>CM038145.1:314611749-319866846 GCA_021437245.1 Aegilops speltoides | reverse complement strand
GTCGCCCACCAAGGCACTCGCTCGACGGCAGAGCTAGATCATGCCCATCGTCACAAAGGCGGCACGCTGGCGGTGGGCTCGAGTCCGTCGAAGATCAAGTCTCCGCGGCATCGGCCGTGAAGTTTAAGCTTCCAAATCGACTGACGGCCAGGGCGTAGCTTCGATCTGCTCCAGATGGCCAGCTTAATTGGCCCGCAGGTGAAGCCGCCGAATCTGAAGATCTGTCCGGGAGAAAAGTCTCACCACGGCGGCGTTGCTGGTTGAAGATGCCATCAAGTCTATTGGCGGCGACACGCAGGAACTCTCAATGAAAGCACCAATGTCGGTGTCAAAACCGCGGATCTCGGTAGGGGGTCCAGAATCGTGCGTCTAGGCGGATGGTAACAAGAGACGAGGGACACGATGTTTTTACCCAGTTCGGGCCCTCTCGATGGAGGTAAAACCCTCGTCCCGCTTGATTAATATTGATGATATGGGTAGTACAAGAGTAGATCTACCACGAGATCAAGGAGGCTAAACCCTAGAAGCTAGCCTATGGTATGATTGTTGAGATGTATGTTGTCCTACGGACTAAAGCCCTCCGGTTTATATAGACACCGGAGGAGGCTAGGGTTACACAGAGTCGGTTACAATGGTAGGAGATCTACATATCCGTATTGCCAAGCTTGCCTTCCATGCCAAGGAAAGTACCATCCAGACACGAGCCGGAGTCTTCAATCTTGTATCTTCGTAGTCTTGGAGTCCGGCGGATATTGATAGTCCGGCCGTCCGGACACCCCCTAGTCCAGGACTCCCTCAGCGGGCGGGGACACCGACCCAGGTGAGGCGGCGACCGGTGAGCCAGGCGAGGCCAGCACCGGCCCAGGCAAGACGGAGGCCAGCACCAGCCAGGCGAGACGGCGACCCACGAGCCAGGTGAGGCGGGCACACGTGGGTCTGGCGAGGCCGATCTCGGGATGGGCGAGACCAGCGTGGAGCCAAGCTCCCGTGAGGCAGCCTCCACGGTTGAGGCGATGGCGGGTTGGCGGGCGCCACCCGACATGCATGGCGCATGCACGTCCGGATCGCGAGTCACGTCCATGACCTGTTCATCAAGAAGCTCAAGATGGGCGCCATGTCCAATACCTGCAGCATGATTAGGAAGTAATGCAGGAGCATATGCAACATCCACAAATTGATCAGGCGAAGGTATAGACACGGGCACCGGTGATATAGGAGTGGTAGAGTGAGTCGAAAGTGCACGAAAGGGGAACACATTTTCATCAAACACAACGTCACGAGAGATGTAGACGCGATTTGTTGGAACATGTAGGCACTTGTACCCTTTGTGGAGGGAACTATACCCGAGAAAAACACCCTTCTTAGACCGAACCTCTAGCTTACGCTTGTTATACAGACGTAGGTGAGGCCAACATGCACACCCAAACACTTTGAAGAATGTGTAGTCTGGGATTTCATTGAGCAAGAGTTCAAGCGGGGTTTAAATTTTCAGAAGTCGTGAGGGAAGCCTATTAATAAGAAAATAGGCGGTGGAGAAAGCATCACTCCAGAACTGAAACGGAACGGATGCATGAGCTAGCAAGGTTAGGCCAGTTTCAACAAGATGACGATGCTTACGTTCGGCAGTTCCATTCTGCTAATGTGTATGAGGACATGACACACGATGTGAAATCCCGAGTTTGTTAAAAAACGAGTTGAGGTTGTGGTATTCACCACCCCGGTCGGATTGAACATGGATGATTTTCTGTTTAAGGAGACGTTCAACGTGTGCTTGAAACTGAATAAAAACATCGAACACATCAGACTTGCGCTTAATAAGATATAGCCAAGTAAACCGACTATAAGCATCAATAAAACTGCCATAATAATTGTGATCACTAACGGATGTCTGGACATGACCCCATACATCAGAAAACACAAGCTCAAGAGGATGTTTCACAACACAACTAGACTCAAAAAACGTAAGTTGATGACTCTTGCCATGTTGACAGACATCACAAATAGTTTCAGCAGTTTTATTAGACACAACTGGTAGTTCATAACGATGTAAAACATGACGAACTATGGGAGCCGCAGGATGACCAAGGCGCGCATGCCAGTGAGTGGGCGACACACGAACACCACTAAACACCTGAGGAGAAGACTGCATGGAGGGTGTGCGCGGCGCATCAAGTGCATATAAGCCATGGCGAAGACGACCGCTAAGCAGAACGGCCCTCGTGTCCCGATCCTTGATAAAGAAACGAAAAGGGTGAAATTCATCAAGGACATTATTATCACAAGTAAGTTGAGGAATAGACAACAAACTACGTGTAGCAGAGGGAACACGAAGGACATTGGAAAGATGTAGTTTGCGAAAATTGTGTGCAAGGAGACAAGCCTGACCAACATGAGAGATGCGCATACCTGCTCCACTGGCGGTGTGCACCTGATCATGACCACGATATGGCTCCTGAGTAGAGAGCTTGCCCATCTCGCCGGTGAGGTGGTTGGTAGCTCCGATGTCCATATACCATGTAGGATCAATGGAGTAGGACGGAGTGCGGCCATGATCATGACTCGTCACCGCGGCGGCGGCCTGCTTGTCGTTCCCTTTACCATTGTTGCCGAGGCCCAGAAAGTCTTGCTTGTAGCAACGATGACAGCGAGAGGCGATGTGGCGCTCAATGCCAGACAGCTGGTAGGCCTACGGGGCACCGCAGGAGGAGCAACAAGCAACCGGCCGGTTACCACCCGTGATGGATGGCGCAATGCCACGCGAGGCCGGCTGTGAGGACGGTGTCGGCTTGCCACCTGAAGATGATGACCGCGGAGGTTTGCCACGAGTCGCGGCATTGGCGGAGGCGAAGCCCGGAGAGACACGGCGCGCCTTGATGCGCTGTTCACGACCAAGGAGTCGTGCGTAAAGCTCACGAGGTGGAAGTGGATCATCACGACCATGAACGTTCTCAACGAGATTGTCATAATCATCATCAAGCCCGTTAAGCACGAAGGTGATGAACTCCTCGTCCTGCAGAGACTGGCCAATCGAGGCCAACGTGTCGGTGAGACCCCTCATCTTGTTGAAGAAGTAGTCTGTGATGCTGAGGTCACCAAGCTTGGTCTCACCTAGCTCGGTGCGTATAGAATGAGCACGCGCCTGAGACTGGGAGGCGAAGCTGGTGTGAAGTGCCACCCACGCCTTCCGGAACGTAGCAGCGAAGATGACCAGCGACGAGACGCTCGAAGCGAGCGAGGACTGGATGGCGGAGAGGATGGCTTGATGATCCTGGGCCATCCATGTATGATACGCCGGGTGCTGATGGGGCGGACACGGGATGGATCCGTCGACGTAGCCCTCCAGGTAGCGACTTCGCAGAAGAGGCAACACCTGGGCACGCAAGGACAAGTAGTTGTCCGGGGTGAGTTTCACCAGCAGCAGGTGCGAGAAGTAAAACGACGTCGGCACCGCGGCCTAATCACCGTGAGCATGCGGCGGTGCGTAAAAGCCCATCGACGGATGTGCAGCTAGTCCTGAGTAGGACGGATAGGACCCGGCAGAAGCAGCCGCTGGGGCTCCGTAGGACGCCGCGACTGGCGACCCATACGGCAGGGCAGCCGCAGCCCCATGGGGCGGCTGCGATGGAGCTGGGTAGGGTTGGGGCGGCGCCGGGTAGAGATGCGTCGAGGGCACCAAGTAGGGCTACATGGCAGCCGCAGCCCCATGAGACGGCTGCGATGGCGCCGGGTAGGGTTGGTGTGGCGCCGGGTAGGGTTGGTGTGGCGCCGGGACGCCGTAGTGATGCGGAGCGGGCGGCGCACCGGAAGACGGCGCCAGCCAGGACAACGGTGGCGGCAGCCCACCATGGGCCGTTGCAGGGGCACCGCAAGAGAACAGATCGGCGCCAGAGGGCGCCGCAACTCTTGGCGAGGCGACGTGATCGCCAGGGATGCCCGATCCGATCAGGGCCCCGGGCGATGAAGGAGCGCCATGGGCCATCGCAAGGGGGCGCGAGGCCAGGAACGACGACGCAAGGGCCGGCGCAGCGACAGCGGGGGCAGCGACATAGGTCGGCACGACGACGGCACCGGCGCCGGTAGAGCCAGCGGGAGCCATCTTAACCTAATCTGATACCATGTAAGACATATGATTTTGGGAACTGCTCGACACCCTAAACGGGTATCGCTTTCTCATTATATAGAGATACCCACAGGGTACAATACAATGTTACAATATATGATGTACAGAGGCTACGTATATACAGTCTAACAGAGAGACCAAGGAGGAAGCTGAGAGTTCCGTCGTTGGCGCGCCATGATGTACTGTATCCGTATGCATGCGTTGCTTTTTGTCCGGTCACCATATCCCGTCCGTGCCCATGTCGCTGCATGCATCGCCTGTCGCGTGTCCGTCCTGCACAACTACACAAACAGAGAAGAGCTGCCCCGACACGTATATCTAGCCTAAGCCCAAGAAGAGGGCTAGCTGGCCGAACGTTGCTACACGGACGACATTTCGTTGACGAAATGTAGACGACGCTGCATATCTCACCATCCATGCGTCAGACCAAAGTACTGATAGCTGTTGGATTAGGCATCGTGCAACTATCGTCCCAGCATATGTCGTCTATGAAGTAGTTTCGTAGCTGGCCCGTTGTGATGACCGGGGAAAGTATCAGATACGGGCCATCACATGATACCCTGCTACGGGAGAGTGGTGCTTTGGATCTACATGCAAGGGATAGAATCAACTCACTTATTATTTACACATGCCCCCTTGATACATTTGCATCCGCCCCCCTCAAAAACAGCTCGCCTTTGTAAAACCAAAACTCTATGCATCTGCCCTCAACATCCCACATCGTCAGTTTCTTACTGACAACTACAAGTACGAACACTATCCCAGCTGATGTTATCTGAATCAAACCAAGATGCGTGAATTAATCAAACTTAAAACCACATCAGTTAAGCCTTGTTCTGTTACTTTACATGTAATCAACACAAAAATGAAATGTTGCCCAGTTGAAACAAATAAAGCGTAGTACATGCTAACATTCAGTGCACTTGAAGTAAGCTCTCATCTAAGCAACGACTTGAAACATTGGTATCTTGCAGCCCTCAGGTTGCCAACAATTTTTTTCATAATGAATACATTGGCATGTGATCAGCAGGAACCCATTTTCCATTCCTGTATTCACATCTGAAATATTCGATGATAGAATTTTTTAGCAGAAATCTTGACAAATTCATATCCAATAACAACAGTACAAGCTAGCAAATGGTGTGGGATGGCAAATTGCCAGAAGTCATTCATAGCATCAAAAGATCGCTGAAACAGTAGCATTTCAACAAATAAAGGTGCATCATATGCTGCCATCTTTGTCTAGGAATTAACATGGCCTTAATATATGACATATATTTACAAGCGTACTATTTAGTTCACTAATTTACATAATTAAACCAACAGCTTCACTACAGATCGCTTGGTGAGTCCACATTCTCCTTGTATGCCATCCTATACTGGTCACAAATGCACACCTGCATGATAACATAAAGAATTACAACAACCTAAAAAGAACCTCCCAAAAGATCGTACAACATTAGATATGTCAAACCGTAAACACTTTTGTGATGCCAAATAACCTGCATGTCTGCAGGCTGGTTTATTTGGCCAGCAAGTAAGCTTATTACACAGTGATAAAACAATTTTTATTCTAATTCCAGCTGCTGCAAATTGAGAACAAGCACATAGATTTCCAATACTTAGAGGTCCCAGCCTGACCTAGAGTTCTACTGGGATTTCTGTTAGTCATACATTATTTAGCCTCCACCGCAAAAAACAACAACATTATTTAGCCTCATTTGGCATGAATTTTAGTCAATTACTCTAAAAGCTCACTTACGCTAGGCTGTACATTAAGTTTTCAACTACTGTATGTAAGAAACATTCTATGACACTTCATAAAAAAGATTACGGGGCTGTTTGGTTTGAGCCCCAACTTGCCTTACCAAAATTTTGGCATGACCAAAGCAAGGGCATGACCAAAATTTTGGCAAGTTGTTTGTATTTGGATTGTGACCATCATATCCTCCAAAATTTTGGCAAGTGAGACCGTTGCTTTGTTTGGTTTGCGACCAACTGGCATGACGATTATGCTAGTCCAAAAATATTTAACTACATCTATTACAAAATTAAAAAGAAATACATTTCAATACTTAGATGTGTTTTTTCCTGTAGAAAACTTATATTTAATCAATGTTAACATAAGTCACCAAAAGAATGACACGGCATGCCGCATGCACTTCATTTTGCTACTGTTTGGATGCTGAAGCATTACTGCATGCAATTGCTAATCACGCACAGGTCCGTGTATCTTTGAATTAAAAAGCGCTGCTAGTTGGTTACAGCAAAAAAAAAAAAACTTATCCTAACTGCATGCATGCGGCAAGGCCCACCATAACAACCAGGGTCACAGCGCCAATATATTGGCGCAGCTTTCTCGCGCCCTCGTGACGCCCACGCGTTGGCGAGAATTACATGGAGAGGCGCTGGGCAAGTCAGGCAAGCCAATTTTTTGGTACAGATCCAAACAGCTACCAAATTGCTTGGGCTAGCCAATTTTTTGGCAGGGTCAGCTTTGGTAGCAATCCAAACAGGCCCTACGTGTATATACAATTCAGATGGACATATTACGACAAGAAGTGGTGGTCAATATTATAATACTACTAGATCTCAGGATTAGATGCCAGAACTGAAGTAGCAAGATGTTGTAACCAATGACTAAACAAAAACATCGCTACATTGCAGTAAGCATTCTTCTAAAATCTTCAAAGATTTAAATACTGATACATAATATGTCTGCTCTGATCTAACTTTAACATCTGTTGCAACTGAGATGCGAGACACATAACTTTTATAACTAGAACTAATAATACATGTAGCTGTATCTGCATGATTTTTCCACTTCGTTCATTTGTTGACATACAATTGAATAGTTGCTTAAGAGTTTTGACACTCTGGCCCTGTCTAGAAGTAACCTATGACTCACAAAAGGAAATGGCCAAACAAAGAGGCACCTTCTTTTTTTTGAACGGTTTTTTTAAAAAAAATTTGAACGGTAAGAGGCCAAACAAAGAGGCACCTTCTTGTGTGCCTATATATGCTCAAAAATATTCCCTACCTCTAATACTTTTGCACATCAACACTTATTCAGAGTCTTTCATGCAAGGTTTCCTACCATTAAGGGCTACATTGTGGGGAACAATTGAAAAGCCAATCTTATATTCCCAAAAAAAGGATGTCTGGACGAGCAATGAAGTTGCTGCTGCCACACCTCTTTACGCGGACTGCTAGTATACTGCCTACTGTTACATCCTCCTTACCGTAGGCAACTACTGTTGCTACGTTTAGTTTAACTGTCCTAATAGGATGAAATTTTGGTTTCAATTCTATATGGATACCCATGTATAAATCCATTATTTAATGAGATTAGATGATGAACCAATATGTGTTGCACTTACTGACGAATGAGCCGTGGGCAAGCATGGATTATAAGTCTGGGCTGGTCCAGAATTACCAATGTACTCAGCACCGCAGTTGGAGGACACAGATTGAGGTCCGACCGGCCGGCGCGACATGTACCGGCAGATCGAGCTCAGCCATCCGCGGTGATTGGACATGCGCCATCGTTGCCATCGAGAAATGCCCCATGGTATCCCACTCGAGTGGCTCGGATAGGAACCGCCCGAACGACACAGACTCCCGCAGCGCCGACATCCAGTTATAAAAACAAAGAATCAAAATAAGGAATGCAAGCACCAGAAAACGGCCAGATACTGACGGGAAAGGAGGCGCTGTCTCTTACCTGATCGTCGTTGGGTCAGGTCTCCATCTCCCGCGACTTGGTCGGCTCTAGCTGCGGCGGCGAGAGGTTCGTCTCCGCTCCCATGGGGATGTCAACAACTTGTATAAATTGCAATGCGAACTGAGCCTGCTCCATAATGTGCCTCCAGTCCAGATCGAACGGCCCACAAGGTCTCGTATCAGGGGATCATGCCTCACCTGGTATCACCAGATATACACTCGACTAGCTGAACTTGTCCAAAAAAAAAAGGTGAACTTGTCCTTTATGCATGCGCACACACGCACTATACATGTCAATCACTGTATAATCATCAGTTTATAACTGTATATATTGACATGTACATTTACTTGCACAGGAGCACACCGTACATATATACAAATTAATGGAAGGAGAAAAAACAAGATTAAACCCTGATTCTAGTCTTTTATTTTAGCAACAATTGTGCTATTTTTTAATTAGAATCACACAACAAATTATCATATCTGATTTGTACAATATTCTTACACTAAAAGCTTTAAGGTGTGGAATTAAGATCAACACAACGACATGATGAACAAAATTTGCTGCAGTAAAGAAAACTAAAACAAAAACAAATACAAATACAAAATCAAAAACAATTTATTTTTCTAAGAAAGAATGAATTAAGGGCCTTGGTATTACCCTAAAGAAGAAAGAAAATGAAAGAAAAACTTCGTATTGTGAATGTTGATATTCTTTTCCACAAGCTTAGTCAAACTTCACAAAATTTTCCCCAGAAAAAAAAACTTCACAAAATTTGACTGAAAAGATAATTACTGTGCGTAGTAAAAATAAAGAATATTGTCCAAATATGCCTAACATGAACACTCATAAATACTCTGTTCTCAAAAAACTTCTTGTATGGAGGAACCAAAATGTATTAACAACTTGCACACAAAATATGCAAAATTTGCACAATTTGTAGTGGGAAAAGAACAAGTGTAAACTAGTGCAAATTCAATAATAATAATGCTTAAAAATATAAAGGCACACAAAAAAAGAATTCCTTTTTTAACTTTCTAGCAAAATTTTAGTGTCACATAATTGTGGAATTATAGGTTGCCGCATGCACAACTATAGGGAAAAAAATTCAACAACCACAAAATTCGACTAAGCATCGGCAGTAAAATAATTATTAATTGATTGAATTAGATAAATTATGAGAAATGAATTTCATTTTAAGTTTCTAACAAAAAATTTAGTAGTGTCAGAGGATTGCAACATAAAATACATCATCCCTTGCACAAAATAAGAGAAAATCCAATGACTAGAAAATCGACTAAGCATCTATAAACAAATACATAATTAAAAAATCTAAGCTAGAATGACTTAACGACAATGATAAAGAAAAATAAGATTAAGAAAAAAGTCAAAGCAAATGATGACAAAAAATGCTAGCAATTTTATATAACTTGCACGATTCAACAATATACAAGAACAATCATATACTAGTGCAACTTTTAGACAACAATATGATTTTGCACATACATTGTATAGAACTTGTATGTATACCTCAATGCTATACTTAAAGTTCAAACAAGTAAATATCAATATACAAGCAACTTTTTTATTACAATTAGACATAATTACATTGGTCATATTACATTCCTACATACGAACTGCCTAACTTCTTTGATCCTGTGTGCTCCTCCGGGTCAAGAGTTCTGTGTGGGCCTGCTTGTACTGCTCCTCCGTGACCTTATACGTCTGGCAGCACACATCATTAGGCGAGTCCACTTTCACATCCTTGGCAGCACATACCACCGTCAAGAGGTTAAGGATCTATAGTTTATTTTCATTTTCTTTGAAAGAGAGGCAAAAGCTTTGCCTCGTCCATTAAATAAGCGAGAATAGAGTTTGTTACGATTTCACTCACAACACCACATGAATTATTACTCTCGCGATATAAAAGACCCTAATTTTTAGCACCGGCGGTGACCCAAAGGTTGGATTCGGTCAAGATGGTGTTAAGCAAGATAGTCGGTGGAGCGCTTTTAAACCTAAACACTTGCATTTCACTCATTCCAAATTGTCCACCACACAAGCATGGTGAGGGAGGCTTTGGCTTGTCGGTTTGGCGTGCCGGCGTCACAAGTGCTTGCCCACCAAGCGTCGATGGAGTCCATCAAGTGCCACGAAGAGGTGTCCAACTTGAAGATGCGAAATTTTTCAATGACCAAGGCCCACAGCCTTAGAGTGTAGCGGCACTTAAAGAATAGGTGTGACCCGCTTTCTTGCACCCTCTTGCAAAGTAAACACAGACCACAATTTGGCCACCCTCTCTTGGCTAATCTATAATAGTTTATGGTATCAAGTGGATGAGATTTACATACTTACAAAGTGATAAGATAAGATCGTGTTACTGAAGTGACAGGTACAATACCTTATGTGTGCAGAGTGCACCCCCCATCTAGCTTTCGAATCGTCCAGTTCAAGCCTAAAACATCAATTAACAGTCTCGGGTTCTCAGCAGCCAGAGGTGAGAGGAGGGCAGCTGGCATCATACATTAGAACAAGCCTGCAGTAAATAGAAGACTTGAATATGAACAGTTTTCTACCAATGTTTTTCGCACCTACGAGCGTTAAAAACTGACAGGAGTACTACTAAAATGTACTCCCTCTGTAAACTAACATAAGATCGTTTAGGAGGGAATACACCAGAGAAAAGAAAGTAACCCAGAATTAAGACCAGCTAGGAAATTAATCTCTACTGACCTCCTTTTCCACCAGCTGCAGTAGTAACTCAGTGTCTAGAACACAGAGGAGGCCATTCCAACCCAATAGTTCCTGCAGCTCGTGGAATCATAGGTTCTTTTTACTGGTACAACTCATTGGAATCAATGCTTGGAATTATTTTCTTCAGCAGGCTGAATGATGTTATATTCTGCAGTGAACTGCAGTAGCTCGTTCTCTAGAACAGCGAAAGCCTGCCATGAAAAGCATCAGAAAATACCAGTAACACTTGCTGATCCGTGATTTGCCAGACGAATATTTATATCTTCAAAGGCCTAACAAAGAATGCATTGGTACTAGTACCGCACAAAGACTAAATTTCAATACCAAGATTGTCCGGTCAAACAAATTACCATATAAAAGAGCATAATCACAGCATTGCCACAACTCCAAAAGCTCTAGACAACAACAGAAGGATTCAACCAGTCCAGAAAAGATAATTTGAGCCAACCCTGATGCATTGGTGGACCCGGAAACAATTCCGTCCCACATTGTTAGCAGGGCAAAAGAGGATCATCTATGTGAATTGGATCAATGCTGCAAAATCAACAGTATGGAAAAATACCATAGACAGAAAGTGACAGAAAGATACAATGTATTACTGACATCGACTTTTATTACCTGTGCCCTCTTTCTCGGTTCAAACAAATTCCTCTTCCTTGGATGGAAATACGCTTATGACGTGGATCAAACACATTCCTGTCATCCAGAATGTTTGAAAGCAGTTTGAGGTCAGATGCAACAATACATTACTAATTTAGCTGTCGAAAAAAGAGAAACCATACACAAGGGTCCTATAGTCATTCTAGCATACTTTACACGCTTTTTCCACATCAGGCGGCACTCATCTTTTCCCTTGTGTTTTAAACAATAAAGTGTTCATACATACTCACTTACCCAAAAAAATTACAGGAAATCCATCAAAAGGCTCCCTAGATTCTGCCAAACACAAAACAGCAAAAATGTAGCATTAGTGGCAATTTACAATAAAAATATAAACTTGCTAAGAAGAGGGGCAAGGGATAAAATTTTATTTTTCCATTGCTACTACTGAAGTTTGAAATTCAAAGCTGGCCAAATAATATCTACATACATGTGAGTTGATCACTAAAACAGAATATATTATACAGAAACAAATATCTCACAGAAACAGGATATAGTGATTAAGGTAAAAAAAGTGTAGATCCCAACTGAGCTATGCTATTCAAGATGTGCAACTTACTTGGTAAATAGGCCGGCCAAGATGTTCATGCTGAAGAAAATGAGTGGTTAACAACACCTGCAAAGGATATTAAAAGATGAAAGTTCTTTTCGCAGGTCAGTCAAGAGTCATTAATTAATATAATATGCTAACATGAAAAGTAAGACCAGGCGGTAAGCATCAACTATGTTATCAAAAGATGAGAATATATAAGAAAATATAAATTAGCTCGGACTCGTGCTTACAATGCTGTTAGACATCCATTACCAATCACTGTGAGTACATATTATCTGATTGAAAGGTTTAATCCAGACAAACCATCAAAAGAATAGAACAGGTGGGAACTATCACACATCATCGGAACATCTGACCTCTCCTCGCGCCCTGCCTGTATGCGACTGGGGCTCCTAACTCTAGCGCGCCGCCACCCTCTTCCTTCCTCTCGCTGCTGCCGAAGGACGCCTTGGCGGCGCTCAGCGCAGACGGTGGCGGCGGAAATCTTCGCTGCCTCGTGGTTCGCGGGCGGCGGATCTGGCGGCGGCGGGCGGTGTCCCGGAGTGCGCGGTCGGGCACGGGCTGCGGCCTCGGCGAGTGGTGGCGCTGGCTGGCTTTGGCGGCGGGCGAGGCGCGCGGCGGCGCGCTGGCGGCGGCGACGGGCGGCGGGCTGCTGGCCGGTGGCGGCGGCGGCGGCTCTCTCTCCGCTGCCTCGACTCCTCCCTCGCTTCGCTCGATCTGGCTGGATGGGCGCTGGATCCAGCTTTCCTGGTGGCTGGTGGTGCTGCCAGGGGCCCATTGCGGGCTGGATTGTGGGAGGTCGGGGGTCTCCAACTCAAGATGGGGCCTTTCCGTCCTTCCGGCGTTGGGGTGATGCTCGAGGGTGGGTGCTTGGGGACGGCTGGATGCGCAGTGCGTGCGCGGCTCGGCGCTGGGCTTCGCCGGGCGACGCGGTTGGCGATGGCGGGGCGGCCGCTCGCTCGCCGTGGATGGCTCCGCGTGCCTTAGCAAGTTGGCTGCGGCGGCGATCGCTTATATCGGCGCTCGCCGTCCGTAGGTGGCTTGTGGCGGCCTTTCATCTATCTCTCGCCGTCCGGTGCTATTTCCGCTGAAGATGACCTCTCCGTCCGCAGCTCATCACTAGTCTCGCCGGCAAGCAGACCGAAGCTCGCTCGCGCCCGACAAGCAGGATCGAGCTCGCTCGCGCCCGGCAGCAGATCGTGCTTGTCTCGCGCCCGGCAGCAGATCGTGCTTGTCTCGCGCCCGGCAGCGAGACAGCGCTCGTCGCGCTTTGCGGCAGACCTAGCTTCGTCTCGTGCGGTCGCAGATTTAACCGATAGAGGCTTGCCTCGTTCCGCTTCGTCTCTTGATTGGGGTAGCGGCGGTGTCGAGCGAGGTGGTATCTAGGTCTCGGATCTTGGGCGGCGGCCTGGTGGTGGTTGCGCGGTGCTCTTGGGCGAGCACAGCCGCTTAGTGTTGCCCGGTGGCCATGGCCGTGTGGGCGGCGTGGTTGTCGGGGTGCGGCTTTCGTTGGCGGTGAGTATTGTCCGGGGTGAAAACCTGCTCTGTCTTCGGACGGACCGGCGATGGCGTAGCTCGTTCCCTTCCTGAAGGCGTCGTTGCGGCTCTCATTGTCTCCGTGTGGCTCTTAGGGAAACTTTGATCCTCGGATCGGGCGGTGCGGCGCTCCGGGTAACGTTCCTGAAGGCACCGTCTTGGAGCCCATGGCTCGTCGTATGCGGCTTCATCTCTTCGTGGTGGCGTGTTCACTCGTGGAGCCCCGGTTGCTCTTGTAGTGCTAGGGGTCGTGTTGCTGCGCTCAACGCCTTTGTATCTCGCCTTGGGTGTGTGTGTTGGGGTGGAGTGCGTCTGTACTGGAATGTTGTTGATCTTTGCTTTATGTATAAAACGGGGCGAAAGCCTTTTTCGGTAAAAGTATAGAATATTCAACTCTGACCAACCCTGATAAAATTAGCAAGAAACTTTCCTACTAAAACTAAGGAAGAAATTTTACTCATTACTAACTCAAGAGCAATGATCCGGAGGGCATGTAGGTAAACATAAAGAAGTATCCGGTGCAAACAAACTTTCATAGTCATAAATCAACATGAAAATAAATCACAGGAGTACCATGAAAAGCAGCATACCAAACAGTAAGAGCTTAGACCACCCGAATATGGGTGGTCCAAACTATGATCTGCTAAAAACTTCTTCATAACTAAGGCAAGGGGTAAAGTCGCAGGAAATTGCTAGCAACATAAGGAAGAAGGTGAATAAAGAGCGGCAAACTTGGATACCTAATTCCAGTCCTGAAATTTGTGTATTCACGACATTCAAGCACAATGTCATGGGCACCAAAGCAAGTGGTATAGTGGTAGTACCATGTAGTTAGATAGTTCCATGGTTAGACTACCAAGCAGCTAGTTAGCTGACCATTCATGTGTATAAGACTCGCACTTGAGAAAGAAACTAAGTGATTGTGGTATTGAATGCTACAACAACAAGAACAACAAGAACAACAACAAAGCTGGGGTAGGCTAGAGGTGAAACCCATAAGATCTCGCGACCAACTCATGGTTCTGTCACCTAGATAGCAAACTTCCACGCACTCATGTCCATGGCTAGTTCTTTTGGTGATACTCCAGTCCTTCAGATCTCTCTTTACGGACTCCTCCCATGTCAAGTTCGGTCTACCCCGACCTCTCTTGACATTATCAACACGCTTTAGCCATCCGCTATGTACTGGAGCTTCTGGAGGCCTACGCTGAATATGGCTAAACCATCTCAGACGATGTTTGACAAGCTTCTCCTCAATTGTTGCTACCCCAGCTCTATCTTGTATATCATCATTCCGGACTCTGTCCTTCTTAGTGTGGCCACACATCCATCTCAACATGCACATCTCCGCCACACCTAACTGTTGAAGATGTCGCCCTTTAGTCGGGCAAAACTCAACGCCATACTACATTGCAGGTTGAATTGCCGTCCTATAAAACTTGCCTTTTAGCTTTTGTGTCACTCTCTTGATACAGAGAATGCCAGAAACTTGGCACCACTTCATCCATCCGGCTTTGATTCGATGGTTCAGATCTTCATCGATATCCCCATCCTTCTGCAGCATTGACCCCAAATATCGAAAGGTGTCCTTCTGAGGCACCACCTACCCATCAAGGCTAACCTCCTCCTCCTCCTTGTGCCTAGCATTACTGAAACCGCACCTCATGTACTTGGTTTTAGTTCTACTAAGTCTGAAACCTTTGGATTCCAAGGTTTGTCTCCTAGCTCTAACTTTCTATTGACCCCCGTCCTGCTATCATCGACTAGCACCACATCATCCGCAAAGAGCATACACCATGGGATATCTCCTTGTATATCCCTTGTGTGACCTCATCCATCACGAAAGCAAAAACATAAGGGCTCAAAGTTGACCCCTGGTATTGAACGCTACATACTAAACAAATCCAAAACTCTACAAATGTTGCCTTCTAGCTTCTCTTTTTCTTTAGTTGAACCATCACCACGACAGCATTAAAAATTAGAAATCACACAAGAACTATCATCATCTCATCCTTAGTATCATTTAAGGCGACATGTATATAAGCATCAAGGAGAAAATATTACTACTTTTTAATGGGAAATCATTAGTGCTTTCAAGCATGTGACAACTAACAAGAACCAAGAGCAATGATGATAATTCATACTGTGGATGATTGATATGATGCGACATAAGTATGGCAATAAATTTATGTATAAATCTTATAAGATCATTCTTCACACACATATTATTACAATACTAAAGTGCAATCTTACATGGAGCGGATATGTAAGGTAATAATCCATAACTACAAGAGACCGGGCAGATACTCTATGGTTTTGATCAATTGGGGTTTTAGCAGCTCGACGACCCAACATGCCAACATCATAGATGAGGTCCAGGGTATACTTTCTTTGAGAAAGAGCTATTCCTTTTTCATACGTTGCCACTTTTATATCAAGGAAGTACTTGAGTGGACCAAGATCTTTAACTTCAAATGCCTTACTTAGGCACCCCTTTAACCTTGCTATCTCTACGTCATCTTCGCCGGCGATAATGATATCATCATCATAAACTGCGAGGATGGTCATTGCCCCTTTAGAGTGTCTATAAAACAATGTATGGTCACCATTTCATTGTCCATACTCCATGTCACACACCGTCCGTCTAAACTTGTCAAACCAAGCTCTTGGAGACTACTTCGGTTTGTAAAAAGCTTTATTTAGCCCGCATACCTTGCCAACAGTCTCTCTCAAGTCGAAAACCCACGTGGAATCTCCATGTATACCTCCTCCTGCAAGTCCCATGCAAGAAGACATTCTTCACATCAAGTTGGTGTAAAAGCCACCCGAAATTTGCTGCATATGAGATCAAAATCCTCACGGTGTTCACCTTTGCTACTGGAGCAAAGGTCTCATCATAGTCAATGTCGTATGTCTGGTTGTAACCCCCCGCCACAAGCCTTGCTTTGTACATTTCAACCTTTCCTTTTGCATTCTGCTTCATAGTGTACACTACCCATGTCTTATTCTTACACAAAGCCTCCGGCTCTTCCACCATGGCCACCCGCCACTTTGAGTCCTCCTTTGCCTTCTTCCAGTCAGTCGGAATTGACATAGACTAAAGAGAGGCAACAAACACTTTGTTTTTTTTTTGACAGAAAGACTGTAAGGGAACCCCCTACAGTATAGTTGGTGCAACAAACCCAGATTGCAAGTACCATGCCTTGAACCTGGGTGGGTGGGAAGGCATCAGCCCCTTCCCACCACTAGGCTATGCCTTAGTTTGCAACAAACACTTTGTTGGCCGAAGCTAATGCTTCATAGGGAACATAGTTTCTGTTAGGAAGTATTAGTAATTGGTCCTGGAGTCCTTATTAGGCTATGTTTCCTTTCCTTGCATCTCAAGTCCTGTTGTCATTATTAGGATATGTATGCCTGTTGGGCCTTGCAATAGAGATAAGTTGCATCATAACATGGTATCATGAGCCAAGGTTTAGGGATTTTCTTGGGCGCTGCAACTCGCCCTCCCGATCTAATTCACATCGATGTCTTCTCCTCCTAGCTGTGCTACTCTCCCGTTGCAGCTGCCTCCCGAAACGATTCATCCGGCTCCATCAGCAGGCCCAACCTCCAGGCTGCCCGCTGGATCATGCCCACCCATAGGTCTCCCTCGCTGGAAGTCAACTACCCTACTGCAAGTCTCTCCCGCTGGATCATGCCTCTCCCACCCGACCTATGTTGGCAGCCTCCGGCCGTCTTACAGGTCGCGTCGTCCACCACCGCCCCTACCTTCCAATCTCCTTTGGTTGTGTTCTCCCATAGAAGCTCCATTCAGATCATGCCTCCCGCCAGTTGCTCCCATGCATGCTCAGCTGCAGTCGTTACTACTCTGTCGATGTGTGTTGCCCACACCGCTAGCTCTATGCGGCAGCCGGGACGCCTCTTGCCCGCCACCAACATGAGACCTCCGAGGCTTTAACTCTCTGCACCAAGCTCTGCCTCCCGCCATATTGCTCTGGCTGCATGTGCTACTCCATTCTTATGCGTTGTTCTTGGCTGGTTGCTCTGCTGCGCATCAGGCTGTTGTGTCGCTGCCCTTTGCTTCTTACTACTGGCACGCTTGCTCTCCTGCTGCTAGTACGCTACTCTTCTACTATAGTTGCACTGCTTTGGCTTCTTTTTGGGCACGTGTGCAGTTGCTGATCGACTGCTACTACCTAGTATCTTTTGTAATATCAATGCATGAAAAAAAGATTCATGTTTCTTCCGCTGCCACCACCCCTGGTCTTTTAGCCATCGCCTAGTTTATGTTTTCTAGTTTTCTATATTTTTCACTGCATCCACCAAATCCATTGATATTTTGTGTTTCTGATGCCATGCGAGTCCACAATACCTTTGTTTGGCAGCCTTTCTCTGGTCCTGGTCCTTTCTATACAGCTTTTGTGGCCTACATGCCCTTGTTTTCTATAGGATTTTCATTGACTCCTTTTGCATTGTTGATCTACGCTCATTGTCTTAGACGCCAGGCTTCTTTCGTTGTCAGTTGTCATTGTCTTAGACGCCAGGCTTCTTTCGTTGTCAGTTGTCAATTGTCGTGGGCTATGAGTTTGGCCCTATGAATAAATGAATTGCACAAATCAAATACTTCATGTGTGTATTCGTATCTACAAACATGAGAAAGTAACAGGGAAATACTAGAATACCTGCTGCATAGCTTTAAGATCCTAAGCTACACCACAGCTAAATCAACCAACGTTAGGGATTCTAGCTCAAGATCAGGAAAGAGCTTGCTCCTCCCTTTCTTGGCTAGAGTTATACCATCCACTCTTGTTGCTGACTGTGAAGTAGCGTAAAACCCTCTATCGCGTCTGTTTGTTTGCCGTTGTACGAAAGTCTATCATGCTTTATTCTCTTGATGTGCCATCTTCCTTTGACAACCTATCTTCTCTTGATAATTATCTTATATCTTCTACTGTTGCAGTGTCTTTATCTGATGTACCATCTCTTTGTATCCCCTTCGCTTGACTCGACAGGTTTTGAAGACTCTTCAAGAGAAGATGGAAATCACATTAGTACTACCCGCTGTTGTTCGAGTAGTTCTCCTCAAGGCCACTAACCCTTCAGCCTGATCCCCGCAGAGATGGAAATCACATTAGTACTACCTTGTTGTTCCGCAAGTGGCTGATCTAGTTGCTTCCCCTGATGTGCAATACCCTTACCTCGCTTTCGTGAATACACCATAGATGCTCCTCTTGCTCTGTTGTCCACCTCGACAGAGTACCAATCTGAGCCAGCACACACTTTCCCGAGTACACCTTTAGCAGCTCCTCTTGCTTTGCTGTCCACCTCGGCACACTACCAATCTAAGCCGCTATCGATGTGCCAATATGCACATCACCAGTGGAAGTCGATGCTTCTATCACATGAGCCACATGAGTTACTATTGAGCCACTTGTCCTAGATTAGGTTCTGCTCGGCATGTCAGTTGCCCATCCATTGGTTTGGGCCGAGTACACCCCCCCCCCCTCCCAAGCCTATCACTAGTGGGCCTCGTTCGTATGGTCCATAAGCTTCAAGAAGGAATGACATGAAGACTTGTTGTATACTCCAAGCGTAGAGATAGTCCTCGCCACGTTTGTCCTTTAGGTATGGCCGACCATGTGTAAGCCCTAGGTACCCCGATCGTAGAGGGGAGATTCATTCACATACAATCTCGCGGTAGATCACCTGTACTTGTACCCCATCCACATTCAATACACACAAAGCAGGATGTAGGGTTTTACCTCTTCAAGAGGGCCTGAACCTAGGTAAACCTTGTGTCCCTTGTGTCCTTGTTACCATCTAGCAAGACTACCAGATCGGGAACCCCTACCCAAGATCCGTCGGATTTAGCTCTGACATTGATGGCCCATATATAGGTCCCTCTGGGAAACTGAAGCAACTTGATGGCTTCAAGTGCCGACAATCATATCGGCGCCGACGTAGCCTCTGCGTCGCATCTCGGCTTAATCGAGCCACCGAAGAAGATCAAAACTCCAACCATCAGTCGGGACATACAACTCGATGATTCAGACCCTGTCGTGGCCTCCTCCACCATGACATTAGATCAGGAGAAGAGCGGTCGGCTATCTCCGCCCAAGCAGCGAGGATCTACTCGGGTTGGGATGGAAACTACAACTGGTCGGACCAAGCTTGGAGATCGGATCCGACAATACAATACAAAAAACTTGACAAGCCAGGTTCCATCGAAATTACCAGGGACAACATTAGATCGACCCCGGGAGAACTAATCGGAGGCGTCGACGCCAGGTCGGATCAGGATGAAATCTTCAATCCGACAAACCTCCCATGTCGAATACCGCCTGGATAAATCGGGACCAACTGACATCTGGGATCTAGCCCTTCTCGTACAAAAGACGAGCGAGACGACCCGGTAATTCTGAACACGATTTCTGCTCATGAAGAACCAAATCCCAGACTGTACAGATCAAGAGGCATTAGCAGCCTTCCATGACAACACCCTCGACGAAGGGATCATGAGAGAAATCTTTCGTCATCAGCTAAAGACAGTCGCCGAACTCTCCAACATAGCAGCTAAATACAACATCATGGAGGACGCCTGGATAGCCAATGAATCGCGCAACAATGCCAACTCAGAATTATCCGAGATTAGAGAAGAAAACTAGCGCTTACGCTGCAACCGACGATCCAAGCGCATCACCACCAATTGGAATGACGAGCAGCCTTCTCGAAAGAGGTGTCGGTCCAGCAGCGGAAAGGTTAAATCGCAACTAGACACCATGCTTGTCAAATCATGCGCCATCCACTCTGCTTCTTCGGATAAACCGGCCACCCACAAGCTCAGGAATTGCTAGGCCATCAGACAAGTGTCGAAGGGAGGAGTGGAGTTTCTTGACAACCCCGACATTCACGAAAGCGGAGGCGAGACAATCAACTACCACCAAAGGTAGTACCCATCCGGGGTCAGGGACGTCATTATGATCTAAGAAACCCGCTCACCAATATCGAAAAACGGGTTGTTGCGATCAACCGATAGGAGCCCACAACCAAGGAGTTGCGGCTCTCGTCCTAGACCCTATTATTGATGGGTATCTCTTATCAAAGGTCGTGATGGCGAAGGCAGCGGCCTCAACCTCATATACGAGGATATACTTTACAAAAGATGCAGTTCGACAGATCTCGCATCCAGCTGAGCAAGACAACCTTTAAAGGTATAGTCCCTAGAAAAGAAGCACGGTGCACTGGAAAAGTTACGCTTGACGTAATATTCGGATCGCCAACAGGAGTTAGTCTTCGACATTGTCCCATTCTAGAGCGACTACCACACATTGCTCGGGCGACCGACGTTGGCTAAATTCCACATTGTACCCCGCTATGCATACTCCCACTGTACGGTAAAGAGTGTACGTTTGGGTTTAAAATTTGTCCACAAAAGTGTACTTCTATCTTCCCAATGCACTTTAAAGTATTTTCTCTCATCACACGGTAATCAAGACCAATAGCATTCTATACATGGTCTTCTTAATTTCTACATGCACTTAGCTCATTGGGGGGTGGGTAATAAAAGAGGAGAGAGATGGTGGCTTGCACCTTCCCAATGCATTTTTTACTCCACTCCATAATTTGTCCTAAAATTTCTAGATGTACACTTTTCAACGGACGGAGGGGGTACACGAAACTAAAGATGTCGGGACCGAACAGTGCGATCACAATAAACAACAACCCTGATCGGTCATTTAGGGTCGAGGATAAGACTGCGGCTCTTATCCTTGATGCAGAATCCGAGGCTTTAGCAGCCGAGGAACTATCCGACCTACGAGCGACAATTGACCAGGACGACGTCATCCTAGATAAACGTTCCATGTCAACATCGCTCAAACCAGCCAATCAGACCGTCAAATTTCAGGCCCATCCCAGTGATCCATCCAAGACAACCTCCATTGGCACTAAGCTAGGTGCCATGCTGGACGAGGCACTCCGGGGTTTTCTTCAAGAAAACTGGGACATATCTACTTGGCATCCTTCTAATATGCCAGGAACCCCGAGGAACCTCGCCGAGCATAGCATTAACATCATCGATGGATTTAAGCCGATCAAACAGGCGCTGCTGCGAATCTTCTCGGAACCCAAACGACAAGCTATGGGGGAAGAACTGGCAAGTTACTGGAAGCCAGCTTCATTTGGGAAGTAAAACATCCAGACTAGTTGGCAAATTTGGTTATGGTATCGAAAAAGGACAAGTCCTGGCGCCTCTGCCTCATCTTCAAAGACATTAACAAACATTGCCCAAAGGACCCATTTCCTCTACCTTAAATTGTCCAGGTCGTCAATGCCACGGCTGGGCATGACCTGTTATGTTTCATTGATGCATACTCGGGATACCATTAAATCAAGATGAAAGAATCTGACCAAGAGGCTACTACCTTCATCACCCCCTATGGCCTGTTTTGCTTCAACACTATGCCCTTCGGGCTCAAGAACACTGGTGCCACGTACCAGCGAATGATACAAACCTACCTTCACCCGTAGATTGAAAAATTGTCGAGGCTTATGTGGACGACGTGGTTGTTAAGACCAGGCAAGCGGGCACATTAATCGACGAAATATGGCAACCATCTTAATATGTCACCTAATATATGCAGTTGTTTTAAAACACCAAGAGTTTACATCAATGCCACAAAGGTGATGGTCGATGAGATTATAATGATGAACCTAATCTTCATTATAAATAAAAGGTCATCCCAACCGATAATATCCATGGCATTAGATTCATATATGTGGACACTTAACCTAAAAGAGAGAACTGGATATAGAAAGCTGGAAAAAATTTACAGTTAGTAAGCTATCTCATATTCTTTTGATGATACTGATGTCTTCAGCCACATGCCAACAAATGCCATAAAGAGTGATACGGAGTGGATGAACTCTTTCTAAATAAGTTTCATTGAGGTTTGTACTTTGTACAACTATACTGCGCTTTTTACATAAATCTTGGAGCAAAGCAATAAGTGAAATCAACTATATTGCGCTTTTTACATAAATCTTGGAGCAAAGCAATAAGTGAAATAAAAAGGACATGGCGTACCATGAAGATTTTTATCAGGAAACAATAGGCATAGATGTCATCATCTCTTTGACTGATGGTTGACTTCTACTCAGCATGCATCTCATTTTCAGCATGCATCTCATTTTCAGGATTCACTTTGAAACACTTGTGCTCCAAGTTTTAAACTCATCAATCTTATGTTCATAATGAAACTGAAATGGTGCTACGACACAGTAATTTTTTTGGGTGTGTGAACAATGCAAATTCTATCTCAACTGCATTCATTTTCCTGCCGCAGAGGCTTTCTTCACAGGGCATGCTCGCCCAAAGAGGCTGAAAAGTGGCATCATAAGAAGATGCTTTGCCCAACTATATATTTGATTAGTATGCATGTACACCATTTTCAGCATAGGTTGAATAGACCATCTCATTTAGGTACCGCATGCAGCCGAAACCAACCAAACACAATCGCAACAAGAAGAAACATGCATGGTAAATAAATGTCTCTAGACAAGGATTAGATTATGGATAAGTGTAGACCTTTGTTGGTACGTAATCTGCTTCAGCTAACGGTCCAGATTCTCCATGAAGTACTGTGCACAGTCAGGGACTTGCAGCACACTTCCACACAAGTAAGTTCTCTATAAATGCATTTATTTATAATAAAGCTAGTTGTTTGACAGTATACACATTTACAGAAATATGAACTTCTGTTCACCTGGATGGATGGATCTTCCCATAGATTTCTTACATCCTGTATGACTTCTTTATTAAGGAGGGCAATCCAACCTGATTTCTGATAGTTTTTCTCCAATCTCCTGAAGATAGAAGAGCAGCACACTATAAATAAACAAACTTCATACTCTCAATAATACTTTATACTTGACAAAGTATGGATAGTAGTAGCCTTGCCACGAGATGAGCCACAATATATTTCTCAGTTATGAGAAGAACAATGTATAAAGTTAGTATTCTTTCTCCGAAGAAATCAAGTGTAATACTCCCTCGATCCAAAATAAGCGTCACAGTTCTGAACTAAGGTTAGTTCAACCTTAATTCAAAGTTGCAACACTTATTATGGATCAAAGGGAGTAACAAGCGAGAATATATTCCTCAGTTATCAGAAGAATAATGATTTCATGGGAAATCAAAGAAACGATACATATAAAAGACAAGTTAGAGACAAAACTTTGTATACTTCATTTGGCTGAATCATCTACAGTTGAATGCATATCCGAGAATGACAGTGGAAAAGCAGCAAAACATGCAGAGCTTAAAGCAGGTGCAAGGTCTGAACAAGTTCGATTATAGCCTAGTTCTGAGTGTTAACTGTAATGCTGCTTCAGCTGTAACAAGCTGTTCATGTTGCAAGATATTGGTGTTTATGCCCAGCCAAATTTAACTCTACTTACTGAAAAAAATAGGATGCCTACATGATCCCCACCAAGCAATAAGAGGAAAAATTATATTAAAACACACTCGTTCCAGTATTGGCATACTTTGATTGTCTGGTACACGCTGACATGGATGACTGCCGCATAGCCCTTGAGTTCCGCCTCGTCAAAGCCAGTTCAGAAAAAAAACTTTATCTGGAGATAGATGTTTAGAAAAAAAAACCTAAGGCATACTATTTGTAACAGGGATAGTGACTTTCCAGGGAAGAATACAATGGGATTCTTGCCTACTTAAATATCGTGGACCTTCCTGATTCTCCAGCCCAGTCTTTCCTGATTCTGATTCTGAAGCAGGTTAAAGAAGACGGCTATCGGGAATTTGTCCAACTAATATTTTGTTGCTTCATTGATCTATTAATAACAAACATGATAAAGCTTGCATTTCTTTTCAAAACAAAGGTGATACACAAATGAACCCGAGTAGAAAGATTTAGTTAAGTAAACCAATAAATAGTGAAGATAGAAATAATTTAGGTCAGTGAACCAGTGAATTTGCAGCTGCCCATTTCGACCTGAGTAAATCAAAAGCTACACTCTGGGTGATTCTATTTTGCACATGAAAAATCATATAGTGCAGTGCAAGTATTTATATTACATTCATAGCTTGCAACCCTGCCCCTCCTCCTTCAGACCTTTCAACATGCTCCTTAACAAGATCATAAATCTTCTTGTATCTTCACACATAAACCACTAAATGTCCAGGTTACTTGAAGCACTGCATAAAAGCGTGGCCCACAACCCTCAAGCAGGAGAAGAACACCAAGCCGAATCGGCAGGGTACGGAGAGTGCACATGCACGTGGGATGCTGGATCAAGTCCCTTTGCCGCCAGCGCCAGTCCCTGCCATTGTTGCCTTGTCTACCAACTATTTTCAGCAGTGGCATCATCGCCTTTGGTCGCTTGTGATCGCTGATCCTTAGTTCAACGTGGTCTTCTTGGATCCGTCTCCGACGATGTCTCTAATCCGTGGTCCAGGTACCTAGTCATAGCGAGACAGTGTCTCAACGTCCTTTCGACCTTGTTTACTCTGATCTCAGGGGTCCATCTCCCTTTGCCTCCGCTAGTGACTTCTCTCGACACACTTGGATATACTTTATTTCTTCTCGTAGTGAGGTCTTATCTATAAGCCTTTTGCTGTCATGGTTCACACTCAGTTCTCTTCTCTGCGCCTTTTCACCATAATGCTTTATATTGTTTTAGAAATCGTAGGGAGGTTTGCCTAGATGTCAAGAGCCATGTCTATACTCTACAACACCTTTTATACTCTACAACACTGTACGTTTGTAAACAGAAAGATGTGGCTTAATTTACACCATCATAATCTCTATTCCAACCTAGTCTACTGATGGCTTTCGAGCTCGCCCGCTTCTGCCTCGCTTTTGTCTATTGACTGCTATGTTTACTGTGCAGCCCTTCCCGAGACGACTTCTTATCGTGAGCTTGTTCATCCCAAATGGCTGGATGTGATGGCATCGAAGATTGACGCTCTTGCCCGCTCGAAACATGGAATAACATTTCCCTTCTTCCCCGTGCTCATCTCATCACTTGTAAGTGGGTTTACAAGGTTAAGACCGATGATACTCTCGAGCGTTACACAACTCGTTTAGTGGTGAGAACATGGCCATGACTACGATAAGACGTTTTCTCCTATATATATATGGCCCACACGACCACTCCTCGCACACTTCTCAATGTGGCTTCTATTCGTCGCTAGTCTGTCTCTCAACTTGATGTCAAGAATGCCAATATGTAGCCACCACCTGGGTTCTCTTCCTCACGGCATGGTTTGTTGTCTTCGTCGCTGTCTATATGGCCCTAAGCAAACCCTAGTGCCTGGTTAGAGCGATGTCTCAGTGGTGATTGTGACTGGTTTTGGCGAGTGCTCATGATCCGCACTTTCAGTCCACCATTCAACTCGTGACAAACACTTCTTCTACATGCCGACCATCACCGGCGACGACTCTTAAGTACATTACATTTGCGAAGGCTCGTCATAATGAAGTTTGTATGTTTGATCTTGGTCCTCTTCGCTACTTCCTTGAGATTGTTCCGTATTTCCTGGAGAAGCATATCCAGGATCTTCTTGCTCACGTTGCCCTTACTGATGAGCGCATTTGTTGAGACACCTATGGATCCAACATCCACATTTGTGACCACCTCCGCTCCCTGCGAGTCTGCATAGGAACCTTTACCTTGTTGTGTGTTTTATGAGCACTGTCTCAATCCCACATCCCGTGTTCCCTTGTTGTGCGACACCATAATCGCACGCTCGAGCACCACCAATAGTGAGCAGGAGCTCGGGCAGTCGACGCGTACCCGGATTATGAACGGGGCGAGCCGACGACACGCGCCACCTAAAGTTGAGGCCAAGGGCGCACACTAGGACAACCTGAGGTGCTTAATCAAGTGCGTGGCACACAACCCGTAAGCAGGAGAAGAACAACAAGCCGGATCGCGTGGTACATAGAGTGCACATGCACGTGGATGCTGGATCAAGTCCCTCTGCCGCCACCGCCAGTCTCTGGCTCTATTGCCTTGTCTACCAGCTATTTTCAGCAGTGACATCATCGCCTTGGGTCGCTTGTGATCTCTCATCCTTAGTTCAACATGGTCTTCTTGGATCCGTCTCCAACGATGTCTCTGATCCGTGGTCCAGTTACCTAGTCATAGCGAGACAAAGGTCTCCTTCGACCTTGTTTACTCTTCTTTCGACCTTGTTTACTCTGATCTCAGGGGTCCATCTCCCTTTGCCTCCGCTAGTGACCTCTCTCGACACACCTGGATATACTTTATTTCTTCTCATAGTGAGGTCTTATCTATAAGCCTTTTGCTGTCATGGTTCACCCTCAGTTCTCTACGCCTATTCACCATAATGCTTTATATTGTTTTAGAAATCGTAGGGAGGTTTGCCTAGATGTCAAGACCCATGTCCATATTCTACAACACTATGCGTTTGTAAGCAAAAA
This sequence comes from Aegilops speltoides, assembly GCA_021437245.1. NCBI lineage: Eukaryota > Viridiplantae > Streptophyta > Magnoliopsida > Poales > Poaceae > Aegilops > Aegilops speltoides. Next base: position 319,840,033 of record CM038145.1, on the reverse strand, counting down.
CGTGTGGATTAATTTACACCATCGTAATCTCTAATCAAAGCTAGCGTAGTTATGGCTTTCGAGCTCGCCCGCTTCTTCCTCGCTTGTGCCTATTTACTGCTATGGTTACTGTGCCGCTCTTCCCGAGACGACTTATCGTGAGGTTGTTCATCCCAAATGGCTAGATGTGATGGCATCGAAGATTGATGCTCTTGCCCGCTCATGCATGGAATCTCATTTCCCTTCTTCCCTGTGCTCATCTCAGCACTTGTAAGTTGGTTTACAAGGTTAAGACTGACGATACTCTCGAGCGTTACACAACTCGAATTGTGGTGATAACATGGTCATGACTACGACAAGACGTCTTCGTACACGACCACTGTTCGCACACTTCTCAATGTGGCTTCTATTCGTCGCTTGTCTGTCTCTCAGCTTGATGTCAAGAATGCCAACATGAAGCCACCACCTGGGTTCTCTTCCTGATGGCATGGTTTGTCGTCTTCGTCGTTGTCTATATGGCCCTAAGCAAACCCTCGTGCCTTGTTTGATTGCTTTGTCTCAGTGGTGATTGCGACTGGTTTTTGGCGAGTGCTCATGATCCTGCACTTTCGGTCCAACCATTCAACTCGTGGTCAAACACTTCTTCTACATACCGATCATCACCGGCGACGACTCTTAAGAACATTAAATTTGTGAAGGCTCGTCATAATGAATTTTGTATGTTTGATCTTGGTCCTCTTCGCTACTTCCTTGAGATTGTTCCGTATTTCCTGGAGAAGTATATCCAGGATCTTCTTGCTCACGTTGCCCTTACTGATGAGCGCATTGTTGAGACTCCTATGGAGCCAACATCCACATTTGTGAGCACCTCCACTCCCTGCGAGTCTGCATAGGAACCTTTACCTTGCTACGAGTTTTATGAGCACCGTCTCAATCCCACATCCCGTGTTCCCTTGTTGTGCGACACCATAACCGCACGCTCGAGCATCACCAATGGTGAGCAGGAGCTAGGACAGTCGACGCATACCTGGATTATGAACGGGGCGAGCCGACGACAGGCGCTACCTAAAGTCAAGGCCAAGGCCGCACACTAGGAGAACCTGGGTGCTTAATCAAGTGCGTGGCACACAACCCACAAGTAGGAGAAGAAAAACAAGCCGAGCCACATGGTATAGAGTGCACATGCACGTGGGATACTGGATCAAGTCCCTCTGCCATCACCGCCGCCTCTCGCCTTTGTCCTTTGACTACCAACTATTTTCAGCAGTGGCATCGTCGCCTTGTGTCACTTGTGATCTCTCATCCTTAGTTCAATGTGGTCTTCTTGGATCCGTCTCCGACGATGTCTCTAATCCGTGGTCCAGTTACCTAGTCATAGCGAGAAAGTGTCTCAGCGTCCTTTCAACCTTGTTTACTCTGATCTCAGGGGTCCATCTCCCTTTGCCTCCGCTATTGACTTCTCTTGGCACACCTGGAAATACTTTATTTCTTCTCGTAGTGAGGTCTTATCTATAAGCCTTTTGCCATCATGGTTCACACTCAGTTCTCTACGCCTATTGTAACGCCCTCGATGCGACTATATCTCCCACGTGTCGAAGCACGACTTAGAGGCATAACCGCATTGAAAGCAATGTCGCAAGTGAGGTAATCTTCACACAACCCAAGTAATACATAAGGGAAAGAGATACATAGTTGGCTTACAATCGCCACTTCACACAATTACATGAATAAAGCATTACATCATCCAGATACAATCAAGGTCCGACTACGGAACCAAAATAAAAGAAGAACCCCAAATGCATACAAAGGTCCACGATCGACCCTAACCGGGCTCCACTCTTGATCAACTAGAACGAAACAACATAAAGAACAAGATCTTCATCGAGCTCCTCCTTTGAGCTTGATTAAATCACCGCTTTCAGAACATAGGCACCGCAAACCGGTTTTGAAGTATCCGTGAGTCACGAGGACTCAAAGAATCCCATTACCATGGGTATCAAGACTAGCAAAGCTTAATGGGAAAGGAAGGGGTAAGGTGGTGAGGTTGCGGCAGCGACTAAGCAAGATATGGTGGCTAACCAACGCAAATAAGAGCGAGAAGAGAACAAGCGGAACGGTCGTGAAGCTAGCAATGATCAAGAGGTGATCCTGAACACCTACTTACGTCAAACATAACACGAAACCGTGTTCACTTCCGGACTCCGAGAGAAGACCATCACGGCTACACACTCGGTTGATGCGTTTTAATTCGGATCAAGTGTCAAGTTGTCTACAACCGACATTAACAAATTCCCATCGCCACATAAGCACGGCTCTCGAAAGTTTAAACCTGCGGGGGTGTCCCAACTTAGCCCATGACAAGCTCTCGCGATCATCGAAGGAATAAACCTTCACCCGAGACACTCCGATCGGCTCGGTATCCCAGACATCAAGACATTTCGACAATGGTAAAACAAGACCAAGAAAACCTCCGCTCTGCCGACATCCACGATAGTAGCCGCGTAGATCTCGCCTCGAGCCACGACCGGATGAGCTAAGCGTCTGTGTACCGACGTAACCCAAGTTGCCAAGGGATGGTCCCATACGGTGCTCTAGTTTGGACCAACGCTAGACAAGCAATCGCCCGGGGGCTATAATAAAGATGACCCTTGGGTTAATTACTCCCAAGGAAAAGTAGGTGGTGGTGAGGCAAATGGTAAAAGGCGGTGTTGGGCCTTCTTTGGACAAGTTTTATTCAAAGCGAACCGCTCGAGGGTCCCATAAATCACCCGACCGCGTTAGGGACGCAAAATCCGGAACATAACACCGGTATGACGGAAACTAGGCGGCAAGAGTGGAACAAAACACGGGCATAAGGCCGAGCCTTCCACCCTTTACCAAGTATATAGGTGCATTAATAATATAAGAGATATTGTGATATCCCAACAAAACCACGCCCACCATGGAGAAATCTTCAACTTCACCGCAACTAGCAACGCTATAAGAGGGCCGAAAAAAGCGGTAACATAGCCAAACAACGGTTTGCTAGGAATGGTGTCAAAGGTTAGAGGTTCATGGCAAAATGGGATGGCCGGACAAACAGTAATAGGTAGCGAAGATAGCAAAAGAACGAGGCAACTAGCATAGCAATGATAGTAGTGAGATCCAGTAGTAGCGGTCATCTTGCACGAGATCCCGCAAGGAAGAAGAACGAGTCCATGAAGAAGACAAACGGTCGTGAGCGAACGAATCCTCGCAACTCCTAACTAAACCGGCTAACGAGAGAGGCAACCCGGAAAGGAACAAACAACATAGTAAACAACCATCACATAAACATGTCATGATGGGCAAACAAGTATGATGCATGTCCGGTTTAATGAGGCATGGCATGGCATGGCAAAGTGCAACAAACAACACTACAAATTAAGTGGAGCTCAATATGCAACGAGTTGCATATTGACGAAACACCACGACAAGTTATTTAGTTCGATCTCGTTTAGGTACACAACAATGTTAAATGTTGTTAAACATGGCAAGGGGTGAAACATAAGAAAACTACCTAACTAGGCAAGTTTAAATGAGGCCGGAACAACAAATAACAATTCCGGAAAATCCCCATATGCATATTTTAGATTCGGTACTGTTCTGTCCTAAACCATATTTTAAAGTTGTTAAACATGCAAGATGAGTGCACCATGTTAAACTAGGCAAAATTCTACCCCATTTACATATAAAGTTTATTAAAATCGAGTTACGGTTAAATAGTTATGAAAAAATCATTTTAGCATGGCATATATGCAAATTAACACAAACAACATTTTAAACATTTTAAACATGGATGAAAGTGGCATATTATGAAACTAGATGAAAAACTAGTCATTTTACATATATAATTTATTTTAATCCGATGCACCAATTGTGAGTAATTAAATGCATGAAGTTTGAGGGTTTTTCAGAATCAAACTCGGATAAATAGATAAATTCGCGGAAGGAAAAAAAACTGCTATCGGGCGAATCATTGGTATTAACAGAGCACGAGGCGGGGTCGCTCACTGAGCCACACAGCCCGGGCCGTGGAGAGGTTTGAGGCTGCAGGCACGCTGGGCCTCGGTCAACCGACGGCGAGGCGCCCAGCCACGGAGAGCCGTGATCCACGGGCGAGGCCAGTCCGAGCGACGCCTTCATGAGACGCTGTTGTTAACGCTTCAAGAATGTATAAAGCGAGGCAGGATCGAGCAAAGGCAGGAGGAAGGCCGTGGCGGTCTTGCGCAGGAAGGCCATGAGGTGGAGAACAGCGGAATGGACGGATCCGTGACCCGGTGGCAGAGCGAGGGGACCCGGTCCAGATCGGGGCCGAACACGATCTAGACAGGCGGCTATGGTCTTGCAAGGACATGGCGGGGAACACATTCGAGAAGATCTGAGAGGAGGAAAAGAAATAGGAGAGGAGAAGGGTGCGCCAAGGCGGAGGAGCTCACCGGCTGGCTTGGTGGGCGATGCCACGCGGGAAGGAGGGCTTGGTGAGAGGAGGTCGAGGCAGAGGCGCGGAGAAAGCTGGGTCTGCGCTCGAAGACGGACTTAGCGGCGGGACGGCCAGACGGGAAGGAGAGGACACGCAGCTCCGTCCACGGCTACTATGGCGTTAGGGCGAGCGGCTCATGGGGGCTGGTCTCAGGCGTCGCATCTCGCCGGCGTCGAGGAGCTCTGGCGCGCAAGCTTGAAGTGGATGCCATGGCGCTGTTCTTTATTACTCAAGAAGGGAAGGAGAGAGATCGTGAGATCGAGAGGAGCGGGAAGCACCGGAGAGGGAAGAAGGAGGCAACGGCTCATCTCGAGTGAAGCTCACGCGGTGGCTCACGGACAGACGAGGCGGCGGGGGTTCGCAACCTTCTTTGTTGGAGACGGGACGAGGGCCTCGGGCAGGCGGCGAGGGCGCACGGGGCTGCGCTGGTTGGGTGGAATTGGCCGAAGGGGAAATCGAGGAGGATTCGGTGGAGTGGCGGCGGCGTGGGGATGGATGGGACCTGATCCCTAGATTTTAGGGTTTGGTCAAAATGGACTAGGGTGGACTATATATATGGAAAGGAGAAGAGTTTGGATCATCCGATAAAAATCGGACGGTCGAGAAAAATAGGCTAGGGAGTCCAAATAAGAAAACGGGATGTTTTCGGGATGTTTGGGATGATCCGGATCCAACGTGACGACCGAGCGGTCCGGGTTCGGGAAGTTTTTCTGACGCCCAAAGAGGAGGGTGGTTGTGCGAGAGGGTCAAACGGTCGACAACAAAAGAACGGTTGGTCCGAGAAACGCCAGCGGAGGTGAGGAGAAGCGGCAACTAACAACGGATGCACGCAAGAGGGCTTGACGAAACGCCATGGAGACAAAAGGGGGGTTGAGAAAAGAGTAGAAAAGTCAAACAATCGACAAGAGGAATCGAAAACCGCTTAGACTCGGAACGCCAACAAAAGCAAGGGGACACAGCGACTACTGACGGATGCAAGTTTTAAAACATGACGGCAACAGAGTGCCGATGCAATGCAAATGATGCGATGATGAAATGCAAGACAAGAACAAAATGCAAAACAACAGCCAAAAACCCAACCACGGAGAAAATGAAATATCGCATCTCCGGAAAAGGCAAGAGTCGGAGTTACAAATATGGAAAGTTGCATCCGGGGTGTTACACCTATTCACCATAATGCTTTATACCATAATGCTTTATATTGTTATAGAAATCATAGGGAGGTTTGCCTAGATGTCAAGACCCATGTCTATACTCTACAACAATGTACGTTTGTAAACAGAAAGGTGTGGCTTAATTTACACCATCGTAATCTCTATACCAAGCTAGGGGTGTGCATCGCGTGATGAAAATACAAAAATCTTTTTGCCAAACTTCAAAAAAAAATACGGAAGTAATTGCAACTCAAATAGTTATGTTTGCTATTTCAAAAGGAAGATATAATGATAAGGTGTTTAACAAATATGCATGCATGTTGTCTCGTGCTTATCAAGTGAACAAAACAAATATCATGATAGATGCTAAGAAATGTAATGCATACCATCACTAGCTCAGTTAAGGAATGTTGCATGATAAATAGCTCGCCATGCTAGCTCAAGACTTCCTCAACCGACATGTTGAATTCAATTTATAAATCGAAATGTAAAGCAAAGAGATGTTAAGTTCTTGTAAAAATCGATGTTATATACAATAATGGAACTTTGCCACTATATCTACCATTGTTGTTAAATCAATCAAGGAGGTCACTTATAAAATTGCTAACACATATCACAATAAGCATTCCTTATGCGTTTAACAAAGAAGCCATATAAACCATACTGCAAGCAAGATAAGTACCACAAAAACACTAAGCTGTTAAGCTCTGCCGAGTAGGGTCATACACATTAATCACAACGCAGGAGAATTTCTCTTTTATCCTTGTTAGCGGCACACAATTATAATGAGCACCAGACCCCACAAATACATCATCTAACTAAATCATCCAAACTCACATGTATCAACAATACACCTGCAGAACCCAGAGGGATCTGCTGATACAGAACCATTTGACAACCGAATAACATAAAATGAGCAGGTTCGCCTGCACCATATATAATTCCTCCCCTCCCGCTGCACAAAAACCAATTAACCTATTGTTTTCAATCCAACAGCAACCCAATTGTGTTTCGCTTGCAGCAGCTAAATTTAGTAGTAATGTCCATAAACTTCAGAAATTTAGATGGGACATACATGGCAACGTGAAAGCTAGAAATTAAGTATTGGCCATGTTTTGAATTAGGTAAAACCTGCCACACTCGCCAATATTTTGTTAGCAGTATGCTTAAAATCCATGATCAGAATAGGAAGGCAGCACAAATGTTTACATGTTAGTTAGTAATAAAGGTCGAGCATGGCTGTGTGCATCGCTCAATGCAAAGGCCAGGGGTAATCCTCCTCCTTGAAAAAAAAAAAGTAAAAGTCGAGTGCTTTTTCATGCATGAAAATAACACTCATTTGTAGTCCAATTGAAAACAGCCTACCCAAAAAAGCATAGTATAAGGCCATGTAAAAATATACTCGGTCCAATTAGCATAACTACAGAAACATAGTGTACACTGATTTTAGATATAATCGACAACATATTAGGGCTGCAATCTAGAACTACAGCTTGGCAACTAACAAGTATCAGATCAGACAAGGCAATGGCAACTTAGTAGCAGTATAGGTTACCAACCAACAAACTAATCAGAATGAAATTATATACTCTCAGAACAGTGCAAGCAAGGCAGGTGTGCATCTTTGCTCCCTAAAATAATAATAATCAAATAAAGAGCCTGAAGTGTGTTGTTTGACAAACCTGTCCTGTTTGAGTTCATAGTAAACTTGATATGTCCCTCTCTAGTCTCTAAACTTGCATACTACCGTCTAAGGTTTGCAATCATGAAGATTTAATCCTGGTAATTAAATAGATATAATACCGTAGTCATCACTCATCATTATAAGTTTCACTTTTTGTTTTCAAACTTTGCAGACTGTACGTACATGGCAAGGTAATAACAATGGAAGCTAAAAATCATGTCTTTTTCAAAAACAACAGAGACGCATTTAGCTTGGCATGTGATCCAGCATACCTCAGATGGAGCGGCGGTCGGTGTTCCGGCGAAGGAGGTAGAATGGCAAGATTGTATGACGGTATATGGAGCATTGGCAGTCGGTGTTCAGGCGAAGTTGGTAGAGCGGCGAGATTGGATGCTTGCATAGAGTGCTCAATGCCTTCTATGTGGCAAAGCAGGGCAGTTCATGTGGACAAAAGAGGGGCTTAACACTTTTCGTGATGTGAAATAAGGAAGATGTAAATTAAGAATAACCACACATTAAAGAATGGCTTCTACCGGTTCCATTCAACACGTGCACAAAGAATAGCAGCTCTTTGACTACAATGACATTACGCCCTAGTACATCATTAAGAGACCTCCATTACATAACTGACCATTATGCAAACAGACAACCATATCATAACTGACCATCAATATATGTATAAACGGTACAACAACAAAAACAGTAAACATGCTGGAAGAACACGTCAAAATCATTGATCAAAAAGCATGGAATGCAACAAAAATGTCCGGCTGTACAGACCAACACACCATTGTTTTGTTTGAAGCTAAAGTTCAGTTGTGCACTTAAACCCCACATTTAAACCACAATATATTATGACCAGACAGGAATCCTTGAATAGAAGGATGCACATCTAGATCTCACTTGCTTCAAAGATAGATTTGTGTATCTTGCAGGGCATCCAGATCCCTAGTAACTTAGTTGATCTTAACTTAATTGGAGCAACTTCCAATAGACTCGAATATCACCTATTCTGATATGTTTGCTCTGTATTAACAATCAAACAATTTGCATGATGGATGCACTTCATCGTAAATTAGGTGCTATGCCTACCAAATAAAAACTTAACCTAAAGGCTACAATAATAATCCAGAATTAATTCGAGAACTTGCATTGGGCGGTAAGGGAAGACTGCAGTTTTAGCCCCTCACAGATTTTCCTACCAACTATGTATCATCAATTTTTGCACGGAGGATCCAGTCATGTACAAACTAACTGGAAATTTTCTGTGTACATCTACGTACTAGTGTGTCATCTTTATATCAGATTAAATCATTAAAGCAACGCCCATCTGATAAGTAAGCGGAGAGAATGTTGATTGCCTAAGATCAGCAAGACTGTCACTGAAGCCGAGTATATATATATATAGGTCACAAAGGAAAAATTGTGGTGGACGGTTCCATAAGTTTAGTGTGGAGGAAGCCACAATGCTGACCTGGATATCGGACTCCTGAAAATGGAATTAATAGGGGGCAGCTGCACTAAACTTGATCAAGCATATCGGACTCCTGAAAAGTGTGAAGTTGCAAGAGAAATAACATTTTATTAGGAATTCATCAGAGGTAGCATAAAGCTATGGTTATGAAATACAGACCACTATTGAGCCTGGACACCTCCTTGAATATTGTAAATTCTTGCAATGGACTAGTATTAAACATGGTGTCCGTGAGCTATGAAATAGTGCCTATTTACATTGAAAATTGAAAGCATGACAGACTATCTAGCAAGGATTGAAGAGTTAGCAGCTTATAAGAAGAAAATTCTGAAGTTTTGATGGTCCATTGACATCTAACAGCAAATACTAATTGCATGGTAGAATAGTAGTTGGCGCATGAATAAGAATCAATTGTGCTGGTGAATGAATTGCATTGCACAAAGACGGCAGCAACAGCATCGGGGCATCAACGACAGAAGGGCCAAGAGAGAGAGAGAGAGAGAGAGAGAGAGAGAGAGAGAGAGAGAGAGAGCACGGCGGTGAAGAGGAGGGCAGCAACAGCAAGCCTCCAAAGCCCTCGGGCCGCAGCGGCGCGAATCCTGAAGGTGCAGACGGAGGAAAGATGCGGGCGGGGGACGCGCCGAGCGGCGCAAGCCTCTGAAAGTGCGGCGCTAGGGAAGGAGCCGCCGATTCAGCCGCCCTGATCTGGCAGTAGCTCCGGAGCTAGGGTTCCGCCGGCAGGTGCGCAGACTGGCAATTTAGGAGGATTTTGGGGGAGGGTGGAGGAGACGGAGACGGGGAAGTGGGGATTGGGGAATCGAAGACGAAGAGGCGGCGGCGGCGCTCCTGGTATGGTAGGACGCGGCGCGGGGAACTCCGTGGGGTTGGAGTTGGGCTTCGTTGGGCCATATGTGGAGTCCCAAGCGGGCGTTGGAATCGGCGGCTTCCTTGGAGGACAATTCCTAAACGGCGCTTAAGACGCCCGTTTCTTCCCCGCGCCGTGCTGGACCGGCCCATATCCCCTTCCTTCTGTTTTAAACTGCTGCAAAATAAAAGAGCCGGTAGCCTAACTAAACCATCACACCGATGTGAATTATATCAAACACCGATGTGGTTAGTTACAACCTCTCTATTCCTTTGTTCTTCTTTCTTTTCTTTTTATTTTATCTTTTTCCTTTTTCTTTCCCTTTTTCTTTTTTCTTTTTCCTTTTATCTTTCAATTGTCAATTTCACGAGTGTTTTTGAAATTTTGAAAATTTTCCAAAATTGATGAATTTTTCAAAATTGATGCTTTGTGAACGTTTAATGAACTTTTTGCAAATTTGATGAACTTTTCTTCAAAATTGATGAACTATTTTTCAATTCTATGAACCTTTTTAAAATTCTATGACCTTTTTCCAAAGTTGATGAACTTTTTTTCAAATTCCATGAGCTTTTTTCTAATCGATGACTTTTTTTCAAATTTGATGATTTTTTCAAATTCATGAACTTTTTTTAAGTTTGTGAACATTTTTTCAAAATCCATTAACATCTTTGAATTCACATTTTTCTATTTTTTGTGAATTTTTCTTTTCTTTTACTTTTTTCCTTATTTTTTTATAAAAAAATCAACTATGCACGAGCGGCCATGGGGGAACCCAGTGCTTGCCTTACATGGGCCAGCCCAGCGCCAAGGCGCAGTGTGTGCTGTTCCTCCAAGCGGCGCCTTAAGCGCCACTTAGGAGCTCCCGACATACAACTAGTGCAAATTTCTCCCCCATCCCGAACCGCCGTCATCACAGCTTCCCTACACGCCACCGCTTCGACCGCCCTCCACTTTCCTGTCAGGCGGCCTCAGCAGCAGCAAGAGGAGTGGGGACCCGTTCATCCCATTTTTTCGTTAGGTTTGTGTTTTTCTGCTGACATTGACGAGGTGGTGGCGACGATAACATGTTGGAATAAAGTTTCTCTGGTTTGTTCCTACCTCGGCAACGTCCGATTCGGCGCCAACGAAGGGTTGTGAGAGTTTGTGTCCCTAGATCTATAGGTTCCCTTCATATCTTGGCAATTCGTGTGTCTTTTAGGAAGAGCTATTAGCTGGTTATTGGTGTGGTGACTTTGACATCTTTAGTGTTGTTCTATGGTTTAGCCTATTTTTTGACCCTCTCAACTGATGGTGATGGGTTGCAAGTCTGTTTTGCATGTGATGATGCTCTAGTTGATGTTGCTTTAGCGATTTATAAACCTCATCTCAAGGGGCGAGTGAATATTGTGATCTTCAAAGCTTGGTATGGTGAGGGTGTTTGTAGGTGTTGAAGGAAATATGCCCTAGAGGCAATAATAAAGTTATTATTCATTTCCTCATATCATGATAAATGTTTATTATTCATGCTAGAATTGTATTAACCGGAAACATGATACATGTGTGAATACATAGACAAACATATAGTCACTAGTATGCCTCTACTTGACTAGCTCATTTATCAAAGATGGTTATGTTTCCTAACCATAGACATGTGTTGTCATTTGATTAATGGGATCACATCATTAGGAGAATGATGTGATTGACATGACCCATTCCGTTAGCTTAGCACTTGATCGTTTAGTATTCTGCTATTGCTTCCTTCATGACTTATACATGTTCCTGTAACTATGAGAATTGTGTAACTCCGTTCATCGGAGGAACACTTTGGTACTACCAAACGTCCACAACGTAATCGGGTGATTATAAAGGAGTACTACAGTGTCTCCGAAGGTACATGTTGAGTTAGCATAATTGAGATTAGGTTTTGTCACTCCGATTGCCGGAGAGGTATCTCTGGGCCCTCTCGATAATGCTCATCACCTAAGCCTTGCAAGCATGTAACTAATGAGTTAGTTATGAGATGAAGTATTACGAGCGAGTAAAGAGACTTGTCGATAACGAGATTGAACTAGGTATTGGATACCGACGATCGAATCTCGGACAAGTAACATACCGATGACAAAGGAACAACGTATGTTGTTGTGCGGTTTGACCGATAAAGATCTTCGTAGAATATGTAGGAACCAATATGGGCATCCGGTCCCGCTATTGGTTATTGACCGAGACGTGTCTCGATCATGTCTACATCATTCTCGAACCGTAGGGTCCGCACGCTTAAGGTTTCGATGACAATTATATTATGAGTTTATGTATTTTGATGTACGAAGTTTGTTGAGTCTCGGATATGATCACGGACATGACGAGGAGTCTCGAAATGGTCGAGACATAAAGATTGATATATTGGACGGATATATTTGGACACCGGAAAGGTTAGGAGAAGTTTGGAGCTCGGGAGGTTCTGGAACCCCGGGAGGTATATGGGCCTTATTGGGCCCATGTAGGAGGAAGAGACAAGGAGCAAGGGAGGCGCCCCAAGCCCAATCCGACTGGGGAGGGGGCGGACCCCTTTCCTTCTCCTCCCCTCTCTTCCTTCCTACTACTAGTACTACTTCCTAATACTAGTACTCCTTCCTTCCCTCCAAATAAGATAAGGAAAGAGGAAACCTACTTGGAGTAGGTTTCCCCCTCATGGCGCCCCCCTAGGGCCGGCCACCTCCTCCCTCCTCCTTTATATACGGGGTAGGGGCACCCTAGAACACACAAGTTGATCATTGATCGTTCCTTAGCCGTGTGTGGTGCCCCTCCACGATATTACACCTCGGTCATATTGTAGCGGTGCTTAGGCGAAGCCTGCGACAGAGAACATCAAGATCGTCCCACGCCGTCGTCTTGACGAAACTCCCCTCGGCGCCTCTGCTGGATCGGAGATCGAGGTGCGTCATCGAGCTGACTGCGTGTCAAGAACTTCGGAGGTGCCGAGTAACGGTGCTTGGATCGGTCGGACCGGAGGACGTCGACTACTTCCTCTACGTTGCGTCAGCGCTTCCGCTTCGCTCTCACGAGGGTACATAGACAACACTCTCCCTCGTTGCTATATCATCACCATGATCTTGTGTGTGCGTAGGAAAATTTTGAAATTACTCGTTCCCCAACAAAGGCATCCGAGCCTAGGTTTTATGGTTTGATGTTATTTGCACGAGTAGAACACAAGTGAGTTGTGGGCGATATAAGTCATCTTGCTTACCGGCATGTCATACTTTGGTTCAGCGGTATTGTTGGATGAAGCGGCCGGACCGACATTACAGCGTCGCTTCGCGAGACTGGTTTTACCGCCGTGCTTTGCACACGGTGACTAGTGGGTGTATGTTTCTCCAACTTTAGTTGAACCGAGTGTATACGCCGCTGGGTCCTTGCGAAGGTTAAAACAGATCAACTTGACAAACTATTGTTGTGGTTTTGATGCGTGGGTGAGATTGGTTCTTGCTTAAGCCCGTAGCAGCCACGTAAAATTTGCAACAACAAAGTAGAGGATGTCTAACTTGTTTTTGCAGGGCATGTTGTGATGTGATATGGCCAAAACGTGATGCTATATTTTATTGTATGAGATGATCATGTTTTGTAACCGGTTATCGGCAATCGGCGAGAGCCATATGGTTGTCGCTTTATTGTATGAAATGCAACGCATACAGTAATTGCTTTACTTTATCACTAAGCGGTAGCGATAGTCGTAGAAGCAATAGATGGCGTAACGACAACGATGCTACGATGGAGATCAAGGTGTCGCGCCGTGACGATGGTGATCATGGCGGTGCTTGAAGATGGAATCACAAGCACAAGATGATGATGGCCATATCATATCACTTATATTGATTGCATGTGATGTTTATCCTTTATGCATCTTATCTTGCTTTGATTGACAGTAGCATTTTAAGATGATCTCTCACTAATTATCAAGAAGTGTTCTCCCTGAGTATGCACCGTTGTGAAAGTTCTTCGTCTTTGAGACACCACGTGATGATCGGGTGTGATAGGCTCTACGTTCAAATACAACGGGTGCAAAACAGTTGCACACGCGGAATACTCAAGTTATACTTGACGAGCCTAGCATATACACATATGGCCTCGGAACACGGAGACCGAAAGGTCGAGCGTGAATCATATAGTAGATATGATCAACATAGAGATGTTCACCATTGAAACTACTCCATCTCACGTGATGATCGGACATGGTTTAGTTGATTTGGCTCACGTAATCACTTAGATGACTAGAGAGATGTCTGTCTAAGTGTGAGTTCTCTAGTAATATGATTAATTGAACTTAAATTTATCATGAACTTAGTACCTGATAGTATTATGCTTGTCTATGTTTGTTTGTAGATAGATGGCTCGTGCTGTTGTTCCGTTGAATTTTAATCCGTTCCTTGAGAAAGCAAAGTTGAAAGATGATGGTAGCAATTACACGGACTGGGTTCGTAACTCGAGGATTATCCTCATTGCTGCCTGTAAGAGTTACGTCTGGAAGCACCGCTGGGTGCCAAGCTCTTCTTGATGCAACCGCGACATTAAGAACGTCTGGCGAGCAAAGCCGATGACTACTCTAGAGTTCGATGTGCCATGCTTTACGGCTTAGAACCGGGTCTTCAACGACGTTTTGAGCGTCATGGAGCATATGAGATGTTCCAAGAGTTGAAGTTAATATTTCAAGCAAATGCCCGGATTGAGAGATATGAAGTCTCCAATAAGTTCTACAAATGCAAGATGGAAGAGAACGATTCATCGGTGAGCATATACTCAAAATGTGCGGGTATAATAATCACTTGATTCAACTGGGAGTTAATCTTCCGATGATAGCATCATTGATGAAATTCTCCAATCACTGCCACCAAGCTACAGGAGCTTCGTGATGAACTATAATATGCAAGGGATGAACAAGACTATTCCCAAGCTCTTCGCGATGCTAAAAGTCGCGGAGGTAGAAATCAAAAGGAGCATCAAGTGTTGATGGTCAACAAGACCACTAGTTTCAAGAAAAGGGCAAAGGGAAGAAGAAGGAACTTCAAAAGAACGGCAAACAAGTTGTTGCTCAAGAGAAGAAACCCAAGTTTGGACCTAAGCACAAATCGAGTGCTTCTCTGCAAGCGGTCGACACCGGAAGCGGAACTGCCCCAAGTATTTGGCGGATAAGAAGGATGGCAAAGTGAACAAAGGTATATGTGATATACATGTTATTGATGTGTACCTTACTAATGCTCGCAGATAGCACACAGGTATTTGATCTTGGTTACATTGCTAACATTTGCAACTCGAAGCAGGACTACGGATTAGCGAAGATTAGCTAAGGACGAGGTGACGATGCGCGTGGGAAATGGTTCCAAAGTCGATGTGATCGCGGTCGCACGCTACCTCTACATTTACCATCGGGATTAGTTTTAGACCGAATAATTGTTATTTGGTGCTGCGTTGAGCATGAACATTATATCTGGATCTTGTTTGATGCGAGACGGTTATTCATTTAAATCGAGAGAATAATGGTTGTTCTATTTATATGAGTAATATCTTTTATGGTCATGCACCCTTGAAGAGTGGTCTATTTTTATTGAATCTCGATAGTAGTGATACACATATTCATAATGTTGAAGCCAAAAGATGCAGAGTTGATAATGATAGTGCAACATATTTGTGGCACTGCCGTTTAGGTCATATCGGTGTAAAACGCATGAAGAAACTCCATACTGATGGACTTCTGGAATCACTTGATTATGAATCACTTGGTACTTGCGAACCGTGCCTCATGGGCAATATGACTAAAACGCCGTTCTCCGGATCTATGGAGAGAGCAACAGATTTGTTGGAAATCATACATATAGATGTATGTGGTCCGATGAATGTTGAGGCTCGTGGGGATATCGTTATTTTCTCACCTTCACAGATGATTTGAGCAGATATGGGTATATCTACTTGATGAAGCACAAGTCTGAAACATTTGAAAAGTTCAAAGAATTTCAGAGTGGAGTAGAAAATCATCGTAACAAGAAAATAAATTTTCTACGATCTGATCGTGGAGGAGAATATTTGAGTTACAAGTTTGGTTTACATTTGAAACAATGTAGAATAGTTTCGCAACTCACGCCACCTGGAACACCACAACGAAATGGTGTGTCCGAACGTCTTAATCGTACTTTACTTGATATGGTGCGATCTATGATGTCTCTTACCGATTTACCGTTATCGTTTTGGGGTTAGGCTTTAGAGACGGCCGCATTCACGTTAAATAGGGCACCATCAAAATCCGTTGAGACGACGCCTTATGAACTGTGGTTTGGCAAGAAACCAAAGTTGTCGTTTCTCAAAGTTTGGGGCTGTGATGCTTATGTGAAGAAACTTCAACCAGATAAGCTCGAACCCAAATCGGAAAAATGTGTCTTCATAGGATACCCAAAGGAGACTATTGGGTACACCTTCTATCATAGATCTGAAGGCAAGATTTTCGTTGCTAAATTCGGATCCTTTCTAGAGAAGGAGTTTCTCTCGAAAGAAGTGAGTGGGAGGAAAGTAGAACTTGATGAGATCACTGTATCTACTCCCTTATTGGAAAGTAGTTCATCACAAGAACCGGTTCCTGTGACAACTACACCAATTAGTGAGGAAGCTAATGATATTGATCATGAAACTTCAAATCAAGTTTCTCTTGAACCTCGTGGTCTACGAGTAAGATCCGCACGAGTGGTGCGGAAATCCTATTTTGGAAGTCATGTTACTTGACCATGATGAACCTACGAACTATGAGGAACGATGATGAGCCCAGATTCGCAAAATGGCTAGAGGCCATGAAATCTGAGATAGGATCCATGTATGAAAACAAAGTATGGACTTTGGTTGACTTGCCGATGATCGGCAAGCCATTGAGAATAAATGGATCTTTAAGAAGAAGACCGACGCCGGTGGTAATGTTCTCGTCTACAAAGCTCGACTTGTTGCAAAAGGTTTTCGACAAGTTCAAGGGGTTGACTACGATGAGACTTTCTCACCGTGGCGATGCTTAAGTCTGTCCGAATCATGTTGGCTATTGCTGCATTTCATGATTATGAAATTTGGCAAATGGATGTCAAGACTGCATTCTTGAATGGATTTCTAGAAGAAGAGTTGTATATGATGCAGACTGAAGGTTTTGTTGATCCAAAAGGTCTTGACAAAGTGTGCAAGCTCCAACGTTCCATTTATGGACTGGTGCAAGCATCTCGGAGTTGGAATAAGCGCTTTGACAAGGTGATCAAAGCATATGGTTTTATCTGAGACTTTTGGAGAAGCTTTGTATTTACAAGAAAGTGAGTGGGAGCTCTGTAGCATTTCTAGTTTTATATGTTGATGACATATTATTAATTGGAAATGATATAGAATTTCTGGATAGCATAAAGGGATACTTGAATAAAAGTTTTTCAATGAAAGACCTCGGTGAAGCTGCTTACATATTGGGCATCAAGATCTATAGAGATAGATCAAGGCGCTTAATAGGACTTTCACAAAGCACATACCTTGACAAAATTTTGAAAAAGTTCAAAATGGATCGAGCAAAGAAAGGATTCTTGCTGTGCTACAAGGTGTGAAGTTGAGTAAAACTCAATGCCCGACCACGCAGAAGATAGAGAGAAATGAAAGATGTTCCTATGCTTCACCATAGGCTATATCATGTATGCAATCTTGTACCGACTGACGTATGCTTAGCAATAAGCTTGGCGGTAGGTACCAAAGTAATCCAGAGTGGATCATCGACAGCGGTCAAGAACATCTGAAATACGAAAAGGACTAAGGATATGTTTTTCGTATATGGAGGTGACAAAGAGCTAGTCGTAAATGGTTACGTCGATGCAAGCTTTGACACCGATCCGGACGATTCTAAATCGCAGATCGACATCGTGTTTATATTAAGCGGTGGAGCTGTAAGTTGGTGCGATTCTAAACAAAGCGTCGTGGCGGGATCTACATGTGAAGCGGAGTACATAGCTGCTTACAAGCGAAAATGAAGGAGTCTGGATGAAGGAGTTCATTTCCGATCTAGGTGTCGACCTAGTGCATCGGGACCAATGAAGATCTTCTGTGACAATCTTGGTGCAATTGCCTTGGCAAAGGAATCCAGATTTCACAAGAGGACCAAGCACATCAAGAGACGCTTCAATTCCATTCGGGACCAAGTCCAAGTGGGAGACATAGAGATTTGCAAGATACATACAGATCTGAATGTTGCACACCCGTTGACTAAGCCTCTCCCACGAGCAAAGCATGATCAGCACCAAGACTCCATGGGTGTTAGAATCATTCTTGTGTAATGTAGATTATTGACTCTAGTGCAAGTGGGAGGCTCAAGGAAAATATGCCCTAGAGGCAATAATAAAGTTATTATTTATTTCCTCATATCATGATAAATGTTTATTATTCATGCTAGAATTGTATTAACCTAAACATGATACATGTGTGAATACATAGACAAACATATAGTCACTAGTATGCCTCTACTTGACTAGCTCATTTATCAAAGATGGTTATGTTTCCTAACCATAGACATGTGTTGTCATTTGATTAATGGGATCACATCATTAGGAGAATGATGTGATTGACATGACCCATTCCGTTAGCTTAGCACTTGATCGTTTAGTATTCGCTATTGCTTCCTTCATGACTTATACATGTTCCTGTAACTATGAGAATTGTGTAACTCCGTTCTTCGGAGGAACACTTTGGTACTACCAAACGTCACAACGTAATCGGGTGATTATAAAGGAGTACTACAGGTGTCTCCGAAGGTACATGTTGAGTTAGCATAATTCGAGATTAGGTTTTGTCACTCCGATTGTCGGAGAGGTATCTCTGGGCCCTCTCGGTAATGCTCATCACCTAAGCCTTGCAAGCATGTAACTAATGAGTTAGTTATGAGATGAAGTATTACGAGCGAGTAAAGAGACTTGTCGATGAACGAGATTGAACTAGGTATTGGATACCGACGATCGAATCTCGGACAAGTAACATACCGATGACAAAGGAACAACGTATGTTGTTGTGCGGTTTGACCGATAAAGATCTTCAGTAGAATATGTAGGAACCAATATGGGCATCCGGTCCCGCTATTGGTTATTGACTAGAGACGTGTCTCGGTCATGTCTACATCATTCTCGAACCGTAGGGTCCGCATGCTTAAGGTTTCGATGACAATTATATGATGAGTTTATGTATTTTGATGTACGAAGTTTGTTGAGTCCGGATATGATCACGGACATGACGAGGAGTCTCGAAATGGTCGAGACATAAAGATTGATATATTGGACGGATATATTTGGACACCGAAAGGTTCGGAGAAGTTTGGAGCTCGGGAGGTTACCGAACCCCGGGAGGTATATGGGCCTTATTGGGCCCATGTAGGAGAATAGAGAAGGAGCAAGGGAGGCGCGCCCAAGCCCAATCCGAATGGGGAGGGGGCCCCCTTTCCTTTCTCCTTCCCCTCTCTCCTTCCTACTACTAGTACTACTTCCTAATACTAGTACTCCTTCCTTCCCTCCAAATAAGATAAGGAAAGAGAGGAAACCTACTTGGAGTAGGTTTCCCCCTCCTCATGGCGCCCCCTAGGGCCGGCCACCTCCTCCCTCCCTCCTTTATATACGGGGTAGGGGCACCCTAGAACACACAAGTTGATCATTGATCGTTCCTTAGCCGTGTGCGGTGCCCCATCCACGATATTACACCTCGGTCATATTGTAGCGGTGCTTAGGCGAAGCCTGCGACAGAGAACATCAAGATCGTCACCACGCCGTCGTCTTGATGGAACTCCCCTCGGTGCCTCTGCTGGATCGAAGATCGAGGTGCGTCATCGAGCAGACGCGTGTCAAGAACTTCGGAGGTGCCGAGTAACGGTGCTTGGATCGGTCGGACCGGGAGGACGTACGACTACTTCCTCTATGTTGCGTCAACGCTTCCGCTTCGCTCTACGAGGGTACGTAGACAACACTCTCCCCTCGTTGCTATATCATCACCATGATCTTGTGTGTGCGTAGGAAATTTTTTGAAATTACTACGTTCCCCAACAGGTGTCGCCTTCCTTTATTGTTGGTTCAGTGCGATTTTCAATCTTCGGCGGGCGGTGTTATTGGAGGAAGAAGAAGACTAGACGAGGCATTTCGGTGCCCAGGCTTAGATGCGAGAAAGTGCCCCTGACGCAACACTGTTGGTCCACGAAAAAATAAGATACCCTGGCAATACAAGGAGGTACAATGTGCTACAGTGGGCCTTTTCTGTATGGCGGGCTATCCTCTTGAACGAATGTCGTGTGGCTTCGTTACGGAGGCACGCTCTGCCATGGTATAGGAAGTTAGGTGAAAACCTGAGCCTTGGCCTTAGACTAAAGAAAGTACCTGAACCTTGGCCTAGGATGTTAGTCCAGGAAGTACGAAAAATACAGAGTCGTTGTCGCCTGGTGTGGGAAAGTGGGGTTCATCATTGGAAGGTGGATGAGGACGGTGATGATTCTTGTCCTAATGATAGAGTGCATTAGGCATTGTGTGAGAACAATTATGAATCTTGAATTGGCAGTACCTAAGTGAATGATTTAATTTGCTCTTTATCATACTAACCATTCTCACAAAATTTCTTTAAGTTTTTGTGATTCAAGTTTTCAATTTTGGGTGAGATATCGATATGAGGAGAATAAGGAGTGGAAAGACCCTAAGCTTAGGGATGCCAAGGCACCCCCAAAGTAATATTCAAGAAAGACTCAAGCATCTAAGCTTGGGGATACCCTGAATGGCATCCCTCTTTTTTCTTCAACATTACCGGTAACCTCTCGGAACTATATTTTTATTCATCGCATAATATGTGTTTTGCTTGGAGCATCTTCTCATTTTGTTTGTTGTTTGAATAGGGTCTGAAATTTTTGATTTGGAGAGAATCTTTACATAACTACTTAATTTGCTTAACTACTCTTTGATGTAGATTATCATTCACTCTTGTGCTTCACTTATATGCTAAGAGTAATTTGTTGAATGAATTGGATAAACCTCAAATCATATATGTTTCATATGCTTAGTATTAGTTTCACATTGGGTTTAGAAATTAAATCTATTGAAATTTGACAATCACAATATTGATCATACAAGCAATTAATGAAAGATTAGTATATGTGGAAGAGAAAGTTCACATACAAATGTATTATCATGGACTTTTTTATGATTATGAGTATCCATTAATTATTTTCCCAACTTGATCAAATAAGTTGAAGTTGGACAAGCAAGATAATGTAATGTGTTATGTTTGGATACATTGCATAGAAGTTATATTGTTATGGATCCTTCAACATGTGATGCTTGTTTATACTCTTTGCTAGCAAAAAATTTATGTACTATGCGGGAATACTGCTTGTGCATCCAAAATCATTGAGCCAAATGTTTTTCATGTGTGTCCACCATACCTACCTATATACGGTATTACCCTGTCGTTCCAACAAAATTTGCATGTGCCATCTCTAAAACCTTCAAATGAACATCTATTTATTGTACTGTACCGCTCATGGAGCGATTGTGTAGTCAATATCTTCCATGCTAAGTGTGTTTTACTCACCGACAAAAGTTTATTCACTTGTCAAATTTGAGGGAGGCTGGTAAAAGGGATGCCCGATCCTACTTAACTTAATAAAAAACAAAACTCCCCCTGTAAAGTTGATTGACTAGAGGGCACTCGTAGATTCGGCTAGTCGTGGCTTGTGTTTGTATGATTGTGGGGAGTAAAACCTTTTTTATTATGAGAACCGCATTAACGTGTTTAGCATGGAAGATATTGAAAACTTTGTTGTTAAACCATTGACAAGAAAAGTACACCTCTTAAATGAAATTACCTCTGTTTTAAGCAATGAGATCTAGCACATAAGCAAATCCCTGCTTCCCTCTACGAACGGTCTATCTATTTAATTTTTATGTTAAGTCAACTTCTTATTCCAACCTCAATTATTCTCCTCTTGGCAATGATCATGTGGTGGGGAAAGATCCAGGCACATATATCCAGTCAAATATATGTGATCATGAATCAATTATCTCTATGATAAGTAAGTTGGCAGTTGAAGCATTAAGCCCCTATCTTCCTCGCTGCGCGGTGGGGAGGCTAGGCGACAGATCCAGAACTACCCCCGTGTTCACCTTGAACATCTCGAGGGCAATGCGGAGGGACAGCTCCTCGTCAACATCGAGGTCTCGAGCGGCTGCTGGAACTCAACATGGTCGCCGGAGTGGATCGAAACCAAAGAAATTAATGCAGGGGATAAGAAGAGATGGAGTGAAACTAAGCTAGGGTTTCTGGATTAGGGTTTTTGTGGGGACTGAGTGGGTCGGTGATGGGCAGGGCTTGTCAGCGGATGCGCCTGGGCGTGCTCGGGTCGCCTCATATCCGCCGTACATTTGGGCTGGATATGAGGGGCCCCATTTTGAGACGTCCGAGTGGGTCGCTTTTTTGTGACCGATGTAGGGCTGGATACGAGGGACACCGGATAGACTGGGCATTTGAGGCCAGTTTTAGACGCCCGAATGACTCGCTTTTTTGTGACCAGATAGTGACTGGACTGCTTGCCCAAATGTTTGTGGCGGGTTCGAGACGTCGGCTGTAGACGCTCTCGTACGACAAATTAGAACATGTTTGCGAGACCTATGTTTGCTCGTATACCACTTGTGACCCGGACCAGACGTTGTCATGCCATCCCACGACACGACGCGTTGATAGCAAGCAGCAGGGACTCCAAACAAACCTACTCGCTATACGTAGCTCGATGGAAATAGGCTTGCCATCGAGTCCGGCACTCCACGCTGAACAAAAGTGTGGTAGTACTACTAGTAAGTTTACTTCAACACCCGGAGGGCTTGGTGCAACGCCTGCTGGGCTTTGTAGTCCGCCTCTCTTGCTTTGTACTCCGCCAGAATCGCCTTGGCCAGGCGTTCAGCGAGACAGGCGTCGACTGATCCGTCTGCCTCGACGTCCCCGGGCAGCGCCCTCCACGGCTTCGCATAGTGCCACCGTGGTTTCCTGCCCCACCAGCACTGTTTCACGTGCCACGAGATGCTCCGGCAGCCACCACGGCTCGGGTGTCGGTAGGTCCCTGCGCGTATCTGGATGGATACAAGAATTTACTCGAACTAAAACCATGACAAGTATTTTGAAACGGGAGTAGTAATTAAAGGAAACGAAGTAAGCAAGGAACAACCATTCTTAGCTTTGCTTACCCTGCAGGGTCTTCTTCAACGCCACCAGCTCGGGCAGTAGATGTTGGTCCGACTACAGTAGCTCGGCCGCCGGCCTAGCGAACATCTCCATCATCGTCTTCCGCAGCGCCGCAATCGACTCTTGCCTTGCACGCCAGGTCGCGTCTAACTCGGCTTCTTCATATTGCGTTGCACGCGGCTCCCCCGCCATCCTCCGTTGCATGTTGGACGCTGCGGTTTAGCTTGCTAGCTTGATTCGTTGGTGAGTGAAAGGAGGTGGAGAAGGGGAGGAGGAGTAAATAGAAGTGCCCAGCTAGAGCGTCCTTTATCGACGCACGCTTAGCAGAGCCGCGAAGGTGAAGGACACATGGCACTATGGCAGAGGATAGTTGAATGCGCGAGGAAGTGAAAAGCTTATGCAAGAAGCTATCTGTTCAAGTTAGCAGTGCTGTGGCTATAGCTAGCTGGGCATGTCGTGCTGCAGCGCCCTCTGCCAAACGCGTGGCCTCATGCATGCAAGCCAAGAGCAATTCTATAAGAGTCGTGTATAAATCGTTTCAATTGTTATAATAGCTTTTATTACGGCGATTTTGATTGAAAATGTTGTTCAATCGCAGCCATTTTTATTTGATTTTGATTGAAAATATCTTTTCAACAGAATTGTCGCCTTAGGACCCGAATATCCAGCAAAATTTAAAATTAGACACGGCGAATCGAACATTTTTTATGGTAAATTATGTTCGCCGAGGATGGCAGTTTTAGCTGGCAAGCAAGACAAATCCGACTCAGTTTATTTTTTTCCCAGCAAATTACCGTGTTTTCAAACTAAATTTCTCATCATTGCGCCAATATAAATTATCATAAAAATGTCAGATCTTTAGCCAAATATTGATGCCACAAATATTTTAGGGCACACTTTCTATTGCTGCCCACATGTCCATGCCGTTGCCTTTTCGTGCCACCTCTCTTGTGCGGACCGTCGCGAATTGGCCTTGGCCGCCTTCGTTAATACGCTCCCACACCTCA
The DNA here is from genome assembly GCA_021437245.1 of Aegilops speltoides. Lineage (NCBI taxonomy): Eukaryota > Viridiplantae > Streptophyta > Magnoliopsida > Poales > Poaceae > Aegilops > Aegilops speltoides. Next base: position 319,816,148 of record CM038145.1, on the reverse strand, counting down.
AAATATTCGTTGCTTCCCACATTCCGATTGTGCTACTACTTCTGCCATGGGACATTAAGGTGTTCGATGACTTGCCCAGAAGTAAATTTCCCGAACTTTTCTAGTAGAATCAGTTTACTAGTTCATAGATTCATGTCGGTGGCATAAGATTTGCATTTTGTGTAGATGGATCTGTTGGTAGAGAATTTTTTTTAGATTCATTGTCAAATTCGAACTCAGAGTCCGTGAGTGAAATCATAGACGCCAAAGAAGACGAGATAATATTGATGGTTGCTTAATGGATAGATGTAAACGGAACTAAGAGGAAGCATGCGGGATTGCAGGTTGGTCATGCGGCATTTTACCGGAACAGAATTGAAGGCAATGAGAAGCTCATGCATGACTACTTTTTGTCGGGTCACACCTTCCTGCAGTATGCATTCTAGCGACGCTTCTACATGACTAAATGGTTGTTCCATCACATTGCCGACCACATAGAGGCCAGTGAACCTTTCTTACGACAATGGCAAAATGTGGCCGATCTATTGAGTTGTTTCCCTTTTCAAAAGGTAACCGTGACACTTCAGATAATTGCGTATGGCATCTGCATATGCATTCAATGAGAATCTTCCAATGGCTGAAGAAAGAATCATAAAGTGCACAAAAGTGTTCCCTGAACTTGTATTGAGTGTTTATGGAGAGCAGCATCTGCAAGCACCCAATGTCGAGGACACTACTAGGCTTCAAGCGACTTGTGAAGTAAGAGGCTGGCCTGAGATGCTAGAGAGTGTTGACTGTATGCATTCGAGTTCGAAGAATAGCCCTGCAACTTGGCACATCCAATTCATCGAGCATTGACGTGATCCAACAATAATTTTAGAAGTCGTTGCCTTTGAAGTGTTGTGAACACAATTTTTTGGATGTTGCATCAAATCAAGTTCGTGAGCTTCTATACTTAGCGTTTACTAGAGGTGATATAACGTTTTCCACCCACCCAAATATTGGCACCACTGACATCTTGTTTCCCGCCCCTTTCGTCTCCACCCACATTCCCACATCACCTCCATTTAGTGCCACATTCGCTACTCATACCACCGTTATTTGGGCCCAGTCGCCTCCGTTGATACGCTCCTGGATCTCCCACGCTTCAATGTACCCTGCACCTGCTTCGCGGCGTCCGGACGCCCTGCCACTTCTGAAGCACGACCTTAAGGTGTTCGACAACTTGCCCAGAGTTAAAATTTCTCAACCTTTTTCAGTGATTTAGTTTACTGCCTAGATGATATAAGATTTGCATCCTATGTAGATGGACCTGTTGGTAAATATATTTTTATGATCCATCATCGAAATTGAGCTTGAAGTCTGAAAGTGAAATCATGGACGCCAAAGAAAATGAGATAATATTTATGATTATTTGAATGGATAGCAGTTGTAGAACTGCACGCACCAGTCAATTCACCCAAAAGCTCAAGCTGATGGGGAAAGATGGACTATGCATTTATACCTTAACACTCCCCCTCATGTGTGGCTCCCTCAGACCTAAACATGGATAGAAGGTGGGTTGTAATTTAATTGCGTCAGCGGGGTCTTGAACTTAAGACCTCTTGAATCCGCTACCATGTAGTAGATTAGAGAGGGATTGGTGGAATCGATGATTATTGCTTGAGCTTCATGAGTACATGAGTACATGATCAACATGGAGTACAAAACAAGGTAGAAATAAATTCTAGTCTATCCCATGTTTCCTAGTTAATCACGATGCTCAACAACGACAACCAGAATGGAGAGGTGGCATGCAGGATTACGGGTTGGTCGTGTAACATTTAATTGGAACAAAATTGAAGGCCACAAGAATCTCGTGCACGATTGAATTTTGTCGGGTCAGACAGTCCCGCCGTACGTATTCAGGTGAACTTGCCACGAAGCTGGAGTGCCTGCCTATGCCTCTAGACTTCATGAAGCACTTCCTCGTCGTCCCTCATGAGTTCAAGTTGAAGACGAACATCGGCTGCACATGGAGGGGGACGGTCCGGCTGATGAACGATAGGGTCACCCTTGATCAGGGTTGGGCCCCCTTCGCCGTTGTTCACCAGATCAGGATCAACTACATGGTCACCTTCAAGTTGTGAACTCCCGACACCCTGAAGGTGATCGTCCTCAATGACGATGGCGTTGAAGTGTTGACCAAGTGCAAGAAGCACGACGACTCCTTCGCCGTGAATGTTTAGAGAGCTCTCTGTTCTCTGATTGCTTCGTGTTCAGTGTTAAACGGATTTCTGCTTGTTTAAGACTATGTCCTGCTTGTTTAAGACAACTTGTTTAAGATCTGTACTAAGTTTATCAGGTTCATGTGCTATCTATTTTGTATGTCTCTAGTTTGTTCTACCTGCTAGTGTATTGGAACCTCACCACCTCCACGAGGAGGTTACCAGACTATGTGTGTTCCATGTAATCAAATATCCTGACTTGTGTGTCCGCCTAAAGAAGCCCACAACCAAACAGCCTCCTTCTGTTTCACCACAGCCAGACTAGAGGGTATACATGCAACCAAGGAACATGCCTATGTTGGTTTTTAGCCCGGTTTTCCTCAATCAGGCCCAACTGAGACAAGCATACAATGTAGACAAAATAGATGTGAGCAACCAAAGATGTCCCAAGATCCCTAGCAGTGCGCCTTCCTTAACCTCCCGGTGCTCCAACGCACTACAATTTCATATAGTGGTGTGGAACTGATGCAACAGCTAATTGGGCGATGGGTCGGAGATCTAACAATGAGAGCTCGACTGATTTGGTTTAGTGTTGGGGTTTACTAATGTGAACTGCTCGTGCACACGCAAACACTGGGAGATAGATAGATAGAGAGTGTGGTGTGTGTGTGTGTGTGTGTCTAAGAGAGAGATGGGGATAGTACCAAATTCGAAGCGACATGCAGCCAAGCAGCCAAAAAATTCATCGACAACGGCTAACGCTGCTACTTCTTGAGCTTGCGTTGGTTTTTCCCTTAAAGAGGAAAGGGTGAAGCAGCAAAGTAGAGATAAGTATTTCCCCCAGTTAGAGAACCAAGGTATCAATCTAGTAGGAGGTACAAGCAAGTCTCCAATCTATGCACCTGCACAAAAAATCAAACACTTGCACCCAACGCGATAAAGGGGTTGTCAATCCCTTCACGGTCAATTGCAATGGTGAGATCTGATAGAGATTGATATAAAAGATTACTAAAACACAAAACAAAATAAAAACAAATAAATTGCAGCAAGGTATTTTTGGGTTTTTTGGTTTATAGATCTGAAAATATAAGATGGAAAATAGACCCGGGGGCCACAGGTTTCACTAGAGGCTTCTCTCTTGAAGGAAAATAATACGGTGGGTGAATAAATTACTGTCGAGCAATCAATAGAAAAGCGCAAAGTTATGACGATATCCAAGGCAATGATTATGAACATAGGCATCACGTCTGTGTCAAGTAGACCGACTCCTGCATGCATCTACTACTATTACTCCACACATCGACCGCTATCTAGCATGCATCTAGAGTATTAAGTTCACAAAGAACGGAGTAACGCCTTAAGTAAGATGACATGATGTAGAGGGATAGACTCAAGCAATATGATGAAAACCCCATCTTTTTACCCTTGATGGCAACAATACAATACATGTCCCGCTACCCCTACTTTGTCACTGGGTGAGATCATGCAAGATTTAACCCAAAACTAAGCACCTCTCCCATTGCGAGAAAAACCAATCTAGTTGGCCAAACCAAACCGATAGTTCGAAGAGAAATACAAAGATATCAAATCATGCATATAAGAATTCAAAGAAGATTCAAATAATATTCATAGATAATCTGATCATAAATCCAAAATTCATCGGATCTCGACAAACACACCGCAAAAGAAGATTACATCGAATAGAACTCCAGGAACATTGAGGAGAACTTTGTTTTGAAGATCAGAGAGAGAGAGAAGAAGCCATCCAGCTACTAGTTATGACCTGTAGGTTTGTTGTAAACTACTCACGCATCATCGGAGGGGCAATAGGGTTGATCTAGATGCCCACCGTGATCGAATCCCCCTCCGGCAGATTGCTGGAAAAGGCCCCAAGATGGGATCTCACGGGAACGGAGACTTGCAGCGGTCGAAAAGTATGTTCGTGGACTCCTCTGATGGTTTGGGAATATATAGGCCAAGGATTAGGGTTAGGAGACCTCCAAGGGGGCCATAAGCCAGGGGCGCCCCCTAGGGCGCGCCCTTACGGCTTCACGTCGCCTTGCGGGTCTTCTGACTTCATCTCCAAGTCTTGTAGGTGTCTTCTAGTCCAAGAAAAATCATCGCGAAAGTTTTATTCCGTTTGGACTCCGTTAGATATTCTTTTTTTGTAAAACTCAAAAAAGAAAAAAAAAGAAAAAATGGCTCTGGGCTCTAGGTTAATAGGTTAGTCCCAAAAATAATATAAAATAACATATTAATACATATACACTAGTAGAAAAAGGGCCTAATGTTCAGCCCTTTAGTCCCGGTTTGTAAATGAACCGGCACTAATGTGACCATTAGTGCTGGTTCGAACGGCTATGCATTAGTGCCAGTTCATTTCTGACCTATAGTCCAGGTTTGTATCACAAACCGGGACTAAAGGGGTGGTGGCGGGCTGGCATCAGGTCGGCGCCCCACGAGCCCCTTTAGTCCCGGTTTGTGACACAAACCGGGACTAAAGGGGTCTAACCTTTAGTTCCGGTTGGAGACACAAACCGGGACTAAAGGGCAATTTTCAAACTCTACCCCCCTGTATCGCCTTTTCTGTTTTGAAAAAAACAAAACAAAATGATAAAAACTTCAAAAATTGGAATCCTTCGAGATGTAGTTATGTTACTACATCTAGTAGTTAGGGAAATTTAAAAACATAAATTTTGACATGTTTTGCAAAAAAGTGTTAGGAAAAAGTAAAAGGACCATATCTTTTGCATACGATGTCGAAAAAACGCATAATATATCAAAAAATCAGCATGAAAATCCGCATACAGGACTGAAGAGGTGGTGGCAGGCTGGTGTCAGGCTGCGGCCCCACCAACACCTTTAGTCTCGGTTCGTGGCACGAACCGGGACTAGAGATGCACCTTTAGTCCCGGTTTGTATTACCAACCGGGACTAAAGATCATCCTATATAAACCCTTCGTCCAGCCCGAGCTCTGTTTTCTTCCCCTTTCATTTCTTCCTCTCCTCTGTTCTTCCCCTCTTCCTTGAGCTCATCACACATTTTGCCGAAATTTTGTCAAGATTTGAAGGCCCCCATCCATTCAAGTGATCACAAAGGTTAGCAACTTTGTTCTTTCATCTCTCATTGCTAGATTAGCTCTTGCAATTTGTGGGTTTTAGTAATTTGGGAGGAATTATATGTGGTAGTTTATTTGACTTATATGCAATTTGAGCTCAAAATAACTCTTAGTTTGCATATGTAGATGTGGTTTACTTAGTGCCTTCCGGTCTCCATCCTAACCACCGTCGATCGCCCGCACCGTCCCGTCGCCAGCACCACCTTGTGGTGAGCCTCTTGTTCTTATCTTTTTTATATAAAAATCATGTTTGTGTGATTTAGATATATAGTTACTTGTATAATTATCTTACTCGTACGTTGTTTGTTATACATAGTGCCATGGTTTTGATATCCGTCCCCGTTGGCCCTCGTCCGGTTTATGATTCGAATGTGGTATATTCACTTTTATAACTATTTGTTGCATTTCATGTTTATGAAAAATTATGCCCATCAAGTTGACATAGATATTTTTATGTAGGAGGTATGTGAACCGGAAATTCCAACCGACCCTATTGTCAAGAGGTTAAATTTAGTTGAAAATGAAGACGAGTATTTGAAAGAAAAATTGAAAAGAATTGAGAACAAGAAGATGGAATTGGAGTTGCTTCTTGCCGATGTCGTCGATGATCACAAGATCAAGATGGAGAAAATGCGCTTGAAGATTAGAAAGATTTGCCATTGATAGTGAGGCTTGGTATCATTATGCTGTTGGATCAATTGTTACCTTAGTTGCCATCTTGATCGCATTTGTTGCTGCATTTAAATGCTTTAGCTAGAGAGTTTGTATGTTGTTTTATGAGAATAAGTGTGTATTGAACTTTATGTATGAACTTGTATTAATTTGGTCTTTTCGGTGCTGTGTAATGAAGATGAGCCGGCAGTGGATGTACGATGACCAGTGCTCTCCCCAGTTCGTTAATGGTGTGCGTACTTTTCTACTTGTAGCTGAGGCAAACAAGCGGGCGGATGGTTTTTTGTCTTGTCCATGTGCTGGCGGTAAGAATGATCAGAATTACTCTTAGTCAAAAACCATTCACGTCCACCTGTTTGAGTCCGGTTTCATGCCCCATTATAATGTTTGGACCAAGCACAGAGAAAGAGGGGTTATGATGGAAGACAATGAAGAAGAAGAGGACAACGATAGCTATCATGGCCATGGGTTTCCTGAATACGATGGTACAACAATGGGGGAAGAAGCTGAGCCGGCAATGTGGGAAGAAGCTGAGCCGGCAATGCGGGAAGAAGCTGAAGAAGAGGCATCAGATGAGCCCGCTGATGATGTAGGTCGGGCCATTGCCGATGCAAAGAGAAACTGCACAAGTGAGAAGGAGAGGCTAAAGTTGCAGCGCATGTTAGAGGACCACAAGAAATTGTTGTACCCAAATTGCAAAGCTGACAAGAAAAAGCTGGGCACCACACTGGAATTGCTACAATGGAAGACAGAGAATGGTGTATCTAACAAGGGATTTGGAAAGTTGCTGATAATGTTAAAGAAGATGCATCGAAAGGACAACGAATTGCCCGAGAGTACGTATGAAGCAAAGAAGGTTGTCTACCCTCTAGGATTAGAGGTGCAGAAGATACATGCATGCCCTAATGACTGCATCCTCTACCGCGGTGAGCACGAGGATTTGAATGTGTGCCCGGTATGCAATGCATTGTGCTATAAAATCAGTCACGATGACCCTAGTGATGTCGAGGGCGAGCGCCCCAAGAAGAAGATTCCTGCCAAGGTGATGTGGTATGCTCCTATAATACCACGGTTGAAACGTTATTTCCATAATAAAGAGCATACCAAGTTGATGCGATGGCACAGAGAATACCGTAAGAAAGACAGGAAGTTGAGAGTACCCGCTGATGGGTCGCAATGGAGAAAAATCAAGAGAAAGTACTGGGAGGACTTAGCATGTGATGCAAGGAACATATGGTTTGGTCTAAGCGCAGATGGCATTAATCCTTTTGGGGAGCAGAGCAGCAATCATAGCACCTGGCCTGTGACTCTATGTATGTATAACCTTCCTCCTTGGTTGTGCATGAAGTGGAAGTTCATTATGATGCCAGTGCTCATCCAAGGCCCTAAGCAACCCGGCAATGACATTGATGTGTACCTAAGGCCATTAGTTGAAGACCTCTTACAACTGTGAAATGAAAAAGGTGTACGTGCGTGGGATGAGCACGAACAGGAGGAATTTGACCTACATACGTTGCTGTTTGTGACCATCAATGATTGGCCTGCTCTCAGTAACCTTTCAGGACTGACAAACAAGGGATACGGCGCATGCACGCACTGTTGGGATGATACCGACAGTATATATTTGGATAATTGTAATAAGAATGTGTACCTAGTACATCTTCGATTTCTTCCAAGTAGGCATCCCGTAAGAAAGAAAGGCAAGCATTTCAAAGGTGAGGCAGATCACCGGACGAAGCCTCGCCACCGTACTGGTGATGATGTACATGATATGGTCAAGGATTTGAAGGTAATCTTCGAAAAGGGTCCTGGCAGACAATCTGTTCCGAATGATGCCGACGGACGCTCACCCATGTGGAAGAAGAAATCTATATTTTGGGACCTACCCTATTGGAAAGACCTAGAGGTCCGCTCTGTAATCAACATGATGCACGTGATGAAGAATCATTGCGTGACCCTGCTTGGCTTGTTGGGCATGCATGGGAAGACAACAGATACACCGGAGGCACGGGAGTACCAGCAACGTATGCACGGAAAGGACGGCATACATCATGGTCTTGCTAGCGACGCTCTTACCAAAGAAGAGAAGGAAATCTTCTTTGAATGTATCCTCAGTATGAAGGTCTCGTCTGACTTCTCATCGAAAATAAAGGGAATAATAAATATGGCAGAGAAAAAGTTTCAGAACCAAAAGTCTCATGACTGCCACGTGATTATGATGCAGCTGCTTCCGGTTGCATTGAGGGGGCTTCTACCAAAAAAAACGTTCGATTAGCCATTGTGAAGCTGTGTGCATTACTCAATGCAATCTGTCAGAAGGTAATCGATCCAGAAATCATACCAAGGTTGGAGAATGATTTGGTGCAATGTCTTGTCAGTTTTGAGTTGGTGTTCCCACCATCCTTCTTCAATATCATGACACACATCCTAGTTCACCTATGTGAAGAGATTGCCATTCTGGGTCTTGTATTTCTACACAATATGTTCCCCTTTGAGAGGTTCATGGGAGTCTTAAAGAAATATGTTCATAACCGTGCTAGGCCAAAAGGAAGCATCTCCAAGGGCCATGAAAATGAGGAGGTCATTGAGTTTTGTGTTGACTTTATTCCTGACCTTAAGCCGATTGGTGTTCCTGAATCGCGGCATAAGGGCAGACTGGGTGGAAATGGCATGCTAGGACCAGATCAAATGATATGTATGGAAGGGCATTCTCTCACTGAATCACACTACACGGTTCTACAAAATTCCGCCTTGGTGGCTCCATATGTGGAGCAACACAAGAATATTCTAAGCTCCAAATACCCGGAGCAGTCTGAAGACTGGATTACACTTGAACAAACGAGGACTTTCACTGGTTGGTTGCAGACACATGCCATGCATGACGACACTATTGAAGATAACATGTACTTGCTGTCCCAGTTACCATCTTCGAATATAATTACTTTCAAAGGGTACGAGATAAATGGGAATAAATTTTACACGATCGCCCAAGATAAAAAGAGCACCAACCAAAACAGTGGTGTCCGCTTTGATGCAACAACCAGTAGGGGAAAGGACACATATTATGGTTACATAGAGGAGATATGGGAACTTGACTATGGAAGTGATTTGAAGGTCCCTTTGTTTCGGTGCAAATGGGTCAATATGACAGGAGGCGGCGTAAAGGAAGACCCACAGTATGAAATGACAATAGTGGATCTCAACAATCTTCATACACAGACGGACCATTCGTCCTAGCCAATGATGTGGCACATGTTTTCTATGTGAAGGACATGTCTACCAAGCCGAGAAAAAGAAAAGATAAGGAAGCGAATACATCATACGATGAGCCAAAGCGCCACATAGTTCTTTTAGGGAAAAGAAACATCGTGAGAGTGGATGACAACACAGACATGTCAGAAGATTATGAAAAGTACCATGAAATTGCTCCCTTCACAGTGAATGTTGACCCGAGCATCCAGTTAAATGATGAAGAATGTCCATGCTTACAGTGCAAACGGACACACACGAAGAAAAAGTTTCACACCCAAAGATCCCACTCTGGGATGTGACCGGCTTTACTATCATCACTTTCTTATCTAGTGAGTTTCCACACTTATATATCTAGAAAGTACCACTTTGGACAAACCGCAGGGAATCTTTGTAATAGTTAGGGTGCTTATGTGTTTTAGCATTTGAAACATGTACTTGTGTGATTCGGACAAACATCATCAATTTTCAACCCTTTCGGACTTCATTTGGTATTTTTCATGCATTTACTGATTTTTTGAGCTAAATGACCCTGAAATTGAAAAGCACTACAAATGAACTCTGAAAATGTTGAAAGTTGGCATGGTATCATCATTTCACCCACATAGCATGTGCTAAAAAGTTGAGAGGGTTACGGTAAAAACTGGATGCACTTCGTGAACAAAATGGACAATCTCTTTCGAAGTATCAGGGTTTCGAACGAAAACTCATATGTTACAAAGGGATTTCATTTTTTAAAACTTATTTCCACTCCAGACTTTTTGTGTGTTCAGTATGCACCATTCAAAGCCACGTCATCAATTTTCAACCCTTTCTCTCTTCATTTGCTATTTTCATGCATTGACTGATTTTTTGAGCTAAATGACCCTGAAATTGAAAAGCACTACAGATTAACTCTGAAAAGGTTGAAAGTTGGCATGGTATCATCATTTCACCCACATAGCATGTGCTAAAAAGTCGAGAGGGTTATGGCAAAAACTGGATGCACTTTGTGTACAAAATGGACAATCTCTTTCGAAGTATCAGGGTTTCAGACGAAAACTCATCTATTGCAAAGGCATTTCATTTTGTTAAATAACCTAAGTATTAGCAAATTGAATATAATGATAAAACACACTAATATTAAACATAAGAAAGAAGAATCAGTGAAAAATCTATTTTTAAAGTAAAGTTATTCACAAACTAGTGATTCACACAAATTTCAAATAATTCAAATTTAAACTATTCAAATTTGAAAACTACTGGAATTAACAGAAAGTTTGTAATTTTTTGTACCTAAAGCAAAAATATTCACGAAGAAACTCTAAATACATCAAAAAACAACTCAGAAATAAATAAAAGAAAATAAATAAAGCAGAAAAGAAAAAAAGAAAAAAACTAAATAAAAAAGCCCGCCTACTAGGCCACTGCGGCCTGCATACGACTAGAAACCCAACCTGCAGTCGGGCCAGGATGTAGGCCCGCAAGCCCAGTAGGCGCAATAGGGCATCGCAGCACAGGTAGGCCCAGAAGGCCTGCATTAGAGAGGAGCTCAAGGCAGAAGCCACGGCGGGGCTTAAAAGCTGGTGCTGGCGCCCCTCGGCTAGCGAGGTGGGACTAAACTTCTACGCGCCCGACGCCGTGCCAGCACAGGCCTTTAATCCCGGTTGATGGCTCCAACCGCGACTAGAGGTACTTTAGTCCCGGTTGGAGCCACCAACCAGGACTAAAGACCTGCGCTTCCCGCCGCTTGGCCTGGCCAAAACAGACCTTTAGTCCTGATTGGTGGCTCCAACCGGGACTAAAGGTCCCTCCTATATAAGAAAACACTTTGAAAATTTTTAGTTTCATCTCCCTCTTCTTTGTCCTCTTCTTCGATTGACATCGCCGCTCCTCCCGTCGCGTGCCCCTGTCGCCGTCCCCATTGCCACCCTCGTCGCGCGTCGTCGCCGTTACCGTCCTCGTCGCCGCCCCGTCACCGCGCCCGTCCCCGTCGCGTCGTCCCTGCGTCACCGTCCCGTCGCCGCCCCCGTCGCCTCGCCCCGTTGGCCGTTGGCCCTGCTGTAAGACCCGCCCCCTGCCATGCCATGGCCGCCCTCAAGCCCGCACACACACATACAGTACACACACATGCACACACACACCCACACACGTGCACACACACACACATTGTTTTCTCTTTTTTTTTCTGTTTTTACACTTCTAGTCATAGAAATGTTAGATGAATTAGCTAGGTAAATATAAATGTTAGATTAATGTCAAAGTTTTTGATGAATTAGATTAATGTCAAATGTTAGATGATCTAATTAGTTTTTTTTACTTTTAGTTAGATAATTAGATGAATTAATTACTTTTTTATACTTTTGTCAAATTTAGATGAATTTTCTAGATATATTAATGTTAGATGATTGAATTAGCTAGCTAGCTCATCATATGTCAAAGTTTGATCATGAAAAAGTATGAATTTTGACATATATATGCAACATTTGGTCATATGTCAAAGTTTGATCATATGTCAAAGTTTGAATTTTGACATATGCAGCATTTGATCATATGTGGAAGTTTGAATTTTGAGATATGCAACATTTGATCATATATATGTCAAAGTTTGAATTTTAACATATTCAACATTCGATCATGCATATATGTGAAAGTTTGAAGTTTCACATAAGAATGCCCCCATATATGCCAAAAAATTAAAAAATGTTACATATTTGCATAGAATTTGTTATCGACATCAACGATGCCTGGCCCACATCCTCGCCGTCGACCCGTTCGCGATGACGCCCTGCTTCAGAGGCACCATGTCCGGGACTGGGCTCCGCCGGGCTGGAACTGGGAGGTGCTAACTTCAGGGGCGCGCATCTTGGTGAGGAACCCGGGTCCCATTGTTGACCCAGAGCTTATTTTGTGGCGGGTGCGTGGGCCACATTTGATGCGGACGCTGGCGTCCCCCAAGGAGGATGTACGTCACTGTGTCATGGATGAGGACGAGCACTTCCATCGCTACATGGTTGCTGTCGGTGTCAAAACCGACGGATCTCGGGTAGGGGGTCCCGATCTGTACGTCTAAGGCTAATGGTAACAGGAGGCAAGGGACACGATGTTTTACCTAGGTTCGGGCCCTCTCGATGGAGGTAAAACCGTACTTTCTGCTTGATTCATCTTGATGATATGAGTATTACAAGAGTTGATCTACCACGAGATCGTAGAGGCTAAACCCTAGAAGCTAGCCTATGATGATTATGATTGTCCTTCTATGGACTAAACCCTCCGGTTTATATAGACACCGGAGGGGGCTATGGTGTACACAGAGTCGGTTACAATGAAGGAGATCTAACATTTGGATCACCAAGCTTGTCTTCCATGCAAAGGAGAGTCCCATCCGGACACGGGACGAAGTCTTGAGTCTTGTATCTTCACGGTCCAACAGTCCGTCCAATGTATATAGTCTGGCTGTCCGGATACCCCCTAATCCAGGACTCCCTCAGTAGCCCCTGAACCAGGCTTCAATGACGATGAGTCCGGCGCGCAGATTGTCTTCGGCATTGCAAGACGGGTTCCATCTCCGAATACTCCAAAGTACCCGTTGTAACAAACAATGTCCGGCTTCCCATCAATGTTGTACTCCTCGGCTTCTGTGCTTCAATAATGGCCATCTCCACGTGTCAAGCGAATACGAGGAGCTGGAGCATTTTTACATTTGCCACCCCGGCCCTGCAGACAAACCATCTATTTGAAGAGACGGGGATCCTTAGACCCAAATCTCACCTTCTTCCCTTGAGCAAGCATCAATAGAGCACATCCGAAGAATCATCCCAACATGGCCGGCCGCCGCGGCTCCTCTTCTCGCTCCCTTAGCTCTAGGCCAGGTGATTGGGAAGAATGTTATGTTCCCCATAGCCATTTAGTAGAGTTGCAGACCCAAGGGTTTCTTCCACCGGCGTTCATGGTCCCCGCCCGAGCCGGACTAGCCACCTATAATGGCGGGGAGCAAGCGGAGAGATCTCCTAATCCATCCCAGGGGGAGCGAATATGCCTTATCCCGTATCTGCTAAGAGGTGTCGGGTTTCCAATCCACCCATTCCTTCGCGGGCTCCTAGAGTTCTACGGCCTCCAGCTGCACAACTTCATCCCCACCTCCGTGCTGCACATCGCAAGATACGTCGCCCTTTGTGAATTATTCCTGGGCTGCGAGGCTCACTTCGGGTTGTGGAAGAAGTTGTTCTGCCTCATCCCTCACAACCAGGGGAATCCGTATGTCAAGTGGGTGGGGCCGAAATATGGCGCGTCACCGAGACCGGATACCTTTCCGGTACTCCCAAGAAGGCACCTGAAAACTGGCCCTCGGAGTGGTTTTATGTTGATGACGTTCCCCTTCTGGATCCAATCCGGACGGGTCTCCCTGAGTTCAATAATGCTCCGCCGAAGTTGGCGCCCTCGGGGCCCCCAAGAGGAATATACCAGAGAAGTCCACTTCCTGATGAGCAGGATAAAGACACTGGCCAAATCAGGGCTGACAATAGTCGAGGTTATAGCAATATGCATAATGCGGGGGGTGCAACCACTTCAATATCGGGGAAAGCCCATGTGGCACTTCAACGGGGAAGATGATGCCACCCGCTATGGTCGTAAAGGTCCGGACTCCGCCACTGCTCTGGCGAGAATATTGTCCGATTTGTATAAAGGAGAAGAAGAAGAATTCCTTCGCATTAAACCGCGAGATGGATTTTCCATGTACAACCCCCAAGTTGGGTAAGTCGTCACTCTTTCCCCCACTCTATTCATTCTGGCGCCCTTCATCACAATCATTTACCTTGATATTTCTGAGCAGGAACTGAGGAGGGCCGTGGAAGGATTCAACAGCCCCTCCGTGCAGCCAGAGGACCCCGGAAGGGCCTTTGATCTAGGACTTGAAGCAGATCCAGATATATTTGTGGAGCTCGTCAACGGGACATTTCTTCAGGCCAGCTGCGATGGCGCCTCGGTGGCTATTATTGCCGACTATCCCAGACTGCTACCTGCGTCGTGTGTAAGCAAAGCCGAAACCTTATCCTCTAAAGAGGACTCCTTTCTAATACCATGCCTTATGCATAAAATATCGTATTTTTATAGAAACGACCATCAAAATGCGGTGCCGAGCCCCTGGGGGCTCGTCGGCAAGGGCGTCCGGGTCAGGCAGGCTTAAGAGGAAGGTGGTTAGGGCCGAAACGCCGTTACAGAGGTATGGTAAAAGCCTGCTCTGTGATTATCGTGTTTGAAATGTAACAGCATCCTTCGTGTTCTGGCAGAAAGAGGAGTGGCCGGACTATATCCGGAGATCCTGCCGGTCACGCCTCTACCAGCCGGATTCCAGAACCGGCTTCGAGAGAGGAGGCCGATGCGGGGCCGATGTCGAATTGTCCTCAAACGGAGGATGCGGATATGCTCTCCGCCACAAATTCCGAAGTAGAGAGTGCCATGAATCACCGACGCCGACGGGCCATACTTTGCAATAGCATCTTTTCCGAAGAGGCATTTAATGCTTTCAATTCGAGAGACGCATACATCCGAGCTGCTCAAGGCGGGCTCGCCGAGCGACGGACCAGTATGCAAAGGATATACGGGTAAGGAAATTTGATGAGCATGTATAGCAGTAGCCCCCGAGACTTGAAACGGTTGGAACAACTGATTTAAGGATCATTTTATGCACAGGTCCTTGTAGATAAGAATACCCATTTGTCTCAAGAGCTGGAGGAGTGCAAGACCCAGTTGAGGGCCGCGGTTGCCAAACTAGAGGAATCCCAGAAGGCCTCTCCTGGTAACATTAGACTTAATAATGAAATTTTATGGAATTATACCAGTTAGTAATTGGCTTGCTTTATAAGTCTGACAGAAAATTCTGCAGACAATCCCGGGGAGAATTCGGAGATCGTAAGAGATAGCGAGTCACATCTCCAAAGATAGCTAAAAGCCGGAGAGTGTGTGCTTACGCAGGTTAGGCAGGAGAAAAACAATCTCCAAGATGCCAACGTCCGGTTGGGCATCGAATTGGTAGATGTTCGAGCCCAGCTGGCGGACTTTGTGAAGGAGAACAGGAGGCTTCATCGCGACATTTATGGTAAGTGCCTAAACGAATCGCAAGATGCAGCCAGCGAGGAAGCATTTTTTTAAAAGAGCCTATGTACAGATATGCCGACGGGCCGTCTGAAGAGGAGATGCCCGGTCTGCGCAGCGATTTATCGCAAGATCTTCATCACCGCACCTAACGAAGTTCGGCGGTGATGCAGTATCGCCGTGCCTTGTGGCCATCCACTTCCCTGCCAAGAGGAATAGGGGAGCTCGTGGATATGCTCCAAGGAGCACGGCGGCGCTTCCTGTTGTGGAAGGTATCAGCCTACCGACAAGGTGCAAGGGAAGCCTGGGCAATGGTGAAGACGCGCTACACCAAGCTTGGCCCAAACCATATGGCCGAAATCGGACCGGCGGGGCCAGATGGGCAAGAGATTCCTGTGAGTCTGGTGTATGACCAGGTAGCGCTAGTCAAAAATATTCCCAACAGATTGCAAGCTAGATAGCTTGTTGGATGGTATAGAGGAAGAATATAGCCACCCAAGTGACTATGTACTTGAATGGACATATGTAGTCCCTAGCGGATTAAAAATCTTTTGCCATGGCGAGACCTTTTAACTTCTTTCCCGGATCCGAGCAGTCAGGGTGTATCCGAATACCCGCCGCTTATACAAAACCGGGTATGCGTGGAAACCAGCGTAGGGGTCATAAGTGCTTGAATGCATAAGTATCCAACTAGTTATGTTATATTACATGGGTAGTAAGAAACATCTTCCAGGGAGAATAGTTCCGTTAGGGGTTCCTTTCCCTGGGTACGCATGCATCGATGTGCATGTCCAAACTGCGAACAAAAATGCAAGATACAAAACATCTGGGGATTCACGTTGTAATAAACGAAAGAAACATCTTTTGTTCACCGACCGAATATTCCCTTAAGAATGCTAGCTTTCGGCTTCACCTACGAGGTACACATCCGCTGAACCGGCAAGAATAATCGCAGAGGTGCTCCCCTTATGCCCTAGCCGAATTAACGAGAACATAGGGCATAAACACAAGAGCCAGCAACCCAAAGATGGCCACATCTTAAGTCATATCGATGCATATAATGGTGAAGAAAAGGCGCATATGGAAAAAGAACTCATATGTGATAGGCAGGGAGCCATAAAAGTAATTATATTTAGCTTCCGTATAGGAAGCCCCCAGGTATGGTGAACACACATAGTGCGGCCGGAGTGATCCGAACGTCCGCACTGTATTGAATACTTTGTGTGAAGGAGGGAAAAAGGCGAGAAAGGGAAAAAGGGGGAAAAAGGGGAGCATAATTAAAAGAGCGTGGTAGGAGACGGGCACTGAGTTCGGCACTAGGCGTAGAATCTCCGGAGTCTGGCCGCGTTCCATGGGTTCGGCTCGAGTTTGTTATCGGATGCATTACGCAGGCGGTATGCTCCTTCAGTGAGAACTTTATCAATAATGAAGGGGCCCTCCCACTTAGGTTTGAGATTGTCCTTCTTCTCCGGTAGGCGTAGAACGAGTTCGCCAATATTGTAAGTTTTGGGCCGCACTTCTCTGCTTTGATATCATCGAGACTGCTGCTGATAGAATGCGGAACGGGCTTTTGCGATGTCGCGCTCTTCCTCCAGGGCATCTAAGTTGTCCTGCCGATCTAACTCGGCTTCCTTCTCTTCATACAGGCGCATGTGAGGTGAGTCGTGGATTATGTCGCAGGGTAGTACTGCTTCTGCGGCGTACACCATAAAAAATGGTGTGTATCCGATGGTGCGATTCAGCGTGGTCCGCAGCCCTCAGAGTACGGAGTCGAGCTCCTCGACCCAGTGCGTGTCCGATTCTGTCAAGGATCGCACTAGTCTAGGTTTGATGCCACTCATGATGAGACCGTTTGCACGTTCGACCTGGCCGCTTGTTTGGGGATGGTAGACGGAGGCGTTATCGAGTTTAATGCCCATGTTGCCGCACCAAGTTTTCACTTCATCGACTGTGAAGTTTGAGCCGTTTTCAGTGATGATGCTGTGGGGGACGCCGTAACGGTGTACAACCCCTGATATGAAGTCTATCACTGGTTCAGATTCGTCCGTTTTAACTGGTTTGGCTTCTATCCATTTGGTGAACTTGTCCAGCATGACCAATAAGTATTTTTTCTTATGGCTTCCCCCTTTAAGAGGTCCGACCATATCCAGCCCCCAGACCACGAAGGGCCAAGTAATAGGGATTTTTGGAGAGCGGTAGGGGGCATATGGCTCTGATTGGCAAAGAGCTGGCAACCGACGTAGTATTGGACAAGGTCCCGTGCATCTGCTCGGGCTGTCGGCCAATAAAACCCTGTATGGAAGGCCTTGCTGACAAGTGCCCAAGCCACAGCGTGGTGCCCGCCGAGTCCGGCATGGATTTTAGCCAAGAGTTGCCACCCTTCCTCTTTGGAGATGCATCTTTGGAGCACTCCAGTTGCACTTTTCTTATAGAGTTCTCCCTCATGGACTTTGTAGGCCTTGGAATGTCGCACAATACAACGTGCTTCATTTTGGTCCTTGGGGAGATGCTGCCTATTTAGGTAGGCCAAGAAAGGCTCGGTCCACGAGGCGATTACAACCATGATTTCATGGGCCGAATGTGTTATTTCGGTGGTGGAGCCCCCGATTATATCAGGTGGTTCGGGATCTGGGGTTGTATTTGGATCCGGGCTAGTGTTGCCGGATTCCCCTTCCCATACCACAGATGGCTTGAACAGCCTTTCCAGGAATATGTTAGGTGGGACAGGGTCGCGTTTAGCGCCGATGCGGGCGAGGATATCTGCCGCTTGATTGTTTTCTCGAGCCACATGGTGGAATTCGAGCCCCTCGAACCGAGTTGACATTTTGAGGACGGCGTTGCAGTAGGCCGCCATTTTCGGATCCTTGGCATCAAAGTCTCCATTTATTTGTGATATTGCGAGGTTTGAGTCCGCGCGAACCTCCAGGCGTTGAATGCCCATAGAGACTGCCATCCAAAAACCATGCAACAGAGCCTCGTATTCGGCTGCGTTGTTGGAGTCTATGTATAATATTTGGAGTACGTATTGGACCGTGTCTCCAGTGGGGGAAGTCAGGACTACACCTGCTCCCAATCCGGCCAGCATTTTAGAGCCATCGAAGTGCATGATCCAATTAGAGTACGCGTCGTACTCTTTAGGGAGTTCGGCTTCTGTCCATTCGGCAACAAAGTCAACCAATACTTGCGACTTAATGGCCCACCGTGGTTTGTATGTTATGTCGAACGGAAGTAGCTCGATGGCCCATTTAGCAATCCATCCCGTGGCGTCGCGGTTGTTTATTATGTCGTTGAGTGGTACTTCGAAGGCCACCATATTCGAACACTCCTGGAAGTAGTGTCGTAGCTTCCGGGATGCCATGAAGACCGCGTATGCTATCTTTTGATAGTGTGGGTATCGGGATTTGCATGGGGTGAGGACAGTGGACACGTAATATACCGGCTTTTGGAGCGGGAATTTGTATCCGTCTGCTTCTTGTTCGACGACGAGCACTGCACTTACAACTTGATGTGTTGCAGCTATTTACAGTAGCATAGGTTCGCCAATATTTGGCGTTATCAGGACTGGATTATTGGCCAATAGGGTCTTTATTTCATCCATCCGTCAAGGCTGCATCCGTCCCACATGAAGTGTTCGTGGTCAAGAAGGCGGTAAAGAGGCAGTGCATTTTCTCCTAATCGGGAGATAAAGCGGCTTAAGGCAGCCACGCATCCAGCTAGTTTCTGGATATGCTTGAGGTCTGTTGGGATAGCCAACTGTGACAGAGCTCGGATTTTTGCCGGACTTGCTTTCATTCCTCTATTGGAAATGATGAAGCCGAGCAACTTCCCGGAGGGTACGCCAAAAACACATTTTTCAGGGTTGAGCTTGATGTCGTATGTTCGGAGGTTGTTGAACGTAAGTCTCAAGTCATCTATTAAGGTTTCGATGTGTCTTGTTTTTATGACCATGTTGTCCACATATGCCTCCACTGTTTTGCCGATTTGCTTCTCCAGGCATGTTTGAATCATGCATTGGTAGGTTGCGCCGGCATTTTTAAGCCCGAAAGGCATAGTGTTGAAGCAGAAGGGACCATATGGCGTTATGAAGGCCGTTGCGGCTTGGTCGAACTCTGCCATCTTTATTTGATGGTATCCGAAGTATGCGTCGAGGAAACATAGTGAGTCGTGTCTGCGGTGGCGCTGATGATTTGGTCGATGCGAGGGAGGGGAAGGATCCTTAGGGCAAGCCTTGTTGAGGTCTTTGAAATCGACGATAGGCACCGTGGATTTGTCCTTCTTGGTACCATTACCAGATTTGCCAGCCAATCCGGATGCTTGATATCTCTGATGAATCCGCCTCAAGTAGTGTGACGCCCCCGATTCAATCGTACGCTAATCATGCACGCAAATGTGTACGATCAAGATCAGGGACTCACGGGAAGATATCACAACACAACTCTAAAACTTAAATAAGTCATACAAGCATCATAATACAAGCCGGGGGCCTCGAGGGCTCGAATACAAGTGCTCGATCATAGACGAAGTCGGAAGCAACAATATCTGAGTACGGACATAAGTTAAACAAGTTTGCCTTAAGAAGGCTAGCACAAACCGGGATACAGATCGAAGAGGCGCAGGCCTCCCGCCTAGGATCCTCCTAACTACTCCCAGGTCGCCGCCGGATCGCACGTAGTAGTAGGCACCTCCAAGTAGTAGTCATCGTCCGTCGGCGGTGGCGTCTGCCTCGATTCCAAAGATCTGGTTGTGACAACCGAAAGAAAGGAAATGGGGAAAAGGGGGGAGAAAGCAACCGTGAGTACTCATCCAAAGTACTCGCAAGCAAGGAACTACACTACATATGCATGGGTATATGTACAAGGAGGCCATATCGGTGGACTAAACTACGTAATGCCGTAATAAGAGGGGATAGCTAGTCCTATCGAAGACTACGCTCGCAGCCTCCGCCTTGCAAAGATGTAGAAGAGAGTAGATTGAAGTCCTCCAAGTAGCATCTCCAAGTAGCATCTCCAGTAGCATCGCATAGCATAATCCTACCCGGCGATCCCCTCCTCGTCGCCCTATGGAAAAGCGATCACCGGGTTGTCTGTGGAACTTGTCTGGGTGTGTTTTATTAAGTATCCAGTTCTAGTTGTCATAAGGTCAAGGTACAACTCCGGTCATCCTTTACCGAGGGACACGGCTATTCAATAGATTAACTTCCTGCGGGTGCACCACATAACCCAACACGCTTGATCCCATTTGGTCGGACACACTTTCTGGGTCATGCCCGCCTCGGAAGATCAACACGTCCGCAGCCCCACCTAGGCACAATAGAGAGGTCACCACGGTCTAAATCCTATGCGCAGAGGTCCGCCCATCGCCCATTGCACACCTGACGCTTGCGGGCGGCGGAAGCGCACCTAGCAACCTCCATTACAAAGGAAGTCACGTTCGCGGTCCAATCCGCCGCGCGCCCTCCGTCGGCGACGCCAAGAAGGCTTCGATCGATACCACGACGTTGGGATACCCATAACTACTCCCGCGTAGATGGTTAGTGCGATAGACCAAATGGCCGACTCGGATCAAATACCAAGATCTCGTTAAGCGTGTTATTATGAAGCAATCATGACGCCGACCAGGCCAGGCCCACCTCTCGCCTAGGTGGTCTCAACTCGCCTGCCGCTCCGCCACAAAGATCCACATAGAGGGCCGTCGGGACAAAGGTCCTTTCAGCCCCAACTGCGTGAATCACTCATGGGTACTCTTCGAGCGGACCCGACTTTAATCACCATCTGTAGTATGTATGCATGTATAGTATATACCCGTGATCACCTCCCAAGTGATCACGGCCCGATAGTATAGCAAGGCAGACTGACAAGAATGTAGGGCCAATGATGATAAACTAGCATCCTATACTAAGCATTTAGGATTGCGTAAGGTATCAACAGATGTAGCAACAATGTCGCTATGCATCGTAATAGGATCAACGGAAGCAAGAATATGCTACACTACTCTAATGCAAGCAGTATAGAGGAGAATAGGCGATATCTGGTGATCAAGGGGGGGCTTGCCTGGTTGCTCTGGCAAGGAGGGGTCGTCAACACCGTAGTCGAACTGGGGATCGTCGGCAGCCTTGGGGTCTACCGGAAAGAAGAAACGGAGGGGGAACACAATAAATAACAGAGCAATCAAAGCATCACAAAGTATAGCATGGCAAAACGCGGTGCTAGGTGTGCCCTAACGCGGTAGTAGGTGATACCGACGAAGGGGGAAAACATCCGGGAAAGTATCCCCGGTGTTTCGCGTTTTCGGACAGATGAACCGGAGGGGGAAAGTTGCGAGTTTGCTATGCTAGGGATGTGTGGCGGACGAACGGGCTGCATATCCGGATTCGTCTCGTCGTTCTGAGCAACTTTCATGTACAAAGTTTTTCCATCCGAGCTACGGTTTATTTTATATTGATTTTATTAAAGTTTTAAATGATTTTCTAATTTTTGGATTTAATTTAATTCGAAACTAAATTAGTATTTAAATGCTATGGGTACACAGGAAGTGTACCCAGAAGTGTGCACCGAAGGCTAACACGTGGGGACAATTGACTAAGTCAACTACCCAACAAGAGTCGATCGTGACCAACAAGGCGTTGACCGGTCAATCTGACTAGTAGGACCCATCGGTCAGGATGTGGGACTACTAACAAGAGTTTTAGTTAAACTAATTAGACTAATTAGTGAGGTGGGGCCAGTCATCGATGGTTTATTTTTTAACAGAGTTGTATTTATTTAAAATAGTCTAATTAGTCAATGGGCCCATCATCGAGACTTAGGTTAGGGATTGTGTTATTTTAATTAAGTGATTAACAACGGTGGGGGCCCACATCTTTGTAGCAGTGGGGGTGTGTTAGTGGGTTCAAGAACCACCGGTGCTAATCCAGCGGCTCCGCGATCGCCGGTGGCCGACTCGGCCACGGAGCTCACGAGGTGGCTGCTGGAAAGCCTGCTCAACGGCGAATCTGTGGTGGTCGGGGGGTGGTGAGGAGGAGCGAGAGGCGGTGGCGTTGAGCAGGGCACCGGCGGCGCCTCTGCTGCTATGGGCACGACGCACGGGCGGTCGGGAGCACTAAGATGAGGGCGCGGCTGGCGCGGTGAACGCGTGCTCACAGCGGGCGCACGCGTGGGCGGTCTAGCGTGCTGTGACCGCGAGCGAGGCGTGAGGCAGAGAAGGGGAGAGGTCCGGAGCCTCATCAACGTTGATGGGGAGAGGGGGCGCCGAGGCTTGCTGGCGACCGGCGGGGAGGAGGACGAGGACGCGAGGTCCGGCGAGGAGGCGGTCGAGGTGGCGTTCCGTGCGACAGCGACGTGGTCCAACGGCGTCGGGTGCGGCGAGGCGTGGGGTAGGCCGTCGTGGGAGGTGACGAGGAGGCGGCGAGGTCCGGCGATATGCACCCACGACGGGCGCTGGGGGGGGTTGACGCAGCGCCGAGGCAATGGGGATGTCCGACGACGGGAGGGACGCCGGCCGCGAGGGGGGGGCGAAGCTCGTTCGATCCAGATCGGATCGGGGGGAGGGAATGAGGGAGTGGGAGTGGGTGGTTGGGTTAGGGTTTGCAGGGGTGATAAGGGGACTGGGTGTGGGCGGCTGGCGGTCCGTCGGCTCCGGGCCGAGGCCCGATGGGGGTTCTTTTCCTTTTTTGTTTGTTTGTTTGTCTCTTTTGTATTTTCTTTCTTTTATTTATTTTCTCTTCTATTTTAATTCTATTTAAAATATTTATGCATTTTATAAAACTGTGTCTTCTACACCATAATTATCTATGTAATATTTAGTACAAACTGAACATTTTTATTTTAATGTTTGAAAACTTTTATTATTGAAATTAATTTGAATTTGAATTTTGAAACGGTTTCGAATCATCGCAAGGTTAACAATAGTAACCGTGGTGATGTGGCACCATTAGCCTGGGATTACTGTAGCTTAATTATCCGGGCGTCACAATTCTCCTCCACTACAAGAAATCTCGTCCCGAGATTTAGGAGGGGAGTAAAGGGGAAAGTTCTGGTTACGGTATTCTAACGGATCTTCTCGGTCTTGGTTGCTCTTCTCGAAGCGGTCGATCCATTATGTTGATGTCTTCATTTCTCTGCTTCAGGCCATCATGATGTAGTACACATCCTTTCTTCGGGATTTTCATCGTACTTACGGAAAGGATAAAGGGTGGGCATTCCGGGAGTACGGACCTCTACAGGGTCGACTATCTGGTCGATAACATCGAGGAAGATGGCGGAAGTAACTCTCGAATTTAAACTTAAGAAAATATCAAGAGCAAGGTAAGGAGGTATCATGTGAAGTTTCAAGCGGGCAGACAATCGTTTGATGCCTGAAACAGGGCGTGAAAGGGGTTCAAAGCAATGGGGATGAGTATTGTGTCTAATAGCAGAACTGGTGATCACTCGGAAGGTGGCTCGTAAATTACTTACGAGGCCACGCGCAAGGAACAACCTTGGCAATGGGGGGTTTACCGGAGAGTCAGGTTTTGATCCTGTGGAACTGTGGGTTAAAGTAGAAAGGGGGCTGGCATCTTGCACGGTCACGAAAGCAAGGCATGTCAGAGGGTACCATGTCAGTTATGTCGGCAACAACATCGGTACCAAGGGCGAGGGACGAAGAGAACCATTTTCCTACTCGTTGAACGAGGCGGACCAATAGGCAAAGTTCTCGTCCATCGGTGGTTAGCAGAATGCTATCAACAAATGC
This sequence comes from Aegilops speltoides, assembly GCA_021437245.1. Taxonomy (NCBI): domain Eukaryota; kingdom Viridiplantae; phylum Streptophyta; class Magnoliopsida; order Poales; family Poaceae; genus Aegilops; species Aegilops speltoides. The sequence goes on along the minus strand of CM038145.1, from coordinate 319,792,117 downwards.
AACAATGTCTTGCTGACAGAATTGTACACCGGGGTGTTTACATAAGCAGGAGAATATTATTGCTTAGATAATATAGATCAGAAGAAAGATCAAACAAAACAATGGAAAGGAAAATGTGTTTGACACATATACCAGGGGTATACTCTTCCCAAGGACAAGCAGAGCATGATATCCGTGGTAGGATATAAAGTAGAAAACCCTTCAGGAAAAGGGAGAGAAATTTCATGACATTACCCATACAACAATGTTTGGATAATTGATCAAGAAACATTTAGCATTGTGCTTCAAATGCTCTTATTGAAAATCAGGTTACCACAAACATGCTTCGAGATAGCATTGACATGGCCTTCAAGCAAAGGCCAGACTCTGAAAAAAAAGATCCATCAGGAACAACTTATAGAATAAGTCTTACAATTCCCTCACGGAAGAATGACTAGCCTTGCTAAAAAGGAAACTTATAAAAATAGGTCCTCCGGCCAGGTGTGCTAGGCATGACATCACCTTACCGGGTCATATATAGGTCAGTTTTATAACTCTTGGAAATATGTTCCAATCATCATATCTGACCGAGATTCAGATCTGATTGGTGTCAACATAACTCAGACTCAGGATGCCCGAGAAGAAAAAGTGCAACAAAAATTGACGAGATGTCATTGTAAGATTCTCGAAATGAACTATGGAAGCAAGTTCCAAAACAAGAGTTCATCATTTAACCAAGGAGAGGACGAGGAGGTGGTGATGGACTCAAATGACAAGTCCTCAAGATTTCCAAAAGGATGGATTTCCACAACTATGTGAATAAGGAGATAACATTTGTCAGATCAGATGACATAACAAGGTATGCTCGAGGAAAACATACACAATTAAACATTGGTTGAAAGGTGCACCCTAAATGTGGGGTTAGGTAGCATGATCAATGTTAGAATGGTGATTCAATAATCAATAGACTAAGAATGAATGGCCGACCATTAACTTCAAAGCAATAGGGTTGCTAGAAGTGCAGGATCCAAACAAAGACTGCAGCACTTGTTGGTACCCGGTTGAATCAACACGAGGACCATGAAGAATGGTGATGGTGAGAAGTATCACTATACCAAGAACTCTCAAGAGGTGGAACAAATCTCAGAACATTCTTGACATAAAAGATGGTAATACTCCAAGATAAAGAAGAACAAAGGCTGGATAGCAAGGAACTCAAGGTATAACACAAAACATGAACAAGTTTGTGTTGGGGGAAGGCAAGAATGTCGTCGATGATAACACAATCATCGAGGGGCAAGGATGGTATTTCTCATCATGAATACAATTGTTATCCTGGAGGAACTTAGAATGTTGATGGTGATCATGATAAATTTGTCGAGAGACTTCAGGAAGATGTAATCAATCGGCGATGACATCAAGTTAAAGGAATGATGAAACAAAAGGTTATTGGAACCATGGGTACGACACAAACTTGAAATCAAGTTTGTTGTTTGAGGAGAATTGATATGACGAGGAAGATCGACGTAAGCTTAGCTCAGCGTCAAAAATTGTGTTCCGGGAAGAAGGACCAGGTAGCACAATTAAGATTTAGCACGTTAATGATATAGCCGATCAGGCTAGAAATGACGCGATCAGGTACAAACTCGTACTTAAAGAAGATTATCAAAAGTTGCTGAACCGTAGTGCAGACTCGATTCAGTTATCGGTGCCTTTGAGTGTTTAATAACTCAGAGCCCGTGAAAAATTGGAATCAGTGGGAATGTAGCACTTGATGAAGAACTCATAAGAAGTTGTGCAGTTCCATGATAATCTCGAGATACCATGGGGTAATACTCGACGACAGATCAAAGTAGAGGTTGGACTGGGGTATTGCTCTACAGAAGACAAGTGCTTAAACTTGCACTAGAAATGGTATTTAAAGGATAACATGGTCGGAACCACGATTGCAAAAGACCAGATCCCAGATATAAGATGATCTTATACTAAGGGAATAATTAATTTTTTAAAAGAAGCTTCGATGAGAAGATAAACATCATGTCCATGGGCATGAACATAAAGTTCAAGGTCGACTCCCACTTCTCCAATGCATAACCTTTCATCCACTTCTCGCGTTCGATGAAGTTGTATTGTTGAAATTTTACCTAGCAAAATACCAGAAGAGTATGACTCATGGAAACTTTCGGGTTCACTCGGTTTAGAGAAGGCATATGTTCAACCCATAGGGGCTTCTTAGAAACATATACCACAAGTTTCAAGAGTAAATAACACAAGCCCGAAAGCAGAGCATGGTTGGCCAAGCAGAGGATACAACTTAACAAAGGCATTATGTATCAGGGGAAGAACTCACAAAGTGATCAAATGTGAAGGACACTGTCGGATAACAATCCAACAAAGGACTTGATGGTCCACCAAGGATCTGATGTGAGTATCGATACTCATCCAGAAGAGGAAGGAATGCAAATGCAACAGGTTATGGAATCATCTGAATAATTCAAAGCTTAGATGCAAAGGAATTATGATTTCCAAAATAAAGGATCAGAAGCAGACGTTCTGATCAAGGATGGATCAATAGAATATACCAGAGGCACAATCGACGACAGATAGTTTGGTCGAGAACCAGCTTATGTTCAAAATGAAGTCTGAGCCGGAAAGTTAACCCTAGGACTCGACTGATGATTGTGAACATTCACAACGTATTGAATCAACGGACTCAAAAATGATGGTGACAAAGGATGCCAATATGATTGCTACACTTATGGGATTAATCATAATGAAAGCAAACAAGAAATTCCAGAGCAATAGGTTGCTGAGGATTTTCGGAATATCGAATGGTATTTCGAAGACTTTTGTGTATCACATGAACAACTGGGGAATGAGCGGGTACTCGATAAGTGCGAGAATTAACCGTAGGGGTATTCAGGTGACAAAGCACAGCAAGGCAGTAAGATCAAAGGATTATCGAAACAACGACGAGTTTTTCAGGGTATCTTGTAATATAAAGACCACTGGGGATGAATGTAAGAATAACAACTGCAAGTAGTTATCCATAAGGGTTTACGGTGGAAGAAGAATTGCAAACGCGATGAACACAAGTTCTCGGTTTAACAGCGGAGAGTATCTTCAGGGTCTTCTGGTGCAGCAGACGATCATCAATAGTAAGGGGCTCTCCGAGTGAAAGTGATAACGAGATCCTAATGTTAGATTTAGCAAAATCATTTAAACCCGAATATAAGAGAGATCAGAGTCCCAGAGTAGAGGTCGAGAAGTAAAAGATCCTAATACCACCCAATGGCGACGTGGGCCCATGGGCCGCACAGCCATGTTAGTAAAGGTTTTGTAAAGTCTAGACTCGACTTCGGCCAAGGAGTTGGAAGGGGATTCCTACAGGCAGTCGGCTCTCATACCATCTTGTGACGCCCCCGATTCAATCATACACTAATCATGCACGCAAATGTGTACGATCAAGATCAGGGACTCACGGGAAGATATCACAACACAACTCTAAAACTTAAATAAGTCATACAAGCATCATAATACAAGCCAGGGGCCTCGAGGGCTCGAATACAAGTGCTCGATCATAGACGAGTCAGCGGAAGCAACAATATCTGAGTACAGACATAAGTTAAACAAGTTTGCCTTAAGAAGGCTAGCACAAACCGATATCAGATCGAAGAGGCGCAGCCTCTGCTCGATCCTCCTAACTACTCTGAGTCGTCGCCGCCGCCGGATCGCACGTAGTAGTAGGCACCTCCAGTAGTAGTCATCGCCGCCGACGGTGGCGTCAGCTCTGGACTCCGAAGATCTGGTTGCGACAACCGTAAAGAAAGGAAATGGGGAAAAGGGGAGAAAGCAACCGTGAGTACTCATCCAAAGTACTGCAAGCAAGGAACTACACTACATATGCATGGGTATATGTATAAGGAGGCCATATCAGTGGACTAAACCGCAGAATGCCAGAATAAGAGGGGGATAGCTAGTCCTATCGAAGACTACGCTCGGGCAGCCTCCGCCTTGCAAAGATGTAGAAGAGAGTAGATTGAAGTCCTCCAAGTAGCATCTCCAAGTAGCGATATAGAGGAGAATAGGCGATATCCGGTGATCAAGGGGGGGGCTTGCTGGTTGCTTTCGGCAAGGAGGGGTCGTCAACACCGTAGTCGAACTGGGGATCATCGGCAGCCTTGGGGTCTACCGGAAAGAAGTAACGGAGGGGGAACACAATAAATAAGAGAGCAATCAAAGCATCACAAAGTATAGCATGGCAATACGCGGTGCTAGGTGTGCCCTAACGCGGTAGTAGGTGATACCGACGAAGGGGGGAAACATCCGGGAAAGTATCCCCGGTGTTTCACGTTTTCGGACAGATGAACCGGAGGGGGAAACTTGCGAGTTTGCTATGCTAGGGATGTGTGGCGGACGAACGGGCTGCATATCCGGATTCGTCTCGTCGTTCTGAGCAACTTTCATGTACAAAGTTTTTCCATCCGAGCTACGGTTTATTTTATATTGATTTTATTAAAGTTTTAAATGATTTTCTAATTTTTGGATTTAATTTAATTCGAAACTAAATTAGTATTTAAATGCTATGGGTACACAGGAAGTGTACCCAGAAGTGTGCACCGGAGGCTGACAGGTGGGGACAGTTGACTAAGTCAACTACCCAACAAGCGAGTCGATCGGCTGACCAACAAGGCGTTGATCGGTCAATCTGACTAGTAGGACCCATCGGTCATGATGTGGACTACTAATGTTGTTTTAGTTACACTAATTAGACTAATTAGTGAGGTGGGGCCAGTCGTCGAGGGTTTATTTTTTTAACAGAGTTGTATTTATTTAAAATAGTCTAATTAGTCGATGGGCCCACCGTCGAGACTTAGGTTAGGGATTGTGTTATTTTAATTAAGTGATTAACAACGGTGGGGCCCACATCTTTGTAGCAAGGGTGTGTGTTAGTGGGTTCAAGAACCACCGGTGCTAATCTGGCGGCTCGGCGATCGCCGGTGGCCGACTCCACCACGGAGCTCACGAGGTGGCTGCTGGAAAGCCTGCTCAACGCGAATCTGTGGTGGTCGGGGGGTGGTGGAGGAGCGTAGAGGCGGTGGCGTTGAGCGGGGCGCCGGCGGCGCCTCTGCTTGCTGGGCACGACGCACGGGGCGGTCGGGAGCACGTCACAGAGGACGCGCTGGGCACGGTGAACGCGTGCTCACCGCGGGCGCACGCGTGGGCGGTCTAGCGTGCTGTGACCGCGAGCGAGGCGTGAGGCAGAGAAGGGGAGAGGCCCGGAGCCTCACCAACGTTGATGGGGAGAGGGGGCGCCGAGGCTTGCTGGCGACCGGCGGGGAGGAGGACGAGGACGCGAGGTCCGGCGAGGAGGCGGTTGAGGTGGCGTTCCGTGCGACGGCGACGTGGTCCAGCGGTGTCGGGTGCGGCGAGGCGTGGGGTAGGCCGTCGTGGGAGGTGACGAGGAGGCGGCGAGGTCCGGCGATGGGCAGCACCCGCGACGGGGCGCGTGGGAGGGGGTTGACGCAGGCGTCGAGGCAATGGGGATGTCCGGCGATGGGGAGGGACGCTGGCATCGCGAGGTGGGGGGGGAAGCAGGCTCGTCCCCGATCCAGATCGGATCGGGAGGGGGAGGGAATGAGGGTGTGGGGGGAGTGGGTGGTTGGGTTAGGGTTTGCAGGGGGGTGATAAGGGGAACCGGGGTGGGCCGGCCTGGCGGTCCGTCGGCCTGCTGGGCCGAGGCCCAGATGGGGGGTTCCTTTTGCCTTTTTTTGTTTGTTTGTTTGTCTCTTTTGCATTTTCTTTCTTTTATTTATTTTCTCTTCTGTTTTAATTCTATTTAAAATATTTATGTATTTTATAAAACTGTGTCTTCTACACCATAATTATCTATGTAATATTTAGTACAAACTGAACATTTTTATTTTAATGTTTGAAAACTTTTATTATTGAAATTAATTTGAATTTGAATTTTGAAACGGTTTCGAATCATCGCAAGGTTAACAACAGTAACCGTGGTGACGTGGCACCATTAGCCTGGGATTACTGTAGCTTAATTATCCGGGCGTCACAAGTAGCTTGGCTAGCTCTTCTCCCATGGCTTGCCGTTTAGGCTCTGAGAAGTGCCTAAGAGTCTGTTTGATTGGCTTGTATCCTTTCAGTATATTGAGGCTGTGTTCGGCCAGCCTGCATGGGATGCCCGGCATGTCTGAGGGATGCCAGGAGAAAATGTCCCAATTCTCGCATAGAAAGTCTTGTAGTGCAGCGTTCATTGTGGGGCTCAACTGTATCCCGATGGAAGCTGTCTTTGTGGGGTCCGTTTGATGGACCTGGAATTTGACTATCTCGTTTGCGGGTTTAAATGAGGTGGACTTGGGTCGTTTGTCGAGTATCACGTCGTCCCTGTCCACTATGGCGCGCAGCATTGTTAGTTCTTCGGTCGCTAGGGCTTCGGATAATGCTTCCAGGGCTAGTGCTGCAGTTTTATTTTTGGCACGGAGTGCGACGCCCGGATCACTAGCTAGAGTGATAATTCCATTGGGTCCGGGCATTTTAAGCTTCATGTACCCGTAATGGGGTATAGCTTGGAAGCTCGTGAATGCGTTCCACCCTAAAAGGGCGTGGTATCCGTTGCTGAAAGGAGCGACTTGGAATGTGATTTCTTCGGACCTGTAATTCTCCGGGGTGCCGAATACCACATCGAGTGTGATTTTTCCCGCACACCGTGCCTCCCGACTAGGAATGATTCCCGTGAAGGTTGTGCCGCTTTGCTCAATGTGGCTTTTATCAATTTCCATCTTGTTGAGTGTTTCTTCATAGATCAAGTTTAATCTGCTTCCGCCGTCCATGAGCACTTTAGTGAGCCGAAAGCCGTCCACGATTGGGCTAAGGACCAAAGCGGCTGGTGCCTGGACTGTCTGGATTTGAGGTTCATCACTGGCACTGAATGTTATAGCAGTGTCATTCCACGCATTTATTTTTGCCACATGGCAGATTTCAGCGAAATTTCGATGAGCTTGCTTGCGCCTATTATTTGAGGCGAAAGTCTTGAAGACTGTCAGTACCGTATTGTTGTCTTCGGCAGGATGTTGCTCTGCTTTATGGTTTACAAGAAGATCCTCGCCGCTTTTTGCTACCTGCCGGAGTATCCAACATGCTCTAAGGCTATGTGTTGGCGTAGTATCAGGCGTGCTGTGAATTTTGCATGGCCCATTGAGCCATTCTTCCAATACGGTTCCACGCCCTGGAGTGGGCTTTGGTTTTTTGTGAATTGGATCGTGTAACTTACGAGAGTTTGCCCTTTTAGCTCGGAGGAAGGGTTTAGTGAGAGCCGGTTTATCCCAAAAGTCTGTTTGGGTTTTCCAGGCACTTTCCATCATACTGTACTTCTGTACTATGGCTGCTAAGTCAGCAAAGTGTACTATGTCACGACGACTTATAGCATTAAGGATCCCTTTGCTCGTGCAAGTTTTGCAGAAAAGTGAGATTGCGTCTTCCTCGCGACAATCCTTGACTTTATTTATCACAAGGAGGAATCTGGACCAGTAGCGATGTACTGTCTCTTGGGGCTCTTGTCTGACATGGGAGAGACGGCTTAAGTCTGGGTGGGCGGGTGTAGTTAAATCCGGATTCTGATCTGTTCTAACGCCCAGGGGCAGAGGAGCTTCCGGGCTTGGCAGCTCGGGCTCCGGGGTGCTGCCCGATTTTTCCGGCCCGTTGCCCGATTCCAAGTTCGGGGTCTGGGTCATGTCCTCCCGTGAACGGGTATCTGGCTCAGATAGCTCGGTAATCCGGACATAGTTCGTCCTCAGAATAGAGGGATAATCCAAGTGTGGCTCTTCCACTACCGCTATCTCGTGGGTGACTGGTGGGGATTTAATATCCCTTTGGTCGGGTTTAAGCCCAATCCGATCATAGTCTATAGTGACTCCCAAAGTGGCGATGCGATCCAAGAGCTCATTAAGGGATGAGAGCTCCATTGGATCCATCTGTTCAGCGAGTTCCGAGTTGACGTGGAGGCTGTTTTTGATGACCCGAGAGGTCATCGTCGGCACGGAAGCCGATCGGGCGGCCATGACAAAGCCGCCTAGTCGGAGAGGTTGGCCTACCGCCAGTGCTCCCCCAGAGGTGATGTTGTTCTTGACAACGAGACCGGCCATCAAGCCTTGCAGCGACGACAGAGAGGAACTCTCAATGAAAGCACCAATGTCCGTGTCAAAACCGGCGGATCTCGAGTAGGGGGTCCCGATCTGTGCGTCTTAGACTAATGGTAACAGGAGGCAAGGGACACGATGTTTTACCCAGGTTCGGGCCCTCTCGATGGAGGTAAAACCCTACTTCCTGCTTGATTGATCTTGATGATATGAGTATTACAAGACTTGATCTACCACGAGATTGTAGAGGCTAAACCCTAGAAGCTAGCCTATGATTATTATGATTGTCCTTCTATGGACTAAACCCTCCGGTTTATATAGACACCGGAGGGGGCTAGGGTGTACACAGAGTCAGTTACAAAGAAGGAGATCTAACATTCGGATCGCCAAGCTTGTTTTCACGCAAAGGAGAGTCCCATCCGGACACGGGATGAAGTCTTGAGTCTTGTATCTTCACGGTCCAACAGTCTGGCCAAAGTATATAGTCCGGCTGCCCAGATACCCCCTAATCCAGGACTCCCTGAGTTGCGTTGGATGTCAGGTTCTCCAATACCTGGCAGGTTCTTCAGGGATCTCACTGGAGCTATGATCCTGTGGTGGTTCCTTCTCTTTGGGTGTCCACCACGACTCAACTAGATTATTTGATAGTATTCGATCTGCATTAGCTAGAGTGATGTATTTGATATTATATTATTCGATAATATTCGAGACGATGTATTTGAGATTATATTTTTGGTGATGCATATTATCTACTATGATTCAGTTTTTTCTTTCGAGATGCATATCTATTATCTATTATTATTCGAGATGCATATCAATTATCTAGTATTATTCGAGATGCGTACTAAATTGTTTTATATTTCTTCTGTATTAGTTAAATAAAAGCTATGGCGGTCTATACCGGTAGAGAAGGAGAAGAGTCTATGTTCGGGATCATACGTTCCTCGAGCTGGCCAGATGAGAATGAAGAAAATGACGGCTCACAATATCTGAAAAATATCAGGGAGGGTGATGATATGATATTCGATTAAGACGAACGAATGGACGAAGTCCAGAACTATGATGATCTTCAAATAGCAAACACCGGCGAGGTGTATATTTATATAAGCCAGCATCTGGTGATCCATCACATGTTTTAATTGATTTGTATATATATTAACGAATCGATCTTTCTTCTTTCAGCCCTCTAGATCGAGTAAATCAGGAGAAGGCAGCAGGACAGTGCGAGGCCCGGCCAAAAAGTTGAAGGAAAGCGTAAAGTACAACATAGATGCCATCAAACCTAATGGCGACCCGATCTAGCCTAAGAAGAATGCGGGCAAGTTCGTTCGTCAGTGCGGATTTCTTGTGAAGGACCAAATCCCGATCTCCATTCAAGAATGTAAAAAGCTAGCAAAGCACCGTCCAGATCTTACTTTTGTGGATAAAAGAGCAAAAGATCGGCTTTGGGAATCTCTCATGTCACATTTCACGCTACCATATCATTTCACAGCTGAAGATGTGGAGAAAGTCAAGAACGCTGCTCTTAGTAGATAGCGATGGCGTTCAACAACCACAAGAAAACTATATGGAACGAGTACCTCGAAGAAGGAAAGAAAACTCCAGAATTCAAGGCAACACTGGAGAAGCAAAGAGGTCGCTGGGACACTCCGTGAAATTCAAGGAATTAGAATTAGCTCAGGAACGGTCAAGAATAAACAAGATCAATGCCTCGAAGAAGATATGGCACCATAAGCTGGGGCCAAGTGGCTACGAGGTGGCCCGGCCTAAGTGGGATGTAGGGTCAGGACTTGGTTCTATGTGCATGTGGGCTCGTTGGACCCAAAGATAAGCAAGGTTTTGGAGCGGGCAAGTCTTAAAGGCGCCACTGACAGTTTACTTGTTGCAGTCAAAGAGGCACGCACGGGGGTGTTCACACCCAACAGAGAGAACGACGAGCTTACGCACGCCCTCAAGAACCCTGAACACCCGGGAAGAACATGAGGCATGGGCGTTGTTCCGTGGTATGAGGGGTTTAAGGACTAGAACGCTGACTGTCGTGGTCCTAAGACTGACATAGAAAGGGGGTAGGTATGGAGAGGTAAGATCTTAGCTATGGTGAAGGTGTACACACAAGATTTACGAGTTCAGGCCCTTCTCGGTGGAAGTAAAAGCCCTATGTCTCGATGCCCGGAGGCGGTCGACTGGATTATATGTGTGTGGTGTTACAGGGGGTGCGAACCCTTGTGCCAGAGGAGGGGGTGGCTTATATAGAGTGTGCCAGGACCCCATCCATCCTCCATTACAAGAGGTTCAATGTACATAAAGATAGGGCGTTACTGATAATGCCAGCCATAAGTGCTATTAATGATCTTAAAGACTACAGAGTGAACGCCTGACCGTTGCAGTGCTGAGTGACTCCTGGTCTTCAGTATGTCGAGTGACTCCTTGTATGGTCGAGTGACATCAGGTAGGAGGGGTACCCAAGTGATATGATCGGTCGAGTGGATTGCACTTGACATCTTTGACTGGGGGTTCTTTGTTGTCTTCTTGGACTTCTTTGCTTCTAGGGTAGTGACCTTGGGTAGGGCGTATAGGTCAGGTCTATGACCCTACCCCGGGTCTGTATCCTCATCAGTAGCCCCTGAATGGATTAAGGTCTTAGTGGAAAGTAGGTTGAAGTTGAACTTGCTCTGAACTTTGCGTCTCACGAGTGTTTTACGCGGGACAGAGGACTCTCGTTGAAACTTCAGCTTCGATTCAGTCGCCTTGATCGATTCAGAAAATCGACGAGTGAACTTGTAATATCATCTGTCGAGTATTGCTTTGGGGCGCAGAATCTTTGGTGCAATTGATTGCAGTGTATCCCGAATTTCACGGGATTTAAAATTTCAAGGAAGCACGCGGGACGGAGCATGCCGAAGTAAGCGGGGTGGATAAAAAGGAGCGCCTCGATCTCTGTGCCACCTTTGTCACCATGTATGGCGCGCGCGACTGTTGTGGGATTTGACAGGATCGTCTGGTCCTGCGCGTCAGCCACTCGGAAGGGGCCCTTTATAAGGCGATGGAGCCGAGGCGCCTGTACTGTGCGCGTCTATTTTCTCTCTTCTTCCTCTGCTTCCCCATCGCATCCGACTCCTCCGCTCTCGACACCGCCGCTCCGCCACTATGGTGAAGGACAAGATGGCAGCGCTGGAATGTGTGAAGAAGGCGACGGGAGCAGTGAAGGGCAAGAAGCAGAATCGCGGGTCGTCGTCGCTGCCGGGCTGCAGAGCAGGTTGGATCCAAGCGATTGATCCGGTCTTCGCCCCGAGGGAAGATCTCGACGAGCCAGAGTCCGGCTGATCGCCAAGGGTGCAGCAAGGCTGCCTGAGGGGGAGTCGGAGCTGCAGCCTCGACTGGGTGAGTGTGTACTGCTCGCTACTCATGTCCACCGGGGCTTCTCGCTTCCTCTGCATCCCTTCTTCTGGGGTTTCTTGAATTTCTTCGGAGCCCAACTCCATCACTTTTCTCCCAATACCATCACGTACCTTGCTGCATTCGTGTCTATGTGCGAGAACTTTCTTGGGTGTCGACCGCACTGGGGTCTTTTCAAGCATATTTTCATCATCCGTTCTCAGTCGGTAAAGAAAGCGAACACGAGTGACGAGAAAACCCATGTCATTCAGATGTGTGGGGGTCTGGGTATCCAAAAGAGGCAGAGGAGCTCTTTCCCTTCCATGACTCTTCCTGAATCGGTTAGAGGCGGGCAGTCGACCTGGTTCTACTGCCAGGACCTCGCAACCCCAGGTCAGTCGACCGGACTTCCCCACTTCACCTTTGACCTGTCCAGACTCCTTCCTCGTTGAAAGTGACTGCTTCTGAAAACGTGGAGACAAACATGCTAGTTGAGAAGGTGGTCCAACTGATCAACGAGGGCGTCACTGGTATGGATCTGCTGGAAGTATTCCTCAGTCGATGCATCCAGCCCCTCCAGACCCGTGACCATCCCATGTGGATGTACTCTGGGGCTGACGACACTGCTCGTTTTCATCCAGAGGAAGTGCCAGCCAAGACCGTGGCCATGTGGTTGAAGAGCATTACATGCAACAAGGATAACCCTAGAGGAGCCAGGAGAGTCGTCCCCTTCAGTGATGATAATCAGCCCGAGAAGGCATGTTCTTCATTCCGACTATTTTTGCATATACATTCCGACTGCTCTTGAGCTCGACTGACTTTTACTCGACTTCTTGTCTTGTAGGTTTTTACTGACATGTATTCGATGCCCAACGGTGAACAAGCTCTGGAGCAGGGCCAGGAGGGAGAGGCCAGTGTGGAGGGGAGTGGTGAATGGGAATCTTTGGATGATGAAGACGAGGAGGAAAGCGAGGAGTCAGACGAGGAGGAGGTGGTCGACTCGCCGCCTCGCTCTGAACGCTGATCCAAGCAACACCATGACTCGGCGGGCGGGCGCGGAAAGAACATGGCTCCAAGCACCCAAACGCAGAAGCGCACTCGGACATCGACTCTGGAGCCAACAGGAAAGTCGCCAAGTAGCCCAAGGTTGCTCCTCCAAAGACTCGGAAGACTCTGCCGAGGATCAAGATGGACATCCCTGTTGCCTCAGGGTGAGCATCTTCCTTGTGTTTATCTAGGTCGACTGATACTTCTGTTCTGACCGAATGGACCATGTACCTTTCCAGCCCAACCTCTGCTGCGACTGACATGGATATTGACAAGGCTCCAGGAGATGAGGAAACTGACGACGCATCCACCTCCCGAGCTGGTAAGTCCGCTCGACCAGAACTCATTTAGTCGATTGAGTTATCGGTCAGTTGAATTTCCGATGTTTTTCTTTTACTACAATTCCGCGAGACATCGTCGTGCTTCCCGATGAAGAAGAAGAAGTGCCTCTACAGGAGACGAGGAGGAGAGGCAGGGGCTCAAGCAGGAGAGGGCTTGGAAGTTCAAGTCCCTCAGTCAATGCCGGTGCTTGAGGCGGTGGTCGAGCGGTCCAGAGGTCTGGTTCGGACCAACGTCACATTCACCGACCCAGTGGCTGCTTCGGCCGCCTTGGAGCCATCACTTTTTGCTGCATACCAGACCCCAGATGACTCGCCAAGTGCTGCCAGGGAGGCTCTTCGCCAGGTGAACCTTGTTATGGAGCAGGTGAAGGTGATGCACGAGGCTTGCCAGGTGGCCTATAATGCCAGCACCGCTCTGCAGACCAATGTTCAGGCTAGTTATCTCCCGATTGAACTTTTGAACACTGTCTATATGAGCATATGTTTCATATCTGATCACCCACTGGGGTGTGCCTGTCTTAGAGTTTAAGAGGTCTTCCACTCGACTCGACTCATGCTGAGTCTTAGTGTTCTGTCCGAACCAGTGGGGGCACGCCGAGTGCACCCACTGGGTGTAGTCCCCGAGACCACGGTCGACTGCTGGCAGTCGGCTAACGTCTTAGAATCTACTCCTTTTTTTCTTTTGACTCACACTGGGCAGACCATGCTGAGTGTTGATCTAAACCAGTGGGGGCACGCCGAGTGCACCCACTAGGTGTAGTCCCCGAGACTACTGTTGAATGTTTGATTCGGCAGTAGTCTTAGAGTAACTTTCGCTGTCATTGTCTTTTGTTTCTCTTGACTGACATATCTCTCTCGCCGACTGCAGAGGTCTTGTGATCTTGGAGCTCGACTTTCTGAGTTAAACAAGAAGCACATCAACCTCGAACTTGATCTTGAACTGGCGAAGAAGAACCTCAAGACCGCTCAAGAAGAAACATCCATCATGGGAGGTAACCAATTGATAACCCACAAGTATAGGGAATAATTGTAGCCTCTTTCAATAAGTAAGAGTGTCGAACCCAACGAGGATCTAAAGGTAGAACAAATATTCTCTCAAGCCCTATCTGCCACTGATACGACTCTACGCACGCTTAGTGTTCACTTTACCTAGAACAAGTATGAAACTAGAAGTACTTTGTAGGTGTTGTTGGATAGGTTTGCAAGATAATAAAGAACACGTAAATATAAACTAGGGGCTGTTTAGGTAAAGAAGCAATAAAGTAAATATAGCGAGTGTGGAAAAGTGGTGGTAGGAGTCGTGAAATTGTCCCTAAGCAATTGACTACGTTACTAGACCGATAGCAAGTTTTATGTGGGAGAGGCATAAGCTAACATACTTTCACTTCTTGGATCATATGCACTTATGACTGGAACTCTAGCAAGCATCTGCAACTACTAAAGATCATTAAGGTAAAACCCAACCATAGCACTAAAGCATCAAGTCCCCTTTATCCCATACGCAACAATCCCCTTACTCGGGTTTAAGCTTCTGTCACTCTAGCAACCCACTATAAGCGAATCATGAACGTATTGCAACACCCTACAGCGGGAATCCCTCACGCTTGCGCGACACGGAGGGCACAATAGGACAGCATCATAACCACAAGCAAATTAAACCAATCATAGCAATTCATCAATCACCGGTAGGACAACGAAAATCTACTCAGACATCATAAGATGGCAACACATCATTGGGTAATAACATGAAGCATAAAGCACCATGTTCAAGTAGAGGGTACAGCGGGTTGCGGGATAGTGGACCGCTGAATATAGATGGGGGAAGGTGATGGAGATGTTGGTGAAGATGATGGAGGTGTTGGTGTATATCGCGGTGATGATGATGGCCTCCGGCGGTGTTCCGGCGCCACCGGAAGCAAGGGGGAGAGAGCCCCCCTTCTTCTTCTTCTTCTTCTTCTTCTTCTTCTTCTTCCTTGACCTTCTCCCTAGACGGGAGAAGGGTTCCCCCTCTAGTCCTTGGCTCCCATGGCGTGGGAGGGGCGAGAGCCCCTCCGAGATTGGATCTATCTTTCTCTGTTTCTGCGTTCTGGGATTCTGCCCTTTCACTGTTTCTTTTCTATCAGAAGATCCGTAACTCCGATTGGGGTGAATCTTTTGCCTAGATTTTTCTCATAAAATTAGCTTTCTTGCGGCAAAAGAAGAGCATCAACCGCCTTACGGGGTGCCAACGAGGGTCCAGGGCGCGCCTGCCCCCTGGGGCACGCCCCCTGCCTCGTGGCCCCCTCGGGCACCGTCTCGCGTTGATTCTTCCTCCCAAAAATCACAAATATTCCAAAATAATTCTCCATCCGTTTTTATCCCGTTTGGACTCTGTTTGATATTGGATTTCTGCGAAACATAAAACATGCAACAAACAGAACTGCATCAAGCAATCGGATCAATATGTTAGTCCCAAAAATAGTATAAAAAGTTGCCAAAAGTATATGAAAGTTGAATAATATTGGCATGGAACAATAAAAAATTATAGATACGACGGAGACATATCAGCATCCCCAAGCTTAATTCCTGCTCGCCCTCGAGTAGGTAAATGATAAAAAAGATAATTTTTGATGTGGAATGCTACCTACCATAATCTTGATCATATGTCTAATCATGGCACAAATATTAAGACACGAGTGATTCAAAGCAATAGTCTATCATTTGACATAAAAACAATAGTACTTAGGGCATCCATACAAACAATCATGTCTTTCAAAATATCAATGCTTAAGAACGCTATCCCTACAAAATCATATAGTTAGGCCATGCTTCGTTTTCATCACGCAAAATACTCCCATCATGCACAACCTTGGTTTTAGCCAAGCAATTGGTTCATACTTTTTAACGCGCTTCAGCTTTTTCAACTCTTACGCAATACATGAGCGCAAGCCATGGACATAGCACTATGGGTGGAGTAGAGTATGATGATGGAGGTTGTGTGAAGAAGACAAAAAGGGAGAAAGTCTCACATTGATGCGGCTAATCAATGGGCTATGGAGATGCCCATCGATTGATGTCAATGCGAGGAGTATGGATTGCCATGCAACGGATGCACTAAGAGCTATAAGTGTATGAAAGCTCAAACTGGAAACTAAGTGGGTGTGCATCAAACTTGCTTGCTCATGAAGACCTCGGGCGTTTGAGGAAGCCCATCATCGGAATATACAAGCCAAGTTCTATAATGAAAATTCCCACCAGTATATGAAAGTGATAGCTCAAGAGACTCTCTATATGAAGAACATGGTGCTACTCTGAAGCACAAGTGTGGTAAAAGGATAGTAACATTGCCCCTTCTCTCTTTTTCTCTCAATTTTTTTATTTTTTTGGTGGGCTGCTTTGGCCTCTCTTTTTATTTGGGCTTCTTTGGCCTCTTTTATTTTTCATAAAGTCCGGAGTCTCATCCCGACTTGTGGGGGAATCATAGTCTCCATCATCCTTTCCTCACTTGGGCAATGCTCTAATAATGATGATCATCACACTTTTATTTACTTACAACTCAATATTACAACTCGATATCTCGAACAAAGATATGACTCTATATGAATGCTTCCGGTGGTGTACCGGGATATGCAATGATCTAGCATAGCATAGATATCAAAAAATGGACAAGCCATGAAAACATCATGCTAGCTATCTTACGATCATGCAAGGCAATATGACAATGAATGCTCAAGTCATGTATATGATGATGATGGAATTTGCATGGAAATATATCTCAGAATGGCTATGGAAATGCCATGATAGGTAGGTATGGTGGCTGTTTTGAGGAAGATATAAGGAGGCTTATGTGTGATAGAGTGTATCGTATCATGGGGTTTGGATGCACCGGCGAAGTTTTCACCAACTCTCGAGGTGAGAAAGGGCAATGCACGATACCGTAGAGGCTAGCAGATTGCGGAAAGGTAAGAGTACGTATAATCCATGGACTCACATTAGTCATAAGGAACTCACATACTTATCACAAAAGTTTACTTGCCCTCAAAACAAAGTACTACTATGCATGCTCCTAGGAGAAGGGTTGGTAGGAGTTAACCATCACGCGATCCCGACCTCCACACATAAGAAAGACAATTAAAAGAGCACCCCATGCAACAAATTTGGCACACAACTTTTACCATACGTGCATGCTACGGGAATCACAAACCTTAACACCAATATCCTTACTAAACACAACCATCTACTAGAATCTCCCACATATTATCATCTCTATATCGCAAAACTATTGCAAGGAATCAAACATATCATATTCAGTGATCTACAAGTTTTATGTAGGATTTTATGACTAACCATGTGAATGACCAATTCCTGTCATCTCTCTAAATAGATATAAGTGAAGCAAGAGAGTTTAATTCTTTCTACAAAAGATATGCCCGCGCTCTAACAAATATAAGTGAAGCAAAAGAGCATTCTACAAATGGCGGTTTTCTATGTGAAGAGAAACAGGCAATCCAAACTTCAAATGATATAATTGAAGCACATGAAGCATTCTATAAAGCCATACTCAAAAGATTTAAGTGAAGTGCAATGAGCATTCTATAAATCAACCAAGGACTATCTCATACCAGCATGGTGCATAAAAGAAAAGTGAAAACTAAATGCAAAAGACGTTCCAAGACTTGCACATATCGCATGAACGAAACGAATCTAAAAACATACCGATACTTGTTGAAGAAAGAGGGGATGCCTTCCGGGGCATCCCCAAGCTTAGATGCTTGAGTATCCTTGAATATTTACTTAAGCTTGAGCTCTTGCCTCTCTTCCTTTTCCTCATATCGAGTCATCCTCGATCAAACACTTCATCCACACAAAACTTCAACAGAAAACTCGGTAAGACCCGTTAGTATAATAAAGCAAATCACTACTCTAAGTACTGTAGCAAACCAATTGAAAGCACATTTGCTCCCTGGGTGGTTTTGGTAATTAATGACAACATACTTTGTGGTTGGACTAATGCTTTTATCAAGTATGTTTCAGGAAATTCAATCACATTGGCATGGCAAAAGGATCAAGAGGTGGACCCTCAAATGCTAAGGAAAGCATTGGCAAAAGCTCAAGACTCCATTTTTGATTTAGTGATCCAAGATCACATTGAGTCCATAGGAAAGCCAATACTATTGAAAGGGGATGAGGTTATGTTGATGATCCGTTGCTCAAGTGCTTAGTGATACATCTCCTAAACTATCGACAACTCTCACTACCATATACACTCATAAGTAATCTCGGTCCCACCGATATTCCAAACCCACCACACCGAGATGAACCACCTCACCACAAAGCCAAACCCTAGAAATTTCGGATTTTCCGATTCAACTCGGTCTCACCAAACTTGAGTTGCCAAGCTTCAGAACCTTCATCATCAAATCGGTGTCACCGAGATGATGAAGTCGGTCCCACCGAGATTGGCAAGCTCTTGTCTTTGGACGAATCGGACTAACCGAGATTGTATTTTCGGTCCCACTGAAAATCCCAACGCTCACATGATTTGAACTTTCGGTCTCACCGAGTTGTCAACTTCGGTCCCACCGAGATTGGTCAAATGTGTAACGGTTGGATTTTGTGTGGAGGCTATAAATACCCCTCCACCCCTCTTCACTCGTGGAGAGAGCCATCGAAAGAACTACCACTCCTACCTTACATTTCGAGAAGAGAACTACCTACCCTTGTGTTGAGATCAAGTAGCTCCACTCCCACCATATGAAGCTTGATCTCTAGCCTTCCCAAGTTGCTTTCCACTCAATCCTTTCTTCCACCACAGCCAAATCGGTGAGGAGAGTTGAGTGTTGGGGAGATTATCATTTGAAGCACAAGAGCAAGGAGTTCATCATCATCAACACCATCTATTACCTTTTGGAGGGTGGTGCCTCCTAGATTGGTTAGGTGTCGCTTGGGAGCCTCCACGAGATGTGGAGTTGAACCAAGAAGTTTGTAAGGGCAAGGAGATCGCCTACTTGTGAAGATCTACCCGAGTAAGGCTAGCCTCCGTGGGCGTGAGGCCATGATGGCATAGACAAGGTTGCTTCTTCGTGGACCCTTCGTGGGTGGAGCCCTCCGTGGACTCTCGCAGCCGTTACCCTCCGTGGGTTGAAGTCTCCATCAACGTGGAATGACGATAGCACCACCTATTGGAACCACGAGAAAAATATCCGTGTCTCCAAATTGCGTTTGATCTTCTCCACTTCTCTTTACTACTTGTGCAATTTACTTTCCGCTGCCCATACTCTAGAATTGCATGTGTAGTATGCTACTTGATTTGTGTGTTATGCAAAATCTGCCAAAAACTTGTCTTTACCAAAAGGCATAATTTTTATCTTGTCGAGTAGTCTAATCACCCCCCCTCTAGACACTCTCACCTTCTTCGATCCTACAATTGGTATCAGAGCTTTGGTCTCCATTGCCTTGGTTTACACACCATTGGAGGAAGATGGACGGTTCACGCTTGGGAGTGTTAGCCATAGAGTGCCTATTCTTGATGGAGTGTCCTATAACTCGTGGAGGATTGAAATGCTTATTATCTTTAAGATGTATAACTTGCAAAATATGTTGAAACCCCATATGTGCCTCCATTTGACCCCTTGCACCCTACCATGGATGAAGAGCTTGATTTGCTTCAGAACCTTAGAACTGTAAATCTTATCATTAGAGGTTTGCCCGATAACTTGCTTAAGCTCGTCACAAACTTTGAGTGCGCCTATGCTATGTGGAAGTTCTTGGAAGAACTTTATCCGGACTACTCTTTGAGAGGTCTTGATGAAATTCTATACAAGACTATTGAATTTGATATGATGCGCCCCAATGATCCCAACTTTGATAAATGCTTCTTTGAGCTTCGTGATCTTATGAAAAAGAAGGGTGATCCTTGTCTTATCAATGATCTAATTAGAAATGCTCTTGTATTGCATTCCGATGATTATTGTCACATTGACAAAACTAATGCAAGTCGTTGTCAAATTGACCTAGGTATTGATGATGAACAATCTATGGGTCGATATGATGATGAGCATGAGCACGATGATGATTACTCCGATTCGGACACCGAGCTAGACAAGATCATGAAGAGTCTCAATCTTATGGCGAATCGAGAGACTACATATCCGTGGAAAAGAGTGGATTCTTGATAGTGGATGCACCGATCACATGACCGGAGACGAAGACATGTTTCGAGAGCTTGCAAAGAACAATGGTCCACGCAAGTATGTGACTTTTGGAGACAACTCCAAGGGTAAGGTACTTGGCCTTGGTAAGGTGGCCATATCTCATGATAGCTCTATTCAAAATGTCATGCTTGTTGAATCACTTGGATACAATTTACTTTCCGTGTCTAGACTAGCCGACTTTGGATTCAATGTGCTATTCATCAAGTAGATTGCCAAGTCTTTCGTCGTGACAATCATAACATGGTATTTACCGGTATCCGTAGAGGTGATCTATATATTGTCGATTTCACTAAGAAAGCCCAACCTAGAACTTGCTTCATTGCTAAATCCGCTAAAGGTTGGTTATGGCATAGAAGGCTTGGACATGTTGGTATGCGTAATCTAGACAAGCTAATCAAAGGTGATCATATTCTTGGTGTTAAAGATGTTCTCTTTGACAAAGATAGACTTTGTAGTGCCTGTCAAGCAGGGAAACAAGTAGGTGGAAGTCATCCCGTGAAGAACATCATGACTACAAGGAGACCGCTTGAGCTTCTTCATATGGATCTCTTCGGTCCCAATGCTTACAAAAGCCTTGGTGGTAACTCCTTTGGTCTAGTTATACTTGATGATTATTCCAGATTTACGTGGGTATTTTTCCTTGATGACAAATCGCAGGTTCAGAGAATCTTCAAAACCTTTGCCAGAAAGGCCCAAAATCAATTTGAGGTGAAGATCAAGAAAGTTTGGAGTGACAATGGAACGGAGTTCAAGAACGCCCATGTAGACTCTTTTCTCGATGAGGAAGGGATTCTACATGAGTTCTCGGCTACGTACACACCTCAAAAAAATGGAGTTGTTGAGAGGAAGAACCGAATGCTCATAGAGATGGCGAGAACGATGCTTGATGAATACAAGACACCGAAGCACTTTTGGGGAGAAGCCGTCGAGACAGCTTGTCATGCTATCAACAGGCTTTATCTTCATAAGCTTCTCGGCAAGACATCATACGAGCTCCTCACCGGTAACAAACCCCAAGTGGGATACTTTCGTGTCTTTGGTTCAAAATGCTATATCCTTGATAAGCATCGTCGGTCTAAATTTGCTCCTAAAACTCATGAAGGCTTTTTCCTCGGTTATGGATCAAACTCCCACACCTACCGTGTTCACAATAATTTCACCCAAAGGTTGAAGAGACGGTAGATGTGAAGTTTGATGAATCTAATGGCTCGCAAGTAGAGCAAATGCCTATTGATGTAGGAGACAAGGACCCATCGGAAGCCATTCAAGATTTATCTATTGGAAAGATCCGTCCCATGGAAGTGAAGGAGAGTACCTCATCTACATATGTGGAGCCCCTACCTCACGGCAAGATGAACCTCAAGGCAACATGGAGGCCTCCACAAGTGGAACTCACCAAGATGAGGAAGTGCAACAAGAAGATCCCCACAACCTCCTTCTCCACCACCTCAAGACAACACCAACAACAATGAAGAAGAAGAGGAAGATGAGGATGATGAGGAAGCTCAGCCACAACCACAACAAAAGCTATCCCGAGTCCGAGCAAGAGTCAAGAAAATCATCCCGTGGAACAAATGATGAACGACATCGACTCGGAGAATTACTCGCTCTAAAACTCGCTTAGCTAACTTTTGTGAGCATTACTCATTTATCTCTAGTATTGAACCTATGAAGGTAGAAGAAGCACTTGAAGACCCGGATTGGGTGAACGCTATGCACGAAGAGCTACACAACTTCGAGAGGAACAATGTATGGACTTTAGTAGAGAAGCCCAAGGATGATCAAAACGTCATTGGAACCAAATGGGTGTTTCGGAACAAGCAAGATGAAGATGGACAAGTCGTCCGCAACAAGGCTCGTCTCGTAGCTCAAGGTTACACACAAGTCGAAGGTATGGACTATGGTGAGACCTATGCCCCCGTTGCTAGACTTGAGTCCATTCGCATTCTTCTTGCTTATGCCAATCACCATGATATTACTCTCTATCAAATGGATATCAAAAGTGCTTTCCTAAATGGTGAAATTGAGGAGGAAGTATTTGTGAAACAACCTCCCGGATTTGTGAATCCTAAAAAGCCTAATCATGTTTACAAGTTGCACAAAGCTCTTTATGGTCTTAAACAAGCTCCTAGAGCTTGGTACAAATGCTTGACTAGCTTTCTTCTTGAAAAAGGATTTGAGATTGGAAAAATAGACTCAACGCTATTCACGAAAAGGGTTGATGGTGAACTATTTGTGTGCCAAATATATGTTGATGATATTATCTTTGGTTCAACTAACCCTCATTTTAGCGAGAAGTTTGGAAAGCTCATGTCGAGAAGTATGAGATGTCCATGATGAGTGAACTCAAATTCTTCCTTGGGTTGCAAATCAAGCAATCTAAGGAGGGTACCTTTGTCTCACAAACAAAGTACACCAAGGATCTCTTCAAGAAGTTCAACATGCAAGAAAGAAAAGGTATGAGAACCCCATGCCTACTAGTGGACATAATGACTTGACAAAAGATGGAGAACCCATTGATCAAAAGGTTTACCGATCTATGATTGGTTCTCTACTATATCTCTGTGCTTCTCGTCCTGACATAATGTTGAGTGTATGCATGTGTGCTCGATATCAAGCAGCCCCTAAAGAATGTCATCTTAAAGCTGTTAAAAGAATTGTGAGATATTTGATACACACACCAAACTTTGGCATTTGGTATCCTAAGAGGGCCTCTTTCGACCTTGTGGGCTATTCCGACTCGGACTATGCCGGTGACAGGGTTGATAGAAAGTCAACTTCGGGTACGTGTCAATTTCTTGGTCGATCCCTTGTATCTTGGTCCTCCAAGAAACAAAATTCGGTATCATTATCTACTGCCGAAGCAGAATATATAGCTGCTGGTTCATGTTGTGCTCAATTACTATGGATGACACAAACGCTTAAGGATTATGGGATACATGTGAGACATGTTCCCTTGCTTTGTGACAATGAGAGTGCGATTAAGATTGGACACAATCCTGTACAACACTCTCGAACGAAACATATTGAAGTTCGTCACCATTTTATTCGTGATCACATTGCCAAGGGTGACATCAATCTTAAGCATGTTCGATCGACAAACAACTTGTCGATATCTTTACAAAACCTCTTGATGAGAAGGTGTTTTGTCGCTAAGGAGTGAGTTGAACATCATTGATGCTTCAAACTTGGAGTGAAAACTCCATTGATGCATGCAAGGCATGAGCCTACTTGACTAATCCTTGATATTTCTATTATGATGATGATCATATGTCTTGGACACATTTGCCCCTTGTATTGCATCTAACTCCTTGCAGTACTTGGATGATCTACATTCCACAAGATTACCACACACTCAAATCATGAGTAATCTTGTCATTAACCAAGTATCTAGCCCTTTGGGATGTTGAGTTCAAGGAACAAAATTCCACATATCCTTTTTGACACCTTAAACATCTAGTATATCACTCTTGTCATCTTGGATATTCTTGAGTATTTCCTTGCTTGCCTAACCCATGTAGGAAGATGAACTACACAGTTGGAAATGGTGCTCCAACTTCACATTCTATGAGCACCTACATCAAGTTCACCTACATGAGCAAAGCAACAACAAGCCCAAGGTATGTTCTTCACATCTTTAAGGAGCTTTGCTCAAAGTCATGAGTACAAGCAGCTTCATAAGATGTGATCACATCAAATGCTTAATCGAAAAATGACAACCCCATTTTGAGCTTAAATGATGAGTATGAGCTATGATCAAATGTTCTCATTTGACTCCTAAGTCAAAATACTCAAACATAGGTGACCTAGTCGCCGACCCCTATCTAGATGAAGTACATATGTTTTTGCAGTCTTTCTAGTTTCTCTTATGTTTTCTCATTGTGTTTTCTTTAAAAAAAACATCTCGCACTCGTTTTCATTTCTATTCTTCTGTCTTTGTGAATATCCTTTTGGCTCTGATCAATTCCTTGAAAATCCTTTACAAATTCATTGCAAATCCTTTGAAACATTCCTTGCAAAGTGAGCTGAATTATTTCAGATTTCCTTGAATTAAACTCAAGTCCACCGACTTAAAAATTTCGGTCCGACCGAAAAGGATATGCCCTAAGTCCTCGACTTTCGGACCCACCGATCCATCTAATTCGTGTCACCGATTTTCTTTCAGGATATCATCTTCTGCAGCTCCACTCAATGATTTTCTTTGCATATTTCTTATTGCCCAGTTGTGATTCTTAAGGATCCCACTTCTTTCTTTCCATCTTCCCTGACCTTCCTAGTCTGCTGTCCTTTTCGGCACTTGATGTCAAAGGGGCGAGAAGATTTAGGGGGAGATAAGGGGAGAAGAGAAGATTTAAGGGGAGAAGAAGAGCAATCTTATCTTAAGGGGGAGAGAATCACATCAAAGCTTTGCCGTGTTCCACATTGGAAATTACATTTGGCATCATTCTTTTGATTTTGCTTTCACAATTGATATCTTATGGAAAGCAAAATCTCTCAGAGTTCATTGAAAATCTTTTTAGTTTTGGGAGACATGTTTGCTGATTCAAGCTTGTGCTCAAAATGAGACACCCTTTATACATGTCATCCCTGGCTTGGTACTCTTGATGCTCTTGCTGTTGGTTGAAGAAATACTCTTGTGTTAACTAACCTTGTTTTCCCAAGTTTATTTCTTCAGGTACAATGCCAAGGAACCTCAAGGTAAGTATATGCACTTTGCAGAATGTGCATGATGGTGACTTGCTTGTGAATACTTGTTTGCAAGAAATCACCATGCACATATGCATTATCACTCACTTCTTTTCATCTGCTCTGATGCATATAGCCAAGCTGCATGTAGCACATCTTGCCTTTCTCTCTTGTGTGCTTGTGGTAGTCCAAAACCATAATTTATGAAAATCTTGCACACTTGTAGGGGGAGCCTGTGTACTACATGTTTGCCAAAGCTTTCGTGATAATTCTATCTTTATTTCAGTAAGCTTTGATGTCTTATTTTGTGTGTTGCCATCAATTACCAAAAAGGGGGAGATTGAAAGCACATTTGCTCCCTGGGTGGTTTTGGTAATTAATGACAACATACTTTGTGGTTGGACTAATGCTTTTATCAAGTATGTTTCAGAAATTCAATCACATTGGCATGGCAAAAGGATCAAGAGGTGGACCCTCAAAATGCTAAGGCAAGCATTGGCAAAAGCTCAAGACTCCATTTTGGTTTAGTGATCCAAGATCACATTGAGTCCATAGGAAAGCCAATACTATTAAAAGGGATGAGGTTATGTTGATGATCCGTTGCTCAAGTGCTTAGTGATACATCTCCTAAACTATCGGAACTCTCACTACCATATACACTCATAAGTAATCTCGGTCCCACCGATATTCCAAACCAGTCCACACCGAGATGAACCACCTCACCACAAAGCCAAACCCTAGAAATTTCGGATTTTCCGATTCTCAACTCGGTCTCACCAAACTTGAGTTGCCAAGCTTCAGAACCTTCATCATCAAATCGGTGTCACCGAGATGATGAAGTCGGTCCCACCGAGATTGGCAAGCTCTTGTCTTTGGACGAATCGGACTAACCGAGATTGTATTTTCGGTCCCACTGAAAATCCCAACGCTCACATGATTTGAACTTTCGGTCTCACCGAAGTTTCAACTTCGTCCCACCGAGATTGGTCAAATGTGTGTAACGGTTGGATTTTGTGTGGAGGCTATAAATACCCTCCACCCCTCTTCACTCGTGGAGAGAGCCATCGAAAGAACTACCACTCCTACCTTACATTTCTGAGAAGAGAACTACCTACCCTTGTGTTGAGATCAAGTAGCTCCACTCCCACCATATGAAGCTTGATCTCTAGCCTTCCCAAGTTGCTTTCCACTCAATCCTTTCTTCCACCACAGCCAAATCAGTGAGGAGAGTTGAGTGTTGGGGAGATTATCATTTGAAGCACAAGAGCGAGGAGTTCATCATCATCAACACCATCTATTACCTTTTGGAGGGTGGCGCCTCCTAGATTGGTTAGGTGTCGCTTGGGAGCCTCCATCGAGATGTGGAGTTGAACCAAGAAGTTTGTAAGGGCAAGGAGATCGCCTACTTCGTGAAGATCTACCCCGAGTAAGGCTAGCCCTCCGTGGGTGTAGGCCATGATGGCATAGACAAGGTTGCTTCTTCGTGGACCCTTCGTGGGTGGAGCCCTCCGTGGACTCTCGCAGCCGTTACCCTCCGTGGGTTGAAGTCTCCATCAACGTGGAATGACGATAGCACCACCTATCGGAACCACGAGAAAAATCTCCGTGTCTCCAAATTGCGTTTGATCTTCTCCACTTCTCTTTACTACTTGTGCAATTTACTTTCCGCTGCCCATACTCTAGAATTGCATGTGTAGTATGCTACTTGACTTGTGTGTTATGCAAAATCTGCCAAAAACTTGTCTTTACCAAAAGGCATAATTTTTATCTTGTCGAGTAGTCTAATCACCCCCCCTCTAGACACTCTCACCTTCTTCGATCCTACACCAATTCATATTTTATTTTTTCATTGTGTCTACTGTAATATAACTTTTTCATGGCTTAATCCACTAATAGAAATTGATAGTTTCATCAAAACAAGCGAACTATGCATCAAAAACAGAATCTGTCAAAAACAGAATATTCTGTAGAAATCTGAACATTCACCATACTTCTCCTACCCCAAAAATTCTACCAAAATTAGGAACAATAAACAATTTGTACAGCAAGACAGTGCAAAAAGAACCAGAACCGTTTGGCGTTCCAGTTAAAAATGTAAAATCGCGCACTACAGCCAAAGTTTCTGTCCTGCACCGTACAAACCAACAAGCATTGTAAACATCCTAAAGGCAAACCTTGGCACATTATTTTTATAATACAATGGAATTTTACAAGGGGAAAATTATTTTTGATGAAAAGTTTCTGTAATCAAGATTCACAAATTTTCCTTGAGCATGAACAAAGTTCAAGGAGCTCCCCTACTTCAACAATGCTTGTCTTTCTCACTTTCACTTTCCTTTTTGAAAAGTTTTGGGTTCCCCTCTTTATTTTTTTGTTTTTAAACTATATAAAAGCACTCAACAGAAATAAATGATTCTCTAAAACTTCCGGGTTGTCTCCCTAGCAGCACTTTCTTTAAAGCCATTAAGCTAGGCATTTAGTGCTCAAGTAATGGATCCACCCGGATCCCATGGTATATCAAAGCCAATTTTAATTAACAATTATTTGTAATTTAGTAGTGAGCACAAAGTAACATATATCATGCAACAACAAAGTCTAACCCTCTTCCTATGCATCGACATGTCATAAAATAACAATTCATGCACACCAAGTAAAGGCCAATGCATAGTATAAGCAGTTTCTTGCAATTCTATCATATTGGAAACATAGAGAGGTGGAGATATAGTTCTTCTCTCATAATAATTGCAAGTAGGAGTAGCAAGCACATGCATATTATATATATCAAAATTATCATGTGTAGTAGTAAAAGGCAACCCATCAATGTAATCCGTAATAAGCACAAACTTCTCCGGTATAGTGTAGTTTGGAGAATTCAAAAAGATAATAGGACTATCATGCGTGGGTGCAATAGCAAAAATTTCATGTTTAACATAAGGAACTATAGCAAGTTCATGTCCATAAGCACCATTCATATTGGCATCTTGGCCACAAGCATAGCAAGCATCATCAAAAAGGGGTATTTCAAGAGAATCAACGGGATCATAGCAATCATCATAGCAATCATCCTTCGGTAAGCATGAAGGGAAATTAAACAATGTATGAGTTGAAGAGTTACTCTCATTAGAAGGTGGGCACGTGTAGCTAATCCGCTCTTCCTCCTTTTGTTCTTCACTCTCCTCATCATCTTTTTCATCCAATGAGCTCACAGTTTCACAATTTCTTCTTCCATAGACTCCTGCAAAATATTAGTCTCTTCTTGGACATCGGAGAAGTCCTCAGTATATAGTTTAACATAGGCATTAGAAGCATAATTATCATAACAATATTCAAGTATGGCAAAATTTTCAGATTTGTAGAGATAGCATCATACTTTTCAATCAAAGAAGCAATTTCATAAGCACCCTTAAAAGGAAAAAATTCTTCAATTTGTTGAACATCATAGTAATTATAAACACCCTTAGCATACGAAGATACAATTCCATTATCAATAAACTCACATTGGTAGGGAAGGTGTTTCTTAGGGTTTTTAGAACAACAAGTAACATCATATATTTCACATAATTTCCAAGCATAGCATTTCAAATGATGAATTTGATCCAATAAAAGTTTCCCCTTTTCAGATATACGGTGTCGCACATAATAGGCATGCTCATCTAAAGATTTGCCCTCAACTAAGCTAGTTGGGGTTTCAGCACGAGCACAAAGGGATCGAAGATGATCCAAGTAAAAAGCTTCATCAGTGTGATAGATTTTGAGTGGTTCTTCAACCATTGGTGTAGTAGGTACAACTAATTTTTTTGGTATTTCGTGTTCCATATCCATAACTAAAGATAGAGAACAACTAAGAAAAGCAAATAAAAATTACTTAGTGATAAAGCAAACAAGCACACACGAGAATATTCACCCCACGCTATGACTCCCCGGCAACGGCGCCAGAAAAAGGTCTTGATAACCCACAAGTATAGGGGATAATTGTAGCCTCTTTCGATAAGTAAGAGTGTCGAACCCAGCTGGGAGCTAAAGGTAGAACAAATATTCTCTCAAGCCCTATCTGCCACTGATACGACTCTATGCACGCGTAGTGTTCGCTTTACCTAGAAAAAGTATGAAACTAGAAGTACTTTGTAGGTGTTGTTGGATAGGTTTGCAAGATAATAAAGAACACATAAGTATAAACTAGGGGCTGTTTAGGTAAAGAAGCAATAAAGTAAATATAGCGAGTGTGGAAAAGTGGTGGTAGGAGTTGTGAAATTGTCCCTAAGCAATTGACTACATTACTAGACCGATAGCAAGTTTTATGTTGGAGAGGCATAAGCTAACATACTTTCACTTCTTGGATCATATGCACTTATGATTGGAACTCTAGAAAGCATCCGCAACTACTAAAGATCATCAAGGTAAAACCCAACCATAGCATTAAAGCATCAAGTCCCCTTTATCCCATGCGCAACAATCCCCTTACTCGGGTTTAAGCTTCTGTCACTCTAGCAACCCACTATAAGCGAATCATGAACGTATTGCAACACCCTACAGCGGGAATCCCTCACGCTTGCGCGACACGGAGGGCACAATAGGACAACAACATAACCATAAGCAAATTAAACCAATCATAGCAATTCATCAATCACCGGTAGGACAACGAAAATCTACTCAGACATCATAAGATGGCAACACATCATTGGGTAATAATATGAAGCATAAAGCACCATATTCAAGTAGAGGGTACAGCGGGTTGCGGGAGAGTGGACCGCTGAATATAGATGGGGGAAGGTGATGGAGATGTTGGTGAAGATGATGGAGGTGTTGGTGTAGATCGCGGTGATGATGATGGCCTCCGGCGGTGTTCCGGCGCCACTGGAAGCAAGGGGGAGAGAGCCCCCCTTCTTCTTCTCCCATGACCTTCTCCCTAGATGGGAGAAGGGTTTCCCCTCTGGTCCTTGGCTCCCATGGCGTGGGAGGGGCGAGAGCCCCTCCGAGATTGGATCTGTCTCTCTGTCTATCTCTGTTTTTGCATTCTGGGATTCTGCCCTTTCACCGTTTCTTTTATATCCGGAGATCCGTAACTCCCTATTGGGGTGAATCTTTCGCCCAGATTTTTCTCATAAAATTAGCTTTCTTGTGGCAAAAGAAGAGCGTTAACCGCCTTACGGGGTGCCCACGAGGGTCCAGGGCGCGCCTGCCCCCCTGGGGCGCGCCCCTTTGCCTCATGCCCCCCTCGGGCACCGTCCCGCGTTGATTCTTCCTCCCAAAAATCACAAATATTCCAAAATAATTCTCCGTCCATTTTTATCCCGTTTGAACTCCGTTTGATATTGGGTTTCTGTGAAACATAAAACATGCAACAAATAGGAACTGGCACTGGGCACTGGATCAATATGTTAGTCCCAAAAATAGTATAAAAAGTTGCCAAAAGTATATGAAAGTTGGATAATATTGGCATGGAACAATAAAAAATTATAGATACGATGGAGACGTATCACCAAATGACACTTTCCCACCCCGTAGCTTGTGCTTTTCAGTGTTGTTTCTTTCAGTCTCTTTGAACCGAGTGACTTCACACGAGCAGATGTGCGTAGTGAAAACCGTCAGCTTCAAGCTCGTCTGAAAAGTGTTGTTTCTTTAGAGAAAATGAAGGAAGCTCTGGAGAAGAAGGATCTGGATCTTGCTACTTCTCAGAAGGAGGCACGAGACAAGACAGCGCTTGCGGACAAGAAGCTGGCTTCGGTCGGCAAGTTGGAAGAGGAGAACTCGAAGCTGAAGACTGCCATCTCTGAAGCCAATCGGGAAGTTGAGCAACTGAAAAAGGACATGGAGAACCTGACCAATGAAGTCGGAAGCCTTAGAGCCAAGACGGGTGAACTGGAGTCCTATTTGGGACAACTTGCTGCAAAGCTGCTCCTGAAGCTTGAAGGTATCATCGCTCGACTGGTTAGTTGCCGTCGACTGGAATATCTTGTTATATTGTCGATTCACTATTCTTTTTTGATCATGCAGAGCTTTGCGAGGACTTTGAGGCTAAGACTGGGCGGGTCGAGATGGGTCTCGACCCCATCAATTGTCCTATGAAAGATGACGTTGTGATGAACTTGCTGCGGTTGGAATCGCGCTTGGACGGTGTCATTGCTTATCTGGCTCGACTGAAGGCATCGATGACTCGGGTCGATGCCGAACTCTGGCCTCAGGCGGAACTTTCACAAGATCTCAAGTCGCTGATGACTCGACTAAATCAAATCCCTGGCCAAGTGCAGGAATGGAAGAAGTCATCTACCGCTGCGGCGCTGATGTCGCCCTGTCATTGATCCGAGTGCACCGCAAGGACGCTAGAGAAGACAAGTTGGAGGCCCTCAAGGTTGTGAATACTAAGAAGCACACCTTCCAGTCCTTCATGGACACCTTCCTTGAGGCTGCCACTCATATTGCAGACAGCATTGACCTTGACAGCTTCTGTGATCCAACCAGCCCATCCCTTGATGAGTGACCGAAAAGCATTATGCTTCACCTTTATTTGCCTCGGAATGCCGAGTGATTTTGTAATCTCTAAAAACTCCTTCGGGCCTAACGCCCGAGTGCTTTGATTCGTGGTTTGGAACCTTTGGATTTATCCAAACTTGGTTTATCTTTGAATGTGTTGAGTTTGTCTTCGAGTGGAACTTGTTCTTCACTTGGATTGGTTCTTGTACTTTTGATGCAGTTCTGAAGAAGATGTCGCAGTCGACCTGTACTTGCGGATTGGGTTGGAGTAGTCGTAGGATGAGCCCTTGGCGGCATTGATCAGCTCATCAGCAAGGCATTCGGCAGTGGTCTTGACATAGGATGAGCTCTTGGCAGCATTGATCAGCTCATCAGCAAGGCACTCAGCAATGGTCTTGACGTAGGATGATCCCTTGGCAGCATTAATCAGCTTATCAGCAAGGCACTCAGCAATGGTCTTGACGTTCCTGAAAGCACTTCGCCTTGGCAACATGCTTAATCTCGTCCTTCTTATTGATGGTGCAGCTCTGAGGAGGGGGTCGTGGCCGACCTGCACCTCACTGTCCTTGTGGATCGGGATGAAGCATATGGCTAAGTCCGCGAGCGAAAAGATCAGTTTTCACTCGGAATGTACTTTCAAACTTAGGCAAGTACTGGACTGCAACTAAGCCCCTGAGTGGGAGGATTGCTCACCACTCGGTAGGATTTTTTAAACTTAGGCGAGTACTGGACTGCAGCTAAGCCCTCGAGTGGGAGGATTGCTCACCACTCGGTAGGATTTTTCAAACTTAGGCGAGTACTTGACTGCAGCTAAGCCCCCGAGTGGGAGGCTTGCTCACCACTCGGTAGGATTTTTCAAACTTAAGTGAGTACTGGACTGCGGCTAAGCCCCCGAGTGGGAGGATTGTTCACCACTCGGTAGGATTTCTCAAACTTAGGCGAGTACTGGACTGCAGCTAAGCCCCCGAGTGGGAGGATTGCTCACCACTCGGTAGGATTTTTAAACTTAGGCGAGTACTGGACTGCAGCTAAGCCCCCGAGTGGGAGGATTGCTCACCACTCGGTAGGATTTTTTAAACTTAGGCGAGTACTGGACTGCAGCTAAGCCTCCCAGTGGGAGGATTGCTCACCACTCGGTAGGATTTTTCAAACTTAGGCGAGTACTGGACTGCAGCTAAGCCCCCAAGTGGGAGGCTTGCTTGCCACTCGGTAGGATTTTTTTTCTTTTCAACTTAGGCAAAACGGATTCGCGGCTAAGCCCCCGATTGAGAGGCTTGCTCACCACTCGGTAGGACTTTTTTCAACTTAGGCGGAACGGATTCGCGACTAAGGCACCCACTGGGGGTGTAGAAAATGAAAAAAATCATTCAGGAGACTGTAAAATCATGTCTTTGATAATCAAACTAGAAGGTATTTCTTATTACATCTCAACCGTCTGAATGCTTAAGAGTAAAAGGGGCGGAGCAGCTTCGCATTCCAAGCGTGTGGCTCATCTTTATTGTGCTCAACATTGAAAAGACGGTATGCTCTGTTGTGGAGCACTTTGGTGACGATGAAGGGGCCTTCCCAAGCAGGAGAGAGCTTGTGTGGTTTCTGTTGGTCCACCCGAAGAACCAAGTATCCCTCCTGAAATGCCCGACCCCTCACGTTTCTGGCGTGGAATCGACGCAGATCTTGCTGATAAATGGTCGACCGGATCAAGGCCATCTCCCTTTCCCCTTCCAGGAGATCAACTACGTCTTGCCGAGCCTGTTCTGCTTCATCTTCTGAGAAAAGTTTGACTCGGGGTGCATTGTGAAGCAAATCACTCGGGAGAACAGCTTCAGATCCATAGACTAAGAAGAATGGAGTTCGTCCAGTCGACCAATTAGGAGTTTTCCTCAATCCCCAAAGTACTGATGGAAGTTCATCGACCCAGGCGCCTACTACATGCTTGAGGTCACGCATCAATCGGGGTTTCAGTCCTTTGAGAATCAATCCATTTGCTCTTTCAGCCTGCCCATTCGACTGAGGATGGGCGACTGAAGCGTAGTCGATCCTTGTGCCTTGGGAAGCACAAAAAGCTCTGAACTCGTCAGAATCGAAGTTTGACCCATTATCGGTGATGATGCTATGAGGAACACCATATCTGAATGTTAGTTCTCTCATGAAACTCACAATTGTGCTTTCTTCAAGGTTTTTGATGGGCTTGGCTTCAATCCATTTGGTAAACTTGTCGACTGCTACTAGCACATGAGTAAAGCCACTCCTGCCAGTCCTCAGAGGTCCAACCATATCTAATCCCTAGACAACAAAAGGCCCGACGAGTGGAATAGTCTTTAGAGCTGACATGGGTTTATGGGACATGTTGGAGTAAAACTGGCAGCCTTCACATTTGTCTACTATTTCTTTCACCATCTCATTGGCATGTGGCCAGTAAAATCCGGCTCAGTATGCTTTGGCCATGATGGTCCGAGAGGACGCATGGTGACCACAGGTCCCCGAGTGAATATCATTGAGGATCATTCGGCCTTCTTCTGGCATGATGCATTTCTGGCAGACTCCAGTTACACTTTCTCTGAACAACTGTCCTTTTATCACAGTAAAGGCTTTGGATCGTCGGACGATTTGTCGAGCCTTTTCTTCATCCTTTGGAAGTTCTTTCCTAAGAATGTACGCAATGTATGGCACGGTCCAGTCGGGAGTGATGACCAAAACCTCCATGATCAGGTTGACCATGGCTGGGACTTCGACTTCAGTTGGATCTATGGCACTCTTAGGTTGTGGGGGCTCTTCAGGGAAAGGATCTTCCTGAACTGAAGGTGAGTGAATATGTTCCAAAAACACATTGCTGGGAATGGTCACTCTCTTGGATCCTATCTTTGCCAATTCATCTGCAGCTTGATTTTTCAGTCGGGGTATATGGTGAAGCTCCAACCCTTCAAACTTCTTTTCCAACTTTCTTACTGCATTGCAATAACTAGTCATAGCCGGGCTCCTGACATCCCACTCTTTCATCACTTGATTGACCACCAAATCTGAGTCGCCGTACACCATGAGGCGACGGACGCCGAGTGAAATGGCCATACGCAACCCGTATAAAAGTGCTTCATATTCAGCTTCACTGTTGGAGGAATCAAAATGAATATGAAGAACATAGCTGAGCTTGTCTCCATGGGGGGATACCAATACTACCCCAGCACCGGAACCATTCAACATCTTGGAGCCATCGAAGAACATGGTCCAATGCTCCGAGTGAACTTGAGTCGGCAGTTGCTGCTCAATACACTTGGCAAGAAAATCTGCAATTTCTTGGGACTTGATAGCTTTCTTTGCCTCAAACTTGATATCCAGTGGAAGGAGTTCAATCGCCCATTTGGCCATTCGACCAGTTGCATCTCTATTGTTCAGAATTTTAGATAATGGTGCATTGCTGACGACTGTAATGGAGTGATAAGTGAAATAGTGTGCAACCTTCTTCATGGTCATGTAGATTCCATAAACAAGCTTCTGATAATGTGGATATCTCTGCTTGGATGGAGTCAAAACTTCAGAGAGATAATACACCAGGCGCTGAACTTTATAAGCTTTTCCTTCTTCTTCCTGCTCGACCGTGAGTACTATACTGACAACTTGTCTAGTGACTGCAATGTAAAGCAGTAAAGGCTCTTTGCTGATTGGCGCAACAAGCACCGACTGGGTGGAAAGCAAGGTTTTGAGCTCTGCAAACGTTGCGTCAGCTTCATTAGTCCACTCGAACTTATCAGATTTCTTCATCAATCGGTAAAGAGGTAAAGCCTTTTCACCGAGACGAGAAATGAATCGACTCAAGGCGACAAAACAACCAGTAAGGTTCTGAACGTCATGCACACACACAGGGCATTTCATTCGGAGAATGGCACCGACTTTTTCTGGGTTCGCGTCGATCCCTCGTTCAGAAACGAGGAAACCGAGTAACTTTCCACCTGGGACTCCGAATGTGCACTTCGACGGATTAAGCTTGATATCATACCTTCTTAGGTTGGCAAAGGTTTCTGTGAGGTCGGTCAGTAGGTCGGAACCTTTACGTGACTTGACGACAATGTCATCCATGTATGCTTCCACATTTTGACCGATTTGAGTGAGCAGGCACTTTTGAATCATCCTCATAAATGTGGCACCAGCATTTTTGAGACCAAATGGCATGGTGACATAGCAAAAGCACCCGAATGGGGTGATGAAAGCTGTTTTTATTTCATCAGGACCATACAGTCGGATCTGATGATACCCGGAATATGCATCTAGAAAAGACAAGCGCTCACACCCCGCAGTCGAGTCAACAATCTGATTGATGCGGGGAAGAGGGAAATGATCTTTCGGGTAGGCCCGATTGATATGCTTGAAATCAATGCACATACGAAGTGAATCGTCCTTCTGAGGGACCATGACCACATTGGCAAGCCAATCGGAGTGGTAGATCTCTCTGATGAACTCTGCTGCTAGGAGCCGAGCCACTTCCTCGCCAATTGCTTTTCTTTTCTGCATGGCGGACCGCCAAAGATGCTCTTTCACAGGTTTTGCCTTTGGATCGACACACAAACGGTGCTCAGCCAGTTCTCTGGGTACACCTGGCATGTCAGAAGGTTTCCATGCAAAGATGTCCCAGTTCTCACGGAGGAACTGGATGAGCGCTTCTTCCTATTTGCTGTCAGTGTCGTTGAGATATGAGTCAGTGCAGCATTGGGATCAGTCGAGTGGATATGAATTGACTTCATTTCTCCAGACGACTGAAATGCAGAATTGGTGGCAGGCTTCTTAGCTCGGAGCAAATCACTCGGATCTGCATTCTTCTGATACTCTTGGAATTCAACTGCTGCCATTTGTGCATCGACAATTTTAGAACCCTTCCGGAAGCATTCTTCTGCCTTCTACCGATTACCAGTGACTGTGATCACTCCTCTGGGGCCGGGCATCTTCAGCTTGAGGTACACATAACATGGCCGAGCCATAAAACATGCATAAGCCGACCTACCCAGAATAGCATGATAAGCACTATGGAAATCTACTACTTCAAATGTCAACATTTCCTTGCGATAATTCTTGGAATCATCGAAAACCACGTCAAGGGCGATCTGGCCGAGTGATTCGGCTTTCTTTCCAGGGATAACGCCATGAAAACTCATATTGCTTTCACTAAGCTTGGACATTGGAATGCCCATCCCCTTCAATGTTTCAGCATAAAAGATATTCATGCCGCTACCACCATCCATTAGCACTTTGGTCAGTCGAGTGCCTTCGACCACTGGGTCGACCACCAACGCTTGCCTCCCAGGAGTGGCTATACACGCTGGGTGATCAGACTGGTCGAATGTGATGGCTGTTTGTTACCATTTCAGGTATGTGGTCGTCGTCGTCGGAGCAACCATATTCACTTCTCTGTTGATAACTTTCAATCGACTCTTGCTCTCAACATCAGCAAAAATCATCAGGATGGAATTGACTTTGGGATAACCATCGTCTTCCTCTTCATCCTCGTCTTTGTCCGACTCTTTTTCCTTCTCGCTGGGCCATTTCTCTCGGAACTGCTGGATCAGGAGTCGACATTGCCGAGTGGTGTTTTTAGGATAAATCAGATTACCCTCTTCATCCTTCTTCGTATGAATGTGACATGGTAAATCCAACACATCATTTCCCGCTTGATCTTTTACCTTCTTAGGGGTCCAGGGCCCCTTAGGTTTTCCTTTAAACTTTCCTTGAACTACGGCCGCAATTTCACCAGGCGCTGCAGGTTCAGCCTTACGTTTCTGTTTCCGATTGGAATTGCCTCCCCCGGCATCCTGGCCGACTGGTTTACTCTTTATGCGGCGGAGTCGATCCTCTTCTTCTCTGTTAGCATATCGAGTGGCTATTTCCATCATTCGAGTCAGGGTCATATCTCTAGTCCGACCGAATTTCAGGACCATCTCTCGATATTTAACGCCTTCCTTGAAGGCACACACTGCTTGGTGCTCAGATACATTTTTCACTGTGTGATGCAAAGTGGTCCACCTCCGAATGTAATCTCTTAGAGTCTCACTCGGTTTCTGTATGCAATGCTGCAATTCTGTTAACCCCGTTGGTCGCTTGCAAGTGCCCTCAAAAGTCCCAACTAACACTCGGGTAAGCTCTTACCAATACCACCAGGGGCTAACTGAGTCAACCACGCTCTGGTTGACCCTTCCATCATGAGAGGAAGATGTTTCATGGCCACTTCATCATTACCACCACCAATATGCACAGCCACTCGGTAATCCTCAAGCCAAGTTTCAGGCTTGGACTCTCCAGTGAACTTGCTGACTCCAGTCGCCAACCTAAAGTTGGGAGGAATCACTGCAGCCCTAATGGCTCTGCTGAAACATTCGACCTGAAACATGAACTCTGCTACCAGTCGGACGATTTCTGTCAAGGTCCTCCCTATGTGCCCTGTTCTGGTCGAGTAGACCTTGAATGAGAATAGATCTCGCAGCAAAGCCTGGCTCTCTTGGGATGGTCGGTACTCTGCGCTCGCCGCTGTGATGGCGTTTGTCATCGTATTGCTGAGGCACATATGATCCGCTCCTTGGAGGAGGTGTGGGCGCTCGACGAAGGTTGTCGCGGT
This sequence comes from Aegilops speltoides, assembly GCA_021437245.1. Lineage (NCBI taxonomy): Eukaryota > Viridiplantae > Streptophyta > Magnoliopsida > Poales > Poaceae > Aegilops > Aegilops speltoides. The sequence continues at coordinate 319,754,277 of CM038145.1, read as the reverse complement.
TGAGTCGGTGATCATACTGCCCACGACCTTCACGCCACAGGGGCGATCTTGGGCTGTGGGCTGACTGAACTGTGTCCGCCACCATGGATCGGCTATGGATCTTATTCCGCGACTGAGACACTGCTGTGTTCTGTTCTCCTGCTACCCGGAGTAGGCCCAGATCTACATCAGACCTCTGCCAGCCTCTGACTGGGAAGGCTGAATTGACTCTGCTATTCGGGCCGTAGCTGTGAGATTTTGGATCGGAGTGCGGTATACCTTAGGTGGAGGCGGAAAAAGCTGTCGTTGACTGGACTCAGGGATCCGCTCCCAAGCACACTCGTCAAGTGCATGCTGGAGGTTCTCCAGTCAAGTGTGCTCAGCCAAATTTGCCAGGCGCACCTCTTCCAAGGCCCAAGCCTCGGGGGTTTCTCCAACGATGGGCGTGTGGAGTGCATCCATGTTGCGGTGACAAAGTTCTTCCCTCTGCTGCGAAGAGAGGGGGTTCAGGATGGTACTCCTCGTGGATGCGCGACGGATCGCCACCACCATCCCCGCCATCTTCACAGTGGAAACCAGGCGGACTACATGGTCCGTCGACCATCAAGACTTCAGCCGCATGGTCGCTGCTATCACACTCGGATGCAGTCTCGACGAAGCCAGTCGACAGGTCAAACGTGCCGTGGAGAGTTTCGTCGGGCTCGATTGCTGCGACTTGATGGGTGGCCGAATGTTGAGCCACCGCGTGTTTCACCCACTGCTGAAGTTGCGACCGACCGGATCGCTTGCAGCGGCAAACAGCAGGGAGAGAGGACACCATGGGAGCCGACCGACATTTGGTTGGCACTCTTGCGGAGGTCACAGACGTCACAGCGAAGTCGTCGCCCTCGGACGAGGCGCCTCGGCGTCAAGGGAGCTTCGAAGCGGTAGTCGTCAGCGATGAAAATGAGCGCGCTGAGATGGATCTCGCGGCCCTTAACCAATCCACCGCCGGAAACCATGATGATGGGGATCGGAAAAATTGCAACTTCACCAACAAGTCGCTAAGACACCTGCCCCATGGTGGGCGCCAACTGTCGTGGTCCTAAGACTGACAGTAGAAAGGGGGGTAGGTATGGAGAGGCAAGATCTCAGCTATGGTGAAGGTGTACACAAAAGATTTACGAGTTCATGCCCTTCTCTGTGGAAGTAAAAGCCCTACGTCTCGGTGCCTGGAGGCGGTCGACTGGATTATATGTGTGTGGTGTTACAGGGGGTGCGAACCCTTGTGCCAAAGGAGGGGGGCGGCTTATATAGAGTGCACCAGGACCCCAGCCATCCTCCATTACAAGAGGTTCAATGTACATAAAGACATGGTGTTACTGATAACGCCAGCCATAAGTGCTATTAATGATCTTAAAGACTACACTACAAAAAAAATACACTTCCGTGATGATACATGTTTGTCACAGTAGGTCGCGTTTTTTGTCATGCATGTACATCCATGACGATTTTATGACAGAATAAAGATAGTCATACCTGTGCTGTTGTAGAAGTGTTCCATGACATTACCAAAATTATCATCACGGAAGTGTCCACTTCCATGACGATAAATCACGTGCCACAGAAGTGCTTTCGTCAAGGGTGACCGACACATGGCATCCATCGTAACAGAACACCGTTAAGCTATCGGGTCGGGTTTTGGATCCGATAACCCATTAACAGCCCCGACCAATGGGGATTTTCCACGTGTAAAATCATCATTGGCTGGAGGAAACACGTGTCGGCTCATCGTTGGGACAGATGTCATCCACTCATTGGACAGAAGGCCCCTATGATACGTGGACACGTGGCACGGCCCAACAGAGGCCCATTCCTGTGAAAACGCCGGCCCGTTTGACTTGGTCAAAAGGTGGCGGGCCGGCCCATGGAAAGCTTTGTTAGCGGTGCATTCAATATAGCCCATTTACAGCCCGCTAACCCAAGGCCCGTTCGCCCTATCCGAATTCGCCCGATGGCGTCATCCGGCCATCAATATTATTCCAACTGTTTTCACTTACGTACGATCGTCTCCAACGTATCTATAATTTTGATTGTTCCATGCTATTATATTACCCCTTTTGGATGTCTATGGGCTTTATTTTACTCATTTATATCATTTTTGGGACTAACCTACTAACCAGAGGCCCAGCCCGTATTGCTATTTTTTTTGCCTATTTCAGTATTTCGAAGAAAAGGAATATCACACAGAGTCCAAACGGAACGAAACCTTCGGGAGCGTGATTTTTGGAACGAACGTGATCCGGAGAGCTTGGAGTGCAAGTCAAGAAGCTTCCAAGGAAGCCACGAGACAGGAGGCTGTGCCCCCCTGTAGGGAGTGCCCCCCTATCTCGTGGGCCCCTCGGGCGGCCACCGACGTACTTCTTCCTCCTATATATACCTACGTACCCCGAAAACATCCAGGAGCACCACGAAACACAATTTCCATCGCCGTAACGTTCTGTATCCGCGAGATCCCACCTTGGAGCCTTCGACGGCACTCTGCCGGCGGGGGAATCGACCACGGAGGGCTTCTACATCAACATCCTTGCCCCTCCGATGAGTCGTGAGTAGTTTACCATAGACCTACGGGTCCATAATTATTAGCTAGATGGCTTCTTCTCTCCTTTTGGATCTCAATACAATGTTCTCCCCCTCTCTTGTGGAGATTTATTCGACGTAAACTCTTTGCGGTGTGTTTGTCGAGATCTGATGAATTGTGGGTTTATGATCAAGTTTATCTATGAATAATATTTGAATCTTCTCTGAATTCTTTTATGTATGATTGAGTTATTTTCGCAAGTCTCTTCAAATTATCAGTTTGGTTTGGCCTACTAGATTGGTCTTTCTTGCCATGGGAGAAGTGCTTAGCTTTGGGTTCAATCTTGCGGTGTCCTTACCCAGTGACAGCAAGGGTTGCAAGGCACGTATTATATTGTTGCCATCAAGGATAACAAGATGGGGTTTACATCATATCGCATGAGTTTATCCCTCTACATCATGTCATCTTGCCTAATGCGTTACTCTGTTCTTATGAACTTAATACTCTAGATGCATGCTGGATAGCGGTCGATGTGTGGAGTAATAGTAGTAGATGCAGGCAGGAGCCGGTCTACTTGTTATGGACGTGATGCCTATATACATGATCATGCCTAGATAATCTCATAACTATGCGCTTTTCTATCAATTGCTCGACAGTAATTTGGTCACCCACCGTAATACTTATGCTCTTGAGAGAAGCCACTAGTGAAACCTATGGCCCCCGGGTCTATCTCTTATCATATTTGCTTTCAATCTACCTTTATTTGCATCTTTACCTTTTTGCATCTATATTATAAAATACCAAAAATATATTTATCTTATCATACTATATTTATTAGATCTCACTTTCACAAGTGGCCATGAAGGGATTGACAACCCCTTCATTGTGTTGGTTGTGAGTTTTCAGTTTGTTTGTGTAGGTGCGTGGGACTTTTGAGGAGCCTCCTACTGGATTGATACCTTGGTTCTCAAAACTGAGGGAAATACTTACGCTACACTTGCTGCATCGCCCTCTCCTCTTCGAGGAAAACGAGCATAAGCTCAAGGCGTAGCAAGAAGGATTTCGGCGCCGTTCTGTCGGGTGGTCTTTGCTCAAGTCAAGACATACCAAGTACCCATCACAAACTCATCTCCCTCGCATTTACATTATTTGCCATTTGCCTCTCGTTTTCCTCTCCCCCACTTCACCCTTGCCGTTTTATTCGCCCTCTCTTTCCCAATCTCCTCCTCTCTTTCGTTCGCTTTCTTCCGCCTTGCTTTTGTTTGCCGCTATGTCTGAAATTGGGGAGATTATCGTCGATATGGACAATAATGATAACATGGAAAAACCCGAGGCTCCGGCCGATGAACCCCCTATCTTGCATACTAAAAAGTTTCGAATCGGTAGTGGTAACATCATTGGCAAAGGTGTTATTCCAAGATTTCTTTACTTGTGTCGGTGCTTTACCTTCCATGGGCGGTTCTATTCTTCATAGAACTGGTAGTCTTGCGGATGCTATCGCTATGCTCGTAGTTGAACTTGAAAGACAATTTATGCATTTGCATCCTTGCATACAAAGAATTCTCCTAGAATTCTCTAATATTGAGCATTCTTCTGTTAAGCGCGCTGTTACTATCTTTTTGGCTCATGAGTTTAGATTTATCATAAGAGAGGCCAAAGAAATCTTTGCGCACTATAGGGTGGACGCCGGTCCTCCTCCCATAGAGGCGATCCTCTATGACCAAGAGGAAATTAGGCGTTTTCAATCTTCAGACTATGTTGCTTTTAATGAAAACCTTAGAAAAAAAGGTTCCTATCAATGTCTTGGTTGATTGCATTAACAAACTTAATAATGATTTTGCCCTTCGAAACAATGAGCTAGGATACTCTCTTGAGTATAGGCTCACAAGATTTTGCCAAAAGAATGCTTTTAGTGATGAAATAGTTGTGCACTATGAAGGGCCAAAGGAGGAACCCGTTCCCCCTGTGATTGATCTTGGAGACCTTTGTCCCACTAAATTTATACCTTTTGATTACTTTTGCTTGCCTCAAAGAAAACTTGCTGCCGAACGTAGAGAATATGAGATGAGCTTTCGAGATCTATCTTATTATTATGACACTCGTTAGATCTATCCTTGCTTTTATGCCTAGCTAGGGGCGTTGAACGATAGCGCTAGTTGGGAGGCAACCCAATTTTTCTTTATGCTTTTTGTTTTTGCTCCTGTTTAGTAATAAATCTTGCATCTACCTTCTGGTTAGATGTGTTTTTATCTTTTAATTAGTCTTTGTGCTAAGTAGAACCTATAGGATAACCTACGATGATAGTTGATTTGATTCTGCTGAAAAACAGAAACTTTTCACGCACGAATATAATTTTGTTAAATCACATGAACGTACTTTTGCGTTGATTATTTTTGCTGCTGTTCAATAAACAAATTGTCCAGGACTTACTATTTTTTTAGGATTTTTAGAGTTCCAGAAGTTTGCGTTAGTTACAGATTGCTACAGACTGTTATGTTTTTGACAGATTCTGTTTTTCGTGTGTTGTTTGCTTATTTCAATGCATCTATGGCTAGTAAATTAGTTTATAAACCATAAGGAAGTTGGAATACATTATATTTAACACCAAATTAAATGAAGAATGATTTCATGGCAGTGCCTTATGTGGTGGTTTTGTTTTCTTTCACTAACGGAGCTTATAAGATTTCCTGTTGAGTTTTGTGTTGTGAACTTTTTAAGTTTTGGGTAAAGCTTTTATGGACTATGGAATAAAGGGTGGCAAGATCCTAAGCTTGGGGATGCTTATAGCACCCCAATATATTCAAGAATAGCCAAAATCCTAAGCTTGGGGATGCCCCGGGAAGGCATCCCCTCTTTCGTCTTCGTTCGTTGGTAACTTTACTTGGAGCTATATTTTTATTCGCTACAAGATATGTGTTTTGCTTGGAGCATCGTGTATTATATTAGTCTTTGCTTTTTAGTTTAACACAATCATCCTTGCTGTACACACCTTTTGGGAGAAGCCTATTTGGTTAGAATTTGCTAGAATACTCTATGTGCTTCACTTATATCTTTTGAGCTTGATAGTTTTGCTCTAGTGCTTCACTTATAATTTTTAGAGCACAGTGGTGTCTTAATTTTGAAGAAATTGCTAGTCTCTCATGCTTCACTTATATCTTTTTGAGAGTCTTTTAGAACAGCATGGTATTTTCTATGATCATAAAGTTGGTCCTAGAATGATGAGCATCCAAGTTGGGTATAATAAAAACTATCATAGAAGTGAATTGGATGCTATGATCAACTTGATGCTTGATAATTGTTTTGAGATATGGAGGTAGTGATATTAAAGTCATGCTAGTTGGGTGATTATGAATTTAAAGAATGCTTGTGTTGAAGCTTGTGATTCCCGTAGCATGCACGTATGGTGAACCGCTTTGTGATGAAGTTGGAGCACAATTTTATTTATTGATTGCCTTCCTTATGAGTGGCGGTCGGGGACGAGCGATGGTCTTTTCCTACCAATATATCCCCCTAGGAGCATGCACGTAGTACTTTGGTTTTTGACGACTTCTAAATTTTTGCAACAAGTATATGAGTTCTTTTGATTAATGTTGAGTCCATGGATTATACGCACCCTTTCACCCTTCCACCATTGCTAGCCTCCCTTGTATCGCGCAAATTTCGCCGGTACCATATACCCACCATTTACCTTCCTCAAAACAGCCACCATACCTACCTATTATGGCATTTCCATAGCCATTCCGAGATATATTGCCATGCAACTTTCCACCGTTCCGTTCATATGACACACATTACTTTTGTCATATTGCTTTTTGCATGATCATGTAGTTGACATTGTATTTGTGGCAAGGCCACCTTCATAATTTTTTCCATAGCCATTCCGAGATATATTGCCATGCAACTTTTCACCGTTCCGTTCATATGACACGCATTACTTTTGTCATATTGCTTTTTGCATGATCATGTAGTTGACATTGTATTTGTGGCAAGGCCACCTTCATAATTTTCATAAATGTCACTCTTGATTCATTGCATATCCCGGTACACCGCCGGAGGCATTCATATAGAGTCATGTCTTGTTCTAGCTTTGAGTTGTAAATCCATAAAAGTGTGATGATCTTCATTATTAGAGCATTGTCCTAGTGAGGAAAGGATGACGAAGACTATGATTCCCCCACAAGTCGGGATGAGACTTCGGACTTTACAAAAAGAAAAAAAATGAATAGAAAAAAAAGAGAAAGGCCAAAAAGAAAAGAAAAAAAAGAAGGCCAAAGAAAGAAAAAAAAAGAAGAAAGAAAAAGAAAAAAAATAAAATGAGAGAAAAAGGGAGAAGGGACAATGCTACTATGTCTTTTTCCACACTTGTGCTTCAAAATAGCACCATGATCTTCATGTTAGAGAGTCTCATATGTTGTCACTTTCATATACTAGTGGGAATTTTTCATTATAGAACTTGGTTTGTATATTCCAATGATGGGCTTCCACAAAAGTGCCCTAGGTCTTTGTGAGCAAGCAAGTTGGATGCACCCCACTTAGTTTCTTTTGTTGAGCTTTCACATATTTATAGTTCTAGTGCATCCGTTGCATGACAATCCCTACTCACTCACATTGATATCTATTAATGGGCATCTCCATAGCCCATTGATACACCTAGTTGATGTGAGACTATCTTCTCCTTTTTGTCTTCTCCACAACCACCATTCTATTCCACATATAGTGCTATATCCATGGCTCACGCTCATGTATTGTGTGAAAGTTGAAAAAGTTTGAGATTATTAAAGTATGAAACAACTGCTTGGCTTGTCATCAGGGTTGTGCATGATTAAATACTTTGTGTGATGAATATAGAGCAACAACCAGACTATATGATTTTGTAGGGATAACTTTCTTTAGCCATGTTATTTTGAGAAGACATGATTACTTTGATTAGTATGCTTGAAGTATTACTATTTCTTATGTCAATATGAACTTTTATTTTGTATCATTTGGATCTGAACATTCATGCCACAATAAAGAAAATTACATTGAGAATTATGCTAGGTAGCATTCCACATCAAAATTTCTTTTTATCATTTACCTACTCAAGGACGAGCAGGTGAATTAAGCTTGGGGATGCTTGATACGTCTCCAACGTATCTATAATTTTTTATTGTTCCATGCTATTATATTACCCCTTTTGGATGTCTATGGGCTTTATTTTACACATTTATATCATTTTTGGGACTAACCTACTAACTGGAGGCCCAGCCCGTATTGCTGTTTTTTTTGCCTATTTCAGTATTTCGAAGAAAAGGAATATCAAACGGAGTCCAAACGGAATGAAACCTTCGGGAACGTGATTTTTGGAACGAACGTGATCCAGAGAGCTTGGAGTGCAAGTCAAGAAGCTTCTGAGGAAGCCACGAGACAGGAGGCCGCCCCCCAGTAGGGTGCGCCCACTATCTCGTGGGCCCCTCGGGCGGCCACCGACGTACTTCTTCCTCCTATATATACCTACTTACCCCGAAAACATCAAGGAGCACCATGAAACACAATTTCCACCATCGTAACCTTCTGTATCCACGAGATCCCATCTTGGAGCCTTCGCCGACACTTTGCCGGCGGGGGAATCGACCATGGAGGGCTTCTACATCAACATCCTTGCCCCTCCGATGAGTCGTGAGTAGTTTACCACAGACCTACGGGTCCATAGTTATTAGCTAGATGGCTTCTTCTCTCTTTTTGGATCTCAATACAATGTTCTCCCCCTCTCTTGTGGAGATCTATTTGATGTAAACTCTTTTTGCGGTTTGTTTGTCGAGATCCGATGAATTATGGGTTTATGATCAAGTTTATCTATGAATAATATTTGAATCTTCTCTGAATTCTTTTATGTATGATTGAGTTATCTTTGCAAGTCTCTTTGAATTATCAGTTTGGTTTGGCCTACTAGATTGGTCTTTCTTGCCATGGGAGAAGTGCTTAGCTTTGGGTTCAATCTTGCGGTGTCCTTACCCAGTGACAGAAAGGGCTGCAAGGCATGTATTGTATTGTTGCCATCGAGGATAACAAGATGGGGTTTACATCATATTGCATGAGTTTATCCCTCTACATCATGTCATCTTGCTTAATGCATTACTCTGTTCTTATGAACTTAATACTCTAGATGCATGCTGGATAGTGGTCGATGTGTGGAGTAATAGTAGTAGATGCAGGCAGGAGTCGGTCTACTTGTTATGGATGTGATGCCTATATACATGATCATGCCTACTAGTGAAACCTATGGCCCCCGGGTCTATCTCTTATCATATTTGCTTTCAATCTACCTTTATTTGCATCTTTACCTTTTTGCATCTATATTATAAAATACCAAAAATATATTTATCTTATCATACTGTCTTTATTAGATCTAACTTTCGCAAGTGGCCGTGAAGGGATTGACAACCCCTTTATTGCGTTGGTTGCGAGTTCTCATTTTGTTTGTGTAGGTGCGTGGGACTTTTAAGGAGCCTCCTACTGGATTGATACCTTGGTTCTCAAAATTGAGGGAAATACTTATGCTACACTTGCTGCATCACCCTCTCCTCTTCGAGGAAAACCAACGCAAGCTCAAGACGAAGCAGGCCCATGTATGGCCCATGACGTCTTTTGGCCCATATGAGGCCCTATGTAACTCTTGGCCTATTAACGGTCCGTGGTGAAACTGGCCCGCAATGAATAGTGTATCATTTTACACCCATTAACGACCCGTGGTGAAACCGGCCCATAATGAACAGTGTATCACTTTATACCCATTAAGGGCCCGTTATTCAGTTGGGCCGTTTCCAGCCCATGTTATCTTTCGGCCTTCCCAGAGCCCATTTATTCTTGGGCTCATTTCCATCATTCGTTTACTTACGGCCCGTTACTGTCATTTTCTGCTTGTGGGCCAAATTCAACCCATGGTTACAGACAGCCCATTTGTGGTCCGTTAATACGTTGGGCCGTTTTCATAGCGTCATCAAATACGGCCTATTAACGATGGCCCGTTATGGTCGGCCCATGAATGGACGATTCCAACTCTAGCCCGTTTACGGCCATAATGCAGCCTGTTATTAGCCCATGTTTGGCCAATCGATCATACGGCCCATATAAGGCCCATTGATGATACGGCCCATAGAAGTCCCATTGTTTCTACGGCCCGTAGAAGGCCCAATGTTTCTACGGCCCGTAGAAGTCCTACTGTTTCTATGGCCCGTAGAAGGCCCACTGTTTCTACGGCCCGTAGGAGGTCAAGTGTCACTACAGTAAATATTAGCCCATGGTTATTGTGGCCTAGTTTTAAAAAATAGGTTATTGCAGCCACTAGCAAACCGTGGAAAAAGAACTGCACTGACTACAAGCAAGCAAATAAACAAGACAACAAGGAAATAAATAAGCAAGCAACTTATGCTAGGCTATCATGGCTATTACACATATTACATCCACTGGGCATCAAAGTTCTACACCAAAGGCAAATATAGGGAACACAACAACATATAAGCGCCACAACAAAACAAGTCCGAATCTGAAACCACTTGAAAGAGTTCAAGAAACAATATCACAGGTACCCATAATGTCGGCAAGGTTCTTAGCAAGCTTATTAACTTTCTCTTGTTTGGCGGTTAAATCCTCCGATGCTTCTTTGCACAAGAAAATACGATCTGAATTCAGTAGGGACTTCCTCGGTCCTTGACTTCTTGCAAAGACACCGATCGATGCCTTTCAGCTTGTAGCTGAGATTGAAGAAGCCGAAGTGATTTAGGTAGCGAGTTCGAAGAGCTTGTGCTAGCGGTACTGGCCAGTAACTCGAACACTACATCAACACAGGACTGTGGGGTTTTCTCACTGTCTACAAGATCATTTGTATCACCTTTCTTGGAGACCAACAGGGTTGTCTCACTATCTTGAACCTTATCTGCATTACTTTCTCTACCATTGCATAGTGGGGTGCTCTTCTCCAATATTCTGTTTGCATACTACAAGAGAAACAAGCAGACACATCACAGGTTTAGGTTGTAGTATATGAAACTCATTTTGGTAAACCGGTTCAGGATAACAGCATGAAACAAACATATATCTATGTACTATGGTCACTGTATTGTCCATATCATTCTAGTTTATGTTCCCTAATCAAGGTAGAGACACAGTTCAACTCATATATTTTTAAGACATGACAACATAGACAGAATATAAGTGTGAGAAACTACACAACATTGGCAACACTTGTAATGTGCATCACATGAGAACATAACTGTTTATACAACTTAAACTGAAATCAACATAGAGAAAGAAGTTAGAACAACAATCCAGTTAAAGAAATAGGTTTAAAACATACCTGTTGTGCCATTGGAGTTTCAATTGGATCCTTCAAATTCGAAAGTAGTTGGTATGAGTAAATACAGTGATGCAACAACAAAGGAGTATGGACCATAGCTACGGAATCTGACCTGAGAACAGTTGCTTTTCTGCTTTAAACGTGGAGTTTGGGTTAGTTGTGGTGGTCTTCGTGCTTTGGGCACTGCAGTAGCTTTACAAACTGCTCGTGTGGGGGTACTCTGTGGTGGACATGGTGCTTTGTCAACTATAAGTGGGTTACTATCCGCTGGGGTTGCGGTTAGATGGGTTGTAGTTGGTTCTCTGCCCAACGGTGTAAGTGTGCAATCTGGAAGAGTCTCGATTATGTGTGGTGGGGCTAGTTTGTGGGACAGTACAACCATGGTTCTATCTGCATTGATGGGTAGCACTGTCTTTTGTGAAGAATGGGTTTTTGCTCCCTTAGATACTGCCATCACCCCCTCCAATTCAAATGGCTGATAAACAAGAAAATAAATTGAACATACAGACATTGTATGATAGACAGATGTGGTAATTCACATATATGTTGTCTAACCAAACAGGACAACATGCCACAATTTCACATATATGATGCCTAACTAAACAGGATAGCATGACACAGTTTCAGATATATGATGGATAACTTAACAAGATATAATGGCATAATTCAACATATGATGAGTACCTAAAAAGGATGACATGACAAAACTATATGATGTCTTTCTAAAATAGGTTGGGATGAAATAATTCACATACATGTTGTCTAAGTATACAGGATGACATGATATAATTGACATAATTGATTCATATACTAAGCAGCTGACACTCGCATGTATGATCTCTAAACTAAGCAGATAGAATTCAATATTGTGCATATGATGTCTAAACTAAGCAATGCAAGACACCATATGCATCATATGAGAAATATAAACATTGCGACCTAGAGCATACACCTCAGGTGGGATATAGGACTGGTCATCTGTCTCTGAATCCTCCTCTGAGGAGCTCCATGTAACCATCGAGATATATGCTTTAACAGGTACCATTGCCTGCTCTGAAGACCTTGTTTTCACTCCAGATTTTTCCATAACCGGCTCAAATGGCTGATACACATGAAGAGTAGTTCAATATACACAGATTGTCAACAAATAGAATACACAATGAAAAAAAGATGGCATAAGATAATTCACATATATGATGCCTGGCTCCATGGCAGTGCATAATTCACATATATGATAACTGGCTGAAAAACATGGCATTGCATAATTCACATATCGATATAGAAAGCAAGCAGAGGCATTCACACAAAGCATGTCTAATCTAAGCGGATGGCATGGCAATGCAAGACACCATATGCATGATATGAGCAATATAACCTAGCCAAGTTAGAGCATGCACCTCGGGGGATATGGTGGTCATCTCTCTCTGAATCCTCCTCGAGGAGCTATCTCAGAACCAGCAAGAAATCTGCATCGACAGTAGCACTGATCGCTCGAAAGACCTTGTTTTCCTCCAGATTTTTCCATGACCGACTCAAATGGCTGATGCACAGAAGAGTAGATGAATGTATAAACATTGTTGACAAATGGAATACATTATGGAAAATAATATGTACGATACAATTCACATATCGATGGTGGCTAAACAGGATGGCATTGCATGATTCACGATATGATGCACGGCTAAAGAAGATGGCATTGCATAATTCCCATATACTCCCTCCGTTCCTAAATATTTGTCTTTTTAGAGATTTCAAATGGACTACCACATACGGATGTATATAGACATATTTTAGAGTGTAGATTCACTCATTTTGTTCCGTATGTAGTCACTTGTTGAAATCTCTAAAAGACAAATATTAAGGAATAATGAAGTATGATATAGAAACCAAATAGGTGGCATTCACACAAAGCAAATCTAAACTAAGCCGATGACATATAAGATGTATAATGTAAGCAATGCAAGGCGCCATACGCATGATATGACGAACATCAGCATGCCAGGTTAGAGCAAACACCTCAAGTGGTAAACAGGCGTGGTCGGCTCCTTCTGAATCTCCATCTGAACAGTTATCTTCCTCTGGAATACAATCTGAAAATGCAGGAGAGGGGGGGCAGCACTTCACCCACCATGGAGCGACGTCTGCATGACATTATATTCGCACGCAACGGTCTTCTCTTTTTCTCTACATGTTCAGTACGATTGTGTACAATATCTGACATGCATAATAAAAAATAGTTAGATTTTGTAAGGCCTAAGGGTGCATGCAAAAATCAAGACTGATGGTAGCAAGCGAGTGGATGGATCCAAAACTAATGATAGCGGTAGATTATAGCTTCAGTTTAAAAGATAGACAATGGATCATCTATTGTTTGTTGCCCACCCAACATGAACCACATAGAAGACCCGGATGAACGGATAGTAGAGCGGATACTATAGGTTCTTTGGCTCGATATGAGACCCATGGGCAATTCAAAACTCAAGATCGAGCGATAAAGTAGCAGGTAATAATAAGCGATGTATAACGTAAGCAAACACGAAAGATGCGACCTCTCTTAGGAACTGTAGTCCTCGGGTTCATCTGCTGAGTCGATGATGGTAATGCAGTTTGGCGTGGCTGCGGCACGGGAAGATGATCCGAGGTGGCGAAAGAAAGTCCACAGGGGGATCTCTGCTGCGATGAGCAACTTCATCAATGGTGCACCTCGGGTGGGGTGGATGACGGCACGGCGAGAGCGGGACATAACACACGAGTTTTCTTTGGCCAATCTAAAAATGAAGTAAATCTGTAAGGGCTCCTTAGAATTGGAGGATTCTATAAGCGCAGGACAGGAAAACACAGGAATAGGATAGGAATGCACGTGCAAAACAGAGCATTTGGAAACATAGGATTTCTGTCAACCTGGGTGTTTGGCTCACATGAATTGGAAGAATAGAGGAATGGAGAAACAAAGTGATGGGACGAGTGTACAACCTCTTTGGAATAGCCTTGTGGGCCTCAGCATCATTGGGTTGGACGTGAAGGATGGTGATGATGCTGGTGTGACTGTCGGAGGCGGGGAAGAAGATCTGAGTCCTCTGGAAACGGCGCCGAGGGTACTGCTCAGCTATGATGGACGGTTTCGTCGTTGGAGCAGCTCCACTAAGGTGTATGACGACGAGGCTGAAGCATGACAAGACATACAACATTAATCTGAAGTGGGGCCCTAATATCATCTGCAATAGATGATGTAAAATACATCACCAAAAAGTACTAGATGTAAAATGCATCAGCCATGCCACAGCCGCTCCGACAGATGCTGTAAGTACTGTTCACTCTGAACTTAACTGAAGAAAATGAACTTCACAGTCAAAATTGAATTTTACTGTCGAAACTGATTGAACTAGTAACAGAGCACTGCAATAGATGTTTAGGGCATTCAAGCACTACTAGTAGAGGAGCAGTGATCTAAATCAGCAGACGCTCGAATAGGGAACGCACTAGCAGAGAGCAAGTCGTGTAGTAGCACCGCGAGCGAGTGCTAAAGCAACAACTCATGTAGCTGCCGGAGGTTGTGCAGCAGCAGTGCAAGCGAGAGCAAGAGCAGAGCAGCAGCACGAACGAAAGCAGGAGCAGTGCAGCAGCGCGACCGACAGCAAGAACAGAGCCGCAACATGAGCGAGAGCCAGAGCAGCTGCAGCTAGTGTCGTTGTGGAAGTCGCCGCCGAGGAAGCAACGACATGGGGGAGAGACACCGTGGATGATGTGGCCGGCGACGGCACCGTCGATGGAGACGCCATGTCTGCTCGGTATCGAGCACCGGCAGCCCCGTGAGATCGAATAAAAGATAAAATGCAGCGATGAGTGCAGAATCTCCTTGGTGGCACCGAGTTGGCCTCGGCTTCATCGGAGGAATTGGTGAGGGTGCTACGGTTTTGGTGGGGCAGGTCAAGACGGCGCTGTGGGGATTGAGGTGGCGGAATAGACGAGGCGAACATCGGGGCAGCTCCTTAGAGGTGGAGGACGGTGCGGCTGATCCGGCGGGACGACGAGATTGACAACGGATCCTCATCCGATGCGGTGGATGAGGAACGGTGAGCTGTTGCGGTGGACGATGTAGTCTGGGAAGAGTCTCCGGCTGGGCGGCGGTCGAGAGGCCGACGGAGGAGCATGGGGTTTCGCGGGTTTTGGCGGCCTCGGTGTACGAATGGGGGGGGCGAAGGGGGAGGGGGGAGCCAAGCTTAGGGACGCGCTTGTCCGAAATGTAGGGTAAGTTACCAGCGTACCCCAACCGGTTTTGACACCTCGACGTGGAGCTTCATTTCCGGCTGAGGGGTAGAAGGGGGATTTCGCGTGTCTGGGCTGCGAGAGCGATTTCGGATGAGTAGGGAGTTCTCACGCGCGTCTGTCGGTGTACTAGAGTAGGGGTACCCTAGTATCCCGAACTTGTGCACGGGCAGTCGCAGCACCCCGCGGCAAGGCTTGCCGGGTGACCGCCAAGATCCTCCGTGGTTCCTTTGGAGCCATTCAAGAACAAAGTGTTCAAGACAAGGAGACAAGACCCCGGCAAGAGGAGCTTGCCGAGAAGGCCAACCAAGGCATCTCAAGGAACTTGCCGCGATGTGCCACGCGTCCCGGCAAGGCCCGGCGAGCGACAAGCTTCCGGGCGCGGCAAGACAACGACCACGACAAGACAACAACCGTGGCAAGGCAACAACCGCGGCAAGGCACTTGCCGCGGCAAGCCACCACTCTGTACCCACGCTCCAGCGCATCCGTCAACGTGTCGCCATGGGACCTTTCCAGGCACGCGTGGCAAGAGGTTGTGCAGCCAGCGGTGCGAGGTGGTAAGCGGCGCTGACAAGATTTCCATCGTGGCAAGCGGTGGCGCCCCTGACGGTCCTTTTTCTGCACTGTTTGGGCGACACAGACGGGCATTTAATGCCCTTGTCCCCTGCCGTCAGGGTTAGGTAGGATACACTGTTCAGGTAGTTGTACCAACCACAACTCCTTTTACGTTTTTGCCCTCGCCTACGTTGCCACCTGTCGGTGACCCCTTAAGCATATAAAAGGAGGCCAATGCGCAACGTAGAAGGGGTTCGAAGCATTCGAAACTAGAGTACACTCACGCTCCTGAGCAAGAACATAATACAATCACAAAGCAACAGTAGGAGTATTATCTCTCCGAAGAGCTCCGAAGCTGGGTAAAATCGCTCGTGTGCTTCGCCTCGATCCGCTCTTCGTGCGATATCCGCCCCCCGCCGAACCGTAAGGGGCTTCGATCCCATAGGTGTTCGTTCCCACGACATCTTTGGCGCACCAGGTAGGGGGCGTCAAGGTTGTGTGAACCCGATCCGGCGTTCACGCGAGCTAGATCTTCATCTTCTTCATCATCTTCATCGACATGCCACCGAAGAAGAAGGCTTCGGAGGTGGCTGCTCCGTCCACGCCGATCCCACCGCCACCGGAGCAAACGGGTGGTGGGGTAGACACCGGCGGAGGAACGGGCGTCGACGAGGGAGTTTACGCTGCCGCCAGGCCCAAGGACAAGGCTGCGCAAACCTCGGCATCCGTACATGCACCGCGCCCATCTCAGGAGGCGCGGGACCGACAGCGTCATGGTACTCGCGGTACCATACGTTCGTTGGACCGAGATCGAGCTGGTGGATCTCGGGATGCTCAAGACCAGCATGCGCGTCAACATGCTGGCACAAGCAAGACACGGTCGCCTGGACAGGATACTGGTCCTTCCAACCCAGTTGGGAGTCCGAGCATATCCCTCTCCTCACACCATTCACCACCGCCACCCAAAACTTCGGAGGAAGCGTTGGCCCGATCCCAACTGCTCCTGGATTACCCTCCAACGGCGGACAAGATCGACGATTGGAGGGCCACCATTCAGAGTCTCATCGGCTTCGCCAACGGCAACACTCCACGGCAACCGAGTACGTCGAAGCCGCGGCAAGACTGCCAGGCGCGAGCCGATGGCGACAAGACCGGTGGGGGTGCAACCACCGTGCACTCTCCACCCCGAAGGCCAAGATCGCCGACTCGCCGGGTCAACCTTGACACTGACTCCACAGCGTCATCAGATCCACGAGCTCGTCGCGATCAACACCAAGTTCTTCAAGAACGACAGCAAGAAGATGCTCGTACTCGCATCGAGCACCGAAGAGAAGCGCGGCGTCAATCAGACCAGCGCACTGGGCCCACTGTCGACATGCATGCGCCAGAAGAACCAGCGACTTGTCAGTCTGTGATAGGTTGCCTGCGTTCACCCGTGAGCTGCGGCAAGTCGATGGCCCAAAGACGAAGAACTTCAAGCGACGCGTGCGAGAAGTACGACGGCAGGTTGCATCCATCGGAGTTCCCGGCATCTACACCATCGCGGTGCAAGCTGCGAAGCGGCGCGACGACAAGATCCTTGCCAACTACTTCCCACCGGTGCTCAAGCCCAATGTCGATCTGGCTCATGCACTTGCGGACAACTCCATATCATCATGGGCGGATCTGTGCCATCGGTTTGTCGGCGCCTTCTGGTGGCGAAGCCTCATGGCCAAGCGTCTGCATCTGCTGCGCCCGAAGGAAGGAGAGCCCTAGCAAGTATATTCAGAGATTCAGCAAATCTGCAAGCAACATCGGATGTCCACCACGCCATGGTCATCGGCGCGTTCCATCGAACGTCGTAACCGCAGGATCTGCGGAGGAGATGGCGATGTGCAAGATTAGAAAACGTCGATGAGCTATATGCCCCGCCGACAAATGTGCGCGTCTTTGAGGAAGGAGAAACTCCCGAGAGAATCTGAGGAGCAGGAGGATCTGACAGCGAGGATGCCGCCCCGGCAAGGAAAAACCGGCGGCGGAACAACAGGAAGAAGAAAGGCAAAGATGTGCTAGTCGTTGAGCAGTCCGGCAACGGAGGTGGCGCCAAGGAAGCCGAAGCTGTGGCGGCCGCCGACAAGCAGTACTGCAAGATCCACCGCACCAAGGGCCATGATCTCCAGAGCTGCAAGAAGGTCGAGCAGCTTGTCGAGCAGCAAAAGGCTGAGTACGAGTGACGCGACAAGGAGAAGGCCCAAGAAGGTAGTGGAGGATCCGGCAAGAAGCGTCCCGGCCGGGGAGGACGCCGTGGCAAGGCCAAGCAGCGGCAAGGAGACACACCTCCCCGCAGCCGCGACAAGGATGAAGACGACGACGACGATGAAGAGATGGATGATGACGAGGCCGATGAGCAGGAGTTCCAGAAATCCATAGAGGTCCTTTGCATTGAGGGTGGTGCTTCTCTGCATACTTCACACCGCCAGCTCAAGCAGTGGGTGCGGGAAGTCAATGCGGCAGAACCACCTGTCGAGTCACGCAAGCCCCTGAAATGGTCCAGCACGTCTATCATCTTTGATATTGAGGAGCACCCTGATCGCATAACTGCGGTCGGGTGCTTGCCGATGTTGGTTTCACCAACTATCCGCAACCTCAAGGTCACTAAGATGCTAGTTGACGGCAGGGCCGGCTTGAACCTGATCTCCTCCGCGGTACTTGAAACTCCGGATCCCGGACAATGAGCTCGAAGAGACCGCACATTCAAGGAATCAACCGGGAAGGAGCAAGCGAAGGAAAGATCACGTTGCGGTGACATTTGGCGTGAGTTGAACTTCAGGATGAGAGGGTCACTTTTGACGTTGCTGACTTTCCATTGCCTTATAATGGGATACTCGGCCGTCCAGCGCTCGCCAAATTCATGGCAGCCTCTCACTACGCGTACAACGTACTAAAGATGCCAGGTCCGATAAGTGTCATCTCTGTCCCTGGCGACAAGAAGGATGCCCTTATCTGCACCGACAAGATCTACCGGGAAGCAGCAGCCGCAGCAGAACGCAAGACACTTGCCGCTGAAGCTCCCGGGGGGAAGAAGAAGATCAAGTCCGACAAGAGTTCTGATGCCCACTCCGGCAAGCGCACCTCTTCGGAGTGCTGCGCTACCGTCGAGGACGCACCATCGAGCTCCACTGGCAAGTGTAAGAAGACGAAGGCAGCTCCGCCAGAGACCAAGAAGGTGGCCGCCAAGGAGGACGGCACTGGTGGTACCTTCACCATCAGTGCCACTCTCGACCCTAAATAGGAAACCGCGCTCGTTGCTTTCCTGCGGGCGAACATCGACGTGTTTGCATGGCAACCGTCTGACATCCCCGGTGTTCCCAGGAAAGTAATCGAGCACCATCTTGCCGTTTGACCTCACGCGCGGCCCATCAAGCAGAAAGTCAGGAAACAAGCAGTGGAGCACCAAGAGTTCATTGCAGAAGAAATCAAGAAACTGGAAGCAGCAGGCCTTGTCAGAGGAGTGCTCCATCCTACGTGGTTGGCCAATCCTATGGTCGTGCGCAAGGCAAACGGGAAATGGAGGCTTTATATCGACTTTACCGATGTTAATAAAGCTTGTCCCAAAGACCCATTTCCCTTGCCGCGCATTGACCAGATTGTTGACTCCACGGCCGGATGTGACTTGCTTTCATTTCTTGACGCATACTCAGGATATCATCAGATCTTCATGGCAGAAGAGGATGAGGAAAAGACCGTGTTCATCACTCCGTGTGGCACGTACTGTTTCGTACGGATGCCTTTCGGTTTGAAGAATGTTGGTTCAACATTTGCAAGGGTAGTCCATGACGCTTTTGAGCCATAGTTGCACAGAAATGTGGAAGCCTACATGGATGACATAGTGGTCAAGAGCAAGGATAAGGCAACTCTGATTCAAGATTTAGATGAAACCTTTGCAAATCTGCGCAAGATCAACCTCAAGCTTAACCCCGAGAAGTGCGTGTTTGGAGTTCCCTGCGGCAAACTTCTCGGGTTCTTCGTGTCTCAGTGGGGAATTGAAGCCAATCCCGACAAGATCAAAGCCATTGAGCAGATCGAAGCACCAAAGCGCGTCAAGGATGTACGAAGGCTTGCCGGCTGCGTGGCTGCTCTCAGCAGGTTTATCTCTAAGTCTGCTGAGCGCGCCCTGCCATTTTTCAAAATATTGAAAAAGGCAGGTCAATGAAATGGACTCGAAGCGGAGGCTGCGCTGCGAGACTTAAAAGATACATCCTCCACTCCAATACTTGTCGCACCTAAGCCACAAGAGAAGTTGCTGCTGTATCTAGCGGCAACCAATCAAGTGGTTAGTGCTGCGTTAGTAGCGGAGAGGGAGGCGGATGATGAGCCAGCAACCACGACAAATACATCCAGCGACAAGCAGGGCGCTTCCCCGACAAGCTCTGGTCCCGACAAGGATGGATCTGCGCAAGCGCAGGAGGAGAAACAGAAGAAAATGGTGCAGCGCCTAGTTTACTTTGTCAGTTCCCTTTTGCAGGGGGCTAGGTCGAGGTACTCTGGTGTGCAGAAATTGCTTTTCGGCCTTCTCATGGCCTCGAGAAAGCTGCGCCATTACTTCCAAGCACATGAGATAACAGTTGTCACTCGCTTTCCGCTGAAGAGGATACTGCAGAATCCAGAAACAACAGGCATGATTATTGAGTGGGCACTGGAACTGTCAAGCTTTGGCCTCAAGTTTGAGAGTACTTCAACTATCCAGAGCCGGGCATTGGCAGAGTTCATAGCAGAGTGGATGCCAACACCAGATGAAGAAACTCCAAAAACGAGCGTCCCCGTCAAGGAAGCAAGCAAAGAGTGGCTGATGTACTTTGATGGTGCCTTCTCGCGCAAGGCGCCGGTCTTGAGCGTCTTGCTTGTCGCACCCACCAGAGAGCACCTCAAGTACGTAGTCGAGATGCACTTTCCCAAGGAGCAAGCAACAAACAATACTGCAGAGTATGAAGGTTTGCTTGCCGGCCTCAGGATCGCGACAGACCTTGGGATCAAGAAGCTCATTGTCAGGGGTGACTCGCAGCTTGTCGTCCGCCAAGTCAACAAGAATTATCAGAGTCTGTTGATGGAAGCCTACGTTGACAAAGTGAGGAAGTTAGAAGAGCACTTTGACGGCCTGCAGATGGAACACGTTCCAAGAGCTCAGAACGACATTGCAGATGGCCTGTCGAAGTGCGCCGCACTTAAGTTACCTATGGAACCAGGGATCTTTGTGCTCAAACTGACTCAACCGTCCGTAACGCCATCAACTGGACAGAGCAAGAAGAGGAAGTTGATTTCTGGTGACTATTTTCCGGCAGAGCTCCCCGAAGCCGCCGCCAAGAAGGTCCCTAAGATCAACACCAAGAATGCTGAGGAGCAGTCTGCTCCGGCAAGCCTTAGGGTTTGTACCGTTGAAGCAGACGCTCCCGACAAGTTTTGCTCCGGCAAGCTTGTCGGGGAACATCAAGCTCCGGCTGAGCCGCAGGTTCTTGCCGTAGAAGCGGATGTTCCCGCAGCAGCATATGTGCCTTTAGTCCTTGTTGTCGAGCCGCATAGCTCCAAAGATGGGCATAGCAGATCGTCCGTTTCCTTGAGACGGAGAACTTCCCAAGAGCAAGAAGAAGCGGAAAGACTAGCCCGGCGATCAAGTATGTACCAGTTTATCGACGACACACACTGTCTGAAGAAGATTTAACGGTGTGAAATTGAAGTGTATTCCCGGGAAGATGGATGAAGCTGTTGGCGAGAGATACATGGAGGCATATGTGGTCACCACATTGGCGCAAGAGCGCTTTTGGCAAAGCATTCGGCAAGGTTTCTTTTGGCCGACAGCCCTCCGTGATGCAATCGCACAAGTAACCAAGTGTGAAGCGTGCCAATTCCATTCAGCGGATACACCAGCCAGCTCAAGCTCTCCAAGCGATCCCTTTATCCCGGCCATTTTCGGTGCAGGGGCTCGACATCCTCGGCCCTTTCCCCAAATCTGTCGGGGCTTTGAGTACTTATGCGTTGCAATCGACAAGTTCACAAAGTGGCGGAAGTGGAAGCGATGAGGAAGGTGACAGGACGGTCGGCGATCAAGTTCTTGGTCAATTGTTTGCCATTTGGGG
Organism: Aegilops speltoides; assembly: GCA_021437245.1. Lineage (NCBI taxonomy): Eukaryota > Viridiplantae > Streptophyta > Magnoliopsida > Poales > Poaceae > Aegilops > Aegilops speltoides. Next base: position 319,732,470 of record CM038145.1, on the reverse strand, counting down.
TCCCTAACGGGATCATCACCGACAATGGCACGCAATCCTGAGCCGCACCTTCACGCATATGTCCAAGATCTTGGCGCCAAGGTTCGCTTCGCTTCGCTGCTCACCCGAGAAGCAATGGTCAGCGGAGAGGGCAAATGCTGAAGTGCTGCGTGGGCTCAAGACCAAAACTTTCGACGAGCTGCACAAGTGCGGAAAGAAGCTGGATTGAGGAGCTGCGGTGGTTCTTTGGTCGATCGGGGCGACGCCAAATCGAGCCATCGGGCGGACACCTTCGCTCTAGTCTATGGAGCGAGGCGCTTCTCCCCACGGAACTTCGTATCTGGGTTGCCTCGAGTGCTCGCTTGTGAAGCTCGAGCAAGAGCAGCAGCGACAAGATGACGCGCTGCTCCTTGAGGAGGACCGTCTTGAGTTGCAGGCGAGCTGCTCGATACCGACAAGCTTTGCGTCGCTACCATAGCCGCAAAGTTAATGCGAGAAGTCTCGAGGAAGGCGACCTTGTTCTTGATGCGTTCAGTCCGCCAAGAATTCCAACAAGTTGGCCTTGAAGTGGGAAGGCCCTTACGGGTGAAGCGAGTCACTAGGCTGGCGCTGTCATGCCTTGAGACCGAAGATGGCTTTCGGTGAGCAACTCTGGAACATTGAGCATCTTCGTAAGTTTTACCCAGTAAGCGCGGTTGCTTGGAACTGTGTTCGGAACCACCTTTTGTACAAGTCTTGCCGCTGTTGCATGTAATCCTTTGTACAAAGCCGGTATGACCCGTGCATAAATAAAGCTCGTGTGCTCCGCACATCTTGTCAATTTCATGCTTTCTATTTTTTTGCATGTGTTATCTGACACTTTGTGCAGCACCTACCCCCGATAAGCGATAATGAGCCTTAAGGCTCCATATCTTTATTTTCTCTTCTTTCTTTTTCTCAAAAGGAAGGTTCCCTCGCCCACAAGTTTGCCGGGGGGGAGGAGAAGATAATAATGTGGACCAGGCGTCGTTCAAGAAAGATTCGCCTTGCCGGGACGCAAACGACAGAAAAGCTAAGTTGCCAAAGTTTGAGCAATCAGTTTTAAAAAATGTTAAGTTATCTTCCTCGAAGGACCGTGCTTTGTATGGAAAACCTGTGCGCGGAGGAACCAACTCGTAGCTAGTTGCGCCCTTACTTTGTTTCGAGTCCGCTCAACAACTTAAGTGTGCTGCGACTAGTTGCGACAAGGTTTCTTGTCGGTGGCGGCACCGCCACCCAGAACTGTTGATGTTCACTTCGGCCTTTCATGGCAGAGGTGCTCATGGCAAGTCCCCTAAAAGCGTAGGGCAAAAACATACAAAGGAGGGAATCAAGTAAAGGGAATAACATAGCAATTGATACCCAAAGTAAAGTTATATTACAAGATAACTTGTCGCAGCTCTAATAGATTATTCTCGTAACATGACTAGCAGCGGCAAGAAAAGGAGAAAACAGGCGGTCTAATCTACGCGATCGTCGTCAACTCTCTTGACTTCATTCACGTTGTCCACGATGGGTGCGACAAGGGCCTTGAGCTCTTCCAGATCAGCATCCGGAGGCAGCTTCCTGAGGACATTGGTGAGGTTGAGGCCTGGGTTGCGGAAGGCCACCTTCACCAACACCTTTTGAAGAACTCTCGCGCAGATTGTGCGCAACTCGTCGGCCAGCTGCTTTGGGATCCTTTCCCGGAGTTGCTGGAGGGCCGTCGCCACGCCCTTGAAGAACAAAGTGAGCTTGGCGCTGGGCTGGAGGTTCTCATCGGAGGAATACCCGAAATCCACCATCCCATTTCAAGGCCACTCCTCGATCGATATTCTGGGCGATGTTTATAAGACCCTCTGTCCAGAGTTCCACCGTCTCCCTGAAGGTGTTCTGGGTTTCGGCGGCCCTCGTCAGCAGCGCTTCATTGGCCTTGATCTCCTCCTTCAAATGCAATGGGGAACAAAATGGGTTAGGTTGCGGAAGTCGGTGGTGGTAATGCGGATGATATGGTGGAGGGCCTAGGCAAACTTGCCAAATTTCAGAAAATATGATGGAGTCAAATGATGTTGGTGGTATTTTTGTGGGATGGGGGATGTCAAGAGCTTCAAAACGAGCTAAAGAACGCCGAAAACGGACTCCGGATGAATTAGTTATGACCAAAACAAAATTTCAGCCGAGTCAGTGTCAAGGTTAACCGGACATCCGGGAGGAGGGCCGGATGATCCGGGCTAGGTCCGGATGATCCGGGATGAAATCCGAATGATCCGGGTTCGTCAGCTCCGGTTTGGGAATTTGGGCGCGTGGGGTATCCGGACGTTCGGGGGGGCATCCAGCTGATCCGGGGGATGTCCGGATGATCCGGGAGAAGATCCGGATGATCCGGGCAAGTCAATCCGCTCGGGATTTGCTCGTGGGGATGAATTTTTGGGCGGAATTTGGGGATTTTTGGGTCAAAATTGACGAGATTTCATGGATGGAAGGTGGGGAAACTTGGGGAAATGCTAGATCCACTTGAAACCAAGCAAATCCACAGATCAAAATCAACAAAACATCATCAAACCAACAAATCACAAAAAAAAATTGGGGCTATTTTTTGGTGGGGATTTTCGGATTTAGGACGAAATCAACAAAATCAAGCTAGAATACACGGGGTAGGGGCTCCAAAAACGTGATCAACGTGGCTCATGATACCATATGATGTAGGGTGGAACCCTAATTCGTCGATCTTTCACGTTTGGAGGGGATCCTACGGAGAAAACACGAAGAACACGCGGAAGCACAAGGGGAAACACGGGGAAAACGAGAGAGAATCACTCAACCAACAAGGAATCGATCACACAAGTGCTAGATCAACATACACACATGAGATCCACAAGATACACAGTCAACTAGGGTAAGGATACAAAGGAACCGTTCATCTCCAAGAGGAGGCCTTGATGTTCTTCCCTAGATAGGGGTCTTGAATCACCGAGGATCTTCTCCGAGGAGGTCCTGATCTCCGAGGAGAAGTAACCGAGTGGATGAGCAAAGGCTCTCACACAAATATGAGCTAATCCAATGCTAAGTCTCAAAGTGAGGAGAGGGGGTCCTATTTATAGACTAGGGGGCGAAGGGGTACATGGGCTCAGCCCAAGTCGCGCACACAGGCGGGGTCCGGATGATCCGGATGGTGGCCCGGATGATCCGGGTGTCGGGGGTCCGGATGATCCGGGTGACCGTCCGGATGATCCGGCTTCGACGGGCAGCTTCGGGTGTCTTCGGGCGCGTTAGCCGGATCGTCCGGGTGGTCGTCCGGATCATCCGGGCTCGGTCCGGATCGTCCGGCTGGCTGTCCGGATGATACGGGCATGTCCAGTCTTGCTCCATTCTTCTTCTTCCTTCTCCTCTTCCATGCTTGGCCTTGGTCGTTGGATTCTCCATGGTCATCTTGGTTGTACCTGAGTGTATGCAAGGTCCATGCATGACGTAGTAGCCGTGTCTCATATGCGGAAAGTGACGGTTCAAGAGGAGTGAATTCACCTTGTGTCCAATGGCGCATAGTCGAGGTCTCATCTTATGTATCCTTGGGGCTTGGAGAGTAGTCGGAGTGTACATGGGGATGAATGTGGGATGCTCCGCATCATATCCCCCCCGGAAAGATCCGACCTCGGATCGTGATCCTCATCACCATGGAAACGGTTGTCGTAGACGGACTTGTAGTTGGACGAAGTTGAAGACATGGTGCAATCCGCATTGTCCAAGGTGTCGCCGGAGTGATAGACATGCAAAAAGAGCAAACACAAGCAATACTCGGAAATACAATGGTTAGCGCACACAAAGTGTCCATCATGTAAGAATGAGTCCGTGCGGCAAGATTGGTTGTGACAAAGCGCATGAGGCTTATCAAGATGATCTAGAATGAGATGCAAAGCATTCATGGGATAATTAGCATGGTGCACAAAGCGACAAATTCCACCATTGTGCCAAATGATGTCATAGAGGGACGGTTCATCAATAGCATGAATATGGCAATGGATGCTCAATATGTGTAAGCTATCATGCAATTGATGTTGGGCAATATGATCATGATGTATGAATATGCCCTCAAGGTAGATTACAACAAATTTGCTAAGGAAGTGAACAAGCTCATATATCATGGATGACATGGTAATACACGATGCAACAAGGCAATCATAATGTGAGTCAATCCATGCATAGGGTGCAAACTTGCGGGTGAGTATGATATTTCCATCGAGCATGACATGTATGAGCACAGTCAACAAATATGAAGGTGGTAGTGTACCCAAGCTCGATGTCGAGGCATGAGTGGAGTGCCGAAGGTGCATCCCATAAGTGCAAGCGCTCCTCAATGTGAAGGTCCATAGAGCCAATCTCCAATGTTGCTCCTCCATCCAATAGATGTAACATGCAGACAACAAGAAGGAAACAACAATGAAAGAGTGACCCATCCAATATGCGTGTTTGAGGATGGCTCAAAGAGAAGGAGGTCACCTTTAGGAGTTTCTCAAGGATGATGGAGTCGCACATCTTGTATGTCTTCACATAACCAATATGTCTCGTGGTGGTCCCGCCTTGTAAATCCTTCAAAATGAAAGAACATGACAAACACTTGGAAAAACAAATGAGGGTAGCAAAATGGCAAAACCGATCATTCGTGTGGTAAGATACCCAACAAGTGTATGTATCATGCTCATCATAAGAAATTACAAGGGAGTATTGCATAGTATGGAGGCATATGATGCGAGAACAACCAAATGCAATAGGCTCAATCAAACAAACATGCATCACAAGTAAAGTGTCCAATTCTCCAAGATCAATAAGCATATTATGGTTACACTCAATACAAGGTGATATGAGAGATGCAACTAATGGAGACAAGAGGCAATGATCATGACAAATCAAGTGAGAGGCATCAACATCTATGTCATCAACCCAAGAAAGCAAGTAATAGTGGAACATGGGTGATGCAACAGAGCAAGCAATCATAGCAATCAAGTTAAGCAAGCTAGTAGTGCAAAGATGCAACGTACTAGAAGGAATCATGGCGAGCATGTCATTGGTGCAAATAGTGTGCATGAATAATTCACATGCCATAGCACAAGCATGAAAGCAAGATATGAGTAAATGTCATCAATGTATTGGCGAGAGACCATATGTAAATAGCAATGGGGCATCATGACTCTCCCAACACAACAAGCATCAATAGCACGGGGCACATGATAAACATGGCAAAAGCAACAAGGATCTCCACCAAGCATGCAAATACACATAGAAGTAGCATAATGGTGAATCATGGGTAGATGCAAGCAAGGGTCACAATTGCATGGCAAAGGCATAGGAGCAAGCATAACATGCAAAGTGAACACAATAGTATGGGCATAAGGTGACAAGTGGTAAATGGCCCATAGCCGTTTGAGAGCCAAGTAGAAGGGATGCGTGTAGTCCTTGCGCGGAGGGAACGGTGGTAAGGATAGTCCACGGGATCCCAAAGCATCGTTGCTCTCAAGAGCTCGTTTCGTCAACTCTTGGGATTGAGAGGTTGACGAGTATACGTGAGTACCTACACAAAACAAAGACAAAGGGAAAATTGTGTGCGCGTGGTAGATGTACACATCATCCATCATGATGCGCATGTGCATGTGTCGGTTAGCACTAAATAGCCAATGCTCAAATAAATGAGATGCGTGATATAGAAACATGTCATCCATCATGAGAGGTTTGTTATTATGTATAGCATAATGGAGACTTAGATTGTGTAATGCATCATGAGAAATATCTAGAGCATTGTTGTTCATGGAATGCATATGGTGCACGCAGTCATGGGAATCATGCAAAGTATGGAATGCATCAAGGTCTCCTAATATGTATGAGGAAACTATGGGGGTCTCCTCATGAGCATGAGTAGCAACATCACGTGGAGAATATTGACTACATTCAAAACAATGCATATTTGGAACAATGTGATCATGGCATGACATATTAGATGAATTGCTTAAATCATGTAAAGGAAGCATGGCAATATCATCACAAGAGAAGCAAAAGCCAATGACCATCATCTCGCCATCTATGCCATAAGTGCAAATGGGATTGATTTTAATGGGGCATGCATAGTTACTATGTTGAGATTGAAATGATGCAATATGGGATATCTCACTCATAGCATATAACAAGTTCAATGGATTGTCAAACATGAAGTGACCAATAGAATTTTCACATGATATCCTATGAAGCATAGCATCACAACTAGGCAACTCAACATGCTCATCATCATATTCATCATTAATAGGTAAGTCAAGGCATGAAGGAGTTTCACTAGCATGAAGCATGGTAATAGGTGGGTCAACATCATGGGAGCAATCATTGTCAAGAGCGTCCACTAGTGGGAAGAGAGAAGCACCATCACCTATGTTACCTTTGGAGTGTCGCTCATGTGTTGTAGGTGAGGTGTTGAAGATCGTCTCATTGTCATCTTCATCTTGATGGAACCATGTGGGGGGTGCATCATCGTCCATCATGGCCATCGTCGTCTCCATTGGAGGTATGGACTCATCAATGGTAGGCGTGTCGTCATGTAGGAGACCTAGCACCAAAGGAGAAAACACACTAGGAGTAGAGGGTAAGTCGTCAGAAATCATGGTGGCCTCACATGCCGTGTCAACTACCTCACTCTCTAAGTGTTGTGGCTCACTCACTCCCTCAAGAATGCTCTCACTCGTATGGCTGGTGGAGTCACTCAAGTGGCGCTCAACCTCACATAGGATGTGTGGCATGCTCTCATGTGTGGAGCTAGTGGTGGTCACACTCATCCTCTCACAGGAAATGCTCTCAATGTCACATATGGTGGAGTCACTCATGTCACTCATGGGGTGGTGGCTCTCCTCACATGGCACTTGGGGCATCTCGACATATGTGGGTGTCGGAGAGATGTTGGTGCAAATGTCTCCATGCTCAATTCTTATCGCCGTGGTCGAAGGGGATGGCCCTTGCTCGACCTTCTTGTCACCGTCTTGGTGTAGGAGGCCCATATGATGTGGCACCTCATAGCTCGTCTCCATGACCGAAGGGAGTTTCCCATGCTCGGCCATCTTCCTTGAGGGGCTTCCAAAGATGGAAGTGTCACCCTCGCTCGTAGGTGGTCGCCTTGGACTTGATGAAGTCGATGTAGGCGTACTCGTGGGAAGTAGGCGAAGATGCCGTACGTCCAAAGGCGAAGATGCCTTGATAGCACTTGGCGAAGATGCCAAAGTGGTTGTTGTAGCCGTAGCGCCGTCTTGGTGGTAGTCATCTCGCGGTCTTCTTTTGTGCTCTTGAAGCTTGGACTTGGCGTGTTGGGACTTGTGCATTTGCACTTGTGGAGCATCTTCATGATGATGATGTCGTTGTCGTGCTTGAGCTCGTAGTAGATGTCGTTAAATGTCGTCGTGCACATGTTGCTTGGAGGTGACTTGTCCTTCATGACAATGTTGATCACGAATGTGATGGTGGTCGCCATGTAAATGTGGACGAGGACGATTTACACTTGCATCTTTTTCGCGCTCCGAAGACTTGTGGCTTGACCGTCGTCGTCTTGAGGATGATGAAGTGGAAGAAGACTTGATCAAGGCCCGAATCTCTTCCATCCTCGCATCTTGCTCCTCCTTTTGTGCGGCAAGCTTGTTGTCGATGCGCTCTTGCAATCTTGATTGTGCGCCTTGCATTTATTGTTGTAGTTCGAAGATGGACCTTTTGGTGATGTAGTTGTTCATGCCGTCGTTGTTGTCGTAGACCGGAGAGGAAATGCCTTGCCTATCCATCACAAGACTCGAGCAAATATGAGTGGGAGAAAGAGAAGAACCAATACCAATGTACCTTTGACCAAAGTTGAAGATGAATCAAGTTCACTCAAATGCGGACAATGAAATAGCACTATTGGTACCAATCCTTGTTGATTCTCACACCTACACAAGTAAGGCTTATAGTGGAGCTCGGTGAGGATAGTGGCACAAAAATTTAATGCAAAATGTTAGCAAGAGTCAATAATGTTGAAAAAGATTCACAAATTCGCAAGTGAGACAAATGGACCAATAGCAAAGAATGGCACACGGAAACACACACACGGATAGATAAATGGGGTCGTGCAACCCAGGAATGAGCACAAAATGTGGAATCCACGGAAAACGCTCGTGTTGCACAACTCAAGAGAGATGCTAGCACGATTGCTCAATAGGCGGATACGACACTTGTGCACAACCTATAAGATGCAAAATGGATATTCTTTCTATCCCAAGTATGCTATGTATGTATGGTTCCCGGTGTTTCTCTCAAGCATGATATCATATGATGTAGATTTTGGTATGGCTCTTATGTGCAATGGGGTATGATGCTATGGCACTTGCTCACGAGCTCTTTGCTCTCTTTTTTTTGCTTAAAAGCTTTTTTTCAATGGCCACTTATGCACAATGCACAAACCAAGATAGCTATTGTGTATATGCGGGAACGATATTGTGACACAATGTATGATATGATACCAATATGATATGGTATGTGTGCAATGGAATGGTGGATCACTAATGTGCACAAGTAACGTTGCCGGCAATACTCAAATGGCTAGTCTCGATAGGTAAGTGACGCAAAATGGGCTAGGGGTTAACAATGCAATTGCAAGGGAATATACAAAGGTGTCGTCGAGGTTACCGTCCTTGTGATGATGAGTGGCGGTGTTCTTGGTGTAGATACCAAGATGATGGAGACTCGTCCCTAAGTAGCCGAAACACCTTAGGAAACGGAAAAACCGCAAACTCAAAATCTCACATGACAAAAGTCAAATGGTGGTAGCGGAAAGCGGTGGTGGTGTTGCACTAGGCAAATGCGGAAGTGGAATGATGGATATACACGTGTCCGAGTTGAATTTGCCGTCCCTAAGTATCCGAAACACGTTAGGAGACATAAGCCACAACTCAAACAAAATTGGGTTAAGTTGGGGTGGAATTGTATGGTGGGCTCGGTTATGCGGAAGTGGTGGTGGTGGTGGTTGATGAAGAAGCAACCGTCCCTAAGTAGCCGAAACACCTTAGGAGACTCAAGTCACTACTCAAACAACCTCAAATGCAATGGGGAACAAAATGGGTTAGTTTGCGGAAGTCGGTGGTGGTAATGCGGATGATATGGTGGAGGGCCTAGGCAAACTTGCCAAATTTCAGAAAATATTATGGAGTCAAATGATGTTGGTGGTATTTTTGTGGGATGGGGGATGTCAAGAGCTTCAAAACGAGCTAAAGAACGCCGAAAACGGACTCCGGATGAATTAGTTATGACCAAAACAAAATTTCAGCCAAGTCAGTGTCAGGGTTAACCGGACATCCGGGAGGAGGGCCGGATGATCCGGGCTAGGTCCGGATGATCCGGGAGGAAATCCGGATGATCCGGGTTCGTCAGCTCCGGTTTGGGAATTTGGGCGCGTGGGGTATCCGGACGTCCGGGGGGGCGTCCAGCTGATCCGGGGGATGTCCGGATGATCCGGGAGAAGATCCGGATGATCCGGGCAAGTCAATCCGCTCGGGATTTGCTCGTGGAGATGAATTTTTGGGCGGAATTTGGGGATTTTGGGGTCAAAATTGACGAGATTTCATGGATGGAAGGTGGGGAAACTTGGGGAAATGCTAGATCCACTTGAAACCAAGCAAATCCACGGATCAAAATCAACAAAACATCATCAAACCAACAAATCACAAAAAAAAATTGGGGCTATTTTTTGGTGGGGATTTTCGGATTTAGGACGAAATCAACAAAATCAAGCTAGAATACACGGGGTAGGGGCTCCAAAAACGTGATCAACGTGGCTCATGATACCATATGATGTAGGGTGGAACCCTAATTCGTCGATCTTTCACGTTTGGAGGGGATCCTACGGAGGAAACACGAAGAACAGCGCGAAGCACAAGGGGAAACACGGGAAAGCGAGAGAATCACTCAACCAACAAGGAATCGATCACACAAGTGCTAGATCAACATACACACATGAGATCCACAAGATACACAGTCAACTAGGGTAAGGATACAAAGGAACCGTTCATCTCCAAGAGGAGGCCTTGATGTTCTTCCCTAGATAGGGGTCTTGAATCCGCTGAGGGATCTTCTCCGAGGAGGTCCTGATCTCCGAGGAGAAGTAACCGAGTGGATGAGCAAAGGCTCTCACACAAATATGAGCTAATCCAATGCTAAGTCTCAAAGTGAGGAGAGGGGGTCCTATTTATAGACTAGGGGCGAAGGGTACATGGGCTCAGCCCAAGTCGCGACACAAAGGGGTCCAGATGACCGGATGGTGGCGGATGATCCGGTGTCGGGGTCCGGATGATCCGGTGACCGTCCGGATGATCCGGCTTCGGGCAGCTTCGGTGTCTTGGCGCGTTAGCGGATCGTCCGGTGGTCGTCCGGATCATCCGGGCTCGGTCCGGATCGTCCGGCTGGCTGTCCGGATGATCCGGGCATGTCCAGTCTTGCTCCATTCTTCTTCTTCCTTCTCCTCTTCCATGCTTGGCCTTGGTCCTTGGATTCTCCATGGTCATCTTGGTTGTACCTGAGTGTATGCAAGGTCCATGCATGAGGTAGTAGCCGTGTCTCATATGCGGAAAGTGACGGTTCGAAGAGGAGTGAATTCACCTTGTGTCCAATGGCGCATAGTCGAGGTCTCATCTTATGTATCCTTGGGGCTTGGAGAGTAGTCGGAGTGTACATGGGGATGAATGTGGGATGCTCCGCATCATATCCCCCCCCCTTGGGAAAGATCCGACCTCGGATCGTGATCCTCATCACCATGGAAACGGTTGTCGTAGACGGACTTGTAGTTGGACGAAGTTGAAGACATGGTGCAATCCGCGTTGTCCAAGGTGTCGCCGGAGTGATAGACATGCAAAAAGAGCAAACACAAGCAATACTCGGAAATACAATGGTTAGCGCACACAAAGTGTCCATCATGTAAGAATGAGTCCGTGCGGCAAGATTGGTTGTGACAAAGCGCATGAGGCTTATCAAGATGATCTAGAATGAGATGCAAAGCATTCATGGGATAATTAGCATGGTGCACAAAGCGACAAATTCCACCATTGTGCCAAATGATGTCATAGAGGGACGGTTCATCAATAGCATGAATATGGCAATGGATGCTCAATATGTGTAAGCTATCATGCAATTGATGTTGGGCAATATGATCATGATGTATGAATATGCCCTCAAGGTAGATTACAACAAATTTGCTAAGGAAGTGAACAAGCTCATATATCATGGATGACATGGTAATACACGATGCAACAAGGCAATCATAATGTGAGTCAATCCATGCATAGGGTGCAAACTTGCGGGTGAGTATGATATTTCCATCGAGCATGACATGTATGAGCACAACAACAAATATGAAGGTGGTAGTGTACCCAAGCTCGATGTCGAGGCATGAGTGGAGTGCCGAAGGTGCATCCCATAAGTGCGAGCGCTCCTCAATGTGAAGGTCCATAGAGCCAATCTCCAATGTTGCTCCTCCATCCAATAGATGTAACATGCAGACAACAAGAAGGAAACAACAATGAAAGAGTGACCCATCCAATATGCGTGTTTGAGGATGGCTCAAAGAGAAGGAGGTCACCTTTAGGAGTTTCTCAAGGATGATGGAGTCGCACATCTTGTATGTCTTCACATAACCAATATGTCTCGTGGTGGTCCCGCCTTGTAAATCCTTCAAAATGAAAGAACATGACAAACACTTGGAAAAACAAATGAGGGTAGCAAAATGGCAAAACCGATCATTCGTGTGGTAAGATACCCAACAAGTGTATGTATCATGCTCATCATAAGAAATGACAAGGGAGTATTGCATAGTATGGAGGCATATGATGCGAGAACAACCAAATGCAATAGGCTCAATCAAACAAACATGCATCACAAGTAAAGTGTCCAATTCTCCAAGATCAATAAGCATATTATGGTTACACTCAATACAAGGTGATATGAGAGATGCAACTAATGGAGACAAGAGGCAATGATCATGACAAATCAAGTGAGAGGCATCAACATCTATGTCATCAACCCAAGAAAGCAAGTAATAGTGGAACATGGGTGATGCAACAGAGCAAGCAATCATAGCAATCAAGTTAAGCAAGCTAGTAGTGCAAAGATGCAACGTACTAGAAGGAATCATGGCGAGCATGTCATTGGTGCAAATAGTGTGCATGAATAATTCACATGCCATAGCACAAGCATGAAAGCAAGATATGAGTAAAATGTCATCAATGTATTGGCGAGAGACCATATGTAAATAGCAATGGGGCATCATGACTCTCCCAACACAACAAGCATCAATAGCATGGGGCACATGATAAACATGGCAAAAGCAACAAGGATCTCCACCAAGCATGCAAATACACATAGAAGTAGCATAATGGTGAATCATGGGTAGATGCAAGCAAGGGTCACAATTGCATGGCAAAGGCATAGGAGCAAGCATAACATGCAAAGTGAACACAATAGTATGGGCATAAGGTGACAAGTGGTAAATGGCCCATAGCCGTGTGAGAGCCAAGTAGAAGGGATGCGTGTAGTCCTTGCGCGAAGGGAACGGTGGTAAGGATAGTCCACGGGATCCCATAGCATCGTTGCTCTCAAGAGCTCGTTTCGTCAACTCTTGGGATTGAGAGGTTGACGAGTATACGTGAGTACCTACACAAAACAAAGACAAAGGGAAAATTGTGTGCGTGTGGTAGATGTACACATCATCCATCATGATGCGCATGTGCATGTGTCGGTTAGCACTAAATAGCCAATGCTCAAATAAATGAGATGCGTGATATAGAAACATGTCATCCATCATGAGAGGTTTGTTATTATGTATAGCATAATGGAGACTTAGATTGTGTAATGCATCATGAGAAATATCTAGAGCATTGTTGTTCATGGAATGCATATGGTGCACGCAGTCATGGGAATCATGCAAAGTATGGAATGCATCAAGGTCTCCTAATATGTATGAGGAAACTATGGGGGTCTCCTCATGAGCATGAGTAGCAACATCACGTGGAGAATATTGACTACATTCAAAACAATGCATATTTGGAACAATGTGATCATGGCATGACATATTAGATGAATTGCTTAAATCATGTAAAGGAAGCATGGCAATATCATCACAAGAGAAGCAAAAGCCAATGACCATCATCTCGTCATCTATGCCATAAGTGCAAATGGGATTGATTTTAATGGGGCATGCATAGTTACTATGTTGAGATTGAAATGATGCAATATGGGATATCTCACTCATAGCATATAACAAGTTCAATGGATTGTCAAACATGAAGTGACCAATAGAATTTTCACATGATATCCTATGAAGCATAGCATCACAACTAGGCAACTCAACATGCTCATCATCATATTCATCATTAATAGGTAAGTCAAGGCATGAAGGAGTTTCACTAGCATGAAGCATGGTAATAGGTGGGTCAACATCATGGGAGCAATCATTGTCAAGAGCGTCCACTAGTGGGAAGAGAGAAGCACCATCACCTATGTTACCTTTGGAGTGTCGCTCATGTGTTGTAGGTGAGGTGTTGAAGATCGCCTCATTGTCATCTTCATCTTGATGGAACCATGTGGGGGGTGCATCATCGTCCATCATGGCCATCGTCGTCTCCATTGGAGGTATGGACTCATCAATGGTAGGCGTGTCGTCATGTAGGAGACCTAGCACCAAAGGAGAAAACACACTAGGAGTAGAGGGTAAGTCGTCAGAAATCATGGTGGCCTCACATGCCGTGTCAACTACCTCACTCTCTAAGTGTTGTGGCTCACTCACTCCCTCAAGAATGCTCTCACTCGTATGGCTGGTGGAGTCACTCAAGTGGCGCTCAACCTCACATAGGATGTGTGGCATGCTCTCATGTGTGGAGCTAGTGGTGGTCACACTCATCCTCTCACAGGAAATGCTCTCAATGTCACATATGGTGGAGTCACTCATGTCACTCATGGGGTGGTGGCTCTCCTCACATGGCACTTGGGGCATCTCGACATATGTGGGTGTCGGAGAGATGTTGGTGCAAATGTCTCCATGCTCAATTCTTATCGCCGTGGTCGAAGGGGATGGCCCTTGCTCGACCTTCTTGTCACCGCCTTGGTGTAGGAGGCCCATATGATGTGGCACCTCATAGCTCGTCTCCATGACCGAAGGGAGTTTCCCATGCTCGGCCATCTTCCTTGAGGGGCTTCCAAAGATGGAAGTGTCACCCTCGCTCGTAGGTGGTCGCCTTGGACTTGATGAAGTCGATGTAGGCGTACTCGTGGGAAGTAGGCGAAGATGCCGTACGTCCAAAGGCGAAGATGCCTTGATAGCACTTGGCGAAGATGCCAAAGTGGTTGTTGTAGCCGTAGCGCCGTCTTGGTGGTAGTCATCTCGCGGTCTTCTTTTGTGCTCTTGAAGCTTGGACTTGGCGTGTTGGGACTTGTGCATTTGCACTTGTGGAGCATCTTCATGATGATGATGTCGTTGTCGTGCTTGAGCTCGTAGTAGATGTCGTTCGTCGTCGTCGTGCACATGTTGCTTGGAGGTGACTTGTCCTTCATGACAATGTTGATCACGAACGTGATGGTGGTCGCCATGTAAATGTGGACGAGGACGATTTGCACTTGCATCTTTTTCGCGCTCCGAAGACTTGTGGCTTGACCGTCGTCGTCTTGAGGATGATGAAGTGGAAGAAGACTTGATCAAGGCCCGAATCTCTTCCATCCTCGCATCTTGCTCCTCCTTTTGTGCGGCAAGCTTGTTGTCGATGCGCTCTTGCAATCTTGATTGTGCGCCTTGCATTTGTTGTTGTAGTTCGAAGATGGACCTTTTGGTGATGTAGTTGTTCATGCCGTCGTTGTTGTCATAGACCGGAGAGGAAATGCCTTGCCTATCCATCACAAGACTCGAGCAAATATGAGTGGGAGAAAGAGAAGAACCAATACCAATGTACCTTTGACCAAAGTTGAAGATGAATCAAGTTCACTCAAATGCGGACAATGAAATAGCACTATTGGTACCAATCCTTGTTGATTCTCACACCTACACAAGTAAGGCTTATAGTGGAGCTCGGTGAGGATAGTGGCACAAAAATTTAATGCAAAATGTTAGCAAGAGTCAATAATGTTGAAAAAGATTCACAAATTCGCAAGTGAGACAAATGGACCAATAGCAAAGAATGGCACACGGAAACACACACACGGATAGATAAATGGGGTCGTGCAACCCAGGAATGAGCACAAAATGTGGAATCCACGGAAAACGCTCGTGTTGCACAACTCAAGAGAGATGCTAGCACGATTGCTCAATAGGCGGATACGACACTTGTGCACAACCTATAAGATGCAAAATGGATATTCTTTCTATCCCAAGTATGCTATGTATGTATGGTTCCCGGTGTTTCTCTCAAGCATGATATCATATGATGTAGATTTTGGTATGGCTCTTATGTGCAATGGGGTATGATGCTATGGCACTTGCTCACGAGCTCTTTGCTCTCTTTTTTTTGCTTAAAAGCTTTTTTTTCAATGGCCACTTATGCACAATGCACAAACCAAGATAGCTATTGTGTATATGCGGGAACGATATTGTGACACAATGTATGATATGATACCAATATGATATGGTATGTGTGCAATGGAATGGTGGATCACTAATGTGCACAAGTAACGTTGCCGGCAATACTCAAATGGCTAGTCTCGATAGGTAAGTGACGCAAAATGGGCTAGGGGTTAACAATGCAATTGCAAGGGAATATACAAAGGTGTCGTCGAGGTTACCGTCCTTGTGATGATGAGTGGCGGTGTTCTTGGTGTAGATACCAAGATGATGGAGACTCGTCCCTAAGTAGCCGAAACACCTTAGGAAACGGAAAAACCGCAAACTCAAAATCTCAAATGACAAAAGTCAAATGGTGGTAGCGGAAAGCGGTGGTGGTGTTGCACTAGGCAAATGCGGAAGTGGAATGATGGATATACACGTGTCCGAGTTGAATTTGCCGTCCCTAAGTAGCCGAAACACGTTAGGAGACACAAGCCACAACTCAAACAAAATTGGGTTAAGTTGGGGTGGAATTGTATGGTGGGCTCGGTTATGCGGAAGTGGTGGTGGTGGTGGTTGATGAAGAAGCAACCGTCCCTAAGTAGCCGAAACACCTTAGGAGACTCAAGTCACTACTCAAACAACCTCAAATGCAATGGGGAACAAAATGGGTTAGGTTGCGGAAGTCAGTGGTGGTAATGCGGATGATATGGTGGAGGGCCTAGGCAAACTTGCCAAATTTCAGAAAATATTATGGAGTCAAATGATGTTGGTGGTATTTTTGTGGGATGGGGGATGTCAAGAGCTTCAAAACGAGCTAAAGAACGCCGAAAACGGACTCCGGATGAATTAGTTATGACCAAAACAAAATTTCAGCCAAGTCAGTGTCAGGGTTAACCGGACATCCGGGAGGAGGGCCGGATGATCCGGGCTAGGTCCGGATGATCCGGGAGGAAATCCGGATGATCCGGGTTCGTCAGCTCCGGTTTGGGAATTTGGGCGCGTGGGGTATCCGGACGTCCGGGGGGGCGTCCAGCTGATCCGGGGGATGTCCGGATGATCCGGGAGAAGATCCGGATGATCCGGGCAAGTCAATCCGCTCGGGATTTGCTCGTGGAGATGAATTTTTGGGCGGAATTTGGGGATTTTGGGGTCAAAATTGACGAGATTTCATGGATGGAAGGTGGGGAAACTTGGGGAAATGCTAGATCCACTTGAAACCAAGCAAATCCACGGATCAAAATCAACAAAACATCATCAAACCAACAAATGACAAAAAAATTTGGGGCTATTTTTTGGTGGGGATTTTCGGATTTAGGACGAAATCAACAAAATCAAGCTAGAATACACGGGGTAGGGGCTCCAAAAACGTGATCAACGTGGCTCATGATACCATATGATGTAGGGTGGAACCGTAATTCGTCGATCTTTCACGTTTGGAGGGGATCCTACGGAGGAAACACGAAGAACACGTGGAAGCACAAGGGGAAACACGGGGAAAACGAGAGAGAATCACTCAACCAACAAGGAATCGATCACACAAGTGCTAGATCAACATACACACATGAGATCCACAAGATACACAGTCAACTAGGGTAAGGATACAAAGGAACCGTTCATCTCCAAGAGGAGGCCTTGATGTTCTTCCCTAGATAGGGGTCTTGAATCCACTGAGGGATCTTCTTCGAGGAGGTCCTGATCTCCGAGGAGAAGTAACCGAGTGGATGAGCAAAGGCTCTCACACAAATATGAGCTAATCCAATGCTAAGTCTCAAAGTGAGGAGAGGGAGTCCTATTTATAGACTAGGGGGCGAAGGGGTACATGGGCTCAGCCCAAGTCGCGCACACAGGCGGGGTCCGGATGATCCGGATGGTGGCCCGAATGATCCGGGCGTCGGGGGTCCGGATGATCCGGGTGACCGTCCGGATGATCCGGCTTCGTCGGGCAGCTTCGGGTGTCTTCGGGCGCGTTAGCCGGATCGTCCGGGTGGTCGTCCGGATCATCCGGGCTCGGTCCGGATCGTCCGGCTGGCTGTCCGGATGATCCGGGCATGTCCAGTCTTGCTCCATTCTTCTTCTTCCTTCTCCTCTTCCATGCTTGGCCTTGGTCCTTGGATTCTCCATGGTCATCTTGGTTGTACCTGAGTGTATGCAAGGTCCATGCATGAGGTAGTAGCCGTGTCTCATATGCGGAAAGTGACGGTTCGAAGAGGAGTGAATTCACCTTGTGTCCAATGGCGCATAGTCGAGGTCTCATCTTATGTATCCTTGGGGCTTGGAGAGTAGTCGGAGTGTACATGGGGATGAACATGGGATGCTCCGCATCACTTCTCGAGAAGGAAGGCTTTCCGCGCCTCGACGAGCTGCGCCCGCTCCTCTGCAATGGACCGGAGGGCTTCCTGGTTGCGACTCCGGAGCTCCTCCGCATACTTCTCAATATCCACTCCCGCCCGCGTGACAAGTGCTTCCCGGGATTCCAGCTTGGCTTGCCGGGCGCGGTAGAGCGACAACAACCTCCGCAACAGCTGTTCCTCCTCAGGCTCGCCGCTGCTGCTGCTCGGCGCGTCAACCAGTGTCAGCCCAGCGGAGGCGAGCACTTCTCCGTCAAAAGCTTCTCCTTCGACCGGCGCCCTGGAGCTCGACGCCCATGGGAGCTTGATGAAGACGCCGTCTCCGGCCTTCAAATAGGCGCCGGGATTGGGCTCTTCGGAGCTTGACGCTGCACCAGCGGCGGAGGGATCGGCGGTCAGCGTAGCGCCTTGCGCTCCTGCGGCCTCAGGGTCATCAGTGCGATCGCCGGACCCCTCGCCAGCTCCTGCGGCGGCAGCCTTGGCAGCCTCTTCGCCGGCAGGATCAGTAGTGCCGGCCTCTTCTTCGGTGGCAGCAGCGTTGTTGGTGTTGCCGCGCGCGTTCTCCTCGCCGGTGGCCTCGGTCTCCATCGGCTCCGCGGAAGGTGGATCTGAAGGCCGAAAGAGGGAGAAAAGTCAAGCAAATATCCAAGAAGAAAAATCAGAAGAAGAAGAACCCAAGGGAAGTTTTCGGGCAAGAAGGATTACCTGTGTTGGGATCTGCAGTCATGGGCTCCACCACCAGGGGGTCGCTGGTCCCGTCCCTTGCCGGAGAACTGTCCCTTGCCGGAGACTTCTCCCTTGCCGGAGAACGCTCCCTTGCCGGGGAATCCTCCCTTGGCGGCGTAGTCGAAGCAGATAGCATCTCAGGGGCGGCTTTCGGTTGCTCCTGGTGAGGCTGTTCTGCTCCTACACAAATCAATAAGACAGATATCAAGAATAAAGAGCACCCATGCGCGCCCAACAACAGAAGTAAACAGATACTTTACTGGGGGCTGCGCTGGGGCTGCTTCGAGGAGCAGCTTGCGGGTCCAAGAGCAGGTGGTCTCGGCGCGCCCCTCTTGTCATGATGGGCTCGTCCTCGATGATAATCACCGGAGCCTTGGCTCTCTTTGCCGCTCTCTGGGCTAGGGTCCTGAAAAGGAGTGAGTTCAGAGTAAAGCAAATCAGATGCAAGACAAAAACAACAAGAATTGAAGAACTTCAAGTACAACAAAGAGTCTTACTCTTCTTCTTCCTCGTCGGAGCTGAGCGCGGAGAGGTCGAAGTCCGGCCCTCTTTCGGCGCGACGAGGCGGAGGAGTAGGCTCCCTTGACCGCTTAAGCGGGGCAGCGGCAGATCGAAGCGGCGGTCCGGAGGACCCGCTCCGCTTGCCGCAGCGGTGTGAGACGCTCCAGCAGCAACAAGGCTTGTCGCGGTGGGCGTGTCCCAGCGCGGCGCGTGCCGACCGTCTGTCGCCTCGCCACGCCCCCAGCCTGCGAGGCGCCTCCTTGGTGGAGCTGGGGGCTGCGCTGGGGGCTCTGCCTGCGGCAAGCCGCTTGAAGATGGCGGGCCGCTCGCACCCTCGGCGGGCTCGCTCAGCTCGGCCTCGGGCTCGGCAAGCTCTCCCTCGCCGGCAAGCTCTCCGGCAAGCTCGTCTCGATCGGCAAGGCTTGCCGCCTCGGCTGCCTCTGCCTCCTCCACGGTGAATCCAAACTCACCCGCGGCGGCGGCTGCTGCCGCCTCTTCCGCCCTAGTGGCGATGCGCCGCATCTCCGCATCAGTGGTGTCGCGGGTGAGGCTCTTCTGTTCGTCGGCACGGACTGCCATCTCCACCAAGCCGTCGAAGAATTGCTGCACGACGTCGTCTGCGGGCTCTTGCCAAGTTGGAACAATTCCGTGTGAATCGCACTGTGGCATCATTGCATGGATGCGATTGAGCGAGGAATTGTTGCACAACGGGACGACGCCCTGCGGCAGCCTGAACAATTCGGGATGCTGAGGATCGTGCTTGAACAACTCCTTGAGCATCGCGTCCAACTCCAAGACAGTGAAGTTGAAGTTGAGTCCCGGGCGCAGCCTCATGATATCCGCCGGACCACCGAACTCCCAGGCGGGTCTCCTCCTCTCTTGCAGGGGGGCGATGCGGCGGCGAAGGAAATCCGCGCCAACAGCGCCTACAGTGAGCCCGCAAGCCCGAGCCGCAAGATCCGGGTGATGGCAATCTTCAGCTAGTCGTCGTCCGTGGCCAGGGCGCTCCAATCATTGCCACGCACTGCTGGGGCTTGGTGCAGGGCAGTAAACGGTTGCGGGTTCTCCTCGTTGATCCAGCACCATTCTGCTCTCCACTCATCCCATTTGCTGCGGAGCTCCCCCTCCAAATAAGCTTCCTTCTTGCTGGCTCTCGAGATCCAGGTGATTCCGCCGGCTAAAGGCTCTCCTCTCTCGACCCGGGGCATGAAGAAATGGCGGAAGAGGGCTACGTTTGGGTGGACTCCGACAAAGTTTTCGCAGAGATGCGCGAAAACTTCCATGGTCAGAACGGCGTTGGGGGTGAAGTCAAGGAGGTGGAACCCGTAGGTGTTCATGATATCGCAGAAGAATTCAGAGAAAGGCGGGCAGAGCCCGCAGTAGAAGAACAGCGCGAAGAAAGGGTATCCGTTTGGAGCCCGTTCTGAAGCAGCGGCGGAGAGTACCTTCGTGCGCGGATGCGCCCGCGTCTCCGTCGACCAGAAGAGGTAGTACCACTCCCTCAGCTCCTTCGCGGCGAGCTCGGGGGGGAAAGTTGCCCGCTCCTTTCGCAGCGCCTCGAGCCGCAGCGCCTTGACCGACTTCACACCCTTCCCGGCTTTCGGAGCCATGGCGGAGGTGGTGGGGCAGATCGAAGGCGTTGGTGGCGCCGGCGGCGATGGGGGACGGAGCGTTGCTCTCTTGGCCTTGGAAGAAGGGGGGAGCGGCGGAGATTTCTGAGATTGGAAGTAGCAACGGGCAAGGTGGAGGAACTGCCCCTGTTTCCCCTGCTTATAAAGAGAGAGGGGGCGGACGTTCCGCTTTTCCGAATAAAGAACTACCCACGATCTCTCCCACGACGCCACATTCAACGCGTGCCGTTAGGGGAGGGCGCGGTGGATACGGAGCAAGATACGGCGTGGACCCGGGCCGCTGCCCGTTCCACGTTTTGGGCTCGCCCAACAGCGCTTCGGCACCGTGTGTGGCCCAGTGCCGGGGTGTCGGTGTACTAGAGTAGGGTACCCTAGTATCCCGAACTTGTGCCTGACGATCGCAGACACCAGCGGCAAGGCTTGCCGGGTGACCGCCAAGATCCTCCGTGGTTCCTTTGGAACCATTCAAGAACAAAGTGTTCAAGACAAGGAGACAAGACCCCGGCAAGAGGATCTTGCCGGGAAGGCCAACCAAGGCATCTCAAGGAACTTGCCGCGATGCGCCACGCGTCCCGGCAAGGCCCGGCGAGGGACAAGCTTCCGGGCGTGGCAAGACAACGACCACGGCAAGACAACGACCGCGGCAAGGCAACAACCGCGGCAAGGCACTTGCCGCGGCAAGCCACCACTCTGTACCCACGCTCCAGCGCATCCATCAACGTGTCACCATGGGACCTTTCCAGGCACGCGTGGCAATAGGCTGTGCAGCCAGCGGTGCGAGGTGGCAAGCGGCGCTGACAAGATTGCCATCGTGGCAAGTGGTGGTGCCCCTGACAGTCCTTTTTCTACACTGTTTGGGCGACACAGACGGGCATTTAATGCCCTTGTCCCCTGCCATCAGGGTTAGGTAGGATACACTGTTCAGGTAGTTGTACCAACCACAACTCCTTTTACGTTTTTGCCCTCGCTTACGTTGCCACCTGTTGGTGACCCCTTAAGCATATAAAAGGAGGCCAATGCGCAACGTAGAAGGGGTTCGAAGCATTCGAAACTAGAGTACACTCACGCTCTCGAGCAAGAACATAATACAATCACAAAGCAGCAGTAGGAGTATTATCTCTCCGGAGAGCTCCGGCTAGGTAAAATCGCTCGTGTTAGCCGCCTCGATCCGCTCTTCGGCGATCTCGCCCCGCTGAACCGTAAGGGCTCCGTCCCATAGGTGTTCGCTCCTGACAGCGTCAAATTTCGATAACAAGGCGCGCTGGTTGAAGAAGCGGAGTTTCAAAGCGGGTGAGACAAAAGATACTCGAGCTTGAAAATTTCGGGATAACAAGGTGCGGATTCCTTGTTCGCGTAACAAACTTAACGTGTAAAAAACAATTCATACAAGACACAAGAGAGTCATGTCCCTTTACTATATTGCTATAGATGCCATGGAAAAACTACAAGAAAATGTAAAAAATCGGAGAACAAGATTACCCCAGACAAGACCAAATCGATTCGCACTTCCCTCAACAACAACAAAAACAAATCAATTCCCACCAAAGAAAGAGTAATGTCCCTTTTATATGATTACAGATGCCATGATCTCGAATTTCAATTTTGAATCCACGTTATGTTGAATTGAATATATCATTAGGTGACCTTGCGGTTTATAATTGATGTAGTCGTACATTTTGATCTTCCATCATATATGAACATTTTACTCCACCATGTGAACATATATATTGTCGCTCTACCATATGGACTAAATTTGAATCAATTTTCCTTATTTGAATACGATTGTTGTCAAGTTATACAATAATTTAAATATTATCTTGATAACAAAAAGACATGCATATAGCAGTAATCATATTTCACTATGAACTACATGTACCATACGCTCTCCAATTCAAATATTTGTATCCATTTTATGTTGAATTCAAATCATAGCACATTATTGGTCTAGGTAGCGAGATATTCGGGATAATCTAAACCCTGTTTTCATATGTATAATTTTTCGCTGAATTGGGAAAAGTTTTGGTATAAGCCTCTTGCAAAACCGGAGATTCTCTCAACAAGCCTCGTGGTTCCGAGAGGGAACGTGTCACCTTTGTGTGCGAAACGATATACGCTGCCTCCTCCTGATTTTATTTACAGAGGCAACATAGAACTATATAAGTGCCCTGTTAAATTATGGAATTATTTTGGGTTCATTTGGCCTTTTTATACATTAATTGAGTTTTTGAACTTTTAATGTGCATAATCTAAATATGAATTGCATGCACATGCTCCGGTGCACCAAAGTGGGTCAAAAAATCACATGTGTGTCCTTGGTTGAATTTCTAGGTCCCATGGAAGAAATGAGAATGAAATTCAAACATCTGGGCGTCATGACTCTGCCGAGAACATCGAGAAACTTAGATTTTAAATTCATGTAAATCCAAAACTCGGCTGGACATTATGAAACTTGGCATGGTGTCATGTCATGGCACTAACATGCTGTGGTAAAAAATTGGGCCAATTTGGAAGCTCGTGGTTCTAAGAGGGAACATGCCACCTTTGAGTGTGAAACGATATATGCTGCCCCCCTTGAGTTTCTTAACAATGGCAACATAGAACTACATTAGTGCCCTGTTAAATTTTGGAATTATTCCGGGTTCGTTTGTCGTTTTTTATACATTAATTGAGTTTCTGGTCATTTAATGTGCATAAGTCAAATTTGAACTACAAGCACATGCTCTCGTGCACCAAAGTTGGTTGAAAAACACATTTGTGTCCTCGAGTGAATTTCTAGGTCCCATGCAAGAAATGAGAATAAAATTAAAACATCTTGGCATCGTGGCTCGACCAAGAACATTGAGAAACTTGGTTTTAAAATTCTTGTAAATCCAAAATATGTATGAAAATCATAAAACTTGGCATGGATGTCATGTCATGGTACTACCATGTTGTGGTAAAATAAATGGCCGAATAGGAACATATTTTGGTATAAGCTTCTTGCAAACCGAAGCTTCTCTCAAGAAGGCTCGTGGTTCTGAGAGGGAACGTGCCACCTTTGAGTGCGAAATGATATACGTTGTCCCCCTTGAGTGTATTTACAAAGGCAACATAGAACTACATGAGTGCCCTATTAAATTTTGGAATTATTCCGGCTTCATTTGGCCTTATTTACACATTAATGAGTTTTTGGTCATTTAATGTGCATAATTCAAATTTGAACTACAAGCACATGCTCCCGTGCACCAAAGTTGGTTGAAAAATCACATTTGTGTCCTCGGGTGAATTTCTACTCCCTCCTTCCATCTATATAGGTCCTAATGCATTTTTCGAGGCTAACTTTGACCAAACGTTAGAGCAATAATATATGACATGCAACTTACACAAAGCATACCTTCAAATTTGTATGTCAAAGGAGCTTCCAATAATATAATTTTCATAGTATACATCTCATGTGCTATTAATCTTGTCAATAGTCAACGGCTGTCTTGAAAACCACATTAGGCCCTATATAGATGGAAGGAGGGAGTAGGTCCCATGCAAAAAATGAGAATAAGATTCAAACATCTGGGCATCGTGGCTCGGTCGAGAACATTGAGAAACTTGGTTTTAAACTCATGAAACTTGGCATGGTGTCATGTCATGGTAGTACCATGCCGTGGTAAAAAAAATTGGCCGAATAGGGACAAATTTTGGTATAAGCTTCTTGCAAATCTGAGATTCTCTCAAGAAGGCTCATGGTTCTGGGAGGGAACGTGTCACCTTTCTGTGCATAATTCAAATTTGAAATACAAGCACATGTTCCAGTGCACCAAAGTTGGTTGAAAAATCACATGTGTGTCCTCGGGTAAATTTCTAGGTTCCATGCAAGAAATGGGAATGAAATTCAAAATTCAAGGCCGTGGATCTGGGTTGGAAACATTGAGAAACTTAGTTTTTTAATTCCTGTAAATCCAAAACATGCATGAAAATAATGAAACTTGGCTTGGTGCCATGACATGGCACCAACATGTTGTGGTAAATTTGCAGTCCGATTTGCGAAGGCGCACACATTAACAATCAACAAAGTCATTTTGGAACAAGTGCTGTCACGTTACAATCGGAAACACAAGTATTATTGAAAGCGTGGGCGTTCTACTTACTAGTACCATTTACGTGCCGCCACGTGTCCCCATTTTTTATTAGCTAGGAGGTGCCGTGCAGGGTAGCTATTTGAGTACGAGAGGCGTGCGATCTGACCCCTGCGCGTGTTTATCGGGAGGAGAGCCCTTTGACCTCCATCTGCCATCCACCTCTCTCCCAAGGTCTCCATTAATGGCGCCCGAGCCTCTGTTTAATGCCGTGGCTATGTCTCACTTGAATGAGATTTAAGAGAGAAAAAAGAAAATCTGAAAGCACGGATCTTGATGTAAGATCCGACGGACCTATATAGCATCTACTGCGACTTATAGCAAGACTGATGAATATATAAGGATGATTAATTTTTTTTGATCAAAGAAGGGCTTGCCCCTTCCGATTTTCATTACTGAAAACCACCACAATTCACAATAAGTTCAGCACAACTCCAGCCTAACACGAAGGACTAAAAGCTACCAGATTGAAATCACAACATCCCAAGAGGCCAACAAAGGCCAAACATCCGCGCTAGAACCCAACATTTCACAACCGACGACACAATCCACATCCTAAACCGATCATTACATCAAAAGAAACCAGGAAACTGAAGGAAGCCCAATAGCAACTAGAAGAACAACAACGCCAGGGTCACCACAGCAAGAGTTTTCTTCATTCCAGCCTCGCAACATTGATCTTCCACAGAAAGATAAGGACGATTAATTGTCTTACATAATTAGAAAGATAATTAAAAAGCCACATGTGGCTATGCCCGAAATACACAAGGGCAAAAGAAGAAGAAAGACAAGGATCTGGCTCGTTGATCTCTACTTTCTTGATGCTTTGCTGCAGGCCGCGGGAACTAGTCTCCACGAGGAGCGGCGATGAGCTCTTTCGTGTCCTCAAGACGCTGCTTGAGAACATCCACGGATTCCTCCACCAGCCTTTGGCGCTCGTTGCAGAGCATGTCATTCTCGTCCATAAGTTTCTTGATGATGACGTCGGTCCTCTTCAACAAGGCACTGGTCTCCTCCTGCTGGTCTGCACTTCGGACGATCTTCTCCCTCAGCAGGTCGCGCTCGGCCCAGAGCCTCTCATTGCCCTCCCTTAGTTGCCGGATGACGCTGGTAGCCTGTTCAAATGAGGCTTTCACGTCGTCCTGCAACCTTTCCCAGCCGAAGATCTGATCCATCTGGCTATGGACGATCGCATGCATGCGCCTGTAACAGTCGTCGCCTGCCCGTGAGAAATTTTCCCAGGCCGTCGTGGCGCGGGGGACATCTCTGCTGCATTCGTGGCGCGGCGGGACATCTCTACTGCTTCCGCGGCGCGGCCGGACCAGTCTGCTGCATCGACGGTGCGGCAGGACCTCCGTGCTACTTCAGCGGCGCGACAGGACCTCTGTGGTGCTACTTCTGCGCGGCGGGACATGTCGGCTGCTCTCACAACGAGGGACATCTCTCGTGCTTCCGCTTCCATGCTCGCCTCTCCCTGGTGGCAATCTCTCGACCCAGAACTCACGCTGGCCATGGCAGACGCAAGGTGTCGGTGTCAAAACCGGCGGATCTCGGGTAGGGGGTCCCGAACTGTGCGTCTAGGCGGATGGTAACAGGAGACAAGGGACACGATGTTTTTACCTAGGTTTGGGCCCTCTCGATGGAGGTAAAACCCTACTCCTGCTTGGGTAGTACAAGAGTAGATCTACCACGAGATCAAGGAGGCTAAACCCTAGAAGCTAGCCTATGGTATGATTGTTGTGTGTCCTACGGACTAAAACCCTCCGGTTTATATAGACACCGAGAGGGCTAGGGTTACAGAGTCGATTATAATAGTAGGAGATCTACATATCCGTGTCGCCAAGCTTGCCTTCCACGCCAAGGAAAGTCCCATCCGGACACGGGACTAAGTCTTCAATCTTGTATCTTCATAGTCTTGGAGTCCGCCGACGGTGATAGTTCGGCTATCCGGACACCCCGTCCAGACTCCTCAAGAGCCCCGAACCAAAGCTTCAATGACGATGAGTCCGGCAAGATATTGTCTTCGCATTGCAAGGCGGGTTCTTCTCCAAATTCCATGTACTCGCCGAATGGTGTCCGGATTCTTATAAATGCTGCGCTCCTTGGCTTCCACGTCCAATAATGGCCATCTTCCATGTGTCATATGAATGCGAAAGGCCAGGGTATTTTTACATTTTACCCCCTAGCTGCGTGAATAAGCTGCCTATAAAGAGAGGCGAGGATCCAGATCCGAATCACACCATCCTCCTCCCACGAGTATTCATCGGAGCGCTTCTGACCAAAAATTCATTCCATCATGGACAACCGACGCGGCTCCTCCTCTCGCGCTCCCAGCCCTCAGCCAGGAGATTGGGGAAGATGCTTGGTCCCGCATAGTGAGCTAGTGACGCTCCAAACCGAGGGATTTCTTCCCCCAGCCTTTATGGTTCCGGTTCGAGCCGGACTTGCCACCTACAAGGGCGGAAAGCAGGCGGAGAGCGTCCCCAATCCCTCCAAAGGAGAGCGGGTATGCTTCATCCCTTATCTAATAAGAGGACTCGGATTCCCATACATCCGTTTCTCTGGGGGCTCCTGGAGTTCTATGGGCTCCAGCTCCACCACCTTACGCCTGCCTCCATCCTGCACATTGTGGGCTTTGTGGCCCTTTGCGAGCTGTTCTTGGGCGTCGAGGCCCATTTTGCGATGTGGAAGAGATTATTCTGCCTCGTACCCCGTTCTCATGAGGGGTCAATATATCAAGTGGGCGGAGCCGAACTATGGCGCATCGCCGGGACGGATATCTATCTCGAACCCGAAGAAGGCGTCCAAGACCGGCCTTGAATGGTTTTATATGGAAGACGCCCGCTCTCGACCCGATTCGGATCGGCCTCCCAGAGTTCAGCAACGCTCCTCTAAAGAAACGCCTGAGTTGGCGCCCACGCAGCCCTCAACGGGAGAGTGATAGGGACGTCCAGTATCTGATGGGCCGAATAAGGTTATTGGCCCATTATGGATGGACCATGATCGGGGTCATGGCCACATGCATTATGCGAAGGGTGCAGCCGCTCCAGTATAGGGGCCACCCCATGTGGGACTTCAACAGGGAGGATGATGCCACCCGTCATGGCCGCAAGGGGCCGGGATCGATAGACGATGTGGTGAAGATCATGTCCGGCCTGTACAAAGGGGAGAAGGAGGACTTCCTCCGGGCTAGTCCGTTGAATGGATTTTCCATGAACAACTCTCGGAGCTGGGTAAGCGGACGTTTGTTTAGCCGATCCATATTCTCAAAGTTGAGTGTCTCACTCTGTGATTTTGAAGCAGGAAGTGCGCCGGGCCGTAGAGGATATACACAGCCTGGCTCCACAACCCGAGGATCCGGAACGATCCCTCGATCCGGCCTCCGAAGAGGATCCGGACATAAAGGTGGGGCTGATTGATGGGGTGTTCCACCAACTTAGCATTGACAATGCTTTGGTCGCCATTACGGCCGACTACCCCGGAATATCTCCGGCTCCCCAGGTAACTTTGACCGAAGTCCTGATACCATTACTCATCCATGCTTATCTGACCACCGCATACCAATGGTGTTCCGCAAAAGGTGCCTTCAAGGCGGGAAGCCGAACCCGCGGTGGCTGGCCGACAAGGGGCAGCTCAGCCCAGCAGGCGGAAGAGAAGTGCGGCGCGGATCGAAACGTCGCCGCAATGGTATGGCGCGCCGCCACGTTTCCATGAAAGATTCCTGGAAGGCATGTTAACATTCGTGGTTCTTTTCAGGAGAAAGAGCGCTCGCCGGACTGTGTCCGGAGAGATTGCCAATCAGGCCTCCGCCAGCCAGGCTCCAACACCCAGTCCGGAGGGGGAGGAGAACGCAAGGCGCGCGTCGGGTGCTCCTCCAACGGAGGGTGCCGACCGGTTGTCCGCCACCAGATCTGAGGTGGAGAGCGCCATGAATCACAGGCGCCGCCGGACAGTTCTTCGGGAGGCATGCTTCTCCCCGGAGGCGTTAAATGCCTTTAATTCGGGAGATGCGCACCTTCGTGCCGCTCAAGATGGTGTAGCCAGAGCCACGGAGCAGTATGTGAAAGACATATGGGTGAGGAATTTTGACAGTTGTATATGCCAGTAGCCCCCGAGACTTAAAATAGTTAGAATAACTGATTTAAGGATCATTTTGTTATGCAGGATCTTACGGAGAAGAATACCCACCTGTCCCAGGAGCTTCAAGAGTCCAAGGCCCAACTTGAGGCCGCACTAGCCACCACGGGAGGAGCCACAGAGACCCCCTCCGGTAATATATACTTTTGAAAGATAAGTAGTTTGTGAAGTGCGGCGTGTGCATGGGTCTGACAATAATATTGCAGATGGTGCCAGACTAGATCCGGACAGGCAGCAACTACTACGCTAGCTAAAGGCCAGCGAGAAGGTGCTAACAAGGGTGCGGCAGGAGAAAAATAACCTCCAAGATGCCAACACTCAGCTGGGAGAGGAACTAAAAGATGTTCGGGTCCAGCTGTCTTACTCCGTGAAGGAGAATCTGCGGCTTCGTCGCGGCATTTATAGTAAGTGCTTGAACGAACTTTTGAAAACAAGAGTTTGGCGAGAAAGTCGATTAACCAGAACATGTCTGTAGGTATGCTCACAGGCCATCCTGCAGAGGAAATGCCCGGTTCAATGGGTGACCAACTTCCCGAGCTATTGCAACTGCACGAACGAGTTCGGCAGGTGATGAGTGGCGTCGCCCAGGCCTTATGGCCGTCCGTCTCCCTACCCGAGGGTCTTGGAGGGCTTGCGGAGAAGCTTCAGGGAGCACGGCGGCACTTCCGTCTATGGAAGATATTGGCCTACCGTCAAGGCGCCAGGGAGGCTTGGGCCATGGTGAAGACGCGGTACACGAAGGCTGATCCAAACCACATGGCCGAGGTCGGACCTGTGGGGCCCAATGGGAAGGAGATCCCTGTGAGCTTAATGTACGTCCAAGTAGAGTTGGCCGCGAAGTATTCCCAGCGGGACTGTAAACTAGACAGCCTATTAGATGGAATTGAAGAGGAATACAATCAGTCAAATTGACTATGTAATTTAAAATGACATGAAAAATGCCTTCTAGCCGGATTGTAGATCGTTTGTCTTTGCGGACCTTTTCGCTTCAACCTCGGGACCCGACAGTCCGGAGTGTGTCCGAATACCCTCATGGTTATGTAAAAACCGGGGCATGCATGGAGACCGGGCGTAGGGGTCATTAGTGCTTTATCAGACAAGTGCCCAACTAGTTATGTTATATTACATGGTTAGTAAGAAACATCTTCCAGGGATAATAGTTCCGTTAGGGGTTCCTTTCCCTGGGAGGCATGCCCTAAAGTGCATGTACGGACTGCAAAAAGAGCAGAAAAGCATCTGGGGGCAGATAAATAAATAAGTAAGAAAACATCTTTCAAGTCACCGACCGAATATTCCCTTAAGAATGCTAGATTTCGGCTTCACCCAGTCTGAGGTACACATCCGGTGACCCGCAAGAACAATCGCAGAGGTGCTCCCTTTACCTCCTAACCGAACAATCGGGAACGTAGGGGTAAGCACAGGAGCCAGGCAACCCAGCTTGACCAAAACTTAAGTCATATCGATGCATATAATGGTGAATAAAAGGTACATGCCGAAGTGTGACGCATGTGATGGGCATAAGTCCCGTATAAATAAGCTTCTGTTAAAGAAGCCCCCAGGTATAATGAGTGCGAGTAGCACATCAAGAGTGTGCGAATAATGCACAAACGAGCCTCCAAAGGCTTCAAGAAAAAAGGGGGGAGAAAGAGAGAAATAAAAGACAGCTAAAGTATAAAGTGTAGACAGAGGAAGGAGACGAACTCAGAGTCCGGCGCTAGGCGTAGAATCTTCGGAGATGGGCTGCGTTCCATGGGTTCGGCTCGAGTCGGTTATCCGATGTGTATCGCAGACGGTATGCTCCGCCGGTCAGGACTTGGTCGATGATCAAGGGACCTTCCCATTTGGGCTTGAGTTTGTCCTTTTTCTTGTCCGGTAGGCGTAGAACTAGTTCGCCAACATTGTAAGTTTTGGCCCGTACTTCTCTGCTTTGATATCTTCGAGCCTGCTGTTGATAGAATGTGGAACGAGCTTTTGCCACGTCGCGCTCCTCCTCTAAGGCGTCCAAACTGTCTTGCCGATCCAGCTCGGCTTCTCTTTCTTCGTACATGCGCACGCGAGGTGAGTCATGAATTATGTCGTAGGGCAAAACTGCCTCTGCGCCGTACACCATAAAGAATGGTGTGAATCCGGTAGTGCGATTCGGCGTGGTCCGCAGCCCCCAGAGTACGGAGTCGAGCTCCTCTACCTAGTGTGT
This sequence comes from Aegilops speltoides, assembly GCA_021437245.1. Taxonomy (NCBI): domain Eukaryota; kingdom Viridiplantae; phylum Streptophyta; class Magnoliopsida; order Poales; family Poaceae; genus Aegilops; species Aegilops speltoides. Next base: position 319,701,283 of record CM038145.1, on the reverse strand, counting down.
GTTAGATTCCTTGAGGGACCGCACTAGTCTGGGTTTGATGCCGCTCATAATTAGACCATTTGCTTGCTCGACTTGACCGTTAGTTTGAGGGTGATAGACTGAAGCGTAGTCGAGCTTGATGCCCATATTTTTGCACCAGAGTTTAATCTCATCGGCCGTGAAGTTTGTGCCGTTATCAGTGATGATGCTATGGGGGACACCGTAAAGGTGTACTACCCCTGATATGAAGTCTATCACGGGTCCGGATTCGGTCGTCTTAACTGGCTTGGCCTCTATCCATTTGGTGAATTTATCCACCTTGACCAATAGGTATTTTTGCTTGTGGGTTCCTCCTTTAAGGGGTCCAACCATGCCAAGCCCCCAGACAGTGAACAGCCAGGTGATGGGTATAGTTTTCAGGGCGGTGGGTGGCATGTGGCTTTGATTAGCAAAGAGCTGGCAACCGACGCATCGTTGGACTAAATCCTGAGCGTCTGTCCAAGCTGTTGGCCAATAAAATCATGTACGGAAGGCCTTGCTTACAAGGGCCCGGGCTGCGGCGTGGTGCCCACTGAGTCTGGCATGAATTTCAGCCAGGAGATTTCGCCCTTCCTCTTCGGAGATACACCTCCGAAGGACTCCGGTTGTGCTTTTCTTATAGAGCTCTCCCTCATGGACCTTATAGGCTTTAGATCACCGTACTATGCAGCGGGCCTCGTTTTGGTCCTCGGGAGTTCCTGCCTAGTTAAGTAAGCTAGGAATGGCTCGGTCCACGGGGCAATGACTGCCATTATTTCGTGGGCTGAAGGTGTTGTTCCATTGGCAGAACCACCGATTGTGTTAGAATGTGCGGTGTTGGGTAGTGCCGTTGGGTCCGGATTGTTATTTCTGAACTCCCCTTCCCATAGTACGGTGGCTTGAAAAGCTGCTCCAGAAGATGTTGGGGGGGCGGCGGCATCGCTTTACCGATCGTGCGCTAACACGTCCGCCGCTTGATTATTATCCTGGGCTATATGGTGACATTCGAGCCCTTCAAACCGAAATGACATTTTCAAAACGGCGTACGGAAGCTGCCATTTTCGATCCTTGGCGTTGAAGTCTCCATTTATTTGGGATATCGCGAGGTTCAATCCTCGCACCTCTAGGCGTTTAATGCCCATGGAGACCGCCATCCGGAGGCCATGTAGAAGGGCCTCGATTCGCCGCGTTGTTGGAGTCCGTGTACATTATCTGGCACGATGTATTGTGTCCCCGGTTGGGGACATCAGACGACGCCAATTTCGTGCCGCCAACATTTTGGAGCCGTCGAAGTGCATGATCCAGTTAGAATATGCGCCGCATTTTTAGGAGTTTGGCTTCGGTCCATTCGGCGATGAAGTCGGCCAAAACTTGCGACTTGATAGCTCGCCGTGGTTTATAGGTTATGTCGAATGGTAGGAGCTCGATGGCCCATTTTGCAATCCTGCCGGTCGCGTCGTGGTTGTTTATAATGTCATTGAGAGGTACTTCGGAGGCTACTGTTATCGAACACTCTTGAAAGTAGTGTCAGAGCTTCCGGGATGCCATGAACACTGCGTACGCTATCTTTTGATAATGTGGATACCGGGATTTGCATGGAGTTAGGATAGTGGATACGTAGTACACTGGTTTTTGAAGAGGGAACTTATGTCCGTCCGTTTCTCGTTCGACGACGAGCACCGCGCTTACAACTTGATGTGTTGTCACGATATATAATAGCATTGGTTCGCCCACGTTGGGCGCGGCCAGGACCGGATTTGTTGCCAATATGGCCTTTATTTCTTCGAGTCTGGCCGTGGCGGCATCCGTCCACCCGAAGTGTTCGGTGCGCCAGAGGAGGCGATAAACGGGTAATGCCTTTTCTCCTAAGCGGGAGATGAAGCGTCTTAGAGCCGCCACGCATCCAGTCAATTTTTGTATTTGCTTGAGGTCTTTTGGGATATCCAATTGTGACATAGCTCGGATCTTGGCTGGGTTTGGTTCAATTCCTCTATTAGATACAATGAAGCCCAAGAGCTTTCCGGTTGGCACGCCGAAAATGCATTTTTCCGTGTTGAGCTTAATGTCATATGCTCGGAGATTGTCGAATGTGAGCCTCAAGTCGTCTACTAGAGTTTCGACGTGTTTGGATTTGACGACCACATCATCTACGTATGCCTCCACTGTTTTGCCGATCTGGTTTGCCAGACATGTCTGAGTCATGCGCTGGTATGTTGCGCCGGCGTTTTTGAGCCCGAAGGGCATTGTGTTGAAGCAGAATGGTCCGTATGGAGTAATGAATGCCGTTGCGGCTTGGTCTGGCCCTGCCATCTTGATTTGATGGTAGCCGGAGTATGCGTCGAGGAAGCACAATGAATCTTGTCCTGTGGTAGCGTCGATAATTTGATCGATGCAGGGAAGGGGGGAAGGATCCTTTGGGCAAGCCTTGATAAGGTCCTTGAAATCGACACATAGGCGCCAGGATTTGTCCTTCTTTGGTACCATTACCAGGTTTGCTAGCCAGTCCGGATGTTTTATGTCTCTGATGAATCCGGCTTCTAATAGTTTGGCTAGCTCCTCTCCCATTGCATGTCTTTTGGGTTCGAAAAATCGCCGAAGAGCCTGTTTGACTCGCTTGAATCCTTTTAGGATATTTAGGCTGTGCTCTGCCAGCCGGCGTGGGATTCCTGGCATGTTTGAAGGGTGCCAGGCAAAACTATCCCAATTTTCTCGTAGGAATTCTCGTAGTGCGGCGTCTACATCAGGGTTTAATTGTGCCCCAATGGAGGCCGTTTTTGTAGGGTCCGTTGGATGGACTTGGAATTTGACTATTTCGTCCGCTGGCTTAAAAGAGGTGGACTTGGATCTTTTGTCAAGTATCACGTCGTCCCTGTTCACCGTGGAGCACAGCGCTGTGAGTTCCTCGGCTGCTAGGGCTTCAAATAGCGCCTCAAGGGCTAGTGCGGCTGTCTTATTTTCAGCGCGGAGTGCTACGTCCGGATCACTAGCAAGGGTGATGATTCCGTTGGGCCCGGGCATTTTGAGCTTCATGTACCCGTAATGGGGTATAGCTTGGAAAATTGTGAATGCCTCTCGTCCTAATAAAGCGTGATATCCGCTGCTGAACGGGGCCACATGGAACGTGACCTCCTCGAACTCAGTAGTTGTCCGTGAGCGAATACCACATCTAGTGTGATTTTTCCCAGGCAAAGATGCTTCCCGACTAGGGATTATTCCTCTAAAGGTTGTGTTGCTTCGCTCAATGCGGCTCCGTCTACTTCCAATTTTTGAAGGGTTTCCTCGTAGATGAGGTTTAATCCTCTGTCGCCATCCATGAGTACCTTAGTAAGGCGAAAGCCGTCCACTATTGGACTGAGGACCAATGCGGCTGGTGCTCGGGCTGTTCGGAATTTAGAATCGTCACTGGCATCAAAGGTAATAGCCGTGTCACTCCATGGATTTATTGTTGCTATTTGGTAGACTTCGGCAAGGCTGCGGAGTGTTCGTTTTCGCATATTGTTTGATGCGAAATCTCGACGACTGTTAATACCGTAATGGCACTGTTGGGCTGGTTCTCTGGGGCTAGAAGCTCTTCGCGACCTTTGGCCACCTGTCGTAGTATCCAACATGCTCGAAGGCTATGCGTTGGAGTGGAGCCCTCTATGCTATGAATTTTGCAAGGTCCGTTGAGCCATCCCTCCAGTACGGTTCCGTGCCCTTTAGGGGTTTTTTGCTTTTTGATTTTTAACCCAGGTGCCTGAATATGCTGCACCCTTTTATTTCGGACTAGGGTTGTGCTCAGAGCCGGATTGTCCCAAAATTTGGTTTCGTTTTTCCAGGCGCTCTCCATCGCATAGTACTTTTGTAATATGGACGCCAGGTCGGCGAAGCGTGTAATTTCGCGACGACTTATGGCGTTCATGATTCACTTGTCCATGCAATTGTTGCAGAAAATTGAGATTTCGCTTTCCTCACGACAGTCCTTTATCCTGTCCATAACCAGGAGGAATCTGACCCAGTAATGATGTACTGTTTCAGCGGGCTCTTGCCGGATTCGTGATAGATCGCTTGTGTTTGGGTGGGCGGGTGGAATTAAATTCGGAACCCCGTCCAATCTAAGACTCAGGGGCCGGAAAGTTTCCGAATTTGGAAGTTTGGCTTGTTGGATGTTGTCCAACGAATCTGGCCTGCTGCCTGACTTTAGGTTCAGGGTTTGATCAACGTTCGTTCCTCCACGGGAATCCGGCATGGAGGGGTCGGGAATTCGGACATAACTCGTCCTTAATGTAGTAGAAGAGTCGCCGTGCTATTCCTCCACCACAGCAACGTGGTGGGTAGCCTGGGGAGAGTTGATCTCTCTCAGATCAGTTTTAGGCCCGATCTGATCGTAGTCATGAGCGACTCCTGTATGCGATGCGATCCAAGAGCTCGTTTACGGAAGAGAGCTCAATTGGATCTAGCTGCTCGGCGAGTTCCGAGTTGACGTGAAGATTGCTTTTGATGACCTGAGAGGTCATCGTCGGTGCGGAGGCCGAAGAGGCGGTCATAAGAAAACCACCTAGCCGGATAGTTTGGCCGATGGCCAAAGCTCCTTTGGCAACGGTACCGTCTTTAAAGACGGGACGAGGCATCCTTCCTCGTTGCGACGGCACAGAGGAACTCTCAATGAAACCACCAATGTCCGTGTCAAAACCGGCGGATCTCGGGTAGGGGGTCCCGAACTGTGCGTCTAGGCGGATGGTAACAGGAGACAAGGGACACGATGTTTTTACCTGTGTTCGGCCCTCTCGATGGAGGTAAAACCCTACTCCTGCTTGATTAATATTGATGATATGGGTAGTACAAGAGTAGATCTACCATGAGATCAAGGAGGCTAAACCCTAGAAGCTAGCCTATGGTATGATTGTTGTGTGTCCTACGGACTAAAACCCTCCGGTTTATATAAACACCGGAGAGGGCTAGGGTTACACAGAGTCGGTACAATGGTAGGAGGTCTACATATCCGTATCGCCAAGCTTGCCTTCCACACCAAGGAAAGTCCCATCCGGACACGGGACGAAGTCTTCAATCTTGTATCTTCATAGTCTTGGAGTCCGGCCGACGGTGATAGTTCGGCTATCTGGACACCCCCTGGTCCAGGACTCCCTCACAGGGGAAGGATGCTGAATGACTTTGTTTGTTTTTGTGGATGATGAGGAGTTGAGGAGGAATGTGCAGTCATCTTGGCATACTAGTATTTATAACCGAGTACTAATACGCTCCTAAGTGGGAAACCGTTTAGGTTGTGAACAGGTTTGGAATTCAATATAGCGTGGTACTAATATGCTCCTAAGTGGGAAACCGTTTAGGTTGTGATCGGTGTGAACAGGTTTGCAATTCAATATAGCGTGGAGTAATTTGGAATGTGACAAGACGCAAGCTCAAAATTTATTGACGGTTCTAGTTTCGAAGTGCGGCACTATTCCCGGATGGAGTACTTCTTTTTCTACTCCCTCCTTTCCGGTTTTATAGGGCTTATCTCAAAATTTTAGTTTTTCCATTTTACAATTTGGTTGTTCCCCACCACATGTTCAGATTCCAAGGTGCATTAAATCATTGCATGCAAGTATTAAGAGAAAATTGACCAATGCATGTACTTTATGCATGCATGCATTGCAATTAATGCATTGATAAACATAATTTTTTGAGAAAAACAAGAGCATTAATTAGGTGCTTTTGCAAACTACAAAAAATATTCCACCACTCACCATCTTGGTTGGTGAGATTTTTGAATTAAGCCCTATAAACCGGAAAGGAGGGAGTACTGCTGTGTATGTGCAATAACTGGTACCGTCGTATACATATCTTACGGTTAATGGGGCGCTCGACAGGAATAGCCGTGTGGCGAGCTCTAGGCTAGTCCTTTTTTTCAGATGCATTAAACCTATCTCTCGGGACTTCTCGCACGCACCATCGTGCCACCCACAAAAACTTGTACTCTGAGTTTAGTAGTACCTTATACATGAATAGAAGAGGTGCACGCACTCGTACTCTCACACATGCGTCTGTTTTTTCTCGAATAGGAGGATGATGACCCCCGGCCTCTGCATCTGGGAGTCACACACGCATCTGTAGCTACGAATTGTAGTGTTCTCAACCATCCGATTGGCTCTATCATGGATGTACCTATATACTAAAACATGTCTAGACACATCTATGTTTTGACAAATGGAAGGCATGTATTGTGGAACGGAGGGAGTGCTTGTCAACAAAATGGATAAAAAGGGACGTATCTAGAACTAAAATACGTCTACATACATCTCCTTTTATCCATTTTGATGACAAGTAGTACTTCTTACCCAAAGGAATTTTATATCCAACAGACACAAAATATTCGTTCAACTGTTGGAAATTACTGATCTATGTCGAAGTAATTGGTGCATCGCCACCAAAACCCACCATTTCTTAAGCTAAAGTAGACCAAGGTAATCCCTATATTAGCATATTACTAAGATAAACAGAAGGCACTGTAGAAACATTTAGGACATGAGCTTGTCAATCTGAATGTGGAGGGACACAAGCTTAGCCCCGGCCAGTAGCTTGGGCGGAACTGTCAAGAAGGTCAGCTCCTACACGTCGACTGAAGGAAATATGCCCTAGAGGCAATAATAAAGTTATTATTTATTTCCTTATATCATGATAAATGTTTATTATTCATGCTAGAATTGTATTAACCGGAAACATAATACATGTGTGAATATATAGATAAACAGAGTGTCACTAGTATGCCTCTACTTGACTAGCTTGTTAATCAAAGATGGTTATGTTTCCTAACCATGGACAAAGAGTTGTTATTTGATTAACGGGATCACATCATTAGTTGAATGATCTGATTGACATGACCCATTCCATTAGCTTAGCACCCGATCATTTAGTATGTTGCTATTGCTTTCTTCATGACTTATACATGTTCCTATAACTATGAGATTATGCAACTCCGTTTACGGAGGAACACTTTGTGTGCTACCAAACGTCACAACGAATCGGGTGATTATAAAGGTGCTCTCAGGTGTCTCCGAAGGTACTTGTTGAGTTGGCGTATTCGAGATTAGGATTTGTCACTCCGAATGTCGGAGAGGTATCTCTGGCCCTCCGGTAATGCACATCACTTAAGCCTTGCAAGCATTTCAACTAATGAGTTAGTTGTGAGATGATGTATTACGAGCGAGTAAAGAGACTTGCCGTAACGAGATTGAACTAGGTATTGGATACCGACGATCGAATCTCGGGCAAGTAACATACCGATGACAAAGGAACAATGTATGTTGTTGTGCGGTTTGACCGATAAAGATCTTCGTAGAATATGTAGGAACCAATATGGGCATCCAGGTCCCGCTATTGGTTATTGACCGAGACATGTCTCGGTCATGTCTACATTATTCTCGAACCGTAGGGTCCGCACGCTTATGGTTTCGATGATGCTTATATTATGAGTTTATGTATTTTGATGTACGAAGGTTGTTGAGTCCGGATATGATCACGGACATGACGAGGAGTCTCGAAATGGTCGAGACATAAAGATTGATATATTGGACGGATATATTTGGACACCGAAAGGTTCCGAGAAGTTTGGAGCTCCGGAGGTTACTGGAACCCCCCGGGAGGTATATGGGCCTTATTGGGCCCATGTAGGAGGAAGGGAGAAGGAACAAGGGAGGGGGGCACGCCCCCCCAAGCCCAAACCGAATTGGGGAGGCGGGCCGGCCCCCCCTTTCCTTTCTCCTTCCCCCTCTTCCTATTACTACTACTAGTACTACTTCCTAATACTAGTACTCTTTCCTTCCCTCCAAATAAGATAAGGAAAAGGGGAAACCTACTTGGAGTAGGTTTCCTCCCATGGCGCACCCCTTGGGGCCGCCACCTCCTCCCTCCCTCCTTTATATACGGGGTAGGGGCACCCTAGGACACACAAGTTGATCATTGATCGTTCCTTAGCCGTGTGCGGTGCCCCCCTCCACGATATTACACCTCGATCATATTGTAGCAGTGCTTAGGCGAAGCCCTGCGACAGGAGAACATCAAGATCGTCACCACACCGTCGTGCTGACGGAACTCCCCCTCGGACCTCTACTAGATTGGAGATCGAGGGTGCGTCATCGAGCTGTACGCGTGTCAAGAACTCGGAGGTGCCGGAGTAACGGTGCTTGGATCGGTTGGACCGGGAGGACGTACGACTACCTCCTCTACGTTGCGTCAACGCTTCCGCTTCGGTCTACAAGGGTACGTAGACAACACTCTCCCCTCTCGTTGCTATGCATCACAATGATCTTGCGTGCGCGTAGGAAATTTTTTGAAATTACTACGTTCCCCAACAGTGGCATCCGAGCCAGGTTTTTTATGGTTTGATGTAATATGCACGAGTAGAACACAAGTGAGTTGTGGGCGATATAAGTCATACTGCTTACCAGCATGTCATACTTTGGTTCGGCGGTATTGTTGGATGAAGCGGCCCGGACCGACATTACGCGTACGCTTACGCGAGACTGGTTTTACCGCCGTGCTTTGCACACAGGTGACTAGCGGGTGTCAGTTTCTCCAACTTTAGTTGAACCAAGTGTGGCTACGCCCGGTCCTTGCGAAGGTTAAAACAGCACCAACTTGACAAACTATCGTTGTGGTTTTGATGCGTAGGTAAGAACGGTTCTTGCTCAGCCCGTAGCAGCCACGTAAAATTTGCAACAACAAAGTAGAGGACGTCTAACTTGTTTTTGCAGGGCATGTTGTGATGTGATATGGTCAAGACATGATAAGATATAAGTTGTTGTATGAGATGATCATGTTTTGTTGAAGTTATCGGCAACTGACAGAAGCCCTAATGGATGTCTCTTTGTTGCATAAGATGCAAGTGCCAAATAATTGCTTTACTTTATCACTATACGATAGCAATAGTTGCAAGAGCAATAGTTGGTGAGACAACCATGTGATGACACATTGATATAGATCAAGATTATGAAGATCATGGTGTCGTGTCGGTGATTTATAGAGATCATGACAATACTTTGGAGATGGAGATCAAAGGCAAAGATGATCATGGCCATATCATGTCACATATTTTGATTGCATATGATGTTTATCTATTATACATCTTATTCTTGCTTTGATTGACGGTAGCATTTTAAGATGATCTCTCACTAATTATCAAGAAGTGTTCTCCCCGAGTATGCACCGTTGCCAAAGTTCGTTGTGCCCGCACACCACGTGATGATCGGGTGTGATAAGCTCTCGTCCATCTACAACGGGTGCAAGCCAGTTTTGCACATGCGAATACTCGGGTTAAACTTGACGAGCCTAGCATATCCAGATATGGCCCCGAACACGGAGACCGAAAGGTCGGCGTGAATCATATAGTAGATATGATCAACATAGTGATGTTCACCATTGAAAACTACTCCATCTCACGTGATGATCGGTTATGGTTTAGTTGATTTGGATCATGTGATCACTTAGATGACTAGAGAGATGTCTGTCTAAGTGGGAGTTCTTAAGTAATATGATTAATTGAACTTAAATTTATCATGAACTTAGTCCTCGTAGTATTTTGCAAATTATGTTGTAAGATCAATAGCCTGTGTTGTTGCTTTCATATGTTTATTTTGATATGTTCCTAGAGAAAATTGTGTTGAAAAATGTTAGTAGCAATGATGCGGATTGGATCCGCGATCTGAGGTTTATCCTCATTGCTGCACAGAAGAATTATGTCCTTAATGCACCGCTAGGTGACAAACCTATTGCAGGGAGCGGATCTGCGATGTTATGAGCGTTTGGCTAGCTCAATATGATGACTACTTGATAGTTTTGTGCACCATGCTTTATGGCTTAGAATCGGGACTTCAAAGATGTTTTGAACATCATGGACCATATGAGATGTTCCAGGAATTGAAGTTAATATTTCAAGCAAATACCCAAGTTGAGAGATATGAAGTCTCCAACAAGTTCTATAGCTAAAAGATGGAGGAGAATCGCTCAACTAGTGAGAATGTGCTCAGATTGTCTGGGTACTACAATCGCTTGAATCAAGTGGGAGTTAATCTTCCAGATAAGATAGTGATTGACAGAATTCTCTAGTCACCATCACCAAGTTAATAGAACTTCGTGATGAACTATAGTATACAAGGGATGATGAAAATGATTCCCGAGTTTTTCATGATGATGAAATCGATGAAGGTAGAAATCAAGAAAGAACATCAAGTGTTGATGGTTAACAAGACCACTAGTTTCAAGAAAAGGGCAAAGGGATGGAAGGGAACTTCAAGAAGAACGGCAAGCAAGTTGCTGCTCAAGTGAAGAAGCCCAAGTCTGAACCTAAGCCTGAGACTAAGTGCTTCTACTGCAAAGGGACTGGTCACTGGAAGCAGAACTACTCCAAGTATTTGGAGGATAAGAAGGATGGCAAAGTGAACAAAGGTATATTTGATATACATGTTATTGATGTGTACTTTACTAGTTTTTATAGCAACCCCTCGGTATTTGGTACTGGTTCGGTTGCTAAGAGTAGTAACTTGAAACGGAGTTGCGTAATAAAATGAAAACTAGTTAAGGGTGAAGTGACGATGTGTGTTGAAAGTAGTTTCAAGATTGATATGATCATCATCGCACACCCCTATACTTTCGGGATTAGTGTTGAACCTAAATAAATGTTATTTGGCGTTTGCATTGAGCATGAATATGATTTGATCATGTTTATTATGTACGGTTATTCATTTAAAAGTTATAGAATAAATTGTTATTCATTTTACATGAATAAAACCTTATATGGTTACACACCCAATGAAAATGGTTCATTGGATCTCGATCGTAGTGATATACATATTCATAATATTGAAACCAAAAGATGCAAAGTTAATAATGATAGTGCAACTTATTTGTGGAACTGCCGTTTAGGTCATAATGGTGTAAAGCGCATGAAGAAACTCCATGCTGATGGGATTTTGGAATCACTTGATTATGAATCACTTGATGCTTGCGAACCATGCCTCATGGGCAAGATGACTAAGACTCCGTTCTCCTAACGATGGAGCAAGCAACCGACTTATTGGAAATAATACATACCGATGTATGCGATCCAATGAGTGTTAAGGCTCGTGGCGGGTATCGTTATTTTCGACCTTCACAGATGATTTGAGCAGATATGGGTATATCTACTTGATGAAACATAAGTCTGAAATAGTTGAAAGGTTCAAGAATTTCAGAGTGAAGTGGAAAATCATCGTGACAAGAAAATAAGGTTTCTACGATCCGATCGCGAGACAAATATTTGAGTTACGAGTTTGGTCTTCAATTAAAACAATGTGGAATAGTTTCACAAATTCATGCCACCTGGAACACCACATCATAATGGTGTGTCCGAACGTCATAACCGTACTTTATTGGGTATAGCACAATCTATGATGTTTCTTACCGATTTACCAATATCGTTTTGGGATCATGCATTAGAGACAGCTGCATTCACGTTAAATAGGGCACCATCTAAATCCGTTGAGACGACACTATATGAACTGTGGTTTAAGCAAGAAACCAAAGTTGTCGTTTCTTAAAGTTTGGGGCTGCGATGCTTATGTGAAAAAGTTTCATCCTGATAAGCTCAAACCCAAATCGGAGAAGTGCGTCTTCATAAAATACCCAAAGGAAATTGTTGGGTACACCTTCTATCACAGCTCCGAAGGCAAAACATTCGTTGCTAATAAATGGATCCTTTCTAGAGAAGGAGTTTCTCTCGAAAGAAGTGAGTGGGAGGAAAGTAGAACTTGATGAGGTAACTGTACCTGTTCCCTTATTGGAAAGTAGTTCATCATAGAAATTGGTTCCTGTGACACCTACACCAATTAGTGAGGAAGTTAATGATGATGATCATGAAACTTCAGATCAAGTTGCTACTGAACTTTGTAGATCAACCAGAGTAAGATCCGCACTAGAGTGGTACGGTAATCCTATTCTGGAAGTCATGTTACTAGACCATGATGAACCTACGAACTATGAGGAAGCGATGATGAGCCCAGATTCATGCGAAATGGCTTGAGGCCATAAAATCGAGATATGATCCATGTATAAGAACAAAGTATGGACTTTGGTGACTTGCTCGATGATCGGCAAGCCATGTTAATTAAATGGATCTTCAAGAGGAAGACGGACGACGATAGTAGTGTTACTATCTACAAAGCTAGACTTGTCGAAAAAGGTTTTTGACAAAGTTCAAGATGTTGAATACAATGAGATTTTCTCACTCGTATCGATGCTTAAAAGACTGTCCGAATCATGTTAGCAATTGCCGCATTTTATGAAATCTGGCAAATGGATAAACAAAACTGCATTCCTTAATGGAGTTATTAAACAAGAGTTGTATGTGATGCAACCAAGAGGTTTTGTCAATCCTAAAAGTGTTAACAAAATGTGCATCTATGGACTGGTGCAAGCATCTCAGAGTTGGAATATACGCTTTGATAAGTTGATCAAAGCATATAGTTTATACAAACTTGCAAAGTGAAGCCTCAGATTTACTAGAAAGTGAGTGGGAGCACTACAACATTTCGATAAGTATATGTGAATGACATATTGTAGATCGGAAATAATGTAGAATTATTCTGCAAAGCATAAAGGAGTGTTTGAAAGGAGTTTTTCAAAGAAAGACCTCGGTGAAGCTGCTTACATATTAAGCATCAAGATCTATAGAGATAGATCAAAACGCTTGATAAGTTTTTTCAATGAGTACATACCTTGACAAGATTTTGAAGTAGTTCAAAATGGAACAATCAAAGAAAGAGTTCTTGCCTGTGTTACAAGGTGTGAAATTGAGTAAGACTCAAAACCCGACCACGGCAGAAGATAGAAAGAGAATGAAAGTCATTCCCTATGCCTTGGCCATAGGTTCTATAAAGTATGCCATGCTGTGTACCAGATCTATTGTATACTCGCACCGAAGTTTGGCAAGGAGTACAATAGTGATCTAGGAGTAGATCATCGACAGCGGTCAAAGTTATCCTTAGTGGAATAAGGATATGTTTCTCGATTATGGAAGAGACAAAGGTTAGGTAAGTAAAGGGTTACGTCGATGCAAGTTTTGACACCGATCCGGATGACTCTAAGTCTCGATCTAGATACATATTGATAGTGGGAGCAATTAGCTAGAGTAGCTCCGTGCAGAGCATTGTAGACATAAAAAAATTTGCAAAATACATAACGGATCTGAATGTGAAAGACCCGTTGACTAAGATTCTCTCACAAGCAAAACATGATCACACCTAAGTACTCTTTGAGTGTTAATCACATAGCAATGTGAACTAGATTACTGAATCTAGTAAACCCTTTGGATGTTGGTCACATGCCGATGTGAACTATGGGTGTTAATCACATGATGATGTGAATTATCGATGTTAATCACATGGTGATGTGATCTAGATTATTGACTCTAGTGCAAGTGGGAGACTGAAGGAAATATGCCCTAGAGGTAATAATAAAGTTATTATTTATTTCCTTATATCATGATAAATGTTTATTATTCATGCTAGAATTGTATTAACCGGAAACATAATACATGTGTGAATATATAGACAAACAGAGTGTCACTAGTATGCCTCTACTTGACTAGCTTGTTAATCAAAGATGGTTATGTTTCCTAACCATGGACAAAGAGTTGTTATTTGATTAACGGGATCACATCATTAGTTGACTGATCTGATTGACATGACCCATTCCATTAGCTTAGCACCCGATCGTTTAGTATGTTGCTATTACTTTCTTCATGACTTATACATGTTCCTATAACTATGAGATTATGCAACTCCCGTTTACCGGAGGAACACTTTGTGTGCTACCAAATGTCACAACGTAACTGGGTGATTATAAAGGTGCTCTACAGGTGTCTCCGAAGGTACTTGTTGAGTTGGCGTATTTCGAGATTAGGATTTGTCACTCCGAATGTCAGAGAGGTATCTCTGGGCCCTCTCGGTAATGCACATCACTTAAGCCTTGCAAGAATTTCAACTAATGAGTTAGTTGTGAGATGATGTATTACAGAACGAGTAAAGAGACTTGCCGGTAACGAGATTAAACTAGGTATTGGATACCGACAATCGAATCTCGGGCAAGTAACATACCGATGACAAAGGGAACAACGTATGTTGTTGTGCGGTTTGACCAATAAAGATCTTCGTAGAATATGTAGGAACCAATATGGGCATCCAGGTCCCGCTATTGGTTATTGACCGGAGACATGTCTCGGTCATGTCTACATTATTCTCGAACCATAGGGTCCGCACGCTTAAGGTTTCGATGACAGCTTATATTATGAGTTTATGTATTTTGATGTACGAAGGTTGTTCGAGTCCCGGATATGATCACGGACATGACGAGGAGTCTCGAAATGGTCGAGACATAAAGATTGATATATTGGACGGATATATTTGGACACCGAAAGGTTCCCGAGAAGTTTGGAGCTCCGGAGGTTACGGAACCCCGGGAGGTATATGGGCCTTATTGGGCCCATGTAGGAGGAAGGAGAAACGAACAAGGGAGGCGCGCCCCAAGCCCAAACCGAATTGGGGAGGGGCCCCCCCCCTTTCTCCTTCCCCTCTTCCGATTACTACTACTAGTACTACTTCCTAATACTAGTACTCTTTCCTTCCCTCCAAATAAGATAAGGAAAAAGGAAACCTACTTGGAGTAGGTTTCCTCCCCATGGTGCACCCCCTGGGGCCGCCACCTCCTCCCTCCCTCCTTTATATACGGGGTAGGGGGCACCCTAGGACACACAAGTTGATCATTGATCGTTCCTTAGCCGTGTGCGGTGCCCCGCCCACGATATTACACCTCGATCATATTATAGCGGTGCTTAGGCGAAGCCTTGCGGCAGAGAACATCAAGATCATCACCACGCCGTCGTCTTGACGGAACTCCCCTCGAGCCTCTCTCGATTGGAGATCGAGGGTGCGTCATCGAGCTGTCGCGTGTCAAGAACTCGGAGGTGCCGGAGTAACGGTGCTTGGATCGGTTGGACCGGGAGGACGTACGACTACCTCCTCTACGTTGCGTCAACGCTTCCGCTTCGGTCTACAAGGGTACGTAGACAACACTCTCCCCTCTCGTTGCTATGCATCCCCATGATCTTGCGTGTGCGTAGGAATTTTTTTGAAATTACTACGTTCCCCAACATCGACGTTGCCGGGATCCTTGCTGCTTGTCACCTCCACTTCCACCTTGACGGCGTCGGTCGTGCCTTTGGGCTCCCCTGGCGGGCCGTTCGCCCACAACTTGGCCAAGTAGTGCGGCTGTGGGGACACCCCCGCTCTGATGCAGATGACCGACATGGTGATAGGCGCGCCGATGTCGAGCACGCCGCCGACCAAGAAAAATGCGCGACGGTCCTCCTCCGCGAACAGCAAGAGCCGTGGCTCCAACAGTGGCACTTGTAGCTGGAGCACCTTGCCATAGTGGATCCTGTGCACGGGCATGGGATGCGCGGTGCTGATGTGGTGGTAGAGCGCCGGCGGTGGGCCTTCATAACCGCAGACGGGCACGGGGCATTTGTAGGGCGCGAGCGGACACACGCTCTGGTGATCGGTGAGCTTGTGGTAAGTGACGTAGAGCCCATAGCCTTCGTGCGGGCACTCCACCCTCACCGATGAAAGGACGGAGTCCACCGCCGTGTTCCGCACGTTGAAGCCACTGCCGCGCTCGCACTTCTGGCACTGCCGCTGGTTCCCGGGGCGCTCAACGCGGTAGTCCGCGCAGGCCAGGTGCCCTCCCTTGCACTGCAGAAATCAATCGAACAACACATCAATCAAGAAACCTGCACCTTGCTCAATCAGCCGAACGGACAAGGTGTATTCGAACCTCATACACTGGAGGCGTCAAGGGACGGAGGCACAAGGGGCAGTGGAGCACGGTGAGGTCCATCGAGACCTTAGAGAGCTCCATCGTCGGGTCCTGTTCGGTCTGCATGATCTCGCCCTCCTCGTGCACAACCATCTCTCGACTTGGGCCGGGGTATTTCAAAGCTTTACCATCACATATTTTATACTCCCTCCGTTCCTAAATGTAAGTCTTTATAGAGATTTCACTAGGTGGACTACATACGGAGCAAAATGAATGAATCCACACTTAAAATGCATCTATATACATCCGTATGTAATTCATAATGGAATACCTACAAAGACTTATATTTTGGAACGGAGGGAGTACTACTTCAAGGTGCATTAAATCAACACATGCAAGTATCAAAAGAAGAGTCACGGCATGCATGCATGCGTTGTAATTAATGCATCGGTAAACGCAAATTATTGAAATATATCGAGTGCAGTCCTTTGATGTGTCGCGTCAACTCATACATCAACGAGAAGTTTGATTATCCTCTCCCTCGCGGACTTAACTGCACCTGCCTTTGGCTGTATGACAGGTTGGCCACACACCTGTCAGGCCCACCTGTCATACACGCAAAGGCAGGAGTGTCCCTCCCTTGCCCATGAGCGTGGTTTTTTTGAGAACTGATGACAGTGAGTAACCCTCACTGCCTTTTATATTAAAATAATAAAGGTTAGGGGGGTGTCAGAGTGTCCAGGACTGTACAAAGTTACATGTTGTGTGAAAGAAGGGGGGGTGGTTGGGGGGGTGGTTGTCAGCTATACAACACAACCGGAAAGAAAATCAAAGCAAGTTTACAATAGAAGTGATGCATGGAGCCAACTCCTGCTTAGCTCTATGAACCAGCATAGCAAAATCATTTTTGAATCTGTTCCTCCAAGAGTCAAAGGAAGGCTGGACCCCCCCTGAAATGTTTGTCATTCCTCTCCTTCCAGATCCCCCAAGCAGCAACCGTGAAGACTTCTAAGAACATTGGCCGTGTACACCTGTTTTTGCCTTCGTGCACCATTTTAATCCAACGGATCACTCGCCAATGTATCCCAGTAGCAGAGCCCAAACCTCTGGCTAAAAGGGCAGGTGAAAAGAGATGAGCAATGTCTTCCTCGGTAATTTGGGCACGAGTAGACACGATAGTCATCATTGCGGATTCTCAAGTGTCTACATCAAGCATATTCTCTGGTATTCATCATCACCAAAGCAGCAGCCACAGAAACACCTTCCATTGCATTGTGCATTTTGTTTTCCAAATCAGACCAAACACCTCATCTGCATGAGCCTGCCTAAAGCAGTACTCATAATATTTGGAAGATCAAAAGTTTGTTCCCCCCCAAACACAGGACCATATGTCCTTGTCCTCAGTCAACGCCACCTCGAGCGCTTCCGTTTGTATCTGGAGAACTTCAGCCTTGGCTTGCACTGAGAGCGGCAAATAGAATACCTCTCCCAGTCTTTGTGAGGACAGGAGATGTCTAACAGACACATCTAGGTTTCGAGCAAACGAAAATGCCCTTGGGTATTTGTCTTGAAGGATATCTGTGCCCCAATTATCCTTCCAGAACAAGACCGTATCACCAGAAAGTACTTCAGATTTAGTAATGCCCCTGTATATATCAGATATCGACATAAGGTCTCTCCACCAGAAGGATCCACACGGGTCAGAGGCATGAGGTACTTTGTCCACATAGTACGAGTCCCAGATCAGTTTGACCCATGGTACATCATGTTTGTTATAGAACTTGTGAAGTTGTTTCAACAGGAGCCCCTGGTTTTGTGTTTTGAGGTCAATGATCCCCAGGCCACCTTTGTTCTTGGGTTTGCACACCATCTCCCAGGCTGCGAGTGAGCTACCCTTGAGCCCATCCTCAGATTTTCTAACCCACAGACACGATCTCCTCAGTTTATCAAGGTGCTCAATGATCCTGGGGTTTATCTTGATGGAGCACATGGCATACACAACCAGTGAAGTGACCATAGAGTTGAGCAGCGTAAGCTTGGAACCATAATCCAGAAGCGAAATTGCAGCAGGCATCCTATGCTGAAAAGAGGCTACCATTGGCATCAGATCATTCAGGCTCGGGCGTGTGGTGCCCATGGGCAGACCCAGGTAAGTGAATGGCATGTTGCCGATGGAGCAGCCAAAAATTACAGCAATCTCTATTGCCAGCGCCGGGTCAGAGTTGATGGGCACCAAGGTCGACTTGTGGAAGTTTATTTTGAGGCCCACCGATTTCGCGTAGTCGACGAGGATGGATTTCAGGACTTGCGCCTGCGAGACTGAGGCTGGTAGCACAGCGATCGTGTCGTCAGCATACTGAATGACGGGGTAATTGTTGTCTGTAGTGGGGATAGGTAGCTGGAGCAGCCCATTTCGCGTAGCATCATTGATCGCTGACTGCAGCAGGTCCGCTGCGAAGACAAAGATCAAAGGGGACAAGGGGTCGCCCTGACGGACCCCACAGAGGCAGTCAAACTGATTTCCGGGGATTCCATTAAGCAAAACCGATGAACTACCAGAAGAGAAAATGCATTTGATCCATCCCAACCACCTTTCGTAAAAGCCCATATGCTTCATGATCTCAATCATGGGTTCATGCTGGATGGTATCGAATGCCTTTGTAAAGTCCAATTTTAGAATGCAACATGCCTTCCCCGACGACTGGCACTGATGTATGTACTCAAACGCCCAAGCCAGGCAGTCTTGGATCGATCTCCCCTTCAAAAAGCCATACTGGTTCCGATGTATGAGCGTGGTTGCTGGCAAGACTAGGAGAAGCTTTCGCTACACGCTTTCCCTCCCGCACGCGATGGACATGCAGCAGTTCAATCGATGTCGATGGCTGAAGCGTCTTCAGAGTACTCCTCCAAAGTCAATAGTACTCCATCATTGTTCGACTTCGCAAAGAGGCGAAGAGCCAAGCGCAGCCCGGACGCTCGTGTGGCAGTTTCATGTGTAGAGTAGTCTAGGATAGTGTGTACCGTGCCTGTAAGCTTAAAATCGTTGGGGTCGGCTCCATGCTATGTAGCCATCTCGAAGTTAAAAAATTTAAAATAGTCTTCTGGCCCTACCTGTCACCTTGGTGATTGTAGTTTGCATGATCATCTGGTCAAGACAGGAATATATTTTTTAATTTGTTTTTTTCGAAAAGGGGGGACTCCCCGGCCTCTGCAAGAGAACGATGCATACGACCACATATATTTTAATTTGTGGTGGGTAAATGTTAGAGGTTGCAGCAAATATATTGTACACTGCGGGTCTTTCAGCCAAGTTTAGAGGCAAGCATGTGGGGCCAGTGCTATGATGTGTCGCGTCAACTCGTACAACGAGGAGAAGCTTGATTTTACTACACGCCTTCTCCCTCGCCCATTCGCGCGATTGCTCGCAAACGAGGACAGGCTTTTGCTTAGTAGTACTTCTACAACAAGCTATCCGTCCCGCTCGCGGTGGACGGACATGCAGCAGTGGATTCGACACTGTAGAAGCAGTAGTAGTAACATCATTGTTCGTCTTCTCGAAGAGGCAAAGAGCCAAGCGCAAACCAGATGTTGCGATTCATGAACATTGAGCACGATATAGCCGTGCTCTTGCATGAGACAAAATTGCTATGTGAGCCCACTATTGTACTAGTACGTACAACTACTTGCTAGTATAGCCCTGTAAACCAGAAAGGAGTGTTTGCCCTACTAGAGATTTCAACAAGTGACTAGACTACACCGAGACGGAGTACATATGGAGCAAAATGAGTCAATCTGCACCGTAAATAAATATGTACTAATTCTATCGTTTTCCTCTCCGAGGTGCACAATATTGACTATACTCACTAGTCTCTTTTTGACATGCATTTACGTTTTTTTGACACAGTACAGACGCAAGCGCTCATATACACGCGCATACACTCACCCCTATGAACGCTCACACGCACGACACTATCATCTTGAAATTTACGAAGTCACCATAGGCACCTCGTCGTCGACGGGTCCATAGGTGCTTGAATGTCAAGGAGGAAGAGGGTTGCGGTTCCCGAGACATTGAACGGTCAATGATGCATCCTCAATTACATGCAGAGGAAATTAATTGAAGAAGCAGAATAGAGCCAGCACGATGTGAATGCAACAGAGTTTGGACTCTCATATAATAAAGGTGCCCCACCACTCCAATGTTGGGGAATGTAGTAATTTCAAAAAAATTCCTATGCACACGCAAGATCATGGTGATGCATAGCAACGAGAGGGGAGAGTGTGTCCACGTACCCTCGTAGACCGAAAGCGGAAGTGTTATGACAACGCGGTTAATGTAGTCGTACGTCTTCACTATCCGACCGATCCAAGCACCGAACGTACGGCACCTCCGTGTTCTACACATGTTCAGCTCGATGACGTTCCCCGGACTCCTATCCAGCAGGGTGTCGGGGATGAGTTTCGTCAGCACGACGGTGTGGTGACGATGATGATGTTCTACCGGCGCAGGGCTTCGCCTAAACTCCGCGACGATATGACCGAGGTGGAATATGGTGGAGGGGGGCACCGCACACGGCTAAGGAACGATCCGTAGATCAACTTGTGTGTCATGGGGTGCCCCATTGCCCCCGTATATAAAGGAGCAAGGGGGGAGGAGGCCGACCCTAGGAGGGGGCGCGTCAAGTGTGGAGTCCTACTAGGACTCCCTAGTCCTAGTAGGATTCCACCTCCCTTGTTGGAGTAGGAGAAGGGGAAAGAGGGGGAGAGGAAGAAGGAAAGGGGCTGCGCCTTGTCCAATCGGACCAGAGGGGGCGCAGCCTCCTTCCTTTGGCCTCTCTCCTCTATTCTGTATGGCCCAATAAGGCCCATATACTCCCGGCGAATTCATGTAACTCTCCGTACTCGAAAAATACCGAATCATTCGAACCTTTCCGAACTCCGAATATAGTCGTCCAATATATCGATCTTTACGTCTCGACCATTTCGAGACTCCTTGTCATGTCCCCGATCTCATCCGGGACTCCAAACTCCTTCGGTACATCAAAACTCATAAACTCATAATATAACTGTCATCGAAACCTTAAGCGTGCGGACCCTACGGGTTCGAGAACTATGTAGACATGACCTAGAACTATTCTTGGTCAATGACCAATAGCGGAACCTGGATGCCCATATTGGCTCCTACATATTCTACGAAGATCTTTATCGATCAAACCGCATAACAACATACTTTGTTCCCTTTGTCATCGGTATGTTACTTGCCCGAGATTTGATCGTCGGTATCCAATACCTAGTTCAATCTCGTTACCGGCAAGTCTCTTTACTCGTTACGTAATGCATCATTCCGTAACTAACTCATTAGCTACATTGCTTGCAAGGCTTATAGTGATGTGCATTACCGAGAGGGCCCAGAGATACCTATCCGACAATCGGAGTGACAAAACCTAATCTCGAAATACGCCAACCCAACATGTACCTTTGGAGACACCTGTAGTACTCCTTTATAATCACCCGATTCGTTGTGACGTTTGGTAGCACCAAAGTGTTCCTCCGTAAACGGAGTTTCATAATCTCATAGTTACAGGAACATGTATAAGTCATGAAGAAAGCAATAGCAATATGCTAAACGATCAAGTGCTAGGCTAACGGAATGGGTCATGTCAATCACATCATTCTCCTAATGATGTGATCCCATTAATCAAATGACAACGCATGTCTATGGTTAGGAAACATAACCATCTTTGATTAATGAGCTAGTCAAGTAGAGGCATACTAGTGACGTTATGTTGGTCTATGTATTCACACATGTATCATGTTTCCGATTAATACAATTCTAGCATGAATAATAAACATTTATCATGAAATAAGGAAATAAATAATAACTTTATTATTGCCTCTAGGGCATATTTCCTTCAGTCTCCCACTTGCACTAGAGTCAATAATCTAGTTCACATCGCCATGTGATTTAACACCAATATTCATATCTGTATACGATTAACACCCATAGTTCACATCGTCATGTGACCAACACTCAAAGGGTTTACTAGAGTCAATAATCTAGTTCACATCGATTATGTGATTAACACCCAAAGAGTACTAAGGTGTGATCATGTTTTGCTCGTGAGAGAAGCTTAGTCAACGGGTCTATCACATTCAGAGCCGTATGTATTTTTCAAATATTCTATGTGTACAATGCTCTGCACGGAGCTACTCTAGCTAATTGCTCCCACTTTCAATATGTATCCAGATCGAAACTTAGAGTCATCTGGATCGGTGTAAAAGCTTGCACCGATGTAACTCTTTACGACGGGCTCTTTTATCACCTCCATAATCGAGAAATATTTCCTTAGTCCTCACTAAGGATATTCTTGACCAATGTCCAGTGATCTACTCCTAGATCACTATTGTACTCCCTTGCCAAATTCAGAGCAGAGTATACAATAGGTCTGGTCCATAGCATAGCATACTTTTATAGAACCTATGACTGATGCATAGGGAATGACTTTCATTCTCTTTCTATTTTCTACTGTGGTCGGGATTTGAGTCTTACTCAATTTCATACCTTTGCAACACAGGCAAGAACTCTTTCTTTGACTGTTCCATTTTGAACTACTTCAAAATCTTGTCAAGGTATGTACTCATTGAAAATCTTATCAAGCGTCTTGATCTATCTCAATAGATCTTGATGCTCAATATGTAAGTAGCTTTATCAAGTCTTTCTTTTAAAGAACTTCTTTCAAACACTCCTTTATGCTTTGCGTATAATTCTACATTATTTCCGATCAACAATATGTCATTCATATATACTTATCGAAATGTTGTAGTGCTCCCACTCACTTTCTTGTAAATACAAAGCTTCACCGTAAGTCTGTACAAAACTATATGCTTTGATCAACTTATCAAAGCGTATATTCCAACTCTGAGATGCTTGCACCAGTCCATAGACAGATTGCTGGAGCATGCACACTTTGTTAGCACCTTTAGGATTGACAAAACCTTCTGGTTGTATCATATACAACTCTTCTTTAA
This sequence comes from Aegilops speltoides, assembly GCA_021437245.1. Taxonomy (NCBI): domain Eukaryota; kingdom Viridiplantae; phylum Streptophyta; class Magnoliopsida; order Poales; family Poaceae; genus Aegilops; species Aegilops speltoides. The sequence goes on along the minus strand of CM038145.1, from coordinate 319,678,432 downwards.
TAAATCCATTAAGGAATGTAGTTTTGACATCCATTTTCCAAATTTCATAAAATGTGGCAATTGCTAACATGATTCGGACAGACTTAAGCATCGCTACAATTGAGAAAATCTCATTGTAGTCAACACCTTGAACTTGTCAAAAACCTTTTGCGACAAGTCGAGCTTTGTAGATAGTAACACTACTATCAACGTCCGTCTTCCTCTTGAAGATCCATTTATTTTCTATGGTTTGCCGATCATCGGGCAAGTCCACCAAAGTCCACACTTTGTTCTATACATGGATCCTATCTCAGATTTCATGGCCTCCAGCCATTTTGCGGAATCTGGGCTCATCATTGCTTCCTCATAGTTCGTAGGTTTATCATGGTCTAGTAACATGACTTTCAGAACAGGATTATCGTACCACTCTGGTGCGGACCGTATTCTGGAAGACTTACGAGATTTTGTACTAACTTGATCTGAAGTTTCATGATCATCATCATTAGCTTCCTCACTAATTGGTGTAGGAATCACTGGAACTGATTTCAGTGATGAACTATTTTCCAATTAGGGAGAAGGTACAGTTACCTCATCAAGTTCTACTTTCCTCCCACTCACTTCTTTCGAGAGAAACTCCTTCTCTAGAAAGGATCCATTTTTAGCAACGAATATCTTGCCTTCGGATCTGTGATAGAAGGTGTACCCAACAGTTTCCTTTGGGTATTCTATGAAGACACACTTCTCCGATTTGGGTTTGAGCTTATCAGGATGAAACTTTTTCACATAAGCATCATAGCCCCAAACTTTAAGAAACGACAACTTGGGTTTCTTGCTAAACCACAGTTCATATAGTGTCGTCTCAACGGATTTAGATGGTGCCCTTTTAACGTGAATGTAGCTGTCTCTAATGCATAACCCCAAAACGATAATGGTAAATCAGTAAGAGACATCATAGATCGCACCATATCCAATAAAGTGTGGTTACGACGTTCGGACACACCATAACGTTGTGGTGTTCCAGGTGGCGTGAGCTGTGAAACTATTCCACATTGTTTTAATTGAAGACCAAACTAGTAACTCAAATATTCTTCTCTACGATCAGATTGTAGAAACTTTATTTTCTTGTTACGATGATTCTCCACTTCACTCTGAAATTCTTTGAACTTTTCAAATGTTTCAGACTTGTGCTTCATTAAGTAGATATACGCATATCTGCTCAAATCATCTGTGAAGGTCAGAAAATAACGATACTCGCCACGAGCATCAACACTCATTGGACCGCATACATCGGTATGTATTATTTCCAACAAGTTAGTAGCTCGTTCCATTGTTCCGGAGAACGGAGTTTTAGTCATCTTGCCCAAAAGGCACGGTTCGCAAGCATCAAATGATTCATAACCAATTGATTCCGAAAGCCCATCAGCATGGAGTTTCTTCATGCACTTTACACCGATATGACCCAAACAGCAGTGCCACAAATAAGTTGCACTATCATTATTAACTTTGCATCTTTTGGCATCAATATTATGAATATGTGTATCACTACAATCGAGATCCAACAAACTATTTTCATTGGGTGTGTAACCATCGAAGGTCTTATTCATGTAAACAGAATAACAATTATTCTTTAACTTTAAATGAATAACCGTATTGCAATAAACATGATCAAATCATATTTATGCTCAACGCAAACGCCAAATAACATTTATTTAGGTTTAACACTAATCCCGAATGTATAGGGAGTGTGCAATGATGATCATATCAATCTTGGAACTACTTCCAACACTCATCGTCACTTCCCCTTCAACTAGTCTCTGTTTATTCTGTAACTCCTATTTCGAGTTACTAATCTTAGCAACCAAACAAGTATCAAATACTCAGGGGCTACTATAAACACTAGTAAGCCACACATCAATAACCTGTATATCAAATATACCCTTGTTCACTTTGCCATCCTTCTTATCCACCAAATATTCAGGGCATTTCCGCTTCCAGTGACCATTTCCTTTGCAGTGTAAGCACCTAGTTTCAGGCTATGGTCTAGCTTTGGTCTTCTTCACGGGAGTGACAACTTGTTTGCCATTCTACTTGAAGTTTCCCTTTCTTTCCCTTTGCCCTTTTCTTGAAACTAGTGGTCTTGTCAATCATCAACACTTGATGCTCTTTCTTGATTTCTACCTTTTGTCGATTTCAACATCACGAAGAGCTTGGGAGTCGTTTTCTTCATCCCATGCATACTATAGTTCATCACGAAGTTCTAGTAACTTAGTGATGGTGACTAGAGAATTCTGTCAATCACTATCTTATCTGGAAGATTAACTCCCACTTGATTCAAGCGATTGAAGTACCCAGACAATCTGAGCACATGCTCACTAGTTGAGCGATTCTCCTCCATCTTTTAGCCATAGAACTTGTTGGAGACTTCATATCTCTCAACTTGGGTATCTGCTTGAAATATTAAATTCAAATCCAGGAACATCTCATATGGTCCATGACGTTCAAAACGTCTTTGAAGTCCCGATTCTAAGCCGTTAAGCATGGTGCACTAAACTATCAAGTAGTCATCATATCGAGCTTTGTCAAACGTTCATAACGTCTACATCTACTCCTGCAATAGGTCTGTCACCTAGCGGTGCATCAAGGACATAATTCTTCTGTGCAGCAATGAGGATAAACCTCAGATCACGGATCCAATCCGCATCATTGCTACTAACATCTTTCAACACAATTTTCTCTAGGATCGTATCAAAATAAATATATGAAAGCAACAACGCGAGCTATTGATCTACAACATAATTTGCAAAATACTACCAGGACTAAGTTCATGATAAATTTAAGTTCAATTAATCATATTACTTAAGAACTCCCACTTAGACAGACATCTCTCTAGTCATCTAAGTGATCACGTGATCCAAATCAACTAAACCATAACCGATCATCACGTGAGATGGAGTAGTTTTCAATGGTGAACATCATTATGTTGATCATATCTACTATATGATTCACGCTCGGACTTTCGGTCTCCGTGTTCCGAGGCCGTATCTGCATATGCTAGGCTCGTCAAGTTTAACCTGAGTATTCCGCGTGTGCAAAACTGGCTTGCACCCATTGTAGATGGACATAGAGCTTATCACACCCGATCATCACGTGGTGTCTGGCCACGACGAACTTTGGCAACGGTGCATACTCAGGGAGAAAACTTCTTGATAATTAGTGAGAGATCATCTTAAAGTGCTACCGTCAATCAAAGCAAGATAAGATGCATAAAAGATAAACATCACATGCAATCAATATAAGTGATATGATATGGCCATCATCATCTTGTGCTTGTGATCTCCATCTCCGAAGCATCGTCATGATCACCATCGTCACCGGCGCGACACCTTGATCTCCATCGTAGCATCGTTGTCGTTTACGCCGTCTATTGCTTCTACGACTATCGCTACCGCTTAGTGATAAAGTAAAGCAATTACAGGGCGTTTGCATTTCATACAATAAAGCAACAACCATTTGGCTCCCGCCAGTTGCCGATAACTTCGGTTACAAAACATGATCATCTCATACAATAAAAATATAACATCATGTCTTGACCATATCACATCACAACATGCCCTGCAAAAACAAGTTAGACGTACTCTACTTTGTTGTTGCAAGTTTTACGTGGCTGCTACGGGCTGAGCAAGAACCGTTCTTACCTACGCATCAAAACCACAACGATAGTTCGTCAAGTTAGTGTTGTTTTAACCTTCGCAAGGACCGGGCGTAGCCACACTCGGTTCAACTAAAGTTGGAGAAACAGACATCCGCTAGTCACCTGTGTGCAAAGCACAGCGGTAAAACCAGTCTCGCGTAAGCGTACGCGTAATGTCGGTCCGGGCCGCTTCATCCAACAATACCGCTGAACCAAAGTATGACATGCTGGTAAGCAGTATGACTTGTATTGCCCACAACTCACTTGTGTTCTACTCGTGCATATAACATCAACGCATAAAACCTAGGCTCGGATGCCACTGTTGGGGAACGTAGTAATTTTAAAAAATTTCCTACGCACACGCAAGATCATGGTGATGCATAGCAACGAGAGGGGAGAGTGTGTCCACATACCCTCGTAGACCGAAAGCGGAAGCGTTATGACAACGTGGTTGATGTAGTCGTACGTCTTCACGATCCGACCAATCCAAGCACCGAACGTATGGCACCTTCATGTTTTGCACACGTTCAGCTCGATGACGTTCCCCGGACTCCGATCCAACAGGGTGTCGGGGATGAGTTTCATCAGCACGACGGTGTGGTGACGATGATGATGTTCTACCGGCGCAGGGCTTCGCCTAAACTCCGCGACGATATGACCGAGGTGGAATATGGTGGAGGGGAGCACCGCACACGGCTAAGGAACGATCCGTAGATCAACTTGTGTGTCATGGGATGCCCCCTACCCCCGTATATAAAGGAGCAAGGGGGGAGGAGGCCGGCCCTAGGAGGGCGCGCCAGTGTGGAGTCCTACTAGGACTCCCTAGTCCTAGTAGGATTCCACCTCCTTGTTGGAGTAGGAGAAGGGAAAGAGGGGAGAGGAAGAAGGAAGGGGGCTGCGCCCTTGTCCAATTCAGACCAGAGGGGGCCGCAGCCTCCTTCCTTTGGCCTCTCTCCTCTATTCTCGTATGGCCCAATAAGGCCCATATACTCCCGGCGAATTCCGTAACTCTCCCAGACTCAAAAATACCGAATCACTCGGAACCTTTCCGAACTCCAATATAGTCATCCAATATATCGATCTTTACGTCTCGACCATTTTGAGACTCCTCGTTATGTCCGCAATCTCATCCGGGACTCCGAACTCCTTCGGTACATAAAAACTCATAAACTCATAATATAACTGTCATCGAAACCTTAAGCGTGCGGACCCTACGGGTTCGAGAACTATGTAGACATGACCTAGAACTATTCTTGGTCAATAACCAATAGCGGAACCTGGATGCCCATATTGGCTCCTACATATTCTACGAAGATCTTTATCGGTCAAATCACATAACAACATACTTTGTTCCCTTTGTCATCGGTATGTTACTTGCCCGAGATTTGATCGTCGGTATCCAATACCTAGTTAAATCTCGTTACCGGCAAGTCTATTTACTCGTTACGTAATGCTTCATTCTGTAACTAACTCATTAGCTACATTGCTTGCAAGGCTTATAGTGATGTGCATTACCGAGAGGGCCCAGAGATACCTCTCCGACAATCGGAGTGACAAAACCTAATCTCGAAATACGCCAACCCAACATGTACCTTTGGAGACACCTTTAGTACTCTATAATCACCCGATTCGTTGTGACGCTTTGGTAGCACCAAAGTGTTCCTCCGTAAACGGAGTTGCATAATCTCATAGTTACAGAACATGTATAAGTCATGAAGAAAGCAATAGCAATATACTAAACGATCAAGTGCTAGGCTAACGGAATGGGTCATGTCAATCACATCATTCTCCTAATGATGTGATCCCATTAATCAAATGACAACACTTGTCTATGGTTAGGAAACATAACCATCTTTGATTAATGAGCTAGTCAAGTAGAGGCATACTAGTGACGTTATGTTGGTCTATGTATTCACACATGTATCATGTTTCCGGTTAATACAATTCTAGCATGAATAATAAACATTTATCATGAAATAAGGAAATAAATAATAACTTTATTATTGCCTCTAGGGCATATTTCCTTCATCCAATCCATCTACTCCCAAGTCTCTGCGCAACACTGCTCACTCCAATCCAAGACCAAGTGACCAGAAGCCACAAGCACCTATGGAGGCGATGGACGCGAGCGGCAGTCGGCTGTGCCAAATCATCCGAGGCGCCGGCCTGCGGCCCCGCACAGCGCAGCGTTTCCAGACGGTGCTGGCGACCGCAGGCATCATAGCCCTCGCCGACGTCGTCTTCGCCTCTCGCATGGACGACATGATGGTCAACTCCATCCGCAAGTTCACCGCCGTCAAGAAGCGCGCGGACGACCTTGCCGTACTGCTCCATCCCGCGCGCCCAGGCTCCTCATTGCCTGCCACCCTCATCGGCCTACATGGTGACGAACTCTTTCAAGCCCTGGTGGCCCTGCAGGTGCCGGAGGTCGCGACGAAGAATGTGCACCTCGAGGCCGCGCTCGCCGCGCAGCCCCTCGCCATGCAAGAAACCGTCGACCTGCACATCCACGTCTATGAGGAAATCGTCTACATAGGCCACTACAAGGCAAGCGAGGACAGAAAGACGTTGGCCTTCTTCCAGCGGCTGTTATCTTTGGACACCATTGTTTAGAAGCACGTCGACCTGGCCACGAAAGCCGCTGCTACTTAGGCGCCGTTCGGTGGGCTGGCGCCCCGAGTCGAGGAGGTGGACGTCGTCGATGGATGCATCTCTTCTTCTTGCCTCCTGTAACTAGCACTGCATTGCCTCGTGACCTTAATGTTTTATTAGTATAGTACTCCCTCCGTTCCCAAATATAAGTCTTTCTAAAGATTCCAGCAAGTGACTACTACATACGGAGCAAAATGAGTGAATCTACACTCTAAACTATGTCTACATACATCTGTATGATGTATTCCATTTGAACTAGTATCTAAAAATGCTTATATTTATGAACGGAGGGAGTATATGGCATTTTTATTCTAGTCGTAACGTTTTTACTGTGAGATGGGGCCGCAGTTGAGCAAACCCACCCCGCCCACCGGGCGTCGGCCGAGTTTAGAATTAGAAGAGAGAAATGAGGGAGGAGAGCTAACCGTAGCATGGACGCTGTTGTCAGATGGGACTCGTGTTTATAGAATAGGAGTACTGAGCACTCGTGCCTCATTTTTTTAGGGAAAAATTAGTCGTATGTCTAGTACCACTAGTTGGGTGCGTGCGACCTATAGCTGTCATCACTTTAGGTCTCCTTTTCGAACCGCGGCTACGCTTCACAGTACATATTTTTTCACGCATTTATCCTCCTATATGTACTCCTAGGCTATTTCCACGTGCTCCCATTTGCCGACATGTGGGACATAGAGCATCTGGTCAGTAGTGCATGCACGACTTGAGCATATGCCGGGTACTTTACATTTCGAGACCTCACGAATTACATGCAAACCCCCCGCAGAAGAATAAATAAATGAATGAATTACTACATGAAACCGGATTATTTTCGTGGAAACCGGAGCACGTTAATTAAATTTTGGACATAACACGTTTTTAAAAAATGACAGGACCTTAACCAGTCAAAGGGCCTCTTTGATTTTTCCCGCAAAAAAAGGGCCTCTTTGATTCGCAGGATACTGAAAACACAGGAATGGGGAAAGTATGATGGTGATGAACCGAGACGAGGAGAACTCTAACTCAGATAGAGGTTAGAGTTAGATTCTAACCCTGAAGTAACTCTAAACCAAAGAGGTGTATGGATGGCAGGGTTAGATTGACAATAAATGCTCTATCTCAATCATTTGACTACTTTGGACCCTATTTTTAGTCAAACTAAAATAAGTCCCTTGGATCCAAGCACCCTCTTGGTGTGGCTAGCTCTTCTGTGGCCTCCTCCCGCTCACAATTGACATAAACGAACCATCTATACAAATCAAGCATGCAAAACATGATAATTTTTACTTTGTCCATACAAATGAGATATCCCACTTAAACATACAAGTCGTCAACCAAGCTTCACAAAATAAAGAAACACTTCATGAAACAAAGAATGAGCTAACTCATAACGGAAGTCATTCACGATAGGGAGGGAGCCCGGAGCCCCTCATGCACCGAGGGAGGAGCTCGCCATCGTTGCTCTGGAGGAAGGCTCTATAGAGCCCAAGCCCCGGGAACCCCTCCAACGCTGGCCCTTGCGAGTTGAGGTCGACACCGGCATGGGTAGCAGGGCCGTTTGCCGCCGACTGGGAACTTAATCTTTGGGCCTCTAGAAATAATGCAAGCCTATAACTAAAATACCTAGAAAGGTGAACTGAATCTTTGGGCCTCTAGAAATAATGCAAGCCTGAAACTAAAATACCTAGAAAGGTGAACTGAATCTTTGGGCCTCTAGAAATAATGCAAGCCTAAAACTGAAATACCTAGAAAGGTGAACTGAATCTTTGGGCCTCTAGAAATAATGCAAGCCTGACTAAAATACCTAGAAAGGTGAACTGAATCTTTGGGCCTCTAAAAATAATGCAAGCCTGAAACTGAAATACGTAGAAAGGTAAACTGAATCTTTGGGCCTCTAGAAATAATGCAAGCCTGAAATTGAAATACCTAGAAAGGTGAACTGAATCTTTGGGCCTCTACAAATAATGCAAGCCTGGAAATTGAAATACCTAGAAAGGGACCTGAATCTTTGGGCCTCTAGAAAGATTTATTACCTCCTCAAGCAAGATCAAACAATTCCATGCGCACCACAAATCTATAGCAAGTTTGATCAGATCTACTTTTCCAAGTCGAATTAGCGATAGAGCAAGCAAGATCAATGATATGGCCGTGAGATGAGAAGGAACGAACAAACTCACCCTCTCATGACCTCCTCGGTAGATGCGCCGCCACCACAAGCATTTATAGAGGGAGAAAATGACTGTGAAGGGGGAGCGGGCGACCTTCAAGGTCGGAGGAGAGGGCGGCCGAGTAGGGCGGCGGAGGCCAAGGAGAGGGCGGCCGAGGAGAGAGAGGGCGAGCGGCGCTTGGGCGGGCGGCCCTATGGGGAACAGAGAGGAGTCGTGCGAGGGGGGGGAGGAGCGATCTGGTGCGGGCAGGTGAGATTTTTTTAGTTCTCTTTTAGTAGGCCCGAGGATAACTAACCCAATTAGAACCTCTCCACCGGGCTAGTTTTTTAAAGTGGGTTAGAGCAAACTAGCTCAAACTAACCCCTCTTGTTTCGATAATTTGAGGCTATTTCAACCCAAACTAGCTCTAACTTAGGGATCCAAACAAAGAGGAGTGTTACTGTACATGCTACAGTGTGGACCGTAGCACATTATTTTTTGTGGCCATATCACCACATTGTTTTCTACTGCTGGTTCACTGGGCTACCGTGGTTCGCACTGCTGGTTCACTGGGCTGCCGTGGTTCGCACTCCTCTGACCTGAGTAGTACTAGTATAGTATTAGTATATACCACATCATTCTTTGCTCCTTCTTACTACTCCAACATGTGGGAGAGCCAGCATCTGGGTCGACGTGTCATGCACAAGATTAGAGCGCGGAACGGAAGGGGGGCATCACCCCGGTCGGAGCGCCAGTAATTCATGACTATAGTAAGTGGTCATATCACAAGTCTTTCCAGCAGTAACGCACCGTCAAATCGCATAGCCCCACTCGCTCACCCTCCTCGCCTCTCTGTCAAACCGCCTACCCGAAAACTGCCACGCGTACTGCCCGGGAAAAGCCCCGCCCTCAACTTTTAACTACGCGAAAATAGTTCGAGCTTGTTCGTTCTATATAAATAAAGTACTTACTGTATGTTTATTCTCCCGTGGGGTTGTTCAATGAATGGAGGGGCGGGGAGCACAAGTGACCAAACTGTAGTAGTAAGTAGGAGTCGTAGAGTAGTCACCTTAAATAGAGAGTTTCTTTTCTTTAATGCCACGTACACAAATTGAAACGCTTGTTGTGGAGAGAAAAAAGATAATCACTCCACTATATATGGACGCAGGGGCCTGAGCGCTTGCTTTACTAGGGTTGCTCTCTTCATTCTCTCATCCTCTCTAGATATTAACAAGACATCAGTAGCGACATTTTCTCTCTGCTCACCGCTGGTCACAGATCCGGCCGGATCCCTTCGGCCGGTGTGTGTAGATGACTAAAAGGTGCATCGTTCACGCGGTCATCGCCGAGGAGGAAACCCACAGGCTGCCAGAGGGGCCGATCCTCTGCCTGCGGCTCTCTCTCCGACACGGCCCGGCTCGGAGGTCCTCCGACCCTTCTTCCTCCTGTCGTATTGTCCGCAGATCCGACCTGCCGCTCCCGACATCCCAACGACCCTCGGTATAAGTTCTTGGCGGCCTTGCTCTACTGCCTCAGCTCCCCATGTGTCTCGCATGTGCATCCTTTTCTACTCCCATCGGCTCTTCCAAAGCCACCTAAATTTTTAGTATTATTAGAGGTAAAGCTACTTCATGCATTGAATCTAGGGCTTTGTTCAAACAACGAAGAAAGGGGGAAAGTTGTAGCATGAATCTAGGACTTGATTCAAAGAGGAAATAATATGGTGAAAGTAGTAGAGACCGGATACCTAACCGTCTCTTGGTTGAAAAGGGAAATAATGGGAAAACGCAGACAAACCGGATAAGGAACAGATCTATTATTGGTTGAAAAAGGATAGAAAGTGGCGGTGGTGGACAAGTCAAGACAGTATGTCCAGGATTAGATTTGCTGCCATCACATAGTAAAAGGTCTCCAAGATTAGATTTGCTGCCCTCACATAGTAAAAGGTCTCCAGGATTAGATTTGCTGCCCTCACATAGTAAAAGGTCTCATGATTGATTTGCTGCCCTCACATGGTAAAAGGTCTCGTGATTAGATTTGCGCCCTCACATAGTAAAAGGACTCTGTGATTAGATTTGCCCCTCACATAGTAAAAGGTCTCGAGATTAGATTTCTTTGCCGTCACATAGTACAAGGTCTCCAGGATTTAGGTTTGCTACCCTCACATAGCGTGAACAAGCTCGGCATCACCACTTTATGCCTCCTTGTAGGTACATTGTCTTTGATGCATCCACCGTCCGCATGTCCTTATACCAACCTTTTGTTGTTGTTAATGTAAGGGCGCATGTAAAATGAAGCGATCACACTGTTACCTTAGGGACATGTCTAACCAGTGTTATTGTTAATCTAATGCCTCCAGTGATAAGATGCAACTAAACAGTGTTACAAATGGCACTCCTGCTGTTTTCCCCAGTATGATAAGTAAGATGCTCCTTTACGCTGCTGAGTGTCCTGGTGTCCCTACGGTCCCATGCCCTTAAACCAACTCTTTAGCTGTTGTTGATTTACTGTGTCTGGTAAACAAGCAATGCCACCATTAAAGTAATCCCATATTTGATGAATCTCATTGTTGATCGCAATGCTTCTGGTAACATAAAGCATTGCTGACGTTTTAAAATTGTATTAACCGGAAACATAATACATGTGTGAATATATAGACAAACAGAGTGTCACTAGTATGCCTCTACTTGACTAGCTTGTTAATTAAAGATGGTTATGTTTCCTAACCATGAACAAGGAGTTGTTATTTGATTAACAAGGTCACATCATTAGTTGAATGATCTGATTGACATGACCCATTCCGTTAGCTTAGCACACGATTGTTTAGTATGTTGCTATTGCTTCCTTCATGACTTATACATGTTCCTATGACTATGAGATTATGCAACTCCGTTTACGGAGGAACACTTTGTGTGCTACCAAACGTCACAACGTGAATCGGGTGATTATAAAGGTGCTCTACAGTGTCTCCAAAGGTACTTGTTGGGTTGGCGTATTTGAGATTAGGATTTGTCACTCCGAATGTCGGAGAGGTATCTCTGGGCCCTCTCGGTAATGCACATCACTTAAGCCTTGCAAGCATTGCAACTAATGAGTTAGTTGCGAGATGATGTATTACTGAACGAGTAAAGAGACTTGCGGTAACAAGATTGAACTAGGTATTGGATACCGACGATCGAATCTCGGGCAAGTAACATACCGATGACAAAGGAACAACGTCGTTGTTATGCGGTCTGACCGATAAAGATCTTCGTAGAACATGTAGGAGCCAATATGGGCATCCAGGTCCCGCTATTGGTTATTGACCGGAGACGTGTCTCGGTCATGTCTACATTGTTCTCGAACCGTAGGGTCCGCACGCTTAAGGTTTCGATGGCGGTTATATTATGAGTTTGTGTATTTTGATGTACGAAGGAGTTTGGAGTCCCGGATGTGATCACGGACATGACGAGGAGTCTCAAATGGTCGAGACATAAAGATTGATATATTGACGGCTATATTCGGACACCGGAAATGTTAGGAAGTTTCCGGAGAAAACCGGAGTGCCGGGGGGTTACCGAACCCCCGGGGAAGTCTTGGGCCTTAATGGGCCAAGAGGGAGAGAGAGGGCTGCGCCAGAGGTGGCGCGCCCCCCCATGGGGAGTCCGAATAGGACAAGGAGGGGCGGCCCCCTTCCTCTCCTCTCCCTCTCCTTCCTTCCCCTTCCTCCTTCCTAGTTGGACTAGGAAAGGGAGTCCTACTCCCACTAGGAGGAGGACTCCCCCCTGGCCGCGCCTCCTAGGGCCGGCCGCCCTCCCCTTGCTCCTTTATATACGGGGGGGGGCACCCTAGAACACACAAGTTGATCCTTGAGATCGTTCCTTAGCCGTGTCGCGTGCCCCCTCCACCATAATCCACCTCGGTCATATCGTGGCGGTGCTTAGGCGAAGCCTGCGTCGATAGAACATCAAGATCGTCACCACGCCGTCGTCTTGTGAACTCCCTCCCGAGCTTTGCTGGATCGGAGCCCGAGGAGCGTCACCGAGCTGTCGTGTGTCAAGAACTCGGAGGCGCCGAGTAACAGTGCTGGGATCGGTTGGATCGCGAGGAGAACGTCGACTACTTCCTCTATGTTGTGATCGCTTCGCTTGGTCTCGAGGGCGTAGACAACACTCTCCCCTCTCGTTGTTATGCATCACCATGATCTTGCGTGTGCGTAGGAAATTTTTGAAATTACTACGTTCCCCAACAAAGGGTATCGAGCCAGGTTTTATGGTTTGATGTTTTGCACGAGTAGAACACAAGTGAGTTGTGGACGATACAAGTCATACCGCCTACCAAAGATGTCATACTTTGGTTCAGCGGTATTGTGAGATGAAGCGGCCCGGACCGACATTACGCGTGACGCTTACGCGAGACTGGTTTCACCGCTACGAGCACTCGTGCTTAAAGGTGGTGGCGGGTGTCTGTCTCTCTCACTTTAGTTGAACCGAGTGTGGTTCGCCCGTCCTTGAGAAGGTTAAACGGAGTCTATTTGACGAAATATCGTTGTGGTTTTGATGCGTAGGTGAGATTGGTTCTTGCTTCACCCGTAGCAGCCACGTAAAATTTGCAACAACAAAGTAGAGGACGTCTAACTTGTTTTTGCAGGCATGTTGTGATGTGATATGGCCAAGACGTGATGCTATATTTTATTGTATGAGATGATCATGTTTTGTAACCTAAGTTATCGGCAATCGGCAGGAGCCATATGGTTGTCGCTTTATTGTATGAAATGCAACGCATACAGAATTGCTTTACTTTATCACTAAGCGGTAGCGATAGTCGAGAAGCAATAGATGGCGTAAACGACAATGATGCTACGATGGAGATCAAGGTGTCGCGCCGGTGATGATGGTGATCCCGACGGTGCTTCGGAGATGGAGATCACAAGCACAAGAAGATGATGGCCATATCATATCACTTATATTGATTGCATGTGATGTTTATCCTTTATGCATCTTATCTTGCTTTGATTGACGGTAGCATTTTAAGATGATCTCTCACTAAAATTATCAAGAAGTGTTCTCCCTGAGTATGCACCATTGCCAAAGTTAAATCGTGCCTAGACAACACGTGATGATCGGGTGTGATAAGCTCTCGTCCATCTACAACGGGTGCAAGCCAGTTTTGCACACGCGAATACTCGAGTTAAACTTGACGAGCCTAGCATATGCAGATATGGCCTCGGAACACGGAGACCGAAAGGTCGGCGTGAATCATATAGTAGATATGATCAACATAAGATGTTCACCATTGAAAACTATTCCATCTCACGTGATGATCGGTTATGGTTTAGTTGATTTGGATCACGTGATCACTTAGATGACTAGAGAGATGTCTGCTAAGTGGGAGTTCTTAGGTAATATGATTAATTGAACTTAAATTTATCATGAACTTAGTCCCGTAGTATTTTGCGAATTATGTTGTAAGATCAATAGCTTGCATTGTTGCTTTCATATGTTTATTTTGATATGTTCCTAGAGAAAACTGTGTTGAAAAATGTTAGTAGCAATGATGCGGATTGGATCCGTGATCTGAGGTTTATCCTCATTGCTGCGTAGAAGAATTATGTCCTTGATGCACCGCTAGGTGACAAACCTATTGCAGAGCGGATCTGAGGCGTTATGAGCGTCTGCTAGCTCAATATGATGACTACTTGATAGTTTTGTGCACCATACTTTATGGCTTAGAATCGGCACTTCAAAGATGTTTTGAACATCATGGACCATATGAGATGTTCCAGGAGTTGAAGTTAATATTTCAAGCAAATACCCGAGTTGAGAGATATGAAGTCTCCAACAAGTTCTATAGCTAAAAATGGAGGAGAATCGCTCAACTAGTGAGCATGTGCTCAGATTGTCTGGGTACTACAATCGCTTGAATCAAGTGGGAGTTAATCTTCCAGATAAGATAGTGATTGACAGAATTCTCTAGGCACCATCACCAAGTTAGTAGAACTTCGTGATGAACTATAGTATGCAAGGGATGATGAAAATGATTCCCGAGTTTTTCATGATGATGAAATCGATGAAGGTAGAAATCAAGAAAGAACATCAAGTGTTGATGGTTAACAAGACCACTAGTTTCAAGAAAAGGGCAAAGGGATAAAAGGGAACTTCAAGAAGAACGGCAAGCAAGTTGTTGCTCAAGTGAAGAAGCCCAAGTCTGGACCTAAGCACGAGACTAAGTGCTTCTACTTGCAAAGGAATGGTTCTTTGAAGCGAACTACCCCAAGTATTTGGCGGATAAGAAGGATGGCAAAGTAAACAAAGGTATATTTGATATACATGTTATTGATGTGTACTTTACTAGTTTTATAGCAACCCCTCGGTATTTGGTACTGGTTCGGTTGCTAAGAGTAGTAACTCAAACGGAGTTGCGAATAAAAGCGAAACTAGTTAAGGGTGAAGTGACGATGTGTGTTGAAAGTAGTTTCAAGATTGATATGATCATCATCGCACACTCCCTATACTTTCGGGATTAGTGTTGAACCTAAATAAATGTTATTTGGTGTTTGCATTGAGCATGAATATGATTTGACCATGTTTATTGTAATACAGTTATTCATTTAAGTAAGAGAATAAACTGTTGTTCTGTTTACATGAATAAAACCTTATATGGTTACACACCCAATGAAAATGGTTCATTGGATCTTGATCTTAGTGATACACATATTCATAATATTGAAACCAAAAGATGCAAAGTTAATAATGATAGTGCAACTTATTTGTGGCACTGCCATTTAGGTCATAATGGTGTAAAGCGCATGAAGAAACTCCATGCTGATGGGATTTCGGAATCACTTGGTTATGAATCATTTGATGCTTGCGAACCGTGCCTTTTGGGCAAGATGACTAAAACTCCGTTCTTGAACAATGGAACGAACTCTCGACTTATTGGAAATAATACATACCGATGTATGCAATCCAATGAGTATTGATGCTCGTGGCAAGTATCATTATTTTCTGACCTTCACAAGATGATTTGAGCAGATATGGGTATATCTACTTGATGAAACATAAGTCTGAAATAGTTGAAAGGTTCAAAGAATTTCAGAGTGAAGTGGAGAATAATCGTAACAAGAAAATAAAAGTTTCTGTGATTTGATCGCGGAGACAAATATTTGAGTTACGAGTTTGGTCTTCAATTAAAACAATGTGGAATAGTTTCACAGCTCACGCCACCTGGAACACCACAACGTTATGGTGTGTCCGAACGTCGTAACCGCACTTTATTGGATATGGTGCGATTTATGATGTTTCTTATTGATTTACCATTGTCGTTTTGGGGTTATGCATTAGAGACAGCTGCATTCACGTTAAAAGGGCACCATCTAAATCCGTTGAGACGACACCATATGAACTGTGGTTTAGCAAGAAACCCAAGTTGTCATTTCTTAAAGTTTGAGGCTACGATGCTTATGTGAAAAAGTTTCATCCTGATAAGCTCAAACCCAAATCGGAGAAGTGCGTCTTCATAGAATACCCAAAGGTAACTATTGGGTACACCTTCTATCACAGATCCGAAGGCAAGTTATTCGTTGCTAAAAATGGATCCTTTCTAGAGAAGGAGTTTCTCTCGAAAGAAGTGAGTGGGAGGAAAGTAGAGCTTGATAAGGTAATTTGTACCTTCTCTCGAATTGGAAAATAGTTCATCACTGAAATCAGTTCCAGTGATTCCTACACCAATTAGTGAGGAAGCTAATGATGATGATCATGAAACTTCGATCAAGTTACTACTGAACCTCGTGGGTCTTCCAGAGTACGGTCCGCACCGGTGTGGTGCGGTAATCCTGTTACGAAGTCATGTTACTAGACCATGATGAACCTACGAACTATGAGGAAGCGATGATGAGCCCAGATTCCGCGAAATGGCTCGAGGCCATAAAATCTGAGATATGATCCATGTATGAGAACAAAGTATGGACTTTGATTGACTTGCTCGATGATCAGCAAGCCATGTTAAATGAATGGATCTTCAAGAGGAAGACGGACACTGATAGTAGTGTTACTATCTACAAAGCTAGACTTGTCGAAAAAGGTTTTTGACAAAGTTCAAGATGTTGAATAGAATGAGATTTTCTCACTCGTATCGATGCTTAAAAGTCTGTCCAAATCATGTTAGCAATTGTCGCATTTTATGAAATCTGGCAAATGGATAAACAAAACTGCATTCCTTAATGGAGTTATTAAAGAAGAGTTGTATGTGATGCAACCAAGAGGTTTTGTCGATCCTAAAGGTGTTAACAAAATATGCATCTATGGACTGGTGCAAGCATCTCGAGTTGGAATATACGCTTTGATAAGTTGATCAAAGCATATAGTTTATCTGAGACTTGCGAAGAAGCTGTATTTACTAGAAAGTGAGTGGGAGCACTACAACATTTCGATAAGTATATGTGAATGACATATTGTAGATCGGAAATAATGTAGAATTATTCGCAAAGCATAAAGGAGTGTTTGAAAGGAGTTTTTCAAAGAAAGACCTCGGTGAAGCTGCTTACATATTGAGCATCAAGATCTATAGAGATAGATCAAAACGCTTGATAAGTTTTTTCAATGAGTACATACCATGACAAGATTTTAAGTAGTTCAAAATGGAGCAGTCAAAGAAAGAGTTCTTGCCTGTGTTACAAGGTGTGAAATTGAGTAAGACTCAAAACCCGACCACGGCAGAAGATAGAAAGAGAATGAAAGTCATTCCTATGCCTTGGCCATAGGTTCAATAAAGTATGCCATCTCAGGTACCGGATCTATTGTATACCCTACACTAAGTTTGGCAAGGAGTACAATAGTGATCTAGGAGTAGATCATCGGACAATGATCAAAATTATCCTTAGTGGAATAAGGATATGTTTCTCGATTATGGAAGTGACAAAAGGTTAGTCAGTAAAGGGTTATGTCGATGCAAGTTTTGACACCGATCCGGATGTCTCTAAGTCTCGATCTAGATACATATTGAAAGTGGGAGCAATTAGCTAGAGTAGCTCCGTGCGAGCATTGTAGACATAGAAAATTGCAAAATACATAACGGATCTGAATGTGTAAGACCATTGACTAAGATTGTCTCACAAGCAAAACATGATCACACCTTAATACTCTTTGGGTGTTAATCACATAGCGATGTGAACTAGATTATCGAATCTAGTAAACCCTTTGGGTGTTGGTCACATGGCGATGTGAACTATGGGTGTAAATCACATGATGATGTGAACTATCGATGTTAATCACATGGTGATGTGATCTAGATTATTGACTCTAGTGCAAGTGGGAGATGAAGGAAATATGCCCTAGAGGCAATAATAAAGTTATTATTTATTTCCTTATATCATGATAAATGTTTATTATTCATGCTAGAATTGTATTAACCGGAAACATAATACATGTGTGAATATATAGACAAGCAGTGTCACTAGTATGCCTCTACTTGACTAGCTTGTTAATTAAAGATGGTTATGTTTCCTAACCATGAACAAGGAGTTGTTATTTGATTAACAAGGTCACATCATTAGTTGAATGATCGATTGACATGACCCATTTCGTTAGCTTAGCACACGATCGTTTAGTATGTTGCTATTGCTTCCTTCATGACTTATACATGTTCCTATGACTATGAGATTATGCAACTCCGTTTACGGGAGGAACACTTTGTGTGCTACCAAACGTCGAGCGTAATCGGGTGATTATAAAGGTGCTCTCAGGTGTCTCCAAAGGTACTTGTTGGGTTGGCGTATTTGAGATTAGGATTTGTCACTCCGAATGTCGGAGAGGTATCTCTGGCCCTCTCGGTAATGCACATCACTTAAGCCTTGCAAGCATTGCAACTAATGAGTTAGTTGCGAGATGATGTATTACGCAACGAGTAAAGAGACTTGCCGTGCGAGATTGAACTAGGTATTGGATACCGACGATCGAATCTCGGGCAAGTAACATACTGATGACAAAGGGAACAACGTATGTTGTTATGCGGTCTGACCGATAAAGATGTTCGTAGAACATGTATGAGCCAATATGGGCATCCAGGTCCCGCTATTGGTTATTGACCGGAGATGTGTCTCGGTCATGTCTACATTGTTCTCGAACCGTAGGGTCCGCACGCTTAAGGTTTCGATGACGCTTATATTATGAGTTTGTGTATTTTGATGTACCGAAGGAGTTCAGAGTCCCGGATGTGATCATGGACATGACGAGGAGTCTCGAAATGGTCGAGACATAAAGATTGATATATTGGACGGCTATATTCGGACACGGAAAGGTTCCGGAAGTTTCGGAGAAAAGCGGAGTGCCGGAGGGTTACCGGAACCCCGGGAAGTAATAGGCCTTAATGGGCCAAGAGGGAGAGAGAGGGCTGCGCCAGAGGTGGCGCCCCATGGGGAGTCCGAATAGGACAAGGAGGGGGCGCGCCCCCTTCCTCTCTCTCTCTCCTCTCCTTCCTTCCCCTTCCTCCTTCCTAGTTGGACTAGGAAAGGGAGTCCTACTCCCACTAGGAGGAGGACTCCCCCCCTTGGCGCGCCTCCTAGGGACGGCCGCCCTCCCCTTGCTCCTTTATATCTGGGGCAGGGGGCACCCTAGAACACACAAGTTGATCCTTGAGATCGTTCCTTAGCCGTGCGGTGCCCCTCCACCATAATCCACCTCGGTCATATCGTGGCGGTGCTTAGGCGAAGCCCTGCGTCGATAGAACATCAAGATCGCCACCACGCCGTCGTCTTGACGGAACTCTCTCCCCGAGCTTGGATCGGAGCCCGAGGAGCGCCACCGAGCTGTCGTGTGTCAAGAACTCGGGGCGCCGGAGTAATGGCGCTGGATCGGTTGGATCGCGAGGAGAACGTCGACTACTTCCTCTACGTTGTGATCGCTTCCGCTTCGGTCTACGAGGGTATGTAGACAACACTCTCCCCTCTCGTTGCTATGCATCACCATGATCTTGCGTGTGCGTAGGAATTTTTTTGAAATTACTACGTTCCCCAACAGGAAGAGGACTGTACATGGAGAGCCTGACGGCTGGGACCCACGAGGTCCATGGTCGCACACAAGGAAAGTTCCTCCTTATTACACACTGTATGTGCACTGTACGTGGGAAGGGCTTCTGTATTTCGTGAAAAAAATGTTCCCCCCGCTGACAAGTCGGACCCACCAGCTATATCTTTGCACTCAAGGAAGTGCCTCCTTATTATGCACCAAAAAATGAATACCCCCTGCTAGCTGGGACCCACAATAGTGGGTGGCTGACTTGTGGGCCTACTAAGTTGACAAGGACGGAGGGCTTTGTCAACTTAGTCAATATGAACGATTCTAGCTCCAGTGACCGTACGATGTCCATCCAACGACCATAGTGCTTCTTCAACCTCTGGTCTTCTTGCTCCAGCCGCCCAAAGCAGCGCCAGTCGTGCCGCGTGCTCCTGCCTCTCGTGGCCGGCTGTGATGCCACGGAGGCCTCACCGCCCCCTACTACTCCCACCGCTGGCCCAAGGTATCCCTCTACTCACCCACACCCCCTGTTATTTTGCAGCGACGGCAGCCTCACGCCGCAGCCGAACCAATGAACCCTCGTACTCCTCTCCGCGTGGGCATCCACTGCCACGTCTTCCCCGGCTCCACGTCATCCCCTTCCTAGGCCTCGCCGTCATCCACCGCCTTGGTGCTCTCGGCGCGGCGTGGTCAATGTGGTCAACGGCCGACTTCCATCGGAAGAGTACTGTACGTGGAGAGGCTGACAGCTGGGTCCACGGCCACAACCTAGTTTTTTTGTGATTTGCCAAGTAAGTCGCTTTGTCAGGCCTGTTGGGCTGCAAATCTTTGAGGACGAGGAGAGCTTCATTAATTTGGCGAGAAAATGGCCTATCAAGAATGAGAAATGGGTCAGTACATTTTAAAACACATCAAACCGCAATTAGTTTCAAATATCTTTTTTCATTTCGAGATTTTAAATTACATTAATTTTTATGTGTGGAGAATTTGTTGGATTTTATATTGATATACATTTATTTTTAAAATTTGTTTGAATGTGAGTCGAAATTTCGGGATTAAAAACAGTTCGGACCACACCGAAATATGCAAAATTTTGTATAATTTTTTAACCATGGCCACAATATCGGCTGTAATGCTAACAAAAAGAATATGGGCTCAAAAAAAACCTTAAGAATTAGCAAATGGGCTGTAAATTATTAGAAATAATGGTAGATGGGATGTATGCTATTTTCCACAGATTTAAGGCTTTCCTAAAAAAGGTTGACGACAAGCAAAGGATCATTGTATGTCCATCCACCGGCCGTCGTGCTTCTTCAATCTCTGCTCTTCTGCTCCACCACTCAAACAAGCGCCGGGGACTACTCGCTCCCTCCTCCTCGGCCGGTCAGGTCTGCCACAGAGGCCTCACCGCCCCCGTACTCCCATCGCTGGCCTAGCCATCCTCTACTCACCCACACTGCCGTTATTCTCCAATGAGGCGCACGGCGATAAACCCTCGTACAGTCATACTCCCCTCCGCATGTGAAACAACTGCCGAGTCTTCCCTGCCTCCGTGTCGTTCCCTTCCTAGGCCTCGCCATCGTCCACCGCCACAGTGCTCTCGGCGTGCTCGGTCAACATGGTCAACGATCGACATGCATCTGAAGTGGATCAGACGTGGAGAGGCCGACAGCTAGGTCCACGGCCGCACGCAAGGAAATGCCTCCTTATTATGCGCAAAATAATGATTCCTCCACCGACATCGTGGACCCACCGAAAGGGCCTCAGATTCACAAAAACGTTACCGCCAATCGACAGCTCGGACCCACCAGCTATATCTTCGCATGCAAGGAAGTGCCTCCTTATTACGCACAAAAAATGAATACTCCCCGTTAGCCGGGACCCAAAGATAGTGGCGAGTGACTTGTGGGCCTACTAAGTTGACGGGACGGAGGGCTTTGTTAACTTAGTCAATATGCACGATTCTAGCTCCAGTGACCGTACGATGTCCATCCAACGGCCGTAGTGCTCCTTCAACCTCTGGTCTTCTTGCTCCTGCCGCCCAAACCAGCGCCTGTAGTGCCTCGTGCTCCTGCCTCCCGTGGCCGGCTGCAATGTAGCGGAGGCCTCACCACCCCCTACTACTCCCACCGCTGGCCAGGCCATCCCTCTACTCACCCACACCCCCTGTTATTCTGCGGTGACGGCAGCCTCACACCGCAGCAAACCAGTGAACCCTCGTACTCCTCTACGCGTGGGCATCCACTGCCGCGTCTTCCCCGGCTCCGCGTCATCCCCTTCCTAGGCCTCGCCGTCGTCCACCGCCCTGGTGCTCTCGGCGCGGTGTGGTCAATGTGGTTAAGGAATGGCTTCCATTGGACGTGGAATGTACGTGGAGAGGCTGACAGTTGGGTCCACGGCCGCAGCAAGGAAGTGCCTCCTTATTACGCGCAAAATAATTATTCCTTCACCTGACAGCGGGGACCCACCGGACGGGCCACCGTATTTCGCGAAAAAATGTTTCCCCCTGACTGTTGGGACCCACCAGCTACATCTTCGCACGCAAGGAAGTGCGTCCGGGCCAAAAAAAACGATTCACCCCCTGACTGCTGGGACCCACCAGCTACATCTTCGCAGTCAAGGAAGTGCCTGACAGTCAGGACCCACCTGGTCGAAGCATATGTAGCGTTGTCATTCTTGTCGCGAACGTGTATGTACATATATACTGGTCGATGTAGAGGCGTGCATGTGTCGTAGTAGAGGCGCGTATGTGTCGTAGTAGAGGCGCGCACGTAGCATGTACACGTACGTAAAGTGGCCAGGGTGCAAGAAATAAAATACGCCACGCGTCACATACATCTGGCGGGTCTCGACGCTTACTCGCGATATACGTCTGGCGAGGGCTCGTGTACATGGCTGGGTCGAAACGAAGAAACATCGTCGTCGTCGTGTTCATGGGGAGGCAACGGAATGCGTCGTGTTCATGGGGAGGCAACGGAATGCGTCATGTTCATCGGGACGCAACGGAACGCGTGGGAGCCAACCGGCTGGGTCGGAACGGAATGCGTGGTCATGTTCATTGGGAGGGCTTGGATGGAACAGGCAGTGGAAACGAGGCCTGGCATACTGCACAACGGAGGAAACGGACCTCCTACATTCGGAACAGGGTCCTATTGATCGAGAGGGGTGTGGCGTACCGCAAAATGGAGGAAACGGACCTCCTACAGTCGAAACGGGGGTCCTGTTGATCGGGAGGAGTGTGGCGTACCACAAAACGGAGGAAACGGACCTCCTACGGTCGAAACGGGGGTCCTGTTGATCGGGAGGGGTGTGGCGTATCGCAAAATGCATTTAAACGGACTTGTGTTGGGCGCCACGGTCAAACGGGGTCCTGTTCATCGGGAGGGTGTGGCGTCTTGCAAAACAGGACTCCACGGGATCTGTTCATCTCCACCGTCGACCTCCTCCAGCCCCCACGGGCTCCTGTTCATCCAGCCTCCACCGCGCTTACTCCACCGCCATCGCTCAACCACCCTCCACCGTCTACTATTCATCCAGCCCTCCACACCACGGGGTCCTATTCAACCACCCCTCCACGGCCACCCCTCCACCGTCTACTGTTCATCCAGCCCTCCACACCACGGGGTCCTATTCATCCAGAGGCAACGCCACCGCTCACTATTCATCCAACCCCCCTCCCCGCAATGCTCACTGTTCATCCAATCGATCGGCTTCGATTAGCGAGTAGCGGCGAATCGCCGATCGGGTTAAGTTAACAACCATCGATCGACCGCCGGGTTCGATAAGCGTAGCTGCGGTCTGTCGCCGGGTTCGCTTGGAGCACAACGCCTCGCTTCGGGTTGATTAGAGCCAATGCCTCGCACACACACGCTGCATTCAGTGCTGAGAGAAACAAGCATCGCTCGCCCCGACCTCCCACCGTGCATCGCAACTTCCCAATTTTCCTCCCCTCGCTTCTACCACGGTTTTTCCATCATGGACGGCCCAAAGAATGTCATGCAGCCGCGTCTCGGCCCGCCTGGATGAAAAGCCCATTTTCTGTCATGATTTTTTGTCATAGAAGTAGGAGCCCACCACATCTGTGATGATACCGGGTTTTGTCACAATTATCGTCATAGAAGTGTCATATGTATGACAGGAAAAAATTCATTCGGCCCAAAATGTCACGGATGTGTCTTTTTTTGTAGTGCCACAAAGTGAACGCCTGACCGTTGCGGTGTTGAGTGACTCCTGGTCTTTAGTAGGTCGAGCGATTCCTTGTATGGTCGAGTGACATCAAGTAGGAGGGGTACCCGAGTGATATGATCGGTCGAGTGGATTGCACTCGACATCTTTGACTGAGGGTTCTTTGTTGTCTTCTTGGACTTCTTTGCTTCTAGGGTAGTGACCTTGGGTAGGGTGTATAGGTCAGGTCTATGACCCTACCCGGGTCTATATTCTTATCACTGACTACAAAAGTCGTGCGAGAAAGAAGATGGCGGAGGAGAAGAGGAGGAAGCTGGAGGAGGAGCAGAGGAAGCAGGAAGCAGACTGGCTTTGAATCATGGAATCAAAGCACGCGGAGTTGGCACTCGCTTTCCAGCGGCAGCAGCAGCAGATCGACAAAATCAACCAGGGAAGGGGGTCTCAGCAGCAGCAGGAGCTAGCGGATCTTGCATTGGATAGCATTGTCCCATCCGTGCTGAGAAGCCGGGTGGGTTCCGCCTCGGGTGTCGGTGTCAAAACCGGCAGATCTCGGGTAGGTTGGCCCAAGCTGTATGTCTGAGGACCGAACATAACTAACAAAGGACACAATGTTTACCCAGGTTCGGGCCCTCTTAACGGAGGTAAAACCCTACTCCTGCTTGATTATATTCGAGGGTATAGGGGTTACAAGAGTTGATCTACCACGAGATCGAGTTGGCTAACCCTAGATATGCTAGCCTAGCAATGTTATGATCCTGCCTCCGATCTACCCTCCGGTTTATATAGACACCGGAGGGGCTTGGGGTTGTACAAAGTCGGTTTTACAGAAAGGAATAATATATCCGGATACCTATACTTGTCATCCACGCATACGGGAGTCCCTACCGGACACGAGAGGTGATCTTCTGTCATGTATCTCGATGGCCCATCAGTCCAGCCCACATCCAATAGACCGGACGCTCGAGGACCCCCTAGTCCAGGACTCCCACAGTAGCCCCTGAACCAGTCTTCAATGATGATATATTCGGCATTCAAATTGTCTTCGACATTGCAAGGCGGGTTCCTTGAAGAATACACATCGCTTTCCTTTGTAAAAGAATTGTATCCGGCTTTTCATAATGAACACAAAAAAACAAGAACAATGTCTTTTACTGACAACTTTTTTGGCGAAGCGCCACACTTGATCCTTCGTTGTTTTGAACCGTTTTCCCACCCCGCATTCCGTGTTTCGAGGCCACACCTCATTGGCACGTCCTGTCAAAACAGAGATCGTGCCCACTTAATACAGGATTGCTCATAGATAATATTTGGGTAATCCAACCGTTTGCGGCGCATGATTTCATTGGGAATAGGCGAGATTCAAGGCACGAGTGGGGGCGGTTGGCATTTTTACTGCCTATAAGAGGGCAATGGACCTTTACTTTCTCCCCCATGCTTTCACATCTCCTCAGCCTTCCAATCTCCCAAGCTCTCTGCGCCCGCAAAGTTTCCGTCTTTCTCACCACCACCACCACCTCCTCCGACCATGGCCGGATCTAGTTCCAAAGGCAAGTGGGAGGCCTCCTCCATCACGGAGAAGGAGATAAAAAATCTCCAGAGTGTTGGATACCTCGCCGCCAACATCGCGCACAGGCTTCCCCCCGAAGGTCAAGTCATTCCCACTCCAGAGCCCGGCGAACGGGTCGTCTTCCTTCCCCACTTCCTTAGAGGGTTAGGTTTTCCACTCCACCCATTCGTCCGCTGACTCATGTACTACTACGGGCTATATTTCCACGATCTAGCCCCAAACTCTTTCCTCCACATCTTGGCGTTCATCGTCATGTGTGAGGCTCTCCTCCGCGTCCACCCACACTTCGGCCTATGGCTCAAGATCTTCAACATGAAGTCAAAGGTGGTCGACGGCAGCACGCGGACTACGGGGAGCTATGATAAGCAAGCTGTCGAACACCACATGGCCCAAGGGAGCCTTCATGGAGACCGTCAAGATCTGGTGACAGGAGTGGTTCTATATCACTGAGCTGCGCCGCACTAAGTGGGCGGCAATTCCGGACTTCAGATCCAGACCCCCCATGAGGCTCGTCTCCTGGAGCATGAAGGGCCACGACTGGGCGTCCCAGATGAAGGTGCAAGCGCTGCAAATGCGCATCACCAATGTGCTGGAAAAAAATGTTGGTCTGACCAACGTGGTTCAGATTATGCTCTTCCACCACATCCTCCCCAGCCAGCGTCGGGCTTCCCCCATGTGGGAGTTCAAGCCGGAGGAGCCGCGGACTCTGCAGCACTTCCTTGGCAGTACACATGAGGGAATGTGGAAGCTGCTCTTCAAGGCGCAGAAGAGTTGGCCCATGGAGACCGAAGATGTCGGCCTCAACGTCGCGAATCTGTCATCTCCGGTAAGTACTTAACTTTTCGAAGACATGTCTAGTTTATATATATAAATATTTGGTGGATACAAAACTCATTAGTCCATCCTTTACAGGGCTGGACCAAGAAGTCGGAGTGGATTAAGAGTCCGGCTCCATTGCTCGAAGACCCAGTCACTCCTCAGCTGGAGGAGATGCTGGTCCCGGCGCCTTATAAGGCGCCGGAGAAGAAGACCAAGAAGAAAGGCAAGGGGCCCAAGGACAGGCCCCAAAGGCCCTCCGGAAGTAGTGTCTGGAGAGACTGAAGCCGCTCCTCCCATGAGGAAGACGAGGATGAAGAGGAGGAAGAGGAAGAGGAGGAGGAGGAGGAAGTGGCCAGCGACTCCCCCCTCAAGACGAGGAGGGGAAAGAGTACAGCCTCCGAGAACCTGGAGGGGGCGACACCAAAGAAGGGGCGGGTGGTCCTCTCAGACAGCTCGGACTCAGAGTTCGAACACAGCCCGAAGAGGGTCCAAAGGGAGAAGCCCCTTGCCGAAACGTAAGTATCAAAAACTTACCCGTTCAATTATTTCTTAACCTGTCTCTATCATATCAAGTCTTTCTCTACTTTTTAGCCCTCCGCGCGAGATCCCGATTCCCTCCACTTTAGAGGGGAACTCTCTAGCCCCTGGACAGGTGGAGAGTGACGGGCCATCTCGCGCCTTCTCTCCCCCTGCCATGGAGGACACCGACATGTCATCCCAAAGGCCATCTCCTGGCCGGGGAGGAGTGGATGAGACCGTCCAAAAGGCGCGCGAGGACAACACCTCGGGTGTTGCAGAGCGGAGCATGGCGACCCCCATGACCACCGCGGGTGGGGGCCTCAGCCATCCCCGCCCTCGCTGAACACCATCCCGGAGACCAATACGGCTCCGGGTTCGGACCAACATCCCCCTTTGAAAGAGGGGGGAGGAGCAGGAGCTCCGTCGGTGGCCTCTGTCAATCTGGAGGCCGCTGACACTCTACAGGAAGCACTGCAACATGTGTCCATCATGGAGGAACACCACATCCTGATGGGTGCGCTTATGGAAAAGGTTCGGTCCGCGAAGAGCGGACTGACCGAAGCCTCCAACAGCCTACTGACGGGCTTCGAGGTATGCAATGTAATATTATTTACAAGTTTTTTATGTATGTATATATATATATCTGTGTCTCTGTGTGTGTGTGTGTATGTGTGTGTGTGTGTGTGCGCGCGCGCGTGTGTGTGTGTGAGGCAGAACCTATGTGTAGACAGTAGCCCCTAAGGATCTGTCCGGATTAGAACAATCCAAACAGAGGATCAAAACAAGTATATAATGTGACATATATGTTATTGGACAGGCTTCTATGTTGGCGGCTACTGCCCAGGCCGCAGAGATTGCTGAGCTCAATCGGAAGTTGCGGCTATCCGATGAGGAACTCGGCCACATCAACAAGCGGTTTAATGAAACCCAAGGTATGCGGCACTACGACATTCCCGAAATTTATATGTGTAATAGACATTTAATTTGACTAAAAATGTTATAAAATACTCACAGTTGGCGCAATCGAGGTCGAGTCCCTCAAGAGCGCCCTCGCCGAAGCCAAGAAGGAGGCGAAGGTGAGCAAGACGGTCGTGGATAGAGCGGCCAAGGAGTTGGAGGTGGAGCAAACCATCTGCGGCGGGGTGGGGGAGGTCGAACAGGAGCTGAAGGACGCCATCACCAAATGCGAGTATTTGGAGCAAAAGAGTTTGGAAATGGCCTCCAAGCTCACCAAAGCTCTTGAGAGCATGAAGGAATCCCGGGTTGATGCCCAGGGTGCCCGGCAGGAGATCCAAGAGGCGAGGAAGATTGCGGCTAGTAAGGCCTTTATCATGCATAGTAGATTTACTAGTAAGATATACATTTTACTAACCCAAGTTTGGAGTTCTCCAGGCGCCTTTGCGGATCTGACGAGGAGTATTGCGGATGCCGCAGCATTCTTCCGAGCTGAAGAGGGGAGAGGGGAGATCAACGGAGAAGTTGTTCTGGTCGCAGTACCTTGCGCCAGAACTTCCAGTGCCCCTGAGTGACCAGCTGAAGCAGTTGTCCGAGCTGCACAGGGTGGCCGGTCTGGCCATGAAGGATGTAATAGTCTGCCTATGGTCGGCTGAGTCCATACCTAGCAGCCACTTGAGACTCATGAAGTGGCTGGTGGATGCACTTCCTCGGATCGAGACCCTCAAGCGGTCGTCCTACATAAAAGGCGCCCGGATGGCCATCACCCGCGTCAAGGTGCAGTGGGCGAAGATGAAGGCCACCGTGATTGCCATCGCAGGGCCACCTGAAGGCAAGGAGCATCGGCGTCCGGACAAGTATTTTGACGAGGTCCTCGAAGGAGCCCGCATTATAGAGGGCCAGTGCTCAAAGGACATCATATTTGAATAGTTGAGTTCGGTTTGTAAGAGTTGTGTAATGAAGTCATGATGTATAATAGCTATGCTTACGCTTTATGATAAGTTTATCCTACTGTTTGGCCATTTATATGTATGAAAGTTTACCACTCGTCGGCTTCAACCCCCACGTAAATATTACAGGGGTGTTCGGGAACGCATGACCGCACTTTATCCAATGTCTTGGTCCGATGTAGGAGGCGTCTTGCAAGGTGAACTAGGCATTTAGACTATGCGGCTTTAGTACTTTCACTTAGCCATAAGAGTCCATTGGTGGCGCTAAGTACTAGCCCATTGTTGTGTGAATGGAAATCCGGAGTGCGGCGCCTTTGCAATGTGGCTGGTCGAAAACCCAGCCCCTCATATAACACGACATAAATCGCGAGCAATTTGAAGTATAACACTAAGTTGCTGGATTGCTGACCCGCTCTCTCCTATCATGATAGTCAGTTTTCGGCTTCCTCTACTAAGGTACTTAACCAGACGAACCAGAAATGCAATCGCAGTAGTTCTCCCTTTACTACCTTAGTCGATCTTGCGGAACATAAGGTGGCAAACACAAGAGCCGGGCAACCCAACTATAGACCAAAGACATGATTCGAAGCCGATGCATATAATGCAATATCCGGGACGCCGAAGAGTTCCTTAGAGGTGTTCGGACTTAAGAGTTTCGCGGGACCGAATACAACCCCTGGTATGAAGGCCGTGCCGAACCACATATGTCAGTCGAATGTAAGGTTGAACACATATGAGAAGGGAATACCGGGACTCAACCAAGAAGGTGACAATCATCTACTTCCTTTATATCCTTATTGACACGCCGAGTTGTGATTCGACAGACAATGCCATTCAATATTAAGGTCATATTACATGCCTAGAGAAAAAAAGGTTTTACATGAGGGAAAGTCTAACACAGGGCCTAAAGACCATGGTTCGAAAAAGACTCCAGTGATGCCCTGCCGCACGTCTGCGTCGTTTCTCCTTAGTAAGAAGTCCTTTGATGGGGAAATGCTAGCCTTGAAAGGATCTCTTGCAACAACCATTTAGCAAGTAGGGCTCTTGATGAACCTGCAGTAAGAGGAAAAAGATATATGCGGTCCTGATGGGGTTAAGCCGTACAAAGGACCTTTTCGATAGTGTGCCTCCGGCGCCGCCCAAGGTATTTTTAGTGCATAATTATGTACGCGCGGTACACAAGCCGCAACTAGTAGGGCGATCGGCGGAGGCCGGACTAGTAATCAAGGTCCGGATCCATTGATTTATCGCTATTATGCGCGGACGGGACTCGTTTGGATACGTCGTTGGCTTTGTTGGCCGGTGAACTGTTCGGCTTGATAAGGCCGCCATACACTTCGGCTGCAAGGGCCGCTGTGTGTTCTTTAGTACGGAGGGAGCGCTCCATGTTACCATTGACTGTAATAACGCCATGAGGTCTAGGCATTTTAAGCTTCAAGTAAGCATAGTGCAGGACTGCATTGAAGCGGGCGAAGGCAGTTCGTTTGAGCAATGCATGGTAGCCACCACGGAAAGGGACGATGTCGAAGATTAACTCTTTGCTGCGAAAGTTGACTGGGGAGACGAATACTACCTCTAGTGTAAGTGAAGCCGTACAACAGGCCCCCACTCCTAGTATCACACCTTTAAAAGTAGTGTGACTAGGCTTGATTCATGATGGGTCATTGCCTATCTTACGGATAGTGCCTTGATAAATCAAGTTGAGACTGCTGCCACCGTCCATAAGGACTCTTGTGAGGTGGTATCCATCAATAATTGGATCAAGTACCAGGGCGGCCGAACCCCCGTGACGGATACTGGTTGGGTGATCCCTGCGAACAAAGGTGATCAGACAGGCTGACCATGGGTTGAACTTGGGGGCGACAGGCTCTAAAGCGTAGATGTCTCGTAGTGCGCGCTTGCACTCCCTTTTGGGGATATGAGTGACATAGATCATGTTCACTGTTTTCACCTCAGGGGGAAACTTCTTCTGACCCCTGGTGTTCGGCTGAAGGGCTCATCATCGTCTTCACTTGGAGGTCCCTTTCCCTTATGTTTGGTATTTATCTTACCGGCCTATTCGAAAACCCAACAATTCCTGTTTGTAAGTGCATCTAGTGCCCCTTAGGATTTTGGTGTATTGAAGACTTATAGGTTAAGGGACTAATGCGTTTGTGAGTGTACACAGGTCTATAAGTCTATGAGGAGTTTGATATTTACAGAGAAAGTCGACCCCTAAAAATGAAGTTCTTCGACTGAAGACTTTGATATTATGAAGACTTTCTGAAGACTTTGAAAGTGAAGAAATTGGTGTGACCTTGAAGACTTGGTATTCATTTGAGGAACATGAAGCATGAAGACTTTTGTTTTCGTAGTTTCATTTTCTCTTTCTTGAGTCATAGGAAACACCGTACTGTTAAAGGGGGTTGAGGGAATACTAAGGAAAAATTTCCATGTGATGCTCAACTCAAAATCCTACACCTACCAATCCCTTCGAGTGAAGCCTTTGGAAATCTCATACAGTTCAATCACTTTCTTCAGTGACAGAGACGAAGTTCTTCTGGTCACTGATGAATTTGTTCTGACTGAGGAGTTAGGAATTCGCCAGTGCGAATTGCCTACACAGTGAGGAACATGATAGCCCTGAGGAATTTGAGAGTCAAATTTCCGACCGTTCTTTATCTTCTTGTGGCTGTCCCAAAATATCTTATCCACCTAACGGTCATATCATTGAAGGGCATTTATGTCTTATCATGTCGGGCTGCTCCTAGGCTATAAATAGCCGCCTCTACAACCACTAGCTGGTTGGCTGCTCCGAGAGAACTTGACACTTGTCATTTGAGAGCAACCCATCCTCCGAGGACTTTGAGCGAAAATCATCAAGTGAGGAAAACCCAAAACCAAACCCCTACAAAACCAAAGTGATTGAGCATCACTGAAGAAATTGATGCTGCGTGGATCTGACGCCTGTTACCTTTGAAGACTGTGCTTCTTCCAGACGGTTAGGCGTCATGGTCTAGAGCATCCAAGAGGAATTGTGGATCGCCGAGTGACCAAGTCTGTGAAGGTTTGGAAGTCGCCTGAAGACTTGCCATGAGTGATTGGATGAGGTCTGCGTGACCTTAGTTCAAGGAGAATACGGTGAGGACTGGGTGTCCTGAGTTGCGTGCTCAGTGACTGGGTGTCCGGAACTGTGTGTCCTCGAGTTTAAATACTCAGCCGCTCCAACCAGACGTACAACTGAGACAGCAGTTGGAACTGGTCTACCAAATCATTGTCTTCACCAACATAACTAGTTCTATTTCCTCAACCCTTTCATTTCCTCATTACTGTGTTGAGTGTTTGTTCATATCTGTGTTTGAAGACTTTGACTGAAGACTTTCTCAATTTCCTCGGTTCAATTTCTTCAGTCTGTTTGTCTTCATCTTGTGTTATCCTGTGATTACGCTTTCTGTACTCTGTGCTAGTCTTCATTTCATCATGATGACCATGCTTGTATTCTTTTATGCTTACTTCTGAGTACTTATTCCGCTGCTAGTAGTTCTTCGCTAAGGAATTTCCTCACCGGCAAATTCCTCAGTGAAGAATTCATAAAAATCGCCTATTCACCCCCCCTCTAGTCGATATAACGCACTTTCACTGTTGGTGTGGTTCGCAGGCTTATCGGGTGTGCCATGAATCTGATAGGGCCACTCAAGGATTTTATCCAAGCTGGATGGCCCGTCCTTGTTGCCTTTGAAAGGTTTCTTCCGCTGACCGGACTTAGGACCGCTGAATCCTACATTCACTGTCGTATCGTCTGTGTCATCATTGTTGTTGTTCCGATGTTTGTTTTTATTGCGGCGAGGTTTACCATAGCCGTCCCGCACCTCAGAAGTGTCGGGGTCACCCGAGCTGGTGCTTCTACGAGCTAACCAGTTGTCTTCACCCGCACATAAGCGGGTCATAATTGCTGTCAAGGCTGCCATGGTCTTCGGCTTTTCCTGCCCAAGATGTCGGGCAAGCCATTCATCACGGATGTTGTGTTTAAAGGCCACTAAGGCTTCGGTGTCCGGACAATCTATGATCTGGTTCTTTTTAGTTAAGAACCGATTTCAAAGTTTGCGGGCTGATTCACCTGGCTGCTGAATTATGTGACTCAAGTCGTCAGCTTCCGATGGCCGTACATAAGTGCCATGAAAGTTGGCCCGAAAAGCATCTTCCAAGTCTTCCCAGGTTCCAATGGAGATTTTTGGGAGGTTGTTTAGCCAGTGTCGTGCTGGTACTTTCAGCTTTAGTGGAAGATATTTGATGGCGTGAAGGTCATCTCCTCGAGCCATGTGGATGTGGAGAAGAAAATCTTCGATCCAGACGGCCGGATCTGTCATTCCATCGTACTGTTCGATGCTTACGAGTTTAAACCCTTCTGGAAATTGGTATTCCATGACCTCATTGGTGAAGCATAAAGGGTGTGCGGCTCCTCTATATCGTGCAATATCGTGGCGGAGATCGGCTGACATCTAAGTTCGGTTCTGATCCAGATTATAGTAATGGTCGTCACGCCGGGCTTCATAGCCGTTATCTCGCGCCGGGGCACGGCCCCTTGATCCGTATATTGATCTAGTCTGACCAGCTTTATTGGCTAGGTCACGTTGCAAGTCGTATGTGTATCTCGCAGCTCTTGTCTCCCTGCCTCTTTGGCATGGAGGTGCGGGCTGGTGTTCAGCTTGATATGCCGCTTTATCCCGTCCACGTGGTGGTCGGTCTGGTTGGTATGCCTGATTGTATTTTGACGGTATTGGCTCAAGGGCTTCGTTGTTGAACTGTGGCAGCAAACTTGCGCTTAGGGTAACTTTTAATAGGTCGCTCGTGGCCGTATTCCTCAGCAGTCAGGACCTTAGTCCACCTTTCATTAAGCGTATCTTGTTCGGCTTTGAGCTGCTGCTATTTCTTTTTCAGGCTCCAGGCTGTAGCAATGAGCTTTCGCTTGAAGCGTTCTTGTTCGAGGGGTTCCTCTGGGATGATAAAATCTTTGTTGCCGAGGCTGACCTCCTCTTCAGATTCTGGCATATAGTTGCTATCCTCCGAATCTTCATGATCAGCGTGTTCAGGACTATGTTCACCCTCTTCCCTCTTGTCTTGCTCGGACATGGGCTCGATGGGGGTATTCGGGATCTTCGGCATCATCCGGAGTCCCATTGTCTTCGGTGCCGGTATTACTGTCCTTCGCCCGACGCGATCGTGAGCGGTGCCGATGACATCGGCGCTTTGGTGGTTTATCGACGGGTTTGTCCTCATCGGGGTTCTGGTTATCCTCATCATCCTTTTTATCAGGGCTGTCCACCATGTAAGAATCATAACTTGAAGTGGCCGTCCAACACCCTGTGAAGGGTGGGACTTGGCTGGGCTCGGTCTTTGCATCGTTGTCCATACCATCGATGTCTTCGGACGCGTAGTCCAGCATGTTGATTAAATCCTAGACAGTGGCTACTAAGTGGGTGGTGGGTGGGGTGTAAAATTCCCCGCTCTCAGCCTCCACCCCGAGCTGGGTACAGTTCGGAGATAAAGCCCCCGTGATGGCGAGAGCCTGCATCAATCCCAATGTTTCATCTAGGAGCAGAAGTAGGACCACAAACTGCGGATCCACTGGGCTGAATTCGGCATGGGACCCCTGATTGGACCCAATGAGCGCAGACCTCGACAGTTCGGGGTGGTTGCCCAGGGCCAAGTCTAAGATTGCATCTGGGTCTTTGGTCAGGAGTTCCACAAGGCGAAGAAGTCCGGCGGGGATCACGCTCCCGTCTTCGGACGTTGAGGCCCGCCCCAGATCTAAGGCCGAGGTAGGTATGAGTGTTGATCCCTGAACGGGATCTAACAGGGGATCCGAGGAGTCTTCTTGGCGGGGGCACAGAGTGGCAGCCGAGGCCGCGGACCCGTCGGAGACCAGGTCTCCTCGGATGTCAGCAACATAGTTCAGGTTTCCAAACCTGATCTGGTGGCCGGGGGCATAACTGTCGACCTGCTCGAGCACTACAACAAATATGTCAACTTGTGACCTTCTCTCAGTGACCCCGGCTGAATTAGTCGTAAATCCACGACCATTTTGCTTGGAAGGGCTCAAACCCTGAAGTTGCCTTACACCAAATGGTAATAAAGCAGACAAGAGTGGTCAACGACCTTCTTTCTACCTGATTACGACCAATATAAATGGTCATGAGGTTGTGAACGTGGATGCATTGGTACTTAAGGTGTCGCTCAAGGTGGGCTTGGGTCTCGGTGGAACGAGGCCACCTTCTTTTTTTAAAAAAAGTTGTGTGCCATGTAGGCCTCGGCCCATCCAGGAAGAAATGTGGATGCCCTCATATTACTCAAAAAAAATCATATATCGGCCCAACGAAAATGGGAAAATAACAAGTTTTTCATTAGAATTGGAAAATAATGAACTCCTTCGTAAATCTTGATATATGGTTTAGCAATTACTCCCTCCGTCCCAAAATAAGTGTCTTGAGCTTAGTACAGAGTTGAGACACTTATTTTAGGATGGAGGGAGTAGAAAACTAAACATGTAATTCAAAGAAATGTTAATGATAATAGTATTTCAAAAAATGTAATCATGTGTTTAAAAAACTAAATGTGTGTATTTGAAAAGTTTCATGCATATATATAAAGTTTCAAGTGTATGCAAAAATAATCATCACTACGTATATATGAAAATTTTACAATATATATCTTTCCCTAATAATAAAGCATGAATTGGGTCTCCGGGTTCACCGTCACAATACGCTTCTTCCTGTGAATTTACGCTTTCAGAATATTTTTTTTTCAAAATCCAAGGTGGTACTAATTCAAGATGGATTTATTGTACGTTGACGTTTTTGTTCGTTGCTAGACTGGGCCGAACCATAAGTCAACATATGGGCTTTTCTTCGTCGTTAGCCTATGTGAGCCATCGAGGTGTTTCCTAAGAATTTGTCCGTGCATTGTTCGTCGATACAGGGCGATGAGCCTAATTAAGTGGAGTTCAAAAAGTGCTGACAGAGTCGAACCCACGACCTCCAATATGATCAACCGAAGCAATGCCACCACACCAAGACGCTCCGTCTGCGCCAACATAGGCCTGCAACACCCCTTATTCTAAGATAATTATGGAGCAGAAAAAAATTATTTATTGCGTGTGAGATCGAACTCAAGACCTCACATATTTTTTGAGATGGTCAACCAACTAGGCTACTGTACGAATGTTGAATAGTACCACCTCGCTACCTTGGAGTTATTCCTACACGTTTATATACTTTGCAAATTACATGAAATATCAGCAAGTCGAGAACAAACAAAGAGGCTGATTACATGTGAAATAAAGAAGGAAAGAGAGGCTAATTATTACATGAGAGGGAAAAGAAGGAAAGAGGGGGCGACGTGGACAGAAATAAAGAAGGAAAGATAGGCTAATTAGAGGCGACGTAAACAAAAATAAGGAAGGAGCTATACGAGGTGCATAGGAGGGAAGAGAGAAGGAAAGAATATTTATGTCTATATAGAAGGAGGACATCACTATCGAAATTCTCCATGCGATCTCTCCTTTATTTATTTATTTATTACTGCCATTAGATGAAAAATACATCACAACCCACTCCAAAACTAACAAAATTGTCCATTAGATATATATTTTTTGGAAATTGATCTCTCCTTTAGTAATTAGATTTTTTTTGAGAAATTATACAGTTATTATAGATGAACAATTCCATGAAAAATACATTAGGGAGTCCTCCCCAACTGTCCTACATGCATAATTTCATGTTAAATAAAAAGGCATCTCCTCCTAAAAGTCATTCGTTCAGCCTTTCCTGCTCCACCGAGGCACGGAAGAATCCGTCCTCAACTTCCATCAAGGTTTCTTCGATCACCTCCACTCCAACAATCGATTTGCCTCCGGACTTAGCATGCTCCAATCCATGATGGCTTCAACCCATGATTACTGACGCGGCACATGAGGTAGGACAATTTTATCTTCTCCATGAAAATTTGACCAGATTTTTTATGTGCGACTTAAAGAGACATACATTTTCACAAATAAATTGTCGAAGGTGAATTACTGCCAACGTCTCTTCCCAAGAATCATGATGGAAAAAGTGACAATTCAAAAGGAATGGATCCAACATTATGTTACTATCGAAATTAGAAATCCTTTTATTTTCATCTGTTAAAAAGTAGTATTTCCTCTGTTCATTTTTATAAGATGTCTCAGACAACATACATTCAATTGTTTTGACTTCTGTCTGAAATACCTACAACTCTTATAAAAGTGAACAGAGGGAGTAGTATTTAAGTTCTTGAAGTACTTGGAAGTCTGACCAAAAATTAGCATGTATGTACCATTGCTCATAATTCAAATAATATCTGAAAATCCTTTAAATTAGTAATTAAACTCTTGAAGAATATGCTTCGAAGGTGAGAAAATAGGCACCCGACATGAAGTTCTCCCCTTCCTCTCCAACCGCAGCCCTTCCACCATATGTTTCCCCCACTCAAAAACTCTTCCACGCACAACTCAAATTCAACCCTAGGGTAGCGGGGTTCTTGAAGGAGGCAGCGTTTGAGGGAATCAGTACAATTCTTCACATCTATGGCCCATGGTCCAGACAATGGCAATCCTAAATGGGCCAACCGCCAAAATGAAGATTGAACTCCGATTAAATTCTCCGGCCAAAACATCCAAATAAATCAGGATACCATAAAAAATGCCCAAAAAATTTACTATCTGTTAAACTTACCCAAAAATGCCCAAAAAATTTTAGCACATAAAAATATTTTTAAAACATTTCAAAAAATATGTTTGTACTTTTTAGAAACACTTAAAAATCCCCCCCCCCAGATCACTTCTTACAAGGATACCATTTGGAAATGTACAACATAAAAAACATCCTTTAAAAAATATCTGTTAAAAAATGTTAATTTACATAGAAATGTTCCAATTTTCATAAAAATGTTAATTATTCTTCAAAAGGTGTCACATTTTGTATGAAAACATTAACTTTTATTAAGGAAATTCCCACGTACAACATTATTATCAATGTTTATTAAAATTAGATATAAAAGATTATGCAAAAGACACATGAAGCAGGTTGTGCTTCTTTTGTCGCCCCGTGCAACGCATGGGCATTTGTACTAGTATATATATATATATATATATATATATATATATATATATATATATATATATATATATATATATATATATATATATATATATATATATATATATATAGGCTTGCTAATCTATGCCTGCGCGCATTCTGTGTTATCCTACGCTCCGGCCGCTAATTAGGCTGACATGCTAACCAGGTCGAAGGGCACGACGTGGGAAAAATTTGATCGTAACGCTTACGACCAAAACTACTCGTGCCACTTTGCCGGCCTCCTCCCAGACAGCAAAATAGTAACAGGTTACCATCGCGATGCTTTAGTTAACATAGTCATCTCTCGCATGCCTACACCATCGTAACATCGTAAAAGTGCCCAGCCTAAGTGTTAATTCCTAACTTCAGTAACCGGGCCTATTGGACATAGTAAAGTGTCTACCACAGAAGTAAATGGCCCTTACGAAGTTGTAACGATTTACCATCATGTACAGTTTTCTCCCTGCCAGTAAAAAACCTAGGTCATTACTATGTATACTTAATATATTACTGGCAATGTCTAAGGATGAAACTATCAATGTTTTACTGCCGGTAAAATACCTAGGTCCATTACCATCCATATTTACTATATTACCGGCACTGAATAGTGTGCAAGATCATGGCGTAGCGGAGCAACACATGGTAATAGAAATAAATGTGTTACTTTATTTTGCACATGTCGTTACCCTCAGAATCTGCTTTCTCCGTGACCCGCGGACCCACGTGTGATTAGGAGCAGGCAGCGCGTAGATTGAGTTAAAATGCGCGCACGCTTACAATAGCGCACCCGTATATATATATATATATATATATATATATATATGAAACATTTGTCCTATATATATAGAAAAGTAGATAACAAAACAAGATTTTCTAAAATGTTAATCATGTATTTAAATTTTTCTAACCAATATCAACAATGTTTTATATGTATACAAAATTGTACAATGTGTAAAAACAAATATAGACATTAAAACGTATGTATGAAAAGATGTTTTATTAGGAATATATGAAAATATGTTAATCAAGTATTTTAAAAAGTTAAACATATATAAACAATATCTACAATGTGTCTTAAAAATGTAGACATGTGTTCAAAATATTAGAAATCAAAATATTTATTAAAAATGTTAATAATGTAACTAAAAACCGTTTAATATCTATAAAAAATGTTTCTAGTGTACACAAATTTGTTCATAAAATGTGGTCTAATATTCTTCAAAAATGAAGAACTATTTTACAACAAATATTTGTAGGTCTTCACAAAAAAACTCATTTTGGGAACTCAAAAAATGGAAAATGAATATGCGGAAATATGTCTTTTTCACCAGAGATAGATCAAAAGCTTTGGACACCCAACCATATTATCAATTGTGCATTAAATATGGCCTAGTATTTTCGAAAATCGATTTCGTCCAAATTTGCAACATATATATGGTAGGTCCTTCACAAAAAAACTCACTTTGGGCACTCGGAAAATGGAAAATGATTTTTTCGTCCAAAGAAAATAAAAACTTTTTTAGCCAACATTGTTTGTCATTCCAATATGTACCCTTGTGCACAATATGAGATCATTTGAACAAACTATGCCATGAATGTGGCCATACGATTAATCATTTGGCTTGAAAGCCATTGATCTCCACACATGATAGCTCGTTTCTAAGAACTCTTTTTTAAAATAATTATCGTATTACAAGTTTATTATTTTTCCTGATAACTTGGCCACATATAATGACACAACGCGAAGGTTTTCAAAGTTTTTGATTTTTTTTTTGAATTTTTTATGCCCGTTTCAAAACGCGATCAAAATGGCGGGCTTGACAGTTCCTACCTAGTGGTTGAATCTTGGAAAACTTTTTGGTGTTTCTCTGATTAAATAGATACTTTTGTACCTAAAAATGGGTTTTGGAAAAAAGAAATAGCAAACTATGAGGTACCTGCAGTTGAATTTTGACCCGCTTCCAACTGAATCGGCAGAGATTTGTCTTTTTCACGAAAGGTGGATAAAAGGTTTTCACACCCAACCATATTGTCAATTGTGCATTAAATATGGCCTAGTATTTTATAAAATTGATTTGGTCCAAATTTGCAACAAATATATGGTAGGTCCTTCACCAAAAAAACTCATTTTGGGCATCCAGAAAATGGAAAATTATTTTTTCGTCCAAAGAAAATGAAAACTTCCTTAGGCAACATTGTTTACCATTCCAATATGCATCCTTGTGCCCAATATGAGATCATTTGAATAAACTATGCCATGAATGTGGCCATAAGATTGATCATTTAGCCTCAAAGCCATTGATCTCCACACATGATAGCTCGTTTCTGAGAACACTTTTTAAAAATAATTATCGTACTACAAGTTTTTTTTCATAATGACACATTGCGAAGGTTTTCAATGTTTTCAATTTTTTATGAATTTTTTATGCCCGTTTCAAAATGCGGTCAAAACGGCGGGCTTGACCATTCCTAGCTAGTGGTTGAATCATGGAAAACTTTTGGTGTTTCTCTGATTAAATAAATACTTTTGTACCTAAAAATGATTTTTGGGAAAAATAAAGAGCAAACTATGAGGCAGCTGCAGTTCAATTTTGACCCGCTTCCACCTGAATCGGCAGAAATTTGTCTTTTTCACGAGAGGTGGATAAAAGCTTTTCACACCCAACCAGATTGTCAATTGTGCATTAAATATGACCTAGTATTTTAGAAAATTGATTTGGTCCAAATTTGAAACAAATATATGGTAGGTCCTTCACAAAAAAACTCATTTTGGGCACTCGAAAAATGGGAAATGATTTTTTTTGTCTAAAGAAAATGAAAACTTCCTTAGGCAACATTGTTTGCCATTCCAATATGCACCCTTGTGCACTATATGAGATCATTTGAACAAACTATGCCATGAATATGGCCATAAGATTGATCATTTGGCTTGATAGCCATTGATCTCCACACATGATAGCTCATTTCTGAGAACACTTTTTTAAAATAATTATCGTATTACAAGTTTGTTATTTTTCCTGGTAACTTGGCCACATATAATGACACAACGCGAAGGTTTTCAATTTTTTTGATATTTTTTGAATTTTTTATGCCTGTTTCAAAATGCGGTCAAATCGACGGGCTTGACGGTTCCTAGCTAGTGGTTGGATCTTGGAAAACTTTTGGTGTTTCTCTGATTAAATAGATACTTTTGTACCTAAAAATGATTTTTGGAAAAAATAAAGAGCAAACTATGAGGCAGCTACAATTCAATTTTGACCCGCTTCCAACTAAATTGGCAGAAATTTGTCCTTTTCACGAGAGGTGGATAAAAGCTTTTCACACCCAACCGTATTGTAAATTTTGCATTAAATATTGCCTAGTATTTTATAAAATTGATTTGGTCCGAATTCGCAACAAATATATGGTAGGTTCTTCACAAAAAAGCCTCATTTTGGGCACTCGAAAAATGGAAAATGATTTTTTCGTCCAAAAAAATGAAAACTTCCTTAGGAAACATTGTTTGCCATTCCAGTATGCACCCTTGTCCACAATATGAGATCATTTGAACAAACTATGCGATGAATGTGGCCATAAGATTGATCATTTGGCTTGAAAGCCATTGATCTCCACACATGATAGCTCGTTTCTGAGAACAGTTTTTTGAAATAATTATTGTATTACAAGTTTATTATTTTTCCTGGTAACTTGGCCACATATAATGACACAATGCGAAGATTTTCAATTTTTTTGTTTTTTTTTGAATTTTTTATGCCCGTTTCAAAATGCGGTCAAAACAGCGGGCTTGGCTGTTCCTAGCTAGTGGTTGAATCTTGGAATTTTTTTTGTTTCTCTGATTAAATATATACTTCCGTACCTAAAAATGATTTTTGGAAAAAATAAAGAGCAAACTATGAGGCGGCTGCAGTTCAATTTTGACCCGCTTCCAACTGAATCGGCAGAAATTTGTCTTTTTCACGAGAGGTGGATAAAAGGTTTTGACACCCTACCATTTGGTCAACTGTGCATTAAATATGGCCTAGTATTTTATAAAATTGATCTGGTCCAAATTTGCAACAAATATATGGTAGGTCCTTAAAAAAACTCATTTTGGGCACTCGGAAAATGGAAAATGATTTTTTCGTCCAAAGAAAATGAAAACTTCCTTAGGCAATATTGTTTGCCATTCCAATATGCACCCTTGTGCACAATATGAGATCGTTTGAATAAACTATGCCATGAATGTGGCCATAAGATTGATCATTTGTCCATAAGATTAATCATTAAGAGGATGAAGATGACTCGGGGAGAAGATAAGGTTACAGGGATGGGCAGTGCAGTGATAGATAGTTTTGTCATAAGATAAATTGTAACGAGTAACAAGTAAATAAAGTAAATAAAGTGTAGCAAGGTGGCCCAATCATTTATGTAGCAAAGGATAAGCCTGGACAATTTCTTATAATGAGAAAGGAGCTCCGGAGGACACATGAGAATTATCGTCAAGCTAGTTTTCATCACGTTCATATGATTCGCGTTCGGTACTTTGATAATTTGATATGTGGGTGGACCGGTGCTTGGGTACTGCCCTTACTTGTACAAGCATCGCACTTATGATTAACCCCTATTGCAAGCGTCCGCAACTACAAAACAAGTATTAAGGTAAACCTAACCACAACATTAAACATATGGATCCAAATCAACCCCTAACGAAGCAATGCATAAACTAGGGTTTAAGCTTCTGTCACTCTAGCAACCCATCATCTACTTATTACTTCCCAATGCCTTCCTCTAGGCCCAAATAATGGTGAAGTGTCATGTAGTCGACGTTCACATAACACCACTAGAGGAAAAGACAACATACATCTCATCAAAATATCGAATGAATACCAAATTCACATGACTACTAATAGCAAGACTTCACCCATGTCCTCAGGAACAAACGTAACTACTCACAAAGCATATTCATGTTCATAATCAGAGGAGTAATAGTATGCATTAAGGATTTGAACATATGATCTTCCACCAAGTAAACCAATTAGCATCAACTACAAGGAGTAATCAACACTACTAGCAACCCACAGGTACCAATTTGTGGTTTTGATACAAGATTGGATACAAGAGATGAACTAGGGTTTTGAGAGGAGATGGTCTTTGGTGAAGATGTTGATGGAGATTGATCCCTCCCGATGAGAGGATCGTTGGTGATGATTTCCCCTCCAAGAGGAAGTGTCCCGGCAGGCAGCCACTGAGCCCTAGATTGGTTCCGCCAAGGTTCTGCCTTGTGGTGGCGGAGTTTCGTCCCGTAAGCTTGCCCACGATTTTTTCCAGGGTAAAAGCCCTCATATACCATAAGATGGACACCGGGGGGCCACCGGGGGGCCCAGGAGATCGGGGCGCGCCTAGTAGGGGTGGGCACGCCCCCACCCTCTTGGCCAGGGTGTGGGCCCCTTGATGTATTTCTTTCGCTCAATAATTATTATTATTCCAAAAACATGTTTTGTGGAGTTTCAAGATTTTTGGAGCAGTGCAGAATAGGTTTCCAATGTTTGCTCCTTTTCCAGCCAGAATTCCAGCTGCCGACATTCCCCCTCTTCATGGTGAACCTTGTAAACACTACTAGGAAAAGGGCTATAGATAGGATTGATACTAATGGTGCACCGTGGAAGTAGTGCGCCACTACTATATACTAATGGCGCACCAGTTGGTGATGCGCCATTAGTGTGGAAGACACTAATGGCGCACCAGAAACATGGTGCGCCACTAGTATTAAATTTTTTTTCATTTTTCCATACATACTAATGGCGCATCAGGTCGAAGTGCGCCATTACTAGTTCTAACTAGTAATAGCGCACCAGGCAGACCGTGCGCCATTACTGTATTTTTTTATTCTTTTTTTTGCAAAACTACTAATGGCGCACCATTTCACAGTGCGGCATTACTAGTTTAAACTACTAATGGCGCACTATGACCCGGTGCGCCATTAGTATATATATATATATTTTACTTTTCTGCAAAACTACTAATGGCGCACCACCTGTAGGTGCGCCATTAGTAACCAGGGTTACTAATGGCGCATTTGTTGTTGGTGCGCCATTAGTAACCTGGGACCCCAACAAGATATTTTGGACAGCCCCACACCTACCCACTCACTTTCCCCATTTCATTCCCTCCACC
Source organism: Aegilops speltoides (assembly GCA_021437245.1). Classification (NCBI taxonomy): domain Eukaryota; kingdom Viridiplantae; phylum Streptophyta; class Magnoliopsida; order Poales; family Poaceae; genus Aegilops; species Aegilops speltoides. The sequence goes on along the minus strand of CM038145.1, from coordinate 319,634,697 downwards.
TCCTTCTCCAAGCTTTCGGCTGCCTCCTCCTCCTCACCTCATTTCCACCATAGATTCATCAAAATTAAGTGGTGAAATTACCTTTTTTTTGATAGGTAAGTAAGGGGAAAGCTATCTTCATGATGTAGATCTACCTTTTTTCTCCCTAGCTCGCTCCAATAACGTGCACATGCACTTTTTGTGGCCTAGCTAGATCTATGTATGTTTGTGGTGTTGCATGTGTTTGTGGTGTTGCATATATGTTTGTGTTTGCAGGTACGGTATTTGTAATGCGATAGTTGCCAATATTTTGCCTAATGTTGATTCATTTCCGTTTAATGAAATTTTGGCACTATGCATTCTTTTTGGTCCTATTTTTAGGAAGATCATGCCAAATTTTTCTTGGTTCTAAAATATCGTTTTGCTCTACCCTCGACGACCATGGTCTGCACGATGACCGAAGGCATTGTGAATAGGTTTTGAGCTCCTGAAGGCCGAGATGCTTCAAAAGAACGAGACGGAGATAAGATGTCCGTGTCGAAGATGCAAGTCAAGAGCCTTATTGCGGACCCAGATTCCGGCAAAAGGGGACCACCGCTCTTGCATGTTTCATGGATGGCTATTGGTGGCAAGGTGATGAAGATGACTATGAAGTCGCCCATGGGGGCGGGCAAGAAATGAGGAAGGGCAACAAGACAAGTACCACCGCGCGGGGCGGGCGAGAAGACGAAGAATCTCCGTGACATGATCACGGCGGTGATCTTGTACACACATCATCATGTAGAAGATGTCGTACATGATGATGAGGAAGATCAAGACGAAGGGCATGATCATGAAGATGAAGATGCCGGAGCAGACGACGATGGAGGCTGGGTGCAGGACCCTCATATTCAAGAGCGCTTCTCAAGCAGACGGATAATGCAAGAGCCGCTGAGAGAAAGCCAAGCTGGATCAACTGGAGATAGACGCATTACTCCATTGTATGAAGGATGCAGCCCGAGGATACCCGCCGAAAGTAATGCTCATGGCTCGAGATGAAGGTAAAACACAAAATGACCGACGCGTGCTTCGACGAGAACATGTCATTCTGGCACGAACGTCTTCCCAAGGGGAACAAGTGCCCAACCAGTTTCGAGGAGGCGAAGAAAATCGTGTGTCCTCTGGATTTACCGCATGTGAAATACCATGTGTGCATGAACAATTGCATCATTTATCGAGACGAGCACGCAGAGTCTACCATATGTCCAGTGTGCGGCGTCACTCGATACAAGAAGAGGAAGAAAGCTCCTCGAAAATTGGTGTGGTACTTTCCGATCACTCCTCGTCTGCGGTATTTCGGACCCTAAGGTAGCAAAGCTCCAAAGCATTGGCACGCGGATAGGGAGGAGAAGAAGCGGAAGATGACGGAAATGATCCGAGATAAATAAAAAGACAAGATGCCGAGTCACCCTAAGGATGCGAGCGGTGGCAAGCGTTGAATTTAGAATACCCGAATTTGGGAAGGATCCAAGGAACTTCGTCTTTGGCGCGAGCAGCGATGGAGTAAATCCGTTTGGCAGCGAGAAGCACACATAGCACTGCCTGTGTTTGTGTGGATGTACAACCTTCCCCGTTTGTGCATGAAGAGGAAGTACATTCACATGAGTATGCTAATTGAAGGGCGAAACAACCAGGAACGACATCAATCAGATCTGGGGCTCTTTGAAGGAGGAGCTAGACACGCTGTGGAAAACGCCACCAATACGTGGGGCGCCGCAGAAAGAATATTTCCCTATGAGAGCCGCCTTTGCTCACGACGGTGCACGACTCTCTCGATTACGGATATCTCGCAAGCGGGTAGTCCATGGATTTTACGGATGCGTAAGGTGCATGGATGACACAATGTATCGCCAGACTAGATAGAGATCCGGGTCTTGAAAACCGTGTTCATGGGACATCGAAGGTGGCTTCGCGATGATGACCCGTGGAGGAAACTCAAGGATCTGCTCGATGGTGAAACCGAACCCAAAACGCCTGTACGAGGAGCAGCGAGGAAATAGACGAGCTATTGAAAAATTGGAAAGACCGCCCACCGCCGGAAAGAAGCAAAAGGCGCGAGCCGGAAAGAAGTGAAAGGCGCCAGAGCAGCTGCTGAAGGTATGGAAAACGAGGTCTGTTTTACGGGACTTGCCGTCGAAGATCCACCGTGTGCCTCACAGCCTTGATGTCATGCATATCACGAAGAACGTGTGCGAGAGTCTGCTGGTACCTGCTCAACATGCCGAGAGGACCAAAGATGGGCCAAAGCAAGGCGGACTTGAAATCAATGGGCATCGGCAGAGCTTCACACTAATGATGATGATGATGATGATGAGGCGGGACAGACACGTAAAGTCGCCGCAAAGGCAAAAGGCCAACAAGACAGAAATGATTACCCTCCGCGTGCTTCACTCTAAGTCGAGGAGATCGAGCGTTTTTCACCTACCTCCTAGGAGTAAAACTTCCTTCGATTCTGCTGGGAAGATAAGCGAGATACCTAGACCCAAATGACGAAGTTCAGCGGGATGAAGTCTCACGATCGTCATGTGTCGATGACGCAGATACTTCCAGCTTGCAATCCGTGGGATCATGGATGTGCACGTCCGTGAAACGCTATTTGGCCTATGCAACTTTTTTCGACGCCATCTCGAAGTCGATTGGCGTGAGGCAACTCGAAGGCTACAGAAGAGATCGTGGTGATACTATGCGAGCTTGAGATTTACTTCCGCCGCATTCTTCGACGTTATGGTGCATCTGCTGGTCCATATCGTGGAGGATATCATCCAACTCGGTCGACGTTCTGCACAAATGATGCCGCTCGAAAGGATGAATGGTGTCATCAAAGGATACGTTCGCAACATGTCACGCCCGAGGGAAGTATAGCCGGGGCTTTCGATCAAGAGTGCATCTCCTCATCGCATGAATTATCTAGGCATCGAGAAACCCGTTGGTCTACTGTCAACAGCACCTCGGCGAGCTCATTGGATGGGGTCACCGTGAGGGTCGCCGCGAAATGCATGTCGACTTCGAGGGTCGACTCGCCAACTTTGAAAGAGCAAACCTAGTCGCGCTACAACACATAGACGTGGTCGATCCTTGGGTGGTAGAGCACAAAACCTTTATTGAGAAGACGTACAATGACCGAGGCCAACAGAGGACGGACGTAGATATAATCGAAGAGCACAACTCATGTTTCACGCGTTGGTTCAAGCAGAAGCTTATGTCGTACCCTTTACATGAGGATTCTTCCGCGGAAGAACAACTCATATTCGCCTTGTCACAGAGTGCCGAGCACAACCTGATGACCTATGAGGCGTACGATATCAACGGCTACACATTCTACACCGAGAACAAGGACATGAAGAGCGATGGTTATCAGAACTCCGGGGTAACGATGGAATCCTACACCGGCAACGACAAGGACAGATACTACGGAAGGATTGAGGAGATCTGGGAGCTGAGCTACGCTGGAGAGAAGGTCCCGATGTTCCGTGTCAGATGGGCCAAGAGCGTCCTAAAAGAAGACCGGTATTTCACCAGCATGGTTATACCCGAAGCCAAATCCAAGACCGCGGGCGCAAACGTCACCACGAAAAATGAGCCATGGGTACTGGCTTCCCAAGTGGACCAATGCTTCTTCATTACCGACCCGTCAAAGCCCAGTCGTGTTGTCGTGAGGAGAGGCAAAAGGAAGATCATCGGAATGGATGGAGTAGCCAATGAGCAAGACTTCGACAAGTACGGCGACCCGAAGATCGAACATGACGACGACGATGAAGTAGCATCACACACCACAAGAAGAAGCAGGACCACCCTACCTAAAGGACGTCCATTCCACAGAAGAACTCCATTTGCGAAAAAGAAGGGCAAGAAGATTGTGAACAGATAGCTAGCTAAGATCGATTGTATTTAAATCGTAGTCTTCATTTCTCGATTGTATTTCGACATTTGGAATGATATTTCTTCTGTTCTAGTCCTCATGAATATTGAATTATGTTTATTATGGTATTGAATTTCTAACTCACAAAAAGTATTGAATTTGTTAATATTTTGTGAACTCATTAATATTTTTAAATTTTTATGATATTTTTTCAAATATTTTCAAATAACAAATTTGATGATATTTTTTAATATTCATAAATAATTTCAAATAAGAAATTTGATGATATTTTTCACATTCATAAATGTTTTCAGATTTGATTTGTCATTTTCTAAAAAAATATTAGATGAAACTAAATATTTTTTCACGACCCCCCGCACCCATCAACGAATGTAAATGCTCCTCCTCCCTCCCTCCTCTACTCATCTCCTCAGATATAGTGCAATAATTTTTATCAATAAAAAATAAAAAATAAAAGTTACTAATGGCGCACCAAGAGAGGGTGCGCCATTGTTATCAATTAAAAAAATTACTTATGGCGCACCCCTCGGTGGTGCGCCATTGCTAAGCCTCCCCCCACACTAAAATCCCCAATCTCTCACATTTCTCTCTAATCCCTCCCCTGCCTCATCTCACCCGCGCCTGACCACCACCGACCACCACTTCCCCCGTGCTCGCCGTCCCCGACCGTGCTCGCTTCCCCCGCCGCACCCGACCACCACCGCCGCCAACGCCCCCTCCTCGAGCCAAGCGCCACCTCCCTCACCGTCCTCCCTCCGCCCGCGCCCGCCTCTCGTCCCCCCCCCATGCCCCTTTGCATCAACCTCCCTCCCGAAGCGACAGCTAGGGGTCCTAGCTTACCATGCATGCCGCCACCGGCCGAACCCTCCGCTGCCCGCCTCAGACAGACCCCAGCGCGCCTCCCCCATCAGCGGCCTCCCACCAGTGGCGCCCCTCCTGCAAAGCGCCCGCCCAAAGAACACTTGCCGCCGGAGCTATGCTGCGATCGGTCCAGTAGCGGTAGCCACCACTCCTTCGTCCTTCCTCCTCTTCCCTCATCCCCTCCTCCTTCCTCTTGCATCCTCTGTTCAATTTTTTCTGATTTTTTAGTGGATGAGTACTTGATGTAGATTCGATCTTGTGGGAATATAGTGATAGTTATTTCTTGCTTGTCATGTGATTTTCGAGCATGCTCAAGTTTACATGTGAAAGGATTGTGCTTGATAGGTGTTTGTGATAATGCCTCTAAGGGCAAATGTTTACAAATTGTAGGTTGAATATTTTTCATGAGCAAATGTTTTGGTTTAAACATGTTAGCAGTGAAATATGCGATGATTGACAATGTCTGAGAAGGAAAAGATTAAGTTGTTTTATCTGCAATTTGAGAGAGCAGGAGCTTTGTGTTGGTTATACTGGCCGAAATTGGTTAACACATATCTTCCAGAGAGATCCCTGTTCTAGGATTTGAGCTCTCTCTTCTCTGAATTCAACTAAGGCATGAGACAAGGGGGGAGATAGCTATTAGATCCATGTCTTAGTAGTGGTAAACAATCGTGTAGGTCAATTTTGACTCTGGTCTTGAACTACAGGGTTGCAATGTTTTGGCATCAACACTTTTAAGAAAAGAAAAAGCAGGAGAATGAAGATTATATTAAAAAATGGTATTAGTAGTGGTAAACAAGCATATAATCCCTCCCAGGTAGTAACAATAACTTTATGCAGGAGAGTGAAAGAAGAAGCATAGGCTTAATTGAGCTGTGGAGTTCTTGTTACCTTGTCTGTCTGTCCTCGTTAGTTACATGTATCTCTCTGTTTGTGTTTCTGCGTAACAGGTTCGATCATGGTTGGAGAAAAATTGAGGCGTTTGTTGGCTCCAAGACAGTGATACAGGTATATAGATGTGCTCTGCTTACTTGTTTGGTTTGCAATAGTGGTGAGCCTCCTCCACCCCCACCTGTTCCCCCCTCTATCGCATGCACCCGTCGCCCCCATCGGGTAAATTCTATTATGAAATAATTCCTACTGTTATTTAAAATATAAATGAAATGATTTGGAACACCAAGCAAGAGTTACGTTTCAAGTTGCTGAACCTTTTCATATAAGCTTGCAGAAGATTTAATTGATCATACAGAAAATGAAAAACGAAGGTCATACCGATCCTAGTTGGTATTATTTTCCTCAATTTTAAGTGTTGAATGAACACATAAAGAGAGTGCTAAGTGATTTCAATATATCAAGTTTCAGAATAATATATAGGATTGTTGGTTTTAACCTCGGTTGCCATTGTTTCTATTTGTAACGATGCGAAGAATGACTCATGCTGCTTGTGCTAACAATCTCTAAGTGAAAGCAACTAGTTGGAGTAGATTTGTGCACAATACTCCTTCCAAGACAATTTGCTTCTAAGGAGTAGTTTCAATTTGATTGCAAGGAGTAGTTTCATAAAGTTTCAAATGGTTTCATATAGTTTCAAATGGTTTCAGTTTGCTTCCAAGGAGTTGTTCTCTGTCTGGTCCAATTCTGAAGAAATAAAGAGTGAATAGTTTGTTTGTTCCCTGTGTGGTCACTCTATTTTTTGAGTACTGACATTAGTTATGTTTGTTAGATAGCAATTTTTATTGCCTGCAACATGACAACTTACTTGAAGGATCTTACTCAATCCATAGGTAGGTATGGTGGACTCTCATGGCAAAACTAGGTTTAAGGATATTTGGAAGCACAAGTAGTATCTCTACTTGGTGCAAGGAATTTGGCTAGCATGAGGGGGAAAGGCAAGCTCAACATGTTTGGAAGGTAAATGACAATATACTTTAACTGGGATGTGAGAAAAAATAAACCATTACGTTGTCTTCCTTGTCCAACGTCAACTCTTTTAGCACGTCATACTTAATGAGTGCTCCCAATCATAAAAGATGTCCAAGATAATATATTTATATGTGAACCTCTCTTTCCTTATCACTTCCTATTAATTGCAACGATGACCAAGACTACGTTTATCAACTCTCAACAACTTTTATGCCTCATACTTTCTATGTGTGAAGTCACCACTAACCATAAGATCAATATGAACTCTTTTATTCTTTCTACTTCCTCAAGATCATAGCAACATAGCAAAGCCCTTGACTCAACACTAATCTTTATTATAGATAGCTCACGGACTCGATTACAAAAAGAGATCACAAAGCAAAACTCAAAGCTACTTGATATCAAAACTTCAATCTACTAGATCAAGATACTACTAAAAGGATCGAACTAAATAAAACGGTAAAGATAGGAGTGTGATGGTTATACGATACCGTGGCACCTCCCCCAAGCTTGGCAGTTGCCAAGGGGAGTGCCCATACCGATGTGATTATGTCCTCGGAGGTGATGAAGTAGGAGTTGTTGCAGATGTGGGTTTGTTCCTCAATTTACGCTTGAGTATAATATTTTGCTCCTTTAGGTCCTCGATCTCCTACTCAAGGCTTAATACTCTTTTGCATAATTCATGTTTATTTTCCTGCAAGAGACAAAAAGGGATAAACTCGTTCTTTGGCTTCTTTGCTCTATCAGGGAGGCTTGACTTGTTAAACTCCACATGCATGTCCCCAAGCTGAGGTAATGGGGCTTCGTCTTCGTCTGAACTCGTCTCCTCCTTTACTTTAGGCTCATAGTCTTCCTCTTCTTCAGAGGTCCAACCATCATGCTCCAAGTCCCCGTAGACCTTAGGGTGTGCAAGGTAATCAGCCACATAACTTTCCCCTTCCTAATCCTGAGACGACATATTGCTCTAAATCTGTAACAGAACAGCTAGAAACAAAAACAAAGGATATTTGTGTGATACGGTGGTCAAAACTTTCGGGACTATATATAATGAATTTTTACCGACCAAAATACGTAACGTGCAAGAAAATGGAGTCCTGGAGGCACACGAGGTGTCCACGAGATAGGGGGCACGCCCAGTAAGGGTGGGCGCGCCCTCCACTCTCGTGGGGGCCTCGTGTCCCTCTCGGACTACTTCTTTCTTCCTAAAATTCTTAAATATTCCAAAACTGATAAAAATTGCCATTGGAGTTGTTTTGGAGTCGGTTTACTTACCGTACCACATACCTATTCCTTTTCGAAGTCTGGAACGTAATGGAAAGTGTCCCTTATGTATTCCTCTGGGGTTAAGGTTTCAATAATATTAGTTTCAACATTGATAGGATTACCTGAAATATAATGTTTAATTCTTTGACCGTTCACCACCCTCGGACTTATGCCTTCGAAGTTGTTAATTTTTACGGCACCAGAACGATAGACCTCCTCGATAACATAAGGACCTTCCCATTTAGAGAGAAGTTTTCCTCCAAAAAAATCTTAAACGAGAGTTGAATAATAACACATAATCTGCTACGTTAAACTCTTTTGTATCCTTTTGTCATGCCAGCGTTTGACTTTTTCTTTGAATAGCTTGGCATTCTCATAGGCTTGGGTTCTCCATTCATCAAGTGAGCTAATATCAAACAACCTCTTCTCACCGGCAAGTTTGAAGTCATAGTTGAGCTCTTTAATAGCCCAATATGCTTTATGTTCAAGTTCAAGAGGTAAATGACACGCTTTTCCATAAACCATTTTATATGGAGACATACCCATAGGATTTTTGTATGCAGTTCTATAGGCCCATAATGCATCATCAAGTTTCTTGGACCAATTCTTTCTAGATCTATTGACAGTCTTTCGCAAAATTAATCTGAGCTCTCTATTGATCAACTCTACTTGACCACTAGACTGCGGATGATAAGGAGATGCGATTCTATGATTGACATCATACTTAGCAAGCATCTTACGGAAAGCACCATGAATAAAATGTGAACCACCATCAGTCATAAGATATCCAGGGACTCCAAACCTTAGAAAAATAACTTCTTTAAGCATTTTAATAGAAGTAATGTGATCAGCACTACTAGTTGGAATAGCTTCTACCCACTTAGTAACGTAATCAAAAGCAACTAAAATATGTGTATAACCATTAGAGGCAGGAAAAGGTCCCATATAATCAAAGCCCCAAACATCAAACGGTTCAATAACAAGAGAGTAATTCATAGGCATTTCTTGGCGTCTACTAATGTTACCTATTCTTTGACATTCATCACAAGATAAGACAAACTTACGGGCATCTTTGAAGAGAGTAGGCCAATAAAAACCAGATTGTAGTACCTTGTGTGCAGTTCTATCTCTAGCGTGGTGTCCTCCATAGGATTCAGAGTGACACTTGCGTAGGATCTGTTTCTGTTCATGCTCAGGTACACAATGTCTAATAACACCATCTACTCCTTCTTTATAAAGGTGTGGGTCATCCCAGAAGTAATGTCTTAAATCATAAAAGAACTTTTTCTTTTGCTGGTATGTGAAACTAGGCGGTATAAATTTAGCAACAATGTAATTAGCATAATCAACATACCAAGGAGCAGTATGAGAAGCATTAACAACCGCTAATTGTTCATTAGGAAAGCTATCATCAATAGGCAGTGGGTCATCAAGAACATTCTCTAACCTAGACAAGTTGTCTGCAACGGGGTTCTCAGCTCCTTTTCTATCAATAATATGCAAATCAAATTCTTGGAGTAGGAGAACCCATCTAATGAGCCTAGGCTTAGCATCTTTCTTTTCCATAAGATATTTAATAGCAGCATGATCAGTGTGAATAGTAACTTTGGAATCAACAATATAAGGTCTAAAATTATCACATGCAAACACAACTGCTAAGAACTCTTTTTCAGTAGTAGCATAATTTGTCTGAGCAGTATCAAGGGTCTTACTAGCATACTGGATAACATTCAATTTCTTATCAACTCTTTGCCCTAGAACAACACCTACAGCATAATCACTAGCATCACACATAATTTCAAAAGGTAAATTCCAGTTAATTGGCTAGACAATAGGTGTAGTGATCAAAGCTTTCTTAAGTACTTCAAATGCTTCTACACAATCATCATCAAAGACAAAAGGAATATCTTTTTGCAATAAATTAGTCACAGGCCTAGAGATTTTAGAAAAGTCCTTAATGAACCTCCTATAAAAACCGGCATGACCAAGGAAACTTCTTATACCTTTTATGTCCTTGGGACATGGCATCTTTTCAATAGCATCAACTTTGGCTTTGTCAACTTCAATACCTCTCTCGGAAATCTTATGTCACAAGACAATGCCTTCATTAACCATAAAGTGACACTTTTCCCAATTCAGGACGAGACTAGTGTCTTCGCATCTCTGCAAAACTCGATAAAGGTTGCTCAAACAATCATCAAAAGAGGATCCATAAACGGAGAAGTCATCCATGAATACCTCACAAATCTTTTCACAAAAATCAGAGAATATAGCCATCATGCATCTTTGAAAGGTAGCAGGTGCATTACATAAACCAAAAGGCATACGTCTATAAGCAAAAGTACCGAAAGGGCAAGTAAAAGTAGTTTTTGATTGACCCCACGACCGTAATTGAGAGAAACCAGAATAACCATCTAGAAAGCAGAAATGAGTGTGTTTGGATAGTCTTTCTAGCATTTGATCAATAAAAGGTAAAGGGTAATGATCTTTCTTAGAAGCCTTATTTAATTTACGAAAATCAATTACCATCCTATAACCTGTAATAATTCTTTGCGGGATCAATTCATCTTTATCATTAGGAACAACGGTAATACCTCCCTTTTTAGGAACACAATGGACAAGGCTTACCCAATCACTATCAGCAACGGGATAAATTATACCTGCCTCAAGGAGCTTTACTATCTCCTTTCTTACCACTTCTTTCATCTTGGGATTTAGTCGTTGTTGAGGATCTCTAACTGGTTTGGCATCTTTCTCCACTGTAATTTTGTGTTGGCATAATGTGGGACAAATGCCCTTAAGATCATCCAGAGTATATCCAATAGCTACTCGGTGCTTCTTCAGAGTTTTCAATAATCTTTCTTCTTCTTGCTCTGAAAGGTTAGCACTAATAATAACAGGATATATTTTCTTTTCATCAAGATAAGCATACTTAAGATTATCAGGTAATGGTTTGAGTTCAAACACGGGATCACCCTTGGGTGGAGGGGGATCCCCAAGAATTTCAACGGGAAGGTTATGTTTTAGCACAGGTTCCTGTTTAAGGAACACTTCATCTATTTCCCTTCTTTCCTTCATAAACATATCATTTTCATGGTCTAGCAAATATTGTTCTAATAGATCAGTAGGAGGCACGCCAATGGAAGCAAGACCAATAATCTCATCCTTACTAGGTGGTTCCCTATCACGAGGTTGTCTATGAAACTTAGCAAAATTAAACTCATGAGACATACCATCTAAGCCAATGGTGACAGTATCTTTTTCACAATCAATCCTAGCACTAGCTGTCTTTAAGAAGGGTCTACCAAAAATAATGGGACAAAAGTCATCTTGTGGGGAACCAAGAACAAGAAAATCAGCAGGATATTTAACCTTCCCACACAAGACTTCAACATCTCTAACTATCCCAACTTGTCTAATGGTATCCCTATCAGCAAGCTTAATGGTAACATCAATGTCTTCCAATTCAAAGGGTGCAATGTCATGCATAAGCTCTTTATATAAGCCATGCGGTATTCACTTGCACTAGCACCCATATCACATAAGCCATGATAACAATGATCTCCTATTTTAACAGAAATAACAGGCATGCCTACGACAGGTCTATGTATCTTAGTATCCGGTCTAGCAATATTAGCGCCTCATCACGTAAATAAATAACATGCCCATCTAAATCATCATCCAAGAGATCTTTAACCATAGAAATACTAGGTTCAACTTTGATTTGCTCAGGAGGTGTATAAGTCCTAGTATTACTCTTACGAACAACAGTCGAAGTTTTAGCATGATTCTTTATCCTAACAGGAAAAGGAGGTTTCTCAACATAAGTAGTAGGAACAATAGGATCACTATAGGTGATAGTCTTTTCTTCAACTGTAATAGGTGCAACTACTTTTACTTCAACGGGAGGATTATATTTAAACCACTTCTCTTTAGGGAGATCAATGTGAGTAGCAAAAGATTCACAGAAAGAAGCTACTATCTCAGAGTCAAGTCCATACTTAGCACTAAATCCATGAAAAGCATCGGTATCCATAAAAGATTTAACACAATCGAACTTAAGTGTCATACCTGACTCCATACCATCGTCGGAACCCCAATCTTCAGAGTTGCGTTTAATTCTTTCCAATAGGTCCCATTTGAAATCAATAGTCTTCAGCATATAAGAACCAGCACAGAAGTATCGAGCAGGTTGCGATCATTGAGAGAAAGCCGAGCATAAAATTTTTGAATAATCATTTCCCGGGAGAGCTCATGATTGGGGCATGAATATAACATTGATTTAAGCATCCCCCAAGCTTGAGCGATGCTTTCTCCTTCACGAGGCCAGAAATTATATATGTAATTACGATCACGATGAACAAGATGCATAGGATAGAACTTCTGGTGAAATTCCAAGTTCAATCATTTATAATTCCAAGATCTCGTATCATCACATAGCCTATACCATGTCAATGCATCTCCCTTCAAAGATAAAGGGAAGACCTTCCTTTTGACAACATCATCGGGAATACCTGCAAGCTTAAATAATCCACAAACTTCATCCACAAAGATAAGGTGTAAATCGGGATGCAATGTTCCATCTCCTGCAAATGGATTAGCTAGCCGTTTTTCTATCATACCCGAAGGAATCTCAAAGTAAATATTTTCAAAATTTTCAGTAGGTTTAGGAGCAACTCTTTGCTCTTCTGGTCGGGGTGAAGATACCCCGAACAAGCCCCTCAAAGGATTAGTTTCCATATGACAAGTAACAGAAAATTTCAGCACACTATATAAATGTTTCCTTACCAAGTTCCACTCACCAAAAGCGCTACACTCCCCGGCAACGGCGCCAGAAAAGAGTCTTGATGACCCACAAGTGTAGGGGATCTATCATAGTCCTTTCGATAAGTAAGAGTGTCGAACCCAACGAGGAGCAGAAGGAAATGATAAGCGATTTTCAGTAAGGTTTTCTCTGCAAGCACTGAAATTGTAGGTGATAGATAGTTTTGTGATAAGATAAATTGTAATGAGTAACAAGTAAATAAAGTGCAGCAAGGTGGCCCAATCCTTTATGTATCAAAGGATAAGCCTGGACAATTTCTTATAATGAGAAAGGAGCTCCCGAGGACACATGGGAATTATCATCAAGCTAGTTTTCATCACGTTCATATGATTCGCGTTCAGTACTTTGATAATTTGATATGTGGGTGGACCGGTGCTTGGGTACTGCCCTTACTTGGACAAGCATCCCACTTATGATTAACCCGTATTGCAAGCGTCTGCAACTACAAAATAAGTATTAAGGTAAACCTAACCACAACATTAAACATATGGATCCAAATCAGCCCCTAACGAAGCAACGCATAAACTAGGGTTTAAGCTTCTGTCACTCTAGCAACCCATCATCTACTTATTACTTCTCAATGCCTTCCTCTAGGCCCAAATAATGGTGAAGTGTCAAGTAGTCGACGTTCACATAACACCACTAGAGGAAAAGACAACATACATCTCATCAAAATATCGAACGAATACCAAATTCACATGACTACTAATAGCAAGACTTCACCCGTTTCCTCAGGAACAAACGTAACTACTCACAAAGCATATTCATGTCCATAATTAGAGGAGTAATAATATGCATTAAGGATCTGAACATATGATCTTCCACCAAGTAAACCAATTAGCATCAACTACAAGGAGTAATCAACACTACTAGCAACCCACAGGTGCCAATTTGTGGTTTTGATACAAGATTGGATACAAGAGATGAACTAGGGTTTTGAGGGGAGATGGTGCCGGTGAAGATGTTGATGGAGATTGACCCCCTCCCGATGAGAGGACCGTTGGTGATGACGTTGGTGATGATTTCCCCTCCGGAGGGAAGTGTCCCCGGCGAACAGCTCATGGGAGCCCTAGATTGGTTTCGCCAAGGTTCCGCCTCGTGGCGTGAGTTTCATCCCGTAAGCTTGCATTTTTTCTAGGGTAAAAGCCCTCATATAGCGAAGATGGACAGGGGGGCCACCAGGCCCAGGGAGATAGGTGCGCCAAGAGGGGGCGTGCCCCACCTCCCTGGCAGGTGTGGGCCCCGATGTATTCTTTTGCTCAATAATTCTTATTAATTCCAAAAACATGTTTCGTGGAGTTTGAGATTTTTGGAGCACCGCAGAATAGGTTTCAATGTTTGCTCCTTTTCCAAATGAATTCCATTTTACAAGATTCCCCTCTTCATGGTAAACCTTGTAAAATAAGAGAGAATAGCCATAAGTATTGAGATATAATATGTAATAACAGCCCATAATGCACTAAATATTGATATAAAAGCATGATGCAAAATGGACGTATCATGCAGTGGTCCCACGGGAACACATATCACCCCTTCAAGGCGGCTTAGAGAAACGTAATTTTTTTAGGGAAGAGAAACGTAAATTCATCCGGTTAAATTAGAATGTTTTTTCTTTAATAGCTTGTTTTAAAATATATTACGACCAATTTAGATAGTCATAATGTTGCATGATGTACTGCATTTTGATTGGTCCACACACAACACACGCAGATCATGAATGAACGTCGTTGGATCTTCTCGGATCCAACGGCAGCCCTCGTCTCCTCGCCTCCTCCACCAAACCCCACCTGAGCCGAAACTCTAGTCATCTTCCATCCACCCCCCGCCTCCTTTCTTTCTTTCTTTCTTTCTCGCCCTCCCCCCTCAGGTCCTCTCCCCCTCTCCCTCGATGTAGATCCCCCTCGTCCGCCTCGTCGCCGCCACCCACCCCTCAGAACCTTGCCGCCACCCACCTCCGCCACCGCCCTCACTCTCCCCTCGTCTCCCTCGTCCTCGACCAACCTTGCCGCTCGCGGGGCTCTCACATAGCCACCACTCCATGCCCGCACACGACAGAAGAGAAGCCCTCGTCAGTCGCAGGTCCTCGACTCCGCCATCGCAGCGCCGAACCCTCATCGTCCGGATCCAGCCACCATCGCACCCATGCCGTTCACCCCGTGACCTCAATCCGGCAAGAGCACCCTCGCTGTCGTAAGTGACCCACGCACCCCTCTCCTCTGATTCACGATTCGTCCACGGCCTCACGGATCAGATCTGACTGGCCGACCTCCGATTCACGCTGTAGGTGGCCACGGTCTCCGCCGTCGGCGTCGGCATCGTCTAGGGCTCTGTCAAGCTTGGGCAGGCGAGGCGGCCGCAGCGGATTCGCAGCCGTGCCCACGACCTTGATCTGGTGGACACGACCTCTCTTCCCTCGCCAGACCAGACCAGCGGGGTCCTGGGCTGGCGCGGTTCTCGCAACCAGCAGCCGGTCGGTGCTCCCGTTGGCGTCATCTTCTCTTCTCCGGCGTGGTCACCTCAATGTGTGGCGTTGTCTCATCCGATGTGATGGAGAGAGATGGATCACCGGAGTCAGCAGGGCCACCAACAACCGTGACTTGGGCCCTCTCGCACTCGCAGATGGTCTCGACAACAAGGTCTCCATCGACTACGTCCAATTCCATCAACTCTGGTACATCATCGAGTGCAAGGTCTCTGATTCAGCTCTCTTCTTTTACGGTTTCTGCAGCAACACCAGTCCATTACTTCAAAACTATGCAATTGTCTCTTGCTCACGTAAACACAACGAATTAGTGTATAGCAAATTTTGATTGGATTTTCCTGCCTTTATGCGATCTGTATATCCCCTCCTGCAGTATCTCAACCGTATTACTTGTTGTGCAACCCAAATGAGTATAATCCCTGATGAATGTATCAACCAATTTGTTGCTGCATTGTGACAAATATATATAATTTCTACTACCTGTATAGTACTAATATGCCGATGCTATGTTTCTTCCAAGTTTCTGTTATGTATCTTGAGTCCGCATCACAATGACAAAATTAGTATTAGAACGCTGCATATTTATTAGGATGTGGCTGAAACCATTGGATGGCCTTCCTGGACATGTTGGATGTGGCTGAAATATGTCAGTTTTGGATGATTGAATCTGGCTGGAGCAAACTCTCACTGTGTATTGTATCATGTACACATCACTTTTTTTCTCTAATTATACAAGAGCGCTCCCTCTGCACTCACTCATGTCACATAGATTAGCCTTGAATTTTAACACATTTGTTGTGTTATATTAAACTACCTTCTATTTGCCGGGGATGTTTACATGTACCACATGAAGCAGCTCTTGCTACTAAAGGTTCTTTGCCCCCATTCCATCCTTCCTTTTAAATTGCTGAAATTTATATTCTGTAACTTGGATGGCTATGTTGCATTTGCAATTCTTGCTTTGTTAAATTTGAGGCTATGTTACATTTGTAGTTCTTGCTTTGTTAAATCTGAGATTAATGACAATGGTATATAGAAAGCAAAAAAATTGTTGCCACATAATGATGTTATGGTACCCCCGAGTAATATGCTTGAATCAATATGATTTTTCTTGATTATAATTATCTTATATTATCGTGATGTTGGCAGGTATATGCGAGTCGAGCGTGCGGTGGCAGTCCCTGTGGAACGAGCACTGGACTACTCCCTTGGCCAGGCGTACCTGTGTCGTGCGGGTTGTGATCATGTACAGCGGCACACTTTCCAGTGTCGACCTAAGCAAACAATGATCCAAGGCTGCTCCTCCTCCTACTGCATGTCTTCATCGACTTGATTCTTTGACATGGAGATATTTAAAGCCTTCACTTGTTCATTGTGTCATCTGCTGATTACTTCTATTTTTTTTGCAAAACACATAATGGTTTTGAGTAGTTGATCATGGCCTGATGGAACGTTCATGTCGTTAGTATATATACACTATTACAGCAGCCAGATGCAATCCATTTTATTAAATGCGTTCTGGTTAGGATTGGTCATGGCATGACTTTGTTTGTTCTGTTTTCTATGAATCTAGTCACTACTTCTGGAATTCATTGTAGGACTTCATCATGTGATTATTAGTTATTTTTGACCAATGCTAGTCCTACCATGTGTAGTCTTTGCGGGGATGTTCTTTAGATTGCTGCAAGCAAGAACATGATTAGAACACATTAGTATGACATTTGATCTTAGCTTATTGATCCTAGCTATAAATCCATATATTTTGCAATATTATTTTGGTTTACTTTGCTCATATTATTTGCAATCTACAGTAGTAGTGGTACTTTGATTTCACTGCAATCTGCAGTAGTAGTTTTTTTGGTAAAGCTTCTTTGCCATGTATTTCATTAGGATGTGAACAATCTACTACATGCTCACAAAGCTATTGACTTAAAATATGAATATGTGCTATTTGCTGGCAGTCCTTCTCTTTCCAAGATACATGAAAGTTCAGAGACTATCAACCCGAAAATATGAATATGTAAATTTTGTTCTCATTTCTCAGTTTTGGCTCCTCTTGTTGATGCAGGTGCACATGACTGTTGTTGAGGACATGGTGTTCTTTTTGGTGCACCCAAGTATTGGGTGATGCTTGCCTGCATGGTTACTGCAGCTCCAGTTCAGGTGGGCGCTCTTGCTCCTCCTCACGCCCTACATGCAGGTACACCCTTCCATCGGTACCTACTTGGACACACAAAATATGAGTAGATACAATTGACTTCTGCTTATATTATGTTGCCAGCTTCATCTGTTTTGATCATTAGAATATTGCCTTCATACTATCTAATTTCTGCAGTTAAGATGCTCTTGACTAACCTGAAAAATTCTTTTGAGTTCCATACGTTGAGTAAAACATTTCAATCTGTCATTGAGTTAGCTATATAATTTCACGACACCATTTCTGTACTGTGATAGTTTCTCATATTTTTCTATTATACTTGTATACATTATTCCTATTTGAAGTCATCAACTGAGATGTTGTAAACATTCCTGCCATGTGGTGCTTCCTTTTTCATGCTCTGCTACTATAGATCATTTGCTTGAACTGAGATGATTAGTGTATTTGTGCTTATAATTATGCTTCTATGTGGTTGTTGCAGCATGACCCAACCAAATAAACATTTTGTGCCTTGATCTAACTCTAAAGTGTGGTGTTACATCTCCTTACAGGAGCTCTGGGCTGAAGAAATTTGAAGAAGCTTGAAGCCCGACAAAGTAAAGAGTAGCGAGTTATAATGTAGTGCTAGTTATCTTGTACAGTAGCCAGCATATCTGGTTGTATGAACACTATTGTAAATATTGTAATTTTGTATGTTGTACAGTAGTCAGCATATTTGGTGCTAATATTGGCTATCATTTTAACAGTTTCATATGTTCTCTTGCCATTTGAAATATTTTTCATTCGTTTATTGTGAAAGTGTGAGAAATAGAAAGATTGACCAGTGTGACAAAAAAAGGCCAAGGCCCAAAAAGTCGATGGAATGTAAAAAGGCAGAGGCCCAAAATCGAAATGGACTATAAAAGGGTTGAGGGTGAAAAAAATAGACTATAAAAGCCAATGGCCAAGAAAAAAACGCCGAATTGCTGCGCTAGGCCCATGTAGCTAGCAAAAAATAACAGGAAAAAATATATAAAAAAGTCTGAATTGTTGGGCTCGACCCATGTAAAACACTGAACTGCTGGTGACCAAAAATTTGGTCGTGGAACCAACGACCTTTTACATATCACAAAGAAGGTCGTTAATTTCAGTTTATGACTGCCAGCTTTTGACCTTCTGTTTTGGTCACAAAAAGGTCGCAAATGAAAAACAATGACCTTTCAGCGACCAATAGTGATGGTCGCAAGTTGACATATTTCTTGTAGTGGAGGCGACCGATCGAGTTGGCACGAAGAACAAAGCCACCGAACACTAAGACATGTCCAGGTAGAATATTTTCCCTGGATGCAGCATCATTGTTGATGAAGAGGCGAGCCATCTGTCCTTTTGTCAATGATGCAGCGGAGCTCTCAATGAAAGCACCAATGTCGGTGTCAAAACCGGCAGATCTCGGGTAGGGGGGTGCTACCACTTGAGCTGTGTTGGTTTTCCCTTGAAGAGGAAGGGGTGATGCAGCAAAGTAGCTGATAACCCACAAGTATAGGGGATCGCAACAGTTTTCGAGCGTAGTGTATTCAACCCAAATTTATTGATACGACACAAGGGGAGCCAAAGAATATTCTCAAGTATTAGCAGTTGAGTTGTCAATTCAACCACACCTAGATAACTTAGTATCTGCAGCAAAGTATTTAGTAGCAAAGTAGTATGGAAGTAACAATACCAGGAGCAAAAGTAATGGGCGCTTTTGTAGTAATTGTAACAAAGAAGAACGGTAAAGTAACTAAGCAAAGCACAATATGTGAAAAGCTCGTAGGCATTGGATCAGTGATGGATAATTATGTCAGATGTGATTCCTCATGTAATAGTTATAACATAGGGTGACACAGAACTAGCTCTAGTTCATCAATGTAATGTAGGCATGTATTCTGAATATAGTCATACATGCTTATGGAAAAGAACTTGCATGACATCTTTTGTCCTACCCTCCCGTGGCAACGGGGTCCTAGTGGAAACTAAGGGATATTAAGGCCTCCTTTTAATAGAGTACCGGACCAAAGCATTAACACATAGTGAATACATGAACTCCTCAAACTACGGTCATCACCGAGAAGTATCCTGATTATTGTCACTTCAGGGTTGTCGGATCATAACACATAATAGGTGACTATAGACTTGCAAGATAGGATCAAGAACTCACGTACATTCATGAAAACATAGTAGGTTCAGATTTGAAATCATGGCACTCAGGCCTTAGTGACAAGCATTAAGCATAGCAAAGTCATAGCAACATCAATCTTAGAACATAGTGGATACTAGGGATCAAACCCTAGCAAAACTAAATTGATTACATGGTAAATCCCATCTAACCCATCACCGCCCAGCAAGCCTACGATGGAATTACTCATGCATGGCGGTGAGCATCATGAAATTGGTGATGGAGGATGGTTAATGATGACAACAACGTCGAATCCCCCTCTCCGGAGCCTCAAACAGACTCCAGATCAGCCCTCCCGAGAGAGATTAGGGCTTGGCGGCGGCTCCGTATTGTAAAAGGCGATAAAACTTTCTCTGATTTTTTTCTCCGCGAAAGCGAATATATGGAGTTGGAGTTGAGGTCGGTGGATGTCCAGGGGGCCCACGAGGCACGGGGACGCCCCCTAGGGGAGGGGGCGCGCCGCAACCCTCATGGACAGGGTGTGGGCCCCCTGACGCTGATTCTTTCGCCAGTATTTTTTATTAATTCTGAAAAGTTGCTCCATGGATTTTCAGGTCATTCCGAGAACTTTTATTTCTGCACAAAAACAACACCATGGCAGTTCTGCAGAAAACAGCGTCAGTCCGGGTTAGTTCCATTCAAATCATGCAAGTTAGAGTCCAAAACAAGGGCAAAAGTGTTTGAAAAGTAGATACGACGGGGACGTATCAACTCCCCCAAGCTTAAACCTTTGCTTGTCCTCAAGCAATTCAGTTGATAAACTGAAAGTGATAAAGAAAAACTTTTACAAACTCTGTTTGCTCTTGTTGTTACAAATATGTAAAGCCAACATTCAAGTTTTCAAAGAAAGATTATGAACTAACCAGATTCACAATAACACTTAGGTCTCATGTTTACTCATATCAATGGCATAATCAACTAGCAAGCAATAATAATAAAACTCGGATGACAACACTTTCTCAAAACAATCATAATATGATATAACAAGATGGTATCTCGCTAGCCCTTTACGAGACAAAGAAACATAAATGTAGACCACCTTTAAAGATCAAGGACCCACTAAACATTGTAATTCATGGTAAAAGAGATCCAGTCATAGTCATACCCAATATAAACTAATAGTAATGCATGCAAATGACAGCGGTGCTCTCCAGCGGGTGCTTTTTAATAAGAGGGTGATGACTCAACATAAAAGTAAATAGATAGGCCCTTCGCAGAGGGAAGCAGGGATTTGTAGAGGTGCCAGAGTTCGATTTTGAAATAGAGATAAATAACATTTTGAGCGGTATACTATCACTGCCAACATAACAACTATGACATCTCGATATCTTCCATGCTACACACATTATAGGCGGTTCCCAAACAGAATGGTAAAGTTTATACTCCCCCACCACCAACAAACATCAATCCATGGCTTGCCCAAAACAACGAGTGCCTCCAACTAGCAAAAATTCTAGGGGAGTTTTGTTTGTAATTATTTTGATTTGATTTGAGCATGGGATTGGGCATCCCGGTGACCAGCCATTTTCTCGTGAATGAGGAGCAGAGCCCACTCCTCTTGAGAATAACCCGCCTAACATGGAAGATAGACAGCCCTAGTTGATACACGAGCTACTCGAGCATACAAAACAGAATTTCATTTGAAGGTTTAGAGTTTGGCACATACAAATTTACTTGGAACGGCAGGTAGATACCGCATATAGGAAGGTATGGTGGACTCACATGGAATAACTTTGGGGTTTATGGAGTTTGGATGCACAAGCAGTATCCCCGCTTAGTACAGGTGAAGGCTAGAAAGAGACTGGGAAGCGACCAACTGAGAGAGCGACAATAGTCATGAACATGCATTAAAATTAATCAACACCAAGTGCAAGCATGAGTAGGATATAATCCACCATGAACATAAATATCGTGAAGGCCATGTTGATTTTGTTTCAACTACATGCGTGAACATGTACCAAGTCAAGTCACTCGAATCATTCAAAGGAGGATACCACCCTATCATACCACATCACAACCATTTTAATAGCATGTTGGCACGCAAGATAAACCATTATAAGCTCCTAGCTAATTAAACATGGCATAAGCAACTATAATCTCTAATTGTCATTACAAACATGTTTATTCATAATAAGCTGAATCAGGAACGATGAACTCATCATATTTACAAAAACAAGAGAGGTTGAGTTCATACCAGCTTCTCTCATCTCAATCAGTCCATCATATATCATCATTATTGCCTTTCACTCGCATGACCAAACGGTGTGGATAATAATAATAGTGCACGTGCATTGGACTAAGCTGGAATCTACAAGCATTCAATTCAAGGGAGAAGACAAGGTAATATGGGCTCTTTGTTAAATAAACAATAATGCATATGAGAGCCACTTAACATTTTCATTATGGTCTTCTCCTCTCGACCCCAAAGAAAAGAAAAGAATTAAAACTATTCACATGGGAAAGCTCCCGACAAGCAAAAGAAGAACGAGAAATCTTTTGGGGTTTTCTTTTAGTTACTACTACTATAGCATGGAAATTAAACTAACTAATTTTTTTGGTTTTTTCTTAAGGTTTATCAAACACACAAGAAGAAAGCTAGAAAAAGAAAATAAACTAGCATGGATAGTAAAATGAAAAAGTATGAGCACCGACAACTAGAATGAGTGTGTGAACATGAGTGTAATGTCGGTGAGAAATATGTACTCCCCCAAGCTTAGGCTTTTGGCCTAAGTTGGTCTATGCCCATGGATCGCGGCTGCTCTTCCCGATGTACTGAGGAGTGTCATCATACTGCCACTGGCTGGCGATCTCCTCCGGATCCCACTGATAAGATGATGGACGATAAGGGTCAAGTGGTGGTTCCGGCTCAGGCTTTGGAGCTGATGTCTGGCCACGGAACGCATAGACGGCCTCCGGCAAGACGAGGAAAGGGCCTGCAGTTAAATCAAACAAAGAGGGCGCAGGCAAGATAATAGTCTCACTGTGTTTCTTATGAAATCTCAAATTATACAGAAGCATCTTATCATCATTTTTACAATAAACTCATGTGCTACCATGCTCTTATAATCTAGAAAAGTAGGGGCAGCAGTTTTTCCTCTTTCTCAAAATGCCTAATAGGTATCCTGAAATGTTTAGCAAGACGTGCAGCATAGATACCTCCAAAGATGGGGCCCTTTGTACGGTTCAGGCTTAATCGTTTAGCAATAATAGCACCCATACTAACAGAGTTATCACGAAATAAAGCATGGAATAAAATAATAATATCGGGAACACTAAGGTTTCCACAGTTTCCGCGACCAATTAAGCATCGACTAGCAAATATTGCAAAGTAGCGTAAAACAGGAAAATGTATGCTAGTAATTCTTGCGTCGGAAACCTTCCTCGTTTCCCCTACACTAATAGTATTAATAAATCCATCCACATCTTTACGATGTGGTTCCTCTAAGCTACCCCAAAAGGTATCTTGCAAACCGTGCAAAATTCATATAGTGACATCTCCCTAGCCACATCATATAAATGAAACTCTACTGAAGGAGGTGATTTCTTAGGATAATAGTAGAAATTTTGCACGAAAGTACTGGTGATTAAGAGATACTGTTCGATCTGGTCGTGGAGGAAGTCGGTGAGGCCCGCATTATCAGCCAATGAATAAAAATCATCATAAATCCCGGCTGCTCTCAAGAAATCATCACAAGGCCATTCACACGGCCACACTTCCGCCACACGAGGGAGATTATACTTGGGCTTTTCATTCTCCTTAGCTTTCTTATCCTTGGAGCCTTGGCTAGAAGAGCCCCTCAAGAAAAATCTCTTCATCTTTTTCAGAAAATTTCTGAAATTTTTAGTAACTCAAAATAAAAGTGAATCAAACTCAACAAAAATGATAGCAACTACTCCCACAAGTGCCTAGAGCCTATATCATGCATTAGAATTACTTGGGACCTCATAAATTTGACATGCAAGCTCAAGAACAGGGTCACCTAGGCAGCAAAAATTTGCAATGAATAAAGCACTAGAACAAAAACTAATTGGACCATTGAAAGAGTCACATACCAAGGAACAATCCCCCAAAGCAGTTTTGTGAATGGAGCTTTGAGCAAGGAGATCAAAAATGGCAGCAAAATGAGCTAGAACTCGTGCTTGAGCTGGATGGTGATTTTTTTGGGAAGAAGAAGAAGTGTGTGGGTGCAGGAATAAGTGGAGGGGGGCCATCATGGGCCCACGAGGCAGGGGCGCGCCCTGTAGGGTTGGGCGCACCCTGGACCCTTGTGGCTAGGTGCCAGCTCCCCCTGCTGTGTTCTTAGCGGCATATATTCTCAAATATTCCAGAGAAAACATACTAAATTTGTAGGGCATTTGGAGAACTTCTATTTTCGGGGTATTTTTTTATTGCATGGATAATTCAGAAAACAGACAGAAAATACTATTTTTGCTTTATTTATTCTAAATAATAGAAGTAAAAAGAGGGTACAGAAGGTTGTGCCTTCTAACTTCATCCATCTCATGATCATCCAAAGGAATCCACTAACAAGGTTGATCAAGTCTTGTTAACAAAGTCATTCCGAATAACATGGAACCGGAGAAATTTCGAATAACACTAGGTTACCTCAACGGGGATATGAACAACCCCAATAATAAGAATATCATATTTCTTATTGACAGTAGGAAGAGGAAATTCAAAACCTCCAATAATGATAGTTGGATTTTTTCTAATAGAATTGATGCTATGAACTTGAGGTTGTTTCCTCGGAAAGTGTACCGTATGCTCATTACCATTAACATGAAAAGTGACATTGCCTTTGTTGCAATCAATAACAACCCCTATAGTATTTAAAAAGGGTCTACCAAGGATAATCGACCTACTATCGTCCTCTGGAATATCAAGAATAACAAAGTTCGTTAAGATAGTAACGTTTGCAACCACAACAGGCACATCCTCACAAATAACGATAGGTATAGCAGTTGATTTGTCAGCCATTTGCAAAGATATTTCAGTTGGTCTCAACTTATTCAATTCAAGTCTACGATATAAAGAGAGAGGCATAAAACTAACACCGGCTCCAAGATCACATAAAGCAGTTTTAACATAATTTCTTTTAATGGAGCATGGTATAGTTAGTACTCCTGGATCTCCTAGTTTCTTTGGAATTCCACCTTTAAAAGTATAATTAGCAAACATGGTGGAAATTTCAGCTTCCGGTATCTTCCTTTTATTTGTAATAATATCCTTCATGTATTTTGCATAAGGATTAACTTTAAGCATATCAGTTAAGTGCATACGTAATAAGATAGGTCTAATCATTTCAGCAAAGCGCTCAAAATCCTCATCATCCTTTTTCTTGTATGGTTTAGGAGGAAAAGGCATGGGTTTCTGAACCCATGGTTCTCTTTCTTTACCGTGCTTCCTAGCAACAAAGTCTCTCTTATCATAACGTTGATTCTTTGATTGTGGGTTATCAAAATCAACAGCAGGTTCAATCTCTACATCATTATTGCGAGGTTGAGCATCAACATGAACTTTACCATTAACATTATCACTAGGTTCATGTTCATCACCAGATTGTGTTTGAGCATCAGAAATAGAAATATCATTGGGATTCTCAGGTGTGTCTACAACAGGTTCACTAGAAGCATGCAAAGTCCTATCAATTTTCTTTTTCTTCTTTTTAGAAGGACTAGGTGCATCTAAATTATTTCTCTAAGAATCCTGCTCGATTCTTTTAGGGTGGCCTTCAGGATACAAAGGTTCCTGAGTCATTTTACCAGTTCTAGTAGCCACTCTAACAGCAAAATCATGTTTATTATTTAATTCATCGAGCAAATCAGTTTGAGCTTTAAGTACTTGTTCTGCTTGAGTGGTAACCATAGAAGCATATTTCCTAATGAGTTTAAGTTCACCTTTAACTCTAGCCATATGATCACTCAAGCGTCCAATCATGTAAGAATTACTCTTTAATTATCTACCAACATAAGCACTGAAGTTTTCTTGTCTAGCCATAAAGTCATCAAATTCATCCAAACATTGGCTAGGAAACTTAGTAGACGGGATTTCAACTTTATCATATCTATAGAGAGAATTTACCTTTACTACCTGTGTCGGTGTCAGATATCGGGTTCCAGCAAAACCCTTAAGGTTCGAACACTGGGGTGCGCACGAAGATCTCCTCCTACTGAATCTCGCTCTCAGCCTTGCTGCGATCCCTAAGCTAGATTGGTGAACAACACAAGAGACACAACATTTATACAGGTTCGGGCCACCGTTGTGGTGTAACACCCTACTCCTGTGTGTGGTGGTGGATTGCCTCTTGGGCTGATGATGAACAGTACAGGGGAAGAACAGCCTCGTGGGGAGAGGTGTTCTTGGGGTGGTGTGGTGTTCTACTTGGGAAGGATTCGATCCCCTTCTACTGTGGTGGCTAGCCCTATTTAGGGAGTCCCTGGTCCTCTTCCCAAATGTTGAGCGGGAAGGGATCCAACAACGACCATTTTGAAAGGGGACAGCTAGTACAAGCTATCCTGACTAAAGGTGGTCCTCGCCTGTCAAAGGTGCTAGTGATGATGCCGTCTTGGGCTCCACGGTGACCTCCGTCCTACCGTCCTGCTGGTCTTGGTCTTGTTGCACCAATATGGAAACCTTTGCCTGATGCCTTGGTACTCCGCGCTTGTGCTTGCCCCCTTTGCACCAAAGAGGAAACGAGGACACTGCGTGGGCTGGCGCCCGCCTGGCGCCCACCTAGTGTTGGTCGTCATGGCTTGCGTCACGAGGACCTCGCGAGGTACCCCTTGCCTTGATCTCTCCGCCTCCTCGCGAGCCTGCCTGGTGAGGCCGCCCCTGAGGAGGCCTTGCATCATCCGCCCCACGAGGCTTGGCCCCTTGCGAGGGTCTTGAGTGTTGGTTGATGAAGACGGGCCGTACTGGTCCACTGGTGGAGCCACGCCATGGGCCGCAGGCAGGCAAGTCTGGGGATCCCTATTCCCAGAATGCCGACAGTAGCCCCCGGGCCCAAGGCGCGCTTGGACTTTGCTTAGCGGCGAAGCCAAAGGGCAAGTGCGGAGAGCCGCGGGCCCCAACAGCCTGCGGCCTTGGTTGATGCGTGGCGACTGATTGGACGTGGGCGTCTCTGCTTCCCCATGCTGCCCCAATATCCGTCTGGCTAGGCGGCCATGGCGCCCTGCATAGTTATTTCCTCCTCGCTGGCAGCGTGCTTCCTATTCCTCCTTTTTCCTCGAATCTCTGCTTCCGCTCCCAATCTGACTTGAGCTCTGCTCCCACCATTGCTATGGCGCCAACTAGCAAGGAAAAGGGAAGAAGCCTCTGTCCTCAGCCAGTTTGTCCTCGACAATCGAGCCCGCCGTCGGCCGGTCGCTGGTGCTCAACCTAGAGGCCCTGGGCAAGGTCTGCCCTGCGCTTGCTTTCAGCTTCAACGAGTGCGGAAAGATGATGGCTTGGCCTGCGTCCCAGGCCTCCATTGACAGGACAGTCACTGAGGTTCGGTTCTTCGTCGGCGCCCTATGGGCTAGCCTGGTTCCCCCTTTCTCCGCCTTCTTCAATGCAGTGCTTTCCCATTATCAGATCCATATGATGCATCTTGATCCCCAATCCGTTACCCTTCTTGCCGTCTTCGCCTTTGTTTGCGAAGCCATGGTGGGCATTGCTCCTTCTGTCGCCCTATTGCGCCACTTCTTCTTGCTGCGCCTGACCGACCCCTCGCGGTGCTTGGGGTGTGTGAGCTTCTAGGCTTTGGCAGAGACGGCCGCCTCGGGGATTGATTTTGACCTCCTGCCATTCACAAGTGGGTTCCGGACGCGGTGGCTGTATGTGGATGTCGGAGTGCTCAGCCCTCTGCTCTCGCCTCCCTCGTTGCCCGCTGTCCCCAACCCGGCTGGGGCCACGAGAGACTCATGAGCCCCCGGCTCTCCTTTGTCTTGTTCCGACTGAAGAGGTTGAGAGATTTTGGAATGACTGCGCCCCGGCTAGTGAAGGAGTTCCTCCAGTGTCGCATTGCTCCTCTCCAGCGCCATTCCCGACTGATGTGGGCCCTGACCGGTGACCGGGACCGCATGAGGCTTCAGGAGACGAAACTTGCACCCGAAATGCTGAGGAACGTGCTGGAGGTCTTGACTGGTGACCTCTCGCCGAGTGATATGCGGCACGGGGGTAGCCTCATGTATCTCTGCTCGAACAGGGTTGAGTTCGCGGGATAGATGCCTCTCCTTGACGAATGGGGGTTGCGTCCGGTCGGTCTTGCGGGGCCTCACGAGAATCCTGTCACCGCGGCTCCCTTCCTTGCCGCCAGCACCGATCTTTCCCCAAGAGTGGGTGCAGGGAGGCAAGCATCGCTTGAGGCTGGAGGCTCGGGTGTCGTGGCGCCGACGCCGCACGGGGTTCCCGAAGCGTCATCCTCCGGAGCTCGTGAAGCTCATCCTGAGGCAGTCGTCGATGGGGGGACGCAGCCCGCGGCCCCCGAGGCCAGAGCTCCTGAGGCCTCGGCAGGCCATCGGGAGGTGGTGACTGATTGCTCTTCCCAGCTTGGCGCCCCTGAGGTTGGCCATCTGGGTGCTTCTCCATCTGCACCACGCGCTGGTCCTCACGTCCAGGGCTTGGGTCGGTTCCGCGTGGACTTCTCCGCACTCCGCAAGAGGAAGGAGTCTTCGAGTTGCAGTGGTCGCACCTTCCGACCATTGAAGCATAGGAAGTACTTCGCCACAGACGAGTAAGTACCTCATCCTTGTAATTCTTCAATTGCTGCTCCCTTTCCTGACTATGACTCTTCAGGATCCCTCCTGTCAAGCCTGTGGAGTCTCCCAAGAAGCAACCTCCTCCGGCCTTGCCTTCATCGCTGGCCTTGAGCATCCCGAGCCTGCATGCTGCCCTTGACGCGGGGTCAGCCGGAGAAGCAAGCCTGCTCGCAAGGTGTCTTGAGCTCGTGCCCTTGCCGCCTTTGCTTGGAAACCCTTCCTGGTGAGCAGTCAGCCTGTCCAGGGCTCCTCCTCTGGTCGTGGACGGTGAATGGTTGGCATCGATCCTTGGCTCCTCTTCAGGGGATGAGCCTGCGCCGGTCTGGGTCCCTTGCAAGGTCCAGCCAGCAATAGTGGGGGCGCCAGCCCCCAGCCCCCTTTTCGGTGTCAAAACCGGCGGATCTCGGGTAGGGGGTCCTGATCTGTGCGTCAAGGCTGATGGTAACAAGAAGTAAGGGACACAGATGTTTACCCAGGTTCGGGCCCTCTCGATGGAGGTAAAACCCTACTTCCTGCTTGATTAATATTGATGATACGGGTAGTACAAGAGTAGATCTACCACGAGATCCTAGAGGCTAAACCCTAGGAGCTAGCCTATGATGGTATGAATGTAATTGTGATCGGCCTTCTAAGGACCAACCTATCCGGTTTGTATAGACACCGAAGAGGGCTAGGGTTTACATGGAGTCGGTTACAAGGAAGGAAATATAACATCCGGATCGCCAAGCTTGCCTTCCACGCCAAGGAATGTCCCATCCGGACACGGGCCGAAGTATTGAGTCTTGTATCTTCACGCTTCAATAGTCCGAACGTTGTACACAGTCCGGCTGTCCGGATACCCCCTAATCCAGGACTCCCTCAGTAGCCCCTGAACCAAGCTTCAATGACGATGAGTCCGGCACACAGTATTGTCTTCGGCATTGCAAGGCGGGTTCCTCCTCCGAATACTCCAAAGTACCTATTACGATGAATAGTATCCGGTCTCCAATCAATGTTATGCTCCTCGGCTTCAGCGCCTCAGTAATGACCATCTCCACGTGTCGAGCAAATGCAAGGAGTCAAGGTATTTTTGCATTCGCCACCCTCGATCCTTCGGGCCAACCGTCTATTTAAAGGGACAGGGATTCTCAGATCCAAACCTCACTCTCCTCCCTTAAGCTAGCGTCCTAGAGCGCTTCGCAAAAAGCCATTCCAGCATGGCCGGCCGTCGTGGCTCTTCTGCTTGCCCTCCTCGCTCTAAGTCGGGGGATTGGGGAGAGTGCTCAGTTCCTCACAACCGCTTGGTGGAGTTACAAACTCAAGGGTTTCTTCCACCGGCATTCATGGTCTCCGTCCGAGCTGGAATAGCTACTTACGACGGAGGGGAAGAAGCTGAGGGATCTCCCAACCCGTCTCCGGAGGAGCGAATATGCCTCATCTCGTGATCTGGCCGAGGGCATCGGGTTTCCTATCCACCCGTTTCTCCGCGGGCCTCGGAGTTCTATGGCCTCCATTACACAATCTTACCCCAGCCTCCATTCTGCACATAGCGGGGTATGTCGCCCTGTGCGAGTTGTTCTTAGGCTGCGAACCACACTTCGGATTGTGGAGGAAGCTGTTCTACCTTGTCCCCGCCACCCATGGGGAGTCCCTGCATCAAGTGGGCGGGGACGAAGTATGGCGCATTGCCGAGACCGGATACTGCTCGCACTCTCGAGAATGCACCAGAAACCGCCTTTAGAGTGGTTCTATATAAATGACGTTCCCCTCCGGATCCATCCGGAGGGTCTCCCAAGTTCAAGAACGCCCCACTGTGGCACGCCTAAGTCAAGGCCCCTCGGGGCCCTCAAGAAGAGGACACAAGGAGATATTCCTCCCGATGAACAGGATAAAGTTGCTGGCCAAGTCCGGACCGACGATTGTTGAAGTCATGGCAATATGCATAAAGCGAAAGTCAGGCCGCCCAATATCGGGCGGAAGCCCATGTGGCATTACAATGGGGAAGATGACGCCACCCGCCGTGGTCGTGAGGGTCCGGACTCTCACCGCCGCTTTGGCAAGGATATTGTCCGACGGTACAAAGGGAAGAGGAGGAGTTCTTCAATAAAAAACGTGGACGGATTCTCCATGTACAACCCCCCGAGTGGGTAAGTTGCCATTCTTTTCCGGCTTCATTTACTCCATCGCATTTCGCTAAGATTATTTGCATCAATGCCTCGAAAGCGAGAACCGAGGAGGGCCATAGAAGGAATCTTCAGCCCCTCCTCAAACGAAGGACCTCGAAGGGCCCTAGATTCGGGACTCAAAGTAGATCCGGATATTACCGTGGAGCTTGTCAATGGAGTATTTTATCGGGCCGAGCCGGGCGGCGCTGGTGGCCATTACGACCAACTCCTGGGATCGCTTCCTACGTCGGCGTGTAAGCTGAGCTGAAAAACCCTATCCTCCGAAGAGGACTTTCTCCATGTATTGTAGTTTACCTTTGAGGCGTCGCTCTATTTGCAGAAACAACAGCCGGAGTGAGGGGCCGAGCCCCTAGGGACTCACCAACCACGGGCGTCCGGATCAGGCAGGCTCAAGAGGAAGGCGGTGCGGGCTGACACACCGCTGCAGAGGTAAAGTCATAGCCTGTCCTACTGTCATAGAATTTGAAATATGACAGCGGCCTTTGTGTCTGGCAGGAAGAGGAATAACCGGGCTATATCCGGAAACCCCACCAACCACGCCTCCGCCAGCCGGGTTCCAGAACCGGCTTTGGGGGTGGAGGTGGATGCAGGGCCAGGACCGCATAGCTCCCGATGGAGGGTGCGGATATGTGCTCGGCCACGAACTCCGAAGTGGAGAGCACCATGGACCACTGGCGCCGGAGGGCCGTGCTCCGGTACAACATCTTTTTTGAAGAGGCTTTTAATGCCTTCAATTCGTGGACGATATGTCCGAGCCGAGGCGGAGCTTGCCCAAGCGACAAGCCAGGATACCAAAGACATACAGTAAGAGATTTTGATAAGTATGCCTAGCAAGAGCCCCCGAGACTTAGAATAGTTGGGACAACTGTTTGAAGGATCAATATATCTGCAGTCCTTGTGGACAAGAATGAACAATTGGCGCGGAGCCGGAGGCTGCAAGGCCCAATTATCGATGTCAGAGCTGCTAGAGGGATCCCAAAGGCCCTCGCCGGTAATATTTGTCTCCATTATACACAGATGTGCTAGTTAGTAGATGGCTGGTGCGGTTAGTCTAACAGTAAGTTCTGCAGACAATCCTGGAGTGAATCCGGATGGCGCGGTGGGTGATGACTCGCATCTCCAAAGGCAATAAAGGCCGGTGAGCGCATCCTTACGCAGGTGACGCAAGAGAAAAACAAGCTTCATGATGCCAATATTCATCTGGACATGGAATTAAAGGACGTCCACACACAACTAGCGGACTCCGTGAAGGAGAACAAAAAACTTCGTCGCGGTATTTATGGTAAGAACGCAAGCAAACTGTTTGATAGTTCGGCGAGGAGGTTTATTAAAAAGATTTTTCCTTGCAGGAATGTTAACGGGTCGCCCTGAAGAGGAGATGCCCTCATCTGCAAGTGATTTGCTGGAAGAACTATCGCAGATGCACGAGCGTGCCCGGCAGGTGATGCACGGCGTTGCTCAGGCCTTGTGGCCATCAAGCCTACTGCCGAATGGCATGGGAGAGCTTGCGGACCTGCTCCAAGGAGCCCGGCGGTGCTTCCGTCTGTGGAAGATATCAGCCTACCGGCAAGGAGCAAGAGAAGCCTGGGCGATGGTGAAGACGTGCTACACCAAGCTGGACCCTAACCATATGGCCGAAGTGGGACCGGCGGGGCCCGATGGGCAAGAAATTCCCATGAGCCTGGTGTATGATCAGGTAGCATTAGCTGCTAAGTATTCTCAGCAGGATTGTAGGCTAGATAACCTGTTAGATGGTATAGAGGAGGAATATAGTCATTCTCAGTGACTGTGTAAATTGATTGGCATAAGTAGCCTCTAGCCGGATTGAAATCATTTGTCATGGCGGACCTTTTCGCTTCAGCCCCCGGACCCTATGGTCTGGGGTGTGTCCGAATACCCGCTCGGTTATGCGAAAACCGGGGCATGCTTGGAGACCAGGCGTAGGGGTCATAGGTGCTTGAACAGACAAGTACCCAACTAGTTATGTTATATTGCATGGATAGCAAGAAACATCTTCTAGGGCGAATAGTTCCGTTAGGGGTTCCTTTCCCTAGGTATCCATGTGTCGATGCACATGTCCGGACTACGCGCGATGGCGCAGGATACAAAGCTTCTGGGGTTCTTTGTTGTAACCAACGAATACATCCTTTGTTCACCGATCGAATATTCTCTTAAGGAAACTAGATTTCGGCTTCACCCAGTCCGAGGTACACATCCGGCTCAACCGCAAGAATAATCGCAGAGGTGCTCCCTTATGCCCTAGCCGAATTAACGGGAACGTAGGGCATAAACACAAGAGCCAGGCAACCCAGATTGGCCACATCTTAAGTCATATCGATGCATATAATGGTGAAGAAAAGGCACATATGGAGAAAGAACGCATATGTGATGGGCAGAAAGCCATTAAAGTAATTATGTCTAGCTTCCGAATAGGAAGCCCCCAGATACAGCTTGCACACATGGTACGGCCGGGTTAATCCGGGAATCCGCACTATATTAAATACTTTGTGTGAATGGAAAGAGGGTCAAGAAAGGAGAGAAACAGTGGTGGAGCATAATTTAAAAAGGAGGGGTGAGGAGACGAACACTGCTCGGGCGTTAGGGCGAGAATCTCGAGTCTAGCCGCGTTCCATGGGTTCGCTCGAGTCTGCTGTCGAGAAGCATTACGTGGCGATACGCTCCTCGGTGAGAACTTTGTCGATGACGGCGGACCTTTCCATCTGGTTTGACTTTGTCCTTCTTCTCCGGTGGGCGAGAACAAGCTCGCTAATATTGTAAGTTTTGGCCCGCACTTCTCTGCTTTGATATCGCCGAGCCTCATCACGATAGAATGTGGAACGGGCTTTTGTGACATCGCGCCCTCCTCCGTATGCCCAAGTTATCCCGCCGATCTAACTCGCTTCTTCTCTTCGCACATGCGCACGCGCAGTGAATCATGTATTATGTCGCAGGTAGTATCGCTTCGCACCGCATACACCATAAAAAATGGTGTGTATCCGGTGGTTCGATTCGGTGTGGTCCGCAGCCCCCAGAGTATGGAGTCGAGCTCCTCTACCCAGTGTGTATCCGATTCTGTTAAAGATTGCACTAATCTGGGTTTTATGCCGCTCATGATAAGACCATTTGCCCGTTCGACCTGGCCGTTTGTTTGCGGGTGGTAGACGGAAGCGTAGTCGAGCTTAATGCCCATTTTGCTGCACCAAGTTTTCACTTCATCGGCTGTGAAATTTGAGCCATTATCAGTGATGATGCTTTGGGGGACACCGTACCGGTGTACAACCCCGGATATGAAGTCTATTGCTGGTCCAGATTCGGCCGTTTTAACTGGTTTGGCTTCGATCCATTTGGTGAATTTGTCCACCATGACCAATAGGTATTTTTTCTTATGGCTTCCCCCTTTAAGGGGTCCAACCATATCCAGCCCCCAAACTGTGAAGGGCCAAGTTATGGGGATTGTTTGGAGAGCGGTAGGGGGCATGTGACTCTGATTGGCGAAGAGCTGGCAGCCGATGCAATGTTGGACAAGGTCCTGTGCGTCTACTCGGGCCGTCGGCCAATAGAAGCTCAGACGGAAGGCTTTGTCGACTAGCGCCTAAGCTGCAAAGATGGTGTCCGCCTCATCAGCGTGAATTTCAGCCAGAGTTGCCGCCCTTCCTCTTGGAGATGCACCTTTGGAGCACTTCGTCGCACTTTTCTTGTAGAGTTCCCCTTCGTGGACCTTGTAAGCTTTAGAACGCCAGACTATGCAACATGGCTTCATTTTGGTCTTCGGGAGCTCCTGCCTATTTAGGTAGGCCAAGAACGGCTCATCCACGGGCAATTACGCCATTATTTCATGGGCGAAGGTGTTATTTCGGTGGCAGAGCCTCCGATTGTGTCGGATGGTTCGGAATATGGGGGTGTATTCGGATCCGTGCTGGTATTGCTGGACTCCCCTTCCCATACTACAGATGGCTTGAACAGCCTTTCCAGGAATATATTAGGTGGGACAGGGTCGCGTTTGGCGCCGATGCGGGCGAGGACATCCGTCGCTTGATTTTTTTCTCGAGCCACATGGTGGAATTTGAGCCCCTCGAACCGAGCTGACATTTTGAGGATGGTATTACGATAGGCCGCCATTTTCAGATCCTTGGCATCAAAGTCTCCGTTTATTTGTGATATTGCAAGGTTCGAATCCCCGCGCACTTCCAGGCGTTAGATGCCCATAGAGACTGCCATCCGACGACCATGTAACAGGGCCTCATATTCGGCCGCATTGTTGGAGTTTGTGTATAATATTTGTAGGACGATCGATCTGTGTCCCCGTGGGAGACGTCAGATACCCTTACTCCCGATCCGCCAAAGATTTTGGAGCCGTCAAAGTGCATGATCCGGTTGAGTACGCGCTGCATTCTTTAGGGAGTTCGGTTGTCCATTCGCGACAAAGTCAGCCAATACTTGCGACTTAATGGCCCGCCGCGGTTTGTATGTTATGTCGAACGGTAGGAGCTCGATAGCCCATTTAGCAATCCGGCCCGTAGCATCGCGGTTATTAATTATGTCGTTGAGTGGTACTTCGGAGGCGACGGTAATCGAACACTCTTGAAAGTAGTGTCTTAGCTTCCGAGATGCTGCGAAGATCGCGTATGCTATTTTTTGATAGTGCGGGTATCGGGATTTACATGGGGTGAGGACCGTTGATACGTAGTAAACCGGCTTTTGAAGCAGGAATTTGTATCAGTCCACCTCTCGTTCGACGACGAGCACTGCGCTTACCACTTGATGTGTTGCATCTATGTATAGTAGCATAGGTTCGCCGATGTTTGCCACTGTTAGGACTAGATTACTGGCCAATAAGGTCTTTATCTCATCGAGTCCGGCCGCGGCTGCATCCGTCCATGCAAAGTGTTCGGTGCACCGAAGGAGGCGGTAAAGAGGCAACGCCTTTTCTCCTAGCCTGGATATAAAGCGGCTCAAAGCGGCCACGCATCCCGCTAGCTTCTGGATGTGCTTGAGGTCTGTTGGTATGGCCAACTGTGACAGGGCTCGGATTTTTGGTGGATTCACTTCTATTCCTCTATTGGAAACAATGAAACCCAGGAGCTTCCCCGAAGGGACACCGAAAACACATTTTTCCGGATTCAACTTGATGTCGTATGTCCGGAAGTTATCGAATGTGAGCCTCAAGTCATATAATAGGGTTTCGACGTGTCTGGTTTTTATAAAAACATCATCCACATATGCTTCCACTGTTTTGCCGATTTGTTTCTCCAGGCATGTTTGGATGATGCGTTGATAGGTTGCGCCGGCATTCTTGAGCCCGAAGGGCATAGTGTTGAAGCAAAAAGGGCCATGTGGCGTTATAAAAGCTGTTGCATCTTGGTCAGACTCTGCCATCTTTATTTGATGGTATCCAGAGTATGTATCGAGAAAACACAACAGTCATGTCCAGCTGTGGCATCGATGATTTGATTGATGCGAGGGAGGGGAAAGGGATCCTTGGGGCAAGCCTTGTTGAGGTCTTTGAAGTCGACGCATAGGCGCCAGGATTTGTCCTTTTTTGGCACCATTACCAAATTCGCCAACCAATCCGGATGTTTAATATCTCTGATGAATCCGGCCTCGAGCAGCTTGGCTAGCTCTTCCCCCATGTCTTGCCGTTTGGGTTCTGAAAACCGCCTTAGGGTCTGTTTGACCGGTTTGTATCCCTTTAGTATATTGAGGCTGTGTTCGGTCAGCCGGCATGGGATGCCTGGCATGTCCGAAGGGTGCCAGGCGACAATGTCCCAATTCCCGCGTAAGAAATCTCGCAGCGCGGCGTCCATCACGGGGCTCAATTGTGTTTGGATGGATGCTGTCTTCATAGGGTCCATTGGGTGGACCTGGAATTTGACTATCTCGTCTGCAGGTTTAAATGAGGTGGACTTGGGTCATTTGTCGAGTATCACGTCGTCCCTGTCCACGGTTGCCCGCAGTGTTGTTAACTCTTCGGCCGCTAGGGCTTCAGATAATGCTTCAAGGGCTAGTGCTGTGGTTTTGTTTTCAGCGCGGAGTGCGACGTCCGGATCACTGGCTAGAGTGATAATTCCGTTGGGCCCGGGCATTTTAAGCTTCATGTACCCGTAATGGGGTATAGCTTGAAAGCTCGGTAACGCGTCCCACTCTAGAAGGGTGTGGTATCTGCTGCTGAAAGGAGCCACTTGGAATGTGATTTCTTCGGACCTATAATTCTTCGAGGTGCCGAATACCACATCGAGTGTGATTTTTCCCGCGCACCGCGCTTCCCGAGTAGGGATGATTCCCCTGAAGGTGGTGTCGCTTTGCTCAATGCGGCCTTTATCAATCTCCATTTTGTTGAGCATTTCTTCATAGATCAAGTTTAACCCGCTCCCACCGTCCATGAGTACTTTGGTTAGCCGGAAGCCATGCACGATTGGGCTAAGGACCAGAGCGGCTGGTGCCCAGACAGTCTAGAATCGAGGTTCGTCACTGGCATTGAAAGTTATAGCCGTGTCGTTCCAGGAGTTTATCTTTGCCACATGGAAAATTTCCGCAGAGCTTCGGTGAGCCCGCTTGCGCCTGTTGTTCGAGGCGAAAGTCTCGAAGACTGTTAGTATTGTGACAGTCCGCGGGATATTGTTCCGCTTTATGGCTCGCAAGAAGATCCTCGCCGCTTTTTGCCACCTGCCAGAGTATCCAACATGCCCTAAGGCTGTGAGTTGGCATTGTATCCGGCGTACTGTGGAGCTTACATGGCCCGTCGAGCCATTCTTCCAATACGGATCCCCGCCCTGGGGTGGGCCTCAGTTTCTTGGGGGTTGGATTGGACGTCTTATAAGAGTTCGTCCGTTTGGTTCGGACAAAGGTCTAGGTGAGAGCGGTACTATCCCAAAATTCTGTTTGGGTCTTCCAAGCGCTCTCCATCGCATAGTACTTACGTACTATGGTTGCCAAGTCCATGAAACGTATTATTTCGCGGCGGCTTATAGCATTGAGGAGCCCTTCGTCCGTGCAGTTTTTGCAGAAGAGTGAGACCATGTTCTCCTCGCGGCAGTCCTTAACCTTGTTGGCGCAAGGAGGAATCTAGCCCAGTAATGATGTACCATCTCCTAGGGCTCTTGCCTGATGTGAGAGAGACAGTTTAAGTCCAAATAAGTGTTGTTAGCAAAATCCGGATTATGATTCGATATAACGCCCAAGGGCGCGGGCGGTTCTGAGCCTAATAGCTCAGAATTCGGAGTGCTACCCGATTCCTTCGGCCCAATGCCCGATCCTAAGTCCGGGACCTGGGGCAGGTTGTCCTCTGAGCAGATTTTCGGCTCAAGGAGTTCGGCGATCCGAACATAATTCATCCTCAAAGCTGGGGGACGATCCGCGTATGGTTCTTCCACAATCGCTATCTCATGGGTGGCCGGCGGGGATCTGATGTCCCTTCGGTCGGGTTTAAGCCCAATCCGGTCATAGTTTGTAGCAACTCCCAGAGCAACGATGCGATCCAAGAGTTCATTAATGGAGGAGAGCTCCATTGGATCCATCTGTTCGGCAAGTTCCAAACTGACCCGAAGGTTACGATTGATGACCCGAGAGGCCATCGTCGGCTCTGTCGCCGACGGGCGGCCATGATAAAGCCGCCGAGCCGGAGCGTCTGGCCTACAGCCAAAGCTCCCTCCGAAGTAATGTCGTCCTTGAAGACGAGTCGAGCCATCAAGACTTACGGCGACGTCACAGAGGAACTCTCAATGAAAGCACCAATGTCGGTGTCAAAACTGGCAGATCTCGGCGTCAAGGCTGATGGTCACAAGAAGTAAGGGACAAAGATATTTACCCAGGTTCAGGCCCTCTCGATGCAGGTAAAACCCTACTTCCTGCTTGATTAATATTGATGATATGGGTAGTACAAGAGTAGATCTACCACGAGATCCTAGAGGATAAACCCTAGGAGCTAGCCTATGATGGTATGAATGTAATTGTGATCGACCTTCTAAGGACCAACCTCTCTGGTTTATATAGACATCGGAGAGGGCTAGGGTTTACATGGAGTCAGTTACAAGGAAGGATATAATATTTGGATCGCCAAGCTTGCCTTCCACGCCAAGGAAAGTCCCATCCGGACACGGGCCAAAGTCTTGAGTCTTGTATCTTCACGCTTCAATAGTCTGTACGTTGTACATAGTCCGGCTGTCCGGATACCCCCTAATCCAGGACTCCCTCACCCCTGCCGAGGGAGGGCGCACCTCCTCGGGGCCCGCCGACAGCGCCAGCGACGGAGGACGACATTAGCAGCGTGCTCAAGCTTGCGCGCGAACGAAGCGTAGTCTGCCACGAGTTCCTCCGAAAGGCAATGGACGCGATGGGCCAGCTTGGTGGAGAGCTTGCGGATGTGGACGTGCGCCTTGAAGCTGAGGGCCTGCGGCTGATTGAGGAGTGACGCAAGCTGAAGGTGGCCATCAACCTCCCACGCCACCAACGCTAGCTTGACAACGTGAAGGCCGAGGCGTCCCTTGCGGCCTCGCGAGAGGCCTGCTCCCGAGCTTTGGAGGAGGCTCGGGAAGCAGATTATCGTCGCGAGATCATTGAGAAGCGCGTGTGGGAGCTCCAAGCCTAGAGCGCCTCCCTGGAGAAGCAAGTGGATCTGCATCAGGCCGCCCTTGCGTTGCTGAAGGGGACGCCTGTCGAGGAGGAGGAGCTCCGTAGGCGTGAGGAAGCGCTAACGCTGGAGGCCACCGAGCGCAATCTCGATCTTGAGCGGCTGGAGACGAGGGAGCGCCAGGTTACCCAGGCGGAGGACAATGTTGGCGCATGCGAGGCTCGAGTCCAGAAAGAGGTCGACCGCCACGTGGGGGAGGCTTGCGCAGATCTTGTGAGTAGGAATGACCTGAAGCTGAAGCTGGTTGAAGCCGAGGCTGCAGGCAGGACTGCCGCCCTTAGGTCCAAGCCGATCAAGCGGAGCGCGCGCTATGGACGCCGCCAAGAGCCGCTTTGATTTCGTGCAGGCCGAAGCCGACTTCGCCGTGCGGGCTGCTTCTTCTTCTTCAACAGCGGGTAGATGACCCCGAGTCCATTGCGCAGTTGAACAAAGAGGAAGTGCTTCAATGGCAGACGCTGGAGCACATGCACGCCCCCATGCTCCAGGAACTCAGGAACAGGGCCAACATGGCCCTAGGCAATATCTACAATGAGGACGCCCCTCATCCTCACGTGACCAACTATGCCAGTCATATCTTCTTCTTCACTGATGTCGTGACCCGCCTGGAGAACCGCTCCGAGAGAGCTCGCCAACTTGTCGAGGAGAGGAGCCGCAGCCTGCTTGGGCGTGCATTTTCCCGCGTCTTCAGCCATCTTCAGAACACTGATCCCTACTCGACTTCGACGCTATCATCGCCCCGGTGCCCGAGGCCATCCAGGGCGACCTGGCGCGATGGGTGGAGGACAACGTGGATGCGCTTGTTAGGGCCTTTGCTTCAGACAATGATGGGGTGGTAGTCGCGGCGGATGGTGGCGACGTGGTCAATGGTGGTGACGATGGCGCCAATGATGGTGATGGCGATGCCAGTGACAGCGACAGCGGTGCCAGCGATGCTTCTGGAGGTGACCAGGAGGGTTCAGTGAGCGATATGTCTGACTGATCTCGTGTTTCCTTGCTGTTTATCATGCACACAAAAGCTCGGGCGCGGCCCCAAAGGTTGTAAGAGCATTTTGAGAGGGGAAGCCCCTCATGTAAAAAGATTGCCGTCCATATGCTTTTAGGAATGATGCTGAACATGTGCCTCCATGATCCTATGGGCCCTGTGGCGAGCTTGTTGTTGTGGTTTACCTTTAGCCAGGACAAGTCCTGAATAGGCTCGCGAGGCCGTGAGCATCCGAGGGTCCCCTGAGGGGCTTGTTGACTAGGTCATGAGGACCTCGTGAGAGCGAGTGCCGGCCGCGGTACGGCATGCGCGCAGCGCACGTGCGCTTCACCCAGCCCTGCCCGGGAGAGGCTCGCGAGGGGGAGGCAGCTGGTGCAAACTCCAAACTAGGGCAGAAATCAGAACACAAGAAATCACACAAACGAGAAAAAGACACCCCCCCTCCCGCATACGCAAATGCAAATTCAATTCCAACTTAAATCCGAAGCAAGGAAGCTCGACCATAGAAAGGGAGGCAAAAAGCAAAAGGCCGCGTCCGGCGCCTAGTCTAGTCTTCGACGTCTTTTCACCAGCGCGGAGCTAAGTGCTGCCACTGGGCGTGGGAGCGAGCCCCTGAGGCCCGAGGGCGGCTCTCCAGAGACTCCGGGGCGTGTACAGCCCCACTCATTATTACGTGATAGTGTCAGGGGCAGCGAGCTTCACAAGCACTGGGCCTTCTTCACAAGCACTGGGCCTTGCTTCATATTGCCAGACGAGGGCCCCGCCTTGCGCCACCCTCGACCACCATTGACGGCGGCCGGAGACCAAGGACACCGCCAATGGGGCAAAGGGGACGCCAGCAGTGCCCTCGGCGACCACGGGTCCTCTGTCGGGGGTAGGCTTTACAGCACCTCCCCGGCAGAGGGCTCACCTCGGGACGCCTTGTTCGTGGGAGGGGCTGCTCCCCGACCCCTCTCTTGCAGCCCCCAAGCTCCTCTTGGCGGAAGGGAGGCTGCCGAGCTGGGGCAGCCGTCCGCTGCTGTGACCTGAACCTCCTGCGACCCATGGTTAGCATAAGCTTGCTCCTGAGGAATTAGCGGTACCCGGTAGCTGCTGCTGCCAGTGCGGTTGGCGAGGCTTCCTTGAGGCTCCTGGAAAGGCTCGGCTTCTGGCGTCTCTTCCTCCCAGCCTGACCCAAGGAACGATCCAGGGTTATCCTCCAGCGCGTACTCCCGATCCACCATGTGGGGCACGTAAGCCTCCGAGGTCACCGCCTCAAAGTCTTTGCCGTAGTACCCCACGCTCCATGTGGCCTGGCCTAGCGCGCCGTCTTGAGGATGGTAGGGCAGCGGACCGCCCGGGCCGTAGGTGGCGACGTGCATGCCCTCGTTCATCGGGGGTGGTGCTAGTGCAGCCTGGCGTCCAGCATTGATGGTTGAGCTGGTGTCGACGAAGCCTTGGGGCGTGCCTGGGGGCACGTGGGCGCAGAATGGCCCGTCGCGTGATCCGACCGGGGCCCGGGGTGGAAGCTACAAGCAGAAGGGCGGTGCCCCTGAGGCCGCGGCATCCAAGAGCTCGGCAACGCCCTCCAACAGCGCGTCCTGGCCGCTTTCCGCCAACCGGAATCGCAGCAGCTCCCGAGCCACGGTGAGCACGGCCCTCATGTTTGCTTGCTCCCGTCGAGTGTGCGGCGCCATGGCCGCGGCGTGGCATGAGGCCCTTGCAGCTGCCCGCACCTGCCGCAGAGTAAGGGAAGGCAGTGCTTGACCGCGTCGCCCGCGCCCTGCAGCATTCTGCGGTGCGCCGGCTGCCTAG
The DNA here is from genome assembly GCA_021437245.1 of Aegilops speltoides. Taxonomy (NCBI): domain Eukaryota; kingdom Viridiplantae; phylum Streptophyta; class Magnoliopsida; order Poales; family Poaceae; genus Aegilops; species Aegilops speltoides. The sequence continues at coordinate 319,592,787 of CM038145.1, read as the reverse complement.
GGCGCGGGGTTGAGGTCACCTTGGGCAGGCGGCATGGTGCGGGCTGGCCATGCAGCCCAGCGGTCGGCGTTGGTCGCCGGGTCGCCGGACATGGATGCGACGAAGCAGTGGAACACAGATCGGTGGAAGGAAGATTTCGGCGCACCCCTACCTGGTGCACCAAATGTCGGATATCGGGTTCCGGCAAAACCCTTAAGGTTCGAACACTGGGGTGCGCACAAAGATCTCCTCCTACCGAATCTCGCTCTCAGCCTCACCGTGATCCCTAAGCTAGATCGATGAACAACACAAGAGACACAAGATTTATACAGGTTCAGGCCACTGTTGTGGTGTAATACCCTACTCCTGTGTGTGGTGGTGGATTGCCTCTTGGGCTGATGATGAACAGTACAGGGGATGAACAGCCTCGCGAGGAGAGGTGTTCTTGGGGTGGTGTGGTGTTCTACTTGGGAAGGATTCGATCCCCTTCTACTTTGGTGGCTAGCACTATTTATAGAGGCCCTGGTCCTCTTCCCAAATGTTGAGCGGGAAGGGATCCAACAATGGCCATTTTGAAAGGGGACAACTAGTACAAGCTATCCTGACTTAAGGTGGTCTTCGCCTGTCAAAGGTGCTGGTGATGACGCTGTGTTGGGCTCCACGGTGACCTTCGTCCTGCCATCCTACTGGTCTTGGTCTTGTTGCACTGATATGGAAACCTTTGCATGATGCCTCGGTACTCCGCGCCTGTGCTTGCCCCCTTTGCACCAAAGAGGAAACGAGGACACTGCGCGGGCTGGCGCCCTGTCGGATATCGGGTTCCGGCAAAACCCTTAAGGTTCGAACTCTGGGGTGTGCATGAAGATCTACTTCCTACCGATCCACATCCCAACGCCTCGCCGTGAATCTAAGCTACACGATGAAGAACATAAGGGACACAAGGTTTATACTAGTTCGGGCCACCGTTGTGGTGTAATACCCTACTCTAGTGTGTGGTGTGGTGGATTGCCTCTGGGGCTGATGATGAACAGTACAGAGGAAGAATAGCCTCGCGAGGGGTGTTCTTGAGCTGGTGCGGCGTTCTACTTGGGATGGATTTGATCGTCCCTAGATGAGATGCCCTTCCTACTATGGTGGCTATCTCTATATATAGAGGCCATGGTCCTCTTCCCAAATATTGAGCGGGAAGGGAGCCAACAACGGCCATTTCGAAGGGGAACAACTTGTACAAGCTATCCTGACTAAAGTTGGTCTTCGACTACCAAAGGCATTGGCGATGACGCCGTCTTGGGCTCCACGGTGACCTCCTTCCTGCCGCTCTGCTGGTCTTGGTCTCGTTGCACCGTTATGGTAACCTTTGCTTGATGCCTCGGTACTCCGCGCCTTCACTTGCCCCCTTTGCACCAAAGAGGAAACGAGGACCTCGATAGGTCGGGCGCCACCGGCGCCCGCCTCGGTCTCGATCGTTATGGCTTGCGTCCACGAGCACCTCGGGAGGTACCCTGCTTGATATCTCCGCTTGTCGCGAGCCTGCCTCGGTGAGGCCGCCCTGAGAAGTTTTGCGTCGCCCGCCTCAGGAGGCGGCTCGCGAGGGTCTTGAGCTTGGGTCGATGAAGACGGGCCGTCTGGGCCACCGCTGAGCCACGCCAAGCCGCTGCAGTGCAGCATTTCGGGGAACCCCATTCCTGCATCGCCGACAGAGCCCTCGGCCCAAGGCGCACTCGGACTTGGCTTAACAACGAAGCCAAAGGGCAAGTGCGGAGCGCCGCGGGCCCCAACAGCCTGCGGCCTTGGTCGCCGCGTGGCGGTTGATTGGACGTGGGCGTCTCCGCTTCCTCATGCTGCCTCGGCAAATGCCCGATTTGATGAGTCCCTGCTGCATGCAAAAAGAGTCATGATTACCTGCGATCGTGGAGGCCGACGTTTGGCCTCCTCTGTACTATAAGTACAGAGAGGCGCGAGCTCCCGCAGTCCATCTCTTCTCGCTCCGCTCGCTTCTTCTTCCTTGCTCCTCCTCCATCTTGCCACCAATGGCATCGATCTGCCGGTTCTCAGCCGAGGAGAAAGGAAAGGACCCCCGGGAGGGGCCCGACCCACTCCCGCCGAAGAAGCGGCCGGTCCCCGGCCGGTTACTCGGCCAGAGATGTCGCTGCCTTAGTACGAGCGGCCACCTCTTGGGTTTCCGCTACCTCTATATGCCCGGCTGAGGGCCCTGGAGAAGAAGACGCCGAGCGGTGCTGCCCGCGCCGCCGGTGAGGCCGATGAGCCACGGCGGTGCGTGTCGTTGCTCCTAGAGTCCATGCCGTGGACTCCTCGCACGAGCTCGTGCTTCACGCTGCGATGCCTCCAAGCTCCTAGATTCGCTTTCCTCCTTTATTCGCCTTCGAGATGCCGCCGAGGGGGCCTCTCGAGATCTTGCTGCAGCACGCCGACTACGGTACCCCGGCGACCGGAGCGGAGGTTGAAGTCATCGCTCCGGGCAAGGTTTACATGACCCGGGGCTGGGGGGACATCGCCCGGGTCTGCCGGACAGGAGGTGCGCTCATGATTCATTTCGAATACGATGGCGCCTCCCTGATGCTCTTCAAGGTCTTCGGCACGTAAGGTCATTGGTTGAGTGTCTTGCCCAAAGGAGGCAGCCAGACGCCGATGCGGCAAGGGCTAGGCTGCCACCCGCTTCCCCAACGGCTCCTCGCAGCAGCGGTGATGCTTGGGAGTCAGCGACTCTCCGAGCCTTTCGCGACCGAGACGAGCGACGACAGCTCGCACTTCGAGCTCGCTGCCGCCGGAGCGAGGCGGCCTCATCGAGCCACCGCGCGCTGATCTGGATGAGGTTGGCGCCGGCCTCCCGTGGCCCACTGTTGATGATGGCGTCGGCCATGGGGGCGTGTGAAGTTAGGGCTTCCTAGGATTAGCACCTTTTGCTCCCTGCGAGGAATTGAGAAAACACCCCGTGGGGGCATGTAAAGTGTCTGTAATGCTTGTGGTTGATATTATCCTTATTATGAAGTGATGCAAATGCTTGTCCTGTTCTGGCTTGGTTCCCCCTTTCTAACCTCCCGACGACTTGGTGCTCTACGCTGACAGTCCCGTCCCCGCGAAGCTTCACCGTCGCCGGTATGCTGTGTCGCGGTGTCGTGGTCAAGGCCAGGAGGTGAGCAGCCCGAGGTCCAGTAAGAGCCCCTGAGGCGCGATGCTCAGGAGGTCCCCTTTAGCGCTCGAGCAGTCGTCGAAAGGCGAGAAAGGAAGGCAACGTTGCCGCCACAGAGCCGCATTAGGTAGGGGTTTGGTGTCACATCGATTAGCTATTCCGGGAGCGAGACTTATCTCGAAAGCATGGAGCCATTCCTTCACGAGGTGCCGGACTTGCGCGTCGGTAGCTGAGATGTTGCTGGTGTAACGCCCTCGATGCGGCTATATCTCCCACGTGTCGAAGCACGACTTAGAGGCATAACCGCATTGAAAGCAATGTCGCAAGTGAGGTAATCTTCGCACAATCCATGTAATACATAAGGAAAAGAGATACATAGTTGGCTTACAATGCCACTTCACACAATACATAATTAAACATCCATCATTCAGATTACACTCAAGGTCCGACTACGGAACCAAAATAAAAGAAGAAACCCCACATGCAACACAGATCCTCGATCGCTAACTGGCTCCACTACTAATCGTGCGAAAAGGAACATAATAACGACCAAGGGCCTCATCATATTCCCACTTCAGCTCGGTTGCGCCATCGGCCGCATCACCGTACCTGCATCTGTTTTGGTAGAATCTGTGAGCCACGAGGACTCAAAGAATCTCACACCATGAGATCAAGACTATTTAAGCTTAAGGAAGGCTGGTGTCAAAAGGAGGGGCTGCAGCAAGTTTACTTAGCATATATGGTGGCTACATCGCAAAAGAGAGCGAGAAGAGAAGCAAAGCACGGTCAAAACTAGTAGCGATCAAGAAGTGATCCTAAACAACCTGCGTCAAACATAACTCCAACATCGTGTTCACTTCCTGGACTCCGCCGAGAAGAGACCATCACGGTTACATACACGGTTGATGTATTTTAATTAAGGTCAACTTCGGTTTTCTACAACCGACATTAACAAATTCCCATCTGCCTCATAACCATGGGCACGGCTTTGAAAGATAATACCTGCAGGGTGTCCCAACTTAGCCCATAACAAGCTCTCACGGTCAACGGCGAATAAACCTTCACCCAAGACACTCCGATCGACTCGGTATCCCGGTACATCAAGACATTTCGACAATGGTAAAACTAAACCAGCAAGACCTCCCGTGTCTTGACAAATCCCGATAGGAGCTGCACATATCTCGTTCTCGGGGCACACCGAATGAGCAGACGTCGGGTTGGCATAGACCTGTTGCCCAAGGGCGCCGGACATCGCTTCGAGTTGGACCAACTCGAAGGAGCACCGCCCGGGGGCTAAAATAAAGATGACCCTCGGCTCGCGAAAACCCAAGGGAAAAAGGGGTGTAGGTAGCAAATGGTAAAACCAAAATTGGGCCTTGCTGGAAGAGTTTTATTCAAAGCGAACTGTCAAGGGGGTCCCATAAATCACCCGACCGCGTAAGGAACGCAAAATCAAGGAACATAACACCGGTATGACGGAAACTAGGGTGGCAAGAGGGAACAAATCACCGTGCATAAGGCCGAGCCTTCCACCCTTTACCAAGTATATAGATGCATTAATTAAAACAATAGATATTGTGATATCCCAAAATATCCGTGTTCCAACAAAGAACAAACTTCATCTTCACCTGCAACTAGCAACGCTATAAGAGGGGCTGAGCAAAGCGGTAACATAGCCAAACAACGGTTTGCTAGGACATGGGTGGTTAGAGGTTTAACATGGCAATATGGGTGACATGGTATAGCAAGTGGTAGGTATCGCAGCATAGGCATAGCAAAAGAGCGAGCATCTAGCAAGCAAAGATAGAAGTGATATCGAAGGTATGGTCATCTTGCCCGTAAGGTTCTCGAGTTGTCGAAGGCTTGATCTTCGTGGCGTTCTCAACAGGTTACTCGCTCACGCACTCGCCTCCGGCTCTACCCAAAGCAAGAACACAAGCAACGGAACCACAATCAAACAAGGAACATATGCACAAGCAATATGATGCAATACATGACATGCTATGCGAGATGTGATATGCAATGCATATGTGTGCTCCGGAAGGAAAAAGATGAACCGGGCATAAACTTGGCAGACCAAGTATGCCACTGGAAATATGAGATGATTTCGGTTGAAATCGATATAAAGATCACCGGAATCGGATGCACGGTTTGCAAAAGACAAGCAAAACAAGAATGACGCAAATCTGCGTTTAACAGCCCGATGCTACTTAGCACGCAACACGAAACTATGCTACAGCACCCCAACATAAAAACAAAGCATATGGCAGCGAACTACAGGAGATGCTTAACAAAAGAGGAACACTGAGCTACGGCTAAATCACATCATAACATGTTCAAACAAGCATGGTGAAAGTGCTCAAAATATCAGGTTCACAGACTTAGTGAAAATACTAACATGCCAGGAATTTACATCAGGAAGGCATGTTTAGAGCAAGCAAACAACATGCTACAGGAACTTATAATAGCAAAACAAGGCATGGCATGATTCTACTCAAAGCATATATCAATAGTCCCTTACTGACCATAAGCCAAAAAGGACCTTAAGAAATGACGGCACCCATGTAAACATTGCAAGTTTTATTACAGATTTCAGACTTAGTGAAATATCAGGACATGGCAAAAACAGATAACGAGTAGGCATGTTCGTGAGCTCGATGCACTCACTACAGAGCATCTCAAGATAAACTAAGCATACACCCATCAAGAAGACATGGCATAGGAGCTATACATGGCAAGAACAACATCATAGCATACACGGATCAACTACAACGACCTCGTGAAAATTGAATCTCATGCAAACAATCTGCCAGGAAACATTTTCAAGCAAAAGTAGATCACGAAAATGACATGCTAGACTACTCCATAAATACCAACAAAGGCATGGATGGATAGAGCACATCCATATGTCCAAAACAGCCTTACTGATCATGCTCAAAAAGGGCATAGATCTCTCTGTAACAACATGAACATATGGCATAAAATTAACAGCAGGACAAGACTTAGTGAAAACACTAAGTTCCTGAAATCAGCAACATCATCATCCCTACTTTGCATGCTTGTTCTAGTCAACACATAGCTCACAAAAATACATGGCAAACACACCTGGAAAGATGGCATGGCAATGTTCAATTCACATGTAGGACTCAAGTTCATAGGGTGCACACATAATTCATGGCAAAAATGACAAAAGAGCTCGAACTGATAAGATTCTGAAACTAACGATCTGAAGCCTTCTTCCAACAGCATTTCGGGCATCAAGATGAGCTCAAATGCAAATGATGCAATGGAATGAAATGATGTACTCTTCGAGGCGAACAATTTGACATATTAAACGCCCAAAACGGAGCCACGGTTGCGGAGATGTGATGCTATGAAAATGCCACGAAATTAACACAGATTATGACTTAGTAAAAAAACGAGGGGGAGAGGGAAAGTCAACCGGCGGGTTTCCATATCTGGATCGGCCGGCGCGGCGTTCGAGGTTCGCCGGAGCGGGAGCGGAGCTCGGGAGGAGGTCGCCGGGGCGGCGGCCGGGCTGCCGGGCGGCGGGCGGGCGGGCGCGGGCGCGGCGGGCCAAGCAAGTGGGTGCGGCGGGTGCTGGCGCTGAGCGGGCGGCTGGCGGCGCAGCAAGGGCGGGCGGGCGGATGGCGCGGAGGAGGCCGGGCGGCGGCGGCAAGGGCGGCGCGGGCGAAGGCGCGCGGGCGGAGCGAGTCCGCGGGAGCCTCTGCTGGCCGCGGGCCGGGCGGCGGCAAGCGCCCGACGTGGTTCGTGGCACACTCCGATTCGCCGCAAGCGCGCGGCGGACGCGTCGGTCCGATCCGGACGTGTCCGTGCGGCGCGAGAGGGGATTCGCTAGGGTTTGCCCGGATTTCGGGAGGGTCTTTAAATAGGCATAGAGGAGCTAGGAGAGTCCAAATGGGTGTAGTTTTCCACACGATCGTGATCGAACGACCGAGGGCATGGAGGGAGTTAGATGGGTTATTGGGCTGTTTTGTAGGGTTGTTGGGCTGCAACTCAAAAGAGGCCTTTGCGAGGGTGCGGTTACCGCTGAGTACCAAACGAACTCCAAATGACCCGAAACTTGACAGTGGTCTACCGGTGTTATACCAGGGCCACTTGGCAAGGCTCGGTCCATTCCGAGAATGTTCAACACCCGCACACGGAAAAAGGACAAGAGGGGTGCGCCAGGGAACATAGGAGTGTCGGATTGCAAAACGGACAACGGGGAAAATGCTCGGAATCATGAGACGAACACGCATGCAAATGAGATCCATATGATGACATGATATGAGATGCATGACATGGACAAAATGCAAAACGAAAACAAAACCCAACCACGGAGGGAATATCATAGCACATATCCGAAAATGGCAAGAGTTGGAGTTACAAATATGGAAAAATACATCCGGGGTGTTACAGCTGGGTTAAGCCTTTGTGAGCTTCTCTTCCCTTCTCTGCGTTCTCCTTCATGCTCTGCGTCCTCAGGTCCCTGCCCTTGAGCGAGCTCAGCTGCCGCTGGTATGCCAGGTCGCGATGCCGTGGACAAGGCCAGGGGGTGAGGGCTGGAGAGCCAGTAAGAGCTCCTGAGTTGCGATGCTCAAGAGCCCCCCTTTTAACGCACAAGCAGATCGCATGGGTAAGAGAGAGAGAGCCCACGACGCCCCCACATTATTCCTCAGGTAGTCCCTGTAAACCAATCACGAGAAAAGCAAGGGTTGCCATTTCGATTGCTGGCTGGCCATTGGTTGCTCCGAGAGAGTGGCGAGGGCATTGAGGGCCTGGTGAGGTGATGCTTGCGGGGCTGCCGCAAGCCAGAGCTCGACCACTCAGATTTGTCGATGTTGCAGGGACGAACCCGAGCACAAGCGTTGTGCCAGTGCGAGCAGCTCCAAAGGTAGCTGTCAATCGAGCAGGCGATTATCACAAGCGGGTTAAGCATGAAGAGCAAATTAGCTTAGATAGATGCAGGAAAGATACATGTCACTGGGTCAGGCCCGAGCAGATTGGGGATGATGTAGCCCGAGGGGCACCCCAACAAGGTAAACTAAAGACATAAGAAAAAGAGATACATGCCGCAGGGACAGACCCACGCGACCTGGGAATAATGCAGCCCTGAGGGTGCTCCCAGCTGAGCCGCCAGAGCCCTGAACCTCGGGAGGCTCTGGGGATCCGGGCGGTTCCTTGAGGACCATCTCCATCTCTTCCAGGGCCGCGTGGTGCCTGGTCTCCCGAGCTGCCAGAATGCTCCACATAAGATGCTAGTGAGCAGCTGCTGCATTCGGCAGGCTGAAAGGCATGCGAACGTAGCTATGTGGCGGACCCTTGCAGCATCCCACGCGCGAAGGCCGGAGGCGCTCCTGAGACGCGACTCAGCTGAGCCCTTGGTAGTCGATGCAGATGCGCAGCCCGCCATCCTTGCATGGATGGGGAGCTACGCCAGGTAGGAGGCGATCGCCGCATATGACGGGCGCAGATCCTGACGTGGCGCCTCCGGAGATGCCTACCTCTTGAGGCCTTGAGCTGGGTGATGACTTCTTCTTCTTAGGAACTGCCTCGGGAGGGTTCTCACTCTTGCTGTCTGGGTCTTCGACTGATGCAGCTTGGAAGGCACGCTCGAGAGAGCACACCGCATCCTTCTCTTCGCAGGGGACCGTGATGATTCCGCCGCTTCCCGACATCTTGAGGACATTGTAACCATGGTGAGTCACCGCCATGAACTTGGTCAGGGCTGGATACCAGAGGATGGCATTGTATGGCAGGCGAATGTGGGCAATGTCGAAGTCGATGAGCTCGGTACGGTAGTTCTTACGCTGCCCGAAGGTGACAGGGAGGTGAACCTGCCCTATCGGAGTGGTGGAGTCGTCAGTGACTCCTGAGAAAGGTTGGTTGGCTGGAGTTGATCATAAGGCACTTGGAGGTTGTTGAACGTCTCTACGGACAGAAAAGTCCTGTGCCGCCATCGATGAGGGTCCTGGTAACTTGCACATTGCTGATGACTGGGGAACAAAGCATTGGGAGGACGCCAGCTGTAGCCGCACACTTGAGCTGATCTGCTGAGCTGAACGTGATGGCGCACGTGGACCACCTGAGAGGGCACGTGGCCTCGAGCTTGGGAAGGACTACGTTCACCTCGCGAGCAAACTGCTTGAAGATGCGCTGAGAGGCTGGGGCCTGGGCACCGCCCAGGATGCAAGGGGTAGCACGTGGCTCCTAGAAGCCCCCAGCCCCCTCGTCCTGGTGGTGGTCGTCATTCCTCCTTTGCAGCGGTGGTAGAGGAGGGAGGCCTGCATTGCCCTGCGGGCGATCCTCGCGAGGCTGATCCCTCCAAGCCCCCTCGCGAGGCTGGTCCTGCCAGCGATCCTCACGAGGTCGGTCACGCCACTCTAGCGAGGGCCTCGGTCATCCCATCGTCCTCCACCTATTCCTCCTCCTTGGCCGTAGCCCCGGTCGTTGCGCTCGGGGCGTCGACCAATGCGTCCTTCTCGAATGGCCCTGAGCTCCTGGCATTCGTTGGTGTTGTGGGTGTAGAGGTTGTGGTAGGTGCAGAATCGGCTACCCCTGGACGACTCCGGCTGGTCCCTGTCGTGCTTCGGTTCTGTTCTGCTGCAAACACACTGCTTTTTGCGCTTCACGCCCTGGCCTTGGCTTTCTTCTCTTCGGTCGGCACTGGGAAGCTCGAGAAGGGAGAGGCGCCCCTCCTCAGCCCTTGCGCACTTGGTCGCCAGGTTGAACAGCTCCAGGGATGTGCACAGATCCTCGTGGATAGCCAGCTCCTCCTTCATCTTGACATCGCGGACGCTGTCAGAGAACGCTGAGATGATGGCCTCCTCGGTCACCTTGGGAATCTTTAGGTGAGCGTTGTTGAAGCGCTGGATGTACTTCTGCAAGGTCTCCCCAGGTTGCTGCTTGATGCGGCGCAGGTCACCTACGACTGGAGGACGGTCATGAGTGCCCTGGAAGTTGGCGATGAAGCGGGTGCACATCTCGTCCCAAGAGGAGATCGAGCGGGAGGCAGGTTCAGGAGCCAGGTGCGGGCACCATCCTTGAGCGCCATGGGAAACCAGTTTGCCATGACCTTTTCATCTCCGTTGGCCGCCTCGATGCCCAGCTCGTAGAGCTACAGGAACTCTGCAGGGTCGGCAGTGTCGTCGTAGCGAGGAGGCAGATCTGGCTTAAACTTGCTTGGCCAGGCGACACTGCATAGCTCGGTGGTGAAGGCGCGGCAACCTGCAGTGCCCACCGGAGCCCTTTGCAGACGCAGGGTTTGCTCTTGGAGATTCCTGCGTGCCGATGCCAGGGGCAGTGCGGGGTCTTGACGCGCTGGCACAGGGATGCGGTCTTGACGTGCTACCGTGGGGAGCACGCGAGCGCCTTCTTGAGGCCGAGGGATCTCTTGACAGCTCCTCTCTTATCGCGCGGGCGCTGGACGCGGTGGTCTCGTCCAGGGGCCGCGCGCCTTGGAGCCAGGGCACCTTCTTGGGGTGGAGGTGGCGGAGGCACCTCCTGAGCTGCATCGCCCATGCAGGATGAAGGCCGAGGCAGCGAGAGGGACAGCGCAGGAGAGCCCCCAGTGGCGCTGACGAGCTCGGTGATGCGAGTGAGCCACTCCTCGTAGAGGTCGTCAACGGGGTGGTAGTGCAGGAGCTCACATGCCAGGAGCAGCATGGCCTGCACGTTCGTGGGAGCGTGACGAGCGTGCAACGACGAACCAGCTGGAGTTAGCGACGGAGTGGCGGTGCGGCCTTCCCACCGCACCGAGGGATGCAACAAGGACGCCTGCTGCTCGTTCCCCGCCGGGCCGGTGGCAGCATTAGCGGCAGGTGACGGAGGACGATGGGGAGGCCCACCGACTGGAGCCGTCTGGGCAACGCGGGTGGCGAGGGCAGACCGAGCTCGGCGCGAGCTCAGCGAGCGTCAGCCATGGATGCGACGAACGATCGAACGGGGAACAACGGAAGAAAGATTCTGGCGCACCCCTACCTGGCGCGCCAAATGTCGGATATCGGTTTCCAGCAAAACCCTTAAGGTTCGAACTCTGGGGTGCGTAAGAAGATCTACTTCCTACCGGTCCACGTCCCAACGCCTCGCCGTGAATCTAAGCTACACGATGAACAACACAAGGGACACAAGGTTTATACTAGTTCGGGCCACCGTTGTGGTGTAATACCCTACTCTAGTGTGTGGTGTGGTGGATTGCCTCTGGGGCTGATGATGAACTGCACAGAGGAAGAACAGCCTCGCGAGGGGTGTTCTTGAGCTGGTGCTACTTTGCCTACAGTTAACCAAGGGTGAGGCTACCAAGCCCCAGGACAAGGCCCAGGCGCCACCCTGCGCATCCACAACCTTCTGAAAGCGGCTTCATCTCACAATGTGGTCAATAAATAGGATATTCGCTTTAGAGCCATTGAAAACCATGAACATAATCTTCTGTCCTATTGTCCAAGATGGACAGGCCTTCATTATTTGAGACCACCCATGAATAAGTACCGTTTCACCTCCAAGGGGAATTGAGTAGGTCGACATAAACATCATGTTGTGACCAAGCGCAAGTCTGACCCGACCATGGTCAGCATCTCAGATAGGAACAATAGAACTGGTAGTTCTGCTTTCAAGAAGATCACAGCTGTAAAACTCAGTATAAGCAATAGTTTATGAACAACATATATAACGAGAAAACAGCTCGTACTATAAGTTTCTCGACACGCTTGGACCTATTCAATGAGTGCAAAGAAGGCACACATATCCCACGTGGCCTTCCACCATTAAAACGCCCCACAAGGACCTCAAGGCGATCAATAAAGTGTAGGAACTTGTGGATGTCGATCCATCAACTTCAAGCATCAAGAATAGCCGAGTTATTACAGAGTAACAAACAAGCAGACTGCCTAACTCTGAAAAAACCTACACGTGCCACCCATTATAAGAAAATATTAGTTAGAAGTAGCCTCTTCATGAGAGATTCATTGCTACTTCTAAAGTTAAATTGTGATTAGTTAGACAGAATAGGTGGATTAAGAAGTAATCGAGGCAACAAGCAAGAACCAGATACAAAACTAACATGGATGAACAATTGGAATGACGTCGGGGTGGAAGATCGCAGTGAAGACGAGACCAGGTTCTGCTATTTACATCAACATTCGTGCGCCAACTTTCAGTCCGTAATACTTGAGAAAGTTTATCCAAGTTCGGCCATAAAAAAAGTAGCGAGCTTCTTGGTTCATGAACCCAACTCGGAACTTATATCCATGGCTTGTCTTCACTGTGACCATTAAACTAGTGTATACAGTTATGGCAAGGCCGAGCATCTTCAGTACATGTCTTTTGGCAGAGCAAATAATACACTGGAGGAAAAATAATATGAGAACACAGCATGTTCAAAAAAAAAAACACCCTCCCGGATAGAAAAGAGGATTCTAGGAACATAATGTGCGCGTTTCAAAATGCTGTGTTAGGATGAGAAGGAACAAGTGTGGCATCTCGCCGAGGGCGCAGAAACCTGTAGGGTACTCGCACTTTGGGCACTGCAAATGAAACACACTAGATTCAGTAGGAAGAAAAATGCATCAATGGCGGCGGCTGCCATCCTAGGATTACCTGCGACCAAGGGACTTGGATTTATCGGGGATGGATGAAGAATCCGTACCTGGTTCTCCATGAGAAAACCCTATGCAATCGCCGAGAGGGGGTTTTCTCTGAACAAGCAGGCGAGGGAGAAGGGGATTCAGGCCCAGTGAAATATTGTCGCTTTGTCCGTCCAGCTTACTGCTAAAGCTGGAAAGGGGGGTTGTGATTTGACGGCTCATTGGGCATTACTGCGGCGCTACGACCGGGGTGTGTCTACCGTGAAGTTGTGCACTCTAATTTGTGCATATGGCACATGGACCCCGTTGCCGGTTGCCCCACATATCAGCAAAAGGAAGTAGAAAGATAGGAGTAACTAGTTACACATAAATATATTTTTTGACAGAGAGATACTCCCTCTGTAAAGAAATATACAAATCTTTTATATCATAGACAGGCTCACCTTGCCGAGAAATATACTCCCTCTGCAACGCACGGGCATTATGGGGGTTCAGCTTTTTTATGGGGGTTCAGCTGAGAATATAGTACTCATATAGGCTCACGGTTCTGGACTTTGGGCCGCAGGCCGACCCTACATGTTTTGGGGCCCATGTGTTCTACCTCAGCGCTTTTCATATTGCAAGCGATCGGTACGGCGCTGGTTTTAGATGCTATTGCAAGGCGAATACACAAAATTGAATAAAGCACGAAAGCTGTTGGAATGAAATCGAACGACAGTTCCTAACCAGCAATCAAAGTTGCAATTCTATCAACGATATACCATGTGATAAATAATATTGTTGTACTACTTATACACACAGGACACTTGTTTCACCATGCCAGATTATTACATCAAAATCTCTCGGAGGATAGATCAGTTCAGCAGTTGCGTGCTGCTACTGAAGAATTTCAAAGTTTATTTGGACCAGCTCTCCTTGCCGAGAAAGTTCAATTTTGACATGATCCCCTACCGTAAGATATGATTTAGATTTGAACCTTGACCATCCTTTAGCATCAATCATCATGCGACCATCCTTTGTACTTACGGTATATTGAGCAGGTTCATTCACACCAAGGCTGCGCATGGTGAGAGAAACTTGGCATGATCGCCGGATTGTTGAATCGACTCCTCGTTGCTCTAGGAATTCTCTGTTTGCAAACAAGAAGACATACCCAAATAGTTAGATCAACACAGTGAATCATGTGAAACAACATGGAAAGAAAAAAGAACGAAGCACTTGGGCGGCCAATGCTTACCAAGAAGGTGGACATGTCAGTTTTTGTAAGGACTTTGGTATATGAAGTGCGAACTGCAGCCCAGTCTATTGCCGGTGCAACTACACGGGCCGGAGAAGATGCAAGTGCAAGTGTTGGTGCAGGTGTCGAAGCCACTGTTGCTGCCAGAGATGGTGTTCCATATAGAGCTGGTGCCGGTATCGGAGCAGGTGCCGGTGTCGATGCCCGATCCTCCCAGAGATCGGTGATCGACGCAGCGATCGGTGCCCAATCCTCACCGGATCGACCGAGCTGCTGCCATGTCGCTGCTAGAGCAACTGCCGGTGCTCGATCCGTTGCTGAAGGTGGTACCTATGTGTGAGACAGCGGCGATCGTGTCTGGTCTGCTATGATCAGCTTTCTAACTTGACTAGGATCCGTGACCGTGATCCAGTTTTTTTTTCTTCATTTCTTTTAAATGCGAGAAGGACTAATTGTGGTGTTTTTGTTAAACCAAACTGCAGTTCATCATACGGATTTAGCTTGTACTCAGACAAATAGAATGATCCAATTTTTTCCAGTAATATAAGTGATGGACAGTGCCTTCGTTACTGACACGACATAAGAAGTGAAACCTGCAAAAATAGCCATTGTAGAGCAAACCAAACGGTTTATTCTGTGATGAATGTCACATGGCAAAACCTGCATCGTAAAATTGCAGGAAAAGAAAGAAAACATGACATTAAATCAATAAGATTTAGACAGTAAATCAATAAGACTTACTTGATGTGACACGAGTGAATCCTTACCAGGAAATCACTATGTTGAAGTACTGAACAGAAGATTGATCGTCCAACTACGCGTGGCATGCATGTTGGGGAACGTAGTAATTTCAAAAAAATTCCTACGCACACGCAAGATCATGGTGATGATATAGCAACGAGAGGGGAGTGTATCTTCATACCCTTGAAGATCGCTAAGCGGAAGCGTTTATCAACGCGGTTGATGTAGTCGTACGTCTTCACGATCCGACCGATCCAAGTACCGAACACACGGCACCTCCGAGTTACGCACACGCTCAGCTCGATGGCGTCCTCGCCTTCTTGATCCAAAGAAGACAAGCGGTAGTAGTAGATGAGTTCGCAGCACGACGGCGTGGTGACGGTGTTGGTGAAGAACAATCTCGCAGGCTTTCGCTTAAGCACTACGAAAACTATGACGGAGGATAAACTAGAGGGGACGGGGTTGCGGCACACGGCTTGGTGTTTCTTGATGTGTCTTTGGTGCTAGCCCTATCCCTCTATTTATATGTTGAGCCTTGGGGTGAAACTTGGAGTAAAAGCCTCCACAAAGTCGGTTTCACCCGAAAGGCAAGAGTCCTTCTCGGACTCGAGGCGAGACGCCAGGTTCCGGCGTCTCGACCCGCACGCCGAGACCTCGGCGTCGGCCTGAACTCATAAAACTTCCTTTTGCGCTTCCAAAACCTTGTGGGCTTTCCCTTTGGCCCAAATAACGTGTTCTTGTACCCAAACATTTCGAAACATCCTAACCCCCTTCCGGTGAATTCTCAGAACCCTTCCGGAGATCAAACACTATTATCCCATATATCAAACTTTATCTCCGGACCATTCCGAGTTCCTCGTCATGTCCATGATCTCATCCGGGACTCGAACAACATTCGATTACCAACATGCATAACTCATATAATACTATATCGTCAATCGAAACGTTAAGCGTCACGGACCCTACGGGTTCGAGAACTATGTAGACATGACCTAAAACCATTCTCGGTCAATAACCAATAGCGGGACCTGGATGCCCATATAGGTTCCTACATATTCTCGAAGATCTTTATCGGTCGGACCACATAACAACATCGTTGTTCCCTTTGTCATCGGTATGTTACTTGCCCGGATCCGATCGTCGGTATCCAATACCTAGTTCAATCTCGTTACGGCAAGTCTCTTTACTCGTTCAGTAATACATCATCTCACAACTAACTCATTAGTTGTAATGCTTGCAAGGCTTTAAGTGATGTGCATTACCGAGAGGGCCGGAGATACCTCTCCGATAATCGGAGTGACAAACCCTAATCTCGAAATCGCCAACCCAACATCTGCCTTTGGAGACACCTGTAGTACTCCTTTATAATCACCCGATTCGTTGTGACGTTTGGTAGTACCAAAGTGTTCCTCCGTAAACAGGAGTTGCATAATCTCATAGTTATAGGAACATGTATAAGTCATGGATAAAAGCAATAGCAACATACTAAGCGATCGGTGCTAAGCTAATGGAATGGGTCATGTCAATCGATCATTCAACTAATGATGTGACCTTGTTAATCAAATGACAACTCCTTTGTCTATGGTTAGAAACTTAACCATCTTTGATTAACAAGCTAGTCTAATAGAGGCATACTAGTGACACTCTGTTTGTCTATGTATTCACACATGTATTATGTTTCCGGTTAATACAATTCTAGCATGAATAATAAACATTTATCATGAAATAAGGAAATAAATAATAACTTTATTATTGCCTCTAGGGCATATTTCCTTGATCTCCCACTTGCACTAGAGTCAATAATCTAGATTACATAGTAATGATTCTAGCACCCATGGAGTCTTGGTGCTGATCATGTTTTGCTCGTGGAAGAGGCTTAGTCAACGGGTCTGCTACATTCAGATCCGTATGTATCTTGCAAATCTCTATGTCTCCCACGGACCAAGTCCGGATGGAATTGAAGCGTCTCTTGATGTGTTTGGTTCTCTTGTGAAATCTGGATTCCTTTGGTAAAGCAATTGCTCGATATTGTCACAAAGATTTTCATTGGACCCGATGCACTAGGTATGACACCTAGATCGGATATGAACTCCTTCATCCGCACTCCTTCATTAGCTGCTTCCGAAGCTGCTATGTACTCCGCTTCACATGTAGATCCCGCTACTACGCTTTGTTTAGAACGCACCAACCGACAGCTCCTCCGTTTAGTGTAAATCACGTATCCGGTCTGCGATTTAGAATCGTCCGGATCGGTGTCAAAGCTTGCATCAACGTAACCGTTTATGAGCTCTTTGTCACCTCCATATCGAGAAACATATCCTTAGTCCTTTTCGGTATTTCAGATGTTTTTGACCGCTGTCCAATGATCCACTCTGGATTACTTTGGTACCTCCTGCTAAGCTTATAGCAAGGCACACATCAGTGCAGTACACAGCATTGCATACATGATAGAGCCTATGGCTGAGGCATAGGAACATCTTTCATTTTCTCTCTATCTTCTGCGGTGGTCGGGCATTGAGTCTTACTCAACTTCACACCTTGTAACACGGCAAGAACCCTTTCTTTGCTTGATCCATTTTGAACTTCTTCAAAATTTTGTCAAGGTATGTGCTTTGTGAAAGTCAATTAAGCGTCTTGATCTATCTCTATAGATTTTGATGCCCAATATGTAAGCAGCTTCACCGAGGTCTTTCATTGAAAAACTCTTATTCAAGTATCCCTTTATGCTATCCAGAAATTCTATATCATTTCCGATTAGTAATATGTCATCTACATATAATACGAAATGCTCTGAGCTCCCACTCACTTTCTTGTAAATACAAAGCTTCTCCAAAAGTCTCAGATAAACCCAAATCTTTGATCACACTATCAAAGCGTTTATTCCAACTCCAAGATGCTTGCACCAGTCCATAAATGGATCGCTGGAGCTTGCACACTTTGTTAGCTCCCTTTGGATCGATAAAACCTTCTGGTTGCATCATATACAACTCTTCTTCCGAAATCCATTCAGAATGCGTCTTTACATCCATTTGCCAAATTTCATAATCATAAAATGCAGCAATTGCTAACATTATTCGGACGGACTTAAGCATCGCTTCGGTGAGAAGGTCTCATCGTAGTCAATCCCTTGAACTTGTCGAAAACCCCTTGCGACAAGTCGAGCTTTGTAAACGATAATATTACCGTCGTCGGTCTTCTTCTTGAAGATCCACTTGTTTTCTATTGCTTGCCGACCCTCGGGCAAGTCAACCAAAGTCCACACTTTGTTTTCATACATGGATCCCATCTCAGATTTCATGGCCTCAAGCCATTTTGCGAATCTGGGCTCACCATCACTTCTTCATAGTTCGCGGGTTCATCATGATCTAGTAGCATGACTTCCGAGCAGGATTACCGTACCACTCAGTGCGGATCTTACTCTGGTTGATCTCGAGGTTCTCAGTAACTTGATCTGAAGTTTCATGATCAACATCATCAACTTCATCACTATTTGGTGTAGATGCCGCGAAACCGGTTTACGTGATAAACTACTTTCAAATAAGGGAGAA
Source organism: Aegilops speltoides (assembly GCA_021437245.1). Taxonomy (NCBI): domain Eukaryota; kingdom Viridiplantae; phylum Streptophyta; class Magnoliopsida; order Poales; family Poaceae; genus Aegilops; species Aegilops speltoides. The sequence continues at coordinate 319,574,547 of CM038145.1, read as the reverse complement.
GGTACAGATTACCTCATCAAGTTCTACTTTCCTCCCACTCACTTCTTTCGAGAGAAACTCCTTCTCTAGAAAGGATCCATTCTTAACAACAAATTTCTTGCCTTCGGATCTGTGATAGAAGGTGTACCCAACTGCTCCTTTGGGTATCCTATGAAGACACATTTCTCGATTTGGGTTCGAGCTTATCGGGTTGAAGCTTTTTCACATAAGCATCGCATCCCCAAACTTTAAGAAACGACAACTTTGGTTTCTTGCTAAACCATAGTTCATAAGGTGTCATCTCAGCGGATTTTGACGGTGTTCTATTCAAAGGTGAATCGGCCGTCTCAAGAGCATAACCCCAAAACGATAGCGGTAAATCTGTAAGAGACATCATAGATCGCACCATATCTAGTAAAGTGCGATTACGACGTTCGGACACACCATTACGTTGTGGTGTTCCGGTGGCGTGAGTTGCGAAACTATTCCGCATTGTTTCAAATGTAGACCAAACTCGTAACTCAAATATTCGCCTCCTACGATCAGATCGTAGAAACTTTATTTTCTTATTACGATGATTTTCAACTTCACTCTGAAATTCCTTGAACTTTTCAAATGTTTCAGACTTATGTTTCATTAAGTAGATATACCCATATCTGCTTAAATCATCTGTGAAGGTGAGAAAATAACGATATCCGCCACGAGCCTCAACATTCATCGGACCACATACATCTCATATGTATGATTTCCAACAAATCTGTTGCTCTCTCCATAGTACCGAGAACGGGTTCTAGTCATCTTGCCCATGAGGCACGGTTCGCAAGTGCCAAGTGATTCATAATCAAGTGACTCCAAAAGTCCATCGAGATGGAGTTTCTTCATGCGCTTTATACCGATATGACCTAAACGGCGATGCCACAAATAAGTTGCACTATCATTATCAACTCTGCATCTTTTGGTTTCAACATTATGAATATGTGTATCACTACTATCGAGATTCATTAAAACTAGACCACTCTTCAAGGGTGCATGACCATAAAAGATATTACTCATATAAATAGAACAACCATTATTCTCGATTTAAATGAATAACCGTCTCGCATCAAACAAGATCCAGATATAATGTTCATGCTCAACGCGGCACCAAATAACAATTATTTAGGTCTAAAACTAATCCGAAGGTAGATGTAGAGGTAGCGTGCCGACCGCGATCACATCGACTTTGGAACCATTTCCCACGCACATCGTCACCTCGTCCTTTGCCGTGTTAAGCAATCCGTAGCCCTGTTTGAGTTGCAAATATTAGCAAGAACCAATATCAAATACCAGTGCTATGCGCTCTAGTAAGGTACACATCAATAACATGTATATCACATATACCTTTGTTCACCTTGCCATCCTTCTTATCCGCCAAATACTTGGGGCAGTTCCGCTTCGAAGACGATCTCTGCTTGCGATAGAAGCACTCGATTTCAGTTTAGGTCGGACTTGGTTTCTTCTCTGAGCGACAACTTGCTTGCTGTTCTTCTTGAAGTTCCTTCTTCTTCCCTTTGCCTTTCTTCTTGAAACTAGTGGTCTTATTAACCATCAAGACTTGATGCTCCTTCTTGATTTCTACCTCCATGACCTTTAGCATTGCGAAGAGCTCGGGCATAGTCTTTACTATCCCTTGCATATTATAGTTCATCACGAAGCCTTTGTAGCTTGGTGGCGTGATTGAAGAATTACATCAATGACACAATCATCCGGAAGATTAACTCCCGGTTGAGTCAAGTGATTGTAATACCGGACATTACGAGTATGTGCTCACCGACAAACCCATTCTCTTCCATCTTGCAGCTATAGAACTTATTGGAGACTTCATATCTCTCAATCCGGGCATTCTATTGGAATATCAACTTCAACTCTGGAACATCTCATATGCTCCATGACGTTCAAAAAGTCGTTGAAGACCGGTTCTAAGCCGTAAAGCATGGCACACTGAACTATAGAGTAGTCATCAGCTTTGCTCGCGAGACGTTCTTAACGTCGTCGGTTACATCGGCGAAGCAGGCACGCACCCGCGGTGCATCCAGGCGTAACTCTTACATGCAGCAATGAGGATAATCCTCGATTACGGACCCGATCCATGTAATTGCTACCATCATCTTTCAACTTTGCTTTCTCAAGGAACGCATTAAAATTCAACGGAACAACAAAGACGAGCCATCTATCTACAAACAAACATAGACAAGCAAGATACTATCGGTACTAAGTTCATGATAAATTTAAGTTCAATTAATCATATTACTTAAGAACTCCCACTTAGACAAACATCTCTCTAGTCATCTAGGTGATCACGTGATCCAAATCAACTAAACCATAACCGATCATCACGTGAGATGGAGTAGTTTTCAATGGTGAACATCTTATGTTGATCATATCTACTATATGATTCACACTCGACCTTCGGTCTCCGTGTTCCGAGGCCATATCTGCATATGCTAGGCTCGTCAAGTATAACCTGAGTATTCTGCATGTGCAAAACTGGCTTGCACCCGTTGTAGATGGACGTAGAGCTTATCACACCCGATCATCACGTGGTGTCTCGGCACGACGAACTTTGGCAACGGTGGATACTCAGGGAGAACACTACTTGATAATTTTAGTGAGAGATCATCTTAAAATGCTACCGTCAATCAAAGCAAAATAAGATGCATAAAGGATAAACATCACATGCAATCAATATAAGTGATATGATATGGCCATCATCATCTTGTGCTTGTGATCTCCATCTCCGAAGCACCGTCGTGATCACCATCGCCACCGGCGCGACACCTTGATCTCCATCGTAGCATCGTTGTCGTTTCGCCATCTATTGCTTCTCGACTATCGCTACCGCTTAGTGATAAAGTAAAGCAATTACAGTATGCTTGCATTTCATACAATAAGCGACAACCATATGGCTCCAACTTTGTTGCCGATAACCCGGTTACAAAACATGATCATCTCATACAATAAAATATAGCATCACGTCTTGACCATATCACATCACAACATGCCCTGCAAAAACAAGTTAGGCGTCCTCTACTTTGTTGTTGCAAATTTTACGTGATCGCTACGGGCGTAAGCAAGAACCAATCTCACCTCGCATCAAAACCACAACGATACTTCGTCAAATAGACTCCGTTTAACCTTCTCAAGGACCGGGCGTAGCCACACTCGGTTCAACTAAAGTGAGAGAGCAGACACCCGCCGGTCACCTTTAAGCACGAGTGCCCGTGAACGGTGAAACCAGTCTCGCGTAAGCGTCTGGCGTAATGTCGGTCCGGCCGCTTCATCTAACAATACCGCTGAACCAAAGTATGACATGCTGGTAGGCGGTATGACTTGTATCGTCCACAACTCACTTGTGTTCTACTCGTGCAAAACATCAAACCATAAAAACCTAGGCTCGGATGCCATCATTGGGGAACGTAGTAATTTCAAAAATTTCCTCGCACACGCAAGCTCATGGTGATGATATAGCAACGAGAGGGAGTGTATCTTCATACCCTTGAAGATCGCTAAGCGAGCGTTTATCAACGCGGTTGATGTAGTCGTGCGTCTTCACGATCCGACCGATCCAAGTACCAAGCGCATGGCACCTCCGAGTTCTCGCACACGTTCAGCTCGATGGCGTCCTCGCCTTCTCGATCCAGCAAGACAGCGAAGTAGTAGATGAGTTCCGCAGCACGACGGCGTGGTAGCGGTGTTGGTGAAGAACAATCTCCGCAGGCTTCGCCTAAGCACTACTTAAAACTATGACGGAGGATAAACTAGAGGGGACGGGTTGCGGCACGGCTTGGTGTTTCTTGATGTGTCTTTGGTGCTAGCCCTACCCTCTATTTATATGTTGAGCCTTGGGGTGAAACTTGGAGTAAAAGCCTCCACAAAGTCGGTTTCACCCGAAAGGCAAGAGTCCTTCTCGGACTCGGGGCGACCCTTGAGGTTCCGGCATCTGGACCCGCACGCCGAGACCTGGCGTCGCCTCGACTTCGCAAAACTTCCTTTGCGCTTTCCAAAAACCTTGTGGGCTTTCCCTTTGGCCCAAATAACGTGTTCTTGTACCCAAACATTTCGAAACATCCGAACCCCTTCCGTGAATTCAGAACCCTTAGGAGATCAAACACTATTATCCCATATATCAAACTTTATCTCCGACCATTCCGAGTTCCTCGTCATGTCCATGATCTCATCCGGGACTCGAACAACATTCGGTTACCAACATGCATAACTCATATAATACTATATCGTCAGCGAAACGTTAAGCGTCACGGACCCTACGGTTCGAGAACTATGTAGACATGACCTAAAACCATTCTCGGTCAATAACCAATAGCGGGACCTGGATGCCCATATAGGTTCCTACATATTCTCTGAAGATCTTTATCGGTCGGACCGCATAACAACATCGTTGTTCCTTTGTCATCGGTATGTTACTTTCCGAGATCCGATCGTCGGTATCCAATACCTAGTTCAATCTCGTTACTCGCAAGTCTCTTCACTGCTTACGTAATACATCATCTCACAACTAACTCATTAGTTGTAATGCTTGCAAGGCTTTAAGTGATGTGCATTACCGTGAGGGCTCAGAGATACCTCTCCGATAATCGGAGTGACAAACCCTAATCTCGAAATCGCCAACCCAACATCCGCCGTTGGAGACACTGTAGTACTCCTTTATAAACACCCGATTACATTGTGACGTTTGGTAGTACCCAAAGTGTTCCTCCGGTAAACGGGAGTTGCATAATCTCATAGTTATAGGAACATGTATAAGTCATGGATAAAAGCAATAGCAACATACTAAACGATCGGGTGCTAAGCTAATGGAATGGGTCATGTCAATCAGATCATTCAACTAATGATGTGACCTTGTTAATCAAATGACAACTCCTTTGTCTATGGTTAGGAAACTTAACCATCTTTGATTAACAAGCTAGTCTAGTAGAGGCATACTAGTGACACTCTATTTGTCTATGTATTCATACATGTATTATGTTTCCGGTTAATACAATTCTAGCATGAATAATAAACATTTATCATGAAATAAGGAAATAAATAATAACTTTATTATTGCCTCTAGGGCATATTTCCTTCAATGCAGGGGGCCCGCCTACTCCCACAAGCAGGACAGTCCAAAGGTCGTGACAAATCGTATGGACCGAACATCCATGGGACTGGAAATCCTGGTGGGTGCTATAAACCCTGCAATGCATACAGATATTGGAGTCTAACCATAATTGATAAACGGTCCTCACAAAAAATATGATCTAGGTACTTCAAAATATACAGACTGAATTGAGTGGACAGACATTAACATAGACCGTTCTCAGGACCGACCACACACCATGCGACAGTACTAATAAACAATACAGGTTCACAAACACAAATCAAATCTTGAACAATAGTACTTCTACTGACAAGCAAAGTTGCTCTAACTAAACTCTGCAGACTATTTCTTGCCACCTGGCGGAGACAAGGGGCGGCAGGCTAGACCCCACATCGCCTCGCCCCTCAGCGATTTGTAGCGGTAGGTGTACTATATACTGTGCCTCTACTAATTGGCCGGAGTTAATTCCATCATTAGCCCATATACATGTAAATTTCTACTACTAAATGAAAACCAGCTACACTATACACAAAGCCAAAGCCTAATAGCCCATGTAGGCATGTACGGTTGTGAGATGATTGTTGTTTTGCCCCGTAATCTGAACGTGCGTACACGCATGTTCTGGACTGGGGAGTCTTTCGCCGCCACCGCCGGCCGCCTCTCATGTAAATCTTTGTTTACCATTGCGGGTGCTGGCTATCGCTCATCACGAGGACGTCATCAATTGATTTATGATCCACTCTTCGGTGTCAAACGCAAGCTGCATGTAGATCAGAGAACGACTAAATGTGGGGAGATCAGATAGAGGAAGAAGGTACCTACCATAACATGCTAGTAGCGATTAGTATTTCTATTATGAACTGTAAAATCTTAGTTTGGTCAATTGGTATTATGTACAATAAGACAGTGTGTTAATCTATTAATCAAGTTTCTTTTTTATTACGATGAGTCAATGATGAAACAAAAGACATTAACAATTAAGGGTAAATTCCTTTTCAAGCCAATTGCTTCAACTTCAACCTCCAACATTACTTGGTGTCGAACATGTAAATCCATCGAGGAGCAACCTATTGCAAATAACAATCTTGATGATTAGGCGGTTGTGGCATCAAGTAGAAGTCCTGAGATCTTGATGTAAGGGACCACTGTAAGTGCCAACAAATTTTGGAACTCCCTCATGATACAAAAAAGAAGTATCGGGATTTTATATTCTGGAGGGTGCTTATCAACCATGCGTGAGAGAATATCCATATATGAATATACACGATCTGCACACAAAGGTATTTTTCTCGAACCACTGAAGTTGTTGCCTTATTAATTCTCTTGAAGCGCTGAAGTTGCTACTCCATTATAGCAAATAAATTATGTTGTCTTCAAAATGCACCAAAAAATGCAAAGAACGAGATGATACCCACACGTTGGGACGGGAACTGATTGCAATATATTCTAATGACATTGGTTGTATGGAGCATAAATATGTGAATTAATAATGTTGTATGATTATTGTATAGGGTAGAACATTTTCCCATGCATGGCTATGTATTGAGGTAGACATTCATGCATGCATGGTTGCATGTGCATTAAGTATGCTAGTTGGGTGGAGCATCCAACTAAGAAAAAGGGAAAGATAATTGTTGAGGTGGCATGTGTGGTGATGTGGCATATGTGCATGCTGAGATAAATGGGATAGTGGGGATCAAATTCTTATGTATATAGGATACCTACCATATCATACAACAAGAAATTTGTAAGTTACATTCTCAAAGAGATCAAATACAAATTAGAGAAGAACAATTGTACTAATAAGTTATGCATAATGGTAGACGAAGCACGAGGTGATTTTTTTTAAAGACATGGCTTTGATTTTTCGCCCCCCTCATGTCCAAATCCTGGCTCCGTCCCTGTTGCCACCGACCTACGGGATGAACCCCACATAATTGACTAGGCCATGGACTTTGTGTGAGATGTCTACATGCACCATCACCATCTTGTCAACCTTGGAGAACCTAACAGAGTGGTCTTTCCACTCATAAACATGATGATGAAGACAGACCGCATCAGATTTGTTGGGAAGCTTTACAAGAACCACACCCTTCTGTCGAAGGCACAGCCAGAAATTGTTGTGATCAAGTACAGCCTTGAGAACACGCGACAACAAAGCTACAGAAAACACTAGTTCAGGACACGTGGCGACAAGGACACAAAGCAATTTGGATAGTTCGGAAGAGAACTCATCATCGAGTCTTCAGTTCACATGGCATGACTTTGAAAACTTCATCTCCACCAAGGACTGGTTCTAATTCAAACGAAACCATATTTTATTACTACCTCCGTTCAGAAATATAAGATGATTTTCGATATTATACTCCGTATATGACTACATATACGCACAGAAATGAGTGAACAAAGACACTAGAACATGTCTTCAAAGGCATGAGAGCAGAGGGATTACTTGCAATATCCATAACACAAGTTACTGAGGCAAATGTATCCTCTTCAAAGGTAGCATTGATGTTCATAAAGTACTCCCTCCATCCCAAAATTCTTGTCTTAGATTTGTCTAGATACGGATGTATCAAGTCACATTTTAGTATTAGATACACCCGTATCTAGACAAATCTAAGACAAGAAATTTGGGACAGAGGGAGTAGTTGAAAGTAATCTATAAGAAATCAGTGTCAACCTCTCGCATGTTTTGGTCAAAGAGGAATTTAGAACCGTCATTGGCACACTAAAATCACATGCAAGATCACCCAGAAGTTGTACTACCGATACCAAGATCTTTGCGTGTTAGATGAAAAACACGATCAAAATTGAGAAAAGATCATCGACAAGAGACATTACGGACTTGCTTAATGAGGGATCCGGAGAGGGGGCTTGGACAGGCGATGGCTTTGAGCTTGTCTGCGGTAGTCTCGGCGGGGTGCTTGCGCTTCTTCGTACCATGAGCCTCGATGGTTTTGGCGAGCCATAGACATCACGTCGGCGGTGCTCGGCGTCCATCCAAGAGAGGAAGCTGAGAGAGAAGAGTGAAAGGAGGAGCGAGATGAGGGAGAAGCGAAGCGAGTGGGGTTTTCTTCAAGAGAGGAAGCTGAGAGAGAAGACTGAAATGATGGTTGCTTCGTCCGTCCCAACTTCTTCTTTGAAAGGAGGGGTTTTGTGATTTGACGGCTCATTGGGCATTACTGTGGCGCTTCGATCGGGGTAGTCTACCGTCACTCTACTACGGTGTAATTTAGTGCATGGTTGGTGGACCTAGGTGATGGTTGTCCCACACGTCGGTGAAAGTGAGTAATTTAGTGCATGGCTGGAGGAGGATCCGCACGGTAGAGCGTGTCCACTGTTTTTCTGAAGAAAAAAAATGATTATAGCAAGCGTTTCCACTCTTACGACGGAGGAGTGCGAAACACGGCAGCCACTTGAACATACACAATGCTCCTACTAGTAGGCATGTGCAGTGGTTCATACGTCAGTACTACACAATCTTGTTGCTAGTGTAGTAAGATATGACGATAACAAATGATGTTGTGCGCATGTCAACTACTCCTATATGTAACATAGTACCGCTTTTTCGACTATCCAGTCGAGTATGAATGGTGAGATCAATGTTAACAGAACTAGGTCCACAGCGCACGGAGAGTACAGTGCTACAGTACTCCATGAAACATGAACCATATGAAGCACAAATAGTGTTAGGCAGGGTGTATGAAGGGTGCACGGGATGGGAGCAAAAGTTCCCTTCTCGACCCACTTTTGGGTGTTTGGCAGAGTGCATGAAGGGTGCATGAGTCCACACTAGTAGGTTAACAAAAATACACGAAGAGGAAACAACTATATTGAGATGAGAATGCAACCAAACACACCCACATGATTTGTGCTACAGTGACTGATCTGCACCGTCTGAGTTTGATCCAACGGTCATGTTGTGCCAAGAAATGGACATGCCCATGCAGAGGGCGCCTAAACACCACTGAAGTCCCTCTGCTTCTCGAGGCGCATGACGTTGGTGATGCAGGTGCAATCGCCGTGAGAGCCGCTCGGTCGATGGGAGCCAGCTCGTCAAAGACGGCGTCCAATGGCACGAATGGATTCCGGTGACGGAGCCCTGAAAGGATTCGCCCGGCAATGGCGACGGCAGCCTGCAACCCCTCCTTGTCCAGCTCAGCCCCCACCATCGCGCGGAGACGGCTCAGCTCCTCAGAGATATAGGTGAAGAAGGAGACCAGGTCAGGAAGCCGCAGCTCGTTGAAGTCGACCGGGTGGTCGAACGGGTTTAGCCCGACGGCCGGCATCGTCGCGCTGGCACAACGGTAGGCATCGCGCAGCCGCAACACGTGTGTGGCAACTTGGTTCACCAAGTGGCTGAGGCGATCCTAGACCTCGTCACGATTGGCCCGCTCACGCTCCAGCTGGCTCCCCTGATGGCCTATCATATCTCCCGCTTTCTATAGCAACGATGCTGACGCCTCGAGCATCTTTGTGGTGGACGCCTGCCGCTTTTGAAGCTCTATGAACTCCTGCACATAATGGAGGAGCATGGCACTCCTTCCTCCTTGAGCTCACGGAGCTCCGCATCCTTGGCATGGAGCTCCTGTGTCAGGCGCCTCACCTCGGACTCCGTGATCTGCTGTGCCGCCATGGCACCAGGTAGAAGCAATGGGGAGAGGAAGCAAAGGGGGCGAAACGGCTGAAAGTCAATGCAATCTACGGGAAGGCGGAGGGAGCCAGCCGAGGAGCGGGGAATCTTTTGGTTTTCACCATGGTAAAACACCAGTCGACGACTTCTCACATCACGGAGCTGTGGGTTTCTGGGAGTCATCATGACTAATTGCTCTTGCGCTTGCTCCGTCCAATCAAAAATTAAAAATCCTACGCGCTGCTCCCATCAATCAAAAATTAAAAATCCTGCCGCACCCAAACACGAGAGCAACGCCAAGAAGGATATTTAAATTTACCTACCGGCAAGTAGATAAAAAAGGGGTGAAAAAACAAATGTGGCGGCGGCCTAGCTAATCGGTCGAACTAGCCCAACTAGCTAGCCACCGTGCTTCACTGATGTACTCGGTGGGAAAGGTGGTCTTTCGTGATTTGACGACTCATTTACTTGCTTTGGCGCTATGACCGAGGAGGACCTAGAAAACGCGCAGTAGGGCGTCCCACGTCAGGAAGAATATATGCGTGCACCACCCGGGAGGACCCCGAAACCACGCAGTAGGGTGTGCCATGTCTCGGCACGGAGGAAAAATGTGCGTGTAAAAATATACTGTATCATACATAGTACCTATGATTCGACCTCGGGACCTAGCGAGTCGGTCGAAAACACCCCACTAACCACACAGCTTCATCATGCAAACATGGCACGGGGGATAGATGTGGTTAGCTCCATCTCGACCAGCCACAACGTCTCTTGTTCTAGGCGATTCTTCTATTTTCCAAGCTTTTTTTTAGTTGTAATAACACCACGGCAAGCTAGCGCCGCTCTTCGTGTGTGCCCGTGCAAAGGTTAGACGATGGAGAGAAGAGATTGAGATCGCGGACACAGGACCCACCAGAAAGTGAGACAACGGTCATGCACGTGTTGACGAGGCACTCCCTCTACTCTACTCAACACAACTACTGTATAAAATCAAGTTATGGGACAAAGCCAACAACTGTCGTTGTTTCAGGCTATCGACTTACGCTTTGTAGTCCAGGTTGCCAGTTCGAATCTCATCTTTCAGATTTGTTAGTTTTAGGTCCAAATTTGATTAATGACAAGTGGGACCCCCGTGTGTTGTTCCGATATTTCAGTGTAGGATGGTTTTTTCTGAACAAACACTTTGCGCGGTTAGACAAGTAACGGCACGAGTTACACATATTTTGCAAGTTTATGAACAAAAATGACAACGGCATAGAATATCACATCCACCCCGCACCTTAGATACTATGGTGATACGAGTTTTTACACCGTTGGAAGTGAGATCCAATGGCTTGGGAGTAGTCTTTGTAATTATGCGCAATTTCCAAACTCTCCAAAGGTTTTTTTGCAAATAAAACATTCAGGCCTCGTGTGTGCCGCTACATCTTTGATCCAACGGCTCCCCGTTGCTCATATTAGGTGCTCCCCGAAGCTTAATTACCCGCTACGGTGATATGAGCATCTAGGTCATATGATCAGTGCTCAGATGGCACATGCGTAGTACTTGTACTTTCTGCGCATTTCCCAAACTCTATCAGCCATATATTGCAAAAACATTCAAACCTCCTACTGTGGGTCGTTAGATCTCAATGAACTCGTATCACCATAGAATCTACGTTGCGGGAGCACCTCATATTCTCCCATGCGAGAAAACATAAGGTGCTATCGCAGCTTGGATGCTACGGTGATACGAGCTTGGAGGTCGTTTGATCTGAGATCCAATGGCATCTGAGCAGTCTTTGTGCTTGTAAGTAGTGGCCGAACTCTTTTGGGGCTTTTCTGCAAAAAAACATTCGAACCACCGAGGAGGTGTTGGGTCACAAATCCAACGGCTCCGAAGAGCTTGTATCACCAAAGCATCTAAGGTGTGGTAGCACATGATATTCTTACATACAGGAGAATATGATGTCCTCCTTCATCTTAGATGCTATGGTGATACGAGCTTCGAGGTCGTTGGATATGAGATCCAAGGGCATCTAAGTAGTTTTTGTACAAATTGTGTGCAATTCTCAAACTCATCAAGGTTTCCTGCAAAAAATATTAAGACACATCATGTGAGCTGCTATATCTCAGATCTACAAGCTCCAAGCAACTCGTGTCGGCATATAGCATCTAAGGTATGGGGGCACATGATATTCTCCCGGGGAGGAGGGGTGGGGGTGCACAACCAATCGGTGGTTGGGAGGGTGGGGACAAATATAATCTAAACAACCCTAAACATAGCTCCACAATTTTATCTAAGGTCGAGGGGTTAACCCCCGACAATCATAGCTCCGCCTAAACACAACATTTGCATGTACTGTAGTACTAGACTTAATATTCATGTTTCAGTTTCATGTTCATTTTAAATATTGAACTAAGGACCACGGATGTCTTACATTTTACTCCCTTCGTTCCTAAATATTAGTCTTTTTAGAGGTTTCAAATGGACTGGCACATACGAATGTATATAGACATATTTTAGAGTCTAGATTCACTCATTTTGCTCCGTATGTAGTCACTTGTTGAACTCTCTAAAAGACTAATATTTAGGAATAGAAGGAGTATTTTTGAATTCGTGTCATACATGCATGGTTTGGAAAAATAGATGCACTACACTTATTGGATTGTTGTTGTGTTCGTGCGTGTGTGTCTCACTGTGTGTGTGTGTGGTCATATGCTTGATACATACAAAGTTTTCTCACCTCCATATTGTTCATCTTTTAAATTTGAATTTGCATTGGAAAACTTACTATGGATACCATGAAATGTGAAATCCACGTTGAGATCACTATATCACAAACTCACTCTAATTCAACAACTTGTCATAAATCAATTACCACATTGAGATTAGTATTTGCAAGGAAAATACGGTATTGTAATACACATAGCTTCGTTCGGCAATTTAAAAGGTTCCTTTTGTATTCTTGAATGGTAGGACCCAACGGCGTACCAGCCAGACCTTGGCTCGTGTTGATCCTAAAAAATAAAAAAATAAAAAAACCGGGTACGCACATTAGGCAACCCCAACTAGTCGAGCCTCAGGGTTTCAAGTCGAAATATCTGGCGGCCAGAATTCCAGCTCTAGGAAATTCCCCTCATGTCCCCGGTCCATAATGACTACCGATGAACAACGGAGGGATGCTTTAGTAACTAGACAACGTTACCTACCGTGCCGAGCATGGTTCAATTCACTCGGTCGCCGCTCGTCAAGGTCACCCGTCAACTGCATTGCCTAGTACTACTACTACTACACCAGGATGAGCACAGAATTGAGCCCGTTTGTTCGGGCCTAGTACTTGAGTTAATATATCAGGCAATGCAATTGATGCGGAGGATTATCCTTTTACTCGCATATATAACTTGTCTAAAGTCTAACTAAGCAAAATGTTTGACCAAATCCTTTCTTAAGAAATACAACAGGACAGATGTATGTCTTGAAAATTTATTGCATGATGCAGGTTATGATATTGTTTCGAATCCTGGATCTTAAATTTCAGAAAATCCAAAAGTGAGCATAAATTCTTGAAACTGAGCATGGTCGCATGATATGGCACAAATATTGTAAGTTTTTTCTTCAATTCGAGACAAGCTGCTTATGACAAGTTGCACAAATGAAGAGCGAAGGTATTTTGGAACAAAGACTTGTCACGTTAAGGCGAACGCTTTCACTATTGAAACCATGGGCGTTTATGTGCCGCCACGAGTCCCCGCTTCTCATCGGCAGGTGTCGTCCAAGCAAGCGTGTGAGTCGACGGGAGGCGTCGAGAGAACCGCTGCACGGCTGTCGTCGAGGCGTCGCGAGCAGAACCGCTATCTTGAGCTCACGGGAGGCGAGCCCTTTGACCAGGCTCCGCCGCCCACCGTCGTCCCAACTGCTCCCACTTTTCATGTTGTCGGCGCCGCAGTTTAAAATCAACCCTGCACTACCCGGTATTGCTACAATATTCTCTCTTCCTCTCCGATTCTCCTGTCGTCTACCTCCAACTAGCCTAACGTAAACGCACACCATGCCGCATCATGATGGTCTGCCCTTAGTGTTCCAGTTTCCTGAGGAAGACACCCAGCCGGAGTAGAACATAAGGCGCTTTGGGACGAGCTTGAACTGGCCTTGTGGGAAGACGTCGCGCCTGTCCCCGCTCCTGTTCCGTCTCCCGTTGCCCCGACTGCGCTAGCGCCTATCCCCGTGGCATTGATGGGATGGGAGCCGCACATTGTCGCCAAGCTTGATCCCACTGGGTTCCACGAGGTCCCCGCCGACTTTCACGCCGCTGCACTGTCGGCGCATCTGCGCTGGCGTGCACTAAGCGCCGCGCCGTCGGTGCCGTGCACTGCGGTGTCGCGCACTCTGATGCGTCTGCGGCGTGCGCCCGTGCCGGTGCCCATGCACATGAATGTCTCCGTCGTGCCGTTGACAGCGCCTATCCCCGCGCGGGTGCCAGTGCCCCCCTCAGTGGCATGGATGGTCTTCATCGACCGCTTCCTTGCACCAAAGCCAGTTGCCTCCTCCCGTCAGTTGACTCGCTCCGAAGTCTAGAACATTTTGGCCTTCCTTGAAGCTAGGACAACATCCAGGAGTACGCCAACAACGGCGCAAGACGGCGCCGTCGCCGTCGGTCAGTGGCCCGACGACACACAGAGCACGGCAGAGGAGCCGCTTCCCACCACGAGACACCCCCGCCGCCGCCGCTTAATCTAAATTTGCCATGAAAAACGTTCGGATTGCCATGCTTAAAATCCGAGCGTTTATCATTTCCGTTTATTTTATATCAATCGTCTTATAATTTAAAGTCGGAGTCAGACTAGACAAAATCTATGGTTTGATCGATTGAATGTTGTGCTAGAGCCGTATCAAATTAAATATAAAACGTCATCAAGCCACATGTATTCCTTGTCATCCAACGACCTAGACTGCTTCAATGTTGAGCGCTCAACACGTTTAGCGTGCAGTTAATTTCATGCCAAAAATAATGCTAATCACATAATAACACGCAAATAATATCCTAGTACTTAATATCCGCATGCACTTAATATACTTCCAAATTAACGTGCATTGCACATACACACTGACTAGTGTTGCTAGTACGTGAAACTGGTGCCGTGACTTGTGAACACGTCCAGATATGGTCAACGGCAACATCGCCCGCGAGTTCTTTGTGTTTGCCTGTGCGTCTAAACGTAGAAGGGGAGGAGAGAGAGAGAGAGAGCACACATGGAACCCACCAGTAAGTGAAGGCGAATAGTACTAAAAACAATATTACATGTTATCCATTAATTAGGCTGTGGTAATATAAAAACATTATGTGAACAAAGGGGGGTACAACAAACATTGTTGTTCTACGTATGTTGCCTATTGACGTGCGGCTTGAAGGCCCGGTCGCATGTTCGATCCTCGTCCTTTATTTTTTAATTTGTATATGGGTCCAAATTTGTTTCATGACATGTGGGCCCCTCGGTGTGTAGTTTGTAGCACTTTAATTTGTGGGTCAAAATTTGTTCCATTTCAAGTGGACTATCAGTGTGTAGTTTAGTAGCCTATTTATAATAATTAAAGAGAACAACACAGTTTTTTCAATAATACCATTGTCGCGCGCGCTGGTGGCGCGGCACCTATGGGGCCGGGGCCCCTTCGTGTGTTCGGTACGGGGGCGGAGGATGCGCGGAGAGCAGATCGAGGCGATGCACGCGGGGGATTTTTACCCAGCTTCGGGCCGCGATGGTCGCGTAAAACCCTACTGCTGCATTGTGTTGTATTTGATCTTGCTCCCTGAATGCGAGCGAACGGTGGTGTGGTGTATGAAACCAGCCGAATCCCAGGCGCTAGAGCTGCCAAGGGTTCGAACCTACGCGAGAGTGGCGAATGATCGGAACCCCCTCTACGTTGTGCATGGGCCTCCTTTTATAGGGCAAGGGGTCACCGACAGGTGTCAACGTAAGGTAGAGGGGTAAAAACGTAAAAGAGGTGGTAGTTGGAATAGTGCGGGAACAGTGCAGCTACTGATTGCTTGAATAGTGGATTCTACCTACTTTTGACAGAGGGGACAAGAGCATTAAATGCCCGTCGCCGTCGCCCAAAAGCTCCGCCATTGCGTCTCCGTTTGCCACGGCGATGAAGCCACCACCGTGGAGTGCCACCGCACCCTCCATGCAGCCCACCACCCGCCACGTCTCTGGAGAAAGCTGAAGGCGACGCGTGGGCGAGATGACTTGGTGTGGGCGTAGCATAGCTCTCCCCGGCAAGCACCTTGCCGGGGTCTTGATCTTGCCGGGCCCGGGAGCTTGTCGGGCTCTATGACTTGCCGCCTCCCGGGCCCTCGCCGGGACGCGCATAGCGCCGAGGCGTGTCTTCTATGATGTGACCTCCTGGTCTCCTCGGCGAGCTCCTCTCGCCGGGGATCTGCATGAGCGATGTAATCTTGAGCCTGGAGCGGCCTTCCCGGCAAGCTCCTCTTGCCGGGGTCTTGAGCTTCTGTCTTGTACACTTTGTTCTTGAAATGGCTTGGTATGAAGTGGGAATGATCTCCGGCAAGCATATGGTGGACCTGGCTGCGGGGAGCCCCAGCTGCCCGTGCACAAGTTGGGGTACTGAGGTACCCCTACCTTAGTACACCGACAGGAGCCCCCGGGCCTGGGCCACACAGTGCCGAGCGCTGTTGGGCGGGCCCAAGACAATCTGCAGGCATACAAGGCCCACGGCGCGTCGAATCTGCTGCTGCATCTGTCGCCTCCCCCCCAGCAGCGGCACGCGTCGATTGCGGCGTCGTGGAGGCGTGGCGGCGCATGCAGCCTTTAAGGCATCCACCCGTGATCGCGGGGCGTAGGCGGGGTCGCTTCACCCGTCGCTCGGCTCCACTTCGCCACGCGGCCCTCATGCACGGGGTCGTGGGCGGCGAAAATGGGAGCCGAGCCGTCCACAGGCGGAGGAGGCGAGTCGGCCCGCTCCTCTGCCCCTTGCTTTCTGATTGGTCGGCCAGGGCGGTTGAGCCCCACCTCGCCCTTTAAAAGGGGCGGAAGGGGAGCACAATGGCGCACTCATCCTCTTCTCCCTTCGTCTTCATCTTGGTTCTTCTCCCGCCATGGAAGGAGGGAATCCTGCTCTTCGACGGTAGCGGCGAGGGTCGCTTCTAGGCAGCGCACGCCCCTTCCGCTCCGTGGTGGTGGAACCGCCACGAGGGAGAGGGAGGCGGCATGAGGCCGAGGGCGTGGCCGAGGCGGTCGAGGAGAGGCGGTCGCGGTGAGGAGCCTCCCGTCTCCTCCGGGCGCTCTCGACCACGGCGCGGTCCACACCGGAGATGACCCCCGGGAGTTCTTCATCAAGCTTCGCGGGCGCCTCGCCGTCGTCTCGACTGCCGCCCGTTCGCGGGACGCAATGGGGCGGATCCACCCGACGTGATGGAGTTGCGCATGAGGGCTGCGGGATCAGCGGCACTTTCGGGTGAGTGTCGTGTCCCCAGCCCCGCGTGATGTTCTTCGACCGAGGGTGGAAGGCGTTCGCCGGATCCATAGCTTGGCGGGGGTTCACCCTCCATTTCAAATTCTTGGATGGTGACCTCCTCGCCGTCAAGGTCTTCGGCGACTCGGGACCCGATGCGCTGCTGTGTGGACAGCTCCTCGGATAGTGAAGGCTCCTCCCGAGCGAGAGTGACGAGGAGGAGAGCGGCAGCGGCGGCGAGGGGATGGCGGGCCCGACTAGGCGTCGGACACCGCTGCCTCGCGGCCACCGGCAACCCCATCTTCTGGGTTGCGGCCTCCTGAACTCCGGGGCCGTCTTCTTGGCGGTTGGCGTGGGAGGCTGCGGAAGAGGAAGAGGGGAGTGGCGGCAAGGCCGCTCACGTCGCGGCACGAGGCGAGTAGCCCTCGAGGCGTCTTGGACGTCCCACTACCCGTCTTCAAGCTCGCCTCCCACGCCTCCGACTCCGCCAAGCTCTGGCGGCCCCGGGAAGTTCTCTTGGTGTCTTCGGCGCCTGTGGCTCTCCGTGGGCTTGAGGGACTTGTCGCTGGCTCCGTCGACGCTTCCCCATGCCCGTCACCTTGCGCAGCTCCTGGGGGCACGGCGGCGCCACCGCCACGCCCTCCTAGGCGCTCCTTTCGCCCTTCCCCGACAAGCTCCTCTCGCCGGGGGCCTCCTTCCCCGGCAAGCTTATCTTGCCGGGGGCTCCTTGACCTACCTCCTGAACTCCTGAACAGAGAAACAGGAGAGGGATCACGGGCACCTTATCTTTTTAAATTGTAAGCCCTCGGGCATTAGCTGCATTTAAGAACTTGTAATCCTCTCTGTCATGCTTTTCATCCTCTATGGACTTGTACTAAATTGGATGCTTTTAATGAAAAGAGGGGAAAGCTTGCCGGACTGAGTCTTTTACTTGACTGCGTGCCTTGTGTGTTCTTACGCTATCGGGGAGCTTGCCGGGGCGAACACGCTTATCGACCGCGGGACAGCCCGCTGGTGGTGTTGCTTCCGGCAAGCAACCTTGCCGGGCCAGTTGCGACGCCTACCTTGCTGAGCAGGCTCGAAAGCAAGATAGGGGTGCAGCGGCACACTTGTGTTTGTTGAGCGGACTCGGAAACAAACCAAGTACGCAACTGGACCACGGCTCGGTTCCTCCACGTCTGAGTTTTACAAGACACGCTTTCGTTCAAAGACGCAGATCCGCATCTCCGGTCCATAGAAGGATGCATGATGAGGATGAAAAACTCATCTGGCGCTGCAGCCCCGGCAACTCGGCTTGCGGAGGCGAATCTTAGCGCTTGCAGCCCCTAGCGAGCTGGCCCGCCGAGGAAGAACCTTGGTTCACGCAGCCCCGGCGACCACAGCTTGCGGGCTCAGTCTGCTGGTGTGGTCTTTCGTCCTTTTTATTGCTGCAATTTCTGTCACGAAAACAGCTGAGGTAGACATGCAACTGCTTCATGTATATGGTTGTGTATACAAATCTTGACTAGGCAATACGATGCCGAGCTTTGTCCTTCGTATGTTTGTACTCTGCGCTCTCGGGGAGCTTGCCGGGGCGAACACGCTTGCCGCGGGACAGCCCGCTGGCGGTGTCGCTTCCGGCAAGCAACCTTGCCGGGCGATTCGCGGCGCTTAACTTGCTGGCGAGGCTCGGAAGCAAGATAAAGTGCTGCAGACACTTGTGTTTGTTGGCGGACTCGGAAACAAAACAAATGCATAATCCAGGCCACGACTTGGCTCCTCTTGCGCTCAAGTCTCCCATCACGGAGGACATTTCACCAGCGGGGCTCGCCACGTTATACCCTCTGCGCTACATCCTTTGTGTGCTTTCACCCTCGCTTCTAGGTAACTTGCGGTGCTCAACACGCTTCTGAGTCACGGAACATCAAAGCCAGCTTGGCTGGTGTCGCCTCGACAAGCAACCTTACCGTGTCTAGCAGCGACGCACTTAACTTGTTGAGCGGACTCGAAGCGAAGCGAGGGCGCGGGCTGGCGCGACTCACTCTTAACTTCGTTGAGTGTGTTGAAACAAAGTAAGTGCGACCATCCACAGGCGAGCTCCTCGCGCCACGAGTTCCGCGTACAAAGGGCGAATGTGCGAGGATATAACATATAAAAGCGTGGAACTAAAGAGTGCTCTGCACGAAGGCTCGAGCGACTTAGCTTTTCTTTTTCTTGCTCTCGCCGGTGGAGCCCAATGGTGTGTCTTTGGCGGCAGCGCGGCACTCCGGGGAGGCGCGTTTGCCGGGATGAGCACCAAAGCTGTCCTCACGGGCTTCTGCGCCCGAGGAGGCAGCTTGTCGGATGGAGTACGAGCCGTCCTTGCGGACTTAGAGCTCGATGGCGCGTCCCGGCGACATCGTGGCGCTCGAGGATAAGCGCTTGCGGGGCCAAGGGGGAGCGGAGCGGCGGTGCGAGGAGCTGGATATACTCGGATCCCTAACAGCGTTAGGAGGAAGCGAATCCTGCCTCGACCTCTTCGCTTTACTCATGCATGGACGGCGATCCGGAGCATCCCGCGAGCCCCTGCTTGCTCTTGCCCGGCGGCGGATACCACCTCTCGTGGTATGGCGCCGCTGGTCGCCATGTCTTTGGGATGGGCGTGGATCTCGGAGGCCGGGCGCGGTCGTCCGTCCGATCCACAGATCTGGTGGCGCCCGAGTGCCCTCGCCGCGTCCACCTTCGTGCTTTCTCCTCCGCCCGGCGCTCCGGTGGCGGCGGGGAAGATGGAGAGGGGTCGCGACCCTCGAAGCTCGTCTTGAGGGCCATGGCTCGATTGTCGATGAAGCCGTCGGCGAAAGCTGGAGAGGTTGATGAAGAAGCGGCAGCGTGAGCGCGGATCAGTCCGCACAACCTCGGCGCCCTACCGGCCGCGAGAGATGTCAAGGCTGGTGGCGCGGCACCTATGGGGCAGGCCCTTCGTGTGTTGATGCGGGCGGAGGATGCGCGGAGAGCAGATCGAGGCGATGCACGCGGATTTTACCCAGCTGGGCGCGATGGTCGCGTAAACCCTCTTTGCTGCATTGTGTTGTATTTGATCTTGCTCCACGAATGCGGCGAACAATGGTGTGGTGTATGAAACCAGCCGAATCCCAGCGCTAGAGCTGCCAAGGGTTGAACCTCTGCGAGTGGCGAATGATCGGAACCCCCTCGTTGTGCATGGGCCTCCTTTTATAGGGCAAGGGTCACCGACGGTGTCAGCGTAAGGTAGAGGGGTAAAAGCGTAAAAGAGGTGGTAGTTGGAATAGTGCGGGAACACGGTGCAGCTACGATTGCTTGAGCAGTGGATTCTACCTACTTTTGTGAGAGGGACAAGAGCATTAAATGCCCGTCGCCGTCGCCCCAAAAGCTCCGCCATTGCATCTCCGTTTGCCACGGCGATGAAGCCACCACCGTGGAGTGCCACCGCACCTCCATGCAGCCCAGCCACCCGCCACGCGTCTCGGAGAAAGTCAAGGCGGCGCGGGCAGATGACTTGGAGTGTGGGCACGTAGCATAGCTCTCCCGGCAAGCACCTTGCCGGGTCTTGATCTTGCTGGGCCCGGAGCTTGTCGGGCTCTATGACTTGCCGCCTCCGGGCCCCTCGGACGCGCATAAGCCGAGGCGTGTCTTCTATGATGTGACCTCCTGGTCTCCCCGGCGAGCTCCTCTCGCCGGGGATCTGCATGAGCGATGTAATCTTGAGCCTGGAGCGGCCTTCCCGGCAAGCTCCTCTTGCCGGGGTCTTGAGCTTCTGTCTTGTACACTTTGTTCTTGAAATGGCTTGGTATGAAGTGGGAATGATCTCCGGCAAGCATATGGTGGACCTGGCTGCGGGGAGCCCCAGCTGCCCGTGCACAAGTTGGGGTACTGAGGTACCCCTACCTTAGTACATCGACAACCATGGTGCGACGTTGAAGGCGAGAAAGGACGTGCGAGAGAGTGATGACCGAGCCAGAGGGAAATCAACTAGGGGAGTTGCGTGGGTTGCAACAGTGTTTGGAGTAGTTGTGGGCCGAATGCTACGAAAATATAATCTAAACCGACCGGAATAAATGCTTACACAAAGTAATCCAAGGTTGGAGTGCCCCTCACAATGTAAATAGCTCCAGCTTTGCGAGGGATGGAGAGGTAGTAGCTTCAATGCGTGGAAGATACGGTGTGAGAAAGTGAGGTCAATCGAGAGACATATAGATAGAGAGACAAAGTGAGTGTGGTCCAACATTCATTGAACAAATATATATGCTCTGGAGAGATATTGTCCGATTGAGCTTTTGGCAAGGGTGAGGGCTGTAAGATAGAGCTTGAGAGATGATCCAGTCACAGACGTGTAGATATATTTTGTGCGTGGGAGGAAGCAAGGTCAACCTATCACATAGGGTCGCCGTGCGATCGAAAGAGTGAGACGGGTTGGAGAGAGTGACCTAGATAGACAATGTGCGTGAGAGAGTATACAATGTGAATAGGTCGAATTGGGCTCAAACATGGTGATATATCGTTTTTGTCCAAGAAAGAGCGAGGTCAATCGAGACACACACACACACACACACACACACACACACACACACACACACACACAGAGAGAGAGAGAGAGAGAGAGAGAGAGAGAGAGAGTGAGCGTGGCGGCAGCTTGGATGGATTGACCTAGATAGACAATCTGCGCGAGAGAGTATAGAGTGTGTCGATCAAGGCCCGAACAAGGAGATATATCATTTGTGAGTGAAAGAAAACGAGGTTAAACGAGACTCAAATAAAGAGAGCAAGATTGAGCGAGTGTGGCCCGTCGTGCAGAAGAAAGAGTGAGACAGTCTCGAGGGAGTGACCTAGATATACAACGTGCATGCGTGCACACAAAAGGTTGGGGGTAGATAGGCAATGCATGTATTTAGCACGAGAGGGTGAGAGGGAGAGGGGGAGAGAGAGCTCGGCATGGGGTGCAATGGCGGGTGTGTGAGGTAAATACATTTGGTAACAGAGTGGAAAAGGGGGTTGTGTAGTTGAAAGACTTAGAGATCGAAACATGGAGAGAAAGAATGAATGTGTGTTGGAAACCGATAGCTTCCTAAGGTGGTTAGGAGAGGAAGATTGATCGATACAAGAAGTATGTAGCGTTTGTGCGGGGGTGGGGGGGCTAAAAACAACATTTGAATGTACATAGTACGAGACTTAATATCGATGTTTCAATTCGGTGTACATTGTAAGATTTGAACCGAGGACCATGCATACGGGTAATTATTTTGAATTTGTGCCATACTAAGTTTCGAAAAGTTGACATTGACTCAATTTGTTGTGCTTTTTTGAAGGTCATATGTTTCAATCCATCCAAAAGTTTTCTCACTACCATGGTGTTCATCATATACATATGAATTTGTATTAAAAAAGTAGCGTGGATACAGTGAAATGCGAAATCCACGTTAGAATTGGCAATCGCTACGTGACACACACTCTAATTCCAATAACTAATTATGTGACACACACTCTAATCCACGTTAGCGTGGATACCGTTTCGATTTTTTCAAATAGCTCCTCATTAATTAATTTATAGTACTCCCTCTGTTCACTTTTATAAGACCTTGAAAACATTTCAGACAATGTGCAAAATAGTTCATTTTAAGTTGTCTGAAACGAATTACAAAAGTGAACGGAGGGAGTATCTCGTTTCGAATGAATAATTATTGCAAGGAAAACACGGGCATGGTAATACATACAGATTCGTTTGCAAATGAAATAAGATCCATTTGCATTCTCGAATGTAGGCGCACCAGGCAGACCAGGGTCGTGTCGGGGTGGACGCTGCTTATGTGCCTTAAAGGCACCTGCCTTTGGGTCACTGACATGTGGGCCAGCCACCTGTTGGGCCCACATGTCATGGACACAAAGCAGGTGCCTTAAGGCACCGCTTATAATCTGCCGGGGTGGCCACGTGCATCGGATGGACGCGTAGCACCGAGCCACCCACCCCCTCCTCCTTCCCCAACTCCCCCCACCTCCCCACCCCCACCCCCACCCCCACCCCCAAAAGGACGACGACAAAATAAGTTCACGCTTCCATGTTTCGGTTTGAAGTATCTGGCGGCCCCAATTCCAGCCCTGCAAAATCTCTCTTCTCCACCGTCCCCTTCCGCGCCCAGATTGCTCAAATCCCTAATTCGCCGCCAACCCAAGCAAAGCTCGAATCGCCCCTCGTCTCGTCTCTTTCCCCACCTCTGTGCCGGACGACGACGACAAAGACGACGGTTGCGCTTCACCACCGCACCGGAGCTACCTCATCTACGCCCTCGTCCACCGCACCGGGTGGTCCACCGACCACATCGGCCGCCGCAACTGACGTGCCTCACAGACACCGAGTTCCACCGCATCAGGTGCGCTTCACCGACGCCGTCTCCCAGCTCACCGGGGCTACTTCACCGAGCACATCGTCGCACCTCCACCCCCCGAGGCCGTTGGGGCTTCACCAACGGTCTCGTCCACCGCATCGTAGCGCTCTGCTGCCACTCAAGATCTGCATCCGTGCACGGCCAGCCAACGCCAGCACATCACCCTCAACGGCTCTGAAGTGACCCGCACTCTAGCTAGGCGAGCATGCCCAAACGTCGGTCCGAACTAGGTATCGACACATCACTCCCATGTGCACTATTCCGATGATGTTTGGATATCCTTTCACTGCTCTCTTAGCTTACACGCCTATGCAACTCTGACTTTAACTCTTATTTCTTCTGGAGATATCATCTGAAACAAGCAAATCCATTTTTTAGTGAAGCGTGACGGCGCTACGGGATCTGGTACACATCCTGCACACCCGTATAACCTTGTAAGTATCTGTCCTCTGGTACAACATCAAGGTCGATTCCACTTATTCGATAAACCATTCGCCATGTCAAAAATGCAGAGGGGGGTGCAAGGAGCACAAGGCCTGCACATCCAAGCAAGTGGTAACATGGACTTGTACATGGAACATCCCAAGCGCAAGCAGAGCTGTAGTGAGCCTGTACAACGAGCTAGCGTAAGTCCCTGCATTTCATTTAATTCGTACTGACATTCGTGTATGATTTGTGTGCAGTGGTGGATCCACAAATTCAAGTTACCAGGGGCGAACATTTAACTTAAAAAATACAAAGGCACTTGCACTCCGGAAATCAACATAACTTGAGAAATGTGAAGCTACATGCACTTTGAAAACCAGCTAATGATCCAAAGTAGTTCAGATTATAAACACTAAATGATGCAAGCACCAAAAGCATAAAATGCAACATGGTGTACAAGGACTACAAACATAGTGCATGCACACTTGAATTATTAGTTCTCTGGCGCAGAAAATATCGAAGTGTAATTGCACCTATACCCGGTCATAAACTGCATATCAATATATCTATCCTGCACAAGTATGCCAATAGTTTCAAACAACAGATTAGAAAAGTATTTATGCTATGTTGTCATGATACGGGTACTTTCTGGTAGATGGCCTCGACGTTTCCTCAAGCTATGAAAATGCACTATAATTTGCTTGTTATCAATGCCTGCAAATCTCTGTCTCTCTCAACATAGTAGATCATCATTAGACACTAAACCCTTCAATGAGCTTGCAAAATGCTTGCATTAGATCCCTCATTAGACACTATATGTTCATCACCAGGAGCATGTAAAATGTTTGCATCAAATCCTTCATTAGCAGTCTGTTCATTAGACACTCCAGACTCAAGAACAACATGAGCTTGTATGTTTGCACCGGAAACTTGATTAGATACATTAGATTTAGTCAGTTCAATATTGATTGGGGGAGTTATAAAATAAGTAGAAATTGGTTTCATTTTCTCATAGATTCCCTACATACAAGCAGTTTTACAACACCGTCAGGTTTAACTATTGGCCAGAAATTGAAGAGTTGAGTTAGATATAATCAGGGATGTGATGTACCTGCTCGTTGCACATGCTACTCTTGCAAGCTGCGACTGTCCGTTTGCAAAAGCTTGATGACATGCCCGTGCTGCCGCCACTGCCTCCCACGCAGGCTACACCCAGGGTTGGATCTTCATCTTCTTATCCTTCCGTTTGCTTGAAGCCCGGCGACCACCCTCCAACGAGGGCGCGAGGAAGTCTTGTGTCGGTCTGTCGGTGGCGGCTAGGTTAGGGCGAACGGTGGAGGTGGAGCGAATGAATTGGGATTTTTCCTCTTGTCGATCGATATGGGGGCGCTCGTTTAGGCCGCGAGCCTGCTATAGGGACTACCTTGCACTTATGTTATTGGCCCATCCAAATTAAAACATTTTTCTTCATTTTTTACATTGCCTGCTCGTGTGTTGGGACGAACAAAACTAGCGTGCGCCAACCTGGACGACTCAAACTAGGTGCACACTTTCCAGCCACCTGAGGCGGCCGCCCATACCAGCCCCTATGGTGGCGTCGCCCCTTTTTGCGTGTATGATTGGATAGTGAAAAATATTCGATGGGCGCTTTTGATTTACCCACGAATGGTTGAATTGCTTGTTTCTATGAACTGAGTTAGCCAATAATGTGAAGGATGTCGGACTTTTCATCCTATTGTAGATTGCTTAGATCTCGATATGCCAAAAGTAATCGCATGAAATATCTGATAAAAGCCGATTGTGATGTGTGTGGCTACAACTAGTCGACTACGTCCTCATATAACATATCAAGGATGCACCATCTTACCAGATTAACCATTCGACTTACCAATGCAGTGTGGGAAGAAAGAAGTATTGGGACTGCGTATCCAAGCAATTGATGCCATGGACTCCTTCGTACAACCTTGTAAGCGAAAAAGAAGTTGTTGTGTGCCTGTACAAAGAACTAGCATAAGTTTAGTTACCTGCTTCTCGGAATTTTAGTTAGCCACTTATTGCAAAAATGTTCAATTACGTTGCTTGGCTTAATTTAGTTTGCTACTTATTACATAATGCCACAGCCTGTTAATCATATAGTAGACTGCGCCTATCTATGTGCTTGATACTTAGTGTTAAGAATTACCTGTTTGCCTTAACTTAAATATCTACTTGTTTGTTTAACTGCTTTGTTGCTGCAATAGCGGGTTACAATGATGTTAATAACTACTTTTCAGCATCAATTGAAACTCTTTAATTCCTTGTTTGTTTAACTGGTTTCTTGTTATAACTCCCGATTGAGATGTTTTGCTAACTTCAACTTTTCGAATCAATCGAACTTTAATGGCAAAACAGGTTAGCCCAAGATCAAAGAGCGAGGTCCCCATGGACGTTGCATCATCCCACAAGCGATGGCACCGCCCAATCGTGCATTATGAATTACCAACTGCTGATGCTCTAGAGGCTAAACTAGTGGTAGAAAGAGATTACATACGCACTTAGAGATGAAGTTGACATGTTGAGGAAGCAAACAGCACAATCACAAGCAGTACTCAAGACAACCATTAAATATTTGGTGGATTTCAAAGCGAAGCAAGCTGAGACTGACCAGATTGTTAAGGTCCTGAATGAAAAAAGGAAATTAAATTCCTACTTGGTAAATCATAGGTGAAATGTTCTTTCCATCGTTGAATAACCTTTGTGTTGTCTATTCATGTAATCAATCAAACCATTTGTTTTAGAGATCATGTAATAATTGTTTTTTTTGTTTTTTGGTTTGTAATTTTATTTGAGCACAAGTCTGTATTAATTGATAAGACTCAAGACATTTCATTTGGATTGTGTGCAGGACCTACAAATATGTTAATCGGGCTGAATGTGCATTCAGCAATAGTAGTAGTATAGATGGACCATAAGTGGCACGCATCGGAAAGGGCCAAGATGCTGGCTAAAAAAGGATGTTGTTGTAGCAAAAAAAAAAGTCGACTGGCTTATGTATGTTAGTTGATATTATTGATCCATATACTCTATAAGTGCTTATATGTCATTAGTTCTGTACATTCTTGGTTGATTGACTCGGTATTTGAATCTTGATACATCGCTTGTGTACATATCTAGATGGGAGTACACATTATGCTGCGTGTGACATTTGAGTTGGACATGAAGTGTTCCAAATATTCAATTCACCTTAAACCGGATTCTAGCTTCGAATTTGAGTATCGGCATTTGTAAACCATATTCATATATGATGGAATACATCTTTGTCAGTCCTTTTGAAGATATATAAAACACATAGAATGATTTATAAAGATTCATATAGGAATACAAAATGGATTCGAATTTAGTTGCCAGGGTAAACGTGGATGCTTATTGTCCCAAAATTCGAAAGAAGCGGCAAAATGTCCACTCCCACGTCGGCTGCCCGAAGCCAAGTGCTTGGGAGATGGAAATTACTATCTACCCATTACACGGACAATCCATCGACCTGATTTCCACTGCTCTAAATAGGGGTAGGTTAGTAACTTCAATTAGACGTGACACAACCGCCTCTGAGCCCATTCCGACACGGTGGGCATCAAACATGGGCGGCAAAACACATTTGATTCAAGCTCGTCCGAAAGACCTCTGTTTCTCCCTCCATTCCCCATTCATACATGATGGGCGGCAAAACAAACTCGACTTGGCCGAAATCGATGTAGGCAAATATTTCCAATAGGGGCAGGTTTGTAACTTCACTTAGACGTGACACAACCGCCCTACCTGTCAGCCCCGTTCATACACCGTGGGCGCCAACCATGGGCGCCAACCACCCTCTCCTCGCCCGAAATCCCTCTGGGCAAATATTGGTGAGATGCGAGATTACCGTCCTATCCCCAACCGACGAGACGTCCAAATTTTAAACAGGGGTTAAGTTCGTAACTTTCCCATATTTCAGACTGGCGCGTCCCAAAAACATGGTTCCCCATACCTTTCCCTCCATTTTCCCATTCATACACCGTCCACGCTAGAACACCCCATCCCTACACCAGCCTCCGTCCGCCACCCCATCCATCGCCGCCGTCCTCCACCACACCATCGTCACCATCCTCCACCATGCCGGAGCGCCTACCAAGACCGTGTCATCCACTACTAGAGATGGACGTTTCTCATCCACGGCCACGGACTAATAGCCTTGCATCGCGTCCTGTCGCTTCATCGGCGCTGTCGTCCTCTTTGCCGGGGCCGCTCACACGACCTTCTCTTCCACCGCAACGGGACTGATCCCCTGATGCACCCGTCTACCGTGGCAGATCTACTTCAACACCACCGACAGCCATCGCACTCCTGATGCCTACACGGCACCGCAAGAGAGGTGGTACTTCATATCTCCTCAACTTTTTGATCTCAACCAGAAAATAGATCTTAACTTGGTTACTCTACTTTATTTTCAGCTCTTAGAATTTAGTTCTTAGTTCAAAGCAAACAATGGATGCTAAATATCATTTCTCCGGTTTGCAGCTTCAAATCTGCCATGGCACAGCCATAATACAGTTTAATTGATCATGCTTAGGGTTTAATTGATCATGTTGGTTCCGTGGTGGTTTCTTTAATAGAAATGGGAGGGGAAACCCTCTTTTGCTAAAAAAAATATGCTTAGAGTTTCCCCCTTTTCTGATCACTATACGATCAGAATACGTGCTTCGTGTCATAATAACACTGCTCCACCCATCAAGCTAAATAAGCTTAGTTGTTCAAATACGAATATGATATTATTAAAACAGAGTTGTTTAATTGGTCAGCTAAATGTTCCTAAATTAGTTTTGAAAATGCATGTTCGCCGCTCGGGTGTGTATCTCTACAGGGTGCCCACGGTGAGCCAGCCCACCCTAGGATTTTGGGTCATCCCAGGCCCCGATTCCCCTCTGTTCTGTTGCGCGCTTCCGATCTCTACTCGCCCCCAGCCTCCTGCCTCACCGGCGACTTGCCATCCCCGGACGGCATGACTCTAGGAGGAGACGCCGGACTAACAGGAGGCCAGGAGCCGCTCACCCAACAGCGTCATTGCTGCCCGGGCGCGCCGCCGTGCCTACCTTCCCAGTCCGTTCAGGGATCAGGCGTGCAGCACCCACCAAGCCAACCCGATTTATCCTGAGATACGTCCTCAACACTCAGCATCCACTTGTCATCACCCATTTTCTAATTGATTCATTACTCATTAGGCAGGACTGTCATTAGGGTTTGTTGTGTGCTCAGTGCTACCTACACTGAATGGTTCAGATGTATTTCGGTAATCTTTAGTACCTCTAAAGTTCACAGGGTTTTCAAAATTCTGGCCCTCGGAACAGACACTAGTCATTTTGGATTGTTGGTCGTAGTGACATTGACCCAGATTACTACTGCAAGCCAGGTTTGTTGACAAATTTACTTGTCTTTCTTACTCATTCGATATAATATCCAATTATTCACGTCGATTAGTTGCAAACAATAAGTGCTAGACAAACTTCTTCATTCAGATTTTGGACGGTCTCTTACTGCAGTTACAACTCAGCATACTTGTCCTAGTAAGCTCACAAGTAAATGATTAATTCACTACCTCTATGCTTGCCTTGTCATATTTGTTGTCAATATTCTTTTAGGGTGGTTGTCGGTGTCAAAACCGACGGATCTCGGGTAGGGGGTCCCGAACTATGCATCTAAGGCTAATGGTATAGGAGGCAGGGGACACGATGTTTTACCCAGGTTCGGGCCCTCTCGGTGGAGGTAATACCCTACTTCCTGCTTGATTGATCTTGATGATATGAGTATTACAAGAGTTGATCTACCATTATATTGTAGAGGCTAAACCCTAGAAGCTAGCCTATGGTTATGATTGTTCATGTCCTACGGACTAAACCCCCCAGTTTATATAGACACCGGAGGGGGCTAGGGTTACACAGAGTCGGTTATAGAGAAGGAAATCTACATATACGAATATCCAAGCTTGCTTTCCACGCAAAAGAGAGTCCCATTCGGACACGAGACGAAGTCTTCAATCTTGTATCTTCATAGTCCAACAGTCCGGCCAAAGGATATAGTCCGGCTGTCCGAGGACCCCTTAATCTAGGACACCCTCAGTAGCCCCTGAACCAGGCTTCAATGACGATGAGTCCGGCGCGCATATTGTCTTCAGCATTGCAAGGAGGGTTCCTTCTCTTAATATTCCATAGAAGATTTAAAACACAAAGATCATGTCCGGCTCTGCAAAACAAATTCCACATACCACCGTATAGAGTATAATTTTCCACAAATCTAATCTGCTGATAGCTTTTTATAGCGTGACATCACACCATGGCTCAGTCATTATTCGAACCATTTTCACAACCAGCCACTACACGCGTCGCGAGGCGGTTTTACTAGCACGTCTTGTCGAAGCAGAGATTGTGTCCCCCCTTATCACGGGATTGTGTGAGTAACCCAACCGTGTTTGTTTAATATGACTCCTCGATTTTAGGCAAGTCCCAAACGGTCACGCGGGGGGCGCTTGATATTTGTCCTCTTTATAAAGGGGCCAAGGCCTATCCTTTTCTTTCCACGCTCGATCCTTCCCCTCCCGCACCTCGAGCTCCAACATCCAAGGCTCAAGCTAGAGCACCTCGGTCTTTCGACCATGTCCGGATCCAATCAAGGCCGGTGGACGGCCTGCTCCATCATAGAGGAGGATATCTGGAAGCTTAGGGAGGCCAGGTATCTTACCGCCAAGATTCCGCACAGGCTACCTGCTCCAGGGCAGGTCGTCCCCACTCCCGAGCCCAACGAGAGCATTGTCTTTATCTCCCACTTTCTCAGAGGGCTAGGTTTTAGCATCGATCCCTTTGTAAGAGGGCTCATGTTCTATTACGGACTGGATTTCCACAATCTAGCTCCGGATTCCGTTCTTCACATCTCGTCGTTTATCGTCGTGTGTGAAGCCTTTCCTACGCATCACCCCCCACTTCGGCCTATGGCTCAAGAACTTCAATGTGAGGCCGAGGGTGATCGACGGGCGTCACGCCGAGTGCGGAGGCGCTATAATAAGCAAAGGCGCTGACGCCCCATGGCCAAAGGGCTCTTTCGTGGAGACTTCTGATTTATGGCAGCGGGAGTGGTTTTACATCACCGCTCCCCGAGGTACTAAGTGGGTGGCTACTTCAGCGTTCCGCTATGGCCCTCCACCACAACTAGCGTCATGGGTCAACAGAGGGCTGGACTGGGGGCCGGCAGATGACGTGCCGACATTACAGAGCCGCATCCGAGACCTCCTTAAGAGGGATATCAGTCTTGCCAGGGTAATGCAAGTGATGCTGGTTCGTTGAGTCCTGCCCTGCCAACATCGCCCTATTCGTATGTGGGAGTTTAACCCGGAAGGACCGCGAACCGTTCAACAATTCTTTGGCATGACGCTCAAAGAGATGTACGAGTTATTCTTCGGATCACGAATAAAGTGTCCGGATACCACCGAGGATGTGGGTCTCAATTGTAGCCGCCCGAATACCCCGGTAAATACTTCTGCTGCCGAACACACCATCCTTTATATTTATTATAACGTCATTCTAAAAAATGTTCTCTGCCAGGATTGGCTGAAGAAGGCGGAGAGTATTAGGTGTCCGGCCCCTCTTCCCGAAGGCTTGCCGAATCCTTTGTTGACCAGGATACTTGACTGCGCGCCGTATCAGGTGCCATCAGGCGAAGACGAGGGGAGGAATAGAGAATCCACAGACGGGCCTCATTTTTTACACATCCAGATTGGAGGAGTAGGTGCCTCCACGAAGGAGGATAATCGGGGAGGGGAATCTAAAATCCCGTCTCCCCAAGGTAAGAAAAGGAGCGCCTCCGAGGATTTGGAAACGGAAGCTTCTAAACGAGGGAAGAAAACCTCGCAAGGGGGGCGGTCCTCCACCGAACCGTAAGTGAAAGAGTACTTTGATAAGCATATCATGTTTCGTCTCTGAGAATAATGACCAAAACATATTCGTTGCAGTCCGGCTCGTAGCCCTTCTTCACAGAATTCGTCCTTGGGGGATCTTCCTCCGGAGATGATGGAGAGCGAGTCGCCTCCCCCTGCCTCCCCATCACATGGGGCGGACGACCCCGAAGTGTCGTCACGGAGGATTTCTCCGGATCCACCAAGGCCAGAAGTTGACACTTCGGCTGCCCGGAGTCTGAAGTGTCCGGCTCCCAAGGAGAGCTTCAGGAGGAGTCCAGGATTGTCCGGTGCACAGCCGGACACACTAATGGGCCTTCTGGAGCGAGTGGCCATCTCCGAGACGCATCGTGCTCTAATGGGCACGGTAGTTGAGAGGATTTCATCCGCGAAAAGCGGTTTGAATGAAGCTTTTACAAGTCTACTGAGAGGCTTGGAGGTACGCAAAAAGTGTATTTTTGATGTTTCCGCACATGCTAAGTGTGCTCTATATAGATAGTAGCCCCTGAGACTCTGGTTGCCATCAATGTGGCGGACAGAGGATCATAATCTCTGTTAATAATTGCACTGCTTTATGTGCAGGTGGCTGAGGGTTCGGCAGCCGACTGATCTGCTGATTTTGCCGAACTAAAGCGGCAGCTAGACGTGGCCGATGCCGACATCATGCTTGTTAACAAGCGGCTTGACGAGACCTAGGGTATGTATATTCGGCTTTTCAGCAAATCCTTTAAGAGGAGCATGATTATAATATGCTATTACTGCAGATGGAGCTGCTGTCGTGGAGACCCTTCGGGCGGAGCTTGCCCGAGCCAAGGAGCAAGCCCGGATAAGTGTTGTGGCCGCTCTGAAGGCGGTCGAGGAGTTAAAAGCCGAACAGGCTGCTTGTCGCCGAAGCGAAGAAAAGATAGCTCAGATGGCTACCGAGCTGGAAGATGCCGCCAACCGCCGCGAACTCCTTGAAAAGGAAAATCAAGCAAAAGCAGTTGACCTGAATAAGGCCCTAGAGGCAGCCAAGGAAACCCGCTCTGAAATGAGGGGAATGAGGGAGGAGCTTCGTGAAGCCGGAGATATAGTGGCTGGAAAGCCCTATCTGTTGCGGATGAAATTCGGAGATCCGAAGTATGCCCCTCTGGATCAGTTGTGGAGTGCAGCGGACGCATATGCGGACCTGGCAAAGAGTGCTGCTGATGCATCCGAGTTTTACAAAGATCGGAAGGACCATAAGGCTGAGAGGTTATTCTGGTCGCAGTTCAGTGCCCCGACGCGTCCGCAGCCATTAAATGAAAAGATGGCCGCATGGGTCGAACTCCACAGGTTGTCCGGGCTTGCTATGAGGTTTGTCGTTGATCATCTTCGGCCACAAGGGCCAAGGCCGGACAGCTATTTTGGATTAGTGCAACAATTCCTTGGTGCTATGTCGCATATCGACGCTGTGAAGAGGTCGGCGTGCATAGAGGGTGTGCGGATGGCTCTTGCCTGTGTTAAAACATACTGGGCTAGGATGGAAGCCACTGCTATTGCAACCCAGAGTGCGGCGGACGGCCAGGACCCGGCCGAGCACTATTTCGAAGAAGTCTTAGAAGGCGCCCGTTTAATAGAGGCTCAGTGCTCGAAGAGTGCCATGTTCGAATGACATGTATCGCGATTGTAAAGACAATGCTATTTTTATTATAAAGGCTGTTTTTTATACTTTTGCCCGAAAGTATTATAATGCCTCCTGTGTGGCCGTTTATGTATAAATATATCCTGAAAGTTTGCAGTCGTCGGCTTCAGTCCCCACGCACATAATGCGGGGGTGTTCGAGAAAACACGTAGTCACACTTGATCCAACGTCTTGGTCCGTTAAGGAGGTGATAGCGCGGCGAACCAGGCAATCGGGCTATATAGCTTTAACACTTTCACTTAGCCATAGGAGTTTGACGGTGGGGCTACTATATAGCCCTTGGTACTTTTGCGTTCAGCCGGATATGGTGCGCGTATGTACGTGACCGGGAAACCGGTCCTTCGTTAATGCGGAGGAATCGCGAAGATTCCGGTAGGTCATCGAGTGGTTGACCAGTCTCGCGATGTATCATGACGATCGATTTTCGCTTTACGCTCGAGGTGCTCGTCCGGTGAACCGGGCACAATCGCGATAGTTCTCCGGTGCCGCCGAGGAGTCTGGACTAGGGTTGTCCGGACAGCGGACTATCATCGTCCGCCGGACTCCAAGACTACTGAAGATACAAGATTGAAGACTCCGTCCCGTGTCCGGATGGGACTTTCCTTGGCGTGGAAGGCAAGCTTGGCGACACGGATATGTAGATCTCCTACCATTGTAACCGACTACTGTAACCCTAGCCCTCTCCGGTGTTTATATAAACCGGAGGGCTTTAGTCCGTAGGACACAACATCCATTACAACAATCATACCATAGGCTAGCTTCTAGGGTTTAGCCTCCTTGATCTCGTAGTAGATCCACTCTTGTAATACACATCATCAATATTAATCAAGTAGGACGTAGGGTTTTACCTCCATCAAGAGGGCCCGAACCTGGGTAAAACATCGTGTCCCTTGTCTCCTGTTACCATCCGCCTAGACGCATAGTTCGGGACCCCCTACCTGAGATCCGCTGGTTTTGACACCGGACATTGGTGCTTTCATTGAGAGTTCCTCTGTGCCGTCGCCGATAGGAAGGATGCCTCCACCCGTCTTCAAGGACAATATTTTCGCCAAAGGGGCCTTGGCCGCCGGCCAAACTTTCCGGCTAGGTGGTTTTCTTATGACCGCCTGTCCGGCCACCGCTTCGACAATGACTTCTCAAGTCGTCAAAAGCAATCTTTACGTCAGCTCGGAATTTGCCGAGCGGCTGGATCCAATAGAGCTCTCGTCTGTCAACGAGCTCTTGGATCGCATCACCGCCCTGGGAGTCGCTACGGACTATAATCAGATTGGGCTTAACTGATCTGAGAGAGATTAACTCTCCCCATGTCACCCACCATGTCGCAGTGGTAGAGGAACAATGCGGCGACTCTTCTCCTGTATTGAAAACTAGTCACGTCCGGGCTCCCGAACCCTCCATGCCGGATTCCCGCGGAGGGACAAACTTCGGTCAAGCACTGAACTTAAAGTCAGGCATCGGACCGGACTCGTTGGACAACGTCCAGCAATCCAAGCTTCCAAATTTGGAAACTTCATGGCCTTCAAGCCTTGAGATGGGTAGGGTTCGGACTTTATTCCACCCACCCGCCCGGACATATGCGATCTATCTCTAATCTGGCAAGAGCCCGCTGAAACGATTACATCACTCTTGGGCCGATTCCTCTTGGTTATGGACAGGATAAAGGACTGCCGAGAGGAAAACGCAATCTCAATTTTTTGCAATAATTGCACGGACAAGGGAATATTAAACGCCATCAGCCGTCGTGAAATTACACGCTTCGCCGACCTGGCGTCCATAGTATGAAAGTACTGTGCGATGGAGAGTTTCCGGAAAACCGAAATTCAGTTTTGGGACAATCCGGCCCCGAATACAACCCTAGTCCGCAACAAAAGGGTGCATTACACTCAGGCCCCAGATACAAAACCCAAAAAGCGAAAACCCCATAGAGGGCACGGAACCATACTGGAGGGATGGCTTAGCGGACCCTGTAAAATTCATAGTACAAAGGGCGCCGTCCCAACACATAGCCTTCGAGCATGTTGGATATTACGGCAGGTGGCCAAAAGTGGCGAGGAGCTTCTAGTCCCGGAAAACCACTCCAACAATACCGGTATGGTATCAACAGTCTTCGAGACCTTCGCATCAAATAATATGCGGAAACAAACAATCCGCACCTCGCCAAGTCTACCAAGTAGCAACAACAAATCCATGGAGCGACACAGCCATCACCTTCAACGCCAGCGATTTAACCTAAATTCGAACAGCCCGAGCACCACCCGCGCTGGTGCTTAGTCAATAGTGGACGGCTTTCGACTTACAAAGGTCCTCATGGATGGCGGCAGCGGACTAAACCTCATCTACAAGGAAACTCTTCAAAAAATGGAAATAGACTAGAGCCGCTTTGAGCGAAGCAGCACAACCTTCAGAGGAATAATCCCTAGCCGGGAAGCGCGCTGCACCGGAAAAATCACACTCAATGTGGTGTTCGGCTCACCGGACAATTACAGATCCGAAGAAGTCACGTTCCAAGTGGCCCCGTTCAACAGCGGATATCACGCTATATTAGGACGAGAGGCATTCACAATTTTTCAAGCTGTACCCCATTATGGGTACATGAAGCTCAAAATGCCTGGGCCCGGCGGAATAATCACTCTCGTTAGTGATCCGAACATAGCACTCCCCGCCGAAAACAAGACAGCCGCATTAGCCCTGGAGGCACTATCTGAAGCCCTAGCGGCAGAAGAACTTACCACGCTACGCTCTACTGTGAATAGAGACGATGTGATACTCGACAAGAGATCCAAGTCCACCTCCTTTAAACCAGCGGATGAAATAGTAAAATTCCAGGTCCATCCAACGGACCCGACAAAGACGGCTTCCATCGGGGCACAGTTGAACCCTGATGTAGACGACGCACTGCGAGAATTCCTCCGGGAAAATTGGGACATTTTCGCCTGGCACCCTTCGGACATGCCCGGAATCCCACGCAGATTGGCAGAACACGGCCTAAATATCCTAAAAGGATTCAAGCCAGTCAAATAGGCTCTTCGACGATTTTCCGAACCCAAAAGACAGGCAATGGAAGAAGAGCTAGCCAAACTATTGGAAGCCGGATTCATCAGAGATATCAAACATCCGGATTGGCTAGCAAACCAGTAATGGTACCAAGAAGGACAAATCCGGCGCCTATGTGTCGATTTTAAAGACCTCAACAAGGCCTGCCCAAAGGATCCTTCCCCTCCCGCATCGACCGGATAATCGATGCTACCGCGGACACGATTCATTTGTGCTTCCTCGGCGCATACTCCGGCTACCATCAAATCAAGATGGCGAGCGAACCAAGCTACAACGGCATTCATCACTCCATATGGACCATTCGCTTCAACACGATGCCCTTCGGACTTAAAAACGCCGCGCAACATATCAGCGCATGATTCAAACATGTCCGCAACCCAGATCGGCAAAACAGTAGAGGCATCGTGAGCGGCGTGGTCGTAAAAACCAAACACGTCGAAACTCTAGTAGGCGATTTGAGGCTCACATTCGACAACCTCGGAGCATATGACATCAAGTGAATCCGGAAAATGCATTTTCAGCATACCAGCCGAAAGCTGCTGGGCTTCATTGTATCCGTAGAGGAATTGAAGCAAACCTGGCCAAGATCCGAGCTCACACACGGTGGATATTCCAAAAGACCTCAAACAGATACAAAATTGATCGGATGCGTGGCGGCTTTAAGCCGCTTTATCTCCAGCTTGGGAGAAAAGGCATTGCCCTCTATCGCCTCCTTAGG
Source organism: Aegilops speltoides (assembly GCA_021437245.1). Lineage (NCBI taxonomy): Eukaryota > Viridiplantae > Streptophyta > Magnoliopsida > Poales > Poaceae > Aegilops > Aegilops speltoides. The sequence continues at coordinate 319,537,156 of CM038145.1, read as the reverse complement.
CGCACGAACACCGAGTGGGCGGATCGCCGCCACCGCCAGACTCGAAGAAATAAAGGCCATATTGGCAACAAATCCGGTCCTGGCTGCACCCAACCTGGGTGAACCAATGCTGTTATACATCGCGGCAACACATCAAGTTGTAAGCGCGGTACTCATCGTCGAATGAGAGACAGAAGGGCATAAATTTCCTCTTCAAAAACCAGTGTACAACGTCTCCACTGTGTTAACCCCTGCAAGTCCCGTTACCCGCACTATCAAAAGATAGCGTACGCGGTGTTCATGGCATCCCGGAAGCTGCGACACTACTTTCAAGAGTGTTCGATAACAGTGGCCTCCGAAGTACCACTCAACGACATTATAAACAACCGCGATGCAACGGGCAGGATTGCAAAATGGGCCATTGAGCTCTTACCATTGGATATAACTTACAAACCTTGGCGAGCTATAAAGTCACAAGTTTTGGCTGACTTTGTCGCTGAATGGACCGGCGAACTCCCTAAAAGTGCGGCGCATACTCAATGGATTATGCACTTGACGGCTCTAAAATGTTGGCGGATTGGGGTGGCGTCGTATTGGCGTCCCCAACCGGGACACAGATCAATCGTGCCGAGATAATGTACACGGACTCCAACAACGCAGCGAATCGAGGCCCTTTACATGGCCTCCGGATGGCAATCTCCATGGGCATTCAACGCCTAGAGGTGCGCGGGGATTCAAACCTTGCAATATCCCAAATAAATGGAGACTTTGACGCCAAGGATCCGAAAATGGCAGCATATCGCAACGCTGTCCTAAAAATGTCGGCTCGGTTTGAAGGACTTGAATTCCATCACGTAGCCCGAGATAATAACCAAGCAGCCGACGTACTGGCACGCATCGGCGCAAAACGTGACACTGTCCCTCCAAACATCTTCCTGGAACGGCTCTTCAAGCCATCCGTACTATGGGAAGAGGAGTCCGAAAATAACAAACCGGAAAAAACCGCGCCAACCGGCGATTCAGCCGATGACATAACACCTTCAGCCCATGACATAATGGCAGTAATCGCCCCGTGGACAGAACCATTCCTAGCCTACTTGCTTAGGCAGGAACTTCCCGAAGACCAAAATGCGGCCCGCTGCATAGTCCGGCGATCTAAAGCCTACAAGGTCCATGAGGGAGAACTTTATAAGAAAAGCACAACCGGAGTCCTTCAAAGGTGTATCTCCGAAGAGGAAAGGCGAAACCTTCTAGCTGAAATTCATGCCGGACTAGGCGGACACCACGCAGCAGCTCGGGCCCTTGTAGGCAAGGCATTCCGTCTGAGATTTTATTGGCCGACGGCCGGCGGATGCTCGAGACTTAGTCCAAAGATCGTCGGTTGTCGCTCTTTGCTAATCGAGCCATATGCCACCCACCGCCCTCAAAACTATACCCATTACGGCCGTTCGCGGTCTGGGGGCTTGACATGGTTGGACCCCTTAAAGGGGGAACCCACAAGCAAAGGTACCTATTAGTCATGGTAGAAAAATTCACCAAATGGTTAGAGGCCAAGCCAGTCAAAACGGCAGAGTCCGGACTTGTGATAGACTTTTTATCCGAGGTAGTACACCGTTATGGTGTCCCCCACAGCATCATCACCGATAACGGCATGAACTTCACGGCCGACGAGGTTAAGTCATGGTGCAAAAACATGGGCATTAAGCTCGATTACGCTTCAGTCTATCACCCTCAAACCAACGGTCAAGTGGAACGAGCAAACGGTCTAATAATGAGCGGCATCAAACCCAGACTAGTGCGGTCACTTACGAAATCTGACACGCATTGGGTAGAGGAGCTCGACTCCGTACTCTGGGGGCTGCGGACAACGCCCAACCGTACTACCGGATTCACACCATTTTTTATGGTATACGGCAGAGGCAGTTCTGCCCTGCGACATCATTCATGACTCACCTCGAGTGCGCATGTACGAAGAAAGAGAAGCCGAGCTGGATCGGCAGGACAGCTTGGACGCATTGGAGGAAGAACGCGACGTCGCCAAGGCTCGTTCCGCATTCTATCAGCAGCAGGCCGAAGATATCAAAGCGAGAAGTGCGGGCCAAGTCTTACAACGTTGGCGAACTAGTTCTCGCTTTGCGGACAAGAAAAAGGACAAGCTCAAGCCCAAATGGGAGGCCCTTCATCATCGATCAAGTCTCGACCGGCGGAGCGTGCACTGTCTCTTAAATCGTCGGACAACCGACTCGAGCCGAACCCATGGAACGTCGCCCGCCTCCGAAGATTCTATGCCTAGCGCTGGACTAAGAGTTCGTCCCCTTCCCCCGTCCAAATTTTTACACTTCAGCTGTATTTTTGTTTCTCTTTCTTGTCTTAACCCTTTTCCTGAAAAGCCCTTAAGGGCCTACTTGTGCATTGTTCGCACATACTTGATGTGCCATCTGCACTCATTATACCTGGGGGCTCCTTTACCAGAAGCTCAATTATAAGGGCTTCATGCCCAGCACATTTGTCAAGCTTCCACATGAACCTTTTATTCACCATTATATGCATCGATATGACTTAAGTTTTGGCCAAGCTGGGTTGCCTGGCTCCTGTGCTTACCCCTACGTTCCCGATTGTTCGGCTAGGAGGTAAAGGGAGCACCTCTGCGATTGTTACCACCGGTCGGCGGATGTGTACCTCGGTGGGTGAACCCGAAGCTAAGCGTTCTTAAGGGAATATTGATCGGTGACTTGAAAGATGATTTTTACCTACTTATTTATCTGCCCCAGATGTTTTTCTGCTCTTTTTCGCAGTCCGGACATGCACTTTAGGGCATGCCTCCCGAAAGGAACCCCTAACGGAACTATTCTCCCCGGAAGATGTTTCTTACTAACCATGTAATATAACATAACTAGTTGGGCACTTATGCGATAAAGCACTCATGACCCCTACGCCTTGGTCTCCATGCATACCCGGTTGTTTCTTAACCGAGAAGGTATTCGGACACACTCGGACCCTAGGGTCCCGAGGTTGAAGCGAAAAGGTCGGCAAAGACAAGCGATCTACAATCCGGCTAGAAGGCATTTCACATGTCATTTTAAAATACATTGTCAAATCTCTCGATGTATTCCTCCTCAATCCCGTCTAACAGTGTCTAATTCTGATCCCGTTGGGAAAATTTAGCGGCCAACTCTACTTGGTCGTATACTAAACTCACAGGATCTCCTTCCCATCGGGCCCCACAGTCGACTTGACCATGTGGTTGGGATCCGCCTTCTTGTACCGTGTCTTCACCATGGCCCAAGCCTCCGGGCACCTTGGCGGCAGTGAAAATCTTCCATAAGCGGGCGCGCCCGCACTCTTGAAGCTTCTCCATAAGCTCCCAAAGCCTTCGGGAAGGGAGAGGGCCGGCCATAAAGCACAGGCGCCGCCACTCATTGCTGCCGAACTCGTTCGAGCAGCAATGCAACGATTCAGAAGTTGATCACCCGTCGTCTGGGCATCTCCTCTCAGGCGACTGTGAGTATACCTCTGAGACATATTTTTTCAATTGACTTCCTCGCCCGAACTCTTCTTTTCAAAGGAGTTCGCTCAAGCACTACTATAGATGCCGCGACAGTCGCTGATTCTCCTTAACGGAGCAGACAGCTTGGCGAACACCTTTCAAACTTCTCCGAGCTGGGCGTGGGCATCCTGGAGCTTGTTCCTTTTCTGCTGCACTCTATTCAGCACCCTCTCGCCAGACCTTCACCGGGCGCAGTAATATTTTGCTGTCCGGATCTTGTCCGCAAAGACTACAATGTCATTATTAGACTTGCACACACCTTACACCGCTTATGTTTTAAAAATAATGTGTTACCTGGAGCGATCTCTGTGTTTCCTCCTGTGGCAGCAAGTGCGGCCTCGAGTTGGGCCTTGCACTCTTGCAGCTCCTAAGACAGTTGGGTATTCTTCTCCGTAAGATCCTGCGTTTCAAATGATCCTTAAATCAGTTAATATAACCACTTTAAGTCTTGGGGGCTACTGGCATATACATTCATCAAAACTCTCTTACCCATATGTCTTTTACGTACTGCTCCGTGGCTCTGGTAAAACCATCTTGAGCGGCACGGAGGTGCGCGTCCCCCGCGTTAAAGGCATTCAACGCCTCAGGGGAGAAGCACGCGTCACGAAATACTATCCGGCGGCGCTTTGTGGTTCATGGCGCTCTCCACCTCGAGACTTGGTGGCGGGCGATGCAGCCGGCATCCTCCGTTGGAGAGTGTGCGGCTCGCGCCTTCGCTCGCCTCCCCTCCGCACCAGTCTTGGAGCACGGCCGGTAGAGGTCGGATTGGCAACCTCGCGCCTGATCCGGTGGGCGCTTTTCTCCTACAAAAGGTCATGAGCACTCAAATGATTCCTAGGAGCGTTGCTCCAAACAATGAATGTGAGCTATACCTTTGCGGCGGCGTTTGATCCGCGCGCCGCTCCTCTTCCGCCTCTTGGTCGGATGGCCTTTGTTGGTCGGCCGCCGTGAGGCTCGGCTTCCCACCTCAAGGCGCTTCTGCAAAACACCATCGTATCTGAAGGTCGAGAAGCGAGCAAGGAGGAAATAATGGTGTCGGGACTTGGTCACGATCACACAGGAAGCGGATATAGTCCGGGGTAGTCACCGTAATGGCAACCAAAGCATTATCCATGCTGAGCTGGTGGAACACCCCGTCGATCAGCTCCACTTTTATGTCCGGATCCTCTTCGGAGGCCGGATCCTGGGATCTCTCTGGATCCTCGGGTTGCGGAGCTGGACTTATCATGTCCTCCACATCCCGGCGCAGCTCCTGCATCGAAAAAAGCATAATATAAGAAGCTTAAACTTCGAAAACATGGGTCAGACACACAGAGTGTTCACTTACCCAACGCCGGGGATTATTCATGGAGAACCCATTCAACGGGTTCGTCTGAAGGAAGTCCTCCTTCTCCCCCTTGTACAGGCCGGTACATGGAACTTGAGGGAGAACCCGCCTTGCAACGCCGAAGACTATATACGCGTTGGACTTATCATCATTGAAGCTTTGGTTTGGGGAGCTCTTGAGGAGTCTGGACTAGGGGTGTCCGGACAGCGGACTATCATCGTCCACGGACTCCAAGACTACGAATACGAGATTGAAGACTCCGTCCCGTGTCCGGATGGGACTTTCCTTGGCGTGGAAGGCAAGCTTGGTGATACGGATATGTAGATCTCCTACCATTGTAACCGACTCTGTGTAACCCTAGCCCTCTCCGGTGTCTATATAAACCGGAGGGCTTTAGTCCATAGGACACAACATCCATTACAACAATCATACCATAGGCTAGCTTCTAGGGTTTAGCCTCCTTGATCTCGTGGTAGATCCACTCTTGTAATACACATCATCAATATTAATCAAGCAGGACGTAGGGTTTTACCTCCATCAAGAGGGCCCAAACCTGGGTAAAACATCATGTCCCTTGTCTCCTGTTACCATTCGCCTAGACGCACAGTTCGGGACCCCCTACCCGAGATCCGCCGGTTTTGACACCGACAGCCGCCTTAGCCGATAGAACGGAACGTAAGGTAGCAAAACACGGGAGCCGGGCAAACCTAACATTTGACCAAAGACATGATTCGGAGCTGATGCATATAAGGCCAAACTCGTGACGCCGAACACTCCCTAAGGTATTCGGACTTTATAATGTGTACTGGGCTGAATAACGCCCTTAACAATAAGCCCTGATTTTCCAGGTATGAGCAGTAGTCTGGTGTGACAAAAGTGCCAAAAACGCCAGTATCCCTTCCGGTTGTATGAAGTTTCTGGAGGGGAAGAAGCAACAAGAGATGTTAAAAAGGTTTACGCGGGGTCTTAATTTAAAAAGAAACCTTTGTGCGGGTCCCTGCTGCACGTCTGCGCCTTTATCTCCATTGTGCCATATCCTAGAAGGGTGTAACACGATGGCCGTCTGTAAAAGAAGAAACCCAGGTGAAAATGCAATATGCTATTTTTATTGATAGGGTCGAGCCGTACAATGGGCTCTTTTTTGTGAGCAGCCCCTAGCATCTTTTGTGGGGAAATCCCAACTGGGCTGTTACGTTAGGTGGAGCGCCGGACTCATCTAACCGTGTCTGTGGTCTTAACGACCGGCCATTAGTCCTGGTTGGAGGGACCACTCAGTGTTCGGCTGCTAGAGCCGCCACATATTCTTTCGCGCGTAAGGAACGCTCCGTTTTTCCGCTAACTGTGATGATGCCGCGTGGACCGGGCATCTTAAGTTTGAGGTAGGCGTAATGCGGTACTGCGTTAAAACGAGCGAAGGCCGTTCGGCCGAGTAGTGCATGATAGCCACTCCAGAATGGAGCGATGTAGAAGGTTAGTTCCTTGCTTCTGAAGTTGTCGAGGGAACCAAATACAACCTCTAGTAATAGAGAGCCCGTATAGTGGGCTTCCACGCCTGGTATTACTCCTTTAAAGGTAGTGTTACTTAGGCTGATCCTTGAAGGGTCTATCCCCATTTTGCAGACAGTGTCCTGATATATCAGGTTTAGACTACTGCCGCTGTCCATGAGGACTCGTGTGATATGGTATCCGTCAATTATTGGGTCGAGTACAAAGGCAGCCGATCCTCTGTGCCGGATACTAGTCGGATGGTCCCTGCGATCGAAGGTGATCGGGCAGGCCGACCAGGGATTAAATTTGGGGGCAACAGGCTCAACAGTGTATACGTCTCTGAGTGCGTGTTTGCGCGCTCTCTTTAAGATGTGAGTTGTGTAAATCATATTTACTGTTTTGACTTCTGGTGGGAATTTTTTCTGTCCTCCAGTGTTCGGCTGACGAGGCTCATTCTCGTCCTCACTTGGCGTCTCCCTCCCCTTTTGTTCGGCGTTCAGCTTGCTGGCCTATTTGAAAACCCAACACTCTCTATGGGTGTGGTTTGCAGGCTTTTCGGGAGTGCCGTGAATCTGACACAATTTGTCTAGAATCTTGTTTAGGCTGGACGGTCCATCTCTACTGCCTTTAAATGGCTTCTTCCGTTGACCAGGTCGAGAGCCCCTGAATCCGGCATTGACTATCATACTCTCTGGGCTGTCATTATTGTTTCGACGCTTGTTTTTGTTGCGTCGCGGCTTCCCGTTGCCATCCTTGACTTCGGATGTGCTTGGGTTGCTGGTGCCGCTACGGGCTAGCCAGCTGTCCTCGCCCGCGCAAAAGCGGGTCATAAGGCTTGTTAAGGCTGCCATCATCCTCGGTTTTTCTTTGCCGAGGTGCCTGGCAAGCCATTCTTCCGGATACTGTGTTTGAAGGCCGCTAAAGCCTCAGCGTCCGGGCAGTCGACTATTTGATTTTTCTTAGTAAGAAACTTGTTCCAGAGCTTTCGGGCTGACTCTCCGGGCTGTTGAATTATATGACTTAGGTCGTCAGCGTCCGGAGGCTGGACATAAGTCCCTTGAAAATTGGCCCTGAAAGCATCCTCGGGCTCTTTCCAACTTCCAACTGAGTTTTCGGGAAGGCTTTTCAACCAGTGCCGAGCTGGTCCCTTTAATTTGAGGGGTAGATATTTGGTGGCGTGGAGATCGTCTCCACGAGCCATATGGATATGAAGGATAAAGTCCTCGATCCAGACCCCAGGGTCTGTAGTTCCGTCGTATGCCTCTATATTCACGGGTTCAAATCCTTCCGGAAGTTCATGATCCAGTACCTCATCGGTGAAGCACAGGGGGTGCGCGGCACCCCTGTATCTGGTTGTGTCATGGCATGCTCTCGACGGTTGTTGTGTTCGGTTCTGATTCCAAGCTGGTATTCGATCGATGAGATCGTTTCGGTAGTTCTGATCCTATGCTGGAGCGTGCTTCCTAGATCCGTAGATGGATCTGGCCATACCGGACTTTCTGTCCAGGAGTTCACGTAAATCGTGTGCTGACTTGTGGGCGGCATCATTAGCCGTCTTGTCACGGCCACGGGGCGGTCGGTCTGGCTGATTGGTCGTTTTTGGCTAGGTGGGCTCGACGGCCTCATTGTCGAATTCGGGCAGTAGCTTGCGCTTTGGATAGCTCTTTGTGTGGCGATCGTCGCTGTATTTTTCTCCGGTGTCGAGCACTTTGTTCCTTCTGCGGTTGAGTGTATCCTGCACGACCTTAAGCCTTTGCTTCTGCTTCTTTAGGCTCCTCGTGGTGGTGATAAGCCTTATATGGAGGTTCTCTTGTTCCAAGAGTTTTTCTAGGATGATGAGTGCATCATCGTCCGGGCTATTCTCCTCTCCGGAGACAGGTTGTTGAATTTTACCCCCGGGACCGGCGTTGTCTGACGTTGGCTCCGGACTGTTTTCACCGTCCCCTGGCTCATCCTGCTCCATCGCTGGGTCCATGGGGTCGTCGTTTCCTTTGGAATCAACCAGGGTATTATGTTTTTTGCGCTGTTGTCGCTGTTTTTACTGTGGCGGGATTTAGTGTGGCGTCTACGATGCCGCTTTGGTGGCTTATCGAGGGGATTATCATTCATGGTATTGTCACCATCGCCTTCTTTTGGTGTGTCCACCATGTATATATCATATGATGAGGTGGCAGTCCAGCGCCCAGTGGGCGGTGGTTCCTGTTCTTCTCCTGTGTTGTTGTAAATACCGTCGACGTCTTCAAAGTCGAAATCGAGCGTGTCGATTAAGTCATCGATAGTGGCTATGAAGTGGGTGGTGGGTGGGGAACGAATTTCTTCGCCGTCCGCTTCCCACTCGAGCCGGACATAGTTCGGCCAAGAATCTTCTGACAAGGACAGAGTCCTTAATGAGTTCAGCACATCACCCAAGGGTGAGTGGTGAAAAATATCCGCGGCGATGAACTCCATGATGGGTGCCCAATCTGATTCGATAGGCACAGATGCACGCGGTTTGGATCCTACAACCAAGGAAGAGTCCGGGGGTCCGATGTCACCAACCTCACAGGAGGTGGGATCAGTGTTCGGCTCGGACGCCGATGGGTGTGCGGCCTCCGTGGCGGGGTCCATCCACCCGTCCTCGAAAGGCACGATCTGCTCCGGATTGATTTCCGGTGCCAATGCGGGTGCGATCTCCTAAATACTGTCCAACGGCAGATCAAAGTCATACCCGTCGTGACTGTTCGGTGCACCTGGCATGGGCTCGAATCCGTCGAAGATTAACTCTCCGCGGATGTGGGCAGTATGGTTTAATCTTCCAAACCTAACCTCACGGCCAGGGGCGTAGCTATCGATATGCTCCAGGTGGCCAAGCGAGTTGGCCCGTAGTACGAAGCCGTCGAATACAAAGATCTGTCCGGGAAGGAAAACCTCCCCCTGGACCGTGTCATTGAAGATGATCGAAGGGGCCATAAAGCCTTATCGCGACGGCACAGTGGAACTCTCAATGAAAGCACCAATGTCGGTGTCAAAACCGGCGGATCTCGGGTAGGGGGTCCCGAACTATGCGTCTAAGGTTAATGGTAACAGGAGGTAGGGGACACGATGTTTTACCCAGGTTCAGGCCCTCTCGATGGAGGTAATACCCTACTTCCTGCTTGATTGATCTTGACGATATGAGTATTACAAGAATTGATCTACCACGAGATCGTAGAGGCTAAACCCTAGAAGCTAGCCTATGGTTATCATTGTTCACATCCTACGGACTAAACCCCCCAGTTTATATTGACACCGGAGGGGGCTAGGGTTACACAGAGTCGGTTATAGAGAAGGAAATCTACATATACGAATATCCAAGCTTGCTTTCCACGCAAAGGAGAGTCCCATCCAGACACGGGACGAAGTCTTCAATCTTGTATCTTCATAGTCCAACAGTCCGACCAAAGGATATAGCCCGGCTGTCCGAGGACCCCTTAATCCAGGACTCCCTCAGTGGTCTCTTACTGCAGTTACAATTCTGACTACTTATGTTTTCATGAATCTCAGATTCTGAACAACATCATAATGATTATGAGCTTGCGCGCATGAAAAGAATAAAGCAGAACAATGCCATGGTTGTCAAACTTGGCATTAAGGGACTGAAATCAAGTCTGGATGCAATGCAAACGCTCTCCACCTATGGATTCATGCTCAGAATATGATCCTAACAGTGATTCTGAGCTAGAGGGAGACCTAAGTCAATGTAGCTCCCTAGTGGAGGAGTCAGAGGAAGATGCCCTATCTTATTCACCCATCAAGGTACTTGCTCTAACTTTCCAAGGTTACATTGCTCGCACATATCTTGCAACTGATGCTTTGCATTGCTTCTACTTTGTTGAACTGCCATTAGCTTAGTTTACACATCGTGTATGTGAATACGCCCTGCCTATCCATTTTCAGTACATATTCCATCTATCATCATACCATATTTATCCATTCAAATGCTATTCTTGTGTATCAGACGTTCAAAAGGAAGAGTGTGATTGCTGATCGCGGAGGAGCACAAGCAAAGTATTTGGAAAAGGTAGTGGCACCTGATAAATCAAATAGCCCATTAGGTGTAGTTGCAATATCACCTGACCCACAAAACTCCACAACTCTAGCAGACTCTAGCCCTACTACACTGGTCATTTCTGATGCCCCAACTCAGCAGACCCCAACTGCAGCAAACAATATGATTATGCCAGTTGACATATAATACGTCTCCAACGTATCTATAATTTATGAAGCATTCATGCTATATTATTATCTGTTTTGAATGATTACATGCTTTATTATACACATTTATATTATTTTTGGGACTAACCTACTAACCGGAGGCCCAGGTCATATTGTTGTTTTATTGCCTGCTTCAGTATTACGAAGAAAAGGAATATTAAGCGGAGTCCGAATGGAATGAAACCTTCGGCAGCGTGATTTTTTGGAAGAATATGATCCTGGAGACTTGGAGTTCACATCAGAAGATCCTCGAGGAGGCCAGGAGATAGGGGCGCCCCCCCTACTGGGCGCGCCCCTTGTCTCGTGGGCCCCTCGAGCACCCCCCCCAGACTTCTTTCGCCTATATAGTCCCACATACCCTAAAAACATCCACGGAGAAGATAGATCGGAAGCTCCGCCGCCGCAAGCCTCTTTAGCCACCAAAAACCTCTCGGGAGCTTATTCCGGCACCCTGCCGGAGGGGGAACCCATCACCGGTGGCCATCTTCATCATCTCGGCGCTATCCATGACGAGGAGGGAGTAGTTCACCCTCGGGGCTGAGGGTATGTACCAGTAGCTATGTGTTTGATCTCTCTCTCTCGTGTTCTCTCTATGGCATGATCTTGATGTATCGCGAGCTTTGCTATTATAGTTGGATCTTATGATGTTTCTCCTCCTCTACTCTCTTGTGATGAATTGAGTTTCCCTCTTGAAGTTATCTTATCGGATTGAGTCTTTATTTGAGAACACTTGATGTATGTCTTGCTGTGTTTATCTGTGGTGACAATGGGATATCACGTGCCACTTGATGTATGTTTTGGTGACCAACTTGCGGGTTCTGCCCATGAACCTATGCATAGGGGTTGGCACACATTTTCTTGACTCTCCCTTAGAAACTTTGGGGTACTCTTTGAAGTACTCTTGTGTTGGTTGGATGAATCTGAGATTGTGTGATGCATATCATATAATCATGCCCACGGATACTTGAGGTGACAATGGAGTATCTAGGTGACATTAGGGTTTTGGTTGATTTGTGTCTTAAGGTGTTATTCTAGTATGAACTCTATGATAGATTGAGCGGAAAGAATAGCTTCATGTTATTTTACTACGAACTCTTGAATAGATAGAACAGAAAGGATAAATTTGAGGTGGTTTCGTACCCCACCATAATCTCTTCATTTGTTCTCCGCTATTAGTTGCTTTGGAGTGACTCTTTGTTGCATGTTGAGGGATAGTTATGTGATCCAATTATGTTATTATTGTTGAGAGAACTTGCACTAGTGAAAGTATGAACCCTATGCCTTGTTTCCTAGCATTGCAATACCGTTTACGCTCACTTTTGTCATTAGTTAACTTGCTGTTTTTATTATTTCAGATTACAAAAACCTATATCTACTATCCATATTGCACTTGTATCACCATCTCTTCGCCGAACTAGTGCACCTATACAATTTACCATTGTATTGGGTGTGTTGGGGACACAAGAGACTTCTTTGTTATTTGGTTGCAGGGTTGTTTGAGAGAGACCATCTTCATCCTACGCCTCCCACGGATTGATAAACCTTAGGTCATCCACTTGAGGGAAATTTTCTACTGTCTTACAAACCTGTGCACTTGCAGGCCCAACAACGTCTACAAGAAGAAGGTTGTGTAGTAGACATCAAGCTCTTTTCTGGCGCCGTTGCCCGGGAGGTGAGTGCTTGAAGGTATATCTTTAGATCTTGTAATCGAATCTTTTTGTTTCTTGTTTTATCACTAGTTTAGTCTATAAAAGAAAACTAAAAAGAAAAAATGGAATTGAGTGTGTCTCATACGCTTCATCTTTTTAATATCTTTCATGAGAATGATGGAAAGGAAAATTGTGCTCAAGTGCTAGAAGAAGAATGCATTAGAATGTTTGGCACTACATCTTTGTATGATGAGCATGATTGCAATGTTGTTAGTATGAACTCCTTGAATATCCATGATGCTAATGATATGCAAAGTCACAAGCTTTGGGAAGCTATGTTTGATGAAGATGATATTTTTTGTCCCCCAAGTTTTGATGAGAATACTTATTATGATGAAAGCATGCCTCCTATTTACGATGATTATATTGATGAAAGTGGGTTTGGAAGAGTGTCAACTTTAGGAAGTAATTATCCCACTATTTTGGAGGATGTTGAATATCGTTGTGGATTTGGAGAGGTCATGACTTTATTTAGTGATGAATCCACTATTTCGGAAGAGGTTCCAATTGATTATGAGAACAAAGTTGCTATCTATGATGATTATTGTGATGACTTGTATGCTATTAAGAATAATGATAACCATGAAACTTGTCATCATGATTTTATTTTTCAATTGGATTATGCCTCACATGATAATTATTTTGTTGAGTTTGCTCCCACTACTATTCGGAATAAGAAGAACTTTGCTTATGTGGAGAGTAGTAAATTTTCTATGCTTGTAGATCATGAAAATAATGCTTTAGGTGCTGGTTATATTGTTGAATTCATTCATGATGCTACTGAAAATTATTATGAGGGAGGAATATATGCTTGTAGGAATTGCAATAATATCAAGTTTCCTCTCTATGTGTTGAAAATTTTGAAGCTATGCTTGCTTTGCCTTACTATGCTAGTTGATTATTGTTACCCTAAGTTGTTTGCTCACAAAATCCCTATGCATAGGAAGTGGATTAGGCTTAAATGTGCTAGTCATATGCTTCATGATGCTCCCGTTAGGTTTCAATTCTTATCTTTTATGTGAGCATCATTGCCATCATCATGCCTAGCTAAAAAGGCATTAAAGAAAAGCGCTTGTTGGGAGACAACCCAATATTTATCCTTACTGTTTTTTTGTGTCTACATGATTATGATACTGTATTATCATGTTTTATAGCTTTTGTTTCAATAAAGTACCAAGTAAGACCTTTAGGATGGCTTACGGTGATAGTTGTGTTGATCCTGCTGAGAATCAGAAACTTTTGCACCCAGTAAATTAGTTTTGTTAATTCACAAAAACGAGATTATGATCTGATTCTTTTTGCTATCGATTGGTACACAAATTTATTAGGACTTCATAATTTGGTAGAATTGTTGGAGTTCCATAAGTATACGTTTGATACAGATTACTACATACTGTTCTGTTTTTGACAGATTCTGTTTTCTATGTGTTGTTTGCTTATTTTGATGAATCTATGAGTAATATAAGAGGGTATGAACCATAGAGAAGTTGAAATACAGTATATATTACACCAATATGAATTTATAATGAGTTCATTAGAGTACCTAAGTGGTGGTTTTATTTTCTTATACTAACGGAGCTTACGAGTTTTCTGTTGAGTTTGGTGTTGTGGAGTTTTCAAGTTTTGGGTAAAGATTCGATGGACTATGGAATAAGGAGTGGAAAGAGCCTAATCTTGGGGATGCCCAAGGCACCCCAAGGTAATATTCAAGGACAACCAAGAGCCTAAGCTTAGTGATGCCCCGGAAGGCATCCCCTCTTTCGTTTTCGTTCATCGGTAACCTTACTTGGAGCTATATTTTTATTCACCACATGATATGTGTTTTGCTTGGAGCGTCATTTTATTTTGTTAGTATTTTCTTGCTGTTATTTAGAATAATGTTTTGCATCTTTATTTTCAATAAAAATGTCAAGGATAACCTTTGCCATGCTTATTTTGCTAGTATACATGTTGCTGTTTGAAAACAGAAAGTTTGCCGCTATTGCAAAAATTCCCTAGAAAAGTAGAGAATGATATAATGTTGAAACTTTTTGCATATTGAGCTATGATAAATCTTCTACAGCGTAGTATTTTTCTCATAATTTTTGGAGTTAGGGAAGTATTGATACTCTTGCATTCTTTACAGACTGTACTGTTTTGGCAGATTGCTGTTATGTTTGCATTGTTTGCATATGTTTGCTTGTTTAATGATTCTATTTGAGGATAGAAGTGTTAAATATGCAGAGACATTTAGTATTCAATGTTGAATAATAATTTTAGTGATTTGTTACAGTAGCAAATGATAAGGTTTTGCATTGGTTTATACTAACCTATCTCACGAGTTCTTGTTGAGTTTGGTGTGGATGAAGCTTTTGATAAAAAGAGAAACCATGATATGAGAGGAATTAAGGAGAAACAAAAGTTCAAGCTTGGGGATGCCCAAGGCACCCCAAGATAATATTCTAAGAAGTCTCAAGCATCTAAGCTTGGGGATGCCCCGGTAGGCATCCCACCTTTCTTCTTCAACAACTATCGGTTAGTATCGGTTGAACCTAAGTTTTTGCTTCTTCACATGAGTTGTGCTATCCTTGCAATGTCATTTTGTTTTGCTTTGCTTGCTGTTTGAATACAATACCAAGATCTGAAATTCTTTAATGAGAGAGAGTCTTCACATAGTTACATAATTATTTAGCTACTCATTGATCTTCACTTATATCTTGTTGGAGTAGTTTTCATTTACTCGTGTGCTTCACTTATATCCTATGAGTAAATGGTTGAATGAGTTGATTGTCATAAATCTGAAATTATATATGTCTCATTTGCTTAGCCCATGGGGAGTAATGACTTCACATCTAAGAAGTAGAGGTTGTAAATTTATTGAAGGTTAGCAAGCATTGTATTGATCATTTGAACAATTCATGAAAGAATATCGAAGGAAGAGAGATTTCATATATAAATACACTATCCTAGACATCTTTTATAATTGGGAGCACTCATTAAGTATGACATGCTAAAGAGTTGATGTTGGACAAGGAAGACAATGTAATGGGTTATGTTTTCGCACATCTCAGTTAAAGTATATTGTCATGGGTCATTCAAACATGTTGAGCTTGCCTTTCCCCCTCATGCTAGCCAAAATTCCTTGCACCAAGTAGAGATACTACTTGTGCTTCCAAATATCCTTAAACCCAGTTTTGCTATGAGATCCACCATACCTACCTATGGATTGAGTAAGATCCTTCAAGTAAGTTGTCATCGGTGCAAGCAATAAAAATTGCTCTATAAATATGTATGATATTTTGGTGTGAAAAAAATAGCTTTATACGATCTTGTTATGGAAGTAATAAAAGCGATGGACTGCATAATAAAGGTCCATATACAAGTGGCAATATAAAGTGACGTTCATTCGCATTAAGATTTTGTGCATCCAACCCTAAAAGCGCATGACAACCTCTGCTTCCCTTTGCGAAGGGCCTATCTTTTACTTTATGTCTTTTACTTTTATGCAAGAGTCAAGGTGATCTTCACCTTTCCCTTTTTCATTTTATCCTTTGGCAAGCACTTTGTGTTGGGGTGATCTTGATATATATATATCCAATTGGAGGTAAGTTAGCATGAACTATTATTGTTGACATCACCCAAAGGTGAATACGTTGGGAGGCAACACTATAAGCCCCTATCATTCTCAATTGTCCGATTGAAACTCCATAACCATTAGTATTGCATGAGTGTTAGCAATAGTAGAAGCCTATATGATAGTTGAGTATGTGGAGTTTGTTATTCCTGAAAATAAGATGAATTGCAATTGTTTGATGACTGAGAATGAAGTTTGCTAGTTTTCAAGAAAGTTTATGGTCTATGCTTTGACATGTGAATTGCTTGTTGCTTTATCGTGAGAAGTTTTATGAGATGCACTACTGTTATGACATATTATCATGCTAGAAAAGGTGATTCAAATTATCATTGATAAAACTTGTGCACCTTCTAGCATTCACACTTCATAAATTCTTTCTTTTATCATTTACCTACTCGAGGACGAGCGGGAATTAAGCTTGGGGATGCTGATACGTCTCCAACGTATCTATAATTTATGAAGCATTCATGCTATATTATTATCTTTTGAATGATTACGGGCTTTATTATACACATTTATATTATTTTTAGGACTAACCTACTAACCGGAGGCCCAGCCCATGTTGCTGTTTTATTGCCTGTTTCGGTATTTCGAAGAAAAGGAATATCAAACGGAGTCCAAACGGAATGAAACCTTCGGCAGCATGATTTTTTGGAAGAATATGATCCTGGAGACTTGGAGTTCACGTCAGAAGATCCTCGAGGAGGCCAGGAGATAGGGGCGCGCCCCCCTATCTCGTGGGCCCCTCGAGCGGCCCCAAGCCGACTTCTTTCGCCTATATAGTCCCACGTACCCTAAAAACATCCACGGAGAAGATAGATCAGGAGTTCCGCCGCCGCAAGCCTCTGTAGCCACCAAAAACCTCTCGGGAGCCCGTTCCGGCACCCTGTCGGAGGAGGAACCCATCACCGGTGGCCATCTTCATCATCCCGATGGTATCCATGACAAGGAGGGAGTAGTTCACCCTCGGGGTTGAGGGAATGTACCAGTAGCTATGTGTTTGATCTCTCTCTCTCTCTCGTGTTCTCTCTATGGCACGATCTTGATGTATCGCGAGCTTTGCTATTATAGTTGGATCTTATGATGTTTCTTCCCCTCTACTCTCTTGTGATGAATTCAGTTTCCCTCTTGAAGTTATCTTATCGGATTGAGTCTTTATTTGAGAACACTTGATGTATGTCTTGCCGTGTTTATCTGTGGTGACAATGGGATATCACGTGCCACTTGATGTATGTTTTGGTGACCAACTTGCGGGTTCTACCCATGAACCTATGCATAGGGGTTGGCACACGTTTTCTTGACTCTCCGGTAGAAACTTTGGGGCACTCTTTGAAGTACTTTTGTGTTGGTTGGATGAATCTGAGATTGTGTGATGCATATCATATAATCATGCCCACGGATACTTGAGGTGACAATGGAGTATCTAGGTGACATTAGGGTTTCGGTTTATTTGTGTCTTAAGGTGTTATTCTAGTATGAACTCTATGATCGATTGAGCGGAAAGAATAGCTTCATGTTATTTTACTACGAACTCTTGAATAGATACAACAGAAAGGATAACTTTGAGGTGGTTTCGTACCCTACCATAATCTCTTCGTTTGTTCTCCGCTATTAGTTGCTTTGGAGTGACTCTTTGTTGCATGTTGAGGGATAGTTATGTGATCCAATTATGTTATTATTGTTGAGAGAACTTGCACTAGTGAAAGTATGAACCCTATGCCTTGTTTCCTAGCATTGCAATACCGTTTACGCTCACTTTTATCATTAGTTACATTGCTGTTTTTATTATTTCAGAGTACAAAAACCTATATCTACTATCCATATTGCACTTGTATCACCATCTCTTCGCCGAACTAGTGCACCTATACAATTTACCATTGTATTGGGTGTGTTGGGAACACAAGAGACTTCTTTGTTATTTGGTTGTAGGGTTGTTTGAGAGAGACCATCTTCATCCTACGCCTCCCACGGATTGATAAACCTTAGGTTATCCACTTGAGGGAAATTTGCTACTGTCCTACAAACCTGTGCACTTGCAGGCCCAACAACGTCTACAAGAAGAAGGTTGTGTAGTAGACATCAACATAGCACCAGCTGTACGACGCAAAAACCCCATTCCAGCAAAGAGTACACCAAATCCAGTTGCCAAATCCCTTTTCGTACCAGAGGGAGCCCAATTGCAGCAAATAGGACCCCTGTTCCATTTCTTCCCAGATTAGAAGACGAAGCTTATGTTGTTGTCAGGAACTTTGTGTGCATCTTTCCTTCATGGAAAGATTATACCGCAGACATAGAACAATTTCCAGTCTTCCTCCGCAACTTACGCGTAAATAATGTACTAATGTTATTCATGGTCATTACTACATATGT
Source organism: Aegilops speltoides (assembly GCA_021437245.1). Classification (NCBI taxonomy): domain Eukaryota; kingdom Viridiplantae; phylum Streptophyta; class Magnoliopsida; order Poales; family Poaceae; genus Aegilops; species Aegilops speltoides. The sequence continues at coordinate 319,518,890 of CM038145.1, read as the reverse complement.
TTCTGCTGACAGAAGACACAAGATTTCATTCTATTAAATAGGCAAGGAGCAAACTGGATTGTGATGACGAGCAAGGGTTGGTTGCGCTTTTCAAGCACTCGTTGATGAAGTATCATTCCTACCTGAGGCAAGCGCACTTCGATGGTGAGCCTCTGAACGAAATTTCTGTAAAGTCTTCGGTGCTACATTTATCCGACGGTGACTAGAATAATCTTGTTACGCATTGACTGTCTATGATATCACATCACAATTTGAACTACATTTCTGCATTTGCCTTAATGTCTCATTTGTACGAAAACTGTTAGAAAAAGAAAATTCGTTCTCAAGGGACCACAGAATCTCGCAACTATACTGCACACTGCATTGCTCTTGTGAGTACCTCTTGCCCTGTATGACCATACTTACTTTCATAGTTGTTTGATTATGTAGCATCACTGCATATGTTAGCCTCGTAATCGTCCATTTGGTATAAGATCTGTATGGACTCTTACATAAATTTAGAATCAACCCAATGATTTTGAAGAGGTTTAGTTCTGCAGTCCTCTTATAAGGACTGAATGTGGTCTATCACTGTACTTACATTAACAGCTACTCCCTCCATCCCATAATATAAGAACGTTTTGTACAGTACACCAGTGTTCAAAACACTCTTGTATTATGGGAAGAGGGATTGGTTCATTTTGTAGCATTCTGCATCTTATCTCCCTCGCCCACCATTTACTACAAAAGATTAGATCTATATTTAATCTTACCAACAAGTAGAATACACAGACAATGCCAGTGCAGAAGTGTAGCCCATTGCTCTTGTCAGTACATTTTGTCCTGTAACGCTTGTACTTCCAGGGATTGGTAATTGATTATGTAGCATCAATCTCCATCTTATCTTCATTATCCTCTATCCCTTCCAGTATTATCATATCTATTATTACTCTCTACAAAATGTAGAGTACAGGCAATGCTTACGAAGAAGATTTTGTGCTGAAATTCTTGAGTTATCCTTCCCTTGACATGGAGAAGGGCATTATAAAGCTGGTGTTAACTGTTAATGTAAGTCAGTCCTTCTAAAGCCTTTATCCTCAATTGTTGTTTAATTTGCTCATACTCCCTATCGTTTACTGCTGTTTAGTTTGTTGTTTCTACCAAAATGCATGTTTGCAAGAACCGTAAGTTCTAAGTTTTACTTGTAAAACCAAATTCCTTATTCATAACATGCACATTACTTAATACTCCCTATATGTATGGTTGTTTTTGTGGATCTATAATCCAGTGTGTGGTGAAGCAGCCCACGTTTGCACCTTTTCATCTCCTGTTTTATCTTACTGATGTAGCTGATGATATGAACAACATGCCATGATAATCCAGTAGTGTGGTGAAGCTCCCCGCATTATGAACAATGCCAAATTATGCTATTGATATTTTGAACTTACTCTTTATTTTCTAATTTGAAATTGGATGGAATTGACAGCACAGTTATCATCTTTGTTTATACACGTGCAAAACTTATCATATCTCTACTTTGTTTCAGGGTGACATGCCTGATGGCATGCACAAGTTTGCTGAAGGATGTGAGACAAACCCAACATATATTGCAACAAAGAAGGCAAAACATCTTGAAGATAGTGAGACAACCCCAAAGTCTTGTCTTGATGCAGTGTTCAAGTTACTTGAGACTAACAGTTAGACAAGCTCACGAATTCGTTATGCGAATCGGTTAAACTTCTTGGTCCCAAGTTCTAGCGAAAGGCATTCTGCAACTCAACTTCGACTTGAAGTCCTATCTCTAAGAAAGATTGCGGAGAACACCAATGAGAACCTCATCGCTAAACACTACACACAGAAGCTATAACCGACATGCTAGGCGGTCTCACAGCCTTGCTCAAGACTTTTGCATGCAGCCCTCGCAAGGCTAACCTTTCTTGAACTGTCTTGGAAGTGGTCTCGGTTCAAGATTATTTTGTTACACCGCAATGGTGCCCGATTTTTATAATCTGCTTCTTCGTTGCGCTTTATGATCCTTTGGCGCGAACTTGATGCCTAGTGGATGTAATATACCTTAAATCCTTTATTGTATAGTGTAGGTTTATTCTTAGTTACTATGCCGTAATTTCTTTATTGTAATAGAGTAGGTTTGTTCTTAATTCCTACTAGTTACTACCATCATTCGCTATCTGAAAAAATCGGATGTAGTCGATCGGGCGAAACATTAGACTCTAACGGGCCTGGTTTTAGCGGGCCACAATTGGGCGGCTGCATCTTTCTTGGGCACGAATGATTAGGGCCTTCACATTCGCCAGCCCAAACTTACACCACCTATATTTTAGTTGGGCCTTTTGTCGACCAGTAACTTAGTTTGGCCCGAGTAGCGTTGGGCCATTAACAGTGAATATTGTCTCGGCCTCTTCTGGCCGAGATGAAACCACGGGCCTTTAGTAGGCCAAAATGCATGTTGGGCCTCAATTTTTACTAGTCGTCGACGGGCCTTCAGGAGGCCGAAATGTAGACAGGGCCTTTTTGGGCCTAGATAGCTCACGGGCCGTTACCAGGTCGAAACATATCTCGGCCCTTAGTTGGCCCACTGATATCATGGGCCTTTAAGAGGCCGAAAGCTTAGTACATGCATTAATAGGCCGAATTACGCGACAGGCCTTTAACAGGCCCAAAATCACGTTGGGCTTAACTGTTGCCACCTTTAACACGGACCGTTAGTGGGCCCGATGTCCCGTCAGACCATATATGGCCCATGGGCAGCATGGGTCATTCCCAGGCCGAAAGTCACACCGGGCTGAAATGGGCCCATGTCTACATCAGGCCTCTAACGGCCGGAAGTCACTGGGCTGTAGTTGGGCCCAAATATTCGGCGAACAATTAACGGGCCAGATCTGGCTTCGGGCCGCAAATGGGCCCAAATATTGGGCGAATAATTAACGGGCCAGATCTGGCTTCGGGCCGTAAATGGGCCCAAATATTGGGCGAACAATTAACGGGCCAGATCTGGCTTCGGGCCGTAAATGGGCCCAAATATTGGGCGAACAATTAACGGGCCAGATCTGGCTTCGGGCCGTAAATGGGCCTTTATTAAGAAGGCTATTATTGGGTTGGCCCACTAGTACTTGATTAAGTACTACGGGCCTTTGACTGGGCTGGCCTTTTTAACCTATATGGACCTCTGTTGGGCCCATCCACGTGTCGACGGACCATAGGCATGTCTCCTCCAATGGACGGGCGACATCTGGCCCACTGACGAGCTGACAGGTGTTCCCTCCGGCCAATCAGAATTTTACACGTGGAGATTTCCCATTGGTCAGGGCTGTTAACGGGTTATCGGACCCAAAATCCGACTCGGTAGCTTAACGGCGTTCCGTTACGGTGGATGACACGTGTCGGTCACCCTTGACGAAAGCACTTCTGTGACGCGCGATTTATCGTCATGGAAGTGGACACTTCCGTGATGATAATTTTGGTAATGTCATGGAACACTTCTCGACGAAAGACAGTATGACTATCTTGATTCTATCATAAAATCGTCATGGATGTACATGCATGACAAAAAACGCGACCTACTGTGACAAACATGTATCATCACGGAAGTGTATTTTTTTGTAGTGCATCTCGGATAGATGCCATCAGCTAGGTAGTACCCCTTGTTGTAGTGCCGCCCATTGACCTTGAAGTTCACTAGAGGAGAATGACCTTCAACAAGCTTGGCAAAGATAGGGGAGGACTGCAACACGTTGATGTCATTGTGAGTTCCTGGCATCCCAAAGAAAGAGTGCCAAATCCAGAGGTCCTTGTGTGGCCACTGCCTCAAGTACCACACTGCAACCGCCTTTGGCGCCTTCGTACAACCCCTGTCAAGCAAATGGACAGTTCTTCCATTTCCAATGCATGTAGTCGATGCTTCCAAGCATCCCAGGAAATCCTCTTGTTGCATTCTGTGCTAGGATCCGAGCAGTGTCTTCAGCATTGGGTGATCGCAAGTATTGCGGTCTAAACACTGCCACCACTGCCCTGCAGAACTTGTAGAAATGCTCACTGGTCGTGGACTCGGCCATGCGCCAATAGTCGTCGAGTGAATCACCGGGAGCTCCGTATGCAAGCATCCTCATAGTTGTCGTGCACTTCCGGATTGGGGTGAATCCAAGTGTGCCGGTGCAATCCTTCTTGCACTTGAAGTAGCGGTCGAATTCCCGGATGGAATTCACAATCCTAAGGAAAAGCTTTCGGCTCATCCGATAATGGCACCGAAATGTTTTCTCGCCGTGCAATGGAGCGTCGGCGAAGTAGTCGGAGTAGAGCATGCAGTAGCCTTCCAGACGATGCCGGTTCTTTGCTTTCACCCGCCCCAGTGTCGAGCCACCTCGCCGCGGCTTTTCATTGCTCGCGAGCAGGCCGGCGAGGGCGGCGATCACCATGACATGCTCCTGCTCCTGGAATAAGGCTTCGGCTTCCTCCTCCAGCAACGTCGTGAGCGCCTCCTCGTCGTCTGAGTCCATCGCCGGGCCACACAGACAAATCGCCGAACACCTTGCAGGCATGGTGGACGCACACCCGGCGGTACACTGCCCCTATGCGGTCGGAACGCCGGAAAAATCACCCGGGCGGTGGTGGAGAGGCTGTCGCGGCGAAACCTCTTCTCTTTTCCGGTGGGGATGGCCTATCTAGCTGTGGTGGTGATGGGCAGCACCAGGATCGGTAGGGTGGCGGCTGAGTGCGGGGGGTTGGGGGTTGGGAGGCCAATCCGGACGGTCGGCTTGACTTTTTGCCTGATAGTGTGGCCCAGGTGTGCTTTTCCCTTGCGCCGGAGCCCCTTAGCGCCCCCTAGTGCGCCGGGTTCGGCCTGCGATCGTCGGGCCCAAAAACGGGCCGAGCCAGCGGAATTCGACGTCTTGGGGGTGCGGCTGGGGCATTTTTTTGGCGCACGTGCATAAAAAGTCGCATGGGGGGATTGTTGGGGGCGCGACTGGAGTTGCTCTAATGACGTCGCGTCAGTGGCTATCGTCGGCGCTAAACGGCGCCATGGAAGGGGCTCCGGCCGGCCGATTCTGGCGGCGAGAGAATGTGCGGGTGGGCGCGTTGGAAAGTTGGCGTCGCCGCGCATCAGAGGGTCGCCTCAGGGTGGACGGAGTCGACGGTGGGGTTGACATCCGCGGCGGCGCGAGCAGGCGAAGGAGGTCGGGGCGCGCGTGGGTGGCAATGAGCAGGATCACCAGCAATGGAGCGGGCGGCCAGAAGGCAGCGGGGCGAGGGTGGCTATGGCGAACAGGGGCAGCAGCGGGTGTAGTAGCAATGCAAAGCAAAGCAAGCAGCGGCAAGCAAGATGCAGAGCGATGGCGGCGGCCGCAACAAGCGGTGGCGGACGGCACGCGGCGGGCACAGCCGGTTGGGCGGGCGCGCTGGGGGTAATGGTGGTGTGCGCGCCCGATGGCAGCGAGCATACACGGACACGGCGAGCACGCCTCTGCGGTCTTTGGAGCTCACGAGGCACGATGCTACGAGACAAACCCGAGGAGGAGAGCAGAAGGGGCGGGACGGCGAGGTCATAGCGGATCTCCTTGGCGCCTTAGTTTGCTCGAGGGTGCTCCGGAGCGGCGGCATCGACGACAGCCGAGGCGACGGGGGAACAGCTCGATGGTGGCGATCTCGAGCCTCCGTGCTCGTATGGTGGCGCATAGAGGACGTAGAGGATGACGGCGATTCCCTCGAATAACAGCTGGTAACACGAGACGGCCGGTTTTGAAGTGTTCTATGGACCAAATTTGATCTCATGATGGGCAAACAAACAGGCTGCAGTCCCAATGTCAATCACAAAAGCTGAGTATAATGCCCCAGCAAATGCTACGGTGGATAATCGTGGTGCTACATATCTTTCTACTAATCATGTCTCTAGGACTAAGCACATTAAGATAAATTTTCACTTTGTTAGAGAAAGAGTTATTGGGGTAAAGATAGATTGCGGATGATTTTACCAAAGCATTACCAACAAAGAGTTTGATGCATTCAAGCGTAATCTCAAGTTGGAGTCGTTGTGATTAAGGGGGGGACTTGTCCACAAGGTCTATTATATCACATGATGGCTGCTGGGCGCACAACTTATATTCTATGGCTCAGTTCTTTTGGTCGATTCTTCCAGAATCTTTATGTCAAAAAGATATGGGTTCAAGATTCTAGAAGATGCTAGGTGAAGATTTGATTCTCAAGATTCAGGAAGAATTGGCCAAAACAACTGGGCCATCTCGTGTACCTTATACTTCTTGTACTCCATCTCTCCTCCCATGATCTCCAAACTATGTGACAGGTTATACGCATCATGTTGGGTTTATTTTCACTATATTTTTATTGACGGGAAGGCCTTCCGGGTAGCTTTATTAACATCAAATAGCACTTACATCGTCTACTAAAAATTTAACCAGAAAAGCTGAAGGTTCATCCGTCCAAATAGTGGGAGGATTAACATGACCCCAATTAGCTAGCTCATGAGCAACTACATTTGACTCCCTATTACAATGCTCAATAGTCACCTTCCCGAAGCCACATAAGATGAAACGACGGTCTTCTAAAATAGGAGTTGGTACCATCGAGTGTGTCCTTCATTTTGATTAAGTGCCTCCACCACGATGATGTTATCCGTTCTTACTAGGATGTTTGAACACGCAACGTTCTGCCCAAGTTTCAGACCCTCGAAGAGTGCGGCGGACTACGCTGACACCACGTCCGCCACATGTTGCAGTTTTGCCAATATGCCGCAAGGAAACTTCCCTCTGTGATCACACAGTAGCATACCACAGGAGCCCGAGTAATCACCAATGGAGGAAGTAGCTTTTCCCGCTGCTCAAGTATAATTCAAGGTCAGTGCCAAAATTGTTGGAGTTGATCTTCCTCGAGGTTGAACTTCCTCGCCTCTGATGATCTGTCGTTTTTGCCACCATAGGTACCAACAGGGAGCAGTCAATGGTTCTAGGAGGTTAACCGCTTCTACATACAGTCGCTGAGAACACTCGTCGCATAGCAGAAATTCCATGAGAGCTGGTCCCGACCGGTCTAGCCGTGATGCAAAGTCCACCTCCTCGGATGCCAGGGAGTTCCATGCTGCATTAGCCCTATCACATTTAAACGACACATGCGCGATATCCTTCGCCCCGGCCTTACAGATAGGGCATTCTGAATTTGAGCCGATGTGGCGGTTTACCAAGACGTTGTAGCACGGAATAGCATTATGTAGGCACCTCCAAACGAAAATTTTAATCTTCCCCAGAAGCTTCAGACTCCATATCTTGCGCCAAAAAGGATGGAAAGAGGAGTTGTTTCGATTTGTACCATGATTCTCAGCGTCAACATACTCCTCCCATAGTTTGTAGTGCACCGATCTTACAGAAAATATACCATTTTTCATCAAATGCCAAGCCACAAAATCTTCCGTCGGAAAATTGAATTTGCATTATTCCCTCCGCGTCTATTTCCAGAAGCTCTCTCGAATTGGCATCTCATCCCACTGACCCATAATTGGGATGATTAGATCACTCACTTTGGTCAAGAGTTGGTTACCTCGCCTCGTTATAACCTTCATTGTGGCACTGTTTGGTATCCAACGATCATTCCAGATGTTGATCTTTGCTTCATCTCCCACTCTCCAAATACATCCTTTCTCGAATGTTTGGATGACTGACCAAATACTTCGCCACAGATAGGATGGCCTTTTTTTCAATTCACAGTTTAACAAATCACCACTCGGATAACATCTTGCTCTTAATACTCTTGCACAGAGTGAACCATAGTTTCCAATCAGCCTCCAACATTGCTTAGCTAGCATTGCTAGATTAAAACTATGCACATCTTTGAATCACATATCACCTCTCTCTTTTGGCACACAGATTTTCCACCACGCAAACTAATGCACCCTTCGCTGGTTCTCCTCGTCACCCCACCAATATTGCAACACTGCATCAGTGATTCTCTTGCAGATTTTTTTTTTTGAATTTGAAAACACCCATCGCATATATTGGGATGGCTTTGGCCACCGCTTTCAACAAAGCTTCCTTACCCCCATAAGAGAGGGCTCTTTCCTTCCATCCATTGACCATTGCCAGAATTCTTTCAATGATATGTTTGAAACAATCAACCCTGTCTACCCCAATCATGGAAGGTAGTCCTGGGTATTTGTCTGAGAGGGATTTCGTCAATATATTCAAGGTCTGACATACTTGAGCCTTCACTTCCACATTCGTATTTCGACTGAAAAAAAATTGAGCACTTGGCCTCGCTTACCATTTGCCCGGATACCGCATAATGATCATCCAGTACCCGTTTAAGAGATGTAGCATTTGCATAATCTTCTCTCGTTAGGATAAGAGAATCATCAGCGAATAGTAAATGGGGAATATTTGTGGAATCTCGACACACCTGAACACCATTTAATGCACCCACTGACTTTTCATGAGCAATCAAAGCCGATAAACCTTCGGCACAAAATAGAAAGAGGTAGGGTGACAAGGAATCTCCTTGCCTCAACCCTTTGGTCGGTGAAAAAGGAAAGGTCTCATTTGAATTAAACCATACCTTATGCTCCACTGATCTCACACATGACACTATTTGGATTCATCTTAGGATCAAAACCAAGCTTCCCAAGAATAGCCTCCAGAAGAACCCATTGTTGTAAGCTTTGTGCATATCCAATTCAACAGCACAAGTCCCAAACTTTTTCTTTTTTCCATTTTTCATTGTGTGTAAGCAATTATATTACCACTATAACATTGTCGGTCATGATACGTCCAGGAACAAAACCATTTGGACTTATAATGTCAGTATAACATTTCTTTCTGTGTATGTAACAAAAGCACTTTGAGTCTCGCTTCTAATGTCACTATAACATTTCTTTGTTTTTTTTTAACATCAATACAGACACAAGCGCTCATATTGAGCCAGCATATCATCTTGAAATTTACGAAGTCACCATAAGCACCTCGTCGTCGACGGGAACGTCTCCTCCCACTAAATGCACATCGCCGAAAATCCTGAAATAAATGTAAGAATAAATGCAAGCACCAGGATTTAAACCCTGCTGGGCTAGAAATACCACAATCCCTCTAACCATCCAACCACAGGTTGGTTCGCACTATAACATCTCTTTGTGTATATGTAAGAAAAGCACTTTGAGATAACTTCTTTTCTTTTTCCTATTTTTCATTGTGTAAGCAATTATATGCCACTATAACATTGTCGTTCCAGGAACAAAAGCACTCTCACTTATAATGTCACTATAACAAGAGCACAAGTCCCAAACTTTTGTTTTCCTATTTTTATTGTCGATAAGGTAGTAGTACCTTTAGTCTCATTGCTAACATCTTTGAGATACACCACTGCCAACATCTTTGAGTTTATCATGTAGACCACGTGCCAACATCATGTACACCACGTTGAATAAACTAATGGGCCTGAATTCTAAATCTTCTACGTATTATCCACTTTTGGAATGAGTACAATCGCTGTGGAATTCTCAAACACTTCCTTCACCAAATCTCAGGCCAGAATTTCTTGTAGAAGATGGTGTGTAGACGGTCGTTACTACCTCCTCTATGATAACTCATGCCACTACCTACTCCCTATGTTACCAAATCTACTAGCTATGTTACCACTTTACTCTCCTTCTTCATTGCTTGTGTGTTGTTACTACCTACTCCCTCTGTCCTAAAATATAAAAACATTTTTGATACTATGCTGGTGTAAAAAACGTTCTTATATTTTGAGACAGAGGGAGTATTTTACTTTATTTTGAACGACAATACTCCCAGTCAGCAAAGCCACCAAGAAGCCACAGGGTAACCGCTAGATGGCCAGGGGCTGGGCCTGTTCTTTACGTATCTCTCTGATCGCCAGTTGTCTTTTGGGTTTATTCCCACTATGTAACATGGAACCATCAGCCTAAATTACAACCTTCACAATGATATGTCTTCTACGTACCACATTACAGGATTACATACTCAACCCAAAATGGTTTGCTCATCTGAAATGCATCTAATTTGCTTCTTTCTACATTATTCCTTATCAATAATCTGATAAGGAAACAAAGTAATCTATTTTAAACGGAGGGAGTACAAGGTTAACGTTGACTATGCTTAATGACTATGCTTAATGACTTTCTAAAAGATATATGATGCGATCATTAATATAGAATAATTAATACTCCCTCCGTTTTTATTTAGTTTGCATATTAGCTTCGGTCTAAGTCAAGCTTTGTCAAGCTTAACAAAGTTTATAAAAAAAACATTAATATATACAATAACAAATTAATATACCATTAGATTCATTATTAAATGTGCTTTCACATCATATAGATTTGTTAAGATCATATTAAAGTACTCCATTTCATTACAGATCAATGGCTAATGCTCAATCATATAGCATGGCAGTTATAATTACTTGCATGAAGCTGATCATACAACAATGTATCTCAAACCAATTTCATTTTAAAACATAACCATAAGATTTAGCAAGGTCATGCTACTAGGCCTAACAAAGTGCTGGATCATACAGCTCAAGCGACGGCAGAGAAAAGGGTAGCTATGGTGAGCAAATTCCTGGGAAAATTGTGAAATTAAAGATGACATGATCACTAGCACGGTGAAGGCGTAGATCTGAGTGCCATTGAATTCCATGAACTATTGTTATTTCGGATATCAAACTGAAAAATGCATTCCTTCCATTGCCTTCATTCTGAAGTTTCGTTTCAAGTTAAGATACAAGATCCACCAGGCAGATAAACCAACCAGAAGAAACCTAGAACTAATGTTGCAATCCTGAAACCTGCCCGAGAGCTTAAGCAACCACATGTTTTAGCAGAGCCTAGTTACCAATTACTTTAATACTACAAAAAATTTAGGCTCACCTGTTAAATTTGTGAGCTGTTCACCTGTTAAATACTACTCACAAATTTACCACATGTTTTAGCAGAGCCTAAAACTTTTGGAGTAGTATTTAACAGGTGAACAGCTCACAAAATTTAGTAGTTTTAAGTAAAAGGACCAGTTTATTCATTGATCTCCTAATACAAGAGAAACTGTTAAATAATAGAGCAAGATTCTGTTTTGCCAGATCCAAATTAGGTTAAAAAAAGGTAAACCAGATTGAATGGTAAAAGATGGACTGGATGCAAAAAGCCTCAGATTGTAGTTTTTTTTCATAGCTGAAGCTGCAAAGTATATTTAACACCATCACAGGCAGTTCGCTCCAATCCACGAATTAAACAAACCAGGCAATAGAAATCACAACAATAACCATAACTTCAAAGTAGCTGCCTCAGTGGTAGTGACAATGTGTTTGATCGTCATGGAAGGATCCGATAATACGTGCATTTTTATGCATCATCGGCAGCCAGTCGAATCCCATGAAAAACAAAATAAAAAACGCGATTCAACATGGAAAACAGAAACATCAGAGAGATTCCCATTATAGACTTGGTCTATCATAACCATTAGATGGTTCTGATGTCCCTGTCTGATTGTCATCACCTGCTTCACTGGATTCCCAACCAAGATCCGAATCGCCTAAAACACAGCTGGCGAACGAGAAAGACGATTCAAAAGAATAAGAGCAGACACAAACAGAGACAGATCTGAAAGGGAAAAAATCTACTCAAAATCATAACAATCTGGCTTGGGAAATCGAAAACATCAGAGAGATTCCCATTATAGACGTAGTCTGTCATAACCCCGAAGGGTTCTGATGTCCCTGTCTTGCTATCATCACTTGCTTCCATGGATCCCCAACCAAGAAACTACTCAATCCGCAAGCTAAACTACTTCACAAACGACATCTGCTGGACGATTGTCGCACGATTTTTTAATCTACCTGCTGTGTTGTCGTATCGTGCGGCATTCATCCGTCAGATATCGTGTGCATAGCAGCACTGATCCGCAAGGAAGATTAGAGGAACCAAAAGGGGGAGAAACGAATCGGAAACTCGAGAGAAAGAAATAAACCGAGGGCGGCGGGCGGTGGGGGCTGGCCGATGCCTCCTAATCCCTACGGCTTGCATATATATAGGTGCCGCCGAACATCTAGGGTTTTCGAACGTGGGCCTGCTGGGCTATATATCTGAAGGACTCGGCGTATCAAGTTATTGTAGTGGGCTGTCTGGAAAAAAAAGTTATTGTAGTGGGCCGAGTTATGTGACCGAACAATCTCGGCTCGGTTTATCACGTCTCCTCTTTTCGTTCCAACCTCACGCTGGTCTCTCTTTAGTTCTAAATAAAAAAAAACGCAGGTCACTCTTTGACTCTCTTTTTTTCCTTGCTTGACCATAAAAAAAATGCAGGTCTCTGTTTGACTCTCTTTTTTCCTTGCTTGACCATGGGAACAAAGGAACAACAATTATCCTATTCCCTCTATCTCATAATATAAGAGCGTTTTTTAAGTAGTGTCAGAAACGCTCTTACATTATGGGACGAATGAAATAGTAAACAATGATTATGGTAGATTTACCTTTAGAAAATGGTGGTCATATTGTTAGGAGACGAAGATTATTTCTTTGAAATGACAAGATTCCTTCATTCATTATTAAGAAAAAATGAGTTATCCGGTCAATTAAGAAAAACCAATCAAAAATCATATTACCTAGTTAATTATGCAAAATCGGGCAAAAACTATCACAACCGCAAAGCGGCACACACAATATACACCAAGCACACTACACACCACTTCAAATGGGGTCTCGTTGAGATAGCACGCATACGTCATCGTCATTACTCCTTCCCTAGAAGGCATCATCGTCATCCCATAACCCCGAACAAAGGACTCGGACTTCGCGGTAGGCAATACTATGTAGAGGTCGTGTGGAGCTGTATGAAGATCCGCGCAAGAATTTAGCCACCTATGACCAGATAGCGTAGATCCGACTGTAACGCAGAACTATGAATGAGGCACGACTTGCGCCATGGAAGATCACTGAATGAACCATGTGTTGTCCGTCATCGTACGCCGCCTGGACCCCGCCACCGCAGTTTCGACTTCACAACAACAAACCAGCTCAGGCAATCCCGCGGACACGCCGGAGAAGTGTCGACTACCTAAACCATTCTCGTGTCTCCGACATCGCTCGCCATCATCGTTGTCACATAAGTCTCGACACCAACACCGTCATCTTTCACTAGTCCTGCTCGGTAGTGCCTAGCTCCAAAGACGAAGCCCCCAAGAGGGAATACGACATCAAGGCACTACCATCGCCCGATCACACAATTCATGGGTTTCCCTGGAGCTTCACAGTAGCCGGGTCCGTGCAAAAGGGTGTGGCAGCAATGCAACACTGACCGGGTGTGTTCACGGACATTTATGCGGGGGTGGATTTGCTAAATCCGACCGTAGATGTTTTGAGTGTGTGTTTAGACTAGACTAGAGTTTCTCGTGGACTCCAACAACTGCGTTGGCCCCAACCCACCACTTTATCCTCTTGCCTCGATCTGGCATGGTCGTGTCTCTTTCTCTTCTTCCTCCTCCCAGTTTAGATCCACCCTCCCTACGCATCAGAAGTGTCGACTCTCCTGTGGCCTTCAAAGGACGCCCCGCCTCTCCCCATGGCAGCAGAGCACCGCATGCCCCTAACATCTCCCACTCCACTACGCCTCTCACGTTGGACATGGGAGTCAGCGACCGCTGACATGGATTTCTTGGGATGGTCTGCGCAGCAATGATAACCCACAAGTATAGGGATCGCAACAGCTTTCGAGGGTAGAGTATTCAACCCAAATTTATTGATTCGACACAAGGGGGGCCAAAGAATATTCTCAAGTATTAGCAGTTGAGTTGTCAATTCAACCACACCTGGATAACTTAGTATCTGTAGCAAAGTATTTAGTAGCAAAGTAGTACGATAGTAATGGTAACAGTGGCAAAAGTAAAGATAGCAGTTTTGTAGCTGTTGTAACAGTAGCAACGGAAAAGTAAATAAGCAAAGCACAATATGTGAAAAGCTCGTAGGCATTGGATAAGTGATGGATAATTATGTCGGATGCGATTCCTCATGTAATAGCTATAACATAGGGTGACACAGAATTAGCTCTAGTTCATCAATGTAATGTAGGCATGTATTCTGAATATAGTCATACGTGCTTATGGAAAAGAACTTGCATGACATCTTTTGTCCTACCCTCCCGTGGCAGCGGGTCCTAGTGGAAACTAAGGGATATTAAGGCCTCCTTTAATATAGTACCGGACCAAAGCATTAACACATAGTGAATACATGAACTCCTCAAACTACGGTCATCACCGAGAAGTATCCTGATTATTGTCACTTCGGGGTTGTCGGATCATAACACATAATAGGTGACTATAGACTTGCAAGATAGGATCAAGAACTCACATATATTCATGAAAGCATAATAGGTTCAGATCTGAAATTATGGCACTCGGGCCCTAGTGACAAACATTAAGCATAGCAAAGTCATAGCAACATCAATCTCAAAACATAGTGGATACTAGGGATCAAACCCTAACAAAACTAACTTAATTACATGGTAAATCTCATCCAACCCATCACCGTCCAGCAAGCCTACGATGGAATTACTCACGCACGGCGGTGAGCACCATGAAATTGGTGATGAAAGATGGTTGATGATGACGACGGTGACGAATCCCCCTCTCCGGAGCCCCGAACGGACTCCAGATCAGCCCTCCCGAGAGAGATTAGGTCTTGGCGGCGGCTCTGTATCGTAAAACGCGATGAAACTTTCTCTCTGATTTTTTTCTCAAACGGAATATATAGAGTTGGAGTTGAGGTCGGTGGAGCATCAGGGAGCCCACGAGACAGGGCTAATTAAGTCATGGCATAAGCATATTAAGTCATAGCTAATTAAGCATGGCATAAGGAACTATAATCTCTAAATGTCATAGCAAACATGTTTATTCATAATAGGCTGAATCAGGAACGATGAACTCATCATATTTACAAAAACAAAAGAGGTCGAGTTCATACCAGCTTCTCTTATCTCAATCAGTCCATCATATATCGTTATTATTGCCTTTCACTTGCACGGCCGAACGATGTGTATAATAATAATAGTGCACGTGCATTGGACTAAGCTGGAATCTGCAAGCATTCAATTCAAGAGAGAAGACAAAGTAATATGGGCTCTAGGTTAAATAAACAATCATGCATATGAGAGTCAGTAAACATTTTCAATATGGTCTTCTACTCTCGACCCCCAAAGGAAAGAAAAGAAAAGAAAACTATTTACACGGGAAAGCTCCCAACAAGTAAAAGAAGAACGAGAAATCTTTTTGGATTTTTATTTTAATTACTACTACAAGCATGGAAATTAAACTAACTATTTTTTTGGTTTTCTTGAGGTTATCAAACACACAAGAAGAAAACTAGAAAAAGAAAATTAAACTAGCAAGGATAATACAATGAAAGAGTATGAGCACCGATAATTAGAATAGTGTGTGAACATGAATGCAAAGTCGGTGAGAAATACGTACTCCCCCAAGCTTAGGCTTTTGGCCTAAGTTGGTCTAATGCCAAGGATAGTCTGACTGATATCCGAAGTTATAACTGGGGTCGTACTAAGATGCAGCAGCCATTGCATCCTGAGTTGCTGAAAGTGCAACTAATCCCTGGGTGGTTTTGGTAATTAATAACAACATATATATCATTGAACTAATAACTTCTTGAGAATATTTCAGAAAGTTCGATGATATGGGTATGGCAATGATGATGATGTGGACCCTCAAAATGCTAAGGAAAGCATTGGCAAAAGCTCAAGACTCTATTTTTGGTTTAGTGATCCAAGATCACATTGAGTCCATATGAGCCAATACTATTAAAGGGATGAGGTTATGATGATGATCTGGTTGCTCAAAGTGCTTAATGATCTATCTCCCAAACTATCGACAATCTTTCATTCCAACATATACTCATAAGTAATCTCGGTCCCACCGATTCCATAAACTTCAGTCACACCGAGATGAACCACCTCACCATATACCCAAACCCTAGTAATTTCGGATTTTCCGATTCCAAACTCGGTCTCACGAAACTAGTGTTGCCAACCTTCAGAACATACAGTAATCAAATCGGTGTCACCGAGATGATAAAGTCGGTCCCACCGAGAATGGCAAACCCTAGTCTTTGGAAGAATCGGACTAACCGAGATTGTATTTTCGGTCCCACTGAAAATCCCAACGTTCACAAGATTTGAACTTTCGGTCTCACCGAGTTGTCAACTTCGGTCCGACCGAGATTGGTCAAATGTGTGTAGCAGTTGGATTTTGTGTGGAGGCTATAAATACCCTCCACCTCCTCTTCATTCGTAGAGAGAGCCATCGAAAGAACTACCACTCCTACCTTACATTTCGAGAAGAAAACTACCTACCCTTGTGTTGAGATCAAGTTGCTCCACTCCCACCATATGAAACTTGATTTCTAGCCTTCCCAAGTTGCTTTCCACTCAATCCTTTCTTCCACCACAGCCAAATCGGTGAGGAGAGTTGAGTGTTGGGGAGATTATCATTTGAAGCACAAGAGCAAGGAGTTCATCATCACCAACACCATCTATTACCTTTTGGAGGTGGTGCCTCCTAGATTGGTTAGGTGTCGCTTGGGAGCCTCCGTCAAGATGTGGAGTTGAACCAAGAAGTTTGTAAGGGCAAGGAGATCGCCTACTTCGTGAAGATCTACCCGAGTAAGGCTAGTCCTCCGTGGGCGTAAGCCATGATGGCATAGACAAGGTTGCTTCTTCGTGGAGCCTTCGTGGGTGGAGCCCTCCGTGGACTCTCGCAGCCGTTACCCTCCGTGGGTTGAAGTCTCCATCAGCGTGGATTGACGATAGCACCACCTATCGGAACCACGAGAAAAATCTCCGTGTCTCAAAGCTGCGTTTGCTCTTCTCCACCTCTATTTACTACATGTGCAATTTACTTTCCGCTGCCATAACTCTAGAATTGCATGTGTAGGGTGATACTTGACTTGGTCATCATTGTGAACTTGCCAAAACTTGTCTTAATCAAAAGGCTAAACTTTTAAATTGTCAAGTAGTCTAATCACCCCCTCTAGACATACTTCCGATCCTACAAGTGGTATCGAGCTTTGGTCTCCATTGGATTGGTTTCCATTGCATTGGACTCCATAAGCTTGGTTTCACAACCTAGGAGAGTATGGCGTCTAGTGAGGGTAATTTTCGTGAGGTCCTTACTTTGATGGTTCAAATTTTGCTAGTTGGAAGCACAAAATGAAAATGCATATTCTTGGACATAACCACGCCGCATGGGGCATTATTTGTGTTGGCTTGCGAGGTGAGTTCTTGAGGAAGGAAAAGTTCCGGATCGCGAAGCTACAGCGGATGAGTTGCGGATGTTCTGAACAATGCTCAAGCTTGTGACATTCTCTTCAATGCTTTGTGTCCCGAGGAGTTCAACAAGATCGGCCGTCTTGAGAATGCAAAAGAGATTTGGGATACTTTGGTGAAATGCACGAAGGTACCGAGTCCGTGAAGGAATCAAAGCTAGATGTTCTTCAAGGTCAGCTTGACAAGTTCAAGATGAAGGAAGGTGAAGGAGTCGCTGAAATGTACTCTAGGCTTGCTCTCATCACAAATGAGATTGCCGGCTTAGGAAGCGAAGAAATGACCGACCGATTCATCATCAAGACGATTCTTAGAGCTTTGGATGGAAAGTATGACACCGTGTGCACTTTGATCCAAATGATGCCAAACTACAAGGATCTCAAGCCTACCGAAGTCATTGGAAGGATTGTTGCTCATGAGATGACACTTAAAGATAAGGAAGAGCTTCACAACAAGTCAAGTGGTGCTTACAAAGCTACAGTTGAAGCTCCCACAACCTCAAGTGACAAGCTAGTTTCCAATGAAGAGATAAGCCTAATGGTGAAGAACTTCAACAAATTCTACAAGAGTAGAAGCAAGGAAAGAAGCTCAAAGTCTAGATCATATGATGAAAAGAGATCTTCTAGCCGTGATCGAAACTGCTACAATTGTGGAAGACCGGACACTACTCAAATGAGTGTTCGACTCCCACAAGAGAAGAGAAGAATCTCCAAGAAGAAGAAGCTCAAGAGAAGAGTCGCCTCGGAAAGAGAGAAGGAGTAGAGATGATCGTTATGAGCGAAGATCCTCTCGGAGAAGCAAGGATTCGGAAAGGAAAGACAAGTCATCAAGAAGCTACACAAGAAGAAAACATCAAGCTCATGTTGGTGAATGGGTCTCGGCTCCGACTCAGACAATCACTCGAAAGAAGCTATCACTCCAACTCGAATCTGATCAAGATGAAGGTGTTGCGGTCTTGCTCTCGTATCCTCCAACTTCAACTCCTATGACATATTTGATTCACCAAATGAGGGAATTGGAAGATGCTTCATGGCAAAAGGCCCCAAGGTATCACACCACTCAATTCATTGACTTTGATAGTGATGAGGATGACTTGCTTGGTGAAGATGAGCTTTTACGTGATAAATCTAGTGAGCCTAGTAATGATGAACATGCTAGTAGTCTTTATAGTCGAGAAGAGTCGAATGACAATGCTATGAAGGAGATTGAGCGTCTAACTAAAGAACTAAACACTCTTAAGTTAGCTCATGAAACAACTCAAGAAGATCATAGAGAGCTCCTAAGATCTCATGAGAAGCTACGCTTCGAGAAGCTCAATCTAGAGCAAGAACATGAGTTCCTAAAAGCTATCAATGACGATCTTCGAAAGAAGAGTTCTTCATATCTTGCCAAACGACTTCTCTTGTCTAATTTCTTGCCACCTATTAAAACTAAGCATGAAAAGCATAAGAAAAGTTCTCCATCTAGTAGTAACAATAATCATGCTAAATCCAATATTGTTACTTCTAGAAATTCTCTTGATTCCACTAACAATGTTTCAAGCCAAGTTACACTTGAGCAAGAAAATAGTTTATTGAAAGGGATTATAGAAAAGGTGTCTACAAGAGCCTTGCGGAAGCAAGAACTTTGAGGAAATTGTTACGCAAGCAAGGGAGGCACCGAAGAATCAAGGAATTGGTTTTGAGCGAAAGTTCAACGCCGAGGGTGTTGAATGGGAAGAAGGTCAATATCCCACTCCAAAGTTTGTTTCTCAAAAGGAGAAGTATGATCCTACTTCTTCCAATGTGGAACAAGCTCAAGATGACCTTCCACCACAAGACCACAAGCTAAAAGGCAAGGACAAGCTTCAAGAGGAGATTGATGCATTTATTGAAGCACCCAAGGCCATGGTCAAGTGGGTTCCCAAGGAAACTTCAAGTTCTACTTGACAAGCTCAACTACTACCCCAAGGATTCCCATCAAGATGATGTGGATCCCAAGAAGAAGAACTAGAGAGTTCTTGAGGGTGACTCATGAACATACTTCACTCACATTCATTTTGGCAAGAACTTGTGCAATCAACTTCCACATCTTGCACTAGTTCATGGAGTCACAAACCCTCTTGTTGGTAAGTCAAGGGACAAGGTAATCATTGCTTTCATGGACATCATCTATTGTGTACTTCAATCTATGTCCATGGATATCCTTGTTTGTTCCTTGTGGGACTAACCCATGTAGGTATTGAAAGTGCCCGAATCCAAAGGATTGCTCCCAACTCTTGATGATCTTCATCAACATTGAGCATCCACATCTTCAACATCTACATGAAGTCTTCTCGACAACCCAAGGTTAGTTTGACCCTTTAAAGGGGTTCTCACATCAAGGGGAGCTTTGCTCTAAAGAAATGAGCTAAAGCATCTTCAAATGATGTGAACACATTAATGCTTTATGTAAAAGTGGTAACCCCACTTGTGCTTAAGCGATGAGTATGACCTATGATCAAATGTTCTCATTTGACTCCTAAGTCAATATACTCATATATAGATGACCTAGTCATCGCCAAATTGTGTGATAGTAGCTAGAGTTTTGTTTGTGCATGTTTGACACATATTTCATTTGCTATTTTATTGTGTGAGCATGTTGGATGCATAATTTTATCCATTCAAGGACATCCATTTGTTGCTTTGGTCTTTTGGATTTTTCTCTTTTTGACCAAATGGATGGACAAGAATGCCTAAGTTCCTCCCTAGCTATCTATGCTTTCTTGTCTCAAACTCTATTCATGCTTATATCACAAACTTTGGACAAGTCTTTTTGAGACGAGACCGAGTGAGGAGCACTTTCGAGCCACCGATCCGTCAAAAGCTTAAATTCCAAAACCTTCTAAGTATTTTCGGTCAAACCAATATACTCAAATCGGACGGATCAAATCACTTGGATTGATCTAGGTTTTCACCTCGGTGAAACCGAGTTACAAATTCGGCGTGATCAAGTGAGTAATCGCTGCGATTAACCATCTCGGTGCCACCGAGTTTTACAACTCGGTCCCACCGACACCACCAAGGTATATATACCGAGGGCAGCGCGTTGATTCTTTCTTCAAACGTCTAGCCCCAAACCCTTAGCCGCCGTCGCCGTGGTCTTGGATCGTCTCCGCCGTCGCCTGTGCGCCCTCGCCGCGGGTCTCCGTCGCCGTCAACGGTCAATCTCATCGCGCCGTTGTCGCCGTAGAGAAACTCCACCGAGTTAGGGTGAGTTTCGATCCCTCTCGTGCTTCAACCTCTGATTCAATGCACGATAGGTTTTGCCTAGCTTCTTGCCACGTTTGAAATCTTTCTATCCAGCAGATTTGTTCCTAGAACGAAATTCGAGTAAAAATTTTAAGGTTAGGTTTCCGCCGAACACATCTCGGTGTGACCGATTCTACATTCTCGGACTGACCGATTTGGCTTCTGGCCATTGCACTGCACTTTTCGGTCCAACCGAGTTGTGCAAATCGGTAAGACCGAAATGAGGATTTAGTGAAACCCTAGTGTTCTCGGCTAGACCGAAACCCATTTCGGTCCAACCGAAAGTGGTGTGAATGGTTCTGTTTAGACACTTGGATTCACGAATTTTAGACTCGGTCGGACCGAAATGCATTCTGTGAAAACTTAAAACTGAAATTTGAACTCATTCTTTTGCAAAACTTCGCGCTTGTGATAACTCTTCTATTCGCCTATACCTATTCTATTCACGGTTTGTCGGTCATATCCGATGCAAGTGACAGCGAACAGTCTGAATCACCGGTTGAGATTCGAGAGGGGCACTAGTCTGAAGCAAGCGGTTTTTCGATGATGGTGAGAGGAGCACCCCAAGTGGTTTGCCTCCTGCGCCACGGGGCTGTGAAGAAGAGGAATTCGATGAAGAGGATTACGACTTTGTTCTTGAGGAAGAGATCACTTCCAAACCTAAGAGGAAAGTGGTTGCCAAAGACTATCAAGGGCAACACACCAAGAAAGGCACCAACAAAGTGAAGAAGTCCACAGCTACTAAGAAGCTGAGCATGGAAGAAGAAACCTCCAAAGAAGGTAAAGAAAACTTCCAAGAGGAAGAGGATAGTACATGATGAAGCTGATGATGATTACGATGAGGAAGCACCCCACCTCCTCGAAGCCTAAGTTGATGG
Organism: Aegilops speltoides; assembly: GCA_021437245.1. Classification (NCBI taxonomy): domain Eukaryota; kingdom Viridiplantae; phylum Streptophyta; class Magnoliopsida; order Poales; family Poaceae; genus Aegilops; species Aegilops speltoides. Next base: position 319,497,416 of record CM038145.1, on the reverse strand, counting down.
GAGATGCCATCGAGGCGGGAGCACCTACCAAATCTAAGCCATCGGCTCCAAAAGGCAGCTCAAGCCAAGCTGCTTTGCCAAGCCAAAGAAAACAAAGAGAAATATTCCTGCTTGAGAGAAGAAGAAGGACAATGTGCCACCAATGAGTCGATGAAGAGGCACATGTGTTCTTGAAACTTCGCATGTAAACCGCCATCCACAATGATGCTCATCCTCGGCGAAAATATGAAGGAAAGGAAGGACAAAGGTCTCGAGCTATGGAGGCAAGTTGATCCATATGCCACCAGGAGAAGGACATTTGTTGACCCAAGATTCCACACCGAGAGCAACAAGATTTCTATGAGGCAGTACTTATGGACAAGAAGCCCATTATTCTTGACACGGATATGTTGACGGGAATATATTGACATGAAAGAGCACAGAGACTACTTCCCACATGTGCATGAGAGCTTCACCGCATGTGGTGTTGCGAGTTTGTTGGTCGGTCGATTGCTTGGAATGACGAGATGATCATGCGCTTCTATGCCACAAAGACACTTCTATCCAGATGGCGTAATTGTATGGATGGTGAAGGCGGAGATTCTCTTCAACAGTTGAAGAGTGGAGAGCACTCTTGAATGCTCCAAATCAAGAGATGATGATGTAGATGTCTATGGAATCCCCAAGAAAAACCATGAGTCAATGAGGAACATGTACAATGAGGTAGCGACCAAGGATGTAGAGCTATGGAAGCTTGGATCGGTGTATCATCTTGAGCAGTCTCCCAACCACTAACACTATTACGAGGCATACTTTGATGCCCAAGTCGAGAGACCATCGCATGATAAGAGGATATTCTATCAACATGCTGCATATTCTAGATCGAAGGCACCTTTCAAGGTGATGGACACGATAGTTGAGACTATCAAGAGGACAAAGCAGACAGACTGAAGAGGTCATGTGGGTTTGCTCCGCACATTCGGATGCTCATCAATGCCAAGTTTGGCACGGACACCTACTTGTTGGATAGACCCCACTTGCCACCGCAGCTGAACATGAGGATAATGAAGTTGTGATGGTGAGGATGATCCCACATCTGTTGAAGGACAAGCTAAGTCTGAAGTTGCCAAACAAGCTAAAGTGAGAAGGAAGCGGCGGCAAGAAGAAAACCAAGAGCGTTGGAGAACAGCTTCTTGAAGCTACCGGAGGATTGAACTACGCCTGCCAAAGATAGTGCGCCTCTCGGAGAGTCTTGAGAGGATAGTTGAAGACAAGTTCCATGCTCTGGATGTCAAGTCGATCAAGTGCGTGTCACCGTCAACAAGCTTGAGGCGGATATTGAGGAAGCCAAGAGGGAGAAGGCAGAGCTCATGAAGGAGATGCAGGATGACCTTGTCGAGGATGACTATGAGCAGCCTGCTCCGTCCCCACAAAGCCCAGATCAGGTTGCTATTCGAAAGGGCAGACCCAGGCTCTTGCGATCAAGACCTCCCACAGCTCCATCGGTTCCAGCTCCAGCTCCGGTGTCCACTCCTCCAGCTCCACAGACTTGGCGAAGCCTTTGCAGATGCAGCTATCTCCACTCCATCAACCTGCAGGAGCCGCCAGTGAGAGTCCCTAGTGACGATTAGCTCTATACCTTCGAACTTTTGGTAACTTGTTGCCAAAGGGGAGAAATTGTATAGATCATAGGACTTCGAGAGAGAGTGCTCGTTTTTGCTCTTTCGTTTGCGGTTTTCCTTGAGATACTTTTGAGTTTTCGAGACATTTCGTGTGTTTGATACTCGTTTACTCTACTTTGATGAGTGCTTGATCATACTATGCTTAATGTGTGCTTAATGCTTATCTTATTCTATTCATATCTTGTATGATCATTTACTCATGTCTTGGTGATTGGGTGCATGCTATTCATCCTTATCATTTTGTGCGCTCCACCAAGATGTATGTGACATGGAAGAGTGACCCATGATCCTAATCGATTGTGCATTTGCATTCAAACATAAATCTTAAATAATGCACAAATTTAGGGGAGCTCTTGCTTATCACATACTTCTCAAAGCGACGATATTATTCATTGATTATATCATTTGTCGAAGCTTTGATCTATATGTTGTCATCAATTACCAAAAAGGGGGAGATTGAAAGTGCAACTAATCCCTGGGTGGTTTTGGTAATTAATAACAACATATATATCATTGAACTAATAACTTCTTGAGAATATTTGAAAGTTCAAGGATATGGGTATGGCAATGACCGATGATGTGGACCCCTCAAAATGCTAAGGAAAGCATTGGCAAAAGCTCAAGACTCTATTTTTGGTTTAGTGATCCAAGATCACATTGAGTCCATAGGAAAGCCAATACTATTAAAGGGGATGAGGTTATGATGATGATCTGGTTGCTCAAAGTGCTTAATGATCTATCTCCCAAACTATCGCAATCTTTCATTCCAACATATACTCATAAGTAATCTCGGTCCCACCGATTCCATAAACTCAGTCACACCGAGATGAACCACCTCACCATATACCCAAACCCTAGTAATTTGGATTTTCCGATTCCAAACTCGGTCTCACGAAACTAGTGTTGCCAACCTTCAGAACATACGTAATCAAATCGGTGTCACCGAGATGATAAAGTCGGTCCCACCGAGAATGGCAAACCCTAGTCTTTGGAAGAATCGGACTAACAAGAGATTGTATTTTCGGTCCCATCGAAAATCCCAACGTTCACAAGATTTGAACTTTCGGTCTCACCGAGTTGTCAACTTCGGTCCGACCGAGATTGGTCAAATGTGTAACGGTTGGATTTTGTGTGGAGGCTATAAATACCCTCCACCTCCTCTTCATTCGTAGAGAGAGCCATCGAAAAGAACTACCACTCCTACCTTACATTTACGAGAAGAAAACTACCTACCCTTGTGTTGAGATCAAGTTGCTCCACTCCCACCATATGAAACTTGATTTCTAGCCTTCCCAAGTTGCTTTCCACTCAATCCTTTCTTCCACCACAGCCAAATCGGTGAGGAGAGTTGAGTGTTGGGGAGATTATCATTTGAAGCACAAGAGCAAGGAGTTCATCATCACCAACACCATCTATTACCTTTTGGAGGTGGTGCCTCCTAGATTGGTTAGGTGTCGCTTGGGAGCCTCCGTCAAGATGTGGAGTTGAACCAAGAAGTTTGTAAGGGCAAGGAGATCGCCTACTTCGTGAAGATCTACCCAGTAAGGCTAGTCCTCCGTGGGCGTAAGCCATGATGGCATAGACAAGGTTGCTTCTTCGTGGACCCTTCGTGGGTGGAGCCCTCCGTGGACTCTCGCAGCCCGTTACCCTCAGTGGGTTGAAGTCTCCATCAGCGTGGATTGACGATAGCACCACCTATCGGAACCACGAGAAAAATCTCCGTGTCTCCAAATCTGCGTTTGCTCTTCTCCACCTCTATTTACTACATGTGCAATTTACTTTCCGCTGCCATAACTCTAGAATTGCATGTGTAGGGTGATACTTGACTTGGTCATCATTGTGAACTTGCCAAAAACTTGTCTTAATCAAAAGGCTAAACTTTTAAATTGTCAAGTAGTCTAATCACCCCCCCTCTAGACATACTTCCGATCCTACAAGTGGTATCAGAGCTTTGGTCTCCATTGGATTGGTTTCCATTGCATTGGACTCCATAAGCTTGGTTTCACAACCTAGGAGAGTATGGCGTCTAGTGAGGGTAATTTTAAGTAGAGGTCCTTACTTTGATGGTTCAAATTTTGCTAGTTGGAAGCACAAAATGAAAATGCATATTCTTGGACATAACCACCGCATGGGGCATTATTTGTGTTGGCTTGCGGTGAGTTCTTGAGGAAGGAAAAGTTCGGATCGCGAAGCTACTGATGGATGAGTTGCGGATGTTCTGAGAACAATGCTCAAGCTTGTGACATTCTCTTCAATGCTTTGTGTCCCGAGGAGTTCAACAAGATCAGCCGTCTTGAGAATGCAAAAGAGATTTGGGATACTTTGGTGAAATGCACGAAGGTACCGAGTCCGTGAAGGAATCAAAGCTAGATGTTCTTCAAGGTCGACTTGACAAGTTCAAGATGAAGGAAGGTGAAGGAGTCGCTGAAATGTACTCTAGGCTTGCTCTCATCACAAATGAGATTGCCGGCTTAGGAAGCGAAGAAATGACCGACCGATTCATCATCAAGAAGATTCTCAGAGCTTTGGATGGAAAGTATGACACCGTGTGCACTTTGATCCAAATGATGCCAAACTACAAGGATCTCAAGCCTACGAAGTCATTGGAAGGATTGTTGCTCATGAGATGACACTTAAAGATAAGGAAGAGCTTCACAACAAGTCAAGTGGTGCTTACAAAGCTACAGTTGAAGCTCCCACAACCTCAAGTGACAAGCTAGTTTCCAATGAAGAGATAAGCCTAATGGTGAAGAACTTCAACAAATTCTACAAGAGTAGAAGCAAGGAAAGAAGCTCAAAGTCTAGATCATATGATGAAAAGAGATCTTCTAGCCGTGATCGAAGCTGCTACAATTGTGGAAGACCGGACACTACTCAAATGAGTGTTCGACTCCCCACAAGAGAAGAGAAGAATCTCCAAGAAGAAGAAGCTCAAGAGAAGAGTCGCCTCGGAAAGAGAGAAGGAGTAGAGATGATCGTTATGAGCGAAGATCCTCTCGGAGAAGCAAGGATTCGGAAAGGAAAGACAAGTCATCAAGAAGCTACACAAGAAGAAAACATCAAGCTCATGTTGGTGAATGGGTCTCGGCTCCGACTCAGACAATCACTCGAAAGAAGCTATCACTCCAACTCGAATCTGATCAAGATGAAGGTGTTGCGGTCTTGCTCTCGTATCCTCCAACTTCAACTCCTATGACATATTTGATTCACCAAATGAGGGAATTGGAAGATGCTTCATGGCAAAAGGCCCCAAGGTATCACACCACAATTCATTGACTTTGATAGTGATGAGGATGACTTGCTTGGTGAAGATGAGCTTTTATGTGATAAATCTAGTGAGCCTAGTAATGATGAACATGCTAGTAGTCTTTATAGTCGAGAAGAGTCGAATGACAATGCTATGAAGGAGATTGAGCGTCTAACTAAAGAACTAAACACTCTTAAGTTAGCTCATGAAACAACTCAAGAAGATCATAGAGAGCTCCTAAGATCTCATGAGAAGCTACGCTTCGAGAAGCTCAATCTAGAGCAAGAACTTGAGTTCCTAAAAGCTATCAATGACGATCTTCGAAAGAAGAGTTCTTCATATCTTGCCAAACGACTTCTCTTGTCTAATTTCTTGCCACCTATTAAAACTAAGCATGACAAGCATAAGAAAAGTTCTCCATCTAGTAGTAACAATAATCATGCTAAATCCAATATTGTTACTTCTAGAAATTCTCTTGATTCCACTAACAATGTTTCAAGCCAAGTTACACTTGAGCAAGAAAATAGTTTATTGAAAGGGATTATAGAAAAGGTGTCTACAAGAGCCTTGCCGAAGCAAGAACTTTGAGGAAATTGTTACGCAAGCAAGGGAGGCACCGGAAGAATCAAGGAATTGGTTTTGAGCGAAAGTTCAACGCCGAGGGTGTTGAATGGGAAGAAGGTCAATATCCCACTCCAAAGTTTGTTTCTCAAAAGGAGAAGTATGATCCTACTTCTTCCAATGTGGAACAAGCTCAAGATGACCTTCCACCACAAGACCACAAGCTAAAAGGCAAGGACAAGCTTCAAGAGGAGATTGATGCATTTATTGAAGCACCCAAGGCCATGGTCAAGTGGGTTCCCAAGGAAACTTCAAGTTCTACTTGACAAGCTCAACTACTACCCCAAGGATTCCCATCAAGATGATGTGGATCCCAAGAAGAAGAACTAGAGAGTTCTTGAGGGTGACTCCGCCAACATACTTCACTCACATTCATTTTGGCAAGAACTTGTGCAATCAACTTCCACATCTTGCACTAGTTCATGGAGTCACAAACCCTCTTGTTGGTAAGTCAAGGGACAAGGTAATCATTGCTTTCATGGACATCATCTATTGTGTACTTCAATCTATGTCCATGGATATCCTTGTTTGTTCCTTGTGGGACTAACCCATGTAGGTATTGAAAGTGCCCGAATCCAAAGGATTGCTCCCAACTCTTGATGATCTTCATCAACATTGAGCATCCACATCTTCAACATCTACATGAAGTCTTCTCGACAACCCAAGGTTAGTTTGACCCTTTAAAGGGGTTCTCACATCAAGGGGAGCTTTGCTCTAAAGAAATGAGCTAAAGCATCTTCAAATGATGTGAACACATTAATGCTTTATGTAAAAGTGGTAACCCCACTTGTGCTTAAGCGATGAGTATGACCTATGATCAAATGTTCTCATTTGACTCCTAAGTCAATATACTCATATATAGATGACCTAGTCATCGCCAAATTGTGTGATAGTAGCTAGAGTTTTGTTTGTGCATGTTTGACACATATTTCATTTGCTATTTTATTGTGTGAGCATGTTGGATGCATAATTTTATCCATTCAAGGACATCCATTTGTTGCTTTGGTCTTTTGGATTTTTCTCTTTTTGACCAAATGGATGGACAAGAATGCCTAAGTTCCTCCCCTAGCTATCTATGCTTTCTTGTCTCAAACTCTATTCATGCTTATATCACAAACTTTGGACAAGTCTTTTTCGGACAGACCGAGTGAGGAGCACTCGGAGCCACCGATCCGTCAAAAGCTTAAATTCCAAAACCTTCTAAGTATTTTCGGTCAAACCAATATACTCAAATCGGACAGACCGAAATCACTTGGATTGATCTAGGTTTTCACCTCGGTGAAACCGAGTTGCAAATTCGGCGTGATCAAGTGAGTAATCTTGCGATTAACCATCTCGGTGCCACCGAGTTTTACAACTCGGTCCCACCGACAGCCGAAGGGTATATATACCTGAGGGCAGCGCGCGTTGATTCTTTCTTCAAACGTCTCGCCCCCAAACCCTTAGCTGCCGTCGCCGTGGTCTTCGGATCGTCTCCGCCGTCGCCTGTGCGCCCTCGCCGCGGGTCTCCGTCGCCGTCAACGGTCAATCTCATCGCGCCGTTGTCGCCGTAGAGAAACTCCACCGAGTTAGGGTGAGTTTCGATCCCTCTCGTGCTTCAACCTCTGATTCAATGCACGATAGGTTTTGCCTAGCTTCTTGCCACGTTTGAAATCTTTCTATCCAGCAGATTTGTTCCTAGAACGAAATTCGAGTAAAAATTTTAGGGTTAGGTTTCCGCCGAACACATCTCGGTGTGACCGATTCTACATTCTCGGACTGACCGATTTGGCTTCGCCATTGCCTTTGCACTTTTCGGTCCAACCGAAGTTGTGCAAATCGGTAAGACCGAAATGAGGATTTAGTGAAACCCTAGTGTTCTCGGCTAGACCGAAACCCATTTCGGTCCAACCGAAAGTGGTGTGAATGGTTACTGTTTAGACACTTGGATTCACGAATTTTAGACTCGGTCGGACCAAATGCATTCTGTGAAAACTTAAAACTGAAATTTGAACTCATTCTTTTGCAAAACTTCGCGGTTTGTGATAACTCTTCTATTCGCCTATACCTATTCTATTCACAGGTTGTCGGTCATATCTCGATGCAAGTGACAGCGAACAGTCCGAATCACCGGTTGAGATTCGAGGGCGGGCACTAGTCCCAAGCAAGCGGTTTTTCGATGATGGTGAGAGGAGCACCCCAAGTGGTTTGCCTCCTGCCGCCACGGGGCGGAAGAAGAGGAATTACGATGAAGAGGATTCGACTTTGTTCTTGAGGAAGAGATCACTTCCAAACCTAAGAGGAAAGTGGTTGCCAAAGACTATCAAGGGCAACACACCAAGAAAGGCACCACAAAGTGAAGAAGTCCACAGATTACTAAGAAGTCGAGCATGGAAGAAGAAACCTCCAAAGAAGGTAAAGAAAACTTCCAAGAGGAAGAGGATAGTACATGATGAAGGCGATGATGATTACGATGAGGAAGCACCCAGCCTCCTCGAAGCCTAAGTTGATGGGAGATGCCATCGAGGCGGGAGCACCTACCAAATCTAAGCCATCGGCTCCAAGAAAGGCAGCTCAAGCCAAGCCTCTTTGCCAAGCCAAAGAAAACAGTGAGAAATATTCACCTTGAGAGAAGAAGAAGGACAATGTGCCACCACCGAGTCGATGAAGAGGCACATGTGTTCTTGAAACTCGCATGAAAACCGCCACCACAATGATGCTCATCCTCGAGCGAAAATATGAAGGAAAGGAAGGACAAAGGTCTCGAGCTATGGAGGCAAGTTGATCCATATGCCACCGGAGAAGGACATTTGTTGACCCAAGATTCCACACCGAGAGCAACAAGATTTCTATGAGGCAGTACTTATGGACAAGAAGCCCATTGTTCTTGACACGAGATATGTTGACGGGAATATATTGACAAGTGAAAAGCACAGAGACTACTTCCCACATGTGCATGAGAGCTTCACTTGCATGTGGTGTTGCGAGTTTGTTGGTCGGTCGATCGCTTGGAATGACGAGATGATCATGCGCTTCTATGCCACACACACTTCTATCCAGATGGCGAATTGTATGGATGGTGAAGGCGTAGATTCTCTTCAACAGTTGAAGAGTGGAAGCACTCTTGAATGCTCCAAAGATCAAGAGATGATGATGTAGATGTCTATGGAATCCCCAAGAAAAACCATGAGTCAATGAGGAACATGTACAATGAGGTAGCGACCAAGGATGTAGAGCTATGGAAGCTTGGATCGTGTATCATCTTGAGCAGTCTCCCAACCACTAACACTATTACGAGGCATACTTTGATGCCCAAGTCGAGACCATCGCATGATAAGAGGATATTCTATCAACATGCTGCATATTCTAGATCGAAGGCACCTTTCAAGGTGATGGACACGATAGTTGAGACTATCAAGAGGACAAACAGAGACTGAAAGAGGTCATGTGGGTTTGCTCCGCACATTCAGATGCTCATCAATGCCAAGTTTGGCACGGACACCTACTTGTTGGATAGACCCCACTTGCCACTGTAGCTTTAACATGAGGATAATGAAGTTGTGATGACCGAGGATGATCCCACATCTGTTGAAGGACAAGCTAAGTCTGAAGCGCCAAACAAGCTAAAGTCGAGAAGGAAGCGGCGAAGCAGCAAAAACCCAAGAGCGTTGGAGAACAGCTTCTTGAAGCTACCCAGAGGATTGAACTACGCTGCCAAAGATAGTGCGATCTCGGGAGAGTCTTGAGAGGATAGTTGAAGACAAGTTCCATGCTCGGATGTCAAGTGGATCAAGTGCAGTCACCGTCAACAAGCTTGAGGCAGATATTGAGGAAGCCAAGAGGAGAAGGCAGAGCTCACGAAGGAGATGCAGGATGACCTTGTCGAGGATGACTATGAGCAGCTGCTCCGGTCCCCACAAAGCCCAGATCGGTTGCTATTCGAAAGCAGACCCGAGCTCTGATCAAGACCTCCACAGCTCCATCGGTTCCAGCTCCGGCTCCAGTGTCCACTCCTCCAGCTCCACAGACTTGGCGAAGCCTTTGCAGATGCAGCTATCTCCACTCCATCAACCTGCATAGAGCCGCCAGTGAGAGTCCCTAGTGACGATTAGCTCTATACCTTCGAACTTTTGGTAACTTGTTGCCAAAGGGGAGAAATTGTATAGATCATAGGACTTCGAGAGAGAGTGCTCGTTTTGCTCTTTCGTTTGCGGTTTTCCTTGAGATACTTTTGAGTTTTCCGAGACATTTCGTGTGTTTGATACTACGTTTACTCTACTTTGATGAGTGCTTGATCATACTATGCTTAATGTGTGCTTAATGCTTATCTTATTCTATTCATATCTTGTATGATCATTTACTCATGTCTTGGTGATTGGGTGCATGCTATTCATCCTTATCATTTTGTGCGCTCCACCAAGATGTATGTGACATGGAAGAGTGACCCATGATCCTAATCGATTGTGCATTTGCATTCAAACGCAAATCTTAAATAATGCACAAATTTAGGGGGAGCTCTTGCTTATCACATACTTCTCAAAGCGACGATATTATTCATTGATTATATCATTTGTCGAAGCTTTGATCTATATGTTGTCATCAATTACCAAAAAGGGGGAGATTGAAAGTGCAACTAATCCCCAGGTGGTTTTGGTAATTAATAACAACATATATATCATTGAACTAATAACTTCTTGAGAATATTTCGAAAGTTCAAAGGATATGGGTATGGCAATGACCGATGATGTGGACCCTCAAAATGCTAAGGAAAGCATTGGCAAAAGCTCAAGACTCTATTTTTGGTTTAGTGATCCAAGATCACATTGAGTCCATAGGAAAGCCAATACTATTAAAAGGGGATGAGGTTATGATGATGATCTGGTTGCTCAAAGTGCTTAATGATCTATCTCCCAAACTATCGCAATCTTTCATTCCAACATATACTCATAAGTAATCTCGGTCCCACCGATTCCATAAACTTCAGTCACACCGAGATGAACCACCTCGACCATATACCCAAACCCTAGTAATTTGGATTTTCGATTCCAAACTCGGTCTCACGAAACTAGTGTTGCCAACCTTCAGAACATACAGAATCAAATCGGTGTCACCGAGATGATAAAGTCGGTCCCACCGAGAATGGCAAACCCTAGTCTTTGGAAGAATCGGACTAACCGAGATTGTATTTTCGGTCCCACGAAAATCCCAACGTTCACAAGATTTGAACTTTCGGTCTCACCGAGTTGTCAACTTCGGTCCGACCGAGATTGGTCAAATGTGTAACGGTTGGATTTTGTGTGGAGGCTATAAATACCCTCCACCTCCTCTTCATTCGTAGAGAGAGCCATCGAAAGAACTACCACTCCTACCTTACATTTACGAGAAGAAAACTACCTACCCTTGTGTTGAGATCAAGTTGCTCCACTCCCACCATATGAAACTTGATTTCTAGCCTTCCCAAGTTGCTTTCCACTCAATCCTTTCTTCCACCACAGCCAAATCGGTGAGGAGAGTTGAGTGTTGGGGAGATTATCATTTGAAGCACAAGAGCAAGGAGTTCATCATCACCAACACCATCTATTACCTTTTGGAGGTGGTGCCTCCTAGATTGGTTAGGTGTCGCTTGGGAGCCTCCGTCAAGATGTGGAGTTGAACCAAGAAGTTTGTAAGGGCAAGGAGATCGCCTACTTCGTGAAGATCTACCCCGAGTAAGGCTAGTCCTCCGTGGGCGTAAGCCATGATGGCATAGACAAGGTTGCTTCTTCGTGGACCCTTCGTGGGTGGAGCCCTCCGTGGACTCTCGCAGCCGTTACCCTCCGTGGGTTGAAGTCTCCATCAACGTGGATTGACGATAGCACCACCTATCGGAACCACGAGAAAAATCTCCGTGTCTCCAAACTGCGTTTGCTCTTCTCCACCTCTATTTACTACATGTGCAATTTACTTTCCGCTGCCATAACTCTAGAATTGCATGTGTAGGGTGATACTTGACTTGGTCATCATTGTGAACTTGCCAAAAACTTGTCTTAATCAAAAGGCTAAACTTTTAAATTGTCAAGTAGTCTTATCACCCCCCTCTAGACATACTTCCGATCCTACAGTTGCGGCATGCTGACGAGCTGCCTCCGCTCTTCCCTCGTGTTTGGCTGCCTCCTCCCTGGTAACAACATATCTTCATTTTGCCTGGTAATCAAAAAGGGAAGGAGCAAGGAGTGTAACATGGACAGCGCGACGTTTGTCAAAGATTAGTCAATATTGGAGGAATTGTTCATTCCTCAAAAGAAAACGATGTCTGACCATCGCGTCATAATCTAAATAAGCAGGAGGCAACTACATATCCTCCTCTCGTGAAGATATACCAAGATAATTAGCAACACTGGTCGCATAAATCCCTCCAAATAAATCCCCAGATATACCATTATTATGCAACCTACGTGCAACTATTGCCCCCAAGTTGTAATCTTTATTACCTAATACAGCACTCTTGAGGACGCAAAGATCGGGGACACAGATGTGACATGCTTCATCTTTACCATTAATGCATCTACCAATAAAAAGAGCAAAATAATGTATAGCAGGAAAATGGATGCTCCCTATGGTAGCTTGTGCTATGTCCCTAGATTCTTCCACAGTGATATTAGCGAGAAAATCTTTATATTTTGATTTGTGGGGTTCATGAACATTACCCCACCGCGGGAGTTTGCAAGCAATAGTGAAATCTTCTAGGTCCATGGTATAAGATTCATCATAAATATCAAACATGACATTCTGAAAATTACGCGAAGATGAAAATTAAAACCTTCTCACGAAAGAATCAGTCAATTAGTAGTACTGAGGACACTTATCTTGTATGAAGTCCTCAAGATCGGCATTACGCACATATGCGTCAATTTCATCCCTAATGCCTGCATTGACCATAAACTCTTCTGATGGCCACTCGCAAGCCCGCACATCGGCATCCCTTGGTGGTTCATCGTCTTGCTCGCGCATAGCACGCCTAGGTCCTCCCTTTGTTGAGGAATGATAACCCACAAGTATAGGGGATCGCAACAGCTTTCGAGGGTAGAGTATTCAACCCAAATTTATTGATTCGACACAAGGGGAGCCAAAGAATATTCTTGAGTATTAGCAGTTGAGTTGTCAATTCAACCACACCTGGATAACTTAGTAACTGCAGCAAAGTGTTTAGTAGCAAAAGTGGTATGATAATAAAGGTAACGGTAGCAAAAGTAAAGGTAATGTTTTGGGTTTTGTAGTAGTTATAACAAATGTAACGGAAAAGTAAATAGGCGAAGAACAATATGTGAAAAGCTCGTAGGCAATGGATCAGTGATGGATAATTATGCCGGATGCGATTCCTCATGCAATAGTTATAACATAGGGTGATATAGAACTAGATCCAATTCATCAATGTAATGTAGGCATGTATTTCATAAATAGTCATACGTGCTTATGGAAAAGAACTTGCATGACATCTTTTGTCCTACCCTCCCGTTGCAGCGGGGTCCTTACAGAAACTAAGGGATACTAAGGCCTCCTTTAAATAGAGAACTGGACCAAAGCATTAACACATAGTGAATACATGAACTCCTCAAACTACGGTCATCACCGAGAAGTATCCCGATTATTGTCACTTCAGGGTTGTAGGATCATAACACATAATAGGTGACTATAGACTTGCAAGATAGGATCAAGAACACACATATATTCATGAAAACATAATAGGTTTAGATCTGAAATCATGACACTCGGGCCCTAGTGACAAGCATTAAGCATAGCAAAGTCATAGCAACATCAATCTCAGAACATAGTGGATACTAGGGATCAAACCCTAACAAAACTAACTTGATTACATGGTAAATCTCATCCAACCCATCACCGTCCAGCAAGCCTATGATGGAATTACTCAAGCACGGCGGTGAGCATCATGAAATTGGTGATGGAGGATGGTTGATGATGACGACGGCGACGAATCCCCCTCTCCGGAGCCCCGAACGGACTCCAGATCAGACCTCCCGAGAGAGATTAGGGCTTGGCGGCGGCTTCGTGTCGTAAAATGCGATGAAACTTTCTCCCTGATTTTTTTCTCCCCGAGACGGAATATATGGAGTTGGAGTTGAGGTCGGAGGAGGTCCAGGGGGGCCACGAGATAGGGGGCCGCGCCCTAGGGGGGGCGCCCCCTGTCTCGTTGATAGGCCGTGGGCCCCCTGGCACTAATTCTTTCGCCAAAAATTCTTACTAAATTTGAAAAGTGCCTCCGTGGATTTCCAGGACATTCCGAGAGCTTTTCTTTCTACACTTAAAACAACATGATGGTTGTTCTGCTGAAAACTGCATCAGTGTGGGTTAGTTTCATGCAAATCATGCAAGTTAGAGTCCAAAACAAGTGCAAAAGTGTTTGGAAAAGTAGATACGTTGGAGACGTATCAACTCCCCCAAGCTTAAACCTTTGCTTGTCCTCAAGCAATTCAGTTGATAAACTGAAGTGATAAAGAAAAACTTTTACAAACTCTGTTTGCTCTTGTTGTTGTAACATGAAAAGCCATCATTCAAGTTTCAGCAGATATTATGAACTAACCATACTAACAATAACACATAGGTCTCACAATTACTCATATCAATAGCATAATCAGCTAGCGAGCCATAATAATAAAACTCGGATGACAACACTTTCTCAAAATAATCATAACATGATATATCAAAATGGTATCTCGCTAGCCCTTTCTAAGACCGCAAAACATAAATGCAGAGCACCTTAAAAGATCAAGGACTGACTAAACATTGTAATTCATGGTAAAAGAGATCCAGTCAAGCCATACCCAATATAAACAAATAATAATGAATGCAAATGACGATTGTGCTCTCAAATGGTGCTTTTTAATAAGAAGGGTGATGACTCAACATAAAAGTAAATAGATAGGCCCTTCGCAGAGGGAAGCAGGGATTTGTAGAGGTGCCAGAGCTCGATTTTAAAATAGAGATTGAATAACATTTTGAGCGGCATACTTTTGTTGTGAATGCAACAACTATGAGATGGTTGTATCTTCCATACTACATGCATTATAGGCAGTTCCCAAACAGAATGGTAAAGGTTTATACTCCCCTAACCACCAACAAGCATCAATCCATGGCTTGCTCGAAACAACAAGTACCTCCAACATACAACAGCCCTGGGGGAGTTTTGTTTAATTATTTTGATTTGCTTTGATCTTTTTGGATCATGGGACTGGGCATCCCGGTTACCGACCCTTTCTCGTGAATGAGGAGCGGAGTCCACTCCTCTTGAGAATAACCCACCTAGCATGGAAGATATAGGCAGCCCTAGTTGAAACATGAGCTGCTCGAGCATACAAAACAGAATCTCATTTGAAGGTTTGGAGTTTGGCACATACAAATTTACTTGGAATGGCAGGTAAATACCGCATATAGGAAGGTATAGTGGAATTATATGGAACAACTTTGGGGTTTAAGGAGTTTGGATGCACAAGCAGTATTCCCGCTTAGTACAGGTGAAGGCTAGCAAAAGACTAGGAAGCGGCCAACTGAGAGAGCGACAACAGTCGTAAACATGCATTAAAATTAATTCACACCAAGTACAAGCATGAGTAGGATATAATCTACCATGAACATAAATATCATGAAGGCTATGTTGATTTGATTCAACTACATGCGTGAACATGTGCCAAGTCGAGTCACTTAATACATTCAAAGGAGGATACCATCCCATCATATCCCATCATAATCATTCTAATAGCATGTTGGCACGCAAGGTAAACCATTATAACTCATAGCTAATCAAGCATGGCACAAGCAACTATAATCTCTAAATGTCATTGCAAATATGTTTACTTCATAATAGCTGACTTAGGAACGATGAACTCATCATATTTACATAAACAAAAGAGGTCGAGTTCGTACCAGCTTTTCTCATCCCAATAAGTCCATCATAAATCATCATTATTGCCTTTCACTTGCATGACCGAACGATGTGTATAATAATAAGAGTGCACGTGCATTGGACTAAGTTGGAATCTGCAAGCATTCAACTCAAGAGAGAAAACAAGTAATATGGGCTCTAAATTAAATAAACAATCATGCATATAAGAGCCACTAAGCATTTTCAATATGGTCTTCTCGACCCCCAAAAGAAAGAAAAGAAAATAAAACTATTTACACGGGAAAGCTCCCAACAAGTAAAAGAAGAGCAAGAAATCTTTTTGGGTTTTCAATTTTAATTTCTACTACAAGCAAGGAAATTAAACTAACTATTTTTTTTGGTTTTTCTTAAGGTTTATCAAACGCACAAGAAGAAAACTAGAAAAAGAAATTTAAACTAACATGGATAATACAATGAAAGAATATAAGCACCGACGACTAGTGTGTGAATATGAATGTAAAGTCGGTGAGAAATACGTACTCCCCCAAGCTTAGGCTTTTGGCCTAAGTTGGTCTAATACCAGTGACCGCCTGGCTGATATCCATAAGTGAAACTGGGGTAGTAGTGAGATGAAGAGGCGACCGCCTCCTGAGTAGCAGCGTGTTGGCGAGCTGCCTCCATTCCCCTCTCATATTCAGTTGCTTCTTCCCTGGTGACAACGTATCTTCCTTTTGCCTGATAATCAAAAAGGTAGGGAGTAGGAAGAGTAACAGGGACGACGTTGTGTCTGTTATAGGTTAGTCGATAATGGAGGAATTGTTCATTCCTCTTAAGAAAATGATGATCAAACATAGTTGCTTTATCCAAATAAACAGGAGGTACAATCATATCCCCCTCTCGTGGAGCTATATTAAGAAAATTAGCCACACGGGTTGCATAAATTCCTCCAAAGAAATCTCCCCTTCTACTATTATTCTGCAACCTACATGCAACTATTGCCCCCAAGTTATAACCTCTATAACCTGACACAGCACTCTTGAGGACACAAAGATCAGGGGCACACATGTGACATACTTCGTCCTTGCCGTTAATGCATCTACCAATAAAGAGAGCAAAGTAATGTATAGCAGGAAAATGAATGCTCCCTATGGTAGCTTGTGTTACGTCCCTAGATTCTCCCACAGTAATGTTGGGGAACGTAGTAATTTCAAAAAAATTCCTACGCACACGCAAGATCATGGTGATGCATAGCAACGAGAGGGGAGAGTGTTGTCTACGTATACCCTCGTAGACCGAAGCGGAAGCGTTGACGCAACATAGAGAAGTAGTCGTACGTCTTCCCGGTCCAACCGATCCAAGCACCGCATTCGGCACCTCCGAAGTTCTTGACACACGTCAGCTCGATGGCGCACTTGAACTCCGATCCAGCAGAGGTACGGGAGGAGTTCCATCAACCTGACAAATGTGGTGGCGATCTTGATGTTCAACTGTCGCAGGGCTTCGCCTAAGCACCGCTACAATATGACCGAGGTGTAATATCGTGGAGGGGGCACCGCAAACGGCTAAGGAACGATCACAAAGATCAACTTGTGTGTCCATGGGATGCCCCTTACCCCCGTATATAAAGGTGTGGAGGAGGGGAGGGCCGGCCCTCTTCTATGGCGCGCCTAGGGGGAGTCCTACTCCCACCGGAGTAGGATTCCCCCTCCTAGTCCAACTACGAGTCCTTCCATGTATTAGGAGTAGGAGACAAGGAAGGGAAGAGAGAGGGAAGGAAGGAGGGGTGAGGCCCTCCCTAGTCCAATTCGGACTAGGCCATGGGCGCGCGCCTGCCCTAGGCAGCCCCTCTCTCTTTCCCGAGGGCCCAATAAGGCCCAATACTTCTCCCGGCGAATTTCCGTAACTCTCAGTACTCAAAAATACCGAATCACTCGGAACCTTTCGAAATCCGAATATAGTCGTCCAATATATCGATCTTTACGTCTCGACCATTTCGAGACTCCTCGTCATGTCCCCGATCTCATCCGGACTCGAACTCCTTCGGTACATCAAAACTCATAAACTCATAATATAAGCATCGCCGAAACCTTAAGCGTGCGGACCCTACGGTTCGAGAACAATGTAGACATGACCGAGACACGTCTCCGGTCAATAACCAATAGCGGGACCTGGATGCCCATATTGGTTCCGACATATTCTACGAAGATCTTTATCGGTCAGACCGCATAACAACATACTTTGTTCCCTTTGTCATCGGTATGTTACTTGCCCGAGATTCGATCGTCGGTATCCAATACCTAGTTCAATCTCGTTACCGGCAAGTCTCTTTACTCGTTCCGTAGTACATCATCTCACCACTAACTCATTAGTTGCAATGCTTGCAAGGCTTAAGTGATGTGCATTACCGAGAGGGCCCAGAGATACCTCTCCGATATTTGGAGTGACAAATCCTAATCTCGAAATAAGCCAACCCAACAAGTACCTTTGGAGACACCTGTAGAGCACCTTTATAATCACCCAGTTACGTTGTGACGTTTGGTAGCACACAAAGTGTTCCTCCGTAAGCGGAGTTGCATAATCTCATAGTCATAGGAACATGTATAAGTCATCAAGAAAGCAATAGCAACATACTAAACGATCGGGTGCTAAGCTAACTGAATGGGTCATGTCAATCAGATCATTCAACTAATGATGTGATCCCATTAATCAAATAACAACTCCTTGTTCATGGTTAGGAAACATAACCATCTTTGATTAACAAGCTAGTCAAGTAGAGGCATACTAGTGACACTCTGTTTGTCTATATATTCACACATGTATTATGTTTCTGGTTAATACAATTCTAGCATGAATAATAAACATTTATCATGAAATAAGGAAATAAATAATAACTTTATTATTGCCTCTAGGGCATATTTCCTTCAGTCTCCCACTTGCACTAGAGTCAATAATCTAGATCACATCACCATGTGATTAACATCGATAATTCACATCATCATGTGATTAATACCCATAGTTCACATCTTCATGTGACCAACACCCAAAGGGTTTACTAGATTCAGTAATCTAGTTCACATCGCTATGTGATTAACACCCAAAGAGTACTAAGGTGTGATCATGTTTTGCTCGTGAGAGAAGTTTAGTCAACGGGTCTGTCACATTCAGAGCCGTATGTATTTTGCAAATATTCTATGTTTACAATGCTCTGCACGGAGCTACTCTAGCTAATTGCTCCCACTTTCAATATGTATCTAGATCGAGACTTAGAGTCATCCAGATTGTTGTCAAAACTTGCATCGACGTAACCCTTTATGACGAACCTTTTGTCATTTCCATAATCGAGAAACATATCCTTATTCCACTAAGGATAATTTTGACCGTTGTCCGATGATCTACTCCTAGATCACTATTGTACTCCTTGCCAAACTCGGTCAGCAGGTATACAATAGATCTGGTACACAACATGGCATACTTTATAGAACCTATGGCCAAGGCATAGGGAATGACTTTCATTCTCTTTCTATCTTCTGCCGTGGTCGGGTTTTGAGTCTTACTCAATTTCACACCTTGTAACACAGCAAGAACTCTTTCTTTGACTGCTCCATTTTGAACTACTTCAAAATCTTGTCAAGGTATGTACTCATTGAAAAAACTTATCAAGCGTCTTGATCTATCTCTATAGATCTTGATGCTCAATATGTAAGCAGCTTCACCGAGGTCTTTCTTTGAAAAACTCCTTTTAAACACTCCTTTATGCTTTGCAGAATAATTCTACATTATTTCCAATCTACAATATGTCATTCACATATACTTATCAGAAATGCTGTAGTGCTCCCACTCACTTTCTTGTAAATACATGCTTCACTTTAAGTCTGTACAAAACTATATGCTTTGATCAACTTATCAAAGCGTATATTCCAACTCTGAGATGCTTGCACTAGTCCATAGATGCACATTTTGTTAACACCTTTAGGACCGACAAAACCTCTTGGTTGCATCACATACAACTCTTCTCTAATAACTCCGTTAAGGAATGCAGTTTTGTTTATCCATTTGCCAGATTTCATAAAATGCGGCAATTGCTGACATGATTCAGACAGACTTAAGCATCGCTACGAGTGAGAAAATTTCATCGTAGTCAACACCTTGAACTTTGTCAAAAACCCTTTTCGACAAGTCTAGCTTTGTAGATAGTAACACTACTATCAACGTCCGTCTTCCTCTTGAAGATCCATTTATACAATATGGCTTGCTGATCATCGGGCAACTCCACCAAAGTCCACACTTTGTTCTCATACATGGATCCCATCTCAGATTTCATGGCCTTAAGCCATTTTGCGGAATCTGGGCTCATCATCGCTTCCTCATAGTTCGTAGGTTCATCATGGTGTAGTAACATGACTTTCAGAACAGGATTACCGTACCACTCTGGTGCGGACCGTACTCTGGAAGACCTACGAGGTTCTGTAGTAACTTGATCTGAAGTTTCATGATCATCATCATTAGCTTCCTCACTAATTGGTGTAGTAGTCACAGGAACAGATTTCTGTGATGAACTACTTTCCAATAAGGGAGAAGGTACAATTACCTTATGAAGTTCTACTTTCCTCCCACTCACTTCTTTCGGGAGAAACTCCTTCTCTAGAAAGGATCCATTCTTAGCAACGAATCTTGCCTTCGGATCTGTGGTAGAAGGTGTACCCAACAATTTCCTTTGGGTATTCTATGAAGACGCACTTCTCCGATTTGGGTTCGAGCTTGTCAGGATGAAACTTTTCACATAAGCATCGCAGCCCCAAACTTTAAGAAACGACAACTTGGGTTTCTTGCTAAACCACAGTTCATATGGTGTCGTTTCAACGGATTTAGATGGTGCCCTTTTAACGTGAATGCAGCTGTCTCTAATGCATAACCCAAAAACTATAGTGGTAAATCAGTAAGAGACATCATAGATCACACTATATCCAATAAAGTGCAGTTACAATGTTTGGACACACCATAATGTTGTGGTGTTCCAGGTGGCGTGAGCTGTGAAACTATTCCACATTGTTTTAATTGAAGACCAAACTCGTAACTCAAGTATTTGTCTCCGCGATCAGATCGTAGAAACTTTATTTTTCTTGTTACGATGATTTTTCCACTTTACTCTGAAATTCTTTGAACCTTTCAACTATTTCAGACTTATGTTTCATCAAGTAGATATACCCATACCGCTCAAATCATCTTGTGAAGGTCGAAAATAACGATACTTGCCACGATCAATCACTCATTGGATCGCATACATCGGTATGTATTATTTCCAATAAGTCAAGAGCTTGTTCCATTGTTCCGAGAACGGAGTTTTTAGTCATCTTGCCCAAAAGGCACGGTTCGCAAGCATCAAGTGATTCATAATCAAGTGATTCCAAAATCCCATCAGCATGGAGTTTCTTCATGCGCTTTACACCAATATGACCTAAACGGCAATGCCACAAATAAGTTGCACTATCATTATTAACTTTGCATCTTTTGGCATCAATATTATGAATATGTGTATCACTACGATCGAGAGCCAACAAACTATTTTCGTTGGGTGTATGACCATTGAAGGCTTTATTCATTTAAATAGAACAACAATTATTCTCTGATTTTAAATGAATAACCCTATTGCAATAAACATGATCAAATCATATTCATGCTCAACGCAAACGCCAAATAACATTTATTTAGGTTTAACACTAATCCCGAAAGTATAGGGAGTGTGTGATGATGATCATATCAATCTTGGAACTACTTCCAACACTCATCGTCACTTCCCCTTCAACTAGTCTTTGTTTATTCGTAACTCCTGTTTGAGTTACTAATCTTAGCAACCGAACAAGTATCAAATACTCAGGGCTACTATAAACACTAGTAAAGCACACATCAATAACTCAGTATATCAAATATACCCTTGCTCACTTTGCCATCCTTCTTATCCACCAAATATTCGTGGCATTTACGCTTCCAAAGGACCATTTCCTTTGCGATTATAAGCACTTTCGGTTTCAGGCTTTGGTCCAGCTTTGGTCTTCTTCACGGGAGTGACAACTTGTTTGCCATTCTACTTGAAGTTTCCTTTCTTTCCTTTGCCCTTTTCTTGAAACTAGTGGTCTTGTCAATCATCAACACTTGATGCTCTTTCTTGATTTCTACCTTCGTTGATTTCAACATCACGAAAAGCTCGGGAATCGTTTTCGTCATCCCTTGCATACTATAGTTCATCTCAAGTTCTAGTAACTTAGTGATGGTGACTAGAGAATTCATCAATCACTATCTTATCCGGAAGATTAACTCCCACTTGATTCAAGCGATTGAAGTATCCAGACAATCTGATCACATGCTCACTAGTTGAGCGATTCTCCTCCATCTTTTAGCTATAGAACTTGTTGGAGACTTCATATCTCTCAACTCGGGTATTTGCTTGAAATACTAACTTCAATTCCTGGAACATCTCATATGGTCCATGACGTTCAAAACGTCTTTGAAGTCCCGATTCTAAGCCGTTAAGCATGGTGCACTAAACTATCAAGTAGTCATCATATTATGCTAGCTAAACGTTCATAACGTCTGCATCTGCTTCTGCAATAGGTCTGTCACCTAGCGGTGCATCAAGGGCATAATTTTTCTTTGCAGCAATGAGGATAAACCTCAGATCACGGATCCAATCCGCATCATTGCTACTAACATTTTTCAACACAATTTTCTCTAGGAACATATCAAAATAAACATATGAAAGCAACAACGCGAGCTATTGATCTACAACATAATTTGCAAAATACTACCAGGACTAAGTTCATGATAAATTTAAGTTCAATTAATCATATTACTTAAGAACTCCCACTTAGACAGACATCTCTCTAGTCATCTAAGTGATCACGTGATCCAAATCAACTAAACCTTAACCGATCATCTCGTGAGATGGAGTAGTTTTCAATGGTGAACATCACTATGTTGATCATATCTACTATATGATTCACGCCGACCTTTCGGTCTCCGTGTTCGAGGCCATATCTCGCATATGCTAGGCTCGTCAAGTTTAACTGAGTATTCGCGTGTGCAAAACTGGCTTGCACCCGTTGTAGATGGACGTAGAGCTTATCACACCCGATCATCACGTGGTGTCTGGGCACGACGAACTTTGGCAACGGTGCATACTCAGGGAGAACACTTCTTGATAATTTAGTGAGAGATCATCTTAAAATGCTACCGTCAATCAAAGCAAGAATAAGATGTATAATAGATAAACATCATATGCAATCAAAATATGTGACATGATATGGCCATGATCATCTTGCGCTTTGATCTCCATCTCCAAAGTATCTTGTCATGATCTCTATCGTCACCGGCACGACACCATGATCTTCATCATCTTGATCTATATCAATGTGTCATCACATGGTTGTCTCACCAACTATTGCTCTTGCAACTATTGCTATCGTATAGTGATAAAGTAAAGCAATTATTTGGCACTTGCATCTTATGCAACAAAGAGACATCCATAGGGCTTTTGCTAGTTGCCGATAACTTCAACAAAACATGATCATCTCATACAACAACTTATATCTTATCACGTCTTGACCATATCACATCACAACATGCCCTGCAAAAACAAGTTAGACGTCCTCTACTTTGTTGTTGCAAATTTTACGTGGCTGCTACGGGCTGAGCAAGAACCGTTCTTACCTACGCATCATAACCACAACGATAGTTTGTGAAGTTGGTGCTGTTTTAACCTTCGCAAGGACCGGGCGTAGCCACACTCGGTTCAACTAAAGTTGGAGAAACTAACACCCGCTAGCCACCTGTGTGCAAAGCACGGCGGTAGAACCAGTCTCGCGTAAGCGTACGTGTAATGTCGGTCCGGGCCGCTTCATCCAACAATACCGCCAAACAAAGTATGACATGCTTTGGTAAGCAAGATGACTTATATCGCCCACAACTCACTTGTGTTCTACTCGTGCATATAACATCAAACCATAAAACCTAGGCTCGGATGCCATTTGTTGGGGAACGTAGTAATTTCAAAAAATTCCTACGCACACGCAAGATCATGGTGATGCATAGCAACGAGAGGGAGAGTGTTGTCTACGCACCCTCGTGAGACCGAAGCGAAGCGTTGACGCAACGTAGAGGAAGTAGTCGTCGTCTTCCGGTCCAACCGATCCAAGCACCGTTACTCGGCACCTCCGAGTTCTTGACACACGTCAGCTCGATGACGCACTTTTGAACTCCGATCCAGCGAGGTGCGGGGAGGAGTTCCGTCGACGACGGCGTGGTGACGATCTTGATGTTCAATCGCGCAGGCTTCGCCTAAGCACCGTTACAATATGACCGAGGTGTAATATCGTGGAGGGGGCACCGCACACGGCTAAGGAACGATCACGAAGATCAACTTGTGTGTCCATGCGGTGCCCCCTACCCCCGTATATAAAGGTAGGGAGGAGGGGAGGGCCGGCCCTCTTCTATGGCGCGCCCTAGGGGAGTCCTACTCCCACCGGGAGTAGGATTCCCCCTTTCCTAGTCCAACTAGGAGTCCTTCCATGTATTAGGAGTAGGAGACAAGGAAGGGGAAGAGAGAAGGGAAGGAAGGAGGGGGTGCGGCCCCTCCCCCTAGTCCAATTCGGACTAGGCCATGGGGGGGCGCGCGGCCTGCCCTAGGCAGCCCCTCTCTCTTGCCCGCAGGGCCCAATAAGGCCCAATACTTCTCCCCGGCGAATTTCCGTAACTCTCTGGTACTCCGAGAAATACCCGAATCACTCGGAACCTTTCCGAACTCTGAATATAGTCGTCCAATATATCGATCTTTACGTCTCGACCATTTCGAGACTCCCCGTCATGTCCCCGATCTCATCCGGGACTCTGAACTCCTTCGGTACATCAAAACTCATAAACTCATAATATAACTGTCATCGAAACCTTAAGCGTGCGGACCCTACAGTTCGAGAACAATGTAGACATGACCGAGACACGTCTCCTGTCAATAACCAATAGCGGGACCTGGATGCCCATATTGGTTCCTACATATTCTGCGAAGATCTTTATCGGTCAGACCGCATAACAACATACGTTGTTCCCTTTGTCATCGGTATGTTACTTGCCCGAGATTCGATCGTCGGTATCCAATACCTAGTTCAATCTCGTTACCGGCAAGTCCCTTTACTCGTTCCGTAATACATCATCTCACAACTAACTCATTAGTTGCAATGCTTGCAAGGCTTAAGTGGTGTGCATTACCGAGAGGGCCCAGAGATACCTCTCCGACATTCGGAGTGACAAATCCTAATCTCGAAATAAGCCAACCCAACAAGTACCTTTGGAGACACCTGTAGAGCACCTTTATAATCACCCGATTCGCTTGTGACGTTTGGTAGCACACAAAGTGTTCCTCCGTAAACGGAGTTGCATAATCTCATAGTCATAGGAACATGTATAAGTCATCAAGAAAGCAATAGCAACATACTAAACGATCGGGTGCTAAGCTAACTGAATGGGTCATGTCAATCAGATCATTCAACTAATGATGTGATCCCGTTAATCAAATAACAACTCCTTGTTCATGGTTAGGAAACATAACCATCTTTGATTAACAAGCTAGTCAAGTAGAGGCATAGTAGTGACACTCTGTTTGTCTATATATTCACACATGTATTATGTTTCCGGTTAATACAATTCTAGCATGAATAATAAACATTTATCATGAAATAAGGAAATAAATAATAACTTTATTATTGCCTCTAGGGCATATTTCCTTCAAGTAATACTAGCAAGAAAATCTCTAACTTCAGATTTGGGAGGATCATTAATATTACCCCACTGCGGGAGTTTGCAAGCAGTTGTGAAATCCTCTAAATCCATGGTATAAGATGTATCATAAATACCAAACATAACACTAGGAGAATTACGCGAAAAATATATTGAACCTCCGCACAAAGGAATCAGTCAATTGATAATCTTGAGGACACTTATCTTGTAAGAAGTCCTCCATTTCGGCATTCTGCATACGCGTCAAATTCCTCTTTGAAGCCTGCTTCGACCATAAAATCATCAGATGGCCACTCACAAGCCCATACATTTGCGTCCCTTGGCAAATTAACATCTTGTTCACGTATAGCAATCCATGGCCCTTTCTTTGCCGAGGAACCACCTTGGTACATTCTTCTAAGCATATTTCTTTTACTGAAAATTTCTGAAATTTTAGTAACTTCAAAATAAAAGTGGATAAAACTAAACAAGATTGATAGCAACTACTCCTACAAGTGCCTAGAGCCTATATCATGCATTGGAATTGCTTGGGACCTCAAAAATTTAACATGCAAGCTCAAGAACATGGTCACCTATGCAGCAAAAATTTGCAATGAATAAAGCACTAGAACAAAAACTAATTGGACCAATGGAGGAGTCACATACCAAGCAACAATCTCCCAAAGCAGTTTTGCGAATGGAGCTATGAGCTAAGAGATCGAAAATCGCAACAAAACGAGCTAGAACTCGTGCTTGAGCTGGATGGGGATTTTTTTGGGTAGAAGATGAAGTGTGTGGGTGTTGGCATAAGTGGAGGGGAGCCACCAGGGGCCCACGAGACAGGGGCCGCGCCCTACAGGTGGGGCGCCCTCCTCTCTCGTGGCCTGGTGCTTGCCCCTCCTGCAGTGTTTTCAGTGCCTAAAATCCTCAAATATTCCAGAAAAAATCATACTAAATTTGCAGGGCATTTGGAGCACTTTTATTTTCGGACTATTTTTTAATGCACGGATAATTCAGAAAATAGACAGATAATACTATTTTTGCTTTAATTATTCTAAATAACAGAAAGTAAAAAGAGGGTACAGAAGGTTGTGCCTTCTAGTTTCATCCATCTCGTGATCATCAAAATGAACCCACTAACAAGGTTGATCAAGTCTTGTTAACAAACTCATTCGAATAACACGGAACCGGAGAAATTTGAATAACACTAAGTTACCTCAACGGGGATATGAAAATCCCCAACAATAAGAATATCATACTTTTCTTGACAGTAAGGAGAGGAAATTCAAAACCTCCAAAAATGATAGTTGGAACTTTTTCAATAGAATTGATGCTATGAACTTGAGATTGTTTCCTCGGGAAGTGTACCATATGCTCATTACCATTAACATGAAAAGTGACATTGCCTTTGTTGCAATCAATAACAGCCCCTGCAGTATTAAGAAAAGGTCTACCAAGGATAATAGACATACTATCGTCCTCGGGAATATCAAGAATAACAAAGTCCGTTAAGATAGTGACATTTGCAACCACAACAGGCACATCCTCACAAATACCGACAGGTATAGCAGTTGATTTATCGGCCATTTGCAATGATATTTCAGTAGGTGTCAACTTATTCAATTCAAGTCTACGATATAAAGAGAGAGGCATAACACTAACACCGGCTCCAAGATCACATAAAGCAGTTCTAACATAATTTCTTTTAATAGAGCATGGTATAGTTGGTACACCCGGATCTCCAAGTTTCTTGGGTATTCCATCCTTAAAAGTGTAATTAGCAAGCATGGTGGAAATTTCAGCTTCCGGTATCTTTCTTTTATTTGTGATGATATCCTTCATATACTTAGCATAAGGATTTACTTTAAGCATATCAGTTAAGCGCATACGTAAGAAAATAGGTCTAATCATTTCAGCAAAGTGCTCAAAATCCTCATCATCCTTTGACTTGGATGGTTTAGGAGGAAAGGGCATGGGTTTCTGAACCCATAGTTCTCTTTCTTTACCGTGCTTCCTAGCAACAAAATCTCTCTTATCATAACGTTGATTCTTTGATGGTGGGTTATCAAGATCAACAACAGGTTCAATCTCTACATCATTGTCTTTGCTAGGTTGAGCATCAACATGAACATTATCATTAACATTATCACTAGGTTCATGTTCATCACCTGATTGTGTTTCAGCATCAGAAATAGAAATATCATTGGGATTCTCAGGTGTGTCTACAGTAGGTTCACTAGAAGCATGCAAAGTCCTATCATTTTTCTTCTTCTTCTTTTTAGAAGAACTAGTTGCCTCTAAATTATTCTCCGAGAATCTTGCTCGATTCTCTTAGGGTGGCCTTCAGGAAACAAAGGTTCCTGAGTCATTCTACCACTTCTAGTAGCCACTCTAACAGCAAAGTCATTTTTATTATCAATTCATGAGGCAAATCATTTTGAGCTTTAAGTACTTGCTCAGCTTGAGTAGCAACCATAGAAGCATATTTGCTAACGCGGTGAAGTTCATCTTTAACTCTAGCCAGATTATCACTTACGCGTCCTATCTCGAAAGCATTATTCTTTAACTCTCTACCAACATAAGCATTAAAACTTTCTTGTCTAGCCATAAAGTCATCAAATTCATCTAAGCATGGGCTATGAAATTTAGTAGAGGGTATTTCAAATTTATCATATCTATAGATAGAATTTACCTTTACTACCTATATCGGGTTATCAAGACAATGTGGTTCTTCAGGCGGTAAATTAAGACCATGTATTTCTTCAATAGGAGGTAAATTCTTAACATCTTCAGCTTTAATACCTTTTTCTTTCATTGATTTCTTTGCCTCTTGCATATCTTCAGGACTGAGAAATAAAACACCTCTCTTCTTCGGAGTGGGTTTAGGAATAGGCTCAAGAGTTGGCTCAATTGGTTCAGGAATTACTTCAGGAATTGGCTCAGGAAGAGTCCAATTATTTTCATTAGTCAACATATTATTCAATAACATTTCAGCTTCATCGACTGTTCTTTCCCTGAAAACACAACCAGCACAAATATCCAAGTAGTCCTTGGAAGCATCGGTTAGTCCATTATAAAAGATATCAAGTATTTCATTTTTCTTAAGAGGATGATCAGGCAAAACATTAAGTAACCGGAGAAGCCTCCCCCAAGCTTGTGGGAGACTCTCTTCGTTGATTTGCACAAAATTATATATTTCCCGCAAGGCAGCTTGTTTCTTATGAGCAGGAAAATATTTAGCAGAGAAGTAATAAATCATATCACGGGGACTACGCACACAACCAGGAGCAAGAGAATTATACCAAGTCTTAGCATCACCCTTTAATGAGAACGGAAATATCTTAAGGATATATAAATAGCGAGACTTCTCATCATTAGTAAATAGGGTGGCTATATCATTCAACTTGGTAAGATGTGCCACAACAGTTTCAGATTCAAGGCCATAAAAAGGATCAGATCCAACTAAAGTAATAATATCAAGATTAACAGAGAATTCATAATCCTTATCAGTAACACAGATAGGTGAAGTAGCAAAAGCAGGATCGGGTTTCATTCTAGCATTAAGAGACTGCTGCTTCCATTTAGCTAATAGTTTCTTAAGATCATTTCTATCATTGCAAGCAAGAATTTCCATAGCAACCGCTTCATTCATAACATAACCCTTAGGAACAACAGGTAATACATAATCATTGGGGGGAGCTTCATCATCACTATTATCAATAATAGGTTCTTCAATATTATCATTCCCCCTAACTCTAGCAAGTTGTTCATCTAGAAATTCACCTAATGGCAAAGTAGTATCACGCACGGAAGTAGTTTCATCATGTATAGCAGAAGTGGCATCATCAATAACATGCGACATATCGTAATTCATAGCAAGAGCGTGTTTAGGTGTCGCAAGCCTACTAATAACGGAAGGAGAATCTAGTGCAGAGCTAGATGGCAGTTCCTTACCTCCCCTCGTAGTTGAGGGCAAAATAGTAGTTTGATAGTCTTTCAAGTTCTTCATAGTGATCAACAGATATAAATCCCAAGTGACTCAGAGAATAGAGCTATGCTCCCCAAGAATGCCTTGAAATTAGTCTTGATAACCCACAAGTATAGGGGATCGCAACAACTTTCGAGGGTAGAGTATTTAACCCAAATTTATTGATTCGACACAAGAGGAGCCAAAGAATATTCTTGAGTATTAGCAGTTGAGTTGTCAATTCAACCACACCTGGATAACTTAGTAACTGCAGCAAAGTGTTTAGTAGCAAAAGTGGTATGATAATAAAGGTAACGGTAGCAAAAGTAAAGGTAAATGTTTTTGGGTTTTTGTAGTAGTTGTAACAGTCGCAACGGAAAAGTAAATAAGCAAAGAACAATATGTGAAAAGCTCGTAGGCAATGGATCAGTGATGGATAATTATGCCGGATGCGATTCCTCATGCAATAGTTATAACATAGGGTGATATAAAACTAGCTCCAATTCATCAATGTAATGTAGGCATGTATTCCGTAAATAGTCATACGTGCTTATGGAAAAGAACTTGCATGACATCTTTTGTCCTACCCTCCTGTTGCAGCGGGGTCCTTACGGAAACTAAGGGATATTAAGGCCTCCTTTTAATAGAGAACCGGACCAAAGCATTAACACATAGTGAATACATGAACTCCTCAAACTACGGTCATCATTGAGAAGTATCCCGATTATTGTCACTTCGGGGTTGTCGGATCATAACACATAATAGGTGACTATATACTTGCAAGATAGGATCAAGAACACACATATATTCATGAAAACATAATAGGTTCATATCTGAAATCATGGCACTCGGGCCCTAGTGACAAGCATTAAGCATAGCAAAGTCATAGCAACATCAATCTCAAAACATAGTGGATACTAGGGATCAAACCCTAACAAAACTAACTTGATTACATGGTAAATCTCATCCAACCCATCACCGTCCAGCAAGCCTATGATGGAAGTACTCATGCACGGCGGTGAGCATCATGAAATTGGTGATGGAGGATGGTTGCTGATGACGACGGCGACGAATCCCCCTCTCTAGAGCCCCGAACAGACTCCAGATCAACCCTCTCGAGAGAGATTAGGGCTTGGCGGCGGCTCCGTGTCGTAGAACGCGATGAAACTTTCTCCCTAATTTTTTTCTCCCCGAGACGGAATATAAGGAGTTGGAGTTGAGGTCGGAGGAGGTCCAGGGGGCCCACGAGATAGGGGGCCGCGCCCTAGGGGGGGTGCCCCCTGTCTCGTGGACAGGCCGTGGGCCCCGTGGCACTAATTCTTTCGCCAAAAATTCTTATTAAATCTTAAAAGTGCCTCCGTGGATTTCCAGGACATTCCGAGAACTTTTCTTTTCTACACATAAAACAACATCAAGGCGCTTCTCTCGAAAACAACGTCGATCCAAGGTTAGTTTCATTCAAATCATGCAAGTTAGAGTCCAAAACAAGGGCAAAAGTGTTTGGAAAAGTAGATACGTTGGAGACGTATCAAGGAACCACCTTGGTACATTCTCCTGGACATATTTCTTCCTCTGAAAATTTCCTGAAATTTTTAGTAACTTCAAAATAAAAGTGAATCAAACTAAACAAAATTGGTAGCAACTACTCCCACAAGTGGCCAGAGCCTATATCATGCATTAGAATTACTTGGGACCATATAAATTTGACATGCAAGCTCAAGAACAGGGTCACCTATGCAGCAACAATTGGCAATGAATAAAGCTCTAGAACAAAAACTAATTGGACCAATGGAGGAGTCACATACCAAGCAACAATCTCCCAAAGCACTTTTGTGAATGGAGCTTTGAGCAAGGAGATCGAAAATCGCAGCAAAACGAGCTAGAACTCGTGCTTGAGCTAGATGGGGATTTTTTGGGAGGAAGATGGAGTGTGTGGGTGCAGGGAATAAGTGGAGGGGCCACCGTGGGCCTGACGAGACAGGGCGCCCAGGGGTGTGGGCGTGCCTCCACCTCGTGGCAGTGCTTGCCCCCTGCAGTGTTCTCAGTGCCTAAAATCCTTAAATATTCCATAAAAAATCATACTAAATTTACAGGGCATTTGGAGCACTTTTATTTTCGGGATATTTTTTATTACACGGATAATTCAGAAAACAGAGAGATAATACTATTTTTTCTTTATTTATTCTAAATAATAGAAAGTAAAAAGAGGGTACAGAAGGTTGTGCCTTCTAGTTTCATCCATCTCATGATCATCAAAATGAATCCACTAACAAGGTTGATCAAGTCTTGTTAACAAACTCATTCCGACTAACATGGAACCGAGATATTTCGAATAACACTAGGTTACCTCAATGGGGATATGAATATCCCCAACAATAAGAATATCATACTTTTTCTTGACAGTAGGAAGAGGAAATTCAAAACCTCCAATAATAACAGTTGGAACTTTTCCAATAGAATTGATGCTATGAACTTGAGGTTGTTTCCTCGGAAAGTGTACCATATGCTCATTGCCATTAACATGAAAAGTGACATTGCCTGTGTTGCAATCAATAACAGCCCCTGCAGTATTCAAAAAGGGTCTACCAAGGATAATCGACATACTATCGTCCTCGGGAATATCAAGAATAACAAAGTCAGTTAAGATAGTGACATTTGCAACCACAGCAGGCACATCCTCAGAAATACCGACAGGTATAGCGGTTGATTTATCAGCCATTTGCAAAGATATTTTAGTAGATGTCAACTTATTCAACTCAAGTCTATGATATAAAGAGAGAGGCATAACACTAACACTGGCTCCAAGACCACCTAAATCAGTTTTAACATAATTTCTTTTAATGGAGCATCGTATAGTTGGTACTCCTGGATCTCCAAGTTTCTTAGGTATTCCACCTTTAAAAGTGTAATTAGCAAGCATGGTTGAAATTTTAGCTTCCGGTATCTTTCTTTTATTTGTAATGATATCCTTCATATATTTAGCGTAAGGATTTAATTTAAGCATATCAGTTAAGTGCATACGTAAGAAGATAGGTCTAATCATTTTAGCAAAACGCTCAAAATCCTCATCATCCTTTGTCTTGGATGGTTTAGGAGGAAAGGGCATGGGTTTCTGAACCCATGGTTCTCTTTCTTTACCATGCTTCCTAGCAACAAAGTCTCTTTTACCATAATGTTGATTCTTTGATTGTGGGTTACGAAGATCAACAACAGGTTCAATCTCTACATCATTATTATTGCTAGGTTGAGCATCAACATGAACATTATCATTAACATTATCACTAGGTTCATGTTCATCACCTGATTGTGTTTCAGCATCAGAGATAGAAATATTATTGGGATTCTCAGGTGTGTCTACGACAGGTTCACTAGAAGCATGCAAAGTCCTATCATTTTTCTTTTTCTCCTTTTTAGAAGGACTAGAAGCCACTCTAAGAGGTTCATAACAGGTTCACTAGTAGCCACTCTAACAGTAAAATCATGTTTATTATTTAATTCATCAAGCAAATCACTTTGAGCTTTAAGTACTTGCTCCGCTTGAGTGGTAACCATAGAAGCATATTTGCTAATGAGTTTAAGTTCACCTTTAACTCTAGCCATATAATCACTCAAGCGTCCAATCTCAAAAGCATTATTCTTTAATTCTCTACCAACATAAGCATTAAAAATTTCTTGCCTAGCCATAAAGTCATCAAATTCATCTAAGCATTGGCTATGAAATTTAGTAGACGGGATTTCAACTTTATCATATCTATAGAGAGAATTTACCTTCACTACCTGTGTCGGGTTATCAAGACAATGTGTTTCTTCAACAGGCGGTATATTAAGACCATGTATTTCTTCAATAGGAGGTAAATTCTTAACATCTTCAGCGTTAATACCTTTGTCTTTCATTGATTTCTTTGCCTCTTGCATATCTTCAGGACTGAGAAATAGAACACCCCTCTTCTTTGGAGTTGGTTTAGGAATAGGCTCAGGAGTTGGCTCAATTGGCCCAGGAATTGCCTCAAGAATTGGCTCTGGAAGAGTCCAATTATTTCATTAGTCAACATATTATTCAATAGTAATTCAGCTTAGTCGACTGTTCTTTCCCTGAAAACACAACCAGCACAACTATCCAAGTAGTCCTTGGAAGCATTGGTTAGTCCATTATAAAAGATATCAAGAATTTCATTTTTCTTAAGAGGATGATCATGCAAAGCATTAAGTAATCGGAGAAGCCTCCCCCAAGCTTGTGGGAGACTCTCTTCTTTGATTTGCACAAAATTATATATTTCCCGCAAGGCAGCTTGTTTCTTATGAGCAGGGAA
The DNA here is from genome assembly GCA_021437245.1 of Aegilops speltoides. Lineage (NCBI taxonomy): Eukaryota > Viridiplantae > Streptophyta > Magnoliopsida > Poales > Poaceae > Aegilops > Aegilops speltoides. The sequence continues at coordinate 319,463,992 of CM038145.1, read as the reverse complement.
ATATTTAGCAGAGAAGTAATAAATCATATCCTGGGGACTACGCACACAACCAGGATCAAGAGAATTAAACGAAGTTTTAACATCACCCTTTAATGAGAATGGAAATATCTTAAGGATATAATAATAGCGAGACTTCTCATCATTAGTAAACAGGGTGGCTATATCATTCAACTTGGTAAGATGTGCCACAACAGTTTGATTCATTGCCATAAAAAGGATCAGATTCAACCAAAGTAATTATTTCAGGATCAACAGAGAATTCATAATCCTTATCAGTAACAAAGATAGGTGAAGTAGCAAAAGCAGGGTCATATTTCATTCTAGCATTCAGGGTTTTCTGCTTAAGTTTAGCTAGTAACTTCTTAAGATCAGATCTATCATTGCAAGCAAAAAGATCTCTGGCAGTTTCTTCATCCATAACATAACCCTCAGGAACAACATGCAATTCATAATTAGGGGAAGAACCTTCATCATCACTATCATCAATAATTTTGTTTTCAATAATTTCATTCTCTCTAACCCTAGCAAGTTGTTCATCTAGAAATTCACCTAATGGCAAAGTAGTATTAAGCATAGAAGTAGTTTAATCATAAGTATCATGCATAGCAGAAGTGGCATCATCAATAACGTGCGACATATCAGAATTCATAGCAGTAGCAGGTTTAGGTGTCGCAATCTTACTCAAAACAGAAGGAGAATCTAGTGCAGAGCTAGATGGCAGTTCCTTACCTCCCCTCGTAGTTGAGGGAAAAATCTTAGTTCTTTCATCTTTTAAGTTCCTCATAGTGATCAACAGATATAAATTCCAAGTGACTCAAAGAATAGAGCTATGCTCCCCGGCAACAGCGCCAGAAATTAGTCTTGATAACCCACATGTATAGGGGATCGCAACAGCTTTCGAGGGTAGAGTATTCAACCCAAATTTATTGTTTCGACACAAGGGGAGCCAAAGAATATTCTCAAGTATTAGCAGTCGAGTTGTCAATTCAACCACACTTGGATAACTTAGTATCTGCAGCAAAATATTTAGTAGCAAAGTAGTATGATAGTAATGGTAACAATGGCAAAAGTAAAGATAGCAGTTTTGTAGTAGTTGTAACAGTAGCAACGGAAAAGTAAATAAGTGAAGCACAATATGTGAAAAGCTCGTAGGCATTGGATCAGTGATGGATAATTATGTCGGATGTGATTCCTCATGTAATAGATATAACATAGGGTGACACAGAACTAGCTCCAGTTCATCAATGTAATGTAGGCATGTATTCCGAATATCGTCATACGTGCTTATGGAAAAGAAGTTGCATGACATCTTTTGTCCTACCCTCCCGTGGCAGCGGGGTCCTAGTGGAAACTAAGGGATATTAAGGCCTCATTTTAGTAGAGTACCGGACCAAAGCATTAACACATAGTGAATACATGAACTCCTCAAACTACGGTCATCACCGAGAAGTATCCCGATTATTGTCACTTGGGGGTTGTCGGATCATAGCACATAATAGGTGACTATAGACTTGCAAGATAGGATCAAGAACTCACATATATTCATGAAAGCATAATAGGTTCAGATCTGAAATCATGGCACTCGGGCCCCAGTGACAAGCATTAAGCATAGCAAAGTCATAGCAACATCAATCTCAGAACATAGTGGATACCAGGGATCAAACCCTAACAAAACTAACTTAATTACATGGTAAATCTCATCCAACCCATCACCGTCCAGCAAGCCTACGATGGAATTACTCACGCACGGCGGTGAGCATCATGAAATTGGTGATAGAAGATGGTTGATGATGATGACGGCGACGAATCCCCCTCTCCGGAGCCCCGAACGGACTCCAGATCAGCCCTCCCGAGAGAGATTAGGGCTTTGCGGCGGCTCTGTATCGTAAAACATGATGAAACTTTCTCTCTGATTTTTTCTCATGAAATGAATATACTGAGTTGGAGTTGAGGTCGGTGGAGCATCGAGGGCCCACGAGACAGGCGCGCCTGGGGAGGGGGTGCCCCACCCTCGTGGATGTGGTGTGGGCCCCGGCCTTGATTATTTCGCCAGTATTTTTTATATTGTCCAAAAGTTATCTCCGTGGATTTTCAGGTCATTCCGAGAACTTTTGTTTTCTGCACAATAAACAACACCACGGCAGTTCTGCTAAAAACAGCGTCAGTCCGGGTTAGTTTCATTCAAATCATGCAAGTTAGAGTCCAAAACAATGGCAAAAGTGTTTGGAAAAGTAGATACGTTGTAGACGTATCAAGCAACATGGCAACCTCGCACCTGACCTCACCATCCCACTCTCTCAGCCAATGCCTCTCCCCACTAGCTGCGGGAGCCAGCACTAGGAACTCGACTGCCTCACTATCATCCAGTACCAGGCACTCCTCCGTCGACCCCCGTCAATATTGCCTACCTTGCCAACCTCACCTCGGTCGTTGATACGTCTCCAATGTATCTATAATCTTTTATTGTTCCATGCTATTATATTATCTATTTTGGATGTTTAATAGTATTTTGGATGTTTAATAGGCATTTATATGCTATTTAATATTATTTTTGGGACTAACCTATTAACCGAGGGCCCAGTGCCAGTTTCTATTTTTTTGCCTGTTTTAGAGTTTCGCAGAAAAGGAATACAAACGGAATGAAACTTTCACGATGATCTTTCTTGTTCCAGAAGCAAACTAGAAGACTTGGAGATGAAGTCGGAGACACAACGAGGCGGCCACGAGGGTGGAGGGTGCGCCCGCTGCCTCGTGGGCCCCTCGTGGGTCTTCTGACCTAGTTCCTTCGCCTATATATACTCTTATACCCTGAAAACATTGAGGGGAGCCTCGAAACCACTTTTCCACCGCCGCAACCTTCAGTACCCATGAGATCCCATCTAGGGGCCTTTTCCGGCATCCTGCCGGAGGGGGATTCGATCACGGAGGGCTTCTACATCAACACCATTGCCTCTCCGATGAAGTGTGAGTAGTTTACCTCAAACCTACGGGTCCATAGCTAGTAGCTAGATGGCTTCTTCTCTCTCTTTGATTCTCAATTGCATGTTCTTGGAGATCTATTCGATGTAATATTCTTTTGCGGTGTGTTTGCCGGGATCCAATGAATTGTGGATTTATGATCAGATTATCTATGAATACTATTCGAGTCTTCTCTGAATTCATATATGCATGATTTGATATCTTTGCAAGTCTCTTCGAATTATCGGTTTAGTTTGGCCTACTAGATTGGTTTTTCTTGCAATGGGAGAAGTGCTTAGCTTTGGGTTCAATCTTGCGGTGTCCTTTCCTAGTGACAGTAGGGGTAGCAAGGCACGTATTGTATTGTTGCCATCGAGGATAAAAAGATGGGGTTTTCGTCATATTGCTTGAGTTAATTTCTCTACATCATGTCATCTTACTTAATGCATTACTTCGTTCTTTATGAACTTAATACTCAAGATGCATGCTAGATAGCGGTCGTTGTGTGGTGTAATAGTAGTAGGTGCAGAATCGTTTCGTTCTACTTGACACGGACGTGATGCTTATATTCATGATCATTGCCTTACATATCGTCATAACTTTGCGCTCTTCTATTAATTGCTCGGCAGTAATTTGTTCACCCACCGTAATATTTGCTATCTTGAGAGAAGCCACTAGTGAAACCTATGGCCCCTAGGTCTATTTTACATCATATTAGTTTCTCGTCAACTTGCCAATTTTTGTCGTCGTTCCTTTAATTTGCAATCTTTACTTTCCAATCTATAAACCAAAAATACCAAAAATATTTACTTTACCGTTTATCTATCTCTATCGGATCTCACTTTTGCAAGTAACCATGAAGGGATTGGCAATCCCTTTATCGCGTTGGGTGCAAATTATTGATTGTTTGTGCAGGTATTCGGTGACTTGTGTGTTATCTCCTACTGGATTGATACCTTGGTTCTCAAACTGAGGGAAATACTTACTCTACTTTGCTGCATCACCCTTTCCTCTTCAAGGGAAAAACCAACGCAAGCTCAAGAGGTAGCAGGAAGGCTTTCTGGCGCCGTTGCCGAGGAGATCTACGTCAAGTCAAGCCATACCAAGTACCCATCATAAACTCCTTTCTCTTGCATTACATTATTCGCCATTCGCCTCTCATTTTCCTCTCCCCCACCTCTAAAATGAATTTCGAAAAGATTTTCCTTTTCTTCACCCCTCTTCCGTTCGATCTTTTGTTTGCTTGTGTTACCATGTGCCTTCCTTTTGCTTGCATCTTCGCTTGCTAAAAGTTTATGGATCCTCATCCACTTGCTAGTATTTTTAAGAGATCCAATTATGATGAACTAATTTCTAGTGATTTGAGTGCACTAGATTATCTTTATGAGGTTTTACTTGAAATTCATGAAGCTGAAAATTGTGATGAAGTGCTTTATGAAGTGATTCATGATAGATCTTTGAATGAAAATCATGATTGCAATGATGTTACTATAAATCCTATTGATGTCAGTTGTGCTAATAATATGCAAAACCCTAAGCTTGGGGATGCTAGTTTTGCTATGTCTACTACTTGTTGCAATGATCATGATTGGGGTGATAGTGCTTCTTATGATCTTGAAAATTTATTTAAACCCCATGATGAATATGAGATTGATAATAATGTTTGAAATAATATTGAAAGTGGGTTTGGAAGATTATCAACTTTAGATATGGCCTCGGAACACGGAGTCCGAAAGGTCGAACGTGAATCATATGGTAGATATGATCAATGTTCACCATTGAAAACTACTCCATCTCACGTGATGATCGGACATGGTTTAGTTGATTTGGATCACGTGAGATGTCTGTCTAAGTGGGAGTTCTTTAGTAATATGATTAATTGAACTTAAATTTATCATGAACTTAGTACCTGATAGTATTTTGCTTCTCTATGTTTGTTGTAGATAGATGGCTCGTGTTGTTGTTCCATTGAATTTTAATGCGTTCCTTGAGAAAGCTAAGTTGAAAGATGATGGTAGCAATTACACGGACTGGGTCTGTAACTTGAGGATTATCCTCATTGCTGCACAGAAGAATTACGTCCCGGAAGCACCACTGGGTGCTAGGCCTGCTGCAGATGCAACTGACGACGTTAAGAACGTCTGGCAGAGCAAAGCTGATGACTACTCGATAGTTCAGTGTGCCATGATTTACGGCTTAGAACCGAGACTTCAACGACGTTTTGAAAGTCATGGAGCATATGAGATGTTCCATGAGTTGAAGTTAATATTTCAAGAGAAATGCCCGGATTGAGAGATATGAGGTCTCCAATAAGTTCTATAGCTGCAAGATGGAAGAGAATAGTTCTGTCAGTGAACATATACTCAAAATGTCTGGGTATAATAATCACTTGATTCAACTAGGAGTTAATCTTCCTGATGATAGTGTCATTGACAGAATTCTTCAATCACTGCCACCAAGCTACAAAAGCTTCGTGATGAACTATAATATGCAAGGGATGGACAAGACCATTCCCGAGATCTCCGTAATGCTAAAGGCTGCGGAGGTAGAAATCAAGAAGGAGCATCAAGTGTTGATGGTCAATAAGACCACCAGTTTCAAGAAAAAGGGTAAAGGGAAGAAGAAGGGGAACTTCAAGAAGAACGGCAAACAAGTTGCTTCTCAAGAGAAGAAACCCAAATCTGGACCTAAGCCGAGATGAGTGCTTCTACCGCAAGCGATCGTCACTTTGGCGGAACCGCCCCAAGTATTTGGCGGATAAGAAGGATGGCAAGGTGAACAAAGGTATATGTGATATACATGTTATTGATGTGTACCTTACTAATGCTCGCAGAGCACTGGTATTTGATAATTGGTTCATTGCTAATATTTGCAACTCGAAACAGGGACTACGGATTAAGTGAAGATTGGCTAAGGACGAGGTGACGATGCACATGGGAAATGGTTCCAAAGTCGATGTGATCGCGGTCGGCACGCTACCTCTACATCTACCTTCGGGATTTGTTTTAGACCTGAATAATTGTTATTTCGTGCCAACGTTGAGCATGAACATTATATCTGGATCTTGTTTGATGCGAGACGGTTATTCATTTAAATCAGAGAATAATGGTTGTTCTATTTATACGAGTAATATCTTTTATGGTCATGCACCCTTGAAGAGTGGTCTATTTTTATTAAATCTCGATAGTAGTGATACACATATTCATAATGTTGAAACCAAAAGATGCAGAGTTGATAATGATAGTGCAACTTATTTGTGGCACTGCCGTTTGGGTCATATTGGTGTAAAGCGCATGAAGAAACTCCATACTGATGGACTTCTGGAATCACTTGATTATGAATCACTTGGTACTTGCGAACTATGCCTCATGGGCAAGATGACTAAAACGCCGTTCTCCGGAACTATGGAGTGAGCAAGAGACTTGTTGGAAATCATACATACTAATGTATGTGGTCCAATGAATGTTGAGGCTCGCGGCGGATATCGTTATTTTCTCACCTTCACAGATGATTTGAGCAGATATGGGTATATCTACTTAATGAAACACAAGTCTGAAACATTTGAAAAGTTCAAAGAATTTCAGAGTGAAGTGGAAAATCATTGTAACAAGAAAATAAAGTTTCTACGATCTGATCGTGGTGGAGAAAATTTGAGTTACGAGTTTGGTTTACATTTGAAACAATGCGGAATAGTTTCGCAACTCACGCCACCCGGAACACCACAACGAAATGGTGTGTCTGAACATCGTAATAGTACTTTACTAGATATGGTGCAATCTATGATGTCTCTTACTGATTTACCACTATCGTTTTGGGGTTATGCTTTAGAGACGGCCACATTCACGTTAAATAGGGCACCATCAAAATCCGTTGAGACGACGCCTTATGAACTGTGGTTTGGCAAGAAATCAAAGTTGTCGTTTCTTAAAGTTTGGGGCTGCGATGCTTATGTGAAGAAACTTCAACCAGATAAGCTCGAACCCAAATCGGAGAAATGTGTCTTCATAGGATACCCAAAAGAGACTATTGGGTACACCTTCTATCACAGATCTGAAGGCAAGACTTTTGTTGCTAAATTCGGATCCTTTCTAGAAAAAGAGTTTTCTCGAAAGAAGTGAGTGGGAGGAAAGTAGAACTTGATGAGGTAACTGTACCTGCTCCGTTATTGGAAAGTAGTTCATCACAGAAACTGGTTCCTGTGACAACTACACCAATCAGTGAGGAAGCTAATGATATTGATCATGAAACTTCAGATCAAGTTACTACAGAACCTCGTAGGTCATCCAGAGTAAGATCCGCTCCGGAGTGGTACGGTAATCCTATTCTGGAAGTCATGTTACTTGACCATGGCGAACCTACAAACTATGAGGAAGCGATGATGAGCCCAAATTCTGCAAAATGGCTTGAGGCCATGAAATCTAAGATGGGATCCATGTATGAGAACAAAGTATGGACTTTGGTTGACTTGCCCGATGATCGGCAAGCCATCGAGACTAAATGGATCTTCAAGAAGAAGACTGACGCTGATGGTAATGTAACTGTCTACAAAGCTCGACTTGTTGCGAAAGGTTTTCGACAAGTTCAAGGGGTTGACTACGATGAGACTTTCTCACCCGTAGCGATGCTTAAGTCTATCCGAATCATGTTAGCAATTGCCGCATTTTATGATTATGAAATATGGCAAATGGATGTCAAAACTGCATTCCTGAATGAATTTCTAGAAGAAGAGTTGTATATGATGCAACCAAAAGGTTTTGTCGATCCAAAAGGTGCTAACAAAGTGTGCAAGCTCCAGCGATCCATTTATGGACTGGTGCAAGCCTCTCGGAGTTGGAATAAACGCTTTGATAGTGTAATCAAAGCATATGGTTTTATACAGACTTTTGGAGAAGCTTGTATTTACAAGAAAGTGAGTGGGAGCTTTGTAGCATTTCTAATATTATATGTAGACGACATATTGTTAATCGGAAATGATATAGAATTTCTGGATAGCATAAAAGGATACTTGAATAAAAGTTTTTCAATGAAAGACCTCGGTGAAGCTGCTTACATATTAGGCATCAAGATCTATAGAGATAGATCAAGACGCTTGGTTGGACTTTCACAAAGCACATACCTTGATAAATTTTTGAAAAAGTTCAAAATGGATCAAGCAAAGAAAGGGTTCTTTCCTGTATTACAAGGTGTGAAGTTGAGTCAGACTCAATGCTCGACCACAGCAGAAGATAGAGAGAAAATGAAAGATGTTCCTATGCTTCACAATAGGCTCTATCATGTATGCAATGATGTGTACCGGACTGATGTATGCTTAACGATAAGTTTAGCGAGGAGGTACCAAAGTAATCCAGAGTGGATCATCGACAGCGGTCAAGAATATCCCAAATACCGAAAAGGACTAAGGATATGTTTCTCGTTTATGGAGGTGACAAAGATCTAGTCGTAAATGGTTACGTCGATGCAAGCTTTGACACTGATCCGGACGATTCTAAATCGCAAACCGGATACGTGTTTATATTGAACGGTGGAGCTGTCAGTTGGTGCAGTTATAAACAAAGCATCGTGGCAGGATCTACATGCGAAGCAGAGTACATAGCTGCTTCGGAAGTAGAAAATGAAGGAGTCTGGATGAAGGAGTTCGTTTCCGATCTAGGTGTCATACCTAGTGCATCGGGACCAATGAAGATCTTCTGTGACAATACTGGTGCAATTGCCTTGGCAAAGGAATCCAAATTTCACAAGAGGACCAAACACATCAAGAGACGCTTCAATTCCATCCGGGACCAAGTCCAGGTGGGAGACATAGAGATTTGCAAGATACATACGGATCTGAATGTTGCAGACCCGTTGACTAAGCCTCTTCCACGAGCAAAACATGATCAACACCAAGGCTCCATCGGTGTTAGAATCATTACTATGTAATCTAGATTATTGACTCTAGTGCAAGTGGGAGACTGAAGGAAATATGCCCTAGAGGCTATAATAAAGTTATTATTTATTTCCTTATATCATGATAAATGTTTATTATTCATGCTAGAATTGTATTAACCGAAAACATGATGCATGTATGAATACATAGACAAACTTAATATCACTAGTATGCCTCTACTTGACTAGCTCATTAATCAAAGATGGTTATGTTTCCTAACCATAGACATGAGTTGTCATTTGATTAACGGGATCACATCATTAGGAGAATGATGTGATTGACTTGACCCATTTCGTTAGCTTAGCACTTGATCGTTTAGTATGTTGCTATTGCTTTCTTCATGACTTATACATGTTCCTACAACTATGAAATTATGCAACTCCCGTTTACCGGAGGAACACTTTGTGTGCTACCAAACGTCACAACATAACTGGGTGATTATAAATGAGCTCTACAGGTGTCTCCAAAGGTACATGTTGAGTTGGCATATTTCGAGATTAGGTTTTGTCACTCCGATTGTCGGAGAGGTATCTCTGGGCCCTCTCGGTAATGCACATCTCTATAATCCTTGCAAGCAATGTAGCTAATGAGTTAGTTACAGAATGATGCATTACATAACGAGTAAAGAGACTTGCCGGTAACGAGATTGAACTAGGTATTGAGATACCGACGATTGAATCTCGGGCAAGTAACATACCGATGACAAAGGGAACAACGTATGTTGTTATGCGGTTTGACCGATAAAGATCTTCGTAGAATATGTAGGAGCCAATATGAGCATCCAGGTTCCGCTATTGGTTATTGACCGGAAACGTGTCTCGGTCATGTCTACATAGTTCTCGAACCCGTAGGGTCCGCACGCTTAAGGTTTCGATGACAGTTATATTATGAGTTTATGAGTTTTGATGTTCTGAAGGTTGTTCGGAGTCTCGGATGTGATCACGGACATGACGAGAAGTCTCGAAATGGTCGAGACATGAAGATTGATATATTGGAAGCCTATATTTGGATATCGAAAGTGTTAAATCGGGATTTTACCGGAGTACCGGGGGGTTACCTGATGCGGAGCATCCTACGGTCATCACCATGTTAAGAGTCCATTTGGCAAGTGACACGTGCAACCTCTAATTCTCATACATAAAGGTGAATCTTCTCCTTTACACGTGTTCACTTGACCCCTTCGAGGATGGTATACTACTTGACACTTCTCCCGTTTGCATGCATAGGTATTGTCGGAGCTTCACGGATGTCGAGGAGGAGTGCAAGCGCCAAGGAACAACTACACCATACGCGAGGGAAGTCTGGAAGCAACAACGGAAGAAGACGATGCTGCTGAAGCTACAGCGGCCGGACATCCGGGCCAAGGGCCGGACATCCGGCGCTTGTGCAGTCGCCCACAAACTGCACCAACAGAAGGCCAAAGCATCAGCGGCCGGACATCCAGCCCGTGTGCCCGGACATCCGGCGCCACGCCACAGCCCGGACATCCGGCATCGCCCCCGGGAATCCAGTGTGAGGCACCCGAAGCTAGAAGGTCACCCAACTCGGGCCGGACATCCGGCCAACCGCCCCGGACATCCGGCGCCTCCCTGCGCGCAGAGTCGGGCCAAAGGCCCATGTATCCCCTCCTCACTTACCCCTTCATGGACAAGCCTATATATACTCCATCCCCTTCCTCTAGTTAGGGTTAGCAAAGTGATAGCTCATTTGTATGTGAGCTTTGCTCCTACCTATCTCTACTCTTGAGAGAGAGAGAGAGAGACCACTACTCCATTGGAGGCCAAGACCTCCATCTAGGAGAAGATCCTGCGGGATATCATCAAGACCCCCTGATGGGAAGATCCGTCTAGGATATCATCAAGACCTCCTCTTGGAGATGAACCTTACCTTGTATCTTTCCCTTTGTTATTCATATACCTTGTGATCTTGTGTGTTTGATTGTCTAGTGGATGTGTGATTGGACTTGTTCTTGAGTGTTTCCCCTTGTGATTTCTCCCCGTTCCTCCCCGTGTTCTTCGAGGGATCCCACTCCAATCGTGAAAGATCGGCCTACACTGGGTTAGCCCCGTATCATATGGTATCATGAGCCACGTTTATCACGTATTTGGAGTCCCTCCCACCGTTTTCTAGCCTTGTTTTGCTTGATTTCGTCCTAAAATCCGAAAATCCCCACCAAAAATAGCCCCAATTTTTTTTGTGATTTGTTTGTTTGATGATGTTTTGTTGATTTTGATCCGTGGATTTGCTTGGTTTCAAGTGGATCTAGCATCTCCCCAAGTTTCCCCACTTTCTATCCACGAAATCTCTCCAATTTTGCCCCCGAAATCATCAATTTCCGCCCCAAAATCGAGTTCCTCGAGTTCATCCTCGGATTTGGAGCCCGGACATCCGGCCCGACCACCGGACATCCGGCCAGCCCGGACATCTGCCCATTAGCCCAGACATCCGGCTCCTGGAGTGCATTTTCACGCAAGTTTCTGGACATCAGGTCCCGAACATCCGGCCAAACCCCCGGATGTCCGCCCGCTGTCATTTCAGCCTTCGGTGTTTCACCGTTTTGCCCATAACTTTCACATTCGGAGTCCGATTTTCGCGTTCTTTAGCTCATTGAGTAGCTATTGACATCCCCCATCCAGATAGATAGGTTCCAACACCATTTGACTCCATAAATTTTTTGAAAATTTGGCAAGTTTGCCTAGGGCCTCCACCATATCATCTGCATAGCCACCACCGACTTCCGCAACCTAACCCATTTTGTTCCATATAGCATTAGTGGTTGCTTGAGTAGTGATTCGAGTATCCTAAGGTGTTTCGGCTACTTAGGGACAATTGCTTCTTCATCAACCACCACCGCCACTTCCGCATAAGCGTGCCCACCATACACTTCCGCCACCCCAACTTAACCCAATTTTTTTGAGTTGTGAGTTGTGTCTCCTAAGGTGTTTTGGCTACTTAGGGACGGCAACTTAAACTTCAACTTGCATAACCCATCATTCCACTTCCGCATTGCCAAGTGCAAACCACCACCGTTTTCCGCTACCACCATTTGACATTTGTCATTTGAGATTTTGAGTTCGCGGTTTTTCCATTTCCTAAGGTGTTTCGGCTACTTAGGGACGAGTCTCCATCATCTTGGTATCTACATCAAGATCACCGCCACTCATCATCGCAAAGGATGGTAACCGCGACGACACCATTGTATATTCCCTTGCAATTGCATTGTTAACCCCTATCCCATTTTGCGATACTTGCCTATCGAGACTAGCCATTTGAGTATTGCCGGGCCACGTTACTTGTGCACATTAGTGATCTACACCATCCATTGCATACATACCATATCATATTGGTATCATATCTTGTGTCACAAGTTTGTTCCCGCATATACACAATTGCTATCTTGGTTTGTGCACTGTGCAAAAGTGGCCATAACAAAAAAAGGAAGAAGAGAATAAGCTTTTAAGCAAAAGAGAAATAGCAACGAGCTTGTAAGCAATAGCCATAACATCAAAATATATCATATGGTATCATACTTGATAATCTTGGATAATTGTGTGAGAAACACTGGGAACCATACATATATAGCATACTTGGGATAGAAAGTTTATCCATTTTGCATCTTATAGGTTGTGCACAAGTGTCGTATCTGCCAATAGAGCAATCGTGCTAGCGTCTCTCTTGAGTTGTGCAACACGAGTGTTTTCCATGGATTCCACATTTTGTGCTCATTCCTTGGTTGCACGACCCAATTTATCTATCCGTGTGTGTGTTTCCGTGTACCTTTCATTGCTATTGGTCTACTTGTTTCGCTTGCAAATTTGTGAATCTTTCTCAACATTATTGACACTTGCTAACATTTTGCATCAAATTTTTGTGGCACTATCCTCACCGAGCTCCACCATAAGCTTTACTTGATAGGTGTGAGTGAACAAGTCCGGTACCAACTCCACTATTCTTTCATTTCACATTGAGTGAAACGGGATACATCCTCAACTTTGGGAAAAGGTAACTTGGTATTGTTTATCTCATTTCCTACTCACCTCTACTCGAGTCTTGTGATGGATAGGCAAGACATTTCACCTTCGGTCTACAACAACGACGAGTTCGATGCCACGAACAACAACTCTGACGCCAAGATGCAAGCTCAAATGGAGGAGATCAAAGCCCTCATCAAGTCCTACAAGCGATCTTCCTCATCTTCGAGAAGACGCCCAAGAGCACATGCTTCCAAGCTACCATCTCCGGCAAGATCACATCGGCATCGACACCATCACCAACAAGAACGTGAAGGTCAAGAGCTCAACACCAACAACCGCTCAACGACTTCACCATCTCCCTTGGCATCTTCGCTAAGCGACTTCAAGCCATCTTCGCCTACGGACATACGGCATCCTCGCCAACAAGCATCCCAAGACTACGCTCAAGATAAGCTCCCCAAGCTCAAGTCCGAGACTTCCACGAGCTACTACGACCTCGAAATCGACAATGAGATTCCTTTCTATGGGACTCAAGAACCCGAGGAGTACCTTGAGTGGGAGCATTTGATGGATGACTACCTCAAGGTACATCAAGTTCGTCCCGAAGATCAAGTGAAGTGCGCCACAAGAAACTTCCACGACTACGCATCGGCATGGTGGCTTCACACACCTTCAGAGTACTACGACATGAGTTGGCCCAAGACGAAGAGAGCTTTGCGGTGAGAGTTTGTGCCTCCAACCTACACGGAACAACTTCGACGCCAATTGGAGAACACCATCCAAGGATCCTAGTCCATCAATGCGTACTTCATGGAGATGAAGATTGCCTTGCGACGAGCCGGCATGGACGACCCCATTTCGATGAAGTTCCACTTCATGATGGGATTGCACAACGACATCTCCAAGACTATCTTCCTCGAGAACTACAAGTCCATCGACGACTACTACATTGGTGCTCTCAAGGCGGAACAAGAACTCATGAAGGCCAAAGCTTCTCCACCCCAAGCAACCTTCACAGCGACTAAGCTCCATGAGAACGAGCATGAGGATAGTACCACCAAGATGTCCAAGCCCGACGAGCTCCAAGACGATGCTCCCAAGTTCGAATTCACCGCCACCCCTCTTTGTGGCATTGATGATGCCGAGTCTACCTTGACTCTTTTTCAAGACGGTGCGGCGACAAGTACAACTACGGAGACCCTCAAGGACCAAGCTTTGGAGGCGAGCGACAAGGTGGTGAGTGCTACGTCCATTTTGCATCATGCTTTTATATCAATATTTATTGCATTATGGGCTGTTATTACATATTATATCTCAATACTTATGGCTATTCTCTCTTATTTTACAAGGTTTACCATGAAGAGGGGGAATGTCGGCAGCTGGAATTCTGGCTAGAAAAGGAGCAAACGTTGGAAACCTATTCTGCACAGCTCCAAAAGTCCTGAAACTCCACGAAACAACTTTTTGGAATTAATAAGAATTTTTGAGCGAAAGAAATACACCAGGGCCCACACCTGCCCAGAGACAGGAGCGCCTCCTAGGGCGCGCCCCTATCTCCCGGCCCACCGGTGGGCCTCCGTGTCCATCTTCGCTATATCATCGCTTTTACCGGAAAAATCGTGGCAAGCTTACGGGACGAAACTCCGCCGCCACGAGGCGGAACCTTGGCAGAATCAATCTAGGGCTCCGGCGGAGCTGTTCTGCCGGGGACACTTTGTCGCTGGGGGCGAGCACCTATGGGGCAGGGGGCCCCTTCTGGTCCGGCAAGGGAACGGAGGGCGCGCAGAGCGGATCGAGGCGAGGGCGCGCGGGGGATTTTACCCAGCTTCGGAGCTCTCCGGAGAGATAAAACTCCTACTGCTGCTTTGTGTTTGTATTTTGTTCTTGCTCGAAAGCGTGGGTATGCTGTGGTCCCGAATGAGTCGAACCGAACCTGGAGCTAACCGAACCCCGAGCCAACTGAACCCCTTCTACGTGCGCACGGGCCTCCTTTTTATAGCCTAAAGGGGTCACCGACAGGTGGCAACACAGAGAGAGGGGTAGAAAGGTAAAAACGTGGGTTGGTACAACCACTGTCAACAGTGTCCCCTACCTAACTCTGACGGCAGGGGACAAGAGCATTTAATGCCCGTCCGGTCGCTCCAACAAAGGCAGAAACGACCGTTAGGGGCGCCACCGACGCCACGATGGCCTCCTAGTCACCTTAAACGCCACCTCGCACCGCTAGGTTGCACAGCCACCCGCCACGTGCACCAGGAGTGATCTGCGCGACACGTCATTGGGTGAGCTGGGCGTGGCAGAGCGGTGGCTTTGCGCAAAGCGCCTTTGTTATCCTTCCGGCAAGCTCCTCTTGCCGGGTCTTGTCTTTCCTGGCAAGCTTCTCTTGCCGGGGCTTTGTCTTCTCAGCTAACACTTTGTTCTTGAATGGCAGTAAAATAGGAATGACGGAGGGTCTTGGCGGACGCCCGGCAAGCCTTGCCGCAGGACGCTGCGACTGCCCGTGTACAAGTTCGGGGTACTAAGGTACCCCTAATTTAGTACACCGACAGGAGCCCCCGGGCCTGGGCCATACACGGTGCCGAGCGCTGCTGGGCCAGGCCCAAAACAGGGCACGGGCACGCTCGTCCTGGGTCCAAACTAGATCCACTCCGAATCCACCGCGTTCTCTCGTAACGGCACGCGTCAATCGCGACGTCGTGGGAGACGTGGGTGGTGTGCGCGATTTTCGAGGCGCCCACCCCCGTGATCACGGGGCGGGGCGAGGTCGCCTCATCCGTCGCTTCGGCTCTACATCCCCGCCACGCGGCTCCCATGCACCTGGGGTCACGGACGGTGGGAGTGGGAAACTGGGCCGTCGCGAGTGGAGGCAGCGGGTAGGCCCCGATTCTCTGCTCGTCTCGTGCCTTGATTGGCTGAGCGGGGCGGCCGAGCCCCCACCTCGCTCCTTAAAAAGAGCGGATGGGGAGCGCAGAAGCCCGCACTCTCTCATCTTCTCCCTTCTTCAGCTTCTGCCCCCTTTCTTCTCATTTGCCATGGAGGGAGGGAACCCCGGCCCTTCATCGGTGGCGGCGAGGGTCGCCGCCAGTAGCGCCCTCCCTATCTCAAGGCGTGGTGGCGAGCCAGCCACAAGGGGAAGAGGGAGGGGCGAGGTCGTGGACGAGGTCGAGGACGAGGTCGAGGCGCTCGAGGAAGAGGCGGGCGTGGTGGCGCGCCATCTCCGCCTCCGCCGGCGGTTCCTCTCCCCGCGGCGGTCCACACAGGGGACGACCCTTGCGAGTTCTTCGTCAAGCTGCGCCAGGCGCCTCGTCGTCGCCTCCGGCTTCCAGCTCCATTTGCGAGCACGATGGAATCGGATCCGCCCGAGACGCTGAGACTGCACATGAGGGGCTGTGGGATCAGCGGCACGCGAGTCCGCGTCGTATTCCCAGCCCCTAATGTGATGTATCTTGACCGTGGGTGGAAGACGTTCGCCCGTATCCATAGCTTGACGGCGGGGTTAACCCTCCATTTTAAGTTAATGGAGGGCGACCTCCTCTCCGTCAAGGTCTTCGGGGACTCCGGCATTCGGGCGAGGTGCTGTGTGGACAGCTCTTCCAACAGCGAAGACTCCCCCTCGAGCGAGAGTGACGAGGAGGAGAGCGATAGCGATGACGAGGGTAGCGGGCGGCGGGATGGCGGGCCCGACTAGGTGTCGGGCGCTGCCTCGCGCGCCACCGGCGACCCCATCATCCGGGTCGCCGGCTCCTTGAACTCCCCGGGGTCGTCTCCTTGGGCGGCTGGCGTAGGGAGGCTGCGGAAGGGGAAGAGGGCTGGCGACAAGGCCGTCAAGTCGGAGTACGGGGGCGTAGCGCCCTCGACAGTGTGCTGACGTCCTGCCTCCTCGTCTTCGAGCCCCACTTCCGACGCCGCCATCACCGTCCAGCCTCCGAACAGCCCCCGGGATGTTCTCTTGGTGTCTTCTGGCACCCGTAGCTCGCCTAGGCACCCCTTTTGCCCTTTTTGTCTCCTTGACCTACCTCCTGAAGAGAGGGACAGGAAAGGGATTACGGGCATCTTATCTTTTTAATTTGTAAGCCTTCGGGCCTTAGCTGCATCTAAAACTTGTAATCCTCTCTTTCATGTTTTTCATCCTCTATGGATTGTATCTATGTGGGATATTTTTAATGAAAAGGGGAGCTCGCTATGTTATGTCCTTTACTTGATCCTATCTCTTGTATGTTTTTCCCCTTACGCTTTTAGGGAACTTGCCGGTGCAAACACCCTTGCCGCGAGCGCTGAGTGTGGAACTTCAGCAGCCTGCTGGCGGTGTTTCCTCCGGCAAGAAACCTTGTCGGGCTAGTTGCAGCGTGCTTTCATCGTTGAGCGGACTCGAAACAAAGTAAGGGCGCAACTTAGCCACGAGCCGGTTCCTCCGCAAACAGTTTTCCCATACAAGGGACGGTCGTTCAAAGAATATAACTTCGCGTTCCCCAGTCCATAAGAGGATGCATGATGAGGGACGAAAAACTTATCTGATATCTCAGCCCCCGGCAACTCTGGCTTGCCGGGGATGAATCTTGGTACTCGCAGCCCCCAGCAACACTGGCTTGCCGGGGCCCAGGTGTCGGCGCGACCTTCTTCTCCTTCCTTGTCGCTGTTATTTTAGTTACGAGAACAACTTAGTCAGCGCCGTAACAAGTTACTTTCGTAATAAAACTTTATTCTGGGCAATGCTTGCTATGTTATCTCCTTTATTCAGTTCCATTCCTTGTATGTTTTTACCCTACGCTTTTAGGGAACTTGCCGGCGCTAACACGCTTGCTTGCGAAGCGCCGAGTGCGGAACATCGCCTTCTTGTCGCGGTGTTGCCTCCGGCAAGAAAACTCGTCGGGGCTAGTTGCAGCACGCTTTCATTGTTGAGCGGACTCGAAACAAAACAAGGGTGCAACTTAGCCACGAGTTGATTCCTCCGCGCACAGGTTTTCCATACAAGGCACGGTCGTTTAAGGAGATAACATACAAATTTAAAAGCTGACTGTGCTCAAACTTTGGCAACTTAGCTTTTCTGTCTTCTGTGTTCCGGCAAGGCTATGCTTCTTTGAATGACACCTAGTCCACATCGTTATCAAGCTCCGACAACGAGGACCAAAGGCGCAAATACTGCTGCGAGAACATCCGCTTCTACGGCGAGAATCTGGGATCCTGCCGGAGCGTGATGCTCCCCGGCAAGCATGTCTGGACACAGCTTGTCGGGAGCGCCTGCTTCAACGACGCAAACCCTAGGGCTTGTCGGAGCAGACTGCTCCTCAGCGCTTTCTGTGTTGATCCTGGGGGCCTTCTTGGCGGCGGCTTCGGGGAGCTCTGCCGGAAAGTAGTCGCCAGTAACCAACTTCCTCTTCTTGTGGCAGCACAGATTTATCCTTGTCGGAGCCATAACTTGTCGGGGAAGCCCCCTGCTTGTTGCTGGACTCGCTTGCCGCGGCCGCTGGCTCATCATCCGCCTCCCTCTCCGCTACTAACGCAGCACTAACCACTTGATTAGTTGCCGCTAGATATAGCAGCAACCTCTCTTGTGGCTTAGGTGCGACAAGTGTTGGAGCCGAGGATAGGTATCCCTTCAGGTCCTGCAGCGGAGCCTCCGCTTCCGGAGTCCATTTCACTGGACCTGCCTTCTTCAAAATTTTGAAAAATGGCAGGGCGCGTTCAGCAGACTTAGAGATGAACCTACTGAGAGCAGCAACACAGCCGGCTAGTCCTCGCACATCCTTGACGCGCTTCGGGGCTTCAATCTGCTCGATGGCCTTGATCTTGTCGGGATTGGCTTCGATCCCCCGCTGAGATACAAAGAATCCGAGAAGCTTGCCAGAAGGGACTCCAAACACGCACGTCTCGGGATTCAACTTGAGGTTGATCTTGCGCAGATTTGCAAAAGTCTCGTCCAAATCATGGATCAGAGTCTCTTTGTCCTTGCTCTTGACCACTATGTCATCCATGTAAGCTTCTACATTTCTGTGCAGCTGTGGCTCAAAAGCATGACTGACTACTCTTGCAAATGTTGAACCGGCATTCTTTAGTCCGAAAGGCATTCGTACAAAGCAGTACGTGCCACATGGAGTAATGAATGCGGTCTTCTCTTCATCCTCTTCTGCCATGAAGATCTGGTGATATCCTGAGTATGCATCAAGGAATAAAAGCAGGTCACATCCTGCCGTGGAGTCGACAATCTGGTCAATGTGCAGCAAGGGGAATGGATCCTTGGGACAAGCTTTATTAACATCAGTGAAGTCAATACAAAGCCTCCACTTCCCGTTCGCCTTGCGCACGACTACTGGATTGGCTAACCACGTTGGATGGAGTACTCCTCGGACCAAGCCTGCTGCTTCCAATTTCTTGATTTCCCCAGCAATGAACTCTTGACGCTCTCGCTTGCTTCCTTCTCTTCTTGACGGGCCGCGGCGTGAGGGCGACGGCAAGGTGGTGCTCAATTACTTTCCTGGGAACACCGGGGATATCGGATGGTTGCCATGCAAACACATCGGCATTCGCCCGCAGGAAAGCAACGAGCGCGCTTTCCTATTTAGGATCAAGCGTGGCACTGATGGTGAAGGTACCACCAGTGCCGTCCTCCTTGGCGGCCACTTTCTTGGTCTCTTGTGAAGCTGTCTTTGCCTTCTTGCACTTGCCGGTGGAGCTCGATGGTGCGTCCTCGACGGTAGCGCAGCACTCCAAAGAGGTGCGCTTGCCGGAGTGGGCATCAGAGCTACTCTTGCCGGACTTGGTCTTCTTCTTCTTCCCCCCGGGAGCTTCAGTGGCAAGTGGTTTGCGTTCTGCTGCGGCTGCTGCTTCCCGGTAGATCTTGTCGGTACAGATAAGTGCATCCTTCTTGTCACCATGGACAGAAATAACGCTTATCGGACTAGGCATCTTGAGCACATTGTATGCGTAGTGAGAGGCTGCCATGAACTTGGCGAGCGCTGGACGGCCGAGTATCCCATTGTAGGGCAATGGGAAATCAGCAACATCAAATGTGACTCTCTCTGTCCTGAAGTTCAGCTCGCTGCCAAAAGTTACTGGCAGTGTGATCTTCCCCTTCGGCTTGCTCCTTCCCGGGTTGATCCCTTGAAAAGTGCCGGTCTCTTCGAGCTCGCTGTCGGGGATTTGGAGCTTGTTGAGCACCGCGGAAGAGATCAGATTTAGGCCGGCCCCGCCGTCAACCAACATCTTTGTGACCTTGAGGTTGCGGATAGTTGGTGAAACCAACATCGGCAAGCACCCGACCGCAGTGATACGATCAGGGTGATCCTCAACGTCAAAGACGATGGGCGTGCTGGACCACTTCAGGGGCTTGCGTGATTCGACTGATGGTTCTGCTGCATTCACCTCCCGCACCCACTATTTGAGTTGACGGTGCGAGGTGTGCAGAGAAGCGCCGCCGTCAACGCACAAAACCTCCGCCGCCTTCTGAAACTCTTGGTCGTCGGTCTCATCCTCATCCATCTCATCATCCTCATCTTCTTCTTCGTCCTTGTCACGGCCACAGGGAGGTCTATCTCCTTGCCGCTGCTTGGCCTTGCCGCGGCGCCCTCCCCGGGCAGGAAGCTTCTTGCTGGATCCTCCGCCACCTTCTCGGGCCTTCTCCTTGTCGCGACGCTCATATTCAGCTTTCTGTAGCTCTGCCATCTGCTCAACCTTCTTGCATGCTTGGAGGTCATGGCCCTTGGTGCAATGGATCTTGCAAGATCTTGCTGTCGGAGCCGCCTGCTTGTCGGCGGCCACCACAGCCTCGCCGAGTCGCCATTTTTGGCCTTGTCGAGCCGCCTCCGTTCCGGACTGCTCAACAACTAGCACATCCTTAGCCTTTCTCTTTTTGTTATTCCGCCCGGTTCCTCTTTGTCAAGGCGCCCTCACCGTGAGATCCTTCGCTCCTACATTCTCTCCGGAGTTTCTCCCTCTTTAGCACGCACACTTGTCGGCCGAGCATATAGCTCGCCGACATCTCGATCTTGCACATCACCATCTCTTCCCTCATCCTGCGATTACGCGCGTTCGATGGAACGCTACCGATAACCGCGCGGGGTGGACGTCTCGGGATGTTCTTGCCGCACTGGCTGAATCTTTGTATGTACTTGCGCAGGATTCTCCTTCCTTCGGGCAAGCAAATGAAGATCGCTTTCTCGCCATGGGGCTTGTGGCGCACCGTGAATGCACCGACAAACCGATGGCACAGTCCGCCCACGAAGAAATGGAGCTGTCCGCAAGTGCATGAGCCAAGATCTCGACGTTGGGCTTGAGCACCGCCGGGAAGTAGTTGGCGAGATCTTCTCATCGCGTCCCGGCAGCTCGCACCGCGATGGTGTAGACGCCGAGGAACTCGACGGATGTATCCCGCCATCGTACTTCTCGGGTACATCTGGCTTGAAGTTCTGGTATCGAGCCACCGACTTGCCGCAGCTCACGAGTGAACGCAGGCAACCTACCACGTACGGCAAGTCGCCTGGTTCCCCTGGCGCATGCATATCGACAGTGGGCCCAGCGCGCTGGTCAGATTGACGCTGCGCTTCTCTCCTGCGCTCGATGCAAGTACGAGCGTCTTCGTGTCGTCGTTCTTGGAGAACGTGGCGTTGATCGCGGCGAGCTCGCGGGTCCGACGACGCGGTGGAGTCGGTGTCGAGGTTGGCCCGGTGAGTCGGCGATCTTGGCCTTCGGGGCGGGGAGTGCGCAGTAGTGGCACCCCCAGCGGTCTTGTCGGCGTCGGCTTGCACCTGGGCGTCTTGCCGGGGCTTCGATGTGCTCGGTTGCCGGGGCTTGTCGGCGTTGGCGAAGCCGACGAGGCTTTGAATGGTCATCCTCCAGTCGTCGATTTTGTTTGGCGCTGGAGGGTAATCTAGAAGCAATCGCTCGGGCGCTGCTTCCTCCGAGTCTGGCGGCGGTGGCGAGCGACGCGAGGTGCGGGACATGCTCGGACTCCCAACTGGGTTGGAAGGAGCAGTACCTCGTCCAGGCGACCGCACCTCACTTGTGCCAGCATGCTGGCGTGCACGCTGGTCTTGAACGTCTCGTGATCCGCCGGCTTGGCCTTGTTCCAACGCAAGCACGGTGCTAGGGGCACTGTGGCGTTGTCGATCTTGCACCTCCTGAGAGGGGCGCGGTGGATATCCATATGCTGAAGCTTGCGGGGCCTTGTCCTTGGACCTGGTGACGACGTGAGTCCCACCGCCGGCGCCTGCTCCTCCGCCTGCGTCCACCCCACCGCCCGTTTGCTCCGGTGGCGATAGGACAGTCGCAGACGAAGCGGCTACTTCCGAAGCCTTCTTCTTCGGTGGCATGTCGATGAAGATGTTGATGTAGCGCCAGAACGCCGGATCGATACGCGACGACCTCGACGTTCCCCTACTCGGCGCCCAAAGATGTCAGCTGGGCGAGCACCTATGGGCGAGGGGGGGCCCTTCTGGTCCGGCAAGGGAACGGAGGGCGCGCGCAGAGCGGATCGAGGCGAGGGCGCGCGGGGGATTTTACCCAGCTTCGGAGCTCTCCGGAGAGATAAAACTCCTACTGCTGCTTTGTGTTTGTATTTTGTTCTTGCTCGAAAGCGTGGGTATGCTGTGGTCTCGAATGAGTCGAACCGAACCTGGAGCTAACCGAACCCCGAGCCAACCGAACCCCTTCTACGTGCGCACGGGCCTCCCTTTTATAGCCTAAAGGGGTCACCGACAGGTGGCAACGCAGAGAGAGGGGTAGAAAGGTAAAAACGTGGGTTGGTACAACCACTATCAATAGTGTCCCCTACCTAACTCTGACGGCAGGGGACAAGAGCATTTAATGCCCGTCCGGTCGCTCCAACAGTGCAGGAAACGACCGTTAGGGGCGCCACCGATCGCCATGATGGCCTCCTAGTCACCTTCGCTTGCCACCTCGCACCGCTAGGCTGCACAGCCACCCGCCACGTGCACCAGGAGTGATCCTGCGGCGACACGTCGTTGGGTGAGCTGGAGCGTGGGCGCAGAGCGGTGGCTTTGCCGCGGCAAGCGCCTTGGTTGGCCTTCCCGGCAAGCTCCTCTTGCCGGGGTCTTGTCTTTCCTGGCAAGATTCTCTTGCCGGGGCTTTGTCTTCTCAGCTAACACTTTGTTCTTGAATGACAGTAAAATAGGAATGACGGAGGGTCTTGGCGGACGCCCGGCAAGCCTTGCCGCAGGACGCTGTGACTGCCCGTGTACAAGTTCTGGGTACTAAGGTACCCCTACTTTAGTACACCGACACACTTCCCTCCGGGAGGGGGAAATCATCACCAACGTCATCACCAACGATCCTCTCATCGGGAGGGGGTCAATCTCCATCAACATCTTCACCAGCACCATCTCCTCTCAAAACCCCAGTTCATCTCTTGTACCCAATCTTGTATCAAAACCACAAATTGGTACCTGTGGGTTGCTAGTAGTGTTGATTACTCCTTGTAGTTGATGCTAATTGGTTTACTTGGTGGAAGATCATATGTTCAGATCCTTTATGCATATTATTACTCCTCTGATTATGAACATGAATATGCTTTGTGAGTAGTTACGTTTTTTCCTGAGGACATGGGTGAAGTCTTGCTATTAGTAGTCATGTGAATTTGGTATTCATTCGATATTTTGATGAGATGTATGTTGTCTTTTCCTCTAGTGGTGTTATGTGAACGTCGACTACAGGACACTCCACCATTATTTGGGCCTAGAGGAAGGCGTGGGGAAGTAATAAGTAGATGATGGGTTGCTAGAGTGACAGAAGCTTAAACCCTAGTTTATGTGTTGCTTCGTTAGGGGCTAATATGGATCCATATGTTTAATTAATGGTTAGGTTTACCTTAATACTTCTTTTGTAGTTGCGGACGCTTGCAATAGGGGTTAATCATAAGTGGGATGCTTGTCCAAGTAAGGGCAGTACCCAAGTACCGGTCCACCCACATATCAAATTATCAAAGTACCGAACGCGAATCATATGAACGTGATGAAAACTAGCTTGACGATAATTCCCAATGTGTCCTCGGGAGCTCCTTTCTCATTATTAGAAATTGTCCAGGCTTATCCTTTGCTACATAAAGGATTGGGCCACCTTGCTGCACTTTATTTACTTGTTACTCGTTACTATTTATCTTATCACAAAACTATCTATCACCTATAATTTCAGTGCTTGCAGAGAAAACCTTACTGAAAACCGCTTATCATTTCCTTCTTCTCCTTGTTGGGTTCGACACTCTTACATCAAAAGGACTATGATTGATCCCCTACACTTGTGGGTCATCAAGACTCTTTTTTAGCACTGTTGCCGGGGAGTGTAGCGCTTTTGGTGAGTGGAACTTGGTAAGGAAACATTTATATAGTGTGCTGAAATTTTCTGCTACTTGTCTCTATGGAAACTAATCCTTTGAGGGGCTTGTTTGGGGTATCTTCACCCCAACCAGAAGAGCAAAGAGTTGCTCCTCAACCTACTGAACTTTATGAAAATATTTACTTTGAGATTCCTTCGGGTATGATAGAGAAACTGCTAGCTAATCCATTTGCAGGAGATGGAACATTGCATCCCGATTTACACCTTATCTTTGTGGATGAAGTTTGTGGATTATTTAAGCTTGCAGGTATTCCCGATGATGTTTTCAAAAGGAAGGTCTTCCCTTTATCTTTGAAGGGATATGCATTGACATGGTATATGCTATGTGATGATATGGGATCTTGGAATTATAAGTGATTGAAGTTGGAATTTCACCAGAAGTTCCATCATATGCATCTTGTTCATCGTGATCGTAATTACATATATAATTTCTGGCCTCACGAAGGAGAATGCATCGCTCAAGCTTGGGGGAGGCTTAAGTCAATGTTATATTCATGCCCCAATCATGAGCTCTCTCGGGAAATGATTATTCAGAACTTTTATGCTCGACTTTCTCTTGATAATCGCAACCTGCTCGATACTTCCTGTGCTAGTTCTTATATGCTGAAGACTATTGATTTCAAATGGGACTTATTGGAAAGAATTAAACGCAAATCTGAAGATTGGGGTTCCGACGATGGTAAGGAGTCAGGTATGACACCTAAGTTCGATTGTGTTAAATCTTTTATGGATAACGATGCTTTCCGTGGATTTAGCTCTAAGTATGGACTTGACTCTGATATAGTAGCTACTTTCCGTGAATCTTTTGCTACTCACGTTGATCTCCCTAAAGAGAAGTGGTTTAAATATAATCATCCTGTTGAATTGAAAGTAGTTGCACCTATTACAGTCGAAGAAAAGACTATTACCTATAGTGATCCTATTGTTCCTACTGCTTATGTTGAAAAACCTCCATTTCCTGTTAGGATAAAAGATCATGCTAAAGCTTCGACTGTTGTTCATAAGAGTAATACTAGGACTTATACACCTCCTGAGCAAATTAATGTTGAACCTAGTATTGCTATGGTTAAAGATCTCTTGGATGAGGATTTAGATGGGCATGTTATTTCTTTCTGTGGTGAGGCTGCCAATATTGCTAGACCTGATACTAAGACACGTAGACCTGTTGTAGGCATGCCTATTATTTCTGTTAAAATAGGAGATCATTGTTATCATGGCTTATGTGATATGGGTGCTAGTGCTAGTGCAATACCTTATACTTTATATCAAGAAATTATGCATGACATTGCACCCATTGAATTAGAAGACATTGATGTTACTATTAAGCTTGCTAATAGGGATATCATTAAACCCTTTGGGATTGTTAGAGATGTTGAAGTTTTGTGTGGAAAGGTTAAATACCCTGCTGATTTTCTTGTTCTTGGTTCCCCACAAGATGATTTTTGTCCCATTATTTTTGGTAGACCCTTCTTGAATACGGCTAGTGCTAAGATTAATTGTGAAAAGAATACTGTCACTATTGGCATAGATGGTATGTCTCATGAGTTTAATTTTGCTAAATTAAGTAGACAACCTCGTGATAGGGAACCACCTAGTAAGGATGAGATTATTGGTCTTGCTTCCATTGTTGTTCCTCCAACTGATACGTTAGAACAATATTTGCTAGACCATGAAAACAATATGTTTATGAAGGAAAGGGAGGAAATAGATGAAGTGTTCCTTAAACAGGAACCTGTGCTGAAACATAACCTTCCCGTTGAAATTCTTGGGGATCCCCCTCCACCCAAGGGTGATCCCGTGTTTGATCTCAAACCAGTACCTGATAATCTTAAGTATGCTTATCTTGATGAAAAAGAAATATATCATGTTATTATCAGTGCTAACCTTTCAGAGAAAGAAGAAGAAAGATTATTGAAAACTCTGAAGAAGCACTAAGCAGCTATTGGATATACTCTGGATGATCTTAAGGGCATTAGTCCCACATTATGCCAACACAAAATTACAGTGGAGAAAGATGCGAAACCAGTTAGAGATCCTCAAAGACGACTAAAGCTCCTTGAGGCAGGTATTATTTATCCCGTTGCTGATAGTGAATGGGTAAGCCCTGTCCATTGTGTTCCTAAAAAGGGAGGTATTACCGTCGTTCCTAATGATAAAGATGAATTGATCCCGCAAAGAATTATTATAGGTTATAGGATGGTAATTGATTTCCGTAAGTTAAATAAAGCTACTAAGAAAGATCATTACCCTTTACCTTTTATTGATCAAATGCTAGAGAGACTATCCAAACACACACCTTTCTGCTTCTAGATGGTTATTCTGGTTTCTCTCAGATACTTGTATCAGCGAAGGATCAATCTAAAACTACTTTTACTTGCCCTTTTGGTACTTTTGCTTATAGACGTATGCCTTTTGGTTTATGTAATGCACCTGCTACCTTTCAAAGATCATGATGGCTATATTCTCTGGTTTTTGTGAAAAGATTTGTGAGGTGTTCATGGATGACTTTTCCGTTTATGGATCCTCTTTTGATGATTGTTTGAGCAACCCTGATCGAGTTTTGCAGAGATGCGAAGACACTAGTCTCGTCCTGAATTGGGAAAAGTGTCACTTTATGGTTAATGAAGGCATTGTCTTGGGGCACAAGATCTCCGAGAGAGGTATTGAAGTTGATAAAGCCAAAGTTGATGCTATTGAAAAGATGCCATGTCCCAATGACATAAAAGGTATAAGAAGTTTCCTCGGTAATGCCAGTTTTTATAGGAGGTTCATTAAGGACTTTTCTACAATCTCTAGGCCTCTGACTAATTTATTGCAGAGAGATATTCCTTTTGTCTTTGATGATGATTGTGTAGAAGCATTTGAAACACTTAAGAAAGCTTTGATCACTGCACCTATTGTTCAGCCACCTGATTGAATTTACCTTTTGAAATTATGTGCGATGCTAGTGATTATGCTGTAGGTGCTGTTCTAGGGCAAAGAGTCGAAGAAATTGAATGTTATCCAGCATGCTAGTAAGACTCTTGATACTGCCCAAAGAAATTATGCTACTACTAAAAAAGAGTTCTTAGCAGTTGTGTTTGCATGTGCTAAGTTTAGACCTTATATTGTTGATTCCAAAGTTACTATTCACACTGATCATGCTGCTATTAAATATCTTATGGAAAAGAAAGATGCTAAGCCTAGACTCATTAGATGGGTTCTCTTGCTCCAAGAATTTGACTTGCATATTATTGATAGAAAGGGAGCTGAGAACCCCGTTGCAGATAACTTTTCTAGGTTAGAGAATGTTCTTGATGACCCACTGCCTATTAATGATAGCTTCCCTGATGAACAATTAGCGGTCATTAATGCTTCTCGTACTGCTCCTTGGTATGCTGATTATGCTAATTACATTGTTGCTAAATATATACCGCCTAGGTTCACATACCAGCAAAAGAAAAAGTTCTTTTATGATTTAAGACATTACTTCTGGGATGATCCACACCTTTATAAAGAAGGAGTAGATGGTGTTATTAGACGTTGTGTGCCTGAGCATGAACAGGAACAGATTCTACATAAGTGTCACTCTAAATCTTATGGAGGACACCATGCTGGAGATAGAACTGCACACAAGGTACTACAATTTGGTTTTTATTGGCCTACTCTCTTCAAAGATGCTCGTAAGTTTGTCTTATCTTGTGATGAATGTCAAAGAATAGGTAACATTAGTAGACGTCAAGAAATGCCTATGAATTATTCTCTTGTTATTGAACCGTTTGATGTTTGGGGCTTTGATTATATGGGACCTTTTTCTGCCTCTAATGGTTATACACATATTTTAGTTGCTATTGATTACGTTACTAAGTGGGTAGAAGCTATTCCAACTAGTAGTGCTGATCATAACACTTCTATTAAAATGCTTAAAGAAGTTATTTTTCCGAGGTTTGGAGTCCCTAGATATATTATGACTGATGGTGGTTCACATTTTATCCATGGTGCTTTCCGTAAGATGCTTGCTAAGTATGATGTCAATCATAGAATAGCATCTCCTTATCATCCGCAGTCTAGTGGTCAAGTAGAGTTGAGCAATAGAGAGCTCAAATTAATTTTGCAAAAGACTATGAATAGATCTAGAAAGAATTGGTCCAAAAAACTTGATGATGCATTATGGGCCTATAGAACTGCATACAAAAATCCTATGGGTATGTCTCCATATAAGATGGTTTATGGAAAAGCGTGTCATTTACCTCTTGAACTTGAACATAAGGCATATTGGGCTATTAAAGAGCTCAACTATGACTTTAAACTTGCCAGTGAGAAGAGGTTATTTGATATTAGCTCACCTGATGAATGGAGAACCCAAGTATATGAGAATTCCAAGCTATTCAAAGAAAAAGTCAAACGCTAGCATGATAAGAGGATACAAAAGCATGAGTTTAATGTAAGAGATTATGTATTATTATTCAACTCCCGTTTAAGATTTTTTGCAGGAAAACTTCTCTCAAAATGGGAAGGTCCTTACATTATCGAGGAGGTCTATCATTCTGGTGCCATAAAAATCAACAACTTCGAAGGCACGAGTCCAAGGGTGGTAAACGGTCAAAGAATTAAACATTACATTTCAGGTAATCCTATCAATGTTGAAACTAATATTATTGAAACCGTAACCCCTGAGGAATACATAAGGGACATTTTCCAGAACGTTCCAGACTCCAAAAAGGTATAGGTATGAGGTACGATAAGTAAACCTTACTCCAAAACAACTCCAATGGCAATTTTTATTAGTTTTGGAATATTTAAGAATTTTAGGAAGAAAGAAATAGTCCCAAAGGGACACGAGGCTCCCACGAGAGGGGAGGGCGCCCCCCCTGTAGGGCGCGCCCCCTGTCTCGTGGGCACCTCGTGTGCCTCCCTGACTCCGTTTTCTTCCACATTACGTATTTTGGTCGATAAAAATTCATTATATATACTCCCGAAGGTTTTGACCACCGTATCACACAAATATCCTCTATTTTCGTTTCGAGCTGTTCCTGTTGCAGAATAAAGCAAGATGTCTTCTCAGGAGTCAGTTGGGGAGAGTCGGGTGTCTCACCCAAAGCCAGGTCCCGGAGCAAATAGCGATGCCTATCACTTTGGACCATCAACAGAGGATGAGATGGAGGCTGATTTGAAAAGAATAGATGGCATGGAGGAGGATCAAGAAGTTACCTCTCGTCTCCAAGCAGAATTCACTATGGAGGAACTACCTAGCCTGGTTGTCCCTACTTTGGTCACTCCTTCCAACTCTAGATTTCTTTCTTATGAAAATATGAAAAAGAGTTTCACTTGTTCTCCAGAAGCTATGCAGCATCCTTGGGTAAAAGGAGCTTTGGCCGTTATGGGCAAGCTCCGTAAAGAAATTATGGACCTCAAACAACAAGTCAATAAGCTCGAGGAGGAGAACCGTATCCTGAAGGGCATCATCGCCAGGAAAATCATAACACCAACCTTGAAGAAGGAGAAATAATCACATGGGTATGGGCACTCCCCTTGGCAACTGCCGAGCTTGGGGAGGTGTCCCGGTATCGTATCACCATCGCACTCCTATCTTTACCGCTTTATTTAGTTCAATCCTCTTAGTAGTATCTTGATCTGGTAGATTGAAGTTTTGATATCAAGTAGTTTGAGTTTTGCGTTGTGATCTATTTTTGTAATCGAGTCCGTGAGCTATCTATAATAAAGATTAGTGTTGAGTCAAGGGCTTTGCTATGTTGCTATGATCTTGAGAAAGTAGAAAGAATAAAAGAGTTCATATTGATCTTATGAATAGTGATGACTTCACACATAGAAAGTATGAGGCATAAAAATTGTTGAGAGTTGATAATATTAGCCTTGGTCATCGTTGCAATTAATAGGAAGTGATAAGGAAAGAGGGGTTCACATATAAATATATTATCTTGGACACCTTTTATAATTGGGAGCACTCATTAAGTATGACATGCTAAAAGAGTTGACGTTCGACAAGGAAGACAACACAATGGTTTATGTTTTCCGACATCTCAGTTAAAATATATTGTCATTGACCTTCCAAACATGTTGAGCTTGCCTTTCCCCCTCATGCTAGCCAAATTCCTTGCACCAAGTAGAGATACTACTTGTGCTTCCAAATTTCCTTAAACCCAGTTTTGCCATGAGAGTCCACCATACCTACCTATGGATTGAGTAAGATCCTTCAAGTAAGTTGTCATCGGTGCAAGCAATAAAAATTGCCCTCTAAATATGTATGACTTATTAGTGCAAAGAAAATAAGCTTTGTATGAACTTGTTGTGGAAGTAATAAAAGCGACGAACTGCATAATAAAGGTCCACATACAAGGGGCAATATAAGGTGACGTTCTTTTGCATTAAGATTTTGTGCATCAACCCTAAACGCATATGACAACCTCTGCTTTCCTTTGCGAAGGGCCTATGTTTTACTTTATGTTTTTACTTTATGCTTGAGTCAAGGTGATCCTCACCTTTCCCTTTTTCATTTTATCCTTTGGCAAGTTCTTCGTGTTTGAAAGATCATGATATATATATACAATTGGATGTAAGTTAGCATGGGCTATTATTGTTGACATCACCTAAAGGTGAATACGTTGGGAGGCAACACAATAAGCCCCTATCTTTCTCAGTGTCCCGCTGAAACTCCATAACCACAAGTATTGCGTGAGTGTTAGCAATTATAGAAGACTACATGATAGTTGAGTATGTGAACTTGATGAAAAGCTCTATTGTTGACTCTTTTTGATGTTATGATAAATTGCAATTGCTTCAATGGCTGAGATTATAGTTTGTTAGTTCCCAATGAAGTATTTGAATCATACTTGACATCGTGAATTCATTGTTACTTGAGCATAAGAAATCATATGATAAAATCTATATATGTTGATGTTATAAGAATGATCATGATGCCCTCATGTCCGTATTTTATTTTTTTATCGACACCTCTATCTCTAAACATGTGGACATATTTTTCGATTTCGGCTTCCGCTTGAGGACAAGCGAGGTCTAAGCTTGGGGGAGTTGATACGTCCATTTTGCATCATGATTTTATATCAATATTTATTGCATTATGGGCTGTTATTACATATTATATCTCAATACTTATGGCTATTCTCTCTTATTTACAAGGTTTACCACGAAGAGGGGGAATGCCGGCAGCTGGAATTCTGGCTGGAAAAGGAGCAAACGTTGGAAACCAATTCTACATAGCTCCAAAAGTCCTAAAACTCCACGAAACAACTTTTCGGAATTAATAAGAATTTTTGAGCGAAAGGAATACACCAGGGGGCCCACACCCTGTCCAGGAGACAGGGGGCGCACCCCTCCTATAGGGCGCCTCTATCTCCCCGCCCCCTGGTGGCCTCCGCGTCCATCTTATGCTATATCATCGCTTTTACCTCGGAAAAATTGTGGGCAAGCTTACAGATTTAAACTCCGCCGCCACGAGGCGGAACCTTGGCGGAATCAATCTAGGGCTCCCATGAGCTGTTCTCGCGGGGACACTTCCTCCGGAGGGGAAATCATCACCAACTTCATCACTAATGATCCTCTCATCGGGAGGGGGTTAATCTCCATCAACATCTTCACCAGCACCATCTCCTCTCAAAACCCCAGTTCATCTCTTGTATCCAATCTTGTATCAAAACCACAAATTGGTACCTGTGGGTTGCTAGTAGTGTTGATTACTCCTTGTAGTTGATGCTAATTGGTTTACTTGGTGGAAGATCATATGTTCAGATCATTTATGCATATTATTACTCCTCTGATTATGAACATGAATATGCTTTGTGAGTAGTTACGTTTGTTCCTGAGGACATGGGTGAAGTCTTGCTATTAGTAGTCATGTGAATTTGGTATTCGTTTGATATTTTGATGAGATGTATGTTGTCTTTTCCTCTAGTTGTGTTATGTGAACGTCGACTACAAGACACTCCACCATTATTTGGGCCTAGAGGAAGGCATGGGGAAGTAATAAGTAGATGATGGGTTGCTAGAGTGACAGAAGCTTAAACCCTAGTTTATGCGTTGCTTCGTTAGGGGCTGATATGGATCCATATGTTTAATGATGTGGTTAGGTTTACCTTAATACTTCTTTTGTAGTTGCGGACGCTTGCAATAGGGGTTAATCATAAGTGGGATGATTGTCCAAGTAAGGGTAGTACCCAAGTACCGGTCCACCCACATATCAAATTATCAAAGTACCGAACACGAATCATATGAACGTGATGAAAACTAGCTTGACGATAATTCCCAATGTGTCCTCGGGAGCTCCTTTCTCATTACTAGAAATTTTCCAGGCTTATCCTTTGCTACATAAAGGATTGGGCCACCTTGCTGCACTTTATTTACTTTATTTACTTGTTACTCGTTACTATTTATCTTATCACAAAACTATCTATCACCTATAATTTCAGTGCTTGCAGAGAAAACCTTACTGAAAACCGCTTATCATTTCCTTCTGCTCCTCGTTGGGTTCGAAACTCTTACTTATCGAAAGGACTACGACTGATCCCCTACACTTGTGCGCCATCACGAACAAGGATGATGCTTCCATCTTAGGAGGCGAGACTGATGATGTGCCATCTTTGGCCTTCATCCATGGCGACAATGACGAGATGGTTGAGTATGGGATTTTCCCTTCGACCACAGTGACGTATGATGACTTGAGTGACTTTTGCCACCATATTGAGAGTGAGAGTGACTTCACCACTAGCCCCATATATGATGAGTTGCCCCACTTTCCATGTGAGGAGAGCCACAACCCCCACCACTTGAGTGAGATGAGTGACTCCACCATATGTGACTTTGAGTGAACCTATTTTGAGGGAGTGAGTGAACCACCACATAGAGAGAGTGAGATAGTTGATAGGTCTTGTGAGTCCATTTGCATTTCCAACAACTTGACCTCTACCTCTACTGTGTCTTCTCATTTGGTGCTAGGTCCCATTTATGATGACGCGCCGATCCTCGACGACTTCGTCCTCCCTTTGTACAAGACGATGGCCATGGTGGAATATGATGCACCCCACATGGTTCCATCAAGATGAAGATGACCACCATTTGGTCTTTCCCACCTCACCTACACCACTTGAGTGGAATGAAAATGGTAACATAGGTGACGGTGATGCTATAGTCCCACTAGTGGACATTCTTGACATTGATTGCTTGCATGATGTTGATCCACCTAGTACCTTGCTTCATGCTAGTATGATTTCCCCATGTGATGATTTTCCCATTTATGATGAATATGATGATTCTCATGTGGAGTCTATTAGTTGTGATGCCATGTTACATAGGATTTCTTGTGACAATTCGTTAGGTCACATCATGTTTGATAATCCGCTTGACTTGCCATATGCTATGCATGAGATCAACCATATGTCTTATTTGTAATCTCTTCATAGTGACTATGCATATGCCATTAAAATGAACCCAATTTGCACATATGGCATAGATGACAAACCCATGGTTATGGGCATTTGTTTTTCTTGTGATGATATTGATATGCTCCCTTTGCATCATTTATATCATATGCCATGCCATGACCACCTAGCTTCGGATATGCATTGTTTTGGATGTTGTCCATTTTCTCCATATGATGTTTTTGATATTGCTCACGAGGAGACCCCCATAGTTTCCTCATACGTTTTAGGAGATTTCGATCCATCCCATTCATTGCATGATCCCAATACTTGTGTGCACCATATGCTCTCCATGAACAAACATGATATTGATGTGCCATATACTTGCATTCTCAATTTGTGTCCCCATCGTGTCATACATAATAACTATTCTTTCATGATGGATGACATGTTCTTATACCATGCATCAAATTTCTTTGAGTGATGCTTATCTTGTGCTAACTCACATGTGCACATACACATTATGATGGATGATGTGTACATTTACCACGCGCACAATTTCTTTGGTTTGTGTCTCTTTTGTGTAGGTACCCATGAATACTTGTCAACCTCGCAATCCCACGAGTTGACAAAATGAGCTCTAGAGAGCAACGATGATTTGGGATCCCATGGATTGTCTTTCCCACCGCTCTCTTCGCACAAAGACTTCGCACATTTCTTCTACATGGCCCTCACTTGGCTATGGGTTGTTGTCCATTACATATTATATGCCCATCTTGCCATGTTCACTTTGCATGATATGCTCATTCCTATACCTTTGACATGAATTTGTGACCCATGCTTTGCATTACACATGATGATAGATTCTAGTACTTGTATGTGTATTTGCAAGCTTGGTGGAGATATTGCTTGTTCTTGCCATGTTCCTTTTGTGCACCATTCCTATGATGATACTTTCATCTTGCTTTGTGTTCGTGCTTGCGATATGTCATGTGCATTCCCTATGCCTATTATTTGCCCACATGACATGATTGCCATGATTTCTTCTAGTGTGTTGCATCTTCGCTCCACTAGTTTGCACGACTTGATCTCTATGCTTGCTCATGTTGCATCACCAATGACTCATACTTGCTCATTTCATGCGGTTGATGACAACCATCTATATGCTTTGCACATGATTCATATTGCTTCTTGTCATATATCTCCATATGTTGCCTCTCTCATGCTAGATGATTTGACATGTATTGAGTGCAACAATGATTCTAGTCTTGCTAATGAGATTGCCCCCATAGCATTCTCGCATATGATTGGAGATTTTGACATATTACTTGTGAAGCATACTTGTCTTAATTCTTTGCACCATATACCTAGTGCCATGAACATCGCCATTGTTGCATCATATTATTCATGCACTTGTGCTTCTAATGGTTATGTGCAAAAGATGAGAACCATCATGATGGATGATGTGTTTATCTACCATGCGCATACGTTCTTTGTTTTGTTTTGTGCATGTGTAGGATACTTGGACTTTGTGTCGACTTCCACTTCACGTGAGTTGTCCATTCGAGCTCTTGAGAGCGAGCCTCATATATTCTACCACGACTCGCTTCTACACCATACTTCCTACCACTTCGGCAATGTGAAGAATGCACAAGGAAATGCTTTCAAGGTGACATCCTTCTTGAGCTTGGATATTGTGGATCATACTTCATGTGTTGCTTGCACCATTTGCACGCTTGTTCGAGATATTGCTTTCACCTATGATTGCCACATTTCCATGCTTCATGACATATATACCTTGTGTTGCTACTATCATATGGTTGGTTGCACCAATATCATTTCTTCAAATATGCCATGTCCCTTTGCTTGTCACATGCTTGACTTGATTGCCTCACACATGATGAACAATTTCTCTTTCTATTGTGTTGAGTGCCACACTGTATTCACTACACCCTATGCACGTTATGCTTGGATTGTCTTGCACTTGTCCCATGTGTTTCGACACTTCATTTTATTTGGTGTTGTGAATACTTCTTATGCCTACCATAGACCTTTAATTGAGTGCTTGATGCTTGTTTGCTATGACCTTGAGGTAGATGCTTATTCTCTTGTCACACATACTTGCATCTCTACCTCACATTTGCATCCTTGTCCCCATGATATATTTGCTTGTGCTCAATTGATATGCTTACATGCCATGTCACAATCCTTTGTCACACCCGATGCAATGCTTGATGACGACACTTGTTTGGTGAATCTCCTCTTGAATGCTTGGTTTTGCACTAATGCTAACCACATTTGTTTTTCCAAGTGTTTGTTGTTCTTGCTTCTTCTGAAGGAATCACTAGACAGTGCGACATTGGCGAGTGCCCATTTCGAGTTTCAAGACGATGAGTGCTTGGTGACCGACCACTTCGACACGGCACCGCCATCTCTTTCCCATGGTGATTTGGTTTTTGATCCGAGGTCGGATCTTTTCCAAGGGGGAGGGGATGATGCGGAGCATCCTACGGTCATCACCATGTCAAGAGTCTGTTTGGCAAGTGACACGTGTGACCTCTACTTCTCATACATAAAGGTGAATCTTCTCCTTTACACGTGTTCACTTGACCCCTTCGAGGATGGTATACTACTTGACACTTCTCCCTTGTGCATGCATAGGTATTGTCGGAGCTTCATGGATGTCGAGGAGGAGTGCAAGCACCAAGGAACAACTACACCATCCGCGAGGGAAGCCTGGAAGCGACGACGGAAGAAGACGCTGCTGCTGAAGCTACAGCGGCCGGACATCCGGGCCAAGGGCCGGACATCCGGCGCCTGTGCAGTTGCCCACAAACTGCACCAACAGAAGGCCAAAGCATCAGCGGCCGGACATCCGAACCGTGTGTCCGGACATCCGGCGCCACGCCACAGCCTGGACATCCGGCATGACCCCGGAAATCCGGTGTGAGGCACCCGAAGCCAGAAGGTCACCCAGCTCGGGCCAGACATCCGGCCAACCGCCCCGGACATCCGGCGTCTCACGAGAGCCCGGACATCTGGCCCCCTGTCGGTGTACTAAGGTAGGGGTACCTCAGTACCCCAACTTGTGCACGGGCAGTCGCAGCTTCCCGCGGCAGGGTTTACCACGTGCTCGCCGGAGACCTTCCTGCTCCGTGTCCAAACCATTCAAAGACAAAGTATACAAGACAAAAGATCGAGACCCTGGCAAGCGGAGTTTGCCGGGAAGGCCGTCTCAGGCTCAAGCTTACATCACTCACGCAAGGCCCTGGCGAGAGGAGCTCGCCAGGAAGACTAGAAGATTACATCATAGAAGGCACGCCTCGGCGCTATATGCGTCCCGGCGAGGGCCCGGGAGCGACAGTTACAGAGCCCGACAAGCTCCGGCCCGCAAAGTAAGACCCGGCAAGGTGCTTGCCGGGAGAGTTGCGCTGTGCCCGCTCTAGCTCATCACCCACGCCGCCTCGAGCCTTTCTGTGGACGCGTGGCGGGTGGTCAGTGCAGCCTGGGGACACGGTGGCGCTTCACGGTGGTGGATCCATCGCTGCAAGGCACGGAGACGCAAGGGCGGAGCTTTTGGGTCGACGGCGACGGGCATTAAATGCCCTTGTCCCCATCACAAAGTAGGTAGAAGCCACTGCTCACGCACCGTAGCTACACTGCTCCTCAAGACTGCTCCAACTACCACCTCTTTTACATTTTTACCCCTTTCTCCTACGTTGACACCTGTCGGTGACCCCTTGCACTATAAAAGGAGGCCCATGCACAACGTGGAGAGGGTTCGGGTTCAGTTCGACTCATTCGACACTACAACTCACCTACGCTCTCGAGCGAGAGCAGAATAGAAACACAAAGCAGCAGTAGGAGTTTTATCTCTCCGGAGAGCTCCGAAGCTGGGTAAAAACCGCCCGCGTGCTCGCCTCGATCTGCTCTCTGTGCTCCCTCCGCCCTCGTATCAAGACAGATAAGGGCCCCGCCCCATAGGTGTTCGTGGCGGCGATCTCCCCGACATCTTTGGCGCGCCCGGTAGGGGCGCCGAGGTTGTGCGGACTGATCCGGCGTTCGCGGGCGCATTCTTCATCAACCTCTCCAGCTTCATCAGCAACTTCATCAACAATCGCGCCATGGCCCCAAGAGGAAGGCTTCGAGGGTTGCAGAGCCCGTCCGCTGCTCATCCGATGCCACCGAGCCAACGGTGGGCGGAGGAGACGCTGTCGAGGGTGGTCGCCGCGAGAACACTCGCGCGCCACCAGATCAAGGATAGGACGGATGACCGCGCCGGTCTCCGTGGACACGCCGCGTCCATCTCAAAGACACGACAACCCAGCCGCGCCATACCACGGAGGTGGTATCCGCCGGGCAAGGACACACCGGAGGCTCGCGGATGCTCGACCACCGTCCGGACACAAGCAAAGCGAAGGCGCCGGCAGACTCGCCCTCCTAACGCTGTTAGGAGTCCGAGCATATCCCGCTCCTCGCACCGCTCGCCCCCGCTCCCCTCCACTCCGGCAACCGCACCTCTTCGGAGTGCTGCGCTGCCGTCAAGTCCGGCAAGTGCTCTGGGGCCCACTCCGGCAACCGCACCTCTTCGGAGTGATGCGCTGCCGTCGAGGACGCGCCATCGAGCTCCACCGGCAAGTGCGAAGAAACAAAGACAAACCAGCCAAAGGCTAAGCCCGGCAAGAACAGCTCTGGTGCCCACTCCGGCAAGCGCACCTCTCCGGAGTGCTGCGCCGCCGTCGAGGACGTGCCATCGAGCTCCACCGGCCAGTAGGGCAAAGAGAATTGCCAAGCTCCGAATTTTTGAGTTATACCCCTTGAAAATCCGTACCTTGTATGGAGAACCTATGCGCACAGGGGTCGAATCGTGGCTAAGTTGCGCCCCTGATCTGTTTCGAGTCCGCTCAACGATGAAGGCGCGCTGCAACTAGCCCGACAAGTTCTTCCTGCCGAGGCAACACCGCCAGCCAAGCTGCCGATGTTCCGCACTCAACAAGTGTGTTTGCGCGGCAGTTCCCTCGAAGCGTGAGGGTGAAAACGCATAAGGGGGAAATCAAGGAGAAGTGCGGCCTTGCCGGATCGCAGAAGACGGAAAAGCTAAGTCATCCGAGCTTTTGTGCGAGCACTCCTTAGTTCCATGCTTTTTATGTTATGTTCCTCGTATGCTCGTCCTTTGTACGCGAAACCTGCGGCGCTGAGGAACCTACCCGCTGATTAGCCGCACCCTTATCTTGTTTCCGAGCACGCCAACGATTTAAGTGAGCTGCGACAAGTGTCGCGCCCTTGTTTCGCTTTTCGAGTCCGCCAACAAGCTAAGCGCTATGCGACTAGTCATGCAAGGTTGCTTGCCGGTAAGACCTTGCCGCCAGGCTGCTTCGAAGTTCAAGACTCGGCGCTTCGCGCAAGGGCCCCTTGCCGCAAGTTCCCTAGAAGCGAGGGTAAAACGC
Organism: Aegilops speltoides; assembly: GCA_021437245.1. Taxonomy (NCBI): domain Eukaryota; kingdom Viridiplantae; phylum Streptophyta; class Magnoliopsida; order Poales; family Poaceae; genus Aegilops; species Aegilops speltoides. Next base: position 319,424,973 of record CM038145.1, on the reverse strand, counting down.
ATAAAGGATATAACGAAGTGGAGGGCGTAACGTAGCAAGCTTTGCCGTAGGGCGCCCTTCGTATGAGAAACTTGCGCGCGGAGGAACCTACCCGTGGATAGCCGCACCCTTATCTTGTCTTCGAGCACGCTCAACGATTTAAGTGAGCTGCGACAAGCATCGCGCCCTTGTTTCGTTTTCGAGTCCGCTCAGCAAGCTAAGTCTTGCCATGACTAGTCATGCAAGGTTGCTTGCCGGTAGGACCTTGGCCAGCAGGCTGCTTCGAGTTCAGCACTCAGCGCTCGCGGCAAGGGCCCTTTGCCGGCAAGTTCCCTAGAAGCGTAGAGTGTAAACATACGAAGGGCGAAGCATGGCATCGCATTGCAGAGTCGCACCATGAGAGGACGGCTTATTACAGCGCTGTCTCAGTTGTTTTCATGGCTATAATCACAGTGACAAGGAGAAGCCGGAAGAGCGCGCTGGCGCACGGGCCCCGGCAAGCCAGTTTCGCTGGGGGCTGCAAGTACCGAAATTCCTCCGCGACAAGCCAGGATCCCCGGGGACCACGACGCCAGCGGCAAAGGCAAAGAAAGGCACACCGCACTGGTCTCGACGGTTGGCCATTGCGAGGCTGCGAGTACTAAGATTCATCTCCGCAAGCCGAGTTGCCGGGGATGCGATATCGATAAGTTTTTCATCCTCGCCATGCATCCTCTCATGGACCGGGAAAGCGGGCTGTGTCTTTGAACGAAGCGTGTCTTGTAAAACCCGTGACGCGGAGGAGCTGTCGTGGCCCGGCTTGCGCCCTTGGTTTGTTTTCGAGCACGCCAATGATTTAAGTGAGCTGCGACAAGCGCCGCGCCCTTGTTTCGCTTTCAGCACGCTCAACGATTTAAGTGAGCTGCGATAAGTGTCGCGCCTTTGTTTCGCTTTCGAGTCCGCCAACAAACACAAGTGCGCAGAATCGGCCGCAAGGTTGCTTGCGGAAGCAACACCGCCAGCGGGCTGCCGATGTTCCAGACTCAACAAGCGTGTTCGCAGGCCGCAAGCTCCCCGAGAGCGTAAGATGGGAACATACAAGACACGAATTCAAGTAAAGACTCATCCGACAAGCTGCCCCCTCTTTTCATTAAAAACATCCTAGTTTAGTACAAGTCCATAGAGGATGAAAACATGATAGAGAGGATTACATATTTTAAATACAGCTAAGGCCGAAGGCTTACAAATTGAAAGATAAGATGCCTGTAATCCTCTCTGCTGCTTCTCTGCTCAGAGTTCAGAGGTAGGTCAAGGAGGCCCCGCAAGAGAAGCTTGCCGGAGGGCAAAGGGCGCCTAGGAGAGCTACGGCGCCAGAAGACACCAAGAGAACTTCCTGGGCCGGCCAGAGCTTGGCGGAGGCGGAGGCGCCGAGGTAGAGCTTGAAGACGGGCGGCGGACGCCAAGACGCCTCGAGGGCACCTCGCCCTCGTACTCCGACTTGACGGCCTTGCCGCCACCCCTCTTCCTCTTCCGCAGCCTCCCTACGCCAGCCGCCCAAGGAGACGGCCCCGGGGAGTTCAGAAGGCCGGCGACCCGGATGATGGGGTCGCCGGTGGCGCGCGAGGCAGCGTCCGACGCCTAGTCGGACCCGCCATCCCCCTCGTCGTCGCTGTCGCTCTCCTCGCCACTCGCCGAGGAGGGACCTTCGCTATCGGAGGAGCTGTCCACACAAAGATCTCGCCGGGTCCCGAATCTCAAGACCTTGACGGCGAGAAGGTCGCCTCCATTAACTTGAAATGGAGGGTAAACCCGCCGCCAAGCTATGGATGCGGCGAACGCCTTCCACCCTCGGTCGGTACATCACGCCGGGGCTGGGGACACGACACTCACTCGAAAGTGCCATCGATCCCACACCCCTCATGCGCAACTCCATCACCTCGGGCGGATCCGGTTCCATCGCGCTCATGAACGGGCCGGCAGCCGGAGGCGGCGACGAGGCGCCGGCGCAGCTTGATGAAGAACTCCTGAGGATCGCTCCAAGATGGACCGCCGAGAGAAAGGAGCCGCGGAGGAGACGGGGAGGCACATCGCACGACCGCCTCTCCCGGCCGCCTCGACCGCGCCCTCGGCCTCGTCCTGCCTCGCCCCCCCTCTCCCCCTCGTGGCGGCTCCCCCACGGGTGCGGGATAGGAGAAGCACGCTGCTGAGGCGACCCTCGCTGCCACCGCTGAGGAGCTAGGATTTCCTCCTTCCATGGCGGGAAGAAGAACGAAGTCAAGACGAAGGGAGAAGAGGAAGTGTGAGACCATTGTGCTCCCCTTCCGCCTTTTTAAAGGGCGAGGTGGGGCTCAACCGCCTGCCCGGCCAATCGGGAAGCAAGGAGGGCAGAGGAGCGGGCCGACTCGCCATCTCCGCCCGGACGGCTCGGTCTCCCACCTTCGCCGCCCACGACCCCAGCAAGATGAGGGCATGCGTAAAAAGCGGGCCGAGCGACGGGTGAAGGGACCTCGCCGCACCACGATCACGGGATGGATGCCCTAAAGACCGCATCGCCGCCCACGCCCCACGACGCCGCAATCGACGCGTCGTTATGGGGGATGCGCGATGCAGTGGATTCGACGCGCCAGGGCGCGTGTGCCGTGCAGACTGCTTTTTGGGCCTGGCCCAACAACGCCGCACTGCAGTGTGGCCCAGCCGGGGCTCTGTCGGTGTACTAAGGTAGGGGTACCTCAGTACCCCAACTTGTGCACGGGCAGTCGCAGCTTCCCGCGGCAGGGTTTACCACGTGCTCGCCGGAGACCTTCCTGCTCCGTGTCCAAACCATTCAAAGACAAAGTATACAAGACAGAAGATCGAGACCCCGGCAAGCGGAGTTTGCCGGGAAGGCCGTCTCAGGCTCAAGCTTACATCACTCACGCAAGGCCCTGGCGAGAGGAGCTCGCCAGGAAGACTAGAAGATTACATCATAGAAGGCACGCCTCGGCGCTATATGCGTCCCGGCGAGGGCCCGGGGAGCGACAAGTTACAGAGCCCGACAAGCTCCCGGGCCCGGCAAAGTCAAGACCCCGGCAAGGTGCTTGCCGGGAGAGTTGCGCTGTGTGCCCGCGCTCCAGCTCATCAGCCCACGCGTGCGCCTCGAGCCTTTCGAGGACGCTGCGGCGGTGGTCAGGCAGCCTGGGGACACGGTGGCGCTTCACGGTGGTGGATCCATCGCCGTGGCAAGCACGGAGACGGAAGGGCGGGAGCTTTTGGGGTCGACGGCGACGGGCATTAAATGCCCTTGTCCCCATCACAAAGTAGGTAGAAGCCACTGCTCACGCACTGTAGCTACACTGCTCCCAAGACTGCTCCAACTACCACCTCTTTACATTTTACCCCTTTCTCCCACGCTGACACCGCCGGTGACCCCTTGCACTATAAAAGGAGGCCCATGCACAACGTGGAGAGGGTTCTGTTCATTCGACTCATTCGACACTACAACTCACCCACGCCTCGAGCGAGAGCAGCATAGAAACACAAAGCAGCAGGAGTTTTATCTCCTGAGAGCTCCGGCTGGGTAAAACCGCCTGCGTGCTCGCCTCGATCTGCTCTCAGGCTCCCTCCGCCTCGATCAAGATGCATAAGGGGCCCCGGCCCCATAGGTGTTCGTGGCGGGCAGATCTCCCCCGACACCCCCAGCCCGGACGTCCGGCGCCTGCCCGCGCGCAGAGTCGGGCCAAAGGCCCATGTATCCCCTCCTCACTTACCCCTTCGTGTACTAGCCTATATATACTCCATCCCCTTCCTCTAGTTAGGGTTAGCAAAGTGATAGCTCATTTGTATGTGAGCTTTGCTCCTACCTATCTCTACTCTTGAGAGAGAGAGACCACTACTCCATTGGAGGCCAAGACCTCCATCTAGGAGAAGATCCTATGAGATATCATCAAGACCCCCTCGTGGGAAGATCCGTCTAGGATATCATCAAGACCTCCTCTTGGAGATGAACCTTACCTTGTATCTTTCCCTTTGTTGTTCATGTACCTTGTGATCTTGTGTGTTTGATTGTCTAGTGGATGTGTGATTGGACTTGTTCTTGAGTGTTTCCCCTTGTGATTTATCCCCGTTCTTCCCCGTGTTCTTCGAGGGATCCTACTCCAATCGTGAAAGATCAGCCTACACCGAGTTAGCCCCGTATCATTACCGGAACCCCCCGGGGGCTTAATGGGCCATAGCGAGCCTTAGTGGAGAAGAGGAGAGGAGGCCAGGGCAGGGCTGCGCGCCCCTACCCCTAGTCTGAATAGGACAAGGAGAAGGGGGTGGCGTCCCCCTTTCCTTCCTCTCTCTCCCTCCTCTTTCCCCCTTGCTCCTTTATATACGGGGGCAGGGGCACCTCTAGACACAACAATTGATCTCTTGATCTCTTAACCGTGTGCGGTGCCCCCCTCCACCATAGTCCTCCTCGATAATATTGTGGCGGTGCTTAGGCGAAGCCTGCGATGGTAGAACATCCGTCCTGCGATGGAACTCTCCTCGTTAGATCACATCAAGATGATCTAACACTTCGCATCTATGGCAGAGTTGCTAATTCTTCTTTTTTTTGAAATTACTATGTTGGGGAATGTGGTAATTTTTAAAAAAATCCTACGCACATGCAATATCATGGTGATGCATAGCAATGAGAGGGTAGAGTGTCATCCACGTACCCTCGTAGACTGAAAGCGGAAGCATTAGAACAACGCGGTTGATGTAGTAGTACGTCTTCATGGCCCGACCGGTCAAGCACTGAAAGCACGACACCTCCGAGTTCTAGCACACATTCAGCTCGATGACGTCCATCGAACTCCGATCCAGCTGAGTGTCGAGGGAGAGTTCCGTCAGCACGACGACGTGGTGACGATGTTGATGTTCTACCGTCGCAGGGCTTTGCCTAAGCACCACTACAATATTATCGAGGAGGACTATGGTGGAGGGGGGCACCGCACACGGCTAAGAGATCAATGATCTGTTGTTGTGTCTCTAGAGGTGCCCTCTGCCCCCGTATATAAAGGAGCAAGGGGGGAGGGGGCGGCCGGCCAAGGAGGGGGCGCGCCATGGGGAGTCCTAGGACTCCCTCCTTTCCTTGTTGGACTTGGAGAAGCGGGGAAAGAGGAGGAAGAGAGAAGAAGGAAAGGGGGGGCGCCCCCCTCTCTCCTTGGCATATTAGGACTAGGGGGAGGGGCACACGGCCCAGCCCTGGGCGCCTCTCCTCTTCTCCACTAAGGCCCACTATGGCCCATTAAGCCCCCAAGGGGTTCCGGTAACCCCCGGTTCTCCGGTAAAATCCCGATTTCACCTGGAACACTTCCGATATCCAAATATAGGCTTCCAATATATCAATCTTCATGTCTCGACCATTTCGAGACTCCTTGTCATGTCCGTGATCACATCCGGGACTCCGAACAACCTTCGGTACATCAAAACTCATAAACTCATAATATAACTGTCATCAAAACTTTAAGCGTGCGGACCCTACGGGTTCGAGAACTATGTAGACATGACCGAGACACGTTACCGGTCAATAACCAATAGCAGAACCTGGATGATCATATTGGCTCCTACATATTCTACGAAGATCTTTATCGGTCAAACCGCATAACAACATATGTTGTTCCCTTTGTCATCGGTATGTTACATGCCCGAGATTCGATCGTCGGTATCCCAATACCTAGTTCAATCTCGTTACCGGCAAGTCTCTTTACTCGTTATGTAATGCATCATTCCGTAACTAACTCATTAGCTACATTTCTTGCAAGGCTTATATTGATGTGCATTACCGAGAGGGCCCAGAGATACCTCTCCGACAATCGGAGTGACAAAACCTAATCTCGAAATACGCCAACTCTACATGTACCTTTCGAGACACCTAGAGCTCCTTTATAATCACCCGATTCGCTGTGACGCTTTGGTAGCACACAAAGTGTTCCTCCGGTAAACGGGAGTTGCATAATCTCATAGTTGTAGGAAAATGTATAAGTCATGAAGAGAGCAATAGCAACATACTAAACGATCAAGTGCTAAGCTAATGGAATGGGTCAATTCAATCACATCATTCTCCTAATGATGTGATCCCGTTAATCAAATGACAACTCATGTCTATGGTTAGGAAACATAACCATCTTTGATTAATGAGCTAGTCAAGTAGAGGCATACTAGTGACATTAAGTTTGTCTATGTATTCACACATGCATCATGTTTCCGGTTAATACAATTCTAGCATGAATAATAAACATTTATCATGATATAAGGAAATAAATAATAACTTTATTATTGCCTCTAGGGCGTATTTCCTTCAGTGTCGCACTTGCACTAGAGTCAATAATCTAGATTACACAGTAATGATTCTAACACCCATGGATCCTTGGTGCTGATCATGTTTTGCTTGTGGAAGAGGCTTAGTCAATGGGTCTGCAACATTCAGATCCGTATGTATCTTGCAAATCTCTATGTCTCCCACCTGGACTTGGTCCCGGATGGAATTGAAGCGTCTCTTGATGTGCTTGGTCCTCTTGTGAAATCTGGATTGCTTTGCCAAGGCAATTGCACCAGTATTGTCATAGAAGATCTTCATTGGTCCCGATGCACTAGGTATGACACCTAGATCGGAAATGAACTCCTTCATCCAGACTCCTTCATTTGCTGCTTCCGAAGCAGCTATGTACTCTGCTTCGCATGTAGATCGTGCCACGACGCTTTGTTTAGAATTGCACCAATTGACAGCTCCACCGTTCAATATAAACACGTATCCGGTTTGCGATTTAGAATCGTCTGGATCAGTGTCAAAGCTTGCATCGACTTAACCATTTATGACTAGATCTTTGTCACCTCCATAAACGAGAAACATATCCTTAGTCCTTTTCAGGTATTTCGGGATATTCTTGACCATGTCGATGATCCACTCTGGATTACTTTGGTACCTCCCTGCTAAACTTATTGCTAAGCATACATCAGGTCTGGTACACATCATTGCATACATGATAGAGCCTATGGCTGAAGCATAGGGAACATCTTTCATTTTCTCTCTATCTTCTGCTGTGGTCGAGCATTGAGTCTGACTCAACTTCACACCTTGTAATACAGGCAAGAACCCTTTCTTTGCTTGATCCATTTTGAACTTTTTAAAAAATTTATCAAGGTATGTGCTTTGTGAAAGTCCAATTAAGCGTCTTGATCTATCTCTATAGATCTTGATGCCTAATATGTAAGCAGCTTCACCGAGGTCTTTCATTGAAAAACTTTTATTCAAGTATCCTTTTATGCTATCTAGAAATTCTATATCATTTCCAATTAACAATATGTTGTCTACATATAATATCAGAAATGCTACAGAGCTCCCACTCACTTTCTTGTAAATACAGGCTTCTCCAAAAGTCTGTATAAAACCATATGTTTTGATCACACTATCAAAGCATTTATTCCAACTCCGAGAGGCTTGCACTAGTCCATAAATGGATCGCTCCGAGAGGATCACACTATCAAAGCAACTTTTGGATCGACAAAACCTTCTGGTTGCATCATATACAACTCTTCTTCAAGAAATCCATTCAGGAATGCAGTTTTGACATCCATTTGCCATATTTCATAATCATAAAATGCGGCAATTGCTAACATGATTCGGACAGACTTAAGCATCGCTACGGGTGAGAAAGTCTCATCGTAGTTAACTCGTTGAACTTGTCGAAAAGCTTTCGCAATAAGTCGAGCTTTGTAGACAGTTACATTACCATCAGCGTCAGTCTTCTTCTTGAAAATCCATTTATTCTCGATGGCTTGCCAATCACCGGGCAAGTCAACTAAAGTCCATACTTTGTTCTCATACATGGATCCCATCTCAGATTTCATGGCCTCAAGCCATTTTGCGGAATCTGGGCTCATCATCGCTTCCTCATAGTTCGTAGGTTCGCCATGGTCAAGTAACATGACTTCGAGAATAGGATTACCGTACCACTCTGGTGCGGATCTTACTCTGGTTGACCTACGAGGTTCTGTAGTAACTTGATCTGAAGTTTCATGATCAATATCATTAGCTTCCTCACTGATTGGTGTAGATGTCACAAGAACCGGTTTCTGTGATGAACTACTTTCCAATAAGGGAGCAGGTACAGTTACCTCATCAAGTTCTACTTTCCTCCCACTCACTTCTTTCAAGAGAAACTCTTTTTCTAGAAAGGATCTGAATTTAGCAACAAAAGTCTTGCCTTCAGATCTGTGATAGAAGGTTTACCCAATAGTCTCTTTTGGGTATCCTATGAAGACACATTTCTCCGATTTGGGTTCGAGCTTATCTGGTTGAAGTTTCTTCACATAAGCATCGCAGCCCCAAACTTTAAGAAATGACAACTTTGCTTTGTTGCCAAACCACAACTCATAAGGCGTCGTCTCAACGGATTTTGATGGTGCCCTATTTAACGTGAATGCGGCCGTCACTAAAGCATAACCCCAAAATGATAGCGGTAAATCAATAAGAGACATCATAGATCGCACCATATCTAGTAAAGTACGATTACGACGTTCGGACACACCATTTCGTTGTGGTGTTCCGGGTGGCGTGAGTTGCGAAACTATTCCGCATTGTTTCAAATGTAAACCAAACTCGTATCTCAAATATTCTCCTCCATGATCAGATCGTAGAAACTTTATTTCTTGTTGCGATGATTTTCCACTTCACTCTAAAATTCTTTGAACTTTTCAAATGTTTCAGACTTGTGTTTCATTAAGTAGATATACCCATATCTGCTGAAATCATCTGTGAAGGTGAGAAAATAACGATATCTGCCGCGAGCCTCAACATTCATTGGAGCACATACATCAATATGTATGATTTCCAATAAGTCTGTTGCTCGCTCCATAGTTCCGGAGAACGGTGTTTTTGTCATCTTGCCCATGAGGCACGGTTCGCAAGTACCAAGTGATTCATAATCAAGTGATTCCAGAAGTCCATCAGTATGGAGTTTCTTCATGCGCTTTACACCAATATGACCCAAATGGCAATGCCACAAATAAGTTGCACTATCATTATCAACTCTGCATCTTTTGGCTTCAACATTATGAATATGTGTATCACTACTATCGAGATTTAATAAAAATAGACCACTCTTCAAGGGTGCATGACCATAAAAGATATTACTCATATAAATAGAACAACCATTATTCTCTGATTTAAATGAATAACTATCTCGCATCAAACAAGATCCAGATATAATGTTCATGCTCAACGCTGGCACCAAATAACAATTATTCAGGTCTAAAACTAATCCCGAAGGTAGATGTAGAGGTAGCGTGCCGACCGCGATCACATCAACTTTGGAACCATTTCCCACGCGCATCGTCACCTCGTCCTTAGCCAATCTTCGCTAATCCATAGTCCTGTTTTGAGTTGCAAATATTAGCAATGAACCAGTATCAAATACCCATCGTGCTCTGCGAGCATTAGTAAGGTACACATCAATAACATGTATATCACATATACCTTTGTTCACCTTGCCATCCTTCTTATCCGCCAAATACTTGGGGCAGTTCCGCTTCTAGTGTCCAGTCTGCTTGCAGTAGAAGCACTCAGTCTCAGGCTTAGGTCCAGATTTGGGTTTCTTATCTTGAGTAGCAACTTGTTTGATGTTCTTCTTGAAGTTCCCCTTCTTCTTCCCTTTACCCTTTTTCTTGAAACTGGTGGTCTTATTGACCATCAACACTTGATGCTCCTTCTTGATTTCTACCACCGCAGCCTTTAGAATTGCGTAGAGCTCGGGAATAGTCTTGTCCATCCCTTGCATATTATTGTTCATCACGAAGCTCTTGTAGCTTGGTGGCAGTGATTGAAGAATTCTGTCAATGACACTATCATCAGGAAGATTAACTCCCAGTTGAATCAAGTGATTATTATACCCAGACATTTTGAGTATATGTTCACTGACAGAACTATTCTCTTCCATCCTGCAGCAATAGAACTTATTGGATACTTCATATCTCTCAATCTGGGCATTTGCTTGAAATATTAACTTCAACTCCTGGAACATCTCATATGCTCCATGGCGTTCAAAACGTCGTTGAAGTCCCGGTTCTAAGCCTTATAGCATGGCACATTGAACTATTGAGTAGTCATCAGCTTTGCTCTGCCAGACGTTCTTAACATTGTCAGTTGCATCTGCAGCAGGCCTGGAACCCAGCGGTGCTTCCAGGACGTAATTTTTCTGTGCAGCAAATGAGGATAATCCTCAAGTTACGGACCCAGTCCGTGTAATTGCTACCATCATCTTTCAATTTAGCTATCTCAAGGAACGCATTAAAATTCAACGGAACAACAACATGAGCCATCTATCTATAACAAACATAGACAAGCAAAATACTATCAGGTACTAAGTTAATGATAAATTTAAGTTCAATTAATCATATTACTAAAGAACTCCCACTTAGAAAGACATCTCTCTAGTCATCTAAGTGATCACGTGATCCAAATCAACTAAACCATGTCCGATCATCACGTGAGATGGAGTAGTTTTCAATGGTGAACATCACTATGTTGATCATATCTACTATATGATTCACGTTCGGCCTTTCGATCTCCGTGTTCCGAGGCCATACCTGTATATGCTAGGCTCATCAAGTTTAACCTGAGTATTCCGCGTGTGCAACTATTTTGCACCCGTTGTATTTGAACGTAGAGCCTATCACACCCGATCATCATGTGGTGTCTCAGCACGAAGAAATTTCGCAACGGTGCATACTCAGGGAGAACACTTCTTGATATAGTGAGAGATCATCTTAAAATGCTACCGTCAATCAAAGCAAAATAAGATGCATAAAGGATAAACATCACATGCAATCAATAAAGGTGATATGATATGGCCGTCATCATCTTGTTCTTGTGATCTCCATCTCCGAAGCACCGTCGTGATCACCATCGTCACCGGCATGACACCTTGATCTCCATCGTAGCATCATTGTCCTTTCGCCATCTATTGCTTCTATGACTATCGCTGCCACTTAGTGATAAAGTAAAGCAATTACAGGGCGCTTGCATTTCATACAATAAAGCGACAACCATATGGCTCCTGCAGTTGTCGATAACTCGGTTACAAAACGTGATCATCTCATACAATAAAATATAGCATCACGTCTTGACCATATCACATCACAACATGCCCTGCAAAAACAAGTTAGACGTCCTCTACTTTGTTGTTGCAAATTTTACGTGGCTGGTACGGGCTGAGCAAGAACCGTTCTTACCTACGCATAAAAACCACAACGATAGTTCATCAAGTTAGTGTTGTTTTAACCATTGCAAGGACTGGGTGTAGCCACACTCGGTTCAACTAAAGTTGGAGAAACTGACACCCGCTAGCCACCTGTCTGCAAAGCACGTCAGTAGAACTAGTCTCGCGTAAGCGTACGCGTAATGTTGGTCCGGGTCGCTTCATCCAACAATACCGCCGAACCAAAGTATGACATGCTGGTAAGCAGTATGACTTGTATCGCCCACAACTCACTTGTGTTCTACTCGTGCATATAACATCTAGGCATAAAACCAGGCTCGGATGCCACTGTTGGGGAACGTGGTAATTTCAAAAAAATTCCCACGCACACGCAAGATCATGGTGATGCATAGCAATGAGAGGGGAGAGTGTCGTCCACATACCCTTGTAGACCGAAAGCGGAAGCGTTAGAACAACACGGTTGATGTAGTCATACATCTTCACGGCCCGACTGATCAAGCACCGAAACTACGACACCTCTGAGTTCTAGCACACGTTCAGCTCGATGACGTCCCTCGAACTCCGATCCAGCCGAGTGTCGAGGGAGAGTTTCGTCAGCACGACGGTGTGGTGACGATCTTGATGTTCTACCGTCGCAGGGCTTCGCCAACGCACCACTACAATATTATCGACGAGGACTATGGTGGAGGGGGGCACCGCACACGGCTAAGAGATCAAGAGATCAATTGTTGTGTCTAGAGGTGCCCCTGCCCCCGTATATAAAGGAGCAAGGGGGAGGGGGCGGCCGGCCAGGAAGGTGGCGCGCCAAAGGGAGTCCTACTCCCACCGGGAGTAGCACTCCCTCCTTCCTTGTTGGATTAGGAGAAAGGGGGAAAGAGCAGGGAGAGAGAGGAAGGAAAGGGGGGGGGGTGTTGAGGAACGTAGTAATTTCAAAAAAAATCCTACGCACACGCACGATCATGGTGATGCATATCAACGAGAGGGGAGAGTGTTGTCCATGTACCCTCGTAGACCGAAAGCGGAAGCGTTATGACAACGCGGTTGATGTAGTCGTACGTCTTCACGATCCGACCAATCCAAGTACCGAACGTATGACACCTCCGAGTTCAGCACACGTTCAGCTCGAAGATGATCCACGGACTCCGATCCAGCAGGGTGTCGGGGAAGAGTTCCGTCAGCACGACAGCATGGTGATGGTGATGACATTCTACCGACGCAGGGCTTCGCCTAAGCACCGCTACGATATGACCGAGGTGGAATATGGTGGAGGGGGGCACTGCACACGGCTAAGGAATGATCACGAAGATCAACTTGTGTGTCTATGGGGTGCCCCCCTACCCCCGTATATAAAGGAGCAAGGGGAGGAGGGCCGGCCAAGGAGGAGGAGGCGCGCCCAATGGGGGAGTCCTACTCCCACCGGGAGTAGGACTCCTCCTTTCCTAGTAGGAGTAGGAGAGAAGGAAGGGGAAGAGAGAAGGGAAGGAAGGACGGGGTGCGGCCCCTCCCCCTAGTCCAATTCGGACTAGGCCTTGGGGGGGGGGGCTGCCCTAGGCAGCCCCTCTCTCTTTCTCGTATGGCCCAATAAGGCCCAACAATTCTCCCCGGCGAATTCCCGTAACTCTTCGGTACTCCGATAAATACCCGAATCACTCGGAACCTTTCCGAAGTCTGAATATAGTCGTCCAATATATCGATCTTTACGTCTCGACAATTTCAAGACTCCTCGTCATGTCCCAGATCTCATTAGGGACTCCGAACTCCTTCGATACATCAAAACTCATAAACTCATAATATAACTGTCATCGAAACCTTAAGCTTGCGGACCCTACGGGTTCGAGAACAATGTAGACATGACCGAGACACGTTTCCGGTCAATAACCAATAGCGTAACCTGGATGCTCATATTGGCTCCTACATATTCTATGAAGATATTTATCGGTCAAACCGCATAACAACATGCGTTGTTCCCTTTGTCATCGGTATGTTACTTGCCCGAGATTCGATCATCGGTATCTCAATACCTAGTTCAATCTCGTTACCGGCAAGTCTCTTTACTCGTTATGTAATGCATCATTCCGCAACTAACTCATTAGTTACATTGCTTGCAAGGCTTATAGTGATGTGCATTACCGAGAGGGCCCAGAGATACCTCTCTGACAATCGGAGTGACAAATCCTAATCTCAAAATACGCCAACTCAACATGTACCTTTGGAGACACCTGTAGAGCTCCTTTATAATCACCCAGTTACATTGTGACGTTTGGTAGCACACAAAGTGTTCCTCCGGTAAATGGGAGTTGCATAATCTCATAGTTGTAGGAACATGTATAAGTCATGAAGAAAACAATAGCAACATACTAAACGATCAAGTGCTAAGCTAACGGAATGGGTCAAGTCAATCACATCATTCTCCTAATGATTTGATCCCGTTAATCAAATGACAACTCAGGTCTATGGCTAGGAAACTTAACCATCTTTGATTCACGAGCTAGTCAAGTAGAGGCATACTAGTGAAACTATGTTTGTCTATGTATTCACACATGTATTATGTTTCCGGTTAATACAATTCTAGCATGAATAATAAACATTTATCATGAAATAAGGAAATAAATAATTTCTTTATTATTGCCTCTAGGGCATATTTCCTTCAGTCTCCCACTTGCACTAGAGTCAATAATCTAATTCACATCGCCATGTGATTTAACACCAATATTCATATCTGAATATGATTAACACCCATAGTTCACATCGTCATGTGACCAACACCCAAAGGGTTTACTAGAGTCAATAATCTAGTTCACATCGCTATGTGATTAACACCCAAAGAGTACTAAGGTGTGATCATGTTTTGATCGTGAGAGAAGCTTAGTCAACGGGTCTGTCACATTCAGAGCCGTATGTATTTTGCAAATATTCTATGTCTACAATGCTCTGCACGAAGCTAGCTAATTGCTCCCACTTTCAATATGTATCCAGATTGAGACGTAGAGTCATCTGGATCGGTGTGAAAGCTTGCACCGATGTAACTCTTTACGACGGGCTCTTTTATCACCTCCATAATCGAGAAATATTTCCTTAGTCCTCACTAAGGATATTTTTGACCAATGTCCAGTGATCTACTCCTAGATCACTGTTGTACTCCCTTGCCAAATTAAGAACAAGGTATACAATAGGTGCGGTACATAGCATAGCATACTTTATAGAACCTATGGTGAGGCATAGGAATGACTTTCATTCTCTTTTCTATTTTACGCCTTGGTGGGATTTGAGTCTTACTCAATTTCACACCTTTGAAACACAGGCAAGAACTCTTTCTTTGACTGTTCCATTTTGAACTATTTCAAAATCTTGACAAGGTATGTACTTATTGAAAAACTTATCAAGCGTCTTGATCTATCTCAATAGATCTTGATGCTCAATATGTAAGTAGCTTTACTGAGTTCTTTCTTTTAAAGAACTCCTTTTAAATACTCCTTTATGCTTTCCAGAAAAATTCTACATCATTTCTGATAAACAATATGTTACTCTCATATATTTATCAGAAAGGCGGTAGTGCTCCCACTCACTTTATTGTAAATACAGGCTTCATTGCAAGTCTGTATAAAACTATATGCTTTGATCAACTTATCAAAGCGTATATTCCAACTCTGAGATGCTTGCACCAGTCCATAGATGGATCGCTGGAGCTTGCACATTTTGTTAATACCTTTAGGATTGACAAAACCTTCTGGTTGCATCATATACAACTCTTCGTTAATAAAACCATTAAGGAATGCAGTTTTGACATCCATTTGCCAGATTTCATAAAACGTGGCAATTTCTAACATGATTCGGACAGACTTAAGCATCGATACGAGTGAGAAAATCTCATTGTATTCAACACCTTGAACTTGTCGAAAAACCTTTTGCGACAAGTCGAGCTTTGTAGATAGTAACCCTACTATCAGCGTCTGTCTTCCTCTTGAAGATCCATTTATAAAATATGGCTTGCCGATCATCAGGCAATTCCACCAAAGTCCACACTTTGTTCTCATACATGGATCCAATCTCAGATTTCATGGTCTCAAGCCATTTTGCGGAATCTGGGCTCATCATCGCTTCCTCATAGTTCATAGGTTCATCATGGTCTAGTAACATGACTTCTAGAATAGGATCACCGTACTACTCTGGTGCGGACCGTACTCTGGAAGACCTATGAGTTTCTATAATAACTTGATCTGAAGTTTCATGATCATCATCATTAACTTCCTCACTAATTGGTGTAAGAATCACTAGAACTGATTTCTGTGATGAACTACTTTCCAATTCGGGAGAAGGTACAATTACCTTATCAAGTTCTACTTTCCTTCCACTCGCTTCTTTCAAGAGAAACTCCTTCTCTAGAAAGGATCCATTCTTAGCAACGAATGATTTGCCTTTGGATCTGTGATAGAAGGTGTACCCAACAGTTTTCTTTGGGTTTTCCATGAAGATGCACTTCTCCGATTTGGGTTCGAGCTTATCAGGTTGAAACCTTTTTCACATAAGCATCGCAACTCCAAACTTTAAGAAACGACAGCTTAGGTTTACTGCTAAACCATAGTTCATACGGTGTCATCTCAACGGATTTAGATGGTGCCCTATTTAAAGTGAATGTAGCTATCTCTAATGCATAACCCCAAAATGATAGTGGTAAATCGGTAAGATACATCATAGATCGCACTATATCCAATAAAGTGCGGTTACGATGTTCGGACACACCATTACGCTGTGGTGTTCCATGTGGTGTGAACTGTGAAACTATTCCACATTGAAGGCCAAACTCGTAGCTCAAATATTCATCTCTACAATCAGATCATAGAAACTTTATTTTCTTGTTACGATGATTTTTCCACTTCACTCTGAAATTCTTTGAACCTTTCAACTATTTTAAACTTATGTTTCATCAAGCAGATATATCCATATCTGCTCAAATCATCTTGTGAAGGTCAGAAAATAACGATACTTGCCACGAGTATCAACACTCATTGGATCGTATACATCGGTATGTATTATTTCCAATAAGTCAGTAGTTCGCTCCATTGTTCCTGAGAACAGAGTTTTAGTCATTTTGCCCAAAAGGCACAGTTCGCAAGCATCAAGTGATTCATAACCAAGTGATTCCGAAAATCCATCTTTATGGAGTTTCTTCATGCGCTTTACACCGATATGACCCAACGGCGATTACCACAAATAAGTTGCACTATCATTATTAACTTTACATCTTTTGGCATCAATATTATGAATATGTGTATCACTACGATCGAGATCCAACAAACTATTTTCATTGGGTGTATGACCATTGAAGGTCTTATTCATGTAAACAGAATAACAATTATTCTCTAACTTTAAATGAATAACCGTATCGCAATAAATATGATCAAATCATATTCATGCTCAACGCAAATGCCAAATAACATTTATTTAGGTTTAACACTAATCCCGAAAGTGTAGGGAGTGTGCGATGATGATCATATCAATCTTGGAACCACTTCCAACACACATCATCACTTCACCCTCAACTAGTCTCTGTTTATTCTGTAACTCCTGTTTTGAGTTACTAATTTTTTAGCAACCGAACAAGTATCAAATACTCAGGGGCTACTATAAACACTAGTAAGGCACACATCAATGACCTGTATATCAAATATACCCATGTTCACTTTGCCATCCTTCTTATCTACCAAATATTCAGGGCATTTCCGCTTCCAGTGACCATTTCCTTTGCAGTAGAAGCACTCAGTTTCAGGCTTTGGTTCAGCTTTGGGCTTCTTCGCGGGAGTGACAACTTGCTTGTCATTCTACTTGAAGTTCCCTTTCTTTCCCTTTGCCCTTTTCTTGAAACTAGTGATCTTGTCAACCATCAACACTTGATGCTCTTTCTTGATTTCTACCTTCGTCGATTTTAATATCACGAAAAGCTTGGGAATCGTTTTCGTCATCCCTTGCATACTATAGTTCATCACAAAGTTCTACTAACTTAGTGATGGTGACTAGAGAACTCTGTCAATCACTATCTTATCTGGAAGATTAACTCCCACTTGATTCAAGCGATTGTAGTAACCAGACAATCTGAGCACATGCTCACTAGTTGAGCGATTCTCCTCCATCTTTTACCTATGGAACTTGTTGGAGACTTCATAACTCTCAACTCGGGTATTTGCTTAAAATATTAACTTCAACTCCTGGAACATCTCATGTGATCCATGACGTTCAAAACGTCTTTGAAGTCCCGATTCTAAGCCGTTAAGCATGGTGCACTAAACTATCAAGTAGTCATCATATTGAGCTAGCCAAACGTTTATAACATCTGCATCTGCTCCTGCAATAGGTTTGTCACCTAGCGGTGCATCAAGGACATAGTTCTTCTGTGCAGCAATGAGGATAAACCTCAGATCACGGATCCAATCCGCATCATTGCTACTAACATCTTTCAACACAATTTTCTCTAGGAACATATCAAAATAAACATATGAAAGCAACAAATAGCGAGCTATTGATCTACAACATAATTTGCAAAATACTACGGGACTAAGTTCATGATAGATTTAAGTTCAATTAATCATATTACTAAAGAACTCCCACTTAGACAGACATCTCTCTAGTCATCTAAGTGATCACGTGATCCAAATCAACTAAACCATGTCCGATCATCACGTGAGATGGAGTAGTTTTCAATGGTGAACATCACTATGTTGATCATATCTACTATATGATTCACGTTCGACCTTTCGGTCTCCGTGTTCGAGGCCATATCTGTATATGCTAGGCTCGTCAAGTTTAACTTTGAGTATTCGCGTGTGCAACTGTTTTGCACCGTTGTATTTGAACATAGAGCCTATCACACCCGATCATCACGTGGTTTCTCAAAGACGAAGAACTTTCATAGCGGTGCATACTCGGGAGAACACTTCTTGGTAATTTAGTGAGAGATCATCTTAAAATGCTACACCAATCAAAGCAAGATAAGATGCATAAAGGATAAACATCACATGCAATCAATATAAGTGATATGATATGGCCATCATCATCTTGTGCTTGTGATCTCCATCTCGAAGCACCGTCGTGATCATCATCGCCACCGGCGCGACACCTTGATCTCCATCGTAGCATCGTTGTCGTTCGCCATCTATTGCTTCTCGACTATCGCTACCGCTTAGTGATAAAGTAAAGCAATTACAGAGCGTTGCATTTCATACAATAAGCGACAACCATATGGCTCCTGCCATTGCCGATAACTTTGGTTACAAAACATGATCATCTCATACAATAAAATATAGCATCACGTCTTGACCATATCACATCATAACATGCCTGCAAAAACAAGTTAGGCGTCCTCTACTTTGTTGTTGCAAATTTTACGTGGCTGCTACGGGCTAAGCAAGAACTGTTCTTACCTCGCATCAAAACCACAGCGATAGTTCGTCAAGTTAGTGTTGTTTTAACCTTCGCAAGGACCGGGCGTAGCCACACTCAGTTCAACTAAAGTGAGAGAGACAGACACCCGCCACCACTTTTAAGCATGAGTGCTCGTAACGGTGAAACCAGTCTCGCGTAAGCGTCTGGCGTAATGTCGGTGCGGGCTGCTTCATCTCACAATACCGCTGAACCAAAGTATGACATGCTGGTAAGCAGTATGACTTGTATCGCCCACAACTCACTTGTGTTCTACTCGTGCATATGACATCTACGCATAAAACCAGACTCGGATGCCACTGTTGAGGAACGTAGTAATTTCAAAAAAATTCCTACGCACACGCAAGATCATGGTGATGCATAGCAACGAGAGGGGAGAGTGTTGTCCACGTACCCTCATAGACCGAAAGCGGAAGCGCTATGACAATGCGGTTGATGTAGTCGTACATCTTCACGATCCGAACGATCCAAGTACCGAACGTACGACACCTCCGAGTTCATCACACGTTCAACTCGATGAAGATCCCCAGACTCTGATCCAGTAGGGTGTCGGGGAAGAGTTCCGTCAGCATGACGGCGTGGTGACGGTGATGATGTTCTACCGACGCAGGGCTTCGCCTAAGCACCGCTACGATATGACCGAGGTGGAATATGGTGGAGGGCGGCACCGCACACGGCTAAGGAACGATCACGAAGATCAACTTGTGTGTCTATGGGGTGCCCCCCTGCCCCCGTATATAAAGGAGCAAGGGGAGGAGGGCCGGCCAAGGAGGAGGAGGCGCGCCCAAGGGGGGAGTCCTACTCCCACCGGGAGTAGGACTCCTCCTTTCCTAGTAGGAGTAGGAGAGAAGGAAGGGGAAGAGAGAAGGGAAGGAAGGAGGGGGTGCAGGCCCTCCCCCTAGTCCAATTCGGACTAGGCCTTGGGGGGCACGCGGCCTGCCCTAGGCAGCCCCTCTCTCTTTCCCGTATGGCCCAATAAAGCCGAATACTTCTCCCCGGCGAATTCCCGTAACTCTCCGGTACTCCGATAAATACCCGAATCACTCGGAACCTTTCCGAAGTCCGAATATAGTCGTCCAATATATCGATCTTTACGTCTCGACCATTTCGAGACTCCTCGTCATGTCCCGATCTCATCCGGACTCCGAACTCCTTCGGTACATCAAAACTTATAAACTCATAATATAAGCATCGCCGAAACCTTAAGCGTGCGGACCCTATGGGTTCGAGAACAATGTAGACATGACCGAGACACGTTTCGGTCAATAACCAATAGCGGAACCTGGATGCTCATATTGGCTCCTACATATTCTCGAAGATCTTTATCGGTCAAACCGCATAACAACATACGTTGTTCCCTTTGTCATTGGTATGTTACTTGCCCGAAATTCGATCGTCGGTATCTCAATACCTAGTTCAATCTCGTTACCGGCAAGTCTCTTTACTCGTTATGTAATGCATCATTCCACAACTAACTCATTAGTTACATTGCTTGTAAGGCTTATAGTGATGTGCATTACCGAGAGGACCCAGAGATACCTCTCTGACAATCGGAGTGACAAATCCTAATCTCAAAATACGCCAACTCAACATGTACCTTCGGAGACACCTGTAGAGCTCCTTTATAATCACCCAGTTACGTTGTGACGTTTGGTAGCACACAAAGTGTTCCTCTGGTAAACGAGAGTTGCATAATCTCATAGTTGTAGGAACATGTATGAGTCATGACAAAAACAATAGCAACATACTAAAAGATCAAGTGCTAAGCTAACGGAATGGGTCAAGTCAATCACATCATTCTCCTAATGATGTGATCCTGTTAATCAAATGACAACTCATGTCTATGGCTAGGAAACTTAACCATCTTTGATTCACGAGCTAGTCAAGTAGAGGCATACTAGTGACACTATGTTTGTCTATGTATTCACACATGTATTATGTTTCCGGTTAATACAATTCCAGTATGAATAATAAACATTTATCATGAAATAAGGAAATAAATAATATCTTTATTATTGCCTCTAGGGCATATTTCCTCCAGGGGGCGCCACCCCCTTCTCCTTGTCCTATTCGGACTAGGGGGAGGGGCGCGCGGCCCTGCCCTGGCCTCCTCTCCTCTTCTCCACTAAGGCCCACTATGGCCCATTATGCCCCCGGGGGGTTCCGGTAACCCCCCGGTACTCCGGTAAAATCCCGATTTCACCCGAAACACTTCCGATATCCAAATATAGGCTTCCAATATATCAATCTTCATGTCTCGACCATGTCGAGACTTCTCGTCATGTCCGTGATCACATCCGGGACTCCAAACGACCTTCGGTACATCAAAAATCATAAACTCATAATACAACTGTCATTGAAACCTTAAGCGTGCGGACCCTACGGGTTCGAGAACTATGTAGACATGACCGAGACATGTTTCCGGTCAATAACCAATAGCGGAACCTGGATGCTCATATTGGCTCCTACATATTCTATGAAGATCTTTATCGGTCAAACCGCATAACAACATACGTTGTTCCCTTTGTCATCGGTATGTTACTTGCCCAAGATTCGATCGTCAGTATCTCAATACCTAGTTCAATCTCGTTACCGGCAAGTCTCTTTACTCGTTATGTAATGCATCATTCTATAACTAACTCATTAGCTACATTGCTTGCAAGGCTTATAGTGATGTGCATTACCGAGAGGGCCCAGAGATACCTCTCCGACAATCGGAGTGACAAAACCTAATCTTGAAATATGCCAACTCAACATACCTTTGGAGACACCTGTAGAGCTCCTTTATAATCACCCAGTTACGTTGTGACGTGTGGTAGAACACAAGGTGTTCCTCTGGTAAACGGGAGTTGCATAATATCATAGTTGTAGGAACATGTATAAGTCATGAAGAAAGCAATAGCAACATACTAAACGATCAAGTGCTAAGCTAACGGAATGGGTCAAGTCAATCACATCATTCTCCTAATGATGTGATCCCGTTAATCAAATGAAAACTCATATCTATGGTTAGGAAACATAACCATCTTTGATTAATGAGCTAGTCAAGTAGAGGCATACTAGTGACATTAAGTTTGTCTATGTACTCACACATGCATCATGTTTCCGGTTAATACAATTCTAGCATGAATAATAAACATTTATCATGATATAAGGAAATAAATAATAACTTTATTGTTGCCTATAGGGCATATTTCCTTCATAATATCCCTTAGTTCCCAATAGGACCCCGCTGCCACGGGAGGGTAGGACAAAAGATGTCACGCAAGTTCTTTTTCATAAGCACGTATGACTATATACGGAATACATGCCTCCATTATATTGATGAATTGGAGGTAGTTCTGTGTCACCCTAGGTTATAACTGTTGCATGATGAATGCCATCCGACATAATTATCCATCATTGATCCATTGCCTACGAGCTTTTCACATATTGATCCATGCTACGTTACTTTACCGTTGCCATTGTTACAATTGCTACAAAACTGCTACTGTTACTTTTATCACCGTTACCGTTACTTCCATACTACTTTGCTACTAAATACTTTGCTGTAGATATTAAGTCTTTCAGGTGTGGTTGATTTGACAACTCAGCTACTAATACTTGGGGATATTCTTTGGCTCCCCTTGTGTTGAATCAACAACTACTCTCGAAAACTGTTGCGATACCCTATACTTGTGGGTTATTAGTGGCAACGGTCCTCCTTCTCCTGGCTCTAGGCTGGCAGCATGGTTGTGAGTCGGGGTTCGCGCTCGGGTGGATCTGTACGGGGCCCAAGGCGAGTCAAAGTTCGCACTCTAGGTAGGTGTGACTGGGCTTGATTCGGATGGTGGTTTGACTCTTCTGGAAGTCGGAGTGATGGTCCTACATGGTGAGATTTTGTGCATGGCTCTATGGTGAGTTGCGTGTTAGCATGACAACCCCTCCTATTGGCTATGTGGGTAGGAAGGGGAGCGGTGGTGGGTAGACCTGGCGTCGTCCTGGCTCCTCTGG
The DNA here is from genome assembly GCA_021437245.1 of Aegilops speltoides. Classification (NCBI taxonomy): domain Eukaryota; kingdom Viridiplantae; phylum Streptophyta; class Magnoliopsida; order Poales; family Poaceae; genus Aegilops; species Aegilops speltoides. Next base: position 319,402,363 of record CM038145.1, on the reverse strand, counting down.
TGGTGGCTCCGTGGTCCGAATCTAAAGGTCTCGTGTTGTCCATTTGGTACCTTAGGTGGCTATGGCGAGGATCCGAGCGAAAGCTCCGCACTTCGGTGCCGACCAGGCGACCACAGTGATGCATGCGGGTGTCACATGCTTCTTGGGGGCATCATTATGTATCTCTTCCCCGTTTTAGGGTTTCCTGGTGTTGGGCAACGTAGTAATTTCAAAAAAATTCCTACGCACACGCAAGATCATGGTGATGCATAGCAACGAGCGGGGAGAGTGAGTCCACGTACCCTTGTAGACCGAAAGTGGAAGCGTTAGCACAACGCGGTTGATGTAGTCGTACGTCTTCACGATCCGACCGATCCAAGTACCGAACGTACGGCACCTCCGAGTTCAGCACACATTCAGCTCGATGACGTCCCGCGAACTCCGATCCAGCAGAGCTTCACGGGAGAGTTCCCTTAGCACGACGGCGTGATGTCGGTGATGATGTTGCTACCGACGCAGGGCTTTGCCTAAGCACCGCTATGATATGACCGAGGTGGAATATGGTGGAGGGGGCACCGCACACGGCTGGGAGAGATCAACAGATCAACTTGTGTGTCTTGGGGTGCCCCCTGCCCCCGTATATAAAGGATTAAGGGGGGAGGCCGGCCAGCCCCTGTAGGGCGCGCCAGGAGGAGGAGTCCTCCTCCTAGTAGGAGTAGGACTCCCCTTTCCTACTCCTACTAGGAGGAGGAAAGGAAGGAGGAGAGGGAGCTGGAAGGAGAGGGAGGAAAAGGAGGAAAGGGGGGCCGACCCCCTAGTCTAATTCGGTTTGGGCTAGGGGGGCCGCACGCCCTGCCTCCTCTCTTCCACCACTTGGCCCATGAGGCCCATTACTTCTTCCTCGTATTCCCGTAACTCCCCGGTACCCCAAAAAATACCCGAATCACCCGAAACTTTTCTGATGTCCGAATATAGTCATCCAATATATCGATCTTTACGTCTCGACCATTTCGAGACTCCTCGTCATGTCCCCGATCTCATCCGGGACTCCGAACTACCTTCGGTACATCAAAACACAAAAACTCATAATACTGATCGTCACCAAACTTTAAGCGTGTGGACCCTACGGGTTCGAGAACTATGCAGACATGACCGAGACACGTTTCCAGTCAATAACCAATAGCGGAACCTGGACGCTCATATTGGTTCCCACATATTCTACGAAGATCTTTATCGGTCAAATCGCATAACAACATCGTTGTTCCTTTGTCATCGGTATGTTACTTGCCCGAGATTCGATCGTCGGTATCTTAATACCTAGTTCAATCTCGTTACGGCAAGTCTCTTTACTCGTTATGTAATGCATCATCCCTCAACTAACTCATTAGTCACATTGCTTGCAAGGCTTATAGTGATGTGCATTATCGAGAGGGCCCAAAGATACCTCTCCGACAATCGGAGTGACAAATCCTAATCTCGAAATACGCCAACTCAACAAGTATCTTCGGAGACACCTGTAGAGCACATTTATAATCACCCAGTTACGTTGTGACGTTTGGTAGCACACAAAGTGTTCCTTCGGTAAACGGGACTTGCATAATCTCATAGTCATAGGAACATGTATAAGTCATGTAGAAAGCAATAGCAACATACTAAACGATCAAGTGATAAGCTAACGGAATGGGTCAAGTGAATCACATCATTCTCTAGTGATGTGATCCCGTTAATCAAATGACAACTCATGTATATGGCTAGGAAACTTAACCATCTTTGATTCAACGAAGTAGTCAAGTAAAGGCATACTAGTGACACTCTGTTTGTCTATGTATTCATACATGTATCAAGTTTCCGGTTAATACAATTCTAGCATGAATAATACACATTTATCATGAAATGAGGAAAAAAATAATAACTTTATTATTGCCTCTAGGGCATATTTCCTTCACCTGGTGAGAACCCTAGCCCGTCGTTTCAAGATCGGTGGTGGTGGCGATCCCCTATACTTGTGGGTTATCAGTGGCAATGCTCCTCCTTCTCCTGGCTCTAGGCCGACAGCATGGTTGTGAGTCGGGGTTCGCGCTCGGGTGGATCTATATGGTGCCCGAGGCGAGTCAAAGTCCGCACTCCGTGTAGGTGTGACTGGGATTGATCCGGATGGTGGTTTGACTCTTCTGGAAGTCGGGGCGACGGTCCTACATGGTGAGATTTTGCGCGTGGCTCTACGGTGAGTTGCGTGTTAGCATGACGCCCCCCCTACCTATTGGCTATGTGGGTAGGAAGGGGAGCGGTGGTGGGTAGTCCTGGCGTCGCCCTGGCTCCTCTGGTGGTGGCTCCGTGGTTCGGATCTAGAGGTCTCGTGTTGGTCCATTTTGTACCTTAGGTGGCTATGGCGAGGATCCGAGCGAAAGCTCCGCCCTTCAGTGCCGACCAGGCGACCATAGTGATGCATGCGGGTGTCACATGCCTCTTGGGGGCGTCATTATGTATCTCTTCCCCGTTTCAGGGGTTCCTGGTGAGAACCCTAGCCCGTCGTTTCGGGATCGGTGGTGGTGGCGCTCTGTGTCATTACCCTCTTGGGTGCATCGTCGGGGAACTCATGTATCATCTGATTACAACGCGTTGGCGCCTTCATGTTTGCGTTGATCCTGGCATGAAGCTTATTCGATTTTGGGTGGAATGTTGGCCTCCTCTCATTTACTCGTATCCTCGCAGTCACAGTCCTTGGTCCTCACTATCTGTTGGCAGGATCGGAACTCCATGGTCTGGAGTGAGAGGACATGCGCTTACGATATCTTGTTGTGTTCGGCGTGTCGGTGTCATGTGGTTGCCCTAGGCAGTGCGGTTTTGGTTTGGTAGTCTAGGTCGCCTCATGTTAGTGTGGCGATTCCTATTTTCTTGTTGGGCTGCAGGTTGGTGGCATCCTCGCCGCGACTGGCTTGTATGGGGTGTTGGAAATATGCCCCAGAGGCAATAATAAATTAGTTATTATTATATTTCCTTGTTCATGATAATCGTTTATTATCCATGCTATAATTGTATTGAAAGGAAACTCAGATACATGTGTGGATACATAGACAACACCATGTCCCTAGTAAGCCTCTAGTTGACTAGCTCGTTGATCAATAGATGGTTACGGTTTCCTGACCATGGACATTGGATGTCGTTGATAACGGGATCACATCATTAGGAGAATGATGTGATGGACAAGACCCAATCCTAAGCCTAGCACAGAGATCGTGTAGTTCGTATGCTAAAGCTTTTCTAATGTCAAGTATCTTTTCCTTAGACCATGAGATTGTGCAACTCCCGGATACCGTAGGAATGCTTTGGGTGTACCAAACGTCACAACGTAACTGGGTGGCTATAAAGGTGCACTACTGGTATCTCCGAAAGTGTCTGTTGGGTTGGCGAATCGAGATCGGATTTGTCACTCCGTGTAAGCGGAGAGGTATCTCTGGGCCCACTCGGTAGGACATCATCATAATGTGCACAATGTGACCAAGGGGTTGATCACGGGATGATGTGTTACGGAACGAGTAAAGAGACTTGCCCATAACGAGATTGAACAAGGTATCGGTATATCGACGATCGAATCTCGGGCAAGTACAATACCGTTAGACAAAGGGAATTGTATACGGGATCGATTGAGTCCTTGACATCGTGGTTCATCCGATGAGATCATCGTGGAACATGTAGGAGCCAACATGGGTATCCAGATCCGCTGTTGGTTATTGACGAAGACGTCTCGGTCATGTCTACATGTCTCCCGAACCCGTAGGGTCTACACACTAAGGTTCGATGGCGCTAGGGTTATAAAGGAAGTTTGTATGTGGTTACGAATGTTGTTGGTCTCGGATGAGATCCGGACATCACGAGGAGTTCGGAATGGTCCGGAGGTAAAGATTTATATATGGAAAGTTGTTGTTGGGTTAGGAAAAGTTCATTTTTTGGTATTGTACTGGAAGCTTCGAGAAGGTTCCGGAGGATTCGGAGGGGTCCGGAGGTCCGGAAATTGTTCCACCACGTCCAATACAGTAGCATGGGCTGTAGGGAGGCACCCTAGCCTTAATGGGCCAGGGGCACCAGCCCCCCCAAGGCCCATGCGCATGGGGAGGGAAAACCCTAAGGGAGGAGGGCCTCCACTTGACTTGGGAGGCACTCCTCCCCCCCTTGGCCGTCGCCCCCTCCTCAGATTGGATCTGAGGGGGCCGGCCCCCCTCTCCCTTGCCCCTATATATATGTGGGGGTGGGAGGCAGCCGCACAATAAGTTACAGCGCAGCCTCCCCTCTCCCAAGTACTCCTCCTCTCCCATGGTGCTTGGCGAAGCCCTGCAGGATTGCCACGCTCCTCCACCACCACCACGCCGTTGTGCTGCTGCTGGATGGAGTCTTCCCAACCTCTCCCTCTCACCTTGCTGGATCAAGGCATGGGAGACGTCACCGGGTTGTACGTGTGTTGAGCGCGGAGGTGCCGTCCGTTCGGCACTAGGATCTTCGGTGATTTGGATCACGACGAGTGCGACTCCTTCAACCCGTTCTCTTGAGCGCTTCCGCTTAGCGATCTACAAGGGTATGTAGATGCACTCTCCTTCCCTCGTTGCTGGTTTCTCCATAGATAGATCTTGGTGACACGTGGGAAAATTTTGAATTTCTTCGTTCCCCAACAGTGGCATCATGAGCTAGGTCTATTGCGTAGATTCTTTGCACGAGTAGAACACAAAGTAGTTGTGGGCGTTGATTTTGTTCAATATGCTTACCGTTACTAGTCCAATCTTGTTTCGACGATATTGTGGGATGAAGCGGCCCGGACCGACCTTACACGTACACTTACGTGAGACAGGTTCCACCGATTGACATGCACTTGGTGCATAAGGTGGCTAGCGGGTGCCAATCTCTCCCACTTTAGTCGGAATGGATTCGATGAAAAGGGTCCTTATGACGGGTAAATAGCAATTGGCATATCACGTTGTGGTGTTTCGTAGGTAAGAAACGTTCTTGCTAGAAACCCATAGCAGCCACGTAAAACATGCAAACAACAATTAGAGGACGTCTAACTTGTTTTTGCAGGGTATGCTATGTGATGTGATATGGCCAAGAAGAATGTGATGAATGATATGTGATGTATGAGATTGATCATGTTCTTGTAATAGGAATCACGACTTGCATGCCGATGAGTATGACAACCGGCAGGAGCCATAGGAGTTGTCTTAATTTATTGTATGACCTGCGTGTCATTGAACAACGCCATGTAATTACTTTACTTTATTGCTAACCGGTAGCCATAGTAGTAGAAGTAATAAGTTGGCGAGACAACTTCATGGAGACACGATGATGGAGATCATGGTGATGGAGATCATGGTGTCATGCCGGTGATGATGATGATCATGGAGCCCCGAAGATGGAGATCAAAAGGAGCAAAATGATATTGGCCATATCATGTCACTATTTGATTGCATGTGATGTTTATCATGTTTATGCATCTTGTTTACTTAGAACGACGGTAGTAAATAAGATGATCCTTACAACAATTTCAAGAAGTGTTCTCCCTAATTGTGCACCGTTGCTAAAGTTAAATGGTTTGAAGCACCACGTGATGATCGGGTGTGATAGATCCTTACGTTCACATACAACGGTGTTAGACAGTTTTACACATGCAAAACACTTAGGGTTAACTTGACGAGCCTAGCATGTACGGACATGGCCTCGAACACGAGACCGAAAGGTCGAGCATGAGTCGTATGGAGGATCGATCAACATGAAGATGTTCACCGATGATGACTAGTCCGTCTCACGTGATGATCGGACACGGCCTAGTTGACTCGGATCATGTAATCACTTAGATGAGTAGAGGATGTCTATCGAGTGGGAGTCATAAGATGAACTTAATTATCCCGAACATAGTCAAAGATCTTTGCAAATTATGTCGTGGCTCGCGCTTTAGTTCCTTTGTTTAGATATGTTCCTAGAGAAAATATAGTTGAAAGTTGACAATAGCGATTATGCGGACGAGAGAAAGCTTATGTCCTTAATGCACCGCTCGATGTCTTTGAACCCCAAGCGTCGTTTGTGGATGTTGCGAACATCGGACATACACGTTTTGATAACTACGTGATAGTTCGGTTAAGCGGTTTAGAGTTGTGGCACCAAAGACGTTTTCAAACGTCGCGGAACATATGAGATGTTTGAGGGCTGAAATTGAGATTTCGGGCTCGTGCTCACGTCAAGAGGTATGACACCTCCGACGATTTTCTTAGCCTGCAAACTAAGGGAGAAAAGCTCAATCGTTGAGCTTGTGCTCGATTGTCTGAGTCAACAATCACTTGAATTGAGTGGGAGTTGATCTTCCGGATGAGATAGTGATGTTTCTCCAAAGTCATTGCCACCAAGCAGCTAGAGCTTCGTGATGAGCTATAACATATCGAGGATAGATATGATGATCCTTGAGGTATTCGCGATGTTTGACATCGCGAAAGTAGAAATCAAGAAGGAGCATCAATTGTTGATGGTTGGTGAAACCACTAGTTTCAAGAAGGGCAAGGGCAAGAAGGGATACTTCATGAAACGGCAAATCAGCTACTGCTCTAGTGAAGAAGCCCAAGGTTGAACCCAAACCCGAGACTAAGTGCTTCTGTAATAAGGGGAACAACCACTGGAGCGGAATTACCCTAGATAGATGAGAAGGCTGGCAGGGTCAATAGAAGTATATTGGATATACATTATGTTAATGTATACCTTACTAGTACTCCTAGTAGCACCAGGGTATTAGATACCGGTTCGGTTGCTAAGTGTTAGTAACTCGAAATAAAAGCTACGGAATAAACGGAGACTAGCTAAAGGTGAGCTGACGATATGTGTTGGAAGTGTTTCCAAGGTTGATGTGATCAAGCATCGCACGCTCCCTCTACCATTTAGATTTGGTGTTTGCGTTGGCGTAGACATGATTGGATTATGTCTATCGCAATCTGATTATTCATTTAAGGAGAATAATGGTTACTCTATTTATTTGAATAATACCTTCAATGGTCTTGCACCTAAAGGAATGGTTTATTGAATCTCGATCGCAGATGATACACATTTTCATGCCAAAAGGATATAAGATAGTAATGATAGTACCACTTACTTGTGGCAATTGCCATGTAAGTCATATTGGTGTAAAAGCATGAAGAAGCTCCATGTTGATGGATCTTTGGACACACTCGTTTTGAAAAGTTTGAGACATGCGAACCATGTCTATTGGTGTATACGCATGAAGAAACTCCATGCAGATGGATCGTTTAGACTCACTTGATTTTGAATCACTTGAGATATGCAAATCATACCACATGGGCAAGATGACTAAAAGCCTCGTTTTTCAAAGAAATGGAACAAGATAGCAACTTGTTGGAAGTAACACATTTTGATGTGTGCAGTCCAATGAGTGTTGAGGCATCAAATGAATATCGTTATGTTCTTACTTCACGATGATTCGAGTAGATGTAGAGTATATTTACTTGATGAAACACAAGTCTGAATTATTGAATGGTTCAAGTAATTTCAGAGTGAAGTTGAAGATCATCGTGACAAGAGGATGAAATGTCTATGATATGATCATAGAGATGAGTATCTGAGTTACGAGCTTTGGCACGCAATTAAGACATTGTGGAAATTGTTTCACAATTAATACCGCCTGGAACACCATAGTTTGATGGTGTGTCCGAACATCATAGTTGCACCCTATTGGATATGGTGCGTACCATGATGTCTCTTATCGAATTACCACTATCGTTTAAGGGTTAGACATTATAGACAACCACACTCACTTTAAATAGGGCACCACGTAATTCCGTTGAGATGACACCGTATGAACTATGGTTTAGAGAAACCTAAGCTGTCATTTCTTAAAGGTTTGGGGCTGCGACACTTATGTGAAAAAGTTTCAGGTTGATAAGCTCGAACCCAAAGCGGATAAAATGCATCTTCATAGGACACCCAAAACAGTTGGGTATACCTCCTAATTCAGATCCGAAAGCAATAGGGATTGTTTCTTGAATCGGGTCCCTTCTCGAGGAAAAGTTTGTCTCGAAAAGTTGAGTGGGAGGATGGTGGAGACTTGATATGGTTATTGAACCGTCACTACAACTAGTGTGTAGCAGGGCACAGGAAGTTGTTCCTGTGGCACCTACACCAATTGAAGTAGAAGCTTATGATAGTGATCATGAAACTTTGGATCAAGTCACTACCGTACCTCGTAGGGTGACAAGGATGCGTGCTGCTTCAAAGTGGTACAATAATCTTGTCTTGAAGGTCATGTTGCTAGACAACAATGAACCAACGAGCTATGGAGAAGCAATGGTGGGCCCAAATTCCAACAAATGGTTAGAAGCCATGAAATCCGAGATAGGATCCATGTATCAGAACAAAGCATGGACTTTGGTGGACTTGCCCGATGATCGGCAAGCCATTGAGATAAATGGATCTTTAAGAAGAAGACGGACGTGGACGGTGATGTCACCGTCTATGAAGCTCGACTTGTGGCGAAGAGTTTTTCACAAGTTCAAGGAGTTGACTACGATGAGATTTTCTCATCCGTAGCGATGCTTAAGTCCGTCGGAATCATGTTAGCATTAGCTGCATTTATGAAATCTGGCAGATGGATGTCAAAACGAGTTTCCTTACCAGTCTTCGTAAGGAAAGGTTGTATGTGATACAATCCGAAAGTTTTTGTCGATCCTAAGGATGCTAAAAGGTATCTTTGGCTCCAAATGATCCTTCTAAGGACTGGAGTAAGCATCTCGGAGTTGGAATATACGTTTTGATGAGATGATCAAAGATTTTGGGTTTATACAAAAGTTTATGAGAAACTTGTATTTCCAAAGAAGTGAGTGGGAGCACTATGGAATTTCTGATGAGTATATGTTATTGACATATTGTTGATCAGAAATGATGTAGAATTTCTGGAAAGCATATAGGGTTATTTGAAAAGTTTTTTTCAATGGAAAACCTGGATTAAGTTGCTTGAACGTTGAGCATCAAGATCTATGAGGATAGATCAAAAATTCTTAATGGTACTTTCAAATGAGCACATACCTTGACATGATCTTGAAGGTGTTCAAGATGGATCAGTCAAAGAAGGAGTTCTTGCCTGAGTTGTAAGGTATGAAGTTAAGACTTAAAGCTCGACCACGGCAGAGAAAGAGAGAAAGGACGAAGGTCGTCCCTATGTTTCGAGATGTAGGCTCTATAGTATGCTATCTTTGTGTACCGCACCGGAAGTGTGCCTTGCCATGAGTCGGTCGAGGGTACAAGAATGATCCAGAATGGATCATCGACAATGATCAAAATTGTCCTTGAAGTAATAAGGACATGTTTCTCGATTATGGAGGTGATAAAGAGTTGGCGTAAAGGGTTACGTCGATGCAAGCTTTAACACCTATCCGAGTGACTCTGAGTAGCAAACCGGATACGTATAGTGGAGCAACCATTTGGAATAGCTTCAAGTGGAGCGTGGAAGCAGCATTTACAATATAACCTAGAGATTTGCGAAGTACATACGGATGTGAATGTTGCAGACCCGTTGACTAAAACCTCTCTTACAAGCAAAACATGATCAAACCCCAGAACTCATTGAGTCTTAATCACATAATGATGTGAACTAGTTTAATGACACTAGTAAACTCTTTGGATGTTGGTCACATGGTGATGTGACCTGTGAGTGTTGATCACATGGCGATGTGAACTAGATTATTGACTCTAGTGCAAGTGGGATACTGTTGGAAATATGCCCTAGAGGCAATAATAAATTAGTTATTATTATATTTCCTTGTTCATGATAATCATTTATTATCCATGCTATAATTGTATTGAAAGGAAACTCAGATACATGTGTGGATACATAGACAACACCATGTCCCTAGTAAGCCTCTAGTTGACTAGCTCGTTGATCGATAGATGGTTACGGTTTCACGACCATGGACATTGGATGTCGTTGATAGCGGGATCACATCATTAGGAGAATGATGTGATGGACAAGACCCAATCCTAAGCCTAGCATAGAGATCGTGTAGTTAGTATGCTAAAGCTTTTCTAATGTCAAGTATCTTTTCCTTAGACCATGAGATTGTGCAACTCCGGATACCGTAGGAATGCTTTGGGTGTACCAAACGTCACAACGTGGCGGGTGGCTATAAAGGTGCACTACTGGTATCTCCGAAAGTGTCTGCTGGGTTGTACGAATCGAGGCGGGATTTGTCACTCCGTGTAAGCGGAGAGGTATCTCTGGGCCCACTCGGTAGGACATCATCATAATGTGCACAATGTGACCAAGGGGTTGATCACGGGATGATGTGTTACGGAACGATTAAAGAGACTTGCCGGTAACGAGATTGAACAAGGTATCGGTATACTGACGATCGAATCTCGGGCAAGTACAATACCGTTAGACAAAGGGAATTGTATACGGGATCGATTGAGTCCCTGACATCGTGGTTCATCCGATGAAATCATCGTGGAACATGTGGGAGCCAACATGGGTATCCAGATCCCGCTGTTGGTTATTGACGGAAGAACGTCTCGGTCATGTCTACATGTCTCCGAACCCGTAAGGTCTACACACTTAAGGTTCGATGGCGCTAGGGTTATAAAGGAAGTTTGTATGTAGTTCTTGAATGTTGTTGAGTCTCGGATGAGATCCGGACGTCACGAGGAGTTCGGAATGGTCGAGGTAAAGATTTATATATGGAAAGTTGTTGGTGGGGTTAGGGAAAAGTTGATTTTTTTGGTATTGCAGGAAGCTTCGAAAGGTTCCGTAGGATTCCTGAGGGTCCGGAGGTCGGAAATTGTTCCACCACGTCAATCTGATAGCATGGGGCGTGAGGCGCCCTAGCCTTAATGGGCCAGGCACCACCCCCAAGGCCCATGCGCATGGGAGGAAAACCCTAAGGGGAGGGCCTCCACTTGACTTGGGAGGCACTCCTCCTCTGGCCGCCTCCTCGATTGGATCCGAGGGGCCGCCCTCTCCTGCCCTATATATATGTGGGGGTGGGAGGCAGCCGCCTGACAAGTTACAGCGCAGCCCTCCTCTCCCAAGTACTCCTCCTCTCCGCGGTGCTTGGCGAAGCCTGCGGGATGCCACGCCTCCACCACCACCACCACGCCGTTGTCTTTCTTCTTTGGATGGAGTCTTCCCACCTCTCCTCTCACCTTGCTTGGATCAAGGCATGGGAGGCGTCACCGAGTGTCACGTGTGTTGAGCGCGAGGTGCCGTCAGATTCGGCACTAGGATCTCCGGTGATTTGGATCACGACGAGTATGACTCCTTGACCCGTTCTCTTGAGCGCTTCGCTTAGCGATCTACAAGGGTATGTAGATGCACTCTCCTTCCCCTCGTTGCTGGTTTCTCCATAGATAGATCTTGGTGACACGTAGGAAAATTTTGAATTTCTGCTACGTTCCCCAACATGGGGTCCTTCCCATCACCTTGTATCGGTTCAGCCGTTTGTATTTTGTTCAGGTTCAGGACTTGGTCTCATAGGATTTTTTTTTCCCTGTCTCATAGGATTTTTTTTCCCTATTTCATGTGGAAGTGGTTGAAAGTTTAAGCAAACAGACCAACCCGCCATGGCACCATGTAGAGTTGTACAGCATGACGGATCGACCGATCGACGTGGCAGCCAGGTCAACCGAACGTGCGTTTCTCCGACCAATAGCGGTCCTCCTTTTGATTCCGCATTATCCATGATCCAGATAACGCACATACGCCTCAAGGTCTCCCACTGGTCCATCTATCCGGTCTCCAAACGCAAACGAATCGCAGCCGTCAGACGACGCAGTGGCGCCAACATACGCCGTCCATCTGGACCTCCCGGGCCCCAGCTGACCACACCCACAAATCACCGAAGCGCAGCTCAATACAAAGGGCCAAGCGCAGGTGCGGAGAGGCAGAACCACCACACACCGACGCGCACTCACTCTCCTGCCGCAGTGCGCCGTACGTGCTCTCCAGTCAAGATGTCGTCGGTCAGTGCCCGCGCTCCCGTGGCCGCTCTCCGGCCGGCGGCGTCAGCGTCGAGCCCCCGGTTCCTGGGCGACTCCGGCCGCGTCGGCCTCGCCAAGTCCACACGCCGCGACGTCGCCGTCCAGGCCAAGGGGTCGTGGCTCCCCGGCCTCCCCTCCCCTGCCTACCTCGACGGCAGGTGAGCACAGGCCACACGAAGCATCACTCCCGTCATGCGCATGCAGCTGTGTTGCATTTCTCTACGACCGTGCTAATGGATGATACGTAACTGCTTCTGTAGTTTGGCGGGTGACAATGGGTTCGACCCGCTGGCGCTGGCGGAGGACCCGGAGGACCTGCGGTGGTTCGTGCAGGCGGAGCTGGTGAATGGGCGGTGGGCGATGCTGGGGGTAGCGGGGATGCTGATCCCGGAGGTGCTGACCAAGGCGGGGCTGCTGAACGCGCCCGAGTGGTACGACGCCGGCAAGGAGACCTACTTCGCCTCCTCCTCCACGCTCTTCGTCATCGAGTTCATCCTCTTCCACTACGTGGAGATCCGGCGGTGGCAGGACATCAAGAACCCGGGCTCCGTCAACCAGGACCCCATCTTCAAGAGCTACAGCCTCCCGCCCCACGAGTGCGGCTACCCCGGCAGCGTCTTCAACCCCCTCAACTTCGCCCCCACCCTCGAGAACAAGGAGAAGGAGCTCGCCAACGGTACGCCCATCGCTCCTCTCCTGATCTGGACCCTCGGATTTCCAATCCGACGGCTCTTGCTAATTTGTGCTCGCGCGTTTTCAGGGAGACTGGCGATGCTGGCGTTCCTGGGGTTCCTGGTGCAGCACAACGTGACCGGCAAGGGGCCGTTCGAGAACCTGCAGCAGCACCTGGCCGACCCATGGCACAACACCATCATCCAGACCATCTCCGGCCAATAAATCCGTCGATTTCACCGACCGGGGAGGTTTCAGGCGGTCTGAATTGTTATTTTGGGGTGCTGAGGATGTACAAAGTGTGGAGGAGTAGGTGGACAGTGCAAAAATGTGTTGTAATCTTAAAGCTCCGGTGGTGAAACTTTCCTCTTGTGGATTCGCCGATGGCTTCCAACGGAGGCTGTACTTGTAATATCACCCATGCGTGTTATTTTAAACATGGCAAAACATACTACTAGTGTGAAGCGTTAGTCTCGAATTCACTGTGATATCACCCGCGTTATTTTAAACATGGCAAAATATAGTTTGAAGCACTAGCCCTGAATACGATGTGAGATACCAATAGTAAATCAAACCAGAACTTCATACAACACCGGGCTCGCAGAAGTAGAACAGCAGAATCAAAGAAGAAGAAAAAGGAACCAGTATATGAAGTCACAGATACACAACATCAGTCCCAAAACTACAATTTCATCGTATGGAATGTGCAACAGCACAGGATTAGAGTCCTTCAAGGCTCAACGTACAGTGCGTAAAAATTGGTTAAGAATTAAGATCCTATTGGAAGAGGCGGCCAACTGATTCAACAAAATTCAGAACTAATATATGTATCCACATGAGCTTATCCTAAGTAGCAACTGCGAGTAACTCAGCAGAGAACTCGGCAATCTACCCTTGGCACATACAATCTGGGGCAGGATAAGTATAGATAGACTGCTTCGGCTTCCTCAGCCGGATCTGCCCGTATCTACCTTTGTGGCCTGCCTGTACAGCCTGCTGAAACTCTGACCACTCCATGCTCTTGTTCACAAATATGTGGCCAAGCAATGTCATGTTTGGCCTTATCGTCTTCAGATTCCTATAGGCCCGGTGGGCCAGCTGAATCAACCATCATCTAGTCAGGACCAATAAAGAAAAGAGGGAAAATCTAGCGAATACAGCAGAGGCCAACAGGATTTACCAGTGCATTATGCATATTGCCAGGAGAAGCGGAGATGAAAACATCGCTGTGCATGCTGATATGGTAGTCAAGAGCTGCTAGCACAGAAGCCTTCCCTTCAACATTAGCAAGTTCATCTGCCGATGCAAGGCTCCTCTTGTCTTCCATCAGCGGGAAAAGTTTGCGCAGGCTAGAGATCCTAGCTTCCCCTCCATATACCTTAATAGGTGATGTATGTTAGAACTTTCTACTTCCACTATGTGGAGAATAAGTAAGCGCACACAGAGTCAAACCTTGTGAGAGGCAAGATAAAATCGAGTTGTGCTGTCAAAGCCAAGCGCTACTAGTATCAACCCAATCTCTTCTGGAGTCAACGGGCAGCGTCCTGTGTTGCGAAGCTCCTCATCACTTAACTGTGAATTTAATACCCTCCCTTGCCAGATAACTTGCCTGTACTTAGCCAAAGCTAATTTTTCAGCTCTACCACCGCCAAAGTCACAGGCAGAATGTGCAGCCATATCCTGAAAAATGTAGGTCAGCTTGAGATGTTTCAGAGTGGCAATTCTCTGAAGAGAACAAAAAATTACACATACGACTTCCAAATATTGCAGAAGCCCTTTCGGTTACCTTATCGAAGCGGAGATGTAAAACTGCGTACTGTCCATCCTGATCTGTGTTTTCTTCTACAACTTGTTGGGCAAATTCAGTGGAATGCCCCTGCACTGGAGATCTCAAGCGCTTCTCAAGGGTCTTCCCCAATGAGATAATGTAAGGCACAAAAACCAGGGCTTCAAAGTTAACTTTACAGCGCAGGTGTTGAATGTCCACAGGCAAATCATCAAATGCAAGGCGGTGAGAAAAGGGGGCAATGGCTGCAATGCCATAGCTGACAAGGGAAACAACACGTACATGAGATTCTCGGTGAAGTATTACCCTCACAAAGTAATCAACTATTGAAGTTAGACCATGTTAATGCTATAAAGCCTGTTCAGTGGCCATCAACCTGGGCTAAACATGAACTGCAGTTTCTTAGCATTATTATGCCATGCAATATATGTCAAATACCACACTGTTCACAAATACAAGATGTTTTGTATATTTTAATATGGACTACATACGAACTGCAATGAGTAAACAAACACACTAAAACGTGTGTACATACGTCTGATTCAGAAAAAAAGTTAGAACATCTTATATTTGTGAATGGAGGGAGTAGTAGTTTAGTTTTGCAACATGTGTCAGTACAAAGGCTACTGCAGATCTTCACTTACTCAAGGGGTCTAGAGAAGTGACTATATGACCAAAGAAATCACAAACCTTTGCAGGATAGGACTGACATTCTCTATATACCAATTAGCTGAGGCATGAACAGGTGCAGTTTTTATTCTTGTAGCACGTATTCCTGTGCCATAGAACTCTCTTGTGCTCCACGAATATTCTTTTGGTGGAGTTCTCACTATTGAAACCTCGCCTTTTAGGGTGTTGATAAAGTGATCCACATTGAAAATATCTCCGAATGAGCTGCAGCACAACTAAAACTTTCACTTCCAATTTAACAGGGGAATATAAAAACTAACAAGATACAGTAGTACTCTGAAACTTCAAAAGCACCTTGAGTCTTTCCAAACAGGGTTTACTTCAAGATGTGGAATCACAAGAGTAGCATTCAGAATCTTAGCAACCGCAACAGCATCACATATCTAGAGAACAAAAAAAAAAAGCCAGATGATATAAAATCTCAACCAAGCAAGCTGTCTTAAATCTAACATCATGAATCTGGTATATAAAAAGTGTGTTACCCCCATTCTTTGCTGGTTCAGGCCACCATCAAGAAATACTTGTATGTACCCACTAGGTTCCGAAGGTAACCCTACACTTTATATAACCAAATGCTTAGTGATCTGTCGCAGCTGGAGGCATATCATTACATAACCATGTTATCTCAGAGTGTTACCACGAGTAATCGATGGCCTTATGCATGGTTTCCACCCCTGATCAGGCAAGGGTGTCCAGAGATCTCTCTTTTGTTCCTCTGGCTGTACAGAAAGCAAGTTATAAATAGACTTCAACATATCTATTTCCAGTTTTTTATCTGAGTTATGAATACTCACTATTGTCCATCGCAAAGACTCATTCAAAAGAGACTCGTGCATTGGCTTAGGGGCATTCCACTCCTGCAATATACAGTCATACACATTGTCCACATGATTAATCTTAAAAATATAATATTGCAGTTTGCAGAAATATTTACTAAGGTCCACTTGAGTTGCCAATCTATCCTCATAGCCATAGTACTAATCCAGTACATATGTTATTCCCAATGCTGTCATGGACTCATGGTAGCTGAGTACAGTCCCACACTGCCACAAAATGCATATAAAATCTAGTAATCACATATTGTAGACCACTGTCCAAACCAAAATATTCTATGCAACTGGCATGATGCTATCCATCAAAAGAATCCAGATCTTGCACACTTTGCTTATTTACAGGTTGCACACTTTGCTTATTTACAGGTACCTCCGCATCGACAAACATATGCCAAATAAACAAATGTAATTTCGCACTTCCAATTCAACAGGACAGAGAGTCATGAATTCGCCACATCATTTCACCTTCCACATACATTCCTCCCCCAACAGTACCAATCCGTCTAGATTATATCCAATTTTCGCGCACCCAAGACAATCGGACTCGGCAAAGTGGCAAACTAGCAAGGAGAAGCGTAGGAAGCATCTAGAAAAGCAGAAGATCGCCAATATGACGATACACCGGCTCAAATCGAACCGACTGGAGAGGAGGACGGCGACTATAGGGGACGCACCGAGAATAGGGAAGGGAAAGCGCGGCCGAGCGGGGAGAACAGCGCGGGGAAAATAGCCGGGAGGAGCACGACAGCGGCTGCGGCGGCCAACGCCGGGCCCCTCGCCGGAGGCGACGAAGCCGACGGCCTCCGCATCTCACCCGTCTCAGGTGCGAAGACCAGGTGGAAGAGAATCCTACAAGGCCACAGCAATTGACTGACGTGACTGAGCCCGGCTACGAGGTGGAAGTGGGCCTACTGTGTTCAAAATTGGCCCATCCATTTCGGCTCCTCCGTCCGACGGGAGGACTTCTGCCAGGAAATTTGCAGTCATCCCTCAAAAAAAAAGGAAATTTGCAGTCAGATCCCATATTCTAAATATCAACTAGTTAATGTAATTTTGCCTAAAAAAACTAGTTAATATAATTACCCCTAAAAAACTAGTTAATGTAATTTCGCCACAACGAGAGGAAAAAATAAAGGGGGGAGGGGGGGGGGGAGGCACGACCGAGAGGGGAGAACAACACGGGGAAAATAGTCGGGAGGAGCACCACAACCACTGCTGCAGCCAACGCTGGCCCCCTCGCCGCATCTCCCTGTCTCATTTTTTAGGAGATCTCCCCGTCTCAGGTGAAAGTGAATCCTACAAGGCCACAACAATTGTGACTTGGTGAGCCCGGCTACGAGGTGGAAATGGGCCTATGTTCAATGGATTGTCGGGAAATTTGCAATCATATCACATTTCTTAACAAAATTTGCAACCCCTCAAAAAAAATTGCAACCTCTCATGTCTCCAAAAAAAATTGCACTTGCTCAAATTTTTTTCAAGTTATGCTAAAAAAAGTTTCGGGCTAATCTAAACAAAATCATGACATGGTAAAGAAATCTTGTATCACCACTGTCACAAGAACCTCTCACAGCATGTCTTTTAAGGACCACAGCATGTTTGGTAACAATTGAAATGGGAGTTTGCAGGAGGAAGTTTGTGAAGGGATTAAGTATGTAAAGTCAGCAGATTTTTATTTCTACAAACCGTTGTTTGGTACTCCCTCCGTAAACTAATATAAGAGCATTTAGATCACTATTTTAATGATCTAAACGCTCTTATATTAGTTTACTGAGGGGGTAATATATGATGGGAATTAAGGATAGTGTAACGGCCTGGGATAGTACTACCCTAAGTAGAATTACTTGTTTTTTTCTTGCCTCGTGTCATCATGTCCTCAGGCTTCAATTTTGAAATGATGTTCGATTAAACCCTCGGTAGTATTGAAAATGTCAACCTTAACTAACTTAAAAAAAATTTAACAAAGTGGCTAGATTTTTGAAACCCTAAATATAGCCTTCAACTTATATTAGAAAGCACCCAATTGAAATTTTTCGATAAAAGGTGGATTTTATTGACCCAAAATGAAGCATCAAGTGGATACAAACATAATGAGCACACATCCGGCTTTTGTGTAGTTAGGATGCGCACAACCAAATCAACGCACATACACAAAAAAGCGTCGGCAAATAGCAAATTCATATAAGTCCAAAGCTATGCTTAAGCGAGAAAAAAAGGCAAAACCCTGAAGCGATCAAATCCGTGATCGACAAACTACAACAATGATCATATCCGCACCAACCATCTGACAGCATCACGAGGAAAGTGAGGTTCTTCAACAACAACTCCTTCAGAAAGGAAGCGACGCTCGAACGCCGCTGTCATCTGATCCAACCAGTAAAGGCCAGAACCTACGATATAAATTTTTGGAATAATTTATCGCAACATTTAGTTCAATCCATGTTATTGATTTATATGGATTTATTTCCATATAAGATATAAATGAATACAAGAAATATCTTTTGCGGTTTTGATTTAGGCTAGCAAGGCTACACCTAAAATTTCATCAAGTTTGGAGCTCATTTAGGCCCTCAAATATTTTACAATGATGGCAATCAATTTTTGGATAGTGCTAAATTAATAAAAATTCACTGTTTCGCATGGGCGGCCCATTTGGGTCTTCCTTAACTATAAATCGCCACAGTGCCCATACCTCAACCCATTCCTCGTGGCCTACTTAGCGCCCATTAGACGGCTTTTTACTAAGACCCGCCCACCTAAGCCCAGGTAGCCGAGTGAAAAATCCCCATGTGCAGAGAGTATTGTAGCACTTTCCAAAGTAGGGGTGGTAAGTGATGGGGAACGAGTAATTTCAAAAAAATTCCTACGCACACACAAGATCATGGTGATGCATAGCAACGAGAGGGGAGAGTGTGTCCACGTACCCTCGTAGACCGAAAGTGGAAGCGTTAGCACAACACGGTTGATGTAGTCGTACGTCTTCATGATCTGACCGATCAAGTACCAAACGCACGGCACCTCCGAATTCTTGCACACGTTCAGCTTGATGACATCGCTCGAACTCCGATCCAGCGAGCTTTGAGGGAGAGTTCCGTCAGCATGACGGCATGGTGACGATGATGATGTTCTACCGATGCAGGGCTTCGCCTAAGCACCGTTACGATATTATCGAGGTAAACTATGATGGAGGGGGGGCACCGCACACGGCTAAGAGATCTCAAGGATCAATTGTTGTGTCTATGGGTGCCCCCTCCTCCGTATCTACAGGAGTGGAGGAGGCGCGCCCAAGGGGGGAGTCCTACTCCCACTAGGAGTAGGACTCCTCCTTTTCCTATTTGGAGAAGGAGAGGGAAGGAAGAGGAAGGAGGGAGGAAGGAAAGGGGGGCCGGCCCCCCTCCCAATTCGGATTGGGCTTGGGGGGTGTCGGTGTCAAAACTGGCGGATCTCGGGTAGGGGGTCCCGAACTGTGCGTCTAGGCGGATGGTAACAGGAGACAAGGGACACGATGTGTTTACCCAGGTTCGGGCCCTCTCGATGGAGGTAAAACCCTACTCCTGCTTGATTAATATTGATGATATGGGTAGTACAAGAGTGGATCTACCACGAGATCAAGGAGGCTAAACCCTAGAAGCTAGCCTATGGTATGATTGTTGTAATGGTTGTTCGTCCTACGGACTAAAACCCTCCGGTTTATATAGACACGGAGAGGGCTAGGGTTACACAGAGTCGGTTACAATGGTAGGAGATCTACATATCCGTATTGCCAAGCTTGCCTTCCACGCCAAGGAAAGTCCCATCCGGACACGGGACGAAGTCTTCAATCTTGTATCTTCATAGTCTTGGAGTCCGGCCGATGATGATAGTTCGGCTATCCGGACACCCCCTAGTCCGGGACTCCCTCAGTAGCCCCTGAACCAGGCTTCAATGACGACGAGTCCGGCGTGCATATTGTCTTCGGCATTGCAAGGCGGGTTCCTCTTCCGAATAATCCATAGAAGATTGCGAACACCAGGATAGTGTCCGGCTCTGCAAAATAAATTCCACATACCACCGTAGAGAGAATAACATGTACACAAGTTCAACCTGCTGACGTATTTTGTGGCGTGACGTCACACCACTACCAAGCCTTTACTTGAATCGTTTTTATTATACCACCTCAGTGCGTTTAGCGAAACGGTTTCCTTGGCACGTCTTGTCGAAGCAGAGATCGTGTTCCCCTTATTCCGGGATTCCCATCAATACGGACGTGGGTAACCCAACCGTGCCCGTTGCCACGCCTCCTCCATCGAAGGTGAGTTCCAAACGGTCACGGGGACGGCTCTTGGTATTCTTCCCCTTTATAATGAGACCAAGGCCCGTTTCTTTTCTTCAATCCTCAATCGAATCCGCCCCTCGCCCCGAGTTCCAACACCCAGAGCTCCAGATTTGAGCGTCTCGGACCCATAACAATGTCCGCTCCGACCTCTGAGGCGGTGGATGCCTTCCTCCGTTACGGAAGAGGACGTCTGGCTGAGAGAAGCAGTGCACGACCTCACGAGATTTCGCATAGGTTGCCTGCCAAAGGGCAAGTCATTCCTACTCCCGAGCCCGGCGAGAGCGTCGTGTTCGTATCCCACCTCCGTCGGGGTTTAGGCTTCCCGATGGATCCTTTCATGAGAGGGCTCATGTTTTACTATGGGTTGGAATTCCATGACCTGGCTCTAGAGTCCATCCTCCATATCTCATCGTTTATTGTCGTCTGCGAGGCCTTCCTCCGCACTACCCCTCACTTCGGTTTGTGGCTCAAAACCTTCAATGTGGAGCCGAAGATAATTGAGGGGCGTCAAGTAGAGTGCGGCGGGGCGGTCATAAGCAAGAGGGCCGATGCTCCATGGCCCGAGGGCTCTTTTCAGGAGGAGCTCGGCTTATGGCAGCAGGAGTGATTCTATAATACCGCTCCCAGGGGCAGCAGGCAAAGGCCGCCGCCCGTCTTTCGCCTGGGTCCTCCACAGCGGGTGACGTCATGGGTCGACAAAAAGGCTTGCTGGGGTCATCAAGGATGTACCCCTATTGCGAGGCGGTTCGAGACCTCAAGGGAGGAGATCAATTTGGTCATGGTGGCGCGAGTTATCTTGATTAGGCGTCTTACGCTGCAAACGTCGCCCTCTCCGCCTGTGGGAGTTCAATCCGGAGGGACCACGAGTTCTCCAACACTTCATGGGTACGACACCCGTGGAGATGTACAAATTGTTCTTCGGATCACAAGAGGTGTGTCTGAAATTAACCGAGGACGCCGGCCTAAGCTGCAATCGCCCGGATACTCAAGTAAGTAGCTCCGTGTCCGGACATACCGTTCGTTTGCATATCTCGGATTTGAATTTTGACCAATCGTCCTTTGAACAGGAGTGGATAGCGCAAGCAAAACTGATACGGTGTCCGGCCCCCCTCCCAGAGACCGCGCCAGATTTGGTGTTGGTCAAGATGCTGGGGGTTGCGCCTTTAGAGGAGGGCGAAGGGGAAAACAGAGAAGCTACCGCCTCTACTAAGGAGGCTTTGGAGAAAGGAGGGATAGAGAATCCCTCCTTCCAGGGGGAGAAGAGGACCGCTTCCGAAGACCCGGAGGCCAAGGCCTCAAAGCGGGGGAAGAGATCTTCACCAGAGGGTCCTGCGCCTGGGGAAACCCCGGCCGCACTATCTCCCCTAAGGAATCAGCCCTCCAGCGAGCCGTAAGTAGAAAAAGGGGAGTTTTGTAATAAGGGACATCCTTATTTTGCTTCTGAGGATAACCGAAGTTTTTACCTTGTAGTTCGGATCTCCGTCCTTCTCAGCAGAGCTCGTCTTTGGGGGACCTTCGTCCGGAGATGATGGAGAGCGAGGCGCCTCCATCTGCCGCACCGTCGGTAGGCGGACGACCTGAGTGTCATCGCGGAGGTATCCCGAGTCCGGCAGGGCGGAGAGTTCGCACCAACCGTGTCTGGCCGGGGATCTGAAGGATCTGCTAGAGAGGCGTCTATCTCGGAAGGTCACCGTACATTGATGAGTACGGTGATTGAAAGAATTTCATCCGCCGGGGGGGTTGCATGATCCGTCGAAGTTTCTTTGGCGGGGTTTGAGGTGCGTAAAATGACATACCTTTTGACAGCTTTTGCACATAAAGTCGCCTGTATAGATAGTAGCCCTAAGACTCGAATGTTGTCGAGGCGACAGCGTGTCGAGGATCATAATCTCGGTATTAATTTCCGCCTTTCCTATGCAGGTGGCGGATAGTCCATGTTGCCAGCCGATGATGGAGTTGCCGAACTAAAGCGGCAACTCGGCGTTCGGATCACGGACATCGCTACCGGTCAATAAACGACTTGACGAGTCACAAGGTAGGTTGTTTCTCCGTGGTCACCTAGTAAGGGAGCTGATGCCCACTCCTTACAACATGTGTGCTTAATGCAAATGGTGCCGCTACTGTGGAGGACCTTCAGGCAGAGCTTGCTCGAGCTAAGGAGCAAGCCAGAAGGAGTGAGGCGGCTGCCTCGAAGGCAGCCGAAGAGCTAGAAGCCGAAAGGGCTGCTCACTGCCGCAGCAGGGAGGAGATGGCCGGAATGGCCGTGAAGTTGAAGGATGTTACCGACCGCTATGAGGTTCTTGAAAAAGAACGCCGAGCGGAGCGAGAAGACCTGAAGAAGGCCACCGCCGAAGCCAAGGATGCCCGTTCTGCGATGAGGGCTATAAAGGAGGAGCTGCGTCAGGCCGGAGACATTGCGGCTGGCAAGCCCTTTTTATTCTTGCAGAAGTTCACAGATCGAAGTATGCTCGGCTTGGCGGTTGTGGGTTCGGAGGATCCTTATCTGATTTGGCGGTGAGTCGGGCGGATGCGATTGTGCACTTCGAAGTCAAAAGGATCACGAGATGAAAGAGCTTTTTGGTCTCAATTCCACAGTCCGGGCGTTCACTTCCGTTGACCGATCGGTTGGCTGAGTGGGTTGAGCTGAATAGATTGTCCGGATTTGCCATGACGGATGTAGTGGCTCATCTGTGGCGGATAGGCCCAAGCCAAAGAGTTATTTTGGCTTATTGCAGCAATTCCTTGGGCGGTGCCGCATATCAAAGCGATGAAGCGGTCGGCATGCATAGAGGTGCACGGATGGCCCTCGCCGTGTGAAGACATCTTGGGCGAGATGGATGCCACCGATGTTGCAACCGGGGAGTGCGGACGAGAGCGGCTACCCCGAGCACTATTTTGGGGAAGTCTGCGAGGTGCTCGTGTAATAGAGTCGCAGTGCTCAAAAAATGTCATGTTCAAATGATCTTTATGATTTGTAAAAACAATATTCATAATATAAGTGCTTTTTATACTTGTGCGTTCAAGTATTGAAATATCTCTGTCGGGCCGTTAATGTATACTTGTGTATAACTTTGAAAGATGGCGATCTTGACATTACGCACATAGTGCGGGGTGTTTGCAAAATAAGCGCATTTTCACACTTAGTCCAACGTCTTGGTCCTGTGAAGGAGGTGGTAGCGTAGCAAACGAGGCAACCGGACTATAATTCTTTATCACTTTCACTTAGCCATGGGAGTTCGAAGGTGGGGCTACGATATAGCTCCTAAGGGCACCGCGCTCTCCGAATTCGGGGCGCGTGTGTGCCTAACCGGGAAACGGTCCTTCGTCAAAGCGGAGTAATTCTAGACATTCCGGTAGTCGATCGAGTGGTTTACCGTCTCGCTATATCATGATGATCGGTTTTGGCTTTCTCTCTTGAGGTGCTTTCGCCCGGCGAACCGGGCACAATCGCGATAGTTCTCCGGTGCCGCGTTAGCCGATGATCTGAGCGTAAGGCAGCAAAATACTGAGCCGGGCAAACCCAACATTTGACCAAAGACATGATTCGGAGCTGATGCATATAAGGCCTAACTCGAGACGCCGAACACTCCCTAAGGTATTCGGTCTTTATGATAATGGGCAGAACAATGCCCTAAGCCCCTAGTGTCCAGGTACAGGCAACAATTTCTGACGCGGCTGATGCCAAAACGCCAGCCTCCTCATTGGTTATGGTGAAAAACCGGGGGATGTGAATCAACAAGAGACAGTAAGAAAGGTTTACGCAGGGTCTTAATCTGAAAAGAATCCTTGCGACGGGTCCTCGCTGCATGTCTGCGCTACCGAGTCTCCGTTGTCTTTGTATCACGGGCGGTGTACGATGTTCATCTGTAAAAGAGATGAACTTAGTTTAAAAAGAAATCGTGCAAAAAATGTATTTAAAACAGAGTATGAATAAATGAATAAAGTTGAGCTTTTATTGGCTCTTTTTGTTCATACGCACAGCCCCTTGTGCAGGGGTGTGCGGCTAGGAAGCCCCTAGTTTATTTGTGCCGGACTCGCCTAGCCGTGTCCGGGGTCTTGAGCGACCTTGTAAGGAGACGATGCCGCGTGGACCTGGCATTTTAAGTGTAAGAGACGCGTAGTGCGGTATTGCGTTAAAGCGGGCGAAAGCTTTGCGTCCCAATAGTGCTTGATGGCTACTATTAAATGGGGTGACATGGAAGGTTAGCTTTTCGCGGCGGAAGTTGTCGGGTGAACCAAACAGAACTTCTAGTAGTAAGGAGCCCGTAGACTTGGCGTAAGGGCCTGGCGTCACTCCTTTGAAGGAAGTGCGGCTATGGCGAATTTTAGTAGGGTCTATCCCCAACTTGCGGATTGTGTCCGGATATAGCAGGTTTAAATCGCTGCCGCCATCCATTAGGACTTGTGTAAATTGTAGTCCGTCGATTATAGGATCCAATATCAGAGCAGTCCATCCTGTGTTTCGAATACTTCTGGAATAATCCAGGTGGTCGAAATTAATTGGTTTTGACATCCAATCGCGGGATTCCGCTGGGGTGGACCGTACGACGCGTACTTTAGCGGGTGTCGCACTATTGTTCCTCATTGTCACATGAAGTGAGTTTACTGTTTTGACTTCTTGTGGGAAAGTCTTTTGTTTTCTGGTGCGCTGCTGGTGGGATTCGTCATCGTCCTCGCTTGGCGTGTCGAGCCCCTCGTGTTCGGCGTTTAGTCGGCCGGACTGCTTGAAGACCCAACAATCTCGGTGGGTGTGGTTTGCGAGCTTCCGAAGTACTTGTGGATTTGACATATCCGATCCAAAATTTTGTTTAGGTTGGATAGCTCGTCCTTTATTGTCCTTAAGAGGCGGTGTTTTGTTGTTGCCGATAGCTTTTGAATCCGGCGTTGACCGCCGTGTTCTTTGGGACATTTTCTTTATTTGTTGATCTTTCTGCGTCGTGATTTTCCATTTCAATCTCGATCTCGGATGTACTCGGGTTCTTTGATCGCATCTTGCCAGCCAACTATCTCCCCTAGCATAGCGGGTCATGAGGCTCGTTAAGCGGCCATTGTTCTTAGCTTTTCTGGCGAGGTGTCCAGCGAGCCATTCGTCTCAGACGTTATGCTTAAAAGCTGCTAAGGCTTGGCGTTCGGACGATCGACTATTTGGTTCTTTTGGTGAGGAACATGTTCTAGAATTTGCTTGACTCTCCGGGCTGTTGACTTATGTGACTTAAATCGTCTGCATCCGGAGGGCGGACATAAGTCCCCTGAAAATTTGCTCTAAACGCATCCTCGAGCTCTTCCCAACTTCCAATGGTATTTTCTGTGAGGCTTTTGAGCCAGTGCCGAGCAGGCCCTTTGAGCTTGAGGGGTAGGTATTTTATGGCGTGGAGATCATCTCCTCTAGCCATATGTATGTGTAGGATGTAATCCTCAATCCAGACTCCAGGGTCTGTTGTTCCGCCGTATGCCTCTATGTTTACGGGCTTGAATCCCGCTGGAAATTCATGATCCAGCACCTCATCGGTGAAACATAGTGGGTGTGCGGCACCCCTGTATTTAGGTGTGCTGTTATTTTCGAGCACTCGGCGTGTTGTGTTGCTTCTTGGGCCCCTCTTTTTTGGCCCGTAAACGGACCTGACCGGGCCATCCTTTTGGCGAGCATCTTTGTGTGTGTCATGTGCCGGCTTGTGTGCGGCGCCGCTTGCCGCTCTTGGCCTGTCATCTGGTCGTCTATCTGGCTAGGCGGCCTCTTTGCTTTTTGATTGTGGTGGCTCTACGGCCTCCTCGTCGAATTCGGGCAGCAGCTTGCGCTTCGGGTAGCTCTTTGCTTGGTGATTATCGCCGTATTTGTCTGCGGTTTTGAGTACTTTGCTCCACCTCATTCTGAGTATGTCTTCCGCTGTTTTGAGCTTCCGTTTCTGCTTCTTCAAACTTCTTGCAGTGGCGACGAGCCTTTTGTGAAGGTTCTTATGCTCCGGTGGTGTGTCCGGCGTGAGATCGTCTGGACTGTTGTTTTCGCCGAGGATGGGTTGATCGTCCAATTCGTCTTGTTCGGATGTTTGCTTTGTTGCATGTTCATCGTCCACTAGTTTGCCCTGCTCTACGGCAGGGTCATTATGGGTGCTGTTGTTATTGAGGCGGGACTTAGGGCGGCGCTTGCGTCGCCGTTTTGGTTGTTTCTCGGGGGAATTATCCTTCGCCGCGTCCCGTTGTTCCTCGTTATTGCTTCCTTTTGGTGTGTCCACCATGTATATGTCATGAGCTGAGGTGGCTTTCCAGTCCCCAATAGGTGCTGGTTCTTGGTCGTCTCCGGCATCGTCGTCCATACCGTCGATGTCTTCGGAGTCGTAATCTAGCATGTCGGTTAGATCGTCGACAGTGGCTACAAAGTGGATGGTGGGTGGGCTTTGAATTTCTTCGTCGTCCACATCCCAACCGTCCTGACCGCAGTCCGGCCAGGGATCTCCTGATAACGAGAGATACTTTAGCGAATTCAGGATGTCGCCAAAGGGTGAGTGCTGAAAGATGTCTGCGGCGGTGAACTCCATGATCGGCGCCCAATCGGATTCGATTGGTAAGGGCGCATGAGGTTCGGAGTCTGGTGAGGAGTCTGGTACCTCGGAGTCACGAGCTTTACAAGGGACAAAGTCAGTATTCGGCTCCATCGCCGTAGAGGTTGCAGCCCCCGAGGCGGTGTCTAGCCACCTGTCATCGATCTGCGCGGTCGGCTCCGAACTAAGGGTCGGGCGGACTCATGTGCTTGACCTCGAGGCCTTGTCCGCAGCAGAGCTAAATCATGCCCATCGTGGCAAAGGCTTGGGCGCTTGGTCGTGGCTCGAATCCATCGAAGATCAAGTCTCCGCGGATGTCGGCCGTGAAGTTTAGACTTCAAATCGACCGACGGCGAGGGCGTAGCTTCGATCTGCTCTAGATGGCCAGCGAATTGGCCCGCATGCAAAGCCGCCGAATCGAAGATCTGTCCGGGGAGAAAAGTCTCACCCCGGACTGCGTCGTTGTTGATGATCGAAGGAGCCATCCAGCCTATCAGTGACGACACAGAGGAACTCTCAATGAAAGCACCAATGTCGTTGTCAAAACCGGCGGATCTCGGGTAGGGGGTCCCGAACTGTGCGTCTAGGAGGATGGTAACAGGAGACAAGGGACACGATGTTTTACCTGTGTTCGGGCCCTCTCGATGGAGGTAAAACCCTACTCCTGCTTGATTAATATTGACGATATGGGTAGTACAAGAGTGGATCTACCACGAGACCAAGGAGGCTAAACCCTAGAAGCTAGCCTATGGTATGATTGTTGTAATGGTTGTTCGTCCTACGGACTAAAACCCTCCGGTTTATATAGACACCGGAGAGGGCTAGGGCTACACAGAGTCGGTTACAATGGTAGGAGATCTACATATCCATATTGCCAAGCTTGCCTTCCACGCCAAGGAAAGTCCCATCCGGACACGGGACGAAGTCTTCAATCTTGTATCTTCATAGTCTTGGAGTCCGGCCGATGATGATAGTTCGGCTATCCGGACACCCCCTAGTCCAGGACTCCCTCAGGGGGCCCTCCCTTGCTCCTTTCCACTAAAGCCCATTAAGGCCCATATACCTCCCGGAGCTCCGGTATTGTCCCAATCTCACCCGGAACCATTCTGGTGTCCAAATATAGTCGTGCAATATATCGATCTTTATGTCTCGACCATTTAGAGACTCCTCGTCATGTCCATGATCACATCCGGGACTCCGAACTACCTTCGGTACATCAAAACACATAAACTCATAATATAACCGTCATCTAACTTTAAGCGTGTGGACCCTACGGGTTCGAGAACTATGTAGACATGACCAAGACACGTCTTCGGTCAATAACCAATAGCGGAACCTGGATGCTCATATTGGCTCCTACATATTCTACGAAGATCTTTATCGGTCAAACTGCATAACAACATACATTGTTCCTTTTGTCATCGGTATGTTACTTGCCCGAGATTCGATCGTCGGTATCTCAATACCTAGTTCAATCTCGTTACTGGCAAGTCTCTTTACTCGTTACGTAATGCATCATCCCGTAACTAACTCATTAGATACATTGCTTGCAAGGCTTATAGTAATGTGCATTACCGAGAGGGCCCAGAGATACCTCTCTGACAATCGGAGTGACAAATCCTAATCTCGAAATACGTCAACTCAACAAGTACCTTCAGAGACACCTGTAGAGCACCTTTATAATCACCCAGTTACGTTGTGATGTTTGGTACCACACAAAGTGTTCCTCCAGCAAACGGGAGTTACATAATCTCATGGTCGTTGGAACATGTATAAGTCATGAAGAAAGCAATAGCAACATACTAAACGATCAAGTGTTAAGCTAACGGAATGGGTCAAGTCAATCACATCATTGATGGCATCCCGTTAATCAAATGACAACTCATGTCTATGGTTAGGAAACTTAACCATCTTTGATTCAGGAGCTAGTCAAGTAGAGGCATAATGACACTCTGTTTGTCCATGTATTGACACATGTATTATGTTTCCGGTTACAAATCTAGCATGAATAATAAACATTTATCATGATATAAGGAAATAAATAATAACTTTATTATTTCCTCTAGGGCATATTTCCTTCAGTCTCCCACTTGCACTAGAGTCAATAATCTAGATTACACAGTAATGATTCTAACACCCATGGAGCCTTGGTGTTGATCATGTTTTGCTCGTGGAAGAGGCTTAGTCAATGGGTCTGCAACATTCAGATCTGTATGTATCTTGCAAATCTCTATGTCTCCCACCTAGACTTGGTCCCGGATGGAATTGAAGCGTCTCTTGATGTGCTTGGTTCTCTTGTGAAATCTGGATTCCTTTGCCAAGGCAATTGCACCAGTATTGTCACAAAAGATTTTCATTGGACCCGATGCACTAGGTATGTCACCTAGATCGGATATGAACTCCTTCATCCAGACTCCTTCATTTGCTGCTTCCGAAGTAGCTATGTACTCCACTTCACATGTAGATCCCGCCACGACGCTTTGTTTAGAACTGCACCAACTGACAACTCCACCGTTCAATATAAACACGTATCCCGTTTGTGATTTAGAATCGCCCAGATCAGTGTCAAAGCTTGCATCGACGTAACCATTTACGACTAGCTCTTTGTCACCTCCATAAACGAGAAACATATCCTTAGTCATTTTCAGGTATTTCAGGATGTTCTTGACCGCTGTCCAGTGATCCACTCCTGGATTACTTTGGTACCTCCCTGCTAAACTAATAGCAAGGCACACATCAGGTCTGGTACACAGCATATGGCTGAAGCATAGGGAACTTCTTTCATTTTCTCTCTATCTTCTGCAGTGGTCGGGCATTGAGTCTGACTCAATTTCACACCTTGTATTACAGGCAAGAACCCTTTCTTTGCTTGATCCATTTTGAACTTTTTCAAAACTTTATCAAGGTATGTACTTTGTGAAAGTCCAATTAAGCGTCTTGATCTATCTCTATAGATCTTGATGCCCTATATATAAGCAGCTTCACCGAGGTCTTTCATTGAAAAACTTTTATTCAAGTATCCTTTTGTGCTATCCAGAAATTCTATATCATTTCCAATCAATAATATGTCGTAAACATATAATATTAGAAATGCTACAGAGCTCCCACTCACTTTCTTGTAAATACAAGCTTCTCCAAAAGTCTCTATAAAACCATATGCTTTGATCACACTATCAAAGCGTTTATTCCAACTCCGAGAGGCTTGCACCAGTCCATAAATGGATCGCTGGAGCTTGCACACTTTGTTAGCATCCTTTGGATCGACAAAACCTTCTGGTTGCATCATATACAACTCTTCTTCCGAAATCCATTCAGAATGCAGTTTTGACATCCATTTGCCAAATTTCATAATCATAAAATGCGGCAATTGCTAACATGATTCGGACAGACTTAAGCATCGCTACGGGTGAGAAAATCTCATCGTAGTCAGCCCCTTGAACTTGTCGAAAACCTTTTGCAACAAGTCGAGCTTTGTAGACAGTAACATTACCATCAGCATCAGTCTTCTTCTTGAAGATCCATTTATTCTCGATGGCTTGTGATAACCCACAAGTGTAGGGGATCGCAACAGCTTTCGAGGGTAAAGTATTCAACCCAAATTTATTGATTTGACACAAGGGGAGCCAAATAATATTCTTGAGTATTAGTAGTTGAGTTGTCAATTCAACCACACCTGGATAACTTAGTATCTGCAGCAAAGTATTCAGTAGCAAAGTAGTATGATAATAAAGGTAACGGTGGCAAAAGTAAAGATAATAGTTTTTGGGTTTTTGTAGTAGTTGTAACAGTAGCAACGGAAAAGTAAATAAGCTAAGAACAATATGTGAAAAGCTCGTAGGCAATGGATCAGTGATGAATAATTATGCCGGATGCGATTCCTCATGTGATAGCTATAACATAGGGTGACACAGAACTAGCTCTAGTTCATCAATGTAATGTAGGCATGTATTCCGTAAATAGTCATACGTGCTTATGGAAAAGAACTTGCATGATATCTTTTGTCCTACCCTCCTGTGGCAGCGGGGTCCTAGCGGAAACTAAGGGATATTAAGGCCTCCTTTTAATAGAGAACCGGAACAAAGCATTAGCACATAGTGAATACATGAACTCCTCAAACTACGGTCATCACCGAGAAGTATCCCGATTATTGTCACTTCGGGGTTGTCGGATCATATCACATAATAGGTGACTATAGACTTGCAAGATAGGATCAAGAACACACATATATTCATGAAAACATAATAGGTTCAGATCTGAAATCATGGCACTCGGGCACTAGTGACAAGCATTAAGCATAGCAAAGTCATAGCACCATCAATCTCAGAACATAGTGGATACTAGGATCAAACCCTAACAAAACTAACTTGATTACATGGTAAATCTCATCCAACCCATCACCGTCCAGCAAGCCTACGATGGAATTACTCACGCACGGCGGTGAGCATCATGAAATTGGTGATGGAGGATGGTTGATGATGACGACGGCGACGAACCCCCCTCTCCGGAGCCCCGAACGGACTCCAGATCAGCCCTCCCGAGAGAGATTAGGGCTTGGCGGCGGCTCCGTGTCGTAAAACGCGATGGAACTTTTTCTCTGATTTTTTTCTCCCCGAACGTGAATATATGCAGTTGGAGTTGAGGTCGGTGGAGGTCCAGGGGGCCCACGAGATAGGGGGGAGCGCCCAGGAGGAGGGGGCGCGCCCCCTGTCTCGTGAACAGGGTGTGGGCCGCCTGGTCTTGATTCTTTCGCCAGTATTTTTTATATTTCCGAAAAGTGCCTCCGTGGATTTTCTGGACATTCCGAGAACCTTTCTTTTCTACACATAAAACAACATCATGGCAGTTCTGCTGAAAACAACGTCAGTCTGGGTTAGTTTCATTCAAATCATGCAAGTTAGAGTCCAAAACAAGGGCAAAAGTGTTTGGAAAAGTAGATACGTTGGAGACGTATTAACTCCCCCAAGCTTAAACCTTTGCTTGTCCTCAAGCAATTCAGTTGATAAACTGAAAGTGATAAAGAAAAACTTCTACAAACTCTGTTTTCTCTTGTTGTTGTAAACATGAAAAGCCAGCATTCATGTTTCAGCAAATATTATGAACTAACCATACTCACAATAACACTTAGGTCTCACAATTACTCATATCAATAGCATAATCAGCTAGCAAGACATAATAATAAAACTCGGATGACAACACTTTCTCAAAACAATCATAATATGATATAACAAAATGGTACCTCGCTAGCCCTTTCTGAGACCGCAAAACATAAATGCAGAGCACCTTTAAAGATCAAGGACTGACTAAACATTGTAATTCATTGTAAAAGAGATCCAGTCAAGTCATACCCAATATAAACCAATAGTAATGAATGCAAATGACAGTGTGCTCTCCAGCGGGTGCTTTTTAATAAGAAGGGTGATGACTCAACATAAAAGTAATTAGATAGGCCCTTCGCAGAGGGAAGCAGGGATTTGTAGAGGTGCCATAGCTCGATTTTAAAATAGAGATTGAATAACATTTTGAGCGGCATACTTTTGCTGTCAACGCAACAACTATGAGATGGCTGTAACTTCCATACTACATGCATTATAGGCAGTTCCCAAACAGAATGGTAAAGGTTTATACTCCCCCAACCACCAACAAGCATCGATCCATGGCTTGCTCGAAACAACGAGTGCCTCCAACTAACAATAGCCCTGGGGGAGTTTTGTTTAATTATTTTGATTTGCTTTGATCTTTTTGGATCATGGGACTGGGCATCCCGGTTACCGGCCCTTTCTTGTGAATGAGGAGCGGAGTCCACTCCTCTTGAGAATAACCCACCTAGCATGGAAGATATAGGCAGCCCTAGTTGAAACATGAGCTGCTCGAGCATTCAAAACTGAATTTCATTTGAAGGTTTGGACTTTGGCACATACAAATTTACTTGGAACGGCAGGTAAATACCGCATATAGGAAGGTATAATGGACTCATATGGAACAACTTTGGGTTTTAAGGAGTTTGGATGCACAAGCAGTATTCCCGCTTAGTACAAGTGAAGGCTAGCAAAAGACTGGGAAGCGACCAACTGAGAGAGCGACAACAGTCATAAACATGCATTAAAATTAATTCACACCGAGTACAAGCATGAGTAGGATATAATCCACCATGAACATAAATATCGTGAAGGCTATGTTGATTTGTTTCAACTACATGCGTGAACATGTGCCAAGTTGAGTCACTCAATTCATTCAAAGGAGGATACCATCCCATCATATCACATCATAATCATTCTAATAGCATGTTGGCACACAAGGTAAACCATTATAACTCATAGCTAATCAATCATGGCACAAGCAACTATAATCTCTAAATGTCATTGCAAATATGTTTACCTCATAATAAGCTGAATCAGAAACGATGAACTCATCATATTTACAAAAACAGGAGAGGTCGAGTTCATACCAGCTTTTCTCATTCCAATAAGTCCATCATATATCATCATTATTGCCTTTCACTTGCACGACCGAACGATGTGTATAATAATAGTGCATGTGCATTGGACTAAGCTGGAATTTGCAGGCATTCAACTCAAGAGAGAAGACAAGTAATATGGGCTCTAAGTTAAATAAACAATCATGCATATGAGAGCCACTAAACATTTTCAATATGGTCTTCTTGACCCCCAAAGGAAAGAAAAGAAAATAAAACTATTTACACGGGAAAGCTCCCAACAAGTAAGAAGAAGAACTAGAAACCTTTTTGGGTTTTCATTTTAATTTCTACTACAAGCATGGAAATTAAACTAACTAATTTTTTTGGTTTTTCTTAAGGTTTATCAAACACACAAGAAGAAAACTAGAAAAAAGAAATTTAAACTAGCATGGATAATACAGTGAAAGAGTATGAGAACCGACGACTAGTGTGTGAACATGAATGTAAAGTCGGTGAGAAATACATACTCCCCCAAGCTTAGGCTTTTGGCCTAAGTTGGTCTAGTACCAAGGACCGCCGCTACTCTCCCCTGTGTACTAGGAGGTGTAATCAGGATACCACTGGCTGGTCATCTCTGGATCCCACCGATGATGATGCGATAAGGGTCGATTCAGTTCGGCTCAGGTTTAGGTTCTGGAGTGAAAGCTTGGGCTCAATGATTGTACACCGCTTCCGGTGTGACAAGAAAATTTTCTCCAAGCAAATCAAACAACAGAGGCGCAGGCAAAATAATAATCTCAAAGTGCTTCTTATCAAATCTAAGTTTATACAAGAGCATCTTCTCTTCGTTGTCAACAATAAACTTGTGTGCTACCATGCTCTTGTAATCTAAAATGTGAGGAGGCAATTTTGTCTCCTCTTTCTCATGGTGCCTAATGGGTATCTAAAAATGTCTAGCAAGACGTGAATCATAGATACCTCCAAATATGGGGCCTTTTGTACGATTTAGGGCTAGCCGTTTAGCAACGACAGCACCCATACTAAAACTATTGTCTCCAAGCAAAGCATGTTGAAGAATGATAATATTAGGAACACTAAAGTTTCCACTATTTCCACGACCAATCAAGCATCTATTAGCAAATATGGCAAAGTAACGTAAAATAGGAAAGTGTATGCTAGAGATTTTTGCCTCGGAACCCTTCTTTGGCTCCTCTACAGCTATAGTGTTAACAAAGCCATCCACATCTTTACGATTGGGCTCCTCTAATTCTCCCTCGTAAGGTATCCTACATACCGTGCAAAAATTACGTAAAGACATTTCTTTAAATTCATCATATAAATGAAATGATACTGCAGGCGGTGACTTCTTAGGATAATAATAAAAGTTTTGCACGAAAGTATTGGTGAGTAAGAGATACTGATCGATCCGGTCGTTGATGAAACCAGTGAGGCCTGCAGTCTCGATCAAAGAATAAAAATCTTCATGAATTCTAGCTTCTTACAAGAAATCATTGCATGGCCATTCACACGACCGCACTTCCGCTAAGCGAGGAAGATTATACTTGGCTTTTTCCTTCTCTTTGGCTTGTTTTTCCTGAGAGCCTTGGCTAGAAGAGCCCCTCAAAAACTTCCTTAACATTTTCTGAAAATTTCTGAAATTTTAGTAACTTCAAAATAAAAGTGAATAAAACTAAACAAGATTGGTAGCAACTACTCCTACAAGTGCCTAGAGCCTATATCATGCATTGGAATTTCTTGGGACCTCATAAATTCAACATGCAAGCTCAAGAACATGGTCACCTATGCAGCAAAAATTTGCAATGAATACAGCACTAGAACAGAAACTAATTGGACCAATGGAAGAGTCACATACCAAGCAACAATCTCCCAAAGTAGTTTTGTGAATGGAGCTTTGAGCAAGGAGATCGAAAATCGCAGCAAAATGAGCTAGAACTCGTGCTTGAGCTGGATGGGGATTTTTTTGGGTAGAAGATGAAGTGTGTGGGTCTTGGCATAAGTGGAGGGGGCACCAGGGCCCACGAGACAGAAGCGCGCCAGTGGGGTGGGTGCACCCTCCACTCTCGTGGCCTGGTGCTTGCCCCTCCTGAAGTGTTTTCAGTTCCTAAAATCCTCAAATATTCCATAAAAAATCATACTAAACACTACAGGAATCAGACATTTTGTCGTCAGGCTCCTACAGATGGCAAAGGCAGTATTACAGACGGCAAAGATTTTGCCGTCAGCCCATGACGGCAAACCTTGTCGGCAAAGACAAAGTCGGCAAAGGGGAACTTTGTCGTCAGCATTTTATCGGGCAGACGGCAAAGAATTTGCTGTCAGTCAACTGATTTTGCCGTCATCGAAACTTGCCAGACGGCAAAAAAAAGCGTTTAACAGAACAGCCCATCTAACGGCGTCATCAGTGCCTTTGCCGTCAGCCAGAATCCATCTTTGCTGTCAACCTCAAATATCATAGACGACAAAGATTTTTTTTAATAAAAAATATATCTAATCTGTCCTGAGGGGAACGAACTGACGAAGAACACCACAATATCCATACACACCGCTGTTCCAAGAATCAATAAAGAAGGAAATAATTTCACTATACATAACTATTCATCATCACTTGCTAATCCACAAAACTACTGCGTTTAACAAGATGAGCAAATTTCACACGAAAGGATTACACTTGAGGGTACATAGTTCAATCCGGAGTACACCGACGCGCCACCGACGCCTGAGTAGCTAAAGCCGTCCGCCGCAGCGCCCGAGCTCGCCAACCTCGTCTAGGCGCTGGATCCATTGGACCCCACCAACCCCATCGATGCCAAGCCCCGCCTCCGGCAGGGCAGAACAGAGGAGGCAAAATCCCGCGGCACGTGAAGGTGGCGGCGCATGAGAGCAACGAAGGCAGAGGCGGGCGCCTGCTGGTGGTCGACGGCAAGCGGCCTTGAAACCAGGCGTCGCTGCTGGACGCCAGCGGCTTCTGGTCGGCGGGGCGAAGCGAAGAGGGAAGGGTCGGGGCGGTGGCGCTGGAGAGCAGGCTCGGCCATGTCTGGGCGGCTCGGGCAACGGGGAGCGCCGGCGGTGCCTGGCTGCCCACATCACGGCTGCTCGGGGTGGTGAGGCGCGCCACGCCAGCGGCGCCATGGGGGCGGGGCGCGGCGACCGCCGGTTGGTGGAGCAGCGGTGGGGCGGGGCGCCGGAGGCTTGGGGATGCCACGCAGGGGCAGGGCCGCCGGAGGCTTGCGGGGATGCCGCGCAGGGGCGGGGCCGCCGGTGCTAGGGGCGAAGCAAGACGAGGTGCAGAGAGAGGAAGACACTAGATGCGTCCGAGAGAGAGAGAGAGAGGGAGCTCGCTCGGGGGGATAAGGAGAGAGAAGATCGGGGTGGGGTGAGGGGCAGCGACTGGTTCGGTCGGGTGGGGACGGATGCAGTCATGGGGTCGCGTGCGGGTCAATGTGTGAGTGGGGGCGTGCGTCCGACAGTTTGAGTGGGTGAGATGTGCGTCTACGATCCTGCCACCTCATCGATCCGAGAGTTCGATCCGGGAGGTGTGTTTTTTGTTTTGCCGTCTGCGGTTTTTTTACAGACGGCAAAATATGTCTTTGCCGTCATCATTTGTTTTACAGACGGCAAAATATGTCTTTGCTGTGATCGTTTTTTTGCAGACGGCAAAATATGTCTTTGCCATCATTTTTTTTTACAGACGGCAAAATATGTCTTTTCCATCATCACTTTTTTTTCCAGACGGCAAAATATGTCTTTGCCGTCATCAGTATTTTTACAGACGGAAAAATATGTATTTGCCGTTAGTCATTCTTTGCCATTAGTCAATCCTAATCTTTGCCGACAGTCATCATTTGCCGTCAGGTTCATGACGGTGAAATAATCTTTGCCGTCTGCCCCGACGATTAGCTGACGGCAAAGATGCTTCATGTCGGCAAAATAGCTGATTCCCGTAGTGAAATTTGCAGGGCATTTGGAGCACTTTTATTTTCTGGATATTTTTTATTGCACGGATAATTCAAAAAACAGACATATAATACTATTTTTGCTTTATTCATTCTAAATAACAAAAAGTAAAAAGAGGGTACAGAAGGTTGTGCCTTCTAGTTTCATCCATCTCATGATCATCAAAATGAATCCACTAACAAGGTTGATCAAGTCTTGTTAACAAACTCATTCCGAATAACACGGAACCGGAGAAATTTCGAATAACACTAAGTTACCTCAACGGGGATATGAAAATCCCCAACAATCAGAATATCATACTTTTTCTTGACAGTAGGGAGAGGAAATTCAAAACCTCTAATAATAATAGTTGGAACTTTTCCAATAGAATTGATGCTATGAACTTGAGATTGTTTCCTCAGAAAGTGTACAGTATGCTCATTACCATTAACATGAAAAGTGACATTGCCTTTATTGCAATCAATAACAGCCCCTGCAGTGTTCAAAAAAGGTCTACCAAGGATAATCGACATACTATCGTCCTCGGGAATATCAAGAATAACAAAGTCCGTTAAGATAGTGACATTTGCAACCACAACAGGCACATCCTCACAAAAACCGACAGGTATAGCAGTTGATTTTTCAACCATTTGCAAAGATATTTCAGTAGGTGTCAACTTATTCAATTCAAGTCTACGATATAAAGAGAGAGGCATAACACTAACACCGGCTCCAAGATCACATAAAGCAGCTCTAACATAATTTCTTTTAATGGAGCATGGTATAGTTGGTACACCCGGATCTCCAAGTTTCTTTGGTATTCCACCCTTAAAAGTGTAATTAGCAAGCATGGTGGAAATTTCAGCTTTCGGTATCTTTCTTTTATTTGTAATGATATCCTTCATATACTTAGCATAAGGATTTACTTTGAGCATATCAGTTAAGCGCATACGTAAGAAAATAGGTCTAATCATTTCGGCAAAGCGCTCAAAATTCTCATCATCCTTTGTCTTGGATGGTTTACGAGGAAAGGGCATGGGTTTCTGAACCCATGGTTCTCTTTCTCTACCGTGCTTCCTAGCGACAAAATCTCTCTTATCATAACGTTGATTCTTTGATTGTGGGTTATCAAGATCAACAGCAGGTTCAATCTCTTCTTCATTATTTTTTCTAGGTTGAGCATCAACATGAACATTATCATTAACATTATCATTAACATTATCACTAGGTTCATGTTCATCACCTGATTGAGTTTCAGCATCAGAGATAGAGATATCATTGGGATTCTACAGTAGGTTCACTAGAAGCATGCAAAGTCCTATCGTTTTTCTTCTTCTTGTTTTTAGAAGAACTAGGTGCCTCTAAATTATTTCTCTGAGAATCTTGCTCGGTGGCCTTCAGGATACAAAGGTTCCTGAGTCATTCTACCAGTTCTAGTAGCCACTCTAACAGCAAAGTCATTTTTATTATTTAATTCATCAAGCAAATCATTTTGAGCTTTGAGTACTTGCTCAGCTTGAGTAGTGACCATAGAAGTATATTTGCTAATGAGTTTGAGTTCACCTTTAACTCTAGCCATATTATCGCTCACACGTCCTATCTCGAAAGCATTATTCTTTAACTCTCTACCAACATAAGCATTAAAACTTTCTTGTCTAGCCATTAAGTCATCAAATTCATCTAAGCATGGGCTATGAAATTTAGTAGAGGGGATTTCAACTTTATCATATCTATAGAGAGAATTTACCTTTACTACCTGTGTCGGGTTATCAAGACAATGTGGTTCTTCAACAAGCGGTATATTAAGACCATGTATTTCTTCAATAGGAGGTAAATTCTTAACATCTTCAGCTTTAATAGCTCTTTCTTTCATTGATTTCTTTGCCTCTTGCATATCTTCAGGACTGAGAAATAAAACACCTCTCTTCTTGGAGTGGGTTTAGGAATAGGCTCGAGTCGGTATAATTGGTTCAGAATTGGCTCAGAAGAGTCCAATTATTTTCATTAGTCAACATATTATTCAATAGTAATTCAGCTTCGATTGTTCTTTCCTGAAAACACAACCAGACAACTATCCAAGTAGTCCTTGGAAGCATCAGTTAGTCCATTATAAAAGATATCAAGTATTTCATTTTTCTTGTGAGGATGATCAGGCAAAGCATTAAGTAACCGGAGAAGCCTCCCCCAAGCTTGTGGGAGACTCTCTTCTTTGATTTGCGAAAAAATATATATTTCCCGCAAGGCAGCTTGTTTCTTATGAGCAGGGAAATATTTAGCAGAGAAGTAATAAATCATATCTTGGGGACTACGCACACAACCAGGAGCAAGAGAATTATACCAAGTCTTAGCATCACCCTTTAATGAGAACGGAAATATCTTGAGAATATAATAATAGCGAGACTTCTCATCATTAGTAAACAGGGTGGCTATATCATTTAACTTGGTAAGATGTGCCACAACAGTTTCAGGTTCAAGGCCATAAAAAGGATCAGATTCAACTAAGGTAATAATTTCAGGATCAACAGAGAATTTATAATCCTTATCAGTAACACAGATAGGTGAAGTAGCAAAAGCAGGGTGAGGTTTCATTCTAGCATTAAGAGACTGTTGCTTCCATTTAGCTAATAATTTCTTAAGATCATATCTATCATTGCAAGCAAAGATAGCTCTAGCAGCTTCTTCATTCATTACATAACCCTCAGGAACAACAGGCAATTCATAATCATTGGGAGAACTTTCATCATCACTATCATCAATAATAGCATCTTCAATAATTTCATTCCTCCTAACTCTAGCAAGTTGTTCATCAAGAAATTCACCTAATGGCAAAGTAGTATCATGCACAGAAGTAGTTTCATCATGCATAGCAGAAGTGGCATCATCAATAACATGCGACATATCAGAATTCATAGCAGTAGCAGGTTTAGGTGTCGCAAGCTTACTAATAACGGAAGGAGAATCTAGTGCAGAGCTAGATGGCAGTTCCTTACCTCCCCTCGTAGTTGAGGGCAAAATCGTAGTTCAGTCGTCTTTCAAATTCTTCATACTGATCAACAAATATAAATCCCAAGTGACTCACAGAATAGAGCTATGCTCCCCGGCAACGGCACCAGAAATTAGTCTTGATAACCCACAAGTGTAGGGGATCGCAACAGCTTTCGAGGGTAAAGTATTCAATCCAAATTTATTGATTCGACATAAGGGGAGCCAAAGAATATTCTTGAGTATTAGCAGTTGAGTTGTCAATTCAACCACACCTGGATAACTTAGTATCTACAGCAAAGTATTTAGTAGCAAAGTAGTATGATAATAAAGGTAACGGTGGCAAAAGTAAACATAATAGTTTTTGGGTTTTTGTAGTAGTTGTAACAGTAGCAACGGAAAAGTAAATAAGCCAAGAACAATATGTGAAAAGCTCATAGGCAATGGATCAGTGATGGATAATTATGCCGGATGAGATTCCTCATGTAATAGCTATAACATAGGGTGATACAGAACTAGCTCCAGTTCATCAATGTAATGTAGGCATGTATTCCGTAAATAGTCATACGTGCTTATGGAAAAGAACTTGCATGACATCTTTTGTCCTACCCTCCCGTGGCAGCGGGTCCTAGCGAAACTAAGGGATATTAAGGCCTCCTTTTAATAGAGAACCGAACAAAGCATTAGCACATAGTGAATACATGAACTCCTCAAACTACGGTCATCACCGAGAAGTATCCCGATTATTGTCACTTCGGGGTTGTCGGATCATAACACATAATAGGTGACTATAGACTTGCAAGATAGGATCAAGAACACACATATATTCATGAAAACATAATAGGTTCAGATCTGAAATCATGGCACTCGGGCCCTAGTGACAAGCATTAAGCATAGCAAAGTCATAGCAACATCAATCTCAGAACATCGTGGATACTAGGGATCAAACCCTAACAAAACTAACTTGATTACATGGTAAATCTCATCCAACCCATCACCGTCCAGCAAGCCTACGATGGAATTACTCACGCACGGCGGTGAGCATCATGAAATTGGTGATGGAGGATGGTTGATGATGACGACGACGACGAATCCCCCTCTCCGGAGCCCCGAACGAACTCCAGATCAGCCTTCCCGAGAGAGATTAGGGCTTGGCGGTGGCTCCGTGTCGTAAAACACGACGAAACTTTCTCTCTGATTTTTTTTCTCCCTGAACGTGAATATATGGAGTTGGAGTTGAGGTCGGTGGACGTCCAGGGGGCCCACGAGATAGGGGGGCGTGCCCAGGAGGAGGGGGCGCGCCCTCCTATCTCGTGGACAAGGTGTGGGCCCCCTGGTCTTGATTCTTTCACCAGTATTTTTTATATTTTTCCGAAAATTGCCTCCGTGGATTTTCAGGACATTCCGAGAACTTTTCTTTTCTACACATAAAACAACATCATGGCCAAAGTTGTCAAAACACGACCAAACCAATGTCATCACCCCTGCACTGGCAAACTTTGTCGTTAAGGTAATTCTGCTCTAAAAGGGGGGTCTTCGGATCTGACGAAAGAAAAACACCTTTTGGGAAGCTCAATTTGGGTTCCTCAGGTGACCGAGGTGTGATACTCCTCGGGCAAAACTCTGATCGCATTGGGGGCAGACACACAAAGATATTATTGAACCAGTTTGCAAGGCCGAAGACCAAATATGCACGACAGTCGTCAGGTTGAAGACCGGGTTTAGGGGCTACTAATGGTGTCCTGGATAAGGGAATGCTGACCACGTCGACCTACGGAGGATGTGAGCTGGGACGAGGCCCCCCAAATGACCTACGGAGGAATCAAGATGAAATCTTCCGAAGACTTGTCGCATACTCCAAGGCACAAACACAATCTTTGGCACATTTATCTTTAGATATAACTGACCTATGTGTAACCCTAAGTAACCCAGTATCTATATAAAACCAGTGGTGTAGACCATAGATGCCAACTCATTCATACTCAATCTCGAGCTAGATCAACTTATACTATGTACCCTCATCCACAATCAATATAAACAAAGCATGTGTAGGGTCTTACCTCTTCGAGAGACCTGAACCTGAGTGGATTCGACCCCGTCAATGTCCAGATAGATCAAACGGCTTGCTAGCCCCTGAGTCGGCCCCGCGGCAAGCCCCCGTGGGACGAACGGCTGGGAGACACCCTCCGCCTCAGGGAGACGGATACTCCACCATCCTTTATACAGGAGTGATGAGGCACGAAGGGCCCTTCACTGTCAAAAAAAAAACACAAGTAGGTACAGGTATACAGATATACCGTGACGTTATCATGCCTGCACGTGGGCCCGAGAGTGCGGCGAGACCCGCTTATGTATCCGGATTTGTATTGTACCTGAAAGATATCGCGAAATGAAAAAAAAAGGTGTGGGGAGCTCAGGATTGGGAGCGGCGTGCTTCCACCCGGACGCAGCTTCGGTGCTTTAACGGCACCTGCCTTTGGGTTACTGACATGTGGGCCAGCCACCTGTTGAGCCCACATGTCATAGATACAAAGATAGGTGCCTTAAGGCCCGAAGCATCGTCCCTTCCACCCTACTCCGGCGGCGGCAGCCGCGGCCACGCCCACGCCAGGTTCTTATTTTTCCACCCGATTTACTGATGCGCCGTGTCTAAATACGTCGCTGGATGTTCTTTCCAGGCGCCGCTCAGATCCCCCTTTGATCCATTAATTCCTCCGATTTGGGATCGCAGACTGATCTGAGGAGGCCGAGTCGCAGACTGATCGGAGGAGGCCTATTTAGCCCCGGTCGATGAGCGAGGGGCCGAGAAGAGAGCAACGCATCCGAACAAGCCAAAGGTGCGGAATGGGGAGAAAGGCGCCTTCTTTTGCTCTGGCCGGACGGAAGCGTAAAGGCCCCCCGTCGTTTCCCCTTCTCCCCCCCTGCAAGCTCCGGCTTTCCCC
Organism: Aegilops speltoides; assembly: GCA_021437245.1. Classification (NCBI taxonomy): domain Eukaryota; kingdom Viridiplantae; phylum Streptophyta; class Magnoliopsida; order Poales; family Poaceae; genus Aegilops; species Aegilops speltoides. The sequence goes on along the minus strand of CM038145.1, from coordinate 319,359,247 downwards.
CGCTCCGGCGCAGGTGACCGGCTGGGCATCCCTCCCGGACGACATAGTCCACCAAATCGCTGCGCTGGTGCTGGAATTCGACGTGGTGGACTACATTGCCTTCCGCGCGGTCTGCTCGGGATGGCGCACCTGCGCGCCCAGCCCGCGAGACCCCACCCTGCGGATACGATCTCTCCGCCCGGTCCACTGGGTCGCACTCTGCGACGGCGACGCCGTCCGCCCGGATGACGCCTGCCAGATAACCTTCTTCCAGAACCGAACGGCCGGGTGCCTCCGCGTCCGCCTGCCCGAGCTCCAGCGCCACAGGATCATTGGCTTCACTGATGGTCTTGTCATCCTGCTGCACAAGCGAACCACCACGATCCGCGTGCTCCACCCCTTCACGCGAGTCGTGGTCGACTTCCCATCCCTCGTCCCCGTCTACCAGAAGCTGATCCGGAACCGCAACTGCGTGCTCCGCATGAACGCTGCGGTTTGTAGCAGTGTGTCATCCACCACTTCCATTGCCGTCGTGGCTTGGTTCCCTTGGTCATCTGTGGTGCTCAGTGCTGATGCAGGCCACTCAAGCTGGGAGGTCATTCACAAAGACATGTATCTTTCCAATACCTTGCCCTTCCAAGGTCAGCTTTACGGTTTCCTGCAGACTTCAAGGCAGATCGTGCAAGTCTACCCTCCAAAACCACTTGGTCCTGGCCCTGTCGTTACTCACGTTCCAATTAAGTTTGGCAACCCATTTTTCTGCAGCTACTATCTGGTGGAGTCCGATGGCCACATGCTACTTGTTGTCAAGTCTATGAACCTGGTGGGCCGTGATGTGGAGGAGTGGCGACGTTACGTCATTGCGATCTTCAAGGTTGATGCAAGCCTCGGCCACTGGGAACTGATTCCAGTAAGCAGTCTTGGCGACCGGGCATTGTTTGTCTCCATGGACAGGTGCCTGTCCGTGAAGGCGAAGAACCTTCCTTCCATCAGCAGCAACTCAATTTACCTCTCTGTGCCACTCCCGGATCCGGTCGTCGTGCATTCCCTGAGCAGCCAATCATTTGAGCGGCCAACGACGTTGTGTCAGGTCCACGACGTGAAGGAGAAGATTCGCCCGTCCGTCCGGCCCTTCACCATCGCTGATCATCTTCTCACCTACTGCAATCATCGTGAATGGTACAACTTCTTAATTAACTTCTACTACTACCTTCTCTCTAGCAACAGCATTCATTCAGCATGATAACTCTAATTAATTATCTATTTGCATTTCGTCCTCCTGTAGGGCAACTGGACTAATGTTTCATGAGTATTACACTATACCCAAGTATTATGAAGAGTTGTGGAAGAAAATAAGAGCTCAGGATTCTGAAGTGAGGATTTCGCGCGTGCAAGATTCAATCAGGAAAGGGAAAAGGCGTGTCGAACTGAAGAAGGAATAACCCCACCGTAATTTAGACTGCTCTTTGAAAATGAGAATATTATTTAACAATATTCTTATTCCTAATGCTTTCAATGTAATCATGCATCAACGCTGATGACGTAACTAAAATCTGTTCTCACTTCTCGATGAAGTGAGCTTATATATGAACTGAAAAATGACTAGCGGGGTTATATGTTGAGCTTTTCTGTTTAGTGTTATGCCAGTTAGGATCTGCTCATGCAAGGTGATTGACGCCCATTCGCTTGTCAGCTGTTCAGGTTCATTAGTGTACTCGCTGCTGAGTGTGAATCCTGATTTGTTTGTTATAGTTATGTCTTATCTTAGAGAAAGGTAGGGATTACTCCCTACTGTGCCTTGATGAATCATGGCAGAATGTCACTGAATAACATCCAGTAGACCAGCACCAAGGTAATGCTCATTCTTGTCATTATTGCTTCATCGGCGCTCATGCCTTTTGCCTTCTGGCTTCCATTCTGATTATGTGCAAAGAGTATCATATGAGGCATTTCTCATTTACTGTCCCAAATATGTTCCTCCTTTGCTATATGTTTTTGTATTGTTTTATTTTGTGGCACGGCAATAATCACTTATTTCACAACAAAAGAGATTGCTCTTGAAATCTAATAATTGCCCTCTTGCTCAATAAATATGTTTACTTTTATGTCCACCTATTGCTAAATATTCATTTTGTAAAGGCCAGTACTACGCGCCGGCGGACCGGCCAGGGGTTCGGCTGGTCAAGTCCGAACCGTCAGATGCAAACGCTGCTGGCCATCAGATTAGCCTTATCCCTTCGCCAAAAGTCAACTCTCTCCTTCCCCACGAGGGCACTCCTCGCCAGAAGTAAAAAGGGGAACGACCCGCAACAGCCAGCCTACACGCGCTACCAACTGCACATCTCCCGGCCATGGCCGCAGCACCTCTTCGCCGTGCATCTCCTAGCCATGGCCGCCTCATCCCTTCGTCGTGCATCTCCCAGCCATGGCCGCCTCACCCCTTCGCCGCGCATCTCCAGGCATGGCCACGACACCCCTTCGCCGTCGTGGCAGCTTTTGCTGCCTATGGTGGCAGCTTCTTTCACCGGGGTGTTGCAACTTGCAGCATTTAGGTGCATCGTCCCGTCGTCCTCGCCATTGAAGCTCCCTGCACGGGTGTACGCTGAGCGCTCCGTCGTTCCCTATCGTAGCAAATCAGCTCAACGGTGGTAGCTTTTTGTTTGCCGGTTGCAGCAAATCAGCTCAACCTTCGTGGTCGCCATGGTCACCATGGTCACTGAGGGAGTCCTGGACTAGGGGGTGTCCGGACAGCCGGACTATCATCGTCAGCCGGACTCCAAGACTACGAAGATACAAGATTGAAGACTCCGTCCCGTGTCCGGATGGGACTTTCCTTGGCGCGGAAGGCAAGCTTGACGATACGGATATGTAGATCTCCTACCATTGTAACCGACTCTGTGTAACCCTAGCCCTCTCCGGTGTCTATATTAACCGGAGGGCTTTAGTCCGTAGGACGCACAACCATTACAACAATCATACCATAGGCTAGCTTCTAGGGTTTAGCCTCCTTGATCTCGTGGTAGATCCACTCTTGTACTACCCATATCATCAATATCAATCAAGCAGGAGTAGGGTTTTACCTCCATCGAGAGGGCCCGAACTTGGGTAAAAACATCGTGTCCCTTGTCTCCTGTTACCATCCGCCTAGACGCACAGCCGGGACCCCTACCGAGATTCGCGGTTTTGACACCGACATTGGTGCTTTCATTGAGAGTTCCTCTGTGCGTCACCGATAGGAAGGATGCCTCCTCCGTCTTCAAGGACGGTATTTTTATCAAAGGAGCCTTGGCCGCCGCCAAACTGTTCGGCTAGGTGGTTTTCTTATGACCGCTGTCCGCCACCGCTCGACAATGACCTCTTAGGTTGTCAAAAGCAATCTTCATGTCAGCTCGAAATTAAATCGGCGGCGGATCAATAGAGCTCTCGTCCAGTAACGAGCTCTTGGATCGCATCACCGCCTGGGAGTCGCTACGGACTACAATCAGATTGGGCTTAAACCGATCCGAGAGAGATTAACTCTCCCGTGTCACCCACCACGTTGCGATGATAGAGGAACAATGCGGCGACTCTTCTCCTGTATTGAAAACTATTCATGTCCAGCTCCCGAACCCTCCATGCCGGATTCCGCGGAGGGGCGGACTTCGATCAAGCACTCGAACTTAAAGTCGGGCATCGGACCGGACTCGTTGGACAACGCCCACAAACCAAGCTTCAAATTTGGAAACTTCGCCTTGAGCCTTGAGATGGGTAGGGTTCGGACTTAATTCCACCCGCCGCCCGGACACATGCGATCTATCTCTAATCCGGCAAGAGCCGCTGAAACAAGACATCACTCTTGGGCGATTCCTCCGGTTATGGACAGGATAAAGGACTGCCGAGAGGAAAATGCAATCTCAATTTTTTGCAATAATTGCACGGATGAGGGAATCTTGAACGCCGTCAGCCGTCATGAAATTACACGCTTCGCTGACCTGGCGTCCATAGTACGAAAGTACTATGCGATGGAGAGTTTCCGGAAAACCAAAAATAAGTTTTGGGACAATCCGGCCCCGAATACAACCCTAGCCCGCAACAAAAGGGTGCATTACACTCATGCACCAGATACAAAAACCAAAAAGCAAAAACCCCATAAAGAGCACGGAACCGTACTGGAGGGATGGCTTAGCGGACCTTGTAAAATTCACAGTACAGAGGGCGCCATCCCAATGTTGGAAATATGCCCTAGAGGCAATAATAAATTGGTTATTATTATATTTCCTTGTTCATGATAATCGTTTATCCATGCTATAATTGTATTGATAGGAAACTCAGATACATGTGTGGATACATAGACAACACCATGTCCCTAGTAAGCCTCTAGTTGACTAGCTCGTTGATCAATAGATGGTTACGGTTTCCTAACCATGGACATTGGATGTCGTTGATAACGGTATCACATCATTAGGATAATGATGTGATGGACAAGACCCAATCCTAAGCCTATCACAGAGATCGTGTAGTTCGTATGCTAAAGCTTTTCTAATGTCAAGTATCTTTTCCTTAGACCATGAGATTGTGCAACTCCTGGATACCGTAGGAATGCTTTGGGTGTACCAAACGTCACAACGTAATGGCGGGTGGCTATAAAGGTGCACTACTGGTATCTCCGAAAGTGTCTGTTGGGTTGTACGAATCGAGACTGGGATTTGTCACTCCGTGTAAACGGAAAGGTATCTCTAGGCCCACTCGGTAGGACATCATCATTAATGTGCGCAATGTGACCAAGGGGTTGATCACGGGATGATGTGTTACGGAACGAGTAAAGAGACTTGACGGTAACGAGATTGAACAAGGTATCAGTATACCGACGATCGAATCTCGGGCAAGTACAATACCGTTAGACAAAGGGAACTGTATACGGGATTGATTGAGTCCTTGACATCGTGGTTCATCCGATGAGATCATCGTGGAACATGTGGGAGCCAACATGGGTATCCAGATCCGCTGTTGGTTATTGACCGAGAACGTCTCGGTCATGTCTACATGTCTCCCAAACCCGTAGGGTCTACACATTAAGGTTCGATGGCGCTAGGGTTATAAAGGAAGTTTGTATGTGGTTACGAATGTTGTTCGAGTCCGGATGAGATCCCGGACGTCACGAGGAGTTCGGAATGGTCCGGAGGTAAAGATTTATATATGGGAAGTCCTATTTTGGCCACCGAAAATGTTCGGGATTTTTCGGTATTGTACCGGAAGGTTCTAGAAGGTTCCGGAGTGGGGCCCACCTGCATGGGGGGACCCACATGAACATGGGTAGTGGGGGCAAGGCCCCACACCCCTGGTCAAGGCGCACCAAGATCCCCCCTTAGAAGGAATAAGATCATATCCCAAAGGGATAAGATCAAGATCCCTAAAAAGGGGGGATAACAATCGGTGGGGAAGGAAATGATGGGATTTCTTTCCTCCCACCTTGGCCAACGCCCCAATGGACTTGGAATGCAAGAAACCAGCCCCTCCACCCCTATATATAGTGGGGAGGCGCATGGGAGCTTCACACGAAGTTCTGGCGCAGCCCTCCCCCTCTCCCAAGTCTTCCTCTCCCGCGGTGCTTGGCGAAGCCCTGCAGGATTGCCACGCTCCTCCACCACCACCACGCCGTCGTGCTGCTGCTGGATGGAGTCTTCCTCAACCTCTCCCTCTCTCCTTGCTGGATCAAGGCACGGGAGACATCACCGGGCTGTACGTGTGTTGAACGCGGAGGTGCCGTCCGTTCGGCACTAGGATCTCCAGTGATTTGGATCACGACGAGTACGACTCCTTCAACCCCGTTCTCTTGAACGCTTCCGCTTAGCGATCTACAAGGGTATGTAGATGCACTCTCCTTCCCCTCGTTGCTGGTTTCTCCATAGATAGATCTTGGTGACACGTAGGAAAATTTTGAATTTCTACTACGTTCCCCAATAGTGGCATCATGAGCTAGGTCTATTGCGTAGATTCTTTGCACGAGTAGAACACAAAGTAGTTGTGGGCGTTGATTTTGTTCAATATGCTTACCGTTACTAGTTCAATCTTGTTTCGACGGTATTGTGGGATGAAGCGGCCCGGACCGACCTTACATGTACTCTTACGTGAGACAGGTTCCACCGATTGACATGCACTTGGTGCATAAGGTGGCTAGCGGGTGTCAGTCTCTCCCACTTTAGTCGGAACGGATTCGATGAAAAGGGTCCTTATGAAGGGTAAATAGCAATTGGCATATGACGTTGTGGTTTTGCGTAGGTAAGAAACGTTCTTGCTAGAAACCCATAGCAGCCACGTAAAACATGCAACAACAATTAGAGGACGTTTAACTTGTTTTTGCAGGGTATTGCTATGTGATGTGATATGGCCAAGAAGAATGTGATGAATGATATGTGATGTATGAGATTGATCATGTTCTTGTAATAGGAATCACAACTTGCATGTCGATGAGTATGACAACCGTCAGGAGCAACGGTAGCCCTAGTAGTAGAAGTAATAAGTTGGCGAGACAACTTCATGGAAACACGATGATGGAGATCATGATGATGGAGATCATGGTGTCATGTCGGTGACGATGATGATCATGGAGCCCCGAAGATGGAGATCAAAAGGAGCAAAATGATATTGCCCATATCATGTCACTATTTGATTGCATGTGATGTTTATCATGTTTATGCATCTTGTTTACTTAGAACGACGGTAGTAAATAAGATGATCCCTTACAACAATTTCAAGAAGTGTTCTCCCCTAACTGTGCACCATTGCTAAAGTTCGTCATTTCGAAGCACCACGTGATGATCGGGTGTGATAGATCCTTACGTTCACATACAACGGGTGTAAGACAGTTTTACACATGCAAAACACTTAGGGTTAACTTGACGAGCCTAGCATGTACAGGACATGGCCTCGAACACGAGAGACCGAAAGGTCGAGCATGAGTCGTATGGAGGATACGATCAACATGAAGATGTTCACCGATGATGACTAGTCCATCTCACGTGATGATCGGACACGGCCTAGTTGACTCGGATCATGTAATCACTTAGATGACTAGAGGATGTCTATCTCGAGTGGGAGTTCATAAGATGAACTTAATTATCCCGAACATAGTCAAAAGATCTTTGCAAATTATGTCGTGGCTCGCGCTTTAGTTCCACTGTTTAGATATGTTCCTAGAGAAAATATAGTTGAAAGTTGACAATAGCGATTATGCGGACAGTAGAAAGCTTATGTCCTTAATGCACCGCTCAGTGTGCTGAACCCCAAACGTCGTTTGTGGATGTTGCGAACATCATACATGCACGTTTTGATAACTACGTGATAGTTCAGTTAAACGGTTTAGAGTTGAGGCACCAAAGACGTTTTCGAAACGTCGCGGAACATATTAGATGTTTCGAGGGCTGAAATTGAGATTTGAGGCTCGTGCTCACGTCAAGAGGTATGAGACCTCCGACGATTTTCTTAGCCTGCAAAGTAAGGGAGAAAAGCTCAATCGTTGAGCTTGTCTGAGTGCAACAATCACTTGAATCGAGTGGGAGTCGATCTTCCAGATGAGATAGTGATGTTTCTCCAAAGTCATTGCCACCAAGCTGCTAGAGCTTCGTGATGAGCTATAACATATCAGGGATAGATATGATGATCCTTGAGGTATTCGCGATGTTTGACACCGCGAAAGTAGAAATCAAGAAGGAGCATCAATTGTTGATGGTTGGTGAAACCACTAGTTTCAAGAAGGGCAAGGGCAAGAAGGGATACTTCATGAAACGGCAAATCAGTCTGCTGCTCTAGTGAAGAAACCCAAGGTTGAACCCAAACCCGAGACTAAGTGCTTCGTAATAAGGGAACAACCAACGGAGCGGAATTACCCTAGATACTTGGTAGATGAGAAGGTTGGTAAGGTCGATAGAAGTATATTGGATATACATTATGTTAATGTGTACTTTACTAGTACTCCTAGTAGCACCGTGGTATTAGATACCGGTTCGGTTGCTAAGTGTTAGTAACTCGAAATAAAAGCTACTGGAATAAACGGAGACTAGCTAATGGTGAGTCGACGATATGTGTTGGAAGTGTTTCCAAGGTTGATGTGATCAAGCATCGCACGCCCCTCTACCATCGAGATTTGGTGTTTGCGTTGAGCATAGACATGATTGGATTATGTCTATCGCAATACGGTTATTCATTTAAGGAGAATAATGGTTACTCTATTTATTTGAATAATACCTTCAATGGTCTTGCACCTAAAGGAATGGTTTATTGAATCTCGATTGTAGTGATACACATTTTCATGCCAAAAGATATAAGATAGTAATGATAGTACCACTTACTTGTGGCAATCGCCATGTAAGTCATATTGGTGTAAACGCATGAAGAAGCTCCATGTTGATGGATCTTTGGACTCACTCGTTTTGAAAAGTTTGAGACATGCTGACCATGTCTATTGGTGTATACGCATGAAGAAACTCCATGCAGATGGATCATTTGGACTCACTTGATTTTGAATCACTTGAGATATGCAAATCATACCACATGGGCAAGATGACTAAAAGCCTCGTTTTCAAAGAAATGGAACAAGATAGCAACTTGTTGGAAGTAACACATTTTGATGTGTGCAGTCCAATGAGTGCCGAGGCATGCAATGAATATCGTTATGTTCTTACTTCACGATGATTCGAGTAGATGTAGAGTATATTTACTTGATGAAACACAAGTCTGAATTATTGAATGGTTCAAGTAATTTCAGAGTGAAGTTGAAGATCATCGTGACGAGAGGATGAAATGTCTATGATATGATCATAGAGATGAGTATCTGAGTTACGAGCTTTGGCACGCAATTAAGACATTGTGGAAATTGTTTCACAATTAATACCGCCTGGAACACCATAGTTTGATGGTGTGTCCGAACATCATAGTTGCACCCTATTGGATATGGTGCGTACCATGATGTCTCTTATCAAATTACCACTATCGTTTACGGGTTAGGCCTTAGAATCAACCACATTCACTTTAAATAGGGCACCACGTAATTCCGTTGAGATGACACCGTATGAACTATGGTTTAGAGAAACCTAAGCTGTCATTTCTTAAAGGTTTGGGGCTGCGGCGCTTATGTGAAAAAGTTTGAGTTGATAAGCTCGAACCCAAAGCGGATAAAATGCATCTTCATAGGACACCCAAAACAGTTGGGTATACCTCCTAATTCAGATCCAAAAGCAATAGGGATTGTTTCTTGAATCGGGTCCTTTCTCGAGGAATAGTTTGTCTTGAAAAGTTGAGTGGGAGGATGGTGGAGACTTGATATGGTTATTGAACCATCACTACAACTAGTGTGTAGCGTATGCAGAAGTTGTTCTGTGGCACCTACACCAATTGAAGTAGAAGCTTATGATAGTGATCATGAAACTTGGATCAAGTCACTACTGTACCTCGTGGGGTGACAAGGATGTGTACTGCTTAGAGTGGTACAGTAATCCTGTCTTGAAGGTCATGTTGCTAGACAACAATGAACCTACGAGCTATGGAGAAGCGATGGTGGGCCCAAATTCCGACAAATGGTTAGCAGCCATGAAATCTGAGATAGGATCCATGTATCAGAACAAAGCATGGACTTTGGTGGACTTGCCCAATGATCAGCAAGCCATTGAGATAAATGTATCTTTAAGAAGAAGACAGACGTGGACGGTGATGTCACCGTCTATGAAGCTCGACTTGTGGCGAAGAGTTTTTCACAAGTTCAAGGAGTTGACTACAATGAGATTTTCTCATCCGTAGCGATGCTTAAGTCCGTCGGAATCATGTTAGCATTAGTTGCATTTATGAAATCTGGCAGATGGATGTCAAAACGAGTTTCCTTACCAGTCTTCGTAAGGAAAGGTTGTATGTGATACAATCCGAAAGTTTTTGTCGATCCTAAGGATGTTAAAAGGTATGCTGGCTCTAGCGATCCTTCTAAGGACTGGAGTAAGCATCTCGGAGTTGGAATGTACGTTTTGATGAGATGATCAAAGATTTTGGGTTTATACAAAAGTTTATGAGAAACTTGTATTTCCAAAGAAGTGAGTGGGAGCGCTATAGAATTTCTGATGAGTATATGTTATTGACATATTGTTGATCAGAAATGATGTAGAATTTCTGGAAAGCATATAGGGTTATTTGAAAAGTGTTTTTCAATGGAAAACCTGGATTAGGCTACTTGAATAATAAGCATCAAGATCTATAAGATAGATCAAAATGCTTAATAGTACTTTCAAATGAGCACGTACCTTGACATGATCTTGAAGGTGTTCAAGATGGATCAGTCAAAGAAGGAGTTCTTGCCTGAGATGTAAGGTATGAAGTTAAGACTTAAAAGCTCGACCACGGCAGAATAGAGAGAAAGGACCGGAAGTGTGCCTTGCCATGAGTCAGTCAAGGGGTACAAGAATGATCCCGGAATGGATCATTGGACAGCGGTCAAAATTTTCCTTGGAGTAAATAAGGACATGTTTCTCGATTATGGAGGTGATAAAGAGTTCAAGCGTCAAGGGTTACGCCGATGCAAGCTTTAACACCTATCCGAGTGACTCGAGTAGCAAACCGGATACGTATAGTGGAGCAACCATTTGGAATAGCTCCAAGTGGAGCATGGAAGCAGATTTGAGAATGACCTAGAGATTTGCGAAGTACATACGGATCTGAATGTTGCGCACCGTTGACTAAAACCTCTCTCACAAGCAAAACATGATCAAACCCGTAACTCATTGAGTCTTAATCACATGATGATGTGAACTAGTTTAGTGACACTAGTAAACTATTTGGATGTTGGTCACATGGCGATGTGACTGTGAGTGTTAATCACATGGCGATGTGAACTAGATTATTGACTCTAGTGCAAGTGGGAGACTGTTGGAAATATGCCCTAGAGGCAATAATAAATTAGTTATTATTATATTTCCTTGTTCATGATAATCGCTTATTATCCATGCTATAATTGTATTGATAGGAAACTCGGATACATGTGTGGATACATAGACAACACCATGTCCCTAGTAAGCCTCTAGTTGACTAGCTCGTTGATCAATAGATGGTTACGGTTTCACGACCATGGACATTGGATGTCGTTGATAACGGATCACATCATTAGGAGAATGATGTGATGGACAAGACCCAATCCTAAGCCTAGCACAGAGATCGTGTAGTTCGTATGCTAAAGCTTTTCTAATGTTAAGTATCTTTTCCTTAGACCATGAGATTGTGCAACTCCGGATACCGTAGGAATGCTTTGGTGTACCAAACGTCCTACAACGAATCGGGTGGCTATAAAGGTGCACTACAAGTATCTCCAAACTATGTCATTGGGTTGGCACGAATCGAGACTGGGATTTGTCACTCCATGTAAACAGAGAGGTATCTCTGGGCCCACTCGGTAGGACATCATCATAAATGTGCACAATGTGACCAAGGGGTTGATCACGGGATGATGTGTTACGGAACGAGTAAAGAGACTAGCCGGTAACGAGATTGAACAAGGTATCCGTATACCGACGATCGAATCTCGGGCAAGTACAATACCATTAGACAAAGGGAACTGTATACGGGATTGATTGAGCCCTTGACATCGTGGTTCATCCGATGAGATCATCGTGGAACATGTGGGAGCCAACATGGGTATCCAGATCTCGCTGTTGGTTATTGACCGGAGAACGTCTCGGTCATGTCTACATGTCTCCCGAACCCGTAGGGTCTACACACTTAAGGCTCGATGACGCAGGGTTATAAAGGAAGTTTGTATGTGGTTACTGAATGTTGTTCGGAGTCCCGGATGAGATCCCGGACGTCATGAGGAGTTCCGGAATGGTCCGGAGGTAAAGATTTATATATGGGAAGTCCTATTTTGGCCACCGGAAAATGTTCGGGATTTTTTGGTATTGTACCGGGAAGGTTCTAGAAGGTTCGGAGTGGGGCCCACCTGCATGGGGGACCCACATGAACGTGGGTAGTGGGGGCAAGGCCCCACACCCCTGGTCAAGCGCACCAAGATCCCCCTTAGAAGGAATAAGATCATATCCCAAAGGGATAAGATCAAGATCCCTAAAAAGGGGGGATAACAATCGGTGGGGAAGGAAATGATGGGATTTCTTTCCTCCCACCTTGGCCAACGCCCCAATGGACTTGGAGGGCGAGAAACCAGCCCCTCCACCCCTATATATAGTGGGGAGGCGCATGGGAGCTTCACACGAGTTACAGCGCAGCCCTCCCTCTCCCAAGTCCTCCTCCTCTCCCGCGGTGCTTGGCGAAGTCCCGCAGATTGCCACGCCTCCACCACCACCACGCCGTCGGTTGCTCTTTGGATGGAGCCTTCCTCAACTTCTCCCTCTCTCCTTGCTGGATCAAGGCATGGGAGACGTTACCGGGCTGTACGTGTGTTGAACATGGAGGTGCCGTCCGTTCGGCACTAGGATCTCCAGTGATTTGGATCACGACGAGTACGACTCCTTCAACCCCGTTCTCTTGAACGCTTCCGCTTAGTGATCTACAAGGGTATGTAGATGCACTCTCCTTCCCCTCGTTGTTGGTTTCTCCATAGATAGATCTTGGTGACACGTAGGAAAATTTTGAATTTCTGCTACGTTCCCCAACACCCAACACATAGCCTTCGAGCATGTTGGATATTACGGCAGGTGGCCAAAAGTGGCGAGGAGCTTCTAGCCCCGGAAAACCACTCCAACAATACCGGTACGGTATCAGCAGTCTTTGAGACTTTCGCATCAAATAATATGCGGAAACGAACAATCCGCAGCCTCGCCGAAGTCTACCAAGTAGCAACAACAAATCCAAGGAGCGACACAGCCATCACCTTCAACGCCAGCGACAAACCTAAATTCTAAACAGCCCGAGCACCAGCCGCACAGGTACTTAGTCCAATAGTGGATGGCTTTCGACTTACAAAGGTCCTCATGGATGGCGGCAACGGATTAAACCTCATCTACGAGGAAACTCTTCAAAAAATGGAAATAGACTGGAGCCGCATTGAGCGAAGCAAAGACAACCTTCAGAGGAATAATCCCTAGCTGTGAAGCGCTGCAGCGAAAAAATCACACTCGATGTGGTGTTCGGCTCGCCGGACAATTACAGATCCGAAGAATTCACGTTCCAAATGGCCCCGTTCAACAGCGGATATCACGCTATATTAGGATGAGAGGCATTCACAATTTTTCAAGCCGTACCCCATTACGGGTACATGAAGCTCAAAATGCCCGGGCCCGGTGGAATAATCACTCTCGTTAGTGATCCGGACATAGCACTCCGCACCGAAAACAAGACAGCCGCATTAGCTCTGGAGGCACTATCTGAAACCCTAGCGGCAGAAGAACTCACCGCGCTGCGCTCTACTATGAATAGAGACGATGTGATACTCGATAAGAGATCCAAGTCCACCTCCTTTAAACCAGCGAACGAAATAGTAAAATTCCAGGTCCATCCAACGGACCCGACAAAGACGGCTTCCATCGGGGCATAGTTGAACCCTAATGTAGACGCCGCACTGCGAGAATTCCTTCGGGAAAATTGGGACATTTTCGCCTGGCACCCTTCGGATATGCCCAGAATCCCACGCAGATTGGCAGAACACAGCCTAAATGTCCTAAAAGGATTCAAGCCAGTCAAACAGGCTCTTTGATGATTTTCCAAACCCAAAAGACAGGCAATGGGAGAAGAGCTAGCCAAACTATTGGAAGCCGGATTCATCAGAGATATCAAACATCCGGATTGGCTAGCAAACCTGGTAATGGTACCAAAGAAGGACAAATCCTGGCGCCTATGTGTCGATTTTAAAGACCTCAACAAGGCCTGCCCAAAGGATCCTTCCCCTCCCGCATCGACCAGATAATCGACGCTACCGCAGGACATGATTCACTGTGTTTCCTTGACGCATACTCTGACTACCATCAAATGAAGATGGCGGAAGCGGACCAAGCCGTAACGGCATTCATCACTCCACATGGACCATTCTGCTTCAACACGATGCCCTTCGGACTTAAAAACGCCAATAATGACATATCGATGCATGATTCAAACATGTCCGCCACCCAGATTGGCAAAACAGTAGAGGCATACGTAGACGACGTAGTCGTCAAAACCAAACACGTCGAAACTCTAGTAGACGACTTGAGGCTCACATTCGACAACCTCAGAGCATACGACATCAAGCTGAATCCGGAAAAATGCGTTTTCGGCGTACCAGCCAGAAAGCTCCTGGGCTTCATTGTATCCGGTAGAGGAATTGAAGCAAACCCAGCCAAAATCCGAGCCCTGTCACAGCTAGATATTCTAAAAGACCTCAAACAAATACAAAAATTGTCGGATGCGTGGCGGCTCTAAGCCGCTTTATCTCCCGTCTAGGAGAAAAGGCATTGCCCCTCTATCGCCTCCTTAGGCGCACCGAACACTTCGAGTGGACGGATGCTGCCACTGCTGGACTCAAAGAAATAAAAGCCATATTTGCAACGAATCCGGTCCTGGCTGCGCCCAACTTGGGCGAACCAATATTGTTATACATCGCGGCAACACGTCAAGTTGTAAGCGCGGTACTCGTCATCGAACGAGAGACAGAAGGGCATAAATTCCCTCTTCAAAAACCAGTGTACTACGTATCCACTGTGTTAACCCCCTGCAAGCCCCGTTACCCGCACTATCAAAAGATAGCGTATGCGGTGTTCATGGCATCCCGGAAGCTCCGACACTACTTTCAAGAGTGTTCGATAACAAGATGGCCTCGAAGTACCCTCAACGACATTATAAACAACCGCGACACGACGGGCAGGATTGCAAAATGGGCCATTGTGCTCTTACCATTCGATATAACTTACAAACCTCGGCGAGCTATAAAGTCACAAGTTTTGGCTGACTTTGTCGCTGAATGGACCGAAGCCGAACTCCCTAAAGAGTACGACGCATACTCCAATTGGATTATGCACTTCGACGGCTCTAAAATGTTGGCCGGATTGGGGGCTGGCGACGTATTGACGTCCCCAACCGGGGACACAGTCCAATACGTACTTCAGATAATGTACACGGACTCCAACAACGCAGCCGAACACGAAGCCCTTTTACATGGCCTCCGGATGGCAATCTCCATGGGCATTCAACGCCTAGAGGTGCGCGGGGATTCAAAGCTTGCAATATCCCAAATAAATGGAGACTTTGATGCCAAGGATCCGAAAATGGCAGCATATCGCAACGCTGTCCTAAAAATGTCAGCTCGATTTGAAGGACTTGAATTCCATCACGTAGCCCAGGATAATAACCAAGCAGCCAACATACTGGCACGCATCGGCGCAAAACGTGACGCCATCCCTCCAAACATCTTCCTGGAACGGCTCTTTAAGCCATCCGTACTACGAGAAGAGGAGTCCCGAAATAACAAATCGGAAACAGTCGCACCAACCGACGTAGAGGAATCTGACATAACCGGCGATCTAGCCGATGAAATAACACCTTTAGCCCACGACATAATGGCAGTAATCGCCCCGTGTACAGAACCATTCCTAGCCTACTTGCTTAGGCAGGAACGTCCCGAAGACCAAAATGAGGCCCGCTGCATTGTCCGGCGATCTAAAGCCTACACGGTCCATGAGGGAGAACTTTATAAGAAAAGCACAACTGGAGTCCTTCAAAGGTGTATCTCCGAAGAGGAAGGGCGAAACCTTCTGGATGAAATTCATGCCGGACTAGGCGGACACCACGCCGCAGCTCGGGCCCTTGTAGGAAAGGCATTCCGTACAGGATTTTATTGGCCGACGGCCCGGGCAGATGCTCAGGACTTAGTCCAAAGATGCGTTGGTTGTCGCTCTTTGCTAATCGAGCCATATGCCACCCACCGCCTCAAAACTATACCCATTACCCGGCCGTCATGCAGGGGCTTGACATGGTTGGACCCTTAAAGGAGGAACCCACAAGCAAAGGTACCTATTGGTCATGGTGGACAAATTCACCAAATGGATAGAGGCCAAGCCAGTCAAAACGGTAGAGTCCGGACCAGTGATAGACTTTATCTCCGGTAGTACACCTTATGGTGTCCCCACAAAGATCATCATCGATAACGGCACGAACTTCACGACCGACGAGGTTAAAACATGGTGCAAAAATATGGGCATTAAGCTCGATTACGCTTCAATCTATCATCCTCAAACCAACGGTCAAGTGGAACGAGCAAATGGTCTAATAATGAGCGGCATCAAACCCGCACTAGTGGGTCACTTACGAAATCGGACACGACTTTGGTAGAGGAGCTCGACTCCGTACTGGGGCTGCGGACAACGCCCAACCGTACTACCGGATTCACACCATTTTTTATGGTATACGGTGCAGAGGCAGTTCTGCCCTGCGACATCATTCATGACTCACCTCGAGTACGCATGTACGAAGAAAGAGAAGCCGAGCTGGATCAGCAGGACAGCTTGGACGCATTGGAGGAAGAACGCGACGTCGCCAAGGCTCGTTCTGCATTCTATCAGCAGCAGGCTCGAAGATATCAAAGCAGAGAAGTACGGGCCAAGACTTACAACGTTGGCGAACTAGTTCTACGCCTGCCGGACAAGAAAAAGGACAAGCTCAAGCCCAAATGGGAGGGCCCCTTCATTATCGATCAAGTCCTGACTAGCGGAGCGTACCGTCTACGAAATGTGTCGGACAACCGACTCGAGCCGAACCCATGGAACGCAGCCCGCCTCCGAAGATTCTATGCCTAGCGCCGGACTAAGAGTTCGTCCCCTTCCCCCGTCCAAACTTTTACACTTCAGCTGTCTTTTGTTTCTCTTTCTTCCCTCAACCCTTTTCCTAAAAAGCCCTTAAGGGCCTACTTGCGCATTGCTCGCACACACTTGATGTGCCATCCACACTCATTATACCTGGGGGCTTCTTTACCAGAAGCTTAATTATAAGGGCTTCATGCCCAGCACATGTGTCAAGCTTCCACATGTACCTTTTATTCACCATTATATGCATCGATATGACTTACGTTTTGGCCAAGCTGGGTTGCCTGGCTCCTGTGATTACCCCTACGTTCCCGATTGTTCGGCTAGGAGGTAAAGGGAGCACCTCTGCGATTGTTACTGCCGGGTCAGCCGGATGTGTACCTCAGACTGGGTGAAGCTGAAAGCTAGTGTTCTTAAGGGAATATTCGGTCGGTGACTTGAAAGATGATTTTTACCTACTTATTTATCTGCCCCCAGATGCTTTTCTGCTCTTTTCGCAGCCCGGACATGCACTTTAGGGCATGCCTCCCAGGGAAAGGAACCCTTAACTAACTATTCTCCTGGAAGATGTTTCTACTAACCATGTAATATAACATAACTAGTTGGGCACTTGTCCGATAAAGCACTAATGACCCCTACGCTTTGGTCTCCATGCATGCCCCGGTTGTTTTTAACCGAGAAGGTATTCGGACACACTCCGGACTCTAGGGTCCCGAGGTTGAAGCGAAAAAGGTCGGCAAAGACAAACGATCTACAATCCGGCTAGAAGGCATTTCACATGTCATTTTAAAATACATTGTCAAATCCATCGATTGTATTCCTCCTCAATCCCGCCTAACAGTTGTCTAATTTACATCCGTTGGGAAAATTTAGCGCCAACTCTACTTGGCCAGATACTAAACTCACAGGATCTCCTTCCCATCGGGCCCCACAGTCCGACCTCGCCATGTGGTTGGGATCCGCCTTCTTATACCGCGCCTTCACCATGGCCCAGCCTCCACAGGCACCTTGGCGGCAGTCGAAATCTTCCATAAACGGAAGCGCCACCGCACTCTCAAGCTTCTCTGCAAGCTCCCAAAGGCCCTCGGGTAGGGAGAGAGCCGCCATAAAGCCCGGACGCCGCCGCCATTCCCCGCCGAACTCGCTCGAGCAGCAACAATTCGGAAGTTGATCACCCGTCGACACGGGCATCTCCTCCAGGCGACTGTGAGTACACCTCGCATATATTTTGTCAATTGACTTCCTCGCCGAACTCTTCTTTTCAAAGGAGTTCACTCAAGCACTTACTATAGATGCCGCGATGAAGCCGCTGACTCTCCTTAACGGAGCCAGATAGCTCGGCCTGAACACCTTTCAGCTCTTCTCCGAGCTGGGCGTGGGCATCCTGGAGCTTGTTCCTTTCTTGCTGCACTTTATTCAGCACCCTCTCGCCGGCCTTCAGCTGGCGCAGTAGTTCTTGCCTGTTCGGATCTTGTCCGGCAGCACCTGCAATGTCATTATTAGACTTGCGCGCTCGCCGCACACCGCTTATATTTTTAAAATAATGTGTTACCAGGAGGGGTCTCTGTGTTTCCTCCTGCGGCAGCAAGTGCGGCCTCGAGTTGGGCCTTGCACTCTTGCAGCTCCTGAGATAGTTGGGTATTCTTCTCCGTAAGATCCTGCATTTCAAATGATCCTTAAATCAGTTAATATAACTACTTTAAGTCTCGGGGCCACTTGCATATACAACTATTGAATTCTCTTACCCGTATGTCTTTTACATACCGCTCCGTGGCTCGTAAAACCATCTTGAGCAGCACGGAGGTGCGCGTCCCCCTGCTAAAGGCATTCAACGCCTCGGGGAGAAGCACGCCACGAATATCTTGTCGGCGGCGCTGTGGTTCATGGCGCTCTCCACCTCGCACTTGGTGGCGGACAGTCTGTCGGCATCCTCCGTTGGAGGTGTCGGCTCGCGCTTTGCGCCACCTCCCCTCGCACCAGTGTTTGGAGCCTAGCTGGTAGAGGTTGGATTGGCAACCTCTACGCCCGCAGTCCGGCGGGCGCTTTTTCTCCTACAAAAGTCATGAGCACTCAAACGCTTCCTAAGAACGTTGCTCCAAATAATGAACTGTGAGCTATACCTTTGCGGCGACGTTTCAATCTGCGCCACGCTCCTCTTTCGCCTACTGGTCCGGACTGGCCTTTGTTGGTCAGCCGCCGCAGGCTCGGCTTCCCGCCTCGAAGGCGCTTCCTGCAAAACACCATCGTATGCGAAGGTCAGAAATGAGCAAGGAAGAAATAATGGTGTCGGGACTTCGGTCACAATCACCTGGGAAGCCGGATATAGTCCGGGGTAGTCAGCCATAATGGCGACTAAAGCATTATCCATGTTGAGCTGGTGGAACACCCTGTCGATTAGCTCCACCTTTATGTCCGGATCCTCTTCGGAGGCCGGATCCTGGGATCTCTCTGGATCCTCGGGTTGCGGAGCTAGACTTAGCATGTCCTCCACAACCCGACGCAGCTCCTACATTGAAAAACATAATATAAGAAACTTAAACTTTGAAAGCATGGGTCGGGCACGTAAAGTGTTCGCTTACCCAGCGCCGAGGGTTATTCATGGAGAACCCATTCAACGGGTTCGTCTGGAGGAAGTCCTCCTTCTCCCCCTTGTACAGGCCGGACAGGATCTTCGCCAGGTCCTCGGCCGAACCCGGCCCTTTGCGGCCATGACGGGTGGCATCGCCCTCCCGTTGAAATCCTACATGGGGTGGCCTCAGATTGTAATGGCTGCACCCCGATAATGCATGTTGCCATGACTCCAATCATGGTCAACCCGGAATGGGCCAGTAACCTTACCCGGCCCATCAAATAATGGACGCTCTTGTCTTCCTCTAGTTGGGGCTCATGACGCCAACTAAGGCGTTTCTTCAGAGGAGTAGTATCAACTCCGGAGGCCGATCGGACAGGTCCGGCAAAGGAGCGTCTTCTATGTAAAACCATTCCGAAGGCCAATCTTCGGACGCCTTCTTAGGGGTTCCGGATGGATATCTGGTCCCGGCAATGCGCCATATTTTGGCGCCGCCCACTTGATATATGGACCCCTCGTGAGAGCGGGTACAAGGCGTAACAACCTCTTCCACAAGGCAAAATGGGGCTCGATGCCCAAAAATAGCTCATAAGAGCTACGAAGCCCGCGATATGCGTGATAGAGGCGGGCGTGAGGTGATGGAGCCGAGTCCGTAGAACTCTGTGAGCTCGCGGAGGAACGGATGTATAGGAAATCCGAGCCCCTTATCGATAGGGGACGGCATACCCGCTCCCCTTTGTTGGGACTTGGGGTAGCCTCCGCTTGCTTCCCACCTTGGTAGGTGGCCAACCCGCTCGAACCGGGACCATGAAGGCCAAGGAGATATCCTTTGCTTGGAACGTCACCAGCTCGCTATGTGGGATGAAACATCTCTGCCGCCTCCCTGGCAAAGGGCTGAGAGCGAGAGGAGGAGCCGCGTCGACGGTCCATGATGGAATGGATTTTTATCGTCGGCGCTCGATGAGTACTCATGAAGGAAGATGGTGTGATTTGATCTGGATTCTTGCCTCTTATAGGCGATCATTTGCACAACTAGGGGTAAAACATAAAGATACCTGGATTTTCGCATTCATGCGACGCGTGGAAGATGGCCATTATTGGGCGTGGAAGCCAAGAAGCGCAACATTGATGAGGAAGCGGACAATCGCTCGCAAACACACGGAATTTGGAGGAGAACCCGCCTTGCAACGCCAAGACTATATACGTCCGGACTTATCGTCATTGAATCTTGGTTCGGGGCTACCGAGGAGTCTCGACTAGGGGTGTCCGGACAGCCGGACTATCATCGTCACCGGACTCCAAGACTACGAAGATACAAGATTGAAGACTCCGTCCGTGTCCGGATGGGACTTTCCTTGGCGCGAAGGCAAGCTTGGCGATTCGGATATGTAGATCTCCTACCATTGTAACCGACTCTGTGTAACCCTAGCCCTCTCCGGTGTCTATATAAACCGGAGGGCTTTAGTCCGTAGGACGCACAACCATTACAACAATCATACCATAGGCTAGCTTCTAGGGTTTAGCCTCCTTGATCTCGTGGTAGATCCACTCTTGTACTACCCATATCATCAATATCAATCAAGCAGGAGTAGGGTTGTACCTCCATCGAGAGGGCCCGAACCTGGGTAAAAACATCGTGTCCCTTGTCTCATGTTACCATCCGCCTAGACGCACAGTTCGGGACCCCCTACCCGAGATCCGCCGGTTTTGACACCGACAGTCACCGTCGAATAAAAGAAAAGGCTAGTTCCAGCAAATTTGTACACCGGTTCCAGCAAAACTCTTGGATAGTTGTAGCAAAACAAAAGACATCGCCACCGTCAAACAACGCCGCCGTGCATGGATGTAGCAAAAAAAGTCGCCGATGGTAGCAAAAATAGGATGTGGTTGTAGCAAAGTGTCGCTGGTTGAGTAGGACGAACTCCAGTAGTAGCATTTTTGGGTGCTGGTTCTAGCAAACCTCCTAGCCGGTTCCAGCAAAAACAGGTTGCGGTTGCAGCACCCCCGGTCCACCAGTCAAAAATGCCGCCATGACCCGACACTTCGCCGCGGTCACCGGTTCCAGCAAAAATCGGGCGTGGTTGCAGCTCCGGGTCTAGCCAGTCGCAACACTTGACCGCAGGGGAGGAAACGAGGACATGGACGAAAGTACGCCACTGTGCCTTCCTCGTCGTTGTTCATGGTCTCCGTCATGAGCGCGCTAGCAACACGCATGGGGATCAGCAGAGAGGGTGGAGGGGGAGAAGCGGAATAGCCGCGGGCGCGCTGGGGAGCAGCGAGGATCAACAGAGAGGGGGCAGGGGAAGAAGCGGAATAGTCGCGGGCGCGCTGGAGAGCAGAGATGCGGGAGGTGGAAGAAATAGGGGAGAGGCAGTGTAGATGGGCCCCGCATCCTACTGTCATAGGTTGCTTCGTTGGGAGCGTGCGCGCGTGGACGCGACCGGCCGATGCTTCGGCCGGTGCGCCGGGCCTAAACATTTACCTTTTGTAAAGCGCTAGTTAAGCGGCTTGTAAAAAATCTGACCATTTCCAGTGAATTAAGTCTCTAGAACATATGTGAACCGAGTATAACTCAGACTGTTAGGTTCTTTGTTCTTTGTGGTCAAACCAGCCCACTCTTTGTTCAAGTCCCAGACTTGACACAGGTGCTCGTATTTTCCTGGATTTATTTCAGCTTTTTCGGCGATGTTTATTCAGTGGGAGAAGACGTTCTCCTCGACTACAAGGCGTTGGTGGTGACTTCGTCGACTGATGTGATGTCGGCTCAGTATCTCGAAGGTACTCACAGGAATAGGGTGTGCGTTCATATGAGTGAGTGTATGTGCGTGTATGCTGACATCCACGATTGTAATGTGTTAAAGAAAAGGTACGTGGAACATATTTTTTGTACGAATACCAAATATGCTCAGCCTCTCCATGAGATCATTTCATGACAAAAATAATCCTATGAGACCGAGTAAGTTTGACCTTTCTTTCGTCGATAGGCAACTACAAACTTTACTTTTTTTTCCTTTGCAATTTAAGCTTTGCGGATAAATAAAGTTCTCCTAATAGCAATTAAGAGCATCTCCAACAGGCGCGCCAAAAGAAGAGCGCGCGCGGTAAACCCAGCTTTTAGCGCGCGCGGAACGTTTTGCCGCGCTCAGCGGTGGCGGGAAACTCGCGCGCGGGGGAACTGCTTGCGCGCGCGCGAAAAGGTGGCAGCTCGCGCGCTATTTTTGGCGCACCACTTCCGGCGCGCCTATAAAATGCGGCGCTCGCCACGCGCCTTCTCCACGACTCCGATTCCACTTCCTCTGCCACGCGCCTCCTCCTCCTCCTCTGCCACGCGCGCCTCCACCGCTCCAGCGCCCCGCCACCGACGCGCCACCATGCCGTCGCGCCGCCGAGGAGCGTCTGGCTTCGCGGCGTCCGCCGCGCTTCTAACGGCGGGTACTACTCGAGATACGCCCGGCGAACTCGGCTCGGCCTCGCACCTACGAGACGGCGCGATGAGGCCGCCCACAGACGACGCGGGCGGCGGGCGCTTAGGCAGGCCGCGCAGTGCATGAATTTCAGACGTTTACACGCCCAGCAGCGCTGGACGTCGCCCCGCCGCCTCGTCTTAACACGGCAGAAGACCGTGCGAAGCACGCTGAGCGGCAGCGCCGCCTTCTCGTCGCCCAGGAGGACGAGCGGGTCATGGGGGAGTGGCGCCAGCGCCACCCGGGGGACGTCGCCTACGAGCAATCCTACTGGGCAAGGCGCCGCGAGGAGGACACGCGAAGGCGCCGCAATTCGCGGTTGGAGAGGCGTCAGCGGAAGGCATTGGCGAATGCGCAGTCGGATATCGTTGCAGCAGGTGGGAGGTCGTTCTTCACGGAAAATGATGATCGTTGGTTGGACATATGACTCGATACCTCGGACGACACCGACGAGTATGATGATGGTGATGATGATAGCGACTTGGAGTAGTTTCTATCTTGTTGCGCCGTAGTTTATCTATGCTTTCGAACTATCTATCTAGTTGCACCGATGTAAAATACCTTTGTATCGTTTTTTATTTATGCAATCTATCTAGTTTTTATTTATCTATGCTTCCGATTTATCTAAAAATAAAAAAAATGGTGTGTGCGCGCTGCATTTTTTGCGCGCTGCTGGAGCGGCGCACGTGCTGCATTTTAGCGCAGCTGCTAGAGCCAGCGCTGCGCGCCGCGCCAAACCAGGCGATGGGCGTGCGGCAGTTCGGCGCCTGTTGGAGATGCTCTAAGTGATACAACTCATATGATGATACAAGGTAAACAAAACACAAGTAACAAAGAGCATGAGAAGGAATACGGTAACATCCCAATACTAGCACTTTTATTGGGAATTGATTCGTACATCATGATCGTCCCATAAGCATCATAATTATTTAATTTAAATTTAAAAATGAGGAAAATCGCAACCCTTGAGTTTTCTGAAGGACTAAAACCCTAAATTCCACCAATTGCCCGAAATGCCTTTCCAAACCCTAAATAATTTGGCTAGAGCCTTATATTCATTATGTGGGCCATCCCCAAATCTTTAAGGGTTAAAAAGAATTAGTTTTGGGTGTTTGTATTAAACACCAAACACTAACTAAATTGAAATTATATTTGTAGAAATATAAATATAAAACTTAAACTCTAGAGAAGCCACATAAAAAGTTTCACATGATTTGGACTAAGTTTGCACCTTTGAACAATTTTAAAAGAATTGTTTGAATTGATATTAAACTGGGTAATTATAAGTGTGTGTGTGTGTGAGAGAGAGAGAGCAGCCGGCCCAGCCCCTTGAGTGCCGAATAACTATTCCACACCCATCAAGTGCAACGAAGCCGCAACGGCACAACTCCTCCCTCACCCCATCTGACCTGACCGACCCACCTCCTCCTCTCCTATCCCCTCACGCACGAACCCTAGCCTCGTCTCTCGGCCGACCCGCGCCACCTGTGAGATCGCACAACCTCCATGCAGCCCCTGCCGCACCAGCGAGCCTCTGTCGTCTTCGTGTTCCCGACCACCACCTCACACCCCTCTTCCTTCCGCTCTTTCTCATCACGCGTATCCAGGGCGCTCGCGACGTGCCATCTCCCGACTTTCCCTCCTATTCTTTGAGTTCTACTATCAATAATAATTCAAATTCTTATTGTTCTTATGTTATGTATGAATACACCATGGCAATTTGTTGTCCATTGATGATGGATGAGATTCCATGGAGAGATAGCCAGTTCCAATAAACATATGGAATGTTCCTGTTCGTGTTCTTCCATCAGTAACTAAACCTGCAAAGAATACCAATTCTGAGTTGGGCGCTTTAACCATTCAACCATGGATGCTTAGCAGGGATCACCATACATCGTAAATACGAACTTCATATAGAAAGACACATCATAGAAAACGTGCATGGAAGGCCTCCGACGTGCTGCCATGACCGCATGCCACCGACCAGCTCCCAGCTGGCGTGCCTCCCCTCCTCCTGACTACTAAGACACGTGGCACGGGAGCTCCAAACACCACCTGCATCGTCGCCTTCCTAGGCACTATCTGTCACCAGCACTACCTTGCCGGCCACTACTGGGAAAAGGCTTAAGGGTGGGCCAAATTAGTGGCGGGCATTATCAAGTACCCGCCACAACTATTTTTGGAAAAGTTCCGGTGGCGGGTAAAAAATTATGCCCGCACTGCTAAGGACTCACTATTTATCACCCTTCATAGATAAAGTTGTAAAGAATAAGCCATGGGACAGAAACAATAGTGGCGGGTATTTCATGGCGCTCGCCACTGCTTCTCTTCATAATTGTGGTGGACGCCCCGCTATGCCCGCCACTACAATATTTTTCCAACTCGCGCCCGAACCTTCCAAAAATTCCCAAAGTTAGTAGTGGCGAGCCAAAACAACCGCCCGCCACAAATCTTGAAATTTCCCATGCCATGTTTATTAACCCAGGTCGTAGTCTCATGCTTGAGCATGTCTCTTTCAGTGGTGTATGTTCAACATAGAAGTAGTTTGACTTGAAAATGTTGTATAAAAATAGAGTTTTATGTGTTAGGGCCAACTCAGAAAGTGGATAAATTTGAACATGGAACTAATTTGGGCATGTAACTTTGTATGTGGTGAATTAAACATAGAAAAAGTTTGAAGTTTAAATGATGTATAAAATTTAATTGTTGTGTGGCAATCAGCGGTTTTCGTTGAAAATCCTGACACTTCGCCAGAGAGTGTTCAATTTGTACACGAAGTGCTTCAACTTTTTGTTGTAATGCTCTAATTTTTTTACCACACCCTACATGGGCCCAATGAAGACACAATGCTAAGTTTCATCCCTTTCGGAGCTTGTTCGCACGCTTTGTTGAAATGAAGAGCCTTATGCCCTTTTTAGTGGCCAGAAAACCAGTCAAGGCTTCGAAAATAGCAAACCAACTAAATCTGTCGAAATTTGAGCATAGGTTTCCAATGGTGTTTATTATTGATAGAAAAAGATTGAAGTTTAAATCATGTAGACAATGGAGTTTGTGTTGAAGGAGGCGGTTTTGGTTCGAAACCCTAACACTTTGCCCGAGAGTGTTCAGTTTGTACACGAAGTGCTTCAAGTTTTTGTCGTAATGCTCTCAAATATTTACCACACCCTATATGGGTCCAACGAAGACACCATGCCAAGTTTCATCTCTTTTGGAACTCGTTTGCACATTTTGTTGAACCTAAGAGCGTTATGCCATTTTAGTGGCCGAAAAATCAGTTGAGGCTTCGAAAATAGCAAACCAACTCAAAAGTGTTAAAACTTTAACATGGGGATCTCAATGGTCTGTATTATTCATATAAAAAGTTTGAATTTGAAATCATGTAGAAGTAATGGAGTTTGTGTTGAAGGGGGCGGGTTTTGTTCAAAACCATGATACTATTTAGGAGAGTGTTTAGTTTGTACACGAAGTGCTTCCATTTTTTTTCCGTAACACTCAAGATGTACCACACCCTACATGGGTCAAATGAAGAGACCATTCCAAGTTTCATCCATTTAGGAGCTTGTTTGCGTGCTTTGTTGAACCGAAAAGCCTTATGCCATTTTTAATGACCGAAAAATCAGTTAAGGCTTGGAAATACAACAAACCAACTAAAAAAGTGTCCAAGTTTGAGCATGGGGCTTTCACTGGTGTGTATTATTCATAGAAAAAGTTTGAAGTTGAAATCATGTAGAACAAATAGAATATGTGTTGAAGGGGGCGGTTTCCTTGGACCTTGACACTTCGCCGAAGAGTGTTCGTTTTGTACACAAAGTGCTTCAAGTTTTTTCCATAACTCTCTCAACATTTTACCACACCCTATATGGGTCCAATGAAGACACCATGCCATGTTTCATCCCCATTGGTGCTCGGTTGCATGCTTTCTTGAACCAAAGAGGTTTCGCCCTTTTTATTGGTTGGAAAATCAGTTAAGGCTTGGGAAATAGCAAACCAACTCAAAAAAGTGTCCAAATTTGAGCATGGGGCTTTCAATGGTGTGTATTATTCATAGAACAAGTTTCAATTTGAAATCATGTAGAAAAAAGGAGTTTGTGTTGAAGGGGGTTGTTTTTGTTCGAAATCCTAACACTTTGCCGGAGAGTGTTTGGTTTTTACACTAAGTGCTTCAATTTTTTGCCATAACGCTCTCAATTTTTTACCACACCCTAGATGCGTCAAATTAAGACACCATGCCAAGTTTCATCCCTTTCGAAGCTTGTTTGCACGCTTTGTCGAATTGAAGAGCCTTATGCCATTTTAGTGGCTGAAAAAATAGTTAAGGCTTCGAAAATAGCAAACCAACTCAAAAAGTGTCCAAATTAGAGCACGGGGCTTTCAATGGTGTGTATTCTTCATAGAATTTTTTGAAGTTTAAATCATGTAGAAAAACGGAATTTGTGTTGAAGGGGGTGGTTTCTGTTGGAAACCCTGACACTTCGCGGAGAGTATTTGGTTTGTACACAAAGTGCTTCAAGTTTTTACCGTAACGTTCTCAATTTTTTTACAGCAACCTACATGGGTCCAATGAAGACACCATGCCAACTTTCATCCCTTTCGAAGCTTGTTTGCACGCTTTGTCGAACCCAAGAGCGTTATGCCCTTTTTAATGGCTAGAAAATCAATTAAGGGTTCACAAATAGCAAACCAACTCAAAAAGTGTCCAAATTTTAGCATGGCACGCAAAGGAGAAAGGGTGGGTGGCTTCTTTTATTTTATAGTGTGGTTCAATTTTAGCATTTTGGAGTGGCCGGTTTGATGTATAGAATAACAAAAATGATGTATAGAATAAGGGTCTTAATTAAGGGCGCTTGTAGAATAGACCCACCATATATGTTCTGCAAGAACATTTATGCAATTAGTTTCCCCAGTTTCAATCATGAGTTGCCTGCAATCATAAATAAAGTTGCCTTAAATTTACCGAATCTGTGGACTTACTTCAGTGATCTTCAATAAACCCTACATTATCATTCCACAACTTTTTTGTCTACCAAGAATAGTTTGCAATTAGTTGCTCCATTTTTGTAGCGTGAGTTGCCAACAATTACAAGTTAAATTTCTTTAATTCAGAACAAAGTTTCCTACATTATACAACTATCCTACAACTATATTTCCTAGCCTTTTTCATAAGTTTGTCACGACCTACTACCTAAATGTTTTCTTCGTGCAAAAGAAACATCATTTATGCACGATTTGTTGTCCACATGTTGTTGTTGAAAAATAAGGTGGGTGGTTGGAAGGGGGCGAAGTTGCTCACCTTTGATGTGTGTGGGTGGGGGGGGTCTGTGCACGCTCTGTCAAGGCGCCTTCATTGGCTCTCATTTTTCTGGCAGCAGAGGGAATCTTTTAGATCTGGAGAGATGGAGAGAAGAAGGGAAGGAACTGGAGGTGGGAGAAAGAAAGAAGAGGTTGGCGGTTCATGGAGATGGACGGGCGTGTAGGGGCTGGATGGCGACTTCTTCCTCACGCGAAGGACGGGAGGGCGCACGTTGACGCGAGGCGCAACTGCTTTCTTTCTGATGCGATCGGAGGTGATCTTGTTCCTTTTTATGGAAAGTTTGCTCGACTGTGAAAACAAACGCAAGCCCTAGCTAGCGAGGTCCAAATTGATTTGGTGAAAAGAGATGCTCCATGTTTTCTTAGCATCCACTGGACATGAAGTGAACTTCAATAAGTCCTCCATGGTTCTAATTAATGTGTCTGGGGATGAAGTTCAAAGATTGGCTGCCATCTTTGAATGCACCTTGGGACAAATGCCTTTTACAATCTTGGACTTCCAGGCACTACCAAACCAAGGATCCAATATCTCATGCCCCTTGTGGACAGGGTTGAGAGGAGATTGACTGCTAGCTCCTCCCTACTAAATCAGGGCTCAAGGCTTCATTCACTTAATTTTGTGCTCTCCCCCATGCCCATATATTTCATGTCCAGTCTCAATATTCCTCTTGGTATCATGAAGCAGCCGGAGAAGATTGAGATATAGTGTTTGTGGTGTGGCAACACAGATACTTGAAAGCAATCCTTAGATGCAGGGCATTTGGTGGGTAGACCAAAAGATAAGGATGGCTTAGGATTATGAATATTCGTCTGCAGAACCAGGGTTTACTTATTAAACACTTAATAAGTTTTATAACAAGGAAGATATTCCTTGGGTCTCCCTGAATCGGAATTCTTATTATGAAGCTGTTGTCCCACATGCTATTGTGCTCTGTGGCTCCTTTTGGTGGAAGGATATTCTGAAACTTGTTGATAATTACAGGGTTGTTGCTTTTGTCAATGTTAATATTGATGATACTGTCTTGTTCTGGTCTGATGTTTGGCAGATTGGTGGCTCTTGTCTCCCACTTAGAAGTAGGTTGACTAGGTTATTTTCTTTTGTTGAGGATGATAAGATCTCCGTCATGAACTTCTTGATGGTCAATGATCGGTGCTCCATGTTCCACCACTGCTCCATGTTCCACCAGTCTATATCCGAGGAGGCTGGCTGTTGAACTTAAGAGTCCTTGGTGGGTGGCTTCAAGATACTCCCTCCGTCCTTGAAAGAGTATATTTCAACTTTGTTGGAAAGTCAAACTTTTTTATATTTGACTGTATTTATACAATAGTACACAAACATTTATGCCATCAAATTAGTAGCATTAGATTCATGATAAAATATATTTTCATCAAACTCCTATTTGGTTTCACAAACATTGATATATTTTTCACAAATTCGATCAAACTTTGAGATAGTTTGACCCTTCAACAACATTGGAAGTACACACTTTGAAGGGCGGAGGGAGTATGTCAAGGAATTCTGCAGGTAACGATGTGTGAAGGTGGCCTAGGTCTTATGGAATTTACACTGTTAAGAGCTACTAATGCACTCCCACCTTCCAATCATTGACCCCTATAAATGGCTCTGGAAGTGTAAATGCGCAATGAAAATCAAAGGCTTTGTCTGGTTACTATTTTTTGATAGGTTGAACACAAAGGATTTATTGGTAATGAGACATTGGAGATCTACCCAGGAGGATAACTTTTGTGTTCTTTGCTGTGGCAATGTTTATGAGGATAGACTCCACCTCTTTTTCTCATGCAACTTCGGTGTGAGGATCTAGGACAACCCGCAGATTAATTGGTCTCATGGATCAGACATCAACAGTGTATTGATTAAGCCAACAAGAGTTTTAGCCATCTTTTTTCTTTGAAGTGCTCTTTAGTGCCGCTTGAAAAATGGGAGGACCTTCATAGCAGAGCGTGCCATCTTTGGCTCCTGGCGTTGTATATTTGTACATGATATTAGTCTTTTGTCTTGTAGAGACAAGGACCATGTCAGGCTAAAACTTTTAACCTGATCAACAATCTGCCCCGATTATTGACAATGTAATAGGTTGGGTATAGTTTTTTTTAAGAAAAGGGGATTAAATCCCCCGGCCTTTGCATCAATTGATGCATACAATCATCTTTATTAATTATGCAACGAAGGTCTAATGAGAACATACATCAAGCCACACGAAACAACCACTCACACCTACAAACTCGATAATACGGAGTGCTCTTACTCCCCATATTTAAAACCGGTGTCGCCGCCGATGCATCCACATAGCGTATCGGAACCAACAGCCGGTGCAGCAGACCTAAAGTGTACACCACATGCACACGTTTTAGAAGTCGTCATCATCATCGAACCGCTGGCCCATCTTCAGAAGAGATACCTGCATCTGTCCTTGCCAGTCCGGCCATCCGTCGACGTCACCATGGCGCCCAACAGCACCACCGTTCTGCGCTCATCCATCCAGACGCGAAGACTGTGAAAGATCTATCGTGCGTAGCACCTGCCGACCAGGCAGGACACAGCGATCGGCCAGGCTTGGCTTGACATCTCCACCGAAGCTCCGTGCAAGACGAAGCCGCTCCACCTCCCGCCTCTGTCTTCCAGCGCTGCTCCACATACGATGCTTCAAAGAGAGAAACGACACCGCAGTACCGCCATCATCCGATCTGGAAGATCAGATCATAGGATTTCTTCCGGAGCATCACGAATGGGTCGAGAGTAGTTACGCGACGATCACCATCGGCTCGGTTTTCACCGACAACTATGTCTCCATGACTCGCAGCCGAGACTAGATGATGGATATCGAGATCCGACCACCCAGCCTCACGCCGACCACCTCCGACGAAGGAGCTGGTCACCACTGCCACAATCCTCGTGATGTGTGGCAGACTCGAAGTGTTGTCCCGGCCGCCGCTGCCCGCCATCCACCACACAAGGGGGTGAAGATCTGGCCGTCGCCGCAGACTCAGATCCCCAGACGCCAGAGGAGTTCTGCCGCTGCCGCGCCACAGGGCCAACGTCCGACGATGTTGCCGTCGGCGGCGGAGGGAGGGGGATGAGTAGGGGTCGAGGGGAGGATGGGTGGTGGCCGCCCGGTGCGGCCTGGTGGCCACCGCACCGGGTCGGGAAGGGATCGAGTTGTAGAGGTCCGTAAAAAAATGGATGTTTTGTACATATCCTTTTCCTCTTTTGTATAGTTTGTACTCTTGTTTCGGTAAGATGAATAAAAGACTCTGGGGCTTTTGCCTCGCATATAGTTGGTCAAAGAAAAAGAGTGCAGGTCTACATATTTTGCTCCATGATTGATATATAATCCCATCACATAGATAGAGTACCGGAGTAATTTATAAAGAATCGAATTGGATATACACGAGATTGTGCGCATTCCTGCAGCGTGCACATTCGGCTCCATTCGGGCCGGAAAAAGGACAAGTAAGCAGAACGAACGAACAAACGAATTGAGCAAATCATCGGTCATCGGACGCCGGCGGCCACTTCACGAGCTGCTCCTCTCCATGAAGCTGAGGAACTCCTGGAAGTCCATCCGGCCGTCCTTGTTCTCGTCATAGGCGTCGATCATGCGCTGGCATTCCGCGGCCGCGACGCCGGCGGTGAACCCGAGCGACCTAAGCACGCTCCGGAGCTCACCGGCGTCAACGAACCCGTCACCGTTGCGGTCGAAGACGCGGAACGCCGCCGCGGCCTCCTCCACGGTGGCCTCGTCATCCTCGAACAGGACCGCCGCCTCCTCGAACCCGACCGAGGTGGCGCCGCCCGCGCCCATCACCCCCAGAACCACGTCCAGGTCGACCTCCGAGGCGCCACTTGCCGGCGCAGGCTGCGCTGGCTCCGGCTCCGGCGCGGGGGCGGCCGAGCGGCGGCTGGCGGAGGACGAAGAGGATGACTTGACGAGGGCGGACAGCCAGACGAGGACGACGTTGATGGAAATGGTCACCACGGCCTGCGCCACGGAGAAGTTGAAGTAGGACGCTGCCGGCGCCGAGGAAGATGTCATCTCCATGTCCATGTCCTCTGTCTGTGCCTGTTTCCTCTGCTCTTGTTGCCTTGGTGCTTGCTTCTTGCTCGCCTCTGAGATGAGAATTGTCGCTGCGTGCTGGATGCTATTTGCAGAGCCCGAAGGTTTGGCATATATAGCCGGGTCCCTGGTAGACTCGCGAGAAGGCGGGAAAGAAGTTGGAAGGGGGACGACGGCCGGGACTTGGGAAGAAAGCCGGGAGCGAGGAAGGTTCCCGGAAGCAGGGAGCGCGTGGTGGAAACGCCGGACCGACGGAGCGATCGCCGGTTCGTGCCTTGTGAGAGTGATGGAATTGTCTTGCGCGCGCGCGGGGGTGGTTTTCAGCGGGTTTCGGGGGAGCTTCGCGGCGTGGAAACATGGGCGGGTCGACGTCGGTCGTCTCGTCACACCGCACCGGCGACCCGACCGTATTCTCGGTTGGGGTTGGCGTCGGAATTCCGCGCAGCCTCTCTCCTCTTTTCCTAGCACGTCGCTTTCGTTTCGTCTCTGGTGCATCCGCTCGTCTGCTACTCTTCCCGTTGTCGGGTTCTCCCTGGTTGATTTTCATTTTGCGACTGAATTTTGATTTGATTTCGATAAATATGTGTACGGTTGTGGACTGGACGCACGGACCTGGTGGTATACGTGTTCAAGAAAAATTAGACAAAGCGTGTGTGTGTGTGTGTGTGTGACCTGGTGGTATACGGCGACCGGCTTGAAGGAAGGTTGGTGAGTTGGCTTGCGAGCTCTTGACCCGATTTCGTGGTGGACTCGACCAAACCAAACCAAACAGTGGTGCAGGTCTTTGCGCCAGCGGACGCGAGAGAATGCTTGATTGTGCTTCCACCGCCGTCCACTATGACTGGGGAAGTAGATCCTCTAACTTTGCAATCCATGCCATACCCTACTTTTGAGTCACTGACAGATGGGACCCATGTGTCAGTGACTCGAAGGTAGGCTAAACCACGGCAGGGGATTCTCGTCCTATGGCTGGTGCATAGGCTAAATGAAAACATGGCAACAAAGGTTAGTTCACACAAACCTTCCATGACGGCATGTTTGTCTCACGCTCCTTTTCAGCTTTTGTGTTTTAGAAATTTGAAATATGAAGCTATATTTTAAAACAAATAAAGGCCTCAGCGTCAACTAATGCACAAACATTGTCAGTACAGTATTATTATTTGTTTAAAAAACGACCCTAATCAAAGCCGTCCAAAAGGCCAAAAAAGGTACCATGGACAATAGATCAACCGGCGACAAAATCCATACATTCTACGAAAAGTCGGAAACCTATGACAATGGACTATAGTCCAATGGTCAAGCGGCATGTAAGGTAACAAATGGCATAAGATTTCAAGACAATGTGTTTGAGAAGGAATCATCGCTCACCCGACTGGTTAACCAAATCCAAGGCACTGAAAAGAAAAAGACCCCAAAGCAAAACTTCAAGCCAACACATTCAACAAATATACAACGTGAGCACATGTATCTATTGTGCCTAATCTGGCCAAAGAAAAAGACTAAATCATGGTTCTTACTAAGAGAGAAATACAACCTCGATCTCAATTGCCAACAATATAATCTATCTCTTCTCACACAAAACTAGCTAGCTAAAGGAGATTTCGTATGAAGAAAAGATGTCATCGTATCGCTTCCTGTCACTGTAGCACCACCGTCTCATGGTGGTATCCATGAGTGCCACAGTAACACCTTGCAAACCACGCCACTATATTGTCGTCCGGACGCCGCGACCAGCTTGAGTCTAGATATGTACCCGCGGTGGAGTCACATCTAGCCAACCGCCACAGTCGATACTCGTCAACATGCAGGTTAGTGGTTCCACGTGCAGCTGACCACCGTATCCACACCATCATACCATCGAGCATTCAATGCTACTGTGTAGTAGATAAAGCCCGTGTCCATGCCTCCGTGATAATTGGCATCATGCGACTCACCCGCACCTCCGTGATTGGCACCATGCGACACACATGCACCTCTGTGATAGCTGGCACCATGCTTCGGTGGCGGCTCCGCACTAATTAGTTCTCGGGCTTGAACCCTCACCTCTGTTGATGCCTAGTGGCCCCACGCGACTCCGCGTCTTCTGAGGAAAAAAGGGCCACCACCGCCAATGTCGCTTCAGCTTTGCCTAGAGGCACCTCCCAACAACGGGGATGAGAGAAGGGAGAAGATGGGGTGATGGGGGTTGGGGCTAGTGTCGGTGTTCTGAGACCGGGAATACCATCAAGTGATGACAAATTTTCACGGATGGGGTGAGAGTGGCAGATCGAGATTGTGGCAGCGGAGACAAGCAATTTACCCAGGTTCGGTCCCTCCCTGGTTAGGTAACACCCTAATTTTTCCTATGATGGTTGTATTGCTCGAGTGCTCACCGTCGATAGGGAAGATCACTAGAGAGAGGTCTTTATTGGATTACAAGTTCCTAGCCACGGTGGCTGCTAAGAAAGAAGGGGTAGGTGCAAAATCCTATCACTTGACGGCTCTCGAATGTGTTAGACCCATCCCTCCAGAAATGTCCCAGTCATTGTATATAGCTGGTCGAGATAGGGTTACATGGCTCGAGTCGGACTAATAAAGTGGGCTTGTGTCACCAGATTGGACCGGGCCATGTCGTATGCCGATGGACATCTGTTGTCATGGCCCATTGGATGGTGGGGCGACCGGTTCGAGCCTTGGCCCGAGTGGTTGATTTGGCCCATCCAGAGATGGTGTGCCCACCCCTTGCCTAGTTGGCAATGCTCGGACGCCATATCCTCGTCAACTAGGGCGTGTTTGGTTGCCTGCATATGGCCCAGCCTGGCCCGCGCGGGAAGAAAGTGACCCGATTGGTTGCCTGCGTTTATTGTGCGGCCCGCATGACACGGACCTTAAAGCACCTCCAAGCCAGGCCCAGTGGAAACGCCTGAATCGGCAGTAGCTCGCGAGCTTGGCTTGGGCGATGCAGGGGAGGGCGGCGTGCTTCTCTCCTCGTACGACCAGGGAGATGGCACGAGATCGCCCGCGTCGCCGAAAAATCTATAGGAGGATTTCGGCTCACCTCCCCGAGTCCGCCCCTATCTAGCCCCTCCCTCACCGCCCCAACTCCCGCCACCATTCTCCCTCCCTTCGAGCTTTCCCACCGACGCACATTGGCGCCGACGAGCAGGTAAGCAGCGCATCTTCATCGGCCGACGGTCCACGGCATCGGCGGTCCTTCACCGGCCGGCGGTGATCTTCTACAACCGTTCCCCCCTCGTCCTCGAGCTGCAGCCATGGCCTCTGTGAGTTCAATCCCCTTTCTCTCTGGTCCTTCTAGCTAGATCTGAGCTGCAGCTAGGGTTTGATGTAGATGCATGGTTGATTAGTGCTTTGATCTGTGAGCTCATATGGTTGATTGCTATGCTGCGGTTGCAATTTGTGGTAGGGTTAGATGTTCAAGCATGTGGTATGCTAGATTAGTAGTAGAGTTTGAAGTTGAACCTTGTGCTTGTGTTGATCTGTGATTTGTAGCTATTGATGGTCCATTTGTGGCATGCTGTTTGTTGTAGATGTATGTTCCTGCTCATAGATTGTCCAGTATGCTTAGTATGATAGCGATGAACCATGTGCTTAGTATGATAGTGATGAAGCTTGTGCTTGGTATGATAGTGATGAACTATGTACATGTATGCTCCTGCTTTCATGGATTGTCCGGTATGTTGTGTGCTATGCTTACTGTCAATGCGTTTTACGATTGTAGGACATGACCATGCAGACGTAAGATCTTAGTCAGGCCCTTGTCCCGTCCGACAGCCAGTTTGCTCCATCGTTTGTCGAGGACTCACAACCTATGTCCGAATGGCACCTGATTCAGAGGTGTTCGCGTCTGATTCTGTCTATGTGCCAGTAGTGCTCATTGAGCAAACTCCTCTTGTTGTTGCTGTCGTCGCTGCACTCAAGGTAGCAACAGCAAAGGCAAAGAAGGATGGTAGGTCGAACAACATAAAGTGGCAACCATTCATGTTCACGTTCGTGCTGAACAAGATGTGTGAGCTCATCTCTAGTGAAATTAATGACAAGGGCTTCAAGGAGGCGCACTTGAACACCGTTGTGAAGCAGGTGTTCAAGTTCTATGGGCAGGAGGTGTCCGCCACCCAGGTGTACAACCACCTGAGGAAGTGGAGATGTCGATGGATCCAAGTGTCCAAGCTGAGAGACCTTAGCGGCGCCTCATTGGATGAGAACACTTGCTCCATAGTTTTGGAGGCAGAGCACTATGCCCGCCATGTCGCGGTTAGCTCACAGACCTCTTCATTTTCATACTGTCCACCATTGCCTACTCCTAATCGCAACTAACAACACTTGTGTTTCATTCTTAGGACCACCCAAGGGACGCTGAGTTCCTCAACACACCCATACAGAACTACAGCCAGATGCAGCACATCTTCTCCTTCGGGCTGGCAACTGGGAAGCATGCCATGGGATCGGGGGAGCCTCTTGGTTTTCCCATGCCAGACTTCCCTGGGACCCCAGACGTCGAGGACCTTGATGGCCCTGACAAGCCCTTCGACAAGCCCTTCGACCACGTCCATGATAGGAAGAGGAAGAGATGAGGCCTGATGGAGGAGGAGATCAATGTCTTTTGCAGCATGACTGAGGCGGTGAAGGAGGTGGCAACAACCATCAAGAAGTGCAAGCCCCTCGACGTCCACCCTGGTCTGTATGGCGCTGTCATGACCCAGGGTGGCTTCAACAACGAGGCTCTCATGGCAGCTCTCAGTCACCTGCTTGAGGGTGTTGGGTTCGTTGCCATGGCAGACGCTCACAAGGTGATGTGGCTCAGGAGCTGGCTGGGCAAGCACTACTACTAGAGTAGTGATGCATGTGAGCGTGCATGATCCCTGGCGGCGATGCCGATGGCAGTGGCAATGATGACGACGATGATGATGATGGCGTACATTTTGTGTAGCGAGGGCTAGAAAACTAATTGATGATCTGTATATTTTGGTGAGAGGGTATATACTAACCCCTCAAGATGATGGTGAACTTGCGGTGGTAGGACGACACCCTCTTTTGGATGTGGTGGTAGGATAACACCATGGTAGTGCTAGGCAAAACTTGCTATGCCATATGATCATGCATGCTTTACTTCTTCTCTTCTACTCCATTATTGTTTGTGTGCTACTTTGATTGCTACTTGTGTGCTTCATTGTTTTGCTGCTTCAACTCTTGCTCTTGTGCATTGCTAGGGCAAGTGGTATGCCGTGTTCATCAGTAAGGCTCCAGGGGTTTACAGTTCATGGGAAGAAGCCAGTGCACAAGTGGTGTCGTATAGCAATAGCAGCCATAAAGGGTTCAAGACTAGGCAGACAGCAGAACAAACTTACTCCGACTGGGTGCAAAAGCACAGAGGTAGCAGTGTTGACAGTAGCAAGGTTGAAGGTTCAAAATGGAAGATGCTAAGGTGGATCGTCAGTTTAGGCTGAAGCTGAAGAACTTCATCATCTTCGCCAGTTCATCGTCATTGTTGTGATGTGGCGTTGGTGTGCTAGGTATGATCGTTGTGGCTAAGCTCACCAACTAGGATACAAGGTAAGCACACCATGTACGCCGTATACAACCAAACGCCGTGTTCATGTGCCGCTTGGGCCAACGCAGGCAACCAAGCAAAGTGCACTTGCGTATTACCTAATGCAGAGACCCTAGATGTAGGCAACCAAACAACTTGCGGATGACGCATTTGGGGCTATTTTTGCTCAACCAGACTGGTTGAGATTGTATGCAATGCAGCTACTGTTCACTACTGCAACCAAACACACCCTAAAGTTGTTTTACATGTTCTTGTTCTCCAAGAAAGGTGATGTTGAATGACCATTCAACTTTGCCTTTTTAATATCATATTTCT
The DNA here is from genome assembly GCA_021437245.1 of Aegilops speltoides. Lineage (NCBI taxonomy): Eukaryota > Viridiplantae > Streptophyta > Magnoliopsida > Poales > Poaceae > Aegilops > Aegilops speltoides. The sequence continues at coordinate 319,321,253 of CM038145.1, read as the reverse complement.
TATTCTTGTTCTCCAAACAAGTTGAAAGTGAAAAGTGAAAAATGCTAACAGAAGAACGGTAAGAGAAGATGCAAACAAAACATCGATCAACTTGACTAATGTGTGGCTCGTGTACGGCTTTGTCTAGTCTTAAAGTAGGAAGGAAATAATTTCTTTTCAAGCAACGTGCATGACTTTATCCCTAATGAAAAGTGAATTGACTAGTTAAAATTTGAGGACGTGAGTATGACTGGAAGTTTCTTCAAAAAGGGAATCACCTGAACAATACAAAAACATGAAATAACGAGGGACTATATACGTCATGAATAATTTATCTAACATGAATTTGTGTGCTACTGAACAAATCTCTCCAAGACAGACCCCCATCCCATGGCTCCCGCATGTGCGACTCGGGCGACGCAAATCCTAGCCCGCCGCGATGGCTCCCTTCCTCTTCTTCTCTCCCTCTTTGTCACCGGCGGGGGGTGCCGGAACGTTGTGTGGCCGCCGGGGATGGTGGCAGCAAGGATCTGGTCGCTTCATCCCCCGTGAAGGACCTCGGGTAGTGGTGGTGCGTCGTCCTCAGCAAGCGGCGCTAACAGGTGATGGTCGTACACCTCGGTCGTGCAGGTGGCATGGTGACGATGGGAGATGGGTGTGGTGCGCGGTGGCCTCGGGGGCAACCGCACTAGATCTCATGGCTCCTTCCACCGCAACCTCTTGCCCCCCTCGTCTCAGATCTGTTCTTCGGTGGTCTCCAAGCGTCATAGTTGTGTATGGTCTCGAAGTGGGGGAGGGAGTAGGGACCGGAGAAATCCGTGGTCGGCGACACCCGTGGGCGTTGTCCCCTACATGAAGGCGCTGGCAAGTTAGTCCCTTTCCTCCTGTCTTGTTCATGTATCGGGTGAAAAACCAAATCCTTCCAGATTGGGCGGTACCGATGTCGTGGGCGCCGTCACGTTCAAGGGGGAAGCGTCTTTGGCGAGCTTTCTTTGGGGTGTTGGGTGGGTGGGTGCGCTTGTTCTGGTTTGGGTTTTATTGGCTGCGTGGTCAGACGATATTTTTTGAAATTCATGAACTTTTTTTTAATTCACAAACATTTTTGAAATTCACGAACTTGTTTCGCTTTCAATTATCCAGAGACAAACTTTTAATTCACGTATAGTTTTTGAATCCAATAACAAATTTTCAGTTTCATGATTTTTCTGAAATTCACAACAATGTTTTGAATTCATGATCGTTCTCTTGAATTGGAACATTTTCTAATTTCATAAAAATATATTAAATCTGGAAACAATTATTCAAACTTATATGTTTTTAAGATTTGCATACATTTTTGTAGTGTAGAAAAAAAGCATGCATTTTTTAGACAAAAAATGCTAAGTACTAAGTCAGTGGCTGAAGGTAACGCGGACCGACATGCGAGCGTGCCAAGTGATGCGCCCAGACATCGCCATGTGTCGCCTGCTGGGCGATTCCTCTGGATTTTATTCTTTTATTTTGCTATGCGTTTTCGAGTTTTAGATGGATTTTTGCTGTTTGATTTTTTGCCTGCATTTCCCTACGTTCTGTAACAATTATTTTATACGAAGCACAACTATGCTTCTTGAAAAGGAAAAAAATATATACCTCCACAAGAAGCACATATTTGCTTCTTGTAAAATGCATAGATTTCGTTTCACGAGGGGCACAGTTTTGCTTCTCGAAATAGAAAATTTGTGCTTCCACAAAGAGCACATATTTGCTTTCGCGAGAAGCATAGTTGTACTTATTGAAAAAAAATGTGCCTCCACGAGAAGCACAAATTTGTTTCCGCAAAAGTTATAGTTATACTTCTCGGAAAGGGAGACAATCCATGCTTTCACAAGAAACATAATTTTGCTTCTTGTGAAAGCACAAATTTGTTTTTTGCGAGAAGCGCAACTATGCTTCCGGGCTTCAACTTTTCTTCCTTTTTCCGTTATTTGTTTTTTGGTTGCTGGTTTCTTGGATTACATCTTTTTACCGGATTTTATTTTATTTGGTTTGTTATTTCTGGTTTTACTTTTTTTTATGAAAATAATCATGGAAACCTATTAAAATGCTTTAATGATCTTGACGCGAGAAATCTAACGATAAAAACAGCTCAAGATTTGAATGCATGATTCTAGAGATAAAATGTTTGAATAAAGAATGTACAAAAAATGGTCAACACTCATATTGTGACAAGTGACGCACATGCAGTGTGACATTTGCCGGCATATGAGAAGACGGGGTGATCCTTGCAAGATGTACCACTTAAATAGTGATTTTCCCCAAACCCACATACTACTCCATCCTGATTTATTAGTCCTCATTGTATTATGGGTCAAATTTAGGCGACATATTCGACTAATAACATGTTAGTGCATGTCACCAAAAAGTATATTGTTGGATTTGTATTTGTATGTAATTTTCATTGATGTTATGTTTGTTACGTATAACTTATATTTTATAAGTTAAAATCATGACCAAAATGCTACCCAAAATACAAATGAGACTAGTAACAGGACGGAGGTAATATCAGCTTAGCTCCGGTAGGATGGGTTGATCAGAAATGAAATTGATGCTGACACCCGTATAAGCTGAAATGTATGATGGGCCATCGAAGACGGGCTTTTAGGCCCAAGCGGTTCTGTCCAGCCTTCAAATGGTGAATCGGGGTTTTCTAAAAAAACACTTTGTGGATCGGGTATCAGCCGGTGAATTGCTCGGTATTCGAACTATTTTTAAACAACCCCTTGGCTGATCATGGAATGCTTTTCTTCTCCTTTTATTCCATATGAAATACAATCAGTTAAAATAAGAAGGAATAGGGGAATGTTCAATCGTTAAGTCCAAAAGGAGGGTCCTATTGAAAAAAAATCCAAAATAGAAAGAAGTTTTTTTTTCAAATTCAATTTTTTATTTATCTCTTATTCAGAAATTTCCTTGAAAATCTAATTTATTTATTTTTTCATTCAATGGTGTTAGACCATCTAGTTCTTAATATTATTACTTTACTCAATTGACAAATTCCACAACAAATCCAAGTCAGCACAAAGATTAGCTATCCATATAGCTAAATTAACCAAACCAAGATTTTTGTATGTGTAAATGAAGTGAGGATGCAGTGAAGGGGAGTTGAGCAGGGTCTTCTCATTTTCTTGTACATGTTTTTCTTTTGTTATATATATATATATATATTGTTCGGGTATTTACTTTTTTTTATCAAACAACACCCGCAGTTTAAAAAAATCAGAAAATGTTCTCAAAATTTCTGATAACAACCCGAAAACTTCAAAAGTTGTCCATACCTTTTTATAAAATATTACAACTTGTAATAAAATGTTTATGTTTTCAGAAATAATGATTTTCATGATTTTAGAAAAAAATACTCCATCAGATCCAAATTAATTGAAGCAACTTTAATACAACTTTAGTACAAAATTGTACTAAAGCTCTGTCAATTAATTTGGATTGAAGGGAATAACAAAAAACATAGGAAAAATTAAACAAAATAAAGAGCGCTAACAACATGGCTCGGCCCATTTGTAGGTTGCCCTATGCGATAGGCTGCCTATTTGACGGCATTTCTATTTGGGAGCTCCTATTTGCCGCATTTCGCGGCAAATAGTTGGAGTGACGCACATAGTTGCCTCAACTGGGCCGGCCCATCAGTAGACAACGCGCGCTTCACTTAAACAAGATGTAAAAAGAAAAAGCGAATTTTAAAAGAACTCAAAGCCGTGTGCACATATGAAAACATTTTCAGGAAAAATCAAAACATTTCCTCAAAAAATGCGATATTTGAAAGGAGAAAGCCGCGTGCACATATGAAACTCCGGAACAAAACACTTTTTAACTTTTTTTTTATTATGATTAACTTTTGATAAACACAAAAAAGTTTTTCGAAAATCTGAACAAGTATTTTAATAGTGATTTTTTCAAAAGCATGAATATTTTTGAAAGGAGAACAAATTTTGAATTGTTAACAAATTTTAGTTGTAAACATGAAGATTTTAAAATTCTCGAACAAAATTTTGAAAAGGGAACAATTTTTAAAATGATGAACAAATTTTGAATTTTTAGAACAAAATTGTAAAATGGAGAACAATTTTGAAAATCCCAAACAAATTGGAAATGTGAACAATTTTTTAATACGTGAACAAAAATTTGAAAAATAAGAACATTTTTTGAAATTTGTGAAGAATTTTTGAAAACAGGCATTTTTTGAAATACATGCCATTATTTTCAAATTTCTCAAAAAATGAACAAAAATTATTCAAACAATTTTTGAAAAAACAGGAAAATTTTCTGAAAATTCGGAACAAAAATTTTAAACATTTTTTAAATTTATGAACAAATTTTGTAAAATGGGAACATGTTTTGGATTTGTGAACAAAATCTGAAAAACAGGAAAAAAATGAAATTCTGATTTTTTTTTTGAAAATAAACTTGAAAAGAAAAAAAGGAAAAGAAAAAAAAAGAAACAGAAAAAATAAAATAGAAAAGAAACAGAAAAAAAGAAAAAGAAAAATAAGAGAAATTGAAAAAAATAAACAAAAAAGAAACTGAAAAAAAGCCGGTTCAGGAACCTTCTAGAAGGTTCCCAAAACCGGAAAAAAACGTGTCTGCTGTAACGCTAAAACGGGCCGGGCCACTCGGTCGCTCGCTCGCACCTCCCTGTGGGAAGCGTCGACAGCTTGGCGCAACGAGCGGCAAGTAGGATTTTCCGGGAGCAACTAATTAACGAGCGCTCCTTCGGGAGCCTCGCAACGATCAGCGCCACTTGACGCGCTCTTAGTCATTCGCCACATGTCGCGCTCTGGGTGCTCCCTCCGGATTTTGTTTTCTTTTATTTTTCCGCACGCGTTTTCGGCTTTTTAAACGGTTTTTTTTTTGACGTTTTGGTTTTCCACCGGTCTTCCCTAGCTTTTCGACCCAAAAAAATCGGAAAAAAAAACTTTTACGCTAAAAAACGCATTTTTTTCGCGAGAGTCACGGTTTGTTTTCGCCATAGGCATGGTTGTACTTTCGCGAGAGGCACGGCCGTGCCTCTTGGAAACGAAAAAAACGTGTTTTGTGTTTTTTTCCTTTCGCGAGAGACACAGTTTTGCTTCCGCAAGAGGCACGGTTGTGCTTTCGCGAGAGGCACGGCCGTGCCACTTTCGGAAAGAGAAATAAACACGTTTTCTATTTTTTTTCTTTCGCGAGAGGCACAGTTTTGCTTTCGCGAAAGGCACAGTTGTGCTTTCGCGAGAGGCACGGGCATGCCTCTTTAGGAAAGGAAAAAAACGAGTTTTTTGTTTTTTTTCATTCGCGAAAGGCATGATTTTGCTTCCGCGAGAAGCACGGTTGTGCTTTCGTGAGAGGCACGGCGTGCCTCTATCGGAAAGGAAAAAAAATGAGTTTTCTATTTTTTTTCTTTCGCGAGAGGCATGGTTTTGCTTCCGCGGGAGGCACAGTTGTGATTTCGTCAGAGGCATGGGTGTGCCTCTTTCGGAAAGGGAAAAAACCCGTGCTCCCGGTTCGGTTTTTTCATCCGATTTTTTTCGCCCGGTTTTTTGTGAAAAAAAAGTTCGTCAAAAACCTTTTTGATGCAACGAGTGTCAAATATGAGTTACATCCGCGTCAAATAGAGACTCCCTAAATGAAATACATCGGAGTTACTTTCTGTTGGGGAACGTAGTAATTTCAAAAAATTTCCTACGCACACGCAAGATCATGGTGATGTATAGCAACAAGAAGGGAAGTGTATCTTCATACCCTTGAAGATTGCTAAGCGGAAGCGTTTATCAACGTGGTTGATGTAGTCGTACGTCTTCACGATCCGACCGATCCAAGTACCGAACGCACGGCACCTCCGAGTTCTGCACACGTTCAACTCGATGACATCCTCGCCTTCTCGATCCAGCAAGACGGGCGTAGTAGTAGATGAGTTCCGGCAGCACGGCGGCGTGGTGATGGTGTTGGTGAAGAACAATCTCCGCAGGGCTTCGCCTAAGCACTACGGAAACTATGACGGAGGATAAACTAGAGGGGACGGGGTTGTCGACACACGGCTTGATGTTTCTTAATGTGTCTTTGGTGCTAGCCCTGCCCCTCTATTTATATGTTGAGCCTTGGGGTCAAAACTTGGAGTAAAAGCCTCCACAAAGTCGGTTTCACCCGAAAGGCAAGAGTCCTTCTCGGACTCAGACGCCAGGTTCCTGCGTCTGACCCGCACGCCGAGGACCTGGCGTCGGCTCTGACTCCGCAAAACTTCCTTTTGCGCTTTCCAAAAACCTTGTGGGCTTTCCCCTCTGGCCCAAATAACGTGTTCTCGTACCCAAACATTTCGGGAAACATCCGGAACCCCTTCCGGAGATCAAACACTATTATCCCATATATCGAACTTTACCTTCGGACTATTCCGGAGTTCCTCGTCATGTCCATGATCTCATCCGGGACTCTGAACAACATTCGGTTAGCAACATGCATAACTCATATAGTACTATATCGTCAACGAAACATTAAGCATGCGGACCCTACGGGTTCGAGAACTATGTAGACATGACCGAGACACGTTTCCGGTCAATAACCAATAGCGGGACCTGGATGCCCATATTGGCTCCCACATATTCTATGAAGATCTTTATCGGTCAAACCGCATAACAACATACGTTGTTCCCTTTGTCATCGGTATGTTACTTACGAGATTCGATCGTCGGTATCCAATACCTAGTTCAATCTCGTTACGGCAAGTCTCTTTACTCGTTACGTAATGCATCATTCCGTAACTAACTCATTAGCTACATTGCTTGCAAGGCTTATAGTGATGTGCATTACCGAGAGGGCCGGAGATACCTCTCCGACAATCGGAGTGACAAAACCTAATCTTGAAATCGCCAACCCAACATGTACCTTTGGAGACACCAGAGCTCCTTTATAATCACCCGATTCACGTTGTGACGTTTGGTAGCACACAAAGTGTTCCTCCGTAAACGGAGTTGCATAATCTCATAGTTACAGGAACATGTATAAGTCATGAAGAAAGCAATAGCAACATACTAAACGATCAAGTGCTAGGCTAACGGAATGGGTCATGTCAATCACATCATTCTCCTAATGATGCGATCCCGTTAATCAAATGGCAACACATGTCTATGGTTAGGAAACATAACCATTTTTGATTAATGAGTTAGTCAAGTAGAGGCATACTAGTGACATTATGTTTGTCTATGTATTCACACATGTATCATGTTTCCGGTTAATACAATTCTAGCATGAATAATAAACATTTATCATGATATGAGGAAATAAATAATAACTTTATTATTGCCTCTAGGGCATATTTCCTTCAGTCTCCCACTTGCACTAGAGTCAATAATCTAGTTCACATTGCCATGTGATTTAACACCAATATTCATATCTCAGATATGATTAACACCCATAGTTCACATCGTCATGTGACCAACACCCAAAGGGTTTACTAGAGTCAATAATCTAGTTCACATCGCTATGTGATTAACACCCAAAGAGTACTAAGGTGTGATCATGTTTTGCTCGTGAGAGAAGCTTAGTCAACGGGTCTGTCACATTCAGAGCCGTATGTATTTTACAAATATTTTATGTCTACAATGCTCCGCACGGAGCTACTCTAGCTAATTGCTCCCACTTTCAATATGTATCCAGATTGAGACTTAGAGTCATCTGGATCAGTGTAAAAGCTTGCACCGATGTAACTCTTTACGACAGGCTCTTTTATCACCTCCATAATCGAGAAATATTTTCTTAGTCCTCACTAAGGATATTCTTGACCAATGTCCAGTGATCTACTCCTAGATCACATTGTACTCCATTGCCCAATTCAGTGCAAGGTATACAATAGCTCTAGTACATAGCATAGCATACTGAACCTATGACTGAGGCATAGGGAATGACTTTCATTCTCTTTTCTATTTTCTGCCGTGGTCGGGATTTGAGTCTTACTCAATTTCACACCTTTGCAACACAGGCAAGAACTCTTTCTTTGACTGTTCCATTTTGAACTACTTCTAAATCTTGACAAGGTATGTACTTATTGAAAAACTTATCAAGCGTCTTGATCTATCTCAATAGATTTTGGTGCTCAATATGTAAGTAGCTTTACTGGGGTCTTTCTTTTAAAGAACTCCTTTCAAATACTCCTTTATGCTTTCCAGAAAAATTCTACATCATTTCTGACCAACAATATGTTACTCACATATATTTATCAGAAAGGCGGTAGTGCTCCCACTCACTTTATTGTAAATACAGGCTTCACAGCAAGTTTGTATAAAACTATATGCTTTGATCAACTTATCAAAGTGTATATTCCAACTCTGAGATGCTTGCACCAGTCCATAGATGGATCGCTGGAGCTTGCACATTTTGTGAGCACCTTTAGGATTGTCAAAACCTTCTGGTTGCATCATATACAACTCTTCTTTAATATATCCGTTAAGGAATGCAATTTTGACATCCATTTGCCAGATTTCATAAAATGTGGCAATTGCTAACATGATTCGGACAGACTTAAGCATCGATACGAGTGAGAAAATCTCATTGTATTCAACATCTTGAACTTGTCGAAAAACCTTTTTGCGACAAGTCGAGCTTTGTAGATAGTAACACTACTATCAACGTCCGTCTTCCTCTTGAAGATCCATTTATTTTCTATGGCTTGCCGATCATCGGGCAAGTTCACCAAAGTCCACACTTTGTTCTCATACATGGATCCTATCTCGATTTCATGGCCTCCGGCCGTTTTGCGAATCTGGGCTCATCATCGCTTCCTCATAGTTCGTAGGTTTATCATGGTCTAGTAACATGACTTTCGAACAGGATTATTGTACCACTCTGTGCGGACCGTACTCGGAAGACCTACGAGGTTACAGAGTAACTTGATCAAGTTTCATGATCATCATCATTAGCTTCCTCACTAATTGGTGTAGGAATCATCGAACTGATTTCATGATGAACTATTTTCCAATTCAGGATAAGGTACAGTTACCTCATCAAGTTCTACTTTCCTCCCACTCACTTCTTTCGAGAGAAACTCCTTCTCTAGAAAGGATCCATTTTTAGCAACGAATATCTTGCCTTCGGATCTATGATAGAAGCTGTACTCAACAGTTTCCTTTGGGTATTCTTTGAAGACGCACTTCTCCGATTTGGGTTTGAGCTTATCAGGATGAAACTTTTTCACATAAGCATCGTAGCCCCAAACTTTAAGAAATGACAACTTGGGTTTCTTGCTAAACCACAGTTCATACGCTGTCGTCTCAACGGATTTAGATGGCCCCCTTTTAACGTGAATGCAGCTATCTCTAATGCATAACCCCAAAACAATAGTGGTAAATCAGTAAGAGACATCATAGATCGTACCATATCCAATAAAGTGCGGTTACGACGTTCGGACACACCATAACGTTGTGGTGTTCCAGGTGGCGTGAGCTGTGAAACTATTCCACATTGTTTTAATTGAAGACCAAACTCGTAACTCAAATATTCGTCTCCGCGATCAGATCGCAGAAACTTTATTTTCTTGTTACGATGATTTTCCACTTCACTCTGAAATTCTTTGAACCTTTCAACTATTTCGCACTTATGTTTCATCAAGTAGATACACCCATATCTGCTCAAATCATCTTGTGAAGGTCAAAAATAACGATACTTGCCACGAGCATCAACACTCATTGGATCGCATACATCGGTATGTATTATTTCCAATAAGTCAAGAGCTTGTTCCATTGTTCCGAGAACGAGTTTTAGTCATCTTGCCCAAAAGGCACGGTTCGCAAGCATCAAATGATTCATAACCAAGTGATTCCGAAAATCCATCTTTATGGAGTTTCTTCATGCGCTTTACACCGATATGACCCAAACGGCGATTACCACAAATAAGTTGCACTATCATTATTAACTTTGCATCTTTTGGCATTAATATTATGAATATGTGTATCACTACGATCGAGATCCAACAAACTATATTCATTGGGTGTATAACCATCGAAGGTCTTATTCATGTAAACAGAATAACAATTATTCTTTAACTTCAAATGAATAACCATATCGCAGTAAACATGATCAAATCATATTCATGCTCAACGCAAACGCTAAATAACATTTATTTAGATTTAACACCAATCTCGAAAATATAGGGAGTGTGTGATGATGATCATATCAATCTTGGAACTATTTCCAACACTCATCGTCACTTCCCTTCAACTAGTCTCTGTTTATTATGTAACTCCTTTTTCGAGTTACTAATCTTAGCAACCGAACAAGTATCAAATACTCAGAGGTTACTATAAACACTAGTAAGGCACACATCAATAACCTGTATATCAAATATACGCTTGTTCACTTTGCCATCCTTCTTATCCACCAAATATTCAGGGTATTTCCGCTTCCAGTGACCATTTCCTTTGCAGTGTAAGCACTCAGTTTCAGACTTTGGTCCAGCTTTGGGCTTCTTCATGGGAGTGACAACTTGCTTGTCATTCTACTTGAAGTTCCCCTTTCTTTTCCTTTGCCCTTTTCTTGAAACCAGTGATCTTGTCAACCATCAACACTTGATGCTCTTTCTTGATTTCTATCTTCGTCGATTTCAACATCACGAAGAGCTCGAGAATCATTTTCGTCATCCCTTGCATACTATAGTTCATCACAAAGTTCTACTAACTTGGTGATGGTGACTAGAGAACTCTGTCAATCACTATCTTATCTGGAAGATTAACTCCCACTTCATTCAAGCGATTGTAGTACTCAGACAATCTGAGCTCATGCTCACTAGTTGAGCGATTCTCCTCCATCTTTTAGCCATAGAACTTGTTGGAGACTTCATATCTCTCAACTCGGGTATTTGCTTGAAATATTAATTTCAACTCCTGGAACATCTCATATGGTCCATGACGTTCAAAACGTCTTTGAAGTCCCGATTCTAAGCCGTTAAGCATGGTGCACTAAACTATCAAGTAGTCATCATACCGAGCTTTGTCAAATGTTCATAACGTCTACATCTGCTCCTGCAATAGGTCTGTCACCTAGCGGTGCATCAAGTACATAATTCTTCTATGCAGCAATGAGGATAAACCTCAGATCACGGATCCAATCCGCATCATTGCTACTAACATCTTTCAACACAATTTTCTCTAGGAACATATCAAAATAAACATATGAAAGCAACAACGCGAGCTATTGATCTACAACATAATTTGCAAAATACTACCAGGACTAAGTTCATGATAAATTTAAGTTCAATTAATCATATTACTAAAGAACTCGCACTTAGATAGACATCCCTCTAATCCTCTAAGTGATTACGTGATCCATATCAACTACACCATGTCCGATTGTCACGTGAGATGGAGTAGTTTCAATGGTGAACATCAATATGTTGATCATATCTACTATTATGATTCACGCTCGACCTTTCGGTCTCCGTGTTCCGAGGCCATATCTGTTATATGCTAGGCTCGTCAAGTTTAACCTGAGTATTCCGCGTGTGCAACTGTTTTGCACCCGTTGTATTTGAACGTAGAGCCTATCACACCCGATCATCACGTGGTGTCTCAGCACGAAGAACTTTCGCAATGGTGCATACTCAGGGAGAACACTTCTTGATAATTTTAGTGAGAGATCATCTTAAAAATGCTACCGTCAATCAAAGCAAGATAAGATGCATAAAGGATAAACATCACATGCAATCAATATAAGTGATATGATATGGCCATCATCATCTTGTGCTTGTGATCTCCATCTCCGAAGCACCGTCGTGATCACCATCGTCACCGGCGCGACACCTTGATCTCCATTGTAGCATCATTGTCGTTACGCCATCTATTGCTTCTATGACTATCGCTACCGCTTAGTGATAAAGTAAAGCAATTACAGGGCGTTTGCATTTCATACAATAAAGCGACAACCATATGGCTCCGCCAGTTGCCGATAACTTCGGTTACAAAACATGATTATCTCATACAATAAAATATAGCATCACATCTTGACCATATCACATCACAACATGCCCTGCAAAAACAAGTTAGACGTCCTCTACTTTGTTGTTGCAAATATTACGTGGCTGCTGCGGGCTTAGCAAGAACCGTTCTTACCTATGCATTAAAACCACAACGATAGTTCGTCAAGTTAGTGTTGTTTTAACCTTCGCAAGGACCGGGTGTAGCCACACTCGGTTCAACTAAAATGAGAGAGACAGACACCCGCCAGTCACCTTTAAGCACGAGTGCTCGTAACGGTGAAACCAGTCTCGCGTAAGCGTACGCGTAATGTCGGTCCGGGCCGCTTCATCTCACAATACCGCTGAACCAAAGTATGACATGCTGGTAAGCATTATGACTTGTATCGCCCACAACTCACTTGTGTTCTACTCGTGCATATGACATATACGCATAAAACCTGGCTCTGATACCACTGTTGGGGAACGTAGTAATTTCAAAAAAAATCCTACGCACATGCAAGATCATGGTGATGTATAGCAACGAGAAGGGGAGTGTATCTTCATACCCTTGAAGATCGCTAAGCGGAAGCGTTTATCAACGCGGTTGATGTAGTCGTACGTCTTCACGATCCGACCGATCCAAGTATCGAACGCACGGTACCTCCGAGTTCTGCACACGTTCAGCTTGATGACGTCCTCGCCTTCTCGATCTAGCAAGACGGGCGAAGTAGTAGATGAGTTCCGGCAGCACGACGGCGTGGTGACGGTGTTGGTGAAGAACAATCTCCGCAGGGCTTCGCCGAAGCACTACAGAAACTATGACGGAGGATAAACTAGAGGGGAAGGGGTTGCCGGCACACGACTTGGTGTTTCTTGATGTGTCTTTGGTGCTAGCCCTGCCCCTCTATTTATATGTTGAGCCTTGGGGTCGAAACTTGGAGTAAAAGCCTCCACAAAGTCGGTTTCACCCGAAAGGCAAGAGTCCTTCTTGGACTCGGGGCGATGCCGGGGTCCCCAGTGCGGACCCAAACGCCGAGACCTCAAGGCGTCGCCTCTGGACTCCACAAAACTTTCTTTTGCGCTTTCCAAAAACCTTGTGGGCTTTCCCCTTTGGTCCAAATAACGTGTTCTCGTACGCAAACATTTCGGGAACATCCGGAACCCCTTCCGGTGAATTCCGGAACCCTTCCGGAGTTGAAACACTATTATCCCATATATCAAACTTTATCTCCGGACCATTCCGGAGTTCCTCGTCATGTCCATGATCTCATTCGGGACTCCGAACAACATTCGGTTACCAACATGCATAACTCATATAATACTATATCGTGAACGAAACGTTAAGCGTGCGGACCCTACGGGTTCGAGAACTATTTAGACATGACCGAGACATGTTTCCGGTCAATAACCAATAGCGGGACCTGGATGCCCATATTGGCTCCCACATATTCTACGAAGATCTTTATCGGTCAAACCGCATAACAACATTCGTTGTTCCCTTTGTCATCGGTATGTTACTTACCCGAGATTCGATCGTCGGTATCCAATACCTAGTTCAATCTCGTTACGGCAAGTCTCTTTACTCGTTCGTAATGCATCATTCCGTAACTAACTCATTAGCTACATTGCTTGCAAGGCTTATAGTGATGTGCATTACCGAGAGGGCCCAGAGATACCTCTCCGACAATCGGAGTGACAAAACCTAATCTCGAATACGCCAAACCAACATGTACCTTTGGAGACACCTGAGAGCTCCTTTATAATCACCCGATTCGTTGTGACGTTTGGTAGCACACAAATGGTTCCTCCGTAAACGGGAGTTGCATAATCTCATAGTTACAGAACATGTATAAGTCATGAAGAAAGCAATAGCAACATACTAAACGATCAAGTGCTAGGCTAACGGAATGGGTCATGTCAATCACATCATTCTCCTAATGATGCGATCCCGTTAATCAAATGACAACACATGTCTATGGTTAGGAAACATAACCATCTTTGATTAATGAGCCAGTCAAGTAGAGGCATACTAGTGACGTTATGTTTGTCTATGTATTCACACATGTATCATGTTTCCGGTTAATACAATTCTAGCATGAATAATAAACATTTATCATGATATGAGGAAATAAATAATAACTTTATTATTGCCTCTAGGGCATATTTCCTTCACTTTCCCGCGTGCTGTTCGCCTCTCCCCTGGAGAGTTCCGCTTCCTCGGCCGCTCGGGGTTCTTCCCTCTCTTGCCCGGCCTTAGGCAAGGGTCTCATCCCTTTTTTTCATTTCCTAGATAATAGCTATACTCAGGTTTAAATTGACGCCATGTCGTGTTTGTGCCATGTCAAAGCTCTCGAGCAACTCCCGACAAAGATTTGTCTACTCCCTCGTTTCCGGTTTAGAGGGCTTATAAAAAAATGTGTTTTCCTGATTTGAAGGGCTCATCTCCATCTCCTTTTGAGATTTCAAGCCGCATTAAATCTTTGCATGCAAGAATTAAAAAGATACCCACCAACGCAATGCAATTAAAAAGGAGGGAGCACCTCCCAAGTTTGCTCTCCATGGATAAAGGCAACGATTTGTGGTAAATCCGGTGATAGCTCATTCAATAAGATAGGGAACCGATTGGATCTGGCAAGTTTGGAGGTGCTCCCCCCCCCCATTTTTTTGGTCGCCATGGTGGCGGACAATAACAAGAAGGTGGCCTTGGCTCCAACCTCTTTAGTTCCGGTTGATCCATCGGAGATGGGTTTTCAGTGACGGATCTGGATCTCCCGTATCTACTCTGTCTTGTGTCCATTCTGAATGACGCCCTACACCAACCTCGACTGCTCCATTGTGTCCTCCTTCTAGACTTGTCTCCTTTTCTTTAGGGGTTCCACACGTGTCTCCTACTGTGAAAGTGAACAGATTTAACCCTCTTTAGAAACTTCAACACGAAATGAATATGATATGAATTTTTTTTCACAAAATGACCCTTTTCATGATGTCCAGGGCTAGGGTACCAAACTAGATAGCATGAAGCCTTTACCTTGAGCGCCAAGCTAATACAACACGGCACCGGCGGTAGATGTAGCTGCTGTGTCATCAAAGATGACGCCTCAGGCTAGGGCGTCATGCAAACTAGAAGGGTTGGGAGAGCTTTGTTGCACCGTCAGTGTTTTTGGATTTTCATTATTTTTTACTCACTCTGTTTCGGAATATAAGTTGTATTAGATTTTGGAAAAGTCAAACCTCTTTAAGTTTGATCAAATTTGTAGATAAGTATATCAAAATCCATAATATCAAGTCAATATCATTAGATTCATCATGAAATGAAATTTCATATTTTATTTATTTAGTATTATGAATATCGTTATTTTTTACTTTGAACTTGGCCAATGTAAAGAAATTTAACTTTCCAAAAAGGAATACACCTTATATTTTGTTACTACGGGAATATTTAGTTTGACAAGTGGGAGAGATAATGGAGTGTGTTTTATTTATATTTATATAATCTGGTGTTTTGGTGGGTCTTTCGCGGTGTGATTGTGTGTCATATGCTAATCAACCAATATTTATGTGGGGAAATTTTTGCGTCGGTGGTTGCATGTACTATATTGGTGCTAAAATTCAATGTCGGTGTTTTTGGCTCTGAACTTGGTCAATGTTAAAGAAAAATGACTTTTAAAAAAAAGGCATACACCTTATATTTTGTATCTAAGGGAATATCTAGTTTTTCTAGTGGGAGAAATGATGGAGTGTGTTATATTTATATTTATATAATGTGGTGTTTTGGTGGGTTTTTCGCGGTGTGATTCTATGTCATATGCTAATCAACCAATATTTATGTGGAGAAATTTCTGCGTTGGTGGCTGCGTGTACTATATTGGTGCTACAATATCATATCGTGGCGCTTTTTCTAGGTAGTGAGAGGGCACACGGGATTGATACGTTTCTATAGGCGGTTGTTGCTAGTTTATTTAAAAAATCATTGTCCGGATCAAAATCGTGGAACAATTCCATAATTGCAATCGAATGAAAGAGCTCCACAACTAGGAAGCATAGTGAATTAAAAATAATTGAATGAGAGATCTCGTTGAGAAATTGTTGAACCGAAAAAAATTGGATGACCCAATTCTAAATTAGAGGCTTTAGTTGATTGGGAGACCGTAAAAATTAGGGAGTATAGTGTATTAAAAGAATTGAATGAGAGTGCTTCTTGACAAATCATTGGCACGGTCATAATCGGATAACCCAATTTCAAATTGAAGACATCAATTGATTGCGAGGCCTTGCAAATTAGGGAGATGAGTCTTAGTATGTATAAATAGTTCGCAATCAAAATCATACATCAGATCCAAAGTGGCAATCGAATGGGAGAGCTCCAAAATTAAGGAGCATAGTGAATTAAAAGAATTGAATGAGAGAGCTCCTTGAGATATTGTTGATCAAATTAAAATTGAATTTCCAATTCTAAATTGAAGAGCTCAATTAATTGCTAGGCCATACAAATTTGGGAGCATAGTGCATTAAAAGAATTGAATGAGCAAACTCCTTGAAAAATCGTTGGCCCGGTCAAAATTAGATGACCCAATTATAAATGAAAGACATTAATTGACGGCGAGGCCTTAAAAATTAGGCAGCATAGTGTATAGTACTAGAAGGGTTGGGTGCGCTTTGATGCGTTGCTGGTGTTGTTGTGTTTCTTAAAAGAAAATCACCCACTCTGTTTTAAAATATAAGGTGTATTACTTTTTTGAAAAGTCAAACTTGTTAAGTTTGAGCAAATTTATTGAGAAATTCATCGAAATCCATAATATCAAATCTGCATGATTAGATTCATCATGAAATGAGTTTTCGTACTTCTTTTGTTTGATATCATGGAAGTCCATATTTTTTTGTTGTTAACTTGGTCAAAGTTAAAGAATTTGATATTTTTTGCTGTGAACTTGGTCAAAGTTAAAGAATTTTGACTTATCAGAAAACTAATACCCATTATATTTTGGAATCGATGGAATATTTAGTTTGCCTGGTGGGGCAGACGATGGACTATGCTTTATTTTTATTTATAATGCGGTGATTTGATGTGCATTTTGTGGTGTGGTTATATCTGTGTTATCCGCTAACCAACATACATTTATATGGAAAGTTTCTGTGTTGATTTCAGCATGTACTATATTGATGCTATAATATCACATTGTGGCACTTCATTTTTCTAGGTGGTAGGAGGATGTGCGTTTTTATAGGCTAGTTGCTGCTGATTGAGTTGAAAAATCGTTGTCCCGATCAAAATCGTAACCATATCCAAAATTGGATATCTCAATTGAACGAAAGATTTCAAAATTAGGGAACATAGGGAATGGGAGAGCTCATTGAGAAATTCGTTGACCTGGTTAAAGTTAGGTGACATATGAAGACCTCAATTAATTATGAGGCCTTACAAATTAGGAAGCATAGTGTAATATAAAAGAATGAAATGAAGAAGCTCTGGGAAATTGTTGACCCGTTCAAAATTGGGTGACCCAATTCTAATTGGAGACCTCAATTGAATGTGAGCTCTTTAAAACTAGGAAGCTTAGCGTTATAGAGGATATATAGATGTATATGTGTGTATACATATATGAGTCAATTTGTGGATTTTTTAGATCAGTTTTATTTTGTGCTGAAGTTTTAGAGAAGGGTCGAATCTCTCCATTTTGCCTTTTTTTTAGGCAACCATTGTCCCTCTCCTGTTAAAGGAGGAGGGGTGGGGAAGTGGGCTCTCGTATCAGCCCCTCGTGTCCTCGCAGGACCGTGTACTAGCCCGTGTGGTGCACAAGGAAGACGTCAAGGTAGCCCGGTGTTTGTACCCAGACTAAGAGCAACTCTAGCAGACCCCGCATTCGGTCGGCCTGCAAAACGCGTTTGCAGTTCGGGAGAACCGTTTTTGCGGGCTCGCTCGAACGGCCGCATATGCAGACTCCCCAAACGGACCCATATAAAAGGATATTCGCGGAATATACGTTTTTACGGGTCGGCTTTTGCGGGGTCTGTTCGGACACCTCCGCGTCGACCCAAAAACAGAAAACACTCAATTCTCGCATTTGACATAAGTTCCCACAAATAAGTTTAAATTCAAACAAACATAACACAATTTTACGCGCAAATAAAAGCCAAATTCAGTATAACAAATGCAAAAGAGGGCCTTGCAAAAGTTACGACCCTAGGGGAAGGAGCGTGCGCGACCTCGACGGTGACGGGGGTCAGCAGGGAGTCGTCCATGGCGGCGAGGGACGGCCGCGGAGGATGCACCAGAGCGTGTGGTGGCGGGGTAATGGTGGCGGCGGGTGGGGGGAGCGGGAAAGGCCGCGCAGAAATGTCCCTCCCACCAAATCTCGCCACGGATAGGGGCTGAGCTCGGGTTGGCCTCCCAGCCCGTGAAACTAGAGGTTGGAGGAGAAGTTTTGCCGTGTCCCACAAAAATATTTGCGTGTCGGGGTGGGATGCGGGGTCTTATCGGGCAGGTTTTTCTATCCCGACCCGCACTTTGGCGGTTATTTTACGGGTCGGGGCGGGATGCAGGGTCTGCTAGAGTTGATCTGAGGTCACTCAGGAAAAAAAGATCCAAACTGAGAACTGAGGAAAAGAAAGGGACACCGATCGGTCCATCAGTAATCTGTGGAACACAAAAAAAGAAGAGTATTCCGAGAAGGGTGGAGCGTCAGGGTGCAACAACGACCGTATCACTTTCAGATGTACCAATTGCCCGGAAGCTATTGATTGCTCGCTTGCTTCTCCGCGTGGTTAACCAGCGAGAGAGAGATTTGTTGCCGTATTACTCCAAGCGCAGCCGATGAGCAGAGCTGACATGCTGTAGCATCAGACCAAATCACCTCTGCCGTCGCTGTCTCTTAGGTGGTGGCGTATGGATCGCACTCAAATGTGATCGATGGGCTGACGTCTCGCACCTCCCGTTTGTCTGCTTTTGATTGAAGCCTGAGATTCCGTGACGTAGACACAGCCCGAGCAACAATTTTTGCCTTTTTACAAAATTGTCTGACTTCGATTTGTTGATTAGCCCGAGAGCATCTCCTATACAACATCAACGGCTCTGTCCGTGTTCTTATTTAATCAATGAGACAAATCTTTTATCTCTCTTAAAAAACGTAGATAACTGTCACACGTGTAACATAATGGACACTCGATCACACGACACTGTGTGTGATGCCCAGCAGTTAGCCCACACGACCCTGTGTGGGCGAACATTAGAACTGCCCACATGTCCGGACGCAGCTACTTCGTGCCACACGCCGAACCAACAACAACTACTCACCTACACCCCGCAAGTGTGGCACGAAACAATTCCGCCCTGTTATTTTTTATGGCAACTTTAATTTCCCCGGGATGGCAACTTTAGTTGTAAAGCATTGTAACTTCTCTGGGTTTTTTTTGGTTTCGTTCGGGTTAACAACAGTTGCCATATCTAATTAACGATAGTTGCCACGTGTGATCAAACCGTAGTTGCCGTGTATGATTGACTAGTTGTCAAGTGTGGTTAAACCATAGTTGTCATGTATGGTCAAACATAGTTGCTATGTGATCAACTAGTTGCCATATATGCACACCAGTAGTTGCCGTCTATCACCATGTGAGCGTCATGTGGACGAAGAGCAGTTTCGCCCACACGTTCGGGCAAGCATCCTGTGTGCCGTTCGGGCGAGAAGCGCCCACGCATGTGGCACTAAATGATAATGCCCACACGACACTGGATGCTTACGTGACTCTCTACCCAGATGGCTGATACGTCTCCAACGTATCTATAATTTTTGATTGTTCCATGCTGTTATATTATCATTCTTGGATGTTTTACAATCATTTTATATCATTTTTGGTATTAACCTATTGACGTAGTGCCCAGTGCCAGTTGTTGTTTTCTGCATGGTTTTTACATCGCAGGAAATCAATATCAAACGAAGTCCAAACGCAGCAAAACTTTTTGTGATTTTTTTGGACCAGAAGACATCCTAGTGGGCCGGAGAAGCACCTGGGGGTTGCCCCGATGGGGCACAACCCACCAGGGCGCGCCTGGAGGCCCAGGCATGCCCATGTGGGTTGTGCCCACCTCGGCGGCCTCCCGCACCGCATCTTTGCAATATAAATACCCCAATATTTCAGAACCCTAGGGAGTCGACGAAAATCAATTCCAGCTGCCGCAAGTTCCAGAAACTACAGATCCAATCTAGTCACCATCACGGAGGGGTTCATCATGCCCATTGGTGCCTCTCCGATGATGCCTGAGTAGTTCTTTGTAGACCTACGGGTACGTAGTTAGTAGCTAGATGGCTTCATCTCTCTCTTTTGATTCTAAATACAATGGTCTCTTGGAGATCCATATGATGTAACTCTTTTTGTGGTGTGTTTGTTGGGATCCGATGAACTTTGAATTTATGATCAGATCTATCTTTTTATCCATGAAAGTTATTTGAGTCTTCTTTGAATCTCTTATATGCATGATTGCTTATAGCCTCGTATTCCTTCTCCGATATTTGGATTTTGTTTGGCCAACTTGATCTATTTATCTTGCAATGGAAAGATGCACTTTGTGATGGATTCGATCTTACGGTGCTTGATCCCAGTGACAGAAGGGGAACCGACACGTATGTATCGTTGCTATTAAGGATAACAAGATGGGGTCTATTTCTACATAAATAGATCTTGTCTACATCATGTCATTGTTCTTATTGCGTTACTCTGTTTTTCCATGAACTTAGTTCACTAGATGCATGCTGGATAGCGGTCGATGTGTGGAGTAATATTAGTAGATGTAGGCAGGAGTCGGTCTACTAATCTTGGACATGATGCCTATATAATGATCATTGCCTGGATATCGTCGTGATTATTAGAAGTTCTATCAATTGCCCAAAAGTAATTTATTCACCCATCGTTTGCTATTTTTCTCGAGAGAAGCCACTAGTGAAATCTACGGCCCCTGGGTCTCTTCTTTATTATATTTGCCTTTGCGATCTATTTTCATTTGCTTTTATTTTCTGATCTATTTAACCAATACAAAAAATACCTTGCTGCACTTTATTTTATTTGGCGTTCGATCTATCAACTTATTACAACTTTCTCACGTCAACTCGCCAATTTCTGGCACCGTTACCCGAAAGGGATTGACAAACCCTTTAACACATTGGGTTGCAAGTATTTGCTCTTCATGTCCAGGTGTCGTTTATGTAGTGTTGCATGATTCTCCTACTAGTTCAATAACTTTGGTGTCATCACCCAGGAAAAATGCATACCGTTGTTGTGCTGCATCATCCCTTCCTCTTTGAGGAAATACCGACGTAGTTCTAGCAGACATGAAAAGAATATCTGATGCCGATGCCGGGGAGACATCATCAACATCTACCAGGTTCCTAATCACAAATCTCATCTCCTTGCAATTTACATTATTTGTCATTTGCCTCTCGTTTTCCTCTGCCCCTCTTCACAAAAATTTGATGTTTTACTCGCTCTCTTTTTCGTTCGCCGTTTCCTCGCCAGATCTGTTCTTGGGTGCAATTTTGTTTGTCACATTTTGTCGTCATGGATAGTTCTTCTTCTATTGCGTGCACTCCTGAGAACAAGGTTCTCAACTTTAAACAAAGGGAAGGAGAGAATTTAAAAGATGCTTGGTATAGGATTTGTAATGCTCATAATAAATCTATTTGTAAGCAATCTACCATTGTTCTTCTTTGTTGTTTTTATGTAGGCATCACCACTTGGTATAGATTCGTCCTTGATACGATTACCGGTGGAAATTTCTTGATGTGTCCTTCTCTTGATGCTTTTAATGTATGGGAAATCTAGTCGCCTCACCACCTCTTATGATTAATGAAACAACTTTAACTCTTGGGCATGTCATGGAAAAACTAGATGCTATTGAAAAGAAAATGCTTACTGAAGAGCATATTGAAAACTTGGATAAAAAGATGCATAACTTTGCTACTAATATTGGGTCAAAAGTGGGAGAAGTTTTTAAGTTGTTAAAAGAAAAGGGGACCCTAATTCATGAAAGAATTGAAGAAAGCCAGTCTCAGATTTATAAACTGGAAGAAACCTTTAGTAATTTAAGCACGGCTTTTGCTTCCGCCAAAACTACTGAAAAAAACTCCCGCAAAGATTGGCATGATTACTCAAGTTACTAAGAACAAGGGTGCAACTTCTAGTAATAATAGTAAAGAAGATCTTAAGATGACTAGTATTCACCCGGATTTTGTTGAAGTTATAAGAGATCCTTTGGGGAAGAATGAATTCTTTAAACCTGTTCCTAAGAGTATTGTCATTGAAAATCCATATGCTAAATCTCTGAAAAGTTCTAAGTGCTTGATTGAAGAGTTGGAGAACAAAGATGACAATACGTAGATCCTTGCTTTATGCCTAGCTAGGGGCGTAAAACGATAGCGCTTGTTGGGAGACAACCCAATTTGTATCTTTTTGCTTTTTGGTTTTCTTGTTGTTTTCAATAAATACCCAATTATGACTCTGGTTAGACGTATTTTTGTGGTTTAAATTAGTGTTTGTTCCAAGCAAAGCCTTTAGGATCTTGTTGGGTGATGGTTGATTTGATCCTGTTGAAAAACAGAAACTCTTGCGCCCAGAAAAATAATTTTAATAAATCGCATAAACGTGCTTTTACTCTGAATTTTTTACACAAGATTGGTATAAAAATTTCCCACATTTTCCTAAATTTTTAGAATTTTTTGAGTTACATAAGTATTTGAAGTTTTCAGATTGCTACAGATTGTTCTGTTTTTGACAGATTCTGTTTTCTTTGCGTTGTGTGCTTGTTTTGATGATTCTATGGTTTTCTTTGAAGAGTTTTTGCCATACAAAAGTTGAAATACAGTATATATAATGCAAGAATAAAATATGAATTGGTTTGCTACAGTACTTATAGTAGTGATGATTTGTTTTCTTATACTAACGGATTCACGAAGGTTTTGTTGAGTTTTGTGTGATTGAAGTTTTCAAGTTTTGGGTGATATTACGATGGATGAAGGAATAAGGAGTAAGAAGAGCCTAAGCTTGGAGATTACCATGGAATCCCAAGCTATTATCCAAAGAGAAGCAAGCAACTAAGCTTGGGGATGCCCGAGTGGCATCCCCTCTTTCTTCTAACAACCATCGGTATTTTACTCGGAACTATATTTTTATTCGTCACATACTATGAGTTTTGCTTGGAGCGTTCTGTATGATATGAGTCTTTGCTTGTTTTGCTTTTTATTTTAAGCCATGAATCCTTGCTGGACACACCTATTTGAGAGAGCCAAAATTATGCCATGACTTGTTAGAATTGCTCTCTATGCTTCACCTAAATCTTTATGAGCTATGGAATTGCTCTAGTGCTTCACTTACATCTTTTTGAGCACGGTGTGCTTTGTTATTTATGAAGAGATGCTCTTATGCTTCACTTAGATTTATTTGAGAGTTAGTAATTTTTTTAAGAAATTCTCTCTTGCTTCACTTAAATTAATTTGAGAGAAAGAAATATTATGCTCATGATCTTCACTTATATTTGTTTGAGCTTATCAAAAGCAACACATGAAAATTAGTTCCAAAGTGATAGATATCCAAGAAGGATATAATAAAAACTTTCATGAAGATCATTGGACAAAATAAACTTGATTCCTTGTAATAGTTTTGAGATATGATGATGTGATATATGAGTCATGTTGATGAGTAATTGTGCTTTAGTAAGAATATTGGTGTTAAGGTTTGTGATTCCCTATGCAAGCACGAAAGTCAATAGTTATGCAATGAAATTACATCCTACTTGTGATGCATTATTCGTTACTCCCTCCATTCCCTTATACAAGGCCACTATGGAAAATACATTTTGCATCTATATAAGGCCACTAACAGTAACCAAGGCAAAATTTAATGATGTTTTCTCGTACTAGCAACTTGTTTAATACTTGAATACATGTAGTCATAATGACATTGTGCTACTTCTTTCTCATTCATTCCTTGCATGCATGTGGGCGTATTAATGATCACAGTTAACAAGAAAAAAATTGGCTTGCAAAGTAGTCATTAAATCTTACCTAGGTACCTATAGTTTGAGTTCGTGGCCTTGTATAAGGGAATAGAGGGAGTATTAATTATGCTTAATGCTCGCTTATGAGATTTTTCGTTTCTTGGTTGGTCGCTTCTCAATCTTTTGCTACCCTTCATTTTGCACCAAGTATGATCACTACTTGTGCATCCAACATCCTTTAAACCAGTTTTTCCTTATGAGTCCACTATACCTACCTATATGCGGTGTTTCCGTGCCGTTCTAAGCAAATGTGCATGTGCCATCTCTAATTTTCAAAATAAACTTCTCTTTTGTGTGCTCGTACCGCTCATGAAACGGTAGGGGGTGGCTAATATATTTCCATGCTAGATACGTTGTTCTCACGATGAGTGTTTATTCACTTGTCATTGCAAGAGAGTAAGGCAAAGGTATTAGGGATGCCAAGTCCCAAAATAAAAAATGAATTTACTTTATGTTGTCAAATAATAAATTCCGTGGAAAGTGTTAGTATGGAATGCACCCGTGGATACGGTTAGTCATGGAAAGTGAAAATATGGTGGAAAAAGGAATAAACTTTAATTTCTGTTTGGGAACCGCCTATGATATATCTAACATGAAAAGTATTGGAAACTTCTTGATCGTTCTCGTTGACAGGAAAAGCATGCCTCCCAAAATGTTTTTATCTCTATGATTTTCGCTTTGAGCTCTAGCACCTCTACAAATCCCTACTTCCCTCTGCGAAGAGCCTTTCTTTTACTTTATGCAATTTTTATTTTTATTTGAGTCTCCATCTTCTCTTATAAATCACCAACTAAGGGGCACTATGATCGTACTTGATCATTGGGTGTCGCTAATATGCGAGTGTGTTTCATGAATGGATCAATCATTGAGCATAATGGGCTAGAGATAACTTATTTTAGCGTTGATATTTTCAAAGACATGGTTGCTTGTTGATATGCTTGAGTATTTAAGTCTCATGTCAAAACTAGACTATTGCTTTGAACCATATAAAAGTCCAAAAGTCCATGCTATAAAGAAAAGAATATGTCATGAATATGTTAGGCAGCATTCCACATAAAAAATTCTGTTTTTATCATTTACCTACTCGAGGACAAGCAGGGATTAAGCTTGGGGATGCTGATACGTCTCCAACGTATCTATAACTTTTGATTGATCCATGCTATTATATTATCATTCTTGGATGTTTTATAATCATTTTATAGTCATTTTATATCATTTTTTGGTACTAACCTATTGACATAGTGCCCAGTGTCAGTTGTTGTTTTCTGCATGTTTTTTACATCGCATGAAATCAATATCAATTGGAGTCCAAATGCAACGAAACTTTTTGTGGATTTTTTGGACCAGAAGACATCCAGTGGGCCGGAGAAGCACCTGGGGGTGCCCCGAGGGGGGCACAACCCACCAGGGTGTGCCTAGAGGCCCAGGCGCGCCCAGGTGGGTTGTGCCCACCTCGGTGGCCTCCCGCTCCGCCGCTTTGCTCTATAAATACCCAATATTCCAGAAACCCTAGGGGAGTCGACAGGAATCAATTCTAGCCGCCGCAAGTTTCAAAAACCATAGACCCAATCTAGACACCATGACGGAGGGGTTCATCATGCCCATTGGTGCCTCTCCGATGATGCCTGAGTAGTTCTTTGTAGACCTACGGGTCTATAGTTAGTAGCTAGATGACTTCCTCTCTCTCTCTCTCTCTCTCTCTCTCTCTCTCTCTCTTGATTCTCAATACAATGGTCTCTTGGAGATCCATACGATGTAACTCTTTTTGCGGTGTGTTTGTTGGGATCCGATGAACTTTGAGTTTATGATCAGATATATCTTTTAATCCATGGAAGTTATTTGAGTCTTCTATGAATCTCTTATATGCATGATTGCTTATAGCCTCGTATTTCTTCTCCGATATTTGGGTTTTGTTTGGCCAACTTGATCTATTTATCTTGCAATTGGAAGAGGTGCTTTGTGATGGGTTCGATCTTACAGTGCTTGATCCCAGTGGCAGAAGGGGAACCGACACGTATGTATCGTTGCTATTAAGGATAACAAGATGGGGTCTATTTCTACATAAATAGATCTTTCTACATCATGTCATCGTTCTTATTGCATTACTCCATTTTTCCATGAACTTAATACACTAGATGCATGTTGGATAGCGGTCGATGTGTGGAGTAATAGTAGTAGTTGCAGGCAGGAGTCGGTCTACTAATCTTGGATCTGATGCCTATATAATGATCATTGCCTGGATATCGTCATGATTATTTGAAGTTCTATCAATTGCCCAACAGTAATTTGTTCACCCACCGTTTGCTATTTTTCTCGAGAGAAGCCACTACTGAAATCTACGGCCCCCGGGTCTCTTCTTTATTATATTTTCCTTTGCGATCTATTTTCATTTGCTTTTATTTTCGGATCTATTAAACCAAAAATACAAAAATACCTTGCTGCACTTTATTTTATTTTGTGTTCGATCTATAACTTATTACAACTTTCTCACGTCAACTCGCCAATTTCTGGCACCATTACCCAAAAGGGGTTGACAACCCTTTTAACACGTCGGGTTGCAAGTATTTGTTCTTTGTGCAGGTGCTGTTTACGTAGTGTTGCGTGGTTCTCCTACTGGTTCGATAACCTTGGTCTCATCACTAAGGGAAATACCTACCATTGTTGTGCTGCATCATCCCTTCCTCTTCGAGGAAATACCGACGTAGTTCTAGCAGACATCAATGGCAACCGCTTCAAAATTCGTGCAAATGGATTGAATGACATTGAGTGCGTATGGGGGTGTTGATAAGTGGCACAAGTATGGGCGTTATCATTTGGGAAAAATTGCATCAAAAAGCGGGTTTTAGAGCATCTATGACTAGATTGCCCAAATCTGCCCAAACATCATGACAGGCTGCGCGGACAGTGACCGGACCAAATGTTGCCACCCAATCCCCATATCCAGACTAAATGCCTGGACTGGCCTGCACTCCCATATCCGGCCCATATCTGAGGTAGATACGGGGAGGCCCGAACGCGCTCGGGTACGCCCATCATGTAGGCCTGGCCCGCTATGGCCCGTGTTGCCTCCACTTCTCACCACAAAAAACCCAACCGACGAATCCTAGCCTCACTCCTCTCTCTCGCCCGCTCTGCTGCTTTTCCAGTCCGTTCCCTTTTCTCGAACGCTCCGCTTCTCTCTGCCCGCCATGGATTCGACGAGCTCATCGGACGAGGAGGAGCTCGTGCTACGTTTTGCTCTCCATCGCTTGCGGATGGACTGGGGTAGGAGCTCCTCCTCGTTGGCAATGGGCTCGTAGTGGGTGGGCAGTGCCTCATCCGCCGCGCCCTGCACGCGGCCGACGCGCTCCCTTCCATTTTAGACAAGGCGTCACGGCGGGCATCGCCGCCGGCATAGCCTCAGCTGTCCCTCCTGGTAGCCGATGGGTGTTGGTGCTAGCGGCTCCCAACCCACACCCGCGGCAACGACAGCCAGAGACGGAGGGCCGCGCTTATCGGATGGCGATGAGAGCGGCAGCGTAAGCTTCTGGATCTGTGTCAGAGGCATTGCCGTTGCCGCCCTCCCCCGATGACGACAAGTCACTCCGCCTTGCAATCTGCCATTATTACACGTCGGCATAGATGGACGCCCATAGCCAGCGTCGCAAGAACGATGCGGCCCTCCGCCGGGCATGGAGGAGTCACAAAAGATCTCCCGAAAGAAGTCTGAGGCGGTGAACAAAGTCGTATGTCTCGCGGTGGAGCAGAATCGTGGTGCGTGACGCGCGACAGGCTACATCAGCTCTGACTCCGATGACGACAACGACAACGACAATGACACGATGACGGACGACGACGACGATCCCACAGCCTACACGTACATGGAGGACCACAGTCGAGACCGCAAGGGGAAGGTGCCGATAGGAAGTGGTGAACTCCGGCCGCCTCTTTGTATGTTTAATTACTTAATTTATGTTTATGTATGGCTAAGTTGGATGAACCCGAACCTTTTGGTGAACTGCAGCCATGCCCGATGTCGGATTTTGTATGTTTATGTTTTCTTCTATTGATCTACTTACGTTGCATGGCTAGTATAAATTTGGGTACCCAATTTAGGCAATGATGGTCTTGGAGCGATCGGTTTAGTCACTGTTCGATCAGCGACATCGGACATGACCGAACGTGCCCGTGGGCGTATAGGTAGCCATATTAGGTAATCATGGTTGTAGATGCACTTACATCACCAAAAAAACCAACTCCAACAAATGATGTATAATGGATGATGTAAAACTAATGCTCCAATAAATGATGTAAAACTAGTTCAAGTACTGCATCATTTGAAATATAATTCAAACATAACAAGTTCATTTTAAGCAAACATAGTTCTTAAAACATAATTCAAACTGCTACACCACACAAACTACAACTACTTTGAGTCTACTTTAACTAAAACGAACACTACTCATCGTCGCTCTTGAACTGCTCTCAGAACTCACCATGCTAGGGTCATCGCACTCATTGAACTCATCGTCCTCCTCCTCCTCTAAGTTATCCTAGCCTGATGAGCGAGACTCGATGGGGATCGCCGTCGAGGGGCCGGCCTCGTCCTCCTTCTTCACCTTCTTTTTCTGTTCGACCTCACGCTTCCAAACGAACTCGCGCTCGACCTGGACATACTCCGAAAGCTCCCGCATGAACCTCGCCATCTCCGCATCATCAATATCACCGGGAGCAATGTGAATCATCGGCTTCTTCTCCTCCTCCCCTGATTTTCCATCCATCAAATCTTAATATTCTTTGGTCGGATAAACTCCGAATTTGCCCGTTTTTTGATCTCCGGAAGTTCATTTTGTGCCTTGGCCGGCCGAAACGGCATGCGGCGATGTCATACGCACGTGCGGCCTCGTCGGTGGACTCAAATGTGCCGATCTAGTAGCAATAGCCATCGCACTAAAATTGCCACGCCGGAGTTCCCGGACAGCTTTGTCTGCACCCCGAAAAAGCCTGTCTTTCTCTTGGAGACCTTCTTCGGTGACATGGCGGCGGCGCGGATGCAGCTTCTAGATGACTGGTAGTGTCGAGGCGCGTAGCGGCCAAATGAAGCGATGGCGCGATGACGGCCGTGCGGGTGCAACTTCTGGGGCAAAGAAAAGCGGTGGCGGAGAAGCTCCAAATGCAGCAGATTTGAGGCGTGGGGTGGCAGAAAAGGCGGCTCCGGCAGCGGCGGGGGTGAGGAGGCTGGAGGTTGTGAGGACGGTGACAGAGAAGCTTAAAATCGCATGGTGGCGGAACGGCGGATTTGCAGGGGGGAGGGGGATGCGATGGCGATGGGGGTGGGGATGACACATTTGACGGCGGTGGAGTGCGGCGTGGTCTGGCAGGCGGGATACACAACTGCGTGGTGCGGCGGGAGGCAAGGTAGCGGCCACGCGGTGGGCGGAAGTAAGGAAGTGGCGTTGGGAGGGCACGGGTTGCTGCCCGTTTTACATCCAGGGGGGACGAGTGATGTGTATTTGCATCACTTGGTGATGCACTTCACATCAGATGTAAAATCTTAGTAAAAATATCTACATATACATCGTCTGTTGGAGAGATACTTTTGAGTCTAAGTGATGTATATTTTGGTTATGTTTACATCTACGTCATCTATTGGAGATGCTCCGAGTCCGGTCAATAAAGTCACCAGTTTTGCAAAAAAGAAGATCTATCCAAATAATATAAAGTTCAAACTCGTTGTCACGAGCTTCCTAGCCTCCTAGGACGCTAGTTTTACCATCGAGAGGTCATCATAATATTTTCTTAAAGCATGGCAAAAGATTTGCCACATGTATTAATTAAGAAGGGATTGGAGTGTTTTTCTTACAAGCCCGGACATAGATCTCCTGGTATGATGTTCCTTAGTGTTTTGGCGCCCGTGGCCACCCAAAGAGAAGCTTTAAGCTTGATGCTGTTGAGCAATATTGTTGGCGGAGAAGACTTGTTGTGAAAGACTCGTGCGTTTCTTTCACTCCAAATAGACCAAGAAATGAGCATGATGAGAGATGCACAAGCTTTGCAATTTCAGTTGTTCATGCCGGAATGGTTGACCCGCCAATCTTTCACCGTGGGCTCAAGATGTCATGAGGAAGCGTCGATGTGCTTAAGGTGAAGGCACTCATTGACCAAGTTCCTAAGATGAAGGGGGAATCCACATTTGTAGAAGCGGCACCGGATTCTTGCTCTCTCTTGCAAAGGGGGCAAAGATCGCAATTTGGCCAACCCCACTTAGCCAATCTATTGGCGATCCAAATCCTTTCTTGAATGGTCAACCACGTGAAGGACTTGACCTTAGGCGGAGCCCAAGCCTTCCACATCGAATGCGGCATCGAAGAGAAGGTAGTGCCCATGAATTGTGCCAAGTACACGGTGGCTTCGAAGTATTGATTGTTCTCCGTGTGCTCCCAAACGATGTGTTCTCTATGTTACCATAAAATAACATATGGTACAACCTAACATAGAAAAGACTCAAAATGCAAGTATGCAACAAATAAGTTGATCTATTGTCTCGCCTCCTAGAACTGGAAAGGCTACTTTAGATGTGGAGGAAATGGCAAAAAAGCAGCAATGGAACATAGAGAACAAAGACCGTCTAACAACAGGCAAGGGTTTCTTCTAATTGATTGAGAAAAAAGACTTGAATTTGGATTTTTGTTTTGGACTGTAGGCAGTAGTTGAGCTTAGTGTATAGCAATGGTAACTTTTGAATTTACCACTTTATCCATTCCAAAATAAGTATCGTAGTTATAGTTAAAATTTTTGTCAGTTGTCTGCATTCTTTTTCAAATCACTTTTTGTCTTTCCGTTTAGTGTTTTTCATCTATGCGACGTTTTTTGTGTGTGTGCATGCGTGGTTTTATGTGTGAGTGAGATGCTAGTACTTCCTCCATTTTTATTTACTCCGCATAGTAGAGTTTGACTTGGCTAAAGTTTGACCAAGTTTATAGAAAAGAATATAGTTACCATAACAGATCTATATGATGTGGAATGGCAGTCCCATCAACATTTTTTTGAATTTTCAAAGGGGGGGACTCCGCCACCTGAATTTTTATATAAAACAAAGGCTCAAAGCTAGATAGTGTCATATAGGGGGATTAAAGCGCGAGACAGAGTGAGAAAAGGGTAGGGGGTAGATATCGACTAGCGAAGCATAAGAGCCGAGCAACCCCGTCTGACGCTAGACCAAGGAGAGATGAGCTCGCCAGAGGGCAACGTCATCCCCAGATTACTTCCTCAGCCAAGCGAGAGCGGGTGGCGCAAAGTTGAAGACGACATCATTTATGTGCTTCTAGAAGTTCCAAGCGCAGAGCAACAATAAGCAGGATGTCGAGCAATGCGACACTTTTATGGGTGCTGC
The DNA here is from genome assembly GCA_021437245.1 of Aegilops speltoides. Taxonomy (NCBI): domain Eukaryota; kingdom Viridiplantae; phylum Streptophyta; class Magnoliopsida; order Poales; family Poaceae; genus Aegilops; species Aegilops speltoides. The sequence goes on along the minus strand of CM038145.1, from coordinate 319,289,900 downwards.
CAGCGAGGGGAGCATATCCACCCTTGAGCCAGCCAGATGATCTCCACGCATGGAGAGCCAGAAGGTACGGGCAAATGAGAAGCCAAAGATGAGGTTATTGATAGTCTTTACTACAACATGGTAGATAGGGCAACAACTAGCTCCCGAGTTGATGATTCCTTTCTTCAGAAGGACGTCTGGTGCGTGGATTCCTTTCTTCACCAGTACCTAGCCAAAAAAGGCACCATGGACGGAGCTAAGCACTCCAAGATGAATGAGGCAAAAGGATTAATGATGCCACTATAACACTAAAGGTTGTAGACTGTAGAGTTGCGAAAGCATAAACCCCGGGACTTGCTTATGCAGCGCACAAGCACCCAATAGTCTGGTGACGCGGATGGTGCATGGGCGCTCATGGCTTGAAGCAACTAGGCCTCTGGACCTCGATCAGCCTATAGAGGTGCGGGATGAGAGCACTATTCACCCCCCCCTATCGAAGACCTATGCCACCAAGAGATCTTGCCCTTATGTACGAGAGAATAGAATTGGAAGTGCCACGCACAAGGGCCTGCTGGGCAACTAGCTGTCCGACCAAAAGGAGGTATGACAACCATCCCTGAGTACCACCGAGGAAATTGCTCTGCGCAGCAAAAGAAGGGTGTAGTGAGACCTACAGTGCAGTCTAATGTTGATGGTCATGACAACAGACAATGCTCGGCCCCCGATCTCCATCCAGACCCACCCAGCCCATAGCGAGGCGTCTGCAGAGTGGAGGCAGTGTAGCAAGTTGACAAGCAGGCACTCATTTTGCATGGTGAGGTCGCGAACACCCAGTCCCTCATCTTGCTTAGGGTGGCCTAATCCCAGGCCACAATGCACTAAGCGTCAAGGCGTGGTCACTATCCGTTCAAAGTCCCGTTGAACGAAGTTAGTCGCCCGGAGCACCGAGGATAGGAGCTCTAGCACGACTATGGCATATATGGGGACCGTACCCAGGACTGCATTGAGCAGCACGAGGCATCCAGCTAGGGACAGTAGAATCGCACACCAGTCGGCCAGATACTTGTCCACCTAAGCAATCAGAGGCTCGAGGCATCTAGGTGCGGCTTGTTTCAGGACAAAGGGAAGCCCCAGTAGGTTTGGGGGAATCCCTGCACATTGCATTGCAGGATGACAGTGATCTCAGAGAGCACCCCAATGTCCACATGCATCGGGACAAAGTACACTTGTGGAAGTTAATGACGAGCCTATGCGCAACAACAACTGGTCCAGGATGAGCTCCAGGCGAGTGGTGGATGGGACATCAGCACACATAAGGAATAACGTGTCATTTGTGTACTGCAGGACCAACAACTGACCCTAGCTGACGAGAGGGTGGGAAACCACATTCCCTTCTCGTTCATTTCTTGGAGAATGACAACCACCAGAAGTAAGAAGTAGGGAGAGGGGATTTCTGTGGCACAAACCTCTTTTTCACTCAATCCATCTACCTGGAACCCCGTTCAAAAGCACTGAGGACCTCCAGTTAGAAGACAGCTTCCATCCAAGGGCACCACTAAGTTGGGAACCCTCTGGCCTCCATGGTCATGCACAAGCTTTTTCCAATTGGTGGAGTCAAAATCTTTTGCGAAGTAAAGTTTGAAGACGAGGGTGGGAGCCCCGCGAAGTTGGCACCACTGCACAACCTCCATGGTGTAGACGAAGTTTTTAGTGGTGCTACTTCCACAAATGAAGCTGGACTAGTCCTGATTAATCAGGAGGGAGATTTGCTCCGGAGCCATGAGGTTAGACACTTGCATAACCCTTGCACGTCATAGTTTTGGAGGGACATCGAACGGTAGCCCCTAGGTATCAGGGTGCTAGCCACCTTGGGTAGCAAGACAATCTGAGAGCGGTTTAGCCACCCAAGTTCAATGACACCATCGTAAGTCATCAAAGAGACATTGAACGCCATCGGCAATGATAGACCAAGCCACTTTGTAGAAGCTGGGCCCGAGCCCATCTGTCTGGGCACTAGTCCGGTCTAGCCCATCAAATGCGGCCCTTGATCTCGGTTGTGGAGAATGGGGCCACCAGATTGGGCCCATCCACCTGAGGCTCTCCATGGTCGAGGATCGAGAGGCAGAAGGTCTAGCTCGTGGGGCGCTCCTCGCCCAATAGTAGCTTGTAAAAAGCATGCAAGGTTGCGGCTTTCATGTCGTGCGGTATGACAACCTCTGTCCCCATGTGTAGGCCCCTAGATATGGTTGTTTCGATGGGGAATTTCCCCCCTCTGTTTCTAAAAAGGCGCCTACCTTTTGATCGACAAAGAGAGCTCAGTTCTGGCATCAGTGCAAAGGCAATTTTCTGCAGTAGTCGGTTCCCTGGATTATTCAAACACATGAAGTAAATCTATGATAAACGTTCAACCATTATCGTGATATGGGGTAAACTGATGAGCACGTTTCCAAACCTTTGCAACAAACCTGAAGGAATTTTTCCTGGCGGCGATGGTGGAAGCAACGTTCCGACGAGGTATAGGAAGAATCCTAGGTAGGAGAGGTGGTGGGGAGGAAAAGAGGGTCCAGAAGCCAAGCATTCTCCAATAGGAAGTGTGAGGAGCGGAGTATGGAGGTGGATGGAGAAACTAGGAGAGGGGTGTGATCAAAAGTTGGGTGAGGAAGTGATATGAGAGCGGAGTTTGGGAGAGTGGCGTCCCACTGTTTTTGAGGAAAGGAAGAGCTAGGGTTGGGGGTCAAACCAGTTGGTCCACGTGAAACATCGATATGAGAGAGGTAGCTTGATGAGAGATAAATTGAGGATAGGGGCATTGAAATCCGCAGTGAGCCGCGGGTCAAACTATGCGTTGTTTTTTCCTTGAGGGTATTGGATGAGGTTAAAATCCCCAAGCAACATCCATGGGCCTTGGATCAAGAGAATAATGTCACTAATCTCAGCAAGTAATTTGACAGTGAGAGTGCAGTCGGCCGACATATAAATGTAGAAGGAGATACCAGAGGTGGTTTAGGAGAACTGAGTGGTGAGGGTGAAGCCCCGACATGGAAATGCATGATAGGGAGAGGACGTGTTGGTCCCAAGCGGCAACGATGCCGCCACGGGAGCTGTCAGCGTCGTGAGTGTAGTAAGTGGTGAGGCGTGAAGGGGCGGAAAGTGCGATATTTGGAAGATTCAAGGGCAACAAGTTTGCTTTCCTGAATGCAAACAATATCTGGGCGAGCTTTAAAGATAGCATCACGAAGAATAACACATTTATTGTTGTCTCTGAGACCTAAGATACATTTGGTGGTTGTTCTATCCATCCCTAGAGCAGCCACCAACAGAGGGGAACACACACGAAGAACACGCAGACACAAGGTGCAACACGCAGGCCACAAAGCATGACACGCACGGAACACCAAACACTACAAGAAGTAAGCAAGCAGGGAGCACCAAGAGTCCAAGTGCCAACACACGGAGCCCATGCAAGGGCGTCTAAACATGGGCACCGTCAGGCACACAAAGAATGGGATCATAGCGGCGGCTCTAGCCCGACACTGGCTTCATTCCGAACAAGGAGGAGGAAGCCAAAAGGATGTTGTCCTTTGGTCATTTTGGTGAACTTGTTGAGCTCTTTCCTAGCAAGGCGCACAGTGTGGTGCTGGATGACAGTGCTGTGGATGGCCGTCGCCCCCTTCTGGATCCAAACCAGGCATCGAACCGTTACCTCAGTGGATGAGGTGGTGTCTTTCCCATCAACCATTTATGCAACACCTATGGCTGGTGTGTCTCGTGAAAGGCGCGCCGCAAGGTTGGAGACCCTTAAGGACGAGGCCTCATGCATCGACAATGGGTGCAAGGCAACCACACTATCATGGTAACTAACGCAACGACAACAAGAGGCGGTGCGTCACACCATCGTTCAGGTGGATGAAGATGGCCGAACTATAGAGAGCTCAATATAGTTTCTTTATTTTTCAAGGTGTCTGTGCCTCTATAATGCTTCTACGACAGTGGATCTACTACCTCTTTTGGAAATAAAAGTGCTTAGTAAAAATGATATGAAAAGGCAATGGAACACCATATCTCTATTTTTTAAGCAGAGAAAAAATATTTGTCTCAACAAGAGAGTTGCCCGGTTAATCGATGGAAAACCGGATCAAAATCGTCACAAACTACCGAGCAGCACACACAAGACATCTTTTTCTCGAATATGCACGAGTGTGCATATCATATATTAAAGAAGAAGGGCAAAGCATGCCTCCACAGTTACATTACAAGCATGTACGGCCTTACAACACGTACACACTCCACATACATCTATATATATCCTACTCCTCCCTATTCATCCACCGATGTAATCCACCCAGGAACCCCTCCAACGTCCCTTTGAGCAGACCCGCTGATGTCCACAGCATGCACTCAGACTTTACCTTGTCAATGAGCCTCTCAACCGACGGTGACGCGCCGTCAAAAACGATTGCATTATGATGCTTCCATAGCTCCCACACCACTAGTAGCAATATAGTATGTATGTCCTTGGTGCCGAGGTAGTTGTCTCCTCTTTTGCCACACAGCCACGTCCCTAGCTCATCCTGGTGGTTTGGCTCCCATCCATGCCTGCCCAGCGCCTCTCCAACCACCGCCCACACCGTTCTGGCAAACACGCATGTGAGCAACACATGATTTATCGTCTCCAGTTCCTGATCACACAACGGGCATGCTGATTGGTGTGGCAATCCTCTCCTTGCTAGCCTATCTGAAGCCCAACACCTGTTTCTTAGGGCTAACCATGCAAAGAAGCGACATTGCGATGGTGCCCGACATTTCCAAGTTAGCTTAGCCGTCGGCACCACTTCCCGACCCCAAAACCTACATGCGTACGCTGAGCGCACCGAGAACTTACCATTCACATCCCAGGACCAGGAGACCTCATCCTGCTCGCCGGGTATTGGCTCCCACGCCGCGACCCTCGGCCACACCTGAAGAAACTGCTGCAGCGCTGCTGCATCCATATTCGGCCCAATGTCTAATGCCCACTATCCATTTGCTGTCACGTGTCCAACCGTCCTGGCCTGTCAAACTCTAGTCGGAATCCTGCTATACAAGTCTGGAGCCACTTCCTGCATCCACATTCCGTCCAACCACCTATCCTCCCAGAACAGAGTGGATTCCCCATTCCGGGCAGTTGCCCTCGATGCAGCTTGGTATATTTGTATGGACTCGTTCGACACTTGGATAGTGAATTCGTTCCAAGGCCTGCTATCATCTGTACGTTTCAACCATGGCCATCTCGCTTGCATCGCCACATTCATCCATCGCAAATTGGGAATGCCAAGGCCCCCAGCCCACTTAGGAGCACATACCGTCTCCCATGCCACTGCACAATTCCCACCATTGGCCTTCTCCTTCTTGCACCACAAGAATCCTCTGCACACTTTGTTCATCATCGTAATCGTTTTTATTGGCAGATCCAGAGCCATTATCGCATGTATCGGCATGGCACATAGAACTAACAAGACAAGTGTCAGCCTCCCACTCTTTGGCATTAGCGTGGCCTTCCACTTAGGCAAGCGGTTCGCCATATTGTCCACTAGGTATTGTAGTTGTGCCGTAGATTGCTTCCTTAGGGCAAGAGGCAAGCCAAGATACTTGATCGGGAAGGCCCCAACCGGACATCCCAGCTCATGTGCCGCAAATGCGATATCCTCCTCCGTGCACCTAATTGGTAGAGCTGCAGACTTGGTCATGTTTATGCGTAATCCCAAGGCTTCTCCAAACAAGGCAAAAATTGCCCTACACGCTTCCAAATCCACCGACCTCGGTTTGACGAACAAGACCACATCGTCCGCATATATCGACAATCTTTGCTTCATGCCTCTCGTAGCCAAGGGTTCCAGCACACCTCGGTCTACAGCTACCTCAAACAATCTCTGCAGCGGCTCCATGGTGAGTATGAACATCATAGGAGATAGGGAGTCACCTTGTCTCATCCCCTTGCAGTTGTAGATTGTTTCACCCAGTTCTCCATTCACCATCACTTTGGTAGTTGATGTGGCCAAGATTCCACATGTCCACGATCTCCACTTGGGGCCAAACCCAAGATGCTGCATCACTTCCAACAGGAAAGGCCATTGTATGGAATCAAAAGCCTTAGAAACATCCAACTTGAGCAATACCGCAGGACTCCTCAACACATGCAGTCGTCGTTCCATACACTATACAAGCATGAAGTTGTCATGCAAATACCTCCCCTTCATGAACGCACTTTGATGGTTTCCCACCATCGGAAGTTCCACCACAAGCCTAGACGAGAGAACCTTCTCAAATATCTTGATAGCTCCATGCACAAGATTTATCGGTCTGAAATCTCCCACCTCCAACACACCTTCCTTCTTTGGAAGGAGTGACACAAGAGATTTGTTGATTGCCGCCATTCCCCTCATACCCTCCCGGTACATGCAGTCCATAGCCTTCAAGAAATCTTCCTTGATAATGTGTCAGCACGTTGCGTAGAACCTCCTTGTGAACCCATACGGCCCTGGCGCCTTGTCCATTGGCATGGCCTTTGCCACACTTTCCACCTCTTCTGGCGTGAACGGCTCCTCTAAGCGCAGCAAATCCCGGCGTGGTAAGTTGAGCTCATCCAGGTTTAGCGTATGCTCCCGCGAGTCACAGCAGCCGAAAGCATGCCCATAGTACGCGTCCACTGCAGAGGCAACTTCATCCTGTCCTGTATACACCCTCCCATTGTACCTTACACAGTGCAGCACATTTTTCCTATGGCTCGCCTATTGATGGAAAAGCCTTGTGTTTCCGTTCCCCTCCTTTAGCTGCAACAACCTCGATTGTTGTCTTGCAATTGACCGTTCCAACGAACATAGCCCCAGAAGTTTGTGTTTCAAACACTTCCTCAGCTCCCTTTCCTTGACCGAAAGTGTCCTTGATTCCATTGCCACATCCAGCCTCATGATCACTTCCAGGGCAATGGCAATCTGCAACTTGACATTGCCAATCCAACGGTCACTCCAACTTTGTAGGGCTTTTGTCGTGGCCCTCAACTTATTGTGCAACGTGATATAGTCATTGGAAGCAGATGGTGTTGAATCCCATGCCAGCTGCACTGTCTCCATAAAACCTGCCGCCTTGACCCAAAAATCTTCAAACTTGAAGCGCTTATGCATTCCGATCTCCACATTCAACATTAGTGGACAATGATCCGAGATCGCCATCCCAAGGGCAGATAAGAAACATGTCGGGAACACAACATCCCACTCATTAGAGACAAAGACGTGGTTGGTCTTCTCAAGGGTTCCATTCTGCCTCTCATTTGACCATGTGTAACGGAGCCCATTTAGATACAGCTCCTTCAGCACAAGTCTATTTAGCCTCGCCAGAAACCTTGCCAACATCCTTCTGTTGATTAGGTCATTGCTCTTGTCCTCTTGCTTCGCAATTAAGTTGAAATCCCCTGCGATAAGCCACGGTCCTACATGCAATTCCCTGATGTCCACAAGCTCTTGCAAGAACTCCACTTTGGCCCCATCCTCTTGAGGACCATACACACAGGTCATCCACCACTCTGCAGCACCCGGCGACTTCACTAACGCCGTGAGCGAATTACTTTGGCAGTGTGGATTGGATAGCCTGGTTACTGTCTCATCCCAAGCCACTAGAATTCCACCACGCGTTCCCACCGCTGGGACATAATAGAAATTGCTAAATTTATTCCCAAGACATTGTTGTACAATTGGTAAAGATATCTCGTGCAGCTTGGTTTCCTGGAGGCATACAATGCCTGGATTCGCCGCTAGTACTACTTCATGCACGCCATTCCTACGCGCCGGGGCATTCAACCCTCTTACATTCCACACGATCACTTTCATGGGTTGTGCACACATCGCAACATCCTACGTAGTCCACCAGCGCTCGCCTCCTAGGCCACCGTGGCCTCCACCGGAAGCGCATCTTGTACAGGTGCCGCCGGCGACTCCCACCCAAATAGAGCCAGCACCGCCGCAATGTGAGCATCCGACAGCGGGCGAGAGAACAACTCCATGTACATGCTGAGAGCTTCATTGGATATAACTTCCCTCTCATGCGCCAAGCAGAGCTTGTGCATGAGCACCTGCTATTGCTTACTTGCCCCGTGCTTGTCAATCCTTGCACTCCGTCTAGGGGTGATATCCAGCAGCCTTTTCTTCCTGGGCTTACGCGCATGCACCTCAAGTGTACGTGATTCCGGCCGCGTCAAGATGGGCGCCAAAGACTTGCACGTGCTCTCACAGAGGCGCATCACATCCTCATGCCCAGCTCCCCTCTGACCGGTAGCCACTGGCGTGCATGGCGGCACGTCGCCTGCATGCAGCTCCACGTTCTTCGATAAACCAACCTGAAATGTATCCCATGCATGCACCTGGCCTACGTGCATCTCGTCCCTGTCCACCGGATCCGTCTCTACCAGTGATAGGCTAACCTCCGGCTTAGTGCAATCCTCGACTGCCATCTGTCGTTCCCCCACCGTTTGCATATCACACATGCTTCAACAAAGGGGGACTTGTTTTGTTTTGTTTTTATTTTTTGCGGGGGGGAAGGAGGGCCTTGTTAAGATACACTCTTGTGTCGTCGTCATCACTTCTGCCCCAGCAGGTGTTGGCGCCCTCCCTAAACTCCAAGAAAACGACTCCGAGTTCATTGAAGACGAACATCGAACCAACCCACACCGTAGAGGATGTGCGAAAATACAAGAAGACCCATGTGAGCCACCCGCACTGAGAGCAGCGCACCTTTGATTCTGAGAGAGCTATTTTCTTTGTATAGCAAATAATAGCATATATTTACAGCAATCACATACTTGCTGTGCAGCATGTAGTATTTACAGCAATCACGACCGTATAGATCGATCACACCATATTTTGGGCGACTGATGCGACATGGATCGATCAAACAGTTTGATCAGAACAAGGAAGAAGGATTAGCAGCGCACGCCTGAGACGCAGCCTTGTCCATGACATCCTCCCGGACGCCGGCGTTGCAGAGGTTGGCGAGCGAGCGCATGTGCTTCATCCCGTACTGCGTCAGCGGCCCGCACCGCTCCTGAAACCTCCGCACCACAGACTTGAGGCAGTCCCAGTCATCCACCACAGGCTGCCCCGCCGGCCGCACGGCGCCGAGGACCTTGGCACCTTCCTCTGAGCCGAAAAGGAGGCCGCCGATCAGCTCCACGCTGCTGTCCACGCGAGATCGCCGTGCCATCGTCTCCACCAGCCGCCTCCGCGCCTCGCCTTTCTCGGCCGACCCCTCCACCGACCTCCGGTACTTGTGCCAGAAGTGGACGAGGTCGGCGTCCCGCTGGTTCACTCTGCCGCCCGGCAGCTGCCTCGAGGAGGAGCTCTGGACGAAGGTGGCGTTGTCGTTGGCAGGATTGGTGCCGATGTAGAGGAAGAGGCTCTGGTCGTTGATGCCCAGGTCGCCGTACTGCATGACGTGGGAGCCGAGGCTGTACGTGCCGCCCGCCGACGTCCGGTTCCTGACCCGCTCGTACTGCTGCTTGAGGGACTCGGCGTTGAGGTTGTGCGCGTCGCTGTCCTCCATCCAGGCGACGCTGTAGAGGTCGCCGAGGCAGGTGTCGTACTCGGGCGGCGGGGCGCCCTCGTCGTCGCCGGGGCAGTAGGTGCCCCAGCTGCTCTCCTCCGCGTTGGCCGCCGTGGTGGCGTACACGCCGATGTTGCCCGGGAGGAGGCCCTCGAAGATGCTCCCGGACTCGCAGGCCTCCAGGTAGAAGACCAGGCTCTTGTACCCGGCCCCGCCGGCGTGCTTCTTCTCCAGCGTCCGCACCAGGTCGTTCGCGTACAGGTACTCCTCGTCGCCCGGCATCCCTGGTCGATCCACCAACGTCACTCCATGTCACGACGCACGATGCAAGAAAAGAAAACACACTCGAGTAAAGATTGACGGAGATGGAAATGGAATGATATTTTACCAAGGATCCCTGGGCCGCCGTGGTCGGCGTAGTAGACGAAGATGTGGTCGTCCGGGCCGCTGCTGACGACCTTGCCGCTGCCGCTGCCGGTGAGCTTGGACTTGTCGCCGAGCAGCGCGGCGAGGAAGTTGTTGGCGTTCACGTCCGCCCCTGTGTAGTCCTTGGGGACTCCGGCGTAGACGTCGCCGCCTTTGGGGTGGTTGATGATGACCCCGGGCCTGGGGTTGTCGCGGTTGCCGGCGATGTCGTCGTACATGAAGACGATGATGTTCTCGTCCTTGAGCCCGCCCTTCTTCATGATCTGGTACGCGTGGCACACGTCCGCCTGCACTTACGCGAATTTACTGATTAATTAAGCAATATGAGCAGAACATTCTCCATGAGTACATATGCTAATGATATGCAGGGAATTAGTTTGATATGCAGGGAATTAGTTAAGGAGGAGTGTTTAATTGGGAACTTGTTGCCTGCCTGGTGACGGTAGTTGTAGTAGCCGTTGGAGCCGGCGATGAGGACGGCCCATCTCGTCCCGACGACGTCCTTCTCGGACGGCAGGCGGAGGAACTCGCCGGCGACGAGCAGGGCGAGCTGCGACGACAAGACGAGGAGGAGGAGGGGTGAACAGGAAAGGCGAGCCATGGTGAACTGCTGCTCTCTGCTTCAGTCAGCTGGCTCGGCGCGCCAAAAGTCAGGCCGGGTCGAGATGCAGAACATGATCCTTCCTGTCCCTCTTTATATGATACGACGATGGTAACTCGCTTACATTAGTACTACTCCCTCCGTTCCTAAATAATTGTCTTTCTAGCCATCTCAATGAACTACAACATACGGATGTATGTACACATGTTTTAGAATGTAGATTCACTCATTTTGCTCCGTACGTAGCCACTTGTTGAAATCTCTAGAAAGACAATTATTTAGGAACGGAGGGAGTAATTGATTATTATCATACTATCACTAATGTTTCCGGCCGGCCTGTGTTGGGTGGAGATCGATTCGATTGGATGCACAGCGGCAGTAGAAGAGGAATCTGCTCGATCGGCGATGTGATGGACGTGCCAGCGACCATGTGCATCGTTTTGTTTGTTTTTGTTTTACGTGGCGTACCTGCGTACGTGCAGACACTATTATTGTTGCCTTGGCGTGTAATCTATCTTCAGTCATTAACAGTGCCGTAACCGCCCCCAATCGAAAACAACATTTGTGCATGCTTAGACGCAACAAATACCGGCACTTATAATTGGCCACTTGATTGATGGTAACTACGGTTATATATCCCTCGCAAAAAAAAAAACTACGGTTATATATATATTTCTTTTGCGAGAGGATAACGATTTCATAGATAGTTTGATCTTACAGAAAAGCCCAGAAAACAGTAGATAATTGGCCACTTGATTGATGGTAACTACGGCTATGAAATACGGTTACTTTTTTGGGTTGAGTTATTATACTCTATTACCACGGAACCATCATTACAATAACCTACGACGATGTTTCTAAGACTCATCGCACTATAGCTTTCGTATGATTTGCATGTAGATTGTAAAGAACGTGTACGTAATATGTTCGTGTAGTACTCATTCAAACAGCAAACAACAACATTGAAGATTGCGAACCAACGTATGGTTGGATGGTTAAAGGGACTGTGATATTCCCAGTCCATCAGAATTCAAATCCTGATGCTCGCATTTATTTCTGGATTTATTTCAGGATTTCCGGCGATGCGCATTCAGTCGACGACGAAGATGCCTATGGTGACTTCGTAAATTTCAAGATGATATGCCGGATCAGTCTTTCGGAGGTGCTCATAGGGGTAGGGTGTGCGTGTGTGCGTTCATAGGAGTGAGTGTATGCGCGTGTATACGAGCGCTTGTGTCTGTACTGATGTTCAAAAAAAACATTGAAGATTAATCACCTCACGACACGTCAGAAACAAATAGTGGAATATTCCTCCGTTTTTATTTACTCCACGTGTCAGCTTTGGTCAAAATCAAGCTTTGTAAAAGTTGACAAAGTTTATAGACAAAGATATTAACATATACAATAATAAATCAATATCATTAGATTTATTATTGAATATACATTGGGTGCCTTATTTTTGTTTAGTTGCAGTCGATTCGCCTGAGCCGTTGGATTGATATTCAACGGCCGTTACTCATCTTCCTCCCTCAAAGCATTTGTTCTTCTTCTCCAATGCGATCACACATATTCTTCCGCCCCCCGTCGATGGCGGGTGCTGCAACGCACCGCCCCTTCGAAGCCACCGCCTCCGCCATGCCGATGCCGCTCTGTCCCTCCCTCTAAACCACATCTTCTCCAGTGTCGGCAACCATCCCTACACCCATACCCCACACAAACCCCATCTAGTCTCAGACTTGTTGTCGCGGCGCCCCTGTCTCCTTCTCATCCTCGGCTACCCTCACACGACAGTCCCGTCTCAGGCCTTGAGCTTCCCTTCTCTCAGGAAAAATTTACTGACGCGATTTAGAGTTTTAGGCAAATGTTCAGCAAAACCAGTGTTTTATTATAAACTCATAGTCAGTATTTATACAAAATCAACTGACATGATAACAGTAAACATATACCAAATTACAATAGGAATATGGATCGATGGGCGAGTTTTGCACATAACTTTTACTTCCTTATTTAATGAAGACGTGGCAAAGCTTTTGCCAGAGCTTCCAAAGAAAAAAAGGATTGATCACACTAGCTGCGGAGAACCACCCTCTTCTATACGATTATTATGACGGAGGTGAAAGAAGGCACCAATTCTCCCCGGAAAGAAAGTCCAATCAACAATGAGCTTAGGAGTATCCCCTTTTTTCGAATTTATAGATAAACAATGAGACTAACCTTTCTTGTTTGGTGGCGAACAAAGAAAAGAATCTCTCAGTTGCACTTACCTGCAGATGCATCTTGTTGATCTGAAAGATGAGCTATCTAGCTGCCTTGTCTTGTGCTGTTGTTGGACTAGAGCTAGACGTCCCACCAAACATGACGGCCGACGGACTTTATGCTTTCGTTGTTTCCAGTTAAAAATTAGTGATGTGACTGAATTTTCCTTGGCCTGGATTTTGTTTCCTTCTTGGTGATTTGACAAAAGATCCTTTGCACCGTTCTCCAGTACTGGAAGTCTGGAAGTAAGGCCACCCTTCACAGTCGACTAGAACAACTCTACAAAGACCCTTGTGGGATACAAAGCGTGAGCCATGCACTTCCTAAGTTTAGCTGATCACCTTTGATCCAGATGGTAGGATTAGGAAAGTTGAATCAGCGACACAAGGCCGGTTCAGGGACACGTCGTACTGCTGTACTCACCTTGCACTGCGTGCGCATTACCCAAGCAATGAAACAGATTCTCAACACCATGACGCATTGGTTGGTGTCATATAGTCGAATAAAAAGTAGTATAGATTCTTTTTCTTCGAAAAGAGATATGACCCCTGCCTCTGCATTATCATGACACACACAACCAAAAAAAAGGTTATATGGATGTATGGCTACGTAGCGCACCATCTTCTGCCTCTTGACTTTAACCCTATTATAATGAAATAAAACTCTTCATATTGAAGAAAAACACCTTTTAAGAAGCGCAACAGGTCGTTTTTTTCAGAAATAGGAACACCTCAGTGGTTGGGCTGCTGGTAACACCAGCTTAATTTCTGAAGTGGGCACAGAAGGCCTGGACCCTCCACCTCACAAATTCCAAAAATGTTTAGAATTTCAAAAAATGTTTGTGGTTTCAAAATTTGGTTCACAATTTCGAAAAATGTTCTCATTTTCAAAATTTGGTTCACAAATTCAAAAATTGTTTGGGGAGTTTGAAATAATGTTCAGGCTTCCAAAATTTGTTTGGAATTTAAAAATGTTCCCTTTAAAAAAATGTTTACAAATTCGTAATACTTTTGTGGTTTCTAATTTTTTTGTCTTTTCTGAAAAATGTTTGAAATTCAAAATTTTATTTAATTATTCAAAAAATGTTCACATTTTTAAAAGAAAGATCTGGAGCTTCTAAAACAATTCTACATTGCCTTGTTCGTGTCGCTACAGTACACGGTCGGTCCGGTCGCTATAGTACATGTTTGATCTGCCCCTTCCCATAGTGGTTTTACTATTTCGCGGCGTATAGCAACGACGAACGCACCGTCAGATGGAGTGGAGTTAATTGCATGGCAATACAACACTTCGGCACGTTGTAACGAATCAGTACCACTATTCATTTTTTTTGCAAGTCAGTACCACCTCTGAGGCTAATCGTTGCAAAACGGTCTAAGCGTCATATAATTTTGTATTGATGTTGTATCTGACAGGCGGGGCCCTCTGTCAGCTGCTGATGTGGCATGTTTTTTTACAAAGAAGACCCTTAGTTTTTATGTAATCACGTATGCATCCTCGTCGCCTGAAAAGCGCTGGCGGGATTCGAACCCGCGTCGAAGCGTACACACCCAGTGGCTGCTACCGCAGCTATTTGATCAAATAGCATGCGTACGCCTTTCTATACTTTGCCCCGTTCTTCTTTTAAAATAAATAAAAGAAACTGTTAAACACGCACGCGCCGATCTATTTGCATAGACGTGTTTATAATTTAAGCCGTTCCGTCTTTATTTTGTGTATATTTTTTCCCGGATTTCTTTTATCTTTTTTCAGATTATGGATATTCTTCGGGCGTACGTAGTGTGTGTATCATATATTGAAAAAAATATATACATACATATATATACATTGTATATTAAAATATTGAATACATATAGGATGAACGTTTTTATAATACAAAAAACGTTCATCATATTTTTCTTCATATTGTATAATGATGGGCCGTTCGCTGCACGCGCTCCCTGCCGCTGCGGTACTGCAGCATTTGCTTCAAATAGCACGCGTGCAACTTTTTATACTTTGGGCCGTTCCATTTTTCTGTGTATCTTTTTCTTCCGGACTTCTTTTATCTTTTTTCAGATCATGGATTGGGCCGTACGCAATGTGTGTATCATATTGAAAAAATTATACATACATTGTATATTAAAAAATGTTAAATACATATAGGATGAACGTTTCTATAATACAAACACTTTTCTGGCAAACAAGGGATATACATTGTACGCTCGGTCGCGAGTTCGAATCCCGCGCTGTGCGCCTTTTTTTCCCGGCCAAACACTTTTCTGGCAAACAAGGGATGCATACGTGATTCAATAAAAACAAAGGATCCTTTTTGTAAAAAAACATGCCACATCAGCACCTGACAGGGGGACCCCGCCTATCAGATACAGCATCAATACAACATTATACGACGCTTAGACCGTTTTGCAACGATTAGTCTCAGAGGTGGTACTGACTTGCAAAAAAAATAGTGGTACTGATTCGTTACAACGTGCCGAAGTGTGATATTGCCATGCAATTAATTTGATGGAGTGGCTAGCGACATGCATTCACCAGCCTGAGGTCATGAGGTCGATCCCCCGCGGGGGCGCTCAGTTTTTAGCTACAGCGCGTTGTTCGCTTGCTGCAGTGCTGCTAATGGGCCGGCCCACTCGATGGCGCCCCTGCGATTCGGCGGCACTATGTCGCAAAATGCGACTCATGAGTGAGCCAGACTGCCACAATTATATGGGCCAGCACAATATCTTCACCTTTTCGCTACCAAAAAATCGTTTTATTAATTAGAATTTTTATTATATTTTGAAAATATACATCACAAAAAATGAAAGTTTTTATTATGTGGGTCAGCACAATACCTTCACCTTGTCGCTACCAAAAAATGGTTTTATTTAAAAGAATTTTATTATAATTTAGAAATATACATCACGAAAATAGAAAGTTTTTATACATTCAAAGCAATGTTCGTCTCATGCTAAAAAAACTCATCTGTCAAAAAAGCTAATGTATTTAAAAATAATGTTTGCGTGGCTAGGGAAATGTTCAAATTACAAAATAAAATGTTCATATTTTTTAAATATCCATGCACAACTAGATTTATGTTCATAAAATTTTATAAAAACCTTGTTGTATACCCACCCCCCAAAAAAGAAAAGAAAAGTGAAGACAAAGATGAAAACAAAAACAAATATAAAGTTTAAACCCGGGTGGCCGTGTGGAATGGCGTGTTCTGGCAGCTATTTGATGCAACACGCTTCAACGCGCGGGGGGGGGGGGGTGTTTACCTTTTTTGTCGCTGCTCTCACTAAAAAAGCACTCGGAGAAGGCAAACCCTATATGGCGCCCGTTGCGCCGGTTATAGGTATTGGCGCAAACGGGGGCACACACCCGTACCTCCACCGATGCAGCATGGGCCGGCCCATTTGAGAGGTATAGGAGGGAGTTCGATCGCTGGTTTTGGGGGGAGCTCCTATGCGCGGCTCGCTGCGGCAAATTGTCGAGCGGACGCACAGGCGCGTCTCCAGCTGGGCCGGCCCATTCGGGCAACGCATTGTAAAACCCCCAAAAAACTCTGCTCGAGAGAGTGATCAAACCAGGGACCTACATCTTTGTATGCACGAGCATAGGCATCGCGATAGACAAGCTTTCTTGGTTTGCTATGGCGTGCGGAGCTAAATATAATGGAGACCCGAACATTTTCTCAAATTCCTAACACGAAAATTATTTTGAAAAGGTGTTTCTTAAAAAGAGAACACTTTCCAAATTTTAGAAGAAAAACTAAAAGGCTTGAATTTTTTTTGATAAAAACATTTCTTGAATTTAGAGAACAAAATTTTGAAATCGAGAACAAAATTTGAACATGAATATTTTTTTAAAGCATGAACATTTTTTTAATCTTGAGAACAAATTTTGAAACGGAGAACAAATTTGTAAGAGCGGAAATTTCAGAACAAAATTTGAACATGAATATTTTTTAAAGAACGAACATTTTTTTAATCTTGAGAACAAAATTTGAAACAGAGAATAAATTTGGAAGCGTGGATTTTTTAAAAGCATGAATATTTTTTTTGAATCTTGAGAACAAATTTTGAAACGTAGAACAAATTTGGAAGCGCGAACAATTTCTTAAAGCACGAACATTTTTTGAAATATTGAGAACAAATTTTGAAACAGAGAACAAATTTGAAAAATCCTGAATATATTTGGAAGCGCAAATTTTTTTTGAAAACCTGAACAAAAAATTTGAAGTTCGATACATTATATTAAGTTCGAAAGTTTTGCACTTTTTTTTGTAACGAGAACATTTTTTGAATTTCGAGAACAATTTTTAAAAAACTGAACATTTTATGGAAAGGCAAACAAAATTTGAATATTTTGAAAAAAGAGAAAAAAAAGGAAATGAAATAAGAAACCAAATAAAGAAAACAAACAGAAAAATCGAAAAAGAAGAAAAGAAAAAGGAAATAGAAAGAGAAGAAAAGGAATTGAAAAAATGAAATAAAGAAACAGAAAAACAAAGAAAGAAGAAAAAAAGAAAAAGAAATAAGAAATAAAAAATGAAAAATAAATAAACGAAAAAACAGATGAAAGCAACGAAAACACGGTTCAGGGAACCTTCTAGAAGGTTCACAAAACCGGATTGGGCAGTTGGTAACATATCTAAGTGGGCCGGGCCAGGCAGCGTCGCTCGGTTGTTCCCCCTATGCGAAGCGCCCGCATTTTGCCGCAGTGAGCGGCCAATAGGAAATTCCGGTTTTTGGGAGCTTCCTATGTGCTTTTTTTGTTTGTTTTCTTCTGGATCATTTCCTTTTCTCTCTTTTTTAATTTTTAAATGAGATATTTTTCAAATCGACGAATTATTTTAATTTTTGTGATTTTTTGAACTTTTTTGAATTTTTTTCAAATTGATGAATATTTTTTAACGCTTTTCTAATATTGATGAACTTTTTTAAAATTCTGAACTTTTTTTCAAAATGGATGAACTTTTTTTAAATCCCTGAAAATTTTAAATTTTTCGAAACCTCAGTGGTCAACAGGTCAAACATTCAGTTCTCAAGTGTCAACCTTCCCACAAACTAATGAGCCAGTGACGAAACCGAGTGAACCTGCCAGCAATCGAGAGGGATCGAGCAAGGGTTGTGCATTTTTTAATGGGCTGGCCTAATTGATCATGTGCGTGGGCACCAAGAGGCTCGACCGGCACCTAAGGTGCCGTATAGAAGCTCCCCTCGGAGAATGTCAAATAAATAAGCTGTTAGGGAACGTAGTAATTTCAAAATTTTCCTACGCACACTCAAGATCATGGTGATGTATAGCAACGAGAGGGGAGAGTGTTGTCTACATACCCTTGTAGACCCGGCGGAAGCGATCACAACGTAGAGGAAGTAGTCGACGTTCTCCTCGCGATCCGACCGATCCGGCGCCACACTCGGCGCCCAGTTCTTGACACACGTCATAACGATGACGCCCCTCGACTCCGATCACCGAGTGTCGAGGAGAGTTTCACAAGACGACGTGGTGGACGATCTTGATGTTTCACCGTGCGCGAGGCTTCGCTTAAGCTTCGCGACAGTATGACCGAGGTGGAATATGGTGGAGGGGCACCGCACACGGCTAAGGAACGATCCGTAGATCAAACTTGTGTGTTCTAGGGTGCCCCTGCCCCCGTATATAAAGGAGGAGGGGGAGGCCGGCCGGCCTAGAGGAGGTGGCGGCTGAGGAGTCCTACTCCCACCGAGTAGGACTCCCCCTTCCTAGTTGGAATAGGATTGGGGAGGGGAAGAGGAAAGGGGGCGCCCCCTCCTTGTCCTATTCGGACTGGGGGGGGGCGCGCCACCCTTGGCCGGCCCTCCTCTTCTCCTCGAGGCCCAACGAGGCCCATTTACCCCGGGGTTCCAGAACCTCCCAGACTCGAGAAATTCTGTTTTCACCCTAACCATTCGAACTCCAAACATAGGCTTCCAATATATCAATCTTTATGTCTCGACCATTTCGAGACTCCTCGTCATGTCCGTGATCACATCCGGACTCAACTTCTTCGTACATCAAAATACATAAACTCATAATAACCGCCATCGAAACCTTAAGCGTGCGGACCCTACGGTTCGAGAACAATGTAGACATGACCTAGAATTATTCTCGGTCAATAACCAACAGCGGACCTGATGCCCATATTGGTTCCTACATATTCTACGAAGATCTTTATCGGTCGACCGCATAACAACATACGTTGTTCCCTTTGTCATCGGTATGTTACTTGCCCGAGATTCAATCGTCGGTATCCAATACCTAGTTCAATCTCGCTACGCAAGTCTCTTTACTCGTTCCGTAATACATCATCTCACAACTATCTCATTAGTTGTAATGCTTGCAAGGCTTCATGATGTGTATTACCGAGAGGGCCCAGAGATACCTCTCCGACAATCGGAGTGACAAAACCTAATCTCAAATACGCCAACCCAACATCTACCTTTGGAGACACCTGTAGTACTCCTTTATAATCACCCGATTACGTTGTGGACGCTTTGGTAGCACCAAAGTGTTCCTCCGGTAAACGGGAGTTGCATAATCTCATAGTTACAGGAACATGTATGTGTCATGGATAAGAGCAGTAGCAACATACTAAACGATCGTGTGCTAAGCTAGTGGAATGGGTCATGTCAATCAGATCATTCTACTAATGATGTGACCTTGTTAATCAAATAACAACTCCTTGCTCATGGTCAGGAAACATAACCATCTTTGATTAACAAGCTAGTCTAGTAGAGGCATACTAGTGACATGTTGTTTTGTCTATGCATTCACACATGTATCATGTTTCCGGTTAATACAATTCTAGCATGAATGATAAACATTTATCATGAAATAAGGAAATAAATAATAACTTTATTATTGCCTCTAGGGCATATTTCCTTGATCTCCCACTTGCACTAGAGTCAATAATCTAGATTACATAGTAATGATTCTAACACCCATGGAGTCTTGGTGCTGATCATGTTTTGCTCGTGGAAGAGGCTTAGTCAACGGTCCGCAACATTCAGATCCGTATGTATCTTGCAAATCTCTATGTCTCCCACCGGACTAAGTCCCGGATGGAATTGAAGCGTCTCTTGATGTGCTTGGTCCTCTTGTGAAATCTGGATTCCTTCGCTAAGGCAATTGCTCGAAGATTGTCACGAAGATTTTCATTGGACCCGATGCACTAGGTATGACACCTAGATCGGATATGAACTCCTTCATCCGACTCCTTCATTAGCTGCTTCCGGCTGCTATGTACTCCGCTTCACATGTAGATCCCTCTGACGCTTTGTTTAGAGCTGCACCAACCGACAGCTCCTCCGCTTAGTGTAAATCGATCCGGTCTGCGATTTAGAATCGTCTCGATCGGTGTCAAAGCTTGCATCAACGTAACTGCCACGATGAGCTCTTTGTCACCTCCATATACGAGAAACATATCCTTAGTCCTTTTCGTATTTCAGATGTTCTTGACACGCCCAAATGATCCACTCTGGATTACTTTGGTACCTCCTGCTAGGCTTATAGCAAGGCACACATCAGTCCGGTACACAGATTGCATACATGATAGAGCCTATGGTGAAGCATAGGAACATCTTTCATTTTCTCTCTATCTTCTGCAGTGGTCGGGCATTGAGTCTTACTCAACTTCACACCTTGTAACACAGGCAAGAACCCTTTCTTTGCTTGATCCATTTTGAACTTCTTCAAAATTTTGTCAAGGTATGTGCTTTGTGAAAGTCCAATTAAGCGTCTTGATCTATCTCTATAGATCTTGATGCCCAATATGTAGGTAGCTTCACCGAGGTCTTTCATTGAAAACTCTTATTCAAGTATCCCTTTATGCTATCCAGAATTCTATATCATTTCCGATCAGCAATATGTCATCTACATATAATATCGAAATGCTACTGAGCTCCCACTCACTTTCTTGTAAATCAAAGCTTCTCCAAAAGTCTGACAAACCCAAATGCTTTGATCACACTATCAAAGCGTTTATTCCAACTCGAGATGCTTGCACCAGTCCATAGATGGATCGCTGGAGCTTGCACACTTTGTTAGCTCCTTTGGATCGATAAAACCTTCTCGTTGCATCATATACAACTCTTCTTCCGTAAATCCATTCAGAATGCGTCTTTACATCCATTTGCCAAATTTCATAATCATAAAATGCGCAATTGCTAACATGATTCGGACAGACTTAAGCATCGCTTCGGTGAGAAGGTCTCATCGTAGTCAATCCCTTGAACTTGCCGAAAACCTTTTGCGACAAGTCGAGCTTTGTAAACGATAACATTACCGTCGGCGTCGGTCTTCTTCTTGAAGATCCACTTGTTTTCTATTGCTTGCCGACCCTCGGGCAAGTCAACCAAAGTCCATACTTTGTTTTCATACATGGATCCCATCTCGATTTCATGGCCTCAAGCCATTTTGCGAATCTGGGCTCACCATCGCTTCTTCATAGTTCGTAGGTTCATCATGATCTAGTAGCATGACTTCCGAACAGGATTGCCGTACCACTCAGTGCGGATCTTACTCTGGTTGATCTACGAGGTTACGTAGTAACTTGATCTCAAGTTTCATGATCAACATCATCAACTTCCTCACTACTTGGTGTAGGTGTCTCAGAAACCGGTTTCTGCGACGAACTACTTTCAAGTAAGGGAGAAGGTACTATTACCTCATCAAGTTCCACTTTCCTCCCACTCACTTCTTTCGAGAGAAACTCCTTCTCTAGAAAGGATCCATTCTTAGCAACGAATGTCTTGCCTTCGGATCTGTGATAGAAGGTGTACCCAACTGTCTCCTTTGGGTATCCTATGAAGACACATTTCTCCGATTTGGGTTCGAGCTTATCAGGTTGAAGCTTTTTCACATAAGCATCGCATCCCCAAACTTTAAGAAACGACAACTTTGGTTTCTTGCTAAACCATAGTTCATACGGTGTCGTCTCAACGGATTTTGACGGTGTTCTATTCAGTGTGAATGCGGCCGTCTCTAGAGCATAACCCCAAAACGATAGCGGTAAATCAGAAGAGACATCATAGATCGTACCATATCTAGTAAAGTACGATTCGACGTTCGGACACACCATTACTGTTGTGGTGTTCCGGGTGGCGTTAGTTGCGAAACTATTCGCATTGTTTCAAATGTAGACCAAACTCGTAACTCAAATATTCACCTCCACGATCGGATCGTAGAAATTTAATTTTCTTGTTACGATGATTTTCAACTTCACTCTGAAATTCTTTGAACTTTTCAAACGTTTTCAGACTTATGTTTCATTAAGTAGATATACCCATATCTGCTTAAGTCATCTGTGAAGGTGAGAAAATAACGATATCCGCCACGAGCCTCAACATTCATCGGACCACATACATCTGTATGATTTCCAACAAATCTGTTGCTCTCTCCATAGTACCGGAGAACGGTGTTCTAGTCATCTTGCCCATGAGGCACGGTTCGCAAGTGCCAAGTGATTCATAATCAAGTGACTCCAAAAGTCCATCAGTATGGAGTTTCTTCATGCGCTTTATACCGATATGACCTAAACGGCAGTGCCACAAATAAGTTGCACTATCATTATCAACTCTGCATCTTTTGGCTTCAACATTATGAATATGTGTATCACTACTATCGAGATTCATCAAAAATAGACCACTCCTCAAGGGTGCATGACCATAAAAGATATTACTCATATAAATAGAACAACCATTATTCTCTGATTTAAATGAATAACCGTCTCGCATCAAACAAGATCCAGATATAATGTTCATGCTCAACGCAGCACCAAATAAAATTATTTAGGTCTAAAACTAATCCCGAAGGTAGATGTAGAGGTAGCGTGCCGACCGCGATCACATCGACTTTGGAACCATTTCCCACGCCAGATCGTCACCTCGTCCTTTGCCGGTGTTAAGCAATCCGTAGTCCCTGCTTCGAGTTGCAAATATTAGCAATGTAACCAAGATCAAATACCAGTGCTATCTGCGAGCTCTAGTAAGGTACACATCAATAACATGTATATCACATATACCTTTGTTCACCTTGCCATCCTTCTTATCCGCCAAATACTTGGGGCAGTTCCGCTTCCAAAGACGACCGCTTGCGGTAGAAGCACTCGATTTCAGGCTTAGGTCCGGACTTGGGTTTCTTCTCTGAGCAACAACTTGCTTGCTGTTCTTCTTGAAGTTCCTTCTTCTTCCCTTTGCCTTTCTTCTTGAAACTAGTGGTCTTATTGACCATCAACACTTGATGCTCCTTCTTGATTTCTACCTCCGCAGCCTTTAGCATTGCGAAGAGCTCGAGCATAGTCTTTACTAACCCTTGCATATTATAGTTCATCACGAAGCCTTTGTAGCTTGGTGGCGTGATTGAAGAATTACATCAATGACACAATCATCCGGAAGATTAACTCCCAATTGT
Source organism: Aegilops speltoides (assembly GCA_021437245.1). NCBI lineage: Eukaryota > Viridiplantae > Streptophyta > Magnoliopsida > Poales > Poaceae > Aegilops > Aegilops speltoides. The sequence continues at coordinate 319,266,652 of CM038145.1, read as the reverse complement.
GTTAAGTGATTGTAGTACCCGGACATTACGAGTATATGCTCACTAACGAACTATTCTCCTCCATCTTGCAGCTATAGAACTTATTGGAGACTTCATATCTCTCAATCCGGGCATTCATTGGAATATCAACTTCAACTCTGGAACATCTCATATGCTCCATGACGTTCAAAACGTCGTTGAAGTCCCGGTTCTAAGCCGTAAAGCATGGCACATCGAACTATAGAGTAGTCATCGCTTTGCTCGCGAGACGTTCTTAACGTCGTCGGTTGCATCGGCGGCGCAGTTCGCACCCAGCGGTGCATCCAGGGCGTAACTCTTCCGTGCAGCAATGAGGATAATCCTCGAGTTACGGACCCGATCCGTGTAATTGCTACCATCATCTTTCAACTTTGCTTTCTCAAGGAACGCATTAAAATTCAACGGAACAACAAAGACGAGCCATCTATCTACAATCAAACATAAACAAGCAAGATACTATCGGTACTAAGTTCATGATAAATTTAAGTTCAATTAATCATATTACTTAAGAACTCCCACTTAGAAAGACATCTCTAGTCATCCAAGTGATCACGTGATCCAAATCAACTAAACCATAACCGATCATCACGTGAAATGGAGTAGTTTTCAATGGTGAACATCTTATGTTGATCATATCTACTATATGATTCACGCCGACCTTTCGGTCTCCGTGTTCCGAGGCCATATCTCGCATATGCTAGGCTCGTCAAGTATAACCCGAGTATTCTCGCGTGTGCAAAACGGCTTGCACCCGTTGTAGATGGACGTGAGCTTATCACACCCGATCATCACGTGGTGTGCGGGCACGACGAACTTTGGCAGCGGTGCATACTCGGGAGAACACTTCTTGATAATTTAGTGAGAGATCATCTTATAATGCTACCGTCAATCAAAGCAAGATAAGATGCATAAAGGATAAACATCACATGCAAATCAATATAAGTGATATGATATGGTCATCATCATCTTGTGCTTCATGATCTCCATCTTGCGGCACCACCATGATCACCATCGCCACCGGCGCGACACCTTGATCTCCATCGTAGCATCGTTGTCGTCTCGCCAAACTTATGCTTCTCGACTATCGCTACCGCTTAGTGATAAAGTAAAGCATTACGAGCGATTGCATTGCATACAATAAGCGACAACCATATGGCTCTGCCGATTGCCGATAACCGGTTACAAAACATGATCATCTCATACAATAAAATATAGCATCACGTCTTGACCATATCACATCACAACATGCCCCGCAAAAACAAGTTAGGCGTCCTCTACTTTGTTGTTGCAAATTTTACGTGGCTGCTACGGGCTTAAGCAAGATTCAGTCTCACCTCGCATCAAAACCACAGCGATACTTCACAAATAGACTCGTTTTAACCTTCTCAAGGACCGGGCGTAGCCACACTCGGTTCAACTAAAGTGAGAGAGCAGCACCCACCAATCACCTTTAAGCAACGAGTGCTCGTGGCGGTGAAACCAGTCTCGCGTAAGCGTCTGGCGTAATGTCGGTCCAGGCGCTTCATCTCACAATACCGCTGAACCAAAGTATGACATGCTTGGTAGGTAGTATGACTTGTATCGCCCACAACTCACTTGTGTTCTACTCGTGCAAAACATCAAACCATAGAAAAACCTAGGCTCGATACCCTTTGTTAGGGAACGTAGTAATTTCAAAATTTTCCTCGCACACTCAAGATCATGGTGATGTATAGCAACGAGAGGGAGAGTGTTGTCTACATACCCTTGTAGACCCGGCGGAAGCGATCACAACGTAGAGGAAGTAGTCGTCACGTTCTCCTCGCGATCCGGCGCCGTTACTCGGCGCCCGAGTTCTTGACACACGTACAGCTCGATGGCGTCCCTCGTACTCGATCCAGCCGAGTGTCGAGGAGAGTTTCGTCGACCGACGGCGTGGTGACGATCTTGATGTTTCACCGGCGCAGGGCTTCGCCTAAGCTTCATGACGGTATGACCGAGGTGGAATATGGTGGAGGGGGCACCGCACACGGCTAAGGAACGATCCGTAGATCAAACTTGTGTGTTCTAGGGTGCCCCTTGCCCCAGATATAAAGGAGGGAGGGGGAGGCCGGCCGCCCTAGAGGAGGTCTTGCTGAGGAGTCCTACTCCCACCGAGTAGGACTCCCCTTCCTAGTTGGAATAGGATTGGGGGAGGGAAGAGGAAAGGGGCGCCCCCCTCCTGTCCTATTCGGACTGGGGGGGGGCGGCCACCCCCGGCCGCCCTCCTCTTCTCCTCGAGGCCCAACGAGGCCCATTTACCCCGGGGGTTCCAGTAACCTCCGGTACTCCGTAAATTCTGTTTTCACCGGAACCATTCGAACTCCAAACATAGGCTTCCAATATATCAATCTTTATGTCTCGACCATTTCGAGACTCCTCGTCATGTCCGTGATCACATCCGGGACTCGAACTTCTTCGGTACATCAAAATACATAAACTCATAATAAGCATCCATCGAAACCTTAAGCGTGCGGACCCTACGGTTCGAGAACAATGTAGACATGACCTAGAATTATTCTCGGTCAATAACCAACAGCGGGACCTGGATGCCCATATTGGTTCCTACATATTCTACGAAGATCTTTATCGGTCGACCGCATAACAACATCGTTGTTCCTTTGTCATCGGTATGTTACTTGCCCGAGATTCGATCGTCGGTATCCAATACCTAGTTCAATCTCGTTACGGCAAGTCTCTTTACTCGTTCCGTAATACATCATCTCACAACTATCTCATTAGTTGTAATGCTTGCAAGGCTTCATGATGTGTATTACCGAGAGGGCCCAGATACCTCTCCGACAATCGGAGTGACAAAACCTAATCTCAAATCGCCAACCCAACATCTACCTTTGGAGACACCTGTAGTACTCCTTTATAATCACCCAGTTACATTGTGACGTTTGGTAGCACCAAAGTGTTCCTCCGTAAACGGAGTTGCATAATCTCATAGTTACAGGAACATGTATGTGTCATGGATAAGAGCAAGAGCAACATACTAAGCGATCGTGTGCTAAGCTAGTGGAATGGGTCATGTCAATCGATCATTCTACTAATGATGTGACCTTGTTAATCAAATAACAACTCCTTGCTCATGGTCAGGAAACATAACCATCTTTGATTAACAAGCTAGTCTAGTAGAGGCATACTAGTGACATGTTGTTTTGTCTATGCATTCACACATGTATCATGTTTCCGGTTAATACAATTCTAGCATGAATGATAAACATTTATCATGAAATAAGGAAATAAATAATAACTTTATTATTGCCTCTAGGGCATATTTCCTTCATAAGCACGCGTAAAAAACATACAAGTTATATCAATTTCAAGTATGAGATTGCATGCTAACCGGGCCTGCCGCCTGGGTAAAACGAAACAAGTTTACTGGTGTGAAGGGCGAGACAATGCAAGTTCTTAAAAGACATCAACCCAATATGATCACACGTGACAAATGATAATGTTTTCCTTGCCATTTTTATAAGATATGACCATATAATAACCATCCTTTTTTGGGTGGAAATGCTACTCACTTTTGAAATTTGTCGTCAGCCTCGGACGGATATGCTTCAGCGGAAGGGGAAGAGTAGCCTTCGCTTATGGGAAGCATGAATCAAGGTTGGTTTTGGGGACGGGGGAAGACAGTCACCGTGTCCTACGCCCTCGTGAAGTGGGCGAGTCACTAGTTGTGTAACCAGGCGAGGTGGTGCGGTGGCCTTTGTGGGACCCGTGCTGCGGCAGCCTCCCATGGTCTCGTTTTCCTCCCTATCGGCGGCAGCGGGCGTGGCCGACGCGGAGTTGGCGACGTCGCCGTCGATGCCCCTCTCAAATTCCTCCACCGCCGCGTTACCTCCGCAAACATGGCTTCTTTCTCTGCTTGCTGGACGCGTTGTCACCATTGCTTGCGGCGGATTTCCCGGGAGATGACATTGGCCAGCCTGGACAGGCGAGGACGGTCTAGCGGTGGTATTGGCTCCGGAGAGCTTGTCGCGAACTAGCCTGTATCCGGCTGGCTCGTTGGGTAACCCAGGCCGCTGCAATGCCGGACAGCTTCTTTTTTTGCTCGTCGGAGAAGCCATCCCACAAGACTTTGGAGCCGAAAGCTACACCTAAATACTTCTCTTGCTTGAACTATCATCAGAAGCGGTCCTTTTCCTCTCATCCGGAGCCCTCAACTTCAGCCCAAATGGTAGCTCTCCTTTTGCATCACGAGGGCTAGGGTTAAGGCAGAATAAATCTGAATGTCCAAGTCGACTGCAAGAAAAACAGAAGTGAGGCACTTGTTCATATTATACACCATACTCCCTCCGCCCTAAAATAAAATAAATGTCTCAACTTGAGCGCAACTTTATACTAAAGTTAGTACAAAGTTGAGACACTTATTTTGGGATGGAGAGAGTACAAGTTTGTTTTGACCAAAATCCATCTTTTGAGTAGTTTGTTAAAATCAATCGAGACACTAGCTCACAAATATCCACCAATATGGTCAAACTGGACAGAAGTAGCTTCTTTTATCAATTTGTTGTGCAATTAGTCTTCAACAACAGTCAAGATGACGATAATTCAACCCGGAGCCCGGGCTCAGATGAGTCCCGTGATCAGTACCTCAATTTAATATAGAAAAGAAGTTCAAAGAATTCCAATTTTTTGTGGTACAAGAAGATGCTCTTGTGCGTGAACTCCGTGCAAAATTTTGTTAAGTTTGGGCATCTGAGGAGCTCGTGGCAAAAAAGACAAAATCAGGTGTGAACAGTGCGATTTTCTAAAGTTTCCTAGACATCCGAAATTTATCTTTTTTTGCTACGAGCTCCTCGAATGTACAACCTTCACAAAATTTTGCACAGAGTTCAAGCACAGGAGCACCTTGCACCATAATTCTTTTTTTTTGAACTTTTATTCTATTTTATATCGTGGTACTATTCATGCCCGGCTCATCTGAGCCCGGGCACCAAATCGTCACTCGCGCAAGATGACTGCTTTGTTGCTTACATGCCAAGGTGATCCCTCATAGATCTTGTCCCGGTCTCAATGTGACTCAAATTCCGCCACAAACATATTCTCCCCCATTGGTCTGAAATGGAGCATTCGGGATTTCCCCATGCCGGACTAAGCGCACTTGAGATGGTTTGGATGCGAAAGAGATTGCCATGCAGAACCATTCCTACCAAGAGCCACTACCTTCCTCGCCTGTGATCCCGAGTTTGCCAAGCGCCTCCTCTAGCTGAACCCTAGCAGACCATGGGGAGCCAGGGGTCCGTCTCCTGTTGCGTGTCGTTGGATGATGTGGCCATCCTCCCACGGGATCCAAGGGCACCCCGCCGTGAAGATCCGGCGAGCGCCGCCAAGTTTCGCTTGAAACCCTAACCAGCGCCAGGGGTTTTAGGTTTTCACGGAAGCAAAGGCAATGCTCTGGTTTCCCCTGTCTTTTACATGCGTTCGTTGGCATTTGAGGGATCAAAATTGCCCAATCCGGCTGTAGATGACCTGAGGCTCCCACCTAAGAGTCAATTGTGATTCAGCGATCTTGTAGCTCCGTGAACACATCAGTCAACTTGGCCGTGCACACGATTTTTTTTACCAGCTAGTACCCGCAACACATGCGCGGGTCCACTACGGTGGACTCACGAGCATCCATCCCATAGTTTAAGCGGAAGCTCAGCCCTGACCCGAATCAAATGATGGTGGTGCACATGTACCAAACATCTACAACCCTACCTTCTCATCTACTACGCCTCTTTTGGAGCGAGGCAGCGACTACTTTAATAGGTTCGTAAAGTTTATTTCCTCCCATCCCTTTCGTTTGGCGATGCATGCAAAGTCCAAAGCATGCCAACCCGGCAACCCCCTTCTCGTTGGATCACGAGGTTGACATGTGCCAACCATCGAAAGCGTCCACATATCCACCTGAGTTTGCTGCAAGCGGCTGATGCAGCGAGGTTCGATGGAGCTTCGTGTTATGGCATCACGGCAACATGTAAATTTCCTCCCGCATTCGTCCGCGGATAAAGGGACCAGTCCGTGGACACGGATATAGAGGACACCATCCAACACTAGCTGCATATATTTTAACCCACATTTTAACTTATAGGATGAAATTCATGCAAACCAATAGATATTCATCAAAAGTTGAATAAAAAAAATAGCACAAATCATTCATATATATAGCATGCAAATTATGTCCAGTACAACAAGGTCTCAAATTCGACTAGATCCCGGATGTCCAACAAGTTTTTCATGAACGGATCATGTCATACCACACATACTCCGCCTTCAACTTCATCCAATAGTGTGTGCATGTAAATGGCCGTCCCTCTGCTCTATGGTACACCACGGCAGCGCGTGCAGGCAACGTATAACTTGTACACATTGAGTGAATGAATCAATCAACAGGTTGAGCAAGAGGAAGAAAAACTTACGATCTCGTCCTCTACCGCGTGCAATGGCCGCCTTGCCTCGAGCTGACGAACCACGTCGCAAAACTTGGTGACGCTGATTTGGATAGCGTGCCATCGATACGACAAGGATCCCACATTGCATGGTTGAACGATGTACAAATCGTAGGGTACAATGTGCTTTTGTGTGTGAAACTTTTCATGCACTTGCTCCCAAAAGGGCTCGCCTTTTCTCCTACCTACGAAATACGCGGATGCGTCCAGCCACGCATCGCATAACAATTCATCCTCCATGGTCGAGTAGCTCACCATCCTTTGTACTTAAAAAATGGCATAAGCATTTGAAAATAAGCTCAATGGCAAAAAAAAGCAGATAACCTCAATGGCATTTGGCATTTGACCAAACACCTGTCGAGCGTTGTGTCCGCCATGAAGGTCGTCGACAGGGGGCAGAGTGTACCTGGGTACAAACGGCTCCAGGCTGGAAAGCTCCGTTGTAACAGCGAGGAGGCGCTCAGTGTTAGTTGCGAACATCCAGCAATGCCACTGTGGCGGGCAGAGACTTACAACAACGGCGAAGGTTGAGGGTGCGGATGCAAAGTAAGGGAGAGAAGAGCGAGGTGGAAATAAATGGGACCGGGAGGGGGATTGGGTGGGTCGGAGGTGTCCGATTCTTACATTTCGGGTGTCCGGACTCCCGCAAATCTCCCCACTTTATCCTCAATTTACGGGAGAAGTCGCGTCTAAAATGTCCCATGAACTGATATAGATCCGTGTTGGATGGCTTCCTCGATTTGAACGATGGGACGGTTTGCGGATCTGACTTGGGGATGCCCTTATGTTAAGGACTAAACAACTAAGCGACTAAGCAAAAACAAGGTGTCGATCTGTACGTAACTCAAGAACTACCAGCTCACGTATATGTGCACCTTGATCAATGCGTTGACCGCAGACGGTGCCCATGCACTGACTGACATATATTTTTTGGCAAAGCCCATGCCCTGATTTTTTTTTTGGCAAAGCCCATGCCCTGTTGTTGTGCCGGGAAAGCAATGGCGTGGCAAGTGGCAACCACAGTTGCAAGCATGAAGCATCGATCTTTTTTTTTTTCTTTTTTTTTTGGTGGGGTATGAAGCATCGATCATAGTAACTACACAGAGCAAATGTTAACAAGTTAACACAACTAACATTAGGCCTAGGCCGCAGATCAAACATCATTTGTGGTAATTCGCTAAAAAGAAACCATTTGTGGTATCAGTGCCTCATGAAGCCAAAACTGCCAGACCTTTGATTCTCTCGTAAAACCAACCGAACTTGTGTCTGGTTTACGCCCTTATATTTGCAGTATACCAAGAGAGTCGAAGATGCCTCTACTCTGCTGCATGTTGCAGCAGGTGTGGCCTAGCCTAATGATCACTCAGCTGTCTGCTCGGAGGAGACAGAGGCATGATTCGCACAACCAATTTGCCATTTCTTCGTTAGTTCCTGCTTAATAATTAGCTCCGGTACCAAGGTTACTAGCAGAGTACAGAGTACTCCTGTCATCAAGTGAAACTGAACTGGCGTGTACTGGGCAAGAAATTCATGGAAGGTACTCCACTGTATATGCAACAATGGCACAATGTTGATGATTTTATTGCAAAGCACACATGGATGTATGGGTTGTACAGATGCCAGCATGCAGAGGAGGAGGGGGGACGTACAGAACGAGGGATCAAAACTCAAAACATAAGCAGTATACATACAATTCTCCAGATTAACCAAGTCGTCAAGATTTACCGCCGGTAGACAGGGGGGAGAAGAGCCGTTTCCTAGCCTCTTCGTCTTTTACACGCAAATGCGCCGATCGATCAGTGCCACGGCGGCGATGTGGGGTCCTCCGGCGCGGCGGGCACGCTGCCCCGGGGGTTGGTGTTGGCCTTGGGTTCCGAGTAGTCCATCACCGTCGACACCATCCCGCCGCCCTCCTGCTGCTCCTGCAACCGGACGCCGCGGAGGGGCGAGCGCCACCGCCCCACCGCCCTCATCACCTGCACCTTCCTGCCCTCCACCACCAACACCGCCCCTGAACCCATCCGTCCACGGCAGAGCAGGCATTAATTAATCTTTACTACTACCTGATTGGCATCGAAAAGAACAAACAAGCGGAGTACCATGCGAGAAGGAAAGCGCGAGGAGAGCCGCGACGAGGATGATGGCGAGAAATCTTGGAGCGGCCATAGCGGCCGGACCGGAGTGGAGTTGAGATGGGAAGTGCTGTGTTCTTGGGTATGGCCAGGGAAAGGAGGGGAGGGGAGGGGAGGGATAGGATCGATGAGGAAGAAGGATGCGGTTTCGTGGGCTTTAAATGAGGCTTTCGGAGGCTTCGAAAACGCCGATGGGGGGTCGCCTTGCGTGAGCAGTGGGCGGGGTCACGCGCCCGCCTAATTTGGGATGCCACTGACAGCTCGGGTCCACATACGTCGAGAAATTGACGAAATAGAAAAAATGATGAAATAGACAAAGGTCGTCGTGGGACAAATGAACCTCTGTCAGTATGTGGTGTCTTTTATTATTTTTTTGCTTTGGAATCTTATGTAAATGGTGTCAATAAGAAAAACTCCTGTCGCTATGCAGCCTCGTGGATATAGTGGTGTGAAAACAACCTTCCTTTTCATGCGGCTGTTACAACAAATCTGTGGTCATGTGTCTACAAGTTGGATCCTTTCGATCTACACTTATCTTTTTTGGCGATGGTTGCTGTGCGCTGGTCTTATGTGGCCTTAGCAAGGCGAGATCCCGACTGTCTAGTACAACAAGGTTTGCTTGGCTTCGATGAGGAAAAAGCGATGACGGCGACGTATCTTCGGTTCGCTCTAGTGTTTGTAGTTGTCGCTAGATGGTCTACGGATTTAGATATATTTTTTTACTTTTGATGTTCTTTGTACTATCTTGACAGTTGATGAATACATCAAAAAAATTCCCGCAAAAAAGAATGTCCATGTGGGAGTAGGTATATGTGCGGGCGTGCAGCGCACATATTTACTACCTATATCTAAATATACATGGCTCTATCAAATGTTAATCCTAACTTTAAAACCGGAAAAGGCTTTTGCCCTATCTTACATATTAAGGCAAAAAAAAAAATACAAAACCAGGATACAACACACCACACACCCATCTAAGGCTAGATACAAGGGAACCGACGAACAACGACACAACCCCCAAACACCCAAGCAAACAATATGTCGGAAAATAGAGCATCGCTAGGAGTCTACAGAGCTCTCAACCGTGAACGTGCCACTGCGAAGAGACGAAGCCAAAACTCAACGGACCATAGACTACAAAGTGGTGCCTTCAAGAAAGGTAAAACACCGGAGTGCCTGTTAGGGAACGTAGTAATTTCAAAAAATTTCCTACGCACACGCAAGATCATGGTGATGATATAGCAACGAGAGGGGAGAGTGTTCGTCCACGTACCCTCATAGACCGTAAGCGGGCGTTAGCTGCAACGCGGTTGATGTAGTCGTCGTCTTCACGATCCGACCGATCCAAGCACCGAACGTCGGAGCCTCCGAGTTCAAAGACACGTTCACTCGATGGCGTCCTCGAACTCCGATCCAAATAGGTGTCGAGGAGAGTTCGATCTTGATGTTCTACGGCGCGGGCTTCGCCTAAGCTTCACGACGATATGACCTAGGTGGAATATGGTGGAATGGGGCACCGCGCACGGCTAAGGAACGATCCGTAGATCAACTTGTGTGTCTATGGGGTGCCCCGCCCCGTATATAAAGGAGCCAAGGGGAGGAGGCCGCCCCTAGAGGGGCGCCAGGGGGAGTCCTACTCCCACCGGAGTAGGACTCCCTTTCCAAGTTGGAGTAGGAGTGAGGGGAAGAGGAGGAAGAGGAGAGGAAAGGGGCGCCGCCTCTCCATCGTCCTATTCGGACTAGGAGGGGGAGGCGCGCCCCTCCTGGCTCCTTCCTCTTCTCCTCTTGGCCCATGTAGGCCCATTAACCCCGGGGTTCGGTAACCTCCGGTACTCGGTAAAAATGCCGATTTCACGGAACCTTTCGATGTCCAAACATAGGCTTCCAATATACCAATCTTTATGTCTCGACCATTACGAGACTCCTCGTCATGTCCGTGATCACATCCGGACTCGAACAAACTTCGTACATCAAAACTTATAAACTCATAATAAAACCGTCATCGAAGCGTTAAGCGTGCGGACCCTACGGGTTCGAGAACTATGTAGACATGACCTAGAACCATTCTCGGTCAATAACCAATAGCGGGACTGGATGCCCATATTGGCTCCTACATATTCTACGAAGATCTTTATCGGTCGAACCGCATAACAACATCGTTGTTCCTTTGTCATCGGTATGTTACTTGCGAGATTCGATCGTCGGTATCCAATACCTAGTTCAATCTCGTTATCGACAAGTCTCTTTACTCGTTCAGAATACGTCATCTCACAACTAACTCATTAGTTATAATGCTTGCAAGGCTTAAGTGATGAGTATTACCGAGAGGGCCAGAGATACCTCTCCGACAATCGGAGTGACAAAACCTAATCTCGAAATCGCCAACTCAACATGTACCTTTGGAGACACTGTAGTACTCCTTTATAATCACCCGATTACGTTGTGACGTTTGGTAGTACCAAAGTGTTCCTCCGGTAAACGGGAGTTGCATAATTCTCATAGTTACAGGAACATGTATAAGTCATGAAGAAAGCAATAGCAGAATACTAAACGATCATGTGCTAAGCTAACGGGATGGGTCATGTCAATCACATCATTCTCCTAATGATGTGATCCCATTAATCAGATGACAACATATGTCTATGGTTAGGAAACATAACCATCTTTGATTAATGAGCTAGTCAAGTAGAGGCATACTAGTGACTATATGTTTGTCTATGTATTCAACATGTATCATGTTTCCGGTAAATACAATTCTAGCATGAATAATAAACATTTATCATGATATGAGGAAATAAATAATAACTTTATTATTGCCTCTAGGGCATATTTCCTTCAGTCTCCCACTTGCACTAGAGTCAATAATCTAGATTACATAGTAATGATTCTAACACCCATGGAGTCTTGGTGCTGATCATGTTTTTCTCGTGAGAGAGGCTTAGTCAACGGGTCTGCAACATTCAGATCCGTATGTATCTTGCAAATCTCTATGTCTCCCACTTGGACTTGGTCCCGAATGGAATTGAAGCGTCTCTTGATGTGCTTGGTCCTCTTGTGAAATCTGGATTCCTTTGCCAAGGCAATTGCACGATATTGTCACGAAGATCTTCATTGGTCCCGATGCACTAGGTATGACACCTAGATCGGAAATGAACTCCTTCATCCAGACTCCTTCATTCGCTGCTTCAGAAACAGCTATATACTCCGCTTCACATGTAAATCCCGCCACGACGCTTTGTTTAGAACTGCACCAACTTATAGCTCCACCGTTTAATATAAACACGTATCCGGTTTGCGATTTAGAATCGTCGGATCGGTGTCAAAGCTTACATCGGCGTAACCTCTTCGACTAGCTCTTTGTCACCTCCATATCGAGAAACATATCCTTAGTCCTTTTAGGTATTTCAGGATGTTCTTGACCGCTGTCCATGATCCACTCTGGATTACTTTGGTACTGCCTGCTAAGCTTATTGCTAAGCATCGTCGGTCTGGTACACAACATTGCATACATGATAGAGCCTATGGCTGAAGCATAGGAACATCTTTCATTTTCTCTCTATCTTCTGCTTTGTGGTCGGGCATTGAGTTTGACTCAACTTCACACCTTGTAACACGAGGCAAGAATCCTTTCTTTGCACGATCCATTTTGAACTTTTTCAAAATTTTGTCAAGGTATGTGCTTTGTGAAAGTCCTATTAAGCGTCTTGATCTATCTCTATAGATCTTGATGCCCAATATATAAGCAGCTTCACCGAGGTCTTTCATCGAAAAACTTTTATTCAAGTATCCTTTATGCTATCCAGAAATTCTATATCATTTCCAATTAACAATATGTCATCTACATATAAAACTAGAAATGCTCTGAGCTCCCACTCACTTTCTTGTAAATCTGAGCTTCTCCAAAAGTCTCAGTATAAAACCATATGCTTTGATCACACTATCAAAGCGTTTATTCCAACTCGAGATGCTTGCACCAGTCCATAAATGGAACGCTGGAGCTTGCACACTTTGTTAGCACCTTTTGGATCAACAAAACCTTACGGCTGCATCATATACAACTCTTCTTCTAGAAATCCATTCAAGAATGCAGTCTTGACATCCATTTGCCAAATTTCATAATCATGAAATGCAGCAATGGCTAACATGATTCGGACAGACTTAAGCATCGCTACGGGTGAGAAAGTCTCATCGTAGTCAACCCTTGAACTTGTCGAAAACCTTTTGCAACAAGTCGAGCTTTATAGACAGTTACATTACCATCAGCGTCAGTCTTCTTCTTAAAAATCCATTTATTCTCAATGGCTTGCCGATCATCGGGCAAGTCAACCAAAGTCCATACTTTGTTTTCATACATGGATCCCATCTCAGATTTCATGGCCTCTAGCCATTTTGCGAATCTGGGCTCATCATCGCTTCCTCATAGTTCGTAGGTTCATCATGGTCAAGTAACATGACTTCCGAATAGGATTGCCGTACCACTCAGTGCGGATCTTACTCTGTAGACCTAGGTGGTTCAGCGAAACTTGATCCAAGTTTCATGATCAATATCATCAACTTCCTCACTAATTGGTGTAGTTGTCACAGAACCGGTTCTTGTGGTGAACTACCTTCCAATAAGGGAGTAGATCTGATTATCTCATCAAGTTCTACTTTCCTCCCACTCACTTCTTTCGAGAGAAACTCCTTCTCTAGAAAGGATCCGAATTAGCAACGAAAATCTTGCCCTCAGATCTGTGATAGAAGGTGTACCCAATAGTCTCCTTTGGGTATCCTATGAAGACACATTTCTCTGATTTGGGTTCGAGCTTATCAGGTTGAAGTTTCTTCACATAAGCATCGCAGCCCCAAACTTTAAGAAACGACAACTTTGGTTTCTTGCCAAACCATAGTTCATAAGGCGTCGTCTCAACGGATTTTGATGGTGCCATATTTAACGTGAATGCAGCCGTCTCTAAAGCATAACCCCAAAACGATAGCGGTAGATCGGTAAGAGACATCATAGATCGCACCATATCAAGTAAAGTACGATTACGACGTTCGGACACACCATTGCGTTGTGGTGTTCCAGGTGGCGTGAGTTGCGAGACTATCCCGCATTGTTTCAAGTGTAGACCAAACTCGTAACTCAAATATTCCCTCCACGATCGGATCGTAGAAATTTTATTTTCTTGTTACGATGATTTTCTACTTCACTCTGAAATTCTTTGAACTTTTCAAATGTTTCAGACTTGTGTTTCATTAAGTAGATATACCCATATCTGCTCAAATCATCTGTGAAGGTGAGAAAATAACGATATCCGCCACGAGCCTCAACATTCATTGGACCACATACATCCATATGTATGATTTCCAACAAATCGGTTGCTCTCTCCATAGTACCGGAGAACGGTGTTTTAGTCATCTTGCCCATAAGGCACGGTTCGCAAGTACCAAGTGATTCATAATCAAATGATTCCAAAAGCCCATCAGTATGGAGCTTCTTCATGCGCTTTACACCGATATGACCTAAACGACAGTGCCACAAATAAGTTGCACTATCATTATCAACTCTGCATCTTTTGGTTTCAACACTATGAATATGTGTATCACTACTATCGAGATTTAATAAAAATAGACCACTCTTCAAGGGTGCATGACCATAAAAGATATTACTCATATAAATAGAACAACCATTATTCTCTGATTTAAATGAATAACCGTCTCGCATCAAACAAGATCCAGATATAATGTTCATGCTCAACGCAGCACCAAATAACAATTATTTAGGTCTAAAACTAATCCCGATGGTAGATGTAGAGGTAGCGTGCCGACCGCGATCACATCGACTTTGGAACCATTTCCCACGCGCATCGTCACCTCGTCCTTAGCTAATCTTTGCTTAATCTGTAGTCCCTGTTTTGAGTTGCAAATATTAGCAACGGAACCAGTATCAAATACCCAGGTGCTACTGCGAGCATTAGTAAGGTACACATCAATAACATGTATATCACATATACCTTTGTTCACTTTGCCATCCTTCTTATCCGCCAAATACTTGGGGCAGTTCCTTCCGATGTCGATCGCTTGCGGTAGAAGCACTCGATTTGTGCTTAGGTCCAGACTTGGGTTTCTTCTCTTGAGCAGCAACTTGCTTGCTGTTCTTTTTGAAGTTTCCCTTCTTCTTCCCTTTTCCCTTCTTTTTGAAACTAGTGGTCTTCTTGATCATCAACACTTGATGCTCCTTCTTGATTTCTACCTCCGCGGCTTTAAGCATTGCGAAGAGCTCGGGAATAGTCTTGTTCATCCCTTGCATATTATAGTTCATCATGAAGCTCTTGTAGCTTGGTGGCAGTGATTGGAGAATTCTGTCAATGACGCTATCATCCGGAAGATTAACTCCCAGTTGAATCAAGTGATTATTATACCCAGACATTTTGAGTATATGCTCACTGACAGAACTATTCTCCTCCATCTTGCAGCTGTAGAACTTATTGGAGACTTCATATCTCTCAATCCGGGCATTTGCTTGAAATATTAACTTCAACTCATGGAACATCTCATATGCTCCATGACGTTCAAAACATCGTTGAAGACCCGGTTCTAAGCCGTAAAGCATGGCACACTGAACTATAGAGTAGTCATCGCTTTGCTCGCCAGACGTTCTTAACGTCGTCGGTTACATCGATGCGAGCTGGCACCCAGCGATGCTTCGAGGATGTAACTCTTACGTGCAGCAATGAGGATAATCCTCGAGTTACGGACCCGATCCGTGTAATTGCTACCATCATCTTTCAACTTTGCTTTCTCAAGGAACGCATTAAAATTCAACGGAACAACAACACGAGCCATCTATCTACAAACAAACATAGACAAGCAAGATACTATCGGTACTAAGTTCATGATAAATTTAAGTTCAATTAATCATATTACTTAAGAACTCCCACTTAGACGACATCTCTCTAGTCATCTAAGTGATCACGTGATCCAAATCAACTAAACCATGTCCGATCATCACGTGAGATGGAGTAGTTTCAATGGTGAACATCTCTATGTTGATCATATCTACTATATGATTCACGCCGACCTTCGGTCTCCGTGTTCCAAGGCCTTATCTCAGTATATGCTAGGCTCGTCAAGTATAACTTTGAGTATTCGCGTGTGCAACTATTTTGCACCCGTTGTATTTGAACGTAGAGCCTATCACACCCGATCATCACGTGGTGTCTCAAAGACGAAGAACTTTCGCAAGCGGTGCATACTCGGGAGAACACTTCTTGATAATTAGTGAGAGATCATCTTAAAATGCTACCGTCAATCAAAGCAAGATAAGATGCATAAAGGATAAACATCACATGCAATCAATATAAGTGATATGATATGGCCATCATCATCTTGTGCTTGTGATCTCCATCTTTGAAGCACCGTCATGATCACCATCGTCACCGCGCGACACCTTTGATCTCCATCGCAGCATCGTTGTCGTTTCGCCATCTATTGCTTCTACAACTATCGCTCTTGCTTAGTGATAAAGTAAAGCAATTACGAGGTGTTTGCATTTCATACAATAAAGCGACAACCATATGGCTCTGCCGATTGCCGATAACCGGTTACAAAACATGATCATCTCATACAATAAAATATAGCATCACGTCTTGACCATATCACATAACAACATGCCTGCAAAAACAAGTTAGACGTCCTCTACTTTGTTGTTGCAAATTTTACGTGGCTGCTACGGGCTTTAGCAAGAACCGTTCTTACCTCGCATCAAAACCACAACGATAGTTTGTCAAATAGACTCGTTTTAACCTTCACAAGGACGGGCGTAGCCACACTCAGTTCAACTAAAGTGAGAGAGACAGACACCCGCCAATCACCTTTAAGCACGAGTGCTGCGTAGCAGTGAAACCAGGTCTCGCGTAAGCGTCTGCGTAATGTCGGTCCGGGCCGCTTCATCTCACAATACCGCTGAACCAAAGTATGACATCTTTGGTAGGCGATATGACTTATATCGTCCACAACTCACTTGTGTTCTACTCGTGCATATAACATCAACGCATAAAACCTAGGCTCGGATGCCACTGTTAGGGAACGTAGTAATTTCAAAAAAATTCCTACGCACACGCAAGATCATGGTGATGATATAGCAACGAGAGGGGAGAGTGTTCGTCCACGTACCCTCGTAGACCATAAGTGTTGGGGAACGTTGCAGAAAATTAAAATTTTTCCTACGGCTTCACCAAGATCCATCTATGAGTTCATCTATGCAACGAGTAAGGGAAGAGAGAATGCATCTACATACCACTTATAGATCGCGTGCGGAAGCTTGCAAGGTGATGATGGAGTCGTACTCGAACGTGATTCAGATCACCGATGCCAAGTCTTTGAGCGGACAGCACCTCCGCGTTCAACACACGTGCGGACGAGCGGCGTCTCCTCCTTCTTGATCCAGCAAGGGGAAGGAGAGGTTGAGGAAGACAGCTCCACCGGCAAGACGACGGCGTGGTGATGGTGGAGAAGCGATACTCGACAGAGCTTCACGAGCTCTTACGGAGGAGGAGATGTGTTGGGAGGGAGGGCTGCGCCTTGGGAGTTGGTACAGCAGCCCCCCCTCCCCCCTTTATATAGGCCCCACAGAAGTGGCGGCCCCGAGATCCAATCTCCGGGGCGGCGCCAAGGGGTGGAGTGCCCCCAAGCCGGTGGGCGCCCCCCCTAGGGTTTCAACCCTAGGCGCGGTGGGCCTGAGGCGCACCAGCCCCTGTGGGCTGGTTCCTTCCCCTTTGGCCCATGGGGCCCTCCGGATAGGTGGCCCCACCGGTGGACCCGGGACCCTTCCGGTGGTCCCAGATTTTACGGGAGACCGAAACTTTCCCGATGGCGAATCACCACTTCCTATATATTATTCTTTACCTCCGGACCCTTCCGAACTCCTCGTGACGTCCGGGATCTCATCCGGACTCGAACAACATTCGGTATTCACATACTAGTCTTCCTACTAACCCTAGCGTCACCGAACCTTAAGTGTGTAGACCCTACGGGTTCGGAGACCGCAGAACATGACCGAGACGACTCTCGGGCAATAACCAACAGCGGATCTGGATACCCATGTTGGCTCCCACATGCTCCTCGATGATTTCATCGGTTGAACCACGATGTCGAGGATTCGATCAAACCTCATATGCAATTCCTTTGTCAATCGATGCGTTACTTGCGAGACTCGATCGTCGGTATCCCAATACCTCGTTCAGTCTCGTTACCGCAAGTCACTTTACTCGTACCATAATGCATGATCCGTGGCCAACACCTTGGTCACTTTGAGCTCATTATGATGATGCATTACCGAGTGGGCGGAGATACCTCTCCGTCATGCGGAGTGACAAATCCGATCTCGATCCGTGTCAACCGCGAGATACTTTCGGAGATACCGTAATGCACCTTTATAGTCACCCGCTTATGTTGTGACGTTTGATACACCAAAGGCACTCCTACGGTAACCGGAGTTACGATCTCATGGTCGAAGGAAGAGATACTTGACATTGGCAAAGCTTCTAGCAAACGAACTATACGATCTTTTATGCTATGCTTATGATTGGGTCTTGTCCATCACATCATTCTCCTAATGATGTGATCCGTTATCAACGACATCCAATGTCCATAGTCGAAAACCATGACCATCTATTGATCTGTGGGCTAGTCGACTAGAGGCTCACTAGGGACATTTTGGGGTCTAAGTGTTCACACGTGTATTACGATTTCCGGATAACACGGTTATAGCATGAACAAAAGACAATTATCATGAACTTTGAAATATAATAATACTTTTATTATTGCCTCTAGGGCATATTTCCAACAGTCTCCCACTTGCACTAGAGTCACTAATCTAGTTACATTGTGATGAATCGAACACCCATAGAGTTACGGTGTTGATCATGTTTTGTACTGAGAGAGGTTTAGTCAGCGGATCTGCGACATTCAGATCCGTGTGCACTTTGCAAATCTCTATGTCTCCATCTTGAACATTTTCACGGATGGAGTTGAAATGGCGCTTGATGTGCTGGTCTTCTTGTGAAACACAGGCTCCTTGGCAAGGGCAATAGCTCCAAGTGTTGTCACGGAAGAGTTTGATCGGCCCCGACGCATTGGGTATGACTCCTAGGTCGGTGATGAACTCCTTCACCCAAATCGCTTCATCGCGCCTCCCAAGGCTGCCATGTACTCCGCTTCACACGTAGATCCCGCCACGACGCTCGCTTGCGGCCGCACCACTTCTTGCTCCACCATTCAACATATACACGTATCCGGTTTGTGACTTAGAGTCATCGGATCTGAGTCGAAGCTAAGCGTCGGCGTAACCCTTCTGACGAGCTCTTCGTCCCTCCATAAGCGAAAACATGTCCTTTGTCCTTTTCGGTGCTTCAGGATATTCTTGACCGCTGTCCGGTGTTCTTTGCGGGATTACTTTGGTATCTTGCAACCAAACTTACGGCAAGGTTTACATCGGTGCAGTACACAGATGGCATACATAATAGATCCTATGGCTGAAGCATAGGGATGACACTCATCTCTTCTTTATCTTTTGCCGTGGTGGGTGGTGAGCTGAGCTCAATTTCACACCTTGTAACATAGGCAAGAACCCTTTCTTGGACTGATCCATTTTGAACCTCTTCAAAATCTTATCAAGGTATGTGCTTTGTGAAAGACCTATGAGGCGTCTCGATCTATCCCTATAGATCTTGATGCCTAATATATAAGCATCTTCTCGAAGGTCCTTCATTGAAAAACACTTGTTCAAGTAGGCCTTAATGCTGTCCAGAGTTTCGTATCATTTCCCATCAAGAGTATGTCATCTACATATAATAGGAGAAATGCTCTGAGCTCCCACTCACTTTCTTGTAAACGCAGGCTTCTCCATAAGTCTCGCATAAACCCAAACGCTTTGATCATCTCATCAAAGCGAATGTTCCAACTCGAGATGCTTGCACCAGTCCATAAATGGATCATTGGAGCTTGCATACTTTGTTAGCGTTCGAGGATCGACAAAACCTTCCGGCTGCATCATATACAGCTCTTCCTTAAGATGTCCATTAAGAAATGCCGTTTTGGCGTCCATCGCCATATCTCATAATCATAGTATGCGGCAATTGCTAACATGATTCGGACGGACTTAAGCTTCGCTACGGAGAGAATGTCTCGTCGTAGTCAATCCCTTGAACTTGTCGATAACCCTTAGCGACAAGTCGAGCTTTATAGATGGTGACATTTCCATCCGCGTCATCTTCTTCTTAAAAATCCATTTGTTTTCTATCGCTCGCCGATCATCGGGCAAGTCTGTCAAAGTCCATACTTTGTTTTCATACATGGATTCTATCTCGGTTTCATGGCCTCAAGCCATTTGTTGGAATCCGGGCCGCCATTGCTTCTTCATAGTTCGAAGGTTCATTGTTGTCTAGCAACATGATTTCCATGACAGGTTCCCGTACCACTCACTCGTGTGGAGCGTGTCCTCGTGGACCTTCGAAGTTCATGAGTAACTTGATCCGAAGTACCTTGATCATCATCAACGTTTTCCTCTTGGTTGGTGTGGGCATCACGAGAACGGTTTCTGCGCCGCACCACTTTCCCGTTCGAGAGGTAGTACTTCATCGAGTTCTACTTTCCTCCCACTTACTTCTTTCGAGAGAAACTCTTTCTCTAGAAAGCATCCGTTCTTAGCAACAAAATCTTGCCTTCGGATCTTAAGTAGAAGGTATACCCGACGGTTTCCTTAGGGTATCCTATGAATCGCATTTTTCCGACTTGGGTTCGAGCTTTTCAGGTTGAAGTTTCTTGACATAAGCATCGCATCCCCAAACTTTTAGAAACGACAGCTTAGGTTTCTTCCCAAACCATAATTCATACGGTGTCGTCTCAGCGGATTTAGGCGGTGCCCTATATAAAGTGAATGTAGCTGTCTCTAGGCGTATCCCCAAAATGATAGCGGTAAATCGGTAAGAGACATCATAGACCGCACCATATCCAATAGAGTGCGATTCGACGTTCGGACACACCGTTTATTTGAGGTGTTCGGTAGGCGTGAGTTGTGAAACGATTCCACATTTCCTTAAGTGTGTGCCAAATTCGTGACTTAAATATTCTCCTCCACGATCGATCGTAGGAACTTTATCTTTCGGTCACGTTGATTCTCCACCTCACTCTGAAATTCCTTGAACTTTTCAAAGGTCTCGGACTTGTGTTTCATTAAGTAGACATACCCATATCTACTTAAGT
The DNA here is from genome assembly GCA_021437245.1 of Aegilops speltoides. Lineage (NCBI taxonomy): Eukaryota > Viridiplantae > Streptophyta > Magnoliopsida > Poales > Poaceae > Aegilops > Aegilops speltoides. The sequence continues at coordinate 319,245,792 of CM038145.1, read as the reverse complement.
CATCGGTGAGTGAGAACATAACGATATCCTCCATGAGCCTCAACGCTCATTGGACCGCATACATCGGTATGTATGATTTCCAACAAGTTGGTTGCTCGCTCCATTGTTCCGAGAACGGAGTCTTGGTCATTTGCCTAAAAGGCATGGTTAGCATGTGTCAAGCGATTCATAATCAAGAGACTCCAAAAGTCCATCAGCATGGAGCTTCTTCATGCGCTTGACACCAATGTGACCTAGGCGGCAGTGCCACAAGTATGTGGGACTATCGTTATCAACTTTACATCTTTTGGCATCCACACTATGAACATGTGTAATATTACGCTCAAGATTCATTAAGAATAAACCATTGACCATCGGAGCATGACCATAAAACATTTCTCTCATATAAATCGAACAACCATTATTCTCAGACTTAAATGAGTAGCCATCTCGTATCAAACGAGATCCAGATACAATGTTCATGCTCAAACTTGGCACCAAATAACAATTATTAAGGTTCAAAACTAATCCGTAGGTAAATGTAGAGGCAGCGTGCGACGGCGCGATCACATCGACTCTGGAACCATTCCCGACGCGCCGTCACCTCGTCCTTCGCCGATCTCCGTTTATTCCGCAGCTCTGCTGTGAGTTACAAATATGAGCAACGGCACGGTATCAAATACCGGGAGTTACTACGAGTCTTGGTAAGGTACACATCAATTACATGTATATCAAATATACCTTTGGTGTTGCGGCCTTCTTATCCGCTAAGTATTTGGGGCAGTTCCGCTTCGGTGACCCTTCCCTTGCAATAAAAGCACTCGGTCTCGTGCTTGGGTCCATTCTTTGACTTCTTCCGCAGCGGGCTTACGGGCGCGGCAACATCTTTGCCGTCCTTCTTGAAGTTCTTCTTACCCTTGCCCTTCTTGAACTTAGTGGTCTTATTGACCATCAACACTTGATGTTCTTTCTTGATTTCAGCCTCTGCTGACTTGACATCGAGAACACTTCAGAATGGTCTTTACCATCCCGCATGTTGTAGTTCATCACAAAGCTCTTGTAGCTTGGTGGGAGCGATCGGAGGATTCTGTCAATGACCGCCTCATCTGGGAGGTTAATGTTCAACTGGGTCATACGGTTGTGCAACCTGGACATCTTGAGGATGTGCTCACTTGTGAACTGTTTTCCTCCATCTTACAAGCTGTAGAACTTGTCGAGACATCATATCTCTCGACCGGGCATGAGCTTGGAAAACTAGTTTCAGCTCTTGAACATCTCATATGCTCCGTGATGCTCAAAACGCTTTTGGAGCCCCGGTTCTAAGCTGTAGAGCATGCCGCATTGAGCGAGGGAGTAATCATCGAGCGAGTCCGCGAGACGTTCAAATCGTCTTGCAGTTCTGGAGAACAGTGGGTCACCTAACGGTGCTTCTAGGACATCTTGTTTCTTGGCAGCTATGAGGATGATCCTCGTGTTAGGACCCGATCCGTATAGTTCTGCCATCATCTTTCAGCTTGGTTTTCTCTAGGAACGCGCGTTGAAGTTCATGTTGACATTAGCGTTGGCCATTGATCTACAAGACATATTTGCAAAGGTTTTAGACTAAGTTCATGATAATAAAGTTCTAATCAAAATTATGAACTCCCACTTAGATTAGACATCCCTCTAGTCATCTAAGTGTAACACGATCCGAGTCGACTAACCCGTGTCCGATCATCACGTGAGACGGACTAGTCATCATCGGTGAACATCTTCATGTTGATCGTATCTTCCATACGACTCGTGTTCGACCTTTCGGTCTCCGTGTTCCGAGGCCATGTCTGTACATGCTAGGCTCGTCAAGTTAACCCTAAGTGTTTTCGCTGTGTAAATCTGTCTTACACCGTTGTATGTGAGCGTAAGGATCCATCACACCCGATCATCACGTGGTGCTTAGAAGCGATGAACTGTAGCAACGGTGCACGCTTAGGGAGAACACTTCTTGAAATTTTGTAAGGATCATCTTATTTACTACCGTCGTCCTAAGTAAACAAGATGTATAAACATAATAAACATCACATGCAATTATATAGTTGTGACATGATATGGCCAATATCATCAAGCTCCATTGATCTCCATCTTGGGGCTCCATGATCATCTTGTCACCGGCTTGACACCATGATCTCCATCATCATGATCTCCATCATCGTGTCTTCATGAAGTTGTCACGCTAACGACTACTTCTACTTCTATGACTAACGCGTTTAGTAATGAAGTAAAGTAGTTTACATGGCGTTCTTCAATGACACGCAGGTCATACAAAAATAAAGACAACTCCTATGGCTCCTGCCGGTTGTCATACTCATCGACATGCAAGTCGTGAATCCTATTACAAGAACATGATCTCATACATCACAATTCATCATTCATCACAACTTCGGCCATATCACATCACATGATCAATCACTTTGCAAAAACAAGTTAGGCGTCCTCTAATTGTTGTTGCATCTTTTACGTAGCTGCGATTGGGTTCTAGCAAGAACGTTTTCTTACCTACTAATCACCACAACGTGATTTTGTCAACTTCTATTTACCCTTCATAAGGGCCCTGTTCATCGAATCCGCTCCAACTAAAGTGGGAGAGCAGACACCCGCCAACCACCTTATGCAACTAGTGCATGTCGATCGGTGGAACCGGTCTCACGTAAGCGTGCGTGTAAGGTTGGTCGGGCCGCTTCATCCCACAATACCGTTGAGCAAGAAAAGACTAGTAGGGCAAGTAAGATGACAAGATCAACGCCCACAACAAATTGTGTTCTACTCGTGCAATAGAGAACTACGCATAGACCTAGCTCATGATGCCACTTGTTGGGGAGCGTTGCGAGAAAATTAAAATTTTTCCTACGGCTTCACCAAGATCCATCTATGAGTTCATCTATGCAACGAGTAAGGGAAGAGAGAATGCATCTACATACCACTTATAGATCGCGTGCGGAAGCTTGCAAGGTGATGATGGAGTCGTACTCGAGCGTGATTCAGATCACCGATGCCAAGTCTTTGAGCGGACAGCACCTCCGCGTTCAACACACGTGCGGGACGAGCGGCGTCTCCTCCTTCTTGATCCAGCAAGGGGAAGGAGAGGTTGAGGAAGACAGCTCCACCGGCAACCTGACGACGGCGTGGTGATGGTGGAGAAGCGATCTCGGCGAGCTTGCCGAGCTCTTACGGAGGAGGAGATGTGTTGGGAGGGAGGGCTGCGCCTTGGGAGTTGGTACAGCAGCCCCTCCTCCCCCTTTATATAGGCCCCAGGTGGCGGCCCTGGAGATCCAATCTCCGGGGCGGCGACAAGGGGGTGGAGTGCCCCAAGCCGGTGGGCGCCCACCCCTAGGGTTTCAACCCTAGGCGCGGGGTGGGCCTGAGGCGCACCAGCCCCTGTGGGCTGGTTCCTTCCCCTTTGGCCCATGGGGCCCTCCGGATAGGTGGCCCCACCGGTGGACCCCCGGGACCCTTCCGGTGGTCCCGGTACTTTACCGGGAGACCCCGAAACTTTCCCGATGGCCGAATCACCACTTCCTATATATTATTCTTTACCTCCGGACCCTTCCGGAACTCCTTGTGACGTCCGGGATCTCATCCGGGACTCCGAACAACATTTGGTATTCACATACTAGTCTTCCTACTAACCCTAGCGTCACTGAACCTTAAGTGTGTAGACCCTACGGGTTCGGGAGACACGCAGACATGACCGAGACGACTCTCGGGCAATAACCAACAGCGGGATCTGGATACCCATGTTGGCTCCCACATGCTCCTCGATGATTTCATTGGTTGAACCACGATGTCGAGGATTCGATCAAACCCTTTATGCAATTCCCTTTGTCAATCGATGCGTTACTTGCGAGACTCGATCGTCGGTATCCCAATACCTCGTTCAGTCTCGTTACATCGCAAGTCACTTTACTCATCATCGTAATGCATGATCCGTGGCCAACACCTTGGTCACTTTGAGCTCATTATGATGATGCATTACCGAGTGGGCCCAGATACCTCTCCGTCATAACGGAGTGACAAATCCCGCTCGATCCGTGTCAACCCAATGATACTTTCGGAGATACCTGTAATGCACCTTTATAGTCACCCGATTCGTTGTGACGTTTGATACACCCAAGGCACTCCTACGGTAACCGGAGTTACACGATCTCATGGTCGAAGGAAGAGATACTTGACATTGGCAAAGCTTCTAGCAAACGAACTATACGATCTTTTATGCTATGCTTATGATTGGGTCTTGTCCATCACATCATTCTCCTAATGATGTGATCCCGTTATCAACGACATCCAATGTCCATAGTCAGGAAACCATGACCATCTATTGATCACAACGGGCTAGTCAACTAGAGGCTTACTAGGGACATTTTGGGGTCTAAGTGTTCACACGTGTATTACGATTTCCGGATAACACAGTTATAGCATGAACAAAAGACAATTATAATGAACTTTGAAATATAATAATACTTTTATTATTGCCTCTAGGGCATATTTCCAACAATAAGCGGAAGCGTTAGCACAACGCGGTTGATGTAGTCGTACGTCTTCACGATCCGACCGATCCAAGCACTGAACGTACGGAGCCTCCGAGTTCAGCACACGTTCAGCTCGATGACGTCCCTCGAACTCCGATCCAGCCGAGTGTCGAGGGAGAGTTCCGTCAGCAAGACGGCATGGTGACGATCTTGATGTTCTACCAGCGTAGGGCTTCGCCTAAGCTTCGCGACGATATGACCGAGGTGGAATATGGTGGAATGGGGGCACCGCACACGGCTAAGGAACGATCCGTAGATCAACTTGTGTGTCTATGGGGTGCCCCCTGCCCCCGTATATAAAGGAGCCAAGGAGGAGGAGGCCGCCGGCCTAGGGGGCGCGCCAAGGGGGGGAGTCCTACTCCCACCGGGAGTAGGACTCCCCTTTTCCAAGTTGGAGTAGGAGAGAGGGGGAAAGAGGAGGAAGAGGAGAAGGAAAGGGGGGCGCCGCCCCCCTTCCATTGTCCTATTCGGACTAGGAGGGGGAGGGGCGCGCAGCCCCCTCCTGGCTCCTTCCTCTTCTCCCTCTTGGCCCATGTAGGCCCATTAACCCCCCGGGGTGTTCCGGTAACCTCCCGGTACTCCGGTAAAATGCCGATTTCACTCGGAACCTTTCCGATGTCCAAACATAGGCTTCCAATATATCAATCCTTATGTCTCGACCATTCCGAGACTCCTCGTCATGTCCGTGATCACATCCGGGACTCCGAACAAACTTCGGTACATCAAAACTTATAAACTCATAATAAAACTGTCATCGAAACGTTAAGCGTGCGGACCCTACGGGTTCGAGAACTATGTAGACATGACCTAGAGCCATTCTCGGTCAATAACCAATAGCGGGACCTGGATGCCCATATTGGCTCCTACATATTCTACGAAGATCTTTATCGGTCAAACCGCATAACAACATACGTTGTTCCCTTTGTCATCGGTATGTTACTTGCCCGAGATTCGATCAACGGTATCCAATACCTAGTTCAATCTCGTTACCGACAAGTCTCTTTACTCGCTTACATGTCGTCATCTCACAACTAACTCATTAGTTATAATGCTTGCAAGGCTTAAGTGATGAGTATTACCGAGAGGGCCCAGAGATACCTCTCCGACAATCGGAGTGACAAAACCTAATCTCGAAATCGCCAACTCAACATGTACCTTGAGAGACACCTGTAGTACTCCTTTATAATCACCCGATTCGTTGTGACGTTTGGTAGTACCCAAAGTGTTCCTCCGTAAACGGAGTTGCATAATTCTCATAGTTACGAGGAACATGTATAAGTCATGAAGAAAGCAATAGCAGAATACTAAACGATCATGTGCTAAGCTAACGGGATGGGTCATGTCAATCACATCATTCTCCTAATGATGTAATCCCATTAATCAGATGAGAACGTATGTCTATGGTTAGGAAACATAACCATCTTTGATTAATGAGCTAGTCAAGTAGAGGCATACTAGTGACTATATGTTTGTCTATGTATTCACACATGTATCATGTTTCCGGTAAATACAATTCTAGCATGAATAATAAACATTTATCATGATATGAGGAAATAAATAATAACTTTATTATTGCCTCTAGGGCATATTTCCTTCAGTGCCATCATCGCCCGATCTAATGGATCAAGGTTTTCACCTGGAGTAACACGAGGGACAAAGGGCCATCACGACGGCGCCTTCAAGAAGGAAAAGACACAATGGATGCATGTTGGGGAACGTAGCATGCAATTTCAAAAAAAATTCTACGCTCACGCAAGATCTATCTAGGAGATGCATAGCAACGAGAAGGGGAGAGTGTGTCCACGTACCCTCGTAGACCGAAAATGGAAGCATTAGGTTAACGCGGTTGATCTAGTCGAACATCTTCACGATCCAACCGATCAAGTAACAAACGTATGGCACCTCCGAGTTCAGAACACGTTCAGCTCGATGACGTCCCTCGAACTCTTGATCCAGCAGACGGTCGAGGGAGAGTTTCATCAGCACGACAGTGTGGTGACGGTGATGGTGATGTGATCCGTGCAGGGCTTCTCCTAAGCACTACGATGCTATGACCGGAGGAGTAAACTGTGGAGGGGGGCACCGCACATGGCTAAAAGAACAATTGATGTGCCTTTGGGGTGCTGTCGTGGTACTAGGTCTGACAGTAAGAGTAGGGGATACGTATAAGGAGGCAAGGCCCTAGCTACGGCGAGGGTGTACACACGAGTTTACGAATTCAGGCCCCTCTCGGAGGAGGTAAAAGCCCTATGTCTCGGCGCCCTGAGGTGCTCGACTGGAATATGGGTGTGTGTGTGTTACAGGGGGTGCGAACCCTTGTGCTAGAGGAGGGAATGGCTTATATAGAGTGCGGCAGGACCCCAGCCATCCCCCGTTACAGGGTTCAATGTACATTTAGACAGGGCGTTACCGGTAAAGCCAGCTATAAATAGCTATTAATGATCTTTAAGACTACGGAGTGAATGCCTGACCGTTGCCATCCTAAGTGATTCTAGGTCTTCTGCACTTCGAGTGGTTTCTTGTATGGTCGAGTGACTTCATCTGGGTCGAATGGAATTGGGGTATCCGAGTGAGATAATTGGTAGAGTAGATTGCACTCCAAGGTTACTTCAGTCGGTATCTCTTGTTACACTTTGAATGTCCTTGATTCTAGGGTACTGACCTTGGGTAGGGCGTCTAGGTCAGGCTTATGACCCTACCCTAGGTCCATGGTATCGTCATTAGCCCCCAAATGGATTGAGGTCTGAATGAAAAGAGAGTTGAAGTTGATCCAGACCTGATTTTTATGTTTCTCAGGCATTCTTCCTGAGTCTGGGAATCATGCTAAAACTTTAACTTTATTTCAGTCGCCTTGATCGATTCAGAGGTCGTCGAGTGAACTATACTGGCAGTCTTCGAGTGTTGATATGGTACGAAATCTTCGGCGCGATTGGTTACTCTGCGGTTCCCGGATCTCACGGGATTCAAAACTTTGGGGAAGTGCGCAGGACAGAACACGCCGCGGTAAACGGGGTGGATAGACAGGGGCGCCTCTATTCTTGCGCCACCTTTTTCGCCATGTATTGGGCGTGCGACTGTTGCGGGATTTGACAGGATTGCTCGGGCCCACAAGTCAGCCACTCGGAAGCAGGCCCATGAAAGGCGTCGAGGCCGATGCCTTTGCACAGTGCGCCTTATTCTCCTTCTTCTTCCTCTGCTTCTCTACCGCACCCTCCTACACTCTTGACGCTGCCGCCCCGCCCGCGGCAGTCTGCCGCAATGGTTAAGGGCAAGACGGCGGCCCTAGAGCGCGCGAAGAAGGCGACAGCGACGGCGAAGGGCAAGAAGACAAGTCGGGGGTCATCATCGAGGTCTGGATTGCCGCCTGGTTGTATCCAGGGGGGCTGGATTCGTTCCACGATTCGGAAAGAAGATCTGGAGGATCTGGCCGCCGCAGGCTTGATTGCTGACGGGTCTTGGAGGTTGCCGGGGAACGAGATTGTGCCCCAGCCGCAGGAGGGTGAGTGCGTCCTACTTGCAACTCATGTCGACCGTGGTTTCACTCTGCCTCCGCATCCTTTTTTTGGAGGTTTCCTGAACTTTTTTGGTGCCCAACTTCACCATTTTTCTCCCAACACTATCACTTATCTCGCTGCGTATGTTTCTCTGTGTGAAAACTTCTTAGGTTGTCGACCGCATTGGGGTCTATTCAAACACATCTTTACCTTCCATTCCCAATCTGTGAAGAAGGCGAATCCGACTGACGAGATGACCCACGTGATCCAAATGTGTGGGGGTTTAGGGATTCAGATGAGGGTCGGGAGTACTTTTCCTCCTATGACTCTTTCCGAGTTGGTTAGGGGATGGCAGTCGACCTGGTTCTACTGCCAAGATGTTCCGACCCCTGAACAGTCGACTGGTCTTCCCCCCTTCACCATGGATCGAGTCCGCCAACCCTCTTCATTGACTGTGACTTCAGTAGAGAAAGTAGAGGTGTCCATGTTAGTCGAACGGGTAGTTCAATTGGTCTCTGACAGTGTGACTGGCATGGATTTGTTGGAGGTGTTTCTCAGTCGATGCATCCAGCCCCTCCAAACTCGCGATCATCCAATGTGGATGTACTCAAGCATCAATGAGACCGCTCGGGTCCACCCAGAGGAGGTTGCCGATGGACGGTGGCACAGTGGCTGCAGAGCATCACTGGAAACAAAGACAACCCCAGGGGGTCTAGAAGAGTTGCACCATTCCACGCCGAAAACGAGACGGACAAGGTCTGACCTTTGTTACTGAGTGTTTTTTTCATTCTGATTTGCAACTTGAATCTGATTGATGCTTGTTTAACTTCGTGCCTTGCAGATTTATACTGAGATGTACTCGATGCCAAACGGGGAGCAAGCCTAGGAGGGAACGGAGAGCGCTGATGAGAGTGCCAACTGGCAATCCCCCGACAATGACGAGGAGGATGGTGTGTATCGGACGATAGTGAAGAAGTTGACTCACCATCTCGCTCAGAACACCGATCCAAATAGTCTCAAGACCCTGCAGGTGGGCGCAGCAAAGCAGCTCCTCCAAGCACACAAGTGCAAAAATGCACTCGGACTTCGTCTCCAGACCCGTCTGAAAAGGTCGCCAAGCAGCCCAAGGTCGCCCCCTCAAAGCCTCGGAAGACCTTGCCCAAGATCAAGATGGACGTTCCCGTCGCTTCTGCATAAGTGTTTTGTTTTTCTCTATGTTACCGTCGACTCATTTCCTTGCTTGACCGAGTGGTTTCCGAATCTTTCAGTGCTGCGACTTCTGGGACCTCCATGGACATTATCAAGGATCAAAATGATGAGGAAACTGAATACGCGGCCACTTCCAAAGCTGGTATAATTCTACAATCTTGTGCTTATTTTGTCGGCCGACTGAACTCTTATGGAAGAATCTTGTGCAGCACCACAAGATGCCATTGAACTTCCAGACGACGACGAAGTGCCCCAGAAGATCATGGGAAGAAAGTGCAGGACTTTGAGCAGGAGAGCGACTGCCAGCAATGTACCTCAGTCGACATCAGCGCCGGAAACAGTGATCCAGCAATCCGGAGATCCAATTCGGGCTTGTGTTTCTTTTGCCGATCCTGTGTCGACTGACCGTCCTTCGGCGTCGATCGCTCAAGCCTTACTTCGTCCATGCAACTCCATGCCTCAGATTCTCTGACTGCTCTGACTGTTCCACCAACTCCGCTCTTTGTCACCCATCATGTCCCAGAGGACCCAGTGAGCGCTGCTAAGGAAGCTATGCACCAGGCAAGCTTTGTGATGGATCAGATGAAGGTGGTGCACGAGGCCAGCAAGGCTGTCTGCGATGCCAGCTCCGCTCTTCAGACCAATGTCAAGGTGAGTTGATTTCTGACTGATCTTTCAGCTTGATCTTTGCTCTGTTCTAATATGGTATTTGGAAACTGCTACTTTATTATCTGTAAGATGTCCGTGGATGAGCGTTTTGAAACCTTTTATGTGCATCTATCATGAGTCTGCACTTTATATCCATTCACCCATTGGGTGCTTTAACTTTTGCTGAATAGTTCTTCCACCTGAGTCGACCAGGTCGCATCGAGTGCATCTTTGAATCGATGGGGGCACGCACAGTGCACCCACTGGGTGTAGTCCCTGAGACCCAGTCGATTGTTTGATTCGGCGAGGGTTTTATCAAATGTTTCTTTATAGTTCTTCCACTCGATCAAGACATATCGTGCCGAGTGGGATCCAGACCAGTGGGGGCACGCTGAGTGTACCCACTGGGTGTAGTCCCTGAGATCGCGATGCGACTACGGCGGTCGGCGAAGTGCGAGATTTTTACTCGTCTTTGGGCAGACCATGCCGAGAGGGAAATCAGACCAGTGGGGGCATGCCAAGTGCACCCATTGGGTGTAGTCCCCGAGACTACTGTTGAATGTTTGATTAGGCAGTAGTCTTAGAACACCTTTTGCTGCGGTTTTGCTGTGATTGACCTTTGTTTATGTCGACTGATGTGTCTTATTTGTTGACTGCAGAAATCTTGTGAGCTTGGGGCCTAGTTTGCTGAATTGGAGAAGAAACAAATCAGTCTCAACGTTGATCTGGAGCTGGCCAAGAAGAATCTTCAGAAGGCCAAGGATGATGCAGCTACTATGGGAGGTAATAACTCGTCGACTGTCCACCTTATAACTTTTCCCTTTTAGCCTTTTGAACCGAGTGACCACTAGAACATATGTGCATAGTGAAAACCGTCAACTCCAATCTCGTCTGAAGAATGTTATTTCTTTAGTCAAAATGAAGCAGGCTCTAGAGCAGAAGGACCTCGACCTTGCCGCAGTGTAGAGGGAGGCGCAAGAGAAAACTGAACTTGCCGATAAGAAGCTGGCTTCAGTCAGCAAGTTGGAAGAGGAAAACGCCCAGTTGAAGACTGCCATTAGCGAGGCCAACAAAGAAGTCGTGCAGCTGAAGAAGGACAAGGAGGCCCTGTCCGACAAGGTTGGAGATCTCACTCGGAAGAGGGGTGAACTGGAGGCTTACCTGGGAGGACTTGCCAAGAAGATGTTCCTGATGCTTGAAGGTACTTTCCATTGTCCAACTGATTTTCAACTATTGACTCATCATATACCTGCCGAATCACCATTTTTACGGGTGTGCAGAATCCTGTCAAGACTTCGAGGAAGAGACTGGGTGGATCGAGATAGACTTGGACCCCATAAACTCTCCCGTCAAGGATGAAGCTGCGATGACCGTGCTGCGATTGGAGTCTCGCCTTGCCAGTGCTATGGATTATCTTCCTCGTCTGAAAGTGGCGGTGTCGCGGATTGACACAGAGCTCTGGCCCCGAGTGACGTTCTAGAATGATCTCGAGTCCCTGATGACTCGACTCAAAGAAATCCCTGGTCGAGTGCAAGAGTGGAAGAAGTCGTCTGCTCGTTGTGGCTCTGTCCCTGGTCTGAGTCCATTGCAACGAGGTCAAAGAAGAGAAGCTGGCGGCTCCAAGGTCACCAACACCAAGAAGCTCCAATTCCAGACCTTCATGGAGACCTTCATCAACGCTGCCACTCGTATTGCAGACGGTATCGACCTTGGCAGCTTCGTTGAGCCGACAAGCCCTACTCCTGCCGAGTGAACAAACTTAATGCCTCACCTTTATTTGCCTCGGAATGCCGAGTGATTTTGTAACCATTAAAATCTTTCAGGCCTGATGCCTGAGTACTTCTGTTCGTGGTTCCAAACTTTGCTGGATTTATCTGAACTTGGTTTTTCTTTGAATATGGTTGCTTTGTCTTCACCACTTTTAGATCTTTTAACTCCAATTGAAGCTTGATTTCTCACTCGAAATAGACGTTGTACTTGTGACGCAGCTTCGATGAGACGGCCGCGGACACGAGCACTAGGTGCCGTATTCGATTTGCACCTCGTCATTCTTGCGGATCAGGATGGAGTGGACGTTGTACTTGTGATGCAGCTCTGATGAGAGGGCCATGGATCCGAGCACTAGGTGCCGTACTCGATTTGCCCCTCGTCGTCCTTGCGGATCAGGATGGAGCGGACGTTATACTTGTGACGCAGCTCCGAGGATCTTTGTAACTTAGGCGAATCAGGTTCGCAGCTAAGCCTCCGAGTGAGAGGGTTGCTCTTCACTCGGAGTGGTTTTTTCACTTAGGTGAGTACGGGTCGCAGCTAAGCCCCTGAGTAGGAGGATTGCTCTCCAATCGGAGTGGTTTTTTAACTTAGGCGAGTATGGGGTCGCAACTAAGCCCTCGAGTGGGAGGATTGCTCTCCACTTGGAGTGTTTTTTAACTTAGGCGAGTATGGGTCGCAGCTAAGTGTCCTAGTGGGAGGATTGCTCTCCACTCGGAGTGGTTTTTTTAACTTAGGCGAGTACGGGGTCGCAGCTAAGCCCTCGAGTGGGAGGATCAAGGTAGTCAGAGTCGGGATTCGGAGTCAGATCGATTTTCCCCAGACAGAATCGAGTCGTAAGATCGAGGCGTGGAATCGAGGATTCTACTATATTTACTCAAAGAAGATATTTTGTATGCACACAACAAATTTATATGGGTTATATAGAGTTTTGACACTAAATATGGAGCAAAGAACGTACACATCAATGCTAGTTGTATTCCACTTCTTTTTATGGCTAACCTACCATCTAGCTCGCATGTATGGAACATATATGAGAGGGAAATATATAGAACATTTAAACCTTCAATGCACGAAATTTACTTAGGTTCTTTTTAGAGTGCGTGAATAGTCGATCACTTGTCTATTTGAGCTGCAGTGCTAAACCTTGAAGGGTCTTCCTCTCCTTCTCCGATCAATCTTGAAGCATCCCCTTTTTCATGCCAATTCCACCTGTTGACAAGCCTGGTCCTCAATTTCGATCTAGGGTTGTTGAGAGCTAGATCAAAGCTGCCGGCGGCTGAGCATTTGGGCTTGGGAGGGGAAAAAAGGCCCATGAGGTATATGAAAAGGGGTTTGGATGATTGCATACTATTCTGCTACAACTAAACAAACGACTTAGATAAATTAGTAGAATCGGACATAGTCCATAGCATAGTCGGGATTGTACAGTTTTGTATAGGATTCTATGATTTGGATCGCGACTCAACATGGATTCTACCTGATCTGGATTCATAGTGGGATTTGGATCGACATGCTTCTGTAGGGTCGTGAAGTCATAGGATTCTAGCAGTCGAGTCGGGATTCTGACTACCTTGGGGAGGATTGCTCTCCACTCAGAGTGGTTTTTTAACTTAGGCGAGTATGGGGTCACAGCTAAGCCCTCGAGTGGGAGGATTGCTCTCCACTCGGAGTGGTTTTTTAACTTAGGCGAGTACGGGGTCGCAGCTAAGCCCCCGAGTGGGAGAATTGCTCTCCACTCGGAGTCGTTTTTTAACTTAGGTGAGTATGGGGTCGCAGCTAAGCCCCAGAGTGGGAGGATTGCTCTCCACTCGGAGTGGGTTTTTTAACTTAGGTGAGTACGGGGTCGCAGCTAAGCCCCCGAGTGAGAGGGTTGCTCTCCACTCGGAGTGGTTTTTTAACTTAGGCGAGTACGGGGTCGCAGCTAAGCCCCCGAGTGGGAGGATTGCTCTCCACTCGTAGTGGTTTTTTAACTTAGGTGAGTACGGGGTCGCAGCTAAGCCCCTGAGTGGGAGGATTGCTCTCCACTTGGAGTGGTTTTTTAACTTAGGCAAGTACGGGGTCGCAGCTAAGCCCCCGAGTGAGAGGGTTGCTCTCCACTCGGAGTGGTTTTGAAACTTAGGCGAATAAGGTTTGCGGCTAAGCCACCCACTGGCGGATTTGAACACATGTGTTTATGGGATAACAATCATTAATATACCGCAAAAATCTTGTCTTTGATAAGCAAACTGAAGGATTCTTATTACAACTTGTCAATCCGAGTGTTTTAGGTATAGAAACGGCAGAGCAGCTCCGCATGCCACGAGCGTGGCTCGTCTTCTTTCTTGGCTACGTTGTAGAGGTGATACGCCCCATTGTGGAGCACCTTGGTAATGATGAAGGGACCTTCCCCAGGCCGGAGCGAGCTTGTGAGGTCGTTTCTGATGCACTCGGAGCACAAGGTCTCCTTCTTGGAATGCTCGACCTCTGACATTACGGGCATGGAATTGACGCAGGTCTTGTTGATAGATGGTCGACCGGATCAGAGCCATCTCACATTCCTCCTCCAAGAGATCAACTGCATCTTGGCCTGCCTATTCAGCTTCAACTTCTGAGAAGAGTTCCACTCGGGGGGCGTTGTGCATCAAGTCACTCGGAAGCACAGCTTCAGCACCATACACCATGAAGAAAGAAGTTCAGTCAGTCGACCGGTTGGGAGTTGTTCTCAGTCCCCATAAGACAGATGGCAATTCAGTCACCCAGGCTCCAGCAGCATGTTTGAGGTCGCGCATCAGCTGGGGTTTCAGCCCTTGAAGGATCAAACCACTCGCCCTTTCTGCTTGCCCATTCGACTGCGGGTGCGCAACAGATGCGTAATCGACCCGAATGCCTTGGGAAGCACAAAATGCCCTAAACTCATCAGAATCAAAGTTGGAGCCGTTATCTATGATAATGTTGTGAGGGACTCCATATCTGAATATTAGCTCCCTGTTGAAACTGATGGCAGTGCTTGAATCAAGGTTCTTGGTAGGCTTGGCTTCGATCCATTTGGTGAATTTGTCGACTGCTACGAGCAAATGAGTGAAACCACTTCTGCCGGTCTTGAAGGGTCCAACCATATCCAACCCCCATACTGCAAACGGCCTGACGAGTGGAATAGTCTTCAAGGCAGATGCAGGCTTGTGAGACATGTTTGAGTAGAACTGACAGCCTTCGCACTTGTCGACTATATCTTTTGCCATCTCATTTGCACGCGGCCAATAGAATCCCACTCGGTATGCTTTGGCCACGATGGTCCGAGAGGACGCATGGTGACCACAGGTCCCAGAGTGGATCTCATTTAAAAGCATTCGACCTTCTTCTGGGGAGATGCAATGTTGAGCCACTCATGTGACACTTTCCCTGTAAAGCTGCCCACTTATCACGATGAAGGCTTTGGATCGACGGATGATCTGGCGGGCCTCATCTTCATCTTCTGGGAGTTCCTGCCTGAGCAGGTATGCGATATATGGCACCGTCCAGTCGGGGATGATTACTAAAACTTCCATGACCAAGTCGACTACAGCTGGGACTTCAATCTCAGTCGGATTGGTTGAACTTATCGGTTGTGGGGGCTCTTCCGTGAAGGGATCTTCTTGAACTGACGAGGTGTGGAGATGCTCCAAGAAAACATTACTGGGGATAGGCTTCTGAGTGGAACCTATCTTCGCGAGATCATCAACAACTTGATTCTTGATTCGGGGTATGTGGTGGAGTTCTAACCCCTCAAACTTCTTTTCTAGCTTTCTTACTACATTGCAATAACCAGTCATTGCTGGACTCCTAATATCCCACTCCTTCATCACTTGATTGACCACCAAGTCTGAGTCGCCATAGACCATCAAGCGTCGAACGCCGAGTGAAATGGCCATACGTAACCCATACAAAAGTGTCTCATACTTAGCTTCATTGTTTGAAGAATCAAAGTGAATCTGGAGGACATAGCTGAGCTTGTCACCTCTTGGGGATACCAAAACCACTCCTGCACCAGAGTCATTCAACATCTTGGACCCATCAAAGAACATAGTCCAATGCTCTGAGTGAATCTGGGTCGGTTTCTGCTGTTCAATCCACTCGGCGAGGAAATCTGCAATCGCCTGGGACTTGATTGCTTTCTTTGCCTCAAACTTGATATCCAAAGGAAGGAGTTCAATTGCCCATTTTGCCACTCAACCAGTTGCATCCCTATTGTTCAGAATTTCTGATAATGGAGCATCGCTAACGACTGAAACCGAGTGGTTTGAGAAGTAGTGTGCAACTTTCTTCGTGGTCAAATAAATTCCATAAACAAGCTTCTGATAATGTGGATATCTCTGCTTGGATGGAGTCAAGACTTCAGAAATATAATATACTGGGCGCGGAACTTTGTAGGCTTTGCCTTCTTCTTCCTTCTCGACCGTGAGCACTGTGTTGACAACTTGTCCAGTGGCTCCGATGTAAAGCAGTAAAGGCTCTTTGCTGATTGGAGCAGCAAGCACCGGCTGGGTGGGAAGCAGGGCTTTGAGCTCTTCAAATGCTGCTTCAGCTTCAGGATTCCTCTCAAACTTGTCAGACTTCTTCATCAGTCGGTAAAGAGGTAATGCCTTTTCACCGAGGCGTGAGATGAATCGACTCAATGCGGCCAAACAACCAGTAAGCTTCTGAACGTCATGCACATGCACAGGCCGTTTCATTTGGAGGATTGTGCCAACCTTCTCTGGGTTTGCGTCGATTCCTTGTTCGGAAACAAGCAAACCGAGTAACTTTGCACCTGGGACACCGAACATGCACTTTGATGGGTTGAGCTTGATATCATATCTTCTTAAGTTGGCAAAGGTTTCAGCGAGGTCAGTCAGTAGGTCGGAACCTTTGCGTGACTTGACCACAATGTCATCCATGTATGCTTCCACATTCCGACTGATTTGAGTGAGCAGGCACTTCTGAATCATTTGCATGAACGTGGCACCAGCATTCTTGAGGCCAAAGGGCATAGTGACATAGCAAAAACACCTAAATGGGGTGATGAAAGTTGTTTTAATTTCGTCATGTCCATACAGTCAGATATGATGGTACCCGGAATATGCATCTAAAAAGGACAAGCGATCACACCTGGCAGATGAGTCGACTATCTGGTCGATGCGGGGCAGAGGGAAATGATCTTTTGGTCAGGCCCAATTGATATGCTTGAAATCAATACACATTTGAAGTGACTTATCTTTCTTGGGGACCATGACAATAGTGGCGAGCCACTAGGAGTGGTATATCTCACGGATGAACTTAGCTGCCAGAAGCCGAGCCACCTCCTCGCCAATTGCCTTCCTCTTCTCCGCGGCAGGCCGATGGAGACGCTCTTTAATGGGGTTTGCTTTTGGGTCGACTCGCAAACGGTGCTGAGCCAGTCCCCTGGGTACACCTGGCATGTCTGATGGTTTCCATGCAAAGATGTTCCAGTTCTCATGGAGGAACTGGATGAGCGCTTCTTCCTATTTGCTGTCGAGTGTTGTTGAGATATGAGTCAGAGCAGCATCGGGATCGGTCGGGTGAATGTGAACTGGTTTTGTTTCACCAGACGACTAAAATATAGAATCTGAAGCAGGCTTCTTGGCACGCAACAAATCACTCGGATCTGCATTCTTCTTGTATACTTGCATCTCTACTGCTGCCATCTGTTCATCGAAGATCTTTGAGCCCTTTTGGAGGCACTCTTCTGCTCTCTGCTGATTTCCAGTGACTGTGATCACGCCTCTAGGGTCAGGCATCTTCAACTTGAGGTACACGTAACATAGTCGAGCCATGAAACGAGCATGTGCAGGCCTGCCTAGAATAGTGTGGTAGGCACTATCAAAATCCACCACCTCAAACGTCAACTTCTCCTTGCGGTAATTCTTTGAATCTCCAAAAACCACATCAAGAGTGATCTGACCGAGTGAATCGGCTTTCTTTCCTGGGATGACTCCGTAGAATCGCATGTTGCTCTCGCTGAGCTTGGACATCGGAGTGCCCATCCCTCAGAGGGCCTCAGCGTACAAAATGTTCAAACCACTGCCACCATCCATCAAAACCTTGGTCAGTTGAGTGCCCCCAACGACTGGGTCGACCACCAACGCTTGCCGCCCAGGGGTAGCAACATGCGCTGGGTGGTCAGACTGGTCGAATGTAATGGTTTTTTTTGACCACTTCAAATATGTCATCGTTGCCGGAGCAACCATGTTTACTTCTCTGTTGATAACTTTCAGTCGACTTTTTCTCTCGAGGTCAGCAAAAATCACTAAAGTGGCATTGACGTTGGGGTAACCGTCATCTTCCTCTTTGTCTTCCTCCTTATCAGACTATTTTTCCTTCTCACTAGGCTGACCCTCTCGGAAACTCTGAATCAGGAGTCGGCACGGTCGAGTGGTATGCTTGGCAAGAATCAAGTTTCCATCCTCATCTTTTTTGGTGCATATATGACACGGTAAATCAAGCACATCATTTCCCGCTTGATCTTTCAATTTTTTGGGGGTCTAAGGCCCTTTAGGCCTCCCCTTGAACTTCCCTTGATTCAAAACTGCTACCTTAGCAGGACCTGCGGGTTCAGCTTTGCGTTTCTGCTTCCGACTGGAGTTTCCTCCTCCGGTGTCCTAGGCGACTGATTTGTTCTTGCCACCCCGGAGTCGGTCTTCTTCTTCGTCGGTAGCATACCGAGTGGCTATCTCCATCATCCGAGTCAGAGACATGTCTCCGGTCCGACCGAACTTCAAGTTGAGCTCTCTGTACCAGACGCCTTCTTTAAAGGCGCAAGCTGCTTGATGCTATGATACATTCTCCACTGTATGATGAAGGGTAGTCCATCTCTGGATATAGTCTCTCAAAGTCTCATTCTGTTTCTAAACACAATGCTGCAATTCGGCCAAACCAGCAGGTCGCTTGCAGGTGCCCTCGAATGTTTTGGTAAACACTCGGGCTAACTCTTCCCAACTGAAAATGTTCCCAGGGGCCAACTGATTCAACCAAGCTCTGGCGGAACCCTCAAGCATCAAAGGGAGGTGTTTGCATGGCCACCTCATTGTTGCCACCACCAATGTGCACTGCCACTCGGTAATCCTCCAACCAAGTGCCGGGCTTCGACTCTCCGGTGAACTTACTTACGCCCGTCGCCAACCTAAAGTTGTGAGAGATCTCAGTGGCTCGGATGGCTCCTCCGGAGCACTCGGGGCCGGAAACGTGCACTCTGCTTCCACTTGGTCGATATCTGTCCAGTCCTTCTCTGTATGCTCTATTCCTGTCGACCAAACCTTTCACGAGGAGTGATCTTGCATCGAACCCAGGCTCTCTTGGGTCGACTGGAACTCTGCGATCATTACCATATGGGCATCTATTGTCATACCATCGGTGCGCGTATGACCCGCCCCTCGGAGGGGGTGAAGGCACTCAACGGTGGTTATCACAGGCATACTCACGATCAAATTCTCCGTGGGCTCTTCCCAGGTGCCGATCTCGATGGTGATCATGATCATCACATCACAAAGGCGTCTGAGACTATCGCGCCGATCGAATCGTGCCCTCGCTCGCCGACCTGCTCACGGATTCTCATAAGAATCGAGAAATGGCTGAGTTTTGCTTCCTGCCATCCGGAGCAGCGTTTGGATCTGCATCAAGCCTCTTCCATCCTCTGAATGGGACGGATGAATAGATTCTGCTATACGTGCAACTGCTATAAGATTCTGGATCGGAGTGCGATATACTTGGGGTTCAGGTGGAAACAATTGTCATTGTCGTCGACTGGATTCAGGGATCAGTCGACGGGCGCGTTCGTCGAGAGAATGCTGGATGTTCTCCAGACGCGTGCGCTCGGCCAAAGTGGCCAGGCGCGAAGCCTCCAAGGCCCGAGCCTCGGAAGTCCTCCCCATGATAGGGGCCTGGAGCGCCTCCATGTTGCGGCGGCGCAACTCTTCCCTCTGCTGCGAATTGAGAGGTTGGGGCTTGTACTCATCATGACCATACGACAGGCCATCACCATTGCTATTGTCACCGTTGCGGCGAAACCCAGGTGGGCTGTGACGAGAGTCGACCATGAGGACTTCTGCCATGGGGTCACTGCTCCCGCGCTCGGAAAGAGTGTCCGCGGAGCCAGTTGAATGGTCCGTAGAGAAATTCGTCGGGCTCGATCGCCGCGACTTGTGGGGTGGCCGACTGGTGGGCCACCGCATGCTTTACCCACCGATGGAGCCACGACCGATCGGATCTCCTGCGGTGACGTCCAGCGGAGTGTGTGTGGATGATGCGGGAGCCGACTGATACGGGGTCGATGGCTACCGCAGAAGGACGCCACAGGCACTCGCGCGAAAGTGCGCTGCGCCGCGGATCGGAAGAGCCTCGACATCGAGGGGGGCTTCTTGAAGCCAGGCGGAATCGTCAGCGATGAAAGTGAGCGCGCCGAGTCGGAACTCACGGCCCACAACCAAACCACCACCGGAAACCATGTTGATGAAGATCGAAAAAAATGCAACCTCACCGGAAGTTGCCAAGACGCTTTGCCCCAAGGTGGGCGCCAACTTTTGTGGTACTAGGTATGACAGTAAGAGTAGGGGTACGTATAAGGAGGTGAGGCCCTAGCTACGACGAGGGTGTACACATGAGTTTACGAGTTCAGGCCCCTCTCGGCGAAGGTAAAATCCCTACGTCTCGGTGCCCTGAGTCGGTCGACTGGGATATGGGTGTTTGTGTTACAGGGGGTGCGAACCCTTGTGCCAGAGGAGGGGGTGGATTATATAGAGTGCGTCAGGACCCCAGCCATCCCCCGTTACAGGGTTCAATGTACATTAAGACAGGGCGTTACTGATAATCCCCAAGTGTAGGGAATCATTGTAGCAATTTCCAAATGTGGAAGTGATAAGTATGGAGTGTCGAACCCACAAGGAGCTAAAGGTAAGATCAATATTCTCTCAAGCCCTATCTGCCACTGATACGACTCTACGTGCACCGAACGTTTGCTTTCAACTAGAAACAAGAAATAAAACTGTGTTGTGGGTATGAAGAGGATAACTTTGTATGATATCGGAGAACTAAAATATAAAAGTAGGTGCTGTTATCATAAAGTTAGAATATATTACTAAATAATATAAATAGCGAGTGTGGAATAATGATGGATCGGTGTGCGGAATTGTCCTAGGCAATTGTTAACAAGACCGATAGTCGTCATTGCAATTTCATATGAGGGAGAGGCATAAGCTAATATACTTTCTCTACTTGGATCATATGCACTTATGATTGGAACTCTAGCAAGCGTCCGCAACTACTAAAGATCATTAAGGTAAAACCCAACCATAGCATTAAAGCATCAAGTCCTCTTTATTACCATACACAACAACCCCCTTACTCAGGTTTGTGTTTCAGTCACTCACCAAAACACTATAAGCGAATCATGAACGTATTGCAACACCCTACAGCGGGAATCCCTCACGCTTGCGCGACACGGAGGGCACCATAGGACAACACCAAGATAAAACATACAACTCATACCAATCTAGACCATCAATCAACCCAAGGACAAAAGATATCTACTCAAAACATCATAGGATGCCAACACATCATTGAATCATAATATGCGGCATAAAGCACCATGTTCAAGTAGGGATTACAGCGGGGTGCGGGAGAGTGGACCGCGTAAAAGAGATGAGGATGGTGATGATGATGGTGATGTTGATGAAGACGATCACCGCGGCGATGATTCCCCTCCCGATGGCACTCAGGTGCCACCAAGAGAAAGGAGGAGAGATTCTCCCCCTTGTGCTTCCTCCTCCATGGCTTTCCTCCTCTGGTCCTTGGCCTTCATGGCTATGATGGCCCCTCCAAGATCCTCCTCCATGGCCTCTGGTGATGATGGCCCCCTCCGGCAGGGTGCCAGAGAAAGCCTAGATTGATTTCTCGTGGCTACAAAGGCTTGCGGCGGCGGAACTCCCGATCTCGGTTATTTCCCGAAGGTTTCTGTATTTATAGGAATTTTTGGCGTTGGTTTCACGTCATGTGGGTCTCCGGGCTGTCCACGAGATAGGGGGCGCGCCCTAGGGGGGTGGGCACGCGCCCCCACTCTCGTGGGCAACCCGGGACTCTCTGGCCCAACTCCGATGCTCCGTGGTCTTCTTTTGGTCCAAAAAAATCCTCAAAAATTGGCACGTCAATTGGACTCCGTTTGGTATTCCTTTTCTGTAAAACTCAAAAACAAGGAGAAAATAGAAACTGGCACTGGGCTCTAGGTTAATAGGTTAGTCCCAAAAATCATATAAAATGACATATAAATGCATATAAAACATCATAGATGGATAATATAATAGCATGAATACTTCATAAATTATAGATACTGTTGGAGACGACAAGATACCCAAGCTTAATTCCTGCTCGTCCTCGAGTAGGTAAATGATAAAAGAAATAATTTATGAAGTGTGAATGCTAGCAGGTGCACAAGTTTGATCAATGATAATTTCAATCACCTTCTCTAGCATCATTATGTGTCATAATAGTAGCTTATTTCATAAACCTTTCATGATCAAGTAACAATCTATTCACAATGGCAAGTATGGTTCAGAACTTTATTGAGAACTAACAAACTATAATCTCAGTCAATGAAGCAATTGCAATTTATTATAACATCAGAAAGAGTCAAGAATAGAGCTTTTCAGCAAGTCCACATACTCAACTATCATATAGTCTTCTACAATTGCTAACACTCACGCAATACTTGTGGTTATGGAGTTTCAGCCGGACACTAAGAAAGATAGGGGCTTATTGTGTTGCCTCCCAACGTATTCACCTTCAGGTGATGTCAACAATAATAGCCCATGCTAACTTACATCCAATTGGATATATATATCATGATCTTTCAAACACGAGGAGCTTGCCAAAGGATAAAATGAAAAAGGGAAAGGTGAGGATCACCCTAACTCAAGCATAAAGTAAAAACTTAAAGTAAAAGATAGGCCCTTCGCAGAGGGAAGCAGAGGTTGTCATCTGGTTTAGAGTTGGATGCATGAAATCTTAATGCAAAAGAACGTCACTTTATATTGCCCCTTGTATGTGGACCTTTATTATGTAGTCCGTCGCTTTTATTGCTTCCACGACAAGATCGTACAAAGCTTATTTTCTCTGCACTAATAATTCATACATATTTAGATAGCAATTTTTATTGCCTGCAACATGACAACTTACTTGAAGGATCTTACTCAATCCATAGGTAGGTATGGTGGACTCTCATGGCAAAACTGGGTTTAAGGATATTTGTAAGCACAAGTAGTATCTCTACTTGGTGCAAGGAATTTGGCTAGCATGAGGGGGAAAGGCAAGCTCAACATTTTTGGAAGGTCAATGATAATATACTTTAACTGAGATGTGAGAAAACATAAACCATTACGTTGTCTTCCTTGTCCAACGTCAACTCTTTTAGCATGTCATACTTAATGAGTGCTCCCAATCATAAAAGATGTCCAACATAATATATTTGTATGTGAACCTCTCTTTCCTTATTACTTCCTATTAATTGCAACGATGACCAAAACTACGTTTGCCAACTCTCAACAACTTTTATGCCTCATACTCTTTATATGTGAAGTCATTACTATCCATGTTATAAGCATATGAAACATATAAAAATTCAGATTTATGACATTCAATTCATTCTCCCATTTACTTATAGGATATACATGAAGCACATGAGTAAATGACAAACTACTCCAAAAGATATGAGTGAAGGACACTAAGTAGTCAAATAATTAACTAGCCATGGGAGGGTTCCTTTTTTATTCAATATTTCATATCCAATGATTTTATTCAAACATCAAGTAAAATTGAAAATACGCTCCAAGCAAAACACATATCATGTGACGAATAAAAATATAGCTCAGAGTAAGATGTACCGATAGTTTTGAAGACGAAAGAGGGGATGCCTTCCGGGGCATCCCCAAGCATAGGCGCTTGAGTCTTCCTTTAATATTACCTTGGGGTGCCTTGGGCATCCCCAATCTTAGGGTATTTCCACTCCTTATTCTCCTCATATCGATATCTCACCCAAAACTTGAAAACTTCAATCACACAAAACTTAATGGAACTTCGTGAGATAGGTTAGTATGATAAAGAGTAAACCATGCACTTTGGTACTGAAAAAATACAAGGTTCATAATTGTTTTCACATAATGCCTACTGTACCATATCATTTCTACATTTTATATTGATAAATATAAGCCATAGAAACTAGAAAACAAGCAAACTATGCAAAGAAAAAAGAATCTGTCAGAAACAGAACAGTCTGTAATGATATGAACAATAACCATACTTCTGCTACTCCAAAAATTATGAAATAAATTGGTGGACGTGAGGAATTTGTCTATTAATATTATGCAAAAGTAATCAACTCAAAACCACTCTTCTGTAAAAAATGACAGCTAATCTCGTGAGCGCAAAGTTTCTGTTTTTTACAGCAAGATCACATTAACTTTCACCCAAGTCTTCCCAAAGGTCTTACTTGGCACTTTATTGAAACAAAAGCTATAAAACATGATTAATACAGTAGCCTAATCATGTAGATAAACAAAAACAGTAAGGGTAAATATTGGGTTGTCTCCCAACAAGCGCTTTTCTTTAATGCCTTTTAGCCAGGCATGATGATTTCAATGATGCTCGCATAAAAGAAAAGAGTTGAAACACAAAGAGAGCATCATGAAGAATATGACTAGCACATTTAAATCTAACTCACTTCGTATGTCTAGGGATTTAGTGATCCCACAATTTATAGGAACAAAAGTAAACTAGCATAGGGAGGCAAAACAAGTATAACTTCAAAAGTTTAAGCACATAGAGAGGAAACTTGATATTATTGCAACTCCTACAAGCACATATTCCTCCCTCATAATAATTTTCAGTAGCATCATGGGTAGCAACTTTGTTCTCATACTCAATTGGAACCTCTTCCGAAATAGTGGAATACTAACTAAAGTTGACACTCTTCCAAATCCACTTTCATAAATATCGTACGAAGATTCAACACCCTCCAAGATAGTGGGATCACTAATTCCTAAAGTTGACACTCTTCCAAACCCACTTTTAAATTATAGAATTATTCATACTCCAAAAGATATAAGTGAAGTTCCTGGAGAATTCTACCATTAATATAGACTAGCCAATATCCAAGCTCAAAATATATAAGTGAAACGCACGAAGCATTCTATAAAACCATACTCAAACGATTTAAATGAAGCACAAAGAGCAATTCTATAAGATCATACTTAAAAGATATAAGTGAAGCACATGAATTATTCTATAAATCAATGAAGAGCTATCTCATACTAGCATGATTCTTAAAGAAAATAAAAAAACACAAAGGACACAAATTATGTGAACAAAACAAAAACCGAGGTATACCGATATTTGTTGAAGAAGAAAGATGGGATGCCAACCGGGGCATCCCCAAGCTTAGATGCTTGAGTATCCTTTGAAATATTTACTTGGGGTGCCTTGGGAATCCCCAAGCTTGAACTATTGTCTCTCTTTGTTCTTCTCACATCAGTAACTCCTCGTTCTTCAAACACTTCATTCACAAAAACTTAAACAAAAAACTTGTGAGATCCGTTAGTGTAATAAAGCAAACTACCACTTCAAGTTACTGTAATTAACTCATTCTTTGTTTATATTGGTGTTAAACCTACTGTATTCCATCTTCTCTATGGTTCATACCCTTACATACTAGCCATAGATGCATCAAAAGAAGCAAACAACACACGAAAAACAGAATCTGTCAAGAACAGGACATACTGTAGTAATCTGGAAGTTTAGTAAACTTCTGTAACTCCAAAAATTATGAACTAAATTTGAAAATTTGAACAATTTGTGCATAAGTAATGTGCAAAAAGTTTCAGACCCATTTGACTTTCCAGTAAAAAAATGTAAATTCATGCACTACAGCCAAAGTTTCTGTTTTTGTTCTGCACATAGTAAGCAAGCAATCTTATCATACTAAAACCAAAGCTTGGCACATTATTTTTATAATACAATGGATATATACAAGGGGATAATTATTTACAGAGAAACTTCCATGAAAAATTCTACATTGTTTCCGTGAGCATGAACACAAGTGCTCAAGGTCGACCCTCACTTCTTCAATGCATAACTTTCCAATCACTTCTCTTTTTGAAAAACTTTTTTAGGCATGAGAGGCAAGTAAATAATTTTTGGTATTTTCATTCTTTTTAAAAAAATTGTATGTTTCACCCACAACTAAACAGAAACAAAAATGAAAAACAAAATCTACTTAGTGAAGAAAGCAAACAAGCACACACGAAAATATCAACCCCACGCTATTGCTCCCTGGCAACGGCGCCAGAAAACAGCTTGATAATCCCCAAGTGCAGGGAATCATCGTAGCAATTTCCAAAGGTGGAAGTGATAAGTATGGAGTGTGGAACCCACAAGGAGCCAATATTCTCTCAAGCCCTATTTGCCACTGATACGACTCTACGTGCACCGAACGTTTGCTTCCAACTAGAAACAAGAAATAAACTGTGTTGTGGGTATCAAGAGGATAACTTTATATGATATCGGAGAACTAAAATATAAAAGTAGGTGCTGTTATCATAAGTTAGAATAATATCACTAAATAATATAAATAGCGAGTGTGGAATAATGATGGATCGGTGTGCGGAATTGTCCTAGATAATTGTTAACAAGACTGATAGTCGTCATTGCAATTTCATATGAGGGAGAGGCATAAGCTAACATACTTTCTCTACTTGGATCATATGCACTTATGATTGGAACTCTAGCAAGCATCCACAACTACTAAAGATCATTAAGGTAAAACCCAACCATAGCATTAAAGAATCAAGTCCTCTTTATTCCCATATGCAACAACCCCCTTACTCGGGTTGGTGTTTCAGTCAGTCACCAACCCACTATAAGCGAATCATGAATGTATTGCAACACCCTACAGCAGGAATCCCTCACGCTTGCGCGACACGGACGGCACCATAGGACAGCACCAAGATAAAAACATACAACTCGTACCAATCTAGACCATCAATCAACCCAAGGATAAAAGATATCTACTCAAAACATCATAGGATGGCAACACATCATTGAATCATAATATGCGGCATAAAGCACCATGTTCAAGTAGGGATTACAGCGGGGTGCGGGAGAGTGGACCGCGTAAAAGAGATGAGGATGGTGATGATGATGGTGATGTTGATGAAGACGATCACCATGGCGATGATTCCCCCCGATGGCACTCAAAGCCACCAAGAGAAAGGAGGAGAGATTCTCCCCCTTGTGCTTCCTCCTCCATGGCTTTCCTCCTCTGGTCCTTGGCCTTCATGGCGATGATGGCCCCTCCAAGATCCTCCTCCATGGCCTCTGGTGATGATGGCCCCCTCCGGCAGGGTGCCAGAGAAAGCCTAGATTGATTTCTCGTGGCTACAAAGGCTTGCGGCGGCAGAACTCCCGATCTCGGTTATTTCCCGAAGGTTTCTGTATTTATAGGAATTTTTGGCGTTGGTTTCACGTCAGGGGGGTCTCCGGGCTGTCCACGAGATAGGGGGCGCGCCCTAGGGGGGTGGGCACGCGCCCCCACTCTCGTGGGCAACCCGGGACTCTCTGGCCCAACTCCGATGCTCCGTGGTCTTCTTTTGGTCCAAAAAAATCCTCAAAAATTGGCACGTCAATTGGACTCCGTTTGGTATTCCTTTTCTATAAACTCAAAAACAAGGAGAAAACAGAAACTGGCACTGTGCTCTAGGTTAATAGGTTATTCCCAAAAATCATATAAAATGACATATAAATGCATATAAAACATCATAGATGGATAATATAATAGGATGAATACTTCATAAATTATAGATACGTTGGAGACGTATCAGTTACTGGTAACACCAGCTATAAAGAGCTATTAATGATCTTTAAGACTACAGAGTGAACGCCTGACCATTGCCATCCTGAGTGACTATAGGTCTTCAGCACTCCGAGTGGTTTCTTGTATGGTCGAGTGACTTCATTTTGGTCAAATGGAATTGGGGTATCCGAGTGAGATAATTGGTTGAGTGGATTGCACTCCAAGGTTACTTCAGTCGGTATCGCTTGTTACACTTTGAATGTCCTTGATTCTAGGGTACTGACCTTGGGTAGGGCATCTAGGTCAGGCCTATGACCCTACCCTAGGTCCATGGTATCGTCAGGTGCCCCCCGTCCCCCGTATATAAAGGAGGGGATGAGTAGGTTGCCGGCCCTAGGGATGGCACGCCATGGGGGGAGTCCTACTAGGACTCCACTCCTAATAGGATTCGCCCCCTTTCCTTCTAATGGAGAGGGGAAGAGGGAAAGAGGAGGAGAGTGAGAAGGAAAGGGGGGCGCGCCCCCCAACCCTAGTCCAATTCGTTTGGGCAGGGGGGGGGGAACCACCTCCTGTGGCCTGGCTCCTCTTCTGAACTATGGCCCATGAGGCCCATTACCTTTCCCGGGGGGTTCCGGTAACCTCCTGGTACTCCGAAAAATCCCCGAACCTCTTCGGAACCATTCCGTTGTCCGTATATAACTTTCCAATATATCAATCTTTACCTCTCGACCATTTAGAGACTCCACGTCATGTCCGTGATCACATCCGGGACTCCGAACAAACTTCGATCACCAAAACACATAACTCATAATACAAATCATCATCGAACATTAAGCGTGAGGACCCTATGCATTCGAGAACTATGTAGACATGACCAAGACATATCTCCGGTCAATAACTAATAGCAGAACCTGGATGCTCATATTGGTTCCTACATATTCTACGAAGATCTTTATCGGTCAAACCACATAATAACATACGTTATTCCCTTTGTCATCAATATGTTACTTTCCCGAGATTCGATTGTCGGTATCATCATACCCAGTTCAATCTCGTTACCGGCAAGTCTCTTTACTCATTCTGTAATGCATCATCCTGTAACTAACTCATTAGTCACATTGCTTGCAAGGCTTATAGTGATGAGCATTACCGAGAGGGCCCAGAGACACCTCTCCGAGACACGGAGTGGCAAATCCTAATCTCGATCTAAGCCAACCCAACAAACACCTCGGAGACACCTATAGAGCATCTTTATAATCACCCAGTTACGTTGTGACGTTTGATAGCGCACAAGGTGTTCCTCCGGTATTCAGGAGTTTCATAATCTCATAGTCAGAGGACTATGTATAAGTCATGAAGAGAGCAATAGCAATAAAACTTAATGATCATAATGCTAAGCTAACGGCTGGGTCTTGTCCATCACATCATTCTCTAATGATGTGATCCCGTTCACCAAATGACAACACATGTCTATGGTCAGGAAACATAATCTTCTTTGATAAATGAGCTAGTCAAGTAGAGGCATACTAGGGACACTCTGTTTTGTCTATGTATTCACAGATGTACTAAGTTTCCGATTAATACAATTCTAGCATGAATAATAATCATTTATCATGATATAAGGAAATATAAAACAACAAGTTTATTATTGCCTCTAGGGCATATTTCCTTCAGTCTCTCACTTGCACTAGACTCAATAATCTAGTTCACATCTCCATGAGATTTAACACCAATAATTCACATCTGTATGTGATTAATACCCACAGTTCACATCAGCATGTGACCAACAACCAAAGGGTTTACTAGAGTCAATAATCTAGTTCACATCGCTATGTGATTAACACCCAAAGGGTACTAAGGTGTGATCATGTTTTGCTTGTGAGAGAAGTTTAGTCAACGGGTCTGTCATATTCAGAGCCGTATGTATTGTACAAATTTTCTATGTCTACAATGCTCTGCATGGAGCTACTCTAGGTAATTGCTCCCACTTTCAATATGTATCCAGATTGAGAATTAGAGTCATCTGGATCGTTGTAAAAGCTTGCATCGACGTAACTCTTTACGACGAACCCTTTATCACCTCCATAATCGAGAAATATTTCCTTAGTCCTCTTAGGCAACTAAGGATAACTTTGATCGCTATCCAGTGATCCACTCCTGGATCACTATCGTACCCCCTTGTCAAACTTATGATAAGGTACACAATAGGTCTGGTACCAAGGTAGTCAGAGTCGGGATTCGGAGTCGGATCGATTTTCCTCAGACAGAATCGAGTCGTAAGATCGAGGCGTGGAATCGAGGATTCTACTATATTTACTCAAAGAAGATATTTTGTATGCACACAACAAATTTATATGGGTTATATAGAGTTTTGACACTAAATATGGAGCAAAGAACGTACACATCAATGCTAGTTGTATTCCACTTCTTTTATGGCTAACCTACCATCTAGCTTGCATGTATGGAACATATATGAGAGGAAATATATAGAACATTTAAACCTTCAATGCACGAAATTTACTTAGGTTCTTTTTAGAGTGCGTGAATAGTCGATCACTTGTCTATTTGAGCTGCAGTGCTAAACCTTGAAGGGTCTTCCTCTCCTTCTCCGATCAATCTTGAAGCATCCCCTTTTTCATGCCAATTCCACCTGTTGACAAGCCTGGTCCTCAATTTCGATCTAGGGTTGTTGAGAGCTAGATCAAAGGTGCCGGCGGCTGAGCATTTGGGCTTGGGAGGGGAAAAAAGGCCCATGAGGTATATGAAAAGGGGTTTGGATGATTGCATACTATTCTGCTACAACTAAACAAACGGCTTAGATAAATTAGTAGAATCGGACATAGTCCATAGCATAGTCGGGATTGTATAGTTTTGTATAGGATTCTATGATTTTGATCGCGACTCAACATGGATTCTACCTGATCCGGATTCATAGTGGGATTTGGATCGACATGCTTCTGTAGGGTCGTGAAGTCATAGGATTCTAGCAGTCGAGTCGGGATTCTGACTACCTTGTCTGGTACACAACATAACATACTTTATAGAACCTATGGCTGAGGCATAGGGAATGACTTTCATTCTCTTTCTATTTTCTGCTGTGGTCGGGCTTTGAGTCTTACTGAACTTTACACCTTATAATACATGGAAGAACTCTTTCTATGACTGATCCATCTTGAACTCTTTCAAAATCTTGTCAAGGTATGTACTTATTGGAAAAAAATTATCAAGCATCTTTGATCTATCTGTCACATCCCTAGCTCTGGTCTGTCTAGAGCTAGCATCTGTTGTTGCATCATGTTTAAATTTTCTCTTAACCCTGAAATGGGGATCAACAAACCCCAGCACCCCCCTAAAAATACCAGGTTCAACTAAAAAACATTTCAATGAACCCAAAATGCCCTTCACAAAAGTTCATCATTTTTGAATTGGTCTAGAACCTCTCCCAAAAATGGTGCACATTTTTCTAGGCCATTCTGGATTTTGAATTAAATCATATAGTATTTGCATTTGGGCATTTAAATGCTAAATAATATTTTAAGTGCTCAAATAATCACAAACTGAAATGTTTATTGTTGGAGATATTCCAAACAGTGGCCACAGTCAGTTGCATGATTTTTGGAAATGCCCTGGCATTTTTAATAAAGCCAAACACAATTACAGAAAATAGAAAATAGAAAGAATTAGAGAGAGAGAGAGAGAGAGAGAGAGAGAGAGAGGAGGACTCACCTGGGCCACTTACCTGGCCTGGCTCTATAGTGGCCCAGCACTGTTCCTAGCCTACCCAGGGACATGGGCGTCTTCTTCCTCATGCCAGTGGGCACGAGGGCGTGTGCCCGCGGCACGCCGGCAAGCTGAAAGTGCAACTATCCCTAGGTGGTTTTGGTAATTAATAACAACATATAACTCATTGAGCTAATACTATTCCAAGACTATTATTTCAGGAAAGCTCAATGAATGGCATGGCATGCATGATGAAAGTGGATCCCTCAAAATACTAAGGACAAAGGATTGGCTCAAGTTCAAAAGCTCAAGAATCTTCATTTTACATTTTAGTGATCCAAGATCACATTGAGTCTATAGGAAAAGCCGATACTATCAAGGAGGGATGAGGTGTTGCTTAATGAGCCTCTTGCTTCATGTGCTTAGTGATATGCTCCAAAACCCTCAACTACTTTCCCACATCCACATATGACCTAAACCCAAAGCCAAAATCGGTCACACCG
The DNA here is from genome assembly GCA_021437245.1 of Aegilops speltoides. NCBI lineage: Eukaryota > Viridiplantae > Streptophyta > Magnoliopsida > Poales > Poaceae > Aegilops > Aegilops speltoides. The sequence goes on along the minus strand of CM038145.1, from coordinate 319,214,063 downwards.
AAACTTCCTATCCGGCGCCACCGATTCCAAAAGTCATAGCCATTGCCACAAACCCTAAGCAAATCGGTCTTACCGATAGGGATCTCGGTCTCACCGAGATGGGGTTGCGATCTCTCTGTTTCCCTTCGTAACGTTTTGGTCTAACCGAAGTGAGCGATCGGTCCCACCGAGATTGCAATGTAAACTCTCTGTTTCCTTTTTGTAACATTTTGGTCTCACCGAAAAGAGCAAACCGGTCCCACCGAGTTTACCTGACCAACTCTCTGGAAAGCTTATTACCAAATCGGTCTCACCGAGTTTGTGTAATCAGTATTACCGAGATTACGTTATGCCCTAACCCTAATTGAGTAGGTCTCACCGAGATGCATGTCAGTCCCACCGAAAATCACTAACGGTCACTAGGTTTACTAAATCGGTCCGACCGAGTTTAACAATTCAGTCCCACCGAGTTTGGTTAATTGTGTGTAACGGTTAGATTTTGTGTGGAGGCTATATATACCCCTGCACCTCCTCTTTATTTGTGGAGAGAGCCATCAGAACGAACCTACACTTCCAACTTACCATTTCTGAGAGAGAACCAGCTACTCATGTGTTGAGGCCAAGATATTCCATTCCTACCATATGAATCTTGATCTCTAGCCCTCCCCAAGTTGCTTTCCACTCAAATCTTCTTTCCACCAGATCCAAACCCATTGAGAGAGAGTTGAGTGTTGGGGAGACTATCATTTGAAGCACAAGAGCAAGGGGTTCATCATCAACGCACCATTTGTTACTTCTTGGAGAGTGGTGTCTCCTAGATTGGCTCGGTGTCACTTGGGAGCCTCCGACAAGATTGTGGGGTTGAACCAAGGAGTTTGTAAGGGCAAGGAGATCGCCTACTTTGTGAAGATCTACCGCTAGTGAGGCAAGTCCTTCGTGGGCAACGACCATGGTGGGATAGACAAGGTTGCTTCTTCGTGGACCCTTCTTGGGTGGAGCCCTCCGTGGACTCGCGCAGCCATTACCCTTCGTGGGTTGAAGTCTCCATCAACGTGGATGTACGATAGCACCACCTATCGGAACCACGCCAAAAACATCCGTGTCTCAATTGCGTTTGAATCCTCCAAACCCTTCCCTTTACTTTCTTGCATGTTGCATGCTTTAATTTCTGCTGCCTATATACTCTTTGCATGCTTGCTTGAATTGTGTGATGATTGCTTGACTTGTCCTAAAGTAGCTAAAATCTGCCAAACTATAAAATTGGGAAAAGGTTAAGTTTTTATTGGTCAAGTAGTCTAATCACCCCCCCCTCTAGACATACTTCAATGTCCTACAAGTGGTATCAGAGCTTTGGTCTCCATTTGCTTTGATTTCTATAGCTTTTGGTGGTCATAGCCTTGGTTTCACAACCTAGGAGAGTATGGCGTCTAGCGAGGGAAATTATCACCGTAGAGGTCCTTTCTTTGATGGTACTAATTTTGCTAGTTGGAAGCATAATATGAAAATGCATATTCTTGGACATAACCCCGCCGTTTGGACAAATATTTGTATTGGCTTGCAACGTGAATTTTTCGATGGGAGAGAACCAAACCGTGAAGCTAACGTGGAAGAATTGAAGATGCTGCAATACAACGCTCAAGCTTGTGATATCATCTTCAACGGATTGTGCCCCGAAGAATTCAACAAAATCAGCCGTTTTGAGAATGCAAAGGAAATTTGGGATACTTTGATTGATATGCATGAAGGTACCGAATCCGTCAAGGAATCCAAGTTGGATGTGCTCTAGAGTCAGCTTGACAAGTTCAAAATGAAGGATGGTGAAGGTGTCGCTGAAATGTACTCTAGGCTTGCTCTTATCACAAATGAGATTGCCGGCTTAGGGAGTGAAGAGATGACCGACAAATTCATCATTAAGAAGATCTTAAGAGCATTGGATGGAAAGTATGATACCGTGTGCACATTGATTCAAATGATGCCAAACTACAAAGATCTCAAGCCAACGGAAGTCATTGGAAGGATTGTTGCTCATGAGATGTCACTCAAGGATAAGGAGGAACTTCACAACAAGTCAAGTGGTGCTTACAAAGCCTCAAGTGAAGCCCCCACATCATCAAGTGAGAAACCAACCTTCAATGAAGAATTGAGCTTAATGGTGAAGAACTTCAACAAATTCTACAAGAGTAGAAGCAAAGAAAGAAGCTCCAAATCAAGGTCTTACAATGACAAGAGATCTTCTAGTCGAGAGCGCAATTGCTACAATTGTGGGAGACCCGAACACTACTCCAATGAGTGTACGACACCCTACAAAAGAAGAGAAGATTCTCCAAGAAGAAGGAGCAAAAGAGATGAATCACCACCAAGAGAGAGGAGGAGTAGAGATGATCGTTATGAACGAAGACCCTCACGGAGAAGCAAGGATTCGGAAAGGAAGGACAAGTCATAGGGGAGCTACACAAAACGAAGACATCAAGCTCATGTTGGTGAATGGATATCTGGCTCCGACTCCGACAATCACTCCGAGAGAAGCTATCACTCCGACCCCGAATATACTCAAGATGAAGGTGTTGCCGGTCTAGCACTAGTGTCAACCAACTCCTACGACATATTTGATTCACCAAATGAAGGTGTTGGAAGATGCTTCATGGCCAAAGGCCCAAAGGTAACACATCCCGAGTATGTTTTCAATAGTGATGAAGATGACTTGCTTGTGGATGATGATTTACTTGTTGACAACTCTAGTGATGAATACTATGATGAAACGTCAATTAATCATGCTAATCATGCTAAAACAAATGACAATGATAAGGAGAAGATTGAGCTTCTAACTAAAGAATTAAACTCTCTCAAGTTAGCTCATGAAACTATCTACGAAGATCATCGAGAACTTTTAAGGGCTCATGAGAAGTTACACTTTGAAAAGCTCAATCTTGAGCAAGAGCATGAGTTCTTAAAAGCAATCAATGATGATCTTCATAAGAAAAGTTCTTCTTACATTGCCAAGCATTTACTCTTATCTACTTACATGCCTCAAGTCAAGTCTAGTAACAAGTACAAGAAAGATACTTCCTCTAGTAGTAACAATAATAATGTCAAATCCAATATTGTTGCTTCTAATAGTTCTCTTGATTCCACTAATGATTCTCTTAGCCAAGTTACACTTGAGCAAGAAAATAGCTTATTGAATGGAATTATAGAGAAAGGTGTTTACAAGAGCCTTGCTGGGAGTAAGCAATTCGAGGAAATTGTACGAAGCAAGGAAGGCACCGGAAGAATCAAGGTGTTGGTTTTGAACGAAAGTTCAATGCCAATGGAGTTGAGTGGGAAGAAGATCAATACCCCAAGACAAAGTTTGTTCCTCAACAAGAGAAGTATGATCCTACTTCCTTCAAAGGAACACAAGCTCAAGATGATCTTCCACCACAAGACCACAAGAACAAAGGCAAGGACAAGCTTCAAGAAGAGATTGATGCATTTGAAGAAGCACCTAAAGCCTTGTTCAAGTGGGTCCCCAAGACTACGTCAAGTTCTACTTCATCAAGTACAACTACAACTCCAAGGATTCCCATCAAGATGATGTGGATCCCGAAGAAGAAGAACTAGAGAGTTCTTGAGGGTTACTCCGCCAACATCCTTCACTCATATCATTTTGGCAAGAACAAGTGCAATCAACTTCCACATCTTGTACTAGTTCAAGGAGTCACAAACCCTCATGTTGGTAAGAAAAGGGACAAGGTAACCTAATGATTTCATGGACATCATCTTGTGTGTGCATCACTCTATGTCTATGGATATTCTTGTTTGTTCCTTGTGGGACTAACCCATGTAGGTAAGTTGAAAGTGCAACTCACTCCAAAGGATTGCTCCAAATGATCTACATCAACATTGAGCATCTACATCTTCAACACCTACATGAAGTCATCATCGACAAAACCCAAGGTTAGTTCATCCCTCTAAGGGGGGATCTCACATCTAGGGGGAGCTTAACTCTAAAGAATTGAGTCAAAGCAACTCTAATGGTGTGAACACATTAATGCATTATATAAAAGTGGTAACCCCACTTGAGCTTAAACGATGAGTATGACCTATGATCAAATGTTCTCATTTGACTCCTAAGTCAATATACTCATATATAGATGACCTAGTCATCGCCAATTGTTTGGTAAATGCTAGAATTGGTTGTGCATGCTTTGCCACATATTTCATTTGCTATCTTATTGTGTGAGCATGTTGGTGCATATTTTACTCATTCAAGGACATCCACTTGTTGTTTTGATTGTTTGGATTATTTTCTTTGTGCCAAGTGGATGGACAAGAATGCCTAAGAACCTTCTTTAGCTATCTATGCTTTTCTCATCTCAAACTCTATTCATGCTACATCACAAAATTTGATCAAGTCAGATTCGAACCACTCTGTGTGAGGAGCACTCGGAGTCCCCGATTCGTCATAGACTTAAAACTTCCAAAACCTCTTTGTGATTCTCGGTCCAACCGATTCTTCCATTTCGGTCCTACCGAGATCACCAAGTTGATCTAAGTTTTCAATCTCGGTGCAACCAATTTGAACTTTTCGGTCTCACCGATTTGCTATAACTGAACACAGTTATGCATCTCGGTGCCACCGAGTTGTTCCACTCGGTCACACCGACAGTCGTCGCTATATATAGTCACGGGCAAAAGTTTGGAAATTTCTTGAAACCCTTCGCCACAAGAACAGCTTGCTCTCGCCATCGTGGTCTCCGGATCGTCTCCTTGCCGCCAGAGCCTCCTGTCGCTGGTCTTCGCCACCGTCAACGGAAATCGTCCCCGCCGTTGCCGCCGTAGCAAGTCCACCGCCAAGTTAGGGTATGGACTTGATCTTTGTGCTATCCACGTCTGATTCCTAGCACATTGTTTTCATATTGATTCTTGCCACGATTGAGATTCTTCTATCCAACCAAAATAGTCCGTAGTTTAGATGCGATTCAAATTTTTAGGGTTAGGTTTCCGCCGAAACCATCTCGGACCCACCGAGTTGAAAAACTCGGTCTCACCGATTTGGCGTATGCCATTGCACTAGTGACTCTCGGTCCGACCGAGAATTACTAATCGGTGCGACCGATTTGAGGATTCTGTGAAACCCTAGCAGTCTCGGTGCCACCGAACTGAAACTCGGTCCAACCGAGATCATCAGTTTAGGTTCCAAAACTGCTTCGGTATCACCGAGTTTGAAAATTGGTTGATCCGAAATGCTTTCTGTGGAAAATTAAAACTGAACTTTTGAATCATTCTTTTGCAAAAATCTCTGCATTTTGTGATGCTCATCTATTCTATCTCATCTATAACTCTTCACGAGGTCGTGATCGGCATGCAAGATGTCTGATTAGAGTGACAGTAAGAACAGGTCTGAAGAGCACATGGACTTGAGTGAGGGCACTAGTCCCTCAACTTCAGATGATGGGAGCAGAAGCACTCCTAGCAATTTGCCTAAGGCTGCAACTAGGCAAAGGAGGAAGAGAACCTCATACTCAGAGGATGAGGATTACAAAGCTGAGGAGGATGAGGCCACTTCCAAGAAAGTGGTGCTCAAGAAAGAGTATGGCTCTGCACAAAGCACAAAGCGAGGACTGAAGAAGAAAGTTCCTGCCAAAGGCCAGGAAGTCCACTCAAGTGCCAGCTCAAGCTCAACCCAAAGAGGCACCTGCAAGGAAAGGAGCACCATCAAAACCTCAGAAAGTCCCCACTGGTGCAACCATGAAGTTCACACTTGAATCAGAGGATGATGATGAGCAGGACAAGAAAAAGAAGAGAGCTAGAACCACAACTGCCAAGGTCCTTGGAAAGCCCTCAATGATAAGGGATTCTGATGATGAGGAAGAGGATGCTGCACCAGCACCTAAGGCAGCGAAGCTTATGGGAGATGCAATCAGGTCAGGGGCTGCAACATCCAAGCCCAAAGATGCACCCAAAGCTGCCTCCAAGGCCAAGGAAGCTCCAAAGAGGAATACTAGGAGTATTCCAATTCTTTGAGAAGAACAAGGCCCCAATGCCCAATGTTGCGAAGATGAAGATGAAGAAGGACAAGTCCTCGAAAGCTCAAGCCCAAGATACTGACCACAATGATGCCCATCCTGTGGCTGAGGACATGAGAATCGGGAAGGATTGAGTGGCTGAGGCTGTGGAGGATGGAAGACCCATATGCTTCAAGAAGAACTGCTGTTGACTACAGGTTCCACACAAAGGAACAGCAGGACTTTTATGAGACCATTCTGTTGGACAAGAAGCCCATAGTCTGTGATATGAGGTGGGTTGACTGGAAATTCATCAGGGAGAATGAGCAGCACTGCCCTGGAGTTGAGGACAGCTTTGTTGCTTGTGGAGTTGCAAATTTTGTTGGACAGAAGTTTACCAACTGGAATGATGAGCTTATCATCCAGTTCTACTCCACAGCACACTTTTATCCAGATGGTAGGATTGTTTGGATGTCTGAAGGTACAAGGTACCAATCCACTGTTGAAGAATGGGCAATTCTCATAAATGCCCCCAAGGAAGAAGAGGATGACCTGGACATTTATGCAAAGAAGAAGTTGGGTCACAATTCAATGGCTCACATGTACAAGGAAGTTCCAGACAAGGCAGTAGAGACTCATAAGTTTGGATCAGTTCACTTTCTGCTATCAGGTTTGCCAACCATAAACTGGATTCTGAGGCATACTTTGTTGCCCAAGTCAGGTCACCATAACATGATCAGAGGGCATGCCATCAACATGTTGCATGTGTTTGATGTGCCCCAGAAGTTCAAAGTCATGAGCCTCATAGTTGAAACAATCAAAAGGACTGCAGCAGATCAGAAGAGGAGCTATGAATATGCACCTCAAATTCAAGAATTGATCAACTCAAAGATGGGCATAGGGAAATATCAATTGGATAAGGAACATTTTCCAATTTATCCAGACTTTGAGGATAATGAGGTTGTTGAGGGAGTCCTGGACTAGGGGTGTCCGGATAGCCGGACTATCATCATCGGCCGGACTCCAAGACTATGAAGATACAAGATTGAAGACTTCGTCCCGTGTCCGGATGGGACTTTCCTTGGCGTGGAAGGAAAGCTTGGCAATACGGATATGTAGATCTCCTACCATTGTAACCAACTCTGTGTAACCCTAGCCCTCTCCGGTGTCTATATAAACCGGAGGGTTTTAGTCCGTAGGACGAACAACCATTACAACAATCATACCATAGGCTAGCTTCTAGGGTTTAGCCTCCTTGATCTCGTGGTAGATCCACTCTTGTACTACCCATATCATCAATATCAATCAAGCAGGAGTAGGGTTTTACCTCCATCGAGAGGGCCCGAACACAGGTAAAACATCGTGTCCCTTGTTTCTGTTACCATCCGCCTAGACGCACGCCGGGACCCCCTACCCGAGATCCGCCGGTTTTGACACCGACATTGGTGCTTTCATTTTGAGTTCCTCTGTGCCGTCACCGATAGGAAGGATGCCTCTTCCCGTCTTTAAATACGGTATCTTCGCCAAAGGAGCCTTGGCCGCCGGCCAAACTATCCGGCTGGGTGGTTTTCTCAGGACCGCCTGTTCGGCCACCGCTTCGATGATGACCTCTCGGGTCATCAAAAGCATTATTCACTTCAGCTCGGAATTCGCCGAGCACCTAGATCCAATAGAGCTCTCGTCTGTAAACGAGCTCTTGGATCGCATTGCCGCCCTGGGAGTCGCTATAGACTACAAACAGATTGGGCTTAAAACCGATCTGAGAGAGATTAACTCTCCCCAGGTTACCCACCACATTGCGGTGGTAGAGGAACAACGCGGCGACTCTTCTTCTGTATTGAAAACTAGTCATGTCCGGACTCCCGAACCCTCCATGCCGGATTCCCGCAGAGGGACGGACTTCGATCAAGCACTGAACCTAAAGTCAGGCCTCGGACCAGACTTGTTGGACAACGTCCAGCAATCCAAGCTTCCAAATTCGGAAACTTTTCGGCCCTTGAGCCTCGAGATGGGTAGGGTTCCGGACTCAATCCCACCCACCCACCCAGACATATGCGATCTATCTCAAATTCGGCAAGAGCCCGCTGAAACAGTACATCATTACTGGGCCAGATTCCTCCTGGTTATGGACAGGATAAAGGACTGCCGACAGGAAAACACACAATTTTCTGCAATAATTGCACGGACGAGGGAATCTTGAACGCCGTCAGTCATCGTGAAATTACACACTTCGCCGATCTGGCGTCCATAGTACGAAAGTACTGTGCGATGGAGAGTTTCCGGAAAACCGAAACTAAGTTTTGGGACAATCCGGCCCCGAATACAACCCTAGTCCAAAACAAAAGGGTGCATCACACTCAGGCACCAGGTACAAAAACCAAAAAGCAAAAACCCCATAAAGGGCACGGAACCATAGTGGACGGATGGCTCAGCGGACCCTCTAAAATTCACAGTACAGAAGGCGCCACTCCAACACATAGCCTTCGAGCATGTTGGATACTGCGGCAGGTGGCCAAAAGTGGTGAAGAGCTTCTAGCCCCGGAGAACCACTCCAACAGTACCAGTACAGTGTCAACAGTCTTCGAGACTTTCGCATCAAATAATATGCAGAAACGAACAATCCGCAGCCTTGCCGAAGTCTATCAAGTAGCAACAACAAATCCATGGAGCGACACGGCCATCACCTTCAACGCCAGCGACGAACCAAAATTCCGAACAGCCCAAGCACCAGCCGCATTGGTCCTCAGTCCAATAGTGGACGGCTTTCGTCTTACCAAGGTACTCATGGATGGCGGCGGCGGATTAAACCTCATCTACGAGGAAACTCTTCAAAAAATGGAAATAGACTGGAGCCGCATTAAGCAAAGCAGCACAACCTTTAGAGGAATAATCCCTAGCCGGGAAGCACGCTGCACAAGAAAAATCACACTTGATGTGGTGTTCGGCTCGCTGGACAATTACAGGTCCGAAGAGGTCACGTTCCAAGTGGCCCCGTTTAGCAATGGATATCACGGTATATTAGGACGAGAGGCATTCACAATTTTTCAAGCCATACCCCATTACGGGTACATGAAGCTTAAGATGCCCGGGCCCGGCGGAATAATCACTCTCATTAGTGATCCGGACACAGCACTCCGCGCCGAAAACAAGACAGCCGCATTAGCCCTGGAGGCACTATCCGAAGCCCTAGCGGCAGAGGAACTCACTGCGCTGCGCTCCACGGTGAATAGGGATGATGTGATACTCGATAAGAGATCCAAGTCCACCTCCTTTAAACCAGCTGATGAAATAGTCAAATTCCATGTCCATCCAACGGACCCAACAAAGACGGCCTCCATCGGGGCACAGTTGAACCCTGATGTAGACGCCGCACTACGAGAATTCCTTCGGAAAAATTGGGACATCTTTGCCTGGCACCCTTCAGATATGCCAGGAATCCCACGCAGATTGGCAGAACACAGCCTAAACATCCTAAAAGGATTCAAGCCAGTCAAACAGGCTCTTTGGCAATTTTCTGAACCCAAAAGACAGGCAATGGGAGAAGAGCTAGCCAAACTACTGGAAGCCGGATTCATCAGAGACATCAAACATCCGGACTGGCTAGCAAACCTGGTAATGGTACCAAAGAAGGATAAATCCTGGCGCCTATGTGTCGATTTTAAAGACCTCAACAGGGCCTGCCCAAAGGATCCCTTCCCCCTTCCCCGCATTGACCAAATAATCGACGCTACTGCAGGGCACGATTCATTGTGCTTCCTTGACGCATACTCCGCTACCATCAAATCAAGATGGCGGGCGAACCGCAACGGCATTCATTACTCCATATGGACCATTCGCTTCAACACGATGCCCTTCGGACTCAAAAACGCCCGGCGCAACATATCGGCGCATGATTCGTACATGTCCGCTACCCAGATCGGCAAAACAAGAGGTAGAGGCATACGTAGACGACGTAGTCGTCAAAACCAAACACGTCGAAACTCTAGTAGACGATCTGAGGGTCACATTCGACAACCTCCAAGCATATGACGTCAAGCTAAATCCGAAAAAAATGCGTTTTCGGCATACCAGCCGGAAAGCTCCTGGGCTTCATTGTATCCAGTAGAGGAATTGAAGCAAACCCAGCCAAGATCCGAGCTCTGTCACAGCTGGATATTCCAAAAGACCTCAAACAAATACAAAAATTGACTGGACGCGTGGCGGCTTTAATCCGCTTCATCTCCCGTTTGGGAGAAAAGGCATTGCCCCTCTATCGCCTCCTCAGGCGCACCGAACACTTTGAGTGGACGGATGCTGCCACTACCGGACTCGAAGAAATAAAAGCCATATTGGCAACAAATCCGGTCCTGGCTACGCCTAACCTGGGCGAACCAATGTTGTTATATATCGCGGCAACACATCAAGTTGTAAGCGCGGTGCTCGTCGTCGAGCGAGAGCGAAGGGCATAAATTCCCTCTTCAAAAACCAATGTACTACGTATCCACTGTCTTAACTCCCCGCAAGTCCGGTACCGCACTATCAAAAGATAGCGTCTGCGGTGTTCATGGCATCCGGAAGCTCGACACTACTTTCAAGAGTGTTCGATAACAATGGCCCCGAAGTGCCCCTCAACGACATTATAAACAACATGACGCGACGGGCAGGATTGCAAAATGGGCCATTGAGCTCTTACCATTCGATATAACTTACAAACCTCGGCGAGCTATAAAGTCGCAAGTCTCGGCTGACTTTGTCGGTGAATGGACTGAAGCCGAACTCCCTAAAGAGTATGGCGCATACTCCAATTGGATTATGCATTTCGACGGCTCCAAAATGTTGGGCGGCTTGGGGGCTGGCGTCGTATTGACGTCCCCAACCGGGGACACAGTCCAATACGTACTTCAGATAATGTACACGGACTCCAACAATGCAGCCGAATACGAGGCCCTCCTACATGGCCTCCGGATGGCAATCTCCATGGGCATTCAACGCCTAGAGGTGCGCGGGGATTCAAACCTTGAAATATCCCAAGTAAATGGAGACTTTGACGCCAAGGATCCGAAAATGGAAGCCTATCATAACACTGTCCTAAAAATGTCAGCTCGGTTCGAAGGACTCGAATTCCACCACGTAGCCTCGGATAATAACCAAGCAGCCGACGTATTGGCACGCATCGGCGCGAAACGCGATGCTGTCCCTCCAAACATCTTCCTGGAACGGCTCTTTAAGCCATCCGTACTATGGGAAGAGGAGTCCGGAAATAACAACCCAGAAGCAACCGCACCACCCAACGCAGAACAATCTGACATAATCGGCGGCTCAGCCGATGAAATAACACCTTCAGCCCACGAAATAATGGCAGTAATAGCCCCGTGGACAGAGCCATTCCTAGCCTACTTACTTAGGCAAGAACTTCCCGAAGACCAAAACGAGGCCCGCTGCATAGTTCGGCGATCTAAAGCCTACAAGGTCCACGAGGGAGAACTTTATAAGAAAAGCACAACCGGAGTCCTTCAAAGGTGTATCTCCGAAGAGGAAGGGCGAAACCTTCTGGCTGAAATTCATGCCGGACTAGGCGGACACCACGCCGCAGCTCGGGCCCTTGTAGGCAAGGCCTTCCATACAGGATTTTATTGGCCGACGGCCCGGGCAGATGCTCAGGACTTAGTCCAAAGATGCGTCGGTTGTCAGCTCTTTGCTAATCAGAGCTATATGCCACCCACCACCCTCAAAACTATACCCATTACCTGGCCGTTCGCGGTCTGGGGGCTTGACATGGTTGGACACCTTAAAGGGGGAACCCACAAGCAAAAGTACCTATTGGTCATGGTGGACAAATTCACCAAATAGATAGAGGCCAAGCTAGTTAAAACGGCAGAGTCCGGACCAGTGATAGACTTCCTATCCGGGGTAGTACACCGTTATGGCGTCCCCCATAGCATCATTACCGATAACGGCACGAACTTCACGGCCGATGAGGTTAAACTATGGTGCAAAAATATGGGCATTAAGCTCGATTACGCTTCACTCTATCATCCTCAAACCAACGGTCAAGTGGAACGAGCAAATGGTCTAATAATGAGCGGCATCAAACCCAGACTAGTGCGGTCCCTTACGGAATCTAACACGCACTGGGTAGAGGAGCTTGACTCTGTACTCTGTGGGCTACGGACAACGCCCAACCGTACTACCGGATTCACACCATTTTTCATGGTATACGACGCAGAGGCAGTTTTGCCCTGCGACATCATTCATGACTCACCTCGAGTGCGCATGTACGAAGAAAGAGAAGCCAAGCTGGATCGGCAGGACAGCCTGGACGCATTGGAGGAAGAACGCGATGTGGCAAAGGCCCGTTCCGCATTCTATCAGCAGCACGGTCGAAGATATCAAAGCAAAGAAGTACGGGCTAAAACTTACAACATTAGTGAACTAGTTCTACGCCTGCCGGACAAGAAAAAGGACAAACTCAAGCCCAAATGGGAAGATCCCTTCATCATCGACCAAGTCCTGACCGGTGGAGCATACTGTCTGCGAAGTGCATCGGACAACCGACTCGAGCCAAACCCATGGAACGCGGCCCGCCTCCGAAGATTTTACGCCTAGCGCCGGACTAAGAGTTCGTTTCCTTCCTCCGTCCATGTTTTTACACTTCAGTCGTCTTTTATTTCTCTCTTTTCTCCCACCTTTTTCATAAAAGCCCTCGAGGGCCTACTGGTGCATTGTTCGCACACACATGATGTGCTACCCGCACTCATAATACCTGGGGGCTTCTTTAACAGAAGCTTACTTATAAGGGCTTCATGCCCAGCACATGTGTCAAACTTCCACATGTACCTTTTATTCACCATTATATGCATCGATATGACTTAAGTTTTGGCCAAGCTGGGTTGCCTGGCTCCTGTGCTTACCCCTACGTTCCTGATTGTTCGGCTAGGAGGTAAAGGGAGCACCTCTGCGATTATTACTGCCGGGTCAGCCGGATGTGTACCTCAGACTGGGTGAAGCCGAAAGCTAGCATTCTTAAGGGAATATTCGGTCAGTGACTTGAAAGATGATTATTTTTTACAAATTCATTTATCCGCCCCAGATGTTTTCCTGCTCTTTTTGCAGTCCGGACATGCACTTTAGGGCATGCCTCCCAGGGAAAGGAACCCTTAACGGAACTATTCTCCCTGAAGATGTTTCTTACTAGCCATGTAATATAACATAACTAGTTGGGCACTTGTCTGGTAAAGCACTAATGACCCCTACGCCTAGTCTCCATGCATGCCCTGGTTTTTTCATAACCGAGAAGGTATTCGGACACACTCCGGACCCTAGAGTCCCGAGGTCGAAGCGAAAAGGTCGGCAAAGACAAACGATCTACAATCCGGCTAGAAGGCATTTTACATGTCATTTCAAATACATCGTCAAATCGACTGACTGTACTCTTCCTCAATCCCGTCTAACAGGCTGTCTAATTTACAGTCCCGTTGGGAATACTTAGCGGCCAGCTCTACTTGGCCGTACACTAAACTCACAGGGATCTCCTTCCCATCAGGCCCCACAGGTCCGACCTCGGCCATGTGGTTTGGATCCGCCTTCTTGTACCGCGTCTTCACCATGGCCCAGGCCTCCCTGGCACCTTGACGGCAGGACGATATCTTCCATAAATGGAAGCGCTGCCGCACTCCCTGAAGCTTCTCTGCAAGCTCTCCAAGGCCCTCGGGCAGGGAGAGGGACGACCATAAGGCCTGGAAGACGCCGCTCATCGCCTGCCGAACACGTTTGAGCAGTTGCACCAGCTCGGGAAGTTGGTCACCTGTTGAAACGGGCATTTCCTCTGCAGGGCGACCTGTGAGCACACCTATAGACATATTTCTGTCAATTGACTTCCTCCCCGAACTCTTCTTTTCAAAGGAGTTCGCTCAGGCACTTACTATAGATGCCGCGACGAAGCCACTGATTCTCCTTCACGGAGCCAGACAGCTCGGCCCGAACACCCTTTAGCTCTTTTCCCAGCTGGGTGTGCGCATCCTGGAGTTTGTTCCTCTCCTGCCGCACCTTTGTAAGCACCCTCTCATCGGCCTCCAGCTGGCGCAGTAGTTGTTGCTTGTCCGGATCAAGTCCGGCAACATCTGCAATACCATTGTCAAATTTATACGTACGCTGCACACCGCTTATCTTTTCGAAATAATGTGTTACCAGAGGGGGTGTCTGTGCCTCCTTCCGCGGCAGCTAGTGCGGCCTCAAGTTGGGCCTTGCACTCTTGTAGCTCCTGGGACAATTGGGTATTCTTCTCTATAAGACCCTGCACATTATATGATCCTTAAATCAGTTATTTTAACTACTTTAAGTCTCGGGGGCTACTGGCATATACAACTATTATAATCCCTTACCCGTATGTCTTTTACATACTACTCCGTGGCTCTGGTCAAACCATCTTGAGCAGCACGGAGGTGCGCGTCTCCCGCGTTAAAGGCATTCAACGCCTCAGGGGAGAAACACGCGTCACGAAAAACTGTTCGGCGGCGCCTGTGGTTCATGGCGCTCTCCACCTCAGACCTGGTGGCGGACAGCCTGTCGGCATCCTCCATTGGAGGAGTATCCGGCTCTCGCCTTGCGCTCGCCTCCCCCTCCGGACCAGGTGTTGGAGCCTGGCTAGCGGAGGCTTGGTTGGCAACCTCTTCGGACATGGTCCGGCGAGCGCTCTTTCTCCTGAAAAAGTCATGAGCATTAATACACCTCCTAGGAATCTTCTCCTAAATAACGGTCGCAGGCCATACCGTTGCGGTGACGTCTTGATTCGCACCGCACCCCTCTTCTGCCTGCGGGGCCGGACTGACCCTTGTTGATCAGCCGCCGCGGGTTCGGCTTCCCGCCTTGAAGGCACCTCCTGTAAGACACCGTTGTGTACGGTGGTCGGAAATACACAAGGATGAAGTAATAGCGTAAGGACTCCGGTCATATTCACCTGGGAAGCCGGGGTTAGGCCGGGGTAGTCGACCGTGATGGCGACTAGAGCATTGTCCATGCTGAGTTGGTGGAACACCCCGTCAATTAGCTCCACCTTTATGTCCGGATCCTCTTCGGAGGCGGATCAAGGATCTTCCGGATCCTCGGGTTGTGGGGTCGGACTATGTATGCTCTCCACAGTCCGGCGCAGTTCCTGCGTCAAATCCATAAAGTAAGGTACTTAACTTTGAAAGCACGGGTCAGATAAATAAACGTCCGCTTACCCAGCTCTGAGGGTTATTCATTGAGAACCCATTCAATGGGCTTGTCTAGAGGAAGTCCTCTTTCTCCCCCTTGTACAGGCCGGACAGGATCTTTACCAGATCCGCGGCCGATCCCGGCCCCTTACGGCCATGACGGGTAGCATCATTCTCCCCGTTGAAGTCCTACATGGGGTGGCCCTTGTATTGCAGTGGCTGCACCCCCCGCATTATGCATGTGGCCATGACTCCAATCATGGTCAATCCGGAATGGGCCAACAACCTTATCCGGCCCATCAAATAATGGACGCCCTTGTCTTCCTCCAGTTGAGGGCTCATGGCGCCAACAGGCGTTTCTTCAGAGGAGCCATGCTGAACTCCGGGAGGCCGATCCGAACTGGGTCCGCCAAAGGGCGTCTTCTACATAAAACCATTCGAAGGCCAGTCTTGAGCGCCTTCTTTGGGGTTCGGATGGATATCCGGTCCGCGATCGCCATATTTGGCACCGCCCACTTGATATATTGACCCCTCGTGAGAGCGAGTGCGAGGCGAATAGCCTCTTCCACAAGGCAAAATGGGGCTCGATGCCCGGAATAGCTCGCAAAGAGCTACAAAACCAGCGATATGCGAGAATAGAGGCGGGCGTGAGGTGATGGAGCTGGAGTTCGTAGAACTCCGGGAGCCCATGGAGGAAGGATGTCAGAAATCAGAGCCCCTTATCGGATAGGGACGAAGCACACCCGCTCTCCTTTAGAGGGGCTAGGGGTGGCCTCCGCTTGCTTCCCACCTTTGTAGGTGGCCAGCCCGGCTCGAACCGGGACCATAAAGGCCGGAGGAATATATCCCTCCGCTTGAAGCTTCACCAGCTCGTTGTGCGGAACTGAACAACTCTTCCAATCTCCTGGCGGAGGGCTGGGAGTGCGAGAGGAGGAGCCGCGTCGACGGTCCATGATGGAATGGGTTTTCGGTTAGAAGCTCTCTGATGAGTACTCACGGAAGGAGGATGGTGTGACTTGGATCTGGATTCTTGCCTCTCTTATAGGCAGATTATTTGCGCAGCTAGGGGGTAAAATATAAAAGATACCCTGGCCTTTCGCATTCGTGCGACGCGTGGAAGGGAGCCATTATTGGGCGTGGAAGCCAAGGAGCGCAACATTTGTAAGGGTGCCGGACACTATTCGGCGGGTACATGGGATTTGAAGGAGAACCCGGCTTGGAACGCCGAAGACAATATATGCGCTGGATTAAATCGTCATTGAAGCCTGGTTAAAGAGCTCTTGAGGAGTCTGGACTAGGGGTGTCCGGTAGCGAACTATCATCATCGGCCGACTCCAAGACTATGAAGATACAAGATTGAAGACTTCGTCCAGCGTCCGGATGGGACTTTCCTTGGCGTGGAAGGCAAGCTTGGCGTCTGGATATGTAGATCTCCTACCATTGTAACCGACTCTGTGTAACCCTAGCCCTCTCCGGTGTCTATATAAGCGGGAGGGTTTTAGTCCGTAGCACAAACAACCATTACAACAATCATACCATAGGCTAGCTTCTAGGGTTTAGCCTCCTTGATCTCGTGGTAGATCCACTCTTGTACTACCCATATCATCAATATCAATCAAGCAGGAGTAGGGTTTTACCTCCATCGAGAGGGCCCGAACCTGGGTAAAAACATCGTGTCCCTTGTCTCCTATTACCATCCGCCTAGACGCACAGTTCGGAACCCCCTACCCGAGATCCGCTAGTTTTGACACCGACAGTTGTTATGAATGAAGATGATCCACAATCAGTTCAAGCTCAGGAGAAGAAGGAGAAGGAAAAGAAGGAGAAGGCTGCCAAGATGCCAACTCAAGAGGAGGCATCTGAGTATTTCTTGAAGACCAAACAAGAGCAGCTTGGTTACTTGATAGCATCTACACTGAGGATTGAGAAAGGACTGGCCACCATCACTCAGAATCAGGAGAGCCTTGAGAGAATCATGGAACTCAAGTTTCATGACCTTGATGTTAAAATGGCGAGATTAAGTCGGTTGTAGAGCAGCTGCGAGGATGACATGCGAGAGAGGAAGGGCAAGACAACCACCAATGTGTTTGCAGTGCCCGAGCCAGAGGTCGATTCAGGTGCCAATAGCGGACACTAGAGCAACAACTTCAGCACCAGCCACAACAACTACAGTTCGGTGCAACCAGCTCCAGCATCCACTCCGGCACCCTCTACTTCAAGCTGAAGCCTTCGTCCTTGGAGTTATCGGGACACCACCACCGAAGATCAAGCACGAGAGCGATCTAGCACTATGCATTTTCTATGAACTTTTGGTAACTTGTTGCCAAGGGGAAAAAATGTATAGATCATAAACTTCGAGAGAGAGTGTTGCTTTTATTCTCTCTTGCTTTATTTGGTGGTTTTTCAAACTTTGTTTTCTTTTGGTTGAGATACTATGCCTGTGAGACATTGATGATCATGTGTTTGATCATAAGCTACACTTATGCATGCTTGATATTATCCTATCTATCTTATGTGATCATTCACTATGCTTGGTGATGAGTGCATGTAATCATTGTTTATTATTTTGAGAGCTCCACCAAGATGTATGTGACATGGAAGAGTAACCCATGAGCCTAATTCATTGTGCATTTGCAGTCCAAAGCAAATTTTAAACTATGCACAAATTTAGGGGGAGCTCTTGCTTATCACATACTTCTCAAAGCGACGATATTATTCAATCTTATTATCATTTGTCGAAGCTTTGATCTATATGTTGTCATCAATTACCAAAAAGGGGGAGATTGAAAGTGCAACTATCCCTAGGTGGTTTTGGTAATTAATAACAACATATAGCTCATTGAGCTAATACTATTCCAAGACTATTATTTCAGGAAAGCTCAATGAATGGCATGGCATGGATGATGAAAGTGGATCCCTCAAAATACTAAGGACAAAGGATTGGCTCAAGTTCAAAAGCTCAAGACTCTTCATTTTACATTTTAGTGATCCAAGATCACATTGAGTCTATAGGAAAAGGCGATACTATCAAGGAGGGATGAGGTGTTGCTTAATGAGCCTCTTGCTTCATGTGCTTAGTGATATGCTCCAAAACCCTCAACTACTTTCCCACATCCACATATGACCTATACCAAAGCCAAAATCGGTAACACCGAAACTTCCTATCCGGCGCCACCGATTCCAAAAGTCATAGCCACTGCCACAAACCCTAAGCAAATCGGTCTTACCGATAGGGATCTCGATCTCACCGAGATGGGGTTACAATCTCTGTTTCCCTTCGTAACGTTTGGTCTAACGAAGTGAGCGTCGGTCCCACCGAGATTGCAATGTAAACTCTCTGTTTCCTTTTATAACATTTCGGTCTCACCGAAAAGAGCAAATCGGTCCCACCGAGTTTACGACCAAATCTCTGAAAGCTTATTACCAAATCGGTCTCACCGAAGTTTGTATGTCGGTCTTACCGAGATTACGTTATGCCCTAACCCTAAGCGAGTCGGTCTCACCGAGATGCATGTCGATCCACGAATATCACTAACGGTCACTAGGTTTACTAAATCGGTCGACCAAGTTTAACAATTCGGTCCCACGAGTTTAGTAAATTGTGTGTAGCAGTTAGATTTTGTGTGGAGGCTATATATACCCTGCACCTCCTCTTCATTCGTGGAGAGAGCCATCAGAACGAACCTACACTTCCAACTTACCATTTCTGAGAGAGAACCAGCTACTCATGTGTTGAGGCCAAGATATTCCATTCCTACCATATGAACTTGATCTCTAGCCCTCCCCAAGTTGCTTTCCACTCAAATCTTCTTTCCACCAGATCCAAACCCATTGAGAGAGAGTTGAGTGTTGGGGAGACTATCATTTGAATCACAAGAGCAAGGGGTTCATCATCAACGCACCATTTGTTACTTCTTGGAGAGTGGTGTCTCCTAGATTGGCTAGGTGTCACTTGGGAGCCTCCGACAAGATTGTGGAGTTGAACCAAGGAGTTTGTAAGGGCAAGGAGATCGCCTACTTTGTGAAGATCTACCGCTAGTGAGGCAAGTCCTTCGTGGGCGACGGCCATGGTGGGATATACAAGGTTGCTTCTTCGTGGACCCTTCTTGGGTGGAGCCCTCCGTGGACTCGCGCAGCCGTTACTCTTCGTGGGTTGAAGTCTCCATCAACGTGGATGAACGATAGCACCACCTATAGGAACCACGCCAAAAACATCCGTGTCTCCAATTGCGTTTGAATCCTCCAAACCCTTCCCTTTACTTTCTTGCAAGTTGCATGCTTTAATTTCCGATGCCTATATATTCTTTGCATGCTTGCTTGAATTGTGTGATGATTGCTTGACTTGTCCTAAAGTAGCTAAAATCTGCCAAACTCTAAAATTGGGAAAAGGTTAAGTTTTAATTGGTCAAGTAGTCTAATCATCCCCCTCTAGACATACTTCAAGGTCCTACACACGCGACATCCACCTCCTGGTTGCATGTCTCCCCTGGCCTCCTCTAGCGACGCCACGTGACCCCCTGGCTCCCACTCGACCCTTTCCGCGCCCATCCCTCTTCTCTGTCTCTCTCCCTCATTATTTCTCGGATGCACCCGAGAACACCGACGAGCTCCACAATGGCCACAGCCACTCCCCCGCTCCCTCTCCGTCCCAGGCGTCTCCGCCTCACCGTCTTCGTCCTCCCCACCAAGTCACGTGGCGCCAGAAGCTCTGCTGTGCCGCCACCTCCGCCGTCTCCCTCGTCGGCCGCCCGAGATCGCCGTCGCCGTTCCGGCTGCACCAATGCATCCCCGACCTCGCTCTCGTGCCCGTCGACCTCATGGTGAGCCCCCGAGTCGTTGCCCCCTTCTCCCCTGGTCGCTTTCGACCTCTAGGCCATAACCCCGTCTTGGCCGAGATCTCCACGCTGTCGGCGATGTCGCCGCCGTCACTGCAACCACTGAGGCTCGAAACCGAGCACGGCACCATGCTCCTAGCATCTTCAGGAGCTCGGTGAGCCCCTTAGCCATCCCTCCCATCCTCTATGGCCTTGCCCCGCTCAAACCCGTAGCTCGGGCCACCGCCTCGAGCTTGCCTCCGGCGAGCTCGGGCTACCTCAGCCCCTGGCGTTTGCACAGATGGTTGCGGACGAGTCCCAGCTCCGCGTAGATACCTTTGGCCGCCCTTTTGGTTGCCGGAGATGCAAACCCGAGTGCCTCTGCCGCCCCTGGCCTCGCCGGCGATGAGCCGCGGGTCAACTCCGGTGAGTTTGACCCGAGGTTGACCATAGTTTGACCCCCTCTGGGTCACTGACGTGTGGGCCCCAGGCTACTAACTAAACTAGGTTAGTGTTAGTTTAACGCTAACTAAATTAGATTAGTTAGGTTAGTCAATGACAGACGGGACCAACAGGTCAGGGTTGACCTGGACCGTCTCCGTTTACTGCTGACGTCCCAGTGACACAATGCTGACGCAATAAAGTATTGTCTGGATTTAAAATAATTCAGAAAATTCCAGAAAATATCCAAAACTTCAAAAATTCATATAAATTCAACCGTAACTTGGAATGAAATAATTTATATATGAAAAATGATCAGAAAAACCCAATCTATCCATTTGTACCATTTTCGTGCATTTTTGAACAACTTAAAGCTGCTGTATACAACAATTTGAATAAATGGCATTTGAAATGCCTTATGTGGAGTTTGAATTTGAACCTAGAGTTCAAACCAACTCCATTTAACTTGTTGCTAGTTGCATTAGCTCAAGCCACAACATCTTGCCATGTCTTGATCATGCATCATATTGTGCATTGCATTGATTGTGTTCTTCCTTGTTTGTCGTGTTTGTCCCCTCTCGATAGGCGTGGTCCTGACGATGAGTTCGATGACACCGATGAAGAATTATACTATCTTCAGAAGTGCCAGGCAAGCAAAAACCCCTTGTTCATTCTGATACAATCCCACTCTCTCGCTCCTGCTCTCTTTTACTGCATTAGGACAACAACGATTCAACTATTACATGATGCGGTAGTTGAACCCCTTTCCTCTGCATGACCTGTCATTGCCACAGTAAATAGATGAAACCCACTAGCATGAGTAGGAGTTGTTTGAGCCATGATGTGCCTACTCATTCATGCTTGTTTGTCATGCCTGCTATTGCTTAGAGTTGAGTCAAGTCTGATTCATCGGGGATGAATTGGAATGTTGTGAAACATGTCCTACTGTGTGTGAGCTAAGTGTGTGAACATGATTTGGTAAAGGTAGCGGTGAGAGGCAAGGTAGGAGTACATGGTGGGTTGCCTCATTGAAGCCGTCCTCAGGAACTGAGTTCTGTGTTTGTGATCCATTAACAACTACTACCACACATTGGAATGCTTAAGTGCCCCTCTTGACTTATTAATCAACATGATCTCTGTCCAGGAGTTGCAACTAGTTTCTGGTGTTTGTTGGTAGTGTTACTAGTCTACCAAGTGGCATCCGGTACAGGTGGGCTTGGGACAGACTAGGCACATTGGCACGGTGTACCAAGTGGCACCCGGATGGTGGGCTTGGGAACCCTGCTCACATTGTTTGGGGCCGTGAGCGACACCCCGGCCGGATCTCCTTGCGGATGGAACCCGAATAGGCGATAAACCTGGGCGAGAGACTTGTGTGGTTAGTCAGGTCATGGCCGACACCCTCGCTGGGCTTCCGCTTGAAGGTTGCCGAGTAAATGTCGTGTAAACGGCGATAAGTGGTGAGAGCGTGTGTGAAGTACACCCCTGCAGGGTTAATATGATCTATTCGAATAGTCGTGTCTGTGGTAAACGACTTCTAGGTTGCCTGTACAGTTCATAGATAACTTGAAGTGGATACTCTAAAATGCGCAAGATAAGCGTGAGTGCTATGGATGGCGTTCTCATAGGGAGACGGGAGCGGATCGATAGTGATGTATTGATTTGGTGAATATGTGGACTCGTGTGCGCCACCTCAAAAGAGTTACTTGCAGTCGTAGTTCAGGATAGCCACCGAGTCAAAGCTGGCTTGCTGCAGTTAAACCCCACCACTCCTTTGTTGATAATGGTGCATATGTAGTTAGTTCTGATGTAAGTCTTGCTGGGTACATTTGTACACATGTTGCTTAATTTATGTTTTGCAGAGAGACTTCAGTCTCGCTAGTAGTTCCACGTGGACTTCGACGTTTAGCTTGTTACCTCAGCTACGATCTTGTGCCCTCGGCAGGATCTGGTAGATAGTCAGGCTTCTCAGCCTTTTTCATTTGTAGTTGTCTGTACTCAGACAAGTTAAGCTTCCGCATGTGCTTGTTGCTTGTATGCTCTGTATGTGGGGTCATGAGACCTATGTTTGTAATATCTCGCTCCTCGGAGCCTATTGAATAAATACTTGAGTTGTAGAGTCATGTTGTGATGCCATGTTGTATTTGCGCATGTCGAGCATATTGTGTGTATGTTATTGAAATGCTTGGTATGTGTGGTATGTGACTATCTAGTTGTTTATCCTTGGTAGCCTCTCTTCCCGGGAAATGTCTCCTAGTGCTTCCATTTGAGCCTGGTAGCTTGCTCTTGCTTGAAACACTTAGGCTGGCGGCATGTGTCCTTCTTCGTTCTGTGTACATCCCTTGAAATGTCACGCAGTGTCTACGAGTCATGTTAGCTGCTACAGCCGGTTTAGCGAGTCTGTTAGCCCAGTACTACTGACTGATTTCACTTTCGTGATGACCGACACATTCGTTGCTGGGTCATGTATGCATGTTCCTGTAAGTTAGTGCCACTTTGGGTTCACGACTAGCCATGTCAACCCGGATTCTTTGTCATATGGATGCTAGCGACACTATCATATACGTGAGCCAAAAGGCGCAAACGGTCCCGGGCCTGGTAAGGCGACACCCGTGGGAATACCGTGCATGAGGCCGCAAAAGTGATATGAGGTGTTACATGCTAGATCAGTGTGGCATAGGATCTGGGTCCTGACAACTTTGGTATCAGAGCTTGACTGCCTGTAGGATTACCAAGCCAAACTAGTCGAAGTTGAGTCTAGAAATGCTTTAGTTATATGTAGGGGAATTGATTGTGGGATGGAACGTAAGGCTCTTTTTACTCCTTATACCTTATGCCCTTCTGATCTGAGTCATCTTATCTTTCCTACGAGGTTAAGGAACTAGGCTTCCTCTTCAGTCTATCAGGATCACGTGTTACTAATCCGTAGACTTATAGGATTGTTGGATCTAAGCCTCAGTTCAGTTTCTACTACTTCCGTGTGTTCATAGTTGGTCTCAGAACCTTGATATTATGATGTTGAGTGGCTATGCCACCATTTTGCAGGATGTCTTAAATCCTTTTGAGATTTTACAGCCTTTATGCTATCCGAGTTGTCCCAGGTTTCTAAACAATCTGATGCATTTGCAAAATCTTTCCCTCTGGTTTCGATGTTCCTTTAGGCCAGGTTAATCACACTAATTGTTGAGTTGAGGTATTCTATTGCCTTGACATATATGTTGGAATTATTATTATGACCCTAGGTGTCTTCGGGGATCACCTAGTAATCTAGCCATGATTTGTGTTCCCAGTGTGATGATTCTGGCCATCATTCTCGAAAGCATCCCGTGATGCCATTTAGTTAGTAGGCTTTCTATTCCTGGTTTCTTGAACCTGAGATTCACCCTACTTACTTCGTGTTGATAGTGTTTGCTAGTTCCCTTAGGTTATTAGTAACCTTTGCGATAGTCCTCGAGGTCCGTGGTATTTCCTTCTTCCAATACCATGAACTATTTATGGCAGAAGTTCCTCGTTGAACCGAAAGATCAGAACCAGAGTGCTCTTGACGAGTTCTCGATTCTATGTTGATACTCTGCCAGCTCTACCTTTCTTCATGGGTTATCCGGAAGAAACCTGTTGAACTTGGTTTGACATACTAATCTATGCATCCACAACTCAGAAAATCATATGTTCTTTTGAGTTGCCCCTCCATAGTGGTCTTCTGACTCTCGTCTATCAATTGATAGTCAAGAGTATGTGTGCATTCGTTCATCGATGCCTACTACTCTTGTGGTCCGTCAGGCCATTCTATTCCGGAATGCCAGGAGAAACAAACTCCAGTACCTCATCCATATCCAGGATTGGGTCAAAGTAGTTGTACTTCACAGATCAAGTTGCTAAACCAGCTTTGTTCTGTTCTACCTTGGAGTGTTACCATCTTTATATTAATATTTTCATGAGACATGCACCAGCTCTTATGAATTCTTGACGCAGTGATACTTCTTGCCATCATTTTTCATTCCTCGGTCCTGTGTTGTCACAACCGGAATGCCGACAAGTGAACCATGATGTGTGAAATCAATACTCCTAGCAACCGTGGTTCTTGGTAGTTAATGGACATTAATATCATTATTAGCGTGTTGGTTATCGAATCACTATTCTAGGATTGATCGTGCTACCTTGTCCTTATTTCTGGTGCACTCTTTGATCTTTGAGTTAGGATTGAATCCCTTGCTCTTCTGATCATGCCGTCTTGCCTTGAAAAGCAAGATTGTTCTTGAGCTTAGTAACATATCGGTGGTTCGTGATTTTCCGAATGTCTTCTCAAAGTATCACCAGGTTGTCACCTGACCGCTATGTTGAGTTCGTGATCAAGTTGGTTTTCTTGTAAACCACCCTTTCTCCAAGAATCCGTATGGGTACCATGAGATAGTTGGTTAAGTTAAACAACAACTTAGAGAGTTGGAAGATAAAAGCTTACCTAACTTAGTTCGTTCCAAAGGGATATCCTTGTGTTGGTGTGTTAGTTGAAGAAAGATGACATCTTCATTGATTGGTCCCTGTGATCAGTTGTTGGACCTATTGTCTTATAAAAACTTTGATTTGGGTATGGGCTATCGTCAAATCAAATCAGTACAAACGATGTTTGTAATGTTGTCTTACTCGTGGTTGTTTCCTCGAGCATACACCATTACATCTTTTTGGTCTGACCAATGCTATCGCTTTGTTCGCATAGTTGTGGAATTCCATCCTCATGGAAATCTGGATGACTTGTTGGTGAGCCCATCGGCAACATGTTTATCTTCTCCATGATTCATGTTGAACGTTAAAACTAGCATTGGAAACTTTTGTAGCATCATCTTTATCTTAGCTCATGAAGTAGATGTTTTGATGTAAGAAGTGACTTCCTCTTATACATGTGCATTTGGTGCAAGTTGCCGCCGTGAATTCGAGAAAGTTAGTTTTGCTTCCTCTGGAATCATCCCAAGTCAATCATGCATGTGCGAAGTATTCTATGGTCTGATAGACTGATCATCTTCATTCCATATGTATTCCCTAGCACACCAAGCCACTGATTGATTTGTTCAAGGAGAAGAAGTTCTTCTTAAGAGCATGCCTTATGCAAGGACTTTGATATCCTCGATGAGGGTTCCCCACCTGAACTCAGTAGTGTTTTTATTATAAGACTACTATGTGGTCATGCTTGTCTGGGACAGCGTGTTCACATGTGTATAGCAGAACCAACTCATGTTTTGGAGCTTACTACCTTAGTTCATTTCCCGAGAATCTTGCAACGTCATCTCGTCGATTTGTGTTACAAACTTTAATTTTTCTTTCTAGACTTGATGAGTCTGGAATATTCTGACACCAACCAGATCTGAATCTCAAGCAGATATGATGGTTGGAACATTTCCCAAGAACTATAATATTGGTCTCTCGATAACTGGTAAAGTGGATGTCGTGGCCAATACACCCAGACAGAAGACATATTATTGTAGTGTCTTGATTGAAGAAGTTGGACACCTCCCCATAAGGATCTCGCGGGATTTACCTCCGTAGTTATTCCTTATGGATTCTTGAGCTCCCGAAGTCCAACCTGTTACTTGATGTTCTAGATACCAAACCATTTCAATGAATGGGTTACGCTAGCACATCAAGGAGAACAATAGAAGCGGAGTGCTAAATGTCTCTCGGTCGATTATCCAGATTTTGTCCTCTTGGCTCCACCAAGGTGAAATCTGAGAAGGTGTTATCCCCTTTTGCATCTGCATCGTCCATCACTATTCATCATGGTAGTATAATGAGTTGCCAGGATCCTTGGCACGGATGTTGGTGAAACCTTGATGAATATGGAAATGCTCAAGTTCTTGAGAGAACGCGTAGGCAAAATCACCCCTTGTGTTGTCTTCAACAAGGTAATCCACATCGTCCATTGTAGTCTGGGTATGCCATCCCTTCGTACTCCGTCAACAATTGTTGGTAATTTGCCTTAGGCTGGTATGGACAGTCTCAATGATCTCTATATCAAAGGTAATTCTTTTTCCACTTAAGGTACTAATTCTACGAGCCACCTCCTCTAAGATGTCTCGTTATGGTATCATGGCAACTCAACTCCTCGCTATGTTGACAACCGTTCACCACCTTCTTAAGTGTGGAATTGTTGTCTACCTAGTGAACCCTCATCATCTGTTCCACTCCATCCCTCTAGATGTGTGCTTCATGTCTCAGCTCGAGAGATGTTGCTATGTCTCATTCCATGAGTTAATCCTGAGTTGTTTGATCTTTGAGAAGATCGGCCCTTCTAGAGTCTCCTTCCCCTCTCATTGTCATGTTGGCTGGAGTTCTCAGAGCAAGACGACGAGACAAAGATGGTGATTGAATCAACGTTCATTTGAGGTGCAACCTAGATCGTGAAGATTGCGTTAGTTGCGTTCCCCCTTCATCTTACCCTACGCTTGAATCTTGGGACGAGATTTTTGTTTAGTGGGGGTGAGTTGTCACATCCCTAGCTCTGGTCTGTCTAGAGCTAGCATCTGTTGTTGCATCATGTTTAAATTTTCTCTTAAACCTAAAATGGGGATCAACAAACCCCAGCACCCCCCTGAAAATACCAGGTTCAATTGAAAAACATTTCAATGAACCCAAAATGCCCTTCACAAAAGTTCATCATTTTTGAATTGGTCTAGAACCTCTCCCAAAAATGGTGCACATTTTTCTAGGCCATTCTAGATTTTTGAATTAAATCATATAGTATTTTGCATTTGGGCATTTAAATGCTAAATAATATTTTAAATGCTCAAATAATCACAAACTGAAATGTTCTTGTTGGAAATATTCCAAGCAGTGGCCACATCGATTGCATGATTTTTAAATGCCCAGCATTTTAATAAAGCCAAACACAATTACAGAAAATAGAAAACAGAAAGAATTAGAGAGAGAGAGAGAAGAACTCACAGGGCCACTTACGGCTGGCTCGCTGTGACCCAGCCTTTGTTCTGGCCCAGCCGAGGATAGGGCGTCTTCTTCCTCATGCCGATGGGCACAGGCGTGTGCCCAGCTTGCGCCCGCACGCCTGACCACCTCCTGGTTGCCTGTCTCCCCTGGCCTCCTCTAGTGATGCCACGCGACCCCCTGGCTCCCTCTCGACCCTTTCCGCGCCCATCCCTCTCCTCTGTCTCTCTCCCTCGTTCTTTCCCGGATGCACCCGAGAACACCGACGAGCTCCACCACGGCCACAGCCACTCCCCCGCTACCTCTCCGCCCCAGGCGTCTCCGCCTCGCCGTCTTCATCCTCCCCACCAAGTCACGCGGCGCCAGAAGCTCTGCTGCACCGCCACCGCCGCCGTCTCCCTCGTCGGCCGCCCGAGATCGCCGTTGCTGTTCCGGCCGCACCAACGCATCCCCGACCTCGCTCTCGCTCCCGTCGACCTCACGGTGAGCCCCCGAGTCGTCTCCCCCTTTTCCCCTGGTTGCTTTCGACCTCTAGGCCATAGCCCCATCTTGGCCGAGAACTCCACGCCGCCGGTGATGTCGCCGCCGTCACTGCAGCCACTGAGGCTCGAAACCGAGCACGGCACCGTGCTCCTAGCATCTTCAGGAGCTCGGTGAGCCCCTTAGCCAGCCCTCCCGTCCTCTATGGCCTCGCCCCCCTCAAACCCGTCGCTCCGGCCACCGCCGCGAGCTTGCCTTCGGTGTGCTCGGGCCACCTCAGCCCCTGGCGTTTGCACAGATGGTTGCGGACGAGTCCCAACTCCGCATAGATACCTTTAGCCGCCCTTTTGGTCGCCGGAGATGCAAACCCGAGCGCCTCCGCCGTCCCTGGCCTCGCCGGCGATGAGCCGCAGGTCAACTCCGGTGAGTTTGACCCGGGGTTGACCACAGTTTGACCCCCTCTGGGTCACTTACGTGTGGGCCCCAGGCCACTAACTAAACTAGGTTAGTGTTAGTTTAACGCTAACTAAATTAGATTAGTTAGGTTAGTCAATGACAGACGGGACCCACAGGTCAGGGTTGACCTGGACCGTCTCCGTTGACTGCTGACGTCACAGTGACGCAATGCTGACGCAATAAAGTATTTTCTGGATTTAAAATAATTCAGGAAATTCCAGAAAATATCCAAAACTTTAAAAATTCATATAAATTCAACCGTAACTCAGAATGAAATAATTTATATATGAAAAATGATCAAAAATATCCAATCTATCCATCCGTACCATTTTCATGCATGTTTGAATAACTTAAAGCTTTTGTATACAACAATCTGAATAAATGGCATTTGAAATGCCTTATGTGGAGTTTGTATTTGAACCTAGGGTTCAAACCAACTCCATTTAACTTGTTGCTAGTTGCATTAGCTCAAACCACAGCATCTTGCCATGGCATGATCATGCATCATATTGTGCATTGCATTGATTGTGTTCTTCCTTGTTTGCCGGTGTTTGTCCCCTCTCGATAGGTGTGGTCCCGACGATAAGTTCGATGCCACCGATGAAGAATTATACTATCTTCAGAAGTGCCAGGCAAGCAAAACCCCCATGTTCATTCTGATACAATCCCACTCTCTCGCTCCTGCTCTCTTTTACTGCATTAGGACAACAACGATTCAACTATTACATGCTGCGGTAGTTGAACCCCTTTCCTCTGCATGACCTGTCATTGCCACAGTAAATAGATGAAACCCACTAGCATGAGTAGGAGTTGTTTGATCCCTGTTGTGCCTACTCATTCATGCTTGTTTTTCATGCCTGTTATTGCTTAGAGTTGAGTCAGGTCTGATTCATCGGGGATGAATTGGAATGTTGTGAAACATGTCCTACTGTGTGTGAGCTAAGTGTGTGAACACGATTTGGTAAAGGTAGCGGTGAGAGGCCATGTAGGAGTACATGGTGGGTTGTCTCATTGAAGTCATCCTCAGGAACTGAGTTCTGTGTTTGTGATCCATGAACAGCTACTAGCACACATTGGAATGCTTAAGTGCCCCTCCTGACTTATTAATCAACATGATCTCTGTCCAGGAGTTGCAACTAGTTTCTTGGTGTTTGTAGGTAGTGTTAGTAGTCTACCAAGTGGCACCCGGTACAGGTGGGCTTGGGACAGACTAGGCACAATGGCACGGTGTACCAAGTGGCACCCGGATGGTGGGCTTGGGAACCCCGCTCACATCGTTTGGGGCCGTGAGCGACACCCCGGCCGGATCTCCTTGCGGATGGAACCCGAATAGGCGATAAACCTGGAAGAGAGACTTGTGTGGTTAGTCAGGTCGTGGCCGACACCCTCGCCGGGCTTCCGCTTGAAGGTTGCCGAGTACATGTCGTGTAAACGGCGATAAGTGGTGAGAGCGTGTGTTAAGAAGTACACCCCTGCAGGGTTAATATGATCTATTCGAATAGCCGTGTCCACGGTAAAGGACTTCTAGGTTGCCTATACAGTTCATAGATAACTTGAAGTGGATACTCTAAAATGCACAAGATAAGCGTGAGTGCTATGGATGGTGTTCTCATAGGGAGACAGGAGCGGATCCATAGTGGTGTATTGATTTGCTGAATATGTGGACTCGTGTACGCCACCTCAAAAGAGTTACGTGTAGTCGTAGTTCAGGATAGCCACCGAGTCAAAGATGGCTTGCTGCAGTTAAACCCCACCACCCCTTTGTTGATAATGGTGCATATGTAGTTTGTTCTGATGTAAGTCTTGCTGGGTACATTTGTACTCACGTTGCTTAATTTATGTTTTTGCAGAGAGACTTCAGTCTCACTAGTAGTTCCACGTGGACTTCGACGTTTAGCTTGTTACCTCAGCTACGATCTTGTGCCCTTGGCAGGATCTGGTAGATAGTCAAGCTTCTCAGCCTTTTTCATTTGTAGTTGTCTGTACTCAGACAAGTTAAGCTTCTGCATGTGCTTGTTGCTTGTATGCTCTGTATGTGGGGTCATGAGACCTGTGTTTGTAATATCTCGCTCCTCGGAGCCTATTGAATAAATACTTGAGTTGTAGAGTCATGTTGTGATGCCATGTTGTATTTAGCATATCGAGCATCTTGTGTGTATGTTATTGAAATGCTTGGTATGTGTGGGATCGACTATCTAGTTGTTTATCCTTGGTAGCCTCTCTTATCGGAAATGTCTCCTAGTGCTTCCATTGAGCCTGGTAGCTTGCTCTTGCTCCGGAACACTTAGGTTGGTAGGCATGTGTCCTTCTTTGTTCCTGTATACATCCCTTGGGAAATGTCACGCAGATGTCTCACGGAGTCTGTTAGCTGCTACAGCCAGTTTACAGATCTGTTAGCCCAGTACTACAGCCCGACTTCACTCGTGATGACCGACCACGTTCGTTCTTTGGGTCATGTATGCTGTTCTGTAAGTTAGTGCCACTTTGGGTTCACGACTAGCTATGTCAGCCGGGTTCTTTTTCATATGGATGCTAGCGACACTATCATATACGTGAGCCAAAAGGCGCAAACGGTCCCGGGCCTGGTAAGGCGACACCCGTGGGAATACCGTGCGTGAGGCCGCTAAGTGATATGAGGTATTACATGCTAGATCGGTGTGTTATAGGATCGGGGTCCTGACACTATCTCTTTAGATCTTGATGCCCAACATGTAAGCAGCTTCACCGTGGTCCTTCTTTGAAAAACTCCTTTCAAACTCTCCTTTATGCTTTCCAGAAAATTCTACATCATTTCCGATCAACAATATGTCATTCACATATACTTATCAGAATGGTTATATTGCTCCCACTCACTTTCTTGTAAATACAGGCTTCAACGCAAGTCTGTATAAAGCTATATGCTTTGATCAACTCATCAAAGCATATATTCCAACTCCGAGATGCTTGCACCAATCCATTGATGGATCGCTGGAGCTTGCACATTTTGTTAGCACCTTTAGGATTGACAAAACCTTCTGGTTGCATCATATAAACTCTTTTTTAACAATCCTTTATGGAATGCAGTTTTGATATCCATTTGCCATATTTCATAAAATGCGGCAATTGCTGACATGATTCGAACAGACTTAAGCATCGATATGAGTGAGAAAATCTCATCGTAGTCAAAACACCTTGAACTTGTCGAAAACCTTTTGCGACAATTCGAGCTTTCGAGATAGTAACACTACCATCACCATCCGTCTTCCTCTTGAATATACATTTATTTTCTATGGCTTGCTGATCATCGAAAAAGTCCACCGAAGTCCACACTTTGTTCTCATACATGGATCCTATCTCAGATTTCATGGCCTCAAGCCATTTATCGGAATCTGGGCTCATCATCGCTTCTTCATAGTTTGTAGGTTCATCATGGTCTAGTAACATGACTTCCAGAACAAGATTACCGTACTACTCTAGCGCGGATCGTGCTCTGGTTGACCTACGAGGTTTTGTAGTAACTTGATATGAAGTTTCATGATCTTTATCATTACCTTCCTCTCCAGTTGGTGTAGGCATCACAGGAATAGATTTCTTGGATGAGCTACTTTCCAAAATGAGAGTAAGTACAATTACCTCATCAAGTTCTACTTTCCTCCCACTCACTTCTTTCGAGTGAAACTCCTTCTCTAGAAAGGTTCCATTCTTAAAAACAAAAATCTTGCCTCCGATTTGGGTTCGAGCTGGGCTGAAGCCTTTTGAAATAAGCATCGCATCCCCAAACTTTAAGAAATGACAGTTTAGGTTTGCTACCAAACCACAGTTCATACAGTGTCGTCTCAACGGATTTTCATGGTGCCCTGTTTAAAGTGAATGCAGCTGCCTCTAATGCATAGCCAAAACGATAGTGGTAAATTGGTAAGAGACATCATACATCGCACCATATCTAATAAAGTGCAGTTACGACGTTCGGACACACCATTACACTGTGGTGTTCCAGGTGGCGTGAGCTGTGAAACTATTCCACATTGTTTTAAATGAAGGCCAAACTCGTAACTCAAATATTCTCTTCCATGATCAGATTGTAGAAACTTTATTTTCTTGTTACGATGATTCTCAACTTCACTCTGAATTTCTTTGAACTTTACAAGTGTTTCAGACTTGTGTTTCATTAAGTAGATATACCCATATCTGCTCAAATCATCTGTGAAGGTTAGAAAATAACGATACCCGCCACGAGCATCAACACTCATTGGACCGCATACATAGGTATGTATTATTTCCAATAAGTCACTAGCTCGTTCCATTGTAACGGAGAATGTAGTTTTACTCATCTTGCCCATAAGGCACGGTTCGCTAGTATCAAATGATTCATAATCAAGTGATTCCAAAAGTCCAGCTACATGGAGTTTCTTCATGCGCTTTACATCGATATGACCCAAACGGCAGTGCCACAAATAAGTTTCACTATCATTATCAACTTTGCATATTTTGGCATCAATATTATGAATATGTGTATCACTACGGTCGAGATTCAATAAACCATTAACATTGGCTGTATGACCACAGTAGGTTTTATTCATGTAAACAGAATAACAATTATTCTATGTCGTAAATGAATAATAGTATTGCAATAAACATGATCCAATCATATTCGTGCTTAACACAAACACCAAAATAACATTTATTTAGGTTCAACACTAATCCCGAAAGTATAGGGAGTGTGCGATGATGATCATATCAATCTTGGAACCACTTCCAGCACACATCATCACTTCACCCTCAACTAGTCTCTATTTATTCTGCAACTCTTGTTTCGAGTTACTAATCTTAGCAACCGAATAGGTTTCAGATACCCATGGGCTACTAAGAACTAGTAAGGTACACATCAATAACATGTATATGAAATATACCTTTGTTCACTTTGCCATCCTTCTTATCCGCCAAATATTTGGGGTAGTTCTGCTTCCAGTGACCATTTCCTTTGCAGTAGAAGCACTCAGTTTCAGGCTTAGGTCCAGCTTTGGGCTTCTTCACGGGAGTGACAACTTGCCATTCTTCTTGAAGTTCCCTTTCTTTCCCTTTGCCCTTTTCTTGAAACTAGTGATCTTGTTTAATCATCAACACTTGATGATTTTTCTTGATTTCTACTTTCGTCGATTTCAGAATCACGAAGAGCTCAGGAATCGCTTTTGTCATCCCTTGCATATTACAGTTCATCACGAAGTTCCCGTAACTTGGTGATGATGACTAGAGAATTCTGTCAATCACTATCTTATCTGGAAGATTAACTCCCACTTGATTCAAGTGATTGCAGTACCCCGACATTCTGAGCACATGCTCACTAGCTGAGCTATATTCTCCTCCATCTTATAGGCAAAGTACTTGTCAGAGGTCTCATACCTCTCGACACGGGCATGAGTCTAAATACCAATTTCAGCTCTTAGAACATCTCATATGCTTTGCGGCGTTCAATTTTTTTTTGAAGTCCTGGTCCTAAGCCGTAAAACATGATGCACTAAACTATCAAGTAGTCACCATATTGAGCTAGCCAAACGTTCATAACCTCTGCATCTGCTCCTGCAATAGGTCTGTCACCTAGCGGTGCATTAAGGATATAATTCTTCTATGCAGCAATGAGGATAAACCTCATATCACGGACCCAGTCCGCTTCATTGCTACTATCATCTTTCAACTTAGTTTTCTCTAGGAACATATCAAAAAACATAGGGGAGCTGTAACGCGAGCTATTGATCTACAACATAATTTGCAAATACTACCAGGACTAAGTTCATGATAAATTAAAGTTCAATTAATCATATTACTTAAGAACAACCACTTAGATAGACATCCATCAAGTCATCTAAATGATACGTGATCCAAATCAACTAAACCATGTCTGATCATCACGTGAGATGGAGTAGTCTTCAATGGTGAACATCACTATGTTGATCATATCTACTATATGATTCACGTTCGACCTTTCGGTCTCCACTGTTCCGAGGCCATATCTGTATATGCTAGGCTCGTCAAGTTTAACCCGAGTATTCTGCATGGGCAAATCTGGCTTGCACCCACTGTATTTGAACGTAGAGCTTATCACACCCGATCATCACGTGGTGTCTCAGCACGTAGAACTTTCGCAACGGTTCATACTCGGGGAGAACACTTATACCTTGAAATGTTGTGAGGGGTCATCTTATAATACTACCATCGTACTAAGCAAAATAAGATGCATAAAAGATGAACATCACATGCAATCAAAATATGTGACATGATATGGCCATCATCATCTTGTGCTCATGATCTCCATCACCAAAGCAACGTCATGTTCTCCATCGTAACCGGCTTGATACCTTGATCTCCATCATAGCATCGTGGTCATCTCGCCAACCATTGCTTCTACGACTATCGCTACCACTTAGTGATATAGTAAATCAATTACATTGCGCTTGTATTTCATACAATAAAGCGACAACCATATGGCTACTTGATACGTCTCCAACGTATCTATAATTTTTTATTGTTCCATGCTATTATATTACCCCTTTTGGATGTTTATGGGCTTTATTTTACACATTTATATCATTTTTGGGACTAACCTACTAACCGGAGGCCTAGCCCGTATTCTTTTTTTTTGCCTATTTGAGTATTTGAAGAAAAGGAATATCAAGCGGAGTCCAAACAGAATGAAACCTTCGGGAGCGTGATTTTTGGAACGGACGTGATCCAGAGGACTTGGAGTACAAGTCAAGAAGCAGCCGAGGCTCCCACGAGATAGGAGGGCGCCCCCCCCCCTCTATAGGGCGCGCCCCCTGTCTCGTGGGCCCCTCGGGCGTCCACCGACGTACTTCTTCCACCTATATAAGCCTACGTACCTCAAAAACATCCAGGGAGCACACGAAACACAATTTCCACCACCGTAACCTTCTGTATCCACGAGATCCCATCTTGGAGCCTTCGCCAGTGTTCTGCCGGAGGGGGAATCGACAACGGAGGGCTTCTACATCAACACCCTTGCCCCTCCGATGAGTTGTGAGTAGTTTACCACAGACCTACGGGTCCATAGTTATTAGCTAGATGGCTTCTTCTCTCTTTTTGGATCTCAATACAACGTTCTCCCCCCCTCTTGTGGAGATCTATTCGATGTAAACTCTTTTTGCGGTGTGTTTGTCGAGATCCGATGAATTGTGGGTTTATGATCAAGTTTATCTATGAATAATATTTGAATCTTCTCTGAATTCTTTTATGTATGATTGAGTTATCTTTGCAAGTCTCTTCGAATTATCAGTTTGGTTTGGCCTACTAGATTGATCTTTCTTGCCATGAGAGAAGTGCTTAGCTTCGGGTTCAATCTTGCGGTGTCCTTACCCTGGGACAGAAAGGGTTGCAAGGCATGTATTGTATTGTTGCCATCTTGGATAACAAGATGGGCTTTATATCATATTGCTTGAGTTTATCCCTCTACATCATGTCATCTTGCTTAATGCGTTACTCTGTTCTTATGAACTTAATACTCTAGATGCGGTGAGTCGTCGTCGATGTGTGGAGTAATAGTAGTAGATGCAGGCAGGAGTCGGTCTACTTGTTACGATCGTGATGCCTATATACATGATCATGCCTAGATAATCTCATAATTATTCGCTTTTCTATCAATTGCTCGACAGTAATTTGTTCACCCACCGTAATACTTATGCTATCTTGAGAGAAGCCACTAGTGAAACCTATGGCCCCCGGGTCTATCTCTTATCATATTTGCTTCCAATCTACCTTTATTTGCATCTTTTACTTTTTGCATCTATATTACAAAATACCAAAAATATATTTATATTATCTTACTACCTTTATTAGATCTCACTTTCGCAAGTGGCCGTGAAGGGATTGACAACCCCTTTATTGCGTTGTTTGCGAGTTCTTTGTTTGTTTGTGTAGGTGCGTGGGACTTTTGAGGAGCCTCCTACTGGATTGATACCTTGGTTCTCAAAAACTAAGGGAAGTACTTATGCTACTATTGCTGCATCACCCTCTCCTCTTCGAGGAAAACCAACGCAAGCTCAAGACGTAGCAAGAAGGATTTCTGGCGCCGTTGCCGGGGAGGTCTTCGCTCAAGTCAAGACATACCAAGTACCCATCACAAACCCATCTCCCTCGCATTTACTTTATTTGCCATTTGCCTCTCGTTTTCCTCTCCCCCACCTCACCCTTGCCGTTTTATTCGCCCTCTCTTTCCCAATCTCCTCCTCTCTTTTTCGCTTGCCTTTTTCTGTTTGCTTGTGTGTTGGATTACTTGTTGCCATGGCGCAAGATAATACCAAATTGTGTGATTTCTTGAATACCAATAATAATGATTTCCTTAGTACTCCGATTGCTCCTCTTAATGATGTTGAGTCTTGTGAAATCAATCTTGCTTTCTTGAATCTTGTTATGAAAGATCAATTCGCTGACCTTCCTAGTGAAGATGCCGCTACTCATCTAAACAACTTTGTTGATTTGTGTGATATGCAAAAGAAGAAAGATACAGATAACGATATTGTTAAATTTAAGTTATTTCCGTTTTCACTTAGAGATCATGCTAAAGTTTGGTTTTCGTCTTTGCCTAAAAATAGTATTGATTCTTGGAACAAGTGCAAAGATGCTTTTATCTCTAAGTATTTTCCTCCCGCTAAGATTATCACTCTTAGGAAAAATATCATGAATTTTAAACAACTTGATCATGAGCATGTTGCCCAATCTTGGGAAAGAATGAAACAGATGCTTCGCAATTGCCCTACTCATGGTTTGAATTTATGGATGATCATACAAATTTTTTATGCCGGTTTGAACTATGCTTCTAGAAATCTCTTAGATTCGGCCGCGGGAGGCACGTTTATGGAAATAACGTTCGGAGATGCTACAAAACTTCTTGACAATATTATGGCTAATTATTCTCAATGGCACACCGAAAGATCTTCTAGTAAAAAAGTGCATGCTATAGAAGAAATCAATGTTTTGAGTCGAAAGATGGATGAACTTATAAAATTGTTTGCTACTAAAAATACTCCTCTTGATCCCAATGATATGCTTTGTCTTATTTGATTGAGAATAATAATGAAGCTATGGATGTGAATTTTGTTGGCAGGAATAGTTTTGGAAACAATGCCTATAGAGGAAACTTTAATGCTAGACCGTTCCCTAGTAATCCCTCTAATAATTATGGAAATTACTACAATAATTCTTATGGTAATTTTAATAAGATGCCCTCTGATTTTGAGAATAGTGTGAAAGAATTTATGATT
This sequence comes from Aegilops speltoides, assembly GCA_021437245.1. Taxonomy (NCBI): domain Eukaryota; kingdom Viridiplantae; phylum Streptophyta; class Magnoliopsida; order Poales; family Poaceae; genus Aegilops; species Aegilops speltoides. Next base: position 319,176,552 of record CM038145.1, on the reverse strand, counting down.
TCTCAAAAGAATTTTAATGCTTTGCTTGAAGAAAAATTGCTCAAAGTTGATGATTTGGCTAGGAATGTTGATAGAGTTTCGCTTGATGTTGATTCTCTTAAACTTAGATCTCCTCCTCCTAAGCATGATATCAATGAGTCTCTCAAAGTAATGAGAATTTCCATTGACGAGTGCAAGGAAAGAACCGCTAGACTGCATGCTAAAAAAGATAGCTTTATAAAGGTGTGTTCTTCTAGTTTCCATGAAAATAATGATGAGGATCTTAAAGTTATTGATGCGTCTCCTATTAGATCTATGTTTTGCAATATAAATTTTGATAATTATGGGACTGATGATGAATCAACTTTGCCTAGAAGGCGTCCCAAGAATTCGGAGTCTTTAGATCTTAATGCTAAATTTGGTAAAAGTGGGATTGGAGAGGTCACAACTTTAAATAGTATTGAACCCACTATCTAGGATTTCAAGGAATTTGATTATGATAATTGTTCTTTAGAAGGTTGTATTTCCTTGTTGCAATCCGTTGTTAATTCTCCTCATGTCAAAATAAAGCTTTTACCAAACATATTGTTGATGCCTTGATGCAATCTTATGATGAAAAACATAATTTGGAAGTTTCTATACCTAGAAAACTTAATGATGAGTGGGAACCTACTATAAAGATTAGAATTAAAGATCATGAGTGTTTTGCTTTGTGTGATTTGGGTGCTAGTGTTTCCACGATTCCGAAAACTTTATGTGATATTCTAGGATTCCATGATCTTGATGATTGCTCTTTAAATTTTCACCATGCTGATTCCACCATTCAAAAGCCAATGGGAAGGATCAATGATGTTATCATTGTTGCAAATAGAAATTTGGTGCCCATAGATTTTATCGTTCTTGATATAAATTGCAATCTTTCTTGCCCTATTATTCTTGGTAGATCTTTCCTTAGAACGATTGGCGCGATTATTGATATGAAGGAAGGGAATATTAGCTTCCAATTTCCATTAAAGAAAGGCATGGATCACTTTCCAAGAAAGAAAGTCAAATTACCTTATGAATCTATCATGTGGGCTACTTATGAATTTAGTGCCAAAGATGGCACCCGTTAGATCTATCTTTGATTTTATGCCTAGCTAGGGGCGTTAAACGATAGCGCTAGTTGGGAGGCAACCCAATTTTCTTTATGTTTTTGTTTTTGCTCCTGTTTGGTAATAAATCTTGCATCTACCTTCTGTTTAGATGTGTTTTAATCTTTTAATTAGTGTTGTGCCAAGTAGAACCTATAGGATAACCTATGATGATAGTTGATTTGATTCTGTTGAAAAACAGAAACTTTGCGCGCACGAATTTAGTTTTGTTAAATCACAGAAACATGATTTTGCGTTGATTCTTTTTGCTGCTGGTCAATAAACAAATTGTCCAGGACTTCCTATTTTAGAAGGATTGTTAGAGTCCCAGAAGTTTGAGTTAGTTACAGATTGCTACAGACTAGTCTGTTTTTGACAGATTCTGTTTTTCGTGTGTTGTTTGCTTATTTTGATGCATCTATGGCTAATAAAATAGTTTATAAACCATAGAGAAGTTGGAATACAGTAGGTTTAACATCAAAATAAATAAATAATGAGTTCATTACAGTACCTTATGTGGTGGTTTTGTTTTCTTTCACTAATGGAACTTATAAGATTTCCTGTTGAGTTTTGTGTTGTGAAGTTTTCAAGTTTTGGGTAAAGCTTTTATGGACTCTGGAATAAGGAGTGGCAAGAGTCTAAGCTTGGGGATGCCCAAGGAACCCCAAGATATTCAAGAATAGCCAAAAGACTAAGCTTGGAGATGCCCCGGGAAGGCATCCCTGACGAGGACATGTATTGGGGGTAGGTTAACAGGCCTGACCTAAAGACCCTACCTATGGACACCGTACACTTTGTACTGGGCCCCTGGGCCAGATCGCCGTCCAGATGTACTGCAACTTGAAAGTCACTCGGACGGCAACAACCACTCGATGCACGGCACTCCACTCGACGAGCTCATTCCACTCGGCCGGGTAACTCACTCGGATATGAGAAGACCAATAGTCAGCATAACGGTTTTGTAGTGGCCAGGTATTATGGCATTGATACTCCACTTTGTAACATAGGAGGTGAGGGGGTGGCGCACTCTATATAAGCCACCCCCACCACTAGACTCGGGGGGTTCTTTTCTTCCACCTCTCTCTTTTCACCAATAGTCTCCGGACTTAGCTCATGCATGGGGATCCATTCCTCTCTCTCACACACACATTGTAATCTCCGGATATATGCTCAGATAAAACAAAGCCTCTCCGGAGCACGAGACGTAGGGTTGTTATCTCCACCGTGAGAGGCCCGAACTCACTAAAACCACCATGTCACCCATATGCATCTCGCCGGAGTCGTTCCCACGACAGTTGGCGCCCACCGTGGGGCATGGCGTCTATCGAGCCATGATGCAGATGGTTTTTTCTTCAATCGCTGGCAACGGACTAATTTCTACGCGTAACCCAAGCTTTCTTGGGATGATCTCCCGAGATCAAACAATCACCGCCACCAATTTTGACTATTGGAGTCCCGGCCATCTCACAAAATACTCCTCATCATACAAAAGGATCAGGGAGTTGCTCATCTCAAATCGTCCTCTTTACAATCAAACACTACAATTATCTAACTATGGTTTGTTCTTTTTGGTATGCACACGAGTTCATACAATAGGATGCCTCCCTTTGTACCGATTGGTGGCTCGGCTCCGGAATGATGAAGCGCCGCTGTTCGCATGTCATCATCTCTGGCCTCATCTGCGAACGTCATCGCCGAGCGCCCACACACGCACAGTCGCTAACGCTTGGCCTGGCTCCTCGGCCGGCGGAGGACGGCGACCGGCGGTCGACCCGGCTCTCGGACGACGAGGCCTGGCTGCCGGCGCTCGGCTCAGCTCCACGGGTGTCGAAGTGCGACTTCGACCGGCGCACGGCTCCGCCCCCTAGCAGTCAAACGCGACCACAGCGCTCGCACCGGCCTCGCCCTTGGCTGTGCCGGCCCGTGACTCCCGTGCCTGGATATCCTCTTCATCGACATCTCTCGGCTGCCGTCAGATTCCGATGTGACCGGCAGTTTACACCGCAGCAGAGCTCTCCGGACTCCGGGCTGCCTTCTCAACTCTCCTAATTTCAACCAGCATCACATGCAGAAACTTCCATGTTTTAATTCCGGCTTAATTAGCGCTAATTAATGCCTCTTACATGCAGATTCTGCGTACTCCTACATGGTTAGGACGTGGGATGTTTCTTCCATCAATTAACTGCATGCAGGAAAATTTGGAAACAGAAGAAATCTTCAACGCCGGATTAATTGGCTGCCTCATTAATCAGCCATTAAAACTGTTGGGAAACCGGGGCCACCACGATGGTGGCGGCGGCTAGCGCCGAGTCGCTCGGGATAGCCCCTCCCGTTTCCCCTCTTTACGTTAAGTGGATACTTATCCCTTGACCCCCTAGTCCCTATATAAAGCAACGAGGAGCCCATCATTGTAACACCTGATCATTGATTAATAAAGCTGGTCTCCTCCATATCCCTCTGTGTCATTTACTTTCGCGTGTACGACTACTTGACTACTTCCTCTCGGCCTTCGCTCTCGCTCCGCAACCTTGGACCGGACTCGCCGGCGGAGTTGCGGAACACGTTATCAGCACGCTTCGCTCCACCAACTCTCCGTCAAGCCTGCGTCAAGCCTGCGTCAAGCCTGCATCACGCAGGCTTTCGTCGATCCCGCGGAGGTATAAGATCCGATCCCCACTCTTTGCAAAAATGGATTTATCTCGTTACCGCGATTCCGTTTTTGCGATTAGATTATTTTTTCGGATTTGATCTACCTATGGTGTGGATTTTCCTCCCAAGAACCGAGCGGACGAACACGTCGCCGACCAATGTCGATGTTCTTGGACTAAGAGGAACTTGTTGACTGCACTATAGGGAGTCGGTACAGATCGTGATCCAGATGATCACGGTACCGCCGCAACGCACCCGCTGTGCCACGCGCCGCCGATGTTCCCGATGAACACGATGATGTTTTTGAGATCCCGACGCCGGCATCGCCGTCCCAAGCAGCACAGCCATACCCGTGCCCGATGCACGTTCGTGCCGCCGCGGGCCCTGCTGGTCCCGGCTTCTGGCCGCCTCCGCGTGCGCGTGAGGTAGCCGCGCCCGGCGGGCTGGCTGGCAGCACTTATCGCCGCCGCCGCCGCCGCGCCGTAGCCCGCGAGCCCGCTGCGCGTCGTGCCGCTTTGGGCAGCGCGCTGCCGTGCCATCGACGCGCCGCACCGTGGGTTGTGCCGTGGCAGCGCCAGCCGTGACAGCAGCCGTGGCGTCAGCCGTGGCAGCGCGCCCGCTGGCAGCGTCATGGCGATGCCTTGGCAGCGCCCCGCCGCGCGTGGCCGTGTCGTGGCCGCACCACGCCGCCCGGCTCGCTGGTCGCGCGCGCCCACAGCCATCGCCTCGCCGAGCCCACTGATCACAGATCGCCGCCCAGCGACCGCGCTGCCAGCCCGGCCGTGTCCGGCACCGCTCGGGCGAGCCGCCGCCGCCGCTCGGGCGCTAGGGAAACCCTAGCGTCCCTGCGGGCTGGAGGCCATCACTGCGCATGGGCCGGCCCACTAGCTGTTGGGCCGGGTGGGCCGCGACCGTGGTTCCCTCCATATAAAAAAATGGGGGGAGGGCAGTGGGGCTGGCCATTCGGGCCGACGGCCCATTTTCGACTTCTTGGCGCCTTGGACCAGGCGGAGAGCACACGCCTGCAGCGTGATTCTTTGCATTTTAGCCCCCGTAGTTTCCAGATTTTACGCGAATTTTTATTCCTGCTGTAATATTTCGCGTAGAAGCCCCTGGCACTGTCTGTTTTCGCTGAAAACACGTATTTGGGCTTAAAAATGCCTCGGGAATTCAATATTTGGGCTAGTTTTCACATATGAGATGCGCTTAACATGCTATCATTTGTAACATGATATTATTGTATGATTTTACTGCTGTAGATTAATTGTTTAGCACTCTTAATCATTTAGTAAGTCATATAATAGCATGTTTTAAATATTGGAACGTCTTTTTATTGAATAAGTTTATCAACATCGCTTTGTGCAAAAGATTACTGTTGTAATCTCATGATTTTTGCATAAATCGCAGATGGCGGAATTGCCCACAAGGAGTTTCTGAGTTGGCCCAGCACAGGGCTGAACTACTGTCATGGTCCTCGGATGCGAGATTTTCTCGAGGCAAAACCCTCTGAGGCGATCGGTAGGGGCCCACTGGCATACCATGATCCCAAGTTGGCGAGAATCGCGCAGGCTCTGCACTTTCTCCGTCATCACTGTCACCTACTCGAAAGATGAGTATATGGCTGGCCTTGCGATGCTTCGGCCTTTGGACCGCTCTTAAGCAGCGGTTTGGCGGTGAAGTACCTTTGTGAAACCACGTCTTGAGCGAGTGGATCCGTCGAGGTTTGCGGACTTCAAGGCGGTTGGGGAGTACAATTCGGCTCTGCACGGTTTGTCGACTCTTCTTTGTGTGGTACTGAGATTACCGACTCCCGGAAGATTGAAAAACCCTATCCACTTTCCACCCGGCGCGTCCGGTCCTCACGGAACTACCGCCGAGAGAACTACACGAGTATTCAGAGTTGATTGGCGTCCTCCGGTGGCGGGGCGCAGGATGAGGTTCTCAAAAAGAACTTTGTCGCGCAACCACTTGGGGAGTTCTCGCCAGAGGTGAGCGCTCTCAAAGTCCATAAGCCTCAGCAGAAGAAGAGGGCCGCAAGGGCAGAAGAAGGCCCCCACCCTCCTGCCCGGCTAAGCGAACAAGCCGGGCAAGGGAGGCAGCGGCCTCGGGACTGCTTCCGTTGTGGCTCGGTGGAGCATTTCTCCCTTGATGTCGTGCACCACGAGTCGTTGAAGCATACAAGGCTCGGAAGGCGCGTGAGGCGCACCTCGCCTTGGTTCAGAGGAGCACCACCGGCGCCCATGGAGGCACCCGTGATGATTGCTCGCCCCACTTTCGCCCATAGAGCGAACCCGTGGTGCCCATCGCGGCAGCTTTGGCGGTCTCTATCCACGCCCACGTCTCCATGGAGGTTGACCACATGGTCGCCTCGGCGGCGCGCCGCCACTAGACATTGATCGGCCTCCAAGATGATATCTAAGGAGGATCAATTCACTAGTATGGAGATTGCGGCTGAAGTTGATGGCTTCTTCACGAGTCCACTTAGCATACCTCTTTGGTTATCATGATTCCGTGATTTGATACAATAAAATTGAATAAATTCGATTTGGTTGTAAGCTCTCTGAGCATAAACTTATTCTTTACTTTGGCGATTGGATGACATTTATTCATTTATTCCATTATTTATACATGATAGCATGTTATGTTCTGAGATGTGTGCATTTATTTTTAATGTATTTTCTTCCTCATTACATTAAATAGATGTCATATTTTAGAACGCGTGTGGCGCCGAATGGAGAAGCGTGCCTTGCCGATAGCGCCACCACTCATACCATTTTACGAGAAACTAAGTATTTTGAGTCCATTAAAAATCTCCGGGAAGTATTATGACAATGCTTGGCTGCGGTTCTCACATAGTTGGCTCGGACGAGCCACTATTATACTCCCTATAGGAACAACTTTGATCATTAATGATGCGTTGTTGTACCCGAGTCGACTCATACTCTTTTGAGCTTTAGAGACATCCGCTAATGGTTTCCATCTTTGAGACCGATGATGAAAGCGGCAAGGAGTGCCTACTCATCACAAAGAGGATGCGGTAGTAAACACGTTATCGAAGGCTTCCTTCGTTTGACACGGGCTATACTACACTAAGATAGTAGCACCGCCGTGTACACTACCCTCAAGACCGTCCTTAGAAGCTCGAACTCTTACGCCTCAGCACGATAGGTTAGGCCACCCGGACTTAGGATGATGAGAAATATAATTAACAACTCGCATGGCCATAATGTTAACATGAAGAACTTCCCGAATCCTGATGATTTCGTGTGCTCCGCATGCGCTAAGGGGAAGTTAGTCATTAGGCCATCGCCCCTCAAGGTGAGGATGAAATCGCGTTCTTGGAGCGTATCCAAGGGACATATGCGGTCCAATTCAGCCCCTCACAGGCCGTTTGATACTTCATAGTGCTCATTGATGCTTCCTCTAAATGGTCCAATGTTTGCTCATTGTCAACACGGAACCATGCCTTTGCAAAATTGATCTCACAGATCATACAAATGAGAATAATTTCCGGATTATCATATAAAGTCTATTGAATGGACAACGCCGAGAATTTACTTCAAAAGCGTTCGATGATTATTGCATGGCAATGGGAATCAAAGTTGAGCACTTTCGGTACCACATGTTCATACACAAAATGGACTTGCCGAGGCATTGATTAAAAAATTAAATTCATTGCCGACCGCTCCTTGAGGTTGTAATTTACCAACTACATGTTGGGGCCAGCGGTGTTACACGCGGCTCATCTCATCAACTTTCGACCGTCGGCCTACAACATCCACTCTCTGTTCAACTTGCGCAAGGGTCGGCACGAAAATTTCCCACCTTCGTAGGTTCGATTGCCAGGTATATGTACCAATACCACCCCCTCAGCGATCGGCGATGGGCCCGCTCTGTAAGTCGGGGATATACATTGGTTATGAGACTGTGTCCATAATCAGGTATCTGGACCCCATGACAGGTGGTATCACACGGCTCGTTTGCTGATTGCATTTTTGGCGAGGATCTTTTCCCGACTTTAGGGAAGAATCAACCCTTGATGCTAAAAGTCGAGAAATCACGTGGCAAGCCACGGGATCCACGCTCATGACCAGCGCCTTCTTGAGGAGAGAGAAGTCCAAAGATAATAGATTTGCGGTCATTAGCAAATCAACTGCTGACCACTTTAGTGACTTAAAGACTATGACAAAATCGCATGTGCACGCGCGCAATGCACGGAAAGGTTGAAATACCAAGAAAAATGATGGTATACCGCTCCGTCCAAAGGCCTAAAAGGACGAAATCCGGCTTCTCAAATCCCAAGTACTCGGGGCGCTGACGAAAAAGGATAAGAGATTTATCGCAGCTCTGCCGCCAAAGTACCCCAAATTGAAATGGGGAGCCAGTCGAGACTGCACAAGTCTGAAAATTCAGTGCGAAATTCGGACTTAAACTTTCCCATAGAAACACCCAGCAGATATGTGGCGCACACATCGGTAGCGGAAATCTAAAGGACCTTGCTCCCATAATGGGAAATTTGGTAGAGCAAGTGTTTGCGCGGATCGCTCCATGAAGAAATGGCCATAAATTATATTTATACGGGGAGTCCACTGAACCGAGCAGCGGTGATTGTCGACATCAACTTTGCTACAAAAATTGCCTCAATCATAGATCTTGACCTGAGCCTAACACGCTCGCTGATTGCAAGAAAAGGTCGATTGGAAAGATTGGCAGCGGAAATTACTGCCAATTATTATCTCTCAACAAAAGAAAGGTGTTCGGACCAGTTTGTGAACTCCTCCCCACATTCATACATTGGCCATAGATGGGTTTTTGTTGAAAGAGAGATGAAAATAATAAGGTAATGCGGTACAAAGCAAGGCTCGTCGCTCAAGGGTTCACTCAACGACCGGTGTCGACTTTGAGGAGACTTATTCCCCGGTCATGGATGGAGTTACCTTTAGATACTTGATCTCGATGGCGTAAACATGGGCTTGAAAATGAAACTAATGGATGTTGTCACTGCTTACTGTATGGTAACTTGGATTCGAACATATACATGAAGGTTCGGAAGGTATCCTGTTCGAACCATGATAGAGCAAACAGGGTCTATCTGATGTCCAACTTCAAAAGGCATTATGCGGACTCGAGCGATCTGGTAGAATGTGGTACAATCGCTAAGTGATTTCCTTCATGAGAAGGGCTACACGAGCAATAAAGATTGCCCATGTGTTTTTATCTGGCGATCCCAAGATGGATTACAGTATAATCTCGGTGTCGTGGGCGATTTAAACATAATCGGTACACGAGGATATTGAGGAAGCGAGTTCCTACGATGTCGAATTGAGATGAAGGATTTGGGTAAAACCAAGTTACGTCTGGAGTGCGCAACTTGAACATTCCCGATGGGATTCTAGTGCACTCGGCCTACACCCGAAGGTGTTGGAAAGATTTGGTTTTGATAAGGCATATCCTTCTAAGACCCGATAGTCGGGAGGTCTTTACAGCCCGGACAAGGACCCGTTTAGGCCAAAGGAAGAGGGAGAAACTGCGGGACCAGAATTTCCTTACGAGTGCGATTAAGCGCACTCATGTATCTCTAAACTGTACGGCCGGACATTGCGTTCGCCGTCGGTTTGCTTGCAGGTACTGATTCGAACCTACCAAAAGACATTGGAAAGGTGTCAAGGGCGTCTTCCGGTACCTACAAGGGACCAAAGATCTTGGCCTATTTTAGAAAAGGAATCAAGACCTATCTATTATAGGCTATGCCGATCTTTGGGTACCTATCGGACCCGCATGATTACAAATCGCAGATGGATATGTTTTCCTTTGTGGTGGAACTGCGTTTTCCTGGAAATCGTCCAAGCAAACACTTGTGTCGACTTCCACAAACCACTCGGAAATCATGGCACTATTCGAAGCGTCGAAAGAGTGTGTATCGCTTCGGCGGATGATCAGCCACATTCAGCAGACATGTGGGCTGAACACCGTACAAACCCCTACCATTATCTATGAAGATAATGCTGCTTGTGTTGCACAAGTGCAGATGGGTTATGTGAAGAGTAACCTCACTAAGCATATTAGTCCCAAGTTCTTCTATGCACATGAGCTGCAGCAGTTGAATGAGGTGAAGGTTTTGCATACTAAGTCTTGTGACAATTTTGCTGATATGTTCACTAAATCATTACCGGCATCAACCTTATAGAGGTGTGTGCGTGGAATCGGTATGATGAGACTTAGAGAGATGCAAGGTTCAGGGGGAGAAACTTCACAAACTCGTCGCTAAAATCTCAATCCCGATGATCGAGTACTCAACTTGATGGTTGAGTGGATTGTACTCTTTTTCCCTTGAGTGAGTTTTCCTGATGTTTCTCACACGAGGTTTTTGACGAGGCAATTCGTGCAATACAACAACGTATATTATGTGCTCTTTCTCCATATTTTTTCCCACTTTGGGTTTTTGGAGTTATGAGGCATGGATATCGGATAATTACCAAGGGGAGTGTTGGGAAACCGGGGCCACCACGATGGTGGCGGCTAGCCTTGCCCGAGTCGCTCGGGATAGCCCCTCCCGTTTCCCCTCTTTACGTTAAGTGGGTACTTATCCCTTGACCCCCTAGTCCCTATATAAAGCAACGAGGAGCCCATCATTGTAACACCTGATCATTGATTAATAAAGCTGGTCTCTTCCATATCCCTCTGTGTCATTTACTTTCGCGTGTACGACTACTTCGACTACTTCCTCTACGACGCTCGCTCTCGCTCCGCAACCTCGGACCGGACTCGCCGGCGGAGTTGCGGAACAAAAACAAGGTGCGTGGATTCATTTCTTTCCGCAGCCACCTGCACCAGCCTCCAACGCAGACACAACTTGCGTTGACTTCAGGCCGGCCCAGCCGCTCCACTACTCCGACTCGGTACTCTGGTACGCTCGGACAAGTACACTCGACATATGCAACACACAACCAGCCCGACTGGTCAACCCAACACTTGGGCACGCAACGTTTTCTTGGACACATTCAGGCGACTAACGTGCAGGCACTTGATCATACATGTGTTCCCACTCGGTTGGACGCCTCCTAGATGACATGCTCAACTCGACCGCCCCATACGGTGCCACTTGGTTGGACACGTCCTCGACGCTCAGGCACCCGCGCGTCGTCCCTCCGCTGGATGCCTCTACATCACCCGGACGCCCCGCGCTCCGCCACTCCACAGCACCCACTTCTCTTCACTAGGACGTCCCACACGTCGCCATCGGTTGGTCACCTCATAACCACTCGGCCGCTCCGCGCAGCCACTCGGTTGGTCACCTCATCATCACTGGGCCGCTCCGCGAGTCGCCACTCGGTTGGTCACCTCATCACCACTCGGCCGCTCCACGCGTCGCCACACGGTTGGTCACCACATCACCACTTGGCCGCCCCGCGCGTCGCCACACGGTTGGTCACCTCATCACCACTCAGCCGCCCCGCGTATCGCCACTCGGTTGGTCACCTCATCACCACTCGGCCGCTCCGCGCGTCGCCACTCGGTTGGTCACCTCATCACCACTGGGCCGCTCCGCGCGTCGCCACTCGGTTGGTCACCTCATCACCACTGGGCCGCTCCGCGCGTCGCCGCATGGTTGGTCACCTCATCACCACTCGGCCACTCCGTGCGTCGCCACACGGTTGGTCACCTCATCACCACTGGGGCGCCCCGCGCGTCACCACTCGGTTGGTCACCTCATCACCACTCGGCCGCTCCACGCGTCGCCACTCGGTTGGTCACCTCATCACCACTCGGCCGCTCCGCAAGTCGCCACTCGGTTGGTCACCTCATCACCACTCGGCCGCTCTGCGCGTCGCCACTCGGTTGGTCACCTCACCACCACTGGGCCGCTCCGCGCGTCGCCACTCGGTTGGTCACCTCATCACCACTAGGCTGCTCCGCGCGTTGCCACTCGGTTGGTCACCTCATCACCACTCGACCGCTCCGTGCGTCGCCACTGGGTTGGTCACCTCATCACCACTGGGCCGCTCCGCGCGTCGCCACTCGGTTGGTCACCTCATCACCACTCGGCCGCTCCGCGTCGCCCTCGGTTGGTCACCTCATCACCACTCGGCCGCTCCGCGCGTCGCGCCACTAGGTTGGTCACCTCATCACCACTCGGCAGCTCCGCGCGTCACCACTCAGTTGGTCACCTCATCACCACCAGGCGCTCATGCCGCCACTCGGTTGGTCACCTCATCACCACTGGGCGCTCCGCGTCGCCCTCGGTTGGTCACCTCATCACCACCGGGCGCTCCGCGTCGCCACTCGGTTGGTCACCTCATCACCACTGGGCCGCTCCGCGCGTCGCCACTCGGTTGGTCACCTCATGACCACTGGGCCGCTCCGCGCGTCGCCACTCGGTTGGTCACCTCATCACCACTAGGCCCCTCCGTGCGTCACCACTCGGTTGGTCACCTCATCACCACTGGGCCGCTCCGCGCGTCACCACTCGGTTGGTCACCTCATCAACACTCAGCCGCTCCGCGCGTCGCCACACTCGGTTTGTCACCTCATCACCACTCGGCCGCTCCGCGCGTCGCCACTCGGTTGGTCACCTCATCACCACTAGGCCGCTCCACGCATCGCCGCTCCGTTGGTCGCCTCATCACCACTCGGCCACTCGCGCGCCTTCAGGAAGCTAAGTCATTTTACATTCTGTTATTTCCGAGTATCTCGTAATTCACACATCACCTTCACTCGAAGGCTGCACCACCGAGTGTACCTCTACGCTCGGCTGCTTATTTTCACATACTTGCTTAGTACTGGTTATGTGACTCCTGAGTCCAGCTTCCATTTTTTCGCATACATCATTCATGAACACCATGTGTCGTTCTTAATTTCGAGTTTGCATCATTTCTCCGAGGCTGCAACTTAGTCGAAACACTACACTTCCATTTTATTTGAGCCAATATTACAATGAGTTCAGTCAGATCCATCGCTTCGACAAGTTTGAACTGATCCTTCACTCTTTCAGACTCTTGCTGGTTAACCAGCAAGCCCCTTGCACTCCCAGCGGGTGTCTATGGGTGTTATTCACACAAATCATTTGAGCACACACCGAATTTCCTCGAGAAATTATTTCGTTGGCTTGTGCCTTTTTTTACACAAGTTATGTGATCACTCGATGGCCCTATGTGCCAACTTCATCGCTGCTCGGACTCGGTCACCGTACTGGTCCTAGTGCACCACAACACCTACCTTGTTGCTCTGTTGATTTCAAACACATCCGGCCAACCCCTCTGTTGGGGATATTACCACTAGGCGTAAACCGGCCAGCCTGGGCCGGGTTAACTTCATTAGTGGTATAAGCAGAGAAAGGCCCAAGGCCTGTAGTCGGTTTAGAACTTGTAGCTGTAAACCGGCCTGATGTATAACCTGTATTGTAAGTTAGGAATAGAGAGATACCAACCGGGATATGAGTATGAACCGGTTGGGACTCTATGAACCGGCGACCCGGCGACGGTTCAAAGACAGACAACCACAACTCGAGCCTAGGCGAAGCTTGTTTGCTCCCTAGCCATCGAGACCACATCAATTCCATCACAACTAGATGTAGGCTTTTACCTTCATCGAAGGGGCCGAACTAGTATAAAACTCTCGTGTCTTTGTGTCGCTTTAACCCCTTCAAGTAAACTTCGTAGCGATGGCTCATGACTAAGGCCTTTCACTAGGACATCTGCGTGACAAATCCACGACGGTTGGCGCCCACCGTGGGGCTATCGCCACGATGGTTTGGCGATCTTGGAGGGCAAGCTCACGGTACTTTCGAAGGCTACGTCGTGGGCGGATGACCAAGAGTCGCCGCAGCGGATCTACATCGACGGCGCAGGATGGGGTCCCGAGGCCGATTCGATCGAGTCTGGTGCGGGTCCCCTTTGGTGGCATACACGTTTTCATCGGCAAGATCGGTGAGCTGGGCTGGCCGGACATCTGCACCGACCTCGTCGAGACGGCTCGGCGTCGGCGAGACCTACCGAGTTAAACCGGCCGTGAAGCGTGTCTTCGTTGGAGTCGTCCATGGAGGAGAACGCGAGGACGGTTCGAACACGATCGAGACCGTCGTCTATTCCGGCGATTTAATCTTCAGCGGGAGAGACCGAATCATTGTACCATGAATAGGGCGATATGATCGAGGGCTGTTCGATGGCGGCGATATTCCGGACCCCGGGCGAGATCAGCGGGTTGGAATATTCATGGCGATGCGCAGCGGCGAATCACTCTTCGACCGCCGCAGCGATCCTTTCCGGATCGGCGGCGGCAGCAGCGAAGGCGAGAGGCCTTGAGCACCCGCCGGTTCAAGTTCTATCAGATCTGTTTGATGCACTAGCTGCGCTTATGGCAAAGGATAATCCGGCGGATCAGTAGGCCCATGATGCGAGATTGCGAAAGTGAAAGAGCGATCCGCAAGCCAAAGTGGATCTAGCGGCGAAAAAAGGCGGATGGCGCAGAGCGGGCGCTCTGGGCGCCTGAGCCTACAAACTCATGCTTGACGAGTGCGTCGCGGGAGGTGTTGAAGCGGAAGTATAGATCACGCTTGCCATTAGGGTTTGACCCCAGAAACCTCTTTCAGACCCCGGGAGCTGGACCCAGTAATCCGCCACAGCATCGGGAGGCAAACCGGATTGAGGCACCAGGGCCAGGGGCGACGGTCCAACCTCGCCTGATGGAGCCTCCTCAGCAGAACATTGTGGTTCCTCCACCGGTTCGAACGCCCCCAGGTCATTATTCTAACCCTATGGACAACCTTGTTGCGGCCGCTACGCGATTGGAGGCTATCGCGGTCGAAGGGACTCCCATAGCGGTAGAGGCAGCGCGGGTTAAGGAGCTTCTCGGACTGCACGATTCAGCGGGAAGCATATTAAATGCAGCCGTGATCGGATTCATTCTCGCCCGTCAAGCGGAGCTATAGCGGGCGCGTGGATGAACCGGCCATATCAAGCAATGCGCGGGACCGTGAAGCAGCCCGTGGCAATAACCCGACAGGTGGCATCCGCGATGCTCAGGAGGTGGTGGACCAGGCCCGGGCACGAAGGGAGGCCGAATTAGCAGCGCAGGATGGCGCAGTCAACTTACACCGTCCGCCCTACCACCTTTGCGGACCGAGTCGCATCCGCTTTAGGGGTGCCTTGTTTGAGCCCGCTTTACGTAATGTCGTCGCCTAAAGATTTCAAGGGTCGCGCAAGGTGCGAATTACACCGCCGATTTGTCCCTGAGCGTGGGTAGAAAGTTATGAGATGGCCATGGAGATGCTAGGCGTGGATGAGGCTGCGTGTGCAAAATACTTCACCATGATGCTTGAAGGCACGGCTCGTACTTGGTTGAAAAGCCTACCGCCCAACTCTATCAGCTCGTGGGCCCAGTTGCGGACCCGGTTTATCCAGAATTTTAAGGATACATGTAAGCAGACCAAGTCCATAGTAGACCGGGTGGCTTGTGTCCAGGAGGAAGGAGAATCAACGACCCATTGGGTACGCCGCGTTTCGGAGATTTTGCACTCATCGGCGGGATTAACGCGACTCGCAATCTTAACCTGGAAGGCAACTGCGGTTTGAGCCTTTAAAATTGAAATTGGGGCGCATGAGGCGGTTCTGTAATGACATGGGAACCCTCATGGCCGCTTTGGTGAAGTATGCTGATTCGGACAGTACCAAGGATCCCGAGGCTAATGATGATGAAGCAGGGAAGGGAAAGAAGAATGGCAACTCCAAGGGGCAACAGTACAAACCGGCGGGTCATGGAAACGGAGGCAAGCGTAAAGCGGATGCCAACATGGACTTTGTGGCCTATACTAATGCACAGGACAGGGGGCAGCGGTGCAGAGGTAAATCGGCAAATCGTAATGGGGGTCCCAATCCTAACGCAAGCCGTTTGAATTACTTGTTGAATCAGCCTTGCCCAAAGCACGGGACGAAGGAGTCGCCGGCTAACCACCTTTGGAAAGATTGTTATATTATGCAGGAGTTCAAAAACTCTAATGCCTTCCGGTATGACCAGGGGTCAGGTGGCGGTTCAGGATCCGGTTTCCACGGGCCAGGTCATGATGGAGTTTCCGGTTCAGGTCTTAATCAGAGCGGTCACAACAACCAGAATAATCAGAATGGCCAACAGCAGCAGCAACAACAGTCGGGTTATCAGAGCCAACCAAAGCAGTTGAACAATGGGCAATATCATGTTTTCACGACTAGCTTGGATAAGCGCGACCGAAAACTCCACAAGCGAGCAGTGAACTCTGTTGAACCGGCCTTGCCACGTTACTTATGCTGGTCGGAGCAGTCTATCATGTGGAGCAGAGAGGATCATCCTCCCCGGGTTGATAATCTAGGCCAGCTAGCATTAGTGGTAGACCCTCAGGTGGGGGGTTATAAGTTCACTAAGGTGCTTATGGATGGAGGAAGCAGTATTAACATACTATACTATGAGACATTCCGCCGCATGGGTCTAACAGACAAGGATCTCAGACCGTCTAATACGGTTTTCCATGGTGTAGTACCAGGCAAATCTGTATATCCTGTTGGTAAGATAGCCCTGGATGTGGCTTTTGGGGACGAAACACGATTCGATGCGAAAAACTAACCTTTGAGGTGGTGAAGATCCGGAGCCGTATCACGCCTTGTTTGGGCGGCGGCTTATGCTAAGTTCATGGCGCGACCTTGTTATATCTACTTACAGCTCAAGATGCGGGTTACAAAGGGCGATAACGGTTCATGGAGCCGCAGAGTCACTTTGGAATGTGAGGAAGGTGATGCAGCTTATGCGAGTCGATGCGTGCCCGGAGGAGTTGAAGTTCTATAGGGACAATGTTGATCCGGCAGATATGACCCTTTGAAGAAGCCAACTACTGAGCATGATTCGGATCTGAAGTTTAAATCGGCGGTGAGACTAAACTTGTTGACTTCGTGCTGACGATTCGTCCAAGCAGTTCCTTTGTCGGTGCCAACTGGATCCTAAATAGGAAAGCGCTCATCGAGTTCATCGGTGAGAATCGGGACATCTTTGCATGGAAGCCATCGACATGCGGATGTACCGAGGGAACTCGCTGAGCACACTCTTAATGTGGATCCTAAGTTTAAACCGGTGAAACAATTCCTCCGCCGGTTTAATGAAGAAAGGCGCAAAGCCATTGGAGAGGAAGTGGCCAGGCTTTTGGCAGCTGGTTTTATCATTGAGGTGTTTCATCGGTGGCTTGCTAATCCGGTGCTGGTTCTTAAGAAAAACGGTACTTGGCGTATGTGCGTGGATTACGCAGATCTTAACAAGGCCTGTCCAGCGGATCCTTTTGCCCTCCCCCGCATTGATCAGATCATTGATGCCATGGCAGGTTGTGAGCGTCTGAGTTTTTTGGATGCGTACTCTGGATATCATCAGATCAAAATGGCGGTTAAGGACCAGGAGAAAACATCATTTATTACTCCCTTTGGAGCCTTCTGCTATGTATCTATGCCCTTCGGGCTCAAGAGTGCCCAGGCTACTTATCAGCGGTGTGTCTGAAATTGCTGCATAAACAGATCGGCTGCAATGTGCACGCTTATGTGGATGATATTGTAGTGAAATCAAGGCAGATGGAGACGCTGGTGGATGATTTGAAGGAAACCTTTGACAACTTGCGCATTTACAAGATGATGCTTAATCCGGCCAAGTGTGTCTTTGGTATTCCGGCAGGTAAATTATTGGGTTTTCTGGTATCTAACAGAGGAATTGAGGCTAACCCGGAGAAAATTAAGGCTATTACTTCCTTGGCTAAACCGAAGAGTATCAATGATGTTCAGCGTTTGGCGGGCAGAATCGCTGCACTGAGCCGGTTCACCAGCCGCCTCGGAGAAAAGGCCATCCCTTTGTACCAAATGCTAAGGAAGACAGATAATTTCGTTTGGAGTCCGACTGCTGATGAAGCATTTGAGGACTTAAAGCGGCAATTAGCCAATCCACCTGTTCTTGCAGCTCCGGTTGACAAGGAGCCACTATTGTTATATGTAGCAGCCAATGCTCGAGCAGTTAGCGTGGCTATTGTGGTGGAACGCAAGGAGGCAGGCAAGGAATATCCGTTTCAGCGGCCGGTTTATTATATCAGCGAGGTGCTCATTGAATCCAAGCAATGGTATCCGCATTGGCAGAAGCTAGTCTATGGTGTTTTCATGGCCAGCCGAAATTGAAGCAAGATTTTCAAGGGCACCCCATCACGATGGTCGATTCAGCTCCCTTGGGTGATATCATCTGAACCGGAGGCGATCGGCGGATTGCCAAGTGGGCTATAGAGCTTGGGCCACATGGAATAAAGTATGTACCTCGGACGGCGGTGAAGTCTCAAGCACTTGTCGATTTCATTAATGATTGGGCGGAGTTACAAGCACCGAGGAGAAGCCGGATCACACATATTGGACTATTCATTTCGATGGATCCGAGCAGTTGGAAGGCTCGGGGCTGGAGTCGTCTTAACTTCCCCACGGGTGATAAGTTTTGTTATGTTCTCCGCTTAATGTTCCCTTGTACTAATAATGCAGCTGAGTACGAAGCCTTGCTCCATGGTCTCCGGATGGCTAAAGAGATGAATTTAAGCCGGGTTAAGTGCTTCGGTGACTCGGACCTTGTAGCTCAATAGGTGTCTGGCACTTGGGATTCTAAGGACCCGCTCATGGCTGCATATCGTCGGGAAGTGGATAATATTGCGGGTTGCTTCAAGGGATATGATAGAGGCGGGGTGTCCCAATCTTTCGATGAGATGATAACTATCGATTTGGTGGAGACGACTTTGACGATCCGACTACAAACATGCACGACGTTGCGCCTTAGCAATCGCTAAACCAACTCCGAGAGGTTATTGACCACGCCGGAGCACAATCAACCTGACCACGAAGGTCTATTCCTGCAAGCAATCGAAGAACAAGCAAGAATATGATAAAAGCAATCTGAATATTGCAAGTATGTATGAAGTATTGAGAAAGATGGGGATCCGTAAGCGGTCTTGGTCTGGTCGTTGGACACAAACGAAGTACACAAAGTTGCAATGGCTAACTTTTAACTAAACAAATCCCAAGGAAAAAGCTACTAGATGGATCTACTTATATAGGAGCAAGGGGTGGCGGCCAAGGAGGTGGGAGAACGTCCCAAGGCAGCCTAAAACTAACCCTCGGTCGTACAAGGCCAATGGGCCCAAGTGGAGGTGACGTAACACCTTTGGACTTGTAGTTTGACTCGGATTCTGGTGCAGCGTTAGATTGTTTCGTCTATAACTCAACGCTCCGCACGGATATTAAGGTGATTCCAATTGTGATGGAAAGAGCATGAAATCTACTTTCCAACAAAAAAAGAATCACCCAATTCGGAGTCCGTATGAAAAAGTTGTTGGCGTTTTGAGTCAGGTATGTCTGTGCAGTCCGAATCTGAATCCAGAACGTGAGAAACTTGGACTCTATCTTCTCTTGGCCCAAAAGTGACGTGAGAAGACTTTTTGAACAGCACCTAAACTTCTCCTTTTTCCTTATCTTTATATGTGGATTGTACAAATGTCCCATACACCTGCAATTAGACAAAACACAAAAGTGTGTGAAGTATTTTTGTTCTGGATAACATAAATTTATTATTGAATAGTTTGCACTAGAAATCACCTGACAAATATGCATGTATGCAATATTTTTGGTCTTATCCAAGGTAGTCATGTCCTCATCATCCTCCCCTTCTTGAAAACAAAGCCGTCCTCGGCGTTGCTTAATCTGAAATGTGGCTAACAAAAGAGACAAGGTGTACATGTTGTATATGTATCGTCATCCATTTTACTTCCTTGATTTTTGCATATATGACACATGAATAGATGAGTAACTTGCATAGTTCATAAAATCTAAAGCCAACAAATTAGCACAAGAACTAGAAGGCATGAAAATATTGCAACTCAGTTTGCACATATAAGTGAAGCTCTTATTTATTTCAAAAGATTGACAATGTTCATCATTAAACCATCCCAACATTGGTGAATAAACCTTATTTGAATCAAATTTACATGCTACAACATGCTTAGATAAGCAAACATGCAATGAGTCATTCGACACAGAATCATCACCAAGATTAGAGGTCATATCAAAATGATTAAACATTGATTCTTTTGCATCAACAGTTAATTCAATGGGTGCTCTCAAAATTGTTGGTATTTCAGTTGTTTGATCACATGGCAAAGTCAAATTATCAACATAATCCTCTAAAATAGGTGGTGTGATCAAAGTAGTGGGTAGCTCAACACATGATGTATTCAAGTTAACTAGGGATGCATCATTCTCATGTGAAGTTATATCATGAATACCTTTACTATTACCTTGTCGCAAAGACATAGCTGATGTAGGTACAGACGTAGACAATGCACCATACTCTTGAGATGATGTCGCGCTCATAATCCGAGGTGGGGCTGCTCTAGTAGGTGCAATGGTGGAGGAACTAACCAGCGGTGGTGAGCATGAACTGGAATAGTAGTTGTTGTAGTCACCCAATGCATCCTCCTGTAACTGTCTCTCAAAGGTACAAGCACGAACATACATACCAGTAATGCAACGAGGAATATACTGAAATCTTGCCTGAATATCATGGTTCAAACCACCAAAAAATCTATTCATTGTATCATCCTTAGATTCTTCTATGTCACAATGATGCATATAAGATTTGAACTCTTTGTAGTAAGCATGAACAGTGTTGTTGCCTTGTTTAAATTGTTCAAATTTGCGAAGCAATTCACGGCGATAGTAAGGAGGAAAAAAATGTTGTCTCATTACATATTTCAAATCTTTCCGAGTTGTGGGTTGGTTATCAATATTTTTCTTACAATGCACACTCCACCAAACTGAAGCAAAACCAGTAAATGCTCTAGTGGCAGCTCATACTCGCTCAAGTTCGGAAAAGTCATGGTTACTAAAAACTTGTTCTACTTCAAACTCCCAAGCTAGATAAATAGCAGGATTAAATCTACCCTCAAATGACGGTAAAGAGATAACCTGACCATGTGGTTGTGTGTGTTGTCCCAACTCTCGTGATGGTGAAGATGTGTCCGTCGTCCAAGAACTACTATCTCCGGAACCTGTCATGATTAGTAGAAACAAGAAACAAAATTCTAGAATAATGTTCCTATGAACTACTAGGCTGTGGTTGTAAAGTGCTCACAGTAAAGCAAATATCAATATCTTACAAGTTCTTACCATGCGGCAGGTGGTGACAGGCAACCAGCAATGTCAAATAACTCCGAGGATTGTGTAAAGCGATTGCGAGAGAACGTCGATATACGGTGTAGAAATATGTGGAGCTGGGTTGGCTATATATGGTAGCAAAAGATTAGCAATAATCAATTCAGAGATGCAATGTTGAATAAACGCTCAACGATGGTACTGTGCTGGTCCTAGGCTAGACCGGACTAGAGACGCGAGCCTAGAACACTAATGAGGTCACGGCGTAGCACAACTAGCATCAATGAAGGATACTAAGTAGCTCTTGACAGCAAGATATAAGTGAAGATCCTAGCGGTAGTGAAGAAAATGATGAAAAACAACTACCAAGCAGGACATACAACAACTCTCTCTCAATTTTCCTCTTGAAAAGTTTGAGCCAATTTTCTGATAAATTCTTTCAAAGAATGCTAGTAACTCAAGCTTTCCAATGCAAAAGAATCACTCAATTCGAGTTGATATGAGGAGTCAAAGAATTCTAAAACTGGCTTGAAAATTGGAACAAGCTGTGTTCACGAACTTGGAGGGCAAAACGACCTATTTAGAAGCCGATTTTGAGGTGTCAAATATTGAACTAGCTTCTGCAACTATTTAGATGCGGCTCGTCGCTAGCTTCAATTTGAGTACTCACGGAGCCAAAACGGACTTCGTATGAGGAAGATACACCTGTTTTACTCAACAGTGCATAAAACAGATTCCAATCCGAATTCAGGTACGAGATTGATTCTAGATAGATCCTTTTTTCTTCTTTTTTCCTCACACTTTTTTTTTTTTCTTCTCTCTCTTTTCTTTTTTTTCTTTCCTTTTTTCTCTCTCTTTTTCTCTCTTTTTTTCTCCCTCTTTCCAAGACAAACAAGATAAGATGCAGATTGGATCAGGCGAAGATGTGAATGACCTCACCTATGATTATGACAATGAACAGCGCGTAGCACGTGGTGGAAATTAAAAGATGGGATGGTGGACAGCGGAAGGGATAATGATGCAGCGGCGGCGTGACTAATGTGAACAGAACTCGAAACTCTAAAGGAACTAGACACTAAGACCAGCAACTGACACGACGATGCAGCCGATAATTCAACTATGCAAGCAACAAATAGAAAATTGCAAAGGCTCGATCGACTTGGATAAAGGATTAACAGATCTAACTTTTTGTGGCTTTTCATGGACTATAGGTATGAATGACGATGCGATCTAAACTATGAAAAACTGTAAAATCTCACCGAGCAACCTGAAAACTGATACCACTTGATAGAGGTGGGGTGTCGATCTTCGATGAGATGATAACTATTGATTTGGTGGAGACGACTTTGGCGATCCAACTACAAGCGTGCCTGACGTTGCGCCTTAGCAATCGCTAAACCAACTCCGAGAGGTTATTGACCACGCGGAGCACAATCAACCTGACCACGAAGGTCTATTCCTGCAAGCAATCGAAGAACAAGCAAGAATATGATAAAAGCAATCTGAATATTGCGAGTATGTATGAAGTATTGAGAAAGATGGGGATCAGTAAGCGGTCTAGGTCTGGTCGTTGGACACAAACGAAGTACACAAAGTTGCAATGGCTAACTTTTAACTAAACAAATCCCAAGGAAAAAGCTACTAGATGGATCTACTTATATAGGAGCAAGGGGTGGCGGCCAAGGAGGTGGGAGAACGTCCCAAGGCAGCCTAAAACTAACCCTCGGTCGTACAAGGCCAATGGGCCCAAGTGGAGGTGACGTAACACCTTTGGACTTGTAGTTTGACTCGGATTCTGATGCAGCGTCAGATTGTTTCGTCTATAACTCAACGCTCCGCACGGATATTAAGGTGATTCCAATTGTGATGGAAAGAGCATGAAATCTACTTTCCAACAAAAAAAGAATCACCCAATTCGGAGTCCGTATGAAAAAGTTGTTGACGTTTTGAGTCAGGTATGTCTGTGCAGTCCGAATCTGAATCCAGAACGTGAGAAACTTGGACTCTATCTTCTCTTGGCCCAAAAGTGACGTGAGAAGACTTTTTAAACAGCACCTAAACTTCTCCTTTTTCCTTATCTTTATATGTGGATTGTACAAATGTCCCATACACCTGCAATTAGACAAAACACAAAAGTGTGTGAAGTATTTTTGTTCTGGATAACATAAATTTATTATTGAATAGTTTGCACTAGAAATCACCTGACAAATATGCATGTATGCAATATTTTTGGTCTTATCCAAGGTAGTCATGTCCTCATCAGGATATCAAGTGGATCATGTGGACCGCCGGAAGAATGAAGCGGCGGACGCTTTAAGCCGTTTGGGTTCTCAGCGCAAACCGGTCCCGCCTAATGTCTTTTTGGACGTATTGCACAACCCGTCAGTCCAGCTCCCAGGTGAAGCGGATTTGGCTATTCCTGATCCGGAGGCCCAATTAGTGGCAGCACTACATGCTATTCCGGATTGGACGGTTCCTTTTCTTGCGTAGATGACTCGAGGGGAGTTGCAAGAAGATGAGATTCTGGCCGGACAGATAGTCCGGCGATCCAAGTCTATGACGATTCTCAATGGTGAGTTACATCATTGCAGTATATCAGGGGCGTTTCAACGTTGTGTTTCTCCTGAGGAAGGCTGTGAAATCTTAAGAGAAATCCATGAAGGAGATTGTGGACACCACGCCGGTTCAAAGTCTCTGGTAGCAAAGGCGTTTAAATCACGGGTTTCTTGGTTGACAAAGACACGCCGATGCGGAGGACTTGGTTAAGCGGTGTGATGGATGTCGAAATTTTCAAGACGTGCTCATGTGCGGCTCAAGAGTTGAGATGATCCCAATAACGTGGCCGTTTGCAACTTGGGGCTGGATATGGTTGGACCTTTTAAAAGATCCAAGGATAAGAAAACCCACCTTTTGGTGGCGGTTGACAAATTTACCAAGTGGGTTGAAGCGGAGCTGTCGGCCAAGTGTGATGCAGCAACAGCGGTGCAGTTCATCAAAAGGTGATTTTCGGTTTGGCTTTCCACACAGTATCATTCATCGACAATGGTACTAATTTATCCAAGGGTGTTATGAAAGAGTTACGTGAGCGTGAGCACATCCGGCAGCGTGTCATCGATGGCCCACCCCAGTCAATGGGCAGCGAGCGAGCTAATCAAGAGATCTTACGAGGCATCGAACCCGGCTTATGGTCCCATTACAAAGGACACGGGATGCTGGGTTGAAGAGCTACCATCTGTGCTATGGAGTATCAATACTACGCCAAACCGGTCCACTGGATACACACCGTTTTTTATGGTCTATGGAGCAGAGGCAGTTCTCCCCAGTGATATCCGGCATGATTCGCCTCGTGTGGCGGCTTATGTTGAAGCGGACAACAAGACGGCACGGCAAGACGCTTTGGACCTATTGGATGAGGAGCGTGATATGGCAGCTGCCCGTTCGGCGATTTACCAGCAAGATCTTCGTCGTTATCACAGTCGCCGGGTTAAAACCAGAACCTTTCAAGAAGGAGATTTGGTGCTTCGACTCATCCAAGACCAGACAGATATGCACAAGTTATCCCCACCTTGGGAAGGACCTTTCATGGTCAGCAAGAATCTGCACAACGGGTCATACTATCTGATTGATATTCGAGAGCATCAAGACTCACGCACATCAGAGGAGGAGACCAACAGGCCGTGGAACATAGCTCATCTTCGGCCTTACTACACTTGAGCCATCGGCTCTACTTATGTACATATCATGACAGTGTATATATTATCTTCGATATAATAAAACCGGAGCCTCAGCTAAAGCGGGGTCTCTGTCTTTCTTATCACGCGTGGTTACATGGAGTACCTCTATTTTTAAAGTGGCCTCGGTTTACCCTTGACATTTGCTTTTTATATATCACTAGGGGCCTTGGTCGAGTCCGAACCAACGCACACCTTTTGATAGGCGACACCACCAGATCACAGGGACATGGTCAAGTCTGAACCATCCGCCTCTTGGTCGACCTAAGGCCATCAAATCACTTGGGGAATGGTCGAACCGAACCATTGCCATGCCTCTTGATCTGGCATATATGCCACGAGTCATTTGGGGACCTGGCTGACTTGAATCATTGTCACACCTATTGGGGGCTTGATCCTGTCCGACCATGGTAATACCATCTGAACAGCTCAATATAGCGTATGTTTGTAAAACAGTTTTATCATTGCCTTGGTTTCCATGTTATTTTCATGGCTTGTTTGATCTTTGTTTTTGTTGGATTTCTTTTATATCAACAAAACACCTTTTTTTCGGTTCAGCCGATGGATTTGATTTCCCTTTAAACCGGAGACGTATGCCCGGTTTACCTTTTCCTGTTACCCTCATCGAGTAACAAGGGGGCTTGTGTTGATTCAGCACGGTTTATATGGGAGCTGTTCTCTCCCCGCTTTATTGACGGTAATGGTTTATATAACCTCCGCTTCAAGCTTGG
This sequence comes from Aegilops speltoides, assembly GCA_021437245.1. Classification (NCBI taxonomy): domain Eukaryota; kingdom Viridiplantae; phylum Streptophyta; class Magnoliopsida; order Poales; family Poaceae; genus Aegilops; species Aegilops speltoides. The sequence goes on along the minus strand of CM038145.1, from coordinate 319,151,155 downwards.
CTAAGCCAGCTTCATGCCCAGACATGGCAGGTATGTGTCACCTATTTGTTGTATTACTGATACATATATTCAGGATCATAAACCGGCTGGCGGTATAACCGCCGCCGAAGTTCAAATTTTTCTGATTGCAGGAAATACGAGTCGAGGTTTTTGAACAAAAGCTTGATGACTTATGCACGAAGGCATACTCAAGATAGAAGTATTAACTATCCTATTACAAGGCAAGACGGTGCTCAAATAAGATCATTGTTCTTTTGAACAGATGCCAACGACAACTATTCAAACCGGCCTCCGGTTCAAGCCTGCTCCTCATCCTCCGCCGCTTCAGCTTCCTCGTCTCTACCCATTGGCTGGAAATCAACAGTGGTCCAGCCGATTCCCATTAAAGCTTGGAAAATAGCCTCTTCATGGATCAGGAAGACGGTTCAATATCAGGAGCGTAAGTGTGCTTACGGATTGGAGGGATCAGATTTTCCGCTTCAAAAGTTGGGGCAGGCACTCGCTTGTTCGGTCATTGTACTGTGCTTGATAATGTGTCAAGTCTGCTTCTTCACCCACCGACAAGCGGGGCGCCTTTACGGTTTATCGCCCGTAAATCATGTTCATTAAATTCAGAACCATCTTCCTTCACACTGGGGTAGCCTTGAGCTGCTTCCATAGGGTCAAAATCTGGTACCCATGCCTTGGCTCGGATCAAAGCGTTAATAGCTCCGGTTCGGCGGTAGATTTTTCACCTCCTCAATCCGGGCGGAAGCATGGACAACCTGTTCGAGTATCACGGAGTAAGGAAGGTGCGGGTTGTTATGAGAGGCTGTGGTGATGATGCTACTGGGCTCGGTATATAGCTGTTCTACTAAGGTGTAGACAGCCTTGATTTCTTCCGCACATCGTTTCCTAAGTGCCCGATCGTGTGCCTACAACAATAAAGAGATAGTCTCAAACCGGTTTATACTACAGCAGGTTGAAAGCATCACGAGATGTTCAAAGGAGCTTACCAAAGATCGCGCGGTCATGGAGTGTACTTGCCGCTTTACGGTACAGTAAGATCATCTACCACGGTTTAAGGGCAACTTCAGCATTTTCCGCTCGTTTGATTAAAGTGGCCTTCTCGGTGGCCCAATCAGCCTGCTCTTTCTTGAAGCCTTCCTTCAGCTGTTCAAGGTGTTCAAAGCATTTGGTTAATTATTTCTTGGCCTTGTCTGCTTTGGCTGTTGGGTTTTCGATGCCTCTGTAAATCGGCAATCCGGTCCTCCTTGATCCTCACCTCAGCCTGCATGCAGACAGTATTTTCAACAAGAGGTTCAAGAAATTGAAGTATCAACCACATAACAAAGTTATATGCCTGATACTTGGGGGCTAATGCACCTTCAAATTTTATACATGTTACTAGGTGGCAAAGTCCCAAGCTCAATACAAGTATTCAACTTGGCACTTGGGGGCTAATGGCTAGTTGATCAAGGGATATATTCAAGTCCCGGTTTCATCAAGTCCCGGTTTGATCAAGGTTACAAACCGGCCCTTGGGGGCTAGAAGGATTGATACAATGGCAGTAAGTAAAGAAGTGGGTTACCTCAAACTTATCCCTCATCATCTTGACCAGGCCAGCTTCACAGTCACGGCTAGTATAAAGCCGGTTTAAGTAGCCAGAATGAAGGTCTTGGGCGCTCAGAGCAGCATATGTCTCCAGTTCAACATCCAATTTTCCTTTATTCAAAGCGGAAAAATCCTCCTTCACAGTGTGCCTGGTTAAAGTGGCAGGATTCCCCGGTTCAGAGCGGCCCATACCAGTAATCACAACGTCATCATCTTTGGACTCGACGGATTGTGTGGGCACGGCCGTTTTGTCAACAGGACTGTGGGATTTATCAAACCGGACGGAGCTGGCAGGCGGATCGGCAGAGATTGAAGTGTTAACAGGCCTCTCTTCGGGAATAACATCATCTTGTAACGGAGGATCATCGGGAATATCTTCAGAGGCAAAATCTTCAAGATCTGGTGCTCTCTCATGATCTGGGGCGGCATCTTCTTCAGCCGCTTTATCCAAACGGGCCTTCTTGCTTGGTTTCAGTTTGGACCTAAAAGAAAAAACAAAGAGTCAGTAAAAAGCATAAGCCATTACACAATATACTGGAAGCATATGCTCGGTTTTGCTTACCCGATGACTATTTTCAATGGTGGTAACTGAGTGGCCGATGATATACCAGAGGATGAATGGGAAGTGACCTGATAATCGGAGTCGGACGGATTAAGAAGTTGACGGAAGAAACCCGCTTTAGAATTTAAAGCAATAAAAAGGTCAGAGACCTCGAAGCGGCGCTTTCGAACCGAGCTGTTTGGTAAACCAGCAGAGGTAACTACCTGACCACTGTGCCGGGTTGTGCGGCGAGCTTCATGTTGCTGCATCTTCATAAGAAATTTGGGATCCAAATAAGCAAGAGGGTGAGAAAAATTAACTTTCCGGTTTGCCTGGCGAAATTTTGGCAAAGGTAAGTTTTCTGAATCGGAAGAGAGAATAGTTACCTCAATAATCCGCATTGTTGGCCTCGGCGTCGTCGACAAGCATCATCATCAATAAGGCGTGTAAAAAGTAAACCAAGTGAATCAAGTTCTACCTCAAGATCCGGATTACCCACATCATCATCAATGGCTGGGTCGATGAAGCGATGGTTTTCTCTTGTGAGCTGGTTTCTTAATAACTTTGGTCTTGGGCGGGTTGGCGCCTGTTTTCTCCGCTTTATCTTGTGAAAGTTTCTTGCTCCAAAACGGATTATCACCTGGATCGAAATAATTAAATGTCGGACACATAAAGCAATAATGAGTTTAATGATGGAGCAACTAAAAGCTTACATTGGCGGTTTGTTGGTGGTGCAGATGGAGGAGGCGGACCGGTTTGAGCACAAAGATGCTCGGTTCATTCAACATCTTCTTTACCGAATCTGTGACTTCATCATCGAGAGTTGGATTTTGTGTGTCGGAGTGGGTCGTCGACACTATCAAGATCTTGGCACATCAAACCGAGCGCCGGCTCGAGGCAGTATGCTCCATGATATCCAACAGCGGGCAAGGTCTATTCCTGTTAAACCGTTGGCCATAAAAGCTCGAAGCTTGGACAGTTGCGGGGCATATTTGCTTCTTTCTTTGGCACTCAGTCTTTGTGGAAAAGGATGAGTGTTGCTCAGCCGCTCTGGACGGAAGCCAGGCAAGGGATTTTCATCCTCAAGAGAAGTATCTTTGCAATAAAACCAAGTCACATTCCACTCCTTGGGGTGAGTATGGAGTTTGACGTGAGGATAAGTGATCTCCTTCCTCTTTTGAATAGCCATGCCACCCAATTCAGTATTGGGGCCATCGGTGAATTCAGTGCGACGGTTTAAATGAAAGAGGTCTCTAAACAGTTCAACAGAAGGTTCCTCTTGAAGATATACTTCAGATAGTACTTGAAAGTGGCATAAATTAGTGACGGAGTTGGGGCCAATATCCTGTGGACGGAGTTGAAAATTGGCTAACACATCCCAGTAAAATTTAGAACCAGGCGGTTTGAAGCCCGGCCGTGATCTGCAAGACCACAACCTCTCCTTCCTGGGGTGTAGGAGGACATTCCTCTCCAGGAACCCTCCAGTGGATTGTATCTTTTTCATCTAAAGCGCCAATCGAGACTAGATCATCCAGCTGTGATTCGGTGACGCGAGAAGGAACCCAGTTGCATTCATAGACTTGTTTGGCCATGGTGAGATCTACAAGAAATAGTTGATCCGGTTCAAGAGCATGCTTGGTAAAAGAAGGTGTTGATTTAAACTACGATGAACCGGAGGCAGTATCTATAAACCGGTTTTCTGTAATACGGTATCATGTGGATTCTGGCGGTTCAACCAGGGGACTAATGATATATATATATATATATACAGGTTTAGCAATTTTTTCTATGGTAAGTTAAACCGCCTGACATAAGCATTGGAAGTGATTGAAGCTATGGATAGCTAAGTATGCAGAAACAAGTTTTGCAAGATCCTATTACAGCTGCGGATCAAACGCGAGCTTACAGAAAACAGAAAATGTTTCGAGGAGTAAGGTAGAAACAGAAGTGAACTATGGAGCAGATATATGCGGAAGATCTATGGGCTTAGATGAGAAACTACAGCGGATGCGCAGGGATTACTATTAAATACAGCACAGGTTCATGGATTCATTCAAAGTCAAAAGAACAGATATGAACGCGCGAAGAACACAGCATGAAACTGGAACCCTAAAGAACAGATCTAGGTCAAGAAGGGAAGAAAGCTTACCGGGAACGGAGAAGATGCGGAAGGATGCCACAATGCTGCGCACGCTTCAGTCGATCGCAGCGGCTTTGAGACGAGGCAGAGGTTGACGATGGTGACGGAGCTCCAAGACCAGCGGCGCGAGGAAGACGAAGAAGAGGGGGCGAAGGGAAAGGAAAGAAATGACCCTTCGGTCCTATTTATAAAGCAACAGAGCTAGGTCAAGCGCGCGGATCCAGGAGCTGCTGTTAAAAGAGGGTGTTATAAATGATAAAATTTCAGGATGACGTCATGCCGGTTTACAGTAACCAGAAGTGATGACGACACGGCGGTTTACCAATCACTAGAAGATGTCCAAGATGCAAGTTTTTGTGAAGGATTGACATGAACCAGTTCAAATCAATCTGGGGCCTAATGTTGGGGATATTACCACTAGGCGTAAACCGGCCAGCCTGGGCCGGGTTAACTTCATTAGTGGTATAAGCAGAGAAAGGCCCAAGGCCTGTAGTCGGTTTAGAACTTGTAGCCGTAAACCGGCCTGATGTATAACTTGTATTGTAAGTTAGGAATAGAGAGATACCAACCGGGATATGAGTATGAACCGGTTGGGACTCTATGAACCGACGGGCGTCACCCGTGTATATAAGGGGACGACCCGGCGACGGTTCAAAGACAGACAACCACAACTCGAGCCTAGGCGAAGCTTGTTTGCTCCCTAGACATCGAGACCACATCAATTCCATCACAACTAGACGTAGGCTTTTACCTTCATCGAAGGGGCCGAACTAGTATAAAACTCTCGTGTCTTTGTGTCCGTTTTAACCCCTTCAAGTAAACTTGTAGCGATGGCTCCGCGACTAAGTCCTTTCACTAGGACATCTGCCGTGACAAATCCACGACACCCTCTGTGGAATCCTCTTCATTGTATCAATGATATAGACCTCGTCAGGCATGAGACAGATAAGTCCCTTTTATAATCAAATTTCACACTTCACTCTTTTGCGAGTTTGCCTCTTTCGAGCATCACTCGGAAGATTCTCCTCATCTTTACCCGAGTCTAACTTGATGAATTGCAAATCATCCATTCAAAACTATATTTCTTGTGTTCCGACATGTCCGTTGTCAAAACCTGTAGTACGCTCGGGGGCTACGCCGCACTCGGGGGCTGCATCTCATTTGGAATGACACTCTCCTAAGTGGTCGACTACTTCATCACCTGGCAGATCCTTCAATTCAACAAATGCATCCGATCCGCCACTTCGACAAGTTTAGTAATCGCCCAGACGCTCTGCACGCCATCTTCATTCCTACTAAGAATCAGTTGGCACACCGGTCTTCTCGCGCCGCAACCACGTTACACTGACCTCGTCACTACATAAGCTTCGAAAGCATTCGACTAAGTCCTCCGAGGACCATTTTTCGCCGTCCAATGGCACACGACTTCGCCTTAGCCGCCTTGCACGCCGCCACTCGGTTGTACATGTCTTCACCACTCGGCTGCCCCGCGCATCTTCACTTGGCTAGATATGTAGTACTACATTCGACCACTTCACACGTCATCACCATTCGGCCGCCCATGCGTCGCCACTCGGTTGGGCACGTCTTCACCACTCGACCGCTCTGCGCGTCACCACTCGGTTGCGCGCGTCTTCACAATTCGACCACTTCACACATCATCACCATTCGGCCGCCCCACGCGTCGCCACTCGGTTGGGCACGTCTTCACCACTCGACCGCTCTGCGCGTCGCCACCCGGTTGCACACGTCTTCACCACTCGACTGCCCCGCGCATTGTCATTCGGTTGTACACATCATTGCCCCTCTGCCGCCTCGCGCGTCACCATCAGTTGAACATGTCTCTACCTCTACACCCCCAGCACAGGAACGACTAAGTTACTCATATGGTCAAACCTCATATCGCACTCTGTAGCAAGCTTACCTCCTTTGGGCATCACTCGGGGGCTACACACGACAGTTGGCCATGTCACCCTCAGGGGTTACACCCATTTGGTCAACCTATTGATCACATCAGGAATATTCTTCTGACCATACATGCTCGGTTCGCCGAAGATCTATAAGTGAAGCACGTCCACTCGGACAAATACCCCTTTCATGCAAAAGGGTGAAAACAAAGCTCCCCTACGGATACAATATACTCTTGCAAATACCCCTTTCACGCAAAATCTAACGATCAATATAAGAAGTACTACTGGAACGATTACTCCCTGGAGTGTCCAGCTTTTTTCTACAGTCGGCAGTTTCAAAGCCGAATTCATTCACCGTGCCGAGAGCACGAAGATTCACCTGCTTGACCGAGTTCCAGGTTCAATTTATTTATTGTGCCGAGTGCACGAAAATCAGTCTGACTGACCCAGCTCCAGGCTGAGCTTATTTACCACGTCAAGTGCTTGAAGATGCATCCGATTGACTCAATTTCAGGATTGACTCAATTCCAGACTAAAAAGATATTTACTGTATCGACTGAGTGGAGGTTTACCAGGAGACTTAAACCCTCTGCCATGCTCATCTAGTCCGACAGAGGCTCGGGGACTACACCCAGTGGGTGCACTCAGCGTGTCCCCACTGGAAGAGAACTCAGAAAGAAATATCTTGCTCGATGCAAAACCAACTCCAGAATCACTCGACCTCCAAGTCAGAGAAGAACAAGTTCGATCAGTACCAGCTAAGAAGATTTTTAGTTCTCTCACACCCCCACCGACTGCCCGCAGTCGATGGTGGTCTTGGGGACTACACCCAGTGGGTGCACTCAGGGTGCCCCCACTGGAGTAATCTCCACTCGGTACGGCCTGACCAGTCCAAGTGATAAACAACAACAAAAAGACAGGCTCTAAGACTCCCGCCGACTGTTGGTATCCACTCGGAACGGTCCGACCGGTCCGAGTGACGGCCAAACAACAACAAAAAAGACAGGCTCTAAGACTCCCGCCGACTGCCCGCAGTCGATGGCAGTCTTGGGGACTACACCCAATGGGTGCACTCAGCGTGCCCCCACTGGAATGGTATCCACTCAGAACGGTCCGACCGGTCCGAGTGACGGCCAAACAACAACAAAAAAGACAGGCTCTAAGACTCCTGCCGACTGCCCGCAGTCGACGGCAGTCTCGGGGACTACGCCCAGTGGGTGCACTCAGCATGCCCCCACTGGAATGGTATCCACTCGGAACGGTCCGCACGGTCCGAGTGATGGCCAAACAACAAAAAAAAGACACGTTCCAAGCATGAAGAAATTCCGAGTAACCAGTTACTCGATGCAGGACCAGCTCCAAATCACTCAAAAAAATTGCTATAAGGTGAGTTCAACGCTCCTCCGCGGACCCATCTGAGCTCATTTCACTCGGGCACCACGCAGACTAGAATCCATCAAGGCAACAAGCGAAGATAAGACCGCCGGGTGACCAAAGGAAGTTCATAAGTGCCTCCGTAGCACTCGACTCATCTGGGAATTCACCTCGGCTCGACCCGCTCAACCTCGACCGATTCGGGGGCTAATGACGAGGACATGTATTGGGGGTAGGGTAACAGGCCTGACCTAAAGACCCTACCCATGGACACCATACACTTTGTACTGGGCCCCTGGGCCAGATCGCCGTCCAAATGTACCGCAAGTTGAAAGTCACTCAGACGGCAACAACCACTCGGAGCACGGCACTCCACTCGACGAGCTCATTCCACTGGGCCGGGTAACTCACTCGGATATGAGAAGACCAATAGTCAGCATAATGGTTTTGTAGTGGCCAGGTATTATGGCATTGATACTCCACTTTGTAACATAGGAGGTGAGGGGGTGGCGCACTCTATATAAGCCACCCCCACCACTAGACTCGGGGGGTTCTTTTCTTCCACCTCTCTCTCTTTTCACCATTAGTCTCAGGACTTAGCTCAGCCATGGGGATCCGTTCCTCTCTCACACACACACATTGTAATCTCCGGATATATACTTAGATAAAACAAAGCCTCTCCGGAGCACGAGACGTAGGGTTGTTATCTCCACCGTGAGAGGCTCGAACTCGCTAAAACCACCGTGTCACCCATATGCATCTCGATAGATCATGCTCCGTTATCCTACCCCTCTCTTATTGTCGGAGTCGTTCCCACGACAATCCCCTATTTCGTCTTTGTTCATTGGTAACTTTACTTGGAGCTAGATTTTTATTCGCCACATGATATGTGTTTTGCTTGGAGCGTCGTGTATTATATTAGTCTTTGCTTTTTAGTTTACCACAATCATCCTTGATGTACACACCTTTTGGGAGAAGCCTATTTGATTAGATATTGCTAGAATACTCTATGTGCTTCACTTATATCTTTTGAGCTTGATAGTTTTTGCTCTAGTGCTTCACTTATATTTTTTAGAGCACGGTGATGTCTTAATTTTGAAGAAATTGCTAGTCTCTCATGCTTCACTTATATCTTTTTGAGAGTCTTTTAGAACAGCATGGTATTTGCTATGGTTACAAATTTGGTCCTAGAATGATGAGCATCCAAGTTGGGTATAATAAAAACTATCATAGAAAGAGAATTGGATGCTATGATCAATTTGATGCTTGATAATTGTTTTGAGATATAAAGGTAGTAATGTTAGGGTCATGCTAGTGGGTAATTATGAAATTGAGAAATACTTTTGTTGAAGTTGGCAAGTCCCGTAGCATGCACGTATGGTAAAAGTTGTGTGACAAATTTGTTGCATGAGTTGCTCTTTTGATTGTCTTCCTTACGAGTGGCAGTCGGGGACGAGCGATGGTATTTTCCTACCAATCTATCCCTCTTGGGGCATGCGTAGTAGTACTTTGCTTCGAGGGCTAAGTAGACTTTTGCAATAAGTATATGAGTTCTTTTTGACTAATGTGAGTCCATGGATATACACACACTCATCCTTCCACTTTGCTAGCCTTTATTATTACCGTGCAACTTTCATCGGTATCATGAACCCTTTATTTACCTTCCTCAAAACAGCCACCATACCTACCTATTATGGCATTTCCATAGCCATTTCGAGATATATTGCCATGCAACTTTCCACCGTTCCGTTTATTATGACACGTTCCATCACTGTCATATTGCTCTTTGCACAATCATGTAGTTGACATCGTATTTGTGGCAAGCCCACCTGAAGGAAATATGCCCTAGAGGCAATAATAAAGTTATTATTTATTTCCTTATATCATGATAAATGTTTATTATTCATGCTAGAATTGTATTAACCGGAAACATAATACATGTGTGAATATATAGAAAAACAGAGTGTCACTAGTATGCCTCTACTTGACTAGCTTGTTAATCAAAGATGGTTATGTTTCCTAACCATGAACAAGGAGTTGTTATTTGATTAACAAGGTCACATCATTAGTTGAATGATCTGATTGACATGACCCATTCCGTTAGCTTAGCACACGATCGTTTAGTATGTTGCTATTGCTTCCTTCATGACTTATACATGTTCCTATGACTATGAGATTATGCAACTCCCGTTTACCGGAGGAACACTTTGTGTGCTACCAAACGTCACAACGTAAATGGGTGATTATAAAGGTGCTCTACAGTGTCTCCGAAGGTACTTGTTGGGTTGGCGATTTCGAGATTAGGATTTGTCACTCCAATGTCGGAGAGGTATCTCTAGGCCCTCTCGGTAATGCACATCACTTAAGCCTTGCAAGCATTTCAACTAAAGAGTTAGTTGTGAGATGATGTATTCGAACGAGTAAAGAGACTTGCCAGTACGAGATTGAACTAGGTATTGGATACCGACGATCGAATCTCGGGCAAGTAACATACCGATGACAAAGGGAACAACGTATGTTGTTATGCGGTCTGACCGATAAAGATCTTCGTAGAATATGTAGGAACCAATATGGGCATCCAGGTCCCACTATTGGTTATTGACCGGAGACGTGTCTCGGTCATGTCTACATTGTTCTCGAACCGTAGGGTCCGCACGCTTAAGGTTTCGATGACAGCTATATTATGAGTTTATGTATTTTGATGTACCGAAGGTTGTTCGGAGTCCCGGATATGATCACGGACATGACAAGGAGTCTCGAAATGGTCGAGACATAAAGATTGATATTTTGGACGGATATATTTGGACACCGGAAAGGTTCCGGAGAAGTTTGGAGCTCCGGAGGGTTACCGGAACCCCTCGGGAGGTATATGGGCCTTATTGGGCCCATGTAGGAGGAAGAGAGAAGGAACAAGGGAAGGGGGCGCGCCCCCCAGCCCAATCCGAATTGGGGAGGGGCCGGCCCCCCTTTCCTTTCTCCTTCCCCCTCTTCCTAATACTACTATTTCCTACTACTAGTACTCTTTCCTTCCCCCTCCAAATAAGATAAGGAAAAGGGGGGAAACCTACTTGGAGTAGGTTTCCCCCTCCCCTATGGCGCGCCCCCCTTGGCCGGCCACCTCCTCCCCTCCCTCCTTTATATACGGGGGTAGGGGGGCACCCTATGACACACAAGTTGATCCTTGAGATCGTTCCTTAGCCGTGTGCGGTGCCCCCCTCCACGATATTACACCTCGATCATATTGTAGCGGTGCTTAGGCGAAGCCCTGCGACAAGAGAACATCAAGATCGCCACCACGCCGTCAGTCGACGGAACTCCCCTCGAGCCTCTATCGATTGGAGATCGAGGAGCGCCATCGAGCTGTCGCGTGTCAAGAACTTCGGAGGTGCCGGAGTAATGGTGCTTGGATCGGTTGGACCGGGAGGACGTACGACTACTTCCTCTACGTTGTGTCAACGCTTCCGCTTCGGTCTACGAGGGTACGTAGACAACACTCTCCCCTCTCGTTGCTATACATCACCATGATCTTGCGTGTGCGTAGGAAAATTTTTGAAATTACTACGTTCCCCTACACCACCTTCATAATTTTCATACATGTCGCTCTTGATTCATTGCATATCCCAGTACACCGCCAGAGGAATTCATATAGAGTCATATCTTGTTCTAGCTTTGAATTGTAATTTTTGAGTTGTAAATCAATCGAAGTGTGATGATCTTCATTATTAGAGCATTGTGTCAGTGAGGAAAGGATGATGAAGACTATGATTCCCCCACAAGTCGGGATGAGACTTCGGACTTTGCAAAAAAAAAGAAAAAAGAGAGAGAGAGAGAGAGAAAGGCCAAAAAGAAAAAAAAGGAGAAAGGCCAAAGAAAAAAAGAAAAAAAAGGAAGAAAAGAAGAAGAAAAGAAAAGAAAAAAAATAAAATGAGAGAAAAAGAGAGAAGGGACAATGCTATTATCTCCACACTTGTGCTTCAAAGTAGCACCATGATCTTCATGATAGAGAGTCTCCTATGTTGTCACTTTCATATACTAAGTGGGAATTTTTCATTATAGAACTTGGCTTGTATATTCCAATGATGGGCTTCCTCAAAATGCCCAAGGTCTTCGTGAGCAAGCGAGTTGGATGCACACCCACTTAGTTTCTTTTATTGAGCTTTCATATATTTATAGCTCTAGTGCATCCGTTGCATGGCAATCCCTACTCACTCACATTGATATCTATTAATGGGCATCTCCATAGCCCGTTAATACGCCTAGTTAGTGTGATACTATCTTCTCCCTTTTTGTCCTCACAACCACCACCATATACCACCATAGTGCTATGTCCATGGCTTGCGCTCTTGTATTGCGTAAGAGTTGAAAAAGCTGAAGCGCGTTAAGAAGTATGAAACAATTGCTCGGCTCGTCATCGGGGTTGTGCATGATGGGAGTATTTTGTGTAATGAAAATGAAGCATGGCCTAACTATATGATTTTGTAGGGATAAGCTTTCTTTGGCTATGCTATTTTGATAGGACATGATTATTTGTTAGTATGCTTTGAAGCATTATTATTTTTATGTTTTATAAGCTTTTATTTTGTATCATTTGGATCTGAACATTCATGCCACAATAAAGAAAATTACATTGAGAATTATGCTAGGTAGCATTCCACATCAAAATTTCTTTTTATCATTTACCTACTCGAGGACGAGCAGGAATTAAGCTTAGGGATGCTTGATACGCTCTCCAACGTATCTATAATTTTTTATTGTTCCATCCTATTATATTACCCCTTTTGGATGTTTATGGGCTTTATTTTACACATTTATATCATTTTTGGGACTAACCTACTAACCGGAGGCCCAGCCCGTATTGCTGTTTTTTTGCCTATTTCAGTATTTCGAAGAAAAGGAATATCAAACGGAGTCCAAACGGAATGAAACCTTCGGGAGCGTGATTTCTGGAACGAACGTGATCCAGAGGACTTGGAGTACAAGTCAAGAAGCAGCCGAGGCTCCCACAAGATAGGAGGGCACCCCCCCCCCTATAGGGCGCGCCCCCCTATCTCATGGGCCCCTCGGGCGTCCACCGACGTACTTCTTCCTCCTATATAAGCCTCGTGCCTCGAAAACATCCAGGAGCAGATTTAAACACAATTTCCACCACCAGTAACTCTTTCAGATCCGCGAGATCCCATCTTGAGCCCTCGCCATGCTCACGGAGGGGAATCGACCATGGAGGGCTTCTACATCAACACCCTTGCCCTCCGATGAGTTGTGAGTAGTTTACCACAGACCTCACGGGTCCATAGTTATTAGCTAGATGGCTTCTTCTCTCTTTTGGATCTCAATACAATGTTCTCCCCCCTCTTGTGGAGATCTATTCGATGTAAACTCTTTTTGCGGTGTGTTTGTCGAGATCCGATGAATTGTGGGTTTATGATCAAGTTTATCTATGAATAATATTTGAATCTTCTCTGAATTCTTTTATGTATGATTGAGTTATCTTTGCAAGTCTCTTCGAATTATCAGTTTGGTTTGGCCTACTAGATTGATCTTTCTTGCCATGGGAGAAGTGCTTAGCTTTGGGTTCAATCTTGCGGTGTCCTTACCCAGTGACAGAAAGGGTTGCAAGGCACGTATTGTATTGTTGCCATCGAGGATAACAAGATGGGGTTTATATCATATTGCTTGAGTTTATCCCTCTACATCATGTCATCTTGCTTAATGTGTTACTCTATTCTTATGAACTTAATACTCTAGATGCAGGCAGGAGTCGGTCGATGTGTGGAGTAATAGTAGTAGATGCAGGCAGGAGTTGGTCTACTTGTTACGGACGTGATGCCTATATACATGATCATGCCTAGATAATCTCATAATTATTCGCTTTTCTATCAATTGCTCGACAGTAATTTGTTCACCCACTGTAATACTTATGCTATCTTGAGAGAAGCCACCAGTGAAACCTATGGCCCCCGGGTCTATCTTTTCTCATATTTGCTTCCAATCTACCTTTATTTGCATCTTTTACTTTTTGCATCTATATTACAAAATACCAAAAATATATTTATCTTATCTTACTATCTTTATTAGATCTCACTTTTGCATGTGGCCGTGAAGGATTGACAACCCCTTTATTGCGTTGGTTGCGTTCTTTGTTTGTTTGTGTAGGTGCGTGGGACTTTTGAGGAGCCTCCTACTGGATTGATACCTTGGTTCTCAAAAACTGAGGGAAATACTTACACTACTATTGATGTATCACCCTCTCCTCTTCGAGGAAAACCAACGCAAGCTCAAGACGTAGCACTCCTGCCAGTTGCCGATAACTTCTACAAAACATGATCATCTCATACAACAATATTTATATCACATCATGTCTTAACCATATCACATCACAACATGCCCTGCAAAAACAAGTTAGACGTCATCTACTTTGTTTGTTGCAAGTTTTACGTGGCTGCTACAGGCTGCTAGCATGAACCATACATACCTATGGCACAAAAACCACAACAGTGATTTATCAAGTTTGCTGTTTTAACCTTCACAAGGACCGACCGCAGTCAAATTCAATTCAACTAAAGTTGGAGAAACAGACACCCATTAGCCACCTTTACGCAAAACTAGTTGCATGTCTGTCGGTGGAACCGGTCTCATGAACGCGGTCATGTAAGGTTGGTCCGAGCCGCTTCATCCAACAATACCGCTGAATCAAAATAAGACATTGGTGGTAAGCAGTATGACGATCACCGTCCACAACTCTTTGTGTTATACTCATGCATATCATCTACGCATAGATCTGGCTCGGATGCCACTGTTGGGGAACGTAGAATGCAATTTCAAAAAAAATCTACGCTCACACAAGTTCTATCTAGGAGATGCATAGCAACGAGAGGGGGAGAGTGTGTCCACGTACCCTCGTAGATCGAAAGCGGAAGCCTTAGGTTAATGCGGTTGATGTAGTCGAACGTCTTCACGATCCAACCGATCAAGTACCGAACGTACAACACCTCCAAGTTCAGCACACGTTCATCTCGATGACGTCCCTCGAACTCTTGATCCAGTAGAGGGTCGAGGGAGAGTTTCGTCAGCACGATGGCATGATGACGGTGATGGAGATGTGATATGCGCAGGGCTTTGCCTAAGCACTACGATGCTATGACCGGAGGAGTAAACTGTGGATGGGGCACCGCACACGGCTAAGAGAACAATGCCTTTGGGGTGCCCCCCCGCCCCCCATATATAAAGGAGGGGAGGAGGAGGTGGCCGGCCCTAGGGGTGGCGCGCCATGGGGGGAGTCCTACTAGGACTCCACTCCTAGTAGGATTTGCCCCCCCTTTCCTTCCAACTGAGAGGGGAGGAGGGAAAGAGGAGGAGCGGGCAAAGGAAAGGGGGGTTGTGCCCCCCCCCCAACCTTAGTCCAATTCGGTTTGGGTAAGGGGGGGGCGCCACCTCCCGTGGCCTGCCTCCTCTTCTCCACAATGGCCCATGAGGCCCATTAACTTTCCCGGGGGGTTTCGGTAACCTCCCGGTACTCTGAAAAATCCCCGAACCTCTTCGGGACCATTCTGGTGTCCGTATATAACCTTCCAATATATCAATATTTACCTCTCGACCATTTTGAGACTCCTCGCCGTGTTCGTGATCTCATCCGGGATCCGAACAAACTTCGGTCACCAAAACACATAACTCTAAAACAAATCGTCATCGAACGTTAAGCGTGCGGACCCTATGGGTTCAAGAACTATGTAGACATGACCGAGACATATCTCCGGTCAATAACCAATAGCAGAACCTGGATGCTCATATTGGTTCCTACATATTCTACGAAGATCTTTATCGGTCAAACCGCATAATAACATACGTTATTCACTTTGTCATCGGTATGTCACTTGCCCGAGATTCGATCGTCGATATCATCATATCTAGTTCAATCTCGTTACCGGCAAGTCTCTTTACTCGTTCTGTAATGCATCATCCCATAACTAACTCATTTAGTCACATTGCTTGCAAGGCTTATAGTGATGAGCATTACAGAGAGGGCGCAGAGATACCTCTCTGATACACGGAGTGACAAATCCTAATCTCGATCTATGCCAACCCAACAAACACCTTCGGAGACACCTATAGAGCATCTTTATAATCACCCAATTACGTTGTGACATTTGATAGCACACAAGGTGTTTCTCCGGTATTCGGGAGTTGCATAATCTCATAGTCAAAGGAATATGTATAAGTCATGAAGAGAGCAATAACAATAAAACTTGACGATCCTAATGCTAAGCTATCGGATGGGTCTTGTCCATCATATCATTCTCTAATGATGTGATCCCGTTCATCAAATGACAACACATGTCTATGGTCAGGAAACATAACCATCTTTTCTTAACGAGATAGTCAAGTAGAGGAATACTAGGGACACTCTGTTTCGTCTATGTATTCACACATTTACGAAGTTTCCAGTTAATACAATTCTAGCATGAATAATAAACATTTATCATGATATAAGAAAATATAAAATAACAACTTTATTATTGCCTCTAGGGCATATTTCCTTCAATGCCGCTGCTATCGGCCTGGCCAGAGCCAGACTAGGTTTCACCCAGGCCACCAACTCCACTTTCGTTGGGGGTACGGCCCGTCAAGAGAACGGTAGTCGTACCACCACCATAGAACGTTGAAGACCAGCCACCATGCTGCCAACATGGCCATGACAGCTAGCCCATCCGCACCCGAGCTGCGAGCTCTGCCCATGAGCACTGCAGCTCCCGCCACCAAGGTCACCACCCTGCATCCCGGCACTCTGGAAGCCATCAAAGTTTCGGGCTTGGAACCGACCAGAAGATCCCTAACAAGAACAGAGCCGCTTCGTGACCGACCTACGCCAAACTTTTTGATCTAGAGGCATGAAGCACTAGGCATGGTAAATGGGGAGAAGAGGAGTTGAGCTCGTCTGGATCAGCGTCCCCTACGCTGTCTATGGGTAGCCAGACTACCCATCCCTCCTGCAACCTCCCCACCTGTCACCTCTAACTCCCCACCATGGCCTCTGGCCAGATCCACGTGAGGCAGTGGCACCCACCCATCCATCAACGTGGGCCGCCGGACCGTCCGTACCCTCCTGCCAAAGAGAATCTCTAGAGGGGCTAGCACCCTGGGCGCACCACCATTGTGAGGTTGAGGCGCCCCAATGTCGGGCACCGCCGCATGAGCTGCCCATCAGCCGCCAACCCCCACCTCAAGCATAGGCGCCACAGCCCACGCCGTCAGCATAGCAGATCAGCCTAGAACCGGGCGGATCTGACTGGAGCCCAACAAGAACCCACCACTTGATCAGGATCCACACGCAGCCGCTGCACCGCACGCGGGCGCCCAATACACTGCGCACTATCACAAGAGGAACATGTCGCCGCCACGGCTCTCCACCATCACACACCGTTGGGCCCCATGCAAGCCCAACACCTTCGCACGCCTGGATGTCCTATGCCAGCATCTCAAACATGCAAAGGGGAAAGAGAGGCCATGTGGATGCCACTACCGACCGGGCTTCGCCTAGCGATGACGAGGGAGAAGGGACCGGAGGAAGAGCGGAGAAGAGCCGGCTGCTAGGGTTTTTGCCCGGGGCGCTCGCGGGAGGGGGAGTGGAAAGACTCTTCCTCTAGTAAAAGAGGAATTTGAGTCTTAATCCTAACTTTAGCTACGTATGGTTAACAAAGTACTCTCTTCCTTTGGTTTATAGGACTCGATTCAAAAATCTTCAAATACATGTGATATCGGAAAAGGGTGTTATGCATGGAGATGACTATCAAAAAGTTTGTACCCCCACCCCCACCTAAACTTAGAACTTATGGCGTCCAGACTTATGAAATTCAGGCTCAATTGAGAGGACAGGCAGCGGGTTTACTTCCTAGAGTTCCTTAACATTTTTTGTTTTAGACAATGACATGGTCTAAAGTATGAATTTGACAACTTAGTTTTATAGTACTCCTTCCGTTCACTTTTATAAGTCGTTTCAGACAACTGAAAAATGAGCTACTTTGTATCCTGTCTAAAATATCTTCAAGGCTTTATAAAAGTGAATAGAGGGAGTAAATATATTTCTAAATCTCACATAATTACATATTGTGTAAAGATTTACACAGTATGACTTTCAAGCATCCCGTCTGAAAACTCTGAAAAATGATGTTAATCAACAGTTGAAAGTTTTACTCTAGTTATGTCTAACGTCAACTACTGTCGAACTAGGGAGGGACTATAAATGTTCTCCGCAAAAAAAAAGGAGTATAAGTATAAGAGTGGCCGAGCACCAATCTTTTAGTTTGACTACTCTAACGGATGATGTTAGAGCATCTATAGGCGGACTTGGCAAATTAATATAGTCCACACACACCTCAATTACCATATCTCAAATCCATACAAACTCTTGCAACTACGTCGATGCACACACATCGTTCGGCTACTCCTTCACTACTAATTAAACATGCCATAGGACTACCAAAATTTGGCATGTTTGATTATGGTGGAGTTCACCCATGGTAGCCCTTTGCCCTTCCCGACGCCCTTGCCGTCCTTCTCACGGTACTACCGGTCGAAAACGCAGTACGGATCGAGCCGGATCTACTCATCGTCGGAGCTGTCCTCGCCGTCGTTGTCCTCCTTCTCCTCCTTCGATGGCAGTCCAACCATGGCACGAACCGCCCGATTCTACTCTCGGGCGAGGGCTCGCGTGTTTCCTGGAAAAGTATCCGGTGCACCGGTGCTTGTGGATGCACCAGACGTCGTAGCGCGTTTAAAAATACTTTTAAAAATCAGAAGAAAAAAACACAGCACATTGGCACAAAGTCGGTCTATGTTGTCGCAAAATTAAAATCAAAACATTGTACAAGATACAAAAATAACAAATTTGGCATCAATGTGTTAATGGACCAAATCTAAAACCCAACTTATGTTGTGTACTATTCAGTGCCAATTTTATGATTTTTGTACCTCGAGCAATGTTTGAAATTTTGAGTTGAAATTTTGCGACAACATGAACCAACGTTGTGCCAATGTGCTAATTTTGTTTCAGATTTGTTTGAACATTTTTGAACGCGCTATGGGCGTCACCGGTGCACCAGATACTTCCCCCGTGTTTCCTCCGCTGTCGTTTCTTCACAATGCGGACGCGGATGGCTTCCTCCTCTGCGGCCACCCGCGCCGCCGCATCAGTCGCCTCCGCCGCCGCCTTTTCTGCCACGATACGGGCCTCGACGGCCCTTATCCTTTCCTTCCCATGGCGGGTCGCGCGTTCTCGGTGGGGCTCATAGTCCGCTCGACCGGTGATGGGGAAGGAGAGGTGTTTCGGCTGCCGGGACCGTGAGGATCCGGCACCAGAGGACCCGAGCGACCGGTGAGCGGACGCTATGGCGTCGCGGTGGACGGATCCGTCCGTCGGCCAGCCATTGTCCTCCCGCGAGCGGCGGAGTGCAATGCGGACTGTCATTGCCTCCTCCAATCCACACGGGATGACACCCTAGTCGACGGATTCGGACTAGTCGAAGTCCGATCCGCTAACTGCCATGGCGGGGAAGACCAGAAACCACCGGAGGTGAACTCTGGTGGTGGAGGGGAGTGAAGTGAAGTGGCTAGGGTTTGCTCCGGCGAGCGGATGGGAATGAATATAAGTGGGGTTGGATGGGCCAGCATGGGTCGGGTCCAATATGCGGGCGTGCCCGAGCGTCCCCATATCCGCCCCATATTTGGGCTGGATATGATGGGTGTTGGTCAGTCCGGGCGTTTGAGGCCCGTCTGAGGCGTCCGTCTAGATCGAAAAAACGTGACCGAGTGGGCCGCTTGAACGTATGAGACGAGTTTGAAGGCGTCCGGCTGTAGATACTCTTACTTTGAAAGTTTTCTTGTTATGTCTGAAATGTCAACTTCTATCAACTAGGAATATCCTCGCACACAAAAAGGAGGGTGTATAATTTCTTTCGTAGAAAAAGAGGGAGTATAAATACTGGTTTTGAATAGGCTGAGCACCAATCTTTCAGTTGCGGGAGTATAAATATTGAGTTTGAATGGTGCATTTATCTTACGGTTTCTTTTAGGCCAGAAACTACATTGCGCTATGTTCAACTACAGAGCAACCCAAAGTTCGTATTTTTAGGGCTGTAGCATTACAAATTTACAATACGTCTAGGCTGCACACGGTAGATTTGCCGCTTGTAGACGACGCGACGCTACTGGCAAGGCGAGTTGGGCTAGCCTAGTTCGGTTTTTCTCTCCCTATTTTATGTTTTTCTTGCCTTTTTATGTTAGTTTTTTGGGTACTTTTTCCTTAAAGTTTTCGTTTCTGTATATTTTTCCTTTTCTTTCTCTCTTTTTTTTAAAAAAAATCATAAATTTCAAAAAATGTTTCCGTATACACGGCAAGTTATACATAAATCTTCATCTTATATTAAGAAAATGTTCACATATATTGTAAAAAGTTCATTAGGCATTATAAAATATCCATGGTATAAGAAAAAAATGTTCAACGATATTACAAAAATGTTCAATGTGTATTTAAAATGTCTAGTGTATAATACAAAAGGTTTGCGCTATTAAAATAATATTCACCGTATATTGAAGCAATGTTAGGTGTGTATTTGAAACAATATATTATCAGAATGTTTTATAGTATAGAAAAATATTTTAAATTCGCAAAAATAAAAAAATAGGATGAAAATATAGAAAAATGATAAAAAACAATCTGTTCGAGTGAACCCGCTGCTACAGTCTCTGGTTTTATATAGTAACTGGCTGCTTTAGTGTGTCAACCCGCAACAACGAATGCTATGCTTACTGGGGGGTCGGCCCATTGCGCTCACCACTGTGCCTCGCCTCGCCTATTTTAGGGAGCTCCTAACAGGCGTAGCTACTACAATTTGCCTCGCTGAAGCGTTAAGAGGTATAGGGCCGGCCCAGTTATGCGCTACAGTTAAAACAAATAGAGAATGAAAAGGGGGAACGAGCGAACATACGGGCCCATTAAGTAGCATTCACGTGCTCCATTATTATTTTTTCACTCCCCTCTAGTTAGGGTTTCGAGTCGTTCTCCCGGGGCGATCTTCGCCGCCGTCAAGGTTTTGCTCCCCTACCACCGATCAACCCCCGATCTTTCGCCCGTGTTGCGTTGGGGGCGGCCACCCAGGTTGTCTTTCACGCCCGTGACGAGGGAGGGGCTGGTGGAAACTAGGGTTTCCCCCAAACGACCCGATCTGATCTTCGGGTGAGAGATTCTAATGGCGACTGCTGGGGCCTCGAGTTCCTCAGGAATCAGTGACGTGGAGCGGATGATGAAGGAGTTGGGGCTGAGAGAGGAGGACTTGGACTATATGGTCTTCGATGAGCAAGCGGAGCTGCCAGAGGGGCCAAGATGGGTAGCCCTAGCTAGGGTTAATACCACAAAGACCTACAACCAGACTTGGTTTTTCGGAAATATGAGAGCGGCATGGGACATTGCACAGGAGGCTAGGTTCAAGCCTTTGGAGGAAAACTTGTATACGGTCCAATTCACTTGCCTGGGTGATTGGGAGAGAGACATGAACAATGGTCCATGGAACTTCAGGGGAGATGCGGTGATTCTACTGCCGTATGATGGGATCTTGAAGCCTTCCACCATTAAGCTTGAGATAATTGTTGGGGAACGTAGTAATTTCAAAAAAATTCCTACGCACACGCAAGATCATGGTGATGCATAGCAACGAGAGGGAGAGTGTTGTCTACGCACTCGTGAGACGAAGCGAAGCGTTGACGCAACGTAGAGGAAGTAGTCGACGTCCTCCCGGTCCAACGGATCCAACCACCGTTACTCGGCACCTCCGAGTTCTCGACACGCGTACAGCTCGATGACGCACCTCGATCTCCAATCCAAGAGAGGCTCCGAGGGGAGTTCCACAAGACGACGGCGTGGTGGCGATCTTGATGTTCTCTGTCGCAGGCTTCGCCTAAGCACCGCTACAATATGATCGAGGTGTAATATCGTGGAGGGGGCCCAAGACACTGCTAAGGAACAATCAATGATCAACTTGTTCTGTCCTAGGGTGCCCCTTACCCCAGATATAAAGGAGGGAGGGAGGAGGTGGCCGCCCAAGGGGGCGCACCATAGGGGAGGGAAACCTACTCCAAGTAGGTTTCCCCCTTTCCTTATCTTATTTGGAGGGGGAAGGAAGGAGTACTAGTATTAGGAAGTAGTACTAGTAGTAGGAAGGAAGAGAGGGGGAAGGAGAAAGGAAAGGGGGGGCCGGCCCCCCTCCCCAATTCGGATTGGGCTTGGGGGGGCGCGCCCCCCTCCCTTGTTCCTTCTCTCTTCCTCCTACATGGGCCCAATAAGGCCCATATACCTCCCGGGGGGTTCCGGTAACATCCCGGAGCTCCAAACTTCTCCGGAACCTTTCCGGTGTCCAAATATATCCGTCCAATATATGAATATTTATGTCTCGACCATTTCGAGACTCCTTGTCATGTCCGTGATCATATCCGGGACTCCGAACAACCTTCGGTACATCAAAATACATAAACTCATAATATAACTGTCATCGAAACCTTAAGCGTGCGGACCCTACGGTTCGAGAACAATGTAGACATGACCGAGACATGTCTCCGGTCAATAACCAATAGCGGGACCTGGATGCCCATATTGGTTCCTACATATTCTACGAAGATCTTTATCGGTCAAACCGCACAACAACATACGTTGTTCCCTTTGTCATCGGTATGTTACTTTTCCGAGATTCGATCGTCGGTATCCAATACCTAGTTCAATCTCGTTACCGGCAAGTCTCTTTAGTCGTTCCGTAATACATCATCTCACAACTAACTCATTAGTTGAAATGCTTGCAAGGCTTAAGTGATGTGTATTACCGAGAGGGCCCAGAGATACCTCTCCGACATTCGGAGTGACAAATCCTAATCTCGAAATACGCCAACTCAACAAGTACCTTCGGAGACACCTGAGAGCACCTTTATAATCACCCGCATTCGCTGTGACGCTTTGGTAGCACACAAAGTGTTCCTCCGTAAACGGAGTTGCATAACCTCATAGTCATAGGAACATGTATAAGTCATGAAGGAAGCAATAGCAACATACTAAACGATCGTGTGCTAAGCTAACGGAATGGGTCATGTCAATCGATCATTCAACTAATGATGTGACCTTGTTAATCAAATAACTACTCCTTGTTCATGGTTAGGAAACATAACCATCTTTGATTAACAAGCTAGTCAAGTAGAGGCATACTAGTGACACTCTGCTTTGTCTATATATTCACACATGTATTATGTTTCCGGTTAATACAATTCTAGCATGAATAATAAACATTTATCATGATATGAGGAAATAAATAATAACTTTATTATTGCCTCTAGGGCATATTTCCTTCAGCCTCCCACTTGCACTAGAGTCAATAATCTAGATTACACAAGAATGATTCTAACACCCATGGAGTCTTGGTGTTGATCATGTTTTGCTCGTGGAAGAGGCTTAGTCAACGGGTCTGCAACATTCAGATCCGTATGTATCTTGCAAATCTCTATGTCTCCCACCTGGACTAGTTCCCGGATGGAATTGAAGCGTCTCTTGATGTGCTTGGTTCTTTTGTGAAATCTGGATTCCTTCGCTAAGGCAATCGCTCCAGTATTGTCACAAAAGATTTTTATTGGACCCGATGCACTACGTATGACACCTAGATCGGATATGAACTCCTTCATCCAGACTCCTTCATTGGCTGCTTCCGAAGCAGCTATGTATTCTGCTTCACATGTAGATCCCACCACGACGCTTTGCTTTGAACTGCACTAACCGACAGCTCCACCGCTTAATGTAAACACGATCCGGTTTGCGATTTAGAATCATCCGGATCGGTGTCAAAGCTTGCATCAACGTAACCATTTACGATGAGCTCTTTGTCACCTCCATATACGAGAAACATATCCTTAGTCCTTTTCAGGTATTTCAGGATGTTCTTGACCGCTGTCCAGTGATCCACTCCTGGATTACTTTGGTACCTCCCTGCTAGACTTATAGCAAGGCACACATCAGGTCTGGTACACAACATTGCATACATGATAGAGCCTATGGCTGAAGCATAGGGAACACTTTTCATTTTCTCTCTATCTTCTGCAGTGGTCGGGCTTTGAGTCTTACTCAACTTCACACCTTGCAATACAGGCAAGAACCCTTTCTTTGCTTGATCCATTTTGAACTTCTTCAAAACTTTGTCAAGGTATGTGCTTTGTGAAAGTCCAATTAAGCGTCTTGATCTATCTCTATAGATCTTAATGCCCAATATGTAAGCAGCTTCACCGAGGTCTTTCATTGAAAAACTTTTATTCAAGTATCCCTTTATGCTATCCAAATACTATATCAATTCCAATCAATAATATGTCATCCACATATAATATTAGAAATGCTACAGAGCTCCCACTCACTTTCTTGTAAATACAAAGCTTCTCCAAAAGTCTCAGATAAAACCAAATGCTTTGATCACACTATCAAAACGTTTATTCCAACTCCGAGAGGCTTGCACCAGTCCATAAATGGAACGTTGGAGCTTGCACACTTTGTTAGCTCCTTTGGATCGATAAAACCTTCGGTTGCATCATATACAACTCTTCTTCCGTAAATCCATTCAGAATGCAGTTTTTACATCCATTTGCCAAATTTCATAATCATAAATGCGGCAATTGCTAACATGATTCGGACAGACTTAAGCATCGCTACGGGTGAGAAGGTCTCATCGTAGTCAACCCTTGAACTTGTCGAAAACCTTTTGCAACAAGTCGAGCTTTGTAGACAGTAACATTACCGTCAGCGTCAGTCTTCTTCTTGAAAATCCATTTATCCTCAATTGCTTGCCGACCATCGGGCAAGTCAACCAAAGTCCATACTTTCTTATCATACATGGATCCCATCTCAGATTTCATGGCTTCAAGCCATTTTGCGGAATCTGGGCTCACCATCGCTTCTTCATAGTTCGTAGGTTCATCATGATCTAGTAGCATGACTTCCGAATAGGATTACCGTACCACTCAGTGCGGATCTTACTCTGCTCGACCCACGTGGTTCTCAGATTAACTTGATCTCAAGTTCTATGATCATTATCATCAACTTCCTCACTAGTTGGTTTTGACGCCACGTAAATCGGTTCCTGTGATGTATTATTTTCCAACAAGGGAGTAGGTACAGTTACCTCATCAAGTTCTACTTTCCTCCCACTCACTTCTTTCGAGAGAAACTCCTTCTCTAGAAAGGATCCATTCTTAGCAACGAATGTCTTGCCTTCGGATCTGTGATAGAAGGTGTACCCAACTTTCTCCTTTGGGTATCCTATGAAGACACATTTCTCCGATTTGGGTTCGAGCTTATCAGGTTGAAGCTTTTTCACATAAGCATCGCAACCCCAAACTTTAAGAAACGACAACTTTGGTTTCTTGCCAAACCATAGTTCATAAGGTGTCGTCTCAACGGATTTTGATGGTGCCCTATTTAACGTGAATGTGGCTGTCTCTAGAGCATAACCCCAAAACGATAGCGGTAAATCTGTAAGAGACATCATAGGCGCACCATATCAAGTAAAGTACGATTCGACGTTCGGACACACCATTACTGTTGTGGTGTTCCGGTGGCGTGAGTTGCGAAACTATTCCACATTGTTTTAAGTGTAGACCAAACTCAGAACTCAAATATTCTCCTCCACGATCGGATCGTAGAAACTTTATTTTCTTGTTACGATGATTTTCAACTTCACTCTGAAATTCTTTGAACTTTTCAAATGTTTCAGACTTATGTTTCATTAAGTAGATATACCCATATCTGCTTAAATCATCTGTGAAGGTGAGAAAATAACGATATCCGCCATGAGCCTCAACATTCATTGGACCACATATATCGTATGTATGATTTCCAACAAATCTGTTGCTCTCTCCATAGTACCGAGAACGGCGTTTTGGTCATCTTGCCCATGAGGCACGGTTCATAAGTACCAAGTGATTCATAATCAAGTGGTTCCAAAAGTCCATCAAGATGGAGTTTCTTCATGCGCTTTATACCGATATGACCCAAACGGCGAGTGCCACAAATAAGTTGCACTATCATTATCAACTCTGCATCTTTTGGTTTCAACACTATGAATATGTGTATCACTACTATCGAGATTCATCAAAATAGACCATTCTTCAGGGTGCATGACCATAAAAGATATTACTCATATAAATAGAACAACCATTATTCATCGATTTAAATGAATAACCGTCTCGCATCAAACAAGATCCAGATATAATGTTCATGCTCAACGCGCACCAAATAATAATTATTTAGGTCTAATACTAATCCGAAGGTAGATGTAGAGGTAGCGTGCCGACCGCGATCACATCGACTTTGGAACCGTTTCCACGCGCATCGTCACCTCGTCCTTTGCCGTGTTAAGCAATCCGTAGTCCCTGCTTGAGTTGCAAATATTAGCAATGAACCAAGATCAAATACCAGTGCTATCTGCGAGCTCTAGTAAGGTACACATCAATAACATGTATATCACATATACCTTTGTTCACTTTGCCATCCTTCTTATCCGCCAAATACTTGGGGCAGTTCCGCTTCAAAGGACGATCCGCTTGCGGTAGAAGCACTCGAGCTTTGCTTAGGTCCGACTTGGGTTTCTTCTCTTGAGCAGAACTTGTTTGCTGTTCTTCTTGAAGTTCCTTCTTCTTCCCTTTGCCCTTTTTCTTGAAACTAGTGGTCTTATTAACCATCAACACTTGATGCTCCTTCTTGATTTCTACCTCCGCAGCCTTTAGCATTGCGAAGAGCTCGGGAATCATCTTATCCATCCCTTGCATATTATAGTTCATC
Organism: Aegilops speltoides; assembly: GCA_021437245.1. Taxonomy (NCBI): domain Eukaryota; kingdom Viridiplantae; phylum Streptophyta; class Magnoliopsida; order Poales; family Poaceae; genus Aegilops; species Aegilops speltoides. The sequence continues at coordinate 319,124,750 of CM038145.1, read as the reverse complement.
ACGAAGCTCTTGTAGCTTGGTGGAAGTGATTGGAGAATTCATCAATGACGCTATCATCCTAAGAGTAACTCCCGGTTGAATCAAGTGATTACAATACCCAGACATCTTGAGTATGTGCTCACTGACAGAACTATTCTCCTCCATCTTGCAGCTATAGAACTTATTGGAGACTTCATATCTCTCAATCTGGGCATTCTTCTGGAATATCAACTTCAACTCCTGGAACATCTCATATGCTCCATGACGTTCAAAACGTCGTTGAAGTCCCGGTTCTAAGCCGTAAAGCATGGCACATTGAACTATCGAGTAGTCATCAGCTTTGCTCTACCAGACGTTCTTAATGTCGTCAGTTGCATCAGCAAGCAGTTCGGCACCCAGCGGTGCTTCGAGCGTAATTTTACGTGCAGCAATGAGGATAATCCTCAAATTACGGACCCGATCCGCGTAGTTGCTACCATCATCTTTCAACTTAGCTTTCTCAAGGAACGCATTAAAATTCAACGGAACAACAAAGACGGGCCATCTATCTACAAACAACATAGACAAGCAAGATACTATCAGGTACTAAGTTCATGATAACTTTTAGTTCAATTAATCATATTACTTAAGAACTCCCACTTAGACAGACATCTCTCTAGTCATCTAAGTGATCACGTGATCCAAATCAACTAAACCATAACCGATCATCACGTGAGATGGAGTAGTTTTCAATGGTGAACATCTTATGTTGATCATATCTACTATATGATTCACACTCGACCTTTCGGTCTCCGTGTTCCGAGGCCATATCTGCATATGCTAGGCTCGTCAAGTATAACCTAAGTATTCTGCGTGTGCAAAACTGGCTTGCACCCGTTGTAGATGGACGTAGAGCTTATCACACCGATCATCACGTGGTGTCCGGGAACGCATTTAACTTTGGCAGCGGTGCATACTCGGGAGAACACTACTTGATAGTTTTTAGTGAGAGATCATCTTAAAATGCTACCGTCAATCAAAGCAAGATAAGATGCATAAAGGATAAACATCACATGCAATCAATATAAGTGATATGATATGGCCATCATCTTCTTGTGCTTGTGATCTCCATCTCGAAGCACCATCATGATCACCATCGCCACCGCGCGACACCTTGATCTTCATCGTAGCATCGTTGTCGCTTCGCCATCTATTGCTTCTCGACTATCGCTACCGCTTAGTGATAAAGTAAAGCAATTACAGTATGCGTTGCATTTCATACAATAAGCGACAACCATATGGCTCTCGCCATTGCCGATAACTTCGTTACAAAACATGATCATCTCATACAATAAAATATAGCATCATGTCTTGGCCATATCACATCACAACATGCCCTGCAAAAACAAGTTAGGCGTCCTCTACTTTGTTGTTGCAAGTTTTACGAGGCTGCTACGGGCTTAAGCAAGAACCAATCTCACCTCGCATCAAAACCACAACGATAGTTTGTCAAGTTGATGTTGTTTTAACCTTCGCAAGGACCGGGCGTAGCCTTTCGGTTCAACTAAAGTTGGAGAAACCGACACCGCTAGTCACCGTGTGCTAAGCACGGCGGTAAAACCAGTCTCGCGTAAGCGTCTGGCGTAATGTCGGTCCGGCCGCTTCATCCAACAATACCGCCGAACCAAAGTATGACATGCTGGTAAGCAGTATGACTTATATCGCCCACAACTCACTTGTGTTCTACTCGTGCATATAACTGAAGGAAATATGCCCTAGAGGCAATAATAAACTTATTATATATTTCCTCATATCATGATAAATGTTTATTATTCATGCTAGAATTGTATTAACCGGAAACATAATACATGTGTGAATATATAGACAAACAGAGTGTCACTAGTATGCCTCTACTTGACTAGCTTGTTAATCAAAGATGGTTATGTTTCCTAACCATGAACAAGGAGTTGTTATTTGATTAACAAGGTCACATCATTAGTTGAATGATCTGATTGACATGACCCATTCCATTAGCTTAGCACACGATCGTTTAGTATGTTGCTACTACTTTTATCCATGACTTATACATGTTCCTATAACTATGAGATTATGCAACTCCCGTTTACGGAGGAACACTTTGGTACTACCAAACGTCACAACGTAATCGGGTTATTATAAAGGAGTACTACAGGTGTCTCCAAAGGCGATGTTGGGTTGGCGATTTCGAGATTAGGTTTTGTCACTCCAATTGTCGGAGAGGTATCTCGGGCCCTCTCGGTAATACACATCATGAAGCCTTGCAAGCATTACAACTAATGAGTTAGCTGTGAGATGATGTATTACGGAACGAGTAAAGAGACTTGCCGTAACGAGATTGAACTAGGTATTGGATACCGACGATCGAATCTCGGGCAAGTAACATACCGATGACAAAGGAACAACGTATGTTGTTATGCGGTCTCGACCGATAAAGATCTTCGCAGAATATGTAGGAACCAATATGGGCATCCAGGTCCCGCTATTGGTTATTGACCGAGACGTGTCTCGGTCATGTCTACATTATTCTCGAACCGTAGGGTCCGCACGCTTAAGGTTTCGATGACGGTTATATTATGAGTTTGTGTATTTTGATGTACCGAAGAAGTTCGAGTCCCGGATGTGATCACGGACATGACGAGGAGTCTCGAAATGGTCGAGACATAAAGATTGATATATTGGAAGCCTATATTTGGAGTTCGAATGGTTCCGGTGAAATCGAAATTTACCGAGTACCGGAGGTTACCGAACCCCCGGAACTATATGGGCCACATGGGCCTTGGTGGAAAGGAGAAAGGGCCAGCCCTAGGTGGTCAAGCCTCCCCTTCCCCTAGTCCTACTAGGACTAGGAAAGGTGGGCCGCCCCTCTCTCTTTTCCCCTCCGGTGAATCCTATTCCAACTAGGATTGGAGGGAATCCTACTCCCGAGGAGTAGGACTCCTGGCAGCGCCTCCTCTTGGCCGCCGCCCCCTCCCCTGCTCCTTTATATCACGGGCAGGGGGCACCCTAGAACACACAAGTTGATCTACGGATCGTTCCTTAGCCGTGTCGGTGCCCCCCTCCACCATATTCCACCTCGGTCATATCGTCATAAAGCTTAGGCGAAGCCTGCGCGATAGAACATCAAGATCGTCCTGCCTTCGTCGTCTTGTGGAACTCTCCCTCCCGAAGCTCTCTCGGATTGGAGCCGAGGAGCGTCATCGAGCTGTCGTGTGTCAAGAACTGGGCGCCGAGTGCTGGCGCGGGATCGGTCGGATCGCGAGGAGATCGTCGACTACTTCCTCTACGTTGTGATCGCTTACCCGGTCTCACGGGTACATAGACAACACTCTCCCCCTCGTTGCTATACATCATCATGATCTTGCGTATGCGTAGGAAATTTTTGAAATTACTCGTTCCCCAACAATAACATCAAACCATAAAACCTGGCTCGATACCACCGTTGGGGAGCGTGGTAATATCAAAAATTCCTACGCATTAACAAGATCATGGTGATGCATAGCAACAAGAGGGGAGAGTGTTGTCACGCACTTCATAGACCGAAGCGAAGCGCTGACGCAACGTAGAGGAAGTAGTCGACGCCCTCCCGTCCAACCGATCCAAGCACCGCATTACGGTACCTCCGATTTCTTGACACGCCAGATAGCTCGATGACGCACCTCGATCTCCAATCCAAGAGAGGCCCGAGGGGAGTTCCACAAGACGACGGGCGCAGGACGATCTTGATGTTCTCTCGTCAGCAGGCTTCGCCAAGCACCGCCACAATATGATCGAGGTGTAATATCGTGGGGGGGCACCGCACACGGCTAAGGAACCATCAATGATCAACTTGTTCTGTCCTAGGGTGCCCCTTACCCCCCCGTATATAAAGGAGGGAGGGCGGAGGTGGCCCCAAGGGGCGCATAGGGGAGGGGAAACCTACTCCAAGTGGGTTTCCCCCTTTCCTTATCTTATTTGGAGGGAAGGAAGGAGTACTAGTATTAGGAAGTAGTACTAGTAGTAGGAAGGAAGACAGGGGAAGGAGAAAGGAAAGGGGCCGCCCCCTCCCCAGTCGGATTGGGCTTGGGGCGCGCCTCCCTTGTTCCTTCTCTCTTCCTCCTACATGGGCCCAATAAGGCCCATATACCTCCCGGGGTTCCAGAACCTCCGGAGCTCCAAACTTCTCCGGAACCTTTCCGAGTCCAAATATATCCGTCAATATATCAATCTTTATGTCTCGACCATTTGAGACTCCTCGTCATGTCCGTGATCATATCCGGGACTCGAACAACCTTCGGTACATCAAAATACATAAACTCATAATATAAGCATCATCGAAACCTTAAGCGTGCGGACCCTACGGTTCGAGAACAATGTAGACATGACCGAGACATGTCTCCGTCAATAACCAATAGCGGGACCTGGATGCCCATATTGGTTCCTACATATTCTCTGAAGATCTTTATCGGTCAAACCGCACAACAACATACGTTGTTCCCTTTGTCATCGGTATGTTACTTGTCCGAGATTCGATCGTCGGTATCCAATACCTAGTTCAATCTCGTTAACGGCAAGTCTCTTTAGTCGTTCCGTAATACATCATCTCACAACTAACTCATTAGTTGAAATGCTTGCAAGGCTTAAGTGATGTGTATTACCGAGAGGGCCCAGAGATACCTCTCCGACATTTGGAGTGACAAATCCTAATCTTGAAATACGCCAACTCAACAAGTACCTTCGGAGACACTGAGAGCACCTTTATAATCACCCGCTTATCTGTGTGACGCTTGGTAGCACACAAAGTGTTCCTCCGTAAACGGAGTTGCACAATCTCATAGTCATAGGAACATGTATAAGTCATGAAGGAAGCAATAGCAACATACTAAACGATCGTGTGCTAAGCTAACGGAATGGGTCATGTCAATCAGATCAGTCAACTAATGATGTGACCTTGTTAATCAAATAACAACTCCTTGTTCATGGTTAGGAAACATAACCATCTTTGATTAACAAGCTAGTCAAGTAGAGGCATACTAGTGACACTCTGTTTGTCTATATATTCACACATGTATTATGTTTCCGGTTAATACAATCCTAGCATGAATAATAAACATTTATCATGATATGAGGAAATAAATAATAACTTTATTATTGCCTCTAGGGCATATTTCCTTCAATAATCAACATATGGATCCAAATCCATGATGTACCAGACTTGTATGCCCATCTGGTGACTCCGCTGGCAGCGAAGGTTGGAGAGGTTCTCTTCTCCGAACCTAACTCACATGATTTTGTTGGAAATTTTCACCGAGTGTGGGTTAGAATCAATGTCTACAAACCTCTCAAGAATGCGGTGACATGATCAGAGATGGGAAGAGAAAGATATACAGAGTTAAGTACGAGAAGCTTCCCATCTGGTGCGCTGCGTGCGGCATGCTTGGTCACCAATTTAAGGAACACGACAATGGAGTTCACCCTCCGTCAGCCCTTGTGTTCAAGGATCTTCGAGCTAACTGGGTCATGCGTATGGGACGAGGCCCGGGAGAAGCCGTAGCCAGAGAGGTGGACATAGAGGTGGCCGTTCTGGGGGCCGCTCAAGTGGTCGTTCTGAGGGGGGCAGAGGTGACATGACAGAGAGATACGCTCATGATGTATATCATGTAGATGAGTGAAGGAAATATGCCTTAGAGGCAATAATAAAGTTATTATTTATTTCCTTATATCATGATAAATGTTTATTATTCTTGCTAGAATTGTATTAGCTAGAAACATAATACATGTGTGAATACATAGACAAACATAGTGTCACTAGTATGCCTCTACTTGACTAGCTCGTTGAATCAAAGATGGTTAAGTTTCCTAGCCATAGACATGAGTTGTCATTTGATTAACGGGATCACATCATTAGGAGAATGATGTGATCGACATGACCCATTCCGTTAGCCTAGCACTTGATCATTTAGTATGTTTCTATTGCTTTCTTCATGACTTATACATATACCGTAACTATGAGATTATGCAACTCCCGTTTACCGGAGGAACACTTTGGGTGCTACCAAACGTCACAATGTAACTGGGTGATTATAAAGGAGTACTACAGGTGTCTCCGAAGATACATGTTGGGTTGGCGTATTTCGAGATTAGGATTTGTCACTCCGATTGTCGGAGAGGTATCTCTGGGCCCTCTCGGTAATGCACATCACTATAAGCCTTGCAAGCAATGTAGCTAAAGAGTTAGTTACAGAATGATGCATTACATAACGAGTAAAGAGACTTTCCGGTAACGAGATTAAACTAGGTATTGGGATACCGACGATCAAATCTCGGGCAAGTAACATACCGATGACAAAGGGAACAACATATGTTGTTATGCGGTTTGACCGATAAAGATCTTCGTAGAATATGTAGGAGCCAATATGAGCACCCAGGTTCTGCTATTGGTTATTGACCGGGAATAGTTCTAGGTCATGTCTACATAGTTCTCGAACCCGTAGGGTCCGCACGCTTAAGGTTTCAATGACAGTTTTATTATGAGTTTGTGAGTTTTGATGTACCGAAGGAGTTCAGAGTCCCGGATGAGATCGGGGACATGACGAGGAGTCTCGAAATGGTCGAGACGTAAAGATCGATATATTGGACGACTATATTCGGAGTTCGGAAAGGTTCCGAGTGATTCGAGTATTTTTCGAAGTACCGGGGAGTTACGGGAATACGGGGAAGAGTATTGGGCCTTAATGGGCCTTAGTGGGAAGGAGCCAGGAGGTGGCGCGCGCCCCTCCCAAGCCCAGTCCGAATTGGACAAAGGGTTTGGGGCGCGGCCCCCCTCTCCCTTCCTTCTCCACTTCCTCCTTTCCCCCTTCTCCTAGTTGGACTAGGAAAGAAGGAGTCCTACTCCCGGTGGGAGTAGGACTCCCCTTGGCGTGCCCTCCTCCTAGGGCCGGCCTCCTCCTCCCTTGCTCCTTTATATACGGGGGCAGGGGGCACCCCATGACATACAAGTTGATCTACGTGATTGTTCTTCAGCCGTGTGCGGTGCCCCCCTCCACCATATTCCACCTCGGTCATATCGTCGCGGAGTTTAGGCGAAGCCCGGCGCCGGTAGAAATCACCATGCTGTCGTGCTGACGGAACTCATCCCCGACACTTTGCTGGATCGGAGTCCGCGTCATCGAGCTGAACGTGTGCTGAACTCGGAGGTGCCGTACGTTCGGTACTTGGATCGGTCGGATCGTGAAGACGTACGACTACATCAACCGCGTTGTCATAACACTTCCGCTTACGGTCTACGAGGGTACGTGGACAACAGTCTTCCCTCTCGTTGCTATGCATCACCATGATCTTGCGTGTGCGTAGGAAATTTTTTGAAATTACTACGTTCCCCAACAGTGGCATCCGAGCCTGGTTTTATGCCTAGATGTCATATGCACGAGTAGAACACAAGTGAGTTGTCGGCGATACAAGTCATACTGCTTACCAGCATGTCATACTTTGGTTCGGCGGTATTGTGAGATGAAGCGGCCCGGACCAACATTACGCGTACGCTTATGCGAGACTGGTTTCACCGTTACGAGCACTCGTGCTTAATGGTGGCTGGCGGGTGTCTGTCTCTCTCACTTTAGCTGAATCGAGTGTGGCTACGCCCGGTCCTCGCGAAGGTTAAAACAGCACTAACTTGACGAACTATCGTTGTGGTTTTTGATGCGTAGGTAAGAACGGTTCTTGCTCAGCCCGTAGCAGCCACGTAAAATTTGCAACAACAAAGTAGAGGACGTCTAACTTGTTTTTGCAGGGCATGTTGTGATGTGATATGGTCAAGACGTGATGCTATATTTTATTGTATGAGATGATCATGTTTTATAACCGGTTATCGGCAATCGGCGAGAGCCATATGGTTGTCGCTTTATTGTATGAAATGCAAACGCTATGTAATTGCTTTACTTTATCACTAAGCGGTAGCGATAGTCGTAGAAGCAATAGATGGCGTAACGACAACGATGCTACGATGGAGATCAAGGTGTCGCACCGGTGACGATGGTGATCACGACGGTGCTTCGAAGATGGAGATCATAAGCACAAGATGATGATGGCCATATCATATCACTTATATTAATTGCATGTGATGTTTATCCTTTATGCATCTTATCTTGCTTTGATTGACGGTAGCATTTTAAGATGATCTCTCACTAAATTATCAAGAAGTGTTCTCCCTGGGTATGCACCGTTGCGAAAGTTCTTCGTCTTTGAGACACCACGTGATGATCGGGTGTGATAGGCTCTACGTTCAAATACAACGGTGCAAAACAGTTGCACACGCGAATACTCAAAGTTAAACTTGACAAGCCTAGCATATAACAGATATGGCCTCGGAACACGGAGACCGAAAGGTCGAGCGTGAATCATATAGTAGATATGATCAACATATTGATGTTCACCGTTGAAACTACTCCATCTCACGTGACGACCGGACATGGTGTAGTTGATATGGATCACGTAATCACTTAGAGGATTAGAGGGATGTCTATCTAAGTGGGAGTTCTTAAGTAATATGATTAATTGAACTTAAATTTATCATGAACTTAGTACTTGATAGTATTTTGCTTGTCTATGTTTGTTGTAGATAGATGGCTCGTGCTGTTGTTCCGTCGAATTTTAATGCGTTCCGTGAGAAAGCAAATTTGAAAGATCATGGAAGCAATTACACGGATTGGGTCCGTAACCTGAGGATTATCCTCATTGCTGCACAAAAGAATTACGTCCTAGAAGCACTGCTGGGTGTCAGGCCTGCTGCTGATGCAACTGACGACGTTAGAACGTCTGGCAGAGCAAAGCTGATGACTACTCGATAGTTCAGTGTGCCATGCTTTATGGCTTAGAACCGGGTCTTCAATGACGTTTTGAACGTCATGGAGCATATGAGATGTTCCAGGAGTTGAAGTTAATATTTCAAGCAAATGCCCGGATTGAGAGATATGAAGTCTCCAATAAGTTCTATAGCTGCAAGATGGAGGAGAATAGTTCTCATCGGTGAACACATACTCAAAATGTCCGGGTATAATAATCACTTGATTCAACCGGGAGTTAATCTTCCCGATGATAGTGTCATTAATGAAATTCTTCAATCATCGCCACCAAGCTACAAGAGCTTCGTGATGAACTATAATATGCAAGGGATGGACAAGACTATTCTCGAGCTCTTCGCAATGCTAAAAGCTGCGGAGGTAGAAATCAGAAGGAGCATCAAGTGTTGATGGTTAACAAGACCACCGTTTCAAGAAAAGGAGCAAAGGGAAGAAGAAGGAACTTCAAGAAGAACAGCAAACAATTTGCTGCTCAAGAGAAGAAACCCAAGTCTGGACCCAAGCACGAGGCCGAGTGCTTCTCTTGCAAGTAGATCGACATTTGAAGCGGAACTGCCCCAAGTATTTGGCGGATAAGAAGGATGGCAAAGTGAACAAAGGTATATGTGATATACATGTTATTGATGTGTACATTACTAATGCTCAAGTAGTACCGGTATTTGATCTTGGTTACATTGCTAATATTTGCAACTCAAAGCAGGACTACGGATTGCGAAGATTGGCTAAGGACGAGGTGATGATGCGCGTGGGAAATGGTTCCAAAGTCGATGTGATCGCAATCGACACGCTACCTCTACGTCTACCATCGGGATTAGTTTTAGACCTAAATAATTGTTATTTGGTGCCGCGTTGAGCATGAACATTATATCTGGATCTTGTTTGATGCGAGACGGTTATTCATTTAAGTCGAGAATAATGGTTGTTCTATTTATATGAGTAATATATTTTATGGTCATGCACCCTTGAAGAGTGGTCTATTTTATTGAATCTCGATAGTAGTGATACACATATTCATAGTGTTGAAACCAAAAGATGCAGAGTTGATAATGATAGTGCAACTTATTTGTGGCACTCGCCATTTAGGTCATATCGATGTAAAGCGCATGAAGAAACTCCATCTTGATGGGCTTTTGGAATCACTTGATTATGAATAACTTGGTACTTGCGAACCGTGCCTCATGGGCAAGATGACTAAAACGCCGTTCTCTGGAACTATGGAGCGAGCAACTGATTTGTTGGAAATCATACATACTGATGTTTGTGGTCCAATGAATGTTGAGGCTCGCGGCGGGTATCGTTATTTTCTCACCTTCACAGATGATTTGAGCAGATATGGGTATGTCTACTTAATGAAACACAAGTCTGAAACATTTGAAAAGTTCAAAGAATTTCAGAGTGAAGTGGAAAATCATCGTAACAAGGAAATTAAATTTCTACGATCTGATCATGGAGGAGAATATTTGAGTTACGAGTTTGGTTTACATTTGAAACAATGCGGAATAGTTTCGCAACTCACGCCACCCGGAACACCACAACGAAATGGTGTGTCCGAACATCGTAATCGTACTTTACTAGATATGGTGCGATCTATGATGTCTCTTACTAATTTACCACTATTGTTTTGGGGTTATGCATTAGGGACAGCTGCATTCACGTTAAAAGGGCACCGTCTAAATCCGTTGAGACGACACCATATGAACTGTGGTTTAGCAAGAAACCCAAGTTGTCGTTTCTTAAAGTTTGGGGCTGCGATGCTTATGTGAAAAAGTTTCATCCTGATAAGCTCAAACCCAAATCGGAGAAGTGCGTCTTCATAGAATACCCAAAGGAAACTGTTGGGTACTCCTTCTATCACAGATCCGAAGGCAAAACATTCGTTGCCAAAAATGGATCCTTTCTAGAGAAGGAGTTTCTCTCGGAAGAAGTGAGTGGGAGGAAAGTAGAACTTGATGAGGTAATTGTACATTCTCCCTTATTGGAAAGTAGTTCATCACAGAAATTAGTTCCAGTGATTCCTACACCAATTAGTGAGGAAGTTAATGATGATGATCATGAAACTTCAGATCAAGTTGCTACCAAACCTCGTAGGTCTTCCAGAGTAAGATCCGCACCAGAGTGGTACGGTAATCCTATTCTAGAAGTCATGTTACTAGACCATGATGAACCTACGAACTATGAGGAAGCGATGATGAGCCCAGATTCCGCAAAATCGCTTGAAGCCATGAAATCTGAGATGGGATCCATGTATGAGAACAAAGTATGGACTTTGGTGGACTTGCCCGATGATCGGCAAACCATAGAAAAATAAATGGATCTTCAAGAGGAAGACGGATGTTGATAGTAGTGTTACTATCTACAAAGCTCGACTTGTCACAAAAAGGTTTTTGACAAGTTCAAGGTGTTGACTACAATGAGATTTTCTCAACTGTAGTGATGCTTGAGTCTGTCCGAATCATGTTAGCAATTGCCACAATTTATGAAATCTGGCAAATGGATGTCAAAACTGCATTCCTTAATGGTTTTCTTAAAGAAGAGTTGTATATGAAGCAACCAGAAGGTTTTGTCAATCCTAAAGGTGCTAACAAAATATGCAAGCTCCAGCAATCCATCTATGGACTGGTGCAAGCATCTCGGAGTTGGAATATATGCTTTGATAAGTTGATCAAAGCATATAGTTTTATCTGAACTTCGGTGAAGCTTTGGTATTTACAAGAAAGTGAGTGGGAGCACTACAACATTTCTGATAAGTATATGTGAATGACATATTGTTGATCGGAAATAATGTAGAATTATTCTGCAAAGCATAAAGGAGTGTTTGAAAGGAGTTTTTTCAAAGAAAGACCTCGGCAAAGCTACTTATATTGAGCATCAAGATCTATTGAGATAGATCAAGACGCTTGATAAGATTTTCAATGAGTACATACCTTGACAAGATTTTGAGGTAGTTCAAAATGGAACAGTCAAAGAAAGAGTTATTGCGTGTGTTGCAAAGGTATGAAATTGAGTAAGACTCAAATCCCGACCACAACAGAAAATAGAAAGAGAATGAAAGTCATTCCCTATGCCTCAGTCATAGGCTCTATAAAGTATGCTATGCTATGTACCGGACCTATTGTATACCTTGCTCTGAATTTGGCAAGGGAGTACAATAGTGATCTAGGAGTAGATCACTGGACATTGGTCAAGAATATCCTTAGTGAGGACTAAGGAAATATTTCTCGATTATGGAGGTGATAAAAGAGCCCATCGTAAAGAGTTACATCGGTGCAAACTTTTACACCGATCCAGATGACTCTAAGTCTCAATCTGGATACATATTGAAAGTGGGAGCAATTAGCTAGAGTAGCTCCGTGCAGAGCATTGTAGACATAGAATATTTGCAAAATACATACGGCTCAATATGATGACCGTTGACTAAGCTTCTCTCACGAGCAAAACATGATCACACCTTAGTACGCTTTGGGTGTTTATCACATAGCGATGTGAACTAGATTATTGACTCTAGTAAACCCTTTGGGTGTTGATCACATGACGATGTGAACTATGGGTGTTAATCATATACAGATATGAATATTGGTGTTAAATCACATGGCGATGTGAACTAGATTATTGACTCTAGTGCAAGTGGGAGACTGAAAGAAATATGCCCTAGAGGCAATAATAAAGTTATTATTTATTTCCTTATATAATGATAAATGTTTATTATTCATGCTAGAATTGTATTAACCGGAAACATAATACATGTGTGAATACATAGACAAACATAGTGTCACTAGTATGCCTCTACTTGACTAGCTCGTTGAATCAAAGATGGTTAAGTTTCCTAGCCATAGACATGAGTTGTCATTTGATTAACGGGATCACATCATTAGGAGAATGATGTGATTGACATGACCCATTCCGTTAGCCTAGCACTTGATCATTTAGTATGTTGCTATTGCTTTCTTCATGACTTATACATGTTCCTGTAACTATGAGATTATGCAACCCCCGTTTACCGAAGGAACACTTTGGGTGCTACCAAACGTCACAATGTAACTGGGTGATTATAAAGGAGTACTACAGGTGTATCCGAAGGTACATGTTGGGTTGGCGTATTTCGAGATTAGGATTTGTCACTCCGATTGTCGGAGAGGTATCTCTGGGCCCTCTTGGTAATGCACATCACTATAAGCCTTGCAAGCAATGTAGCTAAAGAGTTAGTTACGGAATGATGCATTACATAACGAGTAAATAGAATTGCCGGTAACGAGATTAAACTAGGTATTGGGATACCGACGATCAAATCTCGGGCAAGTAACATACCGATGACAATGGGAACAATGTATGTTGTTATGCGGTTTGACCGATAAAGATCTTCGTAGAATATGTAGGAGCCAATATGAGCATCTAGGTTCCGCTATTGGTTATTGATCGAGAATAGTTCTAGGTCATGTCTACATAGTTCTCGAACCCGTAGGGTCCGCACGCTTAAGGTTTCGATGACAGTTTTATTATCGGTTTGTGAGTTTTGATGTACCGAAGGAGTTCGGAGTCCCGGATGAGATCGGGGACATGACGAGGAGTCTCTAAATGGTTGAGACGTAAAGATCGATATATTGGACGACTATATTTAGAGTTCGGAAAGGTTCCGAGTGATTCGAGTATCTTTCGGAGTACTGGGGAGTTACGGGAATACGGGGAAGAGTATTGGGCCTTAATGGGCCTTAGTGGGAAGGAGCCAGGAGGTGGCGCGCGCCCCTCCCAAGCCCAGTCCGAATTGGACAAAGGGTTTGGGGCGCGGCCCCCCTCTCCCTTCCTTCTCCACTTCCCTCCTTTCCCCCCTTCTCCGAGTTGGACTAGGAAAGAAGGAGTCCTACTCCCGGTGGGAGTAGGACTCCCCTGGCGCCCTCCTCCTAGGGTCGGCCTCCTCCTCCTTGCTCCTTTATATACGCAAGGGCGGGGGCACCCCATGACACACAAGTTGATCTCGTGATTGTTCTTCAGCCGTGTGCGGTGCCCCCTCCACCATATTCCACCTCGGTCATATCGTCGTGGAGTTTAGGCGAAGCCTGCGCGATAGAACATCATCATCGTCACCACGCCGTCGTCGACGGAACTCATCCCGACACTTTGCTGGATCGGTCCGGGATCGTGATCGAGCTGAGCGTGTGCTGAACTCGGAGGTGCCGTACATTCGGTGCTTGGATCGGTCGGATCGTGAAGACGTCGACTACATCAACAGCGTTGTCATAACGCTTCGCTTCACGGTCTATGAGGGTACGTGGACAACACTCTCCCCTCTCGTTGCTATGCATCACCATGATCTTGCGTGTGCGTAGGAATTTTTTTGAAATTACTACGTTCCCCAACAATGAGGACCCGAGCAAGGGGGCTAATGACGCGGACATGGAGGATTGGAGCAGGAAGAGGAACGCGGGAGCTGAGCTGGGGGCGAAACACTCTACGCCGCAACAAAACTCTGAAACTGCAGCAGAAATCGGGAACTCACTTGCAATTGTGCATGCGGGTCTGACAGATGTGAGTCCCCCACCGCAAAGGAACCTGAAGAGAACCAAGAAGATGGACGAGGACTCCGATGGATCAGCATCAACAGTGAAGAATTTGGCGGGCTCCTTCGAGGAGCACCATTGGGCCCAACGAGTGTGTTTTGTTGGAACTGTCGGGGTGTGGGTAAAGCCGCGACAGCTTGTGAAATTCACGAGTTCGCGAATAAATTTGCCCCTACCCTCTTATGCATTGTGGAAACTCAGTTAGAAGGCATGAGGGTAGAAGCGTTAGCAGGCACTTTTGGTTATGATAATAGTTTTGCAATTGATAGTCGAGGCAGAAGTGGAGGTATCGGCATCTTTTGGAACAATGAAATAAAATTAGAAGTCCTTGGTTACTCGGATTACCATACTGATTGCTCTGTAGTGGAGGTGGGGCATGACCCTTGGAGAGCCATGGTAGTATATGGCAAAGCGCAAGCCCATCTTCAATATAAAACGCGGGATATTCTGAAAAATATTAGCACTTCAAGTAGCCTCCCTTGGCTTTGTCTCGGTGATTTCAATGAAGTTTTGCGTCCCGACGAGCATGAGGGAGTGGGACAAAGGAGCAATGCACAGATACAGAATTTTCGGGATGCAATGGACATCTGCATGTTGCTAGACATAGGCTATAACGGCCGGTTTCTGGACCTTTGAAAAGAAGGTGAGGGGAGGAACCTACACTAGGGTCCGGCTGGACCGCGCGCTGGTCAATGCTGATTGGCGAGGAAGGTTTCCTTTGGCAGATCTGACACACCTGACGGCAGCGTATTTTGATCATTGTCCCATACTACTGCGCTTGAACAGAGATCAGCCGCACAGCAGGCAGCAAAAACCATTCAGGTATGAAATAATGTGGGAAGGGCATGACTCTTGGAGTGACACCATTCGCTCAACATGGACGGGAGTGGAGTCAGCAACAGAGTAGAGGAGTTACGTGCAAAACTACATGCGATATTAAATGACTTGGGGCGCTGGAAGAACTAAACCTTTGGAAATGTGAGGAAAGAAATTAAAGGACTGAAAGCAGAGCTGGAGAAACTCCGGTCTGGTCCAAGCTGAACTGCACCATCTCATGTTGAGCTTAAGATAAATGAAAACCTAGTAGAACTCTACCATCAGGAGGAGATTTTATGGAGGCGGCGGTCCAGGGTAGAGTGGCTATCGCCGGGTGACAGAAACACGAAGTTTTTTCACTTGAGGACGAGCATACGGAGGAAGAAAAATATGATTAAGGCCCTTCAAAACTCTCTAGGGGTCCTGACTAATGATCCGGAGGAAATAAAAGCAATGGTACATGATTTTTATAAAACTATGTATACTTCAGAGGGTGTACACAACATGGAAACGGTTCTCAATTGTGTACCAACCAAGGTTTCAGCCAAGATGAACGAGTTACTCGTTGCACCGTACAAGGAAGAAGAAGTTAAGGAAGCCCTCTTTCAGATGTTTCCGAACCAAAGTACCCGGACCGGACGGATTTCCAACTCATTTCTATCAACATCATTGGGACTTATGTGGTACTGAGGTTACGAAGGCGGTCCTAAGGATAATTCGGGGGGAGGATAGTCCGGAAAGCATTAATGATACAGTCTTGGTTCTAATCCCTAAGGTAATGAACCCATCTATGCTAACTCAATACCGACCAATCAGTTTATGCAACGTTTTATATAAGATCGCGTCCAAGGTGATTGCAAACAGACTGAAGCAGGTTCTACCGGAGATTATTTCAGATGAGCAATCGGCCTTTGTGCCAGGCAGACATATTACAGATAACATCATCAGTGCTTATGAGTGTCTTCACTTTATGAAACGCAGCAAGGCCAAGGTGAACAGTTTCTGTTCCCTAAAGCTCGATATGATGAAGGCATACGACAAATTAGAATGGAATTATTTACAGGCGATGATTATAAAGCTGGGCTTTGCTCCATCTTGGGTATAGATTGTCATGAACATGGTGCGTTCAGTTTCGTTCTCATTACTCTTTAATGGTGAGAGACTAGACATTTTTTTACCCATCCAAAGGTATTCGGCAGGGAGATCTGATATCCCCATATCTCTTTTTAATCGCAGCAGAGGGCCTTTCGTGCCTACTGAAATCCAGTTCCTCGTCGTCTCAGCTAGAGGGAATCAAGGTGGCACCCACGGCGCCAGTCGTGAACCATCTCATTTTCGCCGATGATAGCCTACTGTTGTTTAAATCGAGTGTTGAAGGTGTTGTTGCAATATCAAACTTATTGGAAAGCTACTGTTTGGCTTCAGGTCAGCGTATAAATCATGAGAAATCATTTATCTTTTTTAGCAGGGGGTGCCCGCAGGGTATGAGAGAAAATATCAAGAACACTTTAAATGTTCAGAATGAATCCCTCAGTGACAGGTACTTGGGGGTGCCTACTGATGTTGGGCATTCAAAGAATGGCACTTTTAGATACCTAATAGACTGTGTGTGGGAGAAAATCAGAGGCTGGATGGAAAAGTTATTATCAGCTGCGGGAAAATAAGTGCTCATCAAGTCAGTGGCGCAGGCAATACCGGTATTTTCTATGTCTTGTTTTCGTCTTCCAAGGGGCTTATGTGAGAGTGTCACCTCCTTGATCGGGCAGTTTTGGTGGGGGAGTAAGCAAGGGAAGCGCGAGCCAAGTTGGGTTTCCTGGGACGAGATGATGAAGCCAACACACCTGGGCGGACTTGGTTTTAGGGACTTGGAAATCTTTAATCTTGCCCTACTGTCCAAACAGGCATGGAAGATGCTTCAAAACCCCACATCTCTGAGCGCACGTATTCTCAAGGGTGTCTACTTCCCAGATGTTTCTCTGTTTGAAGCAGTTTGGGCAGTCATCCATCACAGATCTGGCAGGCTATTTTGGATGGGCGAGACATAATGGTGCAAGGTCTAGTGAGGAGGATCGAAAACGGGGAAACCACCGATATATGGCAGCACAACTGGCTACCTCGCACACTAATGAAGAGATCGATTACATCTCTTGTACCACACCCACCTCATAAAGTGTCGGAACTCATCAACCACGCTACCTCCTCTTGGAATGAACAGCTAATTTGGTCAACTTTCATACCAATCGATGCAGAGACAATTTTGCAAATTCCTCTCTGCACTAGACAGATTGAGGACTTTTGGGCATGGAGTGAGGATAGACGGAGGATCTTCTCGGTGAGAACCACTTACATGATGATTCAGCAGAAGAAATTAAGTCGAGAAGCCTGGTTATATGAGCAAGAGGGGTCATATCACTCACATGCACATAGCGAGGGATGGACAAAACTCTGGGGAATCAGAGTACCCTCGAAGCTGAAGGTTTTCTTATGGAGACTGGCCAGGAACTCCACTCCGACGGCGGCTCTCTTGCATCACCGAAATATGGCGGACACGCTGCTTATTGCCTTTGTGGAGCGGAAGATACTTGGAGGCATGCGTTGCTGAACTGCACAGTTTCTCGGAGCACATGGGCGTTGTCTTCTAAACATATTATCGATGTGTTGAGCAGGAACGAAGAAACGGATGCGAAGAGGTGTCTTTTCTCCATGCACGACGTGCTATCCCATGACGAGTTTACTACCTTTGTGGTCACCCTTTGGGCATTGTGGGGAGCATGTCGCAAGGCGATACACGAGCATATTTATCAAAGCCCGTCCTCAGTCCAAGCTTTTGCGCAATCTTACATCAATGAACTCAAAGCAATTCAATCCATTACCTCAAGGCACACGGGTAACCCTGTGCCACGGCGGACAGGATGGATCGCTCCACCTTTAGGGCTGACAAAAGTTAATGTTGATGCTGCAGTGGGAGGGGAAGAAGACATGGAGTTGTTGCTACAATATCCAGAGATTCTGCTGGCCAGTTCTTGGGAGCCTCGGTCGTGGTCTTTGGAGGCATATCGTAACTGGCGACTCTCGAATGCATGGCGATCAGGGAGGCGCTGGCTCTCGCTGATGATTTGAACGTGGCAAATATCCAAGTTCCATCGGACGCGAAGGTGGGAGTCGAGGACATCCGAGAGAATAACCCAACAGAGTATGGTGCGATCATACATGAAATAATATAGCATAGATCTTTTTTCCAAGTTTGTAATATTTGTCACGAATTTAGGAGCTCGAATATCGAGGCTCACAAGCTTGCGAAGCATGCTTTTATCCCTTCCGGCTGGCCGACATGTTTGGTTGGGACAGCCGGACGGTCTCTCTTTCGTCCATGTAAATATTGTGACGTCTGAATAAAAAGCTTCGGAGTTTGTCTCTAAAAAATGAGAAGGGGGAGACCCTTCAAAAAAAGAGGGGGAGGTGCGAGGGTCGAATCCTCGTTTACTAGGTAACTAGTAAATCGCACATGCTATGCACGTTATTCTACTTAAGTAAATAAGAAAGTGACATGAACGTGGAAATGAGAACCGCAAGGCCGCCACCCAATTAACATTTTCTTTTGTTCGGTATGCGATGAACAATGAAAATTATTAAATATTGTATTACAAATAATATTTTATCACTCTCTCATATTTGTAATCACATTGGGGTAAGTGTGATTCTATATTCCTTTTGTCATGTAGGAGGGAATGAAAACTTTATTTTTTGTAAAATTATCACACATCGAATGATTCGAGCCGTAGGCAAACTGTCAAATGCATGGCAGTTTGATATCATTTTGTCGATCTCACATTTTTGTAGTATATGTATGTTAATATTTGCAAGAAAAAAAACAATGTATGATTAAATAGTCACGTTTTAAGTTTGACAACAATAAAATGCCATGTCTCCACAACAAACGTATTAGTTCTTTTTCACTGAGGGAGCTATCGTAGTAGTTAATTTACAAAACTATTGTAGTAGGTAATGTCACCATGCACTTTGGTTGTACCGTAGGCCATAATGTCACCATGCACACAAGATCTTGAGGGGTGTATGACCGTCTCGGTCTTCGTGTGCTAATGGCAGAAGGTGGAGCTTTATTGGCGATGTGATGTTCCGTCCAGAAGTGTCTAGCGGCTTCAACAGAGAAGTTTCGCGTGCGAATGGATGGTGGGGAATCCAATCATTTTCAAGTTTGAAAAAATGTGTACTATATAGTGGTACAGATATGTTGCTCTGCTAGCCATCACGACTACATCCAGCTGTAGGAGCAGGACGTACTTGATGCGGCTTGAGGCGGGGTTTTCACTGGTGGTCCTGGGTTCTTTTTTGTTTTTTTTCTTTTATATTTCATTCTCCATTTTTATATACAAGTTAAAAATTTCTCCATTTTGTTTTATTTTTTGTTTTTTCTTGGTTTCTTTTTGTTTTTCATTCTACATTTTTATATACATGTTAAACATCTCTCCTCATAATTATTCAACATTTCTCCTAATAATTATTCAATATTTTTAAAATACTTGTTCAACATTTTTATGTACATGATCAACATTTTTCAAATTATTGTTCAACATTTTTTTATACATGATCAACATTTTTCTAAATACTTTGTTCAACATCTTTACAAATATTTTTTCTACATTCTTTCAAATACTGTTCAACATTTTTCAAATACTCGTTTAACATTTTTACATATTTTCAACATTTTTAATATACCCGTTCAACAAATTTTAAGTACTTATTCAACATTTTTCAAATACGTGTTCAACATTTTTAATACTTAATTCAATATTTTTAAAAACTTGTTCAATATTTTTAAAATTCTTGTTCAACATTTTTAAAATTCTTTTTCAAAAAATTTAAATCCCTATTCATATTTTTAAATGTGTTTTTGGGAGAGTGTTTTTGTAATATATGCATTTAGAATATTTTAAAGTATAAACAAAAGTAAGAAAGAAAGCAAAAGAAGAAAAAACGTGAAAAAATGAAACAGGGAACAACAGTTGCTTACTTGCGCACGTGGGCCGGCCCATATGCTAACGGGCTTCACTGAGTCGGAACGCGTGACTCGTTGAACGCGAGAAATAGCACTGCCCCCTAACGGGCACCTTCAGTGCCGGTTACCAGTTTTGGTGCCCACACGCCCGCGAACTAGGCCGGACTAGGTTGCCTCGTTCACTTGTTCCACTTCGGCTCATTCCCTCCCCACGATCACGGTTGACCGGTCAACCGTTGACTTTTCTCGAGAAAAAAAGAAAGAATCCAAAAAATTGAAATTTTTTCGTTAATTCAAGATTTTTTTATGAAATTTGAAAGAAAGTCCAAAAACATAAACAAAGTTCATGAATTTGAAAAAAATCATCACAAATGAAAATCAATTTTGAATAAAAATAAGTTCATCGATTTTGAAAAAAGCACATCGATTTGAAAAGGAGTTCATCGATTTCAATAAAAGTTCATTGAATTTGAAAAAAAAATCGTGATTGAAAAAAACCCTCTTTGATTTAAAAAAGTTCATCTATTTTGATAAAAGTTTACTGAATTTCAAAAAACCTTCGCGCATTTAAGAAAAGAAAAATAGACAGGAAATAAGAAAAGAAAATGAAAAAGGAACAAGAAAAAAACCGCCCAGAAATCGGTGAACACGTGAAAACTGGTTTGGGAAAAACCGGGGGCTCTCGCGACCTAGTAGAGAAAGAAAAGAATGGAATGAAGTTAATAGGCATAAGTGGTTTGTTGTCCTAGAGTTCAGTGCGTTGCTCTGTCAACCGAGAGATCTCGAGTTCGAACGCTCGCTTGCATACACCATTTTGGCTGCAGTTTTGGACAAAAATAAAATAAAAGGTATGCGCCCGTTTGCGCAAAGTGGAGAAACAAGCGCCATTTAGGATTTGCCCCTGTTTTACGCCTGCAGCCGTTGAACAGGAGCTCAGGCCACAAACTAAGTTCCACCTTCAAGGGAGCTCCTAAACTGCGCTCACCTTCAAGGGAGCTCGTAAAGTGTGCTGTCAGCGCCTGTTTAGGCTCCTGGCACTAGAAGGCAACATGAGTGGTCGGCCATCAAATCAACGAGCGCAACGAACGAACGATGGGGGTACTGCTTCGTCTGGTTGACTCATAGCAATGACTGCACCACATGTGGTACCCCCTCAAAACAAACAACTAGAACTTTGGGAAAAAATCCAAAAATATTCGTGAATTCAAAAATGTTCATGGGTTTTGAAAAAAAATCACAAACTCTAAAAAAATTCATGAAATCTAAAAAGAAGTTTATTGATTTGAAAAAAGTTCATTGAATTTGAAAAATGTTCATCAATTTTTAAAAAAAGTTAATTGATTTTGAAATAGATCATCTGTTTTGAAAAATAATTCATAAATCTTGAAAATTCATCAATTTTGAAAAAATGTTAATCAATTCAAAAAAAGTCACAAAAAGGAAAAAAGTTCATCAATTTCGAAAAAGAAAGTTATTCAAATTTTTAAAAAGTTCATCAACTTAGATAAAAGTCATTATTTTTTTGAAAAAAATGTGCATTTGGAAAATAAAAAAATATAAAGAAAAGAAATACAAAAACCAAACAAAACCGGGTCTAGAGAGAAGGAAGATGAAAAAAAAACGTCTTCCACAAACTGAAGAAAGAATAAGAGCGAGAAAACGAAGTAAGTGGTCAGAAATGTTAAAGAAGTCCTAGTGGTTACTTGGTTTCTCTGCGAAAGAAGAGGTCTTCAGTGGAATATGTCGCTCGCGCACTTTTTTGGAATTTAACAGAAAAAGGAAAAAAAACATAAATAAACAGGCCCATGCAGCATCAACGGAATGGGGGGGGTGCCTGCCTGCGTTGATGCTTGTAACGGACGTCGTATACGAAATGCCCATCTTCAAAGCGTCGTCCAATGGAGTTACTATATCCCCAATGCACCAAAATGATGGCGAAATGGCTAGGCCAGTGTAGCCTACAAAATCTTTAACTCTCAGTTTTACATGACTTCTATTTCTCATTTTTTTCTGCTTCTTATTTCCGAATTTTCCATCCCCTGGCATTTTGAATTCGACAATTATTGTTATGTCCATCCAAAACATATTATATATCTTTCAAGTATTAAGCTATAAGAATTAAATAAGTATAATTAAAGTTATTTCTATAAAACTTACATAACTAGGGTAGTTTTCTAATATTATTTTAAGGATATATTTTGTTTCAAAATAAGTTAGCCTTTATATTTATACTTGAATTTGGATCATAACATAACAAACTCCACCTTGAGACAAATTCCATCTTGTAGCATGAATGATACCTTCTCCCTAAACAACAAACAAATCACTTTCGATGCTAAAACAGCCACTACTGCTAAACAACAATAGGAACTAACTTTGTCAACATATCAGCAGGATTCTCATGAGTACTAATCTTGCATACTTTCAGTTTACCTTGCTCAACAATGTCTCGAACATAATGATATTTGACATCATTGAGCTTCGTTCTCGATTGGAACATCTCATCCTTAGTAAGGTATATGGCACTCTGACAGTCATAAAACATATTAATGTAAGAATTATCTCCACAAAGCTCCTCATACAAACCTTTTAGCCAAACTGATTCTTTACATGCCCCTACAATAGCCATGTATTCTGCTTTGGTGGTAGATTGGGAAACAACTAGTTGTAGCGCTACCGTCCAACTCACAGCACAACCACCGACAGTGCACACATAACTTGTAAGGGACCTCCTCTAGTCCAAATTGCTGGTAGCAAAATCTAAATCCACATAGCCAGCCAGTCCCTCAACAGTCCTGCCGAATTTCAAACAAGCATTGGAAGTGCCATGAAGGTACCTGAATATCCACTAAACAACCTTCCAATATTGAGGGTTAGCCATGTATCTACCGACCAAACTCATTGCAAAGAGACAAATCAAGCCTTAATACACCATGACATACATTCAAGAACCTACAACACTAGAATGTGGAACTCTTGACATATACTCAGAATCTTCATCCGTACTAGGATATAAGAAGATGATAATTTGAAATGAGGATCAATGGGAGTGCTTACTGGCTTAGCATTATGCATGTTAAAATGATGAAGACCTTTCTTTATGTAACTCTGCTGACTAAGAAATAACAAACCAGAATTTTTGTCCCTCTTAATCGTCATACCTAGAATTTCTTAGCAGCACCAAAATCCATCATCTCAAAGTCACTACTTAATCGTGCCTTTAAAGTTGTGATCTCAGTCTTTCCCTTGGCACCAATCAACATATCAACATATAACAGAAAGTATATAGGTGATCCATCAACAAATTTAATGTAAACACAACTATGATATGCAGACCTCTTAAATCCATGTGCTATCATAAATGAATCAAACCTTTTATACCAGTGTCTTGGAGACTGTTTCAAACCATATAGTGACCTCTTTAACTTGTAAACAAATTTCTCCTTACCAGGCACTATGAAACCTTGTAGTTGGTCCATGTAAATCTCCTCCTCCAGTTCACCATCTAAAAAAGTAGTCTTGACATCTAACTGCTCAAGCTCAAGATCATGCATAGCAACAATACAGAAAAATGCTCGAATAGAACTATGCTCCATAATCGGAGAGGGAACACATCATTATAACCAATACCTGGTATCTAACTGAAGTCCTTAGCCACTAACCTTGCCTTAGACCTCATGGTCTCACTAGGAGACAAACCTTCCTTTCTTTTGAAGATCCATTTGCAGCGAACGGTCTTCTTTTGTTTAGGCAAGCGTATAACATCCCATGTGCCGCAGACTAAGGCATAGCCTAGTGGTGAGAAGGGGCTGATGCCTTTCCACCCACCCAGGTTCAAGGCATGGTACTTGCAATTTGGGTTTGTTGCACCAATTATCTTGTAGGGGTTCCTTACGCCTTTACATCAAAAAGACATCCCATGTGCCATTTTTCTGGCCGATCGCATCTCTTCCTCGCATACTAGCAATCCACTTCTCATGACACAGAAACACACCTTGAGTATGTGGACGGCTCATGGATGTTCTCAACATGTTCTGCACAACTGAAGGCATAATGAACAATGCCACATTTTTCTTAGGTGTTTAGGTTTGTTAATGACTCTCTTTCTCTCGCCAGCTACAAAACACTGAATTTATCGCTGCAAAATAGGGAGTGAGCACCACACAACAACATCATGAACCTATATATTTTTGGAAATATGCCCTAGAGACAATAATAAAGTGGTTATTGTTACATTTGTATTGATTGGAAACTTAAATAGATGTGTGAATACATAAATAAATACCAAGTCCCTAGTAATCCTCTACTAGACTAGCTCATTGATCAAAAGATTGTTAAGGTTTCCTGACCATAGACATGAGTTGTCATTTGATAATGGGATCACATCATTAGGAGAAAGATGTGATGGACAAGACACATTCATTAGCATAGCATATGATCGTTCAGTTAGTGCTACTGCTTTCTTAATGTCAAATACATGTTCCTTCGACCATGAGATCATGCAACTCCCATACTCTAGAGGAATGCGTTGTGTGTATCAAACGTCACTTTGTACCTGAAAGATCATAAAGGTGCTCTACAGGTATCTCCGAAGGTGTCCATTGAGTTGGCATGGATACGAGATTGGGATTTGTCACTTCGTATGGCGGAGTGGTATCTCCGGGATCTCTCGGTAATACAACATGGCAGAAGCTTGCAAGCAAAGTGACTAACGAGTTAGTTACAAGATGATGTATTACGAAACGAGTAAAGATACTTGTAGGTAACGAGATTGAACTACGTATGAAGATACCAACAATCGAATCTCGGGCAAGTAACATACTATGACGCCCCCGATTCAATCGTACACTAATCATGCACGCAAATGTGTACGATCAAGATCAGGGACTCATGGGAAGATATCACAACACAACTCTAAAACATAAATAAGTCATACAAGCATCATAATACAAGCCAGGGGCCTCGAGGGCTTGAATACAAGTGCTCGATCATAGACGAGTCGTCGGGAAGCAACAATATCTGAGTACGGACATAAGTTAAACAAGTTTGCCTTAAGAAGGCTAGCACAAAGCGGGATCAGATCGAAGAGGCGCAGCCTCCCGCACGGATCCTCCTAAACTACTCCCAGTCGTCGCCGCCTCCTGCGCGTAGTAGTAGGCACCTCCGGTAGTAGTCGCCGTCGGCGGTGGCGTCTGCTCTGGGCTCCGACATCTGGTTGCGACAACCGTAAAGAAGGGAAAGGGGGAAAAGGGGAGAAAGCAACCGTGAGTACTCATCCAAAGTACTCGCAAGCAAGGAACTACACTACATATGCATGGGTATATGTGTAAGGAGGCCATATGAGTGGACTGAACTGCAGAATGCCAGAATAAGAGGGGGGTAGCTAATCCTGTCGAAGACTACGCTTCTGGCAGCCTCCGTCTTGCAGCATGTAGAAGAGAGTAGATTGAAGTCCTCCTTAAGCTGCATCTCCAAGTAGCATCTCCAAGAAACATCTCCAGTAGCATCGCATAGCATAATCCTACCCGGCAATCCTCTCCTCGTCGCCCTGTTAGAGAGCGATCACCGGGTTGTATCTGGCACTTGGAAGGGTGTGTTTTATTAAGTATCCGGTTCTAGTTGTCATAAGGTCAAGGTACAACTCCGGGTCGTCCTTTTACCGAGGGACACGGCTATTCGAATAGATTAACTTCCTGCGGTGCACCACATAACCCAACACGCTTGATCCCATTTGGCGGACACACTTTTTGGGGTCATGCCCGCCGTGGAAGATCAACACGCCGCAGCCCCACCTAGGCACAACAGAGAGGTCAAGACGCGGGTCTAAACCTAAGCGCCAGGGTGCAGGCCCATCGCCCAATGCACACCACGCGTTGCGTGGGCGGCCGGAAGCGAACTAGCCCCTTAATACAAGAGCAGGCTTACGTTCCAATCCGGTAGCGCGCCCTTCGATCGTGACGTCACGAAGGCTTGGTGATACCACGACGCCGGATACCCATAACTACTCCCACGTAGATGGTTAGTGCGTATAGACCAAATGGCGGACTCGGATCAAATACCAAGATCTCGTTAAGCGTGTTAAGTATCCGCGAGCGCCGAGCAGGCCAGCCCACTGTCTCCTAGGTGGTCTCAACCTGCCTGCCGCTCCGCCACAAAGTAACAATCGGGGCCGTCGGGAACCCAGGCCCACCTCTACCGGGATGGAGCCACATCCTTTCAGCCCCTCATCGAGAATCACTGCGGGTACTCATCGAAATGACCCGACTTTAGTCACAATCTGTACAATATGTATGTATGTATAGTATATACCGTGATCACCTCCCGAGTGATCACGGCCCGATAGTATAGCAAGGCGGTGACAAGAGTGTAGGGCCAATGATGATAAACTAGCATCCTATACTAAGCATTTAGGATTGCGGTAAGGTATCAATATTCAGTAGCAACAATGACGGTATGCAATGTAATAGGAGTAACGAACAAGAACATGCTACACTACTCTAATGCAAGCGGTATAGAGAAGAATAGGCGATATCTGGTGATCAAGGGGGCTTGCACAGTTGCTCGAGACAAGGAGGGTCGTCGACTCCGTAGTCGAACCAAGGCGGCAAGGCGTCGGTCTCGGTGTCTAGCGAGAGAAGAGGGGAAGAAACAATAAATATATAGCAAGCAAGTGCATAACAGACAACAAGCGAGCTAGACGTGTTCTAACGCGGTATGAGGTGATACTGGTGAAGGAAACATCCGGAAAGTATCCCGGTGTTCCGTGTTTTCAGACGAGATGAACCGGAGGTGAAATGTTGCGAGTTCACTATGCTAGGGACGCATGGCGGATGAACGGGCTGCGTATCCGGATCCGTCTCGTCGTTCTGAGCAACTTTCATGTACAAAGTTTTTCATCCGAGCTATGGTTTATTTTATATTGATTTTAAAAGATTTAAATCATTTTTAGCATTTATCTAATTATTTTAATTCGAAATTTGGATTTATGACATCGACATGATGTCATGTCGACATCGACAATCAACAGTGTTGGTGGGTCAATCGATGGTAGGTCCATAAGTCATACACTATTTATTTAGCGAGTTAAATAAGCGAGTTAATTAGTTTACCTAATGATTAGGTTAATCTAAGCAAAATTAATTAAGTTAATTAAATAATTAATTAATTATTATTTTAATACTTATTTTCTTAAATCTTTTTTTATAAAATGTTACAGGCGTGGGGCCCCTGTCATTAGCCTAGGGGCTGAGCAGTAAGGAGAAAGCAGGCGCGGCGCCACCTTGGGAGGCCTGATTCTTGGCAAGCGGCAGGCGCTGGCGCGTGCTTCGCCCGGCGAGGAGTCTTGTGGGGCGAGGCCAACAGCCGAGGTGGTGTTCAGCAGGGCGCGGCGAGAGATGTGAGCGCGGCGACCGTGGGCGGTCGCCACCCGCGTGGCGAGCATGGCCTGCACGACCAGGCGTGGCCACGGCACAACCATAGCCATGCCGGCGCGCATCGGCGAGGGCGGCGGCCAAAGCGGCAATGATGGGGCAGATCCGCGACGGCGATGAATGACGGCGGCAAAAGCAGCGATGGCAACAACGGCAGCTAGCGGCGAAAGCAAGCAGAAGGAAACGCGGGAGGGGGTTCGGGGTCCTCACCCCACGTTGCAGGGGTTCAGCGGCAAGGCTCGGTGGAGCCGTCGAGGGGGAGGCAAGGACGAGCAATCCGGCGAGGAGGATGGGGACGAGCGACGGTGACGATGTGGTCAAGGCGGAGAGGCTCCGGCGAGGTGGCTCTCCAGGCGGCGGCGACAGCGCTCGATCGATCGCGAGGTCGTCGAGGCGGGGCGTGGTCGCCCGATCCCGATCTGGATCGGGAGTGGGGAGAGAGCGAGTGGATCGTCTTGGGGCGAGTGGTGAGCGAACCGCTAGGGCTCCGGTTGCCCATGGGGATAAGGATGCGATGGGGCGGCCGGGCACGTGGGCTGGTGGGTTGGATGCCCGGTTGGGTCGATGGCGTCTTTGGGCAGTTGGCCACAGGGGGGTTGTTCTCCTTCTGTTTGTTTTGTTTTTCCTTTTCTTCTTCTTTTTTTATTATTTTCTGTTTTCATTTATAGTTTCTTTTATTTTAGTTTTATAAAATACCCAGTGAGCACCTAAATTAGTATTACTAATCAATCCACTGCCACAATTATTTTGGCACACTACTAATTTAGTTTTATTTTTATAACTTGAAAAAGGCATTTAATTAATTGTTTTTGCTATCATTTCTATTACTTTAGTGCATTTAAATATTTTATTAAAAGATAATTTATTCCACCATCATTTACTATGGATTATTTGACACATTAGGAACAATTTAGTGTTGACTTTTGAAAACTTTAATTGTTTTAACTTAAATTCATCATTTGAATTTGAATCATTTCGAACTAACGCGAGATTATCAACAATAACCGAGGTGATGTGGCATCGTTAACACGGGATTACTGTAGCCTGATTACCCGGGCGTCACACATACCGACGGATAAAGAGAATTACGTATGTTATCATAAAGGTTCGACCGATAAAGATCTTCATAGAATATGTAGGAACCAATATGGGCATCCAGGTCCCACTATTGGTTATTGACCGGAGAAGCGTCTCAGTCATGTCTACATCATTATCGAACCCGTAGGGTCTGCACGCTTAACGTTCGTTGATGATTTAGTACTATATGAGTTATGTATGTTGGTGACCAAATGTTGTTCGGAGTCCCGGATAAGATCATGGACATGACAAGGAGCTCGGGAATGGTCCGAAGGTAAAGATTGATATATAGGATGATAGTATTCAATCTCCGGAAGGGTTCCAGAATACAGCGGATAATTATCGGATCACCGAAAGGGGTTCTGGAAGGCCACGAGGAGTTATTGGGCCAAACAGGCCAATTAGGGGAGCACACCAGCCCACAAAGGGGCTGGCGCGCCACACCTCATGGTCGTCGGCCCTAGGGAAGGAAGGAAGAGGGCTGAAACTCATCTACTACTTCGCCCCTCTTGCTGGATCGAGAAGGCGAGGACGTCATCGAGCTGAGCGGGTGCTCAACGCGGAGGTGCCGTGCGTTCGGTGCTTGATCGGGACGGATCATGAAGGTGTACGACTACATCAACCGCGTTGATAAACGCTTCTGCTTAGCGATCTACAAGGGTATGTAGATGCTCTCCCCCTCTCGTAGCTATGCATCTCCATGGATAGATCTTGCATGTGCGCAGAAAATTGTTTTCCATGCAACGTTCTCCAACATGTATCTGGAGCATCATCAACATTATCATCAACCTGTGCATCTGGAGCAACAACATCATTATCAACAATTACATTTCCTCCTCACCAAGGTGCTCCACCTGCAGAGTTACTCGTTGTGGATCTACATCAAAAGTATTTGTGGATAAATTGTCGTTATACATAATAGATTCATTGAAAACAACACTCCTACTTATGAAAACCATATTAGTTTAGGATTCCATAACCTGTATCCGTTTACTCCTGAACCGTAACTAACAAACACACACTTAATAGCCCTAGGCTCAAGTTTTCCATTAGCAACGTGTGCATATGTAATGCAACTGAAAACTCTCAATTGTGAACAATTAGCTAGTATACAAAACCATGCCTCAATGGGAGTTTTCTTATTAAGTGGAGTGGAAGGTGACCTGTTGATCAAGTAGTAGGCAGTGGAGGCTGCTTCAACCCAAAAACGTTTGCTCATGCGAGCATTGGGCAACATGCAGCGATCCCTAGGTATGATGGTTATGTTCATGTGCTCAGCCACACCATTCTGTTTAGGAATGTAGGGGGAGGTGTGGTTGCTTGTTTAATCAGATCGTTTGATTATTTAGCTTTGATGGTATAGAAGTTTATAATTAAAGTTATGTCCATCCAAACATATGTGCTAAGTAGGGCTTACTAATGTTATGTTAAGTTTGTATATATATATATATATCCAAGAGGACTACACAAATATGAACCCCTCGTTTAAATAGAGCATTCATTCATTTCACTTTGAGAGTAAAGAACTCATCATAAATAAGGTTATCTCCATCCAAAAATGAGATAATTATGGTTTCTTATCAATATTATTTGAAGATTTTTAAAATGAATTAGCATTACATGAAAATATATTCTAATAGATCCTTCACTAACTGAAAGTGTGCAATATGAGTGATGGGTCTATGCATAAGCCGTTAGTGCAATTATCGGTACCGTAACGGGCTTGTCCAGAGAACTAGTGGTAAATAGCCATCGACTATATGTGACCCGAAGGTGGGCACTCTAGCATACTTGCTATATGTGTCGTGATTGTTAAAGTTTATAGAGCTCGCTCCAAAAATAACATCGTAGCCTCCAAATATGGAGGTTGTGGGTGACTCGATTAGAGCTTGCTCCAAACCCAACCGTCAGAACGGGAGGGAAGTTTTATGTTCTTCTTTTGTGTAGCATGGGCGGGTTTAGAATCTCCTTGAGGCCCGTACATGCACAACGCACACAAGTAATCACCGGTGAGGGGGTGAATGCTAACCACTGCTCCATTAATGACGCAGACGCTCCCTCAGATTCCTATGGTGGTCCGTCGGATGGAAGGCACACAACATCAACTACTTGCTGTCACCGGCTATAAAAGCTCGGCGGCGATCCTTCCCATCATGAAAACCCTAGCCGCTGTCTCCTCCCCTAGCCAACCTCCTCTTCTTACAGCGACAATGTCATTGATACGTCTCCAACGTATCTATAATTTTTTATTGTTCCATCCTATTATATTACCCCTTTTGGATGTTTATGGGCTTTATTTTACATATTTATATTATTTTTGGGACTAACCTACTAACCGGAGGCCTAGCCCGTATTGCTGTTTTTTTGCCTATTTCAGTATTTCGAAGAAAAGGAATATCAAACGGAGTCCAAACAGAATGAAACCTTCGGCAGCGTGATTTTTGGAACGAACGTGATCCAGAGGACTTGGAGTGCAAGTCAAGAAGCAATCGAGGCGGCCAGGAGATAGGAGGGCGCGCCCCCTGTCTCCTGGGCCCCACGAGCAGCCACCGACGTACTTCTTCCTCCTATATATACCTACGTACCCCGAAAACATCCAGGGAGCCAACGAAAAACAATTTCCAGCACCGTAACCTTCTGTATCCGCGAGATCCCATCTTGGAGCCTCCGCCGGCGCTCCGCCGGAGGGGGAATCGACCATGGAGGGCTTCTACATCAACACCATAGCCCCTCCGATGAGTTGTGAGTACTTTACCACAGACCTTTGGGTCCATAGTTATTAGCTAGATTGCTTCTTCTCTCTTTTTGGATCTCAATACAATGTTCTCCCCCTCTCTTGTGGAGATCTATTTGATGTAACTCTTTTTGCGGTGTGTTTGTCGAGATCCGATGAATTGTGGGTTTATGATCAAGTTTATCTATGAGAAATATTTGAATCTTCTCTGAATTCTTTTATGTACGATTGAGTTATCTTTGCAAGTCTCTTCGAATTATCAGTTTGGTTTGGCCTACTAGATTGATCTTTCTTGCCATGGGAGAAGTGCTTAGCTTTGGGTTCAATCTTGCGGTGTCCTTACCAAAGGTGAGAAAAGGGTTGCAAGGCACGTATTGTATTGTTGCCATCGAGGATAAAAGATGGGGTTTATATCATATTGCTTGAGTTTATCCCTCTACATCATGTCATCTTTCTTAATCGTTACCTGTTCTTATGAACTTAATACTCTAGATGCATCTTTGGATAGCGGTCGATGTGTGGAGTAATAGTAGTAGATGCGGTGAGTCGGTCTACTTGTTGCGGACGTGATGCCTATATACATGATCATGCCTAGATAATCTCATAATTATTAAGCTTTTCTATCAATTGCTCGACAAGAATTTGTTCACCCACCGTAATACTTATGCTATCTTGAGAGAAGCCACTAGTGAAACCTATGGCCCCCGGGTCTATCTTTTATCATATAAGCTTTCAATCTACTTTTATTTGCATCTTTACTTTTTGCATCTATATTACAAAATACCAAAAATATATTTATCTTATCATACTATCTCTATCTTATCTCACTTTCGCAAGTGGTCGTGAAGGGATTGACAACCCCTTTATTGCGTTGGTTGTGAGTTCTTTGTTTGTTTGTGTAGGTGCATGGGACTTTTGAGGAGCCTCCTACTGGATTGATACCTTGGTTCTCAAAAACTGAGGGAAATACTTACCCTACTATTGCTGCATCACCCTTTCCTCTTCAAGGAAAACCAACGCAAGCTCAAGACGTAGCAAGAAGGATTTCTGGCGCCGTTGCCGGGGAGGCTTCCACCAAGTCAAGTCAAGATTCGACCTCCCGCCAACGTGCGATTTTTGGCGCTGTTGCCGGGGAGGTCTTCGCTCAAGTCAAGACATACCAAGTACCCATCAAAAACTCATCTCCCTCGCATTTACATTATTTGCCATTTGCCTCTCGTTTTCCTCTCCCCCACTTCACCCTTGTTGTTTTATTCGCCCTCTCTTTCCCAGTCTTCTCCTCTCTTTTTCGCTTGCCTTTTTATGTTTGCTCGTGTGTTAGATCGTTTACCTTGTCATTATGGATAATCCTCCTATCCTTGTTATTACTCCCGAACATGAAATTCTCAATTTTAAGCAAAGGGAGGGAGAGAATTTAAAAGATGCTTGGCATAGAATTTGCAATGCTCAAAAAAGATCAACTAGGAAGCTTTCTACTTCCATTCTTCTTTGCAATTTTTATGTAGGCATTACTCCTTGGAATAGATGCGTTCTTGATACCGTTACCGGAGGGGATTTCTTGAGTAGCCATACGTTTGATGCTTATAATGAGATGTTAGATTTGTTTGGCCCACTACCTCTTTCGGTTAATGGAACTGTTTTAACTTTGGAACATGTTATGCAACGGCTTGAAATTATTGAAAATGAAGTTGCCACTGTTGAGTTGATTGAAAATTTGGATAAAAAGATTCATAATCACATTACCCAATATGGATCTAGGGTTGGAGTTACTTTGAAAAATCTTAAAGAGAAAGAACCTATAGTTAATGAAAAAATAGATCTAGATTCTGCAAGAATCGGTAAACTTGAGGATATCATTATCAACTTAGGTTCCGCGTTTTCTTCCATGAAAGACACTCCAAAACCCCCTACCAAAACTTCCAAGTTTATTTATGTCCCTAAAAATAAGGGTGAATCTTCTAAGGGAGACGCGGATCTCAAATCCATAAGTGTTCATCCCAATTGTCTCTCTATCGTTAAGGAACCTTTTGCTACAAACGAATTTCTTGAATTTTTGCCTAAAGGTTTAATCATTGCTAAAAAGGTAGAAACACCTAAAGATTATAAGTGCTCTATAGAGGAATTGAGTGCCAAAGATGACACTACTTAGATCTATCTTCGCTTTTATGCCTAGCTAGGGGCGTTAAACGATAGCGCTAGTTGGGAGGCAACCCAATTTTATTTGTGCTTTTTGTTTTTATTTATGTTTAGTAATAAATTTTGCATCTACCTTCTGTTTATATGTGTCTTTATGTTTTAATTAGTGTTTGTGCCAAGTAGAACCTATAGGATAACCTATGGTGATAGTTAATTTGATTCTGCTGAAAAACAGAAACTTTGCGCGCATGAAATTAGTTTTGTTAAATCACAGAAACGTGATTTTGTGTTGATTCTTTTTGCTAATGATCAATAGACAAATTTTCCAGGCCTTACTATTTTTTTAGGATTTTTAGAGTTCCATAAGTTTGCATTAGTTACAGATTGCTACAGACTTTTCTGTTTTTGACAGATTCTGTTTTTCGTGTGTTGTTTGCTTATTTTGATGGATCTATGGCTAGCATTAAGTGGTATGAACCATAGAGAACTTGGAATACAGTAGGTTTAACACAAAAATAAATAAATATGAGTTCATTACAGTACCTTATGTGGTGGTTTTGTTTTCTTTCACTAACGGAGCTTATAAGATTTCCTGTTGAGTTTTGTGTTGTGAAGTTTTCATGTTTTGGGTAAAGACTTAATGGACTATGGAATAAGGAGTGGCAAAAGCCTAAGATTGGGGATGCCCAAGGCACCACAAGATATTCAAGAATAGCCAAAAGCCTAAGCTTGGGGATGCCCCGGGAAGGCATCGCCTCTTTCGTCTTCGTTCATTGGTAACTTTACTTGGAGCTATATTTTTATTCGCCACATGATATGTGTTTTGCTTGGAGCGTCGTGTATAATATTAGTCTTTGCTTTTTAGTTTACCACAATCATACTTGCTATACACACCTTTTAGGGAGAAGCCTACTTGATTGAATTTATTAGAATATGCTATGTGCTTCACTTATATCTTTTGAGCTTGATAGTTTTTGCTCTAGTGCTTCACTTATATCTTTTAGAGCACGGCGGTGGCTTAATTTTGTAGAAATTGCTAGTCTCTCATGCTTCACTTATATTATTTTAAGAGTCTTTTAGAACAGCATGGTATTTTCTATGGTTATAAAATTGGTCCTAGAATGGTAGGCATCCAAGTTGGGTATAATAAAAACTATCATAGGAAGTGAATTGGATGCTATAATCAATTTGATACCTGATAATTGTTTTGAGATATGGAGGTAGTGATTTAAAGTCATGCTAGTTGGGTGATTATGAATTTAAATAATGCTTGTGTTGAAGTTAGCAAGTCCCGTAGCATGCACGTATGGTTAAAGTTGTGTAACAAATTTGAAACATGAAGTGTACCTGGCTTGTGCATCGTTATGAGTGGCGGTCGGGGACGATTGATGGTCTTTTCTTACCAATCTATCCCTCTAGGAGCATGCGCGTAGTGCTTGATTTTTGATGACTTCTAAATTTTTGCAATAAGTATATGAGTTCTTATGACTAATGTTGAGTCCATGGATTATACGCACTTTTACCTTTCCACCATTGCTAGCATCTTCGGTACCGTGCATTGCCCTTTCTCACCTTGAGAGTTGGTGCAAACTTTGCCGGTGCATGCAAACCCCATGATACAATACGCTCTATCACACATAAACCTCCTTATATCTTCCTCAAAACAGCCACCATACCTACCTATTATGGCATTTCCATAGCCATTCCGAGATATATTGCCATGCAACTTTCCACCGTTCCATTCATCATCATGACATACATTACTTTTGTCATATTGCCATTGCATGATCATGTAGTTGACATCGTATTTGTGGCAAAGCCACCATGCATAATTTTTCATACATGTCACTCTTGATTTATTGCACCATCCCGGTACACCGCCAGAGGCATTCATATAGAGTCATATCTTGTTCTAGTTTCGAGTTGTAATTCATATGTTGTAATCAATGAAAGTGTGATGATCATCATTATTAGAGCATTGCCCAAAAATAAAAAAATAAAGAAAAAGAAAGGCCAAAGAAAAAAAAAAGAAAAAAGAAAAAAGAAAAAAATAGAAAATAAATAAAAGGGGCGATGTTACTATCTCTTTTTCCACACTTGTGCTTCAAAGTAGCACCATGTTCTTCATGTAGTGAGTCTCATATATTGTGCTTCAAAGTAGCACCATGTTTTTCATATAGTGAGTCTCATAGGTTGTCACTTTCATATACTAGTGGGAATTTTTCATTATAGAACTTGGCTTGTATATTCCTACGATGGGCTTCCTCAAATGCCCTAGGTCTTCGTGAGCAAGCAAGTTGGATGCACACCCACTAGTTTTCTTTTGTTGAGCATTCATTTATAGCTCTAGTGCATCCGTTGCATGGCAATCCCTACTCCTCATGTTGACATCAATTGATGGGCATCTCCATAGCCTGTTGATTATCCTCGTCAATGTGAGGCTTTCTCCTTTTTTGTTTTCTCCACACAATCCCCATCATCATATTCTATTCCACCCATAGTGCTATATCCATGGCTCACGCTCATGTATTGCGTGAAGGTTGAAAAAGTTTGAGATTATTTAAGTACGAAACAATTGCTTGGCTTGTCATCGGGGGTGTAGAATTTGGGAACATCTTTGTGTGACGAAAATGAAGCATAGCCTAACTATATGATTTTGTAGGGATGAACTTTCTTTAGCCATGTTATTTTGAGAAGACATGATTGCTTTGATTAGTATGCTTGAAGTGTTACTATTTCTTTTGTCAATATGAACTTTTATTTTGAATCATTTGGATCTGAACATTCATGCCACAATAAAGAAAATAACATTGAGAATTATGCTAGGTAGCATTCCACATCAAAAATTCTGTTTTTATCATTTACCTACTCGAGGACGAGCAGGAATTAAGCTTGGGGATGCTTGATACGTCTCCAACGTATCTATAATTTTTTATTGTCCCATACTATTATATTACCCCTTTTGGATGTTTATGGGCTTTATTTTACATATTTATATCATTTTTGGGACTAACCTACTAACCGGAGGCCCAGCCCGTATTGCTGTTTTTTTGCCTATTTCGGTATTTTGAAGAAAAGGAATATCAAACGGAGTCAAAACGGAATGAAACCTTCGGGAGCATGATTATTGGGACGAATGTGATCTAGAGGACTTGGAGTGCAAGTCAAGAAGCAATCGAGGCGACTAGGAGATAGGAGGGCGCGCCCACCCCTCCTAGGTGTGCCCCCTGTCTCCTGGGGCCTACGAGCGGCCACCGACATACTTCATCCTCCTATATTACCTACGTACCACGAAAACATCCAGGGAGCCAACAAAAAACAATTTCCACCACCGTAACCTTTTATATCTGCGAGATCCCATCTTGGAGCCTCCACCGGCGCTCCGCCGGTGGGGGAATCGACCATGGAGGGCTTCTACATCAACACCATAGCCCCTCCGATGAGTTGTGAGTAGTTTACCATAGACCTTCGGGTCCATAGTTATTAGCTAGATGGCTTCTTCTCTCTTTTTGGATCTCAATACAATGTTCTCCCCCTCTCTTGTGGAGATCTATTTGATGTAACTCTTTTTGCGGTGTGTTTGTCGAGATCCGATGAATTGTGGGTTTATGATCAAGTTTATCTATGAGAAATATTTGAATCTTCTCTGAATTATTTTATGTATGATTGAGTTATCTTTTCAAGTCTCTTCGAATTATCAGTTTGGTTTGGCCTACTAGATTGATCTTTCTTGCCATGGGAGAAGTGCTTAGCTTTGGGTTCAATCTTGCGGTGTCCTTACCCAGTGACAGAAAGTTGCAAGGCACGTATTGTATTGTTGCCATCAAGGATAAAAAGATGGGGTTTATATCATATTGCTTGAGTTTATCCCTCTACATCATGTCATCTTTCTTAATGCGTTACTCTGTTCTTATGAACTTAATACTCTAGATGCATGCTGGATAGCGGTCGATGTGCGGATTAATAGTAGTAGATGCAGGCAGGAGTTGGTCTACTTGTCGCGGACGTGATGCCTATATTCATGATCGTGCCTAGATAATCTCATAATTATTCGCTTTTCTATCAATTGCTCGACAGTAATTTGTTCACCCACCATAATACTTATGCTATCTTGAGAGAAGCCACTAGTGAAACCTATGGCCCCCGGGTCTATCTTTTATCATATAAGCTTTCAATCTAGTTTTATTTGCATCTTTACTTTTTGCATCTATATTATAAAATACCAAAAAATATTTATCTTATCATACTATATCTATCAGGTCTCTCTTTCGCAAGTGGCCGTGAAGGGATTGACAACCCCTTTATTGCGTTGGTTGTGAGTTCTTTGTTTGTTTGTGTAGGTGCGTGGGACTTTTGAGGAGCCTCCTACTGGATTGATACCTTGGTTCTCAAAAACTGAGGGAAATACTTATGCTACTATTGCTGCATCACCCTTTCCTCTTCAAGGAAAACCAACGCAATCTCAAGACGTAGCAGTCATCGCACTGGAACACAACCTTTTGGTTGAATGTGCTGGCGGACTAGAACCTCTCATACCAAACGTCGGGCACCGTTGGTGCAAACTCTCTCAACAGCGCACTAGTTGTGGTGGGCGCTCCATCCTCCTCCGACGGCGTGCGTGGAGCTGGCGGCGACTGTGGGGGATCGGGCACTTCCCATGGGGCTGATGTTGGGGAACGTAGTAATTTCAAAAAATTTCCTATGCACACGCAAGATCATGGTGATGATATAGCAACGAGAGGGGAGAGTGTTCATCCACGTACCCTCGTGAGACCGTGCGAGCGTTAACTGTACGCGGTTGATGTAGTTATCGTCTTCACGATCCGACCGATCCAAGTACCGAGCGTCGGCACCTCCGAGTTCAGCACACGTTCAGCTCGATGATGATCCCGGGCTCCGATCCAGCAAAGCTTGGGGATGTGTTCCGTCGACCGACGGGCGTGGTAGCGATGATGATGTTCTACGGCGCGAGGCTTCGCCTAAACTCCGCGACGATATGACCGAGGTGGAATATGGTGGAGGGGGCACGCACACGGCTAAGGAACGATCCGTAGATCAACTTGTGTGTCATGGGGTGCCCCCTGCCCGTATATAAAGGAGCAAGGGGAGGGGCGACCAAGGAGAGGCGCCCTAGGGGGCAATCTACTCAAGTAGGATTCCCCCTCTTTCCAAGTCCTACTAGGAGAAGGGAAGGAAGGGAGGAGAAGGAGAAGGAAGGAGAGGAGGAGAAGAAGGAAGGGGGCGGCCCTAGTCCAGTTCGGTTGGGGCTAGGGGGCAGCAGCGCCTCGTCCTCTCTTCCACCACTTGGCCCATGAGGCCCAATGCTTCTTCCTCGTATTCCCGTAACTCCCCGGTACCCCCGAAAATACCTGAATCACTCGGAACATTTCCGAACTCCGAATA
The DNA here is from genome assembly GCA_021437245.1 of Aegilops speltoides. NCBI lineage: Eukaryota > Viridiplantae > Streptophyta > Magnoliopsida > Poales > Poaceae > Aegilops > Aegilops speltoides. The sequence goes on along the minus strand of CM038145.1, from coordinate 319,085,754 downwards.
TAGTCGTCCAATATATCGATCTTTACGTCTTGACCATTTCGAGACTCCTCGTCATGTCCCCGATCTCATCCAGGACTCCGAACTCCTTAGTTACATCAAAACTTATAAACTCATAATAAAACTGTCATCGTAACGTTAAGCGTGCGGACCCTACGGGTTCGAGAACTATGTAGACATGACCTAAAACCATTCTCGGTCAATAACCAATAGCGGGACCTGGATGCCCATATTGGTTCCTACATATTCTACGAAGATCTTTATCGGTCAAACCGCATAACAACATACGTTGTTCCTTTGTCATCGGTATGTTACTTGCCCGAGATTTGATCGTCGGTATCAATACCTAGTTCAATCTCGTTACGGCAAGTCTCTTTACTCGATCATGTCGTCATCTCATAACTAACTCATTAGTTATAATGCTTGCAAGGCTTAAGTGATGAGTATTACCGAGAGGGCCCAGAGATACCTCTCCGACGATCGGAGTGACAAAACCTAATCTCGAAATCGCCAACTCAACATGTACCTTCGGAGACACCTGTAGTACTCCTTTATAATCACCCGATTCGTTGTGACGTTTGGTAGCACCAAAGTGTTCCTCTGTAAGCGGAGTTGCATAATCTCATAGTTACGGGAACATGTATAAGTCATGAAGAAAGCAATAGCAACATACTAAACGATCAAGTGCTAGGCTAACAGAATGGGTCATGTCAATCACATCATTCTCCTAATGATGTGATCCCGTTAATCAAATGACAACTCATGTCTATGGCTAGGAAACTTAACCATCTTTGGTTCAACGAGCTAGTCAAGTAGAGGCATACTAGTGACACTATGTTTGTCTATGTATTCACACATGTATTATGTTTCCAGCTAATACAATTCTAGCAAGAATAATAAACATTTATCATGATATAAGGAAATAAATAATAACTTTATTATTGCCTCTAGGGCATATTTCCTTCAGTCTCCCACTTGCACTAGAGTCAATAATCTAGTTCACATCACCATGTGATTTAACACCAATATTCATATCTGTATATGATTAACACCCATAGTTCACATCGTCATGTGACCAACATCCAAAGGGTTTACTAGAGTCAATAATCCAGTTCACATCGCTTATGTGATTAACACCCAAAGAGTACTAAGGTGTGATCATGTTTTGCTCGTGAGAGAAGCTTAGTCAGCGGTCTGCATCACATTGAGCCGTATGTATTTTGCAAATATTCTATGTCTACAATGCTCTGTACGGAGCTACTCTAGCTAATTGCTCCTACTTTCAATATGTATCCAGATTAAGACCTAGAGTCATCTGGATTGGTGTAAAAGCTTGCACCGTTGTAACTTTTTACGACGAGCTCTTTTATCACTTCCATTATCGAGAAATATTTCCTTTGTCCTTACTAAGGATATTCTTGACCACTGTCCAGTGATCTACTATTAGATCAAAATTGTATTCCATTGCCAAACTCAGAGCAAGGTATACAATATGTCTGGTTCACAGCATAGCATACTTTGTAGAACCTATGACTGAGGCATAGGGAATGACTTTTCATTCTCTTTCTATTTTCCGCCATGGTCGGGTCTTGAGTCTTACTCAACTTCACACCTTTGCATCACAGGCAAGAACTCCTTCTTTGACTATTCCATTTTGAACTATTTCAAAAATTTATCAAGGTATGTACTTATTGAAAAAATCTTATCAAGCGTCTTGATCTATCTATATAGATCTTGATGCTCAATGTGTAAGCAGCTTCACCGAGGTCTTTCTTTGAAAAACTCATATCAAACACTCCTTTATGCTTTCCAAAATAATTCTACATTATTTCTGATCAACAATATGTCATTCACATATACTTATCAGAAATGTTGTAGTGCTCCCACTCACTTTCTTGTAAATACAGGCCTTTCCAAAAGTCTGTATAAAACCATATGCTTTGATCAACTCACCAAAGCGTATATTCCAACTCCGAGATGCTTGCACCAATCCATTGACGGATTGATGGAGCTTGCACACTTTGTTAGCATCTTTAGGATTGACAAAACCTTCTGGTTGCATCATATACAACTCTTCTTTAATAAATCCATTAAGGAATGCAGTTTTGACATCCATTTGCCAGATTTCATAAAATGTGGCAATTGCTAACATGATCTTGGACAGACTTAAGCATCGATCTGAGTGAGAAAATCTCATTGTATTCAACATCTTGAACTTGTCAAAAACCTTTTTGCGACAAGTCGAGCTTTGTAGATAGTAACACTACTATCAACGTACGTCTTCCTCTTGAAGATCCATTTATTTTCTATGGTTTGCCAATCTTTGGGCAAGTCCACCAAAGTCCACACTTTGTTCTCATACATGGATCCTATCTCAGATTTCATGGCCTCTAGCCATTTTGAGGAATCTGGGCTCATCATCGCTTCCTCATAGTTCATAGGTTTATCATGGTCTAGTAACATGACTTTCAGAACAGGATTACCGTACCACTCTGGTGCGGACCGTACTCTGGAAGAACTACAGGGTTCTGTAGTAACTTGATCTGAAGTTTCATGATCATCATCATCAGCTTCCTCACTAATTGGTGTAGAAATCACTGGAACTGATTTTAGTGATGAACTATTTTCCAATTCGGGAGAAGGTACAAATTACCTTATCAAGATCTACTTTCCTCCCACTCACTTCTTTCGAGAGAAACTCCTTCTCTAGAAAGGATCCATTTTAGCAAAAAATATCTTGCCTTCGGATCTGTGATAGAAGGTGTACCCAAAAATTTCCTTTGGGTATTCTATGAAGACGCACTTTTCCGATTTGGGTTCGAGCTTATCAGGATGAAACTTTTTCACATAAGCATCGCAGCCCCAAACTTTAAGAAACGACAACTTGGGTTTCTTGCTAAACCACAGTTCATATGTTGTCGTCTCAACGGATTTAGATGGTGCCCTTTTAACGTGAATGCAGCTGTCTCTAATGCATAACCCCAAAACAATATTGGTAAATCAGTAAGAGATATCATAGATCGCACCATATCCAATAAAGTGCGGTTACGATGTTCGGACACACCATAACGTTGTGGTGTTCCAGGTGGCGTGAGCTATGAAACTATTTCACATTGTTTTAATTGAAGACCAAACTCGTAACTCAAATATTCGTCTCCGCGATCGGATCGCGAAACTTTATTTTCTTGTTACGATGATTTTCCACTTCACTCTGAAATTCTTTGAACCTTTCAACTATTTCGACTTATGTTTCATCAAGTAGATATACCCATATCTGCTCAAATCATCTTGTGAAGGTCGAAAAATAACGATACTTGCCACGAGCATCAATACTCATTGGATCGCATACATCTGTATGTATTATTTCCAACAAGTTAGTAGCTCGTTCCATTGTTCCGAAGAACGGAGTTTTAGTCATCTTACCCAAAAGGCACGGTTCGCAAGCATCAAATGATTCATAACCAAGTGATTCGAAAATCCATCTTTATGGAGTTTCTTCATCGCTTTACACCAATATGACCCAAGCGGCGATTACACAAATAAGTTGCACTATCATTATTAACTTTGCATCTTTTGGCATCAATATTATGAATATGTGTATTACTACGATCGAGGTCCAATAAACTATTTTCATTGGGTGTATGACCATTAAAGGTTTTATTCATGTAAGCAGAACAACAATTATTCTCGACTTTAAATGAATAAGCGTATTGCAATAAACATGATCAAATCATATTCATGCTCAACGCAAACGCTAAATAACATTTATTTATGTTTAACACTTATCCCGAAAGTTTAGGGAGTGTGCGATGATGATCATATCAATCTTGGAACTACTTCCAACACTCATCGTCAATTCCCTTCAACTAGTCTCTGTTTATTCTGTAACTCCTGTTTCGAGTTACTAATCTTAGCAACCGAACAAGTATCAAATACTCAGGGGCTACTATAAACACTAGTAAGGCACACATCAAAACACATGTATATCAAATATACCCTTGTTCACATTGCCACCCTTCTTTATCTACCAAATATTCAGGGCATTTCTGCTTCCAGTGACCATTTCCTTTGCAGTAGAAGCACTCAGTTTAGGCTTTGGTCCAGCTTTGGGCTTCTTCAGGGAGTGACAACTTGCTTGTCATTCTACTTGAAGTTCCCTTTCTTTCCCTTTGCCCTTTTCTTGAAACTAGTGATCTTGTTAACCATCAACACTTGATGCGCTTTCTTGATTTCTACCTTTGTTGATTTCAGCATCACGAAGAGCTTGGGAATCGTTTTCGTCATCCCTTGCATACTATAGTTCATCACGAAGTTCTAGTAACTTAGTGATGGTGACTAGAGAATTCTGTCAATCACTATCTTATCTGGAAGATTAACTCCCACTTGATTCAAGCGATTGAAGTACCCACATGCTCACTAGTTGAGCGATTCTCCTCCATGTTTTAGCTATAGAACTTGTTGGAGACTTCATATCTCTCAACTCGGGTATTTCCTTGAAATATTAACTTCAATTCCTGGAACATCTCATATGGTCCATGACATTCAAAATGTCTTCGAAGTCCAGATTCTAAGCCGTTAAGCATGGTGCACTAAACTATCAAGTAGTCATCATATTGAGCTAGCCAAACGTTCATAACATCTGCATCTGCTCCTGCAATAGGTTTGTCACCTAGCGGTGCATTAAGGACATAATTCTTCTGTGCAGCAATGAGGATAAACCTCAGATCACGGATCCAATCCGCATCATTGCTACTAACATTTTTCAACACAATTTTCTCTAGGAACATATCAAAATAAACATATGAAAGCAACAACGCAAGCTATTGATCTACAACATAATTTGCAAAATACTACCAGGACTAAGTTCATGATAAATTTAAGTTCAATTAATCATATTACTTAAGAACTCCCACTTAGACAGACATCTCTCTATTCATCTAAGTGATCACGTGATCCAAATCAACTAAACCATGTCCGATCATCACGTGAGATGGAGTAGTTTCAATGGTGAACATCACTATGTTGATCATATCTACTATATGATTCACGCTCGACCTTTCGGTCTCCGTGTTCCGAGGCCATATCTGTATATGCTAGGCTCGTCAAGTTTAACCTGAGTATTCCGCGTGTGCAACTGTTTTGCACCGTTGTATTTGAACGTAGAGCCTATCACACCCGATCATCACGTGGTGTCTCGGCTGACGAACTTTACTTTCGCGGGTGCATACTCGGGAGAACACTTCTTGATAATTAGTGAGAGATCATCTTAAAATGCTACCGTCAATCAAAGCAAGATAAGATGCATAAAGGATAAACATCACATGCAATCAATATAAGTGATATGATGTGGCCATCATCATCTTGTGCTTGTGATCTCCATCTTGAAGCACCGTCATGATCACCATCGTCACCGTAGCGACACCTTGATCTCCATCATAGCATCGTTGTCGTTCGCCATCTATTGCTTCTCGACTATCGCTACCGTTTAGTGATAAAGTAAAGCAATTACTGATGCGTTGCATTTCATACAATAAGCGACAACCATATGGCTCCTGCCATTGCCGATAACCGGTTACAAAACATGATCATCTCATACAATAAAATATAGCATCACGTCTTGACCATATCATATCACAACATGCCTGCAAAAACAAGTTAGGCGTCCTCTACTTTGTTGTTGCAAATTTTACGTGGCTGCTACGGGCTTAGCAAGAACCGTTCTTACCTCGCATCAAAACCACAGCGATAGTTCGTCAAGTTGGTGCTGTTTTAACCTTCGCAAGGACGGGCGTAGCCATACTCGATTCAGCTAAAGTGAGAGAGCAGACACCCGCCAGTCACCTTTAAGCACGAGTGCTCGTAGCAGTGAAACCAGTCTCGCGTAAGCGTCTGGCGTAATGTCGGTCCGGGCCGCTTCATCTCACAATACTGCCAACCAAAGTATGACATGCTTTGGTAAGCGGTATGACTTATATCGCTCACAACTCACTTGTGTTCTACTCGTGCATATAACATCAGCGCATAAAACCTAGGCTCGGATGCCATTTGTTGGGGAACGTAGTAATTTCAAAAAATTCCTCGCACACGCAAGATCATGGTGATGATATAGCAACAAGAGGGGAGAGTGTCCGTCCACGTACCCTCGTAGACCGTAAGCGGAAGCGTTAGCACAACGCGGTTGATGTAGTCGTACGTCTTCACGTTCCGACCGATCCAAGTACCGAACGTACGGCACCTCCGAGTTCAGCACACGTTCAGCTCGATGACGATCCCCGGGCTCCGATCCAGCAAAGCTTCAGGGATGAGTTCCGTCAGCATGACGGCATGGTGACGATGATGATGTTCTACCGGCGCAGGGCTTCGCCTAAACTCATGACGATATGACCGAGGTGGAATATGGTGGAGGGGGGCACCGCACACGGCTAAGGAACGATCCGTAGATCAACTTGTGTGTCATGGGGTGCCCCCTGCCCCCGTATATAAAGGAGCAAGGGGGAGGGGGCCGACCAAGGAGAGGAGGCGCACCCTAGGGGGGCAATCTACTCCAAGTAGGATTCCCCCCTCTTTCCAAGTCCTACTAGGAGAAGGGAAGGAAGGGGAGGAGAAGGAGAAGGAAGGAGAGGGAGGAGAAGAAGGAAGGGGGGGCCGGCCCCTAGTCCAATTCGGTTTGGGCTAGGGGGCAGCGCATATCGCTCTCTTTCCACCACTTGGCCCATGAGGCCCAATGCTTCTTCCTCGTATTCCCGTAACTCCCCGGTACCCCCGAAAATACCCGAATCACTCGGAACCTTTCCGAACTCCGAATATAGTCGTCCAATATATCGATCTTTACGTCTTGACCATTTCGAGACTCCTCGTCATGTCCCCGATCTCATCCGGGACTCCGAACTCCTTCGGTACATCAAAACTTATAAACTCATAATAAAACTATCATCGTAACGTTAAGCGTGCGGACCCTACGGGTTCGAGAACTATGTAGACATGACCTAAAACCATTCTCGGTCAATAACCAATAGCGGGACCTGGATGCCCATATTGGTTCCTACATATTCTACGAAGATCTTTATCGGTCAAACCGCATAACAACATACGTTGTTCCCTTTGTCATCGGTATGTTACTTGCCCGAGATTTGATCGTCGGTATCAATACCTAGTTCAATCTCGTTACCGGCAAGTCTCTTTACTCGCTCATGTCGTCATCTCATAACTAACTCATTAGTTATAATGCTTGCAAGGCTTAAATGATGAGTATTACCGAGAGGGCCCAGAGATACCTCTCCGACGATCGGAGTGACAAAACCTAATCTCGAAATACGCCAACTCAACATGTACCTTCGGAGACACCTGTAGTACTCCTTTATAATCACCCGATTCGTTGTGACGTTTGGTAGCACCAAAGTGTTCCTCCTGTAAACGGGAGTTGCATAATCTCATAGTTACAGGAACATGTATAAGTCATAAAGAAAGCAATAGCAACATACTAAACGATCAAGTGCTAGGCTAACGGAATGGATCATGTCAATCACATCATTCTCCTAATGATGTGATCCCGTTAATCAAATGACAACTCATGTCTATGGCTAGGAAACTTAACCATCTTTGATTCAACGAGCTAGTCAAGTAGAGGCATACTAGTGACACTATGTTTGTCTATGTATTCACACATGTATTATGTTTCCGATTAATACAATTCTAGCATGAATAATAAACATTTATCATGAAATAAGGAAATAAATAATAACTTTATTATTGCCTCTAGGGCATATTTCCTTCAGCTGACAGCTCCAGGCATGTTGTGCGCTGTTATTCTAGCACCTCGGTGGTGGAGAACGTGGTAATTTCAAAAAAAAAATCCTACGCACACGCAAGATCATGGTGATGCATAGCAACAAGAGGGGAGAGTGTCGTCCACATACCCTCGTAGACCGTAAGCGGAAGTGTTATGACAACGCAGTTGATGTAGTCGTATGTCTTCATGATCGACCGATCCAAGTACCGAACGTACGACACCTCCGTGATCTGCACACGTTCAGCTCGGTGACGTCCCACAAACTAATGATCCAGTAGAGCTTCGAGGGAGAGTTCTGTCAGCACGACGGTGTGATGACGGTGTTGATGAAGCTACCGACGCAGGCCTTCGCCTAAGCACCGCTACATATGACTGAGGTAGATTATGGTGGAGGGGGGCACCGCACACGGCTAAAGATAAATGATCAACTTGTATGTCCATGGGGTGCCCCCCTCCCCTGTATATAAAGGAGTGGAGGAGGGGGGAGGGCCAGCCCTCCTATGGCGCGCCCTGGAGGAGTCCTACTCCCACCGGGAGTAGGATTCCCCCCCCCCCTTTCCAAGTAGTAGGAGTAGGAGAGAAGGAAAGGGGAGAGAGAAAACAAGGAAGGAGGGGCGCCGCCCCTCCCCCTAGTCCAATTCGGACTATGCCTTGGGGGGCGTGTGGCATGCCTCTCTCTCTCTCTCTCCCTTAAAGCCCAATAAGCACCATATACTCCCCGGCGAATTCCCTTAACTCTCCGGTACTCCGATAAATACCCGAACCACTCAAAACATTTCCGATGTCCGAATATAGCCTTCCAATATTGATCTTTATGTCTCGAACATTTCGCGACTCCTCGTCATGTCCCTGATCTCATCTGGGACTCCGACCAACCTTCGGTACATCAAAACACATAAACTCATAATACTTATCATCACCGAACGTTAAGCGTGCGGACCCTACGGGTTCGAGAACTATGTAGACATGACCGAGACATGTCTCCGGCCAATAACCAATAGCGGAACTTGGATGCTCATATTGGCTCCCACATATTCTACGAAGATCTTTATCGGTCAAACCGCATAACAACATACGTTGTTCCCTTTGTCATTGGTATGTTACTTGCCTGAGATTCGATCATCGGTATCTCAATACCTAGCTCAATCTCGTTACTGGCAAGTCTCTTTACTCGTTCCGTAACGCATCAGCCCGCAACTAACTCATTAGTCACATTGCTTGCAAGGCTTATAGTGATGTGAATTACCGAGAGGGCCCAGAGATACCTCTCCAACAATCAGAGTGACAAATCCTAATCTCAATCTATGCCAACTCAAAAAGTACCATCGGAGACACCTATAGAGCACCTTTATAATCACCCAGTTACGTTGTGACGTTTGGTAGCACACAAAGTGTTCCTCTGGTATTCGGGAGTTGCATAATCTCATAGTCATAGGAACATGTATAAGTCATGAAGAAAGCAATAGCAACATACTAAACAATCAAGTGCTAAGCTAATGGAATGGGTCAAGTCAATCACATCATTCTCTAATGATGTGATCCCGTTAATCAAATGACAACTCATGTCTATGGCTAGGAAATTAACCTTCTTTGATTCAACGAGCTAGTCAGGTAGAGGCATACTAGTGACACTTTGTTTGTCTATGTATTCACACATGTACTAAGTTTCCGATTAATACAATTCTAGCATGAATAATAAACATTTATCATGAAATAAGGAAATAAATAATAACTTTATTATTGCCTCTAGGGCATATTTCCTTCAGTCTCCCACTTGCACTAGCGTCAATAATCTAGTTCACATCATCATGTGATTTAACACCAATATTCACATCTGTATGTGATTAACACCCATAGTTCACATCATCATGTGACCAACACCCAAAGGGTTTACTAGAGTCAATAATCTAGTTCACATCGCTATGTGATTAACACCCAAAGAGTACTAAGGTATGATCATGTTTTGCTCATGAGAGAAGTTTAGTCAACGGGTCTGTCACATTTAGAGCCGTATGTATTTTTCAAATATTCTATGTCTACAATCCTCTGCATGGATCTACTCTAGCTAATTGCTCCCACTTTCAATATGTATCCAGATTGAGACTTAGAGTCATCTGGATCGGTGTAAAAGCTTGCATCGACGTAACTCTTTATCACCTATATAACTAAGAAATATTTCCTTAGTCCTTACTAAAGATATTCTTGACCGCTGTCGAGTGATCTACTCCTAGATCAAAAATTGTACTCCCTTGCCAAACTCAGAGCAAGGTATACAATAGGTATGGTACATAGCATAGCATACTTTATAGAACCAATGACTGAGGCATAGGGAATGACTTTTCATTCTCTTTCTATTTTCTGCCATGGTCGGGTCTTGAGTCTTACTCAACTTCACACCTTGCAACACAGGCAAGAACTCCTTCTTTGACTGTTCCATTTTGAACTACTTCAAAATCTTATCAAGGTATGTACTCATTGAAAAATCTTATCAAGCGTCTTGATCTATATATATAGATTTTGATGCTCAATGTGTAAGCAGCTTCACCGAGGTCTTTCTTTGAAAAACTCTTATTCAAGTATCCTTTTATGCTATCTAGAAATTCTATATCATTTCCAATCAACAATATGTCATGTACATATACTATTAGAAATGCTACAGAGCTCCCACTCACTTTCTTGTAAATACAGGCTTCTCCAAAAGTGTGTATAAAACCATATGCTTTGATCACACTATCCAAACGTTTATTCCAACTCCGAGAGGCTAGCACCAGTCCATAAATGGATTGCTGGAGCTTGCACACTTTGTTAGCACCTTTTGGATCGATAAAACCTTCTGGTTGCATCATATACAACTCTTCTTCCAGAAATCCATTCAGGAATGCAGTTTTGACATCCATTTGCCAAATTTCATAATCATAAAATGCGGCAATTGCTAACATGATTGGAGAGACTTAAGCATCACTACGGGTGAGAAAGTCTCATCATAGTCAACCCCTTGAAGTTGTCGAAAACCTTTCGCAATAAGTCGAGCTTTGTAGACAGTAACATTACCGTCAGCGTCAGTCTTCTTCTTGAAGATCCATTTATTCTTGATGGCTTGCCGATCATCGGGTAAGTCAACCAAAGTCCACACTTTGTTCTCATACATGGATCCCATCTCAGATTTCATGGCTGTCGGTGTCAAAACCGGCGGATCTCGGGTAGGGGGTCCCGAACTGTGCGTCTAGGCGGATGGTAACAGGAGACAAGGGACACGATGTTTTACCCAGGTTCGGGCCCTCTCGATGGAGGTAAAACCCTACGTCCTGCTTGATTAATATTGATGATGTGGGTAGTACAAGAGTAGATCTACCACGAGATCAAGGAGGCTAAACCCTAGAAGCTAGCCTATGGTATGATTGTTGTAATGTATGTTATGTCCTACGGACTAAAGCCCTCTGGTTTATATAGACACCGGAGAGGCTAGGGTTACACAGAGTTGGTTACAATGGTAGGAGATCTACATATCCGTATCGCCAAGCTTGCCTTCCATGCCAAGGAAAGTACCTTCCGGACACGAGCCGAGTCTTCAATCTTCTATCTTCGTGATGCAGGGAGTCCGCGGATAATGATAGTCCGGCTGTCCGGACACCCCTAGTCGAGACTCCTCGGTAGCCCCGAACCAAGCTTCAATGACGACAAGTCCAGCGCGTTTATAGTCTTCGGCGTTGCAAGGCGGGTTCTCCCTTCAAATTCCATGTACCAGCCGAATAGTGTCGGCTTCATCTTGAATACTGTGTTCCTCGGCTTCCACGCCAAATAATGGCCCTCTTCCACGTGTCGCATACGAATGCGAAAAGTCAGGTGCCTTTGCATTTCACCCCTAATTGTGCGAGTAAATACGCCTATTAAAGAGGCTAGAATCCAGATCCAAACCGCACCATCTTCCTCCGCGTATACTCCATCGAGCGCCTCGGACCAATCCATTCCACCATGGATCGTCAGCGCGCTCTTCTTCACGCCTCCCAGCCCACCGCCGGGAGTTTGAGAGGTGCTCTATCTCGCACAATGAGCTAATGAAGCTCCAAGCGGAGGGTTTCTCCTCCGGCCTTCATGGTTCGGTCCGAGCTGGGTGGTGACTTATCAAGGTGGGAGGCGGCGGAGGACACTCCAAGCCCCAATAAGGGGAGCGAGTGTGCTTTGTCCCCTATCGATAAGGGGCTCGGTTTCCAATACATCCGTTCCTCCGCGGGCTCTGAAGTTCTCGGACTTCAGCTCCACCACCTCACGCCCGCCTCCGTCTTTGCACATCATGGGCTATGTAGCTCTTTGTGAGCTATTCTGGGCATCGAGCCCCATTTTGCATTGTGGAAGAGGCTGTTTTGCCTTGTACCTGTTCTCACCAGGGTCCATATATCAAGTGGGCGGCGCCGAGATATGGCGCATCGCCGGGACGGATACCTATCCGGCACTCCCAAGAAGGCGCCAAGACCGCCCTCGGGTGGTTTTATATTGGGGCGCCCGCTGCGGATCCATCCGGATCGGCCTCCGGAGTTTAATGCTGCTCCTTGAAGAAACGCCTCCGGCGCCCACGGAGCCCGTTCGGAGGAAGACAAGAGCGTCCATTACTTGATGGGCGGATAAGGTTAATGGCTCATTCGGCTTGACCATGATCGAGTCATGGCGGCGTGTATCAGCGAGGTGCAGCCACCGCAATCTGAGGCCACCCATGTGGGATTTCAGCGGGAAGACGGCGCTACCGGCATGGCATAAAGGGCGGACTCGACCGAGGATCTGGTGAAGATCTGTCCGGCTGTACAAGGGGAGAAGGAGGACTTCCTTCGCCGAACCCTCTGGAGGGTTTTCCATGATCAACCCGGAGGATGGGTGTTTAACATCCCAAAGGGCTTTACCCGTGTCTTCGAAGTCTAAGCTTCTTACATTATGTCTTCGGCGCAGGGTCTACGCCGGACTGTGGAGGACATGGTGAGTCCTGCTCCACAACCCGAGGATCCGGAAGGATCACTAGGTCCGGCCTCCGAGGAGGATCCGGACATCGAGGTGGAGCTGATCGACGGGGTGTATCACCAGCTCAGCATAGACAATGCTTTGGTCGCCATTACGGCGGACTACCCCGGACTGAATTTGGCTTCACAGGTGACTGCGACCAAAGTCCGGACACCCGTATCTCTTCCCTGCCCCTTTCTGACCCTCGCGAACGATGGTATTTCGCAAGAAGCACCTTCTGGCAGAAGCCGAGCCATGATGGCTGACCAGCGAGGCCATCCGGTCAGCGAGCGAAAAGGAGCGCGAGCGCGACGGAAACGTCGCCGCAAAGGTATAGCTTCGTATTCAATTTTTAGAGCAATGTTCCGAGAAACGCTGAGTGCTCATGATCTCTCTGAGAAAAAGCGCCGCGGACTACGGCGCAGGATTGCTGATCCAATCCACACGCCAGCTCAGCGCCCGGACCGGAGGGAGGCAAGCGCAAACGCGAACGGATCCTGCTCCAACGGAGGATACCGGCTGCATCGTCCGCCACCAAGTCTGAGGTGGAGAGCGCTATGAATCATAGACGCCGCGGACAAGATTTCAAGCGTGCTTTTCCCGAGGCATTGGATGCCTTTAACGCGAGGATCGCGATCTCGTGCTGCTCAAAATGGTTTTACCAGAGCCACGGAGCAGTATGTTAAGGACATACGGGTAAGGGAATTTTAATGGTTGTATACACCAGTAGCCCCCGAGACTTAAATTAGTTATGTTAACTGATTTAAGGATCATTGTAAATTTCAGGCACTTAACGAGAAGAACGCCCAGCTGTCTCGGGAGCTGCAAGATTGCAAGGCCCAACTTGAGGCCGCACTTGCTGCCGTAGGAGGAGACGGAAACACCCCCCCTGGTAACACATTTTTATTAATAAATATAAGCGCTGTGCGGCGTGCGCATGAGTCTAATAATGACATTGCGGTACCGCGGACAAGATCGAACGAGCAAGCCTTGCTGCGCCAGACTAAAGGCGGCGAGTGTGCTGAATAGGGTTGATGAGGAAAGGAACAAGCTCCAAGATGCCAACGCCAAGCTCGGAGAAGAGCTGAAAGGCGCACAGGCCGAGCTGTCCGGTCCGTCAAGGAGAATCAACGACTTCGTCGCGGCATATATAGTAAGTGCTTGAGCGAACTCTTATGAAAAGAGGAGTTCGGCGAGGAAGTAATTTGACATGATATGTCTTGTAGGTATACTCACGGGCCTTCATGCAGAGGAGATGCCCATATCGATGGGTGATCAACTTCCCGAACTGTTGCAACTACTCGAACGAGTTCGGCAGGCAATGCGTGGTGCCGTTCAGGCTTTATGGCTGGCCCTCACCCTGCCCGAGAGCCTCGGGGAGCTTGCGGAGAAGCTGCAGGGAGTGCGGCAGCGCTTCCGTTTGTGGAAGATTTCAGCTTGCCGTCAAGGTGCCAGGGAGGCTTGGGCAATGGTGAAGACGCGGTACAAGAAGGCGGACCCCAACCATATGGCCGAAGTTGGACCGGTGGGGCCCGATGGGAAGGAGATCCCTGTGAGTTTAGTGTACAGCCAAGTAGAACTGGCTGCTAAATTTTCCCAGCGGAATCAGAAACTAGACAGCACTGTTAGGCGGGATTGAGGAGGAATACAATCAATAGACTTGACAATGTATGTTATCCTTTTTAAAGTGACATATGAAATGCCTTCTAGCCGGATTGTAGATCGTTTGTCTTTGCCGACCTTTTCGCTTTGACCTCTGGACCCTAGAGTCCGGAGTGTGTCCGAATACCTTCTCGGTTAAAAAAAACGGGGTATGCATGGAGACCAGGCGTAGGGGTCATTAGTGCTTTATCAGACAAGTGCCCAACTAGTTATGTTATATTACATGGTTAGTAAGAAACACCTTCCAGGGAGAATAGTTCCGTTAAGGGTTCCTTTATTTGGGAGGCATGCCCTAAAGTGCATGTCCGGACTGCGAAGAAGCGATAAAACATCTGGGGCAGATAGATAAATAAGCAAAAGTCATCTTTTAAATCACCGACCGAATATTCCCTTAAGAACGCTAGCTTCGGCTTCACCCGATCGAGGTACACATCCGGTTGACCAGCAGTAGTAATCGCAGAGGTGCTCCTTTACCTCCTAGCGAACAATCGGGAGCGTAGGGGTAAGCACGGGAGGCGAGCAACCCAGCTTGGCCAAAACTTAAGTCATATCGATGCATATAATGGCGATTAAAAGGTACATGTGGAAGCTTGACACATGTGTTGGGTATGAAACCCGTATAGTTGAGCTTCTGTAAAAGAAGCCCCCGGGAATAACGAGTGCGGATGGCACATCATGCGTATGCGAAGAATGCTAAAATAGGCCCCGAAGGGCTTTTGAGTTAAAAGGATAAAAAGAGAAACAAAAGACAGCCGAAGTATAAAAGGTTGGGCGGGGGAAGGGGCGAACTCTTAGTCGGCGCTAGGCATAGAATCATCGGTCGGGCTGCGTTCCATGGGTTCAGCTCGAGTCGGTTGTCCGACGCATTTAAATGAGGCGGTATGCTCCGCGGTCAATACTTGATCAATAATGAAGGACCCTCCCATCGGGCTTGAGCTTGTCCTTTTTCTTGTCCGGCAGCGAGAACTAGTTCGCCAACGTTGTAAGTCTTGGCCCGTACTTCTGCTTTGATATCTTGGGCTGCTGGCGATAGAATGCGGAGCGAGCCTTGGCGACGTCACGTTCTTCCTCAATGTGTCCAAGCTGTCCTGCCGATCCAGCTCGGCCTCTCTCTCCTCATACATGCGCTTTCGAGGTGAGTCATGAATAATGTCGCGAGGCAAGACGCCTCTGCGCCGTATACCATAAAAATGGTGTGAATCCGGTAGTGCGGTTAGGCGTTGTCCGCAGCCCCCAGAGTACGGAGTCGAGCTCCTCAACCCATTGGGTGTCGGATTTAGTGAGTGACCTCACCAGTCTGGGTTTAATGCCGCTCATTATTAGACCGTTTGCTCTTTCCACTTGACCGGTTGTTTGAGGGTGATAGACTGACGCATAGTCGAGCTTGATGCCCATATTTTTGCACCATGACTTAACCTCATCGGCCGTGAAGTTCGTGCCGTTGTCGGTGATGATCTTTGTGGGGACTCAGTACGGTGTACCACCTCGATATGAAGTCTATCATTGGTCCGGACTCTGCCGTTTTAACGGTTTGGCCTCTATCCATTTGTGAACTTATCCACCATGACCAATAGGTACTTTTTCTTGTGGGCTCCCCCTTTAAGGGGTCCAACCATGTCAAGCCCCCAGACCGCGAACGGCCAGGTAATGGAATTTTATTATTTCATCTGCTGGTTTGAAGGAGGTGGACTTGGATCTTTTATCGAGTATCACATCGTCCTGTTCACCGTGGGCGCAAAGACGGTGAGTTCTTCTGCCGCTAAGGCTTGGATAGTTCCTCGAGGGCTAGTGCTGCCGTCTTGTTTTCGGTAGCGAGTGCTATGTCCGGATCACTAGCGAGTGATTATTCCGCCGGGCCTGCATTTTGAGCTTCATGTACCCGTAATGAGGTATTGCTTGAAAATTGTGAATGCCTCTCGCCCTAATATAGCGTGATATCCGCTGCTGGCGGGGCCACAGGCGTGACTTCTTCGGATCTATAATTATGCGGAGGCGAACACCACATCGAGTGTGATTTTTCCAAAGTCAGCAGCGTGCTTCCCGTGAGGATTATTCCTCTAAAGGTTGTGCTGCTTCGCTCAATGCGGCTCCAATCGATTTCCATTTTTCGTAGAGTTTCCTCGTAAATGAGGTTTAGTTCGCTGCCGCCATCCATGAGGACTTTTGTCAATCGAAAGCCGTCCACTATGGGACTAAGTACCAGTGCAGTTGGTGCTCGGTTGTTCGAATTTGGGCTCATCGCTGGCGTTGAAAGTAATAGCCGTGTCGCTCCATGGGTTTGCTGTTGCTACTTGGTAGACTTCGGCGAGTCCGCGGATTGTTCGCTTTCGCATATTGTTTGATGTGAAGGTCTCGAAGACTGTTAACACCGTGCTGGTATTGTTGGAGTGGTTTCCCGGAGCAAGAAGTTCTTCACCACTTTTGGCCACCTGTCGCAATATCCAACATGCTCTAAGGCTATGTGTTGGGACGGCTCCCTCTGCACTATGAAGTTTACAGGGTCCGTTGAGCCATCCCTCCAGTACGGTTCCGTTTCCCTTATCGGGTTTCTGCTTTTTGGTTTTTGCCTCTGGGGCGCGAGTGTAAGGCGCCCTTTTGCTGCGGACTTGGTTTGGGGCCGGATTATCCCAAAATTGATTTTCAGTTTTCCGGAAGCTTTCCATCGCACAGTACTTTCGTACTATGGACGCCAGATCAGTGAAGCGTGTAATCTTGCGACGATCAATGGCGTTCAGAATTCCCTTGTCCGTGCGCTTATTGCGTAAGATTGAGATTGTGTTTTCCTCTCGGCAGTCCTTTATCCTGTCCATAACCGGGAGAATCGGCCCGATAATGATGTCTTGTTTACGAAGGCTCTTGCCGTATTAGAGATAGATCGCATATGTGCGGGCGGTGGGTGGAATAAAATCCGGATCCTGCCCATCTTTGGGCTTAAAGGCGAGGGCTTCGAATTGGAAGCTTGGTTTGCTGGAGACGGTCCAGCGGGTCCGGAGCGACGCATGATTTTAGGTTCAATGCTCGATCGAAGTCCGTCCCTCCGCGGGAATCTGGCATGGAGGGTTCGGGAATCCGGACGTGGATTGTTTTCAACACTGGCGAAGAATTGCCGTGTTGTTCCTCTACCACTACGACGTGGTGGGTAGCCTGGGGAGAGTTAATCTCTCTCAGATTGGTTTTAAGCCCGATCTGATTGTAGTCAAATAGCGACTCGAGGCGGCGATGCGATCCAAGAGCTCGTTAACAGATGGGAGCTCAATTGGATCTAACTGTTCGGCAGCTTTAGGGCTGACGTGAAGATTGCTTCCGACGACTTGAGAAGTCATTGCCGAAGCGGCGGCCGGACAGGCGGTCACAAGAAAGCCACCAAGCCGGATAGTTTGGCCGGCGGCCAAGGCCCCTCCGGTGAAAACACCGTCTTTGAAGACGGGTAAAGGCATCCGCTCTATCGGTGACGACACAGAGGAACTCTCAATGAAAGCACCAATGTCGGTGTCAAAACGGCGGATCTCGGTAGGGGTCCCGAACTGTGCGTCTAGGCGGATGGTAACGGAGACAAGGGACACGGTGTTTTACCCGGTTCGGCCCTCTCGATGGAGGTAAAACCCTCGTCTGCTTGATTAATATTGATGATGTGGGTAGTACAAGAGTAGATCTACCACGAGATCAAGGAGGCTAAACCCTAGAAGCTAGCCTATGGTATGATTGTTGTAATGTATGTTATGTCCTACGGACTAAAGCCCTCCGGTTTATATAGACACCAGAGAGGCTAGGGTTACACAGAGTCGGTTACAATGGTAGGAGATCTAAATATCCGTATCGCCAAGCTTGCCTTCCACGCCAAGGAAAGTACCTTCCGGACACGAGCCGGAGTCTTCAATCTTCTATCTTCGTAGTCTGGGAGTCCGGCGGATAATGATAGTCCGGCTGTCCGGACACCCCCTAGTCCAGGACTCCCTCAATGGCCTCAAGCCATTTTGCGGAATCTGGGCTCTTCATCGCTTCATCATAGTTCGTAGGTTCATCATGGTCTAGTAACATGACTTCCAAAACAGGATTACCGTACCACTCTGGTACGGACTGTACTTTAGAAGACCTACGAGGTTCTGTAGTAACTTAATATGAAGTTTCATGATCATCATCATTAGTTTCCTCACTAATTGGTGTAGGAATCACTCGGACTGATTTCTGTGATGAACTACTTTCCAATTCGGGGGAAGGTACAATTACCTTATCAAGCTCTACTTTCCTCCCACTCACTTCTATCGAGAGAAACTCCTTCTCTAGAAAGGATCCATCTTAGCAATGAATACCTTGTCTTCGGATATGTGATAGAAGGTGTACCCAATAGTTTCCTTTGGGTATTCTATGAAGACGCACTTCTCCGATTTGGGTTCGAACTTATCAGGTTGAAACTTTTTCACATAAGCATCACAGCCCCAAACTTTAAGAAACGACAACTTTGGTTTGTTGCCAAACCAAAGTTCATTAGGCGTCGTCTCAACGGATTTTGATGGTGCCCTATTTAAAGTGAATGCAGCTGTCTCTAATGCATAACCCCAAAACGATAGTGGTAAATCGGTAAGATACATCATAGATCGCACCATATCCAATAAAGTGCGGTTACGATGTTCGGGCACACCATTACGCTATGGTGTTCCATGTGGCGTGAGCTGTGAAACTATTCCACATTGTTTTTAAATGAAGGCCAAACTCGTAACTCAAATATTCTCCTCCATGATCAGATCGTAGAAACTTTATTTTCTTGTTACGATGATTCTCCACTTCACTCTGAAATTCTTTGAACTTTTCAAATGTTTCAGACTTGTGATTTTTTAAATAGATATACTCATATCTGCTCAAATCATCTGTGAAGGTCAGAAAATAACGATACCCGCCATGAGCATCAACACTCATTGGACCGCATACATCGGTATGTATTATTTCCATCAAGTCAGTAGCTTGTTCCATTGTTCCGGAGAACGGAGTTTTAGTCATCTTGCCCAAAAGGCACGGTTCGCAAGCATCAAATGATTCATAACCAAGTGATTCCAAAAGTCCATCTTTATGGAGTTTCTTCATGCGCTTTACACCGATATGACCCAAACGGCAGTGCCACAAATAAGTTGCACTATCATTATCAACTTTGCATCTTTTGGCATTAATATTATGAATATGTGTATCACTACGATCGAGATCCAACAAACTATTTTCATTGGGTGTATGACCATCGAAGGTTTTATTCATGTAAACAGAACAACAATTATTCTCTGACTTTAAATGAATAAATGTATTGCAATAAACATGATCAAATCATATTCATGCTCAATGCAAATGCCAAATAACATTTATTTAGGTCTAACACTAATCCCGAAAGTATAGGGAGTGTGCAATGATGATCATATCAATCTTGGAACCACTTCCAACATACATCGTCACTTCCCCCTCTACTAGTCTCCGTTTATTCTGTAACTCCTGTTTTGAGTTACTAATATTTAGCAACCGAACAAGTATCAAATACCCAGGGACTACTATAAACACTAGTAAGGTACACATCAATGACCTGTATATCAAATATACCCTTGTTCACTTTGCCATCCTTCTTATCCACCAAATATTCATGGCATTTCCGCTTCCAGTGACCATTTCCTTTCCAGTAGAAGCACTCAGTTTCAGGCTTTAGTCTAGCTTTGGGCTTCTTCACGGAAGTGACAACTTGCTTGCCATCTACATGAAGTTCCCTTTCTCTCCCTTTGCCCTTTTCTTGAAACTAGTGGTCTTGTTAATCATCAACACTTGATGTTCTTTCTTGATTTCTACCTTCATCGATTTCATCATCATGAAAAACTCAGGAATCGTTTTCGTCATCCCTTCCATACTATAGTTCATCACGAAGTTCTACTAACTTGCTGATGGTGACAAGAGAACTCTGTCAATCACTATCTTATATGGAAGATTAACTCCCACTTGATTCAAGCGATTGTAGTACCCAGACAATCTGAGCACATGCTCACTGCTTGAGCTATTCTCCCCCATCTTTTAGCTATAGAACTTGTTGAAGACTTCATATCTCTCAACTCGGGTGAGGGAGTCCTGGACTAGGGGGTGTCCGGATAGCCGAACTATCATCTTTGGCCGGACTCCTAGACTATGAAGATACAAGATTGAAGACTTTGTCCCGTGTCCGGATGGGACTTTCCTTGGCGTGGAAGGCAAGCCTGGCAATACGGATATGTAGATCTCCTACCATTGTAACCGACTTTGTGTAACCCTAGCCCTCTCCGGTGTCTATATAAACCGGAGGGTTTTTAGTCCGTAGGACGAACAACAATCATACCATAGGCTAGCTTCTAGGGTTTAGCCTCTCTGATCTTGTGGTAGATCTACTCTTGTACTACCCATATCATCAATATTAATCAAGCAAGAGTAGGGTTTTACCTCCATCGAGAGGGCCCGAACCTGGGTAAAAACATCGTGTCCCTTCTCTCCTGTTACCATCCGCCTAGACGCACAGTTCGGGACCCCCTACCCGAGATCCGCCGGTTTTGACACCGACATTGGTGCTTTCATTGAGAGTTCCTCTGTGTCGTCACCTTTAGGCCCGATGGCTCCTTCGATCATCAACAACGACGCGGTCCAGGTGAGACTTTTCTCCCGGACAGATCTTCGTATTCGGCGGCTTTGCATCGCGGGCAATTCACGCCATCCGGAGCGGATCGAAGCTACGCCCGCCATCAGTCAGATTTGGAAGTTTGAACTACACACCGACATCGCGGAGACTTGAACTTCGACGGATTCGAGCCACAGCCAAGCGCGCCGCACTGTCTCGATGGGTATGATCTAGCTGTGCCATCAGACAGTACCCTGGAGGCCACACCAGCGTCCGCTCCGACCCTTAGCTCGGAGCCGACTGCGCCGATCGAGGACGGGTGGCTGGACACTGCCTCGGGGGCCGCTACCTCTACGGCGATAGAGCCGAATACCAACCCTGTCCTTTGTGAAGCTCGTGACTCTAAGGTGCCGGACTCCGAACCTTCCGCGCCCCAGCCAATCGAATCTAGTTGGGCGCCTGTTATGGAGTTCGCTGCCGCGGACATCTTTCAGCACTCGGCCTTCGGCGACATCTTGAACTCGCTAAAGTCTCTCTCTTTATCAGTAGAGCCCTGGCCGGACTATGGTCAGGTAGGTTGGGACGCGGACAACGAAGAAATTCAATGCCCACCCACCACCCACTTTGTAGGCACTGTCGATGATTTAACCGACATACTCGACTTCGACTCCGAAGACATCGTCGGTATGGACGACGATGCCGGAGACGACGAAGAACCAGCACCTACAGGGCACTGGAAGGCCACCTCAACTCACAATGTATATATGGTGGACACACCTAAAGGAAGCAACAACGAGGAACAACGGGACGCTGCGAAGGATAATTCCCTCGAAAAGCAGTCAAAACGGCGACGTAAGTGTCGTTCAAAGCCCCGCCTCGACAAAGACAGCACCCGTACAGAGCCAGCCATAGAGCAGGGCGAACCGGTGGAAGACAAACATGCCATCGAGCAACCATCCGAACAGGATAACTTGGATAAACAATCCGTCCCCAGCAAAGATAACAATCCGGATGATCTCACACCAGACACATCGTTGGAGCAGAAGAACCTCCACAAAAGGCTCGTCGCCACTGCACGTAGTCTAAAGAAGCAGAAGCGGAAGCTCAAAACAGCGGAAGACGCACTCAGAATGAGACGGAGCAAAGTACTCAACACCGCAGACAAATACGGCGATAGTCGCCAAACAAAGAGCTACCCGAAGCGCAAACTACTGCCCGAATTCGACGAGGAGGCCATAGAGCCCCCACAATCAAAGAATAAAGAGCCCGCCTGGTCGGATAGATGACCACATGGCAAACATAGAGCGGCAAGCGGCGCCGAACACAAGCCGGCACGTGATCCGCATAAGGATCCGCACCAAAAGGATGGCCCAGTAAGGTCTATCTATGGGCCAAGAAAGCAAGCTCTAGAAAACAATGCAACACGTCGAGTATTCGAACATCATGGCACACCCAAATACAGGGGCGCCGCACACCCCCTATGTTTCACCGATGTGGTGCTGGATCATGAATTTCCAGCGGGATTCAAGCCCGTAAACATAGAGGCATCTGACGTAACAACAGACCACAGTGCGGATTGAGGATTAGATCCTCCACATACACATGGCCAGAGGAGATGACCTCCACGCCATAAAATATTTACCCCTCAAGCTCAAAGGGCCAGCCCGGCATTGGCTTAAAAGCCTCCCCGAAAACACTATTAGGAGTTGGGAAGAGCTCGAGGATGCCTTTCGGGCAAATTTTGAAGGGACTTACGTCCGCCCTCCGGATGCATACGATTTAAGTCACATAACTCAACAACCCGAAGAGTCAGCCTGCAAATTCTGGAACAGGTTCCTCACCAAAAAGAACCAAATAGTCGACTGTCCGGACGTCGAAGCCTTACCAGCTTTCAAACATAACGTCCGAGACGAATGGCTCGCCAGACACCTCGGCCAGGAAAAGCCAAGAACAATGGCCGCATTAACAAGCCTCATCACCCGCTTTTGCGCGGGAGAGGATAGCTGGCTGGCAAGGTGCAGCACCAGCGACCCCAGTACATCCGAGGTCAGGGATGGAAATGGGAAACCACGACGCAGCAAGGACCAGCGCCGGACAAAGGGAAACAGTCCGAAGAGCATGGCAGTCAACGCCGGATTCAAAAGCTCCCGGCAGAATAACAAAAAACTGTCTCTCAAGGACAACGGCGACGAGCTATCCAACCTAAACAAAATCTTGGACAAGATATGCCAAATCCACAGTACTCCCGGGAAGCCTGCAAACCATACCCACAGAGATTGTTGGGTCTTCAAACAGTCCGGCCGACTTAACGCCGAACACAAGCGGCTCGACACACCAAGTGAGGACGATGACGAACCCCATAGGCAGAGCACTGGAAAACAAAAGAATTTCCCACAAGAGGTCAAAACAGTAAACTCACTTCAAGTGACAATAGGGAAAAATAGAGCGGCGCCCATTGAAATACGCGCCGCACAGTCTACCCCAGCGAAGTCCCAACATTGGTTGTCAAAACCAATCACCTTCAACCATCAGGACTACTCCGGAAGTATCCAGAACACAGGATGGACTGCCTTGATATTAGATCCTATAATCGACGGACTTCAATTTACACAAGTCCTAATGGACGGCAGCAGTGATCTAAACCTGCTATATCAGGACACAATCCGCAGAATGGGGATAGACCCAACCAAAATTCTCCATAGCAACACTTCCTTTAAAGGAGTGATGCCAGGCCCATATGCCCATTGTACGGGCTCTTTACCACTAGAAGTGGTGTTCGGCTCATCCGACAACTTCCGTTGCGAAAAGATAGTCTTCCACATCACCCCATTTAAAAGTAGCTATCAAGCACTATTGGGACGTGAAGCTTTCGCCCGCTTTAACGCAATACCGCACTACGCATCTCTTACACTTAAAATGCCCAGTCCACGCGGCATCATCTCATTAAAGGGAAACTTCGAGTGTTCCTCGAATACGGAAGAATGTGACACTGCCTTGACAGCCACACACTAATCCGGCTTTGCTGATCAAAGCACCTAAACAGGTCATTTAGACCCCGGACACGGTTAGGCGAGTCCGGTATAAGTAAACAAGGGGCTTACTAGCCGCGTACCCCTTTACAAAGGGGCTCCACGCATGTACAACAAGAGACAATAAAGCTCAATTTTATTCATTTTTTGAATCATACTCTATTTATTTTTTGCACGATTCTTTTTTCTCAACTAAGTTCTTCTCTTTTACAGATGAAGACCGTGCTACACCCATCCAGGATACGGCACAACGGAGGCACACGCGTAGACGTGCAGTAGGGACCCATTGCAAGGATTCTTTTCAGATTAAGACCATGCGTAAACCTTTTTTACTGTCTCTTGTTGATACACATCCCCCGGTTTCTTGCTATAACCGAGGAGGGGGCTGGCGTTTTGGCATCGGCCGCGTCAGAAATTTTTGTGCGTACCTGGACACTAGGGGCTTAGGGCATTGTTCTGCCCGTTTTCATAAAGACCGAATACCTTATGGAGTGTTCGGCGTCTCGAGTTAGGCCATATATGCATCAGCTCTGAATCATGTCTTGGGTCAAATGTTTGGGTTTGCCCGGCTCCTGTGTTTTGCTACCTTACGTTCCGATCTATCGGCTAACGCGGCACCAGGAGAACTACTGCAATTGTGCCCCAGTTCGGCCGGGTGAGCACCTCGATGAAAGCGGCGGATCGTCATGATATAGCGTGAGACTGGTCAACCACTTGATGACCCACCGGAATGTTCAGAATTCCTCCACATTAACGAAGGACCGTTTCCTGGCCAGGCACATACGCGCCCCGAATTCGGGAGAGCGCGGTGCCCCTAGGGGCTATATAGTAGCCCCACCATCGAACTCCTATGGCTAAGTGAAAGTGATAAAGCATTATAGTCCGGTTGCCTAGTTTGCTACCCTATCACCTCCTTCACAGGACCAAGGCGTTGGATTAATTGTGAAAATCGCTTTTTGCAAACACCCCGCACTATGTGCGTGAAATTGAAAGCCAAGACTGCCATCTTTCGGGCTATATACACATATACATTAACGGCCGACAGAGGTATTTCAATACTTGAGCGCACAAGTATAAAAAGCCTTTATATTATATTGAAACATCGTTTCACAAATCATACATGTCATTAGAACATAATATCCTTGAAACATGCGTCTCTATTAAGCAGCGCCTGCGGTACTTCCTCAAAATAGTGCTCGGCGGTACTGGCTTCCGTCGAATCCAGGGATGCAATGTCGGTGGCCTTCATCTCTGCCCAATATGTTTTGACACGGGCAAGAGCCATCCGCGCACCCTCTATGCATGCCAACCGCTTCATTGCATCGATATGCGGCACCGCACCAAGGAACTGCTGCACCAAGCCAAAATAACTCTTCGGCTCGGGCCCTTTCGGCCACAAATGAGTACGACATCCTTCATGGCAAGTCCGCAACCTATTTAGCTCAGCCCATTCGGCCAACCGATCGATTAAGGGAAGTGGATGCTCTGGACTATGGAACTGCGACCAAAAAAGCTCTTTCACTCCGTGATCCTTTTGGCCCCGGAAGTGTGCGACCGCGTCTGCGGCACTCGCCACCAAATACAGATAAGCATCCTCCGCACCCCACAGCTAGCCCAACTGAGCATACTTAGGATCCGTAAATTTCCTCCGCAGCAGAAAAGGCTTTCCAGCTGTAATATCTTGACATAGCGTAGCTCCTCTTTCATAGCTCTCATCGCGAGCGAGCATCCTTAGCCTCGATGGTGGCCTTCTTGAG
The DNA here is from genome assembly GCA_021437245.1 of Aegilops speltoides. Lineage (NCBI taxonomy): Eukaryota > Viridiplantae > Streptophyta > Magnoliopsida > Poales > Poaceae > Aegilops > Aegilops speltoides. The sequence continues at coordinate 319,059,927 of CM038145.1, read as the reverse complement.
TCCTCTTGCTCGCTCGGCGTTCTTTTCAAGAAACATGCAGCGGTTGGTAGCATTCTTCAACTTCCGTCCATCTCGGCAGTTCCTCCTGCTTGGCGATGAGCGGCTGTTCGACTTTTAGCTCTTGCCACCCTCAAGGCAGCCGCATCACTTTTTCTGGCTTGCTCCTTGACTCGGTCTAGCTCCGCCCGAAGGTTCTCCATAGCAGCGGCACCATCTGCATAAAGCGTACATGTCGTAAGGCATGGACGTCAAGCTCCCTTACCAGGTGTCCGCGGAGAAGTCGCATACCTTGTGACTCATCAAGCCACTTATTGACAAGCGCGATGTCCGCATCCGCCATGTCGAGTTGCCGCTTCAGTTCGGCAAATTGCTCAGTCCGGCTGGCCACCGGACGCTCCGCCACCTATATAGGACAGGCGACATCTTACAACTAAGATTATGATCCTCGGTGCGCTGTCACTTTTGACAACGTCATCGAGTCTCGAAACTACTATCTATCTGAGGCGCATTCTATATGCAAAACTGTCAGAAGGTATATCATTTTCGCGTACCTCAAACCCCGTCAGTAAACTTCTAACGGCTTCATGCAATCCTCTCTCAGCGGATGAAATCCTTTCAATCATCGTACCCATCAACGCACGATGATCTTCTGAGATAGACGCTCGCCCGAGCAGATCCTTCAGCTCCTCCGACCGTACACCAGTTGGTGCCGGACCTCCCGGCCCCGCCGGACTCGAGGAAACCCTACGCGACGACACCTCAGGGTCGTCCGCCCCGCATGACGGTGCGGCGGATGGAGGCGTTTCGCTCTCCATCATCTCCGGACGAAGATCCCCCGAAGATGAGCTTTGCTGAGAAGGGCTGAGATCCGAACTACAAGGTAAAGCTTCGGTTATCTTCAGAAATAAAAACAGGGATGTCCCTTATTACAAAACTCCCCTTTATACTTACGGCTCGCTGGAGGGCTGATTCCCTTGGTGAAATAGTGCGGCCGGGGCTTCTCCTGGCGCAGGACCCTTTGGTGAAGATTTCTTCCCCCGCTTTGAGGCCTTGACCTCCGGATCTTCAGGAGCGATCCTCTTCTCCCCTTGGAGGGAGGGATTCTCGATTCCCCCTTCCTTGAAAGCCTCCTTCACGGAGGTAGTAGCTTCCCTGTTCCCCCCTTTGCCCTCTTTCAAAGGCGCAGCCTCCAACATCTTGGTTAACACAGGATCCGGCACGGTCTCAGGGAGGGGGGCCGGACACCTTATTAGCTTTGTTTTCGCTATCCACTCCTGTTCAAGGGACAGCTCTTTAAAGGGCAAGTTTATGATAAATGTACGGATAGCGTGTCTGGGCACAGGACTACTTACTTGAGTATTCGGGCGATTGCAGCTCAGACCTGCGTCCTCGGTCAAGTCCGGACACATCTCTTGTGATCCGAAGAACAGTTTATACATCTCCACGGGCGTTCCGCCCATGAAGTGTTGGAGAGCTCGTGGTCCCTCCGGATTAAATTCCCACAGGCGGAGGGCGCGACATTTGCAGGGCAGAAGGCGCCGAATCAGCATGACCTGCGCCACTACGACCAGATTGATCTCTCTCTCTCTCTTGGAGGTCTCGAATACGGCCCTGCAACAGAGGACCGTCCTTGGACGGCCCCCAGTCGAGCCCTTTGTTGACCCATGACGCCAGCCGCTGTGGAGGACCCGGGCGGAAGGCAGGTGGCGCCACCCATTTGGTGCCCCGGGGAGCGGTGATGTAAAACCACTCCTGTTGCCACAAACCGAGCTCCTCTTGAAAAGAGCCCTCGGGCCATGGAGCGTCGGCATTTTTGCTTATAACAGCCCCTCTGCACTCTGTCTGCTGCCCCTTAATCATCTTCGGCTCCACTTTGAAGGTCTTGAGCCACAGTCCGAAGTGAGAGGTGATGCGGAGGAAGGCTTCGCATACGACAATAAACGATGAGATGTGGAGGATGGACTCCGGATCCAAGTCATGGAATTCCAGCCCATAGTAAAACATGAGCCCCCTCACGAAGGGGTCCGTCAGGAAGCTTAAGCCCCGAAGGAAGTGAGACACAAACACCACGCTCTCACCGGGCTCGGGAGTAGGAACAACCTGCCCTTGGGCAGGCAGCCTATGCGAAATTTCGCCGGTTAGATACCTGGCGTCTCTCAGCTTTAGCATGTCTTCTTCCGTGACGGAAGAAGGCATCCACCGCCTGCGGTCGGGCGGACATCATCGAAGGTCCGAAGCGCCTGAATCTGGAGCTTTGGGTGTTGGAACTCGAGGCGAGGGGCGGATTCGATTGAGATCGAAAGAAAGGAGCAGGCCTTGGTCTCGTTATAAAGAGGTTGAATACCAAGAGCCCTCCCCGTGGCCGTTTGGGACTCGCCTTCGATAAAGGGGGCGTGCCAACGGGCACGCTTGGGTTACCCACGCCCGTATTGATGAGAATCCCGGAATAAGGGGACACGATCTCTGCTTTGACAAGACGTGCCAAGGAAACCGCCTCGCTAAACGCGCTGAGGTGGGACAGTAAAAAACGAATAAAGGCCTGGCCGTGGTGTGATGTCACGCCACGGAATACGTCAGCAGATTGAACTTGTGCAAATGTTATTCTCTCTACGGTGGTATGTGGAACTTGGTTTGCAGAGCCGGACACTATCCTTGTGTTCAAAATCTTTTATGAAGTATTCGGAGAAGGAACCCGCCTTGTAATGCCGAAGACAATATGCGCTACCGGACTCGTCGTCATTGAAGCCCGGTTCGAGGCTCTTGAGGAGTCTGGACTAGGGCGTGTCGGATAGCGAACTATCATCTTTGGCCGGACTCCTAGACTATGAAGATACAAGATTGAAGACTTCGTCCCGTGTCCGGATGGGACTTTCCTTGGCGTGGAAGGCAAGCCTGGCAATACGGATATGTAGATCTCCTACCATTGTAACCGACTCTGTGTAACCCTAGCCCTCTCTGGTGTCTATATAAACCGGAGGGTTTTTAGTCCGTAGGACGAACAACAATCATACCATAGGCTAGCTTCTAGGGTTTAACCTCTCTGATCTCGTGGTAGATCTACTCTTGTACTACCCATATCATCAATATTAATCAAGCAGGAGTAGGGTTTTACCTCCATCGAGAGGGCCCAAACCTGGGTAAAAACATCGTGTCCCCTGTCTCCTGTTACCATCCGCCTAGACGCACAGTTTGGGACCCCCTACCCGAGATCGCCGGTTTCGACACCGACATCGGGTATTTGCTTAAAATATTAACTTCAACACCTGGAACATCTCATATGGTCCATGACGTTCAAAACGTCTTTGAAGTCCCGATTCTAAGCCGTTAAGCATGGTGCACTAAACTATCAAGTAGTCATCATATTGAGCTAGCCAAATGTTCATAACGTTTGCATCTGCTCTTGCAATAGGTCTGTCACCTAGCGGTGCATCAAGGACATATTTTTTCTGTGTAGCAATGAGGATAAACCTCAGATCACGGACCCGATCCGTATCATTGCTACTATCATCTTTAAACTTAGTTTTCTCTAGGAACACATATAAAACATAGGGAAGCAACAATGCGATCTATTGATCTACAACATAATTTGCAAAATACTATCAGGACTAAGTTCATGATAAATTAAAGTTCAATTAATCATATTACTTAAGAACTCCCACTTAGATAGACATCCCTCTAATCATCTAAGTGATCACGTGATCCAAATCAACTAAACTTTCTCCGATCATCACGTGAGATGGAGTAGTTTTCAATGGTGAACATCATTATGTTGATCATATCTACTATACGATTCACGCTCGGTCTTTCGGTCTCCAGTGTTTCGAGGCCATATCTGCATATGCTAGGCTCATCAAGTTTAACCCGAGTATTTCTGCGTGTGCAAAACTGGCTTGCACCCATTGTAGGTGAACGTTGAGCTTATCACACCCGATCATCATGTGGTGTCTCGGCACGACGAACTTTGGCAACGGTGCATACTCAGGGAGAACACTTGTACCTTGAAATTTAGTGAGAGATCATCTTATAAAGCTACCGCCGAACTAAGCAAAATAAGATGTATAAAAGATAAAAATCACATGCAATCAAAATATTGACATGATATGGCCATCATCATCTTGTGCCTTTGATCTCCATCTCCAAAGCATCATCATGATCTCCATCGTCACCGGCATAACACCATGATCTCCATCATCTTGATACTTATCAATGTGTCGTCACATGGTCGTCTCGCCAACAATTGCTCTTGCAACTATTGCTATCGCATAGCGATAAAGTAAAGCAATTATTTGGCGCTTGCATCTTATGCAATAAAGAGACAACCATAAGGCTTCTGCCAGTTGCCGATAACTTCAACAAAACATGATCATCTCATACAACAACTTATATCTCATCACGTCTTGACCATATCACATCACAACATGCCCTGCAAAAACAAGTTAGACGTCCTCTACTTTGTTGTTGCAAGTTTTACGTGGCTGCTATGGGCTGAGCAAGAACCGTTCTTACCTACGCACCAAAACCACAATGGTATTTCGTCAAGTTAGTGGTGTTTTAACCTTCAACAAGGACCGGGCGTAGCCACACTCGATTCAACTAAAGTTGGAGAAACTGACACCCGCCAGCCACCTGTGTGCGAAGCACGTTGGTAGAACCAGTCTCGCGTAAGCGTACGCGTAATGTCGGTCGGGCCGCTTCATCCGACAATACTGCCGAATCAAAGTATGACATACTTGTAAGCAGTATGACTAGTATCGCCCACAACTCACTTGTGTTCTACTCGTGCATATAACATCTACGCATAAACCTGGCTCGGATGCCACTGTTGGGGAACGTGGTAGTTTCAAAAAAAATCCTACGCACACGCAAGATCATGGTGATGCATAACAACGAGAGGGGAGAGTGTCGTCCACGTACCCTCGTAGACCATAAGCGGAAGCGTTATGACAACGTGGTTGATGTAGTCGTACGTCTTCACAATCAACCGATCCAAGTACCGAACGTACGGCACCTGCGCGATCTGCACACGTTCAGCTCGGTGACGTCCCACAAACTCACGATCCAGTAGAGCTTCAAGGGAGAGTTCCGTCAGCATGACGGTGTGATGACGGTGTTGAGGAAACTACCGACGCAGGGCTTCGCCTAAGCACCACTACCATATGACCGAGGTCGATTATGGTGGAGGGGGGACACCGCACACGGCTAAAGATCAATGATCAACTTGTGTGTCCATGGGGTGCCCCCTCCCCCGTATATAAAGGAGTGAAGGAGGGGGGAGGGCCGGCCCTCCTATGGCGCGCCCTGGAGGAGTCCTACTCCCACTGGGAGTAGGATTCCCCCCTTTCCAAGTAGTAGGAGTAGGAGAGAAGGAAAGGGAAGAGAGAAGAGAAGGAGGAGGCGCCCCTCCCCTAGTCAATCGGACTAGGCCTTGGGGGGGCGCGGCCTGCCTCTCTCTCTCCCTTAAAGCCCAATAAGGCCCATATACTCCCCGGCGAATTCCCGTAACTCTCCGGTACTCCTATAAATACCCGAACCACTCAGAACCTTCCGATGTCTGAATATAGCCTTCCAATATATCGATATTTACGTCTCGAACATTTTGAGACTCCTTGTCATGTCCCTAATCTCATCCGGGACTCCAAACAACCTTCGGTACATCAAAACACATAATTTCATAATACTTATCGTCACCGAACATTAAGCGTGCGGACCCTATAGGTTCGAGAGCTATGTAGACATGACCGAGACATGTCTCCCGCCAATAACTAATAGCGGAACCTGGATGCTCATATTGGCTCCCACATATTCTACGAAGATCTTTATCGGTCAAACCGCATAACAACATATGTTTGTCTGCTCAGACATTTGGGGAGTTGGGTTTGATCCAATCCTTCATGGGTTCTCACAGCAGAACATCTGGCACTAAGGATGTGTGGTTTTGGCAGAACTCCTCCAAGCAGTACAGGCCCAAGATGTTTTACTCCCACACTTTCCAGTCTGAAACCTTTAACCCTTTGCTCTGTTGGATATGGAAATCTTCATGTACCCACAAGATTAAGGTCTTTGCTTGGATGCTCATCATGGACAGGCTGAATACAAAGGATATGGTGGAAAGAAGGCATTTCTGCCCCCCTTGTAATCTAGTTTCTTGTAGTCTAGTTTCTGTTTTTGATTACCCCTTGTAACCAGGTTGTACTTGTTCCTTCTGAGTAATAAAGTTTTGCAATGTTGTGGGGGTGTTACCCCACAGTCCACAGTCAAAAAAACATATGTTGTTCCCTTTGTCATTGGTATGTTACTTGCCTGAGATTCGATCGTCGGTATCTCTATACCTAGCTCAATTTCGTTACCGGCAAGTCTCTTAACTCGTTCCGTAATGCATCATCCCGCAACTAACTCATTAGTCACATTGCTTGCAAGGCTTATAGTGATGTGCATTACCGAGAGGGCCCAGAGATACCTCTCCGACAATCGGAGTGACAAATCCTAATCTCGATCTATGCCAACTCAACAAGTACCATCGGAGACACCTGTAGAGCACCTTTATAATCACCCAGTTACCGTTGTGACATTTGGTAGCACACAAAGTGTTCCTCCGTATTCGGGAGTTGCATAATCTCATAGTCATAGGAACATGTATAAGTCATGAAGAAAGCAATAGCAACATACTAAACAATCAAGTGCTAAGCTAACGGAATGGGTCAAGTCAATCACATCATTCTCTAATGATGCGATCCCGTTAATCAAATGACAACTCATGTCTATGGCTAGGGAACTTAACCATCTTTGATTCAACGAGCTAGTCAAGTAGAGGCATACTAGTGACACTTTTGTCTATGTATTCACACTGTACTAAGTTTCCGGTTAATACAATTCTAGCATGAATAATAAACATTTATCATGAAATAAGGAAATAAATAATAACTTTATTATTGCCTCTAGGGCATATTTCCTTCACTCGGGCGCCATCATCCCAGCCAACAACACCGTCATAGGCCCCGCTGCCCCCTTGTCTCGTTCGTCCCCGTCCCCATCGAAGCCCAGCTAGAGTTAGAGACGGAGATCAAGCCCAAGGACCCACTCTGGGTTCTGATGCAGCTCTGCGAGCTCTAAGTGGCCACATGCCGCCGCGGGAAGGAGAAGCAAGCTCTAAGTGGCCATACGCCACCGCGAAGAGGAGAAGGAGGAGGAGCAACAACTCGCAGTCATTGCTCCGAGGGGGGAGATGACGACTTCGCCTACATCAACGAGTTGTCAGACTCAGAGTGGGAGGACGAGGACTAGACGGTGGCCGCGGCGGAGTAGTGTAGGTAGTTGTAGCTAGCAATGTCGAGTAGCTACATTGTATATTTTGAAAATGTTGCTTAACGACATTTTTAAGTCACAAAATATATGTAATGTGATGACTTTTGCCCATATAGTTGCTAATTGTGTTTATTGTGTTTGATTCAAATTAGGAAATGTTTGGTTGGATTAAATGTTGTTTAAACTGAAATAAAATCAGAAGAGCAAAAAAAGAAGAATAAATAAACTAACAAATATGGAGGCCGCCCATTTAGAGAATTTGTGTTTGTGCACAGGCCCGGCAACCTTCAAATCATTATGGATGATGGTTCAAATTATGATGAATCTGCTAGGGTTCCTCTAACAAATTTGTACTGATTTTTTTTGCTGGGGGGTGGAGGACATGAGAAAAGACAACAATTCTTAGAGTTTTTTTAAAACACAGTATAGACGCAAACGTTCATACATATACGCGCGTACACTCATCCTTATAAACGCACACACGTACACCCTACCCTTATGAGCAGATCCAAGAGACTGAGCCGGCAGATCATCTTGAGATTTTACGAAGTCACTATGACTTGAACCCTGGTTGGGGGCACAACTGTCCTCTTAACCCTCCAATCACAAATTGGTTGGCAACCATTCTTGGAGTTAGAGACCACCTTGGATGCTGAGAAGTTCCTTGGTTCACATTTTCGTACTAGGCTTACCACAATTTACTAATCTACTCGACCTACACGCTATAGACTCAGCTTGATTGTGGCAAAGTTAACTTCGACTAAAACTTGTAGTCATGCCATTTATTAGTACCCCATGAAGCACTCAGATAAAGGAGAAATTAAGAACTTCGTGAAGCAGACTTCATGTTGAGTGACTCGAGTCTATGGTACTCATACTAGAATATTCAAGTTGACATAGCAGTACCACTAGCACGTGGGGTACAATGTATACTAGTAGTACGAAAACTCATGAACTGGCACCAATTATCCGGCTCATTATCCATTCTTGACTTCATGAACCAATGAACTCCAATCATCTCGCACATTCTAGCTTTTTCTAAATAGAAAAAACCAAGTTCGAAAAGCCTTAGCATTGGTCAGCCGAAATGTTGCAGATACTATACGGAGACCAACTTTTTGCAGCACCACAACAGTTCCGCACTCATCTCGGACACTAACTACACTCAGCACCGCCGAATTATACAAAGGCTTTATGGGTCTGAAACGAACGAAGAGGATCCACCACTTTCCATAGTCTGTTTCTCAACGTGTCCACTGCTGCCTTGAAGAAATTGCAGCCGGTGGTTCACATGCTTGTGCATGCCCCACTATGGATGATCCACAGACTTCCCAAACAAAATATCTAGATTTTGGCAGTGCATATTGGATTGCGCATACTGTTCGCAGCAAAAGTAGCATATGCATCCCTTGCACTCACCATTGGGTTTTAACACCAGACCACTGTGAAGGGCTCCGAATAGATTTGATGACACGCAGTTGTCTATTTTTCATATGCATTAGATGTCATGTTCAGATCACTCAATGTAGTCGTCTATTTACTTTGGCATAAATACTTGTAACACCTTTCCTCTTATAAATGAAAAAGAGAAGCTGCTCCGACAGCGTTTCGTCAAAAAAACTTTGGCATAAATCAGAAAAGAAAAGGAAACTGATGAATGTTTCTTCGCAAACTTGTGTTCTTTTTGTGCTAAAATTGTGTTCTTTGTTTTCTATTAGCACATTCTAGTTCGATGATGGAAATTTAAAGGGTGGTAGAATACCCATTTATTGATCAAGCTGTAGAAAAACAAAAGGAAAATTCCAATGATTTGGTGTCCATACAGAAGAATAAGTGTATGTTGCCATCGAAAAGCCGTCCAATTTTTTCTGATAGTGATCGCCGCTAAGTTGAAAGTGCTTCCTAAACCTAATAGGAATAGTTATAGAAGAATCGTGCACGCATTTGACAACTTGTTTTTACTTAGTTTATAACAGATTAACTTCTATAATATAATTCAAAAACACGTCACGTACAATGAAGTTTACCCCAAGCTCTCTCTCTCTCTCTCTCTCTCTCTCTCTCTCTCTCTATCTATCTATCTATCTATCTATCTATCTATCTATCTATCCTTCTTGTTTGTAGTTGCACCAAGACGGCGGAAGATAAACTTCCGAACAAATGACATGCAATTACCAATTTCAAACGGATCGATGAGATGTGGACAAATGGGAGCACTCCAACAGCTAGTGGAGGTGGGGAAAGGCAGCAAAATGGTTGGCTACTGCCCAATTCCACCCATTGGACTTTGTGAATTTCCATTACCCCTACCTTTTTGACTTTGGTACCTAGAAACGAGTGATCTAGGCGGCATGACATGTGCCCATAAAAGGGGGTCCAAGGCAGCAAGCACGAACACCAAACAGAGATCCCGCATATTCCATTTCCATTGAGGTTGAGGGTAGCTGTCGAGGCATTACAACTGTTCAAGAGAAGAGAACTTAACAGCCTGGTGCGTGCAATGGGGAGCTCAGCACCCCTCTGTCTAGTTATCACCTTGCTGGCATTCTACTTCTTGGTTCCCTCCAACGCTATACCCCTCTCAAGTAAGGCACACATCTCTGTACAAAAACTGGTCCTAAGATGTTGTATCCTTATATGATCTGATTCGTTCCGTTTGGGGTGTAGGAGTGCAGAGACTGGTGCCCTTGCAACATGCCGGTGAGCAGGTGCCATGGGTCGAAGAAAACACTCCAAAGCCAAAGGTATGGTTTTGTTTTTTTTTCTTTTTTCTGTTCTAAACTGTATGATATTTGAAGGGTGTTTACAGCAAAATCTTTGTACACGAAATTACATTAAAAACAATAATGTTCGTGTGAAAATGTAAAATTTAAGATATTTTTTCATGACATATATTGTGGAACAGAGATAGTAACTTCTATTTTCTTGTTGTTTAACAAGTGGTCGTTTCTCAAGTTGTTTTGGCACCTTTTTTTTTCGAAAAGGAGGTATACCCCCGGCCTCTGCATCTCTTGATGCACACAGCCATTTATTAAAAAGTATCTCTTTGTGAATTGTGTAGGTTACTTCCTGCCGTAGCGTTTGTCAAAGTGCGGAGAAGGCACGTGGTTGTTCATGCTTCATGGAATAGCTAGATGTGATAATTCTTTAGGATTTATGTGGTTCGGCATACTCAGCCATCAAAAGTTTGACTATAGTGATACACTGACACTATCTCCGTTTGATAAATATTTCAGATTGACATGGGTAGAGTGATCCCAGAAGATGACGCAGTGAACATCAGTGCAAGGATGGCGCTGGAGACGCAGGACTACGCGCCCTCGGGCCCAAACAACCACCACAAGCCACCGGGTTGGAACTGAGCTAGCGCAGCCCGGGTCACAACTTCTATAAAGTTATATCGGCGGTTTCATTTAGTTAACCAGCCATGTTGTGCTGATCTATTGTGTGATGTGATGCTCACGATCTTAATTTACACTAGGATATGCTTGAAAGATGCCAACTTATTTTACCATTGTAAGAGTCATGTTTAATTGAGATATGACGATATTAATAAAATTTGGGCGTGGCTCAACCATGACCATTCTGCCGATAAACCTATCGGGTGAACAATTCTTCTCCCTAGCGCTTCCTTCCACCCAACGTTGTCTCCCCCTTCTGCTGCCAATAGCTTGTTGTTCCTCCATCGATGTTGCTGCCGTTGACTTCTCTTATGCACTAACCATCGCTACCGCCGCCACTGATGCCACCTTCTCCTCCACCCCCAGCAGCAGTTTCGTGCGGGTGTCGATTTTAGTCGTCGGTCGATGGTACATATCTCACGCCTTTTCTTCCTCTTCTCTCTCTTCTTCGCACTAGCTCTGAGTCGTATGTGTCCATCCGCCATACAATCATATGTCATCGACTCTAAAGAATTTGTGAAAAAAATGAGAACTTGATGGCAAAAATTAGTAAAAAAAAATGTGATTGCGACGGCCTCAAAACTGTAACAAAAACGCACACTAGAGGCCAATAAAACCACAACCTACTTTGCTTAAGTAGCAAACTGCATCGAGGATTGGAGTGCCTATTTGCCGCCTTAAGCGGCAAATATGACAACACCTGCCCCAAGAGACCTCATAACGGGATGGCGACTTAAGCAGTCTATTATCTCTATACAAAAAAATATGTTTCCAATTAATATATTTTAAAATACTTTTGATATTCAGTTTAAAATAATACAGACATATTTAAAAATAAATATATTCGTGTACCCAAACAAAAGAGTTCACTGCATATTTAAGAAATATTCTTGCGAACAAAAATAACCATTCATGTATTTAAAAATCATACTCCCTTCGTCCGGAAATACTTGTCATCAAAATGAATAAAACGAGATGTATCTAGACGTATTTTAGTTCTAGATACGTCCCTTTTTATCCATTTTGATGACAAGTATTTTCGGACGGAGGGAGAATGTTCCAAAATTGCATTCATAGTTTCATACATGTGGAATATATGCTCGTGTGATCTTAAAAATGTCATGTATTTCAAGAAACAAAAAGGTAACAAAATATGAAAACAATAAAAGAAAATGACATATCCTAGTATGTGAGCACAAATAACATCATTGTAAGCCAGATAAAATATGACAATGAATACAACATGGTTGTTAATGTCTTTTCTTGGATTTTCGTTTGCTTCTTATTGGTTTTGTTTGCTTAATAATCCAACTAAAATTTTGCCAGGTCTAAAATGGTGAGACAAACAACTTGATAAGTATTTTGCAGCAAGGGGTATTCAAAAAACATTTTCAATGAAAATTAGTTATTAGCCAAAACAACTAAACTCTTATTTAATATATATTTTTGAAATTTATAAAACAAAGGCAATATTTTCCAAAACGGAAATTTAATTACAAAAAGATTTAGTTTTATTCTGTATTTCTAAATTGTTGCAACCCACTATCTAATTTTCTTCTTCATACAACTATGTCACATCACCAAGTCAGGCATGTAGTCATAAGTTGCTTTTTTGCATTAATTTATTCATCCAAAACATGCCACCTTTTCAACTCATGCATGCCTTTTTTTCAAGGGAACCAAGTCATGCAAAATAATTTTGCATTAGTTTTTGTTTATTTAGCATTCATTTATGAATTTTTTTAACAAGATTCCCGCAGCTACATGTCTGCGACAATGTCATATCATCAAGTCATGCATGTAGCCATAAGTTGCTTCTTTCATTAATTTATTCATGCAAAACACCCCCACATTATCAACTCATGCATGTCATTTTTAAGGGGGAATCAGGTCATGCAAAATGCTCTTACAATAGTTGTTGTTCATTTAGCATTCATGTATGCATTTTAACAAGATTCTCACATCAATCTAAATAGTTGCAACCGACTATCTAATTTTTCTCTTCAATGCAACAGTGCTATGTCACCAAGACATGCATGTAGTCATAAGTTACTTTTAATCTATTCACCCAAAACATGCCAACTTATCAACTCATGCATGCCCTTAAGGGGACCAAGTCAAGCAAAACATTTTTACATTTTATTATATTATTTACCATTCATTTATGCATTTTGAACAAGATTCCAACAACAACACATCTTCATGTAATAATGTCACATCACCAAGTCGTGCCTATAGTCATAAGTTACTTTTTGCATTAATTTATTCATGCAAAACATGCTACTTATCAACTCATGCATGCCCTTTTTAAGGGAACCAAGTCATGCAAAATACTACTGCACTAGTTTTCGTTTATTTAGCATTCATTTATGCATTTTTAACTAGATTCTAGCAGCAACGTGTGAGGTATCGTCTAGTAGTGTATTAGACCATCTCCCATGCCAATATATATTTTTATATTGAAGTAACTATTTTTTGGCTTTTTTTTTGAAATAGCCGAACCAAGTGAAAATATTATTAGATGCATATATCTTTCTTTGATAAACTCAAAAATCATCAAAGCTAGCTTTTAGTGTTCTAAACATACTTGTATGGAAATTTGCCATGGTCGTACTAAAAATATTCTAAATATCCCCAAATAATTATTGATTGTTCCTAGGACCTATCTACACCTAGTAGACAAGGTTTCTCAGGCCAAACCATAGCGATGCTCAAAAGGGATATGCTTACAATCTTAGAGAAAACATAGAAATCTCTTTCTCTCTCTCTCCCAGTAGTACAAAAAAAATATTCACATATGTACGAACTATTCTGGTCCTATTCACAAAATATTATTCTGTTAACGTCGTCGAGTTGTCCCCGTTCAGCATGTGAACTGCATCCAGTAAAACATTGAACTTCCATGTTTTTTCACCAAGGAAGTGTGTAGTAAACCGTCAGAAAGCTCTTGACAAGGCGATCACTTCTCATCTTGAACATTTTCGTAGAATCCTCGTGGTTTAAGAGCGGCTTTGAAATGGGCGTTCATTTATATTTAAAAATGTGAATCAAACTTTTGACCTCATTTTTGAATGGTCTGGCGGAAAAGCACAAATGAGATAGTGTTGGAAACCTGTCCCAAATCCGCTCCTTTTTCATGTAGAAAGTTTTTTCCAAAATCCATATGGTTTAAGAGTAATTTGAAAACTCGTTGAATTTTGCCCTAAACATATTTTCACTTTAATATTTAAACGGTATGTAGGATTACAGCAAATGATATACCATCTAAAATATATGGAAAATACAAAACATTTTTATATAAAGTTTTCCAAATGTTGTATGGTTTAAATTCAAATTTTTATAACGCGGAAAAAATTTATAACGAAAATTTTCTCGGAATGGGGCAAATGATATACCATTAGAAAACTATTGAAAATGTGAAACTTTTTCATGTTGAACGCTTTCTCCACTTTGCAACCATCTAGGAGAAATTTCGAATATGGCGAGATTGAACCAGTTGTTTTTTCGTCCTGAAACAGAGTACTCGAACTACATTCTGTGAGCATTTGAATTGGGGGTGTTTCAAAGATCCATAAACTTCACTTTGTTTTTCAGTGTGGTTTTTACTCGTAACTCTTTAGCTGTTTATGAAAATTGAACAAATGATATACCATTGAAAAGCAATTGAAAAGGAGCAACCTTTTCATGTTGGTTTTTGTTCAAATTCGCCACAAATTAAGAGAAGCTTTGAATGATGTAAAAAAATATCGAACGACATACATCGAACTTTTGAATCGTTTGTCGGAATGAAGCATATAATATACCATTGGAAAACATTTGAACTTGAGCAACTTTTTCATGTAAAAGTTTTTTGAGATTCATGCGGAATGGGCCAGCAGTAGGTGCGAAATTGTTGCAGTGGAGGATTAAAGTCTGGTGTTATTTGCGTCAGCCATGGACGAGACCAGAATGTGGTTCACCGATTTTGGCGTTGTTCACACTCTATACAGTTTTGGATGCTTTTAATGGAGGTTTTTGTTGTGCCCATGCCTCGAACCGCCGAAGATAGATTCACACGAACTCATGTGCAACTCCTTGACTAGTTGGGGCATGTCGGGGCAGAAGAGAAGGTGGTCGTTCTATGTGGACTGTATGAGTTGTGGCTATAATGGAATAATGCAAAGGAAATCCATAGGCTCGAAGATCTTATTGTCATCAAGGAATGCGTGTTGCGCCTATTGGAGGAACAGAGGTCGATCCACGAGGACTCGGGCGGCAACAGCATAGAAGACCGTCAGATCCCTCGGTAGGGTACCTTGCATAGCTGGAAATCACAGATCGGAGCTCACATGGGGTTTACTCGGGTTCGGGCCTCTAGGGTGGAGTAATACCCTACGTCCTGCTTGTTGTTTGTTTATTGATGATGGGTATACCTCGTGCGAGGTATTACAAAGAGATGCATGATTCTACCGAGAGTTGTTTCTACAGAAGTAGATGGGAATCAAAGCCCCTTGGCCTCCCCTTATATACACGGTAGAGGCTAAGATTTTACAAAGAGAGATGCAATATTGGTCGCCATCATCATCATCTTGGGACGATGATCCAAGGACGTCTATCCCTTCCCTCGAGGTCCCTCATGTCGTTTTGTATAAGGTGGGCCGTGCTCGTTCCCGCCTCGACTGCGTCAACTTTGATGTGCAACGTTCCTGAACCCCCGCGACGTCTGCTCAGCTACCTCGCCTTCACCTCGTCATAGCCAGATCCGACGAGCTGCTCCCGCGGGCGATTTGCAAGAAAGTGCTAGGCCTCTCACCGGTGACGTTGGACTCCCCCTCCTCTCATGTCGTCATTTGTGGCACGCTCTTCCACCCACCCACAGGTGACCACCGCGTCTGCCTATTCTTGCACGAGGACGCGGTGCCCCCAGAGTCAGTCGTGCCCGCACCGATAGTGTTCCTCGACCTGTCGGCCAGCCTCGTCAACATGGACATCACCGCCGGTGGTATGACCGTGCTCAAGTGCCAACGAGAGTAGGCCGACAATGGAGATGCTCTCCTATAGAGTCATCGAAGTGGTCGTCAGTTTGCAACAGGGGACAAGTTGCAGTCTAGCCTTCTAAAACAGTGTTCGGGTTGCAAGAAAGTGGAGTAGTGGAGTTTGGCTCCTGACCGTCTGACCAAGAACAAACCCGACGACCATGGAGCGGCGGATGCACAAGGCAAGTGTTTCCGATAACCTATGGGCGATGCTACGCGTCCGCCCACGAATAAAGTTAAAAGATCACCCGCCTCCCTTACAGTTGGATGAAGCTGCGGATGGCCGCGTGGTCTACCCACGTGATCCGTCATCTTTGCAACAAATGTGTTGTTGCAGTATTTTCTGCAACAGAGGTCCAGTTGAAGAAATTATTCGCAAGATAGGCCATGTTGCAGAAAATTTTTAAACTATTATTTCCTCTTAACCTGTTGCAACAAGAGTCTTGTTGCAGAAATATGATCTTGCTAAAGAAAAAAAATCAATTGCGGATCCCACCCCACGCCATCCAGCAGCAACATCAGACGCATGCGATGTCGGGGATGATCGAAGGGCGGAGGCTACCATGGCATTGCGGCGTCAATCTAGCCTGAGCGGCGTAGATCCGATGGGAGGCCGCTCGGATAAAGTCATTGGGCGGCCGTGGAGAGGCGACCAACGGCCGAGGAGATGGAGTATGAGAGTGGGTCGGGCCCGTCGATGGAGGAGAGAAATGAGGAGGAGAGAGGGAAGGGTCGATGAAGGAGGAGAGCATGCTCGTCCATGCCGGCATCACCGTGTCTAGTGGCGCATGTGCCTGGAGGCCATGGGGATCTAGATCTTGCAACAAGCTAGTTGTTGCCGGGGCGAAAATTACAACAATGATCCTGTTGCAAAGAACTGTGGGAAGAGGATACTTCAGAGCCAAATGATTAAAAAAACCATCCGACAGTCATAAAGACGGTGGATGCGTGAGAAAATATTGGTCGGGTGAACAGAAGAGTTTCCCATAAACTAAACTGGTAACTGCACAATTTTGAAGCCACAATAAACTAAAGTGTGGAACAAGAGTGTGCATCTTTTTAATCTAGTTTATGGGCCGACCACCTGGAGCATTTCACTCGAGCCCAGCCCAACAAAACCAGCCGCGGTCTACCAGCAAACGGTGTGGGCAAATTTGATAAATTTGACCTATAGACGAAATTAAATCACAAAATGGACCGTCCGTGAAACTATTTCACACGGTGACTGTGGCGCTAGCTCTCGGGCGCTGCACTAGTCTGGCCCGGGAGCTAAGCGCTGCACTAGTGCAACTCCTACGAGCTAAATGCCTTTCAGATAGTATGGCGCCTAGCTCTCGGTATTACACGACTTAGTAATTTTCGACACACGTGTGCGACGCTGGCCGTGTAGCGCCTATCCGTGAGGCGTTGCACACGTGGTGTAGCGCCGCCGTGGCGGGCGTCACACAAAAAGGTCAGCCGCGTGAAATAGTTTCACGGATAGTTCATTCTATGATTTGATTTCGTTTATAGGTCAAATTTGTTAAATTTGCCAACGGTGTGACGGCGTCGAGCACCAGCACTCCATGGCATGGCCACTTCCCTGGCCGCTCTCATCGCCGGCGCCGCCGGCGTGCAGCAAATACGGCAGCTCCACGCCATCCTCCTCACTTCTGGCCGCCTCCCCTCCCTCGGTCCTATCCTCCTCCGCCGCCTCATTTCCCTGCCCTCTCCCCACCTCCACCACGCGCAGCGCCTCCTCCTGTCCCTCCCCTCTCCGCCCCTCGCGCTCTTCAACCTCCTCCTTCCCCCACTCGCCTCCTCGCCCGATCCCGCCGCAGCGGCCCGCCTCTTCGTCCACCTCCGCCGCAGCGGCCTACGCCCTGACGCGCACACACTCCCGCACGTTCTCAAGGCCCTCGCGCGCCTCGCACCGGGATCCCTTCCCCTCGCCGCCTCCACCCACGCGGAGGCCGTCAAGGACGGCTTAGACTGCGCCGTGGTCTACGTACGGAACGCCCTAATGGCTGCCTACTCGGCCTGTGGCCAACCGGCGCGCGCCATGCAGATGTTCGACGAAATGCCGCGCCGGACCGTGGTGTCCTGGAACACGGCGCTCACTGCCTGCGTGGACAACGACTGCCACGACCGGTGCGTTGGCCTGTTCTCTGCGATGGTAGAGGCCGGGTTCGAGCCCGACCAGACCACGCTCGTGTGCATGATGTCCGCCGCCGCTGAGCTTGGCAACTTGCCGCTCTGCAAGTGGGCGCATGGGCAGGTCGTCGCCCGGCGGCTGGACATGACGCTTCAGCTTGGCACGGCGGGAGTGAACATGTATGCGAAGTGTGGCTTGGTAAGTTATGCCTGGCGCTTGTTTGAGAGGATGCCGACGCGAAATGTCTGGACCTGGAGCGCAATGATCCAGGGGTTTGCACAGAATGGATTAGCCGGGGAAGCGCTCAAGCTGTTCGAAAGGATGAAGGGTGCATCAGTTGCGCCCAATTATGTCACATTTCTCGGGCTGCTCTGCGCATGTAGCCATGCTGGGCTGGTCGACGAGGGACGTCAGTTTTTCCATGAAATGCGGCATGTATACAAGATCGAGCCAATGATGAGACACTACAGCGCCATGGTCGATGTCCTAGGGCGCAACGGTCGCCTCCAGGAAGCGTATGACTTTGTAATGGACATGCCTCTCGAGGCTGACCCAGTTGTATGGAGGACATTGTTGGGCGCGTGCCAGATGCACAGCTCCAAGGACTGCATTGACATTGTCAACAAGGTGCAGGAGAGATTGCTTGAGCTGGAGCCCAGGAGAAGTGGGAACTATGTGATGGTCGCAAACATCTACTGCGATGTTGGGTCGTGGGACGAGGCGGCGAAGGCGAGGAGGGTGATGAGGGAAGGGGGGATGAAGAAGATGGCAGGTGAGAGCTGCATCGAGGTTGGGGGGCAGGTGCATCGCTTTATCGCTGGGGATGATTCTTGCCCAGAATATGATCGGGCTTGTAGCCTTGTCCATGAATTGAATGTCAATATGAGAAAATGTGAACTTATTGATGGGATTTCGCTTATTGATGCTGAATGATTACATAATTTGCATTCCTTAATCTTTACCTGATGATACGTTTGCATCTGTTGATTGTGCCGCATCTAGCCATTGATGAAATGAAAATGCTTTGCGTCCGATATTTTCAGTAGAACCTCTGTATGATACTAGAACCATGCCTAAGATACTGGTGTGGCCATTCCATCGAAGGGTCATGGAATAGTGTCGTACGAGTATTCATCATACGTACAGCAATGCTCCTGATGCAGCTTTACTGATAACTGAACAACCAAATTTTATTAAATTTTCTGGAATTTCTCATCAAAACAGGAACTTGGTGTTTGCTTATTTTAATAGACATCGTCATCTTGTTTATGACAGTAACACATGGGTAAGTACCCAAATTTCTTATTTCGAAACTTAAATGGACATTGTTAGTCAAGGTACATCCCATATCAACAATCTTTTTTTAGTGGACCCACATCAACAATCTGATCACGAACAATGGCCAAAGTTAGTGGTAGATTACCTATTTATCTGGATCTCCTTGGCAGCGGTACTGTTTGTGAAAAAAGAAACTATGTGTGATTTATTTTGAACCATCTTCAATGATTGTCACTCTTGCAAATCGATCGCCGGGTATAAAAAATCAGGTAGGAACTCATTGAAGAAAGACATGGGCAGCTTGAGGTAGAAAACTGAAGAAATACGGAAAATGTAGGTTTACAGCATGCCCGCCTGATTTCGACATGATTGATTGTACCGAAATTTGTTTGACTGTATCGTAGGAAAAAAAAGTTCAACGATGTGTGGTCCAAATGGGGGTAATATTTTGAAACATAGTGTGAAGAATCTTCAAGTGAAATTTGTACACGGTTCTTTTTTTTTTTGCAGGTGAATTTGTACACGATTCAGTTCTACAAATGAAACAATTTGCATAAAATAATTTTAAAAGTCTAATGTTTCAATTGTGATTACTTTGTATGTACAGAATGAGAAAGTTACGAAGAAGGTTTTTAACCTATATACTCCCTCCGTTCCAAAATAGATGACCCAACCTGATACTAAAGTTAGTACAAAGTTGAGTCATCTATTTTGGAACGGAGGGAGTATTATTCTATCCGTGTTACTAAATATAAGACGTTTTCGCAATTCAATAAGAAAGCCACAGTTATTTTTCACGCAGGGCGCAAATGGCCATAAGTTTGTACGTTTGAACGTCTTATGGGTAAGTATCTATACAGGACCTACGTATGTGATTTTTTCCATGATTTTTTCAATACTTAGAAAGAAACACGATTTTCACCAAGGTTTTTACAAAGTGGGTTCACATGGACCTAGGTTCTCTTGAGCAATTCCCCTCTGTTTGATGCATTTTCACATTAAGGGCGCGTTTGGTTGCCCGCACTGATTTTGGCGTATTTGCATACACTTCTTAACCAGGCATGGCTGAGCCAAAACAGCCTATAAACCACCATCTGCATATAGTCTGGTTGCCTGCATATAGGTTAGCTGCATGAGGGAACTAATTTTGACCTTGTGTTTGGTTGGCTACATCGCATTAGGCTTACACAGGACTAGATGTTTGGTTGCAACCCACATTAGGTGCTGTCACCACTTCTCACTAGTGGTGACCTTACCACACACGATTAAACAGTTTCACTCATAGCTAAAACAAATTACGGTTCATCCTACCTACTACCGAATGGCAGTACACATTATTAAGAACCAAATGGCTAAATGGGAGAAAATTCATCAACTCCTCTTCGTCTTCTGCTGCTGCTGCTTCCTCCTCTTCTGCTGCTATCGCTCTTTGTCTTCCTCCTCTGCTACTGTTGCTGCTTTTGCTCTTCTTCTCCAGATCCTTGTCTGACCTCTGTTATCCCACATTGCATGTGCCCACTCCAGCCTTTTGTTCTTCCAGGCTTCATTGTCATATGCCTTAACACCATGGCCATCGAGGTCAAGATCGTCAGGCGTCACCTCTTCCTCCTCAGGCACCAGTTCATCAATGCCCCATTGCAGGATCCAGTTATGCAGAATGCAATATGCAAGAACAAACTTAACCTGGGTAGGGTAAGGGTGGAATGGCTTCTGATCCAGGATCTTGAACCTATTCTTGAGAGATCCAAATGCCCTCTCAACCGTTACTCTAAGGTTGGAGTGTTTGAGATTGAACAACTCTTGTGGAGTCTTAGGGTAGTTCCTACCAGAGAACTGATGGTGCCTAGTTTTTCTGAAGGGTGGAAGAACACTTGGGCGACATGCATGGCTAGTATCTCCTAGGGAGAACTTGCCATCAGGGATGTTGATGCCATCAGGGCGACTGATGTTGTCACGGAGTATGTTAGCATCATGTGCTGACCCTTTCCAGCCAACCAGCACATAGGTGAACTTCATATCAAAGTCAACAGCAGCAAGCACATTCTAGCTTGTGTAGTGCTTCCTCCCCTTGAATGTTGCAACTTGTGACCTTGGCACTCTGGTAGTGACATGAGTACTATCTATTGCCTCAATGCAATCCTGAAATGGCAATACAAGATTGTGTCAGTGCTCACCTTGAACTATACAAGCATATCAAGCAATAAACTACATACTATAGTGCTCACCTTGAAGTATGGATACCATCTTTGGCTTGTGCGAATCTTGGTAGGAGTCCGACCAATGGTGACTTGATCATCTCTCCTTTGAGCTCCCCAACAACATGCAACCTTGCTTGAAGTATCTTGAGATGGTCTCCATTGACCTCCTGAACGTGTTGTGGATAACCCTAAACCTCTGGTTATGGCCAACAATATGAAGGAACATGGCCACTTGCTCATCCACACTGGTGTGGATGCTGTCTTCTAGCAGCCCCCTGGAACTATATCTGGCCATGGGCTGGGCTGGGCCGGGCCTAAAAAAGGCCACAGCAAAAAACTGAGGCCCAGGCCCTACCATCGGGCCTACTTTTCAAGCTCAAGCCCAGCCCATCTGGTAAAAAGCCCTGAAAAGCCCTTAGGGCTTAGGGCCATGGTCCGGGCCTCTTCCTTAAAATACCAATATGCCAAGCCCAAGCCCGCCCAAGCCCTGTTGGTGGGCTCAAAACTTAGGCCCAAGCCCGGCCCACGAGCAAGCCCATCGGGCCTAGGCCCTGGATTTTAGGGCCGGGCCTGGGTGGGCCGATAGGGCCGGGCCTGAGATGGTCAGGACTACCTGGACCTGAAGGTCTGAACAAGTCTGACAAATGGTGCTCTTTTCATTCTAAGCATCCACATAGCCTCTGTGTTGTTGCAGTTGTATATGTAGTTGTAACACCCCTATGTAATGATGCTATAGTAACCCTTGGGGTTAAGTTAATCTTTTTGCTAAACAAGTGTTTGATCATCATTGTCTAAAACCTCTTTCAAATTCTAGTTGAATTCAAATTTCAAATTCTGAGTGAAATTCAAAATTGCTCAAACATGAAAACTAAAATGTTCATCATGTTCCAAATAATCCATAACTAATATTGGTGGTGAAACAACATTTTTGCAGAATGTTTAAGTGGCCTAAACTACTTAAAATAGTGACCTAAACAATAAAGTAAATGTCTTTTTAATTTATAAAAATTGCAAACTTTTTCAAAAGCCTCCAATCCTTTTGTGGCAGTGCACAATAATCCTTTGTGATTGTTTTGGCCAGTGGCTTATTTTTGCAAGGACAATTGTGGCTAAAATAAAAGAGGGGCAAAAGCCGCTGAAAAAGAAAAATAAAAAGAAATAAAAAGGAAAAGGGAAAAGGGAACCCCCTGCCCCTGGGCCTAAGGCCATAGAGACAGGTCCAGCCGGCCAGGCCCACCTTCCCCACTGGGTCGCTCCTTTCCCCCTCCCTGTTCCTCTGACCGTGCCCACGGTTGCTGCCGAAACCACCTCGCCGACCATGCCGCTACAGGCGCCGCGGGGAGGATGAGGACACCAGCGTCGGCGCCCTGGCTTCCGCCGAGATCTTTTCCCCCTCACCCACTTCCCCCTTCTCCCTCTCTCTCTCCTTCATTTTGGATAGGAGGCTGACGCGGTCGCCGCCGTGCCTCGCCCGTCCTCGCGGTCACTGAGCCCCATTCGCCTCTCCATCGTGCACATCGTCTCCGTCGTCGTCGTCTACCCCGTCCCCGTACGTGAGCGTGAGCCGGGAGCCACTGCGGGGAGCGGATCGAGCCGCCCCCTTTCGCCTCCATCACCGGCGAACTCCGTCGTTTCCGGCAACTGCTGATGCTACTAAGCTTACACCGGGCCACCTTGTGCCTCCCCGGTGAGCTCCTCTTCCTTCTCCCTCTCCTTGCTGACTTTGGCGCGCCCCCTAACGGCTTTCCCCACGCACGCCCGAATGCAGCGCCATGGAGCTCGTCCCCGGCGAGTCTCCGGTGACCAAATGGTCACGGGCGTATGCTGCTACGTCTTGAGCTTGCGTTGGTTTTCCTTGAAGAGGAAAAGGTGATGCAGCAATAGTAGCGTAAGTATTTCCCTTAGTTTTTGAGAACCAAGGTATCAATCCAGTAGGAGGCTCCTCAAAAGTCCCACGCACCTACACAAACAAACAAAGAACTGCAAACCAACGCAATAAAGGGGTTGTCAATCCCTTCACGGCCACTTGCGAAAGTGAGATCTAATAGAGATAGTATGCTAAGATAAATATATTTTTGGTATTTTATAATATAGATGCAAAAAGTAAAGATGCAAATAAAAGTAGATTGGAAGCAAATATGATAAGAGATAGACCCGGGGGGCATAGGTTTCACTAGTGGCTTCTCTCAAGATAGCATAAGTATTACGGTGGATGAACAAATTACTGTCGAGCAATTGATAGAAAAGCGAATAATTATGAGATTATCTAGGCATGATCATGTATATAGGCATCACGTCCGTGACAAGTAGACCGACTCTGCTGCATCTACTACTATTACTCCACACATCGACCGAGTCCTGCTTTGCATCTAGAGTATTAAGTTCATAAAGACGAGTAACACATTAAGCAAGATGACATGATGTAGAGGATAAACTCATGCAATATGATATAAACCCCATCTTTTTATCCTTGATGGCAACAATACAATCGTGCCTTGCAACCCTTTTTGTCACCGGGTAAGGACACATAAGATTGAACCCAAAGCTAAGCACTTCTCCCATGGCAAGAAAGATCAATCTGAAGGAAATATGCCCTAGAGGCAATAATAAAGTTATTATTTATTTCCTTATTTCATGATAAATGTTTATCATTCATGCTAGAATTGTATTAACCGGAAACATGATACATGTGTGAATGCATAGACAAAACAATATGTCACTAGTATGCCTCTACTAGACTAGCTTGTTAATCAAAGATGGTTATGTTTCCTAACCATGAACAAAGAGTTGTTATTTGATTAACAAGGTCACATCATTAGTAGAATGATCGATTGACATGACCCATTCCATTAGCTTAGCACACGATCGTTTAGTATGTTGCTCTGCTTTTATCCATGACATATACATGTTCCTGTAACTATGAGATTATGCAACTCCCTTTACCGAGGAACACTTTGGGTGCTACCAAACGTCACAACGTAATCGGGTGATTATAAAGGAGTACTACAGTGTCTCCAAAGGCGATGTTGGGTTGTCGTATTTGAGATTAGGTTTTGTCACTCCGATTGTCGGAGAGGTATCTCTGGGCCCTCTCGGTAATGCACATCATCAAGCCTTGCAAGCACTACAACTAATGAGTTAGTTGTGAGATGATGTATTACTGAACGAGTAAAGAGACTTGCGTAAACGAGATTGAACTAGGTATTGGATACCGACGATCGAATCTCGGGCAAGTAACATACCGATGACAAAGGGAACAACGTATGTTGTTATGCGGTCCGACCGATAAAGATCTTCGTAGAATATGTAGGAACCAATATGGGCATCCAGGTCCCGCTGTTGGTTATTGACCGTGAATAGTTCTAGGTCATGTCTACATTGTTCTCGAACCGTAGGGTCCGCACGCTTAAGGTTTCGATGGCGGTTATTATGAGTTTATGTATTTTGATGTACCGAAGAAGTTGAGTCCGGATGTGATCACGGACATGACGAGGAGTCTCGAAATGGTCGAGACATAAAGATTGATATATTGGAAGCCTATGTTTGGAGTTCGAATGGTTCCAAGGCGAAAACAGAATTTACTGCGAGTACCGGAGGTTACTGGAACCCCGGGGTAAATGGGCCTCGATGGGCCTCGAGGGAGAAGAGGAAGGGCGGCCAGGGGGCCGGCCCCCCCCCCAGTCCGAATAGGACAAGGAGGGGCGGCGCCCCTTTCCTCTTCCCTCCCCCAATCCTATTCCAACTAGGAAGGGGGAGTCCTACTCCCGGTGGGAGTAGGACTCCTCCCGCCGCCTCCTCTAGGCCGGCCGGCCTCCCCTCCCTCCTTTATATCACGGGGCAGGGGGCACCCTAGGACACACAAGTTAGATCTACGGATCGTTCCTTAGCCGTGTCGGTGCCCTCTCCACCATATTCCACCTCGGTTATACTGTCATGAAGCTTAGGCGAAGCCTGCGCCGTGAAACATCAAGATCGTCCTGCACGCGTCTTGTGAAACTCTCCCTCGACACTCGGCTGGATCGGAGTCTGAGGGACATCATCGAGCTGTCGTGTGTCAAGAACTCGGGCGCCGGAGTAACGGTGCCGGATCGGTCGGATCGCGAGGAGAACGTCGACTACTTCCTCTACGTTGTGATCGCTTCCGCCGGGTCTACAAGGGTATGTGGACAACACTCTCCCCTCGTTGCTATTCATCACCATGATCTTGCGTGTGCGTAGGAATTTTTTGAAATTACTCGTTCCCCAACAATGGGTATCGAGCCTAGGTTTTATGGTTTGATGTTTTGCACGAGTAGAACACAAGTGAGTTGTGGGCGATACAAGTCATACTTCCTACCAAAGATGTCATACTTTGGTTCAGCGGTATTGTGAGATGAAGCGGCCCGGACCGACATTACGCGTGCGCTTCGCGAGACTGGTTTCACCGCCACGAGCACTCGTTGCTTAAAGGTGGCCGGTGGGTGCTGTCTCTCTCACTTTAGTTGAACTGAGTGTGGCTCGCCCGGTCCTTGAGAAGGTTAAAGCGAGTCTATTTGACGAAGTATTGTTGTGGTTTTGATGCGTGGGTGAGACTGGTTCTTGCTTAAGCCCATAGCAGCCACGTAAAATTTGCAACAACAAAGTAGAGGACGTCTAACTTGTTTTTGCGGGGCATGTTGTGATGTGATATGGTCAAGGCGTGATGCTATATTTTATTGTATGAGATGATCATGTTTTGTAACCGAAGTTATCGGCAATCGGCAGGAGCCATATGGTTGTCGCTTTATTGTATGCAATGCAATCGCTACTGTAATGCTTTACTTTATCACTAAGCGGTAGCGATAGTCGTAGAAGCATAAGTTTGGCGAGGCGACAACGATGCTACGATGGAGATCAAGGTGTCGCGCCGGTGGCGATGGTGATCATGGTGGTGCTTTGCAAGATGGAGATCATGAAGCACAAGATGATGATGACCATATCATATCACTTATATTGATTTGCATGTGATGTTTATCCTTTTATGCATCTTATCTTGCTTTGATTGACGGTAGCATTATAAGATGAT
Source organism: Aegilops speltoides (assembly GCA_021437245.1). Classification (NCBI taxonomy): domain Eukaryota; kingdom Viridiplantae; phylum Streptophyta; class Magnoliopsida; order Poales; family Poaceae; genus Aegilops; species Aegilops speltoides. Next base: position 319,033,555 of record CM038145.1, on the reverse strand, counting down.
CTCTCACTAAATTATCAAGAAGTGTTCTCCCGAGTATGCACCGTTGCCAAAGTTAAATCGTGCCCGGACACCACGTGATGATCGGGTGTGATAAGCTCTCGTCCATCTACAACGGGTGCAAGCCAGTTTTGCACACGCAGAATACTCGGGTTATACTTGACGAGCCTAGCATATGCAGATATGGCCTCGAACACGGAGACCGAAAGGTCGGCGTGAATCATATAGTAGATATGATCAACATAAGATGTTCACCATTGAAAACTACTCCATTTCACGTGATGATCGGTTATGGTTTAGTTGATTTGGATCACGTGATCACTTAGATGACTAGAGATGTTTTTCTAAGTGGGAGTTCTTAAGTAATATGATTAATTGAACTTAAATTTATCATGAACTTAGTACTGATAGTATCTTGCTTGTTTATGTTTGATTGTAGATAGATGGCTCGTCTTTGTTGTTCCGTTGAATTTTAATGCGTTCCTTGAGAAAGCAAAGTTGAAAGATGATGGTAGCAATTACACGGATTTGGGTCCGTAACTCGAGGATTATCCTCATTGCTGCATGTAAGAGTTACGTCTGGATGCACCGCTAGGTGCCAGACTCTTCTTGATGCTGGCCGACGGCGTTAAGAACGTCTGGCGAGCAAAGCGATGACTACTCTATAGTTCGATGTGCCATGCTTTACGGCTTAGAACCGGGACTTCAACGACGTTTTGAGCGTCATGGAGCATATGAGATGTTCCAGAGTTGAAGTTGATATTCAACAGAATGCCCGGATTGAGAGATATGAAGTCTCAATAAGTTCTATAGCTGCAAGATGGAGGAGAATAGTTACATTAGTGAGCACATACTCGTAATGTCGGGTACTACAATCACTTGACACAATTGGGAGTTAATCTTCCGGATGATTGTGTCATTGATGAATTCTTCAATCACGCCACCAAGCTACAAAGGCTCCGTGATGAACTATAATATGCAAGGGTTAGTAAAGACTATACCGAGCTCTTCGCAATGCTAAAGGCTGCGGAGGTAGAAATCAAGAAGGAGCATCAAGTGTTGATGGTCAATAAGACCACTAGTTTCAAGAAGAAAGGCAAAGGGAAGAAGAAGGAACTTTAAGAAGAACAGCAAGCAAGTTCTTTGCTCAGAGAAGAAACCCAAGTCGGACCTAAGCACAAAACGAGTGCTTCTCTGCAAGCGGTAGTCCTTTGAGCGGAACTGCCCCAAGTATTTGGCGGATAAGAAGGATGGCAAGGTGAACAAAGGTATATGTGATATACAAGTGTACCTTACTAGAGCTCGTAGTAGCACTGGGTATTTGATATGGTTACATTGCTAATATTTGCAACTCGAAGCAGGGACTACTGATTGCGAACTCGGCAAAGGGCGAGGTGACGATCTTGCGTGGGAAATGGTTCCAAAGTCGATGTGATCGCGGTCGACACGCTACCTCTACATCTACCTTCGGGATTAGTTTTAGACCTAAATAATTGTTATTTGGTGCTGCGTTGAGCATGAACATTATATCTGGATCTTGTTTGATGCGAGGCGGTTATTCATTTAAATCGAGAATAATGGTTGTTCTATTTATATGAGTAATATCTTTTATGGTCATGCACCCTTGGGGAGTGGTCTATTTTAATGAATCTCGATAGTAGTGATACACATATTCATAATGTTGAAACCAAAAGATGCAGAGTTGATAATGATAGTGCAACTTATTTGTGGCACTTGCCGTTTAGGTCATATCGGTGTAAAGCGCATGAAGAAACTCCATCTTGATGGACTTTTGGAGTCACTTGATTATGAATCACTTGGCACTTCGAACCGTGCCTCATGGGCGAGATGACTAGAACACCGTTCTCGGTACTATGGAGAGAGCAACAGATTTGTTGGAAATCATACATACTGAGATGTATGTGGTCCGATGAATGTTGAGGCTCGTGGCGGATATCGTTATTTTCTCACCTTCACAGATGACTTAAGCGGATATGGGTATATCTACTTAATGAAACATAAGTCTGAACGTTTGAAAAGTTCAAAGAATTTCAGAGTGAAGTTGAAAATCATCGTAACAAGAAAATTAAGTTTCTACGATCGATCGTGGAGGTGAATATTTGAGTTCTGAGTTTGGTCTACATTTGAAACAATGCGGAATAGTTTAAGAACTTACGCCACCCTAACACCACAACAGTAATGGTGTGTCCGAGCGTCGTGTCGTGCTTTACTAGATATGGTGCGATCTATGATGTCTCTTCTGATTTACCGCTATCATTTTGGGGTTATGCTCTAGAGGCGGCCGCATTCACACTTGAATAGAACACCGTCGAAATCCGTTGAGGCGACACCTTATGAACTATGGTTTGGCAAGAAACCAAAGTTGTCATTTCTTAAAGTTTGGGGATGCGATGCTTATGTGAAAAAGCTTCAACCCGATAAGCTCGAACCCAAATCGAGAAATGTGTCTTCATAGGATACCCAAAGGAGACAGTTGGGTACACCTTCTATCACAGATCCGAAGGCAAGACATTCGTTGCTAAGAATGGATCCTTTCTAGAGAAGGAGTTTCTCTCGAAAGAAGTGAGTGGGAGGAAAGTGGAACTTGATGAGGTAATAGTACCTTCTCCCTTACTTGAAAGTAGTTCGTCGCAGAAACCGGTTTACGAGACACCTATACCAAGTAGTGAGGAAGTTGATGATGTTGATCATGAAACTTCGATCAAGTTACTCTGAGAACCTCGTAGATCAACGAGTAAGATCCGCACTGAGTGGTACGGCAATCCTGCTCGGAAATCATGCTACTAGATCATGATGAACCTCGAACTATGAAGAAGCGATGGTGAGCCCAGATTCCATAAAATGGCTTGAGGCCATGAAATCGAGATGGGATCCATGTATGAAAACAAAGTATGGACTTTGGTTGACTTGCCCGAGGGACGGCAAGCAATAGAAAACAAATGGATCTTCAAGAAGAAGACCGACGGTACGGTAATGTTATCGTCTATAAAGCTCGACTTATCGCAAAAGGTTTTCGGCAAGTTCAAGGGATTGACTACGATGAGACCTTCTCACCAGTGGCGATGCTTAAGTCTGTCCGAATCATGTTAGCAATTGCCGCATTTTATGATTATGAAATTTGGCAAATGGATGTAAAGACGCATTCTGAATGGATTTACGGAAGAAGAGTTGTATATGATGCAACCGAAGGTTTTATCGATCCAAAGGGAGCTAACAAGGTGTGCAAGCTCCAATGATCCATCTATGGATTGGTGCAAGCATCTCGGAGTTGGAATAAGCGCTTTGATAGTGTGATCAAAGCATTTGGGTTTGTCTGACTTTTGGAGAAGCTTTGTATTTACAAGAAAGTGAGTGGGAGCTCAGTAGCATTTACGATATTATATGTAGATGACATATTGCTGATCGGAAATGATATAGAATTCTGGATAGCATAAAGGATACTTGAATAAGAGTTTTTAATGAAAGACCTCGGTGAAGCTGCTTACATATTGGGCATTAAGATCTATAGAGATAGATCAAGGCGCTTAATTGGACTTTCACAAAGCACATACCTTGACAAAATTTTGAAGAAGTTCAAAATGGATCAAGCAAAGAAAGGGTTCTTGCACGTGTTACAAGGTGTGAAGTTGAGTAAGACTCAATGCCCGACCACTGCGAGAAGATAGAGAGAAATGAAAGATGTTCCTATGCTTCACCATAGGCTCTATCATGTATGCAATCTTGTGTACTGACACGATGTGTGCCTTGCTATAAGCCTAGCAGGAGGTACCAAAGTAATCCAGAGTGGATCATCGGACAGCGGTCAAGAACATCTGAAATACGAAAAGGACTAAGGATATGTTTCTCGTATATGGAGGTGACAAAGAGCTCATCGATAGCGGTTATGTTGATGCAAGCTTTGACACCGATCCGGACGATTCTAAATCGCAGACGGATCGTATTTACACTAAGCGGAGGAGCTCGGTTGGTGCGAGTTCTAAACAAAGCGTCGTGGCGGGATCTACATGTGAAGCGGAGTACATAGCAGCTTCGGAGCAGCTAATGAAGGAGTCTCGATGAAGGAGTTCATATCCGATCTAGGTGTCATACCTAGTGCATCGGGTCCAATGAAAATCTTCGTGACAATCTTGGAGCAATTGCCTTAGCAAAGGAATCCAGATTTCACAAGAGGACCAAGCACATCAAGAGACGCTTCAATTCCATCCGGGACTTAGTCCGGTGGGAGACATAGAGATTTGCAAGATACATACGGATCTGAATGTTGCGAACCGTTGACTAAGCCTCTTCCACGAGCAAAACATGATCGGCACCAAGACTCCATGGGTGTTAGAATCATTACTATGTAATCTAGATTATTGACTCTAGTGCAAGTGGGAGATCAAGGAAATATGCCCTAGAGGCAATAATAAAGTTATTATTTATTTCCTTATTTCATGATAAATGTTTATCATTCATGCTAGAATTGTATTAACCGGAAACATGATACATGTGTGAATGCATAGACAAAACAATATGTCACTAGTATGCCTCTACTAGACTAGCTTGTTAATCAAAGATGGTTATGTTTCCTAACCATGAACAAAGAGTTGTTATTTGATTAACAAGGTCACATCATTAGTAGAATGATCGATTGACATGACCCATTCCATTAGCTTAGCACACGATCGTTTAGTATGTTGCTCTGCTTTTATCCATGACATATACATGTTCACGTAACTATGAGATTATGCAACTCCGTTTACGGAGGAACACTTTGGTGCTACCAAACGTCAACGTGAATGGGTGATTATAAAGGAGTACTACAGTGTCTCCAAAGGCGATGTTGGGTTGTCGTATTTGAGATTAGGTTTTGTCACTCCGATTGTCGGAGAGGTATCTCTGGGCCCTCTCGGTAATGCACATCACTAAGCCTTGCAAGCACTACAACTAATGAGTTAGTTGTGAGATGATGTATTACGGAACGAGTAAAGAGACTTGCCGGTAACGAGATTGAACTAGGTATTGGATACCGACGATCGAATCTCGGGCAAGTAACATACCGATGACAAAAGGAACAACGTATGTTGTTATGCGGTCTGACCGATAAAGATCTTCGTAGAATATGTAGGAACCAATATGGGCATCCAGGTCCCGCTGTTGGTTATTGACCGTGAATAGTTCTAGGTCATGTCTACATTGTTCTCGAACCGTAGGGTCCGCACGCTTAAGGTTTCGATGGCGCTTATTATGAGTTTATGTATTTTGATGTACCAAGAAGTTCGAGTCCGGATGTGATCACGGACATGACGAGGAGTCTCGAAATGGTCGAGACATAAAGATTGATATATTGAAGCCTATGTTTGGAGTTGGAATGGTTCCAAGTAAAAGAATTCTGAGTATCGGAGGTTACGGAACCCCGGGGTAAATGGGCCTCGATGGGCCTCGAGGAGAAGAGGAAGGGCCGGCCGGGGTGGCCGCGCCCCCCCCCAGTCCGAATAGGACAAGGAGGGGGGCGCCTCTTCCTCTTCCCTCCCCCAATCCTATTCCAACTAGGAAGGGGAGTCCTACTCCCTGGGAGTAGGACTCCTCCCGCGCCTCCTCTAGGCCGCCGGCCTCCCCCTTCCTCCTTTATATCACGGAGCAGGGGGCACCCTAGGACACACAAGTTAGATCTACGGATCGTTCCTTAGCCGTGTGTGGTGCCCTCTCCACCATATTCCACCTCGGTTATACCGTCATGAAGCTTAGCGAAGCCTGCGCACGTGAAACATCAAGATTGTCACCACGCCGTCATCTTGTGAAACTCTCCCTCGACACTCGGCTGGATCGAGTCTGAGGGCGTCATCGAGCTGTCGTGTGTCAAGAACTCGGGCGCCGAGTAACGGTGCGGGATCGGTCGGATCGCGAGGAGAGCGTCGACTACTTCCTCTACGTTGTGACCGCTTCCGCTTCGGGTCTACAAGGGTATGTGGACAACACTCTCCCCTCTCGTTGCTATTCATCACCATGATCTTGCGTGTGCGTAGGAAATTTTTTGAAATTACTACGTTCCCCAACACAATCTAGTAGGCCAAACCAAACAGATAATTCGAAGAGACTTGCAAAGATAACTCAATCATACATAAAAGAATTCAGAGGAGATTCAAATATTTCTCATAGATAAACTTGATCATAAACCCACAATTCATCGGATCTCGACAAACACACCGCAAAAAGAGTTTACATCGAATAGATCTCCACAAGAGAGGGAGAACATTGTATTGAGATCCAAAAGAGAGAAGAAGTCATCTAGCTAATAACTATGGACCCGAAGGTGCTGTGGTAAACTACTCACAACTCATCGGAGGGGCTATGGTGTTGATGTAGAAGCCCTCCATGGTCGATTCCCCCTCCGTGAGCCGTGAAGGCTCCAAGATGGGATCTCGCGGATCTGAAGGTTCTGGCGGTGGAAATTGTGTTTCGTTGGCTCACTGGATGTTTTTGGGGTGCGTGAGGCTTATATAGGAGGAGGAAATGCGTCGGTGGCATCGAGGGCCCACGAGACAGGGGCGCCCGTGCACGGGGCTACCCTCTCGTGGCCGCCTCGGCTGCTTCTTGACTTGCACTCCAAGTCCTCTGGATCACGTTCGTTCCAAAAATCACGCTCCCGAAGGTTTCATTCTGTTTGGACTCCGTTTGATATTCCTTTTCTTCGAAATACTGAAATAGGCGAAAAAACAGCAATACGGGCTAGGCCTCCGGTTAGTAGGTTAGTCCCAAAAATGATATAAATGTGTAAAATAAAGCCCATAAAAATCCAAAAGGGGTAATATAATAGCATGGAACAATCAAAATTATAGATACGTTGGAGACGTATCATATGCCCGTTAGCTTCACCGCGTCGCGCAACACCTCCCTAGCCCTTTCGCCCGAGCCGTAGCACGCCGTAGCTCCTTTTCATCGTCGCCCGTAGCCGCCGCCGCATGCCATCGTCGTCGTCGCTGATTCCGGCCGCCTGGCCCGCAAGACCACCTCCATCGGATGCGGTGCGAAGCGCCCATTCCAGAGAACCCAACCGCGCGCAAAACGAGCCACCGTAGCGCGTTTCCGAGCTCGCTGGAGCTCACCGCCGCGTTACGGGATCGCCGGAGTAACTCCGGCAGCCGGCGCTGATGTGGTGCCCACGTGGCAACTCCCTGAGTCACTGACAGCTGGGCCCCGCGGGCCAGTTGACCAAGTCAATGGCCGACTGGGCAGCCCTAGTCATTGACTAGTGGGCCCTAGTTGACTGGTCAACTGGTCAGCCGACCGCTGACACCATGCTTGCGTCATGCTGACGTCATCATTTACTGTTCTAGAAAATTCGTGTTTAATAACTAAATTAATTCCAGAAAATGATTAAAAGTTTAGAAAACCATAGAAAATAAACCGTAGCTCGGATGGAAAAACTTTATTTATGAAAGTTGCTCAAAACGACGAGACGAATCTGATCGTGTCGTTTTTTCTATGTCGGAACCCTCTACGGAGGTGAACCCATAAATTTTAGCCCAATTCCGGTTGATGAATAATGTATATATACCGGTTATTAAATCCAACTTTAATCCTAAAGTAACTAAATGACTTAGACATATCTTTAGGCAACCCTGCATTGCACGTTAGCATAGCAGACTTTGTGTTGCATATGATTACCGTGTATTTATCCATTTCTTCCCCCTCTTCTCCCCGATAGACCCCGAGACCGATGTTGTCCCTGTGATCGACTACGTCACCGACGACACCACCGGCGACCCTGCCTTTGCTGCTGAGCAACCAGGCAAGCACCCCCCTTTTGAGCATACCAATATTGCCTACTCTATCTCTCTTATGCTTGCATTGGAATTTGCTGCTACTAGTGTTATCCTATTTCTGCTGCATAGCCTGTTTATTGTAACCTGCTGTTGTTACCTACCTATCCTAAACTGTTTAGTACAAGCTGGTTAGAGACCCATCAGAGACCCCCACTTTGTCCCAACTGCCTCGCTAGATTATCATAAGACCCGATCAACGGGATCTAAGACCGGGCCCCGGCACCGCACATCACTTCCCCCTTAGTTGCTCAACACTATTGGGTTACTATCGAGTGTGGAGGGTGATACCTCATCAGCACTTCTGATGTTAACCTTGTAGGTTAGTTAATCAGTTATGGTCATCGAGGGTGATTCCTCCTTCTCCACTCCCGATAACGACACTATCGTGCAACTCCACAAGAGTGGACCTCGAGGGTGATTCCTCCTTCGTTCACCTTGATGATAACATCAGGTGGAATTCCATCGAGGGTGATTCCTCGGGTTTACCCTTGGTGTTTGGACACACAGATACTTGGACTTTACAACTGTTACTTGGAAAGGCGGGTCGACCCTGAGGGGTACCCGCGAGTGATGTGGAGACGGGTTGACCTGGAGGGTACCCGAGAGTTGAATACGAGGCGTGGTCGGGCATTCTTAGCCCTTGCCGCAAGTCCTCGAGACGGGGCGACGGGGTCACATCTTTCGTGAATCTCTGCTCGTGACCGCACTACCAACACATTAATGGTTTGGATATTTGATCTGAGGGGCCTCTGGCCTGATAGCACTAACCACCACACGGGAATAAGTATGGGCACTCTGCATCGTATGTATCAGCCGAAAGCTCACTAACGTCAGCGATGGAGCGGCGCGCGCCGGGTTGGACTGCGTAAGCACCTGCCTTGTTTAAAGGAGGTTGCCAGGTCTGCTCACCGCCCGCCCTCGCAACGCGCAGGATTGCAAAGGGCAATTGGCCCATGACCCCTTCGCATTTAGGATGTAGACCGGCATGCTGGCCTCTCTGTTGAGCCTAGGTAGGACTACGGTGTGTTGATCGGCCGAGGCCGGTCATGACCCGATGGTGTGTCCGGCCGGAGTTGGTCGAGCATGTTGTGTAAGTTGGTGCACCCCTGCAGGGAAGAAAACATCTATCGATAGCCTGTCCTACGGTAACACACACTCGGTGTTGTATCCCGATCGATACAACTAGAATTGGATACTTGAGAGGAGAAATGGATAGTATGGCCCTGGGATTGCTTTCTCGCAGGGAGTCGAGGAAGGATCTCTGGGAGAGGTTGATGACACTACTACTACTACTTTACTTTATGCTAGTCTACACTCTTCTAATACTGCAAGATCGCTGGAGATGCTGAAGATGCTAGTCTTCGATAGGACTAGGCTCTCCCCTCTATTCTGGCATTTCTGCAGCCCAGTCCACATATACAACATTCCTTTGATAATGTTGCATATGTAGTGTAGATCCTTGCTTGCTGAGTACTTCGGATGAGTACTCACGTTTGCTTTGCTTTCTTTTTCCCCCATATCCGTTTGATGCAACCAGATGACGGAGCCCCTGAGACCGCTGCCACCGTCGACGACTACTACGACCCCGAGGGTGCCTACTACCACGTGACGGACGCCGATGACCAGGAGTAGTTAGGAGGCTCCCAGGCAGGAGGCCTTGCCTTTTCAATCGATGTTGCTTTTGTGCTAGCCTTCTTAAGGCAGACTTGTTTAACTTATGTCTGTACTCAGATATTGTTGCTTCCGCTGACTCGTTTGTATTTGAGCTTATGTATTCGAGCCCTCGAGGCCCCTAGCTTGTAATATAAAGCTTGCATTATTTTAATTTGTGTCTAGAGTTGTGTTGTGATATCTTCCCGTGAGTCCCTGGTCTTGATCGTACACATTTGCGTGTATGATTAGTGTATGATTGAATTGGGGGCGCCACAATAGTTCAGATTGAAGATTCTCTCCTGCTCCCGCATAAGAATTGGACCATATCTGATGATAGGTCTCTCAGCACGACGAACAACTCTCTTGTGCATGAACATCACCCATGCCTGAATCATAGCTATCAGTGCTTCGGCCTGAAGTACCAGCCGCATCCGTGCGTCCATAACCGAGTCCACACACCTTGCCTAACGTCCTAACAACGAACCTAACACAGGGACATGCGGTGTTGCTGATCGGTATCAAAGATGAGGACGACAAGGGGGGGGCATGGCTAAGCCAAGGACGACCATACGGTGGCTAAATGGAAGAGCAGCAACAACTCCTACTGCCGGATCTGCCGCCGCCGCGTCCGCACAGATCTGAGTTGCCGCCGATGATGGTGGTGAGGTGGTTGTCCTAGAGGTAGTGGTGACCGAGTAAATGGGTGGGTGGGTGGGGGGGGGGGTGAGCCTAGATTTGGCGCCATGCCGCCGCGCCCGATTTCCATCTCCCGCCATCCCCGTGTGCGAGCTTGTGCCGCGCTCAGCCTGACTCGCTAGAAACTCGGCAGTTTCTAACGAGCCAGGCTGAGAGCTGATTTAAGCTTCGTGCACATGCGAACCAGGCCATTGCATTCGCTACCAAACACACATTTGACGGCCCAACTGGTAGGGATGTAAGTGGCAAATACATGGCGTCCGGAATCCCGTTTGGTTAGTTTTTGCTAGCTTGATAGTTCATTTTCCTCAAACAAACAAAAAACCTTTTTGAACTATCATATCATAAGTGGATTTTAAACGGGATTAAACAGGACCCGATTGACATCCCTACCAACTGGGCCTGGTTACGATTTTGTGGGCAACCAAACGCGCCCTACAAAAACAACACCACACATTTTCTAAAATTTGTTCTTCGACAAAATAGTCCTTACCACGTAGAGTACATTTGAACGAAGAGAATCACAAATTCAAACACCATCTTTTTCCTTGCAAAAAATAGAACCATGACATCCTCATAATAGGATTTCACGCAAACGTGTCCCTGAGCCAATGCTATTGCAGGGACGCGCCAAGAAAAGCCAGGGCATGTGGTAAACATGTTGTTCTCTCCCAATATTGGCTCCTACCTCCAAGGGGCTGCCCTTGCCCCCTCACCATTTACAAGGGAGCGCCGGTGCCTGCCCGGGTGAGCGCCAAACCTACCCAATAAAAATAATTTCTCCCACGCCTTTTGCTCTCTTTTTCATACCGCATATGAATAAACTTTTCTAGTGTATTTTATTCGTTTCTTGTTGAACGACGCCGCACGGCCAGGGCTGTGGCTGGCTGGCCGCTCTCGCTGGCAGGTAGGGCCGGGCCGAGCGTCGCGCTGTGTGGAAGGCGACCTACCCGCCCGTGGGCCCCGCGGCGCAGCCCCCCGTCGTGATTGCCGGCATATATTGGCAGGCAGCGCCCACCGCACGGGGCGAGATCGAGGAGGAGGAGGAGGCCGGAGCCAGCCCGCACCAGGCCGCTGGGAGTTCTACCCCCGGTAACGAAATTCCTTCCCCGCATCCATTTCCCCCGATTTTGCTCTCTCGAATCGGCTGCCGCGTCGCGCTGCGCTGGGATTCTGGCGCGGGGGGAGGCGAGATTTGGTCTCGGGGTCTCCCCGTAGCCGCGTTAATTCGCGCGGGATCGGTCGTCGGCGCGGGCATTTCGTGGTGGGGAGAGGTGAATTCGGGCGGAGGTTTCGGCGAATTCGACGCGGTAGCGGTCGATTGCGGCGCTGGGGCTCCGCGATTGGGGATTCGGAGTCTGTCGGTGCGCTTCGCTTCGCTCGAATCCGTGCCTGGGTTTCATGGTTTAGGCGACATTTCGCTGTCTAAAGGGCAAAAGGCGTACGAGGAAACCGATTCCGTCGCTGAATTTTTGATTGGGGCGCGCTCTGCTCTATGCAGTTGGTATAGATGAATGTTACTGTATTATATAGTGTTTCCTTGGGAGAAATGATTATTGGTGTGTTCGTCTTTTAATCCCTCGTCTTGCATACTCTAAAATTGTGGACGATGGTGGGAGCGTCCTTAAGTTCTCATCAACGCAGATTGGGCGAAACAATATTGTCTTGCATTCCGCCGTTTTAAATGGCACTTTTCATCAGTTTTTAGCCCTAGTAATTTGATAGGCTTCAAGCTGATTTTCATTGGCACAAGCGGTGCATATCATACATTTTGTACAATTGTTGTGCTAGGAATGTGGTTCTGTGATTGGAATTTGGGAGGATTGAAATGCTATGCTTTTAATTTTCTTTTGCTAGTATCCATTATTTTACTATATTGGTTTCCACTGCCTATGATTTATATGCGAGGCCATCTTGAAGAAAACGATCAAAGTTTAGTCTGCAGTCTTTGTGAAAACATGTGCATTTCTGAAAAAGGTTGGGATGGACACTGCTATTTGGAGAACAAAGTCGTTTTACATATAGTAAGCGGTTTAAAGTGTGTCAAAAGTAGAAACATTCTTTATGAACTCGTCGATTGCTTCATTTTGAGTCTCGTTGTAAGTTAATAGTTCCTGTAGTTACTGAAAGCATAACTTTTGTGCAGAAAGGTGGACCTCGAATATTTGGTGCCTCTTATCTCTCACCAAGGACGCTGGTGCCTCATTGTGGAAATAGGAAAATTTCTTCATCCACTTCATAATTGTTGAATTGTAGGTTTTCAGCTGTTACACGCCTCTTCTGTTGTGAGTGTTTTATAAGAAACCATGTCATTTGTTGACTCCTTTTTTTTTTCCTCTTCCTAGCAGGACACTAAGATTTATTTAGCAATCAGATTTCCGGACTCTGAGCAGATCTAACAGGATCTTTAAAAGAGTTCTTTTGTTTGAAATTTGTTACTTAGTGGCAATGGTGAAGGATCATCTAATGCTCAATGTTGACCGCCTAATGGTGCCTGAACCCATTGAGGTCACTGGAGCACCCAAGAGCTCCTCATCGAGGGACACCACTGCACTGCCCATTACAGGGCATTCCTTTTTTGCAGTTGGAGACAGCATGGTTCCTGAAGAAGAACCTCTTCTGCAGATTACGGAGTGCCGTATTTGTCAGGAGGAAGATGACATTAAGAATCTAGAGAGCCCCTGTGCTTGCACCGGCAGTGTAAAGGTTCATATCATTCAATAAACTCTTGTTTTTGTTACTTGAAGTTTTTATTGTTATTAATTCACATTTGATCAATTTATCTGGAAGCATATGTGATTTGACAAGATTAACTTGTCGCACCATTGTTTACCTATATGTCTATTTGGTATGCTCCTTAGGGCATTTGTTTGGTAGTTTATATGTGGTTCTCTGTTAGTCAATCTGGCCTTCTTATTTGTTTGATTAGGGGTCAACACTATCCTTTAAATGTCGGCTATTACTTGGGACACTGATTTGATTAACTCCCCAAAGACATTTGGATAAAAAAAAACTCCAAAATATTGTGCTCATGTTACCACCACAAGCAGCATAATTCTCATAATATTTCAGTTATCTCATTGTCTGCAGCTTTATCAATTTAGCAGGTACTAAGTATATCTTGTCAAACAAGAACTGACTAAAAAATCATTGTTTTTCCTATCTCAGAGCTTAGTTCATTGCGTAGTTATATTGTTGTACTGTTTATCCTTCATGACATAGTTCTCTTGGCGTCCATATTTTGTTGAAGATTCCTCATGGTGTTCTCTAATCATCATGCTTTGGAGCGTATTCATTTGACATGTGTATGGACCATTTAAGATAGACAATAGGCAATTCGCAAATGTTTTCTTTTTTCTCGAGAAAACGCAAAAGAACTTTGCGTTTCATTTCATTGAAAAGGTAGAATATGGTACAATCCTCCTAGGAGGCAAGGGTTACAGATATATGGAAGGGAGTCAGTGGACGTCCCAGGTGGCAATTTGTAAATGTGATTCGTCCTGGATTGCTACGTCTCGATTCTTTGAAACCTGAACGAGATTGGATGTTTCTACTTAGTACTGCTCTATTCTTTGTTATTTCCCTCCCAGTAAATCATACATTTTTCTTATATTTGTACCTGAAAAGTGGAATCAAGCTTTCTCTCTGTTCCATCTGTGTCCACGCCAGTTCTTATGTCCTTAACTGAATAGATCTCCAAGTTGATTCTTGTTGGCTTGTTGCCATGCTTGTCCAATATGTCTATGGAGCTAATTTTCTTCATCTTTTTTTATGAAATTTGGGTCTCTCCCTAGGTAAAATGCATGGATAATGTTCTCACATATTTTATTTTGTGCAGTATGCGCATAGGGCTTGTGTACAAAGATGGTGCAATGAGAAAGGAGATGTGACATGTGAAATTTGCCATGAGGTGAATTTATTTTTAGATGTTTTATAAAGTATGCCCCTCCCCGCAGAGACGATCCTGAACTGTTATTGCCTTACTGCAGCCGTATGAACATGGGTACACTGCACCTCCCAGACCCCATCCTGATGAAACTACCATCGATATAAGGCATGGCATAATTTTGTATCATTCAAGACATAGATACTTGCTTCTACTTCATAAGTTATTTTATTATGTATGTCTGGTGTCATGTTTATATATACTCCCTCCGATCCAAAATAAGTGTCGTGGTTTTAGTACAAATTTGAACTGAAACCATGGCACTTATTTTGGATCGGAGGGAGTAGTACTCAATTGTTGTTTACTCCTTTTTTGGTGTGCAGTGGTGGCTGGACCATTACTGGTACAGCATTTGACTTGCGTGATCCTAGGATCCTGGCAGTAGCACAAAACCACATTATGGAAGCTGAATATGATGATTATTCAGCCACGAATGCCAGCACTGCTGCCTTTTGCCGTTCTGCTGCTCTTGTCGTGAGTTCATGCACTGCAGTCTGCAGATTTATTTACCTTTATTGAGCATGTAACAGAATGTTTGTTTGCTTATTTACGTTTTTCCCTGTGTTCAGTTAATGGCTCTCCTACTACTGAGGCATGCATTGACTCTAACTGATGAAGACGATGATGACACTTCAGCAATGTTTTCAGTAAGTGAAATACACTTTTAAGATATGCCATAGGCACCATCTCTCCGCACATTATCATCAGTATTCATATCTGTGGTTCATTATTTGGCAGCTTTTCTTACTGCGTGCGGCTGGTTTTCTTCTCCCATTCTATATAATGGCTTGGGCTATTAGTATATTGCAGCGTCGCAGACATCGACAGGTTAGTTAGTACATCTTTCTTTCCTTTGCTGCTTCTACATTTGTTTGGAACACTATATAATTGCTGCATTGCCATGTTCCTTGAGCTCTGAATCAGTTGGACCTGCATTGTTATCCTATATGAGTTGTTTGAAGTTGAGTTACCAAATCTTGTCTTTCTTATTTGATGTGTTCCTTGTCAAAGAGGTCATGAACATGGGTATGCCATTGATCTCTGAGTAATGAATCTCGTCAACACTGTAAAAAGATCTCAGTGCCTGTACTCATTTTCTTTGCATTGAACTACTTTGGGAGCTGTTTAGATTATAAAAAGACATCAACTTCGAAATGCTCTAATCAAAGCAGTATGCAATGGATCTTCCGACAAATCATAATTCGTGTTTGAGCCTTTTGTAACCACTAACTTGCTCGGTGTTTTGTATGGTACTTATGTTCAGGAGGCAGCTGCGTTGGCAGCAACTGAGGTGGCATTCATCCTTCAGTCTGGGCAAGGAAGAGGAGTGCATTTCACCATAGCACCAGATTCTCCTGCCACGCCCCAGCACGAACCACAACCTTGAAGATGGCCAGCTGCGGCGACATCGGAGGATTGCTGGCTTGCGCGAATCACCAAAGGAGTTATGGTTTGCTGCCGCTGCAGAGCCATGTTATTTACGTACTTTACGTCATTGCCCTGAGTGTAACGTTCTGAGACGTGTCCCAGTTTGTGCTTCTGGATTCTGTTAGGGTTGGCGTTGGCCAGGGAGTCTCGGTGAGTGGTGTGTATAAAGTAAGAAAGCCATTTGGACCGTGTATGCCGGTCCCAACTGTTAACTTAAAAGATGCCAAACAGACGGCTTCTCTGAAGGCCACTGTTTCGCCTATAGTCTTTACATGCTTGTTTTTACAAGAAAAATATGCACTTCTGCTACTCCCTCCGTCCCATAATATAAGTGTGTTTTTATACCCTAGCGTAGTGTCAAAAACGCTCTTATATTATGGGCCGGAGGGAGTAGAAATGTATTATTAGTGTCCCGACTAACATGAATTGGTAGCGCTTTTGCGCATGATCTCGGCTCCTCAACTGCAAAATCTAGCGGCGCATGATCTCATTGCTAGGGTAGACAGTGTTGGTGGATCAGACGGTGCTTATACTCCCGAAATGGAATTTTTGCCACCCCTTGTTGTGGTATTTCCTCGATATATGCCAAGGGATGGCTTATCATGTGTGGGGACAGGAGTGCGTTGACGGGCTCTAGAAACGGGAGTAGGCAAGACCTCAAACGACGCCGGGTCTTGCCAACGTTCGAGGCTCTCCGTGAAGATAACACCCCTAATCCTGCTTTGCGGGGTCTCCGCATCACTATGATCAAATAGCGGGCTACAAGGTTGCTCCTTGAGCTGTTTGGGCTAGAGGACGAAGAAGGCAAGCTAGCTCTACTTCTCCCCAGTTAATGTGGGTGTAGGGTGTCTGGAATGATGAACTAAGGGCTGAACCCTTTGCATGGGTGATCCTGGGAGGTTTATATAGGCCTACCCTTAGGGGTACAATAATAATCCGGTTGGTCGTAGGACCCGGCCATTAGTGCCTCTGGGCTCCGGCTTCTCCGCCGACAGCTGGTGCCTGCCGCCTGGTGGGCCCCGCCTCCTGGCGCGATCTCGGCCGACAAGTAGGCCCGTCGCCTGTGGGCCAGGTGGACTGGGCCGCACTGTTGCCTCACCTCCGATGACGATGGCTTGGTCGGGGAGCGCATGGCTACAGTACCACCCGTCTGGCGGGTGATCATTGTAGCCATACCCCGTCACTTCTGGTTAATGGCGCACAGACTCCAAGGGGAGGGGCGGTCGCCTGCTAGGAGCCAGCCTCCCCTTGCGGTCGCCTGCTCAGGCCTTGCCGCCTTCTGTTGATACACGGACAGGTGGGGCCCGCCGCTTGCGGGCCACACCGACCGTCCGTCATGGGGCAATGGCCCTACCTGACGTAGGCATCGTCGTGGGCCGCGTGGCTACAGTGTCGTGTCAGGCGAGGGGTGTCCGCCTGGTACGCCCGCACTTTGGCCACGTTCCGTCCGGGATTCGGGGGTGGCAGGTCGCACTGTTGCCACGCCCTGTCTTGTCGTAGCAGGTGGGTGCAGACCTTCAGGAGGCGAGGGGCCGCTTGATAGGAGTCGCCCATGCCCTCGCCATTGGTACCAGCCGGTCGCGTGGGCCGGCCTTGCGATCAGTCGGACTGAGGGGCTAAGCTAGCTCAGATGTCTTGAAATCTGCTGGGGTGTCGATGAGGCTACCCAGGGTCTATCCCCCCGTCAGTAGTCCCCGAAACTGGTGAGGTTCTACTGCTTTGGGGCAGCCGAAGAGCCTTAGTAGTTTCCCTCTCGGATGGCCGTCCGCCTTCTGCTCCGTTCGGCTGGGAGGAGTCGGGCGCCAGGAGCCAGACATAGCCACGACCGCCTGGTGGAATTCGAATAGTCATGGTGGGGGCCAAGTGGCGTGCCAGCTGGGCGACAGGCTTGCCGCCCGTTGCCCGCCCGCCATGCGGCGCCAGCTGGCCAGGTCAGCCTGCCAGCCCACGCGCGCGACGAGATGTCGCCGCAGGCCTGGGCCCGCCACGACAGAGCCTCGGCAAGCACGTGGATCCGCTGCGGCCGAAGCAAGCGGTTGTGCTTCCCAGGCACGGTTAATGCACGTCTTTACGGCGCGGAAGATGCGGGGTCGTGGGGGGAGTGGGCGCAGTTAATCCTACGCCCCCACGTCTCGCCCCCTCGGCTCCGCTGCCGGGGGGCTATAAGTAGGGGGGAGGGGACGGCAGAACGCACGTGCGCCCTCGTCTCCCTTCGCCTCGCTTCTCTCCTTCTCGTTGCCACTGCGCGCCTTCTCCTCTCGCCGGAGTGCTGCCGCAGCTCGTCGTCGCCGGACTTCCTCGCGCCGCAGCCACCCCGCACCGCCGCCGAGCCCGAAGCCCATGGCGCACAACGGCCACACCG
This sequence comes from Aegilops speltoides, assembly GCA_021437245.1. Classification (NCBI taxonomy): domain Eukaryota; kingdom Viridiplantae; phylum Streptophyta; class Magnoliopsida; order Poales; family Poaceae; genus Aegilops; species Aegilops speltoides. The sequence continues at coordinate 319,015,647 of CM038145.1, read as the reverse complement.
GCGACTGGGACGGCTCCAACGTCCACGACGACTACCTGGAGTTCCTCCGCCAGACGCGGTGGCTCCCCCACGTCTCCAATGTCAAGGTGCGCCTCCCCCCCGAAAGGGAGATCTCACCGGCACCGGAGGGCGGCGAGTGCGTCGTCTTCCGATCGCACTTCCTACGCGGCTTCAGCCTGCCGGCGAGCGGGTTCCTCCGCTCGTTTCTTAATTTCTACGGAGTGCAGCCCCCCACCACCTCACGCCGAACACAGTGGTGCTGCTCTCCGCCTTCATCACCCTCTGCGAGGGGTATCTTGGCACTCTTCCCACACTCGAGCTATGGGGAGAGCTCTTCTACCTCAAACTCGGCACCGCTGCTAAGAACGAGGCGGCCCAGTGCGGGGCCTGCGTCGCGGCACGGTGCTCTGGAGCCGGGACCCGCTTCCCGGCTATCGCCCTGCTGTAGTCGGCCAAGCTGTGGCAGAAATCCTACTTCTACGTCGAGAACATCCACTCGACGCGGAACTACGTCAACCTACCGGCTTACGTAGCCGGCCCGCCTGCCTAGCCCCGCACCAACTGGAGCTACCAGCCGAAGACCCTGTCGGTCGCCTCCCTTGCTAGGCTTCAGGTGATGTTGGACTCGTAGGGCCTCAAGGCCTCTGACCTGCTGGCCGCCTTCGTGGAGCGCCAGGTGCTGCCTCTTCAAGCCCGGCCCCATATCATCAGCAATATGAGTGGGAGCCAAGATCCATCCCGGATGTCCACCAAGGAGATGCTGGCCGAGGAGGTGGTCCGGCTGGTGAACTACATCTCCGACTGCAACCTCTCGGAGACGGAGTGGCAGTTCAGCAAGCCGGCGTACAGCCGGGCTCATCCGCCGCCTTCGTTAAGTCTTTTAATTCTCTATTTCTTTGTTGGTCCGGGCTCTTCTGGCCGTCTGAGCAGTCGGCCATGGTGCAGTGCCTCCCGGGCCAGACGGCCACCGGCGCACCGGCCCCAGGCGACCAGTTCCTGGCACACTGGACAGAAAGCCGGCGCGTCGAAACGTTGGGCCGATGCCGGGCTGTTCGGCAGCCGACCCAAGAAGGTGAAGACCTCGGCCACCATGACCAAGCGGCAAGAGGCTGCCACGAGGGCGGCCGATTTCTAGAAGGGCACGAAGCCACGCCAGTTGGCGTCTGGTAAGTACTTTGATTTTCTTGTAGTCGCTTTGCGTTTGCTTTCCTTGCAACCTTTTTCAATAGTTTTCCTTGCTTCCCTAGACAAGGCTCCGCTATCTCTCTCGCGGGCCCCGGCTGCTTTGGTGGTTGGGGCGGCCGATGGCTCTACAGGCCCCTGCCACGTGGATCCACTCGCCGCCCTACAGGATGCAACGAAGAGGAACGCGCGGGAGGCGCGAGAGGAGCGGGACCCCGCGGCCTAGAAGGAGGCGGAGGCGGCCAAGGCGGCACATGTGGAGGCCGACGGGGCGGCCAAGGCGCAGGTCGACTTGGCAAGCAAGGAGCAGGCGGACGCGGCCGCCAAGGCACAGGAGGCGGAGGCGTCCCACGGTCAAGCCCCGGTGCCCATCGACCCGCAGCACACGGAGCCGCCGGTACCGGAGGTCCAGTAGCCGACTGGCGGGGCTGGCGTCGACCATCAAGTCTTGGAGGCGGAGGTAGCACCGCGCGCGCCGACTGTTGATACGTCTCCAACGTATCTATATTTTTTGATTGTTCCATGCTATTATATTATCCCTTTTGGATGTTTATGGGCTTTATTTTACACATTTATATCATTTTTGGGACTAACCTACTAACTGGAGGCCCAACCCGTATTGCTGTTTTTTTACCTATTTCAGTATTTCGAAAAAAAGGAATATCAAACGGAGTCCAAATGGAATGAAACCTTCGGGAGCGTGATTTTTGGAACGAACGTGATCCAGAGGACTTGGAGTGCAAGCCAATAAGCAATCGAGGCGGCCAGGAGATAGGAGGGCGCACCCACCCCCCTGGGCGGCCCCTTGTCTCGTGGGCCCCTCGGGCGGCCACCGACGTACTTATTCCTCCTATATATACCCACGTACCCCGAAAATATCCAGGGAGCCAACGAAAAACAATTTCCACCACCGTAACCTTCTGTATCCGCGAGATCCCATCTTGGAGCCTTCGCCAGCGCTCCACCGGATGGGGAATCGACCATGGAGGGCTTCTACATCAACACCATAGCCCCCTCGATGAGTTGTGAGTAGTTTACCACAGACCTTCGGGTCCATAGTTATTAGCCAGATGGCTTCTTCTCTCTTTTTGGATCTCAATACCATGTTCTCCCCCTCTCTTGTGGAGATCTATTTGATGTAACTCTTTTTGCGGTGTGTTTGTCGAGATCCGATGAATTGTGGGTTTATGATCAAGTTTATCTATGAGAAATATTTGAATCTCCTCTGAATTCTTTTATGTATGATTGAGTTATCTTTGCAAGTCTCTTCGAATTATCAGTTTGGTTTGGCCTACTAGATTGATCTTTCTTGCCATAGGAGAAGTGCTTAGCTTTGGGTTCAATCTTGCGGTGTCCTTACCCAGTGACAGCAGGGGTTGCAAGGCACGTATTGTATTGTTACCATCGAGGATTAAAATATAGGGTTTATATCATATTGCTTGAGTTTATCCCTCTACATCATGTCATATTTCTTAATGCGTTACTCTGTTCTTATGAACTTAATACTCTAGATATGCATGCTGGATAGCGGTCGATGTGTGGAGTAATAGTAGTAGATGCAGGCAGGAGTCGGTCTACTTGTCACGGACGTGATGCCTCTATACATGATCATGCCAAGATAATCTCATTATTATTCGCTTTTCTATCAATTGCTCGACAGTAATTTGTTCATCCACCGTAATACTTATGCTATCTTGAGAGAAGCCACTAGTGAAACCTATGGCCTCCGGGTCTATCTTTTATCATATAAGCTTTCAATCTACTTTTATTTGCATCTTTACTTTTCCTATCTATATTATAAAATACCAAAAATATATTTATCTTTTCATACTATCTCTATCATATCTCACTTTCGCAAGTGGCCGTGAAGGGATTGATAACCCCTTTATCGCGTTGGTTGCGAGTTCTTTGTTGTTTTGTGTAGGTGCATGGGACTTTTGAGGAGCCTCCTACTGGATTGATACCTTGGTTCTAAAAAACTGACGAAAATACTTACGCTACTATTGCTGCATCACCCTTTCCTCTTCAAGGAAAACCAACGCAAGCTCAAGACGTAGCAAGAAGGATTTCTGGCGCTGTTGCGGGGGAGGTCTTCGCGCAAGTCAAGACATACCAAGTACCCATCACAAACTCATCTCCCTCGCATTTACATTATTTGCCATTTGCCTCTCGTTTTCCTCTCCCCCACTTCGCCCTTGCCGTTTTATTCGCCCTCTCTTTCCCAATCTTCTTCTCCTCTCTCTTTCGCTTGCCTTTTTCTGTTTGCTTGTGTGTTGGATCACTTGTCGCCATGGCGCAAGATAATACCAAATTGTGTGGTTTCTCCAACACCAATAATAATTATTTCCTTAGTACTCCAATTGCTCCTCTTAATGATGTTGAGTCTCGTGAAATCAATACTGCTTTGCTGAATCTTGTTATGAAAGATCAATTCGCCGGCCTTCCTAGTGAAGATGCCGCTACTCATCTAAACAACTTTGTTGATTTGTGTGATATGCAAAAGAAGAAAGATATGGATAATGATATTGTTAAATTGAAGTTATTTCCGTTTTCACTTAGAGATCGTGCTAAAGTTTGGTTTTCGTCTTTGCCTAAAAATAGTATTGATTCTTGGAACAAGTGCAAAGATGCTTTTATCTCTAAGTATTTTCCTCCTGCTAAGATCATCACTCTTAGGAACGATATTATGAATTTTAAACAACTTGATCATGAGCATGTTGCCCAATCTTGGGAAAGAATGAAATTGATGATTCGCAATTGCCCTACTCATGGTTTGAATCTATGGATGATCATACAAAAATTTTAAGCCGGTTTGAACTTTGCTTCTAGAAATCTTTTAGATTTAGCCGCGGGAGGCACGTTTATGGAAATCACGTTAGGATGCTACAAAACTTCTTGATAATATTATGGCTAATTATTCTCAATGGCACACCGAAAGATCTTCTAGTAAAAAAGTGCATGCTATAGAAGAAATAAATGTTTTGAGTGGAAAGATGGATGAACTTATGAAGTTGTTTGCTACTAAAAATACTCCTCTTGATCCCAATGATATGCCTTTGTCTACTTTGATTGAGAATAATAATGAATCTATGGATGTGAATTTTGTTGGTAGGAATAGTTTTGGAAACAATGATTATAGAGGAAACTTTAATTCTAGACCGTTCCCTAGTAATTCCTCTAATAATTATGAAAATTCCTACAATAATTCTTATGGTAATTTTAATAAGATTTCCTCTGATTTTGAGAATAGTGTGAAAGAATTTATGATTTCTCAAAAGAATTTTAATGCTTTGCTTGAAGAAAAATTGCTCAAAGTTGATGATTTGGCTAGGAACGTTTATAGACTTTCGCTTGATGTTGATTCTCTTAAACTTAGATCTACTCCTCCTATGCATTATATCAATGAGTCTCTCAAGGCCATGAGAATTTACATTGATGAGTGCAAGGAAAGAACCGCTAGATTGCGTGCTAAGAAAGATTGCTTTGTAAAGGCGTGTTCTTCTAGTTTCCTTGAAAATAATGATGAAGATCTTAAAGTTATTGATGTATCTCCTATTAGATCTTTTTTTTGAAATATGAATCTTAACAATAATGGGACTGGAGATGATTCAACTTTAGTTAGAAGGCGTCCCAATAATTCGGAATTTTTAGACCTTGTTGCTAAATTTGGTAAAAGTGGGATTGAAGAGGTCATGACTTTAAATAGCATTGAACCCACTATCTCGGATTTCAAGGAATTTGATTATGATAATTGTTCTTTAGAAGGTTGTATTTCCTTGTTGCAATCCGTTGTTAATTCTCCTCATGCTTATAGTCAAAATAAAGCTTTTACCAAACACATTGTTGATGCCTTGATGCAATCTTATGATGGAAAACTTAATTTGGAAGTTTCTATACCTAGAAAACTTAATGATGAGTGGGAACCTACTATAAAGATTAAAATTAAAGATCATGAGTGTTTTGCTTTGTGTGATTTGGGTGCTAGTGTTTCCATGATTCCAAAAACTTTATATGATATTCCAGGTTTCCATGATCTTGATGATTGCTCTTTGAATTTACACCTTGCGGATTCCACCATTAAAAAGCCAATGGGAAGGATCAATGATGTTCTCATTGTTGCAAATAGAAATTTGGTGCCCGTAGATTTTATCGTTCTTGATATAGATTGCAATCTTTCTTGCCTTATTATTCTTGGTAGACCTTTCCTTAGAATGATTGACGCGATTATTGATATGAAGGAAGGGAATATTAGATTCCAATTTCCATTAAGGAAAGGCATGGAGCACTTTCCAATAAAGAAAGTCAAATTACCTTATGAATCTATCATGCGAGCTACTTATGAATTGAGTGCCAAAGATGGCACTACTTAGATCTATCTTCGCTTTTATGCCTACCTAGGGGCGTTAAACGATGGCGCTAGTTCGGAGGCAACCCAATTTTTTTTTGTTTTTGTTTCTGTTTAGTAATAAATTTTGCATCTACCTTCTGTTTAGATGTGTTTTTATGTTTTAATTAGTGTTTGTGCCAAGTAGAACCTATAGGATAACCTATGGTGATAGTTAATTTGATTCTGCTGAAAAACAGAAACTTTGCGCGCACGAAATTAGTTTTGTTAAATCACAAAAACGTGATTTTGCGTTGATTCTTTTTGATTCTGATCAATAGACAAATTATCCAGGACTTCCTATTTTGGTAGGATTTTGAAAGTTCCAGAAGTTTGCATTAGTTACATATTGCTACAGACTGTTCTGTTTTTGACAGATTCTGTTTTTCGTGTGTTGTTTGCTTATTTTGATGCATCTATGGCTAGTATTAAGTGGTATGAACCATAGAGAACTTGGAATACAGTAGGTTTAACAACAAAATAAATAAAGAATGAGTTCATTACAGTACCTTATGTGGTGGTTTTGTTTTCTTTCACTAACGGAGCTTATGAGATTTCCTGTTGAGTTTTGTGTTGTGAAGTTTTCAAGTTTTGGGTAAAGATTTGATGGACTATGGAACAAAGAGTGGCAAGAGCCTAAGCTAGGGGATTCCCATGGCACCCCAAGATATTCAAGAGTATCCAAAAGCCTAAGCTTGGGGATGCCCCCGGAAGGCATCCCCTCTTTCGTCTTTGTTCATTGGTAACTTTACTTGGAGCTATATTTTTATTCGCCACATGATATGTGTTTTGCTTGGAGCGCCGTGTACGATATTAGTATTTGCCTTTTAGTTTTCCACAATCATACTTGCTGTACACACCTTTTGGGAGAAGCCCACTTGATTAGAATTTGCTAGAATACTCTATGTGCTTCACTTATATCTTTTGAGCTAGATAGTTTTTGCTCTAGTACTTCACTTATATCTTTTAGAGCACGACGGTGGCTTAATTTTGAAGAAATTGCTAGTCTCTCATGCTTCACTTATATTATTTTGAGAGTCTTTTAGAACAACATGGTATTTGCTATGGTTACAAATTTGGTCCTAGAATGATGAGCATCCAAGTTGGGTATAATAAAAACTATCATAGAAAGTGCATAAGACACTAGGATCAATTTGATGCTTGATAATTGTTTTGAGATATAGAGGTAGTAATGTTAGAGTCATGCTAGTGGGTAATTATGAAATTGAGAAATACTTGTGTTGAAGTTGGCAAGCCCCGTAGCATGCACGTATGGTAAAAGTTGTGTGACAAATTTGTTGCATGAGGTGCTCTTTTGATTGTCTTCCTTATGAGTGGAGGTCGGGATCGCGCGATGGTTAACTCCTACCAACCCTTCCCCTAGGAGCACTCGTAGTAGTACTTTGCTTCGAGGGCAAGTAGACTTTTGCAATAAGTATATGAGTTCTTTATGACTAATGCGAGTCCATGGATATACACACACTCACCCTTCCACTTTGCTAGCCTCTATTATATCGCGCAACTTTCGCCGGTATCATGCACCCATGATTTACCTTCCTCAAAACAGCCACCACAGCTACCTATTATGGCATTTCCATAGCCATTCCAAGATAAATTGCCATGCAACTTTCCACTGTTCCATTTATTATGACACGCTCCATCATTGTCATATTGCTCTTTGCATGATCATGTAGTTGACATCGTATTTGTGGCAAGGCCACCTTCATAATTTTCATACATGTCGCTCTTGATTCATTGCATATCCCGGTACACCGCCGGAGGCATTCATATAGAGTCGTATCTTGTTCTAGTTTTGAGTTGTAATTCTTTAGTTGTAAATCCATAAAAGTGTGATGATCTTCATTATTAGAGCATTGTCCTAGTGAGGAAAGGATGATGAAGACTATGATTCCCCCATAAGTCGGGATGAGACTTTGGACCTTAAAAAGAAAAAAAGAAGAAAGGCCAAAAAGAAAAAAAAAGAAAGGCCAAAGAAAAAAAAGAAGAAAAAAAAATAAAATGAGAGAAAAAGAGAGAAGAGACAATGCTACTATCCTCTTTACCACACTTGTGCTTCAAAGTAGCACCATGATCTTCATGATAGAGAGTCTCCTATGTTGTCACTTTCATATACTAAGTGGGAATTTTTCATTATAGAACTTGGCTTGTATATTCCAATGATGGGCTTCCTCAAAATGCTCTAGGTCTTTGTGAGCAAGCAAGTTGGATGCACATCCACTTAGTTTCTTTTGTTGAGCTTTCATATATTTATAGCTCTAGTGCATCCGTTGCATGGCAATCCCTACTCACTCACATTGATATCTATTGATGGGCATCTCCATAGCCCATTGATATGCCTAGTTGATGTGAGACTATCTTCTCCCTTTTTGTCCTCACAACCACCACCATATACCATCATAGTGCTATGTCCATGGCTTGCGCTCATGTATTGCGTAAGAGTTGAAAAAGCTGAAGCGCGTTAAAAAGTATGAACCAATTGCTTGGCTGAAACCGGGGTTGTGCATGATGAGAGTATTTTGTGTAATGAAAATGAAGCATGGCCTAACTATATGATTTTGTAGGGATAAACTTTCTTTGGCTATGCTATTTTGATAGGACATGATTATTTGTTAGTATGCTTCAAAGCATTATTATTTTTTATGTTTTATAAGCTTTTATTTTGAATTATTTGGATCTGAACAATCATGCCACAATAAATAAAATTACATTGAGAATTATGCTAGGTAGCATTCCACATCAAAAATTCTGTTTTTATCATTTACCTACTCGAGGACGAGCAGGAATTAAGCTTGGGGATGCTTGATACGTCTCCAACGTATCTATAATTTTTGATTGTTCAATGCTATTATATTACCCCTTTTGGATGTTTATGGGCTTTATTTTACACACTTATATCATTTTTGGGACTAACCTACTAACCGGAGGCCCAACCCGTATTGCTGTTTTTTTGCCTATTTCAGTATTTCAAAGAAAAGGAATATCAAATGGAGTCCAAACGGAATGAAACCTTCAGGAGCGTGATTTTTGGAACGAACATGATCCAGAGGACTTGGAGTGCAAGCCAAGAAGCAATCGAGGCGGCCAGGAGATAGGAGGGCGTGCCCACCCCCTGGGCGTGCCCCCTGTCTTGTGGGCCCCTCGGGCAGCCACCGACGTACTTCTTCCTCCTATATATACCCACGTACCCCGAAAACATCCAGGGAGCCAACGAAAAACAATTTGCACCACTGTAACCTTATGTATCCGCAAGATCCCATCTTGGAGCCTTCGTCGGTGCTCCGCCGGAGGGGGAATCGACCATGGAGGGCTTCTACATCAACACCATAGACCCTCTGATGAGTTCTGAGTAGTCTACCACAGACCTTTGGTCCATAGTTATTAGCTAGATGGCTTCTTCTCTCTTTTTGGATCTCAATACCATGTTCTCCCCCTCTCTTGTGGAGATCTATTTGATGTAACTCTTTTTGCGGTGTGTTTGTCGAGATCCGATGAATTGTGGGTTTATGATCAAGTTTATCTATGAGAACTATTTGAATCTCCTCTGAATTCTTTTATGTATGATTGAGTTATCTTTGCAAGTCTCTTCGAATTATCAGTTTGGTTTGGCCTACTAGATTGATCTTTCTTGCCATGGGAGAAGTGCTTAGCTTTGGGTTCAATCTTGCGGTGTCCTTACCCAGTGACAGCAAGGGTTGCAAGGCACGTATTATATTGTTGCCATCGAGGATAAAAAGATGGGGTTTATATCATATTGCTTGAGTTTATCCCTCTACATCATGTCATCTTTCTTAATGCGTTACTCTGTTCTTATGAACTTAATACTCTAGATGCATGCTGGATAGCGGTCGATGTGTGGAGTAATAGTAGTAGATGTAGGCAGGAGTCGGTCTACTTGTCACGGACGTGATGCCTATATACATGATCATGCCTAGATAATCTCATAATTATTCACTTTTCTATCAATTGCTCGACAGTAATTTGTTCACCCACCGTAATACTTATGCTATCTTGAGAGAAGCCACTAGTGAAACCTATGGCCCCCGGGTCTATCTTTTATCATATAAGCTTTCAATCTACTTTTATTTGCATCTTTACTTTTCCTATCTATATTATAAAATACCAAAAATATATTTATCTTATCATACTATCTCTATCAGATCTCACTTTCGCAAGTGGCCGTGAAGGGATTGACAACCCCTTTATCGTGTTGGTTGCGAGTTCTTTGTTTGTTTGTGTAGGTGTGTGGGACTTTTGAGGAGCCTCCTACTCGATTGATACCTTGGTTCTAAAAAACTGAGGGAAATACTTACGCTACTATTGTTGCATCACCCTTTCCTCTTCAAGGAAAACCAACGCAAGCTCAAGACGTAGCAACTGTCGACGCGCAAGGCGGCCAACCTGAGGTGGCGTGGCGCCGTCTGACGACGGGTTGGTGGTGGGTCCGATCCCCACGGTCCGCGTTCCCGCGCGCCAGTTTCCGGTGAAGGCGAGTTCGGCGCCAAGGCCGATGGAGGACGGGGCCACCAGCTCGACGGCACCCGATACCGAGGCCACCAGCGCTGCCTCAGCGGACTGGGCTCTTGGGGGTGGCGGAGGTGTTCTGAACGTGGCCGTGCAGGATGTCTTGGCCTAGTTTGGTGTCCAAGGCACCGCCCTCCAGCGATGCATGTAGGAGTTCCTGGCAACGCGGTTACGTACTTTCTTTCCTTTTTTAGAACTCTTGCAGTCTTCCGTGGGGGTGCATCAGCGCATCCACTGGGTGTAGCCCCCGATTTCTGGGCCGGCTGCTAAGCAGGCGGCTCAGAACTTTAAGGTAGGCTCCGAGTGCTAACTTGTTTCTTTTTCTTCCTTGTCTTTGTTGTAGTACTACTACAACCTTCGTGCGGCCGCCTACAACTCCCAGTCCCAGGAGCTGGCCAAGAGGACCAACGACTTGAACGAGAGCCGGAGTAAGCACTCCGTCTTTCTTCTTACCGGGGCGCGCCAGCGCACCCGCTGGTTGTAGCCCCCGAGATTCCGGCCTACTGCTGAGTAGTCGGGCCAGATCTTCCGGTAACTAGTCCTTTGTTGATGCTGATGTCTTTCCTTTCTTGTCTTTGCAGAGGCGGCTGCCGAACTGCAGCAGTGCCTGGGCGAGGCCCAAACCGAACTTTGCACCGAGGAGCTGGAGCGCAGCCAGGCGGCTCAGGAGTGCGAGCGCCTTACCAGGGAGTTGGCGGCCCAGGCGGAGCGGCACAAGGCGGAGCTCCAGAAGCTGAAGGACAACGAAGACTCCCTCAAGGCCGAGTTTGAGACTCAATGTTCGAACTGGGCCGAGAAGGAGAAGTTCCTGACCGACGACTACAGTGAGATCGAGGACATGATCGACGATAATTTACTTCTTCTTCTTGAGAGGCCGCCGACTGCTGCGGGAGCCGGCCTCTGTCTTCTGATCTTCTTGATCTTCTTCTTGCGCAGAGTACTTCCCGGGTTACTCCGTCGCCATCAGCCAGGCCATCGAGGCGCGACACATGGTGCGAAGGGAGCGAACATGGAGATTGTGCCCAACGCGCCCGAGACTCTCGATGAGCAGCTCCTAGCCGTCAGGACACACCTGCAACCAGATCACTGGATGATCCGCCACCTGCAGCGCGTCGGGGCTCAAGTGCTGGCCACCCTTTGCCTAGGTGCTCGAATTCCGCGCACCCCAAGCCGGACTGCCAACTGGTTGGAGGTGGTAGTCAGACGCTTCGAGGCTTGAAAAGGCACCGCGGCTCGGGCGGGTGCTCGGGCGTCCTTGGAGTTTATCAAGGCTTGGTACCCCGGCCTGGATCTGACCCAGCTGGCCACCTTCCGGGAGGAGGCCGGTCCAGAGCTAGAGGTGGTGGGTCCCGAGCTCACTCGGTGCACGGTGCCGCTCGCCGACTATGCCAACACCACCGTCTTCATCCCCGAGCTGGACGACGAGGGTGCTGAGGTGCCGCCCGACTGGTTCAGGCTGAACCCGGAGGACGAGGAGGACTCGGCGGAGGAGGTCGCCTCAAGCGATGAGGGCGACGACGACGAGTACAAGGATGGCGAAGGCAACACATCGGAAGATGGAGCGAACAGCCAGCCTCAGCCCGATCAAGCCTCGACCAGCAAGCCACGGGTGGCCACGCCGACTGCCACTGATGCCGACCATGCTGAGACTCCCCAGCTGGCCGCTCCACCATCTGGCGCCGCTGCCTCCACCAACCTCTCGGACCCGCCTGCTGCTCCTCTGGCCTAGGTGGCCATTTTTGTCTTGTCTTTTCCTGTCTTGTAATCTCTCGAATAAGTATGTTAAGTTCGCACGATTCCACCCACTAGGGGTGTAAATTTAAACTTAATGAATGCTGGCCTTGGGCCTTTTGCAATGTACATACAAGTTTAAATCCCCACATTCTTGCATGTGTTGCCGGGTTCTTGCTTGAATTTGCTTTTTCTCTTTTTGGCTTTTTTCTCTGCCGCGCTCCTTTGGCCGCCTCCCTGCAAGCCGGACAGTCGCTCTGTGGTCTGTGGCTGGGTCAGGGACTTGGTCGTTCTTCGGAACGGGCAAGTTACTTCGGCTGCGTAGAGCGTAGCTTGGTCGAAACAAGAAGGCCCTGCCGCTTCTTCTTGCTTGTACAGACGAGGAGGTGAGGAGCCGGCTAGGCCTAAGTTAGTGTTTTTCCTTAGTCGAATTTCGTGTGGACGGCATTTTAGGCCTTTAGCTCTTCGCCAGTCGGACAGTCGCTCTACGAGCTGTGACATGGAGCGAAGAGAGGGCTTTTGGCATCGGCACACTACTAGTCGGCTCCGGCTGGTGCAAACTTAGGCCAAGGCGGCGAGCCCCTGGGCCGGCTGACCGGAACCCGGACGGGGCAGGAATAGAAAAAACTCAAGACATGACATAAGCTGAGCTCATAGATAAAAAGGTAGCCCCCGAGTGCACCTCGGGGGACATCAGATCTTTGACTTAATACAAAAGTTGGCGTGGTACATACACTCGAATCAACTGTAAAATGGGCGGAGCAGATTTGCATTCCATGGCCGCTCTGTCTCTTCGCCGGCTGTGCATCGCTTGTGTGCCCTGGGCTTCTGGGCGTCGATGAGGTACTACGAGTCGTTGCCCAGGGCTGTGCTGATGATGAAGGGGCCTTCCTAAGGTGCCACGAGCTTGTGTTGTCCAGCTGATCGCTGGATCAGGCGGAGCACAAGGTCGCCTTCACGGAAAGAACGCGACCTGACCTTCTTGTTATGGTAGCGGCGCAGGCTCTACTGGTAGATGGCGGACTGGCTGCATGCTAGCTGTTGGGCCTCTTCCAGCAGATCGACGCCGTCTTCTCGTGCCTCTTTGGCCTCCGCCTCCGTGTACATGGTGACCCGAGGCGAGTCAAACTCGATATCTATAGGGATGATAGCCTCGGCACCGTACACAAGGAAGAAGGGCGTGAAGCCGGTTGATCTGTTTGGTGTGGTCCAAAGGCTCCAGAGGAGAACTGGCATCTCGTTGATCCAGCAGCTGGCCGACTGCTCTAGCGGCTCGATCAGGCGGGGCTTGATGCCGGACAAGATGAGGTTGTTTGCTCGCTCCACCTGGCCGTTTGACTGCGGGTGGGCAACGAATGCTAAGTCTAGTCGGATGCCCTGATTTGCATAGAAATTGGCCAAGGCGCCTTTGGCGAAGTTGGTGTCGTTGTCGGTGATGATGCTGTGGGGAATGCCATATCATACAATGATGTTGGCGATGAATGTGACAGCAGTCGGACCATTCAACTTCTTGAATGGCTTCGCTTCTATTCACTTGGTGAACTTGTCCACGGCGACCAGCAGATGGGTCATGCCACCTCGTGCCGTCTTGAACGGGCCTGCCATATCCAAACCCCACACGGCGGAAGGCCAGGTGATGGGGATGGTCTTGAGGGCGGAGGCTGGCAGGTGTTGCTTGGTGCTGAACTTCTGGCACCCTTTGCACTTTTTGACCAACTCTTTGGCATCATCCAAAGAAATCGGCCAGAAGAAGCCATGGCGGAAAGCTTTAGCCACGAGGGACCTAGAGGCGGCATGGTGGCCACATTCGCCTTGATGGATATCTTCGAGGATCTCCATGCCCTTCTCTGGTTCCACGCAACGCTAGTAGACGCCGATCACACTCTACCTTGCGAGCTCTTGGTTGACAATGGTGTAGGCGCCTGCTCTGTGCTGGATCTGTCGGGCTAGCACTTGGTCAGCTGGTAGCACGCGGTTGGCTAGATAGTCACGTATGGGCTGCACCCAAGATGGGTCCGCCACCACTGCGAATACAACGACTGGTATGAGGGGGGTCGGGTTGGGAGGCGGTAGGCTGGGGCCGGCCGCTCCTGATGGTGCTGATGAAGTCCCCAGGCCGACTACAGCAGCCCCCGGGCTGTCTATTGGGGTCGTTGGGCCGAGTGCTGGTGCTGCAGCCCCCGAGCCGCCTGATGCAGTCCCCGAGCCGACTACTGGAGTCTAAGCGCCGACTGTTGTAGTCCCCAAGCCGGATCTGACTGCTCCAGGGGCAGCTGACATGAAGATGGAGTCGGACTCGGGCGAGGGCTTGATAGACGGCTTGTGGAGGCACTCGAGGGAGACACCGGCTGGTATGGCCTGCCGAGTGGAGCCAATGCGGGCGAGGGCGTCCGCTGCGTTGTTGTCGGCTGGCGGTACATGGATAAACTTGCATCCGTCAAAGTGCCCGCTCATCTGCTGGATGAGGAAGCGGTAGCTTGCCATGTCGGCATCCTTGGTGTCCCAGTCGCCGGACGACTGCTGTACCACTATGTCTGAGTCGCTGTAGGAGAGGATGCGGCGAATACCATTTCTTTGGCCAGTCGGAGACTGAAGATGAGCACTTCATACTTGACTACGTTGTTTGAGGCGGAGATGTGGATCTGTAGTATGTACTTTAGCTTGTCGCCTTTGGGAGAGGTGAGGACGATGCCGGCTCCCAAGCCAGTGCGCATCTTTGAGCCATCAAAGTGCATCCGCCTAGCGGCAAGTACTGGTACTTGGCCCAGTCAACGAGGAAGTCGGCCAGTGCCTGGGACTTGATGGCGGTGCGGGCTGGTAGAAGATGGTGTGGGGAGCCAGCTCAATGGCCCACTTGGCCACCTGGACCGAGGCGTCTCTGTTGCACATGATCTCGGCAAGGGTAGCAGTGTAGACAACTGTGATGGAGTGCTCTTGGAAGTATTACTTCAGCTTTTTGGCGGCAAAGTACACGCCATAGCACATCTTCTGGTAATGGGGGTAATTCTGCTTGGAGGCCGACAGGACTTCGCTCAAGTAGTACACCAGCCTCTGGACCGACTGGGCCTTGCCGACTTTTGGGCGCTCGACTACAATCACCATGCTGATGACTCGGTTGGTGGCGGCGATGTAGAGGAGCATGGGCTCTTTGGTAGCTGGAGCCGACAGGATAGGCAGCGTTGACATCACACGCTTGAGCTGGAGGAAGGCGGCGTCTGCCTGGTCATTTCACTCGAAGCAACTGGTTTTCTTCATGAGCTGGTATAGAGGGAGTGCCTTCTCGCCCAGCCGACTGATGAAGCGGCTGAGGGATGCCAGGCACCCGGTGAACTTCTGGACATCACGCAGCTTGGTGGGTTTCTCCATCCTCTCAATGGCCTTGATGAAAACCCTTTGTCCTCCGTCTGCAGGGGCAATTCCTGAGAAAAGTGCTACTAGATCTTCACAGGGTTGCACTCGATGCCGTGTTCTGAGACCAGGAAGCCAAGGAGCTTGCCGGCTGGTACACTAAAGACGCACTTCTCTGGGTTGAGCTTGATATTGAAATGACGCAGGTTTTCAAAGGTCCTCCTGAGGTCTTCCATCAAGGTGCCATGCTTCTTTGTCTTCACCGCCATATCGTCCACATAGACGTGGGCATTGCGTCCGAGTTGCTTCAACAGGCACTTCTGCATACAATGTTGGAAAGTGGTGCCGGCATTCTCAAGCCGAACGTCATGGTGATGTAGCAGAAGGCGCCAAATGGTGTGATGAAGGCGGTCTTCAGGCGATCAGCCTGATCCAGCTTGACCTGCTAGTAGCCGAAATAGGCATCAAGGAAGGACAACAGCTCGCATCCGACTGTGGAGTCGATCACTTGGTTTATTCGGTGCAGGGCAAATGGATCTTTGGGGCAGGCTTGGTTGAGACTTGTATAATCAATGCACATACGCCACCTGTTATTCTTCTTCAGCACAAGGACCGGGTTGGCTAGCCAATCCCGGTGGAACACCTCCATGATAAATCCGGCTGCTAGCAGTCAGACGACTTCTTCTCCAACAATCCTTCTCTTCTCTTCTGATAGGCGGCGGAGGGGTTGCTTGACCGGCTTGGCATTCGGCCTCACATGTAGTTTGTGCTCGACAAGATCCATCGGGACACCTGGCATGTCTTTGGGGGACCATGCGAAGATGTCTCGATTCTCACGGAGGAAATTGACAAGCTTGCCTTCCTATTTTCTATCAAGGCTAGTGCCCATGACAGCAAACCTCTCCGGGTGTTCTGGGTCCAGGGGGACCGCTTGGTCTCTTTGGCCGGCTGGATGGAGGCCCCTGCTTCCGCCTCCTGTGGATCAGTCGGCATGGCCGGCTTCTCGCTGGCCATGGCCACCATCCGGTCAAGGAGACGTTTTTCTTGAGCGATAACGAGGGACTCTACCAGCCGGCTGCTGGCGGCAGCACAATCTTGCGACTTCTTGTGATCTCCGAAAACGGTGATGATGCCCTTGGTGCCTGGCATGTTGGCCTTCAGGTATGCATAGTGCGGGATCATCATGAACTTGGCCAGCACAGGGCAGCCCAAGAGCGCGTGGTAGGGGCTTTCCAGGCCGACTACCTCAAACCAGATTGGCTCGCGGCGGAAGTGATCTCTGTCGCTGAAGAGGACGTCAATCTTTATCTTGCCAATTGGGGAGCAGGACATGCCGGGAACTATGCCATGGAAGACAGTCTGGCTTGGCTGAAGCTGCTTGGCCTTGATACTCAGCCGCTCCATGGTCTCGCGGTACAGGATGTTGATGCTGCTATCGCCATCTATCAGAACTTGGCCGAAACGGCGGGTCCACCTCTCTGTTGCAAAGGTTGCGTCGAGCACCAGGGCGTATGAACCCGGGTTGGGCATCACAGCCGGGTGGTCAGCCTGGCTCCAAGTGATGGGCCTCTTGGACCATTCATGCGGGTGGGAGCTTCTGTGCTGACAGCGTTGACCTCTCGATGCTGCTGCCGCCTGTTGTGCCTGTCGCCGGCTTCACTTGTGAAGACAACGTAAGCGGCGTGCTCTTCGGGGAACTCGTCTTGAATGGCACCGATAGGTCGAGCTGCCGGCTGCTAAGCGGCTGGGGATGGAGGGCCGGCTGGCGGGGGAGGCGGGAGGGCCTCGCCTTTGGCGATCCGAGCTAGCCAGTTGCACTTCCGAGTGGTGTGGTTGGATGGATTTGCACCGCTGTGGAACTTGCATGAGGCGTCAAGGGCCTGTTCGAAAGAGAGGGCGGGTAGCCATGCTCCCTTGCTAGTTTTCTGCCGCTTGGGGGCGGGCTGACCAGTCGGCTGCTGATCTTCGACTGCTGCCACCTGCCGTCTACTGGAAGCCGGCTGCTGGGCCTTGCGCTTGTTATCGTTTTGCTAGCACCGGTTGGTGTCACCAGCCGGCGTTAGGGAAGCCGGGGGGAGCACCTTCCCAGACGCGTCCACTCGGAGCTCAGACTTCATGGAGTCGTCCGTGGCGTACTTGTCCGCTATGATCAGCAGCTCGTCAAGGGTTGCCAGCTCGTCGCAGAGGAGCTTGTGCTTGAGCAAAGTGCCCTCTCGGCACCCGGCCGTGAAGTACTCTATGGCCTGCACCTCGTGCAGCCCTTCGCAGGAGTTGCGCAGCTCGCCCCACCGCGTTAAGTAATCACGGGTGGACTCAGTCGGGCCTTGGATGCACATGGAGACCTGGCAAGGCTTGGGTGGCCTCTTGTAGGTGCTGGTGAAGTTACGGATGAAGACTTCGGTGAAATCCAGCCAGCTGTTGACGCTGTATGGCTTGAGGCTGTTCAGGCATGTCCGGGCTGTGCCCTGGAGCATGAGCGGAACATACTTCACGGCAACGCGCCTGTTGCCGCTTGCTATGTTGACTGCGGTGGAGTAGTCCACCAGCCAATCCTTCCGCTTCACGGAGCCGTTGTACTTGGGAGTGTCTTGTGGGAGCGAGAACCCTTTGGGAAAGGGCTCATCGCTTATGCGGGGCCGAAGCAAGGCGGGCCGACTTCATCTTCTTCTTCTATCACCGGGGATCGAGCAAGTCAGTCGATCCGATGGCGGACATCATTCTCTCCGACTCCTTCGTGGTGGCCCAGCCAGTCTCCTAGAGTCGGATGCTCAACAGGCGGCGGGGAGGCGCGCCTCTCCCTGCGTGGGGGAGGCGGACAGTTGTTGCACCATTCCACTGCTCTTGGGCGGCCATCTTGGTCGTGCTCAATCGTGATGTGCATGTGCCGGATCCAGGTTCCTCCGGCCGTGAGAGCCGACTGTCGGGGATCGAGAGGTCGCGCCATGCTCACGGCGAGGGAGACGGGTCTCATGTTGCACGCCGGGTTCCACCATGCGGCGGCTAGCTTCCTGCTGCATGGCGGCCGCGTCAAGGAGCTGCTGAAGGCGCTCCATCATGGGACGCTTCTCGTTGCCCTCTTGGTTGTCCAGTTCGTCTGCCGCCGCCTGGGCAGCGCGCAGGTTCTCCATGGGGGTGGCGTAGACCGGGCGGTCAGCTCCAAATATGCCAGCGATGGCGGCGTCGTGTTGTCGGACTGCGCCCAGCCGGCTGGGCTCTCCAGCAGCCGGAGTGCCGCCTACGACGCGGTCGATATCGTGCTGGTAGGCATCAGTTAGGCGCCTCGCGGTGGCCAACTGGTTGGCGCTGTCGAGGAGCAAGATGCGGTGTGCCTCCAACGTCGCGCTATCCGCGCCATCCTCGACCAGAGTGGCGAGGGCTCGCAGGGCCGCCTAGATCGGATCCCGATCCGCTCCGGTAGAATTTCCGCACTGATTGATGACCAGCACCTCCGTGACGGTGCTGGCACTGGTGATGCTGTCCGCACGAGGGAGCGGGTCATCGATGATCTCTACGTGGTAGGGGTAGGCATCACCATCTGCCACGTCAGAGTCAATGATCATCTCGACGGGCGGGTCGATGGAGCCGGTGGACTCCAGGTGGGAGGCGAGCTTGCTAGCGAAGTGGAGCTTGCCGAGGAGGTCGACAAGGTAGCTCTCGGTGAGGGAGTCCTGGACTAGGGGATCCTCGGACAGGCGGACTATATGCTTTGGCCGGACTGTTGGACTATGAAGATACAAGATTGAAGACTTCGTCCCGTGTCCGGGTGGGACTCTCCTTTGTGTCGAAGGAAAGATTGGCAATTCGGATATGTAGATCTCCTTCTCTGTAACCGACTCTGTGTAACCCTAACCCCCTCCGGTGTCTATATAAACCGGAGGGTTTAGTCTGTAGGACAAGAACAATCATAATCATAGGCTAGCTTCTAGGGTTTATCCTCTATGATCTCGTGGTAGATCAACTCTTGTAATACTCATATCATCAAGATCAATCAAGCAGGAAGTAGGGTATTACCTCCATCGAGAGGGCCGAACACAGGTAAACATTGTGTCCCCGCCTCCTGTTACCATTAGCCTTAGGCGCACAGTTTAGGAACCCCTACCGAGATCTGCGGTTTGACACCGACATTGGTGCTCTCGTTGAGAGTTCAATGTGTAAATCCTGCAATAAGGCTTGATGGCTCCTTCAATCATCTACAACAATACGATCCAGGGCGAGGTTTTCCTCCCCGGACAGATCTTCGTATTTGGCAGCTTCGTACTGCGGGCCAACTTGGTTGGCCATCTGGAGCAGATCGATAGCTATGCCCCTGGCCATCAAGTCAGGTTTGGAAGCCTAAACTACACCGCCGACATCCGCGGAGACTTGATCTTCGACGGATTCGAGCCCATGGTAGGTGCGCCGAACAGTCACGATGAGCATGACTTAGATCTGCCATCGGACGGTGTTCAAGAGATCACACCTGCGGCTGCCCCGGCTTTTAGTCTGGAGCAGATCGTGCCATCCGAGGACGGGTGGATGGACCCCGCCACAAAGGCCGCACACTCATCGGCGCTAGAGCCAAACACAGACTTCACCTCCAAAGAGATCTGTGTCATCGGACCCCCGGACTCGTCTCCGGCCATAGCTTCCGAACCACGTGCATCCGTGCCTATCGAATCTAATTGGGCACTGATCATGGAGTTTTCCTCCGCGGATATCTTTCAGCAATTACCCTTGGGCGACGTGCTAAACTCACTGAAATCCCTCTCCCTGTCAGGAGACTCTTGACCGAACTATGTCCAGCTTGAGTGGAAAGTAGATGATGAAGAAATTCGTTTCCCACCCACCACCCACTTAATAGCCACTACCGATAACTTAACCGGCATGCTTGACTTCGACTCCGAAGACATCAACGGTATGGACGACGATGTAGGAGAAGAACAGGAACCACCGCCCACAGGGCGCTGGACAGCCACCTCATCATATGATATATATATATATGGTGGACACGCCCAAAGAAGGCGATGGCGATGAGGCAACGGAGGATAATCCCCTTGAGAAGCAATCTAAGCACCGGATGGTGCCAAAGACGAAAACAATCCCGCCCAGCCAGGCTTCGAGCAGGCCGAGCGGGAGGATGGGCAAGCTAGCCCTAAGGAACAGGCAACGGATGGAGAATCAGAGGATGACAATTACATGCCCCTCTCCGAAGACGAAGTGAGCCTTGGCGACGAAGAATTCATCGTGCTTGAGGATCCCGTCGAGCAGGAGCGCTTCAAGCGCCGGCTTATAGCCGCTGCAAAAAGCCTGAAGAAAAAGTAGCAGCAGCTTCAAGCTGATCAAGATCTGCTAACTGATAGATGGACTGAGGTCCTGGCAGCTGAGGAATACGGACTCGAGCGCCCAACCAAAAGTTACCCGAAGTGCAGGTTGCTACCTCAACTCGAGGAGGAGGCATTAAAGCCTACACTACAAGCGCATGATGCGGCTGAACGGCCACCTCGTGGCCGAGATAAAGTGGCGTATCAGCCCGAAGTCCAGCCCGCACCCCGCCGCCAAACAAGCAAAAACACGAAGGCCCGGGGCTCCACGCATGACTTGCGAGACAAATTGAAAAACAAAGAAGGATAGTCAAGATCGATCTATCGATCACAGGGGCGTGCCCCAATGCGTGACGATGACCGTCATGCCGGATATACTTAAAACAAATCCGCCTGGGCCGAATACAGCAGACCAGACTCATTTGAACTGCGTCATGATGTAGCCTGTCATAGAGGCGCCGCACCCCCCTATGCTTCACTGATGAAGTAATGGATCATGAATTCCCAGAAGGGTTTAAACCCGTGAACATTGAATCATATGATGGTACTACAGACCCCGCGGTATGGATAGAAGATTTCTTCCTCCACATTCACATGGCCCGCGGGGATGATCTACACGCCATCAAGTACCTCCCACTAAAACTCAAGGGACCGACTCGGTATTGGTTGAATAGCTTGCCGGCAAACTCCATCGGAAGTTGGGAAAACCTGGCAGACGCATTCCTGGATAACTTCCAGGGCACTTATGTCCGACTACCGGATGTTGATGATTTAAGTCACATAACCCAATAGCCTGGAGAGTCAGCCAGGAAATTATGGACTTGGTTCCTAACTAAAAAGAACCAAATTGTCGACTTTCCGGATGCCTAAGCCCTAGCGGCATTTAAGCATAACATCCGTGATGAATGGCTTGCCCAACATCTCGGCCAAGAAAAGCCAAAGTCCATGGCAGCCCTCATGACACTCATGACCCGCTTTTGTGCGGGCGAGGATAGCTGGTTGGCCCGTAGCAACAACACAACAAGCAATCCTGGCACATCAGAGGCCAGAGATAGCAACGGCAAGCCCCGACGCAACAAACACAAGCGTCACAAAAATGGTGATAACACCGAAGATACGACAGTCAATGACGGATTCAGTGGCTCTAAGTCCGGCCAGCGGAAAAAGCCACTCAAAAATAACAATTCGGGCCCGTCCAGTCTGGACCGCATACTCGACCGTCCATGGCAAATTCATGGCACCCCAGGAACACCAGCCAATCATACCAACAGAGAATGTTGGGTCTTCAAACAAGCCGGCAGGTCAGGTGCCAAAAACAAGGAGAAGGGGTCTCAAAGCGACGATGACGACGAGGAGCCCCGATCACCAAATATAGGAGGGCAAAAGAAATTTCCCCCGCAGATCAAAACGGTGAACATGATAAACGCCACCCACATTCCCAAGCTGGAACAGATGTGCACTCTTAGGGATGTCAACTTAACGGAACCAGTCGCCCGACAATATAAACTATGGCCGATCACCTTCGACCGCACAGATCGTCCGGTTAATACCAATCAGGGCAATTCAGCCGCACTAGTCCTCGACCCAATAATTGACGGGTTCCACCTCACACGAGTCCTTATGGATGGAGGCAGCAGTCTAAACCTGATGTATCAGGACACAATGCACAAGATGGCTATTGGTCTTTCGATAATCAAGCCCACTCAAACCACCTTTAACAGTATTATACCAGGTGTGGAGGCCTGTTGTACAGGCTCCATCGCTCTCGAGGTAGTCTTCTGATCACCGGACAATTACCGTACCAAAGAATTAACCTTCAACATCGTACCCTTTCGCAGTGATTATCAGGCACTGCTCGGACGAACTCAAGATGCCCGGTCCGCGCGGCGTCATCACGGTTAATGGCAAGGCCGAACTCCCCCTCGGTGCTGAAGAGTATACTGCCGCTTTAACAGCAGAAGCAACGAGTGGCATCTTTCAATCGAACCTCGAGTCGACGGCCAAGCTCCCGGACACTGCCAAAGGAGTCCGAACTACTTCGCGGCAGGATAGCCCGGCTCGTCCGGTGCTCAATTAAAACACTCCGACAAAAGCTAGAACATGCCACACACTGCGGCTCAACCGCTCTGTGGCACACAAACATTTCTTGCATTTTCTTTGCACGTGCAACTTTGCATAGGCCAGGACTGGCGACATGGAAACAACTCGAACGCGTAAAGGAACCTTTAGATATTCCCCTCGATGACCATTTGGCTACACTCCGGATCCACACACAACTTCTTCCCGCCTGGTCTCAGCAGGTTCCACATTCATATTTCTTTTTATCACATTACCTGTACTCATACGCATCGACGTACTATTCAAATACAACATGTGGATTTGTATGATGCTTATCTGCTGTTATTTCTTATTGAAACTCTTTTGTCAAATGGCATTTGTACACCGTGATATGCCTTAATATGCTAGGGGCTTCGTTGTACCCATAATACGACAATAAAGTCCGAACACCTTCACGGTCGTTCGGCACCCTAAACTTACAACATTATATGCATCAGCTCCAAATCATGTCTTGGGTCAATATTTGGGTTTGTCCGGCTCCCATGTTTTGCTGCCTTATGTTCCGCTATATCGGCTAAGGCGGCACAGGGAGAACTACTGCGATTGTGTCCCGGTTGTTCCGGACGAGCACCTCAGTAGAGAAAGCCGAAAAATGACTGTCATGATACGGCGAGAGCTGGTCAGCTATTCGAGAGGTTGTTAAATCTTTAAAGATTTCTTTCGCATAATGCCATAACTAATGCAGCGTGCGATGGATCGGCTTTTCTTCCGATCAGGCGCTTATAGAGCCCCTCGTGCGGTCTTCCGAACACCAGGGGCTGCGCCTACCATCCTTTTGTCAAGCTCCTATGGCTAAGTGAGAGTGATAAAGCCCTATAGTCCGATTGCCTGGTTCGTTGTGCTGAACACCTCCTTCAAGGACCCAAAACTGGGATAAAGAGTGCTCAGGTTTATCCCGAACACCCCCGTACTTCCTACATGGGTGCAGAAGCCGACGACTGGCCAACTCTCAGGATTAATATATAAAACGGCCGCGCAGGAGGAAAAACTTTCAAATAACAGGCAATAAATAATAGAAATGACCTTGTTCAACATTACAAAGGACAACATGACTGTATTCATGGAAATATAATGTCCTTGGTGCATTGCTCCGCCGCAAGGCGGGATCCTTTCAGGACACTATCATAATATAATTCAGGCTTGCGGTGCTCCTTCCCCTCTGGCGGTCCCTCGGTCATCAGCTTTTCCACATCCATCTTCCCCTAGTGCACCTTTGCGCGGGCGAAGGCCATTCGCGCACCCTCAATACAGACTGACCGCTTGATGACATCAAGTCGAGGGCAAGCACTCACAAGCTGCTTTACGAGCCCGAAGTAGCTGCTTGGAATCGGCTCGGCGGGCCATAGCCGGATAATCAAATCATTCATGGCTAGTTCGGCCACCTTATGCAGTTCGATCAACTGCTTCAGCTGATCGGCAAAAGGCACCGGATACACCGGCGCCAGATACTGCAACCAGAAGAGCTTCTCCGCGGTGCTCCTTTCTTCGGCTTGATAGAATTGTGCGACATCAGATATGCTGTGTGGCAGCTGCGCAAATACCCCTGGAGAAATCCGAACTCAAAATTAGAAACATGATTTTCTCCTCAAATACTTGCTTTACACGGAAAAAGCCTTACCCGCCGCGACTTCCTTGCCTCTTGGATCACCTGCAGGGCGCCTTGGGTTTCCTCCCGGGCATCGCGTGCGGCCTGATGAGCCTTGGTGAGTTCGGATTCTTTCTCTGTTAAACTCCGCTCCAAGATCTCGCATTTCTTCACGGCCTCTTGAATCTCTTGCTCAGCTTCAATAACCCTGGCCTCGTGCTTCTCACGAAGAGCCTGCTCTGCGGCTTCCTTTTTCTCGGCCTCGGCCACAGCCTTCTTAAGAGCCCCGACTTCGGTCATTGCCCCTAGAGCAAATCATGAAACATATTTTTATCATACTAAAAATTCGCTCGCACTGAACGCGAGCAAGGTTTGTGCATACCTTGTTTATCCTCGAACTGCCTTTTCAACTGGCCAAGTTCTTCTTTGGCCCGCTCCAGACTTTGCTTCAGTCTGGATACCTCCACAGTATGAGAGGCGGCAGTCGCTACAGACGCCTGCTTATAAAAGAAGAGAGATAGATGTCGCCAAGTGAGTCTCCTGCGAACATAAATTTGATCCTCTGTCCGGTTCTTTCTTTCACCGGACAGTGTATTAGGGGCTACTATCTATACTATGACACTCTTCGAAACCTCATAAAACATACTTCAAAGCCTCTTATAAGGCCGATGCAAGCTTCATTCAGTCCACTCTCAGCGGACCGAATCTTCTCGACCACCATACCCATAAGGGCACGGTGTTCTTCAATGATGGAGGCGCTCTTCAGCGCCGCCAGTAAAGCATCCGACACCTCTAGTTGGACAGAGCTTCCCAACGGAACAGGCGCACCCCCTCCAGTTGAGGGATGCTGCCTGCCTGATTCTGGAGCTGTACCTGTCTCCGGAATTGTCTCCGGCCGGTGGCTAAATTCGAGATAGCCCCCACCGTCGACATCCATGGGAGACTTTTCTCCCGTCTGTCCGGCCCCTGAAGTTTGACCTTCTAGTACCGCCTTGACGATCTCCCCCCCCTTCTTGGCCTGGGTCCCTTTGTGACGATACCTTGGTGTCATTCACATGTTTTGGGGAAGGGGCCTTCCGGGGCGCCTCGCTGTCCATAGCATCCGAACCCAATAAGTCCTCTGGTGAGGATCGTTCGGTGCGGGACCTCGCCGGACTGCAAAAAAGTGGCTCAATGATTAAAACGTCATGCCATAGTGAGTCCGGATGCGTAAATGTGTTCGGATTTTATATACTCATGAGTTCACCAGAGGCTGGGCCCTGGGATCCCACTCCGGGCTGCTATCGGCGGCGGTGGGTGACTCTTCCAGAAGAGGAGTTTTCCCCCCCTTAGGCGACTCGGCCTCCAAGGGTGTAGAGGTCGTTCTTTTGTTTCTTCCCCCCGCTGGGGATTCGTCTTCCTTCTCCTCCTCGTCCTCTTCGGAGGAAGAATGGGCATTGGAGTCTTCAGATATTGTGTCCGAGGCGCCACGGCGACAGAGGCCACCCTTGGTCTTTTTCGCCTCCTTCTCGGCCTTCTTCTTCGGCGCCTTGTAAGGCATCGGGACCAGCATCTTCGTCAGAAGTGGGCCGGTCGGTTCTTCTGGCAGCGGGGCTGGACAGTGGATCCGCCCCGCCTTCTTCGTCCAGCCCTAGGAGAGTTGTGGAAAACACATTAAGCATTTCCCTTGGGTTATGCAGATAAAACATATAATGACTTACCAAACTTGCAGGGCGGGACAGTTGGTACCCGCGGTCCTCGGCTGAGTCCGGCCATGATTTACCGGACTTGAAAAGCACCTTCCAGATGTCTTTGTGCGAGGAGCCAAAGAGCTCTCGCAGGGTCTGGTGCTTGGCCGGGTCGAATTCCCATAAATTGCAAGCCCGGTGTTGACAAGGAAGGATCCGGCGAACTAACATCACCTGGACTACATTGACAAGTTTGATATTCTTGTCTTCCATATCCTTGACGCACGTCTGGAGCGCCGATAGCTCGTCGGCTGAAGACCATTTCAGGCCCTTCTTGGGCCAGGACGTAAGCCGCAGGGGGGCTCTGGATCGGAATTTAGGAGCAGCGGCCCATTCCGTGCCGCGCGGCTCAGTGATGTAAAACCACTGCTCCTGCCACTCTTTGACGGAATCATTGAAAGTACCTGTTGGCCATGTAACGTTGGGCATCTTGCTCTCCATGGCGCCTCCGCACTCGGCGTGCTCGCCGCTCACTACCTTGGGCTTCACATTAAAGATCTTCAGCCATAAGCCGAAGTGTGGCGAGATGCGGAGAAAGGCCTCGCATACGATGATGAATGTCGAGATGTTGAGGAAGGAATTGGGGGATAGCTCATGAAAATGGCTCCCGTAATAATACATGATGCCGCGAACAAATGGGTGGAGGGGAAAGCCTAGCCCGCGGACAAAATGAGGGAGGAATACAACCCTCTCGTGGGGTTCCGGAGTAGGGACAATATGTCCCGGTGTCGGAAGACGGTGGCTGATTTTCTTGGCCAGATACCCGGCCTCCCGAAGTTTTTTGATATCCTTCTCCCGGACGGTAGAGGCCATCCACTTGCCTCCTGCTCCGGATCCGGACATTTTCGGAAGGCCTTTGTGGGCGGAGAAGACGAGCGCTTGGGTGCTGGGGCTCGAGCGAGGGGGAATGGATGAGCAGAGGAAGAAGGCGTGGGTGAAAAAGGGGAGTCCTTATCTCCTTATAAAGGCAGCAGGGATCCTGCGCCTCCCCACTTGCCCAATAAAATCACTTATTCCCCAACCGCTGCGATTGATGGCGCGGTTGGGTTACCCTCACCCGTATTGATGAGAATCCCATGATAAGGGGACACGATCTCTGCTTCGACAAGACGTGCCGAGGAAACCGCCTTGCAATATGTGCAGCAGCTGGTTGAGAATAGCGGTTCGAATAGTGAACGGGCCGTAGCGTGATGTCACGCTGTTGTCAGCAGATTAGATTTGTGGAATATTGTACTCTCTACGGTGGTGTGTGGAATTTGTTTTGCAGAGCCGGACACGATCCTCATGTTCAAGATCTTCTATGGAGTATTCGGAGAAGGAACCCGCCTTGCAATGCCGAAGACAATCTGCACGCCAGACTCATCGTCATTGAAGCCTGGTTCAGGGGCTACTGAGGGAGTCCTGGACTAGGGGGTCCTCGGACAGCCGGACTATATGCTTTGGCCGAACTATTGGACTATGAAGATACAAGATTGAAGACTTTGTCCCGTGTCCGGGTGGGACTCTCCTTTGCGTGGAAGGCAAGCTTGGCAATTTGGATATGTAGATCTCCTTCTCTATAACCGACTCTGTGTAACCCTAACACCCTCCGGTGTCTATATAAACTAGAGGGTTTAGTCCGTAGGACAAGAACAATCATAATCATAGGCTAGCTTCTAGGGTTTAGCCTCTACGATCTCATGGTAGATCAACTCTTGTAATACTCATATCATCAAGATCAATCAAGCAGGAAGTAGGGTATTACCTCCATCGACAGGGCCCGAACCTGGGTAAACATTGTGTCCCCCGCCTCCTGTTACCATTAGCCTTCGACACACAGTTCGGGACCCCCTACCCGAGATCCGCCGGTTTTGACACCGACACTCAGAGCTGGCCGAACCCGCGTCGGGGGTGGGCTCGTCGGTGAGGTGGACTCCGCTGAGGAGATTAGCAAGGGAGCTCGTGGCGCAAGCGCCATCGAGTGAGCCAGGCTGGCTGCGCTCACGGGGAAGGAAACAAGTTCCCGTCCAGAACGTGTCTCCGGCAAACAGTGCGCTTAACCCCATGGTGGGCGCCAATTGTTGTGGCATTTCCTCGACATATGCCAAGGGATGGCTTATCATGTGTGGGGACAGGAGTGCGTTGCCGGGCTCTAGAAATGGGAGTAGGCAAGACCTCAAACGACATCGGGTCTTACCCTGGTTCGGGGCTCTTCTTGGAGATAACACCCCTAATCCTACTCTGCGGGGTCTCCACATCACTATGATCAAATAGCTGGCTACAAGGTTGCTCCTTGAGCTGTTTGGGCTAGAGGAAGAAGAAGGCAAGCTAGCTCTACTTCTCCCCAGCTATGTGGGTGTAGGGTGGCTGGAATGATGAACTAAGGGCTGAACCCTTTGCATGGGTGATCCTGGGGGGTTTATATAGGCCTACCCCCAGGGGTACAATGGTAATCCGACTGGTCATAGGACCCGGCCGTCAGTGCCTCTAGGCTCCGGCTTCTCCGCCGACAGTTGGGGCCCGCGGCCTAGTGGGCCCTGCCTCCTGGCGCAGTCTCGGCCGACAGGTAGGGCCCGCCGCCTGTGGGCCCGGTGGACTGGGCCGTACTGTTGCCTCACCTCTGATGACGATGGCTTCGTTGGGGAGCACATGGCTACAGTACCGCCGCCTGGCGGGCGATCACTATAGCCATACCCCGTCACTTCTGGTTAATGGCGCACAGACTCCAAGGGGAGGGGTGACCGCCTGCTAGGAGCCGGCCTCCCCTTGCGGCCGCCTGCTCAGGCCTTGCCCCCTTCTGTTGATATGCGGACAAGTGGGGCCCAGCGCCTACGGGCCACACCGACCGTCCGTCATGGGGGCATGGCCCTGCCTGACGTAGGCATCTTCATGGGCCACGTGGCTGCAATGTCGTGTCAACGAGGGGTGTCCGCCTGGTACGCCCACACTATGGCCACGTTCCGTCCGGGATTCGGGGGTGGCACGTCGCCCTGTTGCCACGCCCTGTCTTGTTATAGCAGGTGGGTGCAAACTTTGAGGAGGCGACGGGCCGCCTGGTAGGAGTCAGCCCATGCCCTCGGCGCCTCCTAGGAGGTGGCCCATTGGTACCAGCCGGCAGTGTGGGCCGGCTTTGCGACGAGTCGGACTGAGGGGCTAGGCTAGCCCCGATGTCTTGAAATCTGCTGGGGTGTGGCTACCCAGGGTCTATCCCCCGTCACCCCCATGCAACTGGGCCATGCGATTGCTGACACTTATATGGTCAGTCAAAGGATCAAACCATACGCCATGTTGGCAGAATATGGTTTGGAAGAGTACACGATTACCTGTGTTGTCCACTCATGTGACGTTAGTGATGGTATTTTGGGTAGAGTCCAGTGGCCCAAGTAAATTTAGGAGATGATTCCAGTGACCGCAGGTGAATTTAACTCCCTCAACACAGCATGCCAGAGAGGATGGCATATGCCCCATATGTGGTAACAATGATGGGGCTTCATTTGATGCTATGATTCAATGCGATCATGTGGTGATGTTTTGAAATGCGACAATGGGTTTCTTTGAACTAAAGCTTCCTTGGTTACACCTTGCGACATGGAAGGATTTGCCAGACCTAGAATTCATCAACAAGGATCATGTTGCTATTGCTATTTCAGTCATGTGGGCAATTTGGAGTAATAGAAACAAGTATGCTCATGGTGAGGTGAAGTACCAACCACACAATCCATGCAGATCATTTATGAATTAATAAGGGTGTTGGACATCCCGTCTCCAGCTCCGCTGGTGTAAGTGAACTCTAATCCGAGATGGAATGTGCCCAATCCGGGTTGTGTTAAGCTCAATACGGATGGAGCAATAGATATGACTGGTGGAGATGCCGGTGCAGGTGTTGTTGGGAGGGACTCCTCTAGAAGCTCAAAGAAAATGGTCAGTACTACCTCACAGATTATCTGCATAAACCCATGGTTGTGCCTGTCACCAACCAGTATCTCAAAGGTTCTAAAAAGGTCTGGTTCATGATGGGCAAGAGTGACCAGCGTGCAATCATGACGCAAAACTGGCGAAAAGTCATCAAGGGAGCCATGATGAAAGAAGATGAAAATGGTTGTGTTCAGGTTCACTGAAAGGAAAATAGACTTAAGGTCAACATGAACAGTGGTCAGATGCTTCGTCGACCCATGTGATGAACCTAGACTGAATGGCAGATTAGGACATGTATGCAGTATCAAGTATGAACTTGTCTCTAACCGTAGGTGTTATGTAGTAACAGGAACTTGGTACTATCAACTTTCAGGTCCAACTAAACATGAATATCATGATCATCTAACTTGTATTTTGTGGCCTACTTGGTATGCAAATGTACACATATGTAGCCTGTAGTTTAACCACCCTACCACCCTCCTTAAAAATGTACTGCCTTGGAAATCAACACTGCGAAGGAAAAAGCCCCTCATTCCTCGCTCGCGTCGCTCCCAGGGGGATGGCACGAGCGATAACCTAGCCTCCACCGCCCCCGCCCTATGCTCCTTCCTCGCTCCCCTGCCACCGCCGAGGGATGCCGATGGGCAAAGCCCATTCGGTGGATGGCGGCGGCGGGGCCTCCTCATCGCATGGCGTGTGGCTTCGGCCCTGGACGGAGCTCCACTCCTGGTTGCGGCTGGGCGGCAGTGGGCCCTCTCGCCGGTGCAGGCAAGCCGGGGCGGCGGCCCTGGGCAAGGTGGCTGCGCTGCTCCTTCTGACTCTCTGCTGAGGGTGTACGGGTCGGTGCTCAGTGTTGGGAAATGTAGCATGCAATTTCAAAAAAATCCTACGCTCACGCAAGATCTACCTAGAAGATGCGTAGCAACGAGAGGGGAAAACTGTGTCCACGTACCCTCATAAACTGGAAGTGGAAGCGTGTAAGGGCATGTTTATCCCTAAGGTGTTTTGGTGATTGATGACAATGCGTTTGCGGACTAATCGTGTGCCTTGAGTATTTTAGTTGCTTCGTCGTTAGGCACAAGACGGTTTGGTACCCCTCGAAGACTATTGAAGACGGTGGTGTTCTACGTCTCTTTTGGTGGATTTGAGTCGTAGGATAGCTGTACTATTAAGAGGGAGTCCGCGGTGGAAAGGTTTGGGTGGAATCATCATGTACACATTTTCTTCCTTTACCCCGCCTTTCCCTTTGCACTTTGGAGCATCCTCCGTTATCTCCTTTACTGTGCAAAAAGAAGGATTCCTAAGTGCTGCTATTTGAGGCATGCGGTAGTACTGCTCCTAGGAGCGGTAGTACCGTAGGCCCCTGCGGTAGTACCGCAAGCCCTCGCGGTAGTACCATAGGCGCCCACGGTAGTACCGCTCCTATGGAGCTGTAGTACTGATGGCCTCGAGACATGCTCACCTCTCTTGCGCTGTAGGGCGGATGTAATTTTTACATCCGCGCCTCTGTGATAGTACCGCCTCAGTCTTGTGTAGTACCGTGAGTCCTGGTCCGGCTCAGTAGCACAAGTAGAAGTAGGGGCGGATGTAATTTTTTACATCCACTCCCTGCGTGGTAGTACCGCAAGCCAAGCGTGGTAGTACCGTGTTGGATTTTTGCACCATTCGTTTTACAGCGGAAGTAGACACGGATGTATTTTTATTCATCCGTGCCCTTCCCAGCCTAGTCCATCCTGGCCTTGCGGTAGTACCGCAAGGGGGAGCGATAGTACCACGCCGGCGGCAAGACGCTCTCAGCCTTGGCGGCTCGCTCGACTAGCCCCCGCCATCGCAGCGGTAGTATCAAGCACATCATGGTAGTACCGTGAGCCCCTGCGATAGTACCACTTGTCTGGAGTGGTAGTACCGCAGGTCGCGGGCAGAGTAAGTGGATAACGGTTGGATTTGTCTCTCCACTATATAAGGGGTGTCTTCTTCCTCTAGTTGACCACCTCTTCCATCCCTATGCTCCATGGTTGCTCCAAGCTCCATTTTCACCCGATCTCTCTCCCTAGCCAATCAAACTTGTTGATTTGCTTGGGATTGGTTGAGAAGGCCCCGATCTACACTTCCACCAAGATAAATTTGATTCCCCCCACTAATCCCTAGCGGATCTTGTTACTCTTGGGTGTTTGAGCACCCTAGACGGTTGAGGTCACCTCGGAGCCATAGTCCATTGTGGTGAAGCTTTGTGGTGTCGTTGGGAGCCTCCAATTAAGTTGTGGAGATTGCCCCAACCTTGTTTGTAAAGGTTCGATCACCGCCTTCAAGGGCACCAATAGTGGAATCACGGCATCTCGCATTGTGTGAGGGCGTGAGGACAATACGGTGGCCCTAGTGGCTTCTTGGGGAGCATTGTGCCTCCACGCCGCTCTAACGGAGACGTACTTCCCCTCAAAAGGAAGGAACTTCGGTAACACATCCTCATCTCCACTGGCTCCACTCTTGGTTATCTCGCGCCTTTACTTTTGCAAGCTTACTTGTGTTATATCCCTTGCTTGCTTGTGTGCTTATTGTTGTTGCATCATATAGGTTGTTCACCTAGTTGCATATCTAGACAACCTACTTTGATGCAAAGTTTAATTTGGTAAAGAAAAGCTAAAATTTGTTAGTTGCCTATTCACCCCCCTCTAGTCAACTATATCGATCCTTTCAAAGCGTTTGCTAACGCGGTTGTTGTAGTCAAACTTCTCCTCGTTCCAATCGATCAAGTACCAAACGTACGGCACCTCCGAGTTCTGCACACGTACCGCCCCCTCCTCCTAGTCCTATTTGGCCTCCTTCCTTGGGGGGCAACCCTTTGTGGGCTGGCGTGCTCCCTCCTAGGGCCCATATGGCCCATATCTTCCCCCGGGGGGTTTCGGTAACCCCCCGGTACTCCGATATGTATCCAATACATCCCGGAACACTTTCGATGTCCAAATACTATCATCCAGTATATGAATCTTTAGCTCTCAACCATTTCGAGACTCCTCGTCATGTCCCTGATCTCATCCGGGACTCCGGAAAATATTCGGTCACAAAATCACATAACTCATATAACACAAATCGTCATCGAACGTTAAGCATGCGGACCCTACGGGTTCGAGAACTATGTAGACATGACCGAGATACCTCTCCGGTCAATAATTAATAGCAGAACCTGGATGCTCATATTGGCTCCCACATATTCTACGAAGATCTTTATCGATCGAGCCGTAGTGACAACATACGTTATTCTCTTTGTCATCGATATGTTACTTGCCCGAGATTCGATCGTCGGTATCTTCATACCTAGTTCAATCTCATTACCGGCAAGTCCCTTTACTCGTTCCGTAATGCATCATCCCGCAACTAACTCATTAGTCACATTGCTTTTGAGGCTTCTTATGATGTGCATTACTGAGAGGGCCGAGAGATACCTCTCCGATACATGGAGTGAAAAATCCTAATCTCGATCTATGCCAACTCAACAAACACCTTCGGAGATACCTGTAGAGCATCTTTATAATCACCCAGTTATGTTGTGACGTTTGATAGCACATAAGGCATTCACCGGTATCTGGGAGTTGCATAATCTCATAGTCGGAGGAATATGTATTTGACATGAAGAAAGCAGTAGCCATAAAATTGAACGATCATAATGAGCTAACGAATGGGTCTTGTCCATCACATCATTCTCCTAATGGTGTGATCCCATTCATCAAATGATCAACACATGTCTATGGTTAGGAAACTTAACCATCTTTGATTAACGAGCTAGTCAAGTAGAGGCCTACTAGGGACACGGTGTTTTGTCTACGTATCCACACATGTATCAAGTTTCCGGTTAATACAATTCTAGCATGAATAATAGACATTTATCATGATATAAGGAAATATAAAATAACAACTTTATTATTGCCTCTAGGGCATATTTCTTTCAGTTTCCCAATTGCACTAGAGTCAATAATCTAGTTCACATCGCCATGTGATTTAACACCAATAGTTCACATCTGTATGTGATTAACACCCATAGTTCACATCGCCATGTGACCAACACCCAAAGGGTTACTAGAGTCAATAATGTAGTTCACATCGCTATGTGATTAACACCCAAAGAGTACTAAGGTGTGATCATGTTTTGCTTGTGAGAGAAGGTTAGTCAATGGGTCTGCCACATTCCGTATGTATTTTGCAAATTTTCTATGTCTACAATGCTCTGCATGGAGCTACTCTAGCTAATTGCTCCCACTTTCAATATGTATCCAGATTGAGACTCAGAGTCATCCGGATCAGTGTAAAAGCTTGCATCAACGCAACTCTTTACGAAGAACTCTTTATCACCTCCATATCCGAGAAATATCTCCTTAGTCCTCTTAGGTAACTAAGGTAACTTTGACCGATGTCTAGTGACTCACTCCTGGATCACTATCGTACCCCCTTGCCAAACTCATGATAAGGTACACAATAGGTTTGGCACACAACACATCATACATTATAGAACCTATGGCTGAACCATAGGGAATGACTTTCATTCTCTTTCTACTTTCTGCTATGGTCGGGTTTTGAGTCTTACTCAACTTTACACCTTGTCACACAGGAAAGAACTCCTTCTTTGACTGTTCCATTTTGAACTACTTCAAAATCTTGTCAAGGTATGTACTCATTGAGAAATCTTATCAAGCGTCTTGATCTATCTGTATAGATCTTGATACCCAATACGTAAGCAGCTTCACCGAGGTCTTTCTTTAAAAAACTCCTTTCAAACTCTCCTTTATGCTTTCCAGAAAATTCTACATCATTTCCGATCAACAATATGTATTCACATATACTTATCAGAGAAGCTGTAGTGCTCCCACTCACTTTCTTGTAAACACAGGCTTCACCGCAAGTCTGTATAAAACTATATGCTTTGATCAACTCATCAAAGCATATATTCCAACTCCGAGATGCTTGCACCAGTCCATAGATGGATCGCTGGAGCTTGCACATTTTGTTAGCACCTTTAGGATTGACAAAAACTTCTGGTTGCATCATACACAACTCTTTTTTAATAAATCCATTAAGGAATGTAGTTTTGATATCCATTTGCCAGATTTCATAAAATGCGGCAATTGCTAACATGATTCGGATAGACTTAAGCATCGATACGAGTGAGAAAATCTCATCATAGTCAACACCTTGAACTTGTCGAAAACCTTTTGTGACAATTCGAGCTTTGTAGATAGTAACACTACCATCACCACCCGTCTTCCTCTTGAAGATCCATTTATTTTCTATGGTCGCCGATCATCGAGCAAGTCAACCAAAGTCCACACTTTGTTCTCATACATGGATCCTATCTCAGATTTCATGGCCTCAAGTCATTTATCAAAATCTAGGCTCATCATCGCTTCTTCATAGTTCGTAGGTTCATCATGGTCTAGTAACATGACTTCCAGAATAGGATTACCGTACCACTCTGGTGCCGAACATGCTCTGGTTGACCTACGAGGTTCAGTAGTAACTTGATCTGAAGTTTCATGATCATTATCATTAGCTTCCTCTCTAGTTGGTGTAGGCATCATGGGAATGATTTTCTGTGATGAGCTACTTTCCAATTCGAGAGAAGGTACAGTTACCTCATCAAGTTCTACTTTCCTCCCACTCACTTCTTTCGAGAGAAACTCCTTCTCTAGAAAGGCTCCATTCTTGGCAACAAAGATCTTGCCTTCGGATCTGTGATAGAAGGTGTACCCAATTGTTTCCTTAGGGTATCCTATGAAGACCACTTCTCCGATTTGTGTTCAAGCTTATCAGGTTGAAGCCTTTTGACATAAGCATCGCTACCCCAAACTTTAAGAAACAACAGCTTAGGTTTATTGCCAAACCACAGTTCATACGGTGTCGCCTCAATGGATTTTGATGATGTCCTATTTAACGTGAATGCAGCTGTCTCTAAAGCATAACCCCAAAACGATAGTGGTAAATTGGTAAGAGACATCATAGATCGCACCATATCTAATAAAGTACGGTTACGACGTTCGGACACACCACTATGCTGTGGTGTTCCAGGTGGCGTGAGTTGTGAAACTATTCCACATTGTTTTAAATGAAGGCCAAACTCGTAACTAAAATATTCACCTCCATGATCAGATCGTAGAAACTTTATTTTCTTGTTACGATGATTATCCATCTCACTCTGAAATTCTTTGAACTTTTCAAATGTTTCAGACTTGTGTTTCATTAACTAGATTTACCCATATCCGCCCAAATCATATGTGAAGGTCAGAAAATAACGATACCTGCCACGAGCCTCAACAATTATTGGACCGCATACATCAGTATGTATTATTTCCAATAAGTCATTGGCTCGTTCCATTGTTCCGGAGAACGGAGTTTTAGTCATCTTGCCCACGAGGCACGGTTCGTAAGTATCAAATGATTCATAATCAAGTGATTCCAAAAGTCCATCTGCATGGAGTTTCTTCATACGCTTTACACTGATACGACCTAAACGGCAGTGCCAGAAATATGTTGCACTATCATTATCAACTTTGCATCTTTTGGCATCAATATTATGAATATGTGTATCTCCACGATCGAGATTCAACAGAAATAAATCACTCTTCAAGGGTGCATGACCATAAAAGATATTACTCAAATAAATAGAACAACCATTATTCTCTGATTTAAATGAATAACCATCTCACACTAAACAAGATCCAGATATAATGTTCATGCTCAACGCTGGCACCAAATAATAATTATTCAGGTCTAAAACTAATCCCGAAGATACATGTAGAGGTAGTGTGCCGACGACGATCACATCAACCTTGGAACCATTCCCAACACGCATCGTCACCTCGTCCTTAGCCAATCTTCGTTTAATCCGTAGTCCCTGTTTCGAGTTACAAATATGAGCAACCGAACCAGTATCAAATACCAAGGCACTACTATGAGAATTAGTAAGGTACACATTGTCGGTTCTATTTCCGGCATATCTCATAGTAGGGGTCCTAAGCTAGGTGTCTTGGTGCGATGGTAACATGGACACTAGGTTTTACCTAGGTTCGGGCTCTCTCGAAGAGATAATACCCTACATCCTACTTTTGATTGTATTCATATGGGGGGATAGTACAGAGTACATGTATCTACCACGAGATTGTTCTAATGAATATAAGTTGATCTATTGACTAGCCTGGCCTCAGTTTATATAACACACCGGAGGCCTAGGGTTTTTAGGAGAGTCCTTGGCTTGAGCGCCAAGTCTTGTGGAGTCTTCCTTGTATGCGACATGGGCTGCCTAAAGTGGCCCATTAGTGAATCGCTATGGGAGTCCTCGGCCCGATCCAGCTAGTCGGGAGACGACGTGGTGAGACCCCTAGTCCAGGACACCATCAGTAGCCCCCTGAACCGGTCTTCAAGTTGGGGACGCTCCTCGATTCTTCCGAACTATTCTTCATCTTCGGTCGTCGGTCTTGAAAGCTGGTTCAACAAATCTTCTTATATTCGATCTTGAGGATCGCCGAAGTGAATCCGAAGAGTTTACACGTCGGGTATCCGAGGAGCCCCTTTAAGTTCTCGTCCGTTATCAATGCCTTATTATTTTTTATGCCACACCTCTGGTTTGAAGTTGTTCCCGTGCGGCGGTGTCCTCTTGCATCCGAGCTCCAACGCCGGACTGCATTCGAGGTACCTTTTGTAGCCGAGCACCAACGCCAGAATGTATCCGAGCTGCAACGGCGGACTATATCCGAGGTGTCATAGATCACCTTGGCTTGAAAAAGTTTGAAGGAGGTTAGCCGAGCATAATGCTGAAAAGTTCTCTACGGAGCCAGCAGCTTGCAGCCGAGCTTTATGACGGACTGCTTCCGAGGTGATGCACCACCTCGGGCTCGGGCTGATTGTTTGCAGATTTTATTTCCGATTGATACAATTTATTTACTGACAAGATATATAGCCAGTAGCCCTCAAGGTATGTGTCGGCCTAAAATCTGAGATGCATATTAGAGGAGATAGTGATCGGCGGACGGGCCCTTGAGAGAGGGTTTTGAGAAGTTGTTGTAATATATTAGCTTGATGCCGGATAAGTCCCAGTTAGTACCTATTGTTGTCCGAAGATGCGTTTGCCCATAGTTTGGTCAAGTCAAACACTGAGCACTTTGAATTTTCTGCATTGAATAGGCAATGCAGTAGCCCCCGAGACACTGGTTGGGTGGCAACACTAGATCAGGGGATCAATGTTCCCCTTTAATATTAGTAACTGATAAGCCCGAAGCCCAGTAGCCCCCGAGCCTTAATGCGGGCACGGGTGGCCGAATTAAGGATCGATATCCAGAATAAAATCACAAATTATGTGTAATGATTCTATGTATCCAAGTACTCTACATCATTAATGCTCGGATCCGCATTGCACAAAACTTTATTGACCGACCATCGACTTCAACCTCCTAGGCCAGTAGCCGAGTAGTGTTTGTCCTACTTTATAAAGCATTTATAAGGGCAAAGATTTACGGCAAACAAGGCCATCCGGCCATATGGTTTTATAAACAAAGGTACACAGAGAGATATGTTATATTACTATTAACGTAAGAAACATCTTCCAAAGAAAATAGTCCCGCTATCGGTTCCTTTCTTTGGTTGTCATGCTGACCATGATCATGAAACCTCACCTCCAGTCAATGTGGGAGAATAATATTGAGGATATAGTTCGGGGAAATTTCCCGAACTCTATGGTCTAATGAACCAAAATTTTGACTTCTGTCGTTGCAGACCAATTATATCCTTTAAAATGGCTAGCTTTCGGCTTCACCCAATCTGAGGTACTAACTTGGATGACCCAGTAGTAACAATCACAGAGGTGCTCCCTTTACCGCCTAGTGAACAATCGGGAACGTAGGGGTAAGCACAGGAGCCAGACAACCCATCTTGGCCAAAATCTTAAGTTAATTTGATGCATATTTATGGCTTTATAACGATAATTACGGAAGGCAACGCTTGTATAAGGAATACAAACGCTGATCATATGTTTATTTTGACTTTGTTGCAACCTTTTATTCTTTGAAAGTGGTCCATTGTCGGCTTCCACCCCTTTGTAGATGCTACGCAGGGTGTTTCCACAATAACAAAACAACCCCTAGCTGATGTCTCGGAGCCCGGAGGCGGTTGTGTTAGTGGAAACGAGGCAATCAAATATGCGGGCTTTATAACTTTCACTTAGTCATAGGAGCTTTAAATTGGGGAAATAGCTACAAGCCCCCGGTTAGTGTTCGGCACTGACCAAAGTCTAGCCATTAACACTTTGGCCAATGTTATGAAAGGCCCATCGTTTAACACGGGGTGATCGATATCGATCTATAGTTTGACACCGTCATCAGATCACCGACCAGTTTACGCCCATTGTGACAGTCAGTTTTCGGCTTTCTCCACTGAGGTGCTTAACCATTCGAGCTAGAAGCACAATCGTAGTGGTTCTCCCTTTGCGCACCTAGCCGAACAAAGCGGAACATAGGCGACAAGCACAGGAGCCGGGCAACCCAACTATTGACCGAAGACACAATTCGAAACTAATGCATATAAAGCAATATCCGAGAATGTTTTGCCGATGAGTCCATGGAGTACCTTGGCTTTTGGTGGGTTTGGCTCTAGTCACAGCCCCCGTTAATATTGCTAATGCTTTAAAGGCGTCTGGTGTTGCACTTCTCGGGAACTAGTCCCGATGTGGCGTGTGTTTTGTCAACGGCGAGGTGTAGTTTGGCGGGAAAGATGCCGAGCTATGGGTCGAAAAAGATCTCCCGGGATGAATTATTATGGAGGGCACCTCGGTCATGAGGATGTCCCGCTTCCTGAAAGAAAAACATACAAATTGCGAAAATGTGCCATAAGCTCGAAAATCCAAACACTTATGTAAAAGCTTAATGTCCGGACTAAATCAAGATTTTTGATGCCAATCTGAAAATTGGACTAAAAAAATTGTGCTTCCGTCGTGCTTTGACACATTCGATCTCTAGACATCACGTAGGTCAGCCTTCGGCTTCAACCTCCTTATCCCAAAGGCGGAGTGCTTCTCAAAGGCCAGTTTAATGAACAAAACTCGAGTGGCTTTAGAGAGAGACCAGGCCATCTGGCTATTGACTGTATACTCGAGTCGAAAAAGGAGTGGTAGAAAAATACTTTGCAACGACTTAGAAGAAAACACTTATTATAGAAGGGCTCGTATAAACTTAAGAGTCCCCAATTTATGGGTAAGAGAAGTGTTTTAATAAATAACATTTTGAACAAACCAAGTTCTTTGTTTAACACAAATATAAAGTTTGGTCGAACCAAACAAGAACATATAAAAAAACCGAGCATGGAAGCGACTTAGCTGGTTAACGTGCTCGGTGTCGATGTGCGACCCGAACTTACGGTCGGACAATGTCCCAGCCCCCAAGCTGGTCCCGAGGTGGTGGAGCGAAAAGCTCGGCACTCTGAAGTGGTGAAATAGCACGGCCAATGTGGCAAGGTGGAACCCCCAGTCCGATCGAGGCGACGGAGCAGGCCGGCAGTATGCCGCCGAAGTCCCCGGCGTGGGTTAATAAAGTGATATTGAAGCCCCCGGTCCAGCCGAGGTGACGTGGTATGTCGGTACGCTGAGGTGACAGCGCTGCCCAACCCGGATCATTTACATGTGCACAGAAAATAGTGCAAGCCGGAGATAATAGTAATAATAATAAATTAAAAAATCATAGCATAATAAATAATTTATGCAAAGTGAGTAATAAAAAAAATATGGCCCATGTGCCGAACACTCGATGAGGTAGAGCTTTCTCAGCGATGCCGAAGTCCCCGAGGCAACTGAACATGTCGGTATGGCAATTCGACAGACAAGGTAATCACGCGAGCCGACTTATGCCGATTGGAACGACAACATCGGCTTGCCGAAGTGACCACGACGTAGTCGAAGTTGATTACCTACACATGTAAAATAGTGCAGTCCAAAACATAATGATATAAATATGTATAAAAAATCCTCGCATAACTAATTTACGCAAAATATATATTTTAAAGAGATGTGGACTGGCATCGAAGTCAATGTCGATGCGGGACGTCGGCGTGACAAAGCCCGAACTCGCAGGGCAGTCCAAGTCCCTGATGTGGCTTTTGCCGAACTACGGACGGGAAACTGACCGAACCATCACACAACCATCGTTAATCGACCATCATTTTACATACTTGTGTACAGATGATGGAACAAACCAGAGTAATAATTCTAGGGAAAAAATATCCATGCAAGCAAAAATTAGTAGGATTAATAGCACCTAGCTTCCGAAGAGACACATGTGGGCGTTTAGGGATTACATCTAGTAATAGTATTAGTACCAGTGCCAGCACAAAGTGCAATACATACGATTAGCAAAAAGCGAAGACTGACTTGATTAAATAAAAGAGAGAGAGAGAAGGATTTGGGTCTCCCTGTATGCCGCCAGCAATCTGAATTCTTGCCGGCCCCTGCATATTGTTCGGCAGAAGCAAAGTCTCCTCGGCTGGATTACCATAGGTCAGAAGTCCGCAAGAGGCTGGCCAGACCGACATCACGGGCGAGCGTGAGTGGAATATCTTTGAAATAATAATGTGGTAAAAACCAACAGAAAAGATTCTATGCATAATAATCCATAGAACGTAGTAAAAGGAAAGGTATGCATGCTTCCTTGTTGATCGCCTCTTAGCGCACATAGCAATTTGAGGGGAAAATAAACTTGTCCATGTACTCCACGTGAAGTAGTAGTGCTAGGTAGTTAGCCAAACCAGTACTAGTGCCTAATCCAAGTAGTAGTAGCACTAGTCGATTTGGTAATCATCAATAAGTGGAGACCGGACGCAAAACTATTACTAAATTGTGTTAGCACAGAGCAAATTTTAGCAAAATTAATAAACTACTAGTGGACAGTCGAGGGATTTTCCTAGACGATCCCTGCCCATGGTGGATTTGTTCTCGGCTCCGCGATCAAGCCCTGTGCGCATCGTCAAAGACCAATTTGATAATCAATTAAACGCCGTCGTCTGCTGATCAAGGGACCTTTGAAGAACGCTAGACGCCGCGAGGGTGCGCGTCGTTGGTCGCAGATTTTTTAGACCTTGATCTTGACCTAATCTTTAGGCGAAGCTTGCAAACCAGCGACAATTCTCACAAAAATAAACTTGTACAAAACAGATCTGATTAGAAAAATATCACCTGATCATCCCATCGATCCACGAC
Source organism: Aegilops speltoides (assembly GCA_021437245.1). NCBI lineage: Eukaryota > Viridiplantae > Streptophyta > Magnoliopsida > Poales > Poaceae > Aegilops > Aegilops speltoides. The sequence goes on along the minus strand of CM038145.1, from coordinate 318,973,616 downwards.
GATCACCTAGCAGGCTCTCAATGAAAGCACCAATGTCGGTTCTATTTCTGGCTTATCTCGTTGTAGGGTCCTAAGCTAGGCGTCTTGTTGCGATGGTAACATGGACACAGGGTTTTACACAGGTTCGGACTCTCTCGAAGAGATAATACCGTACATCCTGCTTTTGATTGTATTCATATGAGGGATAGTACAGAGTACATGTATCTACCATGAGATTGTTCTAATAAATATAAGTTGATCTATTGACTAGCCTGGCCTCGGTTTATATAACACACCGGAGGCCTAGGGTTTTTAGGAGAGTCCTTGGCTTGAGCGCCAAGTCTCGTGGAGTCTTCCTTGTATGCGGCATGGGCTGCCTAAAGTGGCCCATTAGTGAATCGCGATGGGGGTCCTCGGCCCGATCCAGCTGGTCAGGAGACGACGTGGTGAGTACCCCCTAGTCCAGGACACTGTCACACATCAATAACATGTTTATCAAATATACCTTTGTTCACTTTGCCATCCTTCTTATCAACCAAATACTTGGGGCAGTTCCGCTTCCAGTGACCAGTTCCTTTGCAGTAGAAGCACTCACAAGCTTGGGTCCAGCTTTGGGTTTCTTCGGGAGTGACAACTTGCTTGACATTCTTCTTGAAGTTCCCCTTCTTTCCCTTGCCTTTTTTCTTGAAACTAGTGGTCTTGTTAACCATCAACACTTGATGCTCCTTCTTGATTTCTACCTCCGCAGCTTTGAGCATTGCAAAGAGCTTGGGAATAGTATTTTCTATCCCTTGCATATTGTAGTTCATCACAAAGCCTTTATAGCTTAGTGGCAGTGATTGAAGAACTCTGTCAATGACACAATCATCTGGAAGATTAACTCCCAGCCGAGTATAGTTATTATGATATCCAGACATTCCGAGTATGTGTTCACTGACATAACTGTTCTCCTCCATCTTGCAGCTATAGAACTTGTTGGAGACTTCATATCTCTCAACTCGGGCATTTGCTTGAAATATTAACTTCAACTCCTAGAACATCTCATATGGTTCATGACGTTCAAAACGTCTTTGAAGTCCCGATTCTAAGCCGTAAAGCATGGCACACTGAACTAACGAGTAGTCATCAGATCGAGCTTGCCAGACGTTCATACGTCAGCTTCTGCTCCTGCAGCAGGCCTTTCACCTAGCGATGCATCAATGACATAATTCTTCTGTGCAGTAATGATGATAATCCTCAAGTTACGGACCTAGTTTGTGTAGTTGCTACCATCATCTTTCAACTTAGCTTTCTCTGGGAATGCATTAAAATTCAAGGGAACGGTAGCACGGGTCATTGATCTACAACATAGATATGCAAAAATGACCAGGACTAAGTTCATGATAAATTAAGTTCAATTAATCATATTACTTAAGAACTCCCACTTAGATAGACATCCCTCAAGTCATATAAATGATACGTGATCCAAATCAACTAAACCATGTCCGATCATCATGTGAGATGGAGTAGTCATCAATAGTGAACATCTTTATGTTGATCATATCTACTATATGATTCACGTTCAACCTTTCGGTATCCAGTGTTCCGAGGCCATGTCTGTACATGCTAGGCTCGTCAAGTTTAACCCGGGTATTCCGCATGTGCAAAACTGGTTTGCACCCGTTGTATGTGAATGTAGAGCCTATCACACCCGATCATCACATGGTGTCTCAGCATGAAGAACTTTCGCAATGGTGCATACTCGGGGAGAACACTTATACCTTCAAATTTATTTAAGGGATCATCCTATAATGCTACCGCTGTACTAAGCAAAATAAGATGCATAAAGATAAACATCGCATGCAATCACAATATGTGACATGATATGGACATCATCATCTTGTGCTTTTGATCTCCATCTCCAAAGCAACGTCATGATCTCCATCGTCACCGGCTTGACACCTTGATCTCCATCGTAGCGTCGTGGTCGTCTTGCCAACTATTGCTTCTACGACTATCGCTACTACTTAGTGATAAAGTAAAGCAATTACATGGCGTTTGCATTTCATACAATAAAGCGACAACCATAAGTCTCCTACCAGTTGCCGATAACTTTTACAAAACATGATCATCTCGTACAACAATGTATATCGCATCATGTCTTGACCATATCATATCACAACATGCCCTGCAAAAACAAGTTAGACGTCCTCTACTTTGTTTTTGCGAGTTTTACGTGGCTGCTACGGGCTTCTAGCAAGAACCATTCTGACCTACGACACAAAACTACAACGGTGATATATCAAGTTTGCTGTTTTAACCTTCAACAAGGACCGGACGCAGTCAAATTCAATTCAGCTAAAGTTGGAGAAACAGACACCCCCCAACCACCTTTATGCAAAACTAGTTGCATGTCTGTCGGTGGAACCGGTCTCATGAACACGGTCATGCAAGGTTGGTCTGGGCCGCTTCATCCAAAAATACCGCCGAATGAAAATGAGATATTGGTGGTAAGAAGTATGACGATCACCACCCACAACTCTTTGTGTTCTACTCGTGCATATCATCTACGCATAGACTTGGCTCGGATGCCAATGTTGGGAAACGTAGCATGCAATTTCAAAAAAATTCCTACGCTCACGCAAGATCTATCTAGAAGATGCATAACAACGAGAGGGGGAGAGTGTGTCAACGTACCCTCTTATACTGAAAGTGGAAGCGTTTGCTAACGCGGTTGATGTAGTCGAATTTCTTCTCGTTCCAACTGATCAAGTACCGAACGTACGGCACCTCCGAGTTCTGCACACGTTCAGTGTGATGACATCCTTTGAGCTCTTGATCTAGCAGAGTGTCGAGGAAGTAGATGAGTTCCGTCAGCACGAAGGCGTGGTGACGGTGATGGTGAAGTGATCCACGCAGGGCTTCGCCTAAGCACTGCGAGAATATGACCAGAGGCGTACACTGTGGAGTGGGGCGCCGCACATGGCTAGGAATAGTTGATATGTGTTCTAGGCGCCCCCTCCCCACGTATATAAAGGAGGGAGGGGAGGGAGCCAGCCCTAGGCGCGCCCAAGTAGGAGGAATCCTACTTGGGCTCCTAGTAGGATTCGCCCCCCTTCCTTTTACCGGAGGGGGAAAGAGGGAAAGAGAGAGGTGGAGAAGGAAAGATGGGGGCGCCGCCCCCTCCTCCTAGTCCTATTCGACCTCCTTCCTTGGGGGGCACCCCTTTGTGGGAAGGTGTGCTCCCTCCTAGGGACCATATGGCCCATATCTTCCCCCGGGGAGTTCCGGTAACCCCCAGTACTCCGATATGTACCCGATACATTCCGGAACACTTCCGGTGTCAGAATACTATCATCCAGTATATCAATCTTTACCTCTTGACCATTTTGAGACTCCTCGTCATGTCCATGATCTCATCTGGGACTCCAAACAACATTCGGTCACCAAATCACATAACTCATTAACACAAATCGTCATCGAACGTTAAGCGTGTGGACCCTACGGGTTCGAGAACTATGTAGACATGACCGAGACACCTCTCTGGTCAATAACCAATAGCGGAACCTGGATGCTCATATTGGATCCCACATATTCTACGAAGATTTTATCGGTCGAGCCGTAATGACAACATACGTTATTCCCTTTGTCATCGGTATGTTACTTGCCCGAGATTCGGTCGTCGGTATCTTCATACCTAGTTCGATCTCATTACCAGCAAATGTCTTTACTCATTCCGTAATGCGTCATCCCACAACTAACTCATTAGTCACATTGCTTGCAAGGCTTCTTATGATGTGCATTACTTAGAGGGCCCAGAGACACCTCTCCGATACTCAGAGTGACAAATCCTAATCTCGATCTATGCCAACCCAACAAACACCTTTGGAGATACCTATAGAGCATCTTTATAATCACCCAGTTACTTGTGTCTTTTGATAGCACACAAGGCATTCCTACGGTATCCGGGAGCTGCATAATCTCATAGTCGGAGGAATATGTATTTGACATGAAGAAAGCAGTAGCAATAAAACTGAACGATCATAATGCTAAGCTAACGAATGGGTCTTGTCCATCACATCATTCTCCTAATGATGTGATCCCGTTTATCAAATGATAACACATGTCTATGGTTAGGAAACTTAACCATCTTTGATTAACGAGCTAGTCAAGTAGAGGCATACTAGGGACACGGTGTTTTGTCTATGTTTCCGCACATGTATCAAGTTTCCGGTTAATACAATTCTAGCATGAATAATAGACATTTAAATAATATAAGGAAATATAAAATAACAACTTTATATTGCCTCTAGGGCATATTTCCTTCACTCAGGCCGACCGCCGCGGATTTGACGACCGGCGTCCAGATCTGCTGGTGGTGGCACTCTAGCGTGCTGCCGTGCCGGTGCTGCGGCTTGCAGCGGTTGCTGGGCGCGCTGAGTGCTAAAGTCCCCTCCCTCGGCTGGGGGAGCTGCGGTGGCGGCAAAGAGATGTCGGTTTTTGGACGGCGGCACGGCGGTCCCGCGATGGTGTTTATGCTACGGTGGCTGTGGAGATTGGTCTCTGTCCCTGTACTGATGTGCTCATCTTCTGCTCGTTCTGTAGCGGAGGGCTGTGCTTGAGGTGGTTGTGGCTGTGGCCGGAGGCCAGAGACGTGGTGCTCTGTTGCATCATGCAGGTGGGTCCGATGGTTGGCTGCAATGCTCTTTGCACAATTATTGTACTCCGGGCGAAAGTCTTGCACCTGGTCGGTGCCAATGATAGCGGCATTCTTGAGCGTCGCGTACCTTCTTGAAGGCCTCATCGTGAAGATACATCCATCTATTCTCGCAATTGTTATGAGATTTCGGGTGAAAACCCTAGCTCTGTCGGAGCGGGAGATGGCGACATTGATACGTCTCCAACAAATCTATATTTTTTGATTGTTCCATGCTATTATATTATCTATTTTGGATGTTTTATATGCATTTATATGCTATTTTATTATTTTTGGGACTAACCTATTAACCTAGAGCCCAGTGCCAGTTTCTGTTTTTACCTGTTTTAGAGTTTCGCAGAAAAGGAATACCAAACGGAATAAAACTTTTGCGATGATCTTTCTTGGACCAGAAGCAAACCAGGAGACTTGGAGATGAAGGCAGGGATGCAACGAGGAGGGTGGAGGGCGCGCCCCTTGCCAGGTGGGCCCCTCGGAGGTCTCCTAACCTAATTCTTTCACCCATATATACTCTTGTACCCCAAAACCATCAGGGGGAGCCACGAAAACACATTTCCACTGCCGCAACCTTCTGTACCCGTGAGATCCCATCTAGGAGCCTTTTTCGGTGTCCTGTAGGAGGGGGATTCGATCACGGAGGTCTTCTACATCAACACCATTGCCCATCCGATGAAGCGTGAGTACTTTACCACAGGCTTACAGGTCCATAGCTAGTAGTGAAAGTGCAACTATCCCCAGGTGGTTTTGGTAATTCCTAACAACATATAGCTCTTTGAGCTAACATCATTCCAAGATGAACATTTCAGGAAAAGCTCAATGAATGGCATGGCATGGATGAGAAAAGTGGATCCCTCAAAATGCTATGGATAAAAGGATTGGCTCAAGCTCAAAAGCTCAAGACTCTACATTTTATATTTTAGTGATCCAAGATCACATTGAGTCTATAGGAAAAGCCAATACTATGAAGGAGGGATGAGGTGTTGCTTAATGAGTTTCTTGCTCCACAGTTCTTAGTGATATGCTCCAAAACCCTCAACTACTTTCTCACATCCACATATGACCTAAACCAAAAGTCAAACTCGGCCCCACCGATTCTTTCTATCCGGCGCCACCAAGTTCAGATGTCATAGCCACTGCCACAAACCCTAGGCAAATCGGTCTCACCGATAGGGATCTCGGTCTCACCGAGATGGGATTGTAATCTCTCTGTTTCCCTTCATAACATTTCGGTACCACCGAGATGAGCGATCGATCCCACCGAGATTGCAATGTAAACTCCCTGTTTTCTTTTCATAACATTTCGGTCCCACCGAAATGAGCGAACCGGTCCCACCGAGTTTACATGACCAACTCTCTGGTTAGCTTATTACCAAAATCGGTCTCACCGAGTTTGTGTAATCGGTCTCACTGAGATTACGTTATGCCCTAACCCTAACCATATCAGTCCTACCGAGTTGCATGTCAGTCCCACCAAAAATCCTAACGGTCACTAGATTTGCTGAATCGGTCTGACAGAGTTTATCAATTCGGTCCCACCGAGTTTGGCAAGTTGTGTGTAACGGTTAGATTTTGTGTGGAGGCTATAAATACCCCTCCACCTCCTCTTCATTCATGGAGAGAGCCATCAGAACAAACCTACACTTCCAAATTGCTGTTTCTGAGAGAGAACCACCTACTCATGTGTTGAGGCCAAGATATTCCATTCCTACCATGTGAATCTTGATCTCTAGCCTTCCCCAAGTTGCTTTCCACTCAGACCTTCTTTCCACCAAATCCAAATCCTGTGAGAGAGAGTTGAGTGTTGGGGAGACTATCATTTGAAGCACAAGAGCAAGGAGTTCATCATCAACACACCATTTGTTACTTCTTGGAGAGTGGCATCTCCTAGATTGGCTAGGTGCCACTTGGGAGCCTCCGACAAGATTGTGGAGTTGAACCAAGGAGTTTGTAAGGGCAAGGAGTTCATCATCAACACACCATTTGTTACTTCTTGGAGAGTGGCGTCTCCTAGATTGGCTAGGTGCCACTTGGGAGCCTCCGACAAGATTGTGGAGTTGAACCAAGGAGTTTGTAAGGGCAAGGAGATCACCTACTTCATGAAGATCTACCGCTAGTGAGGCAAGTCCTTCATGGGCGACGGCCATGGTGGGATAGACAAGGTTGCTTCTTCGTGGACCCTTCGTGGGTGGAGCCCTCCGTGGACTCGCGCAACCATTACCCTTCGTGGGTTGAAGTCTCCATCAACGTGGATGTACGATAGCACCACCTATCGGAACCACGACAAAAACATCCGCGTCTCCCATTGCGTTTGAATCCTCCAAACCCTTCCCTTTACATTTTGCAAGTTGCATGCTTTACTTTCCGCTGCTCATATACTCTTTGTATGCTTGCTTGAATTGTGCTAAGATTGCTTGACTTGTGCTAAGATAGCTAAAATCTGCCAAAGACTAAAATTGGGAAAAGGACAAGTTTTATTTGGTCAAGTAGTCTAATCACCCCCCCTCTATACATACTTTCGATCCTACAAGTGGTATCAGAGCTTTGGTCTCCATTTGCTTTGATTTCCATAGCTTTTGGTGGTCATAGCCTTGGTTTCACAACCTAGGAGAGTATGGCGTCTAGCGAGGGAAATTATCACAGTAGATGTACTTACTTTGATGGTACTAATTTTGCTAGTTGGAAGCATAAGATGAAAATGCATATTCTTGGACATAACCCCGCCGTTTGGGCTATTGTGTGTATTGGCTTGCAAGGTGAATTCTTTGATGGGATAGAACCGAACCGTGAAGCTAGCGCGGAAGTGTTGAAGATGCTGCAATACAACGCTCAAGCTTGTGATATCCTCTTCAACGGATTGTGCCCTGAAGAATTCAACAAAATTAGCCGTCTTGAGAATGCAAAGGAAATTTGGGATACTTTGATTGATATGCATGAAGGTACCGACTCCGTCAAGGAATCCAAGTTGTACGTGCTCCAAAGTCAACTTGACAAGTTCAAAATGAAGGATGGTGAAGGTGTCGCAGAAATGTACTCTAGGCTTGCTCTTATCACAAATGAGATTGCCGGCTTAGGAAGTGAAGAGATGACCGACAAATTCATCATTAAGAAGATCCTAAGAGCTTTGGACAAAAAATATGATACCGTGTGCACATTGATCCAAATTATGCCCAATTACAAAGATCTCAAGCCAACGGAAGTCATTGGAAGAATTGTTGCTCATGAGATGTCACTCAAGGATAAGGAGGAACTTCACAACAAGTCAAGTGGTGCTTACAAAGCCTCATGTGAAGCCCCTACATCATCAAGTGAGAAACAAACCTTCAATGGAGAATTGAGCTTAATGGTGAAGAACTTCAACAAGTTCTACAAGAATAGAATCAAAGAAAGAAGCTCCAAATCAAGGTCCTACAATGACAAAAGATCTTCTAGCGAGAGTGCAATTGCTACAATTGTGGGAGACCCGGACACTATTCCAATGAGTGTACGACACCCTACAAAAGAAGAGAAGAATCACCCAAGAGGAGAAGTGGAAGAGAAGAATCACCACCAAGAGAGATGAGGAGTAGAGATGATCGTTATGAACGAAGAACATCCCAGAGAAGCAAGGATTCGGAAAGGAAGGACAAGTCATCAAGGAGCTACACAAAACAAAGACATCAAGCTCATGTTGGTGAATGGGTACTCGTGTAACGCCCCGGATTCGATGCGCCAGGTGTCTGCCAGTTATTCGCCGTCGTTGCCATGTCATTTTCTTGCGTGTTGCACTTTGCCATGTCATCATATGCATTTCATATCATGTCATCATGTGCATCTCATTTTGCATACGTGTTCGTCTCATGCATCCGAGCTTTTTCCCCGCTGTCTGTTTTGCAATCCGGCACTCCTATGTCATCCGGCGTTCCCCTTTTGTCTCTTTTCGTGTGCGGGTATTAAACTTTCTCGGAATGGCCCGAGGTTTGTCAAGTGGCCTTGGTATAGCACCGGTAGACCGCCTGTCAAGTTTTGTGCCATTTGGAGGTCGTTTGATACTCCAACGGTTAACCGGGTAACCGTAAAGCCTTCTTTTGTTGCAGCCCAACACCCCTTCCAAAGTGGCCCAAAAACCAGCAAACTCTCCTCCATGCTCTCGGTCGTTCGATCACGATCGTGTGGCCGAAAACCGCTCCTCATTTGGACTCTCCTAGCTCCCTTTACCTATATAAACACCCCCTCCCCCGAAATCCCGGATCATTTCCGCAGTCCAAACCCTAGTCTAGTTCCTCCCCACGCCGCCGGACGTGTCCACGCCGCGCCGGACACGTCCGCCCTCGCCCTCGGCCAACCAGAGCCGCCACGCGTCCTGGCGCGCCCACTTTGCCGCCGGCCCGCCGGGGCCAGTGGTGCCCTCCGGCCCGTCCGCGCCGCCGAGCCTCCTCGGCTCCGCGGAGCTGTGCCGCCACGCTTGCTGACGCGCGCCGTCCACGCGCCCGACGCCCTACTGCGCCAAGCCACCGTCCGCCGCCGCATGCCGCTCGCCGCCATCCACGCCGCCCGCCAGGCCGCGCCGCCCCTCCTCCTCCATCCCGACCGGATCCAGCCGCGGGAGGGCTAGATCCGGCGAGCCCGGCCATCTCCGGCCTCCTCCGACCCTTTTCCGGCAAACTACTCCTACGGCGATCCTCGGTAACCGCGCCAGATCCAGATCGGGAGACCTACGGTTGACTTCGTAATATCTCTAAGTCCCTGATAATTTTGCAAAAACATGCCATGTTCATCGCATCATATCTCTGCATCCGTAGCTCAGTTTTGTGCGTGTAATATGTCAAATTGTTCGCCTCGACGAGTACTTCATTTCATTCCATTGCATCATTCACATTTGAGCTCATCTTGATGCCCGAAATGCTGTTGGAAGAGTGCATGTTAATGTTAATCTGCTGAAACTGTTATAACTTGATCATTTGTCATTTTTGCCATGATTTATGTGTGCATCCCATGAGGTTGATGTCTACATGTGTTTTGATCTATGCCATTCCATCTTTCCAGGGGTGTATGCCATGTATTTTTGTGATCAATGTGGTGACTAGCACAAGCATGCAAACTAGGCTTCGTGATATTGCTGATTTTAGTCCCTGTTCTGCTGTTATTTTGATGCCATGTAAACTTGATGCTACAGAGAGATCCATGCATATTTTGAGATACTTCAGTAAGGATGTTTTTAACATATGGTTGTTGTATATCCATTCATGCCCTTGTTTGCAATTATGGAGTAGTCTAGCATGTCAGTTGAGTGCTCTACTTTTGCTTCAAAATGTTTCCTGGCAGATTGTTTACGTGTTATTCAATATGGCCAAGCTTGCTATAGTTGATCCTTGCATGCTATGGACTTGTTCTTGCCTTGGTTTGTTTCACAAACATGTCTTCTTGATGATGCTATGCTTATCTTGTCATTCAATGACTTGTGGTGAGTGAATCGAGCTTGTTAAGTAGTGTACTTGCCGTTGCTGTTTTGCTAGGCTGAATCTGTTATTTCGTGATGCTATATAAACATGTTGCTACTAATCATTCTATGCATAATATGGAGATGTCCTATAAACATGTTTTGATCCACATGTCATTCTCTATCCATTCATGCCCTTGGTTGCAATTATAGCCTGCTGGAACATGTTCATATCTTGCTCCAAATTTGCTTGATAATGTTGCTGTCAGCCTGTTAACATTAAGTTCACTAGTTCCCATGTGTTTTGCTAGTGTTCCATGCACCCTAAGACCTTGCTATTTCCATGCTTAGCTTCACAAACATGTCTTCTTACTGTTGGTTGCCTTGCCATGCCACGTATTTCTCTGTGGTGAGTGATTCAAGCTCACCAACATGCCTACTTATTGTTGTTCCTACCATGTTTGAATCTGTAATATAACTTGCCATGTTTACATGGGTGCCATCATATCTTCTGATCCTTTTTGGCTCCTGGTCAGTAAGGGTCTCTTGTTCTATGCATTTAGTAGTATCATTCCATGCCTTTGTTTGCCATGATATGTTCCTGTAACATGTTGTTTGATAGCTCTAAACATTGCAACCTGATGTTATTTCCTGATAAGTCTGAAACTGTTATTATTTGCAATCTCTCCATGTGTTTTTGAACATGTTCTAGTGAATTCTGGAGATAGCTAAGTGTTCATGTTTTGTTTTGCTTTACCTGTACATCATGCTCATGCCTTTTGTTCTTATGTTGGGGTGTTGTAGCATGTTGTTTTGATGCTTGTAAGATGCCTAGTTGCTGTTATGGACAGATTGTTGTTATGACTTGTATAGAGTGTATGTGTTGAACCGTTGCTCCGTTTTGAGTGTGCTCTATATGAAACTTGCGTGATTTTGCATGTAGTTTCATATTATCATGTTGCATCCTTGTTTTGAGGTGTTTGCTTGATGTTTGTATGCATTTTGCATCAATGCCATGTTTGACTTGTTTTGCTCATATCTTCTAGATCGTAGCTCCGAATCTAATGAACTTTATATGTAACTTGACTAGAATCTCGTGTAGATCATCTTGGTGCATCTTAACTTGCTGTTTAACAACTTTAACATAAGGTTTATTCAGATCTGGACCAATTTCGAAATTTGCCTTGATTTAAACTTGCCTTGATGTGCTGTTCTTGTTTGCATCATCTCTTGCCATGAGTAGCTTCATGTAGCTTGGTCATGCATCATGCTTGTTGTTCATCATGTCTTGTCTATGTGTGGTGTGTTTACCATGGTGTGTGTTTTCTTCTCGATAGTTCCCGTTTCGTTGCGATCGTGAGGATTCGTTCGTCTACGCTTGGTTCGTCTTCGTGGCTTCATCTTCTTCATGTACTCGTTCTTCTTCCTAGCGGGATTTCAGGCAAGATGACTGCTACCCTGGATCTCAGTACTATCATTGCTATGCTAGTTGCTTCGTTCTATCGCTATGCTACGTTACCTATCTTTTGCTCCTCAAGCCTCCCAAATTGCCATGAACCTCTAACCTTTGACACCATTCCTAGCAAACCGTTGTTTGGCTATGTTACCGCTTTTGCTCAGCCCCTCGTATAGCGTTGCTAGTTGCAGGTGAAGTTGAAGATTTTCTCCATGGTGGACAGGGTTGTGTTGGGTTATCACAATATCTCTTATATTTAATGCATTTATATATTTGGTAAAGGGTGGAAGGCTCGGCCTTATGCCTGGTGTTTTGTTCCACTCTTGCCGCCCTAGTTTTCCGTCATGCCGGTGTTATGTTCCCGGATTTTGCGTTCCTAACGCGGTCGGGTGATTTATGGGACCCCCTGACAGTTCGCTTTGAATAAAACTTGTCCAGCAAGGCCCAACCTTGGTTTTACCATTTGCCTCACCACCACCTACCTTTCCCTTGGGAGTAATTAACCCAAGGGTCATCTTTATTTTAGCCCCGGGCGATGCTTGTCTAAGTGTTGGTCCGAACCGAGCAACCCTTGGGGCCACCTCGAAAACTCAAGTCTGGTTTTACTCGTAGCTTGACTTATCCGATGTTGCCCTGAGAACGAGATATGTGCAGCTCCTATCGGGATTGTCGGCGCATCGGGCGGCTTTGCTGGTCTTGTTTTACCATTGTCGAAATGTCTTGTAAACCGGGATTCCGAGACTGATCGGGTCTTCCTGGGAGAAGGTCTATTCCTTCGTTGATCGCGAGAGCTTGTCATGGGCTAAGTTGGGACACCCCTGCAGGGTATAAACTTTCGAGAGCCATGTCCGCGGTTATGTGGCAGATGGGAATTTGTTAATGTCCGGTTGTAGATAACTCGACACCAGATCCGAATTAAAACGCATCAACCGCGTGTGTAGCCGTGATGGTCTCTTCTCGGCGGAGTCCGGGAAGTGAACACGGTCTTTGGGTTATGATTGACGTAAGTAGGAGTTCAGGATCACCTCTTGATCATTGCTAGCTTCACGACCGTTCCTTTGTTTCTCTTCTCGCTCTCATTTGCGTATGTTAGCCACCATATCATGCTTAGTCGCTGCTGCAACCTCACCACTTTACCCCTTCCTTTCCCATTAAGCTTTGCTAGTCTTGATACCCATGGTAATGGGATTGCTGAGTCCTCGTGGCTCACAGATTACTACAACAACAGTTGCAGGTACAGGTTATGCGATGATCATGACGCGAGAGCGATGCTTGCTTGCGTTGAGTTCTTCTTCTACTTCTTCTTCGATCAGGGGATAGGTTCCAGGTCGGCAGCCTGGGCTAGCAGGGTGGATATTGTTTGAGTTTCTGTTTATGTATCATCCGTAGTCGGATGTTGATCTTATGTATGATGATATTGTATTCGTGTGGCATTGTATGCCTTATGTATGTATCCCCATCTATTATGTAATGTTGATGTAATGATATCCACCTTGCAAAAGCGTTCCAATATGCGTGTCTATCCTTGGTGGGACCTTCGAGTTCCTTTTGGATAGGGTCGCATATTGGGCATGACAATTTGGTATCAGAGCCTCGACCGACCCTAGGAGCCCCCTTGATTGATCGTGTAGTTTGGCCGTTGTTGAGTCTAGAAGAAAACTGTTTTCGGAGTCTAGTTATATCGGAGAGTAGGAATTCTTTTACTCCTCTGCCCCTTCGTCTCTCTGGTGAGGAATCTTGACGTAGGTGTTTTGAACTACTCCTCTTCCCCTTCAAATTTTTCTTTAGGATCTCGTGGTTAGTTTCGTGAGTTGTCCATCCTATTTTATCCGGTGCATCTCTCGTCAAGTTGACTCAAACCTCTTTGTCTTTCGCGAGATCAATCCTCAGCTCTTTTCGATCGACGTTGTTTCCCTGTCCGAAGTTGTCCTTTATTTTTCCCACCCGCCCACCCTTCTTCCTCTCGGAACCGGAGTCCGTAATCGAGTATCCATCCTACTTGTGTGAAGCCTTTGCTTTCTTTCCTCAATGATTTCAACCGGTGTTTTTCCCTTCAAGTTATTCGTCGGTTCTACCTTCCTAGTCGCCTTTGTTTTCCCGCCCTCCCACCCTCTTCTTCCCGGAATTTGACTCTCTCTCGACCATCTAATTTCATTCGTGTGGAGTCTCTTCAGTCTTCCCTCAATTTTTTCTCAACCGCTGAATTCTCGTCTCGTTCGTCATTCTTCATCCCTTTTTCTTTCCGGTGGACTTAATTCAAGTTTTTCGGGTTGATCATATTCTTTTTCCTCGGCTCAAGTGTTTTTCCCTGCTTGTTCACCTCTCGCCAGTTTATCCTTCCGGAGTGCTCAAGACATCTCAAGAGATTCGCCTGTGTTCGAATTAATTCGAGGTTGTCACCTCATTCTAAGATTTCATTGTTCCGGTGCATCATCTATCTGTTCAACAATCCTTTCCAACGGTGTTTTCTTAGTGGGCCCTAACCCACAGGTCTTTTTCCAGGATCTCACCTGACTCTTCTAATTTCCTGGAGTTATTCTTAACTTCCTATTAAGTGTGACGTAAGTATGGATTCCATCAGTCACATGCTTTCTCCAAGATCGCTTTCAAATTCTTTTCATTGTTGGCTCAACCCCTTCGCTTTTCATCCATCTGGAGTATTTCAGGAGTTTCTTTCTCTACCGATCATCCAGAGGCCATCATTTTGGAATATTTCTTCGTTTCAAGTTTTCAGCTTCATTCCCTAATTATTCTATATCCGTGCCTGTTCGTTCATCTCTATATTCTTCCGGTGCTTCGTTCAAGTGTTCTTTAATCAGTTCGCGATCTCTTTGTTCTTTTGCATCTAAATCCCATCAAGCATATTGGTTCTTCTAATTCTTCCCGGTGATTAAGTCTCTTTCATCAGTCATTTTCGAATTCTCACGGTGGTTCTTTCAGAGTCTTTTCCTTGTTTATCATATTAATCCATTCGTTCGTTTCAATCCTACCGGTGGTTCATGAAGACCTTCTCAAGTTTGCGTTATGTCACTTCTCAATTCTTTTCAAGAAGAATAAGTAGTATGCATAATCCTTTGCTTGTCATCAATTTAATTTGATGAAGGATAAGCATACAATAAATCTTATTCTTATTCCCTCATAGTGGTTGATCCCTTCCGTCGGAGTTTGTTCTTGATGAATAAATTCTAGTTCCAAGTGTTCTCATCTTTTCTTTTCCGGAGTTCAAATTTCCTCGGTCATTTCATCGGAACCTTCATCTAAATCATCGCAAGGCTCATCTTATTCTTTCATCTTTCAATTCTATCTCATCATCCTTTTGTCACCGGAGTTCTTCATGGCGATTCTTCATGATTTAATTCATTCTTCAAGAGTTCATCAAGTACCATTCCATCCTCTCAAGCGCGTGTTCTAATCCTTCCATTTTCAGCCGGAGTGCTGCCTAAATCCTTTCAATCTTATCCGTTTCTTTTCTCATTCTAACCATTCCGGTTAGAACGAGTGGTTCCATAGTCTATCTGATTCCGTGAGCTCTCGATGCTTGTCATTCTCGTCATTCTCGTCGCTCCTCTCTTCTTCTCGAGTGCTCTCGATTCTTTGCTTCTTCTCTTGAGTTCTTGTTTCACCTCATCCCTTTTTCCCTTCCGTCTCGGTCCTAACATCTCGGGACGAGATCTCTTGTTAGTGGAGGAGTGTTGTAACGCCCTGGATTTGTGTCTGCCAGTTACTCGCCGTCGTTGCCATGTCATTTTCTTGTGTGTTGCACTTTGCCATGTCATCATATGCATTTCATATCATGTCATCATGTGCATATCATTTTGCATACGTGTTCGTATCATGCATCCGAGCTTTTTCCCCGTTGTCCGTTTTGCAATCCGGCACTCCTATGTCATCCGCGTTCCCCTTTTGTCTCTTTTCGTGTGCGGTTATTAAACTTTATCGGAATGGCCCGAGGTTTGTCAAGCGGCCTTGGTATAGCACCGGTAGACCGCCTGTCAAGTTTCGTGCCATTTGGAGGTCGTTTGATACTCCAACGGTTAACCGGGTAACCGTAAAGCCCTCTTTTGTTGCAGCCCAACACCCCTTCCAAAGTGGCCCAAAAACCAGCAAACTCCCCTCCATGCTCTCAGTCGTTCAATCACGATCGCGTAGCCGAAAATCGCTCCTCATTTGGACTCTCCTAGCTCCCTCTACATATATAAACACCCCCTCCCCCGAAATCCCGGATCATTTCCGCAGTCCAAACCCTAGTCTAGCTCCTCCTCGCGCCGCCGGACGTGTCCACGCCGCACCGGACACGTCCGCCCTCGCCCTCGGCCAACCAGGAGCCGCCACGCGTCCCTGGCGCGCCCACTTCGCCGCCCGGCCCGCCCGAGCCTCCTCGGCTCCTGGAGCTGCGCCACCACGCCCGCCCGACGCACCGTCTCATGGCCCGACGCCTGCGCGCGCGCCACCGTCCGCCGCCCGGCGTGCGCTTCGCCGCCATCCACGCCGCCCCGCCGTGCCACCCGCGCCCGCGCCTCCCTCCTCCATCCCGACCGGATCCAGTCGCGGGAGGGCTAGATCCGGCGAGCCCGGCCATCTCCGTCCTCCTCCGACCCTTCTCCGGCAAACTACTCCTACGGCGATCCTCGGGAACCGCGCCAGATCCAGATCGGGAGACCTACGGTTGACTTCGAAATATCTCCAAGTCCCTGATAATTTTGCAAAAACATGCCATGTTCATCGCATCACATCTCTGCATCTGTAGCTCCGTTTTGTGCGTGTAATATGTCAAATTGTTCGCCTCGACGAGTACTTCATTTCATTCCATTGCACCATTCTCATTTGAGCTCATCTTAATGCCCGAAATGCTGTTGGAAGAGTGCATGTTAATGTTAATCTGCTGAAACTGTTATAACTTACTCATTTGTCATTTTTGCCATGATTTATGTGTGCATCCTATGAGGTTGATGTCTACATGTGTTTTGATCTATGCCATGCCATCTTTCCAGGGGTGTATGCCATGTATTTTTGTGATCAATGTGGTGACTAGCACAAGCATGCAAACTAGGCTTCGTGATATTGCTGATTTTAGCCCCTATTCTGCTGTTATTTTGATGCCATGTAAACTTGATGCTACAGAGAGATCCATGCATATTTTGAGATACTTCAGTAAGGGTGTTTTTAACATATGGTTGTTGTCTATCCATTCATGCCCTTGTTTGCAATTATGGAGTAGTCTAGCATGTCTGTTGAGTGCTCTACTTTTGCTTCAAAATGTTTCTTGGCAGATTGTTTACGTGTTATTCAATATGGCCAAGCTTGCTATAGTTGATCCTTGCATGCTATGGACTTTTTATTGCCTTGGTTTGTTTCACAAACATGTCTTCTTGATGATGCTATGCTTATCTTGTCATTCAATGACTTGTGGTGAGTGAATCGAGCTTGTTAAGTAGTGTACTTGCTGTTGCTGTTTTGCTAGGCTGAATCTGTTATTTCGTGATGCTATATAAACATGTTGCTACTAATCATTCTATGCATAATCTGGAGATGTCCTATAAACATATTTTGATCTACATGTCATTCTCTATCCATTCATGCCCTTGGTTGCAATTATAGCCTGCTGGAACATGTTCATATCTTGCTCCAAATTTGCTTGATAATGTTGCTGTCAGCCTGTTAACATTAAGTTCACTGGTTCCCATTTGTTTTGCTAGTGTTCCATGCACCCTATGACCTTGCTATTGCCATGCTTAGCTTCAAAAACATGTCTTGTTACTGTTGGTTGCCTTTCCATGCCACGTATTTCTCTGTGGTGAGTGATTCAAGCTCACCAATATGCCTACTTATTGTTGTTCCTGCCATGTTTGAATCTGTAATATAACTTGCCATGTTTACATGGGTGCCATCATATCTTTTGATCCTTTTTGGCTCATGGTCAGTAAGGGTCTCTTGTTCTATGCATTTAGTAGTATCATTCCATGCCTTTGTTTGCCATGATATGTTCCTGTAACATGTTGTTTGATAGCTCTAAACATTGCAACCTGATGTTATTTCCTGATAAGTCTGAAACTGTTATTATTTGCAATCTCTCCATGTGTTTTTGAACATGTTCTAGTGATTTCTGGAGATAGCTCAGTGTTCATGTTTTGTTGTGCTTTACCTGTAAATCATGCTCATGCCTTTTGTTCTTATGTTGGGGTGCTGTAGCATGTTGTTTTGATGCTTGTAAGATGCCTAGTTGATGTTATGGACAGATTGTTGTTATGACTTGTATAGAGTGTATGTGTTGAACTGTTGCTCCGTTTTGAGTGTGCTCTATATGAAACTTGCGTGATTTTGCATGTAGTTTCATATTATCATGTTGCATCCTTGTTTTGAGGTGTTTGCTTGATGTTTGTATGCATTTTGCATCAATGCCATGTTTGACTTGTTTTGCTCATATATTCTAGGCAGTAGCTCCGAATCTAATGAACTTTATATGTAACTTGACTAGAATCTCGTGTAGATCATCTTGGTGCATCTTAACTTGCTGTTTAACAACTTTAACATAAGGTTTATTCAGATCTGGACCAATTTCAAAATTTGCATATGAGGACTTACCGGAATTGTTATATGTTGTTCCCGGCCTCATTTAAACTTGCCTTGATGTGATGTTCTTGTTTGCATCATCTCTTGCCATGAGTAGCTTCATGTAGCTTGGTCATGCATCATGCTTGTTGTGCATCATGTCTTGTCTATGTGTGGTGTGTTTACCATGGTGTGTGTTTTCTTCTCGATAGTTCCCGTTTCGTTGCGATCGTGAGGATTCGTTCGTCTACACTTGGTTCGTCTTCGTGGCTTCATCTTCTTCATGGACTCGTTCTTCTTCCTAGCGGGATTTCAGGCAAGATGACCGCTACCCTGGATCTCACTACTATCATTGCTATGCTAGTTGCTTTGTTCTATCGCTATGTTGCGTTACCTATCTTTTGCTCCTCAAGCCTCCCAAATTGCCATGAACCTCTAACCTTTGACACCATTCCTAGCAAACCGTTGTTTGGCTATGTTACCGCTTTTGCTCAGCCCCTCTTATAGCGTTGGTAGTTGCAGGTGAAGTTGAAGATTTTCTCCATGGTGGACAGGGTTTTGTTGGGATATCACAATATCTCTTATATTTAATGCATATATATATTTGGTAAAGGGTGGAAGGCTCGGCCTTATGCCTGGTGTTTTGTTCCACTCTTGCCGCCCTAGTTTTCCGTCATGCCGGTGTTATGTTCCCGGATTTTGCGTTCCTAACGCGGTCGGGTGATTTATGGGACCCCCCTGACAGTTCGCTTTGAATAAAACTTGTCCAGCAAGGCCCAACCTTGGTTTTACCATTTGCCTCACCACCACCTACCTTTCCCTTGGGAGTAATTAACCCAAGGGTCATCTTTATTTTAGCCCCCCCGGGCCAGTGCTTGTCTAAGTGTTGGTCCGAACCGAGCAACCTGCGGGGCCACCTCGGGGAAACTCAAAGTCTGGTTTTACTCGTAGCTTGACTTATCCGGTGTTGCCCTGAGAACGAGATATGTGCAGCTCCTATTGGGATTGTCAGCGCATCGGGCGGCTTTGCTGGTCTTGTTTTACCATTGTCGAAATGTCTTGTAAACCGGGATTCCGAGACTGATCGGGTCTTCCTGGGAGAAGGTCTATTCCTTCGTTGATCGCGAGAGCTTGTCATGGGCTAAGTTGGGACACCCCTGCAGGGTATAAACTTTCGAGAGCCGTGCCCGCGGTTATGTGGCAGATGGGAATTTGTTAATGTCCGGTTGTAGATAACTCGACACCAGATCCGAATTAAAACGCATCAACCGCATGTGTAGCCGTGATGGTCTCTTCTCGGCGGAGTCCGGGAAGTGAACACGGTCTTTGGGTTATGATTGACGTAAGTAGGAGTTCAGGATCACCTCTTGATCATTGCTAGCTTCACGACCGTTCCTTTGTTTCTCTTCTCGCTCTCATTTGCGTATGTTAGCCACCATATCATGCTTAGTCGCTGCTGCAACCTCACCACTTTACCCCTTCCTTTCCCATTAAGCTTTTCTAGTCTTGATACCCATGGTAATGGGATTGCTGAGTCCTCGTGGCTCACATATTACTACAACAATAGTTGCAGGTACAGGTTATGCGATGATCATGACGTGAGAGCGATGCTTGCTTGCGTTGAGTTCTTCTTCTGCTTCTTCTTCGATCAGGGGATAGGTTCCAGGTCGGCAGCCTGGGCTAGCAGGGTGGATATTGTTTGAGTTTCTGTTTATGTATCATCCGTAGTCGGATGTTGATCTTATGTATGATGATATTGTATTCGTGTGGCATTGTATGCCTTATGTATGTATCCCCATCTATTATGTAATGTTGATGTAATGATATCCACCTTGCAAAAGCGTTCCAATATGCGGGTCTATCCTTGTAGGGACCTTCGAGTTCCTTTTGGATAGGGTCGCATATTGGGCGTGATAACTCGGCTCCGACTCTGACAATCACTCCGAAAGAAGCTATCACTCCGACTCCGAATATACTCAAGATGAAGGTGTTGCCGGTCTAGCACTTGTGTCAACCAACTCCTACGACGTATTTGATTCACCAAATGAAGGACTTGGAAGATGCTTCATGGCTAAAGGCCCAAAGGTAACACACCCCGAGTATGTTGATTTCAATAGTGATGAAGATGACTAGTTAGGTGATGATGATTTATTTGTTGACAACTCTAGTGATGAATACTATGATGAAACGTCAATTAATCATGCTAATCAAGATAAAACGAATGACGATGATAAGGAGAAGATTGAGCTTATAAATAAAGAACTAAACACTCTCAAGTTAGCTCATGAAACTATCTTAGAAGATCATCAAGAACTTTTAAGGACTCATGAGAAGTTACGCTTTGAAAAACTCAACCTTGAGAAAGAGCATGAGTTCTTAAAGGCAATCAATGAAGATCTCCGTAAGAAAAGTTCTTCTTACATTGCCAAGCGTTTACTCTTATCTACTTACATGCCTCAAGTCAAGTCCACTAACAAGAACAAGAAGGATTCTTCCTCTAGTAGTAACAATAATCATACTAAATCCAATGTTGTTGCTTCTAGTAGTTCTCTTGATTCCACTAATGATTCTCTTAGCCAAGTTACACTTGAGCAAGAAAATAGCTTATTGAAGGGAATTATAGAGAAAGGTGTTTACAAGAGCCTTGCCGGGAGTAAGCAATTTGAGGAAATTGTACACAAGCAAGGAAGGCACCGGAAGAACCAAGGTGTTGGTTTTGAACGAAAGTTCAATGCCAATGGAGTTGAGTGGGAAGAAGATCAATACCCCAAGATGAAGTTTGTTCCTCAACAAGAGAAGTATGATCCTACTTCCTTCAAGGGGACACAAGCTCAAGATGATCTTCCACCACAAGACCACAAGCAAAAAGGCAAGGACAAGCTTCAAGAGGAGATTGATGCATTTGAAAGCTCCTAAGGCCTTGGTCAAGTGGGTTCCCAAGACTACATCAAGTTCTACTTCATCAAGTACGACTACAACTCCTAGGATTCCCATCAAGATGATGTGGACCCCGAAGAAGAAGAACTAGAGAGTTATTGAGGGTGACTCAGCCAACATACTTCACTCATATCATTTTGGCAACAACAAGTGCAATCAACTTTCACATCTTGCACTAGTTCAAGGAGTCACAAACCCTCTTGTTGGTAAGACAAGGGACAAGGTAACCTAATGCTTTCATAGACATCATCTTGTGTGTGCATCACTCTATGTCTATGGATATCCTTGTTTGTTCCTTGTGGGACTAACCCGTGTAGGTATTGAAAGTGCAACTCACTCCAAAGGATTGCTCCAAATGATCCACATCAACATTGAGCATCCACATCTTCAACACCTACATGAAGTCATCATCGACAAAACCCAAGGTTAGTTCATCCCTCTAAGGGGGGATCTCACATCTAGGGGGAGCTTTACTCTAAGGATTGAGTCAAAGCAACTCTAATGGTGTGAACACATCAATGCATTATGTAAAAGGGGTAACCCCACTTGAGCTTAAACGATGAGTATGACCTATGATCAAATTTTCTCATTTGACTCCTAAGTCAATATACTCATATATAGATGACCTAGTCATCGCCAATTGCTTGATAGATGCTAGAATTGGTTGTGCATGCTTTGCCACATATTTCATTTGCCATTTTATTGTGTGAGCATGTTGGTTGCATATTTTACTCATTCGAGGACATCCACTTGTTGCTTTGATTGATTGGATTCTTTTTCTTTTGCCAAGTGGATGGACAAGAATGCCTAAGAACCTTCTCTAGCTATCTACGCTTTTCTTGTCTCAAACTCTATTCATGCAACATCACAAAATTTGATCAAATCAGATTCGAACCACTCTGTGTGAGGAGCACTCGGAGTCCCGATTCGTCATAGACTTAAACTTCCAAAACTTCTTTGTGCATTTCGATCTGACCGATTCTTCCATTTCGGTCATACCGAGATCACTAAGTCGATCTAGGTTTTCAATCTCGGTGCAACCGATTTGAACTTTTCGGTCACGCCGAGTTGCTGTAACTGTTAACAGTTATGCATCTCGGTGCCACCGAGTTGTTCCACTCGGTCACACCGACAGGGTCAGGCTATATATACCCATGGACAAAAATTTGGAAACTTTCTCCGAACTCTTTCACCCGCGCATAGCTCGCTCTGCCTCCAGGGTCTCCAGATCGTCCTCCTCGTCGCCAGCCGCCTCCAGTCACTGGTCTCCACCGCCGTCAACGGAAATCATCCCCGCCGTTGCCACTGTAGCGAGTTCATCACTGAACTAGGGTATGGACTCGATCACAGTGCTATCCCCGTCCGATTCCTAGCACATTGTGTTCGTCATGAATCTTGCCATGATTGAAACTATTCTATCCAGTCAAAACACTCCATAGATTAGAGGTGAATCGAAAATTTAGGATTAGGTTTCCGCCAAAACCATCTCGGACCCACCGAGTTGTAGAACTCGGTTCCATCGATTCGGCTACGGCCATTGCACATGTGATTCTCGGTCTAACCGAGAATTGCAAATCAGTGTGACCGAGTTCAGGACTTTGTGAAACCCTAGCAGTCTCGGTGCCACCGAACTGTGACTTGTCTGACCGAGTTCACTAGTTTAGGTTCCAAAAGCTGCTTCGAATCACCGAGTTTACAAATCGGTTGATCCGAAATGCTTCCTGTGGAAAACTAGAACTAAGTTTTTGAATCATTCTTTTGCAAAAACCTCTGTATTTTGTGATGCTCATCCACTCTATCTCATCTATATCTATTCACAGGGTATGAAGTCAGTGTTTGCAACATGTCTGGTTACAGCCAGAATAGGGAAGTGGAGCAAATTCAGATGAGTGAGGGCACTAGTCCCTCTAGCAGCTCTGATGAGGGTAGCAGGAGCACCCCAAGCAACTTACCCAAAGCTGCCACCAGGGCCAAAAAGAAGAAAACCTCAGAATCTGAGGATGAAGACTATGTGGCAGTTGAGGATGAGGCCACTTCAAGAAGAAAGTGCTCAAAAAGGAGTATGGCACAGCTGCTGCCATTAAGCCTGGTATGAAGACCAAAGTACCTGCACAGAGAACTCCCATGTCTAAAGCCAGAGCCTCTACTCAAGTACCTTTGGAATCTCAACCCAAAGAGGCTGCTGCAGAAGGGAAGAAGAGGAAGGAAAGGGTCAAGAAGACCATGGCCAGAGTTGTTGGAAAGCCTTCCATGATGGAAGAGGAAGAAGAAGAAGAGGTTGCTGCACCAACACCCAAGGCTCAGAAGCTTATGGGTGATGCTATTAGGTCAGGGGTTGCATCATCAAAGCCCAAAGAAGCACCCAAAGCTGCCTCCAAGCCCAAGACTGCACCTAAGAGGAGTACCAGGAACATATCTGCTGCTGAGAAGAATAAGGCCCCAGTGCCTGAAACTGTTGCTGAAGAGGAAGATGATGAAGAGCATGTCTTGAGAAAGTTGAAGCCAAAGATTCCAGATCATAATGATGCTCATCCTGTGGCTGAGAACATGAAGCTAAGAAAGGATGCAGGCCTCAGACAGTGGAGGTTATCTTATCCTTATGCTATCAGGAGAAGGACTACTGTTGACTACAGGTTCCATACTAAGGAACAACAGGATTTCTATGAGACAATGTTGTTGGACAAGAAGCCTATAGTGTGTGACATTAGGTGGGTGGACTGGACCTACATGAAGGAGAATGAGGAACACTATCCTGGTGTGTATGACAGTTTCAGTGCTTGTGGAGTTGCAGACTTTGTTGTGCAGAAGCTCACAAAGTGGAATGATGAGCTCATAATGCAATTCTACTCCACAGCACACTTCTATCCAGATGGCAGGATGGTATGGATGTCTGAAGGTACTAGGTACCAATCAACAATTGAAGAATGGGCAAATCTGATCAATGCACCTAAGGAGAAAGAAGATGACTTGGATGTCTATGCCAAGAAGAAGATGGATCACAACTCTATGGCACATATGTACAAGGAGATCCCAGATGCTGCTGTTGAGATAGATAAGTTTGGATCAGTACATTATCTTTTGTCAGGACTGCCAACCATCAACTGGATCCTCAGGCATACTCTCTTGCCCAAGTCAGGTGACCACAACATGATCAGAAGCCATGCAATAAACTTGTTACACTTATTTGATGTGCCACGGAAGTTCAAGGTCATGAGCCTCATAGTTGAGACTATCAAGAGGACAACAGCTGACCAGAAGAGAAGTTGTGGGTATGCCCCATAGATCCAGGAGCTGATTAACTCCAAGATGGGCACAGGCACATACTTGTTGGACAAGGATCACACGCCTATCTATCCAGACTTTGAGGACAACCAAGTGGTTATGGATGAAGATGAACCATCTTCTGTGCATGCTCAGGCAAAGAAGGAGAAGGCAAGGACAGAGAAGGCTACCAAGATGCCAACAGTGGAAGAGGCATCTTAGTACTTTCTGAAGAGCAAACAAGATCAGCTAGGCTACTTGATTGCATCCACTCTGAGGATTGAGAAGGGGCTGGCCACCTTGACTCAAAACCAGGAGAGCCTGGAGAGGATCATGGAGCAGAAGTTCTATGACTTGGATGTGAAGGTAACTGAGATCCAGTCTCTTGTTGAGCAGCTTCAGGATGATATGCAGGAGAGGAAGGGCAAGACAACCACTGATGCATTTGCCAGCATGCCTAGAGCTCAGAGATCAGCTGCAGTGCCAGTGACAGACACCAGAGCCACTTCATCTGCACCAGCTATAGCTCCAGTGCAACCAGCTCCAGCTCCTACACCTCCAGCTCCATCCACATCTACTAAAGTCTTCGTCCAAGGAGCCATCTCTACACCACCACCTGAATATCAAGCCAGAGAGACGATTTAGTGCTATGCATTTTCTATGAACTTTTTGGTAACTTGTTGCCAAAGGGGGAGAAAAATGTACAGATCATAGGCTTCGAGAGAGAGAGTGTTGCTTTTTATTCTCTCTTGCTTTGGTGGTTGAACTTTATTTGCTTGTTTGAGATACTTTATGTCTGTGTGATACTTGGATGATCATGTGTTTGATCATATGCTACATTTATGCTTGTTGGATGACATTATCCTTTTTATCTCTATATGATCATTCACTTTGCTTGGTGATGAGTGCATGTATTCAATCATTATCATTTTGAGCGCTCCACCAAGATGTATGTGACATGGAAGAGTAACCCATGAGCCTAACTCTTTGTGCATTTTCAGTCCAAAGCAAATCTTAAACGATGCACAAATTTAGGGGGAGCTCTTGCTTAGCACATACTTCTCAAAGCGACAATGTTTTTCACTATTATTATCATTTGTCGAAGCTTTGATCTATATGTTGTCATCAATTACCAAAAAGGGGGAGATTGAAAGTGCAACTATCCCTAGGTGGTTTTGGTAATTCCTAAAAACATATAGCTCATTGAGCTAACATCATTCCAAGATGAACATTTCAGGAAAAGCTCAATGAATGGCATGGCATGGATGAGAAAAGTGGATCCCTCAAAATGCTAAGGATAAAAGGATTGGCTCAAGCTCAAAAGCTCAAGACTCTACATTTTATATTTTAGTGATCCAAGATCACAATGAGTCTATAGGAAAAGCCAATACTATGAAGGAGGGATGAGGTGTTGCTTAATGAGTTTCTTGCTCCACAGTGATTAGTGATATGCTCCAAAACCCTCAACTACTTTCTCACATCCACATATGACCTAAACCAAAATTCAAACTCGGCCCCACCGATTCTTTCTATCCGGCGCCACCGAGTTCAGATGTCATAGCCACTGCCACAAACCCTAGGCAAATCGGTCTCGACGATAGGGATCTCGGTCTCACCGAGATGGGATTGTAATCTCTCTGTTTCCCTTCGTAACGTTTCGGTACCACCAAGATGAGCGATCGGTCCACCGAGATTGCAATGTAAACTCCATGTTTCCTTTTCGTAACATTTCGGTCCCACCGAAATGAGCGAACCGGTCCCATCGAGTTTACCTGACCAACTCTCTGGTTAGCTTATTTCCAAAATCGGTCTCACCGAGTTTGTGTAATCGGTCTCACCGAGATTACGTTATGCCCTAACCCTAACCATATCGGTCCTACCGAGTTGCATGTCGGTCCCACCGAAAATCCTAACGGTCACTAGATTTGCTGAATCGGTCCGACCGAGTTTATCAATTCAGTCCCACCGAGTTTGGCAAGTTGTGTGTAACGGTTAGATTTTGTGTGGAGGCTATAAATACCCCTCCACCTCCTCTTCATTCGTGGAGAGAGCCATCAGAACAAACCTACACTTCCATCTTGCTATTTCTGAGAGAGAACCACCTACTCATGTGTTGAGGCCAAGATATTCCATTCCTACCATATGAATCTTGATCTCTAGCCTTCCCCAAGTTGCTTTCCACTCAGACCTTCTTTCCACCAAATCCAAATCCTGTGAGAGAGAGTTGAGTGTTGGGGAGACTATCATTTGAAGCACAAGAGCAAGGAGTTCATCATCAACACACCATTTGTTACTTCTTGGAGAGTGGTGTCTCCTAGATTGGCTAGGTGTCACTTGGGAGCCTCCGACAAGATTGTGGAGTTGAACCAAGGAGTTTGTAAGGGCAAGGAGATCGCCTACTTCGTGAAGATCTACCGCTAGTGAGGCAAGTCCTTCGTGGGCGACGGCCATGGTGGGATAGACAAGGTTGCTTCTTCGTGGACCCTTCGTGGCTGGAGCCCTCCGTGGACTCGCGCAACCATTACCCTTCGTGGGTTGAAGTCTCCATCAACGTGGATGTACGATAGCACCACCTATCGGAACCACGACAAAAACATCTGTGTCTCCAATTGCGTTTGAATCCTCCAAACCCTTCCCTTTACATTCTTGCAAGTTGCATGCTTTACTTTCCGCTTCTCATATACTCTTTGCATGCTTGCTTGAATTGTGTTAAGATTGCTTGACTTGTGCTAAGATAGCTAAAATCCGCCAAAGACTAAAATTGGGAAAAGGACAAGTTTTATTTGGTCAAGTAGTCTAATCACCCCCCTCTAGACATACTTTCGATCCTACAAGTAGCTAGATGGCTTCTTCTCTCTCTTTGATTCTCAATACCATGTTCTCCTTGATGTTCTTGGAGATCTATTCGATGTAATACTCTTTTGCGGTGTGTTTGCCGAGATCCGATGAATTGTGGATTTATGATCAGATTACCTATGAATATTATTTCAGTCTTCTCTGAATTCTTATATGCATGATTTGATATCTTTTCAAGTCTCTTTGAATTATCAGTTTAGTTTGTCCTACTAGATTGGTTTTTCTTGCAATGGGAGAAGTGCTTAGCTTTGGGTTCAATCTTGCGGTGTCCTTTCCCAGTGACAGTAGGGGCAGCAAGGCACGTATTGTATTGTTGCCATCGAGGATAAAAATATGGGGTTTTCATCATATTGCTTGAGTTAATTCCTCTACATCATGCCATCTTACTTAATGCGTTACTCTGTTCTTTATGAACTTAATACTCTAGATGCAGGTAGGAGTAGGTCGATGTGTGGAGTAATAGTAGTAGATGAAGAATCGTTTCGGTCTACTTGACACGGACGTGAAGCCTGTGTTTATCATCATTGCCTGAGATATCGTCATAATTATGCGCTCTTCTATCAATTGCTCGGCAATAATTTGTTCACCCACCGTATTATTTGCTATCTTGAGAGAAGCCACTAGTGAAACCTATGGCCCTCGGGTCTCTTTCCCATCATATTAAGTCTCTTTTCCATCATATTAGTTTTCGATCTACTATTTTGCAATCTTTTACTTTCCGATCTATAAACCAAAAAATACCCAAAATATTTACTTTACAGTTTATCTATCTCTATCAGATCTCACTTTTGCAAGTAACCGTGAAGGGATTGACAACCCCTTTATCGCGTTGGGTGCAAGTTTGTTGATTTTTGTGCAGGTATTCGGTGACTTGTGCATTGTCTCCTACTGGATTGATACCTTGGTTCTCAAACTGAGGGAAATACTTACTCTACTTTGCTGCATCACCTTTTCCTCTTCAAGTGAAAAACCAACGCAAGCTCCGGAAGTAGCAGGAAGAATTTTTGGCGCCGTTGCCGGGGAGATCTACGTCAAGTCAAGACATACCAAGTACCCATCATAAACTCTAATCTCTTGCATTATATTATTCGCCATTCACCTCTCGTTTTCCTCTCCCCCACCTCTAAAACGATTTTCAAAAAGATTTGCCTTTTCTTTGCCCCTCTCCCGTTCGTCTTCTTCGCTTGCTTTTTGTGTGCTCGTGTGTTAGATTGCTTACTTTGTCACGATGGCTCAAGATAATACCAAATTGTGAGACTTTTCCAACACCAACAACAATGATTTTATTAGTACTCCGATTGCTCCCACTACTAATGCTGAATCTTGTGAAATTAATGTCGCTTTGCTGAATCTTGTTATGAAAGATCAACTTTCTGGCCTTCCTAGTGAAGATGTTGCATCCCACCTAAACAATTTCGTTGATTTGTCTGATATGCAAAAGAAGAAAGATGTGGATAATGATATTGATAAATTAAAGTTATTTCCGTTTTCACTTAGAGATCGTGCTAAAACTTGGTTTTCATGTTTGCCTAAAAATAGTATTGATTCGTGGAATAAGTGTAAAGATGCTTTCATCTCTAAGTATTTTCCTCCTGCTAAGATCATCTCCCTTAGGAACGATATTATGAATTTTAAGCAACTTGATCACGAACATGTTGCACAATCTTGGGAGAGGATGAAATTGATGATACGAAATTGCCCTACACATGGTGTGGATGATTATACAAAAAAACTATGCCAAATTGAATTTTGCTTCTAGAAATCTTTTAGATTCAGTGAAGGGAGGCACATTTATGGAAATTACTTTAGGAGAAGCTACTAAACTCCTAGATAATATTATGGCTAATTATTCTCAATGGCACACCGAAAGATACACTAGTAAAAAAGTGCACGTGATTGAAGAGATTAATGTTTTGAGTGGAAAGATGGATGAACTTATGAAATTATTTGCTAATAAGAGTGCTTCTTTTGATCCTAATGATATGCCTTTGTCCACCTTGATTGAGAATAATAATGAATCTATGGATGCGAATTTTGTTGGTAGGAACAATTTTGGTAATAACGCGTATAGAGGTAATTTTAATCCTAGGCCGTTTCCTAGTAATTCCTCTAATAATTATGGTAATTCCTACAAAAATTCTTATGGAAATTTTAATAAGATTCCCTCTGATTTTTAGAATAGTGTTAAAGAATTTATGAGGTCACAAAAGAATTTCAATGCTTTGATTGAAGAAAAAATTTCAAGATCGATGATTTTGCTAGGAACATGGATATAATTTCTCTTGATGTTGATTCTTTAAAACGTAGATCTATCCCACCTAAGCATGATATCAATTAGTCTCTCAAGACCATGAGAATTTCCATTGATGAGTGCAAAGAAAGAACCGCTAAGATGCATGCTAAAAAGGATCGGTTTATAAAAGCGTGTTCTTCTAGTTTCCATGAGAATGATGATGAAGATGTAAAAGTGATTTATGTGACTCCAATTGAATCTTTTTTTTCCAATATTAATCTTGATAAAGATGGGACTTGAGATGAGTCAACTTTAGTTAAAAGGCGTCCCAATGATTCAGAGTTTTTAGATCAAGATGCAAAAATTGATAAAAGTGGGCTTGGAGAGGTCAAGACTTTAAGTATTAATGAATCCACTCTTTTGGATTTCAAGGAATTTAATTATGATAATATTTCTTTAATAGATTGTATTTCCTTGTTGCGATCCATGTTGAATTCTCCTCATGATTATAATCAAAACAAAGCTTTTACTAATCATATCGTTGATGCTATGATGCAATCTTTTGAAGAAAAGCTTGAATTGGAAGTTTCTATCCCTAGAAAACTTTATGAGGAGTGGAACCTACTATTAAGATTAAGATTAAAGATTATGAGTGTCATGCTTTGTGTGATTTGGTTGCTAGCGTTTCCACGTTTTCGAAAACTTTGTGTGATGTGTTAGGTTTCCGTGAATTTGACGATTGTTCTTTAAATTTCATCTTGCGGATTCCACTATTAAGAAACCTATGGGAAGGATTAATGATATTCTTATAGTTGCAAATAGGAAATATGTGCCCGTAGATTTCATTGTTCTTGATATAGATTGCAATCCTACATGTCCTATTATTCTTGGTAGACCTTTTCTTAGAACGATTGGTGCAATTATTGATATGAAAGAAGCATTAGATTCTAATTTCCGTTAAGGAAAGGCATGGAGCAATTTCCTAGAAAGAAAAATGAAATTGCCATATGAATCTATTATGAGATACACTTATGGATTGCATACCAAATATGACAATATCTAGATCTATTCGTGTTTTATGCCTAGCTAAGGGCGTTAAACAATAGCGCTTGTTGGGAGGCAACCCAATTTTATTTTTCTTCTTTGCTTTTTGTTCCTGTTTAGTAATAAATAATTCATCTAGCCGCTGGTTAGATGTGGTTTTGTGTTTTAATTAGTGTTTGTGCCAAGTTAAACCTTTAGGATAGCTTACGGTAATGGTTGTGTTGATCCTGCTGAAAAACAGAAACTTTTGCGCAGTAAATAATTTCCAGAATTTTATTGAAATGTGTTTTTGATCTGATTCTTTTTGCTCTGTATTGGTGCACAAATTCCTCAGGTTGCCCAATTTTTCAGAATTTTTGGAGTTACAGAAGTATTCGAGAGTTACAGATTACTACAGACTGTTCTGTTTTTTACGGATTTTGTTTTCTATGTGTTGTTTTCTTATTTTGATGAATCTATGGGTAGTATCAGGGGGTATGAACCATGGAAAAGTTGGAATACAGTAGATATTACTCCAATATAAATAAATAATGAGTTTGCAACAGTACCTTAAAGTGGTGATTTATTTTCTTATACTAACAGAGCTTATGAGATTTTCTGTTGAGTTTTGTGTTGTGAAGTTTTCAAGTTTTGGGTAAGGATTTGATGGACTATGGAATAAGGAGTGGCAAGGGCCTAAGCTTGGGGATGCTCAAGGCACCCCAAGGTAATATTCAAGGCCCAAAAGCCTAAGCTTGGGGATGCCCCAGAAGGCATCCCCTCTTTCGTCTTCGTCTATCGGTAACTTTACTTGAGGCTATATTTTTATTCACCACATGATATGTGTTTTGCTTGGAGCGTCTTGTATGATTTGAGTCTTTGATTTTTAGTTTACCACAATCATCCTTGCTGTACACACCTTTTGGGAGAGACACACTTGAATCGTGATTTATTAGAATACTCTTTGTGCTTCACTTATATCTTTTGAGCTAGGCAATATTGCTCTAGTGCTTCACTTATATCTTTTTAGAGCACTGCGGTGGCTTTATTTTATAGAAACTGATGAACTCTCATGCTTCACTTATATTATTTTGAGAGTCTTTTAGAGCAGCATGGTAATTTACTTTGGTTATAAATTTAGTCCTAATATGATAGGCATCCAAGAGGGATATAATAAAAACTTTCATATTAAGTGCATTGAATACTATGAGAAGTTTGATTCTTTATGATTGTTTTGAGATATGAATATGGTGATGTTAGAGTCATGCTAGTGAGTAGTTGTTAATTTGAGAGATACTTGTGCTAAAGTTTGTGATTCCCGTAGCATGCACGTATGGTTGAACCGTTATGCGATGAAGTCAGAGCATGATTTATTTTTTGATTGTCTTCCTTATGAGTGGCGGTCGGGGACGAGCGATGGTCTTTTCCTACCAATCTACCCCCCTAGGAGCATGCGCGTAGTACTTCGTTTCGATAACTAATAGATTTTTGCAACAAGTATGTGAGTTCTTTATGACTAATGTTGAGTCCACGGATTATTCACACTCTCACCCTTCCACCATTGCTAGCCTCTCTTGTGCCGCGCAACTCTCGCCGGTACCATACACCCACCATATACCTTCCTCAAATTAGCCACCATACCTACCTATTATGGCATTTCCATAGCCATTCCGAGATATATTGCCATGTAACTTTCCACCGTTCTGTCATATTGCTTTGCATTGTCATATTATGACACGCTTCATCATTGTCATATTGCTTTGCATGATCATGTAGTTGGCATCGTATTTGTGGCAAAACCACCGTTCATAATTCTTTCATATATGTCACTCTTGAATCATTGCACGTCCCGGTACACCGCCGGAGGCATTCACATAGAGTCATATTTTGTTCTAAGTATTGAGTTGTCATTCTTGAGTTGTAAGTAAATAAAAGTGTGATGATTTTCATTGTTAGAGCATTGTCCCATGTGAGGAAAGGATGATGGAGGCTATGATTCCCCCACAAGTCGGGATAAGAATCTGGACGAAAAAAGAGGCCACAAAAAAAGAGAAAGGCCCAAACAAAAAATGAGAGAAAAAGAGAGAAGGGGCAATGTTACTATCATCTTACCACACTTGTGCTTCAAAGTAGCACCATGATCCTCATGATAAAGAGTCTCTTATGATATCACTTTCATATACTAGTGGGAATTTTACATTATAGAACTTGGCTTGTATATTCCAATGACGGGCTTCCTCAAATTTCCCTAGGTCTTCGTGAGCAAGCGAGTTGGATTCACACCCACTTAGTTTCTTGTTGAGGTTTCATACCCTTATAGCTCTAGTGCATCTGTTGCATGGAAATCCGTACTCACTCACATTGATATCTATTAATGGGCATCTCCATAACCCGTTGATATGCCTAGTTGATGTGAGACTATCTCCTCTTTTTATCTTCTCCACAACCACCATATTCTCTTCCACCATACTGCTATATCCATGGCTCACGCTCGTGTATTGCGTGAAAGTTGAAGAAGGTTGAGAACATCAAAAGTATGAAACAATTGCTTGGCTTGTCATCGGGGTTGTGTATGATTTAAATATTTTGTGTGATGAAGATAGAGCATAGCCAGACTATATGATTTTGTAGGGATAGCTTTCTTTGGCCATGTTATTTTGAGAAGACATGATTGCTTTATTGGTATGCTTGAAGTATTATTGTTTTTATGTCAGTATTAAACTTTTGTCGTGAATCTTACACATATGAACATTCATGCCACAATAAAGATAATTACATGGATAAATATGTTAGGTAGCATTCCACATCAAAAATTCTGTTTTTATCATTTACCTACTCGAGGACAAGCAGAATTAAGCATGGGGATGCTTGATACATCTCCATCGTATATGTAATTTTTGATTGTTCCCTGCTACTATATTATCTGTTTTGGATGTTTTATATGCATTAATATGCTATTTTATATTTTTTGGGACTAACATATTAACCTAGAGCCCAGTGCCAAATTCTGTTTTTTTTACCTGTTTTAGAGTTTCGCAGAAATGGAATACCAAACGGAGTCCAAACGGAATAAAACTTTTGCAATGATCTTTCTTGGTCCAGAAGCAAATCAGTAGACTTGGAGATGAAGCCGGAGAAGCAACGAGGAGGGTGGAGGGCGCGCCCAGGGGGGTAGAGCGCGCCCCCTACCTCAGACCACTCGGAGGTCTCCTGACCTAATTCTTTCGCCCATATATACTCTTATACCCCAAAACCATTAGGGGAGCCACGAAAACACTTTTCCACTACCGCAACCTTCTGTACCCGTGAGATCCCCTCTAGGGGCCTTTTCCGGCGTCCTGCTAGAGGGGGATTCGATCATGGAGGGCTTCTACATCAACACCATTGCCCTTACGATGAAGCGTGAGTAGTTTACCACAAACCTACGGTTCCATAGCTAGTAGCTAGATGGATTCTTCTCTCTTTGATTCTCAATACCATGTTCTCCTCGATGTTCTTGGAGATCTATTCAATGTAATACTCTTTTGCGGTGTGTTTGCCGAGATCCGATGAATTGTGGATTAATGATCAGATTATCTATGAATATTATTTCAGTCTTCTCTGAATTCTTATATGCATGATTTGATATCTTTGCAAGTCTCTTCGAATTATCGGTTTAGTTTGGCCTACTAGATTGATTTTTCTTGCAATGGGAGAAGTGCTTAGCTTTTGGGTTCAATCTTGCGGTGTCCTTTCCCAGTGACAGTGAAGTGTTTATCATTTATCTATCTCTATCAGATCTCACTTTTGCAAGTAACCGTGAAGGGATTGGCAACCCCTTTATCGCGTTGGGTGCAATTTTGTTGATTGTTTGTGTAGGTATTCAGTGACTTGTGCGCCGTCTCCTACTGGATTGATACCTTGGTTCTCAAACTGAGGGAAATACTTACTCTACTTTGCTACATCACTCTTTCCTCTTCAAGGGAAAAACCAACGCAAGCTCAAGAAGTAGCAGAAAGAATTTCCGGCGCCATTGCCAAGGAGATCTACGTCAAGTCAAGACATACCAAGTACCCATCATAAACTCTCATCTCTTTCATTATATTATTCCCCATTCGCCTCTCGCTTTCCTCTCCCCCACCTCTAAAACGACTTTCAAAATGATTTGCTTTTTCTTCGCCCCTCTTCTGTTCGTCTTCTTCACTTGCTTTTTGTGTGCTCGTGTGTTGGATTGCTTGCTTCGTCACGATGGCTCAAGATAATACCAAATTGTATGACTTTTCCAACACCAACAACAATGATTTTATTAGTACTCCGATTGCTCCCACTACTAATGCTGAATCTTGTGAAATTAATGTCGCTCTGCTGAATCTTGTTATGAAAGATCAATTTTCTGGCCTTCCTAGTGAAGATGCCGCATCCCACCAAAACAATTTCGTTGATTTGTGTGGTATGCAAAAGAAGAAAGTTGTGGATAATGATATTGTTAAATTATAGTTATTTCT
This sequence comes from Aegilops speltoides, assembly GCA_021437245.1. NCBI lineage: Eukaryota > Viridiplantae > Streptophyta > Magnoliopsida > Poales > Poaceae > Aegilops > Aegilops speltoides. The sequence goes on along the minus strand of CM038145.1, from coordinate 318,938,726 downwards.
GTTTTCGCTTAGAGATCGTGCTAAAACTTGGTTTTCATCTTTGCCTGGTTGGACGCGACCCGAGGGGTTGGTGTGGCAGGAAGTCGAGGCGGCGGCTCCGGATGTTTGGCACATCGTTCGTGGTCTGCGGTTGGTCGTCTCGTGTAGCAAGGGCTACAGGGCCCCGAACCATGCGGCGCTATGGCTCGTGAGCGGGCGGGGGATGTCGGAGCGGCATTTTTGGAGCCGGGTGTGTGTGTTTGATGCGATTGTGGCCTTGTGTCGTGTGGTTGATGAGGCTTTGTTGCTTGTGCGGTTTTTGGCTCGGTTTTCCTTATAAACCGGCCACTTTGTGAGGTTTTCGATCCGGTTTCCCTTATAAACTGAATCAACTCTCTTCTTCTATTATGCAATGCCAGAGCTCCTGGCCCTCTGACGTGGTTCCGTCAAAAAAGAAATCAGCACTGTGATGTCGTTGTTTAATATTCACTATACTAAGGGCTACAATACACTCAACTAATTTCGCACCTTAATATGAAATGTGCTATGTTGAGATGCTAAATCAAATTTCCAATCTAACATTTATATTGGACTAGAATTTTGACCAACATTAGATATCTGGTCATAAAAATAATGACTACAATGTCAAAATGAGTGTTTGTTTTTTTAGTAGAATTCCGAAATGATGCAATTCCTGAAAAGAAAATTTAACCTTTTTTATATGGATTACATGCTAGTTTCATATCTTGAATATAAGGCTTCCGTTCTGACCGGAATTTCAACAAAATTATGAATTCTGCGCGTTAAATATTGATAAAATTTATGAAAATCAGTATGCTATTTTGACCAAAACGCTGAAATTTCTACGCAAAACATATTATATATTGTTTAAAATGAACATGCTTATTTCAGATTTGAAATTCAACATTTTTCAAGAAAGCATGATTTCAAAATATCACCCATTTTTCATATTTCAAAAACAAGGTCTCTATTTTCACCACTATATTTTTAAATCTTGAAAACAAGGGTTCTGTTTTGACTAAAACGCTTAAACTTCGGTGCATTTTTTTAAATTAACATGCTTATTTTATATTGGAAAATAAAAGAACTCAAGAAAGCATGATTTCAAAATATTTTTCATATTTAAAAAATGAGGTTTCTATTTCTCGTTTTTTTTACCAAAACGCTTAAATTTCAGCGCACAAATATTATATATTGTTTAAAATGAACATGCTTATTTCATATTTTAAAATCAACATTTTCAAGAAAGTATGATTTCCAAATATCACACATTTTTTATATCTTGAAAATGAGGTTTCCATTTTGACCAGTATTTGATCAAAATTATTAATTTTGCGTAATTAACCCTTTTTTTAGAAAATCAACATGCTATTTCATTTTAGAAAATGAGGCTTCTATTTTGAATTTTCAAAAAAATCGTAGTATAATGACTCCAATCATGACTCGTTTATGACAGGCACATTTTGAGTTAATAAAAGCGTTTTTATCAAACAAATCTGGTTGGTTCTATCTATCTTAATGTATCAAATTTGAGTAAAAAAAACTAGTAGTAGTCGAATGACTCTAATCATGACTGTGGATAGATGCTGAACCGCCAATGTAAGCATTAAGCCTCCCCTAAAAAATATGTAAGCATTAAGCCGATCACATTTTATAAACGACTAAATAGCCAGTGGCGGAGCTTGAGCATAATCCAAGACGGGGCCATTAGCTTAAGGGAGGCAAATTAGTAGTGAAGGAGGGGTTAATCTCTAGTTTAAACACTAGTTAGGCCTAAAATAGAGCATGTTCTTCAATGGTTGTAAAAGTTAGGGGGGAGGGGGGGCATTGGCCCCGTTGGTCTACACGAAGCTCCGCCACTGTGAATAGCAGTTTAGAACAGAACCACTTCAAGGAAAAAAAATCAAATCCAACGGCTAAAACCCCAGATTGTATGTATGAAGTCTCTCGGGTCAATACATCCTTGAACTAGTTAACAAGCTCCAAATAGGCCAAAATCACTATTCTAACCTTGTCAGAAATCTTCAGCACAAAATGACCTCTCCCAGAAACTATTTCATGATCTAACCCTTTTTGAAACGCCAAGCCTCGTGGCGTTACTGTCCAAATAGAAACGCCTTACTATTCAGCGTTGCTAGCCGGCCACGTGGCAAGTCGGAACGCCGAAGTAGGCCGCGTTGATAGAAACGCCATACCTGGTGGTGTTGCTGTTGGACGTGAAAACGTCAAAGTCTTCGGCGTTGCACTCCTGGTCCATTGCTACAACTAGCATCCAGCATGCATGCATGTTACCTCGCCGGCAATGCATGATACAGTTTGACTTTTCTTCGATTGATGCATGCATATGAAACAGTTTGACTCTTCTTCAATTGATGCATGCATGTTATACGTAGTGGTCAGCTGCCAGCCACATCAATCATAGTGGTGACCATACTTTTGAGTTTTGATTTTGATGCATATATAAACATGCGCTAGAGAACAAATGATGTCGCTCTCTGCTGATTTCACAGAGAAAACGACGCCTACCTGCATGCAACATGCATGTGTCGACCCTTCCGCACATGTCCGTTTTGATCGCCGCAGACAGAAAACACGCCGACCTAAATGAACGTGCGTCCGCTTTTCGTCCGCCTATTGACCCATTCCCGACCCAATTTTGGGCCTCATTTGTGTCGGCAAGGACACGAAGCGAACGCGCTCGGCGCGCGCCTACTCTTTCCCCTGGCCCGCTAGTCGGTGGCAAAGCGAACAACCTCCAATTCTCCAAAACCTCCCGCCCGCTTGCGCTCCCGGCAGCGAGCCATGGACGATGACCTCGATGCCGCCGCCGGCCTTGCCTCCCTCGCCTCGTCCGGCCTCACCCCGCCCTCCAAAGAAGCAGAAGCCCGCGCCCCGCAAGATCATGCGCGCCAAGAAGAAGAAGAAGCAGTTGACGCCGGCCGTGGAGTCGGCCAAGAGGAAGGGCCGCAGGCACGCGGCGGACGCAAGGGAGGAAGCAGCGGTCATCAACAGGGACGAGAAGTTCAAGGCGTAATATGCCGCCCTCATGGCGCGTGGGGGAAAGAAAGCCATGGAGGAGGTTGGGGAGGGCGAAAAGCCACGACCGAGGGGGGAGGCCAACTCCAAGAAGGAGGACAAGCGGGATGCGGCGTCGATTGCCGGCCGCTGACAAGTGCGCCCGCATGAACTGTGTGGTGGTTTTTTTTTTGAAGGCTGGCATTGTATGCCGGCCGCTAACATGGTGCCGGCATGAACTTTGGGCGACGGCATGGGCGCTGGCATGATTTATTACCGCGTGCTTTTCAAATTTCTGCACGGACATGAAATGGGTTGAGGGCGTTGGACGCCCTACCGATTCAAAAAAAAATAGGGCGGACGCCGAGCGAACGGCCGACTCAAACGGACAAAAAGCGGATAAAATTATATTGCTCTAACTAATGTATAGCATGCATGCATCAATCAAAAGAAGAGTCAAACTATTTCATGCATTGCCCGCGAGGTAACATGCATGCATGCTGCTGGATGCTAGTTGTAGCAATGGATTAGGAATGCAACGCCTAGGACTTTGGCGTTTGCACGTCCAGCAGCAACGCCAGCAGGTATGGCGTTTCTACCAACGCGGCCTACTTCGGCGTTCCGTCTTGCCACGTGGCCGACTACAACGCTGAATAGTATGGCGTTTCCACTTTGGACAATAACGCCATCAGGTTTGGCGTTTCAAAAAGGGTCAGATCATGAAATAATTTTTGGGAGAGATTATTTTGTGCTGAAGATTTCTGATAAGGTCAGAATAGTGATTTTGGCCCTCCAAATACAAGAGTTCGTCAATCATCAATCCGCCTTATCATCCTCATCATCACCGTTGGCAGGTACCTCTACCCAGGCCATCCTGCCCATCCAATCGCTGTCATCCTCCTCGTCATCCGCTTCCTCCTGGTCGTCGTCATCCTCCGTCGTCTCGACATCCACACCGATGGTGACACTGAGGAAGACAAGCCCGTCGCCCATGTGTGGAGCCTCGGGTACGACGCAGAAGCGGCAGTCGGGCAACCCGCCAGAGAGCGACGAGGTTGGGATCGTGTCCAGCGTCGCGACCTGGGTCTGGCCCCTGAACCAGGAGAAGCTCGCGATGCACCCGATCTCGTACTCCGGCGCGCGTGCCTGGACGCGGACCAGTGAGACCACTTTCAGCGTGGTGTCCGGGGGCCCCACGTGGAGCAGGAAGAGGTTGCTGTCATCATCTTCGTCTTGTTCGTACTGTTCGCTGCCGTGGAGGACGTGCATGCCGGCCTTCACGGGCACGTCGAACGGCTCGAAGTATTTGAACGCCGTGACCGGCCACTCGTGCTCGGAGGCGAAGTGGTCCAGGAGCGCCTCCGTCGTGCCAGCGAAGCCGCAGCCTTGCTCCGGGCAGAAGCATGGTGCGTGCGGGCACGCCTCCTCGTGCTCCGCCTTCTCGCCGCAGGCCATCATGGCGGTGCACCCGTGCGCGGCGTTGGAGCACGGCACGACGATGGATTCGACGACGCGCTCCATGGCATGGCATCGTCTGGAGACGGCCCTGGAGCACACGCTGCACGCCTTCTTCTTCTTCCCCGGGAGCTTGTCGCGGCAGGGCGAGCAGACCAAGTGCCCTAGTTTGCACTGCATGCATTCACAGAATCAACCGGACATGGTTCAGAATTAACGTCATCAACACATGAATAATGAATGTATACGAGACACATACAAGAAAATGGATATGATTACCTGGAAGATGGGAGGGCTGAGGGGGGTGGAGCAGACGGGGCAGTCCAACACGTCCTTCTTGAGGACGACGACGCCCTCTCCCTCCTCTTGCCGATCATCTCCTCCTTCCTTGGTAGTATGTCGGCGATTAGCCATGCCTCCACTACCGCAGGTTTATTTCGGCGATTAGCAACGAACAAGCGATAATGCAACCTTCCCAACAAAACCGGCAATTTCTTGGGTGGCGAAACGAGAGTTTCAACCAAAATTTGGGGGACTCCCGGCTGTGGCGATTACAAGGACGAATCTATGTATCTTCTGTATATAAAGGGCCAAAGTTGTCCGTTTACTAGTAGCATACGTGCAGCCTCTGTTCGAGTCAGATAGGAAGCGTGTTTTCGTTTCTAGTATGTGCCTGAATCTAGGGCTGCAAGAAAAGCTCGAGGCTCGTGAGCCGCTCGAGATCGACTCGTATTTTAGCTTGACTCGAGATCGAGTCGAAAAGAAATGAGCTGAGTATGAACACTTTATGTAGCTCGATTAAGAAACGAGTCGATCTTGAGCCAACATTGGCTCGCTCGATTTTAGCTCAGTAGCTCGATATCATATAAGTATATTAAATAACCTTCAAATCTATTGCCAAGAATTAGGATCATTCATTTCCGTATATGTTCTCGATTTTTATCTTCACTTTACCTACTAGCAAACATGGAAATTAAGCATGGAGAAAATTTATTCTCATCACGTGGGCAACCGTGTGTTCAATATTTTGTTATTTTGGTCAATGTTTGAGAGCTGGCGCACCTTCATCGCCTTCTATCCATGATTTCTTGTTATTAAATACTAGTCTTCACTTGAGAAAGAATAAGTCGAATTTATAGAGATTTTTTTGTTGTGTTGTGGCCTATCTTACTTTAAAATCTTCCTTAAAATAATTTAAACATCATCTTATTTAGCTCAAAACTAGCTCGAGATCGACTCAAGATCGTTACAAGCTGAGCAGGAGCTACTTTCTGCAGCTCGACCTTGAGCTTCGCACATTTTATGCTCGCTCAAATTTTAGTACGAGTTGAGCTGAGCCTAGGCCAATTCGCTCGAACTCGACTCGTTTGCAGCCCTACCTGAATCCGGCTCGTATAGAAGTCCGGCAAGATTCCGTGCGCTGGGCGACTAAGTTTTTTTTACCGGAGCCCGGAGCTACCTGTGGACAATCTGCCGTTCAATTGCTTTCTCTAAGATTCGTGCCAGCTTTTTGTGTATAAAGTGAAAATAATTTACTATGCAACACAAACAATAGACAAAGCAATACATACAATGCATGTCATATGTGTGGCAGTTTTAGTGGGTGACTGATTAAAAGGACGGCGCATGAGTTCTCTCCCCCAAACAAAGTAGTTGCATTTTATTTGCTGGTCATATTTTGAATGGTTAATAACTTATGAACCAAATTTCCATTAATGAATTTTTTGTACATATGAATTCAGGGTGATAAGACCTTTAAAACAAAACCGGTCTTGGATACAATTTGGCTAGATTGAATATTTAATGTTTCAATTAATTTCACATTACAAAAAATACGATTTTACTCATTTCAATAAACAGAGTTTACTCATTTCGAACAAATTATTTCACTAATTTGAAACACAGATTTCACTCATTTACAAATTGATTTTATTGTTTCAAAATAATATTTCATTTATTTCAAACAACTGATTTCACTCAGTTGAAAAAACTTATTTCACTCATTTCAGAGAACACATTAGATTCACTCATTTGAAGTACTATATTCCACTCGTTAAAAAAACTTATTTCACACATCACAAAAAATATATTTTCAAACTATGTTTCACTCATTTCAAGAAACTAATTTCACTTATTTCAGAAAACACGTTACATTCAGTCAATTGAAATACTATATTTCACTTGATTCAAAAAGTGATTTTACTCGTTACAAAATATAGATTTCGCTCATTTCACTAGTTTTAGAAAAGACATTACACTCACAATATACAGAAATAAATAAGGATTTTTCACAAAAATAATATTTCAATTAAAAAACTATTTCACTCATATAAAAAATATCATTCAAACACATATTTCTCTGAAATAATTAAAATCTATGAAATTAGTGAAATTAGATTTTTGAACTAAGTGAAATCTATGAAAATAGCTACTTTTTGAAATGTGTGAAACATGTTATTTTTAAATCTGACTGACATAGGCAGTTTCACACAGAGTGAAATAACATGTTTCATATGTTTCATATATAGAGTGAAATAAGTTTCGAACACTTAAATAAGCAGTTTCACACAGAATATATAGAGTGAAATAAGTTAACTAAAATGTTGAAAATTAAATGTATTTGAAATGTACCCAAAATTGATCTTGTTCTACAGGTCTTTACACCTGGAGATCAAATATATAAAATATTTCACATGTGTAATATTGGTCTAAAAGATATTAACGGTTGAAAATGTCAAATGAAATTTAAATGGATACCTTTGTTATGGGAGCCAGGGGAGGAGAGTATGTCTGAGCCATGCATGCATCATACTGACAAAAAATGCTGACAAGAGTTGACAAGACATTTCATACATGATAATGTTCAGCAGAATACAACTAGTATGCATGTAGACAATGTGCACCAATCTTCAATAATTTAAGGATGGATTTAGTACTGGTACATCCCTGCACCGGTAAAAGGAGGTTTGCGGTGCGCTGGGTCGCTTCCAGCTGAACGCGCACGTCAGTCCGAAGATGCTTTGGAAACTCTTTTTCCAGACAGACATGTAATCATATGAATCAGTGCTAATTAACTTATATTTTGTTCTAAAAAAACTCACATTTTGATGCTTAATATTAATCAACAAAGTTGGACCCAAAATACGAGGGAGACATTGTATATCGAAATGGAGGGGGCAACCAAATCTGATTTATTTTTCTTGTTCATACGGGCCAACTCACGGACAAACAAAATCTTGGGTTGCCCAAAAATATATTTTTTACGGTAAAACAGGCTCAAACCAAACACACCTTTTTGTCACCAAAATGTACCCCTTTTCAGTTAATTTGGCTCATTGACAAATTCTAGAATTTTATTCTGTGAGGCCCATAATAAGTTGAAGTTCCCGCGAGTAAAAATGATCGAATTAATAGCTCATACGATCGAGACATGATCTGGCTAGGCAAGTTGCCACCGATCTACCAAGCCATGGGTGACGAGACTGTTACGGCAATGGAGAGGAGCATGTGTTGGAGATCATAGCCCTACTACATGTCAAGGTGCTGTCGCAGTTTAGGTGCATCTGCAAGGCCTGGTGCAGCACTATCTCCATTGATGCACTAGCGTGCCGTTATGCCTGGTCCATCTCCATGCCCAAACGCCATGCTTACACCTCTCGACCAACACGAAAGAAGACCGTAGGGACAAGGTCACCACCATATGTAGGACCTTGTAAATGTAGAAAGATGGAAAGCGAGGATTATCCATGTGCACGTATATTTTTCGTTCTATGTCGTCTTGGTGTGCACATATATCCAATAATTTTTGTGAAGGCAAGATGGACAATGGATGTCAAGCCAATGTTTCGTTCTTCGAGGACTGTGAATACTCATGTATGGTTTGAGCACATGAATAAGTACCAGAACTATGTAACATGGCTAGGGAAGCTTCATTCACAGCCACAGCTAAAAATCACAGTCAGAAGAGGTGATGGAGTTCCTCGGGAGTATATTGGTTGACAAAGAAAAAACTGATTGGGATGATGGTCATACGTCGTTTGTTCCTTTGCCGGCCTACTTCTTTTCTGCTCATGAATGTTGCATGGATGAAGTCGAAGACCCAATCCCAATAGTTCCAAAAGGGAGACCAACTACCGAAGAATCCAACAAGAGGACGTAATCTAAGCGCGAAAGATTGAGAGGCAAAAAAAGCCAATGAAGTTCGTGTACATGTTTACCTCTTTGTTCATTTTCATACGTGCTTACAGTGTAATTTCTTCCCTTGAAGAGTGTTAAAATATTTTCCTTCAATTTTGCCAGGAAAGCAAAAGGCACTAGGAATAGGAAGGGAAAAGAGAAAGATTCAAATGCGGAAGATGGATCATTGGAGGATGCAGAAGAGACAGATTCAGAATGCAAAAAAGGTAAGGTGGCGAGGGGCAAGAAGAGACCATTGGAGGATGTAGAAGAAGATTGTGCAAAACCAAAGAAGTGGGTATTTAGCATTGTGATGTGTATTTAAACATGTTTTGTTTGTTGGTAGTCTATTTATGTATTTGGAAACGGAAGTGTGCTGGAAAGGTGAAATCTGGAAGAAAGGGGAAACCAGAGACAAGGAAGTGTCTACTAGAATTGTTCCAACAAAGGGTGTGCAAAGAAAATCAGTGAAGTTAGTGTCTTCCTTTACATGTCTGATGTACATGTTTAGTCTTTGTTAGTATCGTGTTGATGTTTCTGAACCGTTCCAAGAAAGCTCTAGAAAGGGCAGTGAAGAACATATAAAATGTGGATGAAGAGAAAATGACATGCTAGGAATGTTGTAGCAAAAGTTGTGGGAATAAAAGTAGTGAAGTTGGCGTCTGCTGCCGCGAAGTGAAAATCGGTGAAGTTAGTGCTTTCGTGTTCATGTGTAATATACATGTTCAACTCTTCTTTGGTATCCTATTAACAAATGTTTTTCCTGGAGGAAAAGAAATGTGAAGCCAACACAAGATGTTAAGGTGGAGAAGGATACAGATTCTGAGATGTAAAAGTGAGAACAAAATGAATTACACGATTTTTCATGCGGTGCTCCACCTTGTTTTAGATGTTATTTGACCTGTGACACTGTAATTTGTGTTGTTGCTATATTTGATGGACTGGCACTATTTTCATGAATTTCTAATTAACTTAGAAGACTCATTTTAAAATTTGGAATTGACTGGTCAAAACCAAGCCTCGATAGGAATTATGAACACATCAACGAATTGAAATGTGGAAACCATCGAATAATGCATTTTTAGTGATGTAGGTTTTCCGTAATTTTATCATTTTTTCATGCAATTTTTAAAATTTTGATTAAATACAGTCAAATTTCATACTTGTTATCAAAATAAAGTCAAATTAGAAGCCTCATTTCGAAACAAGAAATTTACCGTTGGTTTTCAAAATTTCAAAATAGAAACCTTATTTTCTAAAATTAAGAATAGTGTATTCGTTTTATTTAAAAATAATTATTATTTAGGTGCAAAATTAATAATTTTAATCAAATACTTGTCAGAATAGGAATCTCATTTTTGAAACATGAAAAATGGGTGATAGTTTGAAATCATGCTATCTTGAAAATTGTTGATTTGAAATATAAAATAAGCATGTTCATTTTAAATAATATATAATGTTTTTGTGCTGAAATTTAAGCGTTTTGGTCAAAATAGAACCCTCGTTTTCGAGATTTGTAAATAGCATGCTTGTTAAAATAGAAACCTCATTTTGGAAATATGAAAAATTGGGGGATATTTTGAGATCATGCTTTCTTGAAAAATGTTGGTTCTCAAATCAGAAATAAGCATGTTCATTTTAAATAATATATAATACTTTTGCGCTGAAATTTCAACATTTCGATCAAAACAGAACCCTCATTTTTAAGATTTAAAAATAGCATGCTGATTCTCATATGTTTTTATCATTTTTTACGTGCAAAATTTGTAATTTCGATGGAATTATGGTCAAAATATGAAACTAACATGCAATCCATATGAAAAAGGGTTGAATTTGCTTTTCAGGAAATTGCATCATTTCGAAATTCTACTAAAAGAAGAAACACCATTTTGACATTATAGTCATATTTTTCGACCATATATCAAATGTTGGGCAAAATTCTAGTCCAAATATAAATGTTGGATTGAAATTTTGATTTAGCGTCTCATGATAGCATATTTTATATTCTGGTGTGAAATGAGCTGAGTGTATTGTAGCCCTTAGTGAAGTGAATAAAAAATAGCAAAATCGCAGTATTGATTGCCAAGCTAGTACATTTTGAAGGAGGGTAGCAGGATGGTTACACTACAGGCCACATATATGTACATTTACATGCCATGTAGGTCACAAAATAAAAGGTGGATGATCTTCACATACAGTTAGACCCAAACGTTTTTTTTAAAATACTTCCCTCCCTTTATTAGCTTTTGATAACTGTTACATCATGCATTTAGTAAGAGAGGGAGAATCTCCGGCGGTGCATTGTCCACCCACAGAGAAGAATGTGCTTTTATAGCCATACTAGCTAGCTCATGAGCTACTAAATTTGCTAATCTATTACAGCGATCAAAATAAGTTCGAGGGAACTCGCAATTCAGATTGTAGCAATCATAAAAAATAGTTGCCGCTACTCCCATTGAGCGACCACCGTTATTCATCGTTTCCACCACCTCTAGATTATCTAAATTCACCATCAGTTTATTGCATCCCATCATCTGTGCCAAATCTAGGCCCCTCTTTAGAGCCATTGCTTCAGCCGACAGCACAATGCTCAAGTTTCCAATTCCCTGCAGCTATAAAAGATCCAGAGGAGTCCCGTAGCACTGCTCTAGCCGCCCCTGTGAGAAGTTCCTGGTCGAACGCTGCACCGACATTGAGCTTGACAAAATCAATGGTGGAGCTATGTGTATAGACCCAAAAGTTGAACGCTGCGTAGACCCAAAAGTTGATAGTACCAAGCAATGGCGGAGCTATGTGTATAGCTGAGGGGGCTATGGCCCCTCAGCCCAACACAAATTCCTGAAGGAAATTTTTTTAGGGGGCATAATTAGAACAAAGTATTCTCATTAGTCCCTATTAACATGTATACTTTGCTTCTGCCCCCTGACATTGCATTCAAGCTCCGCCACAGTACCAAGTTCATTAGTGCATAACACCTACCATTAAACACATTAGTTCATACTAGATACTACATACACATCCTACTCTGCCATTCAATCAGGGTTTATCACATGGGCCAATGAAGCATCAGACCAATGGTCATGCTGACCTGAAGGAACCTGAACACAGTCTTTCATCTTCTTTCATCATGGCGTCCTCAACAACTTTTTGTCAGTTCTGCGTCATGATCGCACATCTTTTTCGAACCTTCAAAATACGGTTATAGACATAACCATGCGTTTATACAAATAATCCTTTTAGAGCAACTTCAACGGGCCGACCCAAATGGACGGCGATTTTGTCCGCTTTTTATCTGTTTGGGTCGATTGCCCGCCCGGCGTCCGCCCTGTTTTAGATTTGGGTCGGCAGTGCGCCCAACGCGCCGAACCATATCTGCCGGCGTGGCCGACTAGCCGCCCTATTTCAACAAATAGCTCATTTTTGCATTGCTTTTGCATTCAAACATATAGTCAAATAACATAGTTTCAACCGAATAAAATAGCATAGTTTTACAAGCCGAATACAAGTAAAAATGGCTCACATAGTTTTGCAAGCCGAATAAAGAAGATGCATCTATTGGTTGCCAACATGAGGCCACATATGCTCAACCAAATCATTTTGCGATTACACGTGAATTTCCCAATCACGCATATCATGTTGAAATTGGGTGAACTGTTCAAACATTGCCGCTCCTCCATGCTCAGGCACAACATTCTCACACTACTAGGGAAAAGCCCAGCAGCAGCGAGGGTCTTAGGCCTATCAGTAGCGCGGGCAGGAGCGCTACTGATACGGCGCTACAGCTAAAGCTTAGCAGTAGCGTGCCTCAAACCACACTACTGCTAAATCGACTTAGTAGTAGCGATTTCCCAGAGGAGCGCTACTGGTAATTAGTAGTAACGCTTCTCCCTGCCCGCACTACTACTATTATTTCGTATTTTATTTCTTTTTCATTTCATGTTGTATTTATACACTTTTACACAAGTTTTCATACAACAGGAATTTAGAGATTGTTTTTACATCATAATGAGTTATTACATCATGAACTAATCCGCGGTTCTTTCACCCAATGATATAATAAATATCATCATCATCATCATCATCATCATCATATCATTAACAACTTGTCATCATAATACATCATTGTCATATAACACCTCCTCATGATCATCGTTTTCATCAATGACATCACATAGTAAATTGGTCACTAGTCGTAATCACAAGTACTCCTCATCATCAATTCTAACACATTGTACCACATAATAAACATATTGTACCTCATAGGACCTACTACATTGTCTTAGGACCTACTACATTCTCTAAGGTAAAATAGCAAAAAATAAGATAGCCCCTGACTCTCCATTATGGAGAATGGAGATTATCCTGTCCCCAATTCTTACCTTTCGCTTAATGTTACTTCCAAGAACCTCCTTGCGAGTGTCCAAACATTTTTTCCATTCTTTGATGAGCATGTGATCACCGGTTTTAGAAATCCGATATGCACAGGTGAGCTCCCTAGATTGACCTGGTAGTATGTTCAGAACTCTAAGGCGACCATTCAGATACATCAGATGAGGCACACAATCCATCGGGATTTTCTGTTGAAAAACATAGTAATAACTTCGTAGTTAGCAATGATGTACTAGTTTTAGAAGTATGCAAAAGATGCACGGATGTCGTAATAGTAAAAAATCTTACCAGGGTATCTCCATAGAAGTTACCGTGGTTCAACACGTGCACTAATGGCACGTATTCACCATAATTTGGAGGAGTTCGATAATAGGTATTGTAATCCTCAAGATAAGTACAATAAGCGATCAGATGACTTTTCTCCTTATAAGTTAATTCAGAGCCATCAGTGTAGTGGGTTTTTGTTGGGGAACGTAGTAATTTCAAAAAATTTCCTACGCACACGCAAGATCATGGTGATGCATAGCAACGAGAGGGGAGAGTGATGTCCACACACCCTCATAGACCGTAAGCGGAAGCGTTATGACAACGCGGTTTATTTAGTCGTACGTCTTCACGATCCGACCGATCCAAGCACGGAACGTACGGCACCTCCGTGTTATGCACACGTTCAGCTCGATGACGATCCCCGGACTCCGATCCAGCAGGGTGTCGGGGATGAGTTCCGTCAGCACGACGGCGTGGTGACGATGATGATGTTCTACCGACGCAGGGCTTTGCCTAAGCACCGCTACGATATGACCGAGGTGGAATATGGTGGAGGGGGGCACCGCACACAGCTAAGGAACGATCACGAAGATCAACTTGTGTGTCCTAGGGTTCCCCCTGTTGGGGAACGTAGTAATTTCAAAAAATTTCCTACGCACACGCAAGATCATGGTGATGTATAGCAACGAGAGGGGAGAGTGTTGTCTACATACCCTTGTAGACCCGGCGGAAGCGATCACAACGTAGAGGAAGTAGTCGACGTTCTCCTCGCGATCGACCGATCCGGCGCCAAGTACTCCGACGCCCCGAGTTCTTGACACACGTACAGCTCGATGGCGTCCCTCAGACTCGATCCAGCCGAGTGTTGAGGAGAGTTTCACGACCTGACGGCGTGGTGACGATCTTGATGTTTCACTGGCGCGGGGCTTCGCCTAAGCTTCGACGGTATAACCGAGGTGGAATATGGTGGAGGGGGGCACCGCACACGGCTAAGGAACGATCCGTAGATCAATACTTGTGTGTCATGGGGTGCCCCCTGCCCCCGTATATAAAGGAGGGAGGGGGGAGGCCGGCCGGCCTAGAGGAGGCGCGCCGGGAGGAGTCCTACTCCCACCGGGAGTAGGACTCCCCCCCTTTCCTAGTTGGAATAGGATTGGGGGAGGGAAGAGGAAGGGCGCCCCCTCCTTGTCCTATTCGGACTGGGGGGGAGAGGGCGCGCGGCCACCCCTGGCCGGCCCCTCCTCTTCTCCCTCGAGGCCCACCGAGGCCCATTTACCCCCCGGGGGGTTCCGGTAACCTCCCGGTACTCCGGTAAATTCTGTTTTCGCCGGAACCATTCGAACTCCAAACATAGGCTTCCAATATATCAATCTTTATGTCTCGACCATTTCGAGACTCCTCGTCATGTCCGTGATCACATCCGGACTCGAACTTCTTGGTACATCAAAATACATAAACTCATAATAACTGTCATCGAAACTTTAGCGTGCGGACCCTACGGTTCGAGAACAATGTAGACATGATCTAGAACTATTCTCGGTCAATAACCAATAGCGGGACCTGGATGCCCATATTGGTTCCTACATATTCTACGAAGATCTTTATCGGTCGACCGCATAACAACATACGTTGTTCCTTTGTCATCGGTATGTTACTTGCGAGATTCGATCGTCGGTATCCAATACCTAGTTCAATCTCGTTACGCAAGTCTCTTTACTCGTTCCGTAATACATCATCTCACAACTAACTCATTAGTTGTAGTGCTTGCAAGGCTTCAGTGATGTGTATTACCGAGAAGGCCCAGAGATACCTCTCCGACAATCGGAGTGACAAAACCTAATCTCGAAATCGCCAACCCAACATCTGCCTTTGGAGACACCTGTAGTACTCCTTTATAATCACCCGATTCGTTGTGACGTTTGGTAGCACCAAAGTGTTCCTCCGTAAACGGAGTTGCATAATCTCATAGTTACGGGAACATGTATATGTCATGGATAAAAGCAGTAGCAACATACCAAACGATCGTGTGCTAAGCTAATGGAATGGGTCATGTCAATCAGATCATTCTACTAATGATGTGACCTTGTTAATCAAATAACAACTCCTTGTTCATGGTCGGAAACATAACCATCTTTGATTAACAAGCTAGTCTAGTAGAGGCATACTAGTGACATGTTGTTTTGTTTATGCATTCACACATGTATCATGTTTCCGGTTAATACAATTCTAGCATGAATGATAAACATTTATCATGAAATAAGGAAATAAATAATAACTTTATTATTGCCTCTAGGGCATATTTCCTTCAGCCTCCCACTTGCACTAGAGTCAATAATCTAGATTACATAGTAATGATTCTAACACCCATGGAGTCTTGGTGCTGATCATGTTTTGCTCGTGGAAGAGGCTTAGTCAACGGTTCGCAACATTCAGATCCGTATGTATCTTGCAAATCTCTATGTCTCCCACCGGACTAAGTCCGGATGGAATTGAAGCGTCTCTTGATGTGCTTGGTCCTCTTGTGAAATCTGGATTCCTTCGCTAAGGCAATTGTTCCAAGATTGTCACGAAGATTTTCATTGGACCCGATGCACTAGGTATGACACCTAGATCGGATATGAACTCCTTCATCCAGACTCCTTCATTAGCTGCTTCCGAAGCTGCTATGTACTCCGCTTCACATGTAGATCCTGCTATGACGCTTTGTTTAGAACTGCACCAACTGACAGCTCCTCCGTTTAGTGTAAATCGTATCCGGTCTGCGATTTAGAATCGTCGGATCGATGTCAAAGCTTGCATCAACGTAACCGTTTACGATGAGCTCTTTGTCACCTCCATATCTGAAACATATCCTTAGTCCTTTTCGGTATTTCAGGATGTTCTTGACCGCTGTCGATGATCCACTCTGGATTACTTTGGTACCTCCTGCTAGGCTTATAGCAAGGCACACATCGAGTTGGTACACAGACATTGCATACATGATAGAGCCTATGGCTGAAGCATAGGAACATCTTTCATTTTCTCTCTATCTTCTGCGGTGGTGGGGCATTGAGTCTTACTCAACTTCACACCTTGTAACACGGCAAGAACCCTTTCTTTGCTTGATCCATTTTGAACTTCTTCAAAATTTTGTCAAGGTATGTGCTTTGTGAAAATCAATCAAGCGTCTTGATCAATCTCTATAGATCTTAATGCCCAATATGTAAGCAGCTTCACCGAGGTCTTTCATTGAAAAACTCTTATTCAAGTATCCTTTATGCTATCCAGAATTCTATATCATTTCCGATCAGCAATATGTCATCTACATATAATATCGAAATGCTCTGAGCTCCCACTCACTTTCTTGTAAATCTGAGCTTCTCCAAAAGTGCAGACAAACCCAAATGCTTTGATCACACTATCAAAGCGTTTATTCCAACTCGAGATGCTTGCACCAGTCCATAGATGGATCGCTGGAGCTTGCACACTTTGCTAGCTCCTTTGGATCGATAAAACCTTCGGTTGCATCATATACAACTCTTCTTCCGAAATCCATTCAGAATGCGGTCTTTACATCCATTTGCCAAATTTCATAATCATAAAATGCGGCAATTGCTAACATGATTCGGACGGACTTAAGCATCGCTTCTGGTGAGAAGGTCTCATCGTAGTCAATCCCTTGAACTTTGTCGAAAACCTTTTGCGACAAGTCGAGCTTATAAACGATAACATTACCGTCGGCGTCGGTCTTCTTCTTGAAGATCCACTTGTTTTCTATTGCTTGCCTACCCTCGGGCAAGTCAACCAAAGTCCATACTTTGTTTTCATACATGGATCCCATCTCAGATTTCATGGCTTCAAGCCATTTTGCGAATCTGGGCTCACCATCGCTTCTTCATAGTTCGTAGGTTCATCATGATCTAGTAGCACCTTATTTCATGATAAATGTTTATCATTCATGCTAGAATTGTATTAACCGGAAACATAATACATGTGTGAATGCATAAACAAACAATATGTCACTAGTATGCCTCTATTAGACTAGCTTGTTAATCAAAGATGGTTATGTTTCCTAACCATGAACAAAGAGTTGTTATTTGATTAACAAGGTCACATCATTAGTAGAATGATCCGATTGACATGACCCATTCCATTAGCTTAGCACACGGTCGCTTAGTATGTTGCTACCGCTTATCCATGACTTATACATGTTCCTCGTAATTATGAGATTATGCAACTCCTGCTACACGGAGGAACACTTTGGTGCTACCAAACGCCACAACGAATCGGGTGATTATAAAGGAGTACTACAGTGTCTCCAAAGGCGATGTTGGGTTGGCGATTTCGAGATTAGGTTTTGTCACTCCGATTGCTCTGGAGAGGTATCTTCGGCCCTCTCGGTAATGCACATCATCAAGCCTTGCAAGCATTACAACTAATGAGTTAGCTGTGAGATGATGTATTACTTAACGAGTAAAGAGATTTGCTTGTAACTAGATTGAACTAGGTATTGATACCGACGATCAATCTCTGCAAGTAACATACCGATGACAAAGGAACAACGATGTTGTTATGCGGTCCGACCGATAAAGATCTTCAGAGAATATGTGGGAACCAATATGGGCATCCAGTCCCGCTATTGGTTATTGACCGAGACGGTCTCGGTCATGTCTACATTGTTCTCGAATCGTAGGGTCCGCACGCTTAAGGTTTCAGCGATGCTATATTATGAGTTTATGTATTTTGATGTACCAAGAAGTTCGAGTCCCTGATGTGATCACGACATGACGAGGAGTCTCAAATGGTCGAGACATAAAGATTGATATATTGAAGCCTATATTTGAGTTCGAATGGTTCCGTGAAATCGATTTTACTTAACACCGGGGTTACCGAACCTCCCGGAGGCTATTGGGCCTTAGTGGGCCACGAGGAGAAGAGGAAGGGCCGCCAGGCAGGTCACAGCGCCCCCCCTAGTCCGAATAGGACAAGGAGAGGGGGCGCCTCTTCCCTCTTCCCCCCCCAATCCTACTCCAACTAGGGGGGGAGTCCTACTCCTGGGGAGTAGGACTCTCCCCCGCCCCCCTAGGCCGGCCGCACTTCCTTGCTCCTTTATATACGGGGCAGGGGGCACCCTAGAACACACAAGTTTGATCTACGGATCGCTCTCAGCCGCAGCGTGCCCCTTCCACCATATTCCACCTCGGTCATATCGTCGCTGCTTAGGCGGCTCGCACCGTAGAACATCAAGATCGCCACCACGCCGTCAGGCCGACGGAACTCTCCCGACACTCGGCTGGATCGGAGTTCGAGGGACGCCATCGAGCTGACGCGGTGTCAAGAACTCGGGGCGCCGGAGTAACGGCGCCGGATCGGCCGGATCGCGAGGAGAACGCATAATTACTTCCTCTACGCCAGATCGCTTCCGCCAGTGTCTACGAGGGTACGAGACAACACTCTCCCTCTCTGCTATGCATCACCATGATCTTGCGTAGCGTGAGGGAAAATTTTTGAAATTACTACGCTTCCCAATAGTGGCATCCGAGCCTAGGTTTTTATGGTTTGATGTTTTGCACGAGTAGAACACAAGTGAGTTGTGGGCGATACAAGTCATACTACCTACCAAAGATGTCATACTTTGGTTCAGCGGTATTGTGAGATGAAGCGCCCGACCGACATTACGCCAGACGCTTACGCGAGACTGGTTTCACCGCCACGAGCACTCGCTGCTTAAAGGTGACCGGGCGGGTGTCTGCCTCTCTCACTTTAGTTGAACTGAAAAGCATACGCCCGTCCTTGAGAAGGTTAAACGAGTCTATTTGACGAAGTATCGCTGTGGTTTTGATGCGAGGTGAGATTGGTTCTGCTTAAGCCCGTAGCAGCCACGTAAAATTTGCAACAACAAAGTAGAGGACGCCTAACTTGTTTTTGCAGGCATGTTGTGATGTGATATGGTCAAGACGTGATGCTATATTTTATTGTATGAGATGATCATGTTTTGTAACCGGTTATCGGAAATCGGCAGGAGCCATATGGTTGTCGCTTATTGTATGAAATGCATCGCTCGTAATGCTTTACTTTATCACTAAGCGTAGCGATAGTCGAGAAGCATAAGATTGGCGAGACGACAACGATGCTACGATGGAGATCAAGGTGTCGCTACGGTGACGATGGTGATCATGATGGTGCCGCAAAGATAGAGATCACGGCACAAGATGATGATGACCATATCATATCACTTATATTGATTTGCATGTGATGTTTATCCTTTATGCATCTTATCTTGCTTTGATCGACGGTAGCATTATAAGATGATCTCTCACTAAAATTATCAAGAAGTGTTCTCCCGAGTATGCACCGCTGCCAAAGTTCGTCATGCCCGCACACCACGTGATGATCGGGTGATAAGCTCACGTCCATCTACAACGGGTGCAAGCCAGTTTTGCACACGCAGAATACTCAGGTTATACTTGACGAGCCTAGCATATGCAGATATGGCCTCGAACACGGAGACCGAAAGGTCGAGCGTGAATCATATAGTAGATATGATCAACATAAGATGTTCACCATTGAAAACTACTCCATTTCACGTGATGATCGGTTATGGTTTAGTTGATTTGGATCACGTGATCACTTAGATGACTAGAGAGATGTCTGCTAAGTGGGAGTTCTTAAGTAATATGATTAATTGAACTTAAATTTATCATGAACTTAGTACCGATAGTATCTTGCTTGTCTATGTTTGATTGTAGATAGATGGCTCGTGCTGTTGTTCCGTTGAATTTTAATGCGCTTGAGAAAGCAAAGTTGAAAGATGATGGTAGCAATTACACGGATCGGGTCCGTAACTCGAGGATTATCCTCATTGCTGCACGTAAGAGTTACGCCCCGATGCACCGCTGGGTGCCGTGCCCGCCGCAGAGCAACACCAGATGTTATGAATGTTCAGCGAGCAAAGTCGATGACTACTCTATAGTTCAAGGTGCCATGCTTTACGGCTTAGAACCGGACTTCAACGACGCTTTGAACGCCATGGAGCATATGAGATGTTCCAGAGTTGAAGTTGATATTCCAAATGTAATGCCCGGATTGAGAGATATGAAGTCTCCAATAAGTTCTATAGCTGCAAGATGGAGGAGAATAGTTCTGCAAGGAGCACATACTGTAATGTCCGGGTACTATAATCACTTGACACAATTGGGAGTTAATCTTCGGATGATTGTGTCATTGATGTAATTCTTCAATCACCGCCACCAAGCTACAAAGGCTTCGTGATGAACTATAATATGCAAGGGTTAGTAAAGACTATACCGAGCTCTTCGCAATGCTAAAGGCTGGAGGTAGAAATCAAGAAGGAGCATCAAGTGTTGATGGTCAATAAGACCACTAGTTTCAAGAAGAAAGGTAAAGGAAGAAGAAGGAACTTCAAGAAGAACAAAGAAGCAAGTTGTCGCTCAGAGAAGAAACCCAAGTCCGACCTAAGCCTGAAATCGAGTGCTTTACCGCAAGCGCATCGTCATCGAAGCGGAACTGCCCCAAGTATTTGGCGGATAAGAAGGATGGCAAGGTGAACAAAGGTATATGTGATATACATGTTATTGATGTGTACCTTACTAGAGCTCGCAGAGCACTGGTATTTGATAATCGGTTCTGCTGCTAATATTTGCAACTCAAACAGGACTACGGATTGCTTAACACCGCAAAGGACGAGGTGACGATGCGCGTGGGAAATGGTTCCAAAGTCGATGTGATCGCGGTCGGCACGCTACCTCTACATCTACCTTCGGATTAGTTTTAGACCTAAATAATTGTTATTTGGTGCCCGCGTTGAGCATGAACATTATATCCGGATCTTGTTTGATGCGAGACGGTTATTCATTTAAATCGAGAATAATGGTTGTTCTATTTATATGAGTAATATCTTTTATGGTCATGCACCCTTGAAGAGTGGTCTATTTTGATGAATCTCGATAGTAGTGATACACATATTCATAATGTTGAAACCAAAAGATGCAGAGTTGATAATGATAGTGCAACTTATTTGTGGCACCGCCGCTTAGGTCATATCGGTGTAAAGCGCATGAAGAAACTCCATATCGATGGACTTTTGGAGTCACTTGATTATAAATCACTTGGCACTTGCGAACCGTGCCTCATGGGCAAGATGACTAGAACCCCGCTTCTCCGGACTATGGAGAGAGCAACAGATTTGTTGGAAATCATACATACGTATGTATGTGGTCCGATGAATGTTGAGGCTCGTGGCGGATATCGTTATTTCTCACCTTCACAGATGACTTAAGCAGATATGGGTATATCTACTTAATGAAACATAAGTCTGAAACATTTGAAAAGTTCAAAGAATTTCGGAGTGAAGTTGAAAATCATCGTAACAAGAAAATTAAGTTTCTACGATCTGATCGTGGAGGTGAATATTTGAGTTACGAAGTTTGGTCTACATTTGAAACAATGCGAATAGTTTCAAGAATCACGCCACCCTAACACCACAACGTAATGGTGTGTCCGAACGTCAGAATCGCACTTTACTAGATATGGTGCGATCTATGATGTCTCTTACAGATTTACCGCTATCGCTTTGGGGTTATGCTCTAGAGACGGCCGATTCACGTAACACCGCCAAAACCGCTGAGACGACACCTTATGAACTGTGGTTTAGCAAGAAACCAAAGTTGTCGCTTAAAGTTTGGGGATGCGATGCTTATGTGAAAATCTTCAACCCGATAAGCTCGAACCCAAATCGGAGAAATGTGTCTTCATAGGATACCCAAAGGAGACAGTTGGGTACACCTTCTATCACAGATCCAAGGCAAGACATTTGTTGTTAAGAATGGATCCTTTCTAGAGAAGGAGTTTCTCTCAAAGAAGTGAGTGGGAGGAAAGTAGAACTTGATGAGGTAATTGTACCTTCTCCTTACTTGAAGGTAGTTTGTCGCAAAACCGGTTTCGAGACATCTACCCCAAGTAGTGAGGAAGTTGATGATGTTGATCATGAAACTTCGATCAAGTTGCCGCAGAACCTCGTAGATCAACCAGAGTAAGATCCGCACTGAGTGGTACGGTAATCCTGTTCGGAAATCATGCTACTAGATCATGATGAACCTACGAACTATGAAGAAGCGATGGTGAGCCCAGATTCCGCAAAATGGCTTGAGGCCATGAAATCTGAGATGGGATCCATGTATGAAAACAAAGTATGGACTTTGGTTGACTTGCCCGAGGGTAGGCAAGCAATAGAAAACAAGTGGATCTTCAAGAAGAAGACCGACGCCGACGGTAATGTTATCGTTTATTAAAGCTCGACTTGTCGCAGCGGGTTTCGACAAGTTCAAGGGGTTGACTACGATGAGACCTTCTCACCAGAGCGATGCTTAAGTCTGTCCAATCATGTTAGCAATTGCCGATTTTATGATTATGAAATTTGGCAAATGGATGTAAAGACCGCATTCCTGAATGGATTTCGGAAGAAGAGTTGTATATGATGCAACCGTAAGGTTTTATCGATCCAAAGGAGCTAACAAAGTATGCAAGCTCCAAATGATCCATCTATGGACTGCAAGCATCTCGAGTTAGAATAAACGCTTTGATAGTGTGATCAAAGATTTGGGTTCATACAGCACTTTTGGAGAAGCCTCAGATTTACAAGAAAGTGAGTGGAGCTCAGAGCATTTCGATATTATATGTAGATGACATATTACTAATCGGAAATGATATAGAATTTCGGATAGCATAAACGGATACTTGAATAAGAGTTTTTCAATGAAAGACCTCGTGAAGCTGCTTACATATTGGGCATC
Organism: Aegilops speltoides; assembly: GCA_021437245.1. NCBI lineage: Eukaryota > Viridiplantae > Streptophyta > Magnoliopsida > Poales > Poaceae > Aegilops > Aegilops speltoides. The sequence goes on along the minus strand of CM038145.1, from coordinate 318,915,633 downwards.
AAAATCTATAGAGATAGATCAAGACGCTTAATTGACTTTCACAAAGCACATACCTTGACAAAATTTTGAAGAAGTTCAAAATGGATCAAGCAAAGAAAGGGTTCTTGCCTGTGTTACAAGGTGTGAAGTTGAGTAAGACTCAATGCCCACCACCGCAGAAGATAGAGAGAAAATGAAAGATGTTCCCTATGCTTCAGCCATAGGCTCTATCATGTATGCAATGCTGTGTACTGCACTGATGTGTGCCTTGCTATAAGCTTAGCAGGAGTTACCAAAGTAATCCAGAGTGGATCATCGACAGGTCAAGAACATCCCGAAATGCCCGAAAAGGACTAAGGATATGTTTCTCGTATATGGAGGTGACGAAGAGCTCATCATAAATGGTTATGTTTCCTAACCATGAACAAAGAGTTGTTATTTGATTAACAAGGTCACATCATTAGTAGAATGATCTGATTGACATGACCCATTCCATTAGCTTAGCACACGATCGTTTAGTATGTTGCTACCGCTTTTATCCATGACTTATACATGTTCCTGTAACTATGAGATTATGCAACTCCCGTTTACGGAGGAACACTTTGGGTTCTACCAAACGCCACAACGAATCGGGTGATTATAAAGGAGTACTACAGGTGTCTCCAAAGGCGATGTTGGGTTGGCGTATTTCGAGATTAGGTTTTGTCACTCCGATTGCTCTGAGAGATATCTCTGAGCCCTCTTGGTAATACACATCATCGAAGCCTTGCAAGCATTACAACTAATGAGTTAGCTGTGAGATGATGTATTACTGAACGAGTAAAGAGACTTGCCGGTAACGAGATTGAACTAGGTATTGATACCGACGATCGAATCTCGGCAAGTAACATACCGATGACAAAGGGAACAACGTATGTTGTTATGCGGTCTGACCGATAAAGATCTTCGTAGAATATGTGGGAACCAATTGAAGGAAATATGCCCTAGAGGCAATAATAAAGTTATTATATATTTCCTCATATCATGATAAATGTTTATTATTCATGCTAGAATTGTATTAACCGGAAACATAATACATGTGTGAATACATAGACAAACAGAGTGTCACTAGTATGCCTCTACTTGACTAGCTTGTTAATCAAAGATGGTTATGTTTCCTAACCATGGACAAGGAGTTGTTGATTGATTAACAAGATCACATCATTAGTTGAATGATCGATTGACATGACCCATTCCGTTAGCTTAGCACACGATCGCTTAGTATGTTGCTATTGCTTCCTTCATGACTTATACATGTTCCTATGACTATGAGATTATGCAACTCCGCTTACGGAGGAACACTTTGGTACTACCAAACGCCACAACGAATCGGGTGATTATAAAGGAGTACTACATGTGTCTCCAAAGGCGGATGTTGGGTTGGCGATTTCGAGATTAGGATTTGTCACTCCGATTGTCGGAGAGGTATCTCTGGGCCCTCTCGGTAATGCACATCATCAAGCCTTGCAAGCACTACAACTAATGAGTTAGTTGTGAGATGATGTATTACGAACGAGTAAAGAGACTTGCCGTAACGAGAATGAACTAGGTATTGGATACCGACGATCGAATCTCGGGCAAGTAACATACCGATGACAAAGGGAACAACGATGTTGTTATGCGGTCCGACCGATAAAGATCTTCGAGAATATGTAGGAACCAATATGGGCATCCAGGTCCCACTGTTGGTTATTGACCGTGAATAGTTCTAGGTCATGTCTACATTGTTTTCGAACCGTAGGGTCCGCACGCTTAAGGTTTCGATGACAGTTATTATGAGTTTATGAGTTTTGATGTACCGAAGAAGTTCGAGTCCCGGATGTGATCACGGACATGACGAGGAGTCTCGGAATGGTCGAGACATAAAGATTGATATATTGAAAGCCTATGTTTGGAGTTCGAATGGTTCCGGCGGCGGAATTTATCGGAAAACCGGAGGTTACCGAACCCCGGGAGGTAAATGGGCCTCGGTGGGCCTTGAGGGAGAAGAGGAGGGCCGGCCAGAGGTGGTGGCGCCTCTCCCTCCCCCAGTCCGAATAGGACAAGGAGGGGGCGCCTCTCTCTCTTCCCCTCCCCCAAACCTAATCCAACTAGGAAGGGGGAGTCCTACTCCCTAGAGTAGGACTCCTCCCGCGCCGCCTCTAGCTAGGCCGGCCGGCCTCCCCCCTCCCTCCTTTATATACGGGGGCAGGGGGGCACCCTAAGACACAAGTTGATCTACGGATCGTTCCTTAGCCGTGTGCGGTGCCCCCCTCCACCATATTCCACCTCGGTTATACCGTCGCGAAGCTTAGGCGAAGCCCTGCGCCGGTGAAACATCAAGATCGTCACCACGCCGTCGTGCTGACGGAACTCTCCCTCGACACTCGGCTGGATCGGAGTACGAGGGACGTCATCGAGCTGTACGTGTGTCAAGAACTCGGGCGCCGAGTAACGGCGCGGGATCGGTCGGATCGCGAGGAGAACGTCGACTACTTCCTCTACGCCAGATCGCTTCGCTTGGTCTACGAGGGCGTGAGACAACACTCTCCCTCTCGTTGCTATGCATCACCATGATCTTGCGTGTGCGTGGGAAAATTTTTGAAATTACTACGTTCCCCAACAAAGGCATCCGAGCCTAGGTTTTTCTATGGTTTGATGTTTTGCACGAGTAGAACACAAGTGAGTTGTGGGCGATACAAGTCATACTACCTACCAGCATGTCATACTTTGGTTCAGCGGTATTGTGAGATGAAGCGCCTGCACCGACATTACGCCAGACGCTTCGCGAGACTGGTTTCACCGCCACGAGCACTCGTTGCTTAAAGGTGACCGTGGGTGTCTGTCTCTCTCACTTTAGTTGAACTGAGTGTGGCTCGCCGGTCCTTGAGAAGGTTAAACGAGTCTATTTGACGAAGTATCGCTGTGGTTTTGATGCGTGGTGAGACGGTTCTTGCTTAAGCCCGTAGCAGCCACGTAAAATTTGCAACAACAAAGTAGAGGACGCCTAACTTGTTTTTGCAGGCATGTTGTGATGTGATATGGTCAAGACGTGATGCTATATTTTATTGTATGAGATGATCATGTTTTGTAACCGGTTATCGGCAATCGGCAGAGCCATATGGTTGTCGCTTTATTGTATGCAATGCAATCGCTTCAGTAATGCTTTACTTTATCACTAAGCGGTAGCGATAGTCGAGAAGCATAAGTTTGGCGAGACGACAACGATGCTACGATGGAGATCAAGGTGTCGCGCGGTGGCGATGGTGATCATGGTGGTGCTGCAAGATGGAGATCGTGAAGCACAAGATGATGATGACCATATCATATCACTTATATTGATTTGCATGTGATGTTTATCCTTTATGCATCTTATCTTGCTTTGATTGACGGTAGCATTATAAGATGATCTCTCACTAAATTATCAAGAAGTGTTCTCCCTGAGTATGCACCGCTGCCAAAGTTCGTCGTGCCCAGACACCACGTGATGATCGGGTGTGATAAGCTCTACGTCCATCTACAACGGGTGCAAGACAGTTTTGCACACGCGAATACTCAAAGTTAAACTTGACGAGCCTAGCATATGCAGATATGGCCTCGAACACGGAGACCGAAAGGTCGAGCGTGAATCATATAGTAGATATGATCAACATAAGATGTTCACCATTGAAAACTACTCCATCTCACGTGATGATCGGTTATGGTTTAGTTGATTTGGATCGCGTGATCACTTAGATGACTAGAGAGATGTCTGCCTAAGTGGGAGTTCTTAAGTAATATGATTAATTGAACTTAAATTTATCATGAACTTAGTCCCGTAGTATTTTGCAAATTATGTTGTAGATCAATAGCTCGCATTGTTGCTTTCATATGTTTGTTTTTGATATGTTCCTAGAGAAAATTGTGTTGAAAAATGTTAGTAGCAATGATGCGGATTCGATCCGTGATCGGAGGTTTATCCTCATTGCTGCACGTAAGAATTATGTCCTTAATGCACCGCTAGGTGACGACCTATTGCGGAGCGGATGCAAACGTTATGAACGTTTGGCTAGCTCAATATGATGACTACTAGATAGTTTAAGTGCACCATGCTTAACAGCTTAGAATCGGGACTTCAAAGATGTTTTGAACATCATGGACCATATGAGATGTTCCAGAAGTTGAAGTTAATATTTCAAGCAAATACCCGAGTTGAGAGATATGAAGTCTCCAACAAGTTCTATAGCTAAAAGATGGAGGAGAATCGCTCAACTAGTGAGCATGTGCTCAGATTGTCTGGGTACTACAATCGCTTGAATCAAGTGGGAGTTAATCTTCCAGATAAGATAGTGATTGACAGAATTCTCTAGTCACCACCACCAAGTTAGTAGAACTTCGTGATGAACTATAGTATGCAAGGGATGACGAGAACGATTCCCGAGCTCTTCGTGATGTTGAAATCGACAAAGGTAGAAATCAAGAAAAACATCAAGTGTTGATGGTAGACAAGACCACTAGTTTCAAGAAAAGGGCAAAGGAAAGAAAGGGGAACTTCAAGTAGATTGACAAGCAAGTTGTCACTCCCACGAAGAAGCCCAAAGCTGAACCAAAGCCTGAAACTGAGTGCTTACACTGCAAAGGAAATGGTCACTGGAAGCGGAACTGCCCTAAATATTTGGTGGATAAGAAGGATGGCAAAGTGAAAAAGGGTATATTTGATATACAGGTGTTTGATGTGTGCTTTACTAGTGTTTATAGCAACCCCTCGGTATTTGGTACTGGTTCAGTTGCTAAAGAGTAGTAACTCGAAACGGGAGTTGCAGAATAAACAGAAACTAGCTAAGGTGAAGTGACGATGTGTGTTGAAAGTAGTTTCAAGATTGATATGATCATCATCGCACACTCCCTGTACTTTCGGGATTAGTGTTGAACCTAAATAAATGTTATTTGGTGTTTGCGTTGAGCATGAATATGATTTGATCGTGTTTATTGCAATACGGTTATTCATTTAAGTAAAAGAATAAACTGTTGTTCTGTTTACATGAATAAAACCTTATATGGTTACACACCCAATGAAAATGGTTCATTGGATCTCGATCGTAGTAATACACATATTCATAATATTGAAACCAAAAGATGCAAAGTTAAAAATGATAGTGCAACTTATTTGTGGCACTGCCGTTTAGGTCATAATGGTGTAAAGCGCATGAAGAAACTCCATGCTGATGGGATTTTGGAATCACTTGATTATGAATCACTTGATGCTTGCGAACCGTGCCTTTTGGGAAAGATGACTAAAACTCCGTTCTCCGGAACAATGGAACAAGCTACTAACTTATTGGAAATAATACATACCGATGTATGCGATCCAATGAGTGTTGATGCTCGTGGCAAGTATCGTTATTTTCTGACCTTCACAAGATGATTTGAGCAGATATGGGTATATATTCTTGATGAAACATAAGTCTGAAATAGTTGAAAGGTTCAAAGAATTTCAGAGTGAAGTGGAAAAATCATCGTAACAAGAAAATAAAGTTTCTGCGATCTGATCGCGGAGACGAATATTTGAGTTACGAGTTTGGTCTTCAATTAAAACAATGTGGAATAGTTTCACAGCTCACGCCACCTGGAACACCACAATGTTATGGTGTGTCCAAACATCGTAACCGCACTTTATTGGATATAGTGCAATCTATGATGTTTCTTACTGATTTACCAATATTGTTTTGGGATCATGCATTAGAGACAATTGCATTCACATTAAATTGGGCACCATCTAAATCCGTTGAGACGACACTATATGAACTGTGGTTTAGCAAGAAACCCAAGTTGTCGCTTTCTTAAAAGTTTGGAGTTGCGATGCTTATGTGAAAAGTTTCATCCCGATAAGCTGGAACCCAAATCGAGAAGTCGTCTTCATAGAATACCCAAAGGAAATTGTTGGGTACACCTTCTATCACAGATCCGAAGGCAAGATATTCGTTGCTTAAGATGGATCCTTTCTAGAGAAGGAGTTTCTCTCGAAAGAAGTGAGTGGGAGGAAAGTAGAACTTGATGAGGTAATTGTACCTTCTCCCTTACTTGAAAGTAGTTTGTCGCAGAAACCGGTTTCTGAGACATCTACACCAAGTAGTGAGGAAGTTGATGATGTTGATCATGAAACTTGAGATCAAGTTACTACTGAAACCTCGTAGATCAACCAGAGTAAGATCCGCACTGAGTGGTACGGTAATCCTATTCGGAAATCATGCTACTAGATCATGACGAACCTACGAACTATGAAGAAGCGATGGTGAGCCCAGATTCATGAAATGGCTTGAGGCCATGAAATCGAGATGAGATCCATGTATGAGAACAAAGTGTGGACTTTGGTGGCGTTGCCGATGATCGGCAAGCCATAGAAAATAAATGGATCTTCAAGAGGAAGACGGACGACGATAGTAGTGTTACTATCTACAAAGCTCGACTTGTCGCAAAAGGGTTTTGACAAGTTCAAGGTGTTGACTACAATGAGATTTTCTCAAGCTGTAGCGATGCTTAAGTCTGTCCGAATCATGTTAGCAATTGCCACAATTTATGAAATTTGGCAAATGGATGTAAAACTGCATTCTGAATGGGTTTCGGAGGAAGAGTTGTATATGATGCAACGGAAGGTTTTATCGATCCAAAGGAGCTAACAAAGTGTGCAAGCTCCAGCGATCCATCTATGGACTGGTGCAAGCATCTCGGAGTTGGAATATACGCTTTGATGAGTTGATCAAAGCATATAGTTTTATCTGAGACTTACGGTGAAGCCTCAGATTTACTAAAAAGTGAGTGGGAGCACTACAAGATTTCGATAAGTATATGTGAATGACATATTGTAGATCGGAAATAATGTAGAATTATTCGCAAAGCATAAAGGAGTGTTTGAAAGAAGTTTTTCAAAGAAAGACCTCGGTAAAGCTGCTTACATATTGAGCATCAAGATCTATAGAGATAGATCAAGGCGCTTGATAAGTTTTTCAATGAGTACATACCTTGACAAGATTTTGAAGTAGTTCAAAATGGAACAGTCAAACAAAGAGTTCTTGCCTGTGTTACAAGGTGTGAAATTGAGTAAGACTCAAAACCCGACCACGGCAGAGAAGATAGAAAGAGAATGAAAGTCATTCCCTATGCCTTAGCCATAGGTTCTATAAAGTATGCCATCTTGTGTACCGGATCTATTGTATACACCGCACCGAGTTTGGCAAGGAGTACAATAGTGATCTAGGAGTAGATCATCGACAGCGGTCAAAATTATCCTTAGTGGAATAAGGATATGTTTCTCGATTATGGAAGTGACAAAAGGTTCGGTAAGTAAAGGGTTACGTCGATGCAACTTTGACACCGATCCGATGACTCTAAGTGTCGATCTAGATACATATTGGAAGTGGGAGCAATTAGCTAGAGTAGCTTCGTGCGAGCATTGTAGACATAGAAAATTGCAAAATACATAACGGATCTGAATGTGAAAGACCCGTTGACTAAGACTCTCTCACAAGCAAAACATGATCACACCTTAGTACTCTTTGGGTGTTAATCACATAGCGATGTGAACTAGATTATCAATCTAGTAAACCCTTTGGGTGTTGGTCACATGATGATGTGAACTATCGATGTTAATCACATAGTGATGTGATCTAGATTATTGACTCTAGTGCAAGTGGGAGACTGAAGGAAATATGCCTAGAGGCAATAATAAAGTTATTATATATTTCCTCATATCATGATAAATGTTTATTATTCATGCTAGAATTGTATTAACCTGAAACATAATACATGTGTGAATACATAGACAAACAGAGTGTCACTAGTATGCCTCTACTTGACTAGCTTGTTAATCAAAGATGGTTATGTTTCCTAACCATGGACAAGGAGTTGTTGATTGATTAACAAGATCACATCATTAGTTGAATGATCTGATTGACATGACCCATTCCGTTAGCTTAGCACACGATCGTTTAGTATGTTGCTATTGCTTCCTTCATGACTTATACATGTTCCTATGACTATGAGATTATGCAACTCCCGTTTACCGGAGGAACACTTTGGGTACTACCAAACGTCACAACGTAACTGGGTGATTATAAAGGAGTACTACAGGTGTCTCCAAAGGCAGATGTTGGGTTGGCGTATTTTGAGATTAGGATTTGTCACTCCGATTGTCGGAGAGGTATCTCTGGGCCCTCTCGGTAATGCACATCACTGAAGCCTTGCAAGCACTACAACTAATGAGTTAGTTGTGAGATGATGTATTACGGAACGAGTAAAGAGACTTGCCGGTAACGAGAATGAACTAGGTATTGGATACCGACGATCGAATCTCGGGCAAGTAACATACCGATGACAAAGGGAACAACGTATGTTGTTATGCGGTCTGACCGATAAAGATCTTCGTAGAATATGTAGGAACCAATATGGGCATCCAGGTCCCGCTGTTGGTTATTGACCGTGAATAGTTCTAGGTCATGTCTACATTGTTTTCGAACCGTAGGGTCCGCACGCTTAAGGTTTCGATGACAGTTATTATGAGTTTATGAGTTTTGATGTACCGAAGAAGTTCGGAGTCCCGGATGTGATCACGGACATGACGAGGAGTCTCGGAATGGTCGAGACATAAAGATTGATATATTGAAAGCCTATGTTTGGAGTTCGGAATGGTTCCGGGCGGCGGAATTTATGGAAAAACCGGAGGTTACGGAACCCCGGGAGGTAAATGGGCCTCGGTGGGCCTTGAGGGAGAAGAGGAGGGCCGGCCAGAGGTGGCGCGCCCTCTCCCCCCCAAGTCCGAATAGGACAAGGAGGGGCCCTCTCTCCTCTTCCCCCCCCAAACCTAATCCAACTAGGAAGGGGGAGTCCTACTCCCGGTGAGGAGTAGGACTCCTCCCGCGCCTTCTAGCTAGGCCGGCCGGCCTCCCCTCCCTCCTTTATATACGGGGCAGGGGGCACCCTAAGACACAAGTTGATCTACGGATCGTTCCTTAGCCGTGTGCGGTGCCCCCTCCACCATATTCCACCTCGGTTATACCGTCATGAAGCTTAGGCGAAGCCTGCTACCGTGAAACATCAAGATCGTCACTGCCGTCGTCTTGACGGAACTCTCCCTCGACACTCGGCTGGATCGGAGTCTGAGGGACGTCATCGAGCTGTCGTGTGTCAAGAACTCGGGGCGCCGAGTAACGGCGCCGATCGGTCGGATCGCGAGGAGAACGTCGACTACTTCCTCTACGTTGTGATCGCTTCGCCGGGTCTCACGAGCGTACGAGACAACACTCTCCCCTCTCGTTGCTATGCATCACCATGATCTTGCGTGTGCGTAGGAAAATTTTTGAAATTACTACGTTCCCCAACACCAATATGGGCATCCAGGTCCCGCTATTGGTTATTGACCGGAGACGTGTCTCGGTCATGTCTACATTGTTCTCGAACCGTAGGGTCCGCACGCTTAAGGTTTCGATGACAGTTATATTATGAGTTTATGTATTTTGATGTACCGAAGAAGTTCGGAGTCCCGGATGTGATCACGGACATGATGAGGAGTCTCGAAATGGTCGAGACATAAAGATTGATATATTGTAAGCCTATATTTGGAGTTGGAATGGTTCCGGTGAAATCGGATTTTACCGAACACCGGGGTTACTGGAACCCTCCGGAGGCTATTGGGCCTTAGTGGGCCACGAGGGAGAAGAGGAAGGGCCGGCCAGGCAGGCACGCCTCCCCCCCTAGTCCGAATAGGACAAGGAGAGGGGGGCGGCGCCCCCCCTTCCCTCTTCCCCTCCCCCAATCCTACTCCAACTAGGAAAGGGGGGGAGTCCTACTCCCGGTGGGAGTAGGACTCCTCCGGCAACGCCTCCCTAGGCCGCCGCACCCCCCCCCTTGCTCCTTTATATACGGGGGCAGGGGGGCACCCTAGAACACACAAGTTTGATCTACGGATCGTTCCTTAGCCGTGTGCGGTGCCCCCTTCCACCATATTCCACCTCGGTCATATCGTCGCGAAGCTTAGGCGAAGCTCTGCTGCCGTAGAACATCAAGATCGTCCTGCACGCCGTCGTCTTGACGGAACTCTCCTCGACACTCGGCTAGATCGGAGTTCGAGGGACGTCATCGAGCTGTACGTGTGTCAAGAACTCGGGGGCGCCGGAGTAACGGCGCCGGGATCGGTCGGATCGCGAGGAGAACGTACAATTACTTCCTCTACGTTGTGATCGCTTCCGCTTCAGGTCTACGAGGGTACGTAGACAACACTCTCACCTCTCGTTGCTATGCATCACCATGATCTTGCGTGTGCGTAGGAAAATTTTTGAAATTACTACGTTTCCCAACAGAGGGTTCCGGTACCCCTCCGGTGTTCCGGTAAAATCCCGATTTCACCCGGAATCATTCTGATATCCAAATATAGGCTTCCAATATATCAATCTTTATGTCTCGACCATTCCGAGACTCCTCGTCATGTCCGTGATCACATCCGGGACTCCGAACAACCTTCGGTACATCAAAACTTATAAACTCATAATAAAACTGTCATCATAACGTTAAGCGTGCGGACCCTACGGGTTCGAGAACTATGTAGACATGACCTAGAACTGTTTCCGGTCAATAACCAATAGTGGAACCTGGATGTTCATATTGGCTCCTACATATTCTACGAAGATCTTTATCGGTCAAACCGCATAATAACATACGTTGTTCCCTTTTGTCATCGGTATGTTACTTGCCCGAGATTTGATCGTCGGTATCCAATACCTAGTTCAATCTCGTTACCGGCAAGTCTCTTTACTCATTCCGTAATACATCATCCCACAACTAACTCATTAGTTACAATGCTTGCAAGGCTTAAGTGATGTGTATTACCGAGAGGGCCCAGAGATACCTCTCCGATAATCGGAGTGACAAAACCTAATCTTGAATTACGCCAACCCAACATGTACCTTCGGAGACACCTGTAGAGCACCTTTATAATCACCCAGTTACGTTGTGACGTTTGGTAGCACACAAAGTGTTCCTCCGGTAAACGGGAGTTGCATAATCTCATAGTTGCACGAACTTTGTATAAGTCATGAAGAAAGCAATAGCAACATACTAAACGATCAAGTGCTAGGCTAACGGAATGGGTCAAGTCAATCACATCATTCTCCTAATGATGTGATCCCGTTAATCAAATGACAACACATGTCTATGGTTAGGAAACATAACCATCTTTGATTAATGAGCTAGTCAAGTAGAGGCATACTAGTGACATTATGTTTGTCTATGTATTCACACATGTATCATGTTTCCGAATAATACAATTCTAGCATGAATAATAAACATTTATCATGATATGAGGAAATAAATAATAACTTTATTATTGCCTCTAGGGCATATTTCCTTCAGTTTTGTCTACCATCTTCCGCACATTCTTTGAAGAATCAAAATAAGCTGTCAATGGAAATAAGCTGTCAACTATTTTGAAATAAACAATATAAATTAGTTAATAATTATGTTTGAGAAATTCACATTGCGGTAGAATCGGAAGCGTATCAACAAGGACCCAAATGTCCATATTGTCTTGCTCAATGTCAGGATCACCAAGATCCATGGTGACAATCATACCCTCATAAAAACCATACATTTTTCAAAGTGCTTCCCAATTTTGGCAACCAAAATGGGTTATGCTCTGAGCATTGCAGAGATTTACTTCAAAATCCATATCATGATGGGTCCTTAGGTGTATTTTGTTTGTTTCAAAATTTTCATGGTCTTTAAAACCCATCCTCTCCAAGACATAGCGTCTTGCATGGAATGGGATAAGCTAGTCAAATTGTAAAAGATGAAAATTAGACGTTGAAATAGTTGAAGTCATGCTTAATTATAAAAAAACACTTGTCGTTGTTGCGTACCGTTTCAACATCGAATGTCTCCTCGAGCTTAATGCTGAAGCGTCGATCTTCGTCCAGCTGAACGAACCTGTCGCACATACCTCGATCGTCATGGCACTAGCTGCACTCCCCTGGGAGACTGTCGTCGTCCGAGTACGACATTTCCTACGTTCATAATTCAAAGATTAAACTTGTACATATTCTAGCACAAGTCATGCCAGAATTCACGGAAAAATCCGGCATGACCTTTGCTAAAAAAGGACATATCGAGCGCCTAAAATTTGCCGGAACGGAAATTAATCAACACTCCGGCAAAACATAGGTCACTCGGAGGTGTAACCTGAACATGACTGGCCACTTGGGCAACCACATATCCTATATGAGCAACACAAGATATACATGGAGATTTGGCAGGTCTCACCTCGAGGGCGGAGGGGGTCGGTGACGGGGACGACGGCGGGGATGATGGAGGGGCTCCTTGATTTCTGCAAAAGCAAAAACCCTATAAGTTATCACTAATACATCCCGAATAATTTGCTTAAACTAAAAAAATAACAACAAATATGACATGTTCAACTAGTTCTATTAATTCAACTAGTTCTTACTAAATATAAACTTACTATAAATAGAAAAAACTAGTTCTTTCTAAAAATAAAGTAGTTCAACTAGTTATATTAATTTACTTACTAAACTAGTTCAACTAAAACTAAACTAGTTCAACTAGTTTATTAATTTACTTACTAAAAATACATTAGTTCTATTAATTCAACTAGTTTATTAATTTACTTACTAAACTAGTTCAACTAAAACTAAACTAGTTCAACTAAATCTAAACTAGTTCAACTAAAACTAAACTAGTTCAACTACTAAAAATCATTATCTATGAACCCTAAATTAACATCTACTACTACTAAAAACATCTAGTACTCCCTCCGTAAACTAATATAAGAGCGTTTAGATCACTACTTTAGTAATCTAAACGCCTTATATTAGTTCTGAGGAGTACTAACTAATTAAGCAGAGAGAAAGGGTGGGGAGGGTGGGGGCTTACAGAGAGGGAGACGGTGGCGGGGAGGTGCTCGGCACGGAGAGGTAGGGCGGCGAGGGCGGCTCGGGATCGGGAGGCGGCGGTCTTGGGTTTCAAGGGCGGCGGTGAGGTCGAGAGCGGCGGCGGCCGGCGGCACGAGGTTGAGGGAGGGCGAGGCGGTGAGGGCAGCAGGCTCAAGGAGGCGATAGAGGAGTAGGAGAAAGGGGGGGAATGGAGGACTTAGCCAAGTTTTGAGCCGGCGGGTGGTTAATTCAGAAGTAGCAGTAGCGTGTTTCGGAAAGCGCGCTACTGCTACGTTAGCTACAACGCATTCTGGTATACACGCTACTACTACTCCTTTCTCTTTTTTCCTTTTTTCATTTATTTTTCTTCACATTTTATTTTTTTCCTTTCACCTTATTATATTTCTTTCATTTTCAGTTACCTTTCTATTTGCTTTCCATTTAATTTTATATCCTTTATCAGTAGCGAGTTTATAAGAAAACGCGCTGCTACAAAGGAAGTAGCGGTAGCGCGGTTCTATATGGATCGCTACTACTATGTGTAGCCTATCGGCTAAGCCGTGGGAATTATAGTGGTAGCGCTTGTTTCCGAACATGCGCTACGGCTAACGTTTGAGCTATAGGGTGCTTTGCATGAACGCGCTACTACAAATTAGCAGTAGCGCCCTATTTTAACCAGCGCTACTGTTATACCTCTGTGTATAGACTTTTCCCTAGTAGTGTCACCCTGCAACTGAAACCCTTGATCATACAGACGTTCCGGAAGCTCATCTTCTACGATCAGATTGTGCATGATCACACAAAGCAGTCATCACCTACCACAGTTTCTGCGTGCTCCAGGTATTAGCATGATACCGGACGATGCCCCATCAAGATTGCAAAACACCAAAGGCGCGCTCGACATCCTTCCTAGCACTATCTTGCTCTTGGGCAAATCTTTTCCTCTTCTGTCGGACGGGGTTGGGGATTGTCTTGACAATAGTGGTCCACTGAGGATATATACCGTCACCCAGGTAGTATCCTTTGTCGTAGTTGTGGCCGTTGATAGTAAAGTTCACCGGCGGGTTGTTGCCTTCGGCAAGCCTAGCAAACACCAGCGAGCGCTGAAGCACGTTGATATCATTGTGTGATCCGGACATGCCAAAGAAAGAGTGCCAGATCCAAAGATTTTGAGACGCCACGACCTCTAGTATGACAGTGCAAGCCCTGACATGGCTCTTATACTGCCCTTGCCAAGCAGAAGGGCAGTTCTTCCACTCCCAGTGCATACAGTCTATGCTGCCAAGCATCCCTGGGAAGCCCCTACTGGCATTCATCACCAACAAACGGGCTGTATCTTCAGGAGTCGTCTCTCTCAAGTATTCGGGGCCAAACACAGCAATAACAGCCTTGTAGAACTTATACAGGGATTCTAGGCATGTAGACTCACTCATACGGACGTACTCGTCAATGAGATCACCAGACACTCCGTATGCAAGCATTCAGATTACGGCAGTGCATTTCTGATAAGAGGAGAAATCAATCTTTCCAACGGCATCCTCTTTGCACTCGAAATAGTCATCGTGGCCGACCACCCCCTCTCTAATACGGTTGAAAAGATGCCTACTCAGACGGAAACGGCGGCGAAATTTCTAATATTTGAACAACGGATTTGTTGTATCAAAGTAGTCCTTCCAAAGAAGGAGATGCCCGCTCTCTCGGTTGCGATTCAACGCCGGAAGGTGGCCTGGAATGGAGCAACGGAACAACGGCCGCTAGCTATTGAGGTGGTGATGGACCAATACGACATCCAATATCTCCTCCTCGTCATCGGACGACGAATCATCGGAGTCGCAAAGGAAATTGTGAAAAAAGAACTCGTCGGCGGAGTCCATTTTGTACCTTGGCAAACTGTCGAACAGCTTGTGGGCGTCGACGAAGGAGATGGCCGGCGAAGGGAGTCGCGGCACGCACGGACCAACTAGCTGCCCTGCCGGCGTCCAACGAGCGTGCCAGTGAGGGCCTGGCCGGGGCGGCGAGGCGGCTTCTTGGTCGCAGTCGCGTCTGTGTCGGCCGGGGGTGGGAAGCAGTCGGTTCCCGGAGGCAAGACGACGGTGGCGGGCGACGTGGGAGGTGGCGGCGTTGCTGAGCGGATGTCGCGGCGCGGCAAACGGCAAAGTCACCGAAAAAAAAATGGGCAGCGTCGGCGACGACGGCGAGGCGAGAGAGGTTCTTTGTTGGATGGGGGAGGCCAATGTGCCACCGACCAGCGGGCCCGGGGGGAGGAGAAGGCGAGCGCGCACGCGTCCGTCTCGTGTCCTCGTCGACGCAAATCCGACTCAAAAATGGGCCAGGAATGGATCGCCCGCGGACAAAAAGCGGACGCGAGTCCGTTTGGGTCGGCACGTTAGGCCGACTTTTGTGTACGCACCGACCCAAACGGACGCCGGCGAATGAAATGTGTCGCCCCCCGTTGGAGTTGCTCTAATCTCAGAGTTATTGGCTTACCGTGATGCTATGTGACTAACTATGGACAAATCGTTATCTCATGTAATTATCGAGTCTGATTGTCAAAACCTTTGCAACTTGTGGATGCAAGGCGATGACAGGTCCGTAGGATCGCAAGTTTTCAGAGAGATGCGGTCTTATGTCTCGGGTTTTCAAGGATTGTACACTTGTATAGGAAGGCCAATGTGGTGGCTCACCTTTGTGCTAGACACTCCTTTTCCTTACATGTTAATCAGTGTACTTTCGATGTAATCCCTCAGTTTCTGATTGAGGCTGTTCAATCAGATATGATCCGCTTGAACTAATAAAATGCGTTCTAAAAAAAAGGGTACACAATGCAAGAGTTTGCCCGTAAATTATCCAGTGAAATTCAAGAAAGACATGGCGTAGTTGCTGCTTTCAGAATGCCGTTTTAAAGTGCAAAACTGTACAGATAGCACTACAGAGTTCGCTGATCCAGAACATAGTTTGGCCAGAACAAGTCAACATTACTGATAAAATACTTGGATTTAGGATCATAATTTTTTAAGCTCTGTGCTTAATCTTTTACTTAATATGTTCAAGACCCTCAAAGCCTACCCGGCCTGACAACTTTAGTTGAATGATCTGATCCCGAAGCGAGCCTTTCCAAAATACCTCTAGCTGGAAGCTTGACCAGACCACAATCCAACCCGAATGAAATGGGATAATTAAGTACAATGTGAAGGCACTGGAGCGCATCAAAACTCGCAGCTAATGCTCAATCAAAATCAAGGGAGCACTCGTAGTCATCACCTTCACGAACTTGACCGAAGGAACTGTATGCGAGATGATCGCCCTTCTTCATCTTGCCACCAAGAAAGCTCTGGGGATCCTTGTCATCATGCTGCACCCTTCCGGTCACCTCCAGGCACAAGCCATTCTTTCCGAGTTTCTTGCTCTGTTTTACCCTGTCGGTTCTCGGCTTCACAGGTCCTGTTTCAACGAAGACTGGTTGCTCTCTGATCGAGGGGCTGGGCTGTATGCGTTGAACCTGATGCTTCTGTTCTAGTGGTCTCATGATCCCTTGGTCAGATTCCGACTCTGCGGCTTCATCCTTGTTCAAAATTACCTGAAGATACTTGCAAAGTTATATCGGCATCGAAATGTTTCTTTTCTTATTGAAAGGTTCCAAACTGTGAACCGAGCCTGCAGGAATGAGTTACTACCTTACGGCCCACCAAATCAAATGTGACCGTCACTTTCCCCTTTTGTTTTTCAGCTGCGTCCTGAGCTTCATCGTGCACCTTCTTTAGGTTTGTCTTTTCCTGAAGCGAGAAAAATAGAGAACTGCAATAAATGTCTTTGTATATATCATCCAATTAGAACAATTTGCTTTTCAATATCCTCAAAAACAGTCACACAACATCCTATCATTGTCTAATCCATCAAATTACATCTTTTATCATATATACGCATAAAAATAGATGATATATGCATAATTTTTTGGAGTAAATGACTCTAGAGTTGATTTCTGAAATGGGCTGATTCTGAGCACTAAAGAAAAATAGATTGCATAAATAAATCCTATAAAAAATATAAAATAAATTTTCACATTATGGCTAGGTGTTGTATGCAAATTCCGGTTAATAGCTAAACAGCTTTCGGTATGACTTAATCACTAAAATAAAGGACAGTGAAGATCAACAAATGGGAAGAATCGGAATGAGTGGATATATAAGAGTATGAGCCACAAGGGATGAGATGGATGGAACAATGAAATAGAGACAAGCAAATAAACGTCGATTACCTTAGATGACAGCCAACTATTTCCTTCCATTTCAAAATAGTCACTTTGGTCATCATAAACTTTAGTTCTTGCCGCAGAATTTCTGTCATAGTCAACAAGCCTCTTTGCATAAGCTTCAGCTGCAACTTCTGTGTCCGAAAGAGGAACTCCAACATCACTTAAACCCGCATATGTACTACCTTCCATCAAGACAAGTGAGCCACAGAAACTACATGGTCCCTCACCCTCTTGTTCACACACAATTTTTCCACATGATAAACAGTTGCTAACAAGATTGTGCAGCCGTGCTTGGCATGAACAAGGTTTCCCCTGCTTGAAGACAATAGAACCCTTTGCTGCCTCAGCAAGGGAGATGGCCTTTCCTCCCTTCTTTTTTGGACCTCTCTTGGAGGCAGCATGGGTCTCAGCAGCATCTGATTGACTCTTGGAACTCTGACTAGAAGAAGATGCTGGATCTTTTTGTGTACGTGTCTGTTTCTTTGTTTGGGCAGTTGCTGCATCAGCAGATGGCTTCAAATAAGGCTGAAGATTAGACGACTGCGAGCTTCCAGCTCCTTTTGAGGGATCAATGTAGCCCCTCCTCTGCAAGTACTCCTGAATGAGGTCCTGCGCAGCTTCTGCTCCAACAATATTCTGCAGAATTGAACACATAGAACGATCAACATTTTACTTCACCTAAGTAACAGTAGTTTCCACATTCATGGCGTGTGCATAATATAAAAAATGATAAGCTGATAAACAGTGGTGTCACTCGGAAGAAGCAATCTGGAGTATGTACAAGTACAATTCCAAACGAATTAAAAAAATGGAACTAGAGCTTTATAACACAAAATGGCCATACATAAAATTTGAGAAAGCCATGCACAACGCCCAATTGAGAAAAGTTAATGCAACACTACAGTGACACGGATGTCAGGGCACACATTAGTTTGATGATGATGGTATTTGGGCTGAATGTGCCCAGGTCATCCTTTCAACTATATTCGAGATGCTCCGCAAAAGATATGTAGACACACTGCCAAACCAATAGCAATGTACATGCTCACAAGAAAGCAAATCATTTTCATCATACACCACAATACATGTGTCGATCAGATCAGCAAGACAAGGGCAGGCTAACTATGCACTAGTCTAAGTTTCCCTTAAAGATGCAACTACATCTCAAGCTCTAGATTGCCAGCGAACATGCACATATGCATATACTCCCTCCGTTCCTAAATATTTGTCTTTCTAGAGATTTCAAATGGACTACCACATACGGATGTATATAGACATATTTTAGAGTGTAGATTCACTCATTTTGCTCCGTATGTAGTCAATTGTTAAAATCTCTAGAAAGACAAATATTTAGGAACGGAGGGAGTATTAAGTAATAGAACAGATAAGATGCTCAAAACATACAACACATTAGGTTACAAAATGGGATTCATGATTATATGATTCTTTAAGCGCCATGTTCTCCACTAGCCGCATACAAGTCTAACATGACAGCTTTGATCATTCATCAGTTTAAAACTAACAGACAACCCTCAACCAGAAATAGCAAACTGCCAGCGGCACAATGCAGCAACTAGACTATCGAAACTACTAGTAACAATTATCATCAAGCTCTGAAGGTTGATCTGACATGAAACCAATCCTAACGTCAGCCAAATTTACTAAAAACCGCACAAACCCTAATCTGAGAAAACCTCCCACCCGATGCAGATCAGGCCGCCGCGCCAAACAAGCGCACACGCGCAGCAAGCTCAAATCAGAAGGCCAAGCGCGACACGATGTGGGTAATGTGCTGTACGCTATCGTCCGGTGACGGAGGGGTGTGTGGCGGGGGTACGGACCGCGAGGTAGTCGGCCGCGTCGGGCGGAGGCGCGAGCTCGCAGAAGGAGACGAGGCCGGAGATGAGGCCGTCGTCGAGCTCCAGGGCGCTCCCCGTGCGTCCCCTCAGCTCCTGCAGGGCGCCCTTCAGCCACTCGCCGGAGGTGCTCGCCGATGTCGCCATCGCCGCCGCCGTTGCCCACGAGCGCGGAGGTCTCGCAGTAAAAAGAAGGGGCGTATTGCACTTTGCAACTTGGACCCTGAGTTATACGACAAATGAACGAAGGGGTCTCCCGTTTACGTTTTCTGGCTTTGCACTTGCGTTTTATCCAATTTACAGGAAGGTCCCCACCTTATCCCCACGAGGCCACGAGGCCGTGAGGCTTTCTTCCCCAGCGAGCAGAGAGAGCAGAGGAGTGAGAAGCGCGCGCCCTTTCCGATGGCCTCCACGTCGTCGTCTCCGCTCTCTCTTGTCCTCCTCCGGCCGCTCCCATGCAGATCCCTCCTCCTCCCCAAGCACAGGAAGCCATTTCCCACCCCAAGAACTGGCCGCCTGGCAGCTTCAGCAGCAGCAGGAGCTCAGCAGCGGTTGCTGCGGCCGCCGGAGACCGGCCGGTGGAGCAGGAGCTCGAGGAGCGGCAGAGACTTCGCGTGCTTATCCTACAACAATCCGCCCCCGCCTTCCAATAAGGTGATGCGCCGTCGCTCCATTTCTTGATGCCCTACCCTGCTGAGGCTGGCAGCAGTGCTTCTTATTGCCTGGTGCAGAATTTAGCTTCTTGAAAGAACAGAAGAGCATGTGTTGAAAAATGCCCAGTGCATCAATAGAAAAATGTGGCTGATGCATCGGTGAAACATCAATCTATGTGCAACGATATTATCTAGCCATGGAAACTTACTGAACTCTAGTTGGACTGTGAATATTCCTGTCTTTCTGATGTTGTCCTGCTGACAATCAGACTTTGTTGCGTAATTTGGATGTAAGCAGGATTCGAACGAGTGGCCCATCCTTCGCCGGTGGGATGTGCCATGGGAGTGGCAAACTGTTGTGCTCAGCATGGTGGGCTGTGGAGTAAGGTACTCTTATCCTGCACATCGGATAGTTATTTTCAAAGGAGAATCTTGTATATGCATGCTGGTTGTGGTTGGTGATGCCTATTTGCAGTTTTAGGCATGGTTAACCCTAAGAAAGTATCCTGAGCGTTCTTTAGACAGCTTTGCTCTGACAGGATTGGTTGAGCAGTCGATATTGCAGTACGTAAGGTTTTCAGCCGCGGGGGCAACTATAGATGAGAAGGCAGAAATACTGTTCCTCGGACAACTGTATGGATCTATTCTTGCTTGATACTTTTTTCTGGTACTGTGTACATACGAAAGGATGGATATTGCCCATTTCAAAATATTCAATTCTGTTTATTTTTGTTGTCTTATGCAGTAGCGTGACTGCTGTTGTGCTTGGTGTTATATTTAGCATCACCAATACCTTCCGACCATTCCCTGATGATGTCTTCCGTTACGGTCAGGACATTATCTTATTAATATGCTTACTTTTAGTCCATTTGATTTGTGCAAAGAGAGTGGTGCATTCTTTCTTGTAGACTAATTTTTTTCAACTGTCAGAAGTGCTGTCGGTTATTTACCGCAACTGGAGTTTCCTTGTAACTATGAATTTAGGAATTCCTCTTTTTCATGAATGCTGCTTTTAACACTTTAGTCAAGGTCAAAGATTATTTTTGTGATTTCTGTTGGGAAGTAAGTTGACACTGTAATTTTGACCTTTCAGATGTCAAAGAACCATTCAAGCTGCAAAATGGCTGGCTTCTGTGGGCTGGTATTGGCCTCTTTGGTGCAGTCATTTCCATTGCTTTAGTTGGAGCTGCCATGACCTATCTGAATGGTGCACCTCCAGAGAGAGAGGTTAGGCTCTGTTATATGCGTTTAGCAGACAGACTTTTCTTGTGCATCATCATCTATTAACCGTTGCTCCTTGCACTTCTGTAACCTTATAGACTTACACTAGTCTGACTCCATTCACCTTTAATTTGCACCCCGATTTGTTCATTGAAAAGTAATATGGTAAATAAAGCATTTTGTTGGACAGTTCAGAACATGCCAAATGTAAAAGTTCTTCCTAAGAATCTGGTTTTCATATGGCCAATCTTTTGACGTATCTTAACCCACTGAGCCTAGCTTTATGTAATCACTTTACTCATGCAAGACTAACTCAATATATTCATAACCTGAGACTGCTCTATATGTTCTCTGTCCAAAAATAAAGACTGTCATATACTTTGGAGTTAGTACGAAATGGTTATCAAATCAAAAGATACATTTGCCAGAACAGAGAGCTATGTTGTTAAACATTTGGAAACATAGATTCTCTTATTTTCGGTTGGCAATTGATTTCTCTGAGATGCCTTATAATTTTGGATGTTCAGAATTTTTTATACCCATATGTTGTACAACTACTGCAGTTAACCCATTTAATGGATACTATTACATGACTACTGATCTATTTCTGGACTCTCTTTGTTATCGCAGAAGGACTCACTGGTCCTTTTACTGCCACTAATTGGCTCATCAACTCTCAGGTAGCATCTCACTAGCTTTTTTGTTTTACTTGCCGGCTATCTATACACCAGGCTATCAGAACTTTATTTATTTTTTGAATTTTAAAATTGCTAGCACTGCCTATTTGGTGGGGATTACTGGAGTTCTAGCACCAATTCTGGAGGAGACTGTGTTCCGAGGATTTCTAATGGTGTCCTTGACTAAGTGGTAAAAGTTGATATTGTATTATTTTTCTAGAGCTTGCAGTTTTGCATGTCGGTGTATTGAATAGTTTGCTTTTGGTACAGGTTTCCTACTCCAGTTTGCGTGATTCTCAGTGCTGCTGTATTTGCCTTCGCCCATTTGACACCTGATCAATTCCCACAACTGTTTGTACTTGGTAATTTTCTAGGAGATTCAAAACTAATGTGGAAAACCAAGTGAATTCCATTTTTGCCATCTGTGCATGAACATACTTTGTTGCCGACAAACTTTGCCATATGGTCCATGTTGCTGTATGGGATGCTGCTGTTGGGACTTCCCCATATTGGGGCAAACCAGCAGCGCATGGCACCCTGCCACCAGTAGCGAGTCCAGTGCGCGCATCTTTAGGGAAGCTTCATGTTAGAGATAAAGTCCCCATATCAGTCTATCTGGTAGCAGGAAATTGGTGGTGAGGCAGCAGTTCAGGATAATTAGGAAAGACGCCGTATAGGACTTGAATTAGTTCCCAGTTAGTCCCAAATCTTAGGGATCAGATTAGGTGGTAATTATCCTGATGTGAACAATATTCAACATCAGCTGTTGTGTTTGTTACACCTGGTGTAACCGTTATGTGGTATGTTATAATTGTGGTCTTCTCTTCTAAAGAAAGAAGCCAAAACTGGCTACAGAAATATGACAGACAAAGCTGTTGCGATGAAACAAAGAACAGGCACAACATGCAACATTTTGTGTAATTCGGTCTGAGGACTACAATCTGTCAGTGGTGTCTTCTTCAGGACAAAGTATCAGTTTTACCATTATGTTGATACAAATTTTCTGAATGTTCCGCAGGTGTTGCACTGGGGTTTACATATGCTCAAACTCGCAATCTTCTAGCTCCTATTACAATACATGCATTTTGGAACTCGGGAGTTATCCTACTGCTAACCTTTCTTCAGGTACGTCTTATCATCTGTGTCAGTAATTTGCTGGATGAAAAATGCTAAGGAAATTATGAGTTGATTAACATGCAGAATATTGCACATGAGCAGGGGCAGCTAATTCATGTTCCCTTCTTTCTATTTAACTGACATATGATCTTTTATTGCTTCAGTTGCAAGGGTACGATATCAAGGAGCTGTTGGGGGCATCTTGAAGTCTTTATAACCGTCCGGATTTCAGCTTTGTGCATATCCTTGAGTAACTTCTGCAAAAAGATCTGGAAGAACA
The DNA here is from genome assembly GCA_021437245.1 of Aegilops speltoides. Classification (NCBI taxonomy): domain Eukaryota; kingdom Viridiplantae; phylum Streptophyta; class Magnoliopsida; order Poales; family Poaceae; genus Aegilops; species Aegilops speltoides. The sequence goes on along the minus strand of CM038145.1, from coordinate 318,892,667 downwards.
ATGAGCTTTCCTTTATTCGACTGCTTAGTGTATGATCTTACTGGGTAAGGCACGCAATGTATGGTCTACAAGATGTCTTACAAAATATGATTATGTATGGTTCCTTTCATACTACTGCCAACCTACGTGGTGGAAAATGTTCAATCATATAAATAGAAAATACAGTTATTACTATAAGAAATGCGTTGTACTTGTACGTGGCTTTCAGGTTGGTTCAATTAATGGTTCTTCCTTGCAAGTGGGCAATGGATGTTCATACCATGCTAGGTGCATTAAGTAAAACTTGTACCAATAAATCTATCTCACTGGCATTTTCTATTATTTTTTCCTATGGATGTACTGTGTGAATGGAGGGAACTGCAGGTATGCACCAAGTTGTTCTTTCTTTGCTACATGATTGACATGCTCTGGCTTGTCCTATCTAGTAACTTCTTTTGGGTAAAGAGGTTGATGTTAACAGCTTCATTATACTATCGGGAGGTCAGATGTTGCTTTCTGGGCCAGTCCATTTCAGCCAAAAAAATAAAATTTAGGCCGTGCAATGTAAGTTCTGTAGTGTGCATGGGCAAACAAATTATGAGGATGCATGAAAAATGCTCCTTTGAAGATAGTAAATTAGCAAGATATGTGTTGCTGGCACCACATATTTGCTCAAAAGGGTTGTAGGAAAAGGAATGCATAAAAACTGGAGTTGATTTTTCATTTCCTTTCTAAAAACTATCTGATTCATGGCAGCTCTAATGACTCGTATTTAACCAGCTTTGCAAATGCGAATGTAATCCAGGGCCAGAGTTGTTAAGGTGAAATGGTCAAATTTCCTCTTACATTTCACAGTAACTCAGTAAGTATCTGTTTTTATATGCTCCTAAGATATAAGATATGGAACATCTGTAAGCTCTCCAATGGCACGCTTTGGCTGCAAATTTCCAGCACTATAGCTTGACGCACATTTGGCTTGATAGTCCCAAAGACTCAAAAGCTGGGACTCTTATCAAACAAACAGAAGATACAACCCTCGATACAAAATCTAGCACAGGTTGGAAGATATGGTGCCATAATGTAGATTGCAGAGTCCTAAACATGCATTTGTTGGTGTGTGCTCTATTTTTAGCAAGTTCACAAAGTTGGAAAAGGAAAAATCCAACCCGCAAATTAGGCAATAAAACAAAGATAATGCCCCTTTGGCAAGAACCTTCTGGTGCTGCAAGAACTACAAACCAATGTGACAAGGACATCGAGAAGGTATGCGTTTGAAGAGTTCAACCCAAACCATCTCCCAATGTGGATCATGGTAGAAGACAAGAGTTGTGAACGTGATCATGTTTTGTTTTCAAAAACATGGAATTGATTGGGTGGTAATATCCTGCCTGGAATTGGGGAGGCATGGGAAATTTCTGAGTTCTTTTTGGTACTAAGTTATTTGTAAGTTGTAACATGGCCAAAATCTTGTCTTTAAGCCGTTGGCATGATTATTATGTCAGCTGATTCAGCGCAGGAAAAGATGATACAGAAAGTAGCATGGCAAAAAAAATCGGGATACCTTTGACAGAAAGAGAGGCTGTACGAGATCATGTATGACCAAGTCATCATATTTAACTATGCTAACTGTGATACTTTAAAACAGGATCTTATAAAATAATGAGCAATGAACTGTATACAATTGGTGATGGACCAGAACATACGATAAAGCACTCAAGCAAGCTGAGATTGATTCTACGACAATGACTGATTGTGAAATAAAAGTTGATATATATCAATATATGCGACAACAGTTTGCAGTGAGTTATACGATTCTTGGTAGAAAACTGAAGGCAATTACACTGCTAAGGCTATCATTGTCAGGAGATGACGATGATTATTTTTAATGACATTAACTGGGATGAAGGTTTCTCCACAGTGCAGTTTTTAAACAGTTACCCCGCCTTTTCAGTTAAGCTATTGCACAGGTTTAGAACAAAAAGTAGCAATCACAAATTCATAGGTACGTGTACATCTGTTGTCACATCAACTTTCATCCAATTTCCATCAATGATGTTAACAGTAGAAATAAGCTAACCATTGCTCCAGTACGTGCAAAATGGATCATCCTAGTGAGAACAAATTAGACAGTGGTGAGAAATGATTCCGTGAAAGAGAAGGAATTTTTTATGCAAAGTAAATCTCGAATGCAACCAGAAGCGTAATAGCGTTTATGTACTGAAAATGATGTGCAGTAAGAAGAGATATCCTTTTCTATATACAAGAGATTTTCTAAACGAGAGAATGGAGGAATATGTATTGGTATTCTTCAAGAAAATTAATCCTGGATTGTGGTGTTGATGTATTTGAAAGTGTTTAGCTTCCAAAGCGTACTCCCTCCGTTCACAAATATAAGATGTTTTGGATATTTCAATATGGACTACATACGGACTGAAATGAGTTAACAAACGCACCAAAACATGTCTGTATACATCCAATTCACTAAAAAGTTAGAACATCTTATATTTGAGAACGGAGGGAGTACTAAAGAAACTGTACAGATCATACCTGATTTCTATGAAACTGACAAATTAATGATGCTACTACTGTTTATGAATATTTTTTAGGGGTTGTTTAGGGTGTCCTAGATCATAATTTAGGTGTGAAGTGAAAGGGACAAATATTCCCCATATATGTTGCCAAGCTTGTCTTCATTGAGATACTAATCCTTGATTAAATAAACCCAATAGATTCAAAAGGAGACTGAATAAAATGTTATCTTATTGCAAGGGGGCTTCAGAGTTGGGCCTCATCTAGTCATGTTTAAGCAGCTGTAATTTCTTTCACAAAGGGTATGTTAAACTCCCCTTGCCGACTATCGTTTATGACCCGGAATACAAGGCATATAATAGGAGCCTAGAAATCTAACAGAAAAACAGTTAATCTTACACAGTAGTTATATAAGTACTAGTTTCCTACCTCATGTCCTCAAGTTACACATGATACCTTCGCCTTCTATTCATTCTTTCCCATATATTTAGGTCCATCAAGCCATCTCTAATTTTTTTCTGGGTTGATAAGTTCCTGTACCATATTAGATAACTGTCAGTAAGAGTTTTGCCATCTTGGCACAAGCACAAAGCCACAAACAAGGGATATAAATAGTAGACCGTGCATAGTTGATAAGTCCTTGCACTGTATTAGAGAGACAGATTCGCGAGTTTGTCTTCACCTAGCCAACTTCGACCCTAAAACCATACACTACATCCATATAGGTAATACAAGAGCAGTGCAACCTGTATCAGGCTTCACCCTTGTTAGTCATGGATGAGAGAAGTGATATGGACAAGTCAGAGGAGGTACTTCTGCCTGGTTTCCGGTTTCATCCGACAGATGAAGAGCTGGTAGGTTTTTATCTCAAGCGAAAGATTCAGCAGAAACCCCTTTCAATTGAGCTCATCAGGCAGCTGGACATCTACAAATATGACCCATGGGATCTCCCAAGTAAGCTGCTAACTTCTCTGTATTGTTCTTATTTGATTTGTTCTTATTTGTTACTGAATGGAGCAACAAGGAACTTTGATCTTGTAAAGGCTTTAGCTTCAAATAACCAAATAAATGCCAGCATATACAATTTTGCATTTATCTATCAATAGAATGAATGGAAGACATCTCTCTCTAGTAACATGCAGACACCAGATATTATGCCCTACGTTAGAGATGAGATAGAATTTCAAAATTATTCCACACTCGCCATCTTGCTTCTGCCGAATGCATGGAAGATAAACTCATAGCCTCCTTACTTTTGGGAAACTACAGAGCAAAGATACAGTCTTCATAGTTAACCTATATGAAAGTTAAAACGAACAAGACAGAGAACTCGTGATTTCTGATCCACTTCAGTGCAAAGTTTTACTCTTAATACAAGTTGGGCAATCTTCTAGCAATATTTCAAGCAATGGGTAAACTAGTGGTCATGGTAAATAAGGCCATATCATACTCAGACGGAGCACAGAAGATCCAAGATTGTGCATATCCATTATGTATGCATGCAACGTGTTCAAACTACAATATTAACCATAATTATAGCAAAAGACGCACAAAACATAGACTTTATTTTCATAATATAAGAGCATTTTTTACACTAATAGTTAAGAACCTTCTCATCAGGAAACCAAACTAAATATAGTTATCCTCCTTAAATATCTGCAAACATTACTTCATTGCATTGGATTATTCACCTTTACTTTCTCTAATATTTTATTCATTACCTTGCTCTCACTTAGAACTTGCAAGTTCTGGGGAAAAAGAATGGTATTTCTACTGCCCAAGGGACCGGAAGTACCGTAATAGTGCTAGACCAAACAGAGTCACAGGAGCTGGATTCTGGAAAGCAACAGGAACAGATAGGCCCATTTACTCCTCCGAGGGAACCAAGTGCATAGGCCTGAAGAAGTCTCTTGTCTTTTATAAAGGGAGAGCAGCAAAAGGTATCAAGACTGACTGGATGATGCATGAGTTCAGGCTTCCTTCACTAACTGATCCATCACTTCCTAAAGTACCAATAGACAAAAACATTCCAGCAAATGTAAGCCTCTTATTCAAAACATTTACTTATAGTGCTAAAATTCCAAAAAATATCTCGATATATGATATATATCTTCTGATGACAGGATGCCTGGGCTATTTGTAGGATATTTAAAAAGCCTAGTTCAATGGCACAAAGAGCGCTATCCCACTCCTGGGGTCCTCAGTCAACTGCAACAATAGAGCCAGATCTCTTATCTGCCCTGCAATCCATACAAGCTTCACATTTTGCTTTCGAAAGCTCCCCTTGCTCAGCAGAAGTTGCAATACCTGTGAGTCGGCTCAATAGCCAGCATTACTTTCATGAGCAGCAGCAGCAGAAGCCCAACAGTTCACAAAATGGCTCTTCATGTAAAGTCATAAATTTCAGCCATGGTCCGTCTTTAACTCATATATCAGACAAAGACATCCATAGTGGTCCAATCATCTTTCCATTTGAAACACAGACCCTCCAGAGGTCATCAGATGCCGTGCTTTTCAGCATAGCCCCTGGAATAATCAATAGCATGAATGAAGCCTCGCCAGAGATAGAGTTTGAACACCCTGAACAGTGCAACGGGTATGCAGTTGATTGGGTTATAGACACAAATGAAGGTATTGGAAATAGGGACGAAGATCCATATACAAGAAAACCTGACAATGGACACAATACAGGCAATGAGTTTGGAGTTCCACCCAAAATAAAATTCCCCTTTGATTTGGGGGTACATTCTTCAGATGATTGGATATCCAATGTGCCATGTGAATCTCTCAATTGTCCCCCTGCCTCTCCGAGAGATGTCCAATAGCTGCTCGAGGGAAAAATATATACATAGTTAGATAATACAAGAAGAAGAGCAACCTTCATTTGCTAGCATTTCTGTTAGCAATTGCCCTTGTACATTTTCTGCTCAGTGTATACTTTGTGAATCCTACCCACCTGTACAAAAGATAGGCTAATAGAGAGAGAAATAGATTTGGTTGTATGTATTGAGTGCTTCAGTATTATGAATACATATACTTTCCCTGAGAATTATAAGTGTGCCCTACATGTCAAATATCATAAAGTGAATGACGAATTAAGTTCAGCAAAGAGCCTGACTCAGTTGTGTTGTCGGTGCAAATTTAGAAAGGCATCAAGTCTTCCCCATGATCAGGAACAAATGTCTCTAATCAGATGCCTAACAGGTTTGGAACAACTACCAATGCAAAATCTGGTGAACAGCGTAAAAAGGCTCAGTAGTTTATCCAATATACCAATGATATCCATTGCACATTGCTTACATGTAACCAACTGGCGCTCTTCTCAGAACTCCCCTAGATGATGTCATTATTTCATCTCAGTCAATGTACTGTGCTGCATTCCTGTTTTATTTATAGAACTCTTTGACCATTTCACTTCACACCATACTCAATCCAGGCTCTTTCTTGCTGCCCTTTAATGATTTTCTGACTCTCCCTACTTCCTCCCAGTCTCCAGAGTTTGCTAGAATGTTTGACAGCATTGCAAAAGAGCTTGGGTCATAATTATCTTCACGTATCTTATTTTCTACAAATCGTCCAAGTACAGCATCCTCATGAACTCTGCAAGCAGCAAGCAGCGTGCTCCATACCATCAAGTCAGGCTTCATAGGCATACTCTCAATAAAACTTTTTGCCTCTGCAAGCCTCCCAGATCGACCAAGTAAATCAACCATACAACAGTAGTGATGTAACACAGGCTCAAGCCCATACACATTTCTCATAGATTTAAAGTAGTTAAAGCCTTCTTCAACTAAACCGTTACGGCTGCAAGCAGATAAAATACTCACTAGTACAACATTATCTGGTTTCACTCCACGCCTAATCATCAAATCAAACATCTCCAAAGAATCCTGACCGCTTCCATGCTGAGCATATCCATCAATTATAGCTGTCCAAGTAACTAAATCCGGGGAATTTATTTCATCAAAAACTTTACGAGAATCATGCAGGTTGCCATTTTTGGAGTACAGCTTCACAAGTGAACTACTTACTGATAGATCAGACAGTATTCCTGCCTTAGTTGCATACCCATGTAATAGTTTTCCATAGAGCGGTCTTGCTATGTTAGCACATAGGCTAAGGATAGATGAGCATATGAACCTATCTATCTGAAAACCAGCTGCCATCATAAGCTGAAATAGTGAGATTGCCTCGTCAGTGCAACCATTTGTAGAGTATCCAGATACCATTGAAGACAACATGACCTGATCTTTGCATGGAGTTGCATCAAAAATTCTTCTAGCTGTTTGTACTTCTCGACATTTGGAATACATGGAAACCAGACAAGTGCTAACAGATGTATTTTCTCCATAGACACGAAGAATGTGGCCATGAACTTCCTTCCCTTTGAGCAAGTATTCTGGTCCATTACAAGCTGAAAGAATGGCAGATAACGACACATGGTCAGGCTTAAGATTATCAAGAATCATATTCCTGAACAGTCGGAATGCCTCATCTGAATGGCCATGAGATGCAAAACCAGCAATCATTGCAGTCCATGAGACTTCATCCCGTTCCTGCATTTCTTCAAAGACCTTGCAACTATCTTCCATTTCACCACATCTAGAGTACATGGTGGAGAGTGCACTGCCCACAAGGACACCGTGAACAAACCCATCTTTTATAACCAACGAATGCAGCTGCCTGCCAAGCTCAATTGAGTCCACAGAACTGAAAATAGAAGCATAGCATTTGTCGTTTGGTCTTAGACCCTGACGAAACATCCTCGTTAACAGCTGAATTGATCTCGGTAGGTTATGGCTACTAATCCCAGATATGAAAGTCGACCAGATACTTTTGTTGCTTACTCTGCCAACTTCTTCAAACACCTTCTCGGACAACCCAATAGCCCCAATATCAGCGTATGTGCAGATCAAAGCCTCCTTGACAACGTAATCCAAGTACAGCTCTCTCTTTATGACCATTCCATGGATCTGGCTAGCCTCTCGTATCATGTACATCTGGGAGCAGGCGAGCAAGATGCTAGTAACCGTGTATTTGTTGATAGACACGCCGCCCCGGACCATGTCTCTGAGCAGCCGAACAGCACCTACTGGCTCATCCTCCTGCACGAAACCAGCGATGGCAGTGGTCCAGGAAACCACATTCCGGACCGGCATCCTCCAGAACTCCCGCATGGCAGCGACCATATCACCCGACTTCGCGTACATGTTGACGATCGCCGTCCCAATGAACACATCGTACTCGGGGTCACGCCGAAGCACCAGCCCGTGCACTGCCTTCCCGACGCACAGCTCCGCGCCCGCCGCACAGGCACTGAGGACCCCGGAGTAAGTGAACGAGTTGGGCTCGCAGGAGCCCCACGCCATGTCGCCGAACATCTCGACGGCGAGCCCGTGCTCGCCGTTGCGCGCGGCCCCGGAGATGACCGCGTTCCAGCAGACCGCGCTCCCCCGGTCGCCGTCCGCGAACGCCCTGAGCGCGTCCCCGAGGCGGCCGCTCTTGGCGAGCAGGTCGACCATGCCGCTGCAGACGTAGGCGTCGCCCGCGAGCCCGTCCTTCCAGGCGGCGCAGTAGAGCTGCTCCGCGAAGGTGACGCTGCCCGCCCCGGCGCCCGTGGCTGCAGGGACGCAGGCCGCGAGCGCGTTCCCGTAGGCGAACTGGCTGGGCGTGTGCCCCGCGGCGCGCGAGCGGACGAAGCCCGCGAGCTCGGGCGGGAGCCGCCCGAGGCGGTCCGGGCGCGGCACTCCGTCGAGCAGGTGGGGGGCACCGGCCCGGGCGGCGGAGGCCGGGGCGGCAGAGAGCGTGCGTATGTGGGCGGAGAGGGCGGGGGAGGGGAGGCGTGGAGGCATCGAGACGGCGGAGGGCAGAGACGGCGTGGGGTGGGGATGCAGACGGAGGGAAGGCGCGTGGCTGAGCGCGCGCTGTCGCCGCCTCGCCGGTGAACTTTTGCGCTTGAATTTTTGACGGCGTTGGGAGTGTCTCGTACTACGGTTTGCCAGTGTCTATGTGATGTTGCACACAAACATTGGCTGTTAACCCATGCAAGTCTAGCCTACTTTAGGGTGCTGGATTTGAAATTCTCAAGAAATCTAGATCCAAAATGTTGGTGCTTGCTGCTAATAAGAATGTTGGCCCTCATTGCTAGTTACCAGATGTATAGATTGATTGCAGTCAAGAGCCATCAAGTCAAGATGGCCGAGTTGGTCTAAGGCGCCAGTTTCAGGTACTGGTCCGAAAGGGCGTGGGTTCAAATCCCACTCTTGACAGTTTTTGTTTTAAGTTTTTTTTTTTTGAAAGCTAATTATATATGCCCTCATCCTAGTTTCATCTATTGTAAATTTGTAATCTCAGAGTTCTCTTTTCACAATCCCGTCTTCGAAAAATCATAACATATCTTTTCAAAAATGCTAGTACATATTTTTCAGAAGTTATTTTTTTAGTTGGATATAAGTTCATACAAGTTCCACATGTACAGCTTCATCTCAGTGAGAGCTACTCCTAGCTAAAATACTCGTGTTTTGCAATGAAGTGGATGGAATTGTGATCAGAGAACGCCTAGCTTGCAATAGCTTGGAGTGCGATTAGAAAATACTTTATTCTAGAAGTTGAAAGAAATAACTTTGACGGATATGAAGTTGTACATGAGAAAGTTCTAATCTGCACTACACACTTGGAATTACTCCCTTCGTCTCAATTGTCTCGCGGTGTAATGTTTGGCCAAGTTTGTAGAAAAAACAACAACCACAATACCAAAATTCCAGATGATTTTTCTTTTGGAAAAAAAACTACAAAATCAGTCTTAAAACAATCATTTTGCATGAAGAGCAGAAATCACATCATAAATAAACCTTGGGAGGACAAAACATCATACAAGAATCTTTGCACAGCATAAGATCAACAATTTAACCATTTTCTCTGGAAAGAAATTCAATAGATGGATTCCCAACATATGTTTTGTATACAGAAATTTTAACCGGATTGCCTTTCACCATAACATAAGTTACGTGATAGTGGTTACGCTAGCATACCTTCAGTGCTTGGCCAGCTAAGATGACAAAACCAGTTGATCATGAAAAGATTAATATTTTGCAGAGCCCATGCAAGCGCACGCATTTTTCTTATAAAGGTAAACTAATTATGTCGGGATAAAGAGATTGCATTTGAATTTCTTCCAAATAAAAGAAATCCCAATTATTTCTTTTGAAACGAAGGCAAAAGATTTGCCTCGTCTATTAAATAAGGGAGGAACAAGGTTTACAGTTTTACAACACCCACATACACAGCATGACAATTACTTGCGCAAAAAAATGACCCCTAGTCTTTTTGCACCAGCAGTGATCCAGAGCTTTGCCTCCTCCAAAATGGTGCTGAGAAGGATAGGGGGCGGCCTGCTCTTGCTGGGGAACACCCTAGCATTTCGCTCATTCCAGATGGTCGGTCCAGGAGACAAGCATAGTGAGGGAGGTCATAGCACTTCGGTTGGGGATGTGATTGCCGGTTCTCTTGTCACACCAATCGCTGACGGAATCGTGAAGGTGCCAATCGGTGGTGTCCATGTGAGCAATGCCAAGCTTTTCAATGATAGACCCCCAAAGCCGGAGCGTGTAGCGGCACTTGAAGAGATGTGTACCCGTTTCTTGCTCCCTCGAGCAGAGATGGCATAGCCCATAGTTTTCCCAACCCCATCGCTCCAAGCGGTCGGCGGTCCAGATCCTATCTTGGATAGCCAACCAAGCAAAAAAAAATAGCGGGGGGAGGGGAAGCCTTGCAAACCATGCGATCCATAGGGGAGAGAGTTAGCCCAAGGAACTGGGCCTTATATGCGGTGGCCGCCGTGTAGATCCCTTCGTTCGAGTGCTTCCAAGAGATATCATCCTCAATCTGCTCATCAAGATGAACCTCGCTGACCAGCATCCAAAGAGTGAAGAATTCTCGAATGTGTTCACCGGAGACAATAGTGTTGTGGCTGATTTTGAAGATCCAAGCATTGCCGTTTAGAGCCTCCCTCACCTTCCAGTTCTTTCTTCTCGAGGCCTCATAGATAAGCAGTGCAATGTCCTTGGGTTTCCGCCCGAGCAGCGGTGGCCTCGGGGTAAATTTGCACAGGCTCTAAGGCTTCGATGGCCTTGGTATGAGTAGAAGGAACCTCACAGATTATGGGTGGGTTTTTGCCTCTGTTTCAAAAAGGAAAAGAAAAAACAGATTATTGGTGGGATTTGGCAATCCTTGCACGGAGGATAATCTCAACTTCTTCCATGCCTCCACTACCATCACCGTGGGGAACGGAGCCAAAACGCCTTTTTGGGACTCCCATTGGTACTCCTTCGCCTACAGACCGTATCCCAATTAACCTTGCATTTGGCACCTGTCGTCTTGTCCGCCCCGGATCAGAGAAAAGCTCTTTCAATCTTGTTTAGGCTATGTAGAGTGCTTGGAGGTACGATGAGAGGTGTGATAGAGTACACCGCTTGGGAACATAAAACCGACTTGACCAGGGTTGTGCGGCCAATGGTTGTGATGTCCTGCCCCTCCCCAGCAACCAGCTTGCCAGCCACCTTATCCTCAAGATATTGGAGGGGGTAAAAAGGTGGTGTCCAAATGGCAAACAAGTAGATTAAAACGAAGTACTATGTATCTTTGACCAAAGGCCTCAACAACTACAACATGCACTCCACAACTAGCATATGGATGTCCTCGGAATCAAATAGAACAAACTCCAGTTTTTTTTCAGGCAAAAGACTTCGTTTCTCATATTATCGTCATAGCGTTTACAAGATGATGAGAAACAAATTCAGTAATTTAAGAATCCCAAAGGCTGGAAGATCTGAATCTAAAAGAGTGTTTTGTTAATTCATCAGCAACCTGACTAGTTCACGGCAACAGTGCATATAAGTAGATTTTCGGAAATCCGTCGACATTTGCTTGCACTCCATACCATTCTTAATTGCTATAAATTCCGTAGAATCGACAGTGCTAACATGTGGTAGGAACAAGTTGTTGCTCCTATAAAATTACCTTTATTATCTCGGATAACTGCACCAGTAGCACCCGCATGTGTCTCGTTCGCCATGAGTCATGGCAGGGTCTTTTCCACATATGGTCAATCTTCTGGGCTAGCATCTTGTAAATTTGCTCTCATAAAATTAGTGGCTATTACTCATGCTCCTCCATAGGCAGATTGTCCAAGGCTGTACTCATCTTTGAAAGAATCTCCATAGTTATAGAACCTCACCTATCTTCAGCCAGAGCCTTGTCATTGTGGTGAATCTCCAGATTATCAAACGTTATGTCTATCTCATTGGAATGTGGGGATTGAGTGAATATGGAGTTTCCCACCAATTTCATGAAGGCGACCAAGCAGAGCAACCCGTGTTCCACCAATCGACCAACCCAGAGTATACTACTAGAACAAATGCACTATTCAGCACAATCTTCAGCCTTCACAAACAAAACTGTTCCTTTGAAAATTTGCAAGCATGATAATAAAATCTAGTGGTGCAATGGGTGAAGTTTCTCCAGTACTTTTCTGCTCCAAGGAGCAGGTCAGCAAGGGAACGAGAGTGAGGAACCCAAAGATTGTTATAGATATAACCACGAATGCTAGGTGAAACCAAATTAACACAAGTAGATTCAACATGCATTCAGAAATGAAACTGCAAATGGGTATCAAATGTTTCACAATCTCTGATGTCACGGCGGCAGAAGGATTTCAAGTACTCTAAAACATTTAGCTAGAAGGGACTAAACCATTGATCATAACCACCAACAAAAATATTTTCCTTGTTTACAGAACACCATCTCGCTTCGCACTTCCGTTTCAAACAGATTACTTTGAGGTCGTCTTGTCCTTGGTCTTCTGTATTTTCAACACCTTCTTCACGATCTTCTGCTCCTCAACCAAGAAAGCGCGGATGATCCTGAAGGAGAACGTGAATCCAATGAGATAAAATAAACGATAGGTTTGAGGTAATGAGATTAGATGGTTGTAAGGCAAAGTTTGCTCACCTTTCCCTCACTGCAGTTCCAGAGAGCACTCCACCATAGGGACGGTTCACAGTCCTGCGGTTCCTTGACAACCTTGATCTTTTGTATTCAGTAGGCCTGAGGTGGGGAATCTGGAAATGGAAGTATCAGATCATGAGCCCTCAGGTTGCAATATTCTTCAACCAGAGACAAACAAGAAGGCAAAATTCAAACACAAATGTCCTCTCAACTTAAAACAAGCATGGAAGAAGCTCATTTCACTATAAAAACAAGGTGAGTGAGCAAATGGAGCTGTTGAAGTCACAAAAGGACCAAATGAGCCGTGACATTCATTTGCCTTTACAAGAGTTCGCTTTGCTGGCAGTAAAATCATGCATAGCTTCCAATCTGATCATATAATACAATCAACACAACTGAGCAACCAAGTGTTTCAACACACATTACTGATCAAACAATTTATTAATAGTCTAAAGGCACCACTAGAAACAAACAACCATGATTGAACCATCAAAACAAATACGATGATTGAACTATTGTTGAAATGCAGCATTGCTACTCCGCACAACCAGCTGTCCACGTACACCATCATACCAACTGTCGGACACCAACTATGAATTTGATACTACTAACGCAAACCGTCAAAATGAATAACTTCTTAGGAATGGTATGAGGAAACGCTCTAAACATAAATCTGATGCCCGATAAGGTCAAATCGGCATCTACTAATTGTGCATCTCACCACAATCAAGTCGATAATTTGTGTGGTAAAAACCTAAAAGATACTCTAAAAGTTGATAGCCATCCATGTGTAAGATGGAGGTAATCCACATTTACCACACATAATCATACAGACACAAGAATCCAACTCATCCACCATACAAACTGAGATATCAAACACCCCTATCATGACAAGCGAAACAATCAAGAATTTCCATAGAGATGCAAAGCTTAGCGGCAACTCACCCCCTGGATCTTCTTCCCGGTAACAGGGCACTTGGGGCCGCTCGCCCTCTTCTTGGTGTACTGGTACACGAGCTTACCACCTGCGGTGCACAAGGAACAAACCGACCGATTTCAGCGAAGATCTTGGCAAGAACAAATCGGAAGCCGCCAAAGTATGGGGGGGAATCGTCTGGAGAAGGGGGGGGAGGATCCAGACCTGGAGTCTTGACGACCCGCGTCTGGTTGGACTTGGTGGCATAGCTGTGCCTCTTCCGGTAGGTCAGACGCTGCACCATGTTTCCGTCGTCTCCGCCGCCGGCAGTAGGGGGCTTGCGCAAAGAGTGGGGAGAGAGAGAGGAGGGCGAGCGCGTGGCGGCTGGGACGGGTATAAATGGCCTCCCCGCGTCGCCGTGACCTAGCACCGACGGCTAGGATTTGCTTGATGGGGTAAATGGGCCAGACGTTCGATTGGGCCGTATGGGCTGTCTTATGAAGGCTTATGTTGTCAGTCCAGTTAGTCAACGGCCTAGAGGCTCACGCAAATAAGCAAGGCCCTCGCTAAAAAAAAAAAAAAAAAGAACGCAAATAGCAAGGCCGTGTCGAAAGAAAAGCTTTAGCCCGGCTTATTTCGGCTCTCCTAAAAAAAGGCTAATATTTTGGCTAGCTAACATTATGGTTTAGATTTTGATTGTAATTCTTAATTTGTAAAGTTTTGAATCTTGGATTCAACTCAACGTACATGTAATGGTTGTGAGTATGAATAATTACATATGTGATGTGTGTGCTGGATGAGCAAGCCTTGAGGGAATTTTTATCCCTATGGCTGTGTGTGCACACGTGGGAGCCGGAGGTGGATGTAACGGACAAGGTTGCATGGTCCTGGAAGACGAACGGTCGCTATTCGGCGAGGTCGGCTTATGCGGCAAAGTTTTGGGGCCGTGAGGTGGCACCAATGGCGGAGCTTACTTGGACATCCAGGGCCCCCTCTAACTGCAAGTTCTTCGCTTGGCTAGCACTACGAGATTGGTGCTGGACCTCGGATCGACTTGCACGAAGAGGGTTGCCACATCAGGACGCATGCCCTCTTTGCGACCAGGAGGAGGAAACAATCAACCATGTGCTACTAACATGCGTGTTCTCTCGTGCTGTATGGGCTGTTATCTGTGAGGCTTTGGGCAAGATGCAATGGACACCGACGGCCCAAGACACGCTGGGTGCTTGGCATGGACAAGCAAGGACCGAACAATCTACTGGCGCAGGGATCGCATACTATCTTCATTCTCACTATTTGGGAGTTGTGGAAGCATCGCAATGCTGCTGTGTTTGAAGGGGCATCCCCCTCCATGGATGTGCTTATAGCTAGGATCAAATCCGAAGGGAAGATATAGTCGTTGGCCGGCAAGTTCAAAGGGGATGTTGAACCCTTCTTTGGTAGTTTAGAAAGGTGGGCGCGTAGGGAAGGATAAGTGTAACGGGAACCTTGTAAAACATGGTGGAGGCATTCTTTGCCTTTCTTCTTTAATATATAATATGCACGCTCGTGCATATTCGAGAAAAAAAATTACATATGTCTCAAAAAAAAACTTTTGATTGAGTTTGCCACTGAGTTGATCAACACCAGCAAAAAATATATAGAATGGGCAAAGAGCCATTGGCATGGAAAAAAGAACCATATACACAAACACCATTTTTGTCATAAAAATGTAGGGACATTTACACGTGTGCCCCTGACTCAAACCCACTACTCAGATTTGCCCCTAATTTTGAAGCATGCTCAAATTTGCCTCTCTGTCGCCAGTTTCACTTATAGAGATGTCCTTCTATGTCGTTTCTGCCAGTCAAGGTTGTTTGATCACCAACTGGTCGTTTCTTTGACATATTTGCCCCTTTGTCCTTACATGTGGGCCCAAATATACGGGTTCACTATATTCTCTCATTCTCTCGCTTGACCCGCACACTCGCATTCTCTTCCATGGATCGCCTCGCTGCGTAACCCTAACCCTAGCGCTTTCGGTCCACGACAAGCAAAGCTCTAGATTTATGGTTGTCGTAGTGGAGATTCAGATTATCTGAGTCCATTTATGTGAGTGCTTCGAATATGACGCAACCGCTGCGGATGGAGGGCGATAGTGGTTGTGACGGCGGCGGCCAACAAGGGAGCACAACGCTAGGGATTGATACTCGGGTGGGGTAAGTGCCCTACTTTCAAATCTGACGTGTGTTTTTTGTTCCGTTTAGTTCTTGTAGTTGGATTTGTTGGTTACGGCGTTCGTAGTGCTCATTTCATTCGGTTATTTTTCTATTTTTCATGGTTATTCGTAGGGTGGATCTTGGGGAAAATATTTGTCTGGATTATAGAATGCAAACAACACTTCTAGTTCCTGCTGGTACAAAAGCATGCCAAACAAGCTTCTCATTTCCTTTGGTTGTGGACAATGGGTTGAAGTTTGACCAATTTAGATCTCTCATTTGTGCTAAATACCCCTAGGTAATACATGATGCAGTCAAATTCAGGTACTAGGACATTGATGTTATTGTTTCGCTCCCAATCCAATGTGATGATGAGCTAGAAAAAATGTTTAGAGCATATGTCTGTGTCCCAGTCAAATGAAAAATGAATGTCATACAAAGAAAAAGAGGACATGCGGAGAGCATACGAAGAAGATTACAACCTACTAGTTCTAGAGGTAGGAGTAGTCAATCCAGCGGTAGAAAAACAATCGCTAATAGTTCACAGCCTGATTGCAGTCTTAACAAAGTTAAATATGTAGGAGAGAGCACTATGCAGGTACCAGGAACACCAACAGAACAAGATCTTAGTCATGCAGGTCCTACCGATAGCAGAGATTCTTCTGATCCAAATATTGAAGAGGGACTTCTTGATGATTGGCCTACAGATGATGAGGTGAAATGCTTTTCCCATAGTTTGTTACAAGGCAGAAGCCTAGGAAGAAAGATGGTGAGGGGGATGACGATTATATTCCACCACCAGAAGGCATGTTTGATGAGACGGTTGAAGATGAGAAGGAGGATGACATAGACATAGGATATATTGAGGAATCTGATGATGGAAGGCCATATGTGCAATACAACAGAGGTAATTCTTCTTTAAAAGAAGGAACTATATTTCTAGTGTTTTAGACTATAGGAATGCACTTGCCACTTTCTCAATAAAGACTCAAAGTGAGTTTATAATAGACAAAAGTGATCCTCGTAAGCTGACTGTTCATTGTGCTTATAAGAGGTGTAGGTGGAGGATGCATGCCTCTTTAATAAGAAATATCACACTATTTTAGGTATTAACTTGAGTTACTAACACTGGATGCATAGTTAGTTCCATTGCTATTTTTCAGTTATTTGTTGCAACACATATGTCTGACATATATGTGAACTTTCATAATTGCACGTCGAAGTGAACAAGTCTGCTCATACTTGTCCAAGTGTTAATAGAAGGAAAAGATTGAAGTCAACTATGAGTAGATGGGTTACTAATGTTGGGAAATGATGCCTACAAGCCAAACAGGGTAGTGTAGCACTTTCGCAGAAGTATCCAATGGTCAACTCCTTGATGAGACAATCTCGTCATAATCAACTCCTTGATCTTGTCATAAGCTATTTGCAACAAGTCAAGTATTATAAAACCATTTTACCTTTGTCAATCTATAAATCCATCACCACACTTTAGACTTTAAGTCTTTTAGAGGGTCCACCAAGTTCTAAACTTGAATTATGTGTATGGATACTATCTCGAATTATTTTGGCGTATAGCCAATTCCGGAGTCAGGGCCTGATGACCCACAAGTATAGGGGATCTATCGTAGTCCTTTCAATAAGTAAGAGTGTCGAACCCAATGAGGAGCAGAAGGAAATGACAAGTGGTTTTCAGTAAGGTATTCTCTGCAAGCACTGAAATTATCGGCAACAGATAGTTTTGTGATAAGGTAATTCGTAACGGGTAACAAGTAACAAAAGTAAACAAGGTGCAACAAGGTGGCCCAATCCTTTTTGTAGCAAATGACAAGCCTGGACAAACTCTTATACAAAGCAAAGCGCTCTCGAGGACACATGGGAATTTCTGTCAAGCTAGTTTTCATCATGCTCATATGATTCGCGTTCGTTACTTTGATTATTTGATATGTGGGTGGCCCGGTGCTTGGGTACTGCCCTTCCTTGGACAAGCATCCCACTTATGATTAACCCCTCTCGCAAGCATCCGCAATTACGAAAGAAGAATTAAGGCAAACCTAACCATAGCATGAAACATATGGATCCAAATCAGCCCCTTACGAAGCAACACATAAACTATGGTTGAAGCTTCTGTCACTCTAGCAACCCATCATCTACTTATTACTTCCCAATGCCTTTCCCTAGGCCCAAACAATGGTGAAGTGTCATGTAGTTGACGTTCACATAACACCACTACAGGAGAGACAACATACACCTCATCAAAATATCGAACGAATACCAAATTCACATGATTACTTATAACAAGACTTCTCCAATGTCCTCAGGAACAAACATAACTACTCACAAATCATATTCATGTTCATAATTAGAGGGGTATTAATATGCATTAAGGATCTGAACATATGATCTTCCACCGAATAAACCAACTAGCATCAACTACAAGGAGTAATCAACACTACTAGCAACCCACGGGTACCAATCTGAGGTTTTGAGACAAAGATCGGATACAAGAGATGAACTAGGGTTTGAGAGGAGATGGTGCCGGTGAAGATGTTGATGGAGATTGATCCCCTCTAGATGAGAGGATCGATGGTGATGACGATGGCGACGATTTCCTCCTCCCGGAGGGATGTTTCCCCGGGAGAACAGCTCCGCCGGAGCCCTAGATTAGTCTGCCTGTGTTCCGCCTCGGCGGCACACTAAATCAGCTTCCTTATGATTTTTTTAGGGCAAAAGACACCATATAGCATAAATGGATGTCAGGGGGCCTGCAGGTGGCCCATGAGGCAAGGGGGCGCGCCCTCCACCCTCATGGCTGGTGGGTGGCCCCTCTTTGGTGCTTTCTTCGCCCAATTTTTTTTATATATTCCAAAACTGACTTTCGTGGAGTTTCAGGACTTTTGGAGTTGTGTAGAATAGGTCTCTAATATTTGCTCCTTTTCCAGCCCAGAATTCCAGCTGCCGGCATTCTCCCTCTTCGTGTAAACCTTGTAAAATAAGAGAAAAAAGGCATAAGTATTGTGACATAATGTGTAGTAACAGCTCATAATTCAATAAATGTCGGTATAAAAGCATGATGCAAAATGGATGTATCGACTCCCCCAAACTTAGACCTCGCTTATCCTCAAGCGAAAGCCGATATCGAAAAATATGTCCACATGTTTAGAGATAGAGGTGTCGATAAAATAAAATACGGACATGAGGGCATCATGATCATCTTTAGAACAACAACATATATATTGTCATATGATTTCTTATGCTAAAGTAACAATTGATACGTCTCCAACGTATCTATGATTTATGAAGCATTCATGCTATTTTATTATCTGTTTTGAATGTTTATGGGCTTTATTATACACTTTTATATTATTTTTGGGACTAACCTATTAACCGGAGGCCCAGCCCATATTGTTGTTTTCTTGCCTATTTCAGTGTTTCGAAGAAAAGGAATATCAAATGGAGTCCAAACGGAATGAAACCTTTGGAAAAGTTATTTTTGGAACAGAAGCAATCCCGGGAACTTGGAGTGCAAGCCAGGGAAGCGTCGAGGAGGCCACGAGATAGGGGGCGCGCCCACCCCTCCTGGGCGCGCCCTCCACCCTCGTGGGACCCTCAAGGCTCCCCCGACCGACTTCTTTCGTCTATATATTCCCATATACCCTAAAAACATCGAAGCGGACAATAGACCGGGAGTTCCGCCACCGCAAGCCTCTGTAGCCACCAAAAACCTCTCGGGAGCCTGTAGGCAGACTGCCGGGAGGGATCCTCACCGTTGGCCATCTTCATCATCCCGGCGCTCTCCATGACGAGGAGGGAGTAGTTCACCCTCGGGGCTGAGGGTATGTACCAGTAGCTACGTGTTTGATCTCTCTCTCTCTCTCTCGTGTTCTCTCTATGGCACGATCTTGTGTATCGCGAGCTTTGCTATTATAGTTGGATCTTATGTTGTTTCTCCCCCTCTACTCTCTTGTAATGGATTGGGTTTTCCCTTTGAAGTTATCTTATCGGATTGAGTCTTTAAGGATTTGAGAACACTTGATGTATGTCTTGCCGTGCTTATCCATGGTGACAATGGGATATCACGTGATCCACTTGATGTATGTTTTGGTGATCAACTTGCAGGGTTCCGCCCATGAACCTATGCATAGGGGTTGGCACACGTTTTCGTCTTGACTCTCCGATAGAAACTTTGGGGCACTCTTTGAAGTACTTTTGTGTTGGTTGAATAGATGAATCCGAGATTGTGTGATGCATATCGTATAATCATACCCACGGATACTTGAGGTGACAATGGAGTATCTAGGTGACATTCGGGTTTTGGTTAATTTGTGTCTTAAGGTGTTATTCTAGTACGAACTCTTGAATAGATCGATCCGAAAGAATAACTTTGAGGTGGTTTCGTACCCTACCATAATCTCTTCGTTCGTTCTCCGCTATTAGTGGCTTTGGAGTGACTCTTTGTTGCATGTTGAGGGATAGTTATATAATCCAATTATGTTATTATTGTTGAGAGAACTTTCACTAGTGAAAGTATGAACCCTATGCCTTGTTTCCTACCATTGCAATACCGTTTACGCTCACTTTTATCATTAGTTACCTTGCTGTTTTTATATTTTCAGATTACAAAAACCTATATCTACCATCCATATTGCACTTGTATCACCATCTCTTCGCCGAACTAGTGCACCTATACGATTTGCCATTGTATTGGGTGTGTTGGGGACACAAGAGACTCTTTGTTATCTGGTTGCAGGGTTGCTTGAGAGAGACCATCTTCATCCTACGCTTCCCACGGATTGATAAACCTTAGGTCATCCACTTGAGGGAAATTTGCTACTGCCCTACAAATCTCTGCACTTGGAGGCCCAACAACGTCTTGTAAGTGCATCTAGTGCCCCTTAGTGATTTTGGTGTATTGAAGACTTATAGGTTAAGGGACTAATGCGTTTGTGAGTGTACACAGGTCTATAAGTCTATGAGGAGTTTGATATTCTGAGAGAAAGTCGACCCCTAAAATGAAGTTCTTCGATCAAGACTTTGATATTCGAAGACTTTCAAGACTTTGAAAGTGAAGAAATTGGTGTGACCTTAAAGACACGGTATTCATTTGAGGAACATGAAGCGTGAAGACTTTTGTTTTTGTAGTTTCATTTTCTCTTTCTTGAGTCATAGGAAACACCGTACTGTTAAAGGGGGTCGAGGAAATACTAAGGAAAAATTTCCATGTGATGCTCAACTCAAACTCCTACACCCACCAATCCCTTCGAGTGAAGCCATTGGAAATCTCATACAGTTCAATCAATTTCTTCGTGTGATGAGCGTAGTTCTTCCAGTCACCGAGGACTTCTTTCGACCGAGGAGTTAGGAATTTGCAGTCTGAATTGCACGCACAAAGAGGAGCATGATAGCCCCGAGGAATTTGAGAGTCAAATTTCCGACCATTCTTTGTCTTCTTGGCGTCGGCTGTCCCAAAATATCTTATCCACCTAACGGTCATATCATTGAAGGGCATTTATGTCTTATCATGTCGGGCTGCTCCCTAGGCTATGAATAGTCGCCCCTACAACCACTAGTTGGTTGGCTGCTCGAGAGAACTTGACACTTGTCATTTGAGAGCAACCCATCCTCCGAGGACTTTGAGCGAAAATCATCAAGTGAGGACAATCCCAAAACCAAACCCCACAAACCCAAAGTGATTGAGCATCATCAAGAAATTGATCTGCGTGGATCCGACGCTTGTTACCTTTGAAGATTGTGCTTCTTCCAGACGGTTAGGCGTCAAGGTCTAGAGCATCCAAGAGGAATTGTGGATCGCCGAGTGACCAAGTCTGTGAAGGTTTGGAAGTCACCAAGACTTACCACGAGTGATTGGGCGACACTGCGTGGTCTTAGTTCAAGGAGAATACGGTGAGGATCGGGTGTCTGAGTTGCGGCTCGATGATCGGTGTCCGGACTGCGTGTCCTCGAGTTTAAATACTCGGCCGCTCCAACCAGACGTATAACCGAGACAACAGTTGGAACCGGTTTACCAAATCATTGTCTTCACCAACTAACTGGTTCTATTTCCTCAACCCTTTCATTTCCTCATTCTTGTGTTGAATGTTGTTCATATCGTGCTTGAAGACTTTGGTGAAGACTTTCTCAATTTCCTCGTTCAATTTCTTGATCTGTTTGTCTTCATCTTGTTATCCTGTGATTACGCTTTACGTACTCTGTGCTTGTCTTCATTTCATCATGATGACCATGCTTGTATCTGTTACGCTTACTTACGAGTACTTATTCATTGCAAGTAGTTCTTCGCTAAGGAATTTCCTCACCAAAAATTCCTCGGTGAAGAATTCATAAAATCGCCTATTCACCCCCCTCTAGTCGATATAACGACTTTCAATTGGTATCGAGCAAGGTACTCCTTGTTACGTGTGATTTTGGTTTAACCGCTTTGGAGTTTTAGTTATGTCGACTACGGTATGATCAAGGTCTCATTGGGTGTCCCACCTTTGATGGGACGGACTACCCTTATTGGAAGAACAAGATGCGAATGCATCTTGAGGCAATTGACAACGATCTCTGGTATGTTGTGGAAAATGGTGTCCCCTCTGTCTCACCCTCACTGAACGCTACCGATGTGAAGAGATTCAAGCAACTCGATTCTCAAGCGAAGAATATCATATGTGGACATCTGAGTAAAGGACAGTATGGAAGAGTGAGTGCTTTGGAAACTGCTAAGCTTATCTGGGATAGGTTGTCCAAAGTAAATGAAGGAGTCTCAACTCAGCGTGACTCTCGAGTTGATGTTCTTCAGAATCTCTTCAACCGCTTCAAAAGACTCGACAATGAAAATGTCCAACAAACCTTTGATCGCCTCACTGACATCTCAAATGAGCTTCAAGCCCTCGGTGCCACTGACATCACTGATCATGAAGTGGTGAAGAAACTGTTGAGATCGCTGATTCCTCATTTGATACTCGGGACTAATGATACAAGAACGTCTGATTACAAGTCTCTTGATCCCGCCGATATCCTCGAAGGCTAAATACTCACGAGTTCCACTTCTTAAAAGAGAGATCTCTATGGTTCAAACTATGGCAAACCACGTGCCTCAAGGCCAAGGCGTGTCTCGACTCAAATATGAGGATTACGGTAGTAGCCTTGGTGATCCTGAAGAATTGAGCCAGGAGCTAGCACTGCTCGTGAAGAAATTCCAGAAGTTCTCAAGACATGGCCGCTTTGGAAAATCCTCAAGAAGCAATGATTCCTCATCCAGTGACTATAAGAGAAGGTTGTGCCACAAATGCAAGAAACCTGGTCACTATATTCAAGATTGTCCTCAGTGGGAAAAGGAAATGAAGAAGAAGAAATACAAAGATTACAGTTCTGATGATGCGAAGAAGAAGAAGAAATCATCAAAATCTTCGTCATCAAAATCCTCAAAGTCTTCATCTCACAAGAGGAGCAGCTCCAAGAAGGCTCGGGCATTCATTGGCAAGGAAATGGACTCTGAAGCTGAATCTGAAGAAAATGATGAAGAGGAGGCGTCTGTGAATCTGGTGTGGCGAGTCTGGCCGTCGCTACTGCTTTCGTCAGCAAGTCCATCTTCAACACTGAAGAAACTGACCTCACCGACAAGCCTGATGAAGATAATGATGGCTACGCTCCCACCTATTGCTTCATGGCGAAAGGTGCTGTAACGCCCTCGATGCGGCTATATCTCCCACGTGTCGAAGCACGACTTAAAGGCATAACCGCATTGAAGGCAATGTCGCAAGTGAGGTAATCTTCACACAACCCATGTAATACATAAGGGAAAGAGATACATAGTTGGCTTACAATCGCCACTTCACACAAATACATGAATAAAGCATTACATCATCCAGATACAATCAAGGTCCGACTACGGAACCAAAATAAAAGAAGAACCCCAAATGCGACAAAGGTCCCCGATCGACCCCAACTGGGCTCCACTACTGATCAACTAGAACGAAACAACACAAAGGGCAAGATCTTCATCGAGCTCCTCCTTGAGCTTGGTTGTGTCACCTGCTCGGTAACATAGGCACCTACAAACTGATTTTGGAAGTATCTGGTGAGTCACAAGGACTCAGCAATCCCATTACCATGGGTATCAAGACTAGCAAAGCTTAATGGGAAAGGAAGGGGTAAAGTGGTGAGGTTGCCGCAGCGGCTAAGCATGATACGGTGGCTAACATACGCAAATGAGAGCGAGAAGAGAAACAAGCGGAACGGTCGTGAAGCTAGCAATGATCAAGAGGTGATCCTGAACACCTACTTACGTCAAACATAACCCAGAAACCGTGTTCACTTCCGGACTCCGAGAAGAGACCATCACGGCTACACACGCGGTTGATGTGTTTTAATTCGGATCTGGTGTCAAGTTATCTACAATCGGACATTAACAAATTCCCATCTGCCACATAACCGTGGGCACGGCTCTCGAAAGTTTAAACCCTGCAGGGGTGTCCCAACTTAGCCCATGACAAGCTCTTGCGATCAACGAAGAATAGACCTTCTCCCAGAAGACCCGATCGATCTCGGAATCCCGGTTTACAAGACATTTTGACAATGGTAAAACAAGACCAAGCAAAGCCTCCCGCACAGGCCGACAAATCCCGATAGGAGCTGCACATATCTCGTTCTCGGGGCACACCGGATGAGCAGACGTCGGGTTGGCATAGACCACTGTTGCCAGGGGCGCCGGACATCGCTTCGGTTTGGACCAACACTTAGACAAGCATTGGCCCGGGGGGCTAAAATAAATATGACCCTCGGGTTGGCCGACCCAAGGGAAAGGGATAGGTGGTGGTGAGGCAAATGGTAAAACCAAGGTTGAGCCTTGCTGGACAAGTTTTATTCAAAGTGAACTGTCAGGGAGGTCCCATAAATCACCCGACCGTGTAAGGAACGCAAAATCCGGGAACATAACACCGGTATGACGGAAACTAGGGCGGCAAGAGTGGAACAAAACACTAGGCATAAGGCCGAGCCTTCCACCCTTTACCAAATATATAGATGCATTAATAATATAAGAGATATTGTGATATCCCAACATAAACCCTGTCCACCATGGAGAAATCTTCAACTTCACCTACAACTAGCAACACTATAAGAGGGGCTGAGCAAAGCGGTAACATAGCCAAACAACGGTTTGCATAGGAAAGGTGTCAAAGGTTAGAGGTTCATGGCAATATGGGATGGCTTGATAAACAGGTAATAGGTAGCGCAGCATAGCGATAGAACGAGGCAACTAGCATAGCAATGATAGTAGTGAGATCCAGGGTAGCGGTCATCTTGCCTGAAATCCCGCAAGGAAGAAGAACGAGTGCAAGAAGAAGACGAACGGGAGTAGTCGAACGAATCCTCACAATCGCAACATTACCGGAACTAAGAAGCAACACCGGAAAGAAACAAACAACATGGTAAACAACCATCACATAAGCATGGCATGATGCACAATCAAGTATGATGCATGTCCGGTTTAATGAAGCATGGCATGGCAAAGTGCAACAAATAATACTACAAGTTAAGTGGAGCTCAATATGCAACAAGTTGCATATTGACAAAACACCACATCAATTATTTAGTTCTCTCTCGGTTATGCTACTCATCAATATTAAATGTTGTTAAACATGGCAAGGGGTGAAGCATAATTAAACTAACTATCTAGGCAAGCTTAAATGAGGCCGGAACAACAAACAACAATTCCGGAAAATCCCCATATGCATATTTTAGATTCGGTACTGTTCTGCCATAAACCATATTTTATTGTTGTTAAACAGGAAAATAAAGTGCACCATGTTAAACTAGGCATTTTTCCACCCCATTTACATATAAAGAACATTTAAAACCGAGCTACGGTTATTTAGTTATGAATTAAATCATTTTAGCATGACATTTAGCAAATTTAAACAAACAACATTTTAAACATGGATGAAAATGACATATTATTAATCTACACAAAATTCTAAGCATTTTACATGTATAAATTATTTTAATCCGATGCACGGTTGATGAGTTATTAGATGCATGATCATGAGGGTTTTTCGTAAACAAGAAATCACCGGATAATTAGACAAATCGCAGGACTGAAAAAAAAGCGGGCCGAAATCGTCCGGCCAGCGGTGCTCGGGGAGGGGTGGGGTTTTTCACCATGGGCCAAGGCCCGCTTGAGGAAGAGGAGGCCGGGCAGGCAGGCTGGGCCTTGCGACTCTGCTTGGACTTGGCGCTCGAGGCCACCCGGCCGCGACACAGCAGGGCGCAGATCAACGCTTTGACCGGATCGAGCCATGCTCGATCAGGGAAGCAGAGGGCGGCGACAGAGACTTGGCGAAGACGGCAGGCTTCAGCTGGTCTGAAGCAGCGCAAGAACGACGGGAGGAGCTGCGGTGAGCTTGAGGCGGATCCGGTCCACAGGCCATGGATCCGACGGAAGAGGGAGGCGCGGTCAACGAAGAAGAAGCGAAGGAGGCCATGGCATCGCAGAGGCGTTCGTCCTCCTCTCGACGCCGGACGGCGCGCGCGCAAGAGGAGCATGCAGAGGGACTTGGCGGAGCGAGGGACCGTGGGAACCGGCCGGATCCGAGGCCATGGCGGCGGCGTGGGGAGGCGGACGAGCTCCGGGGCAGCGGTGGTCGGGCGTCCATGGCGGCGGGTTGCTCCTGTGCACAAAGAAAAGAGAGAGCAGAGAGAGATGTGAGACGAGAGAAGAGAGAGACGGGAGAGGAAGAAAGGGAAGGAGAAAGGAGCAGAGGGGCGGCCTGGTGGTTCAGGTCGCCGGCGGCGGCGTGCTCCGGCAAGGCGCACATGGATCGGGACGGGGAGGCTGCGGCAGCAGGCGTGGATGCAGGGGGGCGAGGAGGGCCGTGGGGATCTCTGGCGATGGAGATCGATGGAAGGATGGGTCGATGGGATTGGGTGACAGGGGTGAGCTGTGCCTGGATCGGAAGGACGGATGGCTGGGGCGATTGGGCGGCGCTGAAAATTAGGAACGAGGGGGCTGGTTGTCTGGATCGGGGAAGGATCCCGAGGAACACGGAGACAAGAGGAGTGGCGGCGCGAGGTGGAGGATCGATGGGACAAGACCCCTAGGATCTAGGGTTGGAACTGTTTAAATAGCTCGGTGGACTAGCTTAGGGCAAAACGTACCCTCCGATCAAAATCAAACTGTCGGGAATAAACAGGTTATGGAGTCCAATTAACAAAACAGAGATGTTTTGTAGACGTTAGGGGATGATCCGGACACAACGGTGACGACAGTCCGGTTCGGGTTCGGGGCAGGTTTTGGACGCACGCGAGGGGTTTGCAGGATGGCAAGTGAGGTTAGGTGGTCACGGTCAAGAGGGAAGCAAAAACCCGATTGGTTTTGGAACGGTTAACGAAAACAAGGGGGAACGCGGCAACTACGAACGGATATGGTTTGAAAACAATGACGGCAACAGAGTGCCGATGCAATGCGAATGATGCGATGATGAAATGCATGACAAAACAAAATGCAAAACAACAGACAAAACCCAACCACAAAGAAAATATCATATCGCATCTCCGGAAAAGGCAAGAGTTGGACTTACGAATATGGAAAGTTGTATCCGGGGCGTTACAGGTGCTAAGGTACTCAAATACAACTCCTTTGAATCTAGTGAAAATGAATCTTATGAGGATCTTAAGCCCAGCTACTCTAAACTTGCTAAGATTGCTGTAAAACAACAACGGGCTTTTGAAAAGGTTCAAAACATGCTAGACAAAAGTGATGATATGTTGGGTGAAGAAATGGATCGCACTAAAGCCCCGATCGAAAATCTTCAGAGACTTGATCTAGGTTTGATAACCTTCAAAGTCATCATAACACTCTCTTATCTGATCATGAGAAACTTTCTTATGAATTTCTTCAAGAAAAGCAAGATCACGAGAAGCTTTCCTCTGAATCTCTTCAAAGAAAGGAAGATCTTGAAAAGCTAAGAGTGTGTTATGAAGATCTTCAGAAGGAGCGCGATTCATTACTAGCTCAACAAATCAGCGCTTCTCAGGAAGAATTTGTTCCTCCATGCTTAAAGTGCATTGAACGTGAAACTGCTAATTCTTCACCTAAATGTTCAAATGCTTCAACTGTTACAAATTCTTCATCTGCCTCTGCTATCACTAAATCCTCATCCGAGGACATTGCTAGTATCACCGACAATGCAGGTTGAAGGAATTGTACATGACAGCATGTACAAAAGCCTCAAAGGGCATCGACTCTATGTGATGTGCTTAAAAGCGATCCTCAACGAAACCCTAGGAAAGAGGGTATTGCCTTTGTGAGGAAACTTAATCTTGATGGAACATATTGAAAGCCCGAGTAGTACCCCAAAACCTCATGGGTTCTTTGCAAAGGGACCTCCAGTTGATCCATCTAACTTATCGGCTTTACATGTGAATCTCCTCATTCTTCCGATGAGTCATTTGACTCAACTATAAACTGTTCAAAAATCGAAATGGTGAAGTATTTGCTAGATATGTTGGCACTAACTCCAGGAACGGTTCCCCTATGAAGAAAATCTGGGTTCCCAAAAGTTATGTTGAAAGTCTTCAGGTGAATGTCCTCATGACACCACCTGTGAAGAACAAGAACCCCAGATCGAATTCTTCATATGGACCAAATTCTTCATATGGATCCAAGTCCTCATACGGACCAAATTCCTCACATGTATCAAATCCCTCAAAAGGATCAAAGTCCTCATATGATTATCATCGTGCTAACAACTCTGTCCCGCAGGGTAGAGCTAAGGGCTATGAATATGTGCATTATTCTTCAAACCATTATGTTCATAAGTCCTCGAAGAATTACTCTGCTTATTCATATGCTTACCCTAACCCATCTTATGTGAAACGAAACGGTTTGGCATCTTTGCCACCTTTCTCATATGGTGCTCGCAGAGTGATGAATTCTTTGCCACCCCTCCAGATGTGGGTGGTGAAGAAAAAGAACTAATTTCTTCTGCAGGGTCAGGTCTCTAGGCGTGCTTTAACGTTTGAAGAATTTCTTTGACCGACTGAAAAATGCACGAAAGGACGCAGCGAATCATGATGAAATGAACTTTCATTTCACACGTCCTCATCTTGCTATATCCATTTATTTGCTTGATGAAATTCATCGATGAACTTGATATCATATTCTTCATCGATGAAGCATATGAGATTGTAAGCTACACTAATTCATCTGCAGGATGATCAACCCAAAACCACCGAATGGGTCCTCGATAGTGGATGTACAAATCACATGACCGGTGACAAGAATCTATTGGTAGATGCTCCTTATCACCGTCACCTCTGAAGCATATCATCTTTCTTGACAAAGGCAAAAGTCGGTATTGGGTCTTGGTAAGGTTGCAATCTCTAAGGATAAACACATGGACAAAGTCATGCTTGTTGAGTCCTTAGGATACAATCTCATGTCGATCTCAATGCTTTGTGATCTTGATATGGTTGTTGTCTTTGGCAAGTATCATTGTGTTGTGATTATGGAAGTCGACAATTCCAAAGTCTTGAAGGCTTTAGGAGAGGAGATCTGTATATTGTTGATTTCTCTACAGGACCACAACCAGCCGTGTGTCTACTTGCAAAAGCTTCAGAAGGCTGGCTATGGCATCGACGACTTGGTCACGGAGGCATGAGGAATTTGAACACGCTTGCAAAGAAGAAGCATGTCATTGGCATTGAGAATGTCAAATTCCTCAAGGATCACTTATGCAGAGCCTGTGAAGCTGGAAAAATGACCAAGGCCAAGCATCCAGCAAAGACTATCATGACCACTACACATCCATTCGAATTGCTTCACATGGACCTCTTCGGACCTAATCATTACTCAGCAGTCACTAATGATGCATCTCTATATGGTTTTGTCATTGTTGATGATTACTCTCGATATACATGGGTACACATTGTTACTTACAAACATGAAGTGCAGGAAGTCTTCAAACGATTTTCCTCGAGGGCTTCAACCAACTTTGGTGTGAAGATCAAGCACATCAGAAGTGACAATGGAATTGAGTTCAAGAATTCCGGTCTTGATGCCTATCTTGATGAACTTGGTATTACTCATGAGTTATCTGCTCCCTATACTCCTCAGCAAAATGGCGTCGTGGAGCGCAAGAACAAAACTCTTGTTGAGATGGCTCGCACTATGCTTGATGAATACAAAACGCCTCAGCGTTTCTGGATTGATGCAATTGATACTATGTGCCACATCATCAACAGATTATATCTTCACAAATTCTTCAAGAAGACGGCCTATGAACTCCTCACTGACAAGAAACCCAATGTGAGTTATTTCAAAGTCTTCGGTGCTAAATGTTGGATTAGAGATCCTCACCACAACTCTAAATTTGCACCGAAAGCACATGAAGGTTTTATGCTTGGTTACGGAAAGGACTCGCACACCTCTGAGTCTTCAACATCGTTCTTCACAAGATTGTTGACCTTTGTAGATGTGCGGTTCGATGAAACTAATGGCTCGTAAAGAGAGCACCTACCTACATGTTAGATGAACCAGACCGAGGATGCTATCAAGCTCAAAGGCAACGAGGATGTCATTCCCTCTTGAAGAATCTGTGAAGAATTCATTCCAGTTCATGAAGAGCGTCGGTGATGCACTGAAGAAAATCTGAGGAAAATGGTCTTTGAAGAAAATGCTGATCAAATTCCTCGGCGACAACCAACTCATCCTCGCATTGCAAAAGAAGTGCAAGTGGAGAAGATCATTGATGACATTAGCGCACGGGTCCTCTCACACGCTCAAAAGCTTCACATTTATCTAACTTTTGTGGGCACTATGCTTTTGTCTCTATCACAGAGCCCACTAAGGTAGATGAAGCATTTCTAGAGCCGAGTGGATTCAAGCTATGCAAGAAGAATTACATCGATTCGAGCTTAACGATTATGTCAGGAATTAGTCAATCGCCCGGATCCTCGCAAGCATAATATCATTGGCACAAAGTGGATCTACCGCAACAAGCAAGATGAAAATGGCCTTGTGGTGAGGAATAAGGCACGACTAGTAGCTCAAGGCTACACACAGTTGAAGGAATTGATTTCGATGAAACTTTTGCACTGTTGCTAGACTTGAGGCTATTCGTATATTACTTGCTTATGCTAACCATCATGATATCATCTTATATCAAATGGATGTGAAAAGTGCATTCCTCGATGGTAAGCTTGAGGAAGAAGTATATGTTGCTCAACCCCGGGTTTTGAAGATCCAAAGAATCGACAAAGTCTTGAGACTCAATAAGGCCTGTATGGCCTCAAGCAAGCCCCTCGGGCGTGGTATGATACATTGAAGGAATTCTTCGTGAAGAACGGCTTCACACCGGTTCACTCGACCCTACTCTCTTTACTAAATCTTATGATGGTGAACTGTTTGTGTGCCAAATATATGTTGATGATATTATCTTTGGCTGTCTTGACCAACGTTATAGTGATGAATTTGCCTATATGATGAATGAAGAATATCAAATGTCTATGATGGGAGAGTTGAAATTCTTCTTAGGTCTTCAAATTAAATCGGTGAAGAATGGCATATTCATATCTCAGAGAAATACCTCAAAGATGTCTTGAGGAAATTCGGCATGCAAGATTGCAAAGGCGTCAAAATTCCTATGCCCACAAATGGCCATCTATGCAATTGATGAAAATGGTATTGACTTGATCACAAGGTATACCGCTCCATGATTGGTTCTTTATTGTACTTATGTGCATCTAGGCGGATATAATGCTTAGTGTTTGCATGTGTGCCCGATTCCAAGCTGCACCGGCGAATCACACCATAAGGCTGTGAAGCATATTCTTGATATCTGGCTCACACACCAACACTAGGATTGTGGTACCCCAAGGGCTCTGCTTTTGACCTCATTGGATATTCGACTCGACTATCTTTGGTGATCGTGTGGACCGCAAGTCAACATCGGCACTTGTCATTTCCTCGGACGATCTTTGACCGTTGGTCCTCGAAGAAAGCGAATCTGCGTATCACCGCTTCTCTGCTGAAGCTGAATACATTGCTGCTTGCTCTTCTTTGTGCTCAAGCTGCTTTGGATGAAGCAAACCCTCAAGGACTATGGCGTCAACGTGAAGAATGTGCCTCTCCTCTGCGACAATGAGAGTGCCATCAAGATTGCTCACAACCCAGTTCAGCACTCGAAGACAAAGAACATTCAGATTCGTCATCATTTTCTTCGTGATCATGTGTTGAAGGGCGACATCTCCATCGAGCACGTGAAGACTGAAGAACAACTAGCTGATATCTTCACTAAACCCTTGGATGAGAAGAGATTTAGCAAGTTGCGGTGTGAGCTAAATATCTTAGAATCTTCGAATGTTCTTTGAAAAGGACACACATCCTAACACTTATGCAAAATTGATGACTTAGATGTGCAACACATGAAGAAACATTTTTCTTCAATCAATGAAGAATAACACTCCAAGTGTGAAGAAATTAATGAAGAATTTGATTCTCGAGAACCCTCGACAATTGTACGCGGTGTCCGAAATCATCATTCTTATCTGATGGAGTCACGCCACCACAAAAAGTTGAAAATCTTCAATTTGAGTTTTTCCTCATTTTTGAAATTCTTGAGTTTTTCAAATTCTTCAACTTTGCAAAATCTTCACTGCTTCCGTCGTTTTTCTTCATTGGCTATATATATATATATACATGAGTTTATGTCCTCTACATCATTCACTTATGGCTATTTCTTCAAGTTTTTTTTGCTAAGTGAATGTGATCGGACCCTTCCCCCTCTATGCTATACTCAACCCAATCTATTCACAAATTCTTCATGTGCGTTCTAGTTGAAACTCGTTCAAAATCTTCACTGTGTCCTTGTCAGCTGAAGAAATTGCGAACGAAACTTTAAAACAAATCTTATCCAGATTTTCGGTTTTACCGCTCAAACCGTTCTGCATCCCACGATGCATTATTATATTCACCCACGATCTTACGATCTCATCTCGCACGATGCGTGGGTGACACATGTCGCGTGAAGGAGAAAGGGCAGGGGCATGTTCGTCCCAAAATCTTTGGGCGAACAGTTTTTCACCATGGCTATAAATACCCCTCTCCCCTTCCTCACTTCATTTACTCCGCTCGGTCACTGTCTCTCGCTCGAGCTCCTCAAACCCTAGTGCCGCCGCTACTCCATCATCGCCGGTGAGGAAGAGCTTCGCTGCCTCGACCTCGTCGCCGTCGTACTCGTGCCGGTTGCGGAAATCTTCACTCCGCCGCCGCCGTAGCTGTTTCCCTCTGCCAAGTTACGGCGTGGGAGATCTAACGTGACGAACTTCACCTCTGTTCATCTCAGTTCATCGTGTTCTTCGTTTCGGGTAATTAAAAGTTACTTTTATTACTCACTTTGATTCTCAAGCTTTCCTGAAAATCTTCAAAGGTGTTTTATTCTTCAAATCTTCACACATATGAACACCTCACACCTCAGATGCTCTTGATCCATTTCTCTAAGCAATCATTTTCTTCAAGATTCCTCAGTTGTGTGGATTTTCGATCTGTACAACTCTGGAACCTAAGACAAAGAGTGCTTAGTGAAATTCCTCAAGGCTCAACTGGTCAAATTCCTCAAAACTTGTCTTTTGAAAAACCTTACGAGAACGATATGACCTCTCCAAATTCCTCGCACCTACACTCTGTTCACGGTACTCATGTCCGCCGCTAAATCACTAGGTTCTCATCAACTTAACTCATTTGCAGCGTTCCTCAAAGAAAACTGCATACTTCTTGAGTGTTCAATTGTTCAAATTCCTCATCTGAAGAATATGGCTGAAGGAAAGAGACCGCAGAAAGGAGGAAAGAAACCTGAGGTCATGACTGCTTTCGAAATCCCTGATGACATATACAAGGATTATTGCACACCTGATGAAGCCAAATTTGGCAAAGAGAACAAGAATCAGCGCAAGGTGCGCATTCAAAGGATTGAACGGAGATGGGCAAGAGAATGGAGGGAATATCGATATGTTACTCCAAAGTACATGAAGAAATTCGCTTTAAATCCTCCATGCCCAAGAGCTCCATTGGCACCTGGCCAAGTAGCTGATCCCACTAGCATCAAAAGTGGTGAGGACTTTCCTGAAGAATGGGCTAGGCACCAAGCAAAATTGGCACGACAAGCCAAGGAGGCAGTGAGGAAATTCAATGAGGATTCTGCTGCTGCTACTGCTACTGAGGCCTCGGTCAAGCCGAGGAAATCAATGCCAAAGAAGCCTGCTCATAAGCCAAGTGCTTCACCAACAGCGCCCTCACGGCCAAGTTCCTCAGCTATGCCCTCACGGCAAATTCCTCAGACCACTACTGCTCCACCAAAGTCCTCAACACATGTGCATCTGGCTACATGCCAAAGGACTCTGTTTTTCAATTGCTTCGTGTCTCGGCAAGTTCCTCACCGCACACCAATGTCCTCATCAGGCCCCACATCTGTTGAAGACTAAAGCAACAATGGGCGCGGTCCTCGGCCAAGTCCAAGGAAGAAACAGGTTGCATTCCACGTGCCCTCTAATGATGAAGCTTCTGATGAAGAACTTGCAGAAATCATCAGAGACAGGCAAGTGAAGGCCGCTAGAGCCAAAGGCACATCTGTGCCACTGCTTTTGGATCCGAAGAAGATCCTCGACTACATTGACCTCGGCACAAGGATCCAAACACTCCAATGCCTCGATCGCCTCGACTCCGGTCAAAGTCACATCTTGACCCATTTCATCACTCAAGAGAAATGGAAATTTGAGAAGGCAAGAGAAATAAAGAAAGCTCAATCTAGAAAGGAGAAGCTCACGAAGAAGAATGTTGTCGGTGACACCGAGGAACTTCTCGGGCTCAATCTGAAATCAAGCCCTCGGCAAAGACTTGATGCATACAATGCTGATTGGCAAGGAGCCAAAGTGAGATTCAATCAACTTGACGAAGAAAATGACAACTATTGCAGCCCCATCGCAACAAGAAAATCCTCGAGTGCAGAGTCCGCTCGACTTTCTTGAAGAACATGCCAAGACCACCGATGATAGCATCTTGATGAAAATACAAGTTCAAGGGCTGATGACTCCATTCCAGCCGCTAAAGAAATTGCCGAGGATCCACTAGTGGTGCGCTGAAGAAATCGAAGAGATCAGGCAACTACATCGATTGCGCTGAAGAAAATCAACCAAAATCCTCGGCTCCTCCGCGCCTACACCAACTCCAGTTCTTCCTTACGCCTATGAAGTGAAGAAGACCAAGGCTGCAGAGCGAGCTGCGATGAAGAAAAGGAAGGCATCAATGCGTCAAATTCTTGACTGCGAAGAAAATGAAGCTAATGACCAGCTCACTTGAAAATCCGATTGATGCTGTTCCAATTTCCTCCATGTCATCAAAGGAAATTGTTCCTTATGGAGAAGACTACAAGATCCCAAGTGGATCTGATGAAGAAAATTAGTCTGCTGCTACGTCAGAGCAGCTTGATGATGAAATTGAAGTGGACGCAATCCCTTCAACGCCAGTCATTTCCTCACATATGCCTTAGTTCACAGCTGAAGAGGCTGGTGTTGAGGAAATTGAAAATGAAGATGAAGATGTGGATATTGGATGCACTACACCAGTGATGAATGATGACTTTTGGGAAAATCAGCATCCAAATACTCCTCCATTCACACCTATCCAACAGATTCCTCAGTCCCCGGCAACAACAGTTCAAATGGGCTCTGAAGAAACTCATCCCACATCATCTGTTCATGAAGAAATTCCAGCCGCTAGTCTTTGAAGAACCTCTTCTTCTTGATCCCCAAGCTGCACAAGAAGAGGAACCAGAAATTCCTCAACTTTGAAGAACACGAGATCGCGATTCACGAGGTTGTCTTTGCAAATCATCGACACTCCTCTGCCCAAGCGAAGAATCCGTTCTCAAGCAAGCAAAAATTCAAGGTTGAAGACTTCTTTTACGAGCATGTGTTCTTCATCGATTATAATCCATATGACTCTGCTCGCATAAGGAAGAGGCGTTTACGGACTGCTACTCAAGCCAACTTCTATTCCTCGGTCTTTGTTAGACAAGGACAAAATCTTCGATCATGAACATATTCCTCACGTGGATATGGAATCTACGCCATGCTTGAGCCGTCCTCGGTGTTATTCACGATGCGGGATTCTTGAATTTCTGCCGACATTTGCGATTGGAATGAAGAACTCATTCTTGATTCTACGCTACATTGCATATCCTTTGGAAATCTTTGAAGGCGTCAATTCATGGGTGCTGGATTGGATGACCGAAAACACTCATTATAAGGCACCGATGGCTGAATTGCTTCGTGTCCTTCCTCTTGATCCTCCCCATGACGATTACACGTTGCATCTACAATGACCCTAAACCGACAAATCATTATATGCAAGTGCTCATGAAGCCTTTGAAGCGAGGCAGGCCCCACGAACCAAATTCCTCGTCAAGGAATTGCTCTATGTGCCTCGGACCGTCTATCGCATTCAGCGAAGACAATGAGTCCTATCAAAGGCCACGACTCAAATGATGAAGAAGTCGTTGGCATCATGAAGAATATGCTTTTCAACATCATTCATGGCGTTCCGTCAACTTCCATGATTTCTTCATGAGGACTCGCAAGCGTTGCTATGTCACCATTCGATTTGAAGCCCTATCGCCTTGGATTATGAGATTCATAAGGGCAAGATCTTCACTTTGAATTACAAAGTGACACTCTGAACCATGGTAGCTACTTGCCTCCCATTGAAGTCCTCAAGCGACCAGTTTCATCATCTGATGATAAAGGGAAGGCAGCTGCTGTGATCGATGAAGGAACTCGTCCATTGGATGGTCAATTTCGCCTGGCTACATCTTATTCTACCAATGACGACTCTGCCACACATGACACTGCCGCAAATACCTCAGCCAAGCAAAATCCTCAAGCCACAGCACCCAGGGTGATGACTGATCGTGAGTTACTCCTCGGTCTTCATCAGAAGGTTGATCGCATTCACAAATGGGTAAAGCGTCAGTTTGGTGCAATTCTTCACAACATGACATCAACACATAATGCAGTGAAGAAAAACCACTACTACCTTCATGAAACCCTCAACCGCACCTGGGCTGTTCTCACTCATGTTTATAGCGCTGACGAACTGAAGACTATGGGTCTCAAGGAAGAATTTGGTGATCTGCACCTCCTCGAAGAAATTCAAGAGGGTCAAAGTTCCTCCACTGGTGGCCAGCTCTTATTCTTCATCGCGACAACGATGAGTATGAAGATTTGGACGACACTGCGGCAGGCCCTGATACAACAAACAACCCCGACAACGCTGGCGCTCCTCCATCAACTTGAAATTCTTCAGGGGCGTTAGTCCTTAGTTTCGATCCTTTTGGTCATTTGATGACAAAGGGGGAGAAATCTGAGTTAGTCTTCAAGCGGGTCTATACTAAGGGCGTTTTTTTAAGTTACAACTCTCGTTCTTCCGAGACTTTTATTGGATCGAGTTGTAATCTTAAACCCGATGGTGCCTTGATACTTTTGGACGGTGCTCTGATGCTTTTGATGCACTGAGCTCTTATACTTTTGATGTGCTATTCTGCATGCTTATTCCTCGTTAATATTATTGCACACATGCTGAATTACATCAGGCACCATATTTCATCATGCATTTCAAATTCTTCATATTATATTTCAAATGCGTGTATGAATTACAAGATATAGGGGGAGATCTCCATGATTCAATTCTTCAAATGTGCATTGCCTCAAAACCAAATTCCTCACTATGCACATCTTCAGGGGGAGTTCTTCTATATCTTGCAATACAATTCCTCAATATCAGTATTTACACTTCATATGTTTATCCCCGTTGAAAACTTAACCTATGTTTTTATCAATCACCAAAAAGGGGGAGATTGTAAGTGCATCTAGTGCCCCTTAGTGATTTTGGTGTATTGAAGACTTATAGGTTAAGGGACTAATGCGTTTGTGAGTGTACACAGGTCTATAAGTCTATGAGGAGTTTTATATTTACAGAGAAAGTCGACCCTAAAATGAAGTTCTTGATGAAGACTTTGATATTCGAAGACTTTAGAAGACTTTGAAAGTGAAGAAATTGGTGTGACCTTGAAGACCTGGTATTCATTTGAGGAACATGAAGCATGAAGACTTTTGTTTTCGTAGTTTCATTTTCTCTTTCTTGAGTCATAGGAAACACCGTACTGTTAAAGGGGGTCGAGGAAATACTAAGGAAAATTTTCCATGTGATGCTCAACTCAAACTCCTACACCCACCAATCCCTTTGAGTGAAGCCATTGGAAATCTCACACAGTTCAGTCAATTTCTTCAGTGACAGAGACACAGTTCTTTTGGTCACTGAGGACTTTGCTCTGACTGAGGAGTTAGGAATTCTCCAGTGCGAATTGCCTACACAGTGAGGAACATGATAGCCCTAAAGAATTTGAGAGTCAAATTTCCGACCGTTCTTTGTCTTTGCTGGCTGTCCCAAAATATCTTATCCACCTAACGGTCATATCATTGAAGGGCATTTATGTCTTATCATGTCGGGCTGCTCCCTAGGCTATAAATAGCCGCCCCTACAACCACTAGTTGGTTGGCTGCTCGAGAGAACTTGACACTTGTCATTTGAGAGCAACCCATCCTTCGAGGACTTTGGCGAAAATCATCAAGTGAGGAAAATCCCAAAACCAAACCCCCACAAACCCAAAGTGATTGAGCATCATCAAGAAATTGATCTGCATGGATCCGACGCTTGTTACCTTTGAAGACTGTGCTTCTTCCAGACGGTTAGGCGTCAAGGTCTAGAGCATCAAGAGGAATTGTGGATCGCCGAGTGACCAAGTCTGTGAAGGTTTGGAAGTCACCAAGACTTACCACGAGTGATTGGGCGAGACCTGCGTGGTCTTAGTTCAAGGAGAATACGGTGAGGACTGGGTGTCTTGAGTTGCGGCTCGATGATCGGGTGTCCGGACTGCGTGTCCTCGAGTTTACTCAGCCGCTCCAACAGACGTATAACCGAGACAGCAGCTTGGAACTGGTTTACCAAATCATTGTCTTCACCAACTAACTGGTTCTATTTCCTCAACCCTTTCATTTCCTCATTCTTGTGTTGAATGTTGTTCATATCGTGCTTGAAGACTTTGATGAAGACTTTCTCAATTTCCTCGCCTCAATTTCTTGATCTGTTTGTCTTCATCTTGTTATCTTGTGATTACGCTTTCTGTACTATGTGCTTGTCTTCATTTCATCATGATGACCATGCTTGTATCCTGTTACGCTTACTTCTGAGTACTTATTCCGCTGCAAGTAGTTCTTCGCTAAGGAATTTCCTCACCAGAAAATTCCTCAGTGAAGAATTCATAAAAATCGCCTATTCACCCCCCCTCTAGTCGATATAACGCACTTTCACGTCTACAAGAAGAAGGTTGTGTAGTAGACATCAAGATCTTTTCTGGCGCCGTTGCCGGGTAGGCTAGGTAAGCGGCACTCACACCCCGTCAACTAAGCTCTTTTCTGGCGCCGTTGCCGGGGAGGTGAGTGCTTGAAGGTATATCTTTAGATCTTGCAATCGAATCTTCTTGTTTCTTGTTTTATCACTAGTTTAGTTTATAAAAGAAAACTACAAAAAAATGGAGTTAAGTTTGTCTCTTACGTTTCATCTTTTTGATATCTTTCGTGAGAATGATGGAAAGGAAAACTGTGCTCAAGTGCTAGAATAAGAAATCTATAGAATGTTTGATACTAAATCTTTGAATGATGAGCATGATTGCAATGTTGTTAGTTTGAATTCCTTGAATATCCATGATGCTAATGATATGCAAAGCCACAAGCTTGGGGAAGCTATGTTTGATGAAGATGATATTTTTAGTCCCACAAGTTTTGATGAGAATATTTATTATGACGAAAGCATGCCTCCTATTTATGATGATTATATTGATGAAAGTGGATTTGGAGAGGTCATGACTTTATTTAGTGATGAATCCACTATTTCGGAAGAGGTTCCAATTGATTATGAGAGCAAAGTTGCCATCTATGATGATTATTGTGATGACTTGTATGCTATTGGGAATAATGATAACCATGAAACTTGTCATCATGATTTTAGTTTTCAATTGGATTATGCCTCACATGATAATTATTTTGTTGAGTTTGCTCCCACTACTATTCATGAGAAGAAATTTGCTTATGTGGAGAGTAGTCAATTTTCTTGGCTTGTAGATCATGAAAAGAATGCTTTAGGCACTGGTAATATCATTGAATTCATTCATGATGCTACTGAAAATTATGATGAGGAAGGAACATATGCTTGTAGGAATTGCAATAATGTCAAGTTTCCTCTCTATGTGTTGAAAATCTTAAAGCTATGCTTGTTTTGCCTTCCTATGCTAGTTGATTATTGTTCCAATAAGTTGTCTGTTCACAAAATCCCTATGCATAGGAAGTGGGTTAGACTTAAATGTGCTTGTCATATGCTTCATGATGCTCCCGTTATGTTTCAATTCTTATCTTTTATGTGAGCATCATTGTCATCATCATGCCTAGCTAGAAAGGCATTAAAGTAAAGCGCTTGTTGGGAGACAACCCAATATTTACCCTTACTGTTTTTGTGTGTACACATGATTATGCTACTGTATTAATCATGTTTTATATCTTTTGTTTCAATAAAGTGCCAAGTAAGACCTTTAGGATAGCTTACGGTGATAGTTGTGTTGATCCTGCTGAAAATCAGAAACTTTTGCATCCAATAAATTAGTTTTGATAATTCCCAGAAACGTGCTTATGATCTTATTCTTTTTGATCTGAATTGGTACACAAATTTCTTAGGATTTCCTAATTTGGTAGGATTTTTGGAGTTCCAGAAGTATACGTTTGATACAGATTACTACAGACTGTTCTGTTTTTAACAGATTCTGTTTTCCATGTGTTGTTTGCTTATTTTGATGAATCTATGAGTAGTATCGGAGGGTATGAACCATAGATAAATTTGAATACAGTAGATATTACACCAATATGAATTTAGAATGAGTTCATTACAGTACCTAAGTGGTGGTTTTATTTTCTTATACTAACGGAGCTTACGAGTTTTCTGTTGAGTTTTGTGTTGTGAAGTTTTCAAGTTTTGGGTAAAGATTCGATGGACTATGGAATAAAGAGTGGCAAGAGCCTAAGCTTGGGGATGCCCAAGGTACTCCAAGTTAATATTCAAGGGTAACCAAATCCTAAGCTTGGGGATGCCCCGGAAGGCATCCCCTCTTTCGTCTTCGTTCATCGGTAACTTTACTTGGAGCTATGTATTTATTCACCACATGATATGTGTTTTGCTTGGAGCGTCATTTTATTTTGTTAGTATTTGCTTGCTGTTATCTAGAATAATGTTTTGCATCTATATTTTCAATAAAAATGTCAAGGATAGCCTTTACCATGCTAATTTTGCAAGTATACATGCTGCTGTTTGAACACAGAAAGTTTACCGCTGTTGCAAAAATTCCCTAGAAAATTCAGAGCATGATATAATGTTGAAACTTTTTGCATAATGAGATCTGATAAATCTTCTATAGCGTAGTATTTTTCTCATAATTTTTGGATTTAGGGAAGTATTACTCTTGCATTCTTTACAGACTATACTGTTTTGGCAGATTGCTGTTTTGTTTGCATTGTTTGCATATGTTTGCTTGTTTAATGATTCTATTTGAGGATAGGAGTATTAAATATGCAGAGACATTTAGTATGCAATGTTGAATAATAATTTTAGTGATTTGTTACAGTAGAAAATGATAAGGTTTTTGCATTGGTTTATACTAACCTATCTCACGAGTTCTTATTGAGTTTGGTGTGGATGAAGCTTTTGATAAAAAGAGAAACCGGGATATCAAAGAAATTAAGGAGACACAAAAGCTCAAGCTTGGGGATGACCAAGGCACCCCAAGATAATATTCAAGAAGTCTCAAGCATCTAAGCTTGGGGATGCCCCGTTAGGCATCCCACCTTTCTTCTTCAACAACTATCGGTTAGTATCGGTTGAACCTAAGTTTTTGCTTCTTCACATGAGTTGTGCTATTCTTGTAATGTCATTTTATTTTGTTTTGCTTGTTGTTTGAATACAATACCAAGATCTGAAATTCTTAAATGAGTGAGAGTCTTCACATAGCTACGTAATCATTTAGCTACTCATTAATCTTCACTTATATCTTGTTGGAGTAGTTTGTCATTTACTCGTGTGCTTCACTTATATCCTATGAGTAAATGGTCGAATAAGTTGAATGTCACAAATCTGAAATTATATATGTTTCATTTGCTTATCCCATGGGGAGTAATGACTTCACATCTAAGAAGTAGAGATTGTAAATTTATTGAAGGTTAGCAAGCATTGTATTGGTCATTTGAACAATTCATGAAAGAATATTGAAGGAAGAGAGATTTCACATATAAATATACTATCTTGGACATCTTTTATAATTGTGAGCACTCATTAAGTATGACATGCTAAAGAATTGATGTTGGACAAGGAAGACAACGTAATGGGTTATGTTTTCTCACATCTCAGTTAAAATATATTGTCATGGATCATTCAAACATGTTGAGCTTGCCTTTCCCCCTCATGCTAGCCAAAATTCCTTGCACCAAGTAGAGATACTACTTGTGCTTCCAAATATCCTTAAACCCAGTTTTTGCCATGAGAGTCCACCATACCTACCTATGGATTGAGTAAGATCCTTCAAGTAAGTTGTCATTGGTGCATGCAATAAAAATATGTATGTTCTATTAGTGTGAAGAAAATAAGCTTTATACGATCTTGTTATGGAAGCAATAAAAGTGACGGACTGCATAATAAAGGTCCATATACAAGTGGCAATATAAAGTGACGTTCTTTTGCATTAAGATTTTGTGCATCCAACCATAAAAGCGCATGACAACCTCTGCTTCCCTCTGCGAAGGGCCTATCTTTTACTTTATGTCTTTTACTTTATGCAAGAGTTAAGGTGATCTTCACCTTTCCCTTTTTCATTTTATCCTTTGTCAAGCACCTCATGTTGGAAAGATCCTGATATATATATCCAACTGGATGTAAGTTAGCATGAACTATTATTGTTGACATCACCCAAAGGTGAATACGTTGGGAGGTAACACTATAAGCCCCTATCTTTCTTAGTGTCCGATTAAAACTCCATAACTATAAGTATTGCGTGAGTGTTAGCAATTGTAGAAGACTATATGATAGCTGAGTATGTGGAGTTTGCTAAATCAAGGCTCTGACATAGACCCTTCCTGAAAATAAGATGAATTGTAATTGTTTGATGACTGAGAATGAAGTTTGCTAGTTTTCAAGAAAGTTTATGCTCTATGCTTTAACATGTGAATAGCTTGTTACTTGATCTTGAGAAGTTTTATGAGATGAACTACTGTTATGACATATAATCATGCTAGAGAAGGTGATTGAAATTATCATTGATCAAACTTGTGCACCTGCTAGCATTCACACTTCATAAATTCTTTCTTTTATCATTTACCTACTTGAGGACGAGCATGAATTAAGCTTGGGGATGCTGATACATCTCCAACGTATCTATAATTTATGAAGCATTCATGCTATTTTATTATCTGTTTTGAATGTTTATGGGCTTTATTATACACTTTAATATTATTTTTGGGACTAACCTATTAACCGGAGGCCCAACCCATATTGTTGTTTTCTTACCTATTTTAGTGTTTCGAAGAAAAGGAATATCAAACGGAGTCCAAACGGAATGGAACCTTCGGAAAAGTTATTTTTGGAACAGAAGCAATCCCGGGAACTTGGAGTGCAAGCTAGGGAAGCGTCGAGGAGGCCACCAGATAGGGGGGCGCGCCCACCCCCCTGGGCGCGCCCTCCACCCTCGTGGCCCCCTCGAGGCTCCCCCGACCGAGTTCTTTCGCCTATATATTCCCATATACCCTAAAACACATCGAAGCGAACAATAGATCGGGAGTTCCACCGTCGCAAGCCTCTGTAGCCACCAAAAACCTCTCGGGAGCCCGTTCCGGCACCCTGCCGGAGGGGGGATCCCTCACCGATGGCCATCTTCATCATCCCGGCGCTCTCC
Source organism: Aegilops speltoides (assembly GCA_021437245.1). NCBI lineage: Eukaryota > Viridiplantae > Streptophyta > Magnoliopsida > Poales > Poaceae > Aegilops > Aegilops speltoides. The sequence goes on along the minus strand of CM038145.1, from coordinate 318,848,946 downwards.
ATGACGAGGAGGGAGTAGTTCACCCTCGGGGCTGAGGGTATGTACCAGTAGCTACGTGTTTGATCTCTCTCTCTCTCTCTCTCTCTCTCTCTCTCTCTCTCTCTCTCGTGTTCTCTCTATGGCACAATCTTGATGTATCGCAAGCTTTGCTATTATAGCTGGATCTTATGATGTTTCTCCCCCTCTACTCTCGTGTAATGGATTGAGTTTTCCCTTTGAAGCTATCTTACCGGATTGAGTCTTTAAGGATTTGAGAACACTTGATGTATGTCTTGCCGTGCTTATCTGTGGTGACAATGGGATATCACATGATCCACTTGATGTATGTGTTTGGTGATCAACTTGCGGGTTCCGCCCATGAACCTATGCATAGGGGTTGGCACACGTTTTCGTCTTGACTCTCCGGTAGAAACTTTGGGGCACTATTTGAAGTACTTTTGTGTTGGTTGAATAGATGAATCCAAGATTGTGTGATGCATATCGTATAATCATACCCACAGATACTTGAGGTGACAATGGAGTATCTAGGTGACATTAGGGTTTTTGTTGATTTGTGTCTTAAGGTGTTATTCTAGTATGAACTCTTGAATAGATCGATCCGAAAGAATAACTTTGAGGTGGTTTCGTACCCTACCATAATCTCTTCGTTTGTTCTCCGCTATTAGTGGCTGTCGGTGTCAAAACTGGCGGATCTCGGGTAGGGGGTCCCGAACTGTGCGTATAGGCGGATGGTAACAGGAGACAAGGGACACGATGTTTTTACCCAGGTTCGGGCCCTCTCGATGGAGGTAAAACCCTACTCCTGCTTGATTGATATTGATGATATGGGTAGTACAAGAGTGGATCTACCACGAGATCAAAGAGGCTAAACCCTAGAAGCTAGCCTATGGTATGATTGTTGTAATGGTTGTGTCCTACGGACTAAAACCCTCCGGTTTATATAGACACCGGAGAGGGCTAGGGTTACACAGAGTCGGTTACAATGGTAGGAGATCTACATATCCGTGTTGCCAAGCTTGCCTTCCACGCCAAGGAAAGTCCCATCCGGATACGAGACGAAGTCTTCAATCTTGTATCTTCATAGTCTTGGAGTCCGGCTGTCCGGACACCCCCTAGTCCAGGACTCCCTCAGTAGCCCCCGAACCAGGCTTCAATGACGTCGAGTCTAGCGCATATATAGTCTTCGGCGTTGCAAGGCGGGTTCTCCTTCAAATTCCATGTGTTTGCTGGATAGTATCCGGCTCTTTTATAAATGTTGCGCTCCTTGGCTTCCACGCCCAATAATGGCCTTCTTCCACGCGTCGCACGAATGCGAAAAGCCAGGGTATCTTTTATGTTTTACCCCCTAGCTGCGCAAACAATCTGCCTATAAGAGAGGCAAGAATCCGGATCCAAATCACACCATCTTCCTTCCGCGAGTACTCATCGGAGCGCTTCTGACCAAGAATCCATTCCATCATGGACCATCGACGCAGCTCCTCTTCTCGCGCTCCCAGCCCTCTGCCCGGAGATTGGAGGAGATGTTCTGTCCCGCACAACGAGCTGGTGACGCTCCAAGCGGAGGGATACCTTCCTCCGACCTTTATGGTCCCGGTTCGAGCCGGGCTGGCCACCTACAAAGGTGGGAAGCAAGCGGAGGCCACCCCTAGTCCCAACAAAGGGGAGCGGGTATGCTTCGTCCCCTATTTGATAAGGGGGCTTGGATTTCCTGTACATCCGTTCCTCCGCGGGCTTCTGGAGTTCTACGGACTCCAGCTCCATCACCTCACGCCCGCCTCTATTCTGCATATAGCGGTTTTCGTAGCTCTTTGCGAGCTATTCCTGGGCATCGAGCCCCACTTTGCGCTGTGGAAGAGGCTATTCTGCCTCGTACCCCGCTCTCACGAGGGGTCAATATATCAAGTGGGCGGTGCCGAAATATGGCGATCGCCGGGACGGATATCCCCACCTTTGCACTGCTTGGATCGGCCTCCGGAGTTTAGCGATGCTCCTCTGAAGAAACGCTGAGTTGGCGCCATGAGCCCTCACCGGAGGAAGACAAGAGCGTCCATTATTTGATGGGCGGATAAGGTTCTTGGCCCATTCGGACTGACCATGATTGGAGTCATGGCCACATGCATTATGCAGGGGGTGCAGCCACTGCAATACAGGGGCCACCCCATGTGGGATTTCAACAGGGAGAATGATGCCACTCGTCATGGCCGCCAAGGGCCGGGATCGGCCGAAGATCTGGTGAAGATTCTGTCCGGCCTGTACAAGGGGGAGAAGGAGGACTTCCTCCAGACGAGCCCATCAAATGGGTTCTCCATGAACAACCCTCGGAGCTGGGTAAGCGGATGTTCATTTATCCGACCCACGCTTTCAAAGTTAAGTACCTAACTTTTATGGTTTTTGACGCAAGATCTGCGCCGGACTGTGGAGAGCATACATAGCCCGGCCCCACAGCCCGAGGATCCAGAAAGATCCCTTGATCCGTCCTTCGAAGAGGATCCAGACATAAAGGTGGAGCTAATTGACGGGGTGTTTCACCACCTCGGCATGGATAATGCTCTAGTCGCCATTACGGTGACTACCCGCCTATCTCCGGCTCCCGGTGATTGTGACCAAGTCCTATCACCATTATTTAAATCCTTCGCATTTCGACCACCGTATACAATGGTGTCTCGCAGAGAGTACCTTCAAGGCGGAAGCCGAACCATGACGGTGACCCACGAGTCATCCGGCCCAAGACGGAAGAGGGATCTTGATTAAATCAAACGTCACCGCAACGGTATAGCTCGCGACCATTGTTTAGGACAAAAGTTCCAAGGAGGTGTTTGAATGCTCATAACTTTTGCAGGAGAAAGAGTGCCCGCTGGACTGCGGGCGGAGAGGTTGCCAACCAAGCCTCTGCCAGCCAGGCTCCAACACCTAGTCTGGAGGGGGAGGCGAGCGCAAGGCGCGAGCCGGATACTCCTCCAACAGAGGATGCCGATAGACTGTCCGCCACCAAGTCTGAGGTGGAGAGCGCCATGAACCATAGGCGTCGCCGGATAGTTTTTCATGACGCGTGCTTCTCCCCTGAGGCATTGAATGCCTTTAGCGCTGGGACGCGCACCTCCAGCTGCTCAAGATGGTTTGACCAGAGCCATGGAGCGGTATGTAAAAGACATCTGGTAAGAGATTTTAATAGTTGTATATGCGGTAGCCCCGAGACTTAAAGTAGTTAGGCTAACTGATTTAAGGATCATTTGATATCTGAGGATCTTCTGAGAGAAGAATACCCAATTGTCCCGGGAGCTACAAGAGTGCAAGGCTCAACTTGAGGCAAGACTTCATTGCCGCAGAGGAGACATTGAGACCCCTCACGTAACACATTATTTCAAAAGATAAGCGGTGTCTTGGCGTGCGTGTAAGTCGACAATGATATTGCAGATGTTGCGGACCGGATCCGACAAGCAACAACATCTGCACCACCAAGGTGGCGAGAGGGTCTTGTGAAGGTGCAGCAGAAAGGAACAAACTCCGGGATGCCCACGCCCAGCTTGGAGAGGAGCTGAAAGGTGTTCGGGCCGAGCTATGCAGCTCCGTGAAGGAGAATCGGTAACCGTCGCGGCATCTATAGTAAGTGCTTGAGCAAACTCCTTTGAAAAGAAGAGTTCGGCGAGGAAGTCAATTGACGAAATATATCTCGTAGGTGTGCTCACAGTGTCGCCCTACGGAGGAGATGCCCGATCAGCGAGTGATCAACTTCCCGAGTGGTGCAACTGCTCGAACGAGTTCGGCGATGATGAGCGCGTCATCCAGCTTTATGGCCGCCCTCTCCCTACCCGAGGGCCTTGGAGAGCTTGCGGAGAAGCTTGTGAGCGCGGCGCTTCCGTTTATGGAAGATATCGGCCTGCCGCCAAGGTGCCAGGGAGGCCTGGGCCATGGTGAAGACACGGCACAAGAAGGCGGATCCCAACCACATGGCCGAGGTCGGACCTGTGGGGCCCGATGGGAAGGAGATCCCTATGAGTTTAGTGTACGGCCAAGTAGAGTTGGCGCTAAATATTCCCAACGGGATCAGAATTAGACAGCTGTTAGACAGATTGAGGAGGAATCTGATCGGTCGATTTGACAATGTATTTTAAAATGACATGTAAAATGCCTTCTAGCAGATTGTAGATCGTTTGTCTTTGCCGACCTTTTAAGCTTCAGCCTCGGGACCCTAGAGTCCGGAGTGTGTCGAATACCTTCTCGGTTAAGAAACAAGCTGGGCATGCATGGAGACCAGCCGTAGGGTCATTAGTGCTTTATCGGACAAGTGCCCAACTAGTTATGTTATATTACATGGTTAGTAAGAAACATCTTCCAGGAGAATAGTTCCGTTAAGGGTTCCTTTCCACGGAGGCATGCCCTAAAGTGCATGTCCGACTGCGAAAAGAGCAGGAAAACATCTGGGGCAGATAAATAAATAGGTAAAAATCATCTTTCAAGTCACCGATCGAATATCCCCTTAAGAATGCTAGCTTTCGGCTTCACCCGACCGAGGTACACATCCGGTGACCCGCAATAACAATCGCAGAGGTGCTCCATTTACCTCCTAGCCGAACAATCGGGAGCGTGGGGTAAGCACGGAGCCAGCAACCCAGCTTGGCCAAAACTTAAGTCATATCGATGCATATAATGGTGAATAAAAGGTACATGTGGAAGTTTGACACATGTGCTGGGCATGAAGCCCTTATAAGTAAGCTTCTGGTAAAGAAGCCCCCAGGTATAATGAGTGCGGATAGCACATCAAGTGTTGTGCGAACAATGCACCAGTAGGCCTTTAAGGGCTTTTATGAAAAGGGCGAGAGAAAAAAGAGAAACAAAAGACAGCTGAAGTGTAAAAATTTGGACGGGGGAAGGAGACGAACTCTTAGTCCGACGCTAGGCGTAGAATCTTCGGAGGCGGGCTGCGTTCCATGGGTTCGGCTCGAGTCGGTTGTCCGACGCATTTCGCAGACGGTATGCTCCACCGATCAGGACTTGATCGATAATGAAGGCCCCCTCCCATTTGGGCTTGAGCTTGTCCTTTTTCTTGTCCTGCAGGCGTAGAACTAGTTCGCCAATATTGTAAGTCTTAGCCCGTACTTCTACTTTGATATCTTGAGCTGCTGGCGATAGAATGCGGAGCGAGCCTTGGCGGCGTCGTGTTCTTCCTCCAATGCATCAAGCTGTCCCGTCGATCCAGCTCGGCTTCTCTTTCTTCGTACATGCGCACGCGAGGTGAGTCATGAATGATGTCGCAGGGCAAAACTGCCTCTGCGCCGTATACCATAAAAATGGTGTGAATCTGGTAGTACGGTTGGGCATTGTCCGTAGCCCCCAGAGTACAGAGTCGAGCTCCTCTACCCAGTGCGTGTCAGATTTCGTAAGGGACCGCACTAGTCTGGGTTTGATGCCGCTCATTATTAGACCATTTGCTCATTCCACTTGACCTTTGGTTTGAGGATGATAGACTGAAGCGTAATCGAGCTTAATGCCCATATTTTCGCACCATAATTTAACCTCGTCGGCCGTGAAGTTCGTGCCGTTATCGGTAATGATGCTATGGAGGACACCATAACGGTGTACTACCCCGGATATGAAGTCTATCACTGGTCCGTACTCTGCCGTTTTAACTGGCTTGGCCTCTATCCATTTGGTGAATTTGTCCACCATGACCAATAGGTACCTTTGCTTGTGGGTTCCCCCTTTAAGGGGTCCAACCATGTCAAGCCCCGGACCATGACGGCCGTAATGGGTATAGTTTTGAGGGCGGTGGGTGGCATATGGCTCTGATTAGCAAAGAGCCAACAATCAACGCATCTTTGGACTAAGTCCTGAGCATCTGCCTGGGCCGTCGGCCAATAGAATCTTGTACGGAATGCCTTGCCTACCAGGGCCCGGGCTGCGGCGTGGTGTCCGCCTAGTCCGGCATAAATTTCAGCCAGAAGGTTTCGCCCTTCCTCTTCGGAGATACACCTTTGAAGGACTCCGGTTGTGCTTTTCTTGTAAAGTTCCCCCTCATGGACCTTGTAGGCTTTAGACCGCCGAACTATGCAGCGAGCCTCGTTTTGGTCTTCGGGAAGCTCCTTCCTAATCGTAGGCTAGGAATGGTTACGCCCACGGGCAATTCTTGTCATTATTTAAATGGGTTGAAGGCGTTATTTCATCGGCTGAGTCACCGATTATGTCAGATTGTTCTGTGTTGGGTGGTGCGGCTGCTTCCGGGTTGTTATTTCCGGATTCCTCTTCCCATAGTACGGATGGCTTAAAGAGCCGTTCCAGGAAGATGTTAGGAGGGACAGCGTCGCGTTTCGCGCCGATGCGTGCCAATATGTCGGCTGCTTGGTTATTATCCCGGGCTACGTGGTGGAATTCAAGTCCTTCGAACCGAGCTGACATTTTTAGGACAACATTGCGATAGGCTGCCATTTTCGGATCCTTGGCATCAAAGTCTCCGTTTACTTGGGATATTGCAAGGTTTGAATCCTCACAGACCTCTAGGCGTTGAATGCCCATGGAGATTGCCATCCGGAGGCCATGTAGGAGGGCCTCATATTCGCCGCATTGTTGGAGTCCATGTTCATTATCTGAAATGCGTATTGGATCTGTCCCGGTTGGGGACGTCAATCGACGCCAAATTTCCAAGCCGGCCAACATTTTGGAGCCGTCGAAGTGCATAATCCAATTGGAGTATCGCGAGATTCTTTAGGGAGTTCGACTTCACCCATTCAATGACAAAGTCAGCCAGACTTGCGACTTTATAACTTCGCCTAGGTTTGTAAGTTATATCAAATGGTAGGAGCTCGATGGCCCATTTTGCAATCCTGCATGTCGCGTCGTAGTTGTTTATAATGTCGTTGAGGGGTACTTCGGAGGCCACTGTTATCGAACACTCTTGAAAGTAGTGTCGGAGCTTCCGGGATGCCATGAACACTGCGTCGCTATCTTTTGATAGTGCGGTAACGGGACTTGCGGGGAGTTAAGGCGGTGGATCGTAGTACACTGGTTTTGAAGAGGGTATTTATGCCCTACGCTTCTCGTTCGACGACGAGTACCGCGCTCACAACTTGATGTGTTGCGCGATGTATAACAACATTGGTTCGCCCGGGTTAGGCGCAGCCAGACCGGATTGTTGCCAATATGGCTTTTATTTCTTGAGTCGGCGGTGGCGCATCCGTCCACTCGAAGTGTTGGTGCGCTGAGGAGGCGATAGAGGGCAATGCCTTTTCTCCCAAGCGGAGATAAAGCGGCTTAGAGCCGCCACGCATCCGGTCAATTTTGTATTTGTTTGAGGTCTTTTGGAATATCTAGCTGTGACAGAGCTCGGATCTTAGCTGGGTTCGCTTCAATTCCTCTACGGATACAATGAAGCCCGTGAGCTTTCGGTGATGCGTCAAAAACGCATTTTCCGGATTCACTTGATGTCATATGCTCGGAGGTTGTCGAATGTGAGCCTCAAATCGTCTACTAGAGTCTCGGCGTGTTTGGTTTTGACGACTCGTCGTCTCGTATCTTCTCTTGTTTTGCCGATCTGGGTAGCGGACATATACGAATCATGCGCTGATATGTTGCGCCGGTGTTTTTGAGTCCGAAGGGCATCGTGTTGAAGCAGAATGGTCCATATGGAGTAATGAATGCCATTGCGGCTTGGTCCACTTCTGCCATCTTGATTTGATGGTAGCCGGAGTATGCGTCAAGGAAACACAATGAATCGTGTCCTGCAGTAGCATCGATTATTTGGTCGATGCGGGGAAGGGGGAAGGGATCCTTTGGGCAGGCCTTGTTGAGGTCTTTAAAATCAACGCATAGGCGCCAGGATTTGTCCTTCTTTGGTACCATTACCAGAGTTGCTAGCCATCCGGATGTTTGATGTCTCGATGAATCCGGCTTCCATGGTTTGGCTAGCTCTTCTCCCATTGCTGTCTTTTGGGTTCAGTAAAATCATCGAAGAGCCTGTTTGGTCGCTTGAATCCTTTAGGATGTTTAGGCTGTGTTACGCCAATCTGCGTGGGATTCTGGCATATCTGAAGGGTGCCGAGCAAAGATGTTCAATTTTCGAAGGAATTCTTGCGGTCGACATCTACATCGTGGTTCAACTGCGTGCCCGATGGAGGCCGTCTTTCTTTGGGTCCATTGGATGGACACGGAATCGACTATTTCTCCGCTGGTTTAAAGGAGGTGGACTTGGATCTCTTGTCGAGTATCACATCGTCCCTATTAACCGTAGAGCGCAGCGCAGTGAGTTCTTGTGCCGCTAGGGCTTCGGATAGTGCCTCCAGGGCTAATGCGGCTGTCTTGTTTTCGGCGCGGAGTGCTATGTCCGGATCACTAGTGAGAGTGATTATTCCGCCGGGCCCAGGCATCTCAAGCTTCATGTACCCGTAATGGGGTATGGCTTGAAAAATTGTGAATGCCTCTCGTCCTAATATAGCGTGATATCCGCTGCTGAATGGGGCCACTTGGAACGTGACCTCTTCGGACCTGTAATTGTCCAGCGAGCCGAACACCACATTAAGTGTGATTTTTCCTGTGCAGCGCGCTTCCCGGCTAGGGATTATCCTCTAAAGGTTGTGCTGCTTCGCTCAATGTGGCTCCAGTCTATTTCCATTTTTTGAAGAGTTTCCTCGTAGATGAGGTTTAGTCCGCTGCCGCCATCCATGAGTACCTTGGTAAGACGAAAGCCGTCCACTATTGGACTGAGGACCAATGCGGCTGGTGCTCGGGCTGTTCGGAATTTAGGTTCGTCGTTGGCGTTGAAGGTGATGGCCGTGTCGCTCCATGGATTTGTTGTTGCTACTTGGTAGACTTCGGCGAGGCTGCGGATTGTTCGTTTTCGCACATTATTTGATGCGAAAGTCTCGATGATTTATTGACACCGTCTTGGTACTGTTGCGGTGGTTTTCGGGGCTAGATGCTCCTCGCCACTTTTGGCCACCGCCGCAATATCCAACATGCTCGAAGGCTATGTGTTGGGGTGGCGCATATAGATCTTGTGAATTTTACAGGTCCGCCGAGCCATCCCTCGAAAGACGGTTCCTTGCCCTTTATGGGGTTTTTGCTTTTGGCTTTTGTACCGGTGCCCGAGTGTCTGCACCCTTTTATACGGACTAGTGTTGTATTCGGGCGGATTGTCCCAAAACTTAGTTTTGGTTTTCCGAAACTCTCCATCGCAAAAGTACTTTCGTACTATGGGCGCTTGGTCGTGGCGTGTAATTTCACGGCGATCGACGGCGTTCAAGATTCCTCGTCCGTGCAATTATTGCGAAAATTGAAATTGCATTTTCCTCTCGGCAGTCCTTTATCCCGTCCATAACCGGGAGGAATCGCCCAATAATGATGTCTTCGTTTCAGCGGGCTCTTGCGGATTTGAGATAGATCGCATATGTCCGGGTGGGTGGGTGGAATTAAGTCCGAATCCTACCCATCTCGAGGCTCAAGGGCGAAGTTTCAATTTGAAGCTTGGATCGTTGGACGTTGTCCAACGAGTCCGGTCCGATGCCTGACTTTAGGTTCAGTGCTTGATCGAAGTCCATCCCCCTGCGGGAATCCGGCATGGAGGGTTTGGAAGCCCGGACATGACTAGTTTTCAATATAGGAGAAGAGTTGCTGCGTTGTTCCTCTACCACCGCAACATGGTGGGTAACCTGGGGAGAGTTAATCTCTCTCAGATCGGTTTTAAGCGCAATCTGATTGTAGTCAGAGCGACTCCCTGATGCGGCGATCACGATCCAAGAGTTCGTTACTGGACGAGAGCTCTGTTGATCCAGCTGCTCGGCGAATTCGAGTTGACGTGAAGATTGCTTTTGATGACCCGAGAGGTCATCGTCGAAGCGATGGCGAACAGCGGTCATGAGAAACCACCCAGCCGGATAGTTTGGCCGGCGGCCAAGGCTCCTTTGGCGAAGATACCGTCTTTGAAGACGGGAAGAGGCATCCTTCCTATCGGTGACGGCACAAAGTAACTCTCAATGAAAGCACCAATGTCGGTGTCAAAACCGGCGGATCTCAGGTAGGGGGTCCCGAACTGTGCGTCTAGGCGGATGGTAACAGGAGACAAGGGACACGATATTTTTACCCAGGTTCGGGCCCTCTCGATGGAGGTAAAACCCTACTCCTGCTTGATTTATATTGATGATATGGGTAGTACAAGAGTGGATCTACCACGAGATCAAAGAGGCTAAACCCTAGAAGCTAGCCTATGGTATGATTGTTGTAATGGTTGTGTCCTACGGACTAAAACCCTCCGGTTTATATAGACACCGGAGAGGGCTAGGGTTACACAGAGTCGGTTACAATGGTAGGAGATCTACATATCCGTATTGCCAAGCTTGCCTTCCACGCCAAGGAAAGTCCCATCCGGACACGAGACGAAGTCTTCAATCTTGTATCTTCATAGTCTTGGAGTCCGGCTGACGATGATAGTCCGGCTGTCCGGACACCCCCTAGTCTAGGACTCCCTCAGTGGCCTTGGAGTGACTCTTTGTTGCATGTTGAGGGATAGTTATAGCATCCAATTATGTTATTATTGTTGAGAGAACTTGCACTAGTGAAAGTATGAACCCTATGCCTTGTTTTCCTACCATTGCAATACCGTTTACACTCACTTTTATCAGTAGTTACCTTGCTGTTTTATTTTTTCAGATTACAAAAACCTATATCTACCATCCATATTGCACTTGTATCACCATCTCTTCGCCGAACTAGTGCACCTATACAATTTTCCATTGTATTGGGTGTGTTGGGGACACAATAGACTCTTTGTTATTTGGTTGTAGGGTTGCTTGAGAGAGGCCATCTTCATCCTATGCCTCCCACGGATTGATAAACCTTAGGTCATCCACTTGAGGGAAATTTGCTACTGTCCTACAAACATCTGCACTTGGAGGCCCAACAATGTCTACAAGAAGAAGGTTGTGTAGTAGACATCAACAATCTATTCACAAAGTAAAGTATGAATCAGAAACTTCATTGAAAATTAACAAACTATGATCTCGGTCATTGAAGCAATTGCAATTTATCATAACATTGGAAAGAGTCAATATAAGGGCTTTTCAGCAAGTCCACATACTCAACTATCATTTAGTCTTTCACAATTGCTAACACTCACGCGATACATATGGGTATGAAGTTTCAATCGGACACAGAGAAAGATAGGGGCTTATAGTTTCGCCTCCCAACCTTTTACCTCAAGGGTAATGTCAACAATAATACTTTATGAAAACCTACATCCAAGTGGATATATATATCAGGATCTTTCCAACACATAGTGCTTGCCAAAGGATAAAGTGTAAAAAGGAAAGGTAAGATCACCGTGACTCTTGTATGAAGGTAGAAGGTAAGAATAAAAGATAGGCCCTTCTCAGAGGGAAGCAGAGGTTGTCATGCGCTTTTATGGTTGGATGCATAAAATCTTAATGCAAAAGAATGTCACTTTATATTGCCACTTGTGATAGGGACCTTTATTATGCAGTCCTTCACTTTTATTTCTTCCATATCACAAGCTCATATAAAGCTTCTTTTCTTCATACTAATAGATCATACATATTTAGAGAGCAATTTTTATTGCTTGCACCGATGACAACTTACTTGAAGGATCTTACTCAATCCATAGGTAGGTATGATGGACTCTCATGGCAAAACTGGGTTTAGGGATGTTTGGAAGCACAAGTAGTATCTCTACTTGGTGCAAAGAATTTGGCTAGCATGAGGGGGAAAGGCAAGCTCAACATGTTGGATGATCCATGGCAATATAACTTGTTCGGATATAAGAAAACATAACCCATTATGTTGTCTTCCTTGTCCAACATCAACTTTTTAGCATGTCATATTTTAATGAGTGCTCACAATCATAAAAAGATGTCCAAGATAGTATGTTTATATGTGAAAACATCTCTTTCTTGATTACTTCCTATTAATTGTAACGATGACCAAAACTATGTTTGCGAACTCTCAACAACTTTTATTCACCATACTCTTTATATGTGAAGTCATTACTCTCCATAAGATCAATATGATCTTTTTATTTCTTTTTATTCTTTCTTTTATTCCCTCAAAAATCATAGCAAGATAGCAAAGCCCTCAACTGAAAACTAATCTTTATTATATATAGCTCACGGACTCGATTACATAGATAGAGATCGAAACAAAACCCAAAGCTAGATCATACTAAAACTTTATTCTACTAGATCAAGATATAACCAAAAGGATCGAACTAAGAAAAACGGTAAAGATAGAAGTGTGATGGTGATACGATACCGGGGCACCTCCCCCAAGCTTGGCAATTGCCAAGGGGAGTGCCCATACCCATGTATTTATGTCTCTTTCTTCGGAGGTGGTGATGTGATATTCTTGGCGATGATGCCCTTCAGGATATGATTCTCGTCCTCGAGCTTATTAACTTGCTGCTTAAGATCCATTATTTCCTTAGGGAGTTTACCTATGATGATTAAGGCTCCATTCACCCATGGATGTTTCATAGCTGTGGGAGAAAAGGCAACACTCTTTTTCATATTTTCATAAGAAAGAAATCTAGCATTGGGAGGGATGACCGAATTTGGAATTGATGAGCTCTGAAGTTCCTCCATCATGAATCTGGCTTGGAGACGAGAGGTAACTTCTTGATCCTCCTCCATGGCATCTACCCTTTTCAAGTCGGCCTCCATCTCTTCCTCCGTTGATGGCCCAAAGTATTTAGCATCGCTGTTTGCTCTTGGCCCTGGTGTCGGATGAGATACCCGACTCTCCCCGACTGACTCTTGAGAAGACATCTTGCTCTAAATCTGCTGCAAAAACATCTCAAAACAAAAACAGAGGATTTCGTCGTGGTACGGTGGTCAAAACCTTCGGGATATTATATGATGAATTTTTACCGACCGAAAGAAGTATCGTGCAAAATGGAGTCCAGAGGGCACATGAGGTGGCCACGAGGCAGGGGGGCGCGCCCTCCACCCTCGTGGACGCATCGTGTCTCTTTCGGACTACTTTTAATCTTCGTAATTTTTTAAATATTCCAAAACACAGAAAAATGCTATTTGAGTAGTTTTGGAGTTGGTTTACTTACTGTACCACATACCTATTCCTTTTTGGAGTCTGAAACGTTCTAGAAAGTGTCCCTTATGTACTCCTCCGGGGTTACGGTGTCAATAACATTGGTTTCAACATTTATGAGGTTACCTGAGATATAATGTTTAATTCTTTGACCGTTTACCACCTTCGGATTTGTGCCTTCGGAGTTGTTGATTTTGATGTCACCGAAATGATAGACCTCCTCGATAATGTAAGGACCTTCCCATTTAGAGAGAAGTTTTCCTACAAAAAATCTTAAACGAGAGTTGTATAGCAAAACATAATCAGCTACTCACGCTTTTGTATCCTTTTGCCATGCCATCTTAACTTTTTCTTTAAACAATTGGCGTTCTCATAGGCCTGGGTTCTCCATTCATCAAGTGAGCTAATGTCAAATAACCTCTTCTCACCAGCAAGTTTGAAATCATAATTGAGCTCTTTAATGGCCCGTATGCCTTATGTTCTACTTCGAGAGGTAAGTGACATGCTTTTCCATAAACCATTTTATACGGAGACATACCCATAGGATTTTTATATGTAGTTCCATAAGCCCATAATGCATCATCAAGTTTCTTGGACCAATTCTTTCTAGATCTATTAACAGTCTTTTGCAAAATCAATTTAATCTCTCTATTACTCAATTCTACTTCACCACTAGACTGAGGATGGTGTGGAGATGCAATTCTATGATTAACATCATACTTAGCAAGCATTTTACGAAAAGCACCATGAATAAAATGTGAACCACCATCAGTCATTAAATATCTAGGGACTCCAAACCTCGGAAAAGTAACTTCTTTAAGCATCTTAATAGAGGTGTTATGATCAACACTACTAGTTGGAATAGCTTCTAACCACTTAGTGACGTAATCAATAGTGACTAAATTATGTGTATACCCATTGGAGGAAGGAAAAGTTCCCATATAATCAAAGCCCCAAACATCAAATGGTTCAATAACAAGTGAATAGTTCATAGGCATTTCTTTACGTCTACTAGTATTACCAATTCTTTGACATTCATCGCAAGACAAGACAAACTTACGGGCATCTTTAAAAAGAGTAGGACAATAAAAACCGGATTGCAATACCTTATGTGCAGTTCTATCTCCAGCGTGGTGTCCTCCGTAAGCCTCGGAGTGACACTTGCATAGGATCTGTTCCTGTTCATGCTCAGGTACACAACGTCTAATAACACAATCTACTCCTTCTTTATAAAGGTGTGGGTCATCCCAAAAGTAATGTCTTAAATCATAGAATTTTTTTTCTTTTGCTGGTATGTGAAACTAGGCAGTATAAACTTAGCAACAATGTAATTAGCACAATCAGCATACCATGGAGTAGTACGAGAAGCATTTATGACAGCTAATTGTTCATCAAGAAAGCTATCATCAATAGGTAGTGGGTCATCAAGAACATTCTCTAACCTAGACAAGTTGTCTGCAACGGGGTTCTCAGCTCCCTTTCTATCAATGATATGCAAATCAAATTCTTGTAGCAAGAGAACCCATCTAATAAGTCTAGGTTTAGCATCTTTCTTTTCCATAAGGTATTTAATAGCAGCATGATTAGTGTGAATAGTTACTTTGGAATCAACAATATAAGGTCTGAACTTATCACAAGCAAATACGACTACAAAAAATTATTTTTCAGTAGTATCATAATTTCTCTGGGCACTGTCTAGAGTTTTACTAGCATATTGGATAACATTTAATTTCTTATCAACTCTTTGTCCTAGAAAAGCACCTATAACATAATCACTAGCATCACACATAATTTCATAGGGTAAATTCCAATCAGGTGGCTAAACAATAGGTGCAGAAATCAAGGCTTTCTTAAGTATTTCAAATGCTTCTACACAATCATCATCAAAGACAAAAGGAACATCTTTTTGCAAGAGATTAGTCAGAGGCCTAGAAATTTTAGAGAAGTCTTTAATAAACCTCCTATAGAAACCAACATGACCCAGGAAACTTCTTATACCTTTGATATCTTTAGGACACAACATCTTTTCAATAGCATCAACTTTAGCTTTATCAACTTCAATACCTCTTTCAAAAATTTTATGCCCCAAGACAATACCCTCATTAACCATAAAGTGGAACTTCTCCCAATTCAAGACAAGATTAGTTTCTTCACATCTTTGCAAAACTCGATCAAGGTTGCTTAAGCAATCATCAAAAGAAGTTCCATAAACAGAGAAATCATCCATGAAAACCTCAACAATCTTTTCACAAAACTCAGAGAATATAGCAGTCATACATCTTTGAAAGGTAGCAGGTGCATTACATAAACCAAAAGGCATACGCCTATAAGCAAAAGTACCGAAAGGTCAAGTAAAAGTGGTATTTTCCTGATCCTCTTATGACATAGGTATTTGAGAGAAACCAGAATAACCATCCAGAAAGCAAAAATGTGTGTGTCTGGATGGTCTTTCTAGCATTTGATCAATAAAAGGTAGAGGGTAATGATCTTTTCTAGTAGCTTTATTTAAATTGCAGAAATCAATTACCATTCTATAACTTGTAACAATTCTTTATGGGATCAATTCGTCCTTATCATTAGGAACAACAGTAATACCTCCCTTCTTAGGGACACAATGGACATGACTTACCCACTGACTATAAGCAACAGGATAAATTATACCCGCCTCCAGAAGTTTTAGTATTTCATTTCTTACCACTTCTTTCATCTTAGGATTTAACCGTCGTTGATGATCAACAACTAGTTTAGCATCTCTCTCCAATTTTATTTTGTGTTGGCATAGAGTGGGACTAGTACCCTTAAGATCATCAAGAGTATATCCAATAGCAGCATGGTGCTTCTTCAGGGTTTTCAATAATTTCTCTTCTTTATGCTCTGAAAGGTTAGCACTAATAATAACAGGATATATCTTCTTTTCATCAAGATAAGCATATTTAAGAGTATCAGGTAATTGTTTAAGCTCAAACACGGGATCACCCTTGGGTGGAGGAGGATCCCCTAGGATTTCAACAGGCAAGTTGTGTTTCAAATTAGGTCCTTGCTTAAAGAATACTCCATCTATTTCCCTTCTTTCATTCATAAATATCATTTTTATGGTCTAGCAAATATTGTTCTAGAGGATCATTAGGAGGCACGACAATAGAAGCAATACCAATAATTTCATCTTTACTAGGCAATTCTTTATCATGGGATTGTCTTCAAAATTTAGCAAAATTAAAATCATGAGACATATCCCCTAGACCGACAGTAACAATATCCTTTTCGCAGTCTATCTTAGCATTAACAGTATTCAAGAAGGGTCTACCAAATATAATGGGACAAAGTTCATCTTGTGGGGAACCCAGAATAGGAAAATCAGTAGGATATTTAATTTTCCCACACAAGACTTCAACATCTTTAACAGTCCCAATTGGTGAAATAGTGTCTCTATTCGCAAGCTTAATTGTAACATCAATACCTTCTATTTCAGCGGGGTGCAATATCATGCATAATTTCTTTGTATAAGGAATGAGGTATTGCACTCACACTAGCACCCATATCACATAAGCCATGATAACAATGATCTCCTATTTTAACAGAAACAACAAGCATGCCAACAATAGGTCTATGTTTATTTTTAGTATCGGGTCTAGCAATTCTAGCAGCTTCATCACAGAAATAAATAACATGCCCATCAATATTATCGACCAAGAGATCTTTGACCATAGCAATACTAGGTTCAACTTTAATTTGCTCAGGGGTGTAGGTGTTCTAGCATTACTCTTACAAACCACAGTTGAAGCTTTAGCATGATCCTTTCTTCTAATAGGGAAAGGTGGTTTCTCAATATAAGCGGTAGGAACAATAGGATCAACATTATAATTAATAGTTTTTTCTTCAACTTTAATAGGTTATACTACCTTTACTTCAATGGGAGGATGATATTTAAACCACTTCTCCTTGGGGAGATCAACAAGAGTAGCAAATGGTTCACAGAAAGAAGCTACTATCTCAGAGTCAAGTCCATATTTAGTGATGAATTCACGAAAAGCATCGGTATCCATAAAAGATTTAACACAATCAAACTTAGGGGTTATACCTGACTCCTTACCTTCGTCGAGTTCCCAATCTTCAGAGTTGCGTTTAATTGTTTCCAATAAATCCCATTTGAATTCAATAGTCTTCCTCATAAAAGAACCAGTACAAGAAGTATCGAGCATGGAGTGATCATTATGAGAAAGCCGAGCATAAAGTTTTTGAATAATAATTTCTCTTGAGAGCTCATGATTGGGGCATGAATATAGCATTGACTTAAGCCTCCCCCAAGCTTGAGCGATACTTTCTCCTTCACGAGGCCAAAAATTATATATATAATTACGATCATGATGAACCAGATGCATAGGATAAAACTTCTGATGAAATTCCAATTTTAATCGGTTGTAGTTCCATGATCCAATATCATCACATAGCCTATACCATGTCAATGTCTTTCCCTTAAAAGATAAAGGGAAGACCTTCTTCTTGACAACATCCTCGGGCATACCTGCAAGCTTAAATAATCCACAAACTTCATCCACATAGATTAGGTGCATATCGGGATGTAATGTTCCATCTCCTGTATAGGGATTAGCTAGCAGTTTCTCTATCATACCCGAAGGAATTTCAAAGTAAATATTTTCAGTAGGTTCGGTAGGTTGAGGATCAACTCTTTGTACTTCTGGTCGGGGTGAACATACCCCTAACAAGCCCCTCAAAGGATTATTTTCCATAGTAACAAGTGACGATAAACTTCAGCACACTATATAAATGTTCCCTTACCAAATTCCACCTACCAAAGGCGCTTCACTCCCCTACAACGGAGCTAAAAAGAGTCTTGATGACCCACAATTATAGGGGATCTATCGTAGTCCTTTCAATAAGTAAGAGTGTCGAACCCAACGAGGAGCAGAAGGAAATGACAAGTGGTTTTCAGTAAGGTATTCTCTGCAAGCACTAAAATTATTGGCAATAGATAGATTTGTGATAAGGTAATTTGTAACGGGTAATAAGTAACAAAAGTAAACAAGGTGCAACAAGGTGGCCCAATCCTTTTTGTAGCAAATGACAAGCCTGGACAAACTCTTATATAAAGCAAAGCGCTCCCGAGGACACGTGGGAATTTCTGTCAAGCTAGTTTTCATCATGCTCATATGATTCACGTTCGTTACTTTGATTATTTGATATGTGGGTGGCCCGGTGCTTGGGTACTGCCCTTCCTTGGACAAGCATCCCACTTATGATTAACCCCTCTCGCAAGCATCCGCAATTACGAATGAAGAATTAAGGTAAACCTAACCATAGCATGAAACATATGGATCCAAATCAGCCCCTTACGAAGCAATGCATATACTAGGGTTGAAGCTTCTGTCACTCTAGCAACCCATCATCTACTTATTACTTCCCAATGCCTTTCCCTAGGCCCAAACAATGGTGAAGTACCATGTAGTCGATGTTCACATAACACCACTAGAGGAGAGACAACATACACCTCATCAAAATATCAAACGAATACCAAATTCACATGATTACTTATAACAAGACTTCTCCAATGTCCTCAGGAACAAACATAACTACTCACAAATCATATTCATGTTCATAATTAGAGGGGTATCAATATGCATTAAGGATCTGAACATATGATCTTCCACTGAATAAACCAACTAGCATCAACTACAAGGAGTAATCAACACTACTAGCAACCCACGGGTACCAATCTGAGGTTTTGAGACAAAGATCGGATACAAGAGATGAACTAGGGTTTGAGAGGAGATGGTGCTGGTGAAGATGTTGATGGAGATTGACCCCCTCTAGATGAGAGGATCGATGGTGATGATGATGTCGACGATTTCCCCCTCCCGGAGGGATGTTTCCCCGGCAGAACGGCTTCGCCGGAGCCCTAGATTGGTCCTGCCCAGGTTCCGCCTTGACACGGCGGCACTTCGTCCTGAAAGCTTCCTTATGATTTTTTCCAGGGCAAAAGACACCATATAGCAAAAAGATGGACGTCGGGGGCCTGCCAGGTGGCCCACGAGGCAGGGGCATGCCCAGGGGGGTAGCGCGCGCCCTCCACCCTCGTGGCTGATGGGTGGCCCCCCTGTGGTGCTTTCTTCACCCAATTTTTTTAATATATTCCAAAACCGACTTTCGTGGAGTTTCAGGACTTTTGGAGTTGTGTAGAATAGGTCTCTAATATTTGGTCCTTTTCCAACCCAGAATTCCAGCTGTCGGCATTCTCCCTCTTCATGTAAACCTTGTAAATTAAGAGAGAAAAGGCATGAGTATTGTGACATAATGTGTAGTAACAGCCCATAATGCAATAAATATCGATATAAAAGCATGATGCAAAATGGATGTATCAGGGCCCATCAACACTTCTCTGTGTATTACAGGTTCATTGTTTGTTTCAACAATATTTTGACTGGATACCATGAAGGTCTGCATGAATTTTCCCAACATGTATGGTTCAACTACAAGTTTGACTGAAGTCTCTATATTCATTTAGAGTCTTTCATATCAGTCGTGGTAGGAAATTCTAGAATCACTTCTAGAGTTTCTTTTCTTTGACCTGATCATGACAATTCTGCAATCTTGTCTAGTTGCACTGTCCTCCCACTCACTCTTTTGCAGAAAACATTTTCTTCAAATTTTTCACACTTTCTAGCAAAACAATTTGACTTGGCGTAGTGATAGAGGAATACCCAACCATTTGGGATAACCTACAAAGTAGCTCTTATTTCAATAAATTTGATGGCGCTCTTTTATTGTAAAAGCCACAGTCTCTGAAGCATCACATTATAAAGGTATATTGACAAATTGATTAATGTCATCTTTTATCTCACCATGTCACACATAGTTTTATTACATCTACTCAAAACATTCTACTCTTAGTGGTGTTCTGGGAAGCGCAAGCTATAAAGTCCTTTTATAGCCCATCAGACATTCACTAAACTTGTAACTCAAACATTTCTTTGTGCAATCCAATTGTAGAAACATAATTTTTATTACAATCAGTTCTACTTCATTTAAGAAAAATCTTTCGAAACATTTCAAAAAGATTTAGATTTATGTCTCAGTAAACATAAATATCCACTTGAGTCAACCTTGAACATGGATAAACCCACTGCTTGCAACAACACTTATTGGACTGCATGTTGGGGAACGTTGCAGAAAATTAAATTTTTCCTACGGTTTCACCAAGATCCATCTATGAGTTCATCTAAGCAACGAGTCAAGGGAGAGAGTTTGCATCTACATACCACTTGTAGATCGCGTGCGAAGCTTGCAAGGGATGGTGATGATGGAGTCGCACTCGATGTGATTCAATCACCGATGTCCAAGTGCTGAACGGACAACACCTCCGCGTTCAACACACGTGCGGGACGGAGACTCCTCCTTCTTGATCCAGCAGGGGGAAGGAGAGGTTGAGGAAGCTCGCTCCAACGGCAAAGACGACGGCGTGGTGGTGTTGGTGCAAGAAGATCTCGGCAGGGCTTCGCCAAGCGCTCAACGGAGGAGGAGAGGTGTTGGGAGGGAGGGCTGCGCCTTGGAGATGTGTGCAGCAGCCTCCCCGCCCCTCTATTTATAGGGAAGGGAAAGGGGCGGCCCCTCTAGATGGGATCTAGAGGGGGTCGGCGGCCGTGGAGGGAGGCTTGCCCCCAAGCAGGGGCGCCCCTCGTGGTTTCCCAACCCTAGGCGCATGGGCCCAAGGTGGGCGCGCCCAGCCTCCGAGGCTGGCTCCTCCCTTTCTGCCCATGTGGCCCTCCGGAGGGGTGGCTCCTCCCGGTGGACCCCGGAACCCTTCCGGTGGTCCCAGACATTACCGATAGACCCCGAAACTTTCCAAAGGTCCGTATGACAACTTCCCATATATAAAACTTTACCTCCGGACCATTCCGAACTCCTCGTGACGTCCGGATCTCATCCGGACTCAACAACATTCGGTAGTCACATACTAGTCTTCCTAATAACCCTAGCGCCACCGAACCTTAAGTGTGTAGACCCTACGGGTTCGGGAGACACGCAGACATGACCGAGACGACTCTCGGGCAATAACCAACAGCGGATCTGGATATCCATGTTGTCTCCCACATGCTCCTCGATGATTTCATCGGTTGAACCATGATGTCGAGGATTGATCAAAACCTCAGATGCAATTCCTTTGTCAATCGGTGCGTTACTTGCCCGAGACTCGATCGTCGGTATCCCAATACCTTGTTCACCTCGTTATCGCAAGTCACTTTACTCGCATCGTAATGCATGATCCCGTGACCAACACCTTGGTCACCTTGAGCTCATTATGATGATGCATTACCGAGTGGGCCCAGAGATACCTCTCCGTCATACGGAGTGACAAATCCCGCCTCGATCCGTGTCAACCCAACAGATACTTTCGGAGATACCGTAATGCACCTTTATAGTCACCCGATTACGTTGTGATGTTTGATACACCCAAGGCACTCCTACGGTATCCGGGAGTTACACGATCTCATGGTCCAAGGAAGAGATACTTGACATTGGCAAAGCTCTAGCAAACGAACTACACGATCTTTGTGCTATGCTTAGGATTGGGTCTTGTCCATCAAATCATTCTCCTAATGATGTGATCCCGTTATCAACGACATCCAATGTCCATAGTCAGGAAACCATGACTATCTGTTGATCACAACGAGCTAGTCAACTAGAGGCTCACTAGGGACATATTGTGGTCTATGTGTTCACACGTGTACTACGATTTTCGGATAATACAGTTATAGCATGAACAAAAGACAATTATCATGAACAATGAAATATAATAATACTTTTATTATTGCCTCTAGGGCATATTTCCAACAGTCTCCCACTTGCACTAGAGTCACCAATCTAGTTACATTGTGATGAATCGAACACCCATAGAGTTCTAGTGTTGATCATGTTTTGCTCGCGAGAGAGGTTTAGTCAACGGATCTGCGACATTCAGATCCATATGTACTTTGCAAATATCTATGTCTCCATCTTGAACATTTTCACGGATGGAGTTGAAACGACGCTTGATGTGCCTAGTCTTCTTGTGAAACCTGGGCTCCTTGGCAAGGGCAATAGCTCCAGTGTTGTCACAGAAGAGTTTGATCGGCCCCGACGCATTGGGTATGACTCCTAGGTCGGTGATGAACTCCTTCACCCAAATCGCTTCATGCGCTGCCTCCGAGGCTGCCATGTACTCCGCTTCACACATAGATCCCGCCACGACGCTTCGCTTGCACCGCACCACTCTCGCTCCACCATTCAACATATACACGTATCCGGTTTGTGACTTAGAGTCATCCAGATCTGAGTCGAAGCTAGCGTAGACGTAACCCTTTACGACGAGCTCTTCGTCTCCTCCATAAACGAGAAACACGTCCTTCGACCTTTTCAGGTACTTGAGAATATTCTTGACCGCTGTCCAGTGTTCCTTGCTGGGATTACTTTGGTATCTTGCTACCAAACTTACGGCAAGGTTTACATCGGGTCTGGTACACAACATGGCATACATAATAGATCCTATGGCTGAAGCATAGGGGATGACACTCATCTCTTCTTTATCTTTTGCCGTGGTCGGTGACTGAGCTGAGCTCAATCTCACACCTTATAACATAGGCAAGAACCCTTTCTTGGACTGATCCATTTTGAGCCTCTTCAAAATCTTATCAAGGTATGTGCTTTGTGAAAGACCTATGAGGTGTCTCGATCTATCTCTATAGATCTTGATGCCTAATATATAAGCAGCTTCTCCAAGGTCCTTCATTGAAAAACACTTATTCAAGTAGGCCTTAATACTGTCCAGAAGTTCTATATTATTTCCCATCAAGATTATGTCATCTACATATAATATGAGAAATGCTACAGAGCTCCCACTCACTTTCTTGTAAACGCAGGCTTCTCCATAAGTCTGCATAAACCCAAACGCTTTGATCATGTCATCAAAGCGAATGTTCCAACTTTGAGATGCTTGCACCAGCCCATAAATGGATCGCTGGAGCTTGCATACTTTGTTAGCATTCTTAGGATCGACAAAACCTTCCGGCTGCATCATATACAGCTCTTCCTTAAGATGTCCATTAAGGAATGCCGTTTTGACGTCCATCTGCCATATCTTATAATCATAGTATGCGGCAATTGCTAACATGATTCGGACGGACTTCAGCTTCGCTACGGGAGAGAATGTCTCGTCGTAGTCAATCCCTTGAACTTGTCGATAACCCTTAGCGACAAGTCAAGCTTTATAGATGGTAACATTACCATCCGCGTCTGTCTTCTTCTTAAAAATCCATTTGTTTTCTATCGCTCGCCGATCATCGGGCAAGTCTGTCAAAGTCCATACTTTGTTTTCATACATGGATTCTATCTCGGATCTTCAAGCCATTTGTTGGAATCTGGGCCCGCCATTGCTTCTTCATAGTTCAAGGTTCACCGTTGTCTAACAACATGATTTCCGTGACAGGGTTGCTGTACCACTGCAGTGCGGAACGTGTCCTTGTGGACCTCTGAAGTTCAAGAGCAACTTGATCCAAGTACCTTGATCATCATCATTGTTTTCCTCTTCGTTGGTGTGGGCATCACAGAACGGTTTCTGCTTGCACCACTTTCCCGCTCGAGAGGTAGTACTTCATTGAGTTTTACTTTCCTCCCACTTACTTCTTTCGAGAGAAACTCTTTTCCGTAAAGCATCCGTTCTTGGCAACAAAGATTTTGCCTTCGGATCTTAAGTAGAAGGTATACCCGACGCTTTCCTTAGGGTATCCTATGAATACGCATTTTCCGACTTGGGTTCGAGCTTTTCAGTTGAAGTTTCTTGACATAAGCATCGCATCCCCAAACTTTTAGAAACGATACTTAGGTTTCTTCCCAAACCATAATTCATACGGTGTCGTCTCAACGGATTTAGACGGTGCCCTATTTAAAGTGAATGTAGCTGTCTCTAGAGCGTATCCCCAAAATGATAGCGGTAAATCGGTAAGAGACATCATAGACCGCACCATATCCAATAGAGTGCGATTCGACGTTCGGACACACCGTTTATTTGAGGTGTTCCAGCGGCGTGAGTTGTGAAACGATTCCACATTTCCTTAAGTGTGTACCAAATTCGTGACTTAAGTATTCTCCTCCACGATCCGATCGTAGGAACTTTATCTTCGTAACGTTGATTCTCCACCTCATTCTGAAATTCCTTGAACTTTTCAAAGGT
The DNA here is from genome assembly GCA_021437245.1 of Aegilops speltoides. Classification (NCBI taxonomy): domain Eukaryota; kingdom Viridiplantae; phylum Streptophyta; class Magnoliopsida; order Poales; family Poaceae; genus Aegilops; species Aegilops speltoides. The sequence goes on along the minus strand of CM038145.1, from coordinate 318,824,684 downwards.
CTCAAACTTGTGTTTCATTAAGTAGACATACCCATATCTACTCAAGTCATCGGTGAGAGTGAGAACATAACGATATCCTCCATGAGCCTCAACGCGCATTGGACCGCACACATCGGTATGTATGATTTCCAACAAGTTGGTTGCTCGCCCATTGTTCCGAGAACGGAGTCTTGGTCATTTTGCCCATGAGGCATGGTTCGCATGTGTCAAACGATTCATAATCAAGAGACTCTAAAAGTCCATCAAGCATGGAGATTCTTCATGCGCTTGACACCAATGTGACCAAGGCGGCGATGCCACAAGTATGTGGGACTATCGTTATCAACTTTACATCTTTTGGCATCCACACTATGAACATGTGTAATATTACGCCGAGATTCATTAAGAATAAACCATTGACCATCGGAGCATGACCATAAAACATATCTCTCATATAAATCGAACAACCATTATTCTCAGACTTAAATGAGTAGCCATCTCGTATTAAACGAGATCCGGATACAATGTTCATGCTCAAACTTGGCACTAAATAACAATTATTAAGGTTCAAAACTAATCCGTGGGTAAATGTAGAGGCAGCGTGCGACGGCGATCACATCGACTCTGAACCATTCCCGACGCCAAGATCGTCACCTCGCCCTTCGCCAGTCTCGTTTATTCCACAACTCCTGCTGTGAGTTACAAATATGAGCAACGGCACGGTATCAAATACCGGTGAGTTACTACGAGTCTTGGTAAGGTACACATCAATTACATGTATATCAAATATACCTTTGGTGTTGCCGGCCTTCTTGTCCTCTAAGTATTTGAGGCGTTCCGCTTCAAAGGACCCTTCCCTTGCAATAAAAGCACTCGGTCTCGGGCTTGGGTCCATTCTTTGACTTCTTCCCAAGAATCGGCTTACTGGCGCGGCAACTTCCTTGTCGTCCTTCTTGAAGTTCTTTTGCCCTTGCCCTTCTTGAACTTAGTGGTCTTATTGACCATCAACACTTGATGTTCTTTCTTGATTTCAGCCTCTCGACTTCAAAGATCGAGAACACTTCAGAATGGTCTTTACCATCCCCGCATGTTGTAGTTCATCACAAAGCTCTTGTAGCTTGGTGGGAGCGATCGAGGATTCTGTCAATGACCGCCTCATCCGGGAGGTTAATGTTCACCGGGTCATACGGTTGTGCAACCTGACATCTTCGAGATGTGTACACCGATGTAACTGTTTTCCTCCATCTTACAACAGTAGAACTTGTCGGAGACATCATATCTCTCGACTCGGGCATGAGCTTGGAAAACTAGTTTCAGCTCTTCAACATCTCATATGCTCCGTGATGCTCAAAACGCTTTTGGAGCCCCGGTTCTAAGTCAGAAGCATGCCGCCTTTGAACGAGGGAGTAATCATCAAGACGAGTTTGCCAAGCATTCATAATGTCTTGGTTCTGCGGGACGGAGCGTCACCTAGCGGTCCTTCTAGGACATATTGCTTCTGGCAGCTATGAGGATGATCTCGTGTTCGGACCCGATCCGTATAGGTGCTGCCATCATCTTTCACCTTGGTTTTCTCTAGGAACGCGTTGAAGTTCATGTTGACATTAGCGTTGGCCATTTGATCTACAAGAGATATTTGCAAAGGTTTTAGACTAAGTTCATGATAATAAAGTTCTAATCAAATTATGAACTCCCACTCAGATTAGACATCCCTCTAGTCATCTAAGTGTTACACGATCCGAGTCGACTAGCCCATGTCCGATCATCACGTGAGACGGACTAGTCATCGTCGGTGAACATCTTCATGTTGATCGTATCTTCCATACGACTCGTGTTCGACCTTTCGGTCTCCGTGTTCCGACTCCATGTCTGTACATGCTAGGCTCGTCAAGTTAACCCTAAGTGTTTTCGCTGTGTAAAACTGTCTTACACCCGTTGTATGTGAACGTAAGAATCCATCACACCCGATAATCACGTGGTGCTTAGAAGCGACTTAACTGTAGCAACGGTGCACGCTTAGGGAGAACACTTCTTGAAATTTTTGTAAGGATCATCTTATTTACTACTGTCGTCCTAAGTAAACAAGATGCATAAACATAATAAACATCACATGCAATTATATAGTTGTGACATGATATGGCCAATATCATATAGCTCCATTGATCTCCATCTTCGGGGCTCCATGATCATCTTGTCACCGGCTTGACACCATGATCTCCATCATCATGATTTCCATCATCGTGTCTTCATGAAGTTGTCACGCCAACGACTACTTCTACTTCTAGGGCTAACGCGTTTAGCAATAAAGTAAAGTAGTTTACATGGCGTTCTTCAATGACACGCAGGTCACACAAAAATAAAGACAACTCCTATGGCTCCTGCCGGTTGTCATACTCATCGACATGCAAGTCGTGAATCCTATTACAAGAACATGATCTCATACATCACAATTCATCATTCATCACAACTTCGGCCATATCACATCACATGATCAATCGCTGCAAAAACAAGTTAGACGTCCTCTAATTGTTGTTGCATCTTTTACGTGGCTGCAATTGGGTTCTAGCAAGAACGTTTTCTTACCTCGAATAACCACAACGTGATTTTGTCAACTTCTATTTACCCTTCATAAGGGCCCTGTTCATCGAATCCGCTCCAACTAAAGTGAGAGAGACAGACACCGCCAGCCACCTTATGCAACTAGTGCATGTCAATCGGTGGAACCGGTCTCACGTAAGCGCACGTAAGGTTGGTCCGGCCGCTTCATCCCACAATACCGTTGAAGCAAGAAAAGACTAGTAGAGGCAAGTAAGTTGACAAGATCCACGCCCACAACAAAATTGTGTTCTACTCGTGCATTAGAGAACTACGATAGACCTAGCTCATGATGCCACTTTGTTGGGGAACGCTGCGTAAAATTAAAATTTTCCTACGGTTTCACCAAGATCCATCTATGAGTTCATCTAAGCAACGAGTCATGGGAGAGAGTTTGCATCTACATACCACTTGTAGATCGCGTGCGAAGCTTGCAAGGGGATGGTGATGATGGAGTCGTACTCGATGTGATTCAATCACCGATGTCCAAGTGCTGAATGGACAACACCTCCGCGCTCAACACACGTGCGGGACGGAGACGTCTCCTCCTTCTTGATCCAGCAAGGGGAAGGAGAGGTTGAGGAAGCTCGCTCAACGGCAAAGACGACGGCGTGGTGGTGTTGGTGCAAGAAGACTCGGCAGGCTTCGCCAAGCGCTCAACGGAGGAGGAGAGGTGTTGGGGAGGGGAGGGGCTGCGCCTTGGAGATGTGTACAGAAGCCCTCCCCCACCCCTCTATTTATAGGGGAAGGGGCAAGGGGGGCCAGCCCCTCTAGATGGGATCTAGAGGGGGGGCGGCGGCCAGGGAGGGGAGGCTTGCCCCCCAAGCAAGGGGTGCGCCCCCCTCAGGGTTTCCCCCCCAACCCTAGGCGCATGGGCCCAAGGTGGGGGGTGCTCCCAGCCCTCCAGGGGCTGGCTCCCTCCCCTTTGCGGCCCATGGGAGGGGTGGCCCCTCCCGGTGGACCCCCGGAACCCTTTCGGTGGTCCCGGTACATTACCGATAGACCCCCGAAACTTTCCGGTGTCCATATGACAACTTCCCATATATAAAACTTTACCTCCATACCATTCCGGAACTCCTCATGACGTCCGGGATCTCATCCGGGACTCCGAACAACATTCGGTAGTCACATACTAGTCTTCCTAATAACCCTAGCGTCACCGAACCTTAAGTGTGTAGACCCTACGGGTTCGGGAGACACGCAGACATGACCGAGACGACTCTCGGGCAATAACCAACAGCGGATATGGATACCCATGTTGGCTCCTACATGCTCCTCGATGATTTCATCGGTTGAACCACGATGTCGAGGATTCGATCAAAACCACAGATGCAATTCCTTTGTCAATCGGTGCGTTACTTGCCCGAGACTCGATCGTCGGTATCCCAATACCTTGTTCAGTCTCACATCGCAAGTCACTTTACTCGCACCATAATGCATGATCCGTGACCAACACCTTGGTCACCTTGAGCTCATTATGATGATGCATTACCGTGTGGGCCCAGAGATACCTCTCCGTCATACGGAGTGACAAATCCAGCCTCGATCCGTGTCAACCCAACAGATACTTTCGGAGATACCGTAATGCACCTTTATAGTCACCCGATTACGCCAGACGCTTGATACACCCAAGGCACTCCTACGGTATCCGGGAGTTACACGATCTCATGGTCCAAGGAAGAGATACTTGACATTGGCAAAGCTCTAGCAAACGAACTACACGATCTTTGTGCTATGCTTAGGATTGGGTCTTGTCCATCACATCATTCTCCTAATGATGTGATCCTGTTATCAACGACATCCAATGTCCATAGTCAGGAAACCATGACTATCTGTTGCTCACAACGAGCTAGTCAACTAGAGGCTCATTAGGGACATATTGTGGTCTATGTGTTCACACGTGTACTACGATTTCCGGATAATACAGTTATAGCATGAACAAAAGACAATTATCATGAACAATGAAATATAATAATACTTTTATTATTGCCTCTAGGGCATATTTCCAACACTGCACACATGCATGTTCCAATTATTTTATTGCTCGTTCTTTATGGCTCGTGAATGGTATTTTAGTTTACTTCACTTTTTGGACGAAAGTTGGAAGTGTTAGATGATTTATAATCAGATGACTTCAAAATCCATCACTATGGAATTTCTCCATGTTGGTTTCTCCAATGTGACTAAATACAGTGCCACACATATGTGGTTTTCTTTTTAGTCGTGTGACATTTAGCGTCAGTGTCATGGATGTTTAGTTCTATCATCAACATTCATAACTTACATCCTATTCATAATAGGAGTATCACACTTTTGTTCATTACATTGAAGAACTATTGTTCTCTTATGAACAACCTCCTTGCAACTTCTATGCAATGAGCTAGAGTGTACAGAACTCTAAAATAAATCATGACAATAAATTCAAAGGTAATATGTTGATGAAAAAGTATCATAACTTTTACAAAATTTTCAACACATATTTTAACCTCATTAATTTGTTGGTCATTAGGCCGTAGTAATTCTTGCATCGATTCACAACAACATGCAATCGAGTCGGTATTCTTGTGATCAACTTTTACACTTTACTTGACCGACTTTCTCCACATCTTATAACTTGTATGACATTCATGCCCAAGCTGGACATTCTAGTCTTCTTTTCTTTCTGCCTCTAAACTTCTTATAGTTTTACTTTCAATATTTCTCCCACTCAGCAGAAGAATCATCTAACCTTGTAAGAGTGGCATGATCCCCAAACTTCCCTAGGCGTGTAAGTCTTATTACATCCTTTGGTTTTGTTCTTTCTCTTTATGTTTTCACCATCAACTCATGGCTGGTGTTATTCTGGATCTTATACATTTTAGTTTCAAACATAGTTGAATGCTTCACTAAAACTTGTAAACAAAACACTTCTTTAGATATCATATATCTTTTAGCCTTTGTTTGTATCTGAAAGCAATTTTCAGTTCCAAGAATCTCACATAACTATCCCAAACATTTTGAAGTTCGTGTTTCTTAGAAGCAAGAAGACCGTAATGTAATTCTTAGCCTTTTGGATCGAAAGACGTGAGTCTCATCATCCATAGTATTAGTAGGAGAGCATTGCAAGCATGCACTAGGTAAAAAATCCTTCTTGGCACTCTTAGAGGGCAATCCTCTTAATCGTAAAAGATTCAACTAGATAAATAACAGTTAATCAGTTTCAACAGAAAAGGTCAAATGGTGAGCCATAATTCTACAACTATAATGCAAACTACACATAGACATAGTTCATAATTAATTTGCACTAGTGATTAAACTAATTAATACATAATTGTGCTCCCGCTCAAATCAATATCTCTCGTAATTGATTTTAATTGATTCATGATCCTGATCTCATTCACACCCATGGATGGTAGCATCTCATATGATGTGAATTTCAATCGGTAGGCAATCTTTCGTCGGTCATATCACCATATGACTCTTGTTCATCTTTCGATGCTTCATGCTCCGAGCTTAGAACTTTTCTGCTCGAACTTCAAGGCAACCGAGTGTCTCTGCTGTGAAGTCCTACCTCACCCGCCTTACACTTCATTTCTCATTTGTACTCATGGTAGCATGTAGTACTCCGAAAAGTCACATGTTATAGACGGTTCCAGCACTGGGAAGAGCACCTTTTAACTTGATATTTACTACGAGAGATCACCCTAATAATTGACTACTATGCAATCAAAGGGTGCAAACAATAAAGGGATAAACATCTCAGGCAGTTCATAAAAGCATGATAGGCTATAGCCCTAGGCGCCGGGAATTCTTCATGATCATCTTCAATCTTTAGTTGAAGCATCATCGTGACAGCCAATATTTCGTTGTCGTGGCAACCGTTTCAAAAACGTTGCTATGGCGGAAATTTTTGAAAACATTGTCGTGGCAACAAATTTAGATATTCCGCCGTGGCATGAAATTATAGCTCCTCGTCCTGCGCCTTAGTACACCTTCTCCATGTTAGGGTCCTTCATGTATGCTTGCCACCATCACTTGTAACCTGCAGACTATTTGTATGATATTTACAATAACGTGGTAATTTGGTGGCTCCGGCCATCATGCAGTGACGTGCAGGCCACTTAACATTACAACATATAAACATCTCATACATAAACTCATTATCACGACGAAGGCTATACCACATCATATGCATACTTTACAAAACCAAGTTAGACGACCTCTAATCGGTTTTAGCAAATTTTAGTTACGTGGTTAACCAGTTTTAACATGTACTACTAGCTACCTATGTCCACACAATCAAGGGGATATACTTGATGCTAGATTAAGTTTCAGGGTGTGTGAAAGAAGAGACTTAATTAAAAATCTCGTCTCCCACACTAAACTTCGTCCAATATGCGTGACCCCTAGAAGATTGTTCATCTTCATTACCCTCTTTCCTACGCGATGGTTCAATATTCTTGACTATGGTGAAGCCCAAGGAACTGTTAGCAGATCATCGACAACCAGAGCCGATCATGTCAGAACCTTGTGAAAAGCGACAACATGCCATCAATGAACTAAACCGAAGCAACACTCGAGGAAAGAATAGAAAGAACATTAAAACCCTCACATCCACATGTGATCTAGATTGCAACCTGCACCTACTCATATAACTGCTCCTGATGCTGCTGTTGGGAAACGTAGTAGAAAAAAATACATGCCCTACGCACACCTAGGATCAATACGAAGATGCATAACAGGTTGTGATCACGATTGCTATCGTCACTGAGTTGCAGCGGAAGAAGATTGTGTCGGTGTATCGTACTTGGAGTCCCTCGAATCGTCGATGAACGATCCCGTGAACCGCCCACAAACAATCCCTTGAACTGAAGACCGAAAGCACGACCCTCTACTTGGTTGCAAGTGTGCGGCCTTCATGATCCGGCACCGCTTCACTGTCCAGAGCTAATCATCGCCGAAGAATTATTGTGGGGAGATTAGAACCACACTGGGCTTCTAGTTATGAGGATTAGAGGATAAATCTAGCTCTAATTAGATCAACTAGAACTAGAACTAGAGGGACTAGAGAAGGCTCCAAACTTATATGTTTCAGTAGAGCAAAAACCCCTAGTATATATAGGTTAGAGGAGAGGGAGAAGGCAGCCACCAAGGAGGGAAGGATCCCCCTTCGGGCGCTGGCCAGGGGGAGGAGTCCCTTCTCAGTTTGGCCTTTTAAGGCCTGTTTGTATTACCCGATACTCTCCGAAACCCATCTGGTGACCCTGAAATGCTTTCGGATCCTCTCGGAACTATTCCGGATATTAATGAAACAATTCCACAAATATGTTCTCATCACTCCTACCCTACTAACACTCAGTAGATCGTGATTGCCTTAAGCTTCTGACCCCATAGGTTCGGTAATTCATAGACATGAACGAAACCCCTTCATTCAATGACTAACAGCGGAACCGTAGACGTCCATATCGATCCCTATGAGCACACAAATGATATTTTGGGTGAACCTTTGGTTATCATGTGATGTTCCCTTTGCTTCACGATACTTCACAAAACCCGGGATGCTCGGTATCCTCCTGAGTCACCATATGCTCATTATACCGTTATCCTCGTTATTGATTTTGTTCCTCTTTCTCGTTATTGTGTTCTGGCATCCCCATGGCGAAGTCACCTGTATCTGGCTAGACGATGATGGATGTCTTCATACCAAGAGGGCCCTAAGAATATCTCCCCCATCGTCGGAGGAGTAAATCCCACTTTCGAGCTGTCTAGGCACTAGTCAAACTTTCTGTTGAACCTGTAAGTTGTCGTTATGATCACCATGTTACAGGTAACGTTTGAGCAACCCCAAAGTCCACTTTACGGTAAGAAGTGAGTGTGATACTTTCATGGTCTAAGGAGCAAAAGCACATGTTAACACTCTTTGTTATCACAATTGATTACATACGATATTATCTCAATTCACAACAAACAAGTTTGAGCCGATTCAATGATCGTTCTTCCAACGTCATAATCTCAATGTTGTTTTAGGACATATTATAAGATCCGGAAAACGTGATACCAACAACACTTGAGCTAGTCATAGAGGCGAGACTAGGAACCTTTATCGTATCTATTTATCATTTCACACGTGCATATGAGTTTTCCACTGAATCATATATTCTAGTATCATAACAGTTGTAGCATCAAATATAAACACTTAATTATGAATGTGGAAATATAATAATACAATATTATTGCCTCTAGGGCATATTTCCAACAACTGATGCAATGAAGAACTAGGTTTTAGAGGATTTAGAGATTGGAGTTATACAGTTGCACAAAAACCTGAAGAAAAATATGTCCTGGATGTCTGTCCGAAGCAGATGGCACTTGACATTATATATGGTAAGTGGACCGACACATTCCAATTGCTGTATACTTTCAAGGCAGAAATTGATAAAGCATCTCCTGGCAATGTAGTAAACATTGATAAGCACACTATAGAGTATAAAAAATTGAAAAAACTAGAGAGAAAGAGTGCTTTTGGAGAGTGTTTGATTCTTTCAAAGCATGTTAGCAGTGTTTTTTGGAGAGATGTAGGCCTTATCTTGCAGTAGATGCCACACCATTAAATGGCAGATATAGAGGACATCTTGTTAGTGCATGTGCAATGGATGCTTGCAGCTGGATCTTCCCAATAGCATTTGGACTTCTAGAGTCTACAAATATAGAAAGTTAGACTTGGTTTTTCTAGAATTTAAAAAACCTAATAGGGCATCCATCAGGTCTTGTTATCCACATAACCACACAGATGCATGCAAAGGACTAGAGACTGGTGTGGAAGATGTCTTCCTATGAGTGGAGCACAGAGAATGCATGAGACATTTGGCAGCAATTTTCTAAAAGAAATAAAGGTAAAAAATTTGATGAAAATTTATGTCCATGTTCATTGAAATATAGCATCAAAAAACACAACTACTATCTTAGACAGTTGTACATCAAGCCTGGTGTGAAAGAGTACTTAGAGGAGCATCACACCAAGCTATGAGCCAGGGTCCTCTTCAATGAAATTTGCAAGATTGATTATGTTAACAACAATCTAGTTGAGTCCTTCAATTCCAAAATTAAGAAGTGGAAGGGTATACACATTGCGTACTTGCTTAACAACATAAGGCAGTTCATAATGGAGGAGTTTGACCTGAGGCAACAGATTGCAGCATACTAAAGGTATTGCAATAGAGTAGAATGAGCCAGTGTTGCTCGATGGCGGCAGGAGATTTGGTAGACCAGTTCACTCTTCTGCAAAAGAGCTACATCTGGTTTGAGGGACTTGTGACTGAACACACGAGCAAACCTCTTTTTCAATCGTAAGTTGATCAGACTTCGGTTGAATTCACTCAGGGTTGGTTGCATCAACTTGCGATTGAAATACATTTTAAATACACATTGAAACATTTTTTGCAAACTACGTAAACATCTTTTACATTGTATAAACATTTGTTTTAAACACGTGAACACATTTCTAACTATAACTTACTCCCTCCATCCTATAATTCTTGTAATTCTTGTGACAAGAATTATGGAATGAGAGGAGTGCACTTTCTAATGACGCAAAACTTTTTAAAACTACGTGAAGATTATTTTTTATGTTTTTTAATGCCATAACATTTTTTAAATATAGTTTAATAAAATATTACATACATTTTCTGAATGGTACGGAGCACTTTTTTGAACATCACGAACATTTTCTAAGCCAAATGTACATTTTCCGAAACATGTGAACAATTTTTAAGAATATTTTTGAATATACAGATTACAAAAAATAAAGTAACAAAAGGAACGAATGAAAAATTAGAGTGAAAAATTAACTGACCTACACAAAGTAACTTGGGCAGCCCTATAATAGCAATGGAAAGTGCCCTTATTTGCTGTCTCAATAGAAATGAGACATATCCCGTCCTTGATTTACCGCCTCAGCCGCAGATGTGGCACATTATGATCCATCTTCTCGACCTTGAGGTGGGCCTCCCGAATGTGACGGCTCCTCCTCACGAGATGTTGAGAGGCGAGCCTCCTGAATGTGTCGCCTCCTCCTCCCGAGATGTTGAGAGGTAACTTTACGTCTTGATTTATGTGAAACAGAAGAACACATCACCTACATGGAGCCGGTAGTGGGTTGGCCCAGTAACCATGTGGTTTTATCACACTGATGTTGTGCACATGTTTATTTATACTAAATTTTGTATATTTTCAAAATATTAATAATTACATATATTAGATAATAATAATTTAGTTACTTATTTCAAAGTGTTTATGACACATTAAAAAATGTCCATGTAGTGTAAAAAATGTTCGCCAAATTTTATAAAATGTTTTGTTCCATTCAAAACAAATGTGACATTTAAAAATGTTCACACCTTTCAGAAAATGTACGTGACATTTTTAAAATATCTTAGAAAATGTAAAATATATATTTGTGTAATCAAAATAAAATGTTTTGCACCCTTCAAAAAAATGCGCGTTACAGTTATAGAATGTCCATGAGTTGCGAAAAATGTTTTCTTACATTATTAAAATATTTATCCAATGTAAAAAATGCGCACCTACTTTAAAAAGATGTTTCATAACATAAAAATGTTTCAGTGTATATGTTAAATATTCTTAACACGTATAAGAAAAATGTATTCAAACCTATCGTTTAAAAAAATATTCATGTATTTAAAATATGTTTAATGTTTATAAAATATGTTTTAGATGTATACAAAAATATAAAATGTTTATGAAACAATAGATACAAAACATATATTTGAAAAATATTAGAGTATTTCAAAGATATTAAACATGTAAAAAATATTCCCGATCTATCCGAAAATGTTGCAATATGTTTAAAAAGAAGAATAGAAAAATCCAAAGGAAACCATAGAAAAATCATAGAATACAATGGAAAACCTGATAAAAAATTAATTAAATACGCATGCATGATATTTCTTTTGTGAAAGAACGCATGAATAATTTTAAGTATTTTTTAGAGATTCCAATATAGACAATATAAGGAGCAAAATGAGTGAATCTAGATTCTAATCTAAACTATATCTATAATTCTATATACATCCGTATATAATTCATATTGAAATCTCTAAAAATACTTGTACTTAGAAATGTAGGTAGTTGTTTACATTATTTGTGCAATCTCATCTAGCTTCTAACATTTACTGGTTGCTTGTAGGTACGTATATGAGCGGTACTGATCCACGCTTTGATCCCTTTTGCGTATGGGGCAATGAGATATTCATGAACAAGCGTCAAGTGAGGAAACTAAGAAAGATTGTTAGGAAAAAGAAACAGGTGATGGGAATTAAGCTCTGTATTTACATTTTGTCCAAGACATCAGTGAACTTTAGGATGATAAGTAATATGTTGCCTTTTTCCCTGCCCACAACAAGTTACTCTATTAAACCTCATGATCTGATATTTTTCTCTTTTCAGTGGTTTCTGAAGCTATTTACTGATGATTACCTTGCAAACTGCATGACCGGAGTGGAGGCAACTAAGGTTAAAGTATATAATTCATGCTACCATGATAATGCTCTAAGTCTTCCTGAAGGCGGTGAAGGATGAGCAGGCGATTGTCACAAGGGGTTGGACAAAAGTTGTTCGTGTCTATGGCATGCAGGAAGGCACATTATGAGCATTCCGCTTCTTCAACAACATCGGCAGTCAAAATGATTTACACTTGTCTATTCACCTTTACCGCCTGTAAATATTGTGGTTCATCATAGTTAATTGCTGTCTAATCCTATAATTACTAAATATATTGTATTGATAATTTTATTTATGGATCGTTGTTGAACCATTGTGCTAAGAATTTGAATTGCACGTTTCATATTTCAAAATTTCCAAATCGAATAATAAATTACAGCAAAAAAAATTGTACAGAAGCGAATAAAATAATGTGCACACGGTTAGAAAGAAAACAGCGTGTGCGATAAAAAAAGAAAACATACGGTTCTTTGATGTGAAACGTTTGCGATGCCCTTCGGACGCACACATGATTTCGTCTCATATGCGTGTGCGATTCATGGTAATGCGACAAACGTTTCAAACCAGTGTGTGTGTGTGTGTGTGTGTGTGTGTGTGTGTGTGATAGGAATACCAATCATACATAGTTACGAAAATGTACACGTTGGCGTTAGTAGAGGCACCGCACACATTTTACATTCTTGAACCATGTGCGATAACGTACCTATCACAAACATATCGGCAGATTAAATGTTAATGTCCACCTTTTTTCACACGACTATAGCGGCCTAATCGTTTGGGATGTACATACGAACGGAAACGTTTTCCCTGAATTGACTGTGTGGGATGTAGATACGAACGAAAATGTTTTCCCTGGATTGACTGTGTGGGATGTACATACGAACGGAAACGTTTTCCCTGGATTGACTGTGTGGGAAGTATATATGAACGGAAACATTTTCCCTGGATTCACTATGTGGGATGTACATAAGAACAAAAACGTACTTCTTGGATTGACTGTGTGTGATATACATACGAACAAAAATGTTTTTCTGGGATTCACCGCGTGAGATGTACATACGAACGGAAACAATTGGGTTTCGATGCCTCACCCGACCGCACACGAGCCAGCTTGTGTGCCAGGAGGGCCTATCCCCGATGGTTTCTGGGTCATGTGGGAAGGACCCTCCTATCACCCACACTCACTTGGCGACGGTTCCAAATGCCGTTGCGGAAAGGGGTTAAAAACCATTTGTATAGCACTGACGCGTACCAGTGATGAGTCCACCATACCTACCTATATGCGGTATTTACCTGTCGTTCCAAGTAAATTTGCATGTGCCAAACTCTAAACCTTCAAATAAAATGTTTTGTATGCTCGAATCTCTCATGTAGCAACTAGGGATGTCTATATCTTCCATGCTAGGTGGGTTATTCTCACGATGAGTGGACTCCGCTCATCATTCATGAAAAAATGGCCGGTAACCAGGATGCCCAGTCCCATGCTCAAATCAAATCAAATAATTGCAAACAAAACTCCCTCGGGATTGTTGCTAGTTGGACGGTATCCGTTGTTTCGGACCAGCCGTAGAATGTGCTTGTTGGTGGTGGGGGAGTATAAACTTTACCATTCTGTTTGGGAATCGCCTATAATGTATGTAGCATGGAAGATATCGAGATCTCTTGGTTGTTATGTTGACAATGAAAGTATGTAGCTCAAAATATTATTTATCTCTGTTTCAAAACTCGAGCTCTGGCACCTTTGCAAATCCCTGCTTCCCTCTGTGAAGGGCCTATCTATTTACTTTTATGTTGAGTCATCATCCTCTTATAAAAAGCACAAGTTGGAGAGCACAACTTTCATTTGTATGCATTGTTATTAATTGATATTGAGTATGACTGTGGCTGGATCTCTTTTGCCATGAATTACAATGTCTAGTCAGTCCTTGATCTTCAGGGGTGCTATGGATTTATGTTTTGCGGTCTCAGAAAGGTCTAGCGAGATACCATCTTGTTATATCATATCATGATTGTTTTGAGAAAGTGTTGTCATCCGAGATTTATTATTATTACTCGCTAGTTGATTATGCCATTGATATGAGTAAACGTGAGACCTAAATGTTATTGTGAATATGATCAGTCCATGATCTTTGCTGAAAACTTGAATGCTGGCTTTACATATTTGCAACAAGAAGATCAAACAGAGTTTGTAAAAGTTTTTCTTTATCACTTTCAGTGTGTCAACTGAATTGCTTGAGGACAATCAATGGTTAAGCTTGGGGGAGTTGATACGTCACCAACATATATACTTTTCCAAACTCTTTTGCCCTTGTTTTGGACTCTAATTTACATGATCAGAACTAACCCGGACTGACGTTGTTTTCAGCAGAATTGCCATGGTATTATTTTTGTGCAGAAATAAAAGTTCTCGGAATGACCTGAAACTTCACGGAGTCACTTTTTGGAATTAATAAAAAATACTGGCGAAAGAATCAATAGAAGGGGTGTTGGGGAACGTTGCAGAAAATGAAAAATTTCTACGCTTCACCAAGATCAATATATGGAGTCATCTAGCAACGAGAGAGAGGAGTGCATCTATATACCCTTGTAGATCACGCGTGGAAGCGTTCAAGAGAACGGGGTTGAGGGAGTCGTACTCGTCGTGATCCAAATCACCGGAGATCCTAGCGCCGAACGGACGGCACCTCCGCGTTCAACACACGTACGGTTGGGAAGATGTCTCCTCCTTCTTGATCCAGCAAGGGAAGGAGAGGTTGATGGAGATCCAGCAGCACGACGGCGTGGTGGTGGATGCAGCAGCAATCTCGGCAGGGCTTTGCCAAGCACAGCGAGAGGGAGAGGTGTCACGGGAGGGAGAGGGAGGCGCCAAGGGCTAGGGTGCGGCTGCCCTCCCTCCCCCCTATTTATATAGGGGCCAGGGGGGCGCCGGCCCCCTTGGAGATCCAATCTCAAGGGGGGCGGCGGCCAAGGGGTGGCTTGCCCCCCAAGGCAAGTGGCGCCCCCCTAGGGTTTCCAACCCTAGGCGCAGGGGGGCCCCAAGGGGGGGGGGCGCACCAGCCCACCAGGGGCTGGTTCCCCTCCCACTTCAGCCCATGGGCCCTCTGGGATAGGTGGCCCCACCCGGTGGACCCCCGGGACCCTTCCGGTGGTCCCGGTACAATACCGATGACCCCCGAAACTTTCCCCATGGCCGAAACTGAACTTCCTATATATAAATCTTCACCTCCGGACCATTCCGGAACTCCTCGTGACATCCGGGATCTCATCCGGGACTCCGAATAACTTTCGGGTTACTACATACTAATATCTCAACAACCCTAGCGTCACCGAACCTTAAGTGTGTAGACCCTACGGGTTCGGGAGACATGCAGACATGACCGAGACGCCTCTCCGGTCAATAACCAATAGCAGGATCTGGATACCCATGTTGGCTTCCACATGCTCCTCGATGATCTCATTGGATGAACCATGATGTCGAGGATTCAATCAATCCCATATACAATTCCCTTTGTCAATCGGTACGTTACTTGCCCGAGATTCGATCGTCGGTATCCCAATACCTCGTTTAATCTCGTTCTATCGCAAGTCACTTTACTCATCTCAGTAATGCATGATCCCGTGACCGACACTTGGTCACATTGAGCTCATTATGATGATGCATTACCGAGTGGGCCCATAGATACCTCTCTGTTGGGGAACGTAGTAATTTCAAAAATTTCCTCTGCATACGCACGCAAGATCATGGTGATGCATAGCAACGAGAGGGAGAGTGTTGTCTCGTGCCCTCGTGAGACCAAGCGAAGCGATCACAACGTAGAGGAAGTAGTCGAACGATCTCCTCACGATCCAACCGATCCTAGCGCCGTTACTCGGCGCCCCGAGTTCTTGACACACGTACAGCTCGATGGCGCTCCTCGGGCTCCAATCCAATGAGAGCTCGGGAGGAAGAGTTTCGTCGGCCGACGGCGTGGTGGCGATCTTGATGTTCTACGGCGCAGGCTCGCCTAAGCTTTCTGACGATATGACCGAGGTGGAATATGGTGGAGGGGGGCACCGCACACGGCTAAGGAACGATCCGTAGATCAACTTGTGTGTCTATGGGGTGCCCCTTGCCCCCGTATATAAAGGATGGAGGAGGAGGAGGCCGGCCAAGGGTTTGGCGCGCCCGGGTGTGGAGTCCTACTAGGATTCCAAGTCCTAGTAGGAGTCCATCAAGAGGGGAGGAAGGGAGAAGGAATAGGAGGAGAAGGAAAGGTGGCCGGCCCCCTTTTCCCTAGTCCAATTCGGACTAGAGGAGAGGGGGGGCGCAGCAGCCTTTTCCTCTTCCCACTAAAGCCCATCAAGGCCCATTACTTCTCCCGTAACTCCCCGGTACTCCGAAAAATACCCGAATCACTCGGAACCTTTCCGAACTCCGAATATAGTCGTCCAATATATCGATCTTTACGTCTCGACCATTTCGAGACTCCTCGTCATGTCCCCGATCTCATCCAGGACTCCGAACTCCTTCGGTACATCAAAATACACAAACTCATAATATAACCGTCATCGAAACCTTAAGCGTGCGGACCCTACGGTTCGAGAAAAATGTAGACATGACCGAGACACGTCTCCGGTCAATAACCAATAGTGGGACCTGGATGCCCATATTGGCTCCTACATATTCTACGAAGATCTTTATCGGTCAGACCGCATAACAACATCGTTGTTCCTTTGTCATCGGTATGTTACTTGCCCGAGATTCGATCGTCGGTATCCAATACCTAGTTCAATCTCGTTATCGGCAAGTCTCTTTACTCGTTCCGTAATACATCATCTCACAGCTAACTCATTAGTTGTAATGCTTGCAAGGCTTAAGTGATGTGCATTACCGAGAGGGCCCAGAGATACCTCTCCGACAATCGGAGTGACAAATCCTAATCTCAAATCGCCAACCCAACGTGCGCCTTTGGAGACACCTGTAGTACTCCTTTATAATCACCCAATTACGTTGTGACGTTTGGTAGTACCCAAAGTGTTCCTCTGGTAAACGGGAGTTGCATAATCTCATAGTTGTAGGAACATGTATAAGTCATGGATAAAAGCAGTAGCAACATACTAAACGATCGTGTGCTAAGCTAATGGAATGGGTCATGTCAATCAGATCATTCAACTAATGATGTGACCTTGTTAATCAAATAACAACTCCTTGTTCATGGTTAGGAAACATAACCATCTTTGATTAACAAGCTAGTCTAGTAGAGGCATACTAGTGACACTCTGTTTGTCTATGTATTCACACATGTATTATGTTTCCGGTTAATACAATTCTAGCATGAATAATAAACATTTATCATGATATGAGGAAATATATAATAACTTTATTATTGCCTCTAGGGCATATTTCCTTCAGCTCCCACTTGCACTAGAGTCAATAATCTAGATCACATCACCATGTGATTAACATCGATATTTCACATCATCATGTGATTAACACCCATAGTTCACATCGCCATGTGACCAACACCCAAAGGGTTTACTAGATTCTGTAATCTAGTTCACATCGCTATGTGATTAACACCCAAAGAGTACTAAGGTGTGATCATGTTTTGCTTGTGAGAGAGTCTTAGTCAACGGGTCTTTTACATTCAGATCCGTTATGTATTTTGCAATTTTCTATGTCTACAATGCTCTGCACGAAGCTACTCTAGCTAATTGCTCCCACTTTCAACATGTATCTAGATCGAGACTTAGAGTCATCGAGATCAGTGTCAAAACTTGCATCGACGTAACCCTTTACGACGAACCTTTTGTCACTTCCATAATCGAGAAACATATCCTTATTCTACTAAGGATAATTTTGACCGCTTTCCAGTGATCTACTCCTAGATCACTATTGTACTCCCTTGCCAAACTCAGTGCAGGGTATACAATAGATCTGGTACACAGCATGGTATACTTTATAGAACCTATGGCCAAGGTATAGGGAATGACTTTCATTCTCTTTCTATCTTCTGCCGTGGTCGGGTTTTGAGTCTTACTCAATTTCATACCTTGTAACACAGGCAAGAACTCTTTCTTTGACTGTTCCATTTTGAACTACTTCAAAATCTTGTCAAAGTATGTACTCATTGAAAAAACTTATCAAGCATCTTGATCTATCTCTATAGATCTTGATGCTCAATATGTAAGCAGCTTCACCGAGGTATTTCTTTGAAAAACTTCTTTCAAACACTCCTTTATGCTTTGCAGAATAATTCTACATTATTTCGATCTACAATATGTCATTCACATATACTTATCAGAAATGCTGTAGTGCTCCCACTCACTTTCTAGTAAATACAGGCTTCACCATAAGTCTGTACAAAACTATATGCTTTGATCAACTCATCAAAGCGTATATTCCAACTCGGAGATGCTTGCACCAGTCCATAGATGGAGCTTGCACACTTTGTTAGCTCCCTTTGGATCGAAAAAAAACTTCTGGTTGCATCATATACAACTCTTCCTCCAGAAAACCATTCAGGAATGCAGTTTTTACATCCATTTGCCAAATTTCATAAATTGTGGCAATTGCTAACATGATTCGGACAGACTTAAGCATCGTTACAGTTGAGAAAATCTCATTGTAGTCAACATCTTGAACTTTGTCGAAAACCTTTTTGCAACAAGTCGAGCTTTGTAGATAGTAACACTACTATCAACGTCCGTCTTCCTCTTGAAGATCCATTTATTTTCTATGGTTTGCCGATCATCGGGCAAATCCATCAAAGTCCATACTTTGTTCTCATACATGGATCATATCTCAGATTTCATGGCCTCAAACCATTTTGCGGAATCTGGGCTCATCATCGCTTCCTCATAGTTTGTAGGTTTGTCATGGTCAAGTAACACGACCTCCAGAACAGGATTACCGTACCACTCTGGTGCGAATCTCACTCTGTTTTACCTACGAGATTCGGTAGTAACTTGATCTGAAGTTACATGATCATCATCATTAACTTCCTCACTAATTGGTATAGTAGTCACAAGAACAGATTTCTGTGATGAACTACTTTCAATAAGGGAACAGTCTGATTACCTCATCAAGTTCTACTTTCCTCCCACTCACTTCTTTCGAGAGAAACTCCTTCTCTAGAAAGGATCCATCTTAAGCAACGAATATCTTGCCTTCGGATCTGTGATAGAAGGTGTACCCAACAATTTCCTTTGGGTATTCTATGAAGACGCACTTCTCCGATTTGGGTTCGAGCTTATCAGGATAAAACTTTTTCACATAAGCATCGCAGCCCCAAACTTTAAGAAACGACAACTTTGGTTTCTTGCTAAACCACAGTTCATATAGTGTCATCTCAACGGATTTAGATGGTGCCCTATTTAATGTGAATGCAGCTGTCTCTAATGCATGATCCCAAAACGACATTGGTAAATCGGTAAGAAACATCATAGATTGTACTATATCCAATAAAGTACGGTTATGACGTTCGGACACACCATTATGATCTGGTGTTCCAGGTGGCATGAATTTGTGAAACTATTCCACATTGTTTTAATTGAAGACCAAACTCGTAACTTAAATATTTGTCCCCGCGATCAAATCGTAGAAACCTTATTTTCTTGTCACGATGATTTTTCCACTTCACTCTGAAATTCTTTGAATCCTTTCAACTATTTCAGACTTATGTTTCATCAAGTAGATATACCCATATCTGCTCAAATCATCTGTGAAGGTCGAAAATAACGATACCCGCCATGAGCCTTAACACTCATTGGATCGCATACATCAAGATGTATTATTTCCAATAAGTCGGTTGCTCGCTCCATTGTTCCGAGAACGGAGTCTTAGTCATCTTGCCCATGAGGCATGGTTCGCAAGCATCAAGTGATTCATAATCAAGTGATTCCAAAATCCCATCGGATGGAGTTTCTTCATCGCTTTACACCAAAATGACATAAGCGGCGATTACCACAAATAAGTTGCACTATCATTATTAACTTTGCATCTTTTGGTTTCAATATTATGAATATGTGTATCACTACGATCGAGATCCAATGAACCATTTTCATTGGATGTGTAACCATATAAGGTTTTATTCATGTAAGCAGAACAACAGTTTATTCTCTTACTTAAATGAATAACCGTATTGCAATAAACACGATCAAATCATATTCATGCTCAACGCAAACACCAAATAACATTTATTTAGGTTCAACACTAATCCCGAAAGTATAGGGAGTGTGCGATGATGATCATATCAATCTTGAAACTACTTTCAACACACATCGTCACTTCACCCTTAACTAGTTTCATTTTATTCGCAACTCTGTTTGAGTTACTACTCTTAGCAACCCAACCAGTACCAAATACCGAGGGGTTGCTATAAACACTAGTAAAGTACACATCAATAACATGTATATCAAATATACCTTTGTTTACTTTGCCATCCTTCTTATCCGCCAAATACTTGGGGTAGTTCTGCTTCCAGTAACCAGTCCCTTTGCAGTAGAAGCACTAAGTCTCAGGCTTAGGTCCAAACTTGGGCTTCTTCACTTGAGCAGCAACTTGCTTGCCATTCTTCTTGAAGTTCCCTTCTATCCCTTTGCCCTTTTTCTTGAAACTAGTGGTCTTGTTAATCATCAACGCTTGATGTTCTTTCTTGATTTCTACCTTCATCGATTTCATCATCATGAAAAACTCGGGAATCATTTTCATCATCCCTTGCATACTATAGTTCATCACGAAGTTCTACTAACTTGGTGATGGTGACTAGAGAATTCATCAATCACTATCTTATCGGAAGATTAACTCCCACTTGATTCAAGCAATTGAAGTACCCAGACAATCTGAGCACATGCTCACTAGTTGAGCGATTCTCCTCCATCTTTTAGCTTATAGAACTTGTTGAGGACTTCATATCTCTCAACTCGGGTATTTGCTTGAAATATTAACTTAAATTCCTGGAACATCTCATATGGTCCATGATGTTCAAAACATCTTTGAAGTCCCGATTCTAAGCCATAAAGCATGGTGCACAAAACTATCAAGTAGTCATCATATTGAGCTAGCCAAACGTTCATAACGTGCGCATCCGCTCTGCAATAGGTCCATCACCTAGCGGTGCATCAAGGACATAATTCTTACGTGCGCAATGAGGATAAACCTCCGATCACGGATCGAATCCGCATCATTGCTACTAACATTTTTCAACACAGTTTTCTCTAGGAACATATCAAAATAAACATATGAAAGCAACAACGCGAGCTATTGATCTTACAACATAATTTGCAAAATACTACCAGGACTAAGTTCATGATAAATTTAAGTTCAATTAATCATATTACTTAAGAACTCCCACTTAGACAGACATCTCTCTAGTCATCTAAGTGATCACGTGATCCAAATCAACTAAACCATAACCGATCATCACGTGAGATGGAGTAGTTTTCAATGGTGAAAATCTTATGTTGATCATATCTACTATATGATTCACGCTCGACCTTTCGGTCTCCGTGCTCCGAGGCCATATCTGCATATGCTAGGCTCGTCAAGTTTAACCTGAGTATTCTGCGTGTGCAAAACTGGCTTGCACCCGTTGTAGATGGACGTAGTGTTGGAAATATGCCCTAGAGGCAATAATAAGAGGATTATTATATTTCAATGTTCATGATAATTGTCTTTTGTTCATGCTATAAATGTATTATTCGGAAATCGTAATACACGTGTGAACACTTAGACCCAATGAGTCCCTAGTGAGCCTCTAGTTGACTAGCTCGTTGTGATCAATAGATAGTCATGGTTTCCTGACTATGGACATTGGATGTCGTTGATAACGGGATCACATCATTAGGAGAATGATGTGATGGACAAGACCCAATCATAAGCATAGCATAAAAGATCGTATAGTTCGTTTGCTAGAAGCTTTGCCAATGTCAAGTATCTATTCCTTCGACCATGAGATCGTGTAACTCCGGTTACCGTAGGAGTGCCTTGGGTGTATCAAACGTCACAACGAATCGGGTGACTATAAAGGTGCATTACGGTATCTCCGAAAGTATCTGCGGGTTGACACGGATCGAGATCGATTTGTCACTCCGTATGACGGAGAGGTATCTCTGGCCCCACTCGGTAATGCATCATCATAATGAGCTCAATGTGACCAAGGTGTTGTACGGGATCATGCATTACTGTGCGAGTAAAGTGACTTGCCGTAACGAGAGGCGAACAAGGTATTGGGATACCGACGATCGAGTCTCGGGCAAGTAACGCATCGATTGACAAAGGAATTGCATACAGGGTTTGATCGAATCCTCGACATCGTGGTTCAACCGATGAAATCATCGAGGAGCATGTGGGAGCCAACATGGATATCCGACCCGCTGTTGGTTATTGCCCGAGAGTCGTCTCGGTCATGTCTGCGTGTCTCCGAACCCGTAGGGTCTACACACTTAAGGTTCGGTGGCGCTAGGGTTAGTAGGAAGTCAAGTATGTGACCACCGAATGTTGTTCGAGTCCGGATGAGATCTCGGACGTCACGAGGAGTTCGGAAGGGTCCGGAGGTAAAGAATAATATATAGGAAGTAGTGTTTGACCATCGGGAAAGTTTGGGGTTTCGGTAAATCACGGACCACCGGAAGGGTCCCGGGGTCCACCGGTGGGGCCACCTATCCCGAGGGCCACATGGGCTGAGAGGGAAGGAACCAGCCCACAAGGGGCTGGTGCGCCCCAGGGTCCACCCCTGCGCCTAGGGTTGAAACCCTAGGGGGGGGGCGCCCACCGGCTTGGGGGTACTCCACCCCTTGGCCGCCGCCCGGAGATTGGATCTCCGGGCCGCCACCCACCAGTGCCTATATAAAGGGGGAGGAGGGGGCTGCTGTACACAACTCCCAGGTGCAGCCCTCCTCTCCCCAACACATCTCCTCCTCCGTAGAGCTCAGTGAAGCCACTGCCGAGATCTTGCTTCTCCACCATCATCACGCCGTCGTCTTTGCCGGTGGAGCTGTCTTCCTCAACCTCTCCTTCCCCTTGCTGGATCAAGAAGGAGGAGACGTCGCTCGTCCCGTACGTGTGTTGAACGCGGAGGTGTTGTCCGTTCAGCACTTGGCATCGGTGATCTGAATCACGTTCGAGTACGACTCCATCATCACCTTGCAAGCTTCCGCACGCGATCTACAAGTGGTATGTAGATGCAAACTCTCTCCCGTTACTCGTTGCTTAGATGAACTCATAGATGGATCTTGGTGAAGCCGTAGGAAAAATTTTAATTTTCTACAACGTTCCCCAACAGTGGCATCATGAGCTAGGTCTATGCGTAGTTCTCTAATGCACGAGTAGAACACAATTTGTTGTGGGCGTTGATCTTGTCATCTTACTTGCCTCTACTAGTCTTTTCTTGCTCAACGGTATTGTGGGATGAAGCGGCCCGGACCAACCTTACACGTACGCTTACGTGAGACCGGTTCCACCGACTGACATGCACTAGTTGCATAAGGTGGCTGGCGGGTGTCTGTCTCTCCCACTTTAGTTGGAGCGGAATCGATGAACAGGGCCCTTATGAAGGGTAAATAGAAGTTGACAAAATCATTTTGTGGTGATTCGTAGGTAAGAAAACGTTCTTGCTAGAACCCAATCGCAGCCACGTAAAAGATGCAACAACAACTAGAGGACGTCTAACTTGTTTTTGCAGCGATTGATCACGTGATGTGATATGGCCAGAAGTTGTGATGAATGTTGAATTGTGATGTATGAGATCATGTTCTTGTAATAGGATTCACGACTTGCATGTCGATGAGTATGACAACCGGCAGGAGCCATAGGAGTTGTCTTTATTTTTTGTATGACCTGCGTGTCATTGAAGAACGCCATGTAAACTACTTTACTTCATTACTAAACGCGTTAGTCATAGAAGTAGAAGTAGTCGTTAGGCGTGACAACTTCATGAAGACACGATGATGGAGATCATGATGATGGAGATCATGGTGTCAAGCGGTGACAAGATGATCATGGAGCCCGAAGATGGAGATCAATGGAGCTTGATGATATTGGCCATATCATGTCACAACTATATAATTGCATGTGATGTTTATTATGTTTATGCATCTTGTTTACTTAGGACGACGGTAGTAAATAAGATGATCCCTTAAAAATTTCAAGAAGTGTTCTCCCTAAGCGTGCACCGTTGCTACGGTTAAATCGTTTCTAAGCACCACGTGATGATCGGGTGTGATGGATCCTTACGTTCACATACAACGGGTGTAAGACAGTTTTACACAAAAAAAACACTTAGGGTTAACTTGCGAGCCTAGCATGTGCGGACATGGCCTCGGAACACGGAGACCGAAAGGTCGAACACGAGTCGTATGGAAGATACGATCAACATGAAGATGTTCACCGACGATGACTAGTCCGTCTCACGTGATGATCGGACACGGGCTAGTCGACTCGGATCGTGTAACACTTAGATGACTAGAGGATGTCTAATCTAAGTGGGAGTTCATAATTTTGATTAAGAACTTTATTATCATGAACTTAGTCTAAAACCTTTGCAAATATGTCTTGTAGATCAATGGCCAACGCTAATGTCAACATGAACTTTAACGCGTTCCTAGAAAAACCAAGCTGAAAGATGATGGCAGCAACTATACGGATTGGGTCCTAACTTGAGATCATCCTCATAGCTGCCAGAAGCAATATGTCCTAGAAGGACCGCTAGGTGCCGCTCCGTCGAAGAACCAAGGCGTTATGAGCGCTTGGCAAACTCGTCTTGATGATTACTCCCTCGTTCGGTGCGGCATGCTTACTGACTTAGAACCGGGGCTCCAAAAGCGTTTTGAGCATCACGGAGCATATGAGATGTTCAAGAGCTGAAACTAGTTTTCCAAGCTCATGCCCGGTCGAGAGATATGATGTCTCCGACAAGTTCTACAGATTGTAAGATGGAGGAGAACAGTTACACGGTGAACACATCCTCGAAGATGTCCGGGTTGCACGCACGTATGACCCAGTTGAACATTAACCTCCCGGATGAGGCGGTCATTGATGAATCCTCGATCGCTCCCACCAAGCTACAAGAGCTTTGTGATGAAGTACAACATGCGAGGGATGGTAAAGACCATTCTGAAGTGTTCTCGATCTTTGAAGTCAGCAGAGGCTGAAATCAAGAAAGAACATCAAGTGTTGATGGTCAATAAGACCACTAAGTTCAAGAAGGGCAAGGGTAAGAAGAACTTCAAGAAGGACGGCAAAGATGTTGCCGCGCCCGTAAGCTTGCTTCTTGGGAAGAAGTCAAAGAATGGACCCAAGCACGAGGTGAGTGCTTTTATTGCAAGGGAAGGGCACCGAAGCGGAACGCCCCAAATACTTAGCGGATAAGAAGGCCGCAACACCAAAGGTATATTTGATATACATGTAATTGATGTGTACCTTACCGATTACTCGTAGTAACTCACGGGTATTTGATACCGTGCCGTTGCTCACATATGTAACTCACAAGCGGGAGCTGCGGAATAAGCGGAGATCGGCGAAGGGCGAGGTGACGATCGGCGTCGAGAATGGTTCCGTGGTCGATGTGATCGCCGTCGACACGCTGCCTCTACATTTACCTCGGGATTAGTTTTAAACCTCAATAATTGTTATTTAGTGCCAAGTTTGAGCATGAACATTGTATCTGGATCTCGTTTGATCTGAGATGGCTACTCATTTAAGTCTGAGAATAATGGTTGTTCGATTTATATGAGAGATATGTTTTATGGTCATGCTCCGATGGTCAATGGTTTATTCTTGATGAATCTCGGCGTAATATTACACATGTTCATAGTGTGGATGCCAAAAGATGTAAAGTTGATAACGATAGTCCCACATACTTGTGGCACTTGCCGCCTTGGTCACATTGGTGTCAAGCGCATGAAGAAGCTCCATCTTGATGGACTTTTAGAGTCTCTTGATTATGAATCGTTTGACACATGCGAACCTTGCCTCTTGGGCAAAATGACCAAGACTCCGTTCTCGGAACAATGGGCGAGCAACCAACTTGTTGGAAATCATACATACCGATGTGTGCGGTCCAATGGCGTTGAGGCTCATGGAGGATATCGTTATGTTCTCACTCTCACGGATGACTTAAGTAGATATGGGTATGTCTACTTAATGAAACACAAGTCTGAGACCTTTGAAAAGTTCAAGGAATTTCAGAGTGAGGTAGAGAATCAACGTGACCGAAAGATAAAATTCTTCGATCGGATCGTGGAGGAGAATACTTAAGTCACGAATTTGGTACACACTTAAGGAAATGTGGAATCGTTTCACAACTCACGCCGCTGGAACACCTCGGTAAACGGTGTGTCCGAGCGTCGTGTCGCACTCTATTGGATATGGTGCGGTCTATGATGTCTCTTACCGATTTACCGCTATCATTTTGGGGATACGCTCTAGAGACAGCTACATTCACTTTAAATAGGGCACCGTCTAAATCCGTTGAGGCGACACCGTATGAATTATGGTTTGGGAAGAAACCTAAGCTGTCGTTTCTAAAACTTTGGGGATCGCGATGCTTATGTCAAGAAACTTCAACTGAAAAGCTCGAACCCAAGTCGGAAAAATGCGTATTCATAGGATACCCTAAGGAAGCTGTCGGGTATACCTTCTACTTAAGATCCAAGGCAAGATCTTTGTTGCCAAGAACGGATGCTTTCTAGAGAAAGAGTTTCTCTCGAAAGAAGTAAGTGGGAGGAAAGTAGAACTTCGATGAAGTACTACCTCTCGAGCGGGAAAGTGGTGCAGCGCAGAAACCGTTCTGTGATGCCCACACCAACCAAGAGGAAAACGTTGATGATGATCAAGGTACTTGGATCAAGTTACTCTTGAACTTCAAGGTCCACGAGGGCACGTTCCGCACTGAGTGGTGCGGCAACCTGTCATGGAAATCATGTTGCTAGACAACAATGAACCTTGAACTATGAAGAAGCAATGGCGGGCCGGATTCCAACAAATGGCTTGGAGCCATGAAATCCGAGATAGAATCCATGTATGAAAACAAAGTATGGACTTTGACAGACTTGCCCGATGATCGGCGGCGATAGAAAATAAATGGATTTTAAGAAGAAGACGGACGCGGATGGTAATGTTACCATCTATAAAGCTCGACTTGTCGCTAAGGGTTATCGACAAGTTCAAGGAATTGACTACTGACGAGACATTCTCTCCGTGGCGAAGCTTAAGTCCGTCCGAATCATGTTAGCAATTGCCGCATACTATGATTATGAGATATGGCGATGGACGTCAAAACGGCATTCCTTAATGGACATCTTAAGGAAGAAGCGTATATGATGCAGCGGAAGGTTTTGTCGATCCTCGAACGCTAACAAAGTATGCAAGCTCCAAATGATCCATTTATGGACTGGTGCAAGCATCTCGAGTTGGAACATTCGCTTTGATGAGATGATCAAAGCGTTTGGGTTTATCTTGAGACTTATGGAGAAGCTTGCGTTTACAAGAAAGTGAGTGGGAGCTCCGTAGCATTTCTCTGTTATATGTAGATGACATACTCTTGATGGGAAATGATCTGAAACTCTGGACAGCATTAAGGCCTACTTGAACAAGTGTTTTCAATGAAGGACCTTGGAGAAGCTGCTTATATATTAGGCATCAAGATCTATAGAGATAGATCGAGGCGCCTCATAGGTCTTTCACAAAGCACATACCTTGATAAGATTTTGAAGAGGTTCAAAATGGATCAGTCCAAGAAGGGTTCTTGCCTATGTTACAAGGTGTGAAATTGAGCTCAGCTCGATCATCGACCACGACAAAAGATAAAGAAGAGATGAGTGTCATCCCTATGCTTCAGCCATAGGATCTATTATGTATGCCATCTTTGTGTACTGCACCGATGTAAACCTTGCCGTAAGTTTGGTTGCAAGATACCAAAGTAACCCGACAAGGAACACCGGACAGCGGTCAAGAATATCTGAAGTACCTAAAAGGACAAAGGACATGTTTCTCGTTTATGGAGGAGACGAAGAGCTCGTCGTAAGGGTTACGTCGGCGCTAGCTTCGACTCGGATCTGGATGACTCTAAGTCACAAACCGGATCGTGTATATGTTGAATGGTGGAGCGATGGTGGTGCAGTTTGCAAGCGAGCGTCGTGGCGGGATCTCGTGTGAAGCGGAGTACATGGCAGCCTTGGAGGGTGCATGAAGCGATTTGGGTGAAGGAGTTCATCACCGACCTAGGAGTCATACCCAATGCGTCGGGGCGATCAAACTCTTCTGTGACAACACCGGAGCTATTGCCCTTGCAAAGGAGCCCAGGTTTCACAAGAAGACCGAGCACATCAAGCGTCGTTTCAACTCCATCCGTGAAAATGTTCAAGATGGAGACATAGAGATTTGCAAAGTGCACACGGATCTGAATGTCGCAGATCCGTTGACTAAACCTCTCTCGCGTGCAAAACATGATCAACACCAGAACTCTATGGGTGTTCGATTCATCACAATGTAACTAGATTGGTGACTCTAGTGCAAGTGGGAGACTGTTGGAAATATGCCCTAGAGGCAATAATAAGAGGATTATTATATTTCAATGTTCATGATAATTGTCTTTTGTTCATGCTATAAATGTATTATTCGAAATCATAATACCGTGTGAACACTTAGACCCAATGAGTCCCTAGTGAGCCTCTAGTTGACTAGCTCGTTGTGATCAATAGATAGTCATGGTTTCGACTATGGACATTGGATGTCGTTGATAACGGGATCACATCATTAGGAGAATGATGTGATGGACAAGACCCAATCATAAGCATAGCATAAAAGATCGTATAGTTCGTTTGCTAGAAGCTTTGCCAATGTCAAGTATCTATTCCTTCGACCATGAGATCGTGTAACTCCGGTTACCGTAGGAGTGCCTTGGGTGTATCAAACATCACAACGTAATCGGGTGACTATAAAGGTGCATTACGGTATCTCCGAAAGTATCTGTTGGGTTGACACGGATCGAGGCGGGATTTGTCACTCCGTATGACGGAGAGGTATCTCTGGGCCCACTCGGTAATGCATCATCATAATGAGCTCAATGTGACCAAGGTGTTGTACGGGATCATGCATTCTGATGCGAGTAAAGTGACTTGCCGAACGAGAGGCCAACAAGGTATTGGGATACCGACGATCGAGTCTCGGGCAAATAACGCACCGATTGACAAAGGAATTGCATACGAGGGTTTGATCGAATCCTCGACATCGTGGTTCAACCGATGAAATCATCGAGGAGCATGTGGGAGCCAACATGGATATCCGACCCGCTGTTGGTTATTGCCCGAGAGTCGTCTCGGTCATGTCTGCGTGTCTCCCGAACCCGTAGGGTCTACACATAAGGTTCGGTGGCGCTAGGGTTAGTAGGAAGTCAAGTATGTGACCACGAATGTTGTTGAGTCCGGATGAGATCCGGACGTCACGAGGAGTTCGGAAGGGTCGGAGGTAAAGAATAATATATAGGAAGTAGTGTTTGACCATCGGGAAAGTTTGGGGTTTCGGTAAAATCTGGGACCACCGGAAGGTCCCGAGGTCCACCGGTGGGGCCACCTATCCCGGAGGGCCACATGGGCTGAGAGGGAAGGAACCAGCCCACAAGGGGCTGGTGCGCCCCTAGGTCCACCCTGCGCCTAGGGTTGAAACCCTAGGGGTGGGGCGCCCACACCGGCTTGGGGGTACTCCACCCCCTTGGCCGCCGCCCCAGAGATTGGATCTCCAGGGGCAGCCCCCTGGGTGCCTATATAAAGGGGGAGGAGGGGGCTGCTGTACACAACTCCCAAGGCGCAGCCCTCCTCTCCCAACACATCTCCTCCTCCGTAGAGCTCGGCCGGGCCTGCCGAGATCTTGCTTCTCCACCATCATCACGCCGTCGTCTTTGCCGGTGGAGCTGTCTTCCTCAACCTCTCCTTCCCCTTGCTGGATCAAGAAGGAGGAGACGTCGCTCGTCCCGTCACGTGTGTTGAGCGCGAGGTGCTGTCCGTTCAGCACTTGGCATCGGTGATCTGAATCACGTTCGAGTACGACTCCATCATCACCTTGCAAGCTTCCGCACGCGATCTACAAGTGGTATGTAGATGCAAACTCTCTCCCGTTACTCGTTGCTTAGATGAACTCATAGATGGATCTTGGTGAAGCCGTAGGAAAAATTTTAATTTTCTGCAACGTTCCCCAACACGTAGAGCTTATCACACCCGATCATCACGTGGTGTCTCGGCACGACGAACTTTGGCAACGGTGCATACTCAGGGAGGACACTACTTGATAATTTTTAGTGAGAGATCATCTTAAAATGCTACCGTCAATCAAAGCAAGATAAGATGCATAAAGGATAAACATCACATGCAATCAATATAAGTGATATGATATGGCCATCATCATCTTGTGCTTGTGATCTCCATCTCCGAAGCACCGTCGTGATCACCATCGTCACCGGCGCGACACCTTGATCTCCATCGTAGCATCGTTGTCGTCTACGCCACCTATTGCTTCTACGACTATTGCTACCGCTTAGTGATAAACTAAAGCAATTACAGGGCGTTTGCATTTCATACAATAAAGCGTCAACCATATGGCTCCAGCCAGTTGCCGATAACTTCGGTTACAAAACATGATCATCTCATACAATAAAATATAGCATCACGTCTTGACCATATCACATCACAACATGCCCTGCAAAAACAAGTTAGACGTCCTCTACTTTGTTGTTGCAAATTTTACGTGGCTGCTACGGGCTTAAGCAAGAACCAATCTCACCTCGCATCAAAACCACAACGATACTTCGTCAAATAGACTCCGTTTAACCTTCTCAAGGACCAGCGTAGCCACACTCAGTTCAACTAAAGTGAGAGAGACAGACACCCGCCATCACCTTTAAGCAATGAGTGCTCGTGGCGGTGAAACCAGTCTCGCGTAAGCGTCTGGCGTAATGTCGGTCCGGGCGCTTTATCTCACAATACCGCTGAACCAAAGTATGACATGCTTGGTAGGTAGTATGACTTGTATCGCCCACAACTCACTTGTGTTCTACTCGTGCAAAACATCAAACCATAAAAAAAACCTAGGCTCGGATGCCACTGTTGGGGAACGTAGTAATTTCAAAAATTTTCCTACACGCACGCAAGATCATGGTGATGCATAGCAACGAGAGGGGAGAGTGTTGTCTCGTACCCTCGTGAGACCGAGCGAAGCGATCACAACGTAGAGGAAGTAGTCGAACGATCTCCTCACGATCCAACCGATCCTAAGCGCCGTTACTCCGGCGCCCCGAGTTCTTGACACACGTACAGCTCGATGGCGCTCCTCGGGCTCCAATCCAAAGAGAGCTTGGGGAGGAAGAGTTTCGTCAGCACGACGGCGTGGTGACGATCTTGATGTTCTACCGGCGCAGGGCTTCGCCTAAGCTTTGCGACGATATGACCGAGGTGGAATATGGTGGAGGGGGGCACCGCACACGGCTAAGGAACGATCCGTAGATCAACTTGTGTGTCTATGGGGTGCCCCTTGCCCCCGTATATAAAGGATGGAGGAGGAGGAGGCCGGCCAAGGGTTTGGCGCGCCAGGGTGTGGAGTCCTACTAGGATTCCAAGTCCTAGTAGGAGTCCATCAAGAGGGGAGGAAGGGAGAAGGAATAGGAGGAGAAGGAAAGGTGGCCGGCCCCCTTTTCCCTAGTCCAATTCGGACTAGAGGAGAGGGGGGGCGCAGCAGCCTTTTCCTCTTCCCACTAAAGCCCATCAAGGCCCATTACTTCTCCGTAACTCCCGGTACTCGAAAAATACCGAATCACTGGAACCTTTCCGAACTCCGAATATAGTCGTCCAATATATCGATCTTTACGTCTCGACCATTTCGAGACTCCTCGTCATGTCCCCGATCTCATCCGGGACTCGAACTCCTTCGGTACATCAAAATACACAAACTCATAATATAACCGTCATCGAAACCTTAAGCGTCACGGACCCTACGGTTCGAGAACAATGTAGACATGACCGAGACACGTCTCCGGTCAATAACCAATAGCGGGACCTGGATGCCCATATTGGCTCCTACATATTCTCGAAGATCTTTATCGGTCGGACCGAATAACAACATCGTTGTTCCCTTTGTCATCGGTATGTTACTTGCCCGAGATTCGATCGTCGGTATCCAATACCTAGTTCAATCTCGTTACGGCAAGTCTCTTTACTCGTTCCGTAATACATCATCTCACAGCTAACACATTAGTTGTAATGCTTGCAAGGCTTAAGTGATGTGCATTACCGAGAGGGCCCAGAGATACCTCTCCAGACAATCGGAGTGACAAATCCTAATCTCGAAATCGCCAACCCAACGTCGCCTTTGGAGACACCTGTAGTACTCCTTTATAATCACCCGATTCGTTGTGGCGTTTGGTAGTACCAAAGTGTTCCTCCGTAAACGGAGTTGCATAATCTCATAGTTGTAGGAACATGTATAAGTCATGGATAAAAGCGGTAGCAACATACTAAGCGATCATGTGCTAAGCTAATGGAATGGGTCATGTCAATCAGATCATTCAACTAATGATGTGACCTTGTTAATCAAATAACAACTCCTTGTTCATGGTTAGGAAACATAACCATCTTTGATTAACAAGCTAGTCTAGTAGAGGCATACTAGTGACACTCTGTTTGTCTATGTATTCACACATGTATTATGTTTCCGGTTAATACAATTCTAGCATGAATAATAAACATTTATCATGATATGAGGAAATATATAATAACTTTATTATTGCCTCTAGGGCATATTTCCTTCATCTCCGTCATACGGAGTGACAAATCCCAGTCTCGATTCGTGCCAACCCAACAGACACTTTCTGAGATACCCGTAGTGCACCTTTATAGTCACCCAGTTACATTGTGACGTTTGGCACACCCAAAGCACTCCTACGGTATCCGGGAGTTGCACAATCTCATGGTCTAAGGAAATGATACTTGACATTTGGAAAAGTTCTAGCGAAACGAACTACACGATCTTGTGCTATGCTTAGGATTGGGTCTTGTCAATCACATCATTCTCCTAATGATGTGATCCCGTTATCAATGACATCCAATGTCCATAGTCAGGAAACCATGACTATCTGTTGATCAACGAGCTAGTCAACTAGAGGCTCACTAGGGACGTGTTGTGGTCTATATATTCATACATGTATTACGATTTCCGGATAACACGATTATAGCATGAACAATAGACAATTATCATGAACAAGGAAATATAATAATAACCATTTTATTATTGCCTCTAGGGCATATTTCCAACAGTCTCCCACTTGCACTAGAGTCAATAATCTAGTTACATTGTGATGAATCGAACACCCATAGCGTTCTGGTGTTGATCATGTTTTGCTCTAGGGAGAGGTTTAGTCAATGGATCTGCTATATTCAGGTCCGTATGTACTTTACAAATATCTATGTCTCCATCTTGAACATTTTCACGAATGGAGTTGAGCGGCAACTTGATGTGCACGGTCTTCTTGTGAAACACAGGCTCCTTGGCAAGTGCAATAGCTCTAGTGTTGTCACGAGAAGAGTGTGATCGGCCCCGACGCATTGGGTATGACTCTAGGTCGGTGATGAACTCCTTCACCCAGATTGCTTCATCTTGCTGCCTCCGAGGCTGCCATGTACTCTGCTTCACATGTAGATCCCGCCACGATGCTCGCTTGCAATCGCACCAGACTTCTTGCCCACCATTCAAAATATACACGTATCCGGTTTGTGACTTAGAGTCATCCAGATCTATGTCGAAGCTAGCGTCGACGTAATCCTTTACGACAAGCTCTTCATCACCTCCATATACGAGAAACATATCCTTAGTCCTTTTTAGGTACTTTAGGATGTTCTTGACTGCTGTCCAGTGTTCCATGCCGGGATTACTTTGGTACCTTCCTACCAAACTTACGGCAAGGTTTACATCAGGTCTGGTACATGTCATGGCATACATGATAGACCCTATGGCTGAGGCATAGGGGACGACCCTCATATTTTCTCTATCTTCTACCGTGGTCGGACATTGAGCCGAGCTCAATTTCACATCTTGCAATACAGGCAAGAACCCCTTCTTGGACTGATCCATATTGAACTTCTTCAATATCTTATCAAGGTATGTGCTTTGTGAAAGACCTATGAGGCGTCTTGATCTATCTCTATAGATCTTGATGCCTAATATGTAAGCAGCTTCTCCAAGGTCCTTCATTGAAAAACACTTATTCAAGTAGGCCTTGATGCTGTCCAAAAGTTCTATATCATTTCCCATCAAAAGTATGTCATCCACATATAATATGAGAAATGCTACAGAGCTCCCACTCACTTTCTTGTAAACGCAGGCTTCTCCATAAGTCTGCATAAACCCAAACACTTTGATCATTTCATTAAAGCGAATGTTCCAACTCCGGGATGCTTGCACCAGCCCATAGATGGAGCGCTGGAGCTTGCATACCTTGTTAGCATTCTTATGACCGACAAAACCTTCTGGCTGCATCATATACAGTCCTTCCTTAAGATGGCCGTTAAGGAATGCCATTTTGATGTCCATTTGCCATATCTCATAATCATAGTATGCGGCAATTGCTAACATGATTCAGACGGACTTCAGCTTCGCTACGGGAGAGAAAGTCTCATCGTAGTCAACCCCTTGAACTTGTCGATAACCCTTAGCGACAAGTCGAGCTTTATAGATGGTAACATTACCATCCGCGTCCATCTTCTTCTTAAAGATCCATTTGTTCTCTATTGCTCGCCGATCATCGGGCAAGTCTGTCAAAGTCCATACTTTGTTTTCATACATGGGTCATATCTCGGATTGCATGGCTTCAAGCCATTTGTTGGAATCTGGGCCCATCATTGCTTCTTCATAGTTCGAAGGTTCACCGTTGTCTAACAACATAATTTCCAGGACAGGGTTGCCATACCACTCTGGTGTGGAACGTGTCCTCATGGACCTACGAAGTTCAGTAGTAACTTGATCCGAAGTACCTTGATCATCATCATTAGTTTCCTCTCTAGTCAGTGCAGGCACCACAGGAACATCTTCCTAAGTTGCGCTACTTTCAAGAGGTAGTACTTCATCAAGTTCCACTTTCCTCCCACTTACTTCTCTCGAGAGAAACTCTTTCTCCAAAAAGGACCCGTTCTTGGCAACAAAGATCTTGCCTTCGGATCTGAGGTAGAAGGTATACCCAATGGTTTCCTTAGGGTATCCTATGAAGACGCATTTTTCCAACTTGGGTTCGAGCTTTTCAGGTTGAAGTTTCTTGACATAAGCATCGCATCCCCAAACTTTTAGAAACGACAGCTTAGGTTTCTTCCCAAACCATAATTCATACGGTGTCATCTCAACGGATTTAGACGGTGCCCTATTTAAAGTGAATGTAGTTGTCTCTAGAGCGTATCCCCAAAATGATAGCGGTAAATCGGTGAGTGACATCATAGATCGCACCATATCCAATAGAGTGCGATTCGACGTTCGGACACACCGTTCTGTTGAGGTGTTCGGTGGCGTGAGTTGTGAAACGATTCCACATTTCCTTAAGTGCGTACCAAATTCGTGACTTAAATATTCTCCCCACGATCGATCGTAGAACTTTATCTTTCGGTCACTTTGATTCTCTACCTCATTCTGAAATTCCTTGAACTTTTCAAAGGTCTCGGACTTGTGTTTCATCAAGTAGACATACCCATATCTACTTAAGTCGTCAGTGAGAGTGAGAACATAACGATATCCTCCGCGAGCCTCAACGCTCATTGGACCGCACACATCCATATGTATGATTTCCAACAAGTTGGTTGCTCGCTCCATTGTTCCGGAGAACGGAGTCTTGGTCATTTTGCCCATGAGGCATGGTTCGAATGTGTCAAACGATTCATAATCGAGAGACTCTAAAAGTCCATCAGCATGGAGCTTCTTCATGCGCTTGACACCAATGTGACCAAGGCGGCAGTGCCACATGTGGGACTATCGTTATCAACCTTACATCTTTTGGTATTCACACTATGAATATGTGTAACATCACGTTCGAGATTCATTAAGAATAAACCATTGACCAGCGGGGCATGACCATAAAACATATCTCTCATGTAAATAGAACAACCATTATTCTCGGATTTAAATGAGTAGCCATCTCGTATTAAATGAGATCCAGATACAATGTTCATGCTCAAACCTGGCACTAAATAACAATTATTGAGGTTTAAAACTAATCCCATAGGTAAATGTAGAGGTAGCGTGCCGACGGTGATCACATCGACCTTGGAACCATTCCCGATGCGCATCGTCACCTCGTCCTTTGCCAGTCTCCGCTTATTCCGCAGCTCCTACTTTGAGTTACAAATATGGGCAACCGCACTGGTATCAAATACCCAGGAGCTACTACGAGTGCTGGTAAGGTACACATCAATAACATGTATATCACATATACCTTTGGTGTTGCCGGCCTTCTTGTCCGCTAAGTACTTGGGGCAGTTCCGCTTCGATGACCACTTCCTTGCAATAAAAGCACTCGATTATCGGGCTTGGGTCCATTCTTTGATTTCTTCCCGCAAGCGGCTTACGGGCGCAACAACTCCTTGCCGTCCTTCTTGAAGTTCTTCTTACCCTTGCCTTTCTTGAACTTAGTGGTTTTATTCACCATCAACACTTGATGTTCCTTTTTGATCTCTACCTCCGCTGATTTCAGCATTGAATATACCTCAGGAATGGTCTTTTCCATCCCCTGCATATTGAAGTTCATCACAAAGCTCTGGTAGCTCGGTGGAGGCGACTGAAGGATTCTGTCAATAACCGCGTCATCCGGGAGATTAACTCCCATTTGAGTCAAGCGGTTGTGCAACCCAGACATTTTGAGTATGTGCTCACTGACAGAATTATTTTCCTCCATCTTACAGCTGAAGAACTTGTCGGAGACTTCATATCTCTCGACCCGGGCATGAGCTTGGAAAACCATTTTCAGCTCTTGAACATCTCATATGCTCCGTGCTGCTCAAAACGCTTTTGGAGCCCGGCTCTAAGCTGTAAAGCATGCCGCCTTGAGCAGTGAGTAATCATCAAGACGAGACCGCCAAGCGTTCATAATGTCTTGGTTCTGGGATGGGTGCTTCACCTAGCGGTGCTTCTAGGACATAATCTTTCTTTGCAGCTATGAGGATGATCCTCGGGTTAGGACCCGATCCGTATAGTTGTTGCCATCATCTTTCACTTGGTTTTCTCTAGGAGCAGCGTTGAAGTTGAGGCCAACATTAGCATGGGCCATTTGATCTACAAGACATATTGTAAAGATTTTAGACTAAGTTCATGATAATTAAGTTCATCTAATCAAATTATTCAATGAACTCCCACTCAGACAGACATCCCTCTAGTAATCTAAGTGAAACATGATCCGAGTCAACTAGGCCGTGTCCGATCATCACGTGAGATGGACTAGTCATCATCGGTGAACATCTTCATGTTGATCGTATCTTCTATACGACTCATGCTCGACCTTTCGGTCTTCCGTGTTCCGAGGCCATGTCTGTACATACTAGGCTCGTCAATTCAACCTAAGTGTATTGCGTGTGTAAATCTGGCTTACACCCGTTGTATTCGAACGTTAGGATCTATCACACCCGATCATCACATGGTGCTTCGAAACAACGAACCTTCGCAATGGTGCACAGTTAGGGGGAACACTTTCTTGAAATTATTACGAGGGATCATCTTATTTAAGCTACCGTCGTTCTAAGCAAGATGTAAAACATGATAAACATCACATGCAATCAAATAGTGACATGATATGGCCAATATCATATTGCTCCTTTGATCTCCATCTTCGGGGCGCCATGATCATCTTCTTCACTGGCATGACACCATGATCTCCATCATCATGATCTCGATCATCGTGTCTTCATGAAGTTGTCACACCAATGATTACTTCTACTTCTATGGCTAACGCGTTTAGCAATAAAGTAAAGTAATTTACATGGCGTTATTCAATGACACGCAGGTCATACAAAAAATAAAGACAACTCCTATGGCTCCTGCCGGTTGTCATACTCATCGACATGCAAGTCGTGATTCCTATTACAAGAACATGATCAATCTCATACATCACATATATCATTCATCACATCCTTTTGGCCATATCACATCACAAGGCATATGCTGCAAAAACAAGTTAGACGTCCTCTAATTGTTGTTGCATGTTTTTACGTGGCTTCTATAGGTTTCTTGCATTTCTTACCTACGTAAAACCACAACGTGATATGCCAATTTCTATTTACCCTTCATAAGGACCCTTTTCATCGAATCCGCTCCAACTAAAGTGGGAGAGACAGACACCCGCTAGCCACCTTATGCAACTAGTGCATGTCATTCGGTGGAACCTGTCTCACATAAGCGTACGTGTAAGGTCGGTCCGGGCCGCTTCATCCCATGATGCCGCCGAAGCAAGATAAGACTATTAGTGGCAAGAAAATTGGCAACATCTACGCCCACAATAAGTTTGTGTTCTACTCGTGCATAGAAACTACGCATAGACCTAGCTCTGATACCACTGTTGGGGAATGTTGCAGAAAATAAAAATTTTCTACGCTTCACCAAGATCAATCTATGGAGTCATCTAGCAACGAGAGAAAGGAGTGCATCTACATACCCTTGTAGATCGCGCGCGAAAGCGTTCAAGAGAACGGGGTTGAGGGAGTCGTACTCGTCGTGATCCAGATCACCGGAGATCCTAGCGCCGAACGGACGGCACCTCCGCATTCAACACACGTACGGTTGGGAAGACGTCTCCTCCTTCTTGATCCAGCAAGGGAAGGAGAGGTTGATG
The DNA here is from genome assembly GCA_021437245.1 of Aegilops speltoides. Lineage (NCBI taxonomy): Eukaryota > Viridiplantae > Streptophyta > Magnoliopsida > Poales > Poaceae > Aegilops > Aegilops speltoides. Next base: position 318,785,793 of record CM038145.1, on the reverse strand, counting down.
GAGATCCAGCAGCACGACGGCGTGGTGGTGGATGCAGCAGCGATCTCGGCACGGCTTCGCCAAGCACAGCGAGAGGGAGAGGTGTCACGAGAGGGAGAGGGAGGCGCCAAGGGCTAGGGTGAGGCTGCCCTCCCCCCTCTTTATATAGGGGCCAGGGGGCGCCAACCCCCTTGGAGATCCAATCTCAAGGGGGGCGGCGGCCAAGGGGGTGGCTTGCCCCCCAATGCAAGTGAGGCGCCCCCCACCCCTAGGGTTTCCAACCCTAGGCGCAGGGGGGGCCCAAGGGGGTGGTGCACCAGCCCACCAGGGGCTGGTTCCCCTCCCACTTCAGCCCATGGGCCCCTCCGGGATAGGTGGCCCCACCCGGTGGACCCCAGGGACCCTTCCGGTGGTCCCGGTACAATACCGGTGACCCCCGAAACTTTCCCGATAACCGAAACTGAACTTTCTATATATAAATCTTCATCTCCGGACCATTCTGGAACTCCTCGTGATGTCCGGGATCTCATCCGGGACTCCGAACAACTTTCAGGTTACTGCATACTAATATCTCAACAACCCTAGCGTCACCGAACCTTAAGTGTGTAGACCCTACGGGTTCGGGAGACATGTAGACATGACCGAGACGCCTCTCCGGTCAATAACCAACAACAAGATCTGGATACCCATGTTGGCTCCCACATGCTCCTCGATGATCTCATTGGATGAACCACGATGTCGAGGATTCAATCAATCCCGTATACAATTCCCTTTGTCAATCGGTACGTTACTTGCCCGAGATTCGATCGTCGGTATCCCAATACCTCGTTTAATCTCGTTACCGGCAAGTCACTTTACTCATACCGTAATGCATGATCCGTGACGGACACTTGGTCACATTGAGCTCATTATGATGATGCATTACCGAGTGGGCCGAGATACCTCTCCGTCATGCGGAGTGACAAATCCATCTCGATTTGTGCCAACCCAATGAGACACTTTCGGAGATACCGTAGTGCACCTTTATAGTCACCCGATTCGTTGTGACGTTTGGCAAACCCAAAGCACTCCTACGGTATCCGGGAGTTGCACAATCTCATGGTCTAAGGAAATGATACTTGACATTTGGAAAAGCTCTAGCGAAGCGAACTACGATCTTGTGCTATGCTTAGGATTGGGTCTTGTCCATCACATCATTCTCCTAATGATGTGATCCGTTATCAATGACATCCAATGTCCATAGTCGAGAAACCATGACTATCTGTTGATCAATGAGCTAGTCAACTAGAGGCTCACTAGGGACGTGTTGTGGTCTATATATTCACACATGTATTACGATTTCCGAATAACACAATTATAGCATGAACAATAGACAATTATCATGAACAAGGAAATATAATAATAACCATTTTATTATTGCCTCTAGGGCATATTTCCAACAAGGGGGACCACACCCTGACCACGAGGGTGGGGGCGCGCCCTACCCCCTGGGTGCGCCCCTGCCTCGTGGCCCCCTGGACCTCCACTGACCTCAACTCCAACTCCATATATTCACGTTCGGGGAGAAAAAAAATCAGAGAGAAGGATTCATCGTGTTTTACGATACAGAGCCGCCACCAAGCCCTGTTCTTTCTCGAGAGGGCTAATCTGGAGTCCGTTCGGGGCTTCAAAGAGGGGAATCCATCGCCATCGTCATCATCAACCATCTTCCATCACCAATTTCATGATGCTCACCACCGTGCCTGAGTAATCCCATCGTAGGCTTGTTGGACGATGATGGGTTGGATGAGATTTACCATGTAATCGAGTTAGTTTTGTTAGGGTTTGTTCCCTAGCATTCATTATGTTCTAAGATTGATGTTGCTATGACTTCGCCATGCTTAATGCTTGTCACTAGGCCCGAGTGCCATGATTTCATATCTGAACCTATTATGTTTTCATGAATATATGAGTGTTCTTATCCTATCTTGCAAGTTATAGTCACCTACTACATGTTATGATCCGGCAACCCCGGAGTGACAATAGTCGGGACACTTCCCGGTGATGACCATAGTTTGAGGAGTTCATGTATTCACTAAGTGCTAATGCTTTGGTCCGGTTCTCTATTAAAAGGAGGCCTTAATATCCCTTAGTTTCCAATAGGACCCCGCTGCCACGGGAGGGCAGGACAAAATATGTCATGCAAGTTCTTTTCCATAAGCACGTATGACTATATTTAGAATACATGCCTATATTATATTGATGAACTGCTGCTAGTTTTGTGTCACCCTATGTTATAACTGTTGCATGATGAATGCCATCTGACATAATTATCCATCATTGATCCATTGCCTACGAGCTCGTTTCATATTGATCTTTGCTAAGTTACTTCTCCGTTGCCACTGTTACGATTGCTACAAAACTGCTACTGTTACTTTTACCACTGTTATCATTACTTCCATACTACTTTGATACTAAATACTTCGCTGCAGATATTAAGTCTTTCAGGTGTAGTTGAATTGACAACTCAGCTGCTAATACTTGAGAATATTCTTTGGCCCCTCTTGTGTCGAACCAATAATTTTGGATTGAATACTCTACCCTCGAAAACTGTTGCGATCCCCTACACTTTAATTATGTTATTTTGAGAGTCTTATAAATAGTATGGCAATTCGCTTAGGTTATGAATTTAGTTCTAATATGATGGGTATTCAAGAGGGATATAATAAAAACTTTCATGAAGATCATTGAATATATGAGAAGTTTGATTCCTTGCATTTTTTGAGATATAAATATGGTAATATTAGAGTCATGCTAGTGAGTAATTGTGGTTTAGTAAGAATATTTGTGTTAAGGTTTGTGATTCCCGAAGCATGCATGTATGGTCACTCGTTATGCGATGAAATTGGAGCATGATTTATTATTGATTGTCTTCCTTATGAGTGGCGGTCGGGGATGAGCGATGGTTTTTCCTATGATATATCTCCCTAGGAGCATGCGTAGTAATACTTGGTTCGAGGGCTAATAAACTTTTACAATAAGTATGTGAGTTCTTTATGACTAATGTTGATGAATTTATACGCACTCTCACCCTTTCACTTTTGGTAGCCACTCTAGTACCGCAGACTTTCGCCGGCGCATTAAACCCTCCTTATACCTTTCCTCAAAACAACCATCATACCTTCCATAGCCATTCCGAGATATATTGTCATGCAAATTCCACTGTTCCATTTTATTATGACACGATTGTCATATTACTTTGCATGATCATGTAGTTGGCATAGTATTTGTGGCTTGGCCATTGTTCATAATTTTTTATACATGCCATGCTAGATCATTGCACATCCCGGTACACCGTCGAAGGCATTCATATAGAGTCATATCTTTGTTGTAGTATCGAGTTAATTCTTGAGTTGTAAATAAATAAAGTGTGACGATCATCATTATTAGAGCATTGTCCCATGTGAGAAATATATAAAAATAAAAATAAAATAAAATAAGAGGCCAAATGAGCCCAAGAAAAAAGAGGCCAAAGTGCCAACAAAAAAAAGAGAAGAAAACAAGAAAATAAAAAAAATAAGAGAAAAAGAGAGAAGGGACAATGTTACTATCATTTCCACACTTGTGATTTATAGTAGCACCATGTTTTTCATGATAGAGAGTCTCCTATTTTGTCACTTTTATAGATTACTAGTGAATTATTTTTATTATAAAACTTGGCTTGTATATTTCATTCCTCAAATGCCGGAGGACTTCATGAGCAAACAAGTTGGATGTACACTGACTTATTTTTACATTTTTTAATATTGTAACATTTTTTAAATGCATGAATTTAATAAAATATAATGTACATTTTCTGAATGGTATGAAACACTTTTTTGAACACCACAAACATTTCCTAAGCCTAATGTACATTTTCTGAAATGCGTGAACAATTTTTAAGTTGTAAATGTCACAAAATTTTGTTGAATGATCTCAATTTTTTTGTAACATTTTTACAATTCATAGTATTAATTTTTCTAAGATAATTTAAGTTTTGCAATATTGTATTTTAAATATTTTTGGATATACGAATTACAAAAAATAAAGTGACAAAAGGAATAAATTAAAAACTAGAGTGAAAAATTAACTTACCTACACAAAGTTACTTGGCAGCCCTATAATAGCAACGGAAAAGTGCCCTTATTTGCCGTCTCAATAGAAATGGGGCATACCCCCTGCCTGATTTGCCGCCTCAGCCGCAGATGTGGCACATTATGATCCATCTCCTCGGCCTTGAGCTGGGCCTCCTGAATGTGACGCCTCCTCCTCACAAGATGTTGAGAGGCGAGCCTCCGAATGTGTCGCCTCCTTCTCCCGAGACGTTGAGAGGTGAGTCTACGTCTCGCTTTATGTGAAACAGAAGAGCACATTTTTTTTTGAGAAGAAACAGAAGAACAAATCACTTGCAGGGAGCCGGTAGTGGGTTGGCCCAGTAATCATGTGGTTTTATCACGCTGATGTTGTGCACATGTTTTTTATTCTAACTTTTGTATATTTTCAAAATATTAATAATTACATATATTAGAAAATAATAATTTAGTTACATTTTTCAAAGTGTTTATTGCACATTAAAAAAATGTCCATGTAGTGTAAAAAATCTTCGCCCAAATTTTAGAAATGTTTTGTTCCATTCAAAAAACAATATGTGACATTTAAAAAATGTTCACACCTTTCGAAAATGTACGTGACATTTTTGTAATATCTTAGAAAATGTAAAATATATATTTGTGCAATATAAATTAAATGCTTTCCACCTTTCGAAAATGCATGTTACATTTAGAAAATGTCCATGAGTTGCAAACAAATGTTTTCTTACATTATTAAAATATTTATTCAATGTACAAATGTGTGCCTGCTTTACAAAGATGTTTCCTATCATAAATTTTTTTCAGTGTGTAAAATATTCTTCACACGTATAAGAAAAAATGTATTCAAACCTATTATTTTAAAAAATATTGATGTATGAAAAAGGTTTAATGTTTATAACATATGTTTTAGATGTATACAGAAAATATAAAATGTCTATGAAACAATAGATATCAAAACATATATTTGAAAAATATTAGAGTATTTCAAAGATATTAAACGTGTATAAAAAATATTCCTGATCTATCCGAAAATGTTGCAATATGTTTAAAAAGAAGAATAAAAAACCCAAGGGAAACCATAGAAAAACCGGAGAGTACAATGGAAAACCTGATAAAAAATTAATTAAATACGCATGCATGATATTTCCTTTGCGAAAGAACGCATGCATAATTTTAGTATTGGGCCTGCTCAAAAGCACCGCCCTACAGGGGAGACGTATTACATCTTGGTACGGGCGACATATAGCTCCCGCGGACCTTTCTCAACAAAAAGAAAAAGCTTCCGCGGACGTTGAGCGCCACCGTTGGGTAACGGGTCGTAAGTGCTGGTAAATCGTAACAGCCGGTAGACGACACCCGAATGGAGTCGGAGGACGCTTTCAGCGCAGCTACATGCATCTTCCAGTTCCAGCCGTCCGTCCTCCACCTCACAGCTCACACGTGCTGCCGATAATGGAGGATCGGCCCACAGTCCCGGGGCCGCTCGCTCTTGGTGGTGGCCTGGCCTCCGCCTCCCCCGATCCAACCCATTCGGCCCCATCGTTGTCACGCCACTGAATGAATGCATGGTGCCTACCTGTATGTACGTATTTGGCTGCTGCTTTCAACGGTGAGCCCCCCTCTCCTCCTCTCCACAGCAAACTCTCGAATTTACCTTTTGAATTAAAAGCGAGGAAATCACCACACCATATAGAGCAGAAAGTGAAAAATAAAACGACGACACGAGCGTAGGACACAAAGCCGGCCGGTTCCTGAGTAATGAAATGCTGGTTGCATCGCTTCCGGTTTGGTACTTGGGTTGTTAGGATCAGTAATAAGGCCGCCATTAGATGCCTCATGTGGCAAACAAAAGAGCACGAGGACTGTTCACCCGGAGGCCAGAGGGGAGGTCAGAGCGATCAATACTCGTGCTTGCCAATCCCGCACACAACTGTTCACTGCCATTGATCGAAGTGGCAAGCAAAGCATGCCTTGTACCGTGAACAGTTGGTTCCAGAAACGGCAATCTGCACATTCTGACGGATGCAGGATGGCTTCATTACAACTTGTGCTAGTGGTATTTTTGCTAGCTAGCTAGCTAGCTAGGGGATGTAGTAAGTATAGCAGTACGTTCTGATGGTGATGGATCTCTTCAGGCTGGTCACAATGGGCAAGAACATAAGCTAGTAACATACACACTTCCCTAGACTATGTTACTACCTCCATAGTGGGTAGGAACATCTATGTAGTGTCATGCAACGATGTATTTATTAGGTTATAGACTCATTGTTTCTTGGAGTGTGTGATGTTCCGGTAACTTAGCTAGTTACCACAAGCACCTCTCTCTTCATTAAATATGTGTCACATAAGCAAAGTTGCATTGGAGTGTGTGATGTTACTCCTAAGTTCCTCCCCATTGTGACCAGCCTCATTACAACTGTACTGTTTCCTAGCTAGCTCGGCTAGGGGCTGCAAGTAATAAGTAAACTTATATACCATGGATGGCTCTGTGGCCTATGCCATGTTTATCAGGTTACAGTCATAGGTACCCGACCTGTGTAAGCTGTGGAGAACCGGATTACTAAGAGGCTGAAAGGAAACAAAAAAATACCTACAAGCCGTGGATTACATGGTGAAGATTGCTTTGTGGAGGGAGAAAAAGATGGTTTATGTTTTGTACTCTAAGCAGGGGAAGAGCAAAAACGAAGCCTCCCTGTGGATCCGCCTGTTGTCGACCAGCATGATCTTGTCCAGCTTCGCCTTGCACCACTGCAGCTGGTCGCCGGTGATCCTCGGCATCCTCAGCACCCGCGCCACCAGCCGCATGTCCACCTGCGAGAAGAAGAGGTTCTGGTCCGACCGGTCCTCCTTGGGCTTCTTGAACTTCTTCACGATGCAGTTCCCCGTCCTCAGCAGGTCCTTCAGCCTCTTCTCTTTCTGCATCACAATAGTAGGTGGAAATACTTGTAAGGCACTGTAGCAAATCATCTCCTTGCCGGGTGTGTAGTAGTAGTGTGTAAAGTAAAGCTTACCTTCTGTAACGTGGCGTGGATGGCCTTCACAAGAGCCTCGTCCCTGGGGTCCTGGAGCTCGACGTGGGCGGTCGACAAGCCCTTCAGCACCGATGTCTGCGGCTCTTTGTCGGCCTTGATGAACTCCCACAGAATGTGCATCGACTCCTCCATGACGACCTCCAGCTCCTCGCTCGTTATCACGTAGTTCCCCTTGCGCTGGTCCTCCATTCTGTCCTTGAGGCTGTCCTCTGCAATCCAAACTTCACATTAGAGCTCTACATTTCAAGCTAAATTCAGCACTAGACATCGCACCATTGGCTGCTAAAATTTCAGAATCCTCACCTCTTATCACAGGCACTTGCAAGAAGTTGCGAAAGGGGCATCGTTCCTTGACGTAGTCTGGCAGCCGAGGGCCCTTGAAAGGCTCGTCCTCCACAAACCTCTGCACCATCACCTGAAACTGCTGGAACTCTCCGGCCACCTGGTTGTAGTGGTGGCTGTGGTAAGGGTCGGATTCCGGCAGGTCACAGGCTTGCTCGTACTGCCACCGGAGGAACTCCCATGACAGGCACATCTGCCCGACGTAGACCGTCTCCAGGTCACACCGGAGATCCTTGAGGAGCCGGTCCGACGGGTCCTCCGGTGATCTCCACCGAGCCGACCGGAAATTGTGCGACAGGATGGATAGCGCCGTCGGTGACAAGGCCTTCAGAGAGTTCGTGGACTGCTGGGGCCCTCTGAGCTGGAGAAAATCTGCAGTGACATTCAGTACATCAGCACGTTAATTAAAGGAACTAAAGAAAAAAAGGTAAGAAAACCATTTCACGGTGCTTGCTGAGCTGGACGAAATATTATGTTGCCAGTATAAAGCAAGAAAGAGCTTCGTCTGTCCTTAAACTGCTTTAAAAAGCCTTAGTAGATGCAATGCTTCATAGACACAAAAGTTGCAGACGATGTGAATAGCATTTCTGCAGTCCTTTCTTTAACTAGTATCCTATAAAGGAATGGACTACGGAGTTCTGCATTCTTCCCAGAGTTGAACAACCAATTGAAGAACATCTCTCTTTGCCCATGCAATCTCTTTGGGTAATAAGGGTAAGTACTGAATCTGGGTCATTAAGTGTGGAGATCAGTTTTCTCCTAATAGATCACCATAGCTTTTACCAGTAGTACTTTACCTGCTTTTACCAGTCACCATAGCTTTCAAGAGAAGATACGTTTTTTGGATTACGGGTTGTGTGATCCCAATCAGTTATTTCCCCTGCATTCTCTATTAAATATTAAGTTGGATTCTCACATACTCTAAAGAAAAGTTTACATTTGGACCTAGATTGAAATAAATAATTGAATAGTTTCATATCTAAATATTATTATTGAATTAGCGACTTCTAGTTAGAGACCCCTTTTGCCCTCAACTTCAATAAATTTTAGTTAGAACATTTTGGTGCCAGTTTAAAATTCTACGGATGTTAAGCTCACTTTGAGCGTTTCCTCATTAGAAGGAAGTTTGGGCACAAAATATTAATCATTATATTCCCCTCGACGATGAAATATTTGTGCTTTCCTAATAATAGGTTAAATCTATTATTAGTATGTGTATAGGAACAAATAAATATTTAAGCGTTATCTAGAGAATAATACTAGATATCTGCGATTATGATGAACCAATTGAATACTAGATCATGGAGCATAAAGTACCATCGTTTCAGAGAAAGGTGGGTGTGCAACCTAATTTTTCCTATTAGAAAACATGTACAGTTATATTTAGGTAATAAAAAGGAAAAGTGGAGTAAAAAAGAAGTGGTAGTGAACTGGTAATGTGGAGTTAGGCATACCTATGGCATACATCTTCTGGAAGCACAGAATGTCAAACTTCCTCATCCTCTCCCTGTAACTCTTGAAGAACTTGTTCAGCTCATCCATCGGGTCCTCGCGCAGGAACTTGGCGTCGATCCTCCATGGTTTGAGGTCCTCCATCGGCGCCTTTGGTGACTCCGACTCCTCCAGGATCGTCGGCAGCCCGGCTGACCGCACCTTCTTCAGCTCTAGCTTCAGCTGCTCGATCAGGTCTTGGTGCTCCCACAGTGACTCCAATTCGTCCTCTTCTTCCTCTGTCAAGTCCTTCCACTTGCCTTCCTTATCCTCCTCCTCGTCGAGCGACTTGGCCTTCTCGGTAACTGAAAAGTGGACATGTCGAGGGGCTTCAGCTGGATGATCATCTGCACTAGCATGCTTATCCTCCGCTGGCTCTGAACTTTTCTCGGTGCGAGGGATTACTCCATACTGATGATCATCTGTACTGAATTCCTGCTCTGAATGCTCTGGGGTGGTACGATCGTCAGATACTGCTGCATATGACCGATCATTTGTTTGGGCAATTGCTTTGTGATCATCGGAGCTGAGTTCATCTGAATGAGCATTTCTGCTGACGTATTCTTTCTCTGAAGGCTCAGGGCTTCCCATGAAATCATAAGCAACCTCACCCTCTTCTTCTTCTGCTGTACCAGCAATTTCTTTCCAAACATCAGATATAAGCTCATGCGAGTGACTTTCTATACAAATAAATTTCTGCTCCGAATGCTCTGGGCTTCTCTTGTCATCAATGTCTGACTGACCATTCCTACTGGCTGCTTCTTCTCTATCAAGAGAAACAAGCTCAGGTGGATGACCACTCGTACCGACAAGTTCCCTCTCTGATGGATGTGGGCTCCTCTCGGTATCATCAACTGCTTGATGAGACGAAACAACCAATTCTCTGTCAGTGGTTACCTCCGGACTGCTCTTGGCATTAGAAATGGCTTTGTATGAATGATCGTTTATGGTGATAATTTCCTTCTCCGAATGCTCCACGCTGTCCGCACCGGCGAATTCCGTGTCATACACCGGTGCCACGATCATCTTCTTCTTCTTCTTGCTGCTCGAGGAGTGTTCATCGTCGTCGCTCATGTCGATGCTGCTCCCCTCTCCTTGGATGATCTTCGCCTCGGCCTCTTCGGCTTCTCGGGGTGTTCCCGTCTCGTCGTCCTCTTTGTACTCGGCTTCCGGCGAATGGGTCCGTGACCACATGTCCTCGGGGTACTTGACGCTGTCCGGCGAGGCCTGGGCGACTGAGCCCGGCGACACCGTGGTTGCCGACGAGTCCTGGAAAGACAGCTGCAGCAAGTCGGCTTCCTCCAGGGATTCCATGGCCTTGAGCACCTTGGCCTTGTAGTTGCGCAGGCTGGCGGCGTCGTGCACCCCCGCCTGGAAGTCTTTCTCCGAGTGGAACCAGTCGCTGTCGGAGTCGACGACGAGCTCCTTCACCGAGTACCCGTCGTCGCTGGCGCTGGAGTCTGAGTCAGAGTCGCCGAAGCCGGAGAACTCGGAGGCGAAGCTCGTCCTTCCGCTCACGACGGAGCTCACCGGCTTCCGCCTGGATGGCGCCCTCTTCGTCGGCGACGCCACTCTGTCGCACGCGACGGGCTTGTCCGCCGAGCGGAATTCGTTCGCCGTGACGGAGCCGCCGCGGCGGGAGGAGCCGTCGACCACTCTCCGTTCCTCAGGCTGCGCCGCCGGCTGCAGCGGCGGTGGCGGCACGAAGGACTCCTGGACGCGCACCGTCATGGTCTCCGGCTCCCTGACGAACCCACGGAAGTCCCGCTCCGTCAGGAAGCGGTAGTTGTGCGTGGCTGGGACGATCTTCGGCTCTGCGTCCACAGCCTCCGCGCTCTGCTCATCGTCTTCTTCTTCTTCTTCCACTAGCACCTCTGCTTCCTCTGCTTCGTGCTCGTGCTCTTGCGTGGCCACCGGAGCGAATGGAATCGGCGATTCCTTGTCCTGCTTTTTTTCCTCGTGCTCCTCCTCCTCCTTCTGGACTGGTGCTGCTGTCGACACCACCGGGGCCTCTCGCGGAATTTCCGGCATCTGATTCCGAAAGCTGAAGCTGAGGCTGGACGGAGAGGCCGGAGCCGGCGGCGGCGAGGCCGGGGCGACCGGCTCGGGCGGCGCGTCGTCGAAAGCGCGTTCGTAGGCGGCCATGCCCTCCACGAAATCCTCCTCGCTGGCGTGCACGAAGCTGAAGCTGCGCATCATCTGGAGAACCCTGTCGTCGTGCGCGTCCGGCTCCCCGTCCCTCTCGTCGCCGGGGAAGCCACCGCCGCGGTGCGACCTCTTCTCTGTCTCCTTATCCTCGCCCCTGACGACGGCAACAAAAACAAGGAGACCCACCAATCAGTCGTGCCACCAACAAGGAGCTAAAACCGCGGCGAGCGATCGGGAATTCAGAAACCCCGAACCCACGGGAGATGGAATTCAGTCTTACCCTGGGGAGGAGGAGGAGGAGGACATGTAGGCGGAGGCGACATGGATGGCGGCGACGAGCGCGACGGTGAGGAGCCAGAAGAGGAGCGGCGTGGAGGCGGAGGAGAGGCCCACGACGGAGTGGATGAACCCGCCCGAGCCACCGCCACCACCAGCCGTCGCCGCGGCGGCGCGGGCTCCTTCCCCGACGACATCCATGGCCGACGACGCTGCTACCTTCCTAGCCCGCCTTCCAAGCCAACATAGCCACCTCGTATCTGCCGCGCCTACCAGTCTGCAACTACTGCCGATCCTGCCGTCCTATGTACGCCATGGACGTCGCGGCGTGCGGGCGGGGAGGGGCGGGGAGGGCGAGGAAAACAACGCGGCAGCGGCCTATGTATGGTATGCTATGCTATGCTATGTAGCGATCGAGCAGTGGAGACGAGGGGGACGAGGCACGGGGAAAGGAAAGACGGAACGGAAAGAGAGCCCCCGCCCCCAGCGATACGGACGCGGCAGCTGCGATTCGACCGCGACCGCGACTGCGACCGCGACGCTGCCTAGCCAGGCTCCCGCTACAGGCACGCACGCACGAACGGGTCCGGTCGGACCGCGTCGCGCCCAACAAAAGCCCAACGGCAGCCGGCGCTGGGGTTCTACTTCTACCGCCGGTGGACGGCGGCGGGGTTTGGGATTTGTGGCGGGTGGGGCGTCGGCCTCGCGTGCGACCGGCCGTCGCCAGGTAGGGGTTAGGTTAATGTGGAGGCTGACTCGGCCGGAACGGCAACAGAACCCGCCGCGTGCCGCCCTTGCACCCGGACCCTTCACCTGCACTACTTTATTTCCCGAAGATCCTTTCCATTCGTGCTGTTATTTCGCGGGATCCTTTCCGCGCCTGATGTGTTTTCCTTCCCCTTCCTTCCTTGCGCGACACGGATGCCTTCGCACGGGGACGGGGGAGAGGAAGCGGGCCGGGCACCAGATGTCTCACGGGTGAGGTCCGAGGCGCGTGTCCGGTTGCAGATTCGGGTAGATATTGATTGGATGGATACCTGATCTCCTTTTTTGGATCGTCTTAATGCCGGGGTCCAATGCCGCGTGCCAACATATGGCAGCCATTGATTATATCGTTTCGGTGTTGATTAGAACATGGTTAATAATATAGCCAGCTGTTGGTTAGTATATGATGTTGCCACGTCATATATAGCCAAACTTATAAATGACAAGAATCTGATAATTTGGATATAAATATGTATCTACTTTGTTGATCATGACCCACCTCGCTTTCTCACAAAGTGCTTAGGAGAAGCGCGTGTTGCGACGGATGTTAACTAATAGTCTTCTCCGTTCGATTATTTGTCATTTCGAATGGATGTATCTGGCACTAAAATAGTGTTAGATCGTCCACTGAGCAACAAGTAATCGAAACGAGAGAATGCTTCCTTCTTCTCTCCTCTTCTCTCTCTTCAACCAGCAAAATATAATATTTAATGTCTTACAGCCCGCCTACGTCATCTTATTGTACTTGCTCTTAGTGGCAACTATCTCCGTTTTTATTTAGTCCGCATATTAGCTTTACTCAAAGTCAAGCTTTGTAAATTTTGACAAAGTTTATAAACAAAAAAATTAACATGTACAATAACAAATTAATATCATTGGATTTATCATTGAACGTACTTTCACATCATATAAATTTGTTATTGTAAATGTTTGTATTGTTTTCTATAAAGTTGGTCAAACTTTATGAAGTTTGACTTCAGTTAACTCTAATATGTAGAGAGGGAGTATCTTTGTTTGCGGCATGGAGTAAACTAGGGAGAGACTAATACGGTAGGGATGTAAGATAATGCTTTCCGAGAGTGGCGTTCTGACACGTGGGAGCGCGCACTCCTGATTTTAAAAATGTGTTTTAAATATATTTTGAAATGTCAAAAAATTCCAAACAAAAACTTGACGCGTACATCTCGATATTGCACATGCTCGCAAAGTCGTTTCGCGGAAAACCGATAACTTATGTGTCGTGTGTGAAAAAGACAAAATCCGATGTTAAAAAATGTTTTTCACAAGACATCCTTTTCTCTTTTTTACACAAGTCACGGAAAATGTCGGTTTTCTCCGAAACTTGACGTGCACACATATAACGCCGAGATGTATGCGCCAAATTTTTGTTTGAAATTTTTTTCACACTTTGAAATATTTTTTTCGTGTGCAGGAGCGCACGCTCCGGGGAACACCAATGGATTTCCGTTGCCTACATCCTTTATCATATTTTTTGTTATCAGACTCGAAGCGGAGCGGATAATGACAGAATGCTTATTGAAATATGGATTTTATTTGGTTATAGATTTCGGGCGAAAACACAGCGGACTTGGATCGAAAACGGATAAAATATACCGGGTTATACCTGCAATGACACATGATTTATTTCTAGTACTAGCATGCAGATAATATGAACACATCTATTTTTTATCCAACCACATAACACTAGAGAGTGGCCAAGTCCTTTGGAGTCAATAACACACACACACTAGTAACTTTAACATGCTCCCTTTTACCCCTAATCTAACATGAAAGGTAAGAAGATAAGAGTTAATCCGACCACTACTTAATCAATGATTCATATCTATTATGTACTCTTACCTCTTATATGGGCGGGTGGGGTGGGGTGGAGGGGGTAAGAAACCATGCTAAAATTTGCCCACACCAATAGGTAATAATTTATATGTGGTGATTCCATTTGTAGTATTTGGGCTTGTCAAGGGATAAATTATCGCATAATCCTATTTGATAACCTTGCATCTTTCTAAAAAAATTTCATAACCTCGGATATTTCACGTCCGCCATATATTACTGATACCATATCCGCCGGATATCCGGTTGATCAAAATTCGTAACCGCATTCATATCTAGCGGATTCGTTTAAGTGCACACCATATCCTTAAAAACGGATGTGGATATGGATTCGGAGCGGAAATTATCTATACCATTTACATTTCTACAAATGCCAATAGGCAGCAGCAACACCAACGATCGGCGATCGAACACGCCGAACCAATAGAGAGGGCATGAGGAGGTCCAACCAGTCACACACGTGAACTGCCTAGAGTTCACTTCCATGACACTTCCAAACAAAACTTCATTTTTGTTGAGTTTATTAGATGAGCTTTATCACTTCCTGCAAAAAAAGAAAAAGATGATCTTTGTCTCCTTTTTATTTTGAATGTATTTGAAGGAAATATGCCTTAGAGGCAATAATAAAGTTGTTGTTTTATATTTTCTTATTCGTGATAAATGTTTATTGTTCATGCTAGAATTGTATTAATCGGAAACTTGATACATGTGTGAATACATAGACAAAACTATGTGTCCCTAGTATGCCTCTACTAGACTAGCTCGTTCCAGCGCCGCTGTCTTGTCCTTCACCATGGTGGCGGAGCGGCGGTGTCGAGAGCGGAGGAGCCGGATGCAGTGGAGAAACAGAGAAGGAGGGGAGAAAACAAACGCGCACAGTACAGGCGCCTCGGCTCCATCGCCTTATAATAGGCCGCTTCCGAGTGGCTGACGCGTTGGTCCAGGCAATCCTGTCAAATCCCGCAACAGTCGTGCGCGACGTACGTGGCGAAAAAGGTGGCGCAGAGATCGAGGCACTCCTATTTATCCACCCCGCTTACTTCGGCACGCTCCGTCCCGTGTGCTTCCCTGAAATTTCGAATCCCGTGGAATCCGGGATACACTACAATCAATCGCGCCAAAGATTCTGCGCCACAAAACAACACTCAGCAGATGATGTTACAAGTTCACTCAGCGACTTTCTGAATCGATCAAGGCGACTGAATCGAAACTGGAGTTCCAACGTGAGCCTTCCGTCCTGCGTAAAACACTCGCGAGATGCAAAGCTCAGAGCAAGTTCAACTTCAACCTACTTTTCACTCGGACCTTAATCCATTCGGGGGCTACTGATGAGGATACAAACCCAGGGTAGGGTCATAGACCTGGCATATACGCCATACCCAAGGTCACTACCCTAGAAGCAAAGAAGTCTAGGAGACAACAAAGAACCCCCAGTCAAAGGTATCGAGTGCAATCCACTCGACCAATCATATCACTGGGATATCCCTCCTACCTGATGTCACTCGACCATACAAGGAATCACTCGACCTACTGAAGATCAGGAGTTACTCAGCACTGCAACGGTCAGGCGTTCACTCTGTAATCTTTAAGGTCATTAATAGCACTTATGGCTGGCGTTATCAGTAATGCCCCGTCTTTATGAACATTGAAACCCTTGTAATGGAGGATGGCTGGGGTCCTGGCGCACTCTATATAAGCCACCCCCTCCTCTGGCACAAGGGTTCACATCCCCTGTAACACCATACGCATATAATCCAATCGACTGCCTCCGGGCACCGAGACGTAGGGCTTTTACTTCCACTGTGAAGGGCCTGAACTCGTAAATCCTGTGTGTACGACTTCACCATAGCTGAGATCTTGCCTCTCCATACCTACCCCCCTTTCTACTGTCAGTCTTAGGACCACGACAACCGGAACCCCTCAGGAGAAGTGATGGGCCTCATGGGCCATAGGGGAAAGGAGGAGACAGGCCACAGGAGGTGGAGTGCCCCCCATGGGGAGTCTGAATTGGACTAGGGGAGGGGGCGCAACCCCCCTTTCCTTCTCCCTCTCTCTCCTTCCCCCTTTTCCCCCTCCGAAAAGGAAGGGGGGGGGGTCTGAATTGGACTGGGAGTTCTAGTAGGACTCCCCCCCTTGGGGGCGCGCCCTGGCCGGCCCTCTCCCCTCTCCCTCCTTTATATACGGGGGCATGGGGCACCCCCAAGCACATCAATTGTCTTAGCCGTGTGCGGTGCCTCCTCCACCGTTTACTCCTCCAGTCATATTGTCGTAGTGCTTAGGTGAAGCCATGCGCGGATCACATCACCATCTCCGTCACCATGCCGTCGTGCTGACGGAAGTCATCTCCTTCGTATCTCTACTGGATCAAGAGTTCGAGGGACGTCATCGAGCTGAACGTGTGCAGAACTCGGAGGTGCCGTACGTTCGGTACTTGATCGGTTGATTCGAGAAGACATTCGACTATATCAACCGCGTTAAGCTAACGCTTCCGCTTTCGGTCTACGAGGGTACGTGGGCACACTCTCCCCCTCTCGTTACTATGCATCTCCTAGATAGATCTTGCGCGAGCGGAAGAATTTTTTTGAAATTGCATTCTACGTTTCCCAACACTTCACATATTAATTAATTTAATTTATTAGGTATCTCTGTGAAGCAAATGCGCATTACATTCTCCCATTGCTCTTTATGTTTGTATATATCATGTCAGTTTGATAATTCGTGTACATGTCTTAATTCAATGATACACATATGTTTCAAGACCAGTGCAATAGCACATGCGGGACATAAAAAATTAATAGTTGTTTTTGCCAGAGTCCGGCTTTGAGACTACCGACAGTAAGATTAACATAAGTGGTAACATTACAAATATCTAGACAAAATACATAATATGACAATTAATTAATTTAAAATAGACATGTGGTAACACAACTAGTTACTCGTAGCATGAGTAACATCACACATATCAAAAGAAGATGAGTACATCTCTTCCTCCTCTCCTCCTGGAGCGACCGCTGGCGTTAGTCTTTTGGCTTGGGCAGCAGAATGAGCCTCTCCTCCTGGAGCGACCGCTGGCGTTGCACGCCGCGCATGGCGTTCTTGGCGAACCTCGACACGAGGAACGCTGTCGTGATCTGGCTCGACGACGACGCAGACGCCATCTCGGCGGCGTACATCTCTTCCTCCTCTCGCCTCCGTTGCTCTGCCGCCTTCCGCTTCTCGTACCTCCTCCACGCGGCCTGGATGAAGCACGACGCCCAGGTGCGCCACTGCTGCGAGTAGAACCTGAAGGTCTGCTGCAATTGCTTGCTGTGCAGGCGCCGGAACTGCCCCGCGACGAACTTAAGCTCGTCGGCGTGCAACGCGAAGCCCTCCACCTCGGAGAGCGCCTTGACACTACGAGTGGACAGCGGCAGGTTCGCCGCAGCCTTTGGGTCCAGCGCCCATGTGAGGAGCTCCTCGCCGCAGAAGTCCCCTTCCTTGAGGAGCCCCTTGTTGAAGAACCCCGTGCGGCCCCCGTCGGTGGTGGAGCTCTCGAGCCGGCCTCTGATGATGAAGAGCATCTCGTCGACGGGCTCCCCTTCCCGCACCACGTAGGTGGTCTCCGTGCACAGGCTGGGCTTGAGCCTCTCGCAGATGGCGTCGAGGAGGCGCTCGTCCATGTTGGCAAAGAGCGGCACGCGACGGACGAGGCGGAGGCAGAGGTGGCGCTTGACGTCCCGTCGGATGTCCTTGGGGAGGCAGCTCACGAGGCCGTCCTCGTCCACGCCCCGCGTCTCGAGCCACTTGTACTGATTGTGCCGCCACACGCGCTCCCGGAGGTCATCGGGGAGGTGGCGGTGGCGCATCCACTCCTCCGAGTCCCGCCGCTTGAGCCGCATCTCCTCCATACGCAACGTCATGGACTGGAGGTACGTCTGCATGTTGCCGATGAGCAGCGCCATGAGGATGAGGCCGAAGACGGCGAGGATGATGGCGAAAAGGGCCTCCCCCTTGTAGTGCGTGGTCTCCAGCCCCTGCGCGCCGCTGCTGAGGTTCTGGAGACCCCACCACAGGCAGTAGAGAATCTTCGGGACGAGATCGTTCGTGTGGGTGACCCCTGAGGTCATGGCGGAGGTGTAGATGCCGTAGCTGAAGCCCGTGCCGTTGTTGTCCACAGGCGCGCACTCCTGCGCGAGCACCTGCCGGATCATGGTCCGCCACTTCATGAAGTCGTCCTCATCGCCCTCTTGTTTCCCCCCGCAGTACATGTATATCCTGCACTGGTGGAACTTGAGCCCCGCGCACTTCTCGCGCCAGCAGTCGTCGAGGCGCTCGACGGCGAGGAGGTACCAGAAGGAACCCACCATGTGGGAGCATAGCATGTAGAGGAGGAGGTAGAAGGCGGCGCCGGCGAAGGCAGTCTCCGCGAAGACGCCGGTGGTGCGCCTGAGCTCGGAGGTGATAGGGTAGAAGCGGAGGAGGCGGGGCAAGTACTGGGTGAGCACGTTGAAGAAGAGCGCCGTCTTGATTGGAAGCAGGTCCGCGTTCTTGGGCTTCATGAAGAACTTGTACATCTGGATTTGTGGCAGCGGGAGCACAGAGAGGAGGTCAACGACGAAAAAACGGCGGAGGTAGCGGCGCGCTATGTCACCATGGTCGACGACGAGCTCCCCGCGGCCGAACACCCGCGACGACGGCGCGATGAAGGCGGTGTGGAACTGTAGCACGATCCGCGCGAGGTAGAAGAAGTCGATGGCGGTGCGCACAGCGGTGGCAGCGACGGCCAGCTCACGTTTGAAGCCGATGCATGTGTTGCTCTGGGTCACATTGACGGAAGGGAGGTAGAAGAAGAGCGGGTCGGTGGCGACGGAGATGATGCAGGAGAAGACGAAGAGGCGGTTCATGCGCATCAGGAACGGGTCCTGCGGGTCGTAGATCTTGAGGGAGATGCTCTTCAGGTCCTCCTGGAAGACGCGGCCGATGTTCTTGAGCCGCTCCGACTGGCTCATCACGCCGGCAGCCGCCATGCGGATGGACCGGGACCGGATCTTGGGGGCGCGGGAGAAGTAGCTGTCCATCTGGTGGCCGCTGCCGGGGCCGTCCATGGTGGCGATCGATCCTCGTGCTGCCCGTACGTTTCCTCCAACCTCACGAACTTGTCCTTTCGTCAACCGTCGTCTTCGGTGAAAGGGGGCCTATGGCCGCCGCCGCAGCCGGAGAACATGGCCTTCCTCCATCGGAGCTAGGGCGGAGGCGGCTGCATGCTGCGGCATCATCCCCATTCTTGCCACTCGATCACCACGCGGTGCATGCAGGAGACAACATGCCGGCGGCGATTAACTGCAACGGATATCGGCCGACGACGAAGACGATGGACGCGGCGGAGAACCAGCAGCCGATCGACAAGCAGAATCGGCTTTTGCGGCCGGTGAAATCGTGACGACTATCGAAGCCAATGATTTGTTGGTTCGTCCCCTTCCCCCCTCCGTTTCCGTTTATCCTCTCTTCGTGGTTGCATGTATTGCCCTGCTTCATGCATGGACGAGAGAGGGACGAGGGCGCGGCTGACACGTGGAGTATTTCCACTGGTACATGCTCCAGGTTCATGCATGCATGCGCACGCGGGAGAAAACGAGAGTTGTCGGCCGGATTATATACTCGGCGAGTCTGCATCATCTCTCTTCACGTCTCACCTCGGATGTGAAGCATAAAATTCTTATCCGGAGGTAACCAAAAAAAATGACCTTCAGGATTAATATTTTTTTGAAACGAGGCAAAAGACTTCCATTTTCATTAATTAAGGAGTAAGAATTGCCCGGTTAATTGACGGAAAACCAGCTAAAACCGATACAATTCAACCCACATAAATGGGTACCACCAGTCAACCTGGCTACCGAC
The DNA here is from genome assembly GCA_021437245.1 of Aegilops speltoides. NCBI lineage: Eukaryota > Viridiplantae > Streptophyta > Magnoliopsida > Poales > Poaceae > Aegilops > Aegilops speltoides. Next base: position 318,765,923 of record CM038145.1, on the reverse strand, counting down.
ATGGGATCACAGAGCTACAAAGAGGAAAAGACATCCGCCGAGCAGTCACAAGCGTCATCGTCATCATCGTCTACCTCCGAACGGGCGACTCCGACTTCACCGAAGACCTTCATCGTCGAAGCCAACCCGCAAACAGCTACACAGAAACCATGACGGCACATGCCAACAGAAGGCCACACATGCGAACAACCGACAGCTCTGACTCTGACGACGATCATCACAAGGGAAATATGCAGAACTTGCGCCGTCCGTGCCCCAAAGAGCACCTCGGGCACCCCAAGAAGATCCGACTACCGACGCCCGAGCCGCGACCAGAGTTCCTCTCGACACCATCATCGTTGCCAAACAGAAATCAACGCCCCCCAAAAAGGCCGCCTCGGCAAACTACGCGGCGAAAATGCCGCAAACCATGCGGCGAAGATGCCGCAACCCACACGGCGAAGATGCCGCCATCCACCGGTCTCCCAGTCGTTGCCGGCTCCGAGACGATGCCCCCAAGGAGGAGAAAGACGCGAAGACGCCTCCATCGCTCGATCCAGCGGATCTGAGGTTTCCCTCCGGAGGCAAAGCCGTGGGGAGGAGCGCACCTCCACGGCGACGCTTCCAACACTAGTAGAAAAAGGGTCAAATGTGAAGCACATTAGTGCCGGTTTGATTTTGAGCCGGCACTAATGTGTCCATTAGTGCCGGTTCTAACGGCTAGCCGGCCGCTCTCATTTGTACCGGTTCGTGGCGAACCTTTAGCACCGGTTAGTCCCACGAACCGGTACTAAAGTGAGTGGTGGCAGGATGTTGTCAGTCTCGGGCCCCTCCAGCACCTTTAGTACCGGTTTGTGTTACGAACCGGTACTAAAGGTCGTCCTACATAAACCCTTCGTCCACCCGAGCTCGCTCTGTTCTTCCCCTTTCCCCTCTCCTCCTCTGTTCTTCCCCTCTTCCTCGAGCTCATCACACATTTTGCCCAAAATTTGTCAAGATTTGAAGGCCCCCATCCATTCAAATGATCACAAAGGTTAGCAACTTTGTCCTTTCATCTCCCATTGCTAGATTAGCTCTTGCAATGCTTTGTATAGTGATTAATTTGTGAGTTTAGTAATCTGGGAGGAATTATATGTGCTAGTATTTGATTTATATGCAATTTGATGTCAAAAATAACACTTAATTTGCATATGTAGGTGTGGTTTACTTAGTGCCTTCTAAATCTCCGTCGTAACCACCGTCGATCGCTCGCACCGTCCCGTCGCTGGCACCACCTTGTGGTGAGGCTCTTGTTCATGAATGTTTTACATTACCAAATTGATATTTGTGTGATTTGGATATATAGTTACTCGTATAATTATCTTAATCGTACGTTGTTTGTCATACATAGTGCCATGGTTTTGATATCCGTCCCCGTCGGCCCTCGTCCTTGTTATGATTCGGATGTGGTATATTCTCTTTTAAAACTAGTTGTTGCATTTCGTGTTTATGACAAATTATGCCCATCAAGTTGACATATATATTTTTATCTAGCAGGTATGTGAACCGGAAATTCCAACCGACCCTATTGTCGAGACGTTAAATTTAGTTGAAAGAGAAAACAAGTATTTGAAAGAAAAATTAAAAAGAATTGAGGGGGAGAAGATGGAATTGGAGTTGCATGTTGCCGATGTCATCGATGATCACAAGATCAAGATGGAGAAAATGCGCTTGAAGATTAGAAAGATCAGAAAATATGCCATTGATAGTGAGGCTTGGAATCATTATGCTGTTGGATTAATTGTTACCTTAGTTGCAATCTTGATCGCATTTGTTGTTGCATTTAAATGCTTTAGCTAGAGAGTTATTTGTTTGTTACATTTAAGTGTTGTATGAACTATATATATGTATGACCTTTATGTATGAACTTGTATTAATTTGGTCTTTTCGGTGTTGTCTAATGAAGATGAGCCGACAATGGATGTATGATGACCGATGCTCTCCCGAGTTCATTAATGGCGTGCATACTTTTCTGCTTGCTGCTGAGGCAAACAAGCGGGCGGATGGTTTTACGCCTTGTCCATGTGCTGGTTGTAAGAATGGTCATAATTACTCTACGTCAAGAATCATTCACGTCCACCTATTTGAGTCCGGTTTCATGCCCCACTATAATGTTTGGACTAAGCACGGAGAAAGAGGGGTTATGATGGAAGACAATGAAGAAGAAGAGGACGACGACAGCTATCCTAGCCATGGGTTCCCTGAATACGATGATACAACAATGGGGGAAGAAGCTGAGCCGGCAATGCAGGAAGAAGCTGAAGAAGAGGCATCAGATGAGCCCGCTGATGATCTAGGTCGGGCCATTGCTGATGCAAAGAGAAACTGCGCAAGTGATTTGGAGAAGAAGAAGTTGCAGCGCATGTTAGAGGATCACAAGAATTGTTGTACCCGAATTGCGAAGCTGACAAAAAAAAGTTGGGCACCACACTGGGATTGCTACAATGGAAGGCATAGAATGGTGTATCTGACAAAGGATTTGGAAAGTTGTTGGTAATGATAAAGAATATGCTTCCAAAGGACAATGAATTGCCCGAGAGTACGTATGAAGCAAAGAAGGTTGTATGCCCTCTAGGGTTAGAGATGCAGAAGATACATGCATGCCCTAATGACTGCATCTTCTACCGCGGTGAGTGCGAGGATTTGAACGCTTGTCCGGTATGCGGTGCATTGCGTTATAAGATCAGTCGCGATGACCCTGGTGATGTCGAGGGCGAGCGCCCCATGAAGAAGATTCCTGCCAAGGTGATGTGGTATGATCCTATAATACCATGGTTGAAATGTTTGTTCCAAAACAAAGAGCATGCGAAGGCGATGCGATGGCACGGAGAAGACCGTAAGAAAGACGGAAAGTTGAGAGTACCCGCTGAAAGGTCGCAGTGGAGAAAAATCGAGAGAAACTACAGGGAGGAGTTTGCAGGTGACCCAAGAAACGTATGGTTTGGTATAAACGCAGATGGCATTAATCCTTTTGGGGAGCAGAGCAGCAACCATAGCACGTGGCATGTAACTCTATGTTTGTATAACCTTCCTCCTTGGTTGTGCATGAAGCGCAAGTTCATTATGATGCCAGTGCTCATCCAAGGCACTAAGCAAGCCAGCAACGACATTGATGTGTACCTAAGGCCATTAGTTGAAGAACTATTACATCCGTGGGATGGAAAAGGTGTACGTGCATGGGATGAGCACAAACAGGAAGAATTTGACCTAAAGGCGTTGCTGTTCGTGACCATCAATGATTAGCCTGCTCTCAGTAACCTTTCAGGACAAACAAACAAGGGATACCGCGGATGCACGCACTGTTTGGATGATACCGACAGTATATATTTGGATAGTTGTAGGAAGAATGTGTACTTGGGACATCGTCGATTTCTTCCGAACAGGCATCCCGTAAGAAAGAAAGGCAAGCATTTCAAAGGTGAGGCGGATCACTGGACGAAGCCTCGCCACCATACTAGTGCTGATGTACATGATATGGTCAAGGATTTGAAGGTAATCTTTGGAAAGGGTCCTGGCGGACAACCTGTTCCGAAGGACGCTGACGGACGCGCACCCATGTGGAAGAAAAAATCTATATTTTGGGACCTGCCATATTGGAAAGACCTAGAGGTCCACTCCGCAATCGACGTGATGCACGTGACGAAGAATCTTTGTGTGACCCTGCTTGGCTTCTTGGGCATGTATGGGAAGAGAAAAGATACACCAAAGGCACGGGAGGACCAGCAACGTATGCACGGACAAGACGACATACATGAGGGTCAAGCCAGCTACGCTCTTACCAAAGAAGAGAAGGAAATCTTCTTTGAATGCCTGCTCAGTATGAAGGTACCGTCTGGCTTCTCGTCGAATATAAAGGGAATAATAAATATGGCAGATAAAAAGTTCCAGAACCTAAAGTATCATGACTGCCACATGATTATGATGCAACTGCTTCCGATTGCATTGAGGGGGCTTCTACCGAAAAACGTTCAATTAGCCATTGTGAAGCTATGTGCATTCCTCAATGCAATCTCTCAGAAGGTAATCGATCCAGAAATCATACCAAGGTTACAGAATGATTTGGTGCAATGTCTTGTCAGTTTCGAGTTGGTGTTCCCACCATCCTTCTTCAACATCACGACGCACGTCCTAGTTCACATTTGCGAAGAGATTAACGTTTTGGGTCCTGTATATCTACACAATATGTTCCCCTTTGAGAGGTTCATGGGAGTCTTGAAGAAATATGTTCATAACCGTGCTAGTCCAGAAGGAAGCATCTCGAAGGGCCATGAAAATGAGGAGGTCATTGAGTTTTGTATTGACTTTATTCGACCTTAAGCGATTGGTGTTCTGAATCGCGGCATAAGGGCGCATGGATGGAAAAGGCACGCTAGGAGGGGATCAAATAATATGTATGGACGGGCATTCTCTCACTGAAGCACACTACACAGTTCTACAGAATTCCGCCTTGGTGGCTCCATATATGGAGGAACACAAGAATTTTCTACACTCCGAACACCCGGAGCAGTCTGACGACTGGATTACACGTGAACAAATGAGCACTTTCGCCGGTTGGTTGCAGAAACGTGCCATGCATGATGGCGATGTTGAAGATGACCTATACTCGTTGTCCCAGTTACCATCTTCGAATATAATGACTTTCAAAGGGTATGAGATAAATGGGAATACATTTTACGCGATCGCCCAAGATAAGAAGAGCACCAACCAAAACAGTGGTGTCCACTTTGATGCAACAACCAACACGGGGAAGGAAACATATTATGGTTACATAGAGGACATATGGGACCTTAACTATGGAGGTGGTTTGAAGATCCCTTTGTTTCGATGCAAATGGGTCAATATGACACGAGGCAGGGTAACGGAAGACCCGCAGTACGGAATGACAACAGTGGATCTCAACAATCTTGCATATGCATATGAACCATTCTTCCTAGCCAATGATATGGCGCAGGTTTTTTATGTGAAAGACATGTCTACCAGGCCGAGAAAAAGAAAAGATAAGGAAGCGAATGGATCATACGATGAGCCAAAGCGCCACATAGTTCTTTCAGGGAAAAGAAACATCGTGGGAGTGGATGACAAGACAGATGAAGGAAATATGCCCTAGAGGCAATAATAAAGTTATTATTTATTTCCTTATTTCATGATAAATGTTTATCATTCATGCTAGAATTGTATTAACCGGAAACATGATACATGTGTGAATGCATAGACAAAACAAGATGTCACTAGTATGCCTCTACTAGACTAGCTTGTTAATCAAAGATGGTTATGTTTCCTGACCATGAACAAAGAGTTGTTATTTGATTAACAAGGTCACATCATTAGTAGAATGATCTGATTGACATGACCCATTCCATTAGCTTAGCACACGATCGTTTAGTATGTTGCTACTGCTTTTATCCATGACTTATACATGTTCCTGTAACTATGAGATTATGCAACTCCCGTTTGCCGGAGGAACACTTTGGGTGCTACCAAACGTCACAACGAATCGGGTGATTATAAAGGAGTACTACAGGTGTCTCCAAAGGCGATGTTGGGTTGGCGTATTTCGAGATTAGGTTTTGTCACTCCGATTGTCGGAGAGGTATCTCTGGGCCCTCTCGGTAATGCACATCATCAAGCCTTGCAAGCACTACAACTAATGAGTTAGTTGTGAGATGATGTATTACGGAACGAGTAAAGAGACTTGCCGTAACGAGATTGAACTAGGTATTGGATACCGACGATCGAATCTCGGGCAAGTAACATACCGATGACAAAGGGAACAACGTATGTTGTTATGCGGTCGACCGATAAAGATCTTCGCAGAATATGTAGGAACCAATATGGGCATCCAGGTCCCGCTGTTGGTTATTGACCGTGAATAGTTCTAGGTCATGTCTACATTGTTCTCGAACCGTAGGGTCCGCACGCTTAAGGTTTCGATGGCGATGTTATTATGAGTTTATGTATTTTGATGTACCAAGGAGTTCGAGTCCGGATGTGATCACGGACATGACGAGGAGTCTCGAAATGGTCGAGACATAAAGATTGATATATTGGAAGCCTATGTTTGGAGTTCGAACGGTTCGGTAAACGGGAATTCTGAGATGCGGGAGGTAAATGGGCCTCGATGGGCCTTAGTGGAAAGGAGAAGGGCAGCCCTAGGAGGCGCGCCTCCCCTTCCCTAGTCCTACTAGGACTAGGAGAAGGGCCGCCCCTCTCTCTTTCCCCCTTCGGGAATCCTAGTCCAACTAGGATTGGGGGAATCCTACTCCCAGAGGAGTAGGACTCCTGGCCGCCTCCTCTCTTGGCCGCCGGCCCCTTCCCCGCTCCTTTATATCTGAGGCAGGGGGGCACCTTGGAACACATAAGTTGATCTTTAGATCGTTCCTTAGCCGTGTCGGTGCCCCCTCCACCATATTCCACCTCGGTTATACCGTCGCGAAGCTTAGGCGAAGCCTGCGCCGTGAAACATCAAGATCGTCCCACGCCGTCGTCTTGTGGAACTCTCCCTCGACACTCGGCTGGATCGAGTCTGAGGGCGTCATCGAGCTGTCGTGTGTCAAGAACTCGGGCGTCGAGTAACGGCGCCGGGATCGGTCGGATCGCGAGGAGAACGTACGACTACTTCCTCTACGTTGTGATCGCTTCCGCTTCGGGTCTACAAGGGTATGTAGACAACACTCTCCCCTCTCGTTGCTATACATCACCATGATCTTGCGTGTGCGTAGGAAAATTTTTGAAATTACTACGTTCCCCAACAGTGGCATCCGAGCCTAGGTTTTTTCTATGGTTTGATGTTTTGCACGAGTAGAACACAAGTGAGTTGTGGGCGATACAAGTCATACTACCTACCAAAGCATGTCATACTTTGGTTCAGCGGTATTGTGAGATGAAGCGCCCGACCGACATTACGCGTGACGCTTACGCGAGACTGGTTTCACCGCCACGAGCACTCGTTGCTTAAAGGTGACCGTGGTGGGTGCTGTCTCTCTCACTTTAGTTGAACTGAGTGTGGCTACGCCCGGTCCTTGAGAAGGTTAAAACGAGTCTATTTGACGAAGTATCGTTGTGGTTTTGATGCGTAGGTGAGACTGGTTCTTGCTTAAGCCCGTAGCAGCCACGTAAAACTTGCAACAACAAAGTAGAGGACGTCTAACTTGTTTTTGCAGGGCATGTTGTGATGTGATATGGTCAAGGCGTGATGCTATATTTTATTGTATGAGATGATCATGTTTTGTAACGAAGTTATCGGCAATCGGCTGGAGCCATATGGTTGTCGCTTTATTGTATGCAATGCAATCGCCTGTAATGCTTTACTTTATCACTAAGCGGTAGCGATAGTCGTAGAAGCATAAGTTTGGCGAGGCGACAACGATGCTACGATGGAGATCAAGGTGTCGCGCGGTGACGATGGTGATCATGGTGGTGCTGCAAGATGGAGATCATGAAGCACAAGATGATGATGACCATATCATATCACTTATATTAATTTGCATGTGATGTTTATCCTTTTATGCATCTTATCTTGCTTTGATTGACGGTAGCATTATAAGATGATCTCTCACTAAATTATCAAGAAGTGTTCTCCCCGAGTATGCACCGTTGCCAAAGTTCGTCGTGCCCAGACACCACGTGATGATCGGGTGTGATAAGCTCTACGTCCATCTACAACGGGTGCAAGCCAGTTTTGCACACGCAGAATATTCGGGTTATACTTGACGAGCCTAGCATATGCAGATATGGCCTCGGAACACGGAGACCGAAAGGTCGGCGTGAGTCATATAGTAGATATGATCAACATAAGATGTTCACCATTGAAAACTACTCCATTTCACGTGATGATCGGTTATGGTTTAGTTGATTTGGATCACGTGATCACTTAGATGACTAGAGATGTTTTTCTAAGTGGGAGTTCTTGAGTAATATGATTAATTGAACTTAAATTTATCATGAACTTAGTACTGATAGTATCTTGCTTGTTTATGTTTGATTGTAGATAGATGGCTCGTCTTTGTTGTTCCGTTGAATTTTAATGCGTTCCTTGAGAAAGCAAAGTTGAAAGATGATGGTAGCAATTACACGGATCGGGTCCGTAACGAGGATCATCCTCATTGCTGCCTGTAAGAGTTACGTCTGGATGCACCGCTAGGTGACAGATCGATGCTGGCAATCGACAACGTTAAGAGCGTCTGGCGAGCAAAGTGATGACTACTCTATAGTTCAATGTGCCATGCTTTACGGCTTAGAACCGGGGCTTCAACGACGTTTTGAGCGTCATGGAGCATATGAGATGTTCCAGAGTTGAAGTTGATATTCCAACAGAATGCCCGGATTGAGAGATATGAAGTCTCCAATAAGTTCTATAGCTGCAAGATGGAGGAGAACAGTTACATTAGTGAGCATATACTCGAATGTGCGGGTACTACAATCACTTGACACAATTGGGAGTTAATCTTCCGGATGATTGTGTCATTGATGAATTCTCAATCACGCCACCAAGCTACAAAAGCTTCGTGATGAACTATAATATGCAAGGGTTGGTGAAAACTATACCTGAGCTCTTCGCAATGCTAAAAGCTGCGGAGGTAGAAATCAAGAAGGAGCATCAAGTGTTGATGGTCAATAAGACCACTAGTTTCAAGAAGAAAGGCAAAGGGAAGAAGAAAGGGAATCTCAGGAAGAACAGCAAGCAAGTTGCTGCTCAAGAGAAGAAACCCAAGTCTGGCCCTAAACCTGAAACTCGAGTGCTTCTCTGCAAAGCAATCCTTCATGAAGCGGAACTGCCCCAAGTATTTGGCGGATAAGAAGGATGGCAAGGTGAACAAAGGTATATGTGATATACATGTTATTGATGTGTACCTTACTAGAGCTCGCAGTAGCACTGGTATTTGATATCTGTTACATTGCTAATATTTGCAACTCAAAGGGGACTACTGATTAGCGAACAACGGCAAAGGACGAGGTGACGATGCGCGTGGAAATGGTTCCAAAGTCGATGTGATCGCGATCGACACGCTACCTCTACATCTACCTTCGGGATTAGTTTTAGACCTAAATAATTGTTATTTGGTGCTGCGTTGAGCATGAACATTATATCTGGATCTTGTTTGATGCGAGACGGTTATTCATTTAAATCGAGAGAATAATGGTTGTTCTATTTATATGAGTAATATCTTTTATGGTCATGCACCCTTAAGGAATGGTCTATTTTGATGAATCTCGATAGTAGTGATACACATATTCATAATGTTGAAACCAAAAGATGCAGAGTTGATAATGAAAGTGCAACTTATTTGTGGCACTTGCCGTTTAGGTCATATCGATGTAAAGCGCATGAAGAAACTCCATCTTGATGGACTTTTGGAGTCACTTGATTATGAATCACTTGGCACTTGCGAACCGTGCCTCATGGGCAAGATGACTAGAACACCGTTCTCCGTACTATGGAGAGAGCAACGGATTTGTTGGAAATCATACATACGGATGTATGTGGTCCGATGAATGTTGAGGCTCGTGGCGGATATCGTTATTTTCTCACCTTCACAGATGACTTAAGCAGATATGGGTATATCTACTTAATGAAACATAAGTCTGAAACGTTTGAAAAGTTCAAAGAATTTCAGAGTGAAGTTGAAAATCATCGTAACAAGAAAATCAAGTTTCTACGATCGATCGTGGAGGTGAATATTTGAGTTCGAGTTTGGTCTACATTTGAAACAATGCGGAATAGTTTCAGCAACTCACGCCACCCGAACACCACAACGTAATGGTGTGTCCGAGCGTCGTGTCGTACTTTACTAGATATGGTACGATCTATGATGTCTCTTCAGATTTACCGCTATCGTTTTGGGGTTATGCTCTAGAGACGGCCGATTCACCTGAATAGAACACCGTCGAAATCCGTTGAGACGACACCTTATGAACTATGGTTTGGCAAGAAACCAAAGTTGTCGTTTCTTAAAGTTTGGGGTGCGATGCTTATGTGAAAAAGCTTCAACCTCGATAAGCTCGAACCCAAATCGAAAATGTGTCTTCATAGGATACCCAAAGGAGACAGTTGGGTATACCTTCTATCATAGATCCGAAGGCAAGACATTCGTTGCTAAGAATGGATCCTTTCTAGAGAAGGAGTTTCTCTCGAAAGAAGTGAGTGGGAGGAAAGTAGAACTTGATGAGGTAATAGTACCTTCTCCCTTACTTGAAAGTAGTTAAATCGCGAAACGGTTTACGAGACACCTACACCAAGTAGTGAGGAAGTTGATGATGTCGATCATGAAACTTGAGATCAAGTTACTCTGAGAACCTCGTAGATCAACGAGTAAGATCCGCACCGGTGTGGTACGGTAATCCTGTTCGGAAATCATGCTACTAGATCATGATGAACCTACGAACTATGAAGAAGCGATGGTGAGCCCAGATTCCATAAAATGGCTTGAGGCCATGAAATCGAGATGGGATCCATGTATGAAAACAAAGTGTGGACTTTGGTTGACTTGCCGAGGGTAGGCAAGCAATAGAAAACAAGTGGATCTTCAAGAAGAAGACCGACGCGACGGTAATGTTATCGTCTATAAAGCTCGACTTATCGCAAAAGGTTTCGACAAGTTCAAGGGATTGACTACGATGAGACCTTCTCACCCGTGGCGATGCTTAAGTCCGTCCGAATCATGTTAGCAATTGCGCATTTTATGATTATGAAATTTGGCAAATGGATGTAAAGACGCATTCTGAATGGATTTACGGAAGAAGAGTTGTATATGATGCAACCGAAGGTTTTATCGATCCAAAGGAGCTAACAAAGTGTGCAAGCTCCAGCGATCCATCTATGGACTGGTGCAAGCATCTCGGAGTTGGAATAAGCGCTTTGATAGTGTGATCAAAGCATTTGGGTTTATCTGAGACTTTTGGAGAAGCTTTGTATTTACAAGAAAGTGAGTGGGAGCTCAGTAGCATTTACGATATTATATGTAGATGACATATTGCTAATCGGAAATGATATAGAATTCTGGATAGCATAAAGGGATACTTGAATAAGAGTTTTTCAATGAAAGACCTCGGTGAAGCTGCTTACATATTGGGCATTAAGATCTATAGAGATAGATCAAGGCGCTTAATTGGACTTTCACAAAGCACATACCTTGACAAGATTTTGAAGAAGTTCAAAATGGATCAAGCAAAGAAAGGGTTCTTGCTCAGATGCAAGGTGTGAAATTGAGTAAGACTCAATACCCGACCACTGCAGAAGATAGAGAGAAATGAAAGATGTTCCTATGCTTCAGCCATAGGCTCTATCATGTATGCAATCTTGTGTACTGACACTGATGTGTGCCTTGCTATAAGCCTAGCAGGAGGTACCAAAGTAATCCAGAGTGGATCATCGGACAGCGGTCAAGAACATCTGAAATACGAAAAGGACTAAGGATATGTTTCTCGTATATGGAGGTGACAAAGAGCTCATCGTAATAGCAGTTACGTTGATGCAAGCTTTGACACCGATCCGACGATTCTAAATCGCAGACCGGATACGTATTTACACTAAGCGGTGGAGCTGTCGGTTGGTGCGTTCTAAACAAAGCGTCGTGGCGGGATCTACATGTGAAGCGGAATACATAGCAGCTTCGGAAGCAACTAATGAAGGAGTCTCGATGAAGGAGTTCATATCCGATCTAGGTGTCATACCTAGTGCATCGGGTCCAATGAAAATCTTCGTGACAATCTTTGGAGCAATTGCCTTAGCGAAGGAATCCAGATTTCACAAGAGGACCAAGCACATCAAGAGGCGCTTCAATTCCATCCGGACTTAGTCCGGTGGGAGACATAGAGATTTGCAAGATACACACGGATCTGAATGTTGCGAACCGTTGACTAAGCCTCTTCCACGAGCAAAACATGATCAGCACCAAGACTCCATGGGTGTTAGAATCATTACTATGTAATCTAGATTATTGACTCTAGTGCAAGTGGGAGATGAAGGAAATATGCCCTAGAGGCAATAATAAAGTTATTATTTATTTCCTTATTTCATGATAAATGTTTATCATTCATGCTAGAATTGTATTAACCGGAAACATGATACATGTGTGAATGCATAGACAAAACAAGATGTCACTAGTATGCCTCTACTAGACTAGCTTGTTAATCAAAGATGGTTATGTTTCCCACCATGAACAAAGAGTTGTTATTTGATTAACAAGGTCACATCATTAGTAGAATGATCGATAGACATGACCCATTCCATTAGCTTAGCACACGATTGTTTAGTATGTTGCTACCGCTTTTATCCATGACTTATACATGTTCCTGTAACTATGAGATTATGCAACTCCGTTTGCGGAGGAACACTTTGGTGCTACCAAACGTCACAACGAATCGGGTGATTATAAAGGAGTACTACAGTGTCTCCAAAGGCGATGTTGGGTTGGCGTATTTGAGATTAGGTTTTGTCACTCCGATTGTCGGAGAGGTATCTCTGGGCCCTCTCGGTAATGCACATCATCAAGCCTTGCAAGCACTACAACTAATGAGTTAGTTGTGAGATGATGTATTACGGAACGAGTAAAGAGACTTGCCGTAACGAGATTGAACTAGGTATTGGATACCGACGATCGAATCTCGGGCAAGTAACATACCGATGACAAAGGGAACAACGTATGTTGTTATGCGGTCGACCGATAAAGATCTTCGCAGAATATGTAGGAACCAATATGGGCATCCAGGTCCGCTGTTGGTTATTGACCGTGAATAGTTCTAGGTCATGTCTACATTGTTCTCGAACCGTAGGGTCCGCACGCTTAAGGTTTCGATGGCGATGTTATTATGAGTTTATGTATTTTGATGTACCGAAGGAGTTCGAGTCCGGATGTGATCACGGACATGACGAGGAGTCTCGAAATGGTCGAGACATAAAGATTGATATATTGGAAGCCTATGTTTGGAGTTCGAACGGTTCGGCAGCAAACGGGAATTTACCGGAGTACCGGGAGGTAAATGGGCCTCGATGGGCCTTAGTGGAAAGGAGAAGGGGCAGCCCTAGGAGGGCGCGCGCCTCCCCCATTCCCTAGTCCTACTAGGACTAGGAGAAGGGCCGCCCCCCTCTCTCTCTTTCCTCCGGGAATCCTAGTCCAACTAGGATTGGGGGAATCCTACTCCCAGAGGAGTAGGACTCCTGGCGCGCCTCCTCTTGGCCGCCCCCCCTCCCCTGGCTCCTTTATATCACAGGGGGGGGGCACCTTGGAACACATAAGTTGATCTTTAGATCGTTCCTTAGCCGTGTCGGTGCCCCCTCCACCATATTCCACCTCGGTTATACTGTCATGAAGCTTAAGCGAAGCCCTGCGCGATGAAACATCAAGATCGTCACCACGCCGTCGTCTTGTGGAACTCTCCTCGACACTCGGCTGGATCGGAGTCTGAGGGACGTCATCGAGCTGTACGTGTGTCAAGAACTCGGGGCGTCGAGTAACGGCGCGGGATCGGTCGGATCGCGAGGAGAACGTACGACTACTTCCTCTACGTTGTGATCGCTTCCGCTTCGGGTCTACAAGGGTATGTAGACAACACTCTCCCCTCTCGTTGCTATACATCACCATGATCTTGCGTGTGCGTAGGAAAATTTTTGAAATTACTACGTTCCCCAACAACAGACATGTCAGAAGATTATGAAAAGTTTGATGAAATTGCTCCATTCACAGTGAATATTGATCCGAGCATCCAGTTAAATGATGAAGATTTTCCATGGCTACGGCGCAAAGGGACACACGCGAAGAAAAAGTTTCACACCCAAAGATCTGGGATGTGATCGACTTCACTATCATCACTTTCTTCTGTGTTTCACACCCAAGAGGGAATCTCCGTAATAGTTAGGGTAGTTATGTGTTTTGGCATTCGAAACGCGAAGAAATTTTATGTGCAAAAAAATTCTTTCATGCATTTACTGATTTTTTCGGCTAAATGACCCTGAAATTGAAAAGCATTTCAAATGGACTCAGAAAAGGTTGAAAGTTGGCATGGTATCATAATTTCACCCACATAACATGTGCAAAAAGTAGAGAGGGTTACCGCAAAAACTGAATGCACTTCGTGTACAAAATGGACAATCTCTTTCGAAGTATCAGGGTTTCGAATGAAAACTCATCTGTGACAAAGGCATTTTATTTTTTAAATAACCTAAGCATTACCAAATTGAATATAATGATAAAACACACTAATATTAAACATAAGAAAAAGGAATCACTAAAAAATCTATTTTCAAAGTTAAGTTATTCACAAACTAGTGATTCACACAAATTTCAAATATTCAAAATCTAAACTATTCAAATTTGAAAACTACCGGCACTAACAGAAAGTTTGTAATTTTTTGCACCTAAAGCAAAAATATTCACAAAGAAACTCTAAATACAGCAAAAAACAACTCAAAAATAAATAAACCAAAAATAAATAAACCAAAAAAATAAGAAAATAAAAAAGCCCACCTACAAGGCCAGAGCGGCCTGCATACGACTAGAAACCCAACCTGTAGTTGGGTCAGGATGCAGGCCCACAAGCCCAGTAGGCCCATAGGCAGAGTAGGAGAGGTAGGCCCAGAAGGCCTGCTTTTGTGAGGAGCTCAACACAGTGCCCGCGCCAGGGCTTATAAACTGGTCTTGGCGCTCCTCAACTAGCGAGGTGGGACTAAACTTTTGCGCCCCTCGCCTGGCAGCGCACACCCTTTAGTACCAGGTCGTGGCTCCAATCGGTACTAAAGGGTGGGTCTTTAGTATCGGTTGGTGCCACCACCCGGTACTAAAGGGGGCGCTTCCCGCCGCTTGGCCTGGCAAAACAGACCTTTAGTACGGTTGATGGCTCCAACCGATACTAAAGGGTGTTCTATATAAGAAAGCACTTCAAAAATTCAGTTTCTCATCTCTCCTCTCGCTTCTTTCTCCTCTGCCTTGCGCCGCCGCCGCCCTAAATCGTCCCCGTCCGCCATCCCCATCACCGTCTGTCGCCATCCTCGCTGCCAATGCATCGCCGCCTCGCCATCCCGTCCCGTCGTCCCATCGCGCCGCGCCCCCATCGTCCCCGCCTGCCCGTCCCTTCCCGTCATCGCCGCCCGTCCCCATCCCCATCGTCACCGCCCATCTCCGTCCCCATCACGGACCCCGTTGCCGCGCCTCACCGGTTGATAACCCACAAGTATAGGGGATCGCAACAGTTTTCGAGGGTAGAGTATTCAACCCAAATTTATTGATTCGACACAAGGGGAGCCAAAGAATATGCTCAAGTATTAGCAGCTGAGTTGTCAATTCAACCACACCTGGAAACTTAGTATCTGCAGCAAAGTGTTTAGTAGCAAAGTAATATGATAGTGGTGGTAACGGTAACAAAAGTAATGGCAGTAAAAGTAATGTTTTTGGTATTTTGTAGAGATTGTAACAGTAGCAACGGAAAAGTAAATAAGTTTAAACCAGTATATGGAAAACTCGTAGGCACCGGATTACCGATGGATAATTATGTCAGATGTGGTTCATCATGTAGCAGTCATAACATAGGGTGACACAGAACTAGCTCTAGTTCATCAATGTAATGTAGGCATGTATTCCGTATATAGTCATACGTGCTTATGGAAAAGAACTTGCATGACATCTTTTGTCCTACCCTCCCGTGGCAGCGGGGTCCTATTGAAAACTAAGGGATATTAAGGCCTCCTTTTAATAGAGAACCGGAACAAAGCATTAGCACATAGTGAATACATGAACTCCTCAAACTATGGTCATCACCGGGAGTGGTCCCGATTATTGTCACTTCGGGGGTTGCTGGATCATAACACATAGTAGGTGACTATATACTTGCAAGATAGGATCAAGAACACACATATATTCATGAAAACATAATAGGTTCAGATCTGAAATCATGGCACTCGGGCCCTAGTGACAAGCATTAAGCATAGCAAAGTCATAGCAACATCAATCTCAGAACATAATGGATACTAGGGATCAAACCCTAACAAAACTAACTCGATGATACGATAAATCTCATCCAACCCATCACCGTCCAGCAATCCTACGATGCAATTACTCACGCACAGCGGTGAGCATCATGAAATTGGTGATGGAGGATGGTTGATGATGACGACGGCGACGAATCCCCCTCTCCGCAGCCTCGAACGGACTCTAGATCAGCCCTCCCGAGAGAGATTAGGGCTTGGCGGTAGCTCTGTATCGTAAAACGCGATGATTTCTTCTCTCTGATTTTTTTTCCCAAAAGCCAATATATGGAGTTGGAGTTGGCGTCGGAGGCCACCGAGGGCCCACGAGGTAGAGGCGCGCCCGGCGCGCCCCACCTCGTGAGCAGGTGTGGGCCCCGGTCTTCATCTTTTGCGGATTTTTCTTTATTTTTCTAAGGTGTTCCGTGGAGTTTCAGGACATTCCGAGAATCTTTATTTTCTGCACAAAAAACAACACCATGGCAGTTCTGCTGAAAACAGCGTCAGTCCGGGTTAGTTCCATTCAAAACATACAAGTTAGAGTCCAAAACAAGGGCAAAAGTGTTTGGAAAAGTAGATACGACGAAGACGTATCAACTCCCTCAAGCTTAAACCCTTGCTTGTCCTCAAGCAATTCAGTTGATAAACTGAAAGAGAAAAAGGAAAACTTTTACAAACTCTGTTTGCTCTTGTTGTTGTAAACATGAAAAGCCAGCATTCAAGTCTCAGTAATTATTATGAACTAACCATACTCACAATGACACGTAGGTCTCACAATTACTCATATCAATAGCATAGTCAGTTAGCGAGCCATAATAATAAAACTCAGGTGACAACACTTTCTCAAAATAATCATAACATGATATAACAAAATGGTATCTCGCTAGCCCTTTCTGAGACCGCAAAACATAAATGCAGAGCACCTTTAATGATCAAGGACTCACTAAACATTGTAATTCATGGTAAAAGAGATCCAGTCAAGTCATACCCAATATAAACCAATAATAATGAATGCAAACGACGATTGTGCTCTCAATGGGTGCTTTTTAATAAGAAGGGTGATGACTCAACATAAAAGTAAATAGATAGGCCCTTCGCAGAGGAAAGCAGGGATTTGTAGAGGTGCCAGAGTTCAATTTTGAAATAGAGATAAATTATATTTTGAGCGGCATACTTTCATTGTCAACATAACAACTAAAAGATGACGATATCTTCCATGCTAAACAAATTATAGGCGGTTCCCAAACAGAATGGTAAAGTTTATACTCCCCTTCCTCCACAAGCATCAATCCATGGCTTGCTCGAAACAACGAGTGCCTCCAACATTCAACGGGTCCCAAGGGGAGTTTTGTTTGCAGTTATTTTGATTTAGTTTGCACAAAGCATGGGACTGGGCATCCCGGATACCAGCCATTTTCTCGTGAATGAGGAGCGGAGTCCACTGCTCTTGAGAATAACCCGCCTAACACGGATGATAAGGGCAGCTCTAGTTGACATATGATCTATTCGAGCATGCAAAACAGAATGTTTATTCGAAGGTTTAGAGTTTGGCACATACAAATTTACTTGGAATGACAGGTAAATACCGCATATAGGTAGGTATAGTGGACTCATATGGAATAACCTTGGGGTTTAAGGAGTTTGGATGCACAAGCAATATTCCCGCTTAGTACAGGTGGAGGCTAGCAAAAGACTGGGAAGCGACCAACTGAGAGAGCGACAACAGTCGTAAACATGCATTAAAATTAATTCACACCGAGTACAAGCATGAGTAGGATATAATCCACCATGAACATATATATCATGAAGGCTATGTTGATTGGATTCAACTACATGCGTGAACATGTGCCAAGTCGAGTCACTCAATGCATTTAAAGGAGGATACCACCCCATCATACCACATCATAATCATTTTAATAGCATGTTGGAACGCAAGGTAAATCATTATAACTCATAGCTAATCAAGCATGGCACAAGCAACTATAATCTCTAAATGTCATTGCAAATATGTTTGCTTCATAATAGCTGAATCAGGAATGATGAATCATCATATTTACAAAAACAAAAGAGGTCGAGTTCGTACCAGCTTTTCTCTTCTCAATAAGTCCATCATATATCATCATTATTGCCTTTCACTTGCACGACCGAACGGTGTATATAATAATAAGAGTGCACGTGCATTGGACTAAGCTGGAATCTGCAAGCATTCAACTCAAGAGAGAAGACAAGTAATATGGGCTCTAAGTTAAATAAACAATCATGCATATAAGAGCCACTAAGCATTTTCAATATGGTCTTCTCGACCCCCAAAGAAAGGAAAAGAAATAAAAACTATTTACACGGGAAAGCTCCCAACAAGTAAAAAAGAAGAACGGGAAATATTTTTGGGTTTTCTTTTTAATTCTACTACAAGCATGGAAAGTAAACTCACTAATTTTTTTTGGTTTTTCAAAGTTTATCAAACACACAAGAAGAAAGCAAGAAAAAGAAATTTAAACTAGCATGGATAATACAATAAAGAGTATGAGCACCGACATCTAGCAATGAGTGTGTGTAAACATGAATGTAATGTCGGTGGGAAATACGTACTCCCCCAAGCTTAGGCTTTTGGCCTAAGTTGGTCTATTGCCAGGGATGGCCTGGCGGATATCCATAGGTGTAGGCGGGTCGAAGTGGCGTGACGCAATGGGCTATTGCCGCTTTGAGTGTAGCATGGAGTCGAGCAGCCTCCACTCTCCTTTCGTACTCATTTGCCTCCTCTCTGGTAATAATATATCTTCTTTTTGCCTGTGAATCAAAGAAAGCAGGAGCAGGAAGAGCAATATGGACTACACGACGTCATCAAAGATTAGTCGATCTTCGGAGAGGTGGTTCAGTCCTCTCAACAAACTGGTGGGAAACCATAGAATCAAAATCTAAATAAGAAGGGGGTAACTCCATGTCACCCTCACGAATGTCTACCTCAAGGAAATTAGCTAAGCGGGTTGCATAAATTCCTCCAAAGAAATCTCCGCTATGTCTATTCTGGTGCAACCTGCGAGCTACAATGGCTCCCAAATGATAAGATTGGTCTCCTAACACAGCACTCCTAAGAATACTGAGATCATGGATACACATGTGACATGCTTCATCCTTAGCATTAATACATCTACCTATGAAGAGAGCAAAATAATGTATGGCAGGAAAGTGAATGCTCCCTATAGTAGCTTGTGTTATATCTCTAGATTCCCCTACAGTTATTCTAGCAAGAAAATCTCTATATTCAGATTTAGGGGGATCCCTGACATTACCCCAAGATGGAGGTTTGCAAGCAGAAGTAAAATCCTCTAAGTCCATGGTATAATATTTATCATAAAGGTCAAACATGACTGAAGGAGAATTTCGCGAAGTTGAAAACTCAAACCTCCTCACAAATGAACTTGTGAGATCATAATACTGGGGGCATTTGTCAGCTTCAAAGTCCTCAAGACCGGCGTTACTCAAATACGTACTAAATTCTTCTTTGATTCCTACTTGATTCATAAAATTTTCCGCTGGCCATTCACAAGGCCTCACAGG
The DNA here is from genome assembly GCA_021437245.1 of Aegilops speltoides. Lineage (NCBI taxonomy): Eukaryota > Viridiplantae > Streptophyta > Magnoliopsida > Poales > Poaceae > Aegilops > Aegilops speltoides. The sequence goes on along the minus strand of CM038145.1, from coordinate 318,746,392 downwards.
AGCGTCTCTTGGTGGTTCCTCGTCAGCATCACGTATTGCAAGTCTGGGACCTTGCTTCCTTGAAGGACCAGCTTGGAACATCCTCCTAAGCATATTGTTTCCTCTGAAAAATTTCTGAAATTTTTAGTAACTTCAAATAAAAGTGAACCAACTTCAATAAAATTGATAGCAACAACTCCCACAAGTGCCTAGGGCCTATATAAAGCATTGGAACTACTTGGAACCATATAAATTTGTCATGCAAGCTCAAGAACATGGTCACCTATGCAGCACAAATTTGCAAAGAATAAAGCACTAGAACAAAAACTAATTGGACCAATGGAGGAGTCACATACCAAGGAACAATCTCCCCAAGCACTTTTGCGAGAGGTGCTTTGAGCAAGGAGATCGAAAATCACAGCAACGGGGCTGGAACTCGTGCTTGAGTTGGTTTTTCATGTCTGTGTGAGGCAGAGGAAGAAGATGGGTGCAGGAATAAGTGGAGGAGGGCCACCGTGGGCCCACGAGGCACGGGGCGCGCCCTCCAACCTCGTGGCCAGGTGGCAGCTCCCCCCGCGGTAATTTTTGCACAGTAAATTCTCAAATATTCCCGAAAAAATCATATTAAATTTGCATGGCATTCTGAGGACTTTTATTTTCGGGATATTTTTATATTGCACGGATAAGTCAGGAAACAGACAAAAAAATACTATTTTACTTTATTTCTACTAAATAACAGAAAATATAGAGAGAGTACAGAAGGTTGTGCTTCTAGTTTCATCCATCTCGTGATCATCAAAATGAACCCACTAACATGGTTGATCAAGTCGTGTTAACAAACTCATTCCGAATAATCCCGGAACTAGAGAAATTTCGAATGACACTAAGTTACCTCAATGGGGATGTGAAAATCCCCAACAATAAGAATATCATACTTTTTCTTGACAGTAGGGAGAGGAAATTCGAAACCTCCAAATATAATCGATGGAACTTTTCCAGTAGAGTTGATACTATAAACTTGAGGTTGTTTCCTCGGAAAATGCACCGTGTGCTCATTGCCATTAACATGAAAAGTGACATTGCCTTTGGTGCAATCAATAACGGCCCCTGCAGTGTTAAGGAAAGGTCTTCCAAGAATAATAGACATATTATCATCCTCGGGAATATCAAGAATAACAAAGTCCGTTAAAATAGTAACGTTTGCAACCACAACAGGCACATCCTCACAAATACCGACAGGTATAGCAGTTGATTTATCAGCCATTTGCAAAGATATTTTAGTAGGTGTCAACTTACTCAAGTCAAGTCTACGATATAAAGAGAGAGGCATAATACTAACACCGGCTCCAAGATCACATAAAGCAGTTTTAACATAACTTCTTTTAATGGAGCATGGTATAGTAGGTACTCCTGGATCCCCAAGTTTCTTTGGTATTCCACCTTAAAAGTATAATTAGCAAGCATGATGGAAATTTCAGCTTCGGGTATCTTTCTTTTATTAGTAATAATATCCTTCATATACTTAGCATAAGGATTTGTTTTGAGCACATCAGTTAATCGCATGCGCAAAAAGATGGGTCTAATCATTTCAGCAAAGCGCTCAAAATCCTCATCATCCTTTTTCTTGGATGGTTTTGGAGGAAAAGGCATGGGTTTCTGAACCCATGGTTCTCTTTCTTTACCGTGTTTCCTAGCAACAAAATCTCTTTTATCATAATGTTGATTCTTTGATTGTGGGCTATCAAGATCAACAGCAGGTTCAACTTCTACATCATTATTATTACTGGGTTGAGCATCAACATGAACATTATCATTAACATTATCACTAGGTTCATGTTCATCACCGATTGTGTTTCAAAGATCGTAAAAGCAGAGATATCATTTGGATTCTCAGGTGGTTCAGTGATAGGTTCACTAGAAGTTTGCAAAGTCCTATCATTTTTGTTTTTCTTCCTCTTAGAAGAACTAGGTACATCAATATTGTTTCTTTGAAAATCTTGCTCGATTCTCTTAGGGTGGCCTTCAGGATACAAAGGTTCCTGAGTCATTCTACCAGTTCTAGTAGCCACTCTAACAGCATAATCATTTTTCTTACTATTCATTTCATCAAGCACTTCTTTCTGAGCTTTAAGTACTTGTTCTACTTGAGTAGTAACCATAGAAGCATGTTTGCTAACAAGTTTAAGTTCACCTCTAATATCAGCCATATAATCACCCAAGCATTTAATCATAAAGGTATTCTATTTTAATTGTCTACCAAAATAAGCATTAAAGTGATCTTGCTTAAACAATTCATCCAAGCACTGACTAGCAATTTTAGTAGGAGGGACTTCAGCTTTATCATATCTATAGAGAGAATTTACCTTTACTATCTGTGTCGGGATATCAGAAGGTTCTTCATTAAAGAAGTAATTGAGATCATATACCTCTTCAACAGGCGGTAAATTAAGACCATGTATTTCTTCAATAAGAGGTAAATTCTTAACATCTTCAGCTTTAATACCTTTTTCTTTCATAGATTTCTTTGCCTCTTGCATATCTTTGGGGCTGAGAAATAGAACAGCTCTCTTCTTCGGAGTTGGTTTACGAATAGGCTCAGTGATTGGCTCGGGAACTAGCTCAGGAGGTAGCTCGGGAGGTGCCCAATTATTTTCATTAGCCAACATATTATACAATAGAATTTCAGCGTCATCCGGTGTTCTTTCCCTGAAAAGAGAACCAGCACAACTATCCAGGTAATCTCTGGAAGCATGAGTTAGTCCATTATAAAAGATATCAAATATTTCAGGTTTCTTAAGAGGATGATCAGGCAAAGCATTAAGTAACTTGAGAAGCCTCCCCCAAGCTTGTGGGAGACTCTCTTCTTCAATTTGCACAAAATTGTATATTTCCCTCAAAGCAGCTTGTTTCTTATGAGCAGGGAAATATTTAGCAGAGAAGTAATAAAATCATATCCTGGGGACTTTGCACGCAACCAGGATCAAGAGAATTATACCAAATCTTAGCAACACCCTTTAATGAGAACGGAAATATCTTGAGTAAATAAAGGTAGCGCGATCTCTCATTATTAGTAAATAGGGCAGCTATATCATTTTACTTAGTAAGATGTGCCACAACAGTTTCAGATTCATAGCCATAAAAAGGATCAGATTCAACCAAAGTAATTATATCTGGATCAACAGAAAAATCATAATAGTCCTGATCAGGAACACAGATAGGTGAAGTAGCAAAAGCAGGGTCGGGTTTCATTCTGCCTCTAAAAGATTCTTTACTCCATTTAACTAGCAACCTCTTAAGTTCATATCTATCCTGGCAAGCAAAAATAGCTGCAAAAGATTCAGCATCAAAAAGATAACCCTCAGGAATAGAAGGCATAGGTTCATCATCTCTAACATCATCGTGTTCAGGTTCAATAATTTCTCTTTCTCTAGACCTAGCAATTTGCTCATCAAGATATTCACCAAGTGGCACAGTAGTATTAAGCATAGAAGTAGTTTCATCATAAGTATCATACATAGCAGAAGTGGCATCATCAATAACATGCGACATATCAGAATCAATAGCAGTAGTAGGTTTAGGTGTCGCAAACTTACTCATAATAGAAGGAGAATCTAGTGCAAGGCTAAATGGCAGTTCCTTACCTCCCCTCATAGTCGAGGGCAAAATAGTAGGTCGATCATATTTCAAGTTCTTCATAGTGTTCGGCAGATATAAATCCCAAGTGACTCAAAGAATAGAGCTATGCTCCCCGGCAACGGCGCCAGAAAATAGTCTTGATAACCCACAAGTATAGGGGATCGCAACAGTTTTCGAGGGTAGAGTATTCAACCCAAATTTATTGATTCGACACAAGGGGAGCCAAAGAATATTCTCAAGTATTAGCAGCTGAGTTGTCAATTCAACCACACCTGGAAACTTAGTACCTGCAACAAAGTGTTTAGTTGCAAAGTAATATGATAGTGGTGGTAACGGTAACAAAAGTAATGGCAGTAAAATTAATGTTTTTGGTATTTTGTAGAGATTGTAACAGTAGCAACGGAAAAGTAAATAAGTTTAAACCAGTATATGGAAAACTCGTAGGCACTGGATTAGCGATGGATAATTATACCGGATGTGGTTCATCATGTAGCAGTCATAACATAGGGTGACACAGAACTAGCTCCAGTTCATCAATGTAATGTAGGCATGTATTCCATATATAGTCATACGTGCTTATGGAAAAGAACTTGCATGACATCTCTTGTCCTACCCTCCTGTGGCAGCGGGGTCCTATTGGAAACTAAGGGATATTAAAGCCTCCTTTTAATAGAGAACCGGAACAAAGCATTACCACATATTGAATACATGAACTCCTCAAACTATGGTCATCACCGGGAGTGGTCCTGATTATTGTCACTTCGGGGTTGCCGGATCATAACACATAGTAGGTGACTATAGACTTGCAAGATAGGATCAAGAACACACATATATTCATGAAAACATAATAGGTTCAGATCTGAAATCATGGCACTCGGGCCCTAGTGACAAGCATTAAGCATAGAAAAGTCATAGCAACATCAATCTCAGAACATAATGGATACTAGGGATCAAACCCTAACAAAACTAACTCAATTACATGATAAATCCTATCCAACCCATCACCGTCCAGCAATCCTACGATGCAATTACTCACGCACGACGGTGAGCATCATGAAATTGGTGATGCAGGATGGTTGATGATGACGACGGTGACGAATCCCCCACTCCGGAGCCCCGAACGGACTCTAGATCAGCCCTCCCAAGAGAGATTAGGGCTTGGTAGCGGCTCCGTGTCATAAAACGCGATGATTTCTTCTCTCTGATTTTTTTCTCCCCGAAAGCCAATATATGGAGTTGGAGTTGGCGTCGGAGGCCCACCAGGGGGCCCACGAGGTAGGGGGCACGCCTAGGGGGGCGCCCCCCACCCTCGTGAGAAAGGTGTGGGCCCCCTGGTCTTCATCTTTTGCAAGGACTTTTCTTTATTTTTTCTAAGGTGTTCCATGGAGTTTCAGGACATTCCGAGAATCTTTATTTTCTGCACAAAAAACAACACCATGGCAGTTCTGCTGAAAACAGTGTCAGTCCAGGTTAGTTCCATTCAAATCATACAAGTTAGAGTCCAAAACAAGGGCAAAAGTGTTTGGAAAAGTAGATACGACGGAGACGTATCACCGGTGAGCTCCTGCCCCGGCCGCCATGTCCCCCCCCCCCACACACACACATTAGTTTTTTAGTTATAAATTTTAGTTATAGAAAATTTTCTGTTTTTTAGTTATAGAAATATTAGAAATATTATTAATATAGAAATGTTATAAGAAATTATGTTTTTTAGTTATAGAAATTTTTATAGAAATGTTAGCAATTTTTCTGTTTTTTAGTTATAGAAATATTAGAAATGTTATAGAAATGTTAGTTATATATATAGAAATGTTAGAAATTTTAGAATTAGTTTTAGTTAGATGAATTAGATTAATGTCAAATTGTTAGAATTTGCATATAGAATTTTAGTTATCACAATTCAATCATTTAAAAAATGTTACTTTTTGCGGGCATAGTATTTGTTCTCGACGATGCCCGGCCTGCATCCTCGCCGTCGACCCGTTCGTGACGACGTCCGGCTAACCCATGTCCGGGATTGGGCTCCGCCGGGCTGGCACAGGGAGGTGCTACCTGGAGGGGCGCGCCGCTTGGTGAGGAACCCGGCCTTGGGTTCCGTCGTCGACCCTTATCTCCTTTGGTGGCGTTCCCGTGGGCCACATTCGGTGTAGAGGGAGCCGGCCCCACCGGAGGTGGAGCGTCGCCGTGTCAGGGAGGAGGACGAGCACGTCCATTGCTACATGGTTGCTATGGATGTCAGGTTCTCCAATACTTGGCAGGTTCTTTGGGCAGATGACCAGAGATATGATCATGTGATGGTTCCTTCTCTTTGGGTGTCCACCGCCCGCGCCCCAGGAACCGCGAGTGGCCTAGATTCTTCTGTAGTATTCGATCTTTATCAGGTACCTAGTCAGTGATGTATTCGATATATAATATTCGAGACGATGTATTCGAGATTATATATATTATTTGAGACGATGAATTTTAGATTATATATTAATCGAGACGATGCATATTATGTATTATATGATTCAATTTTTCCTTATTGATTGCATCCGTGCATTGTAATTTGAATACTAAATTGTTTATATTTCTTCTGTATTAGTTAACTAAAAGCTATGGCGGACAATACCGGCAGAGAGAGAGAAGAGGAATTGTTCAAGATCATAAGCAGCCCTCGCAGGCTAGATGATCTGAATGAAGCAGATGATGGCTCCCAATATCTGAACAATACCGGGGAGGGTGATGATAATATATTCGATCTCAACGACCGAGCTGATGAAGTCATGAACTATGATTATGATTATGATGACGCGGACAATGTTTATGATGACATAGACAATGTTGATCTTGAAATAACAAAGACTACCAGCGAGGTATATTTATATAAGCAGGCATCTGGTGATCATCACATGTTTTTTTATTTGAAGATGTATTAACGAATCGATCTTTCTTCTTTCAGCCCTCCGGATCGAGCAAATCTGCTTCTACGGACAGCAGGACAAAGCGAGGCCCAGGCAAAAAGTTGAAGGAGGGTGTAAAGTACAACATCGACTCCATCAAAGCTAATGGCGAACCCCTCACACCTAAGAACATTGCGAACAAGTGGACTCGTCAGTGCGGAGTTCTTGTGAAGGACCAACTCCTGATCTCCATTCAAGAATGGAAAGAGCCAAAAACTAAACTGAAGGAAATATGCCCTAGAGGCAATAATAAAGTTATTATTTATTTCCTTATATCATGATAAATGTTTATTATTCATGCTAGAATTGTATTAACCGGAAACATAATACATGTGTGAATATATAGACAAACAGCATGTCACTAGTATGCCTCTACTTGACTAGCTTGTTAATCAAAGATGGTTATGTTTCCTAACCATGGACAAAGAGTTGTTATTTGATTAACGGGATCACATCATTAGTTGAATGATCTGATTGACATGACCCATTCCGTTAGCTTAGCACACGATCGTTTAGTATGTTGCTATTGCTTTCTTCATGACTTATACATGTTCCTATGACTATGAGATTATGCAACTCCCATTTACCGGAGGAACACTTTGTGTGCTCCAAACGTCACGACGTAACTAGGTGATTATAAAGGTGCTCTACAGGTGTCTCCAAAGGTACTTGTTGGGTTGGCGTATTTCGAGATTAGGATTTGTCACTCCGAATGTCAGAGAGGTATCTCTGGGCCCTCTCGGTAATGCACATCACTTAAGCCTTGCAAGCATTGCAACTAATGAGTTAGTTGCGAGATGATGTATTACTGAGCGAGTAAAGAGACTTGCGATAACGAGATTGAACTAGGTATTGGATACCGACGATCGAATCTCGGGCAAGTAACATACCGATGACAAAGGAACAACGTATGTTGTTATGCGGTCTCGACCGATAAAGATCTTGAAGAATATGTAGGAACCAATATGGGCATCCAGGTCCCGCTATTGGTTATTGACCGAGATGTGTCTCGGTCATGTCTACATTGTTCTCGAACCGTAGGGTCCGCACGCTTAAGGTTTCGATGATGCTTATATTATGAGTTTATGAGTTTTGATGTACCAAAGGAGTTCGGAGTCCCGGATGAGATCGGAGACATGACAAGGAGTCTCGAAATGGTCAAGACGTAAAGATCGATATATTGGACGACTATATTCGGAGTTCGGAAAGGTTCCGAGTGATTCGGGTATTTATCGGAGTACCGGAGAGTTACGAGAATTCACCGGGGAGAAGTATTGGGCCTTATGGGCCATACAGGAAAGAGAGAGGGGCTGCCTAGGGCAGGCCGCGTGCCCCCCCTTGCCCTAGTCCGAATTGGACTAGGGGGAGGGGCCGCACCCCCTCCTTCCTTCCCTTCTCTCTTCCCCTTCCTAGTCTCCTACTCCTAATACATGGAAGGTCTCCTAGTTGGACTAGGAAAGGGGGAATCCTACTCCCGGTGGGAGTAGGACTCCCTAGGGCGCGCCATAGAGAGGGCCGGCCCTCCCCTCCTCCACTCCTTTATATACGGGGGCAGGGGGCACCCCATGAACACACAAGTTGATCATTGAGATCGTTCCTTAGCCGTGTGCGGTGCCCCCCTCCACGATATTACACCTCGGTCATATTGTAGCAGTGCTTAGGCGAAGCCTGCGCGACAGAGAACATCAAGATTGTCACCACGTCATCTTGACGAACTCCTCCCAGCGCCTCTGCTGGATCGGAGATCGGGGTGTGTCATCGAGCTGTACGTGTGTCAAGAACTCGGAGGTGCCGGAGTAACGGTGCTTGGATCGGTTGGACCGGGAGGACGTACGACTACTTCCTCTATGTTGTGTCAACGCTTCCGCTTCGGTCTACGAGGGTACGTAGACAACACTCTCCCCTCTCGTTGCTATGCATCACCATGATCTTGCGTGTGCGTAGGAAATTTTTTGAAATTACTACGTTCCCCAACATAAACATCCAGATGTTACTTGGGTCGACGACAGAGCAAAACAAAAGCTTTGGGAATCTCTGATGGAACATTTCACCCTACCAGATTATTTCACTGATGCAGATGTGTAGAAAGTCAAGGACGCTGCTCATAGGAAGATGGCAATTGCATTCAACACCCACAAGAAAACTGTATGGGCCAACTACCTCGCTGCAGAAAGGAAGACTCCAGAATTCAAGGGAACACTGGAGAAGCAAAGACAACACTGACCCGCTTTCGTGAAATTCAAGGAATCGGAACCAATGCCGCAAAAAAGACGCAGTTCCATAGGCTGGGTAAAGGTGGCTATGCGGTGGCAATGCCTAAGTGGGATAAGTCTGAGCAAGAGATGGAGGATGCAGGGGTCACTCCGGTTACTAGGAGCTGGTCCCCAAGGTGCAGAACTTGGTTCTATGCGCATGGGGGGCGTTGGACCTGAAGACAGGCCTGGTTTCGAAGAAGGCAAGTCTAAAAGGAGCCGAACAAAAGTTACTTGACGCAATACAAGATGCTCGAAAGGGGGTGTTCACGCCCAACAGAGAGAACGACGAGCTTACGCGCACCCTGGGAAATCCTGAACCCACGGGAAGAACACGAGGCAAGGGCGTTATTCCCTGGTATGAGGGCTTTTCGGAATGGAACGACGACTACAGGACCCGTGCAAGAAAGAAGATGGAGGAGGACAAGAAGAGGAAGCTGGAGGAGGAGCAGAGGAAGCAGGACGCAGAACGCCTTCAAGGCCTAGAAGCAAGGCACACAGACTTGGCACTCAAATTCCAGCAGCAGTAGCAGCAGATCGACTCACTTAGCCAGGAAAGGGGGTCTCAGCAGCGGCAGCAGCAAGCGGATGATCGTCCAACATTGGATAGCATCGTCCCACCCATGCCGAGAAGCAGCGTTGGTTCCGCCCCGGGCGACACACTACTGGATACATACCCTGTGAATGACATCATAGATAACACTAACTGTGAGCTACACTCCAAAATGAAGAACATATCCATGAAGGTGGCGGACACCGTTGCTTTTACAATTACCCCCGAAGCAACCTTCCATTGCACCCCGATTCCAGTGGGTTATGCTCATGTCTTGGTTGATGAAGTGGTGGACCCATATTTGGGGCTACAGCTTGACATTCCTGGAGGTGACGACGAGCACACACTGGGAGTGGTCATACATCGTATCATCCTATGGAGAAAGGATTGCATCATCTTTTGAAGTCCACCGACACCGCGTCTGCCGACTCCTCCTTGAATCCGCCACCGAGTCAGCAGACTCCCACTCCTCCAAGTCCACGAACGCGTGAGCCGGCTCCTCCTTGAAGTCCGCCACCTCCTCCAAGTCCACGAACGCGTGAGCAGACTCCTGCTTCAAGTCCGGCACAGCGTCAGGCCACTCCTCCTGTTTCAAGTCCGACACCGTGTCAGGCCACACCTCCTGCTCCAAGTCCGGCACAGCGTCAGGCCACTCCTCCTGCTCCAACTCAGCCACGTCAGCCGTCTCCGCCGTCTCAGCAATCGTAGAAGAGACACGCCGCAGCTATGGTGCGTAGCAGTACGAGTCGAGGTAGTATAGGAAGTACATGCGGAGACAAGCGATATAAATATGGTCCAAGCCTCGCTCCTCTTCCTCGGAGGCCTTACGACATGACCGAGGAGCAAAATGAAGCCATAGTGCGGGCCCAAGTGGACGCCCATTTTAGACCGAAACCGGCACCGCCGCCAAGGGAGAAAGTGCATGAGAAAGTTATTGACCACTTTATTCATATGGCAAGAAAACCAGCTCCCAAGCCTGTTGACTCGGACTATGAGCGCTAACTCAGGAAGCTACATCAAGCACGACTAAAGAAGGAAGCGAGGTCGAGCTTGAGCCAACAAGCAGCTGTCAAAAAATGCGGGAAAACCGTTCCCCAGCTGGGAGAACAAGCGTCACAATCGATCTCCCCGCTTGTTGTGCCAACAACACATGAGAGTACGCGCGCCCAATATTATTGTGGGCAAACCGTTAACGTTCCTCAGCTAGGCGATGTGGTAATAACCGAGGAGCATATAATGCAGGCTGAAATGCTCAAGATCACCATTGGACAACTCCTCGAAATCGAGCCCATGTCTCCGCTTAGAGAGGAGGAAATAAAACGGAAATATGTCCGGGGCCAACCTTTGGTCGAGCCAGATGAGGTCAAGAACCTCCCAACGAGAATGTATGAATTGCATCAATGGTACATGAACATTACCAAGATTTCCAATCGAGAGTCCCTCATGATGAATGTCAAGGAGGAGCATTACTTCCATGAGAAAGCTGTGTCCTTTGAGTATTCAGAACTATTTCAGTTATACAATCAAGACGCACTCGACAAATCTATTGTTAGTTGCTATTGTCTGTAAGTGATTTCTTTCTGTAATTTAAGTCTCAAGCTAGCTATAGTGATCATTTTGATCAATCATTACATGTAGTTATCCTCACTATATTCTTTTCTGTGGTATTATATGCATGATGAAGATATACGAAATGAAAAAATCCTGACGCTATGGCATTGGGTTCATTGACCCAAATACCATTAATGAGTACACATGGAATATTCCAAGTTTTCGAGCAAGTTTAGAGGAAAGCATGCTAGAGTTCTTCAAGCGCCTCAATACCAATGAAGATATACTACTTCCTTACAACTTCCTGTGAGTCACACTGTCTTGTACTACAAATTCTGTTTTTGCTTACTAGCTAGCTAGATGTTAATAATTAAGTGTATAGGGTTTACGGTAGTTGATTAGTGTTATGCACATGCCCGCTTAATTAAGACATGCAAATGTGTGAGCATGCAGTTTTCACTGGATCTTGTTAGACATTAAAATTGAAGAAGGAAAAGTTGAAGTACTGGACTCACTACTTAAAAAACAAAGTGACTACATCATCTTGAAAGGGATAGTTATTAACTATATCTCAGCCAATTTAGTTCGTCATTTCCTGATATGAACTATTTAATATCCCCTTTATTAATTTTCTTTGCCGGCGGGTAGGGCTTGGGCAAAATTCATCAAGGTGACTCCAGGCAAATGGGCAAAAAAGCTGTTTTGGTATCGACCAAAGGTAAGTAATTAAGTAGTACTAGTTAGCTAGCTACCATCTCTTTAATTCTTGTTTCAATACCGTTAATTAATTATCATACTTGATTAATCACTATCTGATTCAATTCCATTCTCGTAAAGGCCCTGAAGCACGCGTCGGAGATGATCTGTGTGCATACTACGTTTGCGAGAACATTCGCATGATGGCGTCCGAAAGAAACAGATCTCAAAGACAGGACTGGTACGTTTGTCAGAACACTATTCACAAATTTTTACACCATTATCGATATCTAGTAACACAATTAATACACATGCATATTGATCTCCTTCTTAACAGTTCAGAGAGGTGCGGGAGCAGTTCCTACCAACGGAGCGCATACTAGCACTTCAAAAGGAAATATCGGGATTTTTGCTCGACCAAATAATAGATCCCAAAGGAGAATACTATTACCCGCTACTGCCCCCATGAATCACTTGTCATCGTGCTCCGAAGGCACCAAGGCAACATGTAGGAGAAATTGTATATGTATACATGTGTATGTGTGAATAATTAATGGTGTTGGTTATGAGACATTCGATGATATATATATATATATATATATATATATATATATATATATATATATATATATATATATATATATAGGGAAAATGCATCCTACTACCGGGTGTAACTACACCCATTTTTTATATACTATCATGTGATAGTATATACTCTACTTTATTATTTTTATTACGCTCAGATACTATATCTAAGATACTCCAACGTGAGTTATATGAAAAATTGCAAGTGAGCTCATAGTTTTATTGTATTTGTGAAATACGTATATATTTGTACGCTAAATGAAGTATGCACAAAATATGGTATATACTACCAAAAAGTAGTATATATACTACCTAAACATTCTTATATACTACATACTACACGTATATACTCTCCGATATAATAGATACTACCTAGAACGTACGAAACAAAAGTGGGAGTAACTACACCCGGTAGTAGGAAAAAATTGTCATATATAGGGAAAATGCATCCTACTACGAGAAAATCTAATTATATATATGCATAACGTGTACAATATGTAGCATCATAAAATACCAACAAACAAAATTAATGGAAAATAAAAAATAAAACCAAAACCACCCCAAACATTTAGTACAGGTTGGTGTTACCAACCGGTACTAATGGTCTACCAGCACCCGGGCCTAGCTCGTGCCACGTAGTGGCACTCTAGCGCCGGTTCGTGCGGAACCGGTAGTAAAGGGGGGCCTTTAGTCTCCACTCTTTAGTGCCGGTTGTAGAACCGACACTAAAGGCCCTTACGAACCGGCGCTAAAGCCCGGTTCTGCACTAGTGCAAGAAAGATCACGGCACCCGCGGGCGCCACCTCCGTCGGCTCCGGTGGAGACCGGAGCAAGGATTTCTCCCGCAGATGTGCCGACCGCCTGCCACCACCGACCGCCGCCAACAAACCACCACCCCTGCCGAGGATGACCTCACTCCGCCCACGGGATCCCACGATCCACCGCGACCAGAACCGCACCACACCCTGGTCGAAGCCGCCGTCCACCACCGCAGCCACCACCACCGCAACAACCAACAGCACATCGCGAAGAGCAGCACCAGACCGAAGAAACAGCTCACGCCAGAGCAAAAAAGCAGGTCCACCGCCCGCAGCACACCTCGCGCTCCGGAGCAGCACCCGCCACGCCCGGCTGGTTCCCGCGCCCGACACACATCGGCGCCGCCGGCCTCGATTGTCGATCCGCGCGCCGCCGACATCCGAGCCAAGAGCCACCGCCCAGACGCCGTCCCACGCCCGAAGCATCGGGAGCCGGACGAGGTCGCCGCCCGCGCCCCCACCTCACCGCCGACGCCGCCCACGCGAGCCCGACCGCGGCCGCGCGCCAGATCCGCATGCGCCAAGACTGCCTAGCGCGCCAAAATCGCCAGCGCCGCCGGAGCAAAGAGAGCACCGGCGCGCCCTCGAGTTACCCCTGCCGCCGCCGCCCGACACGCCACCACAAGGTTACCGTCCCGCGCCGCCAGACGTCTCGTGGGAGGTAGAATCCCGCCGCCGCCGACGCACGCGCCGCTTCGCCGGCGGCGAGGCGAGAGGCGAGTGAGGGGGCGGCGGGGAGGTTAGGGCTACGCCGGGCCGCTTCATGGAGCGGCACGGGTCGTAGGGATTTTGGTTTCAAGATTAATTTGAGTACATACATTTGTTTCGGTCTCGTTCATTGGTTCTACAATGGGCGTCTTAAAATATGTCTATGCCAGGGGTATGCTTGTGTATTTGAGCGACTTTGATACTACTGTGCTCTATGTCTGATTCGATTCCCTCGCGGCCATGATCCTCTGCCTCGTAATAACGGCGCGCGCCTGAGTTGCGTGTCCCGGCTACGGGATCCCCTCTCTCTCTCTCCTCTGCATGCCGCATGCTGCATGCGTGCGGTGCGGGTACGGGAAAGGCCACGGAGCTCACTGAAGCGAGGTGGCGCCATAAAGCCGGCGATCCGAGTCAATGCGTGCGCAGGCGCTAGCACGCAAACCTCCTTTTTCCATCGTCGTGTTGCGCCACGAATTGCGTGATCCAGATCTTCGTTTGGTCTTGGTCACCAAAATGGTTTGGCACCTGTCCAGTGAAACGGAAGTGGACTTTTTTGGCACCTGTCCAGTGAAACAGCAGTGCCAAAGTCCATTGTTCGCGTCGAAAGCTGCCGCCCCGTAGATCCGGTGCTAGATCCTTCCTTGGCGGTACTGCATGTCATCACGTGGCACGAAAACCGTAACGCCGGTGAACTCTTGGGCATCGTCCATGCGATTTTTGGTGATGTGGAAGAGTGGAATAGCTCTCGAGGATTACACGTTGGGAGCTTGCACGTGGCCGATATTTGTTAGTGTTTGACTCCCAAACCAAAATACTCCAAGGTTGACCGTTTAAACACTCTTTTCTACCGTTGACTGCTGCTTTTGTGGCCCCCGTCTGCCCATTTCAACGCCACCTGTGTAACGCCAGAGGCGCCACTACTTTTCGCCTGCTCTTTGGCGTAGTCTCAGGGCATCTCTGCTTTTATTTTCCCATCAACACGGCCGTTTATCGATACGGTCGATGGTTCGGACGCATTTTTTTCTGAAAAACGGAGACAAACTAAGGCGGGGGCCTTGCGGGCGTCCTGACAACAGCCACATCCGCCTCTGACTAACCTGGCCCTTCAAAAACCCTTTCTTTGCCCGCGTGCGCTTCCCTCGCGACATCAGCTGCCCGCACCATGCCACTGTAAAGCAGTCGCTCCATATTGACGTCGACCCAGAGCGGACGCGACCTCTCACTGGCGTCGGTATTGAAGCGGCACGCCGGCCGAGAGAGCATCGACCACTACACGTCCGACTGAACACGCCTCCTCGCGAATTCACCTGGCTTCAGACTGCCTCGCCTACCTCCATTAAACCCGGGCGTGTGCCAAGAAACCTACTTCGGTCACACGCCCGTCCGCCAGCCGGCCGACATTAAACACAACGCCGGTTGGCTCATCACGTTGCCCGCTATTTAAACGAGGCCATGCGCCGGGTAAGAAACCGCAGCACACCTCCGCTCCCCATCTCCACCTTGCATCATATTCTGCACACTCTCCATGGCATCCCGCGAGTAGCAAGAGGAGTTCGACGGCATAAAAGCCAGCTGGGTGGCCCGCCGATCCCGCCTAATACGAGCTAGGCAACTCGCTGCCCTATGGCGTCGGTACCGTGAGCGAGGCTGTAGGCGGGCAAGCGGAGGAGCAAGCCGCCGCTCCAACCTGACCCGTGATGAAGCAACTCGCCGCTCCAAGCCATCTCACAGAGGAGTGCCCAGTTGTTCCATGTCGGCATGCAGGGAGCACGGTGGCACGGACATTGTGGATGTCGTGGACGCCGCCATGTCGTCACGCTCCTCCTGCGCCTACGGCTGCGCAATCCGCCGCAAACGTTGGCGGAACCGCACCCTACCGGTAGAGGCGGGCAACACATTCGCGACCATCGCTGACACCGAAGAAAAGTAAACCATGGGAGGCCGCCGTTGCTTGGGGGGCCCGTTGACCACGGCTACCGTGTCGCCGGCATACACAATTGGTGTCTTGCCCGGTTCAGCGCAGACCATTGTGTACCCCCGCCTCGGCTTCATGGAAGCGAAGTAGGTACTCTTCCCCTCCGGTTGAATCATGGCCACTCCGATGAGCGATGCAGCTGGACATAAGGAAGATATGGCGGACGCGAAGGCCACAGAGGGTAGCCATGTCGTGGGAATGGAGATCCACCGCAGCCGGCATTAGACTAGGTGATCAGTTGGAGAATGAACAAAATTATACCTCAAGAGTCGGACAAGCTCCGGTTTTAGTTGAAGTATGTCCGAAATGTAATGAATTTTGTTCGGTTTATATGAAATCTGCCGCGTTTGCATGAATTTCGTCCAGTTAGTTCAATAGTGGTTGAAATGTATGCGGGCAGCGTTCGATGGCCGGCACCGGCATCAATGTCTGCGGATTGGAGATATGAAGTCTCCAACAAGTTCTATCGCTGCAAGATGGAGGAGAATAGTTCTGTCAGTGAACACATACTCAGAATGTCTGGATATCATAATCACTTGACTCAGCTGGGAGTTAATCTTCCAGATGATAGTGTTATTGACAGAGTTCTCCAATCACCGCCACCAAGGTACAAAGGCTTCGTGATGAACTATAATATGCAAGGGACGGGGAAGACTATTTCTGAGCTCTTTGCAATGCTCAAAGCAGCAGAGGTAGAAATCAAGAAGGAGCATCAAGTGTTGATGGTTAGCAAAACCACTAGTTTCAAGAAAAAGGGCAAGGGAAAAAAGGAAACTTCAAGAAGAATGGAAACAAGTTGCCACTCCCGGGAAGAAACCCAAAGCTGGACCCAAGCCAGAAACTGAGTGCTTCTACTGCAAAGGGACTGGTCACTGGAAGTGGAACTGCCCCAAGTATTTGGCAGATAAGAAGGATGGCAAAGTTAAGGGTATATTTGATATACATGTTATTTATGTGTACCTTACTGATGCTCATAGTAGCACCTGGGTATTTGATACTGGTTCGGTTGCTCATATTTGTAACTCAAAACAGGAGCTACGTATTAAACGAAGATTGACTAAGTACAAGGTGACGATGCGCGTCAGGAATGGTTCCAAGGTCGATGTGATCGCCGTCGGCACGCTACCTCTACATCTACCATCGGGATTAGTTTTAGACCTGAATAATTGTTATTTGGTGCCAGCTTTGAGCATGAACATTATATCTGGATCTTATTTAGTGCGAGACGGTTATTCATTTAAATCATAGAATAATGGTTGTTCTATTTATGAGTAATATCTTTTATGGTCATGCACCCTTGAAGAGTGGTCTATTTCTGTTGAATCTCGATTGTGGTGATACACATATTCATAATATTGATCCAAAAGATGCAAAGTTGATAATGATAGTGCAACATATTTGTGGCACAACCGCTTAGGTCATATTGGTGTAAAGCACATGAAGAAACTCCATGAACCCTTTGGGTGTTGGTTGGCGATGTGAACTATGAGTGTTAATCACATGACGATGTGAACTATTGGTGTTAAAACACATGGCGGTGTGAACTAGATTATTGACTCTAGTGCAAGTGGGAGACTGAAGGAAATATGCCCTAGAGGCAATAATAAAGTTGTTATTTTATATTTCCTTATTCATGATAAAGGTTTACTATTCATGCTAGAATTGTATTGATCGGAAACTTACATACAGGTGTGAATACTTACACAAATACCGCGTCCCTAGTAAGCCTCTACTAGACTAGCTCGTCGATCAAAGATGGTTAAGGTTTCCTAACCATGAACATGTGTTTTCATTTGATAACGGGATCACATCATTAGGTGAATTATGTCATGGACAAGACCCACCCGTTAGCTTACCATAATGATCGTTCAGTTTTATTGCTATTGCTTTCTTCATGTCAAATACATATTCCTTCGACTATGAGATTATGCAACTCCCGGATACCAGAGGAATGCCTTGTGTGCACGTCACAACGTAACTGGGTGATCATAAAGATGCTCTACAGGTATCTCTGAAGGTGTTTGTTGAGTTGGCATAGATCGAGATTAGGATTTGTCACTCCGAGTATCGGAGAGGTATCTCTGGGCCCTCTCGGTAATACAAATCATAAGCTTGCAAGCAAATGACTAAGGAGTTAGTCACGAGGTGATGTATTACGGAACGAGTAAAGATACTTGCCGGTAACGAGATTGAACTAGGTATTAAGACACCGACGATTGAATCTTGGGCAAGTACCATACCAATGACAAAGGGAATAGCGTATGTTGTCATAACGGTTCGACCGATAAAGATCTTCGTAGAATATGTGGGAGCCAATATGAGCATCCAGGTTCCGCTATTGGTTATTGACTGGAGAGGCGTCCCGGTCATGTCTACATAGTGCTCGAACCCTTAGGGTCCGCACGCTTAAGTTCGATGACGATATTGTAATATATGAGTTATGTGATTTGGTGATCGAATGTTGTTCGGAGTCTCGGATGAGATCACGGACATGACGAGGAGTCTCGAAATGGTCGAGAGGTTAAGATTGATATATAGGACACCGGAAGTGTCCCGAAGGATACCGAGTAAATATCGGAGTACCGGAGGGGTTACTCGAACCCCCCAGAGGGAAGATATGGGTCATATGGGCCATGAGAGGGGAGCACACCAGCCCACAAGGGGTGCCCCCTGTGGAAGGAGGCCGAGTGGGAGAAGGAAAAGAGGGGGTTCGCCCCCCATCCTTCTCTCTTCCCCCTCCCCTTTTCTTCTCCGACAATTATGGAAGAGGGGAGGCCGAATTGGGGAAGACCCAAGTAGGATTCGGTCTACTTGGGGTGCCCCCCTGGCTGCCTCTCTAATACGTCTCCAACGTATCTACTTTTCCAAACACTTTTGCCCTTGTTTTGGACTCTAACTTGCATGATTTGAATGAAACTAACCCGGACTGATGTTGTTTTCAGCAGAACTGCCATGGTGTTGTTTATTGTGCAGAAAACAAAAGTTCTCGGAATGACCTGAAAATCCACGGAGATAAGTTTTGGAAAATATAAAAAATACTGGCGAAAATCCATGGCCCCCCTGACGCTCCACCGACCTCAACTCCAACTCCATATGATACGGAGCCGCCGCCAAGCCCTAATCTCTCTCGGGGGGGCTGATCTGGAGTCCGTTCGGGGCTCCGGAGAGGGGGATTCGTCGCCGTCGTCATCATCAACCATCCTTCATCACCAATTTCATGATGCTCACCACCGTGCGGGAGTAATTCCATCGTAGGCTTGCTGGACGGTGATGGGTTGGATGAGATTTACCATGTAATCAAGTTAGTTTTGTTAGGGTTTGATCCCTAGTATCCACTATGTTCTGAGATTGATGTTGCTATGACTTTGCTATGCTTAATGCTTGTCACTAGGGCCCGAGTGCCATGATTTCAGATCTGAACCTATTATGTTTTCATGAATATATGTGAGTTCTTGATCCTCTCTTGCAAGTCTATAGTCACCTATTATGTGTTATGATCCGACAACCCCAAAGTGACAATAATCGGGATACTTCTCGATGATGACCATAGTTTGAGGAGTTCATGTATTCACTATGTGCTAATGCTTGGTTCCGGTTCTCTATTAAAAGGAGGCCTTAATATCCCTTAGTTTCCACTAGGACCCCGCTGCCACGGGAGGGTAGGACAAAAGATGTCATGCAAGTTCTTTTCCATAAGCACGTATGACTATATTCGGAATACATGCCTACATTACATTGATGAACTGGAGCTAGTTCTGTGTCACCCTATGTTATAACTATTACATGAGGAATCGCATCCGACATAATTATCCATCACTGATCCAATGCCTACGAGCTTTTCACATATTGTGTTTCGCTTATGTACTTTTCCGTTGCTACTATTACAATTACTACAAAACTGCTATCTTTACTTTTGCCACTGTTTCCATTACTTCCATACTACTTTGCTACTAAATACTTTGCTGCAGATACTAAGTTATCCAGATGTGGTTGAATTGATAACTCAACTGCTAATACTTGAGAATATTCTTTGGCTCCCCTTGTGTCGAATCAATAAATTTGGGTTGAATACTCTACCCTCGAAAGTTGTTGCGATCCCCTATACTTTTGGGTTATCAAGACTAATTTCTGGCACCGTTGCCGGGGAGCATAGCTCTATTCTTTGAGTCACTTGGGATTTATATCTGTTGATCACTATGAGGAACTTGAAAGATGAAAGAACTAAGATTTTGCCCTCCACTATGAGGGGAGGTAAGGAACTGCCATCTAGATCTGCACTAGATTCTCCTTCTGTTATTAGTAAGCTTGCGACACCTAAACCTGCTACTGCTATGAATTCTGATATGTCGCATGTTATTGATGATGTCACTTCTGCTATGCATGATACTTATGATGAAACTACTTACGTGCGTGATACTACTTTGCCATTAGGTGAATTTCTTGATGAACAACTTGCTAGGGTTAGAGAGAATGAAATTATTGAAGATGCTATTATTGATGATAGTGATGATGAAAGTTCTCCCCGATTATGAATTACCGTTGTTCCCGAGGGTTATATTATGAATGAGGAAGCTGCTAGAGCTATCTTTGCTTGCAAAGATAGATATGATCTTAAAAAGTTATTAGCTAAATGGAAGCAGCAATCTCTTAATGCTAGAATGAAACCTGACCCTGCTTTTGCTACTTCACCTATCTGTGTTACTGATAAGGATTATGAATTCTCTGTTGATCCTGAAATGATTACTTTGGTTGAATTTGATCCTTTTTATGGCCTTGAATCTGAAACTGTTGTGGCACATCTTACCAAGTTGAATGATATAGCCACCCTATTTACTAATGATGAGAAGTCTCGCTATTATTATATCCTTAAGATATTTCCGTTCTCATTAAAGGGTGATGCTAAGACTTGGTTTAATTCTTTTGATCCTGGTTGTGTGCGTAGTCCCCAGGATATGATTTATTACTTCTTTGTTAAACATTTTCCCGCTCATAAGAAACAAGCTGCCTTGCGGGAAATATATAATTTTGTGCAAATCAAAGAAGAGAGTCTCCCACAAGCTTGGGGCAGGCTTCTCCGATTACTTAATGCTTTGCCTGATCATCCTCTAAAGATAAATGAAATACTTGATATCTTTTATAATGGACTAACCGATGCTTCCAAGGACTACTTGGATAGTTGTACTGGTTGTGTTTTCAAGGAAAGAACAGTCGACCAAGCTGAATTACTATTGAATAATATGTTGACTAATGAAAATAATTGGACTCTTCCTGAGCCAATTCCTGAGGCAATTCCTGAACCAATTAAGCCAACTCCTGAGCCTATACCCAAACCTACTCTAAAGAAGACTGGTGTTCTATTTCTCAGTCCTGAAGATATGCAAGAGGCAAAGAAATCAATGAAAGAAAAAGGTATAAAAGCTGAAGATGTTAAGAATTTACCACCTATTGAAGAAATGCATGGTCTTAATATACCGCCTGTTGAAGAACCACATTGTCTTAATAACCCGACATAGGTAGTAAAGGTAAATTCTCTCTATGGATATGATAAAGTTGAAATTCCATCTACTAAATTTCATAGCCCATGCTTAAATGAATTTGATGACTTTATGGCTAGACAAGAAAGTTTTAATGCTTATGTTGGTAGAGAGTTAAAGAATAATGCTTTTCAAATAGGACGCTTGAGTGATTATATGGCTAGAGTTAAAGGTGAACTTAAACTCATTATCAAGTATGCTTCTATGGTTACCACTCAAGCTGAGCAAGTACTTAAAGCTCAAAGTGATTTGCTCGATGAATTAGATAATAAACATGACTTTGCTGTTAGAATGGCTACTAGAACTGGTAGAATGACTGAGGAATCTTTGTATCCTGAAGGCCACCCTAAGAGAATCGAGCAGGATTCTCAGAGAAATAATTTAGAGGCACCAAGTCCTTCTAGAAAGAAGAAAAAGAAAAACGATAGGACTTTGCATGCTTCTAGTGAACCTGTTGTAGACACGCCTAAGAATCCCAATGATATTTGTATTTCTGATGCTAAAACACAATCAGGTGATGAACATGAACCTAGTGATAATGTTAATGATAATGTTCATGTTGATGCTCAACCTACTAATAACAATGAAGTAGAGATTGAACCTGCTGTTGATCTTGATAACCCACAATCAAAGAATCAACGTTATGATAAGAGAGACTTTGTTGCTAGGAAGCACGGTAGAGAAAGAGAACCATGGGTTCAGAAACCCATGCTCTTTCCTCCTAAACCATCCAAGACAAAGGACGATGAGGATTTTGAGTGCTTTGCTGAAATGATTAGACCTATCTTCTTGTGTATGTGCTTAACTGATATGCTTAAAGTGAATCCTTATGCTAAATACATGAAGGATATCATTACAAATAAAAGAAAGATACCGGAAGCTGAAATTTCCACCATGCTTGCTAATTATACTTTTAAGGGTGGAATACCAAAGAAACTTGGAGATCCAGGGGTATCAACTATACCATGCTCCATTAAAAGAAATTATGTTAGAACTGCTTTATGTGATCTTGGAGCCGGCGTTAGTGTTATGCCTCTCTCTTTATATCATAGACTTGAATTGAATAACTTGACACCTACTGAAATATCTTTGCAAATGGATGATAAATCAACTGCTATACCTGTCGGTATTTGTGAGGATGTGCCTGTTGTGGTTGCAAATGTCACTATCTTAACGGACTTTGTTATTCTTGATATTCCCGAGGACGATAGTATGTCGATTATCCTTGGTAGACCCTTTTTGAATACTGCAGGGGCTGTTATTGATTGCAACAAAGGCAATGTCACTTTTCATGTTAATGGTAATGAGCATACGGTACACTTTCCGAGGAAACAATCTCAAGTTCATAGCATCAATTCTATTGGAAAAGTTCCAACTATCATTATTGGAGGTTTTGAATTTCCTCTTCCTACTGTCAAGAAAAAGTATGATATTCTTATTGTTGGGGATGTTCATATCCCCGTTGAGGTAACCTAGTGTTATTCAAATTTCTCCGTTTCGTGTTATTCGAATGAGTTTGTTAACAAGACTTGATCAACCTTGTTAGTGGATTCATTTTGATGATCATGAGATGGATGAAACTAGAAGGCAACCTTCTGTACTTCTCTTTTACTTTCTGTTATTTAAAATAAATAAAGCAAAAATAATATTATCTGTCTGTTTTATGAATTATCCGTGCAATAAAAAATATCCCGAAAATAAAAGTGCTCCAACTGCCCTGCAAATTTAGTATGATTTTTATGGAATATTTGAGGATTTTCGGCACTGAAAACACTGCAGGAGGGGCAAGCACCTGGCCACGAGGGTCGAGGGCGCGCCCACACCCCCTAGGCCCGCCCCCTATCTCGTGGGCCCAGGGTGGGCCCCTTCCACTTATTCCTGCACCCACACACTCCATCTTCTTCCCAAAAAAATCCCCATCCAGCTCAAGCACGAGTTCTAGCTCATTTTGCTGCGATTTTTGATCTCCTTGCTCAAAGCTCCATTCACAAAACTGCTTTGGAATATTGTTGCTTGGTATGTGACTCCTCCATTGGTCCAATTAGTTTTTGTTCTAGTGCTTTATTCATTGCAAATTTTTGCTGCATAGGTGACCCTGTTCTTGAGCTTGCATGTTAAATTTATGAGGTCCCAAGTAATTCTAATGCATGATATAGGCTCTAGGCACTTGTAGGAGTAGTTGCTACCAATCTTGTTTAGTTTTATTCACTTTTATTTCGAAGTTACTAAAATTTCAGAAATTTTTCAGAAAAAGAAATATGTCTAGGAGAATGTACCAAGGTGGTTCCTCAATAAAGAAAGGACCCAGGCTTGCTATGCGTGAGCAAGATGATGAACCACCGAGGGACGCAGAAGTGCGAGCTTGTGAGTGGCCATCAGACGATTTTATGGTCAATGCAGGCATTAAGGATGAATTTGACGCATACGTGCGTAATGCCGATCTTGAGGACTTCTTACAAGATAAGTGTCCTCAGTACTAGCAATTGACTGATTCATTTGTGAGAAGGTTTAAATATAAATGTTCATGTAATTCTTAGAGTGTCTTGATTGATATTTATGATAAATCTTATACCATGGACTTAGAAGATTTTACAACTGCTTGCAAACTCCCGCAGTGGGGCAATGTCAATGATCCCCACAAATCTGAATATAAAGACTTTCTTGCTAGTATTACTATGGGAGAATCTAGGGATATAGCACAAGCTACCATAGGGAGCATTCATTTTCCTGCTATACATTATTTTGCTCTCTTCATTGGTAGATGCATTAATGGTAAAGATGAAGCATGTCACATGTGTGTCCCTGATCTTTGTGTCCTCAAGAGCGCTGTGTTAGGTAATAAGTATTTCAACTTGGGGGCAATAGTTGCACGTAGGTTGCATAATAATGGTAGGGCTAGAGATTTATTTGGAGCAATTTATGCGACCCGTGTGGCTAATTATCTTGGTATAGACCCGCGAGAGGGGGATATGGTGTTGCCTCCTGATTATTTAGATTATGACGCTATGGTCAAACATCATTTTCTTTTGAGGAATGAACAATTCCTCCAGTATCGACTAATCTTTGACAGACATAGCTCTATCCATGTTACTCTTCCTGCTCCTTTCCTTTTTGATTTCCAGGCAAAACAAAGATATGTTGTTACCAGGGAGGAGTGTAAGTGCATCTAGTGCCCCTTAGTGATTTTGGTGTATTGAAGACTTATAGGTTAAGTAACTGATGCGTTTGTGAGTGTACACAGGTCTATAAGTCTATGAGGAGTTTGATATTTACAGAGAAAGTCGACCCCTAAAAATGAAGTTCTTCGACTGAAGACTTTGATATCCTGAAGACTTTCTGAAGACTTTGAAAGTGAAGAATTTGGTGTGACTTTGAAGACTTGATATTCATTCGAGGAATATGAAGCGTGAAGACTTCTTTTGTAGTTTCATTTTCTCTTCTTGAGTCATAGGAAACACAAGATCGTTAAAGGGGTCGAGGAAATACTAAGGAAAATTTTCCAAGTGATGCTCAACTCAAAATCCTACACCTACCAATCCTTCGAGTGAAGCCATTGGAAATCTCATACGCTTTAGTCAAATTCTTCATTAACAGAGACGCAGTTCTTCCGTCATCGATGACTTTGCTCGATTAAGGAGTTAGGAATTCGCCAGGCGAATTGCCTACACAGTGAGGAACATGATAGCCCTGAGGAATTTGAGAGTCAAATTTCCGACCGTTGCCGTGCTGCGCGCCGGCGGACCAAAATATCTTATCCACCTAACGGTCATATCATTGAAGAGCATTTATGTCTTATCATGTCGGGTTGCTCCCTAGGCTATAAATAGCCGCCCCCTACAACCACTAGTTGGTTGGCTGCTCCGAGAGAGCTTGACACTTGTCATTTGAGAGCAACCCATCCTCCGAGGACTTTGAGCGAAAATCATCAAGTGAGGAAAATCCCAAAACCAAACCCACACAAACCCCAAGTGATTGAGCATCACTGAAGAAATTGATCCTGCGTGGATCCGACGCTTGTTACCTTTGAAGACTGTGCTTCTTCCAGACGGTTAGGCGTCAAGGTCTAGAGCATCCAAGAGGAATTGTGGATCGCCGAGTGACCAAGTCTGTGAAGGTTTGGAAGTCACCAAGACTTACCACGAGTGATTGGACGAGGCCTGCGTGGTCTTAGTTCAACGAGAATACGGTGAGGACTGGGTGTCCTGAGTTGCGGCTCGACATCGGGTGTCCGGACTGTGTCCTCGAGTTTAAATACTCACCGCTCCAACCAGACGCATAACCGAGACAAAGAGTTGGAACTGGTTTACCAAATCATTGTCTTCACCAACCGTCTGGGTTCTATTTCCTCAACTCATCCATTTCTCATTCTGTGTTGCATGTTGTTCATATCTGTGCTTGAAGACTTTGATCAAGACTTTCATAAATTCCTCGCTTCAATTTCTCACCGCTTTGTCTTCATCTTGCTATCCCGTGTTTACGCTTTCCGTACTCTGTTCTTAGTCTTCATTTCATCATGCCGACTATGTGTGTATCCTGTTATGTTTACTCGAGTACATGTTCCGCAAGAAATAGTTCTTCGCTAAGAATTTCTCACCGCAAATTCCTCGATGAAGAATTTCATAAAATCGCCTATTCACCCCCCTCTAGTCGATATAACGACTTTCAATTGGTATCGAGCAAGGTACTCCTTGTTCGTGTGATTTTGGTTTAACCACCGAGTTCTAGTTATGTCGACCGCAGTATGAAGAAAGTGACATGCCCTATCTTTGACGGTCATGATTATCCCAAGTGGAAGGCCATGATGAAGAAGCGCCTCATGGCAAAGAACAGTGAGTTGTGGACCGTCACTAAGATTGGTCTTACTGATCTATGCAAGATGGCGAATGCTGATGATATTCGCAAGTACACTCGACTTGATATCATAGTGAAGGATATCGCCCGCTTCCTCGCCTATCCGAGACCAATTCGGGCGAATTATGCATCTTGGCAATTCAAAGCTCATCTGGGACCGAATCTCTGATGTCTATGAAGGTCATCGAACTTGTCATGATCCCTGGTTTGAGGACTTCAAGGAATCTCTCAAAACGATGACTTTCGAGCCAGAATCATCATCGTCTGCACCTTGTCTTATGGCAAATGGTGCTGAGGTAACCGAATGCTCCTCATCCGAGTCTTGTGACGATGAATCTGATAATGATGAATCTGATAATGATGAATCTGATAATGATGAATCTGATGATGACATTGAATCCTGCTATACTAAACTCATTTGTGTTGCCACTAAACAACAAACGGTTTTAGAACAAACTCAAGATATGCTAGAAAGAAGTGATAATATGTTGCGCAAAGAAATGGATCAGTCAAAAGCATTGGGTGAATGTCTTCAGAAAATTCACTCCAAGTTTGACGCCTTCAAGATCAAAGATAATACCTCTTGATCGATCATGAGAAGCTTTATCTTGAAGCTATTCAAAGAAAGGCAGATCTTGAAAAGCTAAGAGTATGTTATGAAGATCTTCGAAGGAGCGATTCATTACTAGCTCAACAAATCAGCGCTTCTCGAAGAATTTGTTCCTCCATGCTTAAAGTGCATTGAACGTGAATCGCTAATTCTTCACCAATGTTCAAATGCTTCAACTGTTATAAATTCTTCATCTGCCTCTGCTATCACTAATTCCTTATCCGAGGACATTGCTAGTATCACTTTGAAAATGCAGGGTTGAAGGAATTGTACATGACAGCATGTACAAAAGCCTCAAAGGGCATCGACACTTTGTGATGTGCTCAAAAAGCAGATCCTCAACAGAAACCCTAGGAAAGAGGGTATTGCCTTTGAGAGGAAACTCAATGCCGATGGAACATATTGGAAGCCTGAGCAGTATCCCAAAACCTCATGGGTTGCTGTAAAGGGACCTCCAGTTGATCCATCTAACTTATCTGGCTTTACATGTGAATCTCTTCATTCTTCTGATGAGTCATTCGACTCCAACTATAAACTGTTCTGTTGACACCAGATTTTGGTATGGTCAAAAACATAATTAAAAAGGTCTCAAATGGAAAAATGATCAAAGCGAGAAAGTTCTGTATCGTCAAAAGGAGAAATTTTGATATTTGGGCCATAGCCATCCGATCTCATCTCTAAGGCCGAAGTTGTATTTGAAGTATTGAGATTTTGTGTTCAGAACAATATTCGGCTGATTACGCCCCCAAGATGGCCTCTGATGGAAAAAGTTACAACTGCAAAGTTCTTAGTCTCGTCGAAACGATCGATTTTGATATAAAAATCGTTCCAATCCGAGTTCGTATGCAAAAGTTAGAGCCATCGGAATACAGCCCTGTCAGGAGGCAAAAAATGGCGCGCCCCACCAGACACCCTGTCTGATGGGTAGCGCGAGGGATAGACTGTTTTGCGCGACCTATTTGACCCTCAAGATAACCTCTGATCAAAAAACGTTCAACATAAAAGTTGTTCGTCTCGTCGAAACGGTCAAGATTGCTTTTGGGCTCGTTTCCATCCGAGATCGTTTACCACCACAAAAAAGACCCGCAAGGTGCAGCCAGTTTAAACCGAACAGTTTTGGAAAGTTCGGCCAAACCAATCCGAATTTGGCTAGGGTTTTGGACGTGAACCAAGCCTTTTCCTTGCACGGGAAGTCCAGCCGCCTCTTATATACCTAAGGGGTGACGGCCGATTGAACAACACACAATCGAACAATCAATCTACTTTTTACCCTAGTTTTACATCTCTCCCTTGTTCTTTCTCTCTCGTTCTTCGTTCGTTCTTCGTTGAAGGGCAGCGATCCTCGAGGCTCTAGGGCGGGCGAACCGACCTAGGGCAGCCCATAGCCGCCGCTGCCCAGACGGGTCCCTCCCGGCGCGTGGAGTTTCGGTGCTCAAAGCGCCCGCCGGATTGCTTGCGCATCGCTTCGGACGGGTCTCCTTCGACGTGAGCTGCGTGCATCACCTCGGCGTTGAGGTACACGGTGACGGTTCGTGTGCAAACACACTTTTGGCGACTCCACTGGATTTAAGCTTTGAACGGTCTCCAGCCCGTTCTTGCTACTTAAGAGATCGTCATATAGGGTTTGCAATCTACAAAGGTAACATGAATACCCAATTCACTTATGTAGATGCAAATAATGCATATGTTGTTGCTAGATCGCCTAATGAGCATATTGTATCGGCTAGCCCTAGTTTTATCAATCATGCATCTAATTATGTGCAACAGCCGATTCAGAATAATCTTCATGCTTCAACTTCATATAATTTTAGCAACATGCAACATATGTATCCCAACTCCCATGCATCGGCAACCCCACAAATCTATATGCCGATGAACAACATGATGAGTTCGGTTAATCATGTTGAGACACCCCACGAGGAACTTCCAATAGTATGCAACAAAGTGTTTCAACTTTTTATTCATCGGCAAATAACTTGCGGTATGTTAATCCAAACGCGTGCGGTGGATAGGGAATTGGCCATGCTACTACTAGTTATTCGCCAATTACCTCAAATATCGTATGCTACACCTCATGCTACTTAATTTTTCGCACCATGCGCAATTGTAGATATTCGTGATTCGAAGTTAAGACCTTCATGCTCATGGCGAATAAATGAGAATTCTACCAGAGCGCATGTGTCTTTACCTAGTAACGTAGCATATCATGTTGCCCTGCACAATTACAAAATTTCGCAACACACCATTGCCGAAAAGCGCCTCAAAGTATTGGGGGCAATCCGATGAAGATTGGGCTGAAATTGGTCGAAAAAAGCTTAAAGATAGACTAGCTGCAATGTTTGCTGAATTTAGACAAGAACAAGCAACCTTGCGAATCAAAGAAAGAAGAGTGGTGATTCGATAACAAAGTTAATTCGGTTATTAAAAAGCCAATCAAATAGTATGTGTACCAATCTATCAAAGAAAAGAGGATGCCAAGGCATTAGAGAGTCATTCAAAAGTGGAACAAAGTATTATTCAAGTGATACAACCATCATGCTCTCCCAACGTATTTGAAGAGGTATGCATAGCAAGTAATTTACCTATTTTCAGATTTGGTCACAACTTTATTGTTGATGCATCTATTAGAAAAATCCTCATAGGTAATTTTGAAAGACCAATGAAGAAAGGTAATTTACTTGTTAGCAATAAAATTGTTTTAGAACATATCGGTCAACCAATTGTGCCATTTATGAAGACCGGTAATGACTTATTATTGCAGCCAAAGCTTTCCCCGTTGCTTTATCTAAAGTTCATATCTAGTTGGGTAGCTTTGCTTATTTCTTACTTGGCTTGCACTTTGTCTCAATTGAGACATGTGTGTTCTAAATATTTTCATATCAGAAGTTTAAAGCCAAGGTTAATTTCTTTTGAGAAATCCGATGCTAATATAATATCTTATCCAAAGACACCGGAGATAGAGTGGAAAACACAATGTATAGCCGAATGGGAAGATTCCAAATCTGAACCATTCGCTTGCTTATCTTCAAAGCCGCTCACACAGCAAGATCGGCTAGAAAGCAAGAAGTTTACCTTCAATTCAAGCATGTGTGACCAAATATTTGATTTATTGCTGAAAAATAATTACATAAGAATTCTTGATCACCATGTCAAGCCATCAATTCAAGGACGAATGTATTGTAGGTTGCATCATTCGCTCAAACATAATTTTGAGGATTGCAATATGTTTCATCAAATAGTTAAATCGCCATTGATAAAGGACGATTGAAATTTGTTGAAACACCAAGAGATGACCAGTCTATTCCGATTGGTCCCGATGGCAAAAAGTTTTTGCATCGGCTACTTCAAGCCGATCCATTTAAAGAGAAGGTAAAAGCTGCAGGTGATGGGATCAAGCTTTCATGTAAAGAAGTTGTTGAAGAGCATAACAAACATAATCTTGAGGGCGAGAATTCCATCGGTTACAATGGGGACGCCAAGGACTAGGGGCAGCAAGCAAATCCAATGATCGATGACAAGAAACCAAAACAAAACAAAGGCCAAATAAGTGCAAGTATAAGAGATCAAAATCACCTTCATGAACTATTGGATAAATATCAAAAGAAGAGTGAAGAGAAGAATGCTTATCGCCAAATCATGCAAATAAACCAAGATCACCCACAAGGCGCAAATATGAGGATCGGTATTGGCAAAGTGCGAATTTTAATGCAACATATTCATATCCTTATTTTGGGCCGCCAATGCCAATGCCGTGGATGCCTCTCTATGCTCATATAGATACATATTCATCATGGGACAGGTATGATACAAGGGCACATTCTCCATCTTATTTTAGACCATCTCACCAATATTATGCAGCTCCAAGAAGATCAACATCTGAACAATCACATGTTAAAGACCGTTTCAATCATAAGGAATCGGTCCAGAGCTCAAGGAAGAAGAAAGAGGTGGTCAAACAAGTTTACCGCGTTAAAAGAGATGGTCGTAAGAGTGCTACTTCAGATTTGATCTCAAATGAAAAAGAGCCAATGAAAGTGTTGACATTGGCTACTACAGGCAATGAGATGAAGCAATCAATTGTTAAGACTCAAAGTGCCAAATCTGAAGAAAAGAAGTTGAGAGTACACAAGGCCAAGAAAGAATTGCCATTGGTCAAAATAGAATCACAGCCGAGATGCCCACTCGGCTTACCGTATTGGCAAAAGAAGAAAGTACAAAAGCTTAGTGCACAAGAACTTGAAAAGATGAACATGGCATGGGTTCCCAAAGGAAGTATTAAAAACAAGAATAATATGCAAGATTCCGTTGCAATAAGTGCGACAAAGGTGAAGAAAGAGAAGAGTGCAAGCTTCGAACAACCAGGTCGAGGATTTGCACATCAGAATCTTCGGTTCAAACAACATCCATATTCTTCAACTATGTCATTAATGCATATGCCATGGAATTCATCCTCAGGTATGACTGGTTACCTTCCGTGGACTTATTTTGACCCATGGATGCAATATAATTTCTTACATCATGAAAGGATATTACCAAATCATTATATATTCGATTAGCTTCATTTTTGTTGCTAATCTAAATGGCCGATATATACTTATCGTCCAAAGCACGCATAAAACGGCCGATGGAGTGTTGACATCGTGCTTAGAACAAACTGTGCAAGTTATTTTTCGCACACAAGTTTTGCCGAAAAACAGGGGGCATGTGTTGACACCAGATTTTGGTATGGTCAAAAACATAATTAAGAAGGTCTCAAATGGAAAATGATCAAAGCGAGAAAGTTCCGTATCGTCAAAAGGAGAAATTTTGATATTTGGGCCATAGCCATCCGATCTCATCTCTAAGGCCGAAGTTGTATTCGAAGTATTGAGATTTTGTGTTCAGAACAGTATTCGGCTGATTACGCCCCCAAGATGGCCTCTGATGGAAAAAGTTATAACTTCAAAGTTCTTCGTCTCGTCGAAACGATCGATTTTGATATAAAAATCGTTCCAATCCGAGTTCGTATGCAAAAGTTAGAGCCATCGGAATACAGCCCTGTCAGGAGGCAAAAAATGGCGCGCCCCACCAGACACCGTGTCTGATGGTTAGCGCGAGGGATAGACTGTTCTGCACGACCTATTTGACCCTCAAGATGACCTCTGATCAAAAAACGTTTAACATAAAAGTTGTTCGTCTCGTCGAAACAGTCAAGATTGCTTTTGGGCTCGTTTCCATCCGAGATCGTTTACCACCACAAAAAAGACCCGCAAGGTGCAGCCAGTTTAAACCGAACAGTTTTGGAAAGTTCGGCCAAACCAATCCGAATTTGGCTAGGGTTTTGGACGTGAATCCAAGCCTTTTCCTTGCATGGGAAGTCCAGCCGCCTCTTATATACCTAAGGGGTGACGGCAGATTGAACAACACACAATCGATCAATTCATCTACCACTTTTATCTTTTATCTTTTCTCCTTAACCCTAGTTCTTCTTCTTCCTCGTTCTTCGTCTGTTCTTCTTGTTGCAGGGCGGCGAACCTCGAGGCCCTAGGGGCGATCAAGTCGACCTAGGGCAGCCCATAGCCGCCGCGCGCCCTGACGGGGTCCCTACCGGGCGTGTGAGGTTTCGGGTCTTCAAAAGCGCCCGCCGGATTGTCTTGCGTACCGCGCTTCCGGCGGGTCTCCTTCGACGTGAGCTGCGGTGCATCACCCCCGGCGTCGAGGGTACACGGTGACGTGTTCGTGTGCGAACATGTTCAAAAATCAGAATAGTGAAGTATTTGCTAGATGTGTTGGCACTAACTGCAGGAACGGTTCCCCTATGAAGAAAATCTGGGTTCCCAAAAGCTGTGTTGAAAGTCTTCAGGTGAATGTCCTCATGACACCACCTGTGAAGAACAGGAACCCCAGATCAAATTCTTCATATGGACCAAACTCTTCATATGGATCCAAGTCCTCATATGGACCAAATTCTTCACGAGGATTAAATTCCTCAACTGGATCAAAGTCCTCATATGATTATCATCGTGCTAACAAATCTGTCTCGCAGGTAAAGCTAAGGGCTATGAATATGTGCATTATTCTTCAAACCAAGATGTTCATAAGTCCTCAAGAATTACTCGCTTATTCATATGCTTACCCTAACCCTCCTATGCTAAGCTTAAATGGTTTGGCATCTTTGCCACCTTTCTCACATGGTGCTCGCAGGATGATGAACTCTTTGCCACCCTCCGGATGTGGGTGGTGAAGAAAAGAACTAATCTCTTCTCGAGGGTCAGTCTCTCGGACGTGCTCTAACATCTCAAGAATTTGCCGGGACCCGACAAAATGCACGAAGGACGCAGCGGATCATGATGAAATGAACTTTCATTTCACACGCCCTCATATCGCTATATCTGTTTTCTCGCTTGATGAAATTCATCTGATGAACTTGACATCATATTCTTCACTGATGAAGCATATGAGATTGTAAGTTACACTAATTCATCTGCAGGATGATCAACCCAAAACTACTGAATGGGTCCTCGATAGTGGATGTACAAATCACATGACTGGTGACAAGAATCTATTGATGGATGCTCCCTTATCACCGTCACCTCTGAAGCATATCATCTTTGCTGACAAAGGCAAAAGTCAGGTATTGGGTCTTGGTAAGGTTGGTATCTCTAAGGATAAGCACATGGACAAAGCCATGCTTGTTGAGTCCTTAGGATACAATCTTATGTCAGTCTCAATGCTTTGTGATCTTGATATGGTTGTTTTCTTTGGCAAATATCGCTGTGTTGTGATTATGGAAGCTGACAATTCCAAAGTCTTCGAAGGCTTTAGGAGAGGAGATCTTTATATTGTTGATTTCTCTACAGGACCACAACCAGCCATGTGTCTACTTGCAAAAGCTTGAAGGCTGGCTATGGCATCGACGACTTGGTCATGCAGCATGAGGAATTTGAACACGCTATGCGAAGAAGAAGCATGTCATTGGCATTGAGAATGTCAAATTCTCAAGGATCACTTATGCGAGCATGTGAAGCCGAAAAATGACCAAGGCCAAGCACCCAAATAAGACTATCATGACCACTACCCGCCCATTCAATTGCTTCACATGGACCTCTTCGACCTAACCATTATTCAGCAGTCACTAATGATGCATCTCTATATGGTTTTGTCATTGTTGATGATTATTCTCGATATACATGGGTACACATTGTTACTTACAAACATGAAGTGCAGGAAGTCTTCAAACGATTTTCCTCGAGGGCTTCAACCAACTTTGGTGTGAAGATCAAGCATATCGGTGACAATGGAACCGAGTTCAAGAATTCGGTCTTGATGCCTATCTTGATGAACTTGGTATTACTCATGAATTATCTGCTCCCTATACTCCTCGCAGAATGGCGCCGTGGAGCGCAAGAACAGTAACTCTTGTTGAGATGGCTCGCACTATGCTTGATGAATACAAAACGCCTCGGCGCTTCGATTGATGCAATTGATACCGCCGCCACATCATCAACAGAGTATATCTTCACAAATTCTTCAAGAAGACTGCCTATGAACTCCTCAACGAGAAGAAACCCAATGTGAGTTATTTCAAAGTCTTCGTGCTAAATGTTGGATTAGAGATCCTCACCACAACTCTAAATTTGCACCAAAGCACATGAAGGTTTTATGCTTGGTTACGAAGGACTCGCACACCTACAGAGTCTTCAACATTGTTCTTCACAAGATTGTCGACATCAGATGTGCGGTTCGATGAAACTAATGGCTCGCAAAGAGAGCACCTACCTTCAGTGTTAGATGAACCAGCACCGAGGATGCTATCAAGCTCAAGGCAACCGAGGATGTCATTCCTCTTCAAGAATCTGTTTGAAGAATTCATTCCTGCTCATGAAGAACGCCGAGCTGATACACTCAAGAACATGATGAGGAAAATGGTGTCAAGAAAATGCTGATCAAAATCCTCGTGACAGCCAACTCATCCACGCTGCTCCAAAAGAAGTGCAAGTGGAGAAGATCATTGATGACATTAGCGCACCAGTCCTCTCACCCGCTCAAAAGCCTCACACTTATCTAACTTTTGTGGGCACTATGCTTTTGTTTCTATCTCGAGCCCACTAAGGTAGATGAAGCATTTCGAGCCGAGTGGATTCAGGCTATGCCGTAAGAATTACATCGATTCGAGTTGAACAATGTCCGGAATTGGTAAATCGCCTGCATCCTCGCAAGCATAATATCATTGGCACAAAGTGGATCTACCGCAACAAGCAAGATGAAAATGGCCTTGTGGTGAGGAATAAGGCACGACTAGTAGCTCAAGGCTACACACAAAGTTGAAGGAATTGATTTCGATGAAACTTTTGCACCTGTTGCTAGACTTGAGGCTATTCGCATTTTACTTGCCTATGCTAACCATCATGATATCATCTTATATCAAATGGATGTGAAAAGTGCATTCCTCAATGGTAAGCTTGAGGAAGAAGTATATGTTGCTCAACCCCCAGGTTTTGAAGATCCCAAGAATCCTGACAAAGTCTTCAGACTCAATAAGGCCCTCTATGGCCTCAAGCAAGCCCCTCGGGCGTGGTATGACACATTGAAGGAATTCTTCGTGAAGAATGGCTTCACACCCGGTTCACTCGACCCTACTCTATTTACTAAATCATATGATGCTGAACTGTTTGTGTGCCAAATATATGTTGATGATATTATCTTTGGCTGTACTAACCAACGATATAGTGATGAATTTGCCTATATGATGAGTGAAGAATATCAAATGTCTATGATGGGAGAGTTGAAATTCTTCTTAGGTCTTCAAATTCGCAAGAGCGAATGGCATATTCATATCTCAGAGAAATACCTCAAAGATGTATCGAGGAAATTCGCATGCAAGATTGCAAAGGCGTCTAAAATTCCTATGCCCACAAATGGCCATCTATGCAATCGATGAAAATGGTATTGACTTCGATCACAAGGTATACCGCCCATGATTGGTTCTTTATTGTACTTATGTGCATCTAAGCCGATATAATGCTTAGTGTTTGCATGTGTGCCCGATTTCAAGCTGCACCAAGGAATCACACCATAAGGTGTGAAGCATATTCTTCGATATCTAGCGCACACACCAACACTAGGATTATGGTACCCCAAGGGCTCGCTTTTGATCTCATTGCATATTCTGACTCGACTATGCTGGTGATCGTGTGGACCGCAAGTCAACATCCGCACTTGTCATTTCCTCGACGATCTTTGGTCCGTTGGTCCTCAAGAAACAGAATCACAGATCACCGCTTCATCTTTGGCTGAATACATTGCTGCTGGCTCATGCTGTGCTCAACTGCTGGATGAAGCAAACCTCAAGGACTATGGCGCTAACGTGAAGAATGTGCCTCTCCTCTGCGACAATGAGAGTGCCATCAAGATTGCTCACAACCCGCTCAGCACTCAAGACTAAGCACATCCAGATTCGCATCATTTTCTTCATGATCATGTGTCAAGGGCGATATCTCCATCGAAAGCATGTGAAGATCAAGAACAGCTAGCTGATATCTTCACTAAGCCCTTGGATGAGAAGAGATTTAGCAAGTTGCGGTGTGAGCTAAATATCTTAGAATCTTTGAATGTTCTTTGAAAAGGACACACATCCTAACCCTTATGCATAATTGATGACTTAGATGTGCAACACATGAAGAAACATTTTTCCTCAATCAATGAAGAATAACATTCTAAGTGTGAGGAAATTAATGAAGAATTTGATTCTCAGAACCCTACGACAATTGTACGCGGTGTCTGAAATCATCATTCTTATACGATGGCTACGCCACCACAAAAGTTGAAAATCTTCAATTTGAGTTTTTCCTCATTTTGAAATTCCTCGCTTTTCAAATTCTTCAACATTGCAAAATCTTCAATGTTTCCGCTGTTTTCTTCATTGGATATATATATATATATATATATATATATATATATATATATATATATATATATGAGTTTATGTCCTCTACAACATTCACTTATTGCTAATTCTTCAAGTTGCTATTTCGCTAAGTGAATGTGATCGGACCCTTCCCTCTATGCTATACTCAATCCAATCTATTCACAAATTCTTCATGTGCGTTCGATTGAAACTGCTCAAAGTCTTCACCGGTCCTTGACAGCTGAAGAAATTGCGAACTAAACTTTTAAACAAATCTTATCCAAGTTTTCGGTTTTACCATTAAACCGCTCCGCATCCCACGATGTATTAGTTTAATCACCCACGATCTTACACGATCTCATCTCGCACAAAGACGTGGGTGACACTTGTCGCATGAAGAAGAAAGGGCAGGGCATGTTCGTCCCAAAATCTTCGGTGAACAGTTTTCACAAAGGCTATAAATACCCTCTCCTTCCTTACTTCATTTACTCGCTCGTCATTGCCTCTCGCCGAGCTCTCCTCAAACCCTAGCGCCGCCGCTACTCCATCGCCGCCGGTGAGGAAAAGCTTCACCGCCTCGACCTCATCGCTGTTCAGACTTCGCGCCGCTGAAATCTTCACTCCGCCGCCGTAGCCGCCTCCCTCTGCCAAGTTAGGGCGTGGGAGATCTAACGTGATTTAACTTCACTACAGTTCACTCTGCTCGTCGTGTTCTTCATTCAAGTTATTAAAAGTCACTTTTATTACTCGCCTTGATTCTCCAATCTTTCGAAAATCTTCAAAGGTGTTTTTGGTCTTAAAATCTTCACATATGAACACCTCACACACTATATGCTCTTGATTTATCTCTAAGCATTCATTTCTTCAAGATTCCTCAATTGTGCGGATTTTCAATCTGACAACTCGAACCTAAGACAAAACGCTTAGTGAAATTCCTCAAGGCTCAACTGGTCAAATTCTCAAAACTTGTTCCTTTTGAAAATCTTCGAGAACGATATGACCTCTCCAAATTCCTCGCACCTACACTCTGTCACGGTACTCATGTCCACTGCTGAATCACTAGGTTCTCATCAACTTAACTCATTTGCAGCGTTCCTCGAAGAAAAACTGCATACTTCTTCAGAGTGCTCTATTGTTCAAATTCCTCATCTGAAGAAAATGGCAGAAGGCAAGAGACCGCAGAAGGGAGGAAAGAAACCGGAAGTCATGACGCTTTTGAGATTCCTGAGGAAATATACAAAGACTACTGCACACCTGATGAATCCAAGTTTGGCAAGGAGACCAAAAATCAGCGCAAAGTGCGCATACAGAGGATAGAAAGAAGATGGGCACGAGAATGGAGGGAATACCGCTATGTTACTCCCAAGTACATGAGTAAATTCGCCTTAAACCCTCCATGCCCAAGAGCTCCACCGCACTGCCAAGTCACGATCCCACTAGCATCAAGAGTGGTGAAGACTTTTCTGAAGAATGGTCCAGGCGCCAAGCCAAATTGGCAAGACAGGCCAAGGAGGCAGTGAGAAAATTCAATGAGTATTCTGCTGCTGCTGCTGCTGAGCCCTCGGTCAAGCCGAGGAAATCAATGCCAAGAAGCTCGCGCAAGCCAAGTGCTTCACCGTCAGCCCCTCACGGCCTAGTTCTCACCACGCCCTCACGGCAAATTCCTCGAATGATGCTGCTCATTCAAAATCCTCGCTGCTCCTCCAAGTCCTCAACACTGCATCTTGCTACTTGTCAAAGGACTCGTGGTTTCTCAATTGCTTCGTATCTCGAAGTTCCTCACCTACACCAATGTCCTCAACAGACCCACTCTGCTGAAGACAAAGCAACAATGGACGCGTCCTCGCCAAGTCCAAAGAAGAAACAGTTGCATTCAACGTACCCTCGATGATGAAGCTTCGATGAAGAACTTGCGAAATCATCGAGACAGATCGACCAAGGCCGCTAGAGCCAAAAGAACAAATGTGCCTCGCTTTTGATCCGAAGAAGATCCTTGACTTCATCGACTGTGGCATCGGGATCCAAACACTCCCATTCCGGATCTGCCACTGACTCCTGGTCAAAGTCATATGCTGAACCATTTCATCGCTGAAGAGAAATGGAAATTTGAAAAGGCTCGTGAGATCAAGAGAACACAAGCCAGAAAGGAGAAGCTTCTGAGGAAGAACATCATCAACTTGACTCCTGAAGAACTTCTCAAAGCACAATCTGAAATTCAAGCCCTCAGCAAGGATTTCGATGCTTATAATGCTGACTGGCAAGGAGCCAAGGTGAGATTCGTCAACCTGACGAAGAAAATGTCAACTGTTGCAGCTCCATCGCAACAAGAAAATCCTTAGGTCAAGACTCGCCACCTGCTGAAGAACATGCCAAGATCGCTGATGACTTTCAAAGATGCCGATGAGAACACTAGTTCCAGGGCTGATGACTCCATTCCACTGCCAAGAAATTCCTGGGCATCCATCGTTGGTGCGCTCAAGAATCAAGAAAACAGGGCAACTACACCAGTTGCGCCTGAAGAAACTGTACCACAATCCTCAGCTCCTCCTGCGCCAACACCAACTCCAATTCTTCCTTCTGCCTATGAAGTGAAGAAGACAAAGGCTGCAGAACGAGCTGCAGTGAAGAAAAGGAAGGCATCAGCTGCGTCAAATTCTTCGGCTGCGAAAAAAATGAAGCCAATGACCAGCTCGATTGAAAATCCTATTGATGCCATTCCCATTTCCTCCATGTCGTCCAAGGAAATTGTTCCTTATGGAGAAGATTACAAGATCCCAAGCGGATCTGATGAAGAAAATCAATCTGTTGCTACCTCGTAACAGCTTGATGAAGAAATTGAAGTGGAAGCTTTCCTTCAACTCCAGCTTGTTTCTCACCCGTGCCTCGGTTCACTGTCAAGAGGTAGGTGTTGAGAAAATTGAAAAGAAGATGAAGACGTGGATATTGGGTGCACTACACCGTGATGAACGATGACTTTTGGGAAAGTCAAGATCCCAATACTCCTCTCTTCACTCCGATTCTACAAGTTCCTCGGTCCCGGCTACAACTGCTCAATTGGGCTCTAAAGACACTCATCCCACATCGCTCATCAATGAAGAAATTCCAGCCACTAGCGCCAAGAACCCATCACGATCCTCAAACCGCACAAGAAGAGGAACCAGAAATTCTCACCAAGAACCCGAGATCGCGATTCTGAGGTTGTGTTGCAAATCACTGATATTCCTATGCCCAAACCGAAGAATCCGTTCTCGAGCAAGCAAAAATTCAAGGCTGAAGACTTCTTCTTTGAGCATGTGTTCTTCACTGCTTATAATCCTTATGACTCTGCTCGAATGAGGAAAAGACGCTTCTGGACTCCCACTCAAGCAAACTGCTATTCCTCAGTGCTATTTGAAAAGGACAAGATCTTCGACCATGAGCATATTCCTCATGTGGATATGGAATCACTGCCGTGCTTCGAGCCAATACTTCGTGTTCTTCACGATGCAGGGCTACTGAATTTCTGCACTAATATATGTGATCGAATGAAGAACTCATTCTTCGCTTCTATGCCACCGCACATCACCGAGATGTCAAGACATCAATTCATGGGTACTTGGATTGGATGACAGAGAATACTCACTACAAGGCACCAAAGAATCAATTGCTTCGTGTCCTTCCTCTTGATCCTCCCCATGAATCTGCACGTTGCATCTACAATGACCGTGAACTATCTCGATCACTTTATGCAAGTGCTTATGAAGCCACTGAAGCCGTGACAAGCCCTCGAACCAAATTCCTCGCCAAGGATTTGTCAGATGTGCCTCGGACTGTTTATAGAATCTTGACGAAGACAATGAGTCCCATCAAAGGCCACGACTCAAATGAAGAAGATGTCGCTGGCATCATGAAGAACATGCTTTTCAATATCATTCATGGCGCTCTGTCAACTTCCTTGATTTCTTCATGAGGACTCGCCAATGTTGCAATGTCACCTTTTGAGCTGAAGCCATATGCGCCTTGGATCATGAGATTCATAAGGGCAAGATCTTCACCAATTACAAGGTGACACTCAATCATGGCAGCTACTTGCCGCCCATTGAAGTCCTCGTTTACTAGTTTCATCATCCGATGACAAGGGCAAGGCAGCAGCTGTAATTGATGAAGGCACTCGCCCATTGATGGTCAATTTCGCAAGGCTGCATCTTACTCCACCAATGACGACTCGCAACGCATGACACCGCCGCAAATACCTCAACCAAGCAACAACAATCGCACCTGTGGTGATGATGATCGTGAGTTACTCCTCGCCTTCATCGGAAGGTTGAACGCAATCGAAATGGGTGAAGCGCCAATTTGCTGCAATTCTTCACAACATGACCTCAACGCATAATGCAAAGAAGAAAATCAGACTACCTTCATGAAACCCTCAACCGCACTGGCTGTTCTTAATCATGTTTATTCCATGGAAGAATTGAAGACTATGGGTCTTCGTGAAGCATTTGATCGGTCTACACCACCTCCAAGAAATTCAAGAGAGTTAAAGTTCCTGATTTGGTGGCCAGCTCTTATTCTTCATCGCGGAAACCGATGAATGTGAAGATTTGGACGACATCGCGGCAGCCCTACTTCAACATCCAACCCCGATAACGCCGACGCCTCCATCAACTTGAAAATCTTCAGGCGTTAGTCCTCGCCGATCCTTTTGGTCATTTGATGACAAAGGGGAGAAATCTGAGTTAGTCTTCAAGCCGGTTTATATTATGGGCGTTTCTATTAAGTTACAACTCTCGCTCTTCCAAACTTTTATTGATCGAGCTGTAATCTTAAATCCGATGGTGCCTTGATACTTTTGATCGTGCTTCGATCGCTTGATGCTCTGATTTTGATACGTGTTAAGCTCGATGCTTTTGAAGCACTAAGCTCAATGTGATATTTGAGCTCAAACTTTTGATGTGATATTCGCATGCTTATTCCTAGTCAATACTATTGCACGCATGTCAATCTCATCAGCACCATATTTCATCATGCATTTCAAATTCTTCATATTATATATCAAATGCGTGTATGAATTACAAGATATAGGGGGAGATCTCCATGATTCAACTCTTCAAATGTGCATTGCCTCAAAAGCAAATTCCTCATTATGCACATATTCAGGGAGTATTTACACTTCATATGTTTATCCCCGTTGAAAACTTAACCTATGTTGTCATCAATCACCAAAAAGGGGGAGATTGTAAGTGCATCTAGTGCCCCTTAGTGATTTTGGTGTATTGAAGACTTATAGGTTAAGTAACTGATGCGTTTGTGAGTGTACACAGGTCTATAAGTCTATGAGGAGTTTGATATTTACAGAGAAAGTTGACCCCTAAAAATGAAGTTCTTCGACTGAAGACTTTGATATCCTGAAGACTTTCTGAAGACTTTGAAAGTGAAGAATTTGGTGTGACTTTGAAGACTTGATATTCATTCGAGGAATATGAAGTGTGAAGACTTCTGTTTTCGTAGTTTCATTTTCTCTTTCTTGAGTCATAGGAAACACCGTACTGTTAAAGGGGGTCGAGGAAATACTAAGGAAAAATTTCCAAGTGATGCTCAACTCAAAATCCTACACCTACCAATCCCTTCGAGTGAAGCCATTGAAATCTCATACGCTTCAATCAAATTCTTCAAAGGATGAGATGCAGTTCTTCCGTCATCGATGACTTTGCTCGATCGAGGAGTTAGGAATTCGCCAAAGTCGAATTGCCTACACATGGAGGAACATGATAGCCCCGAGGAATTTGAGAGTCAAATTTCCGACCGTTCTTTGTCTTGCCGGCGGACCAAAATATCTTATCCACCTAACGGTCCTATCATTGAAGGGCATTTATGTCTTATCATGTCGGGCTGCTCCTAGGCTATAAATAGCCGCCTCTACAACCACTAGTTGGTTGGCTGCTCCGAGACAACTTGACACTTGTCATTTGAGAGCAACCCATCCTCCGAGGACTTTGAGCGAAAATCATCAAGTGAGGAAAATCCCAAAACCAAACCCACACAAACCCCAAGTGATTGAGCATCA
Organism: Aegilops speltoides; assembly: GCA_021437245.1. NCBI lineage: Eukaryota > Viridiplantae > Streptophyta > Magnoliopsida > Poales > Poaceae > Aegilops > Aegilops speltoides. The sequence continues at coordinate 318,703,770 of CM038145.1, read as the reverse complement.
CTGAAGAAATTGATCCTGCATGGATCCGACGCTTGTTACCTTTGAAGATCTGTGCTTCTTCCGACGGTTAGGCGCCAAGGTCTAGAGCATCCAAGAGGAATTGTGGATCGCCGAGTGACCAAGTCTGTGAAGGTTTGGAAGTCACCAAGACTTACCACGAGTGATTGGACGAGGCCTGCGTGGTCTTAGTTCAACGAGAATACGGTGAGGACTGGGTGTCCCGAGTTGCGGCTCGAGATCGGGTGTCCGGACTGTGTCCTCGAGTTTAAATACTCACCGCTCCAACCAGACGCATAACCGAGACAAAGCAGTTGGAACTGGTTTACCAAATCATTGTCTTCACCAACTGACTGGTTCTATTTCCTCAACTCATCCATTTCCTCATTCTGTGTTGCATGTTGTTCATATCTCTGCTTGAAGACTTTGATCAAGACTTTCACAAATTCCTCGCTTCAATTTCTTCACCGCTTTGTCTTCATCTTGCTATCCTGTGTTTACGCTTTCCGTACTCTGTTCTTAGTCTTCATTTCATCATGCTGACTATGTGTGTATCCTGTTATGTTTACTTCTGAGTACATATTCCGCTGCAAATAGTTCTTCGCTAAGGAATTTCCTCACCGGCAAATTCCTCAGTGAAGAATTTCATAAAAATCGCCTATTCACCCCCCCTCTAGTCGATATAACGCACTTTCAAGGAGGCGGTTGAACACGAGGGGAGAGCGGAGGCGGCTCGCCAACATGCCGCACAGGAGGCATTTGCTACTGCATCTCAGTACGACCCCAGTTACAACTACGGATATCAGCCAGGCTACCCTTGGCATTAGACCAACTTAGGCCAAAAGCCTAAGCTTGGGGGAGTACGTATTTCTCACCGACTTTACATTCATGTTCACACACTATTCTAGCTGTCGGTGCTCATACTCTTTCGTTGTATTATCCATGCTAGTTAATTTTCTTTTTCTAGCTTTCTTCTTGTGTGTTTGATAAACCTTAAGAAAAACCAAAAAAATTAGTTAGTTTAATTTCCATGCTTGTAGTAGAATTAAAATGAAAACCCAAAAAGATTTCTCGTTCTTCTTTTACTTGTTGGGAGTTTTCCCGTGTAAATAGTTTTATTTTCTTTCCTTTGGGGGTCGAGAGTAGAAGGCCATATTGAAAATGTTTAGTGGATCTCATATGCATGATGGTTTATTTAACTTAGAGCCCATATTACTTTGTCTTCTCTCTTGAGTTAAATGCTTGCAGATTCCAGCTTAATCCAATGCACGTGCACTATTATTATTATACACATCATTCGGTCGTGCAAGTGAAAGGCAATAATGACGATGTATGATGGACTGATTGAGATGAGAAAAGATGGTATGAACTCGACCTCTCGTATTTTTGTAAATATGATGAGTTCATCGTTCCTGATTCAACCCATTATGAAGAAAACATATTTGCAATGACCTTTAGAGATTATAGTTGCTTGTGCCATGCTTAATTAGCTATGAGTTATAATGGTTTACCTTGCGTGTCAATATGCTATTAAAATGATTGTGATGCGGTATGATGGGATGGTATCCTCCTTTGAATGAATTGAGTGACTCGACTTGGCACATGTTCACGCATGTAGTTGAAACAAATCAACATAGCCTTCACGATATTTATGTTCATGGTAGATTATATCCTACTCATGCTTGTACTCGGTGTGAATTAATTTTAATGCATGTTCATGACTGTTGTCGCTCTATTAGTTGGTCGCTTCCCAGTCTTTTGCTAGCCTTCACCTGTACTAAGCGGGAATACTGCTTGTGCATCCAAACTCCTTAAACCCCAAAGTTGTTCCATATGAGTCCACCATACCTTCCTATATGCGGTATTTACCTGTCATTCCAGGTAAATTTGTATGTGCCAAACTCCAAACCTTCAAATGAAATTCTGTTTTGTATGCTCGAGCAGCTCATGTTTCAACTAGGGTTGTCTGTATCTTCCATGCTAGGTGGGTTATTCTCAAGAGGAGTGGACTCCGCTCCTCATTCACGAGAAAGGGCTGGTAACCGGGATGCCCAGTCCCATGATCCACAAAGATCAAAGCAAATGAAAATAATTAAACAAAACTCCCCCAGGGCTGTTGTTAGTTGGAGGCACCCGTTGTTTCGAGCAAGCCATGGATTGATGCTTGTTGGTGGTGGGGGAGTATAAACTTCTACCATTCAGTTTGGGAACTGCCTATAATGCATGTAGTATGTAAGATATCGCCATCTCATAGTTGTTGCGTTGACAGTGAAAGTGTGCCGCTCAATATGTTATTCATCTCTATTTTAAAATCGAGCTCTGGCACCTCTACAAATCTCTGCTTCCCTCTGTGAAGGGCCTATCTATTTACTTTTATGTTGAGTCATCACCTTCTTATTAAAAAGCACACGCTGGAGACCACACTGTCATTTGCATTCATTACTATCAGTTTATATTGGGTATGACTTGACTGGATCTCTTTTACCATGAATTACAATGTTTAGTCAGTCCTTGGTCTTTAAAGGTGCTCTGCATTTACGTTTTGCAGTCTCAGAAAGGGCTAGCGAGATACCATCTTGTTATATCATATTATGATTGTTTTGAGAAAGTGTTGTCATCCGAGTTTTATTATTATTGCTCGCTAGCTGATTATGCCATTGATATGAGTAATTGTGAGACCTAAGTATTATTGTGAGTATGGTTAGTTCATAATCTTTGCTAAAAACCTAAATGTTGGCTTTACATATTTACAACAAGAAGAGCAAACAGAGTTTGTAAAAGTTTTTCTTTATCACTTTCAGTTTATCAACTGAATTGCTTGAGGACAAGCAAAGGTTTAAGCTTGGGGGAGTTGATACGTATCCAACGTATCTACTTTTCCAAACACCTTTGCCCTTGTTTTGGACTCTAACTTGCATGATTTGAATGAAACTAACCCGGACTGACGCTGTTTCCAGCAGAACTGCCATGGTGTTGTTTATTGTGCGAAAACAAAAGTTCTCGAATGACCTGAAAATCCACGGAGATAAGTTTTGAAAAATATAAAAATATCGGCGAAGAATCAAGGCCGGGGCCCACACCCTATCCACGAGGGTGGGGCGCGCCCCCCGGCACGCCTGCCTCTCGGGCCCCGACGCCCACCGACCTCAACTCCAACTCCATATATTCCGCTTCGCGAAGAAAAAAATCAGAGAGAAAGTTTCATCGCGTTTTATGATACGGAGCCGCCGCCAAGCCCTAATCTCTCTCGGGGGGGCTGATCTGGAGTTTGTTCGGGGCTCCGGAGAGGGGGATTCTTCGCCGTCGTCATCATCAACCATCCTCCATCACCAATTTCATGATGCTCACCGCCGTGTGTGAGTAATTCCATCGTAGGCTTGCTAGATGGTGATGGGTTGGATGAGATTTACCATGTAATCAAGTTAGTTTTGTTAGGGTTTGATCCCTAGTATCCACTATGTTCTGAGATTAATGTTGCTATGACTTTGCTATGCTTAATTCTTGTCACTAGGGCCTGAGTGCCATGATTTCTGATCTGAACCTATTATGTTTTCATGAATATATGCGAGTTCTTGATCCTATCTTGCAAGTCTATAGTCACCTATTATGTGTTATGATCCGACAACCCCGAAGTGAAAATAATTGGGATACTTCTCGGTGATGACCATAGTTTGAGGAGTTCATATATTCACGATGTGCTAATGCTTTGTTCCGGTTCTCTATTAAAAGGAGGCCTTAATATCCCTTAGTTTCCACTAGGACCCCGCTGCCACGGGAGGGTAGGACAAAGATGTCATGCAAGTTCTTTTCCATAAGCACGTATGTCTATATTCGGAATACATGCCTACATTACATTGATGAACTGGAGCTAGTTCTGTGTCACCCTATGTTATAACTGTTACATGAGGAATGGCATCCGACATAATTATCCATCACTGATCCAATGCCTACGAGCTTTTCACATATTGTGTTTCGCTTATTTACTTTTCCGCTGCTACTGTTACAATTACTACAAAACTAATATCTTTACTTTTGCCACTGTTACCGTTACTTCCATACTACTTTGTTACTAAATACTTTGCTACAGATACTAAGTTATCCAGGTGTGGTTGAATTGACATCTCAACTGCTAATACTTGAGAATATTCTTTGGCTCCCCTTGTGTCGAATCAATAAATTTGGGTTGAATACTCTACCCTCGAAAGATGTTACGATCCCCTATACTTGTGGGTTATCACTCTCCTCCCCTCCCACCTATATATATGTGGGGAAGGGGCGCCTAGAACACACAACACCAATTGTTAGCCGTGTGCGGCACCCCCTCCATAAATTACACCCCCGATCATATTCTCGTTGTGCTTAGGCGAAGCCCTGTGTGGATCACTTCACCATCACCGTCACCATGCCATCGTGCTGACGGAACTCATCTACTTCCTCGACATCTTGCTGGGTCAAGAGGGCAAGGGACGTCATTGAGCTGAACGTGTGCAGAACTCAGAGGTGCCGTACTTTCGGTACTTGATCGGTCAGAGCTAGAAAAAGTTCGACTACATCAACCGTGTTGTCAAACGCTTTCACTTACAGTCTATGAGGGTACGTAGACACACTCTCCCCCTCTCGTTGCTATGCATCTCCTATATAGATCTTGCGTGAGAGTAGGAAATTTTTTGAAATTGCATGCAACGTTTCCCAACACTTAGAGCATCTCCAACAGGCGCGGCGCGCTAAAATTTTTTTGGGCGCGGAAATAGTTGTTTTTGCGCATGGCAGAGCACTGGCTCCAACGGCCGCAGCAAAATGTGGCGCGCGCGAGCAGCTCTATCATGCGCGAGCAGCTGACGCTTGCAAATAAGATTTTACATGTCCATTTTGACAGGATGATGATGTTTCAAACATTAAACAAACATGAAAAATAAAGACACAGCATAGTTCAATTGCACGGCACATCCACAATCATACCACATCATCATCCGACCATGTCCAAAATTACCCAACCAAGTTTATGACAAGTTCACATAAACAAATGGCACATGAACAATCATGCCACATCATCATCGTCCTCCTCTTCCTCGGATTCTTTCTCCTCATCCGAAGACGATTCTTCCTCCTCCTCTCCATCATTGTCGCGCGCCGCATCATGTGAAGGTATGTGAGGTCCACTCATGCCACCCGGAGGTGCTCCCATGCCTCCCATGAGAGACCCAAAACTCATGCCTCACCATCCTCGTCCATCTCAAACTCATGATCATCTAAATGCACTTCACTGGTTTGAGACCAATGAGAATTGTTGGAGCCAACACCCATAGCTGACATATATGTCTCATCATTGAAACTACAAAGTATGTACACAAAATTAAGCTATCCATATGTATCCATTCATGTAAAAAACAACAACCAAAAAAAGAGGGTGAAATCATACCTTGTGGGCATTTCATCGAACACATTGTGCGCATCGGCCGCCGGCGCAACAAGCGAGCTCGTCGGCGCTTTGGTCGCCGCCACAGCCGTCGCCGCCACAGCCGTCGCACGCCCTGCAAGTTCCTTCTTCAGCCGCCTAGAAGAGTCGTCCGCCGCTTTGTTCTTCTTCCCGGACACCTTGCCTGCCTTCGCCGCCGCCGCATTTGGGAGCTTTGATAGGGGGGGGCACGTGGATTCACGACTGGCGCCGGCACGACGTCACCCGCCGAGGTCGTCCGTGGTGACATCAAAAGGCCGCACGCGAGACCGGTGCTTGTAGGAGTGCCGGCGGAGGCGAAGCCAAGCTCCCTGGGGTAGGGTTTGCGCCACCGCCGCCGCCGGCGACAGAGGGGTCGCGGGTGTAGCGAGGGGTTGGGGGGATGTCGGCGTGGCAGTCCATCGGCGAATTGCCGACGGCAACGCTGAAAGCGGTCTGGCGAAGCGAAGCGAAGAGGGCGGCGGCAAGACGACGCGGGCGTTCGAGTGTGCAGCGCGCGGGAGCGGGCGCACGAAATAAGCGGCGCGTGATGCCGTTTCGCTCCGCGCACGTATTTTGTGTGTCCCCTGGAGCGTCCGGAAAGGCTGCGCGTGAAAAAAGACAATGTTTTTAGCGCAGAGCTAATATGGCGCGTCTGTTGGTGATGCTCTTATTACCTAAAAAGTATCTAAAAAAACAACCTCAGCCACACAAATCAAACCCCTTAACCGGCCCTTAACCACATCCGGTCATCTTGAACCACCAGCCACGCGCGAAAGTGACGTGACACCCCAAGGCCCAAACCACCATTTCCTACCACAAAAACACAAACCGCAAATCATCAGATGGCGCCAAAGCACCCAACCGCAGTTCACCCGAAACATGTCAGCACGGCAGCGCTCCAACGGTTAGCACGAGACCCGTACCGGCATTCCGGCAAGCAAGTACGTCCACCTCCGGTCAGTCGGCCAGGCCGCCTTCTGCGGCCAGCGGATTGAACCGAGCCCAAACGGCTGCCGGTTAGTACGTAAATGCCAAACGAACCGTGGGGCATGGTTAGTTGGCTGTGGCACTACACGTTCGTCGTGTGTGGCTCTGGCTTTCGCTGCGAGTGATGCCGGATCGGCCAATCATGGACATGGTCCATGGATGGAGTGGTACAGAACGGAGGAGACGGATACGGGCCTTTGAGGTAGGTCCACGCGTCGGCGAGCTGGCGGGGTGACAGATATGCGCACGCACGCAGGCACGCTGCCCCGAAAGTCTTTGCCTGGCCATTTTCCTGGGGTACATAGCACGCACCTGCACATGGATGGACTGGTTCCTATGCAAGAATGTACATGGAAACGGTGATGCTTACCATCGGAAGAAAATTAGGCACGCATGTTCAACACCCCAGACTACAATTTTAGGACACGACACCTCCCCTATCATGCTTATTGGCAACTTCCACTACCACAAAGATCGAGTGGATGGTAGCACTTCCTCCGTTTTTATGTGCTCTGTGAATTAGATTTGTCTCAAGTCAAACTTTGTAATTTTATTTTTTTTACAAAAAAACTAATATGTGTATATCAAATATACTTCATATCATATATATTTGTTATTGTAATTGCTTATATTTTTTCCTACAAACTAGGTGAAAAGTTTGTAAAGTTTGATTTAGGTCAAAACTAACATGTAGAGTAAATGTTGTCCCATTAAAAGCGATTATGTGGTTGTCTTTGTCGTTGTTGGATGGTTCGGCCTCCCCTCGTATCTCCTACCCTGTCACTATTTTTCTCTTACCGCCTTCCCACATCCTCACGAATGGTTTGCACTTGCCTGATCCTTGTCTTCATGTTTCCTCTCTGATGAACCTCACGAACCGCGTCAAAGAAAACAACCTCATCTGCCACGCCGTATGATGTCGCTCCTACTCCCTTCGGTCCTTTTTATTCTGCGTATTAGATTTTTCTCAAGTCAAACTATAGAAAGCTTGACCAAATTTATAATGAAAATTATCAACATCTACAATACAAAATATATATACTATGAAACTACATTTCAGAATGAATCTAACAATATTGATTTGGCATTGTAAGTGTTGATATTTTATTTCTATAGGTTTGGTCAAATTAGAGATACTTTGACTTTAGACAAAACTCATATGCAGACTAAAAAAGATCGGAGGGAGTACAATCAATCTCCCAGGCACCCTGATTCCCAATCCCATCCCCTTGATCCCACCTATGACATTGGCACCAACAGGCTGATTCAAGTGCCATTGCTAAGGCCACCGGTCACACGACTGCATATATGCCATGCCATCCTCCTCCATCAATCCAAACCCCAGACTGCCGCAACGCCTCGTGCTTTGGCCCCTACTAGTCGAGACGGCTACCCAAGTCTGCGTCGGTGCCGAAAAGGAAGAAGGCGCCACCGGAAGGCGGCAAGAAGAAGAGGATGGAAAAGCACGACACAACCCAAGGACACACTGAACCTGCTTTTCTTCGACGACATGTTGGGCTTTTTCCTTCGTTATCTGCGCAAGGCCCATGGCCCACCAAGTACACTTGCGACCGATCAAATTCAACTATAGAATAATAATTATCGTATGCGTATGTCGTTAAATGCATGGTAACACTATTGGAAAATATTTTTGAAATACATACATAGACAGTTCAAAGTTTTCTAGTATTTTTTTTAATAACAAACATGTACTCCCTCCGTTCGGAATTACTTGTCGCGGAAATGGGTGTATCTAATCGTGCGCACATTTTTCACAGAAAGACAACATTTGTAGTGCTATATATATATATATATATATATATATATATATATATGCGCAAAAGAAACAGAAAAGACAATAACAACATGATCAATACTTGGAGAAGGCATTTTGTAAAGCTTTTTAGATCATTGAATTTGATTTTTCACAAGGAGCGCTACGAATTTCATTTGTCCATGAAAATGTGGAAATAGTTGGACGAGACACATGTTTGTTGTAAAAAAAAAATCCTCAACCTGCTGCATGCGAGTCGGGGAGCCGAAAAGGCGGCCCCAAACAAATGCTGAAAGAGAGTAATCCCGTTGAACAATATATATCGACACAATCTGAACACAATGCAGTTTTGACGACTCCGGCTCATGGTGACGCCATTAGGTTTATTATTCTACCAAGTTTTGGTCACGGTAGGAGAAACTTATACGCTGAACCGTCCTCCATGCATGGCGCTTGGCGTCTTCAAGAACCAGGCCATGAGGATGAGAGGGAGACCGGTTGGTGATCCTGTCCTGCGCCTAATGTTCCAAGACGAAACATATCTTTCAGCGCCAGTTAATCCACATCAGCTTGTCCCCCCGTTGCGAAAACGATGCTCTTGGCGCGTCCATGGGCTGATGGCTTTCGCGACAGGAAATCTCACCTCTCACGGGAGGTTGCTTTGCTTGGGTTAAACCTACAACCCAGGCCGTGACGAGCCACCTAGATGGCGACTAGAGGTAGAGGAAGCGTAGTGGAGGTGGTCTCCAAGTCACCCTCGAGTCTCGTCTTTTGCCCCGTGCAAACCCAGCGTGCTCTCGGTGGTTTGGAACCACGTCGGGTTCTAGAGGGGCTGGTGATGCAGGGGGCTCATTTGGCCGTTTCACTGGCAACATGGCACTTTACTTGCTCCATGGATCATCGCTTCAACGGGTGAGTGATCGATCGGGGCCGCCTTTGTGTGCGTTGCACTCTGTGTTTAGTGGCTCTTGATCTGGACTGGCCCTTGTCTGTATACTTTGGAGGAATATGTATGCGATGGTAGAGAAAGTTGTGATGCTATTATTTACTACCTTTGTTCTTAGCTTGTTCTTCCCTTCAAATGCTGGCAAGATAGAAGAGCAGTAGAAACTCGCTTTCAGTGTGAGAAAACAAAAGAAGGGTTTGCTGTCATGGGATGAACATGGGCATTATTTCGCCCTTTGGGATCAGAAAGGGACGGCTGAAAGCGACCTGGAAATATATTGGGTGCACGTCCAGACCAAGCAGAAGAATAAACCAAACCAATCACTGAAAACAAAAAATATAGTGTGGAAAAACACAAGAAATGGTGTGGAAAATAGTGATACTTTAGACGACATGATGCTCTGGAGAGTCAACAAAATTACGAGGACAAGTTTTTGTTAGCTCGAGACTTTGAAAAATTCTGGTTTCTGTCCAAGTAATAAACGTTCAAAGGTCTCAACAGTTCACACTTTTGGCACTGTCCACAAAGTTCAGTTCAGCGCTCTTTGCGTGCCGAACCAGGCCTGATGCCAAGTCAACTCCGTCCACTGAACTTTGCCCAAATCTGACACACATCCTTCTTCCGAGAAATTTGGCTCAATAACCGGAATTGCTCCACGGCTTGCATCAACACTTATTGTAACCTACAAACGCAGCTGCTAATAAAAGGTTGATCCATAGCCATCGGCAAGAAGAGAAGATTCTATTTGCACGAGCTACTATTATTATTCATCTCTCTGCGTCATATTCATATGCTCATCTCTGTATCCTCTCCACACAACAACAAAGAGAAAAAGATACTCGCGCGATAGCAACGGCCATCCGATCCGATGGTTACGGGCCCCGGAGATTGATTCCGGCACCACTTAATTCGGCCATGATTCGCACGGCGATTTGAACGCCTCGACCGCGACCGATCTTTCCCGAGGGGCTAGTGCTAAAATATTCTGCTGGTGATCGACCCCCTGCGATTTCTTTTTGGCGCCGTTTGTCGCTCGTGTCAGGCTCGGCGCCCCGGAAGCAAAGGCGGGAAACGGCGCCTAGGTTTCAGTGGCCGGCGTTGTCGCTGGCCCGGGCGGTGCCGTCGCGGTCGGATACTTGGATGGTGAGCGCAAAGCTCCGGAGCGACAGAAAGTTTTGAAAATGGCATGGGCGTCCAGCACTCGGCCACAAAAGCGTAGCGGCCTTTCTTGGTCGCCGACTTGGATGCTTTTTTAAAGAAGCTGCGTTGCTTGGATGATAATCGTCGGCTGATCGGGGGTGTGGACGCGAGGTGGAGGAACGCGCGGGGCGGCTTGGCGTGTGAGAATAACGGCGGAGTGAGGCCATGGCGTGAACCACACGGGCACGGGCCGCGCCGACGTCCGAGGGCCGGCGGGGAAAGCGAGCGGGGGTGGCGAATATTGGGATCACGATGAGGTCAGGGGGGTGGAAAGTGGAACCGAAAGGCACGGCCGTCGGCGTCGGATAGGGGGGAGAGGGATGTTGAGCAGCTGATCGTATGGGTGATCAATCATGCCTGGGCGGCGCCGCCGCCGCGAGCGACGTCCCGGCCGTTGTTGAGGGCGAAACGCAGGCGGCGCGCGGCGTTTTGTTCGTCCATCCGTTGGTTGCCATGCTTTTTGTCCTCCCCGTTTGCGCGGTTGCGCGATTCCTTCTGTGCGATTCGCGTGGCTCCAAACAAACCGGAGGCGTGGTTTTTTTTAATATAAAACGTATGTACGCACGAAACGTCTGTGGGAAGCCTTGGTGGATCTCCTAGCCCAGCCCGAGTCTTTTGAAGCCTCCGTTGCGCTCAGCGCGCCGAATAGCGGGGGGCGCGACTATCTCGCACTTCTTTTTTTGAGGCAAGCGACTATCTCGCACTTGAGAGGTCCTATTGGACGCTCGCGAGCGGCAAACAGCAGAGCATTCGCTGAAGAGCACGCCAAACAGGCCGGCCCATTTGTAGGCGCTGAATGTAAAAACTCAAGAAAATTAAAGGAGGATCCTGGACTCGAACTCCCTCCCGCACGGTTATTAACCAGCCGAGCTAGCCATCTCTACTTGGCCAAGATGCTGCCCAAACTATTAACTAATAGCTACAGAGGCGGACCCGTTTTAAAAAAGTTCCACTTGGAAAAATGTGAACAAATTTCCTTCAAAAAGCCAATAATTTTTTACATGTGAAAAAACCAAAACTCGAACAACTTCTAAAACACGAATTTTGAAAACATTGAACAAAAATCGAAAACATGAACAAATTTTTTATATAGGCTGAACAGTTTTTAAATATACATTTAACGTTTTTATAATATACACTGAACAATTTGTAAAAACACATTGAACATTTCTGCGATATATGCTGAGCAAGTTTTCCAAATACACAATGAACATTTGGTAGTATGCGTTGAACAAATTCTTGATATACGATGAACAAGTTTAAAACACAAGGTGAACAATTTCTTAATATACGATGAACATTTTTTTAATAATATGAGGTGAATACTTTTTTAATATACGATCAACATCTTTTAATACGTGGTGGACCTTTTATATACTAAAAAATGTAAACAGAGAAAAGAAACAGTAAAAAAGAAAAAGAAAAGAAAAGAAAAGAAAGGAATAAGCAGAGAAAAAGAAAAAGAAGGAAAAAAATCGAAAATAGAATAAAACCTAGTAAAAACAAAACAGAAAAAACCGGTCCAGGGAACCTTATAGAAAGTTCCCAAAACCAGCCAGGAACCTTCACGAAGGTTCCCAAGATCCCGCAACGAAGAAAGGAACGATAGCAACGAAGAAACAGGTGCGAAGCTGAATCGTGGGCCGGCCCAAGTGAAAGCGACAAGTCCCGCTCTTCAGCGAAGCTACGAAGATTTGACGCTAACGAGCGTCATATAGGAATCACCCTCGCACTTGACGCGAGGCAGTAGCACGTCTCGCCTCAAGCGGACGCCAGAATGGGCCTATCCACCGCGGACGCAGGCCTTCAGCAGTCTGCTTTTCATTAGTTTCATTTTCACATTTTTGCTTTCTTTTTTGCATTATTCTTCTACTTTTGCTTATAATTTGAAATATTATAAATATTTCTATTATAAAAATTACATTACAAATAAAATTGAAAAATGTTAAATATGTATAAAAATATTTCTAATATATATAAAAATATTATGATGTGTATGAAAAAAGTATACATCGGTATATATATGTAAAAATGTTCATCATGCATTTAAAAGATCTTAAACTTGCCTGGTGCATACAAAAAATGTACAATGTGTATGTGAACAAGTAGACAGCAAAAAATATATGTTTAAAAAAACAATAACATATGTTTGCAAAATGTTCAAGATGTATAAAAAATATTCCGGCATATACAAAATATATCAATTTGTATGAAAAAGTAGCCATAAAAAACTTTAAGTTTTCAAAAAATGGTAATCATGCATTTGAAAATTATTAAACTTGCAGGTGTATACATAAAATGTAGAATGTGGATTCAAAAAAGTTGGCATCAACATATATGTTTGAACAAAATGTTAATCATGTATTTGAAAAATGTTCATTGTGTACCCAAAAATGGTTATACGATGTAAAAAGATGTTCAACTAGGTTTAGAAAATGTATGTGAGATTTAAAAAAAATCATGTGTTTTGGAAAAGTGACCGTGGAATTTTTAAAATGTTTGCGTAGTTTAAAGATATTTTTATTGTAATTAAAAATGTTCAATCTGTATTAAAAAATACTGACAAAGTATTCGAAAGGGTGTTCAAAACCATATATTGGAAGAAAAATGCACATTACGTATTTGAAAAATGTTCAACGCGTATAAAAAATGTTTCACGTGTATGCTTAAAAAATTAGACATATGTTAAGAAAGGAAAAACAATAAAAAGTGACGAATGAAACAAAAATAAAACCAAACAAAGTCATAGAAAAGAAACAATAAGAAAAATAGTGAAATCCGACAAAGAAACAAAGAAAACCGATGGAAACAAAGAAAGAAAGAAAGAAACAAGAAGAAGAAGAAGAAGAAGAAGAAGAAACCAGCGAAAATCGGGAAATAAATGAAGAAACCCGGTGAGAAACAAAGAAAATCAAATTGAGAACTAAAAATGAAAAAAAAACTAAAAAATCAAGCCAAAACCAATACTGAACAAAACAACAAGCATCTCAATGGAAACTCAACAAACAAAAAAACACAAAAATGGGTCGGCCCAGTAGATACACGTGGGGGAAATCCTGCACACGTGACGGGCAATTTACTCGCTACAAATAAAATATAGTCTACACGGGGGCGAAAAGGGAACGCCTAGTTGGAGCATTGTGCAGCCATGGCGGCAGTGGATCCAAACAATGATGGTGAATCTGTTTGGCGGTAGAGCTTCAATTGTGGAAGGTGGTGGCGGTATATTCAAACAACAATGACGAATCGTTTGACGGCAGAGCTCTCGTCGTAAGGGGGCAGCATTGGCGAGTTCTTCGAGGTGGATAACTGGTTAGGCTTCACGCAGGAGCACCTGACTCGGGCGGCCCATTTGGTGAGCAAGAACTATATCGACTTGTCTTACTATAGTGGCTCAACTACTGTAGCGACCATTTCCCTGTTCTGTTTTCTAATTCTCTTTTAATAAAAATTGAAGAACTTTATTTTTTAAAATTGGTTTTTTAGAAAAATTGTGAATATTTTTGGAAAAACACAAACATTTTTAAAATGTTTAAACACATGATTTTTTTAAAAATTTCCAAACATCTTTTATTAATGCGAACAATTTCTTAAACAAAGACAATTGCTTTATATTTTTTAGAAACACATGTATTTTATGAATACACATTTTTTTTGAATTTCTTAATAGAATTTGTTTTTTAAACATATTTATAAGCATAAACATTTATTAAAGATGAGCATTTTGAATTGTTTTAAACTTTCTTGAATTTGTGACTTTTTTCCAAACCTGAATAGTTTTTTAGAAAGCAGAAGCATTTTTTGGAAAATAAAAATAAAAGAAAAGGATAAAACAATTAAAGAAAACTGATAGAAAAACAAACAAGAAAAACTTTAAATGGCCAAATCAAAACCTTCTAGAAGGCCCCTAAGACCAGGGGAAAAAGTCAGACGTAAACTGCTACTCGTGATGGATTTTTTTAGATTTCCCTGAAGAGGAAGGGTAAAGCAATATAGTAGCATGCATTATTTTACTCAGTTAAGAACCAAGATTCTCGGACCAGAAGGAAGCAGCAAGCTAGCAATGTGAACAATACCTGCACACATACACAACAAATGCTTGCACCCAAAAAAGGCAAGGGGGCTGTCACTCCTCTTGTTCTTGCCAGTTGCAAGATTAAACTGGTAACTGAAGGCAAAACTGTAAAAGTAAAAATAAAGTAAAATAGAATACACAAGACAATTGTAAGATTCTTAGTATTAATGGAGAATGGATCTGGAGGCCATAGGCTTAGCATAGCAATGGTGGGTAAACAAAATACTGTTGGGCAATTGACAAAACTGCGCGTAATTAATATATAGGCATTACGTCTGTGACAAGTACACCGTTAATCCAACTGCATCCACTACTATTACTCCACGCAAGACCGCTATCCAGTATGTATATCAAAGTATTTAAGCAAGATGATATAATGTAAACAAAGTAAGACCAATTAATATGACCAAACCCCGTCGTTTTATCCTTAATAGCAATAATACAAATACGTGTCTTAATTTGCACTTTGACATAGGGTAGATCATCGCAAGATTAAAACCAGTACAAAGCACCTCTCTCGCTTAAGATAAATCAATATAACATGGCCAAAGTAGATGAGTAGATCAGGCAGAAATACAAAACTATAAAATTAGGCAACAAATAAATCTCAAGCGACTCAAAATAGTTTCTAATCATAAACTCACAATTATCGGATCACAATAAGCACACCACAAATACATCAGATTGATCTTAGAGGAGATAATTGTATTGAAGATCAAAAGAGAGAGAAGGTCATTGAGGGAGTCCTGGACTAAGGGGTCCTCGAGCATCCGGTCTATTTTTTATGGGCCGGACTGATGGGCTGCAAAGACAAAGGAAGAAGACCACCTCCCATGTCCGCGTAGGACTCCTGTATGCGTGAACGACAAGATTGGTGTCCGGATATGCTATTTCCTTTCCCCATAAACCGACTCTGTACAACCCTAGGGCCCTTCGGTGTCTATATAAACCGGAGGGTTTAGTCCGCAGGCAGGATCATATTATTCATAGGCTAGACAAGCTAGGGTTTAGCCATTACGATCTCGAGGTAGATCAACTCTTGTAACCCCTATACTCATCGAATATAATCAAGCAGGACGTAGGGTTTTACCTCCTTTAAGAGGACCCGAACCTGGGTAAACATTGTGTCCCTTTGTCCATTGTTACCATTGATCCTCAGAAGCACAGCTTGGCCCCCCTACCCGAGATCTGCCGGTTTTGACACCGACATTGGTGCTTTCATTGAGAGCTCTGCTGCGTTGTCAACAGAAGGATTGATGGTGTGCCTCATCATCAATGATGACGCCGTGTCCGGGGAGACCTTTCTCCCTGGACAAGTCTTTGTGTTCGGTGGCTTCGTGCTATGAGCCGACTCGACCGACCAGCTCGAGCAGGTCGACAACTACGCCCCTAGTCACCAGATCAGGTTTGAGAACCTGAATTACGTCGCTGATATTCGAGGAGATCTGATCTTCGAGGGGTTCACGGCCTCAACTGCCACTCCCTACCCTCATGAAGAAGGCCCTTCGGATCCGCTACCAAATCCATCTAGGGGTCAATGTTCACACCTGCCTCGGCTTTAGATCCAGGGCAGATCGTGTCGTCCGAGGATGGGAGGATCGACTCTGCCGGACTTTCTCCTACCATGGAACTCCCAACCGGAGAACCAGATGCGATCACGCCATTGGTGAACCCGGAGTTAAACGGGACTCTCCTAGTCAGCGGAGAGCCGGACTCGCCTCGGGACGGTAACTCCGAACTGTCGAGGTCTGTGTCCATCGGGCTCGATCAAAAGCCCGGCCCCGTAGACCCGCAGATTCCTATCCAGCTTTTGCTCTTAGATGAAGCACTGGGCTTAATACAATCTCTCGCCATTACAGAAGCCTCGCCTCCGGACTACACCCAGCTCAGGCTGGGGGCTGAGATCGGGAATTTCACACCCCACCCACCACCCACTTAATAGACACTGTCGAGGATTTAACCGACATGCTAGACTACGCCCCCAAAGACATCGAGGCATGGACGATGATGTCGACGCCGAACAAAGCCAAAACCCGCCTATCACTGGGCGTTGGACGTCCACTTCTACCTATGATGTATACATGGTGGACACTCCTAAGAAGAAGGCCGACGATGGCATTCAAGATCCAGGTAGGACAAACCCATCGATGGACCACCAAAGCGTCGACGTTAGCGGCGCCGCTCACGATCGCGTCGGGCAAAGGATAGTAATACTGGCACCGGAGATAATGACATTCTGGATAACGCCGAAGACCACGACCACCCCATCGAATCCATGTCTGAACCGGACGAGAGGGAGGAGGGTCAGTACAGCCCCGAACACGCTCATCACGAGGACTCAGAACATAGCAACTACTTACCTGCCTCTGAAGAGGATGTGAGCCTCGGTGACGAAGATTTCATCGTCCCATAGGAACCCCTCAAACAAGAACACTTCAAGCGACAACTCATCGCCACCGCGCGGAGCCTCAAAAAGAAACAGCAGCAGCTTCAAGCTGAACAGCACACGCTCAACGATAGATGGACCAAGGTCCTAGCCACCAAAGAATATGGCCTTGAGCGACCAGTAAAGAGTTACCCAAAGTGCAGGCTGCTACCACAATTTGACATGAAGCCCTCGAGCCAATTCCGTCAAAATACAATTATGCTGATCAACCAGACCAACCACCACATGGACGGGACAAAATGGCTCATCACGCCAAACACCAGCCCACACCACCTCGCCGTAGAGGCAAGGAGACAGCGGCGCCGGACTACACTTATGACTTACGTCAAGACCTGGCCAATAAAGCCGGCCAGACCAGATCAATCTACGGATCCAAAGGACGTGCTCCGGCACGAGATGACGGCCACCAAACCTGGCGCGATGAACATCATCGAGTTCGAGGTCAGCACCGGACACAGATGTCATCCGAACTCTGTCATGACGTAGCCAGGTATAGAGGTGTCGCACACCCTATGTGCTTTACTGATGAAGTAATGCAACACCAATTTCCGGAAGGGTTTAAACCCGTGAACATCGAGCAGTATGATGGAACAACAGACCCTGCCGTCTGGATTGCGGATTTTCTTCTCCACATTCACATGGCTCGCGGATATGACCTCCATGCCATTAAATACCTCCCCCTGAAGTTGAAGGGACCAGCACGACACTGGTTGAATATCCTCCCAGAGAACTCCATTGGGAGCTGGGAAGATTTAGAAGATGCTTTTCGGGCCAACTTCCAGGGCACCGTCCAGCCACCGGATGTCGATGACCTCAGTCACATAGTCCAGCAGCCCGGAGAGTCAGGCCGCAAACTTTAGAATCGGTTCCTCATTAAAAAGAACCAAATCATGGACTGTCCAGACACCGAAGCCTTAGCGGCCTTCAAACAGAGCGTCCGTGATGAATGGCTCGCCCAACACCTCGGGTAGGAAGAGCCAAAAACCATGGCAGCCCTTATAACACTTATGACCCGCTTCTGCACGGGCTAAGATAGCTGGCTCGCTCATAGAAGCAATAGTTCCAGCGACCCCGGCACCTCTGAGGCCAAGGACGACAATGGCAGACCAGGCCGCAATAGAAACAAGCGCCAGAACAATAACGATGGCATAGAAGACACGGCAGTCAAAGCCGGATTCGGTGGTTCAAAACCTGGTCAGCGGAAGAAACGTTTTAAGGGCAACAGGGATGGTCCATCCAATTTGGATAAAATCCTCGAGAGGCCTTATTAGATTCATGGCACCCCCGATAAGCCTGCCAATCACACCAATAGAAATTGCTGGGTTTTCAAACAAGCCGGTAAGTTAAATACCGAACATAAGGTGAAGGGACCTCCAAGCGAGGACGATGATGAGCCCCGTTAGCTAAACACCGGTGGTCAGAAGCAGTTTCCCCCAAGGTGAAAACAGTAAACATGATCTATGTCACTCACATCCCCAAGAGGGAGCGCAAGCGCGCGCTAAGGGACGTCTACGCTGTAGAGCCTGTCGCCCAAAATTCAACCCATGGCCGGCTTGTCCAATCACCTTTGATCATAGGGATCATCCAACCAGTATCCGTCACGGGGGTTCGGCCGCCCTAGTACTCGATCCTATCATCGACGGATACCATCTCACTAGAGTCCTTATGGACGACAACAACAGTCTTAACTTGATCTATCAAGACACTGTCCGTAAAATGGGCATCGACCCGTCAATAATCAAGCCTAGTAACACTACCTTTAAAGGAGTGATACCCGGCATGGAGGCCCGTTGCACGGGCTCATTAATGCTGGAAGTGGTATTCGGCTCTCCAGACAACTTCCGCAACGAGGAATTGATCTTCGACATCGTCCCTTTCCACAGTGGCTAACACGCATTGCTCGGATGAACCGCTTTCGCCCGCTTTAATGCAGTCCCACACTATGCTTATTTGAAGCTTAAAATGCCCGGACCGCGCAACGTTATCATAGTCAATGGAAATATGGAGCGCTCCCTCTGTACTGAAGAGCACACCGCGGCTCTTGTAGCCGAGGTACATGGCAGCCGTAGCAAGCCAAACAATTCATCGGTCATCAAGACCAACGACATCGTTAAACGAGTCCGGTCCGCACCTCATTGCGATAGCTCAATGGATCCGGACCTTGAATAGCAGTTCGGCCTCCGCTGACTGCCTCATAAGGTTGAAGTATATGTAACGCATGTACATAACTATGCATTTAAAATACCTTGGGCAACGCCAGACGCACGTTGCGGAAAAATTCCATAGTACGGCTCGACCCTATCTGGACCTTACATATTTTTTCTCACTGCAGGTTCACTAAAAACCCTACCAGCTGTACGGTTGCATGAGAGATCCTTCCCAGGTCCTTCTTTCCCTTCTTTGCAGACAACCATCTAATCCTCCTCTCAAAGGATTTACTACTAAGGAGAAATGGCGCAGACGTGCGGTAGGGCACCATTGGGATCTTCAAACCACTACTTTTAGGCCCTGTGTAAACCTTTCCCTTATGTAAATTTTTGGCATGTAACATGACCTCAATATTCATGGCATTATCTGTCGAAACACGTCTTGACGTATTAATAAGAATATAAAGGAAGCAGATGATCAACACTTTTTGTTCGGCACTCATGTTATATTATCATCCGTATTCCCTCCTTACTTCCGACTGACATGCGTGCTTTAGCTCGACTTTCACGCCGGGGGCTGTATTCGGCCTTGCACATTCTAAAGTCCGAACACCTATAGGGAGCTCTTCGGCGTCCCATATATTGCATTATATGCATATCGGTTTCGAATCATGTCTTTGGTCTATAGTTGGGTTGGCCGGCTCCTGTGCTTACCACCTTACGTTCTACTAGTTCGACTAAGGTAGTAAAGGGAGAACTACTGCGATTGTATTTCTGGTTCGTCCGATTAAGTACCTTAGTAGAGAAAGCCAAAAACTGACCGTCATGATAAGCGTGAGCTGGTCAGCGATCCGGTGACTTAGTGTTATACTACAAATCATTAGCGATTCTTGCCGTGTCACACGAGGGGCTGGGCCTCGGCTAGCCGCGTTGCAAAGGCACCTTAATTCGGATGGCCACATAATGCAACAAGGGCCAGTACTTAGCCCCACCAATAGACTCCTATGGCTAAGTGAAGGTAATAAAGCCGCATATCTGATTTCCTAGTTCACCTAGTGGACGCATCCTCTACGGACCAAGACGTTGGATAAAGTGCGGATACGCGTTTATGAACACCCCTGTAATATTTACACGGGGACAGAAGTCGACGACTGGCAACCTTCACAAATATAAACAATAATCGGCCGCACAGGAGGATAAATTAACACAAAAAGCGCAATCATACCGCGGATTCATAACATAGTTTCTTCCACCCGAATACATCTAATCGAACATAACGTCCTTTGAACACTGGCCTTCTACTATTAGGGCCCCTTCTAGGACATCGTCAAAGTACCTATGCGGCTTCCTATGATCTTTGCCCTCGGGCGGACCTGCGATTGCCACTTCGGTGGCCTTCATCTTCGCCCATTGCATCTTGATGCGCGCGAAGGCCATCCGGGCACCTTCTATGCAGGCCGAGCACTTTATAACGTCGATCCGAGGACGCGCGTTGACAAGCCGCTTCACGAGGACAAAGTAGCTGCTGGGCATGGGCTCGGCTGGCCAAAGTTGGACTATTAGATCCTTCATGGCCAAGCCGGCCACCCTATGCAGCTCTGTCAGTTGCTTCAGCCGGTCGCTCAGAGGCGTCGGATGGTCCGGCGCGAGATACTGCGACCAGAACAGCCTCTCGGTCGAGCTCCCCTCCTGGGCTCGGAAAAACTTTGCGGCATCGGCGGTGCTCCTCAGAAGATCCACAAACGCGCCTGGAGAACTCCAAACTCGGGTCAGCAAGGTATACCTCTTACTTCCAAACTTACTTTGCAAAAGAAAGGCCTTACCAACCGCTATCTGCCTCGCCTGCTGGATCTCCGCGCGAGCACTCTGGGACTCGATATGGTCCTCTTTGGCATCCTGGAGAGCCTTGGCAAGTTCGGACGCTTGGTCTGAAGTCTTCTTCTCCAATGATACGTCTCCGTCGTATCTACTTTTCCAAACACTTTTGCCCTTGTTTTGGACTCTAACTTGTATGATTTGAATGGAACTAACCTGGACTAATGTTGTTTTCAGCAGAATTGCCATGGTGTTGTTTTATGTGCAGAAAACAAAAGTTCTCGGAATGACCTGAAACTCCACGGAATATCTTAGAATAAATAATAAAAAATCCTCGCCAAAGATGAAGACCAGGGAGGCCACACCCTGTCCATGAGGGTGGGGGGCGCGCCCCTCCCCCCTGGGCGCGCCCCCTACCTCGTCGGCCCCCTGGTGGCCCTCCGACGCCAACTCCAACTCCATATATTGGCTTTCGGGGAGAAAAAAATCAGAGAGAAGAAATCATCTCGTTTTACAATACGGAGCCGCCGCCAAGCCCTAATTTCTCTCGGGAGGGCTGATCTGGAGTCCGTTCGGGGCTCTGGAGAGGGGGATTCGTCGCCGTCGTCATCATCAACCATCCTCCATCACCAATTTCATGATGCTCACCGTTGTGCGTGAGTAATTGCATCGTAGGCTTGCTGGACGGTGATGGGTTGGATGAGATTTATCATGTAATCGAGTTAGTTTTGTTAGGGTTTGATCCCTAGTATCCATTATGTTCTGAGATTGATGTTGCTATGACTTTGCTATGCTTAATGCTTGTCACTAGGGCCCGAGTGCCATGATTTCAGATCTGAACCTATTATGTTTTCATGAATATATGTGTGTTCTAGATCCTATCTTGCAAGTCTATAGTCACCTACTATGTGTTATGATCCGGCAACCCCGAAGTGACAATAATCGGGATCACTCCCGGTGATGACCATAGTTTGAGGAGTTCATGTATTCACTATGTGCTAATGCTTTGTTCCGGTTCTCTATTAAAAGGAGGCCTTAATATCCCTTAGTTTCCAATAGGACCCCGCTGCCACGGGAGGGTAGGACAAAAGATGTCATGCAAGTTCTTTTCCATAAGCACGTATGACTATATATGGAATACATGCCTACATTACATTGATGAACTGGAGCAAGTTCTGTGTCACCCTATGATATGACCGCTACATGATGAACCACATCCGGCATAATTATCCATCACTGATCCGGTGCCTACGAGTTTTCCATATACTGGTTTACGCTTATTTACTTTTCCGTTGCTACTGTTACAATCACTACAAAATACCAAAAACATTACTTTTGTTGTCTTTACTTTGGTTACCGTTACCACGACTATCATATTACTTTGCTACTAAACACTTTGCTGCAGATACTAAGTTTCCAGGTGTGGTTGAATTGACAACTCAGCTGCTAATACTTGAGAATATTCTTTGGCTCCCCTTGTGTCGAATCAATAAATTTGGGTTGAATACTCTACACTCGAAAACTGTTACGATCACCTATAATTGTGGGTTATCAATACCTTTTTCTGGCGCCGTTGCCGGGGAGCATAGCTCTATTCTTTGAGTCACTTGGGATTTATATCTGCTGGACACTATGAAGAACTTGAAAGATGATCGAACTACTATTTTGCCCTCAACTACGAGGGGAGGTAAGGAACTGCCATCTAGCCTTGCACTAGATTCTCCTTCTGTTATAAGTAAGCTTGCGACACCTAAACCTATTACTGCTATTCATTCTGATATGTCGCATGTTATTGATGATGCCACTTCTGCTATGCATGATACTTATGATGAAACTACTTCTATGCTTGATACTACTGTGCCACTTGGTGAATTTCTTGATGAGCAAATTGCTAGGTCTAGAGAAAGAGAAATTATTGAACCTGAATACGATGATGTTAGTGATGATGAAAATATGCCCGCTATTCCTGAGGGTTATCTTTTTAATGCTAAATCTATTGAAGGTGTTCTTGCTTGCCAGGATAGTCTTGAACGTAAGAGGTTGCTAGTTAAGTGGAGTAAAGAATCTTTTAGAGATAGGATGAGACCCGACCACCTTTTGCTACTTCACCTATCTCGTGTTCTGATCGGATTATTATGATTTTTCCGTTGATCCGATATAATTACTTTGGTTGAATCTGATCCTTTTTATGGCTATGAATCTGAAACTGTTGTGGCACATCTTCGTAAGTTAGATGATATAACTGCCCTGTTTACTAATAATGAGAGATCGCGCTACCTTTATTTACTCAAAATATTTCCGTTCTCATTAAATGGTGAAGCTAAGAAATGGTTTAATTCTCTTGATCCTGGTTGTGTGCAAAGTCCCCAGGATATGATTTATTACTTCTCTGCTAAATATTTCCCTGCTCGTAAGAAACAAGCTGCTTTGAGGGATATATATAATTTTGTGCAAATTGAAGAAGAAAGTCTCCCACAAGCTTGGGGGAGGCTTCTCAAGTTACTTAATGCTTTGCCTGATCATCCTCTTAAGAAACCTGAAATATTTGATATCTTTTATAATGAACTAACCGATGCTTCCAGAGATTACCTGGATAGTTGTGCTGGTTCTCTTTTCAGGGAAAGAACACCGGATGACGCTGAAATTCTATTGAATAATATGTTGGCTATTGAAAATAATTGGGCACCTCCCGAGCTACCTCGTGAGCCAGTTCCTGAGCCAATTACCGAGCCTATTCCTAATCCAACTCCGAAGAAGAGAGGTGTTCTATTTCTCAGTCCCGAAGATATGCAAGAGGCAAAGAAATCTATGAAAGAAAAAGGTATTAAAGCTGAAGATGTTAAGAATTTACCTCCTATTGAAGAAATACATGGTCTTAATTTACCGCCTGTTGAAGAAGTATATGATCTCAATTACTTATTTACTGAAGAACCTCCCGATATCCCGACACAGGTAGTAAAGGTAAATTCTCTCTATAGGTATGATAAAACTAAAGTCCCTCCTACTAAAATTGCTAGTCAGTGCTTGGATGAGTTTGATAACTTTATGTTTAAGCAAGATGACTTTAATGCTTATTTTGGTAGACAATTAAAACAGAATACCTTTATGATTAAATGCTTGCGTGATTATATGGCTGATATTAGAGGTGAACTTAAACTTGTTAGCAAACATGCTTCTATGGTTACCACTCAAGTTGAACAAGTACTTAAAGCTCAGAAAGAAGTGCTTGATGAAATGAATAGTAAGAAAAATGATTATGTTGTTAGAGTGGCTACTAGAACTGGTAGAATGACTCAGAAACCTTTGTATCCTGAAGGCCACCCTAAGATAATCAAGCAAGATTCTCAGAGAAATAATGTTGATATACCTAGTTCTTCTAAAAGGAAGAAAAAGAAAAATGATAGGACCGTGCAAACTTCTAGTGAACCTATTGCTGAACCACCTGAGAATCCAAATGATATCTCTGTGTTTGATGCTGAAACACAATCAGGTGATGAACATGAACCTAGTGATAATGTTAATGATAATGTTCATGTTGATGCTCAACCTAGTAATGATAATCATGTAGAAGTTGAACCTGCTGTTGATCTTGATAACCCACAATCAAAGAATCAACGTTATGATAAAAGAGATTTTGTTGCTAGGAAACATGGTAAAGAAAGGGAACCATGGGTTCAGAAACCCATGCCTTTTCCTCTGAAACCATCCAAGAAAAAGGATGATGAGGATTTTGAGCGCTTTGCTGAAATGATTAGGCCCATCTTTTTGCGTATGCGATTAACTGATGTGCTCAAAACAAATCCTTATGCTAAGTATATGAAGGATATTATTACTAATAAAAGAAAGATACCTGAAGCTGAAATTTCCACCATGCTTGCTAATTATACTTTTAAGGGTGGAATACCAAAGAAACTTGGAGATCCAGGACTACCTACTATACCTTGCTCCATTAAGAGAAATTATGTTAAAACTGCTTTATGTGATCTTGGAGCCGGTGTTATTGTTATGCCTATCTCTTTATATCGAAGACTTGACTTGAATAAGTTGACACCTACTGAAATATCTTTGCAAATGGCTGATAAATCAACTGCTATACCTGTCGGTATTTGTGAGGATGTGCCTGTTGTGGTTGCAAATGTTACTATTTTAACGGACTTTGTTATTCTTGATATTCCCGAGGATGATAGTATGTCTATTATTCTCGGAAGACCTTTCCTTAATACCGCAGGGGCCGTTATTGATTGCACCAAAGGCAATATCACTTTTCATGTTAATGGCAATGAGCACACAGTGCATTTTCCGAGGAAACAACCTCAAGTTTATAGTATCACCTCTATTGGAAAAGTTCCATCGATTATATTTGGAGGTTTTGAATTTCCTCTCCCTACTGTCAAGAAAAAGTATGATATTCTTATTGTTGGGGATTTTCATATCCCCGTTGAGGTAACTTAGTGTCATTCGAAATTTCTCCGGTTCCGGGATTACTCGGAATGAGTTTGTTAACAAGACTTGATCAACCTTGTTAGTGGGTTCATTTTGATGATCACGAGATGGATGAAACTAGAAGCACAACTTTCTTTACCCTCTTTATATTTTTTGTTATTTAGTAGAAATAAAGTAAAATAATATTTTTCTGTCTGTTTCCTGACTTATCCGTGCAATATAAAAATATCCCGAAAATAAAAGTCCTCAGAATGCCATGCCAATTTAATATGATTTTTTAGAATATTTGAGAATTTATGTGCAAAAATTACCACGGGGGAGCTGCCACCTGGCCACGAGGGTGGAGGGCGCGCCCTACCCCTGGGCGCCCCTGCCTTGTGGGCCCATGGTGGCCCTCCTCCACTTATTCCTGCACCCATCTTCTTCCTCTGCCTCACACAAACATGAAAAACCAACTCAAGCACGAGTTCCACCCCGTTCTTTGTGATTTTCGATCTCCTTGCTCAAAGCACCTCTCGCAAAACTGCTTGGGGAGATTGTTCCTTGGTATGTGACTCCTCCATTGGTCCAATTAGTTTTTGTTCTAGTGCTTTATTCATTGCAAATTTGTGCTGCATAGGTGACCATGTTCTTGAGCTTGCATGTCAAATTTATATGGTTCCAAGTAGTTCCAATGCTTTATATAGGCTCTAGGCACTTGTGAGAGTTGTTGCTATCAATTTTATTGAGGTTGGTTCACTTTTATTTGAAGTTACTAAAAAAATTCAGAAATTTTTCAGAGGAAACAATATGCTTAGGAGGATGTTCCAAGGTGGTCCTTCAAGGAAGCAAGGTCCGAGGCTTGCGATACGTGATGCTGACGAGGAACCACCAAGAGACGCACTCGTGAGGCCCTTTGAATGGACTTCGGAAAATTTTATGAATCAAGTGGGAATTAAAGAGAAATCTACGCATATTTGCGTAATGCTGGTCTTGAGGACTTTGAAGCTGATAAATGCCCACAGTATCGTGACCTCACAAGTTCATTTGTGGGGAGGTTCGATTTTTCATCTTCGCGTAATTCTCCCTCAGTCATGTTTGACCTTTATGACAAATTTTATACCATGGACTTAGAGGATTTCACTCTTGCATGCAAACTTCCATCTTGGGGTAGTATCAGGGATCCCCATAAATCTGAATATAGAGACTTTCTTGCTAGAATAACTGTGGGGGAATCTAGAGATATAGCGCAGGCCACTATAGGGAGCATTCACTTTCCTGCTATACATTATTTTGCTCTCTTCATTGGTAGATGTATAACCGCTAAGGATGAAGCATGTCACATGTGTGCCCCTGATCTCAGCATTCTTAGAAGTGCTGTGTTAGGAGACCAATCTTATCATATGGGCACCATTGTAGCTCATAGGTTGCATCACAATAGGCATAACGGAGATTTCTTTGGAGGAATTTATGCAACCTGCTTAGCTAATTTTCTTGATGTAGACATTCGTGAGGGTGATATGGAGTTACCCACTTCTTATTTAGATCTTGATTCTATGTTTTCCCACCAGTTCATTGAGAGGACTGGACCACCTTTCTAGTATCGACTAATCTTTAACAAATGGCATGTGGTCCGTGTTGCTCTTCCTGCTTCTACCTTCTTTGATTTTTAGGCGAGAGGAAAATATATTATTACCAGAGAGGAGGCAGATGAGTACGAGAGGAGAGCGGAGGTAGCTCGATGC
Source organism: Aegilops speltoides (assembly GCA_021437245.1). Lineage (NCBI taxonomy): Eukaryota > Viridiplantae > Streptophyta > Magnoliopsida > Poales > Poaceae > Aegilops > Aegilops speltoides. Next base: position 318,676,779 of record CM038145.1, on the reverse strand, counting down.
CACGCTGCAGCTCAGGAGGCGGTAGCCGCTGCATCGCAGTACGACCCCAGCTACACCTACGGGTATCAGCCAGGCCATCCCTGGCAATAGACCAACTTAGGACAAAAGTCTAAGCTTGGGGGAGTACGTATTTCCCACCGACATTACATTCATGTTCACACACACTCATTGCTAGATGTCGGTGCTCATACTCTTTCATTGTATTATCCATGCTAGTTTATTTTCTTTTTGCTGCTTTCTTCTTGTGTGTTTGATAAACCTTAAGAAAAAACAAAAAAAATTATGAGTAGTAGTTTATTTCTTTGCTTGTAGTGAAAATTAAAAAGGAAAACCCAAAAATATTTCCCTTTCTTCTTCTTACTTGTTGGGAGCTTTCCCGTGTAAATAGTTTTTATTTTTCTTTTCCTTTCCTTGGGGGTCGAGAAGACCATATTGAAAATGCTTAGTGGCTCTCATATGCATTATTGTTTATCTAACTTAGAGCCCATATTACTTGTCTTCTCTCTTGAGTTGAATGCTTGCAGATTCCAGCTTAGTCCAATGCACGTGCACTCTTATTATTATACACACTGTTCGGTCGTGCAAGTGAAAGGCAATAATGATGATATATGATGGACTTATTGAGAAGAGAAAAGCTGGTACGAACTCGACCTCTTTTGTTTTTTTAAATATGATGATTCATCGTTCCTGATTTAGCTATTATGAAGTAAACATATCTGCAATGACATTTAGAGATTATAGTTGCTTGTGCCATGCTTGATTAGCTATGAGTAATGGTTTACCTTGCGTGCCAACATGCTATTAGAATGATTATGATGTGGTATGATGGGGTGGTATCCTCCTTTAAATGCATTGAGTGACTCGACTTGGCACATGTTCACGCATGTAGTTGAATCCAATCAACATAGCCTTCATGATACTTATGTTCATGGTGGATTATATCCTACTCATGCTTGTACTCGGCGTGAATTAATTTTAATGCATGTTTACGACTGTTGTCACTCTCTCAGTTGGTCGCTTCCCACTCTTTTGCTAGCCTTCACCTGTACTAAGCGGGAATACTGCTTGTGCATCCAAACTCCTTAAACCCCAAGGTTATTCCATATGAGTCCACTATACCTACCTGAAAGATCGAGGATGTCGCCTAGAGGGGGGTGAATAGGCGTTTTAAAATAATTACGGTAGAGGCTTGAACAAATGCGGAATAAACCTAGCGGTTAATTTGTCAAGCACAAAACCTACAACAACTAGGCTCACCTATGTGCACCAACAACTTATGCTAAGCAAGATAAGCAACTATGTGATAGCAAGATATATGACAAAGAACAATATGGCTATCACAAAGTAAAGTGCATAAGTAAAGGGCTCGGGTAAGAGATAACCGAGGCACGCGGAGACGACGATGTATCCCGAAGTTCACACCCTTGCGGATGCTAATCTCCGTTTGGAGCGGTGTGGAGGCACAATGCTCCCAAGAAGCCACTAGGGCCACCAGTAATCTCCTCACGCCCTCGCACAATGCAAGATGTCGTGATTCCACTAAGGGACCCTTGAGGGCGGTCACCAACCCGCACAAATGGCGACCCTTGGGGCGGTCACCAAACCCGTACACTTTGGCAACCCTTGGGGACGGTCACGGAACTCGTCAAAATGCTCAGGCGATCTCCACAACCTAATTGGAGACCCGACGCTTGCACGAGCTTTACACCACAATGATTGAGCTCCAAACACCCCAACTGCCTAGGGCGCCAAGCACCCAAGAGGAACAAGCTCAAGGGCACCAAGCACCCAAGAGTAATAAGCTTCTCAAACTTCACTTCCACGTATCACCGTGGAGAACTCAAACCGACGCACCAAATGCAAGGGCAAGGGCACTCGGAGTGCCCAAGTCCTTCTCTCCCAAATCCCACCAAAGCAACTAATGCTAGGGAGGAAAATGAGAGGAAGAACGAAAGAAGAACACGAAGAACTCCAAGATCTAGATCCAAAGGGTTCCCCTCACAAAAAGGAGAAAGTGATTGGTGGAAATGTGGATCTAGATCTCCTCTCTCTTTTCCCTCAGAAACTAGCAAGAATCCATGGAGGGATTGAGAGTTAGCAAGCTCGAAGAAGGTCAACAATGGGGGAAGAACACGAGCTCAAAGGATGAAGTTCAATGGGGAAGAAGACACCTATATATAGTGGGGGAACCAATCCAACCGTTACCCCACTGAACACCCACGCACAGAGCGGTACTACCGCTTGGGCAGGGCGGTACTACCGCTTGGAGCGGTACTACCGCTCCCACCAGTGCAGATCTTGCCGTCTTGACGAGGAGGTCGGTTCTGGCCCCAGTAGCTGTACTACAGAGGAGTAGGAGCGGTACTACCGCTTGAGCGGTACTACCGCCACTCTTGCCGACTTAGTACCGTAAAACCCGACACTTAAAAACGTCGGTCTCGAGTCGAGGCGGTAGTAGCCGGAACCATCTGCGGTACTACGGCCGAAGCCACAAGCAGTACTACCGCTCGGGAGCGGTACTACCGCTTGAGTGCTTCAGCGGTACTACACGAGGATCTCTGATACTACTACTGGGCAGGTCGAGGCGAGGCACAAGGGAAGGAAAGGCTGCACCAGAGCGGGAGAAAAACAGAAATGCCATAACTTCTTCATATGAGCTCCGAATTGAGCAAACTCAAGCTTGTTGGATACAAGACAACGAGTAGCATCAAAACAAAGGAGTGAAACCTCCAACAAGAAGAACCGGCATACCCTCCAACATCGAAAACATCATAGAAGATGCAAGTGAACTCCGTTTTCAATGAACTCGAGCTTGTCATAAAAAGACCAAGAGCTCCAAATCTCACAAGGAGAAGAACCAAACAAGAACCAATAAGGATGATGCAAGGATGCAATGGTTTGAGCTCTCTACGAACGATACGATCAAGCAACTCATCGAGAGCCCCCCTTGATAGTACAACAATCGATCCTATAACCCGGTCTCCCACAACTACCATGAGATCGGTAAAATAGAAAACCTATCAAGGGCAAACCTTTGCCTTGCACATGGTCCACTTGAGCTAGATGATGATGATCTTGACTCCCTCAAGTTGGACCACCTTTCTTGATTGCGTTGGCTCGATGAAGACTAGTTGATTGCTCCCCCATACTCCACTATGGGTGAGCCTCTCTTCCGCACATCTTCACAAGTCCATTGTCACCACAATGGACGACAAGCTTCAAGCATTTGATCTCTTCGTGATGCTTCACTTGAACTTGCACACCACAACCTAACCCCACAAAGAACTCTCACGAAGATCATGGGTTAGTACACAAAGCGTAATTGACAATGCTTACCATACCATGGGATCGCTTGATCCCTCTCGGTACATCTTCTATGCTTTGTGTGTTGATCAACTTGATTCACTCTTTGACTTAGTCTTGATTAACCTTGAATATTTCCAACTCTCTTCATTTGGATGATGTCTTGAAGGTAAACATGAATGATCACACACTCTTCTTCTTCAAGACATGCTTGCTATAAGCACAACACTCATATGACCAATCTTTGGATAATTCCTTAATAGCACCTTGGTCATCACAAACTCTCCTTGAAACCAACAAATGGACTCCAAGAGAAGCCTATGGACAAACCCTTCAAATATAACTCAAGGCGACCATTAGTCCATAGAGATTGTCATCAATTACCAAAACCAAACATGGGGGCACCGCATGTTCTTTCAATCTCCCCCATTTTGGTAATTGATGACAATCACTTTCAAGAGAGTTTATATAGGAATTATGCATCACCATGCAATGTAACAACCAATAGTGCATGCGAATGATATGCAAATGCTACGGAAACAAAAACCAAAGCTACTCCACAAAACTCTCTGAAACTTCTCCCCCATTGGCATCGATTGCCAAAAAGGGCAAAAAGCTTAGAAGGCTAATATAAATTGTGGTCCTCCAAAAATTGTGTATTTCTCAACAAGGGAGTGGAATGCAATACACAAATCCAACTGTCAATACTTGGAGGAAGACAAACTATATTGAGGCCCAAAGATTGCAACAGAAAGATATGCCACAAAGACATAACAAAGAGAGAGGCAAGCAATCAGAAGATACCAAAAGAAGCAAGCAATCAATGGATATCAATTGAACCAACTAGAACAATGATCCTACATGCCACAAGAATAAAGATATTATGATATGAGCAAAGGATTGTTCTAAAGAAACTAGAGACGCTCCCCATGATTTGTGCACATATAAGAATTTTGTATTTGAATACAAAGTGCACAAAATAGGATCATAGCTCCCCCAGAATCAATAGAAACTCACATCCAGTGCAAGTGAGCATATAGGAAACAAAGCCTAGCGCTTGCAACAAGCACATGGTTGAGCAACACGTAAAGGAGGCAACTTAAGAATAGGCTCAACCAAAACGGATGTGTGTGAGTCAAGGCAATGCACTTGAGAAGACTAATGTACGGATGAGCATTAAGCATCAATATAGTCCTGAAAGAAAGAGATACACGGTGCAGGGCATGTCATTCCCACATACAACTTGCAAACGGGTTCACAAGCTCACTAGTAAGCATATAAAGAACCAATGCTTGTGTCAACCCATAGTGAAGATAGACGATGAAAGCCTCATCAAGACGAGGGATACCAATTAAGATGGCAAAGGACTCGTCAAGACAAGCAAGAGGAAAAAGATCTTCACCACAAAAGAGTGCATCAAGATGCAACGAAGTAAGACACGCACTCAAGGCAAATGCTTTCACGGAGCCACCAAAGAAATAACATAAGAAGGACAAAGTGGACGTGAAAGAAAGGATATCATCTAGCGATGTAATTTCTCTCAAGTGTATAAGGTTCTAGGTAGACGAAATCATGATGATATTTCTCTACAAAGAAGGATGTACACCCAAAATAGTTACAACATGAAGGAACAAGATATCCAAAAAGAAGTCATACATATACCAATAAGATATTTGCATGGAGCATTGCACATAGCTAGATATGGTCTTATTGTATATAAATGAATTCCAATCACACATCCATCAAAGACATCACAACTAGCAACAAGAGATCATCGTTGGGATGCTTTGAGAAAGGAAACAAGTATCACAAGATATGAAATGAATATCATGCCAAGATGCAACCTACACAAGGTTGAGTGCAAGAGAGGAAAGCATGAATGGATACTTGTTACTGAGATATCAGTGGAAGGATGTAGTAGATACCAATTGAAGGTAGATAGTAGTTCATTGATCATCCTAGCTTGACTCCAATATGCACATGGTGACAACACCTTCCTTGTAAGTGAGCCGAGCATCCAATGTATCTCCAAATGTTCCTAGAAGAACAACACAAACTAAACGGTACCCAAACTCATCGGGACCATTGAGACCAGTAATGTTCCTAGAGGAAGGTAGATAGTACGACAATCGATCCTATAACCCGGTCTCCCACAACTACCATGGGACCGGTAAAATAGAAAACCTATCAAGGGCAAACCTATGCCTTGCACATGGTCCACTTGAGCTAGATGATGACAATCTTGACTCCCTCAAGTTGGACCACCTTTCTTGATTGCGTTGGCTCGATGAAGACTAGTTGATTGCTCCCCCATACTCCACTATGGGTGAGCCTCTCTTCCGCACATCTTCACAAGTCCATTGTCACCACAATGGACGACAAGCTTCAAGCATTTGATCTCTTCGTGATGCTTCACTTGAACTTTCACACCACAACCTAACCCCACAAAAAACTCTCACGAAGATCATGGGTTAGTACACAAAGCGTAATTGACAATGCTTACCATACCATGGGATCGCTTGATCCCTCTCGGTACATCTTCTATGCTTTGTGTGTTGATCAACTTGATTCACTCTTTGACTTAGTCTTGATCAACCTTGAATATTTCCAACTCTCTTCATTTGGATGATGTCTTGAAGGTAAACATGAATGATCACACACTCTTCTTCTTCAAGACATGCTTGCTATAAGCACAACACTCATATGACCAATCTTTGGATAATTCCTTAATAGCACCTTGGTCATCACAAACTCTCTTGAAACCAACAAATGGACTTCAAGAGAAGCCTATGGACAAACCCTTCAAATATAACTCAAGGCGACCATTAGTCCATAGAGATTGTCATCAATTACCAAAACCAAACATGGGGGCACCGCATGTTCTTTCACTACCTATATGCGGTATTTACCTGCCGTTCCAAGTAAATTTGTATGTGCCAAACTCTAAACCTTCAAATAAACATTCTGTTTTGCATGCTCGAATAGCTCATGTGTCAACTAGAGCTGCCCTTATCTTCCGTGTTAGGCGGGTTATTCTCAAGAGGAGTGGACTCCGCTCCTCATTCACGAAAAAATGGCTGGTATCCGGATGCCCAAATCCCATGCTTCGTGCAAACTAAATCAAAATAACGCAAACAAAACTCCCTTGGGACCCGTTGAATGTTGGAGGCACTCGTTGTTTCGAGCAAGCCATGGATTGATGCTTGTGGAGGAAGGGGAGTATAAACTTTACCATTCTATTTGGGAACCGCCTATAATCTGTTTAGCATGGAAGATATCGTCGTCTTTTAGTTGTCATGTTGACAATGAAAGTATGCCGCTCAAAATATAATTTATCTCTATTTCAAAATCGAGCTCTGGCACCTCTACAAATCCCTGCTTCCCTCTGCGAAGGGCCTATCTATTTACTTTTATGTTGAGTCATCACCCTTCTTATTAAAGCACCCACTGGAGAGCACACTGTCGTTTGCATTCATTATTATTAGTTTATATTGGGTATGACTTGACTGGTTCTCTTTTACCATGAATTACAATGTTTAGTCAGTCCTTGATCTTTAAAGGTGCTCTGCATTTATGTTTTGCAGTCTCAGAAAGGGCTAGCGAGATACCATTTTGTTATATCATGTTATGATTATTTTGAGAAAGTGTTGTCATCCGAGTTTTATTATTGTGGCTCGCTAGCTGATTATGCTATTGATATGAGTAATTGTGAGACCTACGTGTTATTGTGAGTATGGTTAGTTCATAATAACTGCTGAAACCTGAATGCTGGCTTTTCATGTTTACAACAACAAGAGCAAACAAAGTTTGTAAAAGTTTTTCTTTTTCTCTTTCAGTTTGTCAACTGATTTGCTTGAGGACAAGCAAGGGTTTAAGCTTGGGGGAGTTGATACGTCTCCGTCATATCTACTTTTCCAAACACTTTTGCCCTTGTTTTGGACTCTAACTTGTATGATTTGAATGGAACTAACCCGGACTGACGCTGTTTTCAGCAGAATTGCCATGGTGTTGTTTTATGTGCCAAAAACAAAAGTTCTCGGAATGACCTGAAACTCCACGGAATATCTTAGAATAAATAATAAAAAATCCTCACCAAAGATGAAGACCAGGGGGCCCACACCCTGTCCACGAGGGTGGGGGGCGCGCCCCTCCCCCATGGGCGCGCCCCCTACCACTCCAACTCCATATATTGGCTTTTGGGGAGAAAAAAATCAGAGAGAAGAAATCATCGCATTTTACGATACGGAGCCGCTGCCAAGCCCTAATCTCTCTCGGGAGGGCTGATCTGGAGTCCGTTCGGGGCTCCGGAGAGGGGGATTCGTCGCCGTCGTCATCATCAACCATCCTCCATCACCAATTTCATGATGCTCACCGCCGTGCGTGAGTAATTGCATCGTAGGTTTGCTGGACGGTGATGGGTTGGATGAGATTTATCATGTAATCGAGTTAGTTTTGTTAGTGTTTGATCCCTAGTATCCATTATGTTCTGAGATTGATGTTGCTATGACTTTGCTATGCTTAATGCTTGTCACTAGGGCCCGAGTGCCATGATTTCAGATCTGAACCTATTATGTTTTCATGAATATATGTGTGTTCTAGATCCTATCTTGCAAGTCTGTAGTCACCTACTATGTGTTATGATCCGGCAACCCCGAAGTGACAATAATCGGGATCACTCCCGGTGATGACCATAGTTTGAGGAGTTCATGTATTCACTATGTGCTAATGCTTTGTTCCGGTTCTCTATTAAAAGGAGGCCTTAATATCCCTTAGTTTCCAATAGGACCCCGCTGCCACGGGAGGGTAGGACAAAAGATGTCATGCAAGTTCTTTTCCATAAGCACGTATGACTATATACGGAATACATGCCTACATTACATTGATGAACTGGAGCTAGTTTTGTGTCACCCTATGTTATGACCGCTACATGATGAACCACATTCGGCATAATTATCCATCACTGATCCGGTGCCTACGAGTTTTTCATATACTGGTTTACGCTTATTTACTTTTCCGTCGCTACTGTTACAATCACTACAAAATACCAAAAACATTACTTTTGTTGTCTTTACTTTGGTTACCGTTACCACGACTATCATATTACTTTGCTACTAAACACTTTGCTGCAGATACTAAGTTTCCAGGTGTGGTTGAATTGACAACTCAGCTGCTAATACTTGAGAATATTCTTTGGCTCCCCTTGTGTCGAATCAATAAATTTGGGTTGAATACTCTACCCTCGAAAACTGTTGCGATCCCCTATACTTGTGGGTTATCATCCAAGGACTCGCACTTGTCAATGGCGTCCTTCACCTCTTGCTCGACTTCGGCCACCTGAGCTTCATGTTGGCGGCGAGCAGTCTGCTCCGCCTCCAGCTCCCCAGCCGCTTTATCAGCGGCTGCCTTGTTCGCCTCCACCTCCTTCTTTGCTTGGGCAAGCGCACTTTTGAGGGATTCGACCTCAACTGCGCCAACTATGATCATAATCACAAAATAACATGAGTTAAAAGACTCACTATACATATCACTTCTGATATTAACATGAATTCTTCTTCAAAACTTCCGCATACCTTGCGTTTCCTCAAACCGCTTGTTAATGTGGTCGAGCTCCACATCGGCCACCCGAAGCTTCCGGTTGAGCTCGGAAACCTCTGCGGCATGGGCAGTCGCCGCCAGCATGGATGCCTGTTATACAATTAGCATAGTATATTATTGTCCGAATTATCATGGGATCCTCTATCCGGATTCTTTTAATCCGGACAGAGTCTCAGGGGCTACTGTCTATGCACAGGTTTATCCTTTTCATATGGTAAATTTGTTTAGAGCATTACGTCGCATACCTCAAAGCCCGTCAGTAGGCTGCAGGAGGCTTTGTTCAGTCCGCTTTTTGCCGACTGAACCTTTTCCATAACCACACATGGGTGCGGTGCTCCTCCACAATGGAAGCACTTCGCAGTGCTTCCTCCAGAGCATGAGCTGCCTCCGGATTAACGGAGGCTGCTGGTGGAGCTGTTGCTCCTCCCCCCTCTCTCAAAGGGGGCTGCGTACCCAATCCCAGAGTCGTGGTGGTCTCCGGAATGGTGTTCGGTGGGGGCCCAGACTGACGGGGTTCCCTGCTACATCTTGAGCTTGCGTTGGTTTTCCTTGAAGAGGAAAGGGTGATGCAGCAATAGTAGCGTAAGTATTTCCCTCAGTTTTTGAGAACCAAGGTATCAATCCAGTAGGAGGCTCCTCAAAAGTCCCACGCACCTACACAAACAAACAAGAACTCGCAACCAACACAATAAATGGGTTGTCAATCCCTTCAAGGCCACTTGCGAAAGTGAGATCTGATAGAGATAATATGATAAGATAAATATATTTTTGGTATTTTATAATATAGATTGGAAAAGTAAAGATGCAAACAAAAGTAGATTGAAAGCTTATATGATAAAAGATAGACATGGGGGCCATAGGTTTCACTAGTGGCTTCTCTCAAGATAGCATAAGTATTACGGTTGGTGAACAAATTACTGTCGAGCAACTGATAGAAAAGCGAATAATTATGATATTATCTAGGCATGATCATGTATATAGGCATCACGTCCGTGACAAGTAGACCGATTCCTGCCTGCATCTACTACTATTACTCCACACATCGACCGCTATCCAGCATGCATCTAGAGTATTAAGTTCATAAAGAACAGAGTAACGCATTAAGAAAGATGACATGATGTAGAGGGATAAACTCATGCAATATGATATAAACCCCATCTTTTTATCCTCGATGGAAACAATACAATACGTGCCTTGCTGCCCCTGCTATCACTGGGAAAGGACACCGCAAGATTGAACCCAAAGCTAAGCACTTCTCCCATTGCAAGAAAGATCAATCTAGTAGGCCAAACCAAACCGATAATTCAAAGAGACTTGTAAAGATAACTTAATCACACATAAAAGAATTCAGAGGAGATTCAAATATTCTCATAGATAAACTTGATCATAAACCCACAATTCATCGGATCTCGACAAACACACCGCAAAAAGAGTTACATCGAATAGATCTCCAAGAAGATCGAGGAGAACTTTGTATTGAGATCCAAAGAGAGAGAAGAAGCCATCTAGCTAATAAATATGGACTCGAAGGTCTGTGGTAAACTACTCACAACTCATCGGAAGGCCCTTGGAGATGATGTAGAGGCCCTCCATGGTTGATTCCCCCTCCGGTGGAGCACCGGCGAAGGATCCAAGATGGGATCTCGCGGATACAGAAGGTTACGACGGTGGAAATAGTTTTTCGTGGTTGCTTCTGATGTTTTCGGGGTACATGGGTATATATAGGAGGAATAAGTAGGTCGGTGGACGCTCGAGGGGCACACGAGGGTGGGGGGGCGCCCACCTATTGGGGGCACGTCGGGCACCCTCGTGGCCGCCTGGCTTGTTTCTTGACTTCCACTCCAAGTCCTCTGGATCACGTTTGTTCCAAAAAGATCGCTCCCGAAGGTTTCATTACGTTTGGACTCCATTTGATATTCATTTTCTTCGAAACACTGAAATAGGCAAAAAAAACAGCAATTCGGGCTGGGCCTCCGGTTAGTAGGTTAGTCCCAAAAATGATATAGAAGTGTAAAGTAAAGCCCATGAACATCCAAAACGGGTAATATAATAGCATGGAAAAATCAAAAATTATAGATACGTTGGAGACGTATCATTCCCCATCGTGGGTTGTCATGGGGGTCGCCTCCCCATGTCTTCGGCGCCCGAGGTGTCAACCTCAGGCGCCTTCTCGATGGCCTCGCCCGCCCCTCCTCGGCCAGGAGAAGTCCTTTGGGACAACTCATCGGTGTCCTCCATGGCAGTAGGCGAGGGGATTCGTGGCAGCGTATCTCTCTCCTCTTGCTCAGGAGGCAAGGAATTCCCCTCCGACAGGGGAGTATGCGGAATCTCGCGGGGAGGGATGAAAGGCAAATAACAATATTACATAACAGAGGCAGGTAAGCTGAAGACGAATAGTAAGATTATGAGTACTTACAATTCGGCCAGGGGCTTCACCCTGGGAGGTCTCTTGGGGATGTGTTCGAACTCTGAGTCCAAACTGTCCGAGAGGGTTATCTTCCCTCTCTTTGGCGCCATCCCCTCCGGGTCTTTGGAGGCCGTCCTCTTCTTCCTCCTCCCCTTGCGGGGGGGAGTCACTTTCCACCGCCTCCTCCTCATCTTCTTCGTCTCCCTCATGAGAGGAGATGATCTCGATCTCTCCGGACACAGCGTTTGAAGGGCCTCTGCGGCGGGGGCCGCCCTTGGCCTCCTTGCCCTTCTTCTTGTTCTTCTTCTCCAGCGCTTGATAGAGCGTCGGGACCAGCATCTCCGTCAGCTGGGGAGTGGCTGGGCCCTCCGGCAACGGAGCTGGACTGTCGATCTGCTCCGCCTTTGCTGTCCAGCCCTGTGAGGAAGAGAGCTGATAAGATTTCTATTAATTAAAACATCAGCCAAATAGGACTTCGGAAAAACTAATGGTTACCTGAGGCCGGATTCTCGATGTCGAGTCTGATGTCCTCATTCTTCATGGGCCAGCTCCTTTGGGCCTTGAAGAGCAGCTTCCATATTTCTTTGTGTGTAGTGCGGAAGAAGACTACAGGGTCCGCGGCCCCTCCGGATTGAACTCCCACATGGGGGAGGCCTGGTGTTCGTAGGGAAGGACATGGCAGAAAGAGCATTATCTGCACCACGTTGGTGAGGCCGATGTTCGTGCCAGCATGTTGGTGATGCGCTTCTGCAGCATCTTCACCTCAGTCTGGAACCTCCAGTGAATACCCTTGGCAGTCCACGAGGTGAGCCTCGTAGGGGGTCCGGATCTGAACTCAGGAATTGCCACCCAATTGGCACGGTGGGGTTCGATGATGTAGAACCACTCATGCTGCCTGACCTTGACGGTCTCGATGAAAGCCCCTTTGGACCATGTGGCGTTGGGAAACTTGCTTACCATGGCCCCGCCACAATCCACATGCTGTCCATCGACCATCTTCGGCTTCAGATGAGGAAAATATGCCCTAGAGGCAATAATAAAGTTGTTATTTTATATTTCCTTATTCATGATAAATTTTTATTATTCATGCTAGAATTGTATTAACCGGAAACATGATACATGTGTGGATACATAGACAAAACAACGTGTCCCTAGTATGCCTCTACTAGACTAGCTCATTGATCAAAAGATGGTTAAGTTTCCTAGCCATGGACATGAGTTGTCATTTGATAACGGGATCACATCATTAGTAGAATGATGTGATAGACAAGACCAAACCGTTAGCTTAGCATAATGATCGTTCAGTTTCATTGCTACTGCTTTCTTTGTGTCAAATATATATTCCTCCGACTATGAGATTATGCAACTCCCGGACACCGGAGGAATGCCTCGTGTGCTATCAAAATTCACAACGTAATTGGGTGATTATAAATATGCTCTACAGGTAACTCCGAAGGTGCTTGTTGGGTTGGCATAAATCGAGATTAGGATTTGTCACTCTGAGTATCGGAGAGGTATCTCTGGGCCCTGTCGGTAATGCACATCATATGAAGCCTTGCAAGCAATGTGACTAATGAGTCAGTTATGGGATGATGCACTACGGAATGAGTAAAGAGACTTGCCGGTAACAAGATCGAACTAGGTATGGAGATACCGACGATCGAATCTCGAGCAAGTAACATATTGATGACAAAGGGAATAACTATATTGACATTGCAGTTCGACCGATAAAGATCTTAGTAGAATATGTGGGAACCAATATGAGCATCCAGGTTCCGCTATTTGTTGTTGACCGGACAGGAGTCTCGGTCATCTCTACATAGTTCTCGAACCCGTAGGGTCCTCACGCTTAACGTTCGATGACGATTGGTATTATATGAGTCATGTGTTTTGGTGACCGAAGCTTGTTCGTAGTCCTGGATGAGATCACGAACATGATGAGGAGTACATAAATGGTCAAGAGGTAAATATTGGTATATTGGAAGGTTACATTCAGACACCAGAATGGTTTCAGGAAGTTTTGAATAAGTTTCAGAGTACCGGGAGGTTACCGCAACCCCCCGGAAAAGTTAATGGGCCACATGAGCCTTAGTGGGGAAGAGAGGGCCGGCCATAGGAGGTGCCCCCCCCTTTCCAATCCGAATTGGACAAGGGGTGGGGCGGCACCCCCCTTCCCTCTCCTACTCCCTCTCCATTTCCTCCTTTGCTACTCCAGAAAGAAGGAAAAAGGGGTGGCCGAATCCTACTAGGAGCGGAGTCCTAGTAGGACCCCCCCCCCATGGCGCGCGCCCCTGGTGGTCGGCCTCCTCCTCCCTCCTTTATATACGGGGGAAGGGGGCACCCCAAAGGCACAACATTGTCTTAGCCGTGTGCGGTGCCCCCCTCCACCATTTACTCCTCCGATAGTATCATCGTAGTGCTTAGGCGAAGCCCTGCGCAGATCACATCACCAACACCGTCATCACGTCGTCATGCTGACAGAACTCATCGACTCCATCGACACTCTACTGGATCAAGAGTTCGAGGGACGTCATTGAGCTAAAGGTGTGCAGAACTTGGAGGTGTCGTACGTTCGGTACTTGATCGGTTAATTCGATAAGACGTTCGACTACATCAACCGCGTTAATTTAACGCTTCCGCTTTCGGTCTACAAGTGTACGTGGACACACTGTCCCCTCTCGTTGCTATGCATCTCCTAGATAGATCTTGCGTGAGCGTAGGAACTTTTTTGAAATTGCATGCTACGTTTCCCAACATCAGATTGAAAACCTTAAGCCACAGGCTAAAGTGTGGTGGGATGCGGAGTAGAGCCTCACACATGACGATGAACGCTGATATATGGAGGAAGGAATTTGGGGCTAGATCATGGAAATCTAGCCCGTAGTATAACATAAGGCCGCGATGGAGGGGAAACCCTAGCCCCTGAGGAAATGGGGCAGGAACACAACCCTTTCGTGGGGCACGGGAGTGGGGATGACTTGGTCCTTATCGGGAAGCATGTGCGCGATGTTCGCAGATAGGTACCCCGCGCTCCGGAGATCCTTCACCTCCTTCTCAGTGACGGAGGAGGCCTCCCACTTATCCTTGGAGACTGAACCAGCCATGGCTAGATAGTGTGGTTGCAGTGGGAAAGATGGGAGGTTTTTTGGGCGCTGGAGCTTGGAAGATTGGAAGACAGGGGCTAGAGGAAGGCGTGGGGAAGAAAGGAGAAATCTTTGCTCTCTTATAGGCGATGAAAATGCTAACCGTCCCCCACTTAAGCCTTAAACCTCGCCTATTCCCAATGAGATCTTGCGCCAGGAGCGGTTGGGTTACCCAAGTCCCATTGATGAGAATCCCATAATAAGTGGCATGATCTCTGTTTTGACGATACGTGCTAAAAGGGGCTCAACCTCGAAACACGAAATGGGGAGTGTGAAAATGATTCAAAATACTGAAGAGTCAAGTGTGACTCTTCGCCGGAAAAAGTTGTCAGTAAAGACACTATTTCTATTTTTATATCTTGCCTTCATGGCTAAGGGTTGTGTTGACTATACAGAGCTGGATACAGTTCTTTTATAAGGGAGGTTGACGTGTGATATTCAAGAAGACGAACTCGCCTCACAATGCCGAAGACAATCCACGTGCCGAAACGTCATCATTGAAGACTGGTTCAGGGGCTACTGAGGGAGTCCTGGACTAAGGGGTTCTCGAGCGTCCGGTCTATTTGATATGGGCCGGACTGATGGGCTGTGAAGATAAAGGAAGAAGACCACCTCCCGTGTCTGGGTAGGACTCCTGTATGCGTGAACGGCAAGATTGGTGTCCGGATATGCTATTTCCATTCCCTGTAAACTGACTCTGTACAATCCTAGGGCCCTCCGGTGTCTATATAAACCGGAGGGTTTAGTCCGCAGGCAGGATCATATTATTCATAAGCTAGACAAGCTAGGGTTTAGCCATTACAATCTCGAGGTATATCAACTCTTGTAACCCCTATACTCATCGAATACAATCAAGCAGGATGTAGGGTTTTACCTCCTTTAAGAGGGCCCGAACCTGGGTAAACATTGTGTCCCTTTATCCATTGTTACCATTGATCCTCAGACGCACAGCTTGGGCCCCCCTACCGAGATCTACCGGTTTTGACACCGACAGTCATCTAGCTAGATTGCTTTCTCTTTCTCTTTGGCAGGAGATGTGCTTTGTAGTAGGTTCAATCTTGCAGTGATCTTGCCATGTGACAGAAGGGGCAAAGTGGAGGAAATATGCCCTAGAGGTAATAATAAAGTTATTATTTATTTCCTCATATCATGATAAATGTTTATTATTCATGCTAGAACTGTATTACCTGGAAACATAATACATGTGTGAATACATAGACAAACAGAGTGTCACTAGTATGCCTCTACTTGACTAGCTCGTGAATCAAAGATGGTTAAGTTTCCTAACCATAGACATGAGTTGTCATTTGATTAACGGGATCACATCATTAGGAGAATGATGTGATTGACTTGACCCATTCCGTTAGCTTAGAACTTGGTCGTTTAGTATGTTGCTATTGCTTTCTTCATGACTTATACATGTTCCTATGACTATGAGATTATGTAACTCCCGTTTACCGGAGGAACACTTTGTGTGCTACCAAACATAACATAACTGGGTGATTATAGAGGTGCTCTACATGTGTCTCTGAAGGTACTTGTTGAGTTGACGTATTTCGAGATTAGGATTTGTCACTCCGATTATCGGAGAGGTATCTCTGGGCCCTCTCGGTAATGCACATCACTATAAGCCTTGCAAGCAATGTAGATAATGAGTTAGTTACGAGATGATGCATTACGTAATGAGTAAAGAGACTTGCCGGTAACGAGATTGAACTAGGTATGGAGATACCGACGATCGAATCTCGGGCAAGTAACATACCGATGACAAAGGGAACAACATATGTTGTTATGTGGTTTGACCGATAAAGATCTTCGTAGAATATGTGGGAGCGAATATGAGCATCCAGGTTCCGCTATTGGTTATTGACCGGAGACGTGTCTCAGTCATGTCTACATAGTTCTCGAACCCGTAGGGTCCGCATGCTTAAAGTTAGATGACGGTTATATTATGAGTTTATGTGTTTTGATGTACCGAAGGTAGTTCGGAGTCTCGGATGTGATCATGGACATGACGAGGAGTCTCGGAATGGTCGAGACATGAAGATTGATATATTGGACGACTAATATCGGACATCGGAATAGTTCCGAGGGTTATCGGATATATATCGGAGTACCGGGGGTTACCGGAACCCCCCCCCCCCACGGAAGTTATTGGGCCTTATGGGCCTTAGTGGAAAGGAGAGAGGGAGACCAGGAGGTGGCGCGCGGCCTCCCTTGCCCCAATCCGAATTGGGAAAGGGGAGGGGGCAGCGGCCCCCCTTCTCCTTCCTTCTCTCCACCTCCTCCTTCCCCCTTCTCCTACTTGGAATAGGAAAGGGGGGGGCAAACCTAATTGGAGTAGGATTGCCCCCCTTGGACGCGCCTCTCCCCTTGGCCGACCCTCTCCTCCCCCCTTTATATACGGAGGAGGGGGCACCCCATAGACACAACAATTGATCCTTGAGATCTCTTAGCCGTGTGCGGTGCCCTCCTCCACCATAGTTCACCTCGATAATATTGTAGTGGTGCTTAGGCGAAGCCCTGCATCGGTAGAACATCATCATCGTCACCACACCGTCGTGCTGACGGAACACTCCCTCAGAGCTCGGCTGGATCGGAGTTCAAGGGACATCATCGAGTTGAACGTGTGCAAGAACTCAGAGGTGCCGTGCGTTTGGTACTTGATCGGTCGGATCATGAAGACGTACGGCTACATCAACCGCGTTGTGCTAACGCTTCCGCTTTCGGTCTACGAGGGTACGTGGACACACTCTCCCCTCTCGTTGCTATGCATCACCATGATCTTGCGTGTGCGTAGGAATTTTTTTGAAATTACTACGTTCCCCAACAGTGGCATCCGAGCCTGGTTTTATGCATTGATGTTATATGCACGAATAGAACACAAGTGAGTTGTGGGCGATACAAGTCATACTGCTTACTAGCATGTCATACTTTGGTTCGGCGGTATTGTTGGATGAAGCGGCCCGGACCAACATTACGCGTACGCTTACGCGAGACTGGTTCTACCGATGTGCTTTGCACACAGGTGGCTGGCGGGTGTTAGTTTCTCCAACTTTAGTTGAACCGAGTGTGACTACGCCCGGTCCTTGCGAAGGTTAAAACAACATTAACTTGACGAACTATCGTTGTGCTTTTGATGCGTAGGTAAGAACGGTTCTTGCTAAGCCCGTAGCAGCCACGTAAAACTTGCAACAACAAAGTAGAGGACGTCTAACTTGTTTTTGCAGGGCATGTTGTGATGTGATATGGTCAAGACGTGATGCTATATTTTATTGTATGAGATGATCATGTTTTGTAACCGAGTTATCGGCAACTGGCAGGAGCCATATGGTTGTCGCTTTATTGTATGAAATGCAATCACCCTGTAATTGCTTTACTTTATCACTAAGCGGTAGTGATAGTCGTAGTAGCAATAGTTGGCGACACGACAACGATGCTACGATGGAGATCAAGGTGTCACGCCGGTGACGATGGTGATCATGATGGTGCTTCGGAGATGGAGATCATAAGCACAAGATGATGATGGCCATATCATATCACTTATATTGATTGCATGTGATGTTTATCTTTTATGCATCTTATCTTGCTTTGATTGACGGTAGCATTTTAAGATGATCTCTCACTAAATTTCAAGATAAAAGTGTTCTCCCTGAGTATGCACCGTTGCCAAAGTTTGTCGTGCCCAGACACCACATGATGATCGGGTGTGATAAGATCTACGTCCATCTACAACGGGTGCAAGCCAGTTTTGCACACGCAGAATACTTAGGTTAAACTTGACGAGCCTAGCATATGCAGATATGGCCTCGGAACACTGAGACCGAAAGGTCGAGCGTGAATCATATAGTAGATATGATCAACATAGTGATGTTCACCATTGAAAACTACTCCATTCCACGTGATGACCGGTGATGGTTTAGTTGATTTGGATCACGTGATCACTTAGATGATTAGAGGGATGTCTATCTAAGTGGGAGTTCTTAAGTAATATGATTAATTGAACTTAAATTTATCATGAACTTAGTACCTGATAGTATTTTGCTTGTCTATGTTTGTTGTAGATAGATGGCCCGTCTTTGTTGTTACATTAAATTTTAATGCGTTCCTTGAGAAAGCAAAGTTGAAAGATGATGGTAGCAATTACACGAATCGGGTCCGTAACGAGGATTATCCTCATTGCTGCATAGAAGAATTACGCCCCGGAAGCACCGCTGGGTGCCAGCCTGCTGCAGATGCAATCGACGACGTTAAGAATGTCCGGAAGAGCAAAGTCGATGACTACTCTATAGTTCGATGTGCCATGCTTTACGGCTTAGAATCGGACTTCAACGACGTTTTGAACGTCATGGAGCATATGAGATGTTCCAGAGTTGAAGTTAATATTTCAAGCAAATGCCCGGATTGAGAGATATGAAGTCTCCAATAAGTTCTACAACTGCAAGATGGAGGAGAATGGGTCACGGTGAACATATACTCAAAATGTCCGGTATTGCAATCACTTGATTCAACTGGGAGTTAATCTTCTGGATGATAGTGTCATTGACAGAATTTTTCAATCACTGCCACCAAGCTATAATAGCTTCGTGATGAACTATAATATGCAAGGGATGAACAAGACAATTCCCGAGCTCTTCGTAATGCTAAAGGCCGCGGAGGTAGAAATCAAGAAGGGGCATCAAGTGTTGATGGTCAATAAGACCACCAGTTTCAAGAAAAGGGCAAAGGGAAGAAGAAGGGAACTTCAAGAAGAACGCAAACAAGTTGTGCTCAAGAGAAGAAACCCAAGTCGGACCTAAGCACGAGACTAAGTGCTTCTATCGCAAGCGATCGGACACTAGAAGTGCAACCCCCAAGTATTTGGCGATAAGAAGGATGGCAAGGTGAACGAAGGTATATGTGATATACATGTTATTGATGTGTACCTTACGAGCTCGCAGAGCACACAGTATTTGATACTTGGTTCATTGCTAATATTTGCAACTCGAAACAGGAACTACGGATTAAGCAGACACTGGCTAAGGACGAGGTGACGATGCGCGTGGGAAATGGTTCCAAAGTCGATGTGATCGCCGTCGGCATGCTACCTCTACATCTACCTTCGGGATTAGTATTAGACCTAAATAATTGTTATTTGGTGCCAGCGTTGACCATGAACATTATATCCGGATCTTGTTTGATGCGAGATGGTTATTCATTTAAATCTAAGAATAATGGTTGTTCTATTTATATGAGTAATATCTTTTATGGTCATGCACCCTTAAAGAGTGGTCTATTTCTGATGAATCTCGATAGTGATACACATATTCATAATGTTGAAGCCAAAAGATGCAGAGTTGATAATGATAGTGCAACTTATTTGTGGCACTGCCATTTAGGTCATATTGGTGTAAAGGGCATGAAGAAACTCCATACTGATGGACTTTTGGAATCACTTGATTATGAATCACTTGGTACTTGCAAACCATGCCTCATGGGAGAGATGACTAAAACGCCGTTCTCCGGAACTATGGAGCGAGCAACTGATTTATTGGAAATCATACATACTGATGTATGTGGTCCAATGAATATTGAGGCTCGCGGCGGGTATCGTTATTTTCTCACCTTTACAGATGATTTGAGCATATATGGGTATATCTACTTAATGAAACATAAGTTTGAAACATTTGAAAAGTTCAAAGAATTTCAGAGTGAAGTTGAAAATCATCATAACAAGAAAATAAAGTTTCTATGATCTGATCATGGAGGAGAATATTTGAGTTACGAGTTTGGTCTACATTTGAAACAATGCGGAATAGTTTCGCAACTCACGCCACCCAGAACACCACAGCATAATGGTGTGTCCGAACATTGTAATCGTACTTTACTAGATATGGTGCGATCTATGATGTCTCTTACTGATTTACCGCTATCATTTTGGGGTTATGCTTTAGAGACAGCTGCATTCATGTTAAATAGGGCACCATCAAAATCCGTTGAGACGACGCCTTATGAACTGTGGTTTGGCAAGAAACCAAAGTTGTCGTTTCTTAAAGTTTGGGGCTGCGATGCTTATGTGAAAAAGCTTCAACTTGATAAGCTCGAACCCAAATCGGAGAAATGTGTCTTTATAGGATACCCAAAGGAAACTGTTGGGTACACCTTCTATCATAGATCCGAAGGCAAGACATTCGTTGCCAAGAATGGATCCTTTCTACAGAAGGAGTTTCTCTCGAAAGAAGTGAGTGGGAGGAAAGTAGAACTTGATGAGGTAATTGTACCTGCTCCTTTATTGGAAAATAGTTAATCACAGAAACCGGTTCCTGTGATGACTACACCAATAAGTGAGGAAGCTAATGATGTTGATCATGAAACTTCGATCAAGTTACTACCGAACCTCGTAGGTCAACCAGAGTAATATCCGCACCAGAGTGGTACGGTAATCCTATTCTGGAGGTCATGTTACTTGACCATGGCGAACCTACGAACTATGAGGAAGCGATGATGAGCCAAGATTCCGCAAAATGGCTTGAGGCCATGAAATCTGAGATGGGATCCATGTATGAGAACAAAGTGTGGACTTTGGTTGACTTGCCCGATGATCGGCAAGCCATCGAGAATAAATGGATCTTTACGAAGAAGACTGACGCTGATGGTAATGTTACTGTCTACAAAGCTCGACTTGTTGCGAAAGGCTTTCGACAAGTTCAAGGGGTTTACTATGATGATAATTTCTCACCCGTAATGATGCTTAAGTCTGTCCGAATCATGTTAGCAATTGCCGCATTTTATGATTATGAAATTTGGCAAATGGATGTCAAAACTGCATTCCTGAATGGATTTCTGGAAGAAGAGTTGTATATGATGCAACCAGAAGGTTTTGTCAATCCAAAGGATGCTAACAAAGTGTGCAAGCTCCAGCGATCCATTTATGGACTAGTGCAAGCCTCTCGGAGTTGGAATAAACGCTTCGATAGTGTGATCAAAGCATATGGTTTTATACAGACTTTTGGAGAAGCATGTATTTACAAGAAAGTGAGTGGGAGCTTTGTAGCATTTCTGATATTATATGTGGACGACATATTATTGATTGGAAATGACAGAATTTCTGGATAACATAAAAGGATACTTGAATAAAAGTTTTTCAATGAAAGACCTCGGTGAAGCTGCTTATATATTGGGCATCAAGATCTATAGAGATGGATCAAGACGCTTAATTGGACTTTCACAAAGTACATACCTTGATAAAGTTTTGAAAAAGTTCAAAATGGATCAAGCAAAGAAAGGGTTCTTGCCTGTAATACAAGGTGTGAAATTGAGTCAGACTCAATGCCCGACCACTGCGCAGAAGATAGAGAGAAAATGAAAGAAGTTCCTATGCTTCACCATAGGCTCTATCATGTATGCAATGCTGTGTACTGCACTGATGTGTGCCTTGCTATTAGTTCAGCAGGAGGTACCAAAGTAATCCAGAGTGGATCATCGGACAGCGGTCAAGAACATCTGAAATACGAAAAGGACTAAGGATATGTTTCTCGTTTATGGAGGTGACAAAGAGCTAGTCGTAAATGGTTACGTCGATGCAAGCTTTGACACTGATCCGGACGATTCTAAATCGCAAATTGGATATGTGTTTATATTGAACGGTGGAGCTGTCAGTTGGTGCAGTTCTAAACAAAGCGTCGTGGCGGGATCTACATGTGAAGCGGAGTACATAGCTCCTTCGGAAGCAACAAATGAAGGAGTCTGGATGAAGGAGTTCATATCCGATCTAGGTGTCATACCTAGTGCATCGGGTCCAATGAAAATCTTTTGTGACAATACTGGTGCAATTGCCTTGGCAAAGGAATCCAGATTTCACAAGAGAACCAAGCACATCAAGAGACGCTTCAATTCCATCCGGGACCAAGTCCAGGTGGGAGACATAGAGATTTGCAAGATACATACGGATCTGAATGTTGCAAACCCGTTGACTAAGCCTCTTCCACGAGCAAAACATGATTAGCACCAAGGCTCCATGGGTGTTAGAATTATTACTGTGTAATCTAGATTACTGACTCTAGTGCAAGTGGGAGACTGAAGGAAATATGTTCTAGAGGCAATAATAAAGTTATTATTTATTTCCTCATATCATGATAAATGTTTATTATTCATGCTAGAATTGTATTACCCGGAAACATAATACATGTGTGAATACATAGACAAACAGTGTCACTAGTATGCCTCTACTTGACTAGCTCGTGAATCAAAGATGGTTAAGTTTCCTAACCATAGACATGAGTTGTCATTTGATTAACGGGATCACATCATTAGGAGAATGATGTGATTGACTTGACCCATTCCGTTAGCTTAGCACTTGATTGTTTAGTATGTTGCTATTGCTTTCTTCAAGACTTATACATGTTCCTATGACAATGAGATTATGTAACTCCCATTTACCGGAGAAACACTTTTTGTGCTACCAAACCTCACAACGTAACTAGGTGATTATAAAGGTGCTCTATAGGTGTCTCCGAAGGTACTTGTTGAGTTGACGTATTTCGAGATTAGGATTTGTCACTCCGATTGTCAGAGAGCACTACTAGGAAAAGGGCTATAGATAATATGGACATTAATGGCGCACCACATATGTGGTGCGCCACTACTATATAGCAGTGGCGCACCACATATAGGTACGCCATTAAACTCCAAATACTACTGGCGCACCACATCCACGGTGCGCCACTACTAACAAATTTTTTTAATTTTTTTTTTCAAAACTAGTAATGGCGCACCAGGGGATAGTGCGCCGTTACTAGTTAAACTAGTAATGACGCACCACACCCTCGGTGCGCCACTATTAACAATTTTTTTTCAAAACTAGTAATGGCGCACCAGGGGATAGTGGGCCATTACTAGTTTTAACTAGTAATGGCGCACCACACCCTCGGTGCGCCACTCCTAATTTTTTTTTCAAAACTAGTAATGGCGCACCTGGGGATTGTGCGCCATTACTAGTTAACTAGTAATGGCGCACCACTCCCATGGTGCGCCATTACTAACTTTGACCAAAAATTCCACCGAATGCAACCCCCCCCCCCCGGTGGACCACCTTTTCAGTTTAAAAAAAATAAAAGAAAATGATGGGAATGTCAAAAAAAATAAAAGAGAATAAGTTTCCCATGTGATATGTGGTCTACCTATTGGGGAAATTTACAAATATGAATTTCTACTTTATTTGCAAAATCTCTCTGGAATTTGTAAAATGGGCATACTTTTGCATACGAACTCGCGTTAAAAAGATTTCTATATGAAAAATCATCTATACGAAAAGTTACATCTGAATTCAACATGGGGGAACCCCGTTGAAGATTTTTAGAATCCCCAAAAACCTAACAGAAAAAAAGATACGGGGCTTTTAAGATCTAGAGGGGGGAAAATGGAAAAAAATTCAAACTTAGTAGTGGTGCACCATTTGCTAGGTGCGCCACTAGTAACAGAAAAAATTAGTTTCGAATTTTTTTTGGAAACAATATTCAAAATATGATACGTAATATGAACGAAAGTTTGAAATATTTTTTCAAAATTTCATCACACTCATGAACATGAACAAAGTCCTAGACATCAACAAGGTTTAATAGGATTGATATGCTAGATATATCAACAAGTGCGTGTTAAGTGAGCTGGTGCTGGGGTTGGATAGAACTCTGAAGTTAAGCGTGCTTGGGCTGGAGTAGTGTGGATGGATGACCTTTCGGGAAGTTTGACCACGAAGTAAGATTTGACTTGAGATTAAGCATATTGACCCGAGATTAAGCCATAGTGACCCGAGATTTAAAAAAATAGAAAAAAATCTGAATTTTTTTTGAAAAAATATTGTTAGTAATGGCGCACTTCTATGTGGTGCGCCATTACTAAGTCAGATAGTAATGGCGCACCTCTAGGCATAGTAATGGCGCACTATAGGTGCGCCATTAGTATTAATTACTAGTGGCGTGATGCTAGCGGCGCACCTGTAGTGCGCCATTAATGGCCAAAAAATGTGTGCCACTAGCAAGCCTTTTCCTAGTAGTGGAGGTATCTCTGGGCCCTCTCGGTAATGCACATCACTATAAGCCTTGCAAGCAATGTAGCTAATGAGTTAGTTACGGAATGATGAATTACGTAACGAGTAAAGAGACTTGCCGGTAACGAGATTGAACTAGGTATTGAGATACCGACGATCGAATCTCGGGCAAGTAACATACCGATGACAAAGGGAACAATGTATGTTGTTATGCGATTTGACCGATAAAGATCTTCGTAGAATATGTGGGAGCCAATATGAGCTATTGGTTATTGACCGGAGACGTGTCTCGGTCATGTCTACATAGTTCTCGAACCCGTAGGGTCTGCACTCTTAAAGTTAGATGACGATTATATTATGAGTTTATGTGTTTTGATGTACTGAAGGTAGTTCGGAGTCCCGGATGTGATCATGGACATGACGAGGAGTCTCGAAATGGTTGAGACATGAAGATTGATATATTGGACGACTATATTCGGACACCGGAATAATTCCGGGGTTTATCGAACATATATCGGAGTACCGAGGGTTACCGGACCCCCCCCCCCCCCGAGAAGTTATTGGGCCTTATGGGCCTTAGTGGAAAGGAGAGAGGGAGACCAGGAGTTGGTGTGCGGCCCCCCTTGCCCCAATCTGAATTGGGAAAGGGAAGGGGGCGGCGGCCCCCTTCTCCTTCCTTCTCTCCACCTCCTCCTTCCCCCTTCTCCTACTTGGAATAGGAAAGGGGGGGCAAACCTATTTGGAGTACGATTACCCCCCTTGGGAGCGCCTCTCCCCTTGGCCGGCCCTCTCCTCCTCCCCCCCTTTATATACGGAGGAGGGGGGCACCCCATAGACACAACAATTAATCCTTGAGATCTCTTAGCCGTGTGCGGTGCCGCCCTCCACCATAGTTCACCTCGATATTATCGTAGCGGTGCTTAGGCAAAGCCCTGTGTCGGTAGAACATCTTCATCGTCACCACGCCATCATGCTGACGGAACTCTCCCTCAAAGCTCGACTGGATCAGAGTTCGAGGGACGTCATCGGGCTGAACGTGTGCAAGAACTCGGAGGTGCCGTGCATTCGGTACTTGATCGGTCGGATCGTGAATACGTACGACTACATCAACCGCGTTGTGCTAATGCTTCCGCTTTCGGTCTACGAGGGTACGTGGACACACTCTCCCCTCTCGTTGCCACCATGATCTTGCGTGTGCGTAGGAATTTTTTTGAAATTACTACGTTCCCCAACACAAAGGCACATAATTGTGTTGTTGCTTGATGACCCACAAGTATATGGGGTCAATTGTAGCCTTTTCTATAAGTAAGGGTGTCGAACCCAATGAGGAGCAGAAGGAAATGACAAGTGGTTTTCAGCGAGGTAATGTCTGCAAGTGCTAAAGTTGTAAGTACCAGAGTAGTTTGATAGCAAGATAATTTGTAACGAGCAAGTAACAGTAGTAGTAACAAAAGTGCAACAAGGTATCCAAATCCTTTTAAGGCAAAGGATAGGCCAAAACGGTCCTGATGTCTACTATGCAACTTTATTCTTGTAGACACGTGTTGGGATTCCAAGCACAGAGTTTTGTAGGACAGTAGCAATTTTCCCTCAAGTGGATGACCTAAGGTTTATCAATCCGTGAGAGGTGTAGGATGAAGATGGTCTCTCTCAAACGACCCTGCAACCAAATACAAGAAATCTCTTGTGTCCCCAACACACCCAATACAATGGCAAATTGTATAGGTGCACTAGTTCGGCGAAGAGATGGTGATAAAAGTGCAATATGGATGGTAGAAATATATTTTTATAATCTGAATAAATAAAAACAGCAAGGTAGAAAATAGTAAACAGGCACAAAAACGGTATTGCAATGCTTGAAAATGAGGCCTAGGGTGCATACTTTCACTAGTGCAATCTCTCAACAATGCTAGCATAGTTGGATCATATAACCATCCCTCAAAGTGCGATGAAGAATCACTCCAAAATTCCTATCTAGCGGAGAAGATAAGACAGAATTATTTGTAGGGTACGAAACCACCTCAAAGCTATTCTTTCCGTTCGATCTATTCAATAGTTCGTACTAAAATAACACAAAGCTAATTCAGATTTATAATATTCAATCCAACACAAAGAACTTCAAAGAGTGCGCCCCTAGATTTCTACTGGAGAAACAAATAAAAGAACGTACATCAACCCCTATGCATAGATTACCCCAATGTCACCTCGGGAATCCGCGAGTTGAGTGCCAAAACATATATCAAGTGAATCAACACGATACCCCATTGTCACCACGAGTATTCAATTGCAAGACATATATCAAGTGTTCTCAAATCCATAAAAGTATTCAATCCGATAACAATAAAATCTCAAAGGGAAAAACTCAATTCATCACAACAAGATAGAGAGGGGGAAACACCATATGATCCGACCATAATAATAAAGCCCGCGATACATCAAGATCGTGACATCTCAAGAACACGAGAGAGAGAGAGAGAGAGATTAAACACATAGCTACTCGTACAAACCCTTAGCCCCGAGGGTGGACTACTCCCTCCTCATCATGATGGCCGTCAGGATGATGAAGATGGCCACCGGTGATGATTCCCCCTCTGACAGGGTGCCGGAATGGGGTCTAGATTGGATCTTGTGGATACAAAGGCCTTGCGGTGGCCGAACTTCTGATCTAGGGCTACCCCGAAGGGTTTTGGAATATTTGGGATTTTATAGGGTAAAGAGGCGGTCCGGGAGGCACCCGAGGTGGGCAACACCCACCAAGGCGCGCCAGGGCCTCCTGGCGCGCCCTGGTGGGTGCTGCTCCCCTCGAGCAGCCCCCCAGGTGCTTCCTTGGCCCACTGGCTTTCTTTTGGCCCAAAAAAAATCCTCCAAGAGTTTCGTTGCATTTGGACTCCATTTGATATTGACTTTCTGTGATGTAAAAAACAAGCAAAAAAGAGCAACTGGCACTGGGCACTGGGTCAATAGGTTAGTCCCAAAAAATGATATAAATTTGCTATAAAATGATTGTAAAACATCCAAGAATGATAATATAATGGCATGAATACTTCATAAATTATAGATACGTCGGAGACGTATCAGCATCCCCAAGCTTAATTCCTACTCGTCCTCGAGTAGGTAAATGATAAAAGAAATAATTTATGAAATGTGAGTGCTAGCAAAGTGCATAAGTTTGATCAATGATTATTTCAATCACTTTTCCTAGCATCATAACAACAACTCTTTCTTATAAAACTTCTCATGTTGTAGTAGCAACCAATTCACATGTTAAGGTCCAAACAATGAATTCTCTTGAAACTCAACAACCAATGTTCTCAGTCACCAAGCAATTGCAATTTCAACTTAATCAACAGAGTCTAAGTAAGAGCTCCACATACTCAACCATCATATAGTCTTCTACGATTGCTAACACTCACCGCATACACATGAGCAAAACATTTCAACCGGACACATAGAAACATAGGGGCTTATAATTTTGCCTCCCAATGTATTCACCTTTGGGTGATGTCAACAATAATAACTCATGCTACCCATATTCAGCTGGACATATGTGCCTAGATCTTTCCTCACCACGTGATGCTTGCCAAAAGATAAAAATAAAAAGGAATAGAGAGAAAAACTTTGACTCTTTGCATAAAAGTAAATACTGAAAAGTAAAAGATATGCCCTTCGTAGAGGGAAGCAGAGGTTGCCATGTGCTTATTTGTTTGTATGCTCAACCCCTTAGTGCAAAAGAACGTCACAATATATTGCCCCTTATGATCGCAACTTTTATTATGCAGTCTGTCGCTTTTATTCTTTGCCATCAAAAGTTTGTACAACGCTCAATTTTCTCTTACACTAAATGATCTAACACTTTTAGAAGCAATTTTTATTGCCTTATTGCACCAATGACAACTTACTTCAAGGATCTTTCTCAATCCATAGGTAGATATGGTGGACTCTCGAAAATAAGATTTGGGTTTAAGGGTTTTTGGATGCACAAGTAGTATCTCTACTTGGTGCGGAACTTTTGGCTAGCAAAGATAGGGGGCAAGCACCACATGTTGAAGGATCTATGATAATATAACTTCTATGTAAATATGAACAAACCTAAATCATTATGTTGTCTTCCTTGTCCAACATCAACAATTTTGGCATGTAATATTTTGATGGGGGCTCACAATCACAAAAGATTTCCAAGATAGTGTATTTGCATGTGAAAGTTCTCTTCATTATACTAATTATTCGTGAATTGCTTGTATGACCAATATTGTGATTGTCAAGATTCAAAAGCTTTTACTTTCTAAACCCAATGTGAAGCCACTACTAGGCATGATATGATTTCAACTTCATGACATTCAATTTATTCAACAATTTACTCATAGGATATAAGTGAAGCACAAGAGCAATTCCATATAAAAGAGCTTCATTGGCGGGATGTGAATGTCGCTTACCTAGCCTCCTATTTGAGGACTCTATTTTATTTAAAAACTTTAAGATCTAAGTATTTTATTAAAACAGCAAGCAAAACAAAACAAAATGACATTCTAGGAATAGCACAACTCATGTGAAGAAGCAAAAAACTTAGGCTCAGCCGATACTAACCGATAATTGTTGAAGAAGAAAGGTGGGATGCCTACCGGGGCATACCCAAGCTTAGATGCTTGAGAGTTTTTGAAATATTATCTTGGGGTGCCTTGGGCATTCCCAAGCTTGAGCTTTTGTGTCTCCTTAATTCTTCTCATATCACGGTTTTCCTAAATCTCAAAAGCTTCATCCACACAAAACTCAACAAGAACTCGTGAGATAAGTTAGTATAAACCAATGCAAAACCTTATCATCCTCTACTGTAGCAAATTACTAAAATTATTATTCAACATTGCACACTAAATTCTTCTTCATATTTAATACTCCTATCCTAAAATAGAATCATTAAACAAGCAAACATATGCAAACAATGCAAACATAACAGCAATCTGCCAAAACAGTACAGTCTGTAAAGAATGCAAGATTCATCATACTTCCCTAACACCAAAAATTATGAAACAAACTACACACTGTAGAAAATTTATCAGAGCTTATTTTTTTAAAAAAGCAACATTTTATCATATTCCGAATTTTCTAGGGAAATTTTTCAATAGAGGTAAACTTTCTGTTTTCAAACAGCAACAAGTATACTTGCAAAATAAGCATGGAAAGGCTATAATTGCCATTTTTATTGAAATAAAAGATGCAAAACATTATTCTAAATAACATCAAGAAAATCCTAACAAAATAAATTGATGCTCCAAGCTAAACACATATCATGTGACGAATGAAAACATAGCTCCAAGTGAGGTTACCGATAATGTTGGAGACGAAAAAGGGGATGCATTCCGGGGCATCCCCAAGCTTAGTTTCTTGGATCTTCCTTTAATATTACCTTGGGGGTGCCTTGGGCATCCCCAATCTTAGGATATTTTCACTCATTATTCTCCTCATATCGACATCTCATCCAAAACTTGAAAACTTCAATCACGCAATACCTAACGGAACTTTGTGAGATAGGTCAGTATGATAAAGAGCAAACCATTTCACTTTTGGTACTGTCAAAGACAAGATTCATAATTGTTTCCACTCAATGCTACTGTAGCATATCATTTCCACAATTTATATTGAGCAATACAAGCCATAGAAACTAGAAAACAAGCAAACTATGCATTGAAAACAGAATATGTCAAAAACAGAACAGTCTGTAGTAATCTGTACTCAAACCATACTTCTGCTACTCCAAAAATTATGAAAAACTTACGAACACATGAGAAATTTGTATATTAATCTTCTGTAAAAGGAATCAACTCAAAATCACTCTTATGTTAAAAATGAGAGTTATTTTCGTGAGCGCAAAAGTTTATGTTTTTCAGCAAGATCAAATCAACTATCACCCAACATGATCCCAAAGGCTTTACTTGGCACTTTATTGAAAAAAAGCAATAAAAATTATTACTACAGTAGCATAATCATGTGAACACACAAAAACAGTAGGTAAAAGTGTTGGGTTGTCTCCCAGCAAGCGCTTTTCTTTAATACCTTTTAGCTAGGCATGATGATTTCAATGATACTCGCATAAAAGTAAGAATTTAAATACAAAGAAAGCATCATGAAGCATATGACTAGCACATTTAAGCCTAACCCACTTCCTATGCATAGGGATTTTGTGAGCAAACAACTTATGGGAGCAAGAATCAACTAGCATAGGAAGGCAAAACAAGCACAACTTCAAGATTTTCAACACATAGAGAGGAAACTTGATATTATTGTAATTCCTACAAGCATAAGTTCCTCCCCCATAATAATTTTCAGTAGCATCATGAAGGAATTCAACAATATAACCATCACATAAAGCATTCTTTTCATGATACATAAGCATAGAAATTTTATTACTCTCCACATAAGGAAAATTATTCTCATGAACAGTGGTGGGAGCAAACTCAACAAAATAACTATCATGAGACTGAAAATTAAAATCATGATGATAAGTTTCATGATTATCATTCTTCTTTATAGCATACATGTCATCACTATAATTATCAAAGATAGGAGGCATGCTTTCGTCATAACAAACTTGCACATCAAAACTTGGGGGGCTAAAAATATTATCTTCATCAAACATAGCATCCCCAAGCTTATGGCTTTACATATCGTTAGCATCATGGATATTCAAAGAGTTCATACCATCAATATTGCAATCATGCTCATCATTCATGCCAATCATTTTATTAAATGCTTCTTCTATCAACTGAGCACAATTTTCTGAACCATCATTTTCAAAAAAGATATTATAAAGATGATCAATAATATGATGCAATCTCAACTCCATTTTTTTGTAGTTTTATTTTATAAACCGAACTAGTGATAAAACAAGAAACTAAAAGATTCAATTGCAAGATCTAAAATATACCTTCAAGCACTCACCTCACCGGCAACAGCGCCAGAAAAGAGCTTGATGTCTACTACGCAACTTTATTCTTGTAGACACGTGTTGGGCCTCCAAGCCAGAGTTTTATAGGACAGTAGCAATTTTCCCTCAAGTGGATGACCTAGGTTTATCAATCCGTGAGAGGTGTAGGATGAAGATGGTCTCTCTCAAACGACCCTGCAACCAAATACAAGAAATCTCTTGTGTCCCCAACACACCCAATACAATGGCAAATTGTATAGGTGCACTAGTTTGGCGAAGAGATGGTGATAAAAGTGTAATATGGATGGTAGAAATATATTTTTATAATCTGAATAAATAAAACAACAAGGTAGCAAATAGTAAACGGGCACAAAAACGGTATTGCAATGCTTGAAAATGAAGCCTAGGGTGCATACTTTCACTAGTGCAATCTCTCAACAATGCTAACATAGTTGGATCATATAACCATCCCTCAAAGTGCGATGAAGAATCAATCCAAGATTCCTATCTAGCGGAGAACATAAGACGGAATTGTTTGTAGGGTACGAAACCACCTCAAAGCTATTCTTTCCATTCGATCTATTCAAGAGTTCGTACTAAAATAACACAAAGCTAATTCAGATTTATAATATTCAATCCAACACAAAGAACTTCAAAGAGTGCCCCAATATTTCTACCGGAGAAACAAAGACAAGAACTGCATCAACCCCTATGCATAGATGATGTCTGCTACACAACCTTCGTCTTGTAGATGTTGTTGGGCCTGCAAGTGCACAGGTTTGTAGGACAGTAGTGAATTTCCCTCAAGTGGATGACCTCAGGTTTATCAATCCATAGGAGGCGTAGGAGGAAGATGGTCTCTCTCAAACAACCCTGCAACCAAATAACAAAAAGTCTCTTGTGTCCCCAACACACCCAATACAATGGTAAATTGTATAGGTGCACTAGTTCGGTGAAGAGATGAAGATACAAGTGCAAAATAGATAGTAGATATAGGTTTTTGTAATCTGAAATAATAAAAACAGCAAGGTAACAAGCGGTAAAAGAGCGTAAACGATATTGCAATGATAGGAAACAAGGCCTAGGGTTCATACTTTCACTAGTGTAAGTTCTCTCAACAATAATAACATAGATAGATAATATGACAAGCCCTCAACATGCGACAAAGAGTCACTCCGAAGCCACTAATAGCGGAGAACAAACGTAGAGATTATGGTCGGGTACGAAACCTCCACAAAGCTATTCTTTCGGATCAATCTATAAAAGAGTTCGTACTAGAATAACACCTTAAGATACAAATCAACCAAAACCCTAATGTCACCTAGATACTCCATTGTCACCTCAAGTATCCGTGGGCATGATTATACGATATGCATCACACAATCTCAGATTCATCCAACCAACATAAAAGTACTTCAAAGAGTGCCCCAAAGTTTCTACCGGAGAGTCAAGAACGTGTGCCGACCCCTATGCATAGGTTCCCAAGTGTCACGAAACCCGCAAGTTGATCACCAAAACATACATCAAGTGGCACATGATATCCCATTGTCACCACAGATAATCACGGCAAGACATACATCAAGTGTTCTCATAAAGACTCAATCCAATAAGAAAACTTCAAAGGGGAAACTCAATTCATCACAATAGAGTAGAGGGGGAGAAACATCATAAGCTCCAACTACAATAGCAAAGCTCGGGATACATCAAGACCGTGCCATAGAGAAAACACGAGAGAGAACACGAGAGAGAGAGATCAAACACATAGCTACTAGTACATACCCTCAGCCCCGAGGGTGAACTACTCCCTCCTCGTCATGGATAGCGCCGGGATGATGAAGATGGCCTTCGGTGATGGGATCCCCCTCCGGCAGGGTGCCGAAACAGGGTCCCGATTGGTTTTTGGTGGCTACAGAGGCTTGCGGCAGCGGAACTCCCGATCTATTTTCTTTTTTGGAAGTTTTAGGATACGTAGGTATATATGGGTGCAGGGAGAACGTCAGTGGAGCTACGGGGGCCCCACGAGGCAGGGGGGCGCGCCCAGGGGGGAGGGCGCGCCCACCCTCGTGAGCACCTCCGTATCTTCGACGTGGGGTCCAAGTCCATCGGTGGGTTTCCTTCCAAAAATAACTTCTCCAGCTTGATTTCGTTCGTTTTGACTCGTCGATATTCCTTTTCCTCGAACACTGAAATAGGCATAAAACAACAAATCTGGGTTGGGCCTCCGGTTAATAGGTTAGTCCCAAAAATAATATAAAAGTCGATAATAAAGCCCAATATTGCCTAAAACAGTAGATAAAGTAGCATGGAGCAATCAAAAATTATAGATACGTTGGAGACGTATCAATAGATTACCCCAATGTCACCTCGGGAATCCGCGAGTTGAGTGCCAAAACATATATCAAGTGAATCAATACGATACCCCATTGTCACCACGAGTATTCAATTGCAAGACATATATCAAGTGTTCTCAAATCCATAAAAGTATTCAGTCCGATAAAATGAAATCTCAAAGAGAAAAACTCAATTCATCACAATAAGATAGAGAGGGGGAAACACCATATGATCCGACTATATTAATAAAGCCCGCGATACATCAAGATCGTGATATCTCAAGAACACGAGAGAAAGAGAGAGAGAGAGAGAGAGAGAGAGAGATTAAACACATAGCTTCTGGTACAAACCCTCAGCCCCGAGGGTGGATACTCCCTCCTCATCATGGTGGCCGCAAGGATGATGAAGATGGCCACCGGTGATGATTCCCCCTTCCGGCAGGGTGCCGGAACAGGGTCTAGATTGGATCTCGTGGATACAAAGGCCTTGTAGCGGTGGAACTTCTGACCTAGGGCTAACCTGAAGGGTTTTGGAATATTTGGGATTTTATAGGATAAGAGGCGGTCCTGGGGGCACCCGAGGTGGGCAGCACTCACCAGGGCGCGCCTGGGCCTCCTGGCGCGCCCTGGTGGGTGCTGCTCCCCTCGAGCAGCCCCCAGGTGCTTCCTTGGCCCGCTGGTTTTCTTTTGGCCCAAAAAAATCTTCCAGGAGTTTCGTTGCATTTGAGGCTCCATTTGATGTTGATTTCCTGCGATGTAAAATACAAGCAAAAAATAGCAACTGGCACTAGGAACTGGGTCAATAGGTTAGTCCCAAAAATGATATAAAGTTGCTATAAAATGATTGTAAAACATCCAAGAATGATAATATAATGGCATGAAGACTTCATAAATTATAGATACGTTGGAGATGTATCAGGTCTCTTATGATAAGCAAAGTGTTCTTGAGGGTACACAGGAATTTCATCTAGTCACTTTCATCATGTTGGCTTAATCCATGTTTGCTACTTTGATAATTTGGTATGTGGGTGGACCAGTGCTTAGGTGATGTTCTTACTTGAACAAACCTCCTACTTATGATTAACCCCCTCACAAGCATCCGCAACTACGAGAAAAGTATTAAGAATAAATTCTAACCATAGCATTAAACTTTTGGATCCAATCGGCCCCTTACGGAATAGCGCATAAACTAGGGTTTAAGCTTCTGCCACTCTCGCAACCCATCATCTAATAACTACTCCACAATGCATTCCCTTAGGCCCAAATATGATGAAGTATCACGTAGTCGACGTTCACATGACACCACTAAGGGAATCACAACATACATATCATCAAAATATCAAACACATATCAAGTTCACATGATTACTTGCAACATAATTTCTCCCGTGACCTCAAGAACAAAATTAACTACTCACAAATGATAATCATGCTCAAGATCAGAGGGGTATTAAATAGCATAATGGATCTGAACATATAATCTTCCACCAAATAAACCATATAGTAATCAACTACAAGATGTAATCAACACTACTAGTCACCCACAAGCACCAATATATAGTTCCGGTACAAAGATTGAACACAAGAGATGAACTAGGGTTTGAGATGAGATGGTATTGTTGAAGATATTGATGAATATAGCCCTCCCCAAGATGGTAGAGTTGTTGGTGATGATGATGACGATGATTTCCCCCTCCGGGAGGGAAGTTCCCCCGGCGGAATTGCTCCGATGTAAGGCAAAAGTGCTCCTGCCCAGGTTCCGCCTCGAGACGGCGGCGCTTCATCCCGAAAGTCCTCTCCTTATTTATTTTCTAGGTCAAAATGACTTATGTACCAGAAGGAAGGCACCGGAGGTGGGCCTGGATGAGCACAACCCACCAGGGTGCGCCTGGGGGCCCAGGCATGCCCTGGTGTCTTGTGCTCACCAGGTGGCCCCCTCCGGTACTTATTTGCTCCAGTATTTCTTATTTATTCCATAAACAATCCTCGTAAAGTTTCAGCCCATTTGGAGTTGTGCAGAATAGGTAGCCTGACGTAGCTTTTTCAGGTCCAGATTTCCAGCTGCCAGAATTCTCCCCTTTGTTGTATACCTTGCATATTATGAGAGAAAAGGCATTAGAATTACTCCAAAAAGCATTATTATGCAATAAAACAACATAGATAACAGTAGGTAAACATGATGCAAAATGGACGTATCATTGCTACTAAAGATAAAACGACGGGTTTAGTCATATTTTTGGCCTTACTCTGTCTACATTATGTCATCTTTGTTAATACATTACTCTATTTATAATGAGCTTAATACTTTGAGATGCATGCTAGATAGCGGTTTTCAGGTGGAGTAATAGTAGTAGATGTAGTTGGATTAACGGTCTAGTTGCCACGGATGTAACGCTTATTCAGTGAGTTAGCATCATGTTCGTGGAAAATAGTAGGGTGCGACCTAATTAAGGGGAAAAGAGCCGGTCTTATATTCGGTTTTCTATTTTTTTTGGTTTTTCTTTGTTTTTTCACCGTGGTTTCTTCATTCCTTTCTCATTTTCACTTTTTTATTTTCTTTCTTTCTTATTATTCTTAGGTTTTCTGTATTTCTTTTCAAGGTTCACATTGTTTTTTCTTTCTTTTTCTTCTTTTTGCTTCGGTTTTCTTTGTTTTTTTCCTTTTCTTTCCTTTTTCATCATTTTTATTCGTTTTTCTTTTATTTATTTCTTGTTTTTTATTTATTTTTCTTTTTTATTTCCCATTGTCTTTCATTGTCTTTGTATACACATTTTTGGTATATATCTAGTACAAGTTTAACATTTTAAATACAAGTTTAACATTTTTGAATAAATGATCAACATCTTTTCTATACACATTTTTAACATTTTTATATTCTTGATTAACATTTTTCAAACAATTTTAACAATTTTTAAATACATAGTTAACATTTTTTATAGATTTTTACATTTAAATGCTTAATTTACAATTTTCAATAAAAATAATATTTTTAATACATGCTCATATTTTATCTATACACATTTAAAATTTTCAAATGCTAGATTAACATTTTTAAAATACCCATTGAACATTTTTCAAATGCTTGATTAACATTTTTATATACATGATCAATTTTTTTCATCATTTTTAATACATGGTCAATATTTTTTCTACACACATTTAACATTTTTCAAATGCTTAATTGATTTTTTTAAAATGCCTAATCAACAGTTTTTAAATAGATGATAAATCTTTCTCATACACATTTTTTGTTGGGGAACGTAGTAATTTCAAAAATTTTCCTACGCACACGCAAGATCATGGTGATGTATAGCAACGAGAGGGGAGAGTGTTGTCTACGTACCCTCGTGAGACCCGGCGAAGCGATCACAACGTAGAGGAAGTAGTCGACGTTCTCCTCGCGATCCGACCGATCCGGCGCCGTTACTCGGTGCCCCGAGTTCTTGACACACGTCTGACTGATGGCGTCCCTCGTACTCGATCCAGCCGAGTGTCGAGGGAGAGTTCCGTCGGCAGACGGCGTGGTGACGATCTTGATGTTTCACTGCGCAGGGCTTCGCCTAAGCTTCGCGACGGTATAACCGAGGTGGAATATGGTGGAGGGGGGCACCGCACACGGCTAAGGAACGATCCGTAGATCAAACTTGTGTGTTCTAGGGTGCCCCCTTGCCCCCGTATATAAAGGAGCAAGGGGAAGGGGGCTGGCCGGCCAAGGGAGGCGCGCCAAGGGAGTCCTACTCCTCAGGGAGTAATTCCCCCAATCCTAGTTGGACTAGGATTCCTGGAGGGGGAAAGAGAGAGAGGGGCGGCCCCTTTCCTAGTCCTAGTAGGACTAGGGAAGGGGGCGGCTGCCACCTAGGGCTGGCCCTTCTCCTTTCCACTAAGGCCCACTATGGCCCATTTACCTCCCGGGGTTCCAGTAACCTCCGGTACTCGATAAATTCTGTTTTACCGGAACCATTCGAACTCCAAACATAGGCTTCCAATATATCAATCTTTATGTCTCGACCATTTCGAGACTCCTCGTCATGTCCGTGATCACATCCGGGACTCGAACTTCTTCGGTACATCAAAATACATAAACTCATAATAACTGTCATCGAAACCTTAAGCGTGCGGACCCTACGGTTCGAGAACAATGTAGACATGACCTAGAACTATTCACGGTCAATAACCAACAGCGGGACCTGGATGCCCATATTGGTTCCTACATATTCTACGAAGATCTTTATCGGTCGACCGCATAACAACATACGTTGTTCCCTTTGTCATCGGTATGTTACTTGCGAGATTCGATCGTCGGTATCCAATACCTAGTTCAATCTCGTTACCGGCAAGTCTCTTTACTTGTTCCGTAATACATCATCTCACAACTAACTCATTAGTTGTAGTGCTTGCAAGGCTTCAGTGATGTGCATTACCGAGAGGGCCAGAAATACCTCTCCGACAATCAGAGTGACAAAACCTAATCTCGAAATACGCCAACCCAACATCTGCCTTTGGAGACACCTGTAGTACTCCTTTATAATCACCCAGTTACGTTGTGACGTTTGGTAGTACCCAAAGTGTTCCTCCGGTAAACGGGAGTTGCATAATCTCATAGTCATAGGAACATGTATAAGTCATGAAGAAAGCAATAGCAACATACTAAACGATCGGGTGCTAAGCTAACGGAATGGGTCATGTCAATCAGATCATTCAACTAATGATGTGATCCCGTTAATCAAATAACAACTCTTTGTTCATGGTTAGGAAACATAACCATCTTTGATTAACAAGCTAGTCAAGTAGAGGCATACTAGTGACACTCTGTTTGTCTATATATTCACACATGTATTATGTTTCCGGTTAATACAATTCTAGCATGAATAATAGACATTTATCATGAAATAAGGAAATAAATAATAACTTTATTATTGCCTCTAGGGCATATTTCCTTCAGTCTCCCACTTGCACTAGAGTCAATAATCTAGTTCACATCGCCATGTTATTGAACACCAATAATCATATCCGTATATGATTAACACCCATAGTTCACATCGTCATGTGACCAACACCCAAAGGGTTTACTAGAGTCAATAATCTAGTTCACATCGCTATGTGATTAACACCCAAAGAGTACAAAGGTATGATCATGTTTTGCTCGTGAGAGAAGTTTAGTCAACGGATCTGTCATATTCAGAGCCGTATGTATTTTGCAAATATTCTATGTCTACAATGCTCTGCACGGAGCTACTCTAGCTAATTGCTCCCACTTTCAATATGTATCTAGATCGAGACTTAGAGTCATCCAGATCGGTGTCAAAACTTGCATCGACGTAACCCTTTACGACGAACCTTTTGTCACTTCCATAATCGAGAAACATATCCTTATTCCACTAAGGATAATTTTGACCATTGTCCAGTGATCTACTCCTAGATCACTATTGTACTCCCTTACCAAACTCAGTGTAGGGTATACAATAGATCTGGTACACAGATGGCATACTTTATAGAACCTATGGCCAAGGCATAGGGAATGACTTTCATTCTCTTTCTATCTTCTGCTTGTGGTCGGGTTTTGAGTATTACTCAATTTCACACCTTGTAACACGGCAAGAACTCTTTCTTTGATCTGTTCCATTTTGAATTACTTCAAAATCTTGTCAAGGTATGTACTCATTGAAAAAATTTATCAAGCGTCTTGATCTATCTCTATAGATCTTAATGCTCAATATGCAAGCAGCTTCACCGAGGTCTTTCTTTGAAAAACTCCTTTTAAACACTCCTTTATGCTTTGCGAATAATTCTACATTATTTCCGATCAACAATATGTCATTCACATATACTTATCGAAATGTTGTAGTGCTCCCACTCACTTTCTTGTAAATACAGGCTTCATTGCAAGTCTCAGATAAACTATATGCTTTGATCAACTTATCAAAGCGTATATTCCAACTCCGAGATGCTTGCACCAGTCCATAGAAGGATCGCTGGAGCTTGCACACTTTGTTAGCTCCTTTGGATCGATAAAACCTTCGGTTGCATCACATACAACTCTTCCTCCGAAACCTATTCAGAATGCAGTTTTACATCCATTTGCCAAATTTCATAAATTGTGGCAATTGCTAACATGATTTGGACAGACTTAAGCATCGCTACTGCTTGAGAAAATCTCATTGTAGTCAACATCTTGAACTTGTCAAAACCTTTTTGCGACAAGTCGAGCTTTGTAGATAGTAACACTACTATCAACGTCCGTCTTCCTCTTGAAGATCCATTTATACAATATGGCTTGCCGATCATCGGGCAACTCCACCAAAGTCCATACTTTGTTCTCATACATGGATCTCATCTCATATTTCATGGCCTCAAGCCATTTCGCGAATCTGGGCTCATCATCGCTTCCTCATAGTTCGTAGGTTCATCATGGTCTAGTTACATGACTTCGAGCAGGATTACCGTACCACTCAGTGCGGATCTCACTCTGGTTTACCTACGAGATTCGGTAGTAACGATCCGAAGTTACATGATCATCATCATTAGCTTCCTCACTAATTGGTGTAGTAGTCACAGAACAGATTTCGTGATGAACTACTTTCAATAAGGGAGAAGGTATAATTACCTTATCAAGTTCTACTTTCCTCCCACTCACTTCTTTCGAGAGAAACTCCTTCTCTAGAAAGGATCCATCTTAAGCAACGAATATCTTGCCTTCGGATCTGTGATAGAAGGTGTACCCAACAATTTCCTTTGGGTATTCTATGAAGACGTACTTCTCGATTTGGGTTCGAGCTTATCAGATGAAACTTTTCACGTAGCATCGCAGCCCCAAACATTAAGAAACGACAACTTTGGTTTCTTGCTAAACCACAGTTCATATAGTGTCGTCTCAACGGATTTAGATGGTGCCCTATTTAACGTGAATGCAGTTGTCTCTAATGCATGATCCCAAAACGATATTGGTAAATCGGTAAGAAACATCATAGATTGCACTATATCCAATAAAGTGCGGTTACGATGTTTGGACACACCATAACATTGTGGTGTTCCAGGTGGCGTGAGCTGTGAAACTATTCCACATTGTTTTAATTGAAGACCAAACTCGTAACTCAAATATTCGTCTCGTGATCGATCACGAAACTTTATTTTCTTGTTACGATGATTTTTCCACTTCACTCTGAAATTCTTTGAACCTTTCAACTATTTCGGACTTATGTTTCATCAAGTAGATATACCCATATCTGCTCAAATCATCTTGTGAAGGTCGAAAATAACGATACTTGCCACGAGCATCAACACTCATTGGATCGCATACATCGGTATGTATTATTTCCAATAAGTCAAGAGCTTGTTCCATTGTTCCGGAGAACGGAGTTTTAGTCATCTTGCCCAAAAGGCACGGTTCGCAAGCATCAAGTGATTCATAATCAAGTGATTCCAAAATCCCATCGGCATGGAGTTTCTTCATCGCTTTACACCAATATGACTTAAACGGCGATTACCACAAATAAGTTGCACTATCATTATTAACTTTGTATTTTTGGTTTCAATATTATGAATATGTGTATCACTACGATCGAGATCCAATGAACCATTTTCATTGGGTGTGTAACCATATAAGGTTTTATTCATGTAAATGAACAACAGTTTATTCTCTTACTTAAATGAATAACCGTATTGCAATAAACACGATCAAATCATATTCACGCTCAACGTAAACACCAAATAACATTTATTTAGGTTCAACACTAATCCCGAAAGTATAGGGAGTGTGCGATGATGATCATATCAATCTTGAAACTACTTTCAACACACATCGTCACTTCACCCTTAACTAGTTTCATTTATTCGCAACTCCGTTTGAGTTACTACTCTTAGCAACCGAACCAGTACCAAATACCGAGGGGTTGCTATAAACACTAGTAAAGCACACATAAAACACCAGTATATCAAATATACCCTTTTCACTTTGCCATCCTTCTTATCCACCAAATATTTAGGGCAGTTCCGCTTCGGTGACCATTTCCT
This sequence comes from Aegilops speltoides, assembly GCA_021437245.1. Taxonomy (NCBI): domain Eukaryota; kingdom Viridiplantae; phylum Streptophyta; class Magnoliopsida; order Poales; family Poaceae; genus Aegilops; species Aegilops speltoides. Next base: position 318,635,049 of record CM038145.1, on the reverse strand, counting down.
TTGCGATGTAAGCACTTTCGGTTTGAGCTTTGGTTCATCTTTGGGTTTCTTCGTGGGAGTGACAACTTGCTTGTCAATCTACTTGAAGTTCCCCTTTCTTTCCCTTTGCCCTTTTCTTGAAACTAGTGATCTTGTCAACCATCAACACTTGATGCTCTTTCTTGATTTCTACCCTCATCAATTTCATCATCATGAAAAACTCGGGAATCATTTTCATCATCCCTTGCATACTATAGTTCATCACGAAGTTCTACTAACTTGGTGATGGTGACTAGAGAATTCATCAATCACTATCTTATCTCGAAGATTAACTCCCACTTGATTCAGCGATTGTAGTACCCGGACAATCTGAGTACATGCTCACTAGTTGAGCGATTCTCCTCCATCTTTTGGCTATAGAACTTGTTGGAGACTTCATATCTCTCAACTCGGGTATTTGCTTGAAATATTAACTTCAATTCTGGAACATCTCATATGGTCCATGATGTTCAAAACATCTTTGAAGTCCCGATTCTAAGCCATAAAGCATGGTGCACAAAACTATCAAGTAGTCATCATATTGAGCTAGCCAAACGTTCATAACGTGCGCATCCGCTCTGCAATAGGTTTGTCACCTAGCGGTGCATCAAGGACATAATTCTTCAAGCAAAGAATGAGGATAAACCTCGGATCACGGATCCTATCCGCATCATTGCTACTAACATCTTTCAACACAGTTTCTCTAGGTACATATCAAAACAAACATATGAAAGCAACTTCATGAGCTATTGATCTTACAACATAATTTGCAAAATACTACCAGACTAAGTTCATGATAAATTTAAGTTCAATTAATCATATTACTTAAGAACTCCCACTTAGACGACATCTCTCTAGTCATCTAAGTGATCACGTGATCCAAATCAACTAAACCATAACCGATCATCACGTGAGATGGAGTAGTTTTCAATGGTGAACATCTTATGTTGATCATATCTACTATATGATTCACGCCGACCTTCGGTCTCCGTGTTCGAGGCCATATCTGCATATGCTAGGCTCGTCAAGTATAACTCGAGTATTCTGCGTGTGCAAAACTGGCTTGCACCCGTTGTAGATGGACGAGAGCTTATCACACCCGATCATCACGTGGTGTCTCGCACGACGAACTTTGGCAACGGTGCATACTCGGGGAGAACACTACTTGATAATTTTAGTGAGAGATCATCTTAAAATGCTACCGTCAATCAAAGCAAGATAAGATGCATAAAGGATAAACATCACATGCAATCAATATAAGTGATATGATATGGCCATCATCATCTTGTGCTTGTGATCTCCATCTTCGAAGCACCATCATGATCACCACCGTCACCGGCGCGACACCTTGATCTCCATCGTAGCATCGTTGTCGTTCGCCATCTATTGCTTCTCGACTATCGCTACCGCTTAGTGATAAAGTAAAGCAATTACTATGCGTTGCATTTCATACAATAAAGCGACAACCATATGGCTCCTGCCATTGCCGATAACCGGTTACAAAACATGATCATCTCATACAATAAAATATAGCATCACGTCTTGACCATATCACATCACAACATGCCCCGCAAAAACAAGTTAGGCGTCCTCTACTTTGTTGTTGCAAATTTTACGTGGCTGCTACGGGCTTAGCAAGAACCGTTCTTACCTACGCATCAAAACCACAACGATAGTTTGTCAAATAGACTCGTTTTAACCTTCACAAGGACCGGGCGTAGCCACACTCGGTTCAACTAAAGTGAGAGAGACAGACACCCGCCAATCACCTTTAAGCAACGAGTGCTCGTGGCGGTGAAACCAGTCTCGCGTAAGCGTCTGCGTAATGTCGGTCCGGCCGCTTCATCTCACAATACCGCTGAACCAAAGTATGACATGCTGGTAGGTAGTATGACTTGTATCGCCCACAACTCACTTGTGTTCTACTCGTGCAAAACATCAAACCATAAAAACCTAGGCTCGGATGCCATTTGTTGGGGAACGTAGTAATTTCAAAAAATTCCTACGCACACGCAAGATCATGGTGATGTATAGCAACGAGAGGGAGAGTGTTGTCTCGTACCCTCGTGAGACCCGGCGGAAGCGATCACAACGTAGAGGAAGTAGTCGACGTTCTCCTCGCGATCCGACCGATCCGGTGCCGTTACTCGGCGCCCGAGTTCTTGACACACGTACAGCTCGATGGCGTCCCTCGTACTCCGATCCAGCCGAGTGTCGAGGAGAGTTCCACAAGACGACGGCGTGGTGACGATCTTGATGTTTCACGGCGCGGCAGGCTTCGCTTAAGCTTCATGACAGTATGACCGAGGTGGAATATGGTGGAGGGGGCACCGACACGGCTAAGGAACGATCCGTAGATCAAACTTGTGTGTTCTAGGGTGCCCCCGCCTCGTATATAAAGGAGCAAGGGGAGGGGCTGGCCGGCCAAGGGAGCGCCAAGGGAGTCCTACTCCCTCTCGAGTAGGATTCCCCCAATCCTAGTTGGACTAGGATTCCCGGAGGGAAAGAGAGAGAGGGGGCGGCCCCTTCCTAGTCCTAGTAGGACTAGGGAAGGGGGCCTTGCCACCTAGGGCTGGCCCTTCTCCTTTCCACTAAGGCCCACTATGGCCCATTTACCTCCGGGGTTCCAGTAACCTCCGGTACTCAGTAAATTCTGTTTTACCGGAACCATTCCGAACTCCAAACATAGGCTTCCAATATATCAATCTTTATGTCTCAACCATTTCGAGACTCCTCGTCATGTCCGTGATCACATCCGGACTCGAACTTCTTCGGTACATCAAAATACATAAACTCATAATAACTCATCATCGAAACCTTAAGCGTGCGGACCCTACGGTTCGAGAACAATGTAGACATGACCTAGAACTATTCACGGTCAATAACCAACAGCGGGACCTGGATGCCCATATTGGTTCCTACATATTCTACGAAGATCTTTACGGTCGGACCGCATAACAACATACGTTGTTCCTTTGTCATCGGTATGTTACTTGCCCGAGATTCGATCGTCGGTATCCAATACCTAGTTCAATCTCGTTACGCAAGTCTCTTTACTCGTTCCGTAATACATCATCTCACAACTAACTCATTAGTTGTAGTGCTTGCAAGGCTTCAAAGTGATGTGCATTACCGAGAGGGCCCAGAGATACCTCTCCGACAATCGGAGTGACAAAACCTAATCTCGAAATCGCCAACCCAACATCTCGCCTTTGGAGACACCTGTAGTACTCCTTTATAATCACCCAGTTACGTTGTGACGTTTGGTAGTACCCAAAGTGTTCCTCTGGAAAACGGGAGTTGCATAATCTCATAGTCATAGGAACATGTATAAGTCATGAAGAAAGCAATAGCAACATACTAAACGATCGGGTGCTAAGCTAACGGAATGGGTCATGTCAATCAGATCATTCAACTAATGATGTGATCCCGTTAATCAAATAACAACTCTTTGTTCATGGTTAGGAAACATAACCATCTTTGATTAACAAGCTAGTCAAGTAGAGGCATACTAGTGACACTCTGTTTGTCTATATATTCACACATGTATTATGTTTCCGGTTAATACAATTCTAGCATGAATAATAGACATTTATCATGAAATAAGGAAATAAATAATAACTTTATTATTGCCTCTAGGGCATATTTCCTTCATTTTTCTGTATACATTTTTCATACACGTGATAAACATTTTCTCTATACACATTTAACATTTTTCAAATGCTTAGACAACACTTTAAAATGTTGTTCTAGAGTGTTTTTTGTAATGTGTATGTTTTAGATATATTAAAGTATAAGCAAAATATATAAAACTAAATAAAAAACAGAAATAGAAAATGTAAAAAAACGAGGCTCTGATAAAAAGTGAGTTGTAGGATTCAAACCCAGGTCTCCTAGCTGATAGCTAGTGCACCCACCCATTGAGGCACGGTCGGATTCGTGCTAAAACAGAAGGCGCGACCTACTTGAGGGCAATGACCCGATTTCCACTGTTTTTCCACTATTTTTATGCTTTGTTTTTCTTTCCTTTTTCACCGGGTTTCTTATTTTCTTTCTCTACTAGGTAATTGCCCGTGCGTTGCAACGGGATTGGAGCACCCATTTTAGTGGTTCAAAACTACATGCATGTTCAATATCAAGTGGAATTGTCAAACTTAGTAACAAGGTAAATTATAGTAATAATAATTGGCTAACTTGGCAAGAAAATGTCATAATAAAAAGTACTTGTCATCCAATACTCTAGTTGTTGAACTCAGGAAACACAAGAGTAATTGGATATCTAAAGCTGGCTGGCTCCATAGATATTTTCTAGAAAATAAATACATGTCGTCCATATTCTTTTATTTTATTTCTAAGTACACAAACTTTTTTTTGGCACAATGCGATTTTTTTTCTTTAGGTTGAATGATCATACCCTCATAAATTGGACTTCACGTGCTATCTCGTAGCTGACATTGTGTAGTCTACTTTACTTTGTGCATTGATCATTACTGGTAAAAAATTGTGTATCAAATGAACAAGATCATCAATAGCAGAGGGAAAAGATCTGAAAAGGGTGAATTAAGGAACCACACCACTGCCCCAGTGACAGTGCAAATAATTACTAGCTCATCTTCCTCTTGTAGTTTAGTGCCACCATCTTTGTTCACCATCTGTTTCAACATGAATAAGCCTGTCACACACATGCATGTTCAACATGATCCAAAAAGAAGTCGTGATGCAAAATTAGATCGACAAGCTGACATGCATATCTTGCTAGTGTTGATGGTGCATGTCCACAGCCTCTGCACCTCCCGAGGTTCCCGCCGGTCCTCAAAAACTCGGGGGGGGGGGGCAAAATGTTGGAGGTGACAGTCGAAGCTTGAACAGGATTTACATCCCCAATCTTCCAAACCATCTCTGTTGAAGGAAATAGAACTTCTTGGGAGTGGAGCAGAGGTAGGCTCCTCACCCCGCCGGCTGCGTCCTCCTCGCCTAATGGAAGGGTGCGGTGACGGTACGATGGTGGCGGCGGTGTTGTCCTCACATCCGTAATGGTGTGGATCAGAGGGGGCCCGTTCTTGGGTGGATCTGAGAGGGTTCATGGAGGAGAAGTCACGTGCTTGTAGGACGGGATAGACAGCGAGAAACTGGGGTGAGAGGACGGGAGATCGGGTTGAGCTGGGGATCGTTCTATCCAGAGTAGGGAGCGATGCGTGAGCAGGGCGTAGGGCTGTGGCAGGGTGTGTCGTGCTCCTAGACGGGGGAGCCAAAGCGCTGATTGCAAAGGAGATGATGGAGTAAAATTAATAAAGCCACTAATTAGGGCTGCTTTTTAGGAAAGCTGGTTGAAAGGGAGGAAAAAACATTTTAGGTAGTAGAGATTGGCGCCAGGTAAACCACGGTGATAGAAGAAGGGAATCTCTACCACGCTGATAAAAGAAAGGAAGGAAATAGAAGAAAATAATTGATTGAAAGAAGGAAGGAGATTGATCACCCTCATTGAGTTATTGTGTTATGAAATCAGATTCTTATTACCATGCATGAATTGATTGCGTTTGGTTACCGTACGTGAATTATTTGTTTATACCAAAGATAGAAGAAAATAATAGAAAACCAAGGACGAAACCGGTAGGGAGAAAGCCGGTGGAGGGCAAAAAGAAAATCGATTGGGGGAGAGGGGGTCGTACCAAAGGTTGGACGAAGCGAGGGGAACATAAGAGGGGAGATGGAACCTTACGTTTCTTTTAGGTACTAGAGATTTCCACTTTTTTTTCTTTTTTTTTTGTTTCCTCAGTTTTTCTTCAGTTTTATTTATTTCCTTCCCAATTTTATTGGTTTTTTCTTTTTTTATTTGTTTTGTTTGGTTCTTTCTCTTTTTCATAGGCTTTCTTTGTTTTTTCTTGGTTTTCACAGTTTTCATTCTTAAGCATTGGTTTCTTTGATTTTTCTTTTTCTTTGTTTTTATTTTTGGTTTTTATTTGGCTTCTCCTTTTTTATTTGTTTTCACCGATTTTCTTTTTTGTTCAACACATGTTCAAAAAATATCAGTACACAATCAACATTGTTTGTCTACATCGGAAATAGTTGTTATATAATGTATGATGTGTATGGAAAAAAATAGACACAAAAAAGTTTTCAAGAAATGTAATCATTTTTAACATTTTTCAAATACGAGATTAACAGTTTTTGAATACATGGTCAACATTTTTCTAATACACATTTATCATTTTTTAAATGCTAGGTTAACATTGTTCCAATACAAGATGCATTTTTTTTCAAATGCTTGATTAACATTTTTTAAATACATGAACGACTATTTTTCATAAACATTTACATTTTTCTGTATAAATTTTGTGTATACATGAGAAACATTTTCTCTGTGTGCATTTAACATTTTTTTAAATGCTTGGTTAACACTCTTTTAAATATCTTACGTAAAGTTTGATTGACAATTAGTTTATGTTTCCTCGATCTCTTACTAGAACATGTCCCAAGCGCTTGCTGGGATGGGTTGCAGCAGTCGCTCCTAGCGAATCGACCAGGGTTAGAATCCTGGTACTCCATTTTTACTTTTTCAGTGGGGGGGCAATGCCCCTTGGCCCCAAAGGAGCTCCCCCACGCACTGAACTATATACTCCCTCTGTTCCTAAATATAAGTCTTTTATACATTTTAAATGGGCTACAACATATAGATATATGTAGACATATTTTAGAGTATAGATTCACTCATTTTTCTCCGTATGTAGTCACTTGTTGGAATCTCTTTTTTCTCGAATACACCATGAAAGGGTGTATCATCATTTCATAGAAGAAGGGACAAGCGGCCAGTACAACTGCATCATAGATACGGTGCCAAATAGGCAAACAACTCCATGCTAATCCCTGAGATTAGAACCATGCCTACTACAATCGAAAGCAAAGGAAGATTCCCTGCCCGATGTCCAGCTAAGATGGCGAAGAGATGGGACACCGAGCAACCAGACCGCATCCTACCAATACACTACACAACCAAGCCGCGACAAAAACCTTAAGACTGGCTGTCTAGCTGAGTCAACGTACCGCCCCACCCATATCGCCTGGAGAAGTCGGCAAGTGGGTGGCCGGACCAAGCCAAGCTAGAGGAAGAAGACGCCGGAAGCGATGGCAATGGCATACATTGCACCCCAGAGGCTCATGCCCTGAGTGGAAACCCAAACCGCGAACTGAGACACCCCAAGCTCCAACTCCGAGGCCTCCACATAGCCAAGGCAGCATCTTCATGAAGGAAACGACATCGTGACGCCGCCGCTGCCTGTTCCGGTGAACCGAAACAAGGGTTTCCCATGGCTCTCAAGGATTGACAAGATCAAGGCCATAGCCCACTCGTGAGTTCGCTTAAGCGAGATATTGATCCGAGTAGCCTGAAGCGAGGTATAGACACGCCTCAGGAGGAGAGGGCTCTGGCCGGTTTTCGTACTAGTTCTCCCTCACCGGCCCATCAAGATGCAAGAGAGTAAGTAATTACGGACCAGGCCCAAAGGTAGTCTGATCAGGACGCTCATCTTTTTTTTTTTTTGAACTGATCTTTTGGCTTGTTTTGTTCTGGAGCGCTGCTTATTCGTCAAATTGAAATGTGGAGATGTGAAGTGCCCACGTGAGTGCATGGCTTCCACCAAAGACACGTGGTTTCACATTTTTATTTTTTATGACAGGTATATAAACGTGGTTGCACGAGAGACATGGAAATTCTTTTTTCTTTGAGGGAAATGGTTAATCTGGCCCCGATCGATTACCAGCTCCGTTACTCTACACGCCGCTAATCTCGTCAATCTGCACTGCACACCGCACAAAAGGGTCCCAAGATGCTGTAGGATTTCAGATCTACTCCCTCCGTTCTAAAATAGATGAGTATAAAGTTGAGTCATCTATTTTGGAACGGAGGGAGTAACAAATACATATATTCGTCTGAACTGCAAAGTGGTCTAAGGAATTTAAATTGTTGTTTGAAATAAGGAATTTAAGTAGTGGTGTGGAAAAAAAAAGGAGCTATAGAGGAAAGACATGGGCGCAAACAAAACGACGGCGAGTCTCCAGTCGTCGAGCTCCAGAGTCCACCGCAGCCCACGTCGTCCGCCTCCTCTCCACTCCCCACGTTGCGCCCGCCTCCGCCTCCCACGCACCATGCGCCCCTCCGCGGCGGCCGCGGCCGCCTTCCTCGCCCCCGCCATCACGGCCTCCAGCCGCCTGGTTCCGCTCCGGCGGGCTAGGCGCTTCGCTGTACGCTGCGTCGCCGCCCCTCCCGCCCCCAAGCCCGCGTACTCGCCCTCCAAGGTGAGTTCGCCGAATAATTGGTCTCTGAGTACAAGTGTCGACATAAATCGCTGCTGTGGCTGGCTGGCTACCGGATTTGGGCTCACCGGAACCGTTGTATTGGGTGGCTGGGGAATCCGTTGAAATAATCCGCCAGTCTTAGCACGATTGAGGTCCGGGAACTTATTCTACGCGGATTTAGATCTCGACTTGTTTGGTACTCTAGGTTTTAAGTCTCAAGAAACTTCCATATACTGTTTTAAAATATTATCAATGCCTAGCAGAGCTTACGTGCCACTTAAGTGTCACTCCTAGATCCTCTAGAACACTATGCTCCCTAATTTTAGAAGCCTCACAATCAATTGAGGTCTCCAATTAAAATTGAGTCACCCGATTTTAACGGGTCAATAATTTCTTAAAGCTCTCCCATTTAATTCTTTTATGTTGTACACTCTGCTTTCTAATTTTTAAGACCTCATCACAATTAATTGAGGTCTTCAATTTAGAATTGGGTCACCCGATTCTGACCGGATCAACAGTTTCTCAAGGGGATCTCCCATTCAATTATTTTAATTCACTATGTTCCCTAATTTTGAAACTCTTTCATTCGATTGAGGTATTCAATTTTGGATTTAGTTTACGATTTTGATTGGGCCAACGTTTTTTCAAATCAATCAGCAGCAATCAGCCTGTAAAAAACAGATCAATCCCGCACACCCTCCCATCACCTAGAAAAAATAAGCGCCACCATGCGATACTGTAGCACCAATATAGTACATGCAACTACTAACGCAGAAGTCCCTCCACAGAAATATCAGTTGATCAGCGGATAACATAGAATCACACCGAGAAAGTCCCACCAAATCACTGCATAATAAATAAAAATAAAAGACACTGCCATCATTGCCCTCACCCTCCAAACCAAATATTCCATCAGTTCCGAAATGTAAGTGGTAATATTTTTTGAAAAGTCAAATTCCTTTAACTTTGACCAAGTTCAGAGCCAAAAATATCGACATCCACGATTTTAACAAAAAAAAAAGGAAATTCATTTCATGATGAATCTGATGATACCGATATGGTATTATGGATTTTTGATATATTTATCTGTGAATTTTATCAAACTTAAAGAGATTTGACTTTTCAAAAAGTAATACACCTTATATTTTAAACACATAATGAGTAATTCTTTCTAAGAGAAACCCAACAACACCAACGGCGCAGCAAAGCACGCCCACCCCTTCTAGTACTAGCTATGCGGCATGCTGGGGTGGTTATCGAATTTTGATCTGTCTTCTGTTCTACTTTACGTGGAGCTTAGCTTTAACCCTTCACTTACAAAGTGGAGAGAGGGAGGGAGCATCTAATTTGCATCTTGTAACACAATATCCTTCTTCCATGGTAAAACCAGTTATACTTCATCCTATTGTTATTTCAAGACTGTTATCAGAGTTTTTTTTTTTTTGTGGTGGCACATAGATTTTTTATTTTTATTTTACGGTGGCACAAAGATTAATAATTGGATTGAATGATCAGTTTAACCTTGTGCGAGATGTCTAGCCCTAGAGAAAGCCTCAAATCTATGTTGACGCTATCAATTGATGACTGTTGGGTCAAATTATCAAAACACCGTTGTAGATTTTTCTTGACAAGGTGGCGTTACTATAACGTGAAAGAAATGGAGTCTATACTACTTACACTATGAAATGGAAGTAGAGAAAAATCTCAAATCTATGCTGACGCTATCGATTGATGACTGTTGGGTTAAATTATCAAAACACTCTTGTAGATTTTTCTTGGCAAGGTGGATCACTACAAGATGAAAGAGAGTCTATACTACTTACAGTATGATGAAGAAGTATCTTCAGTAGTGTGGTGTTGTCCACATGCATATGAGGTGTTGTGTTTCATGGTCAGTATTGTTTAACCTTTTTGGCTCACATTATCCAGGACCCCGTAAGCCTTCTCTCTCTCTCTCTCTCTCTCTCTCTCTCTCTCTCTCTCTCTCTCTCTCTCTCTCTCTCTCTCTCTCTCTCTCTCTCTCTCACACACACACACAAAAACCGGCGGACGCGTCGGGCTGGGCATGCCATCTGATCGGTGCACCGTCGAACCGCAAGAGGACGGCCTCCATTGTGGTGGTGACGCTTTGGGGAATCTGGAAGGAGCGGTGCAGGAGGGTTCCAAAACTTGGCGCGGCCGGTATCAGTCCTGACTGATGAGATCTTTGAGGAAATCCAGCTGTGGCAAATGGCGGGTGCTGTGCACCTGGACTTGCGAGAGTAGTCTTCCTCTGGGCAGCGCCCCCCCTTTTTTCTTTTTCTTTTTTTTCCTTTGTTCTACCCCTGTAAACATCTCCTGTACAGTGTGTTTTCTTCCTTATCAATGATAACCAGCGGCTCTCCTGCTGGACTTAAAAAAAATGTCATACAAAATTTCAAGACCAATGCGACCTCAGTTTGAAGAGATGGAAAAGAAAAAAATGTGCATGAGTGGTGATTTTTTGCTGACCATCAGTATATGTTTTTGCTACTTGTCAATTTCATATCTTCCAAATCAGTCAAGCTGGGCCTTGAAATTTTAAATTTAAATAAAATGTGTGCTCTCTACATTGCCAATTTTCTTTTGCAAACTGTTTGAAAACCTTAGGTACCTCTTTAAGAGGAGGATGCACCGATGCTTCCTCCTTTTTTATCTCCCTTTCATCTGCTTATCCAGTAGTAGTTGGTCCGTTTAATTGGTTTAGTTTCAGTGTTCCCTAATGGTCTGGCACACCTACTTTCTTTCTAGTTCTTATTCACAGTTGGTGTCATACCAGGGCCTTATCTTTGGTTCTAGCAACTTGATTGCTAGTGCAGTGATTTTGCTATGTCGATTTCATTCATTGTCATGCATTTCTGAGTTTATGCATATGCTTGCATGTTCTCTAAGATAGAGCGAAGTTCTTGTCATATTGCTCCTATAGTAACAATGATGAGAGGTTGGGACATAAGGAATTGACTCTACCAGGAAAAAATGGAAATAGCAATTGTGAGGCAAACAAAACAGAATGCTAAGTTTTTTCTTGATGGCCTTGAAGACTTGAACAATGGACCACATTGTGCTGAACTTGGTACTACGACAACAAAGCCCTTTGTCCCAAGCAAGTTGAGGTAAGCTAGAGATGAAACCCAACAGAAACCTATGTGAACCCATAAAAGAAGGGATCAAGTACATGTAAACAAAGTGAAGGAATGGAAATAAGGTTCTGGTATATAAATTGCTGAATTCCATGCAGTGCTATAAAGGGCTGAATCTCTGGGTACATTCCAGTCCTGTAAGTCTCTTTTTATCGCCTCCTCCCATGTCAACTTTGGTCGCCCCCCTACCCCTCCTAGTATTTTCGCTACTCTTTAGAATACCTCTATTCACTGGTGCTTCTGCAGGTTTCCGTTGGATATGTCCAAACCACCTTAGTTGGTGTTGGACAAGCTTCTCTTCAATTGGTGCCACCCCTGCCTTATCACGTATTCCCTTGTTCCTAATCCAGCCCTTTATTGTATAGCCACGCATCCACCTTAGCATGCACTCTCAGTGACACTCATTTGTTGGATGTGTTGTCTCTTAGTAGGCCAACACTCCGCTCCATATAGCATGGCAGATCTGATCGCCGTCCTATAGAACTTACCTTTGACCTTTTGTGGTACCTTTTTGTCACATAGGATGTCAGATGCTTGCCGCCAGTTCATCCACCCTGCTTTGATACTGTGGCTAACATTCTCATCGATACTACCGTTACTTTGTAGCATTGATCCCAAGTATCAGAAGGTGTCCCTCTTAGGCAATGGCAGACAAACAGTGGACCACATTGTGCTGAACTTAGTACTATAATATGCACAAAATATTGCTGAAGTTTGTGATACCATGTTTACTTCAACATATTCTGCTAGTACAATGGTTTGTGCATGCATTTGTTAAAGTTAAGGTCCTCAGTGAATATCGACTACTTTAGAGGCAAATATCGCAACATTGGACTGCTAACTGTGGTCACACAAGCAACTTTATTTTGTCTCTGTGGTATTATCTGTCTAACATTATTTGGTATTGCTTTTCTAGACTGGAAATTGGCAGTGGACATTTGAGGATAAACCAGTAAGCGTTTACTATGAGGAACATGAGCAGGGGACTGCTGAGAATGTGAAGAACATCCTTATGATCCCTACGATTTCTGATGTTAGCACAGTGGAGGAATGGAGGGTGGTCGCCAAAGATATTGTGACACGGAAAGGAGAACTCAGCTACCGTGCTACTATTGTTGATTGGCCTGGTCTGGGTTATTCAGACAGGCCATCACTGAACTATAATGCTGATGTGATGGAGAATTTTCTGGTTCAGCTACTGAACTCACCAAATAGTCCTGTGGCGGATGCAGGTAAAACAGAATTTACTCTTTCAGTCAACTGGTAGTTTGTCATTGCAAGCATCTTTCCTGGAATTAGTACTTGATTCTATGCACTTTGCTTTTGTTACGGTTATTTGGTTCACGAATATGACTCATTATTCTATCCTTTAATGGTAGCTTCCTACTTTACCTGCATATGCTTATTGTAACCATTGTTATGAAAAGTATATGTATGGTTCAAACTGTTTAGTGGTTCAACCAGAGCCCAGAAGTAGTATGTGCTATGCACGAAATTATGCCTGCCCAACGTTATCATTCACAGCCAACTGAAATATTCTAGAGAAAGTGTTACATTCTTCTTGGCTAGTACATGAAAGCTGGCTGGCCATTTTATGCTGGCATCTTACGTTACGGTTCTGAACATAAGTATCGTATGTTAGTACTTCGTGGGTAGAGGAGCAATGTAGTTAAAGGAAGCTTATAGAGTTCAGCAGAACAGCCAAAGCCACCATGGGAATATTCTCTTGTCAATGTTAACAAGTACTCCCTCCGTTCGGAATTACTTGTCTCGAAAATGGATGTATCTAGACGTATTTTAGTTCTAGATACATCCATTTTCGAGACAAGTAATTCCGAACGGAGGGAGTAGAACATATGCCAGAAAGCAGAAAACAAATTCTAGTTGATCGATATTTGTCAGATTGACTGCTGTTGTCAGTACGATTTTTCAATTATTCAGTAACGGCAATCACTTTAAAATTTTGTTCTGTTTGAATCTCAGTAGTGACTTAACGATGTGGGTGTATGCTTGCACTGTCTACACTATGTTCAGATGGTGAACTGGTAGTTGTTGGAGGTGGTCATGCAGCAACCATAGCTATCCGTGCAGCTGGGAAGGGCCTTATCAGACCATCTGCGGTTGCTGCTGTTGCACCTACTTGGGCCGGACCCCTTCCAATTGTATTTGGCCGAGGTTCTGATATGGAAACAAGGTACTAAACTTGCGCTTATTAATTCTTATGGTATTACGTATATTTGCCAGAGAATACTTTCATAGGCACTCTTGTGTTCTGTCATCTGTGCAACTTTGTGTATGCTCAAATCAGGTGGAGGCAGGGCACTTATTTTGTTAAGAGTTTTTTTAAGATAATAGCATAATACCATGATCACCACGACCAATGCACTCAGTTTGCATTTTGTTTGAGCTGTCTTGACTACAAAATCTGTAGACACTCCATTTACAAGCCTCATGCCTGTGGGCTATGGCTATATTCCCTGACCCTTTCCTCACAATATTTGTTGTTCATTGTGTATGTCAATTGTCAAGGGTGAATATACAAAATGTGGTATACAGATGTGATGGGCATGAAACATACCCAGAATCGTGAGGTTTGTGAAGCTGTGGAAACATTAAGATGATCTTTATAATCCTTAGATGCAACCGGACTATAGGAGAAAATACTCCCTTTTGATCATCACTATACTGTATCAAAGTGTACCTCATCCTGCCTTTTATTCTGTAGTGTTTATGCCTATCAGTAGTGCTATCACATGCCTTTAGGTAGGTTGGAGCATCTCGTTCAACAAACAGTAAATCTGCTAGTTGGTTCAGTACAAATCTTTCAGTTGCAACACTGTTAGTAAAATCTTCTACGTGGTTTAGTACAGATTTGCATTTAGTTGCAGCACTGTTTTGCATACATATCTTTTCGATCGTAGGCAGTTGCAACATGGTGATGTGTAGGCCCCACAGCTAGGGTGCAATTGAGAAAAATTTTGTGTACGAACGAGTCTGCCTTATGCAGTGATTTCATTAGTTATGTTTGGCCTTGTTTGTCATTATGGAATTGTCTGTGTGGTTGCACAGAGAAAGTACAGTAGTATTTGCAGGCACTCATTTTCCAAATTGGTTTTATGTCTTCATTCTCCAAATTGTTTTTTCTGCCTTATGCAGTGATTTCATTAGTTATGTTTGGCCTTGGCTGTCATTATGGAATTGTCTATGTCGTTGCACATGGAAAGTACAGTACCATTTGCAGACACTTCGTTTTCCAAAATGGTCTAATGGCTTTATGAGAAAGGAGATTGTCATTTCTGTGATGTGGTACTGATTTTCATGTGTAGCCTCACGCATTTAACTAATGTTGATATATATGTATAACTGATTAGTGAAGCCTGTGATGGATTGTCGGTGGTGACCTAAAGCAGTATGCATTGAAATCACACAGAATAAGTACTGATGTAGATGATATGATCACCACTGTTATCCATTTTTCTACAGATACATGGTCTGCTAGTGCATAAGATTCAAGCTGACCGCACTAAAATAATTTTTGACCTGTCAATAACAGGTACGGGCTTCTACGAGGAACCCTCAGGGCCCCAGCCATCGGCTGGATGATGTACAATCTTCTGGTGAGCAACGAAAAGTCCATCCAGTCCCAGTACAAGTCCCATGTGTATGCCAACCCTGAGAATGTGACACCGGAAATCGTCGAAAGCCGCTACGAATTGACCAAAAGAAAAGGCGCGCGATACGTCCCTGCCGCGTTCCTGACGGGCCTTCTCGACCCCGTCCAGTCAAGGGAAGAGTTCCTGCAGTTGTTTGCCAAGTTGGATGGAGATGTCCCTGTTTTAGTGGTGTCGACGCTGAATTCCCCCAAGAGGTCCAAGGCGGAGATGGAGGCTCTCAAGGGCGCCAAGGGCGTGACCAAATTCGTGGAGGTCCCGGGCGCGCTTCTGCCGCAGGAAGAATACCCCTTGGCAGTTGCAGAGGAGCTCTACGACTTCCTGCAGGAATCATTCTCGTCAGGAAGATGAACTGCACTTGTGAGGAAACTACACCGGGGTGACCCTGACTGAGTTCATCGACTCATATCGCCTTTTGCCGGTAAATCCATCGACGTGCCATGTTGTTGCACCTGAGCTTTTTAGAAGCGGTAGAGCAGCACCATCAGTTCCTGGGTGCCCACACATACCGGACGGAGCCTGCTTCTGACGGAGCTGACGTCCACACATACAGCTTCAATTTGTGTAAAAAAGCACACTGGCCTGATCAATAATTGCAGTTCGTCACAGTTAAGCCCATCCTCGTGGTTCCAGTTCACAGTTAACCTTGCATCATCAGCCGATGGCGTCCATTCATTGCACATGGAGGTAGTAGCTCTCTCAAGTCCCCCGGTTTTCTTCTCATTGATGGCAAGTACATGCCCTACTACTGCAAGCTAGGCACTTGGCTCCACAGGTAAACGTCTCTTCGCTCTTCCTTGTCCGACCCGTACGTCTCACCTAGGCTAGGCGGCGACGGCGTGCTGGGCGCGGCGGCGGCGTCATTGAGCAGCGCTCTTTCGCCGCCGGCGAATCAATGCTTGAAGCTGAGAGGTGCCCGCTCGCGGGCTGTTGTACGCATCTGGAACTAGAAGCTCAGTCCGGTACGCACGTTGCGGAGGGTGGTCGTACAGGCAGATTCTTGATCAGTAATAATTGGGGCGTGATCCCAGCGGCTGGCCGTGCCGCGGCCATCAATGCCGCATTTAGTGAAGCCTCCCGAGGCCAGCGGCGACCTCCGGCACGCAACCTCACCGCCGGGCTCGGTCCCGGCCGCCGTGAAACCCTGAGAGCTACGCGGCGGTGTCGGCATGGTCCACCAGGTCGCCGTCGAGGGCGCCCACGTGGCGCCCCGACGGGGCCCGAGAGGGACGGGCATTCAAGGCGGTCGAAAGGGAAGCCGGGGTGGCAAGTGAGGTGTCCCGGTTCCATCCGGAGGTGGACTTGCTGTGCGCCGGTGCTCGTCTCTCGCATCATGATCGCTTGATGACGGTCCATGCAAGAGTGGGCGCTGGCCACTGTGGAGTCGTAGCGTAGCGTCGCCCCGGGCTTAAATGCCGCGAGATTGGTAGGGTCTTGGGTGGGTGTATGCCTGGATGTGTACTGGACTGTGGCAGTGGCAGTGGCAGGACGAACACGCCTGCATGCGTGTGCGCGGTGCGTTTCTCCCGTTGTAGCTGTTTAAGATTGCGTGGAGTGTTCGGGCTCAAGGCATCTAGAGCCTGGATGATAGCACTCCGGTGTTCTCTCGTGCGCAACCGAAACACCGGAACAGGAGGATTTCAGGCATAAGCTAGAAGGACAAGGCCGAACGAGGACGGAAAAATGTCAAGTCACCGATGTCCAGCTTGTTTGTTCACTTTCACCCCACGTATAGCCGTGACAAAAAAGCATCACTTGTTTGGCGCCAATGCGTCTGCGAAAAGTCCACTAGGAGCAGGGACAGGACAGCACCAACAATATATGCAAAAAATGGGCAGCAAACGAGCTTCTGCATGGGGACAAGCGTCAGCTGTTAGGGCCATGCAAGCAACCGCCAGTGCCGTCCATGCCGATGCCGATTCCCGCCGGCTCCTAACAAGTCCAAGTTTGCTTCGCGATCCCGGTAACCTTTTCTGGTAGCTCCCGTCGTCTCGGACGGGCTCTCGGCACGAGTTTCCTCTTCGGCTCATGGCATCAGATTTAGGATGCAAGCGGCGTGTGGTCTAAGCCCTGCTATAAATCGGTCATGAGACTCGCGCTGCAACTGATTTCTCCAATTTTGAGTAAGAAGCTCCTTCAGATGACTTCACTTCACTTTGCCATGCAATGTTTTCTCTTCAAGATGGTTCTTCTTCTTTCTTTTTTTTTTTTTAGAAAAGGAGGATGCACCCATGGCCCCTGCATCTGGACGATGCATGTCTATTTTATTAATTATTCACAAAGACCACACAAGGTGATACATCAATAAGCTTCCCTCGTTGCAGTATCACCGTATTCAGGGAACATAGGATAACTGTCATCACCCTCTTCTACTTTGTTGTCTTCCATCATAGCCCCTCTTTCTTCGTGCTTGGTCCGAACATTATAGTGTGACATGAAACCCTTCTTAAGCAGGTGCAAGTGAAGGATTTTTGAGTTAGAGTAATCCTTCGTATTCTCACAGACATGGCATGAACAATACATAAAACCATTCTGCTTATTTGACTCAGCCACTTCAAGAAATTTATGCAGGCCCTCAATGTACTCGGAGGTGCGCCGGTCACCGTACATCCATTGTCGGTTCATCTACGTGCATTATATAATTAAGTGTATCAAAAACATTACTTCCTCTATTTTTGTATACAAGGCCACAAACCCATATTACAGGTACCAAGGTAGAAATTAATGACTACTTAAACCAATGTTGCAACCTAGTCTTTTCTCCTTGCTTGACGTGTTAATTAATGTGTATTTTTCTCTTCAACGCACAACAAGACAACTTGCTCACTCCTTGTTGATTGGTTAACGTGGTGCATGCAAATCAACCTTTGCATGCAACGGGTATTTAATGTCCTCGGTTGCTAGTACGAGGCAAATCTCATAAATTTTATCTCGATTGGTGTTAGTGGCCTTGTATAGCTGCAAATTGTAACTTTGGTAGTGGCCTTGTATACAAAAATGGAGGGAGTACAAAACATCATGAATACAAAAGTGATCAAATTAATACAAGTTCATCATCACATTAAAATCAAAGTACATTAATTAGTGATCAAATGTTATTACTGCAAAAATAGATACATAAAGTTCATACATAGTTCTAATAGAATAACATATCGCTCTCTATAGCATCTAATTAAAACATACATTAAAACTAACATACAACTATATAAAACATTTAAATGCAACAACAAAACGATCATAATCGCAACTAAGGTAACAATTGATCCAACAACATAATGATACCAAGCCTCATTATCAATGGCATATTTTCTAATCTTTCTAATCTTCAAGTGCATTGCATCCATCTGGATCTTGTGATTATCGACGACATCGGCAACATGCAACTCCAATTCCATCTTCTCCTCCTTAATTCTTTTCATTTTTTTCTTCAAGTAATTGTTTTCTTTTTCAACTAAATTTAACTCTTGACAAGAGGGTCGGTTGGAATTTCCAGTTCACATGCCTCCTAGATAAAAACATCTATGTCACGTTGGTCGGGATAATTGTCATAAACACTAAATAAAACAAATAGTAATAAAAGATAATATACCACATCTGAATCATAGACAGGACGAGGGCCGAAGGGGGCGGATACCAAAACCATGGCACTATATATAACAAACAATAATAAAAGTAAAAAAAATTATACAAGTACCTATCTAAATCATACAAGTAATTTTTTTTTCTTTTAAAAAGAAGATAAGAACAAGAGGCTAACCACGGTGGTGCCGGCGACAAGATCAGCGCGGGCGATCGACGACGGTGAGGATGGGGACGGGGACGACACCCTACACATGCATGTGCAGACTCTAAGAAGTTAATTTCAGCTCAAATTGTGCATCTAAATCAAAAGAACTCCCACATACACTCCTCTGCTAAAACACACAACCACTCTACTTCTAGAGCATTTGAAATGAGCTAAACTAGCAGTGAAAGATGAAACGATGAAGTTGGTAACCTTTTACAACACTTGTGTAGTTGGTGCACCTCCAAATCTAGACAAATCTTGGGGGAAATGTAGCTCGGAGGTCGAGCTTGGAGAGGAGAAAGCTTAAGTGTGGCTCGGTCATTTTATCAAACACCTCATGTGCATAGGAGGTGAGAACAGAGTAGCACAAGCCTCCCATCCTTCCACGACCAAAAAATAGAGGAGAGGGGGGGGGCGTGGATATATATAGGCAAAAATTTGGTCCCGGTGTGCCTAAAACCAGGACTAAAGGCGAACCTTTGGTCTCGGTTCCAACCACCAACCGGGACTAAAGGGTCTGCACCAGGAGCGAGGCCCTTTAGTCCCGGTTCGTGTCTGCAACCGGGACCAAAGGGGTCAGACAAACCGGGACTGGTTCCTGCCGAGGCCCGGCCGGCGCCTTGGCTGCTCGAACCGGGACTGGTGCACCCATTGGTCCTAGTTCGTAAAAGAACCGGGACTAATGCTCTGATCTGGGCTGGACCAAAGCTCTGTTTTCTACTAGTGTGCTACTCCTATCCCCTTGATGAAGGTGTGTCGAATGTCCGGGCCTAATACCAAACAGACATCGCACCAAAGCCTAACATGTAAGCCGGATGCCCCATCCAAGCCACTATCTGGATTGGGCCACACACCGGTTCGACACACTCCTAGTGAGCACCGCACGCTGCAAGGGCCGTCACCTCCATCTTCCACCGACCCATCCTTAGAGCAAAACTGATGCACCAACCTTGCCAGGCCTAAGATGGTTCTTCTTGTCACGGGATTTTATTCTTCTCAAGGTAGTGTAATATTGCGCTAATCCTGTGGGGTGCTATGTACTTGTCGTAT
Source organism: Aegilops speltoides (assembly GCA_021437245.1). Lineage (NCBI taxonomy): Eukaryota > Viridiplantae > Streptophyta > Magnoliopsida > Poales > Poaceae > Aegilops > Aegilops speltoides. The sequence goes on along the minus strand of CM038145.1, from coordinate 318,615,073 downwards.
ATTCAGATGTCTAGCCATCCGAATTTATAACGGTCGAAGAATAGCAACACCTTTTATTTGTACGACAAATCAAGAGAGCGGTGCGCAGATGCAATAGAGTGGAAATGAAATGGAAAGACAGATTATAACAGTAGTCTGACTCAAAAGGAATGGATATATAGGTAAATTGGGCCAATAACAACAATAAGAACAGTTCACATTCCTTTCTAATGACAAAAGGCAGCGCTTCTGACAAGTTCGCGGGAAAAAGTGGAGCGCTGTTTGTGAAGCATATCTTCTTCAAACCTCCTGTTGTAAATCAAATGGTAGATAGATAGGAGTAAGTTACCGTTCTTTATAACAGGTGAACCATTAACACAATGCGCACACCACGACAAACTCGAATTAGTGGTGATGGATATCCTAAGAGATTCACATTATTAAGAGGACCATCATTCATCATTGAGCAGTCTTAACATGGTCCCTCTTACCTCCTCTTTCCACATAAGAGGTAAGAGTATCTAATAGATCCGAGTCATTGATCTCATTAATTAGTGGTCTGATTAACTCTTACCTTCTTATCTCACGTGTAAAAAGAGGGGGTCGGGTGGTAAAAAAAAGAGGGGGTCAGAGGGAGCTTTTAAAATTTCCCTTCATCATTTCGTTATTTACTCCTTGAAGCACAACAATCTTAAGCTGTTGGCTGCACACCAACTACTTCATAATATACTAAAAAAATCGAAAGAACATTTCCATCAGCTACAATAGCAGAGAATTATATATATGAAAGCCATTGTCCTAACTATGTTTCACGGTAGAACACGATATACACAACATGACAAACAAAAATCAATGCTGATTAATGTCGAAATACATGGATGAGAATTGTAAGAATCAAAGGAGAGGGAACCCTAGGATGTAACACCATACAGAAGTGGCGCAAACGTTCCGATCAGAGGTGCCAAATAAGAAACGGAGCCGTCAAACTTACTCGATCAAGCACAAAAAAATAAATAACCGTTAGTGGTGAACCAGTGTGCTATAAAGTTAACGTTTACTTGTGGAAGTTTTTTTTCTAATCGGTAAAAGATTATCCCAACTAACTTCATTTCATTCCGTAAAACAATAAACGCAATACAATACAAATGAGAATTAGTGCTCACAATACGAGAAAGGATGGATAACAATAATAGTTTGAATTAGAGGACATGCCTAACTAACCCGGATGATGATACATGTAAGATGTAAGACACTTGCTATCAACTCCATGAAGCACCCATGTCTTGAACAGCCGGTCACAAACTAAAATCTTCGACATGTACCTTATATAGTTTAACAATATAAAAAAACAAAAGGAAATCTAATAAGTAAGCTATTCCCCTAATCAATTAGATTTTACACAACAATAAGTTAGCAACCCCAAACTTCAATAAGTATCATCAAAGTGGTCACTTAAGAATGACACACTCCAATCGAATGACAAGGTGGTTATGATGCTATGAACTACTAGACCGAGGATGTTGACATTGGTAAGAAGGAGCAACCCTAGGATGCCTAGCAACACAAAGATGCACAGAGAAGGACTACTCTTCTAATCAAAACTGATACATAGGTGCCCTAGGATGTTAACTCCAAAAAGAAACATATCACTCAAATTTACTCCACATAGCACTTTTTTTAAAGGTGAACCAATGCTAGAAAGTTAGCATTACTTGAGGAAGATTTCATGTAATCGGATAACCATCATCCCAACTAACTTCATTTCATTCTCTAACGCAACATACGTACCAAGCAAAAACAGAATTAGCCCCTATAACACTAGAAAAGGACGGTGACAACAATAGTTTGAATTAGATGAGATGCCTATCAGTAGCCCTAGGATGTGGACATAGGTGAAATGATATAGTAGGGTACTTACTGTTGAAATATATTGCTCACCTCTTTCCACCAGTTTAGACTTTTGGATGAGTTGGCTGGAGCATGAAGTCAATATGGTATAGCCAAGAGGTCTTGATTTCAAGGCCCTACCAATACAGTATTAAAAAAAGGATTATGCGGCCTACATCGATCCCATGTCTAAAGACTAAATAAGTCTAGACATGAGGGGGGCGGTGTTGAAATATATTGCCTGCGTCTCTCCATCAGTTCCGAATTTTGGATGAGTTGACTGGAGCATGAATTCAATACTTACCATAGACTCCGTGAAGCACCCACATGTAGGATTTTGACACAAGTAAGATGACTAGTAGACAATTTTGTTTTACTCCTTTTAGGCACCGTCAAATTTTTGTAAGTCACTTTATGATGAATTACACATGTTTGCTAGCTCACACGGTTACCTAGCTCCGATTTGTCCTGATGATGTACAAAAGTTGCGTTGATTGGATTGTAGTTTTGATGGATGGCTAATAGAAATTTTTATTCACAAGAAAAAAACCCTAGGATGCTGACACATGCAAGATGTAAGTCACTCGCCACCGGCTCCATGAAGCACCCACATGTTGCATCTCTGGCGACAAACCAAAATCTCCGCAAGGTACCTTATATAGAGAAACAATATCAAAAAATGAAAAGGAAAACTAACCAGTAAGGAATTCCCCTAATCAGTTATATTTTACACATCACCTACACAACAACCATGAACTGGCAACGAGTAGCATCGAAGTGGTGACGTAAAAACGACAAACTCTAATCGAATCAAAGGTGGTTATGGTGCTATGAACCACCAGAACGAGGACGTTAACACCCCTAAGAAGTGGGCAAACTCCCTAGGATGCCTATAACATCAAAATGGACATAGAATGATTAGTCCCCCAATCCGGGTATATAAATAGGTGCCCTAGGATGTTAACAACAATAAGAAACAGAGCACTCAAATTTACTCCATGAAGCACAAAAATCTTGATTCTTGAGGTGAACCAATGCTACAAAGATAGCATTTACTCGAAGAAGCTTTTATGCAATAACTAAACCATCTTCCCAACTAATTTTGTTTCATTTTATAATGAAATATACACACTAAGACAACCGGAAATCAGACACATGGACGAAAACAATAGTTTGACCTACATGAGATGCCTAGGTACCCTAGCTCATGGTGACACAAGTAAGACTTACTAAAGCAATTACATCGACTACATGAAGCACCCTCATGTTGCATCGCTAGTCACGAACCAAATACTTTGCGGATAGTACCTTTTCCAGTGCTTCATTATAAAAGGAAGAATAAAAGCAAATAAAAGTTCTAATAAGTAAGTTGTTCCCTTAACCAATTAGATTTCACACATGATCATGGCACACCTAAGCCCAACGCAACAACTTCGAAACTAGCAACGAGTAGCATTGGAGTGGTCGGTTAAGGACACGTTCCGATCGAATCATAGGTGATATGATACTATGAATGTCTATATCGAAGATGCTGGCACTAGTAAGAAGTGGAGCACACTCCGTAGAATACCTAGTAACATCAAAATGCATCAATAAGGCTCACTCTCAGAATCAGAGGTGATACGTAGGTGCCCTAGGATGTTAACACCGATAAGAAACAAAGCACTCGAATTTACTCCCATGATACACAAAAATCTCGAGATGATTCAATGCCACAAAGTTAGCATTTACTTGAGGAAGCCTTTTTCAATCACTAAAGCATGACCCCAACTATTTTTTTTGCGGGAAGCATGACCCCAACTAACTTCCGTTCATTTCATAACACAATACACACGCTAAGACGGACGGAAATCCGACACATGGATAACGACAATGGTTTGGACTACATGAGATGCCTAGGTACCTAAGACAAAATCTCAAGAGCAAGAAAAATTGTGAAACGAAGAGTATTGTTGGAATAGGACCTATAGCTTTCACCTATGTTTCCCAAATCATCAGTTTCAGGTTAGTAAATTTTTACCATCCACCACATGAAGCACCCACGTGCCGCACCGCTGGTCACAAACCAAATGCTCCATGGTAGAATCACATTCGTGGAGGTGTGGAAAAAAAAAACTAAAATCAATGCTCCAAAATTCTTCTCTTACTTTGTTTTGTACTCCTCTTAGACCTGTGTTACACAAACTTGTAAGAGCCTTAATTTAAGGCCGGGTAGATGCGTTCGTTCTACTAGAAAATAAAAAATGCTTCAAAAAACAGTCCTTTCCTTTAGCATCAATTTTCTACCCACAGCTCCACGATTGTAATTGCTTCACGAAATTTTATATGCAATGTGAAATTTTTCTCAAACCTAGCCGACGATTCGCACCCCCGACCCCCGAGTCGCCCGAGCCGGGCGACTCGGGGCAAACCTAGTCGCCGGAGGGCCGGCCGGCAAAGCCGCGCCGGGCCCTGGGATGACGGCGGCGGGGCTGTCCTTCCTCCTCCCGCCCAGCCCTCCCCCCTCGGCGCCAGATCTGGATCGGCTGGCGGCGACCTCCTCCTCCTCCGGCGGCGGCCTCCCCTGACCTCACCTGCTCATTGGCGGTGCAGTGGATGCCCGGCCGGTTCCCGCGGTGAACCTCTGGTCCGCCCGACGTGATCTGGACGCTGTCTCGGCCCTAGCTGCGGCGCTCCGGCCGGCCTCGCGAGGCCTCGCTGGCTGCGGCTCCTTCCTCCGAACCCCTGCTGGCGCGAAGTTCCAGCCCGTCTCCTCGGGGGCCGGCCTTGGAGGCTGCTGGCTGCGGTTGTGCCCGTCGGTGTCTGCCTCCTCTGGCACGCCGGTCGGGTTGCTGCGTGCGAATCCACGTCGACAGCACCACCTCGCCCCACCTCCCGCTGCAGGGGCGGCTTCGGCCCGGCCGCAATGGACCTGCGTCCCCTTCCTGTGTCTATTGCCGGCCGGCGCGGCTTCGGACCCGACGAGCCTTGAAAGCTGCACTCTTTCCGGCCTTCTTGGCTCTTTGGCTCCTCGGCATATCTGCACCATCACCACCCTGCGGTGTTTTGGTTGGCCATCCATCCCGGTGCATCTGCGTCACCGGCATGCTCCGGGAGCTGCGTCCCCTTCCAGTTCCCTGGGCCCGCCGTCGTCCCTGCTGCTCCGGTCCCGGTGGCCCGGATCCGCGTTCCTTCCGGATCCTGGCTTATCTGGGGCTATGGTCACCGTCCCATCCCCACTTCATTCCGCGCAGCCACGCATCCTCGTCCTCCTCCGGAGTTCGCGTGCCCGACGATGCATGATGCCTCCTTTGGCACCGCGCGTGGCTCCCCTTCCTGCAGTCGTAGCACCAGCCTACACCCGATGACCTCCTCTTCGACTCGTGTTCCGACGGCTTGGGATTGCTTGGAATTGGCTAGGGCGAAAGCCCTGCATCTTTTGCTGGCAGCGGCGACACCCGCGGGTGCCGTCACCTTCCTGGAGGCGTTGTCATGACCGTTCTGTGCCCCTCTTCGAGCATCAGGGGAAACTCTAGGTCCGGGTTTCTGGATCGGACGACGACGGCGTCTCGGCGTCGTTCTCCTTCTTGAAGGCGTTGTCTTGGTTGCTCGCGGCGGCCTCGGTGCGGGCTTCGGAGTTTTGGTCGTCTAGTTGTAGATTGGTTTGCTTCTCTGGTCGGAGAGTTTAGCCGTGTTCTTCTTTGTTTGGGTCGTGCATCTTTCATCTCTTTGCTTCGGGCATCATGTTCACGCCCCTTGCGTCCGTGTCATGTGTTGTACCAACTCCTGTAATCATTCTTACTCCTTCTATCAATGCAATGATACGCAAACTTTGCGTATTCGAGAAAAAAGAAATTTTTCTCAATGTTCATTGGAAAATGATTCTAATTTTTCTTGTCTATTTTGGATTTCACGGTCCATCCGAGCTCATTCGAGCTGGAGCTCAGATAAGCTGCGTCCGGACCACAGTCGCTACTGACTCCACGACCACGCACGCACGCACGCACATAACCTGATCGATCGAGAGAAGCGACCGTGCGGGTCCGTGACGAGATGTACGTGGCTCCCTCGCGCGCGCTCAGGAGCATTCGCGGCGCTCGGCGCCAGACCGATCGGTCGGTCGCTTTCGGGCTTGAATCAAGTGAAAAGCGCGACCTCTGCGCACCGGCGAGTCGACACGTCCAGCGCGGCGCTGCGGCCAGGCCACGGTCTAGGTTTCGTTTCGTTTCGTTTCACACTTCGCCTTTGTAGCTGTGTAGCCCGTGCCGGTGCCGTGCCTTTCGCGAGCCGACAGCTGATCCATCCACGGGGGTCCTTTTCTTGCCGTTATCCTCCGTGCGTCGTGTGGTGCTTTTCCCATTGAAATCCTGTTGACAAACCTCCTTAACTTTTTGTCCTCCTTACGGTTGAGCGAGTTTATGAAGAATTTCTGCGCCGGATTGTGGCGATTAATGGGGCCTCAGCTCGATCTTCGTCTTTGATTGGTTCTCAGAAAAAAACGTCTTTGCGTCAAAGCGCCACGGGTAACTTTGTACTAAATCAACGACACTTATTTTAAAATGAAAGAAGTACTTGTCACATGATTTTTTTTATAGATAAGACTGCAATCCCCTAAAAATTCATATGTACTGTAGCGGCGTGGCGCCTACCCTCTTGATTGCAAACCAGAGCTGATTTCGTTTTGCTGGCGGTGGCGGCGGCGGTGCGCAGTCTTGGATATCCCTCAGTGTACCGCAAAAGTCTACTGTCCACCCATGAACGGTTGGAGACGATTTATACGTTAATTTGTACGTATATGTATAGGTATATGCATGGCCGCACCCACATGCATGCATGCCTGTCGTTTGTTTGTTGCGTATGAACGTACGTTGCCAAGTTTCTTGTATGCTGACAACACCACTTCGTCGTCGTGTCCTCATTGCTCTTGTCATGGTCCCAGGAAATACAACATATGGTCTATGGGGATGTAACCATAAAATAAGATAATGAAGTTTGAACCAACATTCGATTTGACTTACGAACCTTCGTATGTTCAATGCAATCAACTTATGGATGCGCAAGAAAATATTGCTGGTGGAACATAGTTTTTCTTATAACATAGCATGAGGGCTACATATTTTCATTGATAGAGGAGAAAGTTGTACAAGGTAAAATGGTGTGCAAAGGGCTAAAGATTAATAAATATGGGGCGGAGCCAGGGGTAAAACACCATTTTGCACATTAGACTAAATTAGATAATTGTGACAAGGTAACATTTTTCTTACATTTCATCTCACATGTATGCATTTCCATCAACATTTTCTAGGATAGGGGGGAACATCTCTCCACAGTTACCATGCCCCTCAAAGTCACGTTGAACAAAATTGCATCCGAAAGCACATCCTACCAGGTGAAACCATAATTTTCCAAATGTCATAAAAGGTTGATAAATTTTACACATGTAAACATTATGTCTTTGTGTGCATATAAAGTTTATGGCAACATAAAATATTTGTGCCCCCCCCCCCCTAAGTTTATCACCTAGGCTTGACATGGGTCTTGCATATTGTCTGAATTTATTCCAGATTCTTCGGTGCTATTCTTTCAGTGCTACGAGGTGCTTGTCGTGACTTCGTCAATCTCAAAACCTGCCGGCTTAGTCTCTCAATGGTGCTCATACGGTTAGGTTACTTGCGTGTGTTCATAATGATAAGTGCTTCTGCGTGTTGTGACTTGTGAGTGCCTGCACAGTTTTTTTCAAGGACAAGAAAACTGTCTTTTACAGCAAACAAAAACACAAGGATCTCTATGAAAATTAGATATTATGTTGGTATTTTAAAACTCCAAACAAATTATCTGTTCAATCTCAGAAGCATGTGCTTCATGACCTATTTTCGGAACCGAAGGTGACGGTATATAGTGCGTATTCTAGAACACCATTAATGCATCGGAAATGGGATGACTGTAATTCAATCGCCAACCAAATGAAAAAAAAGAGTACGAACACATGATTACGCAAAAGGTGTTAAGTAAGAAAATTAAATAAATGTTGCCACTTTGCCAGTCGCTAAGTATGCCACTGTCTATGACGCGTACATCACCGAGCAAGTGATGTTGAAATTTGTTTTCGAAAGAAAGCAGATGATGTTTTTTCTGAGACAAAGGCCATACATAAGTTTTTTCTGAGACAAGGCGATAAATAAGTTTCTTTTTTTGAGGAATAGGCGATAAATAAGTAGCGCCCCACTTCTTACCACGTGTACAGGTGGGCCAACGGGCCTTTACTTGGCCCATTAGTTTTGTAAAGTAGTTTGTTAGTGACGTTCTCCATCCCTTAAGTGATTTTTTCCTCGCTTATAATATCCTTCTAAGATGAGCAATTTTAAGATGCTCTCTCTTACCCTCTCTTTTCACATGGTAGGTAAGAAGGCACGTCAGACAACACCGAATGCTTTTTCTTTAAACCAACAATACTGAATGCTGGTCAGTGATGACCCCCTCCCCTCCACCAAAGAGAATGAAGAATAAAAATTACTGAGCACCTCAAAATCAAAAAGGAAAAATAAAAAAGAATGTTCTCCACACAAATGTTGTAGAATTAGAAATTGTAGTTAAGTGATCTCTGGCTTCTCTTTAATTCATAAGTTGATTTGTCAACGATATGGTTTCCAACTTTCTATTTCATTCGAAATGTCTTTTTTTTTTGTTGAGAAAATTCCATTCGACATATCTGGGACTGATAGGCCAACTTACAAACCAATTCGGAGGGAGTGGCCAATATTATCCACCAAGTACCGACCTTTTTGTGTGCACGCTTACACCTTAGAGAGAACTACCGAAGGCGGAAATTCGAAGGAGCACACACCTGTCGAGTCCTACCTGGTCGTTCGACTGCTTCACGATCCGTAAAGTAGTTAGATACCGCACGAGGGCACACTAAATTTTAAGTTTAATCTTTGAAACTTACGACTTTGCATCTGGAACTTGCAATTATCTCGATCAGACAACTACCCTATACTTTTTTTGCGAGAAAACTTTCAATCTATTCATTAACTGTCAAGATAGTAGTACAAAGAACACCAGAAGTAAGAATAACATCCAGGTCCGTAGGCCACCTAGTGACAATTAGAAGCACCGAAGCAAGTCGAAGACGTGCTGCCGTCATCACCCCTCCCTCATTGGAGCCGGACAGACATTGTTGTAGTAGAAAGTCGGGAAGTGCTAAGGCCCCATAGGACCGGCACACCAGAACAACAACCGCCATCAATGAAGAGAATCCTAGATCTGATGGATCTAACCTGCAGACACACATATATAGTCGAACAAAGATCGAATCCAAACGGATCTACCAAAGAAAAATGCCGACCGAATCCCATGAGATACACCGGAGACACACCTCTACACACCCTCCGATGACACTAGAAGCATCATCAGGACGGGGGCTAGGCAGGGAGGACCTTGTTCCATATTCTGTAAGCCGTCGCCGCATCGTCTACCTGAGCATGGCGCAAACCCTAAAAAAACTCAAAAACACCTACAAATGGAGCGCCCCCGCCGGTAAGGGCTGGGATCCGCCGCGCCTCCATGATCAAAGGACCATAGGAGACAAAGTGGACTGGCGGCAGCGCTGACGAGAGGCTGGAAAACCCTAGCTTAGAGGTCGCAGGAGCACTGGAGCGAAGGGGTGCAGGTGTGCCAGGTGTGCGACACAAATACAACTACCTTGTACTTCTTCTTTTTTGCGATGGCCTGTACTTGAAAGAGTCAACAGAGTGAATGAATGTATACTGGATGGAGAGAGAGAGGGGGAAAACAAACGACTCCCTTTGATTTCTTTTTGTAACACACATAGTCTAGTGTTCTACACATGTAAAATTTTGTGACAAAATGACATCCATGGCGTTATGCGCGGAAGAAACAAAACTGGACCTTCATTTTCTTTTCAAAAATTCACTTTTTAGAGCACCGATTTTGTTTTTTTCGCCTACATCACAAATGTCATTTCTTCACAAAACTTCACACGAGAGTTATTTGTCAAAAATCCACTTTTTTAGAAACAAATCACTATTTTATAGATTTTACCATTCATCTGCGTGCATATGTACCTTGGTTGATTGAGTCCACTCGGTAGGAGATAATCTTTTAGTACGTACACTTTATTCATTTCTCTCTGATATCATTAAGAGAAGACTGAGATCACCTAATTGTATGTGTCCTACTCACTATTAGAAAAAGGGCTATAGATGGAATTGACACTAATGGCGCACCAGGCAAGTGATGCGCCATTAGTATATACTAATGGCGCATCACCTTCTGATACGCCATTAGTGTTGAAACTACTAATGGCGCACCTGGCCCAAGGTGCGCCATTAGTATCAATTTTTTTTGAACTAGCGCGCCTGTCCAAACATACTAATGGCGCATCCGGAGGAAGTGCGCCATTACTAGTTGTAACTAGTAATGGCGCACCTGTCAGTAAGTGCGCCACTAATGTTGTCTTTTTATTATTTTTTATTCCTTTTTTTTTGCAAAACTACTAATGGCGCACTGTCCCACGGTGCGCCATTACTAGTAAACTAGTAATGGCGCACCGTGGGACAGTGTGCCATTAGTATGTTTTTTTTTGCAAAACTACTAATGGCGCACCACGAGAGAGTGCGCCATTAGTAACCTGGATTACTAATGGCGCATTTATGGTTGGTGCGCCATTAGTAAGTGGGCAGCAACAAGATATTTTGGACAACCTCTCCTCCCACACTCACTTTCTCCCCACTTCATTCTCTCCACCGCCTCCTCCTTGTCTCATGTGCCTCCTCTTTTTCACCTCATTTCCGCCATAGATTCATTCAAATTAAGTGGTTAAATTACCTTGTTTTGATAGGTAAGTAAGGGGGGAAGCTATATTTATGTTGTTCTCCCTACAACAATGTGCACATGCACTTTTTATGGCCTAGCTAGATCTATGTATGTTCGTGGTGTTGCATATGTTTGTGGTGTTGCATATGTGTTTGTGTTTGGAGGTGTACCGGTATTTGAAATGCGATAGTTGCCAATATTTTGCCGGAATGTTGATTCATTTCCGTTTCGGCGAGAATTTTGGCATTAAGCATTCTTTTTGGTCCTATTTTTAGGGAAGGTCATGCCAATTTTTTTTTCTTGGTTCTAAAATATAGTTTTGCTCTACCCCGCAGGAGACCATGGTCCGCACGATGACCGAAGGCATCGTGAATAGGTTTTTGAGGTCCGCGAAGGCCGAGATGCTTCAAAAGAATGAGACAGAGATAAGATGTCCGTGTCGAAGATGCAAGCTGAAGAGCCTTATTATGGACCGGATTCCGGCAGGTGCGGGACCACCGCTCTTGCGTGGTTTCATGGATGGCTATCGGTGGCAAGGTGATGAAGATGACTACGAAGTCGTCCATGGGGGCGGCAAGAAATGAGGAAGGGCGAGAAGACAACCACCGCGGCTCGGTAGGGCGAGAAGACGAAGAATCCCGTAAGATGATCACGACGGTGATGTTGTACCACGATCATCATGTAGAAGATGCAGGACATGATGATGATGCGGCGGAGCGACGACGCTGGACTATCCATGGGCTGGGTGCAGGATCCTCATATTCAAGAGCTGCTTCTCAAGCAGACGGATAACGCAAGAGCTGCCGCCCGAGAGAAAGCCAAGATGGATCAACTTGAGTTAGACGCGGTTACTCCATTGTATGAAGGATGCAGCCCGAGGATACCCTTTGAAAGTAACGCTCATGGCTCTGGAGATGAAGGTAAAACACAAAATGACGGACGCATGCTTCGACGAGAACATGTCATTCTGGCACGAACGTCTTCCCAAGGGGAACAAGTGCCCGACCAGTTTGGAGGAGGCGAATAAAATCATGTGTCCTCTGGATTTATTGCACGTGAAATACCATGTGTGCATGAACAATTGCATCATTTATTGGGACGAGCACGCGGAGTCTACCATATGTCCGGTGTGCGGCGTCACTCGATACAAGAAGAGGAAGAAAGCTCCTCGAAAAGTGGTGTGGTACTTTCCGATCACTCCTCGTCTGCAGCGGTATTTCGCGGACCCTAAGGTAGCAAAGCTCCTGCGTTGCACGCGGATAGGGAGGAGAAGAAGCGAAGATGACGCAAATGATCCGGAGATAGATAAAAAGACAAGATGCTGAGTCACCCTATGGATGCGAGCCGTGGCAAGCGTTGAACTTCAATACCTGAATTTGGGAACGATCCAAGGAACATCGTCTTTGGCGCGAGCACCGATGGAGTCAATCCATTTGGCAGCCGGAGAAGCACACATAGCACCTGGCTCGTGTTTGTGTGGATGTACAACCTTCCCCGGTTGTGCATGAAGAGGAGTACATTCACATGAGTATGCTAATTGAAGGGCGAAACAATTAGGGAACGACATCAATCAGATTCTGGGGCTGCTTTGAAGAGGAGCTTGACACGCTGTGGAAAACGCCACCAATACGTGGGGCGCCGCAGAAAGAATATTTCCCTATGAGAGCCGCCTTTGCTCACGACGGTGCACGACTATCTCGGTTACGGATATCTCGCGGAGCAGGTAGTCCACGGATTTTCTGGATGCGTAAGGTGCATGGATGACACAACGTATCGCCAACTAGATAGAGATCCCAAGTCTTCAAAAACCGTGTTCATGGGACATCGAAGGTGGCTTCGCGACGATGACCCGTGGAGGAAACGCAAGGACCTCGAAAACGCCCGTGTACGAGGAGCGGCGAGGAAATAGACAAGCTGTTGAAAAATTGGAAAGACTGCCCACTGCCAGGAAAGAAGCAAAAGGCGCCAGAGCCGAGAAAGAAGCGAAAGGCTCCAGAGCCGCTGCTGAAGGTATGGAAAACGAGGTCTGTTTTCTGGGACTTGCCGTACTGGAAGATCCACTGTGTGCCTCACAGCCTTGATGTCATGCATATCACGAAGAACGTGTGCGAGAGTCTGCTTGGTACCCTTGAAAGTGCAACTAATCCCCGGGTGGTTTTCGTAATTAATAACAATATATATATCATTGAACTAATAGTTACTTGAGAATCATTTCAGAAAGTTCAGTGATATGGGTATGGCAAGGACTGAAGAAGTGGACCCCTCAAAATGCTAAGGCAAGCATTGGCAAAAGCTCAAGACTCCATTTTTTGGTTTAGTGATCCAAGATCACATTGAGTCCATAGGAAAGCCAATACTATTAAAAGGGATGAGGTTATGATGATGATCTAGTTGCTCAAGTGCTTAGTGATACATCTCCTAAACTATCGAACTTTCACCGCCATATACACTCATAAGTAATCTCGGTCCCACCGATATTCCAAACTCAGTCACACCGAGATGAACCACCTCACCACAAAGCCAAACCCTAGAAAACTCGGATTTTCCGATTCTAAACTCGGTCTCACGAAACTTGAGTTGCCAAGCTTCAGAACCTTCATCATCAAATCGGTGTCACCGAGATGATGAAGTCGGTCCCACCGAGATTGGCAAGCTCTTGTCTTTGCACGAATCGGACAAACCGAGATTGTATTTTCGGTCCCACGAAAATCCCAACGCTCACATTATTTGAACTTTCGGTCTCACCGAGTTGTCAACTTCGGTCCCACCGAGATTGCTCAAATGTGTGTAACGGTTGGATTTTGTGTGGAGGCTATAAATACCCTCCACCCCTCTTCATTCGTAGAGAGCCATCGAAAGAACTACCACTCCTACCTTACATTTCGAGAAGAGAACTACCTACCCTTGTGTTGAGATCAAGTTGCTCCACTCCCACCATATGAAGCTTGATCTCTAGCCTTCCCAAGTTGCTTTCCACTCAATCCTTTCTTCCACCACAGCCAAATCGGTGAGGAGAGTTGAGTGTTGGGAGATTATCATTTGAAGCACAAGAGCAAGGAGTTCATCATCATCAACACCATCTATTACCTTTTGGAGGGTGGTGCCTCCTAGATTGGTTAGGTGTCGCTTGGGAGCCTCCGTCGAGATGTGGAGTTGAACCAAGAAGTTTGTAAGGGCAAGGAGATCGCCTACTTCGTGAAGATCTACCCCGAGTAAGGCTAGCCCTCCGTGGGCGTAGGCCATGATGGCATAGACAAGGTTGCTTCTTCGTGGACCCTTCGTGGGTGGAGCCCTCCGTGGACTCTCGCAGCCGTTACCCTCCGTGGGTTGAAGTCTCCATCAACGTGGAAGTACGATAGCACCACCTATCGGAACCACGAGAAAAATCACCGCGTCTCCAAAATTGCATTTGCTCTTCTCCACCTCTCTTTACTACATGTGCAATTTACTTTCCGCTGCCTATACTCTAGAATTGCATGTGTAGGGTGATGCTTGACTTGATCATAATTGTAAATCTGTCAAAAACTGTTCTTTGTCAAAAGGCAGAATTTTTATATTGTCAAGTAGTCTAATCACCCCCCCCTCTAGACATACTTTCGATCCTACAAGTGGTATCAGAGCCTTGGTCTCCATTGTATTGGTTTCCATTGCATTGGACTCCATAAGCTTGGTTTCACAACCTAGGAGAGTATGGCGTCTAGTGAGGGTAATTTTCGTAGAGGTCCTTACTTTGATGGTACAAACTTTGCTAGTTGGAAGCATAAAATGAAAATGCATGTTCTTGGCCATAACCCAGCCGCATGGGGCATTATTTGTGTTGGTATGCAAGGTGAATTCTTCGAGGAAGGAAAAGTTCCGGATCGTGAAGCCACAACCGAAGAATTGCGGATGTTGCAAAACAATGCTCAAGCTTGTGACATTCTCTTCAATGCCTTGTGTCCCGAGGAGTTCAACAAAATCAGTCGTCTTGAGAATGCAAAAGAGATTTGGGATACTTTGGTTGAAATGCACGAAGGTACCGAGTCCGTGAAGGAATCAAAGCTAGATGTTCTTCAAGGTCAACTTGACAAGTTCAAGATGAAGGAAGGTGAAGGAGTCGCTGAAATGTACTCTAGGCTTGCTCTCATCACAAATGAGATTGCCGGCTTAGGAAGCGAAGAAATGACCGACCGATTCATCATCAAGAAGATTCTCAGAGCTTTGGATGGAAAGTATGACACCGTGTGCACTTTGATCCAAATGATGCCAAACTACAAGAACCTCAAGCCAACCGAAGTCATTGGAAGAATTGTTGCTCATGAGATGACACTTAAGGATAAGGAAGAGCTTCACAACAAGTCAAGTGGTGCTTACAAAGCTACAAGTGATGCTCCCACAACCTCAAGTGACAAGCTAGTTTCCAATGAAGAGATAAGCCTAATGGTCAAGAACTTCAACAAGTTCTACAAGAGTAGAAGCAAAGAGAGAAGCTCAAAGTCTAGATCATATGATGAAAAGAGATCTTCTAGTCGTGATCGAAACTGCTACAATTGTGGAAGACCCGGACACTACTCAAATGAGTGCTCGGCTCCCCACAAGAGAAGAGAAGAATCTCCAAGAAGAAGAAGCTCAAGAGATGAGTCACCTTGGAAAGAGAGAAGGAGTAGAGATGATCGTTATGAACGAAGACCCTCTCGGAGAAGCAAGGATTCGGAGAGGAAAGACAAGTCATCAAGGAGCTACACAAGAAGAAAACATCAAGCTCATGTAGGTGAATGGGTCTCCGGCTCCGACTCCGACAATCAATCCGAAAGAAGCTATCACTCCAACTCCGACTACAGTCAAGATGAAGGTGTTGCCGGTCTTGCTCTCGTATCCTCCAACTCCAACTCCTATGACTTATTTGATTCACCAAATGAGGGAATTGGAAGATGCTTCATGGCTAAAGGCCCCAAGGTATCACATCCTGAATTCATTGACTTTGATAGTGATGAGGATGACTTGCTTATTGAAGATGAGCTCTTACATGATAAATCCAATGAACCTAGTAATGATGAACATGCTAGTAGTCTTTATAGTCGAGAAGAGTCGAATGACAATGCTATGAGGGAGATTGAGCGTCTAACTAAAGAACTAAACACTCTTAAGTTAGCTCATGAAACAACTCAAGAAGATCATAGAGAGCTCCTAAGATCTCATGAGAAGCTACGCTTCGAGAAGCTCACTCTAGAGCAAGAACATGAGTTTCTAAAAGCAATCAATGATGATCTTCGAAAGAAGAGTTCTTCATATCTTGCCAAACGACTTCTCTTGTCTAATTTCTTGCCACCCATTAAAACTAAGCATGACAAGCATAAGAAAAATTCTTTCTCTAGTAGTAACAATAACCATGCTAAATCCAATGTTGTTGCTTCTAGTAGTTCTCTTGATTCCACTAACAATGTTTCAAGCCAAGTTACACTTGAGCAAGAAAATAGTTTATTGAAAGGGATTATAGAGAAAGGTGTCTACAAGAGCCTTGCCGGAAGCAAGAACTTTGAGGAAATTGTTCGCAAGCAAGGAAGGCACCGGAAGAATCAAGGAATTGGTTTTGAGCGAAAGTTCAACGCCGAAGGTGTTGAATGGGAAGAAGGTCAATATCCTACTCCACAGTTTGTTTCTCAAAAGGAGAAGTATGATCCTACTTCTTCCAATGTGGAACAAGCTCAAGATGACCTTTCACCACAAGACCACAAGCTAAAAGGCAAGGACAAGCTTCAAGAGGAGATTGATGCATTTGTTGAAGCACCTCAAGCCATGGTCAAGTGGGTTCCCAAGGAAGCGTCAAGTTCTACTTCGTCAAGCTCAACTACAACCCCAAGGATTCCCATCAAGATGATGTGGATCCCAAGAAGAAGAACTAGAGAGTTCTTGAGGGTGACTCCGCCAACATACTTCACTCACATTCATTTTGGCAAAACTTGTGCAATCAACTTCCACATCGTGCACTAGTTCATGGAGTCACAAACCCTCTTGTTGGTAAGTCAAGGGACAAGGTAATCATTGCTTTCATGGACATCATCTATTGTGAACTTCAATCTATGTCCATGGATATCCTTGTTTGTTCCTTGTGGGACTAACCCATGTAGGTATTGAAAGT
This sequence comes from Aegilops speltoides, assembly GCA_021437245.1. Classification (NCBI taxonomy): domain Eukaryota; kingdom Viridiplantae; phylum Streptophyta; class Magnoliopsida; order Poales; family Poaceae; genus Aegilops; species Aegilops speltoides. Next base: position 318,598,275 of record CM038145.1, on the reverse strand, counting down.
GCCCGAATCCAAAGGATAGCTCCAAACTCTTGATGATCTTCATCAACATTGAGCATCCACATCTTCAACATCTACATGAAGTCTTCTACGACAACCCAAGGTTAGTTTGACCCTTTAAAAGGGGTTCTCACATCTAGGGGGAGCTTTGCTCTAAAGAATTGAGCTAAAGCATCTTCAAATGATGTGAACACATCAATGCTTTATGTAAAAGTGGTAACCCCACTTGTGCTTAAATGATGAGTATGACCTATGATCAAATGTTCTCATTTGGCTCCTAAGTCAATATACTCATATAAAGATGACCTAGTCATCGACAAATTGTGTGATAGTAGCTAGAGTTTTGATTGTGCATGTTTGACACATATTTCATTTGCTATCTTATTGTGTGAGCATGTTGGATGCATGATTTTATCCATTCAAGGACATCCATTTGTTGTTTTGGTCGTTTTGATTTTTCTGACCAAATGGATGGACAAGAATGCCTAAGTACCTCCCCTAGCTATCTATGCTTTCTTGTCTCAAATTCTATTCATGCTTACATCACAAATTTTGAACAAGTCATTTTGGACCCTCCGAGTGAGGAGCACTGAGCCACCGATCCGTCAAGGGCTAACTTCCAAAACCTTCTAAGTGATTTCGGTCGACCAACTCACTCAAACTCGGTCGAACCGAAAGCATTTAGATGATCTAGGTTTTCACCTCGGTGAAACCGAGTTGTGATTTTCGGCGTGACGAAGTGCATAATCGCTCGCGTTATCCATCTCGGTGCCACCGAGTTTTACAACTCGGTCCCACCGACAGCAAAGGGGTATATATACTCCGAGGGCCGCGCGCGTTGATTTCTCCTTCAAACGCTTCGCCCCCACATCCCTTGCTGTCGTCGCCCTGGTCTCCGGATCGTCGTCGTCGTCGCCTGTGCGCCCTCGCTGCAGGTCTCCGTCGCCGTCAACGGACATCTTCTCCGCGCCGTTGCTGCCGTAGAGAAACTCCACCAAGTTAGGGTGAGTTTTGATCCCACTCGTGCTCCCATCTCCGATTCAATGCACGTTTGGTTTGCCTAGAATCTTGCCACGATTGAAATCTTCCTGCACACCAGATTAGTTCGTTTGGACTAGATTCGAGTAAAAGTTTTAGGGTTAGGTTTCCGCCGAACACATCTCGGTGAGATCGATTTTACATTTTCGGTATGACCGATTTGGCCTATGGCCATTGCACTGCACCCTTCGGTCCAACCGAGTTGTGCAAATCGGTGTGACTGAAATGAGGATTCTGTGAAACCCTAATGTTTTCGGCAGGACCGAAACCCACTTCGGTCCAACCGAAAGTGGTGTGAAAGCTTCTATTTAAACACTTGGATTCACGAATCTTAAACTCGGTCGACCGAAATGTCTTCTGTGAAAACCTAATACTAGGATTTGAACTCATTTTGTTGCAAAACTTCGCATTTGTGATGACTCTTCTTCTCTTCCTACACCTTATCTATTCACAAAGTTGTCACCATGTCGGATGCCAGTGTGATCGAACAGGTCGAGACACCCATTGCGAGATATTCTAGAGGCGGGCACTAGTCCCGATCCTAGCAGCTCATCGATGATGGTGAGAGGAGTACACCAAGTGGATTGCCTCCTGCAGCCACGAGCCGCCGAAAGAAGAGGAACTCGGATGATGAAGACTCAGATTTCGTTGTTGAGGAAGAGGTCACCTCAAAGCCCAAGAGGAAGGTTGTTGCCAAAGAGCCACAAGGTCAACAAACTAAGAAGGGCACCAGAAAAGTCAAGCAGTCAACTGTTGCCAAGAAGCTGAGTTTGGAAGAGGAAACTGCAAGCAAAGTGAAGAAAACCTCCAAGAGAAAGAGGTTAGTGCATGATGATGCAGCAGAAGAGGATGAGGATGAGGAAGCACCCCAGCCTCCTCCTCAGAAGTCTAAGTTCATGGGTGATGCCATTAAGGCTGGAGCCACTTCAAAGCCCAAGCAATCTGCTCCAGCTAAGGCAGCTCCAGCAAAGCCTGCTGCCAAGCCCAAGAAGACAGTCAGAAACATTCCAGCGTCTGAAAAGAACAAGGATGATGTGCCACCAGCTGAGTCAGATGGTGAAGGACCAGTTTTTCTGAAACTTCGTAAAAACTGCCACTACATAATGATGCTCATCCTCAAGCCGAGGATATGAAGGCAAGGAAGGATAGAGGTCTCGGGCTATGGAGACAAGTGACCCATATGCCGTGAGGAGAAGAACTGCTGTTGATCCCAGATTTCACACCGAGAACAGCGGGACTTCTATGAGACCGTCTTGATGGACAAGAAGCCCATAGTCGCAGACACAAGATATGTTATTTGGAAGTACATTGACAAATGAAGAGCACATAGACTTCTTTCCACATGTGCATGAAAGTTTCACCGCTTGTGGTGTTGCAGACTTTGTAGGTCGAAGTTGACAAATTGGAATGATGAGATGATTATGCAATTCTATGCCACACTCACTTCTACCCAGATGGAAGGATTGTATGGATGGTGAAGGCCAAAGATTTTCTTCAACTGTTGAAGAATGGGCAGAACTTCAATGCTCCAAAGCAAAGAGAGGATGACATTGATGTATATGGTATTCCAAAGAAGAATCATGAATCCATGAAGAACATGTACAAAGAGGTTCCACTAAGGATTTAGGAATCTGGAAGCTCGGCTCGATTTACTATCTCGAGGCAGGCCTACCTACCACTAATACCATATTGAGGCATACCTTGATGCCCAAGTGCGAGATCATCGCATGATCGAGGATACTCTATCAACATGCTGCATATACTTGATGACAAAGCACCTTTCAAGGTGATGGACTTGATGGTTGAGACCATTAAGAGGACTTGCGGTGACGAGAAAAGGTCGTGTGAATTTGCCCATGATTGGATGCTTATCAATGCCAAGTTTGGCACGGGCACATACTTGTTGGATAGAGCACACTTACCACTGCAGCGAGCATGAGGATAATGTTGTTGTGATGGACGAGGAGGATCCAACATCGGTTGAAGGTCAAGCCAAGATTGAAGCTGCCAAGAAAGCCAAAGCTGACAAGGAAGCAACAGCAGCAGCAGCTAAACCAAAGAGTGTCGGAGAGCAGCTCCTTGAAGCTACCCAAAGGATTGAACAATGCCTGCCAGCATTATACAGTCTCGGGAGAGCCTAGAGAGGATTGTTGAGGACAAGATCCACGCTCTGGATGTGAAGTCGATGAAGTGCAAGTGATTGTCAACAAGCTTGAGGCGGACATTGAGGAAGCAAAGAGGGAGAAGGAAGAGCTTATCGTGAGATGCAGGATGACTTAGTCCAAGATGCTTATCAGCAGATCGCTCCGGTTCCCACAGACCCGATCATTGCTATTCCATGATTGACACGGGACTACAGCTTCATCACCTCCCACAGTTCCATCAGTTGCTCCAACTCCAGCTCCAAAGACCACTCCTCCAAAGACAGACATCACCAAGTCTTCTCCGATCTTGTCTTATCCACTCCAACATCAACCTGCACAGAGCCGCCAGAGTCCCCAGTGGCGCTTAGCTCTATGCCTTTTCGAACTTTTTGGTAACTTGTTGCCAAAGGGGAGAAATTGTATAGATCATAGGACTTCGAGAGAGAGTGTTTGTTGTCTTTGCGCTTTTGCTCTTTCGTTCATTTGCGGTTTCTTTGAGATACTTTTGGTTTTCGAGACATTCATGTGTTTGATACTACGTTTCATTCTACTTTAATGAGTGCTTGGTCGTACTATGCTTTAATGTGTGCTTAATGCTTATCATATGCTATTCCTATCTTGTATGACCATTTACTCATGTCTTGGTGATTGGGTGCATGCTGTTCATTCTTATCATTTTGTGCGCTCCACCAAGATGTATGTGACATGGAAGAGTGACCCATGATCCTATTCGATTGTGCATTTGCATTCAAACGCAAATCTTAAATAATGCACAAATTTAGGGGGAGCTCTTACTTATCACATACTTCTCAAAGCGACGATATTATTCATTGATTATATTCTTTGTCGAAGCTTTGATCTATATGTTGTCATCAATTACCAAAAAGGGGGAGATTGAAAGTGCAACTAATCCCCGGGTGGTTTTGGTAATTAATAACAATATATATATCATTGAACTAATAGTTACTTGAGAATCATTTCGAAAGTTCAATGATATGGGTATGGCAAGGATGAAGAAGTGGACCCTCAAAATGCTAAGGCAAGCATTGGCAAAAGCTCAAGACTCCATTTTTGGTTTAGTGATCCAAGATCACATTGAGTCCATAGGAAAGCCAATACTATTAAAAGGGGATGAGGTTATGATGATGATCTGGTTGCTCAAGTGCTTAGTGATACATCTCCTAAACTATCAACAACTTTCACTGCCATATACACTCATAAGTAATCTCGGTCCCACCGATATTCCAAACTCAGTCACACCGAGATGAACCACCTCAGCCACAAAGCCAAACCCTAGAAAACTCAGATTTTACGATTACGAACTCGGTCTCACGAAACTTGAGTTGCCAAGCTTCAGAACATACATCATCAAATCGGTGTCACCGAGATGATGAAGTCGGTCCCACCGAGATTGGTAAGCTCTTGTCTTTGCACGAATCGGACAAACCGAGATTGTATTTTCGGTCCCACGAAAATCCCAACGCTCACATTATTTGAACTTTCGGTCTCACCGAGTTGTCAACTTCGGTCCCACCGAGATTGCTCAAATGTGTGTAACGGTTGGATTTTGTGTGGAGGCTATAAATACCCTCCACCCCTCTTCATTCGTAGAGAGCCATCGAAAGAACTACCGCTCCTACCTTACATTTACGAGAAGAGAACTACCTACCCTTGTGTTGAGATCAAGTTGCTCCACTCCCACCATATGAAGCTTGATCTCTAGCCTTCCCAAGTTGCTTTCCACTCAATCCTTTCTTCCACCACAGCCAAATCAGTGAGGAGAGTTGAGTGTTGGGGAGATTATCATTTGAAGCACAAGAGCAAGGAGTTCATCATCATCAACACCATCTATTACCTTTTGGAGGGTGGTGCCTCCTAGATTGGTTAGGTGTCGCTTGGGAGCCTCGGTCGAGATGTGGAGTTGAACCAAGAAGTTTGTAAGGGCAAGGAGATCGCCTACTTCGCGAAGATCTATCCCGAGTAAGGCTAGCCCTCCGTGGGCGTAGGCCATAATGGCATAGACAAGGTTGCTTCTTCGTGGACCCTTCGTGGGTGGAGCCCTCCGTGGACTCTCGCAGCCGTTACCCTCCGTGGGTTGAAGTCTCCATCAACGTGGAAGTACGATAGCACCACCTATCGGAACCACGAGAAAAATAACCGCGTCTCCAAAATTGCGTTTGCTCTTCTCCACCTCTCTTTACTACATGTGCAATTTACTTTCCGCTGCCTATACTCTAGAATTGCATGTGTAGGGTGATGCTTGACTTGATCATAATTGTAAATTTGTCAAAAACTGTTCTTTGTCAAAAGGCAGAATTTTTATATTGTCAAGTAGTCTAATCACCCCCCCCCTCTAGACATACTTTCGATCCTACAACCCTGCTCAACATGCCAGAGAGGACCAAAGATGGGCCGAAAGCAAGGGCAGACTTGAAATCAATGGGCATCAGGCATGAGCTTCACGCTAATGATGATGATGATGATGATGATGATGATGATGAGGCGGGACAGACACGTAAAGTCGTCGCAAAGGCAAAAAGGCCAAGAAGACCGGAAATGACTACCCTCACGCGTGCTTCACTCTAAGTCGGGAGGAGATTGAGCAGTTTTTCACCGCCTCCTAGGAGTAAAACTTCCTTACGGTTACGTGGGAAGATAAGCGGATACCTAGACCCAGCCACGAAGTTCAATGGGATGAAGTCTCACGATATCACGTCTTGATGACGCAGATACTTCCGATTGCAATCCGTGGGATCATGGACGCGCGTCCGTGAAACGCTATTTGGCCTATGCAACTTTTTTCGACGCCATCTCGGAAGTCGATTGGCGTGAGGCAACTCGAAGGCTACGAGGAAGAGATCGTGGTGATACTATGCGAGCTTGAGATGTACTTCCGCCCGCATTCTTGACGTTATGGTGCATCTGCTGGTCCATATAGTGGAGGATATCATCCAACTCGGGCGGCGTTCTGCACAACATGATGCCGTTCGAAAGGATGAATGGTGTCATCAAAGGATCGTTCGCAACATGTCACGTCGAGAGGAAGTATAGCGGGGCTTTCGATCAAGAGTGCATATCCTCTCGCATTTAATTATCTAGGCATCGAGAACCCGTTGGTCTGCCCGTCAGCAGCACCTCGGCGGGCTCGCCGGATGGGGTCACCGTGAGGGTCGCCACGAAATGCATGTCGACTTAGAGGGTCGACTCGCCGACTTTGAAAGAGCAAACCTAGTCGCGCTACAACACATAGACGTGGTCGATCCTTGGGTGGTAGAGCACAAAACCTTTATTAAGAAGGCGTACAATGACCGAGGCCAACAGAGGATGGGCGGAGATATAATCAAAGAGCACAACTCATGTTTCACGCGTTGGTTCAAGCGAGAAGCTTCGTCAGTACCCTTTACATGAGGATTCTTCTGCGAAGAACAACTCATATTCGCCTTGTCACATGGTGCGAGCACAACGATGACATATGAGGCGTCACGATATCAACGACTACACATTCTACACCGAGGCCAAGGACATGAAGAGCGATGGTTATCAGAACTCCGGGGTAACGATGGAATCCTACACCGGTAATGACAAGGATAGATACTACGGAAGGATCGAGGAGATCTAGGAGCTGAGCTACGCTGGAGAGAAGGTCCCGATGTTCCGTGTCAGATGGGCGAAGAGCGTCCTAAAAGAAGACCCGTATTTCACCAGCATGGTTATACCCGAAGCCAAATCCAAGACCGCGGGCGCAAACGTTACCACGAAAAATGAGCCATGGGTACTGGCTTCCCAAGTTGACCAATGCTTCTTCATTACCGACCCGTCGAAGCCCAGTCGTGTTATCGTGAGGAGAGGCAAAAGGAAGATCATCGGAATGGATGGAGTAGCCAATGAGCAAGACTTCGACAAGTACGGCGACCCGAGGATCGAACATGACGACGATGATGAAGTAGCAGCATACACCACAAGAAGAAGCAGGACCACCCTACCTAAGGGCGTCCGTTCCACGTAAGAACTCCATTTGCGAAAAAGAAGGGCAAAAGATTGTGAGCAGATAGCTAGCTAAGATCGATTGTATTTAAATCGTAGCCTTCATTTCTCGATTGTATTTCATGGACACTTTTTGAACTATCATGAATATTTTCAAATTTCATGGACACTCGATCTCGATCCCCCTCCATCTCGATCGCTATCCCACCTCGCCAGATCCGGCCCCCTCGCCGAGCACCCCAGTCCACCGGCCGCCGCCGCCACCCCCCGCACCTCCCTACTCAACGCGCCGCCGACCCCCGCACCCTCCCTACTCAACCGCCACCGCCGACCCCCCGCACCCCTCCCCTACTCAAATACTCATAAAAGGTATCCCCGCCTGCCGGCGAGCATGGCTCCGGTCTGGCTGGAGTTCGAGTAGAACACCCATAGAACCTTTTTTCCCAATTTATGAAAAACAGACGTCAAATTTTTTGCACGTTGACGTGAACTTCCTCTGCATCGTCCGTTCCCCTACACGAATCTCAAAGCAGAGGGGGAAGTCACGTGATTGTTTTATAATGGGCGTGGACGCTCTCCTCAGGGAACCCACGCACACCCATCACATTAGCTAGTGCATCTAGCTGCCACCCGGGAGTCAACAGGGGGGTGAGGGATTATGCAAATACAAGTATTAGTTTTAGATACATGGCAAGTTTGCAATAAAAACCTTTTTTCTTTTTTCACAGACGGCAGACTATGTAAAAAAATAGTTTTAGATACATGGCCGCTTTTTTCTTGTTTTCAATTCGTCCATGGCAATTTTATTAATTCTTATTTGTACCGTACCATGTCAATTTTTTAACCATTTGTATAGCTTTTATTTTCTGTCCATAAATAAGTATTTTAAATGAAAAAAAATTGTGGAGTCTGGGAATCGAACCCAGGACCTCCTGGTGTGAGAATTGGCTACTGACCAGTCGAGCTAATAGAGGGCGCTTGATGTGGAGCAGGTCAGGTGGAATATAACCTGTTGGCTCGAGCAGATTTTTTTTACTAATGGCGCACCAGGGTGAGGTGCGCCATTAGTGTGGATGTACTTATGGCGCACCGAGGGGTGGTGCGCCATTAGTATTGTGCCTCCATCCATCCATAGTCCTCCCAGTGCCCACCTCTCTCCTCGCCTCGATCCCTCTCTCTCCCTCGCCCTCGCCCTCGATCCCCTTCCCGATGCAGCTGCCCACTGCCTCGGCGCCGCCCCGCGCGCTGCCTGCCGCCTCGGCGCCCGCCCGCCCGCTGCTTACCCGCCGCCTCGGCTGCCCCCGCCGCCTCGCCGCCCAGCGCCTTGCCCGCCGCCCACGCTGCCCGCCGCCTCGACGCCGCCCGACGCCCAGCGCCGCCTCGACGCCCGGCGCGGTGGCGACCGGGATCGGATTAGGTACCGTCTCTGCTCCTCCGCTCCCCCTCTCCTCTATGAATTGTCCATCGACCTTGAATTAAACTCAAATCCTTAGAATCAAGTTGAATGATCGATTATGTTAAATGTATATAGAAATTTGTTATGATCTTTGGCGGATCTGTTGATCATAGATAAATGCCACTCTATTGTTTTAGTGTTCGTATGCTTCTGTCAAAAAAATTGGGGAAAATCCTGCCAGTTAAGCTGGCTGATTAGTATATATTTAGTCATTTTTAGTGTTAATATATGTCACTCCGTGTGCATGATTTCTTCTCAACAAGTTCCAGAAACTTTGTGAAATACTATAATATACCACTTTTTATTCATGTATTAGAACTCTGTCCAAAGCTCAAAATACGAAAACAAATTGTTGTTTACTTGTGATGTTGATACAACTGTAATGGTCTGCGCAATTGGTGATTTTTTCAAATGTTTTCTATTTCCATGGGGATAAATTTATCTTATGCCTTATGTTCATGCGATTCAGTTCATTTGTTTTGAGTTGCGCAGTAGGGCAAAGCCCCACACCCCCTGTTATATTTATTTAAATTAAGATTACAAGGCTACAAGTTGAAAATAAAATGCACATTAGAACTATACATGGAAGCAGGTGCCTTTGTGTTCTGGTAGTCCTTTAGAACTATACATGGAAACATAATCTTTCTTATCAAGACAAACATAATAGAAGCAGGTGCAGGAGCTGTAGTACTCCATTTGGAGGCTTTAACTAGATCAGATTAGGTACTCCATTTCTTTGTAGTACTCAGCTTAATCTGAAACTAGTGACATCACTTGAAGCAACTTAAGTCTGAATAATCAAATTCATCATACACTATTACTTGAATCAAAGATCGGTATTCCATTACGATGAGCAAGTGTACCAGTATTATTGGAGTAAAAAATTCAGTTAAATTGTGCAAGAGTGTACTTCGCTTGCTCTTCTCTGAAGCTTACGAAATGATATACTTGCAGCGATAAACTGAAAGAAATATTGCATTATAACTCGGCTAAGTATTGAAACATAATACAATTACGCTTATGTGTTGCATCTTTTGGAACTATATTTATCATTACCATTTCAAGGAATCTGCACTTCATGTGATGTTCGATCTCAACTTGACTTGAGAAAACATGTCTTGATAAGCAAAATAACGGTTATCATGGTCCGACTCATGTTGAAGATTGTGCACCCCGGTTGAAAGCAGATTGCCTCAAGCAGGAAATCACTAGGAATTGTGCTTCTGGATGTATTATGTGCCATTGGTCTTTTTTATAAGCAAAAACAATTGTTAGCTTTTAGATGTTGTGGTGGTTCACTTGGTGGTATATTGTTTTGACTTACACTTGTTAGATTTTTTATAAGCAAAAACATGCCAATGTATTTTCCATGCTGTGATGGAGGCCTTTTTTTTGCCTTGTTCACCCGAGAGGCCCTTGAGTTTGCTGGAATGTCGATTAACTTCCGTTCCAGCAAATTCGGGTACTCCATATGTCCTATTTTCAGCAAAGGTCATGCTGAAATTTTCCGTGAATTCTAGCATGACTTTGCTAAAAATAGGACATATGGGGTACTTGTGACTAATGATGGGCCGGGGTACTTGTGACTAATGATGAAAGCTTAGGCTTTTAGGGTGCCTCGGCGTCGAAAAACCCTCAATGATAAATGCTTAGCTTTTAGGATGCCTCGGTGTCGACAAACCCTAAACAATAACCAACTTTTTGACCAAACTTTGTTCCTATTTAGAGAGAAACATGGCCAACAACGATGAGGCCGGGGTTGGGCGGCAAGGCATTCAGGAGCTGTCCCGGAGATGGAGGACCAACCTCGGTTGTATGAGGACGCCGCCTTCCCACCGATCCCGAGACCACCGATGGTACCGCCGAGGATGACCCCAATCGATGCCACCACCGATGGTGCCGCCGAGGATGCCACCATCGATGATGGCGGCGCGCACATATGGCAGCCAACCAAGAGGCAGCGGAAGGACCGGCGCCCGATCGTGCTCCTCACCCTCAAGGAGGAAGTTCTTGAAGTGGAATCCAGCGGAATCCAACGCGCCGAACGAATAGTCAAGGGTACTCGCTTCAGCTCGGGTGCATTCTCCGGAGCACCGTCTCGATCAACACCGAGAACCCGAGGCATCCTGACCGAGGGAATTTGCGCAACCTCCTCTTCACGAAGCTGCACGAACGATACAAGTTCCTCGCTGAATTTGCAAACACAAGCCTCAAAGGGAATAAAGTGAACAATGCTGCCCTCACGAAGATGAGCAAGGCCCTGTCTACTTGGAAAAGCAATGTGAAGAGAATGATCGAGAAAGGTGAGAGTTATCAGAAGATCAAGGAGAAAAATCCTTCGATCACCAAGATGACTACAACGACTTCAAGATCAATTGCTCGAGCACCGCAAACTCCCAATCAAGTGAGTGGGGGAAACAAATGCGGGAGCTGAACATAGGGGAACACACACTCGGTCCCGGCGTTTACAGAGTGGCGGAGCCTATATGGGACAAGGAGGAGGCGGACCGTGCCGAGCAAGGCCTACCGCCCCTCTTCGATAAATATGGTGACAAGCAGACCAGGAACTTTGTCAGGGCCCGGTACAAGAAGGACTCGAAAACGAAGGAGCTTACCACGGATCCGAAGACCAGGAAGCTTGAGCTTGTTCTGGTAAGGAATACACCCCCGCCTAATTAGCTCCATATGGTTGCATTCTAATTAATGAAGCCAAATTTCTAAATGGTTCACATTCCTTCCGCAGCGATCGAAAGTAGTAGCGGGGTCGACTAAGACAACCCTTGGGACACCACTCTAAATAGGGCGTTGAATGTAATGAAGAACAAGGATAAGCTCGATGGCCGACGTCAGCTGGTCGTGTGGCCGGCAAAGGCTTGTCGACAAAATGGGGATCATACTATACCGCTGGTGTGCGGAAGGAGAAAAAGACCAGCTCGGAAAGCCAGGCGCGAGAGGTTCAAGAACTCAAGGCACAGGTGGCGCAGATTTCGGAGATTGTCCAAGAGCAAGTGGAACAACGACTCGGAGCAACGATCACCGCCATTGTGACTACCTTGATCTCGGGGTTGAGTGCATGGATTGCGGGCGGCCAACAGGGGCCGCCCCTGATTCCTAGCTTCACAGCCAGCAACTCACATAATGCGATGGCGGGGCCATTGGTGCCTCCGACGGAGGCGGCATTGGTGTCTCCGACGCCGGCACGGGAGCTTAATGCACCCGGGTGTACGCCGGCCGGCACCTCTGCAGCAAGCGGCCCCTCCGTCAACTGCACGCCCGCCGTTGGTAGTGCCTCGACATTAGCCGAGCTCGACGCCATCATCACGGTAACTAATTAAGCCTCTCTCGGTCGAGGACTTCATCTCCTTGCCTTTGACTGGGCATCCCTGACGCCCTACATGTTTTCGCAGGGCGCCGCCGACGTTCCGTGCACTCTCCTCCACTTCGTGAACAACGAGTTGGTCGATGTCGCCAAGGGCAAAATCGTTCAACCGGGCAACCCTTGTTCCACAAAGCACCAGATGCCACCCAACTTGTTTAGGGTTCAACTGGTTCGGGTGCTGCCAGGCTGCAACGAGTTGTTACCTCCGATTCGACCCGTCGGGGCCGACGATGATGACGTGATGACCCTCAGCGTCTGCCTGAGCTGGCCCCTGCTTTGGCCGAAGAGCTAGATTCATTTGGGGGCGGGGGACACCACCCCAAAGACAACACCGCCAGTCGTGCCGGCGCCAAGTCGGCCCCATGGCAAGACCGCCGCAATGGTGCCAGACATCCTTATGCCACTGGATCCAAACATGCATATGACACAGGATCAGAATGACGACAACGACGACGACGATACATTTGGCAACGTCGATCAGTACTTTGCCGATCATGGGTACGATGGCGACTTCATGGGTCCTCCTTTTCAAGAACCCAACCCAACAAAAGACGTGTGCGATCTAGCTGGTACCGCGGAGAAGCCAAGTTGCAACAGGTGCCGTCTGGCGTTCAGCTCTCAGGAGACGCCTCTAGCTGCCGACTTCACCGAGCCTCAGATAGGCGAGGTGTGAAATATTATCAGCCCCAACACACTCAAGAAGGCGGTCTGTGAGCAGAACTCGGTCCCATTACAGGAGAAGAAGAAGGCACGCAAAAGAAAGACTAAGAAGGGTGCGAGCCAGCCGCACCGAGTGCGATCCGTGCTCGGGGCGGGCCACCTTCACCGCAGGATATCTCGAGGAGGGTGCATGTGGCGGGTAGGGCGATGCTACCGACAAATATGCTCAATGCTGCAACCGGTGCTATGCGGAGTCTGCATGATAGTGTTCTTTCTTTGGAGAAGCGGCGTCTCAGAGAGAAGGATGTGGCATACCCGGTTTTCGCGGCCAAGGTGCCAGAGGGCAAGGGCTTTGTGGATAACTCCATCGGGCGTACGATCGTCCTACGTTTTGATGACATCCATGCTATGTTGAACCTTCATCCGCTGCATTACACCTTCGTTCGGCTATTTTCGCTGAGTATGGAGATGCGGATCATTCGCGACAAGACCCCGGACATCGTGATAGTCGACCCCTTCTACATGCGTGCCAAGATCTTGGGCAGCGCTGGGGACCGGCAAGTCGCGATTTCTTACCTCAAAGGCGTCATTCTGGCAAACCAAGATAAGGATAACTTCCTCGTGCCTTACTTTCCCGAGTAAGTCCTCCCCTCAACCGGCCCGTAACATATGAATTCTTACATTTCGATCGTTTTTCTTTTAACATTCCGTGTTTTCTGCAGTGACACACATTGCACGCTCATCCTCCTAAGCCCCAAATATTCCATGGCCACGTATTTCGACCCGGACCGTCAGTCGAACGTAGACTACACAAATGTCAAGAAGGTTCTTGATGATGTTCTCCCCGGCTATGCCAAATCTGGAGGCACCTTCACCAAGCCTATTCGTAAGTACGGCAAGCACGTGCTCTCCCACAATATGACGTTCTGCTGCGTCAAGCAGCCGCCTGGCGGTCAGAAGGGTGCCTACTACGCCATCCATCACATGCGGGCGATCGTACGGGACCATCATCAACTTCTGCTATCGAGTAAACTCAAAGATTGGGCAAAGAGCGTGTCGGCAATCCAGGACACGGACCTCCGACAAGAATTCTTTCGCATCCAGTCGGAGTTTGCGGAAATCATCCATCAAGATGTCCTTCGTACCTCGGGGCAGTTCCACCTCAACAATCAACCGTCCAACAGTGACATCTACACAATGCTACAAATGCAGGCTGACAACGAGTTATTTCATGACTCCCACGATAGACGGCGGCTTCATCCACGCTCCGGTCCCTTGAGTCGAGTCGAAAGCAGTGATGTTGTATCTAGTTCTGAAACATCGATTGGCTCATGTTGTAATTAAACTTTAATGAACTTGTAGTATGTCTCTTTGGTTTCGAGAGTCGTTCAACTTAGATGTAATCGTGCTATTAATGTCTTGCTTTTCTCTTCCGATCGTTCTGTTGCATACTTATATATTGCTTATGTATTGTCTGTGAATTGGTACTAACGTTTCGTTTGGCTAGTGCATAGCGATGCCGGCGTATGTCGTGTACAAGGGTAAGGTTCACAGAGTCTCGATGGTGGGAGGAGTGTCGGAGACAGTTTCACCGATTCAGCGATAACAGATTACAAAGGTACACCACTAGGGCGAGGCGAATCTAGATCGCCCGCTATCTAGCGGGAGAGGAGGGAGCGTTGGAGGAACCGGATGAAGGCGAGTTTCATCGTGATGATGCTCATCGTGATGACCGCAGCTCTCTTCTATGTGATGGTAGTTTAGATGATCGATATCGACTTGTAATGTGAAGAGAAACTCGCTACTCGCGGTCTCGAGACTTGTAATATAATGTTCTATCTTTGTTCGGTCTTTTCAATTCGGAGACTAATATGATGAATTGTATTCGGAGACAAATATGATGAATTGTATTCAAAGACTAATCTTCTATTGTATTCGATGAATCTGTTGTTGATGTGTGCTGTCTATATTTTGTCAAATTATACATTTTGTAACCTGTGCAAAAAACAGAAAATAAAAAATAAAAAAACCCAATATTCATACTAATGGCGCATCACATCACAGTGCGCCATTAGTATGACAAAGTATACTAATGGCGATCATCAACAAAGGCGCCATTAGTATCCGAGGTTACTAATGTCGCATCTCGTTCTGCAGCGCCATTAGTATGCCAGAGCACCTGGGTATACATGGCCTCTGGGAGGCATACTAATGGCGCACTTATGTATACACTAATGGCGCATCAGTGGTGCGCCATTAGTATATCAGATACTAATGGCGCACCAGGGGGTGCGCCATTAGTAAAATATACTAATGGCGTGGCACTAATGGCGCACCACTAATGCGCCATTAATGGCCAAATTAGGTGCGCCATTAGTAGGACTTTTCCTAGTAGTGACTATGACAAGGTACAAGATGTACAACCACATGGATAGTAACGAGTTCTACTATAACTGGTTACTAAAACTCAAAAGAGACATGTGTAGTTGTGTGGGTATATAACACAAAACGTGCCTTTTAGTACCAGGGGTTGCTTGTCACTAGCGTCTGGTACAATAGTCGTTCTCTTTTTTTTTCATCTTCCAAATCACCCAAAATCTATATGGCATGACTCTTGAAATGGACTTTTGTCCCGCTTTATAAAAAAGCAACTATCATATACATATAATAAGTATATAAGTGCTGGAAAAGAGAAAAATATGTCATTCGAAGGAACAACACAAAAACGTCTGAAAACAAAATTAAAATGTGATACACAAATTCTTGGAGCCAAAGGATAAACAACTAAGGAGCAAAGTGAGTCAGTTGCTGGCTACTACTGGATCATCAACCATGCTGCCTATCCGATCCTTGTCCCGATGCCTACATAACAGGTTCTACTGTTGTAAGAAGCAAGGGCGGTGTTAGAGGTACTCACCTGTATTCATGTGAATATCAAAGGTTTGTGTAACGCCCTCGATGCGGCTATATCTCCCACGTGTCGAAGCACGACTTAGAGGCATAACCGCATTGAAAGCAATGTCGCAAGTGAGGTAATCTTCACACAACCCATGTATTACATAAGGGAAAGAGATACATAGTTGGCTTACAATCGCCACTTCACACAATTACATGAATAAGCATTACATCATCTAGATACAATCAAGGTCTGACTACGGAACCAAAATAAAAGAAGAACCCCAAATGCGACAAAGGTCCCCGATCGACCCCAACTGGGCTCCACTAAAGATCAACTACAACGAAACAACACAAAGGGCAAGATCTTCATCGAGCTCCTCCTTGAGCTTGGATGCGTCACCTGCACGGTCTCATCGGCACCTGCAACCTGGTTTTGGAAGTATCTGGTGAGTCACGAGGACTCAGCAATCTTGCACCCACGAGATCAAGACTATTTAAGCTTATAGGAAGGATGGAGTAATGAGGTGGAGCTGCAGCAAGCGACTAGCATATATGGTGGCTAACATACGCAAATGAGAGCGAGAAGAGAAGGCAAAGCACGGTCGATAAAAGTATGATCAAGAAGTGATCCTATAGCAACCTACGTCAAGCATAACTCCAACACCGTGTTCACTTCCCGGACTCCGCCGCAAAGAGACCATCACGGTTACACACACGGTTGATGCGTTTTAATTCGGATCTGGTGTCAAGTTATCTACAACCGGACATTAACAAATTCCCATCTGCCACATAACCGCGGGCACGGCTCTCGAAAGTTTATACCCTGCAGGGGTGTCCCAACTTAGCCCATGACAAGCTCTCGCGATCAACGAAGGAATAGACCTTCACTCGAGACACTCCGATCAGACTCGGTATCCCAGTACATCGAGACATTTCGACAATGGTAAAACAAGACCAGCAAAGCCTCCCGCTGTGCCGACAAATCCCGATAGGAGCTGCACATATCTCGTTCTCAGGGCACACCGGATGAGCCAGACGTCGGGTTGGCATAGACCCTGATTGCCCAGGGGGCGCTGGACATCGCTCAGGTTGGACCGACACTCGAAGGAGCACTGGCCCGGGGGGGGGGAGTAAAATAAAGATGACCCTTGAGTCTGCAGAACCCAAGGGAAAAAGGCTTAGGTAGGCAAATGGTAAAACCAAGGTTGGGCCTTGCTGGAGGAGTTTTATTCAAAGCGAACTGTCAAGGGGGTCCCATAAATCACCCGACCGCGTAAGGAACGCAAAAATCCGGGAACATAACACCGGTATGACGAAAACTAGGGCGGCAAGAGTGGAACAAAACACTGGCATAAGGCCGAGCCTTCCACCCTTTACCAAGTATATAGATGCATTAATTAAATAAGATATATTGTGATATCCCAACAAGTAAACGTGTTCCAACAAGGAACAACATCTCCATGTTCAACAAGGAACAAACTTCAATCTTCACCGCAACTAACAACGCTATAAGAGGGTTGAGCAAAGCGGTAACATAGCCAATCAACGGTTTGCTAGGACATGGTGGGTTAGAGGTTTGACATGGCAATTTGGGAGGCTGACAAGCAAATGGTAGGCATCGTAGCATTGGCATAGCAAAAGAGCGAGCAAACTAGCATAGCAAAGATAGTAGTGATTTCGAGGGTATGATCATCTTGCCTGAGATCCCGCAAGGAAGAAGAACGAGTCCAAGAAGAAGACAAACGGTCGAAGTCGAACGGATCCTCACAACTCCGGAACGAAACCGAAGCTAACAAGAGAAGCAACCCGAAAAGAAACAAACAACATAGTAAACACACAAGCATAAACATGTCATGATGCACAAACAAGTATGATGCATGTCCGGTTTAATAAGGCATGGCAATGCAATATGCACAAACAATACTACAAGTTAAGTGGAGCTCAATATGCAACGAGTTGCATATTGACAGAACACCACATCAATTATTTAGTTCTCTCTCATTATAAGCTACTCAACAAAATTAAATATTGATTAACATGGCAAGTGGTGAAGCATAACAAAAACTATACCATCTAAACAATTTAAATGGGGCCGGATATAAAAACAACAAATCCGGTAAATCCCCATATGCATTTAGCAATTAAACCAAACAACAATTTTAAACATTTTAATTGTTATTAGCATGATGCGGATGACATATGCAAGTTTTATGCAATTTTTATGAAAATGTTGACATGAGCATGATAAGGAGCATTTGTCGCCATGGCAGAAGGAAAAGGGTGCCACGGCGGCGAAACAAAAATGGTGCCACGGCAACATATCCGAAAATGATGCCACGACAACATATCCGAAAATGATGCCACGGCAACATATCGGTTCTGGTAGCTCACGGAGATACCGGTGCAAAAGGAAGTGAGCGTGAGCGAGTCATGCAAGATGGTGGGGTGCTCCCGGTTACCGGGTTCCCACGGAAAGGTGGCATGGCAATAGAGGAACGTGCAAAGACAATTCGGTCACGGTGAAAAACTCGAGCATCTCATACATGCAAGCATGCATTCGTTCCACGGCGGTCGTTCTCGGCGGTTATACCTTCGAAGCGTGCATTCGGGGCGGAACGCGTTCGGAGCGGTGAAGAGGAAGTAGGCGTTCACGGCCGTAGTGGAGGTAGACGTTCACGTGGCGACGTAGCGGAAGTAGTGATACTATTCGCCGGTCGTCGTGGTACTTGGGGTCTTCAGACTTGTCGGTCTCGATTCTTTCGACGGTAGTGGTACACGTGGTAGATGAACTTGGCGATCCGAAGGGGCACTTGGCGGGTCGTCGAGGTACGCGTTCTTGGAGATCCCGTAGACGCGGTAGGGGTACTTGACGCGTCACCGTGTAGTCGAACTTGGCGCATCCGAAGGGTACTTTTAAGCCCACGTAGTCGTACACGTTTTGTAGACGTCCGGTGCGTCCGTAGATGTACTTGGCGAAATCCGCGAAGGCGTCCTTGGGCTTCCCTGGTTGCCGAGTCTTGGCAAAACGAAGGGGATCTCGGCGTCCAAGCGAGGATGAAGACCGCGATGCGAGGAGGTGGCTTGGGGTCAAAAGACCAAGGCAAAGTGGCGCAGGAAGGTGAGGCTGCCGCAGGAGCTTGAGGGCGCGAGTGGCTATGGCGCTGAGCGACAAGCTGCTGCTGCTCGAAGCGGACAGAGGCAACTAGGGGGCACGGACGAGGCCGGGAAGACGGGGATGAACGCCCAGGTCGCAGGGGAGGCGGGCGACGGAGCACGAGGTGCACGGAGGCCTCGATGTGCAGGGGGTCGCTGGGCAGGGACAACGGCCACGGGACGCGGGGATGCTGATGGCCTCGCGGGCCATGGCGGGCGTGATGGGAGGCGCCGGAGCGGCGTCGGCGAGAGGATGCAGCAGCAGAAGCTGCTGCCGGTGGCGAGGCCGAGGCGGTGCGGTTCCAGGGGTGGCGAGGAGGAGGTCGAGCACGGCGCTCGCGCGCAGAGGCGACGGGGCCGGCAGGGGCGATGGGAGATGAGGGTCGGGAACCCTAGGTAGGCTGCGGTTGGTGGGGCGCCGGCTGGGCCTTGGGCCGGCCAACCTGAGGCTGCAGCTGGGCTTGCTCCTCTCTCTCTACTCTTTTATTTCCCAAAACAGAAAATACCAAAGAGGAAAAGAAGAGGAAAGGAAGTGTTTGGGATAGCATTTACGCATGGGGGTAATTTTCACGGACTCGTAAAAATGTGAGGAGTTTAAATAAAATGGCAAGAGGATTTTTGGAGAACAATAGATTTGCACATGTTGAATTTAATGCAACACGTTTGAATTTTTGAAACCCATTCGAAAGGACTCTAAATGGGCTGAGATTTTAGAGGAGCCTTGCTAAAATAGAGAGAAATATTGATAAGGTTTGGAGGTCAAACTCGAAGAGGAATAGACATGGAAAATGTTTTGCACGTGTGTTATGGGTGATTCCTAAATGGAATATTTAATATAGCTCCCTAATATTGGGAGGATATGTTATAAAGAGAATCACCACGTGAATTCCCTCGTTTTAAATGGACCGAAGATCCATGCAATTTAATTGGTTGAATTAAATGACATGATGCAAAGCTCATGATGCAAAGATTAATGACATGATGGCATGATGGCATGATGCAAAGCACATGATGCAACAAACAAAACAAATCGCACGACGAAACTCGGAGTAGCTGGAAGTCTTCTGGGGCGTCGGTCTCGGGGCGTTACAACACTCCACCACTACAAGAGGATCTCGTCCCGAGATCTAGGATGGCACCGGAGAGAAACGGAAGAGGAAGAGAAGAGGTAAAACTAAGTTGCTTCTTTGACGAACAAGTGAAACCACGAACCTTGAGAGGTTGAGCAATTTAAAAGAAAGAGTACAACAGAGATGAACGAGATTGCAAACAATCCGTTAGAAAAAAAGGAACAAGGAACATTATGGGAACTTGAAGGTTGCAAAGGCATAAATCAAGAGTTTAATGGACAAGGTAGAATTCGAAACCACTCCGGTTAAAACAAGATGAGAGAGGAAGAATTCGGGCAGCACTCCGGTTGAACATTGAAGGAATTAAACATGAACTTGACAAGATGAGAGGATACTTGATGAAATGAACAACACACTGCCTCCAGAACTATTGAAAGAATGGCACAAGGGGTAAGAAAGATTTCAGACAGCACTAAGGTTGAAAAGAGTGGCAAAACTTGATAAGATGAAAGAACTTGAATGAGAACACAACACTCCGGTTAAATGGATAAGCAAGAAAAGAACATGATCCTCACAATTCGAGATGATGAGTGAAAAGAGCAGCATCACAATGCCTCCGTAAGAAAGAATAGAAGTAGATCATTGGAATAAAGGGACGGAGAAGAAAATGACAACTTCTACCACAATTGAATTTGGAAGGCATCCTTGCAAGAAGGTTATAACGGAGTTGTTAGAAACCAACAACGAAAAGAATAAGTTTGTAGTGGGCTTATGGAAACATCTCAACATTATGAGGTGACAACCGGCCACTAACGGAAACAATTGCTTGCTTGAGATTAATGAAGAGATGAAAACTTCTTCCACCAAGATGATAAATAGATAACTTGGATCATTGACAAGCACCACAAATTGCAACATTCCTTAGGGAAGGCTTTAGGTGAAATCTATACCAAGATAACTCCAATGAAGAGATTGACAGTTGAAAAGATCTCTTGAACAAAGAGAAAATGATGGATTTAAATATGTCACTCTTGAAAACTTGTGAATCATGAAACGCGAAGGGAAATTATCAAGAATGATCTAACACCACCTCAGAAGATTAGGTAGAAAGAATTGCACTTTGGAATGCAAGATGAAGAATGCTTGAACTCCTCAAAACAAAACATGTGTTGAACATCATGTTCAATTTTGAGGTATGGCTTGACGGATCTTAACTTCAAGAGAAATCTTGAAGAACAATTGAAGAATGAAAAGAATCCTTGACGAAGCACCACTCCGGTAATAAACGGATGATAGAAAGAAAGAGAAGTTGAAAACACAAGGTGAATCCTTGCAATGATTTAGATGGATCTTCGTGATGATGAGAGCTTGGAACTCCGGGAAAAGAAAAGATGAAACAACTGAAACCGATAATTTATTCATCATGAACAAACTCTGAAAGAAGGAATTAATCACTTGGATGAAACAAGAACAAGAATTATGTTATGCGTATCCTTCACCAATTTAAATTGATGACAAGCAACGGATTTGGCATACTACTTATTCTCGTAGAAAGGATTAAGAGAGATATATCAAAACTTGAGAAGGTCTTCAACGAACCACCAGTAGGATTTGAACAACAAATGAATCTGTATGATAACGAAGGAAGAGAACTCTTGAACGAACCACCGTAAGAATTGAAATTGAACGTAGCAAATGCACAAATCACCGGGAAGAATTTGAAAACGATTGAAGATACTTGAGGGTATTTAGATACAAATGAACGAATAGATCACGAGCTGATTAGAGAATACTTGAATGATGCACCGGTATGATTTGGAGAACGAGAGCTGAAAGCTTGAATGAATAATACTGAGATGATGGCCTTCAAAGAATGAAACTGAAAAGACTCCTAAAATGCTCCGGATGGGTGAAAAAGATTCTCACAATCGAAAACAATTATGAGAGGATGGCAACAAGCTAGCACCATGAATCTTGAAGAGAATAGAGCAATATTAAAGAGAAACTCTTCTTCGGTCTTCAAATGATGAGAATGACAATGAGAAACACCACCAAGAATTATTGAGGCACACCGGAAGAATCAAAAGCGAAGAGGTTGAGCCAACTATGAAAAGAATTTGAAAGATCTTGGAGAAAAGCATTTGATGATGATAACTCATTCTTCGTCAAACTTGGAGAAGAATTTAGGATAGCTCTTGGAAAATAGAAGAGTCGTAAGATCACTCGAAAAGACACGTGGGTTAGGGCCCACTCAAAAGAACACCGTTGAGAAGATTTAAAAGAGATGTTGCACGGTTGAATTAAATGACTTGAATGAGATACCAATCTCGAAAGAGCTTGAGCGAATGCAGAGTGGAAACACGAATCTTGAGATATCTTGAGCACTCCGAATAACAAAAGCGAAAGTAGAATGATAATGAGGTGCACGGTATGAGTAGACATTGAAATGAGGAAAAGGTATGATCAACAAAACTTGACTTGAATCCACCGGAGAAGAGAAAGGAATGAGGAATGACGAACTAGTAGAACATCTTCTTGAGAACCACCGGGTAAGAACATTGACGGAAAATAATGGAGAAACTTCACAAAAATAAAAGGATACTTGGTAAAGAAATCTTAGTCCTTGAGGAAAAAGGGTGGGTGGGCGGGAAAAAACAAAGGCAACTTGGAGACGCATGAAACAAACACTGTTGAGAAAACTTAGCATTGATCTTGCGGATGTTGAAATGATCGGTTCCACTTGGAGAGAAGCACGCCGGTTGGAAAAGAATTAACATGACAACCTCAATGATCAAAAAGGATAGTATTCACATAGGAATATGAGAACACCATTTCGGACAGGTATGGAATCAACACTTGACATTGAAGCAACTCGAATACCACAACTCAAAACAAAAACAATGGACTGGCTTGCAGAATAAGCCGGAACAAACATATGATAGAGATTTACCCAATCCCATATCATGCATCAGTCGGAAAGATGTTCTAGGAGCTACTTGAATTCCCACCTATAAACTCCGAAACTTTACGGTTATGCAATCTGGTGTTGGGGATACGGGGAAGCAATATATCTCACCCAAACTAACAATACCTACATCCAAGCTGTATCCATCCGTCAACACATAACCAAGAAACCTTCGAAATCATCTACCTCAACCTTGAAAAGCATCCGTTATCTGAGTCATGGCAATACTCCGTACTCACCTCGATCTTTGGGTTATCGGGTTATCTCACCAACAAGCTGCATAAAAGAGATTTTCGATGTCGGCGCACTAAACTCGGTATTCCAGAACTGCAACAATAAAATTATAACGACAACACCTCAGAGCTCAACTCCCCGGGACACTTCCACTAAACCCCTGACAGGAGGCACCAAGACAATGTTCTCATCATAAAACCATCGGAATGATTCCAAGATACCCGCGTGATCCTAAAAAAAATTTAGTGAAATTTGAGAAGAGAAGAGTCAAAACTCTACGTCAGGATGCCTTACCAGAGCAATAAAGAGACTGGGGTGTAAAAAGAATTCCTAACTCTCCGATATATATAATCCTAAATGACTCAAAACATTTTTCTAGACACAACTCGGCCGCTAAAAACGATCAAGCAGTGGGGCTCCTAAGGTCGGGAAGGCTCGATTACCAACTTGTAACGCCCTCGATGCGGCTATATCTCCCACGTGTCGAAGCACGACTTAGAGGCATAACCGCATTGAAAGCAATGTCGCAAGTGAGGTAATCTTCACACAACCCATGTATTACATAAGGGAAAGAGATACATAGTTGGCTTACAATCGCCACTTCACACAATTACATGAATAAGCATGACATCATCCAGATACAATCAACGTCCGACTATAGAACCAAAATAAAAGAAGAACCCCAAATGCGACAAAGGTCCCCGATCGACCCCAACTGGGCTCCACTACAGATCAACTAGAACAAAACAACACAAAGGGCAAGATCTTCATCGAGCTCCTCCTTGAGCTTGGATGCGTCACCTGCACGGTCTCATCGGCACCTGCAACCTGGTTTTGGAAGTATCTGGTGAGTCACGAGGACTCAGCAATCTCGCACCCGCGAGATCAAGACTATTTAAGCTTATAGGAAGGATGGAGTAATGAGGTGGAGCTGCAGCAAGCGACTAGCATATATGGTGGCTAACATACGCAAATGAGAGCGAGAAGAGAAGGCAAAGCACGGTCGATAAAAGTATGATCAAGAAGTGATCCTATAGCAACCTACGTCAAGCATAACTCCAACACCGTGTTCACTTCCCGGACTCCGCCGGAAAGAGACCATCACGGTTACACACACGGTTGATGCGTTTTAATTTGGATCTGGTGTCAAGTTATCTACAACCGGACATTAACAAATTCCCATCTGCCACATAACCGCGGGCACGGCTCTCGAAAGTTTATACCTGCGGGGTGTCCCAACAGCCCATGACAAGCTCTCGCGATCAACGAAGGAATAGACCTTCACCGAGACACTCGATCGGACTCGGTATCACAATACATCGAGACATTTCGACAATGGTAAAACAAGACCAGCAAAGCCTCCCGTGCCGACAAATCCCGATAGGAGCTGCACATATCTCGTTCTCGTGGCACACCGGATGAGCCAGACGTCGGGTTGGCATAGACCCTGATTGCCCAGGGGGCGCCGGACATCGCTCAGGTTGGACCAACACTCGAAGGAGCACTGGCCCGGGGGGGTAAAATAAAGATGACCCTTGAGTCTGCAGAACCCAAGGGAAAAAGGCTTAGGTAGGAAAATGGTAAAACCAAGGTTGGGCCTTGCTGGAGGAGTTTTATTCAAAGTGAACTGTCAAGGGAGTCCCATAAATCACCCGACCGCGTAAGGAACATAAAATCCGGGAACATAACACGGTATGACGGAAACTAGGGCGGCAAGAGTGGAAAAAACACCGGGCATAAGGCCGAGCCTTCCACCCTTTACCAAGTATATAGATGCATTAATTAAATAAGATATATTGTGATATCCCAACAAGTAAACATGTTCCAACAAGGAACAACATCTCCATGTTCCAACAAGGAACAAACTTCAATCTTCACCTGCAACTAACAACGCTATAAGAGGGGTTGAGCAAAGCGGTAACATAGCCAATCAACGGTTTGCTAGGACATGGTGGGTTAGAGGTTTGACATGGCAATTTGGGAGGCTGACAAGCAAATAGTAGGCATCGTAGCATTGGCATAGCAAAAGAGCGAGCAAACTAGCATAGCAAAGATAGTAGTGATTTCGAGGGTATGATCATCTTGCCTGAGATCCCGCAAGGAAGAAGAACGAGTCCAAGAAGAAGACAAACGGTCGAAGTCGAACGGATCCTCACAACTCCGGAACGAAACCGAAGCTAACGAGAGAAGCAACCCGAAAAGAAACAAACAACATAGTAAACACACAAGCATAAACATGTCATGATGCACAAACAAGTATGATGCATGTCCGGTTTAATAAGGCATGGCAATGCAATATGCACAAACAATACTACAAGTTAAGTGGAGCTCAATATGCAACGAGTTGCATATTGACGGAACACCACATCAATTATTTAGTTCTCTCTCGTTATAAGCTACTCAACAAAATTAAATATTGATTAACATGGCAAGTGGTGAAGCATAACAAAAACTATACCATCTAAACAATTTAAATGGGGCCGGATATAAAAACAACAAATCCGGTAAATCCCCATATGCATTTAGCAATTAAACCAAACAACAATTTTAAACATTTTAATTGTTATTAGCATGATGCGGATGACATATGCAAGTTTTATGCAATTTTTATGAAAATGTTGACATGAGCATGATAAGGAGCATTTGTCGCCATGGCAGAAGGAAAAGGGTGCCACGGCGGCGAAACAAAAATGGTGCCACGGCAACATATCCGAAAATGATGCCACGACAACATATCCGAAAATGATGCCACGGCAACATATCGGTTCCGGTAGCTCACGGAGATACCGGTGCAAAAGGAAGTGAGCGTGAGCGAGTCATGCAAGATGGTGGGGTGCTCCCGGTTACCGGGTTCCCACGGAAAGGTGGCATGGCAATAGAGGAACATGCAAAGACAATTCGGTCACGGTGCAAAACTCGAGCATCTCATACATGCAAGCATGCATTCGTTCCACGGCGGTCGTTCTCGGCGGTTATACCTTCGAAGCGTGCATTCGGGGCGGAACGCGTTTGGAGCGGTGAAGAGGAAGTAGGCGTTCACGGCCGTAGTGGAGGTAGACGTTCACGTGGCGACGTAGCGGAAGTAGTGATACTATTCGCCGGTCGTCGTGGTACTTGGGGTCTTCGGACTTGTCGGTCTCGATTCTTGCGACGGTAGTGGTACACGTGGTAGATGAACTTGGCGATCCGAAGGGCACTTGGCGGTCGTCGAGTGCAGCGTTCATGGAGATCACGTGACGCGTAGGGGTACTTGACGCGCGTCACCGTAGTCGAACTTGGCGCATCCGAGCGGTAATTTTAAGCCCACGTGGTCGTACACGCGTTTTGTAGACGTCCGGTGCGTCCGTAGATGTACTTGGCGAAATCCGCTGGCGTCCCTTGGCTTCCACAGTTGCGAGTCTTGGCAAAACGAAGGGATCTCGGCGTCAGCGAGGATGAAGACCGCGATGCGAGGAGGTGGCTTGGGGTCAAAAGACCAAGGCAAAGTGGCGCAGGAAGGTGAGGCTGCCGCAGGAGCTTGAGGGGCGAGTGGCTATGGCGCTGAGCGACGAGCTGCTGCTGCTCGAAGCGGACGAGAGGCAACTAGGGGCACGCAGACGAGGCCGGAAGACGGGGATGAACGCCCAGTCGCGGGGAGGCGGGCGACGGAGCACGAGGTGCACGGAGGCCTCGATGTGCAGGGGGTCGCTGGGCAGGGACAACGGCCGCGGGACGCGGGGATGCTGATGGCCTCGCGGGCCATGGCGGGCGCGATGGGAGGCGCCGGAGCGGCGTCGGCGAGGATGCAGCAGCAGAAGCTGCTGCCGTGGCGAGGCCGAGGCGGTGCAGTTCCAGGGGTGGCGAGGAGGAGGTCGAGCACGGCGCTCGCGCGCAGAGGCGACGGGGCCGGCAGGGGCGATGGGAGATGAGGGTCGGGAACCCTAGGTAGGCTGCGGTTGGTGGGGCGCCGGCTGGGCCTTGGGCCGGCCAGCCTGAGACTGCAGCTGTGCTTGCTCCTCTCTCTCTACTCTTTTATTTCCCAAAACAGAAAATACCAAAGAGGAAAAGAAGAGGAAAGGAAGTGTTTGGGATAGCATTTACGCATGGGGGTAATTTTCACGGACTCGTAAAAATGTGAGGAGTTTAAATAAAATGGCAAGAGGATTTTTGGAGAACAATAGATTTGCACATGTTGAATTTAATGCAACACGTTTGAATTTTTGAAACCCATTTGAAAGGACTCTAAATGGGCTGAGATTTTTAGAGGAGCCTTGATAAAATAGAAAGAAATATTGACAAGGTTTGGAGGTCAAACTCGAAGAGGAATAGACATGGAAAATGTTTTGCACGTGTGTTATGGGTGATTCCTAAATGGAATATTTAATATAGCTCCCTAATATTGAGAGGATAGGTTATAAAGAGAATCACCATGTGAATTCCCTCGTTTTAAATGGACCGAAGATCCATGCAATTTAATTGGTTGAATTAAATGACATGATGCAAAGCTCATGATGCAAATATTAATGACATGATGGCATGATGGCATGATGCAAAGCACATGATGCAACAAACAAAACAAATCGCACGACGAAACTCGGAGTAGATGGAAGTCTTCTGGGGCGTCGGTCTCGGGGCGTTACAGTTTGGCTCAACAAATTTAGTAGATATATTAATTCAGCAACCCACAATGCTGTGGGCCCACACAACTTACAGGCAAGGGGTGGCGGAACTTATTGAAAATTCCACGGTCACGTGGCAGGAATAGCTTGTGCGATTGACCTTCATTCCGCTGGTAGAGAGAGCTGGCTGGAAGAAAGGGAAGGCTCATCCAATACGGAGGCTGAAGCAAAGGAGTGGAACTCAATATGGAAGGTTCAAGTACCGTCAAAACTTGCGGGTTTTATCAGGCGCCTTGCGCGACATTCCATCACCTCCAGAGCAATTTTGCAGCGCAGAAACATGTCAACGGCAGCAACATGCAGCTTGTGCGGGGTGCACTATACTTGGAGGCGCGCCCTCCTTAACTGCCTCATGTCGCAGAGTACGTGAGCTCTCTCATCAGAGGCAATCATCGATCGGCTAAGCTTACTTAAAGAAGACATTGCGAAGAGATGGCTGTTCACCATGCAAGAAGTGTTGCAAGCTGAAGAATTTGTTAGACTAGTAGTGACTCTCTGGCAATTTGGGGTACCAGAAGAAAAGCAATACATGAAGTCATCTTTAACTTTAAGACCTCCTTTGCAATTCATGAATTAATCACATCGTAGCTGTCAGAGTTGGAAATGTTTACGCCAAGCAGGGACGTCCCAAAAGCAGCCGTAGCCCGACCTTCACATTGGTTGGCACCACAGACGAGCTTCACCATGTTCAACGTAGATGCAACTGTCAGGCGAGGTGGTATGTTTGAAGCAGTGGGGGCTATTTGCAGAGACCAGACAGAGGTATTTTTGGGTGCCTCAGCCATCGTCTTCACCATAATTGGTCACCCAACTACCCTAGAAGCTCTAGCCGTAGAGAGGTCCTCGGACTTACCGAGGATCGATATGTGCAACACATCCATATTGCATCAGATAGTAAAGTGGTGGTGGACGAGATCAAGAAGGGAGGTGCGGCAAACTATGGCGCAATTATTGAGGGGATTAGGCAACTATTACTACCTCCGTCACAGTTTAGAAGGCACAGTTAAATTTGCGTGCGTTTCCACAATAGACAAGGTTTAGGGCGCATTGCATTTATTTCTAGTAGGTAATTAGTACTATTTCTATATGCATGCGTAGTGTGAATGCTATTTTTAAGCTCATCTCACAACCAATAGATAACCACCTAGGTCCCAGAGAATTTTCAAGCGCGCCTTCTAAACCGTGACGGAGGTAGTAGTAGTTTTTACTTCTTGTAGTACTCCCTCCGTCCCGGTGTATAAGTCATTCGCGTAGTTCTAGGTCGACAATTTAACTATCTAAATATGTATTATATGTGACAAAAAATATATATTTAGAAACTACATCCGTGTAGAAATCTAGTGATATACTTTTCATGACATATAGCACATATTTAATTCCTCAAATCAATGACCTAGAACTACGCGAATGACTTATACACCGAGACGGAGGTAGTATAGTTTATGAATTTAGGAATTTAAATTTTGAAGCTCATAGTTTAGCGAGGCATGCTTTATTATTAGGGCCTGGCCGTCATGTTTGGTTAGGCCAACCTGATGATCTTCATTTCGTCCCTGTAAATATGATGTCAGTTGAATAAAAGCTTCGCGAGATTCTCTAAGATAAAAGATTCCCCTAAAATAACTCTTCCATTGATTTATCCCATGCCAATCCATTCCCTAATCGGCCCCACAACCAAAATGTAGGGGTGTCTGACGTGCTGCCAAGTAGACAAGCAGTGGCCAGAGGAGCCGGTGAGTGGGCGACCAGGACCAGGTTCCTTCTCTATGTCTTCTATAATTCCCAGTTTTTATGGGATATGGCGTCCAAATTAGAAATGAACCTAGACATCAGTCGCTTAAACAAACCAACAATAAGTATATACTCATATTGCACAAATTTATGGCTCCGCTACTGGTAAAAAGGACAAACAGTTTAAACACGGTCAGAAATACGCCGCATAAACACTCGCTCCATAACAATCTTGTTACACGCAGTCCAAAAAAATAGGTTTGCACTCCCCGCTACTTGCTTTTTTTTACCGCAGTACAGACGCAAGTGCTCATATACACCCGCATACACTCATCTCTATGAACATACACACGCACACCTTACCCCTATGAGCACCTCCGAGAAACTGAGCCGACATATCATCTTGAAATTTACGAAGTCGCCGTAGGCACCTCGTCGTCGACATGAACGTCTCCTCCCATTGAATGCGCATCGCCGGAAATCTTTAAATAAATCCAGGAATAAACGCGAGCACTGGACTTGAACCCTGGTGGGCTAGGGATACCACAGTCCCTCTAACCATCCAACCACAGGTTGGTTCGCCCCTGCTACTTGCTTTGGCAGTTATGTCGCCACCTAATGCGCCACATGTACTGAAGTCCTGTCCGAGCATCGCCTTCGATCACCGAGGCGGCTGTTTGATGGAAATTCGCAGGGGCACCCACCTGCGAAGGTTTGCCTGGCTGCTCTGCTCGATTGCCTCACGATTCAAAAATAGTTAAATCCCACATGAGGCACGGTAAGTTTTCAGTTTCAATCGTGAAACTTACGACTTTTTATTTGAAACTTATGATTTTCTCACTCGCTCTTACCAAGTTCCACAGATTAATTTTGAGGACATTTTTTTTCTGTCGCTTGTAGGCACAAAAATCATGATTTTATCGGTCGTTCGTACTAAATTCTAATAGTTAAAATTTAACATTTATTTTTGAAATTCATCAAAACATACCCAATTTGGATCTTATTTGAAAGCCCTTATCATGAGAAACATGAATATGAAAACATAACTTAACTTGGACTATTCGTTCAAAAATGTAAAGATTTAAAAATGGAAAACCATAAATAAAAGCACGTGCGAGGAACTCAGTGCCCCCGCACTTGCATGCCTCTCCAGTCTGTTTGAGACGACTCACGTTTTTCCAGGATACAGGTATGCAAAGGAGCCGACGCGGAGCCCATGGCTGTCCAACGATCTAGTTAGGTTGCACGGAGCCGTGGAATACACAAGGTTGCTGGCGGCGCCGGCGCCGTACCGTCACCGCCCTGGGAGGAAACATGATCGAGCTCGATAGCTAAGCTACGCGTCTGCTTGGTTTGGCATCGATGAGGGGTGGTTGAATGACGCAGGATATATGACTGTACCTAAGTTTCCTTTTCCCTTTGAGGACAGCGCGTAGCTAGTTAGCCTAAACGAGCGACTGCCCTGTAGTACTTGAAAGCGTCAACACAGTGAATGAATGTACCTACACTGTAGAGAGAGGGGGAAAGAGAGAGACGGGAATCAAACGACTCCCTTTAGTTTGAAAAGGAATGCAAATATAAACGAGGTTGTTACACTTCCACGTGAGTCAACTAATTCATTTGATTTGATCTCAGGGAGAGTCAATTAATTAAATTTGATTCGATCTGAGGGGGGACTCGCGCGTAACTAGGAGTAGCTATACAGACCTGTTGAAATTAATAAGTTGCTTTTGAAGTTTCCACGTATGTTCAACAAGTTCATTACGAACTAGCTAGAGGGAAGGGAAACAGTTAGTAGCCTTACGTAGTGTACGACATGTCGCAGTTAGAGCATCTCCAGACAACAGATCCCTTAAAACATCTTTGCTATAGAAAAATTAAGATGTTGCAAGTTTTTTTCTGGAGGAAGATGTCGCAAGGTTTGTGTAGTAGGTTGTGAAGATCCTGCGCGAGCCACATCGACTGGCCCTGGATTTTCTTTATTTCTGTAAGCTTGTCTATTTGAAATAGATGTTAGTTTGACATCCTTAAATAATCAATAAGATATGGATGTACGCATCACTCGATGCAGAGACTGAGGGCATTCCCCTCTTTTCAAAAAAAGGAGATTTTTAGCATTGCAACCCTCCCTTTGCTGCACGTCTCTATGGGGCCTACCTCCGATGCCCCCCAACCCCTCATACCCCTCCACCCCCCCCCCAACACACTTTGTGTTTCAACAGTTATTGAGGTACCACATGCCCCACGTGCACCGCAGTCCCGCCTCAACCATCGCCTCCGATCGTTGAGTTCCTCCAAGTTGCCGTCGTCCTCATGTCCAGGTTCTAGTGTCCCCCGCGTTCTCACATGTGCCTCTGATAAGCTGCAAATGTAACCATTTCATTAGAAGTTGAATTCTGTATTCATGATTATTAAGTTATCTACATGACACAGAAGATAAACCTACTAATAAATGCTAGGCATGGTATCATTCTGTAAACCTGCAATTTTTCAAGTACTTGTACGAAAAGATAGAAGTATGAGAAAATTCTTGAGGGGCATTTAGGAGGGCTCTAGAGATGCACAAGGTCTCTTACATAAAATAGCTACAGGTAGGATGGCCAAGAAGATGGTGGAGTCAATATAGTTAGGCAATACCCTAATTTTTGCGGCATCAACTCTTTTGCACGAATTTTCCACCGCCATAGTCACCATTTACGAAGGGAAAGCTCATCTACAACCGCATAAGAGGGGAGTGGAGGGCATTTGCTTCTTTCCTTTCTCTCTCATGTATCCTTGTGTTGGGGAACGTAGTAATTTCAAAAAAATTCCTACGCACACGCAAGATCATGGTGATGACATAGCAACGAGGGGAGAGTGTTGTCTACGTACCCTCGTAGACCGAAGCGGAAGCGTTGACGCAGCGTAGAGGAAGTAGTCGTACGTCCTCCCGGTCCGACCGATCCAAGCACCGTTACTTCGGCACCTCCGAGTTCTTGACACACGTACAGCTCGATGGCGCACCCTCGATCTCCAATCCATAGAGGCTCCGAGGGGAGTTCCACAAGACCTGACGGCGTGGTGACTATCTTGATGTTCTCTGTCGCGCAGGCTTCGCCTAAGCACCGCTACAATATGACCGAGGTGTAATATCGTGGAGGGGCACCGCACGGCTAAGGAACGATCAATGATCAACTTGTCTCTAGGGTGCCCCCTACCCCGTATATAAAGGAGGGAGGAGGAGGTGGCCGCCCAAGGGGCGCCATAGGGGGGAAACCTACTCCAAGTAGGTTTCCTCTCTTTCCTTATCTTATTTGGAGGGAAGGAAGGAGTACTAGTATTAGGAAGTAGTACTAGTAGTATGAAAGGAAGAGGGGAAGGAGAAAGGAAGGGGGGGCCGCCCCTCCCCAATCGGATTGGGCTTGGGGGCGCCCCTCCTTGCTCCTTCTCCTTCCTCCTACATGGGCCCAATAAGGCCCATATACCTCCCGGGGTTCCGGTAACCTCCGGAGCTCCAAACTCTTCCGGAACCTTTCCGTGTCCAAATATATCTGTCCAATATATCAATCTTTATGTCTCGACCATTTGAGACTCCTCGTCATGTCCGTGATCACATCCGGACTCACCAAACTTGGTACATCAAAATACATAAACTCATAATATAAGCATCATGAAACCTTAAGCATGCGGACCCTATGGTTCGAGAACGATGTAGACATGACCGAGACATGTCTCGGTCAATAACCAATAGCGGGACCTGGATGCCCATATTGGTTCCTACATATTCTCTGAAGATCTTTATCGGTCGAACCGCATAACAACATCGTTGTTCCCTTTGTCATCGGTATGTTACTTGTCCGAGATTTGATCGTCGGTATCAATACCTAGTTCAATCTCGTTATCGACAAGTCTCTTTACTCGCTCTGTAATACTTCATCTCATAACTAACTCATTAGTTATATGCTTGCAAGGCTTATGTGATGAGCATTACCGAGAGGGCCCAGAGATACCTCTCCGACAATCGAGTGACAAAACCTAATCTCGAATTATGCTAACTCAACATGTACCTTTGGAGACACCTGTAGTACTCCTTTATAATCACCCGATTCGTTGTGACGTTTGGTAGTACCAAAGTGTTCCTCCGTAAACAGGAGTTACACAATTCTCATAGTTACTGAGAACATGTATAAGTCATGAAGGAAGCAATAGCGAGAATACTAAGCGATCAAGTGCTAAGCTAACGGATGGGTCATGTCAATCACATCATTCTCCTAATGATGTGATCCCATTAATCAAATGACAACACATGTCTATGGTTAGGAAACATAACCATCTTTGACTAATGAGCTAGTCAAGTAGAGGCATACTAGTGACTATATGTTTGTCTATGTATTCACACATGTATCATGTTTCCGGTTAATACAATTCTAGCATGAATAATAAACATTTATCATGATATGAGGAAATAAATAATAACTTTATTATTGCCTCTAGGGCATATTTCCTTGATATCCCACTTGCACTAGAGTCAATAATCTAGATTACACAAGTAATGATTCTAACACCCATGGAGTCTTGGTGCTGATCATGTTTTGCTCGTGAGAGAGGCTTAGTCAGCGGTCTCGCAACATTTAGATCCGTATGTATCTTACAAATCTCTATGTCTCCCACTTGGACTTGGTCCCAATGGAATTGAGGCGTCTCTTGATGTGCTTGGTCCTCTTGTGAAATCTGGATTCCTTTGCCAAGGCAATTGCACGATATTGTCACGAAGATCTTCATTGGTCGATGCACTAGGTATGACACCTAGATCGGAAATGAACTCCTTCATCCGACTCCTTCATTCGCCGCTTGAAGCAGCTATGTACTCCGCTTCACATGTAGATCCCGCTTCTGACGCTTTGTTTTGAACGCACCAACTTACGGCTCCACCGTTTAATATAAACACGTATCCGGTCTGCAATTTAGAATCGTCCGGATCGGTGTCAAAGCTTGCATCGGCGTAACCATTTACGACTAGCTCTTTGTCACCTCCATATCGAGAAACATATCCTTAGTCCTTTTCGGTATTTCAGGATGTTCTTGACCACTGTCCAGATGATCCACCTGGATTACTTTGGTACCTACCGCCAAGCTTATTGCTAGGCATCGTCAGTCTTGTACACAACATTGCATACATGATAGAGCCTATGGCTGAAGCATAGGAACA
Source organism: Aegilops speltoides (assembly GCA_021437245.1). Taxonomy (NCBI): domain Eukaryota; kingdom Viridiplantae; phylum Streptophyta; class Magnoliopsida; order Poales; family Poaceae; genus Aegilops; species Aegilops speltoides. The sequence goes on along the minus strand of CM038145.1, from coordinate 318,563,720 downwards.
TCTTTCATTTTCTCTCTATCTTCTGCTGTGGTGGGCATTGAGTTTGACTCAACTTCACACCTTGTAGCACAGGTAAGAATCCTTTCTTTGCTGATCCATTTTGAACTTTTCAAAATTTTGTCAAGGTATGTGCTTTGTGAAAGTCCTATTAAGCGTCTTGATCTATCTCTATAGATCTTGATGCCCAATATGTAAGCAGCTTCACCGAGGTCTTTCATTGAAAAACTTTTATTCAAGTAGCCCTTTATGCTATCCAGAAATTCTATATCATTTCCAATTAATAATATGTCATCAACATATAAAACTAGAAATGCTCTGAGCTCCCACTCACTTTCGTGTAAATCTGAGCTTCTCCAAAGTCATATAAAACCATAAGCTTTGATCACACTTGTCAAAGCATTTATTCCAACTCGAGATGCTTGCACCAGTCCATAAATGGAGCATTGGAGCTTGCACACTTTATCGAAGACCTTTTGGATCCACAAAACCTTGAGTGCTGCATCATATACAACTCTTCTTCTAGAAATCCATTCAAGAATGCAGTCTTGACATCCATTTGCCAAATTTCATAATCATGAAATGCAGCAATAGCCAACATGATTTGGACAGACTTAAGCATCGCTTCGGGTGAGAAAGTCTCATCGTAGTCAACCCCTTGAACTTGTCGAAAACCTTTTGCAACAAGTCGAGCTTTGTAGACGATAACATTACCATCATCGTCGGTCTTCTTCTTAAAGATCCATTTATTCTCAATGGCTTGCCGATCATCGGCAAGTCAACCAAAGTCCATACTTTGTTTTCATACATGGATCCTATCTCAGATTTCATGGCCTCTAGCCATTTTGCGGAATCTGGGCTCATCATCGCTTCCTCATAGTTCGTAGGTTCATCATGGTCAAGTAACATGACTTTCGAATAGGATTTCCGTACCACTCAGTGCGGATCTTACTCTGTAGACCTCACGAGGTTCAAGAGAAACTTGATCTGAAGTTTCATGATCAATATCATTAGCTTCCTCACTAATTGGTGTAGTTGTCACAGAACCGGTTCTTGTGATGAACTACTTTCAATAAGGGAGTAGATCTGATTATCTCATCAAGTTCTACTTTCCTCCCACTCACTTCTTTCGAGAGAAACTCCTTCTCTAGAAAGGATCCGAATTAGCAACGAAAATCTTGCCCTCGGATCTGTGATAGAAGGTGTACCCAATAGTCTCCTTTGGGTATCCTATGAAGACACATTTCTCCGATTTGGGTTCGAGCTTCTCGGTTGAAGTTTCTTCACATAAGCATCGCAGCCCCAAACTTTGAAAGCGACAACTTTGGTTTCTTGCCAAACCACAGTTCATAAGGCGTCGTCTCAGCGGTTTTGATGGTGCCCTATTTAACGTGAATCGGCTGTCTCTAAAGCATAACCCCAAAACGATAGCGGTAAATCGGTAAGAGACATCATAGATCGCACCATATCAAGTAAAATACGATTCGACGTTCGGACACACCATTTCGTTGTGGTGTTCGGGTGGCGTGAGTTGCTGAAACTATTCCACATTGTTGCAAATGTAAACCAAACTCGTAACTCAAATATTCTCCTCCACGATCAGATCGTAGAAACTTTATTTTCTTGTTACGATGATTTTCTACTTCACTCTGAAATTCCTTGAACTTTTCAAATGTTTCAGACTTGTGCTTCATCAAGTAGATATACCCATATCTGCTCAAATCATATGTGAAGGTGAGAAAATAACTATATCCGTCACGAGCCTCAACATTCATCGGGCGACATACATCTGTATGTATGATTTCCAACAAATCTGTTGCTCTCTCCATAGATCCGGAGAACGGTGTTTTTGTCATCTTGCCCATGAGGCACGGTTCGCAAGTACCAAGTGATTCATAATCAAGTGATTCAAGAAGTCCATCGAGATGGAGTTTCTTCATGCGTTTTACACGATATGACCTAAACGGCAACCACAAATATGTTGCACTATCATTATCAACTCTGCATCTTTTGGCTTCAACATTATGAATATGTGTATCACTACTATCGAGATTCAATAAAAATAGACCACTCTTCAAGGGTGCATGACCAAAAAAGATATTACTCATATAAATAGAACAACCATTATTCTCTGATTTAAATGAATAACCATCTCGCATCAAACAAGATCCAGATATAATGTTCATGCTCAAAGCAGGCACCAAATAAAATTATTCAAGTCTAAAACTAATCCCGATGGTAGATGTAGAGGTAGCGTGCCGACCGCGATCACATCGACTTTGGAACCATTTCCCACGCGCGCCGTCACCTCGTCCTTAGCTAATCTTCGCTTAATCCGTAGTCCTGTTTGAGTTGCAAATGTTAGCAATGAACCGATATCAAATACCAGTGCTCTGCGAGCATTAGTAAGGTACACATCAATAACATGTATATCACATATACCTTTGTTCACTTTGCCATCCTTCTTATCCGCCAAATACTTGGGGCAGTTCCGCTTCCGATGTCGATCGCTTGCGGTAGAAGCACTCGATTTCAGCTTAGGTCCAGACTTGGGTTTCTTCTCTTGAGCAGCAACTTGTTTGCTGTTCTTTTGAAGTTCCTTCTTCTTCCCTTTGCCCTTTTCTTGAAACCAGTGGTCTTGTTGACCATCAACACTTGATGCTCCTTTTGATTTCTACCTCCGCTGCTTTCAAAGATCGTGAAGAGCTCGGGAATAGTCTTGTTCATCCCTTGCATATTATAGTTCATCACAAAGCTCTTGTAGCTTGGTGGCGATGATTGGAGAATTCATCAATGGCGCTATCATCCGGAAGATTAACTCCCGGTTGAATCAAGTGAGTATTATACCCGGACATTTTGAGTATATGCTCCTTGTGAACTATTCTCCTCCATCTTGCAGTTGTAGAACTTATTGGAGACTTCATATCTCTCAATCCGGGCATTTGCTTGAAATATTAACTTCAACTCTGGAACATCTCATATGCTCCATGACGTTCAAAACGTCGTTGAAGACCCGGTTCTAAGCCGTAAAGCATGGCACATCGAACTATAGAGTAGTCATCGACTTTGCTCGCGGACGTTCTTAACGTCGTCGGTTACATCAGCGGAGGCACGGCACCCAGCGGTGCTTCGGGGCGTAACTCTTACGTGCAGCAATGAGGATAATCCTCGAGTTACGGACCCGATCCGTGTAATTGCTACCATTATCTTTCAACTTTGCTTTCTCAAGGAACGCATTAAAATTCAACGGAACAACAAAGCACGAGCCATCTATCTACAAACAAACATAGACAAGCAAAATACTATCGGTACTAAGTTCATGATAAATTTAAGTTCAATTAATCATATTACTAAAGAACTCCCACTTAGGCGGACATCTCTCAAGTCATCTAAGTGATTCGTGATCCAAATCAACTAAACCATGTCCGATCATCACGTGAGATGGAGTAGTTTCAATGGTGAACATCTCTATGTTGATCATATCTACTATATGATTCACGCTCGACCTTCGGTCTCCGTGTTCGAGGTCATATCTGTATATGCTAGGCTCGTTAAGTATAACTTTGAGTATTCGCGTGTGCAACTGTTTTGCACCGTTGTATTTGAGCGTAGAGCCTATCACACCGATCATCACGTGGTGTCTTAGCATGAAGAACTTTCGCATAGCGGTGCATACTCGGGAGAACACTTCTTGATAATTAGTGAGAGATCATCTTAAAATGCTACCGTCAATCAAAGCAAGATAAGATGCATAAAGGATAAACATCACATGCAATCATTATAAGTGATATGATATGGCCATCATCATCTTGTGCTTGTGATCTCCATCTTGAAGCACCGTCATGATCACCATCGTCACCGCACGACACCTTGATCTCCATCGTAGCATCGTTGTCGTTCGCCATCTATTGCTTCTCGACTATCGCTACCGCTTAGTGATAAAGTAAAGCAATTACTGAAGCGTTGCATTTCATACAATAAGCGACAACCATATGGCTCCTGCCGATTGCCGATAACCGGTTACAAAACATGATCATCTCATACAATAAAATATAGCATCACGTCTTGGCCATATCACATCACAACATGCCTGCAAAAACAAGTTAGGCGTCCTCTACTTTGTTGTTGCAAATTTTACGTGGCTGCTACGGGCTTAAGCAAGAACCAATCTCACCTCGCATCAAAACCACAGCGATAGTTTGTCAAATAGACTCGTTTTAACCTTCACAAGGACCGGGCATAGCCACACTCGGTTCAACTAAAGTTGGAGAAACCGACACCCGCTAGTCACACGTGTGCAAAGCACGGCGGTAAAACCAGTCTCGCGTAAGCGTCTGCGTAATGTCGGTCCGGGCCGCTTCATCCAACAATACCGCTGAACCAAAGTATGACATCTTTGGTAGGCGGTATGACTTATATCGTCCACAACTCACTTGTGTTCTACTCGTGCATATAACATCAAACCATAAAACCTAGGCTCGGATGCCCTTGTTGGGGAGCGTAGTAATTTCAAAAATTTCCTACGCACACGCAAGATCATGGTGATGACATAGCAACGAGGGGAGAGTGTTGTCTACGTACCCTCGTAGACCAAAGCGGAAGCGTTGACACAGCATAGAGGAAGTAGTCGTACGTCCTCCCGGTCCGACCGATCCAAGCACCGTTACTCCGGCACCTCCGAGTTCTTGATACACGTACAACTCGTTGACGCACCCTCGATCTCCAATCCAGTAGAGGCTCCGAGGGGGAGTTCCGTCAGCACGACGGCGTGGTGACTATCTTGATGTTCTCCTGTCGCAGGGCTTCGCCTAAGCACCGCTACAATATGACCGAGGTGTAATATCGTGGAGGGGGGCACCGCACATGGCTAAGGAACGATCAATGATCAACTTCTGTCTCCTAGGGTGCCCCTACCCCCGTATATAAAGGAGGGAGGGAGGAGGTGGCCGGCCCAAGGGGGGCGCGCCATAGGGAGGGGGAAACCTACTCCAAGTAGGTTTCCCTCTCTTTTCCTTATCTTATTTGGAGGGGGAAGGAAGGAGTACTAGTATTAGGAAGTAGTACTAGTAGTATGAAAGGAAGAGGGGGAAGGAGAAAGGAAAGGGGGGGCCGGCCCCCCTCCCCAATTCGGATTGGGCTTGGGGGGGCGCGCCCCCCTCCCTTGCTCCTTCTCCCTTCCTCCCACATGGGCCTAATAAGGCCCATATACCTCCCGGGGGGTTCCGGTAACCTCCCGGAGCTCCAAACTCTTCCGGAACCTTTCCGGTGTCCAAATATATCTGTCCAATATATCAATCTTTATGTCTTGACCATTTCGAGACTCCTCGTCATGTCCGTGATCACATCCGGGACTCCGAACAAACTTCGGTACATCAAAATACATAAACTCATAATATAAGCATCATGAAACCTTAAGCGTGCGGACCCTATGGTTCGAGAATGATGTAGACATGACCGAGACATGTCTCTGGTCAATAACCAATAGAGGGACCTGGATGCTCATATTGGTTCCTACATATTCTACGAAGATCTTTATCGGTCAAATCGCATAACAGCATACGTTGTTCCCTTTGTCATCGGTATGTTACTTGTCAGAGATTTGATCGTCGGTATCAATACCTAGTTCAATCTCGTTACCGACAAGTCTCTTTACTCGATTCGTAATACTTCATCTCATAACTAACTCATTAGTTATATACTTGCAAGGCTTATGTGATGAGCATTACCGAGAGGGCCAGAGATACCTCTCCGACAATCGGAGTGACAAAACCTAATCTCGAATTATGCTAACTCAACATGTACCTTTGGAGACACCTGTAGTACTCCTTTATAATCACCCAGTTACATTGTGACGTTTGGTAGTACCCAAAGTGTTCCTCCGTAAGCAGGAGTTACACAATTCTCATAGTTACAGGAACATGTATAAGTCATGAAGGAAGCAATAGCAGAATACTAAACGATCAAGTGCTAAGCTAACGGGATGGGTCATGTCAATCACATCATTCTCCTAATGATGTGATGCCATTAATCAAATGACAACACATGTCTATGGTTAGGAAACATAACCATCTTTGTGTTGGGGAACGTAGTAATTTCAAAAAATTTCCTACGCACACGCAAGATCATGGTGATGTATAGCAACGAGAGGGAGAGTGTTGTCTCGTACCCTCGTGACCCGGCGGAAGCGATCTGGCGTAGAGGAAGTAGTCGTCGTTCTCCTCGCGATCCGACCGATCCGGCGCCGTTACTCGGCGCCCCGAGTTCTTGACACACGTACAGCTCGATGGCGTCCCTCGTACTCCGATCCAGCCGAGTGTCGAGGAGAGTTTCGTCGGCCTGACGGCGTGGTGGCGATCTTGATGTTTCACCGTGCGAGGGCTTCGCCTAAGCTTGCGACGGTATAACCGAGGTGGAATATGGTGGAGGGGGCACCGCTGCGGCTGAGGAACGATCTAAAGATCAACTTGTGTGTTCCAAGGTGCCCCCTGCCCGTATATAAAGGAGCAAGGGGGAGGGCGCCGGCCAAGAGGAGGCGCCCGGAGTCCTACTCCCTCAGGGAGTAGATTCCCCCCAATCCTAGTTGGACTAGGATTCCGGAGGGGGAAAGAGAGAGAGGGGCGGCCTTCTCCTAGTCCTAGTAGGACTAGGGAAGGGGGAGGCGCGCCCACCTAGGGCTGGCCCTTCTCCTTTCCACTAAGGCCCATCGAGGCCCATTTACCTCCCGGGGTTCCGGTAACCTCCGGTACTCAGGTAAATTCCGTTTTACCGGAACCATTCGAACTCCAAACATAGGCTTCCAATATATCAATCTTTATGTCTCGACCATTTGAGACTCCTCGTCATGTCGTGATCATATCCGGACTCGAACTCCTTGGTACATCAAAATACATAAACTCATAATAAGCATCATCGAAACCTTAAGCGTGCGGACCCTACGGTTCGAGAACAATGTAGACATGACCTAGAACTATTCACGGTCAATAACCAACAGCGGGACCTGGATGCCCATATTGGTTCCTACATATTCTCTGAAGATCTTTATCGGTCGGACCGCATAACAACATCGTTGTTCCCTTTGTCATCGGTATGTTACTTGCCCGAGATTCGATCGTCGGTATCAATACCTAGTTCAATCTCGTTACCGGCAAGTCTCTTTACTCGTTCCGTAATACATCATCTCACAACTAACTCATTAGTTGTAGTGCTTGCAAGGCTTGATGATGTGCATTACGAGAGGGCCAGAGATACCTCTCCGACAATCGGAGTGACAAAACCTAATCTCGAAATCGCCAACCCAACATCGCCTTTGGAGACACCTGTAGTACTCCTTTATAATCACCCGATTCGTTGTGACGTTTGGTAGCACCAAAGTGTTCCTCCGATGGCAGGAGTTGCATAATCTCATAGTTACGAGGAACATGTATAAGTCATGGATAAAAGCGGTAGCAACATACTAAGCGATCGTGTGCTAAGCTAATGGAATGGGTCATGTCAATCAGATCATTCTACTAATGATGTGACCTTGTTAATCAAATAACAACTCTTTGTTCATGGTCGGAAACATAACCATCTTTGATTAACAAGCTAGTCTAGTAGAGGCATACTAGTGACATCTTGTTTTGTCTATGCATTCACACATGTATCATGTTTCCGGTTAATACAATTCTAGCATGAATGATAAACATTTATCATGAAATAAGGAAATAAATAATAACTTTATTATTGCCTCTAGGGCATATTTCCTTGATCTCCCACTTGCACTAGAGTCAATAATCTAGATTACATAGTAATGATTCTAACACCCATGGAGTCTTGGTGCTGATCATGTTTTGCTCGTGGAAGAGGCTTAGTCAGCGGTCTGCGCAACATTCAGATCCGTATGTATCTTGCAAATCTCTATGTCTCCCACGGACTAAGTCCGATGGAATTGAGGCGTCTCTTGATGTGCTTGGTCCTCTTGTGAAATCTGGATTCCTTCGCTAAGGCAATTGCTCGATATTGTCACGAAAGATTTTCATTGGACCCGATGCACTAGGTATGACACCTAGATCGGATATGAACTCCTTCATCCGACTCCTTCATTAGCTGCTTCGAAGCTGCTATGTATTCCGCTTCACATGTAGATCCCTTCTGACGCTTTGTTTAGAACTGCACCAACCGACAGCTCCTCCGTTTAGTGTAAATCGTGTCCGGTCTGCGATTTAGAATCGTCCGGATCGGTGTCAAAGCTTGCATCAGCGTAACCGTTCACGATGAGCTCTTTGTCACCTCCATATCGAGAAACATATCCTTAGTCCTTTTCGGTATTTCAGATGTTCTTGACCGCTGTCGATGATCCACTCTGGATTACTTTGATACCTCCTGCTAAACTTATAGCAAGGCATACATCAGTCAGGTACCGACATTGCATACATGATAGAGCCTATGGCTGAAGCATAGGAACATCTTTCATTTTCTCTCTATCTTCTGCGGTGGTGGGGCATTGAGTCTTACTCAACTTCACACCTTGCAACACAGGCAAGAACCCTTTCTTTGCTTGATCCATTTTGAACTTCTTCAAAATCTTGTCAAGGTATGTGCTTTGTGAAAGTCAATTAAGCGTCTCGATCTATCTCTATAGATCTTAATGCCCAATATGTAAGCAGCTTCACGAGGTCTTTCATTGAAAAACTCTTGTTCAAGTATCCCTTTATGCTATCCAAAATTCTATATCATTTCCGATCAGCAATATGTCATCTACATATAATATCGTAAATGCTCTGAGCTCCACTCACTTTCTTGTAAATCTGAGGCTTCTCCAAAAGTGCAGTACAAACCCAAATGCTTTGATCACACTATCAAAGCGTTTATTCCAACTCGAGATGCTTGCACCAGTCCATAAATGGATCGCTGGAGCTTGCACACTTTGTTAGCTCCTTTGGATCGATAAAACCTTCGGTTGCATCATATACAACTCTTCTTCCGAAATCCATTGAGGAATGCAGTCTTTACATCCATTTGCCAAATTTCATAATCATAAAATCGGCAATTGCTAACATGATTGAGACGGACTTAAGCATCGCTACGGGTGAGAAGGTCTCATCGTAGTCAATCCCTTGAACTTGTCGAAAACCTTTTGCGACAAGTCGAGCTTTATAAACGGTAACATTACCGTCGGCGTCGATCTTCTTCTTGAAGATCCACTTGTTTTCTATTGCTTGCCTACCCTCGGGCAAGTCAACCAAAGTCCATACTTTGTTTTCATACATGGATCCCATCTCAGATTTCATGGCCTCAAGCCATTTTGTGGAATCTGGGCTCACCATCGCTTCTTCATAGTTCGTAGGTTCATCATGATCTAGTAGCATGATTTCCAGAACAGGATTGCCGTACCACTCTGGTGCGGATCTTACTCTGGTTGATCTACGAGGTTCTGTAGCAACTTGATCTGAAGTTTCATGATCAATATCATCAACTTCCTCACTACTTGGTGTAGGTGTCTCAGAAACCGGTTTCTGCGACGAACTACTTTCAAGTAAGGGAGAAGGTACTATTACCTCATCAAGTTCCACTTTCCTCCCACTCACTTCTTTCGAGAGAAACTCCTTCTCTAGAAAGGATCCATTCTTAACAACAAATGTCTTGCCTTGGATCTGTGATAGAAGGTGTACCCAACTGTCTCCTTTGGGTATCCTATGAAGACACATTTCTCGATTTGGGTTCGAGCTTATCGGGTTGAAGCTTTTTCACATAAGCATCGCATCCCCAAACTTTAAGAAACGACAACTTTGGTTTCTTGCTAAACCATAGTTCATAAGGTGTCGTCTCAGCAGTTCGACGGTGTTCTATTCGGTGTGAATCGGCCGTCTCTAGAGCATAACCCCAAAGCGATAGCGGTAAATCTGTAAGAGACATCATAGATCGCACCATATCTAGTAAAGTCGATTCTGACGTTCGGACACACCATTACTGTTGTGGTGTTCGGGTGGCGTGAGTTCTTGAAACTATTCGCATTGTTTCAAATGTAGACCAAACTCGTAACTCAAATATTCACCTCCACGATCGGATCGTAGAAACTTAATTTTCTTATTACGATGATTTTCAACTTCACTCTGAAATTCTTTGAACTTTTCAAATGTTTGGACTTATGTTTCATTAAGTAGATATACCCATATCTGCTTAAGTCATCTGTGAAGGTGAGAAAATAACGATATCCGCCACGAGCCTCAACATTCATCGGACCACATACATCTGTATGTATGATTTCCAACAAATCTGTTGCTCTCTCCATAGTACGGAGAACGGTGTTCTAGTCATCTTGCCCATGAGGCACGGTTCATAAGTGCCAAGTAATTCATAATCAAGTGACTCCAAAAGTCCATCGGCATGGAGTTTCTTCATGCGTTTTACACCGATATGACCTAAGCGGCGATTACCACAAATAAGTTGCACTTTCATTATCAACTCTGCATCTTTTGGTTTCAACATTATGAATATGTGTATCACTACCATCGAGATTCATCAAAATAGACCACTCCTCAAGGGTGCATGACCATAAAGATATTACTCATATAAATAGAACAACCATTATTCTCGATTTAAATGAATAACCGTCTCGCATCAAACAAGATCCAGATATAATGTTCATGCTCAACGCAGCACCAAATAACAATTATTTAGGTCTAAAACTAATCCGAAGGTAGATGTAGAGGTAGCGTGCCGACCGCGATCACATCGACTTTGGAACCATTTCCCAGCGCATCGTCACCTCGTCCTTTGCGGTGTTAAGCAATCCGTAGTCCTGTTTGAGTTGCAAATATTAGCAGCAGAACCAAGATCAAATACCAGTGCTCTGCGAGCTCTAGTAAGGTACACATCAATAACATGTATATCACATATACCTTTGTTCACCTTGCCATCCTTCTTATCCGCCAAATACTTGGGGCAGTTCCGCTTCGGGACGATCGCTTGCGGTAGAAGCACTCGATTTCAGGTTTAGGGCCAGACTTGGGTTTCTTCTCTGAGCAGCAACTTGCTTGCTGTTCTTCTTGAAGTTCCTTCTTCTTCCCTTTGCCTTTCTTCTTGAAACTAGTGGTCTTATTGACCATCAACACTTGATGCTCCTTTTGATTTCTACCTCCGCAGCCTTTAGCATTGCGAAGAGCTCGGTATAGTCTTTACTAACCCTTGCATATTATAGTTCATCACGAAGCCTTTGTAGCTTGGTGGCGGTGATTGGAGAATTACATCAATGACACAATCATCCGGAAGATTAACTCCCAATTGTGTCAAGTGATTGTAGTACCCGGACATTACGAGTATATGCTCACTAATGAACTATTCTCCTCCATCTTGCAGCTATAGAACTTATTGGAGACTTCATATCTCTCAATCCGGGCATTACTGTTGGAATATTAACTTCAACTCTGGAACATCTCATATGCTCCATGACGTTCAAAACGTCGTTGAAGTCCGGTTCTAAGCCGTAAAGCATGGCACATTGAACTATAGAGTAGTCATCACTTTGCTCGCGGACGTTCATAACATCTGCGGTTGCATTAGCAAGCAGGCACTGCACCTAGCGGTGCATCCGGGCGTAACTCTTACATGCAGCAATGAGGATGATCCTCAAATTCGGACCCGATCCGTGTAATTGCTACCATCATCTTTCAACTTTGCTTTCTCAAGGAGCGCATTAAAATTCAACGGAACAACAGCCACGAGCCATCTATCTACAATCAAACATAAACAAGCAAGATACTATCAGGTACTAAGTTCATGATAAATTTAAGTTCAATTAATCATATTACTTAAGAACTCCCACTTAGAAAGACATCCCTCTAGTCATCTAAGTGATCACGTGATCCAAATCAACTAAACCATAACCGATCATCACGTGAAATGGAGTAGTTTTCAATGGTGAACATCTTATGTTGATCATATCTACTATATGATTCACACTCGACCTTTCGGTCTCCGTGTTCGAGGCCATATCTGCATATGCTAGGCTCGTCAAGTATAACCCGAGTATTCTGCGTGTGCAAAACTGGCTTGCACCCGTTGTAGATGGACGTGAGAGCTTATCACACCGATCATCACGTGGTGTGCAGGGCACGACGAACTTTGGCAGCGGTGCATACTCGGGAGAACACTTCTTGATAATTTAGTGAGAGATCATCTTATAATGCTACCGTCGATCAAAGCAAGATAAGATGCATAAAAGGATAAACATCACATGCAAATCAATATAAGTGATATGATATGGTCATCATCATCTTGTGCTTCATGATCTCCATCTTGCAGCACCACCATGATCACCATCGTCACCGGCGCGACACCTTGATCTCCATCGTAGCATCGTTGTCGTCTCGCCAAACTTATGCTTCTCGACTATCGCTACCGCTTAGTGATAAAGTAAAGCATTACAGAAGCGATTGCATTGCATACAATAAGCGACAACCATATGGCTCCTGCCGATTGCCGATAACCGGTTACAAAACATGATCATCTCATACAATAAAATATAGCATCACGTCTTGACCATATCACATCACAACATGCCCTGCAAAAACAAGTTAGGCGTCCTCTACTTTGTTGTTGCAAATTTTACGTGGCTGCTACGGGCTTAAGCAAGAACCAGTCTCACCTACGCATCAAAACCACAGCGATACTTCGTCAAATAGACTCGTTTAACCTTCTCAAGGACGGGCGTAGCCTCAGTTCAACTAAAGTGAGAGAGACAGCACCCACCAGTCACCTTTAAGCAACGAGTGCTCGTGGCGGTGAAACCAGTCTCGCGTAAGCGTCTGGCGTAATGTCGGTGCAGGCGCTTCATCTCACAATACCGCTGAACCAAAGTATGACATGCTGGTAGGTAGTATGACTTGTATCGCCCACAACTCACTTGTGTTCTACTCGTGCAAAACATCAAACCATAGAAAAAACCTAGGCTCGGATGCCCTTTGTTGGGGAGCGTAGTAATTTCAAAAATTTTCCTCGCACACGCAAGATCATGGTGATGTATAGCAACGAGAGGGAGAGTGTTGTCTCGTACCCTCGTAGACCCGGCGGAAGCGATCTGGCGTAGAGGAAGTAGTCGTACGTTCTCCTCGCGATCCGACCGATCCGGCGCCGTTACTCCGGCGCCCGAGTTCTTGACACACGTACAGCTCGATGGCGTCCCTCGTACTCGATCCAGCCGAGTGTCGAGGGAGAGTTTCGTCGACCTGACGGCGTGGTGGCGATCTTGATGTTTCACGGCGCGAGGCTTCGCCTAAGCTTGGCGACGGTATAACCGAGGTGGAATATGGTGGAGGGGCACCGCTGCGGCTAAGGAACGATCTAAAGATCAACTTGTGTGTTCCAAGGTGCCCCCTGCCCCGTATATAAAGGAGCAAGGGGAGGGGCGGCGGCCAAGAGGAGGCGCGCCGAGTCCTACTCCCTCTGGAGTAGGATTCCCCCAATCCTAGTTGGACTAGGATTCCTGGGGGAAAGAGAGAGAGGGGGCGGCCCTTCTCCTAGTCCTAGTAGGACTAGGGAAGGGGGGCGCCACCCCACCTAGGGCTGGCCCTTCTCCTTTCCACTAAGGCCCATCGAGGCCCATTTACCTCCGGGGGTTCCGGTAACCTCCGGTACTCCGATAAATTCCGTTTTAGCCGGAACCATTCGAACTCCAAACATAGGCTTCCAATATATCAATCTTTATGTCTCGACCATTTGAGACTCCTCGTCATGTCCGTGATCATATCAGGGACTCCGAACTCCTTGGTACATCAAAATACATAAACTCATAATAAGCATCATCGAAACCTTAAGCGTGCGGACCCTACGGTTCGAGAACAATGTAGACATGACCTAGAACTATTCACGGTCAATAACCAACAGCGGGACCTGGATGCCCATATTGGTTCCTACATATTCTCGAAGATCTTTATCGGTCGGACCGCATAACAACATCGTTGTTCCCTTTGTCATCGGTATGTTACTTGCCCGAGATTCGATCGTCGGTATCAATACCTAGTTCAATCTCGTTACGCAAGTCTCTTTACTCGTTCCGTAATACATCATCTCACAACTAACTCATTAGTTGTAGTGCTTGCAAGGCTTCGATGATGTGCATTACCGAGAGGGCCGAGATACCTCTCCGACAATCGGAGTGACAAAACCTAATCTCGAAATCGCCAACCCAACATCGCCTTTGGAGACACCTGTAGTACTCCTTTATAATCACCCGATTCGTTGTGACGTTTGGTAGCACCAAAGTGTTCCTCCGTAAACAGGAGTTGCATAATCTCATAGTTACGGGAACATGTATAAGTCATGGATAAAAGTAGTAGCAACATACTAAGCGATCGTGTGCTAAGCTAATGGAATGGGTCATGTCAATCAGATCATTCTACTAATGATGTGACCTTGTTAATCAAATAACAACTCTTTGTTCATGGTCAGGAAACATAACCATCTTTGATTAACAAGCTAGTCTAGTAGAGGCATACTAGTGACATCTTGTTTTGTCTATGCATTCACACATGTATCATGTTTCCGGTTAATACAATTCTAGCATGAATGATAAACATTTATCATGAAATAAGGAAATAAATAATAACTTTATTATTGCCTCTAGGGCATATTTCCTTCACTTTGACTAATGAGCTAGTCAAGTAGAGGCATACTAGTGACTATATGTTTGTCTATGTATTCACACATGTATCATGTTTCCGGTTAATACAATTCTAGCATGAATAATAAACATTTATCATGATATGAGGAAATAAATAATAACTTTATTATTGCCTCTAGGGAGTATTTCCTTCACCTTGTTCCCTCCTTGCTCGCCTCCAGCCTCTCTCTCCCTCTCCTCTGTCGGCTCGCCCGCTAGAGTGAGTGGGAGAGGGGGGTCTGGCCCTCCCCTGCTGTATAGTATTTGTGTAGCTATTTTGCTTCCCTAGTGGAGTTTTGTGTCTTGCTAGTGAATAAAAGGCATATATACTAATCATGTTCTTCTTCTCTTGCTTGGGTTACCATTCATGGATGGTGTTTGAGGTAGGGAGGAAGGAGTAGCTAGTTCCTATGCCAAGACCGTCTCCTTTCTCAAATCTAGTGTCCCTTTGTCGACGATTTGGTTTGCGCCCCTCGTCATTATAGTTTCCTCTCCTTGATTTCCTCTAATAATAATAATCTCTACTTGTTTGATCCTTGTTTGCTAGTTTTATATCCCCAAAATCTCCTACTCCGATGTCTTTCGCCAGTGCTTCAACTCTTTCTCCTCGGTCATCTGAGCGAGTGAGTTTGAGGGAGGTACAGATGCTTGATGTCTACTACATAACCTTGCTTCTTGTAGACTCTGTTGGGCCTCCAAGCGCGGAACAGTAGCAAATTTCCCTTAAGTGGATGACCTAAAGTTTATCAATACGGGGGAGGTGTAGGATGAAGATGGTCTCTCTCAAACAACCCTGCAATCAAATACAAGAAATCTCTGTGTCCCCAACGCACCCAATACAATGATAAATTGTATATGTTCACTAGTTCGACGAAGAGATGGTGATACAAGTGTAGTATGGATAGTAGAAATATATTTTAATAATCTGAATAAATAAAAACAACAAGGTAGCATGTAACAAAAATGAGCAAAAACGGTATTGCAATGCTTGAAAATAAGGTCTAGGGTTCATACTTTCATTAGTGCAATCTCTCAACAGTGCTAATATAACTGAATGATATAATAATCCCTCATGTGGAACAAAGAATCGCTCCAAAGTTTCTATCAGAGAAAGTAGGACGAAAACATGTGTCGACCTATGTGCCTAGATTACCCCAATTGTTGGGGAACACGATAATTTCAAAAAAAAAATCCTATGATCACGCAAGATCTATCTAGGTGATGCATAGCAACAAGAGGGGAGAGTGTTGTCTACGTACCCTCGTAGACCGAAAGCGAAAGCGTTATGACAACGCGGTTGATGTAGTCGTACGTCTTCATGATCCGACCGATCCTAGCACCGAAGGTACGGCACCTCCGCGATCTGCACACGTTCAGCTCGGTGACGTCCCACGAACTCTAGATCCAACTGAGGTCGAGGGAGAGTTTCGTCAGCACGATGGCGTGGTGATGGTGATGATGAAGTTACCGGCGCAGGGTTTCGCCTAAGCACTACGATGATATGACCGAGGTGGATATCTGTGGTGGGGGGCACCGCACACGGCTAAAACAATTGTCAACTTGTGTGTCCTAGGGTGGCCCCTGCCCCCGTATGTAAAGGAGAAAGGGGGAGGCCGGCCGGCCCTCATGGGGCGCGCCCCAAGTTGGATTCCTACTAGGAATCCTATTCCTAGTAGGTTTCCAACAAGGGAAGAGAGGGGGAAGGAGGAAGGAAGAGGGGGAAGGGAAGGAAAGGGGGGGCGCCGCCCCCTTCCCTTGTCCTATACGGACTCAAGTGAGGGGGGGAGGGCGGGCGACCAGCCCCTCCTGGCCCTTCCTCTTCTCCCACTAAGGCCCATCTAGGCCCACTAGTTCCCCCGGGGGGTTCCGGTAACCCTCTAGCACTTCGATTTAATCTGAAACTTCTCCGGAACACTTCCGGTGTCCGAATATAGTCGTCCAATATATCAATCTTGATGCCTCAACCATTTCAAGACTCCTCGTCATGTCCGTGATCACATCCGGGACTCCGAAGAATCTTCGGTACATCATATCACATAAACTCATAATACCAATCGTCATCGAACGTTAAGCATGCGGACCCTATGGGTTCGAGAACTATGTAGACATGACCGAGACACGTCTCCGGTCAATAACCAATAGCGGAACCTGGATGCTCATATTGGTTCCTACATATTCTACGAAGTTCTTTATTGGTCAAACCGCATAACAACATATGTTGTTCCCTTTGTCATCGGTATGTTACTTGCCTGAGATTTGATCATCGGTGTCTCAATACCTAGTTCAATCTCGTTACCGGCAAGTCTCTTTACTCGTTCCGTAATACTTCATCCTGCAACTAACTCATTATTCACAATGCTTGCAAGGCTTATAGTGATGAGTATTACCGAGAGGGCCCAGAGATACCTCTCCGAACAGAGTGACAAATCCTAATCTCGATCTATGCCACCCAACAAACACCTTCGGAGACACCTGTAGAGCACCTTTATAATCACCCATTTACGTTGTGATGTTTGGTAGCACACAAAGTGTTCCTCCGGTATTCAGGAGTTGCATAATCCCATAGTCTGAGGAACTTGTATAAGTCATGAAGAAAGCAGTAGCAATTAAACTGACACGATCACAATGCCAAGCTAACAGATGGGTCATGTCCATCACATCATTCTCCTAATGATGTGATCCCGTTCATCAAATGACAACACATGTCTATGGTTAGGAAACATAACCATCTTTGATTAAAGAGCTAGTCAAGTAGAGGCATACTAGGGACTATATGTTTTGTCTATGTATTCGCACAAGTACTAAGTTTTCGGTTAATACAATTCTAGCATAAATAACAAACATTTATCATGAATTAAGGAAATAAATAATAACTTTATTATTGCCTCTAGGGCATATTTCCTTCAGTATCCCACTCGGACTAGAGTCAATAATCTAGATTACATAGTAATGATTCTAACACCCATGGAGCTTTGGTGTTGATCACGTTTTGCTCCTGGAAGAGGATTAGTCAACGGGTCTGCAGCATTCAGATCCGTGTGTATCTTGAAAATCTCTATGCCCCCTTCCGACACTTGATGACAGATGAAATTGAAGCGTCTCTTGATGTGCCTGGTTCTCTTGTGAAATCTGGATTCCTTTGCCAAGGCAATTGCACCAGTATTGTCACAAAAGATTCTCATTGGACCTGATGCACTAAGTATGACACCTGGATCGGATATGAACTCCTTCATCCAAACTCCTTCATTTGCTGCTTCTGAAGCAGCAATGTACTCCACTTCACACGTAGATCCCCCACGACGCTCTGCTTGGAACTGCACCAACTGATAGCTCCTCCATTCAATAAAAATACGTATCCGGTTTATGACTTAGAGTCATTTGGATCAGTGTCAAAGCTTGCATCGACGTAACCGTTTACGACGAGCTCTTTTTCATCTCCATAAACGAGAAACATATCCTTAGTCATTTTCAGGTATTTCAGTATGTTCTTGACCGCTGTCTAGTGCTCCACTCCGGGATTACTTTGGTACCTCCCTGCTATGCTTATAGAAAGACATACGTCAGGTCTAGTACACAACATTGCATACAAGATAGAACCTATGGTTGAAGCATAGGGAATGACTTTCATTTTCTCTGTATCTTCTGCAGTGATCGGGCATTGAGTCTGACTCGACTTCACACCTTGTAACACAGGTAAGAACCCTTTCTCTGACCGATCCATTTTGAACTTCTTCAAAACTTTATCAAGGTATATGCTTTGTGAAAGTCCAATTAAGCGTCTTGATCTATCTCTATAGATCTTGATGCCCAATATGTAAGCAGCTTCACCGAGGTCTTTCATAGAAAAACTCTTATTCAGGTATCCCTTTATGCTATCTAGAAATTCTATATCATTTCCAATCAACAATATGTCATCTACATATAAGATTAGAATTGCTACAGAGCTCCCACTCACTTTCTTGTAAATACAGGCTTCTCCAAAATTCTATATAAAACCATATGCTTTGATCACACTATCAAAGCTTTATTCCAAATTCGAGAGGCTTGCACCAGTCCATAAATGGATCACTGGAGCTTGCACACTTTGTTAACACCCTTTGGATCGACAAAACCTTCCAGTTGCATCATATACAATTCTTCTTCCAAAAATCCATTCAGGAATGCAGTTTTGACATCCATTTGCCAAATTTCATAATCATAAAATGCAGCAATTGCTAACATGATTCGGACAGAATTACGCATCGCTACGGGTGAGAAAGTCTCATCGTAGTCAACTCCTTGAACTTGTCGAAAACCTTTCACAACAAGTCGAGCTTGGTAAATAGTAACATTGCCGTCTGCGTCGGTCTTCTTCTTAAAAATTCATTTATTTTCTATGGCTTGCCGATCATCGGGCAAGTCCACC
This sequence comes from Aegilops speltoides, assembly GCA_021437245.1. Taxonomy (NCBI): domain Eukaryota; kingdom Viridiplantae; phylum Streptophyta; class Magnoliopsida; order Poales; family Poaceae; genus Aegilops; species Aegilops speltoides. The sequence continues at coordinate 318,544,680 of CM038145.1, read as the reverse complement.
AAAGTCCACACTGTTCTCATACATGGATCCCATCTCAAATTTCACGTCTTCAAGCCATTTCGCGGAATCTGGGCTCATCGTCGCTTCCTCATAGTTCGTAGGTTCATCATGGTCTAGTAACATGACTTCCAGAACAGGATTACCGTACCACTCTGGTGCGGATTTTTACTCTGGAAGACCTATGAGGTTCGGTAGTAACTTGATCTAAAGTTTCATGATCATCATCATTAGCTTCCTCACTAATTGGTGTAGAAACCACCGGAACTGGTTTCTGTGATGAACTACTTTCCAATAAGGGAGAAGGTACAGTTACCTCATCAAGTTCTACTTTCCTCCCACTCACTTCTTTCGAGAGAAACTCCTTCTCTAGAAAGAATCCATTCTTAGCAACAAAGATTTTGCCTTCAGATCTGTGTTAGAAGGTGTACCCAACAGTCTCTTTTGGGTATCCTATGGAGACGCACTTCTCTGATTTGGGTTCGAGCTTATCAGGTTGAAGTTTTTTCACATAAGCATCACAGCTCCAAACCTTAAGAAACGACAACTTTGGTTTCTTGCCAAACCACAGTTCATAAGGCGTCATCTCAACGGATTTTGATGGTGCCCTATTTAAAGTGAATGCAGACATCTCTAGAGCATAACCCCAAAACGATAGCGGTAAATCTGTAAGAGACATCATAGATCGCACCATATCCAATAAAGTACGATTGCGACGTTCAGACACACCATTTTGCTATGGTGTTCCAGGTGGCGTTAATTGTGAAACTATCCCATGTTGTTTCAAATGAAGACCAAACTCGTAACTCAAATATTCTCCTCCACGATCAGATTGTAGAAACTTTATTTTCTTGTTACGATGATTTTCCACTTCACTCTGAAATTCTTTGAACTTTTCAAATGTTTCAGACTTATGTTTCATCAAGTAGATATAACCATATCTACTCAAATCATCTATGAAGGTAAGAAAATAACGATACCCACCACGAGCATCAATACTCATTGGACCGCATACATTAGTATGTATTATTTCCAACAAGTCAGTAGCTCGTTCTATTGTTCCGGAGAATGGAGTTTTAGTCATCTTGCCCATAAGGCACGGTTCGCAAGCACCAAGTGATTCCAAAAGTCCATCAACATGGAGTTTCTTCATGCGCTTTACACCGATATGACCCAAACGGCAGTGCCACAAATAAGTTGCACTATCATTATTAAACTTCAATAATTTGGCTTCAACACTATGAATGTGTGTATTACTACTATCAAGATTCAATAAAAATAGACCACTCAGTAGGGGTGCATGACCATAAAAGTTATTACTCATATAAATAGAACAATCATTATTCTCTGATTTAAATGAATAACCGCCTCGCATTAAACAAGATCCAGATAGAATGTTCATGCTCAACGCTGGCACCAAATAACAAATATTCAAGTCTAAAACTAATCCCGATGGTAGATGTAGAGGTAGCATGCCGACCGCGATCACATCGACTTTGGAACCATTTCCCACGCGCATCGTCACCTCGTCCTTAGCCAATCTTCGTTTAATCCGTAGCCTTTGTTTCGAGTTGCAAATATGAGCAACAGAACCAGTATCAAATACCCAGGCGCTACTGCGAGCATTAGTTAAGTACACATCAATAACATGTATATCAAATATACCTTTCACTTTTCCATCCTTCTTATCCTCCAAATACTTGGGGCAGTTCCGCTTCCAGTGACCAGTCCTTTTGCAGTAGAAGCACTCAGTTTCAGGCTTAGGTCCAGGCTTGGGTTTCTTCTCTTGAGCAGCAACCTTTTTGCCGTTCTTCTTGAAGTTCCCTTTCTTCCCTTTGCCTTTTTTCTTGAAACTGGTGGTCTTATTCACCATCAACACTTGATGCTCCATTTTGATTTCTACCTCCGCAGCCTTTAGCATCGCGAAGAGCTCGGGAATAGTCTTGTTCATCCCTTGCATATTATAGTTCATCACGAAGCTTTTGTAGCTTTGTGGCAGTGATTGAAGAACTCTGTCAATGACACTATCATCAGGAAGATTAACTCCCAGCTGAGTCAAGTGGTTGTGGTACCCAGACATTCTGAGTATGTGTTCACTGACAGAACTATTTTCCTCCATTTTACAGCTGTAAAACTTATTGGAGACTTCATATCTCTCAATTCGGGCATTTGCTTGAAATATTAACTTCAATTCCTGGAACATCTCATATGCTCTATGACGTTCAAAACGCCGTTGAAGTCCCGGTTCTAAGCCGTAAAGCATGGCACACTGAACTATCGAGTAGTCATCAACACACGTCTACCAGGCATTCACAATGTCTGCGATTCTATGGCGCAGTGATACACCTAATGGTGCTTCGAGGACGTAATTCTTCTGTGCAACAATGAGGATAATCCTCAAGTTACGGACCCATTCTGTGTAGTTGCTGCCATCATCTTTCAACTTAGCTTTCTATAGGAGCGCATTAAAATTCAAAGGAACGGTAGCACGGGCCATTGATCTACAACAACACAGACATGCAAAATACTATCAGGTACTAAGTTCATGATAAATTGAAGTTCAGTTAATCATATTACTTAAGAACTCCCACTTAGATAGACATCCCTCTAATCATCTAAGCGATCACATGATCCAAATCAACTAAACCATGTCTGATCATCATGTGAGATGGAGTAGTTTTCAATGGTGAACATCACTATGTTGATCATATCTACTATATGATTCACGCTCGACCTTTTGGTCTCAGTGTTCTGAGGCCATATCTGCATATGCAAGGCTCGTCAAGTTTAACCCGAGTATTCTACGTGTGCAAAACTGGCTTGTACCCGTTGTATGTGAACGTAGAGCTTATCACACCCGATCATCACATGGTATCTTGGCACGACGAACTGTAGCAACGGTGCATACTCAGGGAGAACACTTGTACCTTGAAATTTAGTAAGAGATCATCTTATAATGCTACTGATGTTCTAAGCAAAATAAGATGCATAAAGGATGAACATCACATGCAATCAAAATATGTGACATGATATGGCCATCATCATCTTGTGCTCATGATCTCCATCACCGAAGCATTGTCATGATCTCCAACGTCACCGGAGCGACACCTTGATCTCCATCGTAGCATCGTTGTCGTCTCGCCAACTATTGTTACTACGACTATCACTACCGCTTAGTGATAAAGTAAAACAATTACATGGCGATTGCATTGCATACAATAAGGCGACAACCATATGGCTCCTGCCAGATGCCGATAACTTTGTTACAAAATATGATCATCTCATACAACAAATTATATCACATCATGCCTTGACCATATCACATCACAGCAAGCCCTGCAAAAACAAGTTAGACGTCCTCTACTTTGTTGTTGCAAGTTTTACGTGGCTGCTACGGGCTTATAGCAAGAACCGTTCTTGCCTACGCATCAAAACCACAACGATTTTTTGTCAAGTGTGCTGTTTTAACATTCAACAAGGGCCGAGCATAGCCATACTCGATTCAACTAAAGTTGGAGAAACAGACACTCACCAGGCACCTATGTGCAAAGCACGTCGGTAGAACCAGTCACGCGTAAGCGTACGTGTAATGTCGGCTGAGCCGCTTCATCCAACAATACCGCCAAATCAAAGTATGACATGCTTGTAAGCAGTATGACTATTATCGCCCACAACTCTTTGTGTTCTACTCATGCATATAACATCTACGCATAGACCTGGCTCGGATGCCACTGTTGGGGAACACAATAATTTAAAAAAAATTCCTACGATCATGCAAGATCTATCTAGGTGATGCATAGCAATGAGAGGGGAGAGTGTTGTCTACATAGCCTCGTAGACCAAAAGCGGAAGCATTATGACAACGCGGTTGATGTAGTCGTACGTCTTCACGATCCGACCGATCCTAGCACCGAAGATACGACACCTCCGCGATCTGCACACGTTCAGCTCGGTAACGTCCCATGAATTCTAGATCCAGCTGAGGTCGAGGGAGAGTTTCGTCAGCACAACGGCGTGGTGATGGTGATGATGAAGTTACATGCGGAGGGCTTCGCCTAAGCACTACGACGATATGACCGAGGTGGATATCTATGGAGGGGGACACCGCACAAGGCTAAAACAATTGTCAGCTTGTGTGTCCTAGGGTGCCCCCTGCCCCCGTATATAAAGGAGCAAGGGGGGAGGCCGGCTTGCCCTCATGGGGCGCGCCCCAAGTAGGATTCCTACTAGGAATCTTGTTCCTAGTAGGTTTCCAACAAGGGAAGAGAGGGGGAAGGAGGAAGGAAGAGGGGGAAGGGAAGGAAAGGGGGGCGCCCCCCCCCTTCCCTTGTCCTATTCGGACTCAAGGGGGGGAGGGGCGGCCAACCCCTCCTGGCCCTTCCTCTTCTCCCACTAAGGCCCATCTAGGCCCACTAGTTCCCTCGGGGGGTTCCGGTAACCCTCCGGCACTCCGGTTTTATTCGAAACTTCTTCGGAACACTTCCAGTATAGTCGTCCAATATATCAATCTTTATGTGTCGACCATTTCGAGACTCCTCATCATGTCCGTGATCACATCCAGGACTCCGAACAATCTTCGGTACATCATATCACATAAACTCATAATACCAATCGTCATCGAACGCTAAGCATATGGACCCTACGGGTTTGAGAACTATGTAGACATGACCGAGACACGTCTCCGGTCAATAACCAATAGCGGAACCTTGATGCTCATATTGGTTCCTACATATTCGATGAAGATCTTTATCGGTCAAACCGCATAACAACATACGTTGTTCCCCTTGTCATCGGTATGTTACTTGCCCGAGATTTGATCGTCGATATCTCAATACCTAGTTCAATCTCCATACCAGCAAGCCTATTTACTCATTCCGTAATACTTCATCCCACAACTAACTCATTAGTCACAATGCTTGCAAGGCTTATAGTGATGAGTATTACCGAGAGGGCCCAGAGATACCTCTCCGAAACACGGAGTGACAAATCCTAATCTCGATTTATGCCAACCCAACAAATACCTTCGGAGACAACTGTAGAGCACCTTTATAATCACCCATTTATGTTGTGACGTTTGGTAGCACACAAAGTGTTCCTCCGGTATTCGGGAGTTGCATAATCTCATAGTCTGAGGAACTTGTATAAATCATGAAGAAAGCAGTAGCAATTAAACTGACACGATCATAATGCTAAGCTAATGGATGGGTCATGTCCATCACATCATTCTCCTAATGATGTGATCCCATTCATCAAATGACAACACATGTCTATGGTTAGGAAACATAACCATCCTTGATTAATGAGCTAGTCAAGTAGAGGCATACTAGGGACTATATGTTTTGTCTATGTATTCACACATGTACTAAGATTCCGGTTAATATAATTCTAGCATGAATAATAAACATTTATCATGAATTAAGGAAACAAATAATAATTTTATTATTGCCTCTAGGGCATATTTCCTTCACCAATGTCACCACGGGAATCCGCAAGTTGATTACTAAAACATATATCAAGTGACTCAATATAATACCCCATTGTCACCACGAGTATCCATATGCAAGACATACATCAAGTGTTCTCAAATCCAATATTCAATTCAACATAACGAACCTCAAAGAGTAAGACTCAATTCATCACAACAAATATAGATAGGGAAGAACACCATATGATCCGACTATATTAACGAAGCCCATGGTTACATCAAGATCGTGCCAGATCAAGAACGCGCGCGCGCGCGCCAGAGAGAGAGAGAGAGAGAGAGAGAGAGAGAGAGAGAGAGAGAGAGAGAGAGAGAGAGAGAGAGAGAGAGAGAGAGAGAGAGAGAGAGAGAGAGAGATCAAACACATAGCTACTGGTACATACCCTCGGCCATGAGGGTGAACTACTCCGTCCTCATCATGGAGACTGCCGGGAATACGAAGATGGCCTCCAATGGTGATTTCCCCCTCCGGCAGGGTGCTGGAAAAGGGCTCTAGATGAGATCGCTTCAGAAAAGAGGCTTGCGACAGCGGCGTGGAAGTTCTAGGTTTCTTTCTAGGGTTTTCACTATTTATAGGAATTTTTGGCGTCGGTTTCATGTCAGGGGGCCCATGAGGGACTGACAAGCTTTGTAGGCGCGCCCTTGGGGGTGCCCCATGAGCTTGTCTCTCCCTTGGACTTCTTCTGGTCCACCTCCCAGGCTTCGGGGGTCTCTTTTGGTCCAAAAAAAATCATCGTAAAGTTCCGTGGCATTTGGACTTTGTTTGGTATGGATTTCTTGAAAAGCCAAAAACGTGCAAAAAAAAGCAACTGGCACTGGACACTAGGTTAATAGGTTAGTTCCATACAATTCTTATAAAAGTGCACCAAAACCATATAATTTTTGTAAACACGTCATGAATACTTCATAAATTATAGATACGTTGGAGACGTATCAGCATCCCCAAGCTTAATGCCTACTCGTCCTTTATGTTAAAAGAAATAATTTATGAAGTGTTCTGGATTTGTTCCCCTTTACACTTGCAACCTTATTATTATTACTACTATTGTTCTGGATCACTTACAATTTCTAGGCACATTATTTGCACCTTGCAAAGGACCAAAGATTGATTCTTGTGCTCCCTGTGGGGTCAAGACTCTTACTTTGAAAAAGCTATAGCTAAACCCTGTGCATTTGCAGGCTATCAATATATGAACGGGCTTGTCTTGGATTCACTGTGTAGGATGTATATACGAGCGGAAAAGTTTGTTTTGGATTCACTGTGTGGGATGCACATATGAACGGAAACGTTTGGGCTTGTATAATTATCTACGGTGGCTCGCCCGATCGCACATGAGCTCTTTTTGCCCTGTGTGTGAGTGTGTGTGACCGGAGGACCCTGATACGTCTAGGTCGTGTAGGAACGACCCTGCTACGTCTCTGTCGTATCTATAATTTTTGATTGTTTCATGCCAGTATTTACAACTTTCATATACTTTTGGCAACTTTTTATATTATTTTTGGTACTAACATATTGATCCAATGCCCAGTGCCAGTTCCTTTTTGTTGCATGTTTTTGTTTCGTAGACTACCCATATCAAACGAAGTCCAAACGTGATAAAAATTTATGGAGATTTTTTTGGAATATATGTGATTTTTGGAAGCGGAATGAATGCGAGACGATGCCCGAGGGTCCCACATGCCCTAGGGGCGCGCCTGGCAGGCTTGTGGCTACCCTGTAGGTCGGTTGGAGATGTCCTTCGGCTACATGGAATCTTATAGCTGGATAAAAATTATGTTAAAATTTCAGCCCAATCGGAGTTACAGATCTCCGGGAATTTAAGAAACGATGAAAGTCCAGAAAATAGGAACGTAGAAATAGAAGGAAACACAGAGAGAGAGATCCAATCTCGGAGAGGCTCTCACCCCTCCGCCGTCATGGAGGCCATGGAGCCAGCGGCGGAGCCACCGTAAAGCATTGGGTTCAAGTGAACCCAACGAAATTTGCCTCGTATGTGCGTGTAGCTACTATTTGATTCACATGAACCCAGTAAAAAGTGGTCGTTAACCCCATCAATATACCTGTTGTGGTCACGTGGATAGTTAAGTTACGGGCCCAAAAGCCCAAATATCAATGAGTCCATGCCCAGACCTAAACCATGAGTAGCAAACAGAAAACGCACGCAGCCGAATGCCACATCTCTCATCCATTTATTTTCCAATTCGCATCTCTCCTGTTTGATTCTCCTCTATTCGTGTCGCTCGGTGCTTCGGCCACTGCACGTGGCCACAAGCAGGCCGCTGCAGATCCACAGCGACAACAACTATAGCCCAAAAATTGTGGTAGTTATATTACGTTGCCAGATATTCTCTCTTTTGTATATGTTCTATCTAACCTGATTGGCTAGTACAATTTATTTTGCCCTAGTTTTTTTATTTGTTTTTCCCCATGGACTTTGATCGATCTTGGCTATGGGACGGTATTATTCGAAGAGAACTTGGCCATCAGATCCAGATAATGATACATGCATATCAAGGTCATCCATTAAACGTAGATACATCTTGCACTTTTCAGTTTTTAATGCAACACAATACGTTATTCGTGATACTATATTTATTTTCATTATACTCCCTCCATTCTACAATGTAGTTTATATAGATTTTTTGAAAAGTCAGATTATGCAAACTTTGACTAAGATTATATAGAAAAATATGTATTTCTAGAATATCAAACACATATCATTATGCGACATATTTTCATAGTATATATATTTGGTGTCGTAGATGTTGATGATTTTTCCTACAAAAATTTGGTCAAAGTTGATCAAATTTGGCTTTTAAAAAAAATCTATACGCACCACATTATGAAACGGATTTGTATTATTTATGGGTGGTATACTTTTTGTTGAAATTAGACTTTAATCTTCATAAATTTGTACCAAGTTCTCATAAAGAGTGAATGAGTGAACCCAATGACCAAATTTTCTGGCTCCGCCCCTGCATGGAGCAGAGGGGAAACCCTCCTCCCATCTAGGGGGGAGGCCAAGGAAGAAGAAGAAGAAGGGGGGCTCTCCCCCTCTCTAATGATGGCACCGGAATGCCGCCGGGGCCATCATCGTGACGACGATCTACACCAATAACTTCGCTGCCGTCATCACCAACTCTCTCCCCCTCTATGCAGCGGCGTAACACCTATTTTCCCCGCTATAATCTCCACTTAAACATGGTGCTCAACTCTATATATTATTTCCCAATGATACGTATGGCTATCCTGTGATGTTTGAGTTGATCCGTTTTGTCCTATGGGTTGATTGATGATCATGATTGGTTTGAGTTGTATGTTTTATTATTGGTGCTGTCCTATGGTGATCTCCGTGTCACGCAAGTGTGAGAGATCCCCGCTGTAGGGTGTTGCAATATGTTCATGATTCGCTTATGGTGTGTGCCATGAGTGACAGAAGCACATACCCGAGTAAGTAGGTTGTGGCGCATGGGAGTAAAGAGGACTTGATACCTTATAATGCTATGGTTGGGTTTTACCTTATTGATATTTAGTAGTTGTGGATGCTTGCTAGAGTTCCAATCATAAGTCCATATGATCCAAGTAGAGAAATTATGTTAGCTTATGCCTCCCCCTCATATAAAATTGCAATAATGATTAGCGGTCTAGTTATTGATTGCCTAGGGACAAATAACTTTCTTGTGACAAAAAGCTATCTACTAAAACTAACTTAATTGTTACTTTATCTAAACAGCCCCTATCTTTTAATTACGTGTTCTTTATTATCTTGCAAACCTATTGATGTAGGGTAGTACCCTAGAGGCCGATCTTTCACGTTTGGAGAGAATCCCTACGAGGAACACGAAGAACACGAGGAGGGGAACGAGGAAAAAACACGAGAGAACACTCAACCAACAAGAACAAAGTCACACATGTGCTAGATCATCGAAACACAAGAGAGTACAAGACCCAAACCCAACAAGGGACGATACATAGGGTAACCGGTTCTTCTCCGTGAGGAGGTCTTGAAGATGGTCTTCTCCAAAAGGAGGTCTTGAATCCAACAAGGATCTTCTCCGAAGAGGTGTTGGTCCCTCACGAAGGAGTAGATCCGGATGGATGAGCGAGGCTCTATCTCATAAATGAGCTAAATCAACGCTAACCCTAGCTAGGAGGTGGGAGAGGTCTATTTATAGTCATAGTGCAAATGAGGGGCGAAGTGGAGGGGTACATGGGCCTCAGCCCGTAATTGGACACAACCAGGGGTCGGACGTCTAGAGGCTCGGGATAGCCCTGTCGTCCGTTGGTCTTCGGACGTCCGCTGTTTTGGTTCTGTTGCCGGTTGCATGGTCGTCCGGTCTTCCTCGGACGTCCGTAGTTTTGGTTCTGTTGGGGAAGTGCCGGACGTCCGGAGGGGCTCGGTCGTCCGGAGCCTGGAAGTTGTCGGACGTCCGGGCTTGGTCGGACGTCCGGCCGCTGTAGCTTTTGCTGGCCTGTTTTCTTTGGGCTGTGGCGACCTCCAGGCGTTGGACGTCCGTGCTGGGCTGGTCGTCCGGAGCCTGTAGCTTCCATGGCAGCTCTTCTTCTTGTCCTTCACGCTTGGTGTGCTCGCTGTCTTGGCCGTTGAATGTAGCTGTTCCGCGGCTCTCCTCCAAGCATCTGATCATACATAGGGTCTCCGCATGAGGTAGTAGCCATGTCTCGTAAGTAAAGAGTGGGAGTTCGGAGAGGAGTAAGTTCACCTTATCTTCGATAGCCTTTGCTCGAGCTCTTGTCATAGGTCCAAGTGGTGTCGAGGGAGATGTAGGTACGTCCATGGGGATGATCGAGGGATGCTCCGCATCACCTATCCTATCAGACATACAAAGTACTTTTAGTTTCATACTTGTTCTAGGTAAAGCAAACGTAAAGTGTGCGCAGATTTGTATCGTTGGTTGATAGAACTTGAGGGAATATTTGTTCTACCTTTAACTCCTCATTGGGTTCGACACTCTTACTTATCGAGAAAGGCTACAATTGATACCCTATACTTGTGGGTTATCAGACCCCCCCTATCGCACACACAGGCAAGGCGACGGTTTACAACTCCGCCGTAGAAAGGGGGTAATAACCGTTTGTATAGCACGTCGCTGCACTAGTGAAGGTTTTATTATCTTACATGCTAAACACATTAATGGTGGATTCCATGCAAAAAATTTACTCTCCATTCCACCATACTAACGGAAACTATGGCTAGCCAAATCCATGGGTGCCTGCCAGCTTTCAACATTCCAGGAGGAGTATTTTTATAAATAATTCAGGACTAGGCATCCTTTTTACTAGCCTCCTTCTAATTTAACGAGTGAATAAACTCGTCGGTGAGTAAAATACCAATTGCTCCATGAGCGGTACGGGCAGACAAAATGGATGTTCATTTGAAGATTTAGAGTTAGCACATGCAAATTTACTTGGAACAACAGGGTAAGAACGTATATAGGTAGATATGGTGGACACTCATGGGAGAAACTTGGCTAAACAATTTTGGATGCACAAGCAGTATTCCCATTTAGTACAAAAATTTTTGGCTAGCAAAGATTATAAACAAGCACCACATGTTGTTGGATCCATGACAATATAATTTCTATGCAAATATACCCAAACATAACTCATTACGTTGTCTTCCTTGTCCAACTTCAACTTTTTTTAATCAAGTTTGAAAATACTTAATGGGTATTCACAATCATAAAAGATGTCTAAGATAACATATTTTTATGTGAAATTTCTCTTCATTATACTATTCTTTCATGAATTGCTTGTATGGCCAATACTGTGATTGTCAAATTTCAATAGATTCTACTTTCTAAACCCAATGTGAAACTATTACTAAGCATAGTAATATATATAATTTCAGATTTATGATGTTCAATTCATTCAACAATTTACTCTTATGATATAAGTGAGCACAAAGATAAGTGACAATCTACTCCAAAAGATATAAGTGAAGAACAAAGAGTACTTAATCAATTAAGTAGCTATGTAATGACTCTATCCAAATCAAGGATTTCAGAACTAATAATTTTATGAAACAAAAAGGACACTCCAAGAATATCACATATCATGTGAAAAATAATAAAAACTTAAGCTCAACCAAGGCTAATCGATAGTTGTTGATGATGAGAGGTGGGATGCCTTCTGGGGCATCCCCAAGCCTAGATGCTTGAGTTATCATGAATATTTACTTGGGGAGCCTTTGGCATCTCCAAGCTTAGGGTCTTGCCAATCCTTATTCTCCTCGTATCGTATCTCACCCAAAAACTTCAATCACACAAAATTAACGGAACTTTGTAAGATAGGTTAGTATCATAAAAAAACCATTCACTTTGGTACTATCAAGACAAGATTCATAATTTTCCAGTACTCTATCATTCTATAATTTATATTGACAAATATAAGCCATAGAAACTATAAAACAAGCAAACTATGGTTTCCAAGCAAAATCCGTCAAAGACAGAACAGTCTGTAATGATCTGAACTAAAACCATACTTCTATAACTCTAGTAATTCTGAATTATTAGACAACGTAGGAAATTTGTAGCACAATACTGTGTGAAAATTTCATACCAATATCACGTTTCAGTCAAAAAATTAAATTCAAATACTGGGCACAAAAGTTTAAGTTTTTGCATAGAATCAATTCAACTAGTATCCACACTATCCCAAAGGATTTACTGGGCACATTATTGAAATAAAAGATGCAAAATATGATTAATAAAGTAGATTAATCATGTTTAAACTAAAAAATAGTAGGTATAAATATTGGGTTACCTCTCAACAAGTGCCTTTCTTATAGCCTTTTAGGTGGGCTTGATGATTTTAACGATGCTCACATAATAATGGGAATTGAAACATAAAAGAGAGCATCCTGAATCATATGGAAAGCACATTTAAGCCTAACCCACTTCCTATGCATATTTGTAATCAAGCAATTTATTGTTTCAAGAATCAATTCGCATAGGAAGGCAAAACAAGTGTAGCTTCAAAACCTTCAACATAAAGAGAGGAAACCTGGTGTTGTTGAAATACATATAAGCATATCTTCCCCTCTCATAATAATTTTCAGTAGCATAATGAAAAAATACAACAATATAACTATCACATAAAGTATTCTTTTCATGAGTCCACATGCATAATTTTTTTATTACTCTCCACATAAGCAAATTTCTTCTCATTAATAATAATGGGAGCAAACTCAACAAATAACTATCGTGTGATACGTGATTCGCACAATCAAATTGAAAATTAAAATCATGATGAAAAGTTTCATGGTTATCATTATTCTTTATAGCATGCATGTCACCACAATAATTATCATAGATAGCAACTTTGTTGTCATAGCCATAAGTTGAAACATCTTCCAAAATAGTGGAATCATGACTAAATAAAATTATGACCTCTCCAAATACATATATATTGTAATAAGATTCAACACTCTCCTAAATAATGGGATCATTACCTAGAGTTGACACTCTTCCAAACCCACTTTCATCATTGTAATCATCATAAATAGGAGGCAAGATATCATTATAATAAATTTGCTCATCGAAAGTAGGGGGACTAAAAATATCATATTCATCAAACATAGCATCCCCAAGCTTATGGCTTTGCATATCATTAGCATCATGGATATTCAAAGAATTCATAGTAGCAACATTGCAATCATTCTTATCATTCAAGGAACTCACATCAACATTTGTTAAGTTCTTCTTTTAACACTTCATAACAATTATCAGAATCCATATTTTCAAGAAAGACTTCATAAAGATAAAGAATTCGATGCAACTTCGTTTCCATTTTTTGTAGTTTTTTTATAAACCAAACTAGCGAATAAACAAGAAACTAAAATATTCAATTGCAAGATCTAAAGATATGCCTTCAAGCACTCACCTCCCTGACAACGATGCCAAAAATAGCTTGATGTCTACTACACATCTTTATTCTTGTAGACTTGGTTGGGACTCCAAGCGGAAAGTTTGTAGGACAGCAGCAAATTTCCCTCTAGTGGATGACCTAATTAAGGTTTATTAATTTGCGGGAGGTGTAGGATGAAGATGGTCTCTCTGAACAACCCTACAATCAAATACAAGTAATCTCTTGTGTCCCCAACACACACCCAATACAATTGTCAATTGTATAGGTGCACTATTTCGGTGAAGAGATGGTGATATAAGTGTAACATGGATGGTACAAATAGGTTTTTGAATAAATAAAAACAGAAAGGCAACAAGTAACAAAAGTGAGCAAAACGGTGTCTCAATGCTTGGAAATAAGGCCTAGGGTTCATACTTTCACTAATGCAGTCTCTCAATAGTGCTAGCATAAATGAATCATATAACAATCCCTCCATGTGCGACAAAGAATCACTCCAAAGTTCCTATTAAAGAAAGTAGGACAAAAACATGTATCAACCTCGATGCCTAGATTACCCCAATGTCACCACAACAATCCGCAAGTTGATTACCAAAGCATATATCAAGTGACTCAATAGAATACCCCATTATCACCAGGGTATCCACATGCAAGACAAACATCAAGTGATCTCAAACCCAGTATTCAATCTGATAACAGTGAAACCTTAAAGAGCAAGACTCAATTCATCACAACGAAGATAAGAGAGGGAAGAACACCGTATGATTCCACTATATTAACAAAGCTCATGGTATCATCTTGCGTTGATTCATTTTCCGAAAAATCACATATATTTCATAAAAAACATCATAAAGTTTCATCATGTTTGGACTTCGTTTGATATTGTTTCATTGCAAAACAAAAAATGCAAGAAACAGGAACTGACACTTGGCACTAGGTTAATATGTTAGTCCATGAAAATGATATAAAGTGCACCAAAACTATATAAAATTATTGCAAACATGACATGCATACTTCATAGATTATAGATATGTTGGAGAAGTATCAAGACCCCTTTTAAAAATTACCCCCGTTATGAAGAAATATAAGAGCCTTAAGATCACTAAAGTAGTGATCTAAACGCTCTTATATTTGTTTATAGAGGGAGTATTTGTTAATTTTAAGGGGGTCTGCTTTCTCTTGCCACTTGCTCCTTTATAAACTTAACTTGATTACACTTTGTGCCTCAACCTTTTTTCACTAAAGCACTTTATCTAGCAATTGAAATTAAATGAGCTAGTACATGCAATTAGTTTTCCTTCTCTAATTAGTTAACAACAAGGGTGTGGAAGACTTATAATCATCACATAGGTGATCATTTCCTCGCACTCATATTCTATCATCATCTGATATATTTTCCAACTCAAGCAATACTAACACACATCCTGATATCCAATACTAATTGGAAGAGAATCTTCCCTTATTTAAAAAGGACCAAAGAGTTCAATATATTAAGCAAAAAGGGGTGACCTAATCTTGACTTGCAAAAAACAAAAGCATAAAAGTAAAGATATAAGGCATTACAGGATCTCTCCCAAGCTTACAATCAAGTTGACGAGATCCTTGTACCTAGTCTTGTTTGGGCTCGACAGGTGCTCCCTCACTGGTATTCTCCTTGGGTTCCTTGTCCTCTCCCCAGTCACATGCAGTGGTGATGAAATTGCAGCGCACACCTATCCCTGCAATTATTCTCTGCCGCTTGTTGATCACCATCATGAGGAATTCAATCTGCACAGAGTTCTAGGAGATAGTGTCAATCATATGGGCTATCTTATGGAAAACACCATTGATCCGAGCTTCAAGGTCTTTTCTCATCATCCAATAAGAGTCAATCCCTTCAAGTTCTTGAGTATGTACTTAGGCCATATATGCCAGAAAAAACAACAAGTTCATTAATTAGAAGTGCAACATGCATGCCTGAAGTTGTCTTCACTTTCTACACAACCTACATCAAAGCTTTCTCAAATCCTTTTCAATTTTAACCGCATACTCTAAATGTCATATAATGACACCATGCAAAGTTTCATAGTTTTCAGACACCATTTTTTTACAAATTAAAAAATCATTTATAAAAAAATAAGTTGTGTTCAGTTTTCCCATTTGCATGTTTGGAAGTACCAAATATTTGTTTTATAAGACCTAAATATGTGATAACTAGCTCAATTATTATCTTTATTTGATTTTTTACAATTTCTAAATGTGTACTTCATTTTAAATTTGAATTTTATTTATAAAATACATAAAACATAGCAAATTATGAAATGTACAAAGTTCAAACTGTTTATCATACAATACCCAAGGAAAATAAAACACTAAAGAAATAGTCAAAACCACTAAAACAAACATACATAAATATTATATGAGTGACACGCGGCTATAAGCGACCGTCACTAGTTAGGCTGCCCCACGGCTGACATGAGCCACATCCAAGTCCACATTAACAGTGGTTGTTGCCATTAGATCTCCACCACAGGTATTACTAAGTATTAGTGGCAGTCATCCGTCACGCACCCGCCACTGGTAAATTTGGCCATGGGTAACATGTACCTGTTTACCAGTGGCAGGTGCTATTGCCCTTACGCCACTGGTATCTTATATGTGCAAAATTAAAATAATTCGAAGGCAGAAAGTAGAATTCACTGAAGATGAAACAAAATTAGAAAGTTGGAACTATCAAAGATATTGTATCAACCCTGAAAAAAGGATATTGTATCAACAAATTTAACCATGGAACAATTCCGAGCCTTTATCGGAGATGGGCAAAGCCGGTCAGACGCGCCGTGAGCTAACCATACAAGTTTCTCCCTACGTCTCTCCTCCTAAGGAAAGACAGCTACAGTTTCTGCCTCCCATTGACGGGGTCTGCTATGTCTACTTTGGCTTTATGGCCATGGGTGCGCGGTGGATCATGGTCCTTGCCGGAGGGAGAGCTTCATTTTTTTCGTGCTTCTTCAAATTTTGTTAGGGTTGTGCCCTGCTCAGGAAGACGAGATGGCGGCGGCTCCCTGAAGATGGAATAAAGTTATCCCAGCCTAGCCCCTGTCCTGGTGGTGCGTCTAGCATCGTTAGAGAGCGTGTTGAGGTGTGTCTCCGGCGGATCTCGCGGGATTCAGTTGGTGGTTGACTTTGATGGATCTGCTTGGATCCGATCTATGTTAGTCTTATTTCATGCATCTTCAGGTTGGATCGTTTTGATCTAATATTCTCTTCATCGGCGGCGGTTGCTATTCTGGTGCGTTGGTCCTATAGGGTATTAGCACGACAACTTCATGAGTGTCTACTGCAACAAGTTATGTCCGGCTCCGACGAGGGGGGGGGGGGGGGGAGGCAATGACGGCGGCGCGCCTTCGGCCTGCTTCATTGCTTGTTGTCGTCGGTAGGTGGTCTACGAATCTGGATGTAACTTTTATTATTTCTGGTGTTCACTGTATTGCCATGATTTTTTTATAGCTTTATACTCTCATGATTGAAGATGAATAGATCAAAAGTTTCCAAAAAACCATACATCTTTCTATTTCTTTTTTTAACTGAAAAATGCATTATTCTCAATGATTTACAGGGACGCTCATCTTTCTCATTTTTAATCACTCTATGTACGCTCTGTCGGGATTTTAGTCGTTGGCTCTCGTTCGTCTCTCCTTTCCTCGGGTACATCCATAACGACGGGCCGCTTTCTCATAATATAGGACATTTTTTAACACTACACTACTATCAAAAAACATCTTATATTACCTAAAAAAACACCTATATTATGGGACGGAGTAGTAGTTAACAAATTACTCCCTCCATTCCTAAATATTTGTCTTTCTAGAGATTTTAATAAGTGACTACATACAGAACAAAATGAGTGAATCTATACTCTAAAATATGTCTACATACATCCGTATGTTGAGTCCATTTGAAATGTCTAGAATGACAAATATTTAAGAACGGAGGGAGTAGTTGTACATTTCGACAGTGAATGTCAGAACTGATCATCGTTTATTTTCCTTTTGTACGAACATGAGATCCAGCTAGCTAGCCATGAGAATCATGCTTCAGTGAATCAGTGTGGCACCCTTGATTATTTTCGGCGTGTGTAAACTGCAAAGAACATACTATATGTTTCGCATGCATGTGATCGTCATGCATGTACTCCCTTCCCCTTTAACAGGCTGTTGCATGCTGCTGGCTTTCAATGCATTCCGTGCCCATGCATGTGACAGCGGCCTTTTCTTTGTCACTTCACGATTGGAAACGCATATTGTCGCGTAATAGTATTTGCTTTTCTGATGTGCTCATCGACCCTTTAGAATTTTGTTAGTTGTATGTAGCTAATTTCTCCATTGATTCTGGAGCGAGTGGCCGTAATGGCGCGTGTTTTTCTAAATTATCTCATGTTCATTACGAAAACTACAATGTGCATCACATTGCGACCATTTTAGCCAACTATGTTTAGTGAGCATAACAACTAAGGCACAAATACCGGATAAAAATATTTACTTTAGGAGAAAGTCAGAGTATCTACAGCCGGACACCCCAAATTGAACGGACATGCGGCCCGATTAGTGCCCGGTCAGAAAAACATGACCCAAGCTGGCCTCCCTAAACTGGCCCTATACGTCTGGACTGCGCGGCATCACTCATACCCAGCCCAAATCCAGGGCATGTATGGGGAGGCTCTGACCTGTCCGCCACATCGGACCGGCCCACGCTGGCCCACCCAGATACCAAAAAGATCTCCAAGCGGACGAATCCTAAAACCCGGTTGAAGCACATTGTCCACTCTGCTCTTCACTCTCGTCTCTTCCTCTCCTTACCCCATCCATTTCCGATCCGATGTTGATCTCCGACAGCGCTGCACCCGGCAGCGGATCTGATGGCGACGACCCCATCGATTGGGAGTCGTTGCAGCACAAGGCAGAGGTAGACGATGCCGCGAAGCTTGTCGTGCGCATCGCGCTCTGCCGGTTGCGGCTGGACACAGGCGGAATCGGAAGTTCTGGATCCGCGCCGTCCCCTACTACCCAACTATGTAGTGTGGACGACGATGCTGGCCCGTCGTGTCCCCGCAGCTTCGAGCACTCCGCGCACCTCTCCGAGCCCTCCCCCGTGCGCTCCTATTTGCGTCCTCGCCCACCGATGGGTCCTTGCGCTCGTGCCGACGCCTCCATGCATGCGGACTCCTGAATCTGCGGCGTGCGCCGCACTCCACGAGAGGTAACGGGAGAGGGAGAGGGTAGCTGCGGTGGAAGTGATGTCCTCCCGTTGGTCCGCATGCGCGGACAGTCGATTTGGACAACCATCTCCTCGATGCGGTCCTCTGACGCTCGCTCACCATGGCCTCCGCCAGAAAGCCAAGGCGCTCCGGCTCGCCGTCGAGCAGTCAGAGCGCAAGGTGGCGGGGGATGCAGCGGGCAAAACCAAGGCACGCGGTCCGTCGGATGGCTAATATCATCTCATCCGATGACGAGTCTGAGGACTCTGACGGCTCCAAAAATGCTGACTCCGCCCCTCCTGCTACTGATGCCTGCATAGAGGGGTACAATTTCACCGGTTATGGCAAGGGGAAGGGGCCGGTGAGGAATGGTGGTTTCATCTACCCTTATCGCTCTCTGTTTATCTTTTGCTTCTTCAGTATGAATGTAGTCATGTATTCTCCTGTCTGGCGACGAACTGCGATATATTTTGGTTACATGAACTATGTTCATTTGCTAGTTTGACTATGTCCATGTGTTGATCTATGTAGTTGCTAATACGTTGCATTGGTAGGATGGGTTGGGGGGGGGGGGTGAGTGGGACGGCTGCGGAGACAACAAAATGAGGGGTGGCCGGTCATAGACCAGGGACGCGTCGGGGAGCGTCCGTGGACGTTTGGGGGCGGATTAGCTAGGTCCGGCTATAGATGCACTTAATTAAGATTTCATCACCGCTACTCATGGCGCCACTACCTCTCCCCTCGATGTATTATGTAAATGCAACCATTTGGCCCTTTGAGTAATGCATTTAGGTGGGGACCCTCTACCCTTTGGTGATTGCTCAAAAAAACTTGACATGAGTAGCATGTTAATTTTAGAATCTATGAAAATGTGTCGGGGGTTGGGTGCGACATATGCCAAAGGATGGCTTATCATGGTGGGAGCGAGTAGAACGTCCTCAGTGCCCGGAAGCGGGATGAGGCATGAACCTGACAGCCGCATACTTTACCCAGGTTCGGGCTCTCCTAGGAGATAACACCCTAGTCTGCTCTCACGGGTCTCCGCATGATCACTAAAAGCACAAGTGATACAAAGTTGCTTCTTGAGCTGTATGCTAGAGGTAGGAGAAGGCAAGGCTAGCTCTCTCCTGCTCTAGGAATGTGGCTAGGTCTAATGGGGTGGGAACCCTTTGCATGGGTGCCACAGGGGTTTATATAGGCTTACCCCGAGGGGTACAATGTGTCTGGCGGCTCTTGCCCCCCGCTGTCGGCGTCTTGACCTCGGCTTCTCCGCCGACTCTTGGGGCCCGCTGCTGTGCAGTGCGGAGCCGACAGGCCGCTCACTTGTTGGCGGAGTCTGGTTGGTGGCTGTCCCTTGTAGTCGTCTTTGCTAATGACGCTGCTTGGTCATTTCGGCGTGGTCTGATCCGCCGCTGGTGGGAGATCACTGTAGCCACACCTGGTCTCATCACGTTAATGGTGCACGAGCTTCGAGGGAGGGGACGACCGCCTACTGGAGGCCGACCCTCCCCTGGTCCGATTGGTTCGGCGTGCGCCATCTTTTGAAATGTCCTCGCTGATAGGGCCCGCACTGCGGGCGTCACCGGCTGCATGTCATGGGGAACGAGGCTCCTTTGCCCGAGTGAGCGTCAAGGGAAGGTGGCAACAGTGCCACGCCATGCGGAGATCTCCGCCAGTACGGGACACTGTGGCCATGCTAAACCCAAGATTCGGGGGTGAGGGATTCACTGTAGCCACGCCCCATCTCGTCCTCTTGATGGGGGCACAAACTCTGAGGGAGCGAGGTGGCCGCCTGCTCGACGCCGTCCTCCCTAGAGGCCGGCTGACTGGAGCTGGCCGCTCGTGGTGCCGTCTGCTGGTGGTTGGCCGCCCTCTGGTGGCTGGCCGTTGAGCTAGTCGGCCCCCGGAGGGCGGAGCTTCAGCTTGGGGCACAACAAAGCGAAGCTGGTCCCAAAGTCTTGATAAATCCAGGGATTCGGGTGAGGCCACCCGTGGCCCATTACTCCGACAGTAGTCCCCGAAGCCGGTGAGGCGTTGTGGTCGAGGGGCCGCGAAGTCTCAGCGGATTCCCCCCTCACCGAGCTTCTGGAAGAATGTTTGATCCGCCTTGCGGCTGTCCGACTGCTGGAGTCGGCTTGGGTTAGGAATGACTGTTGGTCGTTTTTGAACTCCAAGGCGGGAAAACCGATGGCGTCCCTGCTAAGCTTCCCAGGGCCGCCGCCCACCACGGACATGCCACGGCGCCCGCCAGCCCGGCCATCCTGCCATCCCACACTCCTGATGGGACGTGACAGGAGGCCGGGCCCGCCACTACCGCGCCTCGGCACCCGGGAGGATCCGCTGGGCCGAGGGGGGCGGTTGCGATTCCCACGACCGCTCGAGGCGTGGTGAATGCACGCGATAAATGGGGGGTCATGGGGTCATGGGCCCAGTTAATCCCACGACCCACGTTCTGCCCCCTCGGCTTCGCAACCCGAGGGCTATAAGTAGGGGGAGGGAGGGGTGCAGCAAAGCTCGCGCGCCCCCTCCCACTCTCTCTTCTTCCTCTACTCTCTCCTCCACCGCTGCCTCTGCCGCTCCGTGCTGCCGAGGCGCTTCCTCCGTTCGCCACCAACGCACCCCTCCTCCTCACGCAACCTGCTCGAAGCCATGGCGCGTGAGAAGGGCGGCAATTGGGACGGGTCGACGGTGATTGAGGATCACATCTCCTTCCTCCTCGACACGCGCCGGATGCCCAACGCGGCATTCGTCAAGCCGCGGGTGCCGCCGGGGAGGAGATTTCGCCGGCGTCGAGGGGCAACGACCGGGTCGTCTTCCGCTCGCACTTCCTCCGCGGCTTCGGCCTTCCGGTTAGCGGCTTTCTCCGCTCATTCCTCGACTTAAACCACCTCCAACCTCATCACCTTACGCCCAACACCGTGACCTTGCTTTCCGCCTTCGTCATGGCGTGCGAGGGCTACATCGGCATCCTTCCCACACTCGAGCTGTGGGGAGCGTTCTTCTACGGGAAGCTCGGCACCTCCGCCAAGGAGACGGCGGCCGAGTGCGGTGGGTTCATTGTCGTGCGCCGGCTAGCGAAATGGAACGCCTTCCCCGTCATCAAGCTGTCACAGTCTGTAAAGATGTGGCAGCAGTCCTACTTCTACGTCGAGAACATCGACCCGGCTGTCGACTTGATCAACCTGCCGGCCTATGAGGCCGGCCCTCCCATCGGGCTTCGGCCCAACTGGGGCTACAAGCCAAAGCCGGTGTCGCCGGACGCGGCGGCCGCCATCGGCCGACTCCGGGTGCTCCAGGAGTCGGAGGGCCTCGTGGCCTCCGACCTCCTCATCGCCTTCGTCGAGCGCCGGGTCCTCCCGCTCCATGGCCGCCCTCATCCAATCTTCCGGATGAGCGGGCACCGCGACCCCAGCCGGCTGTGCACGAAGGAGATGCCGACTGCCGAGGTGGCGTGGATGGTGAATGAGATCTCCGACCTCAAGGTGTCGGAGGCAGAGTGGCGGCACGGGAAGCGGCCGTACTCTCGCAACGACCTGCCTCCTGCCGTAAGTTCCTTCATTTCTTCCTTTAGCTATGTTTTCAGTCTTGTTCTTGTCATGACGCGACTCCCTTCTGGAGTGCAGATTTATATGTCCGAGACGACGGCCGCCATCGTGGGGCTGGGTGGCGACTACCTGCCGGACAGGGTGGTGAGCGATGTGGACGACCCCGACTTGGGGGCGGCCGCCCTGGCGGACGACGCAACAGGTGGCGGCGGCGGAGCAGGCTACTCCGAGGAGGGCGGCGGCGTGGATACTTGGCCTGACGACGACGACGATGAAGACGAGCCGCGCCCCGCCCGAAGCACTGCCAATACTGGCGCAGGCCCCTCTACTGCGCCGTCTGCCCATGGCGGCAAACACAAGCGAAGGCAAGGCGCTGCCCTGTTTGGCAGCGCCCCGAAGAAGCCCAAGAACCCGGCCGTGACGAGAAGGCGGAAAGAAGCCGCGGCCAAGGTGGCCAAGTATCAGAAGCAGCAGAAGGTGCCAGTCATGGTGTCGGCGTAAGTACTCTTTTCATGTTTTCCGTCTTTTCGCCAATCGGGCCTAAAAAGACTTTTCTGACTTGTCTTCTCATCCCAGTGCCCCGCTGACTCTCGAGAAGTCGGGCGCCGCCTCGGTCATCAGGTCGGCGGCGACCTCCTCCACCAGCCGGCGAATCGATCCGGCCGCCGACCTTCAGGAGGCGACGGAGCGGAACTCGCGGGAGGCACGTGAGGAAGAAGCCGACCGTCTGGCCAAGGCGGAGGCGGACAAGGCCGCAGCATCCGCGGCGAGGAAGTTGGCGCAGGCGGAGGCCGAAGCCGCGGAGAGGAAGCGGCTCGCGGAGGCTGCACGCCGCCAGGAGCCGCTGCTCGTGACGCCTTTGAACACTGTGCCACCTCCGCCGGAGTTTGAGGCAACAACCGGGGGAGCCGGCAACGAGCAGCCGATCAGGGAGCGGGAGGGCGGCGACGTGGCCATGCCGAATGTCATTGTGCCGCCGCCGCCACCAACTTGCGGGATGCAGGACGAGCAGTCGGCTGCGCCGCCGGTGCCACCAGTCGGGGACGCGGTGGTGACGGGCCTGATTCCTGAGGTCCGCACAACCGCGCGCCGTCGTTTTGCAAAGGCAGCCTCGGCGCCATGACCACTAGAAGCCGGTGCCGCGAGCTTGTCGATCCCCGACACTGAAGCAACCAGCGCCGCGCCGGCCGGCTGGGTACCCATATTAGGAACGGGCGCCCTGGCCCAGGTGTCCCTTGACGTCCAGGCCAAACTCTGGGCTGAAGCCGAAGCCCTCAAGCGCTGCAACGAAGCCTTCCTGGAGTCGCGGGAAGCCATCCGTGTAAGTTTTCTTCGCTTTCTTGATCTTCTTGCTTTCTTCGTGGGGGCGCGCTAGCGCACCCACTGGGTGTAGTCCCCAAGTTTCGGGCCGGCTGCTGAGCAGGCGGTCCGGAACTTTTAACTGTTATATGTCAAGTGCTGACTTTGTCTGATATCTGTCGGTGTCAAAACCGACAGATCTCGAGTAGGGGGTCCCGATCAGTGCGTCAAGGCTGATGGTAACAGGAAGCAAGGGACACTGATGTTTACCCAGGTTCGGGCCCTCTCGATGGAGGTAAAACCCTACTTCCTGCTTGATTAATATTGAAGATGTGGGTAGTACAAGAGTAGATCTACCACGAGATCATAGAGGCTAAACCTTAGGAGCTAGCCTATGATGGTAGGATTGTAACTGTGATCGGTCCTCTAAGGACCAACCTCTCCGGTTTATATAGACACCGGAGAGGGCTAGGGTTTACATGGAGTCGGTTACAAGGAAGGAAAAACAATATCTAGATCGCCAAGCTTGTCTTCCACGCAAAGGAGAGTCCCATCCGGACACGGGCCGAAGTCTTGAGTCTTGTATCTTCACGCTTCAATAGTCCGGACGCTGTACACAGTCCGGCTGTCCGGATACCCCCTAATCCAGGACTCCCTCAGTAGCCCCTAAACCAGGCTTCAATGACGATGAGTCCAGCGTGCAGTCTTGTCTTCGGCATTGCAGGGCGGGTTCCTTCTCCGAATACTCCAAAGTAATTATCGAACACTTGAATCGTGTCCGGATCCACAAAATGATCTTTACTCACTGCTGTAGAGAGAATGATATTTCACTAATGCAATCTGCTGACAACTTTTTAGATGACGTGACATGTTATTACGGTCAGATCATTATTCAAACCATTTTCCCACAACCAGCCACAACGCATATTGCGAGGCGGTTTCTCTGACACGTCTTGTCAAAGCAGAGATCGTGTGCCCTTATCACGGGATTCTCATCAATACAGGTATGGGTAATCCCACCACGCCATCAATCGTGGCGCTTGGGAAGCAAGCGATTCCCAACGGGCAAGTGGGGAGGCGCACCGCTTTCGTCGCCTATATAAAGGGATAAAATTTCCTCATTTTTACCCACGCCTTCTTCCTCCCTTGCCCACTCTTGCCCCCTCGAGCTCCAGCGCCCAAGCCCAAGTCTTGTCCGCACAGCTAAACATGTCCGGAGCAGGAGGCAAGTGGGTGGCTTGCACCGTCAAGGAGAAGCACGTCACAAATCTTCGGGCGGTCAGATACTTGGCCGCAAACATAGCGCACCGGCTACTAGACGCCGGGCAGGTCATTCCGACCCCAGGACCCCACGAGAGGGTCGTGTTCATTGCCCACTTCGTCCATGGACTGGGATTTCCACTTCATCCCTTCGTCCGTGGGCTCATGTTCTACTACGGGCTAGATTTCCATGATCTAGCCCCAAATTTCGTCCTCAACATCTCGGCGTTCATCATCGTATGCAAGGCCTTCCTCCGCATCCGGCCTCACTTTGGCCTGTGGCTGCAAACCTTCTGCGTGAAGCCGCAGATTGTAAGCGGCCAGCAAGCAGACTGCGGAGGGGCCATGGTGGGCAAGATGCCTAACGTCACCTGGCTGGACGGTTCCTTTGCGGAGACCGCAAAAGGGTTGCAATCGGGGTGGTTCTACATCACCAAGCCGCGCGGCGCCAACTGGGCGGCGGCCCTCGAGTTTCGATCCGGAGCCCCCATGCGGCTCACCTCCTGGGAAAAGAAGGGCCTGTCCTGGGGCGAATCTACGGAGCTGACCGGACTCCAGACCTGCATCAAAAGCATGAAGGACAAGAACATAAAGCTTGTCAACGTGATCCAGGTCATGCTCATTCACCGGATTCTGCCATGCCAAAGGCGGGCATTCAATCTGTGGGAGTTCATCCTGGCCGAACACCAGACGCTCCGGAAGCTCTATGACATGATGCACAAAGGCGCATGGAAGGTGTTGTTCAAGGCCTCCAAAGTACCCCCTCCCACATCCGAGGACCGCGGGATTCACGCCGCGCGGCCTCCTAGTCAGGTGAGTTCTTAGACTACCACCAGATTCGGTTCTTCCCAATATATTCATGGGGGAGTCTTAAGTAACAGTGCATACTTGTTCAGGATTATGTGAAGACAGCGGAGCAGGTTGACTGTCCGGGCCGCTGCCAGAAGGCCCAGATGATGCTCTCCCGACGGAGATGCTGGTCCCGGCGCCGTACAAGGTGCCGGAGAATAAGGCCGAAAAGAAGGCCCCGGGGACTCGAAAGGGTCTCCGTCGTAAGGTTGTGCCAGAAACCTCGTCCGAAGACGACGAGGCACACTCTTCCCACGAAGGGGAGGAGGAAGAAGAAGAAGAAAACGCCCCATCCGGAAATGATGAGGGGCCCGGGGAGGCGGACCAGGGGGCCGGAAAAGGCCCTCGGCATAAGGCCATCATACCCACATCGTCTGATGATGACGAGACAGTTTCCTCCCGCGGAGGCGGGGGGAAGCAAGAAGAAACTCTATCTCCCCACACTGGGGAGGAGAAAATGAAAAAGCATACTCGAGGGGGGGGCGTCAAGAAGGGAAAGGTGTCCCTTCTGGACTACTCCGCCACGGCCGCTCACAGCGAGGAGGGGTGGCTGCCCAGGGGGAAGCCCCCAGTGCGATCGTAAGTGTCCGCACTCTATCTTGACTTCACTCGCTAGCTTTTTATAATGTCGAACATATATGCAGTCCGGCCAGGGCTCACCCTGAGGTATATTTTTCCGAGTCCCCGAGCGATTCGGAGATGAATTCGCTTCCGACGGCCACTACTCCTCAGCCGGTTGATGACACGGAGGTGTTGTCCCGAAGGCTCCCAGAGCGGGGGAGGTGACTCTGGAGACGCCCCAAGGTGGGATTCCAGATGTCGGACACGCGGGGTTCAAGATCCCCGCGGATCGTGTCAACGAGAGCCACAGTAGGCCGGGCTCTCAGCCGAACACTGTCCCGGAACCTTCAATGGTTCCGAACTCAGGCGGACAACCCCTTGTTAGGGAGGGCGAGCCGTCTGCATCGAGGACTTCCATTGCGCCCGAGGCGCCGGATTGTCTGCTGGAAGCGCTTCGCGGCGCTTCCACGGATGAAGAGCACCGTACTCTTATGAGTGCGGTGATTCAGAAGGTTTCGTCCGCCAAGAGCAGACTAACCGAAGCCTGCACCAGCCTAATGTGTGTAAAATTACCACCCAATAGGTAGTAGCCCCTGACACTCTGTTTGGTGTTCGGAAAGTAAAACCAAACGGAGGGTCAATGATAATCCGCAGGAGTCTAATAATCAATATTCATGTGAATAAGCGGGTCTGTGCTTGCTTGCGCTCTTCCCTTACAGCCGAGGTTGCCGAACTAAAACGGGACCTGGAGCAGGCGCAGGGAGAGCTCGACCTCACGAAGAGGCAGCTCGAAGAGAACAAGGGTAAGTGATTCCACGCTCTTATGCATTTAAGCATAGACAAAATTGGTTAGTCTAACGCCTAAGCGTCGTGACTATGTAACAGGGGCCACCCCCGAAGTGGCGTCCCTGAAGAAAGCACTGTCCGAGGCCGAAGACAAGACGACCTTGGAGTGCAAGGAGCGCAAAAAGCAAAGTGCTAGAATGGGCGAGGTACAGCAAGAGCTCCAGGACCTTGGCAAGAAGTACGAGTCTGTGGAGCATGATCTGAAGATGAAAGAGGTCAAGCTTGCGAAGGCCTTGGTGAGTATGAAAGACGCCAAGGCCGACACCGAGAAGGCACAGCAGGAAATCCAGGAGGCCAAAAAGATAGCAGCGGGTAAGAAATTATTTATGTAAAGCAAACATGTGGAGGAGGCATTTCTTTTACTTACTCGAATTCGAAGCTCTCCAGGGGCATTCGCAGATCTGCCATGCAGCGTATCAGACGCTGCGGAGTTCTAAAGTGCCCAGGAGGGGAGCTCAACGGAGAAGCTGTTCTGGTCCCAGTATGCTAGGGCCGAACATCCAATTCCTCTGAGTGACCAACTGAAGCAGTTGGTCGAACTCCATAGGGCGGCCGAAGTGGCTATGAAGGATTTCATAGTCCGGCTGTGGCCTGGTGAGCCTCTGCCCACGAGCTACTTCGGCCTGATCAAGCGGATGGTGAATGCCTGTCCGCGGCTTGAAGTCATCAAGCGATCTGTTTGTATTGAGGGTGCCCGCCAGGCCTTTGCCCGCGCAAAGGTGCATTGGGGCAAGCTGGATGCTGAGAAGCTGGTGAGGGACGGTCCGCCATAGGGCAAGGAGCATCGCCATCCCGAGAAGTACTATGATGGTGTTATGAAGGGCGCCCGTCTCGTGGCCGATGAGTGTACCAAGGACAAGATCTTTGATTAAATGTACCTCTGCCGCTGTTGTAATTTAAAGACGAATTTACTTGTGCTATGTAGCACTGTTTGATTTAAAATATTACCTTCTCTGCGGCTGTTTATAAAATTCTGAAAGTAGGCAAGTCATCGGCTTTCGCCCCCACGTAACTAGTACTGGGGTGTTTGTGGAAAACCCGAACACTATTTATCCAATTGTTTTGGTCCCTTAAGGAGGTGTCCGGTGCAGCGAACAAGGCAATCGGACTATGCGGCTTTATAACTTTCACTTAGCCCTAGAAATCTACAATTTTAAATTTCGGTGAAGCCCCTAGAATCCGGAAGGCCGAATTGGGGCGCTATACACGCCTAGATCGGACGAAGCCGATTTTTTAGCCTAAAGGAAAATCTTTAAGGATTTAAGACCTCTCGAACAGCGACCAGCTCTCGCCACATCATGCGGTCGACTTTCAGCTTTCTCTCTTGAGGTGCTCGTCCGGAAGAACCGGACACAATCGCGATAGTTCTCCTGCGCTACCTTAGCCGATATAACGGAGCGTAAGGCACCAAAACAAGGGAGCCGGGCTAACCCAACTGTAGACCCAAGACATGATTCGGAGCTGATGCATATAGTGCTATAAGTTCGGGGTGCTGCAGTGTTGAAAGTGTTCGGACTTTACTTGCCATATTACGAGACGCCATGAGAAGCCCCTGGCAAACTGACCGTACCAAGGTGTACGGTTGCAATATCAAATAAACATTTATAAGAAGAAAAAAAATGCTCAAATAATAATAATAAGCTGACGCTATATATAATATCCCATTGATGGATAATACGTTTAAGCGTATGTTTACAATGGGTGCGTTAAGCGGAGATAAATAGGACTATTTGACATGGCCTATCCAGGGGCAGGCCGCGGACAGATAGATAATACAGGTATAACGATCGTAAATAGATTCCACCTGGGCATTTCCTTCTGTGCGCAACTCCTGTTGCCTCCTTGGTTTTCTCACCTATGTGAGTCCGTCAATCCGGCTCTTCCGAAGAGGCTGCACTAAAGCAATGTCCTGAAAGGTAAAAAGGAAAGATTATGAAGGTATGTAGCGGTTACCCGCACTATTGACTGAGTCATTGTTGCGCCTCCGCATACGTCCATGGTATCTTAAGTGCGTAATTGTGTACGCGTGGCACGAATGCTGCTTTAATGGGGCTTGAGCGGAGGCCGGACTGCTAATCGCGCTCTTGGAGTGCCTGATGGTCCTGCTGCGGGGTGCTTCGGACTCGCTTGACGGTGCTTGAGGTTGTCGTTGCCGGATTGGTAGTTTGTCGGAGGAGGCCGCATTGTACTTCTGCCACGAGGGTTGCAGTATGCTCTTCTGTACGGAGAGAGCGGTCCATGTTTCCGTTGACTGTTATGACCCCATGTGGTCCTGGCATCTTGAGCTTGAGGTATGCGTAGTGGTACCACATTGAATCTAGCAAATGCGGTTCGTCCGAGCAGAGCGTGGTAACCATTGCGGAAAGGGACGATATCGAAGATTAACTCTTCGCTTCGGAAGTTATCCGGGGATCCGAAGACCACTTCCAATGTTATAGAGCCCGTCTGGCGGGCCTCTACTCCAGGAATCACGCCTTTAAAGGTGGTTTTGGTGGGCTTGATCCTTGAAGGGTCAATGCCCATTTTGCGCACTATGTCCTGATAAAGCAGGTTCAGGCTGTTGCCACCGTCCATAAGGACTTGTGTGAGGTGAAATCCGTCTATAATTGGGTCTAAGACCAATGCGGCTGAGCCGCCATGACGGATGCTAGTAGGATGATCCCTACGATCAAAGGTGATCGGACAAGCTGACCATGGGTTGAACTTGGGGGCGACTGGCTCCATCGCGTAGACGTCCCGTAGTGCCCGCTTCCGTTCCCGCTTGGGGATGTGAGTGGCATAGATCATGTTGACCGTCTTCACCTGGGGGGGGGGGTTTCTTTTGTCCCCTCGTGTTCGGACGCCGGGGCTCTTCGTCATCGTTGCTGTGCAGCCCCTTCTCCTTGTTTTAGGCATTTATTTTGCCGGCCTGTTTGAACACCCAGCAGTCTCTATTAGTGTGGTTGGCTGGCTTGTCCGGGGTGCCATGAATTTGGCACAAGCGCTCCAGTATGCGGTCTAGATTGGACGGTCCCTGATTATTTCTTTTGAACGGCTTCTTCCGCTGACCGGACTTGGATCTGCTGAATCCGGCGTTGACTGTCGTGTCTTCAGTACTGTCGCCGTTGTTCCGTCGCTTATGTTTGTTACGCCGTGGCTTTCCATTAGTATCGCGGCCGTCCGAGGTGCCGGAATGTGGTGTGGTGCCACTGCGAGCCAACCAGCTGTCCTCACCCGTGCAAAAGCGGGTCATTAGCGTTGTGAGAGCTGCCATGGACTTGGGTTTTTCCTGGCAAGGTGTCGAGCAAGCCATTTGTCACGGATATTATGCTTAAAAGCCTCGAGGGCTTCAGCATCCGGACAGTCGACTATTTGGTTATTTTTAGTTAGGAACCGAGTCCAGAATTTCCTGGCTGACTCTCTGGGCTGTTGAGTAATGTGGCTCAGGTTATCAGCGTGCGGTGGTCGCACATATGTGCCCTGGAAATTGTCGAGGAATGCGTCTTCCAGGTTTTCCCAACTGCCAATGGAATTTGCTAGCAGGCTGTTTAGCCAGTGTCGGGCTGGTCCTTTGAGCTTAAGGGGAAGATATTTGATGGCATGTAGATCATCTCCGCGGGCCATGTGAATGTGGAGAAGGAAATCTTCCATCCATAGTGCGGGGTTTGTTGTGACATCGCATGATTCGATGTTTACGGGTTTGAACCCTTCTGGGAATTCATGATCCATCACTTCGTCAGTGAAGCAGAGGGGGTGCGCGGTGCCTCTGTGCGGGCTAAGTGGCTCGCAGATTCGAATTGGTGCAGGTTGCTTGTGCTCGGCCCGGCGGACTTGCGATGATGTATCCGGCGTGGCCGGTCATCGTCGTCTTGTTGGCGCCCGCGATCGATGAATCGATCTTGGCTGTCCTGCTTTGTATTCCAGAATATCTTGCGGGTCTTGCCTGTTGCCCCGGGCCGTAGGGTATTGACTGTTGGGGAACGTAGTAATTTCAAAAAAAATTCCTACGCACACGCAAGATCATGGTGATGCATAGCAACGAGAGGGGAGAGTGTTGTCCACGTACCTTCGTAGACCGAAAGAGGAAGCGTTATGACAACGCGGTTGATGTAGTCGTACGTCTTCACGATCCGACCGATCCAAGTACCGAACGTACGGCACCTCCGAGTTCAGCACACGTTCAGCTCGATGACGATCCCCGACTCATATCCAGCAGGGTGTCGGGGATGAGTTCCGTCAGCACGACGGCATGGTGACGGTGATGATGTTCTACCGACGCAGGGCTTCGCCTAAGCACCACTACGATATGACCGAGGTGGAATATGGTGGAGGGGGGCACCGCACACGGCTAAGAAACTATGACGAAGATCAACTTGTGTGTATTTGGGGTGCCCCTGCCCCCGTATATAAAGGAGCAAGGGGGGAGGTCGGCCGACCCTTGGAGCGCGCCAAGGAGGGGGGAGTCCTCCTCCTAGTAGGAGTAGGACTCCCCTTTCATAGTCCAACTAGGAAGAGGGAAGGGGAAGGAAAGAGAGGGAGAGGGAGAGGGAAAGAGGGGCCGCGGCCCCTCCCCTAGTCCAATTTGGACTCCTCGTGGGAGGGGCGCGCCACCTCCTGGGCTGCTGCCCTCTCTCTCCCCTCAGGCCCACTAAGGCCCAATACTTCCCCGGGGGTTTCCGGTAACCCCTCCGGCACTCCGGTTTTCACCGAAATCACCCGGAAGACTTTCGGTGTCCGAATATAGTCATCCAATATATCAATCTTTATGTCTCGAACATTTCAAGACTCCTCGTCATGTCCGTGATCACATCTGGGACTCCGAACAACCTTCGGTACATCAAAACTTATAAACTCATAATTAAACTGTCATCATAACATTAAGCGTGCGGACCCTACGGGTTCGAGAACTATGTAGACATGACCTAGAACTGTTTCTGGTCAATAACCAATAGTGGAACCTGGATGCTCATATTGGTTCCTACATATTCTATGAAGATCTTTATCGGTCACACCGCATAACAACACACGTTGTTCCCTTTGTCATCGGTATGTTACTTGCCCGAGATTTGATCGTCGGTATCTCAATACCTAGTTCAATCTCGTTACCGGCAAGTCTCTTTACTCGTTACGTAATGCATCATTCCGTAACTAACTCATTAGCTACATTGCTTGCAAGGCTTATAGTGATGTGCATTACCGAGAGGGCCCAGAGATACCTCTCCGACGATCGGAGTGACAAATCCTAATCTCGAAATACGTCAACTCAACAAGTACCTTTGCAGACCCCTGTAGAGCACCTTTATAATCACCCAGTTACGTTGTGACGTTTGGTAGCACACAAAGTGTTCCTCCGGTAAATGGGAGTTACATAATCTCATAGTCATAGGAACATGTATAAGTCATGAAGAAAGCAATAGCAACATACTAAACGATCAAGTGCTAAGCTAACGGAATGGGTCAGGTCAATCACATCGTTCTTCTAATGGTGTGATCCCGTTAATGAAATGACAACTCATGTCTATGGTTAGGAAACTTAACCATCTTTGATTTACGAGCTAGTCAAGTAGAGGCATACTAGTGACACTATGTTTGTCTATGTATTCACACATGTATCATGTTTCCGGGTAATACAATTCTAGCATGAATAATAAACATTTATCAGGATATGAGGAAATAAATAATAACTTTATTATTGCCTCTAGGGCATATTACCTTCAGTCTCCCACTTGCACTAGAGTCAATAATCTAGATTACACAGTAATGATTCTAACACCCATGGAGTCTTGGTGCTGATCATGTTTGGCTCATGGAAGAGGCTTAGTCAACGGGTCTGCAATATTCAGATCCGTATGTATCTTGCAAATCTCTATGTATCCCACCTGGACTTGGTCCCGGATGGAATTGAAACGCCTCTTGATGTGCTCTTGTGAAATCTGGATTCCTTTGCCAAGGCAATTGCACCAGTATTGTCACAGAAGATCTTCATTG
This sequence comes from Aegilops speltoides, assembly GCA_021437245.1. Classification (NCBI taxonomy): domain Eukaryota; kingdom Viridiplantae; phylum Streptophyta; class Magnoliopsida; order Poales; family Poaceae; genus Aegilops; species Aegilops speltoides. The sequence continues at coordinate 318,511,753 of CM038145.1, read as the reverse complement.
GTCCTGATGCATTAGGTATGACACCTAGATCTGAAATGAACTCCTTCATCCAAACTCCTTCATTTGCTGCTTCCGAAGCAGCTATGTACTCCGCTTCGCATGTAGATCCCACTACGACGCTTTGTTTAGAACTGCACCAACTTACAGCTCCACCGTTTAATAAAAACATGTATCCGGTTTGCGATTTAGCATCGTCCGGATCAGTGTCAAAGCTTGCATCGACGTAACCATTTACGACTAGCTCTTTGTCACCTCCATAAATGAGAAACATATCCTTAGTCCTTTTCAGGTATTTCAGGATTTTCTTGACCGCTGTCCAGTGATCCACTCCTGGATTACTTTGGTACCTCCCTGCTAAACTAATAGCAAGGCACACATCAGGTCTGGTACACAGCATTGCATACATGATAGAGCCTATGGCTGAAGTATAGGGAACTCCTTTCATTTTCTCTCTATATTCTGCAGTGGTCGGGCATTGAGTCTGACTCAATTTCACACCTTGTAACACACGCAAGAATCCTTTCTTGGCTTGATCCATTTTGAACTTTTCAAAACTTTATCAAGGTATGTGCTTTGTGAAAGTCCAATCAAGCGTCTTGATCTATCTCTATAGATCTTGATGCCCCATATGTAAGCAGCTTCACCGAGGTCTTTCATCGAAAAACTTTTATTCAAGTATCTCTTTATGCTATCCAGAAATTCTTTATCATTTCCAATTAACAATATGTCATCTACATATAATATCAGAAATGCTACAGAGCTCCCACTCACTTTCTTGTAAATACAGGCTTCTCCAAAAGTCTGCATAAAACCATATGCTTTGATCACAGTATCAAGACGTTTATTCCAACTCCGAGATGCTTGCACCAGTCCATAGATGGATCGCTGGAGCTTGCACACTTTGTTAGCATCTTTTGGATCGACAAAACCTTCCGGCTGCATCATATACAACTCTTCTTCCAGAAATCCATTCAGGAATGCAGTTTTGACATCCATTTGCCAAATTTCATAATCATAAAATGCGGCAATTGCTAACATGATTCGGACAGACTTTAGCATCGCTACGGGTGAGAAAGTCTCATGGTAGTCAACCCCTTGAACTTGTCGAAAACCTTTTGCAACAAGTCGAGCTTTGTAGACAGTAACATTACCATCAGCGTCAGTCTTCTTCTTAAAAATCCATTTATTCTCGATGGCTTGCCGATCATCGGGCAAGTCAACCAAAGTCCACAATTTGTTCTCATACATGTATCCCATCTCAGATTTCATGGCTTCAAGCCATTTTGCGGAATCTGGTCTCATCATCCCTTCCTTATAGTTCTAGGTTCGCCATGGTCAAGTAACATGACCTCCAAAATAGGATTACCGTACCACTCTGGTGCGGATCTTACTCTGGTTGACCTACGAGGTTCTGTAGTAACTTGTTCTGAAGATTCATGATCATCATCATTAGCTTCCTCATTTATTGGTGTAGTCGTCACAGGAACTAGTTTCTGTGATGAACTATTTTCCAATGAAGGAGCAGGTACAGTTACCTCATCAAGTTCTACTTTCCTCCCACTCACTTCTTTCAAGAGAAACTCCTTCTCTAGAAAGGATCCATTCTTTGCAACAAATGTCTTGCCTTCGGATCTGTAATAGAAGGTGTACCCAACAGTTTACTTTGGGTATCCTATGAAGAAACATTTCTACGATTTGGGTTCGAGCTTATCAGGTTGAAGCTTTTTCACATAAGCATCGCAGCCCCAAACTTTAAGAAACGATAACTTTGGTTTCTTGCCAAACCATAGTTCATAAGGCGTCATCTCAACGGATTTTGATGGTGCCCTATTTAACGTGAATGCGGCTGTCTCTAAAGCATAACCCCAAAACGATAGCGGTAAATCGGTAAGAGACATCATAGATCGCACCATATCTAGTAAAGTACGATTACGACATTTGGACACACCATTACGCTGTGGTGTTCTGGGTGGCGTGAGTTGCGAAACTATTCCGCATTGCTTCAAATGTAAACCAAACTCATAACTCAAATATTCTCCTCCACGATTAGATCGTAGAAACTTTATTTTCTTGTTACAATGATTTTCAACTTCACTCTAAAATTCTTTGAACTTTTCAAATGTTTCAAACTTATGTTTTATCTGCTCAAATCATCTGTGAAGGTGAGAAAATAACGATATCCGCCACGAGCCTCAACATTCATCAGACCACATACATCAGTATGTATGATTTCCAACAAATCAGTTGCTCTCTCCATTGTACCGGAGAATGGTGTCTTAGTCATCTTGCCCATGAGGCATGGTTTGCAAGTACCAAGTGATTCATAATTAAGTGATTCCAAAAGTCCATCAGTATGGAGTTTCTTCATGCGCTTTACACTAATATGACCTAAACGGCAGTGCCACAAATAAGTTGCACTATCATTATCAACTCTGCATCTTTTGGTTGAACATTATAAATATGTGTATCACTACTATCGAGATTCATCAAAAATAGATCACTCTTCAAAGGTGCATGACCATAAAAGATATTACTCATATAAATAGAACAACCATTATTCTCAGATTTAAGTGAATAGCTGTCTCGCATCAAACAAGATCTAGATATAATGTTCATGCTCAACGCTGGCATCAAATAACAATTATTTAGGTCTAAAACTAATCCCGAAGGTAGATGTAGAGGTAGCGCGCCGACGGCGATCACATCGACTTTGGAACCATTTCCCACGCGCATCGTCACCTCGTCCTTAGCCAGTGTCTGCTTAATCTATAGTCCCTATTTCGAGTTGCAAATATTAGCAACAGAACCAGCATCAAATACCCAGGGGCTACTGTGAGCTCTGGTAAGGTACACATCAATAACATGTATATCACATATACCTTTGTTCACCTTGCCATCCTTCTTATCCACCAAATACTTGGGGCAGTTCCGCTTCAAAGGACGGTCCGCTTGCAGTAGAAGCACTCATTCTCAGGCTTAGGTCCAGACTTGGGTTTCTTCTCCTGAGCAACAACTTGTTTGCTGTTCTTCTTGAAGTTCCCCTTCTTTTTCCCTTTGCCCTTTTTTTGAAACTGGTGGTCTTATTGACCATGAACACTTGATGCTCCTCTTGATTTCTACCTCTGCAGCTTTTAGCATTGCGAAGAGCTCGGGAATTGTCTTTTCCATCCCTTGCATATTATAGTTCATCACGAAGCTCTTGTAGCTTGGTGGCAGTGATTGAAGAATTCTGTCAATGACGCTATCATCCGGAAGATTAACTCCCAGTTGAATCAAGTGATTGTTATACCCAGACATTCTAAGTATATGCTCACTGACAGAACTATTCTCCTCCATCTTGCAGCTATAGAACTTATTGGAGACTTCATATCTCTCAATCCGGGCATTTGCTTGAAATATTAACTTCAACTCCTGGAACATCTCATATGCTCCATGACGTTCAAAACGTCATTGAAGTCTCGGTTCTAAGCCGTAAAGCATGGCACACTGAACTATCGAGTAGTCATCAGCTTTGCTCTGCCAGATGTTCACAGCATCTGGTGTTGCTCCTGCAGCAGGTTTGGCACCCAGCGGTGCTTCCAGGATGTAATTCTTCTGTGCAGCAATGAGGATAATCCTCAAGTTACGGACCCAGTCCGTGTAATTGCTACCATCATCTTTCAACTTTGCTTTCTCAAGGAACGCATTAAAATTCATAGGAACAACAGCACGAGCCATCTATCTACAACAAACATAGACAAGCAAAATACTATCAGGTACTAAGTTCATGATAAATTTAAGTTCAATTAATCATATTACTTAAGAACTCCCACTTAGATAGACATCTCTCTAATCATCTAAGTGATCACGTGATCCAAATCAACTAAACCATAACCGATCATCACGTGAAATGGAGTAGTTTTCAATGGTGAACATCACTATGTTGATCATATCTACTATATGATTCACGCTCGACCTTTCGGTCTCAGTGTTCCGAGGCCATATCTGCATATGCTAGGCTCGTCAAGTTTAACCTGAGTATTCTGCGTGTGCAAAACTGGCTTGCACCCGTTGTAGATGGACGTAGAGCTTATCACACCCGATCATCATGTGGTGGCTGCGCACGACGAACTTTCGCAATGGTGCATACTCAGGGAGAACACTTTTATCTTGAAATTTAGTGAGAGATCATCTTATAATGCTACCGTCAATCAAAGCAAGATAAGATGCATAAAATATAAACATCACGTGCAATCAATATAAGTGATATGATATGGCCATCATCATCTTGTGCTTGTGATCTCCATCTCCGAAGCACCGTCATGATCACCATCGTCACCGGCGCGACACCTTGATCTCCATCGTTGGATCGTTGTCATCTCGCCAACTATTGCTTCTACGACTATCGCTACCACTTAGTGATAAAGTAAAGCAATTACAGGGCGATTGCATTTCATACAATAAAGCGAAAACCATATGGCTCCTGCCAGTTGCCGATAACTCGGTTACAAAACATGATCATCTCATACAATAAAATATAGCATCACGTCTTGACCATATCACATCATAACATGCCCTACAAAAACAAGTTAGACGTCCTCTACTTTGTTGTTGCAAATTTTACGTGGCTGCTATGGGCTGAGCAAGAACCGTTCTTACCTACGCATCAAAACCACAACGATTGTTCGTCAAGTTAGTGCTGTTTTAACCTTCGCAAGGACCGGGCGTAGCCACGCTCGGTTCAACTAAAGTGAGAGAGACAGACACCCGCCAGTCACCTTTAAGCAACGAGTGCTCATAACGGTGAAACCAGTCTCGCGTAAGCGTACGCGTAATGTCAGTCCGGGCCGCTTCATCTCACAATACCGCTGAACCAAAGTATGACATGTTGGTAAGCAGTATGACTTGTATCGCCCACAACTCACTTGTGTTCTACTCGTGCATATGACATCTGCATAAAACCAGGCTCGGATGCCACTGTTGGGGAACGTAGCAATTTAAAAAAAAATCCTACGCACACGCAAGATCATGGTGATTCATAGCAACGAGAGGGGAGAGTGTTGTCCACGTACCCTCGTAGACTGAAAGCGGAAGCATTATGAAAACGCGGTTGATGTAGTCATATGTCTTCACGATCCGACCGATCCAAGTACCGAACGTACGGCACCTCCGAGTTCAGCACACGTTCAGCTCGATGACGATCCCCGGACTCCGATCTAGCAGGGTGTCGGTGATGAGTTCCGTCAGCACGACGGCGTGGTGATGGTGATGATGTTCTACCGACGCAGGGCTTCGCCTAAGCACCGCTACGATATGACCGAGGTGGAATATGGTGGAGGGGGGCACCGCACACGGCTAAGGAACGATCACGAAGATCAACTTGTGTGTCTTTGGGGTGCCCCTGCCCCCGTATATAAAGGAGCAAGGGGGGAGGCCGGCCGGCCCTTGGGGAGCGCCAAGGAGGGGGGAGTCCTCCTCCTAGTAGGAGTAGGACTCCCCTTTCCTAGTCCAACTAGGAAGAGGGAGGGTGAAGGAAAGAGAGGGAGAGGGAGAGGGAAAGAGGGGCCGCGCCCCCTCCCCTAGTCATATTTGGACTCCTCATGGGAGGGAGCGCGCCACCTCCTGGGCTGCTGCCCTCTCTCTCCCCTCAGGCCCACTAAGGCCCAATACTTCCCGAGGGTTCCGTAACCCCTCCCAAGACTCCGTTTTCTCAAATCACCCGGAACACTTCCGGTGTCCGAATATAGTCGTCCAATATATCAATCTTTATGTCTCGACCATTTCGAGACTCCTCGTCATGTCCGTGATCACATCCGGGACTCCGAACAACCTTTGGTACATCAAAACTTATAAACTCATAATTAAATTGTCATCATAATGTTAAGCGTGCGGACCCTACGGGTTCGAGAACTATGTAGACATGACCTAGAACTGTTTCTGGTCAATAACCAATAGTGGAACCTGGATACTCATATTGGTTCCTACATATTCTATGAAGATCTTTATCGGTCAAACCGCATAACAACATACGTTGTTCCCTTTGTCATCGGTATGTTACTTGCCCGAGATTTGATCGTCGGTATCTCAATACCTAGTTCAATCTCGTTACCGGCAAGTCTCTTTACTCGTTACGTAATGCATCATTCCGTAACTAAATCATTAGCTACATTGCTTGCAAGGCTTATAGTGATGTGCATTACCGAGAGGGCCCAGAGATACCTCTCCGACAATCGGAGTGACAAATCCTAATCTTGAAATACGTCAACTCAACAAGTACCTTTGGAGACACCTGTAGAGCACCTTTATAATCACCCAGTTATGTTGTGACGTTTGGTAGCACACAAAGTGTTCCCCCGGTAAATGGGAGTTACATAATCTCATAGTCATAGGAACATGTATAAGTCATGAAGAAAGCAATAGCAACATGCTAAACGATCAAGTGCTAAGCTAATGGAATGGGTCAGGTCAATCACATCATTCTTCTAATGATGTGATCCCGTTAATCAAATGACAACTCATGTCTATGGTTAGGAAACTTAACCATCTTTGATTTACGAGCTAGTCAAGTAGAGGCATACTAGTGACACTATGTTTGTCTATGTATTCACACATGTATCATGTTTCCGGGTAATACAATTCTAGCATGAATAATAAACATTTATCATGATATGAGGAAATAAATAATAACTTTATTATTGCCTCTAGGGCATATTTCCTTCATTGGCGTGGGGGTGCGGGCTAGTATTCGGGCTTATATCCCTTTTTATCCCGGCCACGGGGTGGTCGGTCAGCCGTTTGGCGCTCGACTCCGTATTCCTCGGCTGCCAGGACTTTAGTCCATCTATCTATGAGCAGGTCTTGATCAGCTTGGAGTTTCTGCTGCTTCTTCTTCAGGCTCCTCACAGTGGCTATAAGCCGACGCTTGAAGCGCTCATGCTCCATGGGATCCTCAGGCACGCCGAACTCGTCGTCGCCGAGGCTAATCTTGTCTTCGGAGGGGGGCATGTAGTTTTCTTCCTCCCGATATCCGTCCGTCGCCAGTTCTTCTGGGCTGACCTGCTCATCTTCCTGTTCGACCTATTCAAAGGCGGGCTGATCAGGGTTGTATTCTTCTTCGGTGCCATCCTGATTGTCTTCCTCTTCGTTGCCGGTATTGCTGTGGCGGGGCTTGGAGCGGCGCCGACGATGCCCGTGCTTTGCTTTTCTCCCTGAGGGGTTGTCCTCCGTTGCCCGTCGCGATTGGTTTCCTTCGGAGTGTCCACCATATATATGTCGTATGAGGAGGTGGCCGTCCACCGTCCTGTGAGCGGTGGCTCCTGTAATTCTCCTGCATCGTCGTCCATACCGTCGATGTCTTCGGAGTCGAAGTCAAGCACGTCGGTTAAATCATCAACCGTGGCAATGAAGTGGGTGGTGGGTGGGCAGCGAATTCCTTCGTTGCTTGCTTCCCACTCAAGCAGGACATAGTTCGGCCAAGAGCCTCCTGACAAAGAGAGAGACTTTAATGAGTTCAGCATGTCGACAAAGGCCGAGTGCTGGAAGATGTCCGTAGCGGTGAACTCGATTACCGGAGCCCAACCAGGCTCGGCGGGCTCGAGAACGTGCGGACTGGAACCTACAACCGGATACGAATCTGGGGGTCCGGAGTCACAGGCTTCCTCAGAAGTGAGGCCTGTGTTCGGATCCACCGCTGATGAGTGTGCGGCCTATGAGGCGGGGTCCACCCCTCCGTCCTCAGGCAACGCAACCTTCTTAGGATTTAGATCCGGGGCTACTGCAGGGGTGATATCACGTGCATCGTTTGACAGCAGGTCTAAGCCGTACCCATCGTAACTATTCGGTGCTCCTGGCGCAGGCCCAAATCCATCGAAGATCAAGTCTCCACGAATATCCGCCGTGTAGTTCAAGTTTCCAAACCTGGCCTGGTGTCCAGGGGCGTAGCTGTCAATCTGCTCCAAATGGCCAAGCGAATTGGCCTGCAGTGCGAAGCCGCCGAACACGAAGATCTGTCCGGGGAGAAAAGTCTCCCCCTGGACCGTTTTGTTGACGATTGAAGGCGCCATCAAGCCCCACAATGACGACACAAAGGAACTCTCAATGAAAGCACCAATGTCGGTGTCAAAACCGGCGGATCTCGGGTAGGGGGTCCCCATCTGTGTGTCAAGGCTGATGGTAACAGGAAGCAAGGGACACAGATGTTTACCCAGGTTCGGGCCCTCTCGATGGAGGTAAAACCCTACTTCCTGCTTGATTAATATTGAAGATGTGGGTAGTACAAGAGTAGATCTATCACGAGATCGTAGAGGCTAAGTCTTAGGAGCTAGCCTATGATGGTATGATTGTAACTGTGATCGGTCCTCTAAGGACCAACCTCTCCAGTTTATATGGACACCGGAGAGGGCTAGGGTTTACATGGAGTCGGTTACAAGGAAGGAAACACAATATCTAGATCGCCAAGCTTGTCTTCCACGCAAAGGAGAGTCCCATCCGGACACGGGCCGAAGTCTTGAGTCTTGTATCTTCATGCTTCAATAGTCCGGATGCTATACACAGTCCGGATGCCCGGATACCCCCCTAATCCAGGACTCCCTCAATATCCCCTCTGCAGGACTACCACAATCTTCGCGCGATCACCTTCAACTCCAGGGTCTGGGAGCTGGAGACGCAGACCGCCCATCTGTCCGAGAGCCGGAGTTAGTTCCGACTTCCTTTCTTCACGGGGGCGCGCTGGCGCACCCGCGGGCTGTAGTCCCCGAGGTTCGGGCCGACTGCTGAGTAGTCGGGCCGAATCTCCTCAGTGGCTCTATTTTGTTAACTACTTCTCTGCGGGGGCGCGATGGCGCACCCGCGGGCTATAGTCCCCGAGATTCAGGCCGACTGCTGAGCAGTCGGGCCGGATCTCCCTGGCAACTACATCTCTCTTTGTCTTTTTTGACTGATGCTCTTTCTTCTTTTTTCCTTTTATAGAGGCCAACGCCGCCTTGCAGCAGCAGCTGGGCGAAGCCAACACCGCTTTGCACGGCAAGGAGGCGGAGTGCAGCAAGCTGACCGAGGAGTGAGACCGGCTGGTCGCTCAGCTCGCCGAGCAGACAGAGTCCCTCAAGACGGCCCAGCGGGAGGCAAAGGCGAAGGAGACCGATCTCCTCGCCGAGTTTGAAACCGAGCGTGCCGCCTGGGCCGACAAGGAGGCGCAGACGACGGCCTGCTTCAGTAGCATCGAGGACTTGGTCGATGGTGAGCTTCATTCTTCTTGTTCATTGTCTTGAGCTGCCAGCGTTTGTCTAAGCCGACTACTTGTTTCTGACTTTGTTTTTTCTTGCCTTCTGCCTGAACAGATTTCTTCCCGGGTCACTCCGTCGCCGCGAACCAAATCATCAAGGCCCAACGCAAAGAGCAGAGGGCGAAAGGCATGCAGATTGCTGCTGACGCCCCCCGGACCCTCAACGAGCAGATCCTCAACATCCAAGCCCGTCTTCGGCCCGCCCATTAAGTGCTGCGCCATCTTCAATGCGTCGGGGCCCAGGCAATTTCCAGCCTCTGGCCAGGTTTGCCGGCCCCACGCACCCCAAGTCGGACCGCCGACTGGCTGGAGGTGGCGGCTGGCCGCGTGGAAGCCTGGAAGGGCTTTGTAACTCGGGCAGGAGCGCGCCGGGCCCTCGAGTTCGTCAAGGCATGGTATCCTGGGCTAGATCTAGCCCAGTTGGCCATGTTCAGGCTGGAGGCGCAGGAGGAGCTCGTGGCGGTGGAAGGCGAGCTTATAAACAGGGCGGCGGCGATCGCCGACTTCACCGACACCAGCATCTTCGTTCCGGAGGTGGTCGAAGAAGGCGCCGAAGCGCCGCAGGAGTGGCGCGGGCTGAACCCGAAGGACAGCGAGGACTCGGCCGAAGTCATCGACTCCAGTGATGAAGGGGAGGAGGGGGAGGAGGAGGAGGATAGCGATGACTACATGCCGGAGGCTGGGGCGGATGGTCAGCCCCACCCCGATCGGGCCTCAAGCACGACCCGCGCTCCAAAGCACCGACTACTGCTGGAGGCGGCCACGCGGTGACCGGCCAGCCGCCCGTTCCTCCGACAGACACCACCGACTCCGTCATTCAGCCCTCCGCCGTCCTGACTGGCATCGCCGACTCAGCCTTGCCCGGAGCCTGCCAGCTTAACCGGTGCAGGTGACCCGTCATCGGCCAGCCGAGTCACTGCACTAACCGCACCGTCGATCCCAGGCGTCGATCGAGCCGTCTGCTACGCCAACCGGCACTACCAACCCTAGCGCCCAGCCGGAGTCTTCCGCTGCTCCCTAGGGTGTTTATCTTTTCTTTTCCTGCTTGCTAGTCTGGACATTTTTGTTAAATTCGCACAATTCCACCCGCGGGGTGTATATCAAACTTTGCTAAATGCCGGCTAATGGGCCTTTATTTATGTAAATATTGTATCACAACTTTATGCTTTGTTTTGCCGATTTCTGACTTGTCTTGCCTATACTCCTTGCTTTTTTCCTTTACCGCCCTCCCTTAGCTATCCTCTTGCCAGCCAAGCAGCCGCTCTGCGGACTGCGGCTAGTTTGAATACCTAGCTTTTTGCAGGAGGGTAAGTACTTAGCCGTTTGGAGGTTTTGGCAAGGGAAGTAGAAACCGGCCGGCCGGCTGCTCGGCAGCCGACCGAACAAGTGCCGCGCCGGCCTCAACTGTATGCATTTTCCTTAGCCATTTTTCACGTGGGCACTGTCTTGCGACTCCTGCCCGCCATTCAGTCGCTCTGCGAGCTGCGGCTTCTGGCAGAGGAAGTTTTAGGTGCCAACACATTACTTGTCCGGCTGCTGGAGGCGGCAAATAGCGGAAGGCGACGAACCTCTGGGCCGACTAGTCGACCCGGTGCCAGGCGGAAATAATAACAAGGTACACTCATGGGCATAACACTTATCATATAGATAAAAGGAGGGCAGTCCCCGAGTTCGTCTCGGGGTACTCGGAGTCTTTGTACATACTACAAAATGTAGCGTGATACATACTGCTTTCAACTGTAAAATTTCCGGAGGAGGTTTGCATTCCACGGCCTCTCTGTCTCCTTGCCTGAATCATCTCTTTTGCGCGCTCTGGGCTTCTGAGCGTCGATCAGATAGTAGGAATCGTTGTCCAACACCTTGCTGATGATGAAGGGGCCTTCCCAAGGCGCCGAGAGCTTGTGCTGGCCGGCTGTTCACTGGATCAGCCGGAGCACAAGGTCTCCCTCTTGGAAGGATCTTGGCTTCACCTTGCGGTTGTAGTAACGGCGCATACTCTGCTGGTAGATAGCGGAAACGAGCCAAGGCTCCTTTGGCAAAGTTTGAGCCATTGTCGGTGATGATACTATGCGGTATGCCATACCGAGTGGTGATGCCGGTGATGAAAGTCATGGCAGTCGGCACATTCAGTTTCTTGATTGGCTTTGCCTCTATCCACTTGGTGAACTTGTCCACAGCGACAAACATATGAGTCATGCCGCCACGGGCTGTCTTGAATGGCCCCACCATGTAAAAAACCCAAACAGCAAAGGGCCAAGCAATGGAATAGTCTTGAGTGCAGAAGCTGGCAAATGCGGCTTGGAGCGGAATCTCTGCCACCCTTGGCACTTCTGGACCAATTCTTTGGCCTCTTCTAGAGCAGTCGGCCAGAAGAAACCGTGGCAAAAAGCTTTGGCAACAAGTGCTCTTGAGGCCGCGTGGTGACCGCATTCGCCCTGGTGAATGTCTCCGAGGATTGCTTGACCCTGATCCGGCTCCACGCAGCGCTGGTACACACCAGTGACGCTGCACCGAACTAGCTCTTTGTTGACTATGGTGTATGCTGCTGCCCGCCGTTGCACTTGTCCGGCCAGGGTCTCGTCGGCGGGCAGCTCTTTTTACCAGGAAGTTGAGGATGGGCTGAGCCCATGATGGTGCTGCTATCTCTCCGACTGCTACGACAGCAACTTGTAGGAGGGCAGTTGGGCCAGGAGGCGGCGGGATGGAGTTGGCTGCCGCCTGCTGTCTTGAAGAAGTCCCCGGGCCGGCTGCTGCAGTCCTCGGGCCAGGCTCTGGAATTCCTGGGACGGGTGCGACGACTGCAGTCCCCGGGCCGCCTGCCGAAGTCCCCGTGCCGGCCTCTAGTGTCCTCAAGTCGGATCCGACTCCCTCGGGAGGCGCCGGCATGAAGATGGAGTCAGACTCTGGTGACGGTTTGACAGACGGCTTGAGGAGGCGCTGCAAGGCGACGCCGGCTGGTATCGCCTGTCGGGTGGAGCCGATCCGTGCCAAGGCATCCGCTTGCTCATTATCATTTCTTGGCACATGGAGGAACTCGCACTCGTCAAAGTATCCACTGAGTTGCTGCACCAATAAGCGGTAGCTTGCCATATTTGCATCCTTGGCGTCCCAGTCGCCTGATGACTGCTGGACCACCAAGTCGGAGTCACCGTAGCACAGGATCCGGCGAATGCCGAGTTCCTTAGCAAGCCGGAGTCCGTGTATGAGTGCCGCATATTCTGCTATGTTGTTGGAGGAGGCAAAATGTACTTGCAACACATATTTGAGCTTGTCACCTTTGGGAGAGGTGAGGACGATGCCGGCTCCCAGGCCGGTGCACATTTTTGAACCATCAAAATGCATCCGCCAATGGGTGGAGTCTGGTGCTGGCGGTAGGTACGGGGTCTTGGCCCAGTCGACGAGGAAGTCGACCAACACTTGGGACTTGATGGCGGTGCGGGGCTGATAGTAGATGGTGTAAGGGGCCAAATCAATAGCCCACTTGGCCACTCGGCCAGAAGCATCTCAGCTTCCAATGATCTCAGCAAGCGGAGCAATGCAGACGACGGTTATTGGGTGCTCTTGAAAGTAAGTCTTCAGCTTCTTGGCGGCGAAGTGCACACCATAACACATCTTCTGATAATATGGGTAGTTTTTCTTGGTGGCGGACAGTACTTTACTCAAGTAATATACCGGTCTCTGGACCGGCAATGCTCTGCCTTCCTCCTTGCGCTCTACCACAATAACTGTGCTGACAACCCGACTGGTAGCGGTGATATAGAGGAGCATGGGTTCTTTCTCAGTTGGAGCCGCCAAGATAGGCGGGGCTGTCAACATCTTCTTGAGTTGGAGAAAAGCTTCGTCCGCCTTGTCATTCCACTCAAAAAAAGTGGTCTTCTTCATAAGCTGGTACAGGGGAAGAGCTTTCTCGCCCAGCCAACTGATGAAACGGCTAATTGATGCCAGGCAGCCAGTGAATTTCTGCACATCCAGCAGTCGGGTGGGCACTTCCATCTTCTCAATGGCCTTGATTTTCACAGGGTTGCGCTCTATGCCATGATCTGAGACCAGGAAGCCGAGAAGCTGGCCGGCTAGTACTCCAAAGACGCATTTCTCCGGGTTGAGCTTGATCTGGAATCGGCGCAGGTTCTCAAAGGTTTCCTTGAGGTCTTCTAGCAACATGCCACGCTTCTCTGTCTTCACCACCACATCATCCACATAGACATGGGCATTTCTGCTGAGTTGCTTGAGGAGACACTTCTGCATGCAACGCTGAAACGTGGCGCCGGCGTTTCTCAAGCCAAACGTCATGGTCAGGTAGCGGAAGGCTCCAAATGGCGTGATGAAGGCGGTCCTCAACCTGTCGGCCGGGTTCAGCTTTATCTGGTGGTACCCTGAGTATGCATCCAAGAAATTCAATAGCTCGCATCCGGCTGTGGAGTCTATCACTTGGTCAATTCTTGGTAGAGCAAAGGGATCGCTGGGGCAAGCTTTGTTGAGGCTAGTATAGTCAATATACACGCGCCACTGCTTATTCTTCTTCAATACCAGGCCTGGGTTGGCCAGCCACTCTAGAAAGAACACTTCCATGATGAATCCGGCTGCTAGAAGCCGGGCTATCTCTTCTCCGACAACTCTTCTCTTCTCTTCTGACAGGCGGCGCAAGGGCTGCCTGACCGGCTTGGCGTCAGGTCGGACATGTAACTTGTGCTCGGCGAAATCCGTCGGAACACCCGGCATGTCTTTGGGAGACCATGCGAAGATGTCCCGATTCTCACGGAGGAAATCAACGAGCTCGCTTTCCTATTTGCTGTCAAGATTTGCACCTATGACAGCGTGCCTCTCCGGGTGCTCCGGGTCCAAGGGTATCTTCTTTGTTTCCTTGGCCGGCTTGAATGAGCCCTCAACCTCCGACTCCTTGGAGATGGGTGACATTTCCGGCTTCTTGCCTGCCAACGCCACCACCCGGTCAAGGAGTCGCTTCTCAGCTGCAATCACGAGGGACTCGGCCAGCCGGCTGCTATCTGCGGCGCAAGCGACCGACTTCTTGTAGGCTCCGACTACGGTTAGGATCCCCTTGGTACTCGGCATCTTCATCTTGAGGTAAGCATAGTGGGGTACTGCCATAAACTTGGCCAGAGCTGGTCGGCCAAGCAGTGCATGGTAGGGGCTTTCGAGGTCCACCACTTCAAACCAAACTGGCTGACGGCGGAAATGATTCTTGTCTCCGAAGAGAACATCAATTTGGATCTTGTCGATCGGTGAGCAGGAAAGGCCAGGGACTATGCCATGGAATACAGTCCGACTGGGGCTGAGCCACTTCTTCTTGATTCCCAACTTATCCATTGTGTCATGGTACAGGATATTGATGTTGCTGCCGCCATCTATCAAGACTCTGGAGAAACGTGCTGCCCGCCTCTCCGTTGCAAAGGTACCATCTAGGACCAGGGCGTATGAACCTGGGGAAGGCATCACTTTCAGGTGGTCGGCCCTGCTCCAACTGATAGGCCTCTCAGACCAATGCATGAATTCAGGAGTACTTGAGGCCACCGCTTGCACTTCTTGTTGTGGCTGTCGTCTGCTGCGTCTGTCATCAGCCATGCTGGTGAACACAACATAAGCTCCATGTTCCTCTGGGTACTTGTCTTGTATGGCGCCGACTGGCCGGGCCGCCGGCTGTTGGGGCTGAGGAGGCGGCGGTCCGGCAGGCGGAGGAGGTAGGAGTCCATCTCCCTTGGCAATTCTGGCGAGCCAGTGACACTTCCGAGTGGTGTGGTTGGACGGCTTTGCGCTGCTATGGAACTTGCAAGGTGCATCTAAGGTCTGCTCATAAGAGAAAGCAGGCAACCAATTGGACTTGCCGCCCTTCTGACGCTTGGGTGCCGGCTGGCCCTCCGGCTGCTGGTCCTCGATCGTCGCGACTTGCCGGCTGGTGGAAGCCGGCTGAGTGGCCTTCCGCTTGTTGTCACTTGGATGCTGTCGCCGACTGGTCTCTCCAGCCGGAGTCCGAGGGGCCTGAGGCGCCACCTTGTCGGATGCATCCACTAGGATTTCCACCTTCATGGAGGAGTCGGCCGTGGCGTGTTTGTCGGTGATGATCAGCAGCTCGTCGAGCATCGCAGGCTCGTCGCAGAGGAGTCGATGCTTGAGGTGGGTGCCATCTCGGCACCCGGTAGTGAAATACTCGATTGCCTGCACCTCGTGCACGCCTTCGCAGGACTTGCGCAGCTCGGCCCAGTGCGTGAGATAGTCGCGAGTCGATTCGCTGGGCCCTTGGACGCACAAGGAGAGTTGTTGGGGCTTGGGAGGCCACTTGTAGGTGCTGGTGAAGTTGTGGATGAAAGCCTCAGTGAAATCAACCCAGCTGTTGATGCTGCGGGGCTTCAGGCTGTTGAGCCATGTCCGGGCTGTGCCCTGAAGCATGAGTGGGACGTACTTCACGGCAACGCGCTTGTTGCCGTTTGCTATGCTGACGGCTGTTGAGTAGTCGACCAGCCAATCCTCCGGCTTCACGGAACCGGTGTATTTCGGCGTATCTCGCGGAAGGCTGAACCCTTTGGCAAAGGGCTCATCTCGGATTCGCGGGCCAAAACAGGGCGGGCCCAGCGCGTCTTCTTCTTCTAGCGCCAGGGATCGGTTGAGGTGGTTGATCCGATGGCGGGCGTCGTTTTCTCCGACTCCTTCTCGGCGGCCAAGGTGGTCGCCAAGTGTCGGGTGCATGACAGGCAGCAAAGTGGGATGTCTTGCTCTGCGTGGCGGAGGAGGCGGAGGATCGCCTCGGCGCTCCACCGCTCAAGGGCGGCCGTCTTCGTCACGCTCGATGGAAAGGCGAATCCGGCTTCGGCTAGCCGCCGGCTCGTTGCCTTGTCTTCCGCGAGCGCCGCCAGTCGTCGTCCGGGATGTCGCGCCATGGTCTTGGCGAAGGGGTGGCTCTTCGTTCCGCGGGGCGGGCACTTCAGCGCGGCAGCCGGCTTCGTGCAACGCGGCAGCCGTGTCTAGGAGCTGCTGGACTCGCTCCGTCATGTGGCGACGCTCGTCGCGCTCGTACTTGTCTAGTTCGTCCGTCACCACCTGTGCGGCCCGAATGTTCTCCGCAGGCGTGGCGTACACGGGGCGTTCTGCCCCAAACATGCTGGCGATGGTCGCGCCACGCTGCCGGATAGGGCCAATGCGGCTAGGCTCCTCAGGGGCCGGCGTGCCGCCAACAGCCTGGTCCATCTCGCGCCGATAGGCGTCCGACAGGCACCGCATGCTGGCCAGTCGGCCAGCGCTCTCGAGGAGCTGGACACGGCATGCCTCTAGCGTCTCAGCATCCGAGTCTTCTGGGATGGGCGTCGTCAGGTCTCGCAGCGCCGCATCAAGTGGGTCTCGAGCATCTCCAGCCGATCGCTCGCCACTGTTGATGACGAGCACCTCCGTGATGGTGCTCCAGCCGCTGTGCTCGCGAGGAGGCGGCTCGTCGTAGATCACCACGTTGGTGGGGAACGCGTCAAGCGACGTTGTGTCGGAGTCGATGATCATCGGGTCGGTTGAGCCAACGGACTCCAGGTCCTCAGCTGGCTCGCTGGTGATGTGAAGCTGGTCGAGGAGGCTGACGAGACGGCTCTCGGGGCAGCCGGTGCCTGCGTCGGAGGCCGGCTCGTCGGAGAGGTGAACCTCGCCAACAAGGTCGGCGAGGTAGCTCGCCGCGCAGGCGATCTCCGTGCCATGCGGGGCGTCGAGGCTGACGCCGTCGGGCGTGCTAGGCTGGATTCGCTCGCCAGGAAGGAACAGGGTTCCCGTCCAGAGCAGATCTCCGGGAGACGGTGCACCTCGCCCCACGGTGGGCGCCAAATGTCGGGGGTTGGGTGCGACATATGCCAAAGGATGGCTTATCATGGTGGGAGCGAGTAGAACGTCCCCGGTGCCCGGAAGCGGGATGGGGCGTAGACACGAACGCCGGTGTACTACCCAGGTTCGGGGCTCTCCTAGGAGATAACACCCCTAGTCCTGCTCTACAGGGTCTCCGCATGATCACTAAAGGCACAAGTGATACAAAGTTGCTCCTTGAGTTGTATGCTAGAGGTAGGAGAAGGATAGGCTAGCTCCCTCCTACTCTAGGAATGTGGCTAGGTCTAATGGGATGGGAACCCTTTGCATGGGTGCGCTGGGGGGTTTATATAGGCTTAACCCCAGGGGTACAATGGTAATCTGGCCGGCTGCTGGGCCCGGCTGTCAGCGTCTCCGGGCTCCGGCTTCTCCGCCGACTACTGGGGCCCGCTGCCTGGTGGGCCCCGCCGACTGGTCTAGTACGGAGCCGACAGTCCGCTCCCGCCGCTGGCGGGTCTGGTTGGTGGCTACCCACTGTAGCCGTGCTGCTAATGATGCTGACTTGGTCAGCTCAGCGTGGCTATAGTGTCGCCGCCTGGTGGGAGATCACTGTAGCCACACCTGGTCTCATCAGGTTAATGGTGCACGAGCTTCGAAGGAGGGGACGACCGCCTGCTGGAGGCCGGCCCTCCCCTGGTCCGATCGGTTCGACGTGCGCCATCTTCTGGGGTGTCACTGCCCGATAGGGCCCGCAGCCTGCGGGCCGTACCGGCAGGCCGTCATGGGGAACAGGGCTCCGCCTGCCCAGAGTGACGTCAAGGGAAGGTGGCAACAGTGCCACGCCATGCGGAGATCTCCGCCAGTACGGGACACTGTGGCCACGCTAAACCCAAGATTCGGGGGTGACTGTAGCCACGCCCCATCTCGTCCTCTTGATGGGGGCACAAACTCTGAGAGCGCGAGGTGGCCGCCTGCTCGACGCCGTCCTCCCTAGAGGCCGGCTGACTGGAGCTGGCCGCTCGTGGTGCCGTCTACTGGTGGTTGACCGCCCTCTGGTGGCCGGCCGTTGAGCTAGCCGGCCCCCGGAGGGCGGATCTTCAGCTTGGGGCACAGCAAAGCGAAGCTGGTCCCAAAGTCTTGATAAATCCAGGGACTCGGGTGAGGCCACCCGTGGCCCGTTACTCTGACAAAATGCCATGGGAAACTCGGGCAAAGCGGACTATTGGCAAACCAATTATCTCCCCAAAACATAGTCGTCTCACTTTGGACAACAATCTTAGTGGGAGGAAGGCATCCTTAACCTTCATTAGACTATTCTAACAAGGGGGTATGGGGTTAATCTATACCAAAATAAAGGTTCTGGCCCAAATAGTGTCTATCTCATTTTAATATTTACCAAACAACAACCTGGTAAGTATTTTGAAGAATCATTTGGTTGTGGAGAAATTATTCTTAAGCTGAAGCATGTATGTCTAAGCCCCTTGGTATTGTAGTGTGTAAAGAATTCCCCATTTGCCCAGCCATTTTCTTTTTTCCATCATTGGACCACTAAAAAAGATTCATACAAAATCAAGGTGTTTTCACACACTTAGTGCTTCTAGAAAGGACATTATGTAAGCCAACAAATTATTTGCACAATAGGGTAAATTCGCATCATTTCAACTATTCAACCTTCTCTCATATGTACCCTTTGTTCTATCCCTCCACGCCAGTCACCTTGTTTTTTCGTATAGTGATGGGAGTTACCAATATACCTGAAGGGAAAGGTATCAACCCTACAACAACAAAGTTCAGCGTACTTGATTTCATTCTCATTGCTTCTGCAATGATGATAATACCCTATGAATTCAAAAAATCCCTTTTGTGTAGCGATGAGGAGATGGATGGGGATGGAGGGAGGGAGGCACTCATGTGATGTCCATGAAGGAGACCCAATGCGTCAGCGGCGGGCTTAGGTACATCGGCACATGATGACCCGCAAGTGTAGGGGATCTATCGAAGTCCTTTCGATAACTAAGAGTGTCGAACCCAACAAGGAGCAGAAGCAAATGATAAGCGGTTTTCAGTAAGGTTTTCTCTGCAAGCACTGAAATTGTAGGTGATAGATAGTTTTGTGATACGATAAATAGTAACGAGCAACAAGTAAATAAAGTAAATAAAGTGCAGCAAGGTGGCCCAATCCTTTATGTAGCAAAGGATAAGCCTGGACAATTTCTAATATTGGTAAAGAATCTCCCGAGGACACATTGGGAATTATCGTCAAGCTAGTTTTCATCACGCTCATATGATTCGCGTTCGGTACTTTGATAATATGATATGTGGGTGGACCGGTACTTGGGTACTGCCCTAACTTGGACAAGCATCCCACTTATGATTAACCCCTATTGCAAGCATCTGCAACTACAAAAAAAAGTATTAAGGTAAACCTAACCACAACATTAAGCGTATGGATTCATATCAGCCCCTAACGAAGCAACGCATAAACTAGGGTTTAAGCTTCTGTCACTCTAGCAACCCATCATCTACTTATTACTTCCCCATGCCTTCCTCTAGGCCCAAATAATGGTGAAGTGTCATGTAGTCGACGTTCACAGAACAACACTATAGGAAAAGACAACATACATCTCATCAAAATATCAAACGAATACCAAATTCACATGACTAGTAATAGCAAGACTTCACCCATGTCCTCAAGAAGAAATGTAACTACTCACAAAGCATATTCATGTTCATAATCAGAGGAGTAATAATATGCATAAAGGATCTGAACATATGATCTTCCACCAAGTAAACCAATTAGCATCAACTACAAGGAGTAATCAACACTACTAGCAACCCACAGGTACCAATTTGTGGTTTTGATACAAGATTGGATACAAGAGATGAACTAGGGTTTTGAGAGGAGATGGTGCTGGTGAAGATGTTGATGGAGATTGACCTCCTCCCGATGAGAGGATAGTTGATGATGACGTTAGTGATGATTTCCCCCTCCCGGAGGGAAGTGTCCCCGACAGAACAGCTCTGCTAGACCCCTAGATTGATTCCGCCAAGGTTCCGCCTCGTGGCGGGGGAGTTTCGTCCCGTAAGCTTGCCCACGATTTTTTTCCAGGGTAAAAATGATGATATAGCAGAAGATGGACGCCGGAAGCCCACCAGGGGGCCCAAGAGATAGGGGGCGCGCCCTAGGGGGGGCGCCCCCTGTCTCCTAGACAAGGTGTGGGCCCCCTGGCCTATTTCTTTCGCTCATAAATTCTTATTAAATCCCAAAAGTTGTTTCATGGAGTTTCAGGACTTTTGGAGCTGTGCAGAATAGGTTTCCAACGTTTGCTCCTTTTCTCGCCAGAATTCCAGCTGCCGGCATTCCCCCTCTTCATGGTAAACCTTGTAAAATAAGACAGAATAGCCATAAGTATTGAGATATAATGTGTAATAATAGCCCATAATGCAATAAATATTGATAACAAAGCATGATGCAAAATGGACGTATCAGCAAACAATACACGACAATGTTGCTCGGGTCCGTCTTGGCCGCAGCGCACCTAGCTATGCGGCTTCATAAGTAGCGAGATGCATCCCCTCTATACACCCACATAGATCATCCGATAGCGCAATGGGTATATAATGTGTCTCCAACCTACCTACTTCTCCAAACACTTTTGCTCTTGTTTTGGGCTCTTATTTCCATGATTTAAGTGAAGTTAACCCAGACCGATGTTGTTTCAGCAGAACTACCAGTGTGTTGTTTTTTTGTGCAAAAATAAAAGTTTCTCGGAACTGGATGGTGGATAATTATTTTATAATATATAGAAAATACGGGAATGAAGAAATACCACAGAAGAGCCATAGGGGGCACAAGAGCAGGGGGCATGGCCACCCCTAGTCATGTCACCTGGGCTTATGGGGCCCCTGTCCACTGCCACACCTAATTCAAGCGCTATAAATTCATGTCTTCGGAGAAAAAAGGGATATAAAGTTTCATCATGTTTTACGATACGAATCCGCCACCACCTCCTGTTCTTTGTCCGGCGCCCTAATCCGGAGTCCATTCGTGGCTCTGTATAGAGGGATTCATCGCCATGGTCATCACCAACCCTTCTCCATCAATAATTTCATGATGCTCACATCCATGTGTGACCAATCTCCTACTGGAGGTAGATGTGATTTGGATGAGATTTTGTACGTAATCATGTTACATTTGTTGGGGCTTGATCCCTAGTATCCACTATTCTGAGATTGATGTTGTTATGACTCTGCTATGCTTAATGCTTGTCACTAGGGCTCAAGTGTCATGATTTCATATCTGAACCTATTATATTTTCATGAATATATTTGTGTTTATGATCTTACCTCCAAGTTGTATGCACCTATTATTGTTTTGAACCCTAGACCCAAAGGCGACACTAATTTGGATACTCTACGGGGATGACTATAATTTGAGGAGTTCATGTATTCACTATGTGTTAATGTTTTGTTCCGGCTCTTTATTAAAAGGAGTGCCTTAATTACTCTTAGTTTCCATTAGGACCCTGCTGCCATGGGTGGGTAGGACAAAAGATGTCATGCAAGTTCTTACCTCAAGCACATATGACTATATATGAAATACATGCTTACATATATGATTGATGAATTGGGGCTATCTTGTATCGCTCTATGTTGTGATATTTACATACTGAATTTCATCTGAACGTCCCATCGCTACTCCATCTCTACGGTTCACTGCTATTGTCTTTGCTACAGTTGCTACTGCTCTACTTGCTACAAACTTTCTACTATTTTGCTGCTATCGTTACTTTATCACTATTGCTATCACTGCTGTCATATTATTGTGCTATTGTGTCTAACATATTCTCCAAATGATTCTTGTGATGATGCTTCTACTTTGCTTGATAATATGTTTCCACTTGGTGAATTACTTGATGCTCAAATCGCTAAAGATAAAGAAATTGAAACTACTAAATTTTTTGAATCACCTCCCGCACCTAGTATTCCTATTATAAGTAAAATATTTGATGTGCCTAAATCATATACATTTGATGAGGATTTTACTATAGAGTTTATGGCCTTGATGGTAAGAATGATTTAGAAGGTCTCATGGCTATAATTAAAGAAAAGGCCATGAACAAAATAATGAAACTTGATCCTAAATTTTTTACATCTCCCATCATTATTGATGATAGGAATTATTAATTCTCTATTCATCCTGAAATTATTACTTTGGTAGAGTCTGATCCTTTTCATGGTTATGAATTTGAAAATTTTATTGCAAACCTAATTAAATTGAATGATATTGCAACCCTATTTGCTCAAGAGGAAAATATTTGATACTATTATATACTTAAGTTATTTCCTTTCTCATTAAAGGGTGATGCTAAAGCATGGTTTAATAATTTTCTCTTTGTTGTGTATGTAATCCCCAGGATATGATCCATTATTTTCCTGGGAAATATTTTCCTGCTCACATGAAACAAGGTGCATTGCAGGAAATTTAAAATTTCAAAAAACTTGAGGAGGAATGTCTCCCTCAAGCTTGGGGAGGCTTCTCACATTACTTAGAGATTTTCCAGATCATCCTGTTAAAAATAGTGAAATTCTAGCGACTACCTAGATAGATGTGCTCGTTGTGTTTCAGGGAGAGGACAGTTGAGCCAGCTCAAGAATTATTGAATAACTTATTGAAATGCCGATGATTGGACACTTCCTAAACAAACTCCAAAGAAGAGAGGTATTCTATCTGTCAGTTCTGAAGATAAGCAAGAAGCTAAGAAATCTATAAAGGAAAAAGGTATTAATGCTGAAGATGTGAAGAATGTATCTCCTACTGAATAAGTCAATGGACTTGTTCCTCCAGAAAAGGTAGTAGAGGTACATTATCTTTATAAATTTAATAAAGGTGATATTCCATAATAAGTCTCGAAGTCAATGTTTAGATGAATTTGATAATTTTGTTGTTAAACAACAAAGCATTAATACGCAGATAAGTGAAGAATTGAAGCAGAATATCATTATTATCGAACGATTGAGTGATGTGCTAATTAAAATTTCTAATGATGTTAAAGTTGTATGTAAGCAATTTTTGATAGTTCACACTCATCTTGAATAAGTTTCTAGATCACACCATGATTTGTTTAGAGACATGTATAAACAACATAATAAACATGCTTATGGAGTAGGAGCTAGAGGTGGTAAATTTACTCAGGATCCTTTGTATCTTGAAGGTCATCCTAAAAGAACTAAACAAGATTCTCGGGTGGTAAATGATAGTGCACCTAATTCACCAAAGAAGAAGAAAAGGAGGAGTAAAACAAAAATTGTGCATGCTTCGAGTGAATCTGTATAGATAAACCTGTTGAGAATCCTAATAATGTTTCTATTTCTGATGCTGAAACTCAAGATGGTGAAGAGCATGTGTCTAGTGATATGATAATAATAATGTTGATAAAGATGTACCACCTAATGATAATAATAAATATGAAAAAGAGGTAGAAGTATAACCAAAAGTTGATTTTGATGACCCACCTCCTAAAAATAAAAAATATGATAGAAGAGATTATGTTGCTAGGAAGGATGGTAGAGAAAGAGAACCATGGATACAAAAGCCCATGCCTTTTCCTAGTAAAACTTTAAAATCTACAGATGAAAAACTTCTAATCATTTTCTCGAATTGTTTAGACCGTTAATTCTACAAGTTCCTCTGACTAGCGCTATGAAAATGCCTTCATATGCTAAGTACATAAAATATATTGTTACTAATAAAAGAAAAAATCCTGAGGCTGAAATTTCTAGAATACTTGCTAATTGTTCTTTCAAAGGAAAATTCTTGAAAAGCTAGGAGATCCGATGATAGCTACCATACCATGCTCTATTAAAAACAACTATGTTAAAACTACTTTATGTGATTTAGGAGGAGGTGCTAGTGTTATGCATCCCTCTCTTTATAAAATACTTGAATAAGTTGATACCCACTAAACTTATCTTTGCAAATGGCTAATAAGACCACTGCTATTCATATTGGTTCTTGTGAGGATGTTCCTATTGTGGTTGCTAATGTTATGATCTTGACAGACTATATAATTCTTGGTAGACCTTTTCTTAACGATGTAGGGTCCGTTATTGATTGTAATAAAAGAAAGCTCACTCTTCATGTTAATGGCAATGAGCATACGGTTTATTTTCCGAGAAAGCCAAATAAAGGAATCAATCTCAATTCTATAGACCAAATTATGACTGTCTTCATTGGAGACTTTGAATGTCCTCTTCCTGTTCCAAAAAAGAAATATCAAACTATTATGATTGGAACCATGCCTATTGAAGCTGAGGTAACATAGTGCTTTACAAAAAAATTGGTTTTGTGTTGCTAAAAAATCCATTAATAAGAATTGAAAACCATATGATAGATAAATTCTGTAATTACAACTTTCTATAACTTGACATTATTCTCTATTTATATTAGTTTTAATAAAGTTTAAATGTTTTAGAATAGCCTGTTTCGCCCGTTATCTGAGTTTTCCACACAATATAAAAGTGCAAATTAAAATAAAAGTTCTTAGAATGCCATGAAAACTCAACACAATTTTTTTTCTAATATTTAAGAATTTCTGGCACAGTGAAAACACCTCAGGGGGGGTGCACCAGGCAGCCACAAGGGCTGGTGGCGCGGCCACCCTGTCAGGCCATGCCATGTGTGCTTGTGGGGCCCACGGGCACCCACTCGCTAAGTGCATGTTGCCCCTTCCTTCTTCCTCTAGAAAATTTCTTTCTTGATCACAAACTCATGTTCTTGTTATTCTATGAACAATTTTCGATCTCTTTGCTCGGAGCTTCGTTTTCAAAAAAATTGGAGGGATTGCTCCTTGGTATGTGATTCCTCCATTGGTCAAATTATTATTTTTCTCTAGTGGTCTATACTTTGACCATTTTATTGCTATAGGTTACTATGAATATGAGCTTGCATGTGAAATTTATTTGGTTCTAAGTAGTTTTGATGCATGGTTCATGCACTAGAAGCTTGTGGGAGTAGTTGCTATCAATTATATTGTGTTTTGTTCACTTTTGTGATTTGCTAAAAAAAATTCAGAAAATGAAGAGGTTAAAGTGAAGCTTCTCAAGGAGCTTCGAAGGCTCATCGAGTCGTGGTTCCGGGAGAGTAGCTCGATACAACTGACGAGTGGATTTTATGCATACTTTTTAAAGTATATTCTAGTGCCAAAATCCCTCATCTCATATCTATCTAGCACTTACTCATGTCTCCAATGCATAATATTTGGTATTTACTTGTTTTACCAAGTTCATTGCACACTTTCTATTTTTATTTGGTTTTTGTTAGTTTTCCTTTGTTTTCTGGTCTTTGTAGGTGTTTGACTTGTTCATGGATTTGGGACATCAAACGAATCATGCTAGGGGTCAAA
Source organism: Aegilops speltoides (assembly GCA_021437245.1). Classification (NCBI taxonomy): domain Eukaryota; kingdom Viridiplantae; phylum Streptophyta; class Magnoliopsida; order Poales; family Poaceae; genus Aegilops; species Aegilops speltoides. The sequence continues at coordinate 318,486,301 of CM038145.1, read as the reverse complement.
CCGTAGAAGTTCCAAGCACTAGATCAAGGCCCTTTGGAGAAGTTGATGATTTGGCATTTATCAAAGTGTCCAAAATGAACATATAAGGCCACAAATGCATCGAGCTCTTTGTTAGCAATCCAACGAGCCCCAAGAACATTAAAATCAGAGTTCGTATGAAGAAATGGCGACCAAAATATGAAGCAACTCCTAAAGTCCAGAGTGAAAGACGGCCTTTCATACGACCGGAGATGCCCGTTTGAGCTCCAGAAAGCAATGAAAATTGGCTAGAACCTTCCAAATTTTGCTTCGATTTCGTCCCTATTTTTCCCTATGAGATCCTTGACGACCAAGGCTTCTATTGGACGTGGATTTGGCTCCCCTTGAGTCCTTGTATGAAAGGGAGAAGGATAGATCAACGGCGAAGACCAGAGGAGAACTCCTATATGAAGACCTCCAACCCTAGCCGCCGACATATCTCATCTCCATCCTCCACAAGTTCCATCAGCGGCCGCCACACTTCCATGGTAGCAACCCCACCATATAGAGAGGGACACGACAAGAAGAAAGGAGGAGAGGAGGCTCCCCCCTATACCTAGCGCAGGTCGGAGGGCTGGTGCCCTCTACATCGCCGCCACCACCACGATGCTCCTCTTCATCTCCAACATCATGTTGGCTTTTAACTTGTCTCAGTCCTCTACCTACTCCATCTACATGTTTGAGTGAATTACTAGTTCTTGGGGAATAGGATGAACTCTAGTTTTTACTCGCATCAAATAATTTGGTGCGATATGAAATAACCTTTTCATGTATTGTTAATGTTCTTCGTGATGTTGGGTGAAGTACACCATCCAACATTTGCCAATTTTGGACACACGGATATTACTATTGGACGAAGTAGAGAGCAGAGAAAGCAAGTTACCGTAATCTCTAGGGAAGTGGAGGAGAAAAAGTGACATTAGTATCCTCTACCAATCCCGTCTCTACCAATTCGATAGGGGAGTAACGGAGACCGCCCTTTGGCTGCGTCCATCGGGAAACCCTTAATCACGTTGCTATAACCCGCTGGGGGAGGAACGGTGGCGGCGTGCGTGATACGGTTGACTACATGTTAGCTCCGTATACTGTACCAGGCCCACAAATATCTACATGAAAAGTGGATTAAGTATCCATAGGACGTGCATGTAGTAATGATTCTGAATGCCTCGAGAATGCTTTTTACTCAAGCATCGCCCCCTTATTTTTTTTAGTTATGTTTCTACTTTTGCTTAGTTATTTAGACAAAACCACCCTTATTATCGTGTCATTAACAACCGATGAATAGACTATTTCCAGATAACATTTTAGGTGTGAAACTAGCCACATGTGTGACAACATAGCTGTGGGGCTGGTAGATACCAGTGCAACCACCGCTCCATGTGGGGTTGACATATTCTATGTACCGCGAATTGCAATAGCCCTGTGCCCTTGCAGGTCATCGAGCTTTTCTGACGCCGTTGCTGCGGAGCAAAAGTGCTCGGTTATTACCTTCCCGCTCACACATAGTTTATTTTATTAGTTGTTATTTATCTTTCAGTTTTCCCTATTATCAAAATAAAAAAACACTAATCATGTCTTCTAAGATGTCCATTCAAGATATTTTGCAAGAGTGGAATAGTGTCCATGAAAATAAAAAGCTATTTGCTATCATAAAAAAGAAGCAGAAGAAAATTAAGCTAATTAAGCTAAAAGAATTGTTAAAATTGGTGAATAACTATTCATCAATGATATGTGTTGCATACCCTCTACCATGTGAAGAATGCCAATCTTAAGAGCACCTAAATTATAAATGTCAGTATAGTATCGATCCAATACTAGCAACTTATAATAGTAGTGATAAATGTCATGCTAGTATGGAATTCATACAACTAGTGCTTCTTGTTGGTACCGGTGGAATTCTTCGTAGAAGAAGTAATACAAGGGTAAAGTGCATTTTGCTAGAAACCATTTATGATAAGGTGCACCGTATTCATTGCTTTTGCCTAGATAATTTTTGTGATAATGGTGAAGAATGGACCAGAGCGGACCGCGGCCGCCTTGGGAGAAAGTAACCTTTTGTTGGACTCAGAAAATGATAAAGAAAAGGATGTACTTCATGATGAGAAAACAACCCCCTATGTTGATGAAAGGCTGCAAGAATGGGTAAGGGAACATGAACTAAATATTATCCAATCTAACTTTCAACAAACAAATGGGTATGCTAAAGAACCATCTATCTTGGATGAAACGTGCCTAGAGGAAGGGAACACCAAGAAAAATGAAGAGGAGGAACGGATTGATCACCCGCCTTCATCTTCCACCCATGAGAGTAACCTTTTGCACACCCTTTATATGTTATTTGATGAAGCAACTCTTGGAAAGGATATAACGTCCATCAATATTAAAGAACTAAATTTATTCGTAGACAAATGTGCAGGTATGATGTGTTCTTTGTATCAAAGTTATTGCTTATATTGTGGTTCTCGCGGGCACGTCGACTTTCAATACATGAATGCTTATGATCAAGTGATAGCAAATTATAACAATAATATGACAGATATCTCCAAGGAACTCCTATGGTGTGTAGTAAGCAAAAGTCCAGGTATATTATTTGCTGAGATCCAAGTCGATGCTTGAGCACACAACAGTGATGCCATAATCGAATGGATGTACGATAAAATGTGCTCTGCATACGAGTATTATCAAGGCCATCATCTTGAAGAAGAAGAAGAGTAAGAAGAAGAGAATGAGTAAGAGGAGTTCACGATAAAAGAACCCTCCAATATACAGGTGATGTCTAGTATGCAACCTTCTTCTTGTAGACTCGTGTTGGGCTGATACGTCTCCAACGTATCTACTTTTTTCTCACGCTTTTCCTCTTGTTTTGGACTCTAATTTGCATGATTTGAATGAAACTAACCCCGGACTAACACTGTTTTCAGCAGAACTACCATGGTGTTGTTTTTATGCAGAAATAAAAGTTCTCGGAATGGAATGAAACTTTTTGAGGATTTTTTATACCAATAATAAGAATTTTTGGAGCCAATACCCACCACAGAGGGGCCCCTGGGTGGGCACAACCCACCAGGGTGTGGCCCCCTCTCCTGGCGGGCCCAGGTGGGTTGTACCCACCTGGTGGCCCCGCTGACGACCCCCTGATACTATAAAATCACATTATTCTAGAAAAAAACCAGGGATAAAGAATTATCGCGATCCACGAGACGGAGCCGCCGCCAAGCCTTATTCTTCCTCAGGAGGGCAGATCTGGAGTCCATTTGGGGCTCCGGAGAGGGGGATCTTCGTTCTACGTCATCACCAACCAATCTCCATTGCCAATTCCATGATGCTCCCCACCGGGAGTGAGTAACTCCTTCGTGGGCTTGCTGGTCGGTGAGGAGTTGGATGAGATTCATCATGTAATCGAGTTAGTTTTGTTAGGGCTTGATCCCTAGTATCCACAACGTTCTTAGATTGATGTTGCTATGACTTTGCTATGCTTAATGCTTGTCACTTTGGGAACGGGTGCCATGAACTCAGATCTGAACCGTTTATGAATTCATCATTATATCCATGTTTTAGATCCGATCTTGCTCACCTACTACGTGTTATGATCCAGCAACCTCGGAGTGACAACAACCGGGCCTACTCCCGGTGATGACCGTAGTTTGAGGAGTTCATGTATTCACTATGTGTTAATGCTTTGTTCCTATTCTCTATTAAAAGGAGGCCTTAGGGCATGTACAATGGTTCTATCTTAGCAATGCCACGTAGGATAGATGATGAGGTGGAGGAGAGAGAACTCATAAGAAAAGGCTTGTCTTCTCTTATTTAAGAGAAGACAAGAGGTGATCTCTTAGCACAATATGTCTCACCACATTTTTAGGAATTACTAGTTATTGAAGATAAGGCTAAGATATGACTCATTGTAGACAAATTTTTTTGTCATCTCTAAATCACATGCAAGACTTAAGATAAGACTATCTTATCAACCATTGTACATGCCCTTAATATGGACCCCGCTGCCACGGGAGGGTAGGACAAAAGATGTCATGCAAGTTCTTTTAATAAAGCATGTATGCCTATTTATGGAATACATGCCTACATTATATCGATGAACTGGAGCTAGTGCCGTATCGCCCTAGGTAATAACTGTTACATGATGAATATCATCCAACAAGTCACCGATCCAATGCCTATGAATTTATTTATATTGATCTTGCTGCGCTACTATTGCTATCATCACTGTTACTCTTGCTACAAATTACTGCTATCACTGTTACTGTTACCATTGCTGCTGTCACTACTATCAAAACTATCAAACTACTTTGCTACTGATCACTTTGGTGCAGATAAGTAATCTCCAGGTGTGGTTGAATTGACAACTCAGATGCTAATACCTTGAAATATTCTTTGGCTCCCCTTGTGTCGAATCTATAAATTTGGGTTGAATACTCTAACCTCGAAAACTGTTGCGATCCCCTATACTTGTGGGTTATCAAGACCTTTTTCTGGCGCAGTTGCCGGGGAGCATAGCAATATTTGTTGAGTCCTTGGGATTATTATCATATTATCACTATGAGGAATCTGAAGGATCCTAAGCCGAAGATATTTCCCTCAAGTACGAGGGGAGGTAAGAAACTGCCATCCAGTTCTGCTTTAGATTCACCTTTTGTTATGAGTAAAGTTGCAACACCACCACATGCTATTAATCCTGTTAAGTCACAAGTTATTGATGATGCTACTTCTACTATGAATGATGCTTATGATGATGCTAGTACCATGCTTGATAATGATGATGTGCCACTTGGTGATTTTCTTGATGAACAAATTGCTAGAGTTATACAACATGATGTTGTTGAATCTGATGATGAACTTGAAACTGAATCTCCTGAAACACCTGCTAGAACTAGCCTTCCTAGATATGAACTGCCTAAGGTACCAGAAGGTTATGTTATGAGTGAAGAAGCCAATAGAGATATTGTTGCTTGCAATGATAGAGATGATCTAGAGAAATTACTATGCAAGTATAAAGAAAAATCTCTGAATGCTAGAATGAAACGTGATCCTAAGTTTGCTACTTCACCTATCTGTATTGCTGATAAGGATTATGAATTCTCTGTCGACCCAGAGTTAATTACTTTGGTTGAATTTGATCCTTTCCATGGTTATGAAACTGAAACTGTTGTGGCACATCTTACTAAGTTGAATGATATAGCCACCCTTTTTACTCACAATGAGAAAACCCGCTACTACTTTATTCTCAAATTATTTCCTTTCTCTTTAAAGGGTGATGCTAAAGCTTGGTACAATACTCTTGCTCCTGGTTGTGTGCGTAGTCGCCAGGATATGATTTATCACTTCTTTGAAAAATATTTTCCTACTCGTAAGAAACAAGCTGCCTTACAGGAAATATTTAACTTTCTGGAAAATAAAGAATAGAGTCTCCCACAAGCTTGGGGGAGGCTCTAATCATCCTCATAAGAAAAATGAAATACTTGATATCTTCTATAACAAACTAACCGATGCTTCTAGGGATTTCCTAGATAGTTGTGTTGGGGAACGTTGCATAAAATAAAAAATTTCCTACGTTCACCAAGATCAATCTATGAGTTCATCCAGCAACGAGAGAGAGGAGTGCATCTACATACCCTTGTAGATCGCGAGCGGAAGCGTTCAAGAGAACGGGGTTGAGGGAGTCGTATACGTCGTGATCCAAATCACCGGAGATCCTAGTGCCGAAAGGACGGCACCTCCGCGTTCAACACACGTACGGTCAGCGTGACGTCTCCTCCTTATTGATCTAGCAAGGGGGAAGGAGAGGTTGATGAAGATCCAACAGCATTTCCTATATATAATTCTTCACCTCCTATATATAATTCTTCACCTCCGGACCATTCCGGAACTCCTCGTGACGTCCGGGATCTCATCCGGGACTCCGAACAACTTTCAGTTTGCTGCATACTAATATCTCTACAACCCTAGCGTCACCAAACCTTATGTGTAGACCCTACGGGTTCGGAGATATGCACATGACCGAGACGCCTCTCCGGTCAATAACCAACAGCGGGATCTAGATACCCATGTTGGCTCCCACATACTCCTCGATGATCTCATCGGATGAACCACGATGTCGAGGATTCAATTAACCCCGTATTCAATTCCCATTGTCAGTCGGTACGTTACTTGCCCGAGACTCAATCGTCGGTATCCCAATACCTCGTTTAGTCTCGTTAGCGGCAAGTCACTTTACTCGTACCGTAATGCATGATCCCGTGACCAGACACTTGGTCACATTGAGCTCATTATGATGATGCATTACCGAGTGGGCCCAGAGATACCTCTCCGTCATACGGAGTGACAAATCCCAGTCTCGATTCGTGCCAACCCAACAGACACTTTTGGAGATACCCGTAATGCACCTTTATAGTCACCCAGATACGTTGTGACGTTTGGCACACCCAAAGCACTCCTACGGTGTCCGGGAGTTGCACAATCTCACGGTCTAAGGAAATGATACTTGACAATTGGAAAAGCTCTAGCTAAACGAACTACACGATCTTTGAGCTATGCTTAGAATTGGGTCTTGTCCATCACATCATTCTCCTAATGATGTGATCCCGTTATCAGTGACATCCAATGCCCATAGTCAGGAAGCCTTGACTATATGTCGATCAACGACCTAGTCAACTAGAGGCTCACTAGGGACTTGTTGTGGTCTATGTATTCACACGTGTATTACGATTTCCGGATAACACAGTTATAGCATGAATAATAGACAATTATCATGAACAAAGAAATATAATAATAACCATTTATTATTGCCTCTAGGTCATATTTCTAACAGTCTCCCACTTGCACTAGAGTCAATAATCTAGTTACATTGTGATTTATCGAACACCTATTGCATTCTGGTGTTGATCATGTTTTGCCCTAGGGAGAGGTTTAGTCAACGGATCCGCTACATTCAGATCCGTATGTACTTTACAAATATCTATGTCTCCATCTTGAACATTTTCACGGATGGAGTTGAAGCGACGCTTGATGTGCCTGGTCTTCTTGTGAAACCTGGGCGCCTTGGCAAGTGCAATAGCTCCAGTGTTGTCAAAGAAGAGTGTGACCGGCCCCGACGCATTGGGTATGACTCCTAGGTCAATGATGAACTCCTTCACCCAGATTGCTTCATGCTCTGCCTCCGAGGCTGCCATGTACTCCGCTTCACATGTAGATCCCGCCACGACGCCTCGCTTGCAATCGCACTACCATCGCCCCACCATTCAAAATATACACGTATCCGGTTTGTGACTTAGAGTCATCCAGATCTGTGTCGAAGCTAGCATCGACGTAACCCTTTACGACGAGCTCTTCATCACCTCCATATACGAGAAACATGTCCTTAGTCCTTTTCAGGTACTTAAGGATGTTCTTGACCGCTGTCCAGTGTTCCTTGCCGGGATTACTTTGGTACCTTCCTACCAAACTTACGGCAAGGTTTATATCAGGTCTGGTACAGGTCATGGCATACATGATAGACCCTATGGTTGAGGCATAGGGGATGACACTCATCTCTTCTTTATCTTCTGCCGTGGTCGGGCATTGAGCCAAGCTCAATTTCACACCATGCAACACAGGCAAGAACACCTTCTTGGACTGATCCATATTGAACTTCTTCAATATCTTATCAAGGTATGTGCTTTGTGAAAGACCTATGAGGCGTCTCGATATATCTCTATAGATTTTGATGCCTAATATGTAAGCAGCTTCTCCAAGGTCCTTCATTGAAAAACACTTATTCAAGTACGCCTTTATGCTGTCCAAAAGTTCTATATCATTTCCCATCAAAAGTATGTCATCCACATATAATATGAGAAATGCTACAGAGCTCCCACTCACTTTCTTGTAAACGCAGGCTTCTCCATAAGTCTGCATAAACCCAAACGCTTTAATCATCTCATTAAAGCAAATGTTCCAACTCCGAGATGCTTGCACCAGCCCATAGATGGAGCGCTGGAGCTTGCATACCTTGTTAGCATTCTTAGGGTCGACAAAACCTTCCGGCTGCATCATATACAGTTCTTCCTTAAGGTGACCATTAAGGAAAGCCGTTTTGACGTCCATTTGCCATATCTCATAATCATAGTATGCGGCAATTGCTAACATGATTCGGACGGACTTCAGCTTCGCTACGGGAGAGAAAGTCTCATCGTAGTCAATCCCTTGAACTTGTCGATAACCCTTAGCGACAAGTCGAGCTTTATATATGGTGACATTACCATCTGCGGTCTTCTTCTTCTTAAAGATCCATTTGTTTTCTATTGCTCGCCGATCATCGGGCAAGTCTGTCAAAGTCCACACTTTGTTTTCATACATGGATCCTATCTCGGATTGCATGGCTTCAAGCCATTTGCTGGAATCTGGGCCCGCCATCGCTTCTTCATAGTTCGAAGGTTCACCATTGTCGAACAATATGATTTCTAAGACAGGATTGCCGTACCACTCTGGTGTGGAACGTGTCCTTGTGGACCTTCGAAGTTCAGTAGGAGCTTGATCCGAAGTATCTTGATCATCATCATTAACTTCCTCTCTTGTCGGTGCAGGCACCACAGGAACATTTTCCTGAGTTGCGCTACTCACCGTTTCAAGGGGTAGTACTTCATCAAGCTCTACTTTCCTCCCACTTAATTCTTTCGAGAGAAACTCTTTCTCCGGAAAGGACCCGTTCTTGGCAACAAAGATCTTGCCTTCGGATCTTAAGTAGAAAGTATACCCTATGGTGAATACGCATTTTTCCGACTTGGGTTCGAGCTTCTCAGGTTAAAGTTTCTTGACATAAGCATCGCATCCCCAAACTTTTAGAAACGACAGCTTAGGTTTCTTCCCAAACCATAATTCATACGGTGTTGTCTCAACGGATTTAGATGGTGCCCTATTTAAAGTGAATGTAGCTGTCTCTAGAGCGTATCCCCAAAATGATAGCGGTAAATCAGTAAGTGACATCATAGATCGCACCATATCCAATAGAGTGCGATTACGACGTTCGGACACACCATTTCGCTGAGGTGTTCCAGGCGGCGTGAATTGTGAAACGATTCCACATTTCCTTAAGTGCGTACCAAATTTGTGACTAAAATATTCTCCCCCACGATCTGATCGCAGGAACTTTATCTTTCGGTCACGTTGATTCTCTACCTCATTCTGAAATTCCTTGAACTTTTCAAAGGTCTCAGACTTGTTATTCATCAAGTAGACATACCCATATCTACTCAAGTCATCAGTGAGAGTGAGAACATAACGATATCCTCCGTGAGCCTCAACGCTCATTGGACCGCACACATCAGTATGTATGATTTCCAACAAGTTGGTTGCTCGCTCCATTGTTCCGGAGAACGGAGTCTTGGTCATCTTGCCCATGAGGCATGGCTCGCATGTGTCAAACGATTCATAATCTAGAGACTCTAAAAGTCCATCAGCATGGAGCTTCTTCATGCGCTTGACACCAATGTGACCAAGGCGGTAGTGCCACAAGTATGTGGGACTATCATTATCAACTTTACATCTTTTGGTATTCACACTATGAATATGTGTAACATTACGCTCGAGATTCATTAAGAATAAACCATTCACTAGCGGGGCATGACCATAAAACATATCACTCATATAAATAGAACAACCATTATTCTCGGATTTAAATGAGTAGCCATCTCGAATTAAACGAGATCCTGATACAATGTTCATGCTCAAAGCTGGTACTAAATAACAATTATTGAGGTTCAAAACTAATCCCGTAGGTAAATGTAGAGGTAGCGTGCCGACGGCGATCACATCGACCTTGGAACCATTTCCGACGCGCATCGTCACCTCGTCCTTCACTAGTCTCCGCTTATTCCGCAGCTCCTGCTTTGAGTTACAAATATGAGCAACCGCACCGGTATCAAATACTCAGGAGCTACTACGAGCACTGGTAAGGTACACATCAATTACATGTATATCACATATACCTTTGGTTTTGCCGGCCTTCTTGTCCTCTAAGTACTTGGGGCAGTTCCGCTTCTAATGACCACTTCCCTTGCAATAAAAGCACTCAGTCTCAGGCTTGGGTCCATTGCTTGACTTTCCTGGCAACTGGCTTACCAGGCGCGGCAACTTCCTTGTCGTCCTTCTTGAAGTTCTTCTTACCCTTGCCCTTCTTGAACTTAGTGGTTTTATTCACCATCAACACTTGATGTTCCTTTTTGATATCTACCTCTGCTGATTTCAGCATTGAATATACCTCAGGAATGGTCTTTTCCATCCCCTGCATATTGAAGTTCATCACAAAGCTCTTGTAGCTTGGTGGGAGCGACTGGAGAATTCTGTCAATGACCGCGTCATCCGGGAGATTAACTCCCAGTTGAGTCAAGCGGTTGTGCAACCCAGACATCTTGAGTATGTGCTCACTAACAGAACTGTTTTCCTCCATCTTACAGCTAAAGAACTTGTCAGAGACTTCATATCTCTCGACCCGGGCATGAGCTTGGAAAACCTTTTTCAGCTCCTCGAACATCTCATATGCTCCGTGTTGCTCAAAACGCTTTTGGAGCCCCGGTTCTAAGCTGTAAAGCATGCCGCACTGAACGAGGGAGTAATCATCAGCACGAGACTGCTAAGCGTTCATAATGTCTTGGTTCTATGGGATTGGTGCTACACCTAGCGGTGCTTCTAGGACATAATCTTCCTTGGCAGCTATGAGGATGATCCTCAGGTTCTGGACCCAGTCTGTATAGTTGCTGCCATCGTCTTTCAGCTTGGTTTTCTCTAGGAATGCGTTGAAGTTCAGGTGGACATGAGCATTGGCCATTTGATCTACAAGACATATTGTAAAGATTTTAGACTAAGTTCATGATAATTAAGTTCATCTTAATCAAATTATTTAATGAACTCCCACTCATCACGTGAGACGGACTAGTTAACATCGGTGAACATCTTCATGTTGATCGTATCTTCTATACGACTCATGCTCGACCTTTCGGTCTTCCGTGTTCCGAGGCCATGTCTGTACATGCTAGTCTCGTCAAGTCAACCTAAGTGTATTGCGTGTGTAAATCTGGCTTACACCCGTTGTATTCGAACGTTAGGATCTATCACACCCGATCATCATGTGGTGCTTCGAAACAACGAACCTTCGCAACGGTGCACAGTTAGGGGGAACACTTTTCTTGAAACTATCATGAGGGATCATCTTACTTACTACCGTCGTTCTAAGTAAACAAGATGAAAAACATGATAAACATCACATGCAATCATAATAGTGACATGATATGGCCAATATCTTATAGCTCCTTTGATCTCCATCTTCGGGGCTCCATGATCATCTTCGTCACCGGCATGACACCATGATCTCCATCATCATGATCTCCATCATCATGATCTCCATCATCGTGTCTTCATGAAGTTGTCACGCCAACGACTACTTCTACTTCTATGGCTAACGCGTTTAGCAATAAAGTAAAGTAGTTTACATGGCGTTCTTCAATGACACGCAGGTCATACAAAAAATAAAGACAACTCCTATGGCTCCTGCCGGTTGTCATACTCATCGACATGCAAGTCGTGATTCCTATTACAATAACATGATCTCATACATCACATATATATCATTCATCATTCATCACAACTTTGGCCATATCACATCACAAAAAACAAGTTAGATGTCCTCTAATTGTTGTTGCAAGTTTTTACGTGGCTTCTATAGGTCATCTAGCCAGAAGTTTTCTTACCTACGTTAAAGCCACAACATGATTTGCCAACTTCTATTTAACCTTCATAAGGACCCTTTTCATCGAATCCGCTCCAACTAAAGTGGGAGAGACAGACACCCGTTAGCCACCTTATGCAACTAGGCATGTCAGTCGGTGGAACCTATCTCACGTAAGCGTACGTGTAAGGTCGGTCTGGGCCGCTTCATCCCACAATACCGCTGAAGCAAAATAAGACTAGTAGTGGCAAGAAAGTTGACAACATCTACGCCCACAACAAATTGTGTTCTACTCGTGCAAACAGAACTACGCATAGGCCTAGCTCATGATGCCACTGTTGGGGAACGTTGCATAAAATAAAAAATTTCCTATGTTCACCAAGATCAATCTATGAGTTCATCCAGCAACGAGAGAGAGGAGTGCATCTACATACCCTTGTAGATCGCGAGCGGAAGCGTTCAAGAGAACGGGGTTGAGGGAGTCGTACACGTCGTGATCCAAATCACCGGAGATCCTAGCGCCGAAAGGACGGCACCTCCGCGTTAAACACACGTACGGTCAGCGTGACGTATCCTCCTTCTTGATCCAGCTAGGGGGAAGGAGAGGTTGATGAAGATCCAGCAGCACGACGGCGTGGTGGTGGATGCAGCAGGGATCCGGCAGGGCTTCGCCAAGCGTCTGCTGGAGGGAGAGGTGTAGCAAGGGGGAAGGGAGGCGCCAGGGGAAAGGGTGCGGCTGCCCTCCCTCCCCCCTCTTTATTTAGGGTCCCCAGGGGGGCGGCGGCCCTGGAGATGGGATCTCCAGGGGGCGGCGGCCAAGGGGGGGAACTTGCCCCCCAAGGCAAGTGGAGGCGCCCCCTCCCCTAGGGTTCCCAACCCTAGGCGTAGGGGGGGGGGGCAAGGGGGGGCGAACCAGCCCACCAGGGGCAGGTCCCCTCCCCACTTCATCCCACGGGGCCCTCCGGGATAGGTGGCCCCACCCGGTGGACCCCCGGGCCCTTCCGGTGGTCCCGGTACAATACCGGTGACCCCGAAACTTTCCCGATGGCCAAAACAGCACTTCCTATATATAATTCTTCACCTCCGGACCATTCTGGAACTCCTCGTGATGTCCGGGATCTCATCCGGGACTCCGAACAACTTTTGGTTTGCTGCATACTAATATCTGTACAACCCTAGCGTCACCGAACCTTAAGTGTGTAGACCCTACGGGTTCGGGAGATATCGAACATGACCGAGACGCCTCTCCGGTCAATAACCAACAGCGGGATCTGGATACCCATGTTGGCTCCCACATACTCCTCGATGATCTCATCGGATGAACCACGATGTCGAGGATTTAGTTAACCCCCTATTCAATTCCCTTTGTCAATTGGTATGTTACTTGCCCGAGACTCGATCGTCGGTATCCCAATACCTCGTTTAGTCTCGTTACCGGCAAGTCACTTTACTCGTACCGTAATGCATGATCCCGTGACCAGACACTTGGTCACATTGAGCTCATTATGATGATGCATTAGCGAGTGGGCCCAGAGATACCTCTCCGTCATACGGAGTGACAAATCCCAGTCTCGATTCGTGCCAACCCAACAGACACTTTCGGAGATACCCGTAATGCACCTTTATAGTCACCCAGTTACGTTGTGACGTTTGGCACACCCAAAGCACTCCTACGGTGTCCGGGAGTTGCACAATCTCATGGTCTAAGGAAATGATACTTGACAATTGGAAAAGCTCTAGCTAAACGAACTACACGATCTTTGAGCTATGCTTAGAATTGGGTCTTGTCCATCACATCATTCTCCTAATGATGTGATCCCGTTATCAATGACATACAATGCCCATAGTCAGGAAGCCATGACTATATGTCGATCAACGAGCTAGTCAACTAGAGGCTCACTAGGGACTTGTTGTGGTCTATGTATTCACATGTGTATTACGATTTCCGGATAACACAGTTATAGCATGAATAATAGACAATTATCATGAACAAAGAAATATAATAATAACCATTTATTATTGCCTCTAGGGCATATTTCCAACAAGTTGTGCTGGTTGTGTTTTCAGGGAACGAACTATTGCTCAAGCTGAAGAATTATTGAATAACATATTGAAAAATTATGATGATTGGACTATTCCTGAACCACTCCCTAAACCCACTCCAAAGAAGAGGGGCATATTATATCTCAGTCCTGAAGATATGCAAGAGGCAAAGAAATCTATGAAGGAAAAATGTATTAAAGCTGAGGATGTTAAAAATTTACCTCCTATTGAAGAAATACATGGGCTTAATACACCACCACTGCCTAAGGTGATAGAGGTAAATTCTCTTGTGAAGTTCAATGAAAATTTTAATCCTCACAATATGCATCCTAGTCAATGCCTTTATGAGTTTGAAAACTATATTAGAAAACAAGATCACTTCAATGCAAATGTTATGAAACAATTGAAATACAATTCTGATATGATTGCCCACTTGAGTGACTTGTTATTTAGAATCTCAAATGATGTTATAGGTGTTGGAAAACATGCTTCTATGGTTCAAACCCAGTTAGAACAAGTTTCTAAATAACAAACAGCGTGTTTGGCAACGATGGGGAGAGGGAATGGGAATTCCGAGATGGGAGTTTGTAGAGGGATTAGCATGGGAAATTGATATTAAATCCCATTCCTTTGTTTGGCATGTGAAGGCAGTTAGACTAGGGAATTTAAGAGAGAGTTAACTGCACCTATTTAGTTGGTAGGATTAGGCAGGGGCTAAAACACTTTCAACGGTGCCCCTTCTCTTGCGCACGTACCAAACAAACTAATCGTTATATTCTTTTGTCAATTCCCAATCCCCACTCCAATTACCTGGGGTCCCCAGGGAAGAGATCTGAGGGAGTTAGGCCTCTTAATTCCCCTTCCCATTCCCTTCACAATTACCATGTCCCCGAGCCAATCAAAGGATTTTAAGACTCACATACTATAAACTCCCATTCCCAATCTTCAATTCCCTCCAACCAAACACGCTAAAAGAGAATTGCTTGATGAAATGAATCATAATATACATGACTTTGTTGTTAGAGTTGCAACTAGAGGAGGTAAAATGACTTAGGAACCACTTTATCCTGAGGGACACCCTAAAAGAATAGGACAAGATACACAATGGAACAACACTAGTGCACCTAGTCCTTCTAAAAAGAAAAAGAAAAAGAAAAATGATAGGACTTTGCATACTTATAGTGAACCTGAAATAGAGAAACCTCCTAATAATGAAAATGAAACTTCTATCTGATACCGAAACTCAATCTAGTAATGAACACTCACCTAATGAATGAAAAAGATAATGATGAGGTTCATGAAGACACTCAACCAAGTAATGATAAAGAACCAGATAATGATGTTGAGATAGAACCACCTGTTGATCTTGATAACCCACAACCCAAAAGTAAAAGATATGATAAAAGAGACTTCATTGCTAGAAAACATGGTAAAGAAATAGAACCATGGGTTCAAAAACCTATGCCTTTTCCATCCAAGTCAACTAAAAAGAATGGTGATGAAGAATTTAAACACTTTGGTGAAATGCTGAGGCCAGTCTTTTTGGGTACTCGCTTGACTGACATCTTGAAAATGCCTCCTTATGCAAAGTATATGGAAGACATCATTACAAATAAGAGAAAAATACCGGAAGATGAAATCTCCACTATGCTTGCTAATTACACTTTCAAAGATGGAGTACCTAAAAAACTTGGAAATCCGGGAATACCAACTATACCTTGCTCCATCAAAAAGAATTATGTGAAAACTGCTTTGTGTGATTTAGGAGCTGGTGTTAGTGTTATGCCTTTCTCTTTATATAAAAGACTTGACTAGAATAAACTCACACCTACTGAAATATCTTTGCAAATGGCTGACAAGTCAACTGCCATACCTATCGGTATCTGTGAGGATGTGCCCATTGTTGTTGTTGCTAATGTTACTATTTTGACTGACTTTGTTATACTTGAGATGCCTGAGGATGACAACATGTCGATTATCCTTGGCAAACCCTTCGTGAATACTGCAGGGGCTATGATTGATTACAATAAAAGCACGATCACTTTTCATATTAATGGTAATGAGCATATGGTGCACTTTCCGAAGAAACAATTCCAAGTGAATGGTATTAATGTTATCGAAAAATCTCCGACAATCACTATTGGAAGTTTTCAAATACCTCTACCTACTGTCAAAATGAAATATGAAATGCTTATTGTCGGGGAGATGCATATCCCCATTGAGGTAACTTAGTGATTTACAAAAGTTCTTTGGTTTCATGCTAATCGAAAGTGGTTGTTAATAAGACCTGATCAACCTTATTAATGAATCATTTTTGAACGGCATGAAGTTGATGAATTTAGTAAGCACTACTTTCTGTCCCTACTTTTTATTCTCTGTTTTTATTAGTTAAATAAAATAAATGTCATGTTTTGTCTGTTTTCTGAATTTCCCGTGCAATAAAAAATGACCCAAAAATAAAAGTTCTCAGAATATTTAAGAATTTTTGGTGCAAAAATAACCAGAGGGGGGTGCACCTGGTGGGCACAACCCACCAAGGCGCGCCAGCACCCCCTGGCGCGCCCTGGTGGGTTGTGGTCCCCACGTGGGCCCCCTCACTTATCCCTTCATCCCACACCATCTCTCTCCACCATAAAAAAATCACTCCTGCTCTCTCTCCCGAGTTCTTGCTCATTTTGCTGCCATTTTCAATTTCTTTGCTCGAAGCTCCATTTCCGAAACTGTTTCGGGGATTTGTTGCTTGGTATGTGGCTCCACCACTTGTCCAATTAGTTTTTGTTTTAGTGGTTTATACTTTGAATAAATAGCTACTCTTGGTGCATCTGTAGATGTGCTTGCATGTTCAATTCTTAGTGTCCTAAGTAGTTTGAATGCTTGCTGTGGACTCTATGTATCCCTATGAGTAGTTGCTATTAGTTTTGTGAAATTTTGTTGGAAACAATTTGTGAACTAAAAATTCAGATTTTTTGTTCATAGGAAAAAATGTACGCGGACATGAATATCTTCAGGAAATTTGGCTCTAGGAAGAACTCCAAGGGTGTTATTGGGGAGTCTTCTGACAATGATCTCCACCTTCGGAGGTTGGCG
This sequence comes from Aegilops speltoides, assembly GCA_021437245.1. NCBI lineage: Eukaryota > Viridiplantae > Streptophyta > Magnoliopsida > Poales > Poaceae > Aegilops > Aegilops speltoides. The sequence goes on along the minus strand of CM038145.1, from coordinate 318,469,443 downwards.
GAGGTACGGCCGTGCGAATGGCCGCACATCCTGTCCCTACAAGAAGCTGCAATTCATGAGGAGTTCATGCAATTCATTGCCAACGCCGGTCTCATCGGCTTCATCGCAGATGAGTGTGACCAACACCAAATCCTCACAAATGTCTTTGTTCAAAGCTTTACATTCTTGCCTAGAAATAATCCCCCTGAAGTGAGCTTTGATTTATATGCTGAAAACCATCAGATACCACTTACTGAATTTTGTGACATATGCATGATCTCGTCTGATGGGAGCTTGGCTGAGCCTAGGCCTGCTGAGTTTGAGGATTTATGTCGCACTTTGACAGTGGATGATGAGAGGAGAGTGTCAGCCGTCACTGCAAATGTCTTACATTTTCCTGTTGTTCGTTACTTTGCACTTTTTATTTCCAAATGCTTACTTGCTAGGGAAAAGGTGGGTGCACTTAGTTCACCAGACCTTGCTGTGTTACTCGTGCAATAGAGGGCGACAACATTTATAGCTTGGTAGCTATTGTGGCTCGTCGCCTCCATCTTAATAAATCACAAGGGAAAATACATGGTGGGATTTTTGCTACTCGTTTGGCAGCTCACTTCGAGGTTGCAATATGTCCCCATGATGTCCCTCTTACCACAATTTATCTAGATCGTGCAGCCATGCATCACCACCACTTTCTTGCACATGATAAACCTGATATTGCCATTCCTTATAACCTGGTTTATAGCATTGATACTCGTGATGTTATCCCCTTGCCTGCACCTGCTTTGTTTGATTCTATTGCCAGGGGCGGATATCGGATTATGCCTGCAGACATCCTCACCTACTAGAATGCTTAGGCTGCTGCCGAGGCTGCACAGGCACCTCCGTAGTGGGATGTGTGGATGCCCGCTCCTCGGGATCCCTACTACCCTCTAGGCTACTGACCAAGTTAGGCAAAAGCCTAAGCTTGGGGGAGTACGTGTTTTTCACCGACATTATATTCATGTTCATATATCATTCTATCTGTCAGTGCTCACACTTTTTCATTGTATCATCCATGCTTAGATTTATTTTTCTTGCTTTCTTCTTGTGTGTTTGAAAAACCTTAGAAAAACCAAACAAATAGTTGTAGTAATTTACTTTCTATGCATGCTTAGTAGTAATATTAAAAAGAAAACCCAAAAATATTTCCTTAGTCTTCTTTTGCTTGTTGGGAGCTCTCCCTTGTAAATAGTTTTTCTCGTTTTTGTCCTTTTTATTTGCTTGTTGAAGAAAACCAAAAACTCCAAAAATATTTCAGTGTGTTTCTCTGAATTTCTTTTCCTTGTATTTGAGTCTTACCGAGGAGAAGACCATGATGAAAATGTTGAGTGGCTCTCATATGAATAACTATTGAACTAATAAAGAGCTCATTTTACCTTGTCTTCTCCTGTTGAATAAAATATTGCAGATTCCATCTTAGTCCATGGCACTCTTGCACTATTATTATTTTCATATCATTTGATCGTGCATGTGAAAGGTAATAATGACGATATTCGATGAGCTGGCCGTGGCAAAGAGAAACTGGTATGAACTCGGCTTGTTCTTGTTGTGTAAATATGTTTAACCTAGTGCCCATGATTCAGCCCATTATTATTAAACATGTTTGGAATGACAATTAGAGATTACAGTTTCTCATGCCATGCATAAATAGTTGGGAGTTGATAATGATTTATCTTAGAGATCAACATAGCGTTAAAATGATTGTGATTTAGTATGATGATATGGTATCCTCCTCTGAATGTTCGAGTGGCTTGACTTGGTACATGTTCATGCATGTAGTTGAATCAAAACCAACATAGCCGCTATAATATTTATGTTCATGGTGTTCATATCCTACTAACGCTAGTGCCCAATGTTACTTATGCATAATGCCTAATCAAGATCGTTGTTGCTCTCTAGCTGGCCGCTTCCCAATCTTAAATTGCTAGCCTTCGCCTGTACTAAGTGGGAATTCTGCTTGTACATCAAAACCTTGAACCCAAAGTTATGCCAGATGAGTCCACCATACCTACCTATATGCGGTATTACCCTACCGTCCTAAGTAAATTTGCATGTGCCACCTTTAAAAACTTCTACAAAAATTATCCATTTTGTGTGCGTGGATAGTTCATGGAACAACAGGAGGTGGTCGATATCTTCTGTGCTAAGCATGTTGTCCTCAGGTCGAGTGTTTATTCACTCGCCATCGCACGAGGAAATGGGCGGTATTAGGGATGCCCAGTCCCAAACTGCAAATATGAAAAAGAGTTCATCTCTTGAATAATCAAACAAAAACTCCCAATGGAGTCAAAACCATTACTTTCCGCTTCGGGACCACCACTAGCATGCTTAGCATGGAAGATGTTGATAACTGATAGTTGTGAAGTGAATAAGAATGGTGCATGTCTCAAAATATCATTTACCTCTATTGTAAAAATTGAGCTCTGGCACCTCTGCAAATCCTTGCTTCCCTCTGCGAAAGGACTTTCTATTTACTTTTATGTTGTGTCACCACCTTCTAAAAGCGCCAGAAACTAAGTAGAGCATAGATGTCATTATTTATGCATTGTGTATAGCTAATGTTGGGTGCATCATGACTGGATCTTTTCTACCATGAATTACAATGTCTAGTCGCCGCTTGAACTTCGGAGGTGCTCTGCTTTTATGTTTTGCAGTCTCAGAAAGGGCTAGCGAGATACCATATTGTCATATTATATCATGGTCATTTTGACAACGTGTTGCCGTTTGAGATATTTTATTATTGCTCGCTAGCTGATTATGTCATTGATATGAATCATTATAATCTTTAAGAGTTATTGTTGACATGGTTAGTTATAATGTTGGCTGAAAACCTGGGTGTTGTATAAGCTTATTTATGCAAACAAGAGCAAAAGAGTTCGTAAAAGTTTTTCTTTCTCACCTTCAATTTATCAACTGAATTGCTTGAGGACAAGCAAAGGTTTAAGCTTGGGGGAGTTGATATGTCTCCAACGTATCTACTTTTTCTCACGCTTTTCCTCTTGTTTTGGACTCTAATTTGCATGATCTGAATGAAACTAACCCCGGACTGACGTTGTTTTCAGCAAAACTACCATGGTGTTGTTTTTGTGCAGAAATAAAAGTTCTCTAAATGGAACTAAAATTTTTGAGGATTTTTTATACCAATAATAAGAATTTTGGAGCCAAGACCCACCACAGAGGGGCCCCTGGGCGGGCACACCCACCAGGGCGCACCCCCCCCTCTTTTGGCGCGCCCAGGTGGGTTGTACCCACCTGGTGACCCCGCTGACGACCCCCTGATACTAAAAAATCACATTATTTCAGAAAAAATCAGGGAGAAAGAATTATCGCGATCCACGAGACGGAGCCGCCGCCAAGCCTTGTTCTTCCTCGGGAGGGCAGATCTGGAGTCTGTTTGGGGCTCCGAAGAGGGGGATCTTCGTTCTTCGTCATCACCAACCAATCTCCAACACCAATCCAATGATGCTCCCCACCAGGAGTGAGTAATTCCTTCGTCGGCTCGCTGGTCGGTGAGGAGTTGGATGAGATTCATCATGTAATCGAGTTAGTTTTGTTAGGGCTCACTACAATAAACTTGTTAATCCATGACGGATTTCGGATGACAGTATCCAAAACTGTCATGGACTAACTGGTACAATCCCACAAGCCCGCCCAAAGCCCGCTAAAGCCCACCTATCCGTCCCTATATAAAATGCTAACCCTAAACCCTCCCCAGCCCCTCCTCTCTCTCCCTCCTCCACAGCCCCCTGTCCACACATAGCCGCCACCCACCGTCTCAGCGCCTGCCTCCTCCCACACCTCACCAACGCCCCCCTCCCCTCCACTAACCTCACAGCTCCGGGCAACTACCAGATCAACTGCATCCCCCACCCATCCATCCATCTCGCAACGCATCTCTCTCTCTCTCGTCCGACAACTCGCGCCGTGACCAATGCAGCACACTCACAATCTGTTCTCCAGCACCTCCATCCTCTAGTCTGGCTGGATCTGGCGCTTCCGGTGTCCAGCGCTCTCCTGCTACTCTTAACCATGGCTAGGGTTTCGGCTGCAGCGTCGTGTCCAACACCGGCGAGTCTCCGGCGGTTCCTCTCCATCCAAAACGTGCCTCCTCGTGCCCTCTCCGCCTACTGGATGGCATCCCCTAGCACAGTGTGCTCGCGCGCGTTGGGCTGTATGCGGTGACCCAGACCTTTGCCGCATCTCCGGCATGGCACTTGCTCCGATGGCGACCTCTGTCGCGCGATGGTGGCTGCCGACCTGCACTTCGGTGAGAACTTGTACCTCTGCCTCCTCCTATGCTCTGTGCCATACTCTGTTTTGTGGCCACCGATCCGAAGTTTATCTAGGGATAGTCAGGGATCGCTGTTGTTTGGGCTCAATTAACTCAATCTGCTGTTGTTTAGGCTTGAGCAAAGGTGTTCTTTAGTTGAAATGAGAGGGCGAAGGAAGGTGCTACAATTTTTGTTGTTGTTGAACTGACATGTGAACATCACGCATTCCTCCAAAGAGGGAGGTAAATAAATTATAGCAAAACAAAACCAAGAAAAATTTGATATTTGATTGTATTTGTAGAGCTAGATCTCGAAATAGCTGAATAGTTAAAACTCTTTCCAATCTCTGAATGTACTGTGCGCATCACAATTGTGAGAATGATAAAAAAACAGGCACCTGAGCGCACTAGTTTTATATGGATGAACATGCATGTATAAACTTGTTAGAATCATCAGCTACGCCACTATACAAATTAAAGGTGACAACATGCATTTACATTATACAGGAATACATAGTGGATGTATGGAAACATCAGCATTGCTCAATCAAGGACCATAACTTACCACTGAGCTACTGCAGATATGAGCCTATGCATTGTAAACCAGAGAATATATGTTGTATTTGTATTTCCTTATGTAGTTTTGATCTTTTATTGCAAGTTAAATAAACACAAGTATAGGAGCTTATGCTCTAAAATTTGTGTCAGGAAGTTGTTACTAGATCCACTATCCCAATAATTTTTATTTCTAGAATCTCATGGTAAATCTGGAAGTTGCATTGCATATATATGTCATCACCTATCGAATTGTTACTTTACATTTCACTTCATAGCATGGATGAGAGCACATCTTCAACCTGTTGTACTCATTGATTCTCTAGCATGTTGTCTTTGTCCGGTTGCTGCTGCTTTGTTCAAATAGGTGACACAAAGTGAAACCCTTGAAATGAACTCCATTACAGCCTTGATTTCTTATTCATTTATTACCTGACTTATATAGTTGTACAAGTAATCCTTCTGTTTTCCCTTTTTCTTTGGGTTTGCAAGCAACAGTTTAATTGATGCTTAGTTTTTTGCTTATTACAGAAGAGGTGATGGATTTTGTACTAATGTATCTCCGGAAATGTGCGTACACAGTATTGTAATTTGAAGGAGCGATGGAAGTGAAGATTGCATGTTTTTCTTTATAAGATTACTAATAGATGGTATGATATTTTCGCTTCAGATTCAAGAGTGTTTGATCTGCTGTATAGTGCATTTGTTCAGTCTCAAAATTTCAGTGTTACTACTAGCATTTTCCCTATTTCTTGGTATTATTCACATCAGTCATTGGTGAAAGCCTACTGGAAAGAATAATTAAGTGAGCATGTTCTAAGTTAAACTAAATTGTTATGTATACAACCAGAACTAAAGAACAAAAACATATCTAGTTATATTCCCTTGAATTATTTACTTAATGCATTTTCATGTGAGGTCTCTTTACAGAAAGAAGCTGATATTCATTTAGAAAAGCATGTTGATATTTATTGCATATCATTAAATAATGGTTACATAGTTAACACGATGTTAGTTTAGTTGGTTCATTCTCATGTACCCTTTTTCATTATACTTTACCTTGTACTCCCTCCGTCCGGAAATACTTGTCACCAAAAATGGATAAAAGGGGATACATCTAGACGTATTTTAGTTTTAGATACATCTCTTTTTATCCATTTTGATGACAAGTATTTTCGGACGGAGGGAGTACTTATTTTATTGTAAAGACAATAATCAGGAAGTGCCATTTATAAAGTTCAACATATGCTCTATCTCAATTCTTTATCCCATCACTATATTGAAGTGTAGTCAGAGATAATTATGTACCTTGTATGCCATGAAGGCTAGTCATACCCCCTTCCCCCCCCCCAAAAAAAGGCTAATTAGTAAATGGGAGAATGCATGCTTTTTTTTCTTCAACTTATGTTACTGCTCTTCACAATTCCTAGTGTGGTTAATCTATGTGTAAAGGTTATGGTCTGAAAGCATCAGAATAAATTTTAACCATTAGGTTCATCTTGCTTAACTAAAGTATTTTGATGCTCGTGAATATTTGGTCTTTGTAAAGAAGTCTACTCAGCATAATAATATCACTAAGAGGATCATTTAATTGGCTAAAATGGTCTTTTCTTTGAGTTGTTTTATTTTACATGACATTTAAAAAGCAAGTTTATTGACAGAATTACCTTTACTTGATGAAGAAAGTATGCCTCCAGTATTACTATTTTCATGTTTTGTTAACTATCAACTACATTGTATTGTATGGGAGCGCTTGCTGTTATGACTTATTATAATTTTGTATCTGTTTTCGATTCTATGCAGGTTTGGAAGTTAGTCCGTGTTACTGGAGATTGAAGGATTTTTGGCAGGAATTACTTGGGTTAGAATAGCTGACTGGAACTGGTGGTGTAGTGTTCTGGTGGTGTAGTGTTGGAGATTAAATTCAGTTAGGAGTGGATTTTCAATGAAGTCATGTTACTTGACTTTTTACAAGAAAATGCTTATAGCTTTTTCTAGATATGCTTGTGATGTTTGATATTAAGGTTTGTTTTTTGAAGCTAGACTAGATTGTCGGAAATCTGTATTGTCCTCTGAACAAATGCTATTTTTTGAATGAATATAATTTGGTGGTCTTGTTGTAAATTGTGATGCATTGAGAAAACAGGTTGGACTAAAAAAGGGTAAAAAGGGGCTAATGTGTTTGACTGGAATGGAATTGGGTTGGTTAATACACAACACATGTTTGCCTCCACGTCAGATCCACATAGGCAACATATTGCTTCCAGGTCATGTAAATCGGTGATGGATTGTTCCGTCACATCCTAGTTTGGGCTTGGCGGGCCTGTGGTAGATCCATGACAGCCAAGGACCTTCATGGAAGGTATAATATCAAATTATGACGTGATATACATGACGGATATACAATCCGTCATCGAGGGGAACACATGATAGTTTTTGGTTGATTCGTGACACACAAGGACCGTAATGTATTAACAAGTTTCTTGTAGTGGCTTGATCCCTAGTATCCACTATGTTCTTAGATTGATGTTGCTATGACTTTGCTATGCTTAATGCTTGTCACTTTGGGCACGGGTGCCATGAACTCAGATCTGAACCGTTTATGAATTAATCATTATATCCATGTTTTAGATCCGATCTTGCAAGTTATAGTCACCTACTACGTGTTATGATCCGGCAACCCAGAGTGACAACAACCGGACCACTCCCGGTGATGACTGTAGTTTAGAAGTTCATGTATTCACTATGTGTTAATGTTTTGTTCCTGTTCTCTATTAAAAGGAGGCCTTAATATCCCTTAGTTTCCAATATGGACCCCACTGCCACGGGAGGGTACGATAAAAGATGCCATGCAAGTTCTTTTAATAAAGCATGTATGACTATGTACGGAATACATGCCTACATTATATCGATGAACTGGAGCTAGTGTCGTATCGCCCTAGGTTATAACTGTGACATGATGAATATCATCCAACAAGTCACCGATCCAATGCCTACAAATTTATTTATATTTATCTTGCTGCGTTACTATTGCTATCATCACTGTTACACTTGCTACAAATTACTGCTATCACTGTTACTGTTACCATTGCTGCTATCACTACTATCAAAACTATCAAACTACTTTGCTACTGATCACTTTGCTGCAGGTAATTAATCTCCAGGTGTGGTTGAATTGAAAAATCAGCTGCTAATACCTTCAAATATTCTTTGGCTCCCCTTGTGTCGAATTTATAAATTTGGGTTGAATACTCTACCCTCGAAAACTGTTGCGATCCCCTATACTTGTGGGTTATCATGGGCCTTCAAGCGCCGAGTTTTGTAGGATTGTAGTAATTTCCCCTCAAATGGATGACCTAAGGTTTATCAATCCGTGGGAGGCGTAGGATGAAGACGGTCTCTCTCAAACAACCCTGCAACCGAATAACAAAGAGTCTCTTGTGTCCCCAACACACCCAATACAATGGTAACTTGTATAGGTGCACTAGTTCGGCGAAGAGATGGTGATACAAGTGTAATATGGATGGTAGAAATATATTTTTATAATCTGAATAAATAAAAACACCAACGTAACTAGTAACAAAAGTGAGCAAAAAATGGTATTGCAATGCTTGAAAATAAGGCCTAGGGTTCATACTTTCACTAGCGCAAAATCTCAACAATGATAACATAATTAAATCATATGGAAATCCCTCAACATGCGACAAAGAGTCAGTCCAAAGTTCCTATCGCGGAGAACATAAGATGAAATTGCTTGTAGGGTACAAAACCACCTCAAAGTTATTCTTTTTTATCTATCTTTTGATATATTCCTATAAGTGTCACAAACAGCCCTAGAGGTCGTACTAAAATAACACCATATGATACACATCAATCAACCCTAATGTCACCTAGATACTCCAATGTCACCACAAGTATCCGTGGGTCAGTTATACGATATGCATCAAACAACTTCAGATTCATAATATTCAATCCAACACAAAGAACTTCAAAGAGCGCCCCAAGGTTTCTACCGGAGAAACAAGGATGAAAATGTGCATCAACCCCTATGCATAGATTACCCTAATGTCACCTCGGGAATCCGCGAGTTGAGTGCCAAAACATACATCAAGGGAATCAATAGAACATCCCATTGTCACCACAGATATCCTATCGCAAGACATACATCAAGTGTTCTCAAATCCCTAAAAGTATCCAATCCTATAATAGTGAAACCTCAAAGGTAGAAACTCAATCCATCACAACAAGATAGAGAGGGGGAAAACACCATATGATCCAAAATATATTAACAAAGCTCGTGATACATCAAGATCGTGCCAAATCATGGACACGAGGGAGAGAGGGATCAAACACATAGCTACTGGTACATACCCTCAGCCCCGGAGGGTGAACTACTCCCTCCTCGTCATGGAGACCGCCGAGATGAGGAAGATGGCCTATGGTGATGATTTCACCCTCCAGCAGGGTGCCGGAATGGGTTCCGATTGGTTTTTCATGGATACAAAGGCTTGCAGCAGTGGAACTTCTCATCTAGGGTTCTTTTCGGAGGTTTGGGTCTTTATAAGAATTTTTGGTGTCGGTCTCATGTCAAGGGGGTGCTTGAGGGCCCCACAAGCCTTAGGGGCACGCCTTGGGAGGGAGGGCGCGCCTAGAGGGATTGTGGCCTCCTCGTCCACTTCCTGGCCCAGCTCTTGTGCTTCGGGGGTCTCTCTTGGTCCATAAAAAATCACCTTAAATTTACAGCCCATTCCGATAACTTTTATTTCTGCACAAAAAAACGACACCACGGTAGTTCTGCTTAAAACAACGTCAGTCCGGGTTAGTTCTAATAAATCATACCAAAACCATATAAAATTGTTGTAAACATGGCATGAATACTTCATAAATTATAGATACGTTGGAGACATATCAACATGAACAAGAGTATAGTGATGACTCTACTTTGAATGAGTTTGATGCTAACAAACTTCCCATGCAGAAATGTCACCCCCAAGTTCAGGATGATAATGATCATGTTATCTCTAAGCCTCTAATGCCGAATTACAGGAAGAATATACTCCGGACTTATCAATGCTAATGTCCAACTATGCTTCTTTGGGCAATTTTCTTATGCATGGGAAACCTATAGGGAGTGTTGAACTATCCGTCTAGAAGAAGAATTTCACGAAGTGTTCCGTTGAAATGATAGCCAAGGTATTATATTTAAATTTAATCACAAGTCCCTAACTATGACCTTGCATAAGAACAAGGAGACATGTATACCCAGCTTGGTGCATCGGTTACCACATGAAAGCGAGGACCTCTTCACATACATGATTCTGATGCACCGCAAGAGGGTACGACTTCGACCACACTTTGCTATGAGGTGCTCCAAAAAGTGGTTGGAGCTCAGTCCAAACTACACATCGGGTCGATATCTCTTTGGATCCGGGTGGATTTATGGAGCATCGAAGCCTAGCTATATGGCTCTAATGAAAGCGCTATTAGGAGGCAACCCAGAAGTAAGTAGGAGTCTTTATTTGTTTTGGGTGTTTCTAGTTTAGTTTGCATTCGTATTTTTTTCTTTGGCACTATGCATGGATTGCTATTAAAGTTGGTTAGGTTTAAGTCTTCACTAGGTGAATTTCATCTACTCAATTTTTTTATATGTGGTACCATTGCACTGCTGGATTTTTGTAATATTTGCCTAGTACAAGAGTTGAAACTAAACCTGTAGGAATTTTCAAAGAAAAGGAAATTCCATACAAAATAGAGTAAAAGACGGCGTTTTACAAGACCACCCATGGTCATATGTGCGGTTATATCGAGCGAGGTAAGTGCCAACACAAACAACCTGAGGCAACAGAGCGCTCGTATGCGCGGTTGTATGGATCCTCGGTGAAGAAGCAACAAGAGATCTAGAGTGCAAGACGGGGTATTGTACGAGCTCGAGCGCTCATACGCGCATTCATACAGCAGGGTGCCAATGTTATGTACCATAATAGAGCAAAAGACGGCAGACCGTACGACCGCAAGCGGTCGTACATGCGCTTGTATGAAGGTCGGAAAATAGTCATTTTTTTATTTCTTTGAACTAAGGTTAGTGGGTTATATTTTAACCATCCATTTGCATACTAATACTTATTATTTACCTTTGAAGCCACTGAACTAATAACTTGTTAGTTCTTCATGATATCTTTTATTTCCTTCTCCCGGTCGGGTATACGGACTACATTCGTATACCGAACCGTGTTCATTTTATCTTGTGTGTTATATTCGCAGAGGTTTGGATGTGCATCTTGACTGAAACTGGGAGGCTTGGTTTGTTGAAAATCTGACAACTTGGAGTGATTGCCATTATTGTTATTATTATGTCCAACCACAGCCTGCATACTTCTCAAAAATTCAAGCAAGTCTTGTTTTCTCTTCTCTTCAAACATGCGCATAATTTGCTGGGTTGTCGGTGGTTGCGGTGGAGGAGGTGGTGGAGGCTGATATGCTTCTAGAGACTGTCTAGCCTGTCTGGCAGATCGACGAACGGGAATGTCGTCCCCACCATGACTGTTGCTGCCACACCTTGTCATCCTATATTTGTTTCCCAATACGAATCATCGACATGAGCAACATCCATAAAAGGGAAAAGAATGAAACCAAGCGACAACCCCAAGAAAAAGCGAAGAAAAACCAAGGCGAATAAAAGTCACAGCATAATTATACATAACCTCCACATCATACGAGGAAGTAAAAGCATCATGGAAAGTACGACGACATCATACAACCATACATATTGGCATACTCGTCTACTCGTGAAGGCAATGACCGCACTGGCACTCTGATGATCCTGCAGGGGTCTCCTCAGCCTCGAACTCTGAGTCAGAACAAATAATGTTAACAGAAACCTCTCGAGCAAAGGAAACACGACGACACATACGCATGGCTCTCCCTCAGAAGCAGGTGCCGGATGAGGCTGAAGCATAGGAGTGGCGGGAGTAGCGAGAAGTAAAGTCCACTTGGTAGGAGACTCATGAGGAGTCACAGTCGAGGCCTCCGAGTTATTCTGGCGGGTAACCGGAGTGGGTGGAGGAATAGTAACCGGGTAACTAGAGGAGTGTAAACAAGTGAAGGTGGAGCGAAGGTGGATCGAGCGGTATCAATAGCCTCTTGAGTGTAGGTCAGCTCCTCAGCTAGGCTAGAGATCAGGAGATACCTAGCTGTTATGTAACGAAAGGTGGTTGGCTGAACGGTCACACTCCGGATCAATGATAGGAAAATGGATGCGTCCAGTATCGAACAGAGACGGGTAGTAAAAAAGAAACCTGGGTGTGTCTACATCTGGATCTCGTTGTAGCGCAGATCTATGAGAGCCTCAAATGCAGCAAGCTGGACCGCCTAGTCAGGTGAAGAAGCCAATTCTCCCTTGGTCGAGCGGGTATAGGTGTCGGTCAGGGTACTATTGTGCATGACGGCCTCCGTGTGGTACTCATACACCGCATCTGCGAGCTGCTCCTGGTACACCAGTTCATCACCGACGGGGTAGAGTCGGCGCCAAACACTATGCAGAAGGTGAGGAAAAGTGGTTGGTTCCGTCTCGGGCTGATAAGGATAGGGAACGGGAGCCATCTACACTCACAACATTAGTCGGTCGGTAAACAAAATAAACTATATGCATGCAATGCATTAACCAAGTGCAAATGCACACTCAAAAGATCCAAGGACTCCTATCTACCGTTTTCTAGCACGTCGGCTGTCTAGGGCATCCTACAGTCAGCGCGGCTCTGATACCAAGCGTTGTGGCACCCCAGCTCAGAGCAGCCGGTTTACCTTGCATTGCCAACCCAGAGATCAAGTCTTCTGGCAATACAAAACAACTTGGTATAGAAAACAACCTCTTTATTAATATCTAGCGGATACATAGGTTCGATGGGTACATGATGAAGCGAGGCCAAGCGGCACACACAGTGCGGCTGAACTTATGTACATTATTTAGTAGACAGAACATGGGCCTCGATGAAACTTCTACGCGACAGTGAAAAGATGACGTAGCAGAACTCCATCTCATAAGGACACCGCTAGACGTGGCCTAGATCGCAATGAACGAAACGACTCCAACTCCTGGTTTGGCTTCTCATGAAACTGGCATGACATGCCAGGTGAGTACTTTGAATGTACTCGCAAGCTCACAACAAACAAGGAAAATATGGCAAACAATAACAAGACATTTATTCAGTTTTAATGCATGAAAATGATACAGTGTCCATGAAGTGTGTGTGGTGCAGAGACATCGGCTCCTCAGACGAACTTACCATCTCGAGTTACCTCGGAACCCATATGATCAATTTACTATAGTGATCCTCACTAGATCACTCTCGAAACCAACATCATGGTCATTACGAGACCACTAACTTCTGTATGTGCCATCTTAGAACATTTAGTGTGCAGATTAGTCATTACTGTTGCCCCATGGTGTGACCTAGTATGAACTATGTCCATAACCAAGGATGCGGCTATCGATAGATTATACACTCTGTAGAGGTTAGTACACTGTACCCATACCACAGAATTCATGGCCTCGTGCTCCCATTCGGGTGGACCAACGACATTCTGACAAAACCAATCTACTGCATGACACTCTCCCAACCACTCCGACAAACCCCCCTTTGGGCTAAGTCACGGGTGGGCCTGGATGCCCACTCTGGACATCTGCCACCTTCGTGGCCGGCCACCGTCGTGGCAATACAAAAACTGTCCCAAGCGAGTACAATGACACCATACAACTTTGGGCACACAAGGTTATGGCTGCCTTCCGGGCCAGGGCGCGCGAGCACACAACCTTCCCTAGTTGGAGGCACTGGCGAGAGGCATGGCAATAAACCGAAGTAGGGCCTCCCCATCCAGGCAAGTGTGGTTGCACTGGTGAGCTCAATTCGGTGGCACCATGACTCGATCAACAACTTGTTCAAGTTGAAGTAACATCATGTGTAACTTTAATTTAAAATGAATCGAGTCATAGTATGAAATGAAATGCACGGGTCATGAATATGAAACGTAAATGCATTATCATAAGCATAAACATATAGCATGCTCTCTACTACACATAATATTAAGATGACATGTATGTTACTGTCAAGATATAATATGAATGAAATAACATGCATAAGGTTTCACATAGCAAGTTATATCAATTAAATGCACCTAAAATGAATTTTAATTCAAGTAAAAATCATTTCTATTGCAATGCAATCCTTGCAAATGGTTGTTGTGGCTTGCCTTAGTTCAAAGGAGTGTCACAATACTCCTGGTCTTCTCCAAGGCAATCAGAACCTTCTGAAAATATGTAGAAGTGCAAAAAGAAAATGTCACATAAAGCCTTTTATTGCACCAGAAAATATCTACAGCAAGAAAAATTCTCAACTTTTGCATGCAGAAAGGTTAGCTCATAACAAAACTAGTGCACAAAGAATCAACTCATTTGTACTTATAGATTAGGAGATATTGCTGGTCAAAGTTGAGTCAAAATATATGAATCTAACTGAAATTCAGAAATTCCATAAGAGGCCACGTCGAAGGTGTGTTTTCAGAATATGCCTCCACTTACCCCTCCGTGCGAGAGATGGAGATAAAATGACAGGTGGGGCCGGCTATCAGGTTTAAGAGAGGGAGAGAGAGAAACAGAGGTGGGCGGCTCCGTCGCCGGTGGTTCTCCAGCAAGGAGACGATGACAACTGCCAGACAGGAGGGGAGTGGATCAGGCGCACCAAGGCGAGCATGGACGTACCCGACACGATGGCTGAGGTGGACGGTCTGTGCTGGAACGGTCGTCTCCAGAGATGGCGGGCGGCGGAGTGCCATGATTTCAGACCTGAAGGTATTATATTTTCATGAATATATTTACAATATTGCTCTTACATGCGAGTTGTATGCACATATTATTGTTCTGAACCCTAGACCCCAAGGTGACAATAATTGGGATACTCTATGGGGATGACTATAATTTGAGGAGTTCATGTATTCACTATGTATTAATGATTTGTTCTGGTTCTCCAATTAAAGAAGTGTCTTAATTACTCTTAGTTTCCAATACGACCCCGCTGCCATCGGAGGGTAGGACAAAAGATGTTATGCATGTTCATATCACAAACACTATGACTATATGCGGAGTACAAGCCTACATATGATTCATAAATTGGAGCTAGTATGTATCGCTCTATGTTATGACTATTACATATTGAATCTCATCTGAACACCTGATCGCTACTCCATGCCTACGCTTTTCTGCTATTGTCACGGTTTCAGTTACTACATCCATACTTACTACAAACTTGTTACTACCGCTACAACTATTACTGTTACTCTGCTATCACCAACATCATATTACTGTGCTACTAATAAAAATTCTTTGGCTCCCCTTGTGTCGAATCAATAAACTTGGGTGAAATACTACCCCCTCGAAGACTGTTGTGATCCCCTATACTTATGGGTCGTCAGTAACACAACATGTTCCTCGTGCATGTTGTCGCCGAGGTTGAACACCGGTAGGCGGAGAGTGCTGAGCCCAATGAAGATGCCAACCTCTTTTGTGGCCCAAGCTAGTGCCTCGTTGTGTTGGGATGGAATCTGTTGTGGTCATAGTTTTCTTTGGGCGTCACCGCCGGCCCCAGCTCTTCCAGAGGAATGACAGTGAGAATACGACGGATTATGTGGCATGTTTTTCGCAGAGGACAACTTCCATGCCATCGGCATGATTCCGATGCCAGAGAGGGCGGTCGGAGGTGCGACATGGTTCGGGTCCTCCATTTTCTCGGTCATTGGGGTGGTGGACGGTCGGTGTCGCGGGTTGCATGGGTAGCGCTGCGGTCGACGGGAGCAAGGTAATTCCCCAGTTTTACTAAGACTTTCCCACCCAAGAGGAAAAAAGGATAGGTGGTGGGGGAGGGTTTGGAAAGAAAAGCTAAACAAGGACAAACTCAGTGGATAGAAGCTCCCACACAAGGTGGGTCTGGGAGGGATTGGAGAAAATGCTAAATATGGACAATTAAACTTTTGGAGATGGGCTAGTTAGGCCTTAATTGATGAAGTCATGTACCTAGGGTAGGGTCATAGACCTGATCTAAGTACCCTACCCAAGGACACCCTCAGAAGAAACTACCTTCCAGTCGACCAAGAGAGACTTCACTCAACGGACTCGAAGGACTCGACCATGAAGACTCACTCAACCACCAGGAGATCAAGAACCACTCTGCAGTGTCACGGTCTGTAATTAAGTAGTCTTTATGGCATTTAGGACACTTTATGTAAGGCGTTACCAGTAACGCCTAGACTTAATGTACTTTAAACCCTGCATTACTGAGGGCCGGAGGGGTCTGGCAGACACTATATAAGCCACCCCCCTCCTCAGTGTCAAGGGTTCGCACCCCTGTAATCCATATACACATAATCCACTCGACCGCCTCAGGGCTCCGAGACGTAGGGCTTTTACTTCCTCCGAGAAGGGCCTGAACTCGTACATCCTTGTGTTCACAACTGCTCCATAGCTAGGATCTTGCCTCTCCATACCTACCCCCCATTCTACTGTCAGACTTAGAACCACGACATTAATTGCCCAAATCAAAATTCACTTCCCCATATTAGGTTTTGGGAATGGGTTGGAGATGCCCTAGTTAGAGCATCTTTAGCACATCTCCTAAAAGCTACTTTTGAGGCCAAAACAATTCATTTAGGGATTCAACCCCTAGCTAGCAGATCCCCAATACACTTAAGTCTTTAAAATTATAACTTTCCATCCCTTAAAAAGACATCAACTCTTAGGATAACTCTAGCGGAGGTCGCGCAACCCGCAACCACTGCCGTTGCCTCCCACCTTGAAGTTTCCCGCCCCTTATGCCACCCTGCCACCCATGGCTCCACTCCTCAGCCATGTCGCAGCCCTAGCACCCTCTCCCCCACTTTCTCCTTTGTCGTTAGTGCCAGATTTGGTTGGAATCATCGTGGGTGTTATCATTGCCGCAAAGGCTTAGTCTATCTATGGCAAACCTCGATGTTGTTGAAAATTGAGCCGCATGAGGTTGGGGAAGTAGATGGAGCCCCGTGCATCATACCACGCCAGTTGATGGCGCCGAAATGTTCTTCTGCGCCGACGGCGTGGACTCTCGCCCGTCCCATCAGCTCGGCCTTGAGCTCCCCTTCCTAGAGTACGCACTCCAACGAATCATCGTCCTGCATCAGTGCATCTATCGAATCCACAGACAAATCGTATAGCATTGGCGGCGATGCCTCCCCAATTCTAATGAACCCTCCGGTGCTCCTTTGCGGCTGCAAGTAGCCAGTTTTTCAAAAATCATCGTACATACTAAGCAATCCCAAGTGAAACTTCTTCTCTTCTAGTGGCCGCGAAAGCAAGGTATAAACCATGTCTCTCTATGTTTGCAATTAGGTATACAACTCATTGCTTAAAACATTACACACATGCAGAGAGGATTCGCTTGCAACACATGGATATGGGTCGATTTAGTGAAGCTTCATGTAAACAGACTACTACTATCGATCACTCAGAGAGAAACTCGATGATGTGCTGGTAGACACACACGAGAAGCAAATCCAAATCAATGACAAGCAAGCCCAAATCAACGAGATGCAAGACCAAAGAAAGAAATTTAAGAAGCTTGGCCTTGCATGCCTAGTTGTTGTGGTGATTTAGTTCATAGTACTCCTTGGGTCATCGGTAGTTGTTTTTCTTGTGGGAGCCATTGCATTGATGTCCTTAGTTTAGGCGACAACGAGTAGAGCTACCCAATACGTACTTTTTATATGTCTAATTTTGATGCTTAACCTATAGTTTGATGTCAATGTAGTGTTAATATGTAGTAGGCAGCGGACTGTGTAATTATGCTATGTATGTATGATGTTATTTTGTTACTCTAAATGGAATTATGCAATGACTGGTTTAAATGTGTCTTTACATGAGTTTATGTAAAAAATAATGTCTTCAAAAAAATTAGTTGTAGGAGGTCCGCTAGGTGAAGAAACGCGTATAATCCCTTGAAGATTACAAGTAAATAAATAAGATAAATATTTTTGAACTTTTAGAATAGGAAATCTGCTATGCTCTTAAATATATGCTATAGTACACCATCGTCGGTTGCAATGCCTCAACGGGTACAGGGGGTAGTACCGGCCAGTGATGCTGGAGATGCTCTTGAATGTTTTTGGAAAATCACATCTAGATTTCTTAGGCTATAAATAGAGTGTACGCTGCTAGTAATAGTTATTAAGTATATCTACGTACCACGGTATTGATTTTGAACCTTGCATTCTGCATTTGCTGAGCTGCTACAGGTTTGTATGCACGTGCACGATGTACATCTCGCCGAATACAATAATATATACCGAGCATATTGGACGTACGTTACCTACGCGATTATGATTTCACATCGTATAAAATAACTATCAATTACTAGCTTTCAGATCGAGAGCAATGTAAGTAGCCACGTAGGAGCTAGATGTACTCTCCCAAACGTACGTTGCCATGCATAGATGCATACCCGTCGACCGTCGTCGTATTTAGTTATGCACGTTATGCACCGTGCGTATGCAGTGAAGAGCATATCTATATTGTCAATTATTGTGGGTTGTAAGTAAGTGTGTGTACGGCTCTGCACGAATGGGCACTGAACGAGTATCGAGTAGCGAGCACATTATGAACTCGACTATAGTATGGAATCCACTTTTTTTTTCATCTGTTCCATTGGAAGACCATAGATCTTGCGTGGTAGATTATTCAGAAACGGCTAAAAGAGAACAAAGTTTCGTTAATCGCTTCAAGCTCGTTCTTAAGTTCGAATGGAACTTTCAGTAACATATACTCCTAGAAATTTCCTTCTTCCCCATCTCTCCCTGTGTCGCTAACCCGCAGCGGCCTGGAAGCAACCCAAACCGTCGCCGCCACCACCCCCAACCCATCGTACCCCTATTCGTACCATCAGAGGGCAAAGCCCATGCGGCAGCAAGGCCCTCTCTCCATCTCACGAGGAGCACGAGCTATACGTTGGGAAGCTTGCTTAATGGAGGTGCGGGGCTCGGCGTGGCACAGTTGGGCCTGTGACAGCAAGGGGTTGGAGGTGTGTGGCCCGTGAGCATGCGAAGGCGCGCCGACAAAGCTGGTTGGCACAGGGTGGTGTGGATCTGGCGGCGCGACGCGAGTGTGCGTGGTCACCCCGGCAATGTGGATCTAGTGCTCTTGCCCATGCACCGACAAGGGGTCGTGTAGTTGTGCTTAGTGAAGCAGAGTGCGAGGGTGGTGCAGTTGGTGCTGCGGTCAGGCGGCCTAGACAAGGGTTGGAGCTGCAGGCGTGCTTTGGCTGTGATCGTGGTGTGGCGACATGCCGAGGCTGGAATGTCCCCTGGATCCGAGGAGTGTGGTCGAAGAGGAGATGGTCGTTGACAAGGGGTGCATCATGCTAGCTAGCATGGTTCTCGCCGGATCCGGCACAGCGCACAGCGACAAGGGGCACTAACCCAAAGCAGGCTTCTCCGATCAGTGGGATCTATTATGGGATCCTGAAGGTTGTCGTGCAATGGACAGGAAAGGAGGTGGTGTGGGCGGGCTAGATACGGTCGGATTTCCTAGCGGGGGTGGTGGGCTTGTCGATGCATGGTGTGCAGGGCTCGGGGAGATCAAGGAGAGTGACCAAGGAGAAAGTCGTGTCTCCGATCGTGACCGAAGCTGGCGATGAGGATGCTTTGGAGCATCCTTTCCTTCTTCTTGGCACCATCGAGGTTAAGCTGACAAACCTAGATTTGTGTGACCAGACGATGGCGGCGCTTTGGCGTTGCATCCCTCCTCGGGGGTATCATCTTTAGAACTGGGCATCCGCAAACGGGGCCAGTGGATGACGTTGCCATACCTCCAAGTTGTTCATCGAAATTGGATGTGTCGGGTTAGTTACCTGATGATCCATTGCGTAAGTCATAGCGTGCATACTCTTCTTTACTAAGCAAGAAAGACTCTATCCATATCTATTGATCTCACAAACAGCACATGTGAAGCAAGCGGCTAGTAGAGGATTGTATCGGTGAATTCTTCAATAATTCCTCAATTCTTAGTCTTAGCCTTTTGCAGATATGAGTATCCATACGGCTTCAAATGTTTGGGCTCAGTACCTTCGGGGGTTTGGAGTCGGGGCTTTTTGGGAAACAACAATGGGGGTGAGCGATGTCGGAGTTGTGGAAATAGTTGAGACAGTTGGATCTTCTTTGGTGCGTCCACAGGATTGCCTAAGGTCATTTGTTGTAGGGAAGTCAGAGCAACATCGATGGGGTCCGGGTGGCAACGATGACTGGCGACAGTGGTCTGTTTGGTGACTTCCAATGCGTCAAGCTTGCATAGTTCTACTTCATAACTCTTCACTAAAATCAAAGTTGTGTTTTCCTCATCGTGGATGGCCGGGTGATTGGACGGATCTTTATGTGCTTCCACACAACCTCTATGGTGTGAGCTTGGTCGGTGATCGTCTACAGCGAAGTCAAGGTTACTTTCTCAGATATAAGGGATGTCGATGATGCTTGTTCGGGGAGAAGTGATGATCATGAATCCATTGTACTACCTCGACAAGGCTTTTGCAGAGATGTTTGTTGGATATCTTGTGTCGTCGCTCAACGGGCTGTGATGGTTTTTTCCTGATTTTTTGTTAAATAAATGGCAATTCTCTTCTTCTTAATTAATGAATGCGGCAAATCTTTTGTCTCCAGTTTCAAAATTTAAAAAATTTAATGCATCATAGCCTTACATGTACCTTGCTTTGCACTATACACACTCATAAACGTATCCATTTAAAGAAAAGAGCATTTGCTAGTACAACCTAAGAAAGTTAATAAAAAGTATAACCTTCACATGGTATTAGCTAGGTTTTACCGTATATGAGTTGCGAACATCCCTACTTCAAATATGTTATAAATAACTGAAGGGTCAATTAAAATGAGAGATTCATATTTGTGTATATCTATTGAAATCTGTATATAACCTTAAAATGATATTTAAGCCTACACTGAACGTCTCATTTTTGTTGGATCGAAAAAAATTAATTACAAAATCTTTACCCTTGAAGTGCATTGAAATATGGTTCTATGTAAAATTGGGAGTTCATATTTGGGTAAGACTCTTGACAATCTTTATGCACCCTTTAGAATATTATTATGAAGATACCCTACTTATGTCATACTCCATTTGTAAACTAATGTAAATCATTTAGATCACTACTTTACTGATCTGAAATATCTTATATTAGTTTATAGACGAAGTACATTTTTTGGGCGGATAGAGCTTTAATTATCAATTATTTGCACTTAAATTTAAGTAAATCAATGATCTATTTAAATGAGGCATTTGTATTTCTGTAGAGCACTTGAAAATTTGTAAGAAAGAACTGGTTAAAAAATATTAGGAAGCTACCTGGATTATACCAATTTTGGATCTGCTAAAGTTACTTATAAATTATTTATCCTAATAAATAAATAAATAAATGGTCTATTTAAATGAACGATTTGTATTTTTTACAATTGTTTAACCTTAAAATAATATTAGGAAGCTACCCCAATTATCTCATATATTTTGGATGAACAAAACAACTACTTATAGATCAAACCCTACATATGTGACTGGAGTATTATATATTAAATAGATAGGTCAGCTAAGTTTTGTGCATGTGTGACTATAAAAAATACCTTATAAACCTTGTTCAAACCAAAACCCAAAACACATAGACCCTTAATCATCACTCAGACAATCTAGAAATGGAAACATGGAACCAAAGAGCTACACCACTAACAAACTTGTTTTCATAGCCCCATTAGTGGTAACTCACCATTGAGGAGTCTATTTGCACACCTCTGACGAGCCAGCTTCCCTGATGATAGGATGCCTCTCTACTGAAGATTCATGGTGATGGACCGCTAGCGCGGGGGCAAACTGACACTTGAGGTACTAACACATTATGATTGCAGCCCCGTCCTCCAAATTGTAAGATGTTCCGCAACCATCCCTTTTCTTGTATTCATAATCCTCTGTGCCTCCCCATGATCTCTCCACCTCATCTTACCAATCCTGCACCACCTATGTCTGAACTCAATTTGTGGTCTCCTGCGCCAAACCCCTCTCCTAGTCGTCCCCATGGCCTCACCTCTATGATCTCACACCCTATCTTGCCCAACTCTATGTGTGACCTCCCGCTCTAGACTTACCTCCTTGATCCTGTAGATCGATGTTGTCCAACTTGACGTCGTGTGTTGTTTCACACATCATATTGGTCTCCCGATCACTTGCACCTCCCTGCTAATACATGCCACCTCCATGTCGACACCATGTTTGGTTGATGTTTACTACACATTTTTATTCTTGTAGATATTTGTTGAGCCTCCAAGCGTATAGGTTTGTAGAACAACATCAAATGACCTCAAGTGGATGAACTAAGATTTATCAATCCATGGGAGACATAGGATGGAAGTATTCTCCTCTAAAGCAATTTTTCGGCTACGACTATAGTCTTGTGTTTCCCAATCACACTTATCATAGTTGTCAATTGCCTATGTGCATTATTCTGATAAGAGATTGATAATATAGATGATAGAAGTGTATTTTTATTTTGGGACTAAATAAAATTGGAAATTAGATGTGTGAAAAAAGTGAGTGAAATGAGGTTTTGATGGTTGGAAACAAAGCCTATAGTTCATTCTTTTTCTAGTAGCAACTCTCATCATTAGTAATTTCCTTAAGATACCTACTTTAACCATACTAAGTTATCATTTATAGGATAAGCATAGGTGAGGCCTTGTATACATGGCAAAGCATCACATCCTAATGAATATCTTTCTAATCCCAATCTATGGAGATGTACCCTAATGTCACCACGAGTGTCTCCCAAGAATTTTTACTAAATAATAACCATACGATCTCGTGATACCCCGGGTTCAAACACACACCATTACCAACATGTGTTGAACAATATTTAGGCCAAAGTACAAAAACTTATATATGTAAGCACATCCTACAATTACAACACCGTTGACAAATCTCAATACCACAATCATGTTAGACATCCCATGTGATAGAGAGAGAGAGAGAGAGAGAGGACATAGCTACTACTTACAAACCCATAGCTTCAATGGAGTCTGCTCACACATTGCTATCCGAAGATTGAAAAGATGAATCCGAGGTGAAGGTGATGGTGATGGTAGAGGTGTCCTCGACGGGTTCTAGTGCATCCTGATCAGAGGGGAAGAGCCTCCATCTTTCTTCTCCTTCCTTGGCCTTCTCCCTTGCAAAGAGGGGTGTTTCTCCTCTAGTTTTTGTGGCTATGGTGTTGGAATGGTGAAAGCCTCTCCTAGATTGGATCTAGTCTTCGAGGAGCATCCTCTAAGTCCTACTTTCTAACCCTCGACACAGTTTTAAACATTGCTAGATCTGCATAACTCTAAGAAATTTAGAAAACGTTACGAGTTAATAATATGAGTTCCTTGATACCCTCATGAGGGCAACCCTATGAGACATGGACCCCACACAGTTCCCCCTTGGAAATGTGATAGAGCCATCCGAGATCCCTGTGTGGCCCAACCTCCTCCTTTGGCATGCCTTTGTGATCTTTCTCAAGTATTCCATGAATATTTTTGTTTTTTTTCTTTGCTCGCTCAGATGTTTCTTGAAATCAGCAATAGAAAACCTTGCAAGGCTACCGTCTAGCAATTTAGTATTACCTCCGTCAGAAAATGCTTGTCTTAGATTTGTCTAGATACGTGACTAGATACATCCGTATCTAGACAAATCTGTGACAAGAATTTTGGGATGGATGGAGTAGTAGATTAGTCAAAAAAATATAAGTATTGAATAAGAACCATAAGAAACACGATATTAAACTTCAAAAGGGTATTGATATTTTAGAAGGCATCAACATCCTAAATCTTAATCCATGCTAACAATACATGGAGCGCCACACTAAGTAAAAAAGGGAGAATACCCTTGTCATTGTAGGGTTGGATTACCCAACATAGGTCACGGTGTGTACCTTCTTAATGATCTTGGTGTTTCATGGTTATTGTGAATCTACAAGGAGACATAGCTATCTAACTAAGGTTGCATCAGTAATAGGCACTTTAATTTGATGGATTTGTTATGCATTTTTATTATTAATGTGTAGTATAGATAAGGTAGATGTACATGCTTATCTTTTAATGCCATCAACTGCTAGTGAAGCCCATGGTTGTTATACTTTGTTAAACCGCAAAATAATGGCACACTTAAAGATATCTTTTTTATTAGATCAAAAAATATAAAGGTATTTCTCTTGCAAATCTAACAATGTGTTCGTTGAAATACCACTACACCATCAACAGTTGCTAGGTGTGTTGTGGACATAAGAGAATTTATTTATCATTATTATAGTGTTGCTTGGGGGCAACTTAACACCATCATGTGACACTCATAGACTAATAAATCTTAAGGTCTTCACCTAAGTTTTTTTGTCTAAGTCCCTATGCAACTAATGGTTGAAAATAAAGTTAAACGAAGTAGCTAAACATATGTATAAGTAGAACTACACATGAGTTAATACTTCTAAATTTTTGCATTTCCTAATAGTCGGATTTTAACCTTCTATTTTTTGCGGGAAAACTTCCGATCTATTTATTTTAATGATGGCAGTACAACGAACGCCAGAAATAATAAAAATTACATCAAGATCCATAGACCATCTAGCGACGACTGCAAGCACTAAAGCGAGACAAAGGCGCGCCGCCGTCGTCGCCCCTCCCTTGTCGGAGTCGGGCAAAACTTTTTATAGTAGGCAGTCGGGAAGTTGTCGTGCTAAGACTCATAGGACCAGCGTACTAGAATAGCAACCGTCGCCGTTGAACAGTTGCATATATTGGAAGGATTCAACCTGAAGACACACGAACGTAGACAAATTACAACTATGTTGGGTTCTACGGTAGGGTGCTTCGATTGCAAATTTAAAATTTTCCTGCGCGCAGAACATCCAAGAACATGCTAAGGGAATGGATCACAGATCGTTACCACTAGACGCGCAGTGCCGTGCAGCGGAAGTAGAGTTCAGGCAGCGCGTTCCCGGAGTCGCCTCGCGTTCCTGGAGTCATCTCCTCCTTGCCGGTTTCCCATGTAGCCGATCGAATCCCGCGAACAGGTTCGCCGGAGCGGCGCAAGTGCACCGCCTCTAACAGTATCCGCGCGTGCAGGAGGAAAGTCGTGCAGCGGACTGCTAGGTCCGATCACACAAGCGGCGGTGAGTGGATGTGGCTAGTTGCAACACATGCAAAGCCCTAACGACGGCACCGAAGCGATCAACTGAATAAGTGTGCCGCACCTCCACTATTTATAGGCATCCATCGTGGGCTCAACACTTGGGCCTTGCACAGATCCTAAAGCCCAAAGTCTACTCGGTCGCGTTCCAAGTCCAGCTCGGATCACATCCGACCAGTGTCCTCTGAACCGACCTCGTACGTTCCTTTCCTTAAGCGCGCGACCCCTTAGGTTCAAGTCAGCTTGGTCACGGTTCGGATTACCTCCGACCTGCAAGGTGTGGCGACCACCAAGCAGACTATGAAGCTGGTTAGGTGAACCTGTACAACTTGTCACACTTCTGTTTTCTTTGCCTCACAATATATGCTGTCGGGCTCAAGGCGAGACTGTCATCCTGGTGCTAGCCCGACCTCTTTCTCGTTCCA
Source organism: Aegilops speltoides (assembly GCA_021437245.1). Lineage (NCBI taxonomy): Eukaryota > Viridiplantae > Streptophyta > Magnoliopsida > Poales > Poaceae > Aegilops > Aegilops speltoides. Next base: position 318,443,897 of record CM038145.1, on the reverse strand, counting down.
GTGATACCGACCACAAACTGAATTATCTCATAATCCTTGTCGCATGGCCATGCTTATCCTGGTCGGATCACACGAGGGGCCCAGAGTATATCTCTCCTGATCGGAGGGGCAAATCTCATCTTGCTCGACCATGTCTCGCGGCATGGGACTGGACAAATCCGAAACCTACCTTTGTAACTACCCAATCACGGAGTAGCGTTTGGTCGGCCCAAAGCAAGTCTGTCACCATCCCGAGTACATGCGTCAGCTCAGGTCTTAGGACATAGAACATATGTTGTACTAGAGACTCACAGATGACATATCGCTGCATCTCATAGTTGGGTCTGCCCGACTCGGACCTTATCTCGACTCGGATTCGACTACGTCGAATCCGACCAGATCCTTCCGAGTTCATATTATCCGGTTAGCATCCAATGCTCCATGGCTAGTGAGACCGAGCCATCCACTGTGTCATATGCTAGCCTAGTCCGACGCGTGCCCACACGTCACTTTCGACTAGGGACAATTTAGAATGTATCATACAACACAAGACCTCACAGACAAGTCACGTATTTGCCAACAAGTATAATTGATTACATCCAAGGACTATCTTTATTCGTAAACACATAGGAAATATCATCATACATGATTGCCTCTAGGGCATATCTCCAACAGACTAGATACGAGCAAATCCACCAAGGACAGATCCGCCGACGACACACCTCCACATGCCCACTGACGATGCTAGACGCACCACCGGGACGGGGCTAGGCGAGGAGAACCTTATTCCATCATGGAGCCGTCATCGTCTCGTCTTCCTGAGCAGGACACAAACCCTAACAAAACTCGAATGAGCATAAAAAAGGGACCCCTCCCACCGTCAAGGGTCAGGATCCACCATGCCATCATGGCCCTTAAGCCACCGGAGACAAGGCGGACCGGTGACGGAGCCGACGGGAGGCAGAGAAACCCTAGTCTTTTTTTAGGGGAGGAGGCAGCTGTGTTATGTGGCATTTCATATGATTTCTCATATTTTTACTATTATCTATTAACTTCTTTTCCATTTTTCCTGATTTTTCACCATGTCTTGTTTCTTTTGGTTTTTCCTATCTGTTTTGATTTTTTCTTTTGTGGTAAAAGAATCTTTTAAAGTTTGACTAAACACCGATGCCAAAAAAGCGGGTGGTTACTGGTTAGTATAGGTGTTAATGAATCCAACCCACTGGAGATCAAAATTTTCAAGTTTGGCACATGCGTGTCTCACCAAGATTTCATCCTTTCAGTGGTAGGCATGCGGTGAAATTGTCGTCTTCAAGCCATGCGATTCCAGTCTTCGGTATAGGCTAAGTGTGTGGATTTGTCTCAGCATGCACACATGCGTATATATGCCAATACTCGGTGTTTCTCAAAGAAAAAGAAAAAGAATACATTCTTAAAGAGTTTATGGACAAAAGTATATTTATCTTTTTGTTGAGAAAAATATATATATTCCTGGAGTATACTATTTTCTTTTTACTGTTAGCCCAAGCAAAGGGGAAAACATGTCTGGGAGGCGAAGATGGCTTCAGAAATAAATGCTTGCGGCCCGGTTCACTCCAATCAAGCTGACTTTAGCCAGCCCCATCCTACTTAATGCACCTTGCTGTCCTCTATTGAGAACTCATTACACACTGCCAGAAAATTTTGCCACGTGTGTGTGTGACTTAGATCCAAATATTATACCGTATATAAAACTAGTAGTATAACATAAGTACAATACTGAGACTAAAAATCTACTCCTATTTTAAAACATTCTATAGAAACATATTAAAAATGAGCATGGACGGTGGAACGAGCCACATGATAAACACAAAATAAATAGACTTGATGTTTCTTGCAGATCTCCATAATTCATAAAACCAGATGATACCCCGCACGTTGTTGTGGGAATCAGTTCCAATATATTTAAAGAGATTTGATTGCATGTAGCACGAATTTCTGAATTAATAATATGTGAATTAAAACAAAAATGCATATTATATATAGTATTTTATTATTGTATAGTTTAAAATATTTTTTAAATATAAATGGCATAATATAATTGAAAATACTTTTAATGCATGTAGAGTGGACCTTTGATGAGGTGGCATGTGGGGTGAGGTGAGATGTTTGCATGGGATTAACTAATAATGATTTTTTTTCTTCATATGCATATCGTAGTGGGTCTTTGAGATGTGGCATGTTAAAATAGTAGAAGTAGTGGGGATGAACTATTTAGGTATATAGGGTAAGTTCATTTGTAAGTTTGAAAATAAGTTCATCATCGGTTGCACACATAATATACAAAATTATGACATGTGGTAAACAACATTTTAGTAGTCACCATCGTTTTAATTAAGAAAGTAAGCATGGTTGTTATGAGTTAACTTACTAATTAATTAGGACTCCATTGTTAATGCACATCTTAATCATGTATTCAGCTGCTGGCCACGTAAATGTTGGAGTGCAACCTAGAAATTGTGCAATGAATGGGGCATATTCAAATAAGACTAATACTAAGGTGTTGAAGACATTTACGGTAGCCATAAGCATTTTTAAAACTCACCAAGGAGTAGCAGTAATAGTATTGGTTAATTGTCACGCTTTGTTTTATAAGTCGACATGCTTTATTGACCCATTCTATATGTTTTGCAGGTTTTTTTTGTGCTAGCGTGCTACTCTGACCAGTAAATGTCTGTGACCCACTCTTTAGAGCTTTCCTGTATATTACAGGGATCAAAGAAAAGTCAAATCCAACGTAAACATTGTAGGGCAACCAGATGCCAGCAAAAAAGCGCAGGTTATTATTTTCAGATATGCGACAATGAATATATGCATGACTATTATAGTACTGAAGATTTTCGAATACACGAGAATGAATATATGCATGATTACTGAAGATTTTTCAAATACACGAGAATGAATATATGCATGATTATTTTCTAATATGCGTCAATTAATATATTCATGAATATTTCGAATACATGACAATGAATATATGCATTACTATTTTCAAATATATGAAATTGAATATTTTCAAATGCACAACAATGAGTACATGGCTAATGTAATTAGCCAAATATTGCTATCGATAATAATTAATCAGATAAGCACATCGTGTGCATTTCTCATGGAAAATATTCACAATTAAAAAATATGTTTTTTATTTATTGTTTTCTATAGTACATTAACAAGGTGGATACTATGTATGCACAATTAACAATTTCTGATTACACCAAATGGATACAAGCATATTTATCATTACTAACAATTGTGTATGTGCAATGCAAGTTTGCACATCATACATCACATGCTGATCTAACTTATTATTGACAATACTCATCTTACTAAGAAGAAAATGTTTAAGTTATCGAATAGTAATAAACACTATGAATTAATTTGTACCCAAATAATAAGTTTATTAGGTAGAATCATGAAAGTCGCAAAACGCATATAATGTGTGTAGAAATATCGTAATAGAATCGATTTAAATCGTCTATCATGAATTAACAACTCAAAAAGAAACTATCATGAGCCATTAGATTAAAATTGGATGGGCGATTCAGATTGTTTGGATTCTACTAACTCATATAGTTTTGTAGGTATATATTTCACATCCCTTAACCAGATACGCTGCACCACAATTTTCTGATCATCTAGGGAACTTTTTACTCCTCATGCTCACAGAAAAATGATGTTTTTGTTGAACATGACATATATGTATCTCCATACAATTAATCTTTCTATAGTCTCTAGCCTTGTATAGTTGACTTGTAGAGATATGGTAGGATTAGTTGGCTTGTCACGCAAGACATCTCATGTATATATTGTGACCAACTCCGAGGAATACAATTGAGTTGCATCTCATATATTTTTCTACATGGTATCAGTATTCAACGCGATCTCCGCCGCTTCCGCCCTACGCAGCCGCCGCTCCTCCCTGTAGCCGCCGCTGCCCCTCTCCAAACCCTAGGCCGCCGCCGCTACTCCTTCCCATAGTCGCCGCCACCTCTCCCCAAACCCTAAGTCGCCGCCGCTACTCCTTCACGTAGCCGCCGCCGCCCCTCCCCAAACCTACGCAGCCGCCGCTACTTCCCCAAGCCACCGATGTCTTCTCCCCAGCCACCACCAAAACCCTAACGCCGCCGCTCCCCACCTCCCTCTCACCACCACCATGTCCCGCTCCAAGGCCGATCCCTCCGACGCCGGCTCCTTCGCTGGCGCCATGTTCACCTCTGACCGCCTCAACGAGCTCCACATCAAAGATCACGTGCCCATCGTCCTCGACCTCGACTCGCCATCCTACAGTGCATGGCGCACCTACTTCGCACTCTTGTTTCGCTCCTACCGTCTCATCGAGCACGTTGATGGGAGCGTCGACTTCCGCAACATGAAGGATGACGACGAGTGGCTTGCCATGGACGCTTGCATCGTCAAGTGGCTCTTCCTCACCATCTCACAGGGTCTCTTCGACATGGTGAACTCCCGTGACCCTTCGGCGTACACCATGTGGACACGGTTGTGCGACATATTTCTCGATAATCAACTCCAACACCATGTCTTCCTCCAAGGAGAGTTCTTCACCCTGCAGCAGAACGAGCTCTCGATCGATGAGTACTGCATGCTACTGAAGGTTCTCGCCGACGAGCTTTACGACATCGGCATGACCATCGACGACTTCGTCCTCCTCACCAACCTCCTTCGAGGCCTCCACCCCGACCTCGGCCAGTCTGCCGCCAACCTCTCCCTCATCACGCCGACATACGCCAAGGCCGTCACATATCTTCGCATGGAGGAGAAGCGTCTTCACCACGCTACTCGACAGGCGACCCACACCGCTCTTCACGCCGGTCTCGTCGTCGGCCATGGCGCGCCTTCACCCACGCCCGCGTCCCATCCTCCTGCTCCGACCCTGCCACCCACACTCGCCCCCGCTGGTGGTCGCAAACAGAAGGGTCGGGGCGGTCGGCCTTGCAACTCCAACATGGCGCCGCGCCCTCTCGCGAACCCCGCGGCAGCCCCTACTCCACCCTGGCTGTCGGGGTACACCCCCTGGACGGACGTCGTGCATGCTTAATCCATGCCCATTCCACGTCCCCCTGCTTCGGGCATTCTTGGACCACGATCGGCTTCTCATCAGGCGCTGCTGACCGCGCCCGCCCCCGTTCCTACGTCATATGGCAACGTCGTGGCTTACGGTGGCCCTCCGGCCTACGGCGCTTATGGTGGCGCTCTTGCTAGTGCATGGGACCCGGCGCTCCTCTCCGTCCTTCACGGTGCACCCTCGTCGAGCACCTACAATGGAGGCGTCAATTGGTACATGGACACCGGCGCCGCAGCTCACATGGCCTCTAACCCCGGTATCCTCTCCCGTGCCTCCCCGTATCCTTTGTCCTCTCGCATTGTAGTTGGTGATGGCACCTCTCTTCCCATCACTCACCATGGTTCGTACTCCCTCCCGTTTCCTTCTTCATCTTTAACTCTCAGTAATGAGTTTGTCTCACCATCTTTAATCAAAAACCTATGTTCTGTTCGTACTCTTGCTCGTGAACATCCTGTCACTGTTGAGTTTGACGCTCTTGGTTTCTCTGTCAAGGATGCTCGCTCCTGGAGGGTTCTGCACCGATATGATTCCCCTGACAATCTCTACCCATGCGGTCCTACTACGAGCGGTGGTCCGGTTGCTGTCCATGCCGATGTCTCGCTTTGGCACGCTCGACTTGGTCATCCCGGCGCCGACACTCTTCATAAATTTTTGAGCACTTTTCCCTTTTCATGTAATAAATTAGCGGCTCATACTTGTCATGCTTGCCGCATCGGAAAACACTTTCCTTGCCGTTTTCTTCATCTTCATCAATTGCCACTTTTCCTTTTGATGTTATTCATTGTGATGTTTGGACATCTCCAGTGCCTAGCAATTCAGGCTTATCATATTACCTTGTGATTTTAGATGATTTTTCTCACTTCACTTGGACTTTTCCATTACGCCGTAAATCCGACGTCACTTCCACCCTTCACTCCTTTTATGCTTACGTCAACACCCACTTTCATCGCACCATTGCTCACCTTCAAACAGATAACGGAAAAGAATTTGATAACCTCGCCATTCGACACCTTCTATCCACCCATGGCACCATCTTTCGTCTTACATGTCCATATACATCCCAAAAGAATGGTCGTGCCGAACGTGTCCTTCGCACGCTCAATGAGAGTGTTTGTGCGTTGCTTTTCCATGCACACATGCCCACACGGTTTTGGCCAGATGCTCTCGCTACCGCCACTCTTCTCCTTAACATCCGGCCTTGCAAACCACGATGGAGCTATACACCTCATCATCTCTTGTTCGGGTCTCCTCCATCCTATGACGATCTTCACGTGTTCGGTTGCTTGTGTTACCCTAACATCACCGCCACCACTCCGCATAAATTTGTGCCTCGGTCTCTTGCTTGTGTCTTTCTTGGCTACCAACCGAACACCAAAGGCTTTCGCTGCTACAACCCCGTCTCTCATCGTGTGTTCATATCGCGGCACGTTTACTTTGATGAGGTTGTCTTCCCTTTTCAGCAGGTTACATCGACAGTGGCCCCGTCTTCGGATGGCCTCACTCGTCGGCCTCGTGGAGCCCTTGCGCTTCTTGCGCCGCGAACGCATGCTTCTCCGGCGGCCCCTTCGGTTCCCTCGGCGGGGCCTCCTTTGCTGGCTTTGGTGGAGCCGGTCTCGTCTTCGTCGGCTAAGGAGGAGCCAGCCTCGCCTCCACTGGTTTTGGCGCCAGCCCCTGCCGGCATGTCGGCGCCGTCATCACCGTCTACAGGCGGTGCCTTGGCCATCCACGCGAACTCCGCGCCAGCCCGGGGGATGCCTCCATGGTCGGGTCCTCGGTTGTCCCATCCGCCACGACGCCGCCCTCTGCAGCATCTCTGGCGTCCTCACCCGCGACCACGCTTGCTGCGACCTCGCCCGCCGGCTCGTTGTCATCCTCCGCGGTCTCACCTGCGGACCCGTCTTTGCCACTCGCGGCTTCACCCGCGGCCTTGTCGCCACCATCTACGGCCTTGCCTGTGGCCTCGACCGCTGCCTTGTCGCCTACGGTTTCTTCCACGGCCCCGTTATCGTCGTCTTCCGCAACCGAGGTTGCGGCTCCGCCTCGACGTCGGCCTCGACCACCACCTCCACCGCCTCATCACTCCATGGTGACGAGTGCTAAAGACAGGATCCATCAGCCGAACCCCCGCTATCACAACTTCAGTTTCACGACCATCTCTCCAGTACCGCGCTCAGTGCGATCTGCATTGAGTGACCCACACTGGCTCGAGGCCATGCGTGCTAAGTATGATGCTCTTGTCACCAATCGGACCTGGACGTTGGTTTCTCGCCCTCCCGGCGCCAACATCATCACCGGCAAGTGGGTATTTCGGCATAAGCTTCTTCCGGATGGCTCTCTGGACAGATACAAGGCTATTTGGGATGTTTGCGGCTTTGCACAACGTGCCGGTGTTGACTTCTCGGAGACCTTCTCCCCGGTCGTTAAACCCGTCATGATTCGTGTTGTTCTTCAGCTCGCCGCATCTCGTCACTGGCCTGTTAATCAGCTCGAAATCAACAACGCCTTCCTTTAGGGTCATCTTCAGGAGCGTATTCTCTGTCAGCAGCCAGCTGGTTTTGTTGATCCCACCCGGCCTGTTGATGTCTGCCTGCTATCACGGTCTCTCTACGGCCTGAAACAGGCGCCTCATGTGCGGTATCAACGCATTGCAGCATTCCTCACTGTTTCGCAGCACCACCTCCGACACGTCGTTATTTGTGCTTCATCGAGCTGATCATGTTGCCATGCTTCTTCTGTATGTTGATGATATCGTCATCACCGCCTCTCGCGCGGGTCTACTTGCGACATCATTGGCCGCCTTGGTTCTGAGTTTTGACTGAAGGACTTGGCCGCGTTGCACTTCTTCCTCGGCATTAATGTTTGATGTGATGCCTCCGGATATTTTCTTCATCGGGGACAATATGCTCTTGATCTATTTGACCGTGCTGGCATGACCGACTGCAAGCCTGTTGCGACACCTGCTGAGGCCAAGCCGAAGCTTTCTGCCGGACAGCCTGCCACTGACGCTGCTCTAGCGCAGTATTGTTGGTGCTCTCCAGTATCTCACGCTCACCAGGCCAGACATTCAGTTTGTTGTGCAGCAAGTTTGCTTGCAAATGCATTCGCCTCGTGATGTTCACTGGTCTTTGGTCAAGCGCATTCTCCGGTATCTTCATGGCACACCAACCTACGGCCTTCATCTTCGTGCCTCCGCCACCACTGAGCTTTTTGCCTACAGTGATGCGAACTGGGCTGGCTGTCCTGACACTGGACGTTCCACGTCGGGATACTGTGTCTTCTTCGGTGACTCTCTTGTCTCATGGTCCTCTAAGCGGCAACTCACAGTCTCCCGCTCGAGTGCTGAGGCCGAGTACCGTGCCATCGCCAATGTTGTCGCTGAGACTTGTTGGCTGTGTCAACTACTTGGTGAACTTCGGGTCGCAATCCCGAAAGCTACGGTGGTTTTTTGTGATAATGTTTCAGCCACCTACCTCGCGGCCAATCCGGTGCAGCATAAGCGCACTAAGCACATTGAACTTGATGTTCACTTCGTCCACGAGAAGGTACAGTTGGGTCAGCTCCGTGTTCTTCATGTACCGACCACCCAAGAATTTACCGACATTATAACCAAAGGGCTTCCAACGGCTGCATTCCAGGAGTTCCGTTCCAGTCTTTGCATCGCCGACGCCGACGCTTCGACTGCGCGCGGGGGGGGGGGGGGTGTTGTACGTGACATATATGTATCTCCATACAATTAATATTTCTATAGTCTCTAGCCTTGTATAGTTTTTTTTGCGGGGATCTAGCCTTGTATAATTGACTTCTAGAGATATGGTAGTATTAGTTGGCTTGTCACGCAAGATATCTCGTGTATATATTGTGACCAACTCCGAGGAATACAATTGAGTTGCATCCCATATCTTTTTTACAGTTTTGACGAATTTGACTGCCTATATCATTTTAAATACCTATCGTTTTGAACTGGAGATAGTAACCTAGATGCAGTGATCAATTACCAAACAAAAAAAGATCTTCACATTTAATTCCTCACAATAAGAGGACACACCACACAACCAATACGAATCATTTAAAATCCATTCCTAGCTAGATACAGCACAATTCACTCCACATTTTCAAGTGTGCTCATTTATGAGGGAAACAAAAATGGCAGATATCCTGAAGCAGCAAGGCACTATACCAAAACCATCACCGGATTCACTCAGCGGGTTACAATAATTCTGCTGACGGCCTGCAGCTGCTGTGTGGCTGCCCTGCGCCCCCTCCTCATTTTCGTGTGCATGTAGTACCACATGTTGCTGTAACATGTGTCAAAGTCACGTCGCAGTGGATTAGCTCAGCATTCTACTCCGGGTCAAACCTCAGTAGACAGTGTGGTAGCTAGCATTTCTCCTTCTCCCCAAGCCAGCCCGAGGCCACGCCACGGCTTATATATAGCGCTAGCCCCCACCCCCACTTTTACCTCATCCGCTTAATTGCACCGGCCCGGTCCCTGCCTCCATCTGTGCCTAGCCAGCCAAGAAGATACTTTTCATCACCAACCCGGCCGGCCACCGTGCGAGCTGAGAACGCGGCGGCGGCGCCATGGGGAGGCCTCCGTGCTGCGACAAGGTGGGCGTCAAGAAGGGGCCGTGGACGCCGGAGGAGGACCTCATGCTCGTCTCCTACATCCAGGAGCACGGCCCCGGGAACTGGCGCGCCGTGCCGACCAACACCGGTACGCACGGGATAGCGTAGGGATCATGGATCGTTCACGGATCGGGACTCGATCTTGTGTGCGGGTGAACTGAAATTGGAATTGACAAGCTTTGTTGATTTGGGTGTGTTGCAGGGCTGATGCGGTGCAGCAAGAGCTGCCGGCTTCGGTGGACCAACTACCTCCGGCCGGGGATCAAGCGCGGCAACTTCAACGACCAGGAGGAGAAGCTCATCGTCCACCTCCAGGCGCTGCTCGGCAACCGGTGATGACAGCTTCCATCTCATCTTTTCTTAATTTCCGTCTTGTTGTTTGTTTGTTTCTTCCGTGGACGTCAACTACAGAATTGCTGATATGAGCTTGCGGTTGACGCCATGCGCAGTTGGGCGGCGATAGCGTCCTACTTGCCCGAGAGGACGGACAACGACATCAAGAACTACTGGAACACCCATCTCAAGAAGAAGCTCAAGAAGATGCAGGACGCCGGAGGGAACGACGGCGGCTCGGAGGGCGCCGGCGCCGCCGGTGTCGGTGGTGGCGTCGCCAAGGCGGCCGCTCCCAAAGGGCAGTGGGAGCGCCGGCTGCAGACGGACATCCACACTGCGCGGCAGGCCCTGCGCGACGCGCTCTCTCTAGAGCCCTCACAGCCCGCCGCGCTGGCGGCGCCGGCGCTGCCGACGCCTCCGGGGTCGGTGACGACGTACGCGTCGAGCGCGGACAACATCGCGCGCCTACTGGAGGGCTGGATGCGCCCCGGGAGCAGCAGCAAGGGGCCGGAGGCGTCGGGGTCGACGTCGTCCACTACGGCCACGACCCGCCAGCAGCCACAGTGCTCCTGGGACGGCGCGGCGTCCGCGTCGGCGAGTCACAGCGGCGGCGCGGCCGGGGCGGCAGCAGCGCAGACCCCCGAGGGCTCGACCGAGACGAGCAAGCTGGCCGGCGCCGGGGCCGGCGGCGCCCCGCCGGCGTTCTCCATGCTGGAGAACTGGCTGCTTGACGACGGCATGGGCCACGGCGAGGCGGGACTCATGGACGACGTGGTGCCACTAGGGGACCCCAGTGAGTTCTTCTAAGTACGGCGCGCGCGTACCAACAGGGAATTGATCGACTAGAGCAAGAACAAAAATTTAAGAAAGGCGTGGTGATCGCCGATCGAGTAGTTGAGCAGAAACAACAAAAGGCCGGGGGCTTCGAATCCTCGGTGATTTAGATCGAGCTGGGTGTCGATCCAGTTTGCTTAATCGTTTTAGATTTTAATTAGTTGCTCTTTGCGATGTTAATTAGGGTTTGAGACTGATCATGTCCTAAATGGATCGTGCAGGAGGGATAAAGAAAAAAATGTACATCTTATATAAAAGAAAGATCTATATAGTTGCTTAATTTATAATTATACTCTTTATATTAATTTTACCTCATTAATAATTTCTCCCATCAAGCTGAAATAAATCATATTGTATCTTGTTTTCATGTATTTGTTTCAAGTTTGGTTGACACTGATCATGTACAGTTAAGTGGAGGTTTAATGATTTCTAACAATAATTTGTTTTCAAGATCAGATGCATCAAAATGGACCTCCTATCAAAAAATGTAGTTTTGAATAATTTGGTAAAGATAACTTTAATATTATATAAAAATATTTGGTTCGTCCATGAGGTTCCCAAAAGCAAAGCCAAGTCCCTAAAAAAAGTTCAGGTTAAACTGGGATTTCATTTGCGAATCATGCATGATTGTAATTTCTGCCATATTTAACATATCAAAGTGAGTGGAAGGCTTGAAGTTCCCAACTTTACCTATGAAAGAACTGCCACATTAAAATGGTACTAGCTAGTATATATGCTCAAATCTTTTCATATTTGACTCAACTAGACATAGAGCTGTCATGCATTTATTTGATGCAATTTAATGCTTGAAAATCACATGTTGTACCGGATCCTTTCTTTACTTCAGCTGATATATTGAATTGTTTTAGGGACATCGATGGTTAAACATATATTGAATTTGATAATGAAAAAATCACAGTTAAACTCACATATATATATATATATATATATATATATATATATATATATATATATATGACAAATGTTTCCTACAAGCAGTGGTAGTTACCACCACTTGCGTTTTGTATGTTGTATGTAGTATCTGTCGAAACCGAGAGTATGTACGTGTAGTATGTAGTATATAACAATGTTTAGGTAGTATATATACTAATTTTTAGGTAGTATGTATCATATTTTGAGTATGCTCTTTTTTACGTACAAATATGTACGTATTTCACAAATATAACCAAAACTATGGACTCATATGCAATTTTTTCATGTAACTTGTTTTGAAATATCTTAGATATAGTGTACGAACATATTTAAAATAATAAAATAGTATATATAATACCGCATGGTAGTATATGAGATATGTGGGGTAACTACCACCGGGTGGTAGGATGGATTTTCCTATATATATATATATATATATATATATATATATATATATATATATATATATATATATATTCGTGCTAACTTGACAATCTAAATAAGATATTTATGGAACTTGTCATCTTATGGTTTTACGTAAATATTTGCTCAATTTGTCTCCATGGATGAATTTAGAATCCTATTTACTAAATATAAATGTCATATATATCTCAGAGTGCAATATAATACTGCTCAACACAGTCACATGTGTGCCCATTTGAGAACAACCATTTCTGATTTAAAAACAGAAAGGACCATATTACTCGCAAATACCATATGATGTGTCACTACATACATATGGAACATGTGTGTTACATGTCGTTTTACATTTATGTGTATCTATATAAGTTATTGCTGAGGGGCCTCCTTGATTCAAATGAATTTCAGAGATATTTTGTGTTTTTTATCCTTTAGAACATTCGGTACAAACATTGTTTAATTTGTAGGATTATAAACATTAGGATTTTTTTTTCTTACAGGCCACCACTGTCGACTTAATTACAAGATAATTTTCATTGAGTCCAAACTCTTAGATTTTTTACCATGATTACTAATTTACCATGGCATGCACGCCAGATCGCTACAGAAAATCATGCATTTTCATGTGTTGCAACCGAACAACATAGATATATTGTTTATTTCTCGTGTTTTCAAATATTTGCTTGATACATGATCATGGCATCCGAATTTTTTTCTTGTTCCCATACTAGTGAATCCTTCGAAGTGCTCCCAAGAGGCCCTTTTGTCACTCTTGCTCTGTTTGCGCAGAGTACACAATATGATTCATTTACCTTGACACATAAGTACACAAAGAAGGGACTTGGAAGGGGAAAGAAACAATAATGCTAAACATACAAAAAGTTACACGCAATTACACGCTGACTAGGATTTTTTTCACAAACTTGCCCCCCCTCCCCCCCCCTCCCTGATTTTCAGGGGGGTGGGCCGGCTCCCCATCTATTGACCAATCAAATTAACTCTCTTTGTAAAACCTTGTAACTCGTTTGTACGTGTAGCATTACTCGGAAAAAAATGTCATTTAAACTAGCAAATTAAGTCTAGGATCACACATGTATGTGATTTGTTTTAATTGAGTGGTTCCTTTGGTTAATTCAATAGCATGTGTATATATTCCAACCAGTTCTTATGAAAACTAATTACGATAGCAACGACGCATCCAAGAATAAAGCCCGGGCTCCAGTCCCGTCTCGATGGCGTCCATGGCGGCGTCGAGGAGCCGGTGGGCTCGATCTCCCGTCTATCTTTCCAGATCGACAGCTTTAGGTGTTCGGCCGGTGGCTGGCGTTATGCGCGATGTCACTGGTGGGCGAGTGAAAATGGTGGTTCCAGATTTGTGCTTGTGGATTGAAGGCGGCGGATCTGGTGCTCGGCCTCGACAACGTCGATGGCTGACGATGGCTCCGGGATTCGAGGAGAATGGGAACGATCCCTACTCGACACACCACACCGGCAAAGGCTGCGCTGATGGCAAGCTTCTTCATCGACTCACAGCGCCCTCATGCGCTATGGTTCTCCTTCGAATCCAGCGACATTCAACAGTGATGGCATCTATTGCAGAATTAGCTAATGATTCCGGTGTATTTTTCTTTTCTTTGGTTTTTCCGCAAATTTCTGCGGATACATGTTTGCCCTCGACCCTTCTTGTGCGTGTGTTATATTCATCATATTTGTGATCAATAAAACATGTGGTTACCCTAAAAAAACTAATTAAGAAGACACCTGACCTAATTTTTCTTCCCTTTATGACGGCGATCTGTGACAGGCTCAGCCATGGAATCTCGCACTAGAGTTAAGCTCCAATGCCTCCCCTTGTTGCATCTGATGGTAGCTCATCATGAAAAGATCGCACTGTTACACTAGCTAGTTCGGCTATGAATACGGTCAAAGTAATTGCTCTGTTGTTCCTCTTGTGTTGAAGCATGCACGATGGCATCCCTTAGGGGGTAGCGTACCTTACTAGTGATAATTAATGTCTTTTTATTTAGGTCACAATGAAGCATTGTGCTCTCTGCACGGTCGTTCATCAGAGACACGCACATGCTTAGTCGGCACTTCTTAGAGACAATCACAGGCTCGTCGCGTGCCCCGTTATCACGGACGAGTCAATATAGAGAATTATCTCAGACATATCGTTGCGGTTACAAATCCAAAAGCATCTAAGAAACAAGCTTATATATCTCAAATGGTTTCACAGGAATAATCATCAGAGATACTCCCTCCGTCCCGAAATACTTGTCGCAGAAAGGGATATAAATGGATGCATCTCTAAAACTAAAATACGTCTAGATATATATTCCTCCGACAAGTATTTTCGGACGGAGGGAGTACATCTCGAACAAGTTTTGTCACGAGTCGTCGGAAATAATGTACCATCTCATAGTATAGGATCGGCTAGTTGGTCGATTTCCACCAAGAAAACTTGAAGAGAAGTTCCTTTAGTGAAGGTATTTGGAGCCGATCGAGATAATCCATTTGATATGCGATTGTTGTGCAATTGTGAAGAGTATATTGTCATTTCCTTGTACATGCTTGTTTGAACAGATAGGAACTAGATTCGGGTCACTATATCCGGGCGGCAATGCTACACGTACAAACGATTTACAGGCTTTTAGAGCATGGTTAACCTTGATTGGTTAATAGGTGAGCGGGGCGGCCCACCCTCCTGAAAATCAGGGGGAGAGAGGTTTGTGATTGGTTGTTAGATGAAAGGAGCGTGTAAAAGCGTGTAAGTCTTTGTATGTCTAGCATTTTTGATATCCGGGTAGACAGGAAATCTAAATTAAAACATGCATGAATATAGTTGCATTATCTCAAACTTGACTTGGAGTCGATCTGCCCATTATCTTGGACTAAGTCAAAATAGAAAAATAGAAAGTTGTCTCCCCGGATAGAAGGACTTCCCAGACACATCATTGTCGGTTACAATCCTGAAAGCGTCTACGAAATTGAGCATCTTAAATGGTTTCACGAAAATAACCGTCCGGATACATCTCAAACATGTTTTATGTTAAATCGAAGGAGATAATGTATCATCTTTGATTTTGAATAGGATCGCCTAGTTGGCAAATTGCACCTAAAAACTATCAAAGAAGTTTCTTTGCTAACGATATTTATAACCAATCGAGATAATCCATTTCATATGGTTTGTTCTGCACTACTGTTAGAGTTCAGTTAATGCATGAATAATTGAGTGTATCTTCTATATCTAAAAGCTAGCCCCACTAATCTATTTATCTCAACATGCAAGTATGCCACCTCAGCATGCAACATGCATGTGAAAAGGTCCACTACAACAATTCTATATTTAAATAGTTAGCCCTCCTAATCTATTTATCTCAACATGCGAGTATGCCACCTCAGCATGCAACATGCATGGAAAAATGTCCACCACAACAATGCAACCATGCATAGAAAAAACGACCTTAACATGCATCATGCATGTGAAATTCAATTATGTTATGTTGTTTATGTTTAATAAATATTTTATAACTATAAAATTATCGAAAACAATAAATTATATGTAATTTTAGTTTTTTTCTTCACATTATTAATTCAAGTATTCATGTTGCATACAATCAAATCTCATTGAAATATATTGCAAAACGTTCCTGCAAAAATGTGCGGGTATCATCTAGTATATTGTAATTTCCTTGTACATGCATGTTCGAACACAAAGCGGATAGAGTCACTCACCCCGCGTACACAAGAAACTTGGACAAAAACATGTTCGGTGATCCCCCTATATCCAAATATTTCATAAGTGAGTTATCAAGTGATACTTCATTTTTATTGTGATGCTAAGAATGATTGATGCGGGTATGGTTGTTGTTGTAGCTTGTTGATGATTGTTTTGATCGCTTTAAGTTTTTTCCTTTTTGCTACACCATTACATAACTTCGGTGTTGTTTGACTTTGCTAGTTGTCGGTGTGTGTGCGCGCACACGTGCGTGCATGTGTTGGCTTTGTGCATCCTAACTATACAAAGGCCAAATATGTGCTCATTGTGTTTGTATCCCCTTAATGCTTCATTTTGAGTGACTGAAATTTATCCTTTATAAAAAAAATCAAGTGATGTCGCGATGATCTGCAAAGAACATATATGTATAGGATGTAGAACCATGATTTTGCTGTTGATATGGTCAACTTGGTTGACAAACATTAGATAGAGTAGGTAATGTTGCTAATGACAAGAGTTTGGTCACCGGGTAGTGACTTTGGTTACCATTCGGGTAACCTTGTTACCAGTATCCCTAAAAAAGCTTATTGAGAGAGAAAAATCAAGGTCTTTAAATCTGTAGATGGAGGAACTAAAAAAATGGTCTTGAAGGGGCTTGATGAAGGTCAAGTCATCCCATTTTAAGAGAGGCTCCTTTTTTTCAAAAAGGGGGAATTCCCCGGCCTCTGCATCAGAACGATGCATACGGCCTCTATTATTAGATATAAATCAATGTCTCAACAATGTCTTACATCAATGTAATAAAAGCATGGATAAGCTCACATAGAGCGTCCATGACAGAGCAGCGAAGAGAACAGCCACAACCGGCCAGCATGAAACCAGATAGGTAAAACTAAATGCCTATCCTATTACATGATCGCCATCCAAACCGGTTGAAGATATCTCGCCACCATCTCCCACCGGACAGATCCAGAACCAAATGCTCCCCGGCCTCCGTCGGAGTGAGTAACGACCACGCACGGATCAGCGCAGTAGCTCGAATAACACCTGCAAAAGTGAGTATTTGTTGTTACGTTAAAAACCAAATCATTTCGCAATTCCAAATTGCCCATAATAACGCACATACTCCTACACGAATATATGTCGGCCGTGTCGGCTGAATCCCAACAAGCCACGCCCAAATAACGTGTTTACCAAAGTGGGAGGAGTAATATTAAAGGCAATTTGCACGGGCGCCACAACCCGCGAGCCAACGGACAATCAAAAATAAGTGCTTGATGGTCTCCTCCGTATGACGTAAACTACACCTAGTAGAACCTGTCCAGTTGCGCTTAACTAGATTGTCCTTACTCAGAATAACCTGCTTATGCACAAACCACATAAACACTTTAATCTTCAAAGGAACCTTAACTTTCCAAACCTCCTTGGAAGTGGGTATTACAGCAGAATTAATAATATTAACATACATCGATTTGACTGTGAATACCCCAGGTCCTAGTTAGTTTCAAAGCAAGCGATCGCGGTTAGGAGTTAGCTGAACGTCCATCAGCCTACGGACAAGGTTAAGCCATGCCTCCCATCGAGGCCCAACAAGCACCCTCCTAAACTGGATGTTTAGAGGTACAAACTGCATAACCGTGGCAACAAGAGAGTCCCTACGCTGAACAATACGATACAGAGTCGGATATTGTGTAGCCAATGGCGTGTCCCCCAGCCACGTATCCTCCCAGAAACGTCTATTCTCGCCATTGCCCACAATAAATTTTGTTCTATTAAAGAAAGCGGCTTTTACCCTCATAAGCCCTTTCCAGAACGGTGAATCGGTAGGTCTCAGAGTAACCTGGGACAACGTCTTTGAGTGCAGATATTTACTCCGTAAGATCTGCGCCCAAGTTGCCTCTGTCTCAGAAGACAACTTAAACAACCATTTACTAAGCAGGCACTTGTTCTTGATCTCAAGATTTTCAACCCCAAGTCCCCCTTGGTCCTTTGGTCGACATATAATATCCCATCTGGCCAATCTGTATTTTCTCTTGGATTCATCACTCTGCCAAAAGAAACGAGAATGATAGAAGTCTAGCCTTTTCCGAACACCCACTGGGATCTCAAAGAACGATAAGAGAAACATAGGTAAACTTGTGAGCACCGAGTTAATTAGAATTAACCGGCCTCCATAAGACATGAGTTTTCCTTTCCAACAGCTCAGTTTCTTCTCAAAGCGATCTTCGATACACTTCCATTCGCGATTAGTTAGCTTACGATGGTGTATTGGAATCCCCAGATAAGTGAATGGTAACACCCCAACTTCGCAGCCGAACAGTTGTGTATATGCTTCTTGGTCATCTTTGGCCCTACCCAAGCAAAACAACTCGCTCTTATGGAAGTTAATCTTCAGCCCCGATAGCTGTTCAAATAAACATAAGACTAGCTTCATGTTCCTCGCTTTTGCCAAATCGTGTTCCATGAAAATGATTGTATCGTCAGCGTATTGCAGGATGGACAGCCCACCATCTACCAGATGAGGCACCAATCCCTCCACTGACCGCCTCCTTGGCCCTCCCAATCAGGATCGCCAACATATCAACCACGATATTGAATGAATAGGCGACATAGGGTCCCCTGTCTCAACCCCTTATGTGTTCTGAAATAATGGCCTATGTCATCATTAACTTTAATGCCCACACTACCTTTTTGTGTGAAAGTTTCCACCGATTGCGCCAAGTGCTCATCAAACCCCTTCATCCGCAGAGCTCTTTGGAGGAACGCCATTTGACTTTGTCATACGCCTTCTCAAAATCCACTTTGAAAATAACACCATCAAGTTTTTTCGTATGAATTTCATGAAGCATTTCATGCAGGACCACAACCCCTTCTAGGATGTTCCTATCCGGCATGAAGGCTGTTTGAGAAGGTTGCACAATAGTCTGCGCAATCTGCGTGAGCCTTAACGTACCCACCTTGGTGAAGATCTTGAAACTTACATTCAAAAGGCAAATAGGCCGAAATTGCTCAATTCGTATGGCGTCAGACTTCTTAGGCAGCAAGGTAATAGTGCCAAAGTTTAGTTGGAAAAGCTGCAAGTGTCCCGCGAACAAATCATGGAACATCGGCATCAAGTCCCCTTTGATGATATGCCAACACCTCTTATAAAACTCAGCCGGGAAACCATCCGGCCCGGGTGCCTTGTTACACTTCATCTTGGAGACAGCCTCAAAAACCTCCTTTTCCGTGAAAGGGGCCGTTAGGATATCGTTCTCCACAGAAGTAAGTTGAGGGACATCGTGCACTCTAGACTCATCCAGGGACACAGAGTTACCATCTGGTGGTCCGAAAAGACGCTTGTAATAGTCCGTAATGTAAAGTTTGAGGTTGTCCTGACCGACAATGGTGCCCTCATCTTGTTCTAACTGGAATATTCTCTTCTTTCGGTGTTTACCGTTGGCTATCATGTGGAAGAACTGAGTGTTCGTGATCCCCCGACAACTTTTGTCACCTTTGCCCATGGCGCCCACTTCAATTCTTCCTCACGGAGTAGCTCCTTCAACCTCCCCTCAGCCTCATGCTTGATATGAAGCTCAGGGGCGGACAAAATCGAAGATTCTGCCCTAATATCTAGGGTTTGGATAAGGGAGAGCAGCCGTTCCTTCTCCACCTTATACATTCCACCTAGATGCTTAGCCCACCCCCGAAGAAAACTCCGAAGATGTCTAATTTTGTTCTGCCAACGCTCTAGTGCAGTCCTACCTCCGGCATCTTTAGCCCATTCTCTGGCTACAAGATCCAAGAATCCTTCTCTTTCAAACCACGCCAGCTCGAAGGAGAATAAATTCTTGTTACCCGAATAAGTAGCCCCACCAGAATCGAGCAACAGGGGTGCGTGATCAGAAATACCACGTGAAAGCGCTTGCACCATTACGAATGGAAACTTCTGTTCCCACGCAACACTAGCCAAAACCCGATCCAACTTCTCGAACGTCGGATTTGGTAGCAAATTAGCCCAGGTAAACTTTCTCCCTGAAAGCTCAATCTCTCGCAAGTCTAAGCTTTCAATAATGGTATTGAACATAAATGACCATCTTCCATCAAAGTTGTCATTATTTTTTTCATCGCGTCTTCTAATAATATTAAAATCACCCCCCACCAGAATTGGGAGTTGCTCGACCCAGATTACGACAAGATCACTAAAAGTCAGGTTTGAGCTCTGCTGCGCTGCCCCATACACCGCAACCAAAACCAGTCAAACCCATCAACTTTTGACCGCACTGAACTTAACAAAGAAAATCCCCATGACCACATCTGCGGACCTCAAGGAGTCACATCTCACACCGAGTAAGATACCGCCGACCTTCCTCTCGGCGGAAGACAATGCCACCAAACTCCATACCCCCGACAACAGATTAAGAAATTGAGGCGAGAAATTGGCTCTACCCGTTTCGGATACGGCAATAAATTCCAATCGATGCTCAATGGACGCCTCATGAGAACCTCCTTTAGCCAAGTCCTTAAGACCTCTGCTATTCCAGAAAATTCCTTTCATATCTCATCATGAAATTTCTTAGCCGTGTGTATCCTAGCACTCCTACGTACCGCGGACGTCGGGTATATTTTGCGCTTCCACTTGCGCTTAGGACTAGACTGACCCACCCGGTCTAATACATCCATTTCATGCGGTCTAGCCTCTTCTATACCTACATCCTCTTCTTCCTCCTCTTGCTCCGGGATGGTCGATGCGAGGTCCTCACAAAACTTATCAAGCACTCGAACTCCCAAAGCATCAATTTCTGAGTCATTCAGTGGTTTAACAGCAGCTAAGTTACGAATCATGTCTAAAGCCCTCTCGGCTTCTAGATCAAGCAAATCATTAATAGAATTAGAAACTTCGCCCACATTACTCCCAAGAGAAATTCCTAATTGGTTTGCCTTATCTACAATTTGCTCATCCGAAAAATGCAAGATAGTATTAGAAATATTAACGGACATACCAGTAGTGGCGTGGACGTCACGAAGCTTTGCCGCCCTCGCGGCACAGCGCTGCTGCATATCGTCAACCTCCGGATAGCCCTGAAGTCGACAGCTCATACGTCGGCCCTCAGACGCCTGGTCCGGGATCCCGCCAAACTGGATGACCTCCTCCCTCGTGAACTTATCCGGAGAGCAACCGCCTGTCACTCCCCGAATATCCTCCCAGTCTCCATGACCAGGTGAGAGCACAACGTCAACAACTGGAGAGGCCGAGGCCACCTGCCTCTGCCCCCCAGTCACCCCGGACCTCCTGTCCGGAGAAACCGCAAGAGGCGCAACCTGGGATCCTCCAACGGGCCCCGACGGTGAGAGCACAGCGTCAGCAACTGTGGTAGCAGAGGCCACCTGCCTCCGCCCCCCCGACCCTCCGGACCACCTGTCCGAAGAGCCTGAGGATGGCGCCACCAGGGCACCACCGCCTGGCCCCGACGGCGAAGAGGGCTTTGAGGCCGCCCGCCCCAAACCCTCCTGCGGGGCTGGTCCTGCAGGCTGCACTGCCTCCCCATCAATCGGCCCAGGAAGAACAGAGTCCACGTGCTCCGGCCCCCCTACCGAAGACCTATCGACTCTCCCGGTAGCCACATCGGGAAGAACCGGATCCGGAGTCGCCAAAATCCCGAACGCCGAGCCCACATGCCCAGCAACGCCCATCGCACCTGCGTCCTGAAGGTCCAACGCAGGTAGAGAGAGCTCAAACTCCTCAGCAGACTCCACCCTAACACTCCAAAGCCTCGGCGGTGCTGAAGCAGGGCCAAAAGAACCAAATCTCAAGGTGGTCGACGGCACAGAAGCACTAGGCACGGACCCCCCATCTGATTCCTTAGCGGTTTCCACCGGTCTCTTGGCCATCTCAGACCCAGTCTCATTACCCCATGGATCCTGACCAGTCGTATCATCATCGCCCTCACTCATATCATCACCAGTGGCCGCTGTAGCGTCAGCAAAGAGACTGTCATCCTCAAATTCAATCTCCAGACTGTAAACATAACCGCGAAACGCCCACTTAACCACATCCGGCACAAAGTCAATGTCCAAAATACTGACCAGAATACGAGCAATCCCATGAGCCCGAGTAAAATCCATGTCTACCTGCTCAGTCTTTCCCACCAAAATCCCCAGGCTAGCAACAACCCTGGCATCCTGCAGCAGAGCAGAAGGCGCCCCCGAAAAGCGCAGCCAGGCCTGAGTAAGGGGGACACCCTGGGGCTCCACCAGGCTCCACTCCTGGAACTCAAGAATGGCTTCCGTACCTGGAACCTTACACATCCCAAAGCTCAGCAACCTCTAAAAATCCTCCACTGTCGGGAACTGAACCCTGAATAGGTTAGTCTCCAACCTGACAAGCTCCCAATGGAAGTCTCCAGGTGCCAGCTCACGGAGACGCTGAATGATCTGGGCATCCGACACCTGACCTCTAGTCACTTTGACAACACCAGTCGTCATGTTGTGCACCTCCTGAGTAACCTCCCTCTCAGACGGCGACTCAAAAAACGTGAGCTCAGAACAAAACACGCCATACGTCATCAGGCTCGGTGTCTGCTCTCTTAACCACGGACAACCCTCCGACTCATGTGCAGGCTTACCACAAGTATCACGAAGAACCGCAACACATTCAGCAATGAAATGACCCTTATCACCACACCGGTAACAAAGCATTCTTTCCTTCTTCTTGGCAAATTTAGCAGCTCTGTCAGACTCAGTAGATTCAGCCACCTCGACCACCATCGGCTGAGTGTCCCCCACCTCAGGAGGCACGGCCGCCGCCAGATCCGCGACTACCTCCATAGCCTGGGAGGATAACCCTAACTCCTCAGTATCAGCATGTACCACCGTATCATTAACATTAGCATGATTCTGCCTTGGGCGGTAACGGCCTCCACGGCCACCGCGGCCACGGTTACCACGGAATCCGCCTCTGAAGCGATTAGCTGGACCAGACGCTCCCTCGACAAAACCACCTGTTGGCCCCATGAAAGGCTGCTCTGCCGAGCCATCACTCTGCCAGGCGTATCCCCGTCCACCACCTGTAGACGAGGACCCGCGGTGTTGCCCTTCTCCATATGCGTTATAACCATCATCACCCCACTGGCCACGGGGCGCGACATGAGCTTCGGTAGCTACAGAGACCTGCGGCACCTGAGCCTGCTGCAAAACCGGAGTCGTAGAAACACTCGTGTGCCGAGCCACGAAGTGCGGCGGTCGAGCGGCAGCTTGAGCCCCGGGAGGAGGCCTTGAAGCCGGAGCGGGAGCGGGAGGCCTTGTCGTCGGGGCACCCCGGCCTGCGCCGGTCCCCAAAGACGGAGCAGGCGGCCGTGGACCCCCCCCCCGCCTAGCGTCGGCGCCGTCACCACGGGCGCAGGAGGCCTAGCAGCAGCCGCCGCCACCCCACGGCCCAGCTGACCCGACAAAGAAGCCGCAGGTGGATGTCCTCCGACAGTAGGAGCAGCACGGCCGGCTCCTAGGCACGGTGGCGCTCCACCACGTCCAGAACCAAGAAGCCCACCTCGGCCGCTGGATCCCGGAGGCAGGCCACCGGTGCCTCGACTCCCAGCCGTAGCCGGTGCCATAACCCCGCGACCCGTGGCGCCCGGTGCAGCCCCCAACCCCCGACCACCACCGTCTCGTTCGCGGCCGTCGCCGGCGAGGGCCCCATGACCGGGCGCCCGGCGCCGGCACAGAGGGGGAAGGCGTCCCTCGGCCCGCCATCTTGGCGAGCGGCGGGATGCGTCGCGCCCGAGCACCACCGCGTTCGCAAAACGACGGCCGAAGCGCAGCGCCCCGAACCCTAGAGCGAAAGCAGAATGAAACGTCGATCACAGAACGATTGCATGGGGTTGTACATCGACGTATTGGCTCGCCTTGGGCCTCATACCCCTCGGTCGTACGCCCAATAGTCGTCGGGCCCGGTTCACTCAGAACCGGTCCACCCTCCAGCAGCCCCGCGTCAGGGCCCAACAGCCCACTCAATCGAACGAGGCGTTGATTCCGGATCGAACCTTCGTTGCCAATCACAAGCAGCGGCTCCATCGCCGCCGGCGATCGCCGGTGTTTCTTCCGTTTTACCACTCTCCATGAACCATCGGTAATGAAATCTGACAGCGTGGGTTTAGGGAGACTAACCTTAGGGATGGGCCCCTTCCAAGGCCGCACCGCCGCCGCCGCCGTTCGTCGGTGGACAATGCGCCGGATCATCTCGATCTTGTCTTCGGGCCTCAAACCTTGCCTCGCGGGATCGTCAATCGGTACCACGCCATCCACGATCTCCGCCACCTCTTCCTCAGAATATCCCGGATCGAACGCCTCACAAATCACGGACGAAGGCGTTGGCGAGTATGCCGTCGAGCCACCGGAATGCCCGCCGTCTTCGTCGTCCTCCCCACTGCCCTCATCCGCAAGCGCCCAGAAGCGGCCGCCCACCCTCCGGCGATCACCGGGGGCGCGCGCGCTGGCCTGCGTCAAGGATCCCGGCGCCATTAGTCGCCAGAGCCCCTAGTCGCCAGAGCCCCTAGTCCCTTTTCTGCGTGCTTCAGATATTCAGATATCGTAGTAGAAACATGTGTAACCTTTGCTTTTCTCAAAGACATGTGAATTGGTTCTGCTGTCTCGAGCCCTCCAACTACTAGTAGCTGAGTTTTTGTTCGGTGAGAAAGTTGGCCCTCAAAAATGGGGAGATTTTCACTTCCCGGCCTCTGCACCAACTAAGGATGCATACGGCCATTTTAGTATGAGTACCAAGATAAACATGGTCCTCAGAATTTTTTTAAATGAGTATCAAGATATTTTTTGATGAGTGGTTCCACCACACATCAAGCTTGATCCTCAATAAACGGGGGAAAACCCCTGTGCATCACCTGTCAATTCCAAGAATTGAACTCGGGTCGTTGGGCTGCACAACCGCATACCCAACCACTGAGCCAAGGCTCTCTCTGCTAGATTGGTGAAGGCCAATCGGCGAGTTTTTGGGAAGATACCTAGTGACACTCCATTAGCTCTACAATACCCAACCTTGTATGATATTGTGTTCAGAAAAGAGGATTCAGTGGCCTCTGTTCTTGGGGATAGCCCTTTGAATATCCAATTTCACATGGCATTACTGGGCGACAAATAGACTAAGTGGATCCATTTGGTTCCTAGATTGATCGATATCAATTAATCCAACTCAGATGTCAGATTCATTCCAGTGGAGGTTGACCACTAATGGTTTCCTCACTATGAAGTCTATGTATGCGGATCTTATGGATTCTGGACCAATTTTCGTAGAAAACACATTTGAGAAACAAAGGTTCCTTTCATGATCAAAGTTTTCATAGGTCTTTGCAGAGGGTGTAATTCTTACCAAAAATAACCTTGCTAAGCTTAAGTGACATGGCAACAAAAAAATGTTGTTTTTGTGATCGGGAGGAGACACATCGTCATTTGTTTTTGTCATGTCCATTTACTACATTGATCTAGCGCACGGTTCATGTTACATACAATTTTAGCACCAACGAGTATTTCAAATTTGTTTGAAAATTGGTTAGGTGGTCTTCATCATAAGTTAAAGGGTCAAATCCGTGTGCGAGTTTGTGTTATTCTCTGGGCAATATGGAATTGCCAGAATCATTACGTTTTAAAAATATCATCTTCTACAAATTTCTTGCATGTTATCAATAGAGCTACAACTTCAATTCGTATGTGGTCATCACTGCAGCGTGTGGACGCGCAGGCGCTTATGGCCTCTGGGTGCAGCTGGTTGCAAACAGTTGCGCAGGGTTTGTTCAAGCAGTTTGGCTGGCCAGCTATTTGTAGATTACGTGGATGAGCTATTTAATCTCGGATTTGACCGCTTACGGTCATGTTTTCGTTTATTTGTTTTTACTGTCGAGCACTCGTGACTTAAACTTATTTCATGTTTAATAATATGGCTGTCATGTGATGCGGAGGCCGGGTAATCCCTTTTCCAGAGGAGAAAAAAAGAGAGGAGTGGTTGCCAAGTGGTAAGCGATTAGGAATCGAGCTCCCGGTTATAGAGGGGCAGACCTCTATAAATTTCAGATCCATTCGGTGAAAGAAGTTTAAAAAGAAATAGGGATTTGGCAACCGGAGCTTCCCGCGGTAGAAGCACAAACCAATTCAAACCCCATTCGGTGACCAAAGTCCTGGCCTCGCTCCAGTGATCGAAATTGACCTCAGTCCTATGGATGAGGCAAATCTTTTGCCTTTGTTTTGAAGAAAAAAAAGTATGCCTGCCGAAGTGGTAAAGGTTTCAGTTAACGAAAGGGCAAAGAAACTCTAGTGCAAATGGCACCCTGCGCGCTGCCACGCCTTGGAAACGCACGGCCGGTGAGGGAGCGGCGTTAAATGCCGGTGCGTCCTGGAGCAGTAAAGTCCTCCCGTCGCTGCATTGACCTTTTCCTTTTCTTTCTCTCCTGGTTGCGATGCATGCAAGGGCACTGCTCGCTGCATCTCTGCATGCACCACGCCACCCTAATAAAAACACTTTCCCTCTTACTACTTTACTGGTATAAATTAATTAAAACTGTCCCTCTTATCTCACTCATATGCAAGCCATGACCTCACAGCAAAAGGTTAATCAAAGAGCTCTTCAGTCTGTGGACTCCGCAGGGCATGCATGCATGTGAACGCCATTGCCTTGCCTTGCCTTGCCTTGCCTTGCCTGGGCAGTAAACTGATCAATGCCCCTCCATTATACATTTATTTATACAGTACCGAGAGGAAGAGACTTCGAGCACACTCTAGAGTTTCAGTGTACGTACGTAGTATAGTTTGCATGGAGAAGGAGCACATGGTCGACCAGTGGCAATACTTTACTCAAGAAAATTTGACTCTCGTACTACTATTATTTGTTTAGAGGTAGACAAAATTTGACCCGTGATGCGTCATGGTCAGAGAAGGATCGGTCGATGAGTAGGTGCATGCATGAAGAGAGAGGAAGATCGAGATAGAGGGCGGGGCAGGGCAGCTGCCTAGGCAGGCAGGGAGATGATAAACAAAAAGTGGCAGCGGAACTCAGAGTGCGCGATCGAATTGAATGCCCGAGCGAAAAGGAAAACAAGGGCGTAAATGCGTGCCCTCCGCCACTGCACATGTGAGGGGACTTATTGGTAAGCTAGGCTAGTAGCCTAGATGGAGATCATCAGCTCCACCTCCACCTCCACCCCGCCTCCATGCATGCTGCTGCCCCTCTCCTCCTGTGTGGAAATGGATTTTCGTATTTCTGGCTCTTTTCTAAAACTTTAGTATAAACTGCAATAGACCCGAAAAAAATACAAATGGTCCATTTGCATGACGTCCGAGGCCATGCAAAACGGGTCATTTTGTAAAAGGAATCTGGATCGGGTTCATTTTGTGTCAAAGTTTAAGAAAAGGGTTAGATTTATCAATTTTCACTGCTCCTGTAGCTCCTTGCCCTCTCTCTGTGTACTCTCCACCCAGCTGTGAAGTAAAGATGGAGCCAGCTAGGGGGGAGAGAGAGAGAGCACGAGGATGGACACTGTGACATCTGTCCTTGAGACGAAGAACATGCATGCTTTGCTTTGTACTGAACCAAGGTTGCAACGTCTAATTCTAGCCGTACCACAGTGCCATGGAACTACAGTATAAGCCACACTTGCTTAATCGAGATATACTGGAGTAACTAACTTGTAGGGCATGCAAGGCTGCAAATGGCAAGATTGAAGGTACGTACACGCTGGCATTGCACGTACGTACACTGTGTCGTGGCATCAGAATATATATTCGGGGTCGGGGCACACACACAGCTATTTTTCGCTGCAAGACATATGAGTGCGTACGTAACGTATTATTATTATCATTATTCATTGCTGTGTTTATCCCTTGGCATGCACCGTCCGGACAAGGGCATGTGCAGAGATTAACTCATTGGTGATGGAGAGTAATGGGGAGCATGTGGGGAATTAGACCCCCTCGCTGGACTTGATCGGCTTGCCTGCCCTGACTCGCCCTGAATTCAAGTTCACTCAGGCAGGGCCCTGGCGAGATGCACGCAACAGGAGTTGGTTAGCCCCAATGGCCGGGAGCTTGATCGGCTTGTCTTCTCCCGTCGATCCTTCACTTTCACTTCTACGTCTGCATGCAGATGCTACCTGATCTTACTCCATGTTAACTGCGGTGAACTTGATTAATCTTTATCTCCGGTCGAGATGCATGCATGCATGATCGATCGATACGAATGTCGTATACCGCTTGTGTCTAGTGTACGAACGTACGTAGGTTGTAGCTAGAGAGTAGATTGACAGGGAGAGATGTCGGAGGGGCTACGTTTTTCTCGCCTCTCGCGAAACCGATCGATCGAGTTAATGCAATATATATGCCCTGCTTGATGGACCGATCCCGACGCTGACCTGAAAGGGCCGCCCGCCGTTGTGGTCCACTGCTCAGGCCTTAGGACATGCATTAAGCCTGCCGACGCAAATGCCAGCGCGCGATCGGAGGTGTGAAAGATAAGAATGTTCTGCAGCAACGCAGTTCCTTCCTGCTTCGATCTTTCACACGGTAGCTAGCAGTGGTCGTTCGTGGTGAGGGCAGCTAGCTGAGGTGAGAGTGAGGGAGAGAGAGAGAGATCCTGGATAGAACGAGTCGATGTCGACCGCGTGAGCGTACGTACGGGCATGGCATGATTATCAAGAGATTAAGGACCGGTATCACCAAGATGTAGTATTAAGTACTCCATCTCAACAGGTCTAGGGGATAGATCGCTGGTACTAGGAGTGTCCTAGCTAAGCTGTCGTACTAGCTAGGGGATAGATCGTAACACTGCAATGTGCGCCCTCTGCACATATGGGACGGGACGCGTGCACGGTTCTGAATCGTACCATGCAATATTATTCGATCGATCTCACGATTAAATGGAGCATCCACCGATCATATTCAAGCAGTACGTAAGGCGTCGCATATAAGGATATCCCTACGTGCATGGCAGCTAGGCAGCCTAAGTGCATGGTACTTGTACAGTGACGACGTGACATGTGTATGCACACACTCTCGATCTGAAGTTATACGTATATTTCATGGGCCGCATGGCATAGCATAGCATGCAAAACATGGCGTAGTCTCGCTTCCTTTCACGCGGAAATGCAAGCTGATCAGGCGCTCGTTTTGCTTCTCCTTCATGTAATCATGTGCGCTGGAGCTGTAGCACAGGTCGGCTTCAAGGGATAGGTGCACGTATGGGCGCCCATGAAACCGGCCCTAAGCGTACGTACACAATAACACAGTAGTAGATTGCAACTCGCGATCGATCGAGTTAATGTTGTTTCGTCTTTTTTGCCGTTGTGCTACACATATGGAGCGTCATGCATTGCATGGTAGCAATTGGTTCCGCATGGCCGGCAGCATGTCATCTTGCGAAAAGTTGTCTCTGCTTTTGTGTTCATCGTTGTCCCGATTAATTCTTCGGTTCTACGCGTTGACGTCGCCAAAAGAAAAACGTGTAGTTCCAGCCCGGCTTCGTCGTCATGGATATGGATACACATGTTCTTCTCTGCAATTTACACGCGAATGCATGGAAATTTAGTTGTATAATAAAAGGTGTGGCTAGATCTTAGTCGACTGAGCAAGGCTCAGTGACATAACATATAAAAGAAACAGTTTTGCTAAGTCTCGGTTGACTTAGACTTTGTTATGTCTCAGACGATGCTATATTCCTTAGATCTTGCATCGAGATTTGTATAATTTTTCAGTTTTTTTCTTCATACTCCCTCCGTTCCAAAATAGATGACCCAATTTTGCACTAAGCTTAGTATAAAGTTGGGTCATCTATTTTGGAACGGAGGGAGTACATGCTATATCATTTGATTGAGACTCGGTTAAGTCTCAGTCGACTGAGACCTAGACACACCTAAAAGAAAAAAAGAAAAAAGAAAAAGAAATTTGTATACGAATCTTCGTGTAAGATCTCACAAATATAGCATTGACTGAGACTTGGTTAAACCTCAGTCGACTGAGATTTAGCAATCCCGTATAGTATATCCCTCGTTTCCTTTTGAACTTGTTCAATTCTCGTACTTCAGCACGCTTCCCCTGATATATTGTGGTATACTATTTTAAGCAAACAGTAGAACGGTTCTTAACGGATGATCTTGAAATTCTACAGTTATATATATCATGGAGTTTTATTACAAATAAAAAGTTGAGCATCTAACAAGACACGGCTCATTCTGGCGGCAGCAGTGGACATTCAGTGGTCCGTGGACCTTGATGTAATCTTTTATTATGTTTAAGGTAATTTATACTTCTGATGAAACTTTATTAGAAAAAAAAGAGGGATGCGAGGAGGAAAATGGCAAGAGACGCAAAAGGAGATGGAGAAATGGAATGGTATTGAAGAACAGGGGTTGTATATTTAGCCTTTAGGCCATGGAAAGTTGGTAACTACTCTGGGCCCTGATCCATCCGACCATAAACTATGGGCTGATATCTCCTCCTGCCCAACAGAAAACGTGAGCTGACCCAATAGCCCAAGAAATCTCATCACCATGCCATCTAGCCCAGCCCACCCCCACCAATTCAAACCCATCTTCTTTTCTGTAACTTCTCTTTCTAAAAAAAAAAAAACTTCTTTTCTGTAACAGAAAAACAAACAAATCACATCCTCCTGCCCCCATCCCCTGCAATGGCTTCTCTAAAAGGAAAAAAATCTCCGGCATTGGCGACGCCGGCGGCGCTAGGTGACCAGAGCCAGCCGCCGACGCTTTCCCCTGTTCACGCCCTTTGTCCCACGCGGTATGGTCCTAATTTTGGGTGGCTACACCCGTTCAGATATCATTGAAGGAGAAATCGCCATAGGTTTTCTCCGCTCTACTCTACGTGGTTCGCGCAAACTCTGGTTGCTGACGAACTCATTGCGATTCAAGGTAGATAATGACCACTTCCCTTGTCTGATTTTTGTTCTTCCATCCAGCTGTTGCAAATCTCAGTCCGATTTATGTAAATATCTGGTGCCTGAAGATTCAATCATATCCGAGCCTGACTGAAATGTCTGAGCCACTAAGGGCTACATTGTTCGATGCTAGTAGCATACTATAGTATGGATAAGCATTTGCAGTCCTATGAAGATGTTAGATGGTATATTATGCTATGTAACATGTGATTTACCATATATCCTTGGGTGAAGCAATCAAGCAATTTTCTTCACAGGCTTCCAGGTGTTCTGACATTCTAGACTTGTTTCAGGAGACAAGTATTTAGCCCTAGCTATTTATAGTTCGAATTCATCTATTTGGCTATTGAGATTCACATCTAATCAATGTCAAGTAGTTTTTAACATATGGTTTACATCGTAGTGATTTGGTATATGCAATAATTCCATTATGTTAGAAATGGAAGATAGTCCATCGCAATTTCTTTCCTTCAGGTTCAGAATTACGAGCATAACCTCATTATCTAGATGCAGACGTTCCCTCTGAATTATCCAGCTTCCTTAGAGTAGACAAAATAGTCAAACTGTTATAGAAGGTACTCCCTCTGTAAAGAAATTTAAGATCGTTTAGATCACTAAAGTAGTGATCTAAGCGATCTTATATTTCTTTACAGAGGGAGTACTATTGAACATTTGAGCAAGAAGATGTCATCGCTGAATATGCAGTGTCCAACACTTCTACTATTCTTCTTCAACAAGGTCAGGCTATAACAAATTGCAATAAGTGATTATTTCAGAAGCTCGGAATACAAAGGATCTTGTTTGTATTGCATAGAATGGGACCGAGTATCAGCTCTGGTGTGGCTAGCTGAGAATGTTTGCTCGTGGCCCACCTTCCTATGTTCGAGGCACAGCCTTCCTCAGAGTGCCTGCTCAGTCTCTTCTTCATCTTCAAGAAACGCCACCAGGAGATAGTCCCTGGTTGGTCTAGCATTGCATAAAACCTAACGAGATTCGAAGCAAAGCTAATCATTAGTCGGTTGGAGTAAATTCGTACAGATGACATAATATGTTCACTCTTTGAGAGCCTAAGTCATAGTATTAATTTACCCTATATCAATGCTGAGCTTAGAACTTCGACTTTCCCTTATGCTGCTTGGAGTTTTGGTCTTGCGATAAAGAATTTCTTGTTTTTTTTTTTTGAACTTGAGCATTACACAGCCGTGTTTCATGCATCATCATGCTTGCTTAAAAAAATATATTCTTACAACAGTGAAACCTCCTGCTCTTAAAGTTGTTTGCATAGTTGATATGTCTGAAAATTTCTAAATGATCACTTGATCATGGTTTTCATTTTAATAGTTTATTTTGGTACTATTATTTGAATGTAGTTCAAGAACATAAATATGGCTTGGCGTAACTGCAAATTGGGCAGCTTTTCCAGGGTATGGGGTGGAAGGTCGAGCCTTTACTGAGGTCCATAACACTGTATCTTCCATCAGGACAGTCAACCAGCGCTATCATGGATGTTTTCGTCCTTTGCATACACATGCTGAAGTACTTTTTGTTGGCAGATGGAAAGGATCCATGAACCATGATGCCAGAATTATCTTACGGACGATTCTTAACCTCTCTTTTCCTGTTACTATATGTTACAGGTAAATAATTCAGTGTCCAAGTTGCTGCAGTCTGTAACACTGAATGTTCTACTGCATATGGTTTTTACATTTAGACGAACTTGGTTTACCTGAAACTGATTTCTATTTCCTGGACATTTTAAACTAATTCGCTATGGAATCTGTAGGTCTGTTGTTTGCTTGTCTTATCAAGGTAATTTAATAAGCTAACAAAATCATTGAGCGACTCTGCTTTTGAGTGCATATGTCACTGTTTTATTTATCACGAACTTATATGCTGTTCCATTTGTCACACAAGGCTATATACTTGACCATTGGCACAATGCATCCTTTCTTCAATTGGTCAAAGGTTGATTTGAAAGAAAAGAAAGGCTATGGCAGATGAACAGTGATCTATGAGCACACTGCTACTGATGATCGATAATTTGATGCTGCTTCCTGTGTTTCATTTAATATTCGAGCTAGTTGCTAGCTCTGATTATATGGTTTCCATCTCCCTTGCCAACTTTTCTGTCTAGTTTCCACCATAAAATAGCATCCAGTGACTGGGTTGCAAATGTACCTTTAAGACATATATAGTTTTTAGTTAAGGTGATATGATGACAGGGAGTTTGTATCTACAACTAAAATTTGAATTAGTCAAGCATATTTACTGAAGCAAAGTTACACCACGTAAAGCATGGTATTGTGTGTTCTTAGTCGCATCAGTAGAGGAAAAGGATGTCTAACACTCATGCTCTTCTGTGGTTGGGTAGTTAAGAGGAAAAGGCAAAAAAGCTTCCGGTGTCTAATCTCTTTCGACATGTGCTGGCATTCCAACGAAGCATACGCCAGTATCATGGTATTTCCAATATGAGGTTGCATTGCGTCTGAGACCGAGTTCTCAAAGGGTGAAGCCTTCCTAGGACAAGAATGCACATGTTTCTTGTTGTTGTTCCATGTGATCTCTGCACTTGTTCTGAAGAAAGGTGATGTGATTGCTTTGTGAACTACCTAAGCCTAATCCCAAATGCAAAAAGGGAGGTGGCATGGTTCTTCCCTTGCATGATTATCTTTGTCAGCTCAGAATATTCCTGCAGGTTTTCACTACTTCCAAATGTCTTTTTACTCTGCACAGCACACACTATTGCAGCTTTGATATTTGTTTTTCTCCAAGATGTTATTTCTCCCGGTGTTATGTTCTCCTGCCTCAAGATCTTAACTTTGGGATGGAAATCACAAAATTAATAGCCTTCACATGTCCCTGCCGTTAGCAATGCTGAGTTTCTGACTGTATCAGATGAATCTTTGTACGCTTTGTTTGTCAAGTTGAGATTCCTTCATATGTTTTGCATTATTAAGATTTTACGTATTGAAATATGTATTGCTATCCTTGTAATACTAATTGGGTATCATTAAAAACCGAGGTTTGTGTTCTTTGTCTGACAGATGTTTAAAATCCCTGCTTTTGAAGTAGATGCAGCACCTAAGAAAGGTGATGGCGTGATGACCTTGGACCCCACTCAAACAGGGACCATCCATAGTCTAGCATGTTTGGGCTGCCCTGCAATATCTGAATGCTTCTGGTACGTTTGGTATTCAATCAAGTAGACTGTGTCATCACTGTTTAAGCCAGGACATCCTATACCGTTATTTTTCCATGACGAGTCACTAATCCTTAGTGGTAAGTACATAGTTGCGTGTTTGATTAAAAGATATTTTTTCACCTTTGCGACGATTGCATGATTGTGATCCCTTCTTTTGCTGTATATGATTGCACTTTAGCTTTTCCCCTATCACATTCGGTCATTTGTTGTTTAGGAGTCTAAATCAATATAAATCCATGTCCACACATTATGCCACATGCTGAAACAGTAAAGGAAATCTATTGCGCAGGGATGGGGTAGAGCAACAGGTGCCTGGTGGCCAGAGAATGAGCAAAGGAAAACAACACCCTGCCTTCTTAGATATCTAGGCTGGCATGCAAATGCTGATGATATCCTTTCGACCGAAGGGGCCTACTCCTTTGGGATTCTTAAGATTCAAGTATCCTTAACTGGTCACCCCAATTATATGAAACGGAGAAAAGGAGTAGGAAAGAACACACAACACACACCCGGAGAACGAGGTAGGGCAGAAAGGTAGGACTCTCATCTAAGGTTTGCCTTAATGGCCCAAGAATTGCCCACCACTGCTAATGTGAGGTGGAATTTGCTGGACCATCAATTGAGCCAGCCCAATTAGGTCTCCACATGCATGAGTGGGTGATCATGTGTCAAGTTTATGCAGGTTAGCATGCACTTTGTCCGTTGGAAACGATGTATCATTAGGCGAAGGAGGGGAAGGAGGTTGTCTATAAATAT
Source organism: Aegilops speltoides (assembly GCA_021437245.1). Classification (NCBI taxonomy): domain Eukaryota; kingdom Viridiplantae; phylum Streptophyta; class Magnoliopsida; order Poales; family Poaceae; genus Aegilops; species Aegilops speltoides. The sequence continues at coordinate 318,409,051 of CM038145.1, read as the reverse complement.
GCAGTGCGATGGATAGCGGTTGGTTTGTGCTGAAAGCAAGCTAGCTGGGAGCATAGTGGAAGAAGAGAGAGGCCACCTCGTGATGAAGAGGCTGGTGGTCCTGAGGAGGTGCGAGCCGATCGTGCGGTTCAGCTGCTGCGGCGTGCGGTACGGCGAGTGCCGCCGCAACCACGCCGCCAGCACGGGGGGCTATGCCGTGGACGGCTGCAGGGAGTTCATCGCCGAGGGCGAGGAGGGCACCTTCGGCGCGCTCAGGTGCTCGGCCTGCGGCTGCCACCGCAGCTTCCACCACAGGGTGCAGGTCTACGAGGTTGCATGGGACTGCGAGTCCGACACGTCGTCTTCTTCTTCAAGCAGCGGTGCCTAAGCCGCCGTTCTCCTCCATCGTCAAGCTGCTGCCACCGTTGCATCATGTCTGCTCTAGGACCCCTATGATTGTTAGCTAATCCTGTATTGAAATACTTATAATAACTCAAAGTGAGCATCTCTAGTCTACTCTCCGGTGTCTTGTTTGTCCCCTCTTCCTGATTGTAATCCCATGCAAGCTCGTGTTATCTATCTATCTACCTACTGCTTCTTTGAATCTGTCAATTGCTTCCTATCTGGCTATAAACTGTTTCCATGGGATCTGTGTTCTTAACCCACAGTGGCATTTGGCCGGCCACCACCGGGTGCAAGTAAATCTGTTTTCCTTTTTGTCAGCTCATTGCCCAGGTTTGTGTCATCTGAACCTCGAGAGACATTTTTGTTCTCCAAATCCAAGAACTTGCACCTATCCAGGCAAACTCTAGTTCAACCTTAGTTCAAAACGACGACACTTATTTTGGATCGGAGGGATGCTAACTCCATTTCACATGCTTCCTCTTAAGCGTTTCCTCGGTGGCTGAGATGTTCTAGATCGTGTACTAGTCTGCATGCCTCTGTCCTGAAAGGGTTGCTGTGCTATTGCACGATACATCCTGATTTTGGAGCCAATTGAATGGAGATCATCAGATCACTGGGGAGGAAAGCTAGCCTGGTCGACACGAATGCTTATTTTGGACATTTATGTGGAAGGAAAAGTTAGATGCGTGGGCTGCTTGGACCTGCCTGCCCTGCCTCGACAGCGGCATAAAAAGGGGCAGCACGACAGCAATTATAGCAGTAATTCGCTGAGATACACACTATGAATAGCTCTAGCCAGCCAGCCTTTTTCTTTTCATCTTCCTCTCCTTTTCCCTGGAACCGCTTTCATGTCCCGTTCCATCCGGCCTTTTGGTCATTCGTGTTCCTCAGATCGCCATTGACCCCCGGCTCTTGTCACAGATCGCCATTGTCGTCGTGTTCCTCAGATCGAGCCTCCGCAACACACCCGCTTCGTCGTAAGTTCATAGCCTCACGTATCGAAACCGAATGTCGCTGCATAGATTATCTGCGTGTTTGATTGGGCGAGGCTCGCGCTGACAGTTTTGACAGCGAGGAATGGTAGCAGGCGGCAACGGACAGGACAGCGGTAACGAACTTTAAAGGCCACGATAACGGCTAGGCGCGAACCAACAGCACGGCTGCAGAATGCAGACAGTGACGGACGGATAGATACATAGCGGTACTTGTTGCAGGCTAAAGCACTCTCTGTGTGCATGCATATTTTCTCGCATCCTGCTAGCACTCGGCAAGCAAGACCCCGCGCGGGAAACGGTATGCTTGCGAAGGAGCACCGGCTGTACCGTTCTGTGATACCACATGGATACTGGCACGTTTGTACTCAGTATTTTCTTTTTAGAAACACGGAACAACCGGACATCTTGTTTGAGACTAAAAGCTTTGTTGTTAGAGTCGTCTGCACACGACCCGCACGCCATCTCTTTGGCTAAAATTGGATATTTGGACGGCTTTTGATTCCGTTCGTTGGGAGTACTTGCTTGAGCTGTTGCAGCACCGAGGTTTCCCTCCGAGGTTCCGTGATTGGTTGTCGGCCTTGCTTCGCACAGCTTCCTTCCGGGGTCATGCTTAATGATGTGCCTGGTATGCCTATCCTTCATGGACGTGGCCTCCGTCGGGGGGATCTCTCTCGCCGCGACCTCCTCTTTGGCACCTATAGCGCCGCTTACCTTCTGTGGCGCACATGCGCTGGCTGACTCGGCCTGGCCTGACACGGGCCGATGGTAACTCGCTCGCGTTTGTGGCTCTCTCGCTTGGGCTCCATCGCCTTTTCCTTTTTTTCATTGGTTCACCTTTTTTACTTGGTTTTAATTTTTGTGCTTTCTTATTCACTAAAAATATTGTTTGCTGGGTTTTTTAAGTAAAAAAAAGTTCGTCAGTTTATTTCACTAATTTTATAAATTGCGTGAAATTAAAATAGTTCATGAATTTGAAAAAAGATTGTGAATTCAAAAAAGTTCATGGATTTTAAAAAAGTTCATGAGTCTTAAAAGGTTCACCAATTTTAAAAGTGCATGAATTTGAAAAAGTTCATGAAATTTGATAATAAGTTCACAAATTACACGAAAGTTCAAAACACTAGAAAAAATCATGACATTTGAAAAAGTTCACAAAAAATGAAAAAAAATTAAAACCGGTACTACCACTTAACCCTGCACTGGTCGTGCACAAGCGGTACTACCACTCCGTGGAGCGGTACTACCGCTTAACCCGGTCAACGCAACCCAACGAGTAGGAGAATAAGAACGATAGTTCTGCCAGAGCAGTACTACCGCTCTACTACCTCTTATAAAACATAGACTGACAAAAGCTTGATTCCAAGCGGAAGTAGGAGCGGCATTGGTCTACGGAAGTACCGCCTGGAAGCTGTAAAACTACCCAAGCAAAACAGATGGATGCAAGTAAGACCAAAACTGGCATAACTTCTGCAAATAAACTTTGATTTCGACGAACTCAATCTTAATAGAAAGCTAATGAAAAGAGCTGTCAAATCACGATTGGAAATCTTTAGAAGTGGCAAGAGAGATATGCCAATGATATAGAGGTGTGAAACCTCCATGAGTAAAGAACCGACAAAACTCCAACATCGAAAACACAATAGATGATGCATACGAAATACGTTTTCGATTAACTCGAGCTTGGCATCAAGATGACCATACTTAAGAACTCACACAGAGAAAAGCCAAAGAAGAACCAAGAAAGATGATGCCAAGGATGCAATGGTTTGAACTCTCTACGAATGATACGATCAAGCTACTCACTCGACACCCCCCCCCTGACAGTACGACAATCAATCCTATAACCCGGTCTCCCAATTAACACCATGAGACCAGTAAAATAGAAAATCTATCAAGGTCAAACCATTGCCTTGCGCATATTCCACTTGAGCTAGACGATGACGATCTTGATTTCCTCAAGTTGGACCACCTTTCTTGATTGCGTTGGCTCGACGAAGACTACTAGATTGCTCCACCATACTCCACTATGGGTGAGCCTCTCTTAGGTACATCTTCACAAGTCCATTATCACGAGAATGGATGGAAAGATTCAAGCATGATCTCTTCATGATGCTCCACTTGAACTTGCACACCGCAATCTTGATGAATGTCACCACTTGATGTCATCCTCCATGGGTTATATGATATCTTCCGTTTGATGCACGCCCATGAAAACATACCTAACCCCATAAAGAACTCTCACATGGACTATGGGTGTTGGGGAACGCAATAATTTCAAAATTTTCCTACGATCACGCAAGATTTATCTATGTGATGCATAGCAACGAGAGGGGAGAGTGTGTCCACGTACTCTCGTAGACCGAAAGCGGAAGCGTTTAGTTAACGCGGTTGATGTAGTCGAACGTCTTCACGATCCAACCGATCCAAGCACCTAACGTACGACACATGCGCGTTCAGCACACGTTCAGCTCGGAGACGTCCCTCGTACTCTTGATCCAGTTGAGGTCGAGGGACAGTTTCGTCAGCACGACGGCATGGTGACGGTGATGATGAAGTTACCGGCGTAGGGCTTCACCTAAGCACTATGACGGTATGACCGAGGTGTGTAACTGTGGAGGGAGGCACCGCACACGGCTAAACAATTGTCAACTTATGTTGTCTGTTGTGCCTTTGGCTGCCCCCCTCCCCACGTATATAAAGGAGGGAGGGAGCAGAAGGCCGGCCAGGAGGAGGCGCGCCCAAGGGGGGGGGGAGTCCTACTCCAAGTAGGTTTAGCTCCCCCCCTTCCTATTCCTATTAGGAGAAGGAGGAAGGAGGAGGAGAGAAGAAGGAAAGGGGGGCGGCCCCCCAAACCCTAAACCAATTCGGTTTGGGCCGAGGGGGGCGCGCCCCACCACTTGCCCGCTGCCTCCTATCTCCACTAGGTCCCATTAAGGCCCATTGACTCCCCGGGGGGTTCCGGTAACCTCCCGGTACTCCGAAAAATACCTGATACACTTCGGAACCCTTTCGGTGTCCGAATATAACCTTCCAATATATCAATCTTTATGTCTCGACCATTTCGAGACTCCTCGTCATGTCCATGATCTCATCCGGGACTCCGAACAACCTTCGGTCATCAAATCACATAAACTCATAATACAAATCGTCATCGAACGTTAAGCGTGCGGACCCTACGGGTTCAAGAACTATGTAGACATGACCGAGACACTTCTCCGGTCAATAACCAATAGCGGAAACTGGATGCTCATATTGGCTCCTACATATTCTACGAAGATCTTTATCGGTCAAAACGCATAACAACATATGTTGTTCCCTTTGTCATCGGTATGTTACTTGCCCAAGATTCGACCGTCGGTATCTCAATACCTAGTTCAATCTCATTACCGGCAAGTCTCTTTACTCGTTTCATAATACTTCATCTCGCAACTAACTCATTAGTCACAATGCTTGCAAGGCTTATAGTGATGAGTATTACGAGAGGGCCTAGAGATACCTCTCCGAAACATAGAGTGACAAATCCTAATCTCGATCTATGCCAACCCAACAAACACCTTCAGAGACACCTGTAGAGCACCATTATAATTACCCATTTACGTTGTGACGTTTGGTAGCACACAAAGTGTTCCTCCGGTGTTCCGGAGTTGCATAATCTCATAGTCTGAGGAACTTGTATAAGTCATGAAGAAAGCAGTAGCAATGAAACTAACACGATCAAAATGCTAAGCTAACGGATGGGTCATTTCCATCACATCATTCTCCTAATGATGTGATCCCGTTCATCAAATGACAACACATGTTTATGGTTATGAAACATAACCATCTTTGATTAACGAGCTAGTCAAATAGAGGCATACTAGGGACTATATGTTTTGTCTATGTATTCACACATGTACTGAGTTTCCGGTTAATACAATTCTAGCATGAATAATAAACATTTATCATGAATTAAGGAAATAAATAATAACTTTATTATTGCCTCTAGGGCATATTTCCTTTAGTCTCCCACTTGCACTAGAGTCAATAATCTAGTTCACATCACCATGTGATTTAACACTGATACGTCTCCAACGTATCTACTTTTCCAAACACTTTTGCCCTTGTTTTGGACTCTAACTTGCATGATTTGAATGAAACTAACCCGGATTGATGCTGTTTTTAGTAGACTGCCATGGTGTTGTTTATTGTGCAGAAAACAAAAGTTCTCGGAATGACCTGAAAATCCACGGAGATAACTTTTGGAAAATATAAAAAATACTGGCGAAAGAATCAAGGCCAGGGGGCCCACACCCTGTCCAAGAGGGTGGGGGTGCGTATCCTGTCTCGTGGGCCCCTGATGCTCCAACGACCTCAACTCCAACTCCATATATTCCATTTTGCGGAGAAAAAAATCAGAGAAAATGTTTCATCACGTTTTATGATATGGAGCCGCCGCCAAGCCCCAATCTCTCTCGGGAGGGCTGATCTGGAGTCCGTTCGGGGCTCCGGAGAGGGGGATTCATAGCCGTCGTCATCATCAACCATCCTCCATCACCAATTTCATGATGCTCACCGCCGTGCGTGAGTAATTCCATCGTAGGCTTGCTGGACAGTGATGGGTTGGATGAGATTTACCATGTAATAAAGTTAGTTTTGTTAGGGTTTGATCCCTAGTATCCACTATGTTTTGAGATTGATGTTGCTATGACTTTGCTATGCTTAATGCTTGTCACTAGGGCCCGAGTGCCATGATTTCATATCTGAACCTATTATGTTTTCATGAATATATGTGAGTTCTTGATCCTATCTTGCAAGTCTATAGTCACCTATTATGTGTTATGATCCAACAACCCCGAAGTGACAATAATCGGGATACTTCTCGGTGATGACCATAGTTTGAGGAGTTCAAAAATTCACTATGTGCTAATCCTTTGTTCCGGTTCTCTATTAAAAGGAGGCCTTAATATCCCTTAGTTTCCACTAGGACCCCGCTGCCATAGGAGGGTAGGACAAAAGATGTCATGCAAGTTCTTTTCCATAAGCACGTATGGCTATATTCGGAATACATGCCTACATTACGTTGATGAACTGGAGCTAGTTCTGTGTCACCCTATGTTATAGCTATTACATGAGGAATCACATCCGACATAATTATCCATCACTGATCCAATGCCTACGAGCTTTTCACATATTGTGCTTCGCTTATTTACTTTTTCGTTGCTACTGTTACAATTACTACAAAACTGCTATCTTTACTTTTGCCACTGTTACCATTATTATCATACTACTTTATTACTAAATACTTTGCTGCAGATACTAAGTTATCCAGGTGTGGTTGAATTGACAACTCAACTGCTAATACTTAAGAATATTCTTTGGCTCCCCTTGTGTCGAATCAAAAAAGTTGAATGCTCTACCCTTGAAAGCTGTTGCGATCCCCTACACTTGTGGGTTATCAAGACTAATTTCTGGCACCATTGCCGGGGAGGATAGCTCTATTGTTTAAGTCACTTGGGATTTATATCTGTTGATCACTATGAGGAACTTGAAAGACGAAGCAACCAAGATTTTTCCCTCAACTACGAGGGGAGGTAAGGAACTGCCATCTAGCTCTGCACTAGATTCTCCTTCTGTTTTGAGTAAGCTTGTGACTCCTAAACCTGCTACTGCTATGAATTCTGATATGTCGCATGTTATTGATGATGCCACTTCTGCTATGCATGATACTTATGATGAAACTACTTCTGTGCGTGATACTACTTTGCCATTAGGTGAATTTCTTGATGAACAACTTGCTAGGGTTAGAGAGAATAAAATTATTGAAGATGCTATTATTGATGATAGTGATGATGAAAGTTCTCCCCCTGATTATGAATTGCCTGTTGTTCCTGAGGGTTATGTTATGGATGAGGAAGCTGCTAGAGCTATTTTTGCTTACAAAGATAGATATGATCTTAAGAAGTTATTAGCTAAATAGGAGCAGCAATCTCTTAATGCTAGAATGAAACCTGACCCGCTTTTGCTACTTCACCTATCTGTGTTACTGATAAGGATTATGAATGCTCTGTTGATCCTGAAATAATTACTTTGGTTGAATCTGATCCTTTTTATGACTATGAATCTAAAACTGTTGTGGCACATATTACCAAGTTAAATGATATAGCCACCCTGTTTACTAATGATGAGAAGTCTCGCTATTATTATATCCTTAAGATATTTCCGTTCTCATTAAAGGGTGATGCTAAGACTTGGTTTAATTCTCTTGATCCTGGTTGTGTGCGTAGTCCTCAGGATATGATTTATTACTTCTCTGCTAAATATTTTCCTGCCCATAAGAAACAAGCTTCCTTGCGGGAAATATATAATTTTGTGCAAATCAAAAAAGAGAGCCTCCCACAAGCTTGGGGGAGGCTTCTCCGGTTACTTAATGCTTTGCCTGATCATCCTCTGAAGAAAAATGAAATACTTGATATTTTTTATAATGGACTAACCGATGCTTCCAAGGACTACTTGGATAGTTGTGCTGGTTGTGTTTTCAGGGAAACAACAGTCGACCAAGCTGAATTGCTATTGAACAATATGTTGACTAATGAAAATAATTGGACTCTTCCTGAGTCAATTCCTGAGCCAATTGAGCCAACTCCTGAGCCTATTCCTAAACCAACACCGAAGAAGAGGGGTGTTCTATTTCTCAGTCCTGAAGATATGCAAGAGGCAAAGAAATCAATGAAAGAAAAAGGTATTAAAGCTAAAGATGTTAAGAATTTACCACCTATTGAAGAAATACATGGTCTTAATATACCGCTTGTTGAAGAAACACATTGTCTTGATAACCCGACACAGGTAGTAAAGGTAAATTCTCTCTATAGATATGATAAAGTTGAAATCCCGTCTACTAAATTTTATAGCCAATGCTTAGATGAATTTGATGACTTTATGGCTAGACAAGAAAGTTTTAATGCTTATGTTGGTAGAGAATTAAAGAATAATGCTTTCGAGATAGGACGCTTGAGTGATTATATGGCTAGAGTTAAAGGTGAACTTAAACTCATTAGCAAATATGCTTCTATGGTTACCACTCAAGCGGAGCAAGTACTTAAAGCTCAAAGTGATTTGCTTGATGAATTAAATAATAAGCATGACTTTGCTATTAGAGTGGCTACTAGAACTGGTAGAATGACTCAGAAACCTTTGTATCCTGAAGGCCACCCTAAGAGAATCGAGCAAGATTCTCATAGAAATAATTTAGAGGCACCTAGTTCTTCAAAGAAGAAAAAGAAAAATGATAGGACTTTGCATGCTTCTAGTGAACCTGTTGTAGACACACCTGAGAATCCCAACGATATTTCTATTTCCGATGCTGAAACACAATCAGGTGATGAACATGAACCTAGTGATAATGTTAATGATAATGTTCATGTTGATGCTCAGCCTAGCAAAAATAATGATGTAGAGATTGAACCTGCTGTTGATCTTGATAACCCACAATCAAAGAATCAACGTTATGATAAGAGAGATTTTGTTGCTAGGAAGTACGATAGAGAGAGAGAACCATGGGTTCAGAAACCCATGCCTTTTCCTCCTAAATCATCCAAGACAAAGGATGATGAGGATTTTGAGCGCTTTGCTGAAATGATTAGACCTATCTTCTTACATATGCGCTTAACTGATATGCTTAAAGTAAATCCTTATGCTAAATATATGAAGGATGTCATTACAAATAAAAGAAAGATACCGGAAGCTGAAATTTCCACCATGCTTGCTAATTACACTTTTAAGGATGGAATACCAAAGAAACCTGGAGATCCCGGGGTACCAACTATACCATGCTCAATTAAAAGAAACTATATTAAAACTGCTTTATATGATCTTGGAGCCGGTGTTAGTGTTATGCCTCTCTCTTTATATCGTAGACTTGAATTAAATAAGTTGACACCTACTGAAATATCTTTGCAAATGGCCGATAAATCAACTGCTATACCTGTCGGTATTTGTGAGGATGTGCGTGTTGTGGTTGCAAATGTCACTATCTTAACGGACTTTGTTATTCTTGATATTCCCAAGGACGATAGTATGTCGATTATCCTTGGTAGACCCTTTTTGAATACTGCAGGGGCTGTTATTGATTGCAACAAAGGCAATGTCACTTTTCATGTTAATGGTAATGAGCATATGGTACACTTTTCGAGGAAACAACATCAAGTTCATAGCATCAATTCTATTGGAAAAGTTCCAACTATCATTATTGGAGGTTCTGAATTTCCTCTTCCTATTGTCAAGAAAAAGTATGATATTCTTATTGTTGGGGATGTTCATATCCCCGTTGAGGTAACCTAGTGTTATTTGAAATTTCTCCGGTTTCGTGTTATTCGGAATGAGTTTGTTAACAAGACTTGATCAACCTTGTTAGTGGATTCATTTTGATGATCATGAGATGTATGAAACTAGAAGGCACAACCTTCTGTACCCTCTTTTTACTTTCTGTTATTTAGAATAAATAAAGCAAAAATAGTATTATCTGTCTGTTTTCTGAATTATTTGTGCAATAAAAAAATATCCTGAAAATAAAAGTGCTCCAAATGACCTACAAATTTAGTATGATTTTTTATGGAATATTTGAGGATTTTAGGGACTGAAAACACTTGAGGATTTTAGGGACTGAAAACACTGCAGGGGGCAAGCACCTGGCCACGAGGGTGGAGGGCGCGCCCACACCCCCTGGGCGCGCCCCCTGTCTTGTGGGCCCATGGTGGGCCCCCTCCACTTATTCCTGCACCCACACACTCCATCTTCTTCCCAAAAAAAATCCCCATCCTGCTAAAGCACGAGTTCTAGCTCATTTTGCTGCGATTTTTGATCTCCTTGCTCAAAGCTCCATCCACAAAACTGCTTTGGGAGATTGTTGCTTGGTATGTGACTCCTCCATTGATCCAATTAGTTTTTGTTCTAGTGCTTTATTCATTGCAAATTTCTGCTGCATAGGTGACCCTGTTCTTGAGCTTGCATGTCAAATTTATGAGGTCCCAAATAATTCTAATGCATGATATAGGCTCTAGGCACTTGTAGGAGTAGTTGCTACCAATCTTATTTAGTTTTATTCCATTTTATTTTGAAGTTACTAAAAATTTCAGAAATTTTTCAGAAAAAGAAATATGTCTAGGAGAATGTACCAAGGTGGTTCCTCAACAAAGAGAGGACCCAGGCATGCTATGCGTGAGCAAGACGATGAACCACCAAGCAATGGGTCGGGTTTGGGGCGGGTGGAGTTGGTCCAAATCCAACCCATGACCCATCTTCCCGCCCTCTGCCCATCCACCAAAGTATCCATGGGCACAACTTGTGCCCATGCCCAAATCCACTGGATACCCAGATACCCATGGAGCTCCATGGGCATAGAAAAATCAGCATGAAGACTTCCCACATAACAAATCAAAACAGAAGTTGCATAAATAAAGTATGTAGCATATTTAAATTCAAATGCACTACCAACATTATGTGCACTAGTAATTGGAGACCCATCCGACTGTCCACATGAGCACACTTGGCTCCAAATTAGTCTTCAGTAATGATGGAGTCATTTTCATCCTGACATATGGTCCCATGTGTCATAAGGGTATCGACTGGATATCCATGGAGCAGAAATTGTAACCGTGCCCAACCCGACCGTTCGCGGGTATCCAAATCCATGGATCCATGGGCGGAAATGCGTTCCATACCCTTGCCCAATCGGGTCGGGTATCCACGGACATCCAGATCCATGGATAAAATTGCCATCCCTACACCAAGGGACGCAGAAGTGCGAGCTTGTGAGTGGCCATCAGAAGAGTTTATGGTCACAACAGGCATTAAGGATGAATTTGACGCATATGCGCGTAATGCCGATCTTGAGGACTTCTTACAAGATAAGTGTCCTTAGTACTACCAATTGACTGATTCATTCGTAAGAAGGTTTAAATATACATCTTCGCGTAATTCTCAGAGTGTCCTGTTTGATATTTATGATAAATCTTATACCATGGACTTAGAAGATTTTACAACTGCTTGCAAACTCCCGTAGTGGGGCAATGTTCATGAACCCCACAGATCTGAATATAAAGACTTTCTTGCTAGTATTACTGTGGGAGAATCTAGGGATATAGCACAAGCTACCATAGGGAGTATTCATTTTCCTGCTATACATTATTTTGCTCTCTTCATTGATAGATGCATTACCGGTAAAGATGAAGCATGTCACATGTGTGTCCCTGATCTTTGTGTCCTCAAGAGTGTTGTGTTAGGTAATAAAGATTACAACTTGGGGGCAATAGTTTCACGTAGGTTGCATAATAATGGTATATCTGGAGATTTATTTGGAGGGATTTATGCAACCCGTGTTGCTAATTATCTTGGTACAGCCCCACGAGAGGAGGATATGGAGTTGCTTCCTACTTATTTAGATTATGACGCGATGGTCAAACATCATTTTCTTTTGGGGAATGAACAATTCCTCCAGTATCGACTAATCTTTGACAGACGTAGCTCTACCCATGTTACTCTCCTAGCTCCTTCCCTTTTTGATTACCAGGCAAAACAAAGATATGTTGTTACCAAGGAGGAGGCAGCTGAACACGAGAGGAGAGCGGAGGCGGCTCGCCAACATGCCGCAGCTCAGATGCATTCTTTGTCGCATCTCAAGATGACCCAGCTTATAACCCGGATATCAGCCAGGCTATCCCTGGCAATAGACCAACTTAGGCCAAAAGCCTAAGCTTGGGGGAGTACGTATTTCTCATTGACTTTACATTCATGTTCACACACTATTCTAGTTGTCGGTGCTCATACTCTTTCATTGTATTATCCATGCTAGTTTAATTTATTTTTCTAGCTTTCTTCTTGTGTGTTTGATAAACCTTAAGAAAACCAAAAAAAAGTTAGTTAGTTTACTTTCCATGCTTGTAGTAGTAATTAAAATGAAAACCCATTCTTTTACTTGTTGGGAGCTTTCCCGTGTAAATAGTTTTATTTCTTTTCTTTCCTTTGGGGGTCGAGAGTAGAAGACCATATTGAAAATGTTTAGTGGCTCTCATATGCATGATTGTTGATTTAACTTAGAGCCCATATTACTTTGTCTTCTCTCTTGAGTTAAATGCTTGTAGATTCCAGCTTAGTCCAATGCACGTGCACTATTATTATTATACACATCGTTTGGTCGTGCAAGTGAAAGGCAATAATGACGATATATGATGGACTGATTGAGATGAGAGAAGCTGGTATGAACTCGAGCTCTTTTGTTTTTGTAAATATGATGAGTTCATCGTTCCTGATTCAGCTTATTATGAAGTAAACATATTTGCAATGACATTTAGAGATTATAGTTGCTTGTGCCATGCTTAATTAGCTATGAGTTATAATGGTTTACCTTGCATGCCAACATGCTATTAAAATGATTATGATGTGGCATGATGGGATGGTATCCTCCTTTGAATGAATTGAGTGACTCGACTTGGAACATGTTCATGCATGTAGTTGAAACAAATCAACATAGCCTTCACGATATTTATGTTCATGGTCGATTATATCCTACTCATGCTTGTGAAGGAAATATGCCCTAGAGGCAATAATAAAGTTATTATTTATTTCCTTATTTCATGATAAATGTTTATCATTCATGCTAGAATTGTATTAACCGGAAACATGATACATGTGTGAATGCATAAACAAACAACATGTCACTAGTATGCCTCTACTAGACTAGCTTGTTAATCAAAGATGGTTATGTTTCCTGACCATGAACAAAGAGTTTTTATTTGATTAACAAGGTCACATCATTAGTAGAATGATCTGATTGACATGACCCATTCCATTAGCTTAGCACACGATCGTTTAGTATGTTGCTACTGCTTTTATCCATGACTTATACATGTTCCTGTAACTATGAGATTATGCAACTCCGTTTACGGAGGAACACTTTGGTGCTACCAAACGTCACAACGTAATCGGGTGATTATAAAGGAGTACTACAGTGTCTCCAAAGGCGATGTTGGGTTGGCGTATTTGAGATTAGGTTTTGTCACTCCGATTGTCGGAGAGGTATCTCTGGGCCCTCTCGGTAATACACATCACTTTGAAGCCTTGCAAGCACTACAACTAATGAGTTAGTTGTGAGATGATGTATTACTGAACGAGTAAAGAGACTTGCGGTGACGAGATTGAACTAGGTATTGGATACCGACGACCGAATCTCGGGCAAGTAACATACCGATGACAAAGGGAACAACGTATGTTGTTATGCGGTCTGACCGATAAAGATCTTCGTAGAATATGTAGGAACCAATATGGGCATCCAGGTCCGCTATTGGTTATTGACCGAGACGTGTCTCGGTCATGTCTACATTGTTCTCGAACCGTAGGGTCCGCACGCTTAAGGTTTCGATGATGCTTATTATGAGTTTATGTATTTTGATGTACCAAGAAGTTGAGTCCCGGATGTGATCACGGACATGACGAGGAGTCTCGGAATGGTCGAGACATAAAGATTGATATATTGGATGGCTATATTCGGACACGGAAAGGTTCCGGAAGTTTCGGAGAAAACCGGAGTGCCGGAGGGGTTACCGGAACCCCGGGAAGTTATGGGCCTTAGTGGGCCAAGAGGGAGAGAGAGGGGCCGCACCAGAGGTGGCACGCCCCCTGTGGGAGTCCGAATAGGACAAGGAGGGGGCGCGCCCCTTTCCTCTCCCTCTCCTCTCTTTCCTTCCCCTTCTCCTTCCTAGTTGGACTAGGAAAGGGAGTCCTACTCAACTAGGAGGAGGACTCCCCCCTCCTGGCGCGCCTATAGGGGCGGCCGGCCTCCCCTCCCTCCTTCATATCACGGGGCAAGGGGCACCCTAGGACACACAAGTTTGATCTACGGATCGTTCCTTAGCCGTGTGCGGTGCCCCTTCCACCATATTCCACCTCGGTCATACCGTCGCAAGCTTAGGCGAAGCCCTGCGCGGTGAAACATCAAGATCGTTACCACGCCGTCGTCTTGACGGAACTCTCCTCGACACTCGGCTGGATCGAGTCGAGGGACGTCATCGAGCTGTACGTGTGTCAAGAACTCGGGCGCCGAGTAACGGCGCCGGGATCGGTCGGATCGCGAGGAGAACGTCGACTACTTCCTCTATGTTGTGATCGCTTCGCTTGGGTCTCGAGGGTGCGTAGACAACACTCTCCCTCTCGTTGCTATACATCACCATGATCTTGCGTGTGCGTAGGAATTTTTTGAAATTACTCGTTCCCCAACATGGCATCCGAGCCTAGGTTTTTTATGGTTTGATGTTTTGCACGAGTAGAACACAAGTGAGTTGTGGGCGATACAAGTCATACTACCTACCAGCATGTCATACTTTGGTTCAGCGGTATTGTGAGATGAAGCGGCCGGACCGACATTACGCGTGACGCTTACGCGAGACTGGTTTCACCGCCACGAGCACTCGTTGCTTAAAGGTGACTGGCGGGTGTCTGTCTCTCTTACTTTAGTTGAACTGAGTGTGGCTACGCCCGGTCCTTGAGAAGGTTAAAACGGAGTCTATTTGACGAAGTATCGTTGTGGTTTTGATGCGTAGGTGAGACTGGTTCTTGCTTAAGCCCGTAGCAGCCACATAAAATTTGCAACAACAAAGTAGAGGACGTCTAACTTGTTTTTGCAGGGCATGTTGTGATGTGATATGGTCAAGAAGTGATGCTATATTTTATTGTATGAGATGATCATGTTTTGTAACCGAACTTATCGGCAACTGGCTGGAGCCATATGGTTGTCGCTTTATTGTATGCAATGCAATCGCCCTGTAATGCTTTACTTTATCACTAAGCGGTAGCGATAGTCGTAGAAGCATAAGATTGGCGAGACGACAACGATGCTACGATGGAGATCAAGGTGTCGCGCCGGTGACGATGGTGATCATGGTGGTGCTGCGAAGATGAAGATCATGAAGCACAAGATGATGATGACCATATCATATCACTTATATTGATTTGCATGTGATGTTTATCCTTTATGCATCTTATCTTGCTTTGATTGACGGTAGCATTATAAGATGATCTCTCACTAAATTATCAAGAAGTGTTCTCCCCGAGTATGCACCGTTGCCAAAGTTCGTCGTGCCCAGACACCACGTGATGATCGGGTGTGATAAGCTCTACGTCCATCTACAACGGGTGCAAGCCAGTTTTGCACACGCAGAATACTCGGGTTATACTTGACGAGCCTAGCATATGCAGATATGGCCTCGGAACACGGAGACCGAAAGGTCGGCGTGAATCATATAGTAGATATGATCAACATAAGATGTTCACCATTGAAAACTACTCCATTTCACGTGATGATCGGTTATGGTTTAGTTGATTTGGATCACGTGATCACTTAGATGACTAGAGATGTCTTTCTAAGTGGGAGTTCTTAAGTAATATGATTAATTGAACTTAAATTTATCATGAACTTAGTACTGATAGTATCTTGCTTGTTTATGTTTGATTGTAGATAGATGGCTCATCTTTGTTGTTCCGTTGAATTTTAATGCGTTCCTTGAGAAAGCAAAGTTGAAAGATGATGGTAGCAATTACACGGATGGGTCCGTAACGAGAGGATCATCCTCATTGCTGCACGAAGAGTTACGTCTGGATGCACCGCTAGGTGCAGACCTCTTCTTTGGAGCAACACCGATGTTGTGAGCGTCTGGCGAGCAAAGCGATGACTACTCTATAGTTCAATGTGCCATGCTTTACGGCTTAGAACCGGGACTTCAACGGCGTTTTGAGCGTCATGGAGCATATGAGATGTTCCAGAGTTGAAGTTAATATTCAACAAAATGCCCGGATTGAGAGATATGAAGTCTCCAATAAGTTCTATAGCTGCAAGATGGAGGAGAACAGTTACATTAGTGAGCACATACTCGTAATGTGCGGGTACTACAATCACTTGACGCAATTGGGAGTTAATCTTCCGGATGATTGTGTCATTGATGTAATTCTTCAATCACGCCACCAAGCTACAAAGGCTTCGTGATGAACTATAATATGCAAGGGTTAGTAAAGACTATACCGAGCTCTTCGCAATGCTAAAAGCTGCGGAGGTAGAAATCAGAAGGAGCATCAAGTGTTGATGGTCAATAAGACCACTAGTTTCAAGAAGAAAGGCAAAGGGAAGAAGAAGGAACTTCAAGAAGAACAGCAAGCAAGTTGTTTGCTCGGAGAAGAAACCCAAATCTGGACCTAAGCCCAAATCGAGTGCTTCTACCGCAAGCGGTAGTCATTTGGGCGGAACTGCCCCAAGTATTTGGCGGATAAGAAGGATGGCAAGGTGAACAAAGGTATATGTGATATACATGTTATTGATGTGTACCTTACTAGAGCTCGCAGTAGCACCGGTATTTGATACTGGTTACATTGCTAATATTTGCAACTCGAAATAGGGACTACGGATTAGCGAACACCGGCAAAGGACGAGGTGACGATGCGCGTGGGAAATGGTTCCAAAGTCGATGTGATCGCGATCGACACGCTACCTCTACATCTACCTTCGGATTAGTTTTAGACCTAAATAATTGTTATTTGGTGCTGCGTTGAGCATGAACATTATATCTGGATCTTGTTTGATGCGAGGCGGTTATTCATTTAAATCGAGAGAATAATGGTTGTTCTATTTATATGAGTAATATCTTTTATGGTCATGCATCCTTGAAGAGTGGTCTATTTCGATGAATCTCGATAGTAGTGATACACATATTCATAATGTTGAAACCAAAAGATGCAGAGTTGATAATGATAGTGCAACTTATTTGTGGCAATTGCCGTTTAGGTCATATCGATGTAAAGCGCATGAAGAAACTCCATCTTGATGGACTTTTGGAGTCACTTGATTATGAATCACTTGGCACTTGCGAACCGTGCCTCATGGGCAAGATGACTAGAACCCGTTCTCGGTACTATGGAGAGAGCAACAGATTTGTTGGAAATCATACATACTGATGTATGTGGTCCAATGAATGTTGAGGCTCGTGGCGGATATCGTTATTTTCTCACCTTCACAGATGACTTAAGCGAGATATGGGTATATCTACTTAATGAAACATAAGTCTGAAACATTTGAAAAGTTCAAAGAATTTCAGAGTGAAGTTGAAAATCATCGTAACAAGAAAATTAAATTTCTACGATCGATCGTGGAGGTGAATATTTGAGTTACGAGTTTGGTCTACATTTGAAACAATGCGGAATAGTTTCAAACTCACGCCACCCGAACACCACAGCGTAATGGTGTGTCCGAGCGTCGAATCGTGCTTTACTAGATATGGTGCGATCTATGATGTCTCTTACAGATTTACCGCTATCGTTTTGGGGTTATGCTCTAGAGACGGCCGCATTCACACTGAATAGAACACCGTCAAAATCCGTTGAGGCGACACCTTATGAACTGTGGTTTAGCAAGAAACCAAAGTTGTCGTTTCTTAAAGTTTGGGGATGCGATGCTTATGTGAAAAAGCTTCAACTGATAAGCTCGAACCCAAATCGAGAAATGTGTCTTCATAGGATACCCAAAGGAGACAGTTGGGTACACCTTCTATCACAGATCCGAAGGCAAGACATTTGTTGCTAAGAATGGATCCTTTCTAGAGAAGGAGTTTCTCTCGAAAGAAGTGAGTGGGAGGAAAGTAGAACTTGATGAGGTAATTGTACCTTCTCCCTTACTTGAAAGTAGTTTGTCGCAGAAACCTGTTTCTGAGACACCTACACCAAGTAGTGAGGAAGTTGATGATATTGATCATGAAACTTCAGATCAAGTTGCTACAACCTCGTAGATCAACCAGAGTAAGATCCGCACCAGAGTGGTACGGTAATCCTGTTCTGGAAATCATGCTACTAGATCATGATGAACCTACGAACTATGAAGAAGCGATGGTGAGCCCAGATTCCGCAAAATGGCTTGAGGCCATGAAATCTGAGATGGGATCCATGTATGAAAACAAAGTATGGACTTTGGTTGACTTGCCGAGGGTCGGCAAGCAATAGAAAACAAGTGGATCTTCAAGAAGAAGACCGACGCTGGCGGTAATGTTATCGTCTACAAAGCTCGACTTGTCGCAAAGGGTTTTCGACAAGTTCAAGGGATTGACTACGATGAGACCTTCTCACCCGTGGCGATGCTTAAGTCTGTCCGAATCATGTTAGCAATTGCCGCATTTTATGATTATGAAATTTGGCAAATGGATGTAAAGACGCATTCTGAATGGATTTACGGAAGAAGAGTTGTATATGATGCAACCGAAGGTTTTATCGATCCAAAGGAGCTAACAAAGTGTGCAAGCTCCAGCGATCCATTTATGGACTGGTGCAAGCATCTCGGAGTTGGAATAAACGCTTTGATAGTGTGATCAAAGCATTTGGGTTTATATGACTTTTGGAGAAGCTTTGTATTTACAAGAAAGTGAGTGGGAGCTCAGTAGCATTTACGATATTATATGTAGATGACATATTGCTGATCGGAAATGATATAGAATTCTGGATAGCATAAAGGGATACTTGAATAAGAGTTTTTCAATGAAAGACCTCGGTGAAGCTGCTTACATATTGGGCATTAAGATCTATAGAGATAGATCAAGGCGCTTAATTGGACTTTCACAAAGCACATACCTTGACAAAATTTTGAAGAAGTTCAAAATGGATCAAGCAAAGAAAGGGTTCTTGCACTGTGTTACAAGGTGTGAAGTTGAGTAAGACTCAATGCCCGACCACTGCGAGAAGATAGAGAGAAATGAAAGATGTTCCTATGCTTCACCATAGGCTCTATCATGTATGCAATGTTGTGTACCGGACCTGATGTGTGCCTTGCTATAAGCCTAGCAGGAGGTACCAAAGTAATCCAGAGTGGATCCTTTGGACAGCGTCAAGAACATCTGAAATACGAAAAGGACTAAGGATATGTTTCTCGTATATGGAGGTGACAAAGAGCTCATCGTAAACAGTTACGTTGATGCAAGCTTTGACACCGATCCGGACGATTCTAAATCGCAGACCGGATCGTATTTACACTAAGCGGAGGAGCTGTCGGTTGGTGCAGTTCTAAACAAAGCGTCGTGGCGGGATCTACATGTGAAGCGGAGTACATAGCAGCTTCGAAGCAGCTAATGAAGGAGTGCGGATGAAGGAGTTCATATCCGATCTAGGTGTCATACCTAGTGCATCGGGTCCAATGAAAATCTTCGTGACAATCTTGAGCAATTGCCTTAGCGAAGGAATCCAGATTTCACAAGAGAACCAAACACATCAAGAGACGCTTCAATTCCATCCGGGACTTAGTCCGGTGGGAGACATAGAGATTTGCAAGATACATACGGATCTGAATATAGCAGACCCGTTGACTAAGCCTCTTCCACGAGCAAAACATGATCAGCACCAAGACTCCATGGGTGTTAGAATCATAACTATGTAATCTAGATTATTGACTCTAGTGCAAGTGGGAGACTGAAGGAAATATGCCCTAGAGGCAATAATAAAGTTATTATTTATTTCCTTATTTCATGATAAATGTTTATCATTCATGCTAGAATTGTATTAACCGGAAACATGATACATGTGTGAATGCATAAACAAACAACATGTCACTAGTATGCCTCTACTAGACTAGCTTGTTAATCAAAGATGGTTATGTTTCCTGACCATGAACAAAGAGTTGTTATTTGATTAACAAGGTCACATCATTAGTAGAATGATCTGATTGACATGACCCATTCCATTAGCTTAGCACACGATCGTTTAGTATGTTGCTACTGCTTTTATCCATGACTTATACATGTTCTGTAACTATGAGATTATGCAACTCCGTTTACGGAGGAACACTTTGGTGCTACCAAACGTCACAACGTGAATCGGGTGATTATAAAGGAGTACTACAGGTGTCTCCAAAGGCGATGTTGGGTTGGCGTATTTGAGATTAGGTTTTGTCACTCCGATTGTCGGAGAGGTATCTCTGGGCCCTCTCGGTAATACACATCATTTGAAGCCTTGCAAGCACTACAACTAATGAGTTAGTTGTGAGATGATGTATTACGGAACGAGTAAAGAGACTTGCGGTGACGAGATTGAACTAGGTATTGGATACCGACGATCGAATCTCGGGCAAGTAACATACCGATGACAAAGGAACAACGTATGTTGTTATGCGGTCCGACCGATAAAGATCTTCGTAGAATATGTAGGAACCAATATGGGCATCCAGTCCGCTATTGGTTATTGACCGAGACGTGTCTCGGTCATGTCTACATTGTTCTCGAACCGTAGGGTCCGCACGCTTAAGGTTTCGATGGCGGTTATTATGAGTTTATGGATTTTGATATACCGAAGAAGTTCGAGTCCGGATGTGATCACGGACATGACGAGGAGTCTCGGAATGGTCGAGACATAAAGATTGATATATTGGATGGCTATATTCGGACACCGGAAAGGTTCGGAAGTTTCGGAGAAAACCGAGTGCCGAGGGTTACTGGAACCCCGGGGAAGTTATGGGCCTTAGTGGGCCAAGAGGGAGAGAGAGGGCCGCACCAGAGGTGGCGCCCCAGTCCGAATAGGACAAGGAGGGGGCGCGCCCCCTTCCTCTCCCTCTCCTCTCTTTCCTTCCCCTTCTCCTTCCTAGTTGGACTAGGAAAGGGAGTCCTACTCAACTAGGAGGAGGACTCCCCCTCCTGGCGCGCCTATAGGGGCGGCCGGCCTCCCCCTCCCTCCTTCATATACGGGGCAAGGGGCACCCTAGGACACACAAGTTTGATCTACGGATCGTTCCTTAGCCGTGTCGGTGCCCCTTCCACCATATTCCACCTCGGTCATACTGTCGCGAAGCTTAGGCGAAGCCTCGCGCCGGTGAAACATCAAGATCGTCCCACGCCGTCGTCTTGTGGAACTCTCCTTGACACTCGGCTGGATCGGAGTCTGAGGGACGTCATCGAGCTGTACGTGTGTCAAGAACTCGGGCGCCGAGTAACGGCGCCGGATCGGTCGGATCGCGAGGAGAACGTCGACTACTTCCTCTACGTTGTGATCGCTTCCGCTTCGGGTCTACGAGGGTACGTAGACAACACTCTCCCCTCTTGTTGCTATACATCACCATGATCTTGCGTGTGCGTAGGAAAATTTTTGAAAACTACGTTCCCCAACAGCTTGTACTCGGTGTAAATTAATTTTAATGCATGTTGATGACTGTTGTCGCTCTCTCAGTTGGTCGCTTCCTAGTCTTTTGCTAGCCTTCACGTGTACTAAGCGGGAATACTGCTTGTGCATCCAAAATCCATAAACCCCAAAGTTGTTCCATATGAGTCCACCATACCTTCCTATATGCGGTATCTACGTGCCATTCCAAGTAAATTTGTATGTGCCAAACTCCAAACCTTCAAATGAAATTTTGTTTTGTATGCTCGAGCAGCTCATGTTTCAACTAGGGATGTCTGTATCTTCCATGCTAGGTGGGTTATTCTCAAGAGGAGTG
Source organism: Aegilops speltoides (assembly GCA_021437245.1). Taxonomy (NCBI): domain Eukaryota; kingdom Viridiplantae; phylum Streptophyta; class Magnoliopsida; order Poales; family Poaceae; genus Aegilops; species Aegilops speltoides. The sequence goes on along the minus strand of CM038145.1, from coordinate 318,387,199 downwards.
GACTCCGCTCCTCATTCACGAGAAAATGGCTGGTAACCAGGATGCTCAGTCCCATGATCAAAAATATCAAAGCAAATCAAAATAATTAAACAAAACTCCCCCAGGGTTGTTGTTAGTTGGAGGCACTCGTTGTTTCGAGCAAGCCATGGATTGATGCTTGTTGGTGGTGGGGGACTATAAACTTTTACCATTCTGTTTGGGAACCACCTATAATGTATGTAGCATGGAAGATATCGCCATCTCATAGTTGTTGTGTTCATAGTGAAAGTATGCCGCTCAAAATGGTATTCATCTCTATTTTAAAATCGAGCTCTGGCACCTCTGCAAATCCCTGCTTCCCTCTACGAAGGGCCTATCTATTTACTTTTATGTTGAGTCATCACCTTCTTATTAAAAAGCACCCGCTAGAGAGCACACTGTCATTTGCATTCATTACTATTAGTTTATATTGGGTATGACTTGACTGGATCTCTTTTACCATGAATTACAATGTTTAGTCAGTCCTTGATCTTTAAAGGTGCTCTGCATTTATGTTTTGCGGTCTCAGAAAGGGCTAGCGAGATACCATCTTGTTATATCATATTATGATTGTTTTGAGAAAGTGTTGTCATCCAAGTTTTATTATTATTGCTCGCTAGCTGATTATGCCATTGATATGAGTACATGTGAGACCTAAGTGTTATTGTGAATATGGTTAGTTCATAATCTTTGCTGAAAACTTGAATGCTGGCTTTACATATTTACAACAACAAGAGCAAATAGAGTTTGTAAAAGTTTTTATCACTTTCAGTTTATCAACTGAATTGCTTGAGGACAAGCAAAGGTTTAAGCTTGGGGGAGTTGATACGTCTCCAACGTATCTACTTTTCCAAACACTTTTGCCCTTGTTTTGGACTCTAACTTGCATGATTTGAATGAAACTAACTCGGATTGACGTTGTTTTCAGCAGAACTGCCATGGTGTTGTTTATTGTGCAGAAAACAGTTCTCGGAATGACCTAAAAATCCACGGAGATAACTTTTGGAAAATATAAAAAATACTGGCGAAAGAATCAAGGCAAGGGGGCCCACACCCTGTCCACGAGGGTGGGGGGCGCGTCCTCCCCCTGGGCGCGCCCCCCTTTCTCGTGGGCCCCCTGATGCTCCACCGACCTCAACTCCAACTCCATATATTCCATTTCGCGGAGAAAAAAATCAGAGAAAATGTTTCATCGCGTTTTACGATACGGAGCCGCCGCCAAGCCCTAATCTCTCTCGGGAGGGCTGATCTCGAGTCCGTTGGGGGCTCCGGAGAGGGGGATTCGTCGCCGTCGTCATCATCAACCATCCTCCATCACCAATTTCATGATGCTCACCGCCGTGCGTGAGTAATTCCATCGTAGGCTTGCTGGACGGTGATGGGTTGGATGAGATTTACCATGTAATCAAGTTAGTTTTGTTAGGGTTTGATCCCTAGTATCCACTATGTTTTGAGATTGATGTTGCTATGACTTTGCTATGCTTAATGCTTGTCACTAGGGCCCGAGTGCCATGATTTCAGATCTGAACCTATTATAATATATGTGAGTTCTTGATCCTATCTTGCAAGTCTATAGTCACCTATTATGTGTTATGATCCGACAACCCCGAAGTGACAATAATCGGGATACTTCTCGGTGATGACCGTAGTTTGATGAGTTCATGTATTCACTATGTGCTAATGCTTTGTTCCGGTTCTCTATTAAAAGGAGGCCTTAATATCCCTTAGTTTCCACTAGGACCCCGCTGCCACGGGAGGGTAGGACAAAAGATGTCATGCAAGTTCTTTTCCATAAGCACGCATGACTATATTCGGAATACATGCCTACATTACATTGATGAACTGCAGCTAGTTCCGTGTCACCCTATGTTGTAGCTATTACATGAGGAATCACATCCGACATAATTATCCATCACTGATCCAATGCCTACGAGCTTTTCACATATTGTGCTTTACTTATTTACTTTTCCGTTGCTACTGTTACAGTTACTACAAAACTGCTATCTTTACTTTTGCCATTGTTACCATTATTATCATAATACTTTACTACTAAATACTTTGCTGCAGATACTAAGTTATCCAGGTGTGGTTGAATTGACAACTCAACTGCTAATACTTAAGAATATTCTTTGGCTCCCCTTGTGTCGAATCAATAAATTTGGGTTGAATACTCTACCCTAGAAAGCTGTTGCGATCCCCTACACTTGTGGGTTATCAAACACCAATATTCACATCTGTATGCGATTAACACCCATAGTTCACATCGTCATGTGACCAACACCCAAAGGGTTTTACCAGAGTCAATAATCTAGTTCACATTGCAATGTGATTAACACCCAAAGAGTACTAAGGTGTGATCATGTTTTGCTCATGAGAGAAGTTTAGTCAACGGTTCTGTCACATTCAGAGCCGTATGTATTTTGCAAATGTTCTATGTCTACAATGCTCTGCATGGAACTACTCTAGCTAATTGCTCCCACTTTCAATATGTATCTAGATTGAGACTTAGAGTCATCTGGATCGGTGTAAAAGCTTGCATCGATGTAACTCTTTATGATGAGCTCTTTTCTCACCTCCATAATCGAGAAATATTTCCTTAGTCCTCACTAAGGATAATCTTGACCGCTATCCAGTGATCTACTCCTAGATCAAAATTGTACTCCCTTGCCAAACTCAGGGCAGGGTACACAATAGGTCTGGTACACAGCATAACGTACTTTATAGAACCTATGACTGTGGCATAGGGAGTGACTTTCATTCTCTTTCTATTTTCTGTCGTGGTCGGGCTTTGGGTCTTACTCAACTTTACACCTTGTAATGTAGAGAAGAACTCCTTCTTTGACTGATCCATTTTGAACTCTTTCAAAAACTTGTCAAGGTATTTACTTATTGAAATTTTTTATCAAGCGTCTTCATCTATCTCTATAGATCTTGATACCCAATATGTAAGCAGCTTCACCGAGGTCTTTTATTGAAAAACTCTTATTCAACTATCCCTTTATGCTATCCAGAAATTCTATATCATTTCCAATCAACAATATGTCAGCCACATATAATATTAGAAATGCTACAGAGCTCCCACTCACTTTCTTGTAAATACAGGCTTCTACAAAAGTCTGTATAAAACCATGATCACACTATCAAAACGTTTATTCCAACTCCGAGAGGCTTACACCAGTCCATAAATGGATCGCTGGAGCTTGCACACTTTGCTAGCACCCTTTGGATCGACAAAACCTTCCGGTTGCATCATATACAACTCTTCTTCCAGAAATCCATTCAGGAATGCAGTTTTGACATCCCTTTGCCAAATCTCATAATCATAAAATGCAGCAATTGCTAACATGATTCGGACAGACTTAAGCATCGCTACGGGTAAGAAAGTCTCATCGTAGTCAACTCCTTGAACTTGTCTAAAACCTTTCGCAACAACTCGAGCTTTGTAAACCGTAACATTACCATCTGCGTCGGTCTTCTTCTTAAAGATCCATTTATTTTCTATGGCTTGCCGATCATCGGGCAAGTCCATCAAAGTCCACACTTTGTTCTCATACATGGATCCCATCTTAGATTTCATGGCCTCAAGCCATTTCATGGAATCTGGGCGCATCATCGCTTCCTCATAGTCCGTAGGTTCATCATGGTCTAGTAACATGACTTCTAGAACAGGATTACCGTACCACTCTGGTGCGGATCTTACTCTGGAAAACCTACAAGGTTCGGTAGTAACTTGATCTGAAGCTTCATGATCATCATCATTAGCTTCCTCACTAATTGGTGTAGGAATCACGGGAACTGATTTCTGTGATGAACTACTTTTCAATAAGGGAGAAGGTACAGTTACCTCATCAAGTTCTACTTTCCTCCCACCCACTTCTTTCGAGAGAAACTCCTTCTCTAGAAAGGATCCATTCTTAGCAACAAAGATTTTGCCTTCGGATTTGTGATAGAAGGTGTACCCAACAGTTTCCTTTGGGTATCCTATGAAGACGCATTTCTCCGATTTGGGTTCGAGCTTATCAAGTTGAAAAACCTTTTTCATATAAGGTGTTGAATATGATGAGATTTTCTCACTCGTATCGATGCTTAAGTCTGTCCGAATCATGTTAGCAATTGCCACATTTTATGAAATCTGGCGAATGGATGTCGAAACTGCATTCCTTAATGGATTTATTAAAGAAGAGTTGTATATGATGCAACCAGAAGGTTTTGTTAATCCTAAAGGTGCTAACAAAGTGTGCAAGCACGAGTGATCCATCTATGGACTGGTGCAAGCATCTCGGAGTTGGAATATACGCTTTGATGAGTTGATCAAAGCATATAGTTTTATACAGACTTGCGGTGAAGCCTGTATTTACAAGAAAGTGAGTGGGAGCACTACAACATTTCTGTTAAGTATATGTGAATAACATATTGTTGACCGGAAATAATGTAGAATTTTCTGGAAAGCATAAAATAGTATTTAAAAAGAGTTTTTTCAAAGAAAGACCCCGGTGAAGCTGCTTACACATTGAGCATCAAGATCTATAGAGATAGATCAAGACGATTGATAAGATTTTTTTCAATGAGTACATACCTTGATAAGATTTTGAAGTAATTCAAAATGGAATAGTCAAACAAGGAGTTCTTGCCTGTGTTGCAAGGTGTGAAGTTGAGTAAGACTCAAAACCCAACCATGGCAGAAAATAGAAAAAGAATGAAAAGTCATTCCCTATGCCTCAGTCATAGGTTCTATAAAGTATGCTATGCTGTGTACCAGACCTATTGTATACCTTGCTCTGAGTTTGGCAAGGTAGTACAATTTTGATCTAGGAGTAGATCACTGGACAGCGGTCAAGAATATCCTTAGTGAGGACTAAGGAAATATTTCTCGGTAATGGAAGTGATAAAAGAGCTCATCGTAAAGAGTTACAACGATGCAAGCTTTTACACCAATCGAGATGACTCTAAGTCTCAATTTGGATACATATTGAAAGTGGGAGCAATCAGCTAGAGTAGCTCCGTGCAGAGCATTGTAGACATAGAATATTTGCAAAATACACACGGCTCTGAATGTGACAGATCCATTGACTAAACTTCTCTCATGAGCAAAACATGATCACACCTTAGTACTCTTTGGGTGTTAATCACATATTGATGTGAACTATATTATTGACTCTAGTAAACCCTTTGAGCGTTGGTCACATGACAATGTGAACTATGGGTGTTAATTAATTACATGCAGATGTGAATATTAGTGTTAAATCACATGGTGATGTGAACTAGATTATTGACTCTAGTGCAACTGGGAGACTGAAGGAAATATGCCCTAGAGGCAATAATAAAGTTATTATTTATTTCCTTATTTCATGATAAATGTTTATTATTCATGCTAGAATTTTATTAACCAGAAACATAATACATGTGTGAATACATAGACAAACATAGTGTCACTAGTATGCCTCTACTTGACTAGCTCGTTAATCAAAGATGGTTAAGTTTCCTAACCATAGACATGAGTTGTCATTTGATTAACGGGATCACATCATTAGGAGAATAATGTGATTGACTTGACACATTCTGTTAGCTTAGCACTTGATCGTTTAGTATGTTGCTATTGCTTTCTTCATGACTTATACATGTTCCTATGACTATGAGATTATGCAACTCCCGTTTACCGGAGGAACACTTTGTGTGCTACCAAACGTCACAACGTAACTGGGTGATTATAAAGGAGCTCTACATGTGTCTCCAAAGGTACATGTTGAGTTGGCATATTTCGAGATTAGGATTTGTCACTCCTATTGTCGGAGAGGTATCTCTGGGCCCTCTCGGTAATGCACATCACTATAAGCCTTGCAAGCAATGTAGCTAATGAGTTAGTTCTGAAATGATGCATTATGTAACGAGTAAAGAGACTTGCCGTAACGAGATTGAACTAGGTATTGAGATACCGACGATGGAATCTCGGGCAAGTAACATACCGATGACAAAGGGAACAACGTATATTGTTATGCGGTTTGACCGATAAAGATCTTTGTAGAATATGTGGGAGCCAATATGAGCATCCAGGTTCCGCTATTGGTTATTGACCGGAGACGTGTCTCGATCTTGTCTACATAGTTCTCGAACCCGTAGGGTCCGCACGCTTAAAGTTCGATGACGGTTATATTATGAGTTTATGTGTTTTGATGTAACGAAGGAGTTCGGAGTCCCGGATGAGATCGGGGACATGACGAGGAGTCTCGAAATGGTCGAGACATAAAAATTGATATATTGGACGACTATATTCGGACATCGGAAAGGTTCCGAGTGATTTGGGTATTTTTCGGAGTACCGGAGAGTTATGGGAATTCGTATTGGGCCTTAATGGGCCATACGGGAAAGGAGAGAAAGGCCCCAAAGGGTGGCCGCACCCCTCCCCATAGACTAGTCCGAATTGGACTAGGGAGGGGGCACCCCCTTCCTTCCTTCTCCTTCTCCCTTCCCTTCTCCTACTCCAACAAGGAAAGGAGGAGTCCTACTCCCGGTGGGAGTAGGACTCCCCCTGGCGCGCCCTCCTCCTAGGCCGGCCGCCCCCCCCCCCTTGCTCCTTTATATACAGGGGCCGGGGGCACCTCTAGACACAACAATTGATCCCTTGGATCTCTTAGCCGTGTGCGGTGCCCCCCTCCACCATAATCCACCTCGATAATATCGTAGCGATGCTTAGGCGAAGCCCTGCGTCGGTAGAACATCATCATCGTCACCACACCGTCGTGCTGACAGAACTCTCCCTCAAAGTTCGACTGGATTGGAGTTCGAGGGACGTCATCGAGCTGAACGTATGCTGAACTCGGAGGTGTCGTACGTTCGGTACTTGGATCGGCCGGATCGTGAAGACGTACGACTACATCAACCGCGTTGTGCTTCCGCTTCCGCTTTTGGTCTACGAGGATACGTGGACACACTCTCCCCTCTTGTTGCTATGCATCACCATGATCTTGTGTGTGCGTAGGAATTTTTTGAAATTAATATGTTCCCCAACAAAATAATCCTTACCTTCATCTAAAAAAACCCAAAAGAGTTCTCACCACGGCCAACCAGCTTGCGCCACGTGGCATAGCTGGTGGGCCGCCTTTCCCGCGTAGCTTAATGGTTTTAATGGCCGTCTCTACAACGTGTGGAGAATCAAGACCTATTTACGAAGGTGTGTACATGCTTGGAGCATACAGCGAGGGATACTTTTACCCAACATGGATGATAGCATGATCTTAGGATTGACCCTCGTACAACTTAGGCGTCATACAAATCATGATTTCTTGTATTTCGTCTTCATTTTTGTTTTTTAGTTTGGACTTGGTTTGGCTGTCTGCATCTCAGTTATACAGAGGCCGAGTGTAATGATTAATCCTTCAAGTAATAAAGCACCCTTTATCCAAAAAGATGGGAGGCAACCATCTAGCAATTTAGAAAAAAAATCAAGAATCTCTAGCATTTTTTTCGAGAATCTCTAGCAATTTTTGTGGTACCGGCATTTAGTCCACAATAAGTGTATACGGTGAACACAATTTTTTTGGCCCACATGTTCTGTAAGGGAGTTGTGGTATTTGGTTGACCGATTAGCACAATATTGACTATGTTGGTCCTAATTTAATATTCTAATATTTAAAGATTTTGTAGGAAAATGTCAGAACATACCATTGATGAAACACATAAAAACTACCGAAACTAAGGAACAACAAAAACTCCTCTATATCCAAATAGGTAGCCATCACTAACATATTTCTCTCAACATGCATGCATAGCATTTTCTATTCGCCGCTTATGGCGCCTCTTAAAGGGTATTCACGATAGCTGGGTCGGCTCATTTACGGCGAACCATTGTTCGTCTTCTACGTAGCTTCTTTGAGAAGCTTCAAGATGCTTCCAAACCATTTATTATTACTTTTTGTCCGCTTTTCGCGTTTTATTTTTTCTCTTTTTTGTTTTTCATAAAAAAACTTCAGATTGCTGAACTTTTTTGAAAATTGTAGAAAAAAGTTCATTTCCGCAAACCTTTTACATTAATGGACTTTTTACCATTTCACAAACTTTTTTAAAAATTTGAAAACTTCTTTTGAATTTGTGGACCTTTTCAACTTTTCATGAACTTATTTTGAATTCATGAACTTTTTCGTATTTGCGAACTTTTTTGAATATGCAAACTATTCCATGTTCGTGAAACTTTTTCAAATTCATGAACCTTTTTAGACTTTTGCGAGCTTTTTTTTAATTTGTAGACTTTTTCTAATTCGCTCAAATTCGTCAACAAATTTAATTTCTGTGAATGTTTTTTGAATGCGTGGAGATTTTTTGAATCTTCGCTATATTTTCAGAATTATAAACTTTGTTTTAATCCTATTAACTTTTTTGAAAAAAAAAACTCAATGGTCGGCGGTTGACCGGTCTGGTCGACCGGTCAAACCAGCAGGAGAGATCGAGTGTGCAAGCCGGTGCCTATCAAGCGATCGAGCGAAGCTAGCGGACGCGCTCTAAATCGGCTGGCCCAACTGACGATCTCGTGACGCTTGCTGGCAATTTGGGCATTAGGCGCAGAACAGGAGCTCTCTACAAGTATGTCAACATCTTTGCATACATGAAAAAAAGGCCCACCCTCACCATGCAACGTGCATAGGAAAAAGCCCACATCAACATGCAAACATGCACGTAAATTTTTATTCTACTATGGTATTTATATTTAATAAATGTTTTATAACACAATAAATAATACTCCCTTCGTTCCAAATTACTTGTCGCAGGTATGTATGTATCTAGATGTATTTTAGTTGTAGGTACATCCATTTCTGCGACGAGTAATTTGGAACGAAGGGAGTATGTATTTTTGCTATTATCCAAATATTGATGTTCGATACAACCAAATCTCACTAAAAATTTATTGCGAAACGTTCCCGCAACGTCGTGCAGGATATCATCTCGTAAAGAAAAGAAAAGCGACGACTTGTTGTATGGTGTGTATGTAGTTGTATCGCGATCAAACCTCGTGTCTCATTATAGAAATGGCAGCCCACGTTCCTGCTTGATAGCAAGGTGCTTGTGCTAACTTTAGTAATCTTGAAGATCTGTTGTCTACTCTCCAGCAACCGTTTGCATGAGACATGAGTGTGTGTGGGTTGTGATGTGAATCTCTGTGAAGTCTACGACTCTACATTATACTTAATGTTTCCCAAAAATAAAGGAAAATAAAATGAGAAAAAAGCAGCGAGAAATAAACGCGCCCATGCCAATAATGGGTCAACCCAAGTGGGCAGAGGACACGTGGAACACCTTACATCTTACAGTGGCTTGGAATATGGAAATAAGAATTCCGTACGAAAAACCATGGTGCCATGATTTTTCGTACGAAATAAGAATTCCATACGAAACCAGTCCAACATATTAACAAGAGTGGACGTATTTTTTTTTTGAACATCAGTACAAACACAAGCGCTCATACCTTGTATTTGACGCTCTTTGTGTAGAGATGTCGAGCAAACACACAAGGAGCAAACAAAATGAGCAACAAGATTTGGTTTTGCGAAGGTTCTAGCTTTGGTTTCTCGGTTTTAGAAAGGTTCTAGAAGGCTTCATTTCGTTTTTTCATTTTATTTTCCTATTGCTTTTATCTAGCGTTTTGTGTTTCCTTTTCTTTTCTTTTGTGGTTCTTTTTTCTTTTCAAAAAATATTTCTGAAAACTAAAAAAATGATCACAAAATCGAAAATTGTTCCAAAAAAACCATAAAAAGGTTGAATATTTTTAAATGAATATTCAAAAAGTTTTAAAAATGTCTGCATTTTTTAAATGTCCTCAAATTTTAATAAATGATCATTTTTAAAATAAATAATTTATTTTTGTATTTTTGGGAAACCAACTGAAAACCAAAAAAAAATGCAAAAAATCATAGCAAGGAAATATTGCATGCCACATAGTCTGAGTCCTTACAATCCCTAGTGCTACATGGGTCGGCCCAGTCGTGGTGCCACGTGTGTGAATGCTCGCCAGTTCGACGCAACACACACCCGCGTTTGCTGGCGTGTTGTCTATAGAGGCACATAAGAGCAACTCTATCAGACCCCGCATTCCGCCCCGACCCAGAAAATAAGCGCCAAAATGCGGGTCGGGGCGGAAAAACCTGCCCGACCACACCCCGCATCCTGCCCCGGCCCGCATAAAAATTTGGGGGGCGCGGCAAAATCTCGGCCCCGACCCGCGTATTCACGGGTTTCCCCTTCGCCGCTGCGGTGCCCTGCATATAAAAGGAAGCGGTTGGTGGGGGGACATTTCAGCCCGCGCTTCCCCCACCAACCACCTCCCCTCTCCCCCTCGCGATGTCGCCACCCCGCAGCCCAAGATTCCGGCGAAAGCAGCCGGCAGGAGCTCGCCGAAAGGCCACCGCACGCACGAGGCCTCCCCTCTCCCCATCCCCTGCGCCGGCGGGCCGCTGGATTTGCGGACCTGCGGACCTTCATCGCGTGGCCGCCGGACTTGGCTTTGTCGGCCGCCGGTGGCTGCGTCAAGCGATGGAGTGGTCCGGGAGCATCTACCGCATCCCCGGCAAGGGCGCATCGCCGCATGCAGGGACGGGTTCGCCCCTCCCGACACCGCCGATGATTTGCGGCCATGGATTTGTCCGGCCGTCCACCGGGCTCGGCGCTCGCGCAGCGGCTTTCTGGCTCGCCGTTGCCGCTCATACAGTGCGACGACTGCATGCTGATAGTGTTGCGGCTTACTTCTGTTGGGGAAAGTAGTAATTTCAAAATTTTCCTACGCACACGCAAGATCATGGTGATGCATAGCAACGAGAGGGGAGAGTGTCGTCCATGTACCTTCGTAGACCGAAAACGGAAGCGTTAGCACAACGCGGTTGATGTAGTCGTACGTCTTCCCGATCCGACCGATCCAAGTACCGAATGTATGACACCTCCGAGTTCAGCACACGTTCAGCTCGATGACGTCCCGCGAACTCCGATCCAGCAGAGCTTCACGGGAGAGTTTCATCAGCACGACGGTGTGATGCCAGTGATTACGTTGCTACCGATGCAGGACTTTGCCTAAGCACCGCTATGATATGACCGAGGTGGAATATGGTGGAGGGGGCACCGCACACGGCTATGAGAGATCAACGGATCAACTTTTGTGTCCATGGGGTGCCCCCCTCCCCCGTATATAAAGGAGTGGAGGAGGGGAGGGTCGGCCCTCAACTATGGCACACCCTGGGGAGTCCTACTCCCACCGGGAGTAGGATCCCCCCTCCATGTAGTAGGAGTAGGAGAGAAGGAAAGGGAAAAGAGAAGAGAAGGAAGGAGGGGGCGCAGCCCCTCCCCCTAGTCCAATTCGGACTAGGCCTTGGGGGGCGCAGCCTCCCCTCTCTCTTTCCCCCAAAGCCCAATAAGGCCCATATACTCCCCGGCGAATTCCCGTAACCCTTCGATACTCCGATAAATACCCGAATCACTCGGAACCTTTCTGATGTCCGAATATAGTCGTCCAATATATCGATCTTTATGTCTCGACCATTTCGAGACTCCTCGTCATGTCCCCGATCTCATCCGGGACTCCGAACTACCTTCGGTACATCAAAACACATAACTCATAATATAAATCGTCATCGAACGTTAAGCGTGCGGACCCTACGGGTTCGAGAACTATGTAGACATGACCGAGACAGGTATCCGGTCAATAACCAATAGCGGAACCTGGATGCTCATATTGGCTCCTACATATTCTACGAAGATCTTTATCGGTCAAACCGCATAACAACATACGTTGTTCCCTTTGTCATCGGTATGTTACTTGCCCGAGATTCGATTGTCGGTATCACCATACCTAGTTCAATCTCATTACCGGCAAGTCTCTTTACTCGTTCCGTAATGCATCATCCCACAACTAACTCATTAGTCACATTGCTTGCAAGGCTTATAGTGATGTGCATTACCGAGAGGGCCCAGAGATACCTCTCCGACAATCGGAGTGACAAATCCTAATCTCGATCTATGCCAACTCCACAAGTACCATCGAAAACACCTGTAGAGCACCTTTATAATCACCCAGTTATGTTGTGATGTTTGGTAGCACACAAAGTGTTCCTCCTGTAAACGGGAGTTGCATAATCTCATAGTCATAGAAACATGTATAAGTCATGAAGAAAGCAATAGCAACATAGTAAACGATCAAGTGCTAAGCTAACGGAATGGGTCAAGTCAATCACATCATTCTCCTAATGATGTGATCCCGTTAATCAAATGACAACTCATGTCTATGGTTAGGAAACTTAACCATCTTTGATTAACGAGCTAGTCAAGTAGAGGCATACTAGTGACACTATGTTTGTCTATGTATTCACACATGTATTATGTTTCTGGTTAATACAATTCTAGCATGAATAATAAACATTTATCATGAAATAAGGAAATAAATAATAAGTTTACTATTGCCTATAGGGCATATTTCCTTCAGTCTCTCATTTGCAATAGAGTCAATAATCTAGTTCTCATCATCATGTGATTTAACAGCAATATTCATATCTGTATATGATAAACACCCATAGTTCACATCGTCATGTGACCAACACCCATAGGGTTTACTAGAGTCAATAATCTAGTTCACATCGCTATGTGATTAACACCCAAAGAGTACTAAGGTATGGTCATGTTTTGCTCGTGAGAGAAGTTTAGTCAACGGGTCTGTCACATTCAGAGCCATATGTATTTTGCAAATATTCTATGTCTACAATGCTCTGCACGGAGCTACTCTAGCTGATTGCTCCCACTTTCAATATGTATCCAGATTGAGACTTAGAGTCATCTGGATCGGTGTAAAAGCTTTCATCGTTGTAACTCTTTACGATGAGCTCTTTTATCACTTCCATTATCGAGAAATATTTCCTTACTCCTCACTAAGGATATTCTTGACCGCTGTCCAGTGATCTACTCCTAGATCAAAATTGTACTACCTTGCCCAACTCAGAGCAAGGTATACAATAGGTATGGTACACAGCATAGCATACTTTATAGAACCTATGACTGAGGCATAGGGAATAACTTTTCATTCTCTTTCTATTTTCTGCCATGGTCGGGTTTTGAGTCTTACTAAACTTCACACCTTGCAACACATGCAAGAGCTCCTTCTTTGACTGTTCCATTTTGAACTACTTCAAAATCTTATCAAGGTATGTACTCATTGAAAAATCTTATCAAGCGTCTTGATCTATCTCTATAGATCTTGATGCTCAATGTGTAAGCAGCTTCACCGAGGTCTTTCTTTGAAAAACTCCTTTCAAACACTCCTTTATGCTTTCCAGAAAATTCTACATTATTTCTGATAAACAATATGTCATTCACATATACTTATCACAAAGGTTGTAGTACTCTCACTCACTTTCTTGTAAATACAGGCTTCACCGCAAGTCTGTATAAAGCTATATGCTTTGATCAACTCATCAAAGCATATATTCCAACTCCGAGATGCTTGCACCAGTCTATAGATGGATCACTGTAGCTTGCACACTTTGTTAGCACCTTTAGGATTGACAAAACCTTCTGGTTGCATCATATACAACTCTTCTTTAATAAATCCATTACAGAATGCAGCTTTGACATCCATTTGCCAGATTTCATAAAATGTGGCAATTGCTAACATGATTCGGACAGACTTAAGCATCGATACGATTGAGAAAATCTCACATATTCAACACCTTGAACTTGTCGAAATTTTTTTTGCGACAAGTCGAGCTTTGTAGATAGTAACACTACTATCAGTGTTTGTTTTCCTCTTGAAGATCCATTTATTTTCTATGGCTTGCCGATCATCGAGCAAGTCCACCAAAGTCCACACTTTGTTCTCATACATGGATCCTATCTCAGATTTCATAGCCTTCAAGCCATTTCGCAGAATCTGGGCTCATCATCGCTTCATCATAGTTCGTAGGTTCATCATGGTCTAGTAACATGACTTCCAACAGGATTACCGTACCACTTTGGTGTGGACTGTACTTGGGAAGACCTACGAGATTCTGTAGTAACTTAATCTAAAGTTTCATAATCATCATCATTAGCTTCCTCACTAATTGGTGTAGGAATCACTGGAACTGATTTCTATGATGAACTACTTTCCAATTCGGGAGAAGGTACAATTACCTTATCAGGTTCTACTTTCCTCCCACTCACTTCTTTTGAGAGAAACTCCTTCTCTAGAAAGGATCCATTTTTAGCAACAAATATCTTGCCTTGGATCTGTGATAGAAGGTGTACCCAACAGTTTCCTTTGGGTATTCTATGAAGATGCACTTCTCCGATTTGGGTTTGAGCTTATCAGATTGAAACATTTTCACATAAGCATCGTAGCCCCAAACTTTAAGAAACGACAACTTTGGTTTCTTGCCAAACCACAGTTCATAAGGCGTCGTCTCAACAGATTTTGATGGTGCCCTTTTTAAAGTGAATGCAACTATCTCTAATGCATAACCCCAAAACGACAGTGGTAAATCGGTAAGATACATCATAGATCGCACCATATCCAATAAAGTGCAGTTACGACGTTCAGACTCACCATTACGCTGTGGTGTTCCATGTGGCGTGAGCTGTGAAACTATTCCACTTTCTTTTAAATGAAGGCCAAACTCATAACTCAAATATTCTTTTCTATGATCAGATCGTAGAAACTTTATTTTCTCTTTACGATGATTCTCCACTTTACTCTGAAATTCTTTGAACTTTTCAAATGTTTCAGACTTGTGCTTCATTAAGTAGATATACCCATATCTGCTCAAATCATCTGTGAAGGTCAGAAAATAACGATACCCGCCATGAGCATCAACACTCATTGGATCGCATACATCGGTATGTTATATTTCCAATAAGTCACTAGCTCATTCCATTGTTCCGGAGAACGGAGTTTTAGTCATCTTGCCCATAAGGCACGGTTTGCAAGCATCAAATGATTCATAATCAAGTGATTCCAAAAGTCCATCTTTATGGAGTTTCTTCATGCGCTTTACACCGATATGACCCAAACGGTAGTGCCACAAATAAGTTGCACTATCATTATCAACTTTTCATCTTTTGGCATCAATATTATGAATATGTGTATCACTATGATCAAGATCCAACAAACTATTTTCATTGGGTGTATGACCATCGAAGGTTTTATTCAGGTAAACAGAACAACAATTATTCTCTGACTGTAAATGAATAACCGTGTTGCAATAAACATGATCAAATCATATTCATGCTCAACGCAAACACCAAATAACATTTATTTAGGTTTAGCACTAATCCCGAAAGTATAGGGAGTGTGTGATGATGATCATATCAATCTTGGAACCACTTCCAACACACATCGTCACTTCACCCTCAACTAGTTTCTGTTTATTTTGTAACTCCTGTTTTGAGTTACTAATCTTAGCAACCGAACAAGTATCAAATACCCAGGGGCTACTATAAACACTAGTAAGGTACACATCAATAATCTGTATATCAAATATACCCTTGTTCACTTTGCCATCCTTCTTATCCACCAAATATTCAGGGCATTTCCACTTCCAGTGACCATTTCCTTTGAAGTAGAAGCACTCAGTTTCAGGCTTTAGTCTAGCTTTGGGCTTCTTCACGGAAGTGACAACTTGCTTGCCATTCTACATGAAGTTCCCTTTCTTTCCCTTTGCCCTTTTCTTGAAACTAGTGGTCTTGCTAATCATCAACACTTGATGCTCTTTCTTGATTTCTACCTTCATCGATTTCATCATCATGAAAAGCTCGGGAATCGTTTTCATCATCCCTTGCATACTATAGTTCATCACGAAGTTCTACTAACTTGCTGATGGTGACTACAGAACTCTGTCAATCACTATCTTATCTAGAAGATTAACTCCCACTTGATTCAAGCGATTGTAGTACCCAGACAATCTGAGCACATGCTCACTGCTTGAGCTATTCTCCTCCATCTTTTAGCTATAGAACTTGTTGGAGACTTCATATCTCTTAACTCGGGTATTTTGTTGAAATATTAACTTCAACTCCTGGAACATCTTATATGGCCCATGACGTTCAAAATGTCTTTGAAGTCCCGATTCTATGCCATTAAGCATGGTGCACTAAACTATCAAGTAGTCATTATATTGGGCTAGCCAAACGTTCAAAACGTCTGCATCTGCTCCTGCAATAGGTTTGTCACCTAGCGGTGCATCAAGGACATAATTCTTCTATGCAGCAATGAGGATAAACCTCAGATCACGGACCCAGTCCACATCATTGCTACTATCATCTTTCAACTTAGTTTTCTCTAGGAACACATATAAAACGTAGGGAAGCAACAACGCGAGCTATTGATCTACAACATTATTTGCAAAATACTATCAGGACTAAGTTCATGATAAATTAAAGTTCAATTAATCATATTACTTAAGAACTCCCACTTAGATAGGCATCCCTCTAATCATCTAAGTGATCACGTGATCCAAATCAACTAAACCATGTCCAATCATCATGTGAGATAGAGTAGTTTTCAATGGTGAACATCACTATGTTGATCATATCTACTATATGATTCACGCTCGACCTTTCAGTCCCCAGTGCTCCGAGGCTATATCTGCATATGCTAGGCCCGTCAAGTTTAACCCGAGTATTCTACGTGTGCAAAACTGTCTTACACCCGTTGTATTTGAACGTAGAGCTTATCACACCCGATCATCACGTGGTGTCTCGGCACAAAGAACTTTCGCAACGGTGCATACTCAGGGAGAACACTTTTACCTTGAAATTTAGTGAGAGATCATCTTATAAAGCTACCTCCGAACTAAGCAAAATAAGATGTATAAAAGATAAACATCACATGCAATCAAAATATGTGACATGATATCACTACAAGAAAAGACACATCCGTGACAGTTTGGGCCGAATGAAATTTTTTCTGTCATACATATGACACTTCTATGACGATAATTGTGACAAAACCCGGTATCATCATAGATGTGGTGGGATCCTACTTATATGACAAAAAATCATGACAGAATATGGGCTTTTCGTCCTGGGCGGGCCGGAGACGCAGCTGCATGACATTCTTTGGGCCGTCCATGACGGAAAAAACTGTGGTAGAAGCGAGGGGGAGGAAAATTTCGTGGAGTTGCGGTTCACGGTGGGAGGTCGGGCGGGCGAGCGATCGCGTTTCTCTCATACGTCTGTGGCTGTGTGCGGCGTTGGCTCTAATCAACCCGGCGATTACAGACCGAGCTCTGCGTTCATCGAACCCGGCGATCGATCGATGGCTGTTAATTGAACCCAATGGAGCGATTCGCCGCTCTGCTGCTAATCAAGCCGATCGATTGGATGAGCAAAGAGTGTTGTGGGGGGGTTGGATGAGCGGTGGCGGTGGTGTTGCCTCGGGATGAAAAGGAACCCGTGGTGTGGAGGGCTGGATGAACATGAGCGGTGGAGGGTGGCCGTGGAGGGTGGTTGAACAGGACCCGTGTTGTGGAGGGCTGGATGAGCGATGAGCGGTGGAGGGCCGATGAGCAGAGACGGTGGAGGGTGGTTGAATCAGGCCGGTGGAGTAGCGCGTGGAGGCCGGATGAGCAGGAGCCCGTGGAGGCGGAGGAGGTCGACGGTAGCCCGTGGAGGCTGGAGGAGGTCGACGGTGGAGATGAACAGTATCCTGTGGAGTCCCGTTTTGCGGTACGCCACACCCCTTCCGATGAACAGGACCCCCGTTTCAACTATAGCGCTCCAACACAAGTCTGTTTCGTCCGTTTTGCGGTACGCCACACCCCTCCCGATCAACAGGACCCCCGTCTCGACCGTAGGAGGTCCTTTCCACCGTTTTGCGGTATGCCACACCCCTCCCGATCAACAGGACCCCCGTTTCGACCGTAGGAGGTCCGTTTCCTCCGTTTTGCGGTACACCACACCCCTCCCGATCAACAGGACCCCATTCCGAACGTAGGAGGTCCGTTTCCTCCATTCTGTGGTACGCCAGGCCTCGTTTCCATTGCCTGTTCCGTCCAAGCCCTCCCGATGAACACGACCATGCATTCCGTTCCGACCCAGCCGGTTGGCTCCCCATGAACACGACGACGATGCTGTTTCTCCGTTCCGACCCAGCCATGTACGTATGCGCGAGTACGCGTTCGAGACCCTACCCGTATGTACGTACGCGGCCGTATTTTCTTTCTTGCACCCTCGCCAATGTACGTACGTGTACGTGCGTGCCTCTACTACGACCAGTATGTACGTACACGTTCGCGACCAGAATGATAATGCTACGTACGCTTCGACCAGGTGGGTCCCGACTGTCAGGCACTTCCTTGCCTATGAAGATGTAGCTGGTGGGTCCCAACAGTCAAGGGGGCGAATCATTTTGGTTTTTTTTTGCCCGGACGCACTTCCTTGCGTGCGAAGATGTAGCTGGTGGGTCCCAGCAGTCAGGGGGTGAACCGTTTTCTTCAGACGCACTTCCTTGTGTGCGAAGATGTAGCTGGTGGGTCCCAGCAGACAGGGGGAAACGTTTTTTTTCGCGAAATATGGTGGCCCGTCCGGTGGGTCCCCGCTGTCAGGTGGAGGAATAATTATTTTGCACGTAATACGGAGGCACTTCCTTGCTACTGCCATGGACCCAGCTGTCAGCCTCTCCATGTATAGTCCACGTCCGATGGAAGCCATTCCTTGACCACGTTGACCATGCTGCGCAGAGAGCACCAGGGCGGTGGACGACGGCGAGGCCTAGGAAGGGGACGACATGGAGCCGGGGAAGACACGGCAGTGGATGCCCACACGTAGAGGAGTATGAGGGTTCACTCGTTCGGCTGCGGTGTGAGGCTGCCATCGCCCTTGAGAATAACGAGGGGTGTGGGTGCGTGAGGATGGCCCGGCGGCGGTGGGAATAGTAGGGGCGGTGAGGCCTCCGCGGCATCACAGCCGGCCACGGGCGGCAAGAGTAGGCGACACGACCGGCGCTGCTTTGGGCGGCTGGAGCAAGATGACCAGAGGTTGAAGAAGCACTACGGCCGTTGGATGGACATCGTACGGTCACTGGATCTAGAATCGTTCATATATTGACTAAAGTTGACAAAGGCCTCCGTCCCAGTCAACTTAGTAGGCCCACAAGTCAGCCTCCCACCAAGGTTGGTCCCAGCTAGCAGGGGGGTATTCATTTTTTTGTGCGTAATAAGGAAGCACTTCCGGTGGGTCCGAGCTGACAGCGGAGGGAACGTTTTTTTTTCGCGAAATACGGTGGCCCGACCTGTGGATCCCAACAGTTAGGGGGAAACGTTTTTTTCGCGAAATACTGGTGGCTCGTCCAGTGGGTCCCAGCTGTCAGGTGGAGGAATAATTATTTTCCACGTAATAAGGAGGCACTTCCTTGCGGCTGCCGTGGACCCAAATCGACCTCTCCACGTCTGATACTCTTCCGATGGAAGTCGGTCGTTGACCACATTGACCACGCCGCGCCGAGAGCACCACGGTGGTGGACGATGGCGAGGCCTAGGAAGGGGACGACGCGGAGCAGGGGAAGACGCAGTAGTGGAAGCCCACACGGAGAGGAGTACGAGGGTTCACCGGTTCGGCTGTGGTGTGAGGCTGTCGTCGTCGCAGAATAACAGGGGGTGTGGGTGAGTAGAGGGATGCCCTAGCCAGCGGTGGGAGTAGTAGGGTGTCTTTGAAGCTTCTTGGCAAAGACAACCCGCCATGGGAGGCGGGAGCAAAGGTCCCTTGGCGCTGCTTTGGCAGCTGGAGCAAGAAGATCAGAGATTGAAGAAACACGACGGCCGTTGGATTGACATCCAACGGTTACGTCTGCTAGAATCGTTTGTTGACGTAGTATATATAATAACTAAAAAAATCTTGCATACGCGTCAACTAAACAGGCCCACAAGTCAGACCACTCCCTCTTTTTTTAATAATTTATATATAGCTCATGGCAACTTCTTATGCAATTTATTGCAGTCATTTTTTTCTGGTTGGCCAGGGCCAATTTTGCATATTTCAATGGGTTCCAAACTATTTTTAATACCGAAATGTCGAGCCAGATTTAAAGTACTTTGAAGATATATTTGAATTAGGTTAATGCCCAGTGAAATAGGAATCTGAAAATGTGAAAAAAAAATCAGAAATTATAAAGTAATTGTCAATTTGCCATCTGTTTTTATATTTACAACCCATTTCATATTACTTTCAAGATTTGCAGGCGTCTTGAAAGAGTTGCAGCCCATCAGGGCATAGAAAAATAAGTAGGCCTGGATTGGGTATTCTTCAGAAAAAAACTGGGCTCATTTTCACAAAGAAAAAATAGCTGGGCTGGTCACATGGTGAACATAAAATGTAAGCTTCAGGCTAGGCAGACCTGACCAGTTCAAACCCCGCTCCGTCTCAACAATACCAAACAAAAAAAATATTGCCGAGTAGTAGCTCGTCCCGTGTCGGCCGATCTTGTGCTGTTCTCTTGTTTATTGACTATATCGCTCACAATGTCGTGGGTCCCGGATGTCGAGAAAACACTAGGAGGAAGCATTTTATTTTTCCATACGCTGACGTGGTGGGCCCCTACTGTCATCCTCTCCACGTACTTCTGCCGATTCCTGTTGTTTGTTGACCATGTTGACAACGCGAGAGGGCGGCGCCGCGGCGAGCACGCCAAAGCGCGTGGAGGACGTCGGTGTTAACGATTTAGGAGACGGTGGGGCGGCGATGCGTGCGCTGAGGCACAGCAAGCCGTGGGAGGCGGAAGCAGGCGGCCCCGTCGGCGCTGGTTTTGTTTTGGCGGTTAGAGGAAGACAGGACTGAAGAAACACGACCGACTGTAAAAGCAGCAGGAGTACTTAACTACCTTAACTGAAACCAGCATTGACACTTAACAACCAAAGCTGAAAGCAATATGAGTACTTATACAGGTTCAACCGTACAAAGCACGCCTCGAGCAAAGGCTACTTTGCCTCTGATTAACCTAGGGTGAGGCCGCCAAGCCCGTGACAAGGCCCAGCGCCACCCGCGCATCCACAACCTTCTCGAAGCGGCTTCATCTCGCAGCGTGGTCAATAAACAGGATATTTGCTTTAGAGCCATGGAAAAGCATGAACATAATCTTACATCCTATTCTCCAAGATGGGCGGGCCTTCATTATCTGAAACCACCCACGAATAAGTATCTTTTCACCTCAAGGGGAATTGAGTAGGTCGACATAAACATCATGTTGTGACCAAGCGCAAGTCCGACCCGACCATGGTCGAGCATCCAGATAGGAACAATAGAACTCGGTAGTTCCTGTTTCAAGAAGATCATAGCTGTAAAACTGTGTATAAGCAATAGTTTATGAACAACATATATGACAGAAAACAGCTCGTACCATAAGTTTCTCGACGCAGTTGGACCTGTTCAACGAGTGCAGCAGTGGCACACATATCCCACGTGGCCTTCCACCATTGGAACACCCCACAAGGACCTCAAGACGATCAATAAAGTGTAGGAACTTGTGGATGTCAATCCAGTCAACTTAAGTGCCATTAGTAACAGCCGAGTTATTATAGAGTAACAAACAAGCAGACTGCTTAACTCTGAAAAAACCTACACGTGCCACCAATTATAAGACAATATTAGTTAGAAGTAGCATCTTCGTGAGAGATTCGTTGCTACTTCTAAAGTTAAATTGTGATTAGTTAGACAGAATAGGTGGATTAAGAAGTAATCGAGGCAACAAGCAAGAACCAGATACAAGACTAACATGGATGAACAATTGGAACGACATCGGGGTGGAAGATCGCAGTGAAAATGAGACCAGGTTCTGCTATTTCCATCAACATTCGTGCGCCAACTTTCAGTCTGTAACACTTGAGAAAGTTTATCCAAGTTCGGCCATAAAAAAAGCAGCGATCTTCTTGGTTCATGAACCCAACTCGAAAGCAATATCCATGGATTGTCTTCAATGTGACCATTAAACTAGTGTATTCAGTTATGGCAAGGCCGAGCATCTTGAGTACATGTGTTCTGGCAGAGCAAATAATACACTGCAGGAAAAATAATATGAGAACACAACATGTTCAAAAAAAAACCACCCTCCTGGATAGAGAAGAGGATTCTAGGAACATACTGTGCGCGTTTCAAAATGTTGTGGTAGGATGAGAAGGAACAAGTGTGGCGTCTCGCCGTGGGTGCAAAAATCTGTAGGGTACTCACACTTTGGGCACTGCAACTGAAACACACTAGATTCAGTACGAATAAAAATGCATCAACGGCGGCGGCTGCCATCCTAGGATTACCTGCGACCAAGGGACTTAGATTTATCGGGGATGGATGAAGAATTCGTACCTGGTTCTCCATGAGAAAACCCTTTGCAATCGCTGAGCGGGGGTTTTCTCTGAACAAGCAGACGAAGGAGAAGGGGATTCAGGCCCAGTGAAATATTGCCGCTTCGTCCGTCCAGCTTACTGCTAAAGCTGGAAAGGGGGGGTTGTGATTTGACGGCTCATTGGGCATTACTGCAGCGCTACGACCGGGGTGTGTCTACCGTGAAGTTGTGCACTCTAATTTGTGCATATGGCACGTGGACCCCATTGCCGGTTGCCCCACATATCAGCGAAAGGAAGTAGAAAGACAGGAGTAACTAGTTACACATAAAAATATTTTTGACAGAGAGATACTTCCTCTGTAAAGAAATATACAAATCTTTTATATCACAGGCTCACCTTGCCGAGAAATATACTCCCTCTGCAACGCACGGGCATTATGG
This sequence comes from Aegilops speltoides, assembly GCA_021437245.1. Taxonomy (NCBI): domain Eukaryota; kingdom Viridiplantae; phylum Streptophyta; class Magnoliopsida; order Poales; family Poaceae; genus Aegilops; species Aegilops speltoides. Next base: position 318,364,473 of record CM038145.1, on the reverse strand, counting down.
GGGTTTAGCTTTTTTATGGGTGTTCAATGAGAATATAATACTCGATAGGCTCACGGTTCGGACTTTGGCATGAGCCGACCGCATGTTTGGGGGCCCATGTGTTCTACCTCAGCGCTTTTCATATTGCAAGCAATCGATCTGCTACTGGTTTAGATGCTGTCGCAAGGCGAATACACAAAATTGAATAAAGCACGGCAGCTGTTGGAATGAAATTGAATGACAGTTCCTAACCAGCAATCAGAGTTGCAATTCTATCAACGATTTACCATCTGATGAATAATATTGTCGTACTACTTATACACACAGGACACTTGTTTCACCATGCCAGATTATTACATCAAAATCTCTCGGAGGATAGATCAGTTTGGCAGTTGCGTGCTGCTACTGAAGAATTTCAAAGTTGATTTGGACCAGCTCTCCTTGCCGAGAAAGTTCGATTTTGACATCATCCCCTACCGCAAGATATGATTTAGATTTGAACCTTGACCATCCTTTAGCATCAATCATCATGTGACCATGCTTTGTACTTACGGTATATTGAGCAGGTTCATTCACACCAAGGCTGCGATGGTAAGAGAAACTTGGCATGATCGCCGGATTGTTGAACGACTCCCTCGTTGCTCTAGGAATTCTCTGTTTGAAAACAAGAAGACATACCCAAACAGTTAGATCAACACAATGAATCATGTGAAACAACATGGAAAAAAAATAACGAAGCACTTGGGCGGCCAATGCTTACCAAGAAGGTGGACATGTCGGTGTTTGTAAGGACTTTGGTATATTAAGTGCGAACTGCATCCCAGTCTGTTGCCGGTGCAACTGCACGGGCCGGACAAAATGCAAGTGCAAGTGTTGGTGCAGGTGCCGAAGTCGCTGCTGCTACCGAAGATGGTGCTCCTTGTAGAGCTGGTGCCGGTGTCGATGCCCGATCCTCCGGTAGATCAGACTGATCCGCTGACGCGGTCGGTGCCCAATCCTCAGCTGGATCAGATTGAGCTGCTGCCGCTGTCAGTGCTAGAGCAACTGCCGGTGCTCGATCTGTGCGAGACAGTGGTGATCGTGTCTGGTCTGCTATGATCAGCTTTCTAACTTGACTAGGATCCGTGACCGTGATCCAGTTTTTTTCTTCATTTCTTTTAAACGCGAGAAGGACTAATTGTGGCGTTTTTGTTTAACCAAACTGCAGTTCATCATAGGGATTCAGCTTGTACTCAGACAACAGACTGATCCAAGTTTTTCTAGTAATATAAGTGATGGACAATGCCTTCATTACTGACACGACATAAGAAGTGAAACCTGCAAAAATAGCCATCGTAGAGCAAACCAAGCGGTTTATTCTGTGATGAATGTCACATGGCAAAACCTGCATCATAAAAATACAGGAAAAGAAAGAAAACATGGCATTAAATCAATAAGATTTAGACAGTAAATCAATAAGATTTACTTGATGTGACACGAGTGAATCCTTACCAGGAAATCACTATGCTGAAGTACTGAACAGAAGATTGATCGTCCAACTAGGCTTGGCATGCAGGGGCCCTGCCTACTCCCACAAGCAGGACAGTCCAAAGGTCGTGACAAATTGTATGGACCGAACATCCATGGGACTGGAAATCCTGGTGGGTGCGATAAACCCTGCAATGCATACAGATATTGGAGTGTAACCATAATTGATAAACTGTCCTCACAAAAAATATGATCTGGATACTTCAAAATGTACAGACTGAATTGAATGGACAGACATTAACGTAGACTGCTCTCAGGACTGAACACACACCAAAAGCAGCAGTACTAATAAACAATACAGGGTTCACAAACACAAATCAAGTACTGAACAATAGTACTTACTACAGACAAGCAAAGTTGCACTAACTAAACTCTGCAGACTATTTCTTGCCATCGACCTATGGGATGAACCCCGCATAACTGACTAGGCCATGGACTTCGTGTGAGATGTCTACATGCACCATCACCATCTTATCAACCTTGGAGAACCTAACAGAGTGGTCTTTCCACTCATAAACATGATGATGAAGACAGGCCGCATCAGATTTGTTGGGAAGCTTTACAAGAACCACACCCTTCGTAATCAAAGGCACAACCAGGAAATTGTTGTGGTCAAGTACAGCCTCGAGAACACGCCTGACAACAATGCTACAGGAAAACACTAGTTCAGGACACGTGGCAACAAGGACACAACAATTTGGATAGTTCAAAGAAGAGAACTCATCATCGTGTCTTCCAGCCACACGACATGACTTTGAGAACTTCATCTCCACCGCGGACTGGTTCTAATTCAAATGCGAAACCATATTTCATTACTACCTCCGCTCAGAAATATAAGATGATTTTCGATATTATACTCCATATATGACTACATATACGCACAGAAATGAGTGAACAAAGACACTAGAACATGTCTTCAAAGGCATGAGAGCAGAGGGATTACATGCAATATCCATAACACAAGTTACCGAGGCAAATATACCCTCTTAAAAGGTAGCATTGATGTTCATAAAGTACTCCCTCCGTCCCAAAATTCTTGTCTTAGATTTGTCTAGATACGGATGTATCAAGTCACATTTTAGTATTAGATACATCCGTATCTAGACAAATCTAAGACAAGAAATTTGGGACAGAGGGAGTAGTTGAAAGTAATCTATAAGAAATCAGTGTCAACCTCTCGCATGTTTTGGTCAAAAGAGGAATTTAGAACCGTCATTTGGCACACTAAAATCACATGTAAGATCACCCAGAAAGTTGTACTACTAGTATTAGTACTGCGTGTTAGATAAAAAACACGATCAAGATCGAGAAAAAGATCGTCAACAAGAGACATTACCTGGACTTGCTTAATGAGGGATCCCGGAGAGGGGGGCTTGGACAGGGCGATGGCTTTGAGCTTGTCTACGGTAGTCTTGGCGGGGTGCTTGCACTTCTTCGTACCATGTGCCTCGACGGTTTTGGCCAGAGCCATAGACATCACGTCGGCCGGTGCTCCGGCGTCCATCCAAGAGAGGAAGCTGAGAGAGAAGAGTGAAAGGAGGAACGAGATGAGGGAGAAGCGAAGTGAGTGGGGGTTTTCTTCAAGAGAGGAAGCTGAGAGAGAAGAGTGAAATGATGGTTGCTTCGTCCGTCCAACTTACTGCTGGAAAGGAGGGGGTTTTGTGATTTGACAGCTCATTGGGCATTATTGCGGCGGTTTGATCGGGGTAGTCTACCGTCACTCTACTACGAAGTAATTTAGTGCATGGCTGGTGGACCCAGGTGCTGGCTGTCCCACACGTCAGCGAAAGTGAGTAATTTAGTGCATGGCTGGAGGAGGATCCGCACGGTTGAGCGTGTCCACTGTTTTTCATTCTGAAGAAAAATGATTACATCAAGAGTTTCCACTCTTATGACGGAGGAGTGCGAAACACGGCAGCCACTTGAACATACACAGTGCTCCTACTACTAGGCATGTGCAGTGGTTCATACGTCAGTACTACACAATCTTGTTGCTAGTGTAGTACAGTAAGATATGACGATAACGAATGATGTTGTGCGCATGTCAACTACTCCTATATGTAACATAGTACCGCTTTTTCGAATGTCCGGTCGAGAATGAACGGTGAGATCAATGTTAACAGAACTAGGTCCACAGCGCACGGAGAGTACGGTGCTACAGTACTCCACGAAACATGAACCATATGAAGCACATCCTATAGTGTTAGACAGGGTGTATGAAGGGTGCACGGGATGGGAGCAAAAGTTCCATTCTCAGACCCACTTTTGGGTGTTTGGCAGAGTGCATGAAGAGTGCATGAGTCCACACTAGTAGGTTGACAAAAATACACGAAGAGGAAACAACTATATTGAGATGAGAATGCAACCAAACACACCCACACGCTTTGTGCTACAGTGACTGATCTGCACCGTCTGAGTTTGATCCAACGGTCATGTTGTGCCGAGACATGGACATGCCCATGCAGAGGGCGCCTAAACACCACCGAAGTCCCTCTACTTTTCGAGGCGCACGACGTTGATGATGCAGGGTGCAACCGCCCGCAGAGCCCGCTCCCGGTCGATGGGAGCCAGCTCGTAAAAGACGGCGTCCAATGGCATGAACGGATTCCGGTGACGGAGCCCTAAAAGGATTTGCCCGGCAACGGCGACGGCAGCGCCCAACCCCTCCTTGTCCAGCTTAGGCCCCACCATTGCGCGGAGACGGCTCAGCTCCTCGGAGATATAGGTGAAGAAGGAGACCAAGTCAGGAAGCCGTAGAGAAGTCGACCGGGTGGTTGAACGGGTTTAGCCCGACGGCCGGCATCGTTGCACTGGCACGACGGTAGGCATCGCACAGCCGCAACACGTGCGTGGCAACTTGGTTCACCAAGTGGCTGAGGCGATCCTGGACCTCGTCACGATCGGCCCGCTCGCGCTCCAGCCGGCTCCCCTGACGGCCTATCGTATCTCCCGCTTTCTGCAGCAACGCCGCCGACACCTCGAGCATCTTTGTGGTGGACGCCTGCCGCTTTTGAAGCTCCGTGAACTCCCGCACATAACGGAGGAGAATGGCACTCCTCTCCTCCTTGAGCTCACATAGCTCCACGTCCTTGGCCCTGAGCTCCGCATCCTTGGCATGGAGCTCCTGTGTCAGGCGCCTCACCTCGGACTCCGTGATCTGCTGCGCCTCCATGGCACCAGGTAGAAGCAATGGGGAGAGGAAGCAAAGGGGGCAAAATGGCTGAAAGGTAATGCAATCTACGGGAAGGCGGAGGGAGCCAGCCGAGGAGCGGGGAATCTTTTGGTTTTCACCACGGTAAAACACCAGTCGACGACTTCTCACATCAGGGAGCTGTGGGTTTTTACAGGCGGAGTCATCGTGACTAATTGCTACCGCGCCTACTCCCATCAATCAAAAAAATAAAAATCCTGTCACGCCTGCTCCCATCAATCAAAAAATTAAAAATCCTGCCGCACCCAAACACCAGAGCAACACCGCGGTGGATATTTAAATTTACCTGCCGGCAAGTAGATAAAAAAAGGGGTGAAAAAACAAATGTGGCGGCGGCCTAGCTAATCGGTCGAACTAGCCCAACTAGCTAGCCACCGTGCTTCACTGATGTACTTGGCGGGAAAGGTGGTCTTTCGTGATTTGACGACTCATTTACTTGTTTAGTGCTACGACCGAGGAGGACCCAGAAAATGCGCGGTAGGGCGTCCCACGTTAGGAAGAATATATGCGTGCACCACCCGGGAGGACCCCGAAACCGCGCGTAGGGTGTGCCACGTCTCGGCACGGAGGAAAAATGTGCGTGTAAAAATATACTATATCGGACGTAGTACCTATGGTTCGACCTCGGGACCCAGCCAGTCGGTCGAAAACACCCCACTAGCCACACAGCTTCATCATGCAAACGTGGCACGGTCAGCTCTGTCTCGACCAGCCACAACGTCTCTTGTTCTAGGCGATTCTTCTATTTTCCAAGATTTTTTTTAGTTGTAATAACACCACGGCAAGCTAGCGCCGCTCTTCGTGTGTGCCCGTGCAAAGGTTAGACGATGGAGAGAAGAGAGATTGAGATCGCAGACACAGGACCCACCGTAAGTGAGACAACGGTCATGCACGGGTTACGAGGCACTCCTCTACTCTACTCAACGCAAGTCTTCAGTATAAAATCAAGTTATGGGACAAAGCCAACAACCGCTCGTTTTTTCGTGCTATCGACTTACGCTTTGTAGTCCAGTTGCCGTTCAATCTTGTCTTTCAGATTTGTTAGTTTTAGGTCCAAATTTGATTAATGACAAGTGGGACCCCCGTGTGTTGTTCCGATATTTCAGTGTAGGATGTTTTTTTTCAATAAACACTTTGCACGGTTAGACAAGTAACGGCACGAGTTACACGTATTTTGCAAGTTTACGAACAAAAATGACAGCGGCATAGAATATCACATCCACCCCGCAGCTTAGATACTATGGTGATACGAGTTTTTACACCGTTGGAAGTGAGATCCAATGGCTTGGGAGTAGTCTTTGTAATTATGCGCAATTTCCAAACTCTCCAAAGTTTTGTTTTTGCAAATAAAACATTCAGGCCTTGTGTGTGCCACTGCATCTTTGATCCAATGGCTCCCCGGTGCTAATATTAGGTGCTCCCCATAGCTTAATTACCCGCTACGATGATATGAGCATCTATGTCGTATGATCAGTGATCAAATGGCACATGCATAGTACTTGTACTTTCTGCGCATTTCCCAAACTCTATCAGCTGTATATTGCAAAAACATTCAAACCTCCTACTGTGGGCCGTTAGATCTCAGTGAACTCGTATCACCATAGAATCTACGGTGCGGGAGCACCTCATACTCTCCCGTGCGAGAAAACATAAGGTGCTATCGCAGCTTGGATGCTACGGTGATACGAGCTTGGAGGTCGTTTGATCTGAGATCCAATGGCATCTGAGCAGTCTTTGTGCTTGTAAGCAGTGGCCTAACTCTTTTGGGGCTTTTCTGCAAAAAACCATTCGAACCACCGAGGAGGTGTTGGGACACAAATCCAACGCCTCCGAAGATCCTGTATCACCAAAGCATCTAAGGTGTGGTGGCACATGATATTCTTACATACAGGAGAATATGATGTCCTCCTTCATCTTAGATGCTACGGTGATACGAGCTTCGAGGTCATTGGATATGGGATCAAAGGGCATCTAAGTAGTTTTTGTACAAATTGTGTGCAATTCTCAAACTCATCAAGGTTTCATGCAAAAAAAAATAAGACACATCATGTGAGCTGCTATATCTCAGATCTACAAGCTCCAAGCAACTCGTATCGGCATATAGCATGTAAGGTATGGGGGCACATGATATTCTCCCGGGGAGGAGGGGTGGGGTGCACAACCAATCGGTGGTTGGGAGGGTGGGGACAAATATAATCTAAACAACCCTAAACAGAGCTCCACAATTTTATCTAAGGTCGAGGGGTTGACCCCCAACAATCATAGCTCCGCCTAAACACAACATTTGCATGTACTGTAGTACTAGACTTAATATTCATGTTTCAGTTTCATGTTCATTTTAAATATTGAACTGAGGACCATGGATGTCTTACATTTTACTCCCTTCGTTCCTAAATATTAGTCTTTTTAGAGGCTTCAAATGGACTGGCACATACAGATGTAATAGACATATTTTAGAGTCTAGATTCACTCATTTTGCTCCGTATGTAGTCACTTGTTGAACTCTCTAAAAGACTAATATTTAGGAATAGAAGGAGTATTTTTGAACTCGTCTCATACATGCATGGGTTGGAAAAATATATGCACTATACTTATTGGATTGTTGTTGTGTTCGTGCGTGTGTGTCTGTGTGTGTGTGTGTGTGTGTGTGTGTGTGTGTGTGTGTGGTCATATGCTTGATACATACAAAGTTTTCTCACCTCCATACTGTTCATCTTTTAAATTTGAATTTGCATTGGAAAACTTACTAGGGATACCATGAAATGTGAAATCCACGTTGCGATCACTATATCACAAATTCACTCTAATTCAACAACTCATCATAAATCAGTTACCACGTTGAGATTAGTATTTGCAAGGAAAATACGGGTATTGTAATACACATAGATTTGTTCGGCAATTTAAAAGGTTCCTTTTGTATTCTCAAATGGTAGGACCCAACGGCGTACCAGCCAAACCTTGGCTCGTGTTGATCCTAAAAAAACGGGCTCGTGTCCTTCGGTGGCGTGCGTGGTACGCACATTAGGCAACCCCAACCAGTCGAGCCTCAGCGTTTCAAGTCGAAATATCTGGCGGCCAGAATTCCAGCCCTAGGAAATTCCCCTCATGTCCCCGGTCCATAATGACTACAGATGAACAACGGAGGGATGCTTTAGTAACTAGACAATGTTACCTACCGTGTCGAGCATGGTTCAATTCCGTCGGTCGCCGCTCGTCAAGGTCACTCGTCAACTGCATTGCCTAGTACTACTACTACTACTACACCAGGATGAGCACAGAATTGAGCCCGTTTGTTCGTGCCTAGTACTTGAGTTAATATATCGTGGCAATGCACTTTGCACGGAGGGATTATCCTTTACTCCTCCTTTCCGGTTTATAGGGCTTATCTCAAAATTTTAGTTTTCCCATTTTATAAGTCTCAATTTGGTTGTTCCTCATCACATGTTCAGATTTCAAGGTGCAATAAATCATTACATGCAAGTATTAAGAGAAAATTGACCAATGCATGTACTTTATGCATGCATGCATTGCAATTAATGCATTCGTAAACACATTTTTTGAGGAAAACAAGCGCATTAATTGAGTGGTTTTGCAAACTACAACAATTGTCCACCACTCATCATCTACCTTGGTTGGTGAGATTTTTGAATTGAGCCCTATAAACCGGAAAGGAGGTTTAACTAAGCAAAATGTTTGACCAAATCCTTTCTTAAGAAATACAACAGGACAGATGTACGGCTTCAAAATTTATTGCATGATGCAGGTTATGATATTGTTTCAAATCCTGGATCTTAAATTTTAGAAAATCCAAAAGTGAGCATAAATTCTTGAAACTGAGCATGGTCACGTGATATGGCACAAATATTACTTCGTAAGTTTTTTCTTCAATTCGAGACAAGCTGCTTATGACAAGTTGCACAAATGAAGAGCCAAGGTATTTTGGAACAAAGACCTGTCATGTTAAGGCGAACGCTTTCACTATTGAAACCGTGGGTGTTTACGTGCCGCCACGAGTCCCCGTTTCTCACCGGCAGGTGCCGTCCCAACAAGCGGTGAGTCGACGGGAGGCGTGCGAGTAGACCGCTGCGCCGGCTGTCAAGAAGGCGTGCGAGCAAACCGCTGTGCAGACTCACTGGGAGGCAAGCCCTTTGACCAGGCTCCGCTGCCCACCGTCGTCCCAACTGCTCCCACTTTTAATGTCGCCAGCGCTGCAGTTTAAAATCAACCCCGCACTACCCGGTATCGCTACAATCCTCTCTCTTCCTCTCCGATTCTCCTATCGTCTACCTCCAACTAGCCTGACCTAAACGTACGCCATGCCGCATAACGATGGTCTGCCCTCAGTGTCCCAGTTTCATGAGGAAGACACCCAGCCGGAATCTCAAGAACATAAGGAGCTTTGGGACGAGCTTGAACTGGCCTTGCGGGAAGACGCCGTGCCTGTCCCCGCTCCCGTTCCGGCTCCCGTCGCCCCGACTGTGCCAGCACCCATCCCCGTGGCATTGATGGGCTAGGAGCCGCACATTGTCGCCGAGCTTGATGCCACTGGGTTTCACGAGGTCCCCGCCGATTTTCACGCGCCCGTGCACCTGCCAGCGCATGCGCACAAGATGCATCGACAAGACGCGCCCGTCTTGGTGCCGTGCACTGCCAATATGCGTCTGCGCATCGACGCGGCGTGTTCGCGTGCACGAATGTCTCCGCCGTCTTTGTTGATGGCGCCGGTCCCGCTGTGCAAGTGCCCCCATCGCCGCATGGATGGCCGTCGACCGCTCCCTTGCACCAACGCCATCGCCTCCTCCCGCCCGATTGACTTCGCTCTAAAGTCCGAACATTTTGGCCTTCCTTGAAGCTAGGCCAACATCCAGGAGTACGCCAACAACGGCGCAAGACGCCGCCGTCGCCGTCGGTCAGTGGCCCGACGACACACAGAGCACGACAGAGGAGCTGCTTCCCACCGCAAGACACCCCCGCCGCCGCCGTGTAATCTAAATTTGCCAGGAAAAACGTTCGGATTGCCATGCTTAAAATCCGAACGTTTATCATTTCCGTTTATTTTATATCGATCGTTTTATAATTTAAAATCGGAGTCAGACTGAACGAAATGTATGGTTTGATCGATTGAATGTTCTGCTAGAGCCGTATCAAATTAAATATAAAACGTCATCAAGCCACATGTATTCCTTGTCATCCAACGACCTAGACTGCTTCAATGTCGAGCGCTCAACATGTTTAGCGTGCAGTTAATTTCATGCCAAAAATAGTGCTAATCACATGACAACACACAAATAATATCCTAGTAGTTAATATCCGCATGCACTTAATATACTTCCAAATCAACGTGCATTGCACGTACACACTGACTAGTGCTGCAAGTACGTGAAACTGGTGCCATGACTTGTGAACGCGTCCAGATATGGTCAATGGCAACATCGCCTGCGAGTTCTTCCTGTTTGCCCATGCGTCTAAACGCAGAAGGGGAGGAGAGAGAGAGAGAGAGCACACATGAAACCCACCAGTAAGTGAAAGCAAATAGTACTAAAAATAATATTACATGTTATCCATTAATTAGGTCGTGGTAATATAAAAACATTATGTGAACGAAGGGGGTACAATAAACATTGCTATTCTACTTATGTTGCCTATTGACGTGCGGCTTCAAGGCCCGGTCGCATGTTCGATCCTCGTCCTTTATTTTTTAATTTGTATATGGGTCCAAATTTGTTTCATGACATGTGGGCCCCTCGGTGTGTAGTTTGTAGCACTTTAATTCGTGGGTCGAAATTTGTTCCATTCCAAGTGGACTATCAGTGTGTAGTTTTGTAGCTTATTTATAATAATTAAAGAGAACAACATAATTTTTTCAATAATACGATGGTGCGACATTGAAGGCGAGAAAGGACGTGCGAGAGAGCGACGACCAAGCCAGAGGGAAATCAACTAGGGGAGTTGCGTGGGTTGCAACGGCGTTTGAAGTAGTTGTGGGACGAATGCTACGAAAATATAATCTAAACCGACCGGAATAAATGCCTACACAAATTAATCCAAGGTTGGAGTGCCCCTCGCAATGTAAATAGCTCCGGCTTTGCGAGGGATGGAGAGGTAGTAGCTTCAATGCATGGAAGATACGGTATGAGAAAGCGAGGTCAATCGAGAGACATATAGATAGAGAGACAAAGTGAGTGTGGTCCGACATTCATTGAACAAATATATATGCTCCAAAGAGATATTGTCTGATTGAGCTTTTGGTAAGGGTGAGGGCTGTAAGATAGAGCTTGTGACATGATCCAGTCACAGACGTGTAGATATATTTTGTGCGTGGGAGGAAGCAAGGTCAACCGATCACATAGGGTCGCCGTGCGATCGAAAGAGTGAGACGGGTTGGAGAGAGTGACCTAGATAGACGATGTGCGTGAGAGAGTATACAATGTGAATAGGTCGAATTGGGCTCAAACATGGTGATATATCGTTTTTGTCCGAGAAAGAGCGAGGTAAATCAAGACATACAGAGAGAGAGAGAGAGAGAGAGAGAGAGATTGAGTGAGCGTGGCCCACCATGAGGTCGAAAGAGTGGCGGCGGTTTGGATGGACTGACCTAGATAGACAATCTGCGTGAGAGAGTATAGAGTGTGTCGATCGAGGCCCGAACAGGGAGATATATCATTTGTGTGTGAAAGAAAATGAGGTTAAACGAGACTCAGATAAAGAGAGCGAGATTGAGCGAGTGTGGCCCACCGTGTGGAAGAAAGAGTGAGACAGTCTCGAGGGAGTGACCTAGACATACAACATGCATTCGTGCGCACAAGAGGTTGGGGGGCTAGATAGGCAATGCATGTATTTAGCGCGAGAGGGTGAGAGGGAGAGGGGGGAGAGAGAGAGCTCGGCATGGGGTGCAATGGCGGGTGTGTGAGGTAAATACATTTGGTAACAGGAGTGGAAAAGGGGGTTGTGTAGTTGAGAGACTTAGAGATTGAAACATGGAGAGAAAGAATGAACGTGTGTTGGAAACCGATAGCTTGCTAAGGTGGTTAGGAGAGGAAGATTGACCGATACAGGAAGCATGTAGCGTTTGTCTTGCGGGGGGGGCTAAAACAACATTTGAATGTACATAGTACGAGACTTAATATCGATGTTTCAATTCGGTGTACATTGTAAGATTTGAACCGAGGACCAGGCATACGGGTAATTATTTCGAATTCGTGTCATACTAAGTTTCGAAAAGTTGACATTCAAATCTTATGTTTGAATCCATCCAAAAGTTTTGTAGGTCATATGTTTGAATCCATTCAAATCTCTTGTTGTGCTATTTTGTAGGTCATATGTTTGAATCCATCCAAAAGTTTTCTCACTACCATGGTGTTCATCATATACATATGAATTTGTATTAAAAAAGTAGCGTGGATACAGTGAAATGCGAAATCCACATTAGAATTGGAGATCGCTACGTAACACACACTCTAATTCAAATAACTAACTACGTGACACACACTCTAATTCAAATAACTAATTATGTGACACACTCTAATCCACGTTAGCGTGCATACCGTTTTGATTTTTTTTCAAATAAATCCTCATTAACTAATTTATAGTCCTCCCTCTGTTCACTTTTATATGACCATGAAGACATTTCAGACAATGTGCAAAACAGTTCATTTTAAGTTGTCTGAAACGACTTACAAAAGTGAACGGATGGAGTATCTTGTTTCGAATGACTAATTATTGCAAGGAAAACACGGGCATGGTAATACATATAGATTCGTTTGCAAATGAAAGAAGATTCGTTTGCATTCCCAAATGTAGGCGCACCAGGCAGACCAGGGTTGTGTCGGGGTGGACGCTGCTTCGGTGCCTTAAAGGCAACTGCTCTTGGGTGACTAACATGTGGGCCAGCCACCTGTTGGGCCCACGAGTCATGGACACAAAGGCAGGTGCCTTAAGGCACCGAAGCATAGTCCTGTTGGGGTGGTCGCGTGTGTCGGACGGACGCGTAGCACCCAGCCACCCACCCCCCTCCCCCCCAAAAAGGACAACGACAATATAAGTTTGCGCTTCCTTGTTTCGGATTGAAATATCTTGCGGCCCCAATTCCAGCCCTGCAAAATCTCTCTTCTCCACCGTCCCCTTCCACGCCCAGATTGCTCAAATCCCTAATTCACCGCCATCCCTCGAATCGCCCCTCGTCTCATCTCTTTCCCCACCATTCCCCACCTCTGTGCCGGACGACGACGACGAAGACGACGGTCGCGCTTCACCACCGTACCGGAGCTACCTCATCTATGACCTCGTCCACCGCACCGGGTGGTCCACCGACAACGTCGGCCGTCGCAACCGACGTGCCTCACAGACACCGAGTTCCACCGCATCAGGTGTGCTTCACCGACGTCGTCTCCCAGCTCACTGGGGCTACTTCACCGAGCACATCATCGCACCTCCGCCCCCCGAGGCCGTTGGGGCTTCACCAACGGTCTCGTCCACTGCATCGTAGCACTCTGCTGCCACTCAAGATCTGCATCCGTGTGTGGCCAGCAAACGTCAGCGCATCACCCTCAACGGCTCTGAAGTGACCTGCACTCTAGCTAGGCGAGCATGCCCAAACGCCGACCCGAACTAGGTATCCACACATCACTCCCTTGTGCACTGTTCCGACGATGTTTGGATATCCTTTCATTGCTCTCTTAGCTTACACGCCTATGCAACTCTGACTTCAACTCTTATTTCTTCTGGAGATATCATCTGAAAAATCCATTTTTTAGCAAAGCATGACGGGGCTACGGGATCTGGTACACATCCTGCACACCCGTATAACCTTGTAAGTATCCGTCCTCCGGTACAACATCAAGGTCGATTCCTCTTATTTGATCAACCATTCGCCGTGTCAAAAATGCAGAGGGGGATGCAAGGAGCACAAGGCCCGCACATCCAAGCAAGTGGTAACATGGACTTGTACATGGAACATCCCAAGCGCAAGCAGAGCTGCAGTGAGCCTGTACAACGAGCTAGCGTAAGTCCCTGCATTTCATTTAATTCGTACTGGCATTCATGTATGATTTGTGTGCGGTGGCTGATCCACGAATTCAAGTTACTAGGGGTGGACATTTAACTTAAAAAATACGAAGGCACTTGCACTCTGGAAATCAACATAACTTGAGAAATGTGAAGCTACATGCACTTTGAAAACCAGCTAATGATCCAAGGTAGTTCAGATTATAAACATTAAATGATGCAAGCACCAAAAAACACAAAATGCAACATGGTGTACAAGGACTACAAACATGGCCTGTACCTGCTTGAATTATTCGTTCTCTGGCTGAAAATATCGAAGTGTAATTGCACGTATAACCAGCTACAAACATGGTCTGTACCTGCATATCAATATATCTATCCTGCACAAGTATGCCAATAGTTTCAAACAACATATTAGAAAACTATTTATGCTATGTTGTCATGATACGGGGACTTTCTGGTAGATGGCCTCAACGTTTCCTCAAGCTATGAAAATGCACTATAATTTGCTTGTCATCAATGCCTGCAAATCTCTGTCTCTCTCAACATAGTAGATCATCATTAGACACTAAATCCTTCAATGAGCTTGCAAAATGCTTGCATTAGATCCCTCATTAGACACTATATGTTCATCACCGTGAGCATGTAAAATGTTTGCATCAAATCCTTCATTAGCAATTGCTCATTAGAAACTTCAGCTCAAGAACAACATGAGCTTGTATGTTTGCACCGAAACTTGATTAGATACATCAGATTCATCGATTCAAGATTGATTGGGGAGTTATAAAATAAGTAGAAATTGGTTTCATTTTCTCATATATTCCCTACATACAAGCAGTTTTACAACACCGTCAGGTTTAACTATTGGCAAGAAATTGAAGAGTTGAATTAGATATAATCAGGGATGTGATGTACCTGCTCGTTGCGCATGCTACTCTTGCAAGCTGCGACTGTCCATTTGCGCAAGCTCGATGTCATGCCCGTGCTGCCGCCGCTGCCTCCCACGCAGGCTACACCTAGGGTTGGATATTCATCTTCTTGTCCTTCCGTCCGCTTCAAGCCCGGCGACCGCCCTCCAACGAGGGCGCGAGGAAGTGTTGTGTCAGTCTGTCCAGCGGCAGCTAGGTTAGGAGCGAACCAGACTGGAGGCTGGAGCGAATGAATTGGGATTTTTCCTGCTGTAGATCGATATGGGAGGCGCTCGTTTGGGCCACGGGCCTACTATAGGGCCTGCCTTGCACTTATGTTATTGGCCCATCCAAATTGAAACATTTTTCTTCATTTTTTACATTGCCTGCTCGTGCGTTGGGATGAACAAAACTAGCGTGTGCCAACCTGGATGACTCAAACTAGGTGCACACTTTCTAGCCACCTGAGGCGGACGCCCATACTAGCCCCTATGGTGGCGTCGCCCCTTTTTGCGTGTATGATTGGATAGTGTGAAAAATATTCCAGTGGCGCCTTTGATTTACCCACAGAATGGTTGAATTGCTTGTTTCTATGAACTGAGTTCGCCAATAATGTGAAGGATGCCAGTCTTTTCATCCTATTGTAGATTGCTTAGATCTCGATATGCCAAAAGTAATCGCATGAAATATACAGTAAAAGCCAGTGTGATGTGTTTGCCTACAACTAGTCTGACTACACGTCCTCATATAACATATCAAGGACGCACCATCTTACCAGATTAACCATTCGACTTACCCATGCAGTGTGGGAAGAAAGAAGTATTGGGACTGCGTATCCAAGCAATTGATGCCATGGACTCCTTTGTACCACCTTGTAAGCGAAAAAGAAGTTGCAGTGTGCCTGTACAAAGAACTAGCGTAAGTTCGCCACACGCTTCTCGAATTTTAGTTAGCCAATTATTGCAAAATTGTTCAATTACGTTGCTTGGCTTAATTTAGTTTGCTATCGATTACATAATGGCACAGCCTGTTAATCATATTGTAGATCGCGCCTATCTATGTGTTTGATTCTTCTTGTTAAGAATTACCTGCTTGCCTTAACTTAAATATCTACTTGTTTGTTTAATCGCTTTGCTACTGCAACAACAGCGGGTTACAATGATGTTAATATACTTTTCAGCATCCAATTGAAACTCTTTAATTCCTTGTTTGTTTAACTGGTTTGTCGTTATAACTCCCAGCTTGAGATGTTTTGCTAACTTCAACTTTTCTCGAATCCAATCGAACTTTAATGGCAAAACAGGTTAGCCCAAGATCAAAGAGCGAGGTCCCCATGGACGTTGCATCATCCCACAATAGAGTGGCACCGCCCAATCGTGCATTATGAATTGCCAACTGCCGATGCTCTAGAGGCTAAACTAGTGGTAGAAAGAGATTCGCTTCGCACTTAGAGATGAAGTTGACATGTTGAGGAAGCAAACAGCACAATCACAAGCAAGACTCAAGACAACCATTAAATATTTGGTGGATTTCAAAATGAAGCAAGCTGAGACCGACCAGATTGTTAAGGTCTGAAGGAAAAAGGAAATTAAATTCCTACTTGGTAAATCATAGGTGAAATGTTCTTTCCATAGTTGAATAACCTTTGTGTTGTCTGTTCATGTAATCAATCAAACCATTTGTTTTAGAGATCATGTAATAATTGTTTTTTTTGGTTTGTAATTTTATTTGAGCACAAGTCTGTATTAATTGATAAGACTCGGAGACATTTCATTTGGTTGCTGTGCTAGACCTACAAATATGCCAATCGGGCTGAATGTGCATTCAGCAATAGTAGTAGTATAGATGGACCATAAGTGGCACGCATCGGAAAGGGCCAAGATGCTGGCTAAAGAAAGATGCTGTTGCAGCCAAAAGAAAGTACAGCGGCCTGGCTTATGTATTTTAGTTGATATTATTGATCCATATACTCTATATGTGTTTATATGTCTATTAGTTCTGTACATTCTTGGTTGATTGACTCGGTATTTGAATCTTGATACATCGCTTGTGTACATATCTAAATGGGAGTACACATTATGATGCGTGTGACATTTGAGTTGGACATGAAGTGTTCCAAATATTCGAATTCACCTTAAACTGGATACTAGTTTCTGAATTTGAGTATCGGCATTTGTAAACCATATTCATATATGACAGTGGAATACATCTTTGCCATCCTTTTGAAGATATATAAAAACACATAGAATGATTTATAAAGATTCATATAGGAATACAAAATGGATTCGAATTTAATTGCTAGGGTAAACGTGGATGCTTATTGTCCCAAAATTCAAAAGAAGCAGCAAAATGTCCACTCCCACGTCGGCTGCCCGAAGCCAAGTGTTTGGGAGATGGAAATTACTGTCTACCCATTAGACGGACAATCCATCGGCCCAATTTCCACTGCTCTAAATAGGGGTTGGTTAGTAACTTCAATTAGACGTGACACGACCGCCTCTGAGCCCATTCCGACACGATGGGCGTCAAACATGGGCAGCAAAATACATTTGATTCAAGCTCGTCCGAAAGACCTCTGTTTCTCCGTCCATTCCCCATTCATACACGGTGGGCGGCAAAACAAACTCGACTCGGCCGAAATCGATGTAGGCAAATATTTTCAATGGGGGCAGGTTTGTAACTTCACTCAGACGTGACACAACCGCCCTACCTGTCAGCCCCATTCATACACCCTGGGCGCCAACCACCCTCTCCTCGCCCGAAATCGCTCTGGGCAAATATTTGCGAGATGCGAGATTACCGTCCTATCCCCAACCGACGAGACGTCCAAATTTTAAACGGGGCTAAGTTCAGAACTTTCCCATATTTCGCATGGTAGCGCCCCAAAAACATGGTTCCCCGTACCTCTCCCTCCATTTTCCCATTCATACACCGTCCGCGCTAGAACACCCCATCCCCACACTAGCCTCCGTCCGCCACCCCATCCATCGCCGCCGTCCTCCACCACATCCATCGCCACCGTCCTCCACCATGCCGGAGCGCCTACCAAGACCGCGTCGTCCACTGCTAGAGATGGACGTTTCTCATCCACGGCGACGGACCAATAGCCTTGCATCGCGTCCTCTCGCTTCATCGGTGCCATCGTCCTCTTTGCCGGGGCCGCTCACACGACCTTCTCTTCCACCGCAACGGGACTTATCCCCCGATGCACCCGTCTACCGTCGCAGATCTGCTTCAATGCCACCGACAGCCATCGCACCCCAATGCCTACACGGCACCGCAAGAGAGGTGGTACTTCATATCTCCTCAACTTTTTGATCTCAACCAGAAAATAGATCTTAACTTGGTTACTCTAGTTTCTTTTCAGCTCTTAGAATTTAGTTCTTAGTTCGAAGCAAATAATGGATGCTAAATATCATTTCTCCGGTTTGCAGCTTCAATTCTGCCATGGCACAGCCATAATACGGTTTAATTGATCATGCTTAGGGTTTAATTGATCATGTTGGTTCCGTGGTGGTTTCTTTAATAGAAATCGGAGGGCAAACCCTCTTTTGCTATTAAAAAATATGCTTAGAGTTTCCCCCTTTTATGATCACTATACGATCAGAATACGTGCTTCGTGTCATAATAACACTGCTCCACGCATCAAGCTAAACAAGCTTAGATGTTCAAATACGAATCTGATATTATTAAAACAGAGTTGTTTAATTGGTCAGCTAAATGTTCCTAAATTAGTTTCGAAAATGCATGTTCGCCGCTCGGGTGTGTATCTCTATAGGGTGCCCATGGTGGGCCGGCCCACCCTGGGATTTTGGGTCGTCCCAAGCCCCGATTCCCCTCTGTTCTGCTACGCGCTTCCGATCTCTACTCGCCCCCAGCCGCCTGCCTCGCTAGCGACTTGCCGTCCCCGGACGGCATGACTCTAGGAGGAGACGCCGGACTAACAGGAGGCCAGGAGCCGCTCGCCCAACAGCATCACTGCTGCCCGGGCGCGCCGCCGTGCCTACCTTCCCATACCGTTCAGGGCTCAGGCGTGCAACACCCACCAAGCCAACCCAATTTATCCTGAGATGCGTCCTCAACACTCAGCAGCCACTCCTCATCACCCATTTTCTAATTGATTCATTACTCATTAGGCAGGACTGTCATTAGGGTTTGTTGTGTGCTCAGTGCTACCTACACTTAATGGTTCAGATGTATTTCGGTAATCTTTAGTACCTCTAAAGTTCACATGGTTTTCAAAATTCCGGCCCTCGGAATAGAAACTAGTCATTTTGGATTGTTGGTCGTAGTGACATTGACCCAGATTACTACTGCAAGCCAGGTTTGTTGACAATTTTACTTGTCTTTCTTACTCATTCAATATAATATCCAATTATTCACGTCGATTAGTTGCAAACGATAAGTGCTAGACAAACTTCTTCATTCAGATTTTGGACGGTCTCTTATTGCAGTTACAATTCTGCATACTTGTCCTAATAAGCTCACAAGTAAATGATTGATTCACTACATCTATGCTTGCCTTGTCATATTTGTTGTCAATATTCTTTTAGGGTGGACCACGCTGTTTCTAAATACTGGAACCATAGACCTGAGTGAATGGTATTTCTCTATGTGATCTCTTCCATCATGTGTGGGTAACGAACACTGCATTGTATAGAAAGAAAGTGTCATTTCCAGCTTTTACATAGGTTTCGATCTTTTACATGGAGTACAATCTGCCTACTTGCTTTGTGTCGCACTACCAACACTCCACCCTTGAAGCTAAACATTATGCCACTCATAATTGCTTAGTTTATTTGTTCAAATACGAATTTCATATGATTGTAATGTTCCTACTTCAGTTTTGAAATGTGTGCCTGCCTGTTATAGAGACATAAGGGGTTTGTATTTCTGTGTGTGGTCTGGTCAGCACGGTTGGGGAGGTGAACTTTGCATATGCAAGGGTTTATAGGGAGATACTCTCCGAGTTGAATCCGCAATGCATTCCATAGATAATCTGACTACTTTTTATGTTTTCATGAATCTCAGATTCTGAATAGCATCATAATGATTATGAGCTTTCACGCATGAAAAGAATAAAGCAGAACAATGCCATGGCTGTCAAACTTGGCATTAAGGGACTGAAATCAAGTCTGGATGCAATGCAATGCAAACGCTCTCCACCTACAAATTCATGCTCAGAATATGATCCTAACAGTGATTCTGAGCTAGAGGGAGACCTAAGTCAATGGAGCTTCCTAGTGGAGGAGTCAGAGGAAGATGCCCTATCTTATTCACCCATCAAGGTACCTGCTCTAACTTTCCAAGGTTACATTGCTCGCACATATCTTGCAACTGATGCTTTGCATTGCTTCTACTTTGTTGAACTGCTATTAGCTTAGTTTACACATCGTGTATGTGAATACACCCTGCCTATCCATTTTCAGTACATATTCCATCTGTCATATACCTTATTTATCCATTCAAATGTTGTTCTTGTGTATCAGACGTTCAAAAGGAAGAGGGCGATTGCTGATTGTGGAGGAGCACAAGCAAAGTATTTGGAAAAGGTAGTGGCACCTGATAAATCAAATAGCCCATTAGGTGTAGTTGCAATATCACCTGACCCACAAAATACCCCAACTCTAGCAGACTCTAGCCCTACTACACTGGTCATTTCTGATGCTCCAACTCAGCAGACCCCAACTGCAACAAATAGTATGATTATGCCATTGACATAGCACCAAATTGCATTTGACGCAAAACCCCATTCCAAAGAAAGAGTACACCAAATCCAAGTACAAATCCTTTTCGAACCGTAAAGAGCCCCAATTGCAGCAAATAGGACCCATGTTCCATTTCTTCCCAGTTTAGAAGACAGAGCTTATGTTGTTGTCAGGAACTTTGTGCGCATCTTTCCTTCATGGAAAGATTATACCGCAGAACACGAATAATTTCCGCCTTCCTCCGCAAATTACGCGTAAGTAATGTACTAATGTTATTCATGGTCATTATCGCATATGTTTCTGTGATGTAAGACACAAGATTTCATTCTTTTAAATAGGCGAGGAGCAAACTAGATTGTGATGACGAGCAAGAGTTGGTTGCGCTTTTCAAGCACTCGTTGATGAAGTATCGTTCCTACCGAGGCAAGCGCACTTCGATGGCAAGCCTCGAACGAAATTTCAGAAAGTCTCGGTGCTACATTTATCCGACGGTGATCGGAATAATCTTGTTACACATTGGTCTCGGCTGCAGCGTAAGGTACTTGTCTGTGATATCACATCACAATTTGAACTACATTTCTGCATTTGCCTTAATGTCTCACTTGTACTGGCAAATCATAGCGTAAGAACATTCGTTCTCAAGGGACCACAGAATCTCACAACTATACTACACACTGCATTGCTCTCGTGAGTACCTCTTGCCCTGTATGACCATACTTACTTTCATAGTTGTTTGATTATGTAGCATCACTACACATGTTAGCTTCGTAATCGTCCATTTGGTGGACATTATAAGATTCGTATGGACTCTTACACAAATTTAGAATCAACCCAATGCTTTTGAAGAGGTTTAGCTCTGCAGTCCTCTTGTAAGGACTGAACGTGGTCTATCACTGTACTTACATTAACAGCTACTCCCTCCGTCCCATAATATAAGAACGTTTTGTACAGTACACCAGTGTTCAAAACACTCTTCTATTATGGGAAGAGGGATTGGTTCATTTTGTAGCATTCTGCATCTTACCTCCCTCGCCCACCATTTACTAAAAAAGATCAGTTCTATATTTAATCTTACCAACAAGTAGAATACACAGACAATGCCACTGCAGAAGTGTAGCCCATTGCTCTTGCCAGTACATTTTGTCCTGTAACACTTGTACTTCCAGGGATTGGTAGTTGATTATGTAGCATCAATCTGCATCTTATCTTCATTATCCTCTATCCCTTCCAGTATTATCATATCTATAATTACTCTCTACAAAATGTAGAGTACATGCAATGCTTATGAAGAAGATTCTGTGCTGATATTCTTGAGTTATCCTTCCCTTGGCATGGAGAAGGGCATTATAAAGCTGGTGTTAACTGTTAATGTAAGTCAGTACTTCTAAAGCCTTTATCCTGAACTGTTGTTTAATTTGCTCATACTCCCTATCGTTTACTGTTGTTTAGTTTGTTGTTTCTACCAAAATGCATGTTCGTAAGAACCGTAAGTTCTAAGTTTTACTTGTAAAACCAAATTTCTTATTCATACCATAAACATTACTTAATACTCCCTATATGTATGCTTGGTTTTGTGGATCTATAATCCAGTGTGTGGTGAAGCAGCCCACATTTGCACCTTGTCATCTCCTGTTTTATCTTACTGATGTGGCTGATGACATGAACAACATGCCATGCACATTATCCAAAATAGATACAATGATTTCCTTTGCCCTTCATCTATGCTTGTTATGTTGACATGGTAATCCAGTAGTGTGGTGAAGCTCCCCGCATTATGAACAATGCCAAATTATGCTATTGATATTTTGGACTTACTATTTATTTTCTAATTTGAAATTGGATAGAATTGACAGAACAGTTATCATCTTTGTTTATACATGTGCAAAACCTGTCATCTCTCTGCTTTGTTTCAGGGTGATATGCCTGATGGCATGCACAAGTCTGCTGAAGGTTGTGAGACAAACCCAACATATATTGCGGCAAAGAAGGCAAAACATCTTGAAGATAGCAAGACAACCCGAAAGTCTTGTCTTGATGCAGTGTTCAAGTTACTTGAGACTAACAGTCAGACAAGCTCACAGAATTCGTTGCGAATCGGTTCGACTTCTTCGGCCCCAAGTTCTAGCGTAAAGGCATTCTGCAACTCAACTTATACTTGAAGTCCTATTCTAAGAAAGATTATGGAGAACACCAATGAGAACCTCATCACTAAACAAATACACTGGAAGCTATGACCGACATGCTAGGCGGTCTCACACCGTCTTTCAAGAAGCTTATGCAGTAGCCTCTCATAAGGCTAACCTTTCTTGAACTATCTTGGAAGTGGTCTCGGTTCAAGATTATTTTGTTACGCCGCAATGGTGCTCGCTTTTGTAATCTGCTTCTTCGTTATGCTTTTATGATCACCGGTGGCGAACTTCGATGCCCAAAGGATGTAATATACCTTAAATCCTTTATTGTATAGTGTAGGTTTATTCTTAGTTACTATGCCGTAATTTCTTTATTGTATAGAGTAGGTTTGTTCTTAATTCCTACTAGTTATCGCCATCATTCGCTATCTGAAAAAAATCGATGTAGTCGACGGGTCAAACATTCGATAACGGGCCTGGTTTTTAGCGGGCCACAATTGGGCCGGCCTGCGTCTTTCTTGGGCCCGAATGATTGGGGCCTTCACACATTGCGCCAGGCCCAAACTTACACCGGCCTATAGTTTAGTTGGGCCTTTTGTCGACCCAGCGCTTAGTTGGGCCCAGGTAGCATTGGGCCATTAACAGGCTGAATATTGTACTCGTCTGTTACGGCCGAGATGAAACCATGGGCCTTTAGTAGGCCAAAATGCATGTTGGGCCTTAATTTTCACTAGTCGGCGACGGGCCTTCAGCAGGCCGAAATGTAGACCGAGCCGTTATGGGCCCAGTTAGCTCACGGGCCGTTACCAGGCCGAAACATATCTCGGGCCTTAGTTGGCCCACTGATATCATGGGCCTTTAAGAGGCTAAAAGCTTAGTACAGGCATCAACGGGCCGAATTACGCGACATGCCTTTAACAGGCCCAAAGTCACGTTGGGCTTAACTGTTGCCACCTTTAGCACGGACCGTTAGTGGGCCCGATGTCCCGTCGGACCATATATGGCCCATGGGCAGCACGGGCCATTCCCAGGCCGAAAGTCACACCGGGCTGAAATGGGCCCATATCTACATCAGGCCTCTAACAGGCCGAAAGTCACTGGGCTGTAGTTGGGCCCGAATATTCGGCGAACAATTCACGAGCCAGATCCGCTTCGTCATAAATGGGCCCAAATATTGGGCGAACAATTAATGGGCCAGATCTGGCTTCGGGCCATAAATCGGCCCAAATATTGGGCGAACAATTAACGGGCCAGATCTGGTTTCGGGCTGTAAATGGGCCTTTATGAAGCAGGCCGTTATTGGGCTGGCCCACTAGTACCTGATTAAGTTCTACGGGCCTTTGACTGGGCCGGCCTTTTTAACCTATATGGGCCTCTGTTGGGCCCAGCCACGTGTCAACGTACCATAGGCATGTCTCCTCCAATGGATGGGCGACATCTGGCCCATTGACGAGCTGATAGGTGTTCCCTTCGGTCAATCAGAATTTTACACGTGGAAATTTCCCATTGGTCGGGGCTGTTAACGGGTTATCGGATCCAAAATCTGACTCGATAGCTTAACGGCATTCCATTACGGTGGATGCCACGTGTCGGTCACCCTTGACGAAAGCACTTCTGTGACGCGCGATTTATCGTCATGGAAGTGGACACTTCTGTGATGATAATTTTGGTAATGTCATAGAACACTTCTCTGACGACAAAGACAGTATGACTATCTTGATTCTGTCATAAATTTTTCATGGATGTACATGCATGACAAAAAACGCGACCTACTGTGACAAACACGTATCATCACGGAAGTGTATTTTTTTTGTAGTGTATGGCCATCATCATCTTGTGCCTTTGATCTTCATCTCCAAAGCATCGTCATGATCTCCATCGTCACCGGCATGACACCATGATCTCCATCATCTTGATCTATATCAATGTGTCATCACATGGTCATCTCGCCAACTATTGATGTTGCATCTATTGCTATCGCATAGCGATAAACTAAAGCAATTATTTGGTGCTTGCATCTTATGCAATAAAGAGACAACCATAAGGCTTTTGCCAGTTGCCGATAACTTCAATAAAACATGATCATCTCATACAACAACTTATATCTCATCACGTCTTGACCATATCACATCACAACATGCCCTGCAAAAACAAGTTAGACGTCCTCTACTTTGTTGTTGCAAGTTTTACGTGGCTGCTACGGGCTTAGCAAGAACCGTTCTTACCTACGCATAAAAACCAAAACAATATTTCGTCAAGTTAGTGTTGTTTTAACCTTCTCAAGGACCGGGCATAGCCACACTCGGTTCAACTAAAGTTTGAGAAACTAACACCTGCCAGCCACCTATGTGCAAAGCACGTCGGTAGAACCAGTCTCGCGTAAGTGTACGCGTAATGTCGGTCCGGGCCGCTTCATCCAACAATACCGCCGAACCAAAGTATGACATGCTGGTAAGTAGTATGACTTATATAGCCCACAACTCACTTGTGTTCTACTCGTGCATATAACATCTATGCATAAACCTGGCTCGGGTGCCACTATTGGGGAACGTAGTAATTTCAAAATTTTCCTACGCACACGCAAGATCATGGTGATGCATAGCAACGAGAGGGGAGAGTGTCGTCCACGTACCCTCGTAGACCGAAAGTGGAAGCGTTAGCACAACGCGGTTGATGTAGTCGTACGTCTTCACGATCCAACCGATCCAAGTACCGAACGTACGGCACCTCCGAGTTCAGCACACGTTCATCTCGATGACGTCCCGCAAACTCCGATCCAGCAGAGCTTCATGAGAGAGTTTCATCAGCACGATGGCGTGATGACGGTGATGATGTTGCTACCGATGCAGGGCTTCGCCTAAGCACCACTACGATATGAACGAGGTGGAATATGGTGGAGGGGGGGGGGTATCGCACACGGCTGGGAGAGATCAACAGATCAACTTGTGTGTCCATGGGGGGCCCCCTCCCCCGTATATAAAGGAGTGGAGGAGGGGAAGGGCCGGCCCTCAACTATGGCGCGCCCTCGGGAGTCCTACTCCCACCGGGAGTAGGATTCCCCCCCCCCCCTCCATGTAGTAGGAGTAGGAGAGAAGGAAAGGGAAAAGAGAGGAGAAGGAAGGAGGGGGCGCAGCCCCTCCCCCTAGTCCAATTCGGACTAGGCCTTGGGGGGAGCGCAACCTCCCCTCTCTCTTTTCCCTAAAGCCCAATAAGGCCCATATACTCCCCGACGAATTCCCGTAACTCACCGGTACTCCGATAAATACCCGAATCACTCGGAACCTTTCTGATGTCCGAATATAGTCATCCAATATATCGATCTTTACGTCTCGACCATTTCGAGACTCCTCGTCATGTCCCCGATCTTATCCGGAACTCCGAACTACCTTCGGTACAACAAAACACATAATTCACAATATAAATCATCACCGAACGTTAAGCGTGCGGACCCTACGGGTTCGAGAACTATGTAGACATGATCGAGACACGTCTCCGGTCAATAACCAATAGCGTAACCTGGATGCTCATATTGGGTCCTACATATTCTACGAATATCTTTATCGGTCAAACAGCATAACAACATACGTTGTTCCCTTTGTCATCGGTATGTTACTTGCCCGAGATTCGATCGTCGGTATCACCATACCTAGTTCAATATCGTTACCGGCAAGTCTCTTTACTCGTTCTGTAATGCATCATCCTGCAACTAACTCATTAGTCACATTGCTTGCAAGGCTTATAGTGATGTGCATTACTGAGAGGGTCTAGAGATACCTCTCCGACAATCGGAGTGACAAATCCTAATCTCAATCTATGCCAACTCAACAAGTACCATCGGAAACACCTGTAGAGCACCTTTATAATCACCCAGTTACGTTGTGACGTTTGGTAGCACACAAAGTGTTCCTCCAGTAAACGGGAGTTGCATAATCTCATAGTCATACGAACATGTATAAGTCATGAAGAAAGCAATAGCAACATACTAAACGATCAAGTGCTAAGCTAACGGAATGGGTCAAGTCAATCATACCATTATCCTAATGATGTGATCCCGTTAATCAAATGACAACTCATATCTATGGTTAGGAAACTTAACCATCTTTGATTAACGAGCTAGTCAAGTAGAGGCATACTAGTGACACTATGTTTGTCTATGTATTCACACATGTATTATGTTTCCGGTTAATACAATTCTAGCATGAATAATAAATATTTATCATGAAATAAGGAAATAAATAATAACTTTATTATTGCATCTAGGGCATATTTCCTTCAACTTCGTCCACGCCGAAGCACCCCGGATGGGTGTTCTTCAAATGCGAAAACGATGGGGTACGTGCACTTGCGATGGCTCGTTTTGATAGCTCATTCTTTGGTTCAATTGCGGATCCTCATTCCGAACATGGTCATTCTTTTGTGTAGGAAGATGGATGCTCATTTTGGTGTTGGGAAGGCCAATACATTGATTTATTGATAGAAAGAAAGTTAATAGATGTTGATGCACTCCTTAGTAGAATAGAAAACAATGATGCGGCTGCATGTGCAACTAGAGTGGAAGCAACATCTACTTCTTCCGAACCAAAGATGAAGAATGAAGAATGCAAGATCAAGAATCCGCAGATCAACAATGAGTGCATGGAGAAGATTTTGCTTCAACTAGTGGGAGCAGTTATGGAAGTTGGAAATCTTCTAAAATGCATACTTGTGGTTCTTGTTTTCTTTGGTCTTGCTATTCTAGCAAAGATTTGGTGATATTTTATGTATCCAATGTTATTGAAAAAGCAAAGAAATGCATTATGTTGGATCAAATCAAAGTGCAAATTTAGGTTTTCTGGGCCGGGAGGAGCTGCGCCAGATCAGACCCCGCAAAGTCGACCCGTAAAAAAGCATGTTCACGGAATATGCTTTTTTAAGGGTCGGCTTTGTGGGGTCTATATCCGCGGCCGTGCGCGCCGGCCCGCAAAGGCGTTTTTCTGCGAACTGCAAACACGTTTTGCGGGCCGGACGGATGCGGGGTCTGCTAGAGTTGCTGTAAATGGGCTATACACCATGGGCAAGCCAACCTAGGTTATCTTCTTTTTTCGCGAAGATCTTTTTGAAACCAAAAGACTATGATTTCTATTGTTTTTAACTTCCAGAAAAAGGAAATTTTGTAATATACTTTAAATGCTTGATGGTGGTAAATTAGTATGATTTTACGACATAACTATGTAAAAAATGATAAAGATGCATCTTTAAATATACGCTTCCGATTATGAAAAATATTAATCTACATCAACTAAAATATTTAGGAAATCTGTGATATTTTCGTAAGATCTAGAATTCTCAGTGTATGTTTTATGTGTGTATTTTAGATAAGAGTTCACTTAACTCATTCAAAAGTGCTAATGCTATTGTGGAATATTGTGGCCTTATTTACGTTCATAAGTTTGTTTCTAAATTGCAAGGTTTGCTACTCCCTCGGATCCATATTAATGTCGCTGATTTGGTACAAATTAGTACTAAACCAACGATAATTAATACAAACTTTGTACTAAACCAAAGATGATTAATATGGATCCGAGGGAGTATTATAATTAATCACATGTATTTGGTGTTTCAGATTGTTTTCAATCAATATCCATTTTTAAATATCATTAAGTTGAATGGTTCTTGAAATTGCATCGAAAATGTATATTTGTGAAATACACTGAAGATACGAGAAATGTAAAAGTAAAAACAAAATAAAGAGATATTGTTAAAATTTAAAACGAAAAGCAAAGAAGGAAAAGGAAAAATAGAAAAGAAGGAACACGAAAAAACACACAAGCTTAATAGGCTTAATTATTTTAGAGGAAAAGGACTCCTCTAAATTAACACAAATGTAGCTTGGCCTCTTAGCGAATTATTTGCCCTAAATGCTTCATGATGTGCACACACATTTTGGTGAATTGGAGCGGCCACGCAATGCGACAGGGAACCACACCAACAAAGCGAAGTTGTAGCTGGTCGGGTGATGTCAGTATCATTTTCAGAGTTGCCCATTTAGAGGGAATTGATCCAGTAGTTAATATGAACACTGTTGCGCCTTTAATTTCGTTTCAAAGGAAATGCAAAAAGATATAACTTTTAGATCGCTCGTTGGAATTTAGATCCATTTTCACCGTTTGAATCCTTGCGACGTGTTTTGAAGAAAAAAACTTGATGCCAACTATGGTGTTATATGATGCAACTCTATTACTAAATGGTGCACCCTTAGTACTACATGGTGCAACTTTTTTCAACACTATTTTTTGAAGTTGCATGCTCCAACTTCTTAAGAGGTTGCAACGTAACAATCATGACAGCATGATGTGCAACTATTCTGGCCAGCTAGTTAGTAGTTGATGTGCAACCCTCCTCCCTACTCGTGGATGTGTAGTTTATCATTAGTAGCACACCCTGCCCCACCTACCCTATCAGCGATATGTGCAACTTAGTCTGTTGTTTCAGCCAACTGCCTAGTAGTCGATGTGCAATTCCTTTCCCCCTACTTATAGATGTGTAATTTCAGTTGGCTGAGCAACCAACGTAGTTGCACATTGTCTGCTAAGCAGTTGGTCGGGGAAACATACGAAGTTGCACATTCATGAGGGTAGTGAAAAGTTGCATATAGACAGGGAGCTAAAGTTGCACATCTCACTGACAGTGGTGATAGCAAGGAAAACTAAACATCCACGGGGGATACGAATAAAAGTTGCACATCATTGTTAGGCAGTTGGCCATGGCTATATCCGAATACAAATCCACAGCTAGGCGGCTGGCTGAGGCAGCAAAACAATGAAAGCTGCACATCCACAGGGCAGGGGGTTGCACATCAACTACTAGAAGTCGTCCTGTGCAACAGGCGAGGATGCACATTCCACTGGTAGGGGGTAGTTTGGGTCAAGGAATCATCAGTGAAAACTGCACGACCACGGGTAAGAGAAAGTTGCACATCGACTGTCAGGTAGTTGCACATCGCTTACTAGACAGTTGCACCTAATGGGGACTAAATAGCACACACAAAAACTCATCGAAATATATCCATGTGGGATGTAGTGTCAGGAGCACGTCACGAGGGTTCCAAGGTGAAGACAACTCTTAATTTTGATATTCAGTTCAAAAGGTGAAGAAAAATGAAAACTCAAACTAAATACATTCACACCTGTTCGCATCAGCGAATACTACATGTCCATGAGCAGAGAGAAAGTTGCACATCGACTGCCAACTAGTTGCACATCGACTGATAGACGGTTGCACCAAATGAAGACTAAATTGCACACAAAAAGTTCGTCAAAACATACCCATGCGGGATCTACTTTCGAAGAGCATGTCATGAGAATTCCTATGGTGAAAGCGGATCTTAATTTCAATGTTTTGTTCAAAAGTTATGACTTTTAAATAAAATTGAAATCATAACTAGATGGTCTCAGGGTCGAGAGTAGTGGATTGCCACTTTCTTTTGCGGACGAGGGGGACACGTACTTTCTTTTCCCTTTTTCCTTCTTCCTTGTTTGAAGATTTTTTACAAATCCATCAACATTTTTTTAAAATTGATGAACTTTATCAAATTCGATGAACTTTTTCAAATCTGCAGACATTTTTTAAAAATTGATGAACATTTTTCAAAATCAATGAACTTTTTATCAAATTTGATGATTTTTTTTCAAATTTGAAGAACTTTTTTCAAATTCATGATTTTTTTTAATATTGATGAAGATTTTTTCAAAAACTTTGATTTTTTTCAAATCCGATGAACTTTTTTTCAAACTTATGATATTTCCTCAAATTTGATGAATCACAAACTTCCTGGTTAATTCAATATTGCAATAACCACCCCGCCACGAGAACTTTATGTGCTTCCTTCCATAGTTTTTTTATCTTCTTTTCTTTCTTTCTTTTTCTATTTTCTATTTTTTATTTTTCTTTTTGTTTTTTAATTTTCTTTTTCCTTCTTCCTTGTTCGTTGAACCTTTCTTTAAATCTGTCAACATTTTTTAAAAATAGATGAATTTTCAAAATTTTGAATATTTTTTTTTCAAATTCGATGATTTTTTTTTCAAAATTGATGATTTTTTCTTCAAATTTGTGAACTTCTTCCCGCCACGAGAACTTCATGTGCTTCCTTCCATAGTTTTTTATCTTCTTTTCTTTCTTTCTTTTTCTATTTTCTTTTTTTATTTTCTTTTTAGTTTTGTTTTTTAATTTTCTTTTTCCTTCTTCCTTGTTCGATGAACCTTTTTTTTAAATGTGTCAGCATTTTTTTTAAAAAAATGCATTTTCTAAAATTTGAATATATTTTTTCAAATTCGATGAATTTTTTTCAAAATTGATGATTTTTTCTTCAAATTTGTGAACTTCTTTCAATATTGATGAACTATTTTTCTGACCAGATGAGTTTTTTGTCAAAATCATTTAAGATTTTCCATATTGATAATTGTTTTTCAAAACCGATGAACTTTTGTCAAAAACTATGAACTTTTTCACTTTTTCATAAACAATTTCAAAATCGATCAACTTTTCTTGAAAATGATGATTTTTCCTAAAAAGCGATGAACTTTTTCGAAGTTTGTGAATTGTTCTTCAAAAATGATAAACTTTGTCTCCAAATCAATGAACCTTTTAAAATTCATGATTTTCTAGAAAAAGTGATAAATAAATAACGCGGCGACACTTTTGTGTTTTTGTGGCGTTATTTGTTCGCCATTGTCAGTCGCAAGTGTCGAATGGGTGTACTGATTAGCTAAGCTCGAACAAGAGTGTGGCACTGCAAGTTCGAACCCGCTTTTGTGTTTTTGTGGCGTTATTTGTTGGACCGGTCTAGCGAGCGGCCGGCTGCTCGCTACACTTTGCGAGCGGCCGACCTAAAATTGCAAGTTTTGGTCGCCTAATAATCTATAAATAGCAATTACCTAGTCTGTGTTTTTTTGTCAGTTAGTCGATATTTTTATTAGCATTAAATGCGTACAGCAAAATGCGTACAGACTAGTCTGTGAAACACATTTATTTTTGCCTCTTAAATCTTTAAAAAGTCACATCTTTTATACCACACGTTGGAATTCAAATCTGTTTTCATCTTTGGATTAATCGCGACGAGACCTTCGAAACTAGATCCCGCATGGATATGTTTTGACGAAGTTTTTTTATGCCAACTTTGGTGCCATATGGGGCAACTAAAGTACTGCATTGTGCAACTAGAATACATTGCCGCGCCAACTGAGTATATGTGTGTAACTAGTCCTGCCAACTAAATATCAATGCGTGTGCAACTAGTGTCCTGCCAACTAAACATCAATGTGTGTGCAACTAGACTATATTACAAGCCAACTAAGCATATGTGTGTGCAACTAGTCCTTCTGCCAACTAAACATCAATGTGTGTGCAACTAGACTATGTTACAAGCCAACTAAACATCAATGTGTGTGCAACTAGACTACATTACAAGCTATGACAAATCATATGCGACTCTGCGGACCAGATTGTGGAACTTTGTGGTCATGCATGTGCCAACTAGGACTACTATGTGTGCAACTACAACTACTATGGATGCAGCTCCAAAAAACTGGGTTTGAAAAAAATTGCACCATATAGTACTAAAGTTGCACAAAGCAGTACTGAAGTTGCACAATATAGCACCAAAGTTGGCATCAAAAAAATTCCGTCGAAACATACTCATGGGGATCTAGTTTCAAAGATCTCGCCGCAAAGAATCCAACGGTGAAAACGGAACTGAATTCCGACGTGTGGTTTAAAATATATGGCTTTAAAAGAATTTGAAATCCCAAAATAAAAGTATGTGGACCTGTTTTCTTTAACCCATGAGACTAGTGTGAACACATTTAATACCAGCACCCACATGCGCTACGAGACAAAAAATACACATGAATGTGTGTGACTGACGCGGCCGCTCGCGAGCGCCAGATAGTGCGCGTGCACTTTCTAGTATTTAGGTTATTTGTTCGCTCTGTTTTGCCTTCGCGGGCCGGCACAACAAAGCGATGCAGCGGGCGCCGGCAACCTGTTCGGATGCTGAGCGTCGAACAGGAGCTCCTAGTCAGCGCCTTACTAGCTGGTACTCGAGTGGGCCGCAGCCCAACTCTTTCTGGCTACTCGCTTTGCGCCGCTCCCTGGCTCGGTCACTTGCTTGTCCCGTTAGTTTTTTTTTGTTTTTTGTGTTGTCAGTATGGAAGGGAAAAAAGGCCAGTTTTTTTATACTGCTGAAAAAATGTGAATGCAATTTTTTTTCAGGAATTATTAATAAATTACATCAATTTGAGAAATTTTTGAAATTTTGGGAAAAAGAGTGTGAATGAAAAAGTTCATAAAAATATGAAAAAAATCGCACAAAAAATCATGGATTTGAGAATAAGTTCAAGAATTTTCAAAAAGATTGTTAATTCGGAAAAATCATGAAACTTGAAATAAATACACAAATTTCGAAAAGTTGTCTTTCAAAAAATTCATGAAAATGAAAATTTCATAGATGTCAAAAACAAAGTTCATTGATGAAAAAATATATTTGAAAGATTTTGTGGATTTGAAAAACATTGGTGCATTTGAAAAAAAGACTTCAATAATTCAGAAGATTTGGAAAAGTTTCTGAATATAAGATTTTTTTAACAAATTTGAAACTTTCATGAATTTAAGAAATGTTCAGAATTTCAAAAATAATCACAAATTTAAAAAGTGATACGAAAATTAAAATGAAACAGAAAAACAAGACAAATGCCAAGCAAAACCGACAAAAAAACTAGACAATAAAAGCGCACTGTTTTTTGCGGGAGAATAATGAAAGCGCACTTCAGGCACAACAAGAAGAAAAACAGTAAGCATGCTTAGCACGTAGGCTTTCCCGGTTGGTTACCATGGGTGGTAGTAAACTGGGATATCTGATGTTCGAACCTCTCGCGCGCACCCATTTTTTGAAGGATAAGAAAAAGGCTGAGAAGATTCCTATTTTCTGTTTGTCCTCTTTTTTTAGTTCATGAATATTTTTTTGGAAATTTGGGGTTCTTTAATTCCATCGAATATTTTTCAAAATTGATTATATTTTAAATTTATTTTCCTCAAATTCTTGAATTGTTTGAAATTTGGCAACATTTTTGAATTCATGAACATAGTTTGTATATCAGGTACATTTTATAAATTGACAACAGAACATTTTTGGAATTTAGGAATATTTTGCAATTCTTGAATATTTAAAAACTAATCAAGAATAGCTTTTTAGTTCGTGAATATTGTTTTGAACATATTCAATTCCCAATCATTTTTAAAATTCACAAAAAGCACATATTCTTTCAAGTTTTTCCGAATTTAGGGAACATTTTTAATAATTGCACATTTTTAAATTCTTGAACATTTTTTAAAATTGAATGGTAAAAAGGAAAATGGAAATGGAAATATGAAAAAAAATGAAAATGATAAAATAAGCACCCCACATTTGGTTAGCCCGAAAGGTATGGGGTTGAGTGATTGGTCTCTTGGAACCGGGCGGCACAGAGACTAGGAGGTCTGGTTACTCTAACCACTTTAGAAAGCATAAATTTACATTGTTTTATTTTCAACCGATGCTTGGAAAAATGAGATTAAAAGAAAGCGGCTAGATTTGTTTTCCTGCAAACTTGCTCCAATAAAGCGCATACAATAATACCGCTGAAGATGAATTCTTCTTTAGGGATACATCTCGGAAGTTGCAGCAATAACATTGGAGAAGTGCAAGGATAGTGTACAACGTTGAAAAGTGGCTACAACCCGACAAAGATGTACAATTTGGAAAAATCTATAATGTGTTCTGTTATATGTATTTCATATTATCTTCTATCATTAGAAAAACAGTGAACTTACAATTTCAAAAGCGAAGGCGGGACTGTAGGACCGGGCATTACTCCTGAGCCTAGGACAAGGTAGCCATGGAAGAGAGAGCCCTATTTCTCGTTGATTTTTTATTTTTATTTTTTAATGTTTTGAAACCTGTATAAAACATGAAAATAAAGGGAAAAAGTAAAGCGTATTTAAAAAATATTATGTAATAAAAAGTTCTTTGTGTAAATTAAAAATGTCCATGTAATAAAGGGAAGTGTTCAAGTACCTTAATTTGTTTTGTATAATTAAAAAGTGATAACGCATTATAAAATATAGAATCTAAAAATCCTTTATATATTAAAAAATGTTAATGTGATTTTGCGAAGTGTTTTAAATATTAATGTATATTTACAAAATATTCATGTGATATTTTACAATTTTTATCATGTTAAAGAGTGTTCATGAATTTGTAAGGATGATACAAAATCGAAATAAATGGAAAGAAGAAAGAGAAAAACCAGAAGAGAAATAAGAAAAAGTGGAAGACATACACAAAATAAATTAAAAAGAAAAACCAGAGGAAACCCTGCAGAAAATAGAAAAAATGTGGCTCTAAATTGGCAGGCCGAGTTCGCATGTCTTATTTGTGTTTGTCTTCTCATGGAAGGCCCGTTTGAGGCAAAGAGCAGGCTTTGACACAGCGACCAATTCGTCTTGCCAACTCTATTTTTCAGATTCCTCAAAAAAAAAAAAAAACTCTATTTTTCAGCATTTCGAAAAAAAAATCAATTTTGCAGTTACCCTAAAAAAAGTCCATTTTCCTTGACACAACTCTACAAAAATTTCTATTTTCAGTCCTGTCGCAGTCAACTAAATCCTTTTATTGCCAGGTTCAGTCGACTAAATCATTAATCTGTGATCCCCTCCTAACGGTGGCACTAATCAACGACTTGCCGACAACGCCAAGCAACGGGAATGGATCACCGATAACAACGTGCGGCGAAAGGGTTCGGCATACTGGTTACTCTCATATTTATACGGATAAGCAAAGCTTATCAACTGATCGCACATTCAGTCAATTATTTATACAAAGCCATTCAGCAGGTGGAGGATACGGAAACGGAAGCTACAAACCGATCCTAATCAAGCATGTTCTGTCAGACTTCTAACAGAAACAAAGATAGGATTATTTTTAGAGAGAATTATTGGACTACTATATGGGGCAGCAGCCTATCCTAAGCTAGCCTGCGAGACTACTGTTTCTGATGAGTCCAGCGCCAGAATGGGTTAGCAATGCCTAATTATCATCACCCATGGAATAAAGATGGAAAATGATGGAAAAGGCTAGCTTTGACACTTTCGGCTAACTTTGTTGTGGTTTTCAGAGATAAGATCCCCATCCTCTTGCCATCCATTCTACTCCTCTCAATTATGGGGATACAACAAACCTCCCTGTGGACCCACTGCATCAAGTGTTACTGTCATGGTGAACCCCAAAAACAAAAATCTAGCCTAGCCTAGAATTAACAGCTCACATGCCACATGCATCATGAGCCAATTAAAGCATCTGACAGTTTGATATTTGGGTTCGAGCCCACATGGAGCAGATTCAATTCGCTCTGAGGCAGCTACTAGCAAACTATTATATGCATGGTAATCCGGTGGACATGGTCCATCAACACCTGAGGGCGCTCTCACACAGGCACAAGTTGCAGTAGTTGTAGTAGTTTCAATTATGCTCCCCATTCCCATTTTATCCACAGGGAATCTTTGTGGAGGACATCGAAGCCCCCATAGAACAAAGATATGATATGAGTGCCACCCATGCATGCTGTCAATCACACAGACAGAGGCACCAATGATGATGGTTTTGCTCCGCCCCTGCTCTGGGTGCCTGCACAGTGGCAGGGAGGGAGGGAGGGACGGGGAATGATTACATCTTGCAGGGTCGTTTCTGCACAGAATCATCCTGCCCGGCTAGGTGGAATTTGATGCTGGCATATATATTGGGAGGGTGTTTCTGCACGGAATTACTAGCTGCCTGAAGCATGAGCAGCTAGCATAATTCTTCTTCTTCCCCCACTCCCAACTTTCACCAGACGCCTCGCTCCCTTTTACTCCATTTGCATTATTATTGCCAACGGCAGATGCACTCAATAAATGGAATCATGCTGATTTTGGTGCTATTGCCAGCCGGATACCCGAGGGGCAGCAACTTCTTTCCCACCTCGATCGCATCAAATGGAAGAGGCTGATGCCGCATGTGGTTGCGGCAGGGTGCATTAACCAGCTTGTGATCAGTGGGCGTGTCATGTACCCGGTGTTAGGAGTTACTAGGGCTGTGACTTGCAAAGCCCTATCATGTGAGGTCCCTGCTTCCTGCTCCCTTTGCCCTCAAATGATTTTGTTTTTGTGGTTGCCAATTTGTGGTGGCATGAAATTTTCTAGTATTAGTCATTAATACATGTGTGATGGTCCACCCGTGATAATCCCTCTGCTCTCACTTATACGGTTCACATGCATTTTAATTTAAAATTTGACCATTAATCTGATCAACAAAATATGAGTTATATGCCATGGAAATTGTATCACTGAAAACTTCTTTTGGGCATGAATCTAGTGATATAATTGTTTTTGCACATATAACTAAAATTTGGTTGACCAAATTGATGGCCAAAGTGTTAATAGAACGTGTGATGCACTTATATATAAACCCGAACAGAGGAAATGCCATTTTTTTAAGGAACATCATTATCGAAATTGCACGGTCGGCATATGTTAGAGATAAACTATGAAAATTGGCTGGTCTAGAATGCCCGCAGGCCTCTAAGAAAAGCATATAAAAACTTAATGTTTCGCAGCTAGTTGTTACACCTCATTATTCAAAAAGTATTCTCCGAGTTTCCAAAAAATATGAAATAATTTGTGGACATAGTTCATTCTATATCATGCATTTTTACAAAAAGGATTCCTGAAGATATACTTCTTGTGAAATTAAATAGGGATAGTTTTATCACTATATAACCCGGTCACTGTTCATCGCTCTCGTTTTCCTTTCCAGGTCATAAATGATTCTACTTCTTCATGTATTTTAGCATGTGCAGATGATATAGCCTGAACTAAATGCACAGTTTATTTAACAATTTTTGAAAATTCAAAAAGGGAAAATAAATAAGGAAAGGGAATATAGACCGAGTTAGTGGAAACTAGTTGCCAAAAATTACTTTCTGCAAAGGAATTTGCATACTGATGAAGACTTTGTTAACTGTATGCGTATGTCAAGATTCCAATTGTTAAAATGGGACCATCCAACGTAAGGATTAGGACAATTACCACAGCGAGAGCGGCAGGCATTTTGGCTTATGCTTTGATGCAAAGGAAGAAAAGTTAGGCTTATCTCCATTGGCTGAGGTCCAAGAGTTTGGATGTTAACATCGTTTTCCAGTAACCACAAACCAGTGGATTATTGAGTGGTCACCAATTTTGACCAGTTATGGCCTTGGAGCAAGGAACATGTGTCCCTAAATAATGGTACTACTTTGCAAGAAGCCTTTCTGCTGTTCATTGGCCAGTTTTCCTAATCGGGATCATTGATGTTAACTATCACTAAAGATGGCAAGGCCGGTAAAATTGTTCATTTTGAAGAAAGTGCATGTCTAACTAGGACCTTACGTAACCTGTTGGGTCAGATGATAACGCACAGAAAATGGGCTAAGAGTTAGGTCAAAATCAAGATCACACGTCTAGTCCCCGGAGCTTACTCTTAGCCCATTTTCGTAGAGATTATGCGTGTTCGTAGTTAAAGAGACCGCTAATTAAGTTAAACTATTGTACTAGCTAAAATAGTCTATCTTGCCAAAAAAATACATTACAGCGGCAGTCTTAAATGCGACAAACTATTTTTGAGAGTGTCACAAACTAGTTTTTGAGAAGTAAAACGGTCCTAAATCAGTTTAGAACTAACCAATGCCTATCACATGAGGGGTTCGAGGGTCAAAAAGTAGACGGTGCTTTAACGGAAACCAGCGGCTACGTACGTCGCTGATGAGGCGATCATGGTGGTAGCCTTTATTGACATTTTCAAAGTCAAAACGGCATTTCGTCCTGGATCCGTTTAGCCGCTTCCCACGCGTGCAGCGTTCTCATTTCTCGACCCTCCTCGCCGGAGGAACAAACTAATAAAACCACCCTCGCTAGCTACTGTTGAATGTGGATGAACAGCCACCGGCGCATGGCCCCCATGGCTGTGCTTGCCGCCCACGTCCCGCATGTCAGTGCTGTCTCGCCAAAATAAGCTAGCCCGTACTCCGGTCTACCAAAAACCCGTGCAGGAAGTGGCATCGGCTAAACGCAGCGGTAGGATTTATGAGGTCTCGTCTACCACCAGTAGTAGCTCGCGAGGTGGCTTACGCTGACGCGCCATTAACATTCAATGAACTCCAACGGACTCCATGGGATGGAGAAGACAACCATGGTCATGGTCATGGCCTCGCCAACGGCTACCATCACCAACCATGTCACCGTTCAAATTAGTGTGACGGAGTGTTGTTGTTTCGTGTGTATAGTGGTACTATCTCTGTTTTGGTTTATTAGTCCTATTTATAGTTTGGGTCAAACTTTAACCTTTGATTAACTAATAAAAATAAGTTATATACCTAAAAAATATCAATTGGAACGGGAGCGGACGTTTGGCTCTCAACCTCCATGAAGGCCTTTTTTTGAAAAAAAAAATCAAAATTCAAACTTTCCAGTTTCAAAAAAATCTGAAAAAATTTATGAAAGTAAATAAGGATGTTATGTGTATGTGTGTAAAATTTCAGGATAAAAAGCCGTTGGAATGCGACCTCTACAAAAAAGACAAATTCATGGCCTAGGAGGATGAAATAGTATCATGTGCTCATATACACGCGCATACGCTCACCCCTTGTGAACGCACACATGCACACCTTACCCCTATGAGCACCTCCGAAAGACCGAGCTGTAGGCACCTCGTCGTCGACGGGAACGTCTTCTTTCACTGAATGCGCATCGCTGAAAATTCTGAAATAAATCCAGAAATAAATGCGAGCACCAGGACTTGAACCCTGGTGGGCTGGGGATGCCACAGTCCCTCTAACCATCCAACCACAGGTTGGTTCGCAATAGTATCATGTGTTAAAAAGTCCTAAATTTGTCTTTTTTGCACAACCCTCATTTCAACGTATTTTGCCCTGAAAAATTACACACATGTGTGTTATGCCTTCATGTATATCTGTGTTTTTTTTTCACAATTTTTTGAAACATAGAAAATATGAAATTTGGTGAAATTCGATTTTTTCAAAGATAATATTCACATTGGGAACCTTCTTCAAATATGAATCCAACAATATAAGTTTAGTGACATATAATTTATAATTTATTAATCAAATCTATTGGGCATAAAATAAGAAAGGACTAATAAACCCGGAATAAGTAATTAGATAATCTGTTATTCAGTAGCGAATAGCCAATGAGCCTTGGGCTGCATGCTGGAGCGGACAGGACAGGAAATGGATTTCATGATGGGAAGTACATGAGCATGTGTGGTGTCAGATTCTAGCACAATGGATGCACGACACGAGGTGAATGCGGCAGCAGGCGCACTGCATGAAAGGCTGGGGGCCATAGTTCCAAATGGTATGAATTAATTAGACCCCGCTTTGCTTAGGTTAAATGTCAACGGAATTGACCTGATTTTTGTTACTAGGGCCACATCAAAAAAAAAAAAGTTACTAGGGTGTCAACTTACGGTTGCACAGTGCATCCGGACTTGCCAAATCTGGTATCCTAAATGCCCCCGCACGCACTCTGCACGTCCATAGCCGCGTAATATCCGACATCCTATGCTCACACGAAATCATGCAAAATAGTATCTTCGTCCTGGTTTATTGGTCCCTTTTTGTAATTTGTGCCAAATTTTGATCAAAATAGTAATATATTAATGCATGTCAACAAAAACTATATCGTTTGTCGTATTTGAACATAATTTTCATTGATACAATTTTTGGTGACATGCATGAACATTTGGTTAGTTAAATTTATGATCAAACTTTGGCACTGAATATAATGAGGACGAATAAACCAGGACGGAGGTAGTAGTAAAATCGACATGAAACAGTCTAAACCGATAGCGAACAAGCATAAATTCACATATAGACATCACAAAAAGATCGATCGTAGTTCACACAGCTCAGATTGCCTCGGCAAATGCGAACTAGACACTAGGAGGTAGATACTACAAGCTAGATATGAGAGGGCGGAGCTTCACCACTTCCTTGCCGACCCTTTGCCCTTCCGGTCGCTGGTGCTCCTGTAGGCGTCCACGGCAGGAGATGGGTCGATGTCGGCGCCGTCGGAGTCGGTCCAGTCGTCGTAGGAGGAATCGGAGATGACGTCGTAGCCCTTAAGCGCTGGACGCTGCGGTCCTACTTGCGCTTGAGCTTGGCCACCCTCGCCGCCTCCGCTAGTGCCGCTGCCGCCTCCCACTCGGGGTGCTCAATGCCGAGCAGAAGATGCTTGGCGTTGATCCTCCGGAGCCGCCGGGCGTCCATCTCCCCTGTGGTAAGTGACCGGCGGTACACCCACTGGAGGAGACACTCCTCCTCGTCGGGCACCGGCGTCATGGGGTGGCGGCGGGCAGACTATGTAGCCACGTCGGGCGCGGCCCACATGTCCCTTGCCCTCTGCCTCTCACGGCGAGCGGCGCGTGCCTTCGATTCTGGAGTTCGCATCCGCGGTGCCGGCCGAGCGTGTCGGATTCCGGGCTCCGCAGACCCAAGAAAGGTTCGAACTCAGGGGCGTGTTCGAAGAACTCAACCTCTCTAGCCGATCAACTCGCTGCTCTCACGACCTAGCTCGATGAACGGGAAGGAAATAGACGCGGCAGTTTACCCAGGTTCTGGCCACCTTGCGGTGTAAAACCCTACTCCTGCTTTGTGGTGGATTAGCCTCGCGGCGGCTGAGGATGAACTAGTACAAGGGGAAGAACAACCTCAAGGGGCTCGTTCTTGTGATGAGCTACTAGGAATTCGGTCTTGGGGGTACGATCTCTCGAGGACTCGATCTCTTTTGCGGTGGTGGCTAGGCTGTATTTATAGTGGCTGAGGGAGTCCAGGATTAGGGGGTCCTCGGATAGCCGGACTATATGCTTATGCCGTACTGTTGGACTATGAAGATACAAGATTGAAGACTTTGTCTCGTGTCCGGGTGGGACTCTCCTTTGCGTGGAAGGCAAGCTTGGCAGTTCGGATATTTAGATTTCCTTCTCTGTAACCGACTCTGTGTAACCCTAGCCCCCTCCGGTGTCTATATAAATCGGAGGGTCTAGTCCGTAGGAGAACAACAATCATAATCATAGGCTATCTTCTAGGGTTAGCCTCTACGATCTCGTGGTAGATCAACTCTTCTAGTACTCATATCATCAAGATCAATCAAGCAGGAAGTAGGGTATTTACCTCCATAGAGAGGGCCCGAACCTGGGTAAACATTGTGCCCCCGCCTCCTGTTACCATTAGCCTCAGACGCATAGTTCGGGATCCCCTACCCGAGATCCGCCGATTTTGACACCGACAATGGTGCTTTCATTGAGAGTTCCACTGTGTCGTCACCATAAGGCTTGATGGCTCCTTCAATAGTCTACAGCGATGCGGTCCAGGGTGAGGTTTTCCTACCCGAACAGATCTTCGTATTCGGCGGCTTCGCACTACGGGCCAACTCGCTTGGCCATCTGGAGAAGATCGATGCTATGCCCCTGGCCATCAGGTCAGGTTTGGAAGCCTGAACTACACTGCCGATATCCGCGGAGACTTGATCTTCGATGGATTCGAGCCCATGACTGGTGCACCCTACAGTCACGATGAGCGTGACTTAGATCTGCCATCGGACGACGTTCATGGGCTCACACATGCAGCTGCCCCGGCTTTAAATCCAGAGCAGATCATGCCATCCGAGGACGGGTGGATGGACCCCGCCACGGAGGCCGCACACTCAGGGCGATAGAGCCGAACACGGATCTCACTTTCAAGGAGGACTGTATCATCGGACCCTCGGACTCGTCTCCGGCCATAGGCTCCGAACCGCGTGCATCCGTGCCCATCGTACCTAACTGGGCGCCGATCATGGAGTTTAGCTCCACGGATATCTTTCAGCACTCGCCCCCGGGCGACGTGCTAAACTCACTAAAATCTCTCTCCCTGTCAGGAGACTCTTGGCCGAACTATGTCCGAGTCGAGTGGGAAGAGGACGACGAAGGAATTTGTTACCCACCCACCACCCACTTAATAGCCACCGTCGATGACCTAACCGACATGCCTGATTTCGACTCCGAAGACATCGACGGTATGGACGACGATGCCGGAGAAGAACAGGAACCACCGCCCATAGGGCGCTGGACAACCACCTCATCATACGATGTATGTATATGGTGGACACACCAAAGAAAGCAATGTCGACAATGCAGTGGAGGACAATCCCCTTGAGAAGCAAACAAAGCGTCGACGTCAGCGGTGCCGCTCTAAAGCCCGCCATAGCAAAAACAGCAATACCGGCACAAGAAAGAATAATACCCCGGACGATGCTAAAGGTAACGACGACCCCATAGACCCAGCGATGGAGCAGGATGAGCTAGGGGACGGCGAGCACAGTCCGGGGCTGCTGTTCGATCACAGCGATGCCGAAGACAAAACTTATAAACCTGTCTCCGGAGAGGAGAACAGTCTGGACGACGACGCACGCATCATCCCAAAAAAGCACTTGGAACAAGAGAACCTCCACAAAAGGCTTATCGCCACTGCTAGGAGCTTGAAGAAGTAGAAGCAAAGGCTTAAGGCCACGCAGGATACGCTCAACCACAGATGGAACAAAGTGCTCGACACTGACGAAATATACAGCGGTGATCGCCACACAAAGAGCTACTCAAAGCGCAAGCTGCTGCCCGAATTCGACGACGAGGCCATAGAGCCCATTCCGTCGAAAAACAATACGGCCAATCTACCGGACCGACCACCAAGTGGCCGAGACAGAGCGGCTAATGACGCCGCACACAAGTCAGCACAAGATCTACGTGAGCACTTGGACAAAAGAGCTGGTATGACCAGGTCCATCTATGGATCTAGAAAACGTGTTCCTATGCAGGACCACCGAACCGACTATTCTGATTGACTACCAGCTCAGAATCAACACCGAACACTAAAGCCATCGAACCCACTCCACGACACATCCAAATACAGGGGTGTTGCGCACCCCCTGTGCTTCACCGATGAGGTGCTGGACCATGAATTTCCAGAGGGGTTTAAACCCGTAAACATCAAGGCATATGATGGAACAATAGACCCTGCAGTCAGGATTGAGGACTTTATTCTTCACATCCATATGGCTCGCGGAGACGATCTCCACGCCATCAAATACCTGCCCCTCAAGTTGAAAGGACCAGCTCGGCACTGGTTGAAAAGCCTCCCCGAAAACTCAATTGGAAGTTGGGAGAAACTCGAGGACGTTTTCAGGGCTAATTTTCAAGGGACCTATGTCCGACCTCCGGATGCAGACGATTTAAGTCACATAATCCAACATCCCGGAGAGTCAGCCCGTAATCTTTGGAACAAATTTCTCACCAAGAAGAACCAAATCGTCGACTGTCCGGATGCCGAAGCCTTAGCAGCTTTCAAACACAGTGTCCAGGACGAATGGCTCACCAAACACCTCGGCTAGGAAAAGCCAAGGACAATGGCAGCCCTAACAACTCTCATGACCCGCTTTTTCGCGGGCGAGGATAGTTGGTTGGCCCGCAGCGGCACCAGCGACCCAGGCACATCCGAAATCAGGGATGGCAATGGGAAGCCACGACGCAATAAAAACAAGCGTTGAAATAATGAAGACATCCCAGACAACACAGCGGTAAACGCTGGATTCTGGGGCTCTCGACCCGGTCAACGAAAAAAGCCATTTAAAGGCAGCAGAGATGGACCATCCAGCCTAAATAAAATTCTAGACAGAACCTGTCAGATTCATGGCACCCCCAAGACACCTGCAAATCACACCAACAGAGAATGCTGGGTCTTCAAGCAGGCCGGCAAGCTAAACGCCGAACACAAGGGGAGGGAGCCGCCAAGTGAAGACGAGGAGTCGAGGACACACCTCACCAGCCGAACACTGGGGGACAAATTTTTTTTCCACCAGAGGTCAAAACAGTGAACATGATTTACGCAACCCACATACCAAAGAGGAAGCGCAAACGCGCACTCAGAGACATATACGTTGTAGAGCCCGTCGCCCCCAAATTCAACCCATGGTCGGCCTGCCCGATCTCTTTCGATCGCAGGGATCATCCGACTAGTATCCGGCATGGAGGTTCGGATGCCTTGGTGCTCGACCCAATAATTGACTGATACCATCTCACCCGAGTCCTCATGGATGGCGGCAGTAGTCTTAATCTGATATATCAGGACACTGTCCGCAAGATGGGGATAGACCCGTCAAGAATCAGCCAAAGTAATACTACCTTTAAAGGAGTAATACCAGGCGTAGAGACCCGCTGCACGGGCTCTCTAACATTAGAGGTTGTATTCGGTTCTCCCGACAACTTTCGAAGTGAAGAACTAATCTTCGACATCGCTCCGT
Organism: Aegilops speltoides; assembly: GCA_021437245.1. NCBI lineage: Eukaryota > Viridiplantae > Streptophyta > Magnoliopsida > Poales > Poaceae > Aegilops > Aegilops speltoides. The sequence goes on along the minus strand of CM038145.1, from coordinate 318,319,574 downwards.
TCCGAAGTGGCTATCATGCACTACTCGGAAGAACGGCCTTCGCTCGTTTCAATGCAGTACCGCATTACACTTATCTTAAACTTAAGATGCCCGACCCACGTGGCGTCATCACAATTAGCGGAAATACAGAGCGTTCCCTGCGTGCGGAAGAATATGTGGCGGCTCTAGCAGCCGAACCACTGAACGGCCTCTCCAACCCAAGTAACTAATCGTTCGTCGAGACCACGGACACGTCTAGACGTGTTCGGCGCACCACTAGTTGTAGCAACCCAGATAAACCTGAGCTTGATTAACGACTATGCCCCCATATGTGGTGCTAGGGGCTGCCCGCACGAAAAAGATCCATAGTTCGGCTGGATCCTATTTACACTCAAGAAATTAAATTTTCATGGTTCATTAAGTTTAACCGACGTTACGCATGGTCACACAAGATTCTTTCACCTGGGGTTTTCTTTCTTTTTACAGATGACCATCGTGCTATACCCTTCCAGGATACGGCACAACAGAGACAAAGGCGCAGACGTGCAGCAGGGCCCTGTTCCAAGGTTTCTTTTTAGATTAAGACCCTGTGTAAACCTTTTTTATTGTCTCTTGTTGGCTCACACACTCCTGGTACTTAAAACGACCAAGAGGGATACCGGCGTTATTGGCAAACTTATTATTCACCGATCTAAAATAGAAGTTACAAGGGCAGCAACCAATGTGTTTTTGGGATCTATGCTCTCACCACAGCCGCTCTTTCGTCACGCCAGATTAATGCACATACCTGGAAATTGAGGGCTCATTATCAAGGGAGGTACTCAGCCCAGTATATGTTGTAAAGTCTGAATACCTTCGGGAGTGTTCGGCGTTGCGAGTTTGGCCTTATATGCATCAACTCCGAATCATGTCTTTGGTCAATAGTTGGGTTTGCTCGGCTCCCGTGTTTTGCTACCTTACGTTCCGCTCTATCGGCTAAGGTGGCACCGGGAGAACTACTACGATTGTGCCCTGGTTCATCCGGATGAGCACCTCAGTAGAGAAAGCCGAAAACTGACTGCCATGATAAAGCGAGAGACTGGTCAACCACTCGATGACCCAGCGGAATCTTCGCGATTCCTCCGCATTAACGAAGGACTGGTTTCCCGGTCACGTATGTACACGCGCCGTATTCGGATGAACGCGGACATACCAGGGGCTATATAGTAGCCCCACCGTCAAACTCCTATGGCTAAGTGAAAGTGTTAAAGCTATATAGTCCACCTCGTTCGCTGTGCTACCACCTTCTTAACGGACCAAGACGTTGGATCAAGTGTGTCTACGCGCTTTGCCGAACACCCCCACATTATATGTGAGGGGGCTGAAGCCGACGACTGCAAACTTTCAGGTTATCTACATATATACATAAGCGGCCGCACAGGAGGCACTACAATACTTTACGGGCAAAAGTATAAATATAGCCTTTATTATCAAAAGCATTGTTTTTACAATCAAGATACATGTCACTGGAACATGGTATTCTTTGAGGACTGAGCCTCTATTAAACGAGCACCTTCTAAGACTTCTTCAAAATAGTGCTCGGGCGAGTCCTGGCCTCCGGGCGGACCCCTGGTTGCGATATCGGTGGCCTCCGTCTTCACGCAATACGTCTTAACATGGGCAAGAGCCATCCGCGCACCCTCTATGCACGCCGACCTCTTGATAGTGTTGATATGCGGCACAACACGAATAAATCGTTGCACCAAACCAAAATAACTATTCGGACTTGGTTCCTTCGGTCATAGATGATCCACGACACCCTTCATGGCAAGCCCGGACAACCTATGGAGATCGGACCACTCGGCCATTTGCTCATTCAACAGCAGCGGACGCCTTGGATTACTGAACTGCGGCCAGAACAATCTTCCGCCTCATGATCTTCTCGATCTTTGAAATACTCCATCACATCAACAACACTCTTTGCTAAATCCAAGTATGCGTCTGAAGAACTCCACAATTGATCAAGAGGGGCATACTTCGGATCGCCGAACTTCGTTCGCAATAAAAAGGGCTTCCCAGCCGCGATATCACCGGCTTGCCGAAGCTCCTCCCGCGCCACTCTGATTTCAGAGCGAGTTTCCTTTGCTGCTTGCAAGGCCTTCTTTAGGTCAGCGGTTTCGTTTGGTTTTCCCTTTCGAGAAGCTCATACCAGCTGGCGGCATTTTGCAGCTCAAGAGCCATGTTAGATTTTTTATCCTCACTCTGTCAATGAGCAGCCTGTTCGGCTGCCTTCAGGGCAGCCGCATCACTTCTCCCGGCTTGCTCCTTGGCCCGGGCAAGTTCTGCTCGAAGGGTCTCCACAGCGGCAGCTCCATCTGCAGTCAAAGCATATTATAAACCCTAGCATCATGCTCTTATTAATATTTGCTGACCACTTAAATATACATACCCTGTGCCTCGTCAAGCCGCTTGTTCACAAGCCTGATGTTCGCATCCACCACGTCAAGTTGCCGCCTCAGTTCGGCAAGTTCAGCAGTCCGGTCAGCCGCCGGATCTGCAGCCGCCTGCGTACAAAATCAGCGCTATCATTACCTGAGACTATGATCCTTTGCTCGCCTCATTCGGATGGCAACCAGAGTCTCAGGGGCTACTATCTATACAATGTACACCTTGCGTGTACGGTACAATCAAATAATATATATCACTTTGCGTACCTCAAAGCCTCTTAGCAGGCTTGTAAAAGCTTCATTCAACCTACTTTTTGCGGATGATATCTTAACCACCATACCCACTAAGGTACGATGTGCCTCTGAGATAGCCGCCTGCTGTAGAAGACCCGTTAATGTGTCCGGTTGTAAATTGGATGGTTCGGAGCTTTTCATGTTGGTCTCTCTAGGAGCCGAAAACCCAGGACTTCGGGCGGCCGAAGAGTTACCTTCTGGTCTTTGCGGATCGGGAGAGATCCTCCAGGACGACACCTTCGGATCATCCGCCTTGTGAGGAAGAGAGGTGTGAGGAGGCGTTTCGCTCTCCATCATCTCCGGAAGAAGATCCCCCGATGACGAACATTGTTGAGGGAGGTTATGAGCCGAACTGCAAAACATATGTCTCGGTCGTTATTCTCAGGAAAAGAATGGGGTATGCTTACTAGACACCCTTGTTCACTTACAACTCAATTAACGGCTGGCCCCCCTGTGGGTGCTCTGCAGCAATGTTGCCCTCTAGGGCAGGGCCCCCTGATGCAGGTTTCTTCCCTCGTTTGGAGTCCTCTGCTTCCAAGTCTTCAGGGGCGGTCCTTTTCTTCCCTTGCGGAGAGGGGATGCTAGATTCTCCTCCCCGTTCATCCTCCGACACGGGGGTATTAATTTCCCCGGTTGGGATGCGTGACGAACCTCCAACATAAAGTCCGCCTTTGGCTTCCCCTTTCCTCTCCTTGTCCTCCCTTGATGGCACTTTATAAGGTGCGCGAGCCAGCATCCTGGCTAGTACAGGATCCGGCAAGTCTTCGGGAAGAGGGGCCGAACACCTGATCCTCTCCGCCTTTCTTATCCAGTCCTGGCCGAGGGTGGTTTTTCAGAATAATGTTGTGACAAATATAATGACAGCATGTTCGGTCACGAAGTTACTTACCTGGGTGTCTGTCCGGTTGCAGTTGAGGCCTGCATCCTCTGTTGTGTCCGGACACTTTATTCGTGACCTGAAGAATAATTGATACATCCCTTCGAGCGTCACGCCGAAGAAGTGCTAAATGGTTCGCGGTCCTTCCGGGTTGAACTCCCACATACGGAGAGATCAATGTTGGCATGGCAGGACCCAACGGACTAGCATTACTTGAATTACTTTGATGAGATTGATATCCCTCTTGAGGAGATCCCGAATGCGGCTTTGCAATATCGGCACGTCATTAACTGATCCCCAGTCCAGCCCCTTGTTGACCTATGATACAAGCGGTGGCAGAGGGGCAGAGCGGAAGGCCGGGGCGGCCGCCCACTTCCTCCCTCGAGGTGTAGTGATGTAAAACCACTCTCGTTTCCATAGGTCAGAAACTTCCGGGAAAGAGCCCTTTGGCCATAAAGCATCGACACCTTTGCTTATTATAGCGCCTCCGCACTCCGCGTGTTGCCCGTCGATCATCTTCGGCTTCACATTGAAGGTCTTGAGCCATAAGCCGAAGTGTGGGGTAATACGGAGGAAGGCCTCACACACAACGATGAATGTCGAGATGTGAAGGAAGGAATCCGGAGCTAGATCGTGAAAATCTAGCCCGTAATAGAACATGAGCCCTCTAATGAAGGGATGAAGACCAAAGCCTAGCCCTCGGAGGAAGTGGGACATGAATACGATGCTCTCAATGGGTTCGGGAGTAGGGATAACCTGCCCTTGAGCAGGAAGCCTGTGAATGATTTTGGCGGTCAGATACCTAGCCTCCCTAAGCTTCTTGATGTCCTCCTCTGTGACAGAAGAGGCCATCCACCGGACTTGAAGGTTGGATCCGGACATGTTTTGAAGGTCTGGAGTGCTTAGACTAAACCTTGGGTGTTGGAACTCGAGGTGGGAGAAGGGAAGGATCAGGCGTGGAAAGAAAAGGACAGGTCTCAACCTCTTTATAAAGAGGATGAATGTCAAGCGTTCTCCACGAGGCCGTTTGGAACTTGCCTAAAGCAAGGAGTTGTACCAATGGGACGGTTGGGTTACCCACGCCCGTATTGATGAGAATCCCGTGATAAGGGGGACATGATCTCTGCTTCGACAAGACGTGCCAATAAAACTGCCTCGAAAATCGTGTAGTGGCAGGTTGGGGAAAACGGTTTGAATAAATACCGGGCCACGACGTAATGTCACGTTAAGGAAAAGTTGTTAGCAGATTAGACTTGTGGAATATTGTGTTCTCTACGGTGGTATGTGGAATTTGTTTTGCAGAGACGGACACGATTCTTGTGTTCAAAGTCTTCTTTGGAGTGTTTTGGAGAAGGAACCCGCCTTGCAATGCCGAAGACAATCGGCACGCCGGACTCATCATCATTGAAGCCTGGTTCACGGGCTCCTGAGGGAGCCCTGGATTAGGGGGTCCTCGGATAGCCGGACTATGTGCTTATGCCGGACTGTTAGACTATGAAGATACAAGATTGAAGACTTCATCTCGTGTCCGGGTGGGACTCTCCTTTGCGTGGAAGGCAAGCTTCGCAATTCGGATATGTACATTTCCTTCTCTGTAACCGACTCTGTGTAACCCTAGCCCCCTCCGGTGTCTATATAAACCGGTGGGTTTAGTCCGTAGGACAACAACAATCATAATCATAGGCTAGCTTCTAGGGTTAGCCTCTACGATCTGGTGGTAGATCAACTCTTGTAATACTCATATCATCAAGATCAATCAAGCAGGAAGTAGCGTATTTCCTCCATAGAGAGGGCCCGAACGTGGGTAAACATTCTGTTCCCCGCCTCGTGTTACCATTAGCGTTAGACGCACAGTTCGGGACTCCCTACCCGAGATCCGCCGGTTTTGACACCGACAGTGGCCTCGGTCCTCTTCCCTCGAAGCTTAGACGGGAAGGGATCCCGCAGTGGCCAATTTTAAAAGGGACAAGTAGCACATCTGATCCTGACGAAAGGTGGTCTTCGCATGCAAAGCTTATGATCGTGACGTCATGGTGGGCTCGACGATGACATCCATCCTACCGTTCTGGCGGTCCTGGTCTTGTTGTGCACAAACGACAACCTTTGGCTGATTCCTTTGGACTCTGCACTTGCGATTGCCTCCTTAGCACCAAAGAGGAAACCTGCCGCTCTGCGCCCGCTGGCTCACTCCTGGCCTTGGTAGTCATGGCTGGCATCACCTCAGCCTCATGAGGTGAAGGCTTGCATAGAAATCTCCGCCCCTCAGGAGGCCTCCTGGGAAGGCCGCTCCTTCAGGAGGTCTTGATGTCATCCGCCTCGCGAGGCTTGGCCCCTCGTGAGGGTATTGTCTTGTCATGGTTGAAGTTGGGCCATACTAGGATGTCGGTAGAGCCACGCCGTGGGCTGCATGCAGGTAAGTCTGGGTACCATAGTTCCCAGAACGCTGACAGTAGCCCCCGGGCCCAAGGCGTGCTCGCACTTGGCTTCGAGGCGAAGCCAAAGGGCAAGTGCGGAGCACCATGGCCCCCAATCGTCTGTGGACCGGGTCGACGCGTGGCTCTTGATGGGACATGGGCGTCTCCACTTCCCCACGCTGCCTCGGCAACCGTCCTACTTGACAACTGTCTGCTACATGCAGAGAGAACCATCATTACTCGATATCATGGGAGGCCGGCGAATGACCTCCCTTTGGCTATAAATGCGGAAGCGGGTGGAGCCCGCTGCCCATCTTCGTCTTCTCGCTTCTTGCTTCTCCTTCTCGCTCCACCACCTTGCCAGCGCGTCCATGGTGCCAATCATGAGGTTCACCGAGGCGGAGAAGGGGAAGGCCCCTCAGGTGGAGCCCGAGCTGCTCCCGCCGAAGAAAAGGCCGGACCACTCTTGGGGCAGTGCCGAGGAGGCCGTGATGACGCGGCCTTGGCACGAATGGGCTCCGCCGGGCTTCCCGATCCCCCTCTACACCCGCGCGCAGGGTCCTACAACGGGAGCGACGAGCGGCGCTACAAGGAGCAGGGCCGCGTAGGAGGGCAAGCTACAGCTATGGGGCTACCTCACTCGCAGACCCACGCCGAAGGCACACCACGCGAGTTTATGGTGTGGGCGGCAATGCCGCCACCCACATGGATTCGCATCCGAGGTCCTTCACGAGGGAGATACCACCGACGGGGCCCGTCGAGCTGTGGCTGCAGCACGACGGGTGCTGCGGCCAAGCTGCGAAGGCAGAGGTCGAGGTCATCGATGCCAGTGACGCCTTCATGACCTAGGGGTGGGGCGCGATCGCCCGCACCTGCCGCCCCGAGGAGGACCATGCCATCCACTTTGAGTACGACGGGGCATCGACGCTCTTCTTCAAGGTCTTTGACGAGGAAGGCCGATGCCTGGGGTGCTGCCCAGAGGGAGGTGACTGCAGCGACAGGGCCACCGGCGGCAAACCTGCCCTTGGCCTTGTTAGTGACTCCTCTGACAAAGGTAGCGCCTCTTCTGATAGTAGCAGCACCTCCTCCAAGCACGACTCGAGTGACAACGTCAGCTATGAGCCGCCGAGTCACCGTGCCCGCACCTCCGGAATGGCGTCAGCCCGACATTGCTGGTGAAGCCATTGAGGCCGCGGTTTCCTTACGACTTCCTTTTTGTTTCAGCGCTGCAATATGTCATGACGGACCCCTCGGGGGTATGTAAAAACTATGATGCTTTTGCTTAGTCACTATTAGTCTCCAATCAGTGCTACGCTTGCGCCCCCCACTACGGCACGACCCCCCTTTCATCCTCGCTGGAAGCCTACCGCACTGCTACCTCTTGGGCTTGCGTTGGGTTTCCCTTAAAGAGGAAAGGGTGATGTAGCAAAGTAGCGTAAGTATTTCCCTCAGTTTTGAGAACCAAGGTATCAATTTAGTAGGAAACAACACACAAGTCACCGAATACCTGCACAAACAATCGACAACTTGCACCCAACATGATAAAGGGGTTGTCAATCCCTTCACCGTCACTTGTAAAAGTGAGATCTGATAGAGATAGATAAAAAGTAAAGTAAATATTTTTGGTATTTTTTGTTTATAGATCGGAAAGTAAAAGATTGCAAAATAGTAGATTGGAAACTAGTAAGATGTAAAAGAGATTCAATATTATGGAAAAGAGACTCGGGGGCCATAGGTTTCACTAGTGGCTTCTCTCAAGATATCAAATATTACGGTGGGTGAACAAATTACCGCCGAGCAATTGATAGAAAAGCGCATAGTTATGATGATATCTAAGGCAATGATCATGAACATAGGCATCACGTCCGTGTCAAGTAGACCGGAACGATTCAGCATCTACTACTATTACTCCACAAATCGACCACTATCCATCATGCATCTAGAGTATTAAGTTCATAGAACGGAGTGACGCTTTAAGTAAGATGACATGATGTAGAGGAATTAACTCAAGCAATATTATGAAAACCCATCTTTTTATCCTCGATGGCAACAATACAATACGTGCCTAGCTGCCCCTACTGTCACTGGGAAAAGACACCGCAAAATTAACCCAATGCTAAGCACTTCTTCCATTGCAAGAAAGATCAATCTAGTAGGCCAAACTAAACTGATAATTCGAAGAGACTTGCAAATATATCAAATCATGCATATAAGAATTCAGAGAAGAACCAAATTATATTCATAGATAATCTGATCATAAATCCACAATTCATCGGATCTTGGCAAACACACCACAAAATAATATTACATCGAGTAGATCTCCAAGAACATCGAGGAGAACATGGTATTGAGAATCAAAGAGAGAGAAGAAGCCATGTAGCTAATAACTATGGACCTGAAGGTCCGTGGTAAACAACTCACGCTTCATCAGAGAGGTAATGGTGTTGACGTGGAAGCCATCCGTGAACGAATCCCCCTCCGACAGGACGCCAGAAAAGGCCCCTAGATGGGATCTCACGGGTACAGAAGGTTGCGGCTGGTGGAAAAGTGGTTTCGTGGCTCTCCTGGATGTTTTTAGGGTATAAGAGTATATATAGGCGAAGGAACTAGGTCACGGGACCTATGAGGGGCCCACAAGGTAGGGGGCACACCCTACCCCCCCTGGGCGCACCCTCCTGCCTCGTGGCCGCCGCGTTGTGTCTTCCACTTCATCTCCAAGTCTTATGATTTTCTTTCGGTCCAAGAAAGATCACCGCGAAGGTTTCATCCGTTTGGTATTCCTTTTCTACAAAACGCTAAAATAGGCAAAAAAAAACTAGCACTGGGCCCTCGGTTAATAGGTTAGTCCGAAAAAAATATAAAATAGCATATAAATGCCTATTGAACATCCAAAACAGATAATATAATAGCATGGAACAATATAAAATTATAGATAAGTTGGAGACATATCAAGCATCCCTAAGCTTAATTTCTGCTCGTCCTCGAGTAGGTAAATGATAAAAAACAGAATTTTTGATGTGGAATGCTACCTGATACGTCTCCAACGTATCTACTTTTCCAAACACTTTTCCCCTTGTTTTGGACTCTAACTTGCGTGATTTGAATGGAACTAACTCGGACTGATGTTGTGTTCAGCAGAATTGCCATGGTGTTATTTTTGTACAGAAATAAAAGTTCTCTGAATGACTAGAAACTTCACGAAGTCACGTTTTGGAATTAATAAAAAATATTGGTGAAATAATCAACAGAAGGGGCCCACACCCTATCCACGAGGGTGGAGGGCGCGCCCCCTGCCTCGTGGGCCCCCTGGACCTCCATCGACCTCAACTCCAACTCTATATATTCACATTCGGGGAGAAAAAAATCAGAGAGAAGGATTCATCATGTTTTACGATACAGAGCCACCGCCAAGCCCTGTTCTTCCTCGGGGGGGGGGGGCTGATCTGGAGTCCGTTCGGGGTTCCGGAGAGAGGAATCCGTCGCCATCATCATCATAAACCATCCTCCATCACCAATTTCATGATGCTCACCGCCGTGCCTGAGTGATCCCATCGTAGGCTTGCTGGACGATGATGGGTTGGATGAGATTTACCATGTAATCGAGTTAGTTTTGTTAAGATTTCATCCCTAGTACCCATTATGTTCTAAGACTGATGTTGCTATGACTTTGCCATGCTTAATGCTTGTCACTAGGGCCCAAGTGCCATGATTTCAGATCTGAACCTATTATGTTTTCATGAATATATGTGAGTTCTTGATCCTATCTTGCAAGTTATAGTCACCTACTACATGTTATGATCCGGCAAACCCCGGAGTGACAATAGTCGGGACACTTCCCGGTGATGACCCTAGTTTGAGGAGTTCGTGTATTCACTAAAGTGCTAATCCTTTGGTTTGGTACTCTATTAAAAGGAGGCCTTAATATCCCTTAGTTTCCAATAGGACACTGCTGCCACGGGAGGGTAGGACAAAGATGTCATGCAAGTTTTTTTCCATAAGCACGTATGACTATATTCGGAATACATGCCTACATTACATTGATGAACTGGAGCTAGTTTTGTGTCACGCTATGTTATAACTGTTGCATGATGAATTACATCTGACATAATTATCCATCATTGATCCATTGCCTACGAGCTCGTTTCATATGATCTTTGTTAAGTTACTTCTCTGTTGCCACTGTTACGATTGCTACAAAACTGCCATCATTATTTTGCCATCATATCAAGTATTTCCATACTACTTTGCTACTGAATACTTTGCTGCAGATATTAAGTCTTTCAGGTGGGGTTGAATTGACAACTCAGCTGCTAATACTTGAGAATATTCTTTGGCTCCCCTTGTGCCGAATCAATAAATTTGGGTTGAATACTCTACCCTCGAAAACTGTTGTGATCCCCTATACTTGTGGGTTATAAGACCATTTTCTGGTGCCGTTGCCGGGGAGTATAGATCTATTCTTTGAGTCACTTGGGATTTATATATGTTGATCACTATGAGGAATTTGAAAGATCAAAGAACCAAGATTTTTCCCTCAACGATGAGGGGAGGTAAGGAACTGCCATCCAGCTCCGAACTTGATTCAACTTCAGTTTTGAGTAAACTTGCGACACCTACACCTGCTATTGATTCTGATATGTCACATGTTATTGATGATGCCACTTCTGCTATGCATGATGCTTATGATGATACTGCTTTTCTGCTTAATAATAATATGGCATTAGATGAATTTCTGGATGAACAACTTGCTAGGGTTAGAGAGAATGAAATTACGGAAACTGATGATATTAATGAAAGTTATGATGAAGATTCTCCCCCTAGATATGAATTGCCTGTTGTACCTGAGGGTTATGTTATGGATGAAGAAACAACTAGAGACTTTCTTGCTTGCAATGATATATATGATCTTAAGAAACTGTTAGCTAAGTTGAAAGAAAAGTCTTTGAATGCTGGAATGCAATATGACCCTGCTTTTGCTACTTCACCTATCTGTGTTACTGATAAGGATTATGAATTCTCTGTCGATCCTGAGTTAATTAATTTGGTTGAATCTGATCCTTTCTATTGCTATGAATCTGAAACTATTGTGGCACATCTTACTAAACTAAATGATATAGCCACCCTATTTACTCATGATGATTTTTTTGCTATTACTATATTCTTAAATTGTTTCCTTTCTCGTCAAAGGGTGATGCTAAGATATGGTTTAATTCTCTTGCTCCTGGTTGTGTGCGTAGTCCCCAGGATATGATTATTACTTCTCTGCAAAATATTTTCCTGCTCATAAGAAACAAGCTGCCTTAAGGGAAATATTTAAATTTGTGCAAATTGAAGAAGAGAGTCTCCCACAAGATTGGGGGAGGCTTCTCCGATTACTTAATGCTTCACCTAATCATCCTCTCAAGAGAAATGAAATACTTGATATCTTTTATAATGGCTAACCGATGCTTCCAGAGACCACATGGATAGTTGTGCTGGTTGTGTTTTCATGGAAAGAACTGTTGAGCAAGCTGAATTGCTATTGAATAATATATTGAGCAATGATAATGATTGGACACTTCCTGAACCAACTCCTAAGCCAACTCCAAAGAAAAGGGGTATTCTATTTCTCATTCCTGAAGATATGCAAGATGCAAACAAATATATGAAAGAAAAAAGTATTAAAGCTGAAGATGTTAAGAATTTACGACCTATTGAAGAAATACATGGTCTTGATAGCCCGACATAGGTAGTAAAGGTAAATTCTCTTTATAGATTTGATGAAGGTGATATTCCTCGTAATATGTCTGCTAGTCAATGCTTGGATGAGTTTGATAATTTCATTGTTAATCAAGAAAACTTCAATGCTTATGTTGGTAGACAATTGAAACGTAATGCTTAGATGGTTGAACACTTGAGTGATTATATGTCTAGAGTTAAAGGTGACCTTAAGCTTATTAGTAAACATGCATCCATGGTTACCACTCAAGTAGAAGAAGTACTTAAGGCACAAGATGATCTGCTCAATGAATTAAATAATAAGAACAATGATAATGCTGTTAGAGTTATGACTAGAGGTGGTAAAATGACCCAGGAACCTTTGTATCCCGAGGGCCATCCTAAAAGAGTTGAGCAAGATTCTCAGAGAACTAATGTTGATGCACCTAGTCCTTGTAAGATAAAGAAAAAGAATAAGGATGGGACTTTGCATGCTTCTATTGAACCTGTTATAGACACACCTGAGAATCTCAATGATATTTCTATTTCTGATGCTGAAACACAATCTGGTAATGAACATGAACCTAGGGATAATGTTAATGACGATGTTCATATTGACGCTCAACCTAGTAATAACAATGATGTAGAGATTGAACCCGCTGTTGATCTTGATAACCCACAATCAAAGAACCAACGTTATGATAAGAGAGACTTCGTTGCTAGGAAGCACTGTAAGGAAAGATAACCATGGGTTCAAAAACCCATGCCTTTTCCTCCAAAGCCATCCAAGAAAAATGATGATGAGGATTTTGAGCGCTTTGTTGAAATGATTAGACCTATCTTTTTGCGTATGCGTTTGACTGATATGCTTAAAATGAATCCCTATGCTAAGTACATGAAAGATATTGTTACAAATAAAAGAAAGATACCAGAAGCTTAAATTTCCACCATGCTTGCTAATTATACTTTTAAGGATGGAATACCAAAGAAACTAGGAGATCTAGGAGTACCAACTATACCATGCTCCACTAAAAGAAACTATGTTAAAAATGCTTTATGTGATCTTGGAGCTGGTGTTAGTGTTATGCCTTTCTATTTGTATCGTAGACTTGATTTGAATAAGTTGACACCTACTGAAATCTCTTTGCAAATGGCCGATAAATGAACTGCTATACCCATCGGTATTTTTGAGGATGTGCCTGTTGTGGTTGCAAACATTACTATTTTAACGGACTTTGTTATTCTTGATATTCCCGAGGATGACAGTATGTCGATCATCCTCGGTAGACCCTTTTTGAATACTGTAAGGGCTTTTATTGATTGCAACAAAGGCAATGTCACTTTTCATGTTAATGGTAATAAGCATACAGTACACTTTCCGAAGAAACAACCTCAAGTTCATAGTATCAATTCTATTGGAAAGATTTCAACTATTACTATTGGAGGTTTTGAATTCCCTCTTCCTATTATCGAAAAGAAATATGATATTCTTATTGTTTGGGACATGCATATCCCTGTTGAGGTAACATAGTGTTATTCAAAAATTCTCCGGTTTCATGTTATTCTGAAGAAGTTTGTTAACAAGACTTGATCAACCTTGTTAGTCGATTTCTTTTGATGGGCATGAGATGGATGAAGTTAGAAAGCACAACTCTCAGTACCAACCTTTTACTTTCTGTTATTTAGTTTAAATAAAGTAAAATAGTATTTTCTGTCTGTTTTCTGAATTATCCGTGCAATAAAAAATACCCCGAAAATAAAAGTTCTCCAAATGCCCTGAAAATTGAGTATGATTTTTTGTAGAATATCTGAGAATTTCTGGCACTTAGAACACATCAGGGGGACTCACCATTTTGTCACGGGGGTGTAGGGCGCGTCCCCTGCCTCATGGGTCCCACGTGCCCCCCTCCACTTATTCCAGTACCCACACACTTCGTCTTCCTCCAGAAAAAATCATCCCGTAGCTCAAACTCGTGTTCTTTCTCGTTTTGCTGCCATTTTCGATCTCCTTTCTCAAAGCTCCATTCACAAAACTGCTTTGGGGGATTGTTCTTCAGTATGTGAATCCTCCAATGGTCCAATTAGTTTTTGTTCTAGTGCTTTATTTATTGCAAATTTTTGCTGCTAATGTGACCCTGTTCTTGAGCTTGCATGTCAAATCTATATGGTCCAAAGTAGTTTTAATGCATGATATAGCCTCTAGGCACTTGTGGGAGTAGTTGCTATCAATCTTGTTGAGTTTGATTCACTTTTATTTTGAGTCACTAAAAATTTCAAAAAAAACCTAGAGGAATAAAAATGTTTAGGTAAATGTACCAAGGTGGTTCTTCAAGGAAGCAAGCACCGAGGCTTGCGATACGTGAGCCGGACCTTGAACCACGAAGAGAAGCTCAAGTGCAGCCTTGCGAATGGCCGTCGGATGAATTTATGATCCAAGATGGCTTCAAGGATGAATTTGATGAGTACGTGCGTAATGTTGATCTTGAGGACTTCGTATAAGATAAGTATCGCCAATACCATCACCTCACTAATTCCATTGTTGCACGGAGGTTACATCTTAATGCTAAAGATGGAGATTTATTTGGTGGAATTTATGCAACTCGTTTAGCTAATTATCTTGGTGTATACATAAATGAAAATGATATTGAGTTGCCACCCTGCTTTTCTAGATTATATGCTATGGTTCGCCATCAGTTTCTTGAGAGGAACGAACAGTCCCTCCAGTACCGACTAATCTTTGACAAACGTTGTGATGTCCATGTTACTCTTCCTTCTCCTGCCTTCTTTAACTTTCAGGAAAATGGGATACGTTTTATAACTAGAGAGGAGGAAAATGAATATGAGAGGAAGACGGAGGCTGCTCGCCTCCATACTGCAGCCCTTCAGGCAATAGCTGCTAGATCTCAGTACAACCCCGACTACAACTTTGGATATCCACCACGCCAGTCGTGTCCTTAGGCCAACTTAGGCCAAAAGCCTAAGCTTGGGGGAGTACGTATTTCTCACCGAGTTTACATCCATGTTCACACCCTCATTCTAGTTGTCGGTGTTCATACTTTTTCATTGTACTATCCATGATAGTTTATTTTCTTTTCTTGCTTTCTTCTTGTGTGTTTGAAAAACCTTGAGAAAAACCAAAAAAATTAGTTGTAGCTTTAGCTAGTTTACTTTCCATGCTTTTAGTAGTAATTAAAAGAAAACCCAAAAAGATTTCTCGTTCTTCTTTTGCTTGTTGGGAGCTTTCTCGTGTAAATAGTTTTTCTCGTTCTTTGAAATTCTTTTCTTTTCTTTGGGGGTCGAGAGGGGAAGACCACGCTGAAATGATGAGTGGCTCTCATATGCATTATTTTTTATCTAACCAAGAGCCCATATTACCTTGTCTTCTCCTTTTAATTAAATGTCTGCATATTCCAGCTTAGTCCAATGCACGTGAACTATTATTATTATCCACACCATCGGTCGTGCAAGTGAAGGGCAATAATGACGATATATGATGAAATGATTGAGATGAGAAAAGCTGGTATGAACTCGACCTATCTTGTTTTTGTAAATATGATTAGTTCATCATTCCTGATTCAGGCCATTATGAATGAAACATTTTTGCAATGACAATTAGAGATTATAATTAATCACACCATGCTTAATTAGCTAGGAGTTTATAATGGTTTATGTCGGTGGGAACGACACCTATGGGATCAACGGGATCCCTACTGTGGTTGGTGGGCGCGGGGTTGTGAGAAGAGCAGGTCTAAGAGCCAGCACAAAGGTCGTTTACCCAGATTCGGGCCACGGAGATTGCGTAATACCCTAGTCCTGCTTTGGTGTGTATATCAGTGTTCCTGAACTAGCTATCGAGCGTGACTTACTCCAAGAGCTGAATCCCTCTCCAGTATGCCTCGGTCCTCCTTTTATAGTCGAAGGAGGCGCTACAGTGGCACACAGGAGGTGGAAAGGGTACAGTGTACAAGCTTCTTGCTTGTTATTATGGGACAAGGTGCATTAAATGCGCCCCTGAGGTGCCCCTTGCTTTATTGACGCCTCGCCCTGCTTCGACACGCGCCCAGGCCAGCGAGGCGGTCGGCGCCATGTAGGCTGGCAGGCTGCTGAGGTGGCGCGGTGGCAGCGTCTTCACGAAGATCTGCATGCCACCACGCAGGTGCTTGCTGAGTTGGCCTTGGGACCGCACGTCGCCACGCCTGGTGCTCTCCTGGCTGGCTGGGCTGGCAGCTGCATGGGAACGACGGTGGGGTCTTGGCGTGCGCCGGCCTGGCTGCGGCGCCGCTGATGTCCTCGGCAAGGGTCTTACCGGGGGGCCCGGCAAGGGTCTTGCCGTGGCTCCACGGTCGTCCCCGGCAACGATGTTGCTAGAGGTCTCGTCCTCTGGTCCTTATCTGGTCTTGTGTGTTAATGATCTTCACAAAGATCCGCATGCCACCATGGAGGTGCCTCAGGAGGCTTGGTTCCAATGTTGTTGTGTTGGAAACCTCGGGCTCAAGGGTGGCGCGCTCCGCTGGTGTTGGGCAAATCGCCCGGACAAGGCCCTTGCCGGGGCCGTGGAGGCCGCCCCGGCAAGGGTCTTGCCGGGGGAGTACACCTCGCCCTCTTGCTCTTTGTGTCTTTGTCTTGGTGTTGCTCTGATCGTCTTGTTGCTTCAGCTTCCCTCCCTTGCCCTGCTAAGTGTGGCTACAGGCGTGGCTCTGACTGCCCGTGCACAGGTAAAGGGGTACAAAGTAGATCCCCTACTTCTGTACACCGACAGTTTACCTTGCATGCCAACATGCTATTAAAATGGTTGTGATGTGGTATGATAGGGTGGTATCCTCCTTTGAATGATTTGAGTGGCTTGACTTGGCACATGTTCATGCATGTAGTTGAAACAAAATCAACATAGCCTCCACGATATTTATGTTCATGGTGATTTATATCCTACTCATGCTTTCACTCATTGTTGGTTAATGCATGTTCATGATTGTTGTCGCTCTCTAGTTGGTCGCTTCCCAGTCTCTTTCTAGCCTTCACTTGTACTAACCGGGAATACTGCTTGTGCATCCACTTCCATAAACCCCAAAGTTGTTCCATATGAGTCCACCATACCTATATATATGCAGTATTTACCTGCCGTTCCAGGTAAATTTGCATGTGCCAAACTCTAAACCTTCAAATGAAATTCTGTTTTGTATGCTCGAATAGCTCACGTATCAACTAGGATTGTCTATATCTTCCATCCTAGGTGGGTTATTCTCACGATGAATGGACTCCTCTCATCATTCAAGAGAAAATGGCCGATAACCGGGATGCACAGTCCCATGCTCAAATCAAATCAAAATAATTGCAAACAAAACTTCCCCAGGATTGTTGTTAGTTGGATGGTACCCGTTGTTTCGAACCAGCCGTGGAATGTGCTTGTTGGTGGTGGGGAGTATAAACTTTATCATTCTGTTTGGGAACCGCCTATAATGTATGTAGCTTGGAAGATATCGAGATCTCTTGGTTGTTATGTTAACAATGAAAGTATGCCCCTCAAAATATTATTTATCTCTATTTCAAAACTCGAGCTCTGGCACCTCTGCAAATCCCTGCTTCCCTTTGCGAAGGGCCTATCTATTTACTTTTATGCCGAGGCATCATCCTCTTATAAAAAAGCACCAGTTGGAGAGCACCGTTGTCATTTGTATGCATTGTTATTAATTTACATTGAGTATGACTATGACTGGATCTCTTTTACCATGAATTACAATGTCTAGTCAGTCCTTGATCTTCAGAAGTGTTCTGCATTTATGTTTGCGGTCTTAGAAATGGCTAGAGAGATACCATCTTGTTATATCATATTATGATTGTTTTGAGAAATTGTTGTCATCCGAGATTTATTATTATTACTCGCTAGTTGATTATGCCATTGCTATGAGTAAATGTGAGACATAAATGTTAGTGTGAATGTGGTTAGTTCATAATCTTTGCTGAAAACTTGAATGCTGGCTTTACATATTTGCAACAACAACACCAAACAGAGTTTGTAAAATTTTTTCCTTATCACTTTCAGTTTGTCAACTGAATTGCTTGGGGACAAGCAAAGGTTTAAGCTTGGGGGAGTTCATACGTCTCCAACGTATCTACTTTTCCAAACACTTTTGCCCTTGTTTTGGACTCTAACTTGCATGATTTGAATGGAACTAACCCGGACTGATGTTGTTTTCAGCATAATTGCCATGGTGTTATTTTTGTGCAGAAATAAAAGTTCTCGGAATGACCTGAAACTTCACGGAGTCACGCTTTGGAATTAATAAAAAATATTGGCAAAAGAATCAACAGAAGGGGGCCCACACCCTGTCCACGAGGGTGGAGGGCGCGCCCCCTTCCTCGTGGGCCCCCTGGACCTCCACCGACCTCAACTCCAACTCTATATATTCACGTTCGGGGAGAAAAAAGTCATAGAGAAGGATTCATCGCATTTTACGATACATAGGAGCCGCCAAGCCCTGTTCTTCCTTGGGAGGGCTGATCTGGAGTCTGTTCGGGGATCCAAGAGGGGAATCCGTTGCCATCATAATCATCAACTATCCTCCATCGCCAATTTCATGATGCTCGCCGCCGTGCGTGAGTAATCCCATTATAGGCTTGCTGGACGGTGATGGGATGGATGAGATTTACCATGTAATTGAGTTAGTTTTGTTAGGGTTTGATCCCTAGTATCCATTCTGTTCTAAGATTAATATTGCTATGACTTTGCCATGCTTAATGCTTGTCACTAGGGCCCGAGTGCCATGATTTCAGATCTGAATCTATTATGTTTTCATGAATACATGTGAGTTCTTGATCCTATCTTGCAAGTTACAGTCACGTACTACGTGTTATGATCCGACAAACCCCGGAGTGATAATAGTCGGGACACTTCCCGGTGATGACCGTAGTTTGAGGAGTTTGTGTATTCACTAAAGTGCTAATGCTTTGGTCCGGTACTCTATTAAAAGGAGGCCTTAATATCCCTTAGTTTCCAGTAGGACCCTGCTACCACGGGAGGGTAGGACAAAAGATGTCATGCAAGTTCTTTTCCATAAGCACGTATGAGTATATTCGTAATACATGCCTACATTACATTGATGAACTGGAGCTAGTTCTGTGTCACCATATGTTATAAATGTTGCATGATAAATTACATCCGACATAATTATCCATCATTGATCCATTGCCTACGAGCTCGTTTCATATTGATCTTTGTTAAGTTACTTCTCCGTTGCCACTATTACGATTGCTACAAAACTGCTACTATTACTTTTGCCACTGTTACCGTTATTTCCATACTACTTTGCTACTAAATACTTTGTTGTAGTTATTAAGTCTTTCAGGTGTGGTTGAATTGACAACTCAGCTGCTAATACTTGAGAATATTCTTTGGCTCCCCTTGTGTTGATTCTATAAATTTGGGTTGAATACTCTACCCTCGAAAACTGTTGCAATCCCCTATACTTGTGGGTTATCACTACCTAACATATTTATCCATGTAATTTTCTTTATTGTGGCATGAATGTTCAGATCTGAAAGATTCAAAACAAAAGTTTAATATTGACATAAAATCAATAGTACTTCAAGCATACTAACAAAGCAATCCTGTCTTCTCAAAATAACATGGCCAAAGAAACCTATCCCTACAAAATCATATAGTCTGGCTATGCTCTATCTTCATCAAACAAAATATTTAAATCATGCACAACCCCGGTTTCATCCAAGCAATTGTTTCATACTTTAGTATTTTCAAACCTTTTCAACTTTCACGCAATACCTGAGCGTGAGCCATGGACTTAGCACTATAGGTGGAATAGAATGGTGGTTGTGGAGAAGGCAAAAAGGAGAAGATAGTCTCACATCAACTAGGCATATCAACGGGCGATGGAGATGCCCATCAATAGGCATCAATGTGAGTTAGTAGGGATTGCCATGCAACAGATGCACTAGAGCTATAAGTGTATGAAAGCTCAAAAAGAAACTAAGTGGGTGTGCATCCAACTCGCTTTCTCACAAAGACCTAGGGCATTTTGAGGAAGCCCATCATTGAAATATACAAGCCAAGTTCTATAATGAAAAATTCCCACTAGTATATGAAAGTGACAACATAGGAGACTCTCTATCATGAAGATCATGGTGCTACTTTGAAGCACAAGTGTGGTAGAAGGATAGTAACATTGTCCCTTCTCTCTTTTTCGCTCATTCATTTTTTTATTTGGGCCTTGTCTTTTTTATGGCCTCTTTTTTTGTCCTTTTTTTTCGTATGGAGTCTCATTCCGACTTGTGGGGGAATCATAGTCTCCATCATCCTTTCCTCACATGAGACAATGCTCTAATAATGAAGATCATCACACTTTTATTTACTTACAACTCAAGAATTACAACTCAATGCTTAGAACAAAATATGACTCTATGTGAATGCCTCCGGCAGTGTACCGGGATGTGCAATGATTCAAGAGTGACATGTATGAAAAAAATATGAACGGTGGCTTTGCCACAAATACGATGTCAAATACATGATCATGCAAAGCAATATGACAATGCTGGAGCGTGTCATAATAAACGGAACAGCGGAAAGTTGCATGGCAATATATCTCGGAATGGCTATGGAAATGCCATAATAGGTAGGTATGGTGGCTGTTTTGAGGAAGGTAATGGTGGGTGTATGGCACCGGCGAAAGTTGCGCGGCACAAGAGAGGCTAGCAGTGGTGGAAGGTCGAGAGTGCGTATAATCCATGGACTCAACATTAGTTATAAAGAACTCACATACTTATTGCAAAAATCTATAAGTCATCAAAACAAAGTACTACATGCATGCTCCTAGGGGAAGGGTCGGTAGGAGTTAACCATCGCGCGATCCCGACCTCCACTCATAAGGAATACAATAATAAATAAATCATGCTCCAACTTCATCACATAACGGTTCACCATACGTGCATGCTACGGGAATCACAAACTCTAACACTAGTAGCTCTCAAATTCACAATTACTCCACTAGCATGACTCCAATATCACCATCTTCATATCTCAAAACAATCATAAATAATCAAACTTCTCATAGTATTCAATGCACTTCATATGAAAGTTTTTATTATATCGATCTTGGATGCCCATCATATTAGGACTAGTTTTATGACCCAAGCAAATTACCATACTGTTCTAAAAGACTTTCAAAATAATATTAGTGAAGCATGAGATTTCAACAATTTCTATAAAATAAAGCCACCGCAGTGCTCTAAAAAGATATAAGTGAAGCAAAGGATGATTGTGGTAAAATGAAAAGCAAAGACTCAGATCATACAAGACGCTCCAACCAAAACACATATTATGTGGTGAATAAAAATATAGCCTCAAGTAAAGTTACCAATAGATGAATACAAAAGAGGGGATGCCTTCCGGGGCATCCCCAAGCTTAGGCTTTTGGTTGTCCTTGAATATTACCTTGGGGTGCCTTGGGCATCTGCAATCTTAGGCTCTTGCCACTCCTTATTCCACAGTCCATCAAATCCTCACCCAAAACTTGAAAACTTCACAACACAAAACTCGACAGAAAATCTCATGAGCTCCGTTAGTACAAGAAAATAAATCACCACTTTAAGGTAATGCTGCAAACTCATTCTTTATTTATATTGGTGTAATATCTACTGTATTAAAACTTATCCATGGTTCATACCCCCCTATACAACCCATAGATTCATCAAAATAAGCAAACAACACGCGAAAAACAGAATCTGTCAAAAACAGAACAGTCTGTAGTAATCTCTAACTCTCGAATACTTCTGTAACTCCAAAAATTATGAAATAAATCGATGGACATGTTGAATTTGTCTATTAATCTTATGCAAAAAGAATCAACTCAAAACGACTCTTCTGTTAAACATGATAAATAATCTCGTGAGCACAAAAGTTTCTGTTTTTCAGCAAGATCAAATCAACTTTCACCCAAGTCTTCCCAAAGGTTCTACTTGGCACAAACACTAATTAAAACATGAAACCACATCTAACCAGAGGCTAGATGAATTATTTATTACTAAACAGGAGCAAAAAGCAAATAACAAATATAAAATTGGGTTGCCTCCCAACAAGCGCTATCGTTTAACACCCTTAGCTAGGCATAAAAACACGAATAGATCTAGGTATTGCCATCTTTGGTATGCAATCCATAAGTAGCTTCATAATAGATTCATCAAGCAATTTAATTTTATTCCTAGGAAAGTGTTCCATGCCTTTCCTTAACGGAAATTGGAATCTAATGTTTCCTTCTTTCATATCAATAATTGCACCAATCGTTCTAAGGAAAGGTCTACCAAGAATAATAGGACATGTAAGCTTGCAATATATATCAAGAACAATGAAATATACGGGCACACAATTACTATTTGCAACAATAATAACATCAGTAATCCTTCCCATAGGTTTCTTAATAGTGGAATCCACAAGATGCAAATTTAAAGAACAATCATCAAATTCACGAAAACCTAACACATCACACAAAGTTTTTGGAATCGTGGAAACACTAGCACCCAAATCACACAAAGCATAGCATTCATAATCTTTAATCTTAATCTTAATAGTAGGTTCCCACTCATCATAAAGTTTTCTAGGGATAGAAACTTCTAGTTCAAGTTTTTCTTCAAAAGATTGCATCATAGCATCAACGATATGTTTAGTAAAAGCTTTGTTTTGATTATAAGCACGAGGAGAATTTAACACGGATTGCAACAAGGAAATAAAATCTATTAAAGAAAAATTATCGTAATTAAATTCCTTGAAATCCAAAAGAGTGGGTTCATTGCTACTTAAAGTCTTGACCTCTCCAATCCCACTTTTATCAATTTTTGCATCTAGATCTAATAATTCCGAATTATTGGGACGCTTCTTAACTAAAGTTGACTCATATCCAGTCCCATATTTATCAAGAATCATATTGTAAAACAAAGATTTAATAGGATTTGCATCAATCACTTTTAGATCTTCATCATTATTATCATGAAAACTAAAAGAACATGCTTTTACAAACCAATCCTTTTTTGCATGCATCTTAGCGGTTCTTTCTTTGCACTCATCAATGGAACTTCTCTTGGATTAGAGAGACTCATTGATATCATGCTTAGGTGGGATAGATCTAAGTTTCAAAGAATCAACATCAAGAGAAATTCTATCCATGTTCCTTGCCAAATCATCAATCTTGAGAAATTTTTCATCAATCAAAGCATTGAAATTCTTTTGTGAACTCATAAATTATTTAACACTATTCTCAAAATCAGAGGGAATCTTATTAAAATTTCCATAAGCGTTGTTGTAGGAATTACCATAATTATTAGAGGAAATACTATGAAACGGCCCAGGATTAAAATTGCCTCTATACGCATTATTACCAAAATTGTTCCTACCAAAAAAATTCACATCCATAGATTCGTTATTATTCTCAATCAAAGCGGACCAAGGCATATCATTAGGATCAGAAGAAACACTTTTATTAGCAAATAATTTCATAAGTTAATCCATCTTTCCACTCAAAACATTAATCTCTTCAATCGCATGAAACTTTTTACTAGTGGATCTTTTGGTGTGCCATTGAGAATAATTAACCATAATATTATCTAGGAGCTTAGTAGCCTCTCCTAAAATGATTTCCATAAAAGTGCCTCCCGCGGCCGAATCTAAAAGATTTCTAGAAGAAAAATTCAATCCGTCATAAAATTTATGTATAACCATCCACAAATTCAAACCATGTGTAAGGCAATTACGTATCATCAATTTCATCCTCTCCCAAGATTGTGCAACATGCTCATGATCAAGTTGCTTAAAATTCATAATATCGTTCCTAAGGGATATTGTCTTAGCGGGAGGAACATACTTAGAGATGAAAGCATCTTTACACTTATTCCACGAATCAATACTATTTTTGGGGAAAGATGAAAACCAAGTTTTAGCACGATCTCTAAGCGAACACAGAAATGGCTTCAATTTAACAATATCATTATCCACATCTTTCTCCTTTTGCATATCGCACAAATCTATGAAATTGTTTAGATGGGATGCGGCACCTTCACTAGGAAGGCCAGAAAATTGATCTTTCATAATAAGATTCAACAAAGTGGCATTAATTTCACAAGACTCAGCATTAGTAGTAGGAGCAATCGCAGTGCTAATAAAATCATTGGTGTTGGTATTGGAAAAGTCACATAATTTAGTATTATCTTGAGCCATCTTTTAGAAGTGGGGGAGAGGAAAACGAGAGGCGAATGGCGAATAATGTAATGCAAGGGAGAAGAGTTTATGATGGGTACTTGGTATGGCTTGACTTGATGTAGATCTCCCCGAAAACGGCACCAGAAATCATTCTTGCTACCTCTTGAGCTTGCGTTGGTTTTCCCTTGAAGAGGAAAGGGTGATGCAGCAAAGTAGCGTAAGTATTTTCCTCAGTTTTGAGAATCAAGGTATCAATCCAGTAGGAGACAACGCACGAGTCACCTAATACCTGCACAAACAATCGACAACTTGCACCCAAAGCGATAAAGGGGTTGTCAATCCCTTCACGGTCACTTGCAAAAGTGAGATCTGATAGAGATAGATAAATGGTAAAGTAAATATTTTTGGTATTTTTGGTTTATAGATCGGAAAGTTAAAGATTGCAAAATAGTATATCGGAAACTAGTAAGATGTAAAAGAGATTCAATTTATGGAAAAGAGACCCGGGGGCCATAGGTTTCACTAGCGACTTCTCTCAAGATAGCAAATATTATAGTGGGTGAACAAATTACTGTCGAACAATTGATAGAAAAGCGCATAGTTATGACGATATCTAAGGCAATGATCATGAACATAGGCATCATGTCCGTGTCAAGTAGACCGAAACGATTCTGCATCTACTACTGTTACTCCACACATTAAGTTCATAAAGAATGGTGTAACGCATTACGTAAGATGACATGATGTAGAGGAATTAACTCAAGCATTATGATGAAAACCCCATCTTTTTATCCTCGATGGCAACAATACAATACGTGTCTTGCTGCCCCTACTGTCACTGGGAAAGGACACCGCAAGATTGAACCTAAAGCTAAGCACTTCTCCCATTGCAAGAAAAATCAATCTAGTAGGCCAAACTAAACTGATAATTCGAAGAGACTTGCAAAGATATCAAATCATAAATATAAGAATTCAGAGAAGAACCAAATAATATTCATAGATAATCTGATCATAAATCCACAATTCATCGGATCTCAGCAAACACACCGCAAAAGAATATTACATCGAATAGATCTCCAAGAACATCGAGGAGAACATGGTATTGAGAATCAAAGAGAGAGAAGAAGCCATCTAGCTAATAACTATGGACCTGAAGGTCTGTGGTAAACTACCCACGCTTCATCGGAGAGGTAATGGTTTTGATGTGGAAGCCCTCCATGATCGAATCCCCCTCCGGCAGGATGCCACAAAAGGCCCCTAGATGGGATCTCACTGGTACAGAAGGTTGCGATGGTGGAAAAGTGGTTTCATGGATCTCCTGGATGTTTTCAGGGTATACGAGTATATATAGGCGAAGGAACTAAGTCAGGGGAGCTATGAGGGGCCCACGAGGTAGGGGACGTGCCCTACCCTCCTGGGCGCGCCCTCCTGCCTCGTGGCCGCCTTGTTGTGTCTCCGACTTCATCTCCAAGTCTTCTGGTTTGCTTTCGGTCCAAGAAAGATCACCGTGAAGGTTTCATTCTGTTTGGACTCCGTTTGGTATTCTTTTCTGCGAAACTCTAAAATAGGCAGAAAACAGAAACTGGCACTAGGCCCTTGGTCAATAGGTTAGTCCCAAAAATAACATCAAATAGCATATAAATGCCTATTAGACATCAAAAACAGCTAATATAATAGCTTGGAACAATCAAAAATTATAGATACGTTGGAGACGTAGCACGCGCTACGTCGGCAGGACCCAGTCCCCAGGCAGGCTTCAACATTCGCTGGTATGCCAGGTCGCGATGCCGTGGTCAAGGCCAGGAGGTGCGCAGCTCGAGGTCCGGTGAGAGCCCTTGAGGCACGATGTTCAGGAGGTCCCCTTTGACGCGCAAGCAGCTTTCGAAAGATTGAAAGGGAAGAATCTTCGCCCTAGCGAGATCATGAGGATTGTGCGCCGATTGCGAGATGCACACTTTGTGTATGTTTGGAGACTTATCTTGGCGACCCGTGGTTATCCTCGTGCTGCGGGGACAGCCTTCATGTGATGTCTGGCCGCGTTTCCACAGCCATGGCATTCCCTAAGCGAGACTCGCACCGACCCCTTGTCCTTCACTCATCTGGGTGTTCTACGTCCTCGGGTCCCAACTCTCGAGCAAGGCTCAGCCGCCACTAGCATGCCAGGTCGTGATGCTGTGGACAAGGCCAGGGGTGAGGGCTCGAGGGCCAGTAGGGGGCCCCTGAGACGTGATGCTCAAGGGCTCCCCCTTTAACGTGCAAGTGAATCGCGCGGAAGGAGGGTACGGCTGGCCTCCTGTAGGTGCCTTGGAGTGATCGTGACTCGCCGCACTGAGTCCGGAGGTTCCTGCAGGTTAGCCGGAGGGAGAAAGCATAGCATACATCTACGCTCGCCGACTGGCCGGTGGTCTTTCCGCGAGAAGGTGAAGGAATTGAGGACCCGGTGAGGTGACGTGTGCAGGGCAGGCCGCGAGCCGGAGCTTGGTCTCAGGTTTTTTAGCGCCGCAGGGACGGACCCGAGCACAGGCACCATGCCAACATCCCCCGTTGCAGGATGAACTCAGGGCGGGTTAGCAACGCGCAGAGGCTGCGCGAGGCAACTCCGTGAATAATAGGGTAATGGAGATGATGCAGGTAATCATGATAAGGCGAGGCCGGTTCTAATAGATGAGCAATATGATTCATGCTACACGGCGGGCCCATACAGCTTGAGGATAATGCAGCCCAAGGGGCGCCCTCATCTGAACAAATAAAAAGTCACCTGGCACAGTTGGGGTAGAAGTGTTGGAGTAGCTGGAGATGCGCGCCGCAAAAGCTGATCCTCATGAGCCAGGAGGCTCCTGAGCCTCGGGGGGCTCCGGAGGCTCCGACTCCTCCTCCATCAGAACTGCCTGGCGTCTGGCTTCATGAGACGCCAGGATGCCCTGCATGCATCGCTAGAGCGAGACAGTCGCACCCGGTTGGCCGAACGGCATGCATTCGTAGCTGTGGGGGTGACCTCCACACCGGCCAACACGGGACAGCCAGAAGAGCTCTTGGGAAGTAGCCCTATTGAGGCCCGGGACATTGACGCAGACACGCGGCTCGCCGCTCGTGTCTTGGGCGGCAGCTGCATTGAGCGACGCGGGCTGGCGCTCGCCTCGCATAGCCCGCGCCTCCTGAAGATCCTCGATTTTCCTAGTGATGAACTCCTACGCGCTTGGTGCTTTGCGCCCTGTGCCTCGCTCCCGGAAGCACGCGTTGAAGCATGCCTCCACATGGTGCCCGAATGCCTCCCTTCTGACGCTGACCAAGTCAGAGGCCCTCCAGAGGAGAGCCCCCGAGCCCAACCTGAGGGGGGCGCTGGGCGCGCCTTCCTATGCGAGAGGGAAGGGCACCCCAACAAAGGACGAGGGCCCCCTGAGGAGGAGCTGCTTCTTGTTCTTAGGGGCGACCTCACGGGGATGGGTGGTGCCCTCGCCATCCGAGTTCTCGATCGCTGCAGCCTGGTAGGCGCGCTCGAGGGAGCACACCGCATCCTTCTCATCGCAGGCGACCGTGATGATGCCACGGCTTCCTGGCATCTTGAGGACATTGTAGCCGTGGTGAGTTGCTGCCATGAACCTGGCGAGGGCTGGGTACCCGAGGATGGCATTGTACGACAGGAGAATGTGAGCGACGTCGAAGTCGATGAGCTCGTGCGGTAGTTGTCGCGCTTGCCGAAGGTGACGGGGAGACGGATCTGCCCAATGGGGTGTGTGGAGCTGTCGGTCACTCTTGAGAATGGCTTGGTGGGCTGCAGTTGGTCGTATGGCACCCGGAGCCTGTCGAATGTCTCGACAGAGAGGACATTGAGCCCAGCGCCACCATCAATGAGTGTCTTGGTGATGAGAACGTTGCTGATGGTCAGTGAGCAGAGCATGGGGAGCGTGCCTGAAGTGGTCGCGCACTTGAGCTGGTCCAAAGAGTCGAAGGTGATGGAGTACTTGGACCACTTGAGTGGACGCGACACCTCGAGCTTGGGGAGGGCCGCGTTCACCTCGCGAGTGAACTGCTTGAAGATGCAATGAGAGGCGGGGGCCTGAGCACCTCCCAGGATGCAGGCAATAGCACGAGGCTCTTGGAAGCCCCTAGCCCCATCGTCTTGGCGGTATTAGTTGTTCCTTCTTAGTGGCGGTGGCAGCGGAGGGAGGCAAGCGTTACCCTAAGGGTGGCCCTCACGAGGCTGGTCCCGCCATGGACCATCGCGAGGCTGGTCCTGCCAGCGGTCTTCAGGAGGCTGGTCGCGCCAACCCTGACGGGGCCCACGATCGTCCCAGCGGCCTCCACCGCGACCTCCTCCGTGGCCGTAGCCACGATCATTGCGCTCAGGGCAGCGGCCAAGGCACCCATCCCGGATGGCCCTGAGCTCTTGGCAGTCATTGTTGTTGTGGCTGTGCACATTGTGGAAGACGTAGAATGGGCGGTTGCCCTTGGACGACTCAGGGTGATCACAGCCGTGCTTCATCTCAGGCTTGGCCGCGAGCACCGACGGACCCTTGCACTTCATGTCCTTCACCTTGACCTTCTTGTCTTTTTGGTCGGCCTCGGGGAGCTCTAGGAATGAGAGGCAACCTTCTTCTGCCCTTGCGCACCTGGTCACCATATTGAACATCTCCAGAGTCGAGCACAGGTCCTCGTGTATAGCAAGCTCCTCCTTCATCTTGACGTCCCAGACACCATCAATGAATGCTGAGATGATGGCTTCGTCCAAGACCTAGGGGATCTTGAGGCGGACGTTGGTGAAGCGCTGGATGTATTTGTGCAAGGTCTCTCCTGGTTGTTGCTTGATGCGCCTTAGGTCGTCAGCTGCAGGAGCACGGTCGGGGGTGCCTTGGAAGTTGGCGATGAAGTATTCCCGTAGCTCGTCCCACGAGGAGATCGAACCCATCAGGAGGTTCATGAGCCACGAGCGTGCGCCATCCTTGAGAGCCATGGGGAACCAGTTCGCCATGACCTTCTCATCACCACTCGCCGCCTCGATGCTCAGCTCGTAGAGCTGAAGGAACTCGGCCAGGTCCGGGGTGCCGTCGTAGCGCGGAGGCAGATCCGGCTTGAACTTGTTGGGCCAGACGACACGGCGAAGCTCTAGAGTGAATGCTCAGCACCCCACCATGGCCACGGGGCTCGCCGCGGTGGAGGAGCCTGGTCTTGACGCCCACGCGCAACTACCTCGAGCTGCACGCAGTCTTGGCGCGGGGGCGCCAGAGGAGCTGGGAGCGCACGCGCCTCTCCCATGGGCCGCTGCATGACTCAGTATCTTTCTTCATCATGCGGGGGCGCCCTGCATGGCTGGTCGCGCTGAGAGGTCTCGCACCTTGGCTCGGGGACGACATTGATACGTCTCCAACGTATCTATAATTTTTGATTGTTCCATGCTATTATATTACCCCTTTTTGATGTTTATGTGCTTTATTTTACACATTTATATCATTTTTGGGACTAACCTACTAACCGGAGGCCCACCCCGTAATCCTGTTTTTTTGCCTATTTCAGTATTTCGAAGAAAAGGAATATCAAACGGGGTCCAAACGGAATGAAACCTTCGGGAGCGTGATTTTTGGAACGAACATGATCCGGAGAACTTGGAGTGCAAGTCAAGAAGCAAACAAGGCAGCCAGGAGATAGGAGGGCGTGACCACCCCTCCTGGGCGCGCCCCTGTCTCTTGGGCCCCACAGGCGGCCACTGATGTACTTCTTCCTCCTATATATACTAAGTACCCTGAAAACATCCAGGGAGCCAACAAAAAACAATTTCCACCGCCGTAACCTTCTGTATCCACGAGATCCCATCTTGGAGCCTTCGCCGGCGCTCCGCCGGAGGGGGAATCGACCACGGAGGGCTTCTACATCAACACCATAGCCTCTCCGATGAGTTGTGAGTAGTTTACTTCAAACCTTCGGGTCCATAGTTATTACCTAGATGGCTTCTTCTCTCTTTTTGGATCTCAATACAATGTTCTCCCCCTCTCTTGTGGAGATCTATTTGATGGAACTCTTTTTGCGGTGTGTTTGTCGAGATCCGATGAATTGTGCGTTTATGATCAAGTTTATCTATGAGAAATATTTGAATCTTCTCTGAATTCTTTTATGTATGATTGAGTTATCTTTGCAAGTCTCTTCGAATTATCAGTTTGGTTTGGCCTACTAGATTGATCTTTCTTGCCATGGGAGAAGTGCTTAGCTTTGGGTTCAATCTTGCGTGTCCTTACCAAAGGATGTAAAGGGTTGCAAGGCACATATTGTATTGTTGCCATCGAGGATAAAAAGATGGGGTTTATATCATATTGCTTGAGTTTATCCCTCTACATCATGTCATCTTTCTTAATGCCTTACTCTATTCTTATGAACTTAATACTCTAGATGCATGCTGGATAGCGGTCGATGTGTGGAGTAATAGTAGTAGATGCAGGCAGGAATCGGTCTACTTGTTACGGACGTGATGCATATATACATGATCATGCCTAGATAATCTCATAACTATTCGCTTTTCTATCAATTGCTCGACAGTAATTTGTTCACCCACCGTAATACTGATGCTATCTTGAGAGAAGCCACTAGTGAAACCTATGGCCCCCGGGTCTATCTTTTATCATATAAGCTTCAATCTACTTTTATTTGGATCTTTACTTTTTGCATCTATATTATAAAATACCAAAAATATATTTATCTTATCATATTATCTCTATCAGATCTCACTTTTGCAAGTGTCTGTGAAGGGATTGACAACCCCTTTATTGCGTTGGTTGCGAGTTCTTTGTTTGTTTGTGTAGGTGCATGGGACTTTTGAGGAGCCTCCTACTGGATTGATACCTTGGTTCTCAAAAACTGAGGTAAATACTTATGCTACTATTGCTGCATCACCCTTTCCTCTTCAAGGAAAACCAACGCAAGCTCAAGACGTAGCAAGAAGGATTTCTGGCGCCGTTGCCAGTGAGGTCTTCGCTCAAGTCAAGACATACCAAGTACCCATCACAAACTCATCTCCCTCGCATTTACATTATTTGCCATTTGCCTCTCGTTTTCCTCTCCCCCACTTCAACCTTGCCGTTTTATTTGCCCTCTCTTTCCCAATCTTCTCCCCTCTTTTTCGCTTGCCTTTCTCCGTTTGCTCGTGTGTTAGATCGTTTGCCTTGTCGTTATGGCTAGTTCCTTATCCTCTCCTATGTCTCCCGAGTTTGAAGTTCTTCACTTCAAGCAAAGGCAAGGAGAAAACTTAAATGATGCTTGGTATAGGATGATGGAATCTTATCTCAAGTGCACCCTAGAGGTGAACTTTAGAATTCTTCTTCGCAATTTTTATGTTGGGTTAAATATGACGCATAGACAACTCTGGGATTGCATTGCCAAGGGAAATATTATTGAAATTGATCCTAGTATTGCGCATGAAATTATAGAGGGAATAGTGGGAACACTACCTCAAAAGGGAGGACCACACACTGCCCAAGAAGAAACACAAGTGTTTGGAAAGATTTGCAAAGTAACAAAAATATTACAAAAAGCTCTTGAGCCTCTTAAAAGTGTTAGCGGAAATCTTCACCGCATGAATATGTTGATTACTCTTTGCAATAAGCAGTTGGATTCTTTAGATCTAAAAATTTCTGAGTATGAAGGAAAACGTAAAGAACCTCCCGGATTCGAGCATGACTCCGCTAAAAGACTGAAAATTAAAGATGGCACTACTTAGATCTATCTTCGCTTTTATGCCTAGCTAGGGGCGTTAAACGATAGCGCTAGTTGGGAGGCAACCCAATTATATTTGTATTTTTTGTTTTTGTTTATGTTTAGTAATAAATTTTGCATCTACCTTCTGTTTAGATGTGTTTTTATGTTTTAATTAGTGTTTGTGCCAAGTAGAACCTATAGGATAACCTATGATGATAGTTAATTTGATTCTGCTGAAAAACAGAAACTTTGCACGCACGAATTTAGTTTTGTTAAATCACAGAAACGTGCTTTTGCGTTGATTCTTTTTGCTTCTGATCAATAGATAAATTTTCCAGGACTTCCTAGTTTGGTAGGATTTTTAAAGTTCCAGAAGTTTGCGTTAGTTACAGATTGCTACAGACTGTTCTGTTTTTGATAGATTCTTTTTTTCGTGTGTTGTTTGCTTATTTTGATGCATCTATGGCTAGTATTAAGTGGTTTGAACCATAGAGAACTTGGAATACAGTAGGTCTAACACCAAAATAAATAAAGAATGAGTTCATTACAGTACCTTATGTGGTGGTTTTGTTTGCTTTCACTAACGGAGCTTATGAGATTTCCTATTGAGTTTTGTGTTGTGAAGTTTTCAAGTTTTGGGTAAAGCTTTGATGGACTATGGAATAAGGAGTGGCAAGCGCCTAAGCTTGGGGATGCCCATGGCACCCCAATATATTCAAGAACAGCGAAAAGCCTAAGCTTGGGGATGCCCTGGGAAGGCATCCCCTCTTTCGTCTTCGTTCATTGGTAAATTTACTTGGAGCTATATTTTTATTCGCCACATGATATGTGTTTTGCTTGGAGCGTCGTGTGTTATATTAGTATTGGCCTTTTAGTTTACCACAATCATCCTTGCTGTACACACCTTTTGGGATAAGCCCACTTGATTGAATTTATTAGAATATGCTATGTGCTTCACTTATATCTTTTGAGCTTGATAGTTTTTGCTCTAGTGCTTCACTTATATCTTTTAGAGCATGGCGGTGGCTTAATTTTGTAGAAATTTCTAGTATCTCATGCTTCACTTATATTATTTTGAGAGTCTTTTAGAACAGCATGGTATTTTCTATGGTTATAAAATTGGTCCTACAATGGTAGGCATCCAAGTTGGGTATAATAAAAACTATCATAGGAAGTGAATTGGATGCTATGATCAATTTGATACTTGATAATTGTTTTGAGATATGGAGGTAGTGATATTAAAGTCATGCTAGTTGGGTGATTATGAATTTAAAGAATGCTTGTGTTGAAGTTAGCAAGTCCCGTAGCATGCATGTATGGTTAAAGTTGTGTAACAAATTTGAAACATGAAGTGTACCTGGCTTGTGCATCCTTATGAGTGGCGGTCGGGGACGAGCGATGGTCTTTTCCTACCAATCTATCCCCCTAGGAGCATGCGCGTAGTGCTTGATTTTGATGACTTCTGAATTTTTGCAATAAGTATATGAGTTCTTTTGACTAATGTTGAGTCCATGGATTATACACACTTTCACCTTTCCATC
Organism: Aegilops speltoides; assembly: GCA_021437245.1. Classification (NCBI taxonomy): domain Eukaryota; kingdom Viridiplantae; phylum Streptophyta; class Magnoliopsida; order Poales; family Poaceae; genus Aegilops; species Aegilops speltoides. The sequence goes on along the minus strand of CM038145.1, from coordinate 318,286,470 downwards.
ATTGCTAGCCTCTTCGGTACCGTGCATTGCCCTTTCCCACCTTGAGAGTTGGTGCAAACTTCGCCGGTGCATCCAAACCCCATGATACTACGCTCTATTACACATAAACCTCCTTATATCTTCCTCAAAACAGCCACCATACCTAACTATTATGGCATTTCCATAGCCATTTCGAGATATATTGCCATGCAAGTTTCCACCGTTCCGTTCATCATCATGACATACTTTACTTTTGTCATATTGCCATTGCATGATCATGTAGTTGACATCGTATTTGTGGCAAAGCCACCATGCATAATTTTTCATACATGTCACTCTTGATTCATTGCACCATCCTAGACATCACGGAGGCATTCATATAGAGTCATATCTTGTTCTAGTTTCGAGTTGTAATTCATATGTTGTAATCCATAGAAGTGTGATGATCATCATTATTAGAGCATTGCCGAAAAAAAAAGGAAAGGCCAAAGAAAAAAAGAAAGGACCCAAAAAAGGGAAAAAAAGAAAAAAAGGAAAAAAATAAAAAAAATAAAAGATAAAAAATAATAATAAGGGCAATGTTACTATCTCTTTTTCCACACTTGTGCTTCAAAGTAGCCCCATGTTCTTCATATAGCGAGTCTCATATACTGTGCTTCAAAGTAGCACCATGTTTTTCATATAGTGAGTCTCATATGTTGTCACTTTCATATACTAGTGGGAATTTTTTTCATTATAGAACTTGGCTTGTATATTCCTACGATGGGCTTCCTCAAATGCCCTAGGTCTTCGTGAGCAAGCAAGTTGGATGCACACCCACTAGTTTTCTTTTGTTGAGCATTCATTTATAGCTCTAGTGCATCCCTTGTATGACAATCCCTACTCCTCATGTTGACATCAATTGATGGGCATCTCCATAGCCCGTTTATTATCCTCGTCAATGTGAGACTTTCTCCTTTTTTGTCTTCTCCACACAATCCCCATCATCATATTCTATTCCACCCATAGTGCTATATCCATGGCTCACGCTCATGTATTGCGTGAAGGTTGAAAAAGTTTGAGATTATTTAAGTATGAAACAATTGCTTGGCTTGTCATCGGGGGTATAGAATCTGGGAACATCTTTGTGTGACAAAAATGAAGCATAGCCTAACTAAATGATTTTGTAGGGATGAACTTTCTTTAGCCATGCTATTTTGAGAAGACATGATTGCTTTGATTAGTATGCTTGAAGTGTTACTATCTCTTTTATCAATATGAACTTTTATTTTGAATCATTTGGATCTGATGCCACAATAAAGAAAATTACATTGAGAATTATGCTAGGTAGTATTCCACATCAAAAATTCTATTTTTATCATTTACCTACTTGAGGACGAGCAGGAATTAAGCTTGGAAATGCTTGATACGTCTCCAACGTATCTATAATTTTTGATTGTTCCATGCTATTATATTACCCCTTTTGGATGTTTATGGGCTTTATTTTACACATTTATATCATTTTTGGGACTAACCTACTAACCAGAGGCCCAACCCGTATTGCTGTTTTTTTGCCTATTTCAGTATTTCGAAGAAAAGGAATATCAAACAGAGTCCAAATGGAATGAAACCTTCGGGAGCGTGATTTTTGGAATGAACGTGATTCAGAGAACTTGGAGTGCAAGTCAAGAAGCAAACGAGGCGGCCAGGAGATAGGAGGGCGCTCCCACCCCTCCTGGGCGCGCCCCTATCTTCTGGGCCCCACAGGCGGCCACCGACGTACTTCTTCCTCCTGTATATACATACGTACCCCGAAAACATCCAGGGAGCCACCGAAAAACAATTTCGACTGCCGTAACCTTTTGTATCCGCGAGATCCCATCTTCGAGCCTTCACCGGCGCTCCGCCGGAGGGGGAATCGACGGAGGGCTTGTACATCAACATCATAGCCTCTCCGATGACTTGTGAGTAGTTTACCACAGACCTTCGGGTCCATAGTTATTAGCTAGATGGCTTCTTCTCTCTTTTTGGATCTCAATACAATGTTCTCCCCCTCTCTTGTGGAGATCTATTTGATGTAACTCTTTTTGCGGTGTGTTTGTCGAGATCCGATGAATTGTGATCAATTTTATCTGTGAGAAATATTTGAATCTTCTCTGAATTCTTTTATGTATGATTGAGTTATCTTTGCAAGTCTCTTCGAATTATCAGTTTGGTTTGGCCTACTAGATTGATCTTTCTTGCCATGGGAGAAGCGCTTAGCTTTGGTTTCAATCTTGTGGTGTCCTTACCCGGATGTAAAGGGTTGCAAGGCACGATTGTATTGTTGCCATCGATTTATAAAAAGATGGGGTTTATATCATATTGCTTGAGTTTATCCCTCTACATCATGTCATCTTTCTTAATGCGTTACTCTGTTCTTATGAACTTAATACTCTAGATGCATGCTAGATAGCGGTCGATGTGTGGAGTAATAGTAGTAGATGCAGGCAGGAGTCGGTCTACTTGTTACGAACGTGATGCCTATATACATGATCATGCCTAGATAATCTCATAGCTATTCGCTTTTCTATGAATTGCTCGACAGTAATTTGTTCACCCACCGTAATACTTATGCTATCTTCAGAGAAGCCACTAGTGAAACCTATGGCCCCCGGGTCTATATTTTATCATATAAGCTTTCAATCTACTTTTATTTGCATCTTTACTTTTTGCATCTATATTATAAAATACCAAAAATATATTTATCTTATCATATTATCTCTATCAGATATCACTTTCGCAAGTGGCTTGAAGGGATTGACAACCCCTTTATTGCGTTGGTTGCGAGTTCTTTGTTTGTTTGTGTAGGTGCGTGGGACTTTTGAGGAGCCTCCTACTGGATTGATACGTTGGTTCTCAAAAAGTGAGGGAAATACTTATGCTACTATTGCTGCATCACCCTTTCCTCTTCAAGGAAAACCAACACAAGTTCAAGACGTAGCAGACATCTTGCCGGAGAGGGGGAGGAGGCGCGTCGTGAGCCACATCGCCTGCCTGTGGCTATGGGGGAGGCAGCGAACAAGACAGTGCAGGAGCCTCTCCAATATCACTGACGAGCTCGGCGAAGCGGTCTAGATAGTCCTCATAGAGGTCATCGGCCAGACGGTAGCGCAGAAGCTCACACGCCATGAGCAGCGCTGACTGCATAGTCGCTCGCCCGCGACGAGCATGGGTAGACGAAGCAGCGGCCGGGGTCAGTGACAGAGTGGCAGTGCGGCCGTCGCATCGCACGAAGGGCAGCAATGACGAATCCTATGGCTCATGAGCTGTAGGGCCGGTGGCAGCGTTGGCCATTAGCGACGGAGAGCGGCAGGGAGGACCATTGCCCGTGGGCGCCGTTTAAGCGACGTGTGCGATGAGGGCTGCCCAACGCTCAGCACGAATTTGCCGAGCGTCCGCCATGAGAACAGCGGAGCGATGGCAAAACAACTAACGAAAGAGAGGCTTCGACACGCCCTCTACCTGGCGCGCCAAATGTCGGATTCTGGGCTCCACAGACCCAAGAAAGGTTCGAACTCAGGGGTGTGTGCGAAGAACTCAACCTCTCTAGCCGATCGATTAGCTGCTCTCACGACCTAGCTCGATGAACGGGAAGGAAATATATGCGGCAGTTTACCCAGGTTCGGGCCACCTTGCGGTAAAACCCTACTCCTAATTTGTGGTGGATTAGCCTCGCGGGGGCTGAGGATGAACTAGTACAAGGGGAAGAACAGCCTCAGGGGGCTCGTTCTTGTGATGAGCTTCTAGGGATTCGGTCTCGGGGGGTCCGATCTCTCGAGGACTCGACCCCTTCTGCGATGGTGGCTAGGCTATATTTATAGTGGCCTCGGTCCTCTTCCCTGGAAGCTTAGGGGGGAAGGGATCCCACAGTGGCCAATTTTGAAAGAGGACAAGTAGTACATCTGATCCCAATGAAAGGTGGTGTTCGCATGCAAAGCTTCTGATCGTGATGTCGTGGTGGGCTCGACGATGACATCCATCCTACTGTTCTGGCGGTCCTTGTCTTGTTGCACGCAAATGGCAACCTTTGGTTGATTCCTTGGTACTCTGCACCTGTGCTTGCCTCGTTAGCACCAAAGAGGAAACCTGCCGCTCTGCGTCCGCTGGCGCGGGCCTGGCCTTGGTGGTCATGGCCGGCATCACCTCAGCCTCATGAGGTGAGGGCCTGCATAGAAATCTCTGCCCCTCAGGAGGCCTCCTGGGGAGGCCGCTCCTTCAGGAGGTCTTGATGTCGTATGCCTCGCGAGGCTTGGCCCATCGCGAGGGTCTTGTCTTGTCGTGGTTGAAGTTGGGCCGTACCAGGCCGTCGATGGAGCCATGTTGTGGGCTGCAGGCAGGCAAGTCTGGATACTCTGATCCCCAGAACAATGATAAAGCGGGCACTAGGACCCACCGCTACCCACACAGAGCAGCGGCCGGGAGTGGGGGAGGTCGTCCGGCGATCGGCGACGATTGAGCTGCCATGCAAATCCGTGCATAGGGCGGGAAGGGATGGCACGAGCGTCGACGCTGCGGCGACGGGTGACAGACGGCATCGCACCTGAACTGGAACTGCCGCCCTTATCTACCAGTCAGCGCTTTGGCATGATACGGAGCACCAGCTCGTCCTCGTATCTAGAGATGTCATCAGAGTGGCTGACGGTGCTTGAAATGGTCGCCAACGCTCGGGATCGGACGGATTGGAGAAGGGAAGGAGAGCGGAGCAGAGTGAAGTTGGCCTAGGGTTTGCTCCAGAGGGGGTTTCCGTGGGGTCGGGGTGGGCCAGAGGTGGACCGGGCGGATGCGCCCGGGCTTGCACGGCCGCCTGATATCCCCCCTAGATTTGGGTTGTTTATGAGGAGGGTCGGTCAACCCGGACGTTTGAGGGTGGTCTGAGGCGTCCGGTTGGGTCGCTTTTTGCGATCGGTCAGTTACTGGACTTCCTACCTATTCATTTGAGATGGGTTTGAGAGCTCCAGCTATAAATGCTCTTAGGGGGTTTATGGGTGTGCGTGGGTGTTTGATTGCGATTCATGGCAAGTTCGCCCCAAGGGTAACAACCATCAAGGGAAGGGTTCAAAGATCTTAGTTAGTTGTTGGAACGGTTTCATCTTAAGAATGATGAACTTGATGATCTGATGTGGCAAGAGGAAGTGGGTAGATTAAAAGGAAAACCAAAGAGGTTGGCCCTGGCGAGGTGACTAGCAGGATCCAGAGCTAAGCCCCCTCCTATTCGAAGCCCAGTGTGGCCTCACCCTTTTTCTCTTCCTTCGGTTTGGCTCCACGAAGGCGCCGCCTAGACTAGGAGCCCCACTCATATTCAAAAGGCTCCCAGCTTTCAAGATGATGATGATAATTAGTCAACCAACTTTCAATTGTCTCAACAATAGAGTTGGATCTGAATAAGGAATAAAAGTCAATTCGTTCGAAATGAGACAAAGAAAATAGTTTAAAGACGACTCAAAATTTTTGGAAGGATTTTGCCTTCGAAGTTTGTCAGGCAAAATTAGCCCACTTGAGTCATGAGTATAAATGAAATTTGTTTTTTCGAAGAGTTTTAACCAAGTGGTTGGGATGGCTGACATGAGGCTTGCGTGGGATCCGTCCGAGGAAGCAGTCTGGAGAAAAACCAATGTGAATTCGTTCCCAATTCACTTCAAATGTTTAACTGAGTGGAATAAATCTATGCATCGGGGTCCATGAGATTTTCAAGGTATGGCTCTTATCATGGCATAATATGATGGATTCTCAAATCTACAAGAGTAAAGCTGGACAAGATCGAAACACAGTCAAAATCATAAGGTGCACACCTATATCCTTGTTGACATGCAAGAATCGCCTTTCAACTAGGGGTATCCATAGCAGCATGGTTAGAAATTAGGTTCGGTTGCCTTAAATTGAAGATCGTCGTAGACTCAAACAAAGTGGTACAATGATGTTTTTTAAATTGGATCGGTTGCCTCGTGGGAGTGCGACCTTCGTCCTATAGGAGGGTCATTAAGAGTGGTGCATGGGGAACGATGCACTGAGAGTGTGCTACCTCTTGAGCACTGCGTTGGTTTTCCCTTGAAGAGGAAAGGGTGATGCAGCAAAGTAGCGTAAGTATTTCCCTCAGTTTTGAGAACGAAGGTATCAATCCAGTAGGAGGCTCCTCAAAAGTCCCTCGTACTTACACAAACAAACAAGAACCTCGCAACCAACGCGACAAAGGGGTTGTCAATCCCTTCACGGTAACTTGCGAAAGTGAGATCTGATAGAGATAATAAGATAAGATAAATCTTTTTGGTATTTTTATGATATAGATTGGAAAGTAAAGATTGCAAAATAAAGATAGATTGGAAACTTATAGGATAAAAGATAGACCCGAGGGCTATAGGTTTCACTAGTGGCTTCTCTCAAGATAGCATAAGTATTACGGTGGGTGAACAAATTACTGTCGAGCAATTGATAGAAAAGTGCATAGTTATGAGAATATCTAGGCATGATCATGTATATAGGCATCACGTCTGCAACAAGTAGACCGACTCCTTCCTGCATCTACTACTATTACTCCACACATCGACCGACTCCTGCCTGCATCTAGAGTATTAAGTTCATAAGAACAGAGTAACACATTAAGCAAGATGACATGATGTAGAAGGATAAACTCAAACAATATGATATAAACCCCATCTCTTTATCCTCGATGGCAACAATACAATACGTGCCTTGCTGCCCCTGCTATCACTGGGAAAGGACACCACAAGATTGAACCCAAAGCTAAGCACTTCTCCCATTGCAAGAAAGATCAATCTAGTAGGCCAAACCAAACTGATAATTCAAAGAGACTTGCAAACATAACCAATCATACATAAAAGAATTCAGAGGAGATTCAAATATTTCTCATAGATAAACTTGATAATAAACCCACAATTCATCGGATCTCGACAAACACACCACAAAAAGAGTTACATCGAATGGATCTCTAAGAAAATCGAGCAGAACTTTGTATTGAGATTCAAAGAGAGAGAAGAAGCCATCTAGCTAGTAACTATGGACCCGAAGGTCTATGGTAAACTACTCACAACTTATCGGAGAGGCCTTGGAGATGATGTATAGGCCCTGCATGGTCCATTCCCCCTCCGGCGGAGCGCCGGCGAAGGCTCCAAGATGGGATCACGCGGATACAGAAGGTTGCGGCGGTGGAAATAGTTTTTCGTGGTGCTCCTGGATATTTTCAGGGTACGTGTATATATATAGGAGAAGTAGGTAGGTCAGCGGAGCCACGCGGGGCCCACGAGGGTGGGGGACGCGCCCTCCTGCCTCGTGGCCGCCTCGGCTGCTTCTTGACGTCCAGTCCAAGTCTCATGGATTGCGTTTGTTCCAAAAAGATCGCTCCCAAAGGTTTCATTCCGTTTGGACTTTGTTTGATATTCCTTTTCTTCGAAACACTAAAATAGGCAAAAAAACAGCAATTCGGGCTGGGCCTCCGGTTAGTAGGTTAGTCCAAAAATGATATAAAAGTGTAAAGTAAACCCAATACATCCAAAACGGGTAATATAATAGCATGGAACAATAAAAAATTATAGCTACATTGGAGACGTATCAAGCATCCCCAAGCTTAATTCTTGCTCGTCCTCGAGTATGTAAATGATAAAAACAGAATTTTTGATGTGGAATGCTAACTAGCATAATTCTCAATGTAATTTTCTTTATTGTGGCATGAATGTTCAGATCCAAATGATTCAAAATAAAAGTTCATGTTAACATACAAAATAGTAATACTTCAAGCATACTAACAAAGCAATCATGTCTTCTCAAAATAACATGGCTAAAGAAAGCTATCCCTACAAAATCATATAGTCTGGTTATGCTCTATCTTCATCACACAAAATATTTAATCGTGCACAACCCCGATGACAAGCCAAGCAATTGTTTCATACTTTTATGTTCTCAAACTTTTTCAACTTTCACGCAATACATGAGCGTGAGCCATGGACATAACACTATATGTGGAATAGAATGGTGGTTGTGGAGAAGACAAAAATGGAGAAGATAGTCTCACATCAACTAGGCGTATCAACGGGCTATGGAGATGCCCATTAATAGATATCAATGTGAGTGAGTAGGGATTGACATGCAACGGATGCACTAGAGCTATAAATGTATGAAAGCTCAACAAAAGAAACTAAGTGGGTGTGCATCCAACTTGGTTGCTCATGAAGACCTAGGGAATTTTGAGGAAGCCCATCATTGGAATATACAAGCCAAGTTCTATAATGAAAAATTCCCACTAGTATATGAAAGTGACAACATAGTAGACTCTCTATCATGAAGATCATGGTGCTACTTTGAAGCACAAGTGTGGAAAAAGGATAGTAACATTGTCCCTTCTCTCTTTTCTCTCATTTTTTTTATTTGGTAAGCTTCTTTGGCTTCTTTTTTTATTTGGGCTTCTTTGGCCACTTTTATTTTTCATAAAGTCCGAAGTCTCATCCCGACTTGTGGGGGAATCATAGTCTTCATCATCCTTTCCTCACCTGGGACAATGCTCTAATAATGAAGATCATCACACTTTTATTGATTTACAACTCAAGAATTACAACTCAATACTTAGAACAAAATATGACTCTACGTGAATGCCTTCGGTGTACCGGGATATGCAATGAACCAAGAGTGACATGTATGAAAAATTATGGAGGTGGCCTTGCCACAAATACGATGTCAACTACATGATCTTGTAAAGAGCAATATGACAATGATGGAGCATGTCATAATAAATGGAACGGTGGAAAGTTGCATGACAATATATCTCGGAATGGCTATGGAAAAGCCATAATAGGTAGGTATGGTGGCTGTTTTGAGGAAGGTATATGGTGGGTGTATGGTACCAGCGAAAGTTGCACGGCACAAGAGAGGCTAGCAATGGTGGAAGGATGAGAGTGCGTATAATCCATGGACTCAACATTAGTCATAAAGAACTCATATACTTATTGCAAAAATCTACAAGTTATCAAAGCAAAGTACTACTACACATCGCTCGTCCCCGACCGCCACTCATAAGGAAGACAGTCAATAAATAAATCATGCTTCAACTTCATCACATAACGGTTCACCATGCGTGCATGCTACGGGAATCACAAACTTCAACACAAGTATTCTTTAAATTAACAATTACCCAACTAGCATGACTATAATATTACCACCTTTATATCTCAAAACAATATCTAGCATCAAACTGATCATAGCATCCAATTCACTTCCTATGATAGTTTTTATTATACCCAACTTGGATGCCAATCATTCTGGGGCCAATTTTATAACCATAGAAAATACCATGCTGTTATGAAAGACTCTCAAAATAATATAAGTGAAGCATGAGAGACCAACAATTTCTACAAAATGAAACCACCGCCGTGCTCTAAAAGATATAAGTGAAGCACTAGAGCAAAATTATCTAGCTCAAAAGATATAAGTGAAGCACTTAGAGTATTCTTATAAATTACGAATCATGTGTGTCTCTCCCAAAAGGTGTGTACAGCAAGGATGATTTTTGTAAACTAAAAAGCAAAGATCATATCATACAAGACGCTCCAAGCAAAACACATATCATGCGACGAATAAAAATATAGCTCCAAGTAAAGTTACCGATAGATTTAAGATTTAAAGAGGGATGCCTTCCGGGGCATCCCCAAGCTTAGGCTTTTGGTTGTCCTTGAATTATCTTGGGGTGCCATGGGCATTGCCAAGCTTAGGCTCTTGCCACTCCTTATTCCATAGTCCATCAAATCTTTACCCAAAACTTGAAAACTTCACAACACAAAACTCAACAGGAAATCTCATAAGCTCCGTTAGTGCAAGAAAGGAAAACCACCAATAAGGTACTGTAATGAACTCATTCTTTATTTATATTGGTGTCAAACCTACTGTATTACAACTTCTCTATGGTTCATACCCCCTGATACTAGCCATAGATGCATTAAAATAAGGAATCAACACATGAAAAACAGAATCTGTCAAAAACAGAACAATCTGTAGAAATCTGTAACTTACGAATACTTCTGGAACTCTAAAAATCCTACGAAAATAGGAAGTCCTGGGAAATTTGTCTATTGATCTACTACAAAAGAATAAACGCAAAAGTACGTTTCTGTGATTTACTAAAATTATTCTCTTTCACGCAAAAGTTTCTGTTTTTGACCCAAAAATGATATAGAAGTGTAAAGTAAAGCCCAATAACATCCAAAATGGGTAATATAATAGCATGGAACAATAAAAAATTATAGATACGTTGGAGACGTATGAGAGTGCATTCATTTTCGGAGTCCCACGACCCCAACTAGTCTGACCCATACATGGTCCCTCGGACTCTGAGCTCTCGACCTTTGTTTACCCTCCTGAAGCAGCTTCACAATAGGAGAGTAACCCTCCACTTAGTATATTTAAGTGATAATGTGTTGGTTACACTGCCATGGGGGACCTTATATAGCCTAGGTGTCTTTCGCAATGACCAAGGATACCCTTGAAGTAAGGAGGTGGGGCAGGGGGTAGAACTAGGTAATTCTTCGTCCTTTGGCCCGTGTACTCCTTATTGGGTTATGAGGTGGGTTGTAGCCTATTATGGGGGAAATCCCTACACTGGGAGAAGCTTTCTTGCATGGGCTAGGGCCTCTTTGCTCCCTTGTATCCTTCCTTGACTTATCCTTTTATGTGGTCTTCTTCCCTTGACTAGCCTATGACTGGTCTTGACTAGTGATGTGGATGTCACTATAGGACAGGTGATACGTCCTTTTAGGGATCCTGTAAAAGAATAGAAAAGTATCGCGCACCTATTTCTCTAGAATTGACCCTGGGTTATCGAACCCACGAGAGGAAGATTTCCTTGAAGCAACGGTCTCTAGCAAGCTTTTGTTAAAGGATTAATTACAGCTTTTGAACGAGCCGGTCAAGCAAACGATGTTTCAAACACTATAATGAAAAGAGGTACGGGTATGAGGTCTTAATTCATCCAACCATGTATTTGTGTTGGGACTAGATATGATCTTAATTTGTGCGCAAGAAGTTACCCATCGAGATGTGCTTGTTAAGAACAAAAGTGGGGGATATGTCCAAATAACATCTTGACGTCACGAGTCATGCATCAAGAATCAGTTGTCCTACAGTAGGACCTATGCACGGGGTTGCCTCGATAATAAGATAATGAATATCAAACAAGAGCTTTGGGCGTGTAATGACTACCGTCGGTGTCAAAACCGGCGGATCTCGGGTAGGGGGTCCCGAACTGTGCGTCTAGGCGGATAGTAATAGGAGACAAGGGACACGATGTTTTACCCAGGTTCGGGCCCTCTTGATGGAGGTAAAACCCTACGTCCTGCTTGATTAATATTGATGATATGAGTAGTACAAGAGTGGATCTACCACGAGATGAAGGAGGGTAAACCCTAGAAGCTAGCCTATGGTATGATTGTTGTAATGGAGGTTATGTCCTACGGACTAAAGCCCTCCGGTTTATATAGACACCGGAGAGGGCTAGGGTTACACAGAGTCGGTTGCAATGGTAGGAGATCAACATATCCGTATCGCCAAGCTTGCCTTCCACGCCAAGGAAAGTCCCATCCGGACACGGGACGGAGTCTTCAATCTTGTATCTTCGTAGTCTTGGAGTCCGGCGGAGGATGATAGTCCGGCTGTCCGGACACCCCCTAGTCCAGACTCCTCAAGAGCCCCGAACCAGGCTTCAATGACGATAAGTCCAGCGCGTATATAGTCTTCGGGGTTGCAAGGCGGGTTCTCCTTTTAAGTTCCATGCACCTGCCGAACAGTGTCCGGCTTCCTCATCAATGTTTTGCTTCTTGGCTTCCACGCCCAATAATGGCCTTCTTCCACGCGTCGCACGAATGCGAGAAGTCAGGGTATCTTTTATGTTTCACCCCCCGGCCGTGCAAATAATCTGCCTATAAGAGAGGCAAAAATCCAGATCCAAATCACACCATCTTCCTCCCGCGAATACTCATCGGAGCGCCTTTGACCCAGAATCCATTCCATCATGGACCGTCGACGCGGCTCCTCTTCTCGCGCTCCCCCTCTCCGCCAGAGATTGAGGAGATGCTCTGTTCGCGACAATGAGCTGGTGAAGCTCCAAGCGGGGGGATATCTCCCATCGGCCTTCATGGTTCCGGTTCGAGCCGGGCTGGCCACCTATCAAGGTGGGAAGCTAGCGGAGGCTACCCCAACTCCCAACAAAGGGGAGCGGGTATGCTTCGTCCCCTATCTGATAAGGGGACTCGGATTTCCTATACATCAGATCCTCCGCGGGCTCCTGGAGTTCTACGGACTCCAGCTCCATCACCTTACACCCGCCTCTATCCTGCATATCGCGGGTTACGTAGCTCTTTGCGAGCTATTTCTGGGCATCGAGCCCCATTTTGCACTATGGAAGAGGTTGTTTTGCCCCGTACCACGTTCTCACGAGGGATCCATATATCAAGTGGGCGGCGGTGAAATATGGCGCATTGCCGGGACCGGATATCCATCCAGAACCCCTAAGAAGGCGTCCGAAGACTGGCCTTCGGAATGGTTTTACATAGAAGACGCTCCACTGCCGGACCCTGTTCGGATCGGCCTCCCGGAGTTCTGCACTGCTCCTCTGAAGAAACGCCTTAGCTGGCGCCCGCGGAGCCCCCAACTGGAGGAAGACAAGAGCGTCCATTATCTGATGGGCCGAATAAGATTGCTGGCCCATTCCCGGATGACCATGATTGGAGTCATGGCGACATGGATTATGCGCGGGGTGCAGCCACTGCAATACAGGGGCCACCCCATGTGGGATTTCAACAGGGAAGACGATGCCACCCGCCATGGCCGCAAAGGACCAGATTCAACCAAGGATCTGGTGTAGATCCTGTCCGGCCTGTACAAGGGGGAGAAGGAGGACTTCCTTTGGACGAACCCCTTGAATGGGTTTTCCATGAATAACCCTCGGCGTTGGGTAAGCAAACACTTTAAGGGCCCGACCCATGCTTTCAAAGTTTAAACTTCTTACATTATGTCTTCGACACAGTAACTGCGCCGGATTGTGGAGGACATGGTAAGTCCAGCTCCGCAACCCGAGGATCCAGAGAGATCCCAGGATCCGGCCTCTGAAGAGGATCCGAATATCAAGGTGGAGCTAATTGACGGGGTGTTCCACCAGCTCAGCATGGATAATGCTTTAGTCTCCATTACGGCGGACTACCCCGGATTATATCCGGCTTTCCAGGTGATTGTGACCGAGGTCCCGACACCATTGTTTCTTCCTCGCTCGTCTCTAATCTTCGCATACGACGGTGTTTTGTAGGAAGCGCCTCCAAGGCGGGAAGCCGAGCCCATGGCGGCTGACCAACAAAGGCCAGTCCGGACCAGCAGGCGGAAAAGGAGCGCGACACGGACTGAAATGTCGCCGCAAAGGTATAGCTCGTATTTAATTATTTGGAGCAACGTTCCTAGGAAGCGTTTGAGTGCTCATGATCTTTGTAGGAGAAAAAGTGCCCGCCGGACTGCGGGCGTAGAGGTTGCCAATCCGACCTCTACCAGCCAGGCTCCAGCACCCGGTCTGGAGGGGGAGGCAAGCGCAAGGCGCGGGCCAGATACTCCTCCAATGGAGGATGCCGACAGACTGTCCGCCACCAAGTCTGAGGTGGAGAGCGCCATGAACCACAGGCGCCGCCGGACAGTATTTCGTGAAGCGTGCTTTTCCCTTGAGGCGTTGAATGCCTTTAACACGGGGGACGCGCACCTCCGTGCTGCTCAAGATGGTTTTACCAGAGCCACGGAGCAATATGTAAAAGACATACGGGTAAGAGAATTTAATAGTTATATATGCTAGTAGCCCCCGAGACTTAAAGTAGTTATTTTAACTGATTTAAGGATCATTTGAAATGTAGGATCTTACCGAGAAGAATACCCAACTGTCTCAGGAGCTGCAAGAGTGCAAGGCCCAACTTGAGGTCAAGATTTGCTGCCGCAGGAGGAAACACAGAGGCCCCTCCCGGTAACACATTTGTTCTTAAATATAAAGCGCCAGCGGCGTGCGCGCAAGTCTAATAATGATATTGCAGTGTGCTTGGACAAGATCCGACAGCAGAACCTGCGCGCCACCAAGGTCAAGCGAGAGGGTGCTGAATAGAGTGCAGCAGGAAAGGAACAAGCTCCAAGATGCCCACGCCCAGCTTGGAGAAGAGCTAAAAGGCGTTCGGGTCGAGTTGTCCGGCTCCGTTAAGGAGAATCAGCGGCTTCGTCGCGGCATCTATAGTAAGTGCTTGAGCGAACTCCTTTGAAAAGAAGAGTTCGGCGAGGAAGTCGATTGACAAAATATGTCTTGTAGGTATACTCACAAGTCGCCCTGCGGAGGGGATGCCCGTATCAATGGGTGATCAACTTCCCGAGCTGTTGCAACTGCTCGAACGAGTTCGGCAGGCGAAGAGCGGCGTCGTCCAGGCTTTATGGCCAGCCCTCTCCCTACTCGAGGGCCTTGGGGAGCTTGCAGAGAAGCTTTAGGGAGTGCGGCAGTGCTTCCGTTTATGGAAGATTTCGGCCTGCCGCCAAGGTGCCAGGGAGGCTTGGGCCATGGTGAAGACGCGGTACAAGAAGGCGGATCCCAACCACATGGCCGAGGTCGGACCAGTGGGGCCCGATGGGAAGGAGATCCCTGTGAGTTTAGTATACAGGCAAGTAGAGTTGGCTGCTAAATTTTCCCAACGGGACTGTAAGTTAGACAGCCTGTTAGACGGGATTGAGGAGGAATACAGTCAGTAGATTTGACAATGTATTTTAAAATGACATGTGAAATGCCTTCTAGCCGGATTGTAGATCATTTGTCTTTGCCGACCTTTTCGCTTCAACCTCGGGACCCTAGAGTCCGGAGTGTGTCCCAATACCTTCTTGGTTAAGAAACAACCGAGGTATGCATGGAGACCAGGCGTAGGGGTCATTAGTGCTTTATCAGACAAGTGCCCAACTAGTTATGTTATATTACATGGTTAGTAAGAAATATCTTCCAGGGAGAATAGTTCCGTTAAGGGTTCCTTTCCCTAGGAGGCATGCCCTAAAGTGCATGTCTGGACTGCGAAGAAAGCAGAAAAACATCTGGGGGCATATAAATAAGTAGGTAAAAAATCATCTTTCAAGTCACCAACCGAATATTCCCTTAAGAACGCTAGCTTTCGGCTTCACCTACCGAGGTACACATCCGCCGACCCGGCAAGAATAATCGCAGAGGTGCTCCTTTACCTCCTAGCCGAACAATCGAGAACGTAGGGGTAAGCACAGGAGCCAGGCAACTCAGCTTGGCCAAAACTTAAGTCATATCGATGCATATAATGGTGAGTAAAAGGTACATGTGGAAGCTTGACACATGTGCTGGGCATAAAGCCCTTATAATTGAGCTTCTGGAAAGGAAGCCCCCAGGTATAATGAGTGCGGATAGCACATCAAGTATGTGCGAACAATGCGCAAGTAGGCCCTTAAGGGCTTTTAAGAAAAAAAGGTTAAGAGAAGAAAGAGAAACAAATGACAGCTAAAGTGTAAAAATTTGGACGGGGGAAGGGGACGAACTCTTAGGCCAGCGCTAGGCATAGAATCTTCGGAGGCGGGCTGCGTTCCATGGGTTCGGCTCGAGTCGGTTGTCCGATGCATTTTGTAGACGGTACACTCCGCCGGTCAGGACTTGATCGATGATGAAGGGGCCCTCCCATTTGGTCTTGAGCTTGTCCTTTTTCTTGTCCGGCAAGCGTCGAACCAGTTCGCCAACATTGTAAGTCTTGGCCCGTACTTCTCTGCTTTGATATCTTCGAGCCTGCTGCTGATAGAATGCGGAACGAGCCGTGGCGACGTCGCGTTCTTTCTCCAATGCATCCAAACTATCCTGCGGATCCAACTCGGCTTCTCTTTCTTCATACATGCGTACTCGAGGTGAGTCATGAATAATGTCGCAGGGTTGAACTACCTCTGCGCCGTATACCATAAAAAATGGTGTGAATCCGGTAGTACGGTTGGGCGTTGTCCGCAGCCCCCAGAGCACGGAGTCGAGCTCCTCTACCTAGTGCGTATCGGATTTCGTAAGTGACCGCACTAGTCTAGGTTTAATGCCGCTCATTATTAGACCATTTGCTCGTTCCACTTGACCGTTGGTTTGAGGATGATAGACTGAAGCGTAATCGAGCTTAATGCCCATGTTTTTGCACCATGACTTAACCTCGTCGGCCGTGAAGTTCGTGCCGTTGTCGGTGATGATGCTGTGGGGGACACCATAACGGTGTACTACCCCGGATATAAAGTCTATCACTGGTCCGGACTCTGCCGTTTTGACTGGTTTGGCCTTTATCCATTTGGTGAATTTATCCACCATGACCAATAGGTACCTTTGCTTGTGGGTTCCCCTTTAAGGGTCCAACCATATCAAGCCCCGGACATGAACGGCCGTAATGGGTATAGTTTTGAGGGCGGTGGGTGGCATATGGCTCGATTAGCAAAGAGCCGACAACCGACGATCTCGGACTAAGTCCCGGCATCTGCCGGGCCGTCGCCAATAAAATCCTGTCATGTAATGCCTTTCCTACAAGGGCCCGGCTGCTGCGTGGTGTCCGCCTAGTCCGCATGAATTTCAGCCAGGAGGTTTCGCCCTTCCTCTTCGGAGATACACCTTTGAAGGACTCCGGTTGTACTTTTCTTATAAAGTTCTCCCTCATGGACCTTGTAGGCTTTCGATCGCCGGACTATGCAGCGGGCCTCATTTTGGTCTTCGGGAAGTTCTTGCCTAGGCAAGTAGGCTAGGAATGGTTCTGTCCACGGGGCGATTACTGCCATTATGTCGTGGGCTGAAGGTGTTATGTCATCGGCTGAATCGCCGGTTGGTGCGGTTTTTTTCCGGTTTGTCATTTCCGGACTCCTCTTCCCATAGTACGGATGGCTTGAAGAGCCGTTCCAGGAAGATATTTGGAGGGACGGTGTCACGTTTTGCGCCGATGCGCGCCAGTACGTCTGCTGCTTGGTTATTATCTCGGGCTACGTGATGGAATTCAAGTCCTTCAAACCGAGCTGACATTTTTAGGACAGTGTTGCGATATGCTGCCATTTTCGGATCCTTGGCGTCAAAATCTCCATTTATTTGGGATATTGCAAGGTTTGAATCCTCGCGCACCTCTAGGCGTTGAACGCCCATGGAGATTGCCATCCGGAGACCATGTAGAAGGGCCTCGTATTCGGCTGCGTTGTTGGAGTCCGTGTACATTATTTGAAGTACGTATTGGACTGTGTCCCTGGTCGGGGACGTCAATACGACGCCAGCCCCCAGTCCGTCCAACATTTTGGAGCCGTCGAAGTGCATAGTCCAATTGGAGTATGCGCCATACTCTTAGGGAGTTCGGCTTCGGTCCATTCAGCGACAAAGTCAGCCAAAACTTGTGACTTTATAGCTCGCCGAGGTTTGTAGGTTATATCGAATGGAAGGAGCTCAATGGCCCATTTTGCAATCCTGCCCGTCGCGGTTGTTTATAATGTCATTAAGTGGTACTTCGGAGGCCACTGTTATCGAACACTCTTGAAAGTTGTGTCGGAGCTTCCGGGATGCTATGAACACCGTGATCGCTATCTTTTGATAGTGCAGTAACGGACTTGCAGGGGGTTAACATAGTGGATACGTAGTACACTGGTTTTTGAAGAGGGAATTTATGCCCTTCTGTCTCTCGTTCGACGACGAGTACCGCGCTTACAACTTGATCTGTTGCTGCGATATATAACAACATTGGTTCGCCCAGGTTGGGTGCAGCCAGGACTAGATTTGTTGTTGCTACTTGGTAGACTTCGGCGAGGCCGCGGATTGTTCGTTTCCGCATATTATTTGATGCGAAGGTCTCGAAGACTGTTGATATCGTACCAGTATTGTTGGAGTGGTTTTCCGGGGCTAGAAGCTCCTTGCCACTTTTGGCCACCTGCCGTAGTATCCAACATGCTCGAAGGCTGTGTGTTGGGACGGCGCCCTCTGTACTGTGAAGTTTACAGGGTCCGCTGAGCCATCCCTCCAGTACGGTTCCGTGCCCTCTATGTGGTTTTTGCTTTTTGGTTTTTGTATCTGGGGCCTGAGTATGATGCACCCTTTTGTTGCGGACTAGGGTTGTATTCGGGGCCGGATTGTCCCAAAACTGGTTTTCGGTTTTCCGGAAACTCTCCATCGCACAATATTTCAGATTATGGACGCCAGATCGGGCGCGTAATTTTACGACGGCCGATGGCGCTCAATATTCCTTGTCCGCAATTATTGCAAAAGATTGAGATTGCGTTTTCCTCTCGACAGTTCTTTATCCTGTCCATAACCAGGAGGAATCTGGCCCAGTAGTGATGTACTGTTTCAGCGGGCTCTTGCCGTATTAGAGATAGATCGCATATGTCTGGGCGGGTGGGTGGAATAAAGTCCGGAACCCTACCCATCTCAAGGCTTGAAGGCCGTGAAGTTTCCAAATTTGGAAGCTTGGCTTGCTGGACGTTGTCCAACGAGTCCGGTCCGATGCCTGACTTTAAGTTCAGTGCTTGATCGAAGTCCGTCCCTCCGCGGAAATCTGGCATGGAGGGTTCGGGAGCCCGGACATGGCTAGTTTTTAATACAGGAGAAGAGTCGCCGTATTGTTCCTCTACCACTGCGACGTGGTGGGTGACCTGGGGAGAGTTAATCTCTCTCAGATCGGTTTTAAGCCCAATCTGATTGTAGTCCGTAGCGACTCCCAGGGCGGCGATGCGATCCAAGAGCTCGTTGACAGACGAGAGCTCTATTGGATCCAGCTGCTCGGCAAGTTCCGAGCTGACGTGAAGATTGCTTTTGACGACTTGAGAAGTCGTTGTCGAAGCTATGGCCGGACAGGCGGTCATAAGAAAACCACCTAGCCGGATAGTTTGGCCGGCGGCCAAGGCCCCTTTGGCGAAAATACCATCCTTGAAGACGGGTGGAGGCATCCTTCCTATCGGCGATGACACAGAGGAACTCTCAATGAAAGCACCAATGTCGGTGTCAAAACTGGCGGATCTCGGGTAGGGGGTCCCGAACTGTGCGTCTAGGCGGATGGTAACAGAGACAAGGGACACGATGTTTTACCAGGTTCGGCCCTCTTGATGGAGGTAAAACCCTACGTCCCGCTTGATTAATATTGATGATATGAGTAGTACAAGAGTGGATCTACCACGAGATCAAGGAGGCTAAACCCTAGAAGCTAGCCTATGGTATGATTGTTGCAATGGAGGTTATATCCTACGGACTAAAGCTCTCCGGTTTATATAGACACCGGAGAGGGCTAGGGTTACACATAGTCGGTTGCAATGGTAGGAGATCTACATATCCGTATCGCCAAGCTTGCCTTCCACGCCAAGGAAAGTCCCATCCGGACACGGGACGGAGTCTTCAATCTTGTATCTTCGTAGTCTTGGAGTCCGGCGGACGATGATAGTCCGGCTATCCGGACACCCCCTAGTCCAGGACTCCCTCAACTACACCTCATGAATCCCCAATGTTTGTATCCGTGTTACCGTACTAAAACCTTCTATAACCGGTGTTCAGAATAACACTTCACATTCTCCCTGCACTTATCCTCATCGCTGCTCAATCTCCATAATCCCACGTACCTGCAAGGATGAAGATCGTGGACAAGACAAGAGACATCTACGGAAATTTTTATTTTGCACAAACAAGATGTTAATTCAAAGCTCCTCCACTAATACCCACAATAAATACAGAGGGTTGCAAGGCCTATGCCTCAACCATACCTTACCAAACTACTCACACATGCAGATCAGATCAAAAGAAGAACTCATTGAAGAACACATCTTGAAGATTGATTGATTGAAAATATGTCTTACAATGGATGCCTTGTGCGATGCACGATTACAAGTATGACCTAGAGGTAGTTGGACTATATATGGTGGTGATGGTGGCTATGGAGATGGAAATGGCGGTGGCTAGGGTTGATGAAAGGGGATGACGATGGTTTTGTTCTAGCTTCATTCGACACTCCCATCTTGACATTTTGATGGGTTCCCCTTTATAAAAGTTGTTCAGCTGGACGATCTACCATGGAAACCATGCCATACGACTGCTCATACAAGCGCTTGCGGTCATAGGGAACATCGTCTTTTTTGTGTTGTTTCTCCTGGCATGCCTCTTGTTGCTTCCTTCTTTCTTCATTTCCATTCCTTTCTATGTTCACACATGATTTCTTCCCTCTTTAGCCCATTTCCTATGGAAACCCATCAAAGAGAGGATTTGCAGAATCCTTTGCATTCATTAGTTATTAGTAGCAACATCGAAGTGAATATCTCGGTTTAAATGAAATATATCGGTTTAAACTAAGGGTGATTGTGTGTAAAAATATCACTCATCAACAGGGGGTGGCACCTTAAGTAGGATTGAAATCCACTACTACAATAGAATTCCCCTTAAGAACAAGCCATCAAAGTCTTCATTGTGGCTTCAGGATAACAACCTGGACTTTGGAGTACTTATTCTTCATGTCTTATTCTTGCTGATGCTTTCCAAGACTTGAAGGTGAATAATGAGCTTCGATGATGCTTATTGGTGGAGACTAAGGCGAGGTATTCATCGGTTAAGAAAGTTGAGATCTCGACTCGAGTCCCCTTGTTCCTCGTGATCATCATCCGGCAAATCTGTGTGTCTCCTTCTAAACTCCATTTCAACCTCTAGAAATATCCAGTAGGAAACCATGTCCTTCAACCATTATGGTAGAGCCATGAATTGCTCCGAGAATACCTTGCGGGAATTCGGGGCAACACCCTAAATTTGAGGGGCCAAGAATACCTTTGCACCTGATATTTCCATCCTCGAAGAGTATGTTGCAGAAACATGGAGCCCTTTTGAAATTTAGTGGTGCTCGGAGAAAGATACTTCATGAATCTGGAGTATTTTGCCGAGGTACGATGCCTTATGATTCCCCTGGTTGTATTTTCCAAGGAATTTTTGGAAATTTTTCTTGATTTTTATGTTATCATGAGCTTCTACATGAAATCCCAGTTGAAATAGGGCAAATCTGGTATTTTTTGGACCTCCATAGGCTTCTTTGGAAAAACCTGCGGCCTCGGGGATTATTTGCGAACATATCTGAGATGCACGGGCTTTTGCGCAATTTTTGAAACATCAAGGGTCTGTCTAGTGAAGTTCTGAAGCTCTCGAGGGCTTCCCTACAATTTTTCTTAAGGTGGACGTGCTCTTATGTGATTTCTCCAAAATCCAGGGATTGTTCTATAAAACTCATTCCCGATTAATTGGAAATACATTTTTTTTCTGTTAGGGCATACCTTGGCCTATTTCGGCCTACTCAGTGGGCCGCTCTTGGGCCTCTGGCCAATGCGGCGAGCTAGGTCAACCCGACCGTAGCCGAATCAGCAGCTTTGATCTAAGGGCTATGGGGGAGCCATGCAGTCCAATCTGATGACTCCCCCGGTCTTACTTCTCCCGCACAAAACCCTAGTTGGTCATTTTGTTCTCCACATTCTGTCGGCAGTGGCACCCTGCCCGTTGTTCCGTCGCGACGGTGCAGTCCGGACGGTCGTTGATACATCTCCAACATATCAATTTTTTTATTGCTTCTTCCTATTACATTATCAATCTTCTGCTTTATATGCAATTTTATATCATTTTTGGGAACTAATCTATTAACCTAGTGCCCAATGTTAGTTCCTATTTTTGCCAATTTAATTGTTTGACACAAAAACTGTAGCAAACACAGTCCAAACGTGATGAAACTTTACAATGATTTTTTCTGCACTAGAATGGACCCTGGAAGCATCATGAGGAGGCCATAAGATATATGAGTGGGCCACAAGCTCACACGACACGCCCCCAGGGGGCGCGCCACCTGAGTGTCGGGTGGTAGGTGTGACATATGCCGACGGTTGGCTAATCATTGTGGGAGCCAGTAAGACATCGCCGGTGCCTGGAAACGGGATAAGGCGAAGACATGCACGCCGGCGAATCTTACCCAGGTTCGGGGCTCTCCTAGGAGATAACACCCCTAGTCCTGCTCTGCGGGGTCTCCGCATGATCACTAGATCAACAAGTAGCTACAAGAGGCTCCTTGAGCTGTTTAGCTAGAGGAAGAAGAATGGCAAGACTAGCTCTTCTCTTCTCTCTATGTGGTGTCTAAAACTCTAAGAGTCAACGCTATGCATGGGTGCCTTGGGGGGCTTATATAGGCCTACCCCTAGGGGTACAATGGTAATCTGGCTGGACGTGGGTCTAGGTCGTCAGTGTCTGTAGTCGCCGGCTTCTCCGCTGGTCGCTGGGGCCCGCTGACTGGTGGGTCCCGCCAGCTGCCGGCCTCTTGGCCGACAGGCTAGGCCCACCGCCTCGGGGTCTTGTCGGCTGCTGGTTATTGTAGCCTTACTCTTGGTGATGATGGCTTTGTCGGGGTAAGCATGGCTACAGTGCCGCTGCCTGGCGGGCATTCACTGTAGCCTTACCTCATCTTATCTGCTTAATGGTCCACAAACTTCTAGGGTGGGGGCAGGCCGACTGCTAGGTGTCGGCCTCCCCCCAAGCCGACTGGTCAAGCTCGACCGCCTTCTGGTATCTCTCTGGCAGGAGGGGCCTGCCGCCTGCGGGCCGTCCTGATAGCCTGTCGTGGGCGACGTCATGGTCAACGTGGCAACAGTGTTGCGCCGGACGGGGAGTGGCCGCCCCGTACAACGCACTGTGGCCACGCTCGCTTTGGGATTCGGGGGTGGCAGACTTTACTATAGCCATGCCCCGTCTTATCGCTGTTATGTGGGTCCAAACTTTGAGGGTATGAGCTAGGCAGCCTGCTAGGAGTCGGCCACTCTAGTGGCCAGCTGCTAGGAGTTGGCCCTCTTCGAGAGAGCTCTTAGAGCCTTGCCGCCTTCCAGCAGCCGGCTGGTGGGACAGTCAGCCAAGAGAAGGCGGCCTTGCGTCTTGGATGTTCGAGGGCTCAGTCAGCCCGATATCTTTTGAAGAGCCAGGGGAGCCGGTTAGGCTAGCCATGGTCATCTACTCCGACAGTAGTCCCCGAAGCTGGTCGGGCTTCGCGGCTGAAAGAGGAACGAGAAGCCCAAGCAACTTCCTATCTTGAAGAGCCGACAGCTAAGAGCCGGCCACAATCAGTCGCGCCTCCTGGTACGTTTGGAGTCTAAAGGCGGGAACCAGCTGGCGCGCGCGCCAGGTGCCTGGCCGGCCGGCCGCCATCCGTGCGCCACATGGCACCCTTCGGCTGGACCAGCCTGCCAACCCACGCGCCCGACGGGACGTCGCTGCAGGCTGGGGCCCGCCACCACCACGCCTCGGCCCACGCGCGGATCTTCTGTCACCGAGGCGGATGGTTGGCATTACAGCAGCAATTACCGCACGCCGTTAAGGCGCAATAATCACGGGTCGTGGGGGAGTGGGCGCAGTTAATCCCACGTCCCCCATGTCTCGCCACCTCGGCTTCGTCGCACCACGGCTATAAATAGGGGGAGGGGAGCGACAGACGCACGCGTGCTCGCCTCCTACCCCGCCATCTTCCTCTTCTTCTTCTTCTCTGTCGCCGCTGCTGTTCGCCGCCGCGCCACTCTACCGGCCACCTTGTTGCGTTGTAGCTTGCCACCGCGGGGTCGCGCTCTCACTGTCGCCGCGCTTTCTCCGTTAGCCTCTCGTCTTCATGGCCCGCGCCGGAGCCTGGGACGGCTCCAACGTCCATGAAGACCACATCGATTTCCTCCGCAAGACGCGGCGGCTGCCCGGCGAGGACTACATGAGGGTCCGCCTCGCGACGGAGCGGGAGATCTCGCCGGCGCCGGAGGAGGGTGAGCGCGTCATCTGCCGGTCGCATTGCCTGCGCGGCCTCGGCCTGCCGGCGAGCGGCTTCTTCCGGGACTTCCTCGAGTTCTACAACCTCCAGCCGCACCACCTCACTCCGAACACAGTGGTGCTGTTGTCCGCCTTCGTCACCCTGTGGCGAGTTCTTCTACTCGACGTCCTCCCCACCATCGAGCTCTGGGGCGAGTTCTTCTACTCGAAGCTCGGCACCGTCGTCAAGAGCGTGTCGATGCAATGCGGCGCCTTCGTCGGGGTGCGGAGGTCGGCGGCCGAGAATCCATTTCCTCCCATCGCGTTGAGCCAGTCGGTGAAGATGTGGTAGCAGTCGTACTTCTACGTGAAGAGCATCTTCTCGGAGGGTGACTGGGTCAATTTTCCGGCTTACGTAGCCAGCCCGCCGACTGGGAAGCGTCATAGCTGGTCATATCGGGCCAGGTCGCTGTCGCCCTCTAGAGCCGCCGCCGTCTCGCGGCTCCGGGTGTTGGTGAAGTCGGAGGGCCTGACCGGGCCCGACTTGCTGACTACCTTCGTGGCGCGCTGGGTGCTCCCGCTCCAAGGTCGGCCTCACATGATATGCTAGATGAGCGGGCATCGAGACCCAAGCCGGCTGTGCACCAAGGAGATGCCTCACACGAAGGTAGCTCACATGGTGAACTACCTTGCAAACTGCCAATCCTCCACCTATGGTAAGTTTTCTTTTCTTCTTTTTTCTTCTCTTGCCGAGCTCTGCATGGCCGTCTTGGCCAATCGGCTTGTGGAACAGAGTCCCCTCCTCCAGCCGGCAGTCGGTGCCGTGGGGCTGGAGCATCAATTTCTCGCCGACCGGGCGGAGAGCAATGTGGACGACCCCGACTTGGGGGTGGCCGCCTTGGACGACGACACCGTGGGAGGGGGCGGCGAAGCAGGCGGCTCAGGGTTGGAGCCGGCCTCAAGGACTGGCCGGATGATGACGAGGGAGAAGTTGCCCCATGCCGCCAGCCGGCGCCTAACCAGCAGGGCGCAAGCTCGTCTTCCGCACCGGCTGCCCGAGGTGGCACGCAGAAACGCCTGGCCGCGCCGTCCATGTTCAGCAGCCGTCCGAAGAAGCCCAAGAGCTCAGTCGCGGCGACCAAGCGGGACGAAGCGGCCGCGAAGGCAACCCACTTCCGCAAAGTGGTGAAGGAGCCACAGATGGTTTTCGCGTAAGTGCTGACTCCCTCACGCAGTCTTTCTTTCTTCTTGCCAATGTTCTTCTGATTTTTCTTTATCTTGTTCGGAAACAGAGCTCCGTTCTCTCTTGAGCGGTCTGTCGCGGCTGGTTGGGGCAGCGGGAGGCTCCACCAGCACCCACCGCGTGGACCCTCGCGCCGAGCTCCAGGCGGCAACGCAACAGAACACGCGGGAGGCGCATGAGGTACGGGAGGCGGAGCAGCAGAGGGCGGCTGCCGGCAAGGCAGCGCAGGAGGCTGCGGAGTAGACTGCGAGGGCGCAGGCCGACACGATGGCCAAATCCCAGGCGGACGCTGCAGCCATGGCGTAGGCGGAGGAAGCCTTGCACAACCAGCCTCCACTTCTCGTCATCCCCCTCCGCTCGATGGCGCCTGAGAAACCAGTGGTGCCGCCAGAAGGTGCCGGCGGTGACCAGCCGGTCATGGAGAGGGAGGAGGGCGACGTCGTCGCCCCAGAGATGGGGGTAATTCCGCCAGTGCCGACTGCGGCAGACCAAGGTGGCCTTCCCAGCGTGCCGCCTGTGCCACTGGCTGGAGGCGAGCCGGCTGTGAGGACGGACCTCTTGGTCCGATCTCCGGCACGCCAGCGCACACGGAAGGCGGCCTCGGCGCCGAACCCACAGAAGGCCGTGGGTGCAAGCTCGTCAGCCCAGGAGCTGGAGACTGCGACCGTTAGCTCGCTGGGGTGGACGTCAGGAGGCGGGACAGCGGTGCTGAACGCGGCGGCGTAGGATGTCTGGACTCGTCTTCAGTCTCAGGGCGCCGCCTTGAAGAACTACAACCAGGAGTTCCTGGCGACGCGGTTAGCCATCCGGGTAAGCCATTCACCTTTTGCTTCTTGCTCTTGTATTCTTCCGTGGGGGCACGTCAGCGCACCAACTGGGTGTATTCCCTGAATTCCGAGTCGGCTGCTGAGCAGGCGGCTTGGAACTTCTTAGTAGACTCAGGTGCTGACTTGTCTTTATTTGTTCATCTGTCCTTTTTGCAGGACTATCATAACCTCCACGCAGCCGCCTTCAACTCCCATGCCTGGGAGCGGACTCAGAAGACCGCCGACTTGTCCGAGAGCCGGAGTAAGTGTTCCATCTATCTTTCAGGGGGGCGCGTCAGCGCACCCACTGGGTGTAGTCCCCGAGATTCGGGCCGACTACTGAGCTGTCAGGCCAGATCTTTTCTGGCGATCTCTTTCTCACTGTTTACTCTTCTTTTGTCATCTTTGCAGAGGCAAATGCCGACCTGCGGCAGCAACTGGGTGAGGCCCAGACCGTGCTCACTAGTAGAAAAAGGGTCAAACGTGCAGCACATTAGTGCCGGTTTGTATTAGAGCCGGCACTAATGTATACATTAGTGCCGGTTCCAACGGCTAGCCGGGCCGCTCTCAGTAGTACCGGTTCGTGGCTAACCTTTAGCACCGGTTCGTGCCACGAACCGGTACTAATGAGGGTGGTGGCAGGATGTTGTCAGTCTAGGCCCCCTCCAGCACCTTTATGTGACGCCCCGAGACCGTTGCGCCAGATGTCTTCCAGTTATTCGCTGTCATTGCCATGTCATTCGCTTGCGTGTTGCATCTTGCCATGTCATCATCCGCATTGCATCATCTTGTTTTTCAAAACTTGTATCCGTTCGGGTTCCCCCGGTTCTCTCCGTTGTCCGCTCGAGTCCGTACACACCGCACGCGCCGCTGCACCTCCAAATATTATTTTATAAGTGGCATAAAATGTTCTCGAATGGGTTGCAACTTGTCGTGCGGTCTTATTATAGTGTAGACAGACCGCCTGCCAAGTTTCATCGCATTCGGAGGCCATTTGATAGCCCAACCATTAAACCTACAACCGCAATATAGTCGGTCTATACGTCGGACGTTTTCGGTATCCGGAAACTGCTGCCGGGCCTCTGCTTCCTCTTCATGAAAGCAGAGCAGCCCGCTCGTCCCTTCGCATTGACGATCATGCCCAGCCAGGCCTCCTTGCCTCCCCTGCCACCTCACTGACCTGGGCCGAGCCCAGCTAGGTGAGCAGCCCAGCCGCCCAGTGCACTATTCAGATTCGGCCTATGTAGTTTTTTTCAGGTTCTGCGAATTTTGCTAATTATCCAGTAAATTCCAGTTTTACAGAAAAACCCCTCTTGTTCATGCATGTAATAACTAAATAACCATGCATCATATGTAAAAACTTTATATATGTAAAATGCTTAGAATTTTATCTAGTTTCATAATTTTCCACTTTCATCCATGTTAAAATATTGAAAACTGATGTTTGTATTAATTTGCATATATGACATGCTAAAATGGTTTAATTCATAACTAAGTAACCGTAGCTCGGTTTTTAATGTTCTTTATATGTAAATGGGGTGGAAAAATGCCTAGATTAACATGGTACACCTTATTTTCCTGTTAAACAACATTAACATTGTGTTTAGGGCAGAACAGTACCGAATCTAAAATATGCACATGGGGATTTTCCGGAATTGTTATTTGTTGTTCCGGCCTGATTTAAACTTGCCTAGTTAGGTAGTTTCATTATGCTCCACCTCTTGCCATGTTTAACAACATTTAACATTGTTGTGTACCTAAACGAGAGCGAACTAAATACTTGAATGTGGTGTTCCGTCCATATGCAACTCGTTGCATATTGAGCTCCACCTAATTTGTAGTGTTGTTTGTTGCACTTTGCCAGGCCATGCCATGCCTCATTAAACCGGACATGCATCATAGTTGGTTGTGCATCATGGCATGATTATGCGATGGTTGTTTACTATGTTGTTTCCATTTCTTTCCTCCGAAGGCCATCATGTCATAATTCTTCATTCTTAGCGTGTAGCTATTGTTCTCCAAATCTTACCGGTGATTCGTTCAAATATCCTCTAATCAGTTCATGTTCTCTTCATTCTCATGTATCTAAATCCCCTCAAATATCTTCATTCGTTTTCCAATTCTTCCCGGTGAATTGTGGCTTTGCTACATTCAATTTCAATTCTTACGGTGGTTCGTTCAATATTTCACCTCTTTCGTTATCATTTAATTCATTCGTTCTTTCCAATCCTACCGGTGGTTCGTTGAAGACCTTCCCAAGCTTGCGCCATATCTATCTTAATCCTTTCTACGAGAATAAGTGGCATGCCAAATCCATTGTGGGTCATCAATTTAATTGATGAGGGATAAGCATAATGTAATTCTTATTTTTGTTTCATCGAGTAAATTCAATTCCTTATTCCGGAGGTTCATCAAAAAATTCTTGGTTTCAATTGCACATCCTTCTTTTTTCGGAGTTCCAAGTTCTCTCGGTTATATAACCGCGAAGGTCCATCTAAATCATTGCAAGGCTTCACCTTGTGTTTTCAACTTCTCTTTCTTTTCATCATCCTTTCATTACCGGAGTTCTTCATGGAGGCTCTACATGGTGGTTCATCAAGGATTCTTTTCATTCTTCAATTCTCCTTCAAGATTTCTCTCGAAGTTATGACCCGCCAAGCTATACTCAAAATTAAACATGGTGCTTAACACATGTTTTGTATTGTGGAGTTCAAGTATTCTTCATCTTGCATTCTAAAGTGCAATTCGTTCTACCTTATCATTCGAGGTGGTATTATGTCATTCTTGATAATTTGAGTTCATGTCTCATGATTCACATGTTGTTAAGAATGAGGTATTTTAAATCCATCAATCTCTTCTTTGGAGTTATCTTGTGTTATGTTCACCTAAAGCCTTCCCTAAGGAATGTTGCTGTTATGGTGCTTATCAATGACCCAAGTTCTTCGTTTGTCCTCCCGGTGAATTAAGTCTCTCATCTCCTTGGTGATATCAATCCAATCTTTTGTTTTCATTAGTGGCAGGTTGTCACGTCATAATTTTGGGATGTCTCCCATAAGTCCACATCAAGCTTAAGCTTTCGTTGTTGATAATCCCAACAACTCCGTTCAACCCTTCTTTGTAAGGATGCTTTTCAAATTCAATTGTGGTAGAAACTGTCGGTTGTTTCTCCCTTCTTTCTTTACAACAATCTAGCTTCTATCCTTTCTTCTAGACACATTGTGATGTTGCTCTCTTCGACCCATCATCTTGTTTTGTCAAGATCATGTCCTTTTCTTGCTTATCCATTTAACCGGAGTGTTGTGCCCTCTGCTCAAGTTCTTTTCATTTTATCAAGTTTCGTATCACTTTTCAACCGGAGTGCCGTCTGAAATATTTCTTAACCCTTGTGCCATTCTTTCTTTAGTTCCGGAGGCTGTGTGTTGTTAATCTCTTTGAGTATCCTCTCATCTTGTCAAGTTCATGTTAAATTCCTTCCATTTTCAGTCGGAGTGCTGCCCAAATTATATCATTCTTATTCCTTCTCTACCTTGCTTAACCGGAATGTTGGACTATCATTCCTCTTTTAACTGAAGTCTCATCCAAGTGCCTTCATTTTGCCAAGTTCAGATTCTATTCCTTTCATTTCCATCCGGAGTGTTATATCATCTCTTCAATAATTTTTCATTTTATCTAGTTTTCTTCTCTTTTCTACCGGAGTGGTTTCAATATCTACCTTGTCACTTAACCTCTTGGTTCTCGTAATGCTCCTCGTTCCTCTTGTTGAACGGAGTGTTTTAATTTTGTTCACCTCCGTCCTGTCATTTCTTCAAGCTTTGCGACCTGGTTTGTTGGTTTCACTCATTGTCAAAGAAGCAACTAGTTTTGCCTCTCCTCTTCCTCTTCCGTTTCACTCCGGTGCCATTCTAGATCTCGGGACGAGATCCTCTTGTAGTGGTGGAGTGTTGTGACGCCCCGAGACCGTTGCGCCAGATGTCTTCCAGTTATTCGCTGTCATTGCCATGTCATTCGCTTGCGTGTTGCATCTTGCCATGTCATCATCCGCATTGCATCATCTTGTTTTTCAAAACTTGCATCCGTTCGGGTTCCCCCGGTTCTCTCCGTTGTCCGTTCGGAGTCCAGACACACTGGCACGCGCCCGCGGCACCTCTGAAATATTATTTTATAAGTGGCATAAAAATGTTCTGGGAATGGGTTGCAACTTGTCGTGCGGTCTTATTATAGTGTAGACAGACCGCCTGCCAAGTTTCATCGCATTTGGAGGCCATTTGATAGCCCAACCGTTAAACCTACAACCGCAATATAGTCGGTCTATATGTCGGACGTTTTCGGTATCCGCAAACTGCTGCCGGGCCTCTGCTTCCTCTTCAGCGAGCAGGAGCAGCCCGCTCGTCCCGCTCGCGTTGACCGCGGCCCAGCGCGTGGGCCTCCTTGCCTCCCCTGCCACCTCACCGACCTGGGCCGAGCCCAGCTAGGTGAGCAGCCCCGCCGCCCAGTGCACTATTCAGATTCGGCCTATTTAGTTTTTTTCAGGTTCTGCGAATTTTGCTAATTATCCAGTAAATTCCAGTTTTACAGAAAAACCCCTCTTGTTCATGCATGTAATAACTAAATAACCATGCATCATATGTAAAAACTTTATATATGTAAAATTCTTAGAATTTTATCTAGTTTCATAATTTTCCACTTTCATCCATGTTAAAATATTTAAAACAGATGTTTGTATTAATTTGCATATATGACATGCTAAAATGATTTAATTCATAACTAAATAACCGTAGCTCGGTTTTTAATGTTCTTTATATGTAAATGGGGTGGAAAAATGCCTAGATTAACATGGTACACCTTATTTTCCTGTTAAACAACATTAAAATTGTGTTTAGGGCAGAACAGTACAGAATCTAAAATATGCACATGGGGATTTTCTGGAATTGTTATTTGTTGTTCCGGCCTCATTTAAACTTGCCTAGTTAGGTAGTTTCATTATGCTCCACCTCTTGCCATGTTTAACAACATTTAACATTGTTGTGTACCTAAACGAGAGCGAACTAAATACTTGAATGTGGTGTTCCGTAAATATGCAACTCGTTGCATATTGAGCTCCACCTAATTTGTAGTGTTGTTTGTTGCACTTTGCCATGCCATGCCATGCCTCATTAAACCGGACATGCATCATACTTGGTTGTGCATCATGCCATGATTATGCGATGGTTGTTTACTATGTTGTTTGCTTCTTTCCGGTTTGCTTCTCTCGTTAGCTTCGGTTTCGTTCCGGAGTTGTGAGGATTCGTTCGACTACGTCCGTTTGTCTTCTTCATGGACTCGTTCTTCTTCCTAGCGGGATTTCAGGCAAGATGACCGCTACCTTGGATCTCACTACTATCATTGCTATGCTAGTTGCTTCGTTCTTTCGCTATGCTGCGCTACCTATTACCTGTTCATCAAGCCATCCCATATTGCCATGAACCTCTAACCTTTGACACCTTTCCTATGCAAACCGTTGTTTGGCTATGTTACCGCTTTGCTCAGCCCCTCTTATAGCGTTGCTAGTTGCAGGTAAAGTTGAAGATTTCTCCATGGTGGACAGGGTTTATGTTGGGATATCACAATATCTTTTATATTATTAATGCATCTATATACTTGGTAAAGGGTGGAAAGCTCGGCCTTATGCCTGGTGTTTTGTTCCACTCTTGCCGCCCTAGTTTCCGTCATACCGGTGTTATGTTCCCGGATTTTGCGTTCCTTACGCGATCGGGTGATTTATGGGACCCCCTTGACAGTTCGCTTTGAATAAAACTTGTCCAGCAAGGCCCAACCTTGGTTTTACCATTTGCCTCACCACCACCTATCCCTTTCCCTTGGGTCGGCCAGCCCAAGGGTCATCTTTATTTTAGCCCCCCCGGGCCAGTGCTTGTCTAAGTGTTGGTCCGAACCGAGCAGCCTGCGGGGCCACCTCGTGGCAACTCGAGGGCTGGTTTTACTCGTAGATTGACTTATCCGGTGTTGCCCTGAGAACGAGATATGTGCAGCTCCTATCGGGATTGTCGGCGCATCGGGCGGCTTTGCTGGTCTTGTTTTACCATTGTCGAAATGTCTTGATGTACCGGGATTCCGAGACTGATCGGGTCTTCCCGGGTGAAGGTCTATTCCTTCGATGATCGCGAGAGCTTGTCATGGGCTAAGTTGGGACACCCCTGCAGGGTATAAACTTTCGAGAGCCGTGCCCGCGGTTATGTGGCAGATGGGAATTTGTTATTGTCCGGTTGTAGACAACTTGACACTTGATCCGAATTAAAACGCATCAACCGAGTGTGTAGCCGTGATGGTCTCTTCTCGGCGGAGTCCGGGAAGTGAACACGTTTTCTGTGTTATGTTTGACGTAAGTAGGTGTTCGTGATCACCTCTTGATCATTGCTAGCTTCACGACCGCCCGCTTGTTTCTCTTCTCGCCTCATTTGCGTATGTTAGCCACCATACATTGCTTAGTCGCTGCTGCAACCTCACCAATTTACCCTCCTTTCCCATTAAGCTTTGCTAGTCTTGATACCCATGGTAATGGGATTGTTTGAGTCCTCGTGGCTCACCGATACTTCCAAAACCAGTTTGCGGTGCCTATGTTATCGAAAGGTGGCGCAACCAAGCTCAAGGAGGAGCTCAAGAAGATCTTGCCCTTTGTGTTGTTTCGTTCTAGTTGATCAAGAGTGGAGCCCAGCTAGGGTCGATCGGGGACCTTTATCGATTTGGGGTTCTTCTTTTATTTTGGTTCCGTAGTCGGACCTTGATTGTATCTGGATGATGTAATGCTTTATTCATGTAATTGTGTGAAGTGGCAATTGTAAGCCAACTATGTATCTCTTTCCCTTATGTATTACATGGGTTGTGTGAAGATTACCTCACTTGCGACATTGCTTTCAATGCGGTTATGCCTCTAAGTCGTGCTTCGACACGTGGGAGATATAGCCGCATCGAGGGCGTTACACTTTAGTACTGGTTCGTGCCACGAACCGGTACTAAAGGTTGTCCTACAGAAACCCTTCATCCACCCGAGCCACTCTGTTCTTCCCCTTTCCCCTCACTTCTCCTCTGTTCTTCCCCTTTCCCCTCGAGCTCCTCACAAATTTTACCCAAAATTTGTCAAGATTTGAAGGCCCCCATCCATTCAAATGATCACAAAGGTTAGCAACTTTGTCCTTTCAACTCTCATTGCTAGATTAGCTCTTCCCATGCTTTGTAGTTACTAATTTGTGAGTTTAGTAATTTGGGAGGAAATATATATATGTGCTAGTATTTGATTTATATGCAATTTGAGGTCAAAAATAACACTTAGTTTGCATATGTAGGTGTGGTTTACTTAGTGCCTTCTAAATCTCCGTCAGTAACCACCGTCGATCGCCAAGCACTGATCCGTCACCGGCACCACCTTGTGGTGAGCCTCTTGTTCATGTAATTTTATATAAAAATTGATGTTTGTGTGATTTGGATATATAGTTAATCATGTAATAATTATCTTACCCGACGTTGTTTGTTATACATAGTGCCATGGTTTTGATATCCGTCCCCGTCGGCCCTCGTCCTTGTTATGATTCGGATGTGGTATATTCTCTTTTAAAACTATTAGTTGCATTTCGTGTTTATGACAAATTATGCCCATCAAGTTGACATAGATATTTTTATCTAGGAGGTATGTGAACCGGAAATTCCAACCGACCCTATTGTCGATAGGTTAAATTTAGTTGAAAGAGAAAACGAGTACTTGAAAGAAAAATTGAAAAGAATTGAGGGGGAGAAGATGGAATTGGAGTTGCATGTTGCCGATGTCGTCGATGATCACAAGATCAAGATGGAGAAAATGCGCTTGAAGAATAGAAAGATTAGAAAATATGCCCTCGATAGTGAGGCTTGGTATCATTATGCTGTTGGATCAATTGTTACCTTAGTTGCGATCTTGATCGCATTTGTTGTTGCATTTAAATGCTTTAGCTAGAGAGTTATTTGTTTGTTGCATTTAAGTGTTGTATGAGCTTTATGTATGAACTTGTATTAATTTGGTCTATTCGGTGTTGTGTAATGAAGATGAGCCGACAATGGATGCACGATGACCGATGCTCTCCCCAGTTCGTTGAGGGCGTGCATACTTTTCTGCTTGCGGCTGAGGCAAACAAGCGGGTGGATGGTTTTATGCCTTGTCCATGTGGTGTCTGTAAGAATGGTCACAATTACTCAACGTCAAGAACCATTCACGTCCACCTGTTTGAGTCCGATTTCATGCCCCACTATAATGTTTGGACCAAGCACGGAGAAAGAGGGGTGAAAGCACATTTGCTCCCTGGGTGGTTTTGGTAATTAATGACAACATACCTTGTGGTTGGACTAATGCTTTCATCAAGTATGTTTCAGGAAATTCAATCACATTGGCATGGCAAAAGGACTGAAGAGGTGGACCCCTCAAAATGCTAAGGCAAGCATTGGCAAAAGCTCAAGACTCCATTTTTGGTTTAGTGATCCAAGATCACATTGAGTCCATAGGAAAAGCCAATACTATTAAAAGGGATGAGGTTATCATGATGATCTGGTTGCTCAAGTGCTTAGTGATACATCTCCTAGATTATCGCAACTTTCACCGCCATATACACTCATAAGTAGTCTCGGTCCCACCGATATTCCAAACTCACCACACCGAGATGAACCACCTCAGCCATAAGCCAAACCCTAGAAAACTTGGATTTTCCGATTCGAACTCGGTCTCACCGAAACTTGAGTTGCCAAGCTTCAGAATCTTCGTCATCAAATCGGTGTCACCGAGATGATGAAGTCGGTCCCACCGAAACTGGCATGCTCTTGTCATTGCATGAATCGGACTAACCGAGATTGTATTTTCGGTCCCACCGAAAATCCCAACGTTCACATTATTTGAACTACCGGTCTCACCGAGTTGTCCACTTCGGTCCCACCGAGATTGCTCAAATGTGTGTAACGGTTGGATTTTGTGTGGAGGCTATAAATACCCCTCCACCCCCTCTTCATTCGTGGAGAGAGCCATCAGAAAGAACTACCACTCCTACATTACATTTCTGAGAAGAGAACTACCTATCCTTGTGTTGAGATCAAGTTGCTCCACTCCCACCATATGAAGCTTGATCTCTAGCCTTCCCAAGTTGCTTTCCACTCAATCCTTTCTTCCACCACAGCCAAATCAGTGAGGAGAGTTGAGTGTTGGGGAGATTATCATTTGAAGCACAAGAGCAAGGAGTTCATCATCATCTACAACATCTATTACCTTTTGGAGGGTGGTGCCTCCTAGATTGGTTAGGTGTCGC
Organism: Aegilops speltoides; assembly: GCA_021437245.1. NCBI lineage: Eukaryota > Viridiplantae > Streptophyta > Magnoliopsida > Poales > Poaceae > Aegilops > Aegilops speltoides. The sequence goes on along the minus strand of CM038145.1, from coordinate 318,251,334 downwards.
TTGGGAGCCTCCGTCGAGATGTGGAGTTGAACCAAGAAGTTTGTAAGGGCAAGGAGATCGCCTACTTCGTGAAGATCTACCCCGAGTAAGGCTAGCCCTCCGTGGGCGTAGGCCATGATGGAATAGACAAGGTTGCTTCTTCGTGGACCCTTCGTGGGTGGAGCCCTCTGTGGACTCTCGTAGCCGTTACCCTCCATGGGTTGAAGTCTCCATCAACGTGGAAGTACGATAGCACCACCAATCGGAACCACGAGAAAAATCACCGCGTCTCCAAATTGCGTTTGATCTTCTCCACTTCTCTTTACTACTTGTGCAATTTACTTTCCGCTGCCCATACTCTAGAATTGCATGTGTAGTGTGCTACTTGACTTGTGTGTTATGCAAAATTTGCCAAAATCTGTCCTTGATAAAAGACAGAATTTTTATCTTGTCGAGTAGTCTAATCACCCCCCCTCTAGACACTCTCACCTTCTTCGATCCCTCAATTGGTATCAGAGCTTTGGTCTCCATTGCTTTGGTTTACACACCATTGGAGGAAGATGGACGGTTCACGCTTTGGGAGTGTTAGCCATAGAGTGCCTATTCTTAATGGAGTGTCCTATAACTCGTGGAGGATTGAAATGCTTATTATCTTTAAGACATACAACTTATGCAAATATGTTGAGACCCCTATGTGCCTCCATTTGACTCCTTGCACCCTACCATGGATGAAGAGCTTGATTTGCTTCAGAACCTTAGGACTGTAAATCTTATCATTAGAGGGTTACCCGATAACTTGCTTAAGCTCGTTACAAACTTTGAGTGCGCTTATGCTATGTGGAAGTTCTTGGAAGAACTTTATCCGGACTACTCTTTGAGAGGTCTTGATGAAATTCTATACAAGACTATTGAATTTGATATGATGCGCCCCAATGATCCCAACTTTGATAAATGCTTCTTTGAGCTTCGTGATCTTATGAAAAAGAAGGGTGATCCCGGTCTTATCAATGTTCTAATTAGAAATGCTCTTGTATTGCATTCCGATGATTATTGTCACATTGACAAAACTAATGCAAGTAATTATCAAATTGACCTAGGTGTTGATGATGAACAATCTATGGGTCAATATGATGATGAGCATGAGCATGATGATGATTACTCCGATTCGGACACCGATCTAGACAAGATCATGAAGAGTCTCAATCTTATGGCAAATCGAGAGACTACATATCCGGTGGAAAAGAGTGGATTCTTGATAGTGGATGCACCACCACATGACCGGAGACAAAGATATGTTTCGAGAGCTTGCAAAGAACGATGGTCCACGCAAGTATGTGACTTTTGGAGACAACTCCAAGGGTAAGGTACTTGGCCTTGGTAAGGTGGCCATATCTCATGATAGCTCTATTCAAAATGTCATGCTTGTAGAATCACTTGGATACAATTTACTTTCCGTGTCTAGATTAGCTGACTTTGGATTCAATGTGCTATTCATCAAGTAGATTGCCAAGTCTTTCGTCGTGACAATCATAACATGGCGCTTACGGTATCCGTAGAGGTGATCTATATATTGTTGATTTCACTAAGAAAGCCCAACCTAGAGCTTGCTTCATTGCTAAATCCGCTAAAGGTTGGTTATGGCATAGAAGGCTTGGACATGTTGGTATGCGAAATCTAGACAAGCTAATCAAAGGTGATCATATTCTTGGCGTTAAAGATGTTTTCTTTGACAAAGATAGACTTTGTAGTGCTTGTCAAGCAGGAAAAAACTAGGTGGAAGTCATCCCGTGAAGAACATCATGACCACAAGGAGACCGCTTGAGCTTCTTCATATGGATCTCTTCGGTCCCAATGCTTACAAAAGCCTTGGTGGTAACTCCTTTGGTCTAGTTATAGTTGATGATTATTCTAGATTTACGTGGGTATTTTTCCTTGATGACAAATCGCAGTTCGTAAAATCTTCAAAACCTTCGCCGAAAGGCCCAAAATCAATTTGAGGTGAAGATCAAGAAAGTTCGGAGGACAATGGAACGGAGTTCAAGAACGCCAATGTAGACTCTTTTCTTGATGAGGAAGGATTCTACATGAGTTCTCGACTCGTACACTCCTCAACAAAATGGAGTTGTTGAGAGGAAGAACCGACGCTCATAGAGATGGCGAGAACGATGCTTGATGAATACAAGACACGAAACATTTTTGGGGGAAGCAATCGAGACAGCTTGTCATGCTATCAACATGCTTTATCTTCATAAGCTCCTCGGCAAGACATCATCGAGCTCCTCACCGTAACAAACCCCAAGTGGGATACTTTCGTGTCTTTGGTTGAAATGCTATATCCTTGATAAGCATCGTCGGTCTAAATTTGCTCCTAAAACTCATGAAGGCTTTTTTCTTGGTTATGGATCAAACTCCCACACCTACCGTGTCTACAATAATTTCACCCGAAAGGTTGAAGAGATGGTAGACGTGAAGTTTGATGAATCTAATGGCTCGCAAGTAGAGCAAATGCCTATTGATGTAGGAGACAAGGACCCATCGGAAGCCATCCAAGATTTATCTATTGGAAAGATCCGTCCCATGGAAGTGAAGGAGAGTACCTCATCTACATATGTGGAGCCCCCACCTCACGGCAAGATGAACCTCAAGGCAACATGGAGGCCTCCACAAGTGGAACTCACCAAGATGAGGAAGTGCAACAAGAAGATCCACCACAACCTCCTTCTCCACCGCCTCAAGACAACACCAACAACAATGAAGAAGAAGAAGAGGAAGTTGAAGATGATGAGGAAGCTCAGCCACAACCTCAACAAAAGCTATCCCGAGTCCGAGCAAGAGTCAAGAAAAATCATCCCGTGGAACAAATGATCAATGACATCAACTCCGGGAGAATTACTTGCTCTAAAACTCGCTTAGCTAACTTTTGTGAGCATTACTCATTTATCTCTAGTATTGAACCTATGAAGGTAGAAGAAGCACTTGAAGACCCGGATTGGGTGAACGCTATGCACGAAGAGCTACACAACTTCGAGAGGAACAAGGTATGGACTTTGGTAGAGAAGCCCAAGGATGATCAAAACGTCATTGGAACCAAATGGGTGTTTCGGAACAAGCAAGATGAAGATGGACAAGTCATCCGCAACAAGGCTCGTCTCGTAGCTCAAGGTTACACACAAGTCGAAGGTATGGACTATGGTGAGACCTATGCCCCCGTTGCTAGACTTGAGTCCATACGCATTCTTCTTGCTTATGCCAATCACCATGATATTACTCTCTATCAAATGGATATCAAAAGTGCTTTCCTAAATGGTGAAATTGAGGAGGAAGTATTTGTGAAACAACCTCCGGATTTGTGAATCCCAAAAGCCTAATCATGTTTACAAGTTGCACAAAGCTCTTTATGGTCTTAAACAAGCTCCTAGAGCTTGGTACAAATGCTTGACTAGCTTTCTTCTTGAAAAAGGCTTTGAGATTGGAAAGATAGATTCAACGCTGTTCACGAAAAGGGTTGATGGTGAACTATTTGTGTGCCAAATATATGTTGATGATATTATCTTTGGTTCAACTAACCCTCATTTTAGCGAGAAGTTTGGAAAGCTCATGTCGGAGAAGTATGAGATGTCCATGATGAGTGAACTCAAATTCTTCCTTGGGTTGCAAATCAAGCAATCTAAGGAGGGTACCTTTGTCTCACAAACAAAGTACACCAAGGATCTCTTCAAGAAGTTCAACATGCAAGAAAGAAGGTATGAGAACCCCATGCCTACAAGTGGACATAATGACTTGACAAAAGATGGAGAACCCGTTGATCAAAAGGTTTACCGATCTATGATTGGTTCTCTACTATATCTTTGTGCTTCGCGTCCTGACATAATGTTGAGTGTATGCATGTGTGCTCGATATCAAGCTGCCCCTAAAGAATGTCATCTTAAAGCTGTTAAAAGGATTGTGAGATATTTGATACACACACCAAACTTTGGCATTTGGTATCCTAAGAGGGCCTCTTTCGACCTTGTTGGCTATTCCGACTCGGACTATGCCGTGACAGGTTGATAGAAAGTCAACTTCGGCACGTGTCAATTCCTTGGTCGATCCCTTGTATCTTGGTCCTCCAAGAAACAAAATTCGTATCATTATCCACTCTGAAGCGTAATATATTGCTGCTGGTTCGTGTTGTGCTCAATTGCTATGGATGACACAAACGCTTAAGGATTATGGGATACATGTGAGACATGTTCCCTTGCTTTGTGACAATGAGAGTGCGATTAAAATTGGACATAATCCGTGCAACACTCTCGAACTAAACATATTGAAGTTCGTCACCATTTCATTCGTGATCACATTGCCAAGGGCTGACATCAATCTTAAGCATGTTCGATTGACAAACAACTCGCTGATATCTTTACAAAACCTCTTGATGAGAAGGTGTTTTGTCGCTTAAGGAGTGAGTTGAACATCATTAATGCTTCAAACTTGGAGTGAGAACTCCATTGATGCATGCAAGGCATGAGCCTACTTGACTAATCCTTGATATTTCTCTTATGATGATGATCATATGTCTTGGACACATTTGCCTCCTTGTATTGCATCTAACTCCTTGCGGTACTTGGATGATCTACATTCCACAAGATTACCACACACTCAAATCATGAGTAATCTTGTCATTGACCAAGTATCTAGCCCTTTGGGATGTTGAGTTCAAGGAACAAAATTCCACATATCCTTTTGACATCTTATACATCTAGTATTTCACTCTTGTCATCTTGGATATCCTTGAGTATTTCCTTGCTTGCCTAACCCATGTAGGAAGATGAACTACACAAGTGGAAATGGCGCTCCAACTTCACATTCAATGAGCACCTACATCAAGTTCACCTACATGAGCAACGCAACAACAAGCCCAAGGTATGTTCTTCACATCTTTAAGGAGCTTTGCTCAAAGTCATGAGTACAAGCAGCTTCATAAGATGTGATCACATCGAATGCTTAATCGAAAAATGGCAACCCCATTTTGAGCTTAAACATGAGTATGACCTATGATCAAATGTTCTCATTTGACTCCTAAGTCAATATACTCAAACATAGGTGACCTTGTCGCCGACCTTTATCTAGATGAAGTACATATGTTTTGGAGTCATTCTATTTTCTCTTATGTTCTCTCATTGAGTTTTCTTTAAAAAAAACTTCATCTAGGAATCTTTTTCATTTCTATTCTTCTGTCCTTGTGAATATCCTTCTGGCTCTGATCAATTCCTCGAAAATCATTCACAAATTCATTGCAAATCCTTTGAAACATTCCTCGCAAAGTGAGATGAATTATTTCTGTATTTCCTTGGAATTAAACTCGGCGTCACCGATTTAAATATTTCGGTCTAACCAAAAAGGATCTACCCTAAGTCCCTGACTTTCGGACCCACCGATCCATCTTACTTCGGTGTCACCGATTTATTTCTTCCAAGATATCATCTTCTGCAGCTCCACTCAATGATCCTCTATGCATGTTCCTTTTTGCCCTGTTGTGATTCTTAAGGATCCCACTTCTTTCTTTCCATTTTCCCTGACCTTCCTAGTTTGTTGTCCTTTTCGGCACTTGATGTCAAAGGGGGAGAAGACTTAGGGGGAGAGGAGAAGATTTAGGGGGAGAAGAAGAGCAATCTTACCTTAAGGGGGAGAGAATCACATCAAAGCTTTGCCGTGTTTTTCATTTGGCATCATTCTTTTGATTTTGCTCTTTCCATCAAACCCCTTGATCTGAGAGAACTCAAAGGGAGAGGAATCTTCACAATTGATATCTTATGGAAAGCAAAATCTCTCAGAGTTCATTGAAAATCTTTTAGTTTCGGAGACTGTTTGCTGATTCAAGCTTGTGCTCAATATGAGACACTCTTTATACATGTCATCCCTGGCTTGGTACTCTTGATGTTCTTGCAGTTGGTTGAGGAAATACTCTTGTGTTATCTAACCTTGTTTTCCCAAGTTTATCTCTTCAGGTACAATGCCAAGGAACCTCAAGGTAAGTATATGCACTTTGCAAAATGTGCATGATGGTGACTTGCTTGTGAATACTTGTTTGCAAGAAATCACCATGCACATATGCATTATCACTCACTGCTTTTCATCTGCTCTGATGCATATAGCCAAGCTGCATGTAGCACATCTTGCTTTTCTCTCTTGTGTGCTTGTGGTAGTCCAAAACCATAATTTATGAAAATCTTGCACACTTGTAGGGGAGCCTGTAATACATGTTTGTCAAAGCTTTAAGTGATAATTCTGTCTTTCTTTCAAGAAGCTTTGATGTCTTGTTTAGTGTGTTGCCATCAATTACCAAAAGGGGAGATTGAAAGCACATTTGCTCCCTGGTGGTTTTGGTAATTAATGACAACATACCTTGTGGTTGGACTAATGCTTTCATCAAGTATGTTTCAGAAATTCAATCACATTGGCATGGCAAAAGGATGAAGAGGTGGACCCCTCAAAATGCTAAGGCAAGGATTGGCAAAAGCTCAAGACTCCATTTTTGGTTTAGTGATCCAAGATCACATTGAGTCCATAGGAAAAGCCAATACTATTAAAAGGGGATGAGGTTATGATGATGATCTGGTTGCTCAAGTGCTTAGTGATACATCTCCTAGATTATCAGCAACTTTCACTGCCATATACACTCATAAGTAGTCTCGGTCCCACCGATATTCCAAACTCAGTCACACCGAGATGAACCACCTCAGCCAAAAGCCAAACCCTAGAAAACTCGGATTTTCCGATTCTGAACTCGGTCTCACCGAAACATGAGTTGCCAAGCTTCAGAATCTTCATCATCAAATCGGTGTCACCGAGATGATGAAGTCGGTCCCACCAAACTGGCATGCTCTTGTCATTGCACGAATCGGACTAACCGAGATTGTATTTTCGGTCCCACCGAAAATCCCAACGCTCACATTATTTGAACTATCGGTCTCACCGAGTTGTCCACTTCGTCCCACCGAGATTGCTCAAATGTGTGTAACGGTTGGATTTTGTGTGGAGGCTATAAATACCCTCCACCCCTCTTCATTCGTGGAGAGAGCCATCGAAAGAACTACCACTCCTACCTTACATTTCGAGAAGAGAACTACCTACCCTTGTGTTGAGATCAAGTTGCTCCACCCCACCATATGAAGCTTGATCTCTAGCCTTCCCAAGTTGCTTTCCACTCAATCCTTTCTTCCACCACAGCCAAATCAGTGAGGAGAGTAGAGTGTTGGGGAGATTATCATTTGAAGCACAAGAGCAAGGAGTTCATCATCATCTACAACATCTATTACCTTTTGGAGGGTGGTGCCTCCTAGATTGGTTAGGTGTCGCTTGGGAGCCTCCGTCGAGATGTGGAGTTGAACCAAGAAGTTTGTAAGGGCAAGGAGATCGCCTACTTCGTGAAGATCTACCCCGAGTAAGGCTAGCCCTCCGTGGGCGTGGCCATGATGGAATAGACAAGGTTGCTTCTTCGTGGACCCTTCGTGGGTGGAGCCCTCCGTGGACTCTCGCAGCCGTTACCCTCCGTGGGTTGAAGTCTCCATCAACGTGGAAGTACGATAGCACCACCTATCGGAACCACGAGAAAAATCACCGCGTCTCCAAATTGCGTTTGATCTTCTCCACTTCTCTTTACTACTTGTGCAATTTACTTTCCGCTGCCCATACTCTAGAATTGCATGTGTAGTGTGCTACTTGACTTGTGTGTTATGCAAAATCTGCCAAAATCTGTCCTTGATAAAAGACAGAATTTTTATCTTGTCGAGTAGTCTAATCACCCCCCCTCTAGACACTCTCACCTTCTTCGATCCCTCAAGGGGTTATGATGGAAGACAATGAAGAAGAAGAGGACGACGACAACTATCCTGGCCATGGGTTCCCTGAATACGATGATACATCAATGGGGGAAGAAGCTGAGCCGGTAATGCGGGAAGAAGCTGAGCCGGCAATGCGGGAAGAAGTCAAGAAGAGGCATCGATGAGCCCGTTGATGATCTAGGTCGAGCCATTGCCGATGCAAAGAGAAACTGCGCAAGTGATTTGGAGAAGAAGAAGTTGCAGCGCATGTTAGAGGATCACAAAAATTGTTGTACCCGAATTCGTGGGTGACAAGAAAAAGCTGGGCACCACACTGGAATTGCTGCAATGGAAGGCGAGAATGGTGTATCTGACAAGGGATTTGGAAAGTTGCTGGTAATGATAAAGGATATGCTTCCAAAGGACAACGAATTGCTCGAGAGTACGTACGAAGCAAAGAAGGCTGTCTGCCCTCTAGGGTTAGAGGTGTAGAAGATGCATGCCCTAATGATTGCATCCTCTACCGCGGTGAGTACGAGGATTTGAACGCTTGCCCGGTATGTGGTGCATTGCGCTATAAGATCAGCCGCGATGAGCCTGGTGATGTCGAGGGCGAGCGCCCCAGGAAGAAGATTCCTGCCAAGGTGATGTGGTATTCTCCTATAATACCACAGTTGAAACGTTTGTTCCAAAACAAAGAGCATGCCAAGGCGTCGCGATGGCACGAGAAGACCGTAAGAAAGACGGAAAGTTGAGAGTACCACGACGGGTCGCAGTGGAGAAAAATCGAAAGAAAGTACGGGAAGGAGTTTGCGATGATGCAAGGAGAGTATGGTTTGGTCTAAGCGCAGATGGCATTAATCCTTTTGGGGAGCAGAGCAGCAACCATAGCACCTGGCCCGTGACTCTATGTTTGTATAACCTTCCTCCTTGGTTGTGCATGAAGCGAAGTTCATTATGATGCGGTGCTCATCCAAGGCCCTAAGCAACCCGACAACGACATTGATGTGTACCTAAGGCCATTAGTTGAAGAACTCTTACAGCTGTGGAATGGAACAGTGTACGCGTCGTGGGATGAGCACATGGGGAAGAATTTGACCTCAAGGCGTTGCTGTTCGTGACCATCAATGATTGGCCTGCTCTCAAGAACCTTCGTGACGCACAAACAAGGGATACCGCGGATGCACGCCTGCTTGGATGATACCGACGATATATATTTGAATAGTTGTAAGAAGAATGTGTACAGGACATCGTCGATTTCTTCCGAGCAGGCATCCCGTAAGAAAGAAAGACAAGCATTTCAAAGGTGAGGCGGTCACGGACGAAGCCTCGCCACCGTCTCGGTGCTGATGTACATGATATGGTCAAGGATTTGAAGGTGATATTTGGAAAGGGTCCCGCGGACAACCTGTTCGAAGGACGCGACGGACGCGCACCCATGTGGAAGAAGAAATCTATATTTTGGGACCTGCCATATTGGAAAGACCTAGAGGTCCGCTCCACAATCGATGTGATGCACGCCACGAAGAATCTTTGCGTGACCCTGCTTGGCTTCTTGGGCGTGTATGGGAAGACAAAAGATACACCGAGGCACGGAGGACCAGCAACGTATGCACGGAGAAGACGGCATACATCGTGGTCATGCAAGCTACGCCTTACCAAAGAAGAGAAGGAAATCTTCTTTGAATGCCTGCCAGATATTAAGGTACCGTCGGCTTCGTCGAATATAACGGGAATAATAAACATGGCAGAAAAAGTTCCGAACCTAAAGTCTCATGACTGCCACGTGATTATGACGCAACTGCTTCCGGTTGCATTGAGGGGCTTCTACCGAAAACGCTCGATTAGCCATTGTGAAGCTATGTGCATTTCTCAATGCAATCTCTCGAAGGTAATCGATCCGAAATCATACCAAGGTTACGAATGATTTGGTGCAATGTCTTGTCGGTTTCGAGTTGGTGTTCCCACCATCCTTCTTCAACATCATGACGCACGTCCTAGTTCACCTATGCGAGGAGATTAACATTTTGGGTCCTCTATTTCTACACAATATGTTCCCTTTGAGAGGTTCATGGAGTCTTAAAGAAATATGTTCATAACCGTGCTAGGCCGAAGGAAGCATCTCCAAGGGCCATCAAAATGAGGAGGTCATTGAGTTTTGTATTGACTTTATTCGACCTTAAGCCGATTGGTGTTCCTGAATCGCGGCATAAGGGGGCAGATCGATGGAAAAGGCACGCTAGGAGGGAACAAATAATATGTATGGACGGACATTCTCTCACTTTGAAGCACACTACACAGTTCTCTGAATTCCACCTTGGTGGCTCCGTATATGGATGAACACAAGAATTTGCTACGCCCAAACACTCGGAGCGGTCTGATGAGTGGATTACACGTGAACAAACCAGGAGTTTCGCCAACTGGTTGCAGACACGTACCATGCATGACACCTCTATTGAAGATGACATGTACTTGCTATCCGAGTTACCATCTTCGAATATAATGACTTTCAAAGGGTACGAGATAAATGGTAATACATTTTACACGATCGCCCAAGATAAGAAGAGCACCAACCAAAACAGTGGTGTCCGCTTTGATGCAAAAATCAAGACGGGAAAGGAAACATATTATGGTTATATACAAGACATATGGGAACTTGACTGTCGACGTGGTTTAAAGGTCCCTTTGTTTCGGTGCAAATGGGTCAATATGACACGAGGCGGGGTAACGGAAGACCCGCAGTACGGAATGACAACAGTGGATCTCAACAATCTTGCGTATGCAGACGAACCATTCGTCCTAGCCAATGATGTGGCACAGGTTTTCTATGTGAAGGACATGTCTACCAAGCCAAGAAAAAGAAAAGATAAGGAAGCGAATGCATTGTACAATGAGCCAAAGCGCACATAGTTCTTTACGGGAAGAGAAACATCGTGGAGTGGATGACAAGACAGACAAGTCGAAAGATTATGAAAAGTTTGATGAAATTGCTCCATTCACAAAGTGAATATTGGCCCGAGCATCCCGTTAAATGATGAAGATTTTCCATGGTTACGGCGCAAAGGGACACACGCGAAGAAAAAGTTTCACACCCAAAGATCTGAGATGTGATCGGCTTCACTATCATCACTTTCTTCGTGTTTCACACCCGGAGGGAATGTCTGTAATAGTTAGGGTAGTTATGTGTTTTGGCATTTGAAACGTGAAGAAATTTTATCTGCAAACAAATTCTTTTCATGCATTTACTGATTTTTTTCCAAATAAATGACCCTGAAATTGAAAAGCAATTCAAATGAACTCAGAAAAGGTTGAAAGTTGGCATGGTATCATAATTTTATACAAATAGCATGTGCAAGAAAGTAGAGAGGGTTACGGCAAAAACTGGATGCACTTCGTGTACAAAATGGACAATCTCTTTCGAAGTATCAGGGTTTCCGACGAAAACTAAACTATTACAAAGGCATTTCATTTTTTAAATCACTAAACATTATTAAATTGAATATAATGATAAAACACACTAATATTAAACATAAGAAAAAAGAATCACTGAAAAAACTTTTTTCAAAGTTAAGTTATTCACAAACTAGTGATTCACACAAATTTCAAATAATTCAAAATTTAAACTATTCAAATTTGAAATCTACTGGCACTAACAGAAAGTTTGTAAGTTTTTGTACCTAAAGCAAAATTATTCACAAAGAAACTCTAAATACAGCAAAAAACAACTCAAAAATAAATAAAACAAAAAAATAAAGCAAAAACAAATTAAGAAAAAAAAAGCTCGCTTACTGGGCCAAAGCGGCCTGCATACGACTAGCGACACAACCTTTCGTTGGGCCAGGATGCAGGCCTGCGAAGGCCCAGTAGGCCCACAAGGCGAGGAGGACAGGTAGGCCCAGTAGGCCTGATTAGGAGAGGAGCTCGAGAGAGCTACCGCACTGGGGCTTATAAACCAGTGCGGTAGCCCCTCGACTAGCGAGGTGGGACTAAACTTCAAGACAAGCACTGCTGGGCCAACAAGACACCCTTTAGTACCGGGTGGTGGCACAAACCGGTACTAAAAGGGGGGCCCCATCCCCGTCATCACCGCCCCCGTCCCCGTCGTCGCCGCCCCGGCCCGTACGTCCCCGTCCCCGTCGTCGCCGCGCCCGTCGCCATCCCCATCGCCGCGCGCCCCCCGTCGCCTCTCGCCTAGCCGGCCGGTGAGCGCGCACACACACACACACATACATTTTTAGTTATAGATTTTTCTGTTTTTAAGAAATTGTTAGACATTTTTCTGTTTTTTAGAAATACTTAGAAATGTTAGAATTGTTAGAAATGTTTGAAATTGTTAGAATTTTTTTCTGTTTTTTAGTTATAGAAATAGTTATAAAAAAGTTAGAATTGTTAGAAATTTTTCTGTTTTTAGTTATAGAAATAGTTATAAAATGTTAGTTATATATATAGAAATGTTATAATTTTTTCTGTTTTTAGTTATAGAAATATTAGAAATGTTATAGAAATGTTAGTTATATATAGCATTGTTAGAAATGTTATAGAAATGTTAGTTATATAGAAATGTTAGAAATTTTAGTTATCAAAATCCAATCATTAAAAAATGTTACTTTTTATGGGCATATAGCTAGTATTTGTTCTCGACGATGCCCGCCCTCATCCTCGTCGTCGACCCGTCCCATGACGACGCCCACCCGACCCATGTCCGGACTGGGCTCGCCAGCTGGCACCGGAGGTGCTGCTTGAGGGCGCCGCTTGACGAGAAACCCGCCGCGGGTCCATCGTCGACCTCGATCTCGCTTGGTGGCGTTCGCGTGGGCGATTTGGTGAGGAGGACCCGGCCTCGCGGAGGTGGTACGTCGCCGTGTCAGGGAGGAGGACGAGCACGTCCATCGCTACATGGTTGCGTTAGAGGGCGGCAGGTTCTCCAATACGTGGCAGTATCTTCGGGGATCTCACTTCAGCTATGATCCTGTGAGGGTTCCTTCTCTTTGGGTGTCCACTGCCCGCGCCGGAGGAACCGCGAGTGTCCTAGATTCTTCTATAGTATTCGATCTTTATTAGCTAATATCCAGTGATGTACTATTCAATATTATATATTATTCGAGACGATGTATTCGAGATTATATCTATTATTCTAGACGATGTATTCGAGATTATATCTATTATTTGAGATTTGAATACTAAATTGTTTTATATTTCTTTTGGATTAGTTAAACAAAAGCTATGGCAGACAATACCGACAGAGAGGGAGAATAGACCATGTTCGATATGATACGTGGGGCAGATGATAATCAAAATGAAGAAGATTATGACGGCTCCGAATTTCTAAACAACACCAGAGAGGGTGATATGATATTCGATCACGATGAAGTCATGAATGATTATGACGATGACGAAGAACATGATCCTGAAATAACAAACACCAATGAGGTATATATATATTTATATAAGCAGGCATCTGGTGATCATCACATGTTTTAAATGACTTGAAGATATATTAACGAATCGATCTTTGTTCTTTCAGCCATCCGGATCGAGCAAATCTTCGAGCAAAAGGATTTAAACGAGGCCCGAACAAAAAGTTGAAGCCGGGCGAAAGTACAATATCGAGGCATGCGGCCCTCTTGGCAAACCAAGAGCGCCTAAGAAGATTGCGGACAAGTTCATTCGTCGGTCGGGAGTTCTTGTGAAGGACCAACTCCCGATCAAACTTCAAGAATGGAGAGCGCCAGCAAAGCCACATCCATATGTTACTTATGTTGACAAGAATCAAAAAGATCTGCTTTGGGATACTCTCATGGAACATTTGACCCTACCAGATCATTTCACGTAGCGTATGTGCGAAAGTCAAAGAGGCTGCTCTTAAGATGATGGTGACTGCATTCAAGAACTACAAGAATGGTGAATGGAACAAGTACGTCAACGGAGGAAGGAAGACTCCAGTATTCAAGGGAACATTGGAGAACCAACGTGATCATTGGGACGATTTCATGAAATTCAAGGATTGAATTAGCTAAGGAACGGTCGAGAATAAACAAGAAGAATGCCGAAAAAAGGATAAGTTCCATAAGTCGGGGCCGGTGGCTATCGCGGTGGCAATGCCTAAGTGGGATAAGTCGAGAAAGAGATGGAGGATGCAGGTGTCACTCCGGCTACTAAGAGCTGGCCCCAGTGGTCGGACTTGGTTCTATGCGCATGGGGGAGTTGGAACGGAGACGTGCAATGTTTCGACGAGGGCAAGTCTGAAGGGAGCCGACGATGCGATACTTGTTGCAATAGAAGAGGCACGAACGGGGTGTTCCAGCCCAACAGAGAGAACGACGAGCTTACGCGTGCCACAGGAAATCTGAACACCCGGAAGAACACGAGGCAAGGGCGCCTGTCGTGGTATGAGGGGTTTTCAGACTGGAACAACGACTACAGAACCCGTGCGAGAAAGAATATAGCGGAGGAGAAGAAGAGGAAGATGGAGGAGGAGCAGAGGAAGCGGGACTATGAACGCCTTCAAGGCCTAGAAGCAAGTCAAGCGGAATTGGCAGTCAAATTCCAGCGGCTGCAGGAGCAGATCGACTCACTTACCCATCAAAGGGGTCTCAAAGCAGCTGCAGCAGCTAGCGGATGATCCAGCATTGATAGCACCGGCCCATCCATGCTGAGAAGCAGCGTGGGTTCCGTCCCGGACGACCCAATGCTGGGTAGATACCCCGTGGATGACATCACGGAGAACACTAACTGCGAGCTACACGTCAAAATGAAGAACATATCCATGAAGGTGGCGGACGGCTGTGCTTTCACAAATCCCCCTGAGGCAACCTTCCATTGCAACCCGATTCCAGCGGGCTTTGCTCGTGTCTTGGTTGATGAGGTGGACCCATCATATTCGGGGCTACAGCTTGACATTGCTGGAGGTGACGGCGAGCGCTTTCTCGGAGAGGCCAAACATCATATCATCCTATGGAAAAAGGATTGCATCATCTTTCCAAGGCCACCGACACCGCGTCACCCGAGTCCTCGTCGAAGTCCGCCACGGAGTCAGCAGACTCCCGCTCCTCCAAGTCCGGCAAAGTGTCAGGACAATCCTCCTCCTCCATGTCCGGCAAAGTGTCAGGACAATCCTCCTCCTCCAAGTCCGCCATAGCGTCAGACGTCCACTCCTCCTCCAAGTCCGGCACAACCTCAGGCCACTCCTCCTCATCCAACTCAGTCCCGTCAGCTGTCTCCGCCGCCTCAGCAATCGCAGAAGAGACACCCCGCAGCTATGGTGCGTAGCGGTACGAGTCGAGGTAGTACAGAAGTACAAAGGAGGCAAGCGATATAAATATGGTCCAAGCCTAAAGTCTCTTCCAGAGAGGTCTTATGACAGGTCCGAGGAGGAAATCACAGCCATATCAAGGCCGAGGGGAAGCCCATTTTGCACCGAAACCGCCACCGCCGCCAAGGAGAAAGTGCTCGAGGAAATGATTGACCACTTCATTCGTATGGCTCAACCACCAGCTTCCAAGCCTGTTGACACAGACTATGAGCGCCACATCGGAAGTTAAATCGAGCACGCCTACAAAGGGAGGCGAGCACGCCTACATCGGGATCGAGCAAACAAGAAGTAGCTGCCAAAAATGCGGAAAACCATTCCCACTGGGAGAACAGTGGCGAATCGATCCCTCGCGTTGTGCCAACAACAAAAGATCTGACGCCCCAATATTATTGTGGGCAAACAGTGCATGTTCCCGAGGTGGGCAATGTGGTAATAACGGAGGAGCATATAATGCAGGCTGAAGTTCTCAACATCACTGTTGGACAACTCCTCGAGATCGAGCCCATGCCTTTGCTTAGAGAGGATGAAGTAAAACGGAAATATGTCCGGGCCAACCTTTGGTCGCGCCAGACAAGGTCAAGAAGCTCCCAACGAGAATGTATGAATTGCATCAATGGTACATGAACATTACCAAGATTTCAGATCGAGTGTCCCTCATGGTGAATGTCAAGAAGGACCATTACTACCATGAGAAAGCTGGGTCCGTTGAGTATTTAGAACTGTTTTAGTTATACAATCAGGATGCACTCGACAAATCTATCGTCAGTTGCTATTGTCTGTAAGTGATCTCTTTCTATAATTTAAGTCTCAAGCTAGCTGTAGTGATCCTTTTGATCAATCATTACCTGTAATTATCCTCACTATATTCTTTTCTGTGGTATTATGCAGGATGAAGATATATGAAATGAGAAAAGGTGGACGCTATGGCATTGGGTTCATTGACCCAAACACCGTTAATGAATTCACATGGAAGATAAATGAACATCATGCAAAGGAAGTAGAGGACAGCATGCTAGAGTTCTTGAAGTGCCTAAAATACAATGAAGATATACTACTTCCTTACCACTTTGGGTGAGTCACACTGTCTTGTACTACAAATTCTCTGTTTTTGCCTACTAGCTAGCTACATGTTTTTGCTTACATATGCCCGCTTAATTAAGACATGTAAATGTGTGTGCATGCAGATTTCACTGGGTCTTGTGTATCATTAAAGTTGACGTCGGAACAGTTGAAATATTGGACTCATTAATCTCAAAAAACACTGACTTTAACATCTTGTATCGGATAGTCAACAGGTAATTTCAATCATTATTAACTATATATCTCAGCCTATTTAGTTCGTCATTTCATGATATGAACTATTTAATAACCCCTTTATTCATTTTCTTTGTCGCCGGGCAGGGCTTGGGCAAGATTCATCAGCGTCACGGAAGGTGAATGGAAACAAAAGCTTCAATGGTTTCGACCCAAGGTAAGTAATTAAGTAGTACTAGCTAGCTAGCTAGCTGCCATCTCTTTAATTATCATGCTTGATTAATTTTTATCTGATCAGATTCCATTCTCGTAAAGGCCCTGAAGCAGGCGCAGGGGACTGATCTGTGTGCATTCTGCGTTTGCGAGAACATTCGCATGATGGCGTCCGAAAGGAGCAGATCTCAAAGACAGCAATGGGTACGCTTGTCAGAACACTATTCACAATTTTTACACCATTATTGATATCTAGTCACACAACTAATACACATGCATATTGATCTCCTTCTTAACAGTTCAAAGAGGTGCGGGAGAAGCTCATAGAAACGGAGCGCGTAGAAGCACTTCAAGAGGAAATAGCGGGATTTTTGCTCGACCAGGTCATAAATCCGAATGGAGAATTCTATTACCGCTACCGCCCCATCAAAACCACTTTCAATTGTCATCGTGCTCCGAAGGCACCAATTAGACTGGCTCCGAAGGCAACATTCATATGTAGGAGAAATTGTATATAGCTATACATGTGTGTATGTGTGAATTAATTAATATGGTGGTTTAATTTGTGAGACATTGATGTGATATATATATGCATGATTGGTTCTACTAGAAATTCTATATATATATATATATATATATATATGCATAACGTGTACAATGTGTAGTATCGTAAAATACCAGCAAACGAAAAAGAATTAAAATGGAAACACAAAATTAAATGAAAAAGAAATCATAAAACTAAAAACCCTCCAAACCTTATAGTACCGGTTGGTCTTACAAACCGGTACTAAAACTCAGTCCCGAGCTGGCTCGTGCCACGTGGTTTCCCTTTAGCACCAGTTCGTGCTGAACCGGTACTAAAGGGGGGGGCCTTTAGTGACCACAAATTAGTGCCGGTTATGTAACCGGCACTATAGGGCCTTACGAACCGGTGCTAATGCCCGGTTCTGCACTAGTGGCTGCGCGTCAAGGAGGCCGAGTGCAGAGCCGTGGCTCAGGAGCGCGACCGCCTGGCCAAGAAGCTGGCCGACTAGGAGGAGAGCCATAAGGCGGCGGTGAAGGACAGCAAGGCTGCCTCCAAGCCGAGTTCGAGACCGAGGCGGGCGAACTGAGCTGAGTTGAGGTAGGCACTGAATGATGGCTACGGCCATATTGAAGACATGGTTGACGGTAAGCTACCTTCCTCTTTGTCCCTTTGTTTGCCGCCTGCTGCTTGGTCCGACTTCTGACTTTGCGTTTTTCTTTTCTTATTCGTGCAGAGTACTTCCCCGGCTACTCTGTTGCCGCTATCCAAGTCATTGAGGCCCACCACAACGTGCAGAGGCAGGCTGGTGCTGAGATTGTGCCAGATGCTCGCCAGACGCTTGAGGAGCAGCTCTTGGCCATCCAGGCCCGTCTCCAGCCGGCTCACCGCATGCTCTGCCGCCTTCAGCGTGTTGGAGCCCAGGTGCTTTCCGCCCTCTGGCCTGGTGAAGTGATTCCCCGCACCCCCAGTCGGACTGCTGACTGGCTGGAGGTGGCGGCCGTCCGCTTCGAGGCTTGGGAGGCTTCTGCAGCCCGGGCAGGCGCCAGGCGGGCATTGGAGTTTGTCCGAGCGTGGTATCCCAGGCTGGACTTGCCCAGCTAGCCACGTTTCGACAGGAGGCCAATGAGGAGCTGGTCGCGGTGCGGCCGGCCATCGTTCAGCGCGCTGCAGCGATCGCCAAGTACACCGACACCAACGTCTTCATCCCCGAGATGAATGACGATGGTGCCGCTCTGTTGACGGAGTGGTTTGGGCTGAACCCTGCGGATGGTGGAGACTCAGTGGAGGAGATCGACTCCAGCGACGAGGGTGAGGAGGAGGAGGAAGAGGATGGTGAAGACGCCGCGCCGGATGATGGAGCAGCCGGCCAGCCTCAGCCTGACCGTGCCTCTAGCAACGAGGCATGTGTGAAGACGCCGCCTGCCGCTGGCGATGACCAAGCCGAGACTCGCCAGCCGGCCACTCCTCCAGCTAGCGCCGCCGTCTCCACTAACCTGCCCGGCTCGCCCATTGCACCCTTGGCCTGAGCTGCCATGTCTATCTTTGTTTTCCTGTTCGTTAGTCTTTGAACAATATTTGTTAAATTCGTGTTCCACCCACTGGGGGTGTATTCAGACTAAGTTGAATGCCGGCCCTCGAAGGCCTTTTGTGTAAATATAATCTTGCATGTGTTTGACTTCTGACTGTGCTTGCTTTACATCTTTTTCCGGCTGTTTCCTTTGCCGCCCTCCCTTGGTCGCTGCCTTCCTAGCCGGACAGCTCCTCTACAGTCTGTGGCTGGGAAAGTACTTGGCCGTGTGGGAGGGCAAGTACTTTAGCTTTCTTAGATTGTAGCAACGTGAGTGGGAAGTCGGCCAGCCGGCTGCTAAACAGTCGGTTGGCAGGGTGGGGAGCCGTCTTGTGTTATGTAAGCCCATTGGTCCTTAGCCATTTTTCGTGTGGGCATCTTTTCCTGCCATTAACTCTTGCCAGTCGAACAGTCGATTCTGCAAGCTGCGACTTTTGGCAAGAGAGGGCATAGGTGCCGGCACACTACTTGTCTGACTGCAGGTGGTACTTATCATAATTCAAGGCAGGAAGTCCCCGGGCCGACTGGTCGAACCCGGTTCCGGACAGAAGAACAAATGTAGTGACACATTCATAGGCATGATACTCATCGTATAGATAAAAGAGGGTATTCCCCGAGTGCTCCTCGAGGGGCCTGATGTCTTGTACTTAATACAAAAGATAGCATGCTACATACTGCATTAACTGTAAAATCTTCGAAGGAGATTGGCATTCCATGGGCGCTCCGACTCCTTGCCGGAATCATCTCTCTTGCGTGCCTTGGGCTTCTATGCATTGATCATGTAGTAGGAGTCGTTGCCCAAGGCCTTGCTGATGATGAAGGGGCCTTCCCAAGGGACCGAGAGCTTGTGTTGGCCGGGTGTTCGCTGGATCAGCCGGAGCACAAGGTCGCCCTCTTGGAAGGATCTTGGCTTGACCTTCTGATTGTGGTAACGGCGCAAGCCTGCTAGTAGACGGCGGACCGGCTATGTGCTAACAGCCGGCCCTCTTCCAGCAGCTCAACGCCGTCTTCTCGCGCTTCCTTGGCCTCCGCTTCCGTGTAAAGGTGACTCGAGGTGAGTCGAACTCGATGTCAGTTGGGATGACAGCCTCGGCACCATATACAAGGAAGAAAGGAGTGAAGCCGGTTGACTTTTTCAGGATGGTACACAAGCTCTAGAGGACGGCCAGTAGCTCCTCGAGCCAGCAGCCAGTCGATCGCTGGAGTGGCTCGACCAATCGGGGCTTGATGCCAGATAGGATGAGGCCATTTGCTCGCTCGACTTGGCCGTTTGACTGCGGGTGGGCAACGGACGCTAAGTCCAGCCGGATGCCCTGTGTCGCGCATAAACGTGCCAATGCTCCTTTGGCAAAATTTGTGCCATTGTCGGTGATGATGTTGTGTGGTATGCCATACCGGATGGTGATGTCTGCGATGAATGTCACAGCAGTCGGCCCATTCAACTTCTTGATTGGCTTCACTTCAATCCACTTGGTGAAATTGTCTATGACAACGAGCAGGTGTGTCATGCCGCCGCGTGCCGTCTTGAATGGGCCCACCATATCTAGCCCCCAGATGGCAAAGGGCCAGGTGAGGGGGATGGTGTTTCTTGGAGCTGAAAAGTTGGCACCCTTTGCAGTGTTTGACCAACTCTTTGGTGTCTTCCAAAGCAGTCGGCCAGAAGAACCCATGGCGGAAAGCTTTGGCGATGAGTGATCTTGAAGCCGCGTGGTGGCCGCACTCGCCTTGGTGGATGTCCTTGAGGATTGCAATGCCCTTCTCTGGCTTGACGCGGCGCTGGAAGACTCCAGTGACACTGCGCCTAACGAACTCTCTGTTCACCATTGTGTATGCTCCGGCTCGGCGTTGAACTTGTCTTGCTGAGATCTCATCGGTCGGCAGCTCTCTCTTCACTAAAAAGTTAAGGATGGGCTGGGCCCATGATGGAGCTGCGACTTCTTCTATTGCCAACACGGCTACTGCAACCAGGGCGGGTGGGTTGGGAGGTTGAGGGTTGGAGTCGGCCACCGCCTACTGTGTTGTTGCAGTCCCCGCGCCGACTGCTATAGTCCCCGGGCCGGGTTCTGAAGTCCCTGGGCCAAGTGCGACTGTAGCAGTCCCGAGCCGCCTGCCGAAGTCCTCGAGCCGTCTGCTGGGTTCCCCAAGTCGGATCCGACTGCATCAGGGTCAGGCGGCACGAAGATCGAGTCTGATTCTGGAGACGGCTTGACAAACGGCTTGAGGAGGCGTTGAAGGGAGACGCCGGTTGGTATAGCTTGCCGGGTGGAGCCGATTCGTGCCAGGGAATCTGCTTGCTCGTTGTCGGCACGTGGCATGTGGAGAAACTCGCAACCTTCAAAGTATCCACTAAGTTGCTAAACGAGGAAGCGGTAGCTCGCCATGTTTGCGTCCTTGGCGTCCCAATCGCCAGATGATTGTTGGGTCACCAAGTCTAAGTCGCCATAGGACAGGATCCGGCGGATGCCGAGTTCTTTGGCCAGCCGGAGACCATGTATGAGCGCCTCGTACTCGGCCACATTGTTGGAGGCGGCAAAATGAATTTGCAACGTGTATCTGAGCTTGTCGCTGCCGGTGTCAAAACCGGCGGATCTTGGGTAGGGGGTCCCAAACTATGCGTATAGGCAGATGGTAACATGACACAAGGGACACGATGTTTTTACCCAGGTTCGGGCCTTCTCGATGGAGGTAAAACTCTACTCCTGCTTGATTAATATTGATGATATGGGTAGTACAAGAGTAGATCTACCACGAGATCAGAGAGGCTAAACCCTAGAAGCTAGCCTATGGTATGATTGTTGTTCGTCCTATGGACTAAAACCCTCCGGTGTATATAGGCACCAAAGAGGGTTAGGGTTACACAGAGTCGGTTACAATGATAGGAGATCCACATATCCGTATCGCCAAGCTTGCCTTCCACGCCAAGGAAAGTCCCATCCGGACACGGGACGAAGTCTTCAATCTTGTATCTTCATAGTCCAGGAGTCCGGCCAAAGGCTATAGTCCGGCCATCCGGACACCCCCTAATCCAGGACTCCCTCAGTAGCCCCTGAACAAGGCTTCAATGACGACGAGTCCGGTGCGCATATTATCTTCAGCATTGCAAGGCGGGTTCCTCCTCTGAATAATTCATAGAAGATTTTGAACACAAGGATAGTGTCCGACTCTGCAAAATAAGTTCCATATACCATTGTAGAGAGAATAATATTTACACAAATTCAATTTGCTGACGTATTCCGGGGCGTGACATCACACCACAGCCAAGCCTTTATTCGAATCGTTTTTACTGTCCCACCTCAGCGCGTTTAGCGAGGCAGTTTCCTTGGCACGTCTTGTCAAAGCAGAGATCGTGTCCCCTTATTCTGGGATTCTCATTAATACGGGCGTGGGTAACCCAGTCGTGCCCGTTGGCACGTCTCCTCTATCGAAGGCGAGTCCCGAACGGTCACGTGGAAGGCTCTTGGTATTCAACCTCTTTATAAAGAGACCAAGGCTCCACTCCTTTCTTTCAATCTCAATCGAATCCGCCCCTCGCCTCGAGTTCCAACACCCAAAGCTCCAGATTCAGGCGCTTTGGACCTTCGATGATGTCCGGCTCTGACCTGCAAGGCCGGTGGATGCCTTCCTCCGTTACGAAAGAAGACGTGCTAAAGCTGAGAGATGCCAGGTATCTAACCGGCGAAATTTCGCATAGGCTGCCTGCCCAAGGGCAGGTTATTCCCACTCCCAAGCCTGATGAAAGCGTGGTGTTCACGTCTCACTTCCTTCGGGGGCTAGGCTTCCCGACGGACCCCTTCGTGAGGGGGCTCATGTTTTATTATGGGTTGGAATTTCATGACTTGGATCCGGAGTCCATCCTCCACATCTCATCGTTCGTTGTCGTATGCAAAGCCTTCCTCCGCATTACACCTCACTTCGGATTGTGGCTCAAGACCTTCAAAGTGGAGCCGAAGATAATCAAGGGGCAGCAGGCAGAGTGCGGAGGGGCTGTTATAAGCAAGAATGCTGATGCTCCGTGGCCCGAGGGCTCTTTTCAAGAGGAACTCAACCTATGGCAACAAGAGTGGTTTTATATCACTGCTCCCAGGGGAACCAAATGGGTGGCGCCACCTGCCTTTCGCTCGGGTCCTCCACCGCGGCTGGCGTCATGGGTCAATAAAGGACTTGACTGGGGGCCGTCCAAGGACGTGCCCTTGTTGCAGGGCCGCATTCAAGACCTCCTAGAGAGAGAGATCACTCTGGTCGTAGTAGCGCAGGTCATGCTGATTCGTCGCACCCTGCCCTGCAAACGTTGCCCCCTCCGCCTGTGGGAATTTAACCCGGAGGGACCACGAGCTCTCCACCTTTTTATGGGTGCGACGCCCGTGGAGATGTACAAGCTTTTCTTCGGATCACAAGCGATGTGTCCGGACTTGACCGAGGACGCAGGACTTGACCGAGGACGCAATCGCCCGGATACTCAAGTAAGTAGCCCTGTACCCGGACACGCTATCCCATATTTATCATGAATTTTCCCTCAAAAGAGTTGTCCCTTGAACAGGAGTGGATAGCAAAAGAAAAGTTAATCAGGTGTTCGGCCCCCCTCCCTGAGATCACCCCGGATCCCGTGTTAACCAGGATGCTGGAGGTTGCGCCTTGGGAAGAAGGTGAAGGGGGGAACAAGGAAGCTACCGCCTCCGCGAAGGAGGCTGTCAGGAAAGAAGGGATCGAGAATCCCTCCATCCAAGGGAAGAAGAGGACCGCCTCTGAGGACCCGGAGACCATGGTCTTAAAGTGGGGGAAGAAATCTTCGTCAAAGGGTCCTGCGCCGAGAGATGCCTCGGTCGCATTGTGCCCCCAAGGGGATCAGCCCTCCACCAAGCCGTAAGTAAAAAGGGGAGTTTTTTTTTAAATAAAGGATATCCCTGCCCTATTTCTGATGAAGATAACCAAAATTTTACCTTGTAGTTCGGATCTCAGCCCTTCTCAGCAGAGCTCATCTTCGGGGGATCTTCGTCCGGAGATGATGGAGAGCGAAGCGCCTCCCCCTGCCATACCATCTTGCGAGGCGGGCGACCCTGAGGTGTCATCGCGGAGGGTTTCTCCGAGTCCGGTGGGGCCAAAAGGCAGTCGTATGTCCCCCCAAAGCCCTCCGTGTCCGGCCTTCGAAAAAGGCCATCGTACAAGTCCGGCACCACCTGGTGTACGGTCGGAGGAGCCGAAGGATCTGCTCGAGCGAGCGTCTATCTCAGAAGATCACCGTGCGTTAATGGGTACGGTGATTGAAAGGATTTCATCCGCTGAGAGCGGATTGCACGAAGCCGTCAGAAGTTTACTGACAGGTTTTGAGGTACGCAAAATGATGTACCTTCTGACAGTTCCGCATATAAAATGCGCGCTGTGTAGATAGTAGCCCCTGAGGCTTGGTGTGTTGTCAAAAAATAACAGCGCGCCGAGGATCATAATCCCAGGTATAATATGTCGTCCTTCCTATGTAGGTGGCGAAGGGTCCGGTGGCTAGCCGGACTGATGAATTTGCCGAACTAAAGCGGCAACTTGACGTGGCGGATGCCGACATCGCGCTTGTCAATAAGCGACTTGATGAGTCACAAGGTATGCAATTTCTCCTTGGACACCTGGTAAGGGAGCTTGATGCCCGTGCCTTACAACATGTATGCTTGATGCAGATGGTGCCGCTGCCATGGAGAACGTTCGGGCGGAGCTCGCCCGAGCCAAGGAGCAGGCCAAAAAGAGTGATGTGGCTGCCTTAAAGGCGGCCACAGAGCTAAAAGCTGAATAGGCTGCTCACTGCCGAAGCAAGAAGGAAATGGCCGAGATGGTCGTGAAGTTGAAGGATGCTGCCGACCACTGCAAGCTTCTTGAAAAAGAGGATCGAGCGGTACAAGATTACCTGAAGAAGGCCACTACCGAGGGCAAGGATGCTCGCTCTGCGATGAGAGCTATGAAGGAGGAGCTGCGTCAGGCCAGAGATATCGCGGCTGGAAAGCCCTTTCTGCTATGGAGGAAATTCGTGGATCCTAAATATGCTCAGTTGGACCGGCTGTGGAGTGAGGATGATGCTTATCTAGACTTGGCGGCAAGTGCCGCGGACGCGGCCGAACACTTCCGAGATCAAAAGGATCACGAAATGGAGAAGGTTTTTTGGTCACAGTTCCATAATCCAGAGCGCCCACTTCCATTAACCGATCGCTTGGCCGAATGGGCGGAGCTGAATAGGTTATCCGGACTTGCCAGGAAGGATGTCGTGAGTCTTTTGTGGCCGAAAAGGCTCGAGCCGAAGAGTTATTTTGGCTTGGTGCAGCAGTTCCTTGGTGCGGTGCCGCATATCAATGCAATGAGGAGGTCGGCATGCATAGAGGGTGCGCGGATGGCTCTTGCCCATGTCAAGACATACTGGGCGGAGATGAAGGACATCGATGTTGCATCCCAAGATTCAGACGGAAGCCGAGTACCTGTCGAGCACTATTTTTAGGAAGTTCTGCAGGGCGCTCATTTAATAGAGACGCAGTGCTCGAAGGATATTATGTTCGAATAACATGTATTATTGTGAAACAATGTTTTGATGGAATATATAAAAGCTTTTTATACTTGTGCCTTTCAAGAATTAAAATACGTCCTGTGTGGCCGTTAATGTATATGTGTGTATAACCTGAAAGATGGTAGTCTTCGGCTTCAGCCCCCATGCATATAATGCGGGGGTGTTTGCAAAAGGCGCATTTTCATACTTGATCCAACGTCTTGGTCCTATAAAGGAGGTGATAGCGCGGCAAACTAGGCAACCGGACTATAATGCTTTATCACTTTCACTTAGCCATAGGAGTTTGACAATGGGGCTACTATATAGCCCCTAGGGGCACCGCGCTCGCCCGAATTCGGGGCGCGTATGTCCCTGACAGGGAAACGGCCCTTCGTCAAGGCGGAGGAATCCTAAAGATTTCGGCGGGTCATCGAGTGGTTGACCAGTCTCACGCTATATCATGACAGATCGGTTTTGGCTTTCTCTCGAGGTGCTCGCTTTGGCGACCGGGCACAATCGCAGTAGTTCTCCTGGTGCCACCTTAGCCTATAGAGCGGAACGTAAGGCAGCAAAACACAGGAGCCGGGCAAACCCAACATTTGACCAAAGACATGATTCGGAGCTGATGCATATAAGGCCTAACTCGAGACGCCGAACACTCCCTAAGGTAATCGATCTTTATGAAAACGGGCCGAACAACGCCCTTGGTAATAAGCCCCTGGTGTCCAGGTACGCGCAAAATTCTGACGTGGCCCATGCCAAAACGCCAGCCTCCTCCTCGGTTATAGTAAGAAACCAGGGGATGTGTATCAACAAGACACAGTAAAAAAGGTTTACGCAGGGTCTTAATCTGAAAAGAATCCTTGTCACGGGTCCCTACTGCACGTCTGCGCCTATGTCTCCGTTGTGTCGTATCCTGGACGGGTGTAGCACAATGTTCATCTATAAAAGAGAGGAACTTAGTTACAAAAGATCATGCGAAGATGTACGTTATATTAAATAAACAAAGTACGATTCAAAAAATGAATAAAATTGAGCTTTATTGTCTCTTGTTGTGCATGCGTGGAGCCCCTTGTACAGGGGTTTGTGTCTAGTAAGCCCTTGTATTTTACGCCGGACTCGTCTAGCCGTGTCCGGTGTCTGAACGACCTGTTTAGGTGCTTTGATTGGTGAAGCCGGTTTAGTGTGTGGCTGTCAAGGCAGTCACACAATCTTCCGCTGTCATGCCCAATATGCGACCCTATCCAAAAGGAACTCGAAGGTCCCACCAAGGATAGACCCGCATATTGAAACGCTTTTGCAAGGTGGACATCATTACATCAACATTACATAATAGATGGGGATACATACAAAAGGCATACAATGCCACACGAATACAACAATACATCATCCATAAGATCAACATCCGACTACGGATGTAACACAAACAAGCTCAAATGACATCCACCTCCGCTAGCCAGTACATGTCGACCGAACATATCCCCGATCAAGAAGAAGCGTAAGAAGAACTCCAAAACAAGCAAACATCGCTCTCGCATCATGATCATCGCATAACCTGTATTCGCAATCTGTTGTTGTAGTAATCAGTGAGCCACAAGGACTCAAAGAATCCCATTACCATGGGTATCAAGACTAGCAAAGCTTAAAGGGAAAGGAAGGGGTAAAGTGGTGAGGTTGCAGCAGCGACTAAGCAAGTATGGTGGCTAACATACGCAAATGAGAGCGAGAAGAGGAGCAAAGGAACGGTCGTCAACTAGTAATGATCAAGAGGTGATCCTGAACTCCTACTTACGTCAATCATAACACAGAAACCGTGTTCACTTCCCGGACTCCGCCGAGAAGAGACCATCACGGCTACACATGCAATTGATGCATTTTAATTCGGATCTGGTGTCAAGTTATCTACAACCAGACATTAACAAATTCCCATCTGCCACATAACCGCGGGCACGGCTCTCGAAAGTTTATACCCTGCAGGGGTGTCCCAACTTAGCCCATGATAAGCTCTCGCGATCAACGAAGGATATACCTTCTCCCAGGAAGACCCGATCAGTCTCGGAATCCCGGTTTACAAGACATTTCGACAATAGTAAAACAAGACTAGCAAAGCCGCCCACTGTGCCGACAAATCCCGATAGGAGCTGCACATATCTCGTTCTCAGGGCACACCGGATGAGCAAGACGTCGGGTTGGCATAGGCCCTGGTCGCCCAGGGGGCGCCGGACATCGCTCAGTTTGGACCAACACTTAGACAAGCATTGGCCCGGGGGGGGGGGCTAAAATAAAGATGACCCTTGGGTTAATTACTCCCAAGGGAAAGGTAGGTGGTGGTGAGGCAAATGGTAAAACAAATGTTGGGCCTTGCTGGAAGAGTTTTATTCAAAGCGAACTGTCAAGGGGGTCCCATAAATCCCCCGACTGCGTAAGGAACGCAAATTCCGGGAACATAACACCGGTATGACGGAAACTAGGGCGGCAAGAGTGAAACAAAACACCAGGCATAAGGCCGAGCCTTCCACCCTTTACCAAATATATAGATGCATTAATAATATAAGAGATATTGTGATATCCCAACATAACCTTGTCCACCATGGAGAAATCTTCAACTTCACCTGCAACTAGCAACGCTATAAGAGGGGCTGAGCAAAGCGGTAACATAGCCAAGCAATGGTTTGCTAGGAATGGTGTCAAAGGTTAGAGCTTCATGGCAATTTGGGAGGCTTGAAGATCCAGGGTAGAACGAAGCAACTAGCATAGCAATGATAGTAGTGAGATCCAGGGTAGCGGTCATCTTGCCTGAAATCCCGCAAGGAAGAAGAACGAGTCCATGAAGAAGATGAAGCCACGAAGACGAACCAAGCGTAGACGAACGAATCCTCACGATCGCAACGAAACGGGAACTATCGAGAAGAAGCACACAACATAGTAAACACACCACACATAGACAAGAAATGATGCACAACCAAGCATGATGCATGAGAAAGCTACATGAAGCTACTCATGACAAGAGACGATGCAAACAAGAGCAACACATCAAAGCAAGTTTAAATGAGGCCGGAAACAACATATAACAATTCCGGTAAGTCCTCATATGCAAATTTAGAAATTGGTCCAGAACTGAATAAACATTAAGTTGAAGTTGTTGAACAGCAAGTTAAGATGCATCAAGAAGATCTACACGAAATTCTAGTCAAGTTACATATAAAGTTCATTTAGTTCGGAGCTACGGCCTAGAAGATATGAGCAAAACAAGATAAGCATGGCATTGATGCAAAACACATACAAACATCAAGAAAACACCTCAAAACATGGATGCAACATGATAATATGAAACTACATGCAAAATCAAGCAAGTTTCATATGGAGCACACTCAAAACGGAGCAACGGTTCAACACACACACACACACACTATACAAGTTATAGCAACAATCTGTCCAAAACAGCAACTAGGCATATTGCAAGCATCAAAACAATAAGCTACAGCATCCCAGCGAGAAAACAAAAGGCATGGGCATGAAGTACAGGTACAGCATGACAAAACATGAACACTGAGCTATCTCCAGAAACTACTAGAACATGCTCAAAAGGACATGGTAAGATTGCAAATAATAACAGTTTCAGACTTTGCAGAAATAACATCAGGTTGCAATGTTTAGAGCTATCAAACAACATGTTACAGGAACTTAACATGGCGAAAAAAGGCATGGCATGAATCTACTAATTTCATAGAACAAAAGACCCTTACTGACCATGAGCCAAAAGGGCACAGAAAATATGATGGCACCCATTTAAACATGGCAAGTTATATGACAGATTCATACATGGCAGGAACAACAATAAGTAGGCATGTTGGTGAGCTTGAACCACTCAGCACAGAGCAATACATGGCATGGCAAGGCAACCAACAGTAAGAAGACATGTTTATGAAGCTAATCATGGCAAGAACAAGTTCATAGGGTACATGGATCACTAGAAAAGCACATGGCCAAAACTGAACTTCATGTTAACAGGTTGACAGCAACATTATTTAGCAACTTTGGAGCAAGATAACAACAAGTTACAGCAGGATATAAATGCAACCAGGGGCATGAATTGATAGAGCAAGACATGTATAACAAATCATCCTTAGTGAACATCTCCAGAATATGCATAGAATGACTCGTAGCAGCAGGTTTACATAGCATCATATTATAACAGAATTAGTCAGGAAAACAGCAACAACAAGTACACTACTTAACAAGCTCGATGCACTCAGTACAATACTCACAAAAAATACAAGGGTGGCACCACTGTAAATATGGCATATCATAGATCAAAACACATGTAGACATCAAACTCATAGGATGCACACATCACACATGGCAAAAATGACAAATGAGCATGTTATAACAGTTCCAGCAGATTAACATCAACATGCACTCTTCCAACAGCACTTCGGGCATAAAGATGAACTCAAATGAAAATGATACAATGGAACGAAATGAAGTACTCGTCGAGGCGAACAATTTGACATATTACACGCACGAAACAAAGCAGTATGCAACAAGTTATGAAGAGATGAACATGGCATGACAATGTAAATAATTCTCAGGGACAGGAATTTCGGGGTCAACCTCTAGCTTGCACGGATATCGAGGCGGTGGCGGATCTAGCCGGCGTTCGTCGGAGACGAAGGAGACGGTGGCCGGAGTCGAGGGAGAAGTCGGGGAGGCCGGGAGAGGACGGATCCAGGTCGGATCTCGCCGGATCCGGCCGGTTCCCGGCAAGGGATGGCGAGGGGCGCGGGGAGGAGGGCCCGCGATGGAGCTGGCCTGGCCTCGCCGGAGTTGGTCGCTGGCAGGGCGCGGAAGGCGCTCGGGCGGCGTGGAGGCAAGGCGGCGGCGGCGGAGGGCGGCAGCCCAGCGGCGGGCGGGCGGGGCGGTCGAGCGGGCGGGCGCGGGCGGGCGGGCGGGGCGCGGGTCAGCGGAGCGGGCCGGGCGGGCGGAGGCCGAGGGCGGCGGCGGGCGGATGGCGGCGCGGACATACGGCGGCATGACGCGCCGCCGGGCGGATCAAGGGTCGGGCGAGGCGGCCCGGCGGCGGGATCTGGGCCATGGGCCAGCCGAGGGCCCGGCGGGCCGTGTTGGGGAA
Source organism: Aegilops speltoides (assembly GCA_021437245.1). NCBI lineage: Eukaryota > Viridiplantae > Streptophyta > Magnoliopsida > Poales > Poaceae > Aegilops > Aegilops speltoides. The sequence goes on along the minus strand of CM038145.1, from coordinate 318,221,036 downwards.
CGTAGTAATTTCAAAAAAAATTCCTACACACACGCAAGATCATGGTGATGCATAGAAACGAGAGGGGAGAGTGTTGTCTACGTACCCTCGTAGACCGAAGCGGAAGCATTGACGCAACATAGAGGAAGTAGTCGTACGTCCTCCCGATCCGACCGATCCAAGCACCGTTACTCCGGCACCTCCGAGTTCTTGACACACGTACAGCTCGATGACGCACCCTCGATCTCCAATCCAGTAGAGGTTCCGAGGGGGAGTTCCGTCAGCACGACGGCGTGGTGACGATCTTGATGTTCTCCTGTCGTAGGGCTTCGCCTAAGCACCGCAACGATATGACCGAGGTGGATTATGGTGGAGGGGGGCACCGCACACGGCTAAGGAACGATCTCAAGGATCAACTTGTGTGTCCTAGGGTGCCCCCCTGCCCCCGTATATAAAGGAGCAAGGGGGAGGGCCGGCCGACCCCTAGAGGGCGCGCCAAGGGAGGGGGAGTCCTCCTCCTAGTGGGAGTAGGACTCCCCTTTCCTAGTCTAACTAGGGAGGAAGGGGGAAGGAAGGAGAGGGAGAGGGAGAGGGAGAGGGAAAGGGGGGCCGCGCCCCCCTCCTTGTCCTATTCGGACTCCCCATGGGGGGGGGCGCCACCTCCTGGCGCAGCCCTCTCTCTCCCCTCTTGGCCCATTAAGGCCCATTACTTCCCCGGGGGGTTCCGGTAACCCCTCCGGCACCCCGGTTTTCTCCGGAAACTTCCGGAACCTTTCCGGTGTCCGAATATAGCCGTCCAATATATCAATATTTATGTCTTGACCATTTCGAGACTCCTCTTCATGTCCGTGATCACATCCGAGACTCCGAACTCCTTCGGTACATCAAAATACACAAATACATAATATAACCGTCATCGAAACCTTAAGCGTGCGGACCCTACGGTTCGAGAACAATGTAGACATGACCGAGACACGTCTCCGGTCAATAACCAATAGCGGGACCTGGATGCCCATATTGGCTCCTACATATTCTACGAAGATCTTTATCGGTCATACCGCATAACGACATACGTTGTTCCCTTTGTCATCTGTATGTTACTTGCCTGAGATTCGATCGTCGGTATCCAATACCTAGTTCAATCTCATTACCGGCAAGTCTCTTTACTCGTTCCGTAATACATCATCTCACAGCTAACTCATTAGTTGTAATGCTTGCAAGGCTTAAGTGATGTGCATTACCGAGAGGGCCCAGAGATACCTCTCCGACATTCGGAGTGACAAATCCTAATCTCGAAATACGCTAACCCAACAAGTACCTTTGGAGACACCAGAGAGCACCTTTATAATCACCCAGCACGCTGTGACGCTTTGGTAGCACACAAAGTGTTCCTCCGTAAACGGAGTTGCATAATCTCATAGTTATAGGAACATGTATAAGTCATGAAGAAAGCAATAGCAACATACTAAACGATCGTGTGCTAAGCTAACGGAATGGGTCATGTCAATCAGATCATTCAACTAATGATGTGACCTTGTTAATCAAATAACAACTCCTTGTTCATGGTTAGGAAACTTAACCATCTTTGATTAACAAGCTAGTCAAGTAGAGGCATACTAGTGACACTCTGCTTGTCTATATATTCACACATGTATTATGTTTCGGTTAATACAATTCTAGCATGAATAATAAACATTTATCATGATATGAGGAAATAAATAATAACTTTATTATTGCCTCTAGGGCATATTTCCTTGAGCCTCCCACTTGCACTAGAGTCAATAATCTAGATCACATTACCATGTGATTAACATCGATAGTTTACATCATCATGTGATTAACACTATAGTTCACATCGCCATGTGACCAACACCCAAAGGGTTTACTAGATTCAGTAATCTAGTTCACATCGCTATGTGATTAACACCCAAAGAGTACTAAGTTGTGATCATGTTTTGCTTGTGAGAGAATCTTAGTCAACAGGTCTTTCACATTCAAACCGCTATGTATTTTGCAATTTTCTATGTCTACAATGCTCGCACGGAGCTACTTTAGCTAATTGCTCCCACTTTCAATATGTATCTAGATCGAGACTTAGAGTCATCTAGATCGGTGTCAAAACTTGCATCGACGTAACCCTTTACGCATTTAACCTTTTGTCACTTCCATAATCGAGAAACATATCCTTATTCCACTAAGGATAATTTTGACCGTTGTCTAGTGATCTACTCCTAGATCACTATTGTACTCCTTACCAAACTCAGTGTAGGGTATACAACAGATCTGGTACACAGCATGGTATACTTTATAGAACCTATGGCCAAGGCATAGGGAATGACTTTCATTCTCTTTCTATCTTCTGCCGTGGTCGGGTTTTGAGTCTTACTCAATTTCACACCTTGTAACACAGGCAAGAACTCTTTCTTTGACTGTTCCATTTTGAACTACTTCAAAATCTTGTCAAGGTATGCACTCATTGAAAAAACTTATCAAGCGTCTTGATCTATCTCTATAGATCTTAATGCTGAATATGTAGGCAGCTTCACCGAGGTCCTTCTTTGAAAAACTCCTTTCAAACACTCCTTTATGCTTTGCAGAATGATTCTACATTATTTCCGATCTACAATATGTCATTCACATATACTTATGAGGAATGCTGTAGTGCTCCCACTCACTTTCTAGTAAATACAGGCTTCACTGCAAGTCTGTATAAACTATATGCTTTGATCAACTTATCAAAGCGTATATTCCAACTCCGAGATGCTTGCACCAGTCCATAGATGCACATTTTGTTAACACCTTTAGGATCGACAAAACCTCTTGGTTGCATCACATACAACTCTTCTTTAATAACTCCATTAAGGAATGCAGTTTTGTTTATCCATTTGCCAGATTTCATAAAATGCGGCAATTGCTAACATGATTCGGACAGACTTTTAAGCATCGATATGAGTGAGAAAATCTCATTGTATTCAACATCTTGAACTTTGTCAAAAACCTTTTTCGACAAGTCTAGCTTTGTAGATAGTAACACTACTATCAGCGTCCGTCTTCCTCTTGAAGATCCATTTATACAATATGGCTTGCCGATCATCGGGCAACTCCACCAAAGTCCACACTTTGTTCTCATACATGGATCCCATCTCAGATTTCATGGCCTTAAGCCATTCTGCGGAATCTGGGCTCATCATCGCTTCCTCATAGTTCGTAGTTTTATCATGGTCTAGTACCATGACTTTCAGAACAGGATTACCGTACCACTCTGGTGCGGACCGTACTTTGGTTTACCTACGAGATTCGGTAGTAACTTGATCTGAAGTTACATGATCATCATCATTAGCTTCCTCACTAATTGGTGTAGTAGTCACAGGAACAGATTTCTGTGATGAACTACTTTCCAATAAGGGAGAAGGTACAATTACCTCATCAAGTTCTACTTTCCTCCCACTCACTTCTTTCGAGAGAAACTCCTTCACTAGAAAGGATCCATTTATTAGCAACGAATGTTTTGCCTTCGGATCTGTGATAGAAGGTGTACCCAACAATTTCCTTTGGGTATTCTATGAAGACGCACTTCTCCGATTTGGGTTTGAGCTTATCAGGATGAAACTTTTTCACATAAGCATCGCAGCCCAAACTTTAAGAAACGACAACTTTGGTTTCTTGCTAAACCACAGTTCATATAGTGTCGTCTCAACGGATTTAGATGGTGCCCTATTTAACGTGAATGCAGATGTCTCTAATGCATGATCCCAAAACGATATTGGTAAATCGGTAAGAAACATCATAGATTGTACTACATCCAATAAAGTACGGTTATGACGCTCGGACACACCATTATGATGTGGTGTTCGGTGGCATGAATTTGTGAAACTATTCCACATTGTTTTAATTGAAGACCAAACTCAGAACTCAAATATTTGTCTCCGCGATCGGATCGTAGAAACCTTATTTTCTTGTCACGATGATTTTTCCACTTCACTCTGAAATTCTTTGAACCTTTCAACTATTTCAGACTTATGTTTCATCAAGTAGATATACCCATATCTGCTCAAATCATCTGTGAAGGTCGAAAATAACGATACCCGCCATGAGCCTTAACACTCATTGGATCGCATACATCGGTATGTATTATTTCCAATAAGTCGGTTGCTCGCTCCATCGCTCCGGAGAACGGAGTCTTAGTCATTTTGCCCATGAGGCATGGTTCGCAAGCATCAAGTGATTCATAATCAAGTGATTCCAAAATCCCATCAGCATGGAGTTTCTTCATGCGCTTTACACCATTATGACCTAAATGGCAGTGCCACAAATAAGTTGCACTATCATTATTAACTTTGCATCTTTTGGTTTCAATATTATGAATATGTGTATCACTACGATCGAGATCCAATGAACCATTTTCATTGGGTGTGTAACCATATAAAGTTTTATTCATGTAAACAGAACAACCGTTTATTAACACGATCAAATCATATTCATGCTCAACACAAACACCAAATAACATTTATTTAGTTTCAACACTAATCCCAAAAGTATAGGGAGTGTGCGATGATGATCATATCAATCTTGAAACTACTTTCAACACACATCGTCACTTCACCCTTAACTAGTTTCATTTATTACGCAACTCCGTTTGAGTTACAACTCTTAGCAACCGAACCAGTACCAAATACCGAGGGGTTGCTATAAACACTAGTAAAGTACACATCAATAACATGTATATCAAATATACCTTTGTTTACTTTGCCATCCTTCTTATCCGCCAAATACTTGGGGTAGTTCGCTTCAAAGAATCAGTCCCTTTGCGGTAGAAGCACTTAGTCTCAGGCTTAGGTCCAGACTTGGGCTTCTTCACTTGAGCAGCAACTTGCTTGCCGTTCTTCTTGAAGTTCCCTTCTATCCCTTTGCCCTTTTCTTGAAACTAGTGGTCTTGTTAATCATCAACACTTGATGTTCTTTCTTGATTTCTACCTTCATCGATTTCATCATCATGAAAAACACGGAATCATTTTCATCATCCCTTGCATACTATAGTTCATCACGAAGTTCTACTAACTTGGTGATGGTGACTAGAGAATTCTGTCAATCACTATCTTATCTCGGAAGATTAACTCCCACTTGATTCAAGCGATTGTAGTACCTGCATAATCTGAGCACATGCTCACTAGTTGAGCGATTCTCCTCCATCTTTTAGCTATAGAACTTGTTGGAGACTTCATATCTCTCAACTCGGGTATTTGCTTGAAATATTAACTTCAACTCCTGGAACATCTCATATGGTCCATGACGTTCAAAACATCTTTGAAGTCCCGATTCTAAGCCATAAAGCATGGTGCACAAAACTATCAAGTAGTCATCATATTGAGCTATCCAAACGTTCATAACGTCTGCATCTACTCCTGCAATAGGTCTCTCACCTAGCGGTGCATTAAGGACATAATTCTTCTGTGCAGCAATGAGGATAAACCTCAGATCGCGGATCCAATCCGCATCATTGCTACTAACATTTTTCAACACAATTTTCTCTAGGAACATATCAAAATAAACATATGAAAGCAACAACGCAAGCTATTGATCTTACAACATAATTTGCAAAATACTACCAGGACTAAGTTCATGATAAATTTAAGTTCAATTAATCATATTACTTAAGAACTCCCACTTAGATAGACATCCCTCTAATCCTCTGAGTGATCACGTGATCCAAATTCAACTAAACCATAACCGATCATCACGTGAAATGGAGTAGTTTTCAATGGTGAACATCACTATGTTGATCATATCTACTATATGATTCATGCTCGACCTTTCGGTCTCCGTGTTCCGAGGCCATATCTGCATATGCTAGGCTCGTCAAGTTTAACTCGAGTATTCGCGTGTGCAAAACTGGCTTGCACCCGTTGTAGATGGACGAGAGCTTATCACACCCGATCATCATGTGGTGTCCAGGGCACGATTTAACTTTGGCAATGGTGCATACTCAGGGAGAACACTTCTTGATAATTAGTGAGAGATCATCTTAAAATGCTACCATCAATCAAAGCAATAATAAGATGTATAATAGATAAACATCATATGCAATCAAAATATGTGACATGATATGGCCATGATCATCTTGCGCCTTTGATCTCCATCTCCAAAGTATTGTCATGATCTTTATCGTCACCGGCACGACACCATGATCTTCATCATCTTGATCTATATCAATGTGTCGTCACATGGTCGTCTCGCCAACTATTGCTCTTGCAACTATTGCTATCGCATAGCGATAAAGTAAAGCAAATATTTGGCACTTGCATCTTTATGCAACAAAGAGACAACCATAGGGCTTCTGCCAGTTTCCGATAACTTCAACAAAACATGATCATCTCATACAATAAAATATAGCATCACGTCTTGACCATATCACATCACAACATGCCCGCAAAAACAAGTTAGACGTCCTCTACTTTGTTGTTGCAAATTTTACGTGGCTGCTACGGGCTTAGCAAGAACCGTTCTTACCTCGCATCAAAACCACGACGATAGTTTGTCAAATAGACTCCGTTTTAACCTTCACAAGGACCGGCGAGCCACACTCGGTTCAACTAAAGTTGGAGAAACAGACACCGCTAGTCACCGTGTGCAAAGCACGGCGGTAAAACCAGTCTCGCGTAAGCGTACGCGTAATGTCGGTCCGGGCCGCTTCATCCAACAATACCACTGAACCAAAGTATGACATGCTGGTAGGCAGTAGGACTTATATCGTCCACAACTCACTTGCGTTCTACTCGTGCATATAACATCAACGCATAAAACCTGGCTCGGATGCCACTGTTGGGGAACGTAGTAATTTCAAAAAAAAATTCCTACGCACACGCAAGATCATGGTGATGCATAGCAACGAGAGGGGAGAGTGTTGTCTACGTACCCTCATAGACCGAAGCGGAAGCATTGACGCAACATAGAGGAAGTAGTCGTACGTCCTCCCGATCCGACCGATCCAAGCACCGTTACTCCGGCACCTCCGAGTTCTTGACACACGTACAGCTCGATGACGCACCTCGATCTCCAATCCAAGAGAGGTTCCGAGGGGAGTTCCGTCGGACGACGGCGTGGTGGCGATCTTGATGTTCTCTGCCGCAGGCTTCGCCTAAGCACCGCAACGATATGACCGAGGTGGATTATGGTGGAGGGGGCACCGCACGGCTAAGGAACGATCTCAAGGATCAACTTGTGTGTCCTAGGGTGCCCCCCGCCCCAGATATAAAGGAGCAAGGGGAGGGCCGGCCGCCCTAGAGGGCGCGCCAAGGAAGGGGAGTCCTCCTCCTAGTGGGAGTAGGACTCCCTTCCCTAGTCTAACTAGGAAGGAGGAAGGGGGAAGGAAGGAGAGGGAGAGGAGAGGAAGGGGGCCGCGCCCCCCCTCCTTGTCCTATTCGGACTCCCCATGGGGGGCGACGCCACCTCCTGGCGCAGCCCTCTCTCTCCCTCTTGGCCCATTAAGGCCCATTACTTCCCGGGGTTCCGTAACCTCCGGCACTCCGATTTTTCTCGAAACTTCCGAACCTTTCCGTGTCCGAATATAGCCGTCCAATATATCAATCTTTATGTCTCGACCATTTCGAGACTCCTCGTCATGTCCGTGATCACATCCGGGACTCGAACTCCTTCGGTACATCAAAATACACAAATTCATAATATAACCGCCATCGAAACCTTAAGCGTCACGGACTCTACGGTTCGAGAACAATGTAGACATGACCGAGACACGTCTCCGTCAATAACCAATAGCGGACCTGGATGCCCATATTGGCTCCTACATATTCTACGAAGATCTTTATCGGTCGACCGCATAACGACATACGTTGTTCCCTTTGTCATCGGTATGTTACTTGCCCGAGATTCGATCGTCGATATCCAATACCTAGTTCAATCTCGTTACGCAAGTCTCTTTACTCGTTCCGTAATACATCATCTCACAGCTAACTCATTAGTTGTAATGCTTGCAAGGCTTAAGTGATGTGCATTACCGAGAGGGCCCAGAGATACCTCTCCGACATTCGGAGGACAAATCCTAATCTCAAATCGCCAACCCAACAAGTACCTTTGGAGACACCAGAGAGCACCTTTATAATCACCCGATTCGTTGTGACGTTTGGTAGCACACAAAGTGTTCCTCCGGTAAACGGGAGTTGCATAATCTCATAGTTATAGGAACATGTATAAGTCATGAAGAAAGCAATAGCAACATACTAAACGATCGTGTGCTAAGCTAACGGAATGGGGCATGTCAATCAGATCATTCAACTAATGATGTGACCTTGTTAATCAAATAACAACTCCTTGTTCATGGTTAGGAAACTTAACCATCTTTGATTAACAAGCTAGTCAAGTAGAGGCATACTAGTGACACTCTGTTTGTCTATATATTCACACATGTATTATGTTTCCGGTTAATACAATTCTAGCACGAATAATAAACATTTATCATGATATGAGGAAATAAATAATAACTTTATTATTGCCTCTAGGGCATAATTCCTTCGGGCCGGCGGCGCGGGGAGCCGGCAGCGCCCACGTGGCGTGATGTGGGTGGCTGAGGGAGGCGGCGGCGGATGTGTCCGGCACGGCACGGACGCGTCCGGCGCGCGGAGGAAGAAGAAGGCTACGGTTAGGGGTGAAATTGATCGGAAAATTCGGGGGAGGGGGTGTTTATATAGGTAGAGGAAGCTAGGAGAGTCCAAATGAGGAGCGGTCTTCGGCCACGCGATTGTGATCGAACGACCGCGAGCATGGATGGGAGTTTGCTGGGTTTTGGGCGAGTTTGGAAGGGGTGTTGGGCTGCACACAAAAGAGGGCTTTTATGGTTACCCAGTTAACAGTTGGAGTATCAAACGACCTCCAAATGGCACGAAACTTGACAGGTGGTCTACCGGTGCTATACCAAGGCCGCTTGGCAAACCTCGATCCATTCCGAGAATGTTTAACACCCGCACAAGAGAAGAGGCAAAAAGGGGACACCGGATGACATCGGAGTGCCGGATTGCAAAACGGACAACGGGGAAAATGCTTGGATGCATGAGACAAACACGTATGCAAATGCGATGCACATGATGACATGATATGAAATGCATATGATGACATGGCAAAGTGCAACACGCAAGCAGATGACATGGCAACGACGGCGAATAACTGGCAGACACCTGGCGCATCGAATCCGGGGCGTTACAACACTCCTCCACCAACAAGAGATCTCGCCCCGAGATCTTAGGACCGAGACGGAAGGGAAAAGGGATGAGGTGAAACAAGAACTCAAGAGAAGAAGCAAAGAATCGAGAGCACTCGAGAAAAGAGAGGAACGACGCGAATGACGAGAATCGAAAGCTCACGGGATCCGATAGACTATGAGACCACTCCGGTTAGAACGAGATAAGAAACGAATAAGACTGAAAGGATTTAGGCAGCAGTCCAACTAAAAATGGAAGGATAGAACATGAACTTGAGAGGATGGAAATGATACTTGACGAAGACATGACACAAAACCTCCGGAAAGAATTGAAAGAGTTGAATGAAAAGAACGGAGAAGAGAATGACAACTTGTGCCACGAATTAAATTGAAAGCAACCTTAGAAGAAATGATTGAACAGAGTTGTTGGAAATTCAACAACAAAAGAAAAAGCTTGTTGTGGACTTATAGATAACATCTCAAAATCATAAGGTGATAACTGGCCACAAACGGAAAAGATTGGATAGCTTAGAAGAACGAAGAAATGCAAAACTCCACTTCAAAAGAATATGGAGAATTAATTGCACTTTGAAAAGCAAGAAGGAAAAATACTTGAGCTCCACCAACAAAATCTTGATGAACAGCTGAAGAATGAACTAAATCATGACAAGCCACCGTGAAGAACTCTGGTAACAAAAGAATGACGAGATAAAATGAATGATGAAAGAATAAGATGAGCCTTGCGGTGATTTAGATGGAGGTTCCGAAGAAATAGCCGAGGAAAATTTGATCTCCGGAAAAGAAAAGAAATAAACACTTGGAACTAGAATTTATTCATCAAGAACAAACTCCAAAAGAAGGGATTACTCACTTGAATGAAATAAGAATAAGATTTATTGTATGCTTATCCTTCATCAAATTAAATTGATGACAAGCAATGGATTTGGCATGCAACTTATTCTTCTTGAAAAGGATTAAGGGGAAATATAGCGCAAAACTTGAGAGAGTCTTCATGAACCACCGGTAGGATTGGAAAGAATGAATGAATTAATATGATAAGAGCGTTAAAGGAATCTTCAATGAACCACCAAAAGAATTTGGAAATGACTGATGAAAGAGAATGAATCACCGGGAAGAATTAAAAGAACCAATATGCTAGAGGGGATTTAGATGCAAAAGAATAAAGAGATCATGAGCTGATTAAAGAACACTTGAATGAAGCGCCGGGATAATTAGAGAATGATAACTGGAATGATGGCCTCCGGTGAAAAGAAATAGAAATCAACTCCTGACATACTCCGGATGGATAAGAAAAGAATATCTGACAAATGGAATATTTCGAGAGGATAACATGAAGCTAGAGCCACGAAACTTCGAGAGAAGAGACAAGATTTAGAGGAAAAACTCTTGTTCGGTCTTCAAATGACGACGAGAAACACCACCAAAATTACTGAGATACTCCGGAAGAATGAAAAACCGAAAAGGTTGAGCCAACAATGAAATGATTTGAAATTGATCTTGGAAAAGGCATCTGACTGATGGAATCCATTCTTACGTCACACTTGAAAAGAATTGAAAATAACTCCGGGGGAATTAGAAGAGTCAGGTAGGATCCTGGGAAAAGACCTGTGGGTTAGGGCCCACTAAAATAGAACACCGTTGAAAAAGGATTGTTGAACAGATAGATGATGCACCGGAACACTTGAAATATTTGAATGAGGTGACAACCTCGAATTAATTCGAACACAGACGAATCTTCTGAGATGTCTTCCGAACTCCGGAATGATTGAATGACGAGAGGCAAACGAGTAAGGAGAACACTTTACGAAAGGAAAAGAATGTGATCAACCCGAAAAACATGAATTAAGTCCACTAGAAAGAAAAGAGATGGAGAATGTCAAACAAAAGAGAATACACTGGTTGAAACAATTGAGGAAAGACTGAAGAGGCTCCGCGCGAATGAAATTAATGGTCGAAAGTGACTCAAGCTCCGGGAAGAAAAAGGGTGTGAGGGCGGGAAAAACAAAGGCAACTTGGAAGGGGAACCGACGAATATCTTGAAGAGAAAAACACCGGTTGAAATCATTTAGGAAAGAAAGCAAAGGCTTCGCACGAGTAGGATCGATACTCGATTACGGACTCCGGTTCCGAGAGGAAGAAGGGTGGGCGGGTGGGAAAAGAAAACAACTAAGGGTTGAACTTGCCAAAACGGAGAGGGTCGAATCACTTTGACGAGATATGCACCGGATGCAAAGAGCTGAGGAACAACGATCGGAAAACTAACTATGTGAACCTAAAGAAAAAATTGAAGGGGAAGAGGAGTAATTCAAAACACCTACGTCAAGATTCCTCACCAGAGCAACGAAGGGGCTGAGGAGTAAAAAGAATTCCTACTCTCCGATATAACTAGACTTCGAAAACAGTTTTCTTCTAGACTCAACAACGGCCAAACTACACGATCAATCAAGGGGGCTCCTAAGGTCGGTCGAGGCTCTGATACCAACTTGTCACGCCCAGTATGCAACCCTATCCAAAAGGAACTCGAAGGTCCCACCAAGGATAGACCCGTATATTGAAACGCTTTTGCAAGGTGGTTATCATTACATCAACATTACATAATAGATGGGGATACATACAAAAGGCATACAATGCCACATGAATACAACAATACATCATCCATAAGATCAACATCCGACTACGGATGTAACACAAACAAAAGCTCAAACGACATCCACCCTGCTAGCCCAGGCTGCCGACCTAGAACCTATCCCCTGATCGAAGAAGAAGCAGAAGAAGAACTCCAAAACAAGCAAACATCGCTCTCGCGTCATGATCATCGCATAACCTGTACCTGCAACTGTTGTTATAGTAATCTGTGAGTCACGAGGACTCAGCAATCCCATTACCATGGGTATCAAGACTAGCAAAGCTTAAAGGGAAAGGAAGGGGTAAAGTGGTGAGGTTGCAGCAGCGACTAAGCAAGTATGGTGGCTAACATACGCAAATGAGAGCGAGAAGAGGAGCAAAGGAACGGTCGTCAACTAGTAATGATCAAGAGGTGATCCTGAACTCCTACTTACGTCAATCATAACACAGAAACCGTGTTCACTTCCCGGACTCCGCCGAGAAGATACCATCATGGCTACACACGCGATTGATGCATTTTAATTTGGATCTGGTGTCAAGTTATCTACAACTGGACATTAACAAATTGCCATCTGCCACATAACTGCGGGCACGGCTCTCGAAAGTTTATACCCTGCAGGGGTGTCCCAACTTAGCCCATGATAAGCTCTCGCGATCAACGAAGGATATACCTTCTCCCAGGAAGACCCGATCAGTCTCGGAATCCCGGTTTACAAGACATTTCGACAATGGTAAAACAAGACCAGCAAAGTCGCCCGCTGTGCCGACAAATCCCGATAGGAGCCGCACATATCTCGTTCTCAGGGCACACCGGATGAGCAAGATGTCGGGTTGGCATAGACCCAGGTTGCCTAGGGGGCGCCGGACATCGCTCGGTTTGGACCAACACTTAGACAAGCATTGGCCCGGGGGGTTAAAATAAAGATGACCCTTGGGTTAATTACTCCCAAGGGAAAGGTAGGTGGTGGTGAGGCAAATGGTAAAACCAATGTTGGGCCTTGCTGGAGGAGTTTTATTCAAAGGGAACTGTCAAGGGGGTCCCATAAATCACCCGACCGCGTCAGGAACGCAAAATCCGGGAACATAACACCGGTATGACGGAAACTAGGGCGACAAGAGTGGGACAAAACACCAGGCATAAGGCCGAGCCTTCCACCCTTTACCAAATATATAGATGCAGTAATAATATAAGAGATATTGTGATATCCCAACATAACCCTGTCCACCATGGAGAAATCTTCAACTTCACCTGCAACTAGCAACTCTATAAGAGGGGCTGAGCAAAGCGGTAACATAGCCAAGCAATGGTTTGCTAGGAATGGTGTCAAAGGTTAGAGCTTCATGGCAATTTGGGAGGCTTGAAGAGCAAATGATAGGTAACGCAGCGTAGCGATAGAACGAAGCAACTAGCATAGCAATGATAGTAGTGAGATCCAGGGTAGCGGTCATCTTGCCTGAAATCCCGCAAGGAAGAAGAACGAGTCCATGAAGAAGATGAAGCCACAAAGACGAACCAAGCGTAGACGAACGAATCCTCACGATCGCAACGAAACGGGAACTATCGAGAAGAAGCACAGAACATAGTAAACACACCACACATAGACAAGACATGATGCACAACCAAGCATGATACATGAGAAAGCTACATGAAGCTACTCATGACAAGAGACGATGCAAACAAGAGTAACACATCAAAGCAAGTTTAAATGAGGCCGGAAACAACATATAACAATTCGGTAAGTCCTCATATGCAAATTTAGAAATTGGTCCAGAACTGAATAAACATTAAGTTGAAGTTGTTAAACAGCAAGTTAAGATGCATCAAGAAGATCTACACGAAATTGTAGTCAAGTTACATATAATGTTCATTTAGCTCGGAGCTACGGCCTAGAAGATATGAGCAAAACAAGATAAGCATGGCATTGATGCAAAACGCATACAAACATCAAGCAAACACCTCAAAACATGGATGCAACATGATAATATGAAACATACATGCAAAATCAAGCAAGTTTCATATGGAGCACACTCAAAACGGAGCAACGGTTCAACACACACACACACTATACAAGTTATAGCAACAATCTGTCCAAAACAGCAACTAGGCATATTGCAAGCATCAAAACAACAAGCTACAGCATCCCAGCGAGAAAACAAAAGGCATGGGCATGAAGTACAGGTACAGCATGACAAAACATGAACACTGAGCTATCTCCAGAAACTACTAGAACATGCTCAAAAGGACATGGTAAGATTGCAAATAATAACAGTTTCAGACTTTGCAGAAATAACATCAGGTTGCAATGTTTAGAGCTATCAAACAACATGTTACAGGAACTTAACATGGCGAAAAAAGGCATGGCATGAATCTACTAATTTCATAGAACAAAAGACCCTTACTGACCATGAGCCAAAAGGGCACAGAAAATATGATGGCACCCATGTAAACATGGCAAGTTATATGACAGATTCATACATGGCAGGAACAACAATAAGTAGGCATGTTGGTGAGCTTGAACCACTCAGCACAAAGCAATACATGGCATGGCAAGGCAACCAACAGTAAGAAGACATGTTTATGAATCTAATCATGGCAAGAACAAGTTCATAGGGTACATGGATCACTAGAAAAGCACATGGCCAAAACTAAACTTCATGTTAACAGGTTGACAGCAACATTATTTAGCAACTTTGGACAAGATAACAACAAGTTACAGCAGGATATAAATACAACAAGGGGCATGAATTGATAGAGCAAGACATGTATAACAAATCATCCTTAGTGAACATCTCCAGAATATGCACAGAATGACTCGTAGCAGCAGGTTTACATAGCATCATATTATAACAGAATTAGTCAGGAAAACAGCAACAACAAATACACTACTTAACAAGCTCGATGCACTCAGTACAAGACTCACAAAAATACAAGGCTGGCAGCACTGTAAAGATGGCATATCATAGATCAAAACACATGTAGACATCAACCTCATAGGATGCACACATCAAACATGGCAAAAATGACAAATGAGTATGTTATAACAGTTCCAGCAGATTAACATCAACATGCACTCTTCCAACAGCATTTCGGGTATCAAGATGAACTCAAAAGAAAAATTATGCAATGGAAAGAAATGAAGAACTCGTCGAGGCGAACAATTGGACATATTACGCGCACGAAACGGACCAGTATGCAGCAAGTTATGATGCGATGAACATGGCATGACAATGTAAATAATTCTCAGGGACGGGAATTTCGGGGTCAACCTGTAGCCGGAGTTCGCCGGAGACGAAGGAGACGGTGGCCGGAGTCGAGGTAGAAGTCGGGGAGGCCGGGAGAGGACGGATCCGGGCCGGATCCCGGCAAGGGACGGCAAGGGGCGCGGGGAGGAGGGACCGCGATGGAGCTGGCTTGGCCTCGCCGGAGTTGGTCGCCGGCAGGGCGCGAAAGGCGCTCGGGCGGCGTGGAGGCAAGGCGGCGGCGGCGAGGGCGGCAGCTCCCGACGGCGGGCGGGCGCGGTCATCAGAGCGAGGCTGCCGGGCGCGGCGGAGGCTGAGTGGCGGCGGCGGCGGATGGCGGCACGGCGGACGGCTGCACGACGCGCCGCGGCGACGGGCTGTCGGGCGAGGCGGCCCGGCGGCGCGATCTGGGCGCAGGGGCTCGCCACGGGCCCGGGCGGGCCGGGCGGCGCTGGGAGCCGGCGTCGCCACGTGGCGCGATGTGGGTGGCTGAGGGAGGTGGCGGCGGACGTGTCCGGCGCGGCACGGACGCGTCCGGCGTGCGGAGGAAGAAGAAGGCTAGGGTTAGGGGTGAAATTGATCCGAAAATTCGGGGGAGGGGGTGTTTATATAGGTAGAGGAAGCTAGGAGAGTCCAAATGAGGAGCGGTTTTCGGCCACGCGATTGTGATCGAACGACCGAGAGCATGGAGGGGAGTTTGTTGGGTTTTGGGCCAGTTTGGAAGGGGTGTTGGGCTGCACACAAAAGAGGGCTTTTACGGTTACCCGGTTAACCGTTGGAGTATCAAACGACCTACAAATGGCACAAAACCTTGTTCCATTCCGAGAACGTTTAACACCCGCACAAGAGAAGAGGCAAAAAGGGGACGCCGGATGACATCGGAGTGCCGGATTGCAAAACGGACAACGGGGAAAATGCTTGGATGCATGAGACGAACACGTATGCAAATGCGATGCACATGATGACATGATATGAAATGCATATGATGACATGGCAAAGTGCAACACGCAAGCAAATGACATGGCAACGACGGCGAATAACTGGCAGACACCTGGCGCATCGAATCCGGGGCGTTACATCCGTGCTTGAGGAACACTCGATATTTCCCTTTAAGGAGATGATGCCTCGCGGACCGGGCATTTTAAGTGTAAGGGATGCATAATGCGGTATTGCGTTAAAGCGGGCGACAGCTTTGCGTCCCATTAGTGCTTGGTAGCTACTTGTGAATGGGGCGAGGTGGAAGGTTAACTTTTCGCGGTAGAAGTTGTCGGGTGAGCTGAGCACAACTTCTAACGGTAGAGAGCTCGTACAATGGGCATATGGGCCTGGCATTACCCCTTGAAAGGAAGTGTTGCTATGGCGGATTTTGGTTGGGCCTATCCCCATTTTGCGTATTGTGTCCTGATATAGCAGGTTTGGATCACTGCCGTCGTCCATTAGGACTTGTGTAAATTGGAGTCCGTCGATTATCGGATCTAATATCAAGGCAGTCCATCTTGCATTCCGGATACTTCTAGAGTAATCCTGATGGTCGAAGGTGATTGGTTTTAACAACCAGTGGCGGGACTCCTCTGGGATAGACCGTATGGTGCGTATCTCTATGGGCGCCATTCTGTTTTTCCCTTTTGTCACGTAAAGTGAGTTTACTATTTTGACTTCTTGTGGGAAATTCTTTTGTTTTCTGGTGCTCTGCTTGTGGGGTTCGTCATCGTCCTCGCTTGGTGTGTCGAGCCCCTTGTGTCCGGCATTGAGTTTGCCAGGCTGGTTGAAGACCCAACAATCTCTGTGGGTATGGTTTGCAGGCTTCCCGGGAGTACTGTGGATTTGGCATATCTTGTCCAAGATTTTGTTTAAGTTAGATAGCTCGTCCCTGTTATCCTTAAGGGGCAGTTTTTTATGATTCTGCCGTGAGCTTTTGAATCCGGCGTTGACTGTCGTGCTCTTCGGGCTGTTTCCCTTGGTCCGGCACTGGTCCTTGCTGCGTCGCGGTTTCCCGTTTCCATCCCTGACTTCGGATGTACTTGGGTTGCTGGTACCGCATCTTGCCAGCCAGCTATCCTCTCCCACGCAAAAGCGGGTCATGAGACATGTTAATGCGGCCATTGTTCTTGGCTTTTCTTGGCCGAGGTGACTGGCGAGCCATTCGTCTCGGACGTTGTGTTTGAAAGCTGCTAAGGCTTCGGCGTCCGGACAGTCAACTATTTGGTTCTTTTTAGTAAGGAACCTGTTCCAGAATTTTCGGGCTGACTCTCCGGGTTGTTGAGTTATGTGACTTAAATCGTCTGCATCCGAAGGTCGGACATAGGTCCCTTGAAAATTTGCCCGAAAAGCATCCTGGAGCTCTTCGCAACTTCCAATGGAGTTTTCGGGGAGGCTTTTGAGCCAATGCCGGGCTGGCCCTTTGAGCTTGAGGGGTAAGTATTTTATGGCGTGGAGGTCACCTCCTCTAGCCATGTGTATGTGGAGGATGTAATCCTCGATCCAGACTCTAGGGTCTGTTGTTCTGTCGTATGCCTCTATGTTTACGGGCTTGAATCCCGCTGGAAATTCATAATCCAAAACCTCATCGGTGAAACATAGGGGGTGTGCGGCACCCCTATATTTAGGTGTACCATAATATTCGGATACTTGATGTGTTGCATTGCTTACTAGATCTTGCTTTCTTGGCCCGTAGATAGACCTAACTGGGCCATCTTTTTGATGCGAATCCCTGTGCAGATCGCGTGCCGGCTTGTGTGCGGTGCCGTTTGCCGCTCTATGTTTGACATGCGGTCGTCTATCCGACCGGGTGGTCTCCTTGTTCTTTGATTGCGGGGGCTCTACGGCCTCCTCATCAAATTTGGGCAGTAGTTTTCGCTTCGGGTAGCTCTTTGTTCGGCGACTATCGCCATATTTGTCTGCGGTGTTGAGTACTTTGCTCCATCTAATTCTGAGCGCATCTTCCGCTGTTTTGAGCTTTCGCTTCTGCTTTTTCAGGCTACGCGCAGTGGCGATGAGCCTTTTGTGGAGGTTCTTCTGCTCAAGCAACTTGTCCGGCGTGAGATCGTCTGGACAGTTATCTTCGCTGGGGACGGATTGTTTATCCAGGTTGTCCTGTTCAGACGTTTGTTCGATAGCATGTTCGTCGTCCACCGGTTCGCCCTGCTCTATGGCTGGGTTTGTATGGCTGCTGTCTTTGTCGAGGAGGGATTTTGAGCGGCGCTTACGTCGCCGTTTTGACTGCTTTTCGAGGGAATGATCCCTCGTGGCGTATCGTTGTTCCTCGTCGTTGCTTCCTTTAGGTGTGTCCACCATGTATACATCGTGAGATGAGGTGGCTATCCAGTGCCTTATAGGTGCTGGTTCATGTTTATCTCCTACATCGTCGTCCATACCGTCGATGTCCTCGGAGTCGAAGTCGAGCACGTCGTTTAATCTTTCGACAGTGGCTACGAAGTGGGCGGTGGGTGGGCTTTGAATTTCTTCATCGTCCGCATCCCAACCTTGCTGACCATAAGCCGGCCAGGGCTCTCCTGATAAAGAGAGAGACTTTAGTGAATTCAGGATGTCACCAAAGGGCGAGTGCTGAAAGATGTCCGCGGCAGTGAACTCCATGATCGGTGCCCAGTCGGATTCGATTGGCAGGGGCGCGGAAGGTTCGGAGTCCAGAGAAGAGTCCGGCACCTTGGAGTCACGAGCTTCGCAAAGGACAGGGTTGGTGTACGGCTCAATCGTCGTAGAGATTGGAGCCCCCGAGGCGGTGTCCAGCCACCCTTCCTCGATCAGCGCAGTTGGCTCTGAGCTAAGGGTCGGAGCAGACACTGGTGCGGCCCCCAGGGCACTGTTCGGCGGCAGAGCTAGATCATGCCCATCAAAGATCAAGTCTTGGCTGTGGCGTGCTTGGCTGTGGCTCGAACCCGTCGAAGATCAAGTCTCTGCGGACGTCGGCCGTGTAGTTCAAACTTCCAAATCTGACCTGATGGCCAGGGGCGTAGCTTTCAACCTGCTCCAGATGGCCAAGCGAATTGGCCCACAGTGCAAAGCCGCCGAATACAAAGATCTGTCTGGGGAGAAAAGTCTCACCCTGGACCGCATCATTGTTGATGATCGGAGGAGCCATCGGGCCTAAAGATGACGACACAGAGGAACTCTCAATGAAAGCACCAATGTCGGTGTCAAAACCGGCGGGTCTTGGGTAGGGGGTCCCGAACTGTGCGTCTAGGTGGATGGTAATAGGAGACAAGGGACACAATGCTTTTACCCAGATTCAGGCCCTCTCGATGGAGGTAAAACCCTACTCCTGCTTGATTAATATTGATGATATGGGTAGTACAAGAGTAGATCTACCACGAGATCAGAGAGGCTAAACCCTATAAGCTAGCCTATGGTATGATTGTTGCCGTCCTACGGACTAAAACCCTCCGGTTTATATAGGCACCGAAGAGGGTTAGGGTTACACAGAGTTGGTTACAATGGTAGGAGATCCACATATCCGTATCGCCAAGCTTGCCTTCCATGCCAAGGAAAGTCCCATCCAGACACGGGACAAAGTCTTCAATCTTGTATCTTCATAGTCCAAGAGTCCGGCCAAAGGCTATAGTCTGGCCATCCGGACACCCCCTAATCCAGGACTCCCTCAGTCGCCCTTGGGAGAGGTAGGACGATGCCGGCTCCCAAGCCGGTGCGCATCTTGGATCCGTCAAAGTGCATCCGCCAATGAGTGGAGTCGGGTGCTGGTGGCAGGTACTGAGTTTTGGCCCAGTCGACAAGGAAGTCGGCCAACACTTGGGACTTGATGGCGGTGCGAGGCTGGTAGAAGATGGTGTAACGAGCCAGCGCAATGGCCCAGTTGGCCACCCAGCCAGATGCATCCCGGTTGCCTATGATCTCGGCAAGCGGGGCAGTGCAAACGACCGTGATGGGGTGCTCTTGAAAGTAGGGCAAAGTATACGCCATAGCACATCTTCTAGTAGTGGGGGTAATTCTGCTTTGAGGTTGACAGTACTTCACTCAGGTAATACACTGGACTCTGGACCAGCTGAGCTCTGCCTTCTTCTGGGCGTTGTACCACGATGACAGTGCTACCACCCGGCTAGTTGTGGCAATATAAAGGAGCATGGGCTCTTTTTCAATCGGTGCCGCTAGGATAGGCGGCGTGGTCAACATCTTCTTCAGCTTGTGAAAAGCTTCACCCGCCTGATCGTTCCACTCGAAATGAGTGGATTTCCTCATCAGCTAATACAGGGGGAGAGACTTCTCCCCTAGCCGATTGATGAAGAGGTTAAGGGAGGCCAGGCATCCGGTGAACTTTTGGACATCTCGAAGCCGGGTGGGAATCTCCATCCTCTCTATGGCCTTGATCCTCTCTATGGCCAGCTGTTGACGCTGTAGGGCTTCAGGCTATTCAGCCAGGTGCGTGTCGTGCCTTGAAGCATGCGAGGGACGTACTTCACGGCAACGCGCCTGTTGCCGTTCGCTATGCTGACTGCAGTGGAGTAGTCTATCAACCAATCATCTGGCTTCACCGAGCCATTGTATTTTGGTGTGTCTCTTGGGATCGAGAACCCTTTGGGGAAAGGCTCGTCATGGATGCGGGGGCCGAAACAAGGCGGGCCGACATCGTCTTCTTCTTATAGCGTGAGGGATCGCGCCAGGCGGTCGATCCGATGGCGGGCATCATTTTTGCCGATTCCTTCGCGGCGTCCCAACCGACCACTGAGTGTTGGGTGCGTGACAAGCAGCAGGGTGGGATATCTCTCCCCGCGGGGCAGAGGAGGAGGTGGGTTGCCTCGTTGCTCCACAGCTTGGGGGCGGCCTTCTACGTCATGCTGGATGGTGAGGCGCGTCTGACTGCGGCTAGCAGTCGGCTCCATGTCTTTTCGTTCCCAAGCGCCGCCTGCAGTCGGCGTCTGGGATGTCGTGCCATGCTCTCTGCATGGGGGGACTCTCGGCATGGAGGCCGGTTCATGCCGCTCTGTGGCCGCGTCGATCAGCTACTGGACGCGCCTGGTCATGTAGTGAAGCTCGTCGCCTCCAACCCTTCCAGCTCATCTACGGCCGCCTAGGTGGCACGCAGGTTCTCGAGTGGCGTGGCGTAGACTGGGTATTCAGCACCCAGCATGCTGGCGATGGACGCGTCGTACTTCTTGATAGCGCCAATCCGGCTGGGTCTGCCAGCAGGCGGCATGCTAGAGGCGGCACGATCGACCTCGCGCTGGTAAGCTTCTGTGAGGCATGTCATGGAGGCTATGTTCTTCCGTTCTCGATGAGGGCAAGGCGGTGGGCCTCCAGCATGTCGGCGTCGGCATCAGCCGGGATGGGGGCAGACAGGTCATGCAGCGCCGGCTGCAGAGTGTCGTGGACGTTTCTGTTGGAGGCGGCGTCGTGACTGATGACCAGCACCTCAGTGATGGTGCTGCCGCTGCTATCGGCTCAAGGAAGAGGGTCGTTGATGACCACCACGTTGGTGGGGAAGGCGTCAAGCGATGCCGTGTCGGAGTCGACAAGCATCGGGTCGGTGGAGCCGATAGACTCCACGCCGGAAGTGCGCTCCTTGGCGATGTCAAGCTTGCCAAGGAAGTCGACGAGGTAGCTCTCGGAGCTGGTTGCAGCCACGCCTCGCGCGGGCTCGTCGGAGAGACGGACCTCGCCGAGAAGATCAGTAAGGCAGCTTGCTGCACAGACGTCGTCGACGCCATGCAGCACGTCGGGGCAAGTGCCATCGGGCGTGCCGGGCTGGCTACGCTCAATGGGGAGGAAGAGGGTTCCCGTCCAGAGCAGGTCCCCGGACGATGGTGCACCTGGCCCCACGGTGGGCGCCAAATGTCGGGTGGTAGGTTTGACATATGCTAACGGGTGGCTAATCATTGTGTGAGCCAGTAAGACATCGCCGGTGCTTGGAAACGGGATAAGGTGAAGACATGCACGCCAGCGAATCTTCCCCAGGTTCGGGGCTCTCCTAGGAGATAACACCCCTAGTCCTGCTCTGCGGGGTCTTTGAATGATCACTAGATCAACAAGTAGCTACAAGAGGCTCCTTGAGCTGTTTAGCTAGAGGAAGAAGAAGGGCGAGGCTCGCTCTTCTCTTCTCTCTATGTGGTGTCTAAAACTTTAAGAGATCAACGCTTTGCATGGGTGCCCTGGGGGGGCCTTATATAGGCCTACCCCCTAGGGGTACAATGGTAATCCGGCTGGACGTGGGTCCAGGTCATCAGTGTATGTAGTTGTCGGCTTCTCCGCCGGCCGCTGGGGCCCGCCGACTGGTGGGTCCTGCCGGCTGCCGGCCTCTTGGCCAACAGGCTAGGCCCACCGCCTGGGGGTCTTGTCGGCTGCTGGTTACTATAGCCTTACTCTTGGTGACGATGGCTTTGTCCGGGTAAGCATGGCTACAGTGCCGCCGCCTGGCGGGCATTCACTGTAGCCTTACCCCATCTTATCTGCTTAATGGTGCACAAACTTCCAGGGTGGGGGTAGGCCGACTGCTGGGTGCTAGCCTCCCCCCAGGACGACTGGTCAAGCTCGGCCGCCTTCTAGTATCTCTCTGGCAGGAGGGGCCCGCCGCCTGCGGGCCGTCCTGACAGCCTGTCGTGGGCGACGTCATGGTCAACATGGCAACAGTGCTGCGCCGGACAGGGAGTGGCCGCCCCGTACAGTGCACTGTGGCCACGCTCTCTCCGGGATTCGAGGGTGGTAGGCTTTACTGTAGCCACGTTCCGTCTTATCGCTGTTATGTGGGTGCAAACTTTGAGCGTATGAGCCAGGCTGCCTGCTAGGAGTTGGCCACAATGGTGGCCGACTACTAGGAGTCGGCCCTCTTCGAGAGAGCTCTTAGAGCCTTGCCGCCTTCCAATAGCGGTCCGGTGGGACAGCCGGCCAAGAAGGCGGACCTGCGTCTTGGATGTTTGAGGGCTCAGTCATTCCGATATTTTTTGAAGAGCCAGGGGGAGCCGGTTAGGCTAACTGTGGTCATTTACTCCGACACTGTGCTTGTGGGCCTCTCGTAGCTCTGTTTGCCCTAATTCCACTACTATAAATTCTTACAATCCCAAAACTACCAGAGCGAGACCCGAAACAATTATTCTACCGCCACCAGCTTCTGTTCTTCCTTGATCTTCGTCAATACTCTGCCGGAAGGGGAATCAATCACAAAGGGGTTCTACGTCATACTTGTCGCACCTCCGATGATGTGGGAGTAGTGTCGGGGTTACGATACTGACAATGAGTACTAGGGGTACGAAAGAGGGGGCAGAGCCTAGCTATGACGCAAGTGTAACACTCAGTGTTTACGAGTTTAGGCCCCTCTCAGAGGAAGTAACAACCCTATGTCTCGTTCCTTGAGGCTTGTTTTCTTTGGGGGGTATGATTAGAGAGAGTGCTTAACCTCTACTCAGGAGGAGGAGGACGACTTGTATAGAGTGTGTCGCAGCCTCCCTCACTCCGACATCGCTGGGGTGATTAATGTCCATAACTACGATAGTTACAGGTATATAAAGAGTCACAACTATAGCAGTTACAGGTAACAGTAGCTATGATTCTACTTAAAATCTGACTTAAGACTACTCGACTATTGTAGCTCCCACGTTGTCCCTCCACCTTCCTAGTCTGAGTGGTGGTGGTCATGCCAATTGGAGGGGAGGCATCTGAGTGCCATATGTACGGCCGAGTGGAATTCCGCTTATACACATCTAAATGTGCTTATGGTCCAGAGACCTACCAATGCTAGTGTAGGGACCTAGGCGGGCCCTAGATGACAGGTCCTTGATGCTACCTGTAGTAGGTGACCCCATCATTAGCCCCCGAATTGGGTGAGGTTTCGTAGGGCAAATGGATTGAGCTTTTCGGTGAAGTCCGAGTGCTTCAGAGGCACTTGGAATGCATTTGCAAATAGTAGCCTGCTGCACCTTCGACGAAATCACGGATTTGAAATTGAGTGTGTGCACGTAGAAGCGGTAATGTCGTGGGTTACTGGGGAAAGTGGGGCATGATGCGTCGATTTTCGGCCCCAAAATCCACCACGTGCCCCTATTGCTCTGGGTGCTGCCACCGTGGGTGTCGTCGATCCAGGGATCTGCGGCTCGAGATCCTCAGCGTGATTTTTACTGGAGGTACAAAATATTTGGGGATAGGGTTATTTCTGGAGACCCCGTTTTCTTCCTCGATCCCTCCGTTTCTCTTTTCCACCCCACTGTTCCATAGCACTAGAGGCCATGGCGAGGGACTCCACGGTGAAAGCAAAGAAGGCGAAGAAGGCCGGGAAGGCCACGTCCTCGAGCTCTGGCGCTCTGGCTGGTGGCGCATCAGGGGATTGGATCTGCCCGCGCATCTCGGCCAAGTGGCTGGAGGACCTTGCCACCGAGCGGCTCATTATGCCAGATAGATGGAGGTGCCAAAGGCGGGAGAGGTTGAACCGGCGCCACAGGAGGACTAGCATGTCCTCCTGGTGACTTACATCGCGCGAGGTTTTTTGATGCCTCCCCATCCTCTCTTTCGGGCCTTTTTGGACTATTTCGGGGCGCAGATCCACCATCTCCCTCCAAACGTTGTTGTCTACCTCTCGGCTTTCATTTATATTTGTGAAAACTTCCTTGGTTGCCACCCGACCACATTGGGGTCTCTACAAACATATCTTCACATGTCGGTCGATGACCATGAAGAAGGATTCATCGACCGGTGAAAAGACCCACGTCACTGTGTAGAGGCTTGGAAGTCCAGCTTCGAGGCGGCAGCGCCTTCCCCAAGATGAGTTTCCTCAACCCTGGCAAGGGGTGGCAGGGAACTTGGTTTTACTGCAGGGATGTCCCTAGGGCCAACAACCAGTCGGGTCTTGCTCTCTACTCAGCATAGAGGATGAGGGATCGGGAGGCCCTCACTATCACGAAGGAGGAGAAAACGGAGGTCATTATCTTGGCCAGTGCCCTGGTCGGGGTCGTGAACACTGGCGTCAACATGATGGATCTGTTGGAGACATTCCTCATTCAGCGAATGGAACCGGTGTAGGCCAGGGCGCATCCCATGTGGATGTATGAGGGCCCGAGTGACCCCACTCGGGTACACCCAGAGGAGCTTGCCGAGAAGGATGTGGGTGCCAAGATTAGAACCATTTCTTGTGCTCGGGTCAACCCACGGGGGGCCAGGAGGGTGCCCCGTATGCCAAGGACTAGCCGCCAGTCAAGGTAATATATTTTCGAGCAAGTCGGTGTCGGTGTCAGAACCGGCAGATCTCCGGTAGGGGGCCCAGCTGTATGTGAGGACCAAAGGTAACTATGGACAAGGGACACAGTGTTTACCCAGGTTCAGGCCCTCTTAATGGAGGTAAAACCCTACTCCTGATTGATTATATTCGAAGGGTATAGGGGTTACAAGAGTTGATCTACCACGAGATCGAGTTGGCTAAACCTAGATTAGCTAGCATAGCAATGTTGTGATCCTGCCTCCGATCTACCCTCCGGTTTATATAGACATCGGAGGGGCTTAAGGTTGTACAAAGTCGGTTTTAGAGAAAGGAATAACATATCCGGAAGTCTATACTTGCCATCCACGTATACGGGAGTCCCCACCGGACAAGAGAGGTGATCTTTTGTTTTGTATCTCGACGGCCCGTCAGTCCGGCCGACATCAGAAACATCTCCAACGTATCTACTTTTCCAAACACTTTTGCCCTTGTTTTGGACTCTAACTTGCATCATTTGAATGAAACTAACCCGGACTGACGCTGTTTTCAGCAGAACTGCCATGATGTTGTTTTACGTGTAGAAAAGAAAAGTTCTTAGAATGTTATGGAAATCCACGGAGGCACTTTTTTGAATTAATAAGAATTTTTGGCGAAAGAATCAACACCAGGGGGCCCACAGGCTGTCCACGAGACAGGGAGCGTGCCCTCCTATCTCATGGGCCCCCTGGACCTCCACCGACCTCAACTCCAACTCCATATATTCACGTTCGGGGAGAAAAAAATCAGAGAGAAAGTTTCATCGCGTTTTACGACACGGAGCAGCAGCCAAGCCCCAATCTCTCTCGGGCGGGCTGATCTGGAGTCAGTTCGGAGCTCCGGAGAGGGGGATCCGTCGTCGTTGTCATCATCAACCATCCTCCATCACCAATTTCATGATGCTCAGCGCCGTGCGTGAGTAATTCCATCGTAGGCTTGCTGGACGGTGATGGGTTGGATGAGATTTACCATGTAATCAAGTTAGTTTTGTTAGGGTTTGATCCCTAGTATCCACTATGTTCTGAGATTGATGTTGCTATGACTTTGCTATGCTTAATGCTTGTCACTAGGGCCCGAGTGCCATGATTTCAGATCTGAACCTATTATGTTTTCATGAATATATGTGTGTTCTTGATCCTATCTTGCAAGTCTATAGTCACCTATTATGTGTTATGATCCGACAACCCCGAAGTGACAATAATCGGGATACTTCTCGGTGATGACCGTAGTTTGAGGAGTTCATGTATTCACTATGTGCTAATGCTTTGTTCCGGTTCTCTATTAAAAGGAGGCCTTAATATCCCTTAGTTTCCACTAGGACCCCGCTTCCACGGGAGGGTAGGACAAAATATGTCATGCAAGTTCTTTTCCATAAGCACGTATGACTATTTACGGAATACATGCCTACATTACATTGATGAATTGGAGCTAGTTCTGTGTCACCCTATGTTATAGCTATTACATGAGGAATCTCATCCGGCATAATTATCCATCACTGATCCATTGCCTATGAGCTTTTCATATATTGTTCTTCGCTTATTTACTTTTTCGTTGCTACTGTTACAACTACTACAAAAACCCAAAAACATTTATCTTTACTATCATTACCTTTATTATCATACCACTTTTGCTACTAAATACTTTGCTGCAGATACTAAGTTATCCAGGTGTGGTTGAATTGACAACTCAACTGCTAATACTCAAGAATATTCTTTGGCTCCCCTTGTGTCGAATCAATAAATTTGGGTTGAATACTATACCCTCGAAAGCTGTTGCGATCCCCTACACTTGTGGATTATCAAGACTAATTTCTGGCGCCGTTGCCGGGGAGCATAGCTCTATTCTTTGAGTCACTTGGGATTTATATATGTTGATCACTGTGAAGAACTTGAAAGACGATCGAACTACTATTTTGCCCTCAACTACGAGGGGAGGTAAGGAACTGCCATCTAGCTCTGCACTAGATCTCCTTCCGTTATTAGTAGGCTTGCGACACCTAAACCTACTACTGCTATGAATTCTGATATGTCACATGTTATTGATGATGCCACTTCTGCTATGCATGATGAAACTACTTCTGTGTGCGATACTACTTTGCCATTAGGTGAATTTCTTGATGAACAACTTGCTAGAGTTAGGGGGAATGAAATTACTGAAGATCCTATTACTGATGATAGTGATGATGAAGGTTCTCCCAATGATTATGTATTACCTGTTGTTCCTAAGGGTTATGTTATGAATGAAGAAGCTACTAGGGAAATCTTTGCTTGCAATGATAGATATGATCTTAAGAAATTATTAGCTAAATGGAAGCAGCAGTCTCTTAATGCTAGAATGAAACCCGACCCTGCTTTTGCTACTTCACCTATCTGTGTTACTGATAAGGATTATGAATTCTCTGTTGATCCTGAGATTATTACTTTAGTTGAATCTGATCCTTTTTATGGCCTTGAATCTGAAACTGTTGTGGAACATCTTACCAAGTTAAATGATACAGCCACCCTGTTTACTAATGATGAGAAGTCTCGCTATTTTTATATCCTTAAGATATTTCCGTTGTCATTAAAGGGTGATGCTAAGAATTGGTATAATTCTCTTGCTCCTGGTTCTGTGCGTAGTCCCCAGGATATGATTTATTACTTCTCTGCTAAATATTTCCCTGCTCATAAGAAACAAGCTGCCTTGCGGGAAATATATAATTTTGTGCAAATCAAAGAAGAGAGTCTCCCACAAGCTTGGGGGAGGCTTCTCCGGTTACTTAATGCTTTGCCTGATCATCCTCTTAAGAAAAATGAAATACTTGATATCTTTTATAATGGACTAACCGATGCTTCCAAGGACTACTTGGATAGTTGTGTTGGTTGTGTTTTCAGGGAAAGAACAGTCGACGAAGCTGAAATATTATTGAATAATATGTTGACTAATGAAAATAATTGGACTCTTCCTGAGCCAATTCCTGAAGTAATTCCTGAACCAATTGAGCCAACTCCTGAGCCTATTCCTAAACCCACTCCGAAGAAGAGAGGTGTTTTATTTCTCAGTCCTGAAGATACGCAAGAGGCAAAGAAATCAATGAAAAAAAAGGTATTAAAGCTGAAGACGTTAAGAATTTACCTCCTATTGAAGAAATACATGGTCTTAATATACCGCCTGAAGAACCACATTGTCTTGACAACCCGACACAGGTAGTAAAGGTAAATTCTCTCTATACATATGATAAAGTTCAAATCCCCTCTACTAAATTTCATGGCCCATGTTTAGATGAATTTGATGACTTTATGGCTAGACAAGAAAGTTTTAATGCTTATGTTGGTAGAGAGTTAAAGAATAATGCTTTCGAGATAGGACGTGTAAGCGATAATCTGGCTAGAGTTAAAGATGAACTTCACCTCGTTAGCAAATATGCTTCTATGGTTGCTACTAAGTACTTAAAGCTCAAAATGATTTGCTAGATGAATTAAATAATAAAAATGACTTTGCTGTTAGAGTGGCTACTAGAACTGGTAGAATGACTCAGGAACCTTTGTATCCTGAAGGCCCCCCTAAGAGAATCGAGCAAGATTCTCAAAGGAATAATTTAGAGGCATCTAGTTCTTATAAAAAGAAGAAAAAGAAAAACGATAGAACTTTGCATGCTTCTAGTGAACCTACTGTAGACACACCTGAGAATCCCAATTATATTTCTATCTCTGATGCTGAAACACAATAAGGTGATGAGCATGAACCTAGTGATAATGTTAATGATAATGTTCATGTTGATGCTCAACCTAGCAAAAAAAATGATGTAGAGATTGAACCTATTGTTGATCTTGATAACCCACAATCAAAGAATCAACGTTATGATAAGAGAGATGTTGTTGCTAGGAAGCACGGTAAAGAAAGAGAACCATGGGTTCAGAAACCCATGCCCTTTCCTCCTAAACCATCCAAGTCAAAGAATGATGAGGATTTTGAGCACTTTGCTGAAATGATTAGACCTATTTTCTTACGCATGCGCTTAACTGATATGCTTAAAGTAAATCCTTATACTAAGTATATGTAGGATATCATCACAAATAAAAGAAAGATACTGGAAGCTGAAATTTCCACCATCCTTGCTAATTATACTTTTAAGGGTGGAATACCAAAGAAACTTGGAGATCCGGGTGTACCCACTATACCTTGCTCTATTAAAAGAAATTATGTTAGAACTGCTTTATGTGATCTTGGATCCGGTGTTACTATTATGCCTCTCTCTCTATATCGTAGACTTGAATTGAATAAGTTGACACCTACTGAAATATCTTTGCAAATGGCCGATAAATCAACTGCTATACCTGTCGGCATTTGTGAGGATGTGCCTGTTATGGTTGCAAATGTCACTATCTTAACAGACTTTGTTATTCATGATATTCCCGAGGATGATAGTATTTCTATTATCCTTGGTAGACCTTTTCTTAACACTGCACGGGTTGTTATTGATTGCAACAAAGGCAATGTCACTTTTCATGTTAATGGTAATGAGCATACGTGTAACGCCCCGGACACACCCGCCGGTGGTCGTTACTCCTGGCGGGATCTAGACTGACCCCACAGATTAATACTAGTCTTTTTCTGCGCACTTTGTCCTCACCCATGCGCACCTGGGAGCAACTTCCCAGTCGGTCACCCATCCTGAAACTACTCCAAGCTGAGCACGCTTAACTTTGGAGTTCTGTCCGAATGGGCTCCCGAAAAAGAAGGAATTCCTTATTGATATGAGTAGTCTATCATCCCTAATAAGCCAGGCTATCACATACACCTCCACTCAGAGGAACCGACGTCCTCGTCGGGCCACGTGAACGCTCCTCTTGGCGAGATACGCTCATGCTTCCATCGCATATGTGCCATGCCGTGTGCCACGACGGGTCACAGACGTCATGCACAACATGACCGCGCACCTGTCCGCAACCATCCGTGTAACCGCGAGGGTCGGCTCTGATACCAACTTGTAAAGCCCCGGACACACCCGCTGGTGGTCGTTACTCCTGGCGGGATCTAGACTGACCCCACAGATCAATACTAGTCTTTTCTGCGCACTTTGTCCTCACTCATGCGCACCCGGAGCAACTTCCCGATCGGTCACCCATCCTGAAACTACTTCAAGATGAGCACGCTTAACTTTGGAGTTCTATCCGAATGGGCTCCCGAAAAAGAAGGAATTCCTTATTGATATGAGTAGTCTATCATCCCTAATAAGCCAGGCTATCAAAATACAGTACACTTTCCTAGGAAACAATCTCAAGTTCATAGCATCAATTCTATTGAAAAAGTTCCAACTATCATTTTTGGAGGTTTTGAATTTCCTCTTCCTACTAACAAGAAAAAGTATGATATTCTTATTGTTGGGGATTTTCATATCACCGTTGAGGTAACTTAGTGTTATTCGAAATTTCTCCAGTTCCGTGTTATTCGGAATGAGTTTGTTAACAAGACTTGATCAACCTTGTTAGTGGATTCATTTTGATGATCATGAGATGGATGAAACTAGAAGGCACAACCTTTTGTACCCTCTTTTTATTTTCTGACATTTAGAATAAATAAATCAAAAATAGTATTATCTGTCTGTTTTCTGAATTATCCATGCAATAAAAAATAGTCCAAAAATAAAAGTGCTCCAAATGCCCTGCAAATTTAGTATGATTTTTTCTGGAATATTTGAGGATTTTAGGCACTGAAATCACTGCAGGAGGGGCAAGCACCAGGCCACGAGAGTGGAGGGCGCCCCCCCTATAGGGCGCGCCCCCTGTCTCGTGGGCCCCTGGTGGCCCCCCTCCACTTATGCCAGCACCCGCACACTTCATCTTCTACCCAAAAAATCCCCATCCAGCTCAAGCACGAGTTCTAGTTCGTTTTGCTGCGATTTTCGATCTCCTTGCTCAAAGCTCCATTCACAAAACTGCTTTGGGAGATTGTTGCTTGAAAAAGAATTATGATTAGAAGAATGTACCAAGGTGGTTCCTCGGCAAAGAAAGGGCCAAGGATTGCTATACGTGAGCAAGATGTTGAATTGCCGAGGGACGCAAATGTACGAGCTTGTGAGTGGCCATCCGACGATTTTATGGTCGAAGCAGGCTTCCAGGAGGAATTTGACGCGAATGCCCGTATTGCTGAGCTGGAGGACTTCTTACAAGATAAGTGTCCTCAGTACTATCAATTGAATGATTCCTTTGTGCAGAGGTTCCAATATAACTGTACGCATAATTCTCCTAGTGTCATGTTTGATATTTATGATACATCTTATACCATGGATTTAGAGGATTTCACAACTGCTTGCAAACTTCCGCAGCGGGGTAATATTAATGATCCTTGCAAATCTGAATTTAGAGATTTTCTTGCTAATATCACTATGGGAGAATCTAGGGACATAGCAGAAGCTACCATAGGGAGCATTCATTTTCGTGCTATACATTATTTTGCTCTCTTTATTGGTAGATGCATTAATGGTAAAGACGAAGCTTGTCACATGTGTGTCCCTAATCTGTGTGTCCTCAAGAGTGCTGTTTCAGGTTATAAAGGTTATAACTTGGGGGGCAATAGTTGCACGTAGGTTGAAGAATAATAGTAGAAAGGGAGATTTATTTGGAGGAATTTATGCAACCCGTGTGGCTAATTTTCTTAATATAGCCCCGCGAGAGGGGGATATGATTTTACCTCCTGTTTATTTGGACAAAGAAGCTATGTTTAATCATCATTTTCTTGAGAGGAATGAACAATTCCTCCATTATCGACTAATCTATGACAGACGCAACGTCGTCCCTGTTACTCTTCCTGCTCCCTACCTTTTTGATTATCAGGCAAAAGGAAGATATGTTGTCACCAGGGAAGAAGTAGCTGAATACGAGAGGGGAATGGAGGAAGCTCGCCAACACGTTGCTGCTCAGTAGGCGGTTGCCTCTGCATCTCAGTACAACCCCAGTTTCACTTATGGATATCAGCCAGGCGGTCCTTGGTACTAGACCAACTTAGGCCAAAAGCCTAAGCTTGGGGGAATACGTATTTCCCACCGACTTTACATTCATGTTCACACACTAGTCGTCGGTGCTCATACTCTTTCATTGTATTATCCATGCTTGTTTAAATTTCTTTTTCTAGTTTTCTTCTTGTGTGCTTGATAAACCTGAAGAAAAACCAAAAAAATTGTTAGTTTAAATTCTATGCTTGTAGTAGCATTTAAAATGAAAACCCAAAAAGATTTCTCGTTCTTCTTCTTACTTGTTGGGAGCTTTCCCGTGTAAATAGTTTTATTTTCTTTTCTTTCTTTTGGGGGTCGAGAAGACCATATTGAAAATGCTTAGTGGCTCTTATATGCATGATTGTTTATTTAACTTAGAGCCCATATTACCTTGTCTTCTCTCTTGAGTTGAATGCTTGCAGATTCCAGCTTAGTCCAATGCACGTGCACTCTTATTATTATACACATCGTTCGGTCATGCAAGTGAAAGGCAATAATGACGATATATGATGGACTTATTGGGATGAGAAAAGCTGGTATGAACTCGACCTCTCTTGTTTTTGTAAATATGATGAGTTCATCATTCCTGAGTCAAATATTATGAAGTAAACATATTTGCAATGACATTTAGAGATTATAGTTGCTTGTGCCATGCTTGATTAGCTATGAGTTATAATGGTTTACCTGGCGTGTCAACATGCTATTAGAATGATTATGATGTGATATGATGGGATGGTATCCTCCTTTGAATTAATTGAGTGACTCGACTTGGCACATGTTCACGCATGTAGTTGAATCAAATCAACATAACCTTCACGATATTTATGTTCATGGTGGATTATATCCTACTCATACTTGTATTCGGTGTGAATTAATTTTAATGCATGTTTATGACTGTTGTCTCTCTCTCAGTTGGTCGCTTCTCAGTCTTTTGCTAGCCTTCACCTGTACTAAGCGGGAATACTGCTTGTGCATCCAAACTCCTTAAACCCCAAAGTTATTCCATATGAGTCCACTATACCTTCCTATATGCAGTATTTACCTGCCATTCCAAGTAAATTTGTATGTGCCAAACTCCAAACCTTCAAATGAAATTCTGTTTTGTATGCTCAAGCAGCTCATGTTACAACTAGGGCTGCCTATATCTTCCATGCTAGGTGGGTTATTCTCAAGAGGAGTGGACTCCGCTCCTCATTCATGAGAAAGGGCCGGTAACTGGGATGCCCAGTCCCATGATCCAAAAAGATCAAAGCAAATCAAAATAATTAAACAAAACTCCCCCAGGGCTGTTGTATGTTGGAGGCACTCGTTGTTTCGAGCAAGCCATGGATTGATGCTTGTTGGTAGTTGGGGGAGTATAAAACTTTACCATTCTGTTTGGGAACTGCCTATAATGCATTTAGTATGGAAGATACAGCCATCTCATAGTTGTTGCATTGACAGCGAAAGTATGCCGCTCAAAATGTTATTCAATCTCTATTTTAAAATCAAGCTCTGGCACCTCTATAAATCCCTGCTTCGCTCTGCGAAGGGCGTATCTATTTACTTTTATGTTGAGTCATCGCCCTTCTTATTAAAAACCACCCGCTGGAGAGCACATTGTCATTTGCATTCATTACTATTGGTTTATATTGGGTATGACTTGACTGGATCTCTTTTACCATGAATTACAATGTTTAGTCAGTCCTTGATCTTTAAAGGTGCTCTGTATTTATGTTTTGCGGTCTCAGAAAGGGCTAGCGAGATACCATTTTGTTATATCATGTTATGATTATTTTGAGAAAGTGTTGTCATCAGAGTTTTATTATTATGGCTTGCTAGCTGATTATGTTATTGATATGAGTAATTGTGAGAACTAAGTGTTATTATGAGTATGGTTAGTTCATAATATTTGCTGAAACTTGAATGTTGGCTTTTCATGTTACAACAACAAGAGCAAACACAGTTTGTAAAAGTTTTTCTTTATCACTTTCAGTTTATCAACTGAATTGCTTGAGGACAAGCAAAGGTTTAAGCTTGGGGGAGTTGATACGTCTCCAACGTATCTACTTTTCCAAACACTTTTGCTCTTGTTTTGGACTCTAACTTGCATGATCTGAATGAAACTTACCCGGACTAACGCTGTTTTCAGCAGAACTGCCACGATGTTGTTTTATGTGTAGAAAAGAAAAGTTCTCGGAATGTCCTGGAAATCCACGGAGGCACTTTTTGGAATTAATAAGAATTTTTGGCGAAAGAATCAACACCAGGGGCCCACTGGCTGTCCACGAGACAAGGGGCGCCCCCCCTAGGGCGCGCCCTCCTATCTCGTGGGCCCCCTAGACCTCCACCGACCTCAACTCCAACTCCATATATTCATGTTCGGGGAGAAAAAAATCAGAGAGAAAGTTTCATCGCATTTTACGACACGGAGCCGCCGCCAAGCCCCAATCTCTCTCGGGAGGGCTGATCTAGAGTCCGTTCGGGACCCGGAGAGGGGGATTCGTCGCCGTCGTTGTCATCAACCATCCTCCATCACCAATTTCATGATGCTCAACGCCGTGTGTGAGTAATTCCATCATAGGCTTGCTGGACGGTGATGGGTTGGATGAGATTTACCATGTAATCAAGTTAGTTTTGTTAGGGTTTGATCCTTAGTATCCACTATGTTCTGAGATTGATGTTGCTATGACTTTGCGATGCTTAATGCTTGTCACTAGGGCCCGAGTGCCATGATTACAGATCTGAACCTATTATGTTTTCATGAATATATGTGTGTTCTTGATCCTATCTTGCAAGTCTATAGTCACCTATTATGTGTTATGATCTGACAACCTCGAAGTGACAATAATCGGGATACTTCTCGGTGATGACCGTAGTTTGAGGAGTTCATGTATTCACTATGTGCTAATGCTTTGTTCCGGTTCTCTATTAAAAGAAGGCCTTAATATCCCTTAGTTTCCACTAGGACCTCGCTTCCACGGGAGGGTAGGACAAAAGATGTCATGCAAGTTCTTTTCCATAAGTACGTATGACTATTTACGGAATACATGCCTACATTACATTTGAAAGGACATGCGATGCCCCCATGTGTGGTTTTGATAATTGATGACATTCTCTATGGACTAATGGTTGCATCGAGTTATATTTGAAGGATGTTTCCATAGGCATTTCTTGAAGTCCATGTGTTGGTTTCAAGGAGTTTACGGGTTGACCAAGGTGCTATTAAGGAATTATCCAAAGATTGGTAATGTGAGTGTTGAGCTTATTGTAAGCATGTCTTGAAGAAGAAGATTGTGTGATCATTCATATTTACCTTCAATACATCATCCAAATGAAGAGAGTTGGAAAGATTCAAGGTTGATCAAGACTAAGTCAAGAGTGAATCAAGTTGATCAACTCACAAAGCATAGAAGATGTACCGAGTGGGACCAAGTGTTCCCATGGTATGGTAAGCATTGTCCATTACGCTTTGTGTACTTACCCATGGTCTACATGAGAGTTCTTTGTGGGGTTAGGTATGTTTCCATGGTCTTGCGTCAAGAGGAAGATCCCATACAACCCATGGAGGATGACATCAAGTGGTGAACGTCATCAAGTTTGCAGTGTGCAAGTTCAAGTGGAGCAACACAAAGAGAGGCTCACCCATAATGGAGTATGGGGGAGCAATCAAGTTTGAATCTTGCCATCCATTGTGGTGTCAATGGTCTTGTGAAGATGTGCCGAAGAGTCGCTCACCCATAGTGACTATGGGGGAGCAATCATCTAGTCTTCATCGAGCCAACGCAATCAAGAAAGGTGGTCCAACTTGAGGGAGTCAAGATCGTCATCATCTAGCTCAAGTGGACCATATGCCAGGCAAAGGTTTGCCCTTGATAGGTTTTCTATTTTACCGGTCTCATGGTGGTAGTTGGGAGACCGGGTTATAGGATCGATAGCCGTACTATCAAGGGGGGCTCTCAAGTGAGTAGCTTGATCGTATCGTTCGTCGAGAGCTCAAACCATTGCATCCTTGCATCATGTTTCTTGGTCCTTGTTTGATTCTCTTTGTGAGTCTTAGAGCTTATGGTCATCTTTATGACAAGCTTGAGTTCATCGAAAACGGAGTTTGCATGCGTCTTCTATGATGTTTTTGGTGTTGGAGGTTTTACCGGTCTTCTCCGAGGAAGGGTTCTCACCATTTTCTTTTGGGCCTTTTCTCATTTGCTTATTATTGGTATTTCTTTCAAGATTGTGTTAGCCCTTGTCGCTAGCTTTCCAACAAACTTGGTTTCATCGAATTCGGAGTCCATTTGCAAAAGTTGTGGCTGTTTTGGTGAAGGCTGCAGCGGTACTACCGCGACTAGAGCGGATGTAATTTTTTACTACCGCTCTAGAGCGGTACTACCGCGGCTCCTGAGCGGTACTACCGCTCCAAAGCAGTACTACCGTGGCTCCTAAGCGGTAGTACCGCCCCGGACCAAAAACTCGTGTTTTCTCTCTCGTTTGGGCTGTTTTGAGCGTGCTAAGCGGTAGTACCGCTCCTCCAAGCGGTTGTACCGCTTGTACACGACCTGAGCACATAACTGTTGGATTCGGGAGGTCCTATAAAAGGGGGTCTTCTTCCCCATTGAACCTTATCCTTTGAACTCGTGTTCTTCCCCCATTGTTGACCTTCTTCGAGCTTGCTAACTCTCAATCCCTCCATGGATTCTTGCTAGTTTTTGAGGGAAAAGAGAGAGGAGATCTAGATCCACATTTCCACCAATCACTTTCTCCTCTATGTGAGGGGAACCCCTTGGATCTTGATCTTGGAGTTCTTGGTGTTCTCCTTCTTGTTCTTCCTCTCATTTTCCTCCCTAGCATTAGTTGCTTCGTGGGATTTGAGAGAGAAGGACTTGGGCACTCCGTGTGCCCTTGCCATTGCATTTGGTGCATTGGTTTGAGTTCTCCACGGTGATACGTGGAAGTGAAGTTTGAGAAGCTTATTACTCTTGGGTGCTTGGTGCCCTTGAGCTTGTTCCTCTTGGGTGCTTGGGCGCCCTAGACGGTTAGTGGTGTTCAAGCTCAATCATTGTGGTGTAAAGCTCCGGCAAGCGTCGGGTCTCCAATTAGGTTGTGGAGATCGCCTGAGCATCTTGACGGTTCCGTGACCGCCCCAAGGGTTGCCAAAGTGTACGGGTTCGGTGACCGCCTCAAGGGTTGCCATTTGTACGGTTCGGTGACCGCCTCAAGGGTCCTTTGTGGAATCACGGCATCTTGCATTATGCGAGGGCGTGAGGAGATTACGTGGCCCTAGTGGCTTCTTGGGAGCATTGTGCCTCCACACCGCCTCCAAACGGAGATTAGCACCCGCAAGGGTGTGAACTTCGGATACATCATCGCCTCCGCGTGCCTCGGTTATCTCTTACCCGAGCCCCTTTACTTATGCACTTTACTTTGTGATAGTCATATTGTTCTTTGTCATATATCTTGCTATCACATAGTTGCTTATATTGCTTAGCATAAGTTGTTGGTGCACATAGGTGAGCCTAGTTGTTTTAGGTTTTGTGCTTGACAAATTAACCGCTAGGTTTATTCCGCATTTGTTCAAGCCTAAACCGTAATTATTTTAAAACGCCTATTCACCCCCCCTCTAGGCGACATCCTCGATCTTTCAATTGGTATCAGAGCCTCGTCTCTCTTTGTTGGGCTGAACCGCCTAGAGAGTAAAGATGTCGACTAGAGGATTAGGATTCTCTGACACTCTTAGTTTCGATGGCACAAATGTTGATGTTTGGGTAATTCGCATGCTTAATCTCTTTAGGGTCATGGACCCAAATTTAGAGCGAATTGTAGATATGGGTTTTTCTCCTCCAAAGGATCCCCAAAGATTATCTTTAGAGGATGAGAAAAACTCTTATCTCAATGCTCAAGCCTCTAATGTGCTTTTCGATGCTTTGAGCAATGTAGTTATATTTGAACTCATGCCGTTCCGGGATGCTCATGAGTTATGGACAAAGCTTTAAGATAAATATGGTGTGTCCAAGATTTGTGGGGATGTTTGTTCTCCCTCCACCTCCGGTCATATAGTCTTCTCAACTTCTTCTACTTCACCTACATGTGGTTTGCCACAAGGTAATGATATGGTGAGTAGTGTTGGTCATTGCAATGATGATAGTATGCTTATTGTGGATGATCCTTCATCACTATATTATTGCAATGCTCCCTCTTTGGGCTTTAACACTTCGAGCACTCCAAATGTTTCACATGCTTGTGTTGATAGTCCTTGCATATCATGTAGAAATTGCTTGACTAAATATCATGATGATATGCTTGCTATGTCTTGTTGCCATGATAAAATGCATCTATTTCCTCGAATTGTTGTGCTAACAATGTAGAGGAAACCGAACACCCATGGAACAAGATGTGGTGTTTAATGGTGCCTCAAGGGATCCTACATCATCATCTATTGCTTTTGCCTTAAGACTAAGGCGTCAAAGGTATCTCCTACTTTGTACCCCAATATGTCTCTTTATGATGATGTTGATGCTAATGATGATGAGGATAATGATGAAGAGAATGATAATGTTGCCTCCTTAAAAATTAAGGGGAAATGGTTTTAAAGCTCTTCATAAAATAAAATTGCTCGCTCCAACTTCATGGAAATTATGTCCATTGCTATTGAGAGCAAGAAATATATTGATGAGTTGGAATCTCGTCTTGAGGAGCATGAGGTCACCATTGATAAAATGGAAGGTCATGGGCGTGATTACGCTAATGAGATTATGGACCTCTCTCAAGCTCTTGAACTTGAACAAACCACCAAGGAATCTCTTGAGGAGACTTTT
Organism: Aegilops speltoides; assembly: GCA_021437245.1. Classification (NCBI taxonomy): domain Eukaryota; kingdom Viridiplantae; phylum Streptophyta; class Magnoliopsida; order Poales; family Poaceae; genus Aegilops; species Aegilops speltoides. Next base: position 318,182,016 of record CM038145.1, on the reverse strand, counting down.
GCTCTAGAATTGTCTAGAGTGAAGGAATCTACTGATAGAGCCCTTGAGGTGGCCAATGTTTTGAAACTAAAATGCTAAGCTTGAAGTTGCTCATGCTAGACTCCTTGAGGATTTTGAGCACCTCGAAAATGGCTCAAGGGTCATCAAGGGTGAGCTCATCAAACTCACCGAGTCTCATGCTCAACTTGAAGCTTCTTGTTTAAAAGAGCATGCCAAGTTGCCTTCTCCTCTTGTTGTTAATGATGATGCTTGTGCTACTAATTCTATTACTTGTGAAGCATCCATTTTGAAGGAGAATGTTGAGCTAGGGGCTCAACTTGAGGTGCTATCTTGCAATTATGGGAAATTGGAAGAAAGTCATGAAAAGCTCTCAAGCTTTCATGATGATCTTCTAGTATCCCATAGTGTGCTAAAGATAGCTCATGAGGCCATGATTGCTAAGGTAACATCTAGTGAGCCTCATGTGGATACTAGCACTACTTCTAGTCAAAATAGTATATTGCCATGTGCTAGTCCTTGTAATTCATCTACTCACAATGTTGGTACATCTTGTGATGAACTGCTTTCCTTGCCTTGTTGCTCTAACGATGAAGCTTATACTTCCTCTAGTACTTGTGTTGAGACTAACCATGTAGAGGAAATCAAAGAGCTCAAGGCCCAAGTCACTTCTTTGAAGAAATACTTGAAAAAGTGTCATGAAGGGAAATCCGCACTCAACAATATCTTGAGTGTGCAAAAATCCCCCAATGACAAAGGTGGACTTGGATTCAACTCCAATAAGAAGAAGAAGTCCAACATGAACAAAAACAAGGGCCAAGAACAAGTCAAGAATTCGGCAAGATTGTTTGCTTCAAGTGCAAAGTAGAAGGGCATCATGTTAGATCTTGCCCATTGAAGAAGAAGGCCATTAGTGTCAAGCAACAAGGGAAGAGGGCACAAGTTCAATCTCATGCTCAACCTCAAGTTGAAGAAAGGCCACTTCCCAAGAAGACTCAAGATAATGCTTCTCTTGTGGAAAAATCAAGTGAGAAGAAAGTGAAGAGTAGATGTTGCTACTTATGTCGTGAGAAAGGTCACGTCGCTTCTTCATGCACTAGTGGTAACTTATCCAACCCAATTATTATTGATGATATCTATTCTCTTGGGAAGGATAAGGTTGGCAATGTGTTTGCCAAGTTTGTTGGTACTCAAAGTGGTGTCAAGAAAGAACCATTTGGGTAGCCAAGCCTATTGTGACTAACCTCTTAGGACCCAACTTGGTTGGGGACCAACAAGCTCAAACTTGATCAAAAGGTGTTTTTGGAGGGCATTGGAGACTTGGCTACATTATGAAGAATTAAGGGGACTTCATCATTCTTTTTGTCACAAGCCAAGTTAATTGTATTATCAAGTTTCTATCTTATATCCAATGTGCCTCCTTGCGGTAACTTGTACTTAAATTGTTTACTTTGAAAGTTAGTTGCCCCCTTGCATGTTTTGGTTTTGTTCCTTGCATGTGTTTGTATATGTTGCGCTTCCAACTTGCTTATGTATGTTGGTGTGCACTTCATGTACGTGTGAGTTGTGTGTTGAGCCTTTGTGAGAGATTAATGGAATATCCCATTATTGGGGAGTGATGTGCTTTGTGCACCTCACACTCCTATAAGTGTGTGTACATGAGGAATACCATCTAGTATTGATATTACAAGATTATCTATTCACTATGTGGTATGTCTTCTCATGAGAAATTCAAATTCTAAATTGTCCATTAATTATCTCTTGTTGGATCCTCTTATTGCCTCTTGTTAAGTTTTCTTCATTGGTATCACATTATGGGGGAGTAATATGCTATGTATATTACTAGCCTAGAAAATGTGTACATTTGAGATATTGTCACCTAGTGTTGATATTGTAGATTATCTTGTTCCTAGGTGGCATGTTAGCTCTACAAGTTGCAATCTGGTTGTGTGTGGTGTGAAGATGATGTTGATATCCTTGCTATCTACCACCGAATTCTTTCCATCTACTTCTTGTCTTTTGACAATTGGTAGTCATTTATGTGTGGTAGAATTTATTGATCATCTTTACATTGGCTTTTGTTTTACTTGCCTCTTCTCTAGCCAAGGATTGTGTCAACTCCCGTTGTCTTCCATACCACTTGTGGATCTTGTTTATTTCTTGTTCTTGTCTAGTGTTTTCTAGATATAGTGAAAGCGGTGATCCCACCTTGTGCATTTTGTATTCAAATACAAATCCTATATAATGCACAACTCGTGGGGGAGCTATTCTATTTTCTTCAGAACACTCTTCTTGTGATCCTTATCAAGTGTGTTTTGGTGGAAGGCAAGCCATTTCTTTTTGGTACTTTCTACCATCATGAAACTTTGTTGAGGGCTTGGTTTGTTTGGAACCATCCTCTCTTTGGGAGTTTGACATTGTTAGTTTAGTGTGTATCAATGGATATCTCATTCCTTGATGTATCTTTAATGATATCTTCCAAGTGATGATTTCTCCATTTAGTATCCTTTTCACTTGGAATTTCTTTGTCTTTTTGTTTCGGGTTTTGAAAGTCTTGAGCATGCATGTTTACTTCATGTATTTCATTTGGCAGGCTTTCTCTCTTTGACTCAATATATAGGGGAAACTCCACCTAGTCTCAATTTGGATGAGATGTGCATGAAATTCATTTTCATATCTATATGCACATATTTATGTGGAGTTTGTCCTATGTATTGGTGTTTCTAACTATTTGGTCCCGATGAGTTTGGGTACCGTTTAGTTTGTGTTGTTCTTCTAGGAACATTTGGAGATGCATTGATGCTCGGCTCACTCACAAGGAAGGTGTTGTCACCATGTGCATATTGGAGTCAAGCTAGGATGATCAATGAACTACTATCTACCTTCAATTGGTATCTACTACATCCTTCCAATGATATCTCGGTAACAAGTATCTATTCATGCTTTCCTCTCTTGCATTCAACCTTGTGTAGGTTGTATCTTGGCATGATATTCATTTCATATCTTGTGATACTTGTTTCCTTTCTCAAAGCATCCCAACGATGATCTCTGTTGCTAGTTGTGATGCCCTTGATGGATGTGTGTTTGGACTTCATTTATATACAATAAGACCATATCTAGCCAAGTGCTATGCTTTCAAGCAAATATCTTATTGGTATATTTATGACTTCCTTGTGGATATCTTGTTCCTTCGTGGTGTAACTATTTCGGGTGTACATCCTTCTTTGTAGATATATATATATATCATCATGATTTCGTCTACATAGAACCTTATACACTTGAGAGAAATTACATCTCTAGTTGATATCCTTTCTTTCACGCCCACCTTGTCTTTCTTATGTTATTTCTTTGGTGGCTCCGTGAAAGCTTTTGCCTTGAGTGCGTGTCCTCTATCGTTGCATCTTGATGCACTCTTGTGTGGTGAAGATTTTTTTCCTCATGCTTATCTTTACAAGGCTTTTGCCATCTTAATTGGCATCCCTCGTCTTGATGAGGCTTTCATCTTCTATCTTCACCACGGGTTGTCACAAGCATAAGTTCTTTATATGCTTATTAGTAAGCTTGTGAACCCATTTGCTAGTTGTGTGTGTGGGAATGATAGGCCTTGCACCGTGTGCCTCATTATTTCAAGACTATGTTGATGCTTAATGCTCATCCTAATTTTAGTCCTCTCAAGTGCTTCGCCATGACTCACACACATCATTTTGGTTGAGCCTATTCTTAAGTTGCCTCTTTTACATGTTGCTCAACCATGTGCTTGTTGCAAGCGCTAGGCTTTGTTTCCTATATGCTCACTTGCACTAGATGTGAGTTTCTATTGATTTTGGGGGAGCTATGATCCTATTTTGTGCACTTTGTATTCAAATACAAAAATTCTTATGTGTGCACAAATCATGGGGAGCTTCTCTAGTTTCTTTAGAACACTCCTTTGCGTTTATCATAATATCTTTATTCTTGTGGTATGTAGGATCATTGGTCTAGTTGGTTCAATTGATATCCGTTGATTGCTTGCTTCAATTAGTATCTTCTGATTGCTTGTGTCTCTCTTTGTTATGTCTTTGTGTCATATCTTTTTGTTGCAATCTTTGGGCCTCAATATAGTTTGTCTTCCTCCAAGTATTGGCAGTTGGATATGTGTATTGCATTCCACTCTCTTGTTGAGAAATACACAATTTATGGAGGAACACCTTTTATTTTGGCCTTCTCAGCTTTTCACCCATTTTGGCAATCGATGCCAATGGCGGAGGAGTTTCAGAGAGTTTTGTGGAGAAGTCTTCTGAGTTTTCTCCTTGCTTTGGTTTTGGTCCTAAGCATTTGCATCTCATTCTCCTGCATCATTGGTTGTTGCATTGCATTGTGATGCATAATTCCTTATATAAACTCTCTTGAAAGTGATTGTCATCAATTACCAAAATGGGGGAGATTGAAAGGACATGCGGTGCCCCCATGTGTGGTTTTGGTAATTGATGACATTCTCTATGGACTAATGGTTGCATCGAGTTATATTTGAAGGATGTTTCCATAGGTATTTCTTGAAGTCCATGTGTTGGTTTCAAGGAGTTTATGGGTTGACCAAGGTGCTATTAAGGAATTATCCAAAGATTGGTAATGTGAGTGTTGAGCTTATTGCAAGCATGTCTTGAAGAAGAAGATTGTGTGATCATTCATATTTACCTTCAATACATCATCCAAATGAAGAGAGTTGGAAAGATTCAAGGTTGATCAAGACTAAGTCAAGAGTGAATCAAGTTGATCAACTCACAAAGCATAGAAGATGTACCGAGTGGGACCAAGTGTTCCCATGGTATGGTAAGCATTGTCCATTACACTTTGTGTACTAACCCATGGTCTACGTGAGAGTTCTTTGTGGGGTTAGGTATGTTTCCATGGTCTTGCGTCAAGAGGAAGATCCCATAAAACCCATGGAGGATGACATCAAGTGGTGATCGTCATCAAGTTTGCAGTGTGCAAGTTCAAGTGGAGCAACACAAAGAGTTGCTCACCCATAATGGAGTATGGGGGAGCAATCAAGTTTGAATCTTGCCATCCATTGTGGTGTCAATGGTCTTGTGAAGATGTGCCGAAGAGTCGCTCACCCATAGTGACTATCGGGGAGCAATCATCTAGTCTTCATCGAGCCAATGCAATCAAGAAAGGTGGTCCAACTTGAGGGAGTCAAGATTGTCATCATCTAGCTCAAGTGGACCATGTGCAAGGCAAAGGTTTGCCCTTGATAGGTTTTCTATTTTACCGGTCTCATGGTGGTAGTTGGGAGACCGGGTTATAGGATTTATAGCCGTACTATCAAGGGGGGCTCTTAAGTGAGTAGCTTGATCGTATCGTTCGTCGAGAGCTCAAACCATTGCATCCTTGCATCATGTTTCTTGGTCCTTGTTTGATTCTCTTTGTGAGTCTTAGAGCTTATGGTCATCTTTATGACAAGCTTGAGTTCATCGAAAACGGAGTTTGCATGCGTCTTCTATGATGTTTTCGGTGTTGGAGGTTTTACCGGTCTTCTCCGAGGAAGGGTTATCGCCATTTTCTTTTGGGCCTTTTCTCATTTGCTTATTATTAGTATTTCTTTCAATATTGTGTTATCCCTTGTCGCTAGCTTTCCAACAAACTTGGTTTCATCGAATTCGGAGTCCGTTTGCAAAAGTTGTGGCTGTTTTGGTGAAGGCTGCAGCGGTACTACCGCGACTAGAGCGGATGTAATTTTTTACTACCGCTCTAGAGCGGTACTACCACGGCTCCTGAGCGGTACTACCGCTCCAGAGCAGTACCACCGTGGCTCCTAAGCGGTAGTACTGCCCCGGACCAAAAACTCGTGTTTTCTCTCTCGTTTGGGCTGTTTTGAGCGTGCTAAGCGGTAGTACCGCTCCTCCAAGCGGTAGTACCGCTTGTACACGACCTGAGCACATAACGGTTGGATTCGGGAGGTCCTATAAAAGTGGGTCTTCTTCCCCATTGAACCTTATCCTTTGAGCTCGTGTTCTTCCCCCATTGTTGACCTTCTTCGAGCTTGCTAACTCTCAATCCCTCCATGGATTCTTGCTAGTTTTTGAGGGAAAAGAGAGAGGAGATCTAGATCCACATTTCCACCAATCACTTTCTCCTCTATGTGAGGGGAACCCCTTGGATCTTGATCTTGGAGTTCTTGGTGTTCTCCTTCTTGTTCTTCCTCTCATTTTCCTCCCTAGCATTAGTTGCTTCGGTGGGATTTGAGAGAGAAGGACTTGGGCACTCGGTGTGCCCTTGCCATTGCATTTGGTGCATCGGTTTGAGTTCTCCACGGTGATACGTGGAAGTGAAGTTTGAGAAGCTTATTACTCTTGGGTGCTTGGTGCCCTTGAGCTTGTTCCTCTTGGGTGCTTGGGCGCCCTAGACGGTTGGTGGTGTTCGAAGCTCAATCATTGTGGTGTAAAGCTCCGGGCAAGCGTCGGGGTCTCCAATTAGGTTGTGGAGATCGCCCCGAGCATCTTGACGGGTTCCGGTGACCGCCCCCAAGGGTTGCCAAAGTGTACGGGTTCGGTGACCGCCCCCAAGGGTTGCCATTTGTACGGGTTCGGTGACCGCCCTCAAGGGTCCCTTAGTGGAATCACGGCATCTTGCATTATGCGAGGGCGTGAGGAGATTACGGTGGCCCTAGTGGCTTCTTGGGGAGCATTGTGCCTCCACACCGCTCCAAACGGAGATTAGCACCCGCAAGGGTGTGAACTTCGGGATACATCATCGTCTCCGCGTGCCTCGGTTATCTCTTACCCGAGCCCCTTTACTTATGCACTTTACTTTGTGATAGTCATATTGTTCTTTGTCATATATCTTGCTATCACATAGTTGCTTATATTGCTTAGCATAAGTTGTTGGTGCACATAGGTGAGCCTAGTTGTTTTAGGTTTTGTGCTTGACAAATTAACCGCTAGGTTTATTCCGCATTTGTTCAAGCCTAAACCGTATTTATTTTAAAACGCCTATTCACCCCCCCTCTAGGCGACATCCTCGATCTTTCAACATTGATGAATTGGAGCTAGTTCTGTGTCACCTATGTTATAGCTATTACATGAGGAATCGCATCCGGCATAATTATCCATCACTGATCCATTGCCTACGAGCTTTTCATATATTGTTCTTCGCTTATTTACTTTTCCGTTGCTACTGTTACAACTACTACAAAAATCCAAAAACATTTATCTTTACTTTTGCTACCGTTACCTTTATTATCATACCACTTTTGCTACTAAATACTTTGCTGCAGATACTAAGTTATCCAGGTGTGGTTGAATTGACAACTCAACTGCTAATACTCAAGAATATTCTTTGGCTCCCCTTGTGTCGAATCAATAAATTTGGGTTGAATACTATACCCTCGAAAGCTGTTGCGATGCCCTACACTTGTGGGTTATCAACATCCAATAGACCGGACGCCCGAGGACCCCCTAGTCCAGGACTCCCACAGTTGCCCCTGAACCTGTCTTCAATGATGATATATTCAGCGTTCAGATTGTCTTCGGCATTGCAAGGCGGGTTCCTTGAAGAATACACATCGGCTTTCCTCTGTAAAAGAATTGTATCCGGCTTTTCATAATAAACACAACCCTTAGCTGCGAAGGCAGGATATATAAAAAAAGAAGAACAGTGTCTTTTACTGATAACTTTTTTGGCGAAGCGTCAGACTTGACCCCTTGGCATTTTGAACCATTTCCCACCCTGCGTTCCGTGTTTCGAGGCCACGCCTCATTGGCACGTCCTGTCAAAACAGAGATCATGCCCACTTAATACGGGATTGCACATCAATGATATTTTGGTAATCCAACCGTTTGCGACGCACGCCTTCATTGGGAATAGGCGAGATTCAATGCACGAGTGGGGGGGCGGTTGGCATTTTTACTACCTATAAGAGGGAAATGGATCTCTTCTTTCTCCCCCACGCCTTCACATCTTCTCAGCCTTCCAATCTCCCAATCTCTCTGCACCCGCAAAGTTTCCATATTTCTCACCAACACCACCACCTCTTTCGACCATGGCCGAATCTGGCTCCAAAGGCAAGTGGGAGGCCTCCTCCATCACGGAGAAGGAGATAAAATATCTCCGAAGTGCGGGGTACCTTGCCGCCAACATCAAGCATAGGCTTACCCCGAAGGTCAAGTCATTCCCACTCCGGAGCCTGGCGAACGGGTCGTCTTCCTTCCCCACTTCCTTAGAGGGCTAGGTTTTCCACTCCACCCGTTCGTCTGTGGACTCATGTACTACCACGTGCTAGATTTTCACGATCTAGCCCCGAACTCTTTCCTCCACATCTCGGCGTTCATTGTCGTGTGTGAGGCTCTCCTCCCCGTCCGCCCACACTTCAGCCTATGGCTCAAGGTCTTCAACATGAAGCCAAAGGTGGTCAATGGGCAGCACGCGGACTGCGGCGGAGCTATGATCAGCAAGTGCCAAACACCACATGGCCCAAGGGGCCTTCATGGAGACCTTGAAGATCTGGCAAAAGCAGTGGTTCTACATCACTGTGTCGCGCCACACTAAGTGGGCGGCAATTCCGGAGTTCACATCCAGACCTCCCATGAGGCTCACCTCCTGGAACGCGAAGGGCCACAACTGGGGGTCCCAGACGGAGGTGCAGGCGCTGCAAATTCGCATCACCAACGTGCTGGGGAAGAACGTTGGTCTAACCAATATGGCTCAAATTATGCTCTTCCCCGGATTCTCCCGTGCCAGCGCCAGGCTTCCCCCATGTGGGAATTCAAGCCGGAGGAGCCGCGGACTCTACAGCATTTCCTCAGCACCACGCACGAGGGAATTTGGAAGATGCACTTCAAGGCGCAGAAGAGCTAGCCCATGGAGACCGAAGACTTCAGCCTCAACACCATGAATCTGGCCTCTCTGGTAAGTATTCGATATCTCCGAAGATATATATTCAATCTATGTCGAACTCATCAACCCATCCTTTTGTTACAGGGCTGGACCAAGAAGTCGTAGCAGATCAAGAGTCCGGCTCAGTTGCCTGAAGACCCAGTCACTCTTGAGCTGGAGGAGATGCTAGTCCTGGCGCCCTATAAGGCGCCGGAGAAGAAGGCCAAGAAGAAAGGAAAGGGCCCAAGGACGGGCCCCACCACAAAGGCCCTCCAGAAGCAGTGTCCGAAGAGACCAAAGTCGTCTCCTCCCATGAGGAAGACGAGGAGGAAGAGGAGGAATAGGAAGAGGAGGAGGAGGAGGAGGAAGTGGAGAGCGACTCGCCCCTCAAGACGAGGAGGGGAAAAGGACTGCCTCTGAGAACTTGGAGGGGACGACGCCAAAGAAGGGGCGGGTGGTCCTCTCGGACAATTCGTACTCAAAGTCCGAACACAGCCTAAAGAGGGTCCAAAGGGAGAAGCCCTGGCTGAGACGTAAGTATCAAAAACTTACATGTTCAATTATTACTTAACCCGCCTCTGTCATATCAAGCCTTTCTCTATTTTTCAGTCCTCCGCGCGAGATCCCGATTCCCTCCACTTTGGAAAGGAACTCTCTAGCCCCTGGAGAGGCGGAGATTGATGGGCCGTCTCGCACCATCTCCCCCTGCCATGGAGGACACCGAGGTGTCATCCCAGATGCCATCTCCTGGCCGGGGAGGGGCGGACAAGACCGTCCAAAAGGCACCCGAGCACAACACCTCGGACGCTGTAGAGCGGGGCACGGCGACCCCCATGACCACCGAGGGTGGGGGGCTCCGACAGTCCGGGCCTCCGCCGAACACCGTCCCAGAGTCCAGTACGGCTCCGGGTTCGGACCAACACCCCCCTTTGAAAGATGGGGGAGGAGCAGGAGCTCCTGTCAGCGGCCTCTGTCAATCCGCAGGCCGCTGACACTCTGCAAGAGGCACTACAACGTGCCTCCATCATGGAGGAACACCGCACCCTGATGGCTGCAGTTATGGAAAAGGTTCGGTCTGCGAAGAGCAGACTGACCGAAGCCATGAACAGCCTACTGACAGGATTCGAGGTAAGAGATGTAATATTCCTTACACGTTTTTTCGTGTGTGTGTGTGTATATATATATATATATGTGTGTGTGTGTGTGTGTGTGTGTGTGTGTGTGTGTGTGTGTGTGTGTGTGTGAGAGAGAGAGAGAGAGAGAGGCGAACCCCATGTGTAGACAGTAGCCCGTGAGACTCTGTCCGGATTGCACCAACACGCTCAGAGGATCACAGACATGTATGTAATGCACTGTATATGTTAGTTGACAGGCTTCTATGCTGGCGGCTACTGCTCAGGGCGCAGAAATTTCCGAGCTCAATCGGAAGCTTCGGCTATCCGATGAGGAACTCGACCGCATCAACAAGTGGTTCAACGAAACCCAAGGTGTGTGGTGTTAAGGCATATCCAAATGTTTTATGCGTGTTAATCATTTTAAACTGACTAAAAATGTTATAAATATGCTCGTAGTTGGCGCAGCCGAGAACGAGTCCCTAAACAGCTCCCTCGCCGAAGCCAAGAAGGAGGCGAAGGGCGGCCGCATCCAAAGCATCCAAGGAGCTAGAGGTGGAGCAAATCGCCCACGCAGACATGACGCGCAGGTGGAGGAGGTCGAACAGGAGCTCAAGGACACCATCGCCAAGTGCGAGTCCTTAGAGCAAAAGAGTTTGGAACCGGCCTCTGAGCTCACCAAAGCGCTGGACAGCGCAAAAGAAGCCTGGGTTGATGCCCAAGGCGCTCACTAGGAGATCCAAGAGGCAAGGAAAATAGCTGTTGGTAAGGCCTTTATCATGCAGAGTAGATTTACTAGTAAGAGATATATTTTGCTGACCCGAGTTTTGAGTTCTCCAAGCGCCTTTGCTAATCTGTCGGGGAGTATTGCGGATGCTGCCGAATTCTTCTGAGCCGAAGAGGGCAACTCGGCGGAGAAGCTGTTCTGGTCGCAATACCTTGCGCCAGAACATCCAGTGCCCTTTAGTGACCAGCTGAAGCAGTTGTCCGAGTTGCACAGGGTGGCCGGACTGGCCATGAAGGATGTTATAGCCCGTCTATGGTCGGCCGAGGCCATACCTAGCAGGCACTTTGGACTCGTGAAGCGACTGGTGGATGCGCTTCCTCGGATTGATACCCTCAAGCGGTCGTCCTGCATAGAAGGTGCCCGGATGGCCTTTGCCGGCGTCAAGGTGTAGTGGGCGAAGATGAAGGCCACCGAGATTGCCACCGCAGGGCCACCTGAAGGCAAGGAGCACCGGCGGTCGGCGAAGTACTTTGACGAGGTCCTCGAGGGAGCCCGCATTATGGAGGGCCAATGCTCAGTTTGTAAGAGTCATGTAATGAACTCATGATGTATAATAGCTATGCTTATGCTTTATGATTAGTTTATCCTCCTATTCTGCTTTTTATATGTCTGAAACTTTACCAGTCGCCGGCTTCACCCCCACGTAAATATTACAGGGGTATCTAGAAAAGCATGACCGCACTTTATCCAACGTCTTGGTCCGATGTAGGAGGCGGCTTGTGAGGTGAATTAGGCAATCAGACTATGCGCCTTTAGTACTTTCACTTAGCCATAAGAGTCCATTGGTGGCGCTAAGTACTAGCCCCTTGTTGCGTGAACGACAATCCGGAGTGCGGCTCCTTTGCAACATGGCTGATCGAAATCTCAGACCCTCGTGCAACATGATATAAATCATGAACGATTTGTAGTATAACACTAAGTAACCGGATCGCTGACCTGCTCTCGCCTATCATGACAGTCAGTTTTCGGCTTTCTCTACTGAGGTACTTAACCGTACGAACTAGAAATACAATCACAGTAGTTCTCCCTTTACTACCTTAGCCGAACTTGCGGAACGTAAGGTGGCAAACACAGGAGTCAGGCAACCCAACTATAGACCAAAGACATGATTCTGAGTTGATGCATATAATGCAATATCCGGGATGCCGAAGAGTTCCCTATAGGTGTTCGGACTTAACAATTTTGCGGGGCCGAATACTGCCCCTGGTATGAAGGCCGTGTCTAACCACGTATGTCAGTCGAATGTAAGGGGGAAACACGGATGACAAGGTAATAACATGACCCAACCATTAAGGTGATAATCATCTGCTTCCTTTATATCTTCATTGATACGTCGACGACAGACAGTGCCGTTCAATATTAAGGTCACATTACATGCCCAAAGAAAAAAGAGAAAAGGTTTTACATAAGAGAAATTCTAACACAGGGCCTACAGGTCATAGTTCGAAAAAGAAACTCCTGTGATGCCTTGGCGCACGTCTGTGCCATTTCTCCTTAGTAATAAGTCCTTTGAGAGGAGTATTTGATGGTTGGGAAACACTAACCTTAAAAGGGATCTTCTGCAACAACAATCTCGCAAGTATGGCTCTTAATGAACCTGTAGTAAGAGGAAAAGATATATGTGGTCCAGATAGGGTCAAACCATACAATGGACCTCTTCTGCAGTGTGCCTCCGGCGCCGGCTAAGGTATTTTTAGTGCGTAATTATGTACGAGCGGTACACTAGACGCAACCTGGTAGGGCAATCGGCGGAGGCCGAACTGCTAATCAATGTCCGGATCCATTGATTTAACGCTATTGTGCTCGGACCGGACTTGTTTGGACGGGTCGTTGCCTTTATTGGCCGGTGTACTGTTCGGCTTGATAAGGCCGACATATACTTCGGCTGCAGGGCCGCTGTGTTCTCTTCAGTACGGAGGGAGCGCTCCATGTTACCATTGACTATAATAATGCCACGAGGTCTGGGCATCTTTAGCTTCAAGTAAGCGTAGTGCCGGACTGCATTGAAGCGGGCGAAAGCAGTTCGTCTGAGCAGTGCATGGTAGCCACTCCAGAAAGGGACGATGTCGAAGATTAACTCTTTGCCACAAAAGTTGTCTGGGAGCTGAATACTAGCTCTAGTGTAAGCGAGCCCGTACAACGGGCCTCCACTACTGGTATCACACCTTTAAAGGTAGTGTTACTAGGCTTGATTCATGATGGGTCAGTGCCCATCTTACGGACAGTGTATTGATAAATCAAGTTGAGACTGCTACCTCCGTCCATAAGGACTCTAGTGAGGCGGTATCCGTCAATAATTGGATCAAGTACCAGGGCGGCCGAACCCCCGTGATGGATACTGGTCGGGTAATCCTTGTGATCGACGGTGATTGGACAGGCTGACCATGGGTTGAACTTGGGCATGACAGGCTCTACAGTGTAGACGTCCCGAAGTGCGCGCTTGCGCTCCCTTTTGGGAATGTGAGTGACATAGATCATGTTCACTGTCTTTACTTTGGGGGAAAACTTCTTCTGACCCCCAGTGTTTGGCTGACGGGGCTCGTCATCGTCTTCGCTTGGAGGTCCCTTTCTCTTGTGTTCGGTGTTTATCTTACCGGCCTGTTTGAAAACCCAACAATTCCTGTTGATGTGGTTTGTAAGATTATCGAGTGTGCGATGAATCTAATAGGGCCTCTCAAGGATTTTATCCAAGCTGGATGGCCCGTCTTTGTTGCCTTTGAGACTTTTCTTCCGCTGACCGAACTTAGGGCCGCTGAATCCGGCATTGACTGCCATATTGTCTGCATCGTCATTGTTATTTCGACATTTGTTTTTATTAAACGGGGTTTACCATTGTCGTCCCTCACCTCAGAAGTGTCGGGGTTGCCCGAGCTGTTGCTGCTACAAGCCAACTAGCTATCCTTGCCCGCAAAGAAGCAGGTCATAAGTGTAGTTAAGGCTGCCATGGTCTTCGGCTTTTCTGCCTGAGGTGTCACGCGAGCCAGTCATCACGGACACTGTGAAAAGGCCGCTAAGGCTTCGGCGTTCGGATAGTCTATGATCTTGTTCTTTTTAGTTAAGAACCGATTCCAAAGCTTGTGGGTTGATTCGCCTGGCTACTGAATTATGTGACTCAAGTCGTCATCGTCCGGTGGCCAAACATAAGTGCCCTAAAAGTTGGCCCGAAAAGCATCTTCCAAGTCTTCCCAAGTTCGGATGGAGTTTTCTGGGAGACTGTTTAGCCAGTGCCATGCTGGTCCTTTCAGCTTTAGAGGAAGATATTTGATGGCGTGAAGGTCATCTACTCGAGCCATGTGGACGTGGAGAAGAAAATCTTCAATCCAGACGGCCGATCCGTCATTCCATCGCACTGTTTGATATTTATGGGTTTAAACCCTTCTGGAAATTGGTGTTCCATGACCTCATCAGTGAAGCAGAAAGGGTGTGCGGCCCCTCTATATCGTGCAATATCGCAGCGGAGATTGGCTGACATCTGAGTTTGGTTCTGATCCCGATTATAGTAATGGTCGTCACGCTGGGCTTCATAGCCCTTGTCTCGCGTTGGGGCATGGCCCCTTGATCCGTAGATTGATCTAGTCTGACCAGCTTTATTGGCTAGGTCACGTTGTAAGTCATATGTGTACCCCGCAGCTGTTGTCTCCCTGCCTCTTCGGCGTGGAGGTGCGGGTTGGTGTTCGGCTTGATATGCTGCTTTATCCCGTCCACGTGGTGGTCGGTCTGGTTGGTACGCCTGATTGTATTTCAACGGTACTGACTCAAGGGCTTCATCGTTGAACTGTGGCAGCAACCTGCGCTTAGGGTAACTTTTAACAGGTCACTCATGGCCGTATTCCTCGGTGGCCAGGACCTTATTCCACCTTTGATTAAGCGTATCTTGTTCGACTTTGATCTGATGTTGCTTCTTTTTCAGACTTCGGGCTATAGCAATGAGTTGTCGCTTGAAGCGTTCTTGATCGAGGGGTTCCTCTGGGACGATAAAATCTTCGTCGTGACGCTGACCTCCTCTTTGGATTCTAGCATATAGTTGTTGTCCTCCGAATCCTCATGATCAGCGTGTTCAGGACTATGTTCGCCCTCTTCCCTCTAGTCTTGTTCGGACATGGGCTCGACGGGGTATTCGGGATCTTCTGCATCATCTGAAGTCTCATTGTCTCCGGTGCTGGTGTTACTATCCTTCGCCCAATGTGACCGTGAGCTGCGCCGCTAACGTTTGCGCTTTGGTGGTTTATCGACGGGTTTGTCTTCATCATGATTCTGATCGTCCTTGTCGCCCTTTTTATCGGGAGTGTCTACCATGTATACATCATAGGTTGAAGTGGCCGTCCAACACCCCGTGATGGGTGGGACTTGTTGCGGCTCGGTGTCTGCATCGCCGTCCATACCATTGATGTCTTCAGACACGTAGTCCAGCATGTTGGTTAAATCTTCGACGATGGCTACTAAATGGGTGGTGGGTGGGGCTTAAAATTCCCCGCTCTCAGCCTCCAGCCCGAGCTGGGTACAATTCGGAGTAAGAGCCCCGGTGATGGTGAGAGTCTGCATCAATCCCAACGTTTCATCTACGAGTGGAAGTGGGACCGGAAACTGCGGATCTGCTAGGCTGAGTTTGGCATGGGACACCTGATCAGACCCATTGAGTGTAGACCTCGGCAGTTCGGGATGGTTGCCCAGAGGCAAGTCTAAGATTGCATATGGGTCTTCGGTCGGGAGTTCCACAAGGGGAAGAAGTCCGGCGGGGCTCACGCTCCAATCTTCGGACAATGAGACCTATCCCAGATCTAAGGCCGAGGTCGGTATGGGTGTTGACCCCTGGACGGGATCTAATAGGGGATCCAAGGAGTCTTCTTGGCGGGGATACAGAGTGGCAGCCGAGGCCACGAACCCGTCGAAGACTAGGTCTCCTCGGATGTCAGCAACATAGTTCAGGTTTCCAAACCTGATCTGGTGGCCGGGGGCATAACTATCGACCTGCTCAAGGCGGCCGATCAAGTTGGCACGAAGCACAAAGCAACCGAACACAAAGACATGCCCAGGAAGAAAGGTTTCCCTGGACGCAGCATCATTGTTGATGAAGAGGTGAGCCATCGATCCTTTTGTCGATGATACAGCGAAGCTCTCAATGAAAGCACCAATCTCGGTGTCAAAACCGGCAGATCTCTGGTAGGGGGGCCCAAGTTGTATGTCAGGGCACCGAAGGTAACTATGGACAAGGGACACAGTGTTTACCTACGTTCAGGCCCTCTTAATGGAGCTAAAACCCTACTCCTGCTTGATTATATTCGAAGGGTAGAGGGGTTACAAGAATTGATCTACCTCGAGATCGAGTTGGCTAACCCTAGATTAGCTAGCCTAGCAATGTTGTGATCCTGCCTCCGATCTACCCTCGGGTTTATATAGACACCGAAGGGGCTTAGGGTTGTACAAAGTAGGTTTCACAGAAAGGAATAACATATCTGGACACCTATACTTGCCATCCACGCATACGGGAGTCCCCACCGGACACGAGAGGTGATCTTCTATTTTGTATCTCGACGACCTATCTGTCCGGCCCACATCCAATAGACCGGACGCCCGAGGGTCCCCTAGTCCAGATGCCCCCGTATGCCAAGGACTAGCTGCCAGTCGAGGTAATATTTTTTCTAACCAATCAGACCGTCCATAGATTATTTATCATGCATTTGACTTCTGAGTTCTGGTGTCTTTATTTCCCTAGAGTTTCCAACATCTGATCTCTGACATATCGCTGGTGGACCAGTCACCGGAGGACGTGACAAGTGACACCGAGCACCAATACTCGGAGGAGGACAATGATGATGACGAGGAGAGTGACGAGGACGAGAGCACTGAGGAGGGGGATGAGGCTGAGTATTCGCCGTCATCTGAGGCCCCCAGGGAGCCCCGCTCCAAGGCGTTGCATGACCCAAGTGGCAAGGTGGGAGGGGCTCCATAACCAACTGCCTCAGGGCGCACGACGCACAGCTCGAAGCACGGTCGTGCTGAAGAGGAGAGCTCCGCCAAGAAGCAACCCAAGCAGATTGCCTCCAAGCCTCATAAGGCTGCTATGCCCCGGATCACGGTGAGAGTGCAGGTGGCATGGACGTAAGTGTTCTTGCCAAGTCTTCGTCCATTGTCATCTTGACTCGGCTGACGGCCGAGTGATATTGTATTTTGCAGCAACGAGACATCAACGATGTCGTCGGATCCGAATGCCCCCTAGCAGGGTCAGGGCAAGGCCAATGCGGCAGACATCGCCACCTCTAACGGTATGGATGCACCGACTGATCTAGACTTCTAAATTTCCATCCGATTGACTTTTACTGCTGCATCAACCTATGTGTTTGCGCAACATCGACTGAGATCATCTAGTTGGACGAGGACGATAAGGTTGGCCCGCCCAACCCGGAGGCTAACAAGGGGGTGGCGACCAACGTCGACGTGGTCATGTGGGAGGCCTCTCCTCTCCAAGTGGAGCGCGTTTCGCCTACCAAGACCATCACAAGGTCCACTGGACCGCGTCCCCTAGCCCAGGACAGCTCTGCACCCGTGACCACCATGGTTCCGACTCATGACCTATGTTTGCACTGCCATTGACCTCCATCACCGCCTACCCCTATAACATGTCCCAGAAGACCAAGTGGGGGAAAGTAAGAAGGCTCTCATCCAGGTGAAGCTGATGTGTGAGCGGCCGAAGGATACGTATGACGCCAGTGAGGCGTTGTAGGTCAACGTCCGAGTAAGTACCATTGTGAGTATGATTTCCAGCCAAAGTCTTTGAATTTTGGGCTTTCTTCTTTACGGGTGATAATATTCATGTAAGTGGGTTTGCGCAGGGCACACCCACTGGGTGTTTTCATTCCAGCGGGGGCACACTGAGTGCATCCACGGGGTGTAGTCACCGAGGCTGCCGTTGATTGGAAGTAGTCAGCGGGAGTCATAGAGCTTGAATTTGTCATTGTCACCATTTTCACTCGAATTTAGCCGGGGTGTTTCTGAGTGTTTTTGGTTCCAGTGGGGGCAAGCTGAGTGCACCCATTGGGTGTACACTACAAAAAAAAGACACATCTATGACATTTTGGGCCAAACGAAAAAAAATTCTGTCATACATATGACACTTCTATGACGATAATTGTGACAAAACCCGGTATCATCATAGATGTGGTGGGCTCCTACTTCTATGACAAAAACTCATGACAGAAAATGGGCCTTTTGTCCTGGGCGGGCCGGAGACGCAGTTGCATGACATTCTTTGGGCCGTCCATGATGGAAAAAACCGTGGTAGAAGCGAGGGGGAGGAAGATTTTGGGGAGTTGCTGGTTACGGTGGGAGGTCGGGGGCCGAGCGATGCGCTGCTTTCTCGTACACGCGTGCTGCTGCGTGTGTGCGGCGTTGGCTCTAATCGAACCCGAGTGAGGCATTGGGCTCTAATCAACCCGAAGCGACAGACCGCAGCGACGCTACATCGAACCGAAGCGATCGATCGGCGGTGTTAATCGAACCCGATGGAGCGATTCTTCGCTCTCGCTGCTAATCAAGCCGATCGATTGGATGAACAGTGAGTGTTGTGGGGGGGGGTTGGATGAACAGTGAGCGGTGGCCTTGCCTCTGGATGAACAGGACCCTGTGGTGTCAAGGGTTGGATGAACAGTAGCCGATGGAGGGGTGGCCGTGGAGGGGTGGTTGAACAGGACCCCGTGGTGTGGAGGGCTGGCTGAACAGTAGACGGTGGAGGGGTTCCCGTGGAGGGGTGGTTGAACTGTAGCCGGTGGAGTAGCGCACGGTGGAGGCTGGATTAACAGGAGCCCGTGGAGGCTGGAGGAGGTCGACGGTGGAGACGAGCGATCCGTGGAGTCTGTTTTGCGGCACGCCACACCCCTCCCGGCGAACAGACCCCGCTTCGACCGTGGCGCCCAACACAAGTCCATTTCATCTGCTTTTGTGGTACGCCACACCCTCCCGATCAACAGACCCCGTTTATCGTAGGAGGTCCGCTTTCATCCGCTTTTGGCGGTACGCCACATCCCTCCCGATCAACAGACCCCGCTTCGACCGTAGGAGGTCCGCTTCCTTCGTTTTTGCAAGACGCCACACCCTCCCGACCAACAGACCCGCTCCAAACGTGGGAGGTCCGCTTCTCCGCTGTCGCGGTATGCCGTGCCTCGCTTCCATCGCTGTTCTGTCCAAGCCCTCCCGATGAACACGACCACGCATTCCGTTCCGACCCAGCCGGTTGGCTCCCATGCGTTCCGTTGCCTCCCGATGAACACGATGCATTCCGTTTGCCTCCCCATGAACACGACGCATTCTATTGCCTCCCCATGAACATGACGACGACGTTGTTTCTCCGTTCCGACCCAGCCATGTACGTATGCGCGAGTAGGCATTCGAGACCCTGCCCGTATGTACGTACGTGGCCGTATTTTCTTTCTTGCACCCTCGTCGCTATACGTACGTGTACATGCTACGTGCACGCCTCTACTAGGACACGTGTGCGCCTCTACAACGACCAGTATGTATGTACACGTTCACGACCAGAATGACAACGCTACATACACTTCGACCAGGTGGGTCCGGACTGTCAGGCACTTCCTTGCCTGCGAAGATGTAGTTGGTGGGTCCCAGCAGTCAGGGTGGCGAATCATTTTGTTTTTTTTTTGCCCAAACGCACTTCCTTGCGTGCGAAGATGTAGCTGGTGGGTCCCAGCAGTCAGGGGGGAAAATTGTTTTTTTTTTGACCGGACGCACTTCCTTGCGTGCGAAGGTGTAGCTGGTGGGTACCAGCAGTCAGGAGGGAAACGTTTTTTTCGCGAAATACGGTGGCCCATCTGGTGAGTCCTTGCTGTCAGGTGGAGGAATCATTATTTTCCGCGTAATAAGGAGGCACTTCCTTGCTGCGGCCGTGGACCCAGCTGTCAGCCTCTCCACGTACAGTACACGTCCGATGGAAGTCGTTCCTTGACCACCTTGACCACGCCGCGCCGACAGCACTAGGGCGGTCGACGACGGCGAGGCCTAGGAAGGGGATGATGCGGAGCCGGTGAAGACGCGGCAGTGGATGCCCACGCGGAGAGGAGTATGAGTATTCACTCGTTCGGCTGCGGTGTGAGGCTGCCGTCGCTGCAGGGACTCACCATCGGTGGGAATAGTAGGGGGCGGTGAGGCCTCCGCGGCAGCACAGCCGGCCACAGGAGGCAAGAGCAGGCGGCACGACCGGCGCTGCTTTGGGCGGCTAGAGCAACAAGACCAGAGGTTGAAGAAGCACTACGGTCGTTGGATGGACATCGTACGGTCACTGGAGCTAGAATCGTTCATATTGACTAAGTTGACAAAGCCCTCCGTCCTTGTCAACTTAGTAGGCCCACAAGTCAGCCTCCCACCAAGGTGAGTCCCAGCTAGCAGGGGGAGTATTCATTTTTTGTGCATAATAAAGAGGCACTTCCGTTGGGTCCAAGCTGACAGCGGGGGGAACGTTTTTTTGCGAAATATGGTGGCTCGTCCGGTGGGTCCTTGCAGTCCGGGGGGAAACGTTTTTTCGCGAAATAAGGCGGCCCGTCCGGTGGGTCCCTGCTGTCAGGTGGAGGAATAATTATTTTGCGCGTAATAAGGAGGCACTTCCTTACGGCCGCCGTGGACCGAGCTGTCAGCCTCTCCACGTACAGTACTCTTCTGATGGAAGTCTGTCATTGACCACGTTGACCACGCCGCACCGAGAGCACCAGGGCGTTGGACGACAGCGACGCCTAGGAAGGGGACATCACGGAGCCGGGGAAGACGCAGCAGCGGAAGCCCACGTGGAGATGAGTACGAGGGTTCACTGGTTCGGCTGTGGTGTGAGGCTGCCGTCGCCGCAGAATAACAGGGGGTGTGGGTGAGCGGAGGGATGGCCTGGCCAGTAGTGGGAGTAGTATGGGGGCGGTGAGGCCTTCTGCGGCAGCACAGCCAGCCACGGGAGGCAGGAGCAGGCGACACGACCAGCGCTGCTTTGGGCGGCTGGACCAAGATGACCAGAGGTTGAAGAAGCACTACGGGTGGATTGACATTGTACGGTCACTGAAGCTAGAATCGTTTATATTGACTAAGTTGACAAAGCCCTTGGTACGCTCCAACTTAGTAGGCCCACAGGTCAGCCTCCAAACAGTCGCCCGGATGTCGTGGGAGGAATCATTTTTGGGCGGCGAAGCTAAGAATATCCGAGATTGAAGAAGAAGCACGACATCCGTTGGATAGACATCCAACGGCCACTGCTGCTAGAACCATGTGTTGACTATAATAAGTTGACAAAGCCTTGCATACGCGTCAATTTATTTTTTTAGGGGACGAGTCACTTAGTAGGCCCACAAGTGTGTGGCAGAGAACTTATAGCCCATTTGCGTTTTGTAAGAATGTACATCCCATTTTTGAATTCTAATGGAATTTACAACAGCCCATTTACAGTTTGTTAAAAGTACAGCCCATTTTCTAGCTAGGACAACGATTAATAATTTCAACCATCCATTGAAGACAGAATTCAATAAAATTTCCCACATTTTGATGGGATCCGAAATATTTTTATCCTGAAATTTCTAGTCAGATTAAATATAAATTTGTATTACGTAAAAATCCAACGAAACATTGCGCGCGCAACTATGAAAATTTAAGATTTTCAAAATCCATAAATAATATTTTATAAACTAATTTCGTGTTTGGTGCATTTTTTATTGTTAATCCCCAATTTTTATAATTACATCCCATTTATTATTTTTAAAGCCCATTTTCCTGTTAAGCCTAATGCATCCCTCCTAGGAAAGATTTGCAGCCCAGCAGGGCGGAGAATAACAAGTTGACCTTGCCTGGGTATTCCTCAAAAAGACGTATAGCTGGGCTAGCCATTTTCATCTTGAAAAAATTAGTATCTGGGATGGATATCTGGCCTGGGCTAGACGGGCCACAGCCCGCCCAGTTAATACCCTGCTCCCCTCTGAACAACAATGAAATCATCGCCAAGAAAAATTTTGCAGTGCTCACACCTCAAAAACACAGATACTGCTCGAGCTGCTTGGTCCCAGCTGTAGGCCGCACCTTGTGCAATTCTCTCGTTTATATTGACTACATAGGTTGACAATGGTGTGGGATCGTGATGTCAGGAAACCAGGAGAAAGCAAAAAAATATAGTTGTACATAATAAGGAGGCACTTGCGTACGTACGGCTATGGCCCTAGTTGGTCCCTAGTGTCATCCAGTCAAAATAAAGTCATCTCCTGAATCCTCATGCTCGTCGACCATGTTAACAATGCTCGGCGCCACGGCGAGTGCAACTACTCGAAGGACAATGGAGAGGGGCTCGCGGGCCCTACGGAGCTCTGATACAGCGCCCACTGCTCATTCAGGAAGCCAGGATCATCGGACACCTATCAGCACCTTCGAGAAACTGAGACGGCATGAAACGGTAAGGCCACGCTTGGGAGCTCTGGTTTATTTCAAACCTGTATTAACATACAAGTGTAATTTATTCGTCATCAGAAACAACCCGTAAAATACAGGCGTAATGAAACCGAGGGCCCGAGGTCTGTAAGTAAAACCGGTGGGTTACACGTGTAATTTGAGAGACCAGTGTATATTTTACAAGCACTGCTATATGGACGACATTACCAGACGATACATGCACGACGTGCGTATCATGCCATCCATGGGCAAGGCTGAAACAGCAGCTAACGGCTGGATTAGCAATCGTCCGAGTGTCGTTCAGCGTTTTTATCGTGTGTGAAGTACTTCTGATATTTTAATAGTCGAAATCGACCAACCAAGCTCCTTCGCGCGAGACCATCTGCTTTAATTTACAAGCGTCAGTTTTACAAGCGGTTTTTGTTGGAAAACGACGATCCAATCACGGCCTAATATCATGAGTTGGTCGGAAGATCATATGGTTTCACGTCTAACCTACCCAACATGTCTTATAGGCTATGAATGAAACATCAGATGATGAACTTCTTACGCACGGAAACAACAGAAGAGGATGATATTCTTAACAAGCAAATCACTGGCATTAGATCGACATGCAAAACAATACGAAGCATTATTCAGGAGGCACGGTGAACAGCTCGTAATGCCGCATGCCACAACATTACAAGCTCAACTTTGCAATCAAACACAAGGACTGGCATTACATAGACAAAATTCAGAACAAACTCTTAACATAGGAATATCTCAGCAGAGTAACTATTTACTTCTAAACAGAACACAGGAATAGGAAAAAACACTCGACGCTACTCACAGCAAGGGCGTCCCACTCAAAAATATCAAATGCATGTCTTCTAGCTAACATCAATGAGCAAATTTTGACAAGGATTTCCAATTCCAATATATTAAACTAACGTCTTCTTG
Source organism: Aegilops speltoides (assembly GCA_021437245.1). NCBI lineage: Eukaryota > Viridiplantae > Streptophyta > Magnoliopsida > Poales > Poaceae > Aegilops > Aegilops speltoides. Next base: position 318,158,910 of record CM038145.1, on the reverse strand, counting down.
CTAACATCAATGATTAAACTTTGACAAGCTTTTCCCATTCAAAATATGTAATGCCTATGATCGTGTCCTGTCGTATCTTCTTGTACTTGTTTGGGCACTTTTTGCCCAGGGCACTCCACGTGTTGTTAAATTGCCAATGGTCTCTGCAGACTAGTCATGTCACCGGTGTCTAATAATACTCTGTAAAGCTTCTCGGTCATTCCTTCTGTAATGTACCGCAAATAGTGGCTGCTTCTTTCTGCAAAGTGGAACGACCAACTGGACCCAGTAATGCAGCAGTTTGACTTGGACACATTGGCTCCTTTTGTGCAGTTCAACTAAAATCGAAGTCGGAATAAAACCGAGATCTAATTTTGATATCCTTGTAAGCAACAATAGGTATAAGGGAAACAATTACTGAGAAATAACAGTTGATGACTTGTCTTAATGGGAAACAAAGTAGGAGAGTAGCAATTCTCCATCAGCGTGATTCATTCATATTGACTGAGACATTATCTTAACAATGCCTTGTTTCAACATGTATAAAGAACGACAAAGCAGAAAAGTACCATTCCTAAAACAATGCAACTGATTCATTTTAAAGAGACATTATCTTAACAATACCTTGGTTAAACATGTAGAAAGAACTACAAAGCAGGATAGTACCATTCCTAACAAGTGTTGTAGTTTGGAACTAAGATTCAGTAGTTAATTAATTCTGAGAGCGGCATTGCTTAATTTTACCAACGGCATTAGATTAACGAAAAGCATAAACAGTTCCAGGGGAGAGTGGGCGCAACAACAATATGTGCTTCCATCTACTTATAAACGGGGTGATGCAGAGTTTGTTGTAACAAAGCAACAAGCAACATGTCTAGGTTGGTCCCCTTTTTATTCACTACTTAATGGGAAAAGACAGCAATACAATAGCTTCAATTCAACATTTATTTAAAACAGTACCAATACAAGTAGCACAATATCTCAAAGCACACTACACAATCATGTGGATGAAGGCCTGTACTGACCTTTCATGAGAACACCAGGATAAAATATGAATCTGCTAACACGAATAGGAAATCCAATCTCATTTTGTGTAGTTGCACTGAAATCAAGCAAAGTGTTTCGCGTAGCGAAGCAAAATGTCGCAATAGCAACAAGTTGAATAGATATCCCTGTTTAAACAGAGGCAAAAAAGGAATCAATTACTGGCTAATAAAGGAGGATGAAACATGCGGCCACAAAAATGGTAATCCCGCCAATCCCTAACAACTGTTGCAGTTTTGAAATAAGATTCAGTAGTTAATTCTGAGAGTGGCATCAATTACTGGCTTATAAAGGGGGTGATGCTAAATTTGTTGTAACAAAGCAACAAGCATCATGTCTGGGTTGGTCCCATTTTTGTTCACTACTTAATGGGAAAAGATAGCAATACAATAGCTTTAATTCAACATTTATTTAGAACAGTACCAAAACAACTAGCACAACATCTCAAAGCACACTGCACATCATGTGGTTGAGACCAAGATTTGAAACAACTCGGCACGAAGACTGGAAACAAATCTCGATCTCCTTTTGTGCAATTCCACCAAAATTAAGCAAAGTCACCGGTGTGACATTCAAGTTGAACTGCACAAAACACTCTTAAAACATAAGTGTTTCGAGTAGCGAAGCAAAATGTCGCAATAGCAACAAGTTGAATCGATACCCCTGTTTTAACAGAGGCAAAGAAAGGAAACAATTACTTGCCGATAAAGGAGGATGAAACAAACAGTGACAGAAAGAAGCATCTAACTTATCTTGGATGGAAAACAAAGTAGGATAGTAGCATTTCTAAAACGGTTGCATTGATTTATATTAGCAGAGAAAGTCTCTTGAAACAACACTCGTTAAAAATGTAATTTACTTTTAACAGTGGCATTGCTTCAATTTTCCGGCGGCATTCTTAGATTAACAACAGCAAAATACCTGTATGGGACATGCTAGCACCATGTGCGTCCACACGTATAAATGGGTGATGCAGAGTATGTAGCCAAGCAGCATATCTATGTTGGTCCCATATTTGTTCTCTTTGAACTTTTTTCCTATGTGAGGGCAGCAAATCTAGTCCTGCACAAACTACCCGATCCCCCCCCAGTTTCTTTCCGTTTTCAACAAAGAGATTGGTTCCTTACAGATGTGTGTACTGGGTTACCCCCTTTTTCCCTTTTCGACCAACAAACCGGCTGGATAGCCAGTCTATACTACTTTTCCTCCTTCCTTTCCTCATTGAACCACGTCCTAGATTCATGCTCCACCCCACCGCACCTTTCTTTCCTCTTTGAACCAAGACCTAGATTCGACTATAGATCGAAAAAGATCCACATGCAGCTAGAGCAACGACGGTTTCAAAGAAACTTATACCTTAGGGTCGTCGGGATGTGGCAAGGCGTGCGGCGGGAGGCTGGATCTGCCCACACTATGTACGACAGCGAGGAAGAAGGGGTCGGTGGCCCTCCCGCACAGGTGCTGGGTGAAAGAGAACAGCGCAGCCGGCAGTGGATTGCCTCCCTTGCCGAAGGTGACAGAGTTAACGCTGCACCTCCTCCCCTTCCCGGTGTGACGGGATACGGATGCCTCCTTCACCAGCTGTGAGGGGGAGAGAGAGACAAGAGGCCAACGCAGTCTTGTTTAGATCTGGTGAAGAGAGGGTGAGAGACTGTGAATATAGCAAACCCTAGCAAATGAACACTGAGCCTCCAGCGTGTAACATATATGTATTGCGGCGAGCGTGTGGAGAGTGCAAACCCTAGCGAACAAGCACTGAGGCTCCTGCTTATATATATACTAATGTAGTACTGACTGAGCTCCGGTGCCTTCACTGCATCTGCTTTTGGCTATATGACAGGTGAGCCAGCCACATTTTGGGCCCACCTGTCATAAACCCAAAGGCAGGTGCACTAAGTCAATGAAGCTACGTCCATATAATACTCTCGTGTGTATATGACTAATATATAGTGGAGTGGTTTTCTAATTCTCTCCATAACAATCGTTTTAAATTGTGTAAGTACGAAAGGAAACTCTTTATTTAATGTACAGTGAAGAAAACTAGTACTACTTCCGATGAACTAACGATCCACGCCCACGCGTCCTGGTCGCACTTCCTGTCCTTCACGTGTGGTACACTACCCTCCCTTAAGTGAACAACCACACATGCGCCAAATTATCGGAAACGTGTGAGAGTGTGTACAAATAAAGAATTTCAATTTCAATTATTAGAAAGGTTTGAGAGTTTTACAAAGTTTGACTTCAGTCAAATCTAATATGCGGAGTAAATAAAAATGGAGGGCTACTACGTCCATCCGGGTTTTTAGTCCACACCATTTTTTAAATCGAAGTTAATAGCTGGACAAATAAAATTACAGGGGAGCTGGAGACAAAGTTGTGAGAAGGCTTAGAAATCAATACAAAACTTATGCTCTTAGTACCCACGTCAATCCTTCTTCAAGGAAACATTTGGTTCATAGCCAATTGTGTGATAAAATTGCACCAACATGAAAGACGACTGCGTCTCCAACGCAACCAAGGTGAACTGACGAAGGATATCATCTTTGTGCGTAACAAGCAAAGAGCACTGATGGAAGACAGCTTGTTTTTCATTGAAAATCGATCAGCTTCACCAGCCGACGCAACCATGAGGTGCAACCATGAGCATCGATAGGTCATCGTGGTGATGCATCATCCATTTGGCATCAAGTTTGGGCGAGGCACCTATGAAGTTCGACAAATCCTCACTGTGGTCTGTTTCTTCTCAGTAATCAAGCTCGAGGAAGGAAGAACCACGTGGCAGAGGACAGTGAGGCGGAACAACAATGGCCATCCAATTTTGTGCAGTTCCACTAAAATTGAGGAAGACATGCCCGAGTATGGAGACCCACATCGCTGTTTTCAAAAATATAAAAAAGAGTTAATGAAAAGTACACCAACAAACAGAAGCATCATAATTATATCTTGATGGGAACTAAACCAGGATACCCGAGAAAAAAAGCATTTCTTCATTTAACCAGTGATAGTACTACCACCATATGGACAATGACCGCACAACCACCATGTACTTTTTGCAGAAACAACATGTATACCGCCACCGAGGCATAAATCAGGACAACTTTTCGAGTGGCAATTCCTCTATAATAGTACTAGTAGGTGATATTGGACCAGCCGACGAACCCTAGCTACTATGCATGGGGAGCTGGGGAGTAGTCGCATAGAAGAAAACCCGCACGCAGCAACCTGGGGAGCTGGATCAGTACAAGAAGTTATACCTCAGGTGGGCGAGATGTCGTTTAGGCAGGCGGGCGGGATCTGCCCACACGACGGCGGCGAACAAGGGCGCGGAGGATCTTCGTCCGCGCCAGCGCCGGCTCTGAGAGCACGGTGCGCATCGGCTCCCTCCGCCGCCGACGGCGACAGCGTTAACGCTGCACCTCCTCACCTCCCGCAGTGGACGGGATTCGGCCGGATCTGTGACCACCGGTCAGGAGAGAGATAGAGTGGACACTGTCATCTTGTTTTGATATGGAGAGGGTGAGAGAGCAAGACGCGAGAAACTCTATCAAAAAAGAGGCTATAATGGAGTAAAAAAATCTCTCCATAGCAGTGGTTTTAAATAGAATACGCGCGTTCCCGGAAAAAAGACACGAAAACTGGCGGACAATTTTTTAAGGGTCTGTCTAAGACACATCTAGATGTGACATAGTTATGTCACATCTAAGTTGATGTCCACTCTGTTTGTGGTCTATTTTTTGTCCTATTTTTTTGTTTCTTGTTGCTACATTATATACTTGTGGGAGCTTAGATGTGATATCGTTAAATACATCTAGATGTGAATTAGACAAACTGATTTTTAACGTACCAAGAAAGAAAACTCGATCAAAAACACGCCCCCGCTTCCAGGTCGCGAGAGTTGTCGCGCACACACACATAGACATAGACATGCATATCCGTGTTTACGTAAAATTCCATTTCCATCTCCATCTCCAATCGTATTTTTCCAACTGGCACATTATTTACGTTGTTAATTATATACGCAGCAATATTAACATACAGGATGTCTTGTTTGCGCACGTCCGGACCGCTGCCAGGGCCGGTCCTGACCAACCCGAACCCTCTTCATCATCCGCGCGTGCTTCCCGCCCGAAACGGTCAGTGCCGCATTCATGCCCGGCCAGAGCGGACGCGACCTCTCACTGGCGCCGGCATTGAAGCGGCGTGTCGGCCGAGAGAGCGTCGCCCGCGCCGCTTCTGGGTGCATGCGGCTGCTCCAAGTTCAAAGGTCGCAATAGCCGGCTACAACATGCATGTAAAAAGTTCTTGGGAGTCCGTGCTACAGCTAGCTGTCCTCCCCCAACTCGTCAATCTCTTCCAGTAGTGCTAGTACTATTCCATGGCGCAATCCATCGACAAGCAGGCAGGAAAGTTATCGTATACTCGGTTTGCAGTGAGTGGCATGCCAAGCGACCGTGTGGGGTCGAGCCGTGGAGGAGGGTGAGACACAAACATGACAGACGTGATTTAAATGTTGGTTTTGCTCGATGGCGCGATCCAACGAAATGAAATGTTGGTTTCTCTTCGTTTCCATTTTTTCTCCAGAAAAACGGAAACTTTCCACTCCATTTTCATTCCTATTCCAAGGTTACCCCATTACAACATTCCATCAAATTCAAAGGAAAACTAACACGCATGCTGATGCATCTCAATGATTCACAGATCATAGCCAATATTTACTACACAACTAAAGAAAAAAGTTGTGAGAGCGTGTACGAAAGAAAAACTACTGATGGGGTCACTACGACTTAAACCCTAAACCCTAAACATGATTTAATTCCCTGGCCACGTAGAACCTGTCGAAGGAAAGACGGCTGGCACCCTTGATCATACGATGCTTTTGTGCAGTTCCACTAAAATCGACCTGAGCATCCCTGATGGCAAAGATATTGAAGAAGTGTGATTATAATAATAGTACTGGCACTAGTTCATGAGACATAAACTCATCACAAGTAGAAGCCGGTAGAAGTAGAGAAAGATCGACATGGAGATGGAGCTACGGCAGTGGAGCAAGCCGGCTCCAAAAGGAAGATGGACTACCTGGCACGTCGGGCTGTAGCTAGAAGGGTGGTTGGGACGCGGCATCGGCCCATACCGCGGTGACCCCCGATTGGGACACACCGACTATGGGTTTTCTCCCTCGCCGATGTCGACCGCGTCTACGCAGAACATTGTTCCCTTCCCCCAGCTGCGGGATCAGGCCCGTTGTTCTATGCTTGTGAAGAGAGCAACCTTAGCAAGCAGGCTTGTTGCTTAGGCTCCTGCTGGTGTATATATAGTGGTTTTCTTTGTCTCTCCATATCGACCATTTTATATTGCGTACGTGTCATTCAAGAGTGAAATGATGGTTGCTTCTTTCGACTAACTTACTGTGTGATTTGACTGCTCCTTAGTGGTTGTCGGTGTCAAAACCGGCGGATCTCGTGTAGGGGGTCCTGAACTGTGCATCTAGGCGGATGGTAACAGGAGACAAGGGACACGATGTTTTTACCCAGGTTCGGGCCCTCTCGATGGAGGTAAAACCCTACTCCTGCTTGATTAATATTGATGATATGGGTAGTACAAGAGTAGATCTACCACGAGATCAGAGAGGCTAAACTCTAGAAGCTATCCTATGGTATGATTGTTGTTCGTCCTACGGACTAAAACCCCCCGGTTTATATAGGCACCGAAGAGGGTTAGGGTTACACAGAGTCGGTTACAATGGTAGAAGATCTACATATCTGTATTGCCAAGCTTGCCTTCCACGCCAAGGAAAGTCCCATCCGGACATGGGACGAAGTCTTCAATCTTGTATCTTCATAGTCCAGGAGTCCGGCCAAAGGTGATAGTTCGGCTATCCGGACACCCCCTAATCCAGGACTCCCTCAGTGGCCCCTACACATACTCCCCCTACGTGTATGCAACAGTCACACGTACACATGGATGCAAAAACGCGCGCGACGCCCTAATGCATGCATGTCTGAGCACATGACGGAACACACACGGTCACGCTAAGTGCTCAACCTACACGTGCATGCACACACATACTCAGTCAGGGTGAGCTAGTGACCGTATAAACACCGTAAAATATATATATTGAGCACAATGAGCGTATTATGAAGTCCACTGACCGTATTTTTACAAATATACAATGGCGCAGGCGGTATTTATCTCGTTTGAAATTAAGCCATATTAACCGGAGAGGAGGCAGTATGGACTAGCATTACTTTGGCCTTGTTTGGATACTCTAACTCAGTTAGAGGTTAGAGTTAGATTCTAACCCTGAACTAACCGTGAACTAACTCTAGCCAAAGAGGTGTTTAGATGACAGGGTTAGATGGAGCGCGGATACGGCGAGGCGCCTTCACGGGCGTTGCAAGAGGGAGGGAGGAAGAGGACGAGAAGCTTCGAGGAAGTGGCGAGGGATTTGCTGCGGCGAGAGCGAGAGAAAAATGTGTTTTTTAGTGCTCCGGAGAAGAACTAACCCAAATAAGCACCTGTTGGGTGGGTTAAATTTTTTGGATGGGTTAGATGCTTCTAACCCAAACTAACCCTCCTGTTTGGATACTTTTGTGTTAGTTGAGTACAAACTAACCCAAACTAACTCTAACCCATGGAACCAAACAGGGAGAAGCTTGCGCGCGGTGGCTCGCAGGACAAGGAGAAACTTTTGACTAATGCAAGCTCTCCCTCGCTCAGGAGGTGGACGTGCAACAGTTAATTTGGTGTCAGATTGCCAGAAGCATACACGATCTATAGTACTCTATAGTGTATGAGTTTTAAAAGTTTGGATCTCAAAACCAAAAAGCAATGTGAGCCATTGATAGAGTCAATCGGAGGGCTGAAAATTGTGGGATTCACAGCTAGAGTACGAGCTACAGTGCCAGTGAACGTACCACTGATTTCTAGAACCATCACTATATACCAATGTAGGAAAAGTTTCACTTGCCTAAGGTTATCCATTCATGCATGTAACTCATCAACGTACACACATTGGCAGAGCGTCCGCAACATGCGCACTAATCGTGTCAGGGATAAGTTGGAAGTTTCCAAGAAGTTTCAAAGTAAGCTGAGTGTAGTACGATATACTGATACTAAGCATGTAAAGCTTTATATATAGGACCAAACCCCTTTTTTCAGGCAACATATACAAAACAGAATGGCAACAATAATGAACTCGATCAAGCTTTACATGCGAAGGTATCATGTTTGAAGGGAGCAAGCCGTGTATCCATGAATTGAAATTTGCACACATATTTAAATGACATGCAAAGCACGTACAATTTACTAGTACTACTAGTGCTACTATTGTTCGACTTCCCGAATAGGCGAACAGCCAAGTGCAAAGTTTACTAGTACTAGTACTACTACTGTAGTCTATAAAGGTACGTACTATATTAGTACTAGGAACCGGATGGAGGAGCGTCTACACTCTTATTATAATTTTAAAATGTGATAAAGCAATCTTCAAAACATTTGGTTCTCTTCGAGGGTTCTCGCATGTGATAATGGAAGTTGATTGCATGGAACACTCGCCATAATTCTCGCTTAATTCTGGCTCATATACTGTTACAAATAGTAGCGCTCGGTAATATTTCCTCTCTTTTTTGTTATTCAACATGTAAACAGGTCAGCAAACCTTCGTGCGAACCGTGCTTGCTGCACTTTGAATGTGGCCGAGAGCTGGCTTGATGAAACACCTCGCTTCCTACTTCTTTTTTGCGGGGTACCTCGCTTCCTAGTGACCAGTGTCTTGGCTGATCGTCCTAAGAATGCTTATATATGAATAAAGCTCTCTCATTTACCCGCAAAAAAGATTAAGCCATATTAACCGGAAAGGAGGGAGTATGGACTAGCACTACTTTTTGGTGTGTCCCGTCAACTCGCAGAACGAGGAGAAGCTTGCAGGACAAGGTGAAGCTCGCTTAAGCCTTTTGACTAATGCAACCTACCCTCGGTGGACATGCATCAGTCCATTCAGTGTCAGATTGTCAGAGGCATACACTGTTGTGCCCAACATGCGGACCATCAACTTCACGAAGAGCGAAGGGCCACGCGTAGTAGTACGAGTAGTACTACTACTAGAACCGCATGGTGGAGCATCTGTACTCTTTTTTTATCTCTGATAAAGTACATGTTTATTCTGGAGAAGGGAGGAAAACGGAAGCCCAACATGTAATGAATGATATCGATCAACCAACCATGCTCGAATATATCTTGGCCTCCATGCGAGCCCGTCTGTGTGTTCTCGCTCATCGTCTCTCTCAAGGAACGGCGGGTTGGCTCTTTGCCATCAATTGAGATCGGTTTACTCACACTCTTGTCCCACATGTCAGTGATATGCCAAGAGGAGGTGCGTTGACCGACTGGCCATACGCGTACTTGGTTTTGAACCTTCATACTACTCCTCCCTCCGTCACAGTTTACAAGGCGCGCTTCATTATGATCCATTTCTCTCAATGCATTTCCACCACCAGAGAGACTTTAGACACGTTTGGTTTAATGCTCAATTAATTAGTGGGTGGTAACCGCAATCAAGTCCACAATTTTCTCTCCATGTACTCTGTACTACTACGGAGTGGAGTAAGTGCATGCATGTGTGTACCCGGGGTGGAAGCACTGCATGCATGTGTGTACGCATTATTCCCTCTACTAATAGATGCCGTGCTATAACTACCAATGCTATTTTTCAGGCCGATCGCTAGTCGCCTTGGTCCCATAGATCTTTTTTCTTTTTTCTGAAGCGCACTGTATAAACAGTGACGGATGGATTAGTATGAGCGGATTCAAAGAAGAGCGCATTGATGGTTGCTTCTTCAGAGCAACTTACAGTGGGAAAGGTGGGGCTTACGATTTGACTTCTCATTACTCACTATTAATGCGACGCAATGACTGGGCTAAGTCTCCCATGCGGTTGTGCACTACCCCCTCGTTTCTTAAATATACTCCGGAGTATATTTGTCTTTCTAGAGATTTCAACGAGTGACTACTCAAATATTTGTCTTTTTAGAGATTTCAAATGGACTGGCACATACGGATGTATATAAATATTTTAGAGTGTAGATTCACTCATTTTGCTTCGTATGTAGTCACTTGTTGAAATCTCTAGAAAGCCAAATAGAATATTTAGGAACGGAGGGAGTACACATACGAAGCAAAATGAGTGAATCTACACTCTAAAATATGCCCGTTTGAAATTTGTAAAAAGATAAATATTTAGGAACGAAGGAGTATGATTTTGTGCATGGCACATGGACCCGGATGATGAAGAGGCTTCTGGCAATGCTATCAAGCTTCCATCATTTTTTTACATAATTGATGTACTATACAAATAATTTTCCAGCGAGACATGAAATTGTACAATGGTGTGAGCTTTCAGCTTCTGTTTCGCGTGTCTTGCCATCGATGCTCTTTCGGAAACAATTAAAAACTAACTTCCTTGCTAATGCATGTCAATTATTAGCAGATCAGAGCTAATAATTACATCACAACTGAAGACAGAGTTGTGAGAAGGTGTTAAATTAAAATTGATCCATGCTTTCATTGGCAGCAACGTCCCCCCAGCTCTGTCTAAATCAACAAGGCATGTTGGGAAAAAAGTAGCTGTCTGGAGCATGCAACATTCCGATCATTTTGTGCAGTTCCACTAAAATAGAGCTGAGCATCCCTGTTCCAAAGATATTAAGTGTGATTACGATAATAGAGGACTGCTCATGAAACAATAAACACATAAATAGAAGCCGGTCACCTTTGCAGTCTCTCTTAAGACTAACTAGTTGGAGAAGATTAGGCTCGGAGTTGGATGAGGAGGATAGAGCAAAACCAATCTCCCTTTGTGCAGTCGCACTGAAATGTAGAGACGTTGCCCATGTGACATTTTAGTACAATTGCACAAAACACTCTTAAGAAAAAAGTGATATGTGCAGTTCACCAAAAGGTCGCAATAGCAACGAGATGAAATGGATAGCCCTGTTTGCAAAAAAGAGGTAGAAAGGAAACAATTGCTGGCCAATAACAGTTGATGACACATGCGACGACAAAAAAGAAGCATATTCCTTTCCCTAAGGGAAGATAACAACATGGTTGTGTTTGTCTAAAATGGTGTGAGGACGAGAATGCAATATGGAAAGTACGCTGGACGAGCTACATTTTGGGCAAAGAACTATGGAAGGTCCACATGCAGTGACGTGGGAAGACGGGCAGTGGAGCAAGGCCGGAGGGGATACCTGGAGGTCGTCGGGATGTAACTAGGTGAGCGGCGGCGGGCGGAATCTACGAGCAGGTGGTGTAGGCCCTGCCGCGCCAGAGCTTGGTCAGAGAGAACAGCGTGTACTGCAGATCGGGACATGCTGCCTCTGCGTCATCGAACGGAGAAATGATGCACTTCCTCCCTTTCCCCAGCGGACGGAATGCGGCCGGATCAGTGACCAACGGTGAGAGAGAGAGGCCACCGCACTCCCTTTCCCCTGGCGGACGGGATGCGGCCGGATCAGTGACCAACGGTGAGAGAGAGAGAGGCCACCGCTTGTGTGAGATACTCTGAAGAGCGACAAACCAGGCACGCAAGGCTCCATTGTATATAGTGAGCGGACTACCTTTTTCTCCATAAAAAACGCTTTATATTCTATGTATGTGCCATTGCGAGCTATAACTTTATTTAAAAATAACGAGGCAACGCGTCAAGTCGAACTTTGTTTCATGCAGGCGTGGTACACGACCTCCACAACCGCTACAGGCGTTCAAATTAGCACGTGGGCTGCCATTTCGTAAAGAAATGAGCTCCACCGTGTACCCGCGCGGGTGTGGCTGGGCACGAAGCGTGAGTACGTGCACAGTGAACGTATTCTCTTCTTGTATCGTACACCACCTCGTGGGGTTGTGTGAGAGAGATACAAACCTAGAGAGATATAGTGTGGGTTCTTGAGAGTTTTTTTGGGGGGTCAATCAAAAAATGTAACATATGCAATGTGTGTGAAATAGAGTCCTGGATATAACATGTATAGAGAGGGGGCGATCATCGAGAAGAGAGTGGAAGTATCATCGGCTTGAGGTGTCCATAGAATCGAAAAGAGGGATGATGTGTGTGTGTGCGCGCGCGATCGATGAAGAGTGCCATCGAATTTGTGTGTGCCCACGTCAAAGATATAGAGTGGCTGGCCTACTGGAACGTGAGAGGGGACATGTGCAGTTTGTCTCTGTGGCATGGATACCTACCTGCAGCGCTCGACTATCGGTGTGTGGTGGGGGAAGAGCGAGGCCCAATTAACTATAGAGGTACAATGGCTGGTATATGTGTGGAGGAGGACAGAGGCCTACCTCATGTATTAAGGAGATCGATCTGCCTCATGTATTAAGGGAGATTGATCGGCATCCATGCATATGTGCAGGAGAGGAATAAGGTTGGGAGGGGGTGGTAGTGGAGTTGCTTCTAACAAATGGTGGGATAGGCTTGCTAGACAAACGGAGGGCACGCCCGCAATATCAATAAGAGAGGAGATGGCTGCTTGTTGTCTATGAAGGAAATATGCCCTAGAGGCAATAATAAAGTTATTATTTATTTCCTTATTTCATGATAAATGTTTATCATTCATGCTAGAATTGTATTAACCGGAAATATGATACATGTGTGAATGCATAGACAAAAACAATATGTCACTAGTGTGCCTCTACTAGACTAGCTTGTTAATCAAAGATGGTTATGTTTCCTGACCATGAACAAAGAGTTGTTATTTGATTAACAAGGTCACATCATTAGTAGAATGATCTGATTGACATGACCCATTCCATTAGCTTAGCACACGATCGTTTAGTATGTTGCTACTGCTTTTATCCATGACATATACATGTTCCTGTAACTATGAGATTATGCAACTCCGTTTACGGAGGAACACTTTGGTGCTACCAAACGTCTGGCGTATGCGGGTGATTATAAAGGAGTACTACAGGTGTCTCCAAAGGCAGATGTTGGGTTGGCGATTTCGAGATTAGGTTTTGTCACTCCGATTGTCGGAGAGGTATCTCTGGGCCCTCTCGGTAATACACATCACTGAAGCCTTGCAAGCATTACAACTAATGAGTTAGCTGTGAGATGATGTATTACGGAACGAGTAAAGAGACTTGCGTAACGAGATTGAACTAGGTATTGGATACCGACGATCGAATCTCGGGCAAGTAACATACCGATGACAAAGGGAACAACGTATGTTGTTATGCGGTCTCGACCGATAAAGATCTTCGTAGAATATGTAGGAACCAATATGGGCATCCAGGTCCCGCTATTGGTTATTGACCGAGACGTGTCTCGGTCATGTCTACATTGTTCTCGAACCGCAGGGTCCGCACGCTTAAGGTTTCGATGACGGTTATATTATGAGTTTATGTATTTTGATGTACCGAAGAAGTTCGAGTCCCGGATGTGATCACGACATGACGAGGAGTCTCGAAATGGTCGAGACATAAAGATTGATATATTGAAGCCTATATTTGGAGTTCGAATGGTTCCGGTGAAATCGGGATTTTACTGGAAAACCGGGGTTACTGGAACCCTCCCGGGGCTATTGGGCCTTAGTCGGCCACGAGGGAGAAGAGGAAGGGCCGGCCAGGCAGGCCGCGCCCCTCCCCTAGTCCGAATAGGACAGGAGAGGGGGCGCCCCCCTTCCCTCTTCCCTCCCCCAATCCTACTCCAACTGGGGGGGGGAGTCCTACTCCGGTGGGAGTAGGACTCCTCAGCCGCCTCCCTTGAGCCGCCGCACCTCCCCTTGCTCCTTTATATACGGTGGCAGGGGCACCCTAGTACACACAAGTTTGATCTACGGATCGTTCCTTAGCCGTGTGCGGTGCCCCTTCCACCATATTCCACCTCGGTCATATCGTCGCTGCTTAGGCGGCTCTGCCGATAGAACATCAAGATCGCCACCACGCCGTCGGTCGACGGAACTCTCCTCGACACTTGGCTGGATCGGAGTTCGAGGGACGCCATTGAGCTGTACGTGTGTCAAGAACTGGGGCGCCAAGTAACGGCGCGGGATCGGTCGGATCGCGAGGAGAACGTCGACTACTTCCTCTACGCCAGATCGCTTCGCTTCGGTCTATGAGGGCGTAGACAACACTCTCCCTCTCGTTGCTATGCATCACCATGATCTTGCGTGTGCGTAGGAAATTTTTGAAATTACTACGTTCCCCAACAAAGGGTATCGAGCCTAGGTTTTTATGGTTTGATGTTTTGCACGAGTAGAACAAAAGTGAGTTGTGGGCGATACAAGTCATACTAACTACCAGCATGTCATACTTTGGTTCAGCGGTATTGTGAGATGAAGCGGCCCGGACCGACATTACGCGTGACGCTTACGCGAGACTGGTTTCACCGCCACGAGCACTCGTTGCTTAAAGGTGACCGGCGGGTGTCTGTCTCTCTCACTTTAGTTGAACCAAGTGTGGCTACGCCGGTCCTTGAGAAGGTTAAACGGAGTCTATTTGACGAAGTATCGTTGTGGTTTTGATGCGTGGGTGAGATTGGTTCTTGCTTAAGCCCGTAGCAGCCACGTAAAATTTGCAACAACAAAGTAGAGGACGCCTAACTTGTTTTTGCAGGGCATGTTGTGATGTGATATGGTCAAGACGTGATGCTATATTTTATTGTATGAGATGATCATGTTTTGTAACCGGTTATCGGCAATGGCAGGAGCCATATGGTTGTCGCTTTATTGTATGAAATGCAATCGCTTCTGTAATGCTTTACTTTATCACTAAGCGGTAGCGATAGTCGAGAAGCATAAGATTGGCGAGACGACAACGATGCTACGATGGAGATCAAGGTGTCGCGCGGTGGCGATGGTGATCATGATGGTGCTGCAGAGATGGAGATCACGAAGCACAAGATGATGATGACCATATCATATCACTTATATTGATTTGCATGTGATGTTTATCTTTTATGCATCTTATCTTGCTTTGATTGACGGTAGCATTATAAGATGATCTCTCACTAAATTATCAAGAAGTGTTCTCCCGAGTATGCACCGTTGCCAAAGTTCGTCGTGCCCGCACACCACGTGATGATCGGGTGTGATAAGCTCTCGTCCATCTACAACGGTGCAAGCCAGTTTTGCACACGCAGAATACTCGGGTTATACTTGACGAGCCTAGCATATGCAGATATGGCCTCGAACACGGAGACCGAAAGGTCGAGCGTGAATCATATAGTAGATATGATCAACATAAGATGTTCACCATTGAAAACTACTCCATTTCACGTGATGATCGGTTATGGTTTAGTTGATTTGGATCACGTGATCACTTAGATGACTAGAGAGATGTCTGCCTAAGTGGGAGTTCTTAAGTAATATGATTAATTGAACTTAAATTTATCATGAACTTAGTACCGATAGTACCTTGCTTGTTTATGTTTGATTGTAGATAGATGGCTCGTCTTTGTTGTTCCGTTGAATTTTAATGCGTTCCTTGAGAAAGCAAAGTTGAAAGATGATGGTAGCAATTACACGGATCGGGTCCGAACTCGAGGATTATCCTCATTGCTGCACGTAAGAGTTACGCCTGGATGCACCGCTAGGTGCCAGCTCTTCTGCAGAGCAACACCGGATGTTATGAACGTCTGGCGAGCAAAGCCGATGACTACTCTATAGTTCAATGTGCCATGCTTTACGGCTTAGAACCGGGACTTCAACGACGTTTTGAACGTCATGGAGCATATGAGATGTTCCAGAGTTGAAGTTGATATTCCAACAGAATGCCCGGATTGAGAGATATGAAGTCTCCAATAAGTTTTATAGCTGCAAGATGGAGGAGAATAGTTACATCGGTGAGCACATACTCAAAATGTCCGGGTATTACAATCACTTGACTCAACTGGGAGTTAATCTTCCGGATGATTGTGTCATTGATGAATTCTTCAATCACGCCACCAAGCTACAAAGGCTTCGTGATGAACTATAATATGCAAGGGTTAGTAAAGACTATACCGAGCTCTTCGCAATGCTAAAGGCTGCGGGAGGTAGAAATCAAGAAGGAGCATCAAGTGTTGATGGTCAATAAGACCACTAGTTTCAAGAAGAAAGGCAAAGGGAAGAAGAAGGAACTTCAAGAAGAACAGCAAGCAAGTTGCTTGCTCGGAGAAGAAACCCAAGTCTGGACCTAAGACTGAAATCGAGTGCTTCTCTTAAAGCGATCGTCATTTGAAGCGGAACTGCCCCAAGTATTTGGCGGATAAGAAGGATGGCAAGGTGAACAAAGGTATATGTGATATACATGTTATTGATGTGTACCTTACTAGAGCTCGCAGATAGCACAGGTATTTGATACTGGTTACTTGCTAATATTTGCAACTCAAACATGGACTACGGATTAGCGAACACCGGCAAAGGACGAGGTGACGATGCGCGTGGGAAATGGTTCCAAAGTCGATGTGATCGCGGTCGGCACGCTACCTCTACATCTACCTTCGGATTAGTTTTAGACCTAAATAATTGTTATTTGGTGCTGCGTTGAGCATGAACATTATATCTGGATCTTGTTTGATGCGAGACGGTTATTCATTTAAATCGAGAGAATAATGGTTGTTCTATTTATATGAGTAATATCTTTTATGGTCATGCACCCTTGAAGAGTGGTCTATTTTGATGAATCTCGATAGTAGTGATACACATATTCATAATGTTGAAACCAAAAGATGCAGAGTTGATAATGATAGTGCAACTTATTTGTGGCACTTGCCGTTTAGGTCATATCGGTGTAAAGCGCATGAAGAAACTCCATCTTGATGGACTTTTGGAGTCACTTGATTATGAATCACTTGGCACTTATGAACCGTGCCTCATGGGCAAGATGACTAAAACTCCGTTCTCGGTACTATGGAGAGAGCAACAGATTTGTTGGAAATCATACATACTGATGTAGGTGGTCCGATGAATGTTGAGGCTCGTGGCGGATATCGTTATTTTCTCACCTTCATCGATGATTTAAGCAGATATGGGTATATCTACTTAATGAAACATAAGTCTGAAACATTTGAAAAGTTCAAAGAATTTCAGAGTGAAGTTGAAAATCATCGTAATAAGAAAATTAAGTTTCTACGATCCGATCGTGGAGGTGAATATTTGAGTTACGAGTTTGGTCTACATTTGAAACAATCCGGAATAGTTTCAGCAACTCACGCCACCGAACACCACAACAGTAATGGTGTGTCCGAACGTCGTGAATCGTACTTTACTAGATATGGTGCGATCTATGATGTCTCTTATAGATTTACCGCTATCGTTTTTGGGGTTATGCTCTAGAGACGGCCGCATTCACACTGAATAGAACACCGTCGAAATCCGTTGAGACGACACCTTATGAACTGTGGTTTAGCAAGAAACCAAAGTTGTCGTTTCTTAAAGTTTGGGGATGCGATGCTTATGTGAAAAAGCTTCAACCTGATAAGCTCGAACCCAAATCGGAGAAATGTGTCTTCATAGGATACCCAAAGGAGACAGTTGGGTACACCTTCTATCACAGATCCGAAGGCAAGACATTTGTTGCTAAGAATGGATCCTTTCTAGAGAAGGAGTTTCTCTCGAAAGAAGTGAGTGGGAGGAAAGTAGAACTTGATGAGGTAATTGTACCTTCTCCCTTACTTGAAAGTAGTTTGTCGCAGAAACCGGTTTATGAGACATCTACACCAAGTAATGAGGAAGTTGATGATGTTGATCATGAAACTTCAGATCAAGTCACTCTGTAACCTCGTAGATCAACCAGAGTAAGATCCGCACTGTAGTGGTGCGGTAATCCTGTTCGGAAATCATGCTACTAGATCATGATCAACCTACGAACTATGAAGAAGCGATGGTGAGCCCAGATTCATAAAATGGCTTGAGGCCATGAAATCGAGATGGGATCCATGTATGAAAACAAAGTATGGACTTTGGTTGACTTGCCCGAGGGTCGGCAAACAATAGAAAACAAGTGGATCTTCAAGAAGAAGACCGACGCCGACGGTAATGTTATCGTTTACAAAGCTCGACTTATGTCGCAAAGGGTTTCGACAAGTTCAAGGGATTGACTACGATGAGACCTTCTCACCCGTAGCGATGCTTAAGTCTGTCCAAATCATGTTAGCAATTGCCGCATTTTATGATTGTGAAATTTGGCAAATGGATGTAAAGACTGCATTCTGAATGGATTTCGGAAGAAGAGTTGTATATGATGCAACCGAAGGTTTTATCGATCCAAAGGAGCTAACAAAGTGTGCAAGCTCTAGCGATCCATTTATGGACTGGTGCAAGCATCTCGAGTTGGAATAAACGCTTTGATAGTGTGATCAAAGCATTTGGGTTCATACAGACTTTTGGAGAAGCCTATATTTACAAAAAAGTGAGTTGGAGCTCTATAGCATTTCTGATATTATATGTAGATGACATATTGCTGATCGGAAATGATATAGAATTTCTGGATAGCATAAAGGGATACTTGAAAAAGAGTTTTTCAATGAAAGACCTCGGTGAAGCTGCTTACATATTGGGCATTAAGATCTATAGAGATAGATCAAGACGCTTAATGTGACTTTCACAAAGCACATACCTTGACAAAAATTTGAAGAAGTTCAAAATGGATCAAGCAAAGAAAGGGTTCTTGCACGTGTTACAAGGTGTGAAGTTGAGTAAGACTCAATGCCCGACCACTACAGAAGATAGAGAGAAATGAAAGATGTTCCTATGCTTCAGCCATAGGCTCTATCATGTATGCAATGCTGTGTACCGGACCTGATGTGTGCCTTGCTATAAGCTTAGCAGGAGGTACCAAAGTAATCCAGAGTGGATCATCGGACAGCGGTCAAGAACATCCCGAAATACCGAAAAGGACTAAGGATATGTTTCTCGATATGGAGGTGACAAAGAGCTCATCGTGGCGGTTACGTTGATGCAAGCTTTGACACCGATCCGGACGATTCTAAATCGCAGACCGGATCGTGTTTACACTAAACGGAGGAGCTGTCGGTTGGTGCAGTTCTAAACAAAGCGTCAGAGCGGGATCTACATGTGAAGCGGAGTACATAGCAGCTTCGAAGCAGCTAATGAAGGAGTCTCGATGAAGGAGTTCATATCCGATCTAGGTGTCATACCTAGTGCATCGGGTCCAACGAAAATCTTCTCGTGACAATCTCGAGCAATTGCCTTAGCGAAGGAATCCAGATTTCACAAGAGGACCAAGCACATCAAAAGACGCTTCAATTCCATCCGGATTTAGTCCGTGGGAGACATAGAGATTTGCAAGATACATACGGATCTGAATGTAGCGCACCGTTGACTAAGCCTCTTCCACGAGCAAAACATGATCAACACCAAGACTCCATGGGTGTTAGAATCATTACTATGTAATCTAGATTATTGACTCTAGTGCAAGTGGGAGACTCAAGGAAATATGCCCTAGAGCCAATAATAAAGTTATTATTTTTTCCTTATTTCATGATAAATGTTTATCATTCATGCTAGAATTGTATTAACCGGAAACATGATACATGTGTGAATGCATAGACAAAACAATATGTCACTAGTGTGCCTCTACTAGACTAGCTTGTTAATCAAAGATGGTTATGTTTCCTGACCATGAACAAAGAGTTGTTATTTGATTAACAAGGTCACATCATTAGTAGAATGATCTGATTGACATGACCCATTCCATTAGCTTAGCACACGATCGTTTAGTATGTTGCTACTGCTTTTATCCATGACATATACATGTTCCTGTAACTATGAGATTATGCAACTCCCGTTTACCGGAGGAACACTTTGGGTGCTACCAAACATCACAACGTGAATCGGGTGATTATAAAGGAGTACTACAGGTGTCTCCAAAGGCGATGTTGGGTTGGCGATTTCGAGATTAGGTTTTGTCACTCCGATTGTCGGAGAGGTATCTCTGGGCCCTCTCGGTAATACACATCACTGAAGCCTTGCAAGCATTACAACTAATGAGTTAGCTGTGAGATGATGTATTACAGAACGAGTAAAGAGACTTGCCGGTAACGAGATTGAACTAGGTATTGGATACCGACGATCGAATCTCGGGCAAGTAACATACCGATGACAAAGGGAACAACGTATGTTGTTATGCGGTCTGACCGATAAAGATCTTCGTAGAATATGTAGGAACCAATATGGGCATCCAGGTCCCGCTATTGGTTATTGACCGGAGACGTGTCTCGGTCATGTCTACATTGTTCTCGAACCGTAGGGTCCGCACGCTTAAGGTTTTGATGACGGTTATATTATGAGTTTATGTATTTTGATGTACCGAAGAAGTTAGGAGTCCCGGATGTGATCACGGACATGACGAGGAGTCTCGAAATGGTCGAGAAATAAAGATTGATATATTGGAAGCCTATATTTGGAGTTCGGAATGGTTCCGGGTGAAATCGGGATTTTACCGGAAAACCGGGGGGTTACCGGAACCCTCCCGGGGGCTATTGGGCCTTAGTGGGCCACGAGGGAGAAGAGGAAGGGCCGGCCAGGGCAGGCCGCGCGCCCCCTCCCCCCTAGTCCGAATAGGACAAGGAGAGGGGGGCGGCGCCCCCCCTCCCTCTTCCCCTCCCCCAATCCTACTCCAACTAGGAAGGGGGGAGTCCTACTCCCGGTGGGAGTAGGACTCCTCCGGCGCGCCTCCCTTGAGCCGGCCGCACCTCCCCCCTTGCTCCTTTATATACGGGGGCAGGGGGGCACCCTAGTACACACAAGTTTGATCTACGGATCGTTCCTTAGCCGTGTGCGGTGCCCCCTTCCACCATATTCCACCTCGGTCATATCATCGCGAAGCTTAGGCAAAGCTCTGCGCCGGTAGAACATCAAGATCGTCACCACGCCGTCGTGCTGACGGAACTCTCCCTCGACACTCGGCTGGATCGGAGTTCGAGGGACGTCATCGAGCTGTACGTGTGTCAAGAACTCGGGGCGCCGAGTAACGGCGCCGGATCGGTCGGATCGCGAGGAGAACGTCGACTACTTCCTCTACGCCAGATCGCTTCGCCCGGTCTCGAGGGTACGTAGAAAACACTCTCCCCTCTCGTTGCTATGCATCACCATGATCTTGCGTGTGCGTAGGAAAATTTTTGAAATTACTACGTTCCCCAACAGTCTATGCATATGCGTGTGAGAGATGGGTCAGGAGGCATGCACGAATGATGAGGGGGGACGATGTGGCTGTGGTAAGCAGACATAACTACATAGGAAGATCAATCGCCCTTTGTTAGAGAAAGGAGAGACATAACTTATGAGGTACGTCGATCGATGGGGGGGTAGTTAAAGTCGATCTAGGTATATGTTGGGAGATCGATCGGTATAGATGCATGTGTGTGTTAGAAGCAAATGAGGCACGAGGAGAAGGATGGAGAGAGAGGGATGTATGTAGGAGGTAATACGAGAGGCATACTATATCGAGCGGGGAGGAGTGTGCGAGTACGAGAACGATGAAAAGAGTGGTGGGAGTGAGGCATGGAAGGTGACAAGAGAAGAGGGGAAGCTTGTGTTTGTTCTAGGCACACCTGGCTAGAGAGGCATATCGATCGATGTGTGCCGTAAAGAAGGAGCTGGGGGCCTACACACACCGTGGGTGAACGACCTAAAGTGAAAAAAAATTGCACGATGGAGCTAGAGAATGCTGAGGGAGGGTGAGAGGGATGCGGGCATGTGCATGCACAAGAGAAAGTTAGCGCTAGCTACAAAGATAGGAGGGTTGTGTGGGTGTAAAAGACGAATAGATATCATATATACTTCATTATAAAAAGCGAATTCGGATATTTGAAGAATTTATCATAGTGTTTTAAACCGACGCATGCGTGAATATATATAACGGTGATACACATGGTGTGTTTGTGAACATGTTATACTACATTTAATATATTTTATCTCTACTCTTATAAAAACGGAGTTGTTGATGATGGTGTGCCTGCCATCCTGCATTATAAGCCGTCCGATTTATATCTGGTGGATAGCAAGGAAACTATGATGGTTGAAGTTGGCAACAATCATGATTGTAGATTCTTATTGAAATAGAGAAACAAATTCAAATTTAGTTCGAATTGCAGCTGTAGTATAGACATTTGGAATGCACTAAAATGTTGGTATGAGTAGGTTACATGCATTATACAGCAAGCGAAAAAAATTAATCGGACATAACATGGATTCATACTCCCTCCTTCCATCTATATAGGGTGTAATGAGATTTTTGAGACCGCCTTTAACTATTGACAAGATTAATAGTACATGACATGCACAATTTGAAAATTATATCATTGAAAGAACCTTTCACAGACGAAGGTAACAGTGTGCTTTGTGTAAGTTGCATGTCATATATCATTGCTCTAATATTTGGTCAAAGTTAGCATCGAAAAACGCATTAGGCCCTATATAGATGGAAGGAGGGAGTAGCTTTGAATATCATTTGTATAGTAAAACGGGCAAGACTCTCTTTTGTGTGGTGTGAATAGTTTTATTTTTTTCGTTTTCTTTTTGGTTGAGGGAAGTGCGAATTGATTTGGTACGTACAAGTACAATATTACTACACGTTAGGCTTGTCCCTAAAATTCAACACGTGTCTTGTTATATCCCAAAAATTCAGATATCGTGCTCCCAAAATTGGCGCCTTCACAACCCGCGCCTCGCTATCCCGAAATTACAACGCGCGTGAAAACTCCCTCCAGCTGCCAAATCCCGACACACGAAATCCCCCTTCTAACCCTTAGCCGAAAGGGCCGCTAGTTCAAATCGGTGGGGGGTACTTTTGTAACACACCCTACATTTTGGACAAGCGCGTCCCTAAGTCATGCGTCACCCCCTCCCATCGCCCCCTTTTTGCCATTAGAAATCCCAGGCCGCCATAACCTCTCCGCTCCATCCGCGAAACCCCACCCTCCTCCGTCCGCCACGTCACCGCTGCCCAACTAGAGCCTCTTACCCGACGACGTCGTCCACCGCAACAGCTCGATGTCCCTCGTCCACCTCCCCGGATGAGGATCCGTCGTCCATCTCGCCGTCCCGCCGGTTCAGCCGCCCCATCCTCCACCTCCAAGGAGCTGCACCAATGATCGCCTCGTCTATCACGGCTGCTCCATCCCCACAGCGCCGCCTTAAGCTGCTCCACTAGAACCGCAGCATCCTCACCGACTCCTCGGACGAAGCCGAGGCCTACTCGGCGCCACCAAAGAGGTTGTACACTCACCGCATCGCACCTTCTCATTAACTCGACCTCCCGGCACCGACGATGCTCCATCTCGCACCCCCATGGAGTGGCTACCTTGAAGCCGGCTCCGCGGGCGACATCTCCATGGCGGCTCTCCCCCAGTGCGAGGCCCTTTCGGCGGCGGCGGCCATACCAGCTGGATCTGCTGCTGCTGCTCTAGCTCTCGCTCGATCGCTCGCTCGCCCAGATGCTACTGCTACTCTCCCCCTTGCTCGTGCTGCTGCTCTGCTCCGATTAAGCCACACTTCAGTCGACTGAATTGACTTTTGGGTCAGTCGATTTTCAGGGGTTGGGGGGCTCGTCAGAGTTAAGGAAGAACCACCCACAGCGGGGACGGGGGCTCGCCGGAGAGGTACCCCACTATCTATCTTAGGGTTCAGGGTGGGGCGGGGGGGGCTAGAGGGCTGGCCGGGGCGGTGGTGGCGAAGTTGTTTGGGCGGCGAGGCGGCGCTGGGTCAGCGGTTCGCCGGTGGTGGCAAAGCGGCTCGAGGGTGCAGGTTGAAGATGAACTGCAGGCCCTCCCTAAACTACATGTCAAGTGCCTCTCTGCTACTATTGCGTTCAGTTTCGATGGTAGCATTCAAATTCCACGGTAAATTGCAGTTTCGGCAGTTAAGTTCAGATTCAACAGTTTTTACCTCATCTGTTGTAGTCAGGTGGTTTTTGGTGATGTTAATTTTACATCCATTTTACATCATCTATTGGAGATGCTATTAGAATCCCACTTGAGATTGACGATGTCTATCTTGTGCTGCTTCAGCCTTGATGTCTTACGGCTCACTAGAGCTGCTCCAACGATAGAACAATCCATCACAATGGAGCAGTGCCCTGGACGCCGTCTACAGATTCCTCGGATCTTCCTCTACACCTCTGACAGCCACCTCTGCCTTAACTGCTTCAGCGACCAACCCAATGATGCTGAGGTCGACACGGCTACGGCAAAGAGGTTGTACACTTGTTGCATCACTTATTACTATACATTCACGTCGATCCATTAGGGCTATTTTGGTTCAACGGAAAAACATAGCAATAGGGAATTTTCCAATGGCACTCTACTATTCAATTATTCATGCATTTTGTTGAAAGGAATGAAGCAAAACATCCACCTGGGCCTACTTTTCAAAATCCTATGCATGAAAACAAGACCAAGTGCATTAGTGCCAGAATAACATTCTAACTGTACATGCTTTCATATGGTTTCACTTTATTTTGGCCCTGTTTCTTTGCATTCCTCTGCTCTTCCAATTCCTGTAAACCAAACACCCAAGTTGACAGAAATCTTGTGTTTACAAATGCTCTATTTACCATGTGCATTTTCCTATCCTACTCCGGTGTTGTTCCTATCCCTGCGTTTTAAGAATCACGCAAGCCAAATGAGCCCTTACAGTATTACTTCAGTTACAGGTACGTGTCGAAGGCAACTTTGTGTGGTTTGTCCTGCTCCTACCGCGACGTCGTCCACCTCACCTGAGCTTCTCCATCGACAGAAGCATCCACCAAACCAGACATCACGACTCCTGACCATCTTTCGCCGCCTCAGATGTCCTTCCCTGCCGCCGGCACCCACCGCAACAGCATCACCATCATCGACTCAGCAGATGAACCTGAGGAGTACACGAGTCCACAAGAGAGGTCACACTCTTTTGTTTCTGCTTAGGTTATGCATTGCTTAAACTTATCTGCTACCTTATCGTCCTGTTCAGCTCTTGGACTCCCAAGTCAGGTCCAAATTAGTGTTAAAACTTGAGTTCTAAATTAGTTGTGGGGCACATATCGAGGTGGCAATGAATAGTATGCATGTCTAATATCTGGTTCACCTAGGGTATGCCTATGTTGTTCATCTTGGGTGGGAAACAAATAGTAAAGCAATCATCATCTATCTTTTTAATAATTTAAAGCAATCATCAGCCTGCTATCATTATTTTTGGATCCATCCACTGGTTGTTACCATCACTCTAAATTTCTGCATGCTCTCCTTACATAATCTCACCACATTTTTTGTATGCATGTCAGATATTGTACACAGTCATGCTCAACATGTAGAGAAAAAGAGAAGAGTTTTGCACGGCAATACAATGTCATGCAGACATCGCTCCATGGTGGGTTCAATGGCAAACCCTCCCCACCCCTCTCCAGATTGTAATCCAGAGGAAGATATCTATTCTGAGGCGGATTCAGACGCCGCTGACCACTCCTATTTACCCCCCAAGGTGTTTGCTCTACCTTGGCATGATGATGTTAGTCATACCATGCATATGTTGCCTTGCAATGCCTACTTTTGACAACATATATGTCATCTGCTTAGTTTAGACATGTTCTGTAAGGCCACCTGTTTAGTATATATATCATATATGGGAATTATGCAGTCTCATGTCTTTTAGCCAGCCATAATATATGTGAAATGTGCAATGCCATCATGTTTATCCAGGCATCATATATTTGAATGATATCTTGCCCATCCTTTTCTTCATTACATTTCCATTTGTCGACAATGTTCCTGTGAATCAGCCATTTGGGTGGGAGATGGAAAAATCTGGAGTGAAAACAAGGCCTTCAGAGCAGACAGTGCTACCTGTCGAAGCAGAGCTCTTGTTGGGTCCCGATAGCTCCTCAGAGATGGATTTAGAGACAGATGACCAGTCCTATTCCCCCACTGAGGTGTATGCTCTAACTTGGCACGTTATACTGCTCGTATCATGCATACGGTGTCTTGCATTGCATAGTTTAGACATCATATACACAATATTCAACACCATGTTCTTAGTTCAGACATCATATAGAATGCTCTTTGTTTAGCTTATAAATCACATATGTGAATTAAATGATGTGATCCTTATTACTTAGATAACATATAGGTGAATTATGTCATGCGATCTTGTTTAGTTATTCATCATATCTTCGAATTATGTTATGCTATGCTATCCAGGTTAGATAGACATCATATGTGAAATTATATCATGCTATCTGTTTTAGTTAAACAATATACATGCCAACTATTTCATGCCCTCTTTTTTCCACACTATCTATTGCATCTGTCTGTCATACAATGTATGTACTTTCAACTATGTTTCCTGTTTATCAGCCATTTGAATTGGAGCGGGTGATGCCAGTATCTAGCGGAATAAAAACATGGTCTTCAAATAAAATAGTGCTACCTCTTGGTGGATATAGCACCCCGGTTGTACATGCACAAGAACCAGCCCTACCACACATAACCCAAACTCTCACAGATTGTACCCCTACTGCGATGGACAGAGAACCAGCTTAACCCAATCTAACCCTAACCCCAGCTGATAGTAACCCAGTTCCTGTTGACACCGCACCATCTCCACCACAGAGCTCCCAAACAAGAGCAGTTAGTAAGGCAGCTCCAAAGGCCCAAAGGGCCAAGATTATCACGATTTAACCCCAACTCCACCAGCTAGTACGCCTATTCCTGTGGAGGAAGCACAACCAGCTAGTCGTAGTTTAGCATCTATCGCATTTGATGTTGTTAGATCGTATGTGCGTATCGTCCCATCTTGGAACTATTATACTAAAGATGAAGGAAAATGCCGATTCAGTGTGTTTGTCCAGGAGTTATGTGTAAGTAATGTTATTCATGGCAATTACTTTGCTTCATCCCATACATCCTACCTCCATGATGGTTATAATACAGCAAATTTTCCCATTTTTCTCTATAGAGAAGGACCGATTTGGAAACTCGGGATGAGGTAACCTGTGCTAATACCTCTGCTATCTTCAAGAATGCTTGGTGGCGATGCGAATTACTCAAGAAAACGTACTTCACCGGCAAAGAAACTCATCAAATTCCCTTACTTTCTCCTGAGACACATTTACTGGACAATGACTGGGAACGCCTTGTTCTATACTGGTCCCGAACCAAGAATGTGGTAAATTCTATGAGCTCATTTTCTATTTTTAAGTATTATATTCTTGCGTCTTACTGTACTCTGCTCATGTAGAACAAGTGCCTAAACCTGAAGAACAACTGTTCTAATTTAAGATTCCATTGCTATCATAGTTCAAAAAAGTGCTAGGCGTTAATTGTGCATTTTGCCACCGCCTTGCGCTTTACTGACTAAAGCGCATGCTTATGCGCAGTTATGCACAAATTAAGCGTAGTTATGTGCAATGCGTTTTGCTGACGCCTAGAGCCTAGGTGCGCTTAAGCGCTCGCTTAGGCGCGCTTAAGCGCTCGCTTAGGCGCGCCTTTTTTAACTATGATTGCTTTGCTCTTGCATCACTTTATTTACTGATACAAACTTTTTTTAAAATTGAAGGATCCAATCGAAAGTCCCATGGCACAGCAGGTATGTTCACGCATGTTTCAATTTCAATTGTGTATACAGTTGGCTTTCATATCATGCACATTACTAGCATCAAAATAGAGCCAATAGTGTTGTTGTACATGTAGACCCGTGGTACCCATCTGAAATCTTGTTGTGCCGTGTAGTTTCCCACGCTTTGTATTCTTTCACTACTGCTTTGTCTTGAACTGATATGATTTGAACCGTGTCTCTATTTTGATTTGGCAAGACAACGAAGTGACCATAGGACATAGATATATGTTTGTTTGATGCTTTTATGATGTACTAGTACTTGGCAATAGAAGACTTGGTAGTTTAATCCTGTCCACCTTACTAATGAACTGGTCCACCAAAATGAGTTTCATATACTAGTACATGCTAAACTTGTTATGTGTCTGCTTGTTTCTTCTTTTAAAATGCTGACAGAATATTGGGGAAGAGTGCCTTATTAAGCAATGGTAAAGGAAGTAATGCAGATAAGGTTCAGGATAGTGACACATCCTTGTTGGTCTCCAACAAAGCTGATAAAACAGCTAAGGAAGACTATCTTGAAGACAGCAAGACAACCCCAAAGTCCTATCTTGGTTTAGTGTTTGAGTTACTGGCCACTACTGCTTGCACAAGCTATTCAAACTCACTGTCTGAATCATTTCAGTTTCTTGAGTCTCAACTACAAGCTGAAAGACATCAATCACCGTGTCTTTGCGACAAGAAGCGAAGGACTACGGAAGTCCTGGAGCATTCAGATGCATACTTTCCGTGCAACAACAAGCGTTGGAGGATTTTAGCGCCAAACGGGACAAAGCTAATCAAGTTGCTGCTTATTGCCAAGATGGTGGATACCGGGATAACCTTTCTTGAGCTCTTCCGAAGTTGTTTCATTATGTTTTGTTTTGTTGTCGCGTTTATTTGCAATCGGTGGCCAATTTTGACGGCGAAGGTATGTAATATGCTGCTTTGTTCCCTATATTTGCACCGGTGGCTAACTTTGATGCCCAAAGGATGTAATATGTGTAATAGCGTAATAGGCTAGCCTTAATTGCTTGCTTATTTATTTCCTTATTGTCTTGTTTAGTTGTTTGCTTGTAGTCACTGCAGTTCTTTTTCTGTGTTTTTCTAGTGGCCACAATAGCCTATTTTTGGTAACTAGGCCAAAATAATCATGGCAACCACGGACTGTTGTAACCATGGGCCTCCTACAGGCCGTATGATCCATGGGCCTTCGTCCGGCCGTAGGATCCATTAGCCTTCTATACGGGTCGTAGGATCAATCGGCCTTCTATACGGGCCTTAGGGTCCATGGGCCTTCTACGGGTCGTAGGGTCCATGGGCCTTCTACGGGTCGTACGACCCATGGGCCTACTACGGGCCGTAGGTTCATGGGCCTCATACGGGCCGTAGATCTAAAGGGCCTTCTACGCGGCGTATCATCATTTCACCAATCATGGTCCGTACAATTCGTGGACCATAACGGGCTGTTAATAGGTCGTATTTGATAACTCTATGAAAACAGCCCAACGGGTTTTTTTTGACATGAAAACGGCCCAACGTATTAACAGTCCGCAAATGGGCCGACTGTAACGACGGGCTGAATTTAGCCCACAAGCAGAAAATGACAGTAACGGGTCATATGTAACCGAATGCTGCAAATGAGCCCAAGAATCAATGGTCCCTAAGAATGCGAAAGATAACTTGGACTGGAACGGCCCAGTAGAATAATGGGCCGTTAATGGGTATAAAGTGATACACTGTTCATTACGGGCCAGTTTCACCACGGGCCGTTAATGGGCCAAGAGTTACAAAGGGCCTCATATGGGCCGAAAGAAGTCATGGGCCACACATGGGCCAGAAGTTAAAACGGGCTGGAATCATATTGACGGCCCGGATGACGCCATCGGGCCTAATTCAGATAGGGCGAACGGGCCCCGGGTTAGCGGGTTGTAAATGGGCTATATGCGAACAGGCCGTTAACAAGCTTTAAATGGGCGCCCGCCACCTTTGACCAAGTCAAACGGGCTGGCCTTTTCACAGAATGGGCCTCTGCGGTCGTGCCACGTGTTGCCGTATCATAGGCGCCTTCACCAATGAGCGGATGACATCTGTCCCAACGGTGAGCGTATTACGCAGTTTCCTCCACCAATGATGATTTTACACGTGAAAATCCCCATTGGTCAGGGCTATTAACGGGTTATCGGATCCAAAACCCGACCCGATAGCTTAACGGTGTTCCGTTATGGTGGATGCCACGTGTCGGTCACCCTTGATAAAAGCACTTCTGTGACGCACGATTTATCGTCATGGAAGTGGACACTTCCGTGATGATAATTTTGGTAATGTCATGGAACACTTCTACGATAGCACAGGTGAGGGAGTCCTGGACTAGGGGGTGTCCGGACAGCCGGACTATCAATATCCGCGGACTCCTGCATCACGAAGATAGAAGATTGAAGACTCGCTCGTGTCCCAAGGTACTTTCTTGGCGTGGAAGGCAAGCTTGGCGATACGGATATGTAGATCTCCTACCATTGTAACCGACTCTGTAACCCTAGCCTCTCCGGGTCTATATAAACCGGAGGGCTTTAGTCCGTAGGACACAACATTACATCTCAACAATCATACCATAGGCTAGCTTCTAGGGTTTAGCCTCCTTGATCTCGTGGTAGATCTACTCTTGTACTACCCATATCATCAATATTAATCAAGCAGACGAGGGTATTACCTCCATCGAGAGGGCCTCGAACACAGGTAAAAACATTGTGTCCTCGTCTCCTGTTACCATCCGCCTAGACGCACAGATTCAGACCCCTACCCGAGATCCGCGGTTTTGACACCGACATTGGTGCTTTCATTGAGAGTTCCTCGTGTCGCCACCGATAGGCTCGATGGCATCTTAAACCATCAACGCTGTCGGGTGAGACCTTTCTCCCGGACAGATCTTCATATTCGGCGGCTTTGCATGCGGGCCAATTCCTTGGCCATCCGAGCAGATCGAAGCTACGCCCGCCGTCAGTCGATTCGAAGTTTAAACTTCACGGCCGATGACGCGGAGACTTGATCTTCGACGGACTCAAGCCACACCAAGCGCGCCGCCTTTGCGACGATGGGCATGATCTGCTCGCCGCGGACGTGCTTTGGTGGTCGATTTCGAATCCGCCCCGGCTACATGCCCGGGGCCGATTGCCCATGACGAGGGCCGGCGGATAGACGCCGCCCCGGGAGCTTCAACATCTACGGCGATGGAGCCGAATACCGATCTTGTCCCTTGCGAAACTCATGATCCTGAGGCGCCGGACTCCTCGCCGGACTCCGAGCCTCCCGCGCCCCTGCTAATTAAACTAGATTGGGCGCCGGTTATGGAATTCACCGCCATGACATCTTTTCAAAGACTTTCGCCTTTTGGCGATATCTTGAATTCCCTGAAGCATCTCTCGCTATCAAGAGAATCCTGGCCGGATTATGGCCAGGACAGTTGGAGTATGGACGATGAAGAAATTCAGAGCCCACCCACCTCCCACTTTGTAGCCACTGTCGAGGATCTAACCGACATGCTAGACTGCGACTCCGATGACATCGACGCTATGGACGATGATATCGGAGATGATCAGGACCCAGCACCCACGGGGCACTGGAAGGCCACCTCGTCATATGACGTTTACATGGTGGATACCCCAAAAGAAGGGGATGGCGAGAAAGCAGCGGAGGAAGATTCTCTAAAGAAGCAACCCAAACGCCGGCGTCAGCGGCGCCGCTCTAAATCCCGCCACAACAAGGATGGAGATTCCGGCGCGGGAGATAATAACACCCCGGAGAGTGCCGAAGACAAACCCCTCCAGCAAGGCTCGGTGCAGGAGGATGTAGAAGCAAGCCCTCACGAAAGGGCGGCAGATGAAAAGGTTGAGGATCACAACTATATACCTCCCTCCGAAGACGAAACAAGCCTCAATGATGACGAACTGGAGGAGCCCGTCAAACAAGAGCTTTGCAAACACAGGCTCATCGCTACAGCAAGAAGCCTGAAGAAGGAGAAACGGAAGCTCAACACAGCGGAAGACGCGCTCCGAATAAGATGGAGCAAAGTACTCAAGACCGCAGATAAACACGGCAATGGCCACCAATCGAAGAGCTACCCGAAGCGAAAACGGCTCCCAGAATTCGACGAGGAGGCCATAAAGCCCCCACCGTCCAATGGCCCAGCCAGGTCCATCTACGGACCCAAAAAGACAGCCCCAATAAGCAAAGGAACACGCTAAGTGTCCGACGACAGCGCACGCATAAGCATGGGGCGCCAGACACCCACTATGCTTCACAGACGAGGTGCCGGATCATGAATTCCCAGCAGGTTTAAACCCATAAACATAGAAGCCTACAATGGAACAACAGCACTCGGAGTCGGATAGAAGACTATATATTGCATATACATATGGCCGAGGAGACGATCTCCACGCCATAAAATATCTACCCTCAAGCTCAAAGGGCCAGCCCGTCATTGGCTCAAAAGCCTCCCGAAAAACACATGCCGGAAGTTGGGAAGAGCTCGAGGAAGCGTTTAGAGCAAATTTTCAAGGGACTTATGTCCGCCTCCGATGCAGATGACCTAAGTCACATAACTCAACAGCCCGGAGAGTCAGCGCGAAATTTCGAACAGGTTCCTTACCAAAAGAACCAAATAGTCGACTGTCCGGACGCCGAAGCCTTAGCAGCTTTTAAGCACAATGTCCGAGACGAATGGCTCGCCAGACACCTCGGTCAAGAGAAACCGAGGACAATGACCGCATTAACAAGCCTCATGACCCGCTTCTGTGCAGGAGAGGATAGCTGGCTGGCAAGATGCAGCACCAGCGACCCAAGTACATCCGAGATAAGAGATGGAAATGGGAAATCACGGCGCAGAAAAGAGCAGCGCCGGAATAAAGAGAAAAGCCCAAAGAGCACGGCAGTCAACGCCGGGTTTAAAAGCTCACGGCCGAATAATAAAGCTCAACCCCTCAAGGACGACAGCGACGAACTGTCTAACCTACACAAAATTCTGGGTCGGATATGTCAAATCCACAGTACCCCCGGAAGGCCCGCAAATCACACCCACAGGGATTGTTGGGTTTTCAAACAGTCCAGCCGACTAAACGCCGAACGCAAGGGGCTCGACGCGTCAAGCGAAGAAGATAAACCCCGCCAGCAGGGCACCGGAAAACAAAAAACTTTCCCACAAGGGGTCAAAGCAGTAAACTCACTTTATGTGAGGACACGGAAAAACAGCGCGGCACTTTCTAAAAAGAGCCTCGCGCGGTCCAACCCAGCAGACCGTAGAGATTGGATATCAAAACCAATCACTTTCTACCATCTAGACTACTCCAGAAGTGTTCGAACCGCGGGAAGGACTCCCCTGATATTGAATCCGATAATAGACGGACTACAATTCACAAATGTCCTAATGGACGGAGGCAGTGACTTAAACTTGCTATATTCAAACACAATCCGACGGATGGGGATAGACCCTACCAAAATTCGACACAGCCGCACTTCCTTCAAAGGAGTTACGCCAGGCCCTTACGCCAAGTGCACAGGCTCGATATTACTAGAAGTCGTGTTTGGATTGCCGAACAATTCTCGACGCGAAAAGTTAATTTTCCATGTCGTCTCATTTAAAATGAATATCAAGCACTATTGGGACGAAAGGCTTTTGTCCGCTTCAACGCCATACCGCATTACACGTCTCTTACACTTAAGATGCCCGGTCCACATGGCACCATTTCAGTGCGAGGGTCACTTAAAGACCATTTCAGTGCGAGGGTCACTTAAAGACCATTTCAGTGCGAGGGTCACTTAAAGACCATTTCAGTGCGAGGGTCACTTAAAGACCATTTCAGTGCGAGGGTCCACATGGCACCATTTCAGTGCGAGGGTCACCATTGCCGAACATAGACGAATCCGAACTCAGCAAGCTAGGGGCTCCCTAGACGCATACCCTTTAATAAGGGGCTGCGCGCACAACTAATCGCGGTTTCATATAAACCTAGCTTTAATTATTTACACTTACTCTTTTTTGCATATTTTCCGCACGAACTATTTCTAAAACTAAAATGTTCCTCTTTTCCCACAGATGAACAAACATGCGTATCTGGCCCGTGATAACGGCGCAATCTGAACCAAAGCAGACGTGCGAGGGACCCGTCGCAAGGATTCTTTTGATTAAGACCCTCGTAGACCTTTTTATTATTGTCTCTTGTTGTTAATCTCCTTGGCTTCCTCCTATAGCCAAAGCGAGCTCGACGCTTTGGCATCGGCGCGTCGAAGACAATGCCCGCACACGGACACAAGGGGCTTAGGCGTAATTCTGCCCGTTATCATAAAGTCCGAACACCTTCGGAGTGTTCGCGTCTCAAGTTGGGCATTATATGCATCAGCTCGAATCATGTCTTTGGTCAAATGTTGGGTTTGCCCGCTCTGTGTTTTGCTGCCTTCGCTCCGATCACCCGCTAACGCGCACCGGAGAACTATCGCGATTGTGCCCCGATTCGGCTGGGCGAGCACCTCAAGAGAGAAAGCCAAAACTGATCGTCATGATATAGCGAGAGTCCGGTCAGCTTAGAATTCCCGCTTTGACGAAGGGCGCTTCGGTCAGGCACATACGCACTTCGAATCCGGAGATGTGCGGTGTCATCGAGGCTATATCGTAGCCCCACCCTCGAGCTCCATTGGCTAAGTGAAAGAAATAAAGCACTATAGTCCGGATTGCCTCGTTAGCTCGCTACCACTTCCTTATAACAGGACCGAGACGCCGGATTAAGTGTGAAAAGCGCTATTTTGCGAACACCCCAGCACCTTGTGCAAGGGGCTGAAGTCAAGATCTGATCTTTCGTGTTATACACAAGTATACGCAAACGGCCGCACAGGAGAAGTCTTGCTACTTGGAAGCACAAGTATAAAAAGCATTCATACTATAATCGTTTATACACAAGTTAATGCGTTCAATTGAATGTTACATTCTTCGAGCACTGCAACTCTATTATACGAGCGCCGCGCATAACTTCCCCGAAATAATGCTCGGCAGGAAGCCGGTTCCCATCCAAACCTTGGGCAGCAACGGCGGTGGCATCCATCTCCGGACATCGCGCTTTACACGGGCGAGCCATCCGCGCCGGATGCAAAGCAACCGTTTATCTCCTTGATATGCGGCACCGCCCCAAGGAACTACTGCAGAGGGTCGAAATAGCTCGTCGCCTTGGACCTCTCGGCCACACATGGGCCACGATGTCGATCATAGCCAGCCCGACAGTCTATTCAGTTCGCCCATTCGCCAACCTGTCCGACAGCGAAGAGGGCGATCCGGACCGTGGAATTGAGTCCAATATAACTGTTCCACCTCGTGATCCCCGGCTCCGGAAGTGCTTAACAGCGTCGGCCTCGCAGCCAAGTCCATGTAAGGATCCTCCAACTCCACCGCTTCAAATTTAGCATACTTGGCATCCATAAACCGGCGACGATAAGAAACGGCTTGCCACCGTGATTTCTCCACTTGGCGCAGCTCCTCCTTCATAGCCGCATTGCGGAACGGGCATCCTTGCCCTCGGCGGTGGCCTTCTTGAGTCTTCCCGCCCAATAGGCGCCCTTTTCAAGAGCCTCGCTTCGGTCGGTAGCATCCTTTAAATTCTTGGCCAATTCGGCCACCTCCGCCTCGCTTAGGCAAAGGTGCGCAGCCTTTTCGCCTTCAACTCCTCGGCCGCCCTCGCGGCAACCGCATCACTCCTTCGGGCCTGCTCCTTAGCTTGTGCAAGCTCGCCCGAGGCTCTCCACAACAGCCGACCGCTCATGCGTAAACAGCATATAACTTATCGAGGAGGGCTTTAACCCACTCAATAAACCGATCTGGGAAATTTATTTACCTTGCGACTCGTCAAGTCGCTGATTGACAAGTGCGATGTCGGCATCTGCCATGTCCAGCTGCCGACTTCGATTCCGCAACCGATCAGTCCGCTGGCCCGGACGATCCGCCACCGATCAAGACGGCGGTATTCACTACCTGAGATATTTCGATTTTCGATCCTTGGCACGCTGTCATCTTCGACAACCTACCGAGTCTCAGGGGCTACTATCGACGCATTTTTATATGCAGAACTGTTAAAAGACAAAGGGGTGCATCATTTTCGCATACCTCAAATCCCGCCAGTAAGCTCAGGGCGGCATTACGCAGCCCGCTTTCAGCGGACGAAATCCTTCCAACCACCATACGCATTAACGCGGTGATCTTCAAATGGACGCCTCTCAAGCAAACTCTTCGCCTCCCGCCGACTCGTGGGTGTTGAACTCTTTGGCCCCTCCGGACTCGGGGACGCCCTCCGTGATTTACACTTGGCTCGCTTTGCCTCATCTGGCGGTGCGGCAGACGGAGGCGACGCTCTCCATCATCTCCGGAAGAAGATCCCCCGAGGATGAACTCATCTGAGACGGCTGCAGATCCGAACTGCGATATAAATATTTCGGTTACCTACAGAAGCGTACGAAGGTATTTCCTTATTAAACTTCTTCTCTCATACTCACGGCTCGTTGGAGGGCTGGTCCTTGGGCAATGATTGTGCGTCCGGATTCTCTCCGGACGCCGGACCCCCCGGTGGGGATTTCTTCCCATGCTTAGGGGCTGGGACCTCCGGATCTTCGGAGGCGGTCCTCTTCTCCTTCTGAAGGGAGCGATCCTTGGTTCCCTCCTCTTCAGTCGCCCCTTTGGACGAAGTATTAGCTCCTTTATCTCCCCCGTCGCCCCCCTCTGTGGGCGCAACCTCCAACATTCTAACCAGCACGGGCTCCAGTGCGGTCTCTGGGAGGGGGGCCGGACACCTTATCAGCCTTGATCACGCCACCCATTCCTATAAAGAATAAAAGGGTCAGGAGATGATATTTTGGAAGGCATACAGGTAAAATGTCCGAGCTCTAAGCTAATTACCTGAGTATCCGGGCGATCGCGGCTTAAGCCTGCGTCCTCGGCCGAATCCAGACACGCTGCCTGCGGTCCGAAGAATAGCTTGTACATCTCCGTGGGTGTTGCGCCCATAAAATGCTGGAGAATGCGAGGTCCCTCCGGATTGAACTCCCATAGACGGAGAGGATGACGTTTGCAGGGTAGGAGGTGCCTGACTAGCATGACTTGCATCACCTTGACCAGGCCGATCTCCCTTGTTTGGAGGTCTCGAATCCGCCCTCAGTAGTGCGGGCACGCCCTGGGCGCCCCAGTTGAGCCCTTGGTTGACCCACGACATCACCGCCGTGGCGGTCCCGGCGGAATGAGGGCGGCGGCTTTTGCTTGCTGCCCCTTGGAGTAGTGATGTAAAACCACTCCTGCTGCCACAATCCTGTTCCTCTTGAAGGAACCTTCGAGCCACGGGCATCGACCTTCTTGCTTATGGTCGCCCCGCCGCACTCCGCTTGATGCCCCGATCATCTTGGCTCCACCTTGAATGTTTTCAGCCACAGGCGAAGTGGGGATGACGCGGAGGAAGGCTTCGCAGACGATAATGAATGCGGAGATATAGAGGATGGACTCGGGCCAAGTCGTGGAAGTCCAGCCCGTGAAGAACAGAGCCCCTCACGAAAGGATCCGTCAGAAGCCTAATCCCGACGGAGGTGAGATCTAAAGCAGCGATTCGCCGGGCTCGAGGCTGGCACGGCCTGCCCAGGGGCAGGCAACTGTCGAAACTTCGAGGCCGTGCTTGGCCTCACGCAACTTCAATATGTCCTCCTCCGTGACGGAGGAGGGCATCCACCGCCCCGGAGGTCGGAGCCGACATTGTTGTGGATCCGGCGCTCGAATCAAGCTCTAGGTGTTGGAGCTGGGAGCAGAGGAAAGATTC
Organism: Aegilops speltoides; assembly: GCA_021437245.1. Lineage (NCBI taxonomy): Eukaryota > Viridiplantae > Streptophyta > Magnoliopsida > Poales > Poaceae > Aegilops > Aegilops speltoides. The sequence continues at coordinate 318,121,493 of CM038145.1, read as the reverse complement.
GATCACGAGGTTGAAAGACAAGGACAGGCCTTGGTCCTCTTATAAAGGGGGAAGAAATACCAAGGGCCGCCTCCGTGGATCGCCGGTGTCAAAACCGCGGATCTCGGTAGGGGGTCCCGAACTGTGCGTCTAGGCGGATGGTAACAGGAGACGAGGGACACAATGTTTTTACCTGTGTTCAGGCCCTCTCGATGGAGGTAATACCCTCGTCCCGCTTGATTAATATTGATGATATGGGTAGTACAAGAGTAGATCTACCACGAGATCAAGGATGCTAAACCCTAGAAGCTAGCCTATGGTATGATTGTTGAGATGTAATGTTGTGTCCTATGGACTAAAGCCCTCCGGTTTATATAGACACTGCAGAGGCTAGGGTTACACAGAGTCGGTTACAATGGTAGGAGATCTACATATCCGTATCGCCAAGCTTGCCTTCCACGCCAAGGAAAGTACCTTCCGGACACGAGCTGGAGTCTTCAATCTTCTATCTTCGTAGTCCGGGAGTCCGGCAGATATTGATAGTCCGGCTGTCCGACACCCCTAGTCCAGACTCCTCGGTAGCCTGAACCAGTCTTCAATGACGATAAGTCCGGCGTGCATAATGTTCGGCATTGCAAGGCGGGTTCCTCCTTGAGTAATCCGGAGAAGATAATGAACACCGTGATAGTGTCCGCTCGCAAATAGTTTCCACATTCCAAGCGAGAGAGAATAAAACATATACACCGATCCAATCTGCGGCGTATTATGCGGCACGACATCACACCGCACCAAGCCTTTGTTTGAATTCTCGTACCACTTCGCACGTTTAGCGGCGGTTTCCTGGCACGCCCCGTCGAGCGTAGATCGTGTTCCCCTTTTTCCGGGATTCTCATCAATACGTGCGCGGGTAACCCAACCGCGCCATTGATGGTGGCGCTTGGGAGATAAGCGAGTTTTACCAGGCCGGTGAGGGGCGCATAGTTTTTGTCCACCTATATATAAGGGATAAGGATTTACCTTCTCACCTACGCCTTCTTCCTCCTTTGCTCATCCATCGCTGCGAACCCAAGCTCCAACACCCAAGCTCGCGCATTCCGCCTCGACCCTTCTCCGATTATGTCCGGAGGGGGAGGCAAATGGATGGCCTCCACCGCCAAGGAGGAGGACATCACCAAGCTGCGCGACGCCGGATACCTTCGAGACATTATGCGCGGGCGCCCGACGCGGGGCAGCTCGTTCCTACCCTGGGACCTCATGAGAGGGTTGTTTTCCTTCCCCACTTCCTCCGCGGACTGGGCTTTCCGCTCCATCCATTCGTCCAGGGGATCATGTTTTACAACGGCCTAGATTTCCACGATCTGGCGCCGAACTTCATCCTCAACATCTCGGCGTTTATCGTCGTGTGCGAGGCCTTCCTCTGCATCCGGCCGCACTTCGGCCTGTGGCTCAAGACCTTCAACGTCAAGCCGAAGGTTGTGAAGGGGACGCAAGCGGAATGCGGAGGCGCCATGTTGGGCAAGTTGCCCAACGTCCCTTGGCTTGAAGGGACCTTCGTGGACTCCGTCAAGGGGTGGCAATCGGGGTGGTTCTACATCACCGAGCCGCGCAAGCCTACATGGCCGGCGGCCCCCGAATTTAGATCTGGAATCCCTACGCAGCTCACCTCCTGGAAAGAGAAGGGCTTGCAGTGGGGTGATCCGGTGGAGGTGACGGGACTTCGAGCCTGCATCAAGAAGCTGGTGAGCAATGGGCTCCGGCTCGTCGACGTGGTCCAGGTCATGCTCCTCCGGCGGATTCTCCCATGCCAAGAAAGGGCATTTAATCTGTGGGAGTTTAATCCGGAACAGCACCAGACGTTGAGCGGGCTCTTCGATACAACGTACGAAGGCGCCTGGAGGATGCTGTTCAAGAGCGCTGATCGCCGCATCCGCGACGAAGACCGCGATTCAGCTTGCGATCTCCGGTCGACGGGGTAAGTGATTCACCCCATTACGGGACACTTGTAGCAATTAGATTGACTCTAGCGAGGTTTTTAATCTGCCTCTTCCTTTGACAGGAATGGATGGAGAAGGCCGAGCTGCTTATCAGCCCGGCTCCCATGCCAGAAGAACCAGTGGATGCCCATTTAGCAAGGCTGCTGGTTCCGGCACCGTACGTGGTGCCAGAGAAGAAGGCCAAGATGGTGGCCGCGGGGACTCGAAAGAGTTCCCGCAATCAAGCGTCTAACGACGATGATGAGGACTCCTCCCCCGAAGACGACGAGGAGGAGGAGGAGTACTCTCTCCCGGAGGAGGGAGAGAAGAAGAGGAAGGCCTCGCCGATCGGGGGGGCCGAAGGGTCCAAGAGGGGGAGAACTATCCCCCCGGACAGTTTCGCCAATATCAATGTTGGCGAGGAAGAGTGGCCTCCAAGGGCCCGGCGTCCGGCAAGATCGTAAGTATCCAGATCATTCATATGCCGTATATTGTATGTCACGCAGTGTCCTTCTAATGCCGCATTGTTCCTTTAGTCCGGCCTGTGACGACTTTCCCGACTCGATGAGCGGGTCGTTGGTGCCGTCGGATGTAAATTCCATCCCGACTGCCTCTACCCCACGCGCCGAGGACGACGAGGCGGAATCCCACAGGGGACGCACCAGAGGAGGCTCGGGCGCCGTCGAGCAGCCCGGACTTTGTGCGGACTCTACTCCGGAACCCGTGGCGGTTCCAAAGTCCGCAAGCAGCCCCTCGGAAGAGGGGCAGACCGTGGCGCCGGGCGGCCTCCGGCCCAACGAAGGCACCGGACAACTGTTGGAGGCGCCAAAGGCGCCCCATCGAGGAAGAACACCGCACTCTCATGAGTGCGGTGATTGAGAAGGTCCAGCTTCGCCAAGGCGGGCTGACCTTCGCAATCGCCTTCTAACAGCTTTGAGGTAAGAAGGTTAAAATTAAGTAATATAATACCGCATAGACAGTAGCCCCTAATGCTTAGTCCGGTGTTCGGAAAGAAAAGCCCGACTAAGGATCTTACATGATATACGCAGGGTTGTTAAAAAATATGTCGATATGGGTTTGCAGGCTGTCTTTGTTGACCTCTGCCGCGTGCAATGGAGGTCGAGGCGCTGAAGAAAAATCTTGAGCGGTCGGAGCAAGAGCTCGGCCATGCCAAGAGGCAGCTCAAGGAAAAAGAAGGTGAACAACACCACTTTAAATAGGTACCTTACAGAAAAGGGTTTTTGTTGCAAACAAGATTAACAAGGATAGTATATGTAATGCAGGGGCCACTAACGAGGTGGCAGCCCTAAAGGATGCCGTGTGTGTGGCCGAACGCAATGCGGCCACAGAACGGACTGAGCGAGAGAAGCAAGCGGCGCTGGTGGCGGAAGTTCGGCAAGAGCTCCGGGCTCTCATGGAAAAACATGAGAGTTTGGGCGTGACTCAAGACTTCGAGTCCGAGCTTGCCTCGGCTCTCGAAAGTGCCAAATCCACCAAGGCCGAGGCCCAGAGGGCCCGTGAGGAAGTAGAGGACATGAAGAAGATAGCGGCGGGTAAGGCGTTTTTCATGGAGAGCAGGCATGTTAATGTAAATTATCGGATACTTACCCGAATTCGGAGCTCTCCAGGGGCATTTGCAGATCTGCCGCGTAGTGCGTCTGATGCCGCTACGTTCTATCGTGGCGAGGAGGGGAGCTTGACGTAGAAGGTCTTCGGTCTCAATCTGACGCCGAGGCCGGCCATCCGTGCCCCCAAGCGACCAGGTGAAGCACCTGGTCGAACTCCTAAGGTAGCCGAGGAGGCCATGAAGGGCCTCACAGTCCGATCGTGGGTTCGGGCAGGCCATGCACGCAGCTACTTCGCCTAGTGCGGCGGCTAGTGGATGCATGCCCCAGGCTGGATGTGATCAAACGCTCCGCCTGCATTGAAGGCGCTCGTCGGGCCCTTGCCCGCATAAAGGTGCAATGGGGCAAGCTGGATGCGGAGAAGCTTCTCACGGATCCGCCGCCACCGGGCAAGGAGCATCGCACGCTGGAGCGATATTATAAAGTTGTCCTGAAGGGAGACCGCGATATTGCGGATGAATGCCCCCTTAATGTAATCCTTGAGTGAACTTGCTGTATATTTATCCTGTGCGCTGAGAATTTCGTTTATATGCGCCATGAGCAACGCTTTGTTGAATTTAAAATATTACCTTTTGTGCGGCCGTTTGTTAAATCTGAGAGATGGCAAGTCCTTGGCTTCAGCCCCCAAGCCACGAGTGCTGGGGTGTTCGGTGATAAACTTGAGCACTCTTGTTCCCATCTTTGGGTCCATCTAGGGAGGCGCTCAACACGACGAACAAGGCGACCGGACTTATAGTGCTTGAACACTCTCACTTAGCCATAGAATTCTATAATTTTAAATTTCGGTGAAGCCCACGGTATTCGAAGACCGAATCTGGGCGCTATCCACGCTTCGCTCGGACATCATCCGAACTTCGCCGAGCGGCATGAGTCTTTAGGGACCCGAAAAGACCTCTCGAACAGCGACCAATCTCTCGCCTTATCATGCCAGTCAGTTTTAGCTTTCTCCACTGAGGCGTTAACCCGGCTCAACCGGGGTGCAATCGCAGTGGTTCTCCTAGTGCTACCTTAGCCGACGGAACAGAACGTAAGGTACCAAAACATAGGAGCCGGGCAAACCCAACTATTGACCCAAGACATGATTCGGAGCTGATTCATATAATGCTATAAGTTCGGGGTGCCGCACTTGTGAAAGTGTTCGGACTTAATCACACCATAATGTGGGGAACGGAAGCCCCTGGTGTATTCGGCCATACCAAAGTATACGGGTGCAATATGTCATATAGTGAACATTTGTAAAGGATAACGCAGTTGCCATGAAAAGGTAATGAACTTGCAAAAAGGAAGTGTTGCGTTATTTATGAAAGAAGGTCTGCTAATAAAGCGGACTGATACAAATAGTGCGGTAAGCAAGGTGTTTGGACTAAATTAACATGTCCCCCTCCAGGGATAAGCTGCAGACTTGGTGTATGTAATTGAATTTAATGCTCGTAACGGAGACCACCTGAGTGTTCGTCGCAGCCTTCTTTAATCCCTGACTGTTGTATCGTGGATTCAGCAAGTTCGCCATCGGATAGGGCTTCTGGTTAATGGAGTCCTGTGTATGCAAAAGAAGAAAAGATAAAAACAAAGCCAAGGGGGGCGATCGCATGAGCCCCTTGTGTGGTCGAGCCGCACTCTTTGGTCCTCGTGATTAAGCCCCTCCCCTGCGCCCATGGTATCTCCAAAGCGTAATGATGTACGCGGAGTGTTATTCTAGTGATCATGCGCGGGCGGGGGTTGGGGCCGCATTACTCTGGCGATGCTCGATCGCGCCAGTGGTCTTGGTTGTTGTTGCTCGGCGCGTTTTAATGTGTCCGGCTTTTAATTGCGGACTAGAGAATTGCCGTGAAGGCTACTCAGACTTCGCCGCGCAAGAGCCGCATTGTATGTTCCTCCGTTCGGAGGGAGCGCTCAGATTCCCATTGACCGTAATGACTCCACGAGGGCAGGCATCTTGAGCTTTAGGTATGCGTGTCTGGCACCGCGTTGAATTTTGCGAACGCGTTCGTCCGAGCAGGGCATGATAGCCGCTCTGAGCGGGACTATATCGAAGATTAACTCTTCGCCGAAATTATCCGGGATCCAAGACCACTTCTGACGAGTCTGCATGCGGTTGGCTTCCACTCGGGATGACACCTTTAAAGGTTGTCTTAGTAGGTTTGATCCTGGATGGGTCTATGCCCATTTTGCGACCGTGTCCTCGATAAAGCGAGTTCAGCTCTGCCGCTGTCCATCAGGACTCTTGTGAGGTGAAATCCATCGACGATTGGGTCTAGGACCAATGCGGCGAATCCGCCATGGCGTATGCTAGTCGGATGGTCTCGTCGATCAAAAGTGATCGGGCGGGAGGACCATGGATTGAACTTCGGGGCGACTGGCTCCATCGCATAGACGTCCCGTAGTGCGCGCTTCCTCTCCTTCTTGGGTATATGGGTCGCGTAAATCATATTCACTGTCTGCACTTGCGGGGGGAAACCCTTCTGCCCTCTGTTGTTCGGTGGCTGGGTCTCTTCCTCGTCGTCGCTATTTAGCCCCTTGTCATTATGTTCGGCAATTAACTTGCCAGCCTGCCTGAACACCCAACAATCTCTATTGGTGTGATTAGCTGGCTTTTCGGGGGTGCCATGTATCTGGCATGAGCGGTCGAGTATTTTGTCCAGATTGGACGGGCCCGGAGTTGTTCTTTTAAATGGCTTCTTCCGTTGACCGGGTTTGGAGCCTCGGAATCCGGCATTGACTGCCGTATCCTCTTTGTCATCGCCGTTAGTATGGCGTTTGTTTTTGATTCGACGTGACCTGCCGTGATTGTCCTTGGTGTCCGGACTGCCAGAATTTTTGCGGAGATTATTGCTGCGGGCTAGCCAGCTATCCTCTCCCACGCAAAAGCGGGTCATTAACGATGTGAGGGCTGCCATGGATTTCGGCTTCTCCTGCCCCAGGTGCCGGGCTAGCCATTCATCCTGAATGTTGTGCTTGAAGGCTGCGAGGGCCTCCGCATCCGGACAGTCGACGATTTGATTTTTCTTCGTCAAGAATCGTGTCGTAACTGTCCGCGATTCGTCAGCTGCTGAATAATGTGGCTTAGGTCATCGGCGTCTGGTGGTCGCACGTATGTACCTTGGAAGTTATCAAGGAACACGGCCTCCAGGTCTTCCCAACACCCAATCGACTCTGCGGGCAGGCTGTTAAGCCAATGCTGAGCTGGTCCTTTAAGCTTGAGTGGGAGATATTTGATGGCGTGCAGATCGTCGCCGCGGGCCATATGGATGTGGAGAAGATAATCTTCGATCCACACCGCGGGGTCTGTTGTACCATCGTAAGATTCAATGTTCACGGGTTTGAACCCTTCGGGGATCTGATGATCCATTACTTCATCAGTGAAGCATAACGGGTGTGCGGTGCCCCTGAGCAATATTGCGACGCAGCTCGAGGGAGCGCTGTCTGCTGTGTTCGGCCCGGCCGGCATTATGTCCGGCACGACGGTATTCGTCGTGGGTCGTAGGGCGCCCACGTGATCCATAGATGGATCTGGATTGCCTTGCTTTGTCCTCCAAGATGTCTCGCAAGTCCGGGCGCGTTCCTTTTGGCCGTACTCTGGATCGGTGTCAGGGTACGGTCTTGGCTGGGGCCTTGAATGCCTCTCTGTCGCGACCACGGGGCGGTCGGTCAGCCATGTCGTGCGCTGGTGATGAAGGTATGTATGCTTCCTCCTCTAATCGGGGGAGCAGCTTGCGTCTTGGGTAACTTTTGGAGGGGAGTTCGAGTTTATACTCTTCGGCCGCGAGGACCTCGGTCCATCGATCGGCTAGCAGATCTTGATCAGCTTGAAGCTGTTGCTGCTTTTTCTTTAGGCTATTTGCCGTGGCTATGAGCCTGCGCTGGCGCTTCTGTTTGACGGGTCCTCGGGTATGACGAATTCATCATCGTTGAGGCTCGCCGTCTTGGAGGAGGCATATAGTTATCGTCCTCAACCCCTTCGCGCGCCCCTTGTCGTGAGGGCCTGCTGCGTCCTCTGCGCCGAGTCCCGCAGGAGGGATCGTCTTCGGCACTCTCCGAGTGTTATTGTCTCCGTGCGAACTCTTCTTTGTTGTGGCGGGATTTAGGCGGCGCCACGGCGCCGGGCGTTTAGGCTGCTTCTTCAAAGAATCTTCCTCCGCTGCTTTTTCGCCATCCCTTCTTTTGGGGTATCCACCATGTAGGCGTCGTATGACGAGGTGGCCTTCCGGTGTCCGTGGTATTTGGGTCTGATCGTCTCGGCATCATCGTCCATAGCGTCGATGTCCTCGGAGTCGTAGTCTAGCATCTCGGTTAGATCCTCGACAGTGGCTACAAAGTGGGTGGTGGGTGGGCTCCGAATTTCTTCGTTGTCCGAACTCCAACCGTCCTGGCCATAGTCCGGCCAGGATTCTCCTGATAGCGAGAGATGCTTCAGAGAACTCAGGATATCGCCAAAAGGCGAGTGTTGAAAGATGTCCGCGGCGGTGAATTCCATAACCGGCGCCCAATCTGGCTTAATTGGCGGGGGCGCGGGAGGCTCGGAGTCCGGCGAGGAGTCCGGCTCCTCGGGATCACGAGTTTCGCAAGGGACAAGATCGGTATTTGGCTCCATCGCCGTAGATGTTGAAGCCCCCGGGGCGGCGTCTATCCACCGGCCCTCGTCATGGGCAATCGGCTCCGGGCAAGTAGCCGGGGTGGATTCGAGTGCGGCCACCAACGCACTGTCCGGCGGCAGAGCCAGGCCATGCCCATCGCCGCAGCTTGTGGCGCTTGGTCAGGCTCGAGTCCGTCGAAGATCAAGTCTCCGCGTCATCGGCCGTGAAGTTTAAACTTCGAATCGACTGACGGCCAGGGCGTAGCTTCGATCTGCTCGGATGGCCAAGGGAATTGCCCGCGATGCAAAGCCGCCGAATATGAAGATCTGTCCGGGAGAAAGGTCTGCCCTGACAGCGTTGATGGTTGAAGATGCCATCGAGCCTATCGGTGGCGACACGGAGGAACTCTCAATGAAAGCACCAATGTCGATGCCAAAACCGGCGGATCTCGGGTAGGGGTCCCGAGCGTGCGTCTAGGCGGATGGTAACAGGAGGCGAGGACACAATGTTTTTACCTGAGTTCAGGCCCTCTCAATGGAGGTAATACCCTCGTCTGCTTGATTAATATTGATGATATGGGTAGTACAAGAGTAGATCTACCACGAGATCAAGGAGGCTAAACCTAGAAGCTAGCCTATGGTATGATTGTTGAGATGTAATGTTGTGTCCTCACGGACTAAAGCCCTCCGGTTTATATAGACACCGGAGAGGCTAGGGTTACAGATTCGGTTACAATGGTAGGAGATCTACATATCCGTATCGCCAAGCTTGCCTTCCACGCCAAGGAAAGTACCTTCCTGACACGAGCCGAGTCTTCAATCTTCTATCTTCGTAGTCCGGGAGTCCGGCGGATATTGATAGTCGGCTGTCCGGACACCCCTAGTCGAGGACTCCCTCGGTGGTGTTTGAGATTCCCCTTGATAGAGGAGCCGTGGCGGCGGAACGGTTGGGTTACCCACACACGTATTGATGAGGATCCCGAATAAAGGGAACACGATCTCTGCTTGACGGGGCGTGCCAAGGAAACCGCTTAGCTAAGTGTCTTTGGCGGAATAATAAAACGACCCAAACTAGGGCTTGGCTACGGTGTGATGTCACGCGCATAATCGTCGTGAGATTGATCGGTGTATATGTTTTATTCTCTCGTTGGAATGTGGAATTTATTTTGCAGAGTCGAACACTATCCTCATATTCATTATCTTCTCCGGATTATTCAAGAGAGGAACCCGCCTTGCAATGCGAACATGATGCACGCCGGACTTATCGTCATTGAAGACTGGTTCGAGGGCTACTTGAGGAGTCTGGACTAGGGGTGTCCGGACAGCGGACTATCAATATCCGTCGGACTCCCGGACTACGAAGATAGAAGATTGAAGACTCGGCTCGTGTCCCAAGGTACTTTCCTTGGCGTGGAAGGCAAGCTTGGCGATCGGATATGTAGATCTCCTACCATTGTAACCGACTCTGTGTAACCCTAGCCTCTCCGGTGTCTATATACACCGGAGGGCTTTAGTCCGTAGGACACAACATTACATCTCAACAATCATACCATAGGCTAGCTTCTAGGTTTAGCCTCCTTGATCTCGTGGTAGATCTACTCTTATACTACCCATATCATCAATATTAATCAAGCAGACGTGGGTATTACCTCCATCGAGAGGGCCTGAACCTGGGTAAAAACATTGTGTCCCTCGTCTCCTGTTACCATCCGCCTAGACGCACAGTTCGGGAGCCCCTACCCAAGATCCGCCGGTTTTGACACCGACAACAGGTATGACTATCTTGATTCTGTCATAAATTTGTCATGGATGTACATGCATGACAAAAAATGCGACCTACTGTGACAAACACGTATCATCACGGAAGTGTATTTTTTTTTGCAGTGGTAGTCCCTGAGCCTACCACCAACTAGAAGTAGTTGGTGGTAGTCTTAGAGTTTCTAGCATCTTTGCTCTCGGGCCGATAGCCAATCGTCGTTGTTGTTTTTTTAGCCCATCAACATGAGTCACCTTCCAGTGAGGGCATGCTAAGTGCACCCACTAGGTGTAGTCCCCGAGTCTGCCGCTGATTGCAGGAAATCGGCAGTAGTCTTTAGAACCATATTTGTTGTGTGGCACTCGGAGTGCGTCACCGCACTCGGCTGACCAAATGGGCCATCTTATGAGATGAAGGTCAGAGTTGTCCTCGATCTTCTTCATTGCCGACTCGGTGGTCAGCCGAATGATCAAAGACCAGTGTGTTGTTGTCCTCAATCTTCTTAATCGTCGACTCGGTGGTCAACCGAATGATCAAAGACCAGTGTGTTGTTATCCTCGATCTTATTCATTGCTGACTCAATGGTCACGTGAGTGATCAAGGACTTAGTGGGTTTTACGTTGATCTTTTTCATTTCTTTTGACTGACTATCCTATTATCTGGTAACAAACGGCTTGCGAGCTAGGATCTCAGTACGCCGCCTTGGAGAAGGAAGGATATCGCTCCGAGTGGATCTGGATGCCGGGAAGCACAAAAGTGCCCGACTGGAGAAGGACAAGAAGTGTTAGGATTGAGAGTATATCGACCAGAGGGTTGGTGAATGGGAGATTTAAAAAAAATCGAATGTTTTGCACTGATCCCAAACACAACAACTGAGAAAAGGTTCGGTAAAATAGAAATTAAACAAGCAATCTATTGAGGAACAAATTCATCAAGATATGAGGCAATAACGAGCATAGGACATCACGGGCTTGACGATGAAGGTGGTGATGCAATATGCTAACATATGAAGTAACATGACATAGATGAGAACAGAGATACAAAGAGAGAGCGCGATATAGAATTACAACATTATGAATGAGAGTGATACAGAACGAACAGAATGTATATGAATGGAATGAGAACACAAAATGAAGAGAGTTCAACAGATGAGTAACAAACAATAATTGAAAGGAATGACAGAGATGGTAGATACGAATGATATGCAACAAATAGATAATGATCAGATAGCCTAGCGACATAGAGCACAAAAGTAAACTGCCGAACGTAATGCAGTAAAGTATATTGAAATAGTGGTGCTCGATGGCGATAGAGAGATTTGGTAGACTAGTTCGCCCTTCTCCCAAAGGACTACGTCTGGTTGGAGGGGTTGTGATTTAACACAGAAGATAAAATCTCTTCGCCCTATTCTCCTTCAATTCAGAGCATACCAGACTCTATATGATTTCACTCATGGTAGATACTTGTTGGCGATCTCCAAACCTTTGGTCGATCTTCGTGAACCACAACCACTCTTGGTTGCTGAAGATCGAGCTCGGTGAATACAACAACTCTTCAACACTCGAGCCGAAACCTATCCGTCTAGAGAGTGCGTAGCTCTCAAGAGTAATAGGTACAAGAACTCTAACTCAAAACTACTATGATGCTCTACTACTGTCTAAGTTTGGGCTCTTAATTTTTCACTCAGTGAATCTTAAACTAAAATCACTCGGAGAGGGGATGCTCAGACAATCTTCTTGGAAATCTTAAGTGGAGCAGCCAACGGACAATGTTGGAGTGGGGTGGCTATTTATAGCCGCAGCCTTCCCTGAAGGGAAATGATCAAATTGGACACATGTAGAGCAGCCAATGGTCGAACGACCTGAGTCCAACTGTCGGATTTTGAGCACAACGGTAACATTACTTGCGGAGCAAATAATGCTAACTCCTTAGTTTGAAAGATATCTCCTGCAACACGAAGAACAATGCCTACTGTTGCCGGGTAATCATTCGGAGCATAAAGAGATTTCTCTTACATTTTTCATAGGTTTGGGCTAAGCATCACAACGCATCTAAGCTTCGAGAACATATACCCCTCTCAATAGTAAGGAGGTCCTATGACTCAAATAACTGAACGAAGAACAATGAAATGAATACCTTGTCTTCACTTTGTCTTCGAGTTCCATTTGCTGGAGTCATTCTCTTTCAGACATAAACTCTAAACCAATTGCTTCACGTCAGCAATAAATCTTCGAGAGGTTAACTCCTTTACATCAATATTCTTGCCTACATGTCTTCAAGAAATGTAGCTCATTCTTCTCTGCAGCGCAGATATTCTTCGATGTAGTTCCTCGAACTTGACACGTTAGAAAGCATTCTCTTCGGTTCTACATGAACTATTTCTCTCTGTATGCACTAGCAAACAAATCAGTCCATGCCTGTTCCGTCAACAATCTCCAAAACACAAGAGGGCAAATATTGCACCAACAATCTCCCCCTTTTTGGAATATTGTTGACAAAACATAACACATCGAAGGATAGATAAAAGAATGAAATGTAATGCGAAGGATAATAGAAGACGAGAGATAATTACGAAGATGAAATACGCACCCCCTGAAGATGTGCATTCAATGTACAGAAGATAAAATGGAGGGCAGCAAGATGAATCTTCATATGAGTGATATTAACCTAAGATCTCATTCTTGGTCTCTTTCAGTACACTCAATAGTGTCTGAGGTGTTTCCTGTCACACACAATCTTTGAGAAAGAATTGTTAGATAAAGTGAGTAATTTGAAATGTCTTGTGACGAAGGATAATCCATGAAGCTTTTACTCAAAACTCGGTATGCCACACGAGATATAAGTTCCCCTATAAGTTAGATATTCAAGGGAAAACAGAATAAAGGAATTATAGATATATTGCTCATAGTAGATATGCTTTAGATGAAGTTTTCCTACAACAAAGATGTTGTGAGAAATATTTGCGAGGGAAAACATCTTATGAAACAGATAGGGAGTTTAACTTTCGAGTATTAATTCAATCTGAAGCCCAATTTCTTCTCCTGCAAGGTTAGATAGTGATAGATAATCAATGCAGAACATTTAACCATAAGACACAAAGATTCAAGGAGTAAAATATCTCTTCTTAGAGACTCAAGATTTAGAATCCTCCTTGAAACACTTTCAATTTTCCTTGCACGATAGATAAGTATCGAAGAAAATTGTTGCAAGGAAAGTAAGCTTTTAATAGCACCTACAAACAAATAGCATTGCAGGGGGTTATTAACAGTACATGATGGCCGAGTTTTCAACACCACAGGCGGTGCCGTAAATTCCACTAGCAAAAAGTTTGATGAAACCAAATAGTTTGAAGAAAAGCAACTGGCGAATAAAACACCTTGCAAATAGCCCGCTGATCTATCACTCGATGTACTACTCCCCCTTTTTGTCAACAAGTGTCAAAAAGGAAAGAGAATGCATACGAGGAACTACTCATTCGAAGAACCCTCAGAACCAGAACTCAAGTTGTTTGGAGATGTAGAACAAGGAATGGTCGAGGCCGATGCAGGAGTTGGCGATGCAGCTTGGGCTTTGGGATTTGCTTTGGGAGTAGCAGCGTTAGGTGCTTCTCGCTTGTAGATGAAGGTCCCTACTGTGTCACCAGAATATCATTAGGTTCGACAAACAGTAGGTCAGTTGAAGCAGAACGCTGAGGGATCACTGGTGTTTGCCTTTGAATATGAGGCACTTCAAACTGTTCCGAATAATCATATTCCTTTTTTATGCCCTTGGCTGAAAGTTCCCTGCGAGTGTAATGCTTGCGAAGAAGTGTCCAGGAGCGCTTCTTCTGTTCTTTCTCATACAAGAGAGCTTGCCGAGCATAATTATGGAGAAGATTGATCTCTATCATCATCTCTACCTTTACTTTTCTATCAAGCTTGATGTGGCTTTTCAATGCTTTCTGAGTGCGAAGGCAGATCTCATATAATGAAGGATTTTCTTCACTGGGAATTTCAACTCTAGCATTCTTGATATTCGGAACTCCAGCAGAAGCAAGTACAAAAGCAGAGGTAGTGGCATCCATTTACATTTTTCATTTGCATTTTCGGGTGCACCAGCCCCTTAGGTGCTGGCATGTCCCCCTCTTGGCCCATTACGCCCTTGTAGTTTGCCGGGGGTTGCCTAGAACCCCTTCCGGTGACCCGATACATACCCGGTACCCCCCGGAACACTTCTGGTGTCCGAATACTATCATCCTATATATAAATCTTTACCTAACGACCATTTCGAGACTCCTCATCATGTCCGTGATCTCATCCGGGACTCTAAAAAATATTCGGTCACCAAGTCACATAACTCATATAATACAAATCATCATCGAACGTTAAGTGTGCGGACCCTACGGGTTCAAAAACTATGTAGACATGACCGAGACATCTCTCTAGTCAATAACCAACAACAGAACCTGGATGCTCATATTGGCTCCCACATATTCAACGAATATCTTTATCGGTCGAACCGTTATGACAACATATGTTATTCCCTTTGTCATCGGTATGTTACTTTCCCGAGATTCAATCGTCGGTATCTTCATACCTAGTTCAATCTCGTTACCGGCAAGTCTCTTTACTCATTCCATAATGCATCATCCCGCACTAACTCATTAGTCACATTGCTTGCAAGGCTTCTTATGATGTGCATTACCGAGAGGGCCCAGAGATACCTCTTACTCAGAGTGGCAAATCCTAATATCGATCTATGCCAACCCAACAAACACCTTCGGAGATACCTATAGAGCATCTTTATAATCATCCAGTTACATTGTGATGTTTGATAGCACAAAAGGCATTCCTCCGGTATCCGGGAGTTACATAATCTCATAGTCGTAGGAATATGTATTTGACATGAAGAAAGCAGTAGCAATAAAACTGAACGATCATAATGCTAACCTAACGAGTGGGTCTTTTCTATCACATCATTCTCCTAATGATGTGATCTTGTTCATCAAATTACAACACATGGCTATGGTTAGGAAACTTAACCATCTTTGATTAACGAGCTAGTCTAGTAGAGGCTTACTAGGGACACATTGTTTTGTCTATGTATTCACACATGTGTCAAGTTTCTGATTAATACAATTCTAGCATGAATAATAAACATTTATCATGATATGAGGAAATATAAAATAACAACTTTATTATTGCCTCTAGGGCATATTTCCTTCAGTCTCCCGCTTGCACTAGAGTCAATAATCTAGTTCACATCGCCATGTGATTTAACACCAATAGTTCACATCTTTATGTGATTAACACCCATAGTTCACATCGCCATGTGACCAACACCCAAAGGGTTTACTAGAGTCAAAAATCTAGTTCACATCACTATGTTATTAACACCCAAAGAGTACTTAGGTGTGATCATGTTTTGCTTGTGAGAGAGTTTTAGTCAACGGATCTGCCACATTTAGATCCGTATGTATTTTGCAAATTTCTATGTCTACAATGCTCTGCATGGAGCTACTCTAGTTAATTGCTTCCACTTTCAGTATGTATCCAGATTGAAACTCAGAGTCATCTAGATCAGTGTAAAAGCTTGCATCGACGTAACTCCTCACGATGAACTCTTTATCACCTCCATAACCGAGAAACATTTCCTTAGTCCTCTCTAAGGATAATTTTGACCGCTGTCCAGTGATCTATTCCTAGATCACTAATGTACCCCCTCGCAAAACTCATGGCAAGGTACACAACAGGTTTGATACACAGCATGGCATACTTTATAGAACCTATGGTTGAGGCACAGGGAATGACTTTCATTATCTCTATATCTTCTGCCGTGGTCGGGCTTTGAGTCTTAATCAACTTTACACCTTGTTATACAGGCAAGAGCTCCTTCTTGACTGATCCATTTTGAAATCCTTCAAAATCTTGTCAAGGTTGTACTCATTGAAAATCTTATCAAGCGTCTTGATGCCCAATATATAAGCAGCTTCATCGAGGTTTTTCATTGAAAAATTCTTATTCAAGTATCCTTTCATGCTATCCAGAAATTCTATATCATTTCCAATCAACAATATGTCATCCCCATATAATATCAGAAATGTTACAGAGCTCCCACTCACTTTCTTGTAAATACAGGCTTCACTATAAGTCTGTATAAAACCATGTGCTTTGATCACCTCATCAATACATATATTCCGACTCCGAGATGCTTGCACCAGTCCATAGATGGATTGCTGGAGCTTTGCACACCTTGTTAGCACCTTTAGGATCGACAAAACCTTCTGGTTGCATCATATACAACTTTTCCTATAGATATCCATTTAAGGAATGCAGTTTTGACATCCATTTGCCAGATTTCATAAAATATGGCAATTTCTAACATGATTTAGACGGACTTAAACATTGCTACGGTTGAGGAAGTCTCATCGTAGTCAACCCCTTGAACTTGTCGAAAACCTTTTGCGACAAGTCGAGCTTTGTAGACAGTAACATTACCATCAATGTCAGTCTTCTTCTTGAAGATCCATTTATTCTCTACGGCTTGTCGATCATCAGGTAAGTCCACCAAAGTCTACACTTTGTTCTCATATATGGATCCTTTCTCAGATTTCATGGCCTCAAGCCACCTATCGGAATCTAGGCTCATCATAGTTCGTAGGTTTGTCATGGTCAAGTAACATGA
The DNA here is from genome assembly GCA_021437245.1 of Aegilops speltoides. Taxonomy (NCBI): domain Eukaryota; kingdom Viridiplantae; phylum Streptophyta; class Magnoliopsida; order Poales; family Poaceae; genus Aegilops; species Aegilops speltoides. Next base: position 318,104,924 of record CM038145.1, on the reverse strand, counting down.
CTTCCAGAACATGATTGTCGTACCACTCTGGTGCGGTTCATGCTCTAGTTGACCTATGAGGGTTAGTGGTAACTTGATCTGAACGTTCATGATCATCATCATTAGCTTCCTCTCCAGTTGGTGTAGGCATCACGGGAATGGATTTCTCGGATGAACTACTTTCCAAATTGAGAGAAGGTATAATTGCCTCATCAAGTTCTACTTTCCTCCCACTCACTTCTTTCGAGAGAAACTCCTTCTCTAGAAAGGTTCCATTCTTGGCAACAAAGATCTTGCCTTCAGATTTGTGGTAGAAGGTATACCCAATTGTTTCCTTAGGGTATCCTATGAAGACACACTTCGCCGATTTGGGTTCGAGCTTATCAGGCTGAAGCCTTTTGACATAAGCATCGCATCCCAAAACTTTAAGAAAGGACAACTCAGGTTTATTGCCAAACCACAGTTCATACGGTGTCGTCTTAACGCATTTTGATGGTGCCCTATTTAACGTGAATGCAGCTATCTTTAATGCATAACCCAAAAATGATAGTGGTAAATCGGTAAGGGATATCATAGATCGCACCAAATCTAATAAATTACGGTTACGACATTCAGACACACCATTACGATGTTGTGTTCCAGGTGGCCTTAGTTGTGAAACTATTCCATATTGTTTAAAATGAAGTCCAAACTCGTAAATCAAATATTCACCTCCATGATCAGATCGTAGAAACTTTATTTTCTTGTTATGATGATTCTCCACTTCGCTCTGAAATTCTTTGAACTTTTCAAATGTTTCAGACTTGTTTTTCATTAAGTTGATATACCCATATCTGCTCAAATCATCTGTGAAGGTCAGAAAATAGCGATACCCGCCACGAGCCTCAACACTCATCGGACCGCATACATCGGTATGTATTATTTCCAATAAGTCATTAGCTCGTTCCATTGTTCCGGAGAATGGAGTTTTAGTCCTCTTGCCCATGAGGCATGAGAAAAGTCCATCTGCATGGAGTTTCTTCATGCGCTTTACACCTATATGACCTAAACGGAAGTGCCACAAGTATGTTGCACTATCATTATCAACTTTGCATCTTTTGACATCAATATTATGAATATGTGTATCACTACGGTCGAGATTCAATAAACCATTAACATAGGGTGTATGACCATAGAAATTTTTATTCATGTAAACAGAATAACAATTATTCTCTGTCTTAAATGAATAATCGTATTGCAATAAACACGATCATATATAGTTCATGCTCAACGCAAACACCAAATAACATTTATTTAGGTTCAACACTAATCCCAAAAGTATAGGGAGTGTCCGATGATGATCATATCAATCTTGGAACCACTTCCAACACACATCGTCACTTCACCCTCAACTAGTCTCCATTTATTCTGCAACTCCTGTTTCGAGTTACTAATCTTAGCAACTGAAGAGGTATCAAATACCCAGGGGCTACTACGAGCATTAGTAAGGTACACATCAATAACATGTATATCACATATACCTTTGTTCACTTTGCCATCCTTCTTATCCGCCAAATATTTGGGGTGTTTCCGCTCCCAGTGACCATTTCCTTTGCAGTAGAAGCACTCAGTTTCAGGCTTAGGTCCATCTTTGGGCTTCTTCACGGGAGTGACAACTTGCTTGCCATTCTTATTGAAGTTCCCTTTCTTTTCCTTTGCCCTTTTTCTTGAAACTAGTGATCTTGTTAACCATCAACACTTGATGCTCTTTCTTGATTTCTACTTTTGCCGATTTTAGCACCGCGAAAAGCTCGGGAATCATTTTCTTCATCCCTTGCATATTATAGTTTATCACGAAGTTGTAGTAGCTTGGTGATAGTGACTAGAGAACTCTATCAATCACTATCTTATCTGGAAGATTAACTTCCACTTGATTCAAGCGGTTGTAGTGCCCAGACATTCTGAATACATGCTCACTAGCTGAGCTATTCTCCTCCATCTTGTAGGCAAAATACTTGCCAGAGGTCTCATACCTCTCGACACGAGCATGAGTCTGAAATACCAATTTCAGCTCTGGGAACATCTCATATGCTCCATGGCGTTCAAAATATCTTTGAAACCCCGATTCTAAGCCGTAAAGCATGGTGCACTAAACTATCAAGTAGTCATCATATCGATCTTGCCAAACATTCATAACATCTGCATCTGCTCCTACAATAGGTCTGCCACCTAGCGGTGCATCAAGGACATAATTCTTCTATGCAGCAATGAGGATAATCCTCAGATCACGGACCCAATCCGCATCATTGCTAATGTCATCTTTCAACTTAGTTTTCTCTAGGAACATATAAAAACATATGGAGCTATATCATGAGCTATTGATCTACAACATAGATATGCAAATACTATTAGGACTAATTTCATGATAAATTTAAGTTCAATTAATCATATTACTTAAGAACTCCCACTTAGATAGACATTCCTCAAGTCATCTGATACGTGATCCAAATCAACTAAACCATGTCCGATCATCACGTGAGATGGAGTATTCATCAATGGTGAACATCTCTATGTTGATAATATCTACTATATGATTCACGTTTGATCTTTTGGTCTCCAGTGTTCTGAGGCCATGTCTGTACATGCTAGGCTCGTCAAGTTTAACCAAAGTATCCCGCATATGCAAAACTAGCTTTCACCCGTTGTATGTGAACGTAGAGCCTATCACACCCGATCATCATGTCGTGTCTCAGCACGAAGAACTTCCGCAATGGTGCATCCTCAGGGAGAACACTTATACCTTGAAATTTAGTTAAGGTATCATCTTATAATGCTACCGTCGTATTAAGCAAAATAAGATGCATACAGATAAACATCACATGCAATCAAACTATGTGACATGATATGGCCATCATCATCTTGTGCTTTTGATCTCCATCTCCAAAGCAACGTCATGATCTCCATCATCACCGGCTCGACACCTTGATCTCCATCATAGCGTCGTGGTCATCTCGCCAACTGTTGCTTCTACAACTATTGCTACCGCTTAGTGATAAAGTAAAGCAACATGGCGTTTGCATTTCATACAATAAAATGACAACCATAAAGCTCCTACCAGTTGCCGATAACTTTTACAAAACATGGTCATCTCATACAATAACATATATCACATCATGTCTTGACCATATCACATCACAACATGCCTTGCAAAAACAAGTTATACGTCCTCTACTTTGTTGTTGCAAGTTTTACATGGCTACTACGGGCTTCTAGCAAGAACCGTTCTTACCTACGGCACAAAACCACAACGGTGATTTATCAAGTTTGTTGTTTTAACCTTCAACAAGGATCGGTCGCAGTCAAATTTGATTCAACTAAAGATGGAGAAACAGACACCCGACAGCCACCTTTATGCAAAACTAGTTGCATGTCTGTCGGTGGAACCAGTCTCATGAACATGGTCATGTAAGGTTGGTCCGGGCCGCTTCATCCAACAATACCACTAAATCAAAATAAGACATTGGTGGTAAGCAGTATGACGATCACCGCCCAAAAATCTTTGTGTTCTACTCGTGCATATCATCTATGCATAGACCTGGCTCGGATGCCATTATTGGGAAACATAGCATGCAGTTTCAAAAAAATTCTTACGCTCACGCAAGATCTATCTAGGAGACCCATAGCAATGAGAGGGGGAGAGTGTGTCCATGTACCCTCGTAGAACGAAAGCAGAAGCATTAGTTAACGCGGTTGATGTTGTCGAACGTCTTCACGATCCAACCGATCCAAGTACCGAACGTACAACACCTCCGATTTCAGCACATGTTCAGCTCGATGACGTCCCTCGAACTCTTGACCCAGCCAAGTGTCGAGGGAGAGTTGCGTCAGCATGATGGCCTGGTGACGGTGATGGTGAAGTGATCCATGCAGGGCTTCGCCTAAACACTACGTGAATATGACCGGAGGCGTAAACTGTGGAGGAGGGCACCGCACACGACTAGGAATCCATGATGTGTCTTCTAGCGGTGCCCCCCCCCCCCACATATATATATAGGTGGGAGAGGGTGAGGGGAAGCAAGGGGTTCCCCAAGTAGGAGTAATCCTACTTGGGCGCCTCCCACAAGTCGGCCTCCCCCCTTCCATAAGTGTCGGAGGGGGAGGAAGGAGGAGGGGGAGGGAAGGAATGGGGTGGCCGAATCCCTCCCTTTCCTTCTCTCTTCCCTCCTTTCATCCCCCCAATTAGGCCTACATAGGGGCGCACCATCCCCTTAGGGGCTGGCATGTCCCCCTCTTGGCCCATTAGGCCCATGTAGTTTGCCGGGGGTTGTCCGAAACCCCTTCCGGGTACCCGATACATACCCAGTACCCCCAGAACACTTCCGGTGTCTGAATACAATCGTCCTATATATGAATCTTTACCTCTCAACCATTTTGAGACTCCTCAACATGTCTGTGATCTCATCCGGGACTCCGAACAATATTCGGTCACAAAATCACATAACTCATATAATACAAATCATCATCAAACGTTAAGCGTGAGGAACCTACGGGTTCGAGAACTATGCAGACATGACCGAGACATCTCTCCGGTCAATAACCAACAGCGGAACCTGGATTCTCATATTGGCTCACACATATTCTAATCTTTATTAGTCGAACCGTTATGACAACATATGTTATTCCCTTTATCAACGGTATGTTACTTGCCCGAGATTCGATCGTCGATATCTTCATACCTAGTTCAATCTCATTACCAGCAAGTCTCTTTACTAGTTTCGTAATGCATCATCCCGCAACTAACTCATTAGTCACATTGCTTGCAAGGCCTCTTATGATGTGCATTACCGAGAGGGCCCCGAGATACCTCTCCGATACTCGGAGTGACAAATCCTAATCTCGACCTATGCCAACCCAACAAACACCTTCAGAGATACCTATAGAGCATCTTTATAATCACCCAGTGTCATTGTGACCTTTGATAGCACACCAGGCATTCCTCCGGTATCCAAGACTTGCATAATCTCATAGTCGGAGGAATATGTATTTGACATGAAGAAAGCAGTAGCAATAATACTGAAAGATCATAATGCTAAGCTAACGAATGGGTCTTGTCCATCACATCATTCTCCTAATGATGTGATCTCATTCATCAAATGACAACACATGTCTATGGTTAGGATACTTAACCATCTTTGGTTAACGAGCTAGTCTAGTAGAGGCTTACTAGGGACACAGTGTTTTGTCTATGTATTCACACATGTATCAAGTTTCCAATTAATACAATTCTAGCATTTGTCATTTACTTTATCACTAAGCGGTAGCAATAGTTGTAGAAGCAATAGGTGGTGAGACGACCATGATGCTACAATGGAGATCAAGGTGTCAAGCCGGTGACGATGGAGATCATGACGTTGCTTTGGAGATGGAGATCAAAAGCACAAGATGATGATGGCCTTATCATGTCACATATTTTGATTGCATGTGATGTTTATCTTTATGCATCTTATTTTGCTTAGTACGGCGGTAGCATTATAAGATGATCCTTCAACTAAAATTTCAAGGTATAAGTGTTCTCCCCGAATATGCACCGTTGTGAAAGTTCTTCGTCGAGGCACCACATGATGATCGGGTGTGATAGGCTCTACGTTCACATACAACTGGTGCAAGCCAGTTTTGCACATGCGGCATACTCGGGTTAAACTTAACGAGCCTAGCATGTACAGACATGGACTCGAAACACTGGAGACCGAAAGGTCGAATGTGAATCATATAGTGGATATGATCAACATAGAGATGTTCACCATTGATGACTACTCCATCTCACATGATGATCGGACATGGTTTAGTTGATTTGGATCACGTATCATTTAGATGACTTGAGGGATGTCTATCTAAGTGGGAGTTCTTAAGTAATATGATTAATTGAACTTAATTTATCATGAAGTTAGTCCTCAATTTTTTTGCATGTCTATGTTGTAGATAAATGGCCCGTGCTACCGTTCACTTGAATGCGTTCTTAGAGAAAGCTAAGTTGAAAGATGATGGTAGCAACTACAAGAGACTGGGTCCGTAACTTGAGGATTATCCTCATTACTGCACAGAAGAATTATGTTCTTGATGCACCTCTAGGTGAAAGGCTTGCTCCAGGAGCAGAAGCTGGCGTCATGAACGTCTGGCAAGCTCGATCTGATGACTACTCAATAGTTCAGTGTGCCATGATTTACGGCTTAGTATCGGGACTTCAAAGATGTTTCAAACCTCATGGACCATATGAGATGTTCCAGGCGTTGAAGTTAATATTTCAAGCAAATGCCCGAGTTGAGAGATATGAAGTCTCCAACAAGTTCTATAGCTGCAAGATGGAGGACAACAGTTCTGTTAGTGAACACATACTCAGAATGTCGGATATCATAATCACTTGACTTAGCTGGTAGTTAATCTTCCAGATGATTGTCTCATTGACAGAGTTCTTCAATCACTGTCACCAAGCTACAAAGGCTTCGTGATGAACTATAATATGCAAGCGATGGAAAAGACTATTCCCGAGCTCTTCGCAATGCTCAAGGCTGTGGAGGTAGAAATCAAAAAGGAGCATCAAGTGTTGATGGTTAACAAAACCACTAGTTTCAGGAAAAAGGGCAAGGGAAAGAAGGGGAACTTCAAGAAGAATGGCAAGCAAGTCGTCACTCCCGGGAAGAAACCCAAAGTTGGACCCAAGCTTGAAACTGAGTTCTTCTACTGCAAAGGGACTGGTCACTAGAAGCAGAACTTCCCTAAGTATTTGGCGGATAAGAAGGATGGCAAAGTGAACAAAGGTATATTTGATAAACATGTCATTGATGTGTACCTTACTAATTCTCGTAGTAGTACCTGGATATTTGATACCGGTTCGGTTGCTCATATTTGTAACTCGAAACAGGGACTATGGATTAAACGAAGATTGACTAAGGACTAGGTGATGATGCGTGTCAGGAATGGTTCCAAGGTCGATGTGATCGCCGTCGGACGCTACCTCTACATCTACCTTGTGGATTAGTTTTAGACCTGAATAATTGTTATTTGGTGCAATCGTTGAGCATGAACATCATATTTGGATCTTGTTTAGTGCGAGACGGTTATTCATTCAAATCAGAGAATAATGAGTGTTCTATTTATATGGGTAATATCTTTTATGGTCATGCACCCTTGAAGAGTGGTCTATTTCTGTTGAATATCGATCGTGGTGATACACATATTCATAATATTGATGCTAAAAGATGCAAAGTTGATAATGATAGTGCAACATATTTATGGCACTGCCGTTTAGGTCATATCGGTGTAAAGCGCATGAAGAAACTCCATGCAGATGGACTTTTGGAATCACTTGATTATGAATCATTTGATACTTGTGAACCGTGCCTCATCGAAAGATGACTAAAACTCTGTTCTGCGGAACAATGGAACGAGCCAATGACTTATTGGAAATAATAGATACCGATGTATGTGGTCCAATGAGTGTTGAGGCTCGTGGAGGGTATCGTTATTTTCTGACCTTCACAGATGATTTGAGCATATATGGGTATATCTACTTAATGAAACACAAGTCTGAAACATTTGAGAAGTTCAAAGAATTTCAGAGTAAAGTTCCTACGATCTGATAGTGGAGGTGAATATTTGAGTTACAAGTTTGGCCTTCATTTAAAACAATGTGGAATAGTTTCACAACTCACGCCACCTGGAACACCACAGTGTAATGGTGTGTCTTGTGTGTCCAAACGTCGTAACCGTACTTTATTAGATATGGTGCGATCTATGATGTCTCTTACCGATTTACCACTATCATTTTGGGGTTATGCATTAGAGACAGTTGCATTCACGATAAATAGGGCACCGTCAAAATCCATTGAGACGACATCGTATGAACTGTGGTTTGGCAATAAACCTAAACTGTCGTTTCTTAAAGTTTGGGGATGCGATGCTTATGTCAAAAGGCTTCAGCCTGATAAGCTCGAACCCAAATCGGAGAAGTGCGTCTTCATAGGATACCCTAAGGAAACAATTGGGTACACCTTCTACCACAGATCCGAAGGCAAGATCTTTGTTGCCAATAATGGAACCTTTCTAGAAAAGGAGTTTCTCTCGAAAGAAGTGAGTGGAAGGAAAGTAGAACTTGATGACGTAATTGTACCTTCTCTCAATTTGTAAAGTAGCTCATACGAGAAATCTGTTCCGTGATGCCTACACCAACTAGAGAAAGCTAATGATGATGGTCATGAACCTTGGATCAAGTCACTTTAGAAGCTCATAGGTCAATCATAACACGATCGCACCATAGTGGTATGGAAATCCTGTTCTGGAAGTCATGTTACTTGACCATGACGAACCTACGAACTATGAAGAAGCTATGATGAGCCCAGATTCCGATAAATGGCTTGAGGCCATGAAATCTGAGATAGGATCCATGTATGAGAACAAAGTATGGACTTTGGTGGATTTTCCCAATGATCGGCGACCCATAGAGAATAAATGGATCTTCAAGAAGAAGACTGACGTTGATGGTAATGTTACTGTCTATAAAGCTCGACTTGTCGTAAAAGTTTTTGACAAGTTCAAGGAGTTGACTACGATGAGACTTTCTCACCCATAGCGATGCTTAAGTCTGTCCGAATCATGTTAGCACTTGTTGCATTTTATGATTATGAAATCTGGCAAATGGACGTCAAAACTACATTCCTCAATGGATTTCTTAACGAAGAGTTGTATATGATGCAACCAAAAGGTTTTGTCGATCCTAAAGGTGGTAACAAAGTGTGCAAGCTCTAGCGATTCTTTTATGGATTGGTGCAAGCATCTCGGAGTTGGAATATACGCTTTCATGAGGTGATCAAAGCATATGGTTTCATACATACTTTCGGAGAAGCTTGTATTTAAAAGAAAGTGAGTGGGAGCTCTATAATATTTCTAATATTGTATGTGGAAGACATATTGTTGATTGGAAATGATATAAAATTTCTGGATAGCATAAAAGGATGCTTGAATAGAAGTTAGAGTCGACCAGTCGACCAACAAAAAAAACAAGACGTATTCTTGGATGTAATCATTGCGAGCGATCGACTACGATCTCGGGGACTACACCCAGTGGGTGCACTTAGCGTGCCCCCACCGGTTTGAAAAATCCATTCGACCTAGTCGACTGACGGAAAACTTAACTTCTAAAGCCTATGGTCGACTGCCAGCAGTTAACCATAGCCTTGGGGACTACACCCAGCGGGTGCACTCAGCGTGCCCCCGCTAAACCGGAGTTTCAATCGACACACCGAGTGGGTGATTGCTATGGATTCCGGAAAGAAAAGCTTTTTGATAGCATATCCTAACAGAACAGGCGATTCGACTGGCCTGAACATTGCTTTGAAGAGCAGAACTGGCGTCGTAGGCTGCCTGGCTTGCCTCCCGGATGGCCTTCACCTGCTCCATCATGATCCCCGCCTGGCGTATCGCCTCCTTTGCAGCACTGGCTTGGTCCTCTGGGACGTGGTGCGTCGTGAAGAGAGAAGGCTGTGCGGCACTCGACGAAGCAGGGAGAGCACTCGTCAGTGGCACCGCGAAGGACACAGTGTGCCGAGTGGTGTCCTCCTCCCCCGCGATCAGAGTCTCGGGTGCCGTTACATCCTGGGCCGCCCTGCCGACAGACGCTTTCCTGCTCCTCCTGTGCTTCAGCGGTTCCTCGTCGTCGTCGTCGTCAGGAAGAGTGATAACGACATTGGATGAAGCTACAGAAAAGAATCAGAATTAGAGACGAAGAGTCAATCGACTAAAAACGGAATTAAGAGAGTGGTACCAGGTTTAGAAGTTGCGGCATCCTCCATCTCATGATCGTCAGCCCTGGCTGAGGTATCGGATGTAGCAGCACTGCAATTCCAAAAAATCAGTCGGCTAACTGAAGTGTCAATCAAAGATAAAGCTCGCACAAAACAAGAAGACTCAAGCAGCATGTTTACCACGATATGGTGGGGATGGACACCTTCATCTTGGCGGGGCCGAGGAGTCTGGACTAGGGGTGTCCGGACGGCGGACTATCAATATCCGCGGACTCCCGGACTACGAAGATAGAAGATTGAAGACTCGGCTCGTGTCCCAAGGTACTTTCCTTGGCGTGGAAGGCAAGCTTGCAATCTGGATATGTAGATCTCCTACCATTGTAACCGACTACTGTGTAACCCTAGCCTCTCCGGTGTCTATATAAACCGGAGGGCCTTAATCCGTGGGGCGACATTACATCTCAACAATCATACCATAGGCTAGCTTCTAGGGTTTAGCCTCCTTGATCTCGTGGTAGATCTACTCTTGTACTAGCCACATCATCAATATTAATCAAGCGGGGCGTGGGTATTACCTCCATCGAGAGGGCTGAACACAGGTAAAACATTGTGTCCCTCGTCTCCTGTTACCATCCGCCTAGGCGCAGTTCGGGACCCCCTACCGAGATCCGCGGTTTGACACCGACATTGGTGCTTTCATTGAGAGTTCCTCGTATCGTCACCGATAGGCCCGATGGCATCTTCAACCATCAACGCTGTCGGTGAGACTTTTCCCCGGACAGATCTTACGTGTCGGCGGCTTTGTCTGCGGGCCAATTCTCTTGGCCATCTGGAGCAGATCAGCTACGCCCGGCCGTCAAGTCGATTCGGAGCTTAAACTTCACGGCCGGCGACCACGGAGACTTGATCTTGACGGACCCGAGCCATCGCCAAGCGCGCCGCCTTTGTGACGATGGGCATGATCTAGCTCTGCCGCGGACGGTGCTTTGGTGGCGCTTTTCGAATCCGTTCGGATACTAGCGGAGCCGATCGCCCATGACAAGGGCAGGTGGATAGATGCCGCAGGGGCTTCAACATCCACGACGATGGGCGAATACCGATCTTGTCCCTGCGAACTTCGTGATCGGCGCGGACTCCTCGCGGACTCGAGCCTCCGCGCCCTGCCAATTAAACGGATTAGGCGCGGTTATGGAATTCACCGCGCGGACATCTTTCAAGCACTTTCGCCTTTTGGCGATATCCTGAATTCTCTGAAGCATCTCTCGCTATCGGGGAATCTGGCGGACTATGGCGAGGATGGTTGGAGATTCGGCGACGAAGAAATTGAGCCCACCCACCACCCACTTTGTAGCCACTATCGAGGATCTAACCGACATGCTAGACTACGACTCCGATGACATCGGCGCTATGGGCGATGATGCCGGAGATTTAAGCAGACCAGCGCCCACGGGCACTGGAAGGCCACCTCGTCATATGACATTTACATGGTGGATACCCCAAAAGAGGGGGATGGCGAAAAAGCAGCGGAGGAAGATTCTCTAAAGAAGCAGCCCAAACGCCGGCGTCAGCGGCGCCGCTCTAAATCCCGCCACAACAAGAATGGAGATTCCGGCACAGGAAATAACAATATCCCAGAGAGTGCCGAAGACAAACCCCTCCAGCAAGACTCAGCGTAGGAGTATGCAGAAGCAAGCCCTCGCGAAAGGGCGGCAGAAGAAAAGGTCGAGGATCATAGCTATATACCTCCCTCCGACGACGAAACAAGCCGCAATGACGACGAACTTGAGGAGCCCGTCGAACAAGAGCTTTTCAAACACAGGCTCATCGCTACTGACAAGAAGCACAAGAAGGAAAAAGGAAGCTCAACACGGTGGAAGGCGGCTCCAACTAAGATGGAGCAAAGTACTCAAAACCCAGAGATAAACACGGCAGCGACCACCAATCGAAGAGCTACCCGGCGCAAGCTGCTCCCAGACCACGTGGAGGCCATAAAGCCCCCACCGTCCAATGGCCCAGCCAGGTCCATCTGGACCCAAAAGGAAAGCCCCAATAAGCAAAGGAACACGTCAAGTGTCCGACGACAATGCACGCACAAATGCAGAGGCGCCAAGACACCCACTATGCTTCACAAGACGAGTCTTTGGATCATAATTCCCAGCAGGTTCAAACCCATAAACATAGAAGCCTACGATGGGACAACAGACCACGAGTGCGGATAGAAGACTATATCTGCATATGCATATGGCGGAGGAGATGATCTCCACGCCATAAAATATCTACCCCTCAAGCTCAAAGGGCCAGCCCGTCATTGGCTCAAAAGCCTCCCGAAAATCTTGTTGGAAGTTGGGAAGAGCTCGAGGAAGCGTTTAGAGCAAATTTTCAAGGGACTTATGTCCGCCTCCGGATCTGAGATGACCTAAGCCACATAACTCAACAGCCCGGAGAGTCGGACGGAATTCAGAACAGGTTCCTTACCAAAAGAACCAAATAGTCATTGTCCGGACGCGAAGCCTTAGCAGCTTTTAAACACAATGTCAGAGACGAATGGCTCGCCAGACACCTCGGTCAAGAGAAACCGAGGACAATGACCGCATTAACAAGCCTCATGACCCGCTTCTGTGCAGGAGAGGATAGCTGGCTGGCAAGATGCAGCACCAGCGACCCAAGTACATCCGAGATAAGAGATGGAAATGGAAAATCACGGCGCAGAAAAGAGCAGCACCGGAATAAAGAGAAAAGCCAAAAGAGCACGGCCGTCAACGCTGGATTTAAAAGCTCACGGCCAAATAATAAAGCTCAGCCACTCAAGGATGACAGCGACGAACTATCCAACCTACACAAAATTCTGGGTCGGATATGTCAAATCCACAATACCCCCGGAAGGCCCGCAAATCACACCCACAGGGATTGTTGGGTTTTCAAACAGTCCGGCCGATTAAACGCCGAACACAAGGGGCTCGACGCGTCCAGCGAAGAAGATAAACCCCGCCAGCAGGGCACCGGAAAACAAAAAACTTTCCCCCAAGGGGTCAAAGCAGTAAACTAACTTTATGTGAGGACACGGAAAAACAGCGCGGCACCTTCTAAAAAGAGCCTCGCACAGTCCAACCCAGCAGACCGTAGAGATTGGATATCAAAACCAATCACTTTCGACCACCGGGACTACTCTAGAAGTGTTCGAAACACGGGACGGACTCCCCTGATATTGAATCCGGTAATAGACGGACTACAATTCACAAACGTCCTAATGGACGGAGGCAGTGACTTAAACCTACTATATTCAAACACAATCCGTCGGATGGGGATAGACCCTAATAAAATTCGACACAGCCGCACTTCCTTCAAAGGAGTTCGCCAGAGCCCTTCGCCAAGTGCACAGGCTCGATATTACTAGAAGTCGTGTTGGTCGCCGAACAATTTTCGACGCGAAAAGTTAATTTTCCATATCGTCCCATTTAAAAGTGAATATCAAGCACTATTGGGACGAAGGCTTTTGTCGCTTCAACGCCATACCACATTACGCGTCTCTTACACTTAAGATGCCGGTCCACATGGCGCCATTTCAGTCGAGGTCATAAAGACCCGGACTCGGATAGAGAATCCGGACTCAACAGGCTAGGGGCTCCCTAGCCGCATACCCTTCTCACGGAGGGGCTGCGTGCACAACCAACCGTGGTTTCATATAAACCATGATTCAATTATTTATATTCATTCTTTTGTACATTTTTGCACGAGCTGTTTCTACAACTAAGCGTTCCTCTTTTCTCTGAGATGAACAACGTGCTTACCCGTCGAGGATAATGGCGCAGCGGAGACCAAAGCGAGACGTGCGATAGGGACCCGTTGCAAGGATTCTCTTGATTAAGACCCTCGTAGACCTTTTTTATCACTGTCTCTTGTTGTTACTCTCCCTTGGCTTCCTCCTATAGCCAAAACGGAGCCTGGCGCCTTGGCATTGGCCGCGTCGGGAAACCATGCCCATACCTGGACACTAGGGGCTTAGGGCATAATCCTGCCCATTATTATAAAGTCCAAACACCTTCGGGAGTGTTCGGCGTCTCGAGTTAGGCATTATATGCATCAGCTCCGAATCATGTCTTTTGTCAAATGTTGGGTTTGCCCGGCTCCGTGTTTTGCTGCCTTCGTTCCGTATCATCGGCTAACGCGGCACCGGGAGAACTCTGCGATTGTGCCCCGGTTAATTTGGCGAGCACCTCGATGAAAGCGGCTATTCATCATGATCTGCGAGAGTCTGGTCACCACTTGATCGACCATTGGAATGTTTAGAATTCCCGCTTTGTGAAGGACCGTTTCGGTCGGGCACATATGCACCCGAATCCGGAGTTGTGCGGTGTCATCGGGGCTATATCGTAGCCCCACCCTCGAGCTCCATTGGCTAAGTGAAAGAAATAAAGCATCATAGTCTGGATTGCCTCGTTAAGCTCGCTACCACCTCCTTATAAAAGGACCGAGGCGTCGGATTAAGTGTGAAAAAGCGCTATTTTGCGAACACCCGGCACCTTGTGCAAGGGGCTGAAGCGAAGATCGCATCTTCGGGTTATACACAAGTATCATAAGCGGCCGCCAGAGAAGTTTTACTACTTGGAAGCACAAGTATAAAAAGCATTCATACTATAATCATTGATTTACAAGTCAGCGTGTTCAATTGAGCGTTACATTCTTTGAGCACTGCGACTCTATTATCTGGCGCCACGCATAACTTCCCAGTAATGCTCGGCAGAAGCCGATTTCCATCCGAACCTGGGCAGCAACAGCGGTGGCATCCATCTCCGGACACTGCGCCTTTACACGGGCCAGAGCCATCCGCGCGCCCTCGATGCAGGCCGATTGTTTCATCTCCTTGATATGCGGCACCGCCCCAAGGAACTGCTGCAGTAGGCCGAAGTAGCTCGTCGCCTTGGACCTCTCGGCCATACATGGGCCACGATGTCGATCATAGCCAGCCGGACGGTCTATTGATTCGGCCCATTCGCCAACCTGTCCGTCGGCGGAAGAGGGCGATCCGGACTGTGGAATTGAGTCAATATAACTCTTCCGCTCGTGATCCCCGGCTCCGGAAGTGCTTAACGGCATCGGCCGCTCGCAGCCAAATCCATATATGGATCCTCCGAACTCCACCGCCGCTCAAACCGGCGTATTTGGCATCCATAAACCGGCGACGCAAAAGAAACGGCCTGCCAGCCGTGATTTCTCCGGCTTGGCGCAGCTCCTCCTTCATAGCCCACATTGCAGAACGGGCATCCTTGGCTTCGGCAGTGGCCTTCTTCACGTCTTCCCGCTCCGATAAGCGCTCCTTTTCAAGAGCCTCATTTCGGTCGGTAGCATCCTTTAACTTGTTGGCCAATTCGGCCACCTCCACCTTGCTCAGGCAGTGCGCCGCCTTCTCGGCTTTAAACTCTTCGGCCGCCCTCGCGGCAGCCACGTCACTCCTTCGGGCTTGCTCCTTAGCCAGAGCAAGTTCGGCCCGAAGGTTCTCCACAGCAACAGCACTATCTGTATTAACATCATATAACTTATCAAGGGCGGGCTTGGACCCACTCAATAAAGCAGCTGCGGAGAACTTACTTACCTTGAGACTCATCAAGTCGCCGATTGACTAGGGCGATGTCAGCATCTGCCACGTCAAGTTGTCGACTTAATTCGACAAACTCACTAGTCCGGCTGGCCCCCGGACTATCAGCCACCTGTATCAGAACGGCGGTATTCATTGCCTGAGATGTTGAGATTTTGATCCTCGGCAAACTGTCATTTTCGACAACCTAACGAGTCTCAGGGGCTACTATCTATCTGAGCGCATTTTATATCTGAAACTGTTAAAAAGGCGAAAGGTGCATCATTTTCGCGTACCTCAAATCCCGCCAACAAGCTCGGGGTGGCATTATAATCCGCTTTCAGCGGATGAAATCCTTCCGACCACCGTGCGCGTTAACAGCGGTGATCTTACGAAATGGGCGCCCTCTCAAGCAAACTCTTGATTCTCGGCGGACTCGGTGGGTGTTGAACTCTTTGGCCCCTCCGGACTCGGGGGCGCCCTCCGTGACAACACTTGGGCTCGCTTGCCTCATCTGGCGGCGCGTCGAGACGGAGGCGTGTGCTCTCCATCATCTCCGGAAGAAGATCCCCGAGGATGAACTCATCCGAGGCGGCTGCAGATCCGAATCTGCGACATAAATAATCTGGTTACCTCTGAAGCATAAGCGAAGGTACTTCCTTATTAAACTTCCCTTTCATACTCACGGCTCGTTGGAGGCTGGTCCTTGGGCGATGATTGCGCGTCCGATTCTCTCGGGACGCGGACCTGATGGGGATTTCTTCCCACGCTTGGGGCTTTGACCTCCGGATCTTGGGGCGGTCCTCTTCTCCCTCTGAAGGAGGGATCCTCAGTTCCCTCCTCTTGATCGCCCCTTTGACGAAGTATTAGCTCCTTTATCTCCCCGTCGCCCCCCCTCGTGGCGCAACCTCCAACATTCGACCAGCCACAGGCTCTAGTGCGGTCTCTGGGAGGGGGGCCGGACACCTTATCAGCCTTGATCGCGCCACCCATTCCTATAAAAACAAAAAAGGGGTCAGGAGATGATCTTTCGAAAGGCACACAAATAGAATGTCCGGGCTTTGAGCTATTTACATGAGTATCCGGGCGATCGCGGCTTAGGCCAGCATCCTCGGCCGAATCCGGACACGCCACCTACGGTCTGAAGAACAGCTCGTACATCTCCGAGGGTGTTGCACCCATGAAATGCTCGAGAATCTGAGGTCCCTCGGATTGAACTCCCATAAGCGGAGAGGGCGGCGTTTGCGAGGTAGGAGGTGCACGATTAGCATGACATGCATCACCACGACCAGGTCTATCTCCCTTGTTTGGAGGTCTCGAATCCGGCCTCAGTAATGCAGGCACGTCCTTGGGCGGCCCCAGTTGAGCCCTTGGTTGACCCACGACATCACCTGCCGTGGCGGTCCGGGCGGAATGAGGCGGCGGCTTTGCTTGCTGCCCCTTGGCGCGATGATGTAAAACCACTCCTGCTGCCACAATCCTGTTCCTCTTGGAAGGAACCTTGAGCCACAGGGCATCGACCTTCTTGCTTATGGTCGCCCGCAAGACCGCTTGATGCCCCGGTCATCTTGGCTCCATCTTGAATGTTTTCAGCCACAGGCGAAGTGGGGATGACGCGGAGGAAGGCTTCATGAGCGATAATGAATGCGGAGATATGGAGGATGGACTCGGAGCCAAATCGTGGAAGTCCAGCCCGTAGTAGAAATGGAGCCCTCTCACAAAGGGATCTGTGGGAAGCCTAATCCCGACGGAGGTGAGATCTGGCTCAACGCTCGCCGGGCTCGAGGGCTGGCATGGCCTGCCCCAGGGCAGGCAACTGTGTCTGAAACCGTGGGCGGTACTTGGCCTCCCGCAACTTCAAAATATCCTCCTCCGTGACGGAGGAGGGCATCCACCGGCCCTGGAGGTCGGAGCCGGACATTGTATAGGATCCGAAGCGCTCGAATCTGAAGCTCGGGGTGTTGGAACTAGGGGCAGAGGAAAGATTCGATGCGAGATTGAAGAACAAGGACAGGGCTTGGTCCTCTTATAAAGGGGGAAGAAATACCAAGGGCCGTCTCCGTGACCGTTTGAGATTCCCCTTCGATAGAGAAGGCGTGGCGACGGGGACGGTTGGGTTACCCACGCATGTATTGATGAGGATCCCGGAATAAAAGTGAACACAATCTCTGCTTCGACAGGACGTGCCAAGGAAACCGCTTCGCTAAACGTGCTGAGGTGGAATAATAAAAACGATTCGAACAAGGGCTTGGCTGCGGTGTGATGTCACGCCGCATAATACGTCAGCAGATTGAGCTAAGTGTATATTTTATCCTCTCTACGTTGGAGGGAATTTATTTTGCAGAGTCAAATACTATCCTGGTGTTCATTATCTTCTCCGGATTATTCAAGGGAGGAACCCGCCTTGCAATGCCGAACATTATGCACACGGACTTATCGTCATTGAAGACTGGTTCGAGGAGCTCTTGAGGAGTCTGGACTAGGGGTGTCCGACGGCGGACTATCAATATCCGCCGGACTCCGGACTACGAAGATAGAAGATTGAAGACTCGGCTCATGTTGGAAGGTACTTTCCTTGGCGTGGAAGGCAAGCTTGGCAATAAGGATATGTAGATCTCCTACCATTGTAACCGACTACGTGTAACCCTAGCCTCTCCGGTGTCTATATAAACCGGAGGGCCTTAGTCCGTGGGGCGACATTACATCTCAACAATCATACCATAGGCTAGCTTCTAGGGTTTAGCCTCCTTGATCTCGTGGTAGATCTACTCTTGTACTACCCACATCATCAATATTAATCAAGAAGGGCGTGGGTATTACCTCCATCGAGAGGGCTGAACACAGGTAAAAACATTGTGTCCCTCGTCTCCTGTTACCATCCGCCTAGGCGCACAGTTAGGGACCCCTACCGAGATCCGCGGTTTGACACCGACAAGGACCTTGGTCGGCTTTGTGGCGCCACCACTGGACTGCCGGTGCCTTTTCGATCGGCACCGGAGAAGTGGTCGAGGCGCTTGTCGGCTAAGCTGCGACGATCGCAACCCCTTACCACGTTCAGTCGCAGGGTTGTGGGCAAGCTTAGACCGCCTTTCCAAGCGCGGTGGCGCGACCTCCTCCTCCTCCTCTTCTTCTTCCTCCTCATCGTCATCATCATCATCTTCTTCTTCAGCAGCATCCGAGTCCCACTCCTCCTGGCTCTCGCCCCCGCTCGCTTCTCCCTCTTCAGTCGGAGTCTGTGCTCCATTAGGCATCGAGTACAGTTCGGTGAGGGCCTGTTAGACATCAAGACAAAGATCAATCGACCAATTTGCGGAGAAAACGGAAATAAATATGGCAAGAATACAATTGGAGGTAGAGTGGGCATACCTTGTGCGGAATGCTGCGATGGTCGAGTGGAGAATCCTCCACAGCTCCACGAGGTTGTCCTTGTTCCCGGTGACGCGACCATCCACCTTTCAGCGTGGCATCGTCATTTATACGGATTGATCCGAGTCTCATCTTGATCCAGCGGTACAACCACATGCAATGGCTCCGGGCCCGAAGGGGCTGGATCGCCGCCTAAGAAAAACCTCCAGAGATCCATACCGTCCTCCCCTCGAACCAAGCTGGACTACGCTCCCATCAGCATCTTCCGTCAGCTTTCTCCTCCGGAATCACCTTCAAAGAGGAGGGTTTGTTGACTCGGTCCATGGTAAACTGAGGGAGTCCACTCGACTGCCCCGGCGTCGACTCATTCTGGCAGTAGAACCAGGTCGACTGCCAGCCTCTGACCAACTCGGGAAACGTCATGGCTGGGAAGGTGCTCTTGTTCCTCATCTGGATCCCCAGACCTCCACAAATCTGGACAACTTTGGTTTTGTCGTCATCTGGACTCGCCTTCTTCACGGTCTGAGAGCGACACATGAATATGTGCTTGAACAGGCCCCAGTGCGGTCGGCAACCCAGAAAGTTCTCACACATGGACACAAATGCGGCAAGGTAGGCGATAGAATTCGGGGTGAAGTGGTGGAGTTGCGCTCCAAAGAAGTTCAAGAAACCACGGAAGAAAACACTCGGTGGCAAAGAAAATCTGCGGTCGACGTGGGTAGCTAGAAGCACGCACTCACCCTCTTCCGGCTGAGGCTACCACATGTTCCCCGGGAGCCTTGCTGCTCCGTGGGGGATCAAACCATCGTTGGCCATGTCGAGGAGATCCTTCTCCGTGATGGTCGACCGGATCCAATCTCCTTGGACCCAGCCGTTCGGCAGGCGAGATCTAGACGAAGACCCGCCGCGACTGGTGGTCCTCCCTTTCGCCTTCGCCTTCGCCGACGCCTTCTTCGCGCGTTCCAGCGCCGCCGTCTTCTCCTTCACCATGGCTGCCGGCAAGACGCGCGAGGAGCGGTTGTGCGGAGGCGAGAGTGGGCGCGATGGGCAGAGGCAAGGAGAGCAGAGAGAGAATGCAGAGATACTATTCCAAAACCCTCGCCAGGCGCCTTTATAAGATCCCTTCCAAGTGGATGACAGGTGGGCCCGGTCGATCCAATCGCATCCGGAAACAGTTGCGCGGACGCGATACGTGGCAAAAAAGGTGGCGCGAGAATCGAGGCATTTATGACCTATCCCATCCGAGCGCCGCGGTCCGCCCCGCTTCGCGCGCTTCCCCAAATTTCGTTTCCCGCAGAATCCGCGAGCGGCAGATCGGTCTGTCAGACATGGGATTTCCCGCGATCCGTCGCTCGGAAATTGTTAAGTTCAAAAGGTCACTCGATGAAAGAAAGAATGGATCAAGTCGACTGAAGAAAAGTTGATGATTATCAATGAAGAGATTATTGATCCAAGGCAACACATATCCAGAACGCAGAAGCCAGTCAGAAACAATATCAACTCCTTCCTCACTCAAGCCTCAATCCATTCAGGGGCTAATGTTGGAGTCATGTACCTAGGATAGGGTCATAGACCTGATCTAAGTACCCTACCCAAGGACACCATTATTAGAAGAGACTACCTTCCAGTCGACCAAAGAGGACTCCACTCGACAGACTCGAAGGACTCGACCATGAAGACACACTCGACCACCAGAAGGTCAAGAAGCACTCTGTACCGTAACGGTCTGTAGTTAAGTAGACTTTATGGCATTTAAGACACTTTATGTGGGGCGTTACCAGTAACGCCCCAGACTTAATGTACTTTAAACCCTACATTACTGAGGGCCGGAGGGGGCTGGCAGGCGCTATATAAGCCACCCCCCACCTCAGTGTGAAGGGTTCGCACCCCTGTAATCCTCATACGCATAATCCACTCGACCGCCTCCGGGCTCCGAGACGTAGGGCTATTACTTCCTCCGAGAAGGGCCTGAACTCGTACATCTCCTGTGTTTACAACTGCTCCATAGCTAGGACCTTGCCTCTTCATACCTACCCCCCACTCTACTGTCAGACTTAGAACCACGACAGTTGGCCTCCATCGTGGGGCAGGTGTCTTAGCAATTTTTTGGAGGAGTTGCAGTTCTTCCGAGTACTTACATCATGGTTGCTGGTGGAGTTTTGGTCGAGGGTCGTGAGATCCGTCTCGGCGCCCTCACCTTCATCGCCGACGACTCCGCTTGGCTCCAAGAGGCTCCACTCGACGTTGATGCGCTCCCCGTCCGCGGTGCGACGCATTTTTGCGCATGTGTCCGCGGCGTTCTGCTGCGTCAACCGTCGACCCCGTATCGGTCGACTCCCCTATCGGTCACCCTCCCGGTCTCCCACCAGCGCAAGCACTCTGGTCGGTCGAGGCTCCAGCGATGGGTAAAGCACACGGTGGCTCGCCAGACGGCCACCACCCAAGTTGCGGCAATCGAGCCCGACGAATCCCTCTACAGCCTGTTCGATCTGTCGACTGGCTCCGTAGAGACCGCATCCGAGTGCGATAGCAGTGATTCGGTGGCGGAAATCTTGATGATCAACGGACCTCGCAGTCCTCCTGGCTTCGCCCACGAAGGCGGAGTAGACGGTGGAGGCGACCCCGCACAAGGCCACGAAGAGTACCAACCTGAGCCACTCAATTCTCTGCAAAGAGAAGAGCTTCGCCGCAGGAACATGGATGCCTTGCATACTCCCATCGCGGGAGAAACCCCCGAGGCTCGCGCCTTGGAGGAGGCACGTTTGGCCAACCTGGCTGAACGCGCTTTCTTGGAGAATCTTCAGCGAGCACTCGACGAGTGCGCGCGGCAACAAGCACCCGACGCCAATCAACGTCAGCTCTTCCCGCGGACTCAGGTATATCAAACCCCGATTCAGAATTTAGCAGCTGCGACCCGTATAGCAGAGTCTATCCAACCCTCGCAGTCGGAAGCTGGCAGAGGCTTGATGCAGATCAGAGATTTGCTCCGGGCAGCAGGAGATCCGAATTCAGCCGTGTCGCAGTCACGCAACAGAATTCACAGTCGATCTGTCGCTGCGAATATGGTTCAGTCGGCTCACAGTCCTAGATCGCCTCTGCGGCGTGAAGGACGCGAGAATCGGCGAGACCAGTACGGTGACCGACACGATAGTGATGATAGGCGTCGAGTACCCACTCCTCCCCCGAGAGGTGGGTCTTACGCTCCTCGACAGCAGGACGACAGGCGTCAGCTCAGCGTGGGGCGAAGAGCTCCAGTCGACCCCCGGGAACCAGGCTTTGACGCGTGATCCATCATTGTGCAAGGCTTGGTTTACCGAAACAGAGCCCATCGGGGCGGCCCCGACAGAGATGCGCCCACAAGCAGTCGAGTGCATGTTTCTGGTCCAGAATGTTTCAGCAGGGCTATCAGAGCGCGGTGATTCCCCCAACCAGGTTGGCAACCGAAGTAAGCAAGTTCACTGGTGAGTCTAAGCCTGAAACCTGGCTTGAGGACTACCGAGTGGCGGTTCAGATTGGTGGTGGGAATGATGAGGTGGCCATGAAGCATTTGCCCCTCATGTTGGAAGGTTCTGCCAGAGCATGGTTGAATCAGTTACCTCCTAGCAGCATCTACACTTGGGAAGATCTGTCCCGAGTGTTCGTCAGAACATTTGAAGGAACTTGCAAGCGACCAGCTGGATTGACAAAGTTGCAAGTCTGTGTTCAGAAGACGAATGAGACTCTCAGAGAGTATATTCAGAGATGGATCACTTTGCATCATACCGTGGAGAACGTGTATGATCATCAGGCAGTCTGCGCCTTCAAGGATGGTGTTAAGAACAGAGAATTGAGTTTGAAGTTTGGTCGAACCGGAGACATGACCACGAGTCGGATGATGGAATTGCTACCAAGTATGCCAGCGGCAAGAGGAAGACCGACTCTGAGCGGCAAGTACAAGCCGAGTCGATCGGAGAAGGGAAACACCGATCGGAAGCGAAGCGGAAGGCTGAACCAGCAGCTCTGGAGAGGCTCGGCGTGACTCGGGGAAGTTCAAAGGAAACCCAAGGGATCACGGAACCCTAAGAAGGTGAAGGATAAAGAAGGAAATGACGTGATGGATATGCCGTGTCACATCCACACGAAGAAAGATGAAGAGGGCAACATCATTTACCCGAAGCATACCACTCGCCAGTGTCGACTCCTGATCCAGCAGTTCCAAGGAAAACAGTCCAAGGACAAGGAAAAGGAGTCGGACAAGGCTGAAGATAAGGAGGACAGTGAGGGAGGATACCCGCATGTCAACTCCACTCTGATGATCTTCGCAGATGTGGAAAGCAAGAGCCGACTTAAGGTCATTAATCGTGAGGTGAACATGGTTGCCCCAGCGAAACCAAGTTATCTGAGATGGTCAAAACACCCATCACGTTCGACCAGTCTGATCACCCGACTCATATTGCCACCCCTGGGAGGCAAGCTTTAGTGGTCGACCCAGTTGTCGAAGGCACTCGACTGACGAAAGTGCTGATGGACGGTGGTAGCGGACTGAACTTGTTGTATGCAGACACACCGAAGGGAATGGGCATTCCGATGTCCCGACTGGGCACCAGTAACATGAGCTTTCATGGAATTTTACTAGGAAAGAAAGCCGAGTCACTCGGCCAAATAGCTTTGGACGTGGTGTTTGGTGATTCAAAACATTTTCGCAAGGAGAAGTTGACGTTTCAGGTCGTGGATTTTCAGAGCGCGTACCACGCCATTTTGGGGAGACCAGCTTACGCACGGTTCATGGCTCGACCATGTTACGTGTACCTAAAATTGAAGATGCCCGGCCCCAAAGGAGTGATCACCATCACCGTGATCGAAAAAAGCGTAGTGTTTTCAGAAGGGCTCAAAGATTGCCGATTCGCAGGTGACAGTGGTCGAGTTTGAAGAATATAAGCAAAATGCAGATCCGAGTGATTTGCTACGATCCAAGAAGCCCGCCACAGAATCTGCATTTCAGTCGTCCGGTGAGACGAAGCCTGTCCACATTCACCCGACCGACCCCAATGCGGCCCCGACCCACATCTCCACAACACTCGACCCGAAATAGGAAGAAGCGCTCATCCAGTTCCTCCGTGAGAACTGGGACATTTTTGCATGGAAGCCAGCTGACACGCCAAGTGTTCCCAGGGGACTGGCTGAGCATCGTCTTAGAGTCGACTCATCAGCAAAACCAGTTAAAGAGCATCTTCGGCGGTCCGCCGTCCAGAAGAGAAAGGCTATTGGTGAAGAAGTGGCTCGACTGTTGGCGGCAGGATTTATCCGAGAGATATACCACTCCGAGTGGCTCGCCAATGTTGTCATGGTTCCTAAGAAGGACAACTCACTCCGAATGTGCATTGATTTCAAGCACATCAATCGGCCTGCCGAAAGATCATTCCCTCTCCCGCATTGATCAAATTGTTGACTCGGCGGCGGATGTGAGAGATTGTCTTTTCTAGACGCTGATTCCGGGTACCATCAGATCCGTCTGTATGGACCCGATGAGATAAAAACAGCTTTCATCACTCCATTCGGGTGCTTCTGCTATATCACCATGCCATTCGGCCTCAAGAATGTCGGAGCCACATTTATGCGAATGATTCAGAAGTGCCTGCTCACTCAAATCAGTCGGAATGTGGAAGCGTATATGGATGATATCGTGGTCAAGTCACGAAAAGGTTCCGACCTGCTCACTGACCTCGCCGAAACATTTTCCAACCTCAGAAGGTATGATATCAAGCTCAATCCATCAAATGTACATTCGGAGTTCCTGGTGGCAAGTTACTCGGTTTTCTCGTTTCCGAACGAGGGATCGACGCTAACCCAGAGAAGATCGGCACTATTCTCCTAATGAAATGCCCGTCTTGAGTGCACGATGTCGAGCTTCTTGGATGCTTGGCGCATTAAGTCGATTCATCTCACGACTCGGTGAAAAGCGTTGCCTCTTTACCGATGATGAAAAAGCGCACAAGTTCGAGTGGTCTCGAAGCGATGCGGTGTTTGCCGAGCTAAAAGCTCGCTCTCCACCCAGCCGGTGCTTGCTGCTCCAATCAATAAAGAGCCTTTGTTGCTTTATATCGCAGCCACAGGACAAGTCGTCGATACTGTGCTTACGGTCGGCGGGAAGAAGAAGGAAAGCCTTCAAAGTTCAGCGCCAAAGTATTATCTGTCGAAGTTTTAACTCCATCCAGCGAGAGATACCCTCATTATCGAAGCTTGTGTATGGGATATACATGACCACGAAGAAGGTTGCTCACTATTTCTCGATCATTCCATCACGATTAAATCGTGACGCTCCACTTTCGAGAGATTACTGCTGCACAGAGATGCAACCGGTCGAGTGGCGAAATGGGCGATTGAACTTCTTCCCCTTGATATCAAGTTTGAGGCAAAGAAAGTCATTAAGTCCCAAGCAATAGCTGATTTCCTCGCCGAGTGGATTGAACAACAGCAGCCGACTGAAGTTCACTCGGAGCATTGGACCATGTTCTTTGATGGCTCTAAGATGCTGAATGGTTCTGGTGCTGGGGTGGTCTTGGTTTCCCCCAGAGGAGATAAGCTCAGATATGTGCTCCAGATTCACTTTGATTCCTCCAACAATGAGGCAGAGTACGAGGCCCTTCTGTATGGGTTGCGCATGGCCATTTCACTCGGCATCCGTCGCCTTATGGTTTATGGAGACTCGGATTTAGTGGTCAACCAAGTGATGAAGGAGTGGGACGTGAGAAGCCCAGCCATGAGAGGATACTGCAATGCAGTGAGGAAGTTGGAAAAGAAGTTTGAGGGGTTAGAGCTCCATCACATACCCCGACTGAAAAATCAAGCAGTTGATGATCTAGCAAAAATAGGTTCCAAGAGAGAAGCCATTCCGAGTGGTGTGTTCTTGGAGCATATCCATATTCCATCAGTCAAAGAAGATCCTTTCACTGAAGAAGCTCCACAGCCCAAGAGTGCCACAGACCCGACTGAGGTTGAGGTCCTAGCAGTGGTCGACTTGGTCATGGAGGTATTAGTGGTCATTCCCGACTGGACAGTTCCATATATCGCGTATATCCTGAGAAAAGAGCTCCCGGATGATGACGAAGAGGCTCGACAGATCGTCCGTCGATCCAAAGCCTTTACCGTAATCAAAGGACAGTTGTACAGAGAGAGCACGACTGGAGTTGGTCAGAAGTGCATTACGCCAGAAGAAGGTCGAATCATCCTTGATGATATCCACTCGGGAACCTGTGGTCATCATGCGTCCTCTCGGACCATCGTGGCCAAAGCATACCGAGCTGGATTTTACTGGCCAAAGGCGAATGAGATGGCAAAAGAAATAGTGGACAAATGCGAAGGATGTCAGTTCTACTCAAATATGTCACACAAGCCTGCATCAGCTCTGAAGACCATTCCACTCGTCTGGCCCTTCGCAGTATGGGGATTGGATATGGTAGGCCCCTTGAGAACAGGTCGAAGCGGTTTCACTCATGTACTGGTAGCAGTCGACAAGTTCACCAAGTGGATCGAGGCAAAACCCATCAAGAACCTTGACGCCAGTACTGCTGTTAGCTTCATCAGGGAACTGGTATTCAGATATGGAGTCCCGCACAGCATCATTATAGATAATGGGTCGAACTTTGACTCAGAAGAATTCAGGGATTTCTGCAACTCTCAAGGCACATGAGTCGACTACGCTTCACTCGCCCATCCGCAGTCGAATGGACAAGCAGAGCGAGCCAATGGCCTGATCCTCACAGGGTTGAAACTCCGACTGATGCGTGATCTCAAACATGCGGCTGGTGCATGGGTCGACGAACTTCCCTCGGTGCTTTGGGGACTGCGGACCACGCCTAATCGGTCGACCGGGAGAACTCCATTCTTTTTGGTCTATGGAGCTGAAGCAGTTGTGCCGAGTGATCTTCTCCACAATGCTCCTCGGGTTGAACTCTACAACAAAGTAGAAGCTGAACAAGCGCGGCAGGACGCAGTCGACCTTTTAGAGGAGGAAAGAGAAATGGCCTTGATCCGATCGACCATCTACCAACAAGACTTGCGTCGCTTCCACGCCAGAAATGTGAAGAGTCGAGCCTTCCAGGAAGGAGATTTAGTTCTCCGAGTGGATCAACAGAAACAACACAAGCTTGCTCCTTCTTGGGAAGGACCCTTCATCGTCACTAAAGTTCTCCACAACGGAGCATACCGCATCTACAACATCAAGCACAATATCGATGAGCCCCGGGCATGGAAGGCTACTCCGCCCATTTTACACTTAAAGTTTTCACTCGGATGAGTTGTAATAAAATACTTCCGTAGTTCATGGATTACAAAATAATAGTGTCATAATTTCTCCATAATTTTTGTCACTTTTTATTTGTCCAATAAAATTTTCCCCTTAGTGGGTGACTTAGCTGCGAATCCGTTTCGCCTAAGTTTGTAAAAAATCCTTATCGAGTGATTAGCCAGACTCCCACTCGGAAGGCTTAGCTGCGAATCCGTTTCGCCTAAGTTTAAATAAAATCCTACCGAGTGGTGAGCCAGACTCCCACTCGGGGGCTTAGCTGCAGTCCAAGTACTCGCCTAAGGTATAAAAATCCTACCGAGTGGTGAGCTAGACTCCCACTCGGAGGCTTAGCTGCAGTCCAAGTACTCGCCTAAGTTTAAATAAAATCCTACCGAGTGGTGAGCCAGACTCCCACTCGGAGGCTTAGCTGCAGTCCAAGTACTCGCCTAAGTACAATGTGCGGTCGTAAGGAGGAGGAGGTGTAGGTCGACTGCGACCCTCTCCTCTGAGCTACGCCACAAATACAATGTCTTGCATAAGGAGGGCGAGGTGCAGGTCGATCGCGACCCTCTCCTCCGAGCTCACGCCACAAATATAATGTGCGCCATAAGGAGGACGAGGTGCAGGTCGACTGTCCCTCTCCTCCGAGCTCGCCACAAGTACAACGTGAAAATCCTACCGAGTGAAGAGCAAGCCTCTCACTCGGGGCTTAGATGCAGCCAGTGCTGCGCCTAAGGTATAAAAACCTACAGTGGAGAGCAAACCTCTCACTCGGGGCTTAGCTGCAGCCCGTGCTCGCCTAAGGTATAAAAATCCTACCGAGTGGAGAGCAAACCTCTCACTCGGGGCTTAGCTGCAGCCCAGGTGCTGCGCCTAAGGTATAAAAATCCTACCGAGGGAGAGCAAACCTCTCACTCGGGGGCTTAGCTGCAGCCCAGTGCTCGCCTAAGGTATAAAAATCCTACCGAGTGGAGAGCAAACCTCTCACTCGGGGGGCTTAGCTGCAGCCCAGTGCTCGCCTAAGGTATAAAAATCCTACCGAGTGGAGAGCAAACCTCTCTCTCGGGGGCTTAGCTGCAGCCCAGTGCTCGCCTAAGTGAATTAAAGAGGAAGTCGATTGCAGTAGGCACCTTGCTTTAAAACCTGCAAAAGACATTTCAAGCCAAAACCAAGCATATTCAAACGTCAAATCCAAGTTCAGATGGATACCTAAGGGAACCAAAAGTGCTCAGGCACTAAGCCTGTTAAGGTTTATCAGTTACAAAATCACTCGGCATACCGAGGAAAATTTAAAGTGTCGAACTCAAAGAAGTTTTTTACCCCTCCTGTGGAGGGCTGGAAGGTGCAACAAACTCATCAAGATCAATTCCGTCCGCAATCCGAGTGGCAGCAGCGATGAAGGTCTCCATGAAGGACCTGAAGTCGTGCTTCTTGGTGTTGGCCACCCGAAGAGCCGCCAACTTATCTTCTCGCGCATCCTTGCAGTGGACTCGAGCCAGACATAGAGCAACATCTGCGCCACACCTAGCAGAGGACTTTTTCCACTCCTGCACTCGACCAGGAACTGTGTTCAGTCGAGTCATCAGAGACTCAAGGTCATTCTGGAGTGTCTCCCTGGGCCATAGCATGATGTCGATGCGGGAAGTGGAGACTTTCAGCCTTGCAAGATAGTCAACAACAGCAGCAACACGGGACTCAAGTCGGAACACATTCATGGCAACTTCATCGTTCACTGGAGAGTTGACGGGGTCCAGGTTTGGTTCCAGTCGACTAGTTTCCTCTTCAAAGTTTTGGCAAAATTCTACAAGTACAATCACTAAGTCAAGGCAATGGTCGAGTGGAAAGATCACTGTAAAAATGGTTGTTTGACGCAAAGGATTACCTTCGAGCATGAGGAACAACTTCTTGGCAAGTCCACTCAGAAAGGCCTCCAGATCTTTCTTCTTCCCAGCCAATTGACTGGCCTTGTCATTCAGAGCAGCTTTGTCATTTTTCAGTCGACTAACCTCCTTGTTGGCAATCTCGAGAGCAGCTTTCAGATTAGTATTTTCTTCTTCGAGCTTGGTGACCGAAGCTAACTTCTCGTCAGCAAGTTTGGTCTTCTTAGCCAGTTCAAGATCTTTCTTCTTCTGGGCCTCCTTCACCTTGCCTATAAAGCAGACGAAGGTCAGATTTTTAAAAACAGATGAAGGACAAAAACAGTCATTGAGGTCTCACCAAACATACCTTTAGTCTCCTCCTTCGCCTTCATCAGATTCTCTTGGACCAGCTTCAGATCCAGCTCGAGCTGGATGTGCTTGTTCTCCAGCTCGGTATAACGAGCCACAAGGTCACAGGATTTCTGCGAAGAACCAATCGACAAAATGTCAAGGATAATTCACTTCCGAGTGGATAAGAAAAAATCATGCGTTTCTAAGACTACAGCCGAATACAAACATTCAACCGTAGTCTCGGGGACTACACCCAGTGGGTGCACTCAGCATGCCCCCACTAGTTCTATTAAAGTTAGAGTCGACCAGTCGACCAACAAAAAAAAACAAGACGTATTCTTCAGACTGTAATCGACTGCAAGCAGTCGACTACAGTCTCGGGGACTACACCAAGTGGGTGCACTCAGCGTGCCCCCACCGGTTTGAGAAATCCATTCGACCTAGTCGACTGACGGAAAACTTAACTTCTAAAGCCTATGGTCGACTGCCAGCAGTCAACCATAGCCTTGGGGACTACACCCAGCGGGTGCACTCAGCGTGCCCCCGCTAAACCGGAGTTTCAATCGACACACCCAGTGGGTGATTGCTATGGATTCCAGAAGGAAAAGCTTTTTGATAGCATATCCTAACAGAACAGGCGATTCGACTGACCTGAACATTGCTTTGAAGAGCAGAACTGGCGTCGTAGGCTGCCTGGCTTGCCTCCCGGATGGCCTTCACCTGCTCCATCATGATCCCCGCCTGGCATATCGCCTCCTTTGCAGCACTGGCTTGGTCCTCTGGGACGTGGTGCGTCGTGAAGAGAGAAGGCTGTGCGGCACTCGACGAAGCAGGGAGAGCACTCGTTAGTGGCACCGCGAAGGACACAGTGTGCCGAGTGGTGTCCTCCTCCCCCGCGATCAGAGTCTCGGGTGCCGTTACATCCTGGGCCACCCTGCCGGCAGACGCTTTCCTGCTCCTCCGGTGCTTCAGCGGTTCCTCGTCATCATCGTCATCGTCAGGAAGAGTGATAACGACATTGGATGAAGCTACAGAAAAGAATCAGAATTTGAGACGAAGAGTCAATCGACTAAAAACGGAATTAAGAGAGTGGTACCAGGTTTAGAAGTTGCGGCATCCTCCATCTCATGATCGTCAGCCCTGGCTGAGGTATCGGATGTAGCGGCACTGCAATTCCAAAAAATCAGTCGGCTAACTCAAGTGTCAATCAAAGATAAAGCTCGCACAAAACAAGAAGACTCAAGCAGCATGTTTACCCTGATATGGTGGGGATGGACACCTTCATCTTCGGCAAGACCTTGGTCGGCTTTGACGGCGCCACCCTGGACTGCTTCGGTGCCTTTTCAGTCGGCACCGGAGAAGTGGTCCGAGGGCGCTTGGTCGACTGCGCGACAGTCGCAACCCCCTTACCACGTTCAGTCGCCGGGTCGTGGGCAAGCTTCGACCGCCTTTCCAAGCGCGGTGGCGCGACCTCCTCCTCCTCCTCTTCTTCTTCCTCCTCATCGTCATCATCATCATCATCATCTTCAGCAGCATCCGAGTCCCACTCCTCCTGGCTCTCGCCCCCGCTTGCTTCTCCCTCTTCAGTCGGAGTCTGTGCTCCATTGGGCATCGAGTATAGTTCGGTGAGGGCCTGTTAGACATCAAGACAAAGATCAATCGACCAATTTGCGGAGAAAACGGAAATAAATATGGCAAGAATACAATTGGAGGTAGAGTGGGCATACCTTGTCTGGAATGCTGCGATGGTCGAGTGGAGGAATCCTCCTGGCTCCACGAGGGTTGTCCTTGTTCCCAGTGACCGCGGCCATCCACCTTTCCAGCGTGGCATCGTCGACTACTTCTAGATTGATCCGAGTCTCATCTTCAGTCCCGCGGTACAACCACATGCAATGGCTCCGGAACTGAAGGGGCTGGATACGCCGCCTAAGAAAAACCTCCAGGAGATCCATACCCGTCACTCCCTCTCGAACCAACTGGACTATGCGCTCCATCAGCATCTTCACGTCGGCTTTCTCCTCCGGAATCACCTTCAAAGAGGAGGGTTTGTTGACTCGGTCCATGGTAAACTGAGGGAGTCCACTCGACTGCCCCGGCGTCGACTCATTCTGGCAGTAGAACCAGGTCGACTGCCACCCTCTGACCGACTCGGGAAACGTCATGGCTGGGAAGGTGCTCTTGTTCCTCATCTCCCAGACCTCCACACATCTGGACAACTTTGGTTTTGTCGTCATGTGGACTCGCCTTCTTCACGGTCTGAGAGCGACACATGAATATGTGCTTGAACAGGCCCCAGTGCGGTCGGCAACCCAGAAAGTTCTCACACATGGACACAAATGCGGCAAGGTAGGCGATAGAATTCGGGGTGAAGTGGTGGAGTTGCGCTCCAAAGAAGTTCAAGAAACCACGGAAGAAAATGCTCGGTGGCAAAGAAAATCCGCGGTCGACGTGGGTAGCTAGAAGCACGCACTCACCCTCTTCCAGCTGAGGCTGCCACTCATTCCCCGGGAGCCTTGCTGCTCCGTGGGGAATCAAACCATCGTTGGCCATGTCGAGGAGATCCTTCTCCATGATGGTCGACCGGATCCAATCTCCTTGGACCCAGCCGTTCGGCAGGCGAGATCTAGACGAAGACCCGCCGCGACTGGTGGTCCTCCCTTTCGCCTTCGCCGTCGTCGACGCCTTCTTCGTGCGTTCCAGCGCCGCCGTCTTCTCCTTCACCATGGCTGCCGGCGAGACGCGCGAGGAGCGGTTGTGCGGAGGCGAGAGCGGGCGCGATGGGCAGAGGCAAGGAGAGCAGAGAGAGAATGCAGAGATACTGTTCCAAAACCCTCGCCGGGCGCCTTTATAAGATCCCTTCCGAGTGGATGACAGGTGGGCCCGGCCGATCCAATCGCATCCCAAAACAGTTGCGCGGATGCGATACGTGGCGAAAAAGGTGGCGCGAGAATCGAGACGTTTATGACCTATCCCATCCGAGCGACGCGGTCCGCCCCGCTTCGTGCGCTTCCCCAAATTTCGTATCCCGCAGAATCCGCGAGCGGCAGATCGGTCTGTCAGACACGGGATTTCCTGCGATCCGTCGCTCGGAAATTGTTAAGTTCAAAAGGTCACTCGACGAAAGAAAGAATGGATCAGGACGACTGAAGAAAAGTTGATGGTTATCAACGAAGAGATTATTGATCCAAGGCAACACATATCCAGAACGCAGAAGCCAGTCGGAAACAATATCAACTCCTTCCTCACTCAAGCCTCAATCCATTCAGGGGCTAATGTTGGAGTCATGTACCTAGGATAGGGTCATAGACCTGATCTAAGTACCCTACCCAAGGACACCATTATTAGAAGAGACTACCTTCCAGTCGACCAAAGAGGACTCCACTCGACAGACTCGAAGGACTCGACCATGAAGACACACTCGACCACCAGAAGGTCAAGAAGCACTCTATACCGTAACGGTCTGTAGTTAAGTAGACTTTATGGCATTTAAGACACTTTATGTGGGGCATTACCAGTAACACCCTAGACTTAATGTACTTTAAACCCTACATTACTAAGGGCCGGAGGGGGCTGGCAGGCGCTATATAAGCCACCCCCACCTCAGTGTGAAGGGTTCGCCACCCTGTAATCCTCATACGCATAATCCACTCGACCGCCTCTGGGCTCCGAGACGTAGGGCTATTACTTCCTCCGAGAAGGGCCTGAACTCGTACATCTCCTGTGTTTACAACTGCTCCATAGCTAGGACCTTGCCTCTTCATACCTACCCCCCACTCTACTGTCAGACTTAGAACCACGACAGTTGGCCTCCACCGTGGGGCAGGTGTCTTAGCGATTTTTTGGAGGAGTTACAGTTCTTCCGAGTACTTACAACATGGTTGCTGGTGGAGTTTTGGTCGAGGGTCGTGAGATCCGTCTCGGCACCCTCACCTTCATCGCCGACGACTCTGCTTGGCTCCAAGAGGCTCCACTCGACGTTGATGCGCTCCCCGTCCGCGGTGCGACGCATTTTCGCGCATGTGTCCGCGGCGTTCTGCTGCGACAACCGTCGACCCCGTATCGGTCGACTCCCCTATCGGTCACCCTCCCGGTCTCCCACCAGCGCAAGCACTCTGGTCGGTCGAGGCTCCAGCGGTGGGTAAAGCACGCGGTGGCTCGCCAGACGGCCACCGCCCAAGTTGCGGCAATCGAGCCCGACGAATCCCTCTACGGCCTGTTCGATCTGTCGACTGGCTCCGTAGAGACCGCATCCGAGTGCGATAGCAGTGATCCGGTGGCGGAAATCTTGATGGTCAATGGACCTCGCAGTCCTCCTGGCTTCGCCCACGAAGGCGGAGTAGACGGTGGAGGCGACCCCGCACAAGGCCACGAAGAGTACCAACCTGAGCCACTCAATTCTCTGCAAAGAGAAGAGCTTCGCCGCAGGAACATGGATGCCTTGCATACTCCCATCGCGGGAGAAACCCCCGAGGCTCGCGCCTTGGAGGAGGCACGTTTGGCCAACCTGGCTGAACGCGCTCGCCTGGAGAATCTTCAGCGAGCACTTTCGACGCCTGTGGCAACAACAAGCACCGACGCATGTCGATGTCGGCTCTTCCAGCGGACTCATGTATATCGAACCCGATTCAGAATTTAGCAGCTGCGACCAGTATAGCGAGTCTATCCAGCCCTCGCATCGGAAGTCGCGAGAGCTTGATGCAGATCGAGATTTCCTTGGCAAAGCAGGAGATCGAGAATTCAGCCGTGTCACGATCGCTGGCAAATTCACAGTCAATCCGTCGCTGCGAATACGGTTCAGTCGGCTCACAGTCCTAGATCGCCTCTGCGCCGTGAAGGACGCGAGAAACGGCGAGACCAGTACGGTGACCGACACGATCGTGATGATAGGCGTCTGTAGGATCGAAAGTATGTCTAGAGGGGGGGTGATTAGACTACTTGACAATATAAAAATTCAGCCTTTTGATAAAGACAAGTTTTTGGCAAGTGCACGATGATGATCAAGTCAAGTATCACCCTACACATGCAATTCTAGAGTATAGGCAGCGGAAAGTAAATTGCACATGTAGTAAAGAGAGGTGGAGAAGAGCAAACGCAATTTGGAGACATGGAGATTTTTTCTCGTGGTTCCGATAGGTGGTGCTATCGTCAATCCACGTTGATGGAGACTTCAACCCACGGAGGGTAACGGCTGCGAGAGTCCACGGAGGGCTCCACCCACGAAGGGTCCACGAAGAAGCAACCTTGTCTATGCCATCATGGCATCGCCCACGGAGGACTAGCCTTACTCGGGTAGATCTTCACGAAGTAGGCGATCTCCTTGCCCTTACAAACTTCTTGGTTCAACTCCACATCTTGACGGAGGCCCCAAGCGACACCTAACCAATCTAGGAGGCACCACCCTCCAAAAGGTAATAGATGGTGTTGGTGATGATGAACTCCTTGCTCTTGTGCTTCAAATGATAATCTCCCCAACACTCAACTCTCCTCACTGATTTGGCTGTGGTGGAAGAAAGGATTGAGTGGAAAGCAACTTGGGAAGGCTAGAGATCAAGCTTCATATGGTGGGAGTGGAGCTACTTGATCTCAACACAAGGGTAGGTAGTTTTCTTCTCGAAATGTAAGGTAGGAGTGGTAGTTCTTTCGATGGCTCTCTCCACGAATGAAGAGGGGTGGAGGGTATTTATAGCCTCCACACAAAATCCAACCGTTACACACATTTGACCAATCTCGGTCAGACCGAAGTTGACAACTCGGTGAGACCGAAAGTTCAAAACATGTGAACGTTGGGATTTCCAGTGGGACCGAAAATACAATCTCGGTGAGTCCGATTCGTCCAAAGACTAGGGTTTGCCAATCTCGGTGGGACCGACTTCATCATCTCGGCAACACCGATTTGATGACAGAAGGTTACAGAATCTTGGCAACTCCAGTTTCGGTGAGACCGAGTTCAGAATCGGAAAATCCGAGATTTCTAGGGTTTGGCTATATGGCTGAGGTGGTTCATCTCGGTGTGACTGAGTTTAGGAAATCCGTGGGACCGAGATTACTTATGAGTGTATATTTGAAGTGAGAGTTGCTGATAGTTTAGGAGATATATCACTAAGCACTTTGAGCAACCAGATCATTATCATAACCTCATCCCCTTTTAATAGTATTGGCTTTCCTATAGACTCAATGTGATCTTGGATCACTAAACCAAAAATGGAGTCTTGAGCTTTTGCCAATGCTTGCCTTAGCATTTTGAGGGTCCACTCTTGACCATTGCCATACCCATATCACTGAACTTTCGAAATGATTCTCAAGAAACTATTAGTTCAATGATATATATGTTGTTATTAATTACCAAAACCACCCGGGGATTAGTTGCACTTTCAATCTCCCCCTTTTTGGTAATTGATGACAACATATAGATCAAAGCTTCGACAAACGATATAATCAATGAATAATATCGTCGCTTTGAGAAGTATGTGATAAGCAAGAGCTCCCCCTAAATTTGTGCATTATTTAAGATTTGCGTTTGAATGAAAATGCACAATCGATTAGGATCATGGGTCACTCTTCCATGTCACATACATCTTGGTGGAGCGCACAAAATGATAAGAATGAATAGCATGCACCCAATCACCAAGACATGAGTAAATGGTCATACAAGATATGAATAGCATAAGATAAGCATTAAGCACACATTAAGGCATAGTACGACCAAGCACTCATCAAAGTAGAGCAAACGTAGTATCAAACACACGGAATGTCTCGAAAATCTCAAAAGTATCTCAAAAAGACCGCAAATAAACGAAAGAGCAAAAGCGCAAAGACAAAGCACTCCCTCTCTCGAAGTCCTATGATCTATACAATTTCTCCCCCTTTGGCAACAAGTTACCAAAAAGTTCGAAAAGTATAGAGCTAAGCGTCACTGGGGACTCTGCTGGCGGCTCCTGTCTGGGTTGATGGAGTTGAGATGGCTGCATCTGCGAAGACTTCTGCTGATGTCTGTGGAGCTGGAGGTGTGGTCACTGGAGCTGGAGCTGGAACTAATGGAGCTGTGGGAGGTGCTGAGGCTGTAGTCCTGGTGTCTGTCACTGGGATAGCAGCTGATCGGGGTCTTGTGGGAACCGGAGCAGTCTGTTCATAAGCATCCTGGACTAGGTCATCCTGCATCTCACGCATGAGCTCTTCCTTCTCCCTCTTTGCTTCCTCGATATCTGCCTCAAGCTTGTTGTGATGACTTGCACTTGATCGACTTCACATCGAGCATGGATCTTGTCTTCAACAATCCTCTCAAGACTCTCCTGAGACTGCACAATGCTGGCCAGGCGTTGTTCAATCCTCTGGGTAGCTTCAAGGAGCTGCTCTCCAACACTCTTGGGTTTAGCTGCTGCTGCTGCTGCTTCCTTCTCAGCTTTAGCTTTCTTGGCAGCTTCAACCTTTGCTTGACCTTCAACTGACGTTGGGTCCTCCTCATCCATCACAACTTCATTGTCCTCATGCTCAGGCTGCAGTGGCAAGTGTGGTCTATCCAACAAGTATGTGCCCGTGCCAAACTTGGCATTGATAAGCATCTGAATGTGCGGGGCAAATCCACATGACCTCTTCTGGTCTGCTGCAGTCCTCTTGATAGTCTCAACTATCAAATCCATCACCTTGAAAGGTGTCTTCTCATCAAGTATATGCAGCATGTTGATAGAGTACCCTCGATCATGCGATGATCTCGGACTTGGGCATCAAGGTATGCCTCGTAATAGTGTTTGTGGTAGGTAGACCTGCCGGAGATGATACATCGAGCCGAGCTTCCAGATTTCCACATCCTTAGTTGGAACCTCTTTGTACATGTTCTTCATAGACTCATGGTTCTTCTTGGGAATGCCATAGACATCAACATCATCTTCTCTTGCACTGGAGCATTCAGCAAGTGCTGCCCATTCTTCTACAAAGAGAAGAGAATCTTTGGCCTTGACCATCCATGTGATCTTTCCATCCGGATAGAAATGAGCTGTGGCATAGAATTGCATAATCATTTCATCATTCCAATCATCGACTTCGACCAACAAAATCTGCAACACCACATGCAGTGAAGCTCTCATGCACATGTGGAAAGAAGTCTCTGTGCTCTTCACAGTGAATGTATGCCCAGTCAACATAGCGAGTGTCTGCAACAATGGGCTTCTTGTCCATCAGCACAGTCTCATAGAAGTCCTGCTGCTCTCTAGTGTGGAATCGTGGATCAACAGCAGTTCTTCTCCTCACAGCATATGGATCAGCTTGTCTCCATAGCCTGAGACCTCTATCCTTTCTTTCCTTCATGTTCTCAGCTTGAGGATGAGCATCATTGTGGAGTGGCAGTTTCTGACGAAGTTTCAGCAATACAGGTGCCTCATCATCTGACTCAGCTGTTGGCACATTATCTTTCCTCTTCTCTGAAGCTGGGATGTTCCTGACAGTCTTCTTGGGCTTGGCAGCAGGCTTAGCTTGAGCTGCCTTTGCTGGAGCAGATGGCTTGGACTTAGAAGTTGCTCCTGCCCTGATGGCATCACCCATGAGCTTAGGCTTCTGAGGAGGCTGGGGTGCTTCCTCATCATCATCATCATCTGCTGCTTCATCATGCACAATCCTCTTCCTCTTGGAAGTTTTCTTCACCTTGCTTGAAGTTTCCTCTTCCATACTCAGCTTCTTGGCAACAGTGGACTTCTTCACTTTTCTGGTGCCTTTCTTGGTTTGCTGCCCTGGATGCTCTTTGGCAACAACTTTTCTCTTTGGCTTGGAGGAAACCTCTTCCTCAGCAATGAAATCAGAATCTTCTTCATCAGAGTTTCTCTTCTTCCTGGCCCTGGTGGCTGCAGGAGGCAAACCACTTGGTGTGCTCCTCTCACCATCATCTGAAAAGCTGCTGGGCTCAGGACTAGTGCCTGCCTCTAGAATTTCTTCAATTGGTGACTCAGACCTGTTCTGGCTGTCACCGCATCCACATGGTGACAACCTGTGAATAGATAAGGTGTAGGCAGAGTAGAAGAGTTATCACAAACTGCGTAAGATTTTGCAAACAAATGAGTTCAAATTTCAGTTTTAAGTTTTCACAGAAGACATTTCGGTCGACCGAGTCTAAAATTCGTGAATCCAAGTGTTCAAACAGAACCATTCACACCACTTTCGGTTGGACGAAATGGGTTTCGATCTGCCGAAAACACTAGGGTTTCACTAAATCCTCATTTCGGTCACACCGATTTGCACAACTCGGTTGGACCGAAGGTGCGGTCTGTGGCCAGAGGCCAAATCGGTCATACCGAGAATGTAAAATCGGTCTCACCGAGATGTGTTCGCGGAAACCTAACCCTAAAACTTTTACTCGAATTTCGTTCAAAGGAACTAATCTGGTGTATAGGAAGATCTCAAACGTGGCAAGATGCTAGGCAAACCAATCGTGCATAGAATCGGAGATGGGAGCACGAGAGGGATCGAAACTCACCCTAACTTGGTGGAGTTCCTCTACGGCGGCAACGGCGCGGAGCGATGTCCGTTGACGGCGACGGAGACCTGCGGCGAGGGCGCACAGGCGACGACGGAGACGATCCGGAGACCACGGCGACGGCAGCAAGGGGTGTGGGGGCGAGGCGTTTTGATGTAGGAATCAATGCGCGTGACCCACGGAGTATATATACCCCTTAGCTGTCGGTGGGACCGAGTTGTAAAACTCGGTGGCACCGAGATGGATAACTGCTGGGCAGTTACACACTTCGGTCACGCCGAAATTCACAACTCGGTTTCACCGAGGTGAAAACCTAGATCAATCCAAATGCTTTCGGTTTGACCGAGTTTGAGTGGGTTGGTCTGACCGAAATCACTTAGAAGGTTTTGGAAGTTTAGCCTTTGACGGATCGGTGGCT
The DNA here is from genome assembly GCA_021437245.1 of Aegilops speltoides. Lineage (NCBI taxonomy): Eukaryota > Viridiplantae > Streptophyta > Magnoliopsida > Poales > Poaceae > Aegilops > Aegilops speltoides. The sequence goes on along the minus strand of CM038145.1, from coordinate 318,065,877 downwards.
CCGAGTGCTCCTCACTCGGTGTGTCCGAAAATGACTTGTTCAAAGTTTGTGATATAAGCATGAATAGAATTTGAGACAAGAAAGCATAGATAGCTAGGGGAGGAACTTAGGCATTCTTGTCCATCCATTTGGTCAGAAAACTCAAAAAGACCAAAGCAACAAATGGATGTTCTTGAATGGATAAAATCATGCATCCAACATGCTCACACAATAAGATAGCAAATGAAATATGTGTCAAACATGCACAATCAAAACTCTAGCTACTATCACACAATTTGTCGATGACTAGGTCATCTATATATGAGTATATTGACTTAGGAGTCAAATGAGAACATTTGATCATAGGTCATACTCATCGTTTAAGCACAAGTGGGGTTACCACTTTTACATAAAGCATTGATGTGTTCACATCATTTGAAGATGCTTTAGCTCAATTCCTTAGAGCAAAGCTCCCCCTAGATGTGAGAACCCCTTTTAAAGGGTCAAACTAACCTTGGGTTGTCGTAGAAGACTTCATGTAGATGTTGAAGATGTGGATGCTCAATGTTGATGAAGATCATCAAGAGTTGGGAGCAATCCTTTGGATTCGGGCACTTTCAATACCTACATGGGTAAGTCCCACAAGGAACAAACAAGGATATCCATGGACATAGATTGAAGTACACAAAAGATGATGTCCATGAAAGAAATGATTACCTTGTCCCTTGACTTACCAACAAGAGGGTTTGTGACTCCATGAACTAGTGCAAGATGTGGAAGTTGATTGCACAAGTCCTTGCCAAAATGAATGTGAGTGAAGTATGTTGGCGGAGTCACCCTCAAGAACTCTCTAGTTCTTCTTCTTCGGGATCCACATCATCTTGATGGGAATCCTTGGGGTTGTAGTTGAGCTTGACGTAGTAGAACTTGACGTTTCCTTGGGAACCCACTTGACCATGGCTTTAGGTGTTCCAATGAATGCATCAATCTCCTCTTGAAGCTTGTCCTTGCCTTTTAGCTTGTGGTCTTGTGGTGGAAGATCATCTTGAGCTTGTTCCACATTGGAAGAAGTAGGATCATACTTCTCCTTTTGAGAAACAAACTTTGGAGTGGGATATTGACCTTCTTCCCATTCAACACCCTCGGCGTTGAACTTTCGCTCAAAACCAATTCCTTGATTCTTCCGGTGCCTTCCTTGCTTGCGTAACAATTTCCTCAAAGTTCTTGCTTCCGCAAGGCTCTTGTAGACACCTTTCTCTATAATCCCTTTCAATAAACTATTTTCTTGCTCAAGTGTAACTTGGCTTGAAACATTGTTAGTGGAATCAAGAGAATTACTAGGAGCAACAATATTGGATTTAGCATGGTTATTGTTACTACTAGATGAAGAATTTTTCTTATGCTTGTCATGCTTAGTTTTAATAGGTGGCAAGAAATTAGACAAGAGAAGTCATTTGGCAAGATATGAAGAACTCTTCTTTCGAAGATCGTCATTGATAGCTTTTAGAAACTCATGTTCTTGCTCTAGATTGAGCTTCTCGAAGCGTAGCTTCTCATGAGATCTTAGGAGCTCTCTATGATCTTCTTGAGTTGTTTCATGAGCTAACTTAAGAGTGTTTAGTTCTTTAGTTAGACGCTCAATCTCCTTCATAGCATTGTCATTCGACTCTTCTCGACTATAAAGACTACTAGCATGTTCATCATTACTAGGCTCACTAGATTTATCATGTAAAGCTCATCTTCACCAAGCAAGTCATCCTCATCACTATCAAAGTCAATAAATTCAGGGTGTGATACCTTGGGGCCTTTTGCCATGAAGCATCTTCCAATTCCCTCATTTGGTGAATCAAATAAGTCATAGGAGTTGGAGTTGGAGGACACGAGAGCAAGACCGCAACACCTTCATCTTGATCAGTAGTCGGAGTTGGAGTGATAGCTTCTTTCGAATGATTGTCGAGTCGGAGCCGGAGACCCATTCACCTACATGAGCTTGATGTTTTCTTCTTGTGTAGCTCCTTGATGACTTGTCTTTCCTCTCCGAATCCTTGCTTCTCCGAGAGGGTCTTCGTTCATAACGATCATCTCTACTCCTTCTCTCTTTCGAGGTGACTCTTCTCTTGAGCTTCTTCTTCTTGGAGATTCTTCTCTTCTCTTGTGGGGAGCCGAACACTCATTTGAGTAGTGTCCGGTCTTCCACAATTGTAGCAGTTTCGATCACGACTAGAAGATCTCTTTTCATCATATGATCTAGACTTTGAGCTTCTTTCCTTGCTTCTACTCTTGTAGAATTTGTTGAAGTTCTTCACCATTAGGCTTATCTCTTCATTGGAAACTAGCTTGTCACTTGAGGTTGTGGGAGCATCAATTGTAGCTTTGTAAGCACCACTTGACTTGTTGTGAAGCTCTTCCTTATCTTTAAGTGTCATCTCATGAGCAACAATTCTTCCAATGACTTGGTTGGCTTGAGATTCTTGTAGTTTGGCATCATTTGGATCAAAGTGCACACGTGTCATACTTTCCATCCAAAGCTCTGAGAATCTTCTTGATGATGAATCGGTCGGTCATTTCTTCGCTTCCTAAGCCGGCAATCTCATTTGTGATGAGAGCAAGCCTAGAGTATATTTCAGCGACTCCTTCACCTTCTTTCTTCTTGAACTTGTCAAGTTGACCTTGAAGAACATCTAGCTTTGATTCCTTCACGGACTCGGTACCTTCGTGCATTTCGACCAAAGAATCCCAAATCTCTTTTGCATTCTCAAGACGGCTGATTTTGTTGAACTCCTCGGGACACAAAGCATTGAAGAGAATGTCACAAGCTTGAGCATTGTTTTGCAACATCCGCAATTCATCTGCTGTAGCTTCACGATCCGGAACTTTTCCTTCCTCGAAGAACTCACCTTGCAAACCAACACAAATAATGCCCCATGCGGCGGGGTTATGTCCAAGAATATGCATTTTCATTTTATGCTTCCAACTAGCAAAGTTTGAACCATCAAAGTAAGGACCTCTCTGAAAATTACCCTCACTAGATACCATACTCTCCTAGGTTGTGAAACCAAGCTTATGGAGTCAATGCAATGGAAACCAATACAATGGAGACCAAAGCTCGATACCACTTGTAGGATCGAAAGTATGTCTAGAGGGGGTGATTAGACTACTTGACAATATAAAAATTCAGCCTTTTGATAAAGACAAGTTTTGGCAAGTTCACGATGATGATCAAGTCAAGTATCACCCTACACATGCAATTCTAGAGTATAGGCAGCGGAAAGTAAATTGCACATGTAGTAAAGAGAGGTGGAGAAGAGCAAACGCAATTTGGAGACACGGAGATTTTTCTCGTGGTTCCGATAGGTGGTGCTATCGTCAATCCACGTTGATGGAGACTTCAACCCACGGAGGGTAACGGCTGCGAGAGTCCACGGAGGGCTCCACCCACGAAGGGTCCACGAAGAAGCAACCTTGTCTATGCCATCATGGCATCGCCCACGGAGGACTAGCCTTACTCGGGGTAGATCTTCACGAAGTAGGCGATCTCCTTGCCCTTACAAACTTCTTGGTTCAACTCCACATCTTGACGGAGGCTCCCAAGCGACACCTAACCAATCTAGGAGGCACCACCCTCCAAAAGGTAATAGATGGTGTTGGTGATGATGAACTCCTTGCTCTTGTGCTTCAAATGATAATCTCCCCAACACTCAACTCTCCTCACCGATTTGGCTGTGGTGGAAGAAAGGATTGAGTGGAAAGCAACTTGGGAAGGCTAGAGATCAAGCTTCATATGGTGGGAGTGGAGCTACTTGATCTCAACACAAGGGTAGGTAGTTTTCTTCTCGAAATGTAAGGTAGGAGTGGTAGTTCTTTCGATGGCTCTCTCCACGAATGAAGAGGGGTGGAGGGTATTTATAGCCTCCACACAAAATCCAACCGTTACACACATTTGACCAATCTCGGTCAGACCGAAGTTGACAACTCGGTGAGACCGAAAGTTCAAAACATGTGAATGTTGGGATTTTCGGTGGGACCGAAAATACAATCTCGGTGAGTCCGATTCGTCCAAAGACTAGGGTTTGCCAATCCCGGTGGGACCGACTTCATCATCTCGGTGACACCGATTTGATGACAGAAGGTTACAGAAGCTTGGCAACTCCAGTTTCGGTGAGACCGAGTTCAGAATCGGAAAATCCGAGATTTCTAGGGTTTGGCTATATGGCTGAGGTGGTTCATCTCGGTGTGACTGAGTTTAGGAAATCCGTGGGACCGAGATTACTTATGAGTGTATATTTGAAGTGAGAGTTGCTGATAGTTTAGGAGATATATCACTAAGCACTTTGAGCAACCAGATCATTATCATAACCTCATCCCCTTTTAATAGTATTGGCTTTCCTATAGACTCAATGTGATCTTGGATCACTAAACCAAAAATGGGGTCTTGAGCTTTTGCCAATGCTTGCCTTAGCATTTTGAGGGGTCCACTCTTCAGTCATTGCCATACCCATATCACTGAACTTTCTGAAATGATTCTCAAGAAACTATTAGTTCAATGATATATATGTTGTTATTAATTACCAAAACCACCCGGGGATTAGTTGCACTTTCAGCGTCGAAAACCCACTCCTCCCCCGAGAGGTGCGTCTTACGCTCCTCGGCAGCAGGACGACAGGCGTCAGCTCAGCATGGGGCGAAGAGCTCCAGTCGACCCCCGGGAACTAGGCTTTGACGCGCGATCCATCATCGTGCAAGGCTTGGTCGACCGAAACAGAGCCCATCGGGGCGTCCCCGACAGAGATGCGCCCACAAGCAGTCGAGTGCATGTTTCTGGTCCAGAATGTTTCAGCAGGGCTATCAGAGCCGCGGTGATTCCCCCAACTTCAGGTTGGCAACCGGAGTAAGCAAGTTCACTGGTGAGTCTAAGCCTGAAACCTGGCTTGAGGACTACCGAGTGGCGGTTCAGATTGGTGGTGGGAATGACGAGGTGGCCATGAAGCATTTGCCCCTCATGTTGGAAGGTTCTGCCAGAGCATGGTTGAATCAGTTACCTCCTAGCAGCATCTACACTTGGGAAGATCTGTCCCGAGTGTTCGTCAGAACATTTGAAGGAACTTGCAAGCGACCAGCTGGATTGACAGAGTTGCAAGTCTGTGTTCAGAAGACGAATGAGACTCTCAGAGAGTATATTCAGAGATGGATCACTTTGCATCATACCATGGAGAACGTGTCTGATCATCAGGCAGTCTGCGCCTTCAAGGATGGTGTTAAGAACAGAGAATTGAGTTTGAAGTTTGGTCGAACCGGAGACATGACCCTGAGTCGGATGATGGAGATTGCTACCAAGTATGCCAACGGCGAAGAGGAAGACCGACTCCGAAGCGGCAAGTGCAAGCCGAGTCAGTCGGAGAAGGGAAACACCAGTCGGAAGCAGAAGCGGAAGGCTGAACCAGCAGCTCCTGGAGAGGCTCTGGCCATGACTCAGGGGAAGTTCAAAGGGAAACCCAAGGGATCCTGGAACCCTAAGAAGGTGAAGGATAAAGAAGGAAACGACGTGATGGATATGCCGTGTCACATCCACACGAAGAAAGATGAAGAGGGCAACATCATTTACCCGAAGCATACCACTCGCCAGTGTCGACTCCTGATCCAGCAGTTCCAAGGAAAACAGTCCAAGGACAAGGAAAAGGAGTCGGACAAGGCTGAAGATAAGGAGGACAGTGAGGGAGGATACCCGCATGTCAACTCCACTCTGATGATCTTCGCAGATGTGGAAAGCAAGAGCCGACTGAAGGTCATTAATCGTGAGGTGAACATGGTTGCCCCAGCGAAACCAAGTTATCTAAGATGGTCCCAAACACCCATCACATTCGACCACCGATCACTGACTCATATTGCCACCCTCAGGGAGGCAAGCTTTAGTGGTCGACCCATTGTCGAAGGCACTCGGTCGACGAAAGTCTTGATGGGCGATGGTAGCGGACTGAACTTGTTGTATGCGCACACCTGCTGAGGGAATGGGCATTCGATGTCCCGATGAGCACCAGTAACATGAGCTTTCATGGAGTTATACCAGGAAAGAAAGCCGAGTCACTCGGCCAAATAGCTATGGACGTGGTGTTTGGTGATTCAAAACATTTTCGCAAGGAGAAGTTGACGTTTGAGGTCGTGGATTTTCAGAGCGCGTACCACGCTATTTTGGGGAGACCAGCTTACGCACGGTTCATGGCTCGACCATGTTACGTGTACCTTAAATTGAAGATGCCCGGCCCCAAAGGAGTGATCACTGTCACCGGTGATCGGAAAAAGGCAAAAGAGTGTTTTCAGAAGGGCTCAAAGATTGCCGATTCGCAGGTGACAGCGGTCGAGTTTGAAGAATATAAGAAAAGCGCAGATCCGAGTGATTTGCTACGATCCAAGAAGCCCGCCAGAGAATCTGCATTTCAGTCGTCCGGTGAGACGAAGCCTGTCCACATTCACCCGACTGACCCCAATGCGGCCCCGACCCACATCTCCACAACACTCGACCCGAAATAGGAAGAAGCGCTCATCCAGTTCCTCCGTGAGAATCGACATTTTTGCATGGAAGCCACCGACATGCCAGTGTTCAGGGGGATCGGGCCGAGCATCGTCTTAGAGTCGACTCATCAGCAAAACCAGTTAAAGAGCATCTTCGGCGGTCCGCCGTCCAGAAGAGAAAGGCTATTGGTGAAGAAGTGGCTCGACTGTTGGCAGCAGGATTTATCCGAGAGATATACCACTCCAAGTGGCTCGCCAATGTTGTCATGGTTCCTAAGAAAGACAACTCACTCCGAATGTGCATTGATTTCAAGCACATCAATCGGGCCTGCCCGAAAGATCATTTCCCTCTCCCCCGCATTGATCAAATTGTTGACTCGACGGCGGGATGTGAGAGATTGTCTTTTCTAGACGCTGATTCTGGGTACCATCAGATCCGTCTGTATGGACCCGATGAGATAAAAACAGCTTTCATCACTCCGTTCGGGTGCTTCTGCTATATCACCATGCCATTCGGCCTCAAGAATGTCGAAGCCACATTTATGCGAATGATTCAGAAGTGCCTGCTCACTCAAATCGGTCGGAATGTGGAATCGTATATGGATGATATCGTGGTCAAGTCACGAAAAGGTTCCGACCTGCTTACTGACCTCGCCAAAACATTTTCCAACCTCAGAAGGTATGATATCAAGCTCAATCCATCAAAGTGTACATTCGGAGTTCCTGGTGGCAAGTTACTCGGTTTTCTCGTTTCCGAACGAGGGATCGACACTAACCCAGAGAAGATCGGCACTATTCTCCGAATGAAACGCCCCGTGCGAGTGCACGATGTCCAGAAGCTTACTGGATGCTTGGCCGCATTAAGTCGATTCATCTCACGACTCGGTGAAAAGGCGTTGCCTCTTTACCGACTGATGAAAAAGGCAGACAAGTTTGAGTGGTCTCCAGAAGCTGATGCAGCGTTTGACGAGCTAAAAGCTCTGCTCTCCACCCAGCCGGATAAGAAGGATGGCAAAGTGAACAAAGGTATATTTGATAAACATGTCATTGATGTGTACCTTAATAATTCTCGTAGTAGTACCTGGATATTTGATACCGGTTCGGTTGCTCATATTTGTAACTCGAAACAGGGACTATGGATTAAACGAAGATTGACTAAGGACTAGGTGATGATGCGTGTCAGAAATGGTTCCAAGGTCGATGTGATCGCCGTCGGACGCTACCTCTACATCTACCTTGTGGATTAGTTTTAGACCTGAATAATTGTTATTTGGTGCAATCGTTGAGCATGAACATCATATCTGGATCTTGTTTAGTGCGAGACGGTTATTCATTTAAATCAGAGAATAATGAGTGTTCTATTTATATGAGTAATATCTTTTATGGTCATGCACCCTTGAAGAGTGGTCTATTTCTGTTGAATCTCGATCGTGGTGATACACATATTCATAATATTGATGCTAAAAGATGCAAAGTTGATAATGATAGTGCAACATATTTATGGCACTGCCGTTTAGGTCATATCGGTGTAAAGCGCATGAAGAAACTCCATGCAGATGGACTTTTGGAATCACTTGATTATGAATCATTTGATACTTGTGAACCGTGCCTCATCGAAAGATGACTAAAACTCGTTCTGGAACAATGGAACGAGCCAATGACTTATTGGAAATAATAGATACCGATGTATGTGGTCCAATGAGTGTTGAGGCTCGTGGAGGGTATCGTTATTTTCTGACCTTCACAGATGATTTGAGCATATATGGGTATATCTACTTAATGAAACACAAGTCTGAAACATTTGAGAAGTTCAAAGAATTTCAGAGTAAAGTTCCTATGATCTGATAGTGGAGGTGAATATTTGAGTTACAAGTTTGGCCTTCATTTAAAACAATGTGGAATAGTTTCACAACTCACGCCACCTGGAACACCACAGTGTAATGGTGTGTCTGGTGTGTCCAAACGTCGTAACCGTACTTTATTAGATATGGTGCGATCTATGATGTCTCTTACCGATTTACCACTATCATTTTGGGGTTATGCATTAGAGACAGTTGCATTCACGATAAATAGGGCACCGTCAAAATCCGTTGAGACGACATCGTATGAACTGTGGTTTGGCAATAAACCTAAGCTGTCGTTTCTTAAAGTTTGGGGATGCGATGCTTATGTCAAAAGGCTTCAGCCTGATAAGCTCGAACCCAAATCGGAGAAGTGCGTCTTCATAGGATACCCTAAGGAAACAATTGGGTAAACCTTCTACCACAGATCCAAAGGCAAGATCTTTGTTGCCAATAATGGAACCTTTCTAGAAAAGGAGTTTCTCTCGAAAGAAGTGAGTGGAAGGAAAGTAACTTGATGACGTAATTGTACCTTCTCTCAATTTGTAAAGTAGCTCATACGAGAAATCTGTTCCCGTGATGCCTACACCAACTAGAGAGAAAGCTAATGATGATGGTCATGAACCTTCAGATCAAGTCACTTTAGAAGCTCATAGGTCAATCATAACACGATCTGCACCATAGTGGTATGGAAATCCTGTTCTGGAAGTCATGTTACTTGACCATGACGAACCTACGAACTATGAAGAAGCTATGATGAGCCCAGATTCCGATAAATGGCTTGAGGCCATGAAATCTAAGATAGGATCCATGTATGAGAACAAAGTATGGACTTTGGTGGATTTTCCCGATGATCGGCGACCCATAGAGAATAAATGGATCTTCAAGAAGAAGACTGACGTTGATGGTAATGTTACTGTCTATAAAGCTCGACTTGTCGTAAAAGTTTTTGACAAGTTTAAGGAGTTGACTACGATGAGACTTTCTCACCCATAGCGATGCTTATGTCTGTCCGAATCATGTTAGCACTTGATGCATTTTATGATTATGAAATCTGGCAAATGGACGTCAAAACTACATTCCTCAATGGATTTCTTAACGAAGAGTTGTATATGATGCAACGAGAAGGTTTTGTCGATCCTACAGGTGGTAACAAAGTGTGCAAGCTCTAGCGATTCTTTTATGGATTGGTGCAAGCATCTCGGAGTTGGAATATACGCTTTCATGAGGTGATCAAAGCATATGGTTTCATACATGCTTTCGGAGAAGCTTGTATTTACAAGAAAGTGAGTGGGAGCTCTATAATATTTCTAATATTGTATGTGGAAGACATATTGTTGATTGGAAATGATATAAAATTTTTGGATAGCATAAAAGGATGCTTGAATAGAAGTTTTTCAATGAAAGACCACGGTGAAGCTGCTTATATATTGGGCATCAAGATCTATAGAGATAGATCAAGACGCTTGATAGGAATTTCAAAAGCATATACCTTGATGAAGTTTTGAAGAAGTTCAAAATGGATCAGTCAAAGAAAGGGTTCTTGCCTGTGTTACAAGGTGTCAAGTTGAGTCAGACTTAATGCCTGACCACTGCAGAAGATAGAGAGAAAATGAAAGTCATTCCCTATGCCTCAACCATAGGTTCTATCATGTATGCTATGTTGTATACCAGACCTGATGTGTGCCTTGCTATAAGTTTAGCAGGGAGGTACCAAAGTAATCCAGGAGTGGATCACTGGACAGCGGTCAAGAACATCCTAAAGTACCTGAAAAGGACTAAGGATATGTTTCTCATTTATGGAGGTTACAAAGTGCTCGTCGTAAATGGTTACGTCGATGCTAGCTTTGACACTGTTCCGGATGACTCCACGTCACAAACCAGATACGTATTTTTATTGAATGGTGGAGTTGTTAGTTGGTGCAGTTCCAAGCATACCGTCGTGGCGGGATCTATGTGTGAAGCGGAGTACATAGCTGCTTCGGAAGCAGCAAATGAAGGAGTCTGGATGAAGGAGTTCATATCCGATCTAGGTGTAATACCTAGTGCATCGGGTCCAATGAAAATCTTTTGTGACAATACTCGAGCAATTGCCTTGGCAAAGGAATCCAGATTTCACAAAAAGACCAAACACATCAAGAGAAGCTTCAACTCCATCTGAGATCTAGTCAAGGAGGGAGACATAGAGATTTGCAAAATACATACAGATCTGAATTTGGCAGATCCGTTGACTAATCCTCTTCCACGAGCAAAACATGATCAGCACCAAGACTCCATGGGTGTTAGAATCATTACAATGTTATCTAGATTATTGACTCTAGTGCAAGTGGGAGACTGAAGGAAATAGGCAAGGATAAAGTTGTTATTTTATATTTCCTCATTGATGATAAATGTTTATTATTCATGCTAGAATTGTATTAACCGGAAACTTGATACATGTGTGGATACATAGACAAAACACCATGTCCCTAGTATGCCCCTACTTGACTAGCTCATTGATCAAAGATGGTTAAGTTTCCTAGCCATAGACATGTGTTGTCATTTGATGAACTAGATCACATCATTAGGAGAATGATGGGATGGAGAAGACCCATCCGTTAGCTTGGCATCATGATTATTCAGTTTTATTGCTATTGCTTCCTTCATGTCAAATACATATTCCTCTGACTATGAGATTATGCAACTCCCGGATACCGGAGGAATGCCTTGTGTGCTATCAAACGCCACAACGTAACTGGGTGATTATAAAGATGCTCTACAAGTGTCTCCTAAGGTGTTTGTTGGGTTGGCATAGATCGATATTAGGATTTATCACTCCGAGTATCTGAGAGGTATCTCTGGGCCCTCTCGGTAATGCACATCATAAGAAGCCTTGCAAGCAATGTGACTGTTGAGTTAGTTGTGGGATGATGCATTACAGAACGAGTAAAGAGACTTGCCAGTAACGAGATTGAACTAGGTATGAAATCAAATCTCGGGCAAGTAACATACCGATGACAAAGGGAATAATGTATGTTGTCATAACGGTTCGACCGATAAAGATCTTCGTAGAATATGTGGGAACCGATATGAGCATCCAGGTTCCGCTATTGGTTATTGACCAGAGAGGTGTCTCGGTCATGTCTACATAGTTCTCGAACCCGTAGGGTCCGGACGTTTAACATTCGATGACGATTTGTATTATATGAGTTATGTGATTTCGTGACCAAATGTTGTTCAGATTCCCAGATGAGATCACGAATATGAAGTGGAGTCTCGAAATGGTCGAGAGGTAAAGGTTGATATATTGGATGATAGTATTCGGACGCTAGAAGTGTTCCAGAATGTATCGGGTACATATCGGAGTATCGGGGGGTTACCGGAACCCACCGGGGGAAGATATGGGCCATATGGGCCATAGAAGGGAGGCACACCAGCCCACAAGGGGTGGCGCCCCCCTCCCCCCCCCCACCAACACCACCAGGGAAGGAGGCCGAATAGGATTAGGAGCAGGGGGCGGCGCCCCCCCTCTTTCCTTCTCCCCCCTCTCTTCCCCTCTTTCCCCCTTCCGGTAAAAGGAAAGGGGGGCCGAATCTAACTAGGAGCCCAAGTAGGATTCCTCCTATTTGGGAGCGGCGCTGACTCCCTCCCCCTCCCTCCTTTATATACGTGGGGAGGGGGCGCTTATAACACACATCAATTGTTCCTAGCCATGTGCAGCGTCCCCTTCCACAGTTTACGCCTCCAGTCATATTCTCGCAGTGCTTAGGCGATGCCCTGTGCGGATCACTTCACCATCATTGTCACCACGCCGTCGTGCTGACAGAACTCGTCTACTTCCTCGACACTCTGTTGGATCAAGAGCTCGAGGGATGTCATCGCGCTGAACGTGTGCAAAACTCGGAGGTGTCATACATTCGGTACTTGATAGGTTGGAATGAGAAGAAGTTTGACTACATCAACCGCGTTAAGCAAACGCTTCCACTTCCGGTCTACAAGGGTACATGGACACACTCTTCCCCTCTCATTTCTATGCATCTCCTAGATAGATCTTGCGTTGAAATTGTGTGCTATGTTTCCCAAAAAGATCGAAGAGCTCAGTTTTAATGATGGGCATATGCACTTGTTGCCAACGTCCGTGCTCTGCCTCACACCCATGCTGCACCTTGCCAGTTCATGAACTGCCATTCCCCCTCCCCCCCATTAACGATGTGTCCGCTCTTTTTCTACCACGACTGAAGCACCTCGAGCTTGTTGATGTTTGCATCCCAAAGGATGACATGGAGCGCCTGCTCGATGGCTGTATTGCACTTGAGTACCTTCGTCTTCAGGCAATCAATAGGTTGAGTAGCTTCCACATCACCTCCATGACTCTTTGGACTATTTATGTTTGTTCTAGTGCTATAGCAAGAGATCACATAAGGTGTATCACAATATGTTCATTGAGGACACGCATTCACTTGAGAGATTACTTGTAGTTGACCAACAAAGTCCAACAAGAATCAATGTCATTTCTGCACCGAAATTGATAGTGGTGGGCTACTCGTCTGTCAAATACTCTAAACTTGTTATTAGATCCACACCCGTTCAGGTACAACAGTTGTCTTCTTCCTCTTCTTCTTTAAATTAACAATATTTCTAGTTTGAAGATGTATTTTTGTTTGCATCTAGAATCTGCGTTGTGAAGGTCTTGGCAGTAGAATCTATCGGCCCCAACCTGAACCAAGTTGTCAGTTTCCTAAGATGCTTTCCGTGCCTAGAGAAGACATATATTGAGGTGATGCTCCTTTCCTGTTAAATGTTAACCATAAGGGAGTTCAATTTTTAATACCTTTTCCAAAGTTTACAGTGATAACGTACTATGATTTCTGAAGGAATTTTCGAGGATTCCAGTACATACATGTTTTCCCCCATATTGGTTGCTTGATTCATATGGTTACAATCCATTAGCATTTCTCCTTTAGATTCATCTATACTAGGAAGAAGCCTACATTTTTCAAGATTGTAATCAAATGCCCAAGTTAATCATGTAGGATAGAAGATGACACGTCACTCTATTAGTGTATTTTAGAAATCCTGCAAACCAAATAGGCCTGTAGTGGTGTTCAAAACTGCATGTAGGCACTAATGCGTTATCTTTTTTTGGAAATAAGATTAGGCCTGGTAGTGGATAATGTGGTACAATATAACAATCACATTGAATGCCTTGATTTGCATCTCCCGAAAATTACTTTGAACTCCTACCGAGGGGCCTTACCGTAGATCATATTCGTCAGGTTCTTTGTTGTCAAAGCAAGGGTGCTAAAGGTAATGAGGCTTGCCCTACATTTATTTCGCAAAAATGAATGGTTTGTTGATCAGCATCCGCAGCTACGGGAGAATGGAAAAGGCTCCGAAGAAGCTGAATTTCATTTTGGAACTTCAGTTGACAGAATAATTGATAGTCATTCTGTCAAGCCCTTACATGACTTGTCAGTCGCTGATCCCTTTGCAGAAATGATGAGGTTTTGAATGAAGCCTTACAAGTGGTAATATCAGTCTGAACCTCTCTTATGTCCATGTTCAACTGATCAGCGCGGGCGTCTGCAGCTGCATCAGTCGAATTTCATTTCTAATATCAGTGTGAACATTGTAATCTTCGAATTTCAGCCATATAACTCTGGAATTTGAACCTTGTAACATTTTGGGCTTTTATCGTACAATTGTTGAAATGACATCATATGAGACTCGTCTATAGGTAATACTATTTTAACCTTAATATGCAATGGACTCAGAATTTATTTACCATTCTCGAATATTTTTCCCATGCCAATTTCATCGCAAATGATCTGTATAGCTTACTCAACTGCAATCTTCGACATTATTGCACACAGTTGGTTTCTTCAACTTTGTGCCTTGTAGAGCGCATAATTAATTATCGCACTCGAGTGTCCATCATTACCCTTCTATGTAGCTTTGACCTCATCACCCATGGGTAAACTTATGGTCGAAGTCATTCCACACACTTCATTTTTGCAAAGCTTTTTGCCAATAAACGCCCATGAATTGCCCCTCTTCTAACCGACGCGTGTCCAAACTAGCCGGGCGGGAAGCTTGCGCAGTTGTGCATGGTAACCTGGGCGGTTGCGCAGGAACATGCTCACAAACGATACATTTGCCGCCTCTTCGAGCTCATGCGTGGTCAAACGAAGCGCGTGTGGAATGCTCAAGAGTGCAATGGAATCCTCCGCTATGAACGCGGTGATAAGACATGATAATTACAAGCCGGCCGGCCCCATTTATTTAAGTATTCATTTAACCCTTGTATCTCTTCAACCTTTCGGTTGCACCCAAGTATTGCAAGAAGCACACCCACGACAACAAATTATTAGAGGGTATCCTGAGCGGCTCCAATGGCGCTCTATGCGGCTGCCGACAACAAGCAGTAGTTCACCATGCATGCCGCCGTGGACACCCACAGAAGGTTCATGGAGCTCTGATTGGTGTACACCAACAACCCGGTCTTTGTGGAGAACTCCGTCCACACCATGGAGTTGTTGCTTGCTTAGGAGAAGTACAAGGTGGTTGGGTTCAACCTCGAGTACGCCCGCGCTCGTGTCGGGTCTCATCACAAGGTCGCTATAACCTAGATGTGTGTGTGCAATCACGTTCTCGTCTACTGAGGGAGTCCTGGATTAGGGGGTCCTCGGACAGCCGGACTATGTACTGTGGCCGGACTGTTGGACTATGAAGATACAAGATAGAAGACTTCATCCTGTGTCCAGATGGAACTCTCCTCGGCGTGGAAGGCAAGCTTGGCGATTCGGATATGTAGATTCCTTTCTCTGTAACCGACTTTGTGTAACCATAACTCCCTCTGGTGTCTATATAAACTGGAGGGATTAGTCCGTAGGACGACAATCATAATCTCATAGGCTAGACTTCTAGGGTTTAGCCATTACGATATCATGGTAGATCGACTCTTGTAATACTCATATTCATCAAGATCAATCAAGAAGGAAGTAGGGTATTACCTCCATAGAGAGGGCCCGAACCTGGGTAAACATCGTGTCCCCCGCCTCCTATTACCATTAGTCTTAGACGCACAGTTCGGGATCCCCTACCCAAGATCCGCCAGTTTGACACCAACATTGGTGCTTTCATTGAGAGTTCCGCTGTGACGTCGAAGATAGGCTTGATGACTCGCCTTGTTTTCAAGGACAACATCACCTCCAGGGGAGCCCTGACCTTAGGCCAAACCCTCCGGCTGGGTGGCTTTACCATGGTTGCTCGCTCGGCTGTCGGGCCGACGATGACTTCTCGTGTCATCCAAAATCGCCTCCGCGTCAGCTCAGAATACTCCGAACAGATGGATCCAACGGAGTTGTCGTCCTTAACGAACTCCTGGACCGCATCGCCACCCTAGGAGTCTCTACAGACTACAATCAGATTGGGCTTAAACCCGATCAAAGAAAAATTGAATCTCCACCGATCACCCATCAGATAGCGGTATTGGAGGAGCAATGCGACGACTCTTCCCCTATGTTGAGGGAGAACTATGTTCAGATCTCCGAGCTCACAGAGCCGGATAATCACCCGCGAGAAGACCTGCCCCGCACTCCGAACTTAGAATCGAACTGTGGGCCTAAGAAATTGGTTGATATCCCGGAGCCCGAACTATTAAGCTCGGAAGTTTCTCAAGCTCTTGATCCCAGATTGGGTCAAGGTTCGAACTTAAATCCACCCACCCACCCAGATATAAGCAATCTTACCCACATCAGACAGCAGTCCCATGAAACGGTCCATCAGTCCATCACTTTTGGGCTAGATTCCTTCTTGTCAAGGACAAGATCAAAGACTGCCATGATGAAGACGCAATCTCATTATTCTGCCAAAATTGCACGGGCGAGGGAATCCTCAATGCAATCAATTGCCGTCACGTATCACACTTCGCTGACCTAGCAACCATAGTACAGAAGTACTTTGCAATGGAGAGCGCCTGGATAACTCAGGCAGCCTCTTGGGAGCCACCTGTTCCTACTAAACCCCTTGTCCGAACAAAAGGGTGCACCCTCGCCGGTCGCCCGATCCAGTAATCAAGAAATCAAAGCCCATTGCGAGGCACAGAACCGTCCTAGAAGGATGGCTCGATGGGCCATGCAAGATACACACAACACCAGATAACATACCAGCCCACAGCCTTAGAGCATGGTGGATACTCCGGCAGGTGGCCAAGAGCGGCAAGGGCCTCCTTATCAAGAATACCGTAGAGCAACATCCCACGAAAAACAACAACCATATAGTGCTGACAGTCTTCGAGACTTTCGCCTCAAACAATAGGCGCAAAAGAGCACTCCGCGGCCTCGCTGAAGTCTGCCAAGTTGCAACAATAAACCCCTGGAATGACACGGCCATAACTTTCAATGCCAGTGACGAACCAAAACTCAGAATAGTCCGGGCACCTGCGCACTGGTCCTTAGTCCAATTATAGACGGTTTTCGGAATACCAAAGTTCTCATGTACGGCGGTAGCGGACTAAACCTCATTTACGAAGAAACCCTCAACAAAATGGAAATAGACAGGAGCCGCATTGAGCAAAGCAGCACGACTGTCGGTGTCAAAACCGGCGGATCTCGGGTAGGGAGTCCCGAACTGTGCGTCTAGGCGGATGGTAACAGGAGACAAGGGACACAATGTTTTTACCCAGGTTCGGGCCCTCTTGATGGAGGTAAAACCCTACGTCCTGCTTGATTAATATTGATGAATATGGGTAGTACAAGAGTGGATCTACCACGAGATCAAGGAGGCTAAACCCTAGAAGCTAGCCTATGGTATGATTGTTGTAATGTATGTTGTCCTACGGACTAAAGCCCTCCGGTTTATATAGACACCTGAGATGGCTAGGGTTACACAGAGTCGGTTACAATGGTAGGAGATCTACATATCCGTATTGCCAAGCTTGCCTTCCACGCCAAGGAAAGTACCATCCGGACACGAGCCGGAGTCTTCAATCTTGTATCTTCGTAGTCTGGGAGTCCGGCGAATATTGATAGTCCGGCTGTCCGGACACCCCTAGTCCAGACTCCTCAAGAGCCTCTGAACCAGTCTTCAATGACGATAAGTCCGCGCGATAATGTTCGGCATTGCAAGGCGGGTTCCTCCTTGAATAATCCAGAGAAGATCATGAACACCAGGATAGTGTCCGCTCGCAAAATAAATTCCACATTCCACCGTAGAGAGAATAAAATGTACACTTAGTTCAATCTGCGACGATTATGCGGCGCGACATCACACCGCCACCAAGCCTTTGTTTGAATTACTATACCACCTCAAAGACGCTTTAGCGAAGCGGTTTCCTTGGCACGCCTTGTCGAGCAGAGATCGTGTTCCCTTTATTCCGGATTCTCATCAATACGTGTGGGGTAACCCAACCGTGCCATTGATGGTGGCGCTTGGGAGATAAGCGAGTTTTACCAGGCTGGTGGGGGACGCATAGTTTTGTCCGCCTATATATAAGGGATAAGGATTCACCTTCTCACCTACGCCTTCTTCCTCCTTTGCTTATCCATCCTCGCGAACACAAGCTCCAACACCCGAGCTCAGATCTCGCCGACCTTCTCCGAATATGTCCGGAGCGGAGGCAAATGGTTGGCCTCCACCGCTAAGGAGGAGGACATCACCAAGCTTCTTGGCGCCGGATACCTTTCGCGATATCGCGCGATCGGCTTCCCGACGAGGGGCAGCTCATCCCTACCCCTGGGCCTCAAGAGAGGGTCGTCTTTCTCCCCCACTTCCTCCGCGGACTGGGCTTTCCGCTCCATCCATTTGTCCGGGGCTCATGTTTTACTACAGCCTGATTTCCACGATCCGGCGCCAACTTCATCCTCAACATCTCGGCGTTTATCGTCAGGTGCGAGGCCTTCCTCTCGCATCCGCCCCACTTCGCTCAGGCTCAAGACCTTCAACATCAAGCCGAAGGTTGTGAAGGGCACGCAAGCGGAGTGCGGAGGAGCCATGTTGGGCAAATTGCCCAACGTACCTTGGCTCGAAGGGACCTTTGTGGACTCCGTCAAGGGGTGGCAATCGGGGTGGTTCTACATCACCGAGCCGCGCAAACCTACATGGGCGGCGGCCCCCAAGTTCAGATCTGGTATCCCCACGCAGCTCACCTCCTGGAAAGAGAAGGGCTTGCAGTGGGGCAATCCGGTGGAGGTGACGGGACTCCGAGCCTGCATCAAGAAGATGGTGAGCAATAGGCTCAGGCTCGTCGACGTGGTCCAAGTCATGCTCATCCGGCGGATCCTCCCATGCCAAGAACGGGCATTCAATTTGTGGGAGTTCAATCCGGAAGAGCACCAGGCGCTAAGCGGGCTCTTCGATACAACATACTGGCGCGCTGGAGGGTGCTGTTCAAGGCGCCAAGCCAAGCCCCGTCCCGCTTCCGAAGACCGCAGATTTCGCTCGCAGTATCCAACTGACGAGGTAAGTGATTCAACCCCATTACGGGACACTTGTGATAATTAGATTGACTCTAGTGAGGTTTCATTCTGCCTGTTCCTTTGACAGGAATGGATGGAGAAGGCCGAGCTGCTCATCAGCCCGGCTCCCATGCCAGAAGATCCAGTGGATGCCCGCTTAGCAGAGCTGCTGGTTCCGGCTCCGCACGTGGTGCCGGAGAAGAAGGCCAAGAACGTGGCTGCGGGGACTCGAAAGAGTTCCCGCAATCAGGCGTCTGACGACGACGAGGACTCCTCCCCTGAAGACGAGGAGGAGGAGTATTCCCTCCCGAAGGAGGGAGAGAAGAAGAGGAAGGCTTCCCGATCGGGAGGCCAAGGGTCCAAGAGGGGAGAACTATCCCCCCGGACAGTTTCGCCAACACCAGCGTTGGCGAGGATGAGTGGCCTCCAAGGGCCAGGCGTCCGGCCAGATAGTAAGTACCCGGATCCTTTATATGCGTATTTTCATGTCACATAGTGTCCTTCTAACGCCGCATTCCATCCATAGTCTGGCCGATGACAATCTCCCCGACTCATCGAGCGGGTCGTTGGCCTCGTAAGATGTGAATTCACTTCCGACCGCCTCCACCCCACGCGCCGACGAGGACGTCGAGGTGGGATCCTAGAGAGGGACCCATCAAGAGGAGGCTCCGGAGGCGCCGTCAGGCGACCTCCCGGACTTTGCGCCGGACTCTACCTTGGAACCCGCAATGGTTCCAGAGTCCGGCAAGCGGCCCCTTCGAAAGAAGGGCAAGACTGTGACACCGGCGGCCTCCGTCCAACCGGAGGCGCCGGATAACTTGCTGGAGGCGCTTAAAGGCGCTTCCATTGAGGAAGAATACCGCACTATCATGAGTGCGGTGATTCAAAAGGTTCAGCTCGCCAAAAGTGGGCTGACCGACGCCTGCAGCAGCCTTTTAACAGGCTTTGAGGTAAGAAGTTAAAATTATGTAATGTAATACCGCATAGACAGTAGCACCTGATGCTTAGTTCGGTGTTCGGAAAGAAAAGCCGGACTGAGGATCTAACAAGATATTCGCAGGGTTGCTAAAAATATGTCAATATGGGTTTGCAGGCTGCGCTGCTGGCCTCTGCCGCATTAACGGCGGAGGTCGAAAAGTTAAAGCAGGATCTCGAGCGGTCCGAGCAAGAGCTCGGCCATGCCTAGAGGCAGCTCGAGGAAAAAGAAGGTGAATGACACCACCTTGAATAAGTACCTTACAGAAAAGGATTTCGGTTGCAAATAAAATTAACAAGGATAATATGTGCATCGCAGGGGCCACTAACGAGGTGGCAGCCCTGAAGGATGTTGTCCGCGTCGAACGCAAAGGCGGCCACGCAGAACGGGCTGAGCGAGAAAAGCAAGAGGCACGGTGGCGGAAGTTCGGCAAGAGCTCCGTGCTCTCATGGAAAAACATGAGAGTTTGGAGCGTGACTCAAGACTCGAGAGTCCGAGCTTGCCTCGCCTCGAAGTGCCAAGTCCGCCAAGGCCGAGGCCCTGTAAGGCCCTTCAGAGGTTGAGGACATAAAGAAGATAGCGGCGGTAAGGCGTTTTTCATGCAAAGCAGGCATGTTAATGTGAACTACCCGACACTTACCCGCATTCGAGCTCTCGATGTTTGCGATCTGCCACATAGTGCGCCCGATGCCGCCAGATTCTATCGTGGCAAGGAGGGAGCTCACGGAGAAGGTCTTATGGTCTCAAGACTCGAGGCCGGCCATCCGGTGCCCCCAGCGACCAGTGAAGCAGCTGGTCGAACTCCACAAGGTAGCCGAGGAGGCCATGAAGGGCCTCATAGTCCGGTCAGGCTCGGACAGGCCATGCTCGGTAGCTACTTTGGCCTCAGTCGGCGGCTGGTGGATGCATGCCCCAGCTGGATGTAGTCAAGCGCCCGCTTTGATCGAAGGCGCCAGAGGGCCCTTGCCCGCATAAAGGTGCAATGGGGCAAATTGATGCGGAGAAGCTTCACGGACCTACCGCCAAGGGGCAAGGAGTATCGCACGCCGAGAAGTATTAAAATTGTCTGAAGGGAGCCTGCGATATTGCGTATGAGTGCTCCCAAATGTAATCTTTGAGTGAACTCGCTGTGTATTTATCCTTGGCGCTGAAAACTTCGTTCATATGCGCCATGAGCAACGCTTGTTTAATTTAAAATATTACCTTCTATGCGGCCGTGTGTAAAATCTGAGAGATGGCAAGTCGTTGGCTTCAGCCCCCAAGCCACGAGTGCTGGGGTGTTCAGGATAAACTTGAACACTCTTGTTCCCATTTTTGGGTCCATCTAGGGAGGCGCTCAACACGACGAACAAGGCAACCGGACTTATAATGCTTGAACACTCTCACTTAGCCATAGAATTCTATAATTTTAAATTTCAGCGAAGCCCTCGGTATTCGAAGACCGAATCAGGGCGCTATCCACGCCTTCATCGGACATTATCCGAACTTCGCTCGGCGGCGTGAGTCTTTATGACCCGAAAAACCTCTCGAACAGCGACCAGTCTCTTGCCTTATCATGCCGCCAGTTTTAGCTTTCCATCGAGGCGTTAACCTGGCTCAACCGGGCGCAATCGCAGATGGTTCTCCCAAAGGCTACCTTAGCCGACGAACGGAACTTAAGGCACCAAAACATGGGAGCCGGGCAAACCCAACTATTGACCCAAGACATGATTCGGAGCCGATTCATATAATGCTATAAGTTCGGGGTGCCGCACTTGTGAAAGTGTTCGGACTTTATCACACCATAGAGTGGGGAACATAAGCCCCCGGTGTATTATGCAGTACCAAAATATACGGGTGCCAGATGTCATATAATGAGCATATATATATATAATGTAATGCAATTGCGATCATAAAGGTGCTGCATTATTAATGAAATAGAAGTCTGCTAGTAGAGCGGACTGATACAAATAGTGCGGTAAGCAAGGGATTTGTACTAAATAAACATGTCCCCCTCCAGGGATGAGCTGCGGATTTGGTGTATATAATCGAATTTAATGCTCGTGATTGAGACCACCTAAGTGTTCGGCGCGGCATTCTTTAGTCCCTCGCTATTGCATCATGAGTTCGGCAGTTTCACCGCGGGACAGGGCTTCTGGTTAACAGAGTCCTGTGTACAAAAAGAAGAAGAAGAAAAATAAAAACAGAGAGGCACATTTGCGAGCCCCCAGTGTGGTCGAACCGCACTCTGGGTCCGTTGTGATCGTGCCCCCTCCCTTGTGCCCATGGTATCTCCAAAGCGTAATGATGTACGCGGAGTGTTATTCTTGCGATCATACGCGGGCGAGGGTTGGGGCAGCATTGCTACGCGTGCTCTGATCGCGCCAGGTGGTCTTGGTTGGCATTGCTCCGGGCGCGCTTTGCTGTGTCCGGCCGTTTAACGACCGGACTCGAGAATTGCCTTAGAAGGCTGCTCAGATTTCGCCATGAGTCAGCCAGTATGTTCCTCCGCTCGGAGGGAGCGCCCAGATTCCCATTGACCGTGATGACTCCACGAGGGCCTGGCATCTTGAGCTTTAGGTATGCATAGTGCGGCACCGCGTTGAATTTGGCAAACGCGGTTCGTCCGAGCAGAGCGCGATAGCCGCTGCGAAACGGGACTATGTCGAAGATTAACTCTTCACTCCGGAAATTATCCGGGGATCCAAAGACCACTTCTAGTGTGACTGAGCCTGTGCAGTTGGCTTCCACTCCTGGTATGACACCTTTAAAGGTTGTCTTTGTAGGTTTAATCCTTGATGAGTCTATGCCCATTTTGCGCACTGTATCCTGATAAAGCAGGTTCAGGCTGCTGCCGCCGTCCATCAGGACTCTCGTGAGGTGGAACCCATCGACGATTGGGTCTAGGACTAATGCGGCGAATCCGCCATGGCGTATGCTGGTCGGATGGTCTCTTCGATCGAAAGTGATCGGACAAGAGGACCATGGGTTGAACTTTGGGGCGACTGGCTCCATCACGTAGACGTCCCTTAGTGCGCGTTTCCTCTCCCTCTTGGGTATGTGGGTCGCGTATATCATATTCACCATCCGTACTTGTGGGGGAAAACCCTTCTGTCCTCTGTTTTTTTGGCGGCGGGTCTCTTCCTCATCGCCGCTATTTAGCCCCTTGTCATTGTTTTCGCAATTAACTTGCCGGCCTGCTTGAACACCCAGCAATCTCTATTGGTGTGGTTAGCTGGCTTTCGTGAGGTGCCATGTATCCGCATAAGCGGTCGAGTATCCGTCCAGATTGGACGGACCCGGTGGTTCTTTAAATGGCTTCTTCCGCTGACCGGGTTTAGAGCCTCGGAATCCGGCATTGACTGTCATATCCTCCTTATCGTCGCCGTTAATTTGGCGCTTGTTTTTGTTTCGACGTGACCTGCCGTTGTTGTCCTTAGTATCCGGACTGCCAGAATTTTTACGGAGATTGTTGCTGTGGGCTAGCCAGCTGTCCTCCCCGCACAAAAGCGGGTCATTAACGATGTGAGGGCTGCCATGGATTTCGGCTTTTCCTGCCCCAGGTGCCGGGCTAGCCATTCGTCCTAGATGTTATGTTTGAAGGCTGCAAGGGCCTTTGCGTCCGGACAATCGACGATTTGATTTTTCTTCGTCAAGAACCGTGTCCAGAATTGTCTGGCCGATTCGTCTGGCTGCTGAATGATGTGGCTTAGGTCATCGGCGTCTGGTGGTCGCACATATGTGCCTTGGAAGTTATCAAGGAATGCGGCCTCCAGGTCTTCCCAACACCCAATTGACTCTGCGGGCAGGCTGTTAAGCCAATGCCGAGCTGGTCCTTTAAGTTTGAGTGGGAGGTACTTGATGGCGTGGAGATCGTCGCCGCGGGCCATATGGATGTGGAGAAGATAATCTTCGATCCAGACCGCGGGGTCTGTTGTGCCATCGTAAGATTCGATGTTTACGGGTTTAAACCCTTCGGGGATCTGATGGTCCATTACTTCGTCAGTGAAGCATAGCGGGTGTGCGGCGCCCCTGTATTGAGCGATATCGCGACGCAGCTCGAGAGAGCGCTGTTTGCTGTGTTTGGCCCGGCCGGGGTTATTGTATCCGGCATGACAGTATTCGTCGTGGGTCGTAGGGCGCCCACGTGATCCATAGATGGATCTGGATTGCCTTGCTTTGTCCTCCAATATGTCTCGCAAGTCCGCGCTGCCCTCTTGGCTTCAGACTTTTGTAGCGATGCCGGGTATGGTCTTGGCTGGGGCCTGGATGCCTCTCTGTCCACGACCACGGGTGGTCGGTCACCCATATCGTCGCTGGTGATGGAGGTACGATGCTTCCTCCTCTAATCGGGGAGTAGCTTGCGCCTTGGGTAACTTTTGAGGGACGCTCGAGTTTATACTCTTCGGCCGCGAGGACCTCAGTCCATCGATCGGCAAGCAGGTCCTGATCAGCTTGAAGCTGCTGCTGCTTTTTCTTTAGGCTGTTTGCTGTGGCGATAAGCCTACGCTTGAAGCGCTCTTGTTCGACGGGATCCTCGGGTACAATGAATTCGTCATCGTTGAGGCTTGCTTCGTCTTCGGAGGATGGCATATAGTTATGATCCTCAACCTATTCGTCTGCCGCCCCCTCATGAGGGCTTGCTTCTGCATCCTCCTGCGCTGAGTCTTGCTGGAGGGGATTGTCTTCGGCACTCTCTGGGGTATTATTATCTCATGTGCCGGAATCTCCATTCTTGCTGTGGCGAGATTTAGATCGGCGCCGCTGACGCCGGCGTTTGGGCTGTTTCTTTAAATGATCTGCCTCCGCTGTTTCTTTGCTGTCCCCATCTTTTGGGGTATCCACCATGTATACGCCGATGACGAGGTGGTTTTCCATTGCCCTCGTGGGCGCTGGTTCTCGTTCGCTCCGCATCGCCGCCCATAGCGTCGATGTCTTCGAGTCGTAGTCTAGCATGTCGGTTAGATCGCCGACGATGGCTATAAAGTGGGTGGTGGGTGGGCTCAATTTCTTCGTCGTCTCAGATCTCAACCATCCTCGCCATAATCCGCCAGACTCTCCGATAACGAGAGATGCTTTAGTGAATTCAAGATATCGCCAAAGGCGAGCATTGAAGATGTCCGCGGTGGTGAATTCCATAACCGCGCCTAATCCGATCGATTGGTAGGGGCGTGGGAGGTTCGGAGTCCGCGAGGAGTCCGCGCCGGAATCACGAAGTTTCGCAGGGACAAGATTAGTGTTCGCCCATCGCCGTGGATGTTGGAGCACCCAAGGCGGCGCTTCTATCCACCGCCTCGATCTGGCGACGGCTCCGGGCGATGGCGGAGCGACCTGCAGGCGCGCCACCAAGGCACTGCTCGGTGGCGAGCTAAATCATGCCCGCTGCCACAAAGGCGGGCGCGCTGGCTGTAGGCTCGAGTCCGTCAAGATCAAGTCTCCGCGACATCGGCCGTGAAGTTCAAGCTTCAAATCTGACCGGACGGCCAGGGCGAAGCTTCGATCCGCTCCAGATGGCTGCTTAATTGCCCGCATCGCGGCCACCGAATACGAAGATCTGCCCAGGAGAAAAGTCTCACCCGACAGCGTTGTTGGTTGAAGATGCCATCAAGCCTATCGGTGATGACACGAGGAACTCTCAATGAAAGCACCAATGTCGGTGTCAAAACCGCGGATCTCGGTAGGGGGTCCCGAACTGTGCGTCTAGGCGGATGGTAACAGCAGACAAGGGACACAATGTTTTTACCTAGGTTCGGGCCCTCTTGATGGAGGTAAAACCCTACGTCCTGCTTGATTAATATTGATGATATGGGTAGTACAAGAGTGGATCTACCACGAGATGAAGGAGGCTAAACCCTAGAAGCTAGCCTATGGTATGATTGTTGTAATGTATGTTGTCCTACGGACTAAAGCCCTCCGGTTTATATAGACACCGGAGATGGCTAGGGTTACACAGAGTCGGTTACAATGGTAGGAGATCTACATATCCGTATTGCCAAGCTTACCTTCCACGCCAAGGAAAGTACCATCCGGACACGAGCCGGAGTCTTCAATCTTGTATCTTCGTAGTCTGGGAGTCCAGCGGATATTGATAGTCCGGCTGCCAGACACCCCCTAGTCCAGGACTCCCTCAACGACCTTCCGAGGAATTATCCCCAGTCGGGAGGCACGGTGTGCGGGAAAAATCACACTCGATGTGGTATTCGACACGCCGGAGAACTATCAGTCCGAAGAGATAACCTTTCAGGTGGCCCCTTTTAACAGTGGATATCACGCCCTTTTAGGGCGAGATGCATTTGCAAGCTTCCAAGCTATACCTCATTACGGTTACATGAAGCTCAAGATGCTCGGTCCCAATGGAATCATCACTCTCGCTAGAAATCCGGATAAAGCACTCCGCACCGAAAACAAAACCGCCGCCCTAGTCCTTGAGGCATTATCTCAAGCCCTCGCGGCCGAAGAATTAACCGCATTGCGCTCCATGGTGGATAGGGACGAGGTGATACTCAACAAGCGATCCAAATACACCTCCTTTAAACTAGCAGACGAAATAGTCAAATTCCAGGTCCACCCAGCAGACTCCACAAAGACAGCATCCATCGGGGCATAGCTGGACCCCCACGGTTTGACGCTGCATAGCGGGCGTTCTTACGCGAAAACTGGGACATATTTGCCAGGCACCCTTCTGATATGCCAGGAATCCCACGCAGACTGGCCGAACATAGCCTAAACATACTGATGGGATACAAGCCGGTGAAGCAAACATTATGGCGCTTTTCCGAACCCAAACGGCAAGCCATGGGAGAAGAGCTAGCCAAGTTACTCAAAGCCGGATTCATTGGAGAAATAAAACACCCGGACTGGCTAGCAAACCTGGTGATGGTACTAAAGAAGGACAAATCCTGGCGCCTATGTGTCGATTTCAAGGACCTCAACAAGGCTTGCCCTAAGGATCCCTTTCCCCTCCCTCGCATCAATCAGATCTTCGGTGCTACCACAGGACATGACTCACTGTGTTTCCTCGACGCATACTCTGGATACCATCAAATCAAGATGAAGGAGACCGACCAGGCCGCAACGGCATACATAACCCCATACGGGCCTTTCTGCTTCAACACCATGCCTTTCGGGCTCAAAAACGCCGGTGCCACCTATCAACACATGATTCAAACATGCCTGGAGAAACAAATCGGCAACACAGTTGAAGCATACGTGGATGATGTAGTCATCAAAACTAGGCACGTCGAATCCTTAATAGACGATCTGCCTCTCACATTTGGCAACCTCCGAACATATGACATCAAGCTCAATCTGGAAAAGTGTGTTTTCGGTGTTCCCACTGGAAAGCTTCTGGGGTTCATCGTTTCCAATAGAGGAATTTAGGCAAACCCTGCTAAAATACGAGCTTCGTCACAGTTGGCTACCCCAACAGACCTTAAACAGGTCCAAAAATTATCCGGATGTGTGGCAGCTTTAAGTCGCTTTATCTCCAGACTAGGAGAAAAGGCATTGCCGCTGCATCGCCTTCTCCGGCACACCGAACACTTCGAGTGGACGGATGCGGCAACGACCAGATTAGAAGAAATAAAGGCTCTTCTAGCAAGCAACCCAATCCTGGTCGCGCCAAACGTCGGCAAACCCATGTTATTATACATATCGGCCACACACCAAGTCGTGAGCGCGGTGCTCGTCATCGAACGAGAGGAGGATAGACACAAATTTCTGCTCCAGAAGCCGGTATACTACGTATCCACCGTCCTCACACCATGCAAATCCCGGTACCCTCGTTACGAAAAAATAGCATATGCGGTTTTTATGGCATCCCGGAAGCTACGACACTACTTTCAAGAGTGTTTGATTACGGTGGCCTCTGAAGTACCCCTCAATGACATAATAAACAACCGCGACACTATGGGCCGGATTTCCTAGTGGGCCATTGAGCTCCTTCCATACAACATACCATACAAACCATGCAGGGCCATTAAATCTCAAGTATTGGCTGACTTCGTCGCCGAATGGACAGAAGCCGAACTCCCTAAAGAGTACGACACATACTCTAACTGGATTATGCACTTTGACGGCTGTAAAATGTTGGCAGGCCTAGGGGTGGGCATTGTCCTAACATCCCCTACCGGAGATATTGTTCAGTATGTCCTACAAATATTGTTCACGGACTCCAACAATGCAGCGGAATACGAAGCCTTATTACATGGTCTTCGGATGGCCGTCTCCATGGGCATACAACGCCTGGAAGTGCGCGGGGACTCAAACCTCGCAATATCTCAAATAAATGGAGATTTCGATGCCAAAGATCCAAAGATGGCGGCTTATCGTAATGCCGTTCTCAAAATGTAGGCTCGGTTCGAGGGGCTCAAGTTTCACCATGTGGCTCGAGAAAGTAACCAAGTAGCGGATGTCCTTCCTCGTATCGGTGCTAAGCGCGACCCCGTCCCACCTAACATCTTTCTGTAAAGGCTTTCTAAGCCACCCGTGGTGTGGCAAGGGGAGAGCGGTAACACCAATCCGGATCCGAATACAACCCCAGATTCCGAACACACCGATATCATCGGGGGCTCAGCCACCAAAATTACACCATCGGCCCATCTCATCATGGCAGTCATCGCCCCATGGACCGAACCCTTCTTAGCCTACCTTAATAGGCGAGAGCTTCTCGAGGATCAAAATGAGGCACGCTGCATTGTGCGGCGCTCTAAAGCCTACAAGGTCCACAAGGGAGAACTCTATAAGAAAAGCGCTACCGGAGTACTTCAAAGATGCATCTCCGAGGAAGAAGGGCGGCAGCTCTTGGCTAAAATTCATGCTGGTCTCGGCGGTCACCACGCCGCAGCCCCGGCTCTGTTAAGCAAGGCCTTCCGTATAGGTTTTTACTTGCCAACGGCCAGGGCAGACGCACAGGACCTTGTCCAACATTGCGTCGGATGCCAGCTTTTTGCTAATCAAAGCCCACCGCTCTACAAACAATCCCCATTAATGTCCTTTTGCGGTCTGGGGACTGGATATGGTTGGACCCCTTAAAGGAGGGAGCCATAAGAAAAAATATTTGCTGGTCATGGTGGATAAATTCACTAAGTGGATAGAGGCCAAACCAGTCAAAACGGCCGAAGCCGGGCCAGTGATAGATTTTATATCCGGCATTGTGCACCATTATGGTGTTCCACGCAGCATTATCACTGACAGCGGCTCCAATTTCACAGCCGATGAAGTGAAGGCCTGGTGTGCCAATCTGGGCATCAAGCTCGATTACGCCTCTGTCTACCACCCACAAACCAACGGTCAACACGCTAATGGTCTTGTTATGAGCGGCATTAAACCCAGATTAGTGCGTTCTTTGAAAGAATCAGATAAGCACTGGGTGGAGGAGCTTAACTTCGTACTCTGGGGGCTGCGGACCACGCCCAATCGTTCTACCGGATATACACCTTTCTTCATGGTGTACAGCGCAGAGGCTATGTTACCCTGCGACATTATTCATGACTCACCTCAAGTGCGCATGTCTGAAGAGAGACAGGCCGAGCTGGATTGGCAAGACAGCTTAGATGGCCTGGAGGAGGAGCACGACGTTGCTAAAGCCCGTTCCGCATTTTATCAACAACAGGCTCACAGATATCAAAGTAGAGAAGTACGGGCCAAGACTTACAACATTGGTGAACTCGTTCTACGCTTGCCGGAGAAGAAAAAGGACAAACTTAAGCCCAAGTGGGAGGGCCCCTTCATCGTCGACGAAGTTCTCACTGGAGGAGCGTACCGCCTGCGTGATGCATCAGATAACCGCCTGGAGCCGAACCCATGGAACGCAGCCAGACTCCAAAGATTCTATGCCCAGCGCCGGACTCTTTGTTCATCTCCTTTTTCCCTTCTTTTTTCCTTTATTTACTTTTCCTCTCTTTTCACTTTTACTTACTAAGCTGTAAAGCTCTTATACGGCTCGACCGTACACCTAAAAACGCATACAATTCTTAATATGTATGAAAATTATACCTGGGGGCTTCTTGTATAGAAGCTTATTTCTTATTATTTTCCAAGCATCAAGCTCACCACATATGCTTCTTTTCCACGTATGTACCTTTTATTCGCCATTATATGCATCGATATGACTTAAGTTTTGGCCAAGCTGGGTTGCCTGGCTCCTGTGCTTATGCCCTACGTTCCCGTTAGTTTGGCAAGGGCATAAAGGGAGCACCTCTGCGATTGTTACGGTCAGGTCATTCGGATGTGTACCTCAGACTGGGTGAAGCCGAAAGCTAGCGTTCTTAAGGGAACATTCGGTCGGCAGACTAAAGATGTTTTTTACTTGTCATTTATGAACCCCCAGATGTTATGTATGCTGTGGTTTTCTAAAACAGTTTGGACATGCACATTAATGCATGCTTACCCAGGGAAAGGAAACCTTAACGGAACTATTCTCTCTGGAAGATGTTTCTTATGATCAAAATGTAATATAATATAACTAGCCGGATACTTGTCTGTTGAAGCAACTATGACCCCTACGCCTGGCTTCTATGCGTACCCCGGTTTACATTATCGAGCGGGTATTTGGAAGAACTCCACACCTTCGGGCCCAGAGGTTGAAGCGAAAAGGTCTGCCATGCCAAGCATTTTTTACACTTCAGCTAGAGACATTAAATTGTCAAATGAAGTACATAGTCACTTAGACTCAAACACTTATTCTTCTATGCCATCTAACAAGCTATCTAGCCTACAATCCTGCTGGGAATACTAGGCGGCTACTTGGACCTGGTCATATACCAAGCTAACGGGAATTTCTTCTCCATTTCACCCTACAGGTCTCACCCGGGCCATGTGATTCGGGTCGAGCTTGGTATCGCAGGTCTTCACCATTGCCCAGGCTTCTCACACACCTTCACGGCAGGCCGATATCTTCCATAGTCGGAAGCGCCACCGCACTCCCTAGAGTAGTTGTACAAGCCCCTCCATACTTCCTAGAGGGGAGTCGGATAGCTATAAAGCCTTAGCAACACTTTGCATCACTTGCCGAGCTCGCTCGTGCATTTGCGACAGCTCTTGTAGCAGATCACTCGATGATTCGGATACCTCCTCTTCGAGACGGCCCGTCAATATGCCTACATAATTCTATCAGTTCCTTCCCTTGCCGGACTATATAAAGGTAAAATCTGAACACATACCAAATACGTCGCCCCGCAGCTTCTTGTTTCCTTCACGGAGTCAGCTAGCTGGGCTCGCACATCTTTAAGCTCTTCACTAAGCTTGGTGTTGGCATCTTGGAGTTTGTTCTTATTCGCCTCGACTTTTGTCAGATACGCTCGCCATGCCGCTTGCCTTTGAGCTCCTGAACCTCCTGCTTGTGCGACATCTGGTGCTTCTGTTATAAGAGTTGCGCTTGTATTAATAAAACTGGTATGTGATTATGTTTTCTCGATAGAGGGGAACATTACCAGATGATGCCTTCTTGGATTTCTCCAGTTTGGTGGTAGCTTTAGTTAGCTAGGCCTGACACTGGTCATATAAATATCCTTAAATCAGTTGTACCAACTGTTTCAAGTCTCGGGGGCTACAGGTATATGAATATCAGTTCTGCACAAATGTGTACATACCCGCATATCTTTCAAATACTGATCTGTGGCTCCGGAAAGCCCATCTCGAGCAGCTCGGATATATGCATCACCTGAGTTGAAGGCATTGAAAGCTTCTTCTGAAAAACCAGGGTCACGAAGGGAGGCCCGCCGGCGCCGATGATTCATGGCGCTTTACACTTCGGAGTTTGTGGCGGATATCTTATCCAAACCCTCCGCATAAGGACAATCTGGTGTTACTCCCGTGTTAGCCTCTGTCCTCATGGCAGGGTCCAGAATCCGGCTAGTGGAGGCTTGGCCGGCAGGGTCCACGGACACAGCCAGTGAATGTTCTTCCTGATAAGACACAATGGGTAGTGTCATACTTTAAGGTGACGGCATTGGGGCATATTTGAAACCATACCTCTTCGATGAAGGCTCGGCCATATTTCTATTTGCCTTCCCCTTCGAAAGCCTATCTGTCGTAGGCATCGCCTTCTTGCGCGCCGATCGCCTCCCCTTTAGAGCATGATATAGTGCGGTGGGTAAGGCATAAAGAGGAAATTCTACCAAAGGACAAATCTCCGGATCACTTACCTGCGTCGCGGGGAGAAGGGCAGGATAGTCGTCAATGATGGCCACTTTGGTGTTGTCACAGCTCGCCTGGTAAAACCCCCCTTCCCCGAGCTCCACGAATATATCCAGACCCTCTTCGAATCCGGGGTCAAGGGACCGGTTGTGGTCCTCTGGCTGTGGGGCGGGGCTGTGGATCTCCTTGGTGACTTTCCGCCATTCCTGTTATAAATGATGGATTAATATTTGTGAAAAAGGATTCAAGGAGTTGATGGAGTAGAGTAGTGGGACGAAAACTCACCCAGCTGTGAGGGTTATACATGGAAAATCCATCCCTGGGCTTAATATGGATGAACTCTTCCTCCCCCCCCTTTATATAATCCAGACAGTATTTTTGCCAAAGCAGTGTAAGTGTCCGGACCCTTCCAACCACAGTGGGTGGCGTCATCTTCTTCGTTGAAGTGCCACATGGGGAGCCCTCGGTATTGGAGAAGCTGAACCCCTCGCATTATGGATATCGCCATAACCACGATTATTGAAAATTCAGATTGAGCGAGCGTCTTTATCCTGCTCATCAGTTGGAGGACTTTCGTGCTATCTTCCTCTCTGGGGCTTCGAGGATGCCAGCTGAGGCGCTTCTTCAATGGAGTACTTGAATATTCGGGAAGACCCCTCCGGATTGGGTCAGGAAGGGATACATCATCAATATAAAACCATTCGGAAGGCCATTTTCGGGTGCCTTCCTTGGTGTGCCGGATAGGTATCCGGTTCCGGCAATGCGCCATATCTCAGCTCCGCCCACTTGGAATTTTGATCACTCTTAATTACGAGGGACGAGGCAAAACAGCTTCTTCCATAACTCGAAATGAGCCTCGCAGCCCAGAAATAGCTCGCAAAGAGCAACATAACCCGCAATATGCAGGATGGAGGCAGGTGTGAAGTTATGCAGTTGGAGACCATAGTACTCTAGCAGCCCCAGGAGGAATATATGGATTGGAAATCCGACGCCTCTCAACAAATAGGGAACGAAGCATACTCGTTCCCCCTGGATGGGTTGGGGAACTTCTCCGCCTGCTCCCCACCGTCGAAGGAAGCCAGTCTGGCTCAAACGGGGACTAAATCTGCGGGGGGGAAGAAATCCCTGGGTCTGCAGCTTCACCAGTTGGCCGTGGGATACAGAACACTTTTCCCAATCACCCAGTTTGTGGTCGCGAAGGCGGGAGGAAGAGCTGGGGGGCGCTAGCCATGTTGGGGTGGTTTCTGCGAGCAAGCTTTGAAGATTTCTCGTTTGGGGGAGATGGTGTGGATTAGATCTGAAGATCCCCGCCTCTTTAATAGACAATTTTCTTATGCGGTCAGGGTGGTAAATGCAAGAATACCCCGACCTCTCGTATTCGCTCGACATGTGGAAGCTAAAATCATGAAGGTACAGAAGCCGATGAGCACATCATTAAATGAAGGACCGGACACTGCTATTTAAGTCAGATACTTTGAAGTATTCGGGGAAGGAACCCGCCTTGCAATGCCGAAGACAATCTGCGCGCCGGACTCATCATCATTGAAGCCTGGTTCGGGGGCTACTGAGGGAGTCCTAGATTAGGGGGTCCTCGGACAGCCGGACTATGTACTGTGGCCGGACTGTTGGACTATGAAGATACAAGATAGAAGACTTCGTCTCGTGTCCGGATGGGACTCTCCTCGGCGTGGAAGGAAAGCTTGGCGATTCGGATATGTAGATTCCTTTCTCTGTAACCGACTTTGTGTAACCCTAACTCCCTCCGGTGTCTATATAAACTGGAGGGATTAGTCCGTTGGACGACAACCATAATCTCATAGGCTAGACTTCTAGGGTTTAGCCATTACGATCTCGTGGTAGATCGACTCTTCTAATACTCATATTCATCAAGATCAATCAAGCAGGAAGTAGGGTATTACCTCCATAGAGAGGGCCCGAACCTGGGTAAACATCGTGTCCCCCGCCTCCTGTTACCATTAGCCTTAGACGCATAGTTCGGGACCCCCTACCCGAGATCCGCCAGTTTTGACACTGACATCTACAACTACTGCTTGGCCACAAGGCCTTATGAGCGTTTTGCCAGGTTTGTCAACAACCCAAACTACATGTTCGCTATGGTGGACATCACCAACGATGTAAAGGTGCTCGAGAATTCGGGCATCGCCTGCCAGAATCTTGTTGACATCTAGGGCCAATACAAGATCTAGGGCAGCAAGAAGCATGAGAAGGACTCACTGGTCCACGTAGCTAAGGCCATCTACTACAGAGGCATGAAGGATTCTTGCAACAAGGACAAGTGTGCCTGGCACTCAGACTAGATGGAGGAAGTCGACAAATCCCACGTCATGTACATGGCAAAGGAGGCGTCCACAAGCTATCAGATGTACACGCAGATCGTTGACATGAGGAAGTGCCTCCTTCCCCAAAACGGCCAGGGATCCAGCCGGAAGCAGAGCAATGGCAAGCATAGTCACAACAAGAAGTAAATGATTAGATGCTCGTTTCTCCTAGTTTGGTATGCATGTAATTGTTTACTTTGGTGTGAGGAAATGTTATGGGTGTAGTCACTTATGTAATTGTATGCTTAATTTGCTTATGCAATCATGTTCTTATAAGTATATATGTTGATGTTCTATAGATAGAGCATGGATTTTGTGAGGACAAAGAAAATCGCATTGCACACGGACTAAACAATGAAACCCGTCGGTGATGATTTCATCAATCGGTCACAATTGTATAGAAACAAGCATCTGCCCACAACACACACGACTTGTTGACATGAATCATATTTGTTGTTATCGGTCCTCCCACACATTTCTGATTACTGACATGTTTGCCGCATATCACACACATTTTTGATTTCATCAGTCGGTGTCAAAACCGGCGGATCTCAGGTAGGGGGTCCCGAACTGTGCGTCTAGGCGGATGGTAACAGGAGACAAGGGACACGATGTTTTTACCTGTGTTCGGCCCTCTCGATGG
Source organism: Aegilops speltoides (assembly GCA_021437245.1). Classification (NCBI taxonomy): domain Eukaryota; kingdom Viridiplantae; phylum Streptophyta; class Magnoliopsida; order Poales; family Poaceae; genus Aegilops; species Aegilops speltoides. The sequence continues at coordinate 318,031,039 of CM038145.1, read as the reverse complement.
AGGTAAAACCCTACTCCCGCTTGATTGATATTGATGATATGGGTAGTACAAGAGTGGATCTACCACGAGATCAAGGAGGCTAAACCCTAGAAGCTAGCCTATGGTATGATTGTTCTTCGCCCTATGGACTAAAACCCTCCGGTTTATATAGACACCGGAGAGGGCTAGGGTTACACAGTAGTCGGTTACAATGGTAGGAGATCTACATATCCGTATTGCCAAGCTTGCCTTCCACGCCAAGGAAAGTCCCATCCGGACACGGGACGAAGTCTTCAATCTTGTATCTTCATAGTCTTGGAGTCCGCCAATGATGATAGTTCGCTATCCGGACACCCCTAGTCCAGACTCCTCAAGAGCTCCCTAAACCAGGCTTCAATGATGACGAGTCCGCGCAAGATATTGTCTTCGCATGGCAAGGTGGGTTCCTCCTAATAATTCATAGAAGATTGTGAACACCAGATAGTGTCCGCTCGCAAAATAAATTCCACATACCACCGTAGAAAGAATAATATTACACAAGTTCAATCTGCCGACGATTTTTGTGGCGTGATGTCACACCATAACCAAGCCTTTACTCAATCGCTTTTATTATTCCACCTCAGCGCTTAGCTTTAGCGGCGGTTTTTGGCACGCCTTGTCGGGCAGAGATCGTGTTCCTTTATTCCGGATTCTCATCAATACGGACGTAGTAACCCAACCGCGCCATTGATCGCGCGCTTGGGAGATAAGCGAGTTTTACCAGCTGGTGGGGACGATAGTTTCGGCCCACCCATATATAAGGGATAAGGATCCACCTTTTACCTACGCCTTCTTCCTCCTTTGCTTATCCATCTCCGCGCACTCGAGCTCCAGCGCCCAAGTCACATCTCACCTCAACCTTCTCCAACCATGTCCGGAGCGGGAGGCAAGTGGATGGCCTCCTCCGTTACGGAGGGGCACATCAAGAAGTTGTGCAGCGCCGGATATTTGTCCAGCAATATCCCGCACCAGCTTCCCGACGAGGGGCAGCTCCTCCCCACCCCCGGGCCCCATGAGAGGGTGGTATTCCTTCCCCATTTCCTGCGCGGACTGGGCTTTCCACTTCATCCCTTTGTCCGGGGGCTCATGTTCTACTATGGCCTGGATTTCCATGATCTGGCCCCGAATTTCATCCTCAACATCTCGGCGTTTATCGTCGTGTGCGAGGCCTTCCTCTGCATCCAGCCCCACTTCGGCTTGTGGCTCAAGACCTTCAATGTCAAGTCGAAGGTCGTGAAGGGCAGCCAAGCGGAATGTGGAGGCGCCATGGTGGGCAAGATGCCCAACGTCACCTGGCTCGAGGGCGCCTTCGTGGAAACCATCAAAGGGTGGCAATCGGGGTGGTTCTATATCACCGAGCCGCATGACCCAGAATGGGCAGCGGTCCCCGAATTCAGATCTGGCATCCCCATGCAGCTCACTTCCTGGAAAGAGAAGGGCCTGCTGTGGGGTAGTTTGGAAGAGCTGACCGGACATCAATCCTGTCTCCAAACCCTGGTGAACAAGAAGCTCAAGCTTGTCAATGTAATCTAGGTCATGCTCATCCGCCGGATTCTCCCCTGCCAACAGCGGGACTTCAATTTGTGGGAGTTTGATCCGGCACAGCACCGGACCTTGAGCGGGCTCTTCGATACTACGTACGAAGATGCCTGGAAGGTGCTATTCAACGGCGCCGAAGCTCCCGCATCCGCTACTGAAGATCGCGGACTCAGCTCGCAGCGTCTGGCTGGCGAGGTAAGCCATGTTATCCTTTATGGGACACTTGCTTTTCATAGTTTGACTCTATGTGGGATCTAATTTCCCAATACCCTTAACAGGCCTGGCAGGAGACGTCCGGACAGGTTAACTGTCCGGCTCCCCTTCCAGAAGACCCAACGGATGCCCGTTTGATAGGGCTGCTGGTCTCGGCGCCTTACATGGTGCCGGAGAAGAAGGCCAAGAAGAAGGCCACGGGAACCCGGAGGAGTTCCCGGCGTTAGGTGTTATTGGATTCATCATCCAATGACTCCGAGGCAGACTCGTCCCACGAGGACGAGGAGGAGAAGAAAGAGGCCTCTCCCCAGCGGGGGGAGAGAAGAAGAGGAAGGCATCCCCAACGAGGGAGGCCGAAGGGTCCAAGAAGGGAAGGACCCTTCCCCCGGACTGTTCCGCCAACATCGGCGATGGCGACGAGGAGTGACCCTCAAGGGCCAAGCCCCTGGCAAGATCGTAAGTATCCGGACCCCTGAATAACTCATAATTTTTCTTTTTGTCACATGGTGTCTTTCTAATGCCACATACAACCCTGTAGTCCGCCCAAGGACGATCTTCCCGCTTCGACGAGCGGGTCCTTGGGCCTGTCGGATGTGGATAGCACTTCACTTCCGACCGCCTCCTCCCCCCTTGACGCCAACGACGCCGAGGTGGGATCCTAGAAAGGGACCTATAGGAGGAGGAGGTCCCGGAGGTGCCACAGGGCAACCTCCCGGACATTGGACCGGACTCCGCACCGGAACCTGCAGTGGTTCCGGAGTCCGGCGGGCGCCCTTCAGAAGAAGGGCAAGATCAGGACGCCAGCGCCTCCGCCCAACCGAGGTGCCGGATAACTTGCCGGAGGCTCTCAACGGCGCTTCCATCGAAGAGGAACACCGCACCGCTATGAGTGCGGTGATTCAAGGTTCACTTTCAAAAAGCAGCCGACCGAAGCTCGCAGCAGCCTTCTAACAAAGCTTTGAGGTAAGAATTTTAAGATAAGTAAAATAGTACCGATAGATAGTAGCCCTCGATGCTCGGTTCGTGTTCGGAAAGAAAAGCCGGATCGAGGATCTAAAAAGATATACGCAGGAGTCTTAAAAATATGTCAATATGGGAATGCAGGCTACGCTGCCGACCTCTCGCCAGACCGATCAAGGAGGTCAATGCTTTGAAGCAGAGCCTCGAGCGTCCGAGAGCGAAGCTTGGCTGCAAGCAAGAAGCAGCTCGAGGACAAGGAAGGTGAGTAACACCTTATTAAACTTGTACCTTATAGAAAAGGATTTGGTTGCAAGAGGAATGACAAGGATAACGTGGGTACCCAGGCTACGAACGAGGTGGCGACCACGGAGGAGCGTGTGTCCGCGTCCGAACGCAATGCGGCCGCGAACGCTACTGGGCGAGAGAAGTAGGACGCGGGTGGCGGAGGTACAGCAAGAGCCTGTGCTCGTGGAAAAACACGAGAGTTTGGAGCGTGACTCAAGACTCGAGAGTCCGAGCTTGCGGCGGCTCTTGAGAGTGCCAAAGCCGCTAAGGCCAAGCCCACAAGGCCCTCCAGAAATTGAGGCATTGAATAAAATAGCGGCGGTAAGGCATTCTTCATGCAAAGCAAGCATGTAAAAGTGAATTACCTATTACTTACTCAATTCGAGCTCTCCAGAGCTGCTCGCAGATCTGCCCCAGAAGCGGTCCGATGCCGCCGCTTACAGAGCCGAGGAGGGAGCTCGACGGAGAAGGTGTTCTAGTCTCAAGATGGTGAGGCCGACATCCGTGCCCTTAGCGACAAGTCAAGCAGCTGGTCGAGCTCCACAAGGTGGCCGAACAGCCATGAAGGGCCTCATAGTTCGGCCAGGCCCAAAGAGGCCATGCCTGGAGCTACTTCTGCCCTGGTGCGGCGGCTGGTGGATGCTTGTCCATGGGTTGAAGTCATCAAGCACTCCTCCTGCATTGAAGGTGCCCGTCGGGCCCTTGCCCGTGCTAAGGTGCACTCGGGCAGGATGGACGCTAAGAAGCTTGTGACGGACGCGCCACCGACGGGCAAGGAGTATCGCACGCCCGAGATGTATTATAAGGGTGTCCTGAAGGGTGCCCGCATTATTGCGGGTGAGTGCTCCAAAGATGTAATATTTGAGTAGACTCGCATTTTTTTATCCTGTGCGCTGAAAACTTTGTTCATATGCGCTAAGCAACGCTTGTTAATTTAAAATATTACCATCTGTGCGGCTGTTTATCAAATCTGAGAGATGGCAAGTCGTCGGCTTTCAGCCCCCATGCCACCAAAGGCTGGGTGTTCGGATAAACTTGAGCGCTCTTGTTCCCATTTCGGTCCATCTAGGAGGCGCCAACACAACGAACGAGGCAACCGGACTTATAATGCTTGAACACTCTAACTTAGCCATAGAATTCTATAATTTTAATTTCGCGAAGCCCCTAGTGTTCGGAAGGTCAAGACGGGCGCTATCCATGCTGGGCCGACTAAGCCGGTTCCTCGCCTAAGCGCATAAGTCTTTAGGGACTCAAAAACCTCTCGAATAGCGATCGCTCTCGCCTCATCATGACGGTCAGTTTTAGCTTTCCATCGAGGTGCTCGCCAGCTCAACTGGGGCACAATCGCAGTGGGTTCTCCCAGCCTTCACTGCCGGTGTCAAACCGCGGATCTCGGTAGGGGGTCCCGAACTGTGCGGCCTAGGCGGATGGTAACAGAGACGAGGGACACGATGTTTTACCTGTGTTCGGGCCCTCTCGGTGGAGGTAAAACCCTACGCCCTACTTGATTAATATTGATGATATGGGTAGTACAAGAGTGGATCTACCACGAGATCAAGGAGGCTAAACCCTAAAGCTAGCCTATGGTATGATTGTTGTAATGTATGTTGTCCCACGGACTAAAGCCCTCCGGTTTATATAGACACCGGAGGAGGCTAGGGTTACACAGTAGTCGGTTACAATGGTAGGAGATCTACATATCCAGATTGCAAGCTTGCCTTCCATGCCAAGGAAAGTCCCATCCGACACGGACGGAGTCTTCAATCTTGTATCTTCGTAGTCTTGGAGTCCGGCGGACGATGATAGTCCGGCTGTCCGGACACCCCTAGTCCAGACTCCTCAAGAGCTCCGAACCAGGCTTCAATGACAATAAGTCCAAATACAGATATAGTCTTCGGCGCTGTAAGGCGGTTCTCCTTCAAGTTCCATGTACCGCTTAATGTTGTCCGCTTTATCATAAATACTGTGTTTCTCGGCTTCTACGCCCAATAATGGTCTTTTCCACATGTCGCACGAATGCGAAAAGCCAGGGTGTCTTTTTATGTTTCACCCCCTAGTCCTGCGAGTCGTTCGCCTACAAAAGAGGCAAAAATCCAGATCCAAACCACACCATCTTCCTCTCGCGAATAGTTCATCGGAGCGCCCTTGACATAAAAATCCAATCCATCATGGACCGTCGATGTGGCTCCTCTTCTTGCGCTCCCAGCCCACCGCCAGGGGATTGGAGGAGGTGCTCTGTTCCGCACAACGAGCTAGCGAAGCTCCAAGCGGGGGGATGTCTCCCTCCGGCCTTCATGGTCCCAGTCCGAGCCGGACTGGTCACTTATCAAGGTGGGAGGCAAGCGGAGGCTACCCCATGCCCCAATAAAGGGAGCGAGTATGCTTCGGCCCCTTATCCGATAAGGGACCTGATTCCCAATACATCCGCTCTCCGCTGGCCTCGGAGTTCTACTTGACTCCAGCTCCACCACCTCACGCCCGCCTCCCCCGCATATCGCTGGCTACGAGCTCTTTGCGAGCTATTCCCGGCATTGAGCCCCATTTTGCATTGTGGAAGAGGCTGTTCGCCTGCACTGCTCCGACGAGGGATCCATATACCAAGTGGGCGGCACCAAATATGGCGATTGCCGGGACCGGATACCCATCCGTACTCCTAAGAAGGCGCCCAAGACCGGCCTTCGTGAGTGGTTTTATATAGGAGACGCCCATTGCCGACCCAGTCCGGATTGGCCTCCCGGAGTTTAGTACTGCTCTTCTAAAGAAACGCCTCAGCTGGCGCCCACGGAGCCCCCGATTGGAGGAAGACAAGAGCGTCCATTACTTGATGGGCGGAATAAGATTAATGGCCCATTCTGGTTTGACCATGATCGGAGTCATGGCGACATGCATCATGCGGGGGGTACAGCCATTACAATATAGAGGCCACCCCATGTGGGATTTCAACGGGGAAGACGATGCCACCCGTCATGGCCGCGAAGGGCCGGATTCAACCGAGGATCTGGTGCAGATCCTGTCCAACCTATACAAGGGGGAGAAGGAGGACTTCCTTCGAACGAACCCTTTGAATGGGTTTTCCATGAACAACCCTAGGGGCTGGGTAAGCAAACACTTTTAAGGGCTCAACCCATGCTTTCGAAGTTTAAGCTTCTTACATTATGTGTTCGACGCAGGATCTACGCCGGACTATGGAGGACATGGTAAGTCCTGCTCCGCAACCCGACGATCCAAAAAGATCCCTGGATCCGGCCTCCGAAGAGGATCCGGACATCGAGGTGGAGCTGATCGACGGGGTATTTCACCAGCTCAGCATGGATAATGCTTTGGTCGCCATTACGGCGGACTACCCCGGACTGTATCCGGCTTCCCAAGTGACTGTGACCAAAGTCCGGACACCATTATCTCTTCCTTGCCCATTCCTGACCTTCGCGAACGACGGTATTTGACAGGAAGCGCCTTCACGATGGGAAGCCGATCCCGCGGCGGCTGACCAACAAAGGTCAGTCCGGTCCAGCAGGCGGAAAAGGAGCGCGGTACGGACTGAAACGTCACCGTAAAGGTATAACCCGTATTTGAATTTTCAGAGCAACGTTCCTAGGAAGTGTCTGAGTGCTCATGATCTTTATAGGAGAAAAAGCGCCGCCGGATCGGGCGCGAAATTGCCGATCCGACCTATACCGCCAGCTCCAGCGCCGCCCGAGGGGAAGGCAGCGAAGACGGGTCGGATCCTTCTCCAACGGAGGACACCGACAGACCGTCCGCCACCAAATCGGAGGTGGAGAGTGCCATGAACCATAGGCGCCATGACAAGAGTTTCATGAAGCGTGCTTCTCCCGAGGCATTGGACGCCTTTTAATGGGGGGACGCGACTCGCGTGCTGCTCAAGATGGTTTTACCAGAGCCACGGAGCAGTATGTGAAAGACATACGGGTAAGGGAATTTAATGGTTATATACACCAGTAGCCCCCGAGACTTGAAGCAGTTATGTTAACAGATTTAAGGATCAATTAAAACGCAGGCTCTTACCGAGAAGAATGCCGAGTTGTCTCAGGAGCTGCAAGAATGCAAGGCCCAACTTGAGGCCGAGATTTGTCGCCGCAGGAGGAGACGCAGAGACCCTCCCGGTAACACATTTTTATTAATAAATATAAGCGCTTATGCGGCGTAAGCGCGCAAGTCTAATAATGATCGTGGTGTACCGCCGAAAAAAGATCCGGACAGCAGGATTATCGCGCCACTAAGGGTCAAGAGAGTGTGCTGAATAGGGTGCAGCAAGAAAGGAATAAACTCCAGATGCCAACGCCAAGCTCGGAGAAGAGCTGAAGGCGCCGCGCCGGCTGTCCGGCTCCGTTAAGGAGAATGAGCGGCTTGTCGCGGCATTTATAGTAAGTGCTTGAGCGGACTCCTTTGAAAAGAAGAGTTCAGCGAGGAAGTATATTGACATGATATTTTTGTAGGTATACTCACAAAGTCGCCTCGCAGAGGAGATGCCCATATCAACGGGTGATCAACTTCCGAATCTGTTGTAACTGCTCGAACGAAGTTCGGCAGCAATGAGCGGCGGCGCCCAAAGCTTTATGGCCAGCCCTCTCCCTACCCGAGGGCCTTGGGGAGCTTATGGAGAAGCTGGAGTGCGCAGCGCCCATTTATGAAAGATTTCAGCTTGCCGTCAAGGTGCCAGGGAGGCTTGGGCCATGGTGAAGACGCGTTACAAGAAGGCGGATCCCAACCACATGGCCGAAGTTGGACCGGTGGGGCCCGATGGGAAGGAGATCCCTGTGAGTTTAGTATACAGCCAAGTAGAGTTGGCTGTCCCGACGGGACTGTAAGTTAGACAGCCTGTTAGACGGGATTGAGGAGGAATACAATCAGTAAATTTGACAATGTATGTTTTCCTTTAAAGTGACATGTGAAATGCCTTCTAGCCGGATTGTAGATCGTTTGTCTTTGCCGACCTTTTCGCTTCAACCTCGGGACCCTAGAGTCCGGAGTGTGTCCGAATACCTCTTTGGTTATGAAACAACTGTGGTATGCATGGAGACCAAAGCGTAGGGTCATTAGTGCTTTATCGCATAAGTGCCCACCTAGTTATGTTATATTACATGGTTAGTAAGAAACATCTTCCAGGAGAATAGTTCCGTTAAGGGTTCTTTCTCGGGAGGCATGCCCTAAAGTGCATGTCCGGACTGCAAAGAAAGCAGAAAAACATCTGGGGCGGATAAAGAAATAGGTAAAAGTCATCTTTAAGTCACCGATCAATATTCCCTTAAGAACGCTTAGCTGCTTCACCTACCGAGGTACACATCCGGCCGACCCGGCAAGAATAATCGCAGAGGTGCTCCTTTACCTCCTAGCCGAACAATCGGGAACGAGGGGTAAGCACAGAGCCAGCAACCCAGCTTGGCCAAAACTTAAGTCATATCGATGCATATAATGGTGAGTAAAAGGTACATGTGGAAGCTTGACACATGTGCTGGGTATGAAACCCTTATAATTGAGCTTCTGTAAAAGAAGCCCCCAGGAATAATGAGTGCGGATGGCACATCACGTGTATGCAAAAAATACGTAAATAGGCCCATAAGGGCTTGTGAATAAAAAGGTATGAAAAGAGAAACAAAAGACAGCTGAAGTGTAAAAGTTTGGACGGGGGAAGGGGACAAACTCTTAGTCCGGCGCTAGGAATACAATCGTCGGAGGCGTGCTGCATTCCATGGGTTCGGCTCGAGTCGGTTATCCGACGCATTTCGTAGACGGTATGCTCCGCCGGTCTGGACTGATCGATAATGAAGGGACCCTCCCATTTGGTCTTGAGCTTGTCCTTTTTCTTGTCCGGCAGGCGTAGAACTAGTTCACCAACATTGTAAGTCTTGGCCCGTACTTCTCTGCTTTGATATCTTCGGGCCTGCTGCTGATAGAATGCGGAACGAGCCTTGGCGATGTCGCGTTTTTCCTCCAAAGGTGTCCAGCTGTCCCGCCGATCAAGCTCGGCCTCTCTTTCCTCGTATATGCGCACTCGAGGTGAGTCATGAATAATGTCGCAGGCAAGATCGCCTCGCACCGTATACCATAAAAATGATGTGAACCGTAGTGCGGTTAGGCATTGTCCGCAGCCCCCAGTACGGAGTCGAGCTCTCGACCCAAAGGCGTGTCGGATTTAGTAAGTGACCGCATTAGTCCGGGTTTAATGCCGCCATTATTAGACCATTTGCTCGCTCCACTTGACCGCTGGTTTGAGGGTGATAGACTGAAGCGTAGTCGAGCTTGATGCCCATATTCTTGCACCATGACTTAACCTCGCTGGCTGTGAAGTTCGTGGTCGTTGTCGGTGATGGTGCTGTGGGGCTCCGTAATGCTGTACTACCCCGGATATAAAGTCTATCATCGCCCGTATCTGCTTTTGACCGGTTTGGCCTCTATCCATTTGGTGAATTTATCCACCATGACCAATAGGTATCTTTGCTTGTGGGTTCCCTTTAAGGGGTCCAACCATATCAAGCCCCTGCACCGCAAACGCCGTAATGGGTATAGTTTTGAGGGCGGTGGGCGGCATGTGGCTCGATTAGCAAAGTGTCGATAACCAACGACGGCGGACTAAGTCCGGGCATCCGCCGGGCCGCCGGCCAATAAAATCCTGACGGAATGCCTTTCCTACAAGGGCCCGGCTGCTGCGCAGTGTCCGCCTAGTCCGCATGAATTTCAGCCAGAGGTTTCGCCTTTGCTCTTCGGAGATACACCTTTGAAGGACTCCGTTGTACTTTTCTTATAAAGTTCTCCTCATGGACCTTGTAGGCTTTCGATCACCGGATCAGGCAATGGGCCTCGCTTTTGGTTCGGGAAGTTCTCGCCAAGCGAGTAGGCTAGGAATGGTTCTGCCCACGGGCGATTATCGCCATTATGATGTGGGCTGAAGGTGTTATGTCATCGGCCGGATCGCCGATTGGCGCGGTTTTTTCCGGTTTGTCACTTCCTGCCCTCTTCCCATAGTACGGATGGCTTGAAGAGCCGCTCCAGAAGATATTTGAGGACAGATCACGCTTGGCACCGGCGCGCGCAAGACGCCGGCCGCTTGGTTATTATCTCGGCTATGTGATGGAATTCGAGTCCTTCAAACCGGCTGACATTTTAGGACAGCGCCATGATATGCTGCCATTTTTGGATCCTTGGCGCCAAAGTCTCCGCTTATCCGGATATTGCAAGGTTTGAATCCTCACACCTCTAGGCGTTGAATGCCCATGGAGATCGCCATCCGGAGACCATGTAACAGGCCTCAGATTTGGCTGCATTGTTGGAGTCCGTACATTATTTGAAGTACATATCGGATCGTGTCTCCGTTGGGGACGCTAATACGACGCCAGCCCCCATCCGCCAACATTTTAGAGCTGTCGAAATGCATAGTCCAATTGAGTATGTGCCGCATTTTAGGGAGTTCGGTTGGTCCATTCGCCACAAAGTCCGCCAAAACTTGTTATCAGATAGCTCACGAGGTTTGTAAGTTATATCGAATGGTAAGAGCTCAATGGCCCATTTTACAATCCTGCCTGCTATGTCATGTTATTTATAATGTCATTGAGTGGTACTTCAGAGGCCATCGTTATCAAACACTCTTGAAAGTAGTGACGGAGCTTCCGGACGCCATGAACACCGTGATATGCTATCTTCTTATAGTGCGGGTAACGGACTTGCAGGGGTTAACACAAAGGATACATAATACACCGGTTTTTGAAGAGGGAATTTGTGCCCTTCGCCTCTCGCTCGACGACGAGGACCGCGCTATAACTTGATGCGTTGTCGCGATGTATAACAATATTGGTTCGCCCAGACGCAGCCAGACCGGATTTGTTGCCAATATGGCCTTTATTTCTTCGAGTCCGGCAAGGGCAGCGCCCGGCCCACTGGTGGTCGGTGCGCCTGGAAGGCGATAGAGGGCAACACTTTTCTCCTAGACAGAGATAAAGCGCTTAGAGCTGCCACGCATCCCGTTAGTTTTTGTATTTGTTTGAGGTCTTTGAATGTCCAACTATGACAGGCTCGGATTTTGGCTGGGTTTGCTTCGATTCCTCTACCGGATACAATGAAGCCCAAGCAGTTTTTCGGCTGGTACGCCAAAACGATTTTTCCGGTTCAATTTTGATGTCATATGCTCCGAGGTTGTCGAATGTGAGCCTCAAATCGCCTACTAGAGTTTCGACGAGTTTTGTTTTGACGACCACGCCGCTCACGTGATGCCTCGATCGCTTTGCCGATCCGGTAGCCATGCATGTTTGAATCATGCGCCGATATGTTGTCCCGCATTTTTAAGTCCGGCGGCATCGTGTTGAAGCGAATGGTCCGTAAGGAGTGATGAATGTCGCTATGGCTTGGTCTGCTTCGCCATCTTGATTTGATGGTAGCCGAGTATGCGCCAAGGAAGCACAATAAATCGTGTTCTCGCGGTAGCATCGATAATTTGGTCGATGGGGGAGAGGAAGGATCCTTTGGGCAAGCCTTATTGAGGTCTTTAAAATCGGCTACGCAGGCGCCAGGATTTGTCCTTCTTGGTACCATTACCAGATTTGCTAGCCAATCCGGATGTTTGATATCTCCGATGAATCCGCTTCCAAGAGTTTGGCTAGCTCTTCTCCCATTGCCTGCCTTTTGGGTTCGGAAAATCGTCAAGAGCCTCGCTTGACCGCTTAAACCCTTTTAGGATGTTTAGGCTATGTTCGCCAACTCGCGTGGGATTCCGCATATCCGAAGGATGCCAGAGAAGATGTCCCAATTTTCCCGGCGAATTCACGCAAAGGCGGCGCCTACTTCGGGTTCAATTGTGCCCCAATGGAGGTCAGTTTTGTTGGGTCCGGCGGATGGACCTGGAATTTTATTATTTCATTTGCTGGTTTGAAGGAGGTGGACTTGGATCTTTTATCGAGTATCACATCGCCCCTCGTTTCACCGTAGAGCGCAGCAATATGTGAGTTCTTCTCGCCGCTAGGGCTTTGACAAGGCCTCCGTGGCTAGTGCGGCTGTCTTGTTCTCGCCAGCAGAAAAGTGCTATGTCCGGATCACTAGCGAGAGTGATTATTCCACCGGCCCAGCATCACTACAAGAAATATGTCAACTTGTGACTACTCACTATTGGTCACCGAAAGGTCACAAATTTCCATTTATGCACCTTTTGTGACCAAAAAGAAGGTCAAAAGTCGGCCATCATAAACCGACTATAGCGACCTTTCTTCCGAATGGTCGAAGACGCCATTTACCAAAATATTCCTACTGTGGCATTTTGGTCACTAGCAACCTCCCTGTGCCACATAGGCATCCAAATGGGCAAGTGATGTGGCACAAGATTCAGCCCGTCCAATTCGATTTTCTACATGGGCCGAGCCCAACAATTCAGCCCATTTATGATTTTTTTTTCATTTTAATTTTGGTCACCACATTGGCCTAGCCCAAAGAATTCGCCTCTTTTATTTTCTAGGCCTTTGGCCTTTTCACTTCCATTTCTTGTTTGGGCCTTGGCCTTTTACATTTGATTTTAGACCAGGTCCCACTAGTCGATCATCCAATTATGTCCCACTTGTTAGTTTTTCTTTTGCTTGTTTCCCATTTTAAAGGACTCACTATTGAAATTGGACACCAAGGGTGTTGTTCAGCGCCTAATGCTAGTTCACTATTTGTGCAATAACCAATAACTTAATTCAAACGGAGGCAATAACACATACAATTTCAAACGACAGCCAAACAAAGTACTTTACAAATATGGCAAGACAAATCAGGTATTCAACTATAAAATACACCTAATATTAATATGGCCACTCCAGGAGCTAAACACATAGTTGGGTGCTGGTTTTCTTCGATTCTTCTCCGAGCTCCTCAGACACCAACTTTTGACGAATGAAGGACAAGATTCACAAAGTTATAAATCAAAAAGAAAGGAAATCAAGTGAACCGTGCATATAACATTCTCCTAACAATGAAAAATAGCTCTCACAATAGTCAAACAAAACCAAACCACGCAATTGCGAGCACCAGCCAAGCAATTCAACGGCAATGAGCAAGGTACTGAACACGAGTAGGAGCGGTGGACGACAAAACCAATGGCGATGCATGGCTCTTCAAGATAGCCAGCAGCAAGGCCCCTTCGGGGTCCATGGCGCTCGTGAATTGTTGTTGCAGCTCATATCATCAAGCTTCATTTCTGCTTTGCAAGCAAGCATCGGCGGGCGTGAGGGGAAACATGAGCCCGACTCGAGTAAACAGCATAAGAATGTATGTCGATGCAGCCAAAAACAAACAAGATGATTAATCATTGGCAACGTAATAGTTGAAACTACACAATCCTTCCATTTCCTTGTATGGCATGTTTGTTTAGGTTCCATATGCATATAGAAAGCATATATCAATCAAACTATACAAGTAGTAGAAATAAGAGGGTGTGCAAGCAAGCAAGCAAGCAAGAGATAATGTTCCACCAAAAATAGAGTATTGGCAAAGAATAGAGTATTCAAGCTACACAAGTCTCAGATACACTAGATTAGGAAATGAATGAAGAGGGACACTGAAACTATACAAGTCTGTGTCTGTAATTTATACAACTCAAACTATACAAGACTAGATTAGGTAGTGTTCCACTATTTGTTTCCATTTGCTTGGTAGGAATAGATAGATACATACATAGATAGAAAAAGAGCAGCACAGTATCAAGTGAAAAAATCAGTGGGTGGATTGATGTGTTCCACTTGTGTTCAACCGTGGTAAAACTCCCTATGGCCATCGGTTATGCATGTGTTTTGTGAGGCAATTGGAATAACATTTTCAGATGCACCTAGCTCCTTGATTGAGTGGGGAACCCCGATTAGTTTTCCCCCCATTATACCTCCTTGAGGAATCCCAACTGTTATCCAAATTGAGTGTTGACAGAGTTGTATACAATACTACTAGGAAAATAGTAGTACGTATAAGTAGTGTGTTTAATCCAAGGACAACAAGATAAAAGCAAGAAGGATCTGCTTGGCAAGACGCGAGTACTACATCAACTACCATCCCTTGGCGACGAGAGGAGAAGGGAGGCAGACTGGAGAGCGGGTTGGTGGAGATCTCCGGATGGAGAGGAACTCGCCCTCGGAGATTTAATCCTTTACGCCAAGGTGGGCGATTTCACCGAGGGGAGTTCTTGATTAGTTAAGAAAACTCAAATTTCAGAAACTTAATCCATATTTCCATGTTAGTCATGCGAGGTGTTCCACATCGTAAACCCATGTATGCACTCGAGACCCACAATATATATCCACACTTGAAATTTTAGGTGTGCAAAGGTCCAAAGGATTCTAATGAACATGCACATCGAAATCTACAGAACAACCAACACGATATATCCAAATAATATGCATGAGTGCTACAGATGTATCAACTACAGAACAGTCACCATTGATCACTAGTCATGCACAGAGCACGCTTCTACAGATGTGGACATGCTTTCACATAAGAATTCGTAAACATCAAAGGAGCAGAGCACGATCATGTTTTGCATCTCTCAATTAAACCGATCTAACACATCCAATAATAATGCAAGCAGCAGACTGGATCTCTTTGGGCTACAGTGCTCGAGCATGTCCGGTGCCACACCGCCAATCCTTGCAGCGTGTTCTCGCACAACCACCGCACCGAATCAGCACAACTAGGACACATAAACAACCCAGAGCCACCCAAATGAACAAGGAACAAAATAACACGTTGCCGTGGGAAACCTCACCTTAATCGACTCCACCATGTTGGCTCGAGCTCTTGGTGCCGAGCTCAGAGTCCACGCTACGAGCTCTACATCAAACCACCACCAAATAAACTAATAAAACCTCACGCCCATCAATGGCAACAGCAGCAAGGGGAGCGGAGGACGAACAAACCTGCGGGCGTTGGGGACGGCGACGCCGAGGGCGGAGAGGTCGAGGATGTCCTGCTGCCGCCATGGCCACCGGAGACTCGGGCCCGGCCCTCCGCACGCGCGACGGCGAGGGAAGGCTGGGTGAGAAACCCTAGCGGCGGGGCCATGGCCATGGCCGCTGGGTAGGGGTTAGGCCCGAGCCGGTAGCTGCCGGGTTGATCTCGAGGCCGGCGGCGGGCCTGGTTGAGAGGAGGTCGCCGCCAGCAGGTGGGATCGGGGGAGAGGATTGGATCGAATCATGGGAGCCGGCCCCCGCAGCGACAACCCGTGGGAACAGCACACGGCGACAACCCAGCCCCTGCATGGCGGCGAGGTTGGTCGAGGACGAGGGAGACGAGGGGAGAGTGAGGGCGGCGGCGGAGGTGGGTGGCGGCGAGGTTCAGAGGGGTGGGTGGCGGCGACGAGGAGGACGGGAGGGTCTGCATCGGGGGAGAGGAGAGAGGATCTGAGGGGGGGAGACAATGGAGGACGGCGGACGGCGGCGGCTGGGTGGTTGGGGATCCAGAGATTGAGACGGAGTGGCGGCTGTGGGGCGAGAGGGGGAGAGTGGATCGGGGAGAGGAGGATCAGGAAGTTAGGGTTTGGGTGAGAGGGTGATGGCTGCCGCTGATCCGTACATCCAACGGTGGTTGAGGCATGATCCGCGTGATATGCCTATGGACCAATCAGAGCGCACCAAACAAGTTGCCGATTTTTTGACCATATAAATTGGTCATGATTGATTACATACAAATTTTTCATTTCATTTTTCAATGCTCAAAATGAGTATTTTTGTGAAAGACCTATAAATATTTGTTCAAATGATGCCATATTTTGCACAAGTTTACATCTTAGATTGGCAAACAACATTGACAAAGGGAGTTTTTATTTCTTTTGCATGAAAAAACAATTTTCCATTTTTTGAGTGCTCAAAATAAGTTTTTTTGTGAAGAACCTACCAAATAGTTTTTGTAAAATTTTACCAAATCAATTTTCTCAAATACTAGGCCATATTTAATGCACAATTGACCAAATGGTTAGGTGTCAAAAGTTTTGATCCACCTCTGGTGAAAAAGACAAATTCCCGCCGATTCAGCTGGAAGCGGGTCAAATTTGAACTGCAGCTGCCTCATAGTTTGCTATTTATTTTTTCCAAAAATCATTTCTAGGTACGTAAGTATCTATTTAATCAGAGAAACATCAAAAGTTTTCCAAGATTCAACCACTAGCTAGGAACGGTCATTGCCGCCGTTTTGACCGCATTTTGAAACGGGCATAAAAAATTCAAAAAAAATGAAAAATTGAGAAACATTCGCATTGTGTCATTATATATAACCAAGTTTCCAGGAAAAATAATAAACTTGTAATACGGAAATTATTTTAAAAAAGTGTTCTCAGAAATGAGCTATCATGCGTGAAGATTCATGGCTTTCAAGCTAAATGATCAATCTTATGGCCACATTCATCGCATAGTTTGTTCAAATAATCTCATATTGTGCACAAGGGTGCATATTGGAATTCCAAACAATGTTGCCTAAGGGAGTTTTCACTTTCTTTGCACGAAAAAACCATTTTTCATTTTCCGAGTGCCCAAAAGGAGGTTTTTTTGTGAAGGAACTACCGAATAATTATTGTAAAATTGGACCAAATCATTTTTATAAAATACTAGGACATATTTAATGCACAATTGACAAAATGGTTGGGTGCAAAAATTTTGATCCACCTCTCATGAAAAAGACAAATTTCCGCCGATTCAGCTGGAAACGGGTCAAATTTGAACTGAAGCTGCCTCATAGTTTGCTATTTATTTTTCCCAAAAATCATTTCTAGGTACATAAGTATCTATTTAATCAGAGAAACACCAAAAAAATCCAAGATTCAACCACTAGCTAGGAATGGTCATTCCCGCCGTTTTGACCGCATTTTGAAACGGGCATAAAAAATTCAAAAAAATTCAAAAAGTTGGGAAACCTTCGCATTGTGTCATTATATGTGACCAAGTTTCCAGGAAAAATAATAAACTTGTAATACGGATATTATTTTAAAACAGTGTTCTCAGAAATGAGCTATCATGCGTGAAGATTCATGGCTTTCAAGCCAAATGATCAATCTTATGGCCACATTCATGGCATAGTTTGTTCAAATGATCTCATATTGTGCACAAGGGTGCATATTGGAATGGCAATCAATGTTGCCTAAGGAAGTTTTCATTTTCGTTGGACGAAAAAACCATTTTCCATTTTTCGATTGCCCGAAAGGAGGTTTTTTTGTGAAGGAACTACCAAATAATTGTTGCATAATTGGACCAAATCATTTTTATAAAATACTAGGACATATTTAATGCACAATTTACCAAATGGTTGGGTGTAAAAAGTTTTGATCCACCTCTCATGAAAAAGACAAATTTCAAATCGATTCACCGAAGCGGGTCAAATTTGAACTGTAGCTGCCTCATAGTTTGCTCTTTATTCTTTCCAAAAATCATTTCTAGGTACATAGGTATCTATTTAATCATAGAAACACCAAAAAAATTCCAAGATTCAACCACTAGCTAGGAACGGTCAAGCCCGCCGCTTTGACCGCATATTAAAACGGGCATAAAAATTCAACAAAAATCAAAAATTGCAAAACCTTCGTGATTGTGTCATTATATGTGACCAAGTTTCCGGAAAAATAATAAACTTGTAATACGGTAATTATTTTAAAAAGTGTTCTCGAAATGAGCTATCAAGTGTGAAGATTCATGGCTTTCAAGCCAAATGATCAATCTTATGGCCACATTCATGGCATAGTTTGTTCAAATGATCTCATATTGTGCACAAGGGTGCATATTGGAATAGCAAACAATGTTGCCTAAGGAAGTTTTCATTTTCGTTGGACTAAAAACCATTTTCCATTTTTCGAAAGCCGAAAGGAGGTTTTTTGTGAAGGAACTACCAAATAATTGTTGCAAAATTGGACCAAATCATTTTTATAAAATACTAGGCCATATTTAATGCACAATTGACAAAATGGTCTGGTGTAAAAATTTTGATCCACCTCTCGTGAAAAAGACAAATTTCTGCCGATTCACCGAAGCGGGTCAAATTTGAACTGCAATGCCTCATAGTTTGCTATGTATTTTTTCCAAAAATCATTTCTAGTTACATAAGGACCTATTTAATCATAAATACATGGTTTGGTGGCGATACGCCGAGGTTTGGGCGGTGGCCGAGGGCCCCAACTCTAGAGCTGCCAGAACTCAAGATGCCTCGGCGTGGTCATCAGCGTGACCGTGGCGTTGCCATGTGTTCTGGGCGGCCTAGGCATGTCTAGTTGGTTGGGCACTCCCAGGTTGGTGCTAGGAAGAAAATTACAACATACGATTCTCATGAGGAGACCAATCGATGCTCAAACATGAATTAGCAGCCAAGTGTTTGATTAGTGGTACGGAAATGTACATGAATAATGGGCGGAGTTTTGGCCGAGGATGATCAGCCATTAAGAAGACCGTTTTCACAAATTTTCAGCTCAAAAGGAGGAGCCTAGGTGGTACTTGCTTTGCAAACCACCACACCGACATAAATACGAATGTTGAAGCTCGGCTCAAAATAATGAATGGATTGAGCTGGCATTTGGTGGAGGATGGTTATTTGGGCATAGGAAAGCACTGAGAAAATGGATACTATTTGGACATGCCAAAGTGGTACTTCCTTCACAAACTGTTACTCTGAACAAAATAGGAAAATGAATATTTTTGAATTATTTTTGAACTAGGCAAGGAAGGTTTTACATATTTGACGAAGATATGACCCAAATAATTTATGAGATTTTTTGGGAATTTTGGGAATGATAGAAATATAGGTTGCTTCACAACCTAGGGCAAAACTGCCACATGGACATGACACATAGGCAAAACTGATGAGGTGGCGCCTAGTCATAGCAACCCACCACAATTTACAAGGCTATGACCATCTATATTGGTCGTTAACAACTAGAAATAAGGCAGCGGACTAGCACTATTTGCTTTGTGACCATTTCGTAAGGAAATGATTTACCTTTCGACCAAAATGGTGCAAATGGTTCGTGGTTTGGAGCCCCCAACAGCTTTTGACCAATTGGTCTAAAATGGTCATAGATTTATGACCAATTCTTAGAGGGTCACTGACAGAAGGTCATAAGTTGACATATTTCTTGTAGTGCATTTTGAGCTTCATGTACCCGTAATGAGGTATCGCTGAAAATTGTGAATGCCTCTCGTCCCTAATACAAATGTGATATCCGTTGTTGAACGGGGCCACTTGGAACGTGACTTCTTCGATCTCAAGTTGTCCGTGCATCAACACCACATCGAGTGTGATTTTTCCGTCAGCGCGCTTCCGCTAGGGATTATTCCTTTGAAGGTTGTGCTGCTTCGCTCAATACGGCTCCAATCGATTTCCATTTTTCGCAGAGTTTCTCAGAATGAGGTTTAGTCCACGCCGCCATCCATGAGGACTTTTGTCACCGAAAGCCGTCCACTATGGGATCGAGCACCGGTCACGGATGGCGCCTGGCTGTTCAATTTAGGTTCGCTCGTCGGGCGTTGAAGGTAATAGCCGTGTCGCCCATGGATTTGCCGTTGCTACTTGGTAGACTTCGCGAGCCCGCAGATTGTTCATTTTCGCATATTATTTGATGCGAAGGTCTCGAAGATCGCTGATACTGCATCGGTATTGTTGGAGTGGTTTCGGGGCTAGAAGCTCCTCGCCACTTTTGGCCACCGCCGTAATATCCAACATGCTCGGGCTATGTGTTGGGACGGCTCCTCTGACTTACAGGTCCATTGAGCCATCCCTCCAAAGACGGTTCCGTGCCCTTTATTGGGTTTTTGCTTTTCGCTTTTGCATCCGGGGCCCGAGTGTGAGGCACCCTTTTGTTGCGGATTGGGGTCGAGGCCGGATTATCCCAAATTTGGTTTTCGGTTTTCCGGAAACTCTCCATCGCACAGTACTTTTGTACTATGGACGCCAGATCGGTGAAGCGTGTAATTTTACAATGATCGAAGGCGTTCAATATTCCCTTATCCGTGCAATTATTGCAGAAGAGTGAGATTCCGTTTTCCTCTCGGCAGTCCTTTATCCTATCCATAACCAGGAGGAATCGCCCAAGAGTGATGTACTGTTTCATGGGCTCTTGCCGTATTAGAGATAGATCGCATATGTCCGGGCGGGTGGGTGGACTAAAATCCGGATCCTGCCCATCTTGGGGCTTAAAGGCCGAGGAGTTTCCGAATTCGAAGCTTGGGTTCTTTGGACACGATCCAATGAGTCCGGAGCGATGCATGGTTTTAAGTTCAATGCTCGATTGAAGTCCGTCCCTCCGCGGAAATCCAGCATGGAGGGTTCGGGAATCCGGACGTGACTAGTTTTCAATATAGGCAAAGAGTTGCCGTATTGCTCCTCCACCACTGCTACGTGGTGGGTGGCCTGGGGAGAGTTAATCTCTCTCAGATCGGTTTTAAGCCCAATCTGATTGTAGTCTGTAGCGACTCCCAGGGCGGCGATGCGATCCAAGAGCTCGTTAACAGACGAGAGCTCTATTGGATCCAACTGTTCGGCAGCTTTCGAGCTGACGCAAAGATTGCTTCTGACGACTTGAGAGGTCATTGTCGAAGCGGCGGCCGGACATGCGGTCATAAGAAAACCACCTAGCCAGATAGTTTGGCCGGCGGCCAAGGCCCCTTCGGCGAAAACACCGTCTTTGAAGACGGGCGGAGGCATCCTCCCTATCGGTGACGACACAGAGGAACTCTCAATGAAAGCACCAATGTCGGTGTCAAAACCGGCGGATCTCGGGTAGGGGGTCCCGAACTATGCGTCTAGGCGGATGGTAACAGGAGACGAGGGACACGATGTTTTACCTGTGTTCGGCCCTCTCGATGGAGGTAAAACCCACGCCCCGCTTGATTAATATTGATGATATGGGTAGTACAAGAGTGGATCTACCACGAGATCAAGGAGGCTAAACCCCAAAGCTAGCCTATGGTATGATTGTTGTAATGTATGTTGTCCTACGGACTAAAGCCCTCCGGTTTATATAGACACCGGAGGAGGCTAGGGTTACACAGAGTCGGTTACAATGGTAGGAGATCTAGATATCCGTATTGCCAGGCTTGCCTTCCACGCCAAGGAAAGTCCCATCCGGACACGGTACGGAGTCTTCAATCTTGTATCTTCGTAGTCTTGGAGTCCGGCGGACGATGATAGTCCGGCTGTACGGACACCCCCTAGTCCAGGACTCCCTCAGCTACCTTAGCCGATATAACGGAACGTAAGGTACCAAAACATGGGAGCCGGGCAAACCCAACTATTGACCCAAGACATGATTCGGAGCCGATTCATATAATGCTATAAGTTCGGGGTGCCGCACTTGTGAAAGTGTTCGAACTTATCACACCATAATGTGGGAAACTTAAGCCCCTGGTGTATTTAGCCGTACCAAAGTGTACGGATGCAACATGTCATAGATGAACATATGTATAGGAAAAGTATGCAATTATAGGCAAAAAAGCGATGCATTGTTTATTCAAGAAATACTGACATGAATGCAGAACGATACAAATAGTGCAATAAGCAAGGGGTGGGACTATTAAACATGTCCCCCTCCAGGGGTAGGCTACGGAATGGTGTATAAAACGGATTTAATGCTCGTAATGGAGACCACCTGGATACTCGTCGTAGCCTTTCTTCTTCCCTGGCTGTTGCATCGTGAGTTCGGCAGGTCTACTGCCGGACAGGGCCCCTGGTAAATGGAGTCCAGAGGATAATAAAAAAAAAGAGAAAAGAAGGATGACACACTTGGGAGCCCCTAGTGTGGTTGAGCCGCACTCTGGGCCTGTCGTGGTCGTGCCCCTCCCCCTACGCCCATGGTATCTCCAGAGCGTAATGATGTACGCGAAGTACCGGTCTTGCAATTTTGCAAGTGCTGGGGTTGGGGCCGCATTGCTACCCGTGCTCGGAACGTGCCAGGTAGTCTTGTTGTAGGTTACTCCGGGAGCGTTTAGCCGTGTCCGGTCGCTTAACGGCCGGACTCGAGAATTGCCTTAAGAGGCTGCTCTGTACTTCTGCCGCGAGAGCCGCTGTATGCTATTCCATTCGGAGAGAGTGTTCAGTGTTTCCGTTAACC
Source organism: Aegilops speltoides (assembly GCA_021437245.1). Lineage (NCBI taxonomy): Eukaryota > Viridiplantae > Streptophyta > Magnoliopsida > Poales > Poaceae > Aegilops > Aegilops speltoides. The sequence continues at coordinate 318,008,982 of CM038145.1, read as the reverse complement.
GTGATGACTCCTCGAGGGCCTGGCATCTTGAGCTTGAGGTATGCGTAGTGCGGCACCACGTTGAACTTTGCAAACGCGGTCCGTCCGAGCAGAGCATGATAGCCGCTGCGGAACGGAACTATGTCGAAGATTAACTCCTCGCCGAAGTTATCCGGGATCCAAGACCACTTCAAGTGTAATCGAGCACTCGCATAATTGGCCTCTACACCGGTATGATGCCTTTGAAAGTCGTTTTGTGGGTTTAATCCTTGAGGGTCTATGCCCATCTTGTGCATCGTATCCCGATAAAGCAGGTTCAAAGCTGCCGCCGCCGCCATCGGGACTCTAGTGAGGTGAAATCCATCGACGATTGGGTCTAGAACCAATGCGCGAATCCGCCATGGCGGATCCTCGTGGTGGTCCTTCGATCAAAAGTGATCGGGCAGGGAGGACCATGGGTTGAACTTTGGGGCGATCGCTCCATCGCGTATACATCCTCGAGTACACGCTTCGCCTCCCTTTTGGGTATGTGGGTTGCGTATATCATGTTCATCGTCCGCACTTGTGGGGGAAACCTTCGTCCTCTATTGTTCGGGCGTCGAGTCTCTTCCTCGCCATCGCTATACAGCCCCTTGTCATTGTTTTCGCAATTAACTTGCTCGCTGCTTGAATACCCAACAATCTCTGTTGGTGTGATTGGCTTTTTCGGGTGCCGTATCCGCACGAAGCGGTCGAAAGTATTCGGTCCAAATTGACGGACCCGAGTAGTTCTTTTGAATGGCTTTTTCCACGACCGGTTTAGAGCCTCTGAATCCGCGCTGACCGCCAGATCCTCGTGATATCGCCGTTAATGCAGCGTTTGTGCTTGTTGCGACGCGACCGCCATTGCGGTCCTTGGTATCCGGACCGCCGAATTTTTGCCGAGGTTATTGCTGCGGGCTAGCTACTGTCCTCTCCAGCAGAAGCGGGTCATGAGTGATGTGAGGGCTGCCATGGATTTCGGCTTTTCCTGTCCTAGGTGCCGGGCAAGCCACTCGTCTCGGATGTTATGTTTGAAGGTTGCGAGAGCCTCCGCATCCGGACAGTCAACTATTTGATTTTTCTTGGTTAAGAACCGTGTCCAGAATTGTCTGGCCGATTCGTCTGGCTGCTGAATTATGTGGCTTAGGTCATGTGGTCGCACATATGTGTCCTGGAAGTTATCAAGGAATGCGGCTTCCAGGTCCTCCCAACACCCAATTGATTCTGCTGGCAAGCTGTTAAGACAATGCAGCTGGTCCTTTAAGCTTGAGTGGGAGGTATTTGATGGCGTGGAGATCGTCACCGCGGGCCATGTGGATATGGAGGAGATAGTCTTCGATCCAAACCGCGGGGTCTGTTGTGCCATCGTAGGATTCAATGTTCACGGGTTTGAACCCTTCGGGGATTTGATGATCCATTACTTCATCTGTGAAGCATAGTGGGTGTGCGGCGCCTATATTGGGCTATATCACGACGTAGCTCGAGCGAGCTTTGTCTCATCGTGTTCGCCCGCCGAGTTGTTAGTATCCGCGCGACGGTCATCGTCGCAAGATCGTAAAGCGCCACGCGATCCGTAGATCGATCTTGATTGTCTTGCCTTATCCTCCAATATGTCTCGCAAGTCCGTCGCATTCCCCCGTGGCTTTGTGCTTTTCGAGCGATGCCGGGGTACGGCTTTAGTGGAAGGCCTAGAGGCTTCTCTGTCGCGGCCACGAAGTGGCCGGTCGGCCGTATTGTGCGCTGGTGACGTTGGTTTATATGCTTCCTCCTCTAATTGGGGCAGCAGCTTGCGTTTAGGGTAGCTTTTGGAGGGGCATTTGAGCTCGTGCTCTTCGACCGCAAGGACTTCAGTCCATCTGTCGGCTAGCAAATCTTGATCAGCTCTAAGCTGTTGCTGCTTTTTCTTGAGGTTGCTTGCCGTGGCCATAAGCCTGCGATTAAAACGCTCTTGTTCGACGGGATCCTCAGGCACAACGAATTCGTCGTCGTCGAGGCTTGCCTCGTCTCCGGAGGGAGGCATGTAATTATCGTCCTCTACCTCTTTTTTCTGCCGCTCTCTCATGAGGGCTGGTTTCTTCATCCTCCTATGCTGAATCTTGCTGGAGGGGGTTGTCTTCGGCACTGTCCGGGGTGTTGTTATCTCCGGTGCCGGAGTCTCCATTCTTGCTGTGGCGGGATTTAGAGCGGCGCCGCTGACGCCGGCGCTTAGGCTGTTTCTTGGAGGGGTCTTCCTCCGATGTTCCATCGCCATTCCCATCCTTTGGGATGTCCACCATGTATATGTCGTGTGACGAGGTGGCTTTCCAGTGCCCCGTAGGAGCTGGTTCTTGGTCGTCTCCAGCATCGTCGTCCATACCGTCGATGTCTTCGGAGTCAAAATCTAGCATGTCGGTTAGATCGTCGACAGTGGCTACAAAGTGGGTGGTGGGTGGGCTTTGAATTTCTTCGTCGTCCGCATCCCAACCGTCCTGGCCGTGATCTGGCCAGGGCTCTCCTGATAACAAGAGATACTTTAGTGAATTCAGGATGTCGCCAAAAGGCGAGTGCTGAAAGATGTCCGCAGCGATGAACTCCATGATCGGCATCCAATCGGATTCGATTGGTAGGGGCGCGGGAGGTTCGGAGTCCGGCGAGGAGTCCGGCACGTCGGAGCCACGAGCTTCACAAGGGACAGGGTCGGTATTCGGCTCCATCGCCGTAGAGGTAGCAGCCCCTGAGGCGGTGTCTAGCCACCCATCCTCGATCTGCGCAGTCGGCTCCGAATTAAGGGTCGGAGCGACTCGTGTCGACCTCTGTGGCACCGTCCGGCAGCAGAGCTAGATCATGCACATCGTGACAAAGGCGGCACGCTGGGTACGGGCTCGAATCCTTCAAGATCAAGTCTCTGCGGATGTCACCCAAGTTCAAACTTCCAAATCGACTGATGGCGGGGCGTAGCTTTCAATCTGCTCCAGATGGCTGCTTAATTAGCCCGTAGTGCAAAGCCGCCAATCTGAAGATCTGTCCGGGAGAAAAGTCTCACCGACCGCGTTGTTGTTGATGATCGAAGGAGCCATCGGGCCTATAGGTGACGACACAAAGGAACTCTCAATGAAAGCACCAATGTCGATGTCAAAACCGGCGGATCTCGGTAGGGGGTCCCGAACTCAGGCGTCTAGGCGGATGGTAACAGGAGACAAGGGACATGATGTTTTTACCTGTGTTCGGCCCTCTCGATGGAGGTAAAACCCTACTCCTACTTGATTGATATTGATGATATGGGTAGTACAAGAGTGGATCTACCACGAGATCAAGGAGGCTAAACCCTAGAAGCTAGCCTATGGTATGATTGTTGTTCGCCCTATGGACTAAAACCCTCCGGTTTATATAGACACCGGAGAGGGCTAGGGTTACACAGTCGTCGGTTACAATGGTAGGAGATCTACATATCCGTATTGCCAAGCTTGCCTTCCACGCCAAGGAAAGTCCCATCCGGACACGGGACGAAGTCTTCAATCTTGTATCTTCATAGTCTTGGAGTCCGGCCAATGATGATAGTTCGGCTATCCGGACACCCCCTAGTCCAGGACTCCCCTCAGTTGTGTTGGCTCTTCGAAAATAATTCATCCGAGTGAACTATATGCCATATATCGCACACACCTTGATCTGGCTAACCATTTATGTTGTGTTACCTAATCACAAACAGTTCATCCGAGTGAACTGTATGTTTTACATCGCACACAACTTCATTTGTCTGATCGTTTCTGCTGCTATGTTCATCGCAAACAGTTCATTCGAGTGAACTTTATGCCACGCATCGCACACGCAACTATAATCTGAATCGTATTTTATGTCTTCGCCATTGCAAACGTTTTATATCTTTTTTGACGGTTTTATTACATCACTGTTGCGATTGATGCATCGCACAGAGTTTAATTGAAGGGTCTCTGATTGTAGTGTCGGGTTAGCAGCATCCTGCAGTAGTGGCACCATCAACATTTGATGATGCGTGCCTTTCTTGATATCCACTTTTAGCGTCCCATGTAATTCAGTGAGCTTATTTTCAATGATGTGCATATGGTAATTAGAGATGAACGCTTCGTAGCTAGCTGCAAGAGAGCCTAGAATCGTATCCCTGGACCACTCGTCCCCAAGTGGGAAGCCTAACCGATCCCAAGCTTGTATGTACCCGATCATCTTGATCACATGCGGGTCTAGTGGATCACCCTCTTTCAGATTAGGCAAGTCGTGGCCTGGTTCATGGGCACGGCTATCAATGGACTGGCACCCAACATGCATGTGGCGCCCTGCATAGTGGTTAGGGGGTGTTTGGCGTTGCCTTGGGGGATAGGGCGGCTCGGGGAGAGTGGGCGGTTTCTGTAGCTCACGGGCGCAGAGCGGCTTCTAGACGGCGATGGCCCGATGTGGGATGGACGGTGGCGAGAGAAGGTGAACGCGCTGTTGACATCGGATTTTGACAAGGTACAAAAGGCAAGTAAGATGGTCTCAAGTAAAAGAGTTTTCAGCATGCAAAGTTTCAGGTCGCCGAGTGGAATAACTTTGATGTTTAACTTATCGCCATTCGACCTTATCTCGGTGCCCGAAGTTGTACTCCGAGTGACAAAATTCAACATTCCGAGTGGTTTTCGGCTGACGATGCCTTCAAGACGACCTCGGATGAGGGAGTACTCTAAAGGAATTGTCTTCGTCTCGTCGAGGCGATCGATTTTTATATATAAATCATCTCAATCCGAGTTCATATGCAAAATTTAGAGGCAATACACTGCAGGCCGAAGCTGAGTGGAAATCTGGCGCAAAGTATCAGACACCATGTCTGATGGGTCGCGCGAGCAATTAGTCCCTTAAGAAGTCCTTGAATCGGAAAACATTCAACATGAAAAAGTTTCGTCTCGTCGAGCCGATCGATTTTCATATAAAATTCGTCACAATCCGAGGTCGTATGTAACCTGGAGAGGCAAATCAAAATCAGGCTATGTTTTTGGTCGAGTGAAAAGCTTACCATCCGAGTGAAAACCTACCGATCGAGTAAAAGGTCGAGTGAAAACCTACCGATCGAGTAAAAGGTCGAGTGAAAACCTACCGATCGAGTAAAAGGTCGAGTGAAAACCTATCGATCGAGTAAAAGATCGAGTGAAAACCTACCGATCGAGTAAAAGGTCGAGTGAAAACCTACCGATTGATTGTCTTCCGAGTGAAAATGTAGTCATCCGAGTGAAAAGTCCAATGGACCATCCGAAAGTGAAAGACTCTAAAATCCGAGTGGATGAGCTCAAATCCGAGTGAAACTGAACATGTGCCCAAAAGTTTATCAAGATGATCTCGGATGAAGAAGTGTTCAATACAGAAGTTGTGCGTATCGTCAAGATAGTAAACTTTTCTTTTGGAGTCATCGTCATCAGAGATAGTATATGGCCTGCAAATTCACTACAAGACTCGGATAATTCAGTCTACCGCAAGACCGAGTCCGACTGGAAGGTAAAGATGACCTCGAAAAGTATTCAAGATGGCCTTATTTGAAAAAGTGATCAACATGAGAGTTGTTCAGATCGCCGAGGCGCACAAGTTTGATATTTGGGCCATCTTGATCGGAGGTCATATGGAGGCTCGGCGGCCTGCACAAGGAGGAAGACAGAAGTTGGGCCAGATTCAGATGGATCCGAGTTGGAATAGAACTAGGACTCTAGGACGCGAATTGATGTAATTTTTCTTGTAAGGAAAGCCTAGATGAATCCTTTACTTGTACGGAAGTCCAGCCGCCTCTTATATATGTTGGGGTGACGGCCGATTGAACAACACACGTAACAAATCAATATACTACTTTTTCCCGCCTACTTTTTATCTCTCCACCGCTTTTCTCTCTCGTTCTTCGCTGTTCTTTGTGTTTGAGAGCTGCGAATTCCGAGGCTCTAGGGCGAGCGAATCGACCTAGGGCAGCCCATAGCCGCCACAATCCTCGACGGGTCCCTCCCGGTCGCTGGGTTTCGGTCTGCAAAGCACCCGCCGATCGCCTTGCGTGTCGCTGTGTCGGTCGGGTCTCCTTCGACGTGAGCTGCGTGCATCACCCCGCGCCGAGGGTACACGTGACGGTTCGTGTGTCAACACACTTTTGGCAACTCACTGGGGACCAAGATCAATCATCATCATCCACCATGTCCGATCTTCCCAAGCCATCGAGGTAGACGCCGATAACATCATTAAGCCCATCTTGATGAGATATCGGCCGATCATCGCCAAGCCTATGAGGAGTACAAGAAGGCGCCATGAGGAGAAGGACTTGCAGGAGTTCCTTGCAAAGTTCAAGAAGGATCGCCAAGGCAACATCACTCCGATTGAAGAAATCAAGTTCCTCCTTTGCAAGCCCAAAGAAGTTAAACCTCTATAAGTACTACCTTTTCTCCCGAGCGGTGGGCTGAGATTGAAAGTCGATTGCTGATGGTAACAATCTAGTCTATCAAACTTTCATTGAAAATACTAATGCTCGTAAGAATACATCTCAATCGACTAGTGGTAATGATGGTGTAGCTGCTAGTGTGCAAAACCCTAATCTGGCTTTACCTATCTCATCGGCGCCTCCCGTGCCGATGACTTATTGTCCTACCCAAACAAATCAGATTGTGGCTGCACCCATTAATCCTATTATGAGCATGCCAAGTTCGGTGGCAACGCCGAACTCAACCTTACCTACAGCTACAACCACTCGACCACTAGCAAATTATGGGTCGACATACCTGCCACAATTCCTACCTACAGCTAGTAACCCTACTCCTCCTATGCCACTGCCACCAGCTTCATCGTCCACTATGGATGATGGTCTAGCTAATCTTAGAGAGGAGATGGCTAAGATGCTTCGAGAGAATTTTGGAGTTGAGTTACCTCGGAATCGGATTTACCAAAAACCGCACTGCCCAGTACTTTGATGCCATCCAATGCCCTCCGTGATATAAAATTCCAGATTTTGTTAAATTTAATGGAGAAGGCACAAAAACCACATGGGAGCATGTTAGTCAATATTTAGCACAATTGGGTGAGGCAGGATCATTGAATGAATTGAAAGTGCGTTTGTTTCCTTTATCATTAACTGGTACTGCATTTTCATGGTTTTCTTCTTTGCCACATGGTTCCATTCGAGTTTGGTCGCAGCTAGAACAGAAATTTCATGATCACTTTTATAGCGGCGACAATGAACTCAAGTTGTCACATCTAACATCGGTTAAGCGAAGCATGATGAATCGGTCTCCGATTACGTCAAGAGATTCAGGAAACGAAAAACCGTGTTTTAGTTTGGTGATAACCGAGAGAGACTTAGCGACCTAGTGCCGAGTGGTTTGAGAACTCCCAAGAGAGAAAAGCTAGAAGGCTATGAGTTCTTAAATATCAACCAAGTCTTACAAAGGGCTTTGGCTCAGAAAGCCAAGCAAAGACCTCAAAGAAGTGCATAGATACAAAGCCGATCGTCCAAAGGTGAATATGGTGGAATATGATAGTGATCACTTTCGGACGATGAGGGTGATGTTTTTGTTATTGAATTTGTTTGGCCATCTAAGGCCAAACCCTTTACTTGTAATGATCTCAAACCGATTCATAAGAATCGTGATGAAGAGATGAAGTTTACTTTAACATTGCTAAGTGTGATAGAATATTTGATGCTTTGCTGCAGGCTAAGATTATTAGAATATCTCATACTTTACCGCCGTTTGAAGAGCTGAAGCGGCGTGCTTATTGCAAGTATCATAATTCTTTTTCTCATGCTACTAATGATTGCAATGTTTTTCGACGACAGATACAATCGGCCATTAATGACGGACGATTGAACTTTTCTTAGATGCAAGTTGATAAACAGCCCTTTCCAATGAACACCATGGATTTAGAAGGGAAGAAGTTACTCATTCGGCCGGAGGTAGCCGAATCTGCTAATAAAGCTAATGTCATTGTTGGTGAGCCCAGGAAAGACAGGGAGGACAACAAGGTCTTGGGGAGACAGGTTGTGCTTGATAAGCAACCCGATGGCAAGGAAGTGATCAAAATCACCATCAAGAATCCTACACTCGGGGGGCAACCCCAACTGCAAGAAAATACTCGTGTTAAATTTGTCAAGCCCAAGAGTCCGTGGTTGGCAAGTGGAAGAAGAATGAAGTTAAAGTGCAGCATAAGCGGATCAAGCCAACTTTTGATATGTTGTTGTCCAAGTATGCTAACCATCGGCGGTTCTAGTTTCAATCGACCGACTCATCCAAACGACCAAGGTCACCATCAGTTGATATGTTCAGTCGGTATACAAAACCGAGTGGACCAAGGGCGCAGTTTTCAGAAGAGCAGAGGCAATCTGTGTGGGATCGACTTGATTATTCATATAATGGCCGACTCAACATCGGTGACTATCAGTCGGCTGGCCAAAATATGCGACCGGATGGAAATTATCCGAGTGTAAGAATGCACCCAGGTGGAAGCTATCCAAGTGAAAAAATGTGGTCAAGTGGATTCCGTCCGAGTGGATTCTATCCGAGTGACATCCATCCGAGTGGAGTCCATCAGAGTAAAAAGGTGCGCCCGAGTGGAAATTTCATGCATCTGGAAAGTCGGAAAGAATGGCGTGTTAAATCACCAAGTTTTGCAGCAGTTGAGTCGGGAAAAAACAAGGAGAAAATGGATGTTGACTCACTTATCTTGGGCACCGAAACATTCCCCATACAGCAGCCGACTGTGCATAACCACTCAACTGAGCCGATACTTTCTATCGCGCCAAAGTACTCGGCTAATGACCATGAAGCAAGCACCAGACAGGTAAAACCGAGAGATCCTAAATACACTCAGCCAAAGTGGTGTCCTCCAGGGCTAACAAAGACACAGAAGAGGAAACTACAGAGGTTAAGGAGTCAAGAGATGGCAGAGCAGGAGGCCGAGAAGCAAAGGGATAAGTTGTTCAATGACACTCGGCCCATGGTTCCAGCAAAACAAGTGTGGAGGCCTAAACAAATACAAGATACATCAGCTTCTACATCTATCACAGAAGTGCCTACATCACTCAAGGAGGACAATGCGACAGCTATTACATCGTCTGTGACACTTCTTACCTCTCCTTCACTCGGACAGATTTCAGAATCGGTCGATCCACTTGAAGAAGAGGCTGATATATTGGACTATGAATCTACACCGGTTCATGAAGGTATGGATGTCAATATGGTGTATTACTTACCTGCTGAGTTTCGTGCTGTAGATGAGGAAGGGGAAGTTGCTCACCTGGATTTTGGTCCTAAAATGCAATATTCGAGAAGCCAAAAGAACCAAGAAAGCATCTGAAACCATTATATCTCCGAGGTCATATCAATGGGTGCCGCCACTCGGATGCTTGTTGATGGTGGCGCTGTGGTAAATCTTATGCCCTATTCGGTCTTCAAGAAATTGGGATTGCTCGATGAAGAATTGATCAAGACCAATATGGTGCTCAACGGGTTTGAAGGCAAAGAGAAAACTGAGCCAAAGGTGTAATGTATGTGGAGCTTACGATCGGAAGCAAAACTTTGGCTCTGATTCTTTGTCGCCGAGGTGCAAGGTAACTACAATGTTATACTAGGCCGTGATTGGGTTCATGCAAACCAATGCATGCCATCCACTATGCACCAGTTTTTGATTCAGTGGGTTGATGATGAAGTGGAAGTCATTCATGCGGATAACTCGGCCTGTGTTGCTTTGGCCGATGCATCGGTTGATTGGCAACATCCCAATGCTACTTGCTTGACGGGGCGTGACTTATCAGAGTTTGATTTTCTCAGCGACCAAGAATGGTTTTGTGCCCGTGTCTTTAAAGCCGATCAATGCAATCGGCTCCAAGGTATGATATGTTTAAATGGATCCTAATTCGAGTGGTTACAAAAGCGTTTGCAAAATATCGGTCCAAATGAGAACGATATGTATGAGTCTATTGAGGAGTTGGATGACATGGATAAACTTGGACAAGGTTTTACATCGGCCGATCCGTTAGAAGAGGTAGATATCGGAGACGGATCAGTCAGTCGACCGACATTTATAAACAAAAATTTGAAAACTGATTGTAAAGCTAAGTTAATCGAGCTATTGAAAGGATATGTTTGTTGCTTTGCATGGGAATATCATGAGATGCCAGGGTTGAGCCGAGAGCTAGTGGAGCATCGGTTGCCTATAAAGGCCGGTTTTAGACCTTATAAACGATGGGCGTAAAGTTTAATCCGAAAACATATGACCGGATCAAGGAAGAGATCGGTCGATTGCTTGAAGCCAAATTCATTCGACCTTGCGGGTATGCCGAGTGGATTTCTAACATTGTCCCATGGAGAAGAAGGGATCCGCAAGTTGAGGGTGCGATTGACTTCAGAGATGTGAATAGGGCTACACCCAAAGATGAGTATCCCATGCCAATAGCCGATATGCTTATTAATGATGCTTCGGACATAAGGTTATTAGCTTTCTAGATGGTAATGCCGGATACAATCAAATTTTATGGTCAAGAGGACATGTACAAAACAGCTTTCCGATGTCCTGGTTTCCTTGGTTTATTCGAGTGGGCAAGGATGACATTCGATTGAAAATGTCAGCCACATATCAAAGGGCTATGAATTTGATTTTTCATGATTTACTCGGTGTCATACTTGAAGTTTATATTGATGATATTGTTGTCAAATCGGATGCTTTTGAATCTCACTTGGCCGATTTGCGCTTAGCTTTTGAAAGAATGAAAAATATGGATCAAGATGAATCCTTTGAAGTGTGCATTCGGCGTGTCACCGGCAAATTTTGGGTTTCATTATTCATGAAGATGGCATCGAAATAGATCCCAAAAAGATAGAGGCCATACAGAAAGTGGAGGCTCCAACATGCAAGAAAGATATGCAAAAATTCCTTGGCAAGGTTAATTATTTGAGAAGGTTCATAGCTAATCTGTCAGGGAAAGTTGATGCATTTACTCCTATCCTTCGGTTAAAGAATGATGTTGATTTCACTTGGGGGGCAAAACAGCAAGAAGCCTTTGATATGATCAAGAATTATTTGTGCACTCCTCCGGTGATGAAAGCACCCAAGCATAGAGAGCCTTTCAAACTTTATATCGCAGCAGAGGAAGGTGTTATTGGTGCTGTTTTGACTCAAGATACCGAAGGAAAAGAGCATGCCATTACATATTTGAGCAGACGTTTATTGGATGCCGAGACAAGTGCAGGTGATAATTCCGACTGGAGAAAGCCCATTGTTGATTACTTGTGCAATCCGAGTGAAAGGGTGGACAGGGCTGTTCGGCGTATGGCTTTCAAGTATACAATGAGAGATGATGGTCTTTATCGCCGAACAGTCGATGATGTTCTTCTAAAGTGTTTGGATGAGGACCAGGCCAGAGTTGCTATGGGAGAAGTACATGAAGGTATTTGTGGCACTCACCAGTCGGCTCCCAAGATGAAATGGTTATTGCGACGTGCTGGGTTTTATTGGCTGACTATGATTAATGATTGCTTCAGATATTATAAAGGGTGTGAAGCTTGTCAAAAGTTTGGTGATATTCAATTGGCTCCTGCTGCTATGTTACATCCTATTATCAAGTTGTGGCCTTTCAGAGGTTGGGGTTTAGATTTCATTGGACAAATCTACCCGTCTTCCTCAAAAGGGCATCAGTTCGTATTGGTGGCAACTGATTATTTCACTAAATGGTCTGAAGCAGTGCCTCTCAAGAACATGACACATACGGAGGTAATTCAATTCATAACCGAACACATTATTCATAGATTTGGTATTCCTCAAACGTTAACTACAGATCAAGGTTCATCTTTTATGTCACACCAAGTCAGAGAGTTTGCCGAATCTTATAATATAAAGTTGCTCAATTCCTCTCCATATTATGCCCAAGCTAATGGACAAGCTGAGTCTAGCAATAAAATTCTAATCAAGCTCATCAAGAAGAAGATTGAGGATAATCCGAGGAGATGGCATGGGTTGTTGTCTGAAGCTTTATGGGCACACAGAATTTCAAGGCATGGTGCTACGAAGGTGACTCCATATGAGCTAGTATATGGTCGAGGGCTGTTTTACCAAAGGAGGTAAATTTGAATGCTTTGAGAATAGCCAAACAAAATGATTTATCGGCAGTAGACTTTTATAACTTAATGATGGACAATATTGATGAGGTTGCCGATAAACGTTTGGTTGCTTTGGAGTCCATAGAGAGAGATAAGTTGAGGGTAGCAAGAGCTTACAATAAGAAAGTCAAGTTGAAGAATTTTCAAGTTGGTGATCTCGTTTGGAAAGTGATTCTGTCGATTGGTTCAAGAGATAGAAAATTTGGGAAGTGGTCTCCAAGTTGGGAAGGTCCTTTTAGGATTACAAGGGTTGTTCCCGGAAATTCATATTTGGTGGAATCAATACAAGGGGCATTGTTACCTCGAGCTCTCAAGTCTCAACGGAAAATATTTGAAGAAGTACCACCTGAGTGTGTGGCAAGAAGCTTGAGTAGGCAATGGCCGATATACGATTATCGCCCTTAGCACAAACATGGCCGATACATAATTATCACCCTGAGGAAAATAAATGGCCGATGGAGTGTTGACATCGTCCTTAGAACAAACACCGTGCATATTATTTTTCGGCTTGCAAGCATTGCCGAAAAACAGGGGGGCATGTGTTGACATCGGATTTTGACAAGGTACAAAAGGCAAGTAAGATGGTCTCAAGTAAAAGAGTTTTCAGCATGCAAAGTTTCAGGTCGCCGAGTGGAATAACTTTGATGTTTAACTTATCGCCATTCGACCTTATCTCGGTGGCCGAAGTTGTACTCCGAGTGACAAAATTCAACATTCCGAGTAGTTTTCGGCTGACCATGCCTTCAAGACGACCTCGTATGAGGGAGTACTCTAAAGGAATTGTCTTTGTCTCGTCGAGGCGATCGATTTTTATATATAAATCATCTCAATCCGAGTTCATATGCAAAATTTAGAGGCAATACACTGCAGGCCGAAGCTGAGTGGAAATCTGGCGCAAAGTATCAGACGCCATGTCTGATGGGTCGCGCGAGCAATTAGGCCCTTAAGAAGTCCTTGAATCGGAAAACCTTCAACACGAAAAAGTTTCGTCTCGTCGAGCCGATCGATTTTCATATAAAGTTCGTCTCAATCCGAGGTCGTATGTAACCTGGAGAGGCAAATCAAGATCAGGCTATGTTTTTTGTCGAGTGAAAAACTTACCATCCGAGTGAAAACCTACCGATCGAGTAAAAGGTCGAGTGAAAACCTACCGATCGAGTAAAAGGTCGAGTAAAAACCTACCGATCGAGTAAAAGGTCGAGTGAAAACCTACCGATCGAGTAAAAGGTCGAGTGAAAACCTACCGATCGAGTAAAAGGTCGAGTGAAAACCTACCGATTGATTGTCTTCCGAGTGAAAATGTAGTCATCCGAGTGAAAAAGTCCAGTCGGACCATCCGAGTGAAAGACTCTAAAATCCGAGTGGATGAGCTCAAATCCGAGTGAAACTGAACATGTGCCCAAAAGTTTATCAAGATGATCTCGGATGAAGAAGAGTTCAATACAGAAGTTGTGCGTATCGTCAAGACGGTAAACTTTGCTGTTGGAGTCATTGTCATCAGAGATTGTATATGGCCTGCAAATTCACTACAAGACTCGGATAATTCAGTCTACCGCAAGACCGAGTCCGACTGGAAGGTAAAGATGACCTCGAAAAGTATTCAAGATGGCCTTATTTGAAAAAGTGATCAACATGAGAGTTGTTCGTATCGTCGAGGCGCACAAGTTTGATATTTGGGCCATCTTGATCGGAGGTCATATGGAGGCTCGGCGGCCTGCACAAGGAGGAAGACAGAAGTTGGGCCAGATTCAGACTGGATCCGAGTTGGAATAGAACTAGGACTCTAGGACGCGAATTGATGTAATTTTTCTTGTAAGGAAAGCCTAGATGAATCCTTTACTTGTACGGGAAGTCCAGCCGCCTCTTATATATGTTGGGGGTGACGGCCGATTGAACAACACACAATCGAACAAATCAATATACTACTTTTTCCTGTCTACTTTTTATCTCTCCACCGTTTTTCTCTCTCGTTCTTCGCTGTTCTTTGTGTTTGAGAGCTGCGAATTCCGAGGCTCTAGGGGCGAGCGAATCGACCTAGGGCAGCCCATAGCCGCCGCAATCCCTGACGGGGTCCCTCCCGGGTGCGCGGGGTTTTGGGTCTGCAAAAGCACCCGCCGACTGTCTTGCGTATCGCGCTGTTGGTCGGGTCTCCTTCGACGTGAGCTGCGGTGCATCACTCCCGGCATCGAGGGTACACGTGACGTGTTCGTGTGTCAACACGCGCTGGGTCCTGGAGGTGAGGGGAGCCATCTGGTACTTGGGGGCATGCCGGGGATGGGAGGGGACGGCTATGGACAGCGCAGGTGCTCTGCATCCATCCAGAGCACCTCTGTAACCTGCAGAACGTGTGGTCACCTCTGGCACTTGGTTGTCTAGTGGGTTTGTTCGTTGCCAGGGAAGTGGGGGTGCAGTCCATCTTATCTAGAGTGTTTGTGGTGTATCTAGATGGCATTGAGTGGATCCGATCAGTGGGTAGCTTCCAAACAAGTTTCTGACAACAAGGTGTTTGTACTATGCCCTGGATATTTGGTGAAGTAAACAAAGCTGAATTTTGGTGTGGTGTTGTTTAGTATAATGGTGAGTATGTATGCAAATTTGTAGGCCAATTGGATGAGTGTGGATGGTACTTCATGTGTAATCTTGTTCCGTGTCCAAAAACTTTGGGAGGTTACTGTGGCCAAATGGTGTGAGGGAAATTGATGGAAATAGGGTGGTAGTGGTGTTTTATCATGGTTGATCGCCATGACAAGTTTGAGCTCAAACTGGTGGATGCAAAATGTACTTCCTTCAAAAGGTGGTGAGGTGGATGCAAACTTTGAAAAATGTGGAGGGAGTTGTGGTGGTTGGTTGATGCTCAAAATATTTGGTAGGCATGATACGAATGTATGATGATGTATGGAAAATTTCAGGTTCATAGCATGAAGGCACAGTTCACTTGCTTCATAGAATGACATATCTGGCAGAACCTTGGATGGATTTGTTCTGGTCAAAACTTGAGTTGGGGGTGGGGGTTTGTGGATGGAAATGGTAAAGATATTTGTAGGAGAAGATCTACAAATAATTTGGGGAGGCGGTGTTGAAGGAAAATGGTGGTCCAGTGCAACATGGGTCTTTGGGGTTTAAATAAAAGAAATGGCAATTGGGGTTTTGGAGGCAAAAACCCTAATCCCAAGTAAATAGGCAAAACATTTACTCTCAATAAATAGTGCAAACAAAATCCAAGAACACTAAATGAAAAAGACAAAAGCCAAATTTGCAAAAGAATTTTCCAACACTGAAAATCTAGTATGGATGCCTGGCTAGGAGTGAGAAGGTGGCCTTTTACTCTTCCTACCATGGTTGTTTCTTCGTGTTGTTGGCGGTGGGTGATGTTTCAGACATTGATGTCTGAGAGGTGGCTCCGGATGGAGGTCCGCACAGTTGGCTCTCTAGCGGGGATCATGGCGGCGGCGGCGGCTTCCCTAGTCATGTGGGCAATGAGAGGGGTAGCAATTGGTGGCTCGGGCGTGTCCTCTTTGGTGCCGCCCACATCTAGATCTAGGGATCTGAGCACATCTCGCTAGCCCTTGGGGCCTCATGGTGACACGGGTGAGGTGCTGAGTGAAAGCTCTTCTCTTTTGCACCGTCGACAAGGACGCTTGTTGGCACCGCTCTCTTCTTGAAGACGTCGTCGTGCATCCCCTCTCCGTGTTAGATTTCCAGGTGAAGATTCTAGTCCGGTGTGGCTAGGCAGCTATGACGCTTTGCGTCGTTTTCTCTCTTGTGGGCATTGTCGAGGAGCTTAGATGTCTTAGGGTGTAGCATCGCATTGTTCTCAGATCATCCTATGTTCTCTCTCGGTAGCGTAGTTGCCTGCATTCTACGTGATCCCGATATTCTAGGATCTGCTTTGTATGAGGACTTCCTCACCACATTATATCGTTCCGCCGTGTACTTTGTATTTGTTTCGATGCTTTATATATAAAGTGGGGCGAGAACTTGTTTCGAGGAAGTTCTCTTTTTCTTGACCATAGTCGAGTGATGAAAAAAAAAGCAATGTTGCGGTCTGTGTGCATCAATCAATATCTGTAACAGTGCATTTCCTCTTGTTCCAGCAGATTATAAATTAAAACTTGTAGCGGGGCATAAAGTTTCTGCTCCTTCTTCCTTGCATGCCCACGAAGAAGGCGAGACCTCTCTTGCCGAAGCTTTGCAAGTTTATCTTTAAGTTTCTTTATAGTACCCTGGCGAATATCCATTTCGGTGCCCGGATCCAGATGAACCCGGTGAACAGTAACACCATAGAAAATAGAAAAAGAATGAATAAGTATTTGCATGGAAGATGTTTGAGTATAGGATGTGCGTGCAAATTTCCATCCCATTTGAACATCAGTGAAGCTCGTGGCAAAAAAGAGAAAACCGGCCAAAACAATGCGTGAATAGCAACCTTACTCACAAAGCCGAATTTTGTCTTTTTTGTCGCGCACTCCTCGAATGTCAAAACTCCACCCAATTTTGCACGAGCATCACTCACACAAGCATCTTGCTTAAAAATATATTTTTTCTATTTTATGTGATTTTTTTATTTTGCCCGGCTCCGCTCTCCATTTCCAGGTCCTTTCAATCAATATCTGCTCATATTTGTAATAGTGCATTTCCTCCTGTTCCATTAAAACTTGCAGCGGGGCATAAAGTTTCTACTCCTTCTTCCTTGCATGCCCACGAAGCAGGCGAGACCTCTCTTGCCGAAGCTTTGCAAGTTTATCTTTAAGTTTCTTTATAGTACCAAATTCTGGCGAATAACCAATTCGGTGCTCGGATCCAGATGAACCCGGTGAACAGTAACGCCATAAAAATAGAAAAGGAATAAAAAAGTATTTGCATGGAAGATGTTTGAGTATAGGATGTGGGTGCAAATTTCCATCCCATTTGAACATCAGTGAAGCTCGTGGCAAAAAAGAGAAAACCGGCCAAAACAATGCGTGACAACCTTACTCACAAAGCGAATTTTGTCTTTTTGTCGCACACCTCGAATGTCAAAACTCCACCCAATTTTGCACGAGCATCACTCACACAAGCATCTTGCTTAAAATATATTTTTCTATTTTATGTGATTTTTTATTTTGCCCGGCTCCGCTCTCCATTTCCAGGTCCTTTCAATCAATATCTGCTCATATTTGTAATAGTGCATTTCCTCCTGTTCCATTAAAACTTGCAGCGGGGCATAAAGTTTCTACTCCTTCTTCCTTGCATGCCCACGAAGCAGGCGAGACCTCTCTTGCCGAAGCTTTGCAAGTTTATCTTTAAGTTTCTTTATAGTACCAAATTCTGGCGAATAACCAATTCGGTGCTCGGATCCAGATGAACCCGGTGAATAGTAACGCCATAAAAATAGAACAGGAATAAAAAAGTATTTGCATGGAAGATGTTTGAGTATAGGATGTGGGTGCAAATTTCCATCCCATTTGAACATCAGTGAAGCTCGTGGCAAAAAAGAGAAAACCGGCCAAAACAATGCGTGACAACCTTACTCACAAAGCCGAATTTTGTCTTTTTTGTCGCACACTCCTCGAATGTCAAAACTCCACCCAATTTTGCACGAGCATCACTCACACAAGCATCTTGCTTAAAAATATTTTTTTTCGATTTTATGTGATTTTTTTTTTGCCCGGGTCCGCTCTCCATTTCCGAGTCCTTTCAATCAATATATGCTCATATTTGTAACAGTGCATTTCCTCCTGTTCCAGCAGATTATAAATTAAAACTTGTAGCGGGGCATAAAGTTTCTGCTCCTTCTTCCTTGCATGCCCACGAAGTAGGCGAGACCTCTCTTGCCGAAGCTTTGCAAGTTTATCTTTAAGTTTCTTTATAGTACCATTTCTGGCGAATAACCAATTCGGTGCTCGGATCCAGATGAACCCGGTGAACTATAACATCATAAAAAATAGAAAAGGAATAAAAGTATTTGCATGGAAGATGTTTGAGTATAGGATGTGCATGCAAATTTCCATCACATTTGAACATCAGTGAACGTCGTGGCAAAAAAAAGAGAAACGGCCAAAACAATGCGTGAATAGCAACCTTACCCACAGAGCCGAATTTTGTCTTTTTTGTCGCGCACTCCTCTAATGTCAAAACTCCATCAAATTTTGCACGAGCATCACTCACACAAGCATCTTGCTTAAAAAAATATTCTATTTTTTGTGATTTTTTTATCTTGCCCAGGTCCGCTCTCCATTTCCGGGTCCTTTCAATCAATATCTGCTCATATCTGTAACAGTGCATTTCCTCCTGTTCCAGCAGATTATAAATTAAAACTTATAGCGGGGCATGAAGTTTCTGCTCCTTCCTTGCATGCCCACGAAGCATGCGAGACCTCTCTTGCCCAAGCTTTCCAAGTTTAACTTTAAGTTTCTTTATGGTACCATTTCTGGGTCTGTTCATGAAAAATGTATCCCACATACGGAGATCATTACGGACAGCTTGTGTTGGGGTTGCGAGATTTCCATTGCATGTTACAAACGACACGATCAAGCCTTTCCCGGACCTCAGCTCATCGACATATAAATTTATCACTGAGAAACTTCATATCATTGTCGCGGCTGGAGTAGCTGAATTCAGCTACTCCAGCAACAACTATTTCAGCTACTACAGCGACAACTATTTCGGTACAGAGGGAGTGGATAGTTTGTGAAGGCTTGCAGCATGTCTGCGGGTTGAGTGTTCCCGCCTTGTTTCTTAAAGTCGAGAGTGATCGCATTAGAATCGCCAATTACAATCTGATGGTGCCCATGCAAATTTCTCAGGCAGCTCCACCAGAACCTTGTCCTCCCGTGCTGGTTCGCCATAGAACCCTGTAACTGTAAGCCTCGTTCGGTTAGCGAGTTATTTTGTTTGCGATGGCTCCTCAGCAAGTTAAGCAACCACTTGCGCTAAATTATTTTTTCTTTGCACATACATTTCCATCTCTCCAAAATGTGAATACAAGAAGCATTTTCCATAAAGCTCAGCATCACTATCTGCAAGCAAAAGCAAGCATGATAGAACAACACAGCCCTGTCAAGCTAAAAAGGCTGTAAATTTCGTACCAATGACAAGACAAGGTACCATTGCAGCCTTGACACCCATCGCCAGACTGTCCGCAACACAGATGACACACACTGTTCTTTTTTTTTTGGCGGGTACACAGATGACATACACTATTCTAATGGAGTAGGTGTACAGTTTTACGCAGTAAAAATCAGCTGCTGACCCTGTGCTGGATTAAACAAAACAAGACACTTTTGGAGGGGAGCTCACCGCCGGCTAGCCGGCCATTGGATGCAGGTAGCGTGCGAAGTCGTTACCACAGTAAACTCGGAAGGCTCCCACGTCTGCGCTAGCTGCGCACACAAACCAAGGAAAACTCTAGCAAATCAACCGTGACAGCTCCCAATGCAAGGGTCTTCTTTTTCTAAGAGTAGGGTTCATTTTTAATTACAGGCTACTGAGAGGAACCTGACCGTGTGCGACCGCGACCGCGACCACATCGCCCATTTGTATAGCAGACCAGACCCCCCGTGGCGTCACATCGCCTGCTACGTAAGACAAAATTTAGGCGCTAGCTTAGCTAATCCGCCGCGTCCTCGTCTTAAAAGGTTGCGTATCCGCAAAGGAAGAGATCCTCTCTCCTCTGAGCGCGCGAGCTTATCATCGGAGCTGGCTGAAATGTACCGGACGATGATGATCAAGCAGCGGTAAAAAAAGGTGAGGCAGCGCGTGGACATGGATTCCGTACGTTGTTGGCGTCGCAGTCAAAACATTCCGCTCCATCGCTTCGTTGGATAAGTATACGTGATTCGTGTCAAACTATGTCGTATAGGAAATAAACGGAAAAAAGTGCAGCCCGTGCTCAGAGCAAACGGTCGTTATCGCTCTAATTGTTTAGCGTCACATCTCCGGGGTTGGGGACCAATCGCATGTTAATATTACTGCCTAAAGGCTAAAGTAATGTACGTACTAATCTTAGGGTTGCTCAAATTAGTGTATAGAGAAATCTACAAAAAGGGGGTGCACTTTTATTTTGAAGCTGCAAAGACCATTTGGTATGCCGCATGCACTTTTCGGAATCCTTGTTTCCTAAACTCTTTTTTCTGATTATAACAAAATTTATTTATTTACTTATTAAATTGTAAAAAAAATCCATGAATGCAGATATTATGTTCACGCACAATTCTATAAGTTTTCCATAAAATAATTATTTGTTCTGCAACAAGCCTTACGTATGAAAGGTTTCCACGAGGGGTGGAGGAGACAGATCGAAACCTTTACGCAAAGGGGTAGTGTTGGTATAAAAGTGAATGACGATGTAGGTCATTACTTCCAGACACACAAGGGCTTGCGGCAGGGAGATCCGATGTCCCCTATTCTGTTCAACATAGTAGCCGATATGTTGGCGGTGTTGTTAGGGAGAGCCAAGGAAGTTGGCCAAATAGGGGCTTGGTGCCACACTTAGTGGATGGGGGATATCCATCCCGCAATACTGTTGATGACACTATTATCTTCATGGAGCATGACTTGGTAAAAGCTAGGAACCCAAAGTTGTTGCTTTGTTTGTTTGAGCAGCTAAGTGGGCTCAAAATCAACTTCCACAAAAGTGAATTGTTCGCTTTGGGAGAGCCAAAGAGGAACAAGAGGATTCAAGCGATTGTTCGGGTGTGGTTTGGGTGAGCTGCCTTTTACCTACCTAGGAATTCCTATTCATCACCGTAAGCTCACAAATAATGAATGGAAGTGTATTGAGGATCGTTTGAGAAGAAGCTCGCTTGTTGGAAGGGCAAGCTCATGTCGTATGGAGGCCGTTTAATTCTCATTAATTCGGTGCTCACGAGCATGCCCATGTTCCTTTGTCCTTCTTGAAGTGCCGGTTAGCGTTAGGAAACGATCGGACTTCTATCGATCGCGGTTCTTTTGGCGGGGATGAGCTTAAGAGAAAATATCGGTTAGCGAAGTGGGATATCATTTGTGAATCGAAAGACCAAGGGGTATGGGGATTGAGAACCTCGAAGTTAAGAACAGTGCACCTTAGTAAGTGGTTGTGGAAGTTATCCTCGGGAGGACGCCTTGTGGGCTCAAATCTTGCGTAACAAGTATCTCCAAACCAAAACTTTGGCTCGGTGTCGGTTAGACCAAATGATTCACCCTTTTGAAAGGGCTTATGAAAGTGAAGCTTTCATTTTTCAGAGGTCAACGATTTAGTTGGTAATGGTGCGAGCACGAGATTCGGGAGGATACTTGGCTTGGAGAGGCGCCCTAGCAATCCAAAGATCCGTCCCTCAGATCGTATAGTCTTGAAGCGCGATGCTATGGTTGCATCGGTCTTCACTTCGATACCCCTGGATATTCAGTTTAGAAGATCGTTAGTGGGCAATCGTTGGGAAGAGTGGCTGCATCTAGTTAGGAGACTCATGCAGGTACAACTATCTCAACAACCTGATAAATTACGCTGGAATCTCACTAGGTCAGGTGAATTCACGGTTAAATCAATGTATGTGGATGTTATTAATTCTAGCTCGATTCCCACTTCAAAGCATGTGTGGGATGTCAGAGTTCCTTTAAAAATCAAGGTGTTTATGTGGTTTTTACATAAACAGGTGATCTTAACAAAGGATAATCTTATTAAGCGTAATTGGACAGGACCTACTAGGTGTAGTTTCTGTGATCAGGGTGAAACCATTAAACATCTTTTCTTTGACTGCCCACTAGCTAGAATTCTTTGGACGACTATACAAGTCGCTTTCAATATTACCCCACCAAGGACGGTTCACATCTTTGTTTGGGACATGGCTAACTAGGGTAGAGCCCGGGTTAGCAAAACACATTCGCTTGGGGGTTTGCGCTTTTTTGTGGGCACTTTGGAACTGCAGAAATGACTTTGTCTTTAACAGATCAACAAATATACATGTTTTGCAGGTTATCTTGAGCTACGGCTCTTATCCGTTCTGTCGCTACTCACTCCGGCGGAGGCCAGGAGCTTTTGGTTACTTCTGCTATCCGATGGGAGACGGTAGCTCGGGATATATTCAGCCGGTTTGGATGGCGGTCGTGTAATAGGATAGGCAATTAGTTTTCCTGTCTATTTTGGAGCCAACCGGCTGTGATGTATTAGTGCTGTGGCTAGCTTGTGTATCTAGCCTTCGGGCTCTGTGTGAGCCTTTTCTTATTTTTTCTAGTTAACAACTTTCAGCCTTGGATACTTTGTGGACTATGTTATGCTTAATAAGATGGTCGTATGCATCATGCTGATGCAGAGGCCGGGGAAGCCCCCCTTTTCGAAAAAAAAATAAAAAATTATTTGTGAACAGTTTGGAAATCACAAAACTGAGTTTTTGGTAACACAAGCTGAATTTTATGGCATGTTCGGTTGCCCGCATCGAGCCCAATCAGGCCCGCGTGGGAAGCAAGAGGCCTGTTTGGTTGCCTGCTTTCACCGTTGGCCCTGCATCGCACGCTTTTTAAAGCAGCCCAGAGCCTGGCTCGCTGGAAACGCCCGAATCGGCAGTTTCTCGCGAGCCAGGCCGAGGCGAGCGCAAGCGAGCGGGCCCTTGCACGAGTGAAGAATGGAGGGATGCGAGGCGATTAAATGAGGTCTTCTTCAACCTCCATTAAGCATCTATCTAATCTCCTCCCTTTGATCTACACAACTGTGCTTCGATTCGAGGTAAGCTCTACACGAAAAAGATGCACCCTGATGCCACGGTTGCATTCAGGCGATCGGTTTGTAGTTTTGTCGACAGTACATGCTCGATTTCTTGTTCCCGTTTGGAGCTGTTTTGGACGAATTTTGTCAGATTCGTCGCGCATGATCGATTGTTTGAAATTTCCTTTGACCAGCAGCCTAATCTTGCAGCTCTGCACAACATTCGTGTTGCAAGTTTCCTATTTCGTCGATCGTAGACGAGAAGATCTACATATTTCTCATGGTTGTGCATATGGATATGTGTGCTGTGATTTAAGACATTGCTTAGTTATTCCTCTAGCCGGCGTGGTTTCTCTCAATCTCCTTTCTCATGTCTTGCTGTGCTAGCATCATCGTCGCCGTCGTTCATCTCGGTCTTCTCTCTATGATCCTACTGTAGTTAAGCCGCCATGGCGCACACACTGACGGGGTTCTTCTCCTCTGTTTTTTGCCACCGACGGGGTCGATCATCTTGGCCTCCTCCCGGCCTCCTCTTTCTCGTCCTACTACAATGGAGTCATTTTCAGCGTCGATCATCTCAGCTCATCTCTCTCGTCCTACTACACCGACGATGCCATGGCGTGAGCACTGCATTTCTCCTCCTCTGTCCACTGTCTTTGGGCGAGCACTCCAACTAGTTCGCCAGCGGGGTCGCTCGCCCATGACTCCGTGCTCGTCATGTCGGACACGACGCCACGGTCACTGTCCACCGCAATCGTCATGGTCCAGCGCACACTGCATTTCTTCTCCCCCTTCCTCTGCTAGCTCTTAACCCTGTGTGCTAAGTTCAAGTGCTAGCTCTTAATCATACCCCATGCGGGCAACCAAACAGCAGGTAATTGTATGCGCCGAGACAATGCAGGCAATCAACACAACGTGCCGAAGTTGATCCTCTAATGCAGGAAGTCCATATGCAGGCAATCAAACAACTTGCAGATGTCGCATATGAGGCTGTTTTTTCAGAGCCAGGCTGGGTTGAGATGTGTATGCAATGCAGCTACTATTCACTACCGCAACCAAACACGCCCTTAGGTATCATCATACGTGTGTTCCATCTTGACCGTGACTAGTTGCATATCGACGCCCAAGTCGCTTCGAAGGGGTGGTAAGCAGTGGCCGAGGTAGAAAGAACAGACAGGAGCCATGGCTCCCCATGATCCTACATTTACACATATACCCCCTCTGTTCCCTAATATAAGACATTATAGCTATTTTAAAATACTGATTACATACATACTAAAAGAAGTGAACATATATACTAAAATGTCTCTAGATACATACGAAAAGAAAAACTAAAAGGTCTTATATAACGAAACGGAGGGGGTATGAGCTTATTTTATGCATTTACCTCTCAATGTTTGCTAAAAATGCATTTATTAGTATGATTATATCCGGGCTCCGTCGCTTGTGATCTCTGGCCCACGTACTGCCCTTGTCGACGCCATCGGAGAAGCCGCTACTCCCTCCGTCTGTACTAAATCAACGATAACTAATACGGAACGGATGAAGTATTTGAGAATGCAATTCTGCAAATATATAGGCATGTCAAATTTTATTTGGAGGGGGAGGTTTTACAAAATTGTTATCTCTTTTACGCTCAAAATAGCTCTTTTGACACTATATGATGTGTAGAAGTTTGATGAAAACGCTTTGTAGTGACAACTTTTGGCGTTGAAACAAAGATAGTAGAGAGGATGAACCACATTAGTGCATCTAATGCTGGACGTCTCAAACCCTCTCTCATAGACCGGCGAACGCGCCGGGTCAGTAACTGGACAGAAGCGAGAAAAAAAAAGTGACCCAACAGAACATCTCATACCATCCCTATACACCTGGCTGTCCACGAACTCTCATATTCATCTCAAATATCGGGAGGATATGAGGGCTCGCGGACGCACCCGGGCGCAGTCGATCGGTCCGCCATGTAGGACGCGACCTCACCCTGGACCACATTTCTTTTTCTTTATTCATTCTTTTGCTTCTCTCTTTTCATCTCCATCAATCACGTGCAAGTAACCGGACATACGAGGAAAGAATAAGAATCATGGCTGCGTTAACGGACAAATAACGGACACGCCCGATCAACGAGCATTTAGGGGGTCATATTTACTAAGTCCAGCTCTGGATGCTCTTAGTTCTTTGAGAGGGTATACAAGGGAAAATGGACAAATCTTCCGCCGCCCACTACACAACGCAAAAGAAGAAGAAGAAAAAGAAGCATCCACATGGCGGACACCATCGCCTTGCTACACCAACCTCCATTATTATAATCCCAGGTAGTTTAACCCCGCTATCATCCGTACCTGGGAAGAGACACCCTCCGATAGGAGGAACATGCTTTGATTAAATTAACATACGCACATATGGGGAACCTATCCAAAGGAAGATCAGCATAGGGGGAAGAAGAATCTAGGCTGGCGAATGCATCATGCAACTAAGCTTAGATTAGATTATTTGCTAGGGTTTGCCATCACATGAACCCCAACAACCCAGCAGCCAAATCTTTCAAGACCTTGCATGCCCATCACCATCACAAGATAAAGCATGATCCTCGGGAGCACCCGTATGATGAGTTCCCCTTAAAGAGGCATCACCAAATCTGACACAACAATATATTGAATCATTTTCGACGGGAAGAGTCCGGGGTGTTTATTAAGTCCATAATGATCCCCAAGATGGATTTATAATGTTTGAGGAAATTAACATAATGGTCATTTAAGGAAAATACATGCCCATTTAGCCTCCACACGTCGACAACGAGTGCCCGAGTTTCCTTCCTGACTCTACAATTGACTGAAAGTAGACTAGTGTTGTACTGTTTTGGTAGCACGCTAATTCTATGGCACGAGAGAGTGAGACAACAGTACCCATAGTAAAAGATCATTTCACAAAAGAACATGTAATAAGTTCTTATGATCATCATTTCAATCTTCTCGGTTTATTAGTTTAAGTTGTTTTGACTGCATATATACACGTCGTTGATTTAGTGCAAAGTTATACTAAATCAGTGACACTTAATTTGAAACAGAGGGAGTAACAGGCTTGCTTTGGTGCTAAAAAATAATGTTGCCAATGTTTAGGCAAGGCAAAGAATGGGCAACCAATTTATCTGTTCAATCTCTCAAAACTTGCCAAATGTTAGGGTACTAATTGGCAGCTAATTTGGCTACCAATCAAGCATATATTTATAATAAGGTTATTTCCCGCAAAAAGATGAGGTTATGATTTTAACAACCGGAACTATACCCAATAGCTCTGCGAGGCTCGACCATACAAATCCCACAACTCATTTGCTCCAATGAAAATCCAACCACAACCTTGCACTCTGGTATGCACCCTCACATGCCTCCACGCGGTGCCTCTTCCAATGTGTCAATCGAAATCGCCAACTTCCCCGAAAAAATGAAACCTCCCTCATTCCATATTTCCAGAGTTACAAAACCATGACATAGCCCAAAATTAGGCGTGGGTAGCCCAATCCGACCAAGCTCGGTGTCTGATAAGGCCCAAAACAAAAATTTTAGGGTGTAATGTAAGGGTTTTCCCAATTTTATTTACTATTTAATAGTGAACGTATTTAGTATTTTTTTTAATAGAAATAATGGTTTTATCGGGTTGATAGGGCTCATGCTTAGCCTTTTGAAGTCAGGTTTGCAAGCTCAGCTCGGAGTATGCCCAGGTTTATCCTAACCTCTACCCACACCTCCCACGTCTTCTAGTGATACCGACCCCCCCCCCCTCCTTGCCACATTGGGTGCAACACCATAAACGACAGAGCAAAAATGCTTGGTCGCCTTAGTACAATGCAAAACAAGGGGGCTAACTAGTGGATGACATGTTTCATCCAAGACGAAGAGAGGATGAACCGGTCCATGAGCATATCTTACAACATGTGAGGAATCAGTTTTGTTGGAACCATCAAACATTTTACTTGAATGTTGTATGATTTCTCCATAAATTCAATCAGTAATTGTTGGTAGAATCATGTCGACATTATTAGATGCTTCACCAAGTAATGGCATTGTAAATTGACATGCAATGTTGTTAGCATTCTACAACAAAGACCAACATGAACAAAAATGTGGGGACGGTGATTCCTGCTACGACGATGAACAGTGCAATCACATATTTTTAATAGGTTTTTTCTAGGACATACAGCACAAAATCTGTCTATTTTTTACAAAAAATCTACATGTGCACAAGGAACGTGGATATGCACATGTGTCATTTTTTTATCGACCCTCAATTGCTTGGGGAAATGGCGTTTTTCTCCTTTTTTTACCATACTGATATTATTATTTTTCTTGCATACGCACGAGTGCGTACTATATATTAAAGAAGAAGTGGGGCTGAAAGAGCCCCTCCAGTTTGACGGTTACATTTTACAATTACGCAACCCGAACTCGACCGATACTGATATTATTAGGGAATATGACCCCTACTTGTTACCAGTGGAATCAAGGATACTTGCATCAAGAAATGTATGGAAGAGTTAGTGATGGTTTAGCCGAAAGTCTAAACCGACAGAGGAGGAATATGATCACATCCTTGGTGCACGGGACAAGCATTGCTATGGGCCAAGATGAACTTTCTTGACATGGTGGATGGATACTTTGAGGGGCTTTTGGGCCAAGCGACTACGAGGGAGCAATCGATAAACTTGAATTGGTTGCAGCCGCCGCGATTGGATCTGTCACACCTTGAGGCGCCTTTCTCTAAGGATGAAATTAGGAGAGTGGTCAAGACCATGCCGCTGGACAAGGCGCCGGGCCCGGAAGGCTTCACCGAACGGTTCTATGCAGTTTGTTGGCATATCATCAGCGATGATATTATGCGGGCTTTTGAGCTTTTTCATAGTGGAGATATGCGCGGCCTTCCCTCAATCAACAAGACCATCATATCCTTACTTCTGAAGGTGGACGGTGCAGTTTAGCTCAAGGACTTCCGCCCGGTGAGCCTCATCCACGGGATGATCAAGATCTTTGAAAAAGTGTTGGCAAATAGGGTGACTGATGAGCTATCAAATCTTGTGAGGCACCATCAAAGTGCATTTGCTAAAGTACGATTGATCCACAACAACTTTATGTTGGTATAATGCATGGACCGTCGACTCCATGCTCTCTAGGAGGCCACCATTATGCTCAAACTTGACATCACAAAAGCTTTCGATACGGTCAACTGGGCTTTCCTAGTTGAGACCCTACGCACGCGGCTTTGGAACACGGTGGATTGACTGGGACTGCGAACTGCTGGGGAGCTCATCGACAAGAATATTGGTTAACGGAGTGCCGGCCGACCCATATTTAACTGTTGTGGGCTACGACTGGGAGGTCCATTATCATTGCCCTTCATACTGATCATGGAACCCCTCCATAAAATGGTTGATTTGGCTGCATCACGCGGAGTGCTGGCACCGCTTGCGGGGACTGGCCTTTGTCAACGCCTATCTATGTTTGCGGTGACATGATGCTATTTATCAAGCCCAATGAGCTCGATCTCCAAGCCTCCTCCTTGATCTTGGATGTTTTTGGAGAAGTCTCAGGCCTAAGGGTAACCTGTCCACTACCGGTACGGTGAGACATACAGACTATGATGTTGGTGGAGACCATGTTGGGGTGTCCGATAGGATCATACCCGTGCGAATACCTAGGCTTACCTCCCACCATACGAAAGCAAACGACGGATCAAATTATGAGCATTGTGGATAGCCTAGCGAAGAGATTACAGAAGTGGAGAGCAGCTAATATGCCAAAAAGTCATCGGCTACTACTAGTCAAGTCCGTCATGCGCGCCATTCCGATCCATGTGATGATGGCCCTCGACATCCCGCAGAAGGTGATCACGACCATGACCAGAATTTGCAGGGGCTTTTTGTGGTGCACCAAAGACAGGGCAAACGGAGGCCAGTGCATGGTCGCCTGGGAGGCTTTGTGCACGCCAAAATGGGCAGGTGGATTGGGTGTCCCAAACCTGAAATGGCTCAACATTGCCATGCAAGCATGGTGGCCATGGCTGCAACGAACGGACACATCCAAGCCATGGCGGAGTTCGAGATCCAAGTCCCGGAGAAATCAAAGATGCTTTGCGCGGCAACTACGTACTCTGCTATTGGGAATGGCATGCACACCCTCTTCTGGGAAGATAGATGGCTTGGAGGGTTTCGGGTGCAGGAGCTAGCGCCGAGCATATATGCATCGGTGAGCAGAACAACAAGGAACTCTAGGATGGTCCATCGGGCATTGCCAACGGCCGAGTGGGCGCGGGATGTTGTCCCTGAACTTTCTTCAGAGGCGTTGAATGAATGCATGTAGCTTTGGGCGCAGGTAACCCGTGTGGATCTAAACCCGGACACAGTGGACACGGTCATTTGGGCCTGGGAGCCGGATGGGCGGTACTCCTGTCGATCTGCCTATCGGGCCAGGTTTTGGGGCCGGGAAGTGTCGTCGACGTCCATCTTTACGTGGTCATCCAAGGCTCCGCTCCTTGCAGATTCTTTACATGGCTAGCAGTGCAGAGCAAATGTTGGACAACTGACCGGTTGGCCCGCCATGGCACCATGATGTTTGCTCGTTCTGTGCTCTGGAAGCATCGGAATGCCATTGTTTTCGACGGAGCAACCCCTTCCCTAAGAGCTTTGATACAAACCATTGAGAGACAGAGCCAGGCTTGGAAGGAGGCGTGCCTTCTGAAAGGAGACGTGGAAGCCCTCTTTAGGGCTTTAGCAAGGTGGGAGTGTGAGAGAGTAGTTAAAGTTATTTTTCGGTGGAGTTGGATTTCATGTAATATGTAACATGTAACACCAATGTGGAGGGGCCTTTCCCCGCCCCCTCTTCAATACCCCTCCGTCCCAAAATAAGTGTTTCAACCTTATAGTAATTTTATATAAGGTTGAGACACTTATTTTGAGACGGAGAGAGTATATAGTACACACACCTATGCGTATTCAAGAAAAGAAAGTCTAAGTTTATAGTAAGCTTGGTGCCGTCAAATTCTGAAAAGAAAAACCACTCAAAAAATTTCTCAAAAGAAAAAAGACGAAAGGGAGAACCTTTACAAACATGTTTCCTGCAAGCCTGCATTTTATTTTACAAGGACCTGACAACCTAGGAGGTTATCAGGCGAAGCAGCAGCGCAGAGATCGGCTCCGGCCGGCAGAAAAAATGGTCCGGTCGGTCCGGAGCGTGGCAATCACGATGGACGTTTTTCTGCAGAAAGAACCAAAAAGGAAGAGCGGCACGCACGCACGCACGGACACCACCACCTGCGCAAAGCGTCGGGCATCATTGAGACGAAGGGATTGAGAGCAAATCATGCGCTGGGGTTAAGGGGCCGGATCCCATCGATTGCATCCTTCCCTCCTTCCTTCGGGAATTGGGCAGGGAAGATCATCATCACTCATCACAGAGGACGGAGACGGAGAGCAACAAGACATGTGAATTATACGCTCGTACAGTGAAGGAAGGGGGAAGGAGAGAGTGAAAAAAAGGGAGGGGGCTATGAACCTGGCGTGTCAGGAGGCCATGCCGTGGCTAATGCCATCACGAGGGTAGCTGCATGATTTGGCTTGTCAGCGGGCCTTTTCAGTGTCAATGCCGCCATCAGCTTTTCAACCCGGCCAGCGCGACAAAAGGCATCCCCTCACACACACACACTCATATTCCGTCGGGTCACGAGCAACAGTAACACGGGCCGGCCGGCGTCGGGCGTCCTACCGCATGCCATGCCATGCCCCATTCCATTCACTTTCGCTAAGCCGGGTTGCTGCCTAATTGCATGGCTGCATGCCTGCCTACCCTGATCCGGCCCCAATCCACATCTCGTCACCCCCCTAACCGCACGATCGACCGACTTGATGGCTATCTTCTGCGTGCGCTTTTTGTTTCCGCCGTGTAGTAGCGTGGACGGAGTCCCCGGCCGGCCTTGGGATGGTGGGGATGGTGGTGGGGGTGTGCCCAAATGGGACGGGTTCGGGCGGAGCTAGGCACTAGAGAGCGAAAGGGGACATACATGGAAGAAGAATTACACGAGACAGGAATGTGTTGTGCGTGGATGAGAGGGAGAGGGGAGCACGGAGCGGCGACTATTCTACTCTATTTCCATACCAAGTAGCTGGCGAGGGCAAGCGTGCGTGCGAGGAAGATGCTAACTGCTATAGATAGCGCAGCAAAGGTGATGTCTTATAGCTTGGCCTTTGTTTAGGCGCACGTTAATCTATCTGCTCGTGCTCGTAGGGATGCATGCAAGGCAAGCATTATAAAAATGGCGCTGCTAATGATGGGTTTAGGTTTTAGGTTAGGGAAACCGCGCAAAAGGGCGATTATTCTAGCAGGAAAGCGCAGGCGCAAGTACAGCCTAAGTCAATTGATTAATGGAACAACAGGAGTAAGTACCACTGTAAGCAGAGGGGCTGCCTCCGATCATGAATTCACAGCACAAGTGAGCATGAGATGATACAAGTCTATTCTTCTACTAGGAAATGAACTTCTTCTTCTATTACGGACGGACGGACGGACGGGAGCTCAGCTTACAGGGACAAGAACAGACCAAGAAAGGTGCCACTTTTGAGATCAGATAATCTAATTAATCCTAAATCGCGAGCTTCCATCGGATCCCAAGAGCAGATAAAGCTTAGATTTCTAGACATCAGACGGCGCCCTTTCTTGGGGTTAATTTCTTAGTAGAACCAACGATCGATCCAAACTACAGAAAGAA
Organism: Aegilops speltoides; assembly: GCA_021437245.1. Lineage (NCBI taxonomy): Eukaryota > Viridiplantae > Streptophyta > Magnoliopsida > Poales > Poaceae > Aegilops > Aegilops speltoides. Next base: position 317,977,479 of record CM038145.1, on the reverse strand, counting down.
AAGTAATGCAATGATAACTGAAATGAAAGCTAAATGTCTTTGCCTTTCTCCTTCCCTCTCCTTCTTCTCTGCCTCTGCTCTCCCTAGTTCACGCCGACTGCGGCGATGAGGCCCCGTTCAGCTTACGCCCGGCGGCGAAGATGGGGGTGGGCGTGGCGGTGGTGGTGGCGGTGGAGGCGGAGGAGGCGGTACCGTTCATGTTGAAGCCGGTGGCCGTGGGGGCCGGGGAGCTGTGGCTTGCGGAGGGGTTGAATGGCGCTGGTGCTGGTGCGCCGGTGGCCGGCGAGAGACGGAATGGCCCGCCGGCGGCAGGGGCGGTGGGGGTGGTCGCGGCGGAGGAGGCCGCGGCTGAGGCGCTGCGGCGGGCGCTGTGGCCGCCGAGGTAGTTGTGCTTGTTGTTGTGCATCCAGACCTTGAAGACGCCCTTGCTCACGCCGATGTCGCGGCACCACTCGTCGACCACGCCCTCGTCGCGCTTCTGCAGGCGCCACCCCAGGCGCTCCGACAGCTCCTGCATCCGCTGCTTCTGCTCCGCGGTGAACTTGGTGCGGAACCGCTTCCTGGCCGGCATCATCCCGTGGGGCGGCGGCGCCGTCGCCGGCGAGAGCTGGGCGGGGAGCCTACTCTGGCCCTGCGGCGCCCCCGGCGCGCTGGAGTTGAGAGACAGCAGCATGTGTGGGTGTGGCGCAGAAGAGATATACGGCGGCGGCGGCGGCTGCTGCGCCACCGGAGCCGGAAGGTGAGCGGGAGGAGGGTGCTGGGGCGGGGAGACGGAGCGCTCGTCGTCGTACTCGGAGCCATCCGAGTCGGAGTCAGAGTCGTCGCCGTCGACGGCCGGGAGCCGGTCATCCGGCGTCTCCTGCCCGTGCCCGCGCTGCGGCAGGCCATGGAGCACGGTGGGCGGCATGGGCATGGGCATGGGCGGCGCCGGCAGCAGGGCCGGCGGGGGCGGGGGCGGCGGCGACCCCTCCACCATCACAAGGCGGTGGAAGTTGCGGTGGCAGCCGCAGGCCGCGCACTTGTACGAGGCCGGGTCGGCGGTGTTGAGCTCCACCACCGGCATCCACTCGCCGCAGCCGTCCACGGCGTGCGCGCCGATGGCCGCCGCGTGGTTCTTGAGGCACTCCTTGTACGTGGGCACGGCCTCCACCGGCGGCGGCGGCACGGGCGCCGCCTGCCGGAGCTTCTTGACGGAGCCGTTGGGGTAGAGGGCCGGCCTGTACTTGACGTCCATGGCCTCCATGCTCCGCTCCCTCCGCGGTGTCACCCGGCTTGACAAGGATTACTACCGCTAGTGGGCTTTAGTTAGGGACGGGCGGGGGTCAAGGGAGTGAGGAAAACTACAGGTAAGGATGTGAAGCGAGGCCAAGGCGAGGAGATAAGGGCTTCTTTGGATCACAGGATTTGCAAAACAAAGGAATAGGAAAAATGGAGGATTTGATTGCAATGACATAGCCAATCCTATGGATTTTTTCCAGAGGTCGGACCTCATGTGTAAATTCCTTTGGAATCAGCACCTTGGAGACCCAATCCTGAGGAATTTTAATGGCCCAATCCTTTGATCCAAATGCGTTCCATAGGAAACAATCCTGAGGATTGATATCCCGTGAAATTCCTGTGAAAATCCTCCAATCCAAAGAAGGCCTAAGAGTATAAAAAGGGCGACGGCGACGCTCAAAGACGAAGCCCCATTAATCCATGTCATTAGTGATGAGCATATGCACGCAAAAGAGAAATTTCCCAAAGATCGTAGAGATAGAGAGATAGATAGATCATGACGACACACTGTGTTGAATCAGTTGCAGGTGCATCTGTATCCCGCGTCACACCGTCACCGCCCAGGAGTTAAACATGGACCGCTGATCGAAGAATCAATCAAGACAGGCGCCACCGAAACCCGGCCGTTTTTGTTTGACCTCCGTCAGTTTTGCGCATCATCGCAGAGACGGAGGCGACGCGTGTACACCACTGTTGTACATTTGTCCCCAATTTGAGCTGTCAATGTATATTTTTCATCAATTAGGTACTCTCTCCGTTCCTAAATAGTTTTTTTAGAGATTTCAAATGGACTACCACATACGGATGTATATAGACAGATTTTAGAGTGTAGGTTCACTCATTTTGCTCCGTATGTAGTTAATTATTGATATCTCTAAAAAAGACAAATATTTAGGAACGGGTGAGTAGAAATTAGTACTCCCTCCGTCCGAAAATACTCGTCATCAAAATGGATAAAAAGAGATGTATCTAAAACTAAAATACATCTAGATACGTCCCCTTTTATCCATTTTGGACAAGTATTTCTGGACGGAGGGAGTAGTAAGCATGCACTGCCAACCACATTTGTGACCAACCACATAACACATACTGTAATAAGTATGGTTGAGTATATAAATAACACGATAAAACACCAATTATCACTGGCCACAACAAATCTGGAAAACAAAAATGTGGTTTCTCCCTTGACCTGGATTTGATGTTGCTACGTGTGTGATCAAGTAAGAAAACGTGTATACTGTTTTTATCGAAAGTTACAAGCGATAGCAAATCTTAAAACCATAATGCAAATAATGCATTTGTAATCAACAATTGTTAATTTCAAAACACAGTTGTCAATCTTGGGATATAAGCCACGTATTCAATTATCGCCACCACTTATGTTGATCTCAAGCATATAAATGTATATGCATACTATTTGCCACAAGCCATAACAAATTTCATTAACATAATGCAGTTTTTCAACACTCGATGATCGTGCGAAAAAACATGCAAACCATTTTAAGCAACTATTACTCAACATAGCTAATTTCAATACATCTAACTTAGCATAACACATTTTTCAATTTAGCATAACACATTTTTCAGTTGCTATAGAAAATTTCTACACCATATAGGAAGTGTCAATTTTGCTTAGCCATGGATTTGAGATGTCGCTTGTGTAACAAATAATGAATAAATGTGTTAATAGTTATCCGGTATTTGTGTTGTCACTAGTGTAATTAGACAATTAGATCCAATTAGGAAACATGTAAATCATTGCCCCTGGTTTGAGGTGTCATCGCGTAATTATACAATCAAGAAATATGCAAATGATTACCTTCCATTTGAGCTATTATTGACATATATAAGTATACATACAAGAGATGTATAAACCATTACTCAAGATTGAGTTGTCATTGGTGTCATTGGAGAGTACAATGAACTTGTAAACCATTTTTTATTAACTTCTACCAACTATAGCAAATTTGAAAGCCATACTACACAAATAACAATCCAATGATTGAAGACCTCAAAAGGACAACATCAATATTTTTCTATAATTCTTAAGCACATAACAAAAATATTATTTGCCATAAACAATAGTAAACTCTAGTAACACAATGTCCAATTCCCCCCTAATGCTCCATCTAAGCTATATGATTAAACCAAGAAAATTCGTACACCACTTCAAGAAACAACAACCAATTTGTGGAAATGACTAGCATAAGAAAAATGTCATTGTTTATCGCAAATCTCGATTCCATAACAAAGCGGACTTTTCTTTAAATCCCGAATTGAGCTATTATCGGTAACATCAAACATTAGAGACATGCAAACAGTAGGATATTATTCTAGTTTTCATCAATTTAGTAGAACAATTAAGATGCCTGTGAATCATTAACCTATATTTGGGTTGTTATCCGTGTAATTTGGCACACAAGAATGTGTAGAACATTCTTCCAGATTTGAGTGTCACTGGTGTAATTTGATAGTCAAGAGACCTATAAATCATATGTATCTAGCTCTTAGAAACCTCAAACCCCAGTGTGGCACTTTGCTTATAACCCATGATATTCATATACGAAACGTGTAAATCATTTTTTACCGACTCTCACCAACTATGAGAAATATCAAGCATGCGCAAGATGTACCCTAGCCTAATATGTTTTTGACAAGCCATATCAAATACCAATAATGCAAATACAATGAGAATTTTTACTCATCATGAATTTGAAATATTATTTGCACTGTCTAATACATGGTAAAGGAATGTTTAAATGATATTTATCCTCTATCATATACTAATGACATAACATAGTCCGAAGCACATGACATGTCATAAAACATTTGGTCACCAACTTAATTAGAAAATCTCAAAACCATGATGCATCATAGGTTTTTTCTTGAACATTGAACTAGAGTTGCCATATGAATCATGGGATACTTAAAAGGACATGTTGATTTTTTATCAACTATATAATTTTGTTGCCTTCGGCTATAAAAGATCATGAAACGACACTACAAGTGCTCTGAATTTTAGTCGCCATCTTTTTGCTTGGACAGTCAATAGTCATGTAATTTTTTGGATAATCAAAGAAAAACATCAAAAATCATATTAACCATATAAACAAAACAATAGTCTCTCTCTTAAAAAATCACACCACAATGACAATCGATTTTGCTTGACCATTTATTCGGGTTACACATTTGTCATTCAATAATAAGGAATTTGTAAATATTTTTTTATCAATTGCTACCAATTATAGTGTCAAAGCAACAACAAATCATAATACTAGGTTACATGGATAATGGTAAGAATGTCATTAGTGAGCAGTAAGTCACCATTAAGATGAAATGTCACAATGAAACACTATGGGAGAATATTAATCATGCCACTAGTGAGTGACTAACAAATCGCATCTCCATCTTCTCCTGCATCACCGCTGATTTTTATCTTTAGAATCTAATCAATGCATCCTAACCATATCTCTCCATCTCCTCTGGCATCATTTTTTATTTTTATCTTTAGAAGCTAACGGATGCATACTAGTTACTATTTTATTTATATGGTTAAAATCGATAAGAATCAATAACAAATGCATACTAGTTATTTGTCATTCAGTATGAAGAAATATTTATAAACTAACTAAAAAATATCGCACCACGACAACGATCAAATTTGCTTGACCACAATGTTAAGTCTATATGTTTTTATCATTGTTGATTTGTATCTTTAGAAACTAACCAATGCATCCTAACTGTACCTCTCCATGTCCACTTGCATCACTGCTGATTTGCATATTTAGAAAGTAACTAGCCCTAGTTCCTAGTTTATATCTCTTTGTGTCCTCTTTCCATCACCATTGATGGATACGATTTATGTATACATCTTGAGAAGCCAATGCATCCCATTGATAATAGACTTCCACCCTACTTTATATATAAATCCCAAAATGACCAAAATGATACAAGGCGATGGAGAGAACCCCATACATGCAAGTCAAAAGATAAAACAAAAGCATGGAAAAAGGACTCGCCACACTTAACAAGAGGCGACATAGACTACTCAACAAAAACTGAACTACGCCACCTTGGAGAACTACCGGACCCGACGCACTAAACACACCAAGCTATCATTGGAGAGGCCACACGTATGTCCTCTCGCTCTTGTATGTGGAGCTTTGATCCTGCCAACAGATAGCGAGGACCGAGGATAGTGACTATGGGGACCCATGAAAATGATAGGAGACCAACGAATCCACTCTACATCAAAGCCGAAGAAGCTTCATGCCAAGATCAAGGCAAGCCCGAAGGCATCTACTGCAACCGGATGGTACCTGAGTTCCCCGATGACGCCCCCAAGAGGGTAAGGATGCAGAGCACCATCCCCGCCGAGCGTGAAACAGCGGGCTAGGGTTTCACTTGGAAACGTGCCATGAAGAAGGAACCCACGACGGCGACCCCAAGAGGCAAGTGACACCTGCAGGTATCACCGCCACCTGCACCAAAAGCATAGAGCTTTCATTCAGATCCTCGCCAAAGCCACACTAGATACCACTAAAACCGACCCAACCCAGGGAGGGGGCCACATTACCAGCACGAGACCCGATCCATGCGAGGTAGACTCCATCGTCGAAGACATGATAACGCAAGGTTTAACTGTCACTCCTTCCCTTGCTACCCACGTAGCCAAGGGAAGGAGCCACCACCACTAACACGTTGTTCGCTGCCGAGCCAAGTGGGAAGCCTAACCATCAAGGGCCACCAGCCACCACTGCGGCATCCAAGACGGCTACACTATTGCCACCAAAGCAACAAGCATCCAAGAATGTCACACCAAGACCAGAGAGTGACAGAGTGGAACCATCTTCGGCCGGGACTGGACATCTGATCCCGGCCCACGCATAGAAAACTCACAACATCCCAGGGCACGGATCCTTGAGGTCAGCCAATATCATCGTCAGGGAAGCCCTAGAAGATAGGTTGTTGGAGCGGCGTACCGACACAGGCTAGATCTGGTTCGGCCGACGAAGCCCATGACAACCTAACCATTGATCCACCACACTTTTGGATGTCGTAGTCTGTGCAGGCAACCACCAGTGCTGGCCTATCATGTCCCGCGCCACCCAGAGTCGTTGTCGCGCAAGATCCTTCTGCACGTCGTCTCGATCCAGATATGGGAAAAGGCGCAGCCGTGAGCACTCCCTACGCCCCAAGGGTGCGGTCATCACCTCCACCACCTTGAGGAAGACCGCCACCCATGCGCACCACCGCCCGAGCCCGGCCACCCAATGACGCACGCCGCCACCAGCAGACCTGCCTCCACACGCCTAGCCACCACGGGGCTGACTGAGAACACGAGGTCCCATGCGCCCGCTGCAGCTTCGTCACCCGAGCACGCCACCAGCCTAGCCGAGCGCATCAAAGTCGGCAAGGGGAAGGAGAGGAGGTAGGGGAGGACGGGAGCCAGCGGTGCTAGGGTCGCTTTGCCACTCGCAGGAGTGAACATGACGTAAGGATCTTTTTTCGACACCTATGTGTGTTGCTAGATGACAATCGTATAGATATTCAAAAGGGTGTGCTATTCTTTTTACCAATCTATACCTACTAACAAAGTACGGATTACTTCTACCCCGTTCACCGTTAGCATTTCTACACATTCCTCTGTTTTCAGGTAATTTACCCATCACGAGGAGACATGGCCCCGCTGCCACCGACGCTAATCAGGCTTGGCCTACGGTGCCCTATGACGTCGGAAAGGAGAAGGAGAGAAGGTAGGGGAGGATGGGAGCAACGGTTCTAGGGTCGCCCTACCACTCGCGGGAGTGAATAAGACGTAAGGAGTTTTTTTTCCGAAACCAATCCGTCCTACGAAGTAGATGACAATCATACATATATTCAAAAGGGCATGCTATTTTTTACCAACCTATACCTACTAATAAAGTACGGATTCTTCTGCCCGTTCACCATTATCATTTTTACGAAAAACCGCTCTATTTTCAGGTAATTAACCCGTCATCCATGTTTAAGTGAGGAAACAAACCCTCTTTTACTGTTTTACAGAAAAGCCCTCCCTTTTCTGGTAAATAACCCACAGTCCACCATTAAGTGACAGAAAATGAATCATGATTCATTTTTTGTGTTTTAGCGAAAACCCCCTGCCATTTCAAAAATTAACTCGCGGTCCACGGTCCATCTAGAACATATAGTACTTTTCTTAAATATCCATATCTTTTAAACCCTAACTCCAATTTTAACATGTTATGTATGAAATTTGATTAGAAAACATGTAGAATATGAAAATGATGTTATTTTACCTGTTAAATATTTTTTAAATGCTATTTAAGCTGCAACCTTAATCAATAGCGCACGATCCATCTTTCTTTCATATCGACACCGACTGGGATTGTAATGAACACCCATGAAAACCAAATGGGAGATGAAAAAATCGTCGATAACCGTGCATGTACGCCTCGACAAAATCTTGCATGAGAAAAATGTAGATTTGTCATCTTATGCCGAGAGAGAGAGAGAGACGCCTCGGCAAGACCAATTGGGATCTTAGTCATGGTTATTGGGTTAGGGCCCGTGCAATATTTTTCTTCTCACGTTGCAACGCACATGCTCTTTTGCTAGTACAAACTAATTAAAGCAATTCTCGCCTATTTAACCCTATAAAATTGTGTTCCCTCCGGCTAGAAGATATTGAAAGGACAATGCAAGTGCTCTTAATTTTAGCTGTCATGTTTATGCTCGAACAATCAATAGTCGCTTAAATCAATTTTGCTAGTTGTTGCTAATGAAGCAAAATCTCAAGATCATACAAATGATATAAGTAAAATAATTGTTCTCGCTTTGAAAAGAATGGTCACACCATACCACAATGACTAATCATGAAAAGATAGATCCTTTTACTTATCAGCTACCACCAATTAGTGCCAAGCGATAGCTTACCATAACACTAGGTACACGAAAAATACTAATAATATGATTAGTGAGTAGTAAGTCATCATTAAGAGCAAATTTGCCAATGTAAGGCTGGTTATAATGTGTAGTATCATAAGTTAATAGTATCATGCATATGATACTAGTGTATAATACTACCTTCCTACTGCATAGTATCATATTGTATTATCATATATGACTTAATTTATTGACATGCATGACACATACTCCCTCCGTCCCTAAATGTTTGTCTTTCTAGAGATTTCAACAAGTGACTATATACGGAGCAAAATGAGTGAATCTACACTATAAAACATGTCTATATACATCCGTATGTGGTAGTCCATTTGAAATCTCTAAAAAGACAAATATTTAGGAACGGAGGGACTAATAGCATAACATTTATTATGATACTTAACCTTCTCTTTCTTCATTTAATTTTATGCTACCTCATCAAAGTTGCCTAGTTGGCATGCATGATACTAGTTAGGATACTTACATTACAACCAACCCATGGGGGAGAAGGTCAATCATGCATGTACTCCCTCCATTTTTATTTACTCCGCATATTAGTTTTGGTCAAAGTCAAGCTTTACAAACTTTAACAAAGTTTATAGATAAAAATATTAACATATACAATAACAAATCAATACCATTAGATTGCTGTTGAATGTACTTTCACATCATATAGATTTATTATGCTAAATATTTATATTCTTCTCTATAAATTTGGTCATACTTTACAAAGTTTGACTTCAGTCAACTCTAATATGCGGAGTAAATAAAAATTGGAGGGAGTACTAGATTGTACAAGTAGTAAAATATCTAAGCAGCTGTCAAAAAAGGCATGAAGATTTTGTACCACGCCAGATGACTTTAAATTTCTTATGACCGTAATCATTAACTAACCCTAGTTGGTAAGTGGAGGGAATAATTTTCAAAGACCTCGTAGAGATATTGGATCACGCTCCGGTGAATTAAACAAAAGAAGATGCGCAGAGGTTTGTTGGAGCTAGAAGGTGACGACGCGCACCGCCTCGAGCTGTGTCACGCCCAGTCGTCCAGATGTGTGGCTCAAGCGTCAACGCTACGTACCAAACCATGCCATGACTGCGTCTGTCAGTTACAAATACGCATTATCTTTATCTCCTATCCATCTATACGCGCGGTTGTCATCTTCTAGCTAGATCGCATTACCAGTTGCTAAAGATACAAGGGCGTGTTCATCAGCGATGATGCAATGGATGGTGGAGCGATACACGCAACGCTACAAGTGTACAGCGGCAAGCCTGCATGCAAGAGGCCACGTCTTGGGCGGTGCCACGTATGGCTGTAAAGTGGTACGATAATATGGAGATTTGTAGTTGCAACAAGCATTTATCTCTGGACACTGATCTACTCCCTCGGTCCAGAAATACTCGTCGGAGAAATGAATATATTTAGATGCATTTTAGTTCTAATACATTCATTTTTATGCATTTCTCCGACAAGTATTTTCGAACGGAGGGAGTATCATCTACTGCCTCCGTTCCTAAATATTTGTCTCTCTAGACATTTCAAAACGACTATCACATACGGATGTATGTAGACTATTTTAGAGTGTGGATTCACTCATTTTGCTCCGTATGTAGTCAGGTGCTAAAATATTTAGAAAGACAAATATTTAGGAACGGAGGAAGTATCTGCTAGCTAGAACACATGAATATTTTTTATTTCTGAAGATACGAAGCGACGATGCAATACAGGTAGAGAGATATATGCTACGGTACAAGTGTGTACAGCGGCAAGGCTTCATGCAAGGCCACGTCTTGGGCGGTGGCATACGGCTGTATATACGGTTGTCATCTGCTAGCTACGAAGTACTCCCTACGTTCCTAAATTTTTCCTAAATGTAAGTTTTTTTAGAGATTTCAGTAAAAACTGCATACGAAGCAAAATGAGCGAATCCGTACGCTAACATACGTCTATATTCATCCGTATGTAGTCTATATTAAAAAAAGTCTAGAAAGGTTTATATTTAAAAACGGAGGGAGTAGTATTAATTTTTCAATATTATATAGAAAAATCGTATTTGTCAGCAATGCCGGAAGACGAGACGGAGGGATATGCACTATAGCGAGGACGCCTTACTCATTAGTTTCCGAAGATACAAATCTGTATTGATGCAAGAAGAGTAGTTCGGACGCATTAGTTAGTTTCCAAAGAGTACAAAATATAGTAGCATTGATGAAAGATGATACGAAGAGGTATACACTTCGCTAGTACAGTACGCGTTAGTTTGTTTAAGATGAGTACTAGTACGAATTATCAGCGATGCATGCAACTGCAAGAGGAGACGGAGTGATATACGTGATGGAGCAAGGGTACAGTGGCCACGTCCCTAGCAGAGGCCACGTTTTGGATGCTGGCGTAGGGCCGCAACGCTAATCCGGAGGCTCTACCTAGGGATGGACGGATACAGGGAGCCAAGCCTGGCCTCTAGTGACCATGGTCAGAAGTGTGATGACATGAAACGGGCTAACGGAGGATGGAGTGAAATAAATTTGGCCATTACTCAGCTGATGCCATGGTGGTTGGAAGGCGGAGATACGGCCGAGACGCTCCTCCTGATCCCGATGCCCCGGCCTGAGCCGTCTGATCCGCCTTCTCGCGCGTGTTACGCGTAAAAACTGGACGGTGTAAATGTGCTCTGATGTTATGCCCGTATGCTATTAGATTACTTGGCCTTTGATTGTTGGGGCTGTGCATAGGTTGGACCCGATCTAGACGCAGCGTAGCTGTGTACTACCACGGTGTAGGTGCAAAGATGTGTTGGGGCATATGAACGGTACATGTATTGTCCAAATCAGGCGCTCTTTGAATGGTCAAGTAAGAAACGCACTCTTTCCCTCAACAACAAGAACAAGAGAAAAAAACACTCATAGGTATTTGGTCTTTGCATGGTTAGCTGTTCACAATAAGATTTTAACCAGAGACAATCTTAGTGAAAGACAAAATGTAGAGGATGCTTCCTGTTTACTACTTTGTAGTGACAGGGCCGTACCTGAGAAAACGGAGGCCCGGTGCGAAATTGAAATATGGGCCCTTGACATTTTTATTTTTCCTTCTTGTTCATATCATGACATGACACATACATGCTACTTCTAGAAGACATTGTCTCCGTCCGGAAATACTTGTCTTAGATTTTATCCATTTCTAGGATAAGTATTTCCGGACGGTGGGAGTAGAAAATAAATCTACGAGAAAAATATCAAGGACTACAAACTGAACATGGAGATAAAAAGCAATGAAAAGCAACCTTTGATGTACTTGAGAAGCAAGATTATGGGGCTGCGACATATGTCGCTCTCACTTTGTCTGCTCCTGTTGACGAACCAGCTTTGACCAACAACTCGAAATCACCAACTTCAGTCTAAGTTCCAACTGATGCTTTTCGGTTGCACGGACGGCAACGAGCAGCGAAGGAGGTCAAGAGAATTACTGATATATAGACTTGAAGATTTGATATTTGAGAAGAAGCACCAAACAAAAATACGGGGGACTGGAATCGTGGAGAGTTATTAGACGAGGATTGGAAAGAGAAAGTAAGAAAAGACTGAAGGTCATTAGTGATTTAGGATTTTAATTCGAACGAAAAAATGTGCGTGATGTTTAATAAAGACCAAGAGGAACAGAGAGCGCCGTGCGTGAGGAGAGGATGAATAATTAATTCGTTCAAGTTTCCATGTAGTACACTAGTTGGCTGGGTTAATTCTTGCTTGGAGAGTAGTCCGACACGTTCCCTTCTTTGATTGTACTCCCTGGTAATTATACCTGGTATAGTTAACTAGTACACCGGCTGATTTGGGGCCCCGCTGGTTTGGGGCCCTGTGCAGGCGCACACCCTGCACAGGTGCCCGGTACGGGCCTGTGTAGTGATACAGAGACGGTTGATCATTTGCTATGTAGCTGTATTGCGGCGAGAAACATTTGGGTTTAGCAAAAAAAAAAAAAAGAGAGAAATATTTGGGTAACTACAGCTGAGGTGTTTGATTTTCCAGTTCCTGAACATATTGCTCATGTGTCTTTCTTGTGGGACTGTAACAATAAAAATTGCATTATAGGTATCGTTGCTGTTGCTACCATTTGGAGCTTATGGACAACTCGGAATGATTTGTGCTTTCAGGGAACTATCTGGAGGGATACCCGGATTATCGCGGGAAAGATAATTCGACTGCTACATCACTGGTTGATTCTCTACTTTGAAGAACAAGTGAAGGCGATGAAGCTTCAGCTAGAGGTCCTGGACAAAAGTAGAGACGAGCTCCTGAGGATAGCCTGGAGGGAGTAGATAAACTCGGCGGAGGGAGGGACAAGCTAGACTTCTACTTGAGAGCTCACTTAAACTAGTGTTTAGGCGCCTGTGTGGGTTTGTTTTTGTGTTTGACGCGTGTGTCTCGTCTTGTCAGTCCTGTGTTGAGATGGTTTTAAAAACTTGTAGTCTCTATCTGGCTCGAGCGCTGGGAATAGTTTTATGCTGCTGTTTTTGCCTCGTTACAAACAAAAGTGGGGCGGGGAAACTCCTTTTCATAAAACACTATATCGATGGACTTCAAAGAATTAAAAGGAAAATGCCTAGTCCCTCTATTATATACACGAATCTATGCGGATTTTACGATGACAGCCAGCATTAAGCATGATGTTTAAAAGAACAGATCATTTGTTATGGTGCAAAAAGTTTGCATTAGGTCAATGGATTTGTCTACCCGCAAAAAAAAGGGATTTGTTAAAAACATGTGAAGTCCAATTTTACTCAAAAAGAAACACGTGAACACAATTATAGAAACGCCATTCACCGAAGGTTTTTTTTTACCAAAAAGAAACACTGGATTAATTGAAGGAAGACATGAGACGAGTTACCTAACTAGTCGATCTGGCAAAGGTAGAACTTTTGAATCGATGATGACCACCTTCCCATCCCTTACTGGTTGCGCCTTCCATATATAATTATTTGTTTGGCAGATGCTAGATCTGAAGATCTTCCACTCCGGGCCATCTGAAGACCAGCGATGTCGTAGTCATGTATTAGATCAGTGGTCGAACGAATGGATATAGCGGCGACGATGAGCATGGTGGGCGATAGTATTGGAGGCGCTAGCAGGGAGCACATCTCGAGTTGGTAGCGGGGATGCACGATTGCCTCAAATTGCACAGCTTGCGGTAGTAAAAAATGTTGGGGAGTTTAGCCGTGCAAGGTATTGACAAGACGATGAGAGGGGGGGGGGGGGGGGTAATAGCAATAAAAACTAAAGGTAGAATTGAGGGTAATAATAACGGTAGGACGTTTCGTAGAGAGAGGTCATGTGAGCAAGGTAGTCAGAATCCCGACTCGACTGCTAGAATCCTACGACTTCACGACCCTACGGAAGCATGTCGATCCAAGTCCCACTATGAATCCGGATCAGGTAGAGTCCATGTTGAGTCGCCATCCAAATCATAGAATCCAGTACAAAACTGTGGAGTCCCGACTATGCTATGGACTATGCCCGATTCTACTAGCCCTTGGTTTAGTTTTAGCAGAATACTATGCCATCATTCAGACCCTTTTTCACATGCTCATGGCCCTTTATTCCCCTCCCAAGCCCAAATGCTTAGTCGCCGACATCTTTTATTTGACCATCAGAAACCCTAGATCAAACTAAGGATCAGGCTTGTCGACAGATGGAATTAGCGTAAGAAGGAGGATGTGTCAAGATCAATCGGAGAAGGAGAGAAACATCCGTCAAGGTTCAACACTGCGGATTAGATATACAAGTGATCGACTATTCATGAACTCTTAAAAAACCTCCTAAGTAAATTTCATGCACAGAAGATTTAAAGGTTCTATATATTTCCCTCTCATATGCGTTCCATACATGCAAGCTAGATTGTAGGATAGCCATGAAAAGAAGTTGAATACAACTAGCATTGACGTATACGTTTTTTCTATATTTAGTGTTAGAACTCTATTGAACCCATATAAATTTCTGGCGTGGATACAAAATATCTTATTTGAGAAAATCTAGTAGAATCCTCGATTCCACGACTCGATACTACGACTCGATTCTGTCTAACGAAAATCGATCCGACTCCGAATCCCGACTCTGACTACCTTGCATGTGAGCCAATAAGTTTGGATCGTCACTAAATGATTGTGACAATGTTTGAGGTGCATAAAAATATAAGCTAGAATGAAGAAAAGAAGAGCAGGCAGGTACTCACTATACCTGGCCATACCTCGGGCCGGGCCGGGCTTTGGGCCGGGCCTAGCCAAGCCCGACGCAAAAAACCCAGGCCTGGGCCCGGCCCGGCCCGGCCGTCGAGCCTGTTTTTTGGGCCCGAGCCTGGCCCGAACACGTAAAAGCCCGTCGGGATTCGGGCCAGCCCGACCCATCCTTCAGGAAAACGCAAAAACGATGGGTCCGGGCCCGGCTTGGCCTGGCGTTCGGGCTCAAAATCTAGGCCCCGGCCCGGGAGCAGCGTCGGGCCGGGCCGGGTCGGGCTTTTTGGGGCCGGGTCGGGCCGGGCTGCCCATGGCCAGGACTAGTACTCACAAATATCCTGACGAAAGATGCGTGCAATAGAGAGATCGGTATAAGCTTTCATATATAAGCAAAAGGGCCCATTGGTAAAATAGGCTCAACAAGCATCATGGACAACAAACGTCAAAGAGGGGAATTCAGAGTTCGACAACAAAGGATATTAAGGTACCATGGAGACTAGGTCATCTCTAAATTATCATGACAATGTTAATGGTGGATAAGAACATATGCAACAAGAGGAAAGGAGGAGGGGGTAATGTCAAGTGTATTTCAGAAAGCACCTGACAACACTATGATAGTCGCATGTAGGTTTCTTTGATATTAGGACGTAACCTTAGGTGGCTGAAAGCACATTTGCTCCCTGGGTGGTTTTGGTAATTAATGACAACATACTTTGTGGTTGGTCTAATGCTTTCATCAAGTATGTTTCAGGAAAGTCAATCACTCTGGCATGGCAAAAGGACTAGAAAGATGGACCCCTAGGATGCTAAGGAAAGGATTGGCAAAAGCTCAAGACTCCATTCTGGTTTAGTGATCCAAGATCACATTGAGTCCATAGGAAAGCCAATACTATTAAAAGGGATGAGGTTATGATGATGATCCGGTTGCTCAAAGTGCTTAATGATTTATCTCTCAAACTATCGGCAATCTTTCATTCCAACATAAACTCATAAGTAATCTCGGTCCCACCGATTCCATAAACTCACCACACCGAGATGAACCACCTCACCATATACCCAAACCCTAGAAATTTTGGATTTTCCGATTCCAAACTCGGTCTTACGAAATTGGTGTTGCCAACCTTCAGAACCTTCAGACTCAAATCGGTGTCACCGAGATGAGAAAGTCGGTCCCACCGAGATTGGCAAACCCTAGACTTTGGAAGAATCGGACTAACCGAGATTGTATTTTCGGTCCCACCGAAAATCCCAACGCTCACAAGATTTGAACTTTCGGTCTCACCGAGTTGTCAACTTCGGTCCGACCGAGATTGGTCAAATGTGTGTAATGGTTGGATTTTGTGTGGAGGCTATAAATACCCTCCACCTCCTCTTCATTCGTGGAGAGAGCCATCGAAAGAACTACCACTCCTACCTTACATTTCGAGAAGAAAACTACCTACCCTTGTGTTGAGATCAAGTTGCTCCACTCCCACCATATGAAACTTGATTTCTAGCCTTCCCAAGTTGCTTTCCACTCAATCCCTTCCTCCACCACAGCCAAATCGGTGAGGAGAGTTGAGTGTTGGGGAGATTATCATTTGAAGCACAAGAGCAAGGAGTTCATCATCACCAACACCATCTATTACCTTTTGGAGGGTGGTGCCTCCTAGATTGGTTAGGTGTCGCTTGGGAGCCTCCGTCAAGATGTGGAGTTGAACCAAGAAGTTTGTAAGGGCAAGGAGATCGCCTACTTCGTGAAGATCTACCCCGAGTAAGGCTAGTCCTCCGTGGACGTAGGCCATGATGGCATAGACAAGGTTGCTTCTTCGTGGACCCTTCGTGGGTGGAGCCCTCCGTGGACTCTCGCAGCCGTTACCCTCCGTGGGTTGAAGTCTCCATCAACGTGGATTGACGATAGCACCACCTATCGGAACCACGAGAAAAATCTCCGTGTCTCCAAATTGCGCTTGCTCTTCTCCACCTCTCCTTTACTATATGTGCAATTTACTTTCCGCTGCCATTACTCTAGAATTGCATGTGTAGTATGCTACTTGACTTGTTTGCATGATGCTTGACTTGATCTCCATTGTGAACTTGACAAAAACTTGTTCTTGTCAAAAGGCAAAACTTTTATCTTGTCGAGTAGTCTAATCACCCCCCCTCTAGACACTCTTACCTTCAACGATCCTACAATTGGTATCAGAGCATTGGTCTCCATTGCTTTGGTTTGCACACCATTGGAGGAAGATGGACGGTTCACGCTTGGGAGTGTTAGTCATAGAGTGCCTATTCTTGATGGAGTGTCCTATAACTCGTGGAGGATTGAAATGCTTGCTATCTTTAAGATGTACAACTTGCGCAAATATGTTGAAACCCCATATGTACCACCATTTGACCCCTTGCACCCTACTATGGATGAAGAGCTTGATTTGCTTCGTAACCTTAGAACTGTCAATCTTATCATTAGAGGTTTGCCCGATAACTTGCTTGAGCTTGTCACAAACTTTGAGTGCGCCCATGCTATGTGGAAGTTCTTGGAAGAACTTTATCCGGACTACTCTTTGAGAGGTCTTGATGAAATTCTATACAAGATTGTTGAATTTGATATGATGCGCCCCAATGATCCCAACTTTGATAAATGCTTCTTTGAGCTTCGTGATCTTATGAAAAAGAAGGGTGATCCCGGTTTTATCAATGTTCGAATTAGAAATGCTCTTGTATTGCATTCCGATGATTATTGTCACTCTGACAAAACTAATGCAAGTCATTGTCAAATTGACCTAGGAATTGATGATGAATTGTCTATGGGTCAATATGATGATGAGCATGAGCAGGATGACGATTACTCCGATTCGGACACCGAGCTAGACAAGATCATGAAGAGTCTCGATCTTATGGCAAATCTGAGAGACTACATATCCGTGGAAAAGAGTGGATTCTTGATAGTGGATGCACCGATCACATGACCGGAGATGAAGACATGTTTCGAGAGCTTGCAAAGAACGATGGTCCACGCAAGTATGTGACTTTTGGAGACAACTCCAAGGGTAAGGTACTTGGCCTTGGTAAGGTGGCCATATCTCATGATAGCTCCATTCAAAATGTCATGCTTGTTGAATCTCTTGGATACAATTTGCTTTCCGTGTCTAGATTAGCTGACTTTGGATTCAATGTGCTATTCACTAAAGTAGATTGCCAAGTTTTTCGTCGTGACAATCATAACATGGTCTTTACCGGTATCTGTAGAGGTGATTTGTATATCGTTGATTTCACTAAGAAAGCTCAACCTAGAACTTGCTTTATTGCTAAATCTGCTAAAGGTTGGCTTTGGCATAGAAGGCTTGGACATGTTGGTATGCGTAATCTAGATAAGCTAATTAAAGGTGATCATATTCTTGGTGTTAAGGATGTTTTCTTTGACAAAGATAGACTCAGAGTGCATGTCAAGCAGGAAAACAAGTAGGTGGAAGTCATCCCGTGAAGAACATCATGACTACAAGGAGACCGCTTGAGCTTCTTCATATGGACCTCTTCGGTCCCAATGCTTACAAAAGCCTTGGTGGTAACTCCTTTGGTCTAGTTATTGTTGATGATTTTCCAGATTTACGTGGGTATTTTTCCTTGATGACAAATCGCAGTTCGAAAATCTTCAAAACCTTTGCTAGAAAGGCCCAAAATCAATTCGAGGTGAAGATCAAGAAAGTTCGGAGCGACAATGGAACGGAGTTCAAGAACGCCCATGTGGACTCTTTTCTCGATGAGGAAGGGATTCTACATGAGTTCTCGGCTACATACACACCTCAACAAAATGGAGTTGTTGAGAGGAAGAACCGAACGCTCATTGAGATGGCGAGAACGATGCTTGATGAATACAAGACACCGAAACACTTCTGGGGTGAAGCCGTCGAGACAGCTTGTCATGCTATCAACAGGCTTTATCTTCACAAGCTCCTTGGCAAGACTTCATACGAGCTTCTTACCGGTAACAAACCCCAAGTGGGATACTTTCGTGTCTTTGGTTCGAAATGCTATATCCTTGATAAGCATCGTCGGTCTAAATTTGCTCCTAAAACTCATGAAGGTTTTTTCCTCGGTTATGGATCAAACTCTCACACCTACCGTGTCTACAATAATTTCACCCAAAAAGTTGAAGAGACGGTAGATGTGAAGTTTGATGAATCTAATGGCTCGCAAGTAGAGCAAATGCCTATTGATGTAGGAGACAAGGACCCATCGGAAGCCATTCAAGATTTATCCATTGGAAAGATTCGTCCCATGGAAGTGAAGGAGAGTACCTCATCTACATATGTGGAGCCCCTACCTCACGGAGAGATGAACCTCAAGGCAACATGGAGGCCTCCACAAGTGGAACTCACCAAGATGAGGAAGCGCGACAAGAAGATCCACCACAACCTCCTTCCCCACCACCTCAAGACAACACCAACAACAATGATGAGGAAGAAGATGAGGATGATGAGGAAGCTCAGCCACGACCACGACAAAAGCTATCCCGAGTTCGAGCAAGAGTCAAGAAGGACCATCCCGTGGAACAAATGATGAATGACATCGACTCCGGGAGAATCACTCGCTCTAAAACTCGTTTAGCTAACTTTTGTGAGCACTACTCATTTATCTCTAGTCTTGAACCTATGAAGGTAGAAGAAGCACTTGAAGACCCGGATTGGGTGAACGCTATGCATGAAGAGCTACACAACTTCGAGAGGAACAACGTTTGGACTTTGGTAGAGAAGCCCAATGATGACCAAAACATCATTGGAACCAAATGGGTGTTTGGAACAAGCAAGATGAAGATGGACAAGTCATCCGCAACAAGGCTCGCCTCGTAGCTCAAGGTTACACACAAGTCGAAGGTATGGACTATGGTGAGACCTATGCCCCGCTGCTAGACTTGAGTCCATTCGCATTCTTCTTGCTTATGCCAACCACCATGACATTACTCTCTATCAAATGGACATTAAAAGTGCTTTCCTAAATGGTGAAATTGAGGAGGAAGTATTTGTGAAACAACCTCCCGGATTTGTGAATCCTAAAAAACCTAATCATGTTTACAAGTTGCACAAAGCTCTTTATGGTCTTAAACAAGCTCCTAGAGCTTAGTACAAATGCTTGACTAGCTTTCTTCTTGAAAAAGGATTTGAGATTGGAAAAATAGACTCAACGCTATTCACGAAAAGGGTTGACGGTGAACTATTTGTGTGCCAAATATATGTTGATGATATTATCTTTGGTTCAACTAACCCTCATTTTAGTGAGAAGTTTGGAAAGCTTATGTCGGAGAAGTATGAGATGTCCATGATGAGTGAACTCAAGTTCTTCCTTGGGTTGCAAATCAAGCAATCTAAGGAGGGTACTTTTGTCTCACAAACAAAGTACACTAAGGATCTCTTCAAGAAGTTCAACATGCAAGAGAGCAAAGGTATGAGAACCCCCATGCCTACTAGTGGACACAATGACTTGACTAAAGACGGAGAACCTGTTGATCAAAAGGTTCATTGATCCATGATTGGTTCTCTACTATATCTCTGTGCTTCTCGTCCTGACATAATGTTGAGTGTATGCATGTGTGCTCGATATCAAGCAGCCCCTAAGGAATGTCATCTTAAAGCTGTTAAAAGAATTGTGAGATATTTGACACACACACCTAACTTTGGCATTTGGTATCCTAAGAGGGCCTCTTTCGATCTTGTTGGCTATTCCGACTCGGACTATGCCGGAGACAAGATTGATAGAAAGTCAACTTCGGGTACATGTCAATTCCTCGGTCGATCCCTTGTATCTTGGTCATCCAAGAAACAAAATTCGGTATCATTATCTACTGCCGAAGCAGAATATATTGCTGCTGGTTCGTGTTGTGCTCAGTTGCTATGGATGACACAAACGCTTAAGGATTATGGGATACATGCGAGACATGTTCCTTTGCTTTGTGACAATGAGAGTGCGATTAAGATTGGACACAATCCCGTGCAACACTCTCGCACGAAACACATTGAAGTTCGTCACCATTTTATTCGTGATCACATTGCTAAGGGTGACATTGATCTTAAGCATGTTCGTACTGACAAACAGCTTGCAGATATCTTCACAAAACCACTTGATGAGAAAGTGTTTTGTCGCTTAAGGAGTGAGTTGAACATCATTGATGCTTCAAACCTGGAGTGAAAACTCCATTGATGCATGCAAGGCATGAGCCTAATTGACTAATCCTCGATATTTCTCTTATGATGATGATCATATGTCTTGGACACATTTGCCTCCCTGTATTGCATCTAACTCCTTGCAGGTACTTGGATGGTCTACATTCTACAAGATTACCACACACTCGAATCATGAGTAATCTTGTCATTGACCAAGTATCTAGCCCTTTGGGAAGTTGAGTTCAAGGAACAAAATTCCGCATATCCTTTTTGACATATTATACATCTAGTATTTCACTCTTGTCATCTTGGATATTCTTGAGTATTTCCTTGCTTGCCTAACCCATGTAGGAAGATGAACTATACATTTGGAAATGGTGCTCCAACTTCACATTCTATGAGCATCTACATCAAGTTCACCTACATGAGTACAAGCAACAACAAGCCCAAGGTATGTTCTTCACATCTTGAAGGAGCTTTGCTCAAAGACATGAGTACAAGCAGCTTCATAAGATGTGATCACATCAAATGCTTAATCGAAAAATGGCAACCCCATTTTTGAGCTTAAACGATGAGTATGACCTATGATCAAATGTCCTCATTTGACTCCTAAGTCAATATACTCAAACATAGGTGACTTTGTCGCCGACCCCTGTCTAGATGAAGTACATATGTTTTGGAGTTTTGCTATTGACTCTTTTGATTCTCTTGTTGAGTTTCCTTTTTTAATAAAAAAAAACACTTCATCTAGCAATCTTTTTATTTCTATTCTTTTGTTTTTTGTGAATATCTTTTTGGCTCTGATCAATTCCCTGAAAATCTTTTACAAATTCATTGCAAATCTTTTGAAACATTCCTTGCAAAGTGAGCTGAATTATTTCTGGATTCCCTGGAATTAAACTCGGCGTCACCGATTTAAATATTTCGGTCTGACCGAAAAGGTTCGGACACACCGATCCATATCAATTCGGTGTCACCGATTTACATTCACCAGGATATCATCTTCTGCAGTTCCACTAAATGATTTATTCTGCATACTTAATTTGCTCGGCCAGTGATTCTTAAGGATCCCACTTCTTTCCTTCCATCTTTCCTGTCCTTCCGGTTTCTTGTCCTTTTCGGCACTTGATGTCAAAGGGGGAGAAGATTTAGGGGGAGCTTAGGGGATTGGAAGATAAAGGGAGAAGAGAAAAGTTAAAGGAAGAAGAAGAACAATCTTACCTTAAGGGGGAGAGGATCACATCAAAGCTTTGCCGTATTTCTCCTTGATAATACTTTTGGCATTATTCTCTTGATTTTGCTTCCCTTGCTCTCACAATTGGTATCTTATGAAAAGCAAAATCTCTCAGAGCTCATTGAAAATCTTTTAGTCTTGGGAGACATGTTAGCTGATTCAAGCTAGTGCTCAACAAGAAACACTCTTTATACATGTCATCCCTGGCTTGGTACTCTTGATGTTCTTGTAGCTGGATGAAGAAATACTCTTGTGTTATCTAACCTTGTTTTCCCAAGTTTATTTCTTCAGGTACAATACCAAGGAACTTCAAGGTAAATATATGCATCTTGCAGAATGTGCATGATGGTGACTTGCTTGTGAATACTTGTTTGCAGAAAATCACCATGCACATATGCGTCATCCTTCACTTATCCTCATCTGCTCTGATGCATATAGCCAAGCTGCATGTAGCACATCTTGCTTTTCTCTCATGTGTGCTTGTGGTAGTCCAAAACCAAAATCTAAAATCTTGCACACTTGTAGGGGGAGCCTGTGTACTACATGTTTGTCAAAGCTTTAATGATAATCCTGCCTTTCTTTTAGTAAGCTTTGATATCTTATTTTGTGTGTTGCCATCAATTACCAAAAAGGGGGAGATTGAAAGCACATTTGCTCCCTGGGTGGTTTTGGTAATTAATGACAACATACTTTGTGGTTGGTCTAATGCTTTCATCAAGTATGTTTCAGGAAAGTCAATCACTCTGGCATGGCAAAAGGACTAGAAAGATGGACCCCTAGGATGCTAAGGAAAGGATTGGCAAAAGCTCAAGACTCCATTCTGGTTTAGTGATCCAAGATCACATTGAGTCCATAGGAAAGCCAATACTATTAAAAGGGGATGAGGTTATGATGATGATCTGGTTGCTCAAAGTGCTTAATGATTTATCTCTCAAACTATCGCAATCTTTCATTCCAACATAAACTCATAAGTAATCTCGGTCCCACCGATTCCATAAACTCACCACACCGAGATGAACCACCTCACCATATACCCAAACCCTAGAAATTTCGGATTTTCCGATTCCAAACTCGGTCTTACGAAATTGGTGTTGCTAACCTTCAGAACCTTCAGACTCAAATCGGTGTCACCGAGATGAGAAAGTCGGTCCCACCGAGATTGGCAAACCCTAGACTTTGGAAGAATCAGACTAACCGAGATTGTATTTTCGGTCCCACGAAAATCCCAACGCTCACAAGATTTGAACTTTCGGTCTCACCGAGTTGTCAACTTCGGTCCGACCGAGATTGGTCAAATGTGTGTAACGTTGGATTTTGTGTGGAGGCTATAAATACCCTCCACCTCCTCTTCATTCGTGGAGAGAGCCATCGAAAGAACTACCACTCCTACCTTACATTTACGAGAAGAAAACTACCTACCCTTGTGTTGAGATCAAGTTGCTCCACTCCCACCATATGAAACTTGATTTCTAGCCTTCCCAAGTTGCTTTCCACTCAATCCCTTCCTCCACCACAGCCAAATCAGTGAGGAGAGTTGAGTGTTGGGGAGATTATCATTTGAAGCACAAGAGCAAGGAGTTCATCATCACCAACACCATCTATTACCTTTTGGAGGGTGGTGCCTCCTAGATTGGTTAGGTGTCGCTTGGGAGCCTCCGTCAAGATGTGGAGTTGAACCAAGAAGTTTGTAAGGGCAAGGAGATCGCCTACTTCGTGAAGATCTACCCCGAGTAAGGCTAGTCCTCCGTGGACGAGGCCATGATGGCATAGACAAGGTTGCTTCTTCGTGGACCCTTCGTGGGTGGAGCCTCCGTGGACTCTCGCAGCCGCTACCCTCCGTGGGTTGAAGTCTCCATCAACGTGGATTGACGATAGCACCACCTATCGGAACCACGAGAAAAATCTCCGTGTCTCCAAATTGCGTTTGCTCTTCTCCACCTCTCCTTTACTATATGTGCAATTTACTTTCCGCTGCCATTACTCTAGAATTGCATGTGTAGTATGCTACTTGACTTGTTTGCATGATTCTTGACTTGATCTCCATTGTGAACTTGACAAAAACTTGTTCTTGTCAAAAGGCAAAACTTTTATCTTGTCGAGTAGTCTAATCACCCCCCCCTCTAGACACTCTTACCTTCAACGATCCTACAATGGCATGACAGACACAAGACACAAATCTTATCCAGGTTTGGGCCCTCGTGATGGGCTACAACCCCGTATTCCTTTTTCATGATTATCTTAGAGGATACTACAATTGAGGAGCACGAATCGACTCCGAGCATGTTGGATGTGAGCTCCTTAGGTTCTTTGGCGGATAGCCACACAGCTAGGCTTCGGTGCTCCGTAAGGTCATCCACCCGGATCTCAAGGGATATCAACCCTGAGTGTGAGACCTACCTCCGATCGGGCTTTGGAGCACCTCATAGTAGTGCTCGGTCGGAGGCTCACTCGCTTGAGGTGCACCGACATTATATAGGTAAAACTCGGTCTTGGGCGAATACCAATGAACCGAGATAAGTGGAGATGCCTGAAAGGTTAGTGGCTGCAACTTCGCAATATCTGTATAATCAAGAGGATGAGGAGCTACAGATAAGTCCTAACCTTCATCATTTTCATCAAGATGCACATTAATTATGTCTAAAAATTTACCATTGGTGGGAGTTTCCACAGTGGACATTCCATCCTTCATCACCGTGTTCCTCTGTCTCATTATTTTCCAAACATCCTTCTTGTGGCTCAACGATATTTTCTTCATGTTGATGCATAAGGTTATGTTCCTGTGAAATATTGGCTTGGGAGATGATGACCATCCATGTTTCATAGTCCACGAAAAAGGGATTCTCATGAAAATCATTATCTAAGTAGTTATAAACTTCCTCAGACAAGCCTTCATGCTTAGTCACCAATGTATATTCTTCGGGAAATCTATTGACCCACATTAAAAGCCAAAATATCAAAAAACTAAAATCATCTCCTCTAACTTCAACATCGTCATAAGGGTACCATGGTTATATGATCTCTCAACCGAGTGTGGGTGATGCATGCAGAAAAAGCTCATGTGGCCAAGGAATTTGCACTGTATGCAACCATTAAGGATTAAATCAGTCATAATATCCAACACCATAAATTGCTCACCCATCTCAATACCTTTGTTGGAACATCGGTATTCTCCATATACCCTTCCGCTTCCATGGTCTTATTCCATTGTAGCAACTTCGGTTTCTGTTAACATCTCAGAGCAAGACATTTTTTTTGTATTTTTGGGTTAGTAGCAACAACCAAAATAAAATATATGCGAGCGGGTGAGTAATGAACAAGCGCTATGCTCCTCGGCAACGGCACCAGAAAATACTTGATGCCCTGCAAGTGCACATGGCTATTGTAGCACTTTCGTGATAAGTACGTGTCGAGCCCACAGGTAGCATAAAGGAAGGCACCACAAACCCCACAACTACGTTGTCACTTAACGTGGTTATGTACGCACCCAAGCCGGAGTTTGGAAATAGTCTACTTTATAAGTTGCTTGGGAATCTGGATAACAGGGCTAGAAACTAAAAACAAGAATTAAATGACACTAAGTTAGTAAGAGACGACACTTGAGTAGTAAAGCATTCTTGAGGGTTCTGGAATAATTACTGCGAGTATGCACTTATATCTTCTAGCTACTATTCATGCACATAAGTGGGTGATTCTCAGTACAGAACATGTTCTAGTCTCACATACACTTCATGCCACATACGCCATCAACCACAGCTTCCCTGTGCCATTTATCACATACAGTTAATTAACGGTTCCCCGTTGGTCGCAGCCAGATGTGGGTTTACCTCTTACTCTCCCATCAATTGAAACGACTCGGGCTTGAGGATTTAACTATCACCTCAAATTGCCTCGACATCCTAACCCCTACAATGATAGTAGTGGCTTCACAACCAATCGCGGTGATAATGCGAGCGATGACTCCTCTCAACACTCGTGAAGGGTACTAACTCGAAGATGAACAAGACGATTATTAATCAAATAGAGTTCATCAATTCCCCCAAGAACCAGTACAATTACTCAAACATGTAAATGGAGGACCTAGAGGTTAGGGTCATGTTACAAGCTGGCCTCAGGTCGATGAAAGGAGATGGCATGGTAGTGACGGAGACGGCGGTGCCTGCTGTGGTGGTGATGATGATGGAGGTGCCAACGTGGTGGCGATGGCACCAGCCCGAAGGCCGGTGCACACTGTGGTGGAGCTTCATCTTCTTCCTCTTGGACTTGTCCCTTCCTTTATGGTGGTGGATATGGAGCGGCAATGGAGATTGATTGGATGAATGTATGGTCATGGTGGCAAATAGAGTTGGAGAGGTATATAAAGACCTATCCCCAAGCCTCCTCATTATTTTGGAATTAATAAAAAATACTAGCAAAAATATCTACTGGAGGGGGGCCACAACAGGGCAACAAGATCAGGTGCCTACTACTTGTGAGCTGCGTTGGGATTTTCCTCGAAGAGGAAGGGTGAACCTGAAGGAAATATGCCCTAGAGGCAGTAATAAAGTTATTGTTTATTTCCTTATTTCATGATAAATGTTTATTATTCATGCTAGAATTGTATTAACCGGAAACATAATACATGTGTGAATACATAGACAAACATAATGTCACTAGTATGCCTCTACTTGACTATCTCATTAATCAAAGATGGTTATGTTTCCTAACCATAGACATGTGTTGTCATTTGATTAACGAGATCACATCATTAGGAGAATGATGTGATTGACTTGACCCATTCTGTTAGCCTAGCACTTGATCGTTTAGTATGTTGCTATTGCTTTCTTCATGACTTATACAAAGTTCCTACAACTATGAGATTATGCAACTCCCGTTTAGCGGAGGAACACTTTGTGTGCTACCAAACGTTACAACGTAACTGGGTGATTATAAAGGTGCTCTACAGGTGTCTCCAAAGGTACATGTTGAGTTGGCATAATTCGAGATTAGGTTTGTCACTCCGATTGTCGGAGAGGTATCTCTGGGCCCTCTCGGTAATACACATCACTTAAGCCTTGCAAGCATTGTAACTAATGAGTTAGTTACGGAATGATGTATTACGTAATGAGTAAAGAGACTTGCCGGTAACGAGATTGAACTAGGTATTGGATACCGACGATCGAATCTCGGGCAAGTAACATACCGATGACAAAGGGAACAATGTATGTTTTTATGCGGTTTGACCGATAAAGATCTTCGTAGAATATGTAGGAGCCAATATGAACATCCAGGTTCCACTATTGGTTATTGATCGGAAACAGTTCTAGGTCATGTCTAGATAGTTCTCGAACCCGTAGGGTCCGCACGCTTAACGTTACGATGACAGTTTTATTATGAGTTTATAAGTTTTGATGTACCGAAGTTTGTTCGGAGTCCCGGATGTGATCACAGACATGACAAGGAGTCTCGAAATGGTTGAGACATAAAGACTGATATATTGGAAGCCTATGTTTGGACATCTAAATAGTTCCGGGTGAAATCGGGATTTTACCGGAACACCGGGGGGTTACCGGAACCCTCCCGGGGGTTAATGGGCCTTAATGGGCCATGAGGGAGAAGAGGAGGGCCGGCCAGGGCAGGCACAGGCCCCCCCTAGTCCGAATAGGACAGGAGGGGCGGCGCCCCCCTTTCCTCTTTCCCTCCCCCCCAAGTCCTAATCCAACTAGGAAGGGGGGGGGGGAGTCCTACTCCCGATGGGAGTAGGACTCCTCCGGCGCGCCTCCTCCTAGGGCCGGCCACACCCTCCCTTGCTCCTTTATATACGGGGGCAGGAGGGCACCCTAGAACACACAAGTTGATCTACGGATCGTTCCTTAGCCATGTGCGGTGCCCCTCACCATATTCCACCTCGGTCATATCGTCATGAGTTTAGGCGAAGCCTGCGCGCGATAGAACATCATCATCGCCACCACACCGTCGTCTCGACAGTAACTCATCCCGACACCTGCCGGATCGGAGTCCGGAAACGCCATCGAGCTGAACGTGTGAACACGGAGGTGCCGTGACGCTCGGTGCTTGGATCGGTCGGATCGTGAAGACGCACGACTACATCAACCGCGTTGTCATAACGCTTCGCTTTCGGTCTACGAGGGTATGTGGACACACTCTCCCCTCTCGTTGCTATGCATCACCATGATCTTGCGTGTGCGTAGGAATTTTTTTGAAATTACTACGTTCCCCAATAGTGGCATCCGAGCCTAGGTTTTATGCGTTGATGTTATATGCACGAATAGAACACAAGTGAGTTGTGGGCGATACAAGTCATACTGCTTACCAGCAAGTCATACTTTGGTTCGGCGGTATTGTTGGATGAAGCGGCCCGGACCGACATTACGCGTACGCTTACGCGAGACTGGTTCTACCGACGTGCTTTGCACACAGGTGGCTGGCGGGTGTCAGTTTCTCCAACTTTAGTTGAACCGAGTGTGGCTACGCCCGATCCTTGCGAAGGTTAAAACAACACTAACTTGACGAACTATCGTTGTGGTTTTGATGCGTAGGTAAGAACGGTTCTTGCTAAGCCCGTAGTAGCCACGTAAAACTTGCAACAACAAAGTAGAGGACGTCTAACTTGTTTTTGCAGGGCATGTTGTGATGTGATATGGTCAAGACGTGATGCTATATTTTATTGTATGAGATGATCATGTTTTGTAGCCGAAGTTATCGGCAACTGGCAGGAGCCATATGGTTGTCGCTTTATTGTATGAAATGCAAACGCCCTATAATTGCTTTACTTTATCACTAAGCGGTAGCGATAGTCGTAGAAGCAATAGTTGGCGAGATGACAACGATGCTACGATGGAGATCAAGGTGTCGTGCCGGTGACGATGGTGATCATGACGGTGCTTCGGAGATGGAGATCACAAGCACAAGATGATGATGGCCATATCATATCACTTATATTGATTGCATGTGATGTTTATCCTTTATGCATCTTATCTTGCTTTGATTGACGGTAGCATTTTAAGATGATCTCTCACTAATTATCAAGAAGTGTTCTCCCTGAGTATGCACCGTTGCCAAAGTTCTTCGTGCCCAGACACCACGTGATGATCGGGTTTGGTAAGCTCTACGTCCATCTACAACGGGTGCAAGCCAGTTTTGCACACGCGGAATACTCAGGTTAAACTTCACGAGCCTAGCATATACAGATATGGCCTCGGAACACGGAGACCGAAAGGTCGAGCGTGAATCATATAATAGATATGATCAACATAGTGATGTTCACCATTGAAAACTACTCCATATCACATGATGATCGGACATGGCTTAGTTGATTTGGATCACGTGATCACTTAGATGACTAGAGAGATGTCTGTCTAAGTGGGAGTTCTTAAGTAATATGATTAATTGAACTTAAATTTATCATGAACTTAGTCCTGGTAGTATTTTGCAAATTATGTTGTAGATCAATAGCTTGCGTTGTTGCTTTCATATGTTTATTTTGATATGTTCCTAGAGAAAATTTTGTTGAAAGATGTTAGTAGCAATGATACGGATTGGATCCGTGATCTGAGGTTTATCCTCATTGCTGCATAGAAGAATTATGTCCTTAATGCACCGCTTGGTGACAGACCTATTGCAGGAGCAGATGCAAACGTTATGAACGTTTGGCTAGCTCAATATGATGACTACTTGATAGATTAGTGCACCATGCTTAAACAGCTTAGAATCGGGACTTCAAAGACGTTTTGAACGTCATGGACCATATGAGATGTTCCAGGAGTTGAAGTTAATATTTCAAGCAAATACCCGAGTTGAGAGATATGAAGTCTCCAACAAGTTCTATGGCTAAAAGATGGAGGAGAATCGCTCAACTAGTGAGCATATGCTCAGATTTTCTGGGTACTACAATCGCTTGAATCAAGTGGGAGTTAATCTTCCAGATAAGATAGTGATTGACAGAGTTCTCTAGTCACCATCACCAAGTTAGTAGAACTTTGTGATGAACTATAGTATGCTAGGGATGACGAAAATGATTCCCGAGCTCTTCGTGATGTTGAAATCGACGAAGGTAGAAATCAAGAAAGAGCATCAAGTGTTGATGGTTGACAAGATCACTGGTTTCAAGAAAAGGGCAAAGGAAAAGAAAGGAGAACTTCAAGTAGAATGACAAGCAAGTTGTCACTCCCACGAAGAAGCCCAAAGCTGGACCAAAGCCTGAAACTGAGTGCTTCTATTGCAAAGGAAATGGTCACTGGAAGCGGAAATGCCCTGAATATTTGGTGGATAAGAAGGATGGCAAAGTGAACAAGGGTATATTTGATATACAGGTTATTGATGTGTGCCTTACTAGTGTTTATAGTAACCCCTGAGTATGTGATACTTGTTCGGTTGCTAAGATTAGTAACTCAAACAGAGTTACGTATAAACAGAGACTAGTTGAAGGGAAGTGACGATGAGTGTTGGAAGTAGTTCCAAGATTGATATGATCATCATCACACACTCCCTATACTTTTGGGATTAGTGTTAAACCTAAATAAATGTTATTTGGCGCTTATGCTGAGCATGAATATGATTTGATCATGTTTATTGCAATACGGTTATTCATTTAAAGTCAGAGAATAATTGTTGTTTTGTTTACATGAATAAAACCTTCAATGGTCATACACCCAATGAAAATAGTTTGTTGGATCTCGATCGTAGTGATACACATATTCATAATATTGATGCCAAAAGATGCAAAGTTAATAATGATAGTGCAACTTATTTGTGGCACTGCCGTTTGGGTTATATCGGTGTAAAGCGCATGAAGAAACTCCATAAAGATGGATTTTCGGAATCACTTGGTTATGAATCATTTGATGCTTGCGAACCATGCCTTTTGGGCAATATGACTAAAACTCCGTTCTCCAGAACAATGGAACAAGCTACTGACTTATTGGAAATAATACATAACGATGTATGCGATCCAATGAGTGTTGATGCTCGTGGCAAGTATCGTTAGTTTCTGACCTTCACAAAATGATTTGAGCAGATATGGGTATATCTACTTGATGAAACATAAGTCTGAAATAATTGAAAGGTTCAAAGAATTTCAGAGTGAAGTGGAAAAATCATCATAACAAGAAAATAAAGTTTCTGAGATCTGATCGCGGAGACGAATATTTGAGTTACGAGTTTGGTCTTCAATTAAAACAATGTGGAATAGTTTCACAGCTCACGCCACCTGGAACACCACAACGTTATGATGTGTCCGAACGTCAGAATCGCACTTTATTGGATATGGTGCGATCTATGATGTCTCCTACCATTATCGTTTTGGGGTTATGCATTAGAGACAGCTGCATTCACGTTAAAAGGGCACCATCTAAACCGCTGATACGACACCGATGAACTGTGGTTTAGCAAGAAACCCAAGTTGTCGCTTTCTTAAAGTTTGGGGCTATGATGCTTATGTGAAAAAGTTTCATCCCGATAAGCTCAAACCCAAATCGGAGAAGTGCGTCTTCATAGAATACCCAAAGGAAACTGTTGGGTACACCTTCTATCACAGATCCGAAGGCAAGATATTCGTTGTTAAATGGATCCTTTCTAGAGAAGGAGTTTCTCTCGAAAGAAGTGAGTGGGAGGAAAGTAGAGCTTGATAAGGTAATTGTACCTTCTCCCGAATTGGAAAGTAGTTTATCACAGAAATCAGTTCTAGTGATTCATACACCAATTAGTGAGGAAGCTAATGATAATGATCATGAAACTTCAGATCAAGTTAGTACCGAACCTCGTAGGTCTACCAGAGTAAGATCCGCACCAGAGTGGTACGGTAATCCTATGGAAGTCATGTTACTTGACCATGGCGAACCTACGAGCTATGAGGAAGCGATGATGAGCCCAGATTCTGCAAAATGGCTTGAGGCCATGAAATCTGAGATGGGATCCGTGTATGAGAACAAAGTGTGGACTTTGGTGGACTTGCCCGATGATCGGCAAGCCATAGAAAATAAATGGATCTTCAAGAGGAAGACGGACGCTGATAGTAGTGTTACTATCTACAAAGCTAGACTTGTCGAAAAAGTTTTTTTTACAAAGTTCAAGGTGTTGAATACAATGAGATTTTCTCACTCGTATCGATGCTTAAAAGTCTGTCTGAATCATGTTAGCAATTGCCACAGTTTATGAAATTTGGCAAATGGATGTAAAAAGTACATTCCTTAATGGATTTATTTAAGAAGAGTTATATATGATACAACCAGAAGGTTTTGTCAATCCTAAAAGTTCTAACAAAATGTGCAAAGCTCCAGCGATCCATCTGGGGACTGGTGCAAGCATCTCGGAGTTGGAATATACGCTTTGACAGAATGATCAAAGCATATGGTTTTATACAGAATTCTGGATAAGACTGTATTTACAAGAAAGTGAGTGGGAGATCTGTAGCATTTCTGATATTATATGTGTACGACATATTGTTGATTGGAAATGATATAGAATTTCTGGATAGCATAAAAGGATACTTGAATAAAAGTTTTTCAATGAAATACCTCTGTAAAGCTACTTACATATTGAGCATCAAGATCTATTGAGATAGTTCAGGACGCTTGATAAGTTTTTCAATGAGCACATACCTTGACAAGTTTTTGGAGTAGTTCAAAATGGAACAGTCAAAGAAAGATTTCTTGCCTGTGTTGCAAAGGTGTGAGACTGAAGGAAATATGCCCTAGAGGCAATAATAAAGTTATTATTTATTTCCTTATTTCATGATAAATGTTTATTATTCATGCTAGAATTGTATTAACCGGAAACATAATACATGTGTGAATACATAGACAAACATAGTGTCACTAGTATGCCTCTACTTGATTAGCTCATTAATCAAAGATGGTTATGTTTCCTAACCGTAGACATGTGTTTTCATTTGATTAACAAGATCACATCATTAGGAGAATGATGTGATTGACTCGACCCATTCTGTTAGCCTAGCACTTGATCGTTTAGTATGTTGCTATTGCTTTCTTCATGACTTATACAAAGTTCCTACAACTATGAGATTATGCAACTCCCGTTTACCGGAGGAACACTTTGTGTGCTACCAAACGTCACAGCATGACTGGGTGATTATAAAGGTGCTCTACAGGTGTCTCCAAAGGTACATGTTGAGTTGGCATAATTCGAGATTAGGTTTTGTCACTCCGATTGTCGCAGAGGTATCTCTGGGCCCTCTCGGTAATACACATCACTTAAGCCTTGCAAGCATTGTAACTAATGAGTTAGTTACGGAATGATGTATTACGAATCGAGTAAAGAGACTTGCCGTAACGAGCTTGAACTAGGTATTGGATACCGACGATCGAATCTCGGGCAAGTAACATACCGATGACAAAGGGAACAACGTATGTTGTTATGCGGTTTGACCGATAAAGATCTTCGTAGAATATGTAGGAGCCAATATGAACATCCAGGTTCCACTATTGGTTATTGATCGGAAACAGTTCTAGGTCATGTCTACATAGTTCTCGAACCCGTAGGGTCCGCACGCTCAACGTTATGTTGACAGTTTTATTATGAGTTTATAAGTTTTGATGTACCGAAGTTTGTTCGGAGTCCCGGATGTGATCACGGACATGACGAGGAGTCTCGAAATGGTCTAGACATAAATATTGATATATTAGAAGCCTATGTTTGGACATCGGAATAGTTCCGGGTGAAATCAGGATTTTACCGGAACACCGGGGGGTTACCGGAACCCTCCCGGGGGTTAATGGGCCTTAATGGGCCATGAGGGAGAAGAGGAGGGCCGGCGAGGGTAGGCCCCGCGCCCCCTCCCCCCTAGTCCGAATAGGACAAGGAAGGGGGGGGGGGGCGGTGCCCCCCTTTCCTCTTTCCCTCCCCCCAAGTCCTAATCCAACTAGGAAAGGGGGGGTCCTACTCCCGGTGGGAGTAGGACTCATGCGGCGTGCCTCCTCCTAGGGCCGGCCGCACCCCCCTTGCTCCTTTATATACGGGGGCAGGGGGCACCCTAGAACACACAAGTTGATCTACGGATCGTTCCTTAGCCGTGTGTGGTGCCCCCCTCCACCATATTCCACCTCGGTCATATCATCGCGGAGTTTAGGCGAAGCCCTGCGCCGGTAGAACATCATCATCGTCACCACACCGTCATGCTGACAGAACTCATCCCCGACACCCTGCTGGATCGGAGTCCGGGAAACGTCATCGAGCTGAACGTGTGCTGAACACGGAGGTGCCGTACGTTCGGGGCTTGGATCGGTCAGATCGTGAAGACGTACGACTACATCAACCGCGTTGTCATAACGCTTCGCTTTGGTCTCACGAGGGCGTGGACACACTCTCCCCTCTCGTTGCTATGCATCACCTTGATCTTGCGTGTGCGTAGGAATTTTTTTGAAATTAGTACGTTCCCCAACAAAACCAATATAGTAAATGATAAGTATTTCCCTCAGTGAGAAAGTAGGTTATGGAGCCAATAGGAGAATCACACAAACCCTAGTGAACAACACCTGCACACACAAAAGCAAATATTTGCACCCAACACGGGCAAGAGGGTTGTCAATCCCCTTGAACTTGTTACTTGCAAGGATTAATTCTTATAGTGGTAGATAGATAAAAAATAAAAGTAAATAAATTGCAGCAAGGTATTTTTGGTTTTAGCAATATGATTAAGGTAGATCCGGGGCCGTTTTCACTAGAGGCTTCTCTCTCAAAACTATAGCATACGATGGGTAAACATATTACTGTTGGGCAATTGATAGAAAATCGCATAGTTATGACATTATTCATGGCAATAATCACATATATAGGCATCACGTCCGTGACAAGTAGACCGACGCCTGCCTGCATCTACTACTATTACTCTACCAGTCGGCCTCTATCCAGCATGCATCTATGGTATGAAGTTCAAGACAAACAGAATAATGCCTTAAGCAGGAGGACATGATGTAGACAAAGTAAACTCAATCAATATGAATAAACCCCATAGTTTTATCCTTAGTGTCAACAATACAAATACATGCCTCGCTACCCTTCTATCACGAGGTGAGGACTCCGCAAGATTAAACCCCTTACAAAGCACCTCTCCCACTAAAGATAAATCAGTCTAGTTGGCCAAACCAAAAAGATAGATCAGAGAGAAATACGAAGCTATCATAATCATGCGTAATAAAGTTCAGAAAAGTCTGAATTATTGTCAAAGAATAATCTCATCATAAACCCACAATTCATTGGGTCCCAACAAACACACCACAAAGGAAGATTACATCGGACATAACTCCATGGAGATCATGTAACATTGTATTGAAGATCAAAGAGAGAGAAGAAGACATCTAGGTACTAGCTATGGACCCGTAGGTTTGTCGTGAACTACACACACATCATCAGCAGGGCAGCAGGGTTGATGTAGAAGACCTCAGTAATCGATTCCCCCTTTGGCAGAGTACCGTAAAAGGCCTCCAGATGGGATTGCAAAAGAACATAGACTTGCAGCAGTGGAAAAATTGTTTTCGGGTGGCTCTAGGGGTTTCCTACTACTTGTGAGCTGTGTTGGGATTTCCCCGAAGAGGAGGGCATGATGCATTACAGTAGAGATAAGTATTACCCTCAGTTATGAAACCAAGGTTATCAATCCAGTAGGAGAACCAAGCAACACTATGTAAACAACACATGCACACAAACAACAACTACTTGCAACCTGGTTACGAGCAAGATTAAATTGTATAGTTTTTGATAGATAGATCTGAAAAAATACGAATTAACATTAATAAAATAATATTGCAACAAGGTATTTTTAGATTTAACATTTGAGAAAAGGTAGACCCGGGGGCAATATTTTTCACTAGAGGCTTCTCTCGAGAAAATAGCATACTGTGGGTAGACAAATTACTGTTGAGAAATTGATAGAAAAGCAAATAATTATGACGATATCTAATGCAATGATCAGACATATATGCATCATGTATAAGATTAATAGACCGAAATAATTCTGCATCTACTACTATTACTTCAGACATCGACCGCTATCCAACATCCATTTAGTCTGTTAAGTTCATGTAAAAATGGAGTAATGCATTAGGCAAGATGAAATGATGTAGACAAGATAAACTCATGTATGAATAAACCCCATCTTTTTACCCGTAATAGCAATGGTACATATGTGTCATGTCCCCTTTTGTCACTAGGATTGAAAACCGCAACATCGAACCCATTACAAAGCACCTCTTCCCATGGCAAGATAAATCAATCTAGTTGGCCAAACCAAACTAATAAGTCAGAGAAGAAATACAAGCTATATTGATCATGCATAAAAGAGTTAAGAGAAAAACTCAAATAATATTCATGGATAGATCTAATCATAAACTCACAATTGACCGCCTCTCAACAAACACATCGCAAAAAGTCATTACATCAAATATATCTCCAAGAACAATGAGGAGAACATTGTATTGAGAATCAAAAAGAGAGAAGAAGCCATTTAGCTACTAACTATGGACCCGTAGGTCTGTGGTAAACTACTCAAGTATCATCAGAGGGGCGGTAAGGATAATTAAGAACCCCTCTGTGATTGTTTCCCCCTCCGGCAGAGTGCCAGAAAGGGTCCCCAGATGGGATCTCTCGAGAAGAGAGGCATGCGGCAACAGAAAAAGCTTTTCATGGACTCCTCGATAGTTTCCTGATTTTAGAATATTTATAGAGGCGGAGTTAGGTCAAATGGAGGCTCGTGGGCCCCACTACCCACCAAGGTGCGCCAGGGGCCTGTGGCGTGCCCTAGTGCCTAGTGGGCCACTCCTCCATCTTCTCGTGGTCTCCCAAAGCTTCCAAGGTCCGTTATTGCCATAAAAAATCTCTAAAAAGTTTTGTGGCATTTGAACTTCATTTGGTATTGATATTATACAAAGTCAAAAACAAGCAAAAAAACAACAACTGGCATTGGGCACTAAGTTAATAGGTTAGTCCCAAAAATGATATAAATTTGCTTGTAAATATATGTAAAATATCCCAGATTGATACTATTATAGCATGAAACAATAAAAAATTATTGATACGTTGGAGATGTATCATTTCCCAATATTTGATAGTTTATAGAACTGGAATTAGATCAAACGGAGCCACGTGGGGCCCACAAGGCATCAGGCACGCCTGTTGCCTTGTTGTCTCGTTTGCTGTCTAGTCTCCTCCCGAAGCTTCTAGGTTCTCTATTGTGCAGAAACAAAATCGCTAGAAAGTTTCGCAGCGTTTGGAATTCGTTTGGTACTGACTTTTTAGAAAAGCAAAAACAAGCTGAAAACAACAACTGTCACTAGGCACTGGGTTAATAGGTTAGTTCCCAAAAATGGTCTAAAATTGCATAACCGTACAAAGTATCCAAGATTGATAATATAATAGCATGAAACAATCGCAAATTATAGATACATTGGAGACATATCAGTGCCCCCTAGGGCACGCCACCCAACTTCGTGGGCCCCTCGAGCCTCCATTTGCCCTACCTTCGGTCCTATAAGTTTCGTCTCACATAGAAAAATACCAGAGAGAAACTTTCATCACATTTTAAGATGCGGAGCCACCACCACTTCTGGTTGTTCATCGGGAGGCCTGATTTGGAGTCCATTCTGGGCTCCGTAGAGAGGGATCCATCACCATCGTCATCAACAACCCTTCTCCATCGACAATTCCGTGATGCTCACCACTGGGAGTGAGTAATTCCATCATAGGCTTGCTGGACGATGATGGAGATGGAAGAGATTTGTCATGTCATCGAGTCTATTTGTTAGGGCTTGATCCCCAATATCCACTATTGTAAGTGCATCAAGTGCCAGCTTAGTGGTTTTGGAGTATTGAGGACAAATAGGTTGTGAGACTAATGTGTTTGTGAGTGTACACAGGATTTATAGCCCTTGAAGATTTGGTTTAACCTATGAAAGATGACCCCTAAAAACGTATTTCTTCAAGTGAAGAAATCGGTACAACTCTGAAGAAATTGATGTGAAGACTTTGAAGCTTGAAGACTTTCATTTTCTTAGTTTCTTTCTACTTATTTTTGTGTCATAGTAAAATCCATACTATTAAGTGGGATCTAGGTGAATCATAGTTCACATTTCCAAAGTGATGCTCAAACCTATACATATACAAGCCACTTCGAGTGAAGCCTTTGGAAATCTCCAGAACAACTGATGAATTTGCTAGCAAATGATGAAATTTATCTGTTCACTGACGAAATTGGTCACACTGAGGAGTTAGGATTTTGCTGTGCAATCTGCCTATCGTTAGGAAAATGAGTGCCCCAACGAATTTGAGAGCTCAATTTTCCGACCGTTGATGCACCGCATGCTAGCTGTCAAGTGGATCTTATCCTGATGACGGTCATGTCTGAGAAGGGCATTTATGACATTCCATGTCGGGTTGCCCTGGCTATAAATAGCCGCCCCAACCACTTGTTGGTTGGCTGCTCTAGAGAGAACTAGATACTTATTATTTGAGAGCAACCCATCCTTTGACGACTTTGAGAGAATCCAAGTGAGAAAAAAAACCCAACCAGAGCCAAAGTGACTGAGCATCACCGAAGAGATTGATCTGTGTGATCCGACGAATATTACCTTTGAAGACTGTCGTTCTTCCAAATGGTTAGGCGGCAAGTTCTGAGCAACCAAGAGTCATTATGGTGTGCCGGTGAACAAGTCTGTGAAGGTTTTGGAAGTCTATCTTTAAGACTTACCATGAGTGATTAGGCGAGGTCTAAGTGACCTTAGCTTAAGAGGAATACGGTGAGGACTAAGTGTCCTCTGGGTTCATCTCAGTTGCCTCAGCCAGACGTACAATTGATACAACAAATGGAACTGGTTTAGCAAATTGTTGTGGCTTCACTAAGCCAACCCGATTTCAAATTACTCACCCTTCCCTTACGTATTTCCGCTGTGGAAGAATTTGTGATCTACTCTTTGAAGAATTTGAACTGAAGACTTTCATCACGCTGTTTTTAATTTCTTCAGTTCAACTCCCTCATGCTTTTATGATAGCATGTTCTTCACCTGTATGTATCTTGTATGCATGCTTTT
Organism: Aegilops speltoides; assembly: GCA_021437245.1. Lineage (NCBI taxonomy): Eukaryota > Viridiplantae > Streptophyta > Magnoliopsida > Poales > Poaceae > Aegilops > Aegilops speltoides. Next base: position 317,938,629 of record CM038145.1, on the reverse strand, counting down.
GGTTACTGTGATGATTTAGTACCCTCATGTTTTCATTTCTTCACTCCGATCTTCGTCAAATTCATCATAGCTTGATGAATTTCGAAAAATCTCCCATTCACCCCCCACTGGGAGATAACCTGCATTTTCAATTGGTATCAGAGCAAGGTATTCCCTTGTTCTGTGTGATTTTGGTTTAACCACCTGAAGTTTTAGTTTTGTCAAGCGTAAGTATGATCAAGGGATCTACTGCGTACCCCAACTTTGATGGCACTAACTATCCCAAGTGGAAGGCCATGATGCATAAGCATCTCCTATTGATGAACAACAAGCTGTGGACCACCACTGAAATAGGACTGGCTGACCTCTACAAGATGGCAAATGCTGATGACATTTGCGCTTAGCTGGATGCTCAGTCAAAGGATATCATTTGCTCTATTCTATCCAGAGATGACTTCAGGCGCATCAGCCATCTCTGCAATGCAAATCTCATTTGGCACAAGATTTCTGATGTATATGAAGGGATTTGCACTCGTCAAGATCCCTAGTTTGTAGAGTTCAAGAAATCTCTCAAATCTCAGGAAGTTGATCCGGCGTCATCTTCCTCAGCAACATGCCTCATGGAAAAAAGCACCAAGGTACTCAAACGTTCCCCTTCTTCCTCAAGTGAAGGTGAATCTGATGAAAACATGACTCCTAGTTACTCCAAACTTGCTAAATTTGCTGCTAAGCAACAAATTGCCATGGAAAGGACTCAAATCTATTAGACAAAAGCGATAACCCATTGAAGGATGAAATGGAACATTCTCAAAGCTTGCCTAATGATCCTGGACGTCTTCAGTCAAAATATAATGAACTTGAAAGTCATCATGTGGCCCTCTCAGTTGAACATGAGAAGTTGTCCTATGAATTTCTTCAAAGGAGGAAGATCTCGAGAAACTGAGAATGTCTCATGATGATCTTTGAAAAGAGAACGATCGATTACTCGCCCAATAGACCAGCACTGCTCAGGAGGAATTTGTTGCTCCGCGCTTAAATTGCCTTAAAAGTGAAAATGAAAATTCTCCAGCTGAATGTTCAAATGCTTTAACTACTACTATATCTTAAATGTTTCTGTGGTTTCAATCCCCTCATCTCAGGAGACCACAAGTTTTACTGATGAAAATGCAGGTCTGAAGGAATTGTATGTCACATGCATGTACAAAAGCCTCAAAGGGCACCAAACCCTTTGTGATGTGCTGAAAAAGCAGATTCTAAACAGATGGGACATATTGGAAACCTGAGCAGTATCTCGAAACTACACGGGTTGCTACAAAAGGACCTCCAGTTGATCCATCGAATTTATTTGGTCACAACTATGATACTTCATATTCTTCAAATGAGTCATTTGACTCCAACTATAAAACTGTTCAAAAATCAGAGCGGTGAAGTATTTGCCAGATTTGTTGGTACTAACTACAGGAACGACCCCCTTGTGAAGAAAATTTGGGTGCTCAAAAGTCTTCTTTAAAATCTTCAGGTGAATGTCATCATGACACCACCAAAGAAGTGAAACCCCAGGGCAAATTCTTCACATGGACAAAAGTCGTCAAATGGACGCAGACCTACTTATGGTCGTATTAATGCTTCTGTTTCTCAGAGAAACAAACAATGATATAATGAATATGTGCATTATTTTTCAAATCACTATGTGCACAAAACTTCAAAGAATTTCTGTGCATATTCTTTCGAGTACTATAACCCCCAAGTGAAGAGAAATGTACTTGTTAATTCCTAAATTCTTTATCAATGCTTAGCATTGCATTGCTTCTCAGCCACCCATTCAAATGTGGGTGGTTAATAAGAAGAATTAATCTCTTCTGCAACGTCAGGTCTTCAGACAATAATAAATGTCTGATGAATTTGCTAAAGATCTGACATATGCTTATTGGGATGCAAGCTAATCATGATGAAATGAATCCTTCATTTCACACACCCCTTATGCTGCTAGTTATGTTCTATTGATGAAATTCACTAACGAAATTCATATACTTCACTCTGAAGTATATGAATTTGTAAGTGAGAGTAATGCTTCTACATGATTACACACCAAAAGCCACTGAATAGGTTTTAGACAGTGGCTGCATGGATCACATGATTGGTGATAGGAATCTCCTCACCAATGCTCCCCTTACTGCATCTCATTTGAAGCATATCACCTACGCTGACAAAGGAAAAAGCAAGGTATTGGGTCTAGGTAAGGTTGCCATCTGAAAGGAGCAACACATGGAAAAAGTGATGATTGTCGAGTCCCTCGGATACAACCTCATGTCTGTCTCAAGGCTTTTTTATTCTTGATATGATCGTCATCTCTGGAAAATATAGATGCATTGTGCTAATGGAATCTGACAAGTCCAAATTATTTGAAGTCTTTAGGAGAGGTGATTTGTACATTATAGATTTCTCACTAGGTCCTCAACCTGCCACTTGTCTACTGTCAAAAGCTTTAGAGTGTTGGCTCTGGCATCAATGACTTGGACATGATGGCATGAGGAATTTTAGCACACTCTTCAAGAAGACACACATCATTGGTGTCAAGGGCATCAAATTCGTCAAAGATCACCTTTGCGGTGCTTGTGAGTCTGGAAAGATGATCAAATCCAAGAACTTAGCAAAGACAATCACGGCCACTACTCATCCCTTTGTATTCCTTCACATGGATATTTTTGGTCCTACTCATTATGCTACACTAACCAATGCAGCATCCCTCTATGGATTCATTATAGTTGATGACTATTCTCATTACACCTGGGTGCATATCATTGCCTTCAAGACTAAAGTGCAGGGTGTCTTCAGACAATTCTCTAATCGAGGCATGACGAATTACGGTGTCGAGATCAAGCACATGAGAAGTGACAACGGGACCGAGTTCAAGAACACAAGGCTTGATGACTGATAACCCACAAGTGTAGGGGATCGCAACAGCTTTCGAGGGTAAAGTATTCAACCCAAATTTATTGATTCGACACAAGGGGAGCCAAAGAATATTCTTGAGTATTAGCAGTTGAGTTGTCAATTCAACCACACCTGGATAACTTAGTATCTGTAGCAAATTATTTAGTAGCAAAAGTGATATGATAATAAAGGTAATGGTGGAAAAAGTAAAGATAATAGTTTTGGGGTTTTTGTAGTAGATGTAACAGTAGCTACGGAAAAGTAAATAAGCGAAGAACAATATGTGAAAAGCTCATAGGCAATGGATCAGTGATGGATAATTATGCCGGATGCGATTCCTCATGTAATAGTTGTAACATCGGGTGACAAAGAACTAGCTCCAGTTCATCAATGTAATGTAGGCATGTATTCCGTAAATAGTAATACGTGCTTATGGAAAAGAACTTGCATGACATCTTTTGTCCAACCCTCCCGTGGCAGCGGGGTCCTAGCGGAAACTAAGGGATATTAAGGCCTACTTTTAATAGGGAAACAGAACAAAGAATTAGCACATAGTAAATACATGAACTCCTCAAACTACGGTCATCACCGAGAAGTATCCCGATTATTGTCACTTCGGGGTTGTCGGATCATAACACATAATAGGTGACTATAGACTTGCAAGATAGGATCAAGAACACACATATATTCGTGAAAACATAATAGGTTCAGATCTGAATACATCGCACTCGGGCCCTAGTGACAAGCATTAAGCATAGCAAAGTCATAGCAACATCAATCTGAGAACATAGTGGATACTAGGGATTAAACTCTAACAGAACTAACTTGATTACATGGTAAATCTCATCCAACCCATCACCGTCCAGCAAGCCTACGATGGAATTACTCACGCACGGCGGTGAGCATCATGAAATTGGTGATGGAGGATGGTTGATGATGATGAGGGCGAGGAATCCCCCTCTCCGGAGCCTCAAACGGACTCCAGATCAGCCCTCCTAAGAGAGATTAGGGCTTGGTGGCGGCTCCGTGTCGTAAAATGTGATGAAACTTTCTCTCTGATTTTTTCTCCCCGAACGTGAATATATGGAGTTGGAGTTGAGGTCGGTGGAGGTCTAGGGGGCCCACGAGATAGGGGGGCGTGCCCTATAGGGGGGCACCCCCCCTGTCTCGTGGACAAGGTGTGGGCCCCATGGTGTATTTCTTTCGCCCAGAAATTCTTACTAATTCCAAAAAGTGCCTCCGTGGATTTTCAGGACATTCCGAGAACTTTTCTTTTCTACACATAAAACAATATCATGGCAGTTCTGCTGAAAACAACGTCAGTCCGGGTTAGTTTCATTCAAATCATACAAATTAGAGTTCAAAACAAGGGAAAAGTGTTTGGAAAAGTATATACGTTGGAGACGTATCAACTCCCCCAAGCTTAAACCTTTGCTTGTCCTCAAGCAATTCAGTTGATAAATTGAAAGTGATAAAGAAAAACTTTTACAAACTCTATTTGCTCTTGTTGTTGTAACATGAAAAGCCAGTATTCAAGTTCAGCAAATATTATGAACTAACCATACTCACAATAACACTTAGGTCTCACAATTACTCATATCAATAGCATAATCAGCTAGCAAGCCATAATAATAAAACTCGGATGACAACACTTTCTCCAAATAATCATAACATGATATAACAAAATGGTATCTCGCTAGCCCTTTCTGAGACTGCAAAACATAAATGCAGAGCACCTTTAAAGATCAAGGACTGACTAAACATTGTAATTCATGGTAAAAGAGATCCAGTCATGTCATACCCAATATAAACCAATAGTAATGAATGCAAATGACGGTGTGCTCTCTAGCGGGTGCTTTTTAATAAGAAGGGTGATGACTCAACATAAAAGTAAATAGATAGGCCCTTCGCAGAGGGAAGCAGAGATTTGTAGAGGTGCCAGAGCTTGATTTTAAAATAGAGATTGAATAACATTTTGAGCGGCATACTTTTGCTGTCAACACAACAACTATGAGATGGCTATATCTTCCATACTACATGCATTATATGCAATTCCCAAACAGAATGGTAACGGTTTATACTCCCCCAACCACCAACAAGCATCAATCCATGGCTTGCTCGAAACAAAGAGTGCCTCCAACTAACAACCACCCTGGGGGAGTTTTGTTTAATTATTTTGATTTGCTTTGATCTTTTTGGATCATGGGACTGGGCATCCTGCCATCGCCCTTTCTCGTGAATGAGGAGCGGAGTCCACTCCTCTTGAGAATAACCCACCTAGCATGGAAGATATAGGCAGCCCTAGTTGAAACATGAGCTGCTCGAGCATACAAAACAAAATTTCATTTGAAGGTTTGGAGTTTGGCACATACATATATACTTGGAACGACAGGTAAATACAGCATATAGGAGGGTATAGTGGACTCATATGGAACAACTTTGGGGTTTAAGGAGTTTGGATACACAAGCAGTATTCCTGCTTAGTACAGGTGAAGGCTAGCAAAAGGTGGCGAAGCGACCAACTGAGAGAGCGACAACAGTCATAAACATGCATTAAAATTAATTCACACCGAATACGAGCATGAGTAGGATATAATCCACCATGAACATAAATATCATGAAGGCTATGTTGATTTGATTCAACTACATGCGTGAACATGTGCCAAGTCGAGTCACTCAATTCATTCAAAGGAGGATACAATCCCATCATACCACATCATAATCATTCTAATAGCATGTTGGCACACAAGGTAAACCATTATAACTCATAGGTAATCAAGCATGGCACAAGCAACTATAATCTCTAAATGTCATTGCAAATATGTTTACTTCATAATAAGCTGAATCAGAAACGATGAACTCATCATATTTACAAAAACAAGAGAGGACGAGTTCATACCAGCTTTTCTCATCTCAATAAGTCCATCATATATCATCATTATTGCCTTTCACTCGCACGACCGAACGATGTGTATAATAATAAGAGTGCACGTGCATTGGACTAAGCTAGAATCTGCAAGCATTCAACTCAAAAGAGAAGACAAGTAATGTGGGCTCTAAATTAAATAAACAATCATGCATATGAGATCCACTAAGCATTTTCAATATGGTCTTCTCGACCCCCAAAGGAAACAAAAGAAAGTAAAACTATTTACACGGGAAAGCTCCCAACAAGTAAGAAGAAGAACGAGAAATATTTTTGGGTTTTCATTTTAATTTCTACTACAGGCATGGAAATTAAACTAACTATTTTTTTTGGTTTTTCTTAGGGTTTATCAAACACACAAGAAGAAAACTAGAAAAAGAAATTTAAACTAGCATGGATAATACAATGAAAGAGTATGAGCACCAACGACTAGTGTGTGAACATGAATGCAAAGTCGGTGAGAAATACGCACTCCCCAAGCTTAGGCTTTTGGCCTAAGTTGGTCTATTACCAAGGACCGCCGCTACTCTCCCCGGTGTAACATATCTTCCTTTTGCCTGATAATCAAAAAGGTAGGGAGCAGGAAGAGTAACATGGACGACGTTGCGTCTGTCATAGGTTAGTCGATATTGGAGGAATTGTTCATTCCTTCGAAGAAACTGATGATTGACCATAGCTTCATAATCCAAAAGAACAGGTGGTATAATCATATCCCCTTCTCGTGGGGCTATACCAAGATAATTAGCCACACGGGTTGCATAAATTCCTCCAAATAAATTTCCCTTCCTACTATTATTCTGCAACCTACGTGCAACTATTACCCCCAAGTTATAACCTTTATAACCTAACACAACACTCTTGAGGACATAAAGATCAGGGACACACATGTGACATGCTTCATCTTGACCATTAATGCATCTACCAATAAAGAGAGCAAAATAATGTATAGCAGGAAAATGAATGCTCCCTATAGTAGCTTGTGCTATGTCCCTAGATTCTCCCACAGTAATACTAGCAAGAAAATCTCTAAATTCAGATTTGTGAGGATCATTAATGTTACCCCACTACGGGAGTTTGCAAGCAGTTGTGAAATCCTCTAAATCCATGGTATAAGATGTATCATAAATATCAAATATGACACTAGGAGAATTACGCGCACAGTTATAGTTGAACCTCCGCACAAAGGAATCAGTCAATTGATAGTACTGAGGACACTTATCTTGTAAGAAGTCCTCCAACTCAGCATTACACACATACACGTCAAATTCCTCCTTGAAGCCTGCTTCGACCATAAAATCATCGGATGGCCACTCACAAGCTCGTACATCCGCGTCCCTTGGCAATTCAACATCTTGCTCACGTATGGCAATCCTGGGCCCTTTCTTCACCGAGGAACCACCTTGGTACATTCTTCTAAACATAATTCTTTTTCTGAAATAATTCTGAATTTTTTAGTAACTTCAAAATAAAAGTGAATAAAACTAAACAAGATTGGTAGCAACTACTCCTACAAGTGCCTAGAGCCTATATCATGCATTATAATTGCTTGGGACCTCATAAATTCAACATGCAAGCTCAAGAACATGGTCACCTATGCAGCAAAAATTTGCAATGAATAAAGCACTAGAACAAAAACTAACTGGACCAATGGAGGAGTCACATACCAAGCAACAATCTTCCAAAGCAGCTTTGTAAATGGAGCTTTGAGCAAGGAGATCGAAAATCGCAGCAAAATGAGCTAAAACTCGTGCTTGAGCTGGATGGTGATTTTTTTGGGTAGAAGATGAAGTGTGTGGGTGCTGGCATAAGTGGAGGGGGCCACCAGGGGCCCGCGAGACAGGGGGGCGCGCCCAGGTGGGGTGGGCGCGCCCTCCACTCTCGTGGCCTGGTGCTTGCCCCTCCTGCAGTGTTTTTAGTGCCTAAAATCCTCAAATATTCCATAAAAGATCATACTAAGTTTGCAGGGCATTTGGAGCACTTTTATTTTCGGGATATTTTTTAATGCACGGATAATTCAGAATACAGATAGATAATACTATTTTTTCTTTATTTATTCTAAATAACAGAAAGTAAAAAGTGGGTACAGAAGGTTGTGCCTTCTAGTTTCATCCATCTCATGATCATCAAAATGAATCCACTAACAAGGTTGATCAAGTCTTGTTAACAAACTCATTCCGAATAACACGGAACCGGATAAATTTTGAATAACACTAAGTTACCTCAACGGGGATATGAAAATCCCCAACAATAAGAATATCATACTTTTTCTTGACAGTAGGGAGAGGAAATTCAAAACCTCCAATATAATAGTTGGAACTTTTCCAATAGAATTGATGCTATGAACTTGAGATTGTTTCCTCAGAAAGTGTACCATATGCTCATTACCATTAATATGAAAAGTGACATTGCCTTTGTTGCAATCAATAACAGCCCCTACAGTATTAAGAAAAGGTCTACGAAGGATAATAGACATACTATCGTCCTCGGGAATATCAAGAATAACAAAGTCCGTTAAGATAGTGACATGTGCAACCACAATAGGCACGTCCTCACAAATACCGACAGGTATAGCAGTTGATTTATCAACCATTTGCAAAGATATTTCAGTAGGTGTCAACTTATTCAATTCAAGTCTACGATATAAAGATAGAGGCATAACACTAACACCAGCTCCAAGATCACATAAAGCAGTTCTAACAAAATTTCTTTTAATGGAGCATGGTATAGTTGGCACACCCGGATCTCCAAGTTTCTTTGGTATTCCACCCATAAAAGTGTAATTAGCAAGCATGGTGGAAATTTCAGCTTCCGGTGTCTTTCTTTTATTTGTGATGATATCCTTCATATACTTAGCATAAGGATTTACTTTAAGCATATCAGTTAAGCGCATACGTAAGAAAATAGGTCTAATCATTTCAGCAAAGCGCTCAAAATCCTCATCATCCTTTGACTTGGATGGTTTAGGAAGAATGGGCATGGGTTTCTGAACCCATGGTTCTCTTTCTTTAACGTGCTTCCTAGCAACAAAATATCTCTTATTATAATGTTGATTCTTTGATTGTGGGTTATCAAGATTAACAACAGGTTCAATCTCTATATCATTGTTTTTGCTAGGTTGAGGATCAACATGAACATTATCATTGACATTATCACTAGGTTCATGTTCATCACCTGATTGTGTTTCAGCATCAGAAATAGAAATATCATTGGGATTCTCAGGTGTGTCTACAGTAGGTTCACTAGAAGCATGCAAAGTTCTATCGTTTTTCTTTTTCTTCTTTTTAAAAGAACTAGGTGCCTCTAAATTATTTCTCTGAGAATCTTGCTCGATTCTCTTAGGGTGGCCTTCAGGATACAAAAGGTTCCTGAGTCATTCTACCAGTTCTTGTAGCCACTCTAACAGCAAAGTCATTTTTATTATTTAATTCATCAAGCAAATCATTTTGAGCTTTAAGTACTTGCTCAGCTTGAGTAGCAACCATAGAAGCATATTTGCTAATGAGTTTGAGTTAACCTTTAACTATAGCCATTTTATCGCTAACGCATCCTATCTCGAAAGCATTATTCTTTAACTCTCTACCAACATAAGCATTAAAACTTTCTTGTCTAGCCATAAAGTCATCAAATTCATCTAAGCATGGGCTATGAAATTTAGTAGAGGGGATTTCAACTTTATCATATCTATAGAGAAAATTTACCTTTACTACCTGTGTTGGGTTATCAAGACAATATGGTTCTTCAACATGAGGTATATTAAGACCATGTATTTCTTCGATAGGAGATAAATTCTTAACATCTTCAGCTTTAGTACCTTTTTCTTTCATTAATTTCTTTGCCTCTTGCATATCTTCAGGACTGAGAAATAAAACACCTCTCTTCTTCGGAGTGGGTTTAGGAATAGGCTCAGGAGTTGGCTTAATTGGTTCAGGAATTGCCTCAGGAATTGGCTCAGGAAGAGTCCAATTATTTTCATTAGTTAACATATTATTCAATAATATTTCAGCTTTGTCGACTGTTCTTTCCCTGAAAACACAACCAGCACAACTATCCAAGTAGTCCTTGGAAGCATCGGTTAGTCCATTATAAAAGATATCAAGTATTTCATTTTTCTTAAGAGGATGATTGGGCAAAGCATTAAGTAACCGGAGAAGCCTCCCCCCAAGCTTGTGGGAGACTCTCTTCTTTGATTTGCACAAAATTATATATTTCCCGCAAGGCAGCTTGTTTCTTATGAGCAGGGAAATATTTAGCAGAGAAGTAATAAATCATATCCTGGGGACTACGTACACAACCAGGAGCAAGAGAATTATACCAAGTCTTAGCATCACCCTTTAATGAGAACGGAAATATCTTAAGGATATAAAAATAGCGAGACTTCTCATCATGAGTAAACATGGTGGCTATATCATTCAACTTGGTAAGATGTGCCACAACAGTTTCAGATTCAAGGCCATAAAAAGGATCAGATTCAACTAAAGTAATAATCTCAGGATCAACAGAGAATTCATAATCCTTATGAGTAACACAGATAGGTGAAGTAGCAAAAGCAGGGTCGGGTTTCATTCTAGCATTAAGAGACCGCCGCTTCCATTTAGCTAATAATTTCTTAAGATCGTATCTATCATTGCAAGCAAAGATAGCTCTAGCAGCTTCTTCATTCATAACATAACCCTCAGCAACAACAGACAATTCATAATCATTAGGAGAACCTTCATCATCACTATCATCAATAATAGCATCTTCAATATTTTCATTCCCCCTAACTCTAGCAAGTTGTTCATCAAGAAATTCACCTAATGGCAAAGTAGTATCAGGCACAGAAGTAGTTTCATCATGCATAGCAGAAGTGGCATCATCAATAACATGCGACATATCAGAATTCATAGCAGTAGCAGGTTTAGGTGTCGCAAGCTTACTAATAATGGAAGGAGAATCTAGTGCGAGCTAGATGGCGCTCCTTACCTCCCTCGTAGTTGAGGGCAAAATAGTAGTTCTGTCGTCTTTCAAGTTCTTTATAGTGATCAACAGATATAAATCCCAAGTGACTCAGAGAATAGAGCTATGCTCCCCGGCAAAGGCGCTAGAAATTAGTCTTGATAACCCACAAGTGTAGGGGATCGCAACAGCTTTCGAGGGTAAAGTATTCAACCCAAATTTATTGATTCGACACAAGGGGAGCCAAAGAATATTCTTGAGTATTAGCAGTTGAGTTGTCAATTCAACCACACCTGGATAACATAGTATATGCAGCAAAGTATTTAGTAGCAAAAGTGGTATGATAATAAAGGTAACGGTGGCAAAAGTAAAGATAATAGTTTTTGGGTTTTTGTAGTAGATGTAACAGTAGCGACGGAAAAGTAAATAAGCGAAGAACAATATGTGAAAAGCTCGTAGGCAATGGATTAGTGATGGATGATTATGCCGGATGCGATTCCTCATGTAATAGTTGTAACATAGGGTGACAAAGAACTAGGTCCAGTTCATCAATGAAATGTAGGCATGTATTCCATAAATAGTCATATGTGCTTATGGAAAAGAACTTGCATGAAATCTTTTGTCCTACCCTCCCGTGGCAGTAGGGTCCTAGCGGAAACTAAGGGATATTAAGGCCTCCTTTTAATAGAGAACCGGAACAAAGCATTAGCACATAGTGAATACATGAACTCCTCAAACTACAGTCATCACCGAGAAGTATCCTGATTATTGTCACTTCGGGGTTGTCGGATCATAACACATAATAGGTGACTATAGACTTGCAAGATAGGATCAAGAACACACATATATTCATGAAAACATAACAGGTTCAGATCTGAAATCATGGCACTCGGGCCCTAGTGACAAGCATTAAGCATAGCAAAGTCATAGCAACATAAATCTCAGAACATAGTGGATACTAGGGATCAAACCCTAACAAAACTAACTTGATTACATGGTAAATCCCATCCAACCCATCTCCGTCCAGCAAGCCTACGATGGAATTACTCACGCACGGCGGTGAGCATCATGAAATTGGTGATGGAGGATGGTTGATGAGGACGATAGCGACGAATCCCCCTCTCCGGAGCCCCGAACGGACTCCAGATCAGCCCTCCCGAGAGAGATTAGGGCTTGGCGGCGGCTCCGTGTCGTAAAACACAATGAAACTTTCTCTCTGATTTTTTTCTCCCTGAACGTGAATATATGGAGTTGGAGTTGAGGTCGGTGGAGGTCTAGGGGGCCCACGAGATAGGGGGTGCGCCCTATAGGGGGGGGCTGTCTTGTGGACAGGGTGTGGGCCCCCTGGTATATTTCTTTTGCCCAGAAATTCTTATTAATTCCAAAAAGTGCCTCCGTGGATTTTCAGGACATTCCAAGAACTTTTCTTTTATACACATAAAACAACATCATGGCAGTTCTGTTGAAAACCGCGTCAGTCCGGGTTAGTTTCATTCAAATCATGCAAATTAGAGTCCAAAACAAGGGCAAAAGTGTTTGGAAAAGTAGATACGTTGGAGACGTGTCAATGACTATCTTGATGAACTTGGTATCACTCATGAGCTGTCAGCTCCATATACCCCTCAGCAGAATGGGGTTGCAAAATAGAAGAACAAGACACTCATCGAGATGGCTCGTACTATGCTTGATGAATACAAGACTTCTCGTCGATGGTAGTTTGAAGCAATTGATACTTCTTGTCACATCATCAATCGGGTATATCTTCAGAAATTCCTCAAGAAGACCTCATATGAGCTTCTCACAGACAAGAAACCCACTGTGAGTTATTTCAAAGTCTTCGGTGCTAAATGCTGGAATAGAGATCCACATCACAATTTTAAATTTGCACCGACAGCACATGAGGGTTTTATGCTTGGTTCCGGAAAGGACTCGCACACCTAAAGTCTTCAACACCTACGGCAACAAGGTCGTTGAAACTATAGATGTGCGGTTTGATGAAACTAACGGCTCGCAACAAGAGCACCATACTTGCCTCCTGTGCTAGATGAAATGCCTCATGTGCTAGATGAAATGCCTCCTAAGGAATCTATCAAGCTTATGGGCACTGAGGAAATTGTGCCCAGTGAAGAAATAACTGATGAATAAGTGACCATTCCACACTGTGAGAAACTACTAATCATGAAGAAAATGATGCTCAGGAAAATGCTCAACAACAACAAGGCACTCATCCAGCTCATCCACGAGTGGCGAATGAAGTGGAGATTGAGAAGATCCTCGACAACATCAATGCACCTGGTCCCATCGCTCACTCAAGAGCTTCACATTTAGCTAACTTTTGTGGGCACTTTGCATTTGTTTCTATCACAGAGCCCACCAAGGTTGATGAAGCATTTTTGGCGCCCGAATGGATTCAAGCCATATGATAAGTCTCCAACGTATCTATATTTTCTGATTGTTCCATGCTATTATAGTATCAATCGTGGATGTTTAATATCCAATTTTATATCATTTTTTGTGACTAACCTATTAACTTAGTGCCGAGTGCTAGTTGTTGTTTTTGCCTATTTTTTGGTTTTCCAGGAAATCGGTATAGAACGAAATCCAAATGGCACAAAATTTTTTGACATTTTTTTCAGGACATGAGAAACCCTAGAAGCTTCGGGAGGAGGCCAGAAGGCAAAGGAGTACGCCACAAGCCACATGGGTGCGCCCAGGGGGTAGGCATGCCAATATGCCTTGTGGGAAACTCGTTCCTCCATTTGAACTAATTCAAACTCTATCACTTCTCTAAAATTGGGAAACAAATAGGGAGCCACCCAGAACACTTCCCCCCCACCGCAAGCTTCTATTCCTACGAGATCCCATTTGGAGGCCTTTTCTAGTACTCTGTCAGAGGAGGAATCGATCACGGAGGGCCTCTATATCAACCTTGTTGCCCTTTCGATGATGTGTGAGTAGTTTACCACAGACCTATGGCCATAGCTAGTAGCTAGATGAATTCTTCTCTCTCTCTTTGATCTTCAATAATATGTTCTCCTCGATGTTCTTGGAGATCTATTCGATGTAATCTTCTTTTGTGGTGTGTTTGTTGGGATCCAATGAATTGTGGGTTTATGATCAGGTTATCTATGAATATTATTTGAGTCTTCTCTGAACCCTTTTATGCATGATTATTATAGCTTTGTATTTCTCTTTGATATATCCATTTGGTTTGGCCAACTAGATTGATTTATCTTGCAATGCGAGAGGTGCTTTGTGATGGGTTCAGTCTTGCGGTGCTCTATATCAGAGTGACAGAAAGGGACACAACACGTATTTGTATTGTTGCCACTAAGGCTTAAATGATGCAGTTTATTCATATTGATTATATTTACTCTGTCTACATCATGTCATCTTGCTTAAGGCGTTACTCCGTTCTTTACAAACTTACTACTCTAGATGCATGTTGGATAGCGGTCGATGTGTGGAGTAATAGTAGTAGATGCATGCAGGAGTTGGTCTACTTGTCTCAGACTTGATGCCTATATACATGATAATTGCCTTGGATATCGTCATAACTATGCGCTTTTCTATCAATTGCCCAACAGAAATTTGTTTGCCCACCGTATGCTATGTTCAAGAGAGAAGCCTCTAGTGAAAACTATGCCCTCCATGTCTATCTTTATCATATATTAAAATCCAAAAATACCATGTTGCGATTTATTTACCGTTATTTTATTTTGTGTTTTTATCTATCTATCACTAAAAGTTTTGATCTGTGCAATTAACCGCCAAGGGATTGACAACCCTCGTCCGCGCTGGGTGCAAGTATTTGTTATTTTGTGTGTAGGTGCCATTCACAAGGTCTGGCATGGTTCTCCTAATGGATTGATAACATTGGTTCTTAACTGAGGGAAATACTTATTACCATACTCCATCATCCTCTCCTCTTCGGGGAAATCCACGCAGCTCACAAGTAGCACCATGCAAGATGAATTACATCAATTCAAGCTCAACAACGCGTGGGAACTTGTCAAGTGACCTGATCCATGCAAGTACAATGTCATCGGCACCAAGTGGATCTACCGCAACAAAGAAGATGAAAAAGGCCAAGTAGTGAGGAATAAGACCCGTCTTCTTGCACAAGGCTACACACAGGTTAAGGGTATTGATTTCAATGATACATTTGCACCTGTTGCTAGGCTTGAATCTATTCGTATACTGCTTGCATATGCTAGCCATCACAACATTCTCTTATATATAATGGATGTGAAAAGTGCATTACTCAATGGTAAGCTTGAGGAAGAAGTATATGGTGCTCAACCACCGGGTTTTTAGGATCCAAAGCATCCTGACAAAGTCCTCAGACTCAATAAGGGTCTCTATGGCCTCAAGCAAGCCCCACGGGATTGGTATGACACTCTAAACGAGTTCCGGGAGAAAAGGGTTTCAAACCAGGTTCACTTGACCCTACTCTTTTCACAAAATCTTATGATGGTGAACTATTCATATGCCAAATATATGTTGATGATATTATCTTTGGTTGCACCAACAAGTGTTTCAATGATGAATTTGCATATATGACGTGTGAAGAATATCAGATGTCTATGATGGGAGAATAGAAATTCTTCCTTGGTCTTCAAATTCATCAACAACCCAATGGCTTCTTCATTTCTCAATATAAATACCTCAAAGACTGCCTGAAGAAGTTCGGCATGCGAGACTGCAAAGGTCTCAAAATTCTAGTGCCTACAAATGGTCAACTCTATAGTGACGAAAATGGTAACGATTTTGATCACAAGGTATATCGCTCCATTATTGGTTCGCTGCTTTACCTATGTGCATCTAGGCTAGATATTATGCTTAGCGTTTGTGTGTGTGCCCGATTTCAAGTGGCACCAAAGGAATCACACCATCTGTCGGTGCAACAAACAATAGGTCCGTTGCCTAGACCGTGCACATGCCCAAGGACAAAGATTACAACACCAAGATCAAACCAAGCAAGAAGGACAAATTCATCAAAGGGTCCAAGTGCAGATAAAGAAGATCAAGATGAGCCAGAGAAGCAATATACCACGAAGGAAAGAACCTCCCTTGCCGGGCAGGAGAGCCTGGCAAGGTTAGGTTTGCCCTGGAAGCATAATTCCAGATCGTCCCGGCAGGCCCTGCCGGGGCTTGCGGAGGCAGGCTACTCCACCTCTCTACCTCACGAGCAACGCAAGTCATAGATAAGTGTGGTGTCAAGCCCCAAGATAACTAAGTGGTTGCTTTTCGTGACATGGCATCCACTTCCTACAGCAAACACCTCCATACTGATTGGTTTCGCTGAGGCAGGAGGACCACATCAAGCTGGCCCTCCACAGCCTCCCCAAGTGATGGCAACGGCTTGTGTTGCTGGCCGTCCGGAAGGAGCCGCCCCACCGTGTAGTCCCCGCCTCGGAAGCAGTATGGGAGCCACGTAATCAAGAGTCTGACGACGTCTTGATGGCCTCCTCCGACCGTCGAGCACGTCAAGGCCAACGGCGAGCCCCTGTGGACAGGCAAAGGGAAGGCGCGCGAGGTTTCGTCAAGCGGCGCCACGACAACCACTGCCAGCCCAATGGGTGCAACATCATCAACGTCGATGAGCCCGCACTCGGAGATGGCGGGTGCCTACCTTTCGAGGTCGGGTGCCCTGCCTTCACCTGTGAGCTGCAGCAAGTCCGTTGGTCGTCCGCTCGCACATTCAAGCCAGAGATACCATAGATGTATGATGGGAGACTGAACCTGACAGAGTTCTTGAGCATCTACACTACCACTGTTTAGGCTGCCGGGGGAAGAGATGCGAAGGTATTCACCAACTACTTCCCTTTGGCACTCAAGTCAAATGTAAGGTCTTGGTTGATGCACCTACCGGAGAACTCCATTGCGACCTGGGCTAACCTGTGCCATGAGTTCATTGGCGCCTTCACGGGCGGCCATCAAGAACTAGGATGACCCAAGGATCTGCAGCTTCTCCAGAAGAAAGAAGGAGAGACTCTACGGAAGTACTTGCAAAGATTTAGCAGAGTCCATAGAAATATTCCAGATATCCACCTAGCAGTTGTGATAGCTGCCTTCCAATCCAATGTGTGCAACTGCGGGATATGTTCCAAGATGAACGTTCGGTTGCACAATACCAATGAAGGAGCTGTATACCTTGGTGGACAAGTGTGCTCGGGTGGAAGAGGGGAGGAAGCTCCCTCGAGAAGAAGATTGCGTCGACATCGACTGAGGGAATGACGACGAGTCCATGATGACCCACAAGTATAGGGGATCCATCGTCGTCATTTCGATAAGTAAGAGTGTCAAACCCAACGAGGAGCATAAGGAAATGACAAGCGGTTTTCAGTAAGGTATTCTCTGCAAGCACTGAAATTGTAGGTAACATATAGTTTTGTGACAAGATAATTTGTAACGGGTAACAAGCAATGAAAGTAAATAAAGTGCAACAAGGTGGCCCAATCCTTTTTGTAGCAAAGGACAAGCCTGGACAATTTCTTATAATGAGAAAAGTGCTCCCGAGGACACATGGGAATTATCGTCAAGCTAGTTTCATCACGCTCATATGATTCCTGTTTGTTACTTTGATAATTTGATATGTGGGTGGACAGGTGCTTGGGTACTACCCTTTCTTGGACAAGCATGCCACTTATGATTAACCCCTATTGCAAGCATCCGCAACTACAAAATAAGTATTAAGGTAAACCTAACCTTAGCATGAAACTAATGGATCCAAATCAGCCCCTTACGACGCAACACATAAACTAGGGTTTAAGCTTCTGTCACTCTAGCAACCCATCATCTACTTACTACTTCCCAATGCCTTCCTCTAGGCCCAAATAATGGTGAAGTGTCATGTAGTCGACGTTCACATAACACCACTAGAAGAGAGACAACATACATCTCATCAAAATATCGAACGAATACCAAATTCACATGACTACTAATAGCAAGACTTCACCTATGTCCTCAGGAACAAACGTAACTACTCACAAAGCATATTCATGTTCATGATCAGAGGAGTATTAATATGCATTAAGGATCTGAACATATGATCTTCCACCAAGTAAACCAATTAGCATCAACTACAAGGAGTAATCAACACTACTAGCAACCCACATGTACAATTTGTGGTTTTGATACAAGATTGGATACAAGAGATGAACTAGGGTTTTGAGAGGAGATGGTGCTGATGAAGATGTTGATGGAGATTGACCCCCTCCCGATGAGAAGATCATTGATGATGACGATGGTGATGATTTTTCCCTCCCGGAGGGAAGTTTCCCCAGCAGAACAGCTCCGCCGGAGCCCTAGATTGGTTTCGCCAAGGTTCCGCCTCGTGGCGGCGGATTTTCGTCCCATAAGCTTGCTTATGATTTTTTCCAGGGTAAAAGCCTTCATATAGCAGAAGATGGGCACCGGAGGGCCACCAGGGGGCCCAGGAGATAGGGGCGTGCCCAGTAGGGGGGGGCTCCCCCACCCTCCTGGCCAGGGTGTGGGTCCCCTCTGGTACTTTCTTTTCCTAATAATTATTATTAATTCCAAAAATGACTTTCGTGGAGTTTCAGGACTTTTGGAGCTGTGCAGTATAGGTTTCCGATATTTGCTCCTTTTCCAGCCAGAATCCCAACTGCCGACATTCTCCCTCTTCATGATAAACCCTGTAAAATAAGAGAGAATAGCCATATGTATTGTGACATAACATGTAATAATAGCCCATAATGCAATAAATATCGATATAAAAGCATGATGCAAAATGGACGTATCAACTCCCCCAATCTTAGACCTCGCTTGTCCTCAAGCGGAAGCCAAAATCGAAAAATATGTCTACATGTTTAGAGATAGAGGTGTTGATAAAAATAAAATACGTACATGAGGGCATCATGATCATTCTTATAACAGCAACATATATAGATTTTGTCATATGATTTCTTATGCTCAAGTAACAATCTATTCACAATGTTAAGTATGGTTCAGAAACTTCATTAAGAACTAACAAACTGTAATCTCGGTCATTAAAGCAATTGCAATTTATCATAACATCAGAAAGAGTCAAGAATAGAGCTTTTCAACAAGTCCACATAATCAACTATCATATAGTCTTCTACAATTGCTAACACTTGATGTCTACTAAACAACCTTCTTCTTGTAGACGTTGTTGGGCCTGCAAGTGCACAGGTTTGTAGGACAGTAGCAAATTTTCCTCAAGTGGGTGACCTAAGGTTTATCAATCCGTGGGAGGCGTAGGATGAAGATGGTCTCTCTCAAACAACCCTGCAACCAAATAACAAAGAGTCTCTTGTCTCCCCAACACAACCAATACAATGGTAAATTGTATAGGTGCACTAGTTTGGCCAAGAGATGGTAATACAAGTGCAATATGGATAGTGGATATAGGTTTTTTTAATCTGAAAATATAAAAACAACAAGGTAACTAATGATAAAAGTGAGCGTAAACGGTATTCGATGATAGGAAACAAGGCCTAGGGTTCATACTTTCACTAGTGCAAGTTCTCTCAACAATAATAACATAGATAGATCATATAACAATCCCTCAACATGCAACAAAGAGTCACTCCAAAGCCACTAATAACGGAGAACAAACATAGAGATTATGGTAGGGTACGAAACCACCTCAAAGTTATTCTTTCGGATCGATCTATTCAAGAGTTCGTACTAGAATAACACCTTAAGACACAAATCAACCAAAACCCTAATGTCACCTAGATACTCCATTGTCACCTCAAGTATCTGTGGGCATGATTATACGATTTGCATCACAAAATCTCAGATTCATCCAACCAACACAAAGTACTTCAAAGAGTGCCCCAAAGTTTCTACCGGAGAGTCAAGAAAACATGTGCCAACCCCTATGCATAGGTTCATGGGTGGAACCCGCAAGTTGGTCACCAAAACATACATCAAGTGGGACGTGATATCCCATTGTCACCACAGATAAACATGGCTAGACATACATCAAGTGTTCTCAAATCAAAGACTCAATCCGATAAGATAACTCCAAGAGGGAAACTCAATTCATCACAAGAGAGTAGAGGGGGAGAAACATCATAAGATCCAACTATAATAACAAAGCTCGCGATACATCAAGATCGTGCCATAGAGAGAACACAAGAGAGAGATCAAACACATAGCTACTGCTACATACCCTCAGCCCCGAGGGTGAACTACTCCCTCCTCGCCATGGAGAGCGCCGGGATGATGAATATGGCCACCGGTGATGGGTTCCCCCTCCGGCAGGGTGCCGGAACGGACTCCCGAGAGGTTTTTGGTGGCTATAGAGACTTGCGGCGGCGGAACTCCCGATCTATCTTCTCCCTAGATGTTTTAGGGTACGTGGGACTATATAGGCGAAAGAAGTCGGTTGGGAGGTGCTCGAGGGGCCCACGAGACAGGGGGCGCGCCCAGTAGGGGGGCCTCCCTTATCTCCTGGCCTCCTCGAGGATCTTCTGACGTGAACTCCAAGTCTCCAGGATCATATTCTTCCAAGAAATCACGCTGCCGAAGGTTTCATTCCGTTTGGACTCCGTTTGATATTCCTTTTCTTCAAAATACTGAAACAGGCAATAAAACAACAATATGTGCTGGGCCTCCGGTTAATAGGTTAGTCCCAAAAGTAATATAAAAGTGTATAATAAAGCCCATAAACATTCAAAACAGATAATAATATAGCATGAATGCTTCATAAATTAGTGATACGTTGGAGACGTATCACCATCCCCAAGCTTAAATCCTACTAGTCCTCAAGTAGGTAAATGATAAAAGAAGGAATTTATGAAGTGTGAATGCTAGTAGGTGCACAAGTTTGATCAATGATAATTTCAATCACCTTTTCTAGCATGATTATATGTCATAACAGTAGTTCATCTGATAAAACTTCTCACGATAAAGTAACAAGCAATTCATAGGTCAAAGCATAGACCATAAACTTTCTTGAAAACTAGCAAACTTCATTCTCAGTCATCAAACAATTGCAATTCATCTTATTTTCAGGAATAGCAAACTCCACATACTCAACTATCATATAGTCTTCTATAATTGCTAACACTCACGCAATACTAATGGTTATGGAGTTTCAATCAGACACTGAGAAAGATAGGGGCTTATAATGTTGCCTCCCAACATATTCACCTTTGGGTGATGTCAACAATAATAGTTTATGCTAACTTACATCCAATTGGATATATATATCAGGCTCTTCCCAACACGAGGGGCTTGCCAAAGGATAAAATGAAAAAGGGAAAGGTGAAGATCACCTTGACTCTTGCATAAAGTAAAAGACATAAAGTAAAAGATAGGCCCTTCGCAGAGGGAAGCAGAGGTTGTCATGCGCTTTTAGGGTTGGATGCACAAAATCTTAATGCGAATGAATGTCACTTTATAGTGCCACTTGTATATGGATCTTTATTATGCAGTCCGTCGCTTTTATTGCTTCCATAACAAGATCGTATAAAGCTATTTTCTTCACACCAAAAGATCATACATATTTAGAGAGCAATTTTTATTGCTTGCACCGATGACAACTTACTTGAAGGATTTACTCAATCCATAGGTAAGTATGGAGGACTCTCATGGCAAAACTGGGTTTAAGGATATTTGGAAGCACAACTAGTATCTCTACTTAGTGCAAGGAATTTTGGCTAGCATGAGGGGGAAAGGCAAGCTCAACATGTTTGAATGATCCATGACAATATACTTTAACTGAGATGTCGGAAAACATAACCCATTACGTTGTCTTCCTTGTCCAACATCAAATCTTTAGCATGTCATACTAAATGAGTGCTCCCGATTATAAAAGATGTCTAGGATAGTGTATTTATATGTGAAATCTCTATCCCTTCAATATTCTTTCATGAATTGTTCAAATGACCAATACAATGCTTGCTAACCTTTAATAAATTTACAACCTCTAATTCTTAGATGTGAAGTCATTACTCCCCATGGGATAAGCAAATGAGGCATATATAATTTCAGATTTATGACAATCAACTCATTCAACAATTTACTCATAGGATATAAGTGAAGCACATGAGTAAATGACAAACTACTCAAAAAGATATAAGTGAAGATCAATGAGTAGCTAAATAATTATGTAACTATGTGAAGAGTCTCTCTCATTTAAGAATTTCAGATCTTGGTATTGTATTCAAACAGCAAGCAAAACAAAATAAAATGACATTGCAAGGATAGCACAACTCATGTGAAGAAGCAAAAACTTAGGCTCAACCGATACTAACCGATAGTTGTTGAAGGAGAAAGGTGGGATGCCTACCGGGGCATCCCCAAGCTTAGATGCTTGAAACTTCTTGAAGTATTATCTTGGGGTGCCTTGGGCATCCCCAAGCTTGAACTTTTGTGTCTCCTTAATTCCTCTCATATCATGGTTTCTCTTTTTATCAAAAGCTTCATCCACACCAAACTCAACAAGAACTCGTGAGATAGGTTAGTATAAACCCATGCAAAACCTTATCATTTTCTACTGTAACAAATCACTAAAAGTATTATTCAACATTGAATACTAAATGTCTCGGCATATTTAATACTCCTATCATCAAATAGAATCATTAAACAAGCAAACATATGCAAACAATGCAAACATAACAGCAATCTGCCAAAACAGTACAGTCTGTCAAGAATGCAAGAGTATCAATACTTCCCTAACTCCAAAAATTATGAGAGAAAATTCCCACTGTAGTAAATTTATCAGATCTTATTATGCAAAAGGTTTCAACATTATATCATTCTCTGACTTTTCTAGGGAATTTTTGCAACAGCGGTAAACTTCCTGTTTTCAAACAGCAACATGTATACTAGCAAAATAAGCATGGCAAAGGCTATCCTTGAATTTTTTTATTGAATAAAGATGAAAAACATTATTCTAAATAACAGCAAGCAAAACAAAATAAAATAAAATGACGCTCCAAGCAAAACACATATCATGTGGTGAATAAAAATATAGCTCCAAGTAAAGTTACCGATGAACGAAGACGAAAGAGGGGATGCCATCCGGGGCATCCCCAAGCTTAGGATTTTGGCTATTCTTGAATATTATCTTGGGGTGCCTTCGGCATCCCCAAGCTTAGGCTCTTGCCACTCCTTATTCCGTAGTCCATCGAATCCTTACCCAAAACTTGAAAACTCCACAACACAAAACTCAACAGAAAACTCGCAAGCTCCGTTAGTATAAGAAAATAAAACCACCACTTAGGTACTATAATGAACTCATTATAAATTCATATTGGTGTAATATCTACTGTACTCGAACTTATCTATGGTTCATACACTACGATACTACTCATAGATTTATCAAAATAATCAAACAACACATAGAAAACAGAATCTGTCAAAAACAGAACAGTCTGTAGTAATCTGTATCAAACGTATACTTCTAGAACTCCACAAATCCTACCAAATTAGGAAGTACTAACCAATTTGTGTACCAGTCCATAGAAAAAAGAATTAGATAATAATCACATTTCTGGGAATTATCAAAACTAATTGACTGGGTGCAAAAGTTTCTGATTTTCAGCAGGATCAACACAACTATCACCGTAAGCTATCCTAAAGGTCTTACTTGGCACTTTATTGAAACAAAAAGCTATAAAACATGATTATCACAGTAGCATAATCATGTGAACACACAAAAAACAGTAAGGATAAGTATTGGGTTGTCTCCCAACAAGCGCTTTTCTTTAATGCCTTTATAGCTAGGCATGATGATGACAATGATGCTCACATAAAAGATAAGAATTGAAACATAACGGGAGCATCATGAAGCATATGACTATCACATTTAAGCCTAACCCACTTCCTATGCATGGGGATTTTGTGAGCAAACAACTTACGGGAACAATAATCAACTAGCATAGGAAGGCAAAACAAGCATAGCTTCAAGATTTTCAACACATAGAGAGGAAACTTGACATTTTTGCAATTCCTACAAGCATATATTACTCCCTCATAATAATTTTCAGTAGCATCATGAATGAATTCAACAATATAACCAGCACCTAAAGCATTCTTTTCATGATCTACAAGCATATAAAATTTACTACTCTCCACATAAGCAAAATTCTTCCCATTCGGAATAGTGGGAGTATCATAAGAGACTTCAATACTATAAAATGTTTCCACATTAAAAGAGTAATGTTCAGAAAAAAGGGTAATCATAATCATGACAAGTTTTATAAATATAATCATCACTACTTTTTATAGCATAAGTTTTATCACAATAATCATCATAAGCAGCAACTTCGTTCTCATCATAATCGATTGAAACCTCTCCCAAGATAGTGGAATCACTAAATAAAGTTGACACTCTTTCAAATCCACTTTCGTATTCATCACAATAAGATTCAACATCCTCCAAAATAGTGGGATCATTACTTCCTAAAGTTGACACTCTTCCAAACCCACTTTCATCAATATAACCATCATAAATAGGAGGCATGCTATCATCATAACAACTTTGCATATCAAAACTTGGGATGCTAAAAATATCATCTTCATTAAACATAGCATCCCCAAGCTTGGGACAAACATTAATTTCAGCAAATATATTCTCAAATATTTCATCCTCATCAAACATAGCTTCCCCAAGCTTGGGTCTTTTCATATCATAAGCATAATCACTCTCATCATTAATAGTATGGATAGCACCAATAGTATAGCAATTATCATCATCACAATGAGTAGTAGGAGCAACATCATTTGGGAGGGATACATTTTTACCTTTGTCGTTCCTTCTTTCCTTTTCTTCTTCATATTATGTGTGGGTTCAACCTTCCTCTTTGAGCTCCTTATTGACGAAATTGGTTGAATAGAAAGCTCCTCCTCGTTACCTGATTCATCATAAGAAATAATAGGAGGAGATTGGGAAGTCTCTTGCCTTTCATTAGTATTCTCTTCATCTTCTATTTGCTTCCTTTTCTTTAGGTAATTGACAATATAAGGATTTTCAATGCAATTCTCCGCACAAATATAAATCTTTTCTAGATCAATATCAAGGAAATGCTCAAGATTAAACTCTAGAATAGGCTTAGTTAAACGTTTCAACTCTTCATAACCAAAAAGCAAACTAAGTTCATTATAATATGCAAGGGAAATCAAATCATCACAATTTTTGGACACGATTCGGTCATGAAACAATTTGCATCGGAGATCTAAATGACCATGTTCATTGCAAAGTTCACAAGTACGGCAAAGGAAATTTAAATTTTCAGCACTCACATCTAGCCTTTCTTGCAACCCTTTAGTTTTTAAATACTTATGCCTCTTGCAATATCTATTTTCTCTATTTGGTGTGTCCATGCAAATCCAATCTACTCCACAAAAATCAACATGCTTATAAGAGACATTTTCATCATAACTAGTGCAATCATCATTAGTACTATGGATATTCAAAGAGTTCATACTAACAACATTGCAATCATGCTCATCATTCAAAGATTTAGTAGCAAGCATTTTAATGCATTCTTCTTCTAGCACTTGAGCACAATTTTCCTTCCCATCATACTCACGAAAGAGATTAAAAAGATGAAGCGTATGAGACAAACTTAACTCCATTTTTTTGTAGTTTTCTTTTATAAACTAAACTAGTGATAAAACAAGAAACAAAAAGATTCGATTGCAAGATCTAAAGATATACCTTCAAGCACTCACCTCACCGGCAACGGCACCATTAAAGAGCTTGATGTCTACTACACAACCTTCTTCTTGTAGACGTTGTTGGGCCTGCAAGAGCACAGGTTTGTAGGACAGTAGCAAATTTCCCTCAAGTGGATGACCTAAGGTTTATCAATCCGTCGGAGGAGTAGGATGAAGATGGTCTCTCTTGTGTCCCCAACACACCCAATACAATGGTAAATTGTATAGGTGCACTAGTTCGGCGAAGAGATGGTAATACAAGTGCAATATGGATAGTAGATATAGGTTTTTGTAATCTGAAAAATATAAAAACAGCAAGGTAACTAATGATAATAGTGAGCGTAAACGGTATTGCAATGATAGGAAACAAGGCCTAGGGTTCATACTTTCACTAGTGCAAGTTCTCTCAACAATAATAACATAGACATATCATATAACAATCCTCAACATGCAACAAAGAGTCACTCCAAAGCCACTAATAGCGGAGAACAAACATAGAGATTATGGTAGGGTACGAAACCACCTCAAAGTTATTCTTTCGGATCGATCTATTCAAGAGTTTGTACTAGAATAACACCTTAAGACACAAATCAACCAAAACCCTAATGTCACCTAGATACTCCATTGTCACCTCAAGTATCCGTGGGCACGATCATATGATATGCATCACACAATCTCAGATTCATCCAACCAACACAAAGTACTTCAAAGAGTGCCCCAAAGTTTCTACCGGAGAGTCAAGAAAACGTGTGCCAACCCCTATGCATAGGTTCATGGGTGGAACCCGCAAGTTGGTCACCAAAACATACATCATGTGGCACGTGATATCCCATTGTCACCACAAATAAACACGACAAGACATACATCAAGTGTTCTCAAATCAAAGACTCAATCCGATAAGATAACTTCAAGAGGGAAACTCAATTCATCACAAGAGAGTAGAGGGGGAGAAACATCATAAGATCCAACTATAATAACAAAGCTTGCGATACATCAATATCGTGCCATAAAGAGAACACGAGAGAGAGAGAGAGAGAGAGAGATCGAACACATAGCTACTGGTACATACCCTCAGCCCCGAGGGTGATCTACTCCCTCCTCGCCATGGAGAGCGCCAGGATGATGAAGATGGCCACCGGTGATGGGATCAACCTCCGGCAGGGTGCCGGAACAGACTCCCGAGAGGTTTTTGGTGACTACAGAGGCTTGCGGTGGCGGAAATCCCGATCTATCTTCTTCCTGGATGTTTTTAGGGTACATGGGACTATATAGGCGAAAGAAGTCGGTCGGGAGATGCTCGAGGGGCCCACGAGACAGGGGGGCACGCCCAGTAGGGGGGCGCCCCCTATCTCCTGGCCTCCTCAAGGATCATCTGACGTGAACTCCAAGTCTCCATGATCATATTCTTCCAAAAAATCACGCTGCCGAAGGTTTCTTTCCGTTTGGACTCCGTTTGATATTCCTTTTCTTTGAAATACTGAAACAGGCAATAAAACAGCAATATGGGTTGGCCTCCGGTTAATAGGTTAGTCCCAAAAGTAATATAAAAGTGTATAATAAAGCCCATAAACTTTCAAAACAGATAATAATATAGCATGAATGCTTCATAAATTATAGATACGTTGGAGACGTATCAACACTCATGCAATACTTATGGTTATGAAGTTTTAATCGGACACTGAGAAAGATAGGGGCTTATAAGTTTGCCTCCCAACGTATTCACCTTTGGGTGATGTCAGCAATAATAGTTCATGCTAATTTACATCCAATTGGATATATATATATATATATATCAGGATCTTCCCAACACGAGGTGCTTGCCAAAGGATAAAATGAAAAAGGGAAAGGTGAAGATCACCTTGACTCTTGCATAAAGTAAAAGACATAAAGTAAAAGATAGGCCCTTCGCAGAGGGAAGCAGAGGTTGTCATGTGCTTTTAGGGTTGGACGCACAAAATCTTAATGCAAAAGAACGTCACTTTATATTACCACTTGTGATATGAACCTTTATTATGCAGTCCGTCACTTTTATTACTTCCATATCACACAATCATATAAAGCTTATTTTCTCCACTCTAATAAGTTATACATATTTAGAGAGCAATTTTTTTTGCTTGCAACATGACAACTTACTTGAAGGATCTTACTCAATCCATAGTTAGGTATGGTGGACTCTCATAGCAAAACTGGGTTTAAGGATATTTGGAAGCACAAGTAGTATCTCTACTTGGTGCAAGGAGTTTTGGCTAGCATGATGGGGAAAGGCAAGCTCAAGATGTTTGAATGATCCATGACAATATACTTTAACTGAGATCTGAGAAAACATAAACCATTACGTTGTCTTCATTGTCCAACATCAACTCTTTAGCATGTCATACTTAATGAGTGCTCACAATCATAAAAGATGTCCAAGATAGTATATTTACATGTGAGAACCTCTCTTTCTTTATTACTTCTTACTAATTGCAACGATGACCAAAACTATGTTTGTCAACTCTCAACAACTTTTAAGCCTCATACTCTTTATATGTGAAGTCATTACTATCCATAAGATCAATATGAACTCTTTTATTCTTTTTATTCTTTCTATTTTCTCAAGATAATTAAAAAATAGCAAAGCCCTTGACTCAACACTAATCTTTATTATATAGCTCACGGACTCGATTACATAGAAGGATCACAAAGCAAAACTCGAAACTAATTCATACCAAAACTTTATTCTACTACTCCCTCCATTCGGAATTACTTGTCTCGGAAATGGATGTATCTATTACTAAAATACATCTAGATACATCCATTTTCACGACAAGTAATTCCGAACAGAGGGAGTAGATCTATATATTACTAAAAGGATCGAACTAAGAAAAATGGTAAAGATGGGAGTGTGATTGTGATACGATACTGGGGCAACTCCCCCAAGCTTGGAAGTTGCCAAGGGGAGTGCCCATACCCATGTGATTATGTCCTCGAAGGTGGTGAAGAAGGAGTTGTTGATGATGTAGGCTTGTCGTCCATCTTCCAAGGCATAGGCTCACCATCATAAAAGGATGATCGAGTCTCCAGGATCCTCAAATCTGCAGCCAAACTCATCCTCTTGAATCTATATTCATACTCACAGTTTTGGTTTTGCAGGTCATAGGTCTGGGCTTGGAGGTGCTCGGTTTTCTCGTGAAGCTTGAAGATGGTCTCCCCAATGTTCTTGGCATCCAGCTTGTGGTTGTTGCTGAATTTCGTGATCATCATCTGGTTGGCATTAAGTCCACGCTCCACCATCCCTTGGCACTTGAAAACTTGTTGTTCCATAGCTTCGAGCTTTGTCTCCACGCTTCTGGTACGCCTTGGTCCCTCCACATCGCGGATGTGCAGCACCCCCTGTCGGGGGAAACTGCCCGCCACGAACACCTATGGGACCGGAGCCCCTTGTCTGTGCGGTACGAGGGCGGAGGGAGCACGAAGAGCAGATCGTAGCGAGCACGCGGGCAGTTTTACCCAGTTCGGACGCGATGGACGCGTAAAACCCTACTCCTGCCTTGGTTTGTATTGAGCTCGGGAGCTTGAAGATCTACAGTATCAGCTACACCGAGCGCGAGAGTTGTCAAGGTTTTCTCGAACCGAACCCCCTCCACGTTGTGCATGGGCCTCCTTTTATAGTGCAAGGGGTCACCGACAGGTGTCAACGTAGGAGAAAGGGGTAAAAATGTAAAAGAGGTGGTAGTTGGAACAGTCGGGAACAAGTGGAGCTACAAAGGCGTGAACAGTGGTCGCTACCTACTTTGACATGGGGACAAGAGCATTTAATGCCCGTCGCCGTCGACCCCAAAGGTCCCGCCTTTGCGTCTCCGTCTCGCCACGGCGATGGATCCACCACCGTGAAGTGCCACCGTGTCCCCAGTTGCACAGACCATCCGCCACGCGTCCTCGAAAGGCCCTGTGCGCACGCTGGGCTGATGAGCCGGCGCGCGGCACACCAGAATTCTCCGGCAAGCACCTTGCCGGGTCTTGACTTGCGGACCCGGAGCTTGCCGGCTCAGAACTTGTCGCTCCCGGGCCCTCGCCGGGACGCATATAGCACCGAGGCATGTCTTCTATGATGTAATCTTCTAGTCTTCCCGGCGAGCTCCTCTTGCCGGGGCCTTGCGTGAGTGATGTAACCTTGAGCCTGAAACGGCCTTCCCGGCAAGCTCCGCTTGCCGGGGTCTCGATCTTCTGTCTTGTATACTTCGTCTTTGAATGGTTTGACATGGAGCAGGAAGGTTTTCGGCGAGCACGTGGTAAACCCTGCCGCGGGAAGCTGCAACCGCCCGTGCACAAGTTGGGGTACTGAGGTACCCCTACCTTAGTACACCGACAGAGCCCCTGCTGGGCCACACACGGTGCCGAAGCGCTGTTGGGCCAGGCCCAAAACAGCAGCACGGGCACACGCGCCCACGCGCGCCAATCCACTTCCGATCTGCCGCATCCCCGTGAACGCACGCGTCGATTGCGGCGTCGTGGGATGGGACGTGCCCACGTTCTTTAATGGGAAGAGCGAAACGTCCCCCCCCACTTCCCCATAAAAGCAGAGGAAGCAGGAACGGTTCCCCTCCTTCGCTTTCATTGCATCCTCTTCCTCTTCCGGAGATCCCCTTTGTGCTCCGCCTCCACATCTCCTCCGCCGCCGCCGCCTGCATCTCCAGCACCGCCGGGCTCTTCGTCCCCCTTCCTCCGCCGCCTCCGCCATGGCCCGAAGACCAAGAAGGCGAAGAGAAGGCCAAGAAGGAGAAGTCGAGCAAGCGGCGAGGCTCACCGAGTACCGGAAGCGGAACTCGTTTTCTCGCCATGCTCAGCCTGCTGGAACTCTGGAACAAATATTACCTGTTCGGGCCAAGGAGACCAAGGCGCATCCTCGGACCAGAGCTCATCCCGCCGCGCTAAGGACAACTATCCCGCGGTACTTCTTCTTCGCAGCTTTCTTCCATTGCGCCTTTGTCCCCCTTTTTCCAATTTCTTCTGCGACATCATGCACACATACGGCTTCCACCTTCTTGACTTCACCCCCAACGCCATCCTCACAATGGCGGTTTTCGCACACATGTGCGAAAACTTCATAGGAATACACCCAAACGTAGCGCTGTTTAGGCACTTCTTCACTCCTAGAGCAGAGGCCGGCGCCCCCCTCTCCGGAGGAATTTCTTGGGTTTTTCGTTTGAACAAGAAGGAGTCGTACTTGCCGGGGGAGCTCCGCGGCAAGTGGGAGGAGTGGCGTGCAGACTGGTGCTGGATCGTTGAGGACGCGCCATAGCCCTTCACCGCGCCGTGCACAACGCCCATCGTGCGCGGCAGAGACTGGAGCGAGCTGGATTCGGACGACGTCAAGCTCAGCATCGCTCTCATCCGGATTCTTCGTCTTCGGATGGCAAGGCTGTCCGTTGCAGAAGTAGGCGCAGACTTCCTCCGCCGCCGCATTGCCCCTCTCCAAGACAGGAAAAGGCCGGCCTGGGAGTATAGCAACGCAGCGGATATAATGAGGCTGCGTCCTGGGCTAAACTTCAACTTCACGACGCTGGAGCTGAAGGGGATGGTCCGGGAACTCTTTAAATATGACCCGGCCCATCCAGAGTGGTTCAGACCTCCCCGGGGAGTGGTGCCGCTCTGCAACAGCACAGCTCGGGATCGTCTTTGCGCCATGATGCCCGCGTGTGATTCGCACGGCGTGGACCGCACGTGGATTCCGCCCAGTCCATCAGACATCCTCAGCTTCTTCGACAACCTTGTGGAGGTGGCGAAGAACAAGGATGACATCAAGGAGCATACGCGGGACACCACCGACCAAGAGCTTGCATACATAGCTTCTCGGGCTGAAGAGGCCGCCGCAGCCGCAGCGGCAGGGGATTTTGGATATACACCTGATGAAGCAGAGGCTGCGGATGCGTCCTGCCAAGCGGAGGAGGCGGAGATCCGCAGACTGCTGCAACTTCCTCCCGACGCGCTCGCCGGGGTCCCCTCTCTGAGGCACTCCGGGATCCCCGGAATCGCGGCCGAGGCCGCGGCAAGAGGTGGCGCTGCCGGAGGGAACAGAGGCGCCGCAGGTAGCGGAGGCGCCGGAAGGAGCGGAGGCGCCGGAAGGAAAGAGGCCGCAGCGCAGGGCGCTGGGCCCAGCGAGTCAGCCGGGGAGGAGGAGGAGGAGGACGCCGAGGCCTCCGAGGACTCCGGCGGGTCCACGGAGTTTCACGCCGACGACCTCTCCTCGCTGCCGGAGACCTCCCGCCCGGGCAAGCCCTAGGTGTTCTCCATCAAGCGCCTCCATAAGGCGGCAACGGAGCGAGGGCGCAGGCCCCGGCAACAACCAGCTCGCCGGCAGCGCAAGCTTCCGGGGAAGCTGCTGCGCCGAGGGCGACCGGCGCACCAGCCACGGCGAAGCGGCCAGCCAGAGCCACGCAGAGGCGCCTGCAGGTCGGCGCCAAGCGGACAGAGTCTTCTCGAGCGGAGCGGCGGCTCCGCCCGCTTCTCGAGCCCGGCTGCCACAGGCTGGGTCTTCACAGCCCCAGCCCGAGGACCGCCAAGCGCCGAGGTCGTTCGCCTCCGCTCCTCGCGCCGACGCGCCCAGTGGAGTATGACTTCTCCGCCTTGAGCGAAGACGACGAGGAGGAACAGAGTAAGCATCCGAGATCTTCATCTTCTCAAATTTCGCCTTGATCACTGTTGATGCTAATCTTGTTTCTTGCGTTGATTTCGTGACCTTGGCCCAGCGGCGAAGAAGGCCAAGGTGCCCGTGGTCAAGTCGCGACGACTTCGCCACCAGGGCGACCGGGACGTGCGAGCCAAGCTTGCGGACCCGAGCGCTGTTCCGAGGAGCAGTCCCAGCAGAGCCCCCAACAGAAGTCCGGTTGCGCACTTCGCTCACGGGCGTGTTTGAAGATTTTGGTCTTGTACTAATGCCTTGATGTTTTTGTCTTGACTTGTGCAGAGGTGGAGCCACAGCGGCAGGAGCGTCCGGAGGTCGCCCCCGAGGAGCCGCAGGCCCCGCCGTCCCCGCCAAGGCCGAACTCCCCGGCAAGGGAGAGCACTCCGCCAAGGGCGGGTACTCCGCCGAGGGCGAGCAGCCCGGCGAGGGCGGCCACTCCGCCAAGGCAGAGCTCCCCGGCGAGGGAGCCCGCCGCTGACGACGTCCGCCAAGGTAGGTTCTGCAACTTGTCTTCTTGGCGTTGTCTCTTTTTGGATATTTGCTTGAACTTCTTTTGCTTTTTCTTCTTCTTCTAGATCCCCCTCCCCCCGAGCAGATGGAGACAGAAGTCATCGTCATTGAGGAGGAGGGCGCGAGGCGGGCGGCGACGCCCCTGTCGCCGAGGACACGGCGGGAGCCGCCGGGCCAAATGCGCCAGAGACCGCTCCGGCTGCGGACGCAGCGGCCGGGGAGGAGGACGGCGACCGCACCGCCGGCCCAGAGGCGGCGGGAGCATCAAGTGCTGCGCCGGTCGCCGACCCCTCCGCCGGAGAAGAGCAGTCCGGCTACTACTTGAAAGCCCCCAACGGCGTCTTCATCCAGGTGCCGTGGGGCTCTTCGTCGCGAGCTCCCGCGGAGGGCGAGGCCTTTGATGGGGAGGTCCTCGCCTCCGCGGGCTTGAAGATCGTCGAGGGGCCCGGCGGGAGCGACGGGCCCGAGGAGGAGAAGCTGCTTCACCAGCTCCTGGCCCTTTACCGGGCCAGGCAGGCGAAGCTCGCTTCCCGGGAGGCCCTCGCCGCCAAGGCCGCCGAGGAGATGGAGAAGCGTGCGGCGGAGCTCAGCGCCGCCAACCAGGCTGCTCTCCGCGAGGTGGCGGAGGAGCGCAAGCGACTCGCCGGGGAGTATCAAGAGTGGTTGCTGGAGAAGGCCGAGGCCGAAGAGCAGCAGCGGCTCGCCGGGGTGGAGCTGTCCCGGCGAGAAGGAGAACTCGCCCAGCGGAAGGTCAACCTCGACTCCCACGAGGAAGACCTTACCGTTAGGGAGCAGGCCCTTGGCGGGGAACTGAAGGAGGCGAAGCCGCCATGCTGCCGCTGAGACCGCCAAGGAAGAGCTTGCCGCCAAGGTCGCTAAGCCGGAGGAGTTGCTGAAGGCGGCGTGGAGAAGGTCGCCGCGCCAACACGGCGCGAGAAGGACGCCCACACCAACTCGAACTCCAGGCGTGTCTTTCCAAGAAGGGCGACGAGTTGAAGGCCGCCAAGGACTCCATCGAGGATCTTGAGCTGAAAGTCTCTGCTTGCCGAGGACTCGCTGACGCCGCCGGGATCGGAGACCAAGTTGAAGGAGGAGCTCCGCAAGGAGCGAACCTTGTGGACAGCGCCAACAAGGCAGCCGAGCACTTCCGCCGCATCCGTCGAAGTTATGGACCGAGGACTTGGTATCTTGCGCGTCCGACATTGACCAGAGCTGCTGGCGCCAAGCCGGAGCATCTCATCTACTCCCGGATCCAAATCTCCTCCCCAGCCAAGCTCAGCCTCTTCTTCGTGGGGATCGCGCGCCCTTGCAAATCTGCGGAAGAAGATCCTCGCAAACTCGCCGAGGAGACTCGCCGGCTGTGCACGGAACCATGGAGCGCGTCTTGACGAAGATTGTATACCGCAATCCCGCATAAACCTCACCAACGTTCTTCGCAGCTTGCCGGCCGACGCGAACATGGAGGCTCAAGGAGCAGGTCGCCCACATCATTGCTAAAGTGAACAAGATCTCCGTGGTGGAGGCGACCGCGTGAGACTAGGCCTCCTTTATCTTTATCTCTTTTGTTGCTGCATAGGGTGTTATGAACTCATTAGTCATCGCGACAAGTTATTCCTTGTAAGATATTATCTTTATTTTGATTAATAGGTGCAGTGTTATCTCCCTTGTTCGGATCCTCAACTTTGCATGCTTCAACCCTACGCTTCTAGGAACTTGCCAGCAAGGGGCCCTTGCCACGAGCGCCGAGTGCTGAACTCGAAGCAGCCGGCTGGCCGAGGTCTTACCGGCAAGCAACCTTGCCGCGGCTAGTCGCAACGCACTTGGCTTGCCGAGCGGACTCGAAAACGAAACAAGGGCGCGACACTTGTCGCAGCTCACTTAAATCATTGAGCGTGCTCAAAAACAAGATAAGGGCGCGGCTATCCACGGTAGGTTCCTCCGCCGCACAGTGTTTTCCATACAAAGTGTGGTTGTTCAAGGAAGGCAACTTAAAATTTTAAAATTTTGAACCGCTCAAATTCTAATAACTTAGCTTTTCGTGATCATGCGTTCTCCGGCAAGCTTCTCTTTCTTGAACAGCACTTGGTTCATCCTCCATTTCCTTCCCCGCAAACTTGTGCGCGAGGAACGCTCCTTCCGCTTAAGAGGCAAGGAAAGAGAAGAGGGAAACAAGTATATGGCCTTCGGCGTGCTATTGTTTACGGATATGTGTCGCACAAGAGATGCCAAATAACACATGCAAATAGCAAAGAAAAGCATGGGAAAGGCAACTAGCGAAAACACCGAAACTTTATCGATGCACGGGTCTGCGCCCCGCTTTGTACAAAGGGTTACATGCAACAATGGCAAAGCTTGTACAAAAGGTGGTTGCGGAGCGGATCACGGCAACCGCGCCTTATGGGTGAAACTTGCGAAGATGCTCTATGTTCCAGAGTTGCTCACCGGTAAGCCTTCTTCGGTCTCGAGGCGGACAGCGCGGGCCTCGTGACTTGTCTCACCCGATAAGGGCCTTCCCACTTCGGCCAACTTGTTGGAATTCTTGGCGGACTGAACACGCCAAGAACAAGGTCGCCTTCCTCGAGACTCGGCTTTGACCTTGCGGCTATGGTAGCGGCGCAAGGCTTGCTGGTATCGAGCAGCTCGTCAAGCAGCCCGAGACGCCCCTCCTCAAGGAGCAATGCATCATCTTGCCGCAGCTTGCTCTTGCTCGAGCTCATCATAAGCGAGCACTCGAGGAGATCCGTATCACGAGTTCCGTGGGGAGAACTGCCTCTGCTCCATAGACTAGAGCAAAAGGTGTCCGTCCGGTGGCTCGATTTGGTGTCGCTCGATTGACCAAAGAGCCGCCGGTAGCTCCTCTATCCAATTTCTTCCGCACTCGCATCCCGCCGAAAGTTCTTGTCTTGAGTCCGCGCAGCACTTCAGCATTGGCCCTTTCCGCTTGACCGCTGCTCCTCGGGTGAGCAATGAAGCGAAATGACCTTGGCGCCAAGGTCTTGGACGTCTCGCATGAAGGTGCGATTAGTGAATTGTGTACCGTTGTCGCGATAATCTGTTAGGGATCCCAAACGGCACACAATCGATCCAAGAACTTGACCGCTGATTGTCTTGTC
The DNA here is from genome assembly GCA_021437245.1 of Aegilops speltoides. NCBI lineage: Eukaryota > Viridiplantae > Streptophyta > Magnoliopsida > Poales > Poaceae > Aegilops > Aegilops speltoides. The sequence continues at coordinate 317,902,904 of CM038145.1, read as the reverse complement.
ACCTTTCTCGCTGGCTCCACTTCGCCACTTTGTGAACTTGTCGATTGCTACGCACAAGTACTCAAAGCCCCGACAAAGACGGGGAAGGGGCCGAGGATATCGAGCCCCTGCATCGAGAAGGGCCAGGACAAAGGGATTGTTTGGAGAGCTTGAGCTGGTGATGAATCTGCTTTGCATGGAACCGCACGCTTCACACTTGGTTACTAGTGTAGTTGCATCTTGAGGGCTTCTTGCCAAAGAACCCTTGCCGGAAAGCTTTCGGCAAGCGCCCTTTTGCGCCAATGTGGTGGCCGATATGCCTCCGTGTATTTCTGCCAACAGCTTCTGTCCATCTTCCCTGGAGATGCACTTCAGTCTGACACCATTGAGCCTTCTTCAGTACAGCTCGTTATCCACGAACTGGTACATACTTGACTGTCTGGTTATCTTCTATTTCTTCTGGGTCGTCGGAAGTTCTCCAGTTTGCAAAAAACGGACGATCTGCTGCGCCCATGCCGGAGCTTGGGGCTCAACGGCAAGGACTAAAGGCATGAGGGCCGCTGCGGGAACCTCAGCTTCTACGGCAAGAACCTCGGGCTCTGCCGGAGCTGAAGGTCCCCCGGCAAGCTCGTCGGGGCGAGGCTTGTCGGGAACACTTGTTTAACCGCATGATCCGAGGATCTGCAGGAGCAAACTGTTCCTCGGCGCTCGTCGCTTGATCTTGGGGACCTTGGCGGCGGCCTCGGGGAGACCCGCCGCAAGTAGTCGCCGGAGACCAACTTTCTCTCTTGGACTGCCCAATTGATGGCGTGACGGATGGTTGAGTCAGCTTGAGCAAGAAGGTCCCGGTTCCATGTGTAACTTCATCGAAGCACACTTTGAAAGGCCATCTGCGATTTCATTCTCGAGCTCTCGGGGCGTGCTCCATCTGCAAACCTTCAAAGCTCCTCAAGCTTCCTCACTTCATCGACATAAGCTTCCATCAAAGGGCTCGATAGCTCTTGTTAACTTGCCGACCACCAATCGAGAATCTCCCGCACAATCAACTTCGATCCCAAGTTCGCCGCAATCCCGAGGCCGGCGAGCAAACCTTCATATTCAGCAAAGGTTGTTTGTCGCTTGCTCCTTTGGGAAGTGCATCCGATAACATACTTGAGGTGCTCTCCGGTGGGCGCGATGAGTACCACGCCGCACCGGCGCCTTTGCAGCGAGAAGGCACCATCAAAGTACATTACCCATTCACTTGTCGCTTCTTGTGCGGGTGTACTTGTTTCTTGGACTTCTTCATCGGGCGTTGGGGTCCACTCGCTATAAATTCTGCCAAAGCTCGGCTCAGTATGGTTGAAGTACTTTCAAACTTGAGTCCAAAGCTCGACAGCTCCAAAGCCCATTCAACGATCCTGCCTGCTGCTTCGGGTTGTGCAATATCCTCTTCAGCCGAAAGCGAGTGACCACTGTTATCTCGTGTGCTCGAAGTAATGGCGCAGCTTTCTCGAGGCCATGAGGAGGCCGAAAAGCAACTTTGCACACCGAGTATCTTGATCTAGCCCCGAGAAGGGAACTTACAAAATACACCGGGCGCTGCACCATCTTCTTCCGCACCTCATCCTGCTCTGCTGCGAGTTGTCCTTGTCGGGGCGAGAGCTTGTCGGAGCAGCCCCGCTTGTCGCTGGACTCGCTTGCGGTGGTGTAGCCTCCTTGTCGGACTCCTCTCCGCTATTAACGCAGCACTAACCACCTGGTTGGTTGCCGCTAGGTACAGCAACAACTTCTCCCGTGGTCTAGGTGCGACAAGTATTGGGGTGGAGGATAGGTACCGCTTCAAATCTGCAGCACTGCCTCCGCTTCCGAGTCCACTTCATGGGACCTGCCTTCTTCAAGATTTTGAAGAAAGGTAGGGCGCGTTCTGCAGACTTTGAAATGAACCTACTGAGGGCAGCCACACAACCTGCAAGCCTTCTGACATCCTTGACTCGCTTCGGGGCTTCGATCTGCTCAATGGCTTTAATCTTGTCGGGTTGGCTTCAATCCCCTCTCAGGACACAAAGAACCCGAGAAGTTTGCCGAGGGAACTCCAAAGACGCACTTCTCGGGTTCAACTTAAGTCAGATCTTGCGCAGGTTCTGAAATGTCTCTTCCAAATCTTGAATCAGCAGATTCTTGCTCTTGCTCTTCACCACGATATCATCCATGTAAGCCTCTACATTTACGTGGATCTGTGGCTCAAAAGCAAGATACACTACCCTTGCAAATGTTGATCCTGCATTCTTCATCCAAATGGCATGCGATGAAGCAATAAGTGCCACATGGAGTGATAAATGCAGTCTTCTTCATCCTCTTTGGCCATAAATATCCGGTGATAGCCTCGAGTATGCATCAAGAAAGCGAGTAGCTCACATCCGGCAAGGAGTCAACAATCTGGTCAATGCGCGGCAAGGGAATGGATCCTTGGGACATGCTTTATTCACATCGGTGAAGTCTATACACAGCCTCCATTTCCGCTGGCCTTGCGCACGACGAATCGGGTTTGCTAACCACGCCGGATGGATCACACCTCTAACTAGGCCCGCTGCCTCTAGCTTCTTGATTTCTTCGCCGATGAATTCTTGGCGCCCACGGCTTGCTTCCTCACTTTTTGCTTGATGGGTCACAGATGAGGGCAAACAGCAAGCTTGTGCTCAATCACCTTCACAGGAACACCGGGATGTCGATGGTTGCCATGCAAACACATCGACATTCGCCCGCAGGAAAACAACGAGCGCGCTTCCTATTTGTCGTCAAGTGTGGCACCGATGGTGAAGGTACCACCGGTGCCATCTTCCTTGGCGGACACCTTCTTGGTTGCGGCGGAGCGCCATTCCTTCTTACTCTTGCGGTGGAGCTCGACGGGGCCCTCGACGGCAGCGCAGCACTCAAGAGGTGCGGTTGCGGAGTGGGCCCCGAGCACTTGCCGGACTTGGTCTTCGTCTTCTTCCCCGGAGCTTCAGCGGCAAGTGTATTCTTATCGGCCGCAGCTGCCGCATCCCGGTAGATCTTGTCGGCGCAGATAAGCGCATCCTTCTTGTCGCCGTGGGCGGTGATGACGCTTATCGCCCCGCATCTTGAGTACGCTAAAGCATAATGGGAAGCTGCCATGAACTTGGCGAGGCAGACGGCCGAGTATTCCATTGTATGGCAACGGAATATCGGCGACGCCGAAAGTGATGCGCCATCCTGAAATTGAGCTCCCGCCAAAGGTCACCGGCAGAGTGATCTTTCCCTTGGGCTTGCTACGTCCCGGGTTGATTCCTTGGAAAGGACCGGTCTCTTCGAGCTCGCCATCTGAAATTTGGAGCTTCTTTATCACAGCAGAGGAGATCAAGTTCAGCCCGGCCCCGCCGTCAACCAACATTTTGGTGACCTTGAGGTTGCGGATGGTGGGCGAGACCAGCATCGGCAAGCACCCGACCGCGGTGGTGCGGTCAGGTGATCCTCAAGATCAAAAATGATGGGCGTCTTGGACCATTTGAGGAGCTCGCGACTCCACGGGCGGCTCGCTGCATTTACCTCACGCACCCACCGCTTTAGCTGGCGGTGGGAGGTGTGCTGAGGCGCCACCGTCCGATGCACAGGACCTCCGTGGCCTTCGGAACTCCTGCTCGCTGTTATCCTCATCCTCCATGTCTTCGCTGCCGCCTTCTTCATCCTTGTCGCGCCCCGGGAGGTCGATCACCTTGCCGCTGCTTGGCCTTGCCACAAGGCCCCTCCCGCCATTGAACGGCCGCTTGCTCGGCTCCTCCGCCATCTTGGGCCTTCTCCTTGTCGCGCCTCTCGTACTCAGCTTTTTGTTGCTCGATGAGATACTCGACGCGCTTGCAGTTGGAGAGATCGTGACCCTTGGTGCGGTGGATTTTGCAGTATTGCTTGTCGGAGCCGTCCTGCTTGTCGGCTGCCGCTACAGGGGCAGGCTCCTTGCCGGAGCCGCCAACCTGTGTTTGCTTGGCGGGAGCCTCCTTGCCGGACTTCTCGACGGCAAGCACCTCTTTCTTGTTCTCCTTTCGGTTGTTCCGCCGCCGTCTCTTCTTTGCTCGGGCGGCGCTGTCATTGCCGCTTCCTCCTGCGCCAAGATCCTCCCGGGAGTCTCCTCCTCTTCCGCTGCGGCGCACTTATCGCCGAGCATAGAGCTCGTGACATCCCGAATCTTGGTCATCGCCATCTCTTCACGCATGCGGGCGGTTACGCGACGCTCGGTGGAACGCTACCGATAACCGCGCAGGGTGGACATCAGATGTTGTGCTGCACACGGCTGAAGCGTTGGATATACTTGCGCAGGATTCTCCTTCCTTCGGGCCAAAATGTGGAGATCGCTCTCTTGGCGTGGGGTTTGTGGCCGCCAGTGAAGGCGCCAACAAACCGATGGCAAAGGTCTGCCCAAGAAGAAATGGAGCCTTCCGCAAGTGCATGAGCCAAGAACGAACGCTCGCTTAAGCACGAGCGGAAGTAGTTCGCCAGATTTTCGTCGCGCGCCGCAGCCTCGCACCGCGATGGTGTAGACACCGAGGAATTCGAGGGTGCGCCTTGCCGTCGTATTTCTCCGACGTCGGGCTTGAAATTCTTCATGCTTGGCCACCGACGCGCCAGAAGCTCGCGGGTGAACGCAGGCAGCTCGCCGCGTCAGACGGCAAGTCGCTGGTTCACCGAAGGCGCGCGTCGCAGCGCTCCCAGCTCTCGATCGATTGTCGCCGAAGCTTCTGGCGGCGCCGATCGTGGTCCGAAGCGTCTTCTTGTCGCCGGTCGCCGAGGACCCGGCGTTGATCCCGACGAGCCCGCGGATCCGACGATGCCGTGGAGCCGCTGCCGGCGTTGTTCCGGCGGGCGGCGTCTTTTGCTTCGCGGCGGGAGTGCACGGTAGTTGCACCCAGCGCGTCTTGTCGCCGTCGGCTTTCGTCTTCTTAGCTTGCGCGCCGCGAGGTCGCCGCTGCTGTGAAGAGTCGTTGTTGGCGCGGCGATCAGCTCGATGGTAGCCCTCGATCTTGGCCTTGTCCGCCGCCGAGGGAAGTCGAGCGCGCTTGCGCCCTTGCGAGCGCTTCTGCCGGAGTGGAGGGGAGCGGGAGCGAGCGGTGCGAGGAGCGGGATATGCTCGGACTCCTAACAGCGTTAGGAGGAGCAGGGTCCTGCCCCGGCGCCTTCGCTTTGCTTGTGCACGGACGGTGGTCCGGAGCATCCCGCGAGCCTCCGGTGTGTCCTTGCCCCAGCAGGCGGATACCACCCCCCGTGGTACGGCGCTGCTGGGTTATCGTGTGCTGAGATGGACGCGGCGTGTCCACGGAGACCGAGGCGCGGTCATCCGTCTTGTCCTTGGATCTGGTGGCGCCGCGAGTGTCCTCGCCGGCGACCACCCTTCCAACGGCGTCTCCTCCGCCCACCGTTGGCTCGGGTGGCGGCGGATGAGACGCAGCCGGGCCTGCAACCTCCGAGGCCTTCCTCTTCGGGGCCATGGCGCAATTGTTGATGAAGTCGCTGATGAAACTGGAGAGGTTGATGAAGAACGCGCCCGCGTGAACGCCGGATCAGGTCCGCACAACCTCGACGCCTCTACCGGGCGCGCCAAAGATGTCGAAACGCCCGCCACGAACACCTATGGGACCGGGCCCTTGTCTCATGCGGTGCGAGGCGGAGGGAGCACGAAGAGCGATCGTGGCGAGCACGCTGGCAGTTTTACCCAGGTTCGGCCGCGATGGACGCGTAAACCCTACTCCCGCCTTGGTTTGTATTGAGCTCGGAGCTTGAAGATCTACAGACGCCTACACCGAGCGCGAGAGTTGTCAAGGTTTTCTCGAATCAACCCCTCCACGCTGTGCATGGGCCTCCTTTTATAGTGCAAGGGTCACCGACAGTGTCAACGAGGAGAAAGGGGTAAAATGTAAAAGAGGTGGTAGTTGGAACAGTCGGGGAATAGTGGAGCTACAAAGGCGTGAACAAAGTGGTCGCTACCTACTTTGACAAGGGGGACAAGAGCATTTAATGCCCGTCGCCGTCGACCCCAAAAGCTCCCGCCTTGCGTCTCCGTCGCCACGGCGATGGATCCACCACCGTGAAGTGCCACCGTGTCCCCAGTTGCACAGCCATCCGCCACGCTGTCCTCGAAAGGCCCTGGCGGACGCTGGGCTGATGAGCTGGAGCGCGGCACACAACGTAATTCTCCGGCAAGCACCTTGCCGGGGTCTTGACCTTGCCGGACCCGGGAGCTTGCCGGCTCAGAACTTGTCGCTCCCCGGGCCCTCGCCGGGACGCATATAGCGCCGAGGCGTGTCTTCTATGATGTAATCTTCTAGTCTTCCTGGCGAGCTCCTCTTGCCAGGGCCTTGCGTGAGTGATGTAACCTTGAGCCTGAAAAGGCCTTCCCGGCAAGCTCCGCTTGCCGGGGTCTCGATCTTCTGTCTTGTATACTTCGTCTTTGAATGGTTTGACATGGAGCAGGAAGGTTTTCGGCGAGCACGTGGTAAACCCTGCCGCGGGAAGCTGCAACCGCCCATGCACAAGTTGGGGTACTGAGGTACCCCTACCTTAGTACACCGACACCCCCTCATGCATCTCAATGGTTTGAGGGTGTTGCAGCACCTCCGCAAGATAGGGGTTGATGACCCTCTCAAAAAACCTGTCCTTGGGAGCGCTTGGAGACGCCATGGTGCTCTAGATCTGTCAGAAAAATAGCTTGAAACGAAAACAGAAGATTTTGTGTGATACGGTGGTCAAAACCTTTGGGAGATTATATAATGAATTTTTACCGACCAAGAGAAGTATTGTGGAAGAAAACAGAGTCCGGAAGGCACACGAGGTGCCCACGAGACAGGGGGGCACGCCCAATAAGGGTGGGCGCGCCCTCCACCCTCATGGAGGCCTCGTGTCCTTCCCGGATTACTTCTTCCTTCCGTAAATTCTTAAATATTCCAAAACGGAGAAAAATTGCCATTAGAATTGTTTTGGAGTCGGTTTACTTACCGTACCACATACCTATGCCTTTTTGGAGTCTGAAACGTTCTGGAAAGTGTCTCTTATGTATTCCTCCGGGGTTACGGTTTCAATAATATTAGTTTCAACATTGATAGGATTACCTGAGATATAATGTTTGATTCTTTGATCGTTCACCACCCTCGGACTTGTACCTTCGAAGTTGTTGATTTTGATGGCACCGGAATGATAGACTTCGTTGATAACGTAAGGACCTTCCCATTTAGAGAGAAGTTTTCCTGCAAAAAATCTTAAACGATAGTTGAATCGTAACACATAATCACCTACGTTAAACTCACGCTTTTGTATTCTTTTGTCATGCCATCTTTTAACTTTTTCTTTGAACAGCTTGGCATTCTCATAGGCTTGGGTTCCCCATTCATCAAGTGAGCTAATGTCAAATAACCTCTTCTCACCGCAAGTTTGAAATCATAGTTGAGCTCTTTAATAGCCCAATATGCCTTATGTTCAAGTTCGAGAGGTAAGTGACATGCTTTTCCATAAACCATCTTATACGGAGATATACCCATAGGATTTTTATATGCAGTTCTATAGGCCCATAACGCATCATCAAGTTTCTTGGACCAATTCTTTCTAGATCTATTAACAGTCTTTTGCAAAATTAATTTGAGCTCTCTATTACTCAATTCTACATGACCACTAGACTGTGGGTGATAAGGAGATGCAATTCTATGATTAACGTCATACTTAGCAAGCATTTTACGAAAAGCACAATGAATAAAATGTGAACCACCATCAGTCATGAGATATCTAGGGACTCCACAAATTTTTAATGACTCTGAGGTTCAACACAATCCATCTTTTCTTTCTTTTTCCTTCCGATACTAAAAAAAGATTGAAAAATATCAAATTTTGTCATATCACGAAGAAATCTATCCCTTCCATAACAATAACTAGAATTAAAAAAAGGGAATGACAAAGCATCTGGGAATAAACGACTAATTTCTATCAATAAACCTGCTAAAGTACCAAACCATAGAGTACTTAGCATGGGTGCTACAGAGAGATATGTTTTTATATCCCGCATTGAAAATCCTCCTTCCTTGTTGGAATACATATATGATCATAAACTCTTGCCCAAGATTGTTATGCTATATATAAAATGAACCATATCAACGAAATTTTCCTATCCCTAAAAAAGAAAAAGATGACCCCTTCTTCCTACTCGGAAAAATAACTTCTTTAAGCATCTTAATAGAGGTGTTATTGAGGGATCGAAGAAGGTGAGAGTGTCTAGAGGGGGGGTGATTAGACTACTCGACAAGATAAAAATTCTGTCTTTTATCAAGAATAGATTTTGGCAGATTTTGCATAACACACAAGTCAAGTAGCACACTACACATGCAATTCTAGAGAATGGGCAGCGGAAAGTAAATTGCACAAGTAGTAAAGAGAAGTGGAGAAGATCAAACGCAATTTGGAGATGCAATGATTTTTCTTGTGGTTCCGATAGGTGGTGCTATCGTACTTCCACGTTGATGGAGACTTCAACCCACGGAGGGTAACGGCTGCGAGAGTCCACGGAGGGCTCCACCCACGAAGGGTCCACGAAGAAGCAATCTTGTCTATTCCATCATGGCTTACGCCCACGGAGGGCTAGCCTTACTCGGGGTAGATCTTCACGAAGTAGGCGATCTCCTTGCCCTTACAAACTTCTTGGTTCAACTCCACATCTCGACGACGGAGGCTCCCAAGCGACACCTAACCAATCTAGGAGGCACCACCCTCCAAAAGGTAATAGATGTTGTAGTTGATGATGAACTCCTTGCTCTTGTGCTTCAAATGATAATCTCCCCAACACTCAACTCTCCTCACTGATTTGGCTGTGGTGGAAGAAAGGATTGAGTGGAAAGCAACTTGGGAAGGCTAGAGATCAAGCTTCATATGGTGGGAGTGGAGCAACTTGATCTCAACACAAGGGTAGGTAGTTCTCTTCTCAGAAATGTAAGGTAGGAGTGGTAGTTCTTTCTGATGGCTCTCTCCACGAATGAAGAGGGGGTGGAGGGGTATAAATAGCCTCCACACAAAATCCAACCGTTACACACATTTGAGCAATCTCGGTGGGACCGAAGTTGACAACTCGGTGAGACCGATAGTTCAAATAATGTGAACGTTGGGATTTTCGGTGGGACCGAAAATACAATCTCGGTGAGTCCGATTCGTGCAATGACAAGAGCATGCCAATTTCGGTGGGACCGACTTCATCATCTCGGTGACACCGATTTGATGGCAGAAGGTTACAGAAGCTTGGCAACTCTTGTTTCGGTGAGACCGAGTTCAGAATCGGAAAATCCGAGTTTGCTAGGGTTTGGCTTATGGCTGAGGTGGTTCATCTCGGTGTGACTGAGTTTGGAATATCGGTGGGACCGAGACTACTTATGAGTGTCTATGGAAGTGAAAGTTGCTGATAGTTTAGGAGATGTATCACTAAGCACTTGAGCAACCAGATCATCATCATAACCTCATCCCCTTTTAATAGTATTGGCTTTTCCTATGGACTCAATGTGATCTTGGATCACTAAACCAAAAATGGAGTCTTGAGCTTTTGCCAATGCTTGCCTTAGCATTTTGAGGGGTACACCTCATTAGTCCTTTTGCCATGCCAATGTGATTGAATTTCCTGAAACATACTTGATAAAAGCATTAGTCCAACCACAAAGTATGTTGTCATTAATTACCAAAACCACCCAGGGAGCAAATGTGCTTTCAGTTATGATCAACACTACTAGTTGGAATAGCTTCTACCCACTTAGTAACGTAATCAACATCGACTAAAATATGTGTGTATCCATTAGAGGCAGGAAAAGGTCCCATATAATCAAAGCCCCAAACATCAAATGGTTCAATAACAAGAGAATAATTCATAGGCATTTCCTGACGTCTACTAATATTACCAATTCTTTGACATTCATCACAAGACAAGACAAAGTTACGGGCATCTTTGAAGAGAGTAGGCCAATAAAAACTGGATTGCAATATCTTATGTGCAGTTCTATCTCCAGCGTGGTGTCCTCCACATGGTTCGGAGTGACACTTGCATAGGATCTGTTCCTATTCATGCTTAGGTACACAATGCCTAATAACACCATCTACTCCTACTTTATAAAGGTGTGGGTCATCCCAGAAGTAATGTCTTAAATCATAAAAGAACTTTTTCTTTTGCTGGTATGTGAAGCAAGGTGGTACAAATTTAGCAACAATGTAATTAGCATAATCAGCATACCAAGGAGCAGTACGAGAAGCATTAATAACCGCTAATTGTTCATCAGGAAAGATATCATCAATAGGTAGTGGGTCATCAAGAACATTCTCTAACTTAGACAAGTTGTCTACAACGGGGTTCTCATCTCCCTTTCTATCAATAATATGCAATCAAATTCTTGGAGCAAGAGAACCCATCTAATAAGTCTAGGTTTAGCATCTTTCTTTTCCATAAGATATTTAATAGCAGCATGATTAGTCTGAATAGTAACTTTAGAATCAACGATATAAGGTCTGAACTTATCACATGAAAATACAAATGCTAAGAACTCTTTTTCAGTAGTAGCATAATTTCTCTGGGCAGTATCAAGAGTTTTACTAGAATACTGGATAACATTTAATTTCTTATCAACTCTCTGCCCTAGAACAACACCCACATCATAATCACTAGCATCGCACATAATTTCAAAGGGTAAATTCTAATCAGGTGGCTGAACAATAGGTGCAGTGATTAAAGCTTTCTTAAGTATTTCAAATGCTTCTACACAATCATCATCAAAGACAAAAGGAATATCTTTTTGTAATAGATTAGTCAGAGGCATAGAGATTTTGGAAAAGTCCTTAATGAACCTCCTATAAAAACCGGCATGACCAAGGAAACTTTTTATACCTTTAATGTCCTTGGGACATGGCATCTTTTCAATAGCATCAACTTTAGCTTTGTCAACTTCAATACCTCTTTCAGAAATTTTATGCCCAAGACAATGCCTTCATTAACCATGAAGTGGCACTTTTCCCAATTCAAGACGAGACTAGTGTCTTCACATCTCTGCAAAACTCGATCAAGGTTGCTCAAGCAATCATCAAAAGAGGATCCATAAAACGGAGAAATCATCTATGAATACCTCAGAAATCTTTTCACAAAAGTCAGAGAATATAGCCATCATGCATCTTTGAAAGGTAGCAGGTGGATTACAAAAACTAAAAGGCATATGTCTATAAGCAAAAGTACTGTAAGGGCAAGTAAAAGTAGTTTTTGATTGATCCTCCGCTGACACAGGTATTTGAGAGAAACCAGAATAACCATCTAGAAAGCAAAAATGTGTGTGTTTGGATAATCTTTCTAGCATTTGATCAATAAAAGGTAAAGGGTAATGATCTTTCTTAATAGCTTTATTTAATTTACGGAAATCAATTACCATCCTATAACCTGTAATAATTCTTTGCGGAATCAATTCATCTTTATCATTAGGAACGACAGTAATACCTCCCTTCTTAGGGACGCAATGGACATGACTTACCCAATCACTATCAGCAACGTGATAAATTATACCCGCCTCAAAGAGCTTTAGTATCTCCTTTCTTACCACTTATTTCATCTTAGGATTTAACCGTCGTTGATGATCTCTAACTAGTTTGGAGCCTTCGTCCAATTTAATTTTGTGTTGGCATATAGTGGGACTAATGCCCTTAAGATCATCCAGTGTATACCCAATGGCAGCAAGGAGCTTCTTCAGAGTTTTCAATAATCTTTCCTCTTCCTGCTCTGAAGGTTAGCACTAATAACAATAGGATATATCTTCTTTTCATCAAGATAAGCATATTTAAGATTATCAGGTAATGGTTTGAGCTCAAACACGGGATCACCCTTGGGTGGAGGGGGATCCCCTAGGATTTCAACAGGCAAGTTGTGTTTCAGAATAGGACCCTATTTAAGGAATACTTCATCTATTTCCCTTCTCCCATTCATAAACATATCATTTTCATGGTCTAACAAATATTTGTTTAACAGATCAGTAGGAGGTACGGCAATAGAAGCAAGACTAATAATTTCATCCTTACTAGTTAATTATCTATCAAGGGGTTGTCTATGAAATTTAGCAAAATTAAACTCATGTTTCATATCCCCCAAGCCAATTGTAACAACATCCTTTTCACAATCAATCTTAGCATTGACTGTATTCAAGAAGGGTCTACCAAATATAATGGGACAAAAGTCATCTTGTGGGGAACCAAGAACAAGAAAATCAGCGAGATATTTAACTTTCCCACACAAGACTTCGACATCTCTAACAATCCCAAATGGTGTAATAGTATCTCTATTGGCAAGCTTAATAGTGACATCAATATCTTCTAACTCAGCAGGTGCAATATCATGCATAATTTCATTATATAAGGAAAAAGGTATTGCACTAGCACTAGCACCCATATCACATAAGCCATGATAACAATGATCTCCTATTTTAACAGAAGTAATAGACATGCCTACACCAGGTCTATGTATCTTAGCATCGGGTCTAGCAATATTAGCAGTTTCACCATAGAAGTAAATAACATGCCCATCTACATTATCATCCAAGAGATCTTTAACCATAGAAATACTAGGTTCAACTTTAATTTGCTCAGGAGGTGTATATGTTCTAGTATTAATCTTACGAACCACAGTTGAAGCTTTAGCATGATCCTTTGTTCTAACAGGGAAAGGTGGTTTCTCAACATAAGTAGTAGGAACAATAGGATCATTATATGTGATAGTCTTTTCTTCAACTGTAATAGGTGCAACTACTTTTACTTCAATGGGAGGATTATATTTAAACCACTTCTCCTTAGGGAGATCAACGTGAGTAGCAAAAGATTCACAGAAAGAAGCTACTATCTCACAGTCAAGTCTATATTTAGCGCCAAATTCACGAAAAGCATCGGTATCCACAAAAGATTTATCACAATCAAACTTAGGTGTCATACCTAAATCCTTACCATCGTCGGAACCCCAATCTTCAGAGTTGCGCTTAATTATTTCCAATAAATCCCACTTGAATTCAGTAGTCTTCAACATATAAGAACCAACACAGGAAGTATCGAGCATGGTGCAATCATTGAGAGAAAGCTGAGCATAAATTTTTTGAATAATCATTTCTCTTGAGAGCTCATGATTGGGGCATGAATATAACATTTACTTAAGCCTCCCCAAGCTTGAGAGATACTCTCTCCTTCGCCAGGCAAAAAATTATATATATAATGACGATCACGATGAACAAGATGCATAGGATAGAACTTATGGTGAAATTCCAATTTCAATCGTTTATAGTTCCAAGATCCCGTATCATTACATAGCCTATACCATGTCAATGCATCTCCTTTGAAAGATAAAGGAAAGACCTTCCTCTTAACAACATCATCGGGGATACCTGCAAGCTTAATTAATCCACAAACTTCATCCACATAGATAAGGTGTAAATCGGGATGCAATGTTCCATCTCTTGCAAAGGGATTAGCTAGCAGTTTCTCTATCATACCCGAAGGAATTTCAAAGTAAACATTTTCAGTAGGTTCAGTAGGTTGAGGAGCAACTCTTTGCTCTACTGGTTGGGGCGAAGACGCCCCGAACAAGCCCCTCAAAGGATTAGTTTCCATAGTAACAAGTGACAAGAAATTTCAGCACACTATATAAATGTTTCCTTACCAAGTTCCACTCACCAAAGGCGCTTCACTCCCCGGCAACGGTGCCAGAAAAGAGTCTTGATGACCCACATGTATAGGAGATCTATCATAGTCCTTTCGATAAGTAAGAGTGCCGAACCCAACGAGGAGCAGAAGGAAATGACAAGCAGTTTTCAGTATGGTATTCTCTGCAAGCACTGAAATTGTAGGTAACATATAGTTTTGTGATAAGATAATTTGTAACGGGTAACAAACAATGAAAGTAAATAAAGTGCAACAAGGTGGCCCAATCCTTTTTTTAGCAAAGGACAAGCCTGGACAAATTCATATAATGAGAAAAGCGCTCCCGAGGACACATGGGAATTATCGTCAAGCTAGTTTCATCACGCTCATATGATTCACGTTCGTTACTTTGATAATTTGATATGTGGGTGGACCGATGCTTGGGTACTGCCCTTTATTGGACAAGCATCCCACTTATGATTAACCCCTATTGCAAGCATCTGCAACTAAAAAAGAAGTATTAAGGTAAACCTTACCATAGCATCAAACTAATGGATCCAAATCAGCCCCTTACGAAGCAACACATAAACTAGGGTTTAAGCTTCTGTCACTCTAGCAACCCATAATCTACTTATTACTTCCCAATGCCTTCCTATAGGCCCAAATAATGGTGAAGTGTCATGTAGTCGACGTTCACATAACACCACTAGAGGAGAGACAACATACATCTCATCAAAATATCAAACGAATACCAAATTCACATGACTACTAATAACAAGACTTCACCCATGTCCTCAGGAACAAACGTAACTACTCACAAAGCATATTCATGTTCATGATCAGAGGAGTATTAATATGCATTAAGGATCTGAACATATGATCTTCCACCAAGTAAACCAATTAGCATCAACTACAAGGAGTAATCAACACTACTAGCAACCCACAGGTACCAATTTGTGGTTTTGATACAAGATTGGATACAAGAGATGAACTAGGGTTTTGAGAGGAGATGATGCCGATGAAGATGTTGATGGAGATTGACCCCCTCCTGATGAGTGGATTGTTGAAGATGACGATTGTGATGATTTCCCCCTCCCGGAGGGAAGTTTCCCCGGCAGAACAGCTCCGCCGGAGCCCTAGATTGGTTCCGCCAAGGTTCCGCCTCGTGGCGGCGGAGTTTCGTCCCGTAAGCTTTCTTATGATTTTTTTTCTAGGGTAAAAGCCTTCATATAGCAGAAGATGGGCACCAGAGCGCCACCAGGGGGACCAGGAGATAGGTGCGCAGCCTGTGGGGGGGCGGCGCCCCCACCCTCCTGGCCAGGGTGTGGGCCCCCTCTGGTACTTTCTTTGCCCAATAATTCTTATTAATTCGGAAAATGACTTTCGTGGAGTTTCAAGACTTTTGGAGCTATGAAGAATAGGTTTCCAATATTTGCTCCTTTTCTAGCCAGAATCCCAGCTGCCGGCATTCTCTCTCTTTATGATAAACCTTGTAAAATAAGAGAGAATAGCCATAAGTATTGTGACATAACGTGTAATAACGTCCCATAATGCAATAAATATCGATATAAAAGCATGATGCAAAATCGATGTATTAGTCCACCAGTCAGAGGAAGAAGAGCAAGAGCGCAACAAGAAGCACAAGGATAAGGCAGTGTTGACAGTTGAGAGATCGGGCACACCTAGTACCGGCAAGAAGGCTAAAGCCGAAGCCCCCGGCAAGGAAGATGCAGCGTCTTGTTGATCGCCGGAGGCTCATGGCTTGCTTGAAAGGGCTGGGAAAGGTGATGGATCGTACTGCAAGATTCATCGGACCAAGGGCCACGATCTCCAAGAGTGTCATCAGGTTAAATAGCTCGTCAAGAAGCAGATGGCTGAGTATGAGAAGCATGATAAGGAAAAAGGTCAGAACGACACTGGCGGAAAGGGCCGGGGCGGTGAAGCAAATCGCCCCAACAAGGCTCCTCAAAACCAAGGGAAACCCGCCAGGGGCCGAGAGAAGGGAGATTGCAAAGATGAAAGTGATGGAGGGGATGAAGAGGAAACCAGTGAGCAGGAATTCTAGAAGGCCACTAACGCCCTGTGCATTGACGGGGGTGCATCTTTGCACTCCTCTCACCGCCAACTTAAACAGTGGGTGCGTGAAGTCAATGCCATGGATCCAGTGGCAGATTCACAGAAACCGCTCAAATGGTTACGCATGCCCATCATCTTTGATAAAGAGGATCACCCTGACTGCACCACCGCGGTAGGGTGCTTGCCATTGTTGGTCTCACAACAATCAACCTCAAGGTCACAAAGATGTTGGTTGATGGCGGGGCTGGGTTGAATCTGATTTCCCCACAAGTTCTCAGCAAGCTCTAGATAGTAGAGGAAGAGCTCAAGGCTACTGGCACGTTTCAAGGAGTCAATCCTGGCAGGAGTCTCCTAAGGGAAAGATCATGTTACCAGTGACATTTGGGGGAGAGTTAAACTACTAGACTGAGAAGATTGTGTTTGATGTCGTCGACCTCCCCCTGCCGTACAATGGAATTCTTGGGCGCACGACCCTGGCCAAATTCATGGTGGCATTCCACTATGCCTACAACACCTTGAAGATGCCAAGGCCGATGGGCATCATTTCCATTCCATTCGATAAGGAAGACGCGATGATATGCGTGGATAAGATGTACCCGGACGCAGTCGCGGCAGAGGCCGCCAAAGCCACAGTGTCCGCCAAGGAAAGCAAAGGAAAGAAGAAAGATAGTAGGGACGCTGACAAGGAATTCGGGAAGCGTACCTCTATGGAGTGCGCGGCACCTGTTGATGACGTTCTAGAGAGTTCCAATAGCAAGAGGACCAAGGCTGCTGCACCCCATGTGAAAAAGGTCTCGGCAGGGATGGCTGGTACTATTGGTACTTTTACCATCAGTGCCACCCTTGATGATAAATAGGAAAGCATGCTCGCTGCCTTCATGCGGGCGAATATCGATGTGTTAGCGTAGCAACCATCTGATATCCCCAGTGTTCCCAGGGAGGTAATCGAGCACCACCTTGGTGTCTGCCCACATGCCTGACCCGTCAAGCCGAAGATGCGGAAGCAGGCCTTGGAGCGGCAGCAGTTCATCGCCGAAGAGATCAAGAAACTTGAGGCAACTGGTTTGGTCAGAGGAGTACTACATCCAACATGGTTAGCAAACCCGGTGGTTGTGCACAAGGCTAATGGGAAATGGAGGCTGTGCATAGATTATACGGATTTGAACAAGGCATGCCCAAAGGACCCATTCTCCTTGCTGCGCATTGACTAGATTGTGGATTCCACTTGTTGGTGTGATTTGCTCTCCTTTCTGGATGCATACTCTGGGTACCATCAAATATTCATGTCTAAAGAAGACGAAGAGAAGACCTCCTTCATCCCCCCATGTGGCACATACTGCTTTGTGCGCATGCCTTTCGGGTTGAAGAGTGCCAGGTCCACTTTTGCAAGAGCAGTCCAAATTGGTTTCAAGCCACAGTTGCACAGGAACATTGAAGCTTATATGGATGATATCACGGTCAAGACCAAGGACAAATCGACCCTCATCCAGGATTTGGAAGAGACATTTGCCAATCTGCACAAGATCAACTTGAAGCTAAACCTGGAGAAGTGTGTGTTTGGCGTTCCCTCCGACAAGTTGCTTGGCTTATTTGCATCCCATCGTGGGATCGAGGCCAACCCAGAAAAGATCAAGGCCATCGAGCAGATTCAGGCACCCAAGACAATTAAGGATGTGAGACGTCTGATAGGATGTGTTGCCGCGCTTAGCAGATTCATCTCTAAGTTTGCCGAGCGCGCCTTCCCGTTCTTCAAATTTTTGAAGAAGACAGGACCTATGAAGTGGACCCCGGAAGTAGATGCAGAATGCAAGATTTAAAAACCTACTTGTCTTCTGTGCCCACTTTGGTTGCACCCAAGCCACAAGATCCACTGCTGCTATATCTGGCAGGGACTAATCAGGTGGTCAGTGCAGCGTTGGTGGCACAACGTGAAGTGAAGGAAACAACAATCTCATCTGATGTCCCGCTAAGAGCAGAAAGAGAGAATAGCCCGGCAAGCTCAGATGTGAATCAGGAAAAAGAGAAGCACGGTAGTGAAGGCAACCCCAAGGACGCGGCAAGGTAGAAAGTGGTGCAGCGCCTAGTATACTTTGTCAGCCCCCTATTACAGGGGGCAAGATCCAGGTATTCTGGCGTGCAAAAATTGATTTTTGGCCTCGTCATGGCCTCAAGGAAACTGCACCACTACTTCCAAGCCCATGAGATCATGATTGTCACACGCTTTCCGTTGCAAAGGATACTCCAGAACCTAGAGGCTATCGACAACAAAAGTGGAATGGGCTCTAGAGTTATCCAGCTTTGGCCTGAAGTTTGAAAGCACATCAACAATTTAGAGCAGGGCATTGGCAAAGTTTATTGCAGAATGGACGCTAACCTCTGATGAGGAAGTACTGGAAACAGTTATTCCCGACAAGGAATCACCCCAAGAATGGATCATGTATTTTGATGGTGTCTCCCTACAAGGTGCAAGGGCTGGCGTGCTTCTCGCTTCTCCCTTTGGGGAGCACCTGAAGAACGTAGTCCATATGCATTTTCCAAGAAGGAGGCAACCAACAATACAACAAAGTATGAAGGGCTCCTTGCCGGGCTCAGGATTGCCACAGAATTGGGAATTAAGAAGCTGATCATTCGAGGAGATTCATAGCTTGTGGTGAGACAAGTCAACAAGGATTACGAAAGTCCATTGATGGAGGCATACGTCGAGGAAGTGAGAATATTGGAGGAGCGCTTTGATGGGTTGCAAACAGAGCACGTGCCCCGTGCGGAAAATAGCATTGCTGGTCATCTGTCAAAGTGCATTGCACAAAAGCTGCATGTGGAACCAGGAACTTTTGTTCTCCATCTTACTCAACCCTCCGTATCCCCAACAACAATGGCCAGAAAAAAGAGGAGATTGGACTCCGGTAAGCCTCTCCCGGTAGAACCCCTCGGGGTTACTGGCAGGGACCCTGCCGGAAACAACTCCCCTTTGACTGTCGGGCTGCACCCTCCTGCCGGACCACTGGTCCCCGTAGTCGAGGGATGCACCCCCATGAATGAGGAGGTGCCGCTAGTCGTCGTTGCCGAGCCTCAGGCTCCAACATGGGTGAGGCACATAGTCCATTTCTTCCAAACTAGAGAACTTCCCAAAGAGCAAGAAGAAGCAAAAAGAGTAGCCTGGAGGGCCAGTATGTATCAGTTTGTCGATGACACTCTGTACAGAAGAAGGCCCAACGGTGTGGAATTGAAGTGCATTTGCCGGGAAGAAGGAATGGAACTACTGGCAGAAATACACAAAGGCATGTGCGGCTCCCACATTGGATCAAGGGCTTTAGTTGGGAAAGCTTTCCATCAAAGATTCAATTGGACCACAACCCTCCAAGATGCGCTCGAGCTAGTCACCAAGTGTGAAACCTGCCAGTTCCATTCCAAGAATATCCATCTGCCCGCCCAAGTACTTCAGACAATCCCTTTGTCATGCCCGTTTTCGGTCTCGGGGCTTGATATCCTCGGCCCTTTCCCCCGAGCTGCCGGGGGCTTTGAGTTCTTGTTTGTTGCAATCGAAAAGTTTACAAAGTGGCTGGAAGTAGCTGCCATGAGAAAGGTGACTGCTTAGTCAGCTATCAAGTTCTTGAAAGATTTGGTGTTCCACTTCGGGGTCCCTGCCCGTATGATCTCTGACAACGGCACCCAATTCATGAGCCGCGCCTTCATGCAATTTGTTCATGCCCTCAGAAGCAAGATCTCATCTGCCTCTGTTGCACATCCTAGAAGCAATGGACAATCTAAGAGGGCGAACACTAAAGTGCTGCGGGGCCTCAAGACAAGAACGTTTGATAAGCTGCAGAAGTGCGGAAGGCGGTGGATCGATGAGCTGACAGTGGTTCTTTGGTCCCTCAGAATAACACCAAATTGAGCTATTGTGCAAACTCCCTTCTCCCTTGTCTATGGGGCAGAAGCAGTTATCCCGACGGAACTCAATTACAGGTCACCTCGAGTACTTTCCTACGATGAAGTAGCGCAGGAACAACACTGACATGATGACGCTAGGCTTCTCGAGGAGAACCGTCTCCGGGCTGATACGTGTGCTGCACGCTACCAGCAAGCCCTACGTCGCTATCACAGCCACAGGGTTCATGCTGGGTGTTTTGAGGAAGGCGACCTTGGCCTTAGGCGTGTTCAGTCCGCCAAGGGTACAAACAAGTTGTCACCGAAGTGGGAAGGCCCTTACCTTGTATTACGAGTCACCCGACCTGGCGCAGTCCATCTGGAGACCAGAGATGACATTCAATTGCAAAACTCATGGAATATTGAGCATCTCCGCAAGATCTACCCATAAGGTGCGACTATTGGGCCCTGCTCGGCAGCCGCCCTTTTGTATAGGCCTTTCCTCAGTTGCATGTAACCCCTTGTACAAAGCTAGACGCAGACCCTGAGCAACAGATAAATAAATGAAGCGCTACCCCCCACCAATAAGTTGCATGCATGCATAAGCATATCATGAGCATCGCATGTTCATGTAGATAAGCTCCCATCTAGCATCATTTTTATCTAGATTCCACACTAGAGAGCAACAAGACTTTTATGAGACAGTGCTCATGGATAAGAAGCCAATTGTTGCTGACACCAGATATGTAGACTGGGAATACATTGACAGTGAAGAGCACAGAGACTATTTCCCACATGTGCATGAAAGCTTCACTGCATGTGGAGTTGCTGAGTTCGTTGGTCAGAAGTTGACTGCTTGGAACGATGAGATGATCATGCAGTTCTATGCCACCGCACATTTCTATCTAGATGGCAGAATTGTATGGATGACAGAAGGACAGAGATTCTCCTCAACTGTTGAGGAATGGAGAGCGTTGCTGAATGCACCAGTATCAAGGGATGATGATGTTGATGTCTATGGCATTCCGAAGAAAAATCATGAGTCGATGAGGAACATGTACAATGAGGTACCTGACAAGGATGTTGAGTTCTGGAAGCTTGGATCAGTTTATCATTTCAGGCAGGTCTCCCAACCACCAACACCATTCTGAGGCATACTTTGATGCCTAAGTCAGGAGACCACCGCATGATAAGAGGGTATTCTATCAACATGCCGCACATTCTAGATCGAAGGCACCTTTAAGGTGATGGACCCGATAGTTGAGACTATCAAGAGGACAGCAGCAGACCGTAAGAGGTCGTGGGGTTTGCTCCGCATATTCAGATGCTCATTAATGCCAAGTTTGGCACGGACCTACCGTTGGATAGACCCCACTTGCCATTGCAGCCGAACATGAAGATAATGAAGTTGTGATGACCGAGGATGCTCCCACATCTATTGAAGGACATGCTAAGTCCGAAGTCGCCAAACAAGCTAAAGCTGAAAAGGAAGCAGCAAGAAGCCCAAGAGCGTTGGAGAACAACTTGAAGCCACTCAGAGAATTGAACTACGCTGCCAGCATAGTACAGCCTCAGGAGAGCCTAGAGAGGATCGTTGAAGATAAGTTCCATGCTCGATGTTAAGTCGATCAAGTGCGTGTCATCACAACAAGCTTGAGGCGACATTGAGGAAGCGAAGAGGGAGAAGGCAGAGCTCATGAAGGAGATGGAAGATGATTTGGTTCAGATGACTATGAGCAGCTCGCTGCAGTGCCCACAAAGCCCAGATCACTGCTATTCCCGTGATGCACCCTGTGGCTACTACTTCAAAGACCTCCCACAGCTCCATCGGTTCCAAAGACCAGCTCAAGGTCCACTCCTCCAGCTCCACAGACTTCAGCGAAGCTTTCGCAGATGCCGCTATCTCCACTCCATCGACGCAGACAGAGCCGCCAGCAGAGTCCCTAGTGACGATTAGCTCTATACCTTCGAACTTTTGGTAACTTGTTGCCAAAGGGGAGAAATTGTATAGATCATAGGACTTCGAGAGAGAGAGTGCTCGTTTTGCTCTTTCGCTTGCGGTTTTCCTTGAGATACTTTTGAGTTCTTTGAGACATTTCGTGTGTTTGATACTACGCTTGTTCTATCTTGATGAGTGCTTGATCATACTATGCTTAATGTGTGCTTGATGCTTATCATATTCTATCCATATCTTGTATGATCATTTACTCATGTCTTGGTGATTGGGTGCATGTTATTCATTCTTATCATTTTGTGCGCTCCACCAAGATGTATGTGACATGGAAGAGTGACCCATGATCCTAATCGATTGTGCATTTGCATTCAAACGCAAATCTTAAATAATGCACAAATTTAGGGGAGCTCTTGCTTATCACATACTTCTCAAAGCTTACGATGTTATTCATTGATTATATCATTTGTCGAAGTTTGATCTATATGTTGTCATCAATTACCAAAAGGGGAGATTGAAAGTGCAACTAATCCCGGGTGGTTTTGGTAATTAATAACAACATATATATCATTGAACTAATCATTTCTTGAGAATATTTCGAAAGTTCAGTGATATGGGTATGGCAATGACCGATGATGTGGACCCTCAAAATGCTAAGGAAAACATTGGCAAAAGCTCAAGACTCTATTTTTGGTTTAGTGATCCAAGATCACATTGAGTCCATAGGAAAGCCAATACTATTAAAAGGGATGAGGTTATGATGATGATATGGTTGCTCAAAGTGCTTAGTGATTTATCTCTCAAACTATCGCAATCTTTCACTCCAACATAAACCCATAAGTAATCTCGGTCCCACCGATTCCAAACTCACCACACCGAGATGAACCACCTCAGCCATATACCCAAACCCTAAGAATTTCGGATTTTCCGATTCCAAACTCGGTCATACCGAAATTGGTGTTGCCAAGCTTCAGAATCTTACAGACTCAAATCGGTGTCACCGAGATGAGAAAGTCGGTCCCACCGAGATTGGCAAACCCTAGACTTTGGAAGAATCGGACTAACCGAGATTGTATTTTCGTCCCACGAAAATCCCAACGCTCACAAGATTTGAACTTTCGGTCTCACCGAGTTGTCAACTTCGGTCCGACCGAGATTGGTCAAATGTGTGTAACGGTTGGAATTTGTGTGGAGGCTATAAATACCCCTCCACCTCCTCTTCATTCGTGGAGAGAGCCATCAGAAAGAACTACCACTCCTACCTTACATTTCTGAGAAGAAAATTACCTACCCTTGTGTTGAGATCAAGTTGCTCCACTCCCACCATATGAAACTTGATTTCTAGCCTTCCCAAGTTGCTTTCCACTCAATCCTTTCTTCCACCACAGCCAAATCAGTGAGGAGAGTTGAGTGTTGGGGAGATTATCATTTGAAGCACAAGAGCAAGGAGTTCATCATCACCAACACCATCTATTACCTTTTGGAGGGTGGTGCCTCCTAGATTGGTTAGGTGTCGCTGGGAGCCTCCGTCCAAGATGTGGAGTTGAACCAAGAAGTTTGTAAGGGCAAGGAGATCGCCTACTTCGTGAAGATCTACCCCGAGTAAGGCTAGTCCTCCGTGGACGAGGGCCATGATGGCATAGACAAGGTTGCTTCTTCGTGGACCCTTCGTGGGTGGAGCCCTCCGTGGACTCTCGCAGTTACCCTCCGTGGGTTGAAGTCTCCATCAACGTGGATTGACGATAGCACCACCTATCGGAACCACGAGAAAAATCTCCGTGTTCCAAATTGCGTTTGCTCTTCTCCACCTCTTATTTACTATATGTGCAATTTACTTTCCGCTGCCATAACTCTAGAATTGCATGTGTAGGGTGATACTTGACTTGGTCATCATTGTGAACTTGCTAAAAACCTACTCTAATCAAAAGGCTAAACTTTTAAGTTGTCAAGTAGTCTAATCACCCCCCCTCTAGACATACTTCCGATCCTACACCAAAGAGATAAGTTCTTCCTCTTATCCCTACGTGTTTTGTAAGTGAAAACTTGTGCATAAGAAAACCCTACTACCCTTTGAAGCTTAGATCCTCCCACCCTTTGACTCGAACACTTCTTCTGTTGGGGTGGTCGCAGTGGCCTTTGATGGATAAGGCCCGGCAGGGGGCTAGTCCCTCTTTACAGTTTGTGCCAGGTAGGCCTACTCCCCGGCAGCAAAACAGAGGGTACCGACAGGATAGCCTTCTCCACCTCTTATTTACTATATGTGCAATTTCCTTTCCGCTGCCATAACTCTAGAATTGCATGTGTAGGGTGATACTTGACTTGGTCATCATTGTGAACTTGCTAAAAACCTACTCTAATCAAAAGGCTAAACTTTTAAGTTGTCAAGTAGTCTAATCACCCCCCCTCTAGACATACTTCCGATCCTACAAGTGGTATCGAGCTTTGGTCTCCATTGGATTGGTTTCATTGCATTGACTCCATAAGCTTGGTTTCACAACCTAGGAGAGTATGGCGCCTAGTGAGGGTAATTTCAGAGAGGTCCTTACTTTGATGGTTCAAATTTTGCTAGTTGGAAGCACAAAATGAAAATGCATATTCTTGGACATAACCCCGCCGCATGGGGCATTATTTGTGTTGGCTTGCAAGGTGAGTTCTTCGAGGAAGGAAAAGTTCCGCGAAGCTACTGCGGATGAGTTGCGGATGTTACAGAACAATGCTCAAGCTTTTGACATTCTCTTCAATGCTTTGTGTCCCGAGGAGTTCAACAAGATCAGCCGTCTTGAGAATGCGAAAGAGATTTGGGATACTTTGGTCGAAATGCACGAAGGTACCGAGTCCGTGAAGGAATCAAAGCTAGATGTTCTTCAAGGTCAGCTTGACAAGTTCAAGATGAAGGAAGGTGAAGGAGTCGCTGAAATGTATTCTAGGCTTGCTCTCATTACCAATGAGATGGCAGGCTTAGGAAGCGAAGAAATGACCGACCGATTCATCATCAAGAAGATTCTCAGAGCTTTGGATGGAAAGTATGACACCGTGTGCACTTTGATCCAAATGATGCCAAACTACAAAGATCTCAAGCCTACCGAAGTCATTGGAAGAATTGTTGCTCATGAGATGACACTTAAGGACAAGGAAGAGCTTCACAACAAGTCAAGTGGTGCTTACAAAGCTGCAGTTGAAGCTCCCACAACCTCAAGTGACAAGCTAGTTTCCAATGAAGAGATAAGCCTAATGGTGAAGAACTTCAACAAATTCTACAAGAGTAGAAGCAAGGAGAGAAGCTCAAAGTCTAGATCATATGATGAAAAGAGATCTTCTAGTCGTGATCGAAACTGCTACAATTGTGGAAGACCCGACACTACTCAAATGAGTGTTCGACTCCCCACAAGAGAAGAGAAGAATCTCCAAGAAGAAGAAGCTCAAGAGAAGAGTCGCCTCGAAAAGAGAGAAGGAGTAGAGATGATCGTTATGAACGAAGATCCTCTCGGAGAAGCAAGGATTCGGAAAGGAAAGACAAGTCATCAAGGAGCTACACAAGAAGAAAACATCAAGCTCATGTTGGTGAATGGGTTTCCGCTCCGACTCAGACAATCACTCGAAAGAAGCTATCACTCCAACTCCGAATACAGTCAAGATGAAGGTGTTGCCGGTCTTGCTCTCGTGTCCTCCAACTCCAACTCCTACGACATATTTGATTCACCAAATGAGGGAATTGGAAGATGCTTCATGGCAAAAGGCCCCAAGGTATCACACCCTGAGTTTATTGACTTTGATAGTGATGAGGATGATTTGCTTGGTGAAGATGAGCTTTTACATGACAAATCTAGCGAGCTTAGTAATGATGAACATGCTAATAGTCTTTATAGTCGAGAAGAGTCGAATGACAATGCTATGAAGGAGATTGAGCGTCTAACTAAAGAACTAAACACTCTTAAGTTAGCTCATGAAACAACTCAAGAAGATCATAGAGAGCTCCTAAGATCTCATGAGAAGCTACGCTTCGAGAAGCTCAATCTAGAGCAAGAGCATGAGTTTCTAAAAGCTATCAATGACGATCTTCGAAAGAAGAGTTCTTCATATCTTGCCAAACGACTTCTCTTGTCTAATTTCTTGCCACCTATTAAAACTAAGCATGACAAGCATAAGAAAAATTCTTCATCTAGTAGTAACAATAATCATGCCAAATCAAATGTTGTTACTTCTAGTAATTCTCTTGATTCCACTAACAATGTTTCAAGCCAAGTTTCACTTGAGCAAGAAAATAGTCTATTGAAAGGGATTATAGAGAAAGGTGTCTACAAGAGTCTTGCCGGAAGCAAGAGCTTTGAGGAAATTGTTCGCAAGCAAGGAAGACACCGGAAGAATCAAGGAATTGGTTTTGAGCGAAAGTTCAACGCCGAGGGTGTTGAATGGGAAGAAGGTCAATATCCCACTCCAAAGTTTGTTTCTCAAGAGAAGAAGTATGATCCTACTTCTTCAAATGAGGAACAAGCTCAAGATGACCTTCCACCACAAGACCACAAGCTAAAAGGCAAGGACAAGCTTCAAGAAGAGATTGATGCATTCATTGAAGCACCCAAGGCCATGGTCAAGTGGGTTCCCAAGGCCACTTCAAGTTCTACTTCTACAAGCTCAACTACTACCCCAAGGATTCCCATCAAGATGATGTGGATCCCGAAGAAGAAGAACTAGAAAGTTCTTGAGGGTGACTCCGCCAACATACTTCACTCACATTCATTTTGGCAAGAACTTGTGCAATCAACTTCCACATCTTGCACTAGTTCATGGAGTCACAAACCCTCATGTTGGTATTGAAAGTGCCCGAATCCAAAGGATTGCTCCCAACTCTTGATGATCTTCATCAACATTGAGCATCACATCTTCAACATCTACATGAAGTCTTCAACGACAACCCAAGGTTAGTTTGACCCTTTGAAAGGGGTTCTCACATCAAGGGGGAGCTTTGCTCTAAAGAAATGAGCTAAAGCATCTTTTAATGATGTGAACACATTAATGCTTTATGGAAAAGTGGTAACCCCACTTGTGCTTAAACGATGAGTATGACCTATGATCAAATGTTCTCATTTGACTCCTAAGTCAATATACTCATATATAGATGACCTAGTCATCGCCAAATTGTGTGCTAGAAGCTAGTGTTTTGTTTGTGCATGTTTGACACATATTTCATTTGCTATCTTATTGTGTGAGCATGTTGGATGCATGATTTTATCCATTCAAGGACATCCATTTGTTGCTTTGGTCTTTTGGATTTCTCTTTTTGACCAAATGGATGGACAAGAATGCCTAAGTTCCTCCCCTAGCTATCTATGCTTTCTTGTCTCAAACTCTATTCATGCTTATATCACAAACTTTGAACAAGACTTTTTCGGACAGACCGAGTGAGGAGCACTGAGCCACCGATCCGTCAAAAGCCTAACTTCCAAAACTTTCTAAGTACTTTCACCAAACCGATATACTCAAATCGGACGCATCAAATCACTTGGATTGATCTAGGTTTTCACCTCGGTGAAACCGAAGTTACAAATTTCGGCGTGACGAAGTGTAATCGCACGCAGCTAACCATCTCGGTCCCACCGAAGTTTTCCAACTCGGTCCCACCGACAACCGAAGGGTATATATACCGAGGACAGCGCGTGATTACTTCTTCAAAACGCCTCGCCTCAAACCCTTCGCTGCCGCCGCCTTGGTCTTTGGATCGCCTCCGCCGTCGCTCAGGCCCTCGCCGCTGGTCTCCATCGCCGTCAACGGTCTTTCTCATCGCTATTGTTGCCGCCGTGGTGAAGCTCCACCAGATTGGGTGAGTTTCATCCTCTCGTGCTTCAACCGCTGATTCAATGCACGATAGGTTTTGCCTAGTTTCTTGCCAAGATTAAAATCTTCCTATCCAGCAGATTAGATCATAGAACAAAATTCGAGTGAAAATTTTAGGGTTAGGTTTCCATGAACACATCTCGGTGTGACCGATTCTACATTCTCGGACCGACCGATTTGGCCTCTGGTCATTGCCTTTGCACTTTTCGGTTAAACCGAAGTTGTGCAAATCGGTAAGACCGAAGTGAGGATTTAGTGAAACCCTAGTGCTCTCGGCCAGACCGAAACCCATTTCGGTCCAACCGAAAGTGGTGTATATGGTCTGTTTAGACACCTCGGATTCACCGAATTTATAGACTCGGTCAGACCGAAATGTATTCTGTGAAAACCTAAAACTAATGTTTGAACTCATTCTTTTTGCAAAAACCTCTGCAGTTTGTGATAACTCTTCTATTCTGCCTATACCCATTCTTTTCACAGGTTGTCAGTCATGTCTGATGGAAGTGACAGTCAGAACAGGTCTGAATTGCCAGTTGAGATTCCAGAGGCAGCTACAAGTCCTGAAGAAAGCAGTTTTTCAGATGATGGAGAGAGGAGCACTCCAAGTGGTTTGCTGCAGCACTGCCACGGGGCGGGAAGAAGAGGAATTCGATGAGGAGGATTCGACTTTGTTGCGAGATGAGGAGATAACTTCAAAGCCAAAAGGCAAGTGGTTGCCAAGGGCTATCAAGGGCAACAACAAAGAAAGGCACCAAGAAGGTGAAGAAATCCATCGCTGCAAAGAAGCTCAAGATGGAAGAAGAAACCTCCAAGAAGATCAAGAAAACTTCCAAGAGGAAGAGGCTAGTTCATGAAGAAGTCGATGATGATGACTCGGATGAGGAAGCACCCCACCTCCTCGAAGCGAAGTTGATGGGAGATGCCATCGAGGCAGGAGCACCCACAAAAGCTAAGCCATCAGCTCAAGCAAAGGCAGCCCAAGCCAAACCTGCTGCCAAGCCAAAGAAGATCAGAAGAAACATACCGCTTCAGAGAAGAAGAAGGACAATGTGCCACCGCAGAATCGATGATGAGGCTCATATTTTGTCAAGCTCGATGAAATTGCCGCTCATAATGATGCTCATCCTCGAGCTGAAAATATGAAGGAAAGGAAGGACAAAGGTCTCGTGCTATGGAGGCAAGTTGATCCATATGCCACCAGAGAAGGACATCTGCTGACTCTAGATTCCACACTAGAGAGCAACAAGACTTTTATGAGACAGTGCTCATGGATAAGAAGCCAATTGTTGCCGACACCAGATATGTAGATCGGGAATACATTGACAAAGGAAGAGCACAGAGACTATTTCCCACATGTGCATGAAAGCTTCACTGCATGTGGAGTTGCTGAGTTCGTTGGTCAGAAGTTGACCGCTTGGAACGATGAGATGATCATGCGCTTCTATGCCACCGCACATTTCTATCCAGATGGCGAATTGTATGGATGATGTAGGACGAGATTCTCCTCAACTGTTGAGGAATGGAGAGCGTTCTGAATGCACCAAAGATCAAGGGATGATGATGTTGATGTCTATGGCATTCCGAAGAAAAATCATGAGTCGATGAGGAACATGTACAATGAGGTACCTGACAAGGATGTTGAGTTCTGGAAGCTTGGATCAGTTTATCATCTTCATGCAGGTCTCCCAACCACCAACACCATTCTGAGGCATACTTTGATGCCTAAGTCAGGAGACCACCGCATGATAAGAGGGTATTCTATCAACATGCTGCACATTCTAGATCAGAAGGCACCTTTTAAGGTGATGGACCTGATAGTTGAGACTATCAAGAGGACAGCAGCAGACCAGAAGAGGTCGTGTGGGTTTGCTCCGCATATTCAGATGCTCATTAATGCCAAGTTTGGCACGGACACCTACCTGTTGGATAGACCCCACTTGCCATTGCAGCCAGAACATGAAGATAATGAAGTTGTGATGACTGAGGATGCTCCCACATCTATTGAAGGACATGCTAAGTCTGAAGCTGCCAAACAAGCTAAAGCTGAAAAGGAAGCAGCAGCAAAGCCCAAGAGCGTTGGAGAACAACTTCTTGAAGCCACTCAGAGAATTGAACTACGCCTGGCCAGATAGTGCAGTCTCGGAGAGCCTAGAGAGGATCGTTGAAGATAAGTTCCATGCTCGATGTTAAGTCGATCAAGTGCAGTCACCACAACAAGCTTGAGGCGACATTGAGGAAGCGAAGAGGGAGAAGGCAGAGCTCATGAAGGAGATGGAAGATGATTTGGTTCAGATGACTATGAGCAGCCTGCTGCAGGCCCACAAAGCCCAGATCACCGCTATTCTTGTGACAGACCCTGTGGCTACTACTTCAAAGACCTCCCACAGCTCCATCGGTTCAAAGACCAGCTCCAGTGTCCACTCCTCCAGCTCCACAGACTTCAGCAGAAGCTTTGCAGATGCCGCTATCTCCACTCCATCGACGCAGACAGAGCCGCCAGCAGAGTCCCTAGTGACGATTAGCTCTATACCTTCGAACTTTTGGTAACTTGTTGCCAAAGGGGAGAAATTGTATAGATCATAGGACTTCGAGAGAGAGTGCTCGTTTTTGCTCTTTCGCTTATGCGGTTTTCCTTGAGATACTTTTGAGTTCTTTGAGACATTTCGTGTGTTTGATACTACGCTTGCTCTATCTTGATGAGTGCTTGATCATACTATGCTTAATGTGTGCTTGATGCTTATCATATTCTATCCATAACTTGTATGATCATTTACTCATGTCTTGGTGATTGGGTGCATGTTATTCATTCTTATCATTTTGTGCGCTCCACCAAGATGTATGTGACATGGAAGAGTGACCCATGATCCTAATCGATTGTGCATTTGCATTCAAACGCAAATCTTAAATAATGCACAAATTTAGGGGGAGCTCTTGCTTATCACATACTTCTCAAAGCGACGATGTTATTCATTGATTATATCATTTGTCGAAGTTTGATCTATATGTTGTCATCAATTACCAAAAGGGGAGATTGAAAGTGCAACTAATCCCGGGTGGTTTTGGTAATTAATAACAACATATATATCATTGAACTAATCATTTCTTGAGAATATTTCAGAAAGTTCATTGATATGGGTATGGCAATGACCGATGATGTGGACCCTCAAAATGCTAAGGAAAACATTGGCAAAAGCTCAAGACTCTATTTTTGGTTTAGTGATCCAAGATCACATTGAGTCCATAGGAAAGCCAATACTATTAAAAGGGATGAGGTTATGATGATGATCTGGTTGCTCAAAGTGCTTAGTGATTTATCTCTCAAACTATCGCAATCTTTCACTCCAACATAAACCCATGAGTAATCTCGGTCCCACCGATTCCAAACTCACCACACCGAGATGAACCACCTCAGCCATATACCCAAACCCTAAGAATTTCGGATTTTCCGATTCCAAACTCGGTCATACGAAATTGGTGTTGCCAAGCTTCAGAACCTTCAGACTCAAATCGGTGTCACCGAGATGAGAAAGTCGGTCCCACCGAGATTGGCAAACCCTAGACTTTGGAAGAATCGGACTAACCGAGATTGTATTTTCGGTCCCACGAAAATCCCAACGCTCACAAGATTTGAACTTTCGGTCTCACCGAGTTGTCAACTTCGGTCCCGACCGAGATTGGTCAAATGTGTAACGGTTGGAATTTGTGTGGAGGCTATAAATACCCTCCACCTCCTCTTCATTCGTGGAGAGAGCCATCGAAAGAACTACCACTCCTACCTTACATTTCGAGAAGAAAACTACCTACCCTTGTGTTGAGATCAAGTTGCTCCACTCCCACCATATGAAACTTGATTTCTAGCCTTCCCAAGTTGCTTTCCACTCAATCCTTTCTTCCACCACAGCCAAATCAGTGAGGAGAGTTGAGTGTTGGGGAGATTATCATTTGAAGCACAAGAGCAAGGAGTTCATCATCACCAACACCATCTATTACCTTTTGGAGGGTGGTGCCTCCTAGATTGGTTAGGTGTCGCTTGGGAGCCTCCGTCAAGATGTGGAGTTGAACCAAGAAGTTTGTAAGGGCAAGGAGATCGCCTACTTCGTGAAGATCTACCCCGAGTAAGGCTAGTCCTCCGTGGACGTAGGCCATGATGGCATAGACAAGGTTGCTTCTTCGTGGACCCTTCGTGGGTGGAGCCTCCGTGGACTCTCGCAGCCGCTACCCTCCGTGGGTTGAAGTCTCCATCAACGTGGATTGACGATAGCACCACCTATCGGAACCACGAGAAAAATCTCCGTGTCTCCAAATTGCGTTTGCTCTTCTCCACCTCTTATTTACTATATGTGCAATTTACTTTCCGCTGCCATAACTCTAGAATTGCATGTGTAGGGTGATACTTGACTTGGTCATCATTGTGAACTTGCTAAAAACCTACTCTAATCAAAAGGCTAAACTTTTAAGTTGTCAAGTAGTCTAATCACCCCCCCTCTAGACATACTTCCGATCCTACACCAAAGAGATAAGTTCTTCCTCTTATCCCTACGTGTTTTGTAAGTGAAAACTTGTGCATAAGAAAACCCTACTACCCTTTGAAGCTTAGATCCTCCCACCCTTTGACTCGAACACTTCTTTTGTTGGGGTGGTCGCAGTGGCCTTTGATGGATAAGGCCCGGCAGGGGGCTAGTCCCTCTTTACAGTTTGTGCCAGGTAGGCCTACTCCCCGGCAGCAAAACAGAGGGTACCGACAGGATAGCCTACCGGGGGAACTCGTTTATTTAAAAATATAGAGGCATCCCACCGCTACATGGAGATACGCACGCACGAGTCCCTATCAAGGTTCATCTTTTTCATTAACATGCAGATCAAACAAGTACAGACCTTACATGACACAAACATGGTTTCAAGAGATTAAATTATTTGAACTAAAATTTGGCAAGTGCCTACAAATTTAAGATTAAAAAAAGATAAGTGCCCCGTGATGCCCTTTCTTGCCCCTCTCCTCCTAGGTACCGCGACACGGAGTGAAGGGGACAAAAGGAGCACCTGGGCAGAAGCCCAGCCTAACCCCGTCGGGCTCCAGGAAAGGTAGTCTGACGGGGGCAGGAGGGTGCACACGAAGGCGCTGGTGAAGAAATCAGCAGAGATGACATGCCGACTGACATCACCAAGGCCAGCAGGACGCAGTAGAGCGAACAGAGGTGCAGCCCGAGAGGTAGTCTGCCGGGGTCCAGCTGGAAGGCTGCCAGAGGAGACGGAGGCACCACCTCCACCTCTGCTCCCTACGCCCCGAAAAATTACCTTGCCGGAGAGGAGGTGCAGATGCAGATGATGGTGCTGCCGCCTGATGGTGACGGTGCAGCTGGTGTTCAACCGGAGTCGGAGTCGTCGCCCTCCCAAAAGACGGCGTCGTCATCGCCGTCACTGTCCTCCTCGTCGCTATCACTCGAGGAGGAGCTTTCGTCGGTCGAGCTCTCCGCGCAGCACCCTAAGCGAGCACCCAAGCTCCCAAAAACCTTGACGGAAAGGAAACCGTCCTCCATTAAATTAAAATGGAGGACGTGCCCTTCCAACAAGCTATGGGCACGAGCGAAAGTCTTCTAGCCTCGACGGAAGTACATGACGTGAGGGGCGGGAAAGTCTACATCCACACGAATGCCACCGTTCCCGCAGCCCCTGATGTGCAACCTCTATGCACGCGGGCGCTCAAGCTCCATCGCCCTTGCAAATGGGGTAGGAAGACGGAGGCGACCGTGTGGGGGCTTGTACAGACTGATGACAAACTCCAGGGGCTGTTCTCAGACGTGGCCTTTCATCAGAGGAGTAGGATCCTCCGGTAGGGGCGCGGCTAGAGCGCTGCCTCGTCCCCCTTCGCCCCGGCCGCCACGACGACCACAACCTCGTCCTCTCCCTCCCCCCTTGTAGCGGGTTCCACCTCCGCACTCTCGGGAGGGAGAGGGAGGCGCTGTCGACAAGAAGCTCTTGTCACCACAAGTGAAGTACCACTACACCCTCGCCCTGTCATCATGACGGACAAAGAAAGTTGGGGAGGAGGAAGAAGGAAGGTGTGTGAGGAAACATGCCACTCTTACCTCCCTTTTTATAGGAGAACGAGGCAGGGGGCTAGCCTTTCATTTGGGAGATGGCCGCCCTCCTCCTCCAATGCGACTTCCTGATGTCTACTACACAACCTTCTTCTTGTAGACGTTGTTGGGCCTGCAAGTGCACAGGTTCGTAGGACAGTAGCAAATTTCCCTCAAGTGGATGACCTAAGGTTTATCAATCCGTGGGAGGCGTAGGATGAAGATGGTCACTCTCAAGCAACCCTGCAACAAAATAACAAAGAGTCTCTTGTGTCCCCAACACACCCAATACAATGGTCAATTGTATAGGTGTACTAGTTCGGCGAAGAGATAGTGATACAAGTGCAAAATAGATAGTAGATTTAGGTATTTGTAATCTGAAGTTATAAAAACAGCACGGTAGCAAGCGATAAAAGTGAGCGTAAACGGTATTGCAATGGTAGGAAACAAGGCATAGGGTTCATACTTTCACTAATGCAAGTTCTCTCAACAATAATAACATAGATAGATCATATAACAATCCCTCAGCATGCAACAAAGAGTCACTCCAAAGCCACTAATAGCGGAGAACAAATGTAGAGATTATGGTAGGGTACGAAACCACCTCAAAGTTATTCTTTCAGATCAATCTATTAAAGAGTTTGTACTAGAATAACACCTTAAGACACAAATCAACCAAAACCCTAATGTCACCTAGATACTCCATTGTCACCTGAAGTATCCGTGGGCATGATTATATGATATGCATCACACAATCTCAGATTCATCCAACCAACACAAAGTACTCCAAAGAGTGCCCCAATGTTTCTACCGGAGAGTCAAGAAAACGTGTGCCAACCCCTATGCATAGGTTCATGGGCGGAACCCGCAAGTTGGTCACCAAAACATACATCAAGTGGCACGTGATATCCCATTGTCACCACAGATAAACACGGCAGGACATACATCAAGTGTTCTCAAATAAAGACTCAATCTGATAAGATAACTTCAAGAGGGAAACTCAATTCATCACAAGCGAGTAGAGGGGGAGAAACATCATAAGATCCAACTATAATAGCAAAGCTCGCGATACATCAAGATCATGCCATAGAGAGAACATGAGAGAGAGAGAGAGATCAAACACATAGCTACTGGTACATACCCTCAGCCCCGAGGGTGAACTACTCCCTCCTCGTCATGGAGAGTGCCGGGATGATGAAGATGGCCACCGGTGATGGGTTCCCCCTCCGACAGGGTGCCGAAACGGATTCCCGAGAGGTTTTTGGTGGCTACAGAGGCTTGCGGTGGCGGAACTCCCGATCTATCTTGATATTTGATGTTTTTAGGGTATGTAGGCTTATATAGGCGAAAGAAGTCGGTCGGGAGGTGCTCGAGGGGCCCACGAGACAGGGGGCGCGACCTACAGGGGGGCGCCCTCCTATCTCGTGGCTGCCTCGAGTATCTTCTGACATGAACTCCAACTCTCCAGGATCATATTCTTCCAAAAAATCTCGCTGCCGAAGGTTTCATTCCATTTGGACTCCGTTTGATATTCCTTTTCTTCAAAATACTGAAACAGGCAATAAAGCAGCAATATGGGCTGGGCCTCCGGTTAATATGTTAGTCCCAAAAGTAATATAAAAGTGTACAATAAAGCCCGTAATCATTCAAAACACATACTAATATAGCATGAATGCTTCATAAATTATAGATACGTTGGAGACGTATCACTTCCCTGCACCTTCAACAACTCAAGGAGTCAAGGCTGCCCCTCTGCGCCAATCAGTGACACCTGGCTTTCTGCCATGGCCCCCATCTCCACGCCCTCAGCATACACCACCTACACTATGCAATGCATGCGGGACACGTGGCGGAAGCGCCAGGAACGGAAGGTAAGGGGGGTGGCAGTTTATGCCCCGTGATCGTGGGACGTGGGCGAGCTGTGGATCATATTTTGGTCTCCCGTAACGTTTCGCACGACGTGCGGGGAAACCAGAAACTGACCCGAATTCAAGTTAAGGAAGAAGCAAAGAAGATCTCAAAGGGTATAGCCGCTCTTGCGCTCCTGCCTTTGAGCTGGTTGGGGCCTGCCCTGACGACGCCCAGCGGCGCGTTCGTTCCAGGCCCCGGGGCTCTTGCCGGTGCAATAAACCCTAGGTCCATTGCCCAAACCGTGCATAGGCTCAAGGAAAAAGATTACAACACCAAGATCAAATCAAGCAAGAAGGACCAATTCATCAAAGGGTCCAAGTACAGATAAAGAAGATCAAGATGAGCTAGAGAAGCAAGATACGGCGAAGGAAAGAACCTCCCTTGTCGGGCAGGCAAGCCTGGCAAGGTTGGGTTTGCCCCGGAAGCATACTTCCAGATTGTCCCGGCTGGCCCTGCCGGGGCTTGTAGAGGCAAGCTACTCCACCGCTCCATGTCACGAGCGACGCAAGTCATAGATCAGTGCGGTGTCAAGCCCCAAGATGACTAAGTGGCTGCTTTTCACCACATGGCAGCCACTTCCTACAGCAAACACCTCCATGTGACACCCGTCCTGAGACGTGTCAAGCAAGCAGGCGCGAAGCTGGCAAAACAGCCCAGCAAAGGCTGCCGGGCACGCTAGACACTCGACGACACATTTAGTGTGCCCTGTCAGTCTGCAGAGTTAGGTATGATAGCACTATTTGCTATCTAATTAGTACGTAAAGACTGATTTGCCACTGTGGTGACCCCCTAACCTATAAAAGGAGGCCCATGGCAACCATAGAAAGGGTTCGCGAGGTTGGCAAGTTCGGCCCCTCACATATCCATACTCACGTAGCCACATCCACTTCGAGG
The DNA here is from genome assembly GCA_021437245.1 of Aegilops speltoides. NCBI lineage: Eukaryota > Viridiplantae > Streptophyta > Magnoliopsida > Poales > Poaceae > Aegilops > Aegilops speltoides. The sequence continues at coordinate 317,866,661 of CM038145.1, read as the reverse complement.
CAACCCTGCCGGGCAAGTGCACTTCGCCCACCACCACCTTTTCCACCATAAATCCACCAAAGCAGGAGTAGGATTTATGTCTCGCGGCGGCCCGAACCTGGGTAAAAACTGCCCGTGTGATCTTTGCCGCGTTGCCCTGCGCTTCTCAGCTCCTTGTTCAATGTGTCCATCCCCCCGCCGAACCAAAAGGGGCTCACAGCCCCATAGGTGGCCGTGGTTCCCCACAACACCATCAGGCTGTGAAGCGAACTCATCAATATTTAGCTCACACACCAACGCTTGGATTATGATATCCCAAGGGCTCATATTTTGATCTAGTTGGATTTTCTAATTCTGATTACGCTGGAGATCATGTGGATCGCAAGTCAACATCAGGCACATGCCATTTCCTCAGATGATCTCTTGTCTGTTAGTCCTCAAAAAGCATAACAACGTCTCACTTTCCAAAACAGAGGCTGAGTACATTGCTGCCTGTGCCCGTTGCTCTCAGTTGCTATGGATGAAGCAGACCCTCAAGGACTATGGCATCAACGTGAAGAAAGTCCCTCTCTATTGTGACAATGGGAGTGCTATCAAGATTGCCCACAGCCCTGTGCAATGCATTAAGGGCGAAGCATATTCATGTTCATCACCATTTTTTTTCGTGATCATGTGCTGAAGGGAGACATTGTCATCAATCATGTGAAGTCTAAAGACCAGCTTGCAGATATCTTAAATAAGCTCTTGGATGAGAGAAGGTTTTGCATATTGCGGTGTGAGCTAAACATCCTAGAATCTTCGATGTCCTCTGAAATGAACACACATCCTAACACTTATGCATTCTGGACGACTTTGATGCACAACAACGAAGTAACATATTTCATCAATCAATGAACACTTATCCTCTAAGTGTGAAGTAATTAATGAAGAACTTGACTCTCAAAACCGTATGACAGTTGTACGCGGTGTATGGAGTCATCATAGTTCTTATACGGTGGGTAACACAACCACCTCTTATATGACATTCTTCAAATTTGAGTTTTTCATCACTTGCAATTTCGTCAAACTTTTCAAATTCGTCATTTGAGGTTATTCACCATTGCCTAAGCTGATATATACAGTTGATTTTCTCATGGCCTCAACAACATCCACATATTGCTAATTTTTCAAGTCGATTTCCTCGCCTATGTGGATGTGATCGGACCCGCTCCCCTCTATACTAAACTCAACCCACTCTGTTCACAAATTCCTCATATGTGTTCTACTTGACACTGTTCAGAGTCTTCACCATGTCCTTGATAGCTGAAGAAATTGTGAACTCATTTTAAAATTTTCAAATCATTTTTTGGCAGTTGCCACATTAATCCATGTCGCACGCACTCATCGCATAGATAAGGACGTTAAAAATGCATACGTGACATATGCAACAAAGATGCAAATCGACAGGGGCTTATCCATCCAAAATCTTCTAACCACTCGATTTTCACCGTGGCTATAAATGGCCTTGATCCCATCAACCTCATTTCACTTTGCTCCCTTGCTCCTGTCGCTCTCAAACCCTAGCGCTACCACTGTAATTCATCGCTATCGGAGAAGAAAACCTTCATTGCCTTGACTTCTTCATCGACGTACTCACGCTGACGCAAATTTCTTCACCTCCGCCGCCCCATAGATGTCTTCCGTCGCCAAGTTAGGGCATGGAAGATCTGAACTAAAATTTCCTTCATTTTGTCGTCTAGTTCATTGAGTTCATTCTTGGGGTAATTAAATGTTCATTTTTACTACTCAGTTTGATCTCTTCTCAACCTTAAAATCTTTAACTGTTATTTTTACCTCACTTTCCAATTCTTCAGCACTCCCTTTTGGCCAGTCTTGAGTACTTCATCTAAGTTATGCTTAATAGTTAGATTCCTCAATTGTGCAATTGCTCCAATCTGTACATCTCTCGAACCTAAGTCAAGAACACTTAGTGAATTTCTTCAAGACGATAAGGGTCAATTTCCTAAAATGTTTTATTTTGAAAAACTTCTGAGAACACATGTGACTCTTTCTAGTTTCCTCGCAATTATATTCTATTCATAGGTACACATGTTTTCCATCAAATTAATTTATTTGCAATGTTGCTTTAGGAAAACCTTCAAACATCTTCAGAGTCCTCATGAGTTCAAAAACCTAAGTTGAAGAAAATGGCTGATGGTAAAAAGCCTCGGAAGGGAGGCAAAAGGAAAGAGGAACAAACTGCTTTCAATATTCCTAAGGAAATTTACTCAGGATATTGCACACCTGATGAAGAAACCCATGGCAAAGATACTGAGAAGTAGCTCAAAACGCGTCTGCAAAAGATCAAACAATACTCGACATATGAATGGAGAGACTATAGATTCGTCACCTCGAAATACATGAAGGACTTTGCTATGACCCCTCCATGCAAGAGGCCACCACTAGCTCCTGGTCAAGTGGCTGAACCCAGCAGCATCAAACATGGTGAAGAATTTCCCGATGGTTGGTCAAGCGTCAGACCAAGTCGGCTAAACAAGTAAAGAAGGCAGTTGAAGAATTCAACAGGACCTCAAAGGCCCCAGCTGAAGTAGGTTCGAGTGCCAGTGGCAGCGCCATTGCACCAAGGAAGGCAATTCCCCAGAGCGCTGCTCACAAGACAAAGCCTTCAGCTCCAAATCCCTTAATGGCCAAGCCAAGTTCTTCAAAGGCTTCAGTACCTAAGGTTGCTCAATCTTCAGCGCCTCCGCCTGTCACAACTTTTTCAATGGCAGTAACTAAAGTTTCAACACCGATTGTGATTGCATCTTGCCAGCATGCCGAAGGCTTTCAAACTACCACGATTGCTGCATCAAGTGCCTCAACTAGTGGGCATATCACTTCATGCATGCACAAGCCTGAAGACAAAGGGTACTGTGGGTTGTGGCATCAAGCCTAGTCCTAAGAACAAGGCCATAGTGCCTCAAGCCGACGAACATGGGCTGGCTGACGAAGATGAGCTCGCCGAATTCCTTGGAAGGAAACAAGAACAAGTTGTCATTGCCAAGAATTCTTGAGTCCCGCTGCTGCTGGATCCATAGAAGATCGTTGACTTTATTGATATATGGGTGAAGAAACAGACACACCACTTGGCGAGCTCAACTTGCCTCCTGGTCCTAGTCATGTGCCATCTTCCTTCATCTTCAATGAGAAGCACAAGATTGCTCAAGCTAAGCTAGTGAAGAAATTGCAATGGTAGAAGGAGAAGGAGTTGAGGAAGAACATGCTCTCAATATCTCTTCAGTAGCTCATCACCTTATAGTTTGTGATACAACAAACGCCTGAAGAATATGAACACGGGGCAAATCACTGTTGGCGTTAAAGACATGCCCATCACTGCCAGCACCAAATTGGTTGAAGACCACAACATACGTGGGACTGCCAGATTTGGCTCTGCACCACCCACAAGTTCTTTAGCTCCGTCGCAAGCTGCTCAAGCCGGTGAAACTGTGCCTTCACCTTCTCCACAAGAACATACCAGGAAAACTAAAGAAGTTGCACCTAAATAAACCGCCACAACGACTGCATCAATCGTGCCTGAAGAAACTGAACCAACAAGTTCCTTGGCTCCAGCGCCTACAAATGCTTCATCTTTGAAGCTCACCACTCGTCCTTCTGCATCAGAAGCGAACAAGACTAAGGCAGATCAAAGGGAAGCCAAAAAGGGAAAGGCATCAACTCCTCCTACCATTGAATCAATGAAGAAACTGAAGAAGGCACCATTGTCTTTAGTTCTACCAATAGATGCTATTCCAATTTCATCAGCGCTCCCTGCTCGCACCACTGAAAATATTCAGATTGTTCCTTTTTGGGTTGAATATGTTGTTCCTCCAGCTGATGAAGATGAAGAAGATACCCATTCTAATGGTACCACAGAGCAAATGGATGAAGAAATTGAAGTTGAAGCAGATGCTTCACTTCATCAAGCGTTGCCGTGGAATCATCAACATGTCTCGATGACTGTAGAAATTGTTGCTTCATCTGGAAGTAGTGAAGCAACTGAAGACGATGTGGACATTGATGGTGCAACAAAGCCCATCTTCCATGATGAATATTGGGAAGAAGCACACCCAAACTCACATGTCACCACTCCTCCAATGCAAGTGACACAATTGCCCGCGCGCACTAAAGAAATTCACGCTGGTTGTGAAGAACGTTAACCTTCACTTCAGAACATTGGTGAAGAAACCCAACTACATCAGCAGAAGATGTGGCACAAAAAGACCTGATTGCGGATCTCGTTAATACATCCCCTCAGCACGAAGAATTAGTTCCTTCAGTAGATACTGGCACTGTGCCAACTGCTACTGCTGAAGAAATTGCGAAATCTCAGGTCGTCACTAATCATAATGAGTCAACTAGCTCTCCAAGGCCTGTGTTTGATGTGAGGCCAAATAAAATAAATCTTCAGCCAGTTCTTGCAATGCCTAAGATTGGCAGAAGCCTTAGACAACCTCAGTTTAATATCTCCAAATTCTTCGAGGAGAAGAATTTCTTCACAGGCGAGTCACTTTATGACTCGGCCAAGATTAGGTGTTTGCGCTTCTGGACCAAGACACAGATGAATTTCTATGCATCTATGTTGTTCAACAAGAATAAGACCTTCCTGCATCGTCATATTCCTCATGTGGACATGGAATCCATTCCATGCTTCAGGCATGTGTTGGTTGTTCTTCACAATGTTGGGTTGCTCAGCTTCTGTTCAAATGTCTGTGACTAGAATGAAGAACCCATTCTTTATTTCTATGCCACATTGTACTTCTCCGGCAATGCTGATGACATCTCGACATGGGCTCTTGACTGGATTAGTGAAGACACTCACTACAAGGCACCCATTGATGAATTTCTCCATGCTCTTCTAGTGGATCCATCCCAAGATGATGCAACAAAAGTCTATGAAGCACCAGAATTGCCCAATCATATGATGTAATTGTTGATGAAGCCATTAGGCAAAGGAGAAGATCCAAGAACCACCCTCTTGGTAAAGGAATTTCTTTATGTGCCTCGCACAGTCTACCACATTCTTGCCAAGACCCTCAGTCCCATCAAAGGCCACAACTTTGACACTGAAGAAGTTGTTGGCATCATGAAGAATCTACTCTTTCAAATCATTCATGGGATCCCCAGCAATATCCATGATTTCTTCATGAGGACTTTGGTCATAGTGGCATAGGCACCTTTTGAGTTGAAGACTTACGCTCCATGGATTCAGTCGATTACAAGGCAAATTGCCAGAATCATCTCAGTTTCATGCCAGAGGTTGAAATACTTCAAAGTACAATTTCCTCAGTTGCTCGCAAGGCAAGTGATACGTCCATTTTGCACCATGTTTTCCTACAGTTATTCATAGTGTTTTTATGCTTTATAACACTTTATGGAGTAATTCTAATGCTTTTTCTATCGTAATATGCAAGGTTCACACAAAGAGGGAGAATATCGGTAGCTGGAATTCTTGACCTGAAAAAGCTATGTCAGAGATACCTATTCTGCACATCTCCAAATGAGCTGAAATTTTATGGATAATTATTTTGGAATATAAAATAAATATTCGAGAAAAGAACTACCAGAGGGGGCACCTAGGTGCCCACAAGGCACCAGGGCACGCCAACCCCCCTGGCATGCCTTGGTGGGTAGTGGGGGCCCTGACCCACCTTTGTTGCCCATATTCTGGTATATAAGGTATTTTGACCTAGAAAAAATAAGGGGGGGGGGACTTTCGGGATGGAGAGCCATTGTCTCAAGGCAGAACTTGGGCAGGAGCACTTTTGCCCTCCGGTGGAGTGATTTCGCCGGGGGGAACTTGCGTCCAGGAGGGGTAAATCAAAGGAAGTGTCATCACCAACAACCCTCTCATCTTTGCGAGGCCAATTTTCATCAACATCTTCAACAACACCATCTCATCTCAAACCCTAGTTCATCTCTTGTGTACAATATTTGTACCGGAACCTCAGATTGGTACCTGTGGGTGACTATTAGTGTTGATTACAATTCATAGTTGATGTTAGATGGTTTATTTGGTGGAGATTATATGTTCGGATCCACTATGCTATTTAATATCCCTATGATATTGAGCATGCATATTATTTGTGAGTAGTTTCCCTTGTTCTTGAGGCCACGGGAGAAGTCGTGTTACAACTAATAATGTGAATTTGATACTCGTTCAATATTTTGATGATATGTATGTTGTGATTCCCTTAGTGGTGTTATGTGAGTGTCGACTACATGACACTTCACCATATTTGGGCCTAAGAGAATGCATTGTGGAGTAGTTATTAAATGATGGGTTGCTAGAGTGACAGAAGCTTAAACCCTAGTTTATGCTCTATTTCGTGAGGGGATGATTTGGATCCATATGTTTAATGCTATGGTTAGATTCTTATCTTAATTCTTCTTTCGTAGTTGCGGATACTTGCGAGGGGGTTAATCATAAGTGGGAGCCTTGTTCAAGTAAGAACATCACCCCAAGTATCAGTCCACCCACATATCAAATAATGAAAGTAGCGAGCGCGCATTGAACCAACATGATGAAAGTGACTAGATGAAATTCCCATGTGCCCTCAATAACTATTTGATTATTATAAGAGACCATTTTGGCCCTAAAGGTGATCCTATGTTTGAATTAAAACAATTGCCTGACACCTTGAAGTATGCTTATCTTGATGAGAAAAAGGTACACCCTGTTATTATCAGTGCTAACCTTTCAGAACACGAGGAACAGAGATTATTAAAAATTGTGAGGAAGCACCCTGCTGCTATTGGATATACTCTTGATGATCTAACATGCATTAGTCCTACTCTCTGTCAGCACAAGATTAATATGGAACCTGTTGCTAAACTCGTTGTTGATCACCAACAATGGTTGAATCCTATGATCAAGGAATCGGTAATAACCGAAATACTAAAGCTTCTGGATGCACGTATAATCTATCCAATAGCTGATAGTAGGTGGGTTAGTCCTGGTCATTGTGTCCTTAAGAAAGGAGCTATCACTGTTGTTCCTAATGATAAAAATGAACTTATTCCACAAAGAATAGTGACTATCTATAGAATGGTTATTGATTTGAGAAAATGAAACAAAGCTACTAAAAAAGATCTTTACCCTCTGCCTTTCATTGATCAAATGATAGAAAGATTGTCAAGCACACACACTTTTTTTTTCTTGATGGATATTCTGGTTTCTCTCAATACCTGTATCATAACCCGATCAAGAGAAAACCACCTTTGTCCTTTTGGAAATTATGCTTATAGACGTATGCCTTTTGGTTTATGTAATTGATACATCTGCAACGTATCTATAATTTTTGATTGTTCCATGCTATTATATTATCAATCTGGATGTTTTATATGCATTATTATGCTATTTTAAATCATTTTTTGGGACTAACCTATTAACAAAGTGCCCAGTGCCATTTGCTGTTTTTCTTTGTTTTTCTCTTTACAGAAAATCAATACCAAACGGAGTCCAAGCGGATTAAAACTTCACAATGATTTTTCTTGGATGAGGAGACACCCACGAAGCTTCGGGAGGAGGCGAGAAGAGCCAGGAGGGGGCCACAAGACTGGAGGCCGCACCCTAGGGGGTGCCTCCTGGGCTTGTGGGCCCCTCGGACTAACGGAGCTTATGAGTTTTCTGTTGAGTTTGGTGTTGTGAAATTTCCAAGTTTTGGGTAAAGTTTTGATGGACTACGGAATAAGAAGTGGCAAGAGCCTAATCTTGGGGATTCCCAAGGCACCCCAAGGTAATATTCAAGGAAAACCAAGCATCTAACCTTGGGGATGCCCCGGATGGCATCCCCTCTTTTGTCTTTAAACCTATCGCTAAAATTACTTGAGGTTATATTTTTATTAACCACATGATATGTGTTTTGCTTGGAGCGTCTTGTATTATAAAAGTATTTTCCTTTTAGTTTGTCACAATCATCCTTGCTGTACACACCTTTTGAGAGGGACACACATTAATCATGAATTTATTAGAATACTCTATGTGCTTCACTTATACCTTTTGAGCTAGGTAGTTGCTCTAGTACTTCACTTATATATTTTTAAAGCACGATGGTGGTTTTGTTTTGTATAAATTGATTAACTCTCATGCTTCACTTGTATTAGTTTGAGAGTCTTAAATAGTATGGCAATTTGCTTAGGTTATGAATTTAGTCCTAATATGATGGGTATCCAAGAGGGATATAATAAAAACTTTCACGAAGACCATTGAATATATGAGAAGTTTGATTCCTTGCATTTGTTTTGAGGTATAAAGATGGTGATATTAGAGTCATGCTAGTGAGTAATTGTGGATTAGTAAGAATATTTGTGTTATGGTTTGTGATTCCCGAAGCATGCACGCATGGCCTCCCGTTATGCGATGAAGTACGAGCATGATTTATAATTGATTGTCTTCCTTATGAGTGGCGGTCGGGGACGAGCGATGGTCTTTTCCTAACAATCTATCCCTCTAGGAGCATGCATATTAGTACTTTGCTTCGATGGAAAATAAACTTTTCCAATAAGTATGTGAGTTCTTTATGACTAATGTTGAGTCCATGGATTATACGCACTCTCACCCTTCCACCTTTTCTAGCCTCTCTAGTACCACACAACTTTCGTCGGTGCATTAAACCCAACATATACCTTCCTCAAAACAGCCACCATACCTACCTAATGTGGCATTTCTATAGCCATTCCGAGATATATTTCCATGCAACTTCCACCATTTCGTTTTATTATGACACACACTATCGTTGTCATATTGTTCTCATATGCATCAGGCATTCATATAGAGTCATATATTTGTTCTAGTATCGAGTTATAATTCTTGAGTTGTAAGTAAATAAAATTGTGATGATGATCATTATTAGAGCATTGTCCCGTATGAGGAAAGGACGATGGAGGATATGATTCTCCCATAACTAGAGATGAGACTCCAGACTTAAAAAAAGAGAGGCTAAAGAGCCCAAAAAAAGAGGAAAAAGAGCCCAATATATAAATATATATAATGAGAAAAAAGAGAGAAGGGACAATGTTACTATGCTTTTCCACACTTGTGGTTGAAAGTAGCACCATGTTCTTCATAATAGGGAGTCTCCTATTTTTTCACTTTCATATACTAGTGGGAATTTTTCATTATAGAACTTGGCTTGTACATTCCAATGATGGGCTTCCTCAAATTGCCCTAGGTCTTCATGAGAAAGCAAGCTCAATGCACACTCACTTAGTTTTCTTTTGAGCTTTCATACACTTATAGCTCTAGTGCATCCATTGCATGTCAATCCCTACTCACTTGCATCGATATCAATTGATGGGCCTATCCATAGCCAATTAATTTGCCTAGTTGATGTGAGACTTTCTCCTTTTTATCTTCCCCTCACAAACTCCACCATATTCTATTCCACCTAGAGTGCTATATCCATGGCCCACACTCATGTATTGCATGAAAGTTGAAAAATCTTTAGAACATTGAAAGTATGAAAAAATTGCTTGGCTTGTCATCGGGGTTGTGCATGATAAATACTTTGTGTGATGAAGATAGAGCATGACAAGACTATATGATTTTGTAGGGATAACTTTCTTTAGCCATGATATTTTGAGAAGACATGATTACTTTACTTAGTGTGCTTGTAGTATTATTATTTTTATGTCAATATTAAACTTTTGTTTTGAATCTTATGGATCTGAATATTCATGCCATAATAGGAAAGAATACATTGATAAACATGTTAGGTGGCACTCCGCATCAAAAAGTCTGTTTTTTTATCATTTACCAACTCGAGGACGAGCAGGAATTGAGCTTGGGGATGCTTGATACATCTCCAACATATCTATAATTTTTGATTGTTCCATGCTATTATATTATCAATCTTGGATGTCCTATATGCATTATTATGCTATGTTATATCGTTCTTTGGGACTAACCTATTAACCTAGTGTCTAGTGCTAGTTGTTGTTTTTCCCTTGTTTTTTCTTTACAGAAAATCAATACCAAATGGAATAAAACTTCACTATGATTTTTCTTGGACCAGAATACACCCACGAAGCTTCAGGAGGAGACCAGAAGAGCCACGAGGAGGCCACAAGCATAGATGCCGTCCTAGGGGGGTGCCTCTAGGGTTTGTGGGCCCCTCAGGACTCTTTAACCCTAATCATGGCTACATAAATACCCAAATACCCCCCTACACCAGAGGGCACGCCAAAAATACTTTTCTGCCGTCACAAGCTTTTGTTCTTGTGAGATCCCATCTTGGGGCCTTTTTTGGTACTCTGTCGGAGGGCAATTCGATCATGGAGGGCTTCTACATCAACATTGTTGCCCTTCCGATGATGTGTGAGTAGTTTACCACAGACCTATGGGTCCATAACTAGTATCTAGATGGCTTCTTCTGTCTTTTTGATATTCAATACAATGTTCTCCTCAATGTTCTTGGAGTTCTATACGATATAATCTTCTTTTGCGATGCGTTTGTTGAGATCCGACGATTTTTGGTTTTACGATCAGATTATCTTTGAATATTATTTAAGTCTTTTCTGTACTCTTTTATGCATGATTAAGATACCTTTGTATTTCTCTCCGATCTATTGATTTGGTTTGTCCAACTAGATTGATTTATCTTGCAATGGGAGAGGTGCTTTGTGATGGGTTGGATCTTGCGGTGTCCTCACCCAGTGACAGTAGGGGTAGCCGAGGCACATATTTGTATTGTTGCCATTAAGGATAAAAAGATGGGGCTTATATCATATTGCTTGAGCTTATCCCTCTAGCTACATCATGCCATCTTGCATAAGGCTTTACTCCATTCTTGTTAACTTAGTAAAATAGATGCATGTTGGATAGCGTTCTGGAGTAAGAGTAGTAGATGCAGAATCATTTTGGTCTACTTTTCATGGGCATGAAGCCTATATTCATGATCATTGCCTTGTATATCGTCATAACTTTGAGCTTTTCTATCAATTGCTCAACAGTAATTTTTTTACCCACCATATGCATACTTTCAAGAGAGAATCCTCTAATGAAAATTATGGCCCCCGGGTCTATTTCTCATCATATATTTTCAGATCTACAAAACCAAAAATACCTTGATGCACTTTATTTATATTTACTTTGTTTTGCACCTTTACTTATGTTCTATATGTCTCTCTATCAGATCTCACTTTTGCTAGTGATCGTGAAGGGATTGACAACCCCTTTTTCGCGTTGTGTGCAAGTGTTTGTTAGTTTGTGCAGGTGGAACTATTGCAGACTTGGGTGTCCTCCTACCGGATTGATACCTTGCTTATTAATTTAGGGAAATACTTATCCCTACTTTGCTACATCACCCTTTCCTCTTCAAGGGAAAAATCAACGCAAGCTCAAGAAGTAGTAGTAATGCACCCACTACCTTTCAAAGATGTATGACTGCTATATTCTCGATTTTCGTGAAAAGATTGTTGAGGTTTTCATGGATGATTTTTCTGTTTACGGAGCTTCTTTTGTGATTTCCTAAGCAACTTTGATCGAGTTTTGCAGACATGTGAACAAACTAATCTTGTATTGAATTGGGAGAAGTGTCAGTTTATGGTTAATGAAGGCATTGTCTTGGGGCATAAAATTTATGAATGGGGAATTGAGGTGGATAAATCTAAAGTTGATGCAATTGAGAAAATGCCATGTCCTAAAGAAATTAAAGGTATTCGTAGTTTCCTTGGTCATGCTGGTTTCTAGAGGAGGTTTATTAAAGATTTCTAGGCCTCTTACTAATATTTTACAAAAAGAAGCCTTTGAAACACTTAAGAAATCCTTAACTTCTGCACCTATTGTTCAACCACCTGATTGGAACTTGCCTTTTGAAATTATGTGTGATGCTAGTGACTAGGTTGTTGGTGTTGTTTTAGGACAAAGAGTTGATAAGAAATTAAATGGTATCCATTATGCTAGTAAAACTCTAGACAATCCAAAGAAATTACGCTACTACTAAGAAATAATTTTTATCGGTTGTGTTTGCTTGTGATAAATTTAGATCTTACATTGTTAAGTCAAAAGTAATTGTTCACACCGATCATGTTGCTATAAAATATCTTATGGAAAATAAAGATGCTAAACCTAAACCCATTAGGCGGGTTCTCTTGCTACAAGAATTTGATTTGCATATTACTGATACGAAGGGAGCTAAGAACCCCGTACCTGATAACTTGTCTAGTTCAGAAAACATTCTTGATGACCCACTACCTATTGATGATAGCTTCCCTGATGAACAACTAGCTATCATAAATACTTCTCATAATACTCCTTGGTATGTTGACTACGCTAATTATATTGTTGCTAAATTTATACCACCTAATTTCACATACCAACAAAAGAAAAAACATTCTTTGACTTAAGACGTTACTTTTGGGATGACCCACATCTTTATAAAGAAGGAGTAGATGGTATTATTAGACATTGTATACCTGAGCATGAACAGGAACAAATCCTACGGAAGTGTTACTCTGAAGCCTATGGAGGGCACCATGCGGGAGATAGAACTGCACACAAGGTATTACAATATGCTTTTATTGTCCTACTCTTTTCAAGGATGCCCGTAAATTTCTGTTATGTTGTGACAAATGTCAAAGAATTTGTAATATTGGTAAGCGGCAGGAAATGCCTATGAATTATTCACTTGTTATTGAACCATTTGATGTTTGGGGCTTTGACTTTATGGGACCTTTTCCTTCCTCTAATGGGTATACACATATTTTGGTTGTTGTTGATTATGTCACTAAGTGGGTAGAAGCTATTCCAACTAGTAGTGCTGATCATAACACCTCCATTAAAATGCTTAAAGAAATGATCTTCTCGAGATTTGGAGTCCCTAGATATTTAATGACTGACGATGGTTCACACTTTATTCATGGTGCTTTCCATAAATTGCTTGCTAAATATGATGTTAATCATATAATTGCATCTCCATATCATCCTGAATCTAGTGGTCAAGTTGAACTTAGCAATAGATAAATAAAATTAATACTACAAAAAATTGTCAATAGGTCCCGAAAGAATTGGTCTAAGAAACTTGATGATGCTCTTTGGGCCGATAGAACAGCTTATAAAATCCTATGGGTATGTCTCCGTATAAAATGGTTTATGGAAAAGCTTGCAATTTGCCTCTTGAGTTAGAACATAAAGCATATTGGGCAATTAAAGAGCTCAATTACGACTTCAAATTCGCTGGTGAAAAGATGTTATTTGATATCAGCTCACTAAATGAATGGAGAGCCCAAGCCTATGAAAATTCCAAACTATTTAAAGAAATATTTAAAAGATGGCATGACAAAAGAATCCAAAAGCGGTAATTCAAAGTTGGTAAACATGTTCTATTGTACAATTCTCGTTTTAGAGTTTTTTTGCAGGAAATCTTCTTTCCAAATGGGAAGGACTATATATCATCGAAGAACTTTATCACTCTGGAGCCATTAAGATTAATAATGACAAAGGTATCAATCAGAAGGTGGTCAATGGATAAAGAAAAAAGCACTATATTTCAGGTATGCCTATTAATGTTGAAACTAACATTATCAAAACCATGACACTGGAGGAACACATAAAAGAAACCTTCCAGAACACTCCAAAACCCTGAAAAGGAAGAGGTATGTGATAGGGTAGGTAAACGGACTCCAATAAATCCATAAAAATATTTTCTGTCAGTTTTAAAAATTAGAAAAAAAAACAATTGGGAAGGCAACCCAGGTGCCCACAAGGCACCAGGGCGCGCCTGCCCCACACGGCGCTCCCTGGTAGTGGGCCCCTCGAATACCTTCCCGACTTCGTTTCCCAAGATAAAAATATTTATATATACCTCGAATGGTTTGACCATCGTATCGCGAAGAAATCCTCTATTCTTGTTTTGTGTTGTTTTCCTGGCAGAATTGAAAATATGTCATCTCAAGATTCGGAGGGAGAAAGCTATGTTGACGATTATATCGCAAACCCTAAGGTCTATGGGGAGGTGGATCATTACGGTTGGACAATGGATGAGGAGGAATACGTCAACATGGAGAAAACAAGGGATGATAGCTCTAATGAAGATGAAGATCCACTACCTCAACCTGGAGATATGCACGTAAGAAGTAAAGCCTTCCTAACAAAGGAAACAAACATAAAGCTGAATTTATCCCATCTCGTTTTCTACAGGAGAGCAAGGAGGAATTATGCAAAAGGGTATTAAAGCTTGAGCTAGAGAATGATGATCTAAGGGAGGAAAATTTTAGCCTCAGACGCAAGCTTGAGAAAAAGACGGTCTCATCACCACCACCTTCATCATCGTCACCAAAGAAGGAGACTTGAGTACACAGGTATGGGCACTCCCCTTAGCTTGTGCCAATCTTGGGGAGATGCCCTGGTATCATATCGCCATCACTTTTATTACCTTTACCTATCTCAATTCGATCTTTAGCTATTTCGTGATTTAGTTAAATAAAAGTTTAGTATGATCTATTTTCTAGTGCTAGTTTCATGATCTTTATATCCATGTAATCAAGTGAGAGTTATATAATAAAGATTAGTTTGATTTTTGCTTCCTTACTTTTATGTTCCAATCTAACTAATGGAGAATAATGAAAAACATGATATGCTTATCTTATGGTAAGTAATGACATCACATAAGGAAAAGTATAAGTGGTAAATTCTATTGGAAGTTGACAAACATAGCATTGGTCAATGATGCAATTCATGAAAGAATTAATAAGGGAAGATAAGATTCACATGCAAATATACTATCTTGGACATATTTTATGATGTGAGCCCACACTAAATATCTTATAACAAATTGTTGACATTGGACAAGGAAGACAACATAATGATTTATGTTTGTTCATATTCACATAGAAGCTATATTGTCATAGATCCTCCAACATGGGGTGCTTTCCCAACATCTTTTCTATCCAAAAATCCGCACTAAGTAGAGACACTACTTGTGCATCCAAAAACCTCAAACCCAAATTCATGTTTTGAGAGTCCACCATACGTACCTATGGATTGAGTAAGATCCTTCAAGTAAGTTGTCATCAGTGCATAAGGCAATAAAAATTGCTTCTTAATGTGTTTGATCTTTTCGTGTAAAGGAAAATAAGTGTTGTACAAACTTGTGGTGGCAAAGTAATAAAAGCGACGGACTGCATAATAAAGGTTGCTATCATATGGGGCAATATAACGTGATGTTCTTTTTCATTAAGGGATTGTGCAACAAAACAAAAAACCGCATGACAACCTCTGCTTCTCTCTATGAGGGGCCTATCTTTTAATTTTATGCAAGAGTCAAAGTATTTTCCTCTATTCCTTTTTGTTTTTCTTTTTGGCAAGCATCATGTGATGGGGAAAGATCGAGGCACATATATCTAGTTGGATATGAGTGAGCATGAGTTATTATTGTTGATATCACCCTTGAGGTGAACAAGTTGGGAGGCAAAACTATAAGCCCCTATCTTTCTATGTGTCCGGTTGAAACTTTTTGGTCATATACATGTTGTGAGTGTTAGCAATTATAGAAAACTAAATAATGGTTGAGTATGTGGACTTGCCAAAAGGCTCCGATACGGTACCCTTCCTAAAAATATGATGACTTGCAATTGCAAAGTTGGCTGAGAACAGTTTGTTAGCTTTCAATAAAGTTTATGCTTTCTACATTGATGTTGTGATGAATTGTTACTTGTTCATGAGAAGTTATACAACAAGGTTTTAGATAAAGTTTGTTGCTATTATAATAATAAGCATTATGCTAATATGTCCGTATTTTTTTATTGACACCTCTCTCTCTCTCTATAAACATGTGGACATGATATTCGACATCGGCTTTCGCTTGGGGACAAGCGATGTCTAAGCTTGGGGGAGTTGATACGTTCATTTTGCATCATGTTTTCCTTCTATTATTTATATTTATTTGTGATCTATAACACTTTAAGGAGTAATTCTAATGCCTTTTCTCTCATAATATGCAAGGTATACATAAAGAGGGAGAATACCGGCAGTTGGAATTCTGGACCTGAAAAAGCTATGTTAGAGATGCCTATGCTGAACATCTCCAAATGAGCTGCAATTTTACGGAGAATTATTTTGGAATATATAAAAATATTGGAGAAAAGAACTACCAAAGGGGGAAGCCAGGTGCCCACAAGGCACGAGGGCGCACCAGGCCCCTCTAGCACGCCCTGGTGGGTAGTGGGGGGCCCTGGCCCACCTATGGTGCCCATCTTCTAGTATATAAGGTCTTTTGACCTAGAAAAAAAAATAAGGGGAGGACTTTCGGGACGAAGCAACGCCGTCTTGAGGCGGAACTTGGGCAGGAGCACTTTTGCCCTCCGGTGGAGCGATTCCGCAGTGGGAACTT
Organism: Aegilops speltoides; assembly: GCA_021437245.1. Lineage (NCBI taxonomy): Eukaryota > Viridiplantae > Streptophyta > Magnoliopsida > Poales > Poaceae > Aegilops > Aegilops speltoides. The sequence goes on along the minus strand of CM038145.1, from coordinate 317,850,315 downwards.
CCCTCCGGGAGGGGAAAATCGAAGCCATCTCATCACCAACAACCCTCTCATCTTCGGGAGGCCAATCTTCATCAACATCTTCAATAGCACCATCTCATCTCAAACCCTAGTTCATCTCTTGTGTTCAATCTTTGTACCAGAACCTCAGATTGGTACATGTGGGTGACTAGTAGTGTTCATTACACTTTGTAGTTGATGCTAGAAGGTTTACTTAGTGGAAGATTACATGTTTAGATCCATTATGCTATTTAATATCCCTCTGATCTTGATCATGAATATTATTTGTGAGTAGTTGCCCTTGTTCTTGAGGCCACAGGAGAAGTCATGTTGCAAGTAATCATGTGAATTTGATATTCGTTTGATATTTTGATGATATGTATGTAATGATTCCCTTATTGGTGTTATGTGAACGTCGACTACATGAAACTTCACCATCTTGGGCCTAAGGGAATGCATTGTGGAGTAGTTATTAGATGATGGGTTGCTAGAGTGACAAAATCTTAAACCCTAGTTTGTGCGGTATTTAGTATGGGGCTGATTTGGATCCATATGTTTAATGCTATATTTTTGATTATTATCATAATTCTTCTTTCATAGTTGCGGATGCTTGTAAGGGGGTTAATCATAAGTGGGAGGCATATTCAAGTAAGAACAACACCCAAGCACCAGTCCACCCACATATCAAATTATCAAAGTAGTGAACTCGAATCAAACCAACATGATGAAAGTGACTAGATGAAATTCCCGTGTGCCCTCAAGAATGCTTTGCTTATTCTAAGAGAACGTTTTGGCATGTCCTTTGCTACAAAGAGGATTGGGCTAACTTTCCGCACTTGTTTTGTCGTTACCATTACTTTCATGTTATGAATTATTTTACTATCGAACTACTTGTTATTGAAAATTTCAGTGCTTGCAGAAATTACCTTGTTGAAAACCGCTTGTCATTTCCTTCTGGTCCTCGTTGGGTTTGACACTCTTACTTCTCAAACGGACTACAATTGATCCCCTATACTTGTGGGTCATCAGCAAGGCAGTTATTGATGAAGGAATTCATCATCTAGTTGGACAAATTTGTCAGCTTGCCTCACAATCAACTGGTCATGAAATTGCCACCGAAGACACAACAACAAAAGCATCAATGCAAATTCGTCAGCCAGAAGCACCATGTGTCATCATAGACCTAGACCTCCTCATCAACCTACATTAGAAGATTGACGTGAATCATGTTTGGACAAAGCATCAACTTGCCGCTATACATGTAAATATGACAGTGAAGCATAATGCTGTCCGCAAGAATCACTACTACACCCATGAGATATTTGATAGAACATAGGCCATTTGATCACATCTGAAGACGGATGAAGAACTTGTCACGGTGGACTTCAACATGAACTTTGATTGGTCAATGCCGCCCAAGAAGAAGTTCAAGAAAGTTCAAGTTCCTCCTCCCGTCCCAAGCTCAGTGTCTCCTTCATGCTCCACTAATGAAAATAAAGATGTTGAAGACACTGTTGCATGCCCTTCTGCTTCAGTGACCTCAACACCAACGCTGGAGCTCCTCCAGATTCATCGAAATGCTATTTTTAGGGGCGTTAGTCCTCAGTTTCATCCTTGGTCATTAGATGACAAAGGGGTAGAAATTTGAGAGTTAGTCTTCAAGCGGGTCTCCTATATATGGGTTGTTTTTGCTAAGAGGAAACTCTTGGTTTTCATTTTATTCGCTCTTTGATGAGTTGTAACTTAATAGGTCATCTGACTCTTTTGCTAACACACATATGCATGCTCCGGTCCTTAATACTATATGCCCATGCATGTTGTATTTCATCAAACACCAATTTTCATCATGCATTCAAATTCTTCAATATCTTGTGATCATCCATGATTGGATTCCAAGATATAGGGGGAGATCTCCTCAATTCCAACCTTCCATGTGCATTTGCATCCCAAAGAAAGTTCATCATATGCACATGTTCAGGGGGAGTTCCTCAATATCTTGTAACTAATTTCTTCATACTCCCTAGTCTGTCCTTACACTTCCCTAATTTTAATCCCATCGAAAACTTAACCAATTTGTCACCACTCACAAAAAAGGGGGAGATGGTAAGTCCATCAAATGCCCATTAGTAGTTTTGCAATATTGAAGACAAATAGGTTGATGGACTACAGTGTTTGTGAGTGTACACAAGAGATATAGTCCTTGAAGATTTGGTTTAACCTACGGAAGACAACTATCGGATATCGGGTTCCGGCAAAACCCTTAAGGTTCAAACTCTGGGGTGCGCACGAAGATCTTCTCCCTACCGAAACACGCCCACAACCTTGCCGCAATTCTAAGCTAGATCGATGTACAACACAAGAGACATGAGGTTTATACTGGTTCGGGCCACCGTTGTGGTGTAATACCCTAATCCAGTGTGTGGTGTGGTGGATTGCCTCTTGGGCTGATGATGAACAATACAGAGGAAGAACAACCTCGCGAGGAGAGGTGTTCTTGTGGTGGTGTGCTTGAGGAGGGATCGACCCGTCTCTCTTGGTTCTAGATGAGATGCCTTCTACTATGGTGGTTAGCTCTATTTATAGAGGCCCTGGTCCTCTTCCCAAATATTGAGAGGGAAGGGAGCCAACAATGGCCATTTCAAAAGGGGAAAACTAGTATAGGCTATCCTGACTAAAGGTGGTCTTCGACTGCCAAAGGTCCTGGCGATGACGCCGTCTTGGGCTCGACGGTGACCTCAGTCCTGCCGTCATGCTGGTCTGGTCTCGTTGCACCGATATGGAAACCTTTGCCTGATGCCTCAGTACTCCATGCCTGCGCTTGACCCCTTTGCACCAAAGAGGAAACGAGGACACTGCGCAGGCTGGCGCCCGCCTGGTCTTGATCGTCATGGCTTGCGTCATGAGCACCTCGCGAGGCACCCCTTGCCTTGATCTCTTCGCCTCCTTGTGAGCCTGCCTGGTGAGGCCGTCCCTGAGGAGGCCTTACGTCGTCTGCCCCGCGAGGCTTGGCCCCTCGCGAGGGTCTTGAACTTGGGTTGAAGACGGGCCGCACTAGGCCACTTGCTGACCCATGCTGCAGGCCGCAGGCAGGCAAGTCTGGGGACCCCCATTCCCAGAACGCCGATAGTAGCCCCCGGGCCGAAGGCGTGCTCAGACTTGGCTTAGCAGCGAAGCCAAAGGGCAAGTGCGGAGCGCCGCAGGCCCCAACAGCCTGCGGCCTTGGTCGCTGCATGTCGGTTGATTGGAAGTGGGTGTCTCTGCTTCCCCATGCTGCCTCGGCAACTGCCCTATTTGATGAGTCCCTACTGCATGCAAAAAGAGTCATGATTACCTGCAATCGTGGAGGTCGACTGTTGAACTCCCTTGGGCTATAAGTACGGAGGGGCGAGAGCCCCCGTTGTCCATCTCCCCTTGCTTCGCTTGCTTCTTCTCCCTTGCACCACCTTCATTCTCGACGCCAATGACTCCGGCCCGCAGATTCTCAACCGGAGAGAAGGGGAAGGCCCCCCAGGAGGGGCTTGGCCCGCTCTCGCCGAAGAAACGGCCGGTCCCATGCAGCCCTGATGAGGTTGCGTGGCCAGAGACGACGAGGCCTTGGTGCGAGCGGCCGCCCCGTGGGTTCCCGCTGCCCTTGTACGCCCGGGCTGAGGGCCCCGAGAAAGAGACGGCGAGCGGCGCCGCCCGCGCCGCAAGAGAGGTCGATGAGCCGTGGCGGTGCACGCCGTTGCTCCTGGAGTCCACGCCGCCGACTCCTCTCGCAAGCTCGTGCTTCACGCTGCGATGCCCCCAAGCACCTGGATCCGCTTCCCTTCATTCTTCGCCATCGAGATGCCGCCGAGGGGGCCTCTTGAGCTTTGGCTGCAACACGCCGACTGCGGCACTCCGGCGACCGGAGCGGAGGTTGAAGTCATTGCTCCGGGCAAGGTCTTAATGACCCAAGGCTGGGGCGAGGTCGCCCGGGTCTGCCGAACAGGGGGTGCCCTCGTGATTCATTTTGAATACGATGGCGCCTCCTTGATGCTCTTCAAGGTCTTCGATGTAGAAGGCCGCCGACTGGAGTGCTGCCCCAGAGGAGGCAGTCAGGACATCGACATGGCCGGGGCCAGGCCTGCCGCTCGCTTCCCCAATGACTCCTCCTTTAGCAGCAGCAACGCTTGGGAGTCCAGCGGCTCTCCCAAGATCTTCGTGACTCCGGAGATGAGCGACGACAGTTACGTGCCCCCGAGCTCGCGCCGAGCCCGGAGCAAAGTGGCTGCATGAGGCCGTCGTCGCGGATGATCTGGATAGGGTTGACGCCGGCCTCCCGTGGCCGACTGTTGATGATGGCGTCGGCCAAGGAGGCATGTGTAGTTAGGGCTCCTTAGGATTCGCGTCTTTTGTTCCCTGTGAGGAATCGAGAGAACACCCCGTGGGGGCATGTAAAGGGTCCGTGATGTATTTTGTTGATATTATCCTTATTATGCAGTAGTGCGAATGTCTGTCCTGTCCTGACTTGGTTCCCCCTTTCTAACCTCATGACGACTTGGTGCTCTACGCTGACAGGTCCCGGTCCCCAGGCAGGCTTCAGCCGTCGCTGGTATGCCAGGTCGCGATGCCGTGGTCTAGGTCAGGAGGTGAGCGGCCCGAGGTCTAGTAAGAGCCCCTGAGGCGCGACGCTCAGGAGGTCCCCTTTAGTGCACAAGCAGCCGCCGAAAGGTGAGAAAGGAAGGCAACGTCGCTGTCACAGATGTGACAGCCTGGTTTTTGCCCTCTCTTCTTTGCCTGGTTTTCAGTTGGTTTGAATTTGAGTTTGGAGTTTTTGAAACTTTCATTTGGACTTAACCACTTGGGTACCCCTTGACTTTCACCCAAGTACTTCAACTCCTTCTCAAACCATCACTCCCTCTCTGGTTCACCTCATAGTATCTTTTCGAATATTTTTCTGTAATGAAAAATATTCAATTTCCCCTCCTAAACCCTAGCTAGCCCTTTGTGCTCCAAAGCAACCCTAATTTTTATTGCCCATAAAATCCTGAGAAAAATCCCAATTATTCTTTGAACCCTAGGGCACCTCTCTAAGCAAAAATATTTCATCACTTTTTGGAATATTCTGGCTACAGAAAATATTTTCATTTCTGGACAGAAATGGTAGTTTCTACATCAACTACCATTTTACTAGCTCCATTGTAGCTGGTTTTTCTTGTGCATCTTCACCTTAGTAAGTGATGGCTAGCCTCCAAAGCCCAGCCCTCAACTCCCAGTGGTTTGACCACAGTAAACCTCCAAAGTTACTGTCCAGAAACTTACTTGGAGTATAAACTCATTTCTACTGCACTTGGATCCCAACCCAATCATGGTAATCCTCAAAACTACCACAGACTACACTCCAGACATGAAGTTTGCGCTTACATTGGCCTGATGTCATAGTTCACGCGGTGACCACGTTCGTCCAGGCGTGCTGGCATGCAAAACACGCACTCTGAGTGCCGCCGAGCGCTCTGTTGCGCGCGTGCTCGCTGCCCCGCCTGCCCGAGCGTGCCAAGCCGCACCACCATCATCGTCTTCACTCACTTAACTCCGCCCTGGCACTCGCCGATGCCGGAGCTCGCCGCAGCGGGCACGGGCACGGTCCGTCCAATGCCACAATGCGCGGCTCACTGTGCTCGTCATCTTCCTCTCGCCCCTGTGTTCGTCTGTGCTCGCCAACAGTTCCCGCGTGAGCTACGTCTTCTTCCCCTCTCTCTCTCTCTAACGCCGTTCGTCGCTGGGCGCCGTGGACAGGTGTCCTCCGGTGGAGCCTGAACCCCCCTCGCCGCTCGCCTAGAAATACGGTCACCCCAGCCTCCTCGAGCACCCGCATCCACTCTCACACACCCCACAAGCTAGTAGAAAGCCGTAGCCCGATCGGGCAGGCCACTGGCTGCCGTCCCCGAGCTCGAGCTTGCCGGCAATCCCCTTGGGTCGTCCCCACAGCTCCAGCCCTTCACAGGCCAGGGCAACCCTTCCAGGGCCTCCGCCCGTCTACGGTGGTGCCGTTCCGCCCGGTTGGAGCCCCTGGAGTTGCCCCTAGTCACTGTCGTCTTCATCTCCGGCGACCGCTGCCCTCTGCCTCCGCTGGAGAGGCTATTTCTGAGGCTATTTCGTCTCCTCTATCGATTCCCCCCTCTTGTTTTGGCCCAAGAGCGAAGCCCCGCCGTTCCCTGTTTCCCTCTCCCCCTCCACCTGACCGTACTAGCGGGGCCTGCTAGTCAGCCACTCTACATGCGCGTGAAGCGGTACGAGTGGTGGTGTCCTAGGATTTTGCGCATTCGACGTAACCCCCCAGTCTGTTTAATTTTAATTCAAATTTCATTTAAATTCAGAGAACTTCAAACAGCCACAACTTTTTATCTATAAGTCCAGATGCATTTATTCTTTTTGCATTGTGTTCTTTGTCCAAAAATCTAGCAGCTCACCAATGATGGGATTTTTCCCTACTGTCTAGATTTTCTGGTGAATTTCAGAAGGTTTCTTGATGATTTCTTTTGTGTTTTTATTTATTTTCAGAAGAGCAGGCTTGTCTTGAGGATCACCAGGAGGCTTGTGAACCTCATCTGCACTAAGGCAAGCCACAACAACATTTTCATAGTGCCACTTCAATATTTGTGATTTTCCTACTTGAAAAAATGATTATTCATGCATTTAAATTATTAATAAGTTAATTATATTCTATTAGATGCTTGTTATAGTAAATATGCTTGATTTACAGAAAGTTTGTAGTGAACCTAGATAGTAAGCTAACAAAGATTTAGTTATGGGTGATGAGAAGATAATATGGCTATGGAAATAAATAAATAGTGAGATTATTTTGCATTATTAAAAAATGATAAATTTGCTAGAAACGATTCTGGTTAAAGTGAGGCTTGATCTTAACCAGAAGAGTATCATGAGATGTTGATTGCTCAGTGAGAGCATAGTTGACTCAGTTATTTTCGTTGATATGTGATGCATATGTTGGTGATGCATGTCATGGCATTATGACGCCGGTTACTTTCACTTTAAGTTGAACCTGATAATAACTCAACTTGAATATGTTGTTGACTAGGTCATGGTGCCGCTGAATCGAGTCTTTCCCAGTGCAACCACATTTGCCGGTATGGGACGGACTTTATTCGTTTCATTGTCATGTCTCTGGTCGGTGCCTCCATCTAGGGAAGGTTATGGGCGTGCTGTACCCTGGCCCGGTAAGCAGGCATAACCTTGTGATCCTGTTGTTAAGTTTTTGGTACCGGGTCCCAATGTGGATCGTGGCCACGATGGTGGTCGTTGTGCCTTTGGTAGACACGGGGCAACCCAGGACTAGCCCGATGGGGATCGAGTCGGACTGGCCGGGAGAGTGTCATGGCAATGGAGTGGTTTCGTCGAAATGCCGTTGGTCCACCCGAATGTGAGTGCGAGGCCATGGGTTCCATGGTGTGGGTCCAGTGCACTACCTCTGCAGAGTGTATTAATCTATTGATAGCCGAGTCCACGTTTAAGGACACGCTTGAAAGTAGGTCACACCATGGGTCAACATTTAATGAATTTTGCACACTAAGTATGAAGTTTGCATTGTGGTGGTGGCGGAAAGGCCATCATGTTGAGTTGGACCGGATGTGGTCGTGGTTGTGATCGCCGTAAGGATCACGGGCCATTTATTGGTCGTGGTTGTGATCGTCGTAAGGATCATGGGCCATTTATTGGTCGTGGTTGTGATCGCCGTAAGGATCACGAGCCATTTATTGGTCGTGGTTGTGATCGCCGTAAGGTTCACGGGCCATTTATTGGTCGTGGTTGTGATCGCCATAAGGATTACGAGCCATTTATTAGTCGTGGTTGTGATCGCCATAAGGATAACGAGATTGTCTCTGGGTTTGAAACGTTTGTGATCCGGAAATGATCACGTTCGGTAAGCCAGTTCGAGGGACGATTATCACAAGAGCATGGTCACAACATGTTGGATATATTGTTCATTGTTATTAATTGGTTAATTGTCATATTGTTTGTCATTATGTTTATGCTTGCCGTGAGCTTGCAAGTACATTCAATGTACTGACCTGGCGTGTCATGCCAGATTTCAGGAAAGTCCCGTTGGAGAGGAGAGCTGTCCGAGTCTAGATCGTGTCCACATCGGTGTCCCTGTGCTATGGAGTTCCGCTACGACGTTGTTCCGCTGCCACGTAGTTGTCATGAACGAGACCTCTTTATGTTCACTAAATATTGTACATATTGTTCAGCCGCACCGTGTGTGCCGCTTAGCTTCGCTAACTATTGTAACATAAACTCTAATCCGCTAGCATCAATAAAGCGGTTGTTTTTAGTACCAAGTTGTTGTGTGTTGCCAGAAGACAAGGTCTCTGGACTGGCAATGCATGGTAAACCGGTTGCTCTGAGACGGGGTGCCACAACAGAGCCGCATTAAGTGGAGATTCTGTGCCGCATCGATTAGTTATTCCACGCGCGAAACTTATCTCAAAAACATGGAGTCGCTTCTTCGCGTTGCGCCGGACTTGTGTATTGGCCGCTGGGATGTAGCTGGGTTAGGCCCTCTTGAGCTTCCACTCTCTTCCTCATACTCTCCTTTGTGCGCTACGTCCTTAGGTCCCGGATCTCGAGCGAGCTCAGCCACCACTGGTATGCCAGGTCGCGATGCCGTGGACAAGGCCAGGGGTGAGGGCTGGAGAGCCAGTAAGAGCTCTTGAGTCGCGATGCTCAGGAGCCCCCCTTTTAACGCGCAAGCGGACCGCGTGAGAAAGAGAGAGAGAGCTCGTGATTCCACCAGCTGTAGACCTTGTCGGATTTCGGGTTCCGGCAGACCCTTGAGGTTCGAACACTGGGGTGCACACGGAGATCACACCCTCAGCCTACCCATGTCTCACCGCCTCGCTAGGATCTAAACTACACGAAGAACAACACTAGGGACACAAGATTTATACTGGTTCAGGCCACCACTGTGGTGTAATACCCTACTCCAGTTTGTGGTGTGTGGATTGCCTCTGGGCTGATGAGTAACAGTACAAGGGAAGAACAGCCTCGCGAGGGTCTGTTCTTTGTTGAGGAGATGAACTACTAGGGGAGTTCAGTCGCGTCTCTCTGTGTCTTGGATGCGGATCCGATCATATCTCTCCCCTACTCTGTGGGTGGCTAGTTCTATTTATAGGCGAAGGCCCCGGGCCTCTTCCCAAATATTGAGCGGGAAGGGCGCCAACAATTGGCCATTTTGAAGGGGAACATATAGTACACTTATCCTGACTAAAGTTGGTCCTCGCCTGCCAAAGACCCCGACGATGACGCTGGCTTGGGCTCCACGATGACCTCCGTTCTGCCGTCCTGCTGGTCTTGGTCTTGTTGCACTGAAATGGTTAGCTTTGCTTGATACCCTTGCCTGCGCTTGCCCCCTTTGCACCAAAGGGGAAACAAGGACTCTGCGCAGGCCGGCGCCTGCCTGGCGTCCGCCTGGCTTTGGTCGTCATGCCTTGCGTCACGGGCACCTCGTGAGGTACCCCGCCTTGATCTCTCCGCCTCCTCGCGAGCCAGCCTGACGAGGCGCGCTGAGAAGCCTCTGTCGTCCGCCCATGAGGCTGGACCCTCGCGGGTCTTGAGCATGTGTTGATGTAGATGGGCGTCTTGGGCCTCCTTGAAACCACGCCAGCGGGCGCGGAAGGCAAGTCTAGGTACCCCCTTTCCCAGAACACCGACAGTAGCCCCCGGGCCCAAGGCGCGCTTGGACTTGGCTTAGCAGAGACGCGAAGAGGCAAGTGCGAAGCGCCGCGGACCCCAATAGCCTGCGGCCTTGGGCGCTGCGTGGCGGTTGATTGGACATGGGCATCCCTGTTCCCCCACGCCTCGGTAGCTGCACGATTTGACAAGTCCCTGCATGCAAAACGGGTCATGATTACCTGTGATTGTGGAGGCCGACGGTTGGCTTCCCTTGGCTATATGTACGGAACGGCGCGAGCCCTTCCAATCCATCTCTTCCCGCTACTCTTCGGCTTCCTCTTCGTCCTTGCTCCTTCCTTCGCCAATGGCACCGATCCGCCAGTTTTCCGCCGAAGAGAAGGGGAAGGCCCCCCGAGAGAGTCCTGTCCCACTTCCTCCGAAGAAACGGCTCATCCCTTGCCACGGGGTAGGGGGTGCTTGGCAGGAGGTGTCGAGGCCATGGTTCGAGCGGCCGCCGCCGGAATTCCCACTACCCTTGTACGCCCGGATCGAGGGCCCCGAAGATGCTGGCGCCGAGCAGCATCGCCAGAGGCGCCGTCGCCGCCGGCGGATCACGGCGGTGCGCGTCGTTCCTCTTGGGGTTCACGCCACGTGCTCTACTCGCGAGCTCGTGCTTTACGCCGCCTCGCCTCCTCGGTCTTGGATTCGCCTCCCTCCTTCCTTCGTCTTCGAGATCCCGCCGAGGGGGCCTATCGAGCTTTGGCTGCAGCATGCTGGCTGCAGTGCCCCTGCGACCGAAGCGGAGGTCGAGGTCGTCGCACCGGGCAGGGTCTACCTGATCCATGGTTGGGGTGAGATCGCCCGGGTCGGTAGGACGGGTGGCGCCCTCGCAATCCACCTCGAGTACGATGGCGCCTCCCTGATGTTCTTCTAGGTCTTCGACGCGGAGGGGCGCCGGCTGGAGTGGTACCCTGAGAAAGGCGGCCGGGATCCTGCCGCGGCGAGGACTAGGCTCGTCAACCGCCTCCCCAGCAGCTCCTCAGGCAGCGGAGGATCCAGCAACTCCGCCGAGCTCCTCGTGACCCCGGAGACGAGCGACGACAGCTACGAGCCCCCGTGCTTGCGTCGCTCCCGGAGCAAGGCGGGCTCGTCGGGCCGCTGTCGCCACTGATCTGTATGGGCTTGGCGCCGGTGGCTAACGGCCCACTGTTGATGATGGCGTCTCTTGCGGTGGCGCACGTAGTTAGCACTCCTTAGGATCTACTCCATTTGTTCTCTGCAAGGATCAAAGAATACACCCTGCGGGGGTTTGTAAGGTGCTTGTAGTTCCGTTTGTTAATATGATCCTTATCATGAAGTGGTGAGGGGTGCTCGTCCCGTCTTAGCTTAGTTCCTCCTTTCGAACCTCGCGAGGACTTGATGCTCTGCGCTGACAGGTCCCGGTCCCAAGGCAGGCTTCAACCGTCGCTAGTATGCCAGGTTGCGATGCCGTCGTCAAGGCCAGGAGGTGAGCAGTCTGGGGTCCAGTAAGAGCCCCTGAGTCGCGATGCTCAGGAGGTCCCCTTTAGCGCTCAAGCAGCCATCACTTGGTGAGAAAGGAGTGTGACATTGCTAAAAACGGAACTGCATTAGGTGCGAGGTTGGTGCTGCGATGGCCAGTGCTTCTAGGGGATGACTTATCTCGGGGGTCAGAAACCACTCCTTGCCGCAGCGCCGGGCCCGCGCGTTGGCAGCCGAGGAGTTGCATGGCGAGGTCCCCCACGTGCCTCTTCCCTCTCGTCTTTGCTCCCCTTCGTGCTCTACGTCCTCAGGTCCCGGCCCTCAAGCGGACTCAGCCGTCGCTGGTATGCCAGGTCGCGATGCCGTGGTCAAGGCCAGAGGGTGAGGGCTGGAGAGCCGGTAAGAGCCCATGAGTCGCGATGCTCAGGTACCCCCCCCCTTTAATGTGCAAGCGGTTCGCGTGGACGAGAGCGAAGGAGGCGCCGCGGAGGCCTCGTCGGACGCTGCTCCTTAAAGCGATCCTGCGAGTTCATCATGAGAAAAAACAAGGGTTTGCCGTTACAACTGCCGGCCAGCTGTTGGTTGCTCTAGGAGGGTGACGAGGCACTGAAGTATTGGTGAGGTGGCGCCCTGCGGGGTTGCCGCGGCCAGAGCTCATACGTCCAGGTTTGTCGTTGTTGCAGGGACGGACCCATGCGCAAGCGTCGTGCCGTGAGTGAGCAGCTCCATCAGTTGGTGTCAATCGAGCGGGTGATTAGGTCAAGAACGTTAGCCATGAAGGAGCAAATTCATTTAGATAGACGCAGAAAGAAACGATCACCGCTGGGTCGGGCCCGAGCGTCCTTGGGGATGATGCAGCCCGAGGGGCGCCCCCGATAAAGTAAGCTGAAAACATGAACTAAAGGGGATACATGCTGCAAGGACGGACCCACGGCACAGAATGATGCAGCCACAGGCGCTCCTGCTGAAAATGAAACAGGAAGGATGTCACCTGGTGATGTTGAAGATGGAGGGATGCTGAAGTAGCGGACGGCGTGCGCTGCAGGAGATGATCTTCACGAGCCCACGGGCCCAGGGGCCTCGGGGGGCTCCGGGGGCGCTGGCGGCTCCTCGCGGACCATCTCCATCTCCGCCAGGACTGCGGAGTGCCTGACTGCCTGAGCCTCCAAGATGCTCCTCATAAGGCGCTGACGCACCGCAGCCGCGTACGGCAGGCTGTAAGTCATGCGAACATAGCTGTGGGGTGCGCCTTCGCAGTGCCCCACGCGTGAGGGCCAGAGGCGCTCCTGAGAGGCGGCTCGGTTGAGTCCTGGTATGTCGATGCAGACGCGCAACCCACCATCCTCGCCTGGATGGGGAGCTAAGGCGGGCAAGCGGCGGCTGCCACTCATGACTCTTGACTCCTGTAGCTCCTGAATGATCCCGCTGATAAATTCTTGAGGGTTCGGCCCTCCTTGCCTTGCTTCCTCCTGAGGGAAACATGCGTTGAAGCACGCCTCCAAGTGGTGCCTGAGCGCCTCCCTCGTAATCTTAGCAAAGTTGATGGCCCTCCAGAAGAGAGCCCCCGAGCCCTGCTCGAGGAGGGCACCGAGTGCGCCTTCCTATGCGATAGAAGGATGTGCCCCCTAAACGGGCGCGGACCCTGAGGGGCCTGCCTCCCGAGGGGTCGGGCCAGGCGATGTCTTCTTCTTCTTAGGAGCAGCCTCGGGAGGCCTCCCGTTCCTGTGATCTCGGTCTTCAATCGATGTGGCTTGGAAAGCGCATTCCAGAGAACACACATCGTCTCTCTCTTCACAAGGCACAGTGATGACTCCGCCGCTTCCTGGCATCTTGAGGACGTTGTAGCCGTGATGGGTCACGGCCATGAACTTGGCCAGGGCTGGGTACCCGAGGATGGCGTTGTACGGCAGGCGGATGTGAGCGACGTCGAAGTCAATGAGCCCGGTGCGGTAGTTGTCGCGCTTCCCGAAGGTAATAGGAAGGCGGACCTGCCCTATCGGAACCGTGGAACCATCGGTGACTCTTGAGAAAGGCGTGGTTGGCTGCAGCTGATTGTATGGCACTTGGAGATTGTTGAACATTTCGACAGATAGGACATTGAGCCCTGCTCCACCATCGATGAGGGTCCTGGTGACTTGCACATTGCTGATGATTGGGGAACAAAGCATCGGGAGGACTCCTGCTGTGGCCGCGCACTTGAGCTGATCCGCTGAACTGAACGTGATAGCACACGATGACCACCTGAGAGGGTGTGTGGCCTCAAGCTTGGGGAGGACTGCATTCACTTCGCGGGCAAACTGCTTGAAGATGCGCTGAGAGGCCGGGGCTTGTGCGCCGCCCAAGATGCATGCGATTGCGCGTGGCTCCTGGAAGCCTCCAGCCCCCTCGTCCTGGTGATGGTGTTCGTTCCTCCTTGGCTATGGTGGTAGAGGAGGGAGGCCCGCATTGCCTTGTGGGTGATCCTCGCGAGGCTGATCCCTCCAACCCTCCTCGCGAGGTGGGTCCCTCCAACCTCCCTCACGAGGCTGGTCCTGCCAGCGGTCCTCGCGAGGTCGGTCACGCTATCCTTGGCGAGGGCCACGGTCTTCCCATCTCCACCTCTTCCTCCTCCTCGGCCATAGCCCCTGTGAGGGAGTCCTGGACTAGGGGGTGTCCGAACAGCCGGACTATCATCGTCCGCCGGACTCCAAGACTACGAAGATACAAGATTGAAGACTCCGTCCCGTGTCCGGATGGGACTTTCCTTGGCGTGGAAGGCAAGCTTGGCGTCTGGATATGTAGATCTCCTACCATTGTAACCGACTACTGTGTAACTCTAGCTTCCTCCGGTGTCTATATAAACCGGAGGGCTTTAGTCCGTGAGGACACAACATACATTACAACAATCATACCATAGGCTAGCTTTGGGGTTTAGCCTCCTTGATCTCGTGGTAGATCCACTCTTGTACTACCCATATCATCAATATTAATCAAGCAGGGCGTGGGTTTTACCTCCATCGAGAGGGCCCAACACAGGGTAAAACATCGTGTCCCTCGTCTCCTGTTACCATCCGCCTAGGCGCACAGATTCGGGACCCCTACCGAGATCCGCGGTTTGACACCGACATTGGTGCTTTCATTGAGAGTTCCTCTGTGTCCTCACCGATAGGCTCGATGGCATCTTCAACCAACAACGCTGTCCAGGGTGAGACTTTTCTCCCCGGACAGATCTTCGTATTCGGCGGATTCGCACTGCGGGCTAATTTGCTTGGCCATCTGGAGCAGATCGAAAGCTTCGCCCGGCGTCGGTCGATTCGGAAGTCTAAACTTCACGGCCGGCGTCCGTGGAGACTTGATCTTCGGCGGGCTCGAGCCCTTGCCGCGCGCGCCGCCTTTATTCGATGGGCATGATCTGCTCGCCGCGAGCAGTGCCTTGGTGGCGCCTGCGAATCCGCTTGGCCTTTAGGCGGGCCGATCGCCCAGATCGAGGACGGTGGTTGGACACGCCTCGGGACTCCAACTTCCATGGCGATGGAGCGAGCGCTAATCTTGTCCCTCGCGAAACTTCGTGATTCCGAGTGCGGACTCCTTGCCGAACTCCGGACCTCTCCGCCCTACCAATCAAATCGGATTGGGCGCGGTTATGGAATTCACCGCGGACATCTTCCAATACTACGCCCTTTGGCGACATCCTAAATCGCTAAAGCATCTCGTTATCGGGAGAGTCTGGCGGACTATGGCCAGGATGGTTTGAATACAGACGACGAAGAAATTGAGCCCACCCACCACCCACTTTGTAGCCACCGCCGACGATCTACCGACATGCTAGACTACAACTCCGATGACATCGGCGCTATGGGCGGCGATCTTTGAGGCGAACGAGGAACCAGCGCCTACAGGCAATCGGAAGACCACCTCGTCATACGACATATATATGGTGGACACCCCAAAAGATGGGGACGGCGAAGAAACAGCGGAGGCAGATTCTTTAGAGAAACAGCCCAAGCAACGGCGTCAGCGGCGCCGCTCTAAATCCCGCCACAGCAAGAATGAAGATTTCGGCACAGGAGATAATAATACCCCAAAAAGTGCTGAAGATAACCCCCTCCAGCAAGACTCAGCGCAGGAGGATGCAGAAGCAAGCCCTCACGAGAGGGCGGCAGACGAAGAGGTTGAGGATTATAACTATATGCCTCCCTCCAAGGCGAGGCAAGCCTCAACGACGACGAATTAAATGCGTGCCGAGATCCCGTCGAACAAGAGCGTTTTAAGCGGGCTTATTGCCACGACAAACAGCCTAAAGAAAAAGCAGCAGCAGCTTCAAGCTGATCGGGACCTGCTGGCGATCGATGGACCGAGGTCCTCGCGGCGAAAAGTATAAACTCGACGCCCCCAAAAGCTACCCAAGGCGCAAGCTGCTCCCGATTAGAGGAGGAAGCATACACACCTTCATCACCAGTGCACGATCTGGCCGACCGACCACCCGTGGTGCGTGACAGAGGCATTCAGGCCCCAACCAAGACCGTACCCAGCATCGCTCCAAAAGTCTGGCCAAGAGGGAACGCGCCGGACTTGCGAGATATATTGGAGGACAAAGCAAGGCAATCCAGATCCATCTACGGATCACGTGGGCGCCCGACCCATAGCGAATACCGTCACGCGGATACAATAACCCGGCGGGCGAACACAGCGAACAACGCTTTCTCGAGCTGCGTCGTGATATTGCTCAATCTGAGCGCCGCACACCGCTATGCTTCAGCGACGAAGTAATGGATCATCAAATCCTGAAGGGTTCAAACCCGTAAACATTGAATCCTCGATGGCACAACAGACCCAGCGGTTTGGATCGAAGATTATCTTCTCCACATCCATATGGCCCGCGGCGATCTCCATGCCATCAAGTATCTCCCTCAAGCTTAAGCGACCAGCTCGGCATTGGCTCAACAGCTTGCCCGCAGAGTCAATTGGGTGTTGGGAAGACACGGAAGCCGCATTCCTCGACAACTTCCTGAACGCGTATGTGCGATCACCGAGCGCCGATGACCTAAGCCACATCATTCAGCAGCAGACGAATCGGCGGACAATTACGGACACGTTCTTGACAAAGAAAAACCAAATCGTGAAGCTGTCCGGATCAGAGGCCCTTGCAGCCTTCAAACATAACATCCGCGACGAATGGCTAGCCCGCACGTGGGACAGGAAAAGCGAAATCCATGGCATCCCTCACATCATTAATGACCGCCTCTCTGGCGGGAGAGGATAGCTAGCTGGCTTCGCAGCAACAATCTCGTAAAATTCTGGCATTCCGGATACCAAGGACAACAACGGCGGTCACGTCGAAACAAAACAAACGCCGCGTGCAGCGGCGATAAGGAGGATCTGACGATCAGCGCCGGATTACGAGGCTCTAAACCGGTCAGCGGAAGAAGCCATTCAAGCGAACCACTCGGGTCCGTCAATTTGGACCGAATACTCGACCGCTTATGCGGATACATGGCACCCTGAAAACCAGCTAATCACACCAATAGAGATTGCTGGGTGTTCAAGCAGGCAGGTAAGTTAATTGCCAAAAACAATGACAAGGGGCTAAACAGCGACGACGAGGAAGAGACCCGACCGCCGAACAATAGAGGACAGAAGGGTTTCCCCCCACAAGTGCGGACGGTGAACATGATTTATGCAACCCATATACCCAAGAGGGAGAGGAAGCGCGCACTAAGGGACGTCTATGCGATGGAGCCAGTCGCCCCGAAGTTCAATCCATGGTCCTCTTGTCCGATCACTTTCGATCAGAGAGACCATCCGACTAGCATACGCCATGGCGGATCCGCCGCATTGGTTCTAGACCCAATCGTCGATGGATTTCACCTCACGAGAGTCCTAATGGACAGCGGTAGTAGCCTGAACCTGCTTTATCAGGATACAGTGCGCAAGATGGGCATAGACCCTCAAGGATTAAACCTACAAAGACAACCTTTAAAGGTGTCATACCAGTGTGAAGCCAATTATGCGGGCTCGGTCACATTGGAAGTGGTCTTTGGATCCCGGATAATTTCGGGCGAAGAGTTAATCTTGACATAGTCCCATTCGCGGCGGCTATCATGCTCTGCTTGGACGAACCGCGTTTGCAAAGTTCAGCAGCGGTGCTGCATTACGCATACCTAAAGCTCAAGATGCCAGCCCTCACGGAGTCATCACGATGGCGGAATACGGGCGCTCCCTCGAGCGGAGGAACATACAATGACTCTCATGGCGGAAATCTGAGCAGCCTTTTAAGGCAATTCTCGAGTCCGGCCGTTAAGCGGCGGATACTGAAAACAGCGCCCGAAGCAATACCAACCAAGACCACTGGCGCGATCGAGCATCAGCGTAGCAATGCGGCCCCAACCCCGCCCTCGCATGATTGCAAGAACAACCCTCCGTGTACATCATTCGCCTTGGAGATACCATGGGCGCGGGGAAGAACACGATCACAATGGACCAGTGCGGCTCGACCGGACCAGGGGCTGCAAGTGTGCCCCCTCTTTTTATTCTTATTTTCCTTCTTTGTGTACACAGGACTCCATTAACGAGCCACTGTCCGGCGGTGAACCTGCCGAACTCATGATCTGCAACGAATGGAAGAAAGAAGGCTGCGACGAACACTCGGTGGTCTCAATTACGAGCATTAAATTCGATTATATACACCAAGTCCGCAGCTCACCCCTGGAGGGGGACATGTTTAAATTAGGCCAAATCCCTTGCTTACCGCACTATTTGTATCAGTCCGCACTCATAGCAGACTTTCTTGAATAAATAATGCAGCACTTTTCGACGGCAATTGCATTACTTTTTATATACATATGTCCACTACATGACATCTTGCATTCGTACATTTTGGTATGGCCTAATACACCAGTGGCTTATGTTCCCCACATTATGATGTGATAAGTCCGAACACTTTCATAAGTGCGGCACCCCGAACTTATAGCATTATATGAATCGGCTCCGAATCATGTCTTGGGTCAATAGTTGGGTTTGCGGCTCCCACGTTTTGGTACCTTCGTTCCGTTTTGTCGGCTAAGGTGGCCTTGGGAGAACCACTGCGATCGCGCCCGGTTGAGCAGGCGGCGCCTCAATGGAAAAGCTAAAACTAACGGCATGATAAGGCGAGAGACGGTCGCTGTTCGAGAGGTCTTTTGGGTCATAAAGACTCACGCCGCTTGGCGAAGTTCGGACAATGTCCGGCGAAGGCGTGGATAGCGCCCGGATTCGGTCTTCGAATACCGGGGCTTCCGAAATTTAAAATTATAGAATTCTATGGCTAAGTGAGAGTGTTCAAGCATTATAAGTCCGGTTGCCTTGTTCGTTGTGTTGGCGCCTCCTAGATGGACCCAAAAATGGGAACAAGAGTGCTCAAGTTTATCCCGAACACCCCAGCACTTTCGTGGCTCGGGGCTGAAGCCAACGACTTGCCATCTCTCGATTTTATAAGCGGCCGCATGAAGGTAATATTTTAAATTAAACAAGCGTTGCTTAATGCGCACACGAACAAAGTTTCAGCGCGTAGGATAATACATAGCGAGTTTACTCAAAGATTACATTTCTGGGGCACTCATCCGCAATATCGCGGGCTCCCTTCAGGACAGTTTTAAAATACATTTCGGGCGTGCGATACTCCTTGCCCGGTGGCGGTGGGTCCGTGAGAAGCTTCTCCCCATCCAACCTGCCCCAATGCACCTTTGTGCGGGCAATGGCCCGACGAGCACCTTCAATACAGGCGGAGCACTTGATGACCTCCACCCAGGGGCACGCATCCACCAGCCGCTGCACGAGGCCGAAGTAGCTCCCAGGCATGGCCTGTCGAGCCACACCGGGACTATAAGGCCCTTCATGGCCTCCTCGGCTACCTTGTGGAGTTCGACCAGGTGCTTAATTTGGTCGCTTGAAACACCGGATGTCCGGCCTCGGCATCTTGAGACGAAGACCTTCTCCGTCGAGCTCCCTCCTCTCCACGATAGAATCTGGCGGCATCGGACGCACTACAGCAGATCTGCCAGCATACAGAGAGCTCGAATGCGGGTAAGTGTCGAGTAGTTTACATTAACATGCTTGCTTTGCATGAAAAATGCCTTACCCACCGCTATCTTCTTTACATCTTCAACCTCCTGAAGGGCCTTACGGGCCTCGGCCTTGGCGGACTTGGCACTTTCGAGAGCCGAGGCAAGCTCGGACTCTCGAGTCTTGGAGTTACGCTCTAAACTCTCATGCTTCTCCATGAGAGCCTGGAGCTCTTGCCGTACTTCCGCCACCCGTGCCTCCTGCTTTTCTCACTCTGCCTGTTCCACGGCCGCCTTTGCGTTCGACGCGGACCTGACCTCCTTTAGGGCTGCCACCTCGTTCGTGGCCCCTGCAATACCCATATTATCCTTGTTAATTTTATTGCAACCAAAATCCTTTTGTGTAAGGTAACTATTCAAAGTGGCGTTACTCACCTTCTTTGTCCTCGAGCTACTTCTTGGCATGGCCGAGCTCTTGCTTGGACCGCTCGAGATCCTGCTTTAACACACCGACCTCCGCAGTCAGTGCGGCAGAGGTCAGCAACGCAGCCTGCAAACCCATATTGACATATTTTAAGCAACCCTGCGTATATCTTGTTAGATCCTCGGTCCGGCTTTTCTTTCCGAACACTGAACCGAGCATCAGGGGCTACTGTCTATGCGGTATTACATTACATAATTTTAACTTCTTATCTCAAAGCTTTGTTAGAAGGCTGCTGCGAGGCTTCGGTCGGCCCGCTCTTGGCAAGTGAACCTTGAATCACCGCACTCATGATAGTGCGGTGTTCTTCCTCGATGGAGCGCCTTTAAGCGCCTCCAACAAGTTATCTTGGCGCCTCGGATGGGCGGAGGTCGCCGGTGTCCTGATCTTGCCCTTCTTTCAAAGGGCCGCTGGGACTCTGGAACCACTGGGATCCGATGTAGTGTCGGCGCAAAGTCCGGAGGCTGCTGGCGGCGCCTCGAGCCTCCTCTGATGGGTCCCTCTGCAGGATCCCACCTCGGCGTCCTCGTCGGTAGCGGGGTAGAGGTAGTCGGAAGTGAATCCACATCCAGCAGGGCCAGCGACCCTTTCGATGATCGGGAGATCATCATCAGCGGACTACAGACGAGCAGCGGCATTAGAAGGACACTCTGCGACACGAAAGAAATAGTATATCAAGGATCCGGATACTTACGATCTTGCGGATGCCTGGCCCTTAAAGGCCACTCCTCCTGCATAGCGGTGGTGTTGGCAAAACTGTCCGGAGATAGTTCTCCCCCTCTTGGACCCTTGGCCTCCCCTATTGGGGAAGCCTTCCTCTTCTTCTCTCCCTCCTCCGGGAGAAAGTCCTCTTCCTCCTCCTCGTCTTGAGGAGAGTCCGCCTCGTCGTCGGGCGCTTTGATTCTGGGAACTCTTTGAGTCCCGGCCACCTTCTTGGCCTTCTTCTTGGCACCACGTGCGGTGCGGAACCAGCAACCCTGCTAGAGCAGGCGTTCACTGGGTCTTCGGCATGGGGCCGGGCTGATGAGCTGCTCGGCCTTCTCCATCCATTCTGTCAAAGGAAAGAGATTGAAACCCTCTTAGAATCAATTTGATTACCACAAGTGTCCGTGAACGGGTGAATCACTTACCTCGTTAGCGGATGCTGCGAGCAAAATCCATGATCTTCCGTCGCGGATCCGGGGCTTCGGCGCCCTTAAGCAGCACCCTCGAGGCGCCTTCATATGTCGTATCGAAGAGCCCGCTTAGCGCCTGGTGCTGTTCCGGATTGAACTCCCACAGATTGAATGCCCGTTCTTGCCATGGGAGAATCCGGGGGATGAGCATGACTTGGACCACGTCGGCGAGCTGAGCTTATTGCTCACCAGCTTACGGATGCGAGCTCGGAGTCGATCAGCTCCTTCGGATTGCCCCACAGCAAGCCCTTCTCTTTCTAGGAGGTAAGCTGCATGGGGATGCGAGATCTAAACTCGGGGGCCGCCGCCCATGTGGGCTCATGCGGCTCGGTGATGTAGAACCACCCGATTGCCACCCCTTGAGGAGTCCACGAAGGCCTCGAGCCAAAGGACGTTGGGCAACTTACCCAACATGGCGCCTCCGCATTCCGCTTGCGTGCCCTTCACAACTTTTGGCTTAACATTGAAGGTCTTGAGCCACAGGCCGAAGTGGGGCCGGATGCAGAGGAAGGCCTCGCACACGACAATAAACGCCGAGATGTTGAGGATGAAGTTCGGTGCCAGATCGTGGAAATCCAGGCCGTAGTAAAACATGAGCCCCCGGACGAATGGGTGGAGTGGAAAGCCCAGTCCACGGAGGAAGTGGGGAAGGAAGGCGACCCTCTCATGGGGCCCGGGGTAGGGATGAGCTGCCCCTCGTCGGGCGGCCGATCTGCGATATCGCGGAGAGGTATCCGGCTGCGCAGCTTGGTGATGTGCTCCTCCTTAGCGGTGGAGGCCAACCATTTGCCTCCGCTCCGGACATATTCGGAGAAGGTCGGGCGAGATCTGTGACTTAGGTGTTGGAGCTTGAGTCGCGGAGATGGATAAGCAAAGGAGGAAGAAGGCGTGGGTGAGAAGGTAAATCCTTATCCCTTATATGTAGGCGACGAAAACTATCGTCCCCACCGCTGGTAAAACTTGCTTATCTCCCAAGCGCCACCATCAATCGCGCGGTTGGGTTACCCGTCCGTATTGATGAGAATCCCGGAATAAGGGAACACGATCTCTGCCCGACAAGGCGTGCCAAGAAACCGCTTCGCTAAGCGTCTTTGAGGTGGTATAATAAAAAGCGATTCAAGTAAAAGCTTGGTAGCGGTGTGATGCCATGCCGCATAATCGTCGGCAGATTGGACTTGTGTGCATTTTATTCTCTCTCGGTGGAATGTGGAATTTATTTTGCGAGCGGACACTATCTGGTGTTCATGATCTTCTCTGGATTATTCAAGGGAGGAACCCGCCTTGCAATGCCGAACATTATCTTGCGCCGGACTTATCGTCATTGAAGCCTGGTTCGAGGGCTCTTGAGGAGTCTGGACTAGGGGTGTCGGACAGCGGACTATCATCGTCCGCGGACTCCAAGACTATGAAGATACAAGATTGAAGACTCCATCCGTTTACGCATGGGACTTTCCTTAGCGTGGAAGGCAAGCTTGGCAATCTGGATACATAGATCTCCTACCATTGTAACCGACTCTGTAACCCTAGCTTCCTCCGGTGTCTATATAAACCGGAGGGCTTTAGTCCGTGGACACAACATACATTACAACAATCATACCATAGGCTAGCTTTAGGGTTTAGCCTCCTTGATCTCGTGGTAGATCCACTCTTGTACTACCCATATCATATATATTAATCAAGCGGGGCGTGGGTTTTACCTCCATCGAGAGGGCCCGAACACAGGTAAAACATCGTGTCCCTCGTCTCCTGTTACCATCCGCCTAGACGCACAGTTCGGGACCCCCTACCCGAGATCCGCTGGTTTTGACACCGACACCCTGTCTCTGCGCTCGGGGCGTCGGCCGGCACGCACGTCTCGCACGACTCTGAGCTCTTGGCATTCATTGGTGTTGTGGGTGTGGAGGTCGTGGTACACGCAGTACCGGCTGCCCTTGGATGACTTAGGCTGATCCCTGCCTCGCTTGGTGTCTGGCTCTGCTGCAAGCACGACAGCCCCCTTGCGCTTCACGACCTTGGTCTTGGGCTTCTTCTCTTCTGGGTCAGCGGCTGGCAGCTCGAGGAGGGACAGGTGCCCTTCCTCAGCCCTGGCGCACTTTGTCGCCAGATTGAACAGCTCCAGGGAGGTGCACAGGTCTTCATGGATCGCGAGCTCCTCCTTCATTTTGAAGTCACGCACACCGTCGGAGAAGGCTGAGATGATGGTCTCCTCGGACACCTTGGGGATCTTAAGGCGAGCGCTATTGAAGCGCTGGATGAACTTTTGCAGGGTCTCCCCGGCTACTGCTTGATGCGACGCAAGTCGCTCATGGCCGGGGGCCGGTCGCGGGTGTCTTGGAAGCTGGCGATGAATCGGGTGCACATCTCGTCCCAGGAGGATATCGTGCCTAGAGCTAGGTTCAGGAGCCAAGTGCGGACGCCGTCCTTGAGCGCCATGGGGAACCAGTTCGCCATGACCTTCTCGTCCCCGTTGGCGGCTTCGATGCCCAGCTCATAGAGCTTTAGGAACTCAGCAGGGTCAACCGTGCCATCGTAGCGCGGGGGCAGGTCCGGCTTGAACTTGCCCGACCGAGCCCAGCTGCGCGGCTTCGGCGGAGAAAACACGACGGCTGCGATGGCGCGAGCCCTCTGGTGATGGAGAGCTTGATCTTGCGGGTCTCTATGCACTGCGGCCAGGTGCAGCGTAGGGTCTTGATGCGCCGGGGCAGGTGCGCGCTCGTGCCGTGCCGGCGCGGGGAGCACTCGGCAGCTTCTTGGTGACGAGGATCTCTTAGCAGCTCTTCTCTTCTGTCTCTTTGCGGACGGAGTGAGTTCCGCCCGAGCGCCATGCGCCTCGAGGCAGGCGCCTTCTTGAGGAGAGGCGGCTGGCGCCCGAGCCGTTACTGCGCGGGGCGGGCGCGGTGTGCAAGAGGGGCGGTGCGAGGAGCCCCAATGGCGCCGACGAGCTTCGGTGATGCAGGCGAGCCACTCGTCGCGAAGGTCGTCGATGAGGCGGTAGTGCAGAGCTCCAGCGCCCGGAGCAGCGCGGCGTCTTGCGTCCGTAAAGCGCGGCACAGGCGTGGGGCGAGGCGGCGGGTCGGCGGCGGAGTGGCGGTCGCGGCCTTCTCGTCGCCTTGATGAATGCGGGATGACCCTGCTGTTACGTTCTGCCGGGCGGTGGCGGCGTTGTGGAGCGGCGAGGAGCAGCAGGCGCCCACCGACGGGGGCCGTCTGGGCGACACGGGTGGCGAGAGCGGCCCGGCGCTCGGCGCGGGCTCGACGTGCGTGTGACATGGATGGGATGGGCGGTGAAAACACGTGGCGACGGAAGGCAGATTCTGGCACACCCCTACCTGGCGCGCCAAATGTCGGATTTCGGGTTCCGACAAACCGTTGAGGTTCGAACACTGGGGTGCACGCGGAGATCACACGCTCAGCCTACCCATGTCTCACCACCTCGCTAGGATCTAAACTACACGAAGAATAACACTAGGGACACAAGATTTATACTGGTTCAGGCCACCATTGTGGTGTAATAGCCTACTCCAGTTTGTGGTGTGTGGATTGCCTTTGGGGCTGATGAGGAACAGTACAAGGGAAAACAGCCTCGCGAGGGTCTGTTCTTTGTTGAGGCGATGAACTGCTAGGGGAGTTCAGTCGCCTCTATCTCTGTGTCTTGGATGCGGATCCGATCAGATCTCTCCCCTACTCTGTGGGTGGCTAGTCCTATTTATAGGCGAAGGCCCCGGACCTCTTCCCAAATATTGAGCGGGAAGGGCACCAACAATTGGCCATTTTGAAGGGGAACATCTAGTACACTTATCGACTAAAGTTGGTCCTCGCTTTGCCAAAGACCACAGCGATGTGTGGCTTGGGCTCCACGATGACCTCTGTTACTGCCGTCCTGCTGGTCTTGCTTTTGTTGCACGAAATGGTTACCTTTGCTTGATACCCTTGCATGCTTGCCCCTTTGCACCAAAGGGAAACAAGAACTCTCATGGCGGCGCCCGCTGGGCTTGGTCGTCATAGCTTGCGTCACGGGCACCTCTTGAGGTACCCGCCTTGATCTCTCGCCTCCTCGCGAGCCAGCTGGCGAGGCGGCGCTGAGAAGCCTCCTGTTGTCCGCCCAGCAATCTGGCCCCTCGCGAGGGTCTTGAGCATGTGTTGATGTAGATGGGCCGTACTAAGCCACTCCTTGAGCCACGCCGCAGGCCGCAGGCAGGCAAGTCTGGGTGCCCCCATTCCCAGAATACCGACAGACCTCAGGAGGTTCCTGTAAACCAACTCTAGGGAAAGCACGGGTTGCCATTATGATTGCCGACCAGCCATTGGTTGCTCCGGGAGAGTGGTGAGGGCATTGAGGGCCTAGTGAGGTGACGCTTGTGGGGCTGCCGCGGGCTAGAGCTCGACCACTCAGACTTGTCGACATTGCAGGGACAGGCCCATGCGCAAGCGCCGTGCGAGCGTGGGCAGCTCCAGTGGTAGATGTCAATCGATCAGGCGATAATCACGGGCAGGTTAAACATGAAAGGAAAATCAGCTTAGATAAACGGAGAATGGATACATGCCACTGGGTCAGGCCCGAGCGGCTTGGGGATGATGCAACCCGAGGGGCGCCCCCAGCAAGGTAAACTAAAAACATAAGCAAAAGGGATACATGTCGCAGGGACGAACCCATGCGGCCTGGGAATGATGCAGCCCTAAGGGCGCTCCCAGCTAAAAGGAACTCGAAAGATGTCACCTAGTACCATTGTAGACGGGGTGTTGGAGTAGCTGAAGATGCGCGATGAAGAGGCCGATCCTCATGAGCCACCCGGGCCCAGAGCCTCAGGAAGCTCTGAGGGTCCAGGCGGCTCCTCGAGGACCATCTCCATCTCCGCTAGGACCGCGTGGTGCCTGGCCTCCTGAGCCGCCAGAATGCTCCGCAGCTGGCGTTGGTGGGTGGCAGCCGCGTTCGGCAGGCCGAATGGCATGCGAACGTAGCTGTGTGGCGGACCCTTGCAACGTCCCAAGCGCGAAGGCCAGAGGCACTCCTGAGTTGCGGCTCGGTTGAGCCCTAGGACATCGATGCAGATGTGCAGCCCACGATCCTCGCCTGGATGGGGAGCTACGCCAGGCAAACGGCGATCGCCGTGCATGACTCTTGCCTCTTGAAGCTCCTGAGTGGCCTTGGTGATGAATTCCTTAGGGTTGGGCTTTCCACGCCCTGAGACTTCCTGAGGGAAATGTGCCGCGAAGCAAGCCTCCAAGTGGTACCCGAGCGCCTCCCTCGTGATTTTGGCAAGGTCTGAGGCCCTCCAGAAGAGAGCCCCCGAGCCCTGCCCGTGGAGGGCGCCGGGCACGCCTTCCTATGCGATGGAAGGAGGAGCCCCTTGCACGGGCGCAGATCCTGAGGCGGCACCTCCTGAGATGCCAACCTCCTAAGGCCTTGAGCTGGGCGATGTCTTCTTCTTCTTGGGGACTGCCTCAGGAGGGTTCTCGCCCTTGCTGCCTGGGTCCTCGATTGATGCAGCTTGGAAGGCGCGCTCGAGGGAGCACATCGCATCTTTCTCTTTGCAGGGGACTATGATGATTCCGCCGCTTCTTGGCATCTTGAGGACGTTGTAGCCATGGTGGGTCACTACCATGAACTTGGCCAGGGCTGGATACACGAGGATGGCATTGTATGGCAGGCGCATGTGGTCGACGTCAAAGTGATGAGCTCGGTGTGGTAGTTGTTGCGCTGCCCGAAAGTGACAGGGAGGCGGACCTGCCCTATCGGGGTGGTGGAGCCGTCAGTAACTCCTGAGAAAGGCTTGGTAGGCTGAAGTTGATCATATGGCACTTGAAGGTTGTTGAACATCTCGACGGATAGAACGTTGAGTCCCGTGCCGCCATCGATGAGGGTCCTGGTGATTTGCACATTGCTGATGACTGGGGAACAAAACATCGGGAGGACGCCAGCGGTAGCCGCACACTTGAATTAATCTGCTGAGCTGAAAGTGATAGTGCACTTGGACCACCTGAGCGGGCGCGTGGCCTCGAGCTTGGGAAGGACTGCATTCACCTTGCGAGCAAACTTCTTGAAGATGGGCTGAGAAGCTGGGGCCTGGGCACCGCCCAAGATGCAAGCAATAGCACGTGGCTCCTGGAAGCCCCTATCCCCCTCGTCCTAGTGGTGGTCGTTATTTCTTGTTGGTGGTGGCGGTAGAGGAGGAAGGCCTGAGTTGCCCTGCGGGCAATCCTCGCGAGGCTGATTCCTCCGAGCTCCCTCGTGAGGCTGGTCCTGCCAGCGATCCTCGCGAGGTCGGTCGCGCCACTCTTGGCGAGGGCCTTGGTCGTACCATCGTCCTCTGCCTCGTCCTCCTCCTCGGCCGTAGCCCCGGTCATTGCGCTTGGGGCCTCGACCGAAGCGTCCTTCTCGAACGGCCGTGAGCTCCTGGCACTCGTTGGTGTTGTGGGTGTGGAGGTTCTGGTAGGCGCAGAATCGGCTGCCCTTGGACAACTCCGGCTGGTCCCTGCCATGCTTCGTGTCTGGTTCTACTGCGAGCACGGTTGCTCCTTTGCGCTTCACATCCTTGGCCTTGGCCTTCTCCTCTTCTGGGTCAGCAGCTGGACATTCGAGGAGGGAGAGACGTAATTCCTCAGCTCTTGCGCACTTGGTCGCCAGGTTGAACAACTCCAGAGATGTGCATAGATCCTCGTGGATGGAGCTCCTCCTTCATCTTGACGTCGCGGACGCCATTAGAAAGTACTGAGATGATGGCCTCGTCCGTCACCTTGGGGATCTTGAGGCGGTCGCTATTGAAGCGCTGCATGTATTTCTGTAGGGTCTCTCCAGGCTGCTGCTTGATGCGGCGCAGGTCACCCGCGACCGGGGGGCGGTCGTGAGTGCGCTGGAAGTTGGCGATGAAGCGGCTATGCATCTCATCCCAAGAGGAGATCGAACCGGGAGGCAGGTTCAGGAGCCAGGTGTGGGCACCATCCTTGAGCGCCATGGGAAAACAGTTCGCCATGACCTTTTCGTCTCTGTTGGCCGCCTCGATGCCGAGCTCGTAGAGCTGCAGGAATTCCGCGGGGTCGGCCGTACCGTTATAGCGAGGAGGCAGGTCCGGCTTGAACTTTCCGGGCCAGTCGATGCTACGCAGCTCGATGGTGAAGGCGCGGCAACCTGCTTTGGCCACCGGAGCCCTTTGCAGACGCGGGGCTTGCTCTTGATGGTTTGCGCGCACCACCGTCAGGGGTAGCGCGGGGTCTTGGTGTGCTGGTGCAGGGATGCGATCTTGCCATGCTGTTGCAGGGAGCACATGAGCGCCTTCTTGAGGCCAAGGGATTTCTTTGCAGCTTCTTTCTTGCCGCACGGGCGCTGGACGCGGTGGGTCACGTCCAGGGGCCGTGAGCCTTGGAGCCAGGGCGCCTTCTTGGGGAGGAGTTTGCGGAGGCGCTCACTGAGCCGCGTCGCCCATGCATGACGGAGGGCGAGGCAGCGAGAGGGACGGCGCGGGAGAGCCCCCTGCGGCGCTGACGAGCTCGATGATGCAAGCGAGCCATTCTTCATAGAGGTCGACGACGGGGCGGTAGTGCAGCTCACGTGCCAGGATAACCGCGGCCTGCGCGTCCATGGGGGCGCGACGTGTGTGAGACGAGGAACCAGCTGGGGTCAGCGACGGAGTGGCGGTGCGGCCTTCCCACCGCACCGAGGGGTGCAGCGAAGATGCTTGCTGCTCGTTCCCCGCCGGGCCGATGGCAGCATTGGCGGCAGGCAACGGAGAACGATGACGAGTCCCACCGACGAGAGCCGTCTAGGTCGCGTGGGTGGCGAGCAACCGGCACTTTCGGCGAGTTTGGCGGCGTCTGCTATGGATCTGACATAGCGATGGGGCCTTGGATCAGCGGAAAGAAGATTTCGGCACACCCCTACCTAGCGCGCCAAATGTCGGATATCGGGTTCCGGCAAAACACTTAAGGTTCAAATTCTAGGGTACACATGAAGATCTTCTCCCTACCGAAACACGGCCACAACCTCGCCACGATTCTAAGCTAGATCAATGAACAACACAAGAGACACGAGGTTTATACTGGTTCGGGCCATCGTTGTGGTGTAATACCCTAATCCAGTGTGTGGTGTGGTGGATTTCCTCTTGGGCTGATGATGAATAGTACAGAGGAAGAACAGCCTCGCGAGGAGAGGTGTTCTTGTGGTGGTGTGCTTGAGGACGGATCGATCCGTCTCTCTTGGCTCTAGATGAGATGCCTTCTACTATGGTGGCTATCTCTATTTATAGAGGCCCTAGTCCTCTTCCCAAATATTGAGCGGGAAGGGAGCCAACAACAGCCATTTCGAAAGGGGACAGCTAGTACAAGCTATCCTGACTAAAGGTGGTCTTTGACTGCCAAAGGTCCTGGCGATAACGCCGTCTTGGGCTCCATAGAGACCTCCGTCCTGCTAGTCTTGGTCTCGTGGCACCGATATGGAAGCCTTTGCCTGATGCCTCGGTACTCCTCGCTTGCGCTTGCCCCCTTTGCACCAAAGAGGAAACGAGGACACTGTGCAGGCTGCGCCCGCCTGGTCTTGATTGTCATGGCTTGTGTCATGAGCACCTCGCGAGGCACCCCTTGCCTTGATCTCTCCGCCTCCTCGTGAGCCTGCCTGGTGAGGCCGCCCCTGAGGAGGCCTTGCGTCGTCCGCCCCACGAGGCTTGGCCCCTCGCGAGGGTCTTGAACTTGGGTTGATGCAGATGGGCCGTACTGGGCCAGTTG
This sequence comes from Aegilops speltoides, assembly GCA_021437245.1. Taxonomy (NCBI): domain Eukaryota; kingdom Viridiplantae; phylum Streptophyta; class Magnoliopsida; order Poales; family Poaceae; genus Aegilops; species Aegilops speltoides. The sequence continues at coordinate 317,820,772 of CM038145.1, read as the reverse complement.
CTGATCGATGTTGTAGGCCGCGGGCAAGCAAGTCTGCGGATCCCCGTTCCCAGAACACCGACAACAACCCCTAAAAATGTATTTTTTCATGTGAAGAAATTGATACGACTCTGAAAAAATTGATGTGAAGACTTTGAAGCTTGAATACTTTTGTTTTCGTAGTTTCTTTCTTTTTATTTTTGAGTCATAGGAAAATCCGCACTGTTAAAGGGGGTCTAGGTGAATTATAGTTCACATTTCTAAAGTGATGCTCAAACCTATACACACACAAGCCGCTTCAAGTGGAGCCTTTAGAAATATCTGGAACAGCTGACGAATTTGCTAGCGACAGTGATGAAGTTCATATGGTTGCTGAAGAATTTTGTCATGATGAGGAGTTAGGATTTCGCCAGTGTGATCTGCCTATCCTGAGGAAAATGAGTGCCCCGACAAAATTGAGACCTCAATTTTTTGACCGTTGTTGTGCCATGTGCCAGCTGTTGAGTGGATCTTATCCCGATAACGGGTCATGTCTGAGAAGGGCAATCATGACATTCCATGCCGGGTTGCCCTGGCTATAAATAGCCGCACCCCACAACCACTTGTTGGTTGGCTACTCTAGAGAGAACTAGACACATCATTTGAGAGCAACCCATCCACTGACGACTTTGAGAGAATCCAAGTGAGGAGAAACCCAACCACATCCAAAATCAATGAGCATCACTAAAGATATTGATCTGTGTGATCTAATGCACTACAAAAAAATACACTTCCGTGATGATACGTGTTTGTCACAGTAGGTCGCCTTTTTTGTCATGCATGTACATCCATGACAAATTTATGACAGAATCAAGATAGTCATACCTGTGCTGTCGTAGAAGTGTTCCATGACATTACCAAAATTATCATCACGGAGTATCCACTTCCATGACGATAAATCGCGTCCGCAGAACTGCTTTCGTCAAGGGTGACCGACCGTGGCATCCACCATAGCGAACGCCGTTAAGCTATCGGGTCGGGTTTTGGATCCGATAACCCGTTAACAGCCCCGACTAATGGGGATTTTCCACATGTAAAATCATCATTGGCTGCAGGAAACACGTGTCGGCTCACCGTTGGGACAGATGTCATCCGCTCATTGGACCGAAGGCGCCTATGATATGGTGACACGTGGCACGACCCAACTAAGGCCCATTCCTGTGAAAAGGCCGGCCCGTTTCACTTGGTCAAAAGGTGGCGGGCCGGCCCACGGAAAGCCTGTTAATGGCCTGTTCGCATATAGCCCATTTACAGCCCGCTATCCCAGGGCCCGTTACGCCCTATCCGAATAAGGCCCAGCAGCGTCATCTGGGCCGTCCAATATGATTCAGCCCGTTTTAACTTCTAGCCCGTGTGTGGCCCGTGACTTCTTTCGGCCCATATGAGGACCTTTGTAACTCTTGGCCCATTAATGGCCCGTGGTGAAACTGGCCCGTAATGAACAGTGTATCACTTTACACCCATTAACGACCCGTTATTCCTTTGGGCCGTTTCCAGCCGAAGTTATCTTTCGGCCTTCTCAGGGCCCATTGATTCTTGGGCTCATTTGCAGCATTCGATTACAGTCGGCCCGTTTGCGGACCGTTAATACATTGGGCCGTTTTCATGTAAAAAAACCCGTTGGGTTGTTTTCATAGAGTTATCAAATACGGCCTATTAACGGCCCGTTATGGTCCACGAATAGTATGGCCCATGATTGGCGAAATGATGATATGCCCCGTAGAAGGCCCATGGATCGTGCGGCCCGTATGAGGCCCATGGATAGTACGGCCCATAGAAGGCCCATGGACCCTACGGCCCGTAAAAGGCCCATTGATCCCTAAGGCCCGTATAGAAGGCCGATGGATCCTACGCCCCGTATAGAAGGCCAATGCTCCTACGGCCGAACGAAGGCCCATGGTTACAACAGTCCGTGTGTTGCCATGATTATTTTGGCCTAGTTACCAAAAATAGGCTATTGTGGCCACTAGAAAAACACAGAAAAAGAAGTGCAGTGACTACAAGCAAACAACTAAACAAGACAATAAGGAAATAAATAAGCAAGCAATTAAGTCTAGCCTATTACCGCTATTACACATATTACATCCACTGGGCATCAAAGTTCGCCACTAGTGCAAATATAGGGAAGAAAGCAGCATATTACATACACTTGGCCGTCAAAATTGGCCACCAGTGCAAATAAACGTGGCAGCAAAACAAGAGCATAACTGAAACAACTTCAGAAGAGCTCAAGAAATGTTATCACAGGTATCCACCATCTTTGGCAATAAGCAGCAAGCTGATTAGCTTTGTCTGTTTGGCGCTAAAATCCTCCAACACTTCTTTGTTGCACGGAAAGTATGCATCTGAATGCTCTGAGGACTTCATGATCCTTCCGCTTCTTGTCATGACACAACGATCGATGTCTTTCAGCTTGTAGCTGAGACTCAAGAAACTGAACTGATTCAGATAGTGAGTTTGAATAGCTTGTGCAAGCGGCAGTGGCCAGTAACTTGAACACTAAACCAAGACAGGACTTTGGGGTTGTCTCGCTGTATTCAAGATAGTCTTCCTTAGCTGTTTTATCAGCTTTGTTGGAGACCAACAAGGATGTGTCACTATCCTGAACCTTATCTGCATTACTTCCTTTACCATTGCTTAATAAGGCACTCTTCCCCAATATTCTACCAGCATTCTAAAAGAAGAAACAAGCAGACACATAACAAGTTTAGCATGTACTAGTATATGAAACTCATTTCGGTGAACCAATTCATTAGTAAGGTGGACATGATTAAACTACCAAGTCTTCTATTGCCAAGTACTAGTACATAATAAAAACATCAAACAAACATATATCTATGTCCTATGGTCACTACATTGTCTTGCCAAATCAAAAAGAGACATGGTTCAAATCATATCAGTTCAAGACAAAGCAACAGTGAAAGAATACAAAGCGTGGGAAACTACACGGCACAACAAGATTTCAGATGGGTACCACGGGTCTACATGTACAACAACACTATTGGCTCTGTTGTGATGCTAGTAATGTGCATGATATGAAAGTCAACTGTATACACAATTGAAATTGAAATCAAAAGAGCTATTGATAAGGGTAAACCTGTTAAAGGAACATGCGTGAACATACCTGCTGTGCCATTGGAGTTTCGATTGGATACTTCAATTAAAAAATAAGTTTGTATGAGTAAATACAATGATACAAGAGCAAAACAATCATAGTTAAAAAAGGCGCGCCTAAGCGAGCGCTTAAGCGCGCCTAGGCTCTAGGCATTGGCAAAACGCATTGCGCATAACTACGCTTAATCTGTGCATAACTGCGCATAAGCATGCTCTTTGGTCAGTAAAGTGCAAAGCGGTGGCAAAACACAATTGCGCCTAGCGCTTTTTGAACTATGATAACAATGGAATCTTAAATTAGAACAGTTGTTCTTGAGGTTTAGGCACTTGTTATACATGAGCAGTCTGATAAGATGCAAGAATATAATACTTAAAAATAGAAAATGAGTTCATAGACCTTACCACATTCTTGGTTGGGACGATCTGAACAAAGCGTTCCCGATCATCGTCCGATAAATGTGTCTCAAGAGAGCGTAAGGAATTTGATGAGTTTCTTTGCGGTGAAATCGTTTTCTTGAGGTAATTCGATCTGCCACCAAGCATTCTTGAAGATAGCAGAGTATTAGCACAAGTTACCTCATCTGAGTTTCCAAATCGGTCCTTCTCTATAGAAAAATGTGAAAGTTTGTTGTATTATAACCATCATGGAGGTAGGATGTATGGGACGAAGCAAAGTAATTGACATCAATAACATTACTTACACATAACTCCTGGACAAACACCTGCAACTGGCATTTTCCTTCATCATCAGTATAATATTTCCAAGATGGGAAGATAAGCACATACGATTTAATAACATCAAATGCGATAGATTGTAAACTAAGACTGGCTGGTTGTGCTTCCTCCATGGGAATAGGCGTACTAACTGGTGGAGCTCGGGTTCGCCGTGATAGTACTGGCCCTTTGGGCACCGGAGTTGCCTTACTAACTGCTCTTGTTTGGGAGCTCTGTGGTGGAGATGGTGCCGTGTCAACAGGAACTGGGTTACTATCGGCTGGGGTTGGGGTTAGATTGGGTGAAGCTGGTTCTCTGTCCATCATGATGGGGTACAATCTGCGAGAGTTTGGGTTATGTGTGGTAGGGCTGGTTCTTGTGCATGTACAACCGGGCTGCTATCTCCACCAATAGGTAGCACTTGTTTTATTTGAAGACCGTGTTTCTATTCCGCTAGATACTGGCATCACCCGCTCCAATTCAAATGGCTGATAAACAAGAAACATAGTTGAATGTACAGACATTGTATGAGAGATAGTGCAATATATAGTTTGGAAAAAAGAGGGCATGAAATAGTTGACATGTATATTGTTTAACTAAAACGGATAGCATGACATAATTTCACATATATGATGTCTATCTAAACTGGATAGCATAGCATAACATAATTCAAAGATATGATGAATAACAAAACAGGATCGCACGACATAGTTCACCTACATGTTATCTAAGTAATCAGGATCGCATCATTTAATTCACATATGTGATATATATGCTAAACAGAGGGCATTTGATATGATGTCTGAACTAAGAACATGGTGTTGAATATTGCGTATATGATGTCTAAACTATGCAATGCAAGACACCGTATGCATGATATGAGCAGTATAAGCATGCCAAGTTAGAGCATACACCTCAGTAGGGGAATAGGACTGGTCATCTTTCTCTGAATCCATCTCTGAGTAGCTATCGGGATCCAACAAGAGATCTGATTTGACAGGTAGCACTGTCTGCTCTGAAGGCCTTGTTTGCACTCCAGATTTTTCCATCTCCCACCCAAATGGCTGATTCACAGGAAGAGTAGTTTAATGTACAAACATTGTCGACAAATGGAAATGTAATGAAGATAAGGATGGGCAAGATATCATTCAAATATATGTTGCCTGGTTAAACAGGATGGCATCGCATATTTCACATATATTATGGCTGGCTAAAAGACATGAGACTGCATAATTCCCATATATGATATAGAAACTAAATAGGTGGCATTACAGAACATGTCTAAACTAAGCAGATGACATATATGATGTCAAAAGTAGGCACTGCAAGGCAACATATGCATGATATGACTAACATCATCATGCCAAGGTGGAGAAAACACCTTGGGGGTAAATAGGAGTGGTCAGCGACCTCTGAATCCGCCTCAGAACAGATATCTTCCTATGGCTCACAATCTGGAGAGGGGTGGGAGGGTTTGCCATTGAACCCATCATGGAGCGATGTCTGCATGACATTGTATTGCCGCGCAAAACTCTTATCTTTTTCCTACATGTTCAGCATGACTGTGTATAATAGCTGACTTGCATACGAAAAAATATGGTGAGATTATGTAAGGAGAGCATGCAGAAATTTAGAGTGATGGTAACAACCAGTGGATGGATCCAAAAATAATGATAGCAGGCTGATGATTGATTTAAATTAATAAAAAGACAGATGATGATTGCTTTACTATTTGTTTCCCACCCAATATGAACAACATAGGCATACCCTAGGTGAACCAGATATTAGACAGACATACTATTCATTGCTGCCTCGATATGTGCCCCACAACTAATTTAGAACTCAAGTTTGAACATGAGTTTGGACCTGAGTTGGTTGTCCAAGAGCTGAACAGGACGATAAAGTAGCAGGTAGGTTTAAGCAATGCATAACATAAGCAGAAACAAAAGAGTGCGACCTCTCTTGTGGACCCGTGTACTCCTCAGGTTCACCTGCTGAGTTGATGATGGTGATGCCGTTGGGGTGCGTGCCGGCGGCAGGGAAGGAGATCTGAGGCGGCAAAGGACGGTCGGGAGTCGTGATGTCTGGTTTGGTGGATGCTTCTGTCGATGGAGCAGCTCAGGTGAGGTGGACGATGTCGCGGCAGGAGCAGGACAAATCACACAAAGTTCCTTCAACTCATACACATGGCTGAAGTAATTACAAAGGGATCATTTGGCTTGCATGATTCTTAAAAGCGAGGATAGGAAAACCATCGGAATAGGATAGGAAAATGCACATGGTAAATAGAGCATTTGTAAACACAGGATTTCTATCAACTTGGGTGTTTGGTTTACAGGAATTGGAAGAGCAGAGGAATGCAAAGTAACATGGCCAAAATAAAGAGAAACCATATGAAAGCGTGTACAGTTAGAATATTATTCTGGCATTAATGCACTTGGTCATGTTTTCATGCATAGGATTTTGAAAAGTAGGTCCAGGTGGATGTTTTGCTTCATTCCTTTTAACAAAATGCATGAATAATTGAATAGTAGAGTGCCATTGGAAAATTCCCTATTGCTATTTTCCTTTGAACCAAAACAGCCCTAATGGATCGACGTGAATGTATAGTAATAAGTGACACAACAAGTGTACAACCTGTTTGCCGTAGCCGTGTCGACCTCAGCATCATTGGGTTGGTCGCTGAAGCAGTTGAGGCAGAGGTGGCTATCGGATGTGTGGAGGAAGATCTGAGGAATCTGTAGATGGCGTCCAGGGCACTGCTCTGTTGTGATGGATCGTTCTATCATTGGAGCAGCTCCGGTGAGCCATCAGACGTCAAGGCTGAAACAGCACAAGACAGACATCATCAATCTCAAATGGGATTCTAATAGCATCTCCAATAGATGATGAAAAATGGATGTAAAATTAACATCACAAAAAACCACCTGACTACAACAGATGAGGTAAAAACTGTTGACTCTGAACTTAACTGTCAAAACTGAAATTAACTGTGGAATCTAAATACTACTGTCGAAACTGAATGCAATGGTAGCAGAGAGGCACTTGACATGTAGTTTAGGGAGGGCCTGCAGTTCATCTTCAACCTGCACACCCCTGAGCCGCCTGCCACCACCGGCGGAACCGCCGCGCCGGAACAACTCGCCACCGCCGCCCCGGCTAGCCCTCTAGGCCCCCCGCCCCCACCCTGAACCCTAAGATAGATAGTGGGGTACCTCTCCAGCGAGCCCCCGTCCCCGCTGCGGGTGGTTCTTCCTTAACTCCGTGAGCCCCCCAACCCCTAAAATCGTGACCCAAAAGTTGATTTAGTCAAGCTGAAGTGTGGCTTAATCGGGCCGAGCAGCGGCCTGCCTGGCGAGGGAGAGCAGCAGCAGCAGCTGGGCAAGCGAGCAAGTGATCGAGCGAGAGCTCTTTGGTGGCGCCGAGTAGGCCTCGGCTTTGTCCGAGGAGTCGGTGAGGATGATGTGGTTCCGGTGGAGCAGGTTAAGGCGGCGCTATGGGGATGGAGCAGCCGCGATAGACGAGGCAATCGTCGGAGCAACTCCTTGGAGGTGGAGGACGGGGTGGCTGAACCGGCGGGACGGTGAGATGGATGACAGATCCTCATCCGGGGAGGTGGAGGACGGACGTCGAGCTGTTGCGGTGGACGACGTTGTTGGGGAAGAGGCTCCGGCTGGGTAGCGGTGACGTGGCGGACGAAGGAGGGTGGGGTTTCGTGGCTGGAGTAGAGAGGTTATGGCGGCCTGGGATTTCGAATGTTGAAAAGGGGGCGATGGGAGCGGGTGAAGCATGACTTACGGACGCGCTTGTCCAAAATGTAGGGTGTGTTACAAAAGTACCCCCACCGATTTGAACTAGCGGCCCTTTCGGCTCGAGGGTTAGAAGGGGATTTCGCGTGTCGAGATTTGGCAGGTGGAGGGAGTTTTCGCGTTGTAATTTCGGGATAGCAAGGCGCGGGTTGTGAAAGCGCCAGATTTTGGGAGCACGATATCTGAATTTTCGGGATATAACAAGGCGCGGATTGAATTTTAGGGACAAGCCTAATGTGTAGTAATATTGTACTTATGCGTACCAAATCAATTAGCACTTCCCTCAACCAAAAAGAAAAATAAAAAATAAAACTATTCACACCACACAAAGAGAGTCTTGCCCGTTTTACTATACAAATGTTATTCAAAGCTACTCCCTCCTTCCATCTATATAGGGCCTAATCGTTTTTGATGCTAACTTTGACCAAATATTAGAGCAATGATATATGACATGCAACTTACACAAAGCACACCGTTAACCGTGCATGAAAGGTTCTTTCAATGATATAATTTTCACATTGTGCATGTGATGTACTATTAATCTTGTCAATAGTCAAAGGCGGTCTTAAAAATCTCATTACACCCTATATAGATGGAAGGAGGGAGTATGAATCCATGTTATGTCCGATTATTTTTTCGCTTTGCTGTATAATGCATGTAACCTACTCATACCAACATTTTAGTGCATTCCAAATGTCTATACTACCGCTGCAATTCGAACTAAATTTGAATTCGTTTCTCTGTTTCAATAAGAATCTACAATCATGATTGTTGCCAACTTCAACCATCATTCATGTATTACCTTAATAACACACCACATGATTACTATAGAGATAGATATGAACTATGTGTACTACATGAACTCAAATTCTATTTTTTGAATATACTTGATGTTGATTCCAAATAATAGTACATTTGATGTACTAACTATATATTCATAATCTAAACCATGTTCCATACGTACACGTGTTTATCACACAAAGTATAGTGCCCGCCCCTACATTATGACAAGTATTTAGACCTGAGTTGCAAAAGCCACACATTAGCCCAAATTATAATCAATGTTGTACATTATGATATCTTCTTCAAGTATCCGTATCCGCCTTTTTATAATGAATTATGATCTTTGATCATCTTTTACACCTTCACGATCCTCTTCTATTTGTAGCTAGCTAGCGCTAACTTTCTATCGTGCATGCACACGCCCGCCCCCCTCACACACCCTTAGCATCCCCTCCATCGCGCACGTTCATTATTTCTCTTTAGGTCGTCCACCAGCGGTGTGTGTAGGCCCCCGGCTCCTTTCTAGCACACACCGGTCGATATACCTCTCTAGCCAAGTGTGCCTACAACAAACACATATATACTTCCCCTCTTCTCTTCTCGCCGTCCATGCCCCCATATGTCCATCTGATTCCACGCAGTGCACCTCCGCCCTCTTTTCATTAGTCACATGCTCGCACACTCCTCCCCCTCGACATGGTAGGCCTCTCGCACCACCTCCTAGCCACACTCTCTCCCCCTGTCTGCCTCTCCGGACCTTATTTGCTTCTAACACATGCAGGCGTGTATATGAACTGATCTCCCTACATATAGCCAGGTCGACTATAATTCGTTTTCACCAAGCACCGATACACTTACCTCGCTAGTTATGTCTCTCCTTTTCTCGGACACACGACGGTTGATCTTCCTATGTAGTTACGCATGCTTACCACAACCATATCTTCTCCCTCGTCATCCTTGAATACCTCCGACCCATCTCTCACACACACGTGCATAGGCAGACAGACATCCCCGCCCTCTCTTATTGATATTGCACTCATACCCTCCGTTTGTCTAGCAGGCCTCTCCCACCATTTGTGAGACGCCACTCCACCACCAACCCTCCGACGCTCTACCTTTGTATTTTTCCCAACCTTATTCATCTGCTACACATATCCATGGATGTCGATCGATCTCCCTCAATACATAGCTAGGTCTCTCTCCTTCCCCAGACATATACTAGTCGACCGGTCTCAACCCCCCCCCCCCCCACACACACACAGACCGATAGTCAAACGTTGTAGGTAGGTATCCATGCCACGGAGAAGAACTGCACCTCTGGCCTCTCAAATTCTAGTAGGCCAGCCGCCCTGTATCTTTGACGTGGGCAAACACAAATTCGATGGCACTCTTTATCGATCGCGCAGCCACACACTTCATCCCTGTTTTCAATTCTATCCATATCTCACGTCCATGACTCCGTTTCACACACATTGCATATGTTACATTTTTCTGATTGAGATATCATCAACACATTGCCTCTGTTTCGCACAAACCATCTCTCTCACACCCACCACGTACGTACCTGCACCTAAAGAAGAAGTGCACGCAGGACGCACGTACTCACGTCTCGTTCCCGGCCACACCTGCGTGGGTACACGGTGGAGTTCGTTTTTGTACGAAAAGGCAGCCCACGTGATAATTTGACGTGTGTAGCCTTGGTTTACTCGAAGGAGGGTCGGGTACCACGCCTAGAATATAAAATGATTGCCGTAGGGAAAATGGAAAAATGGGTTTGTCTCTCGCGAGTCTCTTCACACAATCTCAAGCAAGGCCGCTGTCGTGGGAAACGAGCACCTATGGGGCAGGGCCCCTTTTTGGTCGGCGGGGAGGCGGAGGCGTCTGAAGAAGCGGATCGAGGCTAAGCACGCGAGGGATTTTACCCAGCTTCAGAGCTCTCCGGAGAGATAAACTCCTACTGCTGCTTTGTGTTTATATTCTTGTTCTTTCTTGAGGCGTGAGTGTGTTGTAGTTTGAATGAGTGAACCCCTCTCGTGCGCATGGGCCTCCTTTTATAGGCTAAAGGGTCATCGATAGGTGGCAGCGAGAGAGGTAAAAAGTAAAAGAGAGGTTGGTATAACCACTATCAGCGATGCCCCTACCTAACTTTCGGCGGCGGGGACAAGGGCATTTAATGCCCGTCCGGTCGCCCAAGCAGTGCAAGCGACCGTTAGGGCGCCACCGATCGCCACGATGGCCTTCTCGTCATCTCCACTTGCCACCTCACACCGCTTGGCTGCCTGCTACCGCCACGTGCACGAGGAGCGATCTGCGGCGACCGTCGTCGGATCGCTGGGCGTGGGCGCAGAGTGGTAACCGCGCCTTGGCAAGCGCTTTGCATGATCGCTGTCTTGTCACACCCGCAAGCTTGTCGCTTGCCGGGTCTTGTCGGGACGTGCGGTGCGTTGCGGCAGGTCTCTTGAAATGCCTTGGTTGGCCTTCGAGGCAAGCTCCTCTTGCCGGGGTCTTGTTCTTCGGCAAGCTCCTCTTGCGGGGCCTTGTCTTCCTGAGTTAAACACTTTGTTCTTGAATGGCGTAATAGGAATAGCGAAGGATCTTGGCGGACGCCCGGCAAGCCTTGCCCTTCTGCTGCGATCGCCGTGCACAAGTTCGGGATACTAAGGTACCCCTACTTTAGTACACCGACAGAGCCCCGAACTGGGCCATACACGGTGCGGCGCTGTTGGGCGAGGCCCAAAAGCAGGCGCGAACGCGCGGCTGGGTCCATACCAAATCTAACTCCGCATCCACGCGCCCTCCGTGGCAGCCGCAGCGTCAAGCGCGCGTCATGGGAAGATCGTGAGCAATTCTTAAATCAAGAAAGGCGTAGCGTTCGCCTCTCCCTTTATAGCGAGAGAAGCAGAGGCCGTCCGCCACCTTTGCCACTTGCGGTCCTCAGAAAGCTCCGCCGCCCCCCTCCGCTTCCCAAGCCGAAAGAGAGCAGCGCTCCGCCGCCCGTCGCCGCCGTCGCCTCCAACGCTTCCGCGCTCCCCCGCCGCTTCCGCCATGGCTCCGAAGACCGGCAAAACCGAAAGTCGGCGGCGTTCGCGGCTTGAGCGCTGCGCAAGGCGAGTGCTTTTCCCCGAGCTCACCCGAAGGCGCTGCGGAGGTTCTACCTCTTCTAGTCGGCGGAGGCGCAGCACATCCAGCGCCGCGGTGCTCTCCACCGAAGCTTCTACTTTGAAGCGGTGCCCAAAAGGGTACCATTTCTTTCCAGTGTTCTTCTACTGCGTGCTCTGCCCACCTTTTTCTAATTTCTTCTGTGATATCATGAATACCTACGGGTTTCATCTCCTTGACTTCACTCCCAACGCTGTTCTGACAATGGCGGTTTCCGCACATCTCTACGAGAACTTCGTTGGTATCCACCCAAATGTTGCTCTTTTTTGCCACTATTTCATCCCCCGAGCCGAGAAAGGAGAGCCCTTAGCTGGCGGGATCGCCTGGGTCTCACGAGTCGGCATGAAGGAGGTGTATCTGGAGGGGGAGCTCCGCAGCAAATGGGACGAGTCGAGGGCGGAGTGGTGTTGGATTGTTGACGCCAATCCGCAGCCATTCACCAACTTGCGCCAGACCGGGTAGTCTTGTGGCGGGAGCTCTCTGTCGCGGACGGCGCAAAAGTTGAAGATCACCACCACCCGAATCCTGCGGCTCAGGCTTGGCGAGCTCACAGTAGGGGCGTTAGCGCGATTTCCTTCGCCGTCGCGCCGCCCCCTGCGGGAGAGGAGGAGGCCTGCTTGGCTGTTTGGCGGCCAGCCGGATATCATGAGGCTGCGTCCGGGCCTCAACTTCAACTTCACGGTTACGGAGCTTGGCGGGATGCTCAAGGAGCTATTCAAGCACGCGCCAACCATCGAGTGGTTCGGGCTGCGCGAGCGTCATCCCACTGCAACAACTCCGGTCTTGATCGCATCCGTGCTATGATGCGGTCACGACTTCGCCGGATTAATTGACTTGGAAGGAGCCGCCCGGCGGCGGCGTCGGCAATTCTTTGACAGCTGGTGGAAGTAGCAGTCCGCGCCAACGAGCAGAGGCTCCTCACCCGCGACACCACCGACGAAGAGATGCGGTACATCGCCACCAGGGCCGAAGAGGCGGCAGCACCCGCCGCCGCGGGTGAGTTTGGCTTCACGTTGGAGGAGGCAGAGGCGGCCGAGGCGGCAAGCCCTGCCGACCGAGAGGACCTTGGCGGGGAGGTCGCTGGTGAGGGGGAGCCCGAAGCCGAGGCAAGCCAGCCTGCCGGGGGCGCGAGTGGCCGACCGTCTTCGAGCAGCTTGCCGCAGACGGGGCCCTCAGCGCAACCCCCAGCCCAAACAAGGAGGCGTCTCCGTAGGGTTGGAGACACAGCAGAGGCGACAAGCGAGCCAACAAGCAGCGCCCTGAGACGCAGCTCCACCGCGGCAAGTACCATTGCTGCGGGAGCATCCCATGCTGCGCTGGCAACTGGGGCTGGGTCGTCTCGAGCCGCCACGCCTGATCCCGCCGCAGCCTCCGGCAAGCGCCCAAGGGAGCCTACTCCTCCGCCACACCGTGCAGAAAGGGTACCAGACTTCAACCTCTCCGCGCTGAGCTCCGACGAGGAGGAAGAAGAGGAAGAGGAGAAAGACTTTCTCCATGTTGTACTTGTATTTCTTCGATCTTTGTTGTTTCTTATCTTGCATCTGATCTGCTTCCCTCTGAATCCTTGTTCCATTTCAGGACTCTGGCCGAGAGAGCGGCGAAGAGGGCCAAGGTCCCCGTGGTTGTCATCGAGGGCGATCCTGCTTTGTGATGGCGGAGGACACGTCTGAGACTACCTTAGCGGACTGGTACCATCTCCTCGAAGCAGCCCCAGCCTGGCCCCAGCGTAAGTATTTGGTTCACTTCTGTTGTGGGGCGGCGCATGGGTGCTTTTCTTTCTTGACATCTTGATTGTTAACTTATTTGTGTAGGAAGCAGAACAGGCCCATCGGGCAGCAACGAAGCCGCCCGGAGGTGCTTTATGCTGCCGACTCGCCGCCAAGGCGATTCCCGACAAGGGCGCTCCCGGCAAGGGAGAGGTCCCGGCAAGGGGCGGAACAGTGAGCCTTCGGTGGTGGAGCCCATGGTCACAGAGCCTAGCACAGGTAACCCTTCTTGTCGGAAATCTTCCCTTGGGTTCTTCTTCTAATCTTCTTTTTGGATCTTTGCTTGACTTTTCCTTCCTCTTCCTGTCCTCAGATCCCCCTCTCACAGACCCGATCGAGACTGAGGCCACCGGCGAAGAAGACGCACGCGGCAACACTGAAGACGCCGCCGCTGACAAGGAAGAGGCCGGTGCCGATGAACCCGCCGACGAAGAAGCCGCCAAAGGCTCTTTGGCGCGAGGAGTCTGGCGAGGGTCCGGCGATCGGTAGCGACCCGAGGGTGCAGGAGCGCAAGGCGCTACACCGACCGCCGACCCCTCCGCCGCTGATGCTGCGCCAGGCTCCGAGGAGCTCCAGCTGTTGGGGAACGTAGTAATTTCAAAAAAAATCATACGCACACACAAGAACATGGTGATGCATAGCAACGAGAGGGGAGAGTGTTCGTCCACGTACCCTCGTAGACCGTAAGCGGAAGCGTTAGCACAACACGGTTGATGTCATACGTCTTCACGATCCGACCGATCCAAGCACCGAACGTACGGGTCCTCCGAGTTCAGCACACGTTCAGCTCGATGACGTCCCTCGAACTCCGATCCAGCCGAGTGTCGAGGGAGAGTTCCGTCAGCACGACGGCGTGGTGACGATCTTGATGTTCTACGGCGCGGGGCCGCCTAAGCTTCGACGATATGACCGAGGTGGAATATGGTGGAAGGGGCACCGCACACGGCTAAGGCGATCCATAGATCAACTTGTGTCTAGGGTGCCCCCGCCCGTATATAAAGGAGGGAGGAGGAGGAGGCCGGCCTAGGGAGGAGGCGCCATAGGGAGTCCTACTCCCCATCGGAGTGAGATTCCCCTTTCCTAGTCAACTAGGGATCCTTCCATGTAGTAGGAGTAGGAGACTAGGAAGGGAAGAGATACCTCTCCGACAATCGGAGTGACAAAACCTAATCTCGAAATCGCCAACTCAACATGTACCTTGGAGACACTGTAGTACTCCTTTATAATCACCCGATTACGTTGTGGCGTTTGGTAGTACCCAAAGTGTTACTCCGGTAGCAGGAGTTGCATAATCTCATAGTTCAGGAACATGTATAAGTCATGAAGAAAGCAATAGCAACATACTAAGCGATCAAGTGCTAAGCTAACGGAATGGGTCAAGTCAATCACATCATTCTCCTAATGATGTGATCCGTTAATCAAATGACAACTCTTTTGTCCATGGCTAGGAAACATAACCATCTCGATAAGCGAGCTAGTCAAGTAGAAGCATACTAGTGACACTATGTTTGTCTATGTATTCACACATGTATTATGTTTCCGGTTAATACAATTCTAGCATGAATAATAAACATTTATCATGAAATAAGGAAATAAATAATAACTTTATTACTGCCTCTAGGGCATATTTCCTTCAGTCTCCCACTTGCACTAGAGTTAATAATCTAGTTCACATCGTCATGTGATTTAACACCAATATTTATATCTGTATATGATTAACCCCCATAGTTCACATCATCATGTGACCAAGACCCAAAGGGTTTACTAGAGTCAATAATCTAGTTCGCATCTCTATGTGATTAACACCCAAAGAGTACTAAGGTGTGATCATGTTTTGCTCGTGAGAGAAGCTTAGTCAGCAGATGCATCACATTGAGCCGTATGTATTTTGCAAATATTTTATGTCCACAATGCTCTTGCGGAGCTACTCTAGCTAATTGCTCCCACTTTCAATATGTATCTAGGTTGAGACTTAGAGTCATCGGATCGGTGTAAAGTTTGCCTTGATGTAACTTTTACAACAAACTCTTTTATCACCTCCATAATCGAGAAACATCTCCTTAGTTCTTACTAAGGATATTCTTGACCAATGTCGATGATCTACTCCTAGATCACTATTGTACTCCTTGTCAAATTCAGAGCAAGGTATACAATAGGTGCAGTACATAACATAGCATACTTTATAGAACCTATGGTGAGGCATAGGGAATGACTTTCATTCTCTTTTGTATTTTCTGCCGTGGTCGGGATTTGAGTCTTACTCAATTTCATACCTTTGCAACACAGGCAAGAACTCTTTCTTTGACTATTCCATTTTGAACCATTTCAAAATCTTGCCAAGGTATGTACTCATTGAAAATCTTATCAATCGTCTTGATCTATCTCAATAGATCTTGATGCTCAATATGTAAGTAGCTTTTACTGAGGTCTTTTCTTTTTAAATAACTCCTTTAAAACACTCCTTTATGCTTTGCAGAAAAAATTCTACATCATTTCTAATCAACAATATGTCACTCACATATACTAATCAGAAAGGTTGTAGTGCTCCCACTCACTTTATTGTAAATACAGGCTTCATCGTAAGTCAATATAAACTATATGCTTTGATCAACTTATCAAAGCGTATATTCCAACTCCGAGATTCTTGCACCAGTCCATAGATGGATTGCTGGAGCTTGCACATTTTGTTAGCACCTTTAGGATTGACAAAACCTTCTGGTTGCATCATATACAACTCTTCTTTAATAAATCCATTAAGGAATGCAGTTTTGACATCCATTTGGCCAGATTTCATAAAATGTGGCAATTGCTAACATGGTTCAGACATAGTTAAGCATCGATACGAGTGAGATAATCTCATCGTATTCAACCCCTTGAACTTGTTGAAAACCTTTTGCAACAAGTTGAGCTTAGTGGATAGTAACACTACTATCAGTGTCCGTCTTCCTCTTGAAGATCCATTTATTTAACATGGCTTGCTGATCATCGAGCAAATCAATCAAAGTCCATACTTTGTTTTCATACATGGATCATATCTCAGATCTTAGGGCCTCGAGCCATTTCGTGGAATCTGGGCTCATCATCGCTTCCTCATAGTTCGTAGGTTTATCATGGTCTAGTAACATGACTTTCAGAACAGGATTACCATACCACACTCGTGCGGACCGTACTCTGGAAGACCTACGAGGTTCTGTAGTAACTTGATCTGAAGTTTCATGATCATCATCATTAGCTTCCTCACTAATTGGTGTAGGAATCACTGGAACTGATTTCAGTGATGAACTATTTTGCAATTCGGGAGAAGGTACAAATTACCTTATCAAGCTCTACTTTCCTCCCACTCACTTCTTTCGAGAGAAACTCCTTCTCTAGAAAGGATCCATTTTAACAACGAATAACTTGCCTTCGGATCTGTGATAGAAGGTGTACCCAATAGTTACCTTTGGGTATTCTATGAAGACGCACTTCTCGATTTGGGTTTGAGCTTATCGGGATGAAACTTTTCACATAAGCATCGTAGCCCCAAACTTTAAGAAAGCGACAACTTGGGTTTCTTGCTAAACCACAGTTCATATGGTGTCGTCTCAGCGGTTTAGATGGTGCCTTTTAACGTGAATGCAGCTGTCTCTAATGCATAACCCCAAAACGACAATGGTAAATCAATAAGAGACATCATAGATCGCACCATATCCAATAAAGTCGATTCACGATGTTCGGACACACCATAATATTGTGGTGTTCGGTGGCGTGAACTGTGAAACTATTCCACTTTGTTTTAATTGAAGACCAAACTCGTAACTCAAATATTCGTCTCCGCGATCGGATCGCGAAACTTTATTTTCTTATTACGATGATTTTCCACTTCACTCTGAAATTCTTTGAACCTTTCAACTATTTCAGGACTTATGTTTCATCAAGTAGATATACCCATATCTGCTCAAATCATCTTGTGAAGGTCGAGAAAATAACGATACTTGCCACGAGCATCAACACTCATTGGATCGCATACATCGGTATGTATTATTTCCAATAAGTCGGTAGCTTGTTCCATTGTTCGGAGAACGGAGTTTTAGTCATCTTGCCCAAAAGGCACGGTTCGCAAGCATCAAATGATTCATAACCAAGTGATTCGAAAATCCATCTTTATGGAGTTTCTTCATCGCTTTACACCGATATGACCCAAGCGGCGATGCCACAAATAAGTTGCACTATCATTATTAACTTTGCATCTTTTGGCATCAATATTATGAATATGTGTATCACTACGATCGAGATCCAACAAACTATTTTCATTGGGTGTATGACCATTGAAGGTTTTATTCATGTAAACAGAACAACAATTATTCTTTGATTTTAAATGAATAACCGTATTGCAATAAACATGATCAAATCATATTCATGCTCAGCATAAACACCAAATAACATTTATTTAGGTTTAACACTAATCCGAAAGTATAGGGAGTGTGCGATGATGATCATATCAATCTTGGAACTACTTCCAACACTCATCGTCATTTTCCTTCAACTAGTCTCTGTTTATTCGTAACTCTGTTTCGAGTTACTAATCTTAGCAACCGAACAAGTATCAAATACTCAGGGGCTACTATAAACACTAGTAAGGCACACATCAATAATCTGTATATCAAATATACCCTTGTTCACTTTGCCATCCTTCTTATCCACCAAATATTCAGGGCATTTCCGCTTCCAGTGACCATTTCCTTTGCAGTGTAAACACTCAGTTTCAGGCTATGGTCCAGCTTTGGGCTTCTTCGCAGGAGTGACAACTTGCTTGTCTTTCCACTTGAAGTTCCCTTTCTTTCCCTTTGCCCTTCTCTTGAAACTAGTGGTCTTGTCAATCATCAACACTTGATGGTCTTTTCTTGATTTCTACCTTCGTCGATTTCAACATCACGAAGAGCTCGGGAATCATTTTCGTCATCCCTTGCATACTATAGTTCATCACGAAGTTCTACTAACTTGGTGATGGTGACTAGAGAACTCTGTCAATCACTATCTTATCTGGAAGATTAACTCCCACTTGATTCAAGCGATTGTAGTACCCAGACAATCTGAGCACTTGCTCACTAGTTGAGAGATTCTCCTCTATCTTTTAGCTATAGAACTTGTTGGAGACTTCATATCTCTCAACTCGGGTATTTGCTTGAAATATTAACTTCAATTCCTGGAACATCTCATATGGTCCATGATGTTCAAAACATCTTTGAAGTCCCGATTCTAAGTCATAAATCATGGTGCACAAAACTATCAAGTAGTCATCATATTGAGCTAGCCAAATGTTCATAACATCTGCATCTGCTCCTGCAATAGGTTTGTCACCTAGCGGTGCATCAAGGACATAATTCTTCTGCGCAGCAATGAGAATAAACCTCAGATCACGGATCCAATCCGCATCATTGCTACTAACATTTTTCAACACAATTTTCTCTAGGAACATATCAAAATAAACATATGAAAGCAACAACGCAAGCCATTGATCTACAACATAATTTGCAAAATACTACGGGACTAAGTTCATGATAAATTTAAGTTCAATTAATCATATTACTTAAGAACTCCCACTTAGGCAGACATCTCTCTAGTCATCTAAGTGATCACGTGATCCAAATCAACTAAACCATGTCCGATCATCACGTGAGATGGAGTAGTTTCAATGGTGAACATCACTATGTTGATCATATCTACTATATGATTCACGCTTGACCTTTCGGTCTCCGTGTTCGAGGCCATATCTGTATATGCTAGGCTCGTCAAGTATAACTTTGAGTATTCGGCGTGTGCAACTGTTTTGCACCGTTGTATTTGAGCGTAGAGCCTATCACACCGATCATCACGTGGTGTCTCGGCACGAAGAACTTTCGCAGCGGTGCATACTCGGGGAGAACACTTCTTGATAATTAGTGAGAGATCATCTTAAAATGCTACCGTCAAGCAAAGCAAGATAAGATGCATAAAGGATAAACATCACATGTAATCAATATAAGTGATATGATATGGCCATCATCATCTTGTGCTTGTGATCTCCATCTCCGAAGCACCGTCGCGATCACCATCGTCACCGGTAGCGACACCTTGATCTCCATCGTAGCATCGTTGTCGTTTCGCCATCTATTGCTTCTCGACTATTGCTACCGCTTAGTGATAAAGTAAAAGCAATTACAGAGCGTTTGCATTTCATACAATAAGCGACAACCATATGGCTCCTGCCGATTCTTGATAACCGGTTACAAAACATGATCATCTCATACAATAAAATATAGCATCACGTCTTGACCATATCACATCACAACATACCTGCAAAAACAAGTTAGGCGTCCTCTACTTTGTTGTTGCAAACTTTTACGTGGCTGCTACGGGCTTAGCAAGAACCGTTCTTACCTACACATCAAAACCACAGCGATAGTTTGTCAAATAGACTCGTTTTAACCTTCACAAGGACCGGGCGTAGCCACTTTTCAGTTCAACTAAAATTGGAGCTGACACCGCCAGCCACACATGTGCAAAACACGTCGGTAGAACCAGTCTCGCGTAAGCGTCTGGCGTAATGTCGGTCGGGCGCTTCATCCAACAATACCGCCCGAACCAAAGTATGACATCTTTGGTAGGCGGTATGACTTATATCATCCACAACTCACTTTTGTTCTACTCATGCATATAACATCAAACAATAAAAACCTAGGCTCGGATGCCCTTTGTTGGGGAGCGTAGTAATTTCAAAAAATTCCTCGCACACAAAAGAACATGGTGATGCATAGCAGCGAGAGGGGAGAGTGTTAGTCCACGTACCCTCGTGAGACCGTGGCGGAAGTGTTAGCTGCTAGCGGTTGATGTAGTCGTCGTCTTCACGATCCGACCGATCAAGCACCGAGCGTCACGGGGCCTCCGAGTTCAGCACACGTTCAGCTCGATGGCGTCCCTCGAACTCCGATCCAGCCGAGTGTCGAGGAGAGTTCCGTCGGCCGACGGCGTGGTGGCGATCTTGATGTTCTACGGTGCAGGGCTTCGCCTAAGCTTGCGACGGTATGACCGAGGTGGAATATGGTGGAAGGGGCACCGCACACGGCTAAGGCGATCCGTAGATCAACTTGTGTGTCTAGGGTGCCCCCGCCCCGTATATAAAGGAGGGAGGGAGGAGGAGGCCGGCCTAGGGAGGCGCGCCATGGGGAGTCCTACTCCCATCGGGAGTAGGATTCCCCTTTCCTAGTCAACTAGGGATCCTTCCATGTAGTAGGAGTAGGAGACTAGGAAGGGGAAGAGAGAGGGAAGGAAGGAAGGGGTGCGGCCCTCCCTAGTCCAATTCGGACTAGGCCTTGAGAAGCGCGCAGCCTGCCCTAGGCAGCCCTCTCTCTTTCCCTTGAGGGCCCAATAAGGCCCAATACTTCTCCCGGCGAATTCCGTAACTCTCGGTACTCGAAAAATACCGAATGACTCGGAACCTTTCCGAACTCGAATATAGTCGTCAATATATCAATCTTTACGTCTCGACCATTTGAGACTCCTCGTCATGTCCCGATCTCATCCGGGACTCCGAACTCCTGCGGTACATCAAAACTCATAAACTCATAATATAAGCATCGCCGAAACCTTAAGCGTGCGGACCCTACGGTTTGAGAACAATGTAGACATGACCGAGACACGTCTCGGTCAATAAACAATAAGCGGGACCTGGATGCCCATATTGGCTCCTACATATTCTCTGAAGATCTTTATCGGTCAAACCGCATAACAACATCGTCGTTCCCTTTGTCATCGGTATGTTACTTGCCGAGATTCGATCGTCGGTATCAATACCTAGTTCAATCTCGTCACGGCAAGTCTCTTTACTCGATTCGTAATGCATCATCCGTAACCAACTCATTGGTTACATTGCTTGCAAGGCTTATAATGATGTGCATTACCGAGAGGCCGAGAGATACCTCTCCGACAATCGGAGTGACAAAACCTAATCTCGAAATCGCCAACTCAACATGTACCTTCGGAGACACCTGTAGTACTCCTTTATAATCACCCGATTCGTTGTGACATTTGGTAGTACCCAAAGTGTTCCTCCGGTAAACTAGAGTTGGATAATCTCATAATTCTGAGGAACATGTATAAGTCATGAAGAAAGCAATAGCAACATACTAAACGATCAAGTGCTAAGCTAACGGAATGGGTCAAGTCAATCACATCATTCTCCTAATGATGTGATCCCATTAATCAAATGACAACTCTTTTGCCCATGGCTAGGAAACATAACCATCTCTGATAAATGAGCTAGTCAAGTAGAAGCATACTAGTGACACTATGTTTGTCTATGTATTCACACATGTATTATGTTTCCGGTTAATACAATTCTAGCATGAATAATAAACATTTATCATGAAATAAGGAAATAAATAATAACTTTATTATTGCCTCTAGGGCATATTTCCTTCACCAGCCAGGCGCCTACTTGAAGGCCGGCGAGGGTGTCTACATCAAGCTTCCCTGGGCGTCGAGCTCCAGGCCGCCGGTCGAAGGAGAGGAGTTTGACGGGGAAGTACTACGCCTCTGCTGGGCTGGCGGTGGTTGTGCGCATAGCAGCAGCGGGCGAAGTCCGAGGAGGCGATTGCTCCGGAAGTTGAGTGTCACTCTACCGCGCCCGACAAAGCTTAAGAGTCGGGAAGTGCTTGTCGCGGCGGCGGGAGTTGACATAGAAAGCATCTTGGAGGAGCTCGAGCCGCAACCAAGAGCCCTCGGTCCATTCTTGAGGAGAGGCGCAGCTTGTGGAAGCAAAAGCGTTCATCCTTGAAAAGGCTGAAGCCGAGGAGCAGCAGAGGCTCGCCGCCAAGGAGCTGTCCAGGCGGGAAGGTGAACTGATGCAGAAAAAGGTTAATCTGGACAGCCATGAGGAGGAGCTCGCCGCACGGGAGCAGTCACTTGGCGGGGCGCTCAAGGAAGCGAAGGATGCTGCCGCAACCGCTGAGGCCGCCAAGAAGGAGTTAGAGGTGAAGGTGATGCAGCTGGAGGTAGATATGAAAGGGAAGAATGAAGAGCTTGCCGCACTCCAGCGCGAACGCGAGAAGGATGCCCTTGCCCATGGCAATCTGCAAGTTCAACTCGCCGACAAGGTCAAGGCGAGCAGCCGTCAAGGACTCAAATGCTGATCTGGGCTGAAGCTGGCCACCTTGTGGAGGCTGGATGGTGCCAAGAGGCGAAGGCGACTGAAGAAAGAGATCAAGAACAGCGAGGAGCTGCCGATGAGGGCGCGAGACTCAAAACACCTTGAGACTACGGTGGAGCTACGGGCGGAGGCCTCGTCAACATCGCTGCAACCATCGGCGAGGAGCTGGCGCAAGCCCCGGACTTGGCGGGCTTGGGTACTCCTCAAGCGAGAACCTCCAGCCCAGCGCCAAGCTTACTCTTTTCTTCAAGGGTGTGGTGACGGCTCTCCAGCAGCTCCGGGAAAGGATCCCAAAGAAGTTGGCTAACGAGTCGCGTGCAACCTGTGCCAAGGTCTTGGAGAAGGTGTTGGTGAAGATACTCTTCCGCAACCCGGGCCTCGACCTCACCCGCGTCCTCAAGAAGCTGTCGGCGGGTGCTGATCTTGAAGAGCTCAAAGCCATTGTCGCACCCATTGTGGACAAGGTGAATGAAGTCAAGAGGATTGATGGCGAGCGTGTGGATTAGGCCACCCTTCTTCTCCTTCCTTGTCGCTGTTATTTAAGTTATGAGAACAATTTAGTCAGTGCTACAACAAGTCACTTTTGTAATATAACTTTATCCTGGGTAGTATTTGCTATGTTATTTCCTTTACTTGATTCCCGCCCTTGTATGTTCTCGCCCTACGCTTTTAGGGAACTTGCCGGCGCAAGCACCCTTGCCCTTGGCGCTAGTCTGGAACATCAGCAACTTCTTTGGCGGTGTCGCCTCCGGCAAGAAACCTTGTCGGAACTAATCGCAGCAACTCACATTGTTGAGCGGACTCGAAACAAAGTAAGGGCGCAACTAGCCACGAACCGGCTCCTCCGCGCACAGGTTTTCCATACAAAGCACACTCGTTCAAGGAAGATAACTGAAAAATTTAAAACTGATTGTGCTCAAACTTTGGCAACTTAGCTTTTCTGTCGTCCGCGTCCCGGCAAGGCTATACTTCTTTGAACGACGGCTGGTCCACACCTTTATCCTCTCCTCCCCTCCCCGGTGAACTTGTGGGCGAAGGAACCTTCTTTTTGAGCAAAAGAAAGAAGAGAAAATAAAGATATGGAGCCTTAAGGCTCGTTATTGCTTACCGGGGGCAATTGCTGCACAAAGTGTCAGATAATGCATGCAAAAAGAAAGAAAGCATGAAATTTGACAACATTTGTAGAGCATATGATCTTTATTTATGCGCGGGATCTGTGCCCGGCTTTGTACAAAGGGTTACATGCAACAGCGGCAAAGCTTGTACAAAAGGTGGTTGTCGGAACAGCAGGTCCCGGCAACCGCGCCTTATCGGTAAAACTTACGAAGATGCTCTATGTTCCAGGAGTTGCTCACCGGAAAGCCATCTTCGGTCTCAAGGCGGACATCGCCGGGCCTAGTGACTCGCTTTACCCGATAAGGGCCTTCCAACTTCGGCGTCAACTTGTTGGAATTCTTGGCGGATTGAACGTGCCGAAGAACAAGGTCGCCTTCCTCGAAGCTTCTGGCATTGACTTTGCGTCTATGGTAGCGGCGCAAAGCTTGCTGGTAGCGAGCAGCTCGTATAGCAGCCTGAAGACCATCTTCCTCGAGGAGCAGCACGTCATCTTGTCGCAGCTGCTCTTGCTCAAGCTCATCATAAGCGAGCACTCGAGGTGATCCGTATACGAGTTCCGTGGGGAGAACTGCTTACGCTCCGTGAAGCGAGGCGAAAGCGTCGGCGATGGCTCGATTTGGCGTCGTCTGATCGACCAAGAACCACCGTCGACTCCTCGATCAATTTCTTCCACACTTGTGCAGCACAGTCGAAAGTTACGGTCTTGAGCCCGCGCAACACTTCAGCGTTGCCCTCTCCGCTTGACCGTTGCTTCTCGGGTGACCAATAGAAGCGAAGCGAGATCTTGGCGTCAAGATCTTGGGCGTCTTGCATGAAGGTGCGGCTCGTGAATTGTGTGCCATTATCGGTGATGATCTGTTAGGGACTCGAAGCGGCAAACAATTGACTGAAGAACTTATTCTTGTTGTCTTTGTCACCTTCCTCCTGCTTCCACCTCCGGCCACTTTGTGAACTTGTCGATTACTACGTACAAGTACTCGAAGCCCCGACAGCTCGGGGAAAGGGGCGAGATGTCGAACCCCAGACGAAAATGGCGAGGATAAAGGGATGGTTTGGAGAGCTTGAGCTGGTTGATGTATCTGTTTGGAGTGGGCCTTGCGCTTCACACTTGGTTACTTGTGCGATTGCATCACGGAGGCTGTCGGCCAAAAGAAACCTTGCTTGGAAGGCTTTGCGACAAGTGCTCTTGCGCCAATGTGGTGACCACATATGCCTCCATGTATCTCCATGAACAGCTCCTGTCCTTCTTCCGGAAATGCACTTCAATTTCACTCCGTTGAATCTTCTTACATGCAGTATGTCATCGACAAACTGGTACATACTTGATTGCCGGGCTACTTTCTCCGCTTCTTCTTGCTCTTGGGAAGTTCTCCTATTTGAAGGAAATGGGCGATCTGTTGTGCCCATGCGGAGCTTGTGGCTCGGCGACAAGGACTAAAGGCGCCAAATGCTGCTGCGGGAACATCTGCTTCCACGGCAGAATCGTGATTCAGCGGGCGTGATGCTACCGACAGCGTGTCGGGACACAACTTGTCGGGAGTGTCTGCTTTAACAAAACAAACCCTAGGGCTTGTCAGAGTAGACTGCTCCTCAGCACTCTTTGTGTTGATCTTGGGGACCTTCTTGGTGGCGGCTTCGGGGAGCTCTGCCGGAAAGTAGTCGCCAGTAACCAACTTCCTCTTCTTGCTTTGTCCAGTTGATGGTGTCACAGATGGTTGAGTCAGCTTGAGCACAAAAATCCCTGGTTCCACAGCTAACTTGAGTGCGGCGCATTTTGACAGGCCATCTGCAATGTCGTTCTGAGCTCTCGGAACATGTTCCATCTGCAGGCCGTCAAAATGCTCTTCAAACTTTCTCACTTCATCAATGTAAGCTTCCATCAACGGACTCTGATAATCTTTGTTTACTTGACGGACGACAAGCTACGAGTCACCCCTGACAATGAGCTTCTTGATCCCAGGGTCTGCCGCGATTCTGAGTCCGGCAAGCAAGCCTTCATACTCCGCGGTATTGTTTGCTGCTTGCTCCTTGGGAAAGTGCATCTGGACCACGTACTTAAGGTGCTCTCCGCACTAGTAGAAAAAGGGTCAAACGTGCAGCACATTAGTGCCGGTTTGTATTAGTGCACACACATTAGTGTCGGTTGAGCAGTTTGCATTAATGCGGTTCGTGTTGAACCTTTAGTACCGGTTAATTAGCACGAACCGGTACTAAAGATGATGGCGAGCTGGCGTCGAGCTAAGGCCCCACGATCACCTTTAGTACCGGTTAGTGGCACGAACCGGTACTAAGATGAACCTAATGCCGGTTAGTGCCACGAACCGGTACTAAAGATCGACCTATAGTGCGGTTAGTGCCTGGCAACCCGGCACTATAGAACAATTACGCATCCGATGGGAAAATGTAAAGCGATTATAACTTTTGCATACGATGTCGGAAAAAAATGTATAATATATAAAAAAATTCAGCACGAAAATCCGCATCCGATGGAAACAGCCTACGGCCTATTTGGAATTATTTAGAATCCTCAAATT
This sequence comes from Aegilops speltoides, assembly GCA_021437245.1. Taxonomy (NCBI): domain Eukaryota; kingdom Viridiplantae; phylum Streptophyta; class Magnoliopsida; order Poales; family Poaceae; genus Aegilops; species Aegilops speltoides. The sequence continues at coordinate 317,794,593 of CM038145.1, read as the reverse complement.
CCAAAAGGAAAAAAAAGATATGGTCAAATAATTTCAGTTTTTTTTAAAAAATTTGGTTAAATCTGGTCAAACTACTTATTCAAGAAGTATTAATGTTCCTACATAATTATTCAAGAATATTAGTGTTACCAAATAATTATTTCAATTTTTTGAATTTTGGTCAAATCTGGTCAAACTATGGTCAAATTGTGGTCAAGCTATGGTCAAACTTATTCAAGAAATATTAGCGTTACTAAATAATTACTGTTTTTTAGAATAATAGTTTCAAACTCAAACGGTGAAATGTGTCACTTCATGCTCAAGCTAAACTCACGAGGTTAATCGATTAACATCTTACTATTATGCAGAAAACAACAAGTGCGGACTCGGAAGCGAAGGAGAATAGAACCCGAAAGTTAAGCGTGCTCGGGCTAGAGTAGTGAGAGGATGGGTGACGGTCGGGAAGTTAGATGATTTGGAATGAGTGATCCACACTTGAGCAATTAAGAGGTGATTAGAGACTAAATCATCAAATAATTGAGAAAAATTAAAAATCGAAAAAAAATCAAATTTTTTTTCCAAAATTTTCAAAAAAAATCAAAAAAAACCTTTAGTGCGGTTGGTAACACGAACGGTACTAAAATCCCCATCTGGGCGCGAGCTCACGCCACGTGGTGGCACTTTAAGCGCCGGTTCGTGCCGAACCGGTACTAAAGGGGCCTTTAGTAGCGACCTTTTAGTGCGGTTATGTAACCGGCACTAAAAACCCTCTGAACAGCGCTAAAGCTCCGTTTTCTACTAGTGCGGTGGGTGCAACAAGTAACACACCCGCCGGCGCCTTCGGCGAAGAAGCACCATCAAAGTACATGACCCATTCTTTGCTTGCCTCCTTGACGGGGATGCTCGTCTCTGGGGTTTCTTCATCAGGTGTCGGCGTCCACTCTGCTATGAATTCTGCCAATGCTCGGCTCTGGATAGTTGAGGTACTCTCAAACTTAAGGCCAAAGCTTGACAATTCCAGTGCCCACTCGACAATCCTGCCTGTTGCTTCTGGATTCTACAATATCCTCTTCAACGGAAAACGAGTGACAACTGTGATCTCATGTGCTTGAAAGTAATGGCGCAGCTTCCTCGAGGCCATGAGAAGGCCAAAAAGCAACTTTTGCACCCCAGAGTACTTTGATCTAGCCCCCTGCAGAAGGGAGCTGACAAAATAAACTGGGCGCTGCACCATCTTCTTTTGTTTCTCTTCTTGTGGCTGCACAGATCCATCCTTGTCGGGACCGGAGCTTGTCGAGGAAGCCCCCTGCTTGTCGTTGGATTCACTTGCCGTGGTTGCTGGCTCATCATCCGCCTCCCTCTCCGCTACTAACGCAGCACTAACCACTTGATTGGTTGCCGCTAGATACAGCAGCAACTTCTCTTGTGGCTTAGGTGCGACAAATCTTGAGTGGAGGACAGTATCTCTTCAAGTCTGTGGCGCAGCCTCCGCTTCGGAGTCCATTTCATTGGACCTGCCTTTTCAAAATTTTGAAAAAGCGGCGGTAGCGCTCAGCAGACTTAGAGATGAACCTCTTGAGGCGACAACACAGCCGGCAAGCCTTCGCACATCCTTGGCCAGCGGGGCTTCAATCTGCTCGATGGCCTTGATCTTGTCGGGGTTGGCTTCAATCCCCTCACGGGACACAAAGAACCCAAGAAGCTTGCGGAAGGAACTCCAAACCGCACTTCTCGGGGTTCAACTTGAGATTGATCTTGCAGATTTGCAAAGTCTCGTCAAATCTTGGATCAAAGTTTCTCTGTCTTTGCTCTTGACCACTATGTCATCCATGTAGCTTCTACATTTACGTGCAGTTGCGGCTCAAAAGCATGACCGACTACTCTTGCAAATGTTGAACCAGCATTCTTTAGTCGAAAGGCATCCGTGCAGTAATGCGTGCCACATGGAGTAATGAATGCGGTTTTCTCTTCATCCTCTTACGCCATGAAGATCGATGATATCCACGGTATCGTCAAGAAATGAAAGCAAATCACATCCTGCCGTGGAGTCGACAATCGGGTCAATGCGCGCGCAAGGAAATGGATCCTTAGGACAAGCTTTATTAACATCGGTGAAGTCAATACAAAGCCTCCACTTCCGTTAAGCCTTGCGCATGACTCTTTGGATTGGCTAACCACGTTGGATGGATACTCCTCGGACAAGGCCTGCTGCTTCCAACTTCTTGATTTCTTCGCAATCAACTCTTGGCGTTCCACGCTTGCTTCCTAACCCTCAGCAGCGGGCGGCGTGAGGACAAGCGGCAAGGTGGTGCTCAATCACTTTCAGGAACACGGGGATGTCGGATGGTTGCCATACAAACACGCCGACATTACGCCCGCGGAAAATGTGGCCTTTCCTATTTAGGTTCAAGCGTGGCGCTGATGGTGAAGGTACCACGGTGCCATCCTCCTTGGCGGCCACTTTCTTGGTCTCTGGTGAAGCTGTCTTTGCCTTTTGCACTTGTCGGTGGAGCTCGATGGTGCGTCCTCGGCGGTGGCGCAGCGCTCGAAGAAGTGCGCTTGCGGAGTGGGCATCGAGCTACTCTTGCGGTTGGTCTTCTTCTTCCCCAGGGAGCTTGGTGGCAAGTGGTTTGCGTTCTGCTGCGGCTGCTGCTTCGATAAATCTTGCCGGTGCAGATAAGTGCATCTTTCTTGTCACCTTGGATAGAAATGACCTTATCGGACGGGCATCTTGAGCACATTGTAGGCGTAGTGAGAGGCTGCCATGAACTTGGCAAGCGGGGGCGGCCGAGTATCCCATTGTAGGGCAATGGGAAATCAACAACGTCAAATGTGACTCTCTCTGTCACGAAATTCAGCTCGCTGCCAAGCGTCCTTGGCGGTGTGATCTTCCCCTTGGGCTTGCTCCTTCCCGGGTTAATTCCTTTAAAGGTACCAGATCTCTTGAGCTTCTGTCGGGGATCTGGAGCTTCTTGAGCATCGCGGAAGAGATCAATTCAAGCGGCCCGCTGTCAACCAACATCTTTGTGACCTTGAGGTTCTTGATGGTTGGCGAAACCAACATCGGCAAGCACCCGACCCGCGATTATGCGATCGGGTGATCCTCAACAACAAAGATGATGGGCGTCTTGGACCACTTCGGGGGTTTGCGACTCGGTAGCAGTTCTGCTGCATTTACCTCCGCACCTTTGTTTGAGTTGGCGGTGCGAGGTGTCTTGACTTACCGCCGTCAGCGCTAAAACCTCTGTCGCTTTACGAAACTCCTGCTCATCGGTCTCATCCTCCTCCATCTCATCATCTTCGTCTTCGTCTTCGTCCTGTCGCGGCGCGGGAGGCCTATCTCCTTGCATTGCTTGGCCTTGCCATGGCGCCCTCCCGGGCGGGGCGCTTCTTGCCGGATCCTCCGCCACCTTCCTAGGCCTTCTCCTTGTCGCGGCGCTCGTATTCAGCTTTCTGTAGCTCAACAAGTTGCTCAACCTTCTTGCAGGCCTGGAGATCATGGCGCTTGGTGCGGTGGATCTTGCGATCTTGCTTGCGAACCGTCACCTTGTCGTGACCACCACAGCCTCGCCGGAGTCACCAGCTTTGGCCTTCTCGGCGCTGCCTTCGTTGCCGGACTGCTCGACAACTAGCACATCCTTAGCCTTCCTCTTTCTGTTATTCCGCCTCCGGTTCTTCTTTGCGGAGGGTGTCCTCAACTGTCGAGATCATACGCTCCTGCGTTCTCTCCGGGAGTTTCCTCCCTCTTCACTCGTGCACACTTGTCGGCGAGCATATAGCTCGTGACATCTCGATTTTGCACGCCGCCATCTCCTCCTCATCCTCTGATTCGCATGTTACGATGGAACACGCGATAACCCATGGCGGGGAGTGGGCGTCAGGATGTTGCCTTTTTAGCTGAATCTCTATATGTACTTGCGGGGGTTCTCCTTCTTTACGGCGGCGGATGAAGATCGCTGTCTGGCCATGGGGTTTGTGGCCGCTGTGAAAGCGACGACAAACCCGATAGCCTGGTCATACGAAGAAATGGAGTTGTCGGCAAGTGCATGAGCCAAGATCGGCGTTGGGCTTGAGCACCGGCGAAATAGTTGGCGAGGATCTTCTCGTCGCGCCCGGCAGCTTTGCACGCGATGGTGTAGGCGTTGAGGAACTCGAAGGATGTATCCTGCCATCGTACTTCTCGGGTACATCGGCAGAAGTTCTTGGTCTTGGGCCTTGGACCTGCCGCAGCTCACAAGTGAGCGCCACGGCAACCTACAGCGTCTGACAAGTCGCTGGTTCCCCTGGCGCATGCATATCAACAGTGGGCCCAGCGCGCTAGTCTGACTGACGTCGCGCTTCTCTTCGACGCTCGATGCGACTACGAGTGTCTTCTTGTCATCGTTCTTGGAGAACTTGACGTTGATCGCGGCGGGCTCGCGGGTCCGACGACGCGGTGGAGTCGGTGTCGAGGTTGGCCCGGCGAGTCGGCGATCTTGGCCTTGGGGTGGGGAGTGCGGTGGTGGCACCCCCACGATCTTATCGCCATCGGCTCGCGCTGGCGTCTTGCAGCAACCGGCGTGCTTAGTTGCGAGCTTATCGCGTTAAGCGAAGCGATGAGACTCTGGATGGTGATCCTCGATCGTCGATCTTGTCCGTGCTGGAGGGTAGTCTAATGCGATTGGTCTCGGGCCAACACTTCTTCTGGTGTTTTGGCGGCGAGCAGCGGCGAGGCGGATATGCTCAAACTTCGCGGTGTTAGAAGGGCAGCATCTCGTCGAGCGGCCGTGCGCGCTTCGTCCCCAGCGTGTTGGCGTGCGTTGGCCTTGGCGTCCGCGATCCGCCCGCCTGGCCTTGTTCCAGCGAGCACGGTGCGGGAGCACCATGGCATTGTCGATCCGCACCTCGAGAGAGTGCGGTGCATGTCTGGATGCCGAAGCTTGCGGGGCCTTGTCCTTGGATCTGGTGACAATGTGAGTCCCCCCGTCGACGCCCGTTCCTCCGCTAGCATCTACTCCACCGCCCGTTTGCTCCGGCGGCGGTGGGATCGATGTGGACGGAGCGGCCACCTCCGAAGCCTTCCTCTTCGGTGGCATGCCGATGAAGATGTTGATGTAGCGTGAAGGCGGATCGGGTTCGCACAACCTCGGCGCCCCCTACCTAGCGCGCCAAAGATGTAAGTGAAAGCGAGCACCTATGGGGCAGGGCCCTTTTGATCCGACGAGGAGGCGGAGGCGTCTGAAAAGCGGTCGAGGCTAAGCCGCGAGGATTTTACCCAGCCGGAGCTCTCGGAGATAAAACTCCTCTGCTGCTTTGTGTTTATATTCTTGTTCTTGCTTGAGGCGTGAGTGTGTTGTAGTTTGAATGGTGAATCCCCTCTCGTGCGCATGGGCCTCCTTTTATAGGCTAAAGGGTCACCGACAAGTGGCAGCAGAGAGGTAAAAAAGTAAAGAGAGTTGGTACAACCGCTATCATGATGCCCCTACCTAACTCGGCGGCGGGGACAAGGGCATTTAATGCCCGTCCGGTCGTAAGCAGTGCAAGCGACCGTTAGGGCGCCACGATCGCCACGATGGCCTTCTCGTCATCTCCACTTGCCACATCGCACCGCTTGGCTGCGGCTACCGCCCGTGCACGAGGCGATCCTGCGGCGACCGTCGTCGGATCTGCGGCTGGGCGTGGGCGCGAGTGGTAACCGCGCGGACAAGCGCTTTGCCGTGGTTGCTATCTTGTCACACCCGCAAGCTTGTCGCTCGTCGGGTCTTGTCGGGACGTGCGGTGCGTCGCGGCAGGTCTCTTGAAATGCCTTGGTTGGCCTTCCCGGCAAGCTCCTCTTGCCGGGGTCTTGTTCTTCCCGGCAAGCTCCTCTTGCCGGGGCCTTGTCTTCACAGTTAAACACTTTGTTCTTGAATGGCAGTAATAGGAATAGCGAAGGATCTTGGCGGACGCCCGGCAAGCCTTGCCGCGGGACGCTGCGACTGCCCGTGCACAAGTTCGGGATACTAAGGTACCCCTACTTTAGTACACCGACAGCCGCCATGGCCTCTCTCTCTCAGCGTTGGTCAGTGATCCGGCTGTATCCCGTCCGCCGACAGAAAGGGAGGATGTGCATCGTCTCTCTGTTCGACGGTGTTGAGGCAGCTCGTCCCGATCTGCGGTACCCGCCATTCTCTCTGACCAAGCTCCGACGCGGTAGGGCCTTCGCCACTTGCTGCGCTGTCGCGATGCAGGCAGATCCGGCGTCGGCGCCCTCCTAGTAACTTCCCAGCGACCCTCGGTACAGCTTCCTCCGGCCTTGCTCCACTGCCCATCTTCCCGTTCTGTATGTGGATCTTCTTTAGTTGTTTGCTTAAATCGTATCTCGGCGGCGTACTTTCCATATTGCAATCTCGTCCTCAAACCATTTTGATAAACCACCATGTGCTATCTTTCCCTTTTACATGGAACATGCTTCTTTTTGTTGGCGTATGTGTCTTCAACTTCGTGTTATTGGGAAGTAATTGTTTCCTTCGACCTCCTTTTGCAAACAGGGCTATCCATTTTACCTCGATGCTATTGCGACCTTTTGGTGAACTGCACAAATCACTTTTACGAAGAGTGTTTTGTGCAGTTCTACTAAATATCACATGGGCAATGTTTTACATTTACGTGGGACTGCGGAAAGGAGATTGGTTTTGCTATCCTCCTCATCCAAATCCATGCCTAATCTTCTCCGACAAAAGTTAGTCCTAAAGAGAGATCGTAGAGGTGATCGGCTTCTATTTATGTGTGTTATGTTTCATCATCTAGTTCCACTATTATTGTAATCCTGCTGATATCTTTGCAAGCGAGGATGGTCCGCTTTGATTTTAGTGGAGCTGCACAAAATGATCGGATTGTGGTGTCCTTCATACACCTCTTTTAAAGCTCTGAGCTGGATGAAACTAGCTGCCAAGCAATGAACAACTTGTGCCAAGGAAATGGAGCCATGCCTATGAACAGCATCGATCAATTATATTTTTTTTCTTTATTTGTACACCTTCTCACAACTTTGTCTTCAGTTGTGATGTGAATATTGGCGCTGATCTGCGAACCATTGAGATGCATTAGCCATGGTAGTTTCTTTTGTATTTGATGGAATGTTGTACGAGATAATCTCGAGGCAAGACACATGAATCCTAAGTTGAAACCTTTTTTTCCTGCGGGAACCAAAGTTGAAACCTTCATAGCATCACAGTACAATTTCATCAAAATTATGCGTACATATAAACAAATCCTGAAGGATTGATAGCAATGCCAGAAACAATTCAACTTCATTTCGCCAACATGTTGGACATCCTTCATCTGGCACCACCTGCCATGCAGCAATATTGAGTGCACAACACAACTTCAGGGAAAGATTCACCCCGGTCGTTGCACCGCAGTAGTAATGACTAGTGAGCAGTCAAATCACAGAGCCCCACCTTCGCCACAGTTGCTCGGACGAAGCAACCATCATTTCTCTGTTCCTTGAATCATTTGGTACTCCCATATTCCCACAGATAAAGTTGCTTGGCGAATCAACCATCACTATATCCTCTCACGTGTTATGACCACGAGGAGCTATCCATTCAGATTGCATGTTAAAAAATAAAGGTTGATAACTAATCGGCAAACATTCAAAAAAAAACTAATCGCACGCCGGACCCAGCGGCGGATCGCATTTTGCACAAGAAATTATACACCATGTTTCGTTGACATGTGGTCCCGTTCAACATATCGGTGAGGCGACGGCGAGTAGTAGGAGTATTTCGAAGCGGCGTGTAGGCAGGCGCCTAAGTGAACCGTGGCAAGCGGCAACCGTCCACCGATGCTTAACCTTTCCCTCTCGATTTGGGCTGCTGTGCGCACGCTCTTCCTCTCCTCCTCCATTTTCCTTCAGCCCTTCACGCTTTCTTACGCCATTGTTCGGTCGTCTTCTCCATGGAGGAACAAGGCGGAAGCGACCCGTTATTCTTGCCCGATCGAAAGATGGCGTGGTGGAGGAACTCATTGATCGGTGCGACATCATCACCTCGGCTAGCATGGCAGGTTCGTTCAAGCCCATTCTTGACTCAACTAATAACATCATTACAAGGAACCCAAGAGTCAAGGAGCGGTTTGATCTCCCCTATCTTCTTCGCCGTGACCCTGATGACTGGCGCCGTCACGACGGAGGCCTCGCCTGTGCAAGTTGATGCCGCTTGATAATGATCGTATGATGTTAAGATGCCATCGGCAGCGGCAAGGCACTGGGCGGCGCAAATGGAGATTGGGTTGTTTACATTGGGTCCAAGCTGCGGTGGCAACTTGTGAATGTGTACACTCGTGACGGGTTCCACTTCAAAAATCTCAGCGGACGCCCGGAGGTTGAGCACACGCTATTATGCATGCGTTCAAATACAATCATGGTGGTGTCTTCTACGAGAATATAGCAATTTCTCGAGTTCCCACCGCTCTTGGAATTACAACAACTATGAAGTTGTTGCTATCTTCGACAAGATTGTTGCCGTCGTTGCTGGTTTGACTCGATGGACATTGCTCAAAATCAGTTTCTATACGGATGAGTCTTGTGATGCAATTGAATCTGAGGGCCTTGTGTTTGCTACCACCACTCGTGGCCTTTGTTTTTGCATGGAATCGTTATGATTTGATGCGTTTGTCTTCCACCGTAATTATAATTGTTTCATCCACATGCATCGGGTTAGCAAGTTTCCTTTAGTAATTAACCTTCTTCTTGTGTTTCCAAGGTCTGTGAAAATTCCACCACCTATACTTGAAATTTTTTATAACCAAGGGGAGATAGCGATGGTGATGATCACGAGCATGAGGACGGCGGCGCCCATATACTCGTTGGCACCGGCAACTAATTCCGATGGATCACCTCTTCTCGTGTGTATACAGCCCATGATGATGTTCTTGCTAAGGAAGCGGTGTAGTCTCCCATGGTCGCACTCTCGGGACCTATTCAACACCCGTTGCATGGTATTTGGATGGATACTAGTGTGCTAGCGCCAACACCTTCTCCTGGTACAAATTGATAGTCTTGGAAAACTCGCTCTTCCTTGGACAAAACTATCCGATGATGGTGAAAGGCGATCCAACTGCTGTTGACACAACGTTACTAGCACCATTTATGAGAAGCAGCTGTGTCTATACCTCGGACATTAGCGTGGTTCCCTACCCTGGTACTGATATAGTAGGCCGCTTCAGCCTAGATGATCAGTCATGCGTTGGTCTCGAGATCGACAATAGATGCCCCGTCAAAGAGAATCACTTGTGGTTCAAAGCAAGCGTTTCTAACGCCGAGGAATGGTTGAGTTGAAGTTCATTTCATTGCTTGTTATTTGTTGTGTGGTGAAAACTTTAGTATTTATAATGTATCCTCGTTGTCGATGTGGGTTGATGACCTGTTGTATGTAATAAAATGATATGCCTGTGATAAACTTACTAAATTTATGAATGGCTTTTGAGTTGCTTCTGCGAGTGAGTGGTGCGACGAGGCAAAAAAATATTTTCTGAATACATAATTGTACGTGCATTGCAATAGGTTATCGGATGAGGCCAATCATCAACAATAGTAGTACACTATCGTGCGTCGTGCCGGTGTTTTTACTGTAGCCATATTGTACTACGTAACCAGCACCTCGAATCCTCAATACTAGTAGTACTATATAGTAAGTAGTAGGAGTAGTAGGGTGGCATGGGCCAGAACAAGCATTCACGTCCAGGAGTACGACACACGCCACCAGCACGACTTCCATCTGACACCATATTTCTTGGAGTCCGTGCAAGAGCAATCTCTTCAACCTCATCGTTTCTCTAACTCAGCCATCGCCGCGACGGGCGAGGTGGGGGTTTGCCGATAGTCGGTTTCCTCAACTGTGGTCCCACTTGTAAGGCCAACTCCAACACTCTATCAATACAAGCAAGATGCCCATGCATTGCACGGAACATCAAGGTGCATTTGGATAAGTAGTTTATCTTGTGGGAGAAAAGGATGAACGAGGGAAGGCCTTATTTGCAAATGTGGAGAGGGGTGTGGGTATCTTTATGCAAAATTGTCATAGTTTACTTCCTATCCGTCGGATATAAATTGGACGGCCAATATTGCAGGATGGCAGGCACACCATCAACACCAACTCTGTTTTTTATAAGAGTAGAGATATGGATGTATTCTTCTTCCCAATACAAAAACTTGCATCCATTCTACTCCCACTTGTCAAAATATATATGTATCTAGACATGTTTTAGTACATAGGCACATCCATTTTTGGACAAATGGAAGTTAAGTATTTTGGAACGGAGGGAGTACACAATAAAAAATTTAAGTTAGCACAACTAGTCTAATCCGAGAGCACAACCGAAGATTTGGTCGGGTTCTTCCTCCTTTTGCCGACACGTGGGACATCCAGCATCCAGATCGTGTCATGAAAGAAAATAGAGTGGTAGTTGATAAGTTGAAGCCATGAGATGTGCATCTTGGGTTCAACTGTAAATAGAATCTTACTACTCTTGAGTAACTCCAAAAGTGGCCACCGAAGATCTTTCTGGGATTTGTTTTTCATAACCAGCACGTCGAGGTGAAAGATGTGCAGGTTCAGTGGGTCCTCTTCCGCTTTCACTGACATGTGGGGCCGCATGTAAGCAAACAAACGATGGGCTCCACGCATCCGCTGGCTGGCTGAGAAGAGAGATAGAGGAGTGCTGAGCACGGACTGCAGGAAATTTGTTCTACGTAACCAGCACCCTGATATTCGCGTGTTGTTGTTTCTAGAATAAAAAAAGGAGGTACCTCTACTTATGTTATCCCACTACGCCTAGCCTAAGGTTAGTAGGTGACCTTGCGCTTGGCTCTTCGCCTCTTCCTAAGTCGATAGTTCTCTGATGAGTGCTTACGGCAATCGACACCAAATGAACTGCTGCACGTCCACCGCTTGTAAGCAAAAGTTTCTCCTCGTGCTGCGAGCTACCGTGCACGTGTTGGCAAGGGAGAAGGCTTAATCAAGCTTCTCGTCGTTCTGCGAGTTGATGGGACACATCAAAGTTATTTACTAGTAGTACATACTCTCTCCAAAAAAAGGGCTGACCATGTCATTGCTACCATCCCGTGCTCCGTCGTTGAGTACGTGCACTATTCACGTGCCATCGAGGAGAAAAAAATATTGCGTAGGTGCCATCGAAGTGCACGACTTGCTTACGGAAAAGGTTTCCCCGCTTCCCCCATACGACTCACTTACGCATTTGCTTATCGATTATCTCCATTTTCTTGCACCGTGCACCTTGATGCTAGATGTCTCGCGTGTTGGGAAAAGGATGAACAAAGCTCACGTAAAGAGAAGAGTTGAAGAGCACAGATTCCCGGCGACCAAGGAGGAGCAAGGAACCTCGCGGGGGCGCTACGCAAGGAACCTTCGCGTTTTCCCTTGTTTTTTGCCGCCTGCCCACCTATAAACAACTAAAAGAACATGAACTTTTCGCTAACCACTAGAAACGGTACATCAGGATGCTAAGTTGAAGATGTTTTATACTCCCTCCGTTCCCAAATATAAGCCGTTTTAGATATTTCAATAAGGGACTACATACGAAACAAAATGAGTGAATCTACACTCTACAAGCGAACACACTAACTCCATCTGATCCAACTCATGCACATACGCACACAGCATGGAGCACACAACGCACGTACACAAGACGTGCATGCACACACGCTCAACCGCAGAATGCACGTGAATAACACACGCATGCACACACACTCAGCTGCATGGTGGCGTGCACCATCCGCGGTGACGTCCGGTTCGTCGTGCTATGGCGAAGCTCGCACGCAACGGTGCATACGCATCTCTTGCAACACCTCTTTGCCGTCGTTGCTCAACTACTAGTCGGAGACGAAGACGACCGCAGCCTCGACCTTAGAGCTAGCACCGATGGAAAAACACGCATGCTGCACGCACACGAGCACATATGGAGTGCCCACGACGTGGTGGTGGTGCGTCCCCAGTCGCCTCTACTCCTTCTGCGCACGTTGTCTATCAAGGCGGCTTCATGCTAACGATGATGTGGGTGAGATCTTCTAGGACTCGGATGATGACGAGGAAAATTATGAGACACAAGGTGACGTACACCGTCAAGGTCCACGGTCAAGGGGGTGCTAGCAAGTGCTTAGATGTGCTTAGAGCAAGTACAATAGAGCTGAGTCAGCGGGCTATAAGGAATAAACAGTAGTATATTTCTGCTTAGTTGTAGGAAAGAGAAGAGGAGAGAGAAGGCAAGCGGGCTCGTCGTGAAGAGCCAGCTCTAGCACATGCTCCTAGGCACTTTGTAGTACATGTTGACTATAAGATGGGCTGTAGGCTTATAGCCAGCAGCTGGCTATACTATTAATGCTCTTTAGATGAGGTGCTAAGTGCATTAAATGGCTTTGTAACTCAAGTGTTAAATGCATAGGTGTTTAGTTTATTGGTGCCACATCATATTTTATGCCTATGGGGCACGCTTAGCAGCTATACATGGTGGAGCACTGGGAGAGGCCAAGGCTGGTCATAGTGGGGAGTAACTTGTACTATAACATATTACTATGTTACTCTAAACATCTCTATAAACCGGAAAGGAGGGAGTAGTAACATACACTAGTGTCATATGCAGAGTATGGGAGCACATGATATTTCCCCGTCCGGACTGATCCCAAGTTGGCTTCTCACCTTCTTGGCCCAACAAAAACCCCTCCCCCTCCGACGCGCGCTTCCCGCTCGGCACTAGCTGAGCCCGCCGCTCCACATTGATGGCAAGTCAGGGCGATGCGACCTCTCACTGGATCCGCCGTTGAAGCAGTGCGCCGACCGAGGGCACCGCCCTCTGCATGCCCGGCATTTCAGACTACACAGTGGATAGTAACTTTTAGAGCAAGTACTACTATAATTAGATGACATAAGCAGGCTATAAGGATTTAAATATAGTATTTGTGCTTAGTTGAAGGAGAGAGAAGAGGAGAGAGAAGGTGGGGCCATTATTAAATATAGTATTTGTGCTTAGTTGAAGGATTTAAATATAGTATTTGTGCTTAGATTTAAATATAGTATTTGTGCTTAGTTGAAGGATTTAAATATAGTATTTGTGCTTAGTATAAGGATTTAAATATTGTAAACGTGTAGCCGGCTGTACTCCAACATACTCTACTTTGTGAGACAAAAGGTGGGGCCATTATTAATGATATTGTATTTATACTAAAGGGGCTAACGGACGCCTTAATTACTCCGGTTTTTTTAGACAAACCTTGGTGGGGCTATTATTGACTTTTTTTTGAGCTATTATTGACTTGGACGTGGGGTTTTGGGGCCAAAGGCCTACTATTATACTCCGACTGACATGCTCTACCCTAGCCTTGTTGTATCATATGGTTTCAAGACCGTTCAGATCTTAGCGCCGCCACGCAATTCTTCTCCAGCCCTCCTTCCGGCATGCACCACGAGAAGGGCAGCAGTCCTCGAACCCGCCTTCGTGATCCATGCGGAGAGAGCGTCAGTGTTTGGGGAGCACACTCCTGTGACTGCTGCCAGCGACGACTTCCTCAACGACAGCCTTTGTCGTGGATTTGTCACGGCAGATGTCCTAGTGAAAGGACTTAGTCGTGGAGCCATCGCTACGGGTTTACCTGAAGGGGTTAAAGCGGACACAAAGACACGAGGGTTTTTATACTAGTTCGGCCCCTTCGGGAAGGTAAAAGCCTACGTCTAGTTGTGATGGAATTGATGTGGTCTCGATGGCTAGGGAGCAAACAAGCTTTGCATATGCTCGAGTTGTGGTTGTCTGTCCTTGAACCGTCGCCGGGTCGTCCCCTTATATACACGGGTGACGCCCGTCGGTTCATACAGTCCCAACCGGTTCATACTCGTATCCTGGTTGGTATCTCTCTATTCCTAACTTACAACACAAGTTATACAACAGGCCGGTTTATGGCTACAAGTTCTAAACCGACTACGAGCCTTGGGCCTTTCTGCCTTATACCACTAACGGGGTTAACCCGGCCCGGATCGCGGTTTACACCTAGTGGTAATATCTAACATTAGGCCCAGTTGATTTGAACTGGTTCATGTCAATCCTTCACAAAAACTTGCATCTTGGACATCTTCTAGTGACTGGTAAACCGCCGTGTCGTCATCACTTCCGGTTACTGTAAACCGGCATGACGTCATCCTGAAATTTTATCATTTATAACGCCCTCTTTTAATAGCAGTTCCTAGATCCGCGCGCTTGACCTAGCTCGGTTGCTTTATAAATAGGACCGAAGGGTCATTTCTTTCCTTTCCCTTCGCCCCCTCTTCTTCGTCTTCCTCGCGCCGCTGGTCTTGGAGCTCCGCCACCGTCGTCGACTTCTGCCTCGTCTTGGGCCACTGCATCGACCTGAACATACTAGAGCATTGCAGCCTCTTTCCGCGTCTTCTCCGTTCCCAGTAAGCTTCCTCCCCTTCTTGACCTAGATCTATTCTTTAGGGTTCCAGTTTCATGCTGTGTTCTTCGCGCGTTCATATCTGTTCTTTTGACTTTGAATGAATCCATGAAGCTGTGCTGTATTTAATAGTGATCCTCTCGCATCCTTTCGTAGTCTCTCATCTAAGCCCATAGATCTTCCGCATATACCTGCTCCATAGTTCACTTCTGTTTCTGCCTTACTTCTCGAAACATTTTCCGTTTTCTGTAAGCTTCGCATTTGATCCGCAGCTGTAATATGATCTTGCAAAATTTGTTTCTGCATACTTAGTTATCCATAGCTTCAATCGCTTGCAATGCTTAGGTCAGGCGGTTTAACTTACCATAGAAATAATCGCTAAACCGGTATATATATATCATTAGTCCCCTGGTTGAACCGCCAGAATCCACATGATACTGTATTACGGAAAACCGGTTTATAGATACTGCCTCCGGTTTATCGTAGTTTAAATCAACACCTTGTACCAAGCATGCTCTTGAACCGGATCAACTATTTCTTGTAGATCTTACCATGGCCAAACAAGTGTATGAATGCAACTGGGTTCCTTCTCGCGTCACCGAATCACAGCTGGATGATCTAGTCTCGATTGGCGCTTTAGATGATAAAGATACAATCCACTGGAGGGTCCCTGGAGAGGAATGTCCTCCTACACCCCAGGAAGGAGAGGTTGTGGTCTTCGCAGATCACCTGGCCAAGGGCTTCAAACCGCCCGGTTCTAAATTTTACCGGGACGTGTTAGCCAATTTTCAGCTCCGTCCCCAGGATATTGGCCCCAACTCCGTCACCAATTTATGCCACTTTCAAGTACTATCTGAAGTATATCTTCAAGAGGAACCTTCTGTTGAACTGTTTAGAGACCTCTTTCATTTAAACCGTCGCACTGAATTCACCGATGTCCCAATAGCGAATTGGGTGGCATGGCTATTCAAAAGAGGAAGGAGATCACTTATCCCCACGTCAAACTCCATACTCACCCCAAGGAGTGGAATGCGACTTGGTTTTATTGCAAAGATACTTCTCCTGAGGATGAAAATCCCTTACCTGGCTTCCGTCCAGAGCGTCTGAGCAACACTCATCCTTTTCCACAAAGACTGAGTGCCAAGGATAGAAGCAAATATGCCCCGCAACTGTCCAAGCTTCGAGCTTTTATGGCCAACGGTTTGACGGGAATAGACCTTGCACGTTGCTGGATATCATGGAGCATACTACCTCTGAGCCGGCGCTCCGGTTTGATGTGCCAGTATACTAATAGTGTCGACGACCCACTCCGACACACCAAAATCCAACTCTCTGATGATGAAGTTACAGACTCGGTAAAGAAGATGTTGAATGAACCGGAGCATCTCTGTGCTCAAACCGGTCTGCCTCCTTACTCCACCTCCAACAAACCGCCAGCGGTAAGCTTTTAGTTGCTCCATCATTAAGCCTGTTACTGCTTTATGTGTCTGACATTTAATTATTTCTGATCCAGGGTGATAATCTGTTTTGGAGCAAGAAACTTTCACAAGATAAAGCGAAGAAAGCAGGGCGGCCAACCCGGCCCATGACCAAAGTTATTAAGAAACCAGCTCACAAGAGAAAAACCACCGCTTCATCTGACCCAGCCATTGACGATGCTGTGGGTAATCCGGATCTTGAGGTAGAACTTGATTCACTTGGCTTAATTTTTACACGCCTTATTGATGATGATGCTTGTCAGGACGACGCTGAGGCCAGCAATGCAGGATTTGCTGAGGTAACTATTCTCTCTTCCGATTCAGAAAATTTGCCTTTGCCAAAATTTCGCCAGGCAAACCGGAAAGTTAATTTTTCTCACCCTCTTGCTTATTTGGATCCCAAATTTCTTATGAAGATGCAGCAACATGAAGCTCGCCGCACAACCCGGCACAGTGGTCAGGTAGTTACCTCTGCCGGTTTACCAAACAGCCCGGTTCGAAAGCGCCGCTCCGAGGTCTCCGACCTTTTTATTGCTTTAAATTCTAAAGCGGGTTTCTTCCATCAACCTCTTAATCCGTCCGACTCCGATTATCAGGTCACTTCCCATTCATCCTCTGGTGAATCATCGGCCACTCAGTTGCCACCATAGAAGATAGTTGCCGGGTAAGCAAAACCGAGCATATGCTTCTAGTGTATTGTGTAATGACTTATGCTTTTCACTGACTCTTTGTTTTTTATTTTAGGGCCAAACCGAAACCAAGCAAGAAGGCCTGTTTGGATAAAGCGGCTGAAGAAGATGCCGTCCCAGATGAGAGAGCGCCAGATCTTGAAAATTTTGCCTCTGAAGATATTCCCAATGATCCTCCGCTGCAAGATGATGTTATTCCCGAAGAGAGGCCTGTTAACACTTCAATCTCTACCGATCCGCCTGCCAGCTCCGTCCGGTTTGATAAATCCCATAGTCCTGCTGACAAAACGGCCGTGCCCACACAATCCGTCGAGTCCAAAGATGATGACGTTGTGATTACTGGTATGGGCCGCTCTGAACCGGGGAATCCTGCAACTTTAACCAGGCACTCTGTGAAAGAAAATTTTTCCGCTTTGAATAAAGGAAAATGGGATGTTGAACTGGAGACATATGCTCCTCTGAGCGCCCAAGACCTTCATTCTGGCTACTTAAACCGGCTTTATACTAGCCGTGACTGTGAAGCTGGCCTAGTCAAGATGATGAGGGATAAATTTGAGGTAACCCACTCCTTTACTTACTGCCATTATATCAGTCCTTCTAGCCCCCAAGGGCCGGTTTGTAACCTTGATCAAATCAGGACTTGAATATATTCCCTAAAATTTTTGAAATCCACCTGCATAGCCCCCGAGGGCCGGTTTAACTTAGCATACTTAAACCGGGGCTTCAATAAAAACTGTCATTGGAAACATACGTAGATCAAATAGCCATTAGCCCCCAAGTGCCAAGTTGAATACTTGTATTGAGCTTGGGACTTTGCCACCTAGTAACATGTATAAAAATTGAAGGTGCATTAGCCCCCAAGTATCAGGCATATAACTTTGTTATGTGGTTGATACTTCAATTTCTTGAACCTCATGTTGAAAATCTTGCTCAGTATGCGAGGTGAGGTGAGGATCAAGGACGGACCGGATTGCCGATTCTGAGGCACTTTGAAAAACAGGCGAAATAGACAAGGCCAAGAAAGAATTAACCATTGCTTTGAACACCACCGAACAGCTGAAGGAAGGCTTCAAGAAAGAGCAGGCTGGCTGGGCCACTGAGAAGGCCACTTTAATCAAACAAGCGGAAAACGCTGAAGCTGCCCTTAAACCGGTGGTAGATGATCTTCTACCGTAAAGCGGCAAGTACACTCCATGACCGCGCGATCTTTGGTAAGCTCCTTTGAACCTTTGTGATGCTTTGAACCTCTTTGTAGTATAAATCCGGTTTGAGATTATCTCCTTATTGTTGTAGGCACACGCCGGGCACTTAGGAAGCGATGTGCGGAAGAAAGCAAGGCTGTCTACACTTTAGTAGAACAGCTATATCTTTGGAGCCCAATGGATCATCACCACAGCCTCTCATAACAACCCGGCACCTTCCTTACTCCGTGATACTCGAACAGGTTGTCCATGCTTCCGCCCGATTGAGGAGGTGAAAAATCTGCTGCCCAACCGGAGCTATTAATGCTTTGATCCGAGCCAAGGCATGGGTACTAGATTTTGACCACATGGAAGCAGCTCAAGGCTACCCGGTGTGAGCGAAGATGGTTCTGAATTTAATGAAGAGGATTTACAGGCGATAAACCGTGCGGTCGCCCTCGGCTTGTCGGTGGTGAAGAAGCGGACTTGACACATTATCAAGCACAAGACAATGACCAGAACAAGCGAGTGCCTCGCCCCAACTTTTGAAGCGGAAAATCTGATCCCTCAATCCGTAAGCATACTTACGCTCATGATATTGAACCGTCTTCCCTGATCCATGAAGAGGCTGTTTTCCAAGCTTTAATGGGAATCGACTGGACCACTGTTGATTTCCAGCCAATGGGTAGAGACGAGGAAGCTGAAGCGGCGGAAGATGAAGAGCAGGCTTGAACCGGAGGCTGGTTTGAATAGCTGTCGTTGGCAGCTGTCCAAAACAACAATGATCTTATTTGGGCACCGTGTTGCCTTGTAATAGGATAGTTAATACTTCTATCTTGAGTATGCCTTCGTGCATAAGTACTGAAGCTTTTTGTTCGAAAAAACCTCGACTCGTATTTCCTGCAATCAGAAAAAATTGAACTTCGGCGGCGGTTATACCGCCAGCCGGTTTATGATCTTGAATATATGTATCAGTAATACAACAAATAGGTGACACAAATACCTGCCATGTCTGGGCATGAAGCTGGCTTAGCCAAGCTTGAAGCGGAGGTTTTATAAACCATTACCATCAATAAAGCGGGGAGAGAACAGCTCCCATATGAACCGTGCTAAATCAACACAAGCCCCCTTGTTACTCGATGAGGGTAACAAGAAAAGGTAAACCGGGCATATGTCTCCGGTTTAAAGGGAAATCAAATCCATCGGCTGAACCGGAAAAAGGTGTTTTTTGATATAAAAGAAATCCAATAAAAACAAAGATCAAAGAAGCCATGAAAATAACATGGAAACCAAGGCAACGATAAAACCATTTTACAAACATACGCTATACTGAGCTGTTCAGATGGTATTACCATGGTCGGACAGGATCAAGTGCCCAATAGGTGTGACAATGATTCAAGTCAGCCAGGTCCCCAAATGACTTGTGGCATATATGCCAGATCAAGAGGCGTGGTAATGGTTCGGGTTCGACCATTCCCCCAAGTGATTTGATGGCCTTAGGCCGACCAAGAGGCGTGACTGGTTCAGACTTGACCATGTCCCCAAGTGATCTGGTGGCTGTCGCCTATCAAAAGGTGTGCGTTGGTTCGGACTCGACCAAGGCCCCTAGTGATATATAAAAAAGCAAATGTCAAGGGGTAAACCGGAGGCCGCTTTTTTAAAAAATAGAGGTACTCCATGTAACCATGCATGATAAGAAAGACAGAGACCCCGCTTTAGCTGAGGCTCCGGTTTTATTATATCAAAGATATTATATACATTGTCATGATATGTACATAAATAGAGGCGATGGCTCAAGTGTAGTAAGGCCGAAGATGAGCTATGTTCCACGGCCTGTTGGTCTCCTCCTCTGATGTGCGTGAGTCTTGATGCTCTCGAATATCAATCAGATAGTATGATCCGTTGTGTAGATTCTTGCTGACCACGAAAGGTCCTTCCCAAGGTGGGGATAACTTGTGCATATCTGTCTGGTCTTGGATGAGTCGAAGCACCAAATCTCCTTCTTGAAAGGTTCTGGTTTTAACCCGGCGACTGTGATAACGACGAAGATCTTGCTGGTAAATCACCGAACGGGCAGCTGCCATATCACGCTCTTCATCCAATAGGTCCAAAGCGTCTTGCCGTGCCATCTCGTTGTCCGCTTCAACATAAGCCGCCACACGAGGCGAATCGTGCCGGATATCACTGGGGAGAACTGCCTCTGCTCCATAGACCATAAAAAAGCGGTGTATCCAAAGGACCGGTTTGGCGTAGTGTTGATACTCCATAGCACAGATGGTAGCTCTTCAACCCAGCATCCCGTGTCCTCTCGTAATGGGACCATAAGCCGGGTTTGATGCCTCGTAAGATCTCTTGATTAGCTCGTTACGCTCGTCCGTTGGACTGGGGTGAGCCATCGATGACACGTCTGTCAATGTGCTCACGTTCACAGAACTCTTTCATAGCACCCTTGGATAAATTGGTACCATTGTCAGTAATGATACTGTGTGGAAAGCCAAACCGGAAAGATCACCTTTTCGATGAACTGCACTGCTGTTGCTGCATCACACTTGCTGACAGGCTCCGCTTCAACCCACTTGGTAAATTTGTCAACTGCCACCAAAAGGTGGGTTTTCTTATCCTTTGATCTTTTAAAAGGTCCAACCATATCCAGCCCCCAAGTTGCAAACGGCCATGTTATTGGGATCATCCTCAACTCTTGAGCCGGCACATGAGCACGTCTTGAAAATTTCTGACATCCATCACACCGTTTAACCAAGTCCTCCGCATCGTCGTCTACCACAACCAAGAAACCCATGACGAAACGCCTTTGCTACCAGAGACTTTGAACCGGCGTGGTGTCCACAATCCCCTTCATGGATTTCTCTTAAGATTTCACAACCTTCCTCAGGAGAAACACAACGTTGAAACGCCCCTGATATACTGCAATGATGTAACTCACCATTGAGAATCGTCATAGACTTGGATCGCCGGACTATCTGTCTGGCCAGAATCTCATCTTCTGGCAACTCCCCTCGGGTCATGTATGCAAGAAAAGGAACCGTCCAATCCGGAATAGCATGTAATGCTGCTACTAACTGAGCCTCCGGATCAGGAATAGCCAAATCCGCTTCACCCGGAGCTGGATCGACGGGTTGTGCAATACGCCCAAAAGACATTAGGCGGGACGGTTTGCGCCGAGAACCCAACCGCTTAAAGCGTCCGCCGCTTCATTCTTCCGCGGTCCACATGATCCACTGATAACCCTTGAAGCAACCCGCAATATTATCCACTTCCGCCGATATGCAGCCATGAGCGGTTCCTTAGAATCCCAAGTGCCAGACACCTGCTGAGCCACAAGGTCCGAGTCACCAAAGCACTTAACCCGACTTAAGTTCACCTCTTTAGCCATCCGGAGACCATGGAGCAAGGCTTCGTACTCAGCTACATTATTAGTACAAGGGAACATTAAGCGGAGAACATAACAAAACTTATCACCTCGTGGGGAAGTTAAGACGACTCCAGCCCCCGAGCCTTCCAACTGCCTGGATCCATCGAAATGAATAGTCCAATATGTGTGATCCGGCTTCTCCTCTGGCGCTTGTAACTCCGTCCAATCATTAATGAAATCGACGAGTGCTTGAGACTTCACCGCCGTCCGAGGTACATACTTCAGTCCATGTGGCCCAAGCTCTATAGCCCACTTATAATCCGCCGATCGCCTCCGGTTACAGATGATATCACCCAAGGGAGCTGAACTGACCACTGTGATGGGGTGCCCTTGAAAATACTGCTTCAATTTCCGGCTGGCCATGAAAATACCATATACTAGTTTTTGCCAATGCGGATTCCTTTGCTTGGACTCAATGAGCACCTCGCTGATATAATAAACCGGCCGCTGAACCGGATACTCCTTGCCCGCCTCCTTGCGTTCCACCACAATAGCCACGCTAACCGCTCGTGCATTAGCTGCTACATATAACATTAGTGGCTCCTTGTCAACTGGAGCTGCAAGAACAGGCGGGTTGGCTAACTGCCGCTTTAGATCCTCAAATGCTTCATCGGCAGCTGGACTCCACACAAAATTATCTGTCTTCCTCAGCATCTGGTATAAAGGGATGGCCTTCTCTCCGAGGCGGCTGATAAACCGGCTTAGTGCGGCGATTCTGCCCGCCAAACGCTGAACATCATTGATACACTTCGGTTTAGCCAGGGAAGTAATAGCCGCAATTTTCTCCGGATTAGCCTCAATTCCTGTGTTAGACACCAGAAATCCCAATAACTTGCCTGCCGGAACACCAAAGACACACTTGGCCGGATTAAGCATCATCTTGTAAATGCGCAAGTTGTCAAAGGTTTCCTTCAAATCATCCACCAGCGTTTCCTTCTGCCTTGATTTCACTACAATATCATCCACATAGGCATGCACATTGCGGCCGATCTGTTTGTGCAGGCAATTCTGTACGCATCGCTGATAGGTAGCCTGAGCACTTTTGAGCCCGAAAGGCATAGACACATAGCAGAAGGCTCCAAAGGGAGTGATAAACGCTGTTTTCTCCTGGTCCTTAACCGCCATTTTGATCTGATGATATCCAGGATATGCATCCAAAAAACTCAAGCGCTCACAACCTGCCGTGGCATTAATGATCTGATCAATGCGGGGGAGGGCAAAAGGATCCGCTGGACAGGCTTTATTAAGATCTGTGTAATCCACGCACATACGCCAAGTGCCCTTTTTCTTAAGAACCAGCACCGGATTAGCAAGCCACTCGATGAAACACTCAATGATAAAGCCACCGCTAAAAGCCCGCCACTTCCTCTCAATGGCTTTATGTCTTTCTTCGTTAAACCGCGGAGGAATTGTTTCACCGGTTTATACTTAGGATCCACATTAAGAGTGTGCTCACGAGTTCCTCGATACACCGCATGTCGATGGCTTCCATGCAAAGATGTCCCGATTCTCACGGATGAACTTCGATGAGCGCGCTTTCCTATTTGGGATCCAGTTGGCACCGACAAGGAAGCTGCTTGGACGAATCGCCCGCACGAAGTCAACAAGCTTAGTCTCTGCGGCGATTTAAACTTTAGATCCGAGTCATGCTCAGAGTTGGCTTCTTCAAAGGGTCATATCTGCGGATCAACATTGTCCTTATAGAACTTCAACTCCTCCGTGGCACGTAATCGATTCTGCATAAGCTGCATCACCTTCCTCACATTCCAAAGCGACTCTGCGGCTCCCATGAACCGTTATCGTCCCTTTGTAACCCGGCATTTTGAGCTGTAAGTAGATATAACAAGGTCGCACCATGAACTTAGCATAAGCCGGCCGCCCAAACAAGGCGTGATGCGGGCTCCGGATCTTCACCACCTCAAAGGTTAGTTTTTCAGACCGGGAATCGTGCTCGTCCCCAAAAGCCACATCTATGGCTATCTTACCAACAGGATAGGCAGATTTGCCTAGTACTACACCATGGAACACCGTATTAGACGGTCTGAGATCCTTGTCTGTTAGACCCATGCGGCGGAACGTCTCATAGTATAGTATGTTAATACAGCTTCCTCCATCCATAAGCACTTTAGTGAAATTATAACCCCCACCTGAGGGTCTACCACTAATGCTAGCTGGCCCGGATTATCAACCCGGGGAGGATGATCCTATCTGCTCCACACGATAGGCTGCTCCGACCAGCGTAAGTAACGTGGCAAGGCCGGTTCAACAGAGTTCACTTCTCGCTTGTGGAGTTTTCGGTCGCGCTTATCCAAGATAGTCGTGAAAACATGATATTGCCCATTGTTCAAATGCTTTGGTTGGTTCTGGTATCCTGACTGCTGTTGCTGCTGCTGGTCGTTCTGATTATTCTGGTTATTGTGACCGCCCTGATTATGACCCGAACCGGAAGCTCCATCGTGACCCGGCCCGTGGAAACCGGATCCTGAACCGCCACCTGACCCCTGGTCATACCGAAGGCATTGAGTTTTGAACTCCCGCATAATATAACAATCTTTCCAAAGGTGGTTAGCATGCGACTCCTTCGTCCCGTGATTTGGGCAAGGCTGATTCAACAAGTAATTCAAATGGCTTGCGTAGGATTGGGACCCCATTACGATTTGCCAGATTACCTCTGCGCTGCCACGCTTCATACTATGCATTAGCATTGGCCACAAAGTCCACGTTGCCTCCGTTTCCGTGACCCGCCGGTTTGTACTGTTGCCCCTTGGAGTTGCCATTCTTCTTTCCCTTCCCTGCTTCATCATCATCAGCCTCGGGATCCTTGGTACCGTCCGCATATATTCACCAAAGCGCCATGAGGGTTCCCATGTCATTACTGTAACCGCTTCATGCGCCCCAATTTCAATTTCAAAGGCTCAAACCGCGATTGCCTTCCAGGTTAAGATTGCAGAGTCGGCGTTAATCCTGCCGATGAGTGCAAAATCTCAAACGCGCGCATCTAACGGGTCGTTGATTCTCCTTCCTCCACGGACACAAGTCGCCAGTCTACTATGGACTTGGGCTGCTTACATGTATCCTTGAAATTTCGGATAAACCGGGCCCGCAACTGGGCCCATGAGCTGATAGAGTTTGGCGGTAGGCTCTTCAACCAAGTACGAGCCATGCCTTCAAGCATCATGGTGAAGTATTTTGCACACGCAGTCTCATCCACGTCTAGCATCTCCATGGCCATCTCATAACTTTCTACCCACGCCTGTGGGACAAGTCGGTGGTGTAATTCGCACCTTGCGGACCCTTGAAATCTTTAGGCAGGCGCACATTGCGTAAAGCGGGGATCAAACAAGGCACCCCTAAAGCGGATGCGACTCCTGGCCCGGCGAAGGTGGTAGGGCGGACTGGTGTAAGTTGACCTGCGTCATCCTGCGCTGCTAATTCGGCCTCCCTCCGTGCCCGGGCTCGGTCCACCACCTCCTGAGCATCGCGGATGCCATCTGTCGGGTTATTGCCACGGGCTGCTTCACGGTCCCGCGCATTGCTTGATATGGCCAGTTCATCCACGCGCCTGCTATAGCTCCGGCTTGGACGGGGCGTAGAATGAATCCGATCACGGCTATACGAATATGCTTCCTGCTGAATCATTGCAGTCCGGAGAAGCTCCTTAACCCGGCGCGTCTCTACCGCTTGCGGGGAGTCCCCTTCGACCGGGATAGCCTCCAATCGTGCGGCGGCTGCAACAAGGTTGTCCATAGGGTTAGAATAATGACCTGGGGGTGTCTGAACCGGTGGAGGAACCACGATGTTCTGCTGAGGAGGCTCCATCAGGCGCGGTTGGACCGTCGCCCCTGGCCCTGGCGCCTCAATCCGGTTTGCCTCCCGGTGCTGCGGCGGATTACTGGGTCCAGCTCCCGGGGTCTGAAAGAGGTTTCTGGGGTCAAACCCTAATGGCAGGCGTGATCTATACTTCCGCTTCAACACCTCCTGCGACGCACTCTGGTCAAGCATGAGTTTGTAGGCCTGGGCGTCCAGAGCGGCCCGCTCTGCAGCCATCCGCTCCTTTTCTGCCGCTAGATCCGCTTTGGCCTGCGTGATCTGCTCTTTTACTTTTGCAATCTCTGCATCATGGGCCTCCTGATCCGCCGGATTGTCCTCTGCCATAAGCGCAGCTAGTGCATCAAACAGATCTGATAGAACTTGAACCGGCGGGCGCTCAAGGCCTCCCCGCGCTCGCTGCCGCCGCCGCCGATCCGTAAGCATCGCTGCGGCGGTCGAAGAATGATTCGCCGCTGCGCATCGCCATGAATATTCCAACCCGTTGATCGGCACGGGGTCCGGAATCTTGCCGCCATCGAACAGCCCCGATCATATCGCCCGTGAATCGTACAATGATTCGATCTCTCTGTTGAAGATTCGCCGCCGAATAGACGACGGTCTCACTACTGTGTTACGAACCGCCCTCGCGTTCTCCTCCGTGGGCGACTCCGACGAAGAGACGCTTCATGGCCGGTTTAACCTGGGTAGGTCTCGCACGCTGAGCCGTTTCGACGAGGTCGGTGCAGATGTCCGGCTCAGGCCCAGGCTCACCGATCTTGCCGATGAAAACGTGTATGCCACCAAAGGGGACCCGGTACCCGTACTCGATCGAATCGGCCTTGGGACCACATCCTGCGTTGTCGATGTAGATCCGGCCACGGCGACTCTTGGTCATCCGGCCCACGACGTAGCCTTCGAGTCCCTTGAGCTTGCCCTCCAAGATCGTCAAACCATCGTGCGATTGCCCCACGGTGGGCGCCAACTGTCGTGGATTTGTCACGGCAGATGTCCTAGTGAAAGGACTTAGTCGTGGAGCCATCGCTACGGGTTTACCTGAAGGGGTTAAAGCGGACACAAAGACACGAGGGTTTTTATACTAGTTCGGCCCCTTTGGGAAGGTAAAAGCCTACGTCTAGTTGTGATGGAATTGATGTGGTCTCGATGGCTAGGGAGCAAACAAGCTTCGCCTAGGCTCGAGTTGTGGTTGTCGTCCTTGAACCGTCAGCGGTCGCCCCTTATATACACGGGTGACGCCTGTCGGTTCATAGAGTTCCAACCGGTTCATACTGTATCCTGGTTGGTATCTCTATTCCTAACTTACAACACAAGTTATACAACAGGCCGGTTTACGGCTACAAGTTCTAAACCGACTACGTGCCTTGGGCCTTTCTGCCTTATACCACTAACGGGTTAACCCGCCTGCATCTGCGGTTTACACCTAGTGGTAATATCCCCAACAGCCTTCTTCCCGACCTCGGTAACCTCTTCATCAACGACATGAGTGACAACGCCAACCACATTGGTTCTCGCTTCCGCAGATAGTATGTGATTCGTCCTCCCGGTTTAGTCTCAGCATCATTACTTTGATGTTTGCAACTGTCGTCATGATCTATTTACTGCTGATTCGGATTAAATCTCATACTAAATTGCTCATATATTCAACAATCCAATCCAAAAACCTGATCACAGGCAATTTACTCCGAGTTGTTTTGCTGCGCTTTTGAAGCCGCCTACTTTTAAGGGGGTGCAATATAAAAGGTGGCACACAAGAGCAGTATATTGGTTTCAGATCATGTGCTGCTATGACGCCACTAAGGGTAAGCCTGAGGGCGATCTTAATCGTACACAACAGGAAGCTTTTCAGAACATGGATACCCTCTTCAAAGCCGCCCTGCTGAGTGTTCTTGACGATTCCATTGTGTATTCGTATATGTTGTTTGACAGCGGCAAAGACATGTGGGCTGCGCTCGAGGCCACGTTTGGGCCCTCGGGCGCTGGCAATGAGTTGTACGTCATGGAGAAATTCTGTGACTACAAGATGACTGATGAGCGCTCTGTTGTTCAGCAGACTCATGAGATACAGTCACTCTCAAAGGAACTTGAGTACTTTAAGTCTGTGTTGCCGGACAAATTTGTTGCTGGAACCATCATTGCCAAGCTTCCACCTTCGTGGAACGATTTGGCTAGTTCTCTGAAAAACAAGAGACATGAGTTTTCTGTTTTGGATCTCATTAGCACTCTTGATTTTGAGGAGAAGGCGAGAGCAAAAGACACACGTGCTCGGGTCGCCGAGGGAGCTACTAGTGCCCACATGGTACACGAGAAGAACTTCCAGCCCAACCAGTCCCAAAACAACAAGAACAAATCTCAGGGGAAAGGCAAATTTGATGAAAAGAACAAGCCGTCACATTCTACCAACTTCAAGAAGAATTCTCATAACGGGAAGGGATACAAACCTCAATTTTGGTAGCACCACACAAAATTTATATGGCTGCATCTACCTGCTGTCAGCTAACCTCATGGTGCTCCAGGTATTCCTACATTCATAACTAGGTACAATGACCACCGCAAGATGAAATTAGCTTATTCATACGTTGATTTGCTGAATGCAGTGCGGAACAATCCTGTCATGTCTGGAGGAGCAAACTAGCAGTGTAGCCGAAGGTGGAAATCAACCAAGGACTTATGAAATTATATGTAATCTTCCTAAGGCAGGTCAGTATCCCCTTCGTCCAGATGATCGTGTTTTGTCATGCCGAGGTATTGATATGTGCTACTGTTTTGCAACACCATTTAAGTATAGCTACTGTTTTCCTATCTTTTCAGATTCAGGACAATGAATAGGATATCAGGGGAACTGCACAATATGGACCCATGTTGAGTCATCTCTATTGCCTCATGTGTTTGCTGCAAATGTGTCAGCATCAATTGCAAGATGAGGTAGCTAGATAGCTGTGGAGTTGCCAACATGCTCAAAGTGCTCGCAACATTGAGAAGAAACAAGCATGCCCAGGAAATTAATGCGTGCGCAGGGAGGCCCTTTGCTCAGAGAAGCATCGACCGATTTTCTTTATTTCCACACCTTCTTACAGTTTTTTATATTGGTTATAGTATGGTGAATCATTGAGATGCATAGACATGCTGAACTTTTGTTCTTCCTAATGTTAGTTTAATGTGAGTGTTCATATTCAAGACAAAGATCCTCTAATTTATTGGATGCACACAGAAAATAAATCTCCTTAATTTACTCCATAACCACCCTATTAAATAGGCCTAGTAACAAACCAAAGCGCATGCAATGGTCAAGGGAACAGCATCCTGCATGCATGGCCAGTCATGAAGCAACGCAAAAGAAGAGAGCGGTTCTTGGGAAAAAGCGAGTAGTTAGTGCAGCGTGCCTTATAAACACGAACAGCTCGCTCTCCCGCTTCCGTCTCCCAAGCCAATTCCCCCCGCTCCCCAATCTTCCTCACTCGTCCAGAAAACCCTGCTCACCTTCTTCCTCACTCGTACAGAAAACGCCTACTCCTCTTCTTCCACTCCTACAGAAATCCCCAGCCCTCCTTCTTCCCCACTCGCATTGCCACTAGGCTTGTCTCTGGCTACTCTACTCAAACCCGTGAGCTTGGCGCGACGCCCACAAGGAAAATAGAGTTGGCTGGCCCCAGCGCCAAGAAGATGTGGCTCCCGCCAGCGGCGACGCCGGTTGTAGATCCCGCACCCGGTAGCGCGGGGAGAAGCGGCGAGCCCCCCACCCAGATCGAGGAACTGTAGAATCTCCGGTGGACCGCATCAAGAATCTCCGGACGTCATCCTTGAGGAGATCATCTCGCTTCTCCCCACAAGGATTGCTGCCGCACACAAGTCCTCTCAACTCGGTGGCGCTTCTATGGCGCATCAAGGCCTCAATCTCGATCGCCGCCGATATCATCGTTGCTCCTGAATTTGATCTCATCGAGCCATCATCTCTTCTCACCAGCAGGCCCTGCTCAATGCCTCTGCATCCCGACAAGCTACCCGCTGTCCATACCCGCAAGGTAGACGCTATCGACATCCCTGAATTCGAAAACTCCAGCAGTTTGAGTTCTACCATTACCACGAAAGTTTCATACCACGAACATACCAAGAATTCGTGCCCACACCACCGTTGTCCATCTCGCGGTTTTCCTCCTCTCTCCACACCACCACCTTCGCCCGGTGCCATCTACCAGACGATCTAGTACAAATGCTTCGACTCCCACTGCTAAAAAAACTTTCACTTGTGGTGGTTTATTTGTCGGAGGCCTCACTACACAGCATCATCCACTCTAGTTGCCCTGCCCAGGAGCGCTTGCTGATTGTTTTGGGAATAGAAATCGGTATCAGTTGTCTCCAAATAAAATTGCCTCACCATAAAAGCATTGGAATTTGTTTTGAAGGACAACAGCTCATCATTGAAGATGCCCCTTCACTTGAAAGGTTGCTCCTTCATAATTGTTATACACCTTCAGAAATAATTGTCGTCTCTGCGCCCAAAACTGGAGACCTTGGGTGTAATTCGTGACCCGTTTAATAATCACAAGGAGTTGGTGTTTGGCTCCTCACCTTTTCAGGTACCGTATATTATCATCTACACATTTGTAATCATATGCTGCATTTTTCATTTATGCACATAAGTTTTATATCATCTTGGAGTACACTTTGGGTACTAATATTATGTTATATGCTCAATGAAGAGTTCGTCCATTGATAGCCTATCAATGCTGCTGGATTCTGTCAAGATCATATATATCAGAATGTATAGTTTTGATCTGGACATAATTATTGGCTTGCTACGATGCTTTCGATCTCTGGAGAATTTATACATAGAGGTGATGATTTCATGCACATTGAAAGCCCGTATATATTGTACTAGAATTAACTGTTCAACTGTCGTTCTTTCGACATACTCTTTTTTCATACCTTAATTGTTTTCAATCTTCATGTCTACTTAGGCAGAACCACATGGACAAAAACATATAACCAATTGTTGGCGTAATAAGCACAAGGATTTTCTCAGCTCTCATGACATTCGTTTGAGGACAATAACGATGGGACGATATGCATCCAACCAGGCAAACAGAAGCTTTATCACATTCTTCCTGTTGAATGCGAGGTTACTATTGTCCATGAGGCTTAATTTTTACAGCAAGAGATTTCTCACGGACGAACATGTTGAATAGCAAAAAAAGAAGTTTGAGGTGGACAAATGGGCTTCTAAACGTGCTCGGCTTCTATTTACAACACGTTGTAGACATCCTAAAATAATTTTTTTGCACAAGATGTTGATTTTATGGATCAGACCGATCCATTTGTTTGTGACTGCAAAAAAGAGTGGTTGGGTTAGATGTTACTGTCATGTTCAATCTGGGTTTTGTCTAAAAATTTTATGAACAATTAATACTTGGGCTTTTTGTACCATTTGTATGCTTGACTTGCCTGTTGTTGCCCTCGTACTCCCCTCGACCTGCCACTACACTGCCGCATCTTTCATGGCTGCTGTTCGTTCCCGTCCGAGGCCTTGCCGTCGTTCTCCGCCTTGGTTAGCTCGCTGTGCCCGCCGCCGTCTGGTGTTGTCAACATGGTTAACAACCAAGAGGAATCATGAGATGACTGTACGTGGAGAGGCTGACAGTAGGGACCCACTAGGGTCATTGCATTTCGCAAGTAGGTGCCTCGTTATTACAAGCGAAAACAATACTTCCTGCTAATTGTTTGACAACTAGGTTCCACGCCATTGTCAATGTAGTCAATAAACGAGAAAATTACACAACGAGCCTATACCACCAGGGACCCAGCAGCTCGCCCAGTTGTTTTTTCAGTTTCAGAGACGGAGCTCAATGCGTGCTGTGCGGGGGCTGTGGCCCATCTAGCCCACGCTTACGCTTTTATTAAGCACATGGCGGGCCCAGTTGATATTTTTTTCTTTCTGAAATTGGCTAGCCCAGTTCTTTTTTTGGAGAATACCAAAACCGAGGCCTACTTGCTTTTCTCAGCCCTGCTAGGCTGCAAATCTTTCAAGACGAGGAGGGATAAGAAATGGGCTTCCCCAAAAAACGGGCTGTAAATTTTTAAACCAAAGCCAACCGACAATTGCATTAAAATATCATTTTTTCAGGATTTCTCTACTCCCTACTCTTATAAAAATCAAAGCCAACTGGCAATTACATTAAAATATCATCTTTTCACCCACAAGAAAACTACTCATACAAATGCATCTTCATGTTCCGTGCAACGAACAGGCATCTTGCTAGTTAAGATTCTAAATTTCATTCATTTTTTTGCGGAGAATTGTTTTTTGAATTTTATTTTGATATATTTTTTTGAAAACTATTTTTAACATGACTCGAAATTTCGTGATTAAAAGAGTTTGGACCCCACCGAGATATGCAAAATTTTGTTGAATTTTTTAGCAGTACCCAGAATATATGGTCTGTAATGCTAATAAAAAGAGTATGGGCTTCAAATATCCTTAAGAATTAGTAAATGGGCTGTAAATTATTGAAAATAATGGCTAATGGGCTGTATGATGTTTTCCACAGATTTGGAGGCTGACTTCTGGGCCTACTAGGTTGACGATAACGCTGTCCTAAATTTTTTTTTGACGCGTACGCAAGGCTTTGTCAACTTAGTCAACACACAACAGTGACTGTTGGATGTCCATCCAACGGCTGCCGTGCTTCTTGAATCTCTGATCTTCCTGCTCCAGCCGCCCAAACTAGCGCCAACGGGACTGCCTGCTCCCTCCTCCCATGGTTGGTTGTGCTGCCGCCAGGCCATCCCTCTAACCACCCACACATCCTGTTAGTTTCCGGCTACGTCAGCCTCACCCCGCAGCCGACCAGTCAGCGCTCGTTCTCCCCTCAACGTGGGCATCCGCTGCGGTGGCTTCGCTGGCTCCGGGTGGTTCTCTTCCTGAGCCCCGCCCTCGTCCACCGCGTTTGTGCTCTCGGCGCGGCGAGGTCAACATGGTCAACAAACAACAGCCATCGGAAGAGGCTGACAGTAGGGGCCCACACAAGAAAATGCCTCCTTATTACATGCAATATAATGATTCCTCCACCTCATAGCTGGGACCCACTGGAAGGGTCTCTGTATTTCGCAAAAAAACGTTCCCCCCGCTGTCAGTTCGGACCCACCGGAAATGCCTCCTTATTACGCACAAAAAAAATGAATACTCCCCCTCCTAGCTGGGACTCACCTTGGTGGGAGGCTGACTTGTGGGCCTACTAAGTTTACGGGGACGAAGGGCTTTGTCAACTTAGTCAATATGAACGACTCTAGCTCTAGTGACCGTACGATGTCCATCCAATGGCCGTAGTGCTTCTTCAACCTCTGGTCTTCGTGCTCCAGCCGCCCAAAGCAGCGCCGGTCGTGCCGCGTGCTCCTGCCTCCCGTGACCGGCTGTGATGCCGCGGAGGCCTCACCGCCCCCTACAACTCCCACCGCTGGCCAGGCCATCCCTCTACTCACACACACCCCCTGTTATTCTGCGGCAACGGCAGCCTCACCCTCGTACTCCTCTTCGCGTGGGCATCCACTGCTGCGTCTTCCCCGGCTCCGCGTCGTCCCCTTCCTAGGCCTTGCCGTCGTCCACCGCCTTGGTGCTCTCGGCGCGGCGTGGTCAATGTGGTCAATGACCGACTTCCATCGAAGAGTATCTGTCGTGGAGAGGTCGATACCGGGTCCATGGCGGCCGCAAGGAAATGCCTCCTTATTACGCCGCAAAATAATTATTCCTCCACCGACAATGGGGACCCACCGGACGGGCCATCGATTTCGCGAAAAACGCTTCCCGACGTTGGGACCCACCAGCTACATCTTCGCACGCAAGGAAGTGCGTCCAGGCAAAAAAAAAGATTCGCCCCCTGACTGCAGGGACCCACCAGCTACATCTTCGCACGCAAGGAAGTGCGTTCGGGCAAAGAAAAAAACGATTCGCCCCCCTGACTGTTGGGACCCACCAGCTACATCTTCGCAGGCAGGGAAGTGCCTGACAGTCGGGACCCACCTGGTCGAAATGTACGTAGCATTGTCATTCTGGTCGCGAACGTGTACGTACATACTGGTCATAGTAGAGGCGCACACGTACACGTACGTACAGCGGCGAGGGTGCAAGAAAGAAAATACGGCCACGTACATACATACGGGCAGGGTCTCGAACGCCTACTCACGCATACGTACATGGCTGGGTCGGAACGGAGAAACAGCATCGTCGTCGTGTTCATGGGGAGGCAACGGAATGCGTCGTGTTCAGGAGGCAATGGAACGCGTGGGAGCCAACCGGCTGGGCCGGAACGGAATGCATGGTCGTGTTCATCGGGAGGGCTGGGACGGAACATGCAATGGAAACGAGGCCTGGTGTACCGCACAACAGAGTGAACGGCCTTGTGTTCGACTGGCCACGTGGGATCCTATTCATCGGGAGGGGTCTGGCGTACCGCAAAACGGAGGAAACGGACCTCCTACGGTCAAAACGGGGTCCTGTTGATCGGGAGGGGCCTGGCGTACCGCAAAACGGAGGAAACGGACCTCCTACGGTCGAAACGGGGGTCTTGTTGATCGGGAGGGGTGTGGCGTACCGCAAAACGGACGAAACAGACTTGTGTTGGAGCGCTGCAGTCGAAACAGGGGGGAGGGGTGTGGCGTACTGCAAAACGGGACTCCACGGGATACTGTTCATTTCCACCGTCGACCTCCTCCAGCCACCACGGGCTACCGTCGACCTCCTCCAGCCTCCACGGGCTCCTGTTCATCCAGCCTCCACCGTGCGCTACTCCAGCGGCTACTGTTCAACCACCCCTCCACGGGCACCCCTCCATCGCTCATCGCTCATCCCGCCTCCACACCACGGGTCCTGTTCAACCACCTCTCCACGGCCACCCTCCACCATCTATCGCTCATCCAGCCCTCCACACCACGGGTTCCTGTTCATCCAGAGGCAACGCCACCGCCATCGCTCATCCAACCCCTCCCCGCAACGCCACTGCTCATCCCAGAGGCATCGATCGGCTTGATTAGCAGCAGAGTGAAGGAATCGCCCATCGGGTTCGATTAACAGCCATCGATCGATTGCTCGGGTTCAAGAACG
Organism: Aegilops speltoides; assembly: GCA_021437245.1. Classification (NCBI taxonomy): domain Eukaryota; kingdom Viridiplantae; phylum Streptophyta; class Magnoliopsida; order Poales; family Poaceae; genus Aegilops; species Aegilops speltoides. The sequence continues at coordinate 317,760,495 of CM038145.1, read as the reverse complement.
CGTAGCTGCAAAGGCAATCTCTGGGTTCGCTTAGAGCCCAACGCCGCACACACGCCGCAGCATTCAGACAAGAGAAACGCAGCACGCTCTCCCACCCTAACCGCAACTCCCGAAATTTTCCTCCCCTCGCTTCTACCATGGTTTTTTCCATCATGGACGGCCCGAGAATGTCATGCAGCGCGTCTCCAGCCCACCGGGATGAAAAGCCCATTTTCATCATGATTTTTGTCATAGAAGTAGGAGCCCACCACATCTATGATGATACCGGTTTTGTCACAATTATCATCACGTATGTCATATGTATGATGTAAAAAATTGCTCGCCCAAAATGTCACGGATGTGTCTTTTTTTTTAGTGACGCATGTTACCTTTGAAGACTGTCATTCGTCCAGATGGTTAGGCGTCAAGTTCTGAGCACCCAAGAGTCATTGTGGTGTGCCGGTGAACAAGTCTGTGAAGGTTTCGAAAGTCTACCTTAAAGAACTACCGTGAGTGATTGGGCAAGGTCTAAGTGACCTTGGCTCAAGAGGAATATGGTGAAGACTAAGTGTCCTCTCAGTTCATCTCAACTGCTGATTGCTTGTATCTGTGTTGGTATTTCCCCGAAGAGGAGAGGATGAGTAGGTCTACAATGAACTACTCACGCATCATCGGAGATGCTCCAATGGACATGATGAACCCCTCTGTTATGGTGTTTAGATTGGATCTCGTGGCTCTAGAACTTGCAGCGACTGGAATTGATTTTCGTTGACTCCCCTAGGGTTTCTGGAATATTTGGGTATTTATAAAGCAAAGAGGCACTGCGGGAGGCTACCGAGCTAGGCATAACCCACCTGGGCGCACCTGGGCCCAAGCATGCCCTGGTGGGTTGTGCCCCACTCGGGGCACCCCTCTGGTACTTCTTCGGCATATCTTGTGTCTTCTAGTCCAAAAAAGATCCACAAAAAGTTCCGCTGAGTTTAGACTCCGTTTGGTATTGATTTCTTGCGATGTAAAAAAACAAGCAGAAAACAAACAACTAGCACTGGGCACCATATCAATACCAAAAAATGATATAAAATGATTGTAGAACATCCAAGAATGATAATATAACAACATGGAATAATCAAAAATTAGAGATACATTGGAGAAGTATCAGCATCCCCAAACTTAATTCCTGCTCGTCCTTGAGTAGGTAAATGATAAAAATAGAATTTTTGATGTGGAATGCTACCTAACATGTTCATCACATATTCTTTTCTTTGTAGCATGGGCATTTGGACTTTTATAAGGTTCAAAGCAATAGTCTAGTTTTGACATGAAGACTTTAAAACTCAAGCATTCAACAAGCAATCATGTCTTTCAAAATATCAACACTAAAGCAAATTATCCCTAGCCCATTATGCTCAGTCATTTATCCATTCGTGAAACACACTCGAATACTAGTTGTACCCAATGCTCAAGTACGATCACAGTGCCCCTTAGTTGGTGCTTTATAAGATAAGATGGAGACTCAAAGAAAATAAAAATTGCATAAAGTAAAATAAAGGCCCTTCGCGGAGGGAAGTATGGATTTGTAGAGGTGCCAGAGCTCAAAGTGAAAATTGAAAGATAAAACATTTTGGGAGGCATACTTTTCCCACCAACAAAAACAACTTAGAGTTCCCAACACTTCCCATGCTAGATACATCATAGGCGGTTCCCAAACAGAAAATAATGGGTATTCCCTTTTCCACCATACTTTCACCTTCCATGGCTAACCGTATCCACGGGTGCCCTCCATACTAACACTTTCCAAGGAATTTATTATTTGACAACATAAAGTGAATTCATTTTTTATTTCGGGACTGGGCATCCCTAATAGCTTTGCCGTACTCTTGTGCAATGACAAGTAAATAAACACTCATCGTGAGAATAACACATCTAGCATGGAAAATATCGGCCACCCCTCACCGCCTCGCGAGCGGTACGAGCACACAAAAGAGAAACTTATTTTGAAAATTAGAGATGGCACATACAAGTTTGCTTAGAACGGCATGGAAATATCGCATAAAGGTAGGTGTAGTGGACTCATGGCAAAACTGATTTAAAGGGTTTTGGATGCACAAGTAGTCATCATACTTAGTGCAAATTAAGGCTAGCAAAAAGATTCAGAAGCGTCCAACCAAGAAACGAAAAATCTCATAAGCGAGCATTAAGCATAACTAACATCGAATAATGCACCACAAGTAGGATGTAATTTTCATTGCATAACTATTGACTTTCATTCTTGCATAGGGAATCACAAACCTTAACAACAATATTCTTCCTAAAGCATAATTACTCATCAACATGACTCACATATCATATCGTCATACCTCAAAACCATTACAAAGAACCAAGTTTATTTTGTCCAATGATCTTCATGAACATTTTTATTATATCCTCCTTGGATATCTATCACTTTGGGACTAGTTTCATATGTTGCTTTTAATAAGCTCAAACAAATATAAGTGAAGAACATGAGCATAGTATTTCTTTCTCTCAAAATAATCTAAGTGAAGCAAGACAGAATTTCTTAAATTTTTTTACTAACTCCCAAATAAATCTAAGTGAAGCATGAGAGCATTTTTCACACCGTGCTCAAAAAGATATAAGTGAAGCACTAGAGCCATTCCAAGGCTCTAAAAACATAAGTGAAGCATAGGAGCAAGCATAGCATAATTTTTGGCTCTCTCAAAAGGTGTGTCCAGCAAGGATTCAAGGCATAAAAATAAAACCAAATCAAGCAAAGACTCATATCATACAAGACACTCCAAGAAAAACTCATAAGATGTGACGGATAAAAATATAGCTCCAAGTAAAATACCGATGGTTGTTAGTAGAAGAAAGAGGGGATGGCACTCGGGGGCATCCCCAAGCTTGATTGCTTGATACTTCTTGAATATTATCTTGGGGTGTCTCGGGCATCCCCAAGCTTAGGCTTTTGCTAATCCTTATTCCTTCATCCATCGTAATATCACCCAAAACTTGAAAACTTCAATCACACAAAACTCAACAAAACCTTCATGAGATCCGTTAGTATAAGAAAGCAAATCACTACTATAAATAATGTTGCAAACCCATTCATATTTTATTATTGCAAAAACTATTCAAAGAAAACCATAGAATCATCAAAACAAGCACACAATGCAAAGAAAACAGAATCTGTCAAGAACAGAACAGTCTGTAGTAATCTGGATATTTCGAATACTTTTGTAATTCCAAAAATTCTGATAAGTTAGGACCACATGGGCAAGTTGTATATTAATCTTCTACAAAAAGAATCAACTCAAAAGCACTCTTCTGTAAAAATGGTAATTTTTCTCTGAGCGCAAAAGTTTCTGCTTTTCAGCAAGATCAAATCAACAATCACACAAATCATCCCAAAGGCTTTGCTTGGCACAAACACTAATTTAAACCACACAAACACATCTAAATAGAGGCATACTTGGGTATTTTATTGAAAACAGCAAGAAAACAAAAAAACAAAAAGATACAAGTTGGGTTGCCTCCCAACGAGCGCTATTGTTACGCCCCTAGCTAGGCATAAATTTTATTGATGCTCACATGAAAGATAATAATTGAAACACAAAGAAAGCATCATAAAACATGTGGCAATGACACTTAAGTCTAACATACTTCCTATGCATAGTCATTTTATAAGCAAACAAATTATCAAGACAAGAATAATCTAACATATGCAAGGAAGGACAAAGAAACAATAGCAATCTCAACATAATAGGAGCAAATTTAGTGACATGAAAACTTCTACAACCTTATTTTCCTCTATCATAATAATTATATGTAGGATCATAATCAAATTCAACAATATATCCATCACATAAAATATTCTCTTCATGATCCGCATGCATGCAAAGTTGACACTCTTCCAAAATAGTGGGATTATCATCAAATAAAATCATGACCTCTCCAAGCCCACATTTATCAACAATTTCATAAGATTAGTAGATCAACTCCAGCCTACATCTACAACTATTACTCCACACATCGACCGCTATCCAGCATGCATCTAGTGTATTAAGTTCATGGAAAAACAAAGTATTCCAATAAGAACGATGACATGATGTAGAGAAGATCTATTTATGTAGAAATAGACCCCGTCGTGTTATCCTTAATAGCAATGATACATACGTGTTGATTCCCCTTCTGTCACTGGGATGAAGCACCATAAGATCGAATCCATCACAAAGCACCTCTTCCATTGCAAGATAAATATATCAAGTTGGCCAAAAAACCAAATATCAGAGAAGAAATATGAGGCTATAATCAATCATGCATATAAGATATCAAAAGAAGGCTCAAATAACTTTCATGGATAAAAACATAGATCTGATCATAAACTCAAAGTTCATCAGATCCCAACAAACACACCGCAAAAAGAGCGACATCATATGGATCTCCAAGAGAACATTCTATTGAGAATCAAGACAGAGAGAGAGAGAGAGAGAGAGAGAGAGAGAGAGAGTGTAGGATCGAAAGTATGTCTAGAGGGGGGTGATTAGACTACTTGACAATAAAAATTCTGCCTTTTGACAAAGAACAGTTTTTGACAGATTCACAATTATGATCAAGTCAAGCATCACCCTACACATGCAATTCTAGAGTATAGGCAGCGGAAAGTAAATTGCACATGTAGTAAAGAGAGGTGGAGAAGAGCAAACGCAATTTTGGAGATGCGGTGATTTTTCTCGTGGTTCCGGTAGGTGGTGCTATCGTACTTCCACGTTGATGGAGACTTCAACCCACGGAGGGTAACGGCTGCGAGAGTCCACGGAGGGCTCCACCCACGAAGGGTCCACGAAGAAGCAACCTTGTCTATTCCATCATGGCCTACGCCCACGGAGGGCTAGCCTTACTCGGGGTAGATCTTCACGAAGTAGGCGATCTCCTTGCCCTTACAAACTTCTTGGTTCAACTCCACATCTCGACGGAGGCTCCCAAGCGACACCTAACCAATCTAGGAGGCACCACCTCCAAAAGGTAATAGATGGTGTTGATGATGATGAACTCCTTGCTCTTGTGCTTCAAATGATAATCTCCCCAACACTCAACTCTCCTCACTGATTTGGCTGTGGTGAAAGAAAGGATTGAGTGGAAAGTAACTTGGGAAGGCTAGAGATCAAGCTTCATATGGTGGGAGTGGAGCAACTTGATCTCAACACAAGGGTAGGTAGTTCTCTTCTCGTAAATATAAGGTAGGAGTGGTAGTTCTTTCGATGGCTCTCTCCACGAATGAAGAGGGGGTGGAGGGTATTTATAGCCTCCACACAAAATCCAACCGCTACACACATTTGACCAATCTCGGTGGGACCGAAGTTGACAACTCGGTGAGACCGAAAGTTCAAATCATGTGAACGTTGGGATTTTCGTGGGACCGAAAATACAATCTCGGTTAGTCCGATTCGTGCAAAGACAAGAGCTTGCCAATCTCGGTGGGACCGACTTCATCATCTCGGTGACACCGATTTGATGACGAAGGTTCTGAAGCTTGGCGACTCAAGTTTCGTGAGACCGAGTTCGAATCGGAAAATCCGAGATTTCTAGGGTTTGGCTTTATGGCTGAGGTGGTTCATCTCGGTGTGGTGAGTTTGGAATATCGGTGGGACCGAGATTACTTATGAGTGTATATGGCGGTGAAAGTTCTTGATAGTTTAGGAGATGTATCACTAAGCACTTGAGCAACCAGATCATCATCATAACCTCATCCCCTTTTAATAGTATTGGCTTTCCTATGGACTCAATGTGATCTTGGATCACTAAACCAAAAATGGAGTCTTGAGCTTTTGCCAATGCTTGCCTTAGCATTTTGAGGGGTCCACTTCTTCATCCTTGCCATACCCATATCAATCGAACTTTCTGAAATGATTCTCAAGTATCTATTAGTTCAATGATATATATGTTGTTATTAATTACCAAAACCACCCGGGGATTAGTTGCACTTTCAATCTCCCCCTTTTTGGTAATTGATGACAACATATAGATCAAAGCTTCGACAAAGGATATAATCAATGAATAATATCGTCGCTTTGAGAAGTATGTGATAAGCAAGAGCTCCCCCTAAATTTGTGCATTATTTAAGATTTGCGTTTGAATGCAAATGCACAATCGATTAGGATCATGGGTCACTCTTCCATGTCACATACATCTTGGTGGTGCGCACAAAATGAAAAGAATGAACAGCATGCACCCAATCACCAAGACATGAGTAAATGGTCATACAAGATAGGAATGGCATATGATAAGCATTAAGCACACATTAAAGCATAGTACAACCAAGCACTCATTAAGCACACATAGGAATTGTATATGGTTCTACCTTAATGAGAATCAAACGTAGTATCAAACACACTGAATGTCTCGAAAACCAAAAGTATCTCAAAGAAACCGCAAAAGAACGAAAGAGCAAAAGCGCAAAGACAACAACACTCTCTCTCTCGAAGTCCTATGATCTATACAATTTCTCCCCCTTTGGCAACAAGTTACCAAAAAGTTCGAAATGACAAAGAGCTAAGCGTCACTGGGGACTCTGCTGGCGGCTCCCGTCTGGGTTGATGTCGGAGTGGATATGACAAAGATCGGCGAAGACTTCACTGATGTCTGGCTGGAGGAGTGGTCACTTTGGAGCTGGAGTTGGAGTTCTTCTTTGAACTGTGGGAGGTGCCGGAAGCTATAGTCCCGGTGTCTCCATTGGAATAGCAGCTGATCGGGGTCCTGTGGGAACCGGAGCAGTCTGTTGATAAGCATCCTGGACTAAGTCATCCTGCATCTCACGCATAAGCTCTTCCTTCTCCCGCTTTGCTTCCTCAATGACAAAATTTGAGTCTTCATCATTTGAGTTCCTCTTCTTTCTAGCCCTGGTGGCTGCAGGAGGCAAACCACTTGGTGTACTCCTCTCACCATCATCTGATGAGCTGCTGGGATCGGGACTAGTGCCTCGCCTCGAATATCTCGCAATGGGTGTCTCTGACCTGTTCGATCACACGGCATCGACATGGCCGACAACCTGTGAATAGATAAGGTGTAGACAGAGAAGAAGAGTCATCACAAATTGCAGAAATTTTTGCAAAAAAATGAGTTCAAATTCTAGTATTAGGTTTTCACGAGAAGACATTTCGGTCGATCGAAGTTTAAGATTCGGTGAATCCAAGTGTTTAAATGTAAGCTTTCACACCACTTTTGGTTGGACCGAAGTGGGTTTCGGTCCTGCCGAAAACACTAGGGTTTCACAGAATCCTCATTTCGGTCACACCGATTTGCACAACTCGGTTGGACCGAAGGGTGCAGTGCAATGGCCATAGGCCAAATCGGTCATACCGAAAATGTAAAATCGGTCTCACCGAGATGTGTTCGGCGGAAACCTAACCCTAAAACTTTTACTCGAATCTAGTCCAAACGAACTAATCTGGTGTACAGGAAGATTTCAATCGTGGCAAGATTCTAGGCAAACCAAACGTGCATTGAATCGGAGATGGGAGCACGAGTGGGATCAAAACTCACCCTAACTTGGTGGAGTTTCTCTACGGCGGCAACGGCTCGGAGGAGATGTCCGTTGACGGCGACGGAGACCTGAGGCGAGGGCGACAAAGCGACGCATGCGACGATCCGGAGACCAAGGCGACGGCAAAGAAGGGGTGTGGGGCGAAGCGTTTGAAGGAGAAATCAACGCGCTGCCCTCGAGTATATATACCCCTTTGTTGTCGGTGGGACCGAGTTGTAAAACTTCGGTGGCACCGAGATGGATAACTGCAAGGCGTTATGCACTTCGTCACGCCGAAAATCACAACTCGGTTTCACCGAGGTGAAAACCTAGATCGATCTAAATGCTTTCGGTTCGACCGAGTTTGAGTGAGTTGGTCCGACCGAAATCAAGTAGAAGGTTTTGGAAGTTAGCCTTTGACGGATCGGTGGCTCAAAGTGCTCCTCACCCGAGGGTCCAAAATGACTTGTTCAAAATTTGTGATGTAAGCATGAATAGAATTTGAGACAAGAAAGCATAGATAGCTAGGGGAGGTACTTAGGCATTCTTGTCCATCCATTTGGTCAGAAAAATCAAAATGACCAAAACAACAAATGGATGTCCTTGAATGGATAAAATCATGCATCCAACATGCTCACACAATAAGATAGCAAATGAAATATGTGTCAAACATGCACAATCAAAACTCTAGCTACTATCACACAATTTGTCGATGACTAGGTCATCTTTATATGAGTATATTGACTTAGGAGTCAAATGAGAACATTTGATCATAGGTCATACTCATCGCTTAAGCACAAGTGGGGTTACCACTTTTACATAAAGCATTGATGTGTTCACATCATTTGAAGATGCTTTAGCTCAATTTTTAGAGCAAAGCTCCCCTAGATGTGAGAACCCCTTTTAAAGGGTCAAACTAACCTTGGGTTGTCGAGAAGACTTCATGTAGATGTTGAAGATGTGGATGCTCAATGTTGATGAAGATCATCAAGAGTTGGGAGCAATCCTTTGGATTCGGGCACTTTCAATACCTACATGGGTTAGTCCCACAAGGAACAAACAAGGATATCCATGGACATAGATTGAAGTTCACAATAGATGATGTCCATGAAAGCAATGATTACCTTGTCCCTTGACTTACCAACAAGAGGGTTTGTGACTCCATGAACTAGTGCACAATGTGGAAGTTGATTGCACAAGTTTTTGCCAAAATGAATGTGAGTGAAGTATGTTGGCGGAGTCACCCTCAAGAACTTTCTAGTTCTTCTTCTTGGATCCACATCATCTTGATGGGAATCCTTGGGGTTGTAGTTGAGCTTGACGAAGTAGAACTTGACGCTTCCTTGGGAACCCACTTGACCATGGCTTGAGGTGCTTCAACAAATGCATCAATCTCCTCTTGAAGCTTGTCCTTGCCTTTTAGCTTGTGGTCTTGTGGTGGAAGGTCATCTTGAGCTTGTTCCACATTGGAAGAAGTAGGATCATACTTCTCCTTTTGAGAAACAAACTGTGGAGTAGGATATTGACCTTCTTCCCATTCAACACCTTCGGCGTTGAACTTTCGCTCAAAACCAATTCCTTGATTCTTCCGGTGCCTTCCTTGCTTGCGAATAATTTCCTCAAAGTTCTTGCTTCCGGCAAGGCTCTTGTAGACACCTTTCTCTATGATACCTTTCAATAAACTGTTTTCTTGCTCAAGTGTAACTTGGCTTGAAACATTGTTAGTGGAATCAAGAGAACTACTAGAAGCAACAATATTGGATTTAGCATGGTTATTGTTACTACTAGAGAAAGAATTTTTCTTATGCTTGTCATGCTTAGTCTTAATGGGAGGCAAGAAATTAGACAAGAGAAGTCGTTTGGCAAGATATGAAGAACTCTTCTTTCGAAGATCGTCATTGATTGCTTTTAGAAACTCATGTTCTTGCTCTAGAGTGAGCTTCTCGAGCGTAGCTTCTCATGAGATCTTAGGAGCTCTCTATGATCTTCTTGAGTTGTTTCATGAGCTAACTTAAGAGTGTTTAGTTCTTTAGTTAGACGCTCAATCTCCTTCATAGCATTGTCATTCGACTCTTCTCGACTATAAAGACTACTAGCATGTTCATCATTACTAGGTTCATTGGATCTACCATGCAAGAGCTCATCTTCACCAAGCAAGTCATCCTCATCACTATCAAAGTCAATGAATTCAGGGTGTGATACCTTGGGACCTTTAGCCATGAAGCATCTTCCAATTCCCTCATTTGGTGAATCAAATAAGTCGAGGAGTTGGAGTTGGAGGATACGAGAGCAAGACCGCAACACCTTCATCTTGATCAGTAGTCGGAGTTGGAGTGATAGCTTCTTTCGGATTGATTGTCGGAGTCGGAGCCGAGACCCATTCACCTACATGAGCTTGATGTTTTCTTCTTGTGTAGCTCCTTGATGACTTGTCTTTCCTCTCCTAATCCTTGCTTCTCCGAGAGGGTCTTCGCTCATAACGATCATCTCTACTCCTTCTCTCTTTCCGAGGTGACTCATCTCTTGAGCTTCTTCTTCTTGGAGATTCTTCTCTTCTCTTGTGGGGAGTCATACACTCATTTGAGTAGTGTCCGGGTCTTCCACAATTGTAGCAGTTTCGATCACGACTAGAAGATCTCTTTTCATCATATGATCTAGACTTTGAGCTTCTCTCTTTGCTTCTACTCTTGTAGAATTTGTTGAAGTTCTTGACCATTAGGCTTATCTCTTCATTGGAAACCAACTTGTCACTTGAGGTTGTGGGAGCATCACTTGTAGCTTTGTAAGCACCACTTGACTTGTTGTGAAGCTCTTCCTTATCCTTAAGTGTCATCTCATGAGCAACAATTCTTCCAATGACTTCGGTTGGCTTGAGATTCTTGTAGTTTGGCATCATTTGGATCAAAGTGCACAAGGTGTCATACTTTCCATCCAAAGCTCTGAGAATCTTCTTGATGATGAATCGGTCGGTCATTTCTTCGCTTCCTAAGCCGGCAATCTCATTGGTGATGAGAGCAAGCCTAGAGTACGTTTCAGCGACTCCTTCACCTTCCTTCATCTTGAACTTGTCAAGTTGACCTTGAAGAACATCTAGCTTTGATTCCTTCACGGACTCGGTACCTTCATGCATTTCAACCAAAGTATCCCAAATCTCTTTTGCATTCTCAAGACGGCTGATTTTGTTGAACTCCTCGACACAAGGCATTGAAGAGAATGTCACAAGCTTGAGCATTGTTTTGCAACATCCGCAATTTTACGCTAGAAGCCACGATCCGAACTTTTCCTTCCTCAAGAATTCACCTTGCATACCAACACAAATAATGCCCCATGCGGCTGGGTTATGGCCAAGAATATGCATTTTCATTTTATGCCTCCAACTAGCAAAATTTGTACCATCAAAGTAAGGACCTCTACGAAAATTACCCTCACTAGACGCCATACTCTCCTAGGTTGTGAAACCAAGCTTATGGAGTCCAATGCAATGGAAACCAATACAATGGAGACCAAAGCTCTGATACCACTTGTAGGATCAAAAGTATGTCTAGAGGGGGGGTGATTAGACTACTTGACAATAAAAATTCTGCCTTTTGACAGAGAACAATTTTTGACAGATTCACAATTATGATCAAGTCAAGCATCACCCTACACATGCAATTCTAGAGTATAGGAAGCGGAAAGTAAATTGCACATGTAGTAAAGATAGGTGGAGAAGAGCAAACGCAATTTTGGAGACGCGGTGATTTTTCTCGTGGTTCCGATAGGTGGTGCTATCGTACTTCCACGTTGATGGAGACTTCAACCCACGGAGGGTAACGGCTGCGAGAGTCCACGGAGGGCTCCACCCACGAAGGGTCCACGAAGAAGCAACCTTGTCTATTCCATCATGGCCTACGCCCACGGAGGGCTAGCCTTACTCGGGGTAGATCTTCACGAAGTAGGCGATCTCCTTGCCCTTACAAACTTCTTGGTTCAACTCCACATCTCGACGGAGGCTCCCAAGCGACACCTAACCAATCTAGGAGGCACCACCCTCCAAAAGGTAATAGATGGTGTTGATGATGATGAACTCCTTGCTCTTGTGCTTCAAATGATAATCTCCCCAACACTCAACTCTCCTCACTGATTTGGCTGTGGTGAAAGAAAGGATTGAGTGGAAAGCAACTTGGGAAGGCTAGAGATCAAGCTTCATATGGTGGGAGTGGAGCAACTTGATCTCAACACAAGGGTAGGTAGTTCTCTTCTCGAAATGTAAGGTAGGAGTGGTAGTTTTTTCGATGGCTCTCTCCACGAATGAAGAGGGGTGGAGGGTATTTATAGCCTCCACACAAAATCCAACCGTTACACACATTTGACCAATCTCGGTGGGACCGAAGTTGACAACTCGGTGAGACCGAAAGTTCAAATCATGTGAACGTTGGGATTTTTAGTGGGACCAAAATACAATCTCGGTTAGTCCGATTCGTGCAAAGACAAGAGCTTGCCAATCTCGGTGGGACCGACTTCATCATCTCGGTGAAACCGATTTGATGACGAAGGTTCTGAAGCTTGGCGACTCATGTTTCGTGAGACCGAGTTCGAATCGGAAAATCCGAGATTTCTAGGGTTTGGCTTTATGGTTGAGGTGGTTCATCTCGGTGTGGTGAGTTTGGAATATCGGTGGGACCGAGATTACTTATGAGTGTATATGGCGGTGAAAGTTGTTGATAGTTTAGGAGATGTATCACTAAGCACTTGAGCAACCAGATCATCATCATAACCTCATCCCTTTTAATAGTATTGGCTTTCCTATGGACTCAATGTGATCTTGGATCACTAAACCAAAATGGAGTCTTGAGCTTTTGCCAATGCTTGCCTTAGCATTTTGAGGGGTCCACTTCTTCGTCCTTGCCATACCCATATCACTGAACTTTCTAAAATGATTCTCAAGTAACTATTAGTTCAATGATATATATGTTGTTATTAATTACCAAAACCACCCGGGGATTAGTTGCACTTTCAGAGAGAGAGAGAGAGAGAGAGAGAGAGGAAGCCATCTAGCTACTAACTACGAACCCGTAGGTCTACAATGAACTACTCATGCATCATCGGAGAGGCACCAATGGACATGATGAACCCCTCTGTGATGGTGTTTAGATTGGATCTGGTGGATCTAGAACTTGCAGCGACTGGAATTGATTTTCGTTTACTCCCCTAGGGTTTCTGGAATATTGGGGTATTTATAGATCAAAGAGGCGGTGCGGGAGGCCACCGAGGTGAGCATAACCCACCTAGGCGCACCTGGGCCCCCAGGCGCGCCCTGGTGGGTTGTGCCCCGCTCGGGGCACCCCTCTAGTACTACTTTGGCCCATCTTGTGTCTTCTAGTCCAGAAAAATCCACAAAAGTTTCACTGCGTTTGGACTCCATTTGGTATTGATTTCCTGCAGTGTAAAAACAAGCAGAAAACAGCAACTGGCACTGGGCACTATGTCAATATGTTAGTACCAAAAATGATATAAAATGATTGTGAAATGATTGTAAAACATCCAAGAATGATAATATAACATCATGGAACAATAAAAATTATAGATACGTTGGAGACGTATCAGACTCCTGCCTGCATCTACTACTATTACTCCACACATTGACCGTTTTCCAGCATGCATCTAGTGCACTAAGCTCATGGAAAACAGGGTAATGCATTAAGAATGATGACATGATGTGGTTGAGATGTATTCATGTAGGAACAAACCTTATCTTTTTATCCTTAATGGCAATGATACATGCATGTCATGTCTCCATCTGTCACTGTGATTGAGCACTGCAAGATCAAACCCATCACAAAGCACCTCTTCCTATTGTAAGAAAAATCAAGCTAGTTGGCAAAACCAAACCAAATTTTAGGAGAAGAAATACGAGGCTATAAGAATAACACTTGAAAGAGTTCAGCAAAGACTCAAACAATATTCATCGATAGATCTGATCACAAACTCACAATTAATCGGATCCCAACAAACACACCGCAAAAAGTCATTACATCAAATGGATCTCCAAGAACATCGAGGAGAACATTGTATTGAATACCAAAAAGAGAGAAGAAGCCATCTAGCTACTACCTACAGAACAATAGGTCTGTGGTAAACTACTAAGGCATCATCGGAGGGGCAAGGGTGATGATGAAGAACCCCTCCGTGATCGTTGACCCCTTTGGCAAAGTGTTGGAAAAGGCCCCTAGATTGGATCTCGTGGTTCTGGGACTTGCGGTGGCTGGAATTGAGTTTCTTCGACTCCCCTAGGGTTCTTGGAATATTTGCGTATTTATAGAGCTAAGAGGTGTGCTACTTCTTGAGATTGCGTTGGTTTTTCCCTTGAAGAGGGAAGGGTGATGCAGCAAAGTAGAGATAAGTATTTCCCTCAGTTTGAGAACCAAGGTATCAATCCAGTGGAAAGGGTAATACTTCAAGCATACTAATAAAGCAATCATGTCTTCTCAAAATAACATGGCCCAAGTAAGCTATCCCTACAAAATCATATAGTCTTGCTATGCACCATGTTCATCACACAAAATATTCAAATTATGCACAACCCCAATGACAAGCCAAGCAATTGTTTCATACTTTTAGTGTTCTCAAACTTTTCAACTTTCACGCAATACATGAGCGTGAGCCATGGACATAACACTATAGGTGGAATAGAATATGGTGGTTGTGGAGAAGACAAAAAGAAGGAGATATTCTCACATCAATTAGGCGTATCAACGGGCTATGGAGATGCCCATCAATAGATATCAATGTGAGTGAGTAGGGATTGACATGCAATGGATGCACTAAGCTATAAGTTTATGAAATCTCAAAAAGAAACTAAGTGGGTATGCATCCAACTTGCTTGCTCATGAAGACCTAGGGCATTTGAGGAAGCCCATTGTTGGAATATACAAGCCAAGTTCTATATAATGAAAAATTCCCACTAGTATATGAAAGTGACAAAATAGTAGACTCTCTATCATGAAATCATGGTGCTACTTTGAAGCAAAAGAGTGGAAAAAGGATAATAACATTGCCCCTTCTCTCTTTTTCTCTCATTTTTTTGAATGGCTTCTTTGGCCTCTCTTTTTTTCCTCACATGGGAAAATGTTCTAATAATGAAGATCATCACACTTTTATTTACTTACAACTCAAGAATTACAACTCGATACTTAAAACAAAAATATGACTCTATACGAATGCCTTCGGCGGTGTACCGGGATATGCAATGACTCAAGAGTGACCTGTATGAAAATTATGAACGGTGGCTTTGCCACAAATACTATGTCAAGTACATGATCATGCAAAGCAATATCACAATGATGAAGCGTTGATACGTCTCCAACATATCTATAATTTTTTATTGTTCCATGCTATTATATTATCTGTTTTGGATGTTCAATAGGCATTTATATGCGATTTTATATTATTTTTGGGACTAACCTATTAACCGAGAGCCTAGTGCCTGTTTTCTGTATTTTGCCTGTTTTAGATTTCCGCAGAAAAGGAATACTAAACGGAGTCCAAACGGAATGAAACTTTAGCGATGATCTTTCTTGGACCAAAAGAAAACCAGGAGACTTGGAGATGAAGTGGAGACGCAACGAGGCGGCCACAAGGGTGGAGGGCGCACCCTGGGTGGGGGGGTAGGGCACGCCCCTGCCTCGTGGGCCCCTCGTGGGTCTCATGACCTAGTTCCTACGCCTATATATACTCTCATACCTTGAAAACATCTGGGGGAGCCACAAAACCACTTTTCCACTGCCGCAACCTTGTGTACACATGAGATCCCATCTAGGGACCTTTTTCGGCGTCCTGCCGGAGGGAAATTCAATCACAGAGGGCTTCTACATCAACACCATTGCCTCTCCGATGAAGCGTGAGTAGTTTACCACAGACCTACGGGTCCATAGATAGTAGCTAGATGGCTTCTTCTCTCTCTTTGATTCTCAATACCATGTTCTCCTTGATGTTCCTGGAGATCTATTCGATGTAATACTTTTTTGCGGTGTGTTTGCCGAGATCCGATGAATTGTGGATTTATGATCAGATTATCTATGAGTATTATTTGAGTCTTCTCTAAATTCTTATATGCGTGATTTGATATCTTTGCAAGTCTCTTCGAATTATCGAATTAGTTTGGCCTACTAGATTGGTTTTTCTTGCAATGGAAGAAGTGATTAGCTTTGGGTTTAATCTTGTGGTGTCCTTTACCAGTGACAGTAGGGGCAGCAAGGCACATATTGTATTGTTGTCATCAAGGATAAAAAGATGGGGTTTTCATCATATTGCTTGAGTTAATTCCTCTACATCATTTCATCTTACTTAATGCATTACTCCGCTCTTTATGAACTTAATACTCTAGATGCATGCTGGATAGAGATCAATGTGTGGAGTAATAGTAGTAGATGCATAATCATTTCTGTCTACTTGACACGTACGTGATGCCTATGTTCATGATCATTGCCTTAGGTATCGTCATAACTATGTGCTCTTCTATCCATTGCTCGGCAGTATTTTGTTCACCCACCATAATATTTGCTATCCTGAGAGAAGCCACTAGTGAAACCTATGGCCCCGGGTCTCTTTTCCATCATATAGGTTCTATTTTACATCATACTAGTTTCCGCTCGACTATTTTGCAATCCTTTACTTTTTGATCTATAAGCCAAAAATACCAAAAATATTTACTTTACCTTTTATCTATATCTATCAGATCTCACTTTTGCAAGTAACCGTGAAGGGATTGACAACCCCTTTATCGTGTTGGGTGCAAGTTGTGATTTTTTGTGCAGGTATTCGGTGACTTGTGCGTTGTCTCCTACTGGATTGATACCTTGGTTCTCAAAATGAGGGAAATACTTACTCTACTTTGCTCTTCAAGGGAAAAACCAACGCAAGCTCAAGAGGTAGCAGGAAGAATTTTTGGCGCCGTTGCCGGGGAGATCTATGTCAAGTCAAGCCATACCAAGTACCCATCATAAACTCTTCTCTCTTGCAATACATTATTCGCCATTAGCCTCTCGTTTTCCTCTCCCCCACTTCTAAAATGATTTTTGAAGAGATTTGCCTTTTCTTTGCCCCCCTTCCGTTCGTCTTTTTTTGCTTGCTTCTTGTGTGCTTGTGTGTTGGATTGCTTGCTTTGTCACGATGGCTCAAGATAATACCAAATTGTGTGACTATTCCAATACCAACAACAATGATTTTATTAGCACTCCGATTGCTCCCACTACTAATGCTGAATCTTGTGAAATTAATGTCGCTTTGCTAAATCTTGTTATGAAAGATCAATTTTCTGGCCTTCCTAATGAAGTTACCGCATCCCATCTAAACAATTTTGTTGATTTGCGTGATATGCAAAAGAAGGAAGATGTGGATAATGATATTGTTATGTTAAAGCTATTTCCGTTTTCGCTTAGAGATCGTGCTAAAACTTGGTTTTCATCTTTACCTAAAAATAGTATTGATTAATGGAATAAGTGTAAAGATGCTTTCATCTCTAAGTACTTTCCTCCCGCTAAGATCATCTCCCTTAGGAATGATATTATGAATTTTAAGCAACTTGATCATGAGCATGTTTCACAATCTTGGGAGAGGATGAAATTGATGATACGTTATTGCCCTACACATGGTTTGAATTTGTGGATGATTATAAAAAAAATTATGCCAGATTGAATTTTGCTTATAGAAATCTTTTAGATTCGGCCTCGGGACGCACTTTTATGGAAATTAATTTAGCAGAGGCTACTGAGCTCCTAGATAACATCATGGTTAATTATTCTCAATGGCACAACGAAAGATCCACTAGTAAAAAGGTTCATGTGATTGAAGATACTAATGTTTTGAGTGGAAAGAAGGATGAACTTATGAAATTATTTGCTAATAAGAGTGTTTCTTTGTCACGCCCAATATGCGACCCTATCCAAAAGGAACTCGAAGGTCCCACTAAGGATAGACCCGCATATTGAAACGCTTTTGCAAGGTGGATATCATTACATCAACATTACACAATAGATGGGGATACATACAAAACATACAATGCCACAAGAATACAACATCACAAAACATTAGAGCACCATCCGACTACGGATGAATCATAAACAGAAACTCTAACAATAACCACCCTGCTAGCCCAGGCTGCCAACCTGGAACCTATCCCCTGATCGAAGAAGCAGAAGAAGAACTCAAAGCAAGCAAGCATCGCTCTCGCGTCATGATCATCGCATAACCTGTACCTGCAACTGTTGTTGTAGTAATCTGTGAGCCACGAGGACTCAGCAATCCCATTACCATGGGTATCAAGACTAGCAAAGCTTAATGGGAAAGGAAGGGGTAAAGTGGTAAGGTTGCAGCAGAGCATATATGGTGGCTAACATACGCAAATGAGAGCGAGAAGAGAAACAAAGGAACGGTCGTGAAGCTATCAATGATCAAGAGGTGATCCTGAACACCTACTTACGTCAAACATAACACAGAAACCGTGTTCACTTCCCGGACTCCACCGAGAAGAGACCATCACGGCTACACACGCGGTTGATGCATTTTAATTCGAATCAGGTGTCAAGTTATCTACAACCGGACATTAACAAATTCCCATCTGCCACATAACCGCTGCACGGCTCTCGAAAGTTTATACCTGCAGGGTGTCCCAACTTAGCCCATGACAAGCTCTCGCGATCAACGAAGGAATAGACCTTCTCCGGGAAGACCCGATCAGTCTCGGAATCCCGGTTTACAAGATATTTCGACAATGGTAAAACAAGACCAGCAAAGACGCCCGAATGTGTTGACAAATCCTGATAGGAGCTGCACATATCTCGTTCTCAGGGCACACCGGATTGTCCAAACTTCCGGTAGGCGAGCCCAGAGTTGCCCCGTGCATACCGGCGGTGACGGTTTGGACCAACACTCACGACGAGCACGGCCCGGGGGTAAAATAAGATGACCCTCGAGAGCGCGACTCCCAAGGAAAAAAGGGCTAGGTGAGGCAAATGGTAAAACCAAGGTTGGGCCTTCTTGGACAAGTTTTATTCAAAGCGAACTGTCGGGGGTCCCATAAATCACCCGACCGCGTTAGGAACGCAAAATCCAGGAACATAATACCGGTATGACGGAAACTAGGGCGGCAAGAGTGGAACAAAACACCAGGCATAAGGCCGAGCCTTCCACCATTTACCAAATATATAGATGCATTAATAATATAAGAGATATTGTGATATCCCAACAAAACCCTGTCCACCATGGAGAAATCTTCAACTTCACCTGCAACTAGCAACGCTATAAGAGGGGCAGAGCAAAAGCGGTAACATAGCCAAACACTGGTTTGCTAGGAATGGTGTCAAGGGTTAGAGGTTCATGGCAATATGGGATGGCTTGATAAACAGGTAATAGGTAGCGCAGCATAGCGATAGAACGAAGCAACTAGCATAGCAATGATAGTAGTGAGATCCAGGGTAGCGGTCATCTTGCCTGAAATCCCGCAAGGAAGAAGAACAAGTCCATGAAGAAGACGAGCGGATGAAGCCGAACCAATCGTGAGCGAACGAATCCTCACGATCGCAGCGAAACAGAACTAACAAGAAGAAGCACACAACATAGGTAAACACACCACACATGAACAAGGCATGATGCACAACAAGCATGATGCATGACCAAGCTACATGAAGCTACTCATGGCAAGAGATGATGCAAACAAGAACAACACATCAAGGCAAGTTTAAATGAGGCCGGGAACAACATATAACAATTCCGGTAAGTCCTCATATGCAAATTTCGAAATTGGTCCAGAACTGAATAAACCTTATGTTCAAGTTGTTAAACAGCAAGTTAAGGTGCACCACGATGATCTACACGAGATTTTAGTCAAGTTACATATAAAGTTCATTAGATTCGGAGCTACGGCCTACAAGATATGAGCGAAACAAGTTAAACATGGCATTGATGCAAAATGCATACAAACATCAAGCAAACACCTCAAAACAATGATGCAACATGATAATATGAAGCTACATGCAAAAACAAGCAAGTTTCATATAGAGCACACTCAAAAACGGAGCAACAGTTCAACACATGCACACTATACAAGTTATAGCAACAATCTGTCCAAAACAGCAACTAGGCATATTGCAAGCATCAAAACAATATGCTACAGCACCCCAACATAATAACAAAAGGCAAGGGCATGAAGTACAGGTAAAGCATAACAAAACATGAACACTGAGCTATCTCCAGAAATCAATAGAACATGCTCCAAAACACATGGTAAGATTGCAAATAATAACAGTTTCAGACTTGGCGGAAATAACATCAGGTTGCAATGTTTAGAGCAAGAAAACAACATGTTACAGGAACATATCATGGCAAACAAAGGCATGGCATGAATCTACTAAATGCATAGATCAAAAATCCCTTACTGACCATGAGCCAAAAAGGAACGAAAAATATGATGGCACCCATGTAAACATGGCAAGTTATATTACAGATTCAAACATGGCAAGAACAGCAATAAGTAGGCATGTTCGTGAGCTTGAACCACTCACTACAGAGCAATACATGGCATGGCAAGGCAACCAACAGTAAGAAGGCATGTTTATGAAGCTAAGCATGGCAATAGCAAGGTCATAGGGTGCATGGATCACTAGGAAAACACATGTGAACAAGTGAACTTAATGTTAACAGGTTGACAGCAACATTATGAAGCAATTTTAGAGCAAGATTACAACATGTTCCAGCAGGCTATAATTGCAACCAAGGGCATGAATGGATAGAGCAAGACATGTAGATCAAAACATGTTTATAGAGCATCTCCAGATTATGCATAGAATGATTAGTAGAAGCATGTTAACGTAGCAACAAAATATAACAGAATCTGTCAGAAAACAAAGAACAAAGAACTACCCTACTTAGCAAGCTTGATACACTCAGCACACAACTCACAAAAATACATGGTTAGCACCCCTGGAAAGATGGCATGGCATAGATCAACATACATGTAGAGCTCATACTCATAGGATGCACACATCAATCATGGCAAAAATGATAAATGAGCAAGTTATAACAGTTCCAGCAGATTAACATCAACATGCACTCTTCCAACAGCATTTCGAGCATCAAGATGAGCTCAAATGAAAATGATGCAATGGAATGAAATGATCTACTCGTCGAGACGAACAATTTGACATATTATACGCACGAAATGGAGCTACAGATGCAGAGATGTGATGAGATGAATATGGCATGATTATGTGCAAAATCTGGGACTTAGAAGAAAATTGGACCTTGGGGATGTTGGACGGGGCGGACCCGGGATGAGCGGATCCGGGGACGGGGCGGCGCATTTGGATCGGGGGCTTGGTGGATCTGGTCCAACTTGCCTCGAATCCGGCCGGAGCTCCGGCGAGGCGAACTCCGGCGAGGTCTTCGCGGCGCGGGGAGGCGCGGGAGGCAGCGGCGGTCGACGGGGACCGCGGGCGGCGCGAAAACGGCGGGAGCGCGGTGGCGCGGTCGGGCGGCGAGCGACACGCCGGGCGGCGGATGGTGGCGCGCGCAGGCATCGGGCCGCGACGGCGCGACGGGCGGGCGGCGGCAGCGCGGCCGGACTGCGGGGCCGGAACGGCGGCGCTGGCGCGGCGCGCGCCCTCAGCGGCGGGCGAAAGCGGCGGCGGGCGGCAACCGAGGCGGCGGCGCTGGAGGATCCGCGGCGGAGAAGATCCGGCGGCGGCGGCGGATCCGGCGGCGGAGCGCCGGCGCGCGCGCCCGCGGCAGCCGAGAAGCCTTGGCGCCTGGGCGGGCGGGGGCGGCGCGCTGGGCGGCCGGGCGAGCCACGTGGCGGCCTCGTATTGGCGGGCGGCGGCGGGCGGACGCGTCCGGTCCAGATCGGACGTGTCCGGCGGCGCGGAGAGGAGCGGGGCTAGGGTTAGGGGGAAATCATCCGCGAATTTGGAGGGGGGGTCAATTATTTATAGGCAGAGGGAGCTAGGAGAGTCCAAATGAGGTGCGGTTTTCAGCCACGCGATCGTGATTGAACGACCGAGAGCATGGAGGGGAGTTTGCTGGGTTTTGGGCCACTTTCGAAGGGGTGTTGGCTGCACACAAAAGAGGCCTTTACGGTTACCCGGTTAACCGTTGGAGTGTCAAATGACCTCCAAATGGCACGAAACTTGCCAGGCGGTCTACCGGTGCTATACCAAGGCCGCTTGGCAAACCTCGGGCCATTCTGAGAAAGTTTAACACCTGCTCACAACAGGAGAGAAGAAGGGGACGCCGGAGGACATAGGAGCGCCGGATTGCAAAACGGACAACGGGGAAAAGGCTCGGATGCATGAGACGGACATGTATGCAAAATGAAATGCACATGATGACATGATATGAAATGCAGATGATGACATGGCAAAATGCAACACGCAAGCAAATGACATGGCAACAACGACGAACAACTGGCAGACACCTGGCGCATCGAATCCGGGGCGTTACATTCTTCTAATCCTAATGATATGCATTTGTCCACTTTGATTAAGAATAATAATGAATCTATGGATGTGAATTTTGTTGGTAGGAACAATTTTGGTAACAACGCGTATAGAGGCAATTTTAATCCTAGGTCGTTTCCTAGTAATTCCTCTAATAATTATGGTAATTCCTACAACAATTCTTATCGAAATTTTAATAATATGCCCTCTAATTTTGAGAATAGTGTAAAAGAATTTATGAGTTTGCACAAGAATTTTAATGCTTTGATTGAAGAAAAATTTCTCAAGATTGATGATTTGGCTAGGAACATGGATAGAATTTCTCTTGATGTTGATTCTTTGAAACTTAGATCTATCCCATCCAAGCATGACATTAATGAGTCTCTCAAGGCCATGAGAATTTCCATTGATGAGTGCAAAGAAAGAACCGCTAAGATGCGTGCTAAAAATGATTGGTTTGTAAAAGCATGTTCTTCTAGTTTTCATGATAATAATGATGAAGATCTAAAACTTATTGATGTAACTCCTAATGGTTCTTTGTTTTCCAATATTAATCTTGATAAAGATGGGACTCGAGATGAATCAACTTTAGTTAAAAGGCGTCCCAATGATTCGGAGTTCTTAGATCTAGATGCAAAATTGATAAAAGTGATATTGGAGAGTTCAAGACTTTAAGCAGCAATGAACCCACTGCTTTGGATTTCAAGGAATTTAATTATGATAATTTTTATTTAATAGATTGTATTACCTTG
Source organism: Aegilops speltoides (assembly GCA_021437245.1). Classification (NCBI taxonomy): domain Eukaryota; kingdom Viridiplantae; phylum Streptophyta; class Magnoliopsida; order Poales; family Poaceae; genus Aegilops; species Aegilops speltoides. Next base: position 317,737,777 of record CM038145.1, on the reverse strand, counting down.
TTGCAATACGTGTTAAATTCTCCTCATGCTTATAATTAATACAAAGCTTTTACTAAATATATCGTTGATGCTATGATGCAATATTTTCAAGAAAAGCTTGACTTAGAAGTTTCTATGCCTAGAAAACTTTATGATGAGTGGGAACCTACTATTAAGATTAAGATTAAAGATTACGGATGCCAAGCTTTGTATGATTTTGGTGTTAGTGTTTCCATGATTCCCAAAACTTTGTGTGATGTGTTAGGTTTTCGTGAATTTGATGAATGTTCTTTAAATTTGCATCTTGCGGATTCCACTATTAAGAAACCTATGGGAAGGATTAATGATGTTCTTATTGTTGCAAATAGGAATTATATGCCCGTAGATGTCATTGTTCTTGATATAGATTGCAATCCTACATGTCCTATTATTCTTGGTAGACCTTTCCTTAGAACGATTGGTGCCATTATTGATATGAAAAAAGGAAACATTAGATTCCAATTTCTGTTAAGGAAAGGCATGGAACACTTTCCAAGGAATAAAATTAGAATGCCATATGAATCTATTATGAGAGCCACCTATGGATTGCATACCAAAGATGGCAATCCCTAGATCTATTCGCATTTTTATGCCTTGCTAAGGGCGTTAAACAATAGCACTTGTTGGGAGGCAATCCAATTTTATTTTTGTTCTTTGCTTTTTGTTTCTGTTTAGTAATAAATAATTCATCTAGCCTCTGGTTAGATGTGGTTTTATGTTTTAATTAGTGTTTGTGCCAAGTTGAACCTTTAGGATAGCTTACGGTGATAGTTGTGTTGATAATGCTTAAAATCAGAAACTTTTGTGCCCAGTAAATTAGTTTTAATAATTCACAGAAAGATGCTTTTGATCCGGTTCTTTTTGCTCTCGATTGGTACACAAATTTCTCACGTTTTCCTACTGTCGCCGGATTTTTGGAGTTACAAAAGTATTCGAGAGTTACAGATTACTACACACTGTTATGTTTTTGACAGATTCTGTTTTTCGCGTGTTGTTTGCTTATTTTGATGAATTAATGGGTAGTATCGGGGGGTATGAACCACGAAAAAGTTGGAATACAGTAGTTATTAAACCCATATATATAAATAATGCGTTTGCAATAGTAACTTAAAGTGGTTATTTATTTTCTTATACTAACGGAGCTCATAAGATTTTCTGTTGAGTTTTGTGTTGTGAAGTTTTCAAGTTTTGGGTAAGGATTTGATGGACTATGGAATAAGGAGTGGCAAGAGGCTAGGCTTGGGGATACCCAAGGCACCTAAAGGTAATATTCAAGGGCGACCAAAAGCCTAAGCTTGGGGATTCCCCGGAAGGCACCCTATCAGTGTCAAAACTGGCGGATCTCGGGTAGGGGGTCCCGAACTGTGTGTCTAGGCGGATGGTAACAGGAGACAAGGGACACGATGTTTTACCCAGGTTCGGGCCCTCTTGATGGAGGTAAAACTGAAGGAAATATGCCCTAGAGGCAATAATAAAGTTATTATTTATTTCCTTATTTCATGATAAATGTTTATCATTCATGCTAGAATTGTATTAACCGGAAACATGATACATGTGTGAATGCATAGACAAACAAGATGTCACTAGTATGCCTCTACTAGACTAGCTTGTTAATCAAAGATGGTTATGTTTCCTGACCATGAACAAAGAGTTGTTATTTGATTAAACAAGGTCACATCATTAGTAGAATGATCTGATTGACATGACCCATTCCATTAGCTTAGCACACGATCGTTTAGTATGTTGCTACTGCTTTTATCCATGACTTATACATGTTCCTGTAACTATGAGATTATGCAACTCCCGTTTACCGGAGGAACACTTTGGGTGCTACCAAACGCGTCAACGCGTGGCGGGTGATTATAAAGGAGTACTACAGTGTCTCCAAAGGCGAGATGTTGGGTTGGCGATTTGAGATTAGGTTTTGTCACTCCGATTGTCGGAGAGGTATCTCTGGGCCCTCTCGGTAATACACATCACTGAAGCCTTGCAAGCACTACAACTAATGAGTTAGTTGTGAGATGATGTATTATGGAACGAGTAAAGAGACTTGCCGTAACGAGATTGAACTAGGTATTGGATACCGACGATCGAATCTCGGCAAGTAACATACCGATGACAAAGGAACAACGTATGTTGTTATGCGGTCGACCAACAAAGATCTTCGTAGAATATGTAGGAACCAATATGGGCATCCAGGTCCGCTGTTGGTTATTGACCGAGAGGTGTCTCGGTCAAGTCTACATTGTTCTCGAACCGTAGGGTCCGCACGCTTAAGGTTTCGATGGCGCTTATTATGAGTTTATGTATTTTGATGTACCGAAGAAGTTCGGAGTCCCGGATGTGATCACGGACATGACGAGGAGTCTCGAAATGGTCGAGACATAAAGATTGATATATTGGAAGCCTATGTTTGGAGTTCGAATGGTTCCGGGCGAAAACAGGAATTTACCGGAGTACCGGGAGGTTACTGAACCCCGGGGTAAATGGGCCTCGGTGGGCCTCGAGGGAGAAGAGGAGGGCCGCCCAGGGTGGCCGCCGCCCTCTCCCCAGTCCGAATAGGACAAGGAGGGCGGCGCCCCTTTCCTCTTCCCTCCCCCAATCCTATTCCAACTAGGAAGGGGGAGTCCTACTCCTGGGAGTAGGACTCCTCCCGCCTCCTCTAGGCCGGCCGGCCTCCCCCTCCCTCCTTTATATCACAGGGGCAGGGGGCACCCTAGAACACACAAGTATTGATCTACGGATCGTTCCTTAGCCGTGTCGGTGCCCCCTCCACCATATTCCACCTCGGTCATACCGTCGCGAAGCTTAGGCGAAGCCTGCGCCGTGAAACATCAAGATCGTCACCACGCCGTCGTGCTGACGGAACTCTCCCTCGACACTCGGCTGGATCGGAGTACGAGGGACGTCATCGAGCTGTATGTGTGTCAAGAACTCGGGGGCGCCGGAGTAACGGCGCCGAGATCGGTCGGATCGCGAGGAGAACGTACGACTACTTCCTCTACGTTGTGATCGCTTCCGCTTCGGGTCTACGAGGGTACGTAGACAACACTCTCCCCTCTCGTTGCTATGCATCACCATGATCTTGCGTGTGCGTAGGAAATTTTTGAAATTACTACGTTCCCCAACAAAGGCATCCGAGCCTAGGTTTTATGGTTTGATGTTTTGCACGAGTAGAACACAAGTGAGTTGTGGGCGATACAAGTCATACTACCTACCAGCATGTCATACTTTGGTTCAGCGGTATTGTGAGATGAAGCGGCCCGCACCGACATTACGCCAGACGCTTACGCGAGACTGGTTTCACCGCCATGAGCACTCGTTGCTTAAAGGTGACCGTGGGTGTCTGTCTCTCTCACTTTAGTTGAACCGAGTGTGGCTATGCCGGTCCTTGAGAAGGTTAAAGCGAGTCTATTTGACAAAGTATCGTTGTGGTTTTGATGCGTAGGTGAGACTGGTTCTTGCTTAAGCCCGTAGCAGCCACGTAAAATTTGCAACAACAAAGTAGAGGACGTCTAACTTGTTTTTGCAGGGCATGATGTGATGTGATATGGTCAAGACGTGATGCTATATTTTATTGTATGAGATGATCATGTTTTGTAACCGGTTATCGGCAATCGGCTGGAGCCATATGGTTGTCGCTTTATTGTATGCAATGCAATGCTTCGTAATGCTTTACTTTATCACTAAGCGGTAGCGATAGTCGTAGAAGCATAAGTTTGGCGAGGCGACAACGATGCTACGATGGAGATCAAGGTGTCGCGCGGTGACGATGGTGATCATGGTGGTGCTGCGGAGATGAAGATCACGAAGCACAAGATGATGATGACCATATCATATCACTTATATTGATTTGCATGTGATGTTTATCCTTTTATGCATCTTATCTTGCTTTGATTGACGGTAGCATTATAAGATGATCTCTCACTAAATTATCAAGAAGTGTTCTCCCCGAGTATGCACCGTTGCCAAAGTTCGTCGTGCCCAGACACCACGTGATGATCGGGTGTGATAAGCTCTCGTCCATCTACAACGGGTGCAAGCCAGTTTTGCACACGCAGAATACTCGGGTTATACTTGACGAGCCTAGCATATGCAGATATGGCCTCGGAACACGGAGACCGAAAGGTCGGCGTGAATCATATAGTAGATATGATCAACATAAGATGTTCACCATTGAAAACTACTCCATTTCACGTGATGATCGGTTATGGTTTAGTTGATTTGGATCACGTGATCACTTAAGATGACTAGAGGATGTCTATCTAAGTGGGAGTTCTTAAGTAATATGATTAATTGAACTTAAATTTATCATGAACTTAGTACCGATAGTATCTTGCTTGTTTATGTATGATTGTAGATAGATGGCTCGTCTTTGTTGTTCCGTTGAATTTTAATGCGTTCCTTGAGAAAGCAAAGTTGAAAGATGATGGTAGCAATTACACGGATTGGGTCCGTAACGAGGATCATCCTCATTGCTGCATGTAAGAGTTACGTCTGGATGCACCGCTAGGTGCCAGCTCTTCTTTGAGCAACACCGGATGTTGTGAGCGTCTGGCGAGCAAAGCTGATGACTACTCTATAGTTCGATGTGCCATGCTTTACGGCTTAGAACCGGGACTTCAACGGCGTTTTGAGCGTCATGGAGCATATGAGATGTTCCAGAGTTGAAGTTGATATTCCACAGAATGCCCGGATTGAGAGATATGAAGTCTCCAATAAGTTCTATAGCTGTAAGATGGAGGAGAATAGTTACATTAGTGAGCATATACTCGAATGTCCGGGTACTACAATCACTTGACGCAATTGGAAGTTAATCTTCCGGATGATTGTGTCATTGATGAATTCTCCAATCACGCCACCAAGCTACAAAGGCTTCGTGATGAACTATAATATGCAAGGGTTAGTAAAGACTATACCGAGCTCTTCGCAATGCTAAAGGCTGCGGAGGTAGAAATCAAGAAGGAGCATCAAGTGTTGATGGTCAATAAGACCACTAGTTTCAAGAAGAAAGGCAAAGGGAAGAAGAAGGAACTTCAAGAAGAACAGCAAGCAAGTTGCTGCTCGGAGAAGAAACCCAAGTCTGGCCCTAAACCTGAAATCGAGTGCTTCTCCGCAAGCGGTCGGTCACTTTGAGCGGAACTGCCCCAAGTATTTGGCGGATAAGAAGGATGGCAAGGTGAACAAAGGTATATGTGATATACATGTTATTGATGTGTACCTTACTAGAGCTCGTAGTAGCACTGGTATTTGATACTGGTTCTTGCTAATATTTGCAACTCAAACAGGACTACTGATTGCTTAACTCGCAAAGGACGAGGTGACGATGCGCGTGGGAAATGGTTCCAAAGTCGATGTGATCGCGGTCGGCACGCTACCTCTACATCTACCTTCGGATTAGTTTTAGACCTAAATAATTGTTATTTGGTGCCTGCGTTGAGCATGAACATTATATCTGGATCTTGTTTGATGCGAGACGGTTATTCATTTAAATCGAGAATAATGGTTGTTCTATTTATATGAGTAATATCTTTTATGGTCATGCACCCTTGAAGAGTGGTCTATTTTGATGAATCTCGATAGTAGTGATACACATATTCATAATGTTGAAACCAAAAGATGCAGAGTTGATAATGATAGTGCAACTTATTTGTGGCATTGCCGTTTAGGTCATATCGGTGTAAAGCGCATGAAGAAACTCCATCTTGATGGACTTTTGGAGTCACTTGATTATGAATCACTTGGCACTTATGAACCGTGCCTTATGGGCAAGATGACTAAAACCCGTTCTCGGTACTATGGAGAGAGCAACAGATTTGTTGGAAATCATACATACGATGTATGTGGTCCGATGAATGTTGAGGCTCGTGGCGATATCGTTATTTTCTCACCTTCACAGATGACTTAAGCGAGATATGGGTATATCTACTTAATGAAACATAAGTCTGAAACATTTGAAAAGTTCAAAGAATTTCAGAGTGAAGTTGAAAATCATCGTAACAAGAAAATTAAATTTCTACGATCGATCGTGGAGGTGAATATTTGAGTTACGAGTTTGGTCTACATTTGAAGCAATGCGGAATAGTTTCAAGAACTTACGCCACCCGAACACCACAACGTAATGGTGTGTCCGAACGTCGAATCGTGCTTTACTAGATATGGTGCGATCTATGATGTCTCTTACAGATTTACCGCTATCGTTTTGGGGTTATGCTCTAGAGATGGCCGCATTCACACTGAATAGAACACCGTCGAAATCCGCTGAAGCGACACCTTATGAACTGTGGTTTGGCAAGAAACCAAAGTTGTCGTTTCTTAAAGTTTGGGGATGCGATGCTTATGTGAAAAAGCTTCAACCCGATAAGCTCGAACCCAAATCGAGAAATGTGTCTTCATAGGATACCCAAAGGAGACAGTTGGGTACACCTTCTATCACAGATCCGAAGGCAAGACATTCGTTGCTAAGAATGGATCCTTTCTAGAGAAGGAGTTTCTCTCGAAAGAAGTGAGTGGGAGGAAAGTAGAACTTGATGAGGTAATTGTACCTTCTCCCTTACTTGAAAGTAGTTAAATCGCAGAAACTAGTTTCGAGACACCTACACCAAGTAGTGAGGAAGTTGATGATGTTGATCATGAAACTTCAGATCAAGTTACTACGAACCTCGTAGATCAACCAGAGTAAGATCCGCACTGAGTGGTACGGCAATCCTGTTCGGAAATCATGCTACTAGATCATGATGAACCTCGAACTATGAAGAAGCGATGGTGAGCCCAGATTCCATAAAATGGCTTGAGGCCATGAAATCTGAGATGGGATCCATGTATGAAAACAAAGTATGGACTTTGGTTGACTTGCCCGAGGTCGGCAAGCAATAGAAAACAAGTGGATCTTCAAGAAGAAGACCGACGCGACGGTAATGTTATCGTCTACAAAGCTCGACTTGTCGCAAAGGGTTTTCGACAAGTTCAAGGGATTGACTACGATGAGACCTTCTCACCCGTGGCGATGCTTAAGTCCGTTCGAATCATGTTAGCAATTGCCGCATTTTATGATTATGAAATTTGGCAAATGGATGTAAAGACTGCATTCTGAATGGATTTCTCGAAGAAGAGTTGTATATGATGCAACCGAAGGTTTTATCGATCCAAAGGAGCTAACAAAGTGTGCAAGCTCCAATGATCCATCTATGGACTGGTGCAAGCATCTCGGAGTTGGAATAAACGCTTTGATAGTGTGATCAAAGCACTTGGGTTTGTCAGCACTTTTGGAGAAGCTTTGTATTTACAAGAAAGTGAGTGGGAGCTCAGTAGCATTTCGATATTATATGTAGATGACATATTGCTGATCGGAAATGATATAGAATTCTGGATAGCATAAAGGGATACTTGAATAAGAGTTTTTCAATGAAAGACCTCGGTGAAGCTGCTTACATATTGGGCATTAAGATCTATAGAGATAGATCAAGACGCTTAATTGGACTTTCACAAAGCACATACCTTGACAAAATTTTGAAGAAGTTCAAAATGGATCAAGCAAAGAAAGGGTTCTTGCCTGTGTTACAAGGTGTGAAGTTGAGTAAGACTCAATGCCCGACCACTGCAGAAGATAGAGAGAAATGAAAGATGTTCCTATGCTTCAGCCATAGGCTCTATCATGTATGCAATGCTGTGTACCAGACCGATGTGTGCCTTGCTATAAGCCTAGCAGGAGGTACCAAAGTAATCCAGAGTGGATCATCGACAGCGGTCAAGAACATCTGAAATACCTGAAAAGGACTAAGGATATGTTTCTCGTATATGGAGGTGACAAAGAGCTCATCGTAAACAGTTACGTTGATGCAAGCTTTGACACTGATCCGGACGATTCTAAATCGCAGACCGGATACGTATTTACACTAAACGGAGGAGCTGTCAGTTGGTGCAGTTCTAAACAAAGCGTCGAAGGCGGGATCTACATGTGAAGCGGAGTACATAGCAGCTTCGAAGCAGCTAATGAAGGAGTCTCGATGAAGGAGTTCATATCCGATTTAGGTGTCATACCTAGTGCATCGGGTCCAATGAAAATCTTCGTGACAATCTTGGAGCAATTGCCTTAGCGAAGGAATCCAGATTTCACAAGAGGACCAAGCACATCAAGAGATGCTTCAATTCCATCCGGACTTAGTCGGTGGGAGACATAGAGATTTGCAAGATACATACGGATCTGAATGTTGCGGACCGTTGACTAAGCCTCTTCCACGAGCAAAACATGATCAGCACCAAGACTCCATGGGTGTTAGAATCATTACTATGTAATCTAGATTATTGACTCTAGTGCAAGTGGGAGATGAAGTAAATATGCCCTAGAGGCAATAATAAAGTTATTATTTATTTCCTTATTTCATGATAAATGTTTATCATTCATGCTAGAATTGTATTAACGGAAACATGATACATGTGTGAATGCATAGACAAACAAGATGTCACTAGTATGCCTCTACTAGACTAGCTTGTTAATCAAAGATGGTTATGTTTCCTAACCATGAACAAAGAGTTGTTATTTGATTAAACAAGGTCACATCATTAGTAGAATGATCTGATTGACATGACCCATTCCATTAGCTTAGCACACGATCGTTTAGTATGTTGCTACTGCTTTTATCCATGACTTATACATGTTCCTGTAACTATGAGATTATGCAACTCCCGTTTACCGGAGGAACACTTTGGGTGCTACCAAACGTCACAACGTAACTGGGTGATTATAAAGGAGTACTACAGGTCTCCAAAGGCAGATGTTGGGTTGGCGTATTTCGAGATTAGGTTTTGTCACTCCGATTGTCGGAGAGGTATCTCTGGGCCCTCTCGGTAATACACATCACTGAAGCCTTGCAAGCACTACAACTAATGAGTTAGTTGTGAGATGATGTATTACGGAACGAGTAAAGAGACTTGCGTGCGAGATTGAACTAGGTATTGGATACCGACGATCGAATCTCGGGCAAGTAAAATACCGATGACAAAGGGAACAACATATGTTGTTATGCGGTCTGACCGACAAAGATCTTCATAGAATATGTAGGAACCAATATGGGCATCCAGGTCCGCTGTTGGTTATTGACCGAGACGTGTCTCGGTCATGTCTACATTGTTCTCGAACCGTAGGGTCCGCACGCTTAAGGTTTCGATGGCGGTTATTATGAGTTTATGTATTTTGATGTACCAAGAAGTTGAGTCCCGGATGTGATCACGGACATGACGAGGAGTCTCGAAATGGTCGAGACATAAAGATTGATATATTGGAAGCCTATGTTTGGAGTTCGGAATGGTTCCGGTAAAACAGGAATTCTACCGAATACCGGAGGTTACGGAACCCCGGGGTAAATGGGCCTCGGTGGGCCTCGAGGGAGAAGAGGAGGGGCGGCCAGGGGTGGCGCGCCCTCTCCCCCAGTCCGAATAGGACAAGGAGGGGGCGCCCTCCTCTTCCCCTCCCCAATCCTATTCCAACTAGAAAGGGGAGTCCTACTCGGTGGGAGTAGGACTCCTCCCGCAGCGCCTCCTCTAGGCCGCCAGCCTCCCCCTCCCTCCTTTATATCTGGGGCAGGGGCACCCTAGAACACACAAGTATTGATCTACGGATCGTTCCTTAGCCGTGTGCGGTGCCCCCTCCACCATATTCCACCTCGGTCATACCGTCATGAAGCTTAGGCGAAGCCCTGCGCCGTGAAACATCAAGATCGTCCACCACGCCGTCGTCTTGACGGAACTCTCCCTCGACACTCGGCTGGATCGAGTACGAGGGACGTCATCGAGCTGTCGTGTGTCAAGAACTCGGGGCGCCGAGTAACGGCGCCGGGATCGGTCGGATCGCGAGGAGAACGTACGACTACTTCCTCTACGTTGTGATCGCTTCCGCTTCGGGTCTACGAGGGTACGTAGACAACACTCTCCCCTCTCGTTGCTATGCATCACCATGATCTTGCGTGTGCGTAGGAAATTTTTTGAAATTACTACGTTCCCCAACAAAAACCCTACGTCCTACTCGATTAATATTGATGATGTGTATTACAAGAGTGGATCTACCACGAGATCAAGGAGGCTAAACCCTAGAAGCTAGCCTATGGTATGATTGTTGTAATGGAGGTTATGTCCTACGGACCAAAGCCCTCCGGTTTATATAGACACCGGAGAGGGCTAGGGTTACACAGAGTCGGTTACAATGGTAGGAGATCTACATATCCGTATTGCCAAGCTTGCCTTCCACGCCAAGGAAAGTCCCATCCGGACACGGGACGGAGTCTTCAATCTTGTATCTTCGTAGTCTTGGAGTCCGGCGGACAATGATAGTCCGGCTGTCCGGATACCCCCTAGTCCAGGACTCCCTCAGTAGCCCCTGAACCTGGCTTCAATGACGATGAGTCCGGAGCGCATAATGTTCGGCATTGCAAGGCGGGTTCCTCCTTTGAATAATCCAGAGAGGATTGTGAACACCAGGATAGTGTCCGGCTCTGCAAAATAAATTCCACTTTCCACCGTAGAGAGAATAATATATACACAGGTTCAATCTGCTGACGTATTTTGCGGCATGACGTCGCACCACTACCAAGCCTTTACTTGAATCGTTTTTTATCATACCACCTCAGCGCGTTTAGCGAAGCGGTTTCCTTGGCACGTCTTGTCGAAGCAGAGATCGTGTTCCCCTTATTCCGGGATTCTCATCAATACGGACGTGGGTAACCCAACCACGCCTGTCGGTGTCAAAACCGGCGGATCTCGGGTAGGGGGTCCCGAACTCTGCGTCTAGGCGGATGGTAACAGGAGACGAGGGACACGATGTTTTTACCCAGGTTCGGGCCCTCTCAATGGAGGTAAAACCCTACGTCCTGCTTGATTAATATTGATGATATGGGTAGTACAAGAGTGGATCTGCCATGAGATCAAGGAGGCTAAACCCTAAAGCTAGCCTATGGTATGATTGTTGTAATGTATGTTGTGTCCTACGGACTAAGGCCCTCCGGTTTATATAGACACCGGAGAGGGCTAGGGTTACACAGAGTCGGTTACAATGGTAGGAGATCTACATATCCGTATCGCCAAGCTTGCCTTCCACGCCAAGGAAAGTCCCATCCGGACACGGGACGGAGTCTTCAATCTTGTATCTTCGTAGTCTTGGAGTCCGGCGGATAATGATAGTCCGGCTGTCCGGACACCCCCTAGTCCAGGACTCCCTCAGTAGCCCCCGAACCAGGCTTCAATGACGATAAGTCCAGCGCGTTTTATAGTCTTCGGCGTTGCAAGGCGGGTTCTCCCTTCAAATTCCATGTATCTGCCGAACAGTGTCCTGCTTCATCTTGAATACTATGTTCCTCGGCTTCTACGCCAAATAATGGCCCTCTTCCACGCGTCGCACGAATGCGAAAAGCCAGGGTGTCTTTTACGTTTCACCCCCTAGTTGTGCGAGTCGTCCGCCTACAGAAGAGGAAAGAATCCAGATCCAAACCACACCGTCTTCCTCCCGCGAATACTTCATCGAAGCGCCTTCGACCTAAAAATCCATTCCATCATGGACCGTCGACACGGCTCTTCTTCTCGCGCTCCCAGCCCACCGCTAGGGGATTGGAGGAGGTGCTCTGTTTCGCACAGCGAGCTAGTGAAGCTCCAAGCGGGGGGATATCTCCCTCCGGCCTTCATGATCCCGGTTCGAGCCGGGATGGTTACTTATCAAGGTGGGAGGCAAGCAGAGGCTACCCCAAGCCCCAATAAGGGGGAGCGAGTATGCTTCGTCCCCTATCTGATAAGGGGACTCGGATTCCCAATATATCTGTTCCTCCGCGGGCTCCTGGAGTTCTACGGACTCCAGCTCCACCACCTCACGCCCGCCTCTGTCCTGCATATCACGGGCTACGTAGCTATTTTTGAGCTATTCCTGGGCATTGAGCCCCATTTTGCACTGTGGAAGAGGCTGTTCTGCCTCGTACCTCGTTCTCACGAGGGGTCCATATATCAAGTGGGCGGCGCCGAAATATGGCGCATCGCCGGGACCGGATACCCATCCGGTACTCCCAAGAAGGCGTCCGAAGACTGGCCCTCGGAGTGGTTTTATATAGGAGACGCTCCGCTGCCGGACCCAGTCCGGATCGGCCTCCCGGAATTTAGTGTTGCTCGTTTGAAGAAGCGCCTCAGCTGGCGCCCACGGAGCCCCCGATTGGAGGAAGACAAGAGCGTCCATTACTTGATGGGCCGAATAAGATTGCTGGCCCATTCTGGGTTGACCATGATTGGAGTCATGGCGATATCGTCATCTTGAAGGGTCAGCCACTGCAATACAGAGGCCACCCTATGTGGGATTTCAACGGGGAAGACGATGCTACCCGTCATGGCCGCAAAGGGCCGGATTTGACCGAGGACCTGGTGAAGGTCCTGTCCAGTCTGTACAAGGGGGAGAAGGAGGACTTCCTTTGAACGAACCCTTCGAATGGGTTTTCCATGAACAACCCTAGAGGATATGTAAGTGAACACCTTTAAAGGCTCAACCCATGCTTTCAAAGTTTAGGCTTCTTACATTATGTCTTCGGCGCAGGATCTACGCCGGACTGTGGAGGACATGGTAAGTCCTGCTCCGCAACCCGAGGATCCGGAAAGATCCCTAGATCCAGCCTCCGAAGAGGATCCGGACATCGAGGTGGAGCTGATCGACGGGGTGTTTCAGCAGCTCAGCATAGACAATGCTTTGGTCGCCATTACGGCGGACTACCCCGGACTATATCCGGCTTCCCAGGTGACCGCGACCGAAGTCCGGACACCATTATCTCTTCCCTGCCCATTTCTAACCTTCACGAATGATGGTATTTTGCAGGAAGCGTCTTCACGGCAGGAAGCCGAGCCCGCGGCGGCTGACCAACAGAGGCCAGTCCGAACCAGCAGGCGAAAAAGGAGCGCGGTGCGGGCGGAAACGTCGCCGCAAAGGTATAGCTCGTATTTGAATTTTCAGAGCAACATTCCTAGGAAACGCCTGAGTGCTCATGATCTTTGTAGGAGAAAAAGCACTCGCCGGACTGCGGGCGCAGAAGTTGCTGATCCAACCTACACCGGCCAGGCTCCAGCGCCCGGCCTGGAGGTGGAGGCAAGCGCAAGACGCGGGCCGGGTCCTTCTCCAACGGAGGACACCGACAGACTGTCCGCCAGCAAGTCTGAGGTGGAGAGCGCCATGAACCATAGGCGCCACCGGACAGTATTTCGTGAAGCGTACTTCTCCCCTGAGGCATTGGATGCCTTTAACGCAGGGGACGCACATCTCCGTGCCGCTCAAGATGGTTTTACCAGAGCCACAGAGCAGTATGTGAAAGACATACGGGTAAGGGAATTTTAATGGTTGTATATACCAGTAGCCCCCGAGACTTAAAGTAGTTATGTTAACTGATTTAAGGATCATTTGAAAACATAGGCTCTTACCGAGAAGAATGCCCAGCTGTCTCGGGAGCTGCAAGATTGCAAGTCCCAACTTGAGGCCGCACTTGCTACCGCAGGAGGAGACGCAGAGACCCCTCCTGGTAACACATTGTTATTAATAAATATAAGCGCTGTGTGGCGTGCGCGCAAGTCTAATAATGACATTGCAGGTGCCGCCGGACAAGATCCGGACAGGCAAGCATTGCTGCGCCAGCTGAAGGCCGGCGAGAGTGTGCTGAATAGGGTGCAGCAAGAAAGGAACAAGCTCCAGGATGCCAACGCCAAGCTCGGAGAAGAGCTGAAAGGCGCTCGGGCCGAGCTGTCCGGCTCCGTTAAGGAGAATCAGCGGCTTCGTCGCGGCATTTATAGTAAGTGCTTGAGCGAACTCCTTTTAAAAGAAGAGTTCGGCGAAGAAGCGAATTGACATAGTATGTCTTTTAGGTATACTCACAGGTAGCCCTGCGGAGGAGATACCCGTATCAACAGGTGATCAACTTCCCGAGCTGCTGCAACTGCTCGAACGGGTTCGGCAGGCAATGAGCGGCGTCGTTCAGGCTTTATGGCCAGCCCTCACCCTACCCGAGGGCCTCGGGAGCTTATGGAGAAGCTACGAGGTCTTGCGGCAGCGCCTTCCGTTTGTGGAAGATTTTGGCTTGCCGTCAAGGTGCCAGGGAGGCTTGGGCCATGGTGAAGACGCGGTACAAGAAGGCGGATCCCAACCACATGGCCGAAGTTGGACCAGTGGGGCCCGATGGGAAGGAGATCCCTGTGAGTTTAGTATACAGCCAAGTAGAGTTGGTCGCTAAATTTTCCCAACGGATCAGAATTAGACAGCTTGTTAGGCGGGATTGAGGAGGAATACAATCGATAAATTTGACAATGTATGTTATCCTTTAAAGTGACATGTGAAATGCCTTCTAGCCGGATTGTAGATCGTTTGTCTTTGCCGACCTTTTCGCTTCAACCTCGGGACCCTAGAGTCCGGAGTGTGTCCGAATACCTTTTGGTTAAGAAACAACCGTGGTATGCATGGAGACCAGGCGTAGGGGTCATTAGTGCTTTATCAGACAAGTGCCCAACTAGTTATGTTATATTACATGGTTAGTAAGAAACATCTTCCAGGGAGAATAGTTCCGTTAAGGGTTCCTTTCCCTGGGAGGCATGCCCTAAAGTGCATGTCCGGACTGCAAAGAAAGCAGTAAAACATCTGAGGGCAGATAGATAAATAGGTAAAAAGTCATCTTTTAAGTCACCGACCGAATATTCCCTTAAGAACGCTAGCTTTCGGCTTCACCTAGTCTGAGGTACACATCCGGCTGACCCGGCAGTAACAATCGCAGAGGTGCTCCCTTTACCTCCTAGCCGAACAATCGGGAACGTAGGGGTAAGCACAGGAGCCAGGCAACCCAGCTTGGCCAAAACATAAGTCATATCGATGCATATAATGGCGAGTAAAAGTTACATGTGGAAGCTTGACACATGTGCTGGGTATGAAACCCGTGTAATTGAGCTTCTGTAAAAAGAAGCCCCCAGGAATAATGAGTGCGGATGGCACATCATGCGTATGCAAAAAATGCGAAAATAGGCCCATAAGGGCTTTTAGATAAAAAGGCATAAAAAGAGAAACAAAAGACAGCCGAAGTATAAAAGTTTGGACGGGGGGGAGGGGACGAACTCTTAGTCCAGCGCTAGGCATAGAATCGTCGGAGGCGGGCTGCGTTCCATGGGTTCGGCTCGAGTCGGTTATCCGACGCATTCCGTAGACGGTATGCTCCGCCGGTCAGGACTTGATCGATAATGAAGGGGCCCTCCCATTTGGGCTTGATCTTGTCCTTTTTCTTGTCCGGCAGGCGTAGAACTAGTTCACCAACGTTGTAAGTCTTGGCCCGTACTTCTACTTTTGATATCTTGGACCTCTCGCGATAAAATGCGGAACGAGCCTTCGCGACCTCACGTTCTTCCTCCAATGTGTCCAAGCTGTCCTGCCGATCAAGAGCGGCCTCTCTTTCCTCATACATGCGCACTCGAGGTGAGTCATGAATAATGTCACAGGGCAAGACTGCCTCTGCGCCGTATACCATAAAGAATGGTGTGAATCCGGTAGTACGGTTAGGCGTTGTCCGCAGCCCCCAGAGTACAGAGTCGAGCTCCTCGACCCATTGTGTGTCGGATTTAGTAAGTGACCTCACTAGTCTGGGTTTAATGCCGCTCATTATTAGACCATTTGCTCGTTCCACTTGACCGTTGGTTTGAGGGTGATAAACTGAAGCGTAGTCGAGCTTGATGCCCATGTTTTTGCACCATGACTTAACCTCGTCATCTGTGAAGTTCGTGGCGTTGTCGGTGATGATGCTGTGGGGGACTCCGTAACGGTGTACTACCCCTGATATAAAGTCTATCACTGGTCCGGACTCTGCCGTTTTGACCGGTTTGGCCTCTATCCATTTGGTGAATTTATCCACCATGACCAATAGGTACCTTTGCTTGTGGGTTCCCCCTTTAAGGGTCCAACCATATCAAGCCCCGCATGACGAACGCCGTAATGGGTATGGTTTTGAGGCGGTGGGCGGCATATGGCTCGATTAGCAAAGAGTCGACAACCAACGCATCGCTGGACTAAGTCTGTGCAGGCGTCTGCCCGGGGCATCGGCCAATAAAATCCTGGATGGAATGCCTTTCCTACAAGGGCCCGGGCTGCTGCGTGGTGTCCGCCTAGTCCGGCATGAATTTCAGCCAGGAGGTTTCGCCCTTCCTCTTCGGAGATACACCTCTGAAGGACTCTAATTGTACTTTTCTTATAAAGTTCTCCTCATGGACCTTGTAGGCTTTCGATCGCGGACTATGCAGCGGGCCTCGTTTTGGTCTTGGGAAGTTCCCGCCTAAGTAAGTAGGCTAGGAAAGGTTCCATCCACGCCGCGATTACTGCCATTATGGCGTGGGCTGAAGGTGTTATGTCATCTGCTGAATCACCGATTGGTGCGGTTTTTCGGTTTGTCACTACGGGCTCCTCTTCCCATAATACGGATGGCTTGAAGAGCCGTTCGAGAAGATATTTGGAGGACAGCATCACATTTTGCACCGATGCGTGCAAGATCGTCGGCCGCTTGGTTATTGTCTCGGGCTATGTGATGGAATTCAAGTCCTTCAAACCGAGTGACATTTTAGGACAGCGTTGCGATATGCTGCCATTTTCGGATCCTTGGCGTCAAAGTCTCCGTTTATACGGGATATAGCAAGGTTTGAATCGCGCACCTCTAGGCGTTGAATGCCCATGGAGACGCCATCCGGAGACCATGTAACAGGCCTCGTATTCGCTGCATTGTTGGAGTCCGTGTACATTATTTGAAGTACATCTCGGGTCAGATCTCCGGTTGGGGACGTCAATCGACACCAGCCCCGATCCGCCAACATTTTGGAGCCGTCGAAATGCATAGTCCGGTTGGAGTATGCGCCGTACTCATTAGGGAGTTCGGCTTCGGTCCATTCGGCGACGAAGTCAGCCAAAACTTGTGACTTTATAGCTCGCCGAGGTTTGTAAGTTATATCGAATGGTAAGAGCTCAGTGGCCCGTTGCGTCGCGGTTATTTATAATGTCATTGAGTGGTACTTCAGAGGCCACTGTTATCGAACACTCTTGAAAGTAGTGTCGGAGCTTCCGGGACACCATGAACACCGCATATGCTATCTTCTGATAGTGCGGGTAACGGGATTTGCAGGGGGTTAACACAGTGGATACATAATACACTGGTTTTTGAAGAGGGAATTTATGCCCTTCTGTCTCTCGTTCGACGACGAGTACCGCGCTTACAACTTGATGTGTTGACGCGATATATAACAACATTGGTTCGCCCAGATTGGGCGCGGCCAGGACCGGATTGGTTGCCAATATGGCCTTTATTTCTTCGAGTCCGGCAGTGGCAGCATCCGTCCACTCGAAGTGTTTGGTGCACCTGAGGAGGCGATAAAGGGGCAACGCCTTTTCTCCTAGACGGGAGATAAAGCGGCTTAGAACTACCACGCATCCTGTTAATTTTTCTATTTGTTTGAGGTCTTTTGGAATATCCAACTGTGACAGAGCTCGGATTTTAGCCGGGTTTGCTTCGATTCCTCTACCGGATACAATGAAGCCCAACAGCTTTCCGGCTGGTACGCCGACAACACATTTTTCCGGATTCAGCTTGATGTCATATGCTCTGAGGTTGTCGAATGTGAGCCTCAAATCGTCTACTAGAGTTTCGACGTGTTTTGTTTTGACGACTACGTCGTCTACGTATGCCTCGACTGTTTTGCCGATCTGGGTGGCTAGACATGTTTGGATCATGCGATGATATGTTGCGCCGGCGTTTTTAAGTCCGAAGGGCATCGTGTTGAAGCAGAATGGTCCGTAAGGGGTGATGAATGCCGTGGCGGCTAGGTCTGCTTCTGCCATCTTGATTTGATGGTAGCCAGAGTATGCGTCGAGGAAACACAACGAATCGTGCCCCGCGGTAGCATCGATAATTTGGTCGATGCGGGGGAGAAAGAAGGGATCCTTTGGGCAAGCCTTATTGAGGTCTTTAAAATCAACACAGAGGCGCCAGGATTTGTCCTTCTTTGGTACCATTACCGTTCGCTAGCCAGATCCGGATGTTTGATATCTCGATGAATCCGGCTTCCAATAGTTTGGCTAGCTCTTCTCCCATTGCTGTCTTTTGGGTTGGAAAATCGTCGAAGAGCCTGTTTGATGGCTTAAATCCTTTTAGGATGTTTAGGCTGTGTTACGCCAACTGCGTGGGATTCGGGCATATCCGAAGGATGCCGGCGAAGATGTCCCAATTTTCCCGAAGAATTCACGATCTTGGCGTCTACTTCGGGGTTCAATTGTGCCCCAATGGAGGCCGTCTTTGTTGGGTCCGTTGGATGGACCTGGAATTTTGTTATTTCATCTGCTGGTTTGAAGGAGGTGGACTTGGATCTTTTATCGAGTATCACATCGTCCCTGTTCACCGTGGAGCGCAGCGTGGTGAGTTCTTCTGCCGCTAAGGCTTCGGATAGTGCCTCGAGGGCTAGTGCGGCTGTCTTGTTTTCGGCGCGGAGTGCTATGTCGGGATCACTAACGAGAGTGATTATTCTGCTGGGCCCAGGCATTTTGAGCTTCATGTACCCGTAGTGAGGTACTGCTTGAAAAATTGTGAATGCCTCTCGTCCTAATATAGTGTGATATTCGCTGCTGAACGGGGCCACTTGGAACGTGACTTCTTCGGATCTGTAATTGTCCGGCGAGCCGAACACCACATCGAGTGTGATTTTTCCGGTGCAGCGCGCTTCCCGGCTAGGGATTATACCTCTAAAGGTTGTGCTGCTTCGCTCAATCGGCTCAATCGATTTCCATTTTTCGCAGAGTTTCCTCGTAAATGAGGTTTAGTCCACTGCCGCCATCCATGAGGACTTTTGTCGATCGAAAGCCGCCCATGTGGGACTAAGTACCAGTCAGTACCGGGCGCTCTGGCTGTTCGGAATTTAGGCTCGTCGCTGGCGTTGAAGGTAATAGCTGTGTCGCTCCATGGATTTGCTGTTGCTACTTGGTAGACTTCGGCGAGTCCGCGGATTTTTCGCTTTCGCATATTGTTTGATGCGAAGGTCTCGAAGACTGTTGATACCGTACTGGTATTGTTGGAGTGGTTTCCCGGAGCTAGAAGCTCCTCGCCACTTTTGGCCACCGCCGTAATATCCAACATGCTCGAAGGCTATGTGTTGGGGCGGCTCATACAGACTATGAAGCTTACGGGGTCCATTGAGCCATCCCTCGATGACGGTTCCGTTTCCCT
Source organism: Aegilops speltoides (assembly GCA_021437245.1). Lineage (NCBI taxonomy): Eukaryota > Viridiplantae > Streptophyta > Magnoliopsida > Poales > Poaceae > Aegilops > Aegilops speltoides. The sequence continues at coordinate 317,718,524 of CM038145.1, read as the reverse complement.
TATTGGGTTTTTGTTTTTTCATTTTTGCATCTGGGGCCTGAGTGTAAGGCGCCCTTTTGCTGCGGACTGGGTTTGGGGCCGGATTATCCCAAAATTGATTTTCGGTTTTCCGGAAACTCTCCATCGCACAGTACTTTCGTACTATGGATGCCAGATCGGTGAAGCAAGTAATTCTGCGACGATCAATGGCGTTTAGTATTCCCTTGTCCGTGCAGTTATTGCAAAAGATTGAGATTGCGTTTTCCTCTCGGCAGTCCTTTATCCTGTCCATAACCAGGAGGAATCTGGCCCAGTAGTGATGTACTGTTTCAGCGGGCTCTTGCCGTATTAGAGATAGATCGCATATGTCTGGGCGGGTGGGTGGACTAAAGTCCGGATCCCTGCCCATCTTGGGGCTTAAAGGCCGAGGAGTTTCCGAATTCGGAAGCTTGGGTTGCTGGACACGATCCAGCGAGTTCGGAGCGATGCATGGTTTTAAGTTCAATGCTCGATCGAAGTCCGTCCCTCCGCGGAAATCCGGCATGGAGGGTTCGTGAATCCGGACGTGAATAGTTTTCAATACAGGCGAAGAGTTGCTGTATTGCTCCTCTACCACTGCGACGTGGTGGGTGGCCTGGGGAGAGTTAATATCTCTCAGATCGGTTTTAAGCCCAATCTGGTTGTAGTCTATAGCGACTCCCAGGGCGGCGATGCGATCCAAGAGCTCGTTAACAGACGAGAGCTCTATTGGATCAACTGCTCGGCAGCTTTTGAGCTGACGCGAAGATTGCTTCTGACGACTTGAGAAGTCATTGTCGAAGCGGCGGCCGGACAGGCGGTCATAAGAAAACCACCTAGCCGGATAGTTTGGCCAGCGGCCAAGGCCCCTTCGGCGAAAACACCGTCTTCGAAAAAAGCTCCTTACGTCTAGTTCACCCCCGCGAGTGGCAGGGCGACTGTCGGTGTCAACACCGGCGGATCTTGGGTAGGGGGTCCCGAACTGTGCGTCTAGGCGGATGGTAACAGGAGACGAGGGACACGATGTTTTTACCCAGGTTCGGGCCCTCTCGATGGAGGTAAAACCCTACGTCCTGCTTGATTAATATTGATGATATGGGTAGTACAAGAGTGGATCTACCACGAGATCAAGGAGGCTAAACCCTAAAGCTAGCCTATGGTATGATTGTTGTAATGTATGTTGTGTCCTACGGACTAAGGCCCTCCGGTTTATATAGACACCGGAGAGGGCTAGGGTTACACAGAGTCGGTTACAATGGTAGGAGATCTACATATCCGTATCGCCAAGCTTGCCTTCCACGCCAAGGAAAGTCCCATCCAAACACGGGACGGAGTCTTCAATCTTGTATCTTCGTAGTCTTGGAGTCCGGCGGATAATGATAGTCCGGCTGTCCGGACACCCCCTAGTCCAGGACTCCCTCAGCGCCCGTCGCCACGCCTCCTCTATCGAAGGCGCGTCCCGAACGGTCACGGAGACGGCTCTTGGTATTCTCCCTCTTTATAATAGGACCAAGGCTCGTTTCTTTTCTTCAATCTTCCACCGAATCTTCTCCTTGCTCCAAGTTCCAACACCCAGAGCCCCAGATTCGAGCGCTTCGGACCTTCAACAATGTCCGGCTCAGACCTTAAGGGCCGGTGGATGCCCTCCTCTGTTACGGAGGAGGATATGCTAAAGCTGCGAGAAGCCAAGTACGACCTCTGATTTCGCTGGGTTGCCCTTGAAGGCAGGCCATCCCCACCCCGAGCCCGGCGAGTATGTCGTCTTTGTATCCCAGCTCCGTCGGGGTTTAGGCTTCCCGACGGATCCTTTTGTGAGAGGGCTCATGTTTTACTATTGGTTGGAATTCCACGACTTGGCTCCGGAGTCCATCCTCCATATTTCCGCGTTTATTGTCGTCTACGAAGCCTTCCTCCGCGTCACCCCCCACTTCGGCCTGTGGCTAAAGACCTTTAATGTGGAGCTGAAGATGATCAGGGGGCGTCAAGCAGAGTGCGGCGGGGCGGCCATAAGCAGGAGGGCCGATGCCCCGTGGCCCGAGGGCTCCTTCCAAGAGGAGCTCGGCTTGTGGCAGCAGGAGTGGTTCTATATCACCGCTCCGAGGGGCAGCAGGCAGAAGCCGCCGCCTCTATTCCGCTCGGGACCTCCTCGACGGTTGATGTCGTGGGTCAACCAAGGGCTCAACTGGGGGCCGTCAACAGATGTGCCCCTATTGCAGGCTCGGATTCGAGACCTCCAAGCGAGGGAGATCGATCTGGTCATGGTGATGCAGGTTATGCTAATCAGGCGTCTCCTGCCCTACAAACGCCGTCCTCTCCGGCTATGGGAGTTCAATCCGGAGGGACCACGAATTCTCCAACACTTCATGGGTATGACACCCGTGGAGATGTACAAGTTGTTCTTCGGACCACAAGTAGCGTGTCCGGAATTGACCGAGGATGCCGGCCTAAGTTGCAATCGCCCGGATACTCAAGTAAGTAGCTCGGTGTCCGGATGTACCATTAGTTTGCCTTTCTACAATTCGCCTTCTAACCCGTTATCCTTCAGTGGGAGTGGATAGCGCAAGCAAAGCTGATACGGTGTCCAACCCCCCCGAAGACCGCGCGGAGCCGTGCTAGTCGAATGTTGGAGGTTGCGCCTTGTAAGAAGGCGAAGGGGAAAACAGAGGAGCTACTGCGTCGCCCAAGGGGCGCTTGAAGAAGGGGGATCGAGAATCCCTCCCTCCAGGGGGAGAAGAGGACCGCCTCCGAAGACCCGGAGGCCAAAGCCCCTAAGCGGGGGAAGAAATCTTCACCGGAGGGTCCTGCGTCCAGGGAGGCCCCGGTCGCACAATCTTCTCTAAAGAATCAGCCCTCTAGCGAGCCGTGAGTAAAGAAAGGGGGGTTTATTAATAAGAAACATCCTATTTGTGCTTCTGAGGATAACCGAATTTTTTACCTTGTAGTTCGGATCTCCGACCTTCTCAGATGAGCTCGTCTTCGGGGGATTTTCGTCCGGAGATGATGGAGAGCGAGACGCCTTTGTCTGTTGTGCCGTCGGATAGGGCGGACGAGCCTGAAGTGTCGTCACGGAGGGTATCCCTGAGTCCGGCGGAGCCGAAGAGTTCGGCGCCGACTAATGTTCGACCGGGGAGCTGAAGCATCTGCTTGAGAGGGCGTCCATCTCAGAAGATCGCCGTGCATTGGGGAGTATGGTGATTGGAAGGATTTCGTCCGCCGAAAACGGATTGCATAATGCCGTCAGGAGTTTGCTGGCGGGTTTTGAGGTACATAAAAATGACACTCCTTTTGACAGTTTTGCACATGGAAGTGCGCCCTGTATAGATAGTAGCCCCTGAGACTCGGTAGGTTGTCGAAAGCGACAGCGTCGAGGATCAAAATCACAGTATTAATCTTCGCCGTTCCTATGCACGGTGGCGGATCGTCCGGGGCCAGCCGGACCGATGGAGTTGCTGAATTAATGCGGCAACTTCGATGTTGCGGATCTGATATCGCTGGTCGACAAGCGACTTGACGAGTCGCAAGGTAAATTGATTCTCCGCGATCACCTATTAAGGAGCTGAAGCCCACCTCTTACAATATTTATGCTCAACGCAGATGGTGCTTCTGCTGTGGAGAGCCTTGGGCGAACTTGCTCAAGCCAAGGAGCAAGCGGAAGGAGTGATGCGCTGCCTCGAGGGCGGCCGAGGAGTTAGAAGCGAAAGGCTGCGCCTTGCGGCGAGGAAGAGATGGCCGGACTGGCCGTTAAATTGAAGGATGCTACCGACCGCAATGAGGCTCTTGAAAAGGAGCGCTTATCGGAGCGAGAAGACCTGGGGAAGGCCACTGCCGAAGCCGAGGATGCCCGTTCTGCAATGCGGGCTATGAAGGAGGAGATGCGTCAGGCCGGAGACATTGTGGCTGGCAAGCCTTTTCTGCTACGCCGTAGATTTACGGATCCAAAGTATGCCCAACTTGGCCAGCTGTGGGGTCCGGAGGATCCATATATGGACTTAGCGGCAAGTGCGGCGGATGCCGTTGTGCACTTCCGAAGTTAGAAGGATCACAAGACGGAAGAGCTATTTTTGTCTCAATTCCATAGTCCGGATCGTTCACTTCCGCTGACCGATCGGTTTATGGGATGAGCTGAATAGGTTTTCCGGACTTGCCATGACGGATATGGTGACTCATGTCTGGCCGGAGAGGCCCAAGCCGACGAGCTATTTTGGTTTATTGCAGGAGTTTCTTGGGGCGGTGCCGCATATCAAGGAGATGAAGCGGTCGGCCTGCATAGAGCGTGCGCGGATGGCCCTTGCCCGTGTGAAGACACATTGGACAGAGATGGAGGCCATCGCTGTTGCAACCCAGGGTTCGGAAGAAAGCCGTTTACCCGCCGAGCACTATTTTGGGGAAGTTATGTGCGGTGCTCGTGTAATAGAGTCGCAGTGCTCGAAAAATGTCACGTTCAAATGAACGTTTTATTTTGTAAAACAATGGTTATGATGTAATCGCTTTTTATACTTGTGCGTTCCAAGTATTGAAATATCTCCTATGCGGCCGTTTATGTATACGTGTGTATAACCTGAAAGATGGCAGTCTTCGATTTCAGCCCCCACGCACAAGGTGCGGGGGTGTTCGCAAAAATAGCGCATTTTCACACTTAATCTGACGTCTCGGTCCTGTTGAGGATGTGGTAGCGTAGAAAACGAGGCAACCGGACTATGATGCTTTATCACTTTCACTTAGCCATTGGAGCTCGAGGGTGGGGCTACGATATAGCCCCTGGGGGCACCGCGCTCTCCGAATTTGGGGCGCGTGTGTGCCTGACTGGGAAACGGTCCTTCGTCAAAGCGGAGGAATTCTAGACATTCCGATGGTCGATCGAGTGGTTGACCAGTCTCTGTTTATATCATGATGATCGGTTTTCGGCTTTCTCTCTTGAGGTGCTCGCCCGGCGGCTGGGGCACAATCGCGATAGTTCTCCGGTGCCGCGTTAGCGATGATCTGAACGTAAGGCAGCAAAACACAGGAGCCGGGCAAACCCAACATTTGACCAAAGACATGATTCGGAGCTGATGCATATAAGGCCTAACTCGAGACGCTGAACACTCCCTAAGGTGTTCGGTCTTTTATAATAATGGGCAAAACAATGCCCTAAGCCCCTAGTGTCCAGGTACGGGCAAGGTCCTCTGACGCGGCCGATGCCAATACGTCAGGCTCCATTCTGGTTATAATGAGAAACCAGGGGATTATAGCAACAAGAGACAGTAAAAAAGGTTTACGCAGGGTCTTAATCTGAAAAGAATCATTGCGACGGGTCCCTACTGCACGTCTGCGCCTGTGTCTCCGTTGTGCCGTTATCCTGGACAGGTGTGCACGTTGTTCATCTGTAAAAGGAGAGGAACTTAGTTTGAAATGAAATCGTGCAAAAAAAGGTATATGAAAAATATTAATAAGTAAAGCGGAGTCTATATTAGCTCGTTATTGCTTATGCGCACAACCCCTTGTGAAGGGGTGTGCGGCTAGGGAGCCCCTAGCTTTGTTTATGTCGGACTCGTCTAGCCGTGTCCGGGGTCTTTAAATGACCCTCGCAATGAAATGATGCCACGTGGACCGGGCATTTTTAGCGTAAGAGACACGTAATGTGGTATGGCGTTGAAGTGGACAAAAGCTTCACGTCCCAATAGTGCTTGATAGCTACTTTTGAACGGGGCGACATGAAAGATTAGTGTTTCGCGTCGGAAGTTGTTCGGTGACCCGAACACAACTTCTAGTAATAAGGAGCCCTGCACTTGGCGTAAGGGCTGGCGTCACTCCTTTAAAGGAAGTGCGGCTATGTCGAATTTTAGTAAGGTCTATCCCCAACTTGCGGATTGTGTTTGGATATAGCAGGTTTAAATCGCTGCCTCCGTCCATCAGGACTTGTGTAAATTGTAGTCCGTCGATTATAGGATCCAATATCAGAGAAGTCCATCCTGCATTGCGAACACCTCTGGAATAATTCAGGTGGTCGAACGTGATTGGTTTTGACATCCAATCTCGAGGTTCCGCTGGGGTGGACCGTGCGAGACCCATCTTAGCAGGTGCCGCATTGTTTTTCCGTATTATCACATGAAGTGAGTTTACTGCTTTGACTTCTTGTGGGAAAATCTTTTGTTTTCCGGTGCTCTGCTGGTGGGGTTTATCATCGTCCTCGCTTGATGCGTCGAGCCCCTTGTGTTTGGCGTTGAGTCGGCCGGACTGTTTGAAAACCCAACAATCTCGGTGGGTGTGGTTTGCAGGCCTTCCGGGGGTACTGTGGATTTGACATATCCGATCCAGAATTTTGTTTAAGTTGGATAGCTCATCAATGTTATCCTTAAGGGGCAGTGTTTTGTTGTTTGGCCGCGAGCTTTTGAATCTGGCGTTGACCGCCGTATTCTTTGGGCTTTTTTTCTTTATTCCAGCGCTGGTCCTTTCTACGCCGTGATTTTCCGTTTCCATCTCTAATTTCGGATGTACTCGGGTCGCTGGTGCTGCATCTTGCTAGCCAGCTATCTTCTCCCGCACAAAAGCGGGTCATGAGGCTTGTTAGCGCGGACATTGTCCTCGGCTTCTCTTGGCCGAGGTGTCTGGCGAGCCATTCGTCTTGGACGTTGTGTTTAAGAGCTGCTAAGGCTTCGGCGTCCGGACAGTCGACTATTTGGTTCTTTTAGTAAGGAACCTGTTCCAAATTCTTGTGACTCTCTCCGGGCTGTTGAGTTATATGACTTAGATCGTCATGATCCGGAGGGCGGACATAAGTCCCTTGAAAATTTGCTCTAAACGCGTCCTCGAGCTCTTCCCAACTTCCAACATGTTTTACGGGAGGCTTTTGAGCCAGATGCCGAGCTGGCCCTTTGAGCTTGAGGGTAGATATTTTATGGCGTGGAGATCATCTCCTCCGCCATATGTATGTGTAATATGTAATCCTCTATCCGCACTCGAGTGCATTGTTCCGTCGTAAGCCTCTATGTTTATGGGTTTAAAACCAGCTGGGAATTCATGATCCAGCACCTCATTGGTGAAACATAGTGGGTGTGCAGCACCCCTATATTTGGGTGTGCCACTGTCTTCGAACACTTGACGTGTTGTGATGCTTCCTGGGGCCCTCTTTTTTGGCTCGTAAATGGTCCTGGCTGGGCCATCTGTTTTCCCAGGATCATGAGTCGACTTGTGTGCGGCGCCGCTTGTAGATTTTGGCCTATCATCTGGCCGTCTATCCGTCCAGGCGGCCTCTTTGTTTTTTGACTGTGGGGGCTCTATGGCTTCCTCGTCAAATTCTGGCAGCAGCTTGCGCTTCGGGTAGCTCTTTGATTGATGGTCATTGCCATATTTGTCTGCGGTCTTAAGTACTTTGCTCCATCTCATTCTGAGTATGTCTTCCGCTGTTTTGAGCTTCCGTTTTTCCTTCTTCAAGCTTCTTGTGGTGGCGACGAGTCTTCCGTGAGGGTTCTTATGCTCCGGTGGTATGTCCGGCGTGAGGTCGTCCGGACTGTTGGTTTCGCCGGGATTGGATTGATTATCCGATTCGTCCTGTTCGGACGGTTGCTTGGTTGCATGTTCGTTGTCCACTGGTTTGCCCTGCTCTAACGCTGGGTCATTAGGAATGATGTCTTTGCCGAGGCGGGGCTTAGGGCGGCGCTTGAGTCGCCGTTTTGGTTGTTTACCGGCGGGATTATCCTTTGCCGCGCCCCATTGTTCCTCTTCATCGCTTCCTTTTGGGGTATCCACCATATATACGTCGTGCGTTGGGGTGGTCTTCCAGTGCCCTGTAAGCGCTGGTTCTTGATCGTCTCCGGCATCGTCGTCCACACCGTCGATGTCATCGGAGTCATAGTCTAGCATGTCGGTTAGATCGTCGACAGTGGCTACAAAGTAGGTGGTGGGTGGGCCTTGAATTTCTTCGTCGTCCGCATCCCAACCATCCTGGCCGTAGTCCGGCCAGGGCTCTCCGGATAGCGAGAGATGCTTTAGCGCTTTTAGGATGTCGCCAAGGGGTGAGTGTTGGAAGATGTCCGCAGCGGTGAACTCCATGATCGACGCCCAATCATGATCGACACACATGAATTGTGATTTATTAGAATACTCTATGTGCTTCACTTATATATTTTGAGCTAGGCAATGTTGCTCTAGTACTTCACTTATACCTTTTTAGAGCACGGCGGTGGCTTTATTTTATAGAAATTAATGAACTGTCATGCTTCACTTATATTATTTTGAGAGTCTTTAAGAACATCATGGTAATTTGCTTTGGTTATAAAATTAGTCCGAATATGATGGGCATCCAAGGGGGATATAATAAAAACTTTCATAAAAAGTGCATTCGATAATATGAAAAGTTTGATTCTTTATGATTGTTTTGAGATATGAAGATGGTGATATTAGAATCACGCTATTGGGGTAATCGTGAATTTGAGAAATACTTGTGTTGAGGTTTGTGAGTCCCGTAGCATGCACGTATGGTGAACCGTTGTGTAACAAATTTGGTGCATGAAGTATCTCTTTGATTGTCATCCTTTGTGTGGAGGTCAGGACCGCGTGATGGTTAACTCCTACCAACCCTTCCCCTAGGAGCATGCACATAGTTCTTGGTTTTGATGACTAATAGATTTTTGCAATAAGTATGTGAGTTCTTTATGACTAATATTGATTCCATGGATTATACGCACTCTCACCCTTCCATCATTGCTGGCCTCTCTTGTGCCATGCAACTTTCGCCGGTACCGTACGCCCACCATATACCTTCCTCAAAACAGCCACCATACCTACCTATTATGGCATTTCCATAGCCATTCTAAGATATATTGCCATGCAACTTTCCACCGTTCCATTTATTATGATACGCTTCATCATTGTCATATTGCATTGCACGATCATGTAGTTGACATCATATTTGTGGCAAAGCCGCCTTTCATAATTCTTTCATACATGTCACTCTTGATTCATTGCATATCCCGGTACACCGCCGGAGGCATTCACATAGTCATATTTGGTTCTAAGCATTGAGTTGTAATTTTTTGAGTTGTAAGTAAATAGAAGTGTGATGATCATCATTATTGGAGCATTGTCCCATGTGAGGAAACAACAAAAAGGCCAAGGAAGCCAAAATAATAAAAAAGAGGCCAAAGAAGCCCAAACAAAAAAAAATGAGAAAAATAGAGAGAAGGTGCAATGTTACTATCCTTTTTCACACTTGTGCTTCAAAGTTGCGCCATGATCTTCATGATAGAGAGTCTCTTATTTTGTCACTTTCATATACTAGTGGGGATTTTTTATTATAGAACTTGGCTTCTATATTCCAACGATGGGCGTCCTCAAATGCCCTAGGTCTTCATGAGCAAGCAAGTTGGATTCACACCACTTAGTTTCTTTTTTGAGCTTTCGTACACTTATAGCTCTAGTGTATCCATTGCATGGAAATCCCTACTCACTCACATTAATATCTATTGATGGGCATCTCCATAGCCCGTTGATACGCCTAGTTGATGTGAGACTATCTCCCTCTTTTTGTCTTCTCCACAACCACCATTCTATTCCACCTATAGTGCTATGTCCATGGCTCACGCTCATATATTGCGTGAATGTTGAAAAAGTTTGAGAATACTAAAATATGAAACAATTGCTTGGCTGAAACCGGGGTTGTGCATGATTTGAATATTTGTGTGATGAATATGGAGCATAGCTAGACTATATGATTTTGTAGGGATAAGCTTCTTTGGCCATGTTATTTTGAGAAGACATAATTGCCTTGTTAGTGTGCTTGAAGTATTATTGTTTTTACATCAATATTAAAATTTGTTTTGAATCTTTCGGATCTGAACATTCATGCCACAATAAAGAGAATTACATGGATAAATATGTTAGGTAGCATTCCACATCAAAAATTCTGTTTTTATAATTTACCTACTCGAGGTTGAGAAGGAATTAAGCTTGGGGATGCTTCATACGTCTCCAACGTATGTGTAATTTTTGATTGTTCCATGCTATTATATTATCTGTTTTGGATGTTCAATAGGCATTTATATTCTATTTTATATTATATCGGGGACTAACCTATTAACTAAGAGACCAGTGCTAGCTTCTGTTTTTTTTTGCCTGTTTTAGAGTTTCGCAGAAAAGGAATACCAAAGGGAGTCCAAACATAATGAAACTTTCGCGAAGGTCTTTCTTGGACCAAAAGCAAACGAGGAGACTTGGAGGTGAAGTCGGAAATGCAACGAGGCGGCAACGAGGGTGGAGGGCGCGCCCCCTGCCTCATGGGACCCTCGTGGGTCTCCTGACCTACTTCCTTCGCCTATATATACTCTTATACCCTGGAAACATCCGGGGAAGCCACGAAACCACTTTTCCACCGCCACAACCTTGTGTACCCGTGAGATCCCATCTAGGGACCTTTTCCGGCGTCCTACCAGAGGGGGACTCGATCACGAAGGGCTTCTACATCAACACCATTGCCTTTCCGATGAAGCGTGAATAGTTTACCACAGACGTACGGGTCCATAGCTAGTAGCTAGATGGCTTATTCTCTCTCTTTGATTCTCAAGACCATGTTCTCCTCCATATTCTTGGAGATCTATTCGATGTAATACTTTTTTGCGGTGTGTTTGCCGAGATCCGATGAATTGTGGATTTATGATCAGGTTATGTATGAATGTTATTTGGTTCTTCTTTGAATTCTTATATGCATGATTTTATATCTTTGCAAGTCTCTTCGAATTATTGATTTAGTTTGGCCTACTAGATTGGTTTTTCTTGCAATGGGAGAAGTGCTTAGCTTTGGGTTCAATATTGCGGTGTCCTTTCCTAGTGACAGTAGGGGCAGCAAGGTACGTATTGTATTGTTGCCATCAAGGATAAAAACATGGGGTTTTCATCGTATTGTTTGAGTTAATTCGTCTACGTCATGTCATCTTACTTAATGCGTTACTCCGTTCTTTATGAACTTAATACTCTAGATGCATGCTGCACAGCGATCGATGTGTGGAGTAATAGTAGTAGATGTAGAATCATTTCGGTCTACTTGACACATATGTGATGCCTATGTTCATGATCATTGCCTCAGATATCGTCATAACTTTCTGCTTTTGTATCAATTGCTCGGCAGTAATTTGTTCACCCACTATAATATTTGCTATCTTGAGAGAATCCACTAGTGAAACCTATGGACCCCGGGTCTCTTTTCCATCATATAAGTTCTCTTTTAAATTATACTAGTTTCCAAAATACTATTTTTCAATCTTTTACTTTCCAATCTATAAACCAAAAATACCAAAAATATTTACTTTATCGTTTTTCTATCTCTATCAGATCTCACTTTTGTAAGTAACAGTGAAGGGATTGACAACCCCTTTATCGCATTGGGTGCAAGTTGTTGAATGTTTATGCAGGTATTCAGTGACTTCTGCGTTGTCCCTACTGGATTGATACCTTGGTTCTCAAACTGAGGGAACTACTTACTCTATTTTGCTGCATCACCCTTTCCTCTTCAAAGGAAAAACCAACGCAAGCTCAAGAGGTACAAGCATGTCATAATAAACAGAACAGTGGAAAGTTGCATGGAAATATATCTTGGAATGGCTATGGAAATGCCATAATAGGTAGGTATGGTGGCTGTTTTGAGGAAGGTATATGGTACCGGCGAAAGTTGCACGGTACTAGAGAGGCTAGCAATGGTGGAAGGGTGAGAGTGCGTATAATCCATGGACTCAACATTAGTAATAAAGAACTCACATACTTATTGCAAAAATATATTATTCATCAAAACAAAGTACTATGCGCATGCTCCTAGGGGGTGGTAGATTGGTAGGAAAAGACCATCGCTCGTCCCCGACCGCCACTCATAAGGAAGACAATCAACAAATAAATCATGCTCCAACTTGGTTACATAACGGTTCACCATACGTGCATGCTATGGGAATCACGAACCTCAACACAAGTATTTCTACAATATACACAATTACTCCACTATCATGACTCTAATATCACCATCCTCATATCTCAAAACAATCATAAGGAATCAAACTTCTCTTAGTATTCACTTCACTTTATATGAAAGTTTTTTATTATATCTGAGGGAGTCCTGGACTAGGGGGTGTCTGGATAGCCGAACTATCATCATTGGCCGAACTCCAAGACTATGAAGATACAAGATTGAAGACTTCGTCCCATGTCCGGATGGGACTTTCCTTGGCGTGGAAGGCAAGCTTGGCAATACGGATATGTAGATCTCCTACCATTGTAAACGACTCTGTGTAACCCTAGCCCTCTCCGGTGTCTATATAAACCGGAGGGTTTTAGTCCATAGGACGAACAACAATCATACCATAGGCTAGCTTCTAGAGTTTAGCCTCCTTGATCTCGTGGTAGATCCACTCTTGTACTACCCATATCATCAATATCAATCAAGCAGGAGTAGGGTTTTACCTCCATCGAGAGGGCCCGAACCTGGGTAAAAACATCGTGTCCCTTGTCTCCTGTTACCATCTGCCTAGACGCACAGTTCAGGACCCCCTACCCGAGATCCGCCGGTTTTGACACTGACAATATCCCTCTTGGATGCCCATCATATTAGGACTAAATTCATAGCCTAAGCAAATTACCATGTTGTTTACAGAGACTCCCAAAATAATGTAAGTAAAGCATGAGAGTTCAATAATCTCTATAAAATAAAACCACCGTCGTGCTCTAAAAGATATAAGTGAATCACTAGAGAAAAATTGCCTAGCTCAAAAGGTATAAGTGAAGCACATAGAGTATTCTAATAAATGACGATTCATGCGTGTCCCTCTCAAAAGGTGTGTACATCAAGGATGATTGTGGCAAACTAAAAAGAAAAGACTCATATCATACAAGACACTCCAAGCAAAACACATATCATGTGGTGAGTAAAAATATAGCCTCAAGTAAAGTTACCGATAGACGAAGACGAAAGAGGGGATGCCTTCCGGGGCATCCCCAAGCTTAGGCTCTTGGTTGTACTTGTATATTACCTTGGCGTGCCTTGACCATCCCCAAGCTTAGGCTCTTGCCACTCCTTATTACATAGTCCATCAAAGCCTTACCAAAACATGAAAACTTCACAACACAAAAGTCAACAGAAAATCTTATGAGATCCGTTAGTATAAGAAAATAAATCACCACTTTATGGTAATGTTGTGAACTCATTATTTATTTATATTGGCGTAATATCTACTGTATTCCAACTTCTTCATGGTTCATACCCCTCGATGCTACCCATAGATTGATCAAAATAAGCAAACAACACAAAGAAAACATAATCTGTCATAAACAGAACAATATGTAGCAATCAGAGAACTTCGAATAATTTTGTAGCTCCAAAGATTCTGAAAAATTAGGACAACCTGGGAAATTTGTATATAAATATTGTGTAAAAAAATCAGATCAAAGCATGCTCGTGTGAATTATTAAAATGATTTTGTTGGGCACAAAATTTTCTGTATTTCAGCAAGATCAAGTCAACTATCACCGTAAGCCATCCCAAAGGTCTTACTTGGCACAAACACTAATTAAAATGCAAAACACATCTAAACAGAGGCTATATGAATTATTTATTGCAAAACAAAACCAAAAAACAAGATCAAAAATAAAACTGGGTTGCCTCCCAACAAGCGCTATTGTTTAACGCCCTTAGCTAGGCATAAAACATAGATCTTGGTATTGTCATCTTTGGTATGCAATCCATAAGTAGCTCTCATAATAGATTCATATGGAAACTTCATTTTCTCTGTAGGAAAGTGTTTCATGCCCTTCCTTAATGGAAATTGAAATCTAATGTTTCCTTCTTTCATATCAATAATTGCACCAATCATTCTAAGGAAAGGTCTACCAAGAATAATAGGACATGTAGGATTGCAATATATATCAAGCACAATGAAATCTACGGTCACAAAATTCCTCTTTGCAACAATGAGAACATCATTAATCCTTCCCATAGATTTCTTAATAGTGGAATCCACATGATGCAAATTTAAAGAACAATCATCCAATTCACGGAAACCTTACATATCACATAAAGTTTTTGGAATCGTCGAAACGCTAGCACCCAAATCACACAAAGCATCACACTCATAAGCTTTAATCTTAATCTTGATAGTAGGTTCCCACTCATCATAAAGTTTTCTAGGGATAGAAACTTCCAATTCAAGCTTTTCTTCAAAAGATTTCATCATGGCATCAACATATGTTTAGTAAAAGCTTTATTTTGATTATAAACAAGAGGAAGATTCAACATGGATTGCAACAAGGAAATAAAATCTATCAAAGAACAATTATCATAATTAAAATCCTTAAAATCCAAAAGAGTGGGTTCATTGCTACTTAAAGTTTTGACCTCTCCAATCCCACTTTTATCAATTTTCGTATCTAGATCTATAAACTCTGAATCATTGGGACGCCTTTTAACTAAAGTTGAATCTTCTCCAGTACCATCTTTATCAAGATTTACATTGGAAAACAAATAGGAGTCACATCAATCACTTTAAGATCTTCATCATTATTTTCACAAAAACTAGAAGAACAAGCTTTTACAAACCAATCTCGTTTAGCACACATATTAGCGGTTCTTTCTTTACACTCATTAATGGAAATTCTCAGCTTTTAGAGACTCATTAATATCATGCTTGGGTGTAATAGATCTAATTTTCAAAGAATCAATCTCAAGAGAAATTCTATCCACGTTTGTAGCCAAATCACCAATCCTAAGCATTGAAACTTTTTTGCGAAATCATAAATTCTTTAACACTATTCTCAAAATCAGAGGACATCTTATTATAATTTCCATAATAATTGTTGTAGGAATTACCATAATTATCATAGGAATAACTAGGAAATGACCTAGGGTTGAAATTGCCTATATACGCGTTATTACCAAAATTGTTCCTACCAACAAAATTCACATCCATAGATTCATTATTATTCCCAATCAAAGTAGACAAAGGCATATCTTCAGGATCTATACGAGCACTCTTGCTAGCAAATAATTTGATAAGTTCATCCATCTTTCCACTGAAAACATTAATTTCTTCAATTGCATGCACTTTTTTACTAGTTGAAGATCTTTCGGTGTGCCATTGAGAATAATTAACCATAATATTATCTAGGAGTTTAGTAGCTTCTCCTAAATTAATTTCAATAAAAGTACCTCCCGCGGCCGAATCTAAAAGATTTCTAGAAGAAAATTTTAATTCGGCTTAAAAAATTTGTATGATCATCCATAAATGTAAACCATGAGTAGGGCAATTTCGTTCATCCCCTCCCAAGATTGTGCAACATGTTCATGATCAAGTTGCTTAAAATTCATAATCCTGTTCCTAAGGTAGATGATCTTAGAGGGAGGAAAATACTTGGAAATAAAAGCATCTTTACACTTATTCCCTGAATCAATACTATTTTTAGGCAAAGATGAAAACCAAGTGAGAAAAGAAGTAGCTTCAATTTAACAATATCATTATCCACATCTTTCTTCTTGTGCATATCACAAAGATCAATGACATTGTTTAGGTGGGATGCAGCATGTTCACTAGGAAGGCCAGAAAATTGTTCTTTCATAACAAGATTCAGCAAAGCGGCATTAATTTCACAAGATTACGCACTAGTGGCGGGATCAATCGGAGTAATAATAAAATCATTATTATTAGTATTGGAAAAGTCACACAATTTGGTATTCTCTTTACTCATCGTGACAAAGCAAGCAATCTAACACATGAGCAAACAAAAAGCAAACAAAAAGACGAACAGAATAAGGGCGAATAAAAAGGCAAATCTTTTTGAAAATCATTTTAGAAGTGGGGGAGAGGAAAACGAGAGGGTTATGATGGGTACTTGGTATGTCTTGACTTGGCGTAGATCTCCCCGGCAACGGCGCCAGAAATTCTTCCTGCTACTTCTTGAGCTTGCGTTGATTTTTCCCTTGAAGAGGAAAGGGTGATGCAATAAAGTAGAGATAAGTATGTCCCTCAGTTTGAGAACCAAGGTATCAATCCAGTAGGAGAAGAATGCACAATTCACCAATACCTGCATATACAATCAAACAACTTGCACCCAATGCGATAAAGGGGTTGTCAATCCCTTCACGGTCACTTGCAAAAGTGAGATTTGATATAGATAAATAAACCAAACATAAAATATTTTTGTGTTTTTTGGTTTATAGACGTGAAATTAAAAGATTGCAAAATAGTAGATCGTAAAGTAGTATGATGGAAAATAGACCCGGGGCCATAGGTTTCACTAGAGGCTTCTCTCATGAAGGCAAATAATATGGTGGGTGAAAAAAACTACTATTGAGCAATTGATAGAAAAGCACAAAGTTATGACGATATCCAAGGCAATGATTATGCAATATAGGCATCACGCCCGTGTCAAGTAGACCGACTCCTGCCTGCATCTACTACTATTACTCCACACATCGACCAACCCATGCCTGCATCTAGAGTATTAAGTTCATAAAGAACCAAGTAACGCATTAAGTAACATGACATGATGTAGAGGAATAAACTCAAGCAATATGATGTACACCCCATCTTTTATCCTCAATGGCAACAATACAATATGTGCCTCGCTACCCCTGGGTGAGGACACATCAAGATTGAACCCAAAGCTAAGCACCTCTCCCATTGCAATAAAAACCAATCTAGTTGGCCAAACCAAACCGATAATTCAAAGAGAAATACAAAGATACCAAATCATGCATATAAGAATTCAGAGGAGATTCAAATAATATTCATAGATAAGCTGATCATAAATCGACAATTCATCGGATCTCGACAAACACACCACAAAAAAAGTATTACATCGGATAGATCTCCAAGAACATTGAGGAGAACATGGTATTGAGAATCAAAGAGAGAGAAGAAGCCATCTGGCTACTAGCTAGAGACCCGTAGGTCTATGGTGGACTACTCACGCTTCATTAGAAGGGTAATAGAGTTGAATTAGATTCCCACCGCAATCGAATCCCCCTCCGACAGGATGCCGGAAAAGGCCCCTAGATGGGATCTTACGGGAACATAAGGTTGCGGCGGTGGAGAAGTGTTTTCGTGGATTCTTCTGAGGGTTTGGGAATATTTGCAAATATATACGAGGAAGATCTAGGTCAGGGGGTCACCGAGGGGCCCACAAGGTAGGGGGCGCATCCTACCCCCCTGGGCACGCCCTCCACCCTTGTCTCTGCCTCGTGGCTCTTCTGACTAGCACTCCGAGACTCCTGGGTGTCTTTTGGTCCAAGAAAATTCATCATGAAGTTTTATTCTGTTTGGACTCCGTTTAGTACTCATTTTCTGCAAAGCTCAAAAACAAGGAAAAACAGAAAATTCCACTGGGCTCTAGGTTAATAGGTTAGTCCCAAAAATAATATAAAATAACATATTAATGCATATAGAACATCCAAAACATATAATATAATAGCGTGGAACAATAAAAAATTATAGAGACGTTGGAGACGTATCAAGGTGGTGGGCTTTTGTGTGTCTTTTGGGTAGAAAAAAATTCTAAAATGTTTCGCCGCATTTGGACTTCGTTTGATATGTATATTCTACAAAGTAAAAAACAAGCAAAAAACTTAACTGGCACTGGGCACTATGTCAATAGGTTAGTCCCAAAAAATGATATAAAGTTGCTATTAAATGAATATAAAACATCCAAGAATGATGTTTTAATAGCATGGAATAATAATAAAATTATAGATACGTTGGAGACGTATCAGTATCCCCAAGCTTCATTACTGCTCATCCTCAAGGAGGTAAATGATAAAAGCAAAAAAAAATGTTGTTGAATGTTGCCCGTCATATTTTGCAGATATTCTTTTCTTTTATAGTGTGGACATTTGGACTTTTAGATGATTCAAAGCAATAGTCTATAATTTGACATCAATACATCAATAATCAAGCATACCAAAAAGCAACCATGTCTTTCAAAATATCAACACTAAATAAAGCTATCCCTAGCCAATTATGCTCAGTCATTGATCCATTCATGAAACACCCTCGGATACTAGCTAGATCCAATGGACAAGTTTGTTCATATTGTTCCCTAGTTGGTGCTTTATGAGAGAAGATGGAGACTCAAAAAAATAAAAGTTGCATAAAGTAAATAGATAGGCCCTTCGTAGAGGGAAGCAAAGATTTGTAGAGGTGCGAGAGCTCAAAGCTTAAATTGAGAAATAAAATATTTTTGGAGGCATGCTTTTCCCTTCAAAGAAAATGACTGGGAATTCCCAACACTTTCCATGCCTGATACATCATAGGCGGTTCCCAAACATAAAATAAAGTTCATTCCTTTTTCCACCATTCTCTCACAATCCATGGATAGCCATATCCACGGGTGCCTTCCATGCCAACACTTTCCAATGAATTTATTATTGATAACATAAAGTAAATTCATTTTTTTCCTTTTGGGGCTGGGCATTCCTATTACTAGCCACACTCTTGTGCAATGACAAGTGAATAAACACTCATCTTGAGAATAACACATCTAGCATGGAAAAATATTGGCCACCCCCTACTGCTTCATGAGCGGTACGGGCACACAAAAAGGAAATTCATTTTGAAAATTAGAGTTGGCACATACAAATTTACTTGGAACGGCATGGTAATACCACATATAGGTAGGTATGTTGGAATCATTGGCACAAGTTGGTTTAAGGAGTTTGTATGCACAAGTAATATTCCCATTTAGTGCAAGGAAAGTCGAGCAAATATATTGAGAAACAACCAACCGAAAAACAAAAACGATCATAAACGAGCGTTGAAGATAACAAACACCGAATAATGCACCACAAGTAGGATGTAACTTCATTGCATAACTATTGAATTTTGTGCTTGCATGGGGAATCACAAACCTTAACACCGTTATTCTTAAAAAGCATAATTACCCACCAACATGACTCACATATCACTATCTCCATATCGCAAAATTGTTGCAAGGAATCAAGTTTTAATATCCAATGATCTTCATGCTAGTTTTTAATATCCCTCTTGAATATATATCACTTTCGGACTAATTTCATATATTACCATTGCTTATGACAAACTCTCAAAGAAATTTAAGTGAAGAAAAAGAGCATAATTTTTTCTTCAAAGTTTTCATCTCTCAAAATAATATAAGTGAAGCATGAGAGGATTTCTTTAAAATCAAAGAAACACCATGCTCAAAAAGATATAGATGAAGCACTAGAGCAATTCCATAGCTCAATAGTTTTTAAGTGACGCACATGGAGGAATTCTAACAAATCATAGCATCATTATGACTCTCTCAAATTTGTGTGTCCAGCAAGGATGATTGTGACATACAAAAAAGCAAAACAAGCAAAGACTCATATAATACAAGACGCTCCAAGCAAAACTCATGATATGTGATGTTTAAAAATAGAGCTCCAAGTAAAATTACCGATGGTCCTTAGAAGAAAGACGGGATGCCTTTCAGGTAATCCGCAAGCTTAGCTACTTGGTTCTCCTTGAATATTACCTTGGGGTGCCATGGGCATCCCCAAGCCTAGGCTCTTGACACTCCTTATTCCTTCATCCATCGTGATCTCACCCAAAACTTGAAAACTTCAATCACACAAAACTTAACAAAAAACCTTCGTGAGATCCGTTAGTATAATAAAGAAAATCACCACTCTAAGTATTGTTGCAAACCCATTCATATTTTATTATTGCATTATACCTTACGTATGCCAACTTTACCATGGATTATACACCCCGGTACATCCCATAGATTCATGATAACCCACAAATATAGGGGATTGCAACAGTTTTTGAGGGTAGAGTATCCAACCCAAATTTATTGATTCGACACACACTACAAAAAAATACACTTCTGGTGATGATACGTGTTTGTCACAGTAGGTCATGTTTTCTGTCATGCATGTAAATCCATGACAAATTTATGATAGAATCAAGATAGTCATACCTGTGTTGTCGTAGAAGTGTTCCATGACATTACCAAAATTATCATCACGGAAGTGTCTACTTCCATGACGATAAATCATGCATCACAGAAGTGCTTTCGTCAAGGGTGACCGACACGCGGCATCCACTGTAACAAAACGCGTTAAGCTATCGGGTCCGGTTTTGGATCCGATAACCCGTTAATAGCCCGGACCAATGGGAAATTTCCATGTGTAAAATTCTGATTGGCCGGAGGAAACACGTGTCAGCTCGTCAGTGGGCCAGATGTTGCCCGTCCATTGGAGGAGACATGCCTATGATACGTTGACATGTGGCGGGGCCCAGCAGAGGCCCATATAGGTTTAAAAGGCCGGCCCAGTCAAAGGCCCGTCGTACTTACTCAGGTACTAGTAGGTCAGCCCAATAATGACCTATTTAATAAAGGCCCATTTACGGCCCAAAGCTAGATCTGGCCCGTTAATTGTTCGCCGAGTATTTGGGCCCAATTACAGCCCAGTGACTTTCGCCCTATTAGAGGCCCGATGTAGACATGGGCCTATTTCAGCCCGGTGTAACTTTTGGCCTGGTAATGGCCCATGATGCCCATGGGCCATATATGGTTCGATGGGACATCGGGCCCACTAACGGCCCGTGATAAAGGTGGCACCAGCTCAGCCCAACGTGACTTTGGGCCTGTTAAAGGCCTGTCGTATAATTCGGCCCGTTGATGCGTGTACTAAGCTTTCGGCCTCTTAAAGGCCCATGATATCAGTGGGCCAACTAAGGCCCGAGATATGTTTTGGCCTGGTAATGGCCCGTCATATAACTGGGCCCAAAAAGGCCCGGTCTACATTTTAGCCTACTGAAGGACAGTCGACGACTAGTGAAAATTGAGGCTCAACATGCATTTCGGCCTGCTAAAGGCCCATGGTTTCATTTGGGCCGTAATAGGCCAATAGAATATTCAGCCTGTTAATGGCCCAACGCTACCTGGGCCAAACTAAGTGTTGGGTCCACAAAAGGCCCAACTAAAATTTGGGTTGAATATAGGCCAGAGTAAGTTGTGGGCCAAGCGAAAGTGTGAAGGCCCCAATCATTCGGGCCCAAGGAAGATGCAGGCCGGCCCAACTGTGGCCTGCTAAAAACCAGGCCCGTTAGAGGCGAATGTTTCAGCCGAGTCGACTACATCAGATTTTTTTCAGATAGCGAATGATGGCAGAAACTAGTAGGAATTAAGAACAAACCTACTCTATACATGAAGGATTTATGGTATTACATCCACCGGGCATCGAAGTTCGCCACTAGTGATCATAAAGCGCAATGAAGAAGCAGATTACCAAAACTGGGTGCCATTGCAGCGTAACAAAATAATACTGAACCAAGATCACTTCCAAGACAGTTCAAGAAAGGTTAGCCTTGCGCGTGAACTGCTGCGCAAGCCGCTGAGCAAGGCTGTGAGACCGTCCTAGCATGTCAGTCATAGCTTCTAGGTGTAGCTGTTTAGCAATGAGGTTCTCATTGGTGTTCTCTGCAATCTTTCTTAGAGATAGGACTTCAAGTCAAAGATGAGTTGCAGAATGCCTTTCTGCTAGAACTCGGGACTGAAGAAGTCGAACTGATTCAGACAATGAATTATGTGAGCTTGTCTGACTCCTAGTCTCAAGTAACTTGAACACTGCATCAAGACAAGACTTTGGGGTTGTCTCGCTATCTTCAAGATGTTTTGCCTTCTTTGCTGCAATATATGTTGGGTTTGTCTCACAGCCTTCAGCAAACTTGTGCATGCCATCAGGCATATCACCCTAAAACAAGCAGAGAGATGACATGTTTTGAACATGTATAAACAAAGATGATAACTGTGCTGTCAATTTCATCCAATTTCAAATTAGAAAATAAAGAGTAAGTTCGAAATATCAATAGCATAATTGGCATTGTTCATAATGTGGGGAGCTTCACCACACTACCGGATTACCATGTCAACTTAACAAGCATAGATGAAAGGCAAAGATAATCATTGTATCTATTTTGGTTAATGTGCATGGCATGTTATTCATATCATCAGCCACATCAGTAAGATAAAATAGGAGATGACAAGGTGCAAACGTGGGCTGCTTCACCACACACTGGATTATAGATCCACAAAAACAAACATACATATAGGGAGTATTGAGTAGTGTGCATGGTATGAATAAGGAATTTGGTTTTACAAGTAAACCTTAGAACTTACGGTTCTTGTGAACATGCATTTTGATAGAAACAGCAAACTAAACAGCCATAGACGACAGGGAGTATGAGCAAATTAAACAGCAGTTGAGGATAAAGGATTTAGAAGGACTGACTTACATTAATAGTTAACACCGGCTTTATAATGCCCTTCTCCATGTCAAGGGAAGGATAACTCAAGAATTTCAGCACCGAATCTTCTTCATAAGCATTGCATGTACTCTACATTTTGTAGAGAGTAACTATAGATATGATAATACTGGAAGGGATAGAGGATAATGAAGATAAGATGCAGATTTATGCTACATAATCAACTACCAATCCCTGGAAGTACAAGTGTTACAGGACAAAATGTACTGACAAGAGCAATGGGCTACACTTCTACACTGGCATTGTCTATGTATTCTACTTTTTGGTAAGATTAAATATAGATCTGATCTTTTTTAGTAAATGGTGGGCGAGGGAGACAAGATGCAGAATGCTACACAATGAACCAATCCCTCTTCTCATACAAGAGTGTTTTGAACACTGGTGTTCTATACAAAATGTTCTTATAATATGGGACAGAGGGAGTAGTTGTTAATGTAAGTACAGCGATAGACGACGTTCAATCCTTACAAGAGGACTACAGAGCTAAACCTCTTCAAAAGCATTGGGTTGATTCTAAATTTATGTAAGAGTCCATACGGATCTTATAATGTCCACCAAATGGATCATAACGAGGCTAACATGTGCAGTAATGCTATATAATCAAACATCGATGAAAGTAACTATGGCCATACAACGCAAGAGGTACTCACAAGAGCAATGCAGTGTGCAGTATAGTTGCGAGATTCTGTGGTCCCTTGAGAATGAATGTTCTTCTGCTAACAGTTTTCGTACACGTGAGACGTTAAGGCAAATGCAAAAATGTAGTTCAAATTGTGATGTGATATCATAGACAGTACCTTACGCTGCAGACGAGACCATTGTGTAACAAGATTATTCCAGTCACCGTCGGATAAATATAGCACCGGAGAATTTACAGAAATTTCGTTTAGAAGCTTGCCATCGAAGTGCGCTTGCCTCAGGTAGGAACGATACTTCATCAATGAGTGCTTGAAAAGCGCAACCAACCCTTGCTCATCTTCACAGTCCATTTTGGTCCTCGCCTATTTAAAAGATTGAAATCTTGTGTCTTCTGTCAACAAAAACATATGCAGTAATGATCATGAATAACATTAGTACATTACTTACGTGTAAGTTGCGGAGGAAGACTGGAAATTATTCTGTGTCTGCAGTATAATCTTTCCATGAAGGAAAGATGCGCACAAAGTTCCTGACAACAATATAAGCTTCATCTTCTAAACTAGGAAGAAATGGAACATGGGTCCTATTTGCTGCAATTGGGGCTCTCTCTGGTTCGAAAAGGGATTTGGCAACTGGATGGCCCGATGGCTCCTTCGATCATCAACAACAACGCGGTCCAGGGTGAGACTTTTCTCCCCGGACAGATCTTCGTATTCGGCGGCTTTGCACTTCGGGCCAATTAAGCAGCCATCTGGAGCAGATCGAAGCTTCGCCCGCCATCGTCGATTTGGAAGTTTGAACTATACGGCTGACATCCGCGGAGACTTGATCTTCGATGGATTCGAGCCACAGCCGATTGCGCCGCACTGTCACGATGGGCATGATTTAGCTCTGCTGCCGGACAGTGCCCTCGAGGCCGCAAAAGAGTCCACTCCGACCCTTAATTCAGAGCCAACTGCGCCGATCGAGGATGGGGGCTAGACACCGCCTCGGGGGCTGCTACCTCTACGGCGATGGAGCCGAATACCGACCCTGTCCCTGGTGAAGCTCGTGACTCCGAGGTGCCGGACTCCTCGCCGGACTCCAAACCTCCCACGCCCCTACCAATCGAATCTGATTGGGCGCCGATCATGGAGTTCACCACTGCGGACATCTTTCAGCACTCGCCTTTTGGCGACATCCTGAATTCCTTAAAGTATCTCCCATTATTAGGAGAGCCCTGGCCAAACTACGGTCAGGACGGTTGGGATGCGGACGACAAAGAAATTCAAAGCCCACCCACCACCCACTTTGTAGCCATTGTCGACGATCTAACCGATATGCTAGACTTCGACTCCGAAGACATCGACGGTATGGACGACGATGCCGGAGACGACCAAGAACCAGCGCCTATGGGGCACTGGAAGGCCACCTCGTCATACGATATACAAATGGTGGACATCCCAAAAGATGGGAATGGCAATGGAACAGCAGAGGAAGACCCCTCCAAGAAACAGCCTAAGCGCCGACATCAGCGGCGCCACTCTAAATCGCGCCACAGCAAGAATGGAGATTTCGGCACCGGAGACAATAACACCCCGACAAAGGTCGAAGACAACCCCTCCAAAGAAGATTCAGCACAGGAGGATGAAGAAGCCAGCCCTCACGAGAGAGCGGCAGACAAAGAGGTAGAGGACGATAATTACATGCCTCCCTCCGGAGACGAGGCAAGCCTCGACGACGACGAATTCGTCGTGCCTGAGGATCCCATCGAACAAGAGCGTTTTAAACGCAGGCTTATGGACACGGCAAGCAGCCTCAAGAAAAAGCAGCAACAACTTAGAGCTGACCAAGATTTGCTAGCCGACAAATGGACTGAAGTCCTCACGGCCGAAGGGTACGAACCCGAACGCCCCTCCAAAAGCTACCCCAAACGCAAGCTGCTCCCCCGATTAGAGGAGGAGGCATATAAACCTACATCACCAGCGCACAGTACGGCCGACCGGCCACTTCGTGGCCGCGACAGAGAGGCCTCTAGGCCTTCCACTAAAGCCGTACCCGGCATCGCTCGAAATGCTCAAAGCCACGGGGGAATGCGCCGGACTTGCGAGACATATTGGAGGATAAGGCAAGACAATCAAGATCGATCTACGGATCGCATGGGCGCTCCACGATGCGCGACGAGGACCGTCGCGCCGGATACAGCAACTCCGGCAGGGCCGAACACAGTAGACAAAGCTCGCTTGAGCTACGTCGCGACATAGCCCAATATAGAGGCGCCGCACACCCACTATGCTTCACAGATGAAGTAATGGATCATCAAATCCCCGAAGGGTTCAAACCCGTGAACATTGAATCCTCGACGGCTGCAATGACCCAGCGGTTTGGATCAAGACTATCTCCTTCATATCCACATGGCCCGCGGTGATGATCTTCACGCCATCAAATACCTCCCACTCAAGCTTAAAGGACCAGCTCGGCATTGGCTTAACAGCTTGCCAGCAGAATCAATTGGGTGTTGGGAGGACCTGGAGGCCGCATTCCTTGATAACTTCCAGGGCACATCGCATGCGACCACCGACGCCGATGACCTAAGCCACATAATTCAACAGCCGATTTAAACGGCGGACAATTACGACACGGTTCTTAACCAAGAAAAATCAAATCGTCGACTGTCCGGATGAAGAGGCCCTCGCAGCCGTCAAGCATAACATCCGCGACGAGTGGCTTGCCCGGCACCTAGGACAGGAAAAGCCGAAATCCATGTCAGCCCTCACATCACTCATGACCCGCTTCTGCGTGGGAGAGGACAGCTGGCTAGCCCGCAGTAAAAACCTCAGCAAAAATTCCGGTAGTCCGGATACCAAGGACCGCAATGGCAGGTCGCGTCGCAACAAGCACAAACACCGCGTTAACAGCGATAATACCGAGGATACGGCAGACAACGCCGGATTCAGAGGCTCCAAACCCGGTCAGTGGAAAAGGCCAATCAAAAGAACTACTCCGGGTCCGTCCAATTTGGACCGAATACTCGATCGCTCGTGCCAGATACACGGCACCCCCGAAAAGCCAGCTAATCACACCAACAGGGATTGTTGGCTATTCAAGCAGGTAGGCAAGTTAATTGCCGAAAACAATGACAAGGGGCTGCATAGCGATGACGAGGAAGAGACCCGGCCGCCGAACAATAGAGGACAGAAGGATTTCCCCCCACAAGTGCGGACGGTGAACATGATATACGCAACCCACATGCCCAAAAGGGAGCGGAAGCGTGCACTCAGGGACGTATATGCGATGGAGCCAGTCGCCCCAAAGTTCAATCCATGGTCCTCCTGCTCGATCACCTTTGATCGAAGGGACCACCCCACCAGCATCTGCCATGGCGGGTTCGCCGCATTGGTTCTAGACCTAATCGTCGATGGATTTCACCTCACTAGAGTCCCGATGGACGGCGGCAGCAGCCTGAACCTGCTTTACCAGGATACAGTGCGCAAGATGGGCATAGACCCCTCAAGGATTGAACCCACAAAGATGACCTTCAAGGGTGTCATACCAGGTGTAGAGGCCAATTGTACAGGCTCAGTGACACTGGAAGTGGTCTTCGGATCCCCAGATAAATTCCGAAGCGAGGAGTTAATCTTCGACATAGTTCCGTTCCGCAGCGGCTATCATGCACTGCTCGGACGAACCGCGTTTGCAAAATTCAACACAGTGTCGCACTACGCATACCTCAAGCTCAAGATGCCAGGCCCTCGAGGAGTCATCACGGTCAACGGAAACACTGAACGCTCTCTCCGAACGGAGGAGCATACAGCGGCTCTCGCGGCAGAAGTGCAGAGCAGCCTCTTAAGGCAATTCTCGAGTCCGGCCGTTAAGAGACCGGACACCGCCAAGCGCGCCCGGAGCAACCTACGACAAGACCACCTGGCACGTTCCGAGCACGGGTAGCAATGCGGCCCCAACCCCAGCCCTTGTAAAATTGCAAAACCAGTACTCCGCGTACATAACTACGCTCTGGAGATACCATGGGCATAGGGGGAGGGGCACGACCACGGCATGCCCAGAGTACGGCTCAACCACACCAGGGGCTCCCAAGTGTGTCCCCCTTTTCTCTTTCCTTCTTTTCTTTTTTTTTCTTATCCTCACGACTCCGTTTACCAGAGGCCCTGACCGGCAGTAGATCCGCCGAACTCACGATGCAACAGCCAGGGGAGGAGAAAGGCCACGCCGAGTATCCAGGTGGTCTCCATTACGAGCATTATTCCTGTTTTATACACCATTCCGCAGCCTACCCCTGGAGGGGGGCATGTTAAATAGTCCCACCCCTTGCTCACCGCACTATTTGTATCGTCCTGCATTCATGGCAGTACTTTTTGAATAAACAATGCATCGCTTCTTGCCTATAATTGCATTCCTTTCTTATACATATGTTCACTTATGACATGTTGCATCCGTACACTTTGGTACGGCTAAACACACTAGGGGCTTAAGTTCCCCAAATTTTGGTGTGATAAGTCCAAACACTTTCACAAGTGCGGCACCCCAAACTTATAGCATTATATGCGTCGGCTCCGAATCATGTCTTGGGTCAATAGTTGGGTTTGCCCGGCTCCCATGTTTTGGTACCTTACATTCCGTTATATCGGCTAAGGTAGCGCTGGGAGAACCACTGCGATTGTGCCCCAGTTGAGCTGGGCGAGCACCTCAGTGGAGAAAGCTAAAACTGACCGTCATGATGGGGTGAGAGCCGGTCATTGTTCGAGAGGTTTTTTCGAGACCCTAAAGACTTATGCCGCTTAGAGCGAGGAACCGGCTTTGTCCGTCCCAGGCGTGGATAGCGCCCCCCGAATTCGGCTTTCCGAACACTAGGGGCTTCGCCGAAATTTAAATTATAGAATTCTATGGCTAAGTGAGAGTGTTCAAGCATTATAAGTCCGGTTGCCTCGTTCGTTGTGTTCAGCGCCTCCCTAGATGGACCCAAAAATGGGAACAAGAGCGCTCAAGTTTATCCCGAACACCCCAGCACTCGTGGCATGGGGGCTGAAGCCGGCGACTTGCCATCTCTCAGATTTGATAAACGGCCGCACAGAAGGTAATATTTTAAATTAACAAGCGTTGCTTAGCGCATATGAACAAAGTTTTCAGCGCATAGGATAACAAAATGCGAGTCGACTCAAATATTACATCTTTGGAGCACTCACCCGCAATAATGCGGGCACCCTTCAGGACACCCTTATAATACATCTCGGGCGTGTGATACTCCTTGCCCGGCGGTGGCACGTCCGTCACAAGCTTCTTAGCGTCCATCTTCCCCCAGTGCACTTTAGAACGGGCAAGGGCCCGACGGGAACCTTCAATACAGGCGGAGTGCTTGACGACTTCAACCCAGGGACACGCATCCACCAGCCGCCACACCAGGCCGAAGTAGCTCCCAGGCATGGCCTCTTTGGGCCACAGCCGAACTATGAGGCCCCTCATGGCCTGTTCGGCCACCTTGTGGAGCTCGACCAGCTGCTTCAGCTGGTCGCTAAAACTGCACTGATGTCCGGCCTCGACATCTTGAGACCGAAGACCTTCTCCGTTGAGCTCCCCTCCTCGGCCCTATAGAAAGCGGCAGCATCGGACACACTGCGGGGCAGATCTGCGAACACTCCTGGAGAGCTCCGAATTCGGGTAAGAAACAGGTAATTCACTTTTACATGCTTGCTTTGCATGAAGAATGCCTTACCCGCCGCTATTTTCTTCAAAGCCTCAATCTCCTGGAGGGCCTTGTGGGCTTCGGCCTTAGCGGCTTTGGCGCTCTCAAGAGCCGACGCAAGCTCGGACTCTCGAGTCTTCGAGTCATGCTCCAAACTCTCGTGCTTTTCCACGAGAGCCTGGAGCTCTTGCCGTACCTCCGCCACCCGCGCCTCCTGCTTCTCTCGCTCGGCTCGTTCCGCGGCCGCATTACGTTCGGCCGCGGACACCGCCTCCTTCAGGGTTGCCACCTTGTTCGTAGCCCCTGGAGTACCCACGTTATCCTCATTATTCCTCTTGCAACCAAATCCTTTTCTGTAAGGTACAATTCTCATAAGGTGTTACTCACCTTCCTTGTCCTTGAGCTGCTTCTTGGCACAGCCGCTCTCGGACCGCTCGAGGCTCTGCTTCAAGGCATTGACCTCCGCAGTCAGTGCGGTAGAGGTCAGTAGCGCAGCCTGCATTCCCATATTGACATATTTTGTTAAGACTCCTGCGTATATCTTTTAGATCCTCGGTCGGCTTTTCTTTCCGAACACCGGCCCGAGCATCGGGGCTCTGTCTATGCGGTACTATTTTACATATCTTAAAATTCTTACCTCAAAGCCTGTTAGAAGGCTGCTGCAGCTTCGGTCAGCCCGCTTTTGGCAAGCGAACCTTCAATCACCGCACTCATGACGGTCGGTGTTCCTCTTTGATGGAAGCGCCGTTGGCGCCTCGATAAGTTATCCGGTGCCTCGGTTGGGCGGAGGCTGCGGTGTCACGATCTTGCCCTTCTTACGAAGGGCAGCCCGCGGACTCGGAACCACTGCAGGTTCCGATGCGGAGTCCGGTTCAAAGTCCGGGAGGTTGCCCTGCGGCACCTCCGGAGCCTCCCCCTCCTGGTGGGTCCCTTCCCGGGATCCCACCTCAGCGTCGGCAGCATCGCGGGGGGTGGAGGCAGTCGGAAGAGAAATGCTATCCACATCCGACGTGCCCAAGGACCCGCTCGACGAAGCGGGAAGATCGTCCTTGGGCGGACTACAGGGTTGTATGCGGCATTAGAAAGACACCATGCGACAAAAAGAAAAATTACAAGTTATTCAGGAGTCCGGATACTTACGATCTTGCCAGGGGCTTGGCCCTTGAGGGCCACTCCTCGTCGCCATCACCGGCGATGGCGGAATAGTCCGGGGGAAGGGTCCTTCCTTTCTTGGACCCTTCGGCCTCCCTCGTTGGGGAGGCCTTCCTCTGCTTCTCTCCCCCCGCTGGGGGAGAGGCCTCTTTCTTCTCCTCCTCGTCCTCGTGGGAGGAGTCCGCCTCGGAGTCATCGGACGATGAATCCGATAACACCTGACGCCGGGAACTCCTCTGGGTTCCCGTGGCCTTCTTCTTGGCCTTCTTCTCCGGCACCACGTAGGGTGCCGGGACCAGCAGCCCCGTCAAATGGGCATCCGCTAGGTCTTCTGGAAGGGGAGCCGGACAGTTAACCTGTCCGGACGTCTCCTGCCAAGCCTGTTAAAGGTATTGGGAGTTTAGATCCCACATAGAGTAAAACTATGAAAAGCAAGTGTCCCATAAAGGATAACATGGCTTACCTCGCCAGCCGGACGCCGCGAGCTGAATCCGTGATCTTCGGTAGCGGATGCGGGGGCCTCGGCGCCCTTGAACAGCACCTTCCAGGCATCTTCGTACGTAGTGTCAAAGAGCCCGCTCAAGGTCCGGTGTTGTGCTGGATCAAACTCCCACAAATTGAAGTCCCGCTGTTGGCAGGGGAGAATCCGGCGGATGAGCATGACCTGGATCACGTTAACAAGCTTGAGCTTCTTGTTCACCAGGGTTTGGAGACAGGATTGGAGTCCGGTCAGCTCTTCCGAACTACCCCACAGTAGGCCCTTCTCTTTCCAGGAAGTGAGCCGCATGGGGATACCAGATCTGAATTCGGGGACCGCTGCCCATTCAGGGTCACGCGGCTCGGTGATGTAAAACCACCTCGATTGCTACCCTTTGATGGTTTCCACGAAGGCGCCCTCGAGCCAGGTGACGTTGGGCATCTTTCCCACCATGGCGCATCCGCACTCTGCTTGGCTACCCTTCACAACCTTCGGCTTGACATTGAAGGTCTTGAGCCACAAGCCGAAGTGGGGCTGGATGCAGAGGAAGGCCTCGCACACGACGATAAACGCCGAGATGTTGAGGATGAAATTCGGGGCCAGATCGTGGAAATCCAGGTCGTAGTAGAACATGAGCCCCCGGACAAAGGGGTGGAGTCGGAAGCCCAGTCCGTGGAGGAAATGGGGAAGGAATACCACCCTCTCATGGGGCCCGGGGGTGGGGACGAGCTGCCCCTCGTCGGGGAGCCGGTGCGCGATGTCGCTGGAAAAATATCCGGCGTTGCGCAGCTTCTTGATGTGCCCCTCTGTGACGGAGGAGGCCATCCACTTGCCTCCCGCTCCGAACATGGTTGGAGAAGGTTGAGGTGAGATGTGCGGACTTGGGCGCTGGAGCTCGAGTGCACGGAGATGGATAAGCAAAGAAGGAAGAAGGCATAGGTAAAAGGTGGATCCTTATCCCCTTATATATGGACGGACGAAACTATGCGTCCCCACCAGCCTGGTAAAACTCGCTTATCTCCCAAGCGCCACAATCAATGGCGCGGTTGGGTTACCCACGTCTGTATTGATGAGAATCCCGGAATAAGGGGACACGATCTCTGCTTCGACAAGACGTGCCAAGGAAACCGCTTCACTAAACGCGCTAAGGTGGAATAATAAAAACGATTCGAGTAAAAGCTTGGTTGTGGTGTGACGTCATGCCACAAAATACATCAGCAGATTGGACTTGCATAAATATTATTCTCTCTACGGTGGTATGTGGAATTTATTTTGCAGAGACGGACACTATCCTGGTGTTCACGATCTTCTATGAATTATTCGGAGGAGGAACCCGCCTTGCAATGCCGAAGACAATATGCGCGCCGAACTCGTTGTCATTGAAGCCTGGTTCAGGGGCTACTGAGGGAGTCCTGGACTAGGGGGTGTCCGGATAGCCAAACTATCATCATTGGCCAGACTCCAAGACTATGAAGATACAAGATTGAAGACTTCGTCCCGTGTCCGGATGGGACTTTCCTTGGCGTGGAAGGCAAGCTTGGCAATACGGATATGTAGATCTCCTACCATTGTAACCAACCCTGTGTAACCCTAGCCCTCTCTGGTGTCTATATAAACCGGAGGGTTTTAGTCCATAGGACGAACAACAATCATACCATAGGCTAGCTTCTAGGGTTTAGCCTCCTTGATCTCGTGGTAGATCCACTCTTGTACTACCCATATCATCAATATCAATCAAGCAGGAGTAGGGTTTTACCTCCATCGAGAGGGCCCGAACCTGGGTAAAAACATCGTGTCCCTTGTCTCCTATTACCATCCACCTAGACGCAAAGTTCGGGACCCCCTACCCGAGATCCGCCGGTTTTGACACCGACAATATCCCTCTTGGATGCCCATCATATTAGGACTAAATTCATAGCCTAAGCAAATTACCATGTTGTTTACAGAGACTCTCAAAATAATGTAAGTAAAGCATGAGAGTTCAATAATTTCTATAAAATAAAACCACTGTCGTGCTCTAAAAGGATAAGTGAATCACTAGAGAAAAATTGCCTAGCTCAAAAGGTATAAGTGAAGCACATAGAGTATTCTAATAAATGACGATTCATGCGTGTCCCTCTCAAAAGGTGTGTACATCAAGGATGATTGTGGCAAACTAAAAAGAAAAGACTCATATCATACAAGACACTCCAAGCAAAACACATATCATGTGGTGAGTAAAAATATAGCCTCAAGTAAAGTTACTGATAGACGAAGACGAAAGAGGGGATGCCTTCCCGGGCATTCCCAAGCTTAGGCTCTTGGTTGTACTTGTATATTACCTTGGGGTGCCTTGGGCATCCCCAAGCTTAGGCTCTTGCCACTCCTTATTACATAGTCCATCAAAGCCTTACCAAAACATGAAAACTTCACAAAACAAAACTCAACAGAAAATCTTAAGATCCGTTAGTATAAGAAAATAAATCACCACTTTATGGTACTGTTGTGAATTCATTCTTTATTTATATTGGCGTAATATCTACTGTATTCCAACTTCTCCATGGTTCATACCCCTCGATGCTACCCATAGATTGATCAAAATAAGCAAACAACACAAAGAAAACAGAATCTGTCATAAACAGAACAATCTGTAGCAATCAGAGAACTTCGAATAATTTGTAACTCCAAAATTCTGAAAAATTAGGATAACCTGGGAAATTTGTATATAAATATTGTGTAAAAAAATCAGATCAAAGCATGCTCGTGTGAATTATTAAAATGATTTTGTTGGGCGCAAAATTTTCTATATTTCAGCAAGATCAAGTCAACTATCACCGTAAGCCATCCCAAAGGACTTACTTGGCACAAACACTAATTAAAATACAAAACACATCTAAACAGAGGCTATATGAATTATTTATTGCAAAACAGAACCAAAAAAACAAGACCAAAAATAAAATTGGGTTGCCTCCCAACAAGCGCTATTGTTTAACGCCCTTAGCTAGGCATAAAACATAGATCTAGGTATTGTCATCTTTGGTATGCAATCCATAAGTAGCTCTCATAATAGATTCATATGGAAACTTCATTTTCTTTCTAGGAAAGTGTTTCATGCCCTTCCTTAATGGAAATTGAAATCTAATGTTTCCTTCTTTCATATCAATAATTGCACCAATCATTCTAAGGAAAGGTCTACCAAGAATAATAGGACATGTAGGATTGCAATATATATCAAGCACAATGAAATCTACTATCACAAAGTTCCTCTTTGCAACAATGAGAACATCATTAATCCTTCCCATAGATTTCTTAATAGTGGAATCCGCATGATGAAAATTTAAAGAACAATCATCCAATTCACGGAAACCTAACACATCACATAAAGTTTTTGGAATCATCGAAACGCTAGCACCCAAATCACACAAAGCATCGCACTCATAAGCTTTAACCTTAATCTTGATAGTAGGTTCCCACTCATCATAAAGTTTTTTACGGATAGAAACTTCCAATTCAAGCTTTTCTTCAAAAGATTTCATCATGGCATCAACATATGTTTAGTAAAAGCTTTATTTTGATTATAAACAAGAGGAAGATTCAACATGGATTGCAACAAGGAAATACAATCTATCAAAGAACAATTATCATAATTAAAATCCTTAAAATCCAAAAGAGTGGGTTCATTGCTACTTAAAGTTTTGACCTCTCAAATCCCACTTTTATCAATTTTCGCATCTAGATCTATAAACTCCGAATCATTGGGACGCCTTTTAACTAAAGTTGAATCTTCTCCAGTACCATCTTTATCAAGATTTACATTGGAAAACAAAAATTCTATAGGAGTCACATCAATCACTTTAAGATCTTCATCATTATTTTCACAAAAACTAGAAGAACAAGCTTTTACAAACCAATCTCGTTTAGCACGCATATTAGCGGTTCTTTCTTTACACTCATCAATGGAAAATCTCAGCTTTTAGAGACTCATTAATATCATGCTTGGGTGTAATAGATCTAATTTTCAAAGAATCAATCTCAAGAGAAATTCTATCCACGTTTGTAGCCAAATCACCAATCCTAAGCAATTTTTCTTCAACCAAAGCATTGAAACTTTTTTGCAAAATCATAAATTCTTTAACACTATTCTCAAAATCAGAGGACATCTTATTATAATTTCCATAATAATTGTTGTAGGAATTACCATAATTATCATAGGAATAACTAGGAAACGACCTAGGGTTGAAATTGCCTATATACGCGTTATTACCAAAATTGTTCCTACCAACAAAATTCACATCCATAGATTCATTATTATTCCCAATCAAAGTAGACAAAGGCATATCATCATGATCTATACGAGCACTCTTTCTAGCAAATAATTTGATAAGTTCATCCATCTTTCCACTCAAAACATTAATTTCTTCAATTGCATGCACTATTTTACTAGTTGAAGATCTTTCGGTGTGCCATTGAGAATAATTAACCATAATATTATCTAGGAGTTTAGTAGCTTCTCCTAAATTAATTTCAATAAAAGTACCTCCCGCGGCCGAATCTAAAAGATTTCTAGAAGCAAAATTTAATCCGGCTTAGAAAAATTTGTATGATCATCCATAAATTTAAACCATGAGTAGGGCAATTTCGTTCATCCTCTCCCAAGATTGTGCAACATGTTCATGATCAAGTTGCTTAAAATTCATTATCCCGTTCCTAAGGTAGATGATCTTAGAGGGAGGAAAATACTTGGAAAAAAAAGCATCTTTACACTTATTCCATGAATCAATACTATTTTTAGCTAAAGATGAAAACCAAGTGAGAAAAGAAGTAGCTTCAATTTAACAAAATCATTATCCACATCTTTCTTCTTGTGCATATCACAAAGATCAACGACATTGTTTAGATGGGATGCGGCATGTTCACTAGGAAGGCCAGAAAATTGTTCTTTCATAACAAGATTCAGCAAAGCGGCATTAATTTCACAAGATTACGCACTAGTGGCGGGATCAATCGGAGTAATAATAAAATCATTATTATTAGTATTGGAAAAGTCACACAATTTGGTATTCTCTTTACTCATCGTGACAAAGCAAGCAATCTAACACATGAGCAGACAAAAAGACGAACAGAAGATGGGCGAATAAAAAAGGCAAATCTTTTTGAAAATCATTTTAGAAGTGGGGGAGAGGAAAATGAGAGGGTTATGATGGGTACTTGGTATGTCTTGACTTGGCGTAGATCTCCCCGGCAACGGCGCCAGAAATTCTTCCTGCTACTTCTTGAGCTTGCGTTGATTTTTTCCTTGAAGAGGAAAGGGTGATGCAACAAAGTAGAGACAAGTATGTCCCTCAGTTTGAGAACCAAGGTATCAATCCAGTAGGAGAAGAATGCACAAATCACCAATACCTGCATAAACAATCAAACAACTTGCAGCCAATGCGATAAAGGGGTTGTCAATCCCTTCACGGTCACTTGCAAAAGTGAGATTTGATATAGATAAATAAACCAAACATAAATTTTTTTTGTGTTTTTTGGTTTATAGACGTGAAATTAAAAGATTGCAAAATAGTAGGTCGTAAAGTAGTATGATGGAAAATAGACCAGGGGCCATAGGTTTCACTAGAGGCTTCTCTCATGAAGGCAAATAATACGGTGGGTGAAAAAAACTACTATCGAGCAATTGATAGAAAAGCACAAAGTTATGACGAAATCCTTCTCTCTGATATTTTTCTGCACGAGTAGGTAAATATGGAGTTCAACCTAGGGTTGCCGGAGCTCCAGGGGCCCCACAAGCCTAGGGGCGCACCCTAGGGGGGTAGGCGCTCCCCCAGGGCTTGTGGTTCATGGGTGGCCCCCTTGTGGTATCTTTTTTCTGTTGTTATTTTTATATATTCCAGAAATATTCTCCGTGAATGTTCAGGTCAATCCAAGAAATTTTATTTCTGCACAAAAATAACACCATGTTAATTCTGCTAAAAACAGTCTCAGTCAGGGTTAGTTCCATTCAAATCATCCAAATTAGAGTGCAAAACAAGGGTAAAAGAGTTTGGAAAAGTATATACAATGGAGACATATAAACTCCCCCAATCTTAACCCATTGCTTGTCGTCAAGCAATTCAGTTGAAAAACTGAAAGTCACAAAGAAAAACTTTTACAAACTCTGTTTGATCTTTTTGTTGTGAATATGTCTAACCAATGTTCAGCTTTTCAGCAAAGATTATGAGCTAACCACGTTCACAATAACATTTAGATCTCACGTTTACTCATATCAATGGCATAACGAACTAGCGAGCGATAATAAGATATCTCGGATGACAACACTTTTTCAAAACAATCATGATATAATGGTATCTCGCTAGCCCTTTCCGAGACCGCAAAACATAAATACAAAGAACCTCTGGAGTTCAAGCACTAACTAGACATTGTAACTCATGGCAAAAGAGATCTAGTCACACTCATACTCAATATCGAATAAAAACAAGGCCTACAAATGACAATGCTCCCTAGCTGGTGCCTTATTCAGAAGATGATGACTCAACAATAAAAGTAAATAGATAGCCCCTTTGCAGAGGGAAGCAGGGAATTGCAGAGGTGCCAGAGTTCAAAGCTTTTAAAACAGAGTTGAATATTATTTTGAGAGGGTATGTTTTCATTGTCAACATAACGACCAAGAGCCCTCACTATCTTCCATGCTAGACACATTATCCACCAACAAACACAAGCCATGGCTAGCAGAATCCTCGGGTGCCCTCCATACCAACAACAGTCTGGGGGAGTTTTGTTTCATTATTATATTTTGATTTCGGTTTTTTGATGATAGGACTGGGCATCCCAACTACCAGCCACTTTCTCATGAATGACAAGTGAATAAACACTCATCATGAGAATAACCAACCTAGCATGGAAGATACTAACAACCTCCAGTCGCTACATGAGAGATTCGAGCATACAAAACATATTATTATTTGAAGGAATAAAGTTTGGCACATGAAAGTTTACTTGGAATGACAGGTAAATACCGCATATCAGTAGGTATGGTGGACTCATATGGAACAACTTTGGGTTAAAGTAAATGGATGCACAAGCAATATTCCTGCTTAGTACAAGTGAAGGCTAGCAAATAAATCGAGGAACAACCAACTAGAGATCGACAACGGTCATAAACATGCATTGAGATTAATAAACATTGAATGCAAGCATGAGTAGGATATAAATCACCATGAGCATAAATATCGTGGAGGCTATGTTGGTTTGGATTCGACTACATGTGTGAACATGTGGCAAGTCAAGCCACTTGAATTATTCAGAGGAGGATACCATCCTACCATAAGACATCATAACCATTTTAAATGCATGTTGGTTGACAAGACAAACCATTATCCACTCCTAGATAGTTAAGCATGCCATGAGTAACTATGATCTCTAACTGTCATTGCAAACACATTTCATTCATAATAGGCTAAATCAGGAACGATGAGCTAATGATATTTACAAAAACAAAATAGGTCGAGTTCATACCAGCTTTTTCTTCATCTCAATCATTTCACCGAATTTCGTCATTATTGCCTTTCACTTGCACGAATGAACAATGTGAGTAATAATAAGAGTGCACGTGCAGTGGACTAAGCTAGAATCTGCAAGCATTTATTCAAAGGAGAAGACAAGGTAATATGGGCTCTTTGTTAGATCATCAATAATGCATATGAGAGCCACTCAATATTTTTATCGTGGTCTTACCCTTACGACCCAAATAAAAAGAAAAGAATTTCAAAGAAATATACTGAAATATGTTTGGAGTTTTCATTTTTTTCTAAGGAAGCAAGAACAAAAACAAAAACGAGAAAAACTATTTACACGGAAAGCTCACAACAAGCAAAAGAAGAACGAGAAATCTTTTTGGGTTTTCTTTTAATACTACAACTAATTAAGAAACAAAAAATAAAAAGAAGCGAGAAATATTTTGGGATTTTATCAAAGTTTTTCAAACACACAGGAAGAAAGCAAGAAAAATAAACTAACATGGATTATTCCATGAAAAAGTATGAACACCGACAGCTAGAATCAATGTGTGAACATGAATGTAATGTCGGTGAGAAATACGCACTCCCCGAAGCTTAGGCTTTTGGCCTAAGTTGCTCTATGGACACGGCTCGTAGTAACCCTCTCCTGGATACTGCGGAGGGTCCTGAGGGTTCCACTTGTTGGTGAGCTCCTGTGGCTCCCACTGGTAAACACGCTCCTGATATGGCTTAGGTGCACGTGCTAGCTTAGGTACCGGGGGCTGTGCAAGACCATAGTATATGTAGATGTCATCAGGCATAATAGTGTACCTGCTTGAATAAATGTTGAACAAAGACGATGCAGGCAAAATAATAATCTCACGAGTGCCCTGGCTGAATACCAAGTTGTAGAGGAGTCACTTTTGCTTGCCTTTATCAATAAAATTATGCGCTACCATACTAGCATAGTCTAAATATTTAGTAGGTAGCAGCTGTTGGGGAACGTAGTAATTTCAAAAA
This sequence comes from Aegilops speltoides, assembly GCA_021437245.1. Classification (NCBI taxonomy): domain Eukaryota; kingdom Viridiplantae; phylum Streptophyta; class Magnoliopsida; order Poales; family Poaceae; genus Aegilops; species Aegilops speltoides. Next base: position 317,679,815 of record CM038145.1, on the reverse strand, counting down.
ATTTCCTACGCACACGCAAGATCATGGTGATGCATAGCAACGAGAGGGGAGAGTGTTGTCTACGTACCCTCGTAGACCGAAGCGGAAGCGATCACAACGTAGAGGAAGTAGTCATACGTTCTCCTCGCGATCCGACCGATCCCGGCGCCGTTACTCCGGCGCCCCCGAGTTCTTGGCACACGTACAGCTCGATGACGTCCCTCGTACTCCGATCCAGCCGAGTGTCGAGGGAGAGTTCCGTCAGCACGACGGCGCGGTGACGATCTTGATGTTCTACCGGCGCAGAGCTTCGCCTAAGCTTCGCGACGATATGACCGAGGTGGAATATGATGGAAGGGGGCACCGCACACGGCTAAGAAACGATCCGTAGATCAAACTTGTGTGTCCTTGGGGTGCCCCCTGCCCCCGTATATAAAGGAGGGAGGGAGGAGGAGGCCGGCCCTCTCTATGGCGCGCCATGGGGAGTCCTACTCCCACCGGGAGTAGGATTCCCCCTTTCCTAGTCCAACTAGTAGTCCTTCCATGTATTAGGAGTAGGAGAGAAGGAAAGGGAAAAGAGAAGGAGAAGGAAGGAAGGGTGCGCCCCCCCTCCCTAGTCCAATTCGGACTAGACCAAGGGGAGGGCGGCGCCACCCTTTTGGCCCTTTTTCTCCTTTCCCGTATGGCCCATTAAGGCCCAATACGAATTCCCGTAACTCTCCGGTACTCCGAAAAATACCCGAATCACTCGGAACCTTTCCGAACTCCGAATATAGTCGTCCAATATATCGATCTTTACGTCTCGACCATTTCGAGACTCCTCGTCATGTCCCCGATCTCATCCGGGACTCAACTCCTTCGATACATCAAAACTCATAAACTCATAATATAAGCATCATCGAAACCTTAAGCGTGCGGACCCTACGGTTCGAGAACAATGTAGAAATGACCGAGACACGTCTCGGTCAATAACCAATAGCGGGACCTGGATGCCCATATTGGTTCCTACATATTCTACGAAGATCTTTATCGGTCGACCCGCATAACAACATACGCTGTTCCCTTTGTCATCGGTATGTTACTTGCCCGAGATTCGATCGTCGGTATCCAATACCTAGTTCAATCTCGTTACCGGCAAGTCTCTTTACTCGTTCCGTAATACATCATCTCACAACTAACTCATTAGTTGTAATGCTTGCAAGGCTTAAGTGATGTGCATTACCGAGAGGGCCCAGAGATACCTCTCCGACAATTGGAGTGACAAATCCTAATCTCGAAATACGCCAACCCAACATCTGCCTTTGGAGACACTTGTAGTACTCCTTTATAATCACCCAGTTACGTTGTGACGTTTGGTAGTACCCAAAGTGTTCCTCCGACAAACGGGAGTTGCATAATCTCATAGTTATAGGAACATGTATAAGTCATGGGTAAAAGCAGTAGCAACATACTAAACGATCGTGTGCTAAGCTAATGGAATGGGTCATGTCAATCAGATCATTCAACTAATGATGTGACCTTGTTAATCAAATGACAACTCCTTTGTCTACGGTTAGGAAACTTAACCATCTTTGATTAACAAGCTAGTCAAGTAGAGGCATACTAGTGACACTCTGTTTGTCTATATATTCACACATGTATTATGTTTCCGGTTAATACAATTCTAGCATGAATAATAAACATTTATCATGATATAAGGAAATAAATAATAACTTTATTATTGCCTCTAGGGCATATTTCCTTCAGTCTCCCACTTGCACTAGAGTCAACAATCTAGATCACATCACCATGTGATTCACATCGATAGTTCACATCATCATGTGATTAGCACCCATAATTCACATCGCCATGTGACCAACATCAAAAGGGTTTACTAGATTCAGTAATCTAGTTCACATCGCTATGTGATTAACACCCAAAGAGTACTTAGGTGTGATCATGTTTTGCTTGTGAGAGATTCTTAGTCAACGGGTCTTTCACATTCAGATCCGTTATGTATTTTGCAATTTTTTATGTCTACAATGCTCTGCACAGAGCTACTCTAGCTAATTGCTCCCACTTTCAATATGTATCTAGATCGAGACTTAGAGTCATCTAGATCGGTGTCAAAACTTGCATCGACGTAACCCTTGACGACGAACCTTTTGTCACTTCCATAATCGAGAAACATATCCTTATTCCGCTAAGGATAATTTTGACCGCTGTCTAGTGATCTACTCCTAGATCACTATTGTACTCCCTTGCCAGACTTAGTGCAGGGTATACAATAGATCTGGTACACTGCATGGCATACTTTATAGAACCTATGGCCAAGGCATAGGGAATGACTTTCATTCTGTTTCTATCTTCTGCCGTGGTCGGGTTTTGAGTCTTACTCAATTTCACACCTTGTAACACAGGCAAGAACTCTTTCTTTGACTGTTCCATTTTGAACTACTTCAAAATCTTGTCAAGGTATGTACTCATTGAAAAAAAATTTATCAAGCGTCTTGATCTATCTCTATAGATCTTAATGCTCAATATGTAAGCAGCTTCACCGAGGTCTTTCTTTGAAAAACTCCTTTTAAACACTCCTTTATGCTTTGCAGAATAATTCTACATTATTTCCGATCTACAATATGTCATTCACATATACTTATCAGAAATGATGTAGTGCTCCCACTCACTTTCTAGTAAATACAGGCTTCACCGTAAGTTTGTATAAACTATATGCTTTGATCAACTTATCAAAGCGTATATTCCAACTCCGAGATGCTTGCACCAGTCCATAGATGGATCGCTGGAGCTTGCACACTTTGTTAGCTCCCTTTGGATTGATAAAACCTTCTGGTTGCATCATATACAACTCTTCCTCCAGAAACCCATTCAGGAATGCATTTTTACATCCATTTGCCAAATTTCATAAATTGTGGCAATTGCTAACATGATTTGGACAGACTTAAGCATCGCTACAGTTGAGAAAATCTCATTGTAGTCAACACCTTGAACTTGTCAAAACCTTTTTTTGCGACAAGTCGAGCTTTGTAGATAGTAACACTACTATCAACGTCCGTCTTCCTCTTGAAGATCCACTTGTTTTCTATTGCTTGCCGACCCTCGGGCAAGTCAACCAAAGTCCATACTTTGTTTTCATACATGGATCCCATCTCAGATTTCATGGCCTCAAGCCATTTCGCGGAATCTGGGCTCATCATCGCTTCCTCATAGTTCGTAGGTTCATCATGGTCTAGTAACATGACTTCCAGAATAGGATTACCGTACACCTCTGGTGCGGATCTTACTCTGGTTGATCTACGAAGTTCAGTAACAACTTGATCTGAAGTTTTATGATCATCATCATTAACTTCCTCACTAATTGGTGTAGATGTCACAGGAACCAATTTCTATGATAAACTACTTTCCAATAAGGGAGCTAGTACTGTTACCTCATCAAGTTCTACTTTCCTCCCACTCACTTCTTTCGAGAGAAACTCCTTCTCTAGAAAGGATCCATCTTAAGCAACGAATATCTTGCCTTCGGATCTGTGATAGAAGGTGTACCCAACAATTTCCTTTGGGTCTTCTATGAAGACGTACTTCTCCGATTTGGGTTTGAGCTTATCAGGATGAAACTTTTTCACATAAGCATCGCAGCCCCAAACATTAAGAAACGACAACTTTGGTTTCTTGCTAAACCACAGTTCATATAGTGTCGTCTCAACGGATTTAGATGGTGCCCTATTTAACGTGAATGCAGCTGTCTCTAATGCATGATCCCAAAACGATATTGGTAAATCGGTAAGAAACATCATAGATTGCACTATATCCAATAAAGTGCGGTTACGATGTTTGGACACACCATAACATTGTGGTGTTCCAGGTGGCGTGAGCTGTGAAACTATTCCACATTGTTTTAATTGAAGACCAAACTCAGTAACTCAAATATTCGTCTCCATGATCGGATCACGAAACTTTATTTTCTTGTTACGATGATTTTCCACTTCACTCTGAAATTCTTTGAACCTTTCAACTATTTCAGACTTATGTTTCATCAAGTAGATATACCCATATCTGCTCAAATCATCTTGTGAAGGTGGAGAAAATAACGATACTTGCCACGAGCATCAACACTCATTGGATCGCATACATCGGTATGTATTATTTCCAATAAGTCAAGAGCTTGTTCCATTGTTCCGAGAACGGAGTTTTAGTCATCTTGCCCAAAAGGCACGGTTCGCAAGCATCAAGTGATTCATAATCAAGTGATTCCAAAATCCCATCAGCATGGAGTTTCTTCATGCGCTTTACACCAATATGACCTAAACGGCGATTGCCACAAATAAGTTGCACTATCATTATTAACTTTGTATTTTTGGTTTCAATATTATGAATATGTGTATCACTACGATCGAGATCCAATGAACCATTTTCATTGGGTGTGTAACCATATAAGGTTTTATTCATGTAAGCAACAACAACAGTTTATTCTCTTACTTAAATGAATAACCGTATTGCAATAAACACGATCAAATCATATTCATGCTCAACGTAAACACCAAATAACATTTATTTAGGTTCAACACTAATCCCGAAAGTATAGGGAGTGTGCGATGATGATCATATCAATCTTGAAACTACTTTCAACACACATCGTCACTTCACCCTTAACTAGTTTCATTTGATTCGCAACTCCGTTTGAGTTACTACTCTTAGCAACCTAACCAGTACCAAATACCGAGGGTTGCTATAAACACTAGTAAAGCACACATAAAACACCAGTATATCAAATATACCCTTTTTACTTTGCCATCCTTCTTATCCACCAAATATTTAGGGCAGTTCCGCTTCGGTGACCATTTCCTTTGCGATGTAAGCACTTTCGGTTTCAGGCTTTGGTTCAGCTTTGGGTTTCTTCGTGGGAGTGACAACTTGCTTGTCAATCTACTTGAAGTTCCCTTTCTTTCCTTTGCCCTTTTCTTGAAACTAGTGATCTTGTCAACCATCAACACTTGATGCTCTTTCTTGATTTCTACCTTCATCGATTTCATCATCATGAAAAACTCGGAATCATTTTCATCATCCCTTGCATACTATAGTTCATCACGAAGTTCTACTAACTTGGTGATGGTGACTAGAGAATTCTGTCAATCACTATCTTATCTGGAAGATTAACTCCCACTTGATTCAAGCGATTGTAGTACCCAGACAATCTGAGTACATGCTCACTAGTTGAGCGATTCTCCTCCATCTTTTAGCTATAGAACTTGTTGGAGACTTCATATCTCTCAACTTGGGTATTTGCTTGAAATATTAACTTCAATTCTTGGAACATCTCATATGGTCCATGATGTTCAAAACATCTTTGAAGTCCCGATTCTAAGCCATAAAGCATGGTGCACAAAACTATCAAGTAGTCATCATATTGAGCTAGCCAAACGTTCATAACGTCTGCATCTACTCCTGCAATAGGTCTGTCACCTAGCGGTGCATTAAGGACATAATTTTTCTGTGCAGCAATGAGGATAAACCTCAGATCACGGATCAAATCCGCATCATTGCTACTAACATTTTTCAACACAGTTTTCTCTAGGAACATATCAAAAATAAACATATGAAAGCAACAACACGAGCTATTGATCAACATAATTTGCAAATACTACCAGGACTAAGTTCATGATAAATTTAAGTTCAATTAATCATATTACTTAAGAACTCCCACTTAGACAGACATCCCTCTAGTCATCTAAGTGATCACGTGATCCAAATCAACTAAACCATAACCGATCATCACGTGAAATGGAGTAGTTTTCAATGGTGAACATCTTATGTTGATCATATCTACTATATGATTCACGCTCGACCTTTCGGTCTCCGTGTTCGAGGCCATATCTGCATATGCTAGGCTCGTCAAGTATAACTTTGAGTATTCTGCGTGTGCAAAACTGGCTTGCACCCGTTGTAGATGGACGTGAGCTTATCACACCCGATCATCACGTGGTGTCCGGGCACGACGAACTTTGGCAGCGGTGCATACTCAGGGAGAACACTTCTTGATAATTTAGTGAGAGATCATCTTATAATGCTACCGCCAATCAAAGCAAGATAAGATGCATAAAAGATAAACATCACATGCAAATCAATATAAGTGATATGATATGGTCATCATCGTCTTGTGCTTCGTGATCTCCATCTCCGCAGCACCATCATGATCACCATCGTCACCGGCGCGACACCTTGATCTCCATCGTAGCATCGTTGTCGTCTCGCCAATCTTATGCTTCTCGACTATCGCTACCGCTTAGTGATAAAGTAAAGCATTACGAGCGATTGCATTTCATACAATAAAGCGACAACCATATGGCTCCTGCCGATTGCCGATAACCGGTTACAAAACTTGATCATCTCATACAATAAAATATAGCATCACGTCTTGACCATATCACATCACAACATGCCCTGCAAAAACAAGTTAGACGTCCTCTACTTTGTTGTTGCAAATTTTACGTGGCTGCTACGGGCTTAAGCAAGAACCAGTCTCACCTACGCATCAAAACCACAACGATACTTCGTCAAATAGACTCCGTTTTAACCTTCTCAAGGACCGGGCGTAGCCACACTCGGTTCAACTAAAGTGAGAGAGACAGACACCCACCAGTCACCTTTAAGCAACGAGTGCTCGTGGCGGTGAAACCAGTCTCGCGTAAGCGTACGCGTAATGTCGGTCTGGGCCGCTTCACATCACAATACCACTGAACCAAAGTATGACATGCTGGTAGGTAGTATGACTTGTATCGCCCACAACTTACTTGTTTTCTACTCGTGCAAAACATCAAACCATAAAAACCTAGGCTCGGATGCCACTGTTGGGGAACGTAGTAATTTCAAAAATTTCCTCGCACACGCAAGATCATGGTGATGCATAGCAACGAGAGGGAGAGTGTTGTCTCGTACCCTCGTGAGACCGGGCGAAGCGATCACAACGTAGAGGAAGTAGTCATCGTTCTCCTCGCGATCCGACCGATCCGGCGCCGTTACTCCGGCGCCCAGAGTTCTTGGCACACGTACAGCTCGATGGCGTCCCTCGTACTCGATCCAGCCGAGTGTCGAGGGAGAGTTCCGTCAAGACGACGGCGTGGTGGCGATCTTGATGTTCTACGGTAGCGAGCTTCGCCTAAGCTTGCGACGATATGACCGAGGTGGAATATGATGGAAGGGGCACCGACACGGCTAAGGAACGATCCGTAGATCAAACTTGTGTGTCCATGGGGTGCCCCTGCCCCGTATATAAAGGAGGGAGGGAGGAGGAGGCCGGCCCTCTCTATGGCGCGCCATGGGGAGTCCTACTCCCACCGGAGTAGGATTCCCCTTCCTAGTCCAACTAGTAGTCCTTCCATGTATTAGGAGTAGGAGAGAAGGAAAGGGAAAGAGAAGGAGAAGGAAGGAAGGTGCGCCCTCCCTAGTCCAATTCGGACTAGACCAAGGGAGGCGGCGCCACCCTTTGGCCCTTTTCTCCTTTCCGTATGGCCCATTAAGGCCCAATACGAATTCCGTAACTCTCCGGTACTCAAAAATACCGAATCACTCGGAACCTTTCCGAACTCCGAATATAGTCGTCCAATATATCGATCTTTACGTCTCGACCATTTCGAGACTCCTCGTCATGTCCCCGATCTCATCCGGGACTCGAACTCCTTCAGTACATCAAAACTCATAAACTCATAATATAAGCATCCATCGAAACCTTAAGCGTGCGGACCCTACGGTTCGAGAACAATGTAGACATGACCGAGACACGTCTCCGGTCAATAACCAATAGCGGGACCTGGATGCCCATATTGGTTCCTACATATTCTACGAAGATCTTTATCGGTCGGACCGCATAACAACATACGCTGTTCCTTTGTCATCGGTATGTTACTTGCCCGAAATTCGATCGTCGGTATCCAATACCTAGTTCAATCTCGTTACCGCAAGTCTCTTTACTCGTTCCGTAATACATCATCTCACAACTAACTCATTAGTTGTAATGCTTGCAAGGCTTAAGTGATGTGCATTACCGAGAGGGCCCAGAGATACCTCTCCGACAATTGGAGTGACAAATCCTAATCTCAAATCGCCAACCCAACATCTGCCTTTGGAGACACTTGTAGTACTCCTTTATAATCACCCGATTACGTTGTGACGTTTGGTAGTACCAAAGTGTTCCTCCGACAAACGGGAGTTGCATAATCTCATAGTTATAGGAACATGTATAAGTCATGGATAAAAGCAGTAGCAACATACTAAACGATCGTGTGCTAAGCTAATGGAATGGGTCATGTCAATCAGATCATTCAACTAATGATGTGACCTTGTTAATCAAATGACAACTCCTTTGTCTATGGTTAGGAAACTTAACCATCTTTGATTAACAAGCTAGTCAAGTAGAGGCATACTAATGACACTCTGTTTGTCTATATATTCACACATGTATTATGTTTCCGGTTAATACAATTCTAGCATGAATAATAAACATTTATCATGATATAAGGAAATAAATAATAACTTTATTATTGCCTCTAGGGCATATTTCCTTCAGCAGCATCTCCTCCTTCTCATCATGCCTAATAGGAAGCTCAAAATGTGTTGTGAGGCGGGTGGCATAGATACCACAAAAATACTGCCCTTCGAAAGGTTTGTGTGTAACCGCCGAGCAAATGTGGCACCCAAACTAAAAGTTCTATCAGCATATAAAGCATGACGCAAAATGGCAGGACAGGTGCACTAAGGCCTCCACTCTCCCCACGACCTATCAGACATCTCCTAAAAAATGATGTATAATAACGTAAAATAGGAAAAATTAAACTGGTTACTCTCGCTTCTGACACTCCTCTCTCTTCCCCCACAGTAGTTTCCAAAATGAAGTCCTCCATGTCTCTAGGACGTGGCTCACTGATATGGCCCTCATAAGGTACTTTGAAAACATTGAAAGAAATCATATAATGTCATTTCCTTAGGCACACCATATAAGTGAAATTCTACCATGGGTGGTTCCTTCATAGAAAAAAGTGAAAATTTTGCATGAAGGTATTAGTGAGTAGGAGGTATTGGTCGCACTTATCTTGGAGGAAGGGGATGATGCCGGCATTGTCCGCTAAATAATAGTCCTAAAAAATTCCCGCCTCCTTAAAAAAATGTATCACTTGGCCACTCACACGGCCGAACCTCCGCCGCACTTATCTCCAAATTACGGCTTGATGAACCCCTTGACCACCTCCTCATGGTTTTTTCTTTTCTCTGAAAGTTTCTGAAAATTTTAGTGAGTCAAAATAAAAGTGAACCAAACTCAACAAAATTGATAGCAACTACTCCCATAAGCGCCTTGAGGCTATATCATGCAACAAAACTACTTTGGACCATATAAATTTGACATGTGATACGTCTCCAACGTATCTATAATTTTTAATGTTCAATGCTATTATATTATCTGTTTTGTATGTTTAATAGGCATTTATATGCTATTTAATACTCCCTCTGTCTTCAAATTCTTGTCTTAGATTTATCTAGATATGGATGTATCTGACACTAAAATATGAATAGATACATCCGTATGTGCACAAATCTAAGACAAGAATTTTGGGACGAAGGGAGTATTATTTTTGGGACTAACCTATTACCGAGAGCCTAGTGCTAGTTTCTACTTTTTGCCTATTTAAGAGTTTCGCAGAAAAGGAATACCAAACAGAGTCCAAACGGAATGAAACCGATGATCTTTCTTGGACCGAAAGGAAACCAGAAGACTTGGAGATGAAGTCGGAAACGCAACGAGGCGGCCACGAGGCAGGAGGGCGTGCCCCCTACACTACAGGAATCTGGCATTTTGTCGTCTGCCTCTTTACCGTCCGCTTCCACAAAGCGGACGGCAAAGAAAGGGCTGATGGCAAAAAGGATATTTGCTGTCAGCTGCTTCTTTGCCGTCAACCAGCTAACGGCAAAGAGCTAGAAGGCAGACGGCAAAGAGCCAGGTGGGCCCAACAGGGCACGGCGTGCCTAGGTCAGCCTATTTGCCGTCCGCCTAATCTTTGTCGTCTGCCTGCCAGACCTTTGCCGTCCGCTGGCGGACGGCAAAGAAAGAGCCCATCTAACGGTTGTCTCCCCCTTCTGCTATGCACGCCCTTTGCCGTCCGCTAGCGGATGGCAAAGAACGTGCCGCCACTAATTAGTAACGGCCGCCCACCCCAACTGCTCTCTCCCCTCTCTCTTTCTCACCCCCTCTCCACCCTGTGCCCCCACTCACCCGCGCCCGCACCGCCGCCGTCGAAACACCGCCGCCGCCCCCCCCGTAGCACCATCCGCCCCGAGCCACAGGGCCCGTCGCCCTACTACCGCCTCGCCATCGCTGCCCTTGCTGCTGGACGCTGCTTGCCCTCACCTTGCGCAGAAGACCACCCCACCGCTCGAGAGCCTGCAGCTCGTCGCCACCACCGCCTGGCGCCCCCTCCGCCTTGGCCAGCGCCACCACGCCGCCAGAGCTGTGGCCCGTCGCCATCGCCACCCGCCAGCGCCCTCCGTCGTGAGCAACCCCACCGCCGGCCCCTGGCCTTGCCGGCTGCCATGAGCCTCCCACCCCTGCCGCAGGTGAGTCCCGGTCGCACCCCTCTTCTCCTCTTTTTTCTGTTTTTTAGTTTAGATTACTTTTAGTTTAGTTTTAGATTTAGTTTAGTTTAGATTACTTTAGTTGGTTTTATATTTAGTTTACTTTAAATTACTTTTAGTTTGGTCTTAGGTTTAGTTTATTTTTAGAATAATTAGAAGAAGAGGAGGACAAGAAGAATAGCTAGGTTTAGGTGTAGTTTTTTCTTGTTTTGTTTTAGGTTAATTAGTGCTAGGTTTAAGAAGAGGAAAAAGGAGAAGAAGAAGAAGAAGAAGAAGAAGAAGAAGACGAGGAGGAGGAGAAGAAGAAGAAGAAGAAGAAGAAGAAGAAGAAGAAGAAGAAGAAGAAGAAGAAAAGAAGAAGAAGAAGAAGAAGAAGAAGAAGAAGAAAGAGGAAAGGAGGAGGAGGAGGAGGAGAAGAAGAAAGCTAGAGGAGAGGAGGAGAAGAAGAAGACCACCGACACCCCGACCCCGACCCCCGACACCTGACACCCCGACCACCGACACCCTGACCCCGACGACCGACACCCGACCCCGACACCCCGACACCCTAAGACCCCGACAATCGACACCCGGACCCCCCACCCCCACCCTGACACCCTGACACCACACCCCGACCCACACCCCGACCCCGACCCCGACACACTGACACCACGACCCGACATGACACCCCTGCACGACACCCTGACCCCGACACCCCGACACCCTGACACCACACCCCGACCGACACCCTGACACCCTGACCCCAACACGACACCCCGACCCCGACACCCCGACACCACACGCCGACCCCGACCCCGACCACCGACACCCTGACACCTGACACCCCGACCACCGACACCCTGACACCACACCCACCCTTACCCCGACCCCCGACACCCTGACACCACACCCCGACACACACACCGACCCCGACCCGGACACCCTGACACCCCGACCCCGACACCCGGACACCACACGCCGACCCCGACCCCGACCATCGACACCCCGACACCTACACCCCGACCACCGACGCCCTGACCCCGACCACCGACACTCGGAGCCCGACCCTGACACCCTGAGACCCCGACAATCGACACCCCGACTCCCCCACCCCGACCCCCGACACCTTGACACCACACCCCAACACCCTGACACCACACCCCGACCCCGACCTTGACACCCCGACACCCTGACACCCCGATCGACCCCGGACATGATGATGATACAAAAACATCATATATATTTGTGTTGATCGGGTGTATTTTTACTATGTTCATGATGATGATACACCTAAATTATATACATATTATTATGTTCATGTCAGGTATCCAATTTTTTATATTATACTAATTTCGTTTACTTTTTGTCATTGCAGGTGTTGACAGGATGGTGGGCAAGGGTCCAAAGCGCCCCGAGCCTTCTGCGAGCGCTACTGGGATGGGTGGTTCCATTATTCCACCCCAGCCCCTCCGGAGAGTGCTGCTAGATAGTATGCAGACAACTGCGGCGGGCGCTTCTACTTCGGCTGGGAGAGGTCGGGGAAGGACGAAGAAGGCTGGTAGAGGTGGACGTGGCACCGGGAGAGGAAGGAAGGCTGCTATGCCTTCCTCGCCGCCACCCGAAGTTGATTCACCCGACCACAGGACTGCTCCGTCTGTCATGGACCCGTTTCGGACTCCGGTCCATTAGCCTTCGGCCCACCAGACTCGGGTCGCCGATCCTTTGGCCCACGTGAGTCCGGTCCTAGAGTCTTCGTCCCAAAAGACTCCGGTCATGGGGTCTTCGTCCCATAAGACTTCGGTCACGGGTTCTTCTTCCCAGAAAACTCCGGTCCCACCGTCTTCTTCGCACGAGACTCGGTCCCGCCGTCTTCTTCCCACGAGACTCCGGTCCCGCCGTCTTCTTCCCACGAGACTCCGGAGGCTAGTGGCCCAGATGATGGTAGCGAGGACACCTTTTCAGATGATAGCTACAGCGAGGATGAGATTGTTTAGAAGGGCAAGGAGGTCTACAAGCGTGGCGGTACAAAGCTCCCGCCCGTGCCGACGACCCCCGACCAAAGGTGGTTGATTGCGCCTAAAGGGTTGAAGTAAGTGCATTTACTATTTTTTAACCTTTTGCCTTCATGTTCCTTCAAATTAATATCAAATGTGTTTGCCTTGTCATACTGCAGGGGTTGGCATTAACCTTGTGACCGTAGTGTCCGCAGGCCCAACCAGGTCCTTGGCACACTTTGCCGGCAGCACTTCCCTGGGTGGGTCACGATGCCCGGTGAGGGTCAGGTTCCACAGCTAGCACTGAGCTGGGAGTTTTACTCTGTTGCCCTGGCCCCTCTAGGGGAGATGGTCGTCGGTGTCGCGTGCGAGACGGTAGGAGACATTGTGTTTCATCGGTTTTGGGTAATTTCTCCTTTAGAGAATTAAAAATGAACACTACCTACCTAGTGATTGTACTAATCATTGTTGTCTTCTTTGATTGCAGACCTTCTACAGGGTTTCAGAGGGAGAACAGGAGGCCGCAGCTATGGTTGTTGAAGCCGAGTGCAAGCGCCTACTTCAGAACTTATGGCACGAGGCTCGGGTGCAGGCCATTCGAAACTACTACGCCTCGCAGGGTATTAGGGGGGGCCAAGAAGTGTCGCGACAAGTTTCTGAGTAGGGAGAAGTACTTGTCGGTAATTATACCTATTCTTAAGGCCTTGAACTTAGTTTTCTTGATTTGATTCGTAGTGCTCAAATTTCTCTTGAGTCACTTAAGTGCCCCCGAGATGGTGTGTCGATAAGATGGACTGTTGGGAGGCGTTGGTGGATGCGTGGTGCTCGCCTTAATGGCGGCTCGAACACCCAAGGGCCAAGGATAAGCGCGACTAAATGGAAGGTGTGCCACACCATCAAGGGAGCTCCAACCTGTTTGAGTACGGGGATAACTGGGTATGTGGTTTGCCACATGATTCATGCAATTTCATTCTTCATGGTAGCATTTATCCTTTCCAAAATGACTTAATATGCTTAGTTAGCTAAAATGACATAATAATTACCTTGGATACTTCAATAATGACATAATTAGCTCAATAATGACTTAATATGCTTTAGTTAGTTAGAAAATGGCATAACTACCTTCGATAGCTCAATAATGACTTAATATGCTCTAGTTAGCTAAAAAATAGCATAACTACCTTGGATAGCTCAATAATGACATATTTAGCTCTTAAATGACATAATAACCTTTAGATACCTCTATAAAATGACTTAATATGCTTTAGTTAGTTAAAAAAAAGGCATAACTACCTTCGATAGCTCAATAATGACATAATTAGCATACTTTGGTAAAAAATGGCATAATAATCTTTCTTAGCTCCAAAATGACCTAAACTTAGCTTATTTTCCTCGAAAATGACATAATAACCTTTCTTAGCTCCAAAAAGACCTAAACTTAGCTTATTTTCCTCGAAAATGACATAATAACCTTTCTTAGCTCCAAAATGACCTATTTACATAGTAATATCATTCTTAATGCATGCTAGCTTGAGCCCTAATTAACTAATATTTTGTTCCTCTCTCCCAGGCGCACTACCACAAGAAGCCTGTGCCTTCTGTGTTCGACCTCTATGGCATGGCCCATATGGCCCCATACAAGAAGGCCAAGGCATTCATGGAGTCTGACCTAGATCATCCAGAGAACTTCACCAACATCTCCTCCCACCACAAGCTTGTGAAGTACAGAGACGAGGGGAAGACGAGGAAAGGGGAGGACTTTAAACTGAGCCAGGATCCTTTTGATACAGAGCTGGTGATGATATCTGGTGGTGGGAGGTCCCATGGCTCTCAAGCCATTGCTGATGGACTGTTACGTTGTCCTAACACTCTCCCGCAGATCAAGAAGCGCCAATGTAGCTCTGATCCTGAGATAACGCCTCGTGCACGGCCCGCGGAGCTCGCCGTGGCGGTTAGTTATACGGACTCTCTGACATTTCCTCCATTACATTGTGTGTGCGTCCGTCGATGATTACAAAGCTAATGAGGAGTGTTGTGTTGCAGGCAGCGGTTCAGAAAGAGAGATTGAAGACGCAGGAGCTTTTGGAGGAGGCAAATAGGGAGGCGGCGGAGAGGGATAGGGAGAGGGAGGAGAGGACATCTAAGATGTTGCAGGAGGAGAGGAACCGGAACGATGCGTCTCACCGGTCCTTATACGATCTCATCGTGGTACGTTTCTTGTACATATTAGCCCAATCATGCATGTAATGTTCGCATTACTAACTAATATGACTGACTCGTGAGAACCAAATGTGCAGACCATGTGTGAGAAAAGCGGTCAGGCCGCTCCGACGATGCCCTAGATTGCTCCGACGGGCACGATGAGTTTGATTTGAATGGTCCTTAGTTATTACTATTCACATTTCAGTTTGCATCATGCTAACGAGACATTATTGGAAATGATCTTTGGTTCAGCATGGCTCCCGACAAGCATCGACCAATCCTTCCGCGTCTGCCAATGCCAGAACCCCGACCAGTCCTTCACCTCCGTCTGCCAAACGCGCAACCCCGACCATTCCTACACCTCCGTGATAACGGTATTTTTCTTCTTATTTAGTCTGTTTAGTCCATTTATGACATAATTTAGCCTATTTAGTCCACAAATGACATAATAAGATGAAGAAAATCAAGGAAGAGGAAGGAAAGAAGAAATATGAAGAAAAGAAGAAGAAGAAGAAGATCTTCTTCTTCTTCTTCTTATTTTTCTTTTCTTCTTCTTCTTCTTCTTCTTCTTCTTCTTCTTCTTCTTCTTCTTTTCCTCCTCTTACTTGTTTTTATTCGTAAATGGCATCATAACCTTGCTAACCTCATAAATGTCATATACTTAGCTTGTTGTCCTCTAAAATGACACAATAAGCTTAGTGAGGTCAAAAATGGCATAATTTGCTACGTGAGATCAAAAATGGCATTTTTCTTCTTGTTTAGCCTATTTAGTCCATTTATGACATAATTTAGCCTATTTAGTCCACAAATGACATAATAAGATGAAGAAAATCAAGGAAGAGGAAGAAAAGAAGTAATAGGAAGAAAAGAAGAAGAAGAAGAAGAAGAAGAAGAAGTAGAACTTCTTCTTCTTCTTCTAGTCTTCTTCTTCTCCTTCTTCTTCTTCTTCTTCTTCTTCTAGTTTTCTTCCGCTTCTTCTTCTAAATTTTTTTATTTCCATTTTGCAGATTTAATTCACTATATGAAAGCTTGCATGGATGGAGTGCTTGTTTCTCTGTTCTTTTTTTTGTTTTTATCGAAGAATAATGTGGAACTTGTTATATGGATGCATGGAACAATGTGTTGGATGAATATTGTTATAGTAGTGTAAGATGTATGGATGATACTATGTTTTTTATGTAAATATATATGTTGTCATGGATGGAGCTATATATTTGTTGCATAGATCATATGTCTGTTGTGCCTGTGAAAAAATATTTATATGTATATCTGTGTGTGAATTCCAGTGAAGTTAAATGAATATAAATGAAAACAGGGGATATATATAGCCGCTTTGCCATCCGCTAGCAGACGGAAAAGAGCTTTGCCGTCTGCTAGCAGATGGCAAAGAGGACACGTGGCAGTCACCTGTGCAAACTGGGAACACTGGCTGCCTATTTGGTCAGCTATGTCGTCTGCTGGCGGACGGCAAAGACCTTGAATCTTAAATCGTCATTGGCGGACGACATTCTTAACCACATGATGAGCTTCCCTGCTGCAACCTTCTTGAGCTCTTTGTCGTCCGCTGGCGGACGGCAAAGACATTTGAATCGTTGTCGTCTGTTGGCGGACGGCAAAGAGCGCCGTTAACGCCCTAACGGCTCTGACGCCACCCCACTGCCATCCGTAGTCTTTGCCGTCTGTAGTCTTAGCCGTCGGTTGGCCTCAGACGGCGGACGGCACAATCATTTGCCGTCAGTTTCTCAAAAGCGGACGGCAAAGAAGGCCTTTGCTGGCACCTGTTCAGACGGACAGTTTGTCGTCTGCTGGCGGACGGCAAAAATGTTTGCCGTCCGGGATCCATGCCTTTGCCGTCTGCCATGGCGGACGACAAAGAAGCCGATTCCAGTAGTGCTACCTCGTGGGCCCTCGTAGCTCCCCTGACCTAGCTCTTTCGCCTATATATACTCTTATACCCTAAAAACATCCAAGGAGCCAGGAAACCACTTTTCACCGCCGCAACCTTCTATACCCGTGAGATCCCATCTAGGGGCCTTTTCCGGCGTCCTACCGGAGGGGGATTCAATCACGGAGGGCTTCTTCATCAACACCATTGCCTCTCCGATGAAGCGTGAGTAGTTTACCACAGACCTACGGGTCCATAGCTAGTAGCTAGATGGCTTATTCTCTCTCTTTGATTCTCGATACCATGTTCTCCTCGACGTTCTTGAAGATCTATTCGATGTAATACTCTTTTGCGGCGTGGCAAAGCATGTGTTACCCTAAAGTTTTCTTCTATGCTACAAATAGTGTGATAATTTTTCAGTGATTTGCCGTGTGAAGAAGAGATTTCTTGCATACATTGAATGAATGTCTACCATGTTGTGAAGGTTTAATGCGCGCAGAAGTTTTATGCCGTTGTGGTAGGACGATCCAAATCTTACATAAGTTAGATCCGACGGCGGGGAAGAGGCAGCCGGCCCGTCGGGAACTGCTCCCCGCAGAGCGACGCCTAGCAGTGCCCTACACGAATCTTAGAAAACTTGTACTGCACCACATCGGCTTGTGCTGCACAAGCCCGTCTCTAGGCTCGCCTAATCTGGTCCACTGCCTCCTTAATCTGTTCTCGGAAGAAATAGTAGGAGCACAACCTTAAGCGCAAGAGGTCGTACACAGTCGAGAAGAAGAAAAGCGAGAGGCCGTACAGAGGAACTGTGCCCGCGGAGCACTCCTGTCCCTGTGTACTCCTGG
Organism: Aegilops speltoides; assembly: GCA_021437245.1. NCBI lineage: Eukaryota > Viridiplantae > Streptophyta > Magnoliopsida > Poales > Poaceae > Aegilops > Aegilops speltoides. Next base: position 317,662,317 of record CM038145.1, on the reverse strand, counting down.
CGTGGGAAGGAGGGAGACAGAACAAAACGGACACACGACGAGCCTCCTTTACGCGCACACGCACGCGCGCTGCAACGTGAACGGAAACTGCTGGCGCTATTGGCCGGCCGATAGGCCCACCACGTGAGCGCTGCCCGGCTCCCTCCCTGTTCAGTTGGGGATGGGTACTGCATGACACGACGCAGTGAAGGCAAGAGAAGACAGTGGGTGAGCTGTTGCCGCTGGCTGCTCCTTGTCCCGGCACCCAACCCAGCCCACCAAAGCGCGAGCCGTTCGTGTCCCTCGTTGCCGTTGCTGCGCTGCCGCTGCCGCCCGGGCGGGGGCACGCGACGCGGGAGCCGATCGCGAGAGGCGTTCTGGTGGCGGAGAGGATTATTGTGAATGGGACGCTGCTGGGCCGGCGGTTGTTGGCCGCCTGGGGGCTGGGGGTGGGGTGCCCGGGTGGGCATGTGTGCATGGGATCCGACTGGGACCGCCGCGCGCGGCGCTGTAGCACATGACAGCCACGACGTGCGTCTCGTCTGGGGTGGGGCCCGGCTGCCCAGGGTCTGAACTCTGGACCCTGGGACTGTTTACTGCGAGGGAGGGAGCGCGCTGCGAAATGGCTGTGCCGGAGTCAAACCGCAGGCAGGAGCCCGGCCCATCCGATCTGGATCCGGCGCTCCACATCGCGGGTTCTCTCGAGATGGTGTTTTTGTCTGGAGTTGTTGCCTTGATTGCGTGGATAGTACGCCATTGCAGGACATAGCAGGCGTCGATTATTGCAGGCCTGCACTTGCAGCCCTCGCGTAGGCACAGTACTTCTTACAGTTGGTAATTATGCACGGCGGAATGTGGATGGATGGGCGAGATCGCCAGCCATGCCTCCCTACAGTTCATTTCAATTTTTCAGGGTACCCTGCCTACAGCCCGCTCCGCCCTGCGGGTACACGTCCCCCACAAGCTTCGACACAGGCGGACAAAATTACTGTTCTGACCCTTAAGGCAAACTAAATCTCGATTTGACCTCGTTTCGAAAAAAATTCGTTTCTGACCTTTTTTGGTGACGCCAAGGTCCCTGGCGTCTGGGTTACGAAGCAGACGCCAGAGTCCCTGGCGTCTGGCGCCAGACCGCCCTTTGCCGTTGACCACCGGCGTGGCAAAGGGCGACGCCAGGACCACAGCATCCGCCCCATAAGTGGATAACCCCACCGGAGAGTGTGGGTCCCACCCCACACACTTTCCTCAATCCACTGAGCTTGAAGAAGAGCTGCCTCCCCACTCTCTCTCACCCTCAAGCTCCCCCCTCAAATCCTCTCCAAAAGGTACATCCCTTAGGTGGATCTTTCCATCACTTTGTTGCTCTTGTTAATCTCCCCCAAATCATCAAATTATTTTTTGTTAAGTCTTGTTATTTTGGTTGCATTTTATACATGTTGGTGGAACCCTAGTTCATGTTTTCTCCCCCTTATGTTAGTGTGAATGACTTGGTTAACTTTGATAATATAGTGCTATGCATGGTGTGTAGTAGGAATATATGTTTGTTGAGTAGAAAGATTGGGGGTTAGGGTTAGTTAGTGATTAGGGTTAGCTTTGCTTAGTGTGTGTTAATTAGTGATACTTTTGTGGACATCACCAATAATTTAGTGTTGATATGATTTGGATATAATAAGATGTATTTGGATAAACACCAATTCTCATTGAAGTCTTAAATGCATTTATGTTATTTTTAGATGGAGAGACTTGTTAATGTTCATTACATTGACAAGGAGGCATTCTTGAGTAACAATGCCGACACGGGTGAGGAACCATTGGTTTTTGATACAAGCCCTAGCTATGAGGATGTTGTTGCAAAAGTGAGACAAGTCTTGAAGTGGATGGATACCAATGTTGATGTTAAGTTAATAGGAAGGTATGATGTTGGAGTTGGAGCCAAATCTTGCTTGAAAAGTATGCCTATCACCTCGGATTTGCATTGGGATGTATACAAGGAAAAAGTATCCCAATCGGAAGACAAGTCACTTGAATTGTTTGCCACCAAGGTTGAATCTCCTCGGTTTACCTTTGATTTGAACCGGCATGTCTCTTCCCCAATGGATGACATGAGCGAGAGGACAATGGTGCCACTTGTTGAGCATAGGGTTGTGGTTGATGCCCCCAATGTTTATCCCCCACCACGTCCCCGTGTACCAACTATCAAAGCAAATGAGGTTGAGTTGTATGCCCCCAATGCTTCTAGCCAACCACCAACTAGCCAAGCAAATGAAGTTGAGGTGATTGCTAGTGACGGAGTAATTCAAGAGGATGAAGATGCTTATGATGACGTCGAAGAGCAAGAGGAAGGGTTTCATGGCAATGATGTTGGTGACTTGGATGTGTACATAGCGCAAAAGGACATGGATCGTGACTTGCCTTTTAGGCGTCAATATGCGTATGACTCGGATGACGAGGGTCCAGTTGAACAGTTGGACGAGGATGGATTCAAAAAGGAGGAGAACCAAATCCACTTTGAGCTGACGGGCTTACAAAAAAGAACTCACTTGTTTAAAGATCTCAGCCTTGCCCATAAAGTTGTTGTTGACGGTGGAATGAGAAGGACGGCGATTGAGCCAACACCATGCCCGGATCCAGGAGAACCACAGGTGGAGAATGAGGACGAGAATGCTTATTTGAAGAAAGGATTGAAATTTACGAGCTTGCCTATCTTTGAAGTTTTGGTTGGTGACTATGCCATTCAAACCATAGGCCAATTTATGTTGAGCACTCCGACATGAAGTTGCGTTACACCGTGGTGTGTGAGCAAAAGGAATGCACATGGAAGGTTCGTGCAAGAAAGCTTAAAGAAACCGAAGAATGGGTGTTAAAAAGTCGTGATACCACTCATAGATGCAAACCGCCATCGAAACGACTTAGAAAGACACACCGTCTACTCACATCTGAGTATCTTGGATACAAATGGATGAAAGACATAGCCTTTGATCCCACTTTGAAAGTGAGGTTTCTCATGCGGATGGTGAAAAAACAATTTGGTTATGAAGTCAAGTATGGGAAGGCATGGAAGGCAAAGGCAAATGCTATTAGGATGTTGTACGGTGGTTATGAAGAAGCATACAACCAGCTCCCAAGGTTGTTGGCCACCATTGCACATAGGAACTCGGGCATGTTTCATGTGGTCGAGGATCACGAGGGAGTGTTCCATCGTGCCTTTTGGAGTTATGGACAATGTGTGGAGGCGTTTCAGCATTGTCGTCCGGTCTTGTCTATAGATGGCACGTTCTTGACCGGTAGATATAAGGGCACACTAATGGTAGCAATGGCGCACTCATCAAACGACAACGTGTTGCCGTGTGCATTTGCTTTGGTGCCTTCCGAGCACCAAGGCAACTGGGAGTGGTTCATGGGTCATGTTAGGCACAACGTGATTGGGGCTAGGGAGGTATGCATCATATCGGACCGGCATCATGGCATACTCAAGGCAATGGACATTGTTATTCCAGGATTTCCAAAGCTTCACCACAGATGGTGCATCAGGCATTTCGTGGCCAACTTTTACCGGGCATGTAAGAGCAAGGAGCTCAGCAAAGACCTTACCCATGTATGTGTGGCCTTCACTGAAGGAAATATGCCCTAGAGGCAATAATAAAGTTATTATTTATTTCCTTATATCATGATAAATATTTATTATTCATGCTAGAATTGTATTAACCGGAAACATAATACATGTGTGAATATATAGACAAACAGAGTGTCACTAGTACGCCTCTACTTGACTAGCTTGTTAATCAAAGATGGTTATGTTTCCTGACCATGGACAAAGAGTTGTTATTTGATTAACGGGATCACATCATTAGTTGAATGATCTGATTGACATGACCCATTCCGTTATCTTAGCACCCGATCGTTTAGTATGTTACTATTGCTTTCTTCATGACTTATACATGTTCCTATGACTATGAGATTATGCAACTCCCGTTTACCGGAGGAACACTTTGTGTGCTACCAAACGTCACAACGTAACTGGGTGATTATAAAGGTGCTCTACAGGTGTCTCCAAAGGTACTTGTTGGGTTGGCGTATTTCGAGATTAGGATTTGTCACTCTGAATGTCGGAGAGGTATCTCTGGGCCCTCTCGGTAATGCACATCACTATAAGCCTTGCAAGCAATGTGACTAATGAGTTAGTTGCGAGATGATGCATTACGTAACGAGTAAAGAGACTTGCCGGTAATGAGATTAAACTAGGTATTGGATACCGACGATCGAATCTCGGGCAAGTAACATACCGATGACAAAGGGAACAACGTATGTTGTTATGCGGTTTGACCGATAAAGATCTTCGTAGAATATGTAGGAACCAATATGGGCATCCAGGTCCCGCTATTGGTTATTGACCGATAATGGTTCTAGGTCATGTCTACATAGTTCTCGAACCCGTAGGGTCCGCACGCTTAACGTTACGATGACAGTTTTATTATGAGTTTATGAGTTTTGATGTACCGAAGGAGTTCGGAGTCCCGGATGAGATAGGGGACATGACGAGGAGTCTCGAAATGGTCGAGACGTAAAGATCGATATATTGGACGACTATATTCGGAGTTCGGAAAGGTTCGAGTGATTCGGTATTTATCGCAGATCGAGAGTTACGGGAATTCGCCGGGAGAAGTATTGGGCCTTATTGGGCCTGCAAGAAAGAGAGGGGCTGCCAGGGCAGGCCGCGCCCCAAGGCCTAGTCCGAATTGGACTAGGGGAGGGCCGCACCCTCCTTCCTTCCCTTCTCTCTTCCCCTTCCTTATCTCCTACTCTTACTACATGGAAGGACTCCTAGTTGGACTAGGAAAGGGGGAATCCTACTCCCGGTGGGAGTAGGACTCCCCATGGCGCGCCCCTCCTAGGGCCGGCCTCCTCCTCCCTCCCTCCTTTATATACGGGGGCAGGGGGCACCCCATAGACACACAAGTTGATCTACGGATCGTTCCTTAGCCGTGTGCGGTGCCCCTTCCACCATATTCCACCTCGGTCATATCGTCGCGGAGTTTAGGCAAAGCCCTGCGCCGGTAGAACATCATCATCGTCACCACGCCGTCGTGCTGACGGAACTCATCTCCGGAGCTCGGCTGGATCAGAGACCGGAGATCGTCATCGAGCTGAGCGTGTGCTGAACTCGGAGGCTCAGACGTTCGGTGCTTGGATCGGTCGGATCGTGAAGACGTACGACTACATCAACCGCGTTGTGATAACGCTTCCGCTTACGGTCTACGAGGGTACGTGGACATACACTCTCCCCTCTCGTTGCTATGCCATCACCATGATCTTGCGTGTGCGTAGGAAATTTTTGAAATTACTACATTCCCCAACAGTGGCATCCGAGCCTAGGTTTTTATGGTTTGATGTTATATGCACGAGTAGAACACAAGTGAGTTGTGGACGATATAAGTCATGCTGCCTACCAGCATGTCATACTTTGGTTTGGCGGTATTGTTGGATGAAGCGGCCCGGACCGACATTACGCGTACGCTTACGCGAGACTGGTTCTACCGCCGTGCTTTGCACACAGGTGGCTGGCGGGTGTCAGTTTCTCCAACTTTAGTTGAACTAAATATGGCCACGCCCGATCCTTGCGAAGGTTAAAACGGAGTCTATTTGACAAACTATCATTGTGGTTTTAATGCGTAGGTGAGAACGGTTCTTGCTCAGCCCGTAGCAGCCACGTAAAATTTGCAACAACAAAGTAGAGGACGTCTAACTTGTTTTTGCAGGGCATGTTGTGATGTGATATGGTCAAGACGTGATGAAATATAAGATGTTGTATGAGATGATCATGTTTTGTTGAAGTTATCGGCAACTGGCAGAAGCCCTATGGTTGTCTCTTTGTTGCATAAGATGCAAGTGCCAAATGATTGCTTTACTTTATCGCTATGCGATAGCAATAGTTGCAAGAGCAATAGTTGGTGAGACGACCATGTGACGACACATTGATATAGATCAAGATGATGAAGATCATGGTGTCGTGCCGGTGACGGTAGAGATCATGACAGTACTTTTTGGAGATGGAGATCAAAGGCGCAAGATGATCATGGCCATATCATGTCACATATTTTGATTGCATATGATGTTTATCTATTATACATCTTATTCTTGCTTTGATTGATGGTAGCATTTTAAGATGATCTCTCACTAATTATCAAGAAGTGTTCTCCCTGAGTATGCACCGTTGCCAAAGTTCGTCGTGCCCAGACACCACGTGATGATCGGGTGTGATAAGCTCTACGTCCATCTACAACGGGTGCAAGCCAGTTTTGCACACGCAGAATACTCAGGTTAAACTTGACGAGCCTAGCATATGCAGATATGGCCTCGAAACACGGAGACCGAAAGGTCGAGCATGAATCATATAGTAGATATGATCAACATAGTGATGTTCTCCATTGAAAACTACTCCATCTCACGTGATGATCGGTTATGGTTTAGTTGATTTGGATCACGTGATCACTTAGAAGACTAGAGAGATGTCTGTCTAAGTGGGAGTTCTTAAGTAATATGATTAATTGAACTTAAATTTGTCATGAACTTAGTCCTGATAGTATTTTGCAAATTATGTTGTAGATCAATAGCTCGCGTTGTTGCTTTCATATGTTTATTTTGATATGTTCCTAGAGAAAATTGTGTTGAAAGATGTTAGTAGCAATGATGCTGATTGGATCCGTGATCTGAGGTTTATCCTCATTGCTGCGCAGAAGAATTATGTCCTTGATGCACCGCTAGGTGACAAACCTATTGCAGGAGCATATGCAGACGTTATGAACGTTTGCCTAGATCAATATGATGACTACTTGATAGTTTTGTGCACCATGCTTTATGGCTTAGAATCGGGACTTCAAAGACGTTTTTGAACGTCATGGACCATATAAGATGTTCCAGGAGTTGAAGTTAATATTTCAAGCAAATACCCGAGTTGAGAGATATGAAGTCTCCAACAAGTTCTAAAGCTAAAAGATGGAGGAGAATCGCTCAACTAGTGAGCATGTGCTCAGATTGTCTGGGTACTTCAATCGCTTGAATCAAGTGGGAGTTAATCTTCCAGATAAGATAGTGATTAACAAAATTCTCTAGACACCATCACCAAGTTAGTAGAACTTCGTGATGAACTATAATATGCAAGGGATGACGAAAGTTATTCCTGAGCTCTTCGCGATGTTGAGATCGGCGAAGGTAGAAATCAAGAAAAGAGCATCAAGTGTTGATGGTTAACAAGATCACTAGTTTCAAGAAAAAGGCAAAGGGAAAAGAAGGGGAACTTCAAGAAGAACGGCAAGCAAGTTGCAGCTCAAGTGAAGAAACCCAAGTCTGGTCCTAAGCCTGAGATTAAGTGCTTCTACTGCAAAGAGACTGGTCACTGGAAGATGTACTACCCCAAGTGATTGGCGGATAAGAAGGATGGCAAAGTGAACATAAGTATATTTGATATACATGTTATTGATGTGTACGTTACTAGTGTTTATAGCAACCCCTCAAGATTTGATACTAGTTCGGTTGCTAAGATTAGTAACTTCGAAATGGGAGTTGCGAATAAGCAGAGACTAGTTAAGGGTGAAGTGACGATGTGTGTTGGAAATAGTTCCAAGATTGATATGATCATCATCGCACACTCCCTATACTTTCGGGATTAGTGTTAAACCTAAATAAGTGTTATTTGGTGTTTGCGTTGAGCATGAATATGATTTGATCATGTTTATTGCAATACGGTTATTCATGTAAGTTAGAGAATAATTGTTGTTCTGTTTTCATGAATAAAACCTTCTATGGTCATACACCCAATGAAAATGGTTTGTTGGATCTCGATCGTGTGATACAAACATTCATAATATTGAAGCCAAAAGATGCAAAGTTAATAATGATAGTGCAACTTATTTGTGGCACTTGCCGTTTGGGTCATATCGATGTAAAGCGCATGAAGAAACTCCATAAAGATGGATTTTCGAATCACTTGGTTATGAATCATTTGATGCTTGCGAACCGTGCCTTTTGGGCAAGATGACTAAAACTCCGTTCTTGAACAATGGAGCGAAGCTCTTGACTTATTGGAAATAATACATCTTGATGTATGCGACCAATGAGTACGAAGGCTCGTGGCAAGTATCGTTATTTTCGACCTTCACAAGATGATTTGAGCAGATATGGGTATATCTACTTGATGAAACATAAGTCTGAAATAGTTGAAAGGTTCAAAGAATTTCAGAGTGAAGTGGAAAATCATCGTAACAAGAAAATAAAGTTTCGCGATCGATCGTGGAGACGAATATTTGAGTTCTGAGTTTGGTCTTCAATTAAAACAATGTGGAATAGTTTCATAGCTCACGCCACCTGGAACACCACAACGTTATGGTGTGTCCGAACGTCGTAACCGCACTTTATTGGATATGGTGCGATCTATGATGTCTCTTACTGATTTACCAATATTGTTTTGGGGTTATGCATTAGAGACAGCTGCATTCACATTAAAAGGGCACCATCTAAATCCGTTGAGATGACAACATATGAACTGTGGTTTAGCAAGAAAACCCAAGTTGTCGTTTCTTAAAGTTTGGGGCTGCGATGCTTATGTGAAAAAGTTTCATCCTGATAAGCTCGAACCCAAATCGGAGAAGTGCGTCTTCATAGAATACCCAAAGGAAATAGTTGGGTACACCTTCTATCACAGATCCGAAGGCAAGATATTCGTTGCTAAAAATGGATCCTTTCTAGAGAAGGAGTTTCTCTCGAAAGAAGTGAGTGGGAGAAAAGTAGAGCTTGATAAGGTAATTTGTACCTTCTCCCGAATTGGAAAGTAGTTCATCACGGAAATCAGTTCCAGTGATTCCTACACCAATTAGTGAAGAAGCTAATGATGATGATCATGAAACTTCAGATCAAGTTACTACGGAACCTCGTAGGTCTTCCGAAGTACAGTCCGCACCAGAGTGGTACGGTAATTCTGTTCTGGAAGTCATGTTACTAGACCTGATGAACCTACGAACTATGAGGAAGCGATGATGAGCCCAGATTCCGCGAAATGGCTTGAGGCCATGAAATCTGAGATTGGATCCATGTATGAGAACAAAGTGTGGACTTTGGTGGAGTAGCCCGATGATCGGCAAGCCATATTGTATAAATGGATCTTCAAGAGGAAGACAGATGCTGATAGTAGTGTTACTATCTACAAAGATCGATTTGTCGCAAAAAAAAAGGTTTTTGACAAGTTCAAGGTGTTGACTACAATGAGTTTTTCTCAATTGTAGCGATGCTTAAGTCTGTCCGAATCATGTTAGCAATTGCCACAATTTATGAAATCTGGCAAATGGATGTCAAAACTGCATTCCTTAATGGTTTTCTTAAAAGAAGAGTTGTATATGATGGAACCAGAAGGTTTTGTCAATCCTAAAGGTGTTAACAAAATGTGCAAGCTCCGGCGATCCATCTATGGACTGGTGCAAGCATCTCAGAGTTGGAATAATACGCTTTGATAAGTTGATCAAAGCATATAGTTTTGTATAGACTTACGGTGAAGCCTGTATTTACAAGAAAGTGAGTGGGAGCACTACAACATTTCTGATAAGTATATGTGAATGACATATTGTTGATCGGAAATAATGTAGAATTATTCTGCAAAGCATGAAAGGATACTTGAATAAGAGTTTTTCAAAGAAAGACATCGGTGAAGCTGCTTACACATTGAGCATCAAGATCTATATAGATAGATCAAGACGATTGATAAGATTTTTCAATGAATACATACCTTGATAAATTTTTTAAATAGTTCAAAATGGAACAGTCAAAGAAGGAGTTCTTGCCTGTGTTGCAAAGGTATGAAATTGAGTAAGACTCAAATCCCGACCACAACAGAAAATAGAAAGAGAATGAAAAGTCATTCCCTATGCCTCAGTCATAGGTTCTATAAAATATGCTATGCTATGTACCAGACCTATTGTATACCTTGCTCTGAATTTGGCAAGGCAGTACAATAGTGACCTAGGAGTAGATCACTGGACATTGGTCAAGAATATCCTTAGTAAAGACTAAGGAGATGTTTCTCGATTATGGAGGTGATAAAAGAGTTTGTTGTAAAAGTTACATCAGTGCAAACTTTTACACTGATCCATATGACTCTAAGTCTCAACCTGGATACATATTGAAAGTGGGAGCAATTAGCTAGAGTAGCTCCGTGCAGAGCATTGTAGACATAGAATATTTGCAAAATACATACGGCTCTGAATGTGACAGACCCGTTGACTATGCTTCTCTCACGAGCAAAACATGATCACACCTTAGTACTCTTTGGGTGTTAATCACATAGCGATGTGAACTAGATTATTGACTCTAGTAAACCCTTTGGGTGTTGGTCACATGATGATGTGAACTATGGGTGTTAATCACATGATGATGTGAACTATCGATGTTAATCACATGGTGATGTGATCTAGATTATTGACTCTAGTGCAAGTGGGAGACCGAAGGAAATATGCCCTAGAGGCAATAATAAAGTTATTATTTATTTCCTTATATCATGATAAATGTTTATTATTCATGCTAGAATTGTATTAACCGGAAACATAATACATATGTGAATATATAGACAAACAGAGTGTCACTAGTATGCCTCTACTTGACTAGCTTGTTAATCAAAGATGGTTATGTTTCCTGACCATGGACAAAGAGTTGCTATTTGATTAACGGGATCACATCATTAGTTGAATGATCTGATTGACATGACCCATTCCGTTAGCTTAGCACCCGATCGTTTAGTATGTTGCTATTGCTTTCTTCATGACTTATACATGTTCCTATGACTATGAGATTATGCAACTCCCGTTTACCGGAGGAACACTTTGTGTGCTACCAAATGTCACAACGTAACTGGGTGATTATAAAGGTGCTCTATAGGTGTCTCCAAAGGTACTTGTTGGGTTGGCGTATTTCGAGATTAGGATTTGTCACTCCGAATGTCGGAGATGTATCTCTGGGCCCTCTCGGTAATGCACATCACTATAAGCCTTGCAAGCAATGTGACTAATGAGTTAGTTGCGGGATGATGCATTACGTAACGAGTAAAGAGACTTGCCGGTAACGAGATTGAACTAGGTATTGGATATCGACGATCGAATCTCGGGCAAGTAACATACCGATGACAAAGGGAACAACGTATGTTGTTATGCGGTTTGACCGATAAAGATCTTCGTCGAATATGTAGGAACCAATATGGGCATCCAGGTCCCGCTATTGGTTATTTTACCGAGAATGGTTCTAGGTCATGTCTACATAGTTCTCGAACCCGTAGGGTCCGCACGCTTAACGTTACGATGACAGTTTTATTATGAGTTTGTGAGTTTTGATGTACCGAAGGAGTTCGGAGTCCCGGATGAGATCGGGGACATGACGAGGAGTCTCGAAATGGTCGAGATGTAAAGATCGATATATTGGACGACTATATTCGGAGTTTGGAAAGGTTCCGAGTGATTCAGGTATTTATCGGAGTACCGGAGAGTTACGAGAATTCGCGGGGAGAAGTATTGGGCCTTATTGGGCCTGCGGAAAGAGAGAGGGCTGCACAGGGCAGGCGCGCACCCAAGGCCTAGTCCGAATTGGACTAGGGGAGGCCGCACCCTCCTTCCTTCCTTCTCTCTTCCCTTCCTTATCTCCTACTCCTACTACATGGAAGGACTCCTAGTTGGACTAGGAAAGGGAATCCTACTCGGTGGGAGTAGAACTCTCCATGGCGCCCCCTCCTAGGGCGGCCTCCTCCTCCCTCCCTCCTTTATATCACGGGGCGGGGGCACCCATAGACACACAAGTTGATCTACGGATCGTTCCTTAGCCGTGTCGGTGCCCCTTCCACCATATTCCACCTCGGTCATATCGTCGCGAGTTTAGGCGAAGCCTGCGCCGATAGAACATCATCATCGTCACCACGCCGTCGTCTTGTGGAACTCATCTTCGAGCTCGGCTGGATCGGAGACCGGAGATCGTCATCGAGTTGAGCGTGTCTTGAACTCGGAGGCTCCGTGACGTTCGGTGCTTGGATCGATCGGATCGTGAAGACGTCGACTACATCAACAGCGTTGTGATAACGCTTCCGCTTACGGTCTACAAGGGTACGTGGACATACACTCTCCCCTCTCGTTGCTATGCCATCACCATGATCTTGCGTGTGCGTAGGAAATTTTTGAAATTACTACATTCCCCAACATTCACCACCCAAGGTTTTGACGCTCGGTACAACAAACTCTTTGCAGCAGTGAACAAAGGGGGAAAAGACTCCTTAGCTAGGAATTTAAGCGAGAAGCACAAGTGGGCACGCGCTCATGACGATGGTGGTTGGCGATATGGCGACATGACGAGCAATCTCGTAGAATGTTTCAACAATGTGTTGAAGGGTGCTCGTGCTTTGCGGTGGCTGCAATAGTGGAGTACACCTTCTTCAAGCTTAATGAGTACTTTCAGAGGCATTCCGAAGAGACTGCAAAATGGATAGGTGAAAAAAAGGATTATCCGGAAAAGGTTGATGAATGGTTGCAGTTACAAGCAAGCAAGTCTTCACGGCAACAAGTTATCATATTCGATAGACTTGAAATGATCTATCAAATTGATGAGCCAAGTGGCACAACACGAGATGGTAGACAATATGGTGGTGCTGCATTTGAGGTGAAACCAAGACTTCGGTGGTGCCGGTCACGAGAGGCCTAGTAAGTATCATTGGCCATGCTCGCATTTGATAACGGCGAAGGCGAGAAACATACATGTTAATGATGGAAAAACCGTGAGGATGCAAGAGTTCCATGTGGAAGCTACTAGGTTGACATGGGCGCCAAGATTTCACCCTTTCTTGGACCAATCACAGTGGCCTGAGTACCATGGCCCTCATATTAGGCCAGACCCCCTTCTGAAGGTGGAGACGAAGGGTAGAAGGAGAACTAAGAGGTTCAGGGGTGATATGGATGACCTGGCTGGATACACTGGCATGAAACAATTTGGTAGCGGTCATTTCATGGAGGCTCCTGACATTATCAATTGTGGGGTGTGCGGTGAAGGGGGACACAATGAGCGGACATGCAATAATTAAGAAAACCAAAAAAAGAAAAACAAGTCGTGGAGGCGGCACCGATGGTGAAAGAGGTGGAAGAGGTAACGGTGGTGGTGGTCGAGGAAGCACGAGTGTCAGAGGTGGTAGTGGTGGTCGTAGAGGGAGCACAAGTGCTAGAGGTGCTAGTGTTCGTAGAGGGAGCACAAGTGCTAGAGGTGGTGGTCGAGCTAGCACAAGTGCTAGAGGTGGTGGTCGAGCAAAATATGCTATGATATGAGATGCAAATAACTAATCCACGAAAAGAAACTTTTATAATATATTGCGACTAACCTCCATCGTGCTCCTAAGAGTCCTCTCAGATAATGCACCACCAGGTGGATGACTCAGTGCAACATTGGCATCGTTGGCCTTGAAGCAACTCTACGCCCTGCAATTCATGAACACACCAAAATTATGTATTTGAAAGAAGACAACATGATGCAAGTATGTTAGAATAGGTCAAACAGACTACCATTTCGTCATGCATCGGTGCGTAGTCAACATGAGCCCCTCTGGTGTCTCTCACAGCCATGTTGAAGGTATGATAACCTTCTGCAGTCTCCGGGTCTTCAGACACCAACTCCGACCACTCCTCGTGAGTCCAACCTGGCTTCAGCTTTAACCGGTAACGATCCGCATACCACACTTGATACTTCTGATATGCTGATGATTGTGAGGTCTATTCTCTGATTGCACTAACGTGTCTCTTTGATTCCAAATTTCTATCCACGCACGGTGTTTGTTTGCCCAATCCGATATATCCTGATTGTTCCTTCGATCGAACCTACAAATGATGCACGGGACAAAGCATTAGCAAACATTGACTTATTCAATGCTCTACTACATACTCAAGGCATGCTTGCTTACCGATGCAGAGATAGCATTTCCTCCTTGCTCTCCTCAATTGGAATACCTTGTCTTTTTCCAAATTGTCTTGCCACACGGTCTACAAAGTGCCACTCGACTGCGAAGAAGCATATCATTGGGCACCTCGCCCGCCAAAGATGGCTATCACGCGTGCACATCTCATTAAGATCAAAGTCACGATCTTCCACATAAGGCAACCAATGTACCTGCAAAACAAAGAGATACATTGTTAGCTACATAAGTTTCATTCTTGACTAAATTTTATCTCATCGAACTTCTCAAAACCTACTCAGCAGTCAAGGTGTCCAGCTCGTTCATATAGCACTTGTATCGCACATGCGAGCTTCCTGTGTAGACTGTCACTTGTTTCCAAAAGTAAGCAAGCGTAGGGCGCCGATATGGATCATCATCATGCAACCCGTCATGATTACCCTGTGGGTTTGCCATGAGGGGGTTCTTCAAATCGGGCCATCCAACCGGGATCCGCTCCCACATCCACACGGATAGGCTCCAAACAAACCCAGACAATGAGGATGTACCTCCCTTCCTCCGACACGCCAAGTCAAGCTGCAATCAAACAAACATGTTAGATATGGAGGCGCATGACAAATGCAAGAAAAATGGTTGCAAATATCTCTTACCTGACGATACAAATATGCTAGTGCGGCCGAACCCCAGCTATACTGGGTATCCCAGTTATTAAGTGGCTCCAAGAACATCCAGAGGGCTGAGTTCCCGGTTGCATCTGAGAAGACTACCTTGGTTAGTACATACCAAAGATAGGCCCGCGCGTACTGCTGCACAACCACGTCATTGGCATCCTGAGAGCACGGGTTGGTGTTTCCTTTGACCATTTTTAGCCAAGAATGCCTCACTTTCGCGGTATCAGCCTTGCCTTCCTGAGGGCCCTCGGGCTGAACGCCAATTAAATCGGTAGTCCGTTCTCGCCAATTACCCACGCTGACACGACCGGTAACAGCTTGTCCGTTGATAGGAAGGCCGCTTATCATAGCCATGTCCTGTAGGGTCATCGTCATCTCCCCACATGGAAGGTGGAAGGAGTGAGTCTCCAGCCTCCAACAATCCACAAGTGCGGTCAGCGTCCCGTGGTTCACCGGCGGAGCGCGTCGCTTAAACTGCAACACGAATGGGAGAAGACCCAATCTCCGAATGTAAGGCTCATACCGCGGGTCATAATCAAAGTCATCAGCGGAATGACCCCTCATGCACATAGCAACTACAACCTGCAAATAAAGTGATGTTTTAATAATCAATACAAGAACACAAATGAGAAACAACGAAAATTGACCCAGTCTTGCTTCTTACCTGTCCATTCTCAATGGCACGAGCACGATGCTCCTTATCCCACTCATCGATTAATCCGTCATACCAAGGTCCATCACCATCCGCCATCCTACAAAAAAATTCACAAACATCTATGAATACATGAACAATATCAAACAATTTCCTTCTCCAAGTTTATGCCATATGAAAACACCATTCTTCTCAAACATAACCACATCATTTCTTTCTTCTACATATGCACACATATCATCTAGAGTACCAAATTTCACCATCAAATATATTTCATAATCATCATCCGCCATTCTATTGAACAAATCATGTCACACACAATAATCAAATTTCATCATCTCTTTTGCATAAAAAAATTTGCCATCTATATATTCAACTATATTGTCATTCCACTTCACATTTTTATCTTCTTCATATGCACACATAATTATTCTCAAACATACCAACATCATCTCAATCAAATAAATTTGTCAAATAATATGGTGTCACATATGCAAATACATATCATCTAGAGTACCAAATTTCACCATATCTTTTGCAAATATAGCATGCCAACAATAGGATTATCTACACATACACACATCATCTATCAAACCAAATATAGTATGCCAAAGTCTATTTTACATACACAAATCATATATTCATCACCCCTCTTAATTCAAAAAAAATCCTATGGACAACATATACACAAAACGGAATTGATTTTACCTACATGTTCAACTACACATCATCTACTGCCTACCTAATCATCTATCAACTACAAAAATTTCCTAAAAAAAACCATCTACTCATCTAACATCACCTAGTGTTGAATAATGCATCCAACCAAAGAGGGAAAACAAAAACAAATTAGAGGAATGGGGAGAATACCTCAAAGAAGCTTGGGGGTCGGATCTGTCGGTTTGAGGGTTGATGGAGTAGATCAAGGGGAGTGGTGGTGGGAGGGAGAGAAGGGGCGACGAACTGCCCCCTGTTCGTCGAACAGCCAGAGAAGATGAGATTGGGATGGGTGGGCTGGCCCCTCGGCGTTATCCACTTACCGGGGCCAGACGCCAGGGTCCCTGGCGTCTGGCCCCTTTGCCACGCCGGCGGTCAGCGGGCACGCAGGCGGTCTGAGCCGAGGGCGACGCCAGGTACTGGCGTCGCTGTAACCAGACGCCATGGACCTTGGCGTCACCGAAAAAGGTCAGAAACGAAATTTTATTTGGAACGAGGTCAAATCGGGATTTTCTTTGCACAATGGGTCAGAACAGTAATATTGTCCACACAGGCTTCCCCTCCATATTTCAGCAACATCGTGCGTACGCGAACAGGTGGACCAGCGGGAAGCCACTGAGCTGGCTTCCAAGATATCGTCGATGGCTCCTGAGGGCATCTCCAAGGCTGCACCGCAAACCGTCTCTAAGAGCAACTCCAATGGGACGATCCATTTCGTCCACCCGCGTATGTTTGGATTGGCGCGGACAAAAATGGCGGCACAACGCCGACCTAAACTCAAATCGTGTCCGCCTCGCGTCCGCGTCAACCCATTTCCGGCCCAAAATTGCGCCTGGAATGCGTCGGCGCGGACGCGAAGCGGACGCGCCGCGCGTTCCCACCTGGCGGCCACCCAACCGCCATCGGTCGTCTTATTTATGATGACCATCGACAGCGGGCCCACGCGTCAGCCAGTGCGCGCGTCCTTTTTTAACCACGCGTGCGGTGGGGTCGGCCTCATCCACTTCGCCCGTCCACATCTGGCCCCCACCACTCCCTTTGCTTCCTCGCTGGCGACCGCAAACCCTAGTGCCCCCATGGGCCTCTTCGGCAACAGCAAGGGCAAGGGCACCCCCGACGCCTCGTCATCCCGTGCTCCCCCTCCCCCTCTACCGCCGGCGCGTTTTCGCCCTGAACGCCGGCGCCTGCACATCCCGGTGCGCCAAGCGCGGTGGCACTGGGAGTACAAGCAGCCCCTCCCCTACCCCGACGTGACGCTGCCGCACCATTAGCATTTGGATCCAAACCGGATCCCTGTGCCGGCGGTTCCACGAACCTAGCGGGCGCACAACGATGAGGTGCGCCAGCGCCGTGCGCTGCTCACACCGGAGCAGCGTCGGCTGCCCGAGTACACCACCGACTATCCCAACTGGGAGGCCTGGTTCGCCCTTGAACACGAGGAGCAACGGCGCTCGGGTGTCGATGCTGTCCCGCCGCCGTTCCCACCGCCACCCCGAAGGTAGAGCCGGAGGACATGGAGACAGAGGCAGAGTACCAAGCCGCCCTCGAGGAGGCCCTGCAGCACGCGCTGGAGGCTAGCCGCATCGACGAGGACGCGCACTAGGATGGGCTGGAGCAAGCCCTTGCCCTGTCTGCGGCGGGGGACTCCGTCCACAGCCCGCTCTTCGTGCCGCCGCCTCCATCATCGCCGCCCGTCCAGCCCGAGCCGGAGCCAGAGCCGGAACCGTCGCGTAAGCGCTCCCCGCCTCCACCCACTTGGCCGGAGGAGGCCTACTCGTGGATGGGCCAGTACCGCGAGTGGGTGAGCGTGCCTCCCGTCCACTTCGCCACTACGCCGTAGGAGGAGGCGGCCCACCTCGAGCAATGGAAGGAGCACTGGCTCCGCCAGGAGCAGGCCGACAGCGAGGAGCAGATGCGCTATGAGGCCATGCTCCAACGCGATGCGGAGGCGCTCCGGCCTGAGGAGGAGGAGGAGGAGCGCGCGTGGCTTGCCGCAATGCCGCCGCCCCAGCAGACGCCGGAGGAGGCTGCCCTAGCAGCGTACCAGGCGGCATTCGGGTGGGCTGGGCCTGCTCCGGTCTTCATCGACCTCACCAACGACGGCGGCGGTGAGGGCAAGGGCAAGCGCAAGGCCAACGACGTTTAGGGCAGCGTGCGGGGCGGGAGCAGGCGGGCGCTGACTTTTTTTTAATGTTTTATTTAATGTTTATTAGATTTAGGTGGACTTTGGCTGGCGTTTGACACACCACTTTATGTTTAATTATGTTTATTTCATGCAACTTGTTTTTTTCCACGCCGGCACATTTGGGTCGGCCTCCCCGTTGGGCGGTCAAGCCGGCCCATTTTAAAATGCGGATGCGCACGTTCGCCTGGCCGACCCAAATGGACAAAAAGCGGACAAAGCGTGCATCCGTTTGGGTCACCCCGTTGGAGTTGCTCTAAAGAACGTTCTGCCGCAAACGTATGTGAAGCCGTCTACGCGTCCGAATCCCGCAAACCGGCACCATACCAGGACGAGATTTGCGGGCGTCTGAATTCGGGCCATGTAAGCGTCCGCTCACTCGCGCATCCGTTTCACTTGTGCCTCTGCACTGGGCGCCGCATTAATGTGATCCACAACGGATGTGACCGGACACTGCAGCATACTACCGAAATGCGCGGCATTCAAGCGGTGTGGTGATCAAGAGCGGACGCCACGCCGCGTTAATGCCGGCTTAGAGCGGGGCGACGGGACGGATTCCTACTACATTGGAGTCGGCTTCTCGTCCGTCCGACTGCCCGACATTGAACTTGTGCGGCGAGCGAGAAACCCACTCTAGGCACCCTCATTCAAACCGGCGCTTGACCTGGCCGCCGCCCGAAATATAGGCACAGATGCGCACAGCAAAAACTGCACCACCTCCGCTTCCCTTACTCCTCCATTCACAAGCGTGGGCTCACCTCCACTTCCAAGACAACCGTCGACACAATGACAGCGAGAGGCACAACCGTGGACGGGAACGCGACCAACGTCGGTAGCCCCGAGTCCTTCGCGCCATGCTGCAACGTCCATGCTGATTGTCGACCTCTTAAGAAGACTAGGAGGTGTGGCACGTTCGTGACCATGTTAGATGAAGAGCATGTAGAGTAGGGCAAATTTTGCTATGTATCTATATTAATAAAATGACTTATCCACTTTTATTTGATGCATCGAGTTGGATGGCAACCTCCCGTATCCGCGTCCGCGTGCGTTTAGTGTTTCTGATGACAGGTACACCGTTGGAGATGCTTGAGTTGTGTGATATTGGAAGAAAGCTGAGTCTTGAGAGACCTATAGAGGATGTTGGGTTTGTTGGCGACAGTGCAGACTACCGTAAGATCCCTTAGAGGGTAGCGTGTGTAACCGAAAGTACTAGAGGGGGGTTCTCACGGGTGGTTTACCCAGGTTTGAGCCCTCATGGTGAGGTAATACCCTTCGTCCTGCTTTGTTATGTATTGATGTGCGAGCAAATAGTATGACTACCAAGAGTTCTTTCTATGGAATAGGATGTGAAACACCTACCTCGCCTTATATAAGAGTCGAGATCTAGGGTTTACAAGGCTCCTAACCAACCTCGTGTGTAAGGGCTCCTTAGCTTGAATGCCAAGATGGAGCTCTTGTTCCGAGTCATGGGCCCCAGGACTGCCTCTTGGATCCGTGTTGTTACCAGCCCTGGGTCGTGAGGTTGGCCCAATACCAGGCATTTTGGCCGATGGGCCACCCCCATGAAGGAACTATGCCCTAGAGGCAATAATAAAGTTGTTATTTTATATTTCCTTATTCATGATAAAGGTTTATTATTCATGCTAGAATTGTCTGTGTGAATACATAACCAAACATAGTGTCCCTAGTAAGCCTCTACTAGACTAGCTCGTTGATCAAAGATGGTTCAGGTTTCCTAACCATGGACATGAGTTGTCATTTGATGGGATCACATAATTAGGAGAATGATGTTATGGACAAGACCCATCCGTTAGCTTAGCATAATGATTGTTCAGTTTTATTGCTATTGCTTTCTTCATGTCAAATACATATTCCATCGACTATGAGATTATGCAACTCTCAGATACCGGAGGAATGCCTTGTGTGCTATCAAACGTCACAACGTAACTTGGTGATTTATAAAGATGCTCTACAGGTATCTCCGAAGGTGTCTGTTGAGTCGGCATAGATCAAGATTAGGATTTGTCACTCCGAGTATCGGAGAGGTATCTCTGGGCCCTCTCAGTAATACACACCATAAGCTTGCAAGCAAACGACTAAGGAGTTAGTCACGAGATGATGTATTATGGAACAAGTAAAGAGACTTGCCGGTAACGAGATTGAACTAGGTATGAAGATACTGATGATTGAATCTCGGGCAAGTAACATACCGATGGACAAAGGGAATTATGTATGTTGTCATAACGGTTCGACCGATAAAGATCTTTGTAGAATATGTAGTAGCCAATATGAGAATCCAGGTTCCGCTATTGATTATTGACTGGAGAGGTGTCTTGGTCATGTCTACATAGTTCTCGAACCCATAGGGTCCGCACGCTTAGCGTTCGATGACGATATAGTATTATATGAGTTATGTGGTGACCAAATGTTGTTCGGAGTCCCGGATGAGATCACGGACATGATTAGGAGCCTCGAAATGGCCAAGAGGTAAAGATTGATATGTAGGACGATGGTATCCGGACACCGAAAGTGTTCCGGAGGGTACCAGGTACATATCGGGTCACCGAAAGGGGTTCCAGGTGTAACGCCCTGGATTCGATGCGCCAGGTGTCTTCCAGTTATTCGCCGTCTTTGCCATGTCATTTGCTTGCGTGTTGCACTTTGCCATGTCATCATCTGCATTTCATATCATGTCATCATGTGCATTTCATTTTGCATACGTGTTCGTCTCATGCATCCGAGCATTTTCCCCATTGTTCGTTTTGCATTCCGGCACTCCTATGTCATCCGGCGCCCCCTTTTGCCTCTTTTCGCGTGCGGGTATTAAACTTTCTCGGAATGGCCCGAGGTTTGCCAAGCGGCCTTGGTACATCACCGGTAGACCGCCTGTCAAGTTTCATGCCATTTGGAGTCCGTTTGATACTCCAACAGTTAACCGGGTAACCGTAAAAGCCCCTTTCTCTTTGCAGCCCAACACCCCTCCAAAGTGGCCCAAAACCCAGCAAACTCCCCTCCATGCTCTCCGCCGTTCGATCACGATCACGTGGCCGAAAACCGCACCTCATTTGGACTCTCCTAGGTCCCTCTACCTATATAAACGTCCCTCCCCTTCCATTTTCGCGGATGAATCCCGGTCCAAACCCTAGGAATTCCCCTCGCACTGCCGGACGTTTCTTCTCCCACCGGCGGACATGTCCGCCGCCGCCCTTCAGCCAATCACGCCGCCACGTGTCCCGTCGCCTCTCGCGCCGCCACCCTCCGCGCTTGGGCCCCGCGCGAGCTGTCGCGAGCCCGCGACGAGCCCATCCGGGCCCGAGCACCGCCGCCGTGCACGCCTCCGCCGCCCGGCCCGTCCGGCCTCGCCCGGAACTCTTGCCGCCGCCGCCCTTCGCCGCCTCGTCGCGAACTCCGCCACCGGCCGCCGTCGCCGGCGCTGGCGCCTCCGTTGTCCCACCACCGTCGGGCCTCGCCCCTGCGCCCGCGCCTCGCCTCCGCCGCCCGCGGGTCGCGCCGCCCGGTACCCTCCGCCCCGCCGCCGTCCTACCTACGCCGCCGCCGCCGTTCTCCCGCTCCGCCCTCTGCCGCTGTGGTTTCCGCGCCAGGGTGCCGCCAGGAGCTCGCCGGCCGTCCTCTCCGGCCATGCCCCTGGCGCCGCGCTCCTCCCTCCTCACCGCGCCGCCCTCGCCGACCCCCTCCTTGCCTCGCCGGAGCCGAGCTCGTCGGAGCTCTACTCCGGCCGGATCCGAAGAAGGTGGATGAGATCCACCATGCCGCCAAACCAAACACGCATCCCCACGCCCGGATCCCTCCATCCCGGGATCTCCTCGTCCCACGTTGACTTTCGCGGAGGTAAAAAAAACTGCTAAGTCCCAGATCTGTGACATTATCATGCCATGTTCATCATGCTATATCTCTGCATCCGTAGCTCCGTTTCGTGCGTGTAATATGTCAAATTGTTTGTCTCAACGAGTACTTTTCATTCCATTGCATCATTTTCATTTGAGCTCATCTTGATGCCCGAAATGCTGTTGGAAGAGTGCATGTTGATGTTGATCTGTTGGAACTGTTATAACTTGCTCATTTGTCATTTTTGCCATGATTGATGTGTGCACCCTATGAGGTTGATGTCTTCATGTGTTTTGATCTATGCCATGCCATCTTTCCAGGGGTGTATGCCATGTATTTTTGTGATCAATGTGGTGACTAGCACAAGCATGCAAACTAGGCTTCGTGATATTGCTGATTTTAGTCCCTGTTCTGCTGTTATTTTGATGCCATGTAAACTTGATGCTACAGAGAGATCCATGCATATTTTGAGATACTTCAGTAAGGGTGTTTTGAACATATGGTTATTGTCTATCCATTCATGCCCTTGTTTGCAATTATGGAGTAGCCTAGCATGTCACTTGAGTGCTCTACTTTTGCTTCAAAATGTTTCCTGGCAGATTGTTTACATGTTATTCAATTTGGCCAAGGTTGCTATATTTGATCCTTGCATGCTATGGACTTGTTCTTGACATGCCTTCTTGATGATGCTATGCTTATATTGTCATGCAATGACTTGTGGTGAGTGATTCAAGCTTGTTAAGTAGTGTACTTGCTATTGCTGTTTTCCTGACAGATTCTGTTATATTTTGTTGCTATATAAACATGCTTCTACTAGTCATTTAGTGCATTATTCTGGAGATGTTCACTAAACATGTTTTGATCTACATGTTATGACCTATGCATCCGTGCCCCTGTTTGCATTTATCGCTTGCTGTAGATTGTTCATATCTTGCTCCAAAGTTGCTTGATAATGTTGCTATCAGCCTGTTAACATTAAGTTCACTAGTTCCCATGTATTTTGCTAGTGTTCCATGCACCCTATGACCTTTCTCTTGCCATGCTTAACTTCACAAACATGTCTTCTTACTGTTGGTTGCCTTGCCATGACATGTATTGCTATGTGGTGAGTGGTACAAGCTCACCAACATGCCTACTTATTGTTGTTTCTGCCATGTTTGAATCTGTAATATAACTTGCCATGTTTACATGGGTGCCATCATATTTTCTGTTCCTTTTTGGCTCATGGTCAGTAAGGGACTTTTGATCTATGCAATTAGTAGATTCATACCATGCCTTTGTTTGCCATGATAAGTTCCTGTAACATGTTGTTTCACAGCTCTAAACATTGCAACCTGATGTTATTTCTGCTAAAGTCTGAATTGTTATTATTTGCAATCTTACCATGTGTGTTTGAGCATGTTCTAGTTGTTTCTGGAGATAGCTCAGTGTTCATGTTTTGTTATGCTTTACCTGTACTTCATGCCCATGCCTTTTTTTATTATGTTGGGGTGTTGTAGCATATTGTTTTGATGCTTGTAAGATGCCTAGTTGCTGTTATGGACAGATTGTTGTTATGACTTGTATAGAGTGTATCTGTTGAACCGTTGCTCCGTTTTGAGTGTGCTCTATATGAAACTTGCTTGATTTTGCATGTAGTTTCATATTATCATGTTGCATCCTTGTTTTGAGGTGTTTGCTTGATGTTTGTATGCATTTTGCATCAATGCCATGCTTAACTTGTTTTGCTCATATCTTCTAGGCCGTAGCTCCGAATCAAATGAACTTTATATGTAACTTGACTAGAATTTCATGTAAATCATCTTGGTGCATCTTAACTTGCTGTTTAACAACTTGAACATAAGGTGTATTCAGATCTGGACCCATTTCAAAATTTGCATATGAGGACTTACCGGAATTGTTATATGTTGTTTCCGGCCTCATTTAAACTTGCCTTGATGTGTTGTTCTTGTTTGCATCATCTCTTGCCATGAGTAGCTTCATGTAGCTTTGTCATGCATCATGCTTGTTGTGCATCATGTCTTGTCTATGTGTGGTGTGTTTACCATGTTGTGTGCTTCTTCTCGATAGTTCCCGTTTCGTTGCGATCGCGAGGATGCGTTCGTCTACGTGTGGTTCGTCTTCGTGGCTTCATCTTCTTCATGGACTCGTTCTTCTTCCTTGCGGGATTTCAGGCAAGATGACCGCTACCATGGATCTCACTACTATCATTGCTATGCTAGTTGCTTCGTTCTATCGCTATGCTACGTTACCTATCTTTTGCTCTTCAAGTCTCCCAAATTTCCATGAACCTCTAACCTTTGACACCATTCCTAGCCAACCGTTGTTTGGCTATGTTACCGCTTTGCTCAGCCCCTCTTGTAGCGTTGCTAGCTGCAGGTGAAGTTGAAGATTTCTCCATGGTGGACAGGGTTATGTTGGGATGTCACAATATCTCTTATACTATTAATGCATCTATATATTTGGTAAAGGGTGGAAGGCTCGGCCTTATGCCTGGTGTTTTGTTCCACTCTTGCCGCCCTAGTTTCCATCATACCGGTGTTATGTTCCCGGATTTTGCGTTCCTTACGCGGTCGGGTGGTTTATGGGACCCTTCTGACAGTTCGCTTTGAATAAAACTTGTCCAGCAAGGCCCAACCTTGGTTTTACCATTTGCCTCACCACCACCTATACCCTTCCTTGGGTCGGCCAACCCAAGGGTCATCTTTATTTAGCCCCCGGTCCAAGCTTGTCTAAGTGTTGGTCGAACCGAGCCGCTTCTTGAGGCCACCTCGGGAAACTTCAAGTCTGGTTTTACTCAGTGCTTTGTCTCATCGGTGTTGCCCTGAGAACGAGATATGTGCAGCTCCTATCCGGATTGTCGGCGCATCGGGCGGTCTTGCTGGTCTTGTTTTACAATTGTTGAAATGTCTTGTAAACCGGGATTCCGAGACTGATCGGGTCTTCCTGGGAGAAGGTCTATTCCTTCGTTGATCGCGAGAGCTTGTCATGGGCTAAGTTGGGACACCCTGCGGTATAAACTTTCGAGAGCCGTGCCTGCGGTTATGTGGCAGATGGGAATTTGTTAATGTCGGTTGTAGATAACTTGACACGGATCCGAATTAAATTGCATCAACCGTGTGTGTAGCCGTGATGGTCTCTTCTCGGCGGAGTCCGGGAAGTGAACACGGTTTCTGTGTTATGTTTGGCGTAAGTAGGTGTTCAGGATCACCTATTGATCATTGCTAGCTTCACGACCATTCCTTTGCTTCTCTTCTTGCTCTCATTTGCATATGTTAGCCACCATATCATGCTTAGCCGCTGCTGCAACCTCACCACTTTACCCCTTCCTTTCCCATTAAGCTTTGCTAGTCTTGATACCCATGGTAATGGGACTGCTGAGTCCTCGTGGCTCACAGATTACTACAACAATAGTTGCAGGTACAGGTTTATGCGATGATCATGACGCGAGAGCGATGTTTGCTTGCATTGAGTTCTTCTTCTGCTTCTTCGTTCAGGGGATAGGTTCCAGGTCGGCAGCCTGGGCTAGCAGGGTGGATATTGTTTGAGTTTCTGTTTATGATTCATCCATAGTCGGATGTTGTTCTTGTATGTTGTATTGTTGTATTCATGTGACATTGTATGTATTGGATGTATCCCCACTATTATGTAATGTTGATGTAATGATATCCACCTTGCAAAAGCGTCTTCAAGATGCGCTTCTATCCTTGGTGGGACCTTCGAGTTCCTTTAGGATAGGGTCGCATCTTGGGCGTGACAAATTGGTATCAGAGCCTCGACCGACCCTAGGAGCCCCTTGATTGATCGTGTAGTTTGGCCGTTGTCGAGTCTAGAAGAAAACTGTTTTCTGAGTCTAGTTATATCAGAGAGTAGGAATTATTTTTACTCCTCTGCCCCTTCGTCGCTCTGGTGAGGAATCTTGACGTAGGTGTTTTGAATTACTCCTCTTCCCCTTCAAATTTTTTCTTTAGGATCACGCAGTTGGTTTTCCGATCGTTGTTCCCCAGCTCTTTTATCCGGTGCATTTCTCGTCAAGTTGACTCGAGCCTCTTCATCGTTGCCAAGTTCAATCCTCAGTTGTTTTCTTTTCCCACCCGCCCACCCTTTTTCTCCTCAGAACAGGAGTCCGTAATCGAGTATCCATCATACTCGTGCGAAGTCTTTGCCTTCTTTCCTCAATGATTTCAACCGGTGTTTTTCTCTCCAAGATATTCGTTGGTTCTCCCTTCCAGTTGCCTGTGTTTTACCGCCCTCCCACCCTCTTCTTCCCGGATCCTGAGTCTGTTTCGAGCATCGATTTCATTCGTGCGGAGCCTCTTCATTCTTTCATCAATTGTTTCAACCGGTGATTTCTTGTCTAGTTTGTCATTCTTCATCTCTTTTTCTTCTTAGGTGGACTCAATTCTAGTTTTCGGGATGATCATATTCTTTTCCTCAGCTCAAGTGTTCTCCTTGCTCGTGTGCCTCTCGCCATTCAATCATTCCGGAGTTCAAGACATCTCAGAGATTCGTCTGTGTTCGAATTAATTCGAGGTTGTCACCTCATTCAAATATTTCAATTGTTCCGGTGCATCTTTTATCTGTTCAACATCCTTTCCAACGGTGTTTTCTCTTTAGTGGGCCCTAACCCACAGGTCTTTTCGCAGGATCTTACCTGACTCTTCTGATTTCCCGGAGCTATTGTCATATTCTTTTCAATTCTGACATAAGTATGAATTTCATCAGTCAGATGCTTTTCCAAAATCGATTTCAAATTCTTTTCATTGTTGGCTCAACCCCTTCGCTTTTCATTCTTCCGGAGTATCTCAGGAATTTTGGTGGTTTTCTCGCCGTCATTTGAAGATCGAAGAAGAGTTTTTCCTCTAAATCTTGTCCATTCTCCCAGATATTCGTGGTGCTAGCTTGATGTTATCCTCTCAAATTGTTTTCCAGTCGTGCAAATTCTTTTCACCCATCCGGAGCATGTCAGGAGTTGTTTTTCCATTTCTTTTCACCGGAGGCCATCATTCCAGTTATCTTTCTCTATTTATCCCGGTGCTTCGTTCAAGTTTTCTTTTATCAGCTCAGGATCTCTTCGTTCTTTTCATTCAACTCCTTCAATTCTTTCCGGAGGTTTTATGTCATGTCTTCATCAAGTATCATTCCATCCTCTCAAGCTCGTGTTCTATTCTTTCCTTGTCCCAGCCGAAGTGCTTCCTAAATCCTTTCAGTCTTATTCGTTTCTTTTCTCATTCTAACCACTTCGGTTAGAACGAGTGCTTTCATAGTCTATCTGATTCTGTGAGCTTTCGATTCTCGTCATTCTCGTCGTTCCTCTCTTCTTCTCGAGGGCTCTCGATTCTTTGTTTCTTCTCTTGAGTTCTTGTTTCACCTCATCCCTTTTTCCTTCCGTCTTGGTCCTAAGATCTCGGGACGAGATCTCTTGTTAGTGGAGGAGTGTTGTAACGCCCCGGATTCGATGCGCCAGGTGTCTTCCAGCTATTCGCCGTCTTTGCCATGTCATTTGCTTGCGTGTTGCACTTTGCCATGTCATCATCTTCATTTCATATCATGTCATCATGTGCATTTCATTTTGCATACGTGTTCGTCTCATGCATCCGAGCATTTTCCCCGTTGTCCGTTTTGCATTCCGGCACTCCTATGTCATCCGGCGCCCCCTTTTGCCTCTTTTCACGTGCAGGTATTAAACTTTCTCGGAATGGCCCGAGGTTTGCCAAGCGGCCTTGGTACATCACCGGTAGACCGCCTGTCATGTTTCGTGCCATTTGGAGTCCGTTTGATACTCCAACGGTTAATCGGGTAACCGTAAAAGCCCCTTTCTCTTTGCAGCCCAACACCCCTCCAAAGTGGCCCAAAACCCAGCAAACTCCCCTCCATGCTCTCCGCCGTTCGATCACGATCGCGTGGCCGAAAACCGCACCTCATTTAGACTCTCCTAGCTCCCTCTACCTATATAAACGTCCCCCCCTTCCATTTTCGCGGATGAATCCTGGTCCAAACCCTAGGAATTCCCCTCGAGCCGCCGGACGTTTCTTCTCCCACCGGCGGACATGTCCACCGCCGCCCTTCAGCCAATCACGCTGCCACGTGTCCCCGTCGCCTCTCGCGCCGCCACCCTCCGCCGCCAGCCCACGCGAGCCCGTCGCGGGCCCGCACGAGCCCATCCGGGGACCGGCGCCGCCGCCCGTGCCCGCCTCCGCCGCCGGCCCGTCCGGCCTCGCCGAACTCTTTCGCCGCCGCCGCCCTTCGCCGCCTCGTCGCGAACTCCGCCACTGCCGCCATCGCGGTGCCGGCGCCTCCGTCATCCCACCACCGTCGAGCCTCGTCCCTGCGCCCGCGCGCCTCGCCTCCGCCGCCCGCCGGTCGC
Organism: Aegilops speltoides; assembly: GCA_021437245.1. Taxonomy (NCBI): domain Eukaryota; kingdom Viridiplantae; phylum Streptophyta; class Magnoliopsida; order Poales; family Poaceae; genus Aegilops; species Aegilops speltoides. The sequence continues at coordinate 317,633,952 of CM038145.1, read as the reverse complement.
GCGCCGGTACCCTCCGCCCGCCGCCGTCCTACCTACGCCGCCGCCGCCGTTCTCCCGCTCCGCCCTCTGCCGCTGTGGTTTCGCGCCAGAGCACCACCAGGAGCTCGCCGACCGTCCTCTCTGGCCGTGCCCCGGGCGCCGCGCTCCTCCCTCCTCACCGCGCCGCCCTCGTCGCCCCCTCCTCGCCTCGCCGGAGCCGAGCTCGCCAGAGCTCTACTCCGGCCGGATCCGAAGAAGGTGGATGAGATCCACCGTGCCGCCGAACCAAACACGCGTCCCCACGCCCGGATCCCTCCGTCCCGGGATCTCCTCGTCCCGCGTTGACTTTCGCGGAGGTAAAAAAAACTGCTAAGTCCCAGATCTGTGACATTATCATGCCATGTTCATCATGTTGTATCTCTGTATCCGTAGCTCCGTTTCATGCGTGTAATATGTCAAATTGTTCGTCTCAACGAGTACTTCATTTCATTCCATTGCATCATTTTCATTTGAGCTCATCTTGATGCCCGAAATGCTGTTGGAAGAGTGCATGTTGATGTTGATCTGCTGGAACTGTTATAACTTGCTCATTTGTCATTTTTGCCATGATTGATGTGAGCATCCTATGAGGTTGATGTCTTCATGTGTTTTGATCTATGCCATGCCATCTTTCTAGGGGTGTATGCCATGTATTTTTGTGATCAATGTGGTGACTAGCACAAGCATGCAAACTAGGCTTCGTGATATTGCTGATTTTAGTCCTTGTTCTGCTGTTATTTTGATGCCATGTAAACTTGATGCTACAGAGAGATCCATGCATATTTTGAGATACTTCAGTAAGGGTGTTTTCAACATATGGTTATTGTCTATCCATTCATGCCCTTGTTTGAAATTATGGAGTAGCCTAGCATGTAATTTGAGTGCTCTACTTTTGCTTCAAAATGTTTCCTGGCAGATTGTTTACATGTTATTCAATTTGGCCAAGGTTGCTATATTTGATCCTTGCATGCTATGGACTTGTTCTTGACTTGGTTTGTTTAACAAACATGCCTTCTTGATGATGATATGCTTATATTGTCATGCAATTACTTGTGGTGAGTGATTAAAGCTTGTTTAGTAGTGTACTTGCTGTTGCTGTTTTCCTGACAGATTCTGTTATATTTTGTTGCTATATAAACATGCTTCTACTAGTCATTTAGTGCATTATTCTGGAGATGTTCACTAAACATGTTTTGATCTACATGTTATGCCCTATCCATCCATGCCCCTGGTTGCATTTATAGCTTTCTGTACATTGTTCATATCTTGCTCCAAAGTTGCTTGATAATGTTGCTATCAGCCTGTTAACATTAAGTTCACTAGTTCCCATGTGTTTTGCTAGTGTTCCATGCACCCTATGACCTTGCTCTTGCCATGCTTAACTTCACAATAATGTCTTCTTACTGTTGGTTGCCTTGTCATGCCATGTATTGCTCTGTGGTGAGTGGTACAAGCTCACCAACATGCCTACTTATTGTTGTTTCTGCCATGTTTGAATCTGTAATATAACTTGCCATGTTTACATGGGTGCCATCATATTTTCTAATCCTTTTTGGCTCATGGTGAGTAAGCGACTTTTGATCTATGCAATTAGTAGATTCATGCCATGCCTTTGTTTGCCATGATAAGTTCCTGTAACATGTTGTTTCATAGCTCTAAACATTGCAACCTGATGTTATTTCTGCTAAAGTCTGAACTGTTATTATTTGCAATATTACCATGTGTGTTTGAGCATGTTCTAGTTGTTTCTGGAGACAGCTCAGTGTTCATGTTTTGTTATGCTTTACCTGTACTTCATGCCCATGCCTTTTGTTATTATGTTGGGGTGCTGTAGCATATTGTTTTGATGCTTGTAAGATGCCTAGTTGTTGTTATGGATAGATTGTTGTTATGACTTGTATAGAGTGTATCTATTGAACCGTTGCTCCGTTTTGAGTGTGCTCTATATGAAACTTGCTTGATTTTGCATGTAGTTTCATATTATCATGTTGCATCCTTGTTTTGAGGTGTTTGCTTGATGTTTGTATGCATTTTGCATCAATGCCATGCTTAACTTGTTTTGCTCATATCTTCTAGGCCGTAGCTCCGAATCAAATGAACTTTATATGTAACTTGACTAGAATTTCGTGTAGATCATCTTGGTGCATCTTAACTTGCTGTTTAACAACTTGAACATAAGGTGTATTCAGATCTGGACCCATTTCTAAATTTGCATATGAGGACTTACCGGAATTGTTATATGTTGTTTCCGGCCTCATTTAAACTTGCCTTGATGTGTTGTTCTTGTTTGCATCATCTCTTGCCATGAGTAGCTTCATGTAGCTTTGTCATGCATCATGCTTGTTGTGCATCATGTCTTGTCTATGTGTGGTGTGTTTACCATGCTGTGTGCTTCTTCAAGATAGTTCCCGTTTTGTTGCGATCGTGAGGATGCGTTCGTCTACGTGTGGTTCGTCTTCGTGGCTTCATCTTCTTCATGGACTCGTTCTTCTTCCTTGTGGGATTTCAGGCAAGATGACCGCTACCCTGGATCTCACTACTATCATTGCTATGCTAGTTGCTTCGTTCTATCGCTATGCTGCGTTACCTATCTTTTGCTCTTCAAGCCTCCCAAATTTCCATGAACCTCTAACCTTTGACACCATTCCTAGCCAACCGTTGTTTGGCTATGTTACCACTTTGCTCAGCCCCTCTTATAGCGTTGCTAGCTGCAGGTGAAGTTGAAGATTTCTCCATGGTGGACAGGGTTATGTTGGGATATCACAATATCTCTTATACTATTAATGCATCTATATATTTGGTAAAGGGTGGAAGGCTCGGCCTTATGCCTGGTGTTTTGTTCCACTCTTGCCGCCCTAGTTTCCGTCATACCAGTGTTATGTTCCCGGATTTTGCGTTCCTTACGCGGTCGGGTGATTTATGGGACCCCCCTGACAGTTCGCTTTGAATAAAACTTGTCCAGCAAGGCCCAACCTTGGTTTTACCATTTGCCTCACCACCACCTATACCCTTCCCTTGGGTCGGCCAACCCAAGGGTCATCTTTATTTTAGCCCCGGGCGGTGCTTGTCTAAGTGTTGGTCGAACCGAGCTTCTGTGGGCCACCTCGGGAAACTTCAAGTCTGGTTTTACTCGTAGCCTGTCTCATCCGGTGTTGCCCTGAGAACGAGATATGTGCAGCTCCTACCGGGATTGTCGGCGCATTGGGCGGTCTTGCTGGTCTTGTTTTACCATTGTTGAAATGTCTTGTAAACCGGGATTCCGAGACTGATCGGGTCTTCCTGGGAGAAGCTCTATTCCTTCGTTGATCGCGAGAGCTTGTCATGGGCTAAGTTGGGACACCCATGCAGGGTATAAACTTTCGAGAGCCGTGCCCGCCGTTATGTGGCAGATGGGAATTTGTTAATGTCCGGTTGTAGATAACTTGACACCAGATCCGAATTAAAACGCATCAACCGTGTGTGTAGCCGTGATGGTCTCTTCTCGGCGGAGTCCGGGAAGTGAACACGGTTTCTGTGTTATGTTTGACGTAAGTAGGTGTTCAGGATCACCTATTGATCATTGCTAGCTTCACGACCGTTCCTTTGCTTCTCTTCTCGCTCTCATTTGCGTATGTTAGCCACCATATCATGCTTAGTCGCTGCTGCAACCTCACCACTTTACCCCTTCCTTTCCCATTAAGCTTTGCTAGTCTTGATACCCATGGTAATGGGATTCTTTGAGTCCTCGTGGCTCACAGATTACTACAACAACGATTGCGGTACAGGTTTATGCGATGATCTTGACGCGAGAGCGATGTTGGCTTCGTTGAGTTCTTCTTCCGCTTCTTCGTTCGGGGATAGGTTCGGTCGGCAGCTTTGGGCTAGCGAGTGGATATTGTTTGAGTTTACATTTATGATTCATCCGTAGTCGGATGTTGTTCTTGTATGTTGTATTGTTGTATTCATGTGACATTGTATGTATTGGATGTATCCCCACTATTATGTAATGTTGATGTAATGATATCCACCTTGCAAAAGCGTCTTCAAGATGCGCTTCTATCCTTGGTGGGACCTTCGAGTTCCTTTAGGATAGGGTCGCATCTTGGGCGTGACACCAGGCACCCCCGGCAAAAGATATGGGCCTTATGGGCCAAGAGGGGAAACGCACCAGCCACAAGGGGATGGTGCGTGTGGCACCCCGGCTCAAAGAAACTGGAACGCCCCATAGTCCAACCCAGAGATCGAGATGAAGTCTTCTGAAATACGACACTGCTTGACATACAACAAATCAGATCTTATTACAAAGGATGAATACAAAGGTCTGATGTTTCAAAGGTTCACATCAGCACGTCGACACTACGCCTGCGATACTACCCTTGCTCTATGCTAGCAGCGGAACAACTCGTAGCAGCGCAAACTTTCTAGCAGTGGAACAACGACGAAGGTGGTGAACTCCACTCCGCACGGACTCTGGCTGGGACACGATCTAGCTCGCATGAACGGAAACCTCAACAAACAGTCAATCATGGCATCACCTGCAATCTGGCATAACACGCCAGGTCTGTACATTGAATGTACTTGCAAGCTCACAACAACCAAAAGCATCAAAGCAAGACAACAACATAGCATGAAGTAGATTAATTAAATTAACAGCTACCATGATACGAAAGCACCTACTAAGCAAGATATGATGCTACTACAATGCTTATAGACCATCACATCTGAAATCAATAACCATCTCACTCTTGGCTATCCGGCCAAGCAATATACCATCTCGACCACCTCGTGGTCCACATGATCACCTCGTGATCAAAACATCCACGCAGTCACCTCGTGACCACATCACAAACTGAATGATCATCCTCAAGATCATCTCAACATCATCATCGACATCCTGCCAAACTGTTACTGCTCACATATGTCAACATATAATTCATCTATAAGTTATTCCGTCATGTGCGTGTTGATCGAACGGTGTGACCTAATATGAACTTGTGCCCATAACCGACGACGCGACTATCGATAGATTTAACATACACTCTATAGAAGTAGCACACTGTACCCACACCACTGAACCCATGGTCTCGCACTCCCATTCGGGTGGACCAACAGCGTTCCGACCAAACCGATCTACTGCCATGACACTCTCTCGGCCACTCCGACCAACACCCCGTTTGGGGTTCAGTCCTGGGTGGCCTCGTGCCTAGCAAAGGCATCAACGGTCACCGTAAGCGCGCAAAATCCAACTATGGGCACACACCGTTATGTCTGCTTACCTGGCCAGGGTACCACACGCCCATAACCTTCCTCGTTGGAGGCACCGGCGAGAGTCACGACAATAGACCGCATCAGGGCCTTCCCATAAAAGCCTGTTTCAGTGGTACCTGACCAACTTAATGACGGAATTTATCCCCAAAATATAACAGTGATAACTGATACTCCGATACCATCTGTCAACATATAATCCAGGTCATAGCAATATCCAACAAATAATCCAAGCATAATATCATCATACCAAAATACTCCGAGGATAACATAACACTACCATCATGATGAATCCAAGAATGGTATTATTAATACTCAAATATCAAGAACAAGCTATCCAACTAAGATCCACATGTAAACATCATCTCCGAAATCATACTCCAAAACATAATATCAACTAGCATCATGATGAAAATAATTCTAGCCACTAATAATCCGAAGGCAGCATGACATCCCAAGCAATACTCCAAAATATAATACCAGATACCAACATGAAAATAATAATAACATAAGCGACTAATAATCCAAGGGCGACATGTCGTCCACATAAGCCACAAAACATTAGTCCTAGAACTCAACGTCATGGCAATAGCCAGTTCAAAATAATACTCCAAGAAATGGCTTGAACAAATCACAAGTAGGTAAAACAATATTTTAAACAAGTTAAAATAATTTAAACCATGTCACTGCATTACAGTGATGCAAATGGAGGGTGTGGCTTGCCTGGGATGAAAGGATTCACCGGGAGAAAGTGCGAGAAACTCGCGGAAAGAATCACCGAAAAAATGTACTCTCTCGGAGGGGGCTGAATAAGTGCAAGGAAAAAATGGTCATTTCAGAATTTCAAAACATGGTGAAAATGTGACCAATAGAACAGGCTCGACAAAACGAAGAAGTGGGCTTTGGAATCACCTCATTTGGAGTTACGGGTAAAAAGATACGGACGTTTAAAACTCAGGGACTAATCTGTAAAAATATCTTCTACAAACAGGTTTAAACAGAACGTGTCTTTTCTGAGAATACATTTTTTAGAGAGGAAAATGTATTTCGGGCCGAAGAAGAGGAAAATGCGCTTTCGGTGGATGAAAGCGTACACGAGCAAAAGCCGTGTCCACTTATCCATGTCAGCAGGGGGCGGGGCCGGCCTCTAGGTCGCTGACAGGTGGGGTCCCCAGCTCCCACGGCCAGCTGGCAGGGAGGGGTTGGCATATTCATCTCCTTCCCACCACCGCCCATTGAGCAGAGGGAGGTCGCCGGTGCGGGGGCTCGTCCAGCCGGCTCCGACCATCGCTGGCGGTGCCCAACCCACCAAAATGATTAGGAGACGGAGGCGCGTCCATCCATGCACGAAACGGGCCTCGAAGAGGGCGGGAGCGAGGAAGAAGACGTCGGTGAAGAGAGAACCAGGGCTGTGGTGCGCTATAGGTCAAGGGAATTGGGTGGGAGGCTCTATCGGGGTCCGGGTGGAGGTTTGGTGGTGGAAGGGAAGAGGGGGGAGCTCGGCTTCAAGCGAATATAGGAGGAGGTGGCCGGTGGCCGTGGCGGCAATGGTGACTATAGAGAGCTCCTCGAGCTCGAGGGGGTGGCTAGGCGGGGCTCTGGGAGTGAGGGAGGAGTGCTGGTGCGGTCGAGGGAGCTCGGGGTTGCTTAAATAGCCAAGTGGGGGGAGCTGTCGTGCTGGCGTCGCCGCGCACGCGTGTCCGGCGCAGTGGACGCGTGTGCACGTGCATGAGCTCGGAGATAGGCGATGAGAGGGAACATCAGGGAGAGCTCACGGGGAAGAGGCGGCTGAGGGAGTCCTGGACTAGGGGGTGTCCGGACAGCCGGACTATCATCGTCCCCCGGACTCCAAGACTACGAAGATACAAGATTGAAGACTCCGTCCCGTGTCCGGATGGGACTTTCCTTGGCGTGGAAGGCAAGCTTGGCGTCTGGATATGTAGATCTCCTACCATTGTAACCGACTCGGTGTAACCCTAGCCCTCTCCGGTGTCTATATAAACCGGAGGGTTTTAGTCCGTGGACACAACATCCATTACAACAATCATACCATAGGCTAGCTTCTAGGGTTTAGCCTCCTTGATCTCGTGGTAGATCCACTCTTGTAATACACATCATCAATATTAATCAAGCGGGGCGTGGGGTTTTACCTCCATCAAGAGGGCCCAACACAGGTAAAACATCGTGTCCCTTGTCTCCTATTACCATCCGCCTAGACGCACAGTCCGGGACCCCCTAACCGAGATCCGCCGGTTTTGACACCGACATTGGTGCTTTCATTGAGAGTTCCTCTGTGTCGTCGCCTATAGGCTCGATGGCTTCTTCAATCAACAACAACGCCGTCCAGGGTGAGACTTTTCTCCCCAGACAGATCTTCGTATTCGGCGTCTTTGCACCGCGGGCTAATTCACTTGGCCATCTCGAGCAGATCAAAAGCTACGCCCCTGGCCGTCAGGTCAGGTTCGGAAGCCTAAACTTCACGACCGACATCTGCGGGGACTTGATCTTCGACGGACTCGAGCCACAGCCGAGCGTGCCGCACTATCACGATGGGCATGATTTAGCTCTGCCGCCGGACAGTGCCTTGGTGGCCGCACATGAATCCGCTCCGACCCATAGTTCTGAGCCGATCGCGCAGATCGAGGACGAGTGGTTGGACACCGCCTCGGGAGCTGCAACTTCCGCGGCGATGGAGCCGAACACTGACCTTATCCCCTATAAAGCCTGTGACTTCGAGGTGCCGGACTCCCTGCCGGACTTCGAACCTCCTGTGCCCCCGCCAATCGAATCCGATTGGGCGCCGATTATGGAGTTCACCGCCGGGGACATCTTTCAGCACTCACCCTTTGGCAACATCTTAAATTTGCTAAAACATCTCTCGCTATCCGGAGAGCCCTGGCCGGATTATGGCCAGGATGGTTGTGATGCGGACGACGAAGAAATTCAAAGCCCTCCCACCACCCACTTTGTAGACACTGTCGACGATCTAACCGACCTGCTAGACTATGACTCCGAAGACATCGACGGTATGGACGACGATGCCAGAGACGAACAAGAACCAGCGCCCACAGGGAACTGGAAGACCACCTCGTCATATGACATATACATGGTGGACACCCCAAAAGATGGGGACGGCGAAGAATCAGCGGAGGAAGATTCCTTAAAGAAACAGCCCAAGCGCCGACGTCAGCGGCACCGCTCTACATGCCGCCACAGCTAGAATGGAGATTCCGGCACAGGAGATAATAACACCCCAGAAAGTGCCGAAGACAATCCCCTCCAGCAAGATTCAGCGCAGGAGGATGCAGAAGCAAGCCCTCACGAGAGAGCGGCAAATGAAGAGGTCGAGGATGATAATTACATACCTCCCTCCGAAGACGAGGCAAGCCTCAACGACGACAAATTCGTCGTGCTCGAGGATCCCGTCGGACAAGAGCGTTTCAAACGCAGGCTAATGGCCACAACAAATAGCCTAAAGAAAAAGCAGCAGCAGCTTCAAGCTGATCAAGACCTGCTGGCCGACAGATGGACCGAGGTCCTCGCGACCGAAGAGTATGAATTCGAACGCCCCTCCAAAAGCTACCCAAAACGCAAGTTGCTCCCCCAATTAGAGGAGGAAGCATACATACCTTCATCACCAGCGCACAATATGGCCGACCGACCACCCCGTGGTTGTGACAGAGAGGCATCTAGGCCTTCCATGAAGACCGTACCCCGGCGTCGCTCGAAAAGTACGAAGCCACGAGGGAACGCGCCGGACTTGCGGGACATATTGGAGGATAAGGCAAGACAATCCAGATCTATCTATGGATCACGTGGGCGCCCCACGACCCACGACGAATACCGTCGAGCCGAATACAACAGCTCCGGCCGGGCCGAACACTGCAGACAACGCTCTCTGGAGCTACGTCGTGATATTGCTCAATACAGAGGCGCTGCACACCCGGTATGCTTCACTGATGAAGTAATGGATCATCAAATCCATGAAGGGTTTAAACCCGTAAACATAGAATCCTACGATGGCACGACAGACCCCGCGGTTTGGATCGAAGATTATCTCCTTCACATCCATATGGCATGCGGCGACGATCTCCACGCCATCAAATACCTCCCGCTCAAGCTTAAAGGACCAGCTCGGCATTGGCTTAACAGCCTGCCCGCAGAGTCAATTGGGTGTTGGGAGGACCTGGAAGCCGCATTCCTCGACAACTTCCAGGGCACATATGTGCGGCCACCAGACGCCGATGACCTAAGCCACATAATCCAGCAGCCAGACGAATCGGCCAGGCAATTCTGGACACGGTTCTTAACAAAGAAAAATCAAATCGTCATTGTCCGGATCGAAGCCCTCGCAGCCTTCAAACATAACATCGGCGACGAATGGCTAGCCCGGCACCTAGGACAGGAAAAGCCGAAATCCATGGCAGCCCTCACATCATTAATGACCCGCTTCTGTGCGGGAGAGGATAGCTGGCTAGCTCGCAGCAACAACCTTAGTAAAAATGCTGGTAGTCCGGACACTAAGGACCACAATGGCAGGTCGCGTCGAAGCAAAAATAAACGCCGCGTTAACGGCGACGACAAGGAGGATACGGTAGTTAACGCCGGATTCGAGGCTCTAAACCGGTCGTGGAAGAAGCCATTCAAAAGAACCACTCGGGTCCGTCAATTTGGACCGAATACTCGACCGCTCATGCCAGATACATGGCACCCCTGAAAAGCCAGCTAATCACACCAACAGAGATTGTTGGGTATTCAAGCAGGCAAGCAAGTTAATTGCCGAAAACAATGACAAGGGGCTGCACAGCGACAATGAGGAAGAGACCCGACCGCCGAACAGTAGAGGACAGAAGGGTTTCCCCCCACAAGTGCGGACGGTAAACATGATATACGCAACTCATATACCCAAGAGGGAGCAGAAGCATGCACTAAGGGACGTATATGCGATGGAGCCAGTCGCCCCTAAGTTCAATCCATGGTCCTCTTGCCCGATCACTTTCGATCGAAGAGACCATCCGACTAGTATCCGCCATGGCGGATTCGCCGCATTGGTTTTAGACCCAATCGTCGATGGATTTCACCTCACAAGAGTCCCGATGGACGGCGGCGTGCTGAACCTGCTTTATCAGGATACAGTGCGCAAGATGGGCATAGACCCCTCAAGGATTAAACCTACAAAGATGACCTTCAAAGGCGTCATAGCAGGTGTTGAGGCTAATTGTACAGGCTCAGTTACACTGGAAGTGGTCTTCGGATCCCCGGATAATTTTCGGAGCGAGGAGTTAATCTTCGACATAGGCCCGTTCTGCAGCGGCTATCACGCTCTGCTCGGACGAACCGCCTTTGCAAAGTTCAACGCGGTGCCGCATTACGCATACCTAAAGCTCCAGATGCCAGGCCCTCGTGGAGTCATCACGGTCAACAGAAATACGGAACGCTCCCTCCGAACGGAGGAACATACAGCGGCTCTCGCGGCAGAATTACAGAGCAGCCTTTTAAGGCAATTTTCAAGTCCGGCCGTTAAACGGCCGGACACGGCCAAACGCGCCCGAAGCAACATCAACCAAGACCACCTGGCACGATCCGAGCACGCGTAGCAATGCGGCCCCAACCCCAGCCCTTGCATAATTGCAAGACCAACCATCCGCGTACATCATTACGCTCTGGAATACCATGGGCCTAGGGGAGGGGCACGACCTAACAGACCCAGTGCGGCTCGACCACACCAGGGGCTCACAAGTGTGTCGCTCTTTTTATTATTTTCCTTCTTTGTATACACAGACTCCGTTCACGGAGGCCACTGTCCGCGTGAACCCGCCGAACTCACGATGCAACAGCCGGGGAGGGAAGAAGGCTGCGATTTAACACTCGGTGGTCTCCATTATGAGCATTAAATTTGATTATATACACCAGTCCGCAGCCCAACCCTGGAGGGGGACATGTTTAATTAGTCCAATCCCTTGCTTACCGCACTATTTGTTATTCTGCACTCATAGCAGAATCCCTTGAATAAATAATGCAGCACTTTTTGCCTGTTATTGCATTACTTTACATATATGTTCACTAATGACATCTTGCACCCGTATATTTTGGTACGGCCGAATACACAAGGGCTTATGTTCCCCGCGTTATGGTGTGATAAGTCCGAACACTTTCACAAGTGCGGCACCCCGAACTTATAGCATTATATGAATCGGCTCCGAATCATGTCTTGGGTCAATAGTTGGGATTGCCCGGCTCCCACATTTTGGTACCTTACGTTCCGTTCTGTCGGCTAAGGTGGCACTGGGAGAACCACTGCGATTGCGCCCCGGTTGAGCTGGGCGAGCGCCTCAGTAGAGAAAGCTAAAACTGACTGTCATGATAAGGCGAGACTAGTCATTGTTCGAGAGGTCTTTTCGAGTCCTAAAGACTTATGCGCGTCAGCGAAGAACGGATAATGTCCGCCAAAGGCGTGGATAAGCGCCCCAACTCGGTCTTCGAATACCGGGGCTTCACGAAATTTAAAATTATAGAATTCTATGGCTAAGTGAGAGTGTTTAAGCATTATAAGTCTGGTTGCCTTGTTCGTTGTGTTGAGCGCCTCCCTAGATGGACCCAAGAATGGGAACAAGAGTGCTCAAGTTTATCCCGAACACCCCAGCACTAGTGGCTTGGGGGCTGAAGCCGACGACTTGCCATCTCTCAGATTTTATAAACGGCCACACAGAAGGTAATATTTTAAATCAAACAAGCGTTGCTTAGCGCATATGAACAAAGTTTTCAGCGCACAGGATAATACATAGCGAGTCTACTCAATAATTACATCTCTAGGGCACTCATCCGCAATCTTGCGGGCACCCTTCAGGACAGTCTTATAGTACATCTCGGGCGTACGATACTCCTTGCCCGCTGGCGGCGCGTCAGTGATAAGCTTCTCCGCATCCAGCCTGCCCCAGAGCACCTTTGCGCGGGCAAGGGCCCGACGAGCACCTTCAATACAGGCGGAGCGCTTGACGACCTCCAACAAGGCACGATCCACCAGCCGCCCGACGAGGCAGTAGCTCCTGTGCATGGCCTCTCCAGCCACAGCCGGACTATGAGGCCCTTCATGGCCTGCTCGGCTACCTTGTGGAGCTCGACCAGCTGCTTGGCTGGTCGCTAGGGGCACCGGAAGGCCGGCCTCGGCGTCTTGAGACCGAAGACCTTCTCCGTTGAGCTCCCCTCCTCGCCATGGTAGAATGCGGCGGCATCGGATACACTGCGAGGCAGATCTGCAAACGCCTCTGGAGAGCTCCAAATTCGGGTAAGTGTCAGGTAGTTTACATTAACATGCTTGCTTTGCATGAAAAATGCCTTACCCGCCGCTATTTTCTTCACATCCTCAACCTCCTGAAGGGCCTTATGGGCCTCGGCCTTGGTGGCTTTGGCACTTTCGAGAGCCGAGGCACGCTCGGACTCTCGAGTCTTTGAGTCACGCCCCAAACTCTCATGCTTTTCCATGAGAGCCTGGAGCTCTTGCCGCACTTCCGTCCCCCGCGCCTCCTGCTTCTCTCGCTCTGCCCGTTCATGCGGCCGCCTTGCGTTGACGCAGACCTGACCTCCTTCAGGGTTGCCACCTTGTTCGTGGCCCCTGCAGTACCCACGTTATCCTTGTTATTTTTATTGCAACCTAAATCCTTTTCTGTAAGGTAACTATTCAAAGTGGTGTTACTCACCTTCTTTGTCCTCGAGCTTCTTCTTGGCACGGCCGAGCTCTTGCTCAGACCGCTCGAGATCCTGCTTCAATGCACCGACCTCCACAGTCAATGCGGCAGAGGTCAGCACCGCAGCCTGCAAACCCATATTGACATAATTTTTAGCAACCCTGCGTATATCTTTTTAGATCCTCAGTCCAGCTTTTCTTTCCGAACAACGAACCGAGCATCAGGGGCTACTGTCTATGTGGTATATACATAATTTTAAACTTCCTACCTCAAAGCCTGTTAGAAGGCTGTTGCAGGCTTCGGTCAGCCCGCTCTTAGCGAGCTGAACCTTCTGAATCACCGCACTCATGATAGTGCGGTGTTCTTCCTTGATGGAAGCGCCTTTGAGCGCCTCCAACAAGGTGTCCGGTGCCTCTGGTTGGACGGGGGCCTCCGACATCACGGTCTTGCCCTTCTTGCGAAGGGGCCGCCTGCCGGACTCCGGAACCACTGCGGGTTCTGGTATGGAGTCCGGCGCAAAGTCCGGGAGGCTGCCTTGCGGCGCCTCCTCCTGATGGGTCCCTTCATGGGATCCCACCTCGGCGTCCTCAGCGGCGCGAGGGGTGGAGGCAGTCGGAATGGAATCCACATCCGATGAAGCCAACGACCCGCTCGACGAAGCGGGAAGATCATCGTCGGCCGGACTGTAGGCAGTATGCGGCATTAGAAGGACACTATGTGACACAAAAGAAATTGCAGATCATTCAGGAATCCAAATACTTACGATCTCGCCGGAGGCCTGGCCCTTGAGAGCCACTCTTCTTCGCCAACGTTGGCGTTGGCGGAGCTGTCCGGGGGAATAGTTCTTCCCCTCTTGGACCCTTCGGCCTCCCCTGTTGGGGAGGCCTTCCTCTTCCTCTCTCCCTCCTCTGGGAGAGAGTCCTCTGTTTCCTCCTCGTCTTCGGGGAGGAATCCGCCTCGGAGTCGTCGGACACCTAAAAATGGGAACTCTTTCGAGTACCCGTGGCCACCTTCTTGGCCTTCTTCTCCGGCACCACGTGTGGTGCCGGAACCAGCAGCCCTGCTAGACGGGCGTCCACTGGGTTTTCTGGCAGGGGAGCCGGGCAGATGAGCTGCTCGACCTTCTTCATCCAGTCCTGTCAAAGGAAAAGGGAGATTGAAACCCGCTTAGGGTCGAACTATTAACAACGAGTGTCCCGTAAAGGGGTAGAATCACTTACCTCGTCAGCTAGACGCTGCGAGTGAAATCCGCGATCTTCCGTTGCAGATGCGGGGGCTTCGGCACCCTTAAACAGCACCCTCCAGGCACCTTCGTACGTCGTGTCGAAGAGCCCGCTCAACGCCTGGTGCTGTGCCGGATCAAACTCCCACAGGTTGAATGCCCGTTCTTGGCTTGGGAGAATCCGGCGGACAAGCATGACTTGGACCACATTAACAAGCTTGAGCTTCTTGTTCACCACTTACGGATCTGAGCTTGGAGTCCCGTCAGCTCCTTCGAATTACCCCATAGCAAGCCCTTCTCTTTCCAGGAGGTGAGCTGCACAGGGATACCAGATCTGAACTCGGGGGCCGCCGCCCTCTTAGGGTCGCGCAGCTCGGTGATGTAGAACCACCCGATTGCCACCCTTGCGGACTCCACGAAGGCCCTTGAACCCGGAGGGCGTTGGGCATCTTGCCCAACATGGCGCCTCCGCACTCCGCCTCGCGCCCTTCACTACCTTGACAGCGTTGAAGGTCTGAGCCTAAGCGAAGTGGGGCTGGATGTAGAGGAAGGCCTCGCACCTGACGATAAATGCCGCGATGTTGAGGATGAAGTTGGCGCGGATCATGGAAATCTAGGCCGTAGTAGAACATGAGCCCCGGACAAAGGGGTGAAGAGAAAGCCCTGTCCACGGAGGAAGTGGGGAGAAATCGACCCTCTCATGGGGCTGGGGTAGGGATCAGCTGCCCTTGTCGGCAGCCGGTCTTGCGATGTCGCCGGAAAGGTATCGGGCGCTAGCGGTTTGGCGATGTGCTCCTCCTTAGCGGTGGAGGCCAACCATTTACCTCCGCTCCGGACATGGTCGGAGAAGGTTGAGATGAGATGCACGAACTTGGGCGCTGGAGCTCGAGTCTTGTGAGGATGGATAAGCAAAGGAGGAAGAAGGCGTGGGTAAAAGGCGGATCCTTATCCCTTATATATAGGCGACGAAGACTATCGTCCCCACCGGCCGGTAAAACTAAACTTGCCTCCCAAGCACCACTATCAATGGCGCGTTGGGTTACCCGTCCGTATTGATGAGAATCCGGAATAAGGGGAACACGATCTACTGCCGACAAGGCGTGCCAAGGAAACCGCTTAGCTAAGCGTTGAGGTGGTATAATAAAAAGCGATTCAAGTAAAAGCTTGGTAGTGGTGTGACGTCATGCCGCGAAATCGTCGGCAGATTGAACTTGTGCACATATTATTCTCTCTCGGTGGAATGTGGAACTTATTTTGCGAGCGGACACTATCCTGGTGTTCACAATCTTCTATGGATTATTCAAAGGAGGAACCCGTCTTGCAATGCCGAACATTATGCGCGCGGACTCATCGTCATTGAAGCCAGGTTAAGGGGGCTCTTGAGGAGTCTGGACTAGGGGTGTCCGGACAGCGGACTATCATCGTCCGCCGGACTCCAAGACTACGAAGATACAAGATTGAAGACTCCGTCCCGTGTCCGGATGGGACTTTCCTCGGCGGGGAAGGCAAGCTTGGCGATACAGATATGTAGATCTTCTACCATTGTAACCGACTCTGTGTAACCCTAGCCCTCTCCGGTGTCTATATAAGCCGCAGGGTTTTAGTCCATAGGACACAACATCCATTACAACAATCATACCATAGGCTAGCTTCTAGGGTTTAGCCTCCTTGATCTCGTGGTAGATCCACTCTTGTAATACACATCATCAATATTAATCAAGCGGGGCGTAGGGTTTTACCTCCATCAAGAGGGCTCGAACACAGGTAAAACACCGTGTCCCTTGTCTCCTGTTACCATCCGCCTAGACGCACGATCTGAGACCCCCTACCGAGATCCGCGGTTTGACAAGCAATGACCAAAAGCCTGATGAGTAAGAAGACGGCGAGCTCCGAGCCAAACCGCCATTGTTCGTCCATGGGCGCGCGGCGGCATGCGGCGGTGAGGAAGCTGTCGGAGGGAAAGAGGGGTCCAGGGGAACGGCAACGATGAGAGGAAGACAATGGACACGGTCACGTGCGCTAAGACAACAAGAGGGAAGAGGACGAAGCAGAAACAACGCTCCGGACGCGACCACAGCGCACAGAGCGCGTGAAAACGCAAGCCAGCTGTGCGGTCACCACGGGACAAGGCACAGGGAGCTCACGAGAGAACTGCAAACTATGTCTGTGGTGAGGTCCTTCCAGAGTGGAGCATTTATGTGTCATTGGCTTGATCTGAGGTGCTGTGGTTAAATGGTAATCATCGTTTGAAGTTTACTGCAGTAAGCTTGGCCGTGTACTAGTGATCAACATGAACTTGATTGGGGGCAATGGAGTTGTCTGGGAGGTTTATCTATGGAAGGACTATAGTCCTGGAGGTTTAGAGAAGAAATGGACCACAAATGAGTAGGGTTGCTTTGCAAGTGCCATTTTAGTCCATAAACTTGATCAAGATGATGCACTCACATGGAGTGATGAAATGGGATGAAACTTGGCCAAGCCTCATGATGTGGACATATAAAGATGCTGTAAAAAGCTCATACCAAATAGACAAGCCAAAATGGTACTTGCTTCACAAACATCCTTTTGTCCAGAAACTTGGAATAATTTTGGTGATCAAATGGCTCAAATGATCCCAAATTTGGTGGAGAGATGTTTTATGGGTAGGAGCATGATCTGGTAATTTATCAGAATTTTCGAAGCAATATAAAATACACTTGCTTCACAACCTGAAAATTGCCAGAATCAAAGATTTGGTCATGTGCTCACATAGATGATTGGATGGGGCTGCAAATGGGTGGAGGGGGTTAATATGAGCACATGAAGGAGTGTGCAAATGTCAACTCATTTGGATACTCCTAGCTAGTACTTCCATCACAAAGATTTCTGTCTGACAGAAACTTTGAAAAATCACTAAGGAAGATTGGCTAAGCAAATGAGGTTGAATTTGTGCATGAGGCAATGCTTTGGATATATAAGCATGCCCAAAAAGTTTGGGAGCCACTAGGAAAATATAAATGACACTTCCTTCACAAAGTGCCATTCAGGACAGAATAGAAAATGGAATATTGGAGAAAGAAATATTATTTTTGAAGTGGACAATGAAATGTTTGGGCATATTTGAGCAACATATGACCCAAAATATTATGAGTATTATTTGCGAATTTTTGGATGGACAGAAATATAGGTTGCTTCACAACCTAGGGCAGATAGGGTTATTCCTTTAATAGAAAAAGGAATAATCCCTAGAAAAGGATTTTAGGGTTTGGTCAAGGAGTGAAATGACATGATCTTGGCAAAGTTGTGAGAATGATTAGCCACTTGTGAGGGGGAATGGGGATAATTTCCCAGGTGGCAAGACCACAGAACCACTCCAACAAGAAAAAAGGGCAAAAACCAGATAAATCAAAGGAAAAAGAAAAGGGCCAAAAGCCATGCTATTACAGCGCGCCCCCCATGTGGGCCGACCAAGGTGGAGAAGGAAAGGGGGAGGAGGAAAGGAAATAAAGGGAATATGATTCCCCCTTCCTTCCCCTCCCCCACCTTTCCTTCCCCCTCCGATATATATGGCAGGGGGCGCGCGGCTTGGGAGGAGCCCAAGTAGGATTCAGTACTACTTGGGGCGCCTCCTGGCCTCTCCCCTCCCCCTCCCACCTATATATATGTGGGGGGAGCCTCTAGCACACACTAGACAATTGCTTGGTCGTGCGCGACGCCCCCCTCCACCGTTTGCTCCCCCGGTCATATTTCCGTAGTGCTTAGGTGAAGCCCTACGAAGATCACTTCACCATCACCATCACCACGCCGTCATGCTGACATAACTAATCTACTACTTCGATGTCTTGCTGGATCAAGAATGCGAGGGACGTCGCCGAGTTGAACGTGTATAGAACTTGGAGGTGTCGTACGTTCGATACTCGATTGGTGGATCACGAAGAAAGTTCGACTACATCAACCGCATTGTGAAACGCTTTTGCTTACGGCCTACGAGGGTATGTAGACACACTATCCCCCTTGTTGCTATGCATCTCCATGGATAGATCATTGCCTGTGCATAGAATTTTTTCATGCAACGAGTCCCAATAGTGGCATCATGAGCCAGGTCTGTGCGTAGATGATATGCACGAGTAGAACACAAAGAGTTGTGGTCGGTGATAGTCATACTGCTTACCACCAACGCCTTATTTTGATTTGGCGGTATTGTGGGATGAAGCGTCCCGGACCAACCTTACATGTCTGTACATGAGACTGGTTCCACGGACAGACATGCAACTAGTTTTGCATAAAGGTGGCTGGCGGGTGTCTGTTTCTCCTACTTTAGTTGAATCGAATTTGACTACGGCCGGTCCTTGAAGAAGGTTGAAACAACAAACTTGATGAAACACCGTTATGGTTTTATGCGTAGGTAAGAACATTTCTTGCTAGAAGCCCGTAGTAGCCACGTAAAACTTGCAACAACAAAGTAGATGATGTCTAACTTGTTTTCTAGGGTATGTTGCGATGTGATATGGTCAAGACATGATGAGATATACATCATTGTATGAGATAACCATGTTTTGCAAGATAACTGGCAATCGGTAGGAGCCGTATGGTTGTCTCTTTATTGTATGAAATGCATACGCCATGTAATTGCTTTACTTTATCGCTACGAGTTAGCAATAGTTGGCAAGACGACCACAATGCTATGATGGAGATCAAGGTGTCTAGCCGATGACGATGGAGATCATGATGATACTTTGGAGATGGAGATCAAAAGCACAAGATGATGGCCATATCATGTCACATATTTTGATTGCATGTGATGTTTATCTTTTATGCATCTTATTTTGCTTAGTACGACGGTAGCATTATAAGATGATCCCTTCACTAAATTTCAAGGTATAAGTGTTCTCCCTGAGTATGCACTGTTGCGATAGTTCGTCGTGTTGAGACACCACGTGATGATCAGGTGTGATAGGCTCTACGTTCACATACAACGGGTGCAAGACAATTTTGCACATGCGGAATACTCAGGTTAAACTTGACGAGGCTAGCATGTACAGACATTGCCTCAGAACACTGGAGACCGAAAGGTCGAACATGAATCATATAGTAGATATGATCAACATAGAGATGTTCACCTTTGATGACCACCCCATCTCACGTGATGATCGGATATGGGTTAGTTGATTTGGATCACGTATCACTTAGATGACTTGAGGGATGTCTATTTAAGTGGGAGTTCTTACGTAATTTGATTAATTGAACTTAATTTATCATGAACTTAGTCCTGATAGTATTTGCAAATTACGTTGTAGATCAATAGCTCGCGATGTTGCTCCCCGTTTATTTTTGATATATTCCTAGAGAAAAATAAGTTGAAAGATGATAGTAGCAATGACGCGGACTAGGTACGTGATCTGAGGATTATCCTCATTGCTGCACAAAAGAATTATGTCCTTGATGCACTGCTAGGTGATAGACCTATTGCAGGAGTAGATGTAGACGTTATGAACGTTTGGCAAGCTTGATATGATGACTACTCCATAGTTTAGTGCTCCATGCTTTACGGCTTAGAATCGGAGATTCAAAGACATTTTGAACGCCATGGAGCATATGAGATGTTACAAGAGCTGAAATTGGTATTTCAGACTCATGCCCGTGTCGAGAGGTATGAGACCTCTGACAAGTACTTTGCCTACAAGATGGAGGAGAATAGCTCAGCAAGTGAGTGTGTGCTTAGAATGTTTGGGTACTACAATCGCTTGAATCAAGTGGGAGTTAATCTTCCAGATAAGATAGTGATTGACAATAGTTCTCTAGTCACTATCCCCAAGCTACTAGAACTTCGTGATGAACTATAATGTGCAAGGGATGACGAAAACAATTCCCAAGCTCTTCGCGATGCTGAAATCGACGAAGGTAGAAAACAATAAAGATAATCAAGTGTTGATGGTTAACAAAACCACTAGTTTCAAGAAAAAGGGCATGGGACAGAAAGGGAACTTCAAAAAGAACATCAAACAAGTTGCCGCTCCCATGAAGAAGCCCAAAGCTAGACCCAAGCTGAAACTGAGTGCTTCTACTACAAAGGAAATGGTCACTGGAAGTGGAACTGCCCCAAATGCTTGGCGGATAAAAAGGATGGCAAAGTGAACAAAGGTATATTTGAAATACATGTTATAGATGTGTACTTTACTGGTGTTCATAGCCCCTGGGTATCTGATATTGGTCCGGTTGCTAAGATTAGTAATTCAAAACAGGAGTTGCAAAATGAACAAAGACTAATTAAGGGCGAGGTGATGATGTGTGTTGGAAGTGATTCCAAGGTTGGTAAGATCACCATCGGACACTCCCTCTACCTTAGGGATTAGTGTTGGACCTAAATAAATGTTATTTGGTGTTTGTGTTGAGCATGAATATGATTTGATCATGTTTATTGTGACACGGTTATTCATTTAAGTCAGAGAATAATTGTTGTTCTATTTACATGAATAAAACCTTCTATGGTCATACACCGAATGTAAATGTTTATTGAATCTTGATCGTAGTGATACACATATTCATAATATTGATGCCAAAAGATGCAAAGTTAATAATGATAGTGCAACATATTTGTGGCACTGCCGTTTAGGTCATATTAGTGTAAAGCGCATGGAGAAAATCCATGCGGATGGATTTTTGGAATCACTTGATTATGAATCATTTGATACTTACGAACCATGCCTCATGGGCAAGATGACTAAAACTCCATTCTCCGGAACAATAGATCAAGCTAATGACTTATTGGAAATAATACATACCGATGTATGCGATCCAATGAGTGTTGAAGCATGCGGCTGGTATCATTATTTTCTCACCTTCATAGATGACTTGAGTAGGTATAGGTATATCTACTTAATGAAACACAAGTCTGAAACATTTGAAAAGTTCAAAGAATTCCAGAGTCAAGTGGAGAATCATCATAACAAGAAAATACAATATCTATGATCTGATCGCGGAGGTGAACATTTGAGTTACGAGTTTGGCCTTCATTTAAAAGAATGTGGAATAGTTTCACAACTCACGCCACCTCGAACACCACAGTGTAATGGTGTGTCTGAACGTGATAACCGTACTTTATTGGATATGGTGCGTTATATGATGTCTCTTACCGATTTACCACTATCGTTTTGGGGTTATGCATTAGAGACAGCCGCATTCACATTAAATAGTGCACCATCTAAATCCGTTGATACGACACCGTATGAACTATGGTTTGGCAAGAAACATAAGCTGTCGTTTCTTAAAGTTCAGGGTTGCGACACTTATGTCAAAAGGCTTCAACCTCATAAGCTTGAACCCAAATCGGAGAAGTGCGTCTTCATAGGATACCCTAAAGAAACTATTGGGTACACCTTCTACCATAGATCCCAAGGCAAGATCTTTGTTGCTAAGAATGGGTCCCTTCTAGAGAAGAAGTTTCTCTCGAAAGAAGTGAGTGGGAGGAAAGTAGCACATCACATAAATCCATTCCTGTGATGCCTACACCAACTAGAGAGTAAGCTAATGATGATGATCATGAAACTTCGGATCAAGTTACTACTTGTCTTCGTAGGTCAAACAAAGCACGTTCCACACCAGAGTGGTACAGTAATCCTGTCCTGGAAGTCATGTTATTAGACCATTGCGAACCTACGAAGTATGAAGAAGCTATGACGAGCCCAGATTCCGACAGATGGCTTGAGGCCATGAAATCTGAGATGGGATCCATGTATGAGAACAAAGTGTGGACTTTGGTGGACTTGCCCGATGATCGGCAAGCCATAGAGAATAATTATTGGGAGTGTTGATGACCGACCTTGGGGTTCAACAACTATGGAAATCGTTTCGGGACCCCAAAACAGTGAGTAATAATCCAAGAAACGGGTCAGAATCGGCCAAAACTATGAGTGTTGATGACCGACACGTAAACGCACCACAGGGTTCGTTAACGATGGAAACCACTCCGGGACCCCAAAACAGTGAGTAATAGTCCATGAAACGGGCCAGAATCGTCCAAAATTGCCAGTGTTCCCGACCGACACATAAGCGAACCTTGGGGTTCAAATATTATGGAAATCGCTTCGAGACCCGAAAACGGTGAGTAATAATCCAAGAAACGGGCCAGAATCGGCCAAAATTGCCAGAGTTGATGACCGACACGTAAACACACCACAGGGTTCGTTAAACATGGAAACCACTCCGGGACCCGAAAACAGTGAGTAGTAGTACATGAAACGGGCCAGAATCGGCCAAAACTGCCAGTGTTGATGACCGACACGTAAGCGCACCTTGGGGTTCAACTACTATGGAAATCGCTTCGGGACCCCAAAACGGTGAGTAATAGTCCATGAAACGGGGGCCAGAATCGGCCAAAACTGCCATGTTGATGACCGACACGTAAGCGCACCTTGGGGTTCAACAACTATGGATATCGCTTCGGGACCCCAAAACAATGAGTAATAATCGAAGAAACGGGTCAGAATCGACCAAAACTGCGAGTGTTGATGACCGACACGTAAACGCACCACATGGTTCGTTAACCATGGAAACCACTCCGGGACCCCAAAACAGTGAGAAACAGTCCATGAAACGGGCCAGAATCAGCCAAAACTGCCCGTGTTGATGACCGACACGTAAGCGGACCTTGGGGTTAAACAATTATGGAAATCACTTCCGGACCCGAAAATGCTGAGTAATAATCCAAGAAACGGGCCAGAATCGGCTAAAACTGCGAGTGTTGATGACCGACACGTAAATGCACCACAGGGTTCGTTAACCATGGAAACCACTACAGGACCCCAAAACAGTGAGTAATAGTCCATTAAACGGGCCAGAATCAGCCAAAACTGCCAGTGTTGATGACCGACATGTAAGCAGACCTTGGGGTTCAACAAATATGGAAATCGCTTCGGGACCCCAAAACGGTGAGCAATAATCTAAGAAACAGACCAGAATCGGCCAAAACTGCGAGTGTTGGTGACCGGTACATAAATGCACCCCAGGGTTAATTAATCGTGGAAATCACTCCGGGACCCCAAAATAGTGAGTAATAGTCCACGAAACGGGCCAGAATCGGCCAAACCTGCCAGTGTTGATGACCCACACGTAAGCGCACCTTGGGGTTCAACAACTATGGAAATCGCTCTGGGACCCCAAAACAGTGAGTAATAGTCCATGAAACGGGCTAGAATCGGCCAAAACTGCCAGTGTTGATGACCGACACGTAAGCGCACCTTGGGGTTCAACAACTATGGAAATCGCTTCAGGACCCCAAAACAGTGACTAATAATCTAAGAAACGAGTCAGAATCGGCCAAAACTGTGAGTGTTGATGACCGACACGTAAACGCACCACATGGTTCGTTAACCATGGAAACCACTCCGGGACCCCAAAACAGTGAGTAATAGTCCATGAAACGGGCCAGAATCGGCCAAAACTGCCAGTGTTGATGACCGACACGTAAGCGGACCTTGGGGTTCAACAATTATGGAAATCGCTTCGGGACCCCAAAACGGTGAGTAATAATCCAAGAAACGGGCCAGAATCGGCCAAAACTGCCAGTGTTGATGACCACCACGTAAGCGCACCACAATGTTCGTTAACCATGGAAACCACTACAAGACCACAAAACAGTGTAATAGTCCATTAAACGGGCCAGAATCGTCCAAAACTGGCAGTGTTGATGACCGACACGTAAGCGGACCTCGGGGTTCAACAAATATGGAAATCGCTTCGGGACCCCAAAACGGCGAGTAATAATCAAGAGGAAGACTGATGTTGATGGTAATGTTACTGTCCATAAAGCTCGACTTGTCGCAAAAGGTTTTTGACAAGTTCAAGGAGTTGACTACGATGTGACTTTCTCACCCGTGGCGATGCTTAAGTCCGTCCGAATCGTGTTAGCAATTGCCACATTTTATGATTATGAAATCTGGCAAATGGATGTCAAAACTGCATTCCTTAATGGATATCGCAAAGAAGAGTTGTATATGATGCAAGCAAAAGGTCTTGTCAATCCTAAAGGTGCTAACAAAGTGTGGAAGCTCCTGCAATCCATCTATGGACTGGTGCAAGCATCTCGGAGTTGGAATATACGCTTTGATGAGGCGATCAAGGCATATGGTTTTATACAAACTTACTATGAAGCCTGTATTTACAAGAAAATTAGTGGGAGCTCTATAGCATTTCTGATATTATATGTAGATGAAATATTGCTGATTGGAAATGATATAAAATTTCTAGATAGCATAAAAGGATACTTGAATAAGAATTTTTCAATGATAGACCTCGGTGAAGCTGCTTACATATTGGGCATCAAGATCTATAGAGATAGATCAAGACGCTTGATAAGATTTTTTTAATGAGTACATCCTTGACAAGATTTTGAAGGAGTTCAAAAATAGGTTAGTCAAATAAGGGCGCGCTTCTTGTCTTTGTTGCAAGGTGTGAAGTTGAGTAAGACTCAAAGCCTGACCACGGCAGAAGATAGAGATAGAATGAAAGTCATTCCCTATGCCTCAGCCATAGGTTCTATAAAGTATGCCATGTTGTGTACCAGACCTGTTGCGTGCCTTGCCAATGAGTTTGGCAAGGGGGTACAATAGTGATCTAGGAGTAAATCACTAGGCAATGGTCAAAATTATCCTTAGAGGACTAAGGAAATATTTCTCAGTTATGGAGGTGATATAGAGTTCGTCATAAAGAGTTACGTCGATGCAAGCTTTTAAACCGATCCAGATGACTCCGTGTCTCAATCCGGTTACGTATTGAAACTGGGAGCAATTAGCTAGAGTAGCTCCATGCAGAGCATTGTAGACATAGAAATTTGTGAAATACAAAGAGATCTGAATGTGGCAGACCCATTGACTAAACCTCTCTTGCAAGCAAAACATGATAAGACCTTAGTACTCTTTGGGTGTTAATCACATAGCAATGTGAACAAGATTATTTACTCTAGTAAACTCTTTGGGTATTGGTCACATGGTGATGTGAACTATGGGTGCTAATCACATGACAATGTGAAGTAGATTATTGACTTTAGTGCAAGTGGGAGACTGATGGAAGTATGCCCTAGAGGAAATAATAAAGTTGTTATTTTATATCTCCTTATTCATGATAAAGGTTTATTATTCATGCTAGAATTGTATTGAGAGGAAACCTTAATACATGTGTGAATACATAAACAAACATAGTGTCCCTAGTAAGCCTCTATCGACTAGCTCATTGATCAAAGATGGTTAAGGTTTCCAAACCATGGACATGAGTTGTCATTTGATAACGAGATCACATCATTAGGAGAATGATGTGATGGACAAGACCCATCTGTTAGCTTAGCATAATGATCGTTCAGTTTTATTGCTATTGGTTTCTTCATGTCAAATACATATTCCTCCGACTATGAGATTATGCAACTCTCAGATACCGGAGGAATTCCTTGTGTGCTATCAAACGTCACAACATAATTGGGTGATTGTCAAGATGCTCTACAAGTATCTCCGAAGGTGTCTCTTGAGTTGGCATAGATCAAGATTAGGATTTGTCACTTCGAGTGTCAGAGAGGGTATCTCTGGGCCCTCTCGGTAATACACATCATAAACTTGCAAGCAAACAACTAAGGATATAGTCACGAGATGATGTATGATGGAACGAGTAAAGAGACTTGCCAGTAACGAGATTTAACTAGGTATAAAGATACCGATAATCGAATCTCGGGCAAGTAACATACCGATGGACAAAGGGAATTACGTATGTTATCATAACGGTTCAACCGATAAAGATCTTCGCAGAATATGTAGGAGCCAATATGAGCATCCATGTTCCGCTATTGGTTATTGACCAGAGAGGTGTCTCGGTCATGTCTACATAGTTCTCGAACCTGTAGGGTCCATATGCTTAACGTTCGATGACGATATAGTATTTTATGAGTTATGTGATTTGGTGACAGAGTGTTGTTCGGAGTCCCGGATGAGATCACAAACATGACGAGGAGTCTCGAAATGGTCGAGAGGTAAAGATTGATATATGGGACGATGGTATTCGTACACCAAAAGTGTTCCGGAAGGTACAGGGTACATATTAGGTCACCGGAAGGGGTTCCAGGCACCCCCGACAAAAGATATGGGCCTTATGAGCCAAGAGGGGAAATCCACCAGCCACAAGGGGCTGGTGCGCCCCCCATATGGTCCGACCAAGGTGGATAAGGAAAGGGGAAGAAGGAAAGGAAAGAAAGGGAATAGGATTCCCCTTCCTTCCCCTCCCCACTCTTTCCTTCCCCCTCTGATATATATGGCAGGGGGACGCGCGGCTTGGGAGGAGCCCAAGTAGGATTCGAACCTACTTGGGGGCCTCCTGGCCTCTCCCCTCCCCCTCCCACCTATATATATGTGGGGGGCGCCCCTAGCACACACTAGACAATTGCCTAGCCATTTGCAGCGCTCCCCTCCACCGTTTACTCCCTCGATCCTATTTTCGTAGTGCTTAGGTGAAGCCCTACGGAGACCACTTCACCATTACCGTTACCATGCCATCATGATGACGAAACTCGTCTACTACCTCGACGTCTTGCTGGATTAAGAAGGTGAGGGACATCACTGAGCTGAAAGTGTTTAGAACTCGGAGGTGCCGTACATTCGGTACTCGATTGGTGGATCCTGAAGAAAGTTCGACTACATCAACCGCGTTGTGAAACGCTTCAGCTTACGGTCTATGAGGGTACGTAGACACACTTTCCCCATCGTTGCTATGCATTTCCATGGATAGATCATTGGTTGTGCGTAGAAGTTTTTTTCCATGCAACGATTTCCAACACCCTGGTGTATTGTCCCATTAGTAGCCCCCGAGCGTGTGTGGAGATTTGATACGTGTCTGTCGTATCTATAATTTTTTATAGTTACATGCAAATATCCTACAACTCTTACAAACTTTTGGCAACTTTTTATACTATTTTGGGACTAACATAATGATCCAGTGCCCAGTGTCAGTTCCTGTTTGTTGCATGTTTTTTGTTTCGCAGAAAATCCATATCAAACGGAGTCCAAATGGGATAAAAAATGACGAAGAATATTTTTGGAATTCTTATGAATTTTGGGAAGTGTAATCAACACGAGACGATGCTTGAGGGGCCCACAAGGCAGGGGCCACGCCCAGGGGGGTGGGCGCACCCCTGACCCTCGTTGACACCCTGTAACGCGGTTGTTGCTCTTCTTTCGCCGCAAGAAAGCTAATATCCGGAAAACAAATCATGTTCAAAGTTTCAATCCAATCGGAGTTACGGATCTCCGGGAATATAAGATACAGTGAAAGGGCAGAATCAGGAACGCAGAAACAGAGAGAGACAGAAAGACAGATCCAATCTCGGAGGGGCTCTCGCCCCTCCCACACCATGGAGACCATGGACAATAGGGGAAACCCTTCTCCCATCTAGGGAGAAGGTCAAGGAAGAAGAAGAAGAAGGGGGGCTCTCTCCCCCTCTCTCCCGGTGGCGCCGAAACACCGCCGGGGCCATCATCATCACCGTGATCTACACCAACACCTCCGTCATCTTCACCAACATCTCCATTACCTTCCCCCATCTATCTACAGCGGTCCACTCTCCCGCAACCCGTTGTACCCTCTACTTGAATATGGTGCTTTATGCTTCATATTATTATCCAATGATGTTTTGCCATCCTATGACGTCTGAGTAGATTTTCGTTGTCCTTTCAGTAATTGGTGAATTGCTATGATTGGTTTATTTTTCTTGTGGTTATGTTGTTCTCCTTTGGTGCCCATCATATGAGCATGCGCGTGGATCACACCACAGGGTTAGTTGTATGTTGATAGGACTATGTATTGGAGGGCAAGAGTGACAGAAGCTTCAACCTAGCATAGAAATTGATGCATCACGGATTGAAGGGGACCAATATATCTTAATGCTATGGTTGGGTTTTACCTTAATGAACGTTAGTAGTTGCGGATGCTTGCTAATAGTTCCAATCATAAGTGCATAGAATTCCAAGTCACGGATGACATGCTAGCAGTGGCCTCTCCCACATAAAACTTGCTATCGGTCTAGTAAAGTAGTCAATTGCTTAGGGACAATTTCACAAGTCCTACCACCACTTTTACACACTCGCTATACTAACTTTTTTGCGTCTTTATCTAAACAGCCCCTAGTTTTTATTTACGTGCTCTTCATATTCTTGAAAACCTATCCAACAACACCTACATAGTCCTTCTAGTTTCATACTTGTTTTAGGTAAAGCAAACGCTAAGCATGCGTAGAGTTGTATCGGTGGTCGATAGAACTTGAGGGAATATTTGTTCTACCTTTAGCTCCTCATTGGGTTCAACACTCTTACTTATTGAAAGAGGCTACAATTGATCCCCTATACTTGTGGGTTATCAAGAAGATTGCAGTCTTGCGTCTTGAGGAACGAAATCCAGGTGGGCTCCTTTCGTATAGGTGATTTGTGCAGTCTGGCTTCTGGCTCCGGCTTCGAGAATCTTTGGGTTTGCCAAGTGCGCAACCTACGCAGCTTTAGAGCTCATGGTTTCAAGAAATGGAGGTTTGAGGCTTCGTATCGCGCGCCTTCACGGGTTCGCAACCGGTGTTTTCACAGTCTTGCGAATGATATCTTTGTGGCTTCTTAACCTGTAACTTCGCGACTTTATGGGCTTTGTCTTTGCAGCGCCGCGGCCTACATCTTCATGGCTTTGGGGGAATCCAGCCTCAGTGATGCCTGTTGTACCCGTCGTTGGTGATCCCTACTACACAACTTATTCTTGTAGACTCGTGCTCGGCCTCCAAGCACAGATTTTTGTAGGACAACAACAAATTTCCCTCAAGTGGACGACCTAAGGTGTATCACTCCGTGGGAGGCATAGGATGAACATGGTCTCTCTCAAACATACCCTGCAATCAAATACAAAGAATCTCTTGTGTCCCCAACACAACCAATACAGTGGTAAACTGTATAGGTGCACAAGTTCGGTGAAGAGATGGTGATACAAGTGTAGTATGGATAGTAGATATAGGTTTTTGTGATGTGAAAAAAATAAAAACAACAAGGTAGGAAGTGATAAAACGGAGCACAAACAATATAGCAATGCTTGAAAACAAGGCCTAGGGTTCATACTTTCACTAGTGCAATATCCCAACAATGCTAACATAATTGAATCATATAACAATCCCTCAACATGCGACAAAGAATAACTCCAAAGTTCTTTATAGGTGGAGAACATAAGAGGAAATTGTTATAGGTAGAAAACCACCTCAAAGTTATCATTTTCGATCAATCAATTGAGCTATTCCTATAAGTGTCTCAAACAACCCTAGACTTCATACTAAAATAACACCATATGGTATGCATCAATCAATTTTAATCTCACCTAGATACTCCAATGTCACCACAAGTATCCATGAGTCAATTATGCAATATGCTTCAAACAATTTCAGATTCATAATATTCAATCCAACACAAAGAACTTCAAAGAGTATCCCAAAGTTCATATCGGAGAAAGTAGGACAAAAACATGTATCAACCTCTATGCCTAGATTACCCCAATATCAGCGGGGGAATCCGCAAGTTGATTGCCAAACATATATCAAGTGAATCAATAGAACAACCCATTTTCACCTAGGGGATCCACATGCAAGACATACATCAAGTGTTCTCAAATCCAAAATATTAATCTGATAATAGTGTAACCTCAAAGAGCAAGCCTCAATTCATCACAACAAGTTAGTGAAGGAAATATGCCCTAGAGGCAATAATAAAGTTATTATTTATTTCCTTATTTCATGATAAATGTTTATCATTCATGCTAGAATTGTATTAACCGGAAACATGATACATGTGTGAATGCATAGACAAACAAGATGTCACTAGTATGCCTCTACTAGACTAGCTTGTTAATCAAAGATGGTTATGTTTCCTGACCATGAACAAAGAGTTGTTATTTGATTAAACAAGGTCACATCATTAGTAGAATGATCTGATTGACATGACCCATTCCATTAGCTTAGCACACGATCGTTTAGTATGTTGCTCTGCTTTTATCCATGACTTATACATGTTCCTGTAACTATGAGATTATGCAACTCCGTTTACGGAGGAACACTTTGGTGCTACCAAACGTCACAACGTAATCGGGTGATTATAAAGGAGTACTACAGGTGTCTCCAAAGGCGATGTTGGGTTGGCGTATTTGAGATTAGGTTTTGTCACTCCGATTGTCGGAGAGGTATCTCTGGGCCCTCTCGGTAATACACATCATCAAGCCTTGCAAGCACTACAACTAATGAGTTAGTTGTGAGATGATGTATTACGGAACGAGTAAAGAGACTTGCCGTAACGAGATTGAACTAGGTATTGGATACCGACGATCGAATCTCGGGCAAGTAACATACCGATGACAAAGGGAACAACGTATGTTGTTATGCGGTCTGACCGACAAAGATCTTCGAGAATATGTAGGAACCAATATGGGCATCCAGGTCCTGCTGTTGGTTATTGACCGAGACGTGTCTCGGTCATGTCTACATTGTTCTCGAACCGTAGGGTCCGCACGCTTAAGGTTTCGATGGCGATGTTATTATGAGTTTATGTATTTTGATGTACCAAGAAGTTGGAGTGCCGGATGTGATCACGGATATGACGAGGAGTCTCGAAATGGTCGAGACATAAAGATTGATATATTGGAAGCCTATGTTTGGAGTTCGAATGGTTCGGCGAAAACAGAATTTACTGAGTACCGGAGGTTACGGAACCCCGGGGTAAATGGGCCTCGGTGGGCCTCGAGGGAGAAGAGGAGGGCCGGCCAGGGGTGGCGCGCCCTCTCCCCCAGTCCGAATAGGACAAGGAGGGGGCGCCCCTTCCTCTTCCCTCCCCAATCCTATTCCAACTAGGAAGGGGGAGTCCTACTCCGTGGGAGTAGGACTCCTCCCGCCGCCTCCTCTAGGCCGGCCGGCCTCCCCCCTCCCTCCTTTATATCCGGGGGCAGGGGGGCACCCTAGAACACACAAGTATTGATCTACGGATCGTTCCTTAGCCGTGTCGGTGCCCCCTCCACCATATTCCACCTCGGTCATACCGTTCTGAAGCTTAAGCGAAGCCTGCGCGCCGTGAAACATCAAGATCGTCACCACGCCGTCGTCTTGACGGAACTCTCCCTCGACACTCGGCTGGATCGGAGTACGAGGGACGTCATCGAGCTATCGTGTGTCAAGAACTGGGGCGCCGGAGTAACGGCGCGGGATCGGTCGGATCGCGAGGAGAACGTCGACTACTTCCTCTACGTTGTGATCGCTTCGCTTGGGTCTCGAGGGTGCGTAGACAACACTCTCCCCTCTCGTTGCTATGCATCACCATGATCTTGCGTGTGCGTAGGATTTTTTTTGAAATTACTCGTTCCCCAACAAAGGCATCCGAGCCTAGGTTTTTATGGTTTGATGTTTTGCATGAGTAGAACACAAGTGAGTTGTGGGCGATACAAGTCATACTACCTACCAGCATGTCATACTTTGGTTCAGCGGTATTGTGAGATGAAGCGCCCAGCACCGACATTACGCCAGACGCTTACGCGAGACTGGTTTCACCGCCACGAGCACTCGTTGCTTAAAGGTGACCGGTGGGTGTCTGTCTCTCACTTTAGTTGAACCGAGTGTGGCTACGCCGGTCCTTGAGAAGGTTAAAACGAGTCTATTTGACGAAATATCGTTGTGGTTTTGATGCGTGGGTGAGACTGGTTCTTGCTTAAGCCCGTAGCAGCCACGTAAAATTTGCAACAACAAAGTAGAGGACGTCTAACTTGTTTTTGCAGGGCATGATGTGATGTGATATGGTCAAGACGTGATGCTATATTTTATTGTATGAGATGATCATGTTTTGTAACCGTTATCGGCAATGGCTGGAGCCATATGGTTGTCGCTTTATTGTATGCAATGCAATCGCTTGTAATGCTTTACTTTATCACTAAGCGGTAGCGATAGTCGAGAAGCATAAGTTTGGCGAGGCGACAACGATGCTATGATGGAGATCAAGGTGTCGCGCGGTGGCGATGGTGATCATGGTGGTGCTGCGGAGATGAAGATCACGAAGCACAAGATGATGATGACCATATCATATCACTTATATTGATTTGCATGTGATGTTTATCCTTTTATGCATCTTATCTTGCTTTGATTGACGGTAGCATTATAAGATGATCTCTCACTAAATTATCAAGAAGTGTTCTCCCGAGTATGCACCGTTGCCAAAGTTCGTCGTGCCTGGACACCACGTGATGATCGGGTGTGATAAGCTCTCGTCCATCTACAACGGGTGCAAGCCAGTTTTGCACACGCAGAATACTCGGGTTATACTTGACGAGCCTAGCATATGCAGATATGGCCTCGGAACACGGAGACCGAAAGGTCGGCGTGAATCATATAGTAGATATGATCAACATAAGATGTTCACCATTGAAAACTACTCCATTTCACGTGATGATCGGTTATGGTTTAGTTGATTTGGATCACGTGATCACTTAAGATGACTAGAGGATGTCTATCTAAGTGGGAGTTCTTAAGTAATATGATTAATTGAACTTAAATTTATCATGAACTTAGTACCGATAGTATCTTGCTTGTTTATGTATGATTGTAGATAGATGGCTCGTCTTTGTTGTTCCGTTGAATTTTAATGCGTTCCTTGAGAAAGCAAAGTTGAAAGATGATGGTAGCAATTACACGGATCGGGTCCGTAACGAGGATCATCCTCATTGCTGCACGTAAGAGTTACGTCTGGATGCACCGCTAGGTGCCAGACCTTCTTTGGAGCAACACCAGATGTTGTGAGCGTCTGGCGAGCAAAGTGATGACTACTCTATAGTTCGATGTGCCATGCTTTACGGCTTAGAACCGGGACTTCAACGACGTTTTGAGCGTCATGGAGCATATGAGATGTTCCAGAGTTGAAGTTGATATTCCAACAGAATGCCCGGATTGAGAGATATGAAGTCTCCAATAAGTTCTATAGCTGTAAGATGGAGGAGAATAGTTACATTAGTGAGCATATACTCGTAATGTCCGGGTACTACAATCACTTGACGCAATTGGAAGTTAATCTTCCGGATGATTGTGTCATTGATGAATTCTCCAATCACCGCCACCAAGCTACAAAGGCTTCGTGATGAACTATAATATGCAAGGGTTAGTAAAGACTATACAGAGCTCTTCGCAATGCTAAAGGCTGCGGAGGTAGAAATCAAGAAGGAGCATCAAGTGTTGATGGTCAATAAGACCACTAGTTTCAAGAAGAAAGGCAAAGGGAAGAAGAAGGGAACTTCAAGAAGAACATCAAGCAAGTTGCTGCTCAGAGAAGAAACCCAAGTCGGCCCTAAACCTGAAATCTGAGTGCTTCTACCGCAAGCGATCGTCCTTTGGAAGCGGAACTGCCCCAAGTATTTGGCGGATAAGAAGGATGGCAAGGTGAACAAAGGTATATGTGATATACATGTTATTGATGGGTAGCTTACTAGAGCTCGTAGTAGCACTGGTATTTGATATCGGTTACATTGCTAATATTTGCAACTCAAAGCAGGACTACTGATTGCTTAACTCGGCAAAGGACGAGGTGACGATGCGCGTGGGAAATGGTTCCAAAGTCGATGTGATCGCGATCGGCACGCTACCTCTACATCTACCTTGGGATTAGTTTTAGACCTAAATAATTGTTATTTGGTGCTGCGTTGAGCATGAACATTATATCTGGATCTTGTTTGATGCGAGACGGTTATTCATTTAAATCGAGAGAATAATGGTTGTTCTATTTATATGAGTAATATCTTTTATGGTCATGCACCCTTGAAGAGTGGTCTATTTTGATGAATCTCGATAGTAGTGATACACATATTCATAATGTTGAAACCAAAAGATGCAGAGTTGATAATGATAGTGCAACTTATTTGTGGCACTGCCGTTTAGGTCATATCGATGTAAAGCGCATGAAGAAACTCCATCTTGATGGACTTTTGGAGTCACTTGATTATGAATCACTTGGCACTTAAGAACCGTGCCTTATGGGCAAGATGACTAAAACCCGTTCTCGGTACTATGGAGAGAGCAATAGATTTGTTGGAAATCATACATACGGATGTATGTGGTCCGATGAATGTTGAGGCTCGTGGCGGATATCGTTATTTTCTCACCTTCACAGATGACTTAAGCGGATATGGGTATATCTACTTAATGAAACATAAGTCTGAAACATTTGAAAAGTTCAAAGAATTTCATAGTGAAGTTGAAAATCATCGTAACAAGAAAATTAAATTTCTACGATCGATCGTGGAGGTGAATATTTGAGTTACGAGTTTGGTCTACATTTGAAGCAATGCGGAATAGTTTACAACTTCATACGCCACCCACCACCACAAATGGTGTGTCCGAGCGTCGAATCGTACTTTACTAGATATGGTACGATCTATGATGTCTCTTACAGATTTACCGCTATCGTTTTGGGGTTATGCTCTAGAGACGGCCGCATTCACACTGAATAGAACACCGTCAAATCCGTTGAGACGACACCTTATGAACTGTGGTTTGGCAAGAAACCAAAGTTGTCGTTTCTTAAAGTTTGGGGATGCGATGCTTATGTGAAAAAGCTTCAACCTGATAAGCTCGAACCCAAATCGAGAAATGTGTCTTCATAGGATACCCAAAGGAGACAGTTGGGTACACCTTCTATCACAGATCCGAAGGCAAGACATTCGTTGCTAAGAATGGATCCTTTCTAGAGAAGGAGTTTCTCTCGAAAGAAGTGAGTGGGAGGAAAGTAGAACTTGATGAGGAAATTGTACCTTCTCCCTTACTTGAAAGTAGTTCGTCGCGAAACCGGTTTCGAGACACCTACACCAAGTAGTGAAGAAGTTGATGATGTTGATCATGAAACTTGAGATCAAGTTACTCTGAAACCTCGTAGATCAACGAGTAAGATCCGCACTGAGTGGTACGGCAATCCTGTTCGGAAATCATGCTACTAGATCATGATGAACCTCGAACTATGAAGAAGCGATGGTGAGCCCAGATTCCGCAAAATGGCTTGAGGCCATGAAATCGAGATGGGATCCATGTATGAAAACAAAGTATGGACTTTGGTTGACTTGCCCGAGGGTCGGCAAGCAATAGAAAACAAGTGGATCTTCAAGAAGAAGACCGACGCCGACGGTAATGTTATCGTCTACAAAGCTCGACTTGTCGCAAAGGGTTTTCGACAAGTTCAAGGGATTGACTACGATGAGACCTTCTCACCCGTAGCGATGCTTAAGTCCGTCCGAATCATGTTAGCAATTGCGCATTTTATGATTATGAAATTTGGCAAATGGATGTAAAGACTGCATTCTGAATGGATTTACGGAAGAAGAGTTGTATATGATGCAACCGAAGGTTTTATCGATCCAAAGGGAGCTAACAAAGTGTGCAAGCTCCAGCGATCCATCTATGGACTGGTGCAAGCATCTCGGAGTTGGAATAAGCGCTTTGATAGTGTGATCAAAGCATTTGGGTTTGTACAGACTTTTGGAGAAGCTTGTATTTACAAGAAAGTGAGTGGGAGCTCAGTAGCATTTACGATATTATATGTAGATGACATATTGCTGATCGGAAATGGTATAGAATTCTGGATAGCATAAAGGGATACTTGAATAAGAGTTTTCAATGAAAGACCTCGGTGAAGCTGCTTACATATTGGGCATTAAGATCTATAGAGATAGATCAAGGCGCTTAATTGGACTTTCACAAAGCACATACCTTGACAAAATTTTGAAGAAGTTCAAAATGGATCAAGCAAAGAAAGGGTTCTTGCCTGTGTTACAAGGTGTGAAGTTGAGTAAGACTCAATGCCCGACCACTGCAGAAGATAGAGAGAAAATGAAAGATGTTCCCTATGCTTCAGCCATAGGCTCTATCATGTATGCAATGCTGTGTACCGGACCTGATGTGTGCCTTGCTATAAGCCTAGCAGGGAGGTACCAAAGTAATCCAGGAGTGGATCACTGGACAGCGGTCAAGAACATCCTGAAATACCTGAAAAGGACTAAGGATATGTTTCTCGTATATGGAGGTGACAAAGAGCTCATCGTAAACGCAGTTACGTTGATGCAAGCTTTGACACCGATCCGACGATTCTAAATCGCAGACCGGATACGTATTTACACTAAGCGGAGGAGCTGTCGGTTGGTGCAGTTCTAAACAAAGCGTCGTGGCGGGATCTACATGTGAAGCGGAGTACATAGCAGCTTCGAAGCAGCTAATGAAGGAGTCGGATGAAGGAGTTCATATCCGATCTAGGTGTCATACCTAGTGCATCGGGTCCAATGAAAATCTTCGTGACAATCTTGGAGCAATTGCCTTAGCGAAGGAATCCAGATTTCACAAGAGGACCAAGCACATCAAGAGACGCTTCAATTCCATCCGGACTTAGTCCGTGGGAGACATAGAGATTTGCAAGATACATACGGATCTGAATGTTGCGACCCGTTGACTAAGCCTCTTCCACGAGCAAAACATGATCAGCACCAAGACTCCATGGGTGTTAGAATCATTACTATGTAATCTAGATTATTGACTCTAGTGCAAGTGGGAGATCAAGGAAATATGCCCTAGAGGCAATAATAAAGTTATTATTTATTTCCTTATTTCATGATAAATGTTTATCATTCATGCTAGAATTGTATTAACCGGAAACATGATACATGTGTGAATGCATAGACAAACAAGATGTCACTAGTATGCCTCTACTAGACTAGCTTGTTAATCAAAGATGGTTATGTTTCCGACCATGAACAAAGAGTTGTTATTTGATTAAACAAGGTCACATCATTAGTAGAATGATCGATTGACATGACCCATTCCATTAGCTTAGCACACGATCGTTTAGTATGTTGCTACTGCTTTTATCCATGACTTATACATGTTCCTGTAACTATGAGATTATGCAACTCCGTTTACGGAGGAACACTTTGGTGCTACCAAACGTCACAACGTAATCGGGTGATTATAAAGGAGTACTACAGGTGTCTCCAAAGGCGATGTTGGGTTGGCGTATTTGAGATTAGGTTTTGTCACTCCGATTGTCGAGAGGTATCTCGGCCCTCTCGGTAATACACATCACTGAAGCCTTGCAAGCACTACAACTAATGAGTTAGTTGTGAGATGATGTATTACGGAACGAGTAAAGAGACTTGCCGGTAACGAGATTGAACTAGGTATTGGATACCGACGATCGAATCTCGGGCAAGTAACATACCGATGACAAAAGGAACAACGTATGTTGTTATGCGGTCTGACCGACAAAGATCTTCGTAGAATATGTAGGAACCAATATGGGCATCCAGGTCCCGCTGCTGGTTATTGACCGGAGACGTGTCTCGGACATGTCTACATTGTTCTCGAACCGTAGGGTCCGCACGCTTAAGGTTTCGATGACAGTTATTATGAGTTTATGTATTTTGATGTACCAAGAAGTTCGAGTCCGGATGTGATCACGGACATGACGAGGAGTCTCGAAATGGTCGAGACATAAAGATTGATATATTGGAAGCCTATGTTTGGAGTTCGGAATGGTTCCGGCAAAACAGGAATTTACCGAGTACCGGAGGTTACGGAACCCCGGGTAAATGGGCCTCGGTGGGCCTCGAGGAGAAGAGGAGGGGCGGCCGGGGTGGCCACGCCCTCTCCCCCAGTCCGAATAGGACAAGGAGGCGGCGCCCCTTTCCTCTTCCCCTCCCCAATCCTATTCCAACTAGGAAGGGGGAGTCCTACTCCTGGGAGTAGGACTCCTCAGCGCCTCCTCTAGGCCAGCCGGCCTCCCCCTCCCTCCTTTATATCTCGGGGCAGGGGGCACCCTAGAACACACAAGTATTGATCTACGGATCGTTCCTTAGCCGTGTCGGTGCCCCCTCCACCATATTCCACCTCGGTCATACTGTCATGAAGCTTAGGCGAAGCCTGCGCCGTGAAACATCAAGATCGTCACCACGCCGTCGTCGTCGGAACTCTCCTCGACACTCGGCTGGATCGAGTACGAGGGACGTCATCGAGCTGTACATGTGTCAAGAACTCGGGGCGCCGAGTAACGGTGCCGGATCGGTCGGATCGCGAGGAGAACGTACGACTACTTCCTCTATGTTGTGATCGCTTCCGCTTCGGGTCTACGAGGGTACATAGACAACACTCTCCCCTTTCGTTGCTATGCATCACCATGATCTTGCGTGTGCGTAGGAATTTTTTTTTGAAATTACTACGTTCCCCAACAGTTAGAGAGGCAAGAACACCATATGATCCAACTATATTAACAAAGCTCGCGGTACATCAAGATCATGCCAAATCGGGAACAAGAGAGAGAGAGAGAGAGAGCAAACATGTAGCTACTGGTACATACCCTCAGCCCCGAGGGTGAACTACTCCCTCCTTGTCATGGTGACCGCCAGGATGATTAAGATGGCCTCCGGTGATGATTTCCTCTGAAAGTTAAACAAGGAAGGAGCAGACAAAGTAATATGGAAAAGACGATGCATGTTAAACATTAGCCTATATCTGAACGGAGGGTTGTTCCTTTCAAGGAACTAGTGGCATTCCATAGCATCATAATCAAGAAAACAAGGCGACAACATGGTATCATTTTCTTTAATGGGTAAGCGAGTAGCATAAATTCCACCAAAAAATCACCAACTAAGGCATTATAATGTAAACGTCGTGCAACAATGGCCCCAATGTTAAATTATCTATCCCTCAACACCACACTCTTAAGAATTCTCAAGTCAAGGGATGCAAAGATGGCTATGAACATGTTAACCATTAATGCATCTACCAATGAAGAGAGTAAAATAATGTACAATAGGAAAGTGAATGTTCCCCATAGTAGCTTGTGTTATCCTTCTAGTTTCACCCCTAATTATACTAAGTAAAAATTCATTGCAATCAGATTTGCGAGGCTCGTACATATTCCCCAGTAGGGAATTTTACAAGCTTCACAAAATTCCTGTAGGTTCATGCGAAACAAATTTTCATATAAGTTAAAAATAACATCATGTGAATTGCGATGAGGCACATAAGCAAATGTACGCACAAAAGAATCAGTGATATTATAGTATTGCGAGCACTTATCTGACACGAAGTCTATCAACTCGCATTGTGTACGCACATGTCAAACTCCTCCTTAATACCGGATCGAGTCATGAAGGAATCCAACAACCATTCACATGAGCACACAAGGGCTTCCCACGGAGGTTTGAGGTCCAGCTCATATATAGCAAGCCTTGGAGAGCTCTTGCTCGAGGAACCACCTTGGAAAATTTTCCTAAACATTTTCTTCTTCAGATTTTTTTTGAAACTTTTAGTGACTCAAAATAAAAGTGAACCAAAATCAACAAAATTGATAGCAACTACTCCTAAAAATGTCTAGAAGCTATATCATGCATCAAAACTACTTTGGACCTTATAAATTTAACATGCAAGCTCAAGAACATGAGCACCACAGCAACAAAAATTTGCAATGTATGAAGCACTAGAACAAAAACCAATCGGACCATTGGAGGAGTCACATAGCGAAGAATAATCTGCCAAAATATTTTCAAAAATGGAGTTCCGAGGAAGGATATCGAAAATTGCACGCAAAGGAGCAAGAACATGGGTTTGAGCAAGCTAGTGATTTTGTTTGGAGGAAGAAGAAGAGAGTGGGCGGCACAGGGTGCCACAAGCCCACATGGCGCACCCTAGGGGTGGTGCTCCCTGTGAGCTTGTGGCTCATAAGTGCACCCCTGGGTTCTGTTCAATGCCAAAAATTCTTAAATATTCTTCAAAAAATCATACTAAACTTTCAGGGCATTCTGATAATTTCTATTTTCAGGTCATTTATTTATTGCACGGAAAATTTAGAAAAACAGGAAAATCATGGCATTTCTACTATATTAACTTTAAATTACAAAGAGTAAGTGGTGGGTACAGCAGGTTGTGCTTACTAAATTCATCGACCACATTCCCCTAAAAAATAATCCATTAATAAGGTTGATCAAGTCTTATTAAAAAATCATTTTCCAATGACATGAAACCGAAGAATCTTTGTATAACACTAAGTTACCTCAATGGGGATATGCATCTCCCTAATAATAAGAGTTTCATATTTCTTTTTGATTGAAGGAAGAGGGAATTGAAAACTTCCAATAGTCATTGTTGAAGCCTTCTAAATAACATTAATACCATTCACTTGAAATTGTTTTATGGAAAGTGTACCGTATTGTTTTATGTGGAAAGTGACCATGCTTTTGTTGCAATCAATAAAAGCCACTGCAGTGTTTAAGAAGGGTCTACTAAGGATAATCGACATGTTGTCGTCCTTGGGCATATCAAGTATAACAAAGTCTGTCAAGATAGTAACATATACAACTACAACAGGTACATCGTGACAAATACCGATAGGTATGGCAGCTGATTAGTCAGCCATTTACAATGATATTTCAGTAGGTGTGAGTTTATTCAAATCAAGTCTTCTATGTAAAGAGAAAGGCATAACACTAACACCGGCTCCTAAGTCACATAAAGCAGTTGACATAATTTATTTTAATGGAGCATGGTATAGTAGGTATTCTTGGATCTCCTAGTTTCTTAGGTACTCCATCCTTAAAAGAATAATTTGCAAGCATGGTATAGTAGGTATTCTTGTATCTTTCTTTTATTAGTGACAGTTTCTTTCATGTATTTACCATATGGGTCCATCTTCAAAATATCAGTCAAACGAGTACGCAAAAGGACTGGCCTAAGCATTTCAGCAAAGTGTTCAAATTCGTCTCCATCCTTATTCTTAGATGGTTTAGTTGGGAAAGGCATGTGTTTCTGAACCCATGGTTCTCCTTCCTTACCATTTTTTCTACAAATGAAATCTCTTTTATCATAACATTTATTCTTAGGAGGTGGGTTATCAAGATCACTGCAGGTTCTATTTCAACATCATTATCAGGTTCTTTATCATTGTTTGGTTGAGCATCTACATGAACATCATCATTATCATTATCATTATCATTATCATTATCATTATCAGTAGGTGAATGCTCGTTACCAGATTGTGTCTCAGCATCACAAACAGAAACATCATTACTATTCTCAGAAGGTTTTTCTATCTCGGGTTCACTAGAAGCGTGCAAAGTCCTATCATTTTTAGTTTGTTTTCTTCTTAGAAAGACTAAGTGCATCAATATTGATTCTGAGAATCTTGTTCAATCATTTTAGGATGAACTTCAGGATATACTAGCTCCTGAGTCATTCTACCTCCTCTAGTCATTACTCTAATAGCATGATCATTCATATTACTGTTCATTCCATTAAGCAAACCGTTTTGTGACTTAGCAACTTGTTCTAACCAAGTTTGGGCCATGGAAGCATGCTTTCCTAGACCTTTAACTTCATTAGCAATTCTAACCATCAAGTCACTCAAACGATCTATCATGTAAGCATTGTGTTTCAATTGTTTCATAAAATACGCATTAGAATTTTCTTGCTTAACGATGTAATTACCAAATTCATCCAAGCATTGACTAGCAGATTTATTATAAGGAATATCACCTTCATCAAATCTTACAATAGAATTTGCCTCTACTACCTGTGTAGGGATGTCGAGTCCATGTATTTCTTCAATACCTTTTTCTTTCATACATTTCTTTGCCTCTTGCATATCTTCAGGACTGAGAAATAGAATACCTCTCTTCTTTAGAGTTGGTTTAGGTGGTGGTTCAGGAAGTGTCCAATCATTATCATTCCTCGATATATTATTCAATAGTTCTTCAGCTTGTTCAACAGTTTGTTCCCTAAAACAC
Source organism: Aegilops speltoides (assembly GCA_021437245.1). Lineage (NCBI taxonomy): Eukaryota > Viridiplantae > Streptophyta > Magnoliopsida > Poales > Poaceae > Aegilops > Aegilops speltoides. Next base: position 317,591,976 of record CM038145.1, on the reverse strand, counting down.
AACCATCACCTATCTAGGTAGTCCCTAGAAGCATCGGTTAGTCCATTACAAAACATATCAAGTATTTCATTTTTCTTAAGAGGGTGATCAGGCAAAATATTAAGTAACAAGAGAAGCATCCCCAAGCTTGTGGGACATTCTCTTCTTCAATTTGCACAAAGTTAAATATTTCCTGTAAGGCAACTTGTTTCTTATGACCAGGAAAATATTTTTCAGAGAAGTAATATATCATATCCTAGGGACTACGCACACAACCATAAGCACGAGTATTGAACCATATCTTAGCATCAGCCTTTAGTGAGAAAGGAAACAACTTAAGAATATAGTAGTTGCAATTTTTTTTCCTCATGAGCAAATAGGGTGGGTATGTCATTCAATTTAGTAAGGTGTGCCACTACAGTTTCAGTTTCATTACCATGAAAAGGATCAGATTCAACCAAAGTAATTAGCTCAGGATAGAGAATTCATAATCCTTATTAGTAACAAAGATAGGTGAAGTAGCAAACTTAGGATCATACTTCATTCTAGCATTCAGAGATTTTTCTTTCAGCTTACATAGTAGTTTCTTAAGATCACCTCTTTCATTACAAGCAAGAAGTTATGTAGTTATCTCCTCTCCCACAACATAACCCTCGAGTATCTTAGGCATTTCGATTCGAGGGTAGCTAGGCCTAATATGCGAATCATAATTTTTAGTTTCAATAATTTCATTTATTTCAGCATTCTCAAATTCTTTAGCTTTAGCAAGTTGTTCATCAAGAAATTCACCTAGTGGCATAGTATCATGAGACAAAGTATTAGCATCATTCATCACGGAAGTAGCATCAATAATTACTTGTGACATATCAGAATTAATAGCAGGTGGTGGTGTCCCAAGCTTACTCAAAATTGAAGGTGATTCAAGTGCAGAGCTAGCTAACAGTTTCTTACCTCCCCTCATCCTAGAGGGAACGATCTTGGTTCTACCATCCTTAAGATTTTCATAGTGATCAAAAGGTATAAATCCCAAGTGACTCAGCAAATAGAGCTATGATCCCCAGCAACGGCTCTAGAAAAAGGTCTTAATAACCCACAAGTATAGGGGATAGCGATTTCGAGGGTAGAGTATTCAACCCAAATTTATTGATTCGACACAAGGGGAGACAAAGAATATTTGTAAGTTGTTAATTCAATCACACCTAGAGAACTAAATATCTGCAACAGAGTGATCAGTAGCACATTATATGATAGTTTGATAGCGATAGTAGCAATAGCAACAATAGCAATAACGATAATAGTAGCATTTCTGTAGCAATTGTAATTGCAGTAGCAGCAGTAGTAACTTAGCAAAGATCAATATGTGAAAAGCTCATTGGCATTGGATCGGTGATGGATAATTATGTTGGATGACATTCTTCATGTAATAGTTATAACCTAGGGCGACACAGAACTAACTCCAATTAATCAATGTAATGTAGGCATGTATTCCGTATATAGTCATACGTCTCATGATAAGAACTTGCATGACATCTTTTGTGCTACCCTCCCGTGGCAGCGGGGTTCATAAGGAAACTAAGGGATATTAAGGCCTCCTTTTAGTAGAGAACTGGAAAAAAGCATTAGCACATAGTAAATACATGAACTCCTCAAACTATGGTAATCACCGGAAATAATCCCAACAAATGTCACCTTGGGGTATGCGGATCATAACACGTAATGGGTGCGCATAACTTGCAAGATTGAATCGAGAACTCAAATATATTCTTGAAAACATAAAGGTTTCAGATCTGAAATCATGGCATTCAGGCTCTAATGACATGCATTAAGCATAGCAAAGTCACAGCAACATCAATCTCAGAACGTAGTGGATACTAGGGATCAAGCCCTAACAAAACTAACTCGATTACATGATAGATCTCATCAAACCCATCACCGTCCAGCAAGCCTACGAAGGAATTACTCACTCTCAGTAGTGAGCATCATGAAATTGTTGATGGACGATGATTGATGATGACGATGGCATCGAATCCCCCTCTCCGAGCCCCGAACGGACTCTAGATCAGCCATCCCGATGAAGAATAGGAGGTGGCGGCGGCTCTGTATCGTAAAACGCGATGATTCTTTCTCTCTGATTTTTTTCTAGAAGAATAGGTACTTATGGAGTTGGAGATAGGGTTGTGGTAGTTTCTAGGGGCCAACAAGCCTGGTAGGCGCGCCCCCTGGGCTTCTGGCACCCTGGTGGCCTCCTCTGGTAATTCTCATTGCCAGTATTTTTTACATATTCTGAAATAATTCTCCATAACTTTTCAACTCAACCCGAGAATTTTTTTTTGCACAAATGCAACAGCATGGCAATTCTGCTGAAAACAGTGTAAGTCCGGGTTAGTTCCATTCAAATCATGCAAATTAGAGTCCATAACAAGAGCAAAAGTTTTGGAAAAGTAGATACATTTGGGATGTATGACTAACTGTAGGATCGAAAGTATGTCTAGAGGGGGGTGATTAGACTACTTGACCAAATAAAAACTTATCCTTTTCCCAATTTTAGTCTTTGGTTGATTTTAGCTATCTTAGCACAAGTCAAGCAATCTTAACACAATTCAAGCAAGCATGCAAAGAGTATACAAGCAGCGGAAAGTAAAGCATGCAACTTGCAAGAATGTAAAGGGAAGGGTTTGGAGAATTCAAACGCAATTGGAGACACGGATGTTTTTGTCGTGGTTCCGATAGGTGGTGCTATCGTACATCCATGTTGATGGAGACTTCAACCGATGAAGGGTAACGATTGCGCGAGTCCATGGAGGGCTCCACACACGAAGGGTCCATGAAGAAGCAACCTTGTCTATCCCACCATGGCCGTCGCACACGAAGGACTTGCCTCACTAGCGGTAGATCTTCACGAAGTAGGCGATCTCCTTGCCCTTACAAACTCCTTGGTTCAACTCCACAATCTTTTCGGAGGCTCCCAAGTGACACCTAGCCAATCTAGGAGACACCACTCTCCAAGAAGTAACAAATTGGTTGTTGATGATGAACTCCATGCTCTTGTGCTTCAAATGATAGTCTCCCCAACACTCAACTCTCTCTCACAGGATTTGGTTTTGGTGGAAAGAAGATTTGAGTGGAAAGCAACTTGGGGAAGGCTAGAGATCAAGATTCATATGGTAGGAATGGAATATCTTGGTCTCAACACAAGTGTAGGTGGTTCTCTCTCAGAAAATGCAAGTTGGAAGTGTAGGTTCGTTCTGATGGCTCTCTCCACGAATGAAGAGGAGGTGGAGGGGTATATATAGCCTCCACACAAAATCTAACCGTTACACACAACTTGCCAATCTCGATGGGACCGAATTGAGAAACTCGGTCGGACCGATTCAGCAAATCTAGTGACTATTAGGATTTTTGGTGGGACCGACATGCAACTCGGTAGGAACGATATGGTTAGGGTTAGGGCATAACGTCATCTCGGTGAGACCGATTACACAAACTCGGTAGGACCGATTTTGGTAATAGGCTAACCAGAGAGTTGGTCAGGTAAACTCGGTGGGACCGGTTCGCTGATTTCAGTGAGACCGAAATGTTACGAAAAGGAAACAGAGAGTTTACATTGCAATCTCGGTAGGACCGATCGCTCATCTCGGTAGTACCGAAATGTTATGAAGGGAAACAGAGAGATTACAATCCCATCTCGGTGAGACCGAGATCCCTACCTGTGAGACCGATTTGCCTAGGGTTTGTGGCAGTGGCTATGACATCTGAACTCGGTGGCGCCGGATAGAAAGAATCGGTGGGGCCGAGTTTTGCTTTTGGTTTAGGTCATATGTGGATGTGAGAAAGTAGTGGAGGGCTTTGGAGCATATCACTAAGCATTTTGAGCAAGCAAGCCATTAAGCAACACCTCATCCCTCCTTGATAGTATTGGCTTTTCCAATAGACTCAATGTGATCTTGGATCACTAAAATATAAAATGTAGAGTCTTGAGCTTTGAGCTTGAGCCAATCCTTTTGTCCTTAGCATTTTGAGGGGTCCACTTTTCTCATCCATGCCATGCCAATCATTGAGCTTTCCTGAAATATTCCTCTTGAAATAGCATTAGCTCAATGAGCTATATGTTGTTAGGAATTACCAAAACCACCTAGGGATAGTTGCACTTTCAATCTCCCCCCTTTTTGGTAATTGATGACAACATATAGATCAAAGCTTCGACAAATGATAATAAGAGTGAAAAACATTGTCGCTTTGAGAAGTATGTGAAGTGTTAGACCTCCCCCTAAATGTGTGCATAGTTTAAGATTTGCTTTGGACTGCAAATGCACAATGAGTTAGGATCATGAGTTACTCTTCCATGTCACATACATCTTGGTGGAGCGCTCAAAATGATAATAATTAAATACATGCACTCATCACCAAGCAAAGTGAATGATCATATAGAGATAAAAGGATAATGTCATCCAACAAGCATTAAGGTAGCATATGATCAAACACATGATCATCCAAGTATCACACAAAAGCATAGAGTATCTCAAAAAAGCAAATAAAGTTCAACCACCAAAACAAGAGAGAACAAAAGCAACACTCTCTCTCGAAGCCTATGATCTATACATTTTTCTCCCCCTTTGGCAACAAGTTACCAAAAAGTTCATAGAAAATGCATAGTACTAAATCAACTCTCAGGCTTGGTCTTCAGGTGGTGGTGTAGAGATGGCTCCTTGATCGAAGACTTCAGTTATGTAGATGGAGCTGGTGGAGTAGGTGTTGGAGCTGGATGTACAGAAGCTGTAGCTGGTGCAGATGAAGTTGCTCTGGTGTCTGGAACAGGCACTACAGCTGATCTCTGACTCCTGGGCACTCTAGCAAAAGCATCAGTGGTAGTTTTTCCCTTCCTCTCCTGCATGTCATCCTGAAGTTGCTCAACAACTGACTGTATCTCAGTGACCTTCACATCTAAGTCGTAGAACTTCTGCTCCATGATCCTCTCCAGGCTCTCCTGGTTTTGATTCAGGGTGGCCAATCCCTTCTCAATCCTCAGAGTGGAGGCAATCAAGTAGCCAAGCTGATCCTGCTTGCTCTTGAAGAAGTAGTCATATGCCTCATCAATGGTTGGCATCTTTGCAGCCTTTTCAGTCCTTGCTGTCTCCTTCTTTGCTTGTGCTTGCAAAGAAGATGGTTCATTTTCATCCATAACCACTGTGTTGTCCTCAAAATCTGGATAGATGGGCATGTGTTCCTTGTCCAAGAGGTATGTGCCAGTGCCCATCTTGGAGTTGATTAGCTCATTGATCTGTGGGGCATACCCACAACTTCTCTTTTGGTCAGCAGTAGTTCTTTTGATAGTTTCCACTATGAGGCTCATGACCTTGAACTTTTGAGGCACATCAAATATGTGAAGTAGGTTTATAGCATGGCCTCTGATCATCTTATGATCACCTCACTTAGGCAAAAGAGTGTGCTTGAGGATCCATTTGATTGTTGGCAATCCAGACAGAAGGTAATGTACTGATCCAAACTTGTGTGTCTCAACAACAGCATCTGGGATCTCTCTGTAGATATGTGCCATGGAGTTGTGATCCTTCTTCTTCTTGGCATAGACATCCAAGCCATACTCATTCTCCTTAGGTGCATTGATCAATTTTGCCCATTCTTTGGTACCTAGTACCTTCAGACATCCAGACAATCCTTCCATCTGCATAGAAGTGAGTTGTGGAGTAGAACTGCATAATAAGCTCATCATTCCACTTTGTGAGCTTCTGCCCAACAAAGTCATCCACTCCACAAGCATTGAAACTGTCATACACTCCTGGATAATGCTCTTCATTCTTCCTGATGTACTCCCAGTCCACCCATCTCATATCACAGACTATAGGCTTCCTGTCAAGCAGCACTGTCTCATAGAAGTCCTGCTGTTCTTTTGTATGGAACCCGTAGTCCACAGCAGTTCTCCTCCTGACTGCATAGGGATCAGTCAATCTCCACTGTCTGAGACCTGCATCCTTCCTCGGCTTCATATCCTCAGCTATAGGATGAACATCATTGTGATCTGGAAATTTGGGCTTCAACTTTCTCAAGACATGTTCCTCATCATCTTCTTCTTCAACAACAGCTTGAGGCACTGGGGCCTTGTTCTTCTCTCCAGCAGGAATGTTCCTTGTATTCCTCTTGGATGCAGATTTGGGATTTGGAGCAGCTGCCTTAGGAGCTTCTTTGGGCTTTGATGAAGCAGCCCCTGACCTGATGGCATCACCCATAAGCTTCTGAGTTTTAGGTGCTGGTGCAGCAACCTCTTCCTCTTCTTCTTCTTCCATCATGGAAGGCTTTCCAACAACCCTGGCCATGGTCTTCTCGACCCTTTCCTTCCTCTTCGTCCCTTCTACAACAGCCTCTTTGGGTTCAGATTCCAAAGGTACTTGAGTGGAGGCTCTGGCTTTAGACATGGGAATTCTTCTTGCAGGTGCTTTGGTCTTCTTACCAGGCTTAGTGGCAGCAGATGTGCCATACTCCTTCTTGAGCACCTTCTTCTTGGAAGTGGCCTCATCCTCAACAACCACATAGTATTCATCCTCTGAATCTAAGGTTCTCTTCTTTCTGGCCCTGGTGGCTGCCTTGGGCAAGTTGTTGGGTGTCTCCTACTTCCATCATCATAGCTGCTTGAGGGACTAGTGCCCTCACTCATCTGAACCTGCTCCTCAGACTTGTTCTAACTGTCACTTTGATCAGACATGTTGCAAACACTGACAGCAGACTCAGTCAATAGATAGAGATGAGGTAGAGTAGATGAGCATCACAAAATACATAGGTTTTTGCAAAAGAATGAGTCAAAAACTTAGTTTTAGTTTTCCATAGAAAGCATTTCGGATCTACCGATTTGTGAACTCGGTGATACCGAAGCAGCTTTTGAAACCTAAACTAGTGAACTCGGTCAGACCGAGTCACAGTTCGGTGGCATCGAGACTGCTAGGGTTTCACAAAGTCCTGAACTCGGTCACACCGATTTGCAATTCTCGGACAGACCGAGAATCACATGTGCAATGGCCTTAGCCGAATCAGTGGAACCGAGTTCTACAACTCGGTTGGTCCGAGATGGTTTCGGCAGAAACCTAACCCTAAATTTTCAATCCACAACTAAACTATGGAGTGTTTTCGCTGGATAAGATGATCTCAATCATGGCGAGATACATGGCAAAACAATGTGCTAGGAATTCGGAGTGGGATTAGCACGAGGATCAAGTCCATACCCTAGTTCGGCCATGGACTTGCTAGAGCGGAAACGGCAGAGACGATTCCCGTTGACGGCGGAGGAGACCAGCGGCAGGAGGCAGTTGGCGACGAGGAGGACGATCTGGAGACCCAGGGAGGCAGAGCAGGTTGAGCGCGGGCGAAAGAGTTCGGAGAAATTTCCAAATTTTGGTCCGTGGATATATATAGCCTGACCCTGTCGATGTGACCGAGTGGAACAACTCGGTGGCACCGAGATGCATAACTGCAAGCAGTTACTGCAACTCGGTGTGACCAAAAAGTTCAAATCGGTTGCACCAAGATGGAAAACCTAGATCGAGTTAGTGATCTTGGTATGACCGAAATGGAAGAATCGGCCAGACCAAAACGCACAAAGAAGTTTTGGAAGTTTAAGTCTATGACGTATCGGGGACTCTGAGTGCTCCTCACACAGAGTGGTTCGAATCTGACTTACTTTGTGATGTAGCATGAATAGAGTTTGAGAAAAGAAAAGCATACATAGCTAGAGAGGGTTCTTAGGCATTCTTGTCCATCCACTTGGCAAAAGAAAAAGAAACCAAACAATCAAAACTACAAGTGGATGTCCTTGAATGAGTAAAATATGCAACCAACATGCTCACACAATAGAATGGCAAATGAAATATGTGGCAAAGCATGCACAACCAATTCTAGCATCTGTCAAGCAATTGGCGATGACTAGGTCATCTATATATGAGTATATTGACTTAGGAGTCAAATGAAAACATTTGATCATAGGTAATACTCATCGTTTAAGCTCAAGTGGGGTTACCACTTTTACATAAAGCATTGTTGTGTTCACACCATTAGAGTTGCTTTGACTCAATTCTTAGAGTAAAGCTCCCCCTAGATGTGAGATCCCCCCTAAGAGGGATGAACTAACCTTGGGTTTTGTCGATGATGACTTCATGTAGGTGTTAAGGATGTGGATGCTCAATGTTGATGTAGATCATTTGGAGCAATCCTTTGGAGTGAGTTGCACTTTCAATACCTACACGGGTTAGTCCCACAAGGAACAAACAAGGATATCCATAGACATAGAGTGATGCACACACAAGATGATGTCTATGAAAGCATTAGGTTACCTTGTCCCTTGTCTTACCAACAAGAGGGTTTGTGACTCCTTGAACTAGTGCAAGATATGGAAGTTGATTGCACTCGTTCTTGCCAAAATGATATGAGTGAAGTATGTTGGCGAAGTCACCCTCAAGAACTCTCTAGTTCTTCTTCTTCGGGATCCACATCATCTTGATGGGAATCCTTGGAGTTGTAGTCGTACTTGATGAAGTAGAACTTGATGTAGTCTTGGGAACCCACTTGACCAAGGCCTTAGGACCTTCTTCAAATGCATCAATCTCCTCTTGAAGCTTATCCTTGCCTTTTTTGCTTGTGGTCTTGTGGTGGAAGATCATCTTGAGCTCGTGTCCCTTGGAAGGAAGTAGGATCATACTTCTCTTGTTGAGGAACAAACTTCATCTTGGGGTATTGATCTTCTTCCCACTCAACTCCATTGGCATTGAATTTTCGTTCAAAACCAACACCTTGGTTCTTCCGGTGCCTCCCTTGCTTGCATACAATTTCCTCAAATTGCTTACTCCCGGCAAGGCTTTTGTAAACACCTTTCTCTATAATTCCCTTCAATAAGCTATTTTCTTGCTCAAGTGTAACTTGTCTAAGAGAATCATTAGTGGAATCAAGAGAACTACTAGAAGCAACAATATTGGATTTAACATGATTATTTTTACTACTAGAGGAAGAATCTTTCTTGTTCTTGTTACTAGCCTTGACTTGAGGCATGTAAGTGGATAAAAGTAAATGCTTGGCAATGTAAGAAGAACTTTTCTTACGAAGATCATCATTGATTGCCTTTAAGAACTCATGCTCTTGCTCAAGGTTGAGCTTTTCAAAACGTAACTTCTCACGAGTCCTTAAAAGTTCTTGATGATCTTCTAAGATAGTTTCATGAGCTAACTTAAGAGTGTTTAGTTCTTTAGTTAGAAGCTCAATATTTTCCTTATCATTGTCATTCGTTTTATCTTGATTAGGATGATTATTTGACGTTTCATCATAGTATTCATCACTAGAGCTGCCAACAAGTAAATCATCATCACCTAACAAGTCATCTTCATCACTATTGAAATCAACATACTTGGGGTGTGATACCTTTCGGCCTTTAGCCATGAAGCATCTTCCAAGTCCTTCATTTGGTGAATCAAATATGTCGTAGGAGTTGGTTGACACAAGTGCTAGACCGGCAACACCTTCATCTTGAGTATATTCGGAGTCGGAGTGATAGCTTCTCTCCGGGTGATTGTCGGAGTCGGAGCCAGATACTCATTCACCAACATGAGATTGATGTCTTCGTTTTGTGTAGCTCCTTGATGACTTGTCCTTCCTTTGTGAATCTTTGCTTCTCCGGGATGTTCTTCGTTCAAAATGATCATCTCTACTCCTTCTATCTCTTGGTCGTGATTCTTCTCTTCTACTTCTCCTCTTAGGTGATTCTTCTCTTCTTTTTAGGGAGCCGTACACTCATTGGAGTAGTGTCCGGGTCTTCCACAATTGTAGCAATTACGCTCTCGACTTGAAGATCTTTTTTCATTGTAGGACCTTGACTTGGAGCTTCTTTCTTTGCTTCTACTCTTGTAAAACTTGTTGAAGTTTTTCCCATTAGGCTCAATTCTTCATTGAAGGTTTGTTTCTCACTTGATGATGTCGGAGCTTCACATGAGGCTTTGTAATCACCACTTGACTTGTTGTGGAGTTCCTCCTTATCCTTGAGTGACATCTCATGAGCAACAATTCTTCCAATGACTTCCGTTGGCTTGAGATCTTTGCAATTGGGCATCATTTGGATCAATGTGCACACGGTATCATATTTTCCATACAAAGCTCTTAGGATCTTCTTAATGATGAATTTTTCGGTCATCTCTTCACTTCCTAAGCCGGCAATCTCATTTGTGATAAGAGCAAGCCTAGAGTACATTTCAGCGACACCTTCACCATCCTTCATTTTGAACTTGTCAAGCTGACTTTGAAGCACATCCAACTTGGATTCCTTGACGGAGTCGGTACCTTCATGCATATCAATCAAAGTATCCCAAATTTCCTTTGCATTCTCAAGACGGCTGATTTTGTTGAATTCTTCGGGGCACAATCCGTTGAAGAGGATATCACAAGCTTGAGCGTTGTATTGCAACATCTTCAACTCTTTCGCGCTAGCTTCACGGTTCGGTTCTCTCCCATCAAATAATTCACCTTGCAAGCCAATACACACAATAGCCCAAACGGCGGGGTTATGTCCAAGAATATGCATTTTCATCTTATGCTTCCAACTAGCGAAATTAGTACCATCAAAGTAAGGACATCTATGGTGATAATTTCCCTCGCTAGACGCCATACTCTCCTAGGTTGTGAAACCAAGGCTATGACTACCAAAAGCTATAGAAATCAAAGCAAATGGAGACCAAAGCTCTGATGCCACTTGTAGGATCGAAAGCATGTCTAGAGGGGGGTGATTAGACTACTTGACCAAATAAAAACTTATCTTTTGCCCAATTTTAGTCATTGGCAGATTTTCTATCTTAGCACAAGTCAAGCAATCTTAACACAATTCAAGCAAGCATGCAAAGAGTATATGAGCATCGGAAAGTAAAGAATGCAACTTGCAAGAATGTAAAGGGAAGGGTTTGGAGAATACAAACGCAATTGGAGACACGGATGTTTTTGTCGTTGTTCCGATAGGTTGTGCTATCGTACATCCCCGTTGATGGAGACTTCAACCCACGAAGGGTAACGGTTGCGCGAGTCCATGGAGGGCTCCACCCACGAAGGGTCCACGAAGAAGCAACCTTGTCTATCCCACCATGGCCATCGCCCATGAAGGACTTGCCTGACTAGCGGTAGATCTTCACGAAGTAGGCGATCTCCTTGCCATTACAAACTCCTTGGTTCAACTCCACAATCTTGTCGTAGGCTCCCAAGTGACACCTAGCCAATCTAGGAGACACCACTCTCCAAGAAGTAACAAATGGTGTGTTGATGATGAACTCCTTGCTCTTGTGCTTCAAATGATAGTCTCCCCAACACTCAACTCTCTCTCACAGGATTTGGATTTGGTGGAAAGAAGATTTGAGTGTAAAGCAACTTGGGGAAGGCTAGAGATCAAGATTCATATGGTAGGAATGGAATATCTTGGTCTCAACACAAGTGTAAGTGGTTCTCTCTCAGAAAATGCAAGTTGGAAGTGTAGGTTCGTTCTGATGGCTCTCTCCACGAGTGAAGAGGAGGTGGAGGGTATATATAGCCCCCACACAAAATCTAACCGTTACACACAACTTGCCAATCTCGGTGGGACCGAATTGAGAAACTCGGTCGGACCGATTCAGCAAATCTAGTGACCGTTAGGATTTTCGGTGGGACCGACATGCAACTCGGTAGGACCGATATGGTTAGGGTTAGGGCATAACGTAATCTCGGTGAGACCGATTACATAAACTTGGTAGGACCGATTTTGGTAATAGGCTAACCAGAGAGTTGGTCAGGTTAACTCGGTGGGACCGGTTCGCTCATTTCGGTGAGACTGAAATGTTACAAAAAGGAAACAAAGAGTTTACATTGCAATCTCGGTGGGACTGATTGCTCATCTCGGTGGTACCAAAACATTACGAAGGGAAACAGAGAGATTACAATCCCATCTCGGTGAGACCGATATCCCTATCGGTGTGACCGATTTGCCTAGGGTTTGTGGACGTGGCTATGACATCTAAACTCGGTGGCGCCGGATAGAAAGAATCGGTGGAGCTGAGTTTGACTTTTGGTTTAGGTCATATGTGGATGTGAGAAAGTAGTTGAGGGCTTTGGAGCATATCACTAAGCATTTTGAGCAAGCAAGCCATTAAGCAACACCTCATCCCTCCTTGATAGTATTGGCTTTTCCTATAGACTCAATGTGATCTTGGATCACTAAAATATAAAATGTAGAGTCTTGAGCTTGGAGCTTGAGTCAATCCTTTTGTCCTTAGCATTTTGAGGGGTCTACTTTTCTCATCCATGTCATGCCAATCATTGAGCTTTCCTGAAATATTCATCTTGAAATAGCATTAGCTCAATGAGCTATATGTTGTTAGGAATTACCAAAACCACCTAGGGATAGTTGCACTTTCACTAACGTAATTAAATCATATAAGAATCCCTCAACGTGCAATAAAGAATCACTCCAAAGTTCTTATGAAGCGGAGAACATAAGAAGAAATTGTTATAGGTAGCAAACCACCTCAAAGTTATCCTTTTCGATCAATCTATTGAGGTATTCCTACAAGTGTCACAAAACAGCCCTAGACTTCGTACTAAAATAACACCATATGATATGCATCAATCAACTTTAATGTCACCTAGATACTCCAATGTCACCACAAGTATCCACGAGTCAATTATACGATATGCATCAAACAACTTTAGGTTCATAATATTCAACCCAACACAAAGAACTTCCAAGAGTACCCCCAAAGTTTCTACCACAGAAAGTAGGACGAAAACGTGAATCAACCTCTATTCCTGGATTACCCGATGTCGCCACGGGAATCTGCAAGTTGATTGCCAAAACATATATCAAGTGAATTTCACCACGGGTATTCACATGCAAGACATGCATCAAGTGTTCTCAAACCCATAATATTTAGGGCGATAATAGTGAAACCTGAAAGAGCAAGACTCAATTCATCACAACAAGATAGAGAGGGAAGAACACCATATGATCCAACTATATTAACAAAAGCTCGTGGTACATCAAGATTGTGCCAAATCAAGAACGAGAGATAGATAGATAGATAGATAGAGAGAGAGAGATCAAACACATAGCTACTGGTACATACCCTCAGCCCCGAGGGTGAACTACTCCTCATCATGGAAAGTGTCGGGATGATGAATATGGCCTCTGATGATGATTTTACCCTCCGACAGGGTTCTGGAAAAGGCCTCCATATGGGATATCTCCAGAACAGAGGCTTGCGGTGGCGGTGTCAAAGTTCTAGGTTAACTTTTGGGGGTTTCCAAATATATTAGAACTTTCAGCATTGGAATCATGTGAAGAGGGGCCACGGGGGGGGCATGGTACCTGGGCGCGGCCACCCCCTGGGCATGCCGGGATACCTTGTCACCTCCTCGTGGGTCTTCTTGTACTGCCTCGAAGCTTCCAGGGTCTGTTACGTTCCAAAAAAACGTCAAAAAGTTTCATCATGTTAGGACTTTTTTTGGTATGGATTTTCTCGGAAACCAAAAACAAGCAGAAAACACCAACTTGCACTGGGCACTAGGTTAATATGTTAGTCCATGAAAATCATATAAAAGTCATATAAAAGTGCACCAAAACCATATAAAGTTATTGCTAACATGGCATGGATACTTCATAATTTATAGATACGTTGGAGACGTATCACCAGGCACCCTAGCTTGTTAGCCCAACCGTAGAAGCCCTCGGGCTAAGTGTGTCATCCCATACTGACCGTGGTATTGGAAGAGCCTACTGCTGACCCACAGACCTCGCCAGGACATGATAAGTTTTTTGCTCTGTGCTCTGCTCCATACATCGACCCGCTTTAGGCCTAGCATACGCCGTCGCTTGACAGTTCGAATGCATCCTTATAAATCATAGAGTGGGACTCCGTAAAATCACACTTGTTCTTCCAGCTCTGGCTCTTGCGTGACACCTCCCCTCCATTGTAAACAACAAAAACTTCAGATCTAAAGACCTTAACAATGGCCAACCCGAGGGGGCAGTGTGGTTGCCATCTACAAGCGGCATGCGATCTCTCTGAGAAGGTGCAATTTCTTTGGTGAGGGGAAGGGAAGCAAGGGTTGTCGACAACAAACTTGTAGGAGCTGAAGATGAATGTTTAGAATGGCATGAAGTCACCAGAAATGACTAGAGATCCAATCATGTTTTGGTCTCTGGCCGACTCAGCCCATGGTTGGCGTACCAACTGACAGTACAAAAAACCATCAGTCCCATCGATGGGGTAACGAGTGTAGCTGGAAGTACCAGAGGGGAGTTCACACAAGGGGTTTACATAGTTTCGGTCCCTCGTGGTGAGACTAAGATAATACCCTATGTCTTGCTTTGTTTTGTATTGATGTGGGAGCACCTCGTACAAGGGTTATAAGAAGATGGAGAATATGACTATCGAGAGTTATGTCTATGGAATAGATTGATGTGAGCAACCCCAAGCATCGCCTTATAAATAGGAAGAGAGATAGAGTTTACAAGGCTCCTAACCAACCTCATGCATGAGGTCTACTTGGCTTGCACACCAAGATGAAGCTCTTGCTCTGAGCCGCCCCTGGACTGCCTCTTGGAGCCTTGATATTGTGAGGCCCCTGGGTCCTAAGGTCGACTGAATACTGGGCTTCCCAGCCGATGGTCCACCTTCGGTATATTGTACCATCAGGTGGTTCTTAGTTGATTCGTCTACTTGGTTTGTTGTTTTTATTTTTTAAAGAAAAATCTAAGGCAAGCCCAACTTTGACTTAACAACTTCATAAATATGGCCTGCAAGTGCATATGATTTAGTTGTAGTCTTTTCGAACTAAGAGCATCGATCCCACTGGGAGTGTAGGAATTGAGTGTTACCTCTTGTAGTGAATTATGGATTTGTGCGTGCAAGTAATTCTCGACTAGAAATAAAGTGAGGGCGGAAGTAAATGGTGATTTTGGTGTAGAGCAAACTTAAAGTAAAGGACATAAAAGTAAATGGAAAACAACAGAATGAGTAACAGGTGGAAATGACAAAGGAGTAAGGTGTTCTCAGGGAGTCCAGAATCCCCATTGGTAAGTTTCTAGCACAATTTATGCATCTACATAATGGTCTAGATACTTAGGCCACTCTTAACAATTATGCTGGGTCGAGTCGGATAAAGTACAAGTTCTACTCTACATAGACTTCGTGCCATGTAAGCCACTACCATATTCTCCCCCTGCAGGTTATGACTAAGGTAATAAAGGGTTACCCCATGGACGTGGCCTCTCTAAGGGCTCTCTGTAAATCCTCTATCAATTGCAAAGGCTAGAAGAAAAGACTTTTACTATCATCTCAAATTACCTTGAAATCCTAACTTTTACAACGACAGTGACACACTTCGTGGCCTTTTGCCGATAATGTTGAGTGGGGCCCTGTAAAAACGTTCACAAAAGTTTATGAAACTAAGCATTCAACAGAGGATCTCATATCCAACATAATGGTTTAGATCATATACATACCAAGGTTTATCCTTATCCCCGAGAACTAGGGGTCTACTCACACATGGAGACAACAAAGATCACAAGGCTGGTGCTGGTAAACATGAATAAATCGCACAAGTAACACAAAAGACGATCCACTAGGGTTCCTATGTTACAAAGAGATGGATGATGATGATGATGATGACAGTGGTGGTGATGATGAGGATGATAGTGGTGATGCTATTGTAGCCCCCTTGTTGTAACACCCTCGATTTTCCCTTCTGGAAAATTCTTTTCCAGTTTTGCCTGCTGTCTTTTTCTTTTGGTGTTCTTGGATTTTATTTGCACTCTTGTGGCTATCTTAGAGTAATTGTCTTGCCTAGTCAGATGGAATTAGGATTTAGCCCCAAAACCCTAATTGCCCTCCCTGTCATATTAAACCCTAGAGGCAACCATTGCATCGTAGCACCTATTTCCCTTGCACAAAATTTCACCATATCAATTAGGGAGTTGCTCCTACCCATATCTTCACCATTTCCACCCATAAATACCCACACCCAAGCCTAGTTTTGACCAGTGAATCCATTTAGTGTTTCTGCCAAACCTGCCAGTTTGTGAAGCAGGTTTATTTTCCATTATTCATTAAAGATGAAATTTTGCATGCACCACCATCCATCCATATCATGACCATCCAGAACTTTTGAGCATCATACACCACCACAACTCCCTTCACAAATTTCAAAGGTTTGCATCCAGATAATTACTTTGTGAAGGAAGTATGTTTTGCATCCACCCAATTGAGCTCAATTTTGTAATGATGCTCAAACATGACAAATCATCATCGCCACCCCATTTTCATCAATTCCACTACACCATTTAACCCCAGGAATTTCCCAAAGTTTTTGGCCAAAAAACAAGTTTACAAAGGAGGTGATAGCTACACCCATCCATTAGCCACCAAAATATTCATACATACTCATCAGCATACAAAACCACACCACACCAAATTTCAGCTTATTTCATCACACCAATTTCAAATGGAATATTACAAGCACTTGTTAGCAGAAACACCTTCTAGAAGCTCTGGCAAAACCAAGTCAAACAATGCCACTACCTCTGCACCCCTAGGTGCCCTACTACCTATGCCCTACACCCCAGAGATGGAGAGAGTGGCCAAAATTTTCTGGGCTACGACACGTCGTTGGAGACCGCTCCTTTGGCGGCTCATGCATGAGGCAAAGCTCTTTGCACCATCCACCCCCCCCCCCCCGCGCGTCCGGCCAATTCGCGGTGTGCTTCACGGGTCCGAGCCCCTCCCCCTTGCTAGATCCAACCAGAGCCTTGCCATCGCGTCGCCATACCTGGCACTGTGCACCCATGCCTCGGCCGAGCCCGCCTCCTCTCGTTTATTCCGGTTGCGTCGACCTAGTCTGCTAATGCACCGCGACGAGCCTAGCCTGTGCCGACCTACACTTGAGGCTGCCAGAGCTAGCCACGGCGGCGTCCTCATCCACCCGGCCCTCCGGCCTATAAAAATCCCCCGAGTTCCACAAACAACCACACCACCTCCTCTCCCTCACTGGCTCTCTCCTGGACCAAGCTTCCGACCCCTATGCCCCCAATTCCTCCACATCATCGCCATGTCCGCCCGCATACCTCGGCCACATTTGTGCCACCTGTGGTCTTTGCACTCCGCCTAGCCTCGCCAGCTGACGACCACCACCACCACCACCTAGAGGCCCTGCCTCACTTGATTTCGCCCCGGAGAAGTCCATAGCCTCGATGCCAAGCTCCACCTGTAGTCATTGTCTGCCTCCAACCATCGCAAACCCACTACAGAGCATCCCCACCATCGCCGAGGGTAGTAACAGGCTTGTTGTCTACCACCACATCCATCCCCACTATTGCGTAGCCCCCTCACGCATCGGAGCGGTCGGAACCACGGCGACCGGTCGCTCCCTGCTTCCGTCACGAGGTAGAAGAAGAAAGAGGAGAGAGCTAACATGGAGGTCCCACCTATAAGCCACCGGGCCCACCATTTAAGTGGAGACGGGTTCTCCAGAACCCGCCTTCCCTGTTGTGAAGGCGTATTCCCTCAAGTGCGCCTTCGATGTTGCCCTGTCCAGTCGCGGTGGGCTCATCCCACTAGCAGAGTAGCCGGTCGACTACTTTTGGCCTAGGCTAGCCTAGTGCACGGTTTTTAATTGTTTTCTGCCAAATTTCCACCAAGGACTGATACGTCTCCAACGTATCTATAATTTTTTATTGTTCCATGCTATTACATTATCTGTTTTGGATGTTTTATATGCATTAGTATGCTATTTTATATTATTTTTGGGACTAACCTATTAACCAGAGCCCAGTGCCAGTTCCTGTTTTTTCCTTGTTTTTGAATTTTGCAGAAAAGTAATACCAAATGGAGTCCAAACGGAATGAAACCTTCACGATGATTTTTCTTGGACCAGAAGACAACCAGGAGACTTGGAGATGAAGTCGGAGGAGCCACGAGACGGCCACAAGGACGGAGGGTGCGCCCCCACCCTTGTGGGCCCCTCAGGCACATCCTCACCTAATTCTTTCATCTATATATTCCCATATATCCCCAAACCAACAAGGGCATCCACGAAAACACTTTTCCGCCGCCACAACCTTCTGTACCTGTGAGATCCCATCTAGGGGCCTTTTCCGGCGTCCTGCTGGAGGGGGATTCGATCACGGAGGGCTTCTACATCAACTCTATTGCCCTTCCAATGAAACGTGAGTAGTTTACCTCATACCTACGGGTCCATACCTAGTAGCTAGATGGCTTATTCTCTCTCTTTGATTCTCAATACCATGTTCTCCTTGATGTTCTTGGATATCTATTCGATGTAATACTTTTTTGCGGTGTGTTTGTCGAGATCCGATGAATTGCGGATTTACGATCAGCTTATCTATGAATATTATTTGAATCTTCTTTGAATTATTATATGCATGATTTGATATCTTTGTAATTCTCTTTGAACTATCGGTTTGGTTTGGCCAACTAGATTGGTTTTTCTTGCAATGGAAGAAGTGCTTAGCTTTGGGTTTAATCTTGCGGTGTGTTTTTCCAGTGACAGTAGGGGCAGCAAGGCACGTATTGTATTGTTGCCATCAAGGATAAAAAGATGGGGTTTTCATCACATTGCTTGAGTTAATTCCTCTACATCATGTCATCTTACTTAATGCGTCACTCCGTTCTTTATGAACTTAATACTCTAGATGCATGCTGGATAGCGGTCGATGTGTGGAGTAATAGTAGTAGATGCAGAATCGTTTCGGTCTACTTGACACGGACGTGATGCCTATATTCATGATCATTGCCTTAGATATCATCATAAGTTTGCCCTTTTCTATCAATTGCCTGGCAGTAATTTTTTCACCCACCATATTATTTTCTATCTTAAGAGAAGCCTCTAGTGAAACCTATGGCCCCCGGGTCTATTTTCCATCATACAAGTTTCCGGTCTACAATATTAGTTTTCGATCTACTATTCTTGCAATCTTTTACTTTCCGATCCATAAACCAAAAATACCAAAATATTTACTTTATCATTTATCTATCCCCATCATATCTCACTTTTGCAAGTAACCATGAAGGGATTGACAACCCCTTTATCGCGTTGGGTGCAAGTTTGTTTGATTGTTTGTGCAGGTATTCTGTGATTTGTGCATTGTCTCCTACTGGATTGATACCTTGGTTCTCAAATTGAGGGAAATACTTATCTCTACTTTGCTGCATCACTCTTTCCTCTTCAAGGAAAAAACCAATGCAAGCTCAAGAAGTAGCAGTGACCCGTATGTAAAATTTATTTACAAAAGATTCCTCCCACTTATATATTCAACCACAACTCCAATTTCAACGAAACCAACACCGACGCTCTCCACTCATCGCACACTTCCTAACCAAACCACTTCCACCATGTTTGCACACACTATAATTACCATTTTCCCCCTTGGACCTTGTTAGGCCATTTTGGAACCCCGAAATCCTCCACCATGCTACTGGGCACTACCATGGGAGGTGTATCAATCTATGGGAGTTATAGGATGAAGATGGTCTCTCTCAAACAACCCACAAATCAAATACAAAGAGTCTCTTGTGTGCCCAACACACCCAATAAAATTGCAAGTTGTGCAGGTGCACTAGTTCGGCGAAGAGATGATGATAGATGTGTAATATGGATGGTTGAAATAGCTTTTTATAATCGGAGTAATTAAAAAAAGCAAGGTAGTAAGTAACAAACATCAAGCAAAACAATATATCAATGCCTAGAAACAAGGCCTAGGGATCATACCTTCACTACTGCAATCTCTCAACAGTACTAACATAACTGAATCATATGATCATCCCTCAACGTGCAGGAAATAATCAGTCTAAACTCTATTTCTATCGGAGAAAGTAGGATGAAATTGTGTAGGTATCAAAACCACTTCAAAGTAGTGTTTCCAATCAATCTTACGAACTACACCCAAAAGTGTCATAAATGGTTCTAGATATCGTATTATGACAACACCATATGATACGCATCAATCAACTGTCACTCTAAAGTCACTTGGATTACACCATATGATACGCATCAATAATCACTCTAAAATCACTTGGATTACCCCAATGTTACCATGGGAATCCATGAGTAAGAGACAGAGAGAGAGAGAGAGAGAGAGAGAGAGAGAGAGAGAGAGAGAGAGAGAGAGAGAGAGATCAAACATGTAGCTACTGGTACAAAGGCTCAACCCCAAGGATGAACTACTCATGCATCACCATGGACCCAACAAGGATGATAAAGATGGCCTCGTGACGGCTTCCCCCTCTGGCATGGTGCCAGAAAAGGCCTCCAAAAGAGATCAGCTCGGACAAGAGGCTTGTGGCGGAGGAGGAGAAGTTCTTGGTTTGTTTCTGGTGGTTTCGCCATTTATGAGATTTTTCAGTGTTGAAATCATGCCAAAAGGAGTTACATGGAACCCACAAGGCAGGAGCGCCCTCCCTAGCCCAGGGCACATCGGGGTGCCTTGTGGCCACCTCATGGGTCTTTTGGTCCTCCCATGAAGCTTCAAAGGTCTCTTATGTTCCAAAATAATCATCAAAAAGTTTCGTCAATTTTGGACTTCATTTGTCATGGATTTCCTCGAAAACAAAAAACAAGCAGAAAACAACAACCGACACTAGGCACTAGATTAATATGTTAATCCATACAAACTATATAAAAGTGCACCAAAATCATATAGAACTCATGTAAATATAGCATGAATGCTTCATAAATTATAAATCCGTTGGAGATGTTTCAGAGGTCCACCCCTTCAGCGAGTCGGGCCACTTAATATCGAAGTAGCTCAACGTGCACTTGACCTGGATGTTGAGCGTGCCGCATGTATGCTGAAGAACCTTGGAAGCTATCTGGGGCTTTTCATAAAAATAATGCTCAAATAGAGTACAGTCTGGCGGGATGCCGAGAAATGCCTCGCACAGTGTCATGTAGCCTGAGAGATGCATGTGCGATCGTGTCGGGAAGGAGCTAGTGGAGCTGCATCCAAAAGTGCCGAAGAACTCACTAGAGGAAGGGGTGGATTAGGAGGCCCAATCCCCGGTCTAGAAATGATGTGAGGATGGCCCGATCGTCGCCCCGTGGTGCCGGATCCTGCTCACTAGGATCCGGCACCCGCCAGCCAGTCTCCAATAGCCGATAATCCTCGACATACGCATGGAGGACGACTTCTGACACGATCGACGGGAGCCAATCCCCATGCTTCGGATCATCATTGGCAGCCGCTTTGCCATGGAGATCTTCCCGATGAAAGAAGAAGAGCTAGTCGCTTTAGCCCTCTAAAGCTTGTGGGTCGATGACGACATCATATCTATGAAGAAACGCGCAGACTATTGCAAAGGAAGTGGGACACATGCAAAAAAACTCCCACGTGCGACCAACTATTTATAACAGAGGAGGCATCGCGAGAAACCCACGAGACCCATGTCAAAAAAGGAAGCCAAAAATTTCAATCAAGATTGGGGGAATCCAGACGGTTAGCATTTGAAACCCACTACCTTGTGAAGCGTCACTTGGATTTTTTGTTAGTCGGTTCACAGAATTTGAGGACTCTTCTCCCACAGATGGGCCTGACAAAAGTCTTACTGGCACACAAAAGATCCTTACATGATAGTCGAGAATAATTCACAATGATGGCTATAGGAGATTCGCCTTCCAGTCGGCTAAAGTCTTTAGTCCGCTGAGAATCCGAACCCAAACCGACTGTCAGGGTCCATCCTTTGTCAAGGAAGCCGTGCTCATAGTACGATGATAATCCGAGTGCATGACACTCGATGAAAATCGAGAGAAGCGACACTCATCACAGACCCATCCTGTGTAAGAGCAAGGAGTGCCCGTGATATCCTCTGTAGCACGAGTCGAATTCTCTCGGCGAGAATCAAATAACCGGCTACGCAGACTTGATTTCGCAGAAAGCAGACCGATTGGTGTTCGTAATAATGGATGCTAACTGGAGATACATGATCTTATTAGGCTCAGGCACTATGGATCACCACTCGGAATTTGATGAGTATGCCCATAGTCGGGCCACGAGCCGTCCTCTCCAAAAGAGATCAAAAAATGGGTATCGTCGAGTCTTCTTCCAAATTGCTTGCCTCTTCACCCTCCGGAGGCATGAACAAACCGAGTCCATTGTGGTCTCTTAGTCAAACCTCAAGCTCATCAAACAGTCGGGAACTTCGCCAACGGGAAGCGGTTGGCAGCAAGACCTCAATTGACTCAGGGACTATTGTTTGGGTTACAAATACGGGGTAGGCCCAAGTACATGAATGAGCCACTAAAATCCTATGGACCATTAAAGGTACGACACAGAAAATCATGGGTCATGTGACGTCATCATCACCCTAGCAAAAAAAGGAGGGTGGCTCAGAAAATAGGCAAAGTCCCTACAGTCGGATCCTAGGCCGCAACAGACAAGACCGAACAGTTAGTTGGAAAACGATAGGAGTAGTCTGCTAGCTAACAATCAGTGGCTACATCAACCACGATGTCATAAAGGCAGGAGTTACCCAATGGTGGAATAATCTAGTTAAACATGGCAGTTACCAGTAGTAAACGTTATGAACTAGTCGGACACACCTTAGGCTATAAACATCATTAATACCAACCCATTATGTACGCCCTCCTAGCGCCCTTTATATAAGCCGGGGGGAGCACGAGGTTGAGGGTGGAACATTGATTCCTTGTATGGTTGTACCTTACACCAAGATCCACGAGCACCACAGGAGTAGGATATTAGCGCAACTCCAATGCACGACCACAAACGGACGTCTGTTTCGTCCGGATTTGGTCCATTTAGGGTGGCCAAAACGACGCCCATGTCCAGTTTGGGCCGAACAAGGGTCGGGGGACCCAACGCGTGGCCGCATCCCCAAATTGTTTGTGTTGGACTTTAGAAAAAACCAAAAAGGCATGGAAAACAAAAAAGCCATTGAAAAAAAGCATTGTAGAATAGCTTAAAACATAATACTTAAGATGACATTAAAAAAATAAAAAAAGATAATGTGGGTTCCCCGCTGCAGAAGCCGTCGCCGCCGATGTCGTCGCCATCTTCAGGCACCACCATCCTCGTCGTTGCTCATCAAGTCGATGTAGGGTGGGGGCATCCAGAGGTGGGGAGGCGGCCCCCTAAATGGGTCGGGCGCATGCTGTGTAGGCAGCGGCGGCGGTGGTGGTGACCGCGGTGCCCATGCATGCTCCTTGATACGTCTCCAACGTATATATTTTTTATTGGTCCATGGTATTATAGTATCAATACTGGATGTTTTATAAGCACTTATACGTCATTATATATCATTTGTTGGGACTAACCTATTAACTTAATGCCAAGTGCGAGTTGCTATTTTTTTGCCTATTTTTGGCTTTCCAGAATATTAGTACCAAACGAGTCCAAATGCCACGAAACTTTTTAATAATTTTTTTCTAGACAAAAGAGAACCTGGAAGCTTTGGGAGTGGGCCAGAAGATGAAGGAGTAGCCCAAAATGCACCAGGGCGCACCCAGGGGGTAGAAGCGCCCTGGTGGTTTGTGGGGGCCACGTTCATCCGTTTGACCTAATTCCGCCTCTACAAATTCTCTAAAATCAGGAAACCAACAGAGAGCCACCCAAAACACTTTTTTCGCCGCCACAAGCTTCTGTTCTTTCGAGATCCCATGTGGAGGCCTTTTCCGGCACTCTGCCATAGGGTGAGTCGGTCATGGAGGGGCTCTACATCAACCTTGCTGCCCTTCTGATGATGTGTAAGTAGTTTACCACAGACCTACGGTTCCATAGCTAGTAGCTAGATGGCTTCTTCTCTCTCTTTGATCTTCAATACAATGTTCTCCTTGATGTTCTTGGAGTTTTATTCGATGTAATCACTTTTTGCGGTGTGTTTGTTGGGATTCAATGAATTATGAGTTTACGATCAGATTATCCATGAACTCTTTTATGCATGATTATTATAGTTGTGTATTTCTCTCTGATCTATTGAGTTAGTTTGGCAAATTTGATTGTTTTTTCTTGCAATGAGGGAGGTGCTTTGTGATGGATTCAATCTTGAGGTGATCTATATCCGAGTGATAGAAAGAGACAAGGCACGTATTTGTATTGTTGCCATTAAGGATAAAGGGATGGGGTTTATTCATGCATGAGTTTACTTTGTCTACATCATGTCATCTTGATTAAGCCGTTACTCTGTTCTTTATGAACTTAATACTCTAGATGCATGCTGGATAGCGGTCGATGTGTGGAGTAATAGTAGTAGATGCAGGCAGGAGTCGGTCTACTTGTCTTAGATGTTATGCCTATATACACGGTCATTGCCTTGGATATTGTCATGATTATTCTATTTTCTATCAATTGCCTAACAGTAGTTTGTTTACCCACCGTATGTTATTTTCAAGAGAAACGCCTCTAGCAAAAACTACGGCTCCTCGGGTCTACCTTTATCCTATATTAAAATCCAAAAATACATTGCTGCAATTTTATTAACTTTATTTTATTTTGTATTTTTATTCTATCTATCTAGCACTACGAGATTTGATCCTTGCAATTAACCGTAGAGCGATTAACAACCCCTTGTTCGCGTTGGGTGCAAGTATTTGTTATTTTGTTTGTAGGTACTACTAAGAATGCGTTGCTTGGTTCTCCTACTGGATTGATACCTTGGTTCTTAACTGAGGGAAATACTTATCTCTATTGTACTGCATCATCCTCTCCTCTTAAGGGAAATCCCAACGCTGCTCACAAGTAGCAGGAAGAATTTCTGGTGTCGTTGCTGAGGAGACATCATCAACTCTATGAGGTACCAACGTATAAACATTCATCTCCTTGCATTTACATTATTTGCCATTTGCCTCTCGTTTTCATCTCCCCCACTTCTAAAACATTTTCACAAAAACACTAAAAATATTTTCTATTTGCCTTTTTGCTTATTTGCTTGCTTGCTTTTATTGCCTTCATGTCAACACTCGAAAACAGGAAAGGAACAAGAAAAGTAAAGACATATGGATCCTCATCCACTTGTTAATCTTTTCAAAAAAATCAAGTTGTGATGAATCAATTGCTAGTGAGTTGGGTGCTCTGGATTATCTTTGTGAAGTTTGCTTGAAAGGCATGAATCTGAAAATTGTGATGAAGTGTTAAACAAAGAAATTTATAAAGTGATCCATGATATCACCTAGAATGAAAAGCATGATTGCAATGATGTTATTATAAATTCTAAGAATGTCAACTGTGCTAATAATATGCAATACTACAAGCTTGGGGATGGCAATTTTGTCATGTCCAATACTCATTGTAATGATCATGATTGGGGTGATGCTTCTTATGATCTTGAAATTTTATTTAAGCCTCATGATGAATATGTTATTGATAATGATGTTTGCAACAATATTGAACCTGGGTTTGGAAGTGTGTCAACTTTAGGTAATAATGATCCCACTACTTTGGAGAATTATCAATATCGTGATTTTTTTGATAAAAGTGGGTTTGGAGATGTCATGACTTTAGTTAACATTGATCCCACTATCTTGGAAGATAATAAGACTTTTATGCATGAGGATAATGAAGATAGCTATATTATTAGATTTGAAGTGATCCTGCATGTAAATATTATGAGAGAGGAAAATATGGTTGTAGATTTTCATGTTACTAAATTACCTCTCTTTATGTTGAGATTGTCAATGTTTTATTCTTCTTCCTTGCATATGTTAGATATTTCTTGTCATGATGTTTGTTTGCTTATAAAATGCCTATGCATAGGAAGCATGTTAGACTTAAATGTGTAGTCACATGCTTTATGATGCTCTCTTTTGCTTCAATTCTTGTATTTTATGTGAGCATCATTAATATCCCAAGCATATCTTACTGGCTATAAAGAAAGTGCTTGTTGGGAGACAACCCAGTATTTTTCTGCTTTTGTGTGCACACTACTATTCTACTGTTATGGTTGTGTTATTGTGTTTTAATTAGTGTTTGTGCCAAATAAAGCCTTTGGGATGATTTGGATGATAGTTGATTTGATTCTGTGAAAAAACAAAAACTTTTGTGTCCAGTAGCAGAATTGTTTAAATTCATTGGAACCAATTATTGTGCTGAATTTTTTACACATGATTGATATACAAATTTCCCATGTTGTCCTAATTTTTCAGAATTTTTGGAGTTACAGAAGTATGATCATTGTTTGAATTATTACAAATTGTTCTGTTTTTGACAGATTCTGTTTTTTGTTGCGTTGTTTGCCTGTTTTGATGAATCTATGGATTGTATACGGGGGTATAATCCATGGTGAATTTATAATAAAATAGGTATAATGTAATAATAAAATATTAATGGGTTCACAACAATACCTAAAGTAGTTTTTTTGCTTTGTTATACTAATGGATCCCACGAAGGTTTTTGTTGAGTTTTGTGTGCTAAAGTTTTCAAGTTTTGAGTGAGATCACGATGGATGAAGGAATGAGGAGTGGCAAGAGCCTAAGCTTGGGGATGCATGAGGCATCCTAAGGTAATATTCAAGGACTCCCAAGCATCTAAGCTTGGGGATGCCCCGGAAGGCATCCCCTCTTTCTTCTACCAACTATCAGTAATTTTACTTGGAGCTATATTTTTATCCATCACTTGGTATGAGTTTTGCTTAGAGCGTAGTGTATATGAGTCTTTGCTTTGTTTTCTTTTTAGTTTGTCACAATCATCTTTTATGAGCACACCTTTTTGAGAGGGACACACATTATTCATGATTTGTTAGAATACTCTTTGTGCTTCACTTATATATTTTGAGCTAGGCAATTGCTCTAGTGCTTCACTTATATTTTTCAGAGCATGGCGGTCAGTTGCATTCTCATGCTTCACTTATATCTTTTTGAGAGTTGATAATAGTAATTGCAATTAGTACAAGTTATGAATTAGGTCCTAATATGATAGGTATTCAAGAGAGATATAATAAAAACTTTCATGTAGATCACTGAATATAATAAGTTTGATTCCTTGCAATAGTTTTGTGATATAAAGGTGGTAATATGTGCGTTGTGTTAGTGAGTAACTGTGGATTAGTAAGAATATTGGTGTTAAGGTTTGTGATCCCCGAAGCATGCACGTATATAGTCTCTCGTTATGCTATGAAGTTGGAGCATGATTTATTTTTGACTGCCTTCCTTATGAGTGGCTGCCAGACGAATGATGGTATTTTCCTACCAATCTATCCCCCTAGGGGCATGCTTAGTAGTACTTTGCTTCATGGGCTAATTACTTTTGCAATAAGTATGTGAGTCTTTATGACTAATGTGAGTCCATGGATTATACACACTCTCACCTTTCCGCAATTTGCTAGCCTCTTCGGTGTTGTGCATTGCCCTTTCTCACCTTGAGATGTGGTGCAAACTTTACCGGTGCATCCATACTCCATGATATGATACGCTCTATCACACATGAGCCTCCTTATATCTTCCTCGAAATAGCCACCATACCTACCTGTTATGGTATTTTCATAGCCGTTCCAAGATATATTTCCATGCAACTTCCACCATTCCGTTTTTATGACACACATCATCATTGTCATATTGCTTTGCATGATCACCTAGCTAGATCATTGCACATCCTGGTACACCGCCAGAGACATTCATATAGAGTCATATTTGTTCTAGTATCGAGTTGTAATTTTTTGAGTTGTAAGTAAATAGAAGTGTGATGATCATCACATTCATTATTAGAGCATTGTCCCAAGTGAGGAAAGGATGATGGAGGCTATGATTCCCCCACAAGTCGGGATGAGACTCTGGACAAAAAATAAAATAAAATAAAAGGCTAAAAAGAGCCCAACAAAAAAAGAGAGAAAAAGAGAGAAGGGGTAATGTTACCATCCTTTCCACACTCATGCTTCAAAGTAGCACCATGTTTTTCATATAGAGAGTCTGCTACGCTTCGTTTTCATATAACTAGTGGGGTTTTCATTATAGAACTTGGCTTGTATATTCCAGTGATGGGCTTCCTCAAATGCCCGAGGTCTTCATGAGAAAGCAAGTTGGATGCACACCCACTTATTTTCCTTTTTGAGCTTTCATACACTTATAGCTCATAGTGCATTAGTTGCATGGCAACCTACTCCTTGCATTGACATCAATTGATGGGCATCTCCATAGCGCATTGATTAGCCTCGACGATGTGAGACCACGAAACTTTTTAATGATTTTTTCTGGACAAAGGAGACCCTGGAAGCTTTGAGAGAGGGCCAGAAGATAAAGGAGTAGCCCCCAAGGCACCAGGGATCGCCCTGGTGAATTGTGGGGCCCACATTCATCCATTTGACCTAATTCGGCCTCTATAAATTCTCTAAAATCTAGAAACCAATAGAGAGCCACCCAACAAACTTTTTCCACCACCGCAAGCTTGTGTTCTCATGAGATCCCATCCGGAGGCCTTTTCTGGCACTCTACCGGAGGGGGAATCATTCACAGACGGGATCTGCATCAACCTTGCTACCCTTCTGATGATGTCTGAGTAGTTTACCATAAACCTACGGGTCCATAGCTAGTAGCTAGATGGCTTCTTGTCTCTCTTTGATCTTCAATACAATGTTCTCCTTGATGTTCTTGGTGAAGGAAATATGCCCTAGAGGCAATAATAAAAGTTGTTATTTATGTTTCCTTTTATCATGATAAATGTTTATTATTCATGCTAGAATTGTATTAACCGGAAACTTAGTACATGTGTGAATACATAGACAAACATAGTGTCACTAGTATGCCTCTACTTAAGTAGCTTGTTGAATCAAAGATGGTTAAGTTTCCTAGCCATAGACATGTGTTGTGATTTTATTAACGGGATCACATCATTGGAGAATGATGTGATTGACTTGACCCATTCTGTTAGCTTAGCACTTGATCGTTTAGTATATTGATATTGCTTTCTTCATGACTTATACATGTTCCTATGATTATGACATTATGCAACTCCCGAATACCAGAGGAACACTTTGTGTGCTACCAAACTTCACAACGTAACTGGGTGATTATAAAGGTGCTCTACAGGTGTCTCCGACGGTACTTGTTGAGTTGGCATAGATCGAGATTAGGATTTGTCACTCCGATTGTCGAAGAGGTATCTCTGGGACCTCTCGGTAATGCACATCACAATAAGCTTTGCAAGCATTGTAACTAATGACTTAGTTGCGGGATGATGTATTACAGAATGAGTAAAGAAACTTGCCGGTAACTAGATTGAACTAGGTATTGAGATACCGATGATCGAATCTCGAGCAAGTAACATACCAATGACAAAGGTAACAACGTATGTTGTTATGCGGTTTGACCGATAAAGATCTTTGTAGAATATGTAGGAGCCAATATGAGCATCCAGGTTCCGCTATTGGTTTGACCGAAGATGTGTCTCGGTCATGTATACATAGTTCTCGAACCCGTAGGGTCCGCACGCTTAACGTTCGATGATGATTTATATTATGAGTTATGTGATTTGATGACCAAAGTTTGTCCGGAGTCCTGGATGAGATCGGGGACATGACGAGGAGTCTAGAAATGGTTGAGACGTAAAGATTGATTTATTGGACGACTATATTCAGACATGGAAAGGTTCCGAGTGATTCGGGTATTTATCGGGGTACCAGAGAGTTACGGGAGTTCGCCTGGGAGTATATGGGCCTTATTGGGCTTTAGGGGAGAGAGAGAGGGGCTGCCTAGGGCAGGCCGCGCGCCCCCCAAGGCCTAGTCCGAATTGGACTAAGGGGAGGGGCGGCGCCCCCTCCTTCCATCTCTTCTCTTTTCCCCTTCCTTATCTCCTACTCCTACTACTTGGAAGGGGGGAATCCCACTCCCGGTGGGAGTAGGACTCCCCAGGGCGCGCCATAGAGAGGGCCGGCCCCTCCCCTCCTCCACTCCTTTATATAAGGGGGAGGCGGGCATCCCATGGACACACAAGTTGATCATTGATCTCTCTTAGCCGTGTGCGGTGCCCTTGAGGGAGTCCTGGACTAGGGGGTGTCCGGATAGCCAAACTATCATCATCGGCCGGACTTCAAGACTATGAGGATACAAGATTGAAGACTTTGTCCCGTGTCCGATGGGACTTTCCTTGGCGTGGAACGCAAGCTTGGCAATACGGATATGTAGATCTCCTACCATTGTAACCGACTCTGTGTAACCCTAGCCCTCTCCAGTGCCTATACAAACCGGAGGTATTTAGTCCATAGGACGAACAACAATCATACCATAGGCTAGCTTCTAGGGTTTAGCCTCCTTGATCTCATGGTAGATCCACTCTTGTACTACCCATATCATCAATATCAACCAAGCAGGAGTAGGGTTTTACCTCCCTCGAGAGGGCCCGAACCTGGGTAAAAACATCGTGTCCCTTGTCTCCTATTACCATCCGCTGGGCCTTGCAGTTCGGGACCCCTACCCAGATTCGCGGTTTGACACCGACATTGGTGCTTTCATTGAGAGTTCCTCTGTGTCGTCACCGATAGGCTCGATGGCTCCTTCGATCATCAACAACGACGCAGTCCAGGGTGAGACTTTTCTCCCCGGACAGATCTTTGTATTCGGTGGCTTTGCACTATGGGCCAATTCGCTTGGTCATCTGGAGTAGATCGAAAGCTACGCCCCTGGCCATCAGGTCAGATTTGGAAGTCTAAACTTCACGGCTGACATCCGCGGAGACTTGATCTTCGACGGATTCGAGCCGCAGCCGAGCGCGCCGCACTGTCACGATGGGCACGATTTAGCTCTGCTGCTGTACAGTGCCCTGGAGGCCGCACACAAGTCCGCTCCGATACTCAATTCGGAGCCGGCTGCCTAGATCGAGGACGGATGGCTAGACACCGCCTCGGGGGCTGCTACCCTTACGGCGATGGAGCCAAATACTGACCTTGTCCCTTATAACGCTCGTGACTCCAAGGTGCCGGACTCCTCGTCGGACTCCGAACCTCCTGCGCCCCCTCCAATCGAATCCGATTGGGCCCCGACCATGGAGTTCACCGCCGCGGACATCTTTCAACACACCTTTTGGCGACATCCTGAATTTGCTAAAGTATCTCTCGCTATCAGGAGAGCCCTGGCCGAATTGCGGTCAGGATGGGTGGGATGCGGACGACGAAGAAATTCAAAGCCCACCCACCACCCGCTTTGTAGCAACTGTCGACGACCTAACCGACTTGCTAGACATCGACTCCGAGGACATCGACGGTATGGACGACGATGCCGGAGACAACCAAGAACCAGCGCCTACTGGGCACTGGAAAGCCACCTCAACTCATGACGTATACATGGTGGATACACCAAAAGGAAGCGATAACGAGGAACAACGGGACGCGGCGAAGGATCATTCCCCCAAAAACAACAAAAACGGCGACGCAAGCGCCGCCCAAAGTCTCGCCTCGATAACAACAGCACCCATAATTACCCAGCCATAGAGCAGGGCGAACCAGTGGACGACGAACATGCAACCAAGCAACCATCCGAACAGGATGAATTGGACAAGCAACCCATCCCCGGTGAAAACAACAGTCCAGACGATCTCACGCCAGACACATCACCGGAACATAAGAACCTTCACAAAAGCCTCGTCGCCACTGCAAGAAGCTTGAAGAAGCAGAAGCGGAAGCTCAAAACAGTGGAAGAAGTACTCAGAATGAGATGGAGCAAAGTACTCAAGACCGCAGACAAATACGGCAATAGTAACCAAGCAAAGAGCTACGAAGCGCAAGCTGTTGCCCGAATTTGACGAGGAGGCCGTAGAGCCACCATAATCAAAACGCAAAGAGGCCGCCTGGCCGGATAGACGACCAGATGACAGGCTAAGAGCGGCAAGCGGCGCTGCACACAAGCCGGCACATGATACACATAAAGATCCTTGCAAAAAGGATGGCCCGGTCAGGTCCATTTATGGGCCAAAAAAGAGGACCCCAGGAAGCAACACAACACGCTGAGTGTTCGAAGATAACAGCACACCTAAATACAGGGGCACCGCACACCCACTATGTTTCACCGATGAGGTACTGGATCATGAATTTCCAGCGGGTTTTAAGCCCGTAAACATAGAGGCATACGATGGAACAACTGACCCCGGAGTCTGGATTGAGGATTACATCCTACACATACATATGGCTAGAGGAGACGATCTCCATGCTATAAAATACCTACCCCTCAAGCTCAAAGGGCCAGCTCGGCATTGGCTCAAAAGCCTCCTAGAAAATACCATTGGAAGTTGGGAAGAGCTCGAGGATGCGTTTAGAGCAAATTTTCAGGGGACTTATGTCCGCCCTCCGGATGCAGACGATTTAAGTCACATCACTCAACAGCCCGGAGAGTTAGCACGCAAATTCTAGAACAGGTTCCTCCGCAAAAAGAACCAAATAGTCGACTGTCCAGACACCGAAGCCTTAGCAGCTTTTAAACATAACGTCCAGGACGAATGGCTCGCCAGACACCTCGGCTAGGAAAAACCATGAACAATGGCCGCGCTAACAAGCCTGATGACCCGCTTTTGCGCAAGAGAAGATAGCTGGTTGGCAAGATGCAGCACCAGCGACCTGAGTACATCCGAGGTCAGAGATGGAAATGGGAAATCACGACGCAGAAAAGATCAGCGCCAGAGTAAGGAAAATGGCCCAAAGAGCACGGTGGTCAACGCCGGGTTCAAAATCCCTCGGCCGAACAACAAAACATTGCCTCTTAAGGACAACAGTGACGAGCTATCCAACCTAAACAAAATTCTGGATAGGATATGTCAAATTCACAGTATCCCCGGGAAGCCTGCAAACCATACCCACCGAGATTGTTGGGTCTTCAAACAGTCCGGCCGACTCAACGCCGAACACAAGGGGCTCGACACACCAAGCGAAGACGATGACGAACCCCACAAGCAGAGCGCCGGAAAACAAAAGACTTTCCCACAAGAAGTAAATACAGTGAATTCACTTCAAGTGATAACAAGTAAAAATACGGCGGCGGTTCTTAAAGCACATGCCGCACGGTCCACCCCAGTGGAATCCCGAGATTGGATGTCAAAACCAATTACTTTCGACCATCTGGATTACTCCAGAAGTATTCGAAACGCAGGATGGACTGCTTTGATATTGGATCCTGTAATCGACGGACTACAATTTACACAAGTCCTAATGGATGACGGCAGCGATTTAAACCTGCTATATCCGGACACAATCCGCAAGATGGGGATAGACCCTACCAAAATTCGCCATAGCAGCACTTCCTTCAAAGGAGTGACGCCAGGCCCTTACGCCAACTGCACGGGCTCCTTACGGCTAGAAGTTGTGTTCGGTTCACCCGACAACTTCCGTCGTGAAAAGCTAGTCGTCCATGTCGCCCCATTTAAAAGTAGCCACCAAGCACCATTGGGGCGCGAAGCTTTCGCCCACTTTAACGCAATACCGCATTACGCGTCTCTTACACTTAAAATGCCCGGTCCACGCGGCACCATCTCATTAAAAGGTCGTTCAAGACCCCGGACATGGCTAGGCGAGTCCGGCATAAATAAACTAGGGGCTTCCTAGATGCGCACCCCTTTACAAGAAGCCGCGTGCATAAACAATGAGAGCCAATAAAGCTCAACTTTATTCATTTTTTAAATCATACTCTGTTTTGAATACATTTTTTGCATGGTATTTTCCCGAGCTAAGTTCTTCTCTTTTACAGATGAACAGCGTGCTACACCCGTCCAGGATACAGCACAATGGAGACACAGGCGCAGACGTGCAGCAAGGACCCGTCGCAAGGATTCTTTTCAGATTAAGACCCTACGTAAACCTTTCTTACTGTCTCTTGTTGATACACATCCCCCGGCTTCCTATTATAGCCGAGGAGGAGGCTGGCGTTTTGGCATCGGCCGCGTCAGAAGTTCTCGCCCGTACCTCGACACCAGGGGCTTAGGGCATCGTTCTGCCCGTTTTCATAAAGACCGAACACCTCAGGGAGTGTTCGGCGTCTCGAGTTAGGCCTTATATGCATCAGCTCCGAATCATGTCTTTGGTTAAATTTTGGGTTTGCCCGACTCCTGTGTTTTGCTGCCTTACGTTTCGTATCATCGGCTAACGCGGCACCAGGAGAATTACTATGATTGTGCCCCGGTTCGGCCGGGCGAGCACCTTAGTAGAGAAAGCCGAAAATTGACTGTCATGATATAGCGAGAGACTGGTCAACCACTCGATCGACTATCGGAATGTCTAGAATTCCGCCGCTTTGACGAAGGACTGTTTCCCGGTCAGG
The DNA here is from genome assembly GCA_021437245.1 of Aegilops speltoides. NCBI lineage: Eukaryota > Viridiplantae > Streptophyta > Magnoliopsida > Poales > Poaceae > Aegilops > Aegilops speltoides. Next base: position 317,557,752 of record CM038145.1, on the reverse strand, counting down.
CACATACGCGCCCCGAATTCGGAGAACGCGGTGCCCCTAGGGGCTATATCGTAGCCCCACCTTCGAACTCCTATGGCTAAGTGAAAGTGATAAAGCATTATAGTCCGGTTGCCTAGTTTGCTATGCTACCACCTCCTTCATAGGACCAAGACGTTGGATTAAGTGTGAAAATGCGCTATTTTGCAAACACCCCCGCACCATGTGCGTGGGGGCTGAAGCCGAAGACTGCCATCTTTCAGGTTATATATACATCTACATTAACGGCCGCACAGGAGATATTTCAATACTTGAACGCAGAAGTATAAAAAGCACTTTTATCATAAATATGGTTTTACAAATCATACATGTCATTTGAACATAACATCTTTCGAGCACTGCGACTCTATTATACGAGCGGCCTGCAGGACTTCCCCAAAATAGTGCTCAGCGGGTAACCGTCTCTCGTCCGAACCCCGAGATGCAACAGCGGTGGCATCCATCTCCGCCCAGTATGTCTTAACATGGGCAAGAGCCATCCGCGCACCCTCTATGCATGCCAACCGCTTCATCTCCTTGATATGCGGCACCGCCCCAAGGAATTGCTGCAATAAGCCAAAATAACTCTTCGGCTTGGGCCTATCCGACCAAAGATGAGACACTACATCCGTCATGGCAAATCCGGACAATCTATTTAGCTCAGCCCACTCAGCCAACCGATCGGTCAACTGAAGTGAACGCTCCGGACTGTGGAATTGAGACCAAAAAAGCTCTTCCATCTCGTGATCCTTCTGGCTTCGGAAGTGCACAACCGCATCCGCCGCACTCGCCGCCAAATCTAGATAAGGATCCTCCGCACCCCACAGCTGGCCAAGCTGAGCATACTTCTGATCTGTGAACTTCGTGCGCAGCAGAAAGGGCTTTCCAGCCGCAATGTCTCCGGCCTGATGCAGCTCCTCCTTTATAGCCCTCATTGCAGAACGGGCACCCTTGGCTTCGGCGGTGGCCTTCTTCAGGTCCTCTTGCTCCGCTCGGCGTTCTTTTTCAAGAACCTCATAGCGGTCGGTAACATCCTTCAGCTTCACGGCCATTCCGGCCATCTCCTCCCTGCTTCGGCAGTGAGCAGCCTTTTCGGCTTTTAGCTCTTCGGCTGCCTTCGAGGCAGCCGCATCACTCCTTCTGGCCTGCTCCTTGGCTCGAGCAAGCTCGGCCCGAAGGTCCTCCACAGCAGCGGCACCATCTGCATTAAGCATACATGTTGGTAGGAGTGGGCATCAGCTCCCTTACTAGGTGACCACGGAGAAACAACCTACCTTGTGACTCGTCAAGTCGTTTATTGACCAACGCAATGTCCGCATCCGCAACGTCGAGTTGCCGCTTTAGCTCGGCAACTCTATCTGTCCGGCTGGCCACCGGACGATCCGCCACCTGCATAGGAAGGGCGAGAATTAATAACTGAGATTATGATCCTCGGCACGCTGTCGCTTTCGACAACATACCGAGTCTCAGGGGCTATTATCTATATAGGGCGCACTCTATGTGCAAAACTGTCAAAGGGTATGCCATTTTTACGTACCTCAAAACCCGCCAGTAAACTTCTGACGGCATCATGCAACCCGCCCTCAGCGGATGAAATTCTTTCAACCACCGTACTCATCAATGTACGGTGATCTTCTGAGATGGACGCCCTCTCGAGCAGATCCCTCAGCTCCCCCGGCCGTACACCAGCAGGTGCCGAACTCTCCGGCCCTGCCGGACTCAGGGAGACCCTCCGTGACGACGCCTCAGGGTCGTCCTCCCCGCCTGATGGTGCGGCAGATGGAGGCGTCTCACTCTCCATCATCTCCGGACGAAGGTCCCCTGAGGATCCGAACTACAAGGTAAAAAACTTCGGTTATCCTCAGAAGCAAAAATAGGGATGTCCCTTATTAAAAAACTCCCCTTTCCTACTTACGGCTCGCCGGAGGGCTAATTCCTTAGGGGAGATAGTGCGGCCGGGGCTTCTCCTTGCGCAGGACCCTCTGGTGAAGATTTCTTCCCCCGTTTTGAGGCCTTAGCCTCCGGATCTTTGGAAGCGGTCCTCTTCTCCCCCTGGAAGGAGGGATTCTCGATCCCCCCTTTCTTGAAAGCCTCCTTAGTAGAGGCGGTAGTTTCTCTGTTCTCCCCTTCGCCCTCTTCTGAAGGCGCAACCTCCAGCATCTTGACCAGCACGGGATCCGGCGTGGTCTCCGGGAGGGGTCCGGACACCGTATCAGTTTTGCTTACGCTATCCACTCCTGTTCAAAGGACGATTGGTTAAAAGGCAAATCCAAGATATGCGGACGAACGGTATGTCCGGACACAGGGCTACTTACTCGAGTATCCGGGTGATTGCAGCTTAAGCTGGCGTCCTCGGTCAATTCCAGACACATCTCTTGTGATTCGAAGAGCAATTTGTACATCTCCACGGGTGTCGTACCCATGAAGTGTTGGAGAGCTCGTGGCCCCTCCGGATTGAACTCCCACAGGCGAAGGGGGCGACGTTTGCAGGGCAGAAGAAGCCGGATCAGCATAACCTGCATTACTACGACCAGATTGATCTCCCTCTCTTGGAGGTCTTGAATCCGGCCCTACAATAGGGGTACGTCCTTTGACGGCCCCCAGTTAAGCCCTTTGTTGACCCATGACATCAGCCGTTGTGGAGGGCCCGAGCGAAAGATGGGCGGCGGCTTCTACCTGCTGCCCCTGGGAGCGGTAATATAGAACCACTCCTGTTGCCACAAACCGAGCTCCTCCAGAAAAGAGCCCTCGGGCCATGGAGCTTCGGCCCTCTTGCTTACAACCGCCCCGCTGCACTCTGCTTGACGCCCCTCGATCATCTTTGGCTCCACATTGAAGGTTTTGAGCCACAAACCAAAGTGAGGGGTAGTGCGGAGGAAGGCCTCGCAGACGACAATAAATGACGAGATATGGAGGATGGACTCCGGAGCCAAGTCGTGGAATTCCAACCCATAGTAGAGCATGAGCCCCCTCACGAAGGGATCCATCGGGAAGCCTAAACCCAGACGGAGGTGAGACACGAACACTACGCTCTCGCCTGGCTCGGGAGTAGGAACGACTTGCCCTTGGGCAGGCAACCTATGCGAAATTTCGTAGGTTAAGTACCTGGCTTCTCGCAACTTTAGCACGTCCTCTTCTGTGACGGAGGAGGGCATCCACCGGCCCTGTAGGTCGGAGCCGGACATTGTCGAAGGTCCGAAGCGCTCGAATCTGGAGCCACGAGTCTTTGGAACTTGGGGCGAGGGTAGATCGATTGAGGATTGAAGAAAAGAAACGAGCCTTGGTCTCATTATAAAGAGGGAGAATACCAAGAGCCATCCCCGTGACCATTTGGAACTCGCCTTGGTTGGAGGGGGCGTGGCAACAGGCGCGGTTGGGTTACCCACGTCCGTATTGATGGGAATCCCGGAATAAGGGGAACACGATCTCTGCTCGATAAGGCGTGCCAGGAAACCGCCTGCCAAACGCGTTGAGGTGGTATAATAAAAAGCGATTCAAGTAAAGGCTTGGTAGTGGCGTGGCGTCACGCCGTGAAATCGTCGATGGAATTGAACTTGTGTAAATATTATTCTCTCTCGGTGGTACGTGGAATTTATTTTGCGAGCGGACACTATCCTGGTGTTCACAATCTTCTATGAATTATTCGAGGAGGAACCCGCCTTGCAATGCGAAGACAATATCTTGCGCCCGGACTCGTCGTCATTGAAGCCTGGTTCGAGGCTCTTGAGGAGTCTGGACTAGGGGTTGTCCGGATAGCCGAACTGTCATCATCGGCCGGACTCCAAGACTATGAAGATACAAGATTGAAGACTTCGTCCCATGTCCGGATGGGACTTTCCTTGGCGTGGAAGGCAAGCTTGGCAATATGGATATGTAGATCTCCTACCATTGTAACCGACTCTGTGTAACCCTAGCCCTCTCCGGTGCCTATATAAACCGGAGGGTTTTAGTCCATAGGACGAACAACAATCATACCATAGGCTAGCTTCTAGGGTTTAACCTCCTTGATCTCGTGGTAGATCCACTCTTGTACTACCCATATCATCAATATCAATCAAGCAGGAGTAGGGTTTTACCTCCATAGAGAGGGCCTGAACCTGGGTAAAAACATCGTGTCCCTTGTCTCCTATTACCATCCGCCTGGATGCACAGTTCGGGACCCCCTACCCGAGATCCGCCGGTTTTGACACCGACAAGTTGATCATTGATCTCTCTTAGCTATGTGCGGTGCCCCCCTCCACCACAATCCACCTCGGTAATATCGTGGCGGTGCTTAGGCAAAGCCCTGCGTCGGTAGCATCATGAACACCGTCATCACGCTGTCGTGCTGATGGAACTCTCCTGCGAAGCTCAGCTGAATCGTGAGTTCATGGGACATCGCCGAGCTGAACATGTGCAGAACTCGGAGGTGTCGTGCGTTCGGTACTTGGATCGGTCGGATCGTGAAGACGTACGACTACATCAACCGCGTTGTCATAATGCTTCCGCTTACGGTCTACAAGGGTATGTAGACGACACTCTCCCCTCTTGTTGCTATGCATCATCATGATCTTGCGTGTGCGTATGATTTTTTTTGAAATTACTACGTTCCCCAACAGTGGCATCCCAGCGAGGTTTATGCGTAGATGTTATATGCACGAGTAGAACACAAGTGAGTTGTAGGCGATACAAGTTATACTGCTTACCAGCATGTCATACTTTGATACGGCGGTATTGTTGGATGAAGCGGCCCGGACCGACATTACGCGTACGCTTATGTGAGACTGGTTCTACCAACGTGCTTTGCACACAGGTGGCTGGTGGGTGTCAGTTTCTCCAACTTTAGTTGAATCAAGTGTGGCTACGCCCGGTCCTTGTGAAGGTTAAAACAGCACATACTTGACGAAATATCGTTGTGGTTTTGATGCATAGGTAAGAACGGTTCTTGATCAGCCCATGGCAACCACGTAAAACTTGCAACAACAAAGTAGAGGACGTCTAAATTGTTTTTGCAGGGCATGTTGTGATGTGATATGGTCAAGACGTGATGAGATATAAATTGTTTTGTTAAAGTTATCGGCAACTGGCAGTAGCCTTATGGTTGTCTCTTTATTGCATAGGATGCAAGCGCCAAATAATTGATTTACTTTGTCGCTATGCCATAGCAATAGTTGCAAGAGCAATAGTTGGCGAGACGACCATGTGATGACACATTGATATAGATCAAGATGATGGAGATCATGGTGTCATGCCGGTGACGATGGAGATCATGACGATGCTTTGGAGATGGAGATCAAAGGCACAAGATGATGATGGCCATATCATGTCACATATTTTTATTGCATTTGATGTTTATCTTTTCTACATCTTATTTTGCTTAGTTCGGCGGTAGCTTTGTAAGATGATCCCTTACTAAAATTTCAAGGTATAAGTGTTCTCCCTGAGTATGCACCATTGCGACAGTTCTTCGTGCTGAGACACCACGTGATGATCAGGTGTGATAAGCTCTACGTTCACATACAACGGGTGCAAGCCAATTTTGCACATGCGGAATACTCGGGTTAAACTTGACGAGCCTAGCATATGCAGATATGGCCTCGGAACACTGGAGACCGAAAGGTCGAACATGAACCATATAGTAGATATGATCAACATAGTGATGTTCACCATTGAAAACTACTCCATCTCACGTGATGATCGGACATGGTTTAGTTGATTTGGATCACGTGATCACTTAGATAATTAGAGGGATGTCTATCTAAGTGGGAGTTCTTAAGTAATATGATTAATTGAACTTCAATTTATCATGAACTTAGTCCTGATAGTATTTGCAAATTATGTTGTAGATCAATAGCTCGCGCATAGCTTCCCCGTTTATTTTTGATATGTTCCTAGAGAAAAATAAGTTGAAAGATGTTAGTAGCAATGATGCGGATTGGGTCTGTGATCTGAGGATTATCCTCATTGCTGCACAGAAGAATTATGTCCTTGATGCACCGCTAGGTGACAGACCTATTGCAGGAACAGATACAGATGTTATGAACGTTTGGCAAAGCTCGGTATGATGAGTACTTGATAGTTTAGTGCACCATGCTTTACGGCTTAGAACCAGGACTTCAAAAATGTTTTGAACACCACGGAGCATATAAGATGTTCCAAGAATTGAAATTGGTATTTCATACTCATGCCCGTGTCAAGAGGTATGAGGCCTCTCACAGTACTTTGCCTACAAGATGGAGGATAATAGCTCAACCAGTGAGCATGTGCTCAGATTGTCTGGGCAGTACAATTGCTTGAATCAAGTGGGAGTTAATCTTCCAGATAAGATAGTAATTGTCGAAGTTCTCTAGTCACTATCACCAAGTTACTAGAACTTCGTGATGAACTATAGATAACGGAAACGATTCTCAAGCTCTTCGTGATGCAGAAATCGATGAAGGTAGGAATCAAGAAAAGCATCAAGTGTTGATGGTTGACAAGACCACTAGTTTCAAGAAAAGGGCAAAGGGAAGAAGGGGAACTTCAAGAAGAACGGCAAGCAAGTTGTTGCTCAAGTGAAGAAGCCTAAGTCTGGACCTAAGCCTAAGACTAAGTGCTTCTACTGCAAAGGTACTGGTCACTGTAAGCAGAACGGCCCCAAGTATTTGGCGGATAAGAAGGATGGCAAAGTGAACAAAGGTATATTTGATATACATGTTATTGATGTGTACTTTACTAGTGTTTATAGCAACCCCTCGGTATTTGATACTGCTTCAGTTGCTAAAGATTAGTAACTCGAAACGGGAATTGCAGAATGAACAGAGACAAGTTAAGGGTGAAGTGATGATGTGTGTTGGAAGTGGTTCCAAGATTGATATAATCATCATCACACACTCCCTATACTTTCAGGATTAGTGTTGAACCTAAATAAATGTTATTTGGTGTTTGCGTTGAGCATGAATATGATTTGATCATGTTCGTTGCAATATGGTTATTCATTTAAAGTCAGGGAATAATTGTTGTTCTGTTTACATGAATAAAACCTTCGATGGTCATACACCCAATGAAAATAGTTTGTTGGATCTTGATCGTAGTGATACACATATTCATAATATTGAAGCCAAAAAATGCAAAGTTAATAATGATAGTGCAACTTATTTGTGGCACTGCCATTTGAAGGAAATATGCCCTAGAGGCAATAATAAAGTTATTATTTATTTCCTTATTTCATGATAAATTTTTATTATTCATGCTAGAATTGTATTAACCGGAAACATAATACATGTGTGAATACATAGACAAACATAGTGTCACTAGTATGCCTCTACTTGACTAGCTCATTTATCAGAGATGGTTATGTTTCCTAACCATGGACAAAAGAGTTGTCATTTGATTAACGGGATCACATCATTAGGAGAATGATGTGATTGACTTGACCCATTCCGTTAGCTTAGCACTTGATCGTTTAGTATGTTGCTATTGCTTTCTTCATGACTTATACATGTTCCTGTAACTATGAGATTATGCAACTCCTGTTTACCGGAGGAACACTTTGGGTACTACCAAACGTCACAACGTAACTGGGTGATTATAAAGGAGTACTACAAGTGTCTCCGAAGGTACATGTTGAGTTGGCGTATTTCGAGATTAGGTTTTGTCACTCCGATTGTCGGAGAGGTATCTCTGGGCCCTCTCGGTAATGCACATCATTATAAGCCTTGCAAGCAATGTGACCAATGAGTTGGTTACGGGATGATGCATTACAGAACGAGTAAAGAGACTTGCCGGTGACGAGATTGAACTAGGTATTGGATACCGACGATCGAATCTCGAGCAAGTAACATATCGATGACATAGGGAACAACGTATGTTGTTATGCGGTTTGACCAATAAAGATCTTCGTAGAATATGTAGGAACCAATATGGGCATCCAGGTCCCGCTATTGGTTATTGACCGAGAATGGTTCTAGGTCTTGTCTACATAGTTCTCGAACCCGTAGAGTCCACACACTTAACGTTACGATGACAATTTTATTATGAGTTTATGAGTTTTGATGTACCGAAGGAGTTCGGAGTCTCGGATGAGATCGGGGACATGACGAGGAGTCTCGAAATGGTCGAGACGTAAAGATCGATATATTGGATGACTATATTCGGAGTTCGGAAAGGTTCCGAGTGATTCGGGTATTTATCGGAGTACCGGAGAGTTACAGGAATTCGCCGGGGAGAAGTATTGGTCCTTATTGGGCCCTGCGGGAAAGAGAGAGGGGCTGCCTGGGGCAGGCCACGCGCCCCCCCAAGGCCTAGTCCGAATTGGACTAGAGGGAGGGGCCGCACCCCCTCCTTCCTTCCCTTCTCTCTTCCCCTTCCTTCTCTCCTACTCCTACTACATGGAAGGACTCCTAGTTGGACTAGGAAAGGGGGAATCCTACTCCCGGTGGGAGTAGGACTCCCCATGGCGCGCCCCTCCTAGGTCCGGCCTCCTCCTCCCTCCCTCCTTTATATACGGGGGCAGGGGGACCCCATAGACACACAAGTTGATCTACGGATCGTTCCTTAGCCGTGTGCGGTGCCCCCTTCCACCATATTCCACCTCGGTCATATCGTCACGGAGTTTAGGCGAAGCCCTGCGCCGGTAGAACATCATCATCGTCACCACGCCGTCGTGCTGATGGAACTCATCTCCGGAGCTCGGCTGGATCGGAGGCCGGAGATCGTCATCGAGCTGAACGTGTGCTGAACTCGGAGGCTCCGTACGTTCGGTGCTTGGATCGGTCGGATCGTGAAGACGTACGACTACATCAACCGCGTTGTGCTAACGCTTCCGCTTACGGTCTACGAGGGTACGTGGACGAACACTCTCCCCTCTCGTTGCTATGCCATCACCATGATCTTGCATGTGCGTAGGAAATTTTTTGAAATTACTACGTTCCCCAACAGTGGCATCCGAGCCTAGGTTTTATGCGTTGATGTTATATGCACGAGTAGAACACAAGTGAGTTGTGGACGATATAAGTCATACTGCCTACCAGCATGTCATACTTTGGTTCAGCGGTATTGTGAGATGAAGCGGCCCGAACCGACATTACGCGTACGCTTACGCGAGACTGGTTTCACCGTTACGAGCACTCGTGCTTAAAGGTGGCTGGCGGGTGTCTGTCTCTCTCACTTTAGTTGAACCGAGTGTGGCTATGCCCGGTCCTTGCAAAGGTTAAAACGGAGTCTATTTGACAAACAATCGTTGTGGTTTTGATGCGTAGGTGAGAACGGTTCTTGCTCAGCCCGTAGCAGCCACGTAAAGTTTGCAACAACAAAGTAGAGGACGTCTAACTTGTTTTTGCAGGGCATGTTGTGATGTGATATGGTCAAGACGTGATGAGATATAAGTTGTTGTATGAGATGATCATGTTTTGTTGAAGTTATCGGCAACTGGCAGAAGCCCTATGGTTGTCTCTTTGTTGCATAAGATGCAAGTGCCAAATAATTGCTTTACTTTATCGCTATGCGATAGCAATAGTTGCAAGAGCAATAGTTGGTGAGACGACCATGTGACGACACATTGATATAGATCAAGATGATGAAGATCATGGTGTCGTGCCGGTGACGATAGAGATCATGACAGTACTTTGGAGATGGAGATCAAAGGCGCAAGATGATCATGGCCATATCATGTCACATATTTTGATTGCATGTGATGTTTATCCTTTATGCATCTTATCTTGCTTTGTTTGACGGTAGCGTTTTAAGATGATCTCTCACTAATTATCAAGTAGTGTTCTCCCTGAGTATGCACCGTTGCCAAAGTTGTCGTGCCCAGACACCACGTGATGATCGGGTGTGATAAGCTCTACGTCCATCTACAACGGGTGCAAGCCAGTTTTGCACACGCGGAATACTCAGGTTAAACTTGACGAGCCTAGCATATGCAGATATGGCCTCGGAACACGGAGACCGAAATGTCGAGCGTGAATCATATAGTAGATATGATCAACATAATGATGTTCACCATTGAAAACTACTCCATCTCACGTGATGATCGGTTATGGTTTAGTTGATTTGGATCACGTGATCACTTAGATGACTAGAGAGATGTCTGTCTAAGTGGGAGTTCTTAAGTAATACGATTAATTGAACTTAAATTTATCATGAACTTAGTCCTGGTAGTATTTTGCAAATTATGTTGTAAGATCAATAGCTTGCGTTGTTGCTTTCATATGTTTATTTTGATATGTTCCTAGAGAAAATTGTGTTGAAAAATGTTAGTAGCAATGATGCGGATTGGATCCGCGATCTGAGGTTTATCCTCATTGCTGCACAGAAGAACTATGTCCTTAATGCACCGCTAGGTGACATACCTATTGCAGGAGCAGATGCAGACGTTATGAACGTTTGGCTAGCTCAATATGATGACTACTTGATAGTTTTGTGCACCATGCTTTATGGCTTAGAATCGGGACTTCAAAGATGTTTTGAACATCATGGACCATATGAGATGTTCCAGGAATTGAAGTTAATATTTCAAGCAAATACCCGAGTTGAGAGATATGAAGTCTTCAACAAGTTCTATAGCTAAAAGATGGAGGAGAATCGCTCAACTAGTGAGCATGTGCTCAGATTGTCTGGGTACTTCAATCACTTGAATCAAGTGGGAGTTAATCTTCCAGATAAGATAGTGATTGACAGAATTCTCTAGTCACCATCACTAAGTTACTAGAACTTCGTGATGAACTATAGTATGCAAGGGATGACAAAAACGATTCCCAAGCTCTTCGTGATGCTGAAATCAATGAAGGTAGAAATCAAGAAAGAGCATCAAGTGTTGATGGTTAACAAGATCACTAGTTTCAAGAAAAGGGCAAAGGGAAAGAAAGGGAACTTCAAGTAGAATGACAAGCAAGTTGTCACTCCCGTGAAGAAGACCAAAGTTGGACCAAAGCCTGAAACTGAGTGCTTACACTGCAAAGGAAATGGTCACTGGAAGCGTAAATGCCCTGAATATTTGGTGGATAAGAAGGATGGCAAAATGAACAAGTGTATATTTGATATACAGGTTATTGATGTGTGCCTTACTAGTGTTTATAGTAGCCCCTGAGTATTTGATACTTGTTTGGTTGCTAAGATTAGTAACTCGAAACGGGAGTTGCAGAATAAACAGAGACTAGTTAAGGGTGAAGTGACGATGTTTGTTGGAAGTGGTTCCAAGATTGATATGATCATCAACGCACACTCCCTATACTTTCGGGATTTGTGTTGAACCTAAATAAGTGTTATTTGGTGTTTGCATTGAGCATGAATATGATTTGATCATGTTCATTGCAATACGGTTATTCATTTAAGTTAGAGAACAATTGTTGTTCTATTTACATGAATAAAACCTTCTATGGTCATACACACCAACGAAAATGGTTTGTTGTATCTCGATCGTAGTGATACACATATTCATAATATTGAAACCAAAAGATGCAAAGTTAATAATGATAGTGCAACTTATTTGTGGCACTGCCGTTTAGGTCATATTGGTGTAAAGCGCATGAAGAAACTCCATGCTGATGGGATTTTGGAATCACTTGATTATGAATCACTTGATGCTTATAACCATGCCTCATGGGCAAGATGACTAAGACTCCGTTCTCGGAACAATGGAGCGAAACAACGACTTATTGGAAATAATACATACTGATGTATGCGATCCGATGAGTGTTGAGGCTCGCGGCGGGTATCCTTATTTTCTGACCTTCACAGATGATTTGAGCAGATATTGGTATATCTACTTGATGAAACATAAGTCTGAAATAGTTGAAAGGTTCAAGGAATTTCAGAGTGAAGTGGAAAATCATCGTAACAAGAAAATAAAGTTTCTACGATCTGATCATGGAGATGAATATTTGAGTTACGAGTTTGGTCTTCAATTAAAACAATGTGGAATAGTTTCACAGCTCACGCCACCTGGAACACCACAACGTTATGGTGTGTCCGAACGTCGTAACTGCACTTTATTTGATATGGTGCGATCTATGATGTCTCTTACCGATTTACCACTATCATTTTGGGGTTTACATTAGAGACAGCTGCATTCACTTTAAACAGGGCACCATCAAAATCCGTTGAGACGACGCCTTATGAACTGTGGTTTGGCGAGAAAACAAAAGTTGTTGTTTCTTAAAGTTTGGGGCTGCGATGCTTATGTCAAAAAGTTTCAACCTGATTAGCTCGAACCCAAATCGGAGAAGTGTGTCTTCATAGAATACCCAAAGGTAACTATTGGGTACACCTTCTATCACAGATCCGAAGGCAAGTTATTCGTTGCTAAGATGGATCCTTTCTAGAGAAGAAGTTTCTCTCGAAAGAAGTGAGTGGGAGGAAAGTAGAGCTTGACAAGGTAATTATACCTTCTCCCGAATTGGAAAGTAGTTCATCACAGAAATCAGTTCCAGTGATTGCTACACCAATTAGTGAGGAAGCTAATGATGATGATCATGAAACTTCAGATCAAGTTACTACAGAACCTCGTAGGTCTTCCAGAGTAAGATCCGCACCAGAATGGTGTAGTAATCATGTTCTGGAAGTCATGTTATTAGACCATGATGAACCTACGAACTATGAGGAAGCGATGATGAGCCCAGATTCCGCGAAATGGCTTGAGGCCATAAAATCTGAGATATGATCCATGTATGAGAACAAAGTATGGACTTTGATTGACTTGCTCGATGGTCAGCAAGCCATGTTAAATGAATGGATCTTCAAGAGGAAGACGGACACTGATAGTAGTGTTACTATCTACCAAGCTCGACTTGTTGCGAAAGGTTTTCAACAAGTTCAAGATGTTGAATACGATGAGATTTTCTCACTCGTATCAATGCTTAAGTCTGTCTCGAATCATGTTAGGAATTGCCACATTTTATGAAATCGGCAAATGGATGTCAAAACTGCAATCCTTAATGGATTTATTAAAGAAGAGTTGTATATGATGCAACCGAAGGTTTTGTCAATCCTAAAGGTGCTAACAAAATGTGCAAGCTCCAATGATCCATCTATGGACTGGTGCAAGCATCTCGAGTTGGAATATACGCTTTGATAAGTTGATCAAAGCATATAGTTTTATATGGACTTACGATGAAGCTGATTTACAATAAAGTGAGTGGGAGCACTACAGCCTTCTCGATTAGTATATGTGAGTGTCGGTGTACTAAGGTAGGGTACCTCGGTACCCCAACTTGTGCACGGCGATTCTTGACTTCATGGGCAGGGTTTACCACGTGCTTGCCGGAGACCTTCCTACTCCATGTCAAACCATTCAGAGACAAAGTATACAAGACAGAAGATCAAGACCCCGGCAAGCGGAGCTTGCCGGGAGGGCCGTTCCAGGCTTAAGGTTACATCACTCACGCAAGGCCCTGGCAAGAGGAGCTTGCCAGGAAGACTAAAAGATTACATCCTAGAAGACACACCTCGGCCCAGTGTCGTCCGGCGAGGCAGGGAAGTGACAGTTACTGAGCCCGCAAGCTCCCGGCCCGCAAGGTCAAGACCCGGCAAGGTGCTTGCCGGAGGACTACGCTGTGTGCCAGCGCTCCAGCTCATCAGCCCACGCGTCGCCTCGAGCCTTTCGAGGGGCGCGTGGCGGATGGTCTGTGCAGCTGGGGACACGGTGGCACTTCACGGTGGTGGATCCATCGCTTGTGGCGCACGGAGACGCAAGGGCGGAGCTTTTTGGGGTCGACAATGACGGGCATTAAATGCCCTTGTCCCCCATCACAAAGTAGGTAGCAACCACTGTTCATGCAATTTGTAGCTTCACTTGTTCCCCTTGTACTGCTCCAACTACCACCTCTTTTACATTTTACCCCTTTCTCCTACGTTGACACCTGTCGGTGACCCCTTGCACTATAAAAGGAGGCCCATGCACAACGTGGAGGGGGTTCGGCTGGAAACCTTGACAACCCTCACACTCGGTGTAGCTGCTACTGTAGCTCTTCAAGCTCCCGAGCTCAATACAAACCAAGGCAGGAGTAGGGTTTTACGCATCCATCGCGCCCGAACACAGGTAAAATCCGCCAGCGTGCTCGCCTCGATCTGCTCTCTGTGCTCCCTCCGCCCTCGTACAAGACAGAGACAAGGGCCCTGCCCCATAGGTGCCAGCGGCGGCGATTCCCCGGCATCTTTGGCGCGCCAGGTAGGGGGCGTCGAGGTTGTGCGGACCTGATCCGGCGTTCACGCGGGCGCGTTCTTCATCAACCTCTCCAGTTTCATCAGCAACTTCATCAACAATTGCGTCATGGCCCCGAAGAAGAAGGCTTCGGGGGCTGCAGGCCCGTCTGCGTCTCATCCACCGCCACCGGAGCCAACGATGGGCGGAGGAGACGCCGTCGGAAGGGTGGTCGCCGGCGAGGACACTCGCGACGCCACCAGATCCAAGGACAAGACGGATGACCGCGCCTCGGTCTCCGTGGACATACCGCGTCCATCTCAGCACACGACAACCCAGCAGCGCCATACCACGGGAGGTGGTATCCGCATGCTGGGGCAAGGACACACCGGAGGCTCGCGGGATGTTCCGGACCACCGTCCGGACACAAGCAAAGTGAAGGCGCCGGGGCAGGACCCTGCTCCTTCTAACACCGTTAGGAGTCCGAGCATACCCCGCTCCTCGCACCGCTCGCTCCCGCTCCCCTCCACTCCGGCAGAAGCGCTCGCAAGGGCGCAACTGCTCCTCGACTTCCCTCCAGCGGCGGACAAGGCTGAAGACTGGAGGGCTACCATCAAGAGCCTGGTCGCCTTCGCCAACAACGACTCTTCACAGCAGCCGGCAACCTCGCGGCCGCGGCAAGCTGAGAAGACGAAGGCCGACGGCGACAAAACGCCGGGGTGCAACCACAATGCAATCCCGCCGCAGGTAAAAGACGCCGTCCCGGGAACAACGCCGACGACGGCTCCACGGGATCGCCGGATCCGCGGACTCGCCGGGATCAACGCCAGTCCTCGACGACCGGCGACAAGAAGACGCTTCGGACCATTATCGGCGCCGCCAGAAGCTCGGCGACAATCGAACCAGAGCTGGGAACGCTGTCGGCGTCGCGCGCCGGTGAACGAGCGACTTGCCGTCTGCGGCGAGCTGCCCCGTTCACCGCGAGCTGCGCGCGCGTCAAAGGGCCCAAAGATGAAAAATTTCAAGCCTGACGACGTGAGAAATACGACGGCAAGACTCACCCTCGGAATTCCTCGGTGTCTACACCATCGCGGTGCAAAGCTGCCGGGGCGCGACGAGAAGATTCGGCGAACTACTTCCGCTCGTGCTTAAGCGAACGCTCGTTCTTGGCTTATGCACTTGCCGGAAGGCTCCATTTCTTCTTGGGCCGACCTTTGCCATCGGTTTGTTGGCGCCTTCACCGGCGGCCACAAACCCCACGGCCGAGAGCGATCTCCACATTTTGGCCCGTAAGGAAGGAGAATCCTGCGCAAGTATATCCAACGCTTCACCGTGTGCAGCACAACATCCCGATGTCCACCTGCCGCCAAGTTATCGGCGCGTTCCACCGAGCGTCGCGTAACCGCCGCATGCGTGAAGAGATGGCGATGACCAAGATTCGGGATGTCGTGAGCTCTACGCTCTGGCTGATAAGTCGCTACGAAGAGGGGAGGAGACTCCGGGAGGATCTTTGGCGCAGGAGAAAGCGACAGGATGGCGCCGCGCCCGGCAAGCAGAGCCGGCGGAACAACCAAGGAAGAACAAGAAAGAGGTGCTTGCCATCGAGAAGTCTGGCAAGGAGGCTCCCGCCAAGAAAACGCAGGCTTGCTTCTCCGGCAAAGAGCCTGCCCCTGTAGCGGCAGCCGACAAGCAGGACGGCTCCGACAAGCAATACTGCAAAATCCACCGCACCAAGGGCCACGATCTCTCCAACTGCAAGCGCGTCGAGTATCTCGTCGAGCAGCAAAAAGCTGAGTATGAGAGGCGCGACAAGGAGAGGGCCCAAGATGGCGGAGGAGAACCGAGAAAGAAGCGGCCGTTCAATGGCCGGGGAGGACGCCGCGGCAAAGCCAAGCAGCGGCAAGGTGATCGACCTCCGGGGCGCGACAAAGATGAAGAAGACGACGATGAAGACATGGAGGATGAGGATGACAAGGAGCAGGAGTTCCGTATACACGGAAGTCCTGTGCGTCGACGGTGGCGCCTCTCACACCTCCCACCGCCAGCTAAAGCGGTGGGTGCGTGAGGTGAATGCAGCGGAGTCGCCCGTGGAGTCGCAAGCAGCTCCTCAAATGGTCCAGACGCCCATCATTTTGATCTTGAGGATCACCCCGACCGCACCACCGCGGTCAGGTGCTTGCCGATGCTGGTCTCACCCACCATCCGCAACCTCAAGGTCACCAAAATGTTGGTTGACGGCGGGGCCGGGCTGAACTTGATCTCCTCTGCTGTGATCAAGAAACTCCAAATTCCAGATGGCGAGCTCGAAGAAACCGGTCCTTTCCAAGGAATCAACCCGGGACGGAGCAAGCCCAAGGGAAAGATCACTCTGCCGGTGACCCTTGGCGGGGAGCTCAATTTCAGGACTGAGCGCATCACTTTCGACGTCGCCGATATTCCGTTGCCATACAATGGAATACTCGGCCGTCCTGCCCTCGCCAAGTTCATGGCAGCTTCCCACTATGCTTACAACGTACTCAAGATGCCGGGGCCGATAAGCGTCATCACTGTCCACGGCGACAAGAAGGATGCGCTTATCTGCACCGACAAGATCTACCGGGATGCGGCAGCCGCGGCCGACAAGAATACACTTGCCGCTGAAGCTCCCGGGGGGAAGAAGACGAAGACCAAGTCCGGCAAGTGCTCTGGGGCCCACTCCGGCAACCGCACCTCTTGGTCTTTGCTGCCCGTCGAGGACGTCCCGTCGAGCTCCACCGGCAAGAGTAAAAAGGGAATGGCCGCTCCACCGGCAACCAAGAAGGTGCCCGCCAAGGAGGACGGCACTGGTGGTACCTTCACCATCAGTGCCACGCTTGACAGCAAATAGGAAAGCGCGCTCGTTGCCTTCCTGCGGGCGAATGTCGATGTGTTTGCATGGCAACCATCGACATCCCCGGTGTTCCCGGTGAAGGTAATTGAGCACAAGCTTGCTGTTTGCCCTCATCGCGCCCATCAAGCAAAAAGTGAGAAGCAAGCCGTGGGCGCCAAGAATTCATCAAGAAATCAAGAAGCTAGAGGCGGCAGGCCTAGTTAGAGGTGTGATCCATTCGACGTGGTTAGCAAACCCGATTAAATGCGTGCGCAAGGCCAATGGGAAATGGAGGCTGTGTAGAGACTTCACCGATGTGAATAAAGCATGTCCCAAGGATTCATTCCCTTGCCGCATTGACCAGATTGTTGACTCCTTTGCCGGATGTGAACTACTCGCTTTCTTGATGCATACTCAGGATATCACCGATCTTTATGGCCAAAGAGGATGAAGAGAAGATCTGCATTTATCACTCCATGTGGCACTTATTGCTTCATCGCATGCCATTTGGATGAAGAATGCAGGATCAACATTTGCAAGGGTAGTGTATACTGCTTTTGAGCCACGATCCACGTAAATGTAGAGGCTTACATGGATGATATCGTGGTGAAGAGCAAAAGCAAGGATCTGCTGATTCAAGATTTGGAAGAGACATTTGAACCTGCGCAAGATACTGACTTAAGTTGAACCCCGAGAAGTGCGTCTTTGGAGTTCCCTCCGCAAGCTTCTCGGGTTCTTTGTGTCACTGAGGGGATTGAAGCCAACCCGACAAGATTAAAGCCATTGAGCAAATCGAAGCCCGAAGCGAGTCAAGGATGTCGAAGGCTTGCAGGTTGTGTGGCTGCCCTCGGAGGTTCATTTCAAAGTCTGCGAGAGCGCCCTACCTTTCTTCAAAATCTTGAAGAAGGCAGGTCCCATGAAGTGGACTCCGGAAGCGGAGGCAGCGCTGCAGGATTTGAAACGGTACCTATCCTCCGCCCCAATACTTGTCGCACCTAAACCACAGGAGAAGTTGCTGCTGTACCTGGCGGCAACCAACCAGGTGGTTAGTGCTGCGTTAGTAGCGGAGAGGGAGTCCGACGAGGAAGCTACACCACCGGCAAGCGAGTCCAGCGACAAGCGAGGGCTGCTCGACAAGCTCTGGCCCGACAAGGACAACTCTGCAGGAACAGGATGAGGTGCGGAAGAAGATGGTGCAGCGCCCAGTGTATTTTGTAAGTTCCCTTCTCCAGGGGGCTAGATCAAGATACTCTGGTGTGCAAAAATTGCTTTTCGGCCTCCTCATGGCCTCGAGAAAGCTGCGCCATTACTTCCAGGCACACGAGATAACAGTGGTCACTCGCTTTCCGCTGAAGAGGATATTGCACAACCCAGAAGCAACAGGCAGGATCGTTGAGTGGGCACTGGAGTTGTCGAGCTTTGGACTCAAGTTTGAAAGTACTTCAACCATACAGAGCCGAGCTTTGGCAGAATTTATAGCAGAGTGGACCCCAACGCCCGATGAAGAAGTCCAAGAGACAAGTACACCCGTACAAGAAGTGACAAGTGAATGGGTAATGTACTTTGATGGTGCCTTCTCGCTGCAAGGCGCCGGTGCCGGCGTGGTACTCATCGCGCCCACCGGAGAGCACCTCAAGTATGTTATCCAGATGCACTTCCCAAGGGAGCAAGCGACAAACAACACTGCTGAATATGAAGGTTTGCTCGCCGGCCTCAGGGATTGCGGCGAACTTGGGATCAGAAAGTTGATTGTCTTGGGAGATTCTCAGTTGGTGGTCCGGCAAGTTAACAAGAGCTATCAGAGCCCTTTGATGGAAGCTTATGTCGATGAAGTGAGGAAGCTTGAGGAGCGCTTTGAAGGTTTGCAAATGGAGCACGTCCCGAGAGCTCAGAATGAAATCGCAGATGGCCTTTCAAAGTGTGCTTCGATGAAGTTACCTGTGGAACCGGGGACCTTCTTGCTCAAGCTGACTCAACCATCCGTCACGCCATCAATTGGGCAGTCCAAGAAGAGAAAGTTGGTCTCCGCGACTACTTGCCGGCGGGTCTCCCCGAGGCCGCCGCCAAGGTCCCCAAGATCAACGACGAGCCGAGGAACAGTTTGCTCCTGCAGATCCTCGGATCTGTCATAGATTGAAGCAAGGGTTCCCGCAAGCCTCGCCCGCGAGCTTGCCGGGACTTCAGCTCCGCAGAGCCAGAGGTTCTGCCGTAGAAGCCGAGGTTCCTTGCAGCGGCCCTCATGCCTTTAGTCCTTGCCGCCGAGCCACAAGCTCCGGCATGGGCGCAGCAGATCGTCTGCTTTTTGCAAAGCGGAGAACTTCCCGACGACCGGAAGAAATAGAAAAGATAACCAGACAATCAAGTATGTACCAGTTAAGTGGATAACGAGCTGTATGTAAGAAGGCTCAATGGTGTCGATCAAGTGCATCCCTGGGAAGATGGATGAAGTTGCTGGCGAAATACACGGAGGCATATGCGGCCACCACATTGGCGCTTAGGGCGCTTGCGAAAGCTTTCCGCAAGGGTTCTTTGGCAAGAAGCCCTCCAAGATGCAACGCACTAGTAACCAAGTGTGAAGCGTGCGATTCCATGCAAAGCAGATTCATCACCAGCTCAAGCTCTCCAAACAATCCCTTTGTCCTGCCCTTCTCGATGCAGGGGCTCGATATCTCGGCCCCTTCCCCTGTTGTCGGGGCTTTGAGTACTTGTACGTAGTAATCGACAAGTTCACAAAGTGGCCAAGTGGAGCCAGTGAGAAAGGTGACAAGACAATCAGCGGTCAAGTTCTTCAGATCGATTGTGTGCCGCGTTTGATCCCTAACAGATTATCACCGACAACCGTACACAATTCACTAGTCGCACCTTCATGCAAGACGCCCAAGACCTTGGCGCCAAGGTCTGTTAAGCTTCGCTGCTCACCCGAGGAGCAACGGTCAAGCGGAGAGGGCCAATGCTGAAGTGCTGCGCGGACTCAAGACAAGAACTTTCGACAGGCTGCGCAAGTGCGGAAGAAATTGGATAGAGGAGCTGCCGGCGGCTCTTTGGTCAATCAGAACGACACCAAATCGAGCCACCGGACAGACACCTTTCGCTCTAGTCTATGGAGCAGAGGCAGTTCTCCCCACGGAACTCGTATACGGATCTCCTCGAGTGCTTGCTTATGATGAGCTCGAGCAAGAGCAATCGCGCAAGATGATGCATTGCTCCTTGAGGAGGGACGCTCTGTGCTGTCAGACGAGCTGCTCGATACCAGAAGCCTTGCGCCGCTACCATAGCCGCAAGGTCAAAGCCAGAGTCTCGAGGAAGGCGACCTTGTTCTTCGGCGTGTTCAGTCCGCCAAGAATTCCAACAAGTTGACGCTTGAAGTGGGAAGGCCCTTATCGGGTGAGACAAGTCACGAGGCCCGCGCTGTCCGCTCGAGACCGAAGAAGGCTTACCAGTGAGCAACTCTCGGAATATAGAGCATCTTCGCAAGTTTCACCCATAAGGCGCGGTTGCCGTGATCCGCTCCGGCAACCACCTTTTGTACAAGCTTTGCCGCTGTTGCATGTAACCCTTTGTACAAAGCCGGGCGCAGACCCCGTGCACCAGTAAAGTTTCTGTGTTTTGCGCTAGTTGCCTTTCCCGTGCTTTTCTTTGCTATTTGCATGTGTTATTTGGCATCTCTTGTGCGACACACATATCCGGTAAGCAATAGCACGCCGAAAGGCCATATACTTGTTTCCCTCTTCTCTTTCCTTGCCTCTTAAGCAGAAGGAACATTCCTCGCGCACAAGTTTGCCGGGGGGGAAGGAAATGGAGGATGAACCAAGTGCTGTTCAAGAAAGAGAAGCTTGCCGGAGAACGCACGGATCACGAAAGCTAAGTCATTAGAATTTGAGCAGTCCAAAATTTTAAGTTTTAAGTTGCCTTCCTTGAACAACCACACTTTGTATAGAAAACCTGTGCGCGGAGGAACCTACCCGTGGATAGCCGCACCCTTATCTTGTTTTCGAGCACGCCAACGATTTAAGTGAGCTGCGACGAGTGTCGCGCCTTTGTTTCGCTTTTCGAGTCCGCCAGCGAGCTAGGTGCGTTATGACTAGTCATGCAAGGTTGCTTGCCGGTAAGATCTTGGCAGCAGGCTGCTTCGAGTTCAAGACTCGGCGCTCATGGCAAGGGCCCCTTGCCGCAAGTTCCCTAGAAGCGAGGGGTTGAAGCATACAAAGTTGAGGATCAGAGCAAGGGAGATAACACTGCATCTATTGATCAAAATAAAGATAATATCTTACATAGAATAACTTGTCGCGATGACTAATGAGTTCATAACACCCTATGCAGCAACAAAAAGAGATAAAGATAAAGGAGGCCTAGTCTACGTGGTCGCCCTCCACCCTGGAGATCTTGTTCACTTTAGCAATGATGTGGGCGACCTGCTCCTTCAGAGCCTCCATGTTCGCGTCGGCCGGCAAGCTGCGAAGAACGCTGGTGAGGTTTATGCCGGATTGCGGTATACAATCTTCACAAGACACGCCCATGGTTCCCGTGCACAGCCGCGAGTCTCCTCGGCGAAGTTGCGGGATCTTCTTCCGCAGATTTGCAAGGGCCGCGCGATCCTCAAGAAGAGGCTGAGCTTGGCGCTGGAGGAGATTTGGATCCGGGAGTAGATGAGATGCTCCAGCTTCAGCGCCAGCAGCTCCTGGTCAATGTCGGACGCACAAGACACCAAGTCCTCGGTCCATAACTCAATAGTACGGTGGAATTGCTCGGCTGCTTTGTTGGCACTGTCCACCAATGCTCGTTCCTCGCGGAGCTCCTCCTTCAACTTGGTCTCCCGATCCCGGGCGGCGTCGAGCGAGTCCCTCAGCGCAGAGACTTGCAGCTCAAGATCCTCGATGGAGTCCTTGGCGGCCTTCAACTCGTCGCCCTTCTTGGAAAGACACACCTGAGTTCCGAGTTGGTGGGGGCATCCTTCTCGCCTCCGTGTTGAGCGCGGGCGACCTTCTCCACGCCGCGCCTTGAAGAACTCCTCCAGCTGCGCGACTTTGGCGGCAAGCTCCTCCTTGGCGGTCTCCGCGGCAGCCGCGGCGGTTTTCGCCTCCTTCAGTTCCCCGCCAAGGGCTTGCTCCCGAGCGGCAAGGTCTTCCTCGTGGGAGTCGAGGTTGACCTTCCGCTGGATGAGTTCTCCTTCTCGCCGGGACAGCTCCACCCGGCGAGCCGCCGCTTCTTTCGCCTCGCCTTCTCCAAGAACCACTCTTCATACTCCCGGCGAGTCGCTTGCGCCTCCGCCACCTCGTGGAGAGCAGCCTGGTTGGCGGCGCTGAGCTCCGCCAGACGCTTCTCCATCTCTTCGCGGCTTTGGTGACGAGGGCTTCCAGAACCGAAGCTACCGCCTGCCCGGTAAAGGGCCAGAGCTGGTGAAGCAGCTTCTCCTCAGACCGCTGCCCCCACCGGCCCTCGACGATCTTCAAGCCATGGAGGCGAGGACCTCCCATCAAAGGCCTCGCCCTCATGGAGCTCATGACGAAGAGCCCCACGGCACTGGATGAAGACGCCATTGGGGGCTTTCAAGTAGTAGCCGGGCTGCTCTTCTCCAGCGGAAGGGTCGGGCGACCGGCGCGCAAGACTTGATGCTCCCGCCTCCGGGCTGGCGGTGCGGTCGCCGCCCCCCCCCGCCCGCTGCGCCCGCAGCCGGAGCGGTCTCGCACATTTGGCCCGGCGGCTCCGTCGTGTCCTCGGCGACAGGGCGCCGCCGCCGCTTATGCTGCCCTCCTCCTCAACAATGATGACTTCCGTCTCCATCTGCTCGAGGGGAGGAGGATCTAGAAGAAGAAGAAAAAGCAAAAGAAGTTCAAGCAAATACCCAAAAAGAGACAACGCCAAGGAGACAAAGCTGCAGAACCTACCTTGGCGGACGCCGCCACGCGGCTCCTCGCCGGGAGCTCCGCCTGGCGGAGTAGCCGCCGCCGGGCTGCTTCGCCTTGGCGGGTACTCTCCTCAGGAGTACCCGCCCTTGGCGGAGCGCTCTCCCTTGCCGGAGAGTTCGACCTTGGCGGGGACGGCGGGGCCTGCGGCTCCTCGGGGGCGACCTCCGGACGCTCCTGCAACCGTGGCTCCACCTCTGCGCAAGTCAAGACAAAAACATCAAGGCATTAGTACAAAACCAAGATCTTCAAACACGCCCGGCGAGCGAAAGTGCAGAACCCAGACTTACGCTGGGGGCTGCGCTGGGGGCTGTTCCTCGAACGGCGCTTGGTCCGCAAGCTTGATCCCAAGACGCCCTCGCCGCTGCAAGGGCGAAGTCGTCCGCGATTGACACGGGCACCTTGGCCCTCTTCGCTGGGCCAAGGTCCGAAATCAAAGCAAGAAACAAGATTAGCTTCAACAATAATCAGAGCGGAATTTGAGAAGATGAAGATCTCGGATACTTACTTCCTGTTCCTCCTCGCCGTTTTCGCCAAGGCGGAGAAGTCATACTCCACACAGGCGCGGCGGCGCGAGGAGCAGGGGGCGAAGATTCCCTCGGGCGCTTGGCGGTCCTCGGCGCAGCTTGGCTTCCCGGAAGTTTGCGCTGGTTGTTGCCGGGGCTCGCGCCGCCTGCCGCCGCCTTGGAGGCGCTTGATGGAGAACGCCTAGGGCTCGCCTGGGCGGGAGGTCTCCGACGACGAGGAGAGGTCGCCGGCGTGAGGTCCGTGGACCCGCCGGCGCCCTCGGCGGCCTCGGCGTCCTTCTTCCTCCTCCTCTCGCCGGCTGGCTCGCTGGTCAGCGCCTGCGCTGCGGCCCTTTCCTCTGGCGCCTCCGCTCCCTCCGCGCATTCGCTTCTGCGGCGCCTCCGCTCCCTCCGCAGCGCCACCTCTTGCCGCTGCCTCGGCCATGATGCGAGGATCCCGGAGTGCCTCAGAGGGGGACCCGCGAGCGCGGGGAGGAAATTGCAGCAGTTTGCAGATCTCCGCCTCCGCTTGGCGGTGACACATCCGCAGCCTCCGCTTCATCGTGTATATCCAAATCCCCTGCCGCGGCTGCTGGGCGGCCTCTTCAGCCCGAGAAGCTATGTACGCTATCTCCTGGTCCGTGGTGTCCCGTGTCAGCCCGGTCTCGCCCTTGTTATTCGCCACCTCCTCAAGGTTGTCGAAGAAGCCGAGGACGCCTATTGGCTTGGGCGGAATCCATGTGCGCTCCACGCCGCGCGAATCGCACGCGGGCATCATGGCGAGGAGGCTATCCCGAGCTTTGGCTGCGCAGAGGGCACCACTCCCGGGAGGTCTGAACCACTCGATGGGCCGGTCATATTTAAAGAGTTCCCGACCATCCCCTCAGCTCCAGCGTCGTGAAGTTGAAGTTCAGCCCGGGCGCAGCCTCATTATATCCCCCGCCGCCATACTCCCAGCCGGCCTTTTCCTGTCTTGGAGAGGGCGTCGGCGGCGGAGGAAATCTGCGCTTACTTCGCAACGGACAGCTTTGTTGCTCGAAGACGAAGAATCCGGATGAGGGCGACGTTGAGCTTGACGTCGTCCGGATCCAGATCGCTTCCATCCGGCCGCAAGACGATAGGAGTTGTGCGCGGCGCGGTGAAGGGCTGCGGCTCGCCTTCAACGATCCAAGACCATCTGACGCCACTCTTCCCACTTGCGCGGAGCTCCCGGCAAGTAAGACTCCTTCTTGTGCGCATTTAAAACCCAAGAAATTCCTCCGGAGAGGGGGGCGCCGCCTCTGCTCGAGTGAAGAAGTGCCTAAACAGCGCCACGCTTGGGTGTATTCCTATGAAGTTTTCACACATGTAGTGCGAAACCGCCATTGTAAGGATGGCGTTGGGGTGAAGTCAAGAAGGTGGAAGCCGATGTGTGCATGACGTCGCAGAAGAATTCAGAAAAAGGAGGGCAAAGACCGCAGTGGAAGAAGGCTGCAAGAAGTAGTACCCGCCGGGTAGTTGTCCTTGGTGGCGGCGGATGAGCTCTGGTCCGAGGATGCGATTGGTCTTCTTGGCCCGTAACAGGTAATATTTGTTCCAGAGTTCCCAGACGCCGAGCAGCGGCGAAGACGACGCCCGCTTCCAAGCAGTTAGGCGAAGCCGCCCGCCGCTCAGATTTCTCCTTCTTGGTCTTCTCCGCCTTCCCTTCCCGTCCTGAGGGCCATGGCGGAGGCGGCGAGGGAAGGAGGACGAAGAGTCTGCGGCGCCAGCAGACGCAAGAGACAGCGGAGGAGATGCGAGGCGAGCGCAAAGGGGATCTCTCGAGGAGAAAGAAGATGCAATGAGAGCGAAGAGAGGGGAACCGCCTCGCTTCCTCTGCTTTTATGGGGAAGTGGGGCGCCCGCTTCTTCCCATTAAAGAACGTGGGCACGCCCCATCCCACGGCGCCGCAATCGACGCGTGCCGCTCTGGGGACGCGGCAGATGCGGAGTGGATTCGACGCGCAGGTCAGCGCGTGGTGCCTGCAGTCGCTTTTGGGCCTGCCCAACAGCGCTTCGGCACCGTGTATGGCCCAGCCCGGGCTCTGTCGGTGTACTAAGGTAGGGGTACCTCAAGACTTCAACTTGTGCACGGGCAGATTGCAGCCTTCCAGCGCAGGGTTTACCACGTGCTTGCCGGAGACCTTCCTACTCCATGTCAAACCATTCAGACAAAGTATACAAGACAGAAGATTAAGACCCGCAAGCGGAGCTTGCCGAGGGCTGCCTGTGCTTAAGGTTACATCACTCACGCAAGGCCCCGGCAAGAGGAGCTTGCCAGAAGACTAAAAGATTACATCCTAGAAGACACACCTCGGCCAGATGCACCCTGGCGAGGGCCCGGAAGCGATTAAGTTACAGAGCCCGCAAGCTCCGGGCCCGCAGAAACAAGACCCCGCAAGGTGCTTGCCGGAGGACTATGTTGTGTGCTCGCGCCCAGCTCATCAGCCCACGACGCCGAGCCTTCCAGGACGCTGCGTGGCGGATGGCTGTGCAGCCTGGGGACACGGTGGCACTTCACGGTGGTGGATCCATCACCGTGGCGACGGAGACGCAAGGGCGGAGCTTTTGGGGTCGACGGCGACGGGCATTAAATGCCCTTGTCCCCATCACAAAGTAGGTAGCAACCATCGCTCATGCAATCGTAGCTTCACCGTTCTCGCACTGCTCCAACTACCACCTCTTTACATTTTTACCCCTTTCTCCCACGCTGACACCGTCGGTGACCCTTGCACTATAAAAGGAGGCCCATGCACAACGTGGAGGGGTTCGGCTGAAACCTTGACAACCCTCACACTCGGTGTAGCTGCCATCAGAGCTCTTCAAGCTCCCGAGCTCAATACAAACCAAGGCAGGAGTAGGGTTTACGCGTCCATCGCGCCCGAACCTCGGTAAAATCCGCCACAGCGTTCGCCTCGATCGATCTGCTCTCAGTGCTCCCTCCGCCTGCATCAAGATGCATAAGGGCCCGCCCCATAGGTGCCCAAGCGGGCAGATTCCCGGCGAAGGAGTGACATATTGTTGATCGAAATGATGTAGAATTTTTCTCAAAAGCATAAAGGAGTTCTTTAAAAGAAAAGACCTCAAGAAAAGCTACTTACATATTGAGCATCAAGATCTATTGAGATAGATCAAGACGCTTGATAAGATTTTCAATGATTACATACCTTGGCAAGATTTTGAAATAGTTCAAAATGGAACACCAAAGAAAGAGTTCTTGCCTGTGTTGCAAAGGTATAAAATTGAGTAAGACTCAAATCCCACCACAATGAGTAAAATAGAAAGAGAATGAAAAGTCATTCCCTATGCCTCACCATAGGTTCTATAAAGTATGCTATGCTATGTACTGCACCTATTGTATACCTTGCTCAATTTGGCAAGGAGTACAATAGTGATCTAGGAGTAGATCATCGACATTGGTCAAGAATACCCTTAGTAAGGACTAAGGAGATGTTTCTTGATTATGGAGGTGATAAAAGAGTTTGTTGTAAAAGTTACATCAAGGCAAACTTTTACACTCGATCCGTATGACTCTAAGTCTCAACCTGGATACATATTGAAAGTGGGAGCAATTAGCTAGAGTAGCTCCGCAAGAGCATTGTGGACATAACATATTTGTAAAATACATACGGCTCAATGTGATGCACCCGTTGACTAAGCTTCTCTCACGAGCAAAACATGATCACACCTTAGTACTCTTTGGGTGTTAATCACATAGCGATGTGAACTAGATTATTGACTCTAGTAAACCCTTTGGTTGTTGGTCACATGATGATGTGAACTATGGGTGTTAATCATATACAGATATGAATATTGGTGTTAAATCACATGACGATGTGAACTAGATTATTGACTCTAGTGCAAGTGGGAGACTGAAGGAAATATGCCCTAGAGGCAATAATAAAGTTATTATTTATTTCCTTATTTCATGATAAACTTTTATTATTCATGCTAGAATTGTATTAACCGGAAACATAATACATGTGTGAATACATAGACAAACATAGTGTCACTAGTATGCCTCTACTTGACTAGCTCGTTTATCAGAGATGGTTATGTTTCCTAACCATGGACAAAAGAGTTGTCATTTGATTAACGGGATCACATCATTAGGAGAATGATGTGATTGACTTGACCCATTCCGTTAGCTTAGCACATGATCGTTTAGTATGTTGCTATTGCTTTCTTCATGACTTATACATGTTCCTGTAATTATGAGATTATGCAACTCCTGCTTATCGGAGGAACACTTTGGTACTACCAAACGTCACAACGTAATCGGGTGATTATAAAGGAGTACTACAAGTGTCTCCAAGGTACATGCTGAGTTGGCGATTTCGAGATTAGGTTTTGTCACTCCGATTGTCGGAGAGGTATCTCTCGGCCTCTCGTAATGCACATCAAGATAAGCCTTGCAAGTAATGTGACCAATGAGTTGGTTACGGGATGATGCATTATAGAACGAGTAAAGAGACTTGCCGGTGACGAGATTGAACTAGGTATTGCATACCGACGATCGAATCTCGAGCAAGTAACATATCGATGACAAAGGGAACAACGTATGTTGTTATGCGGTTTGACCGATAAGGATCTTCGTAGAATATGTAGGAACCAATATGGGCATCCAGGTCCCGCTATTGTTTATTGACCAAGAATGGTTCTAGGTCATGTCTACATAGTTCTCGAACCCGTAGGGTCCGCACACTTAACGTTACGATGACAGTTTTATTATGAGTTTATGAGTTTTGATGTACCGAAGGAGTTTGGAGTCTCGGATGAGATCGGGGACATGACAAGGAGTCTCGAAATGGTCGAGACGTAAAGATTGATATATTGGACGACTATATTCGGAGTTCGGAAAGGTTTCGAGTGATTCGGGTATTTATCGGAGTACCGGAGAGTTACGGGAATTCGCCGGGGACAAGTATTGGGCCTTATTGGGCCCTGCGGGAAAGAGAGAGGGGCTGCCTGGGGCAGGCCACGCGCCCACCCAAGGCCTAGTCCGAATTGGACTAGAGGGAGGGGCCGCACCCCCTCCTTCCTTCGCTTCTCTCTTCCCATTCCTTATCTCCTACTCCTACTACATGGAAGGACTCCTAGTTGGACTAGGAAAGGGGGAATCCTACTCCCGGTGGGAGTAGGACTCCCCATGGCGCGCCCCTCCTAGGGCCGGCCTCCTCCTCCCTCCCTCCTTTATATACGGGCAGGGGCACCCCATAGACACACAAGTTGATCTACGGATCGCTCCTTAGCCGTGTCGGTGCCCCTTCCACCATATTCCACCTTGGTCATATTGTCGCGAGTTTAGGCGAAGCCTGCGCCGTAGAACATCATCATCATCCCACGCCGTCGCGGCCGACGGAACTCATCTCCGGAGCTCGGCTGGATCGGAGGCCGGAGATCGCCATCGAGCTGAACGTGTGCTGAACTCGGAGGCTCCGTGACGCTCGGTGCTTGGATCGGTCGGATCGTGAAGACGACGACTACATAAACCGCTAGCAGCTAACGCTCGCTTACGGTCTACGAGGGTACGTGGACGAACACTCTCCCCTCTCGTTGCTATGCCATCACCATGATCTTGCATGTGCGTAGGAATTTTTTTGAAATTACTACGTTCCCCAACACCGTTTAGGTCATATTGGTGTAAAGTGCATGAAAAAAATCCATGCTGATGGGCTTTTGGAATCACTTGATTATGAATCACTTGATGCTTGTGAACCATGCCTCTTGGGCAAGATGACTAAAACTCCGTTCTCTGGAACAATGGATTGAGCAACAAACTTGTTGGAAATAATACATACTCATGTATGTGGTCCGATGAGTGTTGAGGCTCGCGGCGGGTACTGTTATTTTCTGACCTTCACAGATGATTTGAGGAGATATGTGTATATCTACTTGATGAAACACAAGTCTGAAACATTTGAGAAGTTCAAAGAATTTCAGAGTGAAGTGGAAAATCATCGTAACAAGAAAATAAAGTTTCTACGATCTGATCGCAGAGCTGAATATTTGAGTTACGAGTTTGGTCTTCAATTAAAACAATGTGGAATAGTTTCACAAATTCATGCCACCTGGAACACCACAGCATAATGGTGTGTCCGAACGTCATAATCATACTTTATTGGATATAGTGCAATCTATGATGTCTCTTACCGATTTACCACTATCATTTTGGGGTTATGCATTAGAGACAGCTACATTCATGTTAAATAGGGCACCATCTAAATCCGTTGAGACGACACCTATGAACTGTGGTTTAGCAAGAAACCTAAGCTGTCGTTTCTAAAAGTTTGGGGCGGCGATGCTTATGTGAAAAAGTTTCAACCTGATAAGCTCGAACCCAAATCGGAGAAGTGCATCTTCATAGGATACCCAAACGAAATTGTTCGGTATACCTTCTATCATAGATCCGAAGGCAAAATATTCGTTGCTAAGAATGGATCCTTTCTGGAGAAGGAGTTTCTCTCATAAGAAGTGAGTGGGAGGAAAGTAGAACTTGATGAGGTAACTGTACTTGCTCCCTTATTGGAAAGTAGTTCATCACTGAAATCAGTTCATGTGACTCCTACACCAATTAGTGGGGAAGTTGATGATGATGATCATGTAACTTCAGATCAAGTTACTACCGAACCTCGTAGGTCAATCGGAGTGAGATCCACACCAGAGTGGTACGGTAACCAGTTCTGGAGGTCATGTTACTTGACCATGATGAATCTATGAACTTTGGTTGACTTTCCCGATGATCGACAAGCCATAGAAAATAAATGGATCTTTAAGAGGACGACGAACGCTGATAGTAGTGTTACTATCTACAAAGGTAGACTTGTTGAAAAAGGTTTTGACAAAGTTCAAGGTGTTGACTACGATGAGAATTTCTCACTCGTAGCGATGCTTAAGTCTGTCCGAATCATGTTAGCAAATTGCCACACTTTATGAAATCTGGCAAATGGACATCAAAACTACATTCCTTAATGGATTTCTTAAAAAAGAGTTGTATATGATGCAACCAGAAGGTTTTGTCGATCCTAAAGGTGCTAACAAAATGTGCAAGCTCCAGCGGTCCATCTATGGACTGGTGCAAGCCTCTCGGAGTTGGAATATACACTTTGATGAGTTGATCAAAGCATATAGTTTTATACATACTTGCGGTGAAGCCTATATGAAAGTGAGTGGGAGCACCTTCTGATAAGTATATGTGAATGACATATTGTTGATCGGAAATGATGTAGAATTGAAAGCATAATGGAGTGTTCGAAAAGAGTTTTTTCAAAGAAAGACCTCGGTGAAGCTGCTTACATATTGAGCATCAAGATCTATAGAGATAGATCAAGACACTTGATAAGTTTTTTCAATGAGTACATACCTTGACAAGATTTTGAAGTAGTTCAAAACGGAACAGTAAAAAAAGGAGTTCTTGCCTGTGTTACAAGGTGTAAAGTTGAGTAAGACTCAAAACCCGACCACGGCAGAAAATAGAAAGAGAATGAAAGTCATTCCCTATGCCTCAGCCAGAGGTTCTATAAAGTATGCCATGTTGTGTACCAGTCTATTGTATACCCTACACTGAGTTTGGCAAGGGAGTACAATAGTGATCTAGGAGTAGATCACTGGACATTGGTCAAAATTATCATTAGAGGACTAAGGAAATATTTCTCGGTTATGGAGGTGATAAAGAGTTCGTCGTAAAGAGTTACCTCGATGCAAGCTTTGACATCGATCCAGATGACTGCGTCTCTATCTGGATACATATTGAAAGTGGGAGCAATTAGCTAGAGTAGCTCCGTGCAGAGCATTGTGGACATGGAAATTTGTAAAATACTTACGTATCTGAATATGGCAGACCCGTTGACTATACTTCTCTCACAAGAAAAACATGATCAAACCTAAGTACTATTTGGGTGTTATTCACATAGTGATGTGAACTAGATTATTTACTCTAGTAAACCCTTTGGGTATTGGTCACATGGCGATATGAACTGTGGGTGTTAATCACATGGTGATGTGAACTATTGGTGTTAATCACATGGTGATGCGATCTAGACTATTGACTCTAGTGCAAGTGGGAGACTGAAGGAAATATGCCCTAGAGGCAATAATAACAGTTGTTATTTATATTTCCTTATATCATGATAAATATTTATTATTCATGCTAGAATTATATTAACCGGAAACTTAGTAAATGTGTGAATGCATAGACAAACAGAGTGTCACTAGTATGCCTCTACTTGACTAGCTTGTTGTATCAAAGATGGTTAAGTTTCCTAGCCATAGACATGAGTTGTCATTTGATTAACGGGATCACATCATTGGAGAATGATGTGGTTGACTTGACCCATTCCGTTAACTTAGCACTTGATCGTTTAGTACATTGTTATTGATTTCTTCATGACTTATACATGTTCCTATGACTATGAGATTATGCAACTCCCGAATACCAGAGGAACACTTTGTGTGCTACCAAACGTCACAACGTAACTGGGTGATTATAAAGGTGCTCTACCGGTGTCCCCGATGATACTTGTTGAGTTGGCATAGATCGATATTAGGATTTGTCACTCCGATTGTCGGAGAGGTATCTCTGGGCCCTCTCGGTAATGCACATCATAATAAGCCTTGCAAGCATTGTAACTAATGAGTTAGTTGCGAGATGATGTTTTCCAGAACGAGTAAAGAGACTTGTCGGTAACAAGATTGAACTAGGTATTGAGATACCGATGATCGAATCTCGGGCAAGTAACATACCGATGACAAAGGGAACAACGTATGTTGTTATGCGGTTTGACCGATAAAGGTCTTCGTGGGATATGTAGGAGCCAATATGAGCATCTAGGTTCCATTATTGGTTATTGACTGGAGATGTGTCTCGGTCATGTATACATAGTTCTCGAACCCGTAGGGTTCGCACGCTTAACATTCGGTGACAATTTATATTATGAGTTATGTGATTTGGTGACTGTCGGTGTCAAAACCGGCGGATCTCGGGTAGGGGGTCCCGAACTGTGCGTCTAGGCGGATGGTAACAGGAGACGAGGGACACAATGTTTTTACCCAGGTTCAGGCCCTCTCGATGGAGATAATACCCTACGTCCTGCTTGATTAATATTGATGATATGGGTAGTACAAGAGTAGATCTACCACGAGATCAATGAGGCTAAACCCTAGAAGCTAGCCTATGGTATGATTGTTGAGATGTAATGTTGTATATCTATCGACTAGCCTGGCCTCCGGTTTATATAATGCACCCGAGGCCTAGGATAACAAGAGTCCTAGCCGAATACGCCGGTGGGGGAGGAGTCCTTGTCTTGATCGCCAAGTCTTGTGGAATCTTCCTTGTATGCGGCAACTGTCCGGACTGGCCCATGAGTATACGGCCATGGGGATCTCGCCCAATCCACGATCGAGACGACCTGGTGAGTACCCCCAGTCTAGGACACCGTCAGTAGCCCCCTGAACCGGTCTTCAAGTTGGGGACGCTCCTCGATTCTTCCGAACTGTTCTTCATCTTCGGTCGTCGGTCTTGAAAACTGGTTCAACAAATCTTCTCATCTTCGATCTTGAGGATCGCCGAAATGCATTCGACGGGTTTATATGTCGGGTATCCGAGGAGCCCCTTTAAGTTTCCGGCCTTTATCAATGCCTTGTTATTTTTATGCCACACCTCGGGTTTGAAGTTGTTCCCGGGTGGCAACGTCCTCTTGCGTCCGAGCTCCAACGCCGGACTGCATTCGAGGTATCTTTTGCAGCCGAGCACCAATGCCGGACTGCTTCCCACTCTAACGCCAGACTATGTATCCGAGCTCAACGCCGACCGTATCCGAGCTCCAACGCCGGACTATGTATCCGAGCTCAACGCCGGACTATGTATCCGAGCTCCAACACCGGATCAGTATCCGAGGTGTCGAAATCACCTTGGTTCAAAG
The DNA here is from genome assembly GCA_021437245.1 of Aegilops speltoides. Classification (NCBI taxonomy): domain Eukaryota; kingdom Viridiplantae; phylum Streptophyta; class Magnoliopsida; order Poales; family Poaceae; genus Aegilops; species Aegilops speltoides. Next base: position 317,524,442 of record CM038145.1, on the reverse strand, counting down.
AAGTTTGAAGGAGTTTAGCCGAGCTTAATGCCGAAGTGCCTCTATGGAGCCAGCCACTAGCGCCCGAGCTTTACGCCGATCGCTTCGAGGTGGTGCACCACCCGAATGTGGATCGATTTTTGTCAATATTTTGATTGGTGCCGTAGCCCTCAAGGTGTGTATCGGTCTAAAACCGAGATGCACATGAAGGATGACATAAGACCGCCGATCCCGTGAGTCACCGAGACTCATGTTGATTTGCAAAATCGGTCCGAGGATCAAGTCCTAGCTCGACAGAATACTTGACACAAAAAGCGGCGTGCTCGATCCTCGAGACTCGGGTTGGGTGCGGCCGACCAACCCGAGGATCAAAATCTCCTCGAAATCAGATTGCACTTAAAATTTTCTCGCATAGAACAGTAATGCAAGAGCCCCGAGACACCGGGTCGGGTGGCAATACGGATCGAGGATCGATGTGCCCCTATAATATTTGTAAATAATAAGCCCAAGCCCAAGAGCCCCGAGCCTTAATGCGGCACGGAGGCGAATTAAGGATCGAAATCCATAGTAAAATCACAAATTATGTGTAATGACTCTATGTACTCAAGTACTTTACGTCATTAATGCTCGGATCCGCATTGTACAAAACTTTTTTGACCGACCATCGGCTTCCACCTCCTCGGCCGATAGCCGAGGAGTGTTTGTCTTACTTTATAAAGCCTTTATGAGGGCAAAGATTTAGAACAAACAAGGCAATCCGCCATACGGTTTTATAAACAACGGTGCAGCGGAGATACATGTTATATTACTGTTTAATGTAAGAAATGTCTTCGAGAGAAAATAGTCCCGCTAATCGGTTCCTTTCTTTGGGTTGTCATGCTAAGCATGATCATGAAACCTCTGCTCCAATGTAAGAGCAAAATATCGAGGATTTAGTTTGGGAGGCCGCTTAATAGCCCCGATAGTGTTCGGCGACAGTCGAAGTCAAGCCGGAAACACTTCGGCCAATGAATGGCCCGTCATTTAATATAGTCATCGGATCGCTGACCAGTTTACACCCATTGTGACAGTCAGTTTTCGGCTTTCTCCACTGGGGTGCTTGACCATGCGAGCTGGAAGCCCAATCGCAGTGGTTCTCCCTTTGCACACCTAGCCGAACAAAGCGGAACGTAGGAGGCAAGCGCGGGAGCCGGGCAACCCAACTATTGACCAAAGACACAATTCGAAACTGATGCATATATAGCAATATCCGAGAATGTTTTTGCCGAATCTCAAAAGGTGTCCGGCGTTGCACTGCGAGACTTGTGCTGAAAGCACACAAATAGTTTAAAAGTGCCATGGGCTCGAAAAGCCAAAAAACTTATTCAAAAGATTAATGTCCGAACTAGATCAAGTGTTCGGTGCCAATCTGAAAATTGGACTTTAGAAAAAAAGGGTGCTTCTGCCGTGCTTTAACATGACACATCCTATCTCAAAACTTCAAGCGGGTCAGCCTCTGACTTACTAGGCCAGTTTAGCAAACTAAACTCCTAGCCGCTTTGAGAGAGAAATTAGGCTCGCCGGCTAGTGACCACACACTTGTGTCGAAAAAAGGAGTGATAAATAATAATAAAAACTTTGCAACGACTAAGAAAAAAAAACACTTATCATAAAACGACTCATATAAATTTAAGAGCCCCCAAGTGATTTGGGTAAAAGTTGATAATGTAAGGTGACATGTAGAATGCCTTCTAGTCGGATTGTAGATCGTTTGTCGTAGCGGACCTTTTCGCTTCAACCTCTGGACCCAATAGTCCGGAGTGTGTCCGAAAACCCTCGCGGTTATATAAGAACCGTGGTATGCATGGAGACAAGGCGTAGGGGTCATTAGTGCTGTATCAGACAAGTGCCCAACTAGTTATGTTATATTACATGGGTAGTAAGAAACATCTTCCAGGGAGAATAGTTCCGTTAAGGGTTCCTTTCATCGATGCAAGCCCTAAAGTGCATGTCAAAGCTGCTATGAAAGCAGAAAATCATCCGGGGCAGATGGGTAAATAATTAAAATCATCTTTTAGTTCACCGACCGAATATTCCCTTAAGAACGCTAGCTTTCGCTTCACCCGATCTGAGGTACACGTCCGCTGACCCGGCAAGAATAATCGCAGAGGTGCTCCTTTACCACCTAGCCAACAATCGGGAACGAGGGGTAAGCACAGAGCGAGCAACCCAGCTTGGCCAAAACTTAAGTCATATCGATGCATATAATGGTGAATAAAAGGTACATGCGGAAGTGTGACACATGTGTTGGGCATAAAGCCCGTATTAATAAGCTTCTGTTAAAGAAGCCCCCAGGTATAATGAGCACGGGTAGCGCGTCAAGTATGTGCAAACAAAGCTTGGACAAGGAAAAAAATTTACAAGCAACTTTTTTTCCAACAAAGTATGATGCTTGGTCGAACCGAACACAAGTTAGAAATTTAAAACTTTCAGCATGAAGGCAACTTAGCTGGTTGATGTGTTCGGTATTGACGATGCGGTCCGAGCTTGGTGCGGGACAAGGTTCCATCCCCCAAGCCGGTCCCGAGGTGGAGGAGCAAAAGAGCTCGGCACTCCAAAGTGATGACATAGCATGGTCAATGCAGGACGGCAGAGTGATGCTGAAGTCCCTGGCATGGGGTAATGAAATGTTGACGAAGCCCCCCCGTCCAGCCGAGGTGACGTCAAAGAATATAGTCCGGCTGGATCATTTTCCTGTGCACAAAAAATAGTGCAGACCGGGGATAATAGTAATAATAAGAATTTTAAAAAAAATGTTGCATAACTAATAATTTATGCAAAGTGAGCAATAAAAGAAATATGGCCTGGCGCAGAGGTCGATGTCGATGCAGGGCGTCGGCGTGATGCGGTAAAGGCGTGGCAAAGCCTGAATTCACAGGTCGATCCGTGCTCCGGATGCGGCGTTCGCCGGACTATGTACGAAGAATGACCGAACCATGATGCGACCGTCGTTAATGCGGCCACCATTTGATAGACCTGTGAACATATGATGGACAAACCAGAGTGATAATTCTTTGGGAAAAATGAACCCAAACAAACAAAAAATATAAGGATTAATAGCACCTGGTTTATTTGTTGTGGCAATCCGAAGGAGGATGATGCTGGCAAAGGTTGGCTTGCCGAGGCAAAGCCCTCGGTCTAGCTAATCATGACGAAGCTGGTCGGCTGGTGACGCCGAAGTGTCCGGAGTAGGTTGATGAAGAGATGATGAATCCTCCGGTCCAGCCGAGATGTCGAAGTAGTTCGGCGTGATGGACACCGGCTTGAAGGAGCAACAGTGCGGCCCTGCCGATGCAGGTCGTGACGTGGTCGATGCCGGCTTGATGAAGCGACCGTGCGGCGATGCCGATATTCCCGCTCCGTGTAATCTGTGGGGCGGCGATGTTGATGATGATTTATCCTTCGCGATGCTGAACTATTGTTCGGCTGGCCGAGATGATGATCCGAAGAAGTTGAGCTCGGCTCAACAAAGTGACGACGCGTCTAGCGCAGGTCGGCAGCCGTGGAGCAATATTGCCGGACTGGTTTGACACCAGCATGATGTTGAAGATCATGTTCAAAAGATCTTAAAGTTAGTGGGATGTGTTCGGGAACAAAACACAATACCCCATACAAAACTTCCTTCAAAAAGGATGTCCGAAATCCCGTTCATAAAAAAGACGAACTCGGGTCGGATTCGTTTTCGCGCAGAAAATAGATCCAAAAAGTGATGCACTAATCGGAAGTTTCCCGGAGTTTGGACGGTCGGATCGAGCTGAATTTTTGGCAGGTGGTAGATAAGGGAATTCCGCAGCAAATCAACGGTTGGATCCTCCAAAAGACATCCGATCTAGACGCTGGATACCACGCCCTAAACTCGTCCGGATTCTCGCCCAGATTCAACAGGGCTCCGGTATATCGGAGATTGCCGGAGATTCCTCCATCGAAACTCGACGAAATTTTCGCAGGGTTGTTGTAGACTTAATTCCGCACAATTCCACCAAAGCGATCGTCAAAGCGATACTCGAGGAGGTGGTGGCAGCAGATACGAGTTCGCTGTCCAGAAAAACAGCACGGTCGCCCGAGGGCAATGTTGACGTTGAGCCCCCGGGCTCCCTGGATGATTCCTCCATGACCTTGATAGAGATCGGAATTGATGTTGATGAAGGCCCTCATCCGAACATGACGATCGGAGATAGGGCGCAGTCCTTGGTTGAACCAAGGTGACCAGCCGAGCTGGTGACGAAGACGCCGAAGTCGCAGTTGATCTCCGGGCGAGCCATCGACCTTTTGCCGGACACACAGAGAAACTCTCAATGAAAGCACCAATGTCGGTGTCAAAACCGGCGGATCTCGGGTAGGGGGTCCCGAACTGTGCGTCTAGGCGGATAGTAACAGGAGACGAGGGACACAATGTTTTTACCCAGGTTCAGGCCCTCTCGATGGAGGTAATACCCTACGTCCTACTTAATTAATATTGATGATATGGGTAGTACAAGAGTAGATCTACCACGAGATCAATGAGGCTAAACCCTAGAAGCTAGCCTATGGTATGATTGTTGAGATGTAATGTTCTATATCTATCGACTAGCCTGGCCTTCGGTTTATATAATGCACCCGAGGCCTAGGATAACAAGAGTCCTAGCCGAATACGCCGGTGGGGGAGGAGTCCTTGTCTTGATCGCCAAGTCTTGTGGAATCTTCCTTGTATGCGGCAACTGTCCAAACTGGCCCATGAGTATACGGCCATGGGGATCCTCGGCCCAATCCACCTGATCGGGAGACGACGTGGTGAGTACCCCCTAGTCTAGGACACAGTCAGTGACCGAAGTTTGTTCGGAGTCCCGGATGAGATCGAGGACATGACGAGGAGTCTCGAAATGGTCGAGACGTAAAGATCGATATATTGGACGACTATATTCGGACATCGTAAAGGTTCCGAGTAATTCAGGTATTTATCGGAGTACCGAAGAGTTGCGGGAATTCGCCGGGGAGTATATGGGCCTTATTGGGCTTTAGGGGAGAGAGAGGGGCTGCCTAGGGCAGTCGCCCCCCAAGGCCTAGTCCAAATTGGACTAAGGGGAGGGGCGGCGCCCCCTCCTTCCTTCTCTTCTCTCTTCCCCTTCCTTATCTCCTACTCCTACTACTTGGAAGGGGGGAATCCTACTCCTGGTGGGAGTAGGACTCCCCAGGGCGCGCCATAGAGAGGGTTGGCCCCTCCCCTCCTCCACTCCTTTATATACGGGGGAGGGGGCACCCCGTGGACACACAAGTTGATCATTGATCTCTCTTAGCCGCGTGCGGTGCCCCCCTCCACCATAATCCACCACGGTAATATCGTATTGGTGCTTAGGTGAACCCCTGCGTCGGTAGCATCATCAACACCGTTATCATGTTGTAATGCTGACTAAACTCTCCCGCGAAGCTCTACTAGATCGTGAGTTCGTGGGACGTCGCCGAGCTGAATGTGTGCAGAACTCGGAGGTGTTGTGCGTTTGGTACTTGGATCCGTCGGATCGTGAAGACGTACGACTACATCAACCGCGTTGTCATAATGCTTCCGCTTACGGTCTACGAGGGTACGTAGATGACACTCTCCCCTCTCGTTGCTATGCACCACCATGATCTTGTATGTGCGTAGGAATTTTTTTGAAATTACTACGTTCCCCAACACTTGGAGTTCTATTCGATGTAATCACTTTTTGCGTTGGGTTCGTTGGAATCCAATAAATTGTGAGTTTATGATCAGATTATCCATGAATATTATTTGAGTCTTCTCTGAACTCTTTTATGCATGATTATTATAACTTTTTATTTCTCTTCGATCTATTGGTTTAGTTTGGCCAACTAGATTGATTTATCTTGCAATGGGAGACGTGCTTTGCGATGGGTTCAATCTTGTAGTGATCTATGTCCTAGTGATAGAAAGGGACAAGACACATATTTGTATTGTTGCCATTAAGGATAAAAAGATGGGGTCTATTCATGCATGTGTTTACTTTGTCTACATCATGTCATCTTGCTTAAGGCGTTACTCTGTTCTTTTTGAGCTTAATACTCTAAATGCATGATGGATAGCGGTCGATGTGTGGAGTAATAGTAGTAGATGCAGGAAGGAGTCGGTCTACATGTCTTAGACATGATGCCTATATACATGATCATTGCCTAGGATATCGTCATGATTATTCGCTTTTCTATCAATTGCCCAACAGTAATTTGTTTATCCATCGTATGCTATTTTCAAGAGAGAAGCCTCTAGTGAAATGGCCACCGAGCCTACTTTTATCCCATATTATAATCCAAAAATACCTTGCTGCAATTATATTTACTTTATTTTATTTTGTATTTTTGTTCTATCTATCTATCATTATGAGATTTGATCCTTGCAATTAACCGCCAAGGGATTGACAACCCCTGGTTCGCGTTGGGTGCAAGTGTTCGTTATTTTGTGTGTAGGTACTGCTAATGAGGTGTTGTTTGGTTCTCCTACTAGATTGATAACCTTGGTTCTTAACTGGGGAAAGTACTTATCTCTACTGTACTGCATCATCCTCTCCTCTTAGGGGAAATCCCAACGCAGCTCACAAGTAGAACTCCTCCATGGCCTCCTCCTTCACCTCGAGAGGCCGACAACTCGAGCATCTCCAGCAGGCCCTCCCACTCCTCCTGGCGGCGCATGTACTCCCGCTCGGAGTCCTCCATGACGGCCTGCACGAGCCACTCCTCCTCCTCAACCATCATGGTGGGAGGCTGTGGGGGCAGCGGCGACGGGGAGGGAGAGGGTGTCGGCATCAGATCATGCACTAGCGTGCGACCGTGAGCTCTTGGCCGGCTCAGTGCGTGATACGTCTCCAACGTATCTATAATTTTTGATTGTTCCATGGTGTTATATTGTCATTCTTGGATGTGTTACAATCATTTTATAGTCATTTTATATCATTTTTAGTACTAACCTACTGACATAGTGCCCAGTGCCAGTTGTTGTTTTTTGCATGTTTTTTACATCGCAAGAAATCAATACCAAACGGAGTCCAAACGCAGCGAAACTTTTTGTGGATTTTTTTGGACCAGCGGACATCTAGTGGGCCACGAAAGCACCTGAGGGGAGCTCTGAGGGGAGCACAACCCACCAGGGCGAGCCTGGGGGCCCATGCGCGCCTCGGTGGGTTGTGCCCTCCTTGTTGGCCTCCCGCACCGCCTCTTTGCTCTATAAATACCCCAATATTCCAGAAACCCTTGGGGAGACGACAAAAATTAATTCCAGTCGCCGCAAGTTCCAGAAACGCCTGATCCAATCTAGACACCATCTTGGAGGGGTTCATCATTTCCATTGGTGCCTCTCCGATGATGTGTGAGTAGTTCTTTGTATACCTACGGGTCCGTAGTTAGTAGCTCGATGGCTTCCTCTCTCTCTTGATTATCAATACAATGGTCTCTTGGAGATCCATATCATGTAAGTCTTTTTGCACTGCGTTTGTTGGGATCCGATGAACTTTGAGTTTATGATCAGATCTGAGTTTTTATCCATGAAAGTTATTTGAGTCTTATTTGATATCTTATATGCATGATTGATTATAGCATCATATTTCTTCTCTGATATTTGTGTTTTGTTTGGCCAACTTGATCTATTTATCTTGCAGCGGGAAGAGGTGCTTTGTGATGGGTTCGATCTTATGGTGCTTGATCCCAGTGATAGAATGGGAAAGGACACGTATGTATCATTGCTATGAAGGATAACAAGATGGGGTCTATTTCTACATAAATAGATCTTGTCTACATCATGTCATCGTTCTTATTGCATTGCTCCGTTTTTCCATGAACTTAATACACCAGATGCATGCTGGATAGCGGTCGATGTGTGGACTAATAGTAGTAGATGCAAGCAGGAGTCGGTATACTAATCTTGGATGTGATGCCTATATAATGATCATTGCCTGGATATCGTCATGATTATTTTAAGTTCTATCAATTGCCCAATAGTATTTACTTTCCCACCGTTTGCTATTTTTCTCGAGAGAAGCCACTAGTGAAACCTACGGCCCCCGGGTCTCTTCTCATCATATTTGCCATTGCGATCTATTTTCCTTTGCTTTTATTTTCAGATCTATTAAACCAAAAATACAAAAAATACCTTGCTGCAATTTATTTATTTCGTGATCTATTTATTCTATCTATGACAACTTTATCACGTCTTCTCGCTAATTTGAGGCATCGTTACCCGAAAGGGATTGGCAACCCCTTTAACACGCTGGGTTGCGAGTATTTGTTATTTGTGTGTACAGGGGCTGTTTACGTGGTGTTAGGAGGTTCTCCTACTGGTTTGATAACCTTGGTCTCATCACTGAGGGGAATACCTACCGTCGCTATACTGCATCATCACTTCCTCTTTGGGAAAATACCGACGTAGTTCTAGCACACATCGAAAGGATTTTCTGGCACCGTTTCCAGGGAGAATCATCAACCAGGTTCCTAATCACAAATCTCATCTCCTTGCAATTTACATTATTTGCCATTTGCCTCTCGTTTTCCTCTCCCCTACTTCACAAATTTTTGCCGTTTCATTCGCCCTCTTTTCCGTTTGCTCTTATGTGTTTCTTGGTTTGTTTTCTTGTTTGTTTGGCATAATTGTGTGTTTTATTGGAAATCAGAAACCAAAAACCTTATGGATCCACATCCACTTGCTAAACTTTTTATAAGATCCAACTATGATGGACCAATTGCTAGTGAGTTGAGTACACTAAATTATCTTTATGAAGTTTTGCTTGAGATTCATGAATTCGAAAATTGTGATGAAGCGATAAAAGAAGAAATTTATGAAGTGATTCATGACAGCTCCTTGAATGAAAAGCATGATTGCAATAGTTTTCTAATAAATTCTATTAATGTTAGTTATGCTAGTAATATGCAAAACCCCAAGCTTGGGGATGCTAATTTTGATATGTCCTCTACTTATTGCAATGATCATGATTGGGGTGATTCTCTTATGATCTTGAAAATTTATTTAAGCCTCATGATGAATAAGTTTGCGATAATATTGAAGGTGGGTTTGGAAGAGTGTCAACTTTAGGTAATAATGATCCCTCCACTTTGGAGAATTATCAATCTTATGAATTTTTTGATAAAAATGGGTTTGGAGAGGTCATGACTTTATTTGATGATAATCCCACTATTTTGGAAGAGTGTCAACTTTGCTTTCATGTTGGTCATATAGAGAATATGTTATGTGATAGCTATATTGTTGAATTTGAGTATGATCCTACATGTAATTATTATGAGAGAGGAAAATATGGTTGTAGAAATTTTCATGCTACTAATTTATCTCTCGTCATGTTGAGATTGTTATTGTCTCTTTCTTATTCCTTGCATATCCTAGATGTTTCTTCTCTTGATAATTTGGTTGCATACAAAATGCCTATGCATAGAAAGTATGTTAGACTTAGATGTGTTTGTCACATGTTTTATGATGCTCTCTTTGTGGTTCCATTCTTGTCTTTCATGTGAGCATCATTGAAATCTCATGCGTATCTTAATGGCTATAAAGGAAGGCTGTTGGGAGGCAGCCCAACGAATAAAATAAATTTTTGCTTTTTTATTTTCTGTTCTTGTGTAAATACCCAATTATGCTCTGGTTATATGTGTTTTTGTGGTTTAAATTAGTGTTTGTGCCAAGCAAGGACTTTGGGATGACTTGGGTGAGAGTTGATTTGATCTTGCTGAAAAACAGAAACTTTTGTGCTCACGAAATTATTTTTCATTTTTATCAAAAGAGTGCTTTTGAGTTGATTCTTATTTCAGAAGATTAATAAAAAAAATATTCACGTCGTCATAATTTTTCAGAATGTTTGGAGTTACAGAAGTATTCGAAGTAGTTAGATTGCTATAGACTGTTCTGTTTTTAACAGATTCCGTTTTCTTTGTGCTGTGTGCTTGTTTTAATGATTCTATGGTTTACTTTGATGAGTTTTTGCCATAGAAAATTTGGAATACAATAGATATAATGAAAAAATAAAGTATGAATGGGTTTGCAATAGTACTTATAGTAGTGGTTTGCTTTCTTATACTAACGGATCTCACGAAGGTTTTGTTGAGTTTTGTGTGATTGAAGTTTTCAAGTTTGGGGTGATCTTACGATGGATAAAGGAATAAGGATTAGCAAAAGGCTAAGCTTGGGGATGCCCGAGGCACCCCATGATAATATTCAAGAAGTAGCAAGCAACTAAGCTTGGGGATGCCCCCGAGTGGCATCCCCTCTTTCTTCTAACAACAATTTGTAATTTACTCGAAGCTATATTTTTTTCGTCACATATTATGAGTTTTGCTTGGAGCGTCTTGTATGATATGAGCCTTTGCTTGTTTTTCTTTGTGTTTTAAGTCTTGAATCCTTGTCGGACACACCTTTTTGAGAGAGCCAAAAATTATGTTATGCTTGCTCCTATGCTTCACTTAAATTTTTAGAGCCATGGAATTGCTCTAGTGCTTCACTTATATATTTTTGAGCACGATGTGCTTTATTATTTTTGAAGAAATGCTCTCATGCTTCACTTAGATTTATGTGGGAGTTAGTAAAACTTTTAAGAAATTCTCTCTTGCTTCACTTAGATCATTTTGAGAGAAAGAAATATTATGCTCATGTTCTTCACTTGAAATTGTTTGAGCTTATCAAAAGCAACATATGAAAATAGTCCCAAAGTGATAGATATCCAAGGAGGATATAATAAAAACTTTCATGAAGATCATTGGACAAAATAAACTTGATTCTTAGTAATGGTTCTGAGATATGACGATATGATATGTGAGTCATGTTGATGAGTAATTTTAGTAAGAATATTAATGTAAAGGTTTGTGATTCCCTATGCAAGCACGAAAGTCAATAGTTATGCAATGAAATTTATATCCTACTTGTGGTGCATTATTCGGTGTTACTTATGTTTAATGCTTGGGTATGAGATTTTTTGTTTCTTGGTTTTTTGCTTCTCAATCTTTTTTCTAGCCTTCATTTTCCACTATGTATGATCACTACTTGTGCATCCAAAACCCTTTAAACCAGTTTTGCCATATGAGTCCACTATACCTACCTATATGCGGTATTTCCGTGCCGTTCTAAGCAAACTTTCATTGCCATATCTAATTTTCAAAATAAATTTCTCTTTTTTGTGCTCGTACCACTCGCGAGGCGGTGAGGGGTGGCCAATATTTTCCATGCTAGATGTGTTATTCTCATGATGAGTGTTTATTCACTTGTCATTTCACGAGAATGCGGCAAAGGTATTAGGGATGCCCAGTCCCGAAATGAAAAATGAATTTACTTTATGTTGTCAAATAATAAATTCCTTGGAAAGGGTTGGTATGGAGGGCACCCATGGATACGGTTAGCCATGGAAAGTGAAAGTAATGGTGGAAAAAGGAATAAAGTTTATTTTCTGTTTGGGAACCGCCTATGATGTATCTACCATGGAAAGTGTTGGGAGCTCCAAGTCATTTTCGTTGGTGGGAAAAGTATGCCTCCCAAAATGTTTTTATCTCTCAATTTTCGCTTTGAGCTCTGGCACCTCTATAAATCCCTACTTCCCTCTGCGAAGGGCCACTACTGCAGGATGCTGCTAACGCGAAACTATGATCAGAGACCCTTTGACAAAACTGTGTGCGATGCAATAATCACAAACGATGGTGTAAAAGAACCGTCAAAAAAGGTACAAAACGTTTGCGATGACGGATGCATCAAACACGGTTCAGATTTTACTTGCGTGTGCAATGCTGGGCATATAGTTGATCCAGTAGAACTGTTTGCGATGAGGAAGAACAACAGAAATGGGCAGCCATATCAATGTGTGTGTGATATACGGCATACGGTTTGCTCCGATGAACCGTTTGCGATGATTGAGGTGAACACAAACGATTCAGCGTAACAAGATGTGTGTGATACCCGACAAATAGGTCGGTAATCAGAATTGTGTGCGATCATTATAGACAGCCCATATTGTCTTTTTTTGTGAATTGTGTGTTTGTCAGGGAACACGGTTCAACAAACAAACCAATGGGCGATAATGTAGATCTCTGTTGAATACATATTACTAACCGTTTGCGATGAGATTGACAGGATAAACATAGATATATAAATGCTTAATTTAGTCCTTCTTGTTGTTGTTGTTGTTGTTGAATGGCCCCACGACATCGTCTTGGCAAGGACGCTCCTTGCCGCCGACCGTTGGCTTTTCACCGCTGCCGTCATCGTCATCGTCGTTGCTGTGGTGGTCGTCCTCCTCCTCGTTCGACCATTCCACCTCCTCATCATCGTCCTCCTCTTCTTCGTCCTCCGAAGGCTCCTCATCCATCTGGTTTTCGTCTGACGACTCCGGAGGTGGCGTCCCATCCATGAACCGGATATAATCGAGGTCTGGGCTCGACGCCGGACTCATGGAAGACGAGCGGGATGATTCTGATGTTGACGTATCATCGGGCGCCAGACTGCTGGCCGAACTGTCATCCTTGTTGTCGCTCGACATGGCTATAGAGTGTGTGCCAGTGTGTAGCGCGGCCAGCCGGGGACGAGGAAGATGGTGGACACTTAAGAGGGGTATGCAGAGAATAGAAACTGCCAATTGAAGCGGGGGTTGACGTATTGTCTAACCACAATTATTTGTACCCAGTCGCTCCAAATTCTCGGGGTTGCGCGGGACTCCTATTGCTATTTGGTTTGTTTCCTTTTTCAGGACAAAAACAAAGAACAAGTTTTGGGATTATGCACCAGTAACAGCACGAACGGAGTAGGACAGTTGGCAAGCAATACATTGAGCTCTTCTTATTGATAAAGCCTGTAATAATCAAACTAGAAAGGAAAAGAAAAAAGACAAAGAAAAATATCTGCACGAATCTTCGCATAACATCAATGGCATAGGACCTAGATGTGCATTACTTAGAGCATATCTAGATGTGCTTTAGCAACACCGTCAAACAAAACCCCTAATCATCATTGCAAACAGCGCATAGAACATGGCTAATGCGACAACCACAACTACACATGCTAGTTCCTTCTTGTCTCTTGCTTTCATATGTTGCCTGTGATTGATTCTTTCTTGCTTCATCGTACTAATTGTACATTCCAGATCAACAAGTTCCTTCTTCAGCTTAACGTTATCTTCTGCGAGCTTGGTGATAACACTCCGAGCACTACCATGCCATTCTTCATCCAGCCAGTTAACAAAGGCACAAGCCTCATATCCCTGCCAATGTTAAATAGTATTCAGGATGAGCGGTGGCATTAACTCAATAAAATGATGAACTTAGCACCAACCTCTAAGGGGCAACTAAGAAACCGCCTGCCAATGTCGAATCCCTATGTGCATACACGTCGAGCGGGAGTGTGCTCGTGCACACAACTCAGCTTTTGGTACTTCTCGATGGTGCAAAACTCAGAGTCGAACTCGTGTTGCGGGAGTCTGGAGTCATGCTCCGGATCTGGCGGCAGATCGCTTTCCTAAGGGGGGTTCAATTCAGGATGGATTCAGCAAGGAGCTACTTTGGACATGCTAAAAAAGATCGGGATAGATTGGAACCTGACAGGGCGATTCGGATCTGTAGTACACCTGCCTTCTAATGACCTTAGGCAAGTGCTCGGCGGCGACCGCCGTCGCGACGGCGATATGAGCAGGAGCAGCTGCACCGAAACCATCAGCAGCACTCGCCCACATTCCCCCAATGTTAGCTCCACGCGAGGGAATTTGGAGGCTATGTAGGGATTTGGGGGAAATGGGGAAACTGTGGGGATAAGCTAACGGTCGGGAACTACTTATGGCACTATATGTTGGAGTATACGGCACACTGTTTACACATGTCATTTGTGTCAGGTATTACAATGTCACACACGATTTGCGCACCAAACCATATGAGAAGACAACGTAGGTGAGACACGGTTGCCATTTCATAACCGTATGTGATGTACTACCCTGTACATATAATTGAGTTACAGTGATACCGTGTAAACAGCCGCTCTATGGATATCCGTCAAAAAAATAGCCGGTACACATCTAGAGATGGCAGTGGCGGCCTAGGCAAGGGCTACCGGAGAAGAGGTCAATGCTGGGTTGATGGGCGGTGGCAGCGTCATAGGAGGTCAATCCTCGGTCTGTGGCGAGAGATAGGAGGAGCTCAGCCATCGAGATCGGCGGCAGCGTGATTCGAGCACATCCATCGCGGTAGATGGCGGGATAGTGGAGGTCAAACTTCAGGCGACAGCCGCACTGAGCTTTCTCCTCGACCCTGCTGTCTCAGCGTGCCGCCGCATCGCGCTTCTTTGTCTGCTGGGTGGAGGTCGCCGCGTGGCTACTTAATCAAGTTATTCTTTTCGTGAGTGGCTTAATTAAGGTATCCAATTCCTAAGGGTAGTGTTGTACTAGTACTCTGCGTGTAAATTGGTTGGCCATGAATTTTTGTCATTGCACGTCTGGATAACAATATGGAGCGCCCTCAGTAATTATGAAAATAAAGCCTTGTGATTTATGCACGCATCATTGGGCAGTAGTTAATCCGTGTATTATTGTTGTTGTTTTGTTTTTAATTACCATTCGTGTGGTGCAGATGGAACAATCTGAATGGATGAAGGATCGGAATACCGCAGATTTTATCAGTGGCGTGACAGAGTTCATGAATTTGGCTGAAAGTACAAAGAGGAGAATTGCTGATGCGGATTACATCCTGTGTCCATGTGTTGATTGTGCCAATACCGAGTCACGTGTAGTTGCAGATTTCCAGTGGCACTTAGTCTCTCGGGGATTCATGGATTGATATACATGTTGGACTAGACACGGTGAAGACAAGGTCATGGATGAAGATACCCAGGGCTACGAGATGCCAAACCCTGATCAGTGTCACATGGATGTTGAATCTAACATCTGGGCAGAGGCGTCAAGCTACCAATGGAACACCGGAAAGCCGAAACGCCCACTGGAAAACCAAGACGTCAACGCAGATGACGACGATCTTGATATGCCAGATTTTGCTGCTATGATTGCAGATTTCGAGGGCCCAAACAAGGATATGATTGGGTACAAGGATCTTCCAACCATTAATGCAGACTTCAAGAAAGAATTGTATCCAGGTCGCAAAAAGAAATATTCCAAGTTGAGTGCCACCCTGGTGCTTCTCAGATTTAAAGCAGCAAACAGTCTATCAAACAAGGGCTTCACATAGATGTTAGGTATTTTCAAAGAAATTCTTCCGGAAGATAATGTGCTCCCCAGAAGCATGAATGAAGCGAAGAAAATTGTTTGCCCATTGGAACTTGAAGTACAGAAGATACACGCCTGTGTGAATGATTGTATATTGTACCGTGGTGAGTACAAAGATTTGTGTGCATGTCCCGAATGCAAGCATGCATGATACAAGCACATGAGAGCAAAGGACAAGTACAAATTGGACGACAAGATCAAGACAGGAATCCCGTTCAAGGTTGTTTGGTACTTTCCTTTAGTTCCAAGGTTGAGGCGATTGTTTGCAAACCCTAGAGAGGCAAAGAGGTTTCAGTGGCATCATGATGAGCAAATTGCAGATAAGTATATGAGTCACCCGAAAGATGGGGCTTAGTGGGAATTAACCGAAAACAAGTTTGAAGAGTTTGCCAAGGATCCTAGAAGTACGTATAAGGATTGGGGAGTGTACTGACGGGATGAATCCTTTTGGCGATATGAGCACCAATCACAGCATGTGGCCGGTGCTTCTGTGCATATATAACCTAGCTCCTTGGTTGTGTATGAAGAAAAAATACATTATGATGTCAATGATTATCCAAGGCCCGAAGCAACCTGGAAATGACATCGACATTTACTTTCAGCTACTGGTAGAAGAACTGTTGACAGTGTGGATAGATGCACCTGCTATAAAATCTTATGATGCTTAAAAAAGAGATTTTTGATCTACATGTGATGCTGGTGCACACCATTCAAGATATGCCGATGTTAGGCAACACATCGGGGCAGAAAACAAAGGGAGATGTAGGGTGTGTCACATGCATGGATAGGACAGCTGGCAGAAGACTTCCCAACTCGTGCAAAACTGTGTATTTGCGTCATCATAGGTTCTTACGAAAAAATCACCCATATCAAAAGATGAAAGCTGAATTTGATGGTACGGCAGAGGTAGAAGTGGGCCCAAGACCCTATGATGGGGAGGTGGTACACAACATGGCTAAACAAATTAATGTTGTCCTTGGCAAGAATCACGCTAAGACGGTGAAACAAACACCCAAGGGCCAAGTGTTTAAGAAGAAACCAGTGTTCTGGAAATTACCTTACTGGGATATTCTACGTGTACATCACTGCATCAATGTCATGCACGTAGAGAAGAACGTATGTGAAAGCATCCTTGGTACTCTGCTCAAGATTAAAGGTAAAAGAAAGTATGGTGAGGGTTCACGAACCGATATGCTTGCTGATCAATCAAAAGGCAAGAGTGAAGCATAAGATGATGAAAAATTCATCAAAGCTCGCCAGAGTTACAATTTCAGTACAAAAGAAGCAACACAACTCTTCACCTATTTGTTGTCAGTTAAGACACCCTCTTCCTACTCCACAAACATCAGAAGTCTTGTGGATGTGATCTCGGGTAAAATGAAGTTGGGACACATGAAGTTACATGATTGCCACGTAATGTTGACACAAATCCTCCTGGTGGCCATCAGGAATCTGTTGGATAAAGATATAAGGAACACACTCATTGAGCTTTGTGATTTCTTCAACCAACTATGGCAGAAAGTTGTAGATCTTGAAGAGCTCGATCATATGCAAGATGATATTGCAAGAATATTGTGCAACCTAGAGATGTTTTTCCCACCGTCATTCTTTGATGTCATGGTCCATCTCATTGTGCACCTTGTCGATGAGATAAAGTATTGTGGTCCTGTGTTTCTTCGCAACATGTATCCTTTTGAGCGGTTCATGGGAATACTGAAGCGCTTTTGTCAGAACCGAAACCATCCAGAGACAAGCATCCTACAAGGTTATACCACAGAGGAGGTGGTTGAGTTTTGAACCGAATACATGAAACAACGACCTATAGGTTTGCCCCTCTCTCGCCATGAGGGAAGGCTGAAAGGTAAGCTGGTCCTTGCTGGCACGCAAATGGCTGCACCCGGAGAATTGGCAGAGAAAGCCCATTTGACGGTACTGCTTAACAGCCCAGTTCTTACCGCTTACGCTGAAGAACACTTGGCAGAGATACGCCAAAGCTTCTTACCAATGGTGCCTTCATCAGATGTGGAGATGAAGGAGCACACTAAGAACTACGCCGAATGGCTGAAGAAGCATTTGGCACAAGGATCCATCGATGACATTGCTACGTGGTTGGCACAAAAGCCATCACCTACGGTGTTGACGTACCAAGCATATGACATAAATGTATACATGTTCTACACTGATGAACGTGATGAAAATACCTCATATCAGAATAGCTCTGTTCGAATAGAATGCATGGCCGTAGATGAAGCTGCTAAAAGAGTATACTATGGAACCATCAAAGAGATTTGGGAGCTTGACTATGTGAAAGTTAAGGTGGCATTATTCAGGTGCTCATGGATCCCTCTTGGTCAAGTAAAGGTTGATGATTACAGGAAGACCTATGTTAACAGGACAACGATGGCATATCACGTGGACCCATTCATTCTTGCCAGTGATGCTACACAGATTTTCTTGGTGGAAGACCCTTTGCATAAGAACTGCCATGTGGTAATGCATGGAAAGAGGAGGGTACTGGGTGTCGAAGATTTTGCCGATGAGGACGAGTATGATGAATTTGATGAGTTGCCAGCCAAGGGATCACGCAACCCTGTAATAGAGAAGCATAAAATCATTAGAAAACCCAAGTTCATTCAAGGTCAACTTAATGATCCTAGTTCCCCCATGTACATGGGAATTAAGCCGTAAGAGTAGTCTTTATGCCTACTGATACGTCTCCGTCGTATCTATAATTTTTGATTGTTCCATGCAAATATTCTTCATCTTTCATATACTTTTGGAAACTTTTTATACTATTTTTGGAACTAACATATTGATCCAGTGCCCAGTGCTAGTTCCTATTTGTTGCATGTTTTATGTTTCGTAGAAACCCAATATCAAAGGAGTCCAAATGGGATAAAACGGACGGAGAATTATTTTGGAATATTTGGGATTTTCCGGAGGAAGAATCAACGCAAAACGGTGCCCGAGGTGGCCAGGAGATAGGGGGCGCGCCCTCCCCCTTGGGTGCGCCCGGCACTCTCCTGGCCCGCCCGTAAGGCGGTTGACGCTCTTCTTTTGCCGCAAGAAAGCTAATTTTATGAGAAAAATCTAGGCGAAAGATTCACCCCAATCGGAGTTACGGATCTCTAGATGTAAAAGAAATGGTGAAGGGGAAGGATCTGGGAACGCAGAAACAGAGAGAGACAAAGAGATAGATCCAATCTCGGAGGGGCTCTTGCCCCTCCCACGCCATGGGAGCCAAGGACCAGAGGGGAAACCCTTATCCCATCTAGGGATAAGGTCAAGGAAGAATAAGAAGGGGGGCTCTCTCCCCCTTGATTCCGATGGCGCCGGAGCACTGCCGGGGCCATCATCATCACCGCGATCTTCACCAACACCACCGCCATCTTCACCAACATCTCCATTACCTTCCCCCATCTATATTTAGCGGTCCACTCTCCTGCAACCCATTGTACCCTCTACTTGAACATGGTGCTTTATGCTTCATATTATTATCCAATGATGTGTTGCCATCCTATGATGTCTGAGTAGATTTTCTTTGTCCTATCAGTGATTGATGAATTGCTATGATTGGTTTGTGTTGCATGTTTTATTATTGGTGCTGTCCTATGGTGCTCTCCATGTCGCGCAAGCGTGGGGGATTCCCGCTGTAGGGTTTGCAATATGTTCATGATTTGCTTATGTGGGTGGCGTGAGTGACAGAAGCACAGACCCGAGTAAGTAGGTTGTTTGCGTATAGGATAAAGGGGACTTGATCCTTTAATGCTATGGTTGGGTTTTACCTTAATGATCTTTAGCAGTTGCGGATGCTTGCTAGAGTTCCAATCATAAGGTGCATATGATCCAAGAAGAGAAAGTATGTTAGCTTATGCCTCTCCCTCAAATAGAATTGCAATAGTGATTACCGCTCTAGTAAAGTAGTCAATTGCTTAGGGACAATTTCACAACTCCTACCACCACTTTTCCACACTCACTATATTTAGTTTATTTCTTTTTATCTAAACAGCCCCTAGCTTTTATTTACGTGTTCTTTATTATCTTGCAAACCTATCCTATCACACCTACAAAGTACTTCTAGTTTCATACTTGTTCTAGGTAAAGCGAACGTCAAGCGTGTGTAGAGTCGTATTAGCGGCCGATAGGACTTGAGAGAGTTTTTGTTCTACCTTTAGATCCTCGTTGGGTTCGACACTCTTACTTATCAAAAGAGGCTACAACTATCCTGTATACTTGTGGGTTATCAAGACCTTTTTCTGGCGCCGTTGCCGGGGAGTCATAGCGTGGGTGAATATTCTCGTGTGTGCTTGTTTGCTTTATCACTAAGTAATTTTTATTTGCTGTTCTAAGTTGTTCTCTATCTTTAGCTATGGATATGGAACACGAAATACCAAAAAAATTAGGTGTACTTGGTACTCATGGAGATGGGGAACCTCCTAAAACCCTCGATGATCATCATGTGAGAAATATTTTGTATTACTTTGATAATCCTGAGAAAACCCCATTCAACTTTATAATGGGAGTAACGTTGGATCAACATGAATACTTTAGGGATTATCGCTTGACACAAAAAGGCAAACTATTATTGGATCAAATTCAAATGTTGAAGTGGTATGCTAGGCAACTATGCTTGATAGATGATTATACTTGCTGCTCTAGGATGAAGCCTTCACACCTTCCCTTTTCATGCAAATTTAATGATAATGAAACCTTAGCTTCTTATACTAATGGTATCTATGATTACTATGATGTGGAACAAATACAAGAATTTGTTGCTTTTATGGGTGCTTATGAGATTGAACCTATGTTTAAAGTGTTTGATGATTTTGATGATTCAGTTTATAGACCAGAAAATTTTGTTATACTTAGATATTGCTATGAAAATTATGAATATAATTACAATATTAATGCATTCATTGAGAAAGTCTCTGCTGTCCAAGAAGAGACTAATATTTTGCAGGAAGCTATGGAAGAAGAAATTGATGAAACTGTGAGCTCATTGGATGAAAAATATGATGAGGAGAGCGAAGAACAAAAGGAGGAAGAGCGGATTGATCACCCGTGCCCACCTTCTAATGAGAGTAACTCTTCAACTCATACATTGTTTAATTCCCCTTTGTGCTTACCAAAGGATGATTGCTATGATCCCATTGATTCTGTTGAAATATCCCTTGTAAGTGCATCTAGTGCCCCTTAGTGATTTTGGTGTATTGAAGACTTATAGGTTAAGTAACTGATGCGTTTGTGAGTGTACACAGGTCTATAAGTCTATGAGGAGTTTGATATGTACAGAGAAAGTCGACCCTAAAATGAAGTTCTTCGATGAAGACTTTGATATTCGAAGACTTTCAAGACTTTGAAAGTGAAGAAATTGGTGTGACCATGAAGACTTGATATTCATTCGAGGAATATGAAGCGTGAAGACTTTTGTTTTCATAGTTTCATTTTCTCTTTCTTGAGTCATAGGAAACACCGTCTTTGTTAAAGGGGTCGAGGAAATACTAAGGAAAAACTTCCATGTGATGCTCAACTCAAAATCCTACACCTACCAATCCCTTGAGTGAAGCCATTGGAAATCTCATACTGATTCGTCAAATTCTTGATGGATGAGACGCAGTTCTTCAGTCACCGATGACTTTGCTCGACCGAGAGTTAGGAATTCGCCAGTCTGAATGGCCTACATGAGGAACATGATAGCCCCGAGGACTTTGGAAGTCAAATTTCCGACCGTTCTTTGTCTTCTTGGCGTGAGCAAAATATCTTATCCACCTAACGGTCATATCATTGAAGGGCATTTATGTCTTATCATGTCGGGCTGCTCCCTAGGCTATAAATAGCCGCCCCTACAACCACTAGCTGGTTGGCTGCTCGAGAGAACTTGACACTTGTCATTTGAGAGCAACCCATCCTCAGGGACTTTGGCGAAAATCATCAAGTGAGGAAAATCCAAAACCAAACCCCACAAAAACCCAAGTGATTGAGCATCATCAAGAAATTGATCTGCGTGGATCCGGCGCTTGTTACCTTTGAAGATTGTGCTTCTTCCGCACGGTTAGGCATCAAGGTCTAGAGCATCCAAGAGGAATTGTGGATCGCCGAGTGACCAAGTCTGTGAAGGTTTGGAAGTCACCAAGACTTACCACGAGTGATTGGATGAGGCCTGCGTGGTCTTAGTTCAAGGAGAATACGGTGAGGACTGGGTGTCTGAGTTGCGGCTCGAGATCGGGTGTCCGGACTGTGTGTCCTCGAGTTTAAATACTCACCGCTCCAACCAGACGTATAACCGAGACAGCAGTTGGAACTGGTCTACCAAATCATTGTCCTCACCAACCGATCGGTTCTATTTCCTCAACTCATTCATTTCCTCATTCTGTGTTGCATGTTGTTCATATCTGTGCTTGAAGACTTTGACTGAAGACTTTCACAAATTCCTCAGTTCAATTTCTTCAGTCTGTTTGTCTTCATCTTGTTATCATGTGTTTACGCTTCCTGTACTCTGTTCTAGTCTTCATTTCATCATCTTTGACTATGTGTGTAATCTGTTGTGTTTACCTCTGAGTACTTATTCCGCTGCAAATAGTTCTTCGCTAAGGAATTTCCTCACCGGCAAATTCCTCAGTGAAGAATTTCATAAAAATCGCCTATTCACCCCCCTCTAGTCGATATAACGCACTTTCAATTGGTATCAGAGCAAGGTACTCCCTTGTTACGTGTGATTTTAGTTTAACCACGGAGTTCTAGTTATGTCGACCGCAGGTATGATCAAGGTCTCGGCTGGGTGTCCTACCTTTGATGGAGCGGACTATCCCTCTTTCGAAGAACAAGATGCGGATGCATCTTGAGGCAATTGATAATGATCTACGGTATGTTGTGGAAAATGGTGTCCCCATCCTTTGAAACCGACCGCCATCGATGTGAAGAGATTCAAACAACTCGACTCTCAAGCGAAGAATATCATCTGTGGCCATCGAGCAAAGGACAAGTATGGAAGAGTGAGTGCTTTGGAAACGCCAAGCTTATCTCGGGATAGGCTGTCCAAAGTAAATGAAGGAGTCTCAACTCAGCGTGACTCTCGAGTTGATGTTCTTCGAATCTTTTCAATCGCTTCAAAAGACTCGACAACGAAAATGTTCAACAAACCTTCGATCGCCTCATCGACATCTCAAATGAGCTTCAAGCCCTCGGTGCCACCGATATCATCGACCATGAAGTGGTGAAGAAGCCGCTAAGATCGCTTGATTCCTCATTTGATACTCTGGGACCGATGATACAAGAGCGTCTTGACTACAAATCACTTGATCCTGCTGATATCCTCGAAAGGCTTAACACTCACGAGTTCGACTTGCTAAAAGAGAGATCTCTATGGCTCAAACTATGGCAAACCACGTGCCTCAAGGCTAAGGTTGTGTCGACTCAAATGTGAGGATTCGGAAGTAGCCTTGGTGATCTGAAGAACCGAGCCAGGATCTAGCTCTCTGGTGAAGAAATTCCAGAAATTCACAAGGCGTGGTCGCTTTGGAAAACCCTCAAGGGGAAGTATTTCTTCATCCAGTGACTACAAGAGAAGACTTTGCCACAAATGCAAGAAGCCTGGTCACTATATTCAAGATTGTCCTCAGTGGGAAAAGGAAATGAAGAAGAAGAAATACAAGGACTACGCCTCGATGAAATGAAGAAGAAGAAGAAATCATCAAAATCTTCGTCTTCAAAACCATCAAAGTCTTCATCTCACAAGAAGGGCAGCTCCAAGAAAGCTCGGGCATTCATTGGCAAGGAAATGGACTCTGAAGCGAATCGAGGAAAATGATGAAGAGGAGGAGTCGAAGAATCTGAGTCAGTGTGGCGAGTCGGCCGTTGCTCTTGCTTTCGTCGAGAAGTCCATCTTCAACATCAAGAAACTGATTCCACCAACAAGCCCGATGAAGATAATGATGGCTACGCTCCCACCTATTGCTTCATGGCAAAAGCAGCTAAGGTACTCAAATACAACTCCTCTGATTCTAGTGAAAATGAATCTGATAAGGATCTTAAGCCTAGCTACTCTAAACTTGCTAAAATTGCTGCGAAACAACAACGGGCTCTTGAAAAGGTTCAAAACATGCTAGATGAAAGTGATGATATGTTGGGTGAAGAAATGGATCGCACTAAAGCCCTGACTGAAAATCTTCAGAGACTTCAGTCTAAGTATGATAACCTTCAAGGTCATCATAACTCCCTCTTGTCTGATCATGAGAAACTTTCTTATGAATTTCTTCAAGAAAAGCAAGACAATGAGAAGCTTTCTCTTGAAGCTATTCAAAGAAAGGCAGATCTTGAAAAGCTAAGAGTATGTTATGAAGATCTTGAAAGAGCGCGATTCATTACTAGCTCAACAAATCAGCGCTTCTCGTGAAGAATTTGTTCCTCCATGCTTAAAGTGCATTGAACGTGAATCTGCTAATTCTTCACCTGAATGTTCAAATGCTTCAAATGTTACAAATTCTTCATCTGCCTCTGCCATCACAAATTCCTCATCTGAGGACTTTGCTAGTATCACTGACAATGCAGGGATGAAGGAATTGTACATGACAGGCATGTACAAAAGCCTCAAAGGGCATCAGACACTTTGTGATGTGCTCAAAAAGCAGATCCTCAACAAAAATCCTAGGAAAGAGGGTATTGCCTTTGAGAGGAAACTGAATGCCGATGGAACATACTAGAAACCTGAGCAGTATCCCAAAACCTCATGGGTTGCTGCAAAGGGACCTCCAGTTGATCCATCTAACTTATCTGGCTTTACATGTGAATCCCTCATTCTTCTCGATGAGTCATTTGACTCAACTATAAACTGTTCAAAAATCAGAATGGTGAAGTATTTGCTAGATATGTTGGCACTAACTGCAGGAACGGTTCCCCTATGAAGAAAATCTGGGTTCCCAAAAGCTGTGTTGAAAGTCTTCAGGTGAATGTCCTCATGACACCACCAAAGAAGAACAGAACCCCAGATCAAATTCTTCATATGGACCAAACTCTTCATATGGATCCAAATCCTCATCTGCACCAAATTCTTCACGAGGATCAAATTCCTCAACTGGATCAAAGTCCTCATATGATTATTATCATGCTAACAAATCTGTCTCGCAGGGTAAAGCTAAGGGCTATGAATATGTGCATTATTCTTCAAACCATTATGTTCATAAGTCCTCGAAGAATTACTCTGCTTATTCATATGCTTACCCTAACCCCTCCAATGCTAAGCGAAATGGTTTGGCATCTTTGCCACCTTTCTCACATGGTGCTCGCAGGATGATGAACTCTTTGCCACCCCTCCAGATGTGGGTGGTGAAGAAAAGGAACTAATCTCTTCTGCGGGTCAGTCTCCGGGCGTGCTCGAGCGTCTGAAGAATTTCTTTGACCTCGACAAAATGCACGAAAGGGCGCAAGCGAATCATGATGAAATGAACCTTCATTTCACACGTCCTCATCTTGCTATATCTGTTTCTTGCTTGATGAAATTCATCTGATGAACTTGATATCATATTCTTCACTGATGAAGCATATGAGATTGTAAGTTACACTAATTCATCTGCAGGATGATCAACCCAAAACCACTGAATGGGTCCTCGATAGTGGGTGTACAAATCACATGACTGGTGACAAGAATCTATTGATGGATGCTCCTTTATCACCGTCACCTCTGAAGCATATCATATTTGCTGACAAAGGCAAAAGTCAGGTATTGGGTCTTGGTAAGGTTGCTATCTCTAAGGATAAGCACATGGACAAAGTCATGCTTGTTGAATCCTTAGGATACAATCTCATGTCAGTCTCAATGCTTTGTGATCTTGATATGGTTGTTGTCTTTGGCAAATATCGCTGTGTTGTGATTATGGAAGCTGACAATTCCAAAGTCTTCGAAGGCTTTAAGAGAGGAGATTTGTATATTGTTGATTTCTCCACAGGACCACAACCAGCCATGTGTCTACTTGCAAAAGCCTCAGAAGGCTGGCTATGGCATCGACGACTTGGTCATGCAGGCATGAGGAATTTGAACACGCTTGCATTGTGTAAAAAGAATTAAACTCTCTTGCTTCACTTATATCTATTTAGAGAGATGACAGGAATTGGTCATTCACATGGTTAGTCATAAAATCCTACATAAAACTTGTGGATCACTGAATATGATATGTTTGATTCCTTGCAATAGTTCTGCGATATAAAGATGGTGATATTAGAGTCATGCTAGTGGGTGGTTGTGGATTGTAGAGACACTTGTGTTGAGGTTTGCAAGTCCCGTAGCATGCACGTATGGTAACCATTGTGTGACAAATTTGAAGCATGGGGTGTTTCTTTGATTGTCTTCCTTATGAGTAGTAGTCGGGGATAAGCGATGGTCTTTTCCTACCAATCTATCCCCCTAGGGGCATGCGTGGTAGTACTTTGCTTCGAGGTCTAATAAACTTTTGCAATAAGTACATGAGTTCTTTATGACTAATGTGAGTCCATGGATTATACACACTTTTACCTTTCCATCATTGCTAGCCTCTTCGGTACCGCGCATTGCCCTTTCTCACCTCGAGAGTTGGTGCAAACTTCGCCGGTGCATCCAAACCCCGTGATACGATACGCTCTATCACACATAAGCCTCCTTATATCTTCCTCAAAACAGCCACCGTACCTACCTATCATGGCATTTCCATAGCCATTTCGAGATATATTTCCATGCAACTTCCATCATCATCATATTCATGACTTGAGAATTCATTGTCATATTGCTTTGCATGATCGTAAGATAGGTAGCATGATGTTTTCATGGCTTGTACCTTTTTTTATGTCATTGCTACGCTAGATCATTGCACATCCCGGTACACCGCCGGAAGCATTCATATAGAGTCATATCTTTGTTCTAGTATCGAGTTGTAATATTGAGTTGTAAGTAAATAAAAGTGTGATGATCATCATTATAGAGCATTGCCCCATGAAAAAAAGAAAAAAAGGAAAGGCCAAAGAAGGCTAAATAAAAAAGGGGGCCAAAGAAGCCCACCCTCAAAAAAAAGAAAAAAAAAGAAAAGAAAGGGGCAATGTTACTATCCTTTTACCACATTTGTGCTTCAGAGTAGCACCATGTTCTTCATATAGAGAGTCTTCTATGTTGTCACTTTCATATACTAGTGGGAATTTTTCATTATAGAACTTGGCTTGTATATTCCAACGATGGGCTTCCTCAAATGCCCTAGGTCTTCATGAGCAAGCAAGTTGGATGCACACCCACTTAGTTTTCAGTTTGAGCTTTCATACACTTATAGCACTTAGTGCATCCGTTGCATGGCAATCCCTACTCCTCGCATTGACATCAATTGATGGGCATCTCCATAGCCCATTGATTAGCCGCGTCGATGTGAGACTTTCTCCCTTTTTTGTCTTCTCCATATAAACCTCCACCATCATATTCTATTCCACCTATAGTGCTATATCCATGGCTTGCCCTCATGTATTGCGTGAGGGTTGAAAAAGCTGAAGCGCGTTAAAAAGTATGAACCAATTGCTCGGCTTGTCATCGGGGTTGTGCATGATGGGAGCATTTTGTGTGACGAAAATGAGGCATGGCCAAACTATATGATTTTGTAGGGACAAGCTTGCTTTGGCCTTGTTGTTTTGAAAATACATGGTTGCTTTATAAGTATGCTTGAAGTATTATTGTTTTTTATGTCAAATGATAGACTATTGCTTTGAATCACTCGTGTCTTAATATTCATGCCATGATTAGACATATGATCAAGATTATGCTAGGTATCATTCCACATCAGAAATTATCTTTTTATCATTTACCTACTCGAGGACGAGCAGGAATTAAGCTTGGGGATGCTAATACGTCTCCGTCATATCTATAATTTTTTATTGTTCCATGCCAATATTCTTCAACTTTCATATACTTTTGCAACTTTTTATACTATTTTGAGGACTAACATATTAATCCAGTGCCCAGTGCCAGTTCCTATTTGTTGCATGTTTTATGTTTCGTAGAAACCCAATATCAAACGGAATCCAAACGGGATAAAAATGGACGGAGAATTATTTTGGAATATTTGGGATTTCCCGGAGGAAGAATCAACGTGAAACGGTGCCCGAGGTGGCCAGGAGATAGGGGGCGCGCCCTCCCCCCTGGGCGCACTTGGAACTCTCCTGGGCCACCCGTAAGGCGGTTCATGCTATTATTTTGCCGCAAGAAACCTAATTTTATGAGAAAAATCTGGGCGAAAGATTCACCCCAATCGGAGTTACGGATCTCCGGATATAAAAGAAACGGTGAAGGGGAAGGATCTGGGAATGCAGAAACAGAGAGAGACAGAGAGATAGAACCAATCTCGGAGGGGCTCTCGCCCCTCCCACGCCATGGGAGCCAAGGACTAGAGGGGAAACCCTTCTCCCATCTAGGGAGAAGGTCATGGAAGAAGAAGAAGAATGGGGGCTCTCTCCCCCTTGCTTCTGATGGCGTCGGAGCGCTGTCGGGGGCCATCATCATCACCGCGATCTTCACCAACACAACCGCCATCTTCACCAACATCTCCATCACCTTCCCCCATCTATATTCAGCGGTCCACTCTCCCGCAACCCGCTGTACCCTCTACTTGAACATGGTGCTTTATGCTTCATATTATTATCCAATGATGTGTTGCCATCCTATGATGTCTGAGTAGATTTTCTTTGTCCTATCAGTTATTGATGAATTGCTATGATTGGTTTGAGTTGCTAGTTTTATTATTGGTGCTATCCTATGGTGCTCTCCGTGTCACGCAAGCGTGAGGGATTCCTGTTGTAGGGTTTGCAATATGTTCATGATTTTCTTATGGTGGGTGGTGTGAGTGACAGAAGCACAGACCCGAGTAAGTAGGTTGTTTGCGTATGGGATAAAGGGGACTTGATATTTTAATGCTATGGTTGGGTTTTACCTTAATGATCTTTAGTAGTTGCGGATGCTTGTTCCAATCATAAGTGCATATGATCCAAGAAGAGAAAGTATTTTAGCTTATGCCTCTCCCTCAAATAGAATTGCAATAGTGATTACCGGTCTAGCAAAGTAGTCAATTGCTTAGGGACAATTTCACAACTCCTACCACCACTTTTCCACACTCGCTATATTTACTTTATTGCTTTTTATCTAAACAGCCCCTAGCTTTTATTTACGTGTTTTTTATTATCTTGCAAACCTATCCTATCACACCTACAAAGTACTACTAGTGTCATACTTGTTCTAGGTAAAGCAAACGTCAAGCGTGCGTAGAGTCGTATCAGCGGCTGATAGGACTTGAGACAGTATCTGTTCTACCTTTAGCTCCTCGTTGGGTTCAACACTCTTACTTATCGAAAGAGGCTACAACTATCCCGTATACTTGCGTGTTATCACCTACCCTGCAACTTAATTCGTTCAATTTAAAATTGTCGCGTGTACTGAATTTGTGAGTTATGCCCGGTTTTCTGTTGATGTAAGAACCGTTAATATGTTGACCTTGATATGCTGTCAGCTCAGGCAATGAATATGAACTGTTTTTTGTTATTATTATTATTATTATTATTATTATTATTATTATTATTATTATTATTATTATTATTATTACTATTATATCATAGAGGTAGCACACTCAATTGATATCACTATAGTATGTGTGAACAAAAATATGTATGCAATCTGGTTTGCGAATATCACACGGTTTGTTGATGAAAGCCGTGTGCCGACAAAACCCCGCCCACGATCTGAGTCGTGCGTTCTGATTGGCCAGAATCCAAACCCCACAGATCGTACATCTGCACCGTTGGTTGCTCCCAGATCGAACGGCGATCCTCATGCCTTTCGACAACACATGCAGTTCCGATTGTAATTTTATTTTTATGCACAAAATGCACGTTAAACTCAAAAAAATGTCTTAAATATAGCTAACGATACCAAGAATGAGCCAGAAAATAAAACCTGTGGTATAATGGTGATTGTGTACCGTGGAAATATTTATGAGGCCAAACGATGAAGTCACCAGCCATAGGAGTTTGAATTGACACGTCTCCTTTGGGAAACCATGATCCTTCATGTGAGATGCTCCGGTTTGGAAGGAACGATCGTCAAAACTTATGCCAAACTTTACCATTTTTTCCACGGGGTCATGATAGCATGCCACGGACACACATCGATTTTGATGATGTCGAGAGTCCATCTGAATTTCTTGTAATTAAAATATCAACTAGGCCTACGCCAGTGGCCGCACCTCGCGGCCGAAATATTTGAAACTTCTCCCCGCTTCTCGAACAAAGGTGTGAAAACTCACAAAGCGACGCACAAATGATATGTACAACTTCTTTGCTAGGCTGGTCGTAATGGGATATCATAGCTAGTATCATGCCAACTAGCCAATTTTGATGAGCTGTCATAGAATTAAATGAAGAAAGAGAGGGTTAAGTATCATATCATGAAACCGTGTCATAATAAATGCTATGCTACTATGTGTGATGCATGATACTAGTATATGATTGATGCTAGCTAGCTACTATGTAATGCCCACATAGTATCATACGTTAGACTACCCACAGTGGGAGTAACATAGGTAGTAACATCACACATATCTAGGTAAAATAGATGATGTGGCAAGCAAAAAATGAAGAAAGAGAGGCATGTGGTAACATAGCTAGTAACTAATAGTATGATTAACATAACACATATAAAGGGAAGATGAGTCTATAGCTTAATAAATGAAGTCTTGTATGTTACCACACATATGTTACTCCCCACTATAGAGGTAGTAACATGATCATGTTACTACTCTATGTTACTACCCATTGTGGCTAGTCTTAGTATCTTAGGTTGTCTTATTAGTTGCCATGCATGACACAAATGTAGTACAACATTTAATATGTGATACAATATATCATGATATGATACCCAGCCCACACCCTCTCTTTCCTCATTTAACTGTGTGCCACATCATCCAAAAAGTCTAGTTGGCATGCATATGATACCGCTTGATACTTCCATTACGACCAACCTTAGGGTGGCCATAGTGGGGGTATTATAGCCGGTATCATGAACTTGAGAATAGCAAATATGATAATGTGTGGCAAAGAAGTAGTAACATAGATATTGTAACATATATAATATAAATGCTATACTACTTTGTGTCATGCACATGGCCATAAATATGGTCCTCTATGGTATATATATACTAGCTCTATGATACTATATATATGCAGTATATGAAGGTACGTATTTAGTATAATACACTATATAGTATCATATGCATGATACTATAGTATATATGATACTTCCCTACTATACAAAGGCTGGCCATAGTGGTGGTATATATCATAGCCGACGATACCATGCACTCAGAAAAATAGCAAGTATGCTGATGTGGCAAAAAATTAAATATAGTGATGGTTGGAATGTTAGAGTAACATATAGGCAAACACCGTATCATGTTAAATGTGATGCTAATTTGTGTCATGCATGGCAATTAATATGATCTATGATACTATATATACTCTATGTATTATACTATGTGCTATAATTGAAGGTAGTATCATACACTATAGCTAGTATAGATCATATATATATATATATATATATGATATTGTATATGACACTCTTCACTATGAGTAGCCTAATTAATTAAGTATAGCCTAACTAAAACACCCACATGTAGTTGTAGTAGGGTTTTTGACTTTATATGCACTAAAATGCAAGGTAAGTGCAAAGAATGACTTAAACATAGCAGACGACCTAAAAGGGCCGGAAAGTCAAGCCACGGGTATATCCGTGTTGTTTACCATGATTTTTTTTTAGGCGGAACGATGTAGAGTAACTGATGATTTGTAGTCGAAGTGTCGCGTCTCCTTTTTGGAAACTATGATCCTTCTTGTGAGATGCTCCCGTATGGAAGGTGCGAGCACCAAAACTTGTGCCAAACTTTACCAAAAAAATTTCCATACGATCGTGAGGGCACGCCACAGTGGCACGATGATTTCGTTATTTTTGGGACTCTATATGCATTTCCTGAAATTAAAATACCAACAAGGCCTACGCCTCTGACGCGTGCTGCGGCCGAACTATTCAAAGTTTTTTCCTGTTACTCGCACAATGAACAAAAACTCGCAAAGCGACGCTCAAATGATCTTGCGCTAACACGCACATGTATTTGCGACTATATATATATATATAGTAATTAAACAAGATCTCTTTTCTTTTTGCATATTCAAAGTTTGAGATTGCTAGCGAGGCCTGCCGCCTAGTAAATTTTGCTAGAAAATCGAAACATAGGGTACAATCATGATTTCTTACCGTGGGAAAATTTTTGGAGGCGAAACGATGAACTCATGTTTTCATTCAAACAAAAAAATGATGTTAGTTAATGTAGATGTTTTCAAATAGCACACGATTCACTCGCGAAAGCCGTGTGTCCACTAAACCATGGCCGATGCCCCCCTACCACACGCGCGATCTGAGTCGTGCGTTCTGATTGGCCAGAATCCAACCCCACGGATCATACGTCTGCACCATTGGATGCTCCCAAATCGAACGGCAATCTTCATCCCTTTCGACAGCAGATGCAGTTCCGATTATGATTTTTTTTATGCGGTTCCTCCTCCGACGACGACTCCTTCACCACCCGGGTATGTTGTTAGTTAATGTAAATGTTTTCAAATAGCACACGGTTCACTCACGAAAGTCATGTGCCTACTAAACCATGGTCGATGCCCCCCTTTGCTGCGCGCGCGATCTGAGTCGTGCATTCTGATTGGCCAGAATCCAAACCCCACGGGTCGTACGTCTGCACCATTGGATGCTCCCAGATTGAACGGCAATCTTCATCCCTTTCGACATGAAATAAAGTTCGCCTAGGAATTGATTTATATGCCAAATGCACGGTAATGCACACGAGACCTGAAATGCACCATCAAATCACACCCGTGGTATAATGGTGATTGCTTAATGTGGGAAAAATTTAGAAACTCATGTCTTCATTTCAAAATTAGCATGTCTTCATTTCAAACGAAAATTTTCTATTTGTGCACACGAGCGCTTAGAGGCAACCGTTTGCATAGACCTTTCCACGCGGCGACCAGGGATATTTTCCACCGTTTTTACCTAGGCCGCCAACACACACGCCACACACACACACACGGCCCGCCCACGTTTCACTCAACTAGTCCACCCAATCTCCATCGCCAGCTCCCCCTCCCCCAGATCCACAGCAGAACCCTCACCGGCGCCAGTGTGCTCACCTCAGCCGTGTGCCCGCTCTTCAGCGTCAAGCCTACCTCCACTGCCGTTCCCAACAAGCGGCTGCCCGTGCCTCGCCGTCTTCGTTTGCTCACCAGCCACCCTCGAGCATATCGATGCTGTATTCCTCACCTCTCCTGTGGTCCGGCCGGGTTTGCATTAAGAAGCCTGTTAGTTACTGCTCTCCATCACGATGAGGCATATTTCCTCACAATCCCTCTTCCTATTTCATTCCGTATGTTCCCAAATTGGCTATAAAATAACAGAGAGCGTATATATGTTAATTATCTACCTTCCTAACTAGTACATATAAGTTGTATTTGTTCCAATAAGTTACTACCGATTTACAGATCGCGGGCGCCCAAGTCACACAAACTTAACAAATTAGACGTACATTTTCTAAATTATTGCATGGCATGTTTAGAAAGCTTGATACCAAGTTCTTAGTTTTATGCTTATCCTCCTTTCCTGAGCTTCGCATGTGTTCTTTGTAGATGCCGAATAGCAGTGACAGCACTCATGCTTTAGGTGATGTATCTTCATTTGATTCCGACAACCCTAGGTCTTCAGAAGATGGAGAGGGATCAAGTAATATTGAACGGGATAGAGCTGCATCAATTACCCTTCTGGTCAGGACTGATAACCCGTAAGTATACGGGATAGTTGTAGCCTCTTTCGATAAGTAAGAGTGTCGAACCCAATGAGGAGCTAAAGGTAGAACAAATACTCTCTTAAGTCCTATCGGCCACTGATACGACTCTACGCACGCTTGACGTTCGCTTTACCTAGAACAAGTATGAAACTAGAGGTACTTTGTAGGTGCAATAGGATAGGTTTGCAAGATAATAAAGAACACGTAAATAAAAAGTAGGGGCTGTTTAAATAAAGATGCAATAAAGTAAATATAGCGAGTGTGGAAAAGTGGTGGTAGGAGTTGTGGAATTGTCCCTAAGCAATTGACTACTTTACTAGAACGATAGCAAGTTTTATGTGGGAGAGGCCACTGCTAGCATGTCATCCCTGACTTGGAATTCTATGCACTTATGATTGGAACTATTAGCAAGCATCCGCAACTACTAACATTCATTAAGGTAAAACCCAACCATAGCATTAAGATATATTGGTCCCCCTTCAATCCCGTATGCATCAATTTCTATGCTAGGTTGAAGCTTCTGTCACTCTAGCCCTCCAATCAATAGTCCTATCAACATACAACTAACCCTATGGTGTGATCCATGCACGCGCTCATATGATGGGAACCAAAGGACAGCAACATAACCACAAGCAAATTAAATCAATCATAGCAATTCATCAACCACCAATAGGACAACGAAAATCTACTCAGACATCATAGGATGGCAACACATCATTGGATAATAATATGAAGCATAAAGCACCATGTTCAAGTAGAGGGTACAGCGGGTTGCGAGAGAGTGGACCGCTGAATATAGATGGGGGAAGGTGATGGAGATGTTGATGAAGATGGCGGAGGTGTTGGTGAAGATCACGGTGATGATGATGGCCCCTGGCAGCGTTCCGGTGCCACCGGAAGCAAGGGGGAGAGGGGCCCCCTTCTTCTTCTTCTTCCTTGACCTTCTCCCTAGATGGGAGAAGAGTTTCCCTCTGGTCCTTGGCTCCCATGGCGTGGGGAGGGGCGAGAGCCCCTCCGAGATTGGATCTATCTCTCTGTTTCTGCATTCTCAGATCCTTCCCCTTCATCGTTTCTTTTATATCCGGAGATCCGTAACTTTGATTGGGTTGAATCTTTCGCCCAGATTTTTCTCATAAAATTAGGTTTCTTGCGGCAAAAGAATAGCGTCAACCGCCTTACGGGAGGCCCAGGAGAGTGCCAGGCGCGCCCAGGGGGAGGGCGCGCCGCCCTATCTCCTGGCCACCTCGGGCACCGTTTCGCGTTGATTCTTCCTCCGAAAAATCCCAAATATTCCAAAATAATTCTCCGTCCGTTTTTATCCCATTTGGATTCCATTTGATATTGGGTTTCTACGAAACATAAACATGCAACAAAGAGGAACTGGCACTGGGCACTGGATCAATATGGTAGTCCCAAAAATAGTATAAAAAGTTGCCAAAATGAAAGTCGAATAATATTGGCATGGAACATCAAAAATTATAGATACGATGGAGACGTATCAGCATCCCCAAGCTTAATTCCTGCTCGTCCTCGAGTAGGTAAATGATAAAAAAGATAATTTTTGATGTGGAATGCTAGCTAGCATAATCTTGATCATATGTCTAATCATGGCATGAATATTAAGACATGAGTGATTCAAAGCAATAGTCTATCATTTGACATAAAAACAATAATACTTCGAGCGTGCCAATAAAGCAATCATGTCTATTCAAAACAACAAGGCCAAAGCAAGCTTATCCCTACAAAATCATATAGTTTGGCCATGCTTCATTTTCGTCACACAAAATGCTCCCATCATGCACAACCCCGATGACAGTCGAGCAATTGGTTCATACTTTTTAACGCGCTTCAGCTTTTTCAACCCTCACGCAATACATGAGCGCAAGCCATGGATATAGCACTATAGGTGGAATAGAATATGATGGTGGGGGTTATGTGGAGAAGACAAAAAAGGAGAAAGTCTCACATCGACGCGGCTAATCAATGGGCTATGGAGATGCCCATCAATTGATCTCAATGCGAGGAGTAGGGATTGCCATGCAACGGATGCACTAGAGCTATAAGTGTATGAAAGCTCAAACTGAAAACTAAGTGGGTGTGCATCCTACTTGCTTCCTCATGAAGACCTAGGGCATTTTAGGAAGCCCATCGTTGGAATATACAAGCCAAGTTCTATAATGAAAATTCCCACTAGTATATGAAAGTGACAATATAGGGGACTCACTATATGAAGAACATGGTGCTACTTTGAAGCACAAGTGTGGAAAAAGGATACTAACATTGCCCCTTTTCTTTTTTCTTTTTTTTCTTTTTCTTTTTTGGGTGGGCTTCTTTGGCCCCCTTTTTTATTTAGGCTTCTTTGGACTTTCCTTTTTTCTTTTTTTTTCTTTTTCTTTTTTTTCATGGGGCAATGCTCTACAATGATGATCATCACACTTTTTTTAACTTAAAACCCAATATTACAACCTGATACTAGAACAAAGATATGACTCTATATGAATGCTTCCGGCGGTGTACCGGGATGTGCAATGATCTAGCGTAGCAATGACATCAAAAATGGACAAGCCATGAAAACATCATGCTAGCTATCTTACGATCATGCAAAGCAATATGAAGATGAATTCTCAAGTCATGTATATGATGATGATGGAAGTTGCATGGCAATATATCTCAGAATGGCTATGGAAATGCCATGATAGGTAGGTATGGTGGCTGTTTTGAGGAAGATATAAGGAGGCTTATGTGTGATAGAGCGTATCATATCACGGGGTTTGGATGCACCGGCGAAGTTTGCACCAACTCTCAAGGTGAGAAAGGGCAATGCACGGTACCGAAGAGGCTAGCAATGATGGAAAGGTAAAAGTGCGTATAATCCATGGACTCACATTAATCATAAAGAACTCATATACTTATTGCAAAAGTTTATTAGCCCTTGAAGCAAAGTACTACTACACATTCCCCTAGGGGGATAGATTGGTAGGAAAAGACCATCGCTCATCCCCGACCGCCACTCATAAGGAAGACAATCAAAGAAACACATCATGCTTCAAATTTGTCACACAGCGGTTACCATATGTGCATGCTACGGGACTTGCAAACCTCAACACAAGTGTGTCTACAATCCACAACCACCCACTAGCATGACTCTAATATCACCATCTTTATATCGCAAAACTATTGCAAGGAATCAAACATATCATATTCAGCGATCTACAAGTTTATGTAGGATTTTATGACTAACCATGTGAATGACCAATTCCTGTCATCTCTCTAAATAGATCTAAGTGAATCAAGAGAGTTTAATTATTTCTACAAAAGATATGCCCACGCTCTAACAAATATAAGTGAAGAAAAAGAGCATTCTACAAATGGAGGTTTTCTATGTGAAGAGAAACAGGCAATCCAGACTTCAAATGATATAAGTGAAGCACATGAAGCATTCTATAAAGCCATACTCAAAAGATTTAAGTGAAGTGCAATGAGCATTCTATAAATCAACCAAGGACTATCTCATACCAGCATGGTGCATAAAATAAAAGTGAAAACTAAATGCAAAAGACGCTCCAAGACTTGCACATATCGCATGAACGAAACGAATCCGAAAACATACCGATACTTGTTGAAGAAAGAGGGGATGCCTTCCGGGGAATCCCCAAGCTTAGACGCTTGAGTCTCCTTGAATATTTACTTGGGGGTGTCTTGGGCATCCCCAAGCTTGAGCTCTTGCCTCTTCCTTTCCTCATATCGAGACATCCTCGATTAGACACCACACAAAACTTCAACAGAAAACTCGGTAAGATCTGTTAGTATAATAAAGAAAATCACTACTCTAAGAACTGTTGCAAACCAATTCATATTTTGTTTTTGCATTGTTTATAATGTAATATAGCTTTTACATGGCTTAATCCACTGATATAAATTGATAGATTCATCAAAACAAGCAAACTATGCATCAAAAACAGAATCTGTCAGAAACAGAACAGTCTGTAGCAATCTGAACATTCACCATACTTCTTGTACCCCAACAATTCTACAAAAAATAGGTAAAATAAAAAAGTTGCACAGAAATACATTGCAAAAGGAATCATAACCGTTTGGCTTTCCAGTTAAAAATGTAAAATCATGCACTACAGCCAAAGTTTCTGTCCTGCACCGTACAAGCCAACAAGCATCGTAAACATCCTAAAGGCAAACCTTGGCACATTATTTTTATAATACAATGGAATTATACAAGGTGATAATTATTTTTGATGAAAAGTTTCTGTAATAAAGATTCACAAAGTTTCCGTGAGCATGAACAAAGTTCAAGGCTAGGTCCCACTTCAACAATGCTTGTCTCTCTCACTTTCACTTTCCTTTTTGAAAAGTTTTTTAGGTTTCCCTCTTTATTTTTTTGTTTTTAAACTATATAAAAGCACTCAACAGAAAAAAATGACTCTCTAAAACTTCCGGGTTGTCTCCCTGGCGGCACTTCCTTTAAAGCCATTAAGCTAGGCATTTAGTGCTCAAGTAATGAATCCACCCGGATCCCAAGGTATATCAAAGCCAATTTTAATTAACAATGATTTGTAATTTAGTAGTGAGCACAAAGTAACATATATCATGTAATGACAAAGTCTAACCCTCTTCCTATGCATCGGCATGTCATAAAAGAACAATTCATGCACACATAGTAAAGGCCAATGCATAGTATAAGCAGTTTCTTGCAATTTTATCATATTGGAAACATAAAGAGGTGGAGATATAGTTCCTCTCTCATAATAATTGCAAGTAGGAGCAGCAAGCACATTCATATTACATTCATCAAAATTATCATGTGCAACTGTAAAAGGCAACCCATCAATGTAATCCTTAATTAGCACAAACTTCTCCGATATAGTGTAGTCTGGAGAATTCAAAAAGATAATAGGACTATCACGCGCAATAGCAACAATTTCATGATTAACATAAGGAACTATAGCAAGTTCATCTCCATAAGCATAATCCATATTGGCATCTTGGCCACAAGCATAGCAAGCATCATCAAAAAGGGATCTTTCAAGAGAATCAACGGGATCATAACAATCATCATAGCAATCATCCTTCGGTAAGCACGAAGGGGAATTAAACAATGTATGAGTTGAAGAGTTACTCTCATTAGAAGGTGGGCACGGGTGATCACTCCGCTCTTCCTCCTTTTGTTCTTTGCTCTCCTCATCATCTTTTTCATCCAATGAGCCCACAGTTTCATCAATTTCTTCTTCCATAGCTTCCTGCAAAATATTAGTCTCTTCTTGGACAGCGGAGACTTTCTCAATAAAAGCATCAATATTGTAATTGTATTCATAATTGTCATAGCAATATTTCAATATAGCAAAATTTTCAGGCCTATAAACATCATCATCTAAAGCTTCATACTTTTCAAACAAAGATTCAATTTCATAAGGAGCCTTAAAAGCAACAAATTCTTCAATTCGTTCAACATCATAGTAATCATATATACCATTAGCATAAGAAGCTAAGGTTTCATTATCATTAAATTTGCATGAATAGGGAAGGTGTGGAGCCTTCGTCCTAGAGCAACAATTATAATCATATCTCAAGGATAGATCCCGAGCATACCAACGCAACATATTAATTTGATCCCATAATAGTTTCCCTTTTTGTGTCAAGCGATAATCCCTAAAGTATTCACGTTGATCCAACGTTACTCCCATTATAAAGTTGAATAGGGTTTTCTCAGGATTATCAAAGTAGTACATAACATTTTGAACATAGCGATCATCGAGGGTTTTAGGAGGTTCCCCATCTCCATGAGTAGCAAGTACACCTAATTTTTTTGGTATTTCGTGTTCCATATCCATAACTAAAGATAAAGAACAACTAAGAACAGCAAATAAAAAATACTTAGTGATAAAGCAAACAAGCACACACGAGAATATTCACCCCACGCTATGACTCCCCGGCAACGGCGCCAGAAAAAGGTCTTGATAACCTGCAAGTATACGGGATAGTTGTAGCCTCTTTCGATAAGTAAGAGTGTCAAACCCAACGAGGAGCTAAAGGTAGAACAAATACTCTCTTAAGTCCTATCGGCCACTTATATGATTCTACGCACGCTTGACGTTCGCTTTACCTAGAGCAAGTATGAAACTAGAGGTACTTTGTAGGTGCGATAGGATAGGTTTGCAAGATAATAAAGAACATGTAAATAAAAAGTAGGGGCTGTTCAAATAAAGATGCAATAAAGTAAATATAGCGAGTGTGGAAAAGTGGTGGTAGGAGTTGTGGAGTTGTCCCTAAGCAATTGACTACTTTACTAGACTGGTAGCAAGTTTTATGTGGGAGAGGCCACTGCTAGCATGTCATCCCTGACTTGGAATTCTATGCACTTACGATTGGAACTATTAGCAAGAATCCGCAACTACTAACGTTCATTAGGTAAAACCCAACCATAGCATTAAGATATATTGGCCCCCCTTCAATCCCGTATGCATCAATTTCTATGCTAGGTTGAAGCTTCTGTCACTCTAGCCCTCCAATACATAGTCCTATCAACATACAACTAACCATATGGTGTGATCCACGCGCGCGCTCATATGATGGGCACCAAAGGACAACAACATAACAACAAGCAAATTAAATCAATCGTAGCAATTCATCAACCACCAATAGGACAACGAAAATCTACTCAGACATCATAGGATGGCAACACATCATTGGATAATAATATGAAGCATAAAGCACCATGTTCAAGTAGAGGGTGCAGCGGGTTGCGGGAGAGTGGACCACTGAATATAGATGGGTGAAGGTGATGGAGATGTTGATGAAGATGGAGGAGGTGTTGGTGAAGATCGCGGTGATGATGATGGCCCCCGGCAGCATTCCGGCGCCACCGGAAGCAAGGGGGAGAGAGCCCCCCTTCTTCTTCTTCTTCCTTGACCTTCTCCCCAGATGGGAGAAGGGTTTCCCCTCTGGTCCTTGGCTCCCATGGCGCGGGGAGGGGCGAGAGCCCCTCCGAGATTGGATCTATCTCTCTGTTTCTGCGTTCTCAGATCCTTCCCCTTCACCATTTCTTTTATATCCGGAGATCCGTAACTCCGATTGGGGTGAATCTTTCGCCCATATTTTTCTCATAAAATTACCTTTCTTGCAGCAAAAGAAGAGTGTCAACTACCTTACGGGTGTCCCAGGAGAGTGCCAGGCACGCCCAAGGGGGAGGGCGCGCCCCCCTATCTCCTGGCCACCTCGGGCACCGTTTCGCGTTGATTCTTCCTCCGGAAAATCCCAAATATTCCAAAATAATTCTCCGTCCGTTTTTATCCCGTTTGGATTCCGTTTGATATTGGGTTTCTGCGAAACATAAAACATGCAACAAATAGGAACTGGCACTGGGCACTGGATCAATATGTTAATCCCAAAAATAGTATACAAATTTGCCAAAAGTATATGAAAGTTGAATAATATTGGCATGGAACAATCAAAAGTTATAGATACAACGGAGGCGTATCAAGGACACAGAGGTACGCTCCAAGGAAGCCCACACACCAGCCTAAAGGTGTATATGAAGTAACTGAGATCGATTTAAAGTCTTGGGCTCCATCTAAACCAGATAAAGCACGCACGAGGTTTAGTAGTGTGTGTGGATTTATTAGCAGGGCAAGGTTCAACATAAATCTGCCGGGGTTTCGGAAGGCTGACACGGAAACACGGTGACGGATAGTCCGGGAGATCATGGATCACTTCAACATTCCAGAGTAGTGGAGAATATAGGTGAACACGCTGCACTGAAGAAGGCTAGGGATGCTTGGAGAAAATGGAAGCACGTGTCGTACAAGAAGTACTTAGTGAAGGCAAGGACCCAATCCCCGCATACCCCCAAATTACAAAGGCAGACTGGGCAGAATTCAAAAGGGTCAGGGCAACTAAAGAGTTTGCTGGGAAGAGTTTGAAGCAATCAGAACTTCAGAAGAAGAACACACACCCCCACCATATGGGCGTGGCAGGATACTACGGCATGAAACCGATATGGGACCAGGAGGACAAAGAAGCAGTAGTGGCGGGTGGGGAACCAACCTTTAGTGAAATCAAGGGCGAATGTGCCAGATACTACTTGCGGGCTTGTGCAATGAGGCGTGATGACGAAACTTATTACTTTAAAAACTCACATGACGAAAAACTGTATCAAGTGATGGTAGAGGCTTCCAAGATCCCTGGAAGGTTCTACAGGAACTCAAGGCCATGTGACATTCTGTCCATTGCTCTGGAAACAAAAGAGCCCCCTGGCCGTTCAAGGGGTATATGTGTTAATGCCCCGCACAAGAGGGCTTTCACACTCAGCATAGAAGAGAGGCTCGGCATGAAAAAAGTGAAGAGTGAAATGAAGAAGAATGAATTGTATGAGAGGTTGAGGAAGGAAATGTATCCGGCTATTCGAAAGGATCTTGAGCACTCAATGATGATTGGGAAGACTCTAACACTGACAGATAGCCAGTAGATGGGAGGGGAGGCGGGCATGGAGGATGCTGCTTATTGCGTGACAACACAGCATAAGAGTAGTTGTGCATCAGCTGACCCCAGCGACACTGAGACTACAGCTGCTCTTGATGATGCTATATCTGATCTATCTGGTATGAAAGACAGACTGAAGGGCGTGCTTACACATTATGAAGGTACATTAAAATGTGCAACCGCCTAGGTTTGCCCACCCTTCTTGAAAGAGGGCCTCTTGTTGGACAATGTGCCATTGAAGCCGGGCTGTGTGAAGTGCTACGTGACTGAAGTAAAGCCTGGATTCAATGAATTTTCCCTCAAGAATGTCCTAGGAGACTTTGATGAGCAAAGGACCTTGGGAGAAACATTGTTACATAACATCCAGTGGCCATGAAAGGAAATAGAGTTCATCCAGTTGCCAAGAGCACCAATGTCGCCCCTCAACCGGTGACGCTCTCCTTGCCACAACAGCTCTCGCGTGCTTCTCATAAAGAACCTAATACTCGTAATCCGACGGCTGATGCATCAACCTGTGATCAGTCGGTCTGACTTTGTGGCCTACAGGCCATGTCATCCTCCGCCCCAAAGCAGCCAGTGGCAAGGCCTACAACTACTGAAGACGCACCACCGGTTCAGATGCCGGCCACTGAAGCAGCGGGGGGAGACCCAGCTGTAGCACATGCTCAGCAGACCAACCGGGTGGAATGGACTGCTAAGCAGTCTGATGCTTCAGAACTGCCTGCTAAGCAGTCTGTAGGTCCAGAACCGATTGCTCATCAGCTCGTCGATCTGCAGTCGCGTGATCAGCATACCAATGCGTCAGCACTTCCTGCTCGGCAAACCAGCGCGTTGGCACGGCCTCCTCAGCACATCGACAAGTTGGCACCACCTGCGCAGAAACCAGACTTAGCTTCAACGCATGGTCAGCTGTCTGATGCCTCTGCTCCTATAGCCCAGCAGCCCATCACAACAGAACCGCCAGCTCAATGGTTCAGCAAAGATAAACCGTCTGCTAAGCAGTCCGTCAAAGCTTCACCATCTGCTCGGCAGTCTACCTTGCAGGCAACCAGACGTTCTGCCAGAAATGCTTCAAGTACCAAGAAGGAAGTGGCCACAAAGCCTACACCCGCGAAGAAGCGCGGCGTGAGAGTGAAGAGGAAAGAGAACGATTGCCTCTTGCTTAAAGCACTCATCGCCCGGAACCAAATTAATAGCAGGTTGTTCGAATCGGGTAGTAATATTATTTCTGACGACATGGATGATGAAGAAGTAGAATTGGTGCTTGCTAAAAGTAAAGCAGACGTACTTGAAGTACGCAATTACGTCCATGGCCAGCCATTTCTTGTTGGCGAATACTTTGATGAGTGCAGCTCCAGTTGCCGCAAGTTACATGAATATTGCATGGATCAAATGTCACCTGGTCATCATGGTTTGCTAGTCCACTTCAACAGAGATCATTTCTGACACGATGTTGGTTCATTCAATGTGAGTTTCGAGGACTTACATCTCTTCTTCAACTTCAACGAGCTCGATGCCACTCTTGTTAGATGCCTAATTTTGTAAGTACTTAACAAACTCTGAACAACTTCTCCATACAAGGCTGTAAATGATAAACAGCTAACTGCATTTTATTCCTCTCAAAGGATTGAACGCCAGAGAAAAAAAAGGAGAGTGTGTATTTCATAGATCCAGCATTAGCAAATGGCACAACATTACTTGGTACGGACGAACGGGACTGGGCCGTTAACACGGTCATCCGTATCTTCAAAAACA
Source organism: Aegilops speltoides (assembly GCA_021437245.1). NCBI lineage: Eukaryota > Viridiplantae > Streptophyta > Magnoliopsida > Poales > Poaceae > Aegilops > Aegilops speltoides. Next base: position 317,481,082 of record CM038145.1, on the reverse strand, counting down.
CGTCCCATGCAGAATCATTTCTCTGGCCATATCATGAAAGGTGAGTCAAGTAAACAACCACACATACACTGATTGTCTTTTAGATTTTGACATAATTTTTAAGTTCATGGCTTTCTTAATATGTAGCGGTCATTGGATATTGATATTCATTGTTCCAAACAAGAACAGAGTTTACTACATCAATTCTCTCAGAGAGTCAACAAACACTCAGGACCTGACACATCTTCAGCAATTCACGGATAGATATTGAATTCTATGATGTTGAAATTAATTTGCATTCATGTATGGTTCAATAATTGATGTTGTCAAAATTCATCTTCATTTGAAGTGTGCTCGCATTATGGAAAACTAAACCAGGAAACCTGTTCAAGAGGGAACTACCTCTACAGCACGAGATTGTTTCTCCGGTAACACACCGAAATCAGTTATTTTCGGAAAATTTAGCCAATAGTCTGCAGATACCTTTTCTTACGCTAGTCAAATGTTCAAGCTTCTAAATAAACCTCTTTCTATTTTGTCCAAAGAAAAAATTACATCTAACACCGGTTAGGTTGTTCCTAACAGGACAAATACATGACTAATGTTGTACAAAAAAATTCAGTATCCTCAGCAAGAAGCAGGGACCAACCTTTGTGGATACTATGTTTGCAAACACATGATCTCCATCTGCAAATCTGCTGATAGTTGTAATGATCCTTGCAAATTAGTACCATTAAGTCTATCTTAATTAATATCTTCTACTCCACTCATATGGCACATTCTGATCTTAAAAATACTGCAGCTCATCTTAGAACCGAGGACCCCTGAAATGCTCCCGGCTGGTGAATTGCTAATGGTTCGGAAATTTATCAGCGACTTCTTCCTGAATCACTACATCTATCCCACTGGTGATAATGAAGATTTCAACATGCCTTCTCCTGAAACGTTGAGTAAGAGTTAGCTGCTAAACATATACGCATGGATCCATTGTTTTCCATCTGATGAGGTCTTCGTATGTCGTACACTATGATTAATTATGCAATTCATATATGTGTGCACAAATCATTGGAATTTAGCTACCATATGTTCAATTGCAATTGTTGCGAAATCTGATGAATGTTCTTCCTGTGGACACTATTTGTTCAATTGAATATTGTAGTGAATTTGCTTTTTGCGTGCCGATCCAAAATGGGATATTCTTATTTATTTGTTCAATTGAATATTGTGGCGAATTTGCTTTATGCGTGCCGATTCAAAATGGGATATTTTTGTTTGTTTGTTCAATTGAATATTGTGGAGAATTTGCTTTTTGCATGCCGATTCAAAATGGGATATTTTTGTTTTAACCTGGCAATTGCTCCGCACACGGTTCAACTAAATGAGTGTGTACGATCCACATTGGAAAGCATACGTCAATCGTAGCGGAACCGTTGGTGATACACAGCAGATCACAAATGATTTGCAGCGCTACTGCGTGTGCGTAGGCTCTCCGGAACCATTTGTGATATCAAGTTACCGCACACGAGAACTCAGAGTAAATCGTGCACAATGTAAAATACAATCCCAGTCGTAATTTTTTTAGGAAACGTGTAGGATCCCAAACGAAAAGCACACATCACTCTAGCCGCAACCGTCGATGATACACAACAAATCACAAACAGTCTGCAGCACTTGTATGTGTGCGAAGGGGCTCCTGAACCATTTGTGATAGAACATTATCACAGATGGTAAATGTTGGGAGAACATGTGCAATGGAGTCTTGCATGGCAGATGGGTTCCGCAGAAAACTCATGTGTGATAGGGCACATATCACACACAGTTCATATGTTGGCCCGTGTGCCATACATACTGTTTCCCAAACTGTTCACTACGACACACCGTTTGGTTTCACTGTGTTATTAGAAATGTTTAATCACCGATCCTACACGTGCGAAAGAATTTAGTGTGTGTTGCATCGCACATGATTACGTTTTGCAAGGCCTCTGGATCATGGTTCCATATCCCCGACGGTTTCTGGGTCGTGTGGGAAGGACCCCCTATTGCCCACACTCACTTGGCGACGGTTCCAAATGTCGTCGCGAAAAGGGGTTTAAAACTGTTTGTATAGCACCGACGCGTACCAGTGGACCTTTCTTTTACTTTATGCAATTTTTATTTTGAATTTGAGTCTCCATCTTCTCTTATAAAGCACCAACTAAGGGGCACTATGATCGTATTTGAGCATTGGATGTAGCTAATATTCGAATGTGTTTCATGAATGGATCAATGATTGAGCATAATGGGCTAAGGATAACTTGCTTTAGTGTTGATATTTTGAAAGACATGGTTGCTTGTTGGTATGCTTGAGTTTTAAAGTCTTCATGTCAAAACTAGACTATTGCTTTGAACCATATAAATGTCCAAATGTCCATGCTATAAAGAAAAGAAAATGTGATGACATGTTAGGCAGCATTCCACATCAAAAATTCTGTTTTTATCATTTACCTACTCGAGGACGAGCAGGAATTAAGCTTGGGGATGCTGATACGTCTCCAACGTATCTATAATTTTTGATTGTTCCATGTTGTTATATTATCATTCTTGGATGTTTTACAATCATTTTATAGTCATCTTATATCATTTTTTGGTACTAACCTATTGACATAGTGCCCACTGCTAGTTGTTGTTTTCTACATGTTTTTTACATCGCAGGAAATCAATACCAAACGGAGTCCAAACGCAGCGAAACTTTTTATGGATTTTTTGGACCAGAAGACATCCAGTGGGCCAGGAAAGCACCTGAGGGGAGCTCCGAGGGGAGCACAACCCACTAGGGCGTGCCTAGGGGCCCAGGCACGCCCCGGTGGGTTGTGCCATCCTCGTTGGCTTTCCGTGCCGCCTCTTTGCTCTATAAATGCCCCCAATATTCTAGAAACCCTAGGGAAGATGACGCAAATCAATTCCAGCCGCCGCAAGTTCCAAAAACACCAGATCCAATCTAGACACCATCTCGGAGGGGTTCATCATGTCCATTGGTGCCTCTCCGATGATGCGTGAGTAATTGTTTGTAGACCTACGGGTCCGTAGTTAGTAGCTAGATGGCTTCCTCTCTCTCTCTCTCTCTCTCTCTCTCTCTCTCTCTCTCTCTCTGAGTATCAATACGATGGTCCCTTGGAGATCCATATGATGTATGTATTTTTGCGGTGTGTTTGTTGGGATCCGATGAACTTTGAGTTTATGATCAGATCTGAGTTTTATCCATGAAAATTATTTGGGTCTTCTTTGATCTCTTATATGCATGATTGATTATAGCCTCGTATTTCTTCTCTGATATTTGAGTTTTGTTTGGCCAACTTGATCTATTTATCTTGCAATGGGAAGAGGTGCTTTGTGATGGGTTCGATCTTACGATGCTTGATCCTAGTGACAAAAGGGGAAACGACACATATGTATAGCTTCTGTTTCTACATAAATAGATCTTGTCTACATCACGTCATCGTTCTTATTGCATTACTTCGTTTTTTCCATGAACTTAATACACTAGATGCATGCTGGATAGCGGTCGATATGTGGACTAATGGTAGTAGATGCAGGCAGGAGTCGGTCTACTAATCTTGGACGTGATGCCTATATAATGATCATTGCCTGGATATCGTCATGATTATTTGAAGTTCTATCAATTGGCCAACAGTAATTGTTTTCCCACCGTTTGCTATTTTTCTCGAGAGAAGCCACTAGTGAAACCTATGCCCCTCGGGTCCCTTCTCATCATGTTTGCCTTTGCGATATATTTTCCTTTGCTTTTATTTTCAGATCTATTAAACCAAAAATAAAAAAATACCTTGCTGCAATTTATTTATTTCGGGATCTATTTATCCTATCTATCACAACTTTATCACGTCTTCTCCCCAATTTGAGGCATCGTTACCCGAAAGGGATTGACAACCCCTTTAACACGTTGGGTTGCGAGTATTTGTTTTTTGTGTGCAGGGGCTGTTTACGTGGTGTTAGGAGGTTCTCCTGCTGGTTCGATAACCTTGGTCTCATAATTGAGGAAAATACCTACCGTCGCTATACTGCATCATCCCTTCCTTTTTGGGGAAATACCGATGTAATTCTAGCAGACATCAGTGCGCGCACATAAGGCGCACCCTAGGACACTCGGGGCGGGCTACGAACACGGCCAACAAAAAAGGCTTGCCGATGCATGTCGTGATCGTCATGGAACCATGTGTCCGAGAGGGGCGAGTCGACGTCGTACCTGCGGTCATCAAGGATCTGGCACGGAATCCGGGCGCGACGATGGGCGTTCTCTTGGAGGCGTGCATGGCCGCTCGTCGGGACGAGGGGAATGGGCACCCAATCCGAGCTTAGATGCCACCCATTGGGGAGGTGGGCATCTGACCACGGCATCGAGGTGCTGGTCTCCCAGTACCAACGGCAGACGGCGACCTTGACTACGTCCTGAAACGGGGCGCAACCGCCGGAGGGGAGATAGAGAAAGACGTCGGCGAGGTGGAGTGGCTGGCCGCACTTCCAAACGAGGCGGACAATGACCCCGCCTCGTGGCCGTGCTTGGTCTTCTTGCCGGGGTGCCACTTCCAGAACCCCATGGCTGGTGGGAGGCGAGGTGCGCGGCGGCCCTAGGCTAGGGTTTAGTGTCTCCGATGGAGGGAGCAATGGTGAGGAAGTGGAAGTGGATGGGGATGGGAAAGTGGAAGTCGACGGCTTCGCCATAAAAAAGGACGTGGCCGGGGCCCGTCTGGGTGGCTGACATGCGGGCCCAACCAACCATGCGCATTGACTAGGGTAGGTGGGAGGTAGTTGGACAGCCGACACACGGGCCCGAGGCGGACGCCGAGATGCCGCGTGCCCGTCCGTTCATTGTCGGTGTGACCACAAAGCTGGATCAAATATGCGCCTAGAATGGGTCGAGCCGGACAAAAAACGAACACAATTTGAGGATGGGGTCGTGCGTTGGGCCGGCTCGTCTGTCCTTTTGGACCCTCCGTTTGGACCCAAACGGGCAAACCCGGACGATTTGGGGTCGCGGGTTGGAGTTGCCCTTACCTCCATCAAAAAGGACCAGAACTTGTATAACTTCTTGCGTGTACTCTCACCTGCATAGTTCGATAAATACGATTACCTCTACATTCCTACCCCCATAGTATTGTTAGGATTATATCCACGACAAGTCGGGAGGGATGCTACGCTGCATGAGGTTAGGGTTTCGCCCCCGAGTCGGCTGAGGCACTCTATTATTTTTGTTGGTTGCCTATCCTGTTGATCGATTTGGTAATGTATAGGTGCTATCGGGTTTTTTTTTGTAGCAAGTGATTAGTTTGTTGATCGCTTGTCTCGGGTTTTTTGTTTCGGAAATGTTTTCTCAAGGGAATTGCCATGCTCGCTACATGTAATTTTTCATAAAAAAAATATTCGATTTGCTATGCTTAAAAATCTGACATCAGATTTGTAGCAAGATCCTATATGTTAATGTCCCAACTTGTTTTGCTCTCTCCTTTTCCTTTTTGCAGGTGCACGTTTGTGTAATTCTGAACAAAACACAAGACTGATTGTTATTTCCGTTAAGCAATTAATGGAAGGGAGTCCCTGTTGGAGAAAAGGGGAATCCCCATGTTCGTCTAAACCTTACCTCAAACTCTAGTTTTCTTTTTGTGTCTTTTTCTTTGTGTAAGTTGGGTTTCCCTCGGTTTTCTTTAATTAACTGGGCGAACTCATTTCTCTTTATAAAATGGTAGACATACAAACAAATACTTTCTATCTACTAAGTTTACAACTCTTTCTGTCTACTAACCAATCACAAACTTACCCTCCTCCTGATTTTCAGGGGGATGGGCCGTCTCCCCACCTATTGACCAATCAAGTTAACCCTCTTTGTAAAACTATGTAACTCATTTGTACATGTAGCAATATTGTTCTCTTTATATGAAACGACAGAGCTCCCGCCCGTGCCTCGGCAAGTTGCTCGAAGAAAAGAAAAGGTGGACCAGCGGGAGTACACTTGGTTACAAATTTGAAATTCCTCACGCACAAGTTTAGGTTTGTGCGACCCCGCCAAAAAAAACAAAAGAGTTCAGGTTTGTACGTACGCCGCCCACGGATTTGCGCGATGGGCTTGACACTCGTGTCATCCTTAGCTGGCAGCCTGTCATCCGGTCGCGGGGCAATCAATGGGCGAAGTTATCGCCACTGACAGCACGCACGCGATACGCCGGCCCGCGGAGGAGGGTGAATTAGATGCGAGCCGCCGCCTGCACGCGCAATGTGCCTTGGTTAATGCGGCTGTCCTCGATCCGGTGCGCGGAGCACTCGCACGATTAACCCAGCACCTACTCCATCTCCACCAAGACGATCCGGCGCGCGCCCGTAGTACCAACTGATCTGGCGATTGCAGAACCAGTGGCATCACTCGGTGTACCTTCGTACTACATGCTCGCCGATCGACTGCGAGCTAGTAATAACAAGGGCGGCGGATTGCTTCCCATCCCATGGCGTAAATCGCCGGTTAGCCGTGCCAATTGATCGGGACATTTTTGAGCCTTTGCAGTGCCAGCGCCCAAAGACGACTACAGGATGGGGAGGGAGCGTTCGGTTTTCGTCTGGTGGTCAGAATGGTCGGTCGATTTCAGCCCAGGTAGTAGGGGTACTACCAATCTGGATGGGGTCCTCCGCGACGAGACGACGCGAGTTGACGGGTCGATCATGATACGGATGATGTGGTGTGCACACTGCGTGCAGCACTGTCGGATGGTTCAGTGGATAGTGGGCACGAGCTTGCAGGCCTCCGCCAGTCCGCCAGACTATTCCTTGGCCGTGCTGATGTTTCCCTGCGAGGAGAAGAAGAGACCTTTCACCAAGATTGTACTTGGATCCTTGGATTTTGTACGCCGTGTTAAGAGGCCAGTAGTCATTTTGGAGCACGGGCGCATTGCGCCCGTTTTAATTCCGTCTGATGTGCTTTATCGGATTTATTTATCAGTAAAGCGGATCGTTTGCTAAAAAATTATACAATGCATCCGTTTTTCTTGAAGTTCTAAACAAATTATTTTTACAGCTCAGAAACTTCCATATTTTTGTGTACGTGCATATCTAGAAGTGTAGTATACATTTGCAAAACTCCATGAATGTACATGCTTGTATGCGAGATATTAAAAAAAAACATGAAAAGGGCTTGTTTTTTGTTGTCTTTTGGGCCGCATTTTTATCGTTTATGTGTAGCATATGATAGTATAACGTATTATTGAATGGAAATTAACTGGTACATAGAGCACATCCATCTCAATTCGTGTAAAAATTCAACTATTTTTTCAAACTTTTCAGTACCATTTCTTGGCCTTTTAAAAAAATGTGCTCAATGAAGCACATGCTCCAAAAATCCGCTTACGTGCCAAGACAAAATTTTGATAAACAATCGGTCTATCAAATAGTATAATCCATCCACTATAAATTGACATCACCAGGATCTTATTTGGAAAAATATTTATCTATAATTTTGATGTTGTATCACATAAACCATAAACTAACAAAACAGCCGTGAGTTAACCAAAAAATAAGACCTGCTTATGTATACCTCCCTTAAAACATTTAAAGTTAAATGGGCATTTCATCAAAAAAAAAATGTGGGGCTCATCATGTATTTTAAACTTTACAAAACGATAGATCTTAAGGTGCTTTGATCTCAATGGCTAGAGGAGCGCCGTCCCAACATAATCAACTTTTGAAAGATGGAACCTTACTGCAAAGTGCAAAGGGTGTGGCTAGGTCTCAGTCGATTGAGACTTAGCCGAGTCTAAGTCAGGTAACATAATAACATGTAAGAAACAAATAAGGAAAACTAAAAAGAAAAAATTGCACAAATCACGATGTAAAATCTCATGAATATAGCATCAAGACTTAGCAATCCCGTACTTCAAATCCCCACAACTTAATCAACTTACTAACCGTGTACCCACAAATCGGCGGCCACGTATCACGTACACAATTTTTAAGTACTACAATGACGAATATCTGTTCGTGAAAAAAAAATTGACGAATGTCTCTTACTCCCTCTCTGTCAATTTACAGGGCGTGCGCGCACCCCTAGGTCGTCAATTTGACCAACCTAATACAAGTCATATATTACAAAAAAATATACCAATATAAACTTTAAATGTTTTATTTTCGAAAGGTATAATTTTTTTGTTATATAGATTATATTAGGGTGATAAAATTTGAAACCTAGGTATACGCACAGGACTTGTAAACTGAAACGGAGGGAGTATTCAAATTGCCACTTTACACTAGTACCACAAAGAAAGAAAAAACATATTTATCCTCTGCATGCATGCCAAGTCATGACTAATACGAACAGTACAAAAATACCTTTTTATGACTACATCTAATTCACAGCATGCATCCTGGAAAAAACGTGTTTCTGTGCTCGTCTTTCATTACTGCCGAAGGGGCGCAACTGTATCTCGCTTATAGCGAGAAGTAGAGCAGCCTCGCGTCAACTAGCCATCATAATGGGCCGGCCAGCGCAGACCACATTCCTTCAGCAATTATTTAATTCCATTTGTTCACACTTTTGCATTCGTTTTTTGCTTTGTTTTCTAAAATATACCTACTAAAATCACTTTATACAGAAAATTCACTCTATACACTGTATCTCGCTTATATTTCGAATATTTCAAATATAACTATTATAAAATCACTTTAGACACAAAAATGAAAAGTGTGCATTTGAAAAATGATAAACGTGTATAGAAAGATGCTTTTAATGTACACGAAAATTGTACAGTGTGTATAAAAAGGCATCTATATATACATACATACATATAGATGTATGTATGTATGTATGTATGTATGTATGTATGTATAACAAATGTTAACGGAGTATTTGGCAAATGTTAAACATGTATAAAACTGTTCCTAATGTATACGGAACATGGAGAATGTGTACAAAAACAAGTTGAGATCGAATTATATGTTTGGAAAAAGTGTTAATAATGTATATGAAAAAATGTTCATTGTGTACAGAAATAATGTTTCAGGTGTATACAAAAAATGTGTTTCATGTATATAAAAAATGTAAAAATGTTTCATGTATATAAAGAATGCTAAACATGTATAAAGAAATGTTCCTGATATATACGAAAAGAGAAAAGGAAAACCAATCAAAACCGAAAAAGAAACAAAAATGAAGTAAAGCCAATTAAAACCAGTGCAAAAGAATGGAAAAAATGAAAACCGATAAAGAAACACAGAAAAACAGAGAAAAGTAATGAAAACCTAACCAAGAAAATGTAAGGAAAAATGAAGAAAACGGGAAACAAAAGAAAAACCCAATAAAAACAAAGAACAAAAACAAAACAATGAAAATGAAAGAAAAGAAAAGAAACCAGTAAAAAAATGAAAGGATGAAGAAAAGAGATGAAAAAAACAAAGAAAATAGAAAAAACATGAAGAAAAAACAAAAATAAAAGGAAAATTGAAAGAAAGAAAAAAGCTAAAGCTGGTCCAAAACCAACAGACAACACACGATCAAGCGACGAGAAGCCGCAACCGGAAAAACCAACCGAAAACGGGCAACCGAGAAAAGACGGGAGAGGGAAATCCTTTGCGTCGGAGCTGCTTCCATCTTGGTATGAGCGAGATATAGTTCTCGTGCTGCTGGAGGCCATCGTGCTTAACTCTTGATGCTGACGAAGACCCTAAATTTCTTGAATATTCGAGGTTCCTGCCACCTCCTAGCGCCAACATGGAATCCGAAGATTAGGGGGACTCCTTGCGGTGGCAACAAGGTTCATGTCATTCCCTTATTTCGCTATGATGACACTAGAAGAGGCATCAGAGCTCCTATGCAGACAACCACACAGTCCGCTCCAAATTAGGCGAGCTTGCTAGTATGGCCCAACTTTTATCTTTTTTTGTGAAAAAATATATATTCAGAAAATGTGTTCCTAGAAGTATTTTTCAAACAATTTAAAATATTTCAAAAAATATTATAAATATCTGAGAAAATGTGTTATAAAAGGTTCGTCACATATTTGAATACAAATTTCATCATAACTAAAAAGTGTTCACATAATTAAAAAAAATATTCATGTATTTAGAAAATGAATACAATAAAAAATGTTCATATAATTTTAAAAAGTGCCTATACCCTTAAAATGCGCATGTAGTTTTGAACATTTTAATTTACTAAAACACATTGTGCACTTTTAAAAGTGCTCTTATCTTTAAAGAACTGTTAAAATGTATGTTACTTCAAAATGTATGTTTAGTAAAAGTGAAGAAATTGAAAGGTAAAACGAAGGGAAAGTAAATAAAACTATGAAAAGGGAAAAGGAAAAAATATAAAAGAAATTCGTAAGAAAGCTGGAAAAGTAAAAATAACAAGCAAACCGAATGAAACTCAACCAATAAATTGGAAACCAAAAGGAAAATAAAAATGCAAGTTAGGCGCAAGTGCGCGTCTCCCATCTCCCTATGGGTTATCCCAAAAGATTGCCGGAGTGCAAACAAGGATTACCGGAAGGACCTATACCTTGCATTAAGCTGGAGTTAGTGCGCTGTAACTTCAAGAAACATCTTGCACGAACTATTAATAGGCATATATATTTCAAAATTTGTATACATTATTGTACAATTTGTAAATCTGTTGAGAAAAAGGAATCCAAATATGTGATCACTGGAGATAAATATATTTGACATGAAAAATTATTTTTTTAATAAATGGTATGTAAAACTAATAATAAATTTATCAATAGAATAAAGAATCTATGTACTAACTAATAAAGCTTTCCCATATATGAATGTAAATTAGCACATCTATTAAAGGTAAATATCCATCTCATATTGAAAACATGCTCATGCATATTGAAATTTAATATAATGTATTGCAAAGATATTATATTTAAGAATAGTTCTTCATACATTTAAAATATATGTTTGTGTCATGTTGAAAATATGTTCATTCAATTTTTAGAAAAAGTGTTCACATATTTAACAAAGAAAGTAAGTAAAAAATTAAAGAAACAAAACACATAAGAAGCAAAAAAATCATACATATATATAAAAAGACCAAAAACTGCAATAAGAAAACCAGAAAGAAAATCCAAAGCTGAAAATGAAAAAAAGATACAGAGAAAAGCACAATAAGAAACTTTTTTCCTGTCCTGGCCCACAAAGAGAAGAGCTTTAGACATCGGTTCCTTATCCTCCGCGGTGAGCAGGGCATATGGATTGGGGATGGTGGTGATTTTTAGTCCTCCGTGTTCTTTTATTTCCTATATTTGTTCCTTCTCATATTCTTCAAGCTTTTTGTGTGTTTCACAAATACAATTTTCCTTTCAATCTTCATCGGTTTTTTGGTTTTTATTTAACAATAAACATTATTCGCTTCATATTGATTAATAAGTTGTACGACTTCGGTGGTGTTTTTTTATTGTTTGGATTGCTTACCACATGCTTAAATAATACCTGATCATTCCAACGGTTGTTGGAATAAATTCAAAAGTATATGTGTATTTAGCATAATGAAATCTATCCAAAACTCAGTGATGCCTAAAATAGTCTGCTATGTTTGGGGTGCATAGCCATGAAAAATTGTCTGACATGTTTGAAATGCATAGTACATGCCTTTTTTGGAGATAAATGCATAGTGCACGGCTTTTTAGAGATAAATGCATAGTACATATATTATATAAAAAAAAACATAGTACTATGCATTGGTACAATCCTTATTATGTTGGAACCACATAACTCTGAATATCATGTTATACGCTTATTGCTTATAGTTTTCTTTAGAAGAGCTTATTGTGTATATGATTCATATAAACAGCGCACCCCCTCATGGTAATGGGCCAGTTTAGTACCAGGCTCCCAATCGATTTTGTATGAGGTTGCCGGCAACAATTTCCTTTTTTTTTCTAATAAGTTCTGGTTTTCTTCCTATTCACCGTTTTCTGTCTTGATTTATTATTTTATCGTTATTTATTTATTTTTCTATTTTTTGTTTTCTACATCTGAGCCCCCCCCCCCCTCCCCGCGTTTTAGTGGTTTTCATGAGGTTTCCTTTATACCAGGTTTCTTATTTTCCTTTTTCACCAGTTGTTCCTGGTTTATATTCATGAACACATTTTTAATTTCAAGAAGAATTTATGAACAATTTTCAAAATCATGAACAGTTTTAAAATTCATGCAATTTCTTAAAATTCATGAACAGTTTTTAAAAGTCGTGAACATTTTTTAGGATGTGAACACCTTTTAAGTTCATGAAACCACATTTTTTAGTACGTGAACACATTTTTCCTACTCATACATTTTGATTTTCTACGTTTCGAACGAGGCCAGGCCTAAAGCCTTCATTGATTATGTTGTCACCCTTATAGTGATTTTATTTTTTCAAACGACGCCTCCTATTGCCCCTTTTCTCACTTATTGCACCCACGAGACTATTCTCCAATAAATGTCACTACAACGACGCGCGGAACATGTTCCAACCAGTATCAAGGTAGTGAGTCCTTTAAAGCAGTTGCATGAAATGTTTTCCTTCTCTGCAAGAAATGGCTCATGGGCATCTAGCGCCATCCACTCCCCCCCCCCCGGTCGCCATCGCCGTTGTTGATCTGCCCCGTCTCCGACGGCCTTTGGACAGTGGAGGTGCGGAGGACCCTGGCCCCTCACAGGCGGGAGGGACTCCGCTCTCACTCTTGCTTGGTTCAACTTATTGGGGCTATGTGGCGGTGGTCATGTCACCTAGAAGGGATATTGTCTCCCACATCTGATCTGCATCTTGATGGTGCACCCAACATCGTCGGAGGGCGTGTGGTGGTGTGTCTCCGCCGAATATCATGGGATTCGATCTGTACTGACCTTCGGTGGATCTGTTTGGATCCAATCTCCGTTCATCTTTTGGTTGTCTATCCAAAGGTTGGACCAGTCAGATCTACGCTTCTCGTCATCAACGGCGGTTGTTTGGTTGTTGTTCTGACGCGTTGGTCCTGTGGGGGATTATCACAACGACCTTTTGACTTTCAACCACAATAAAGTCTGCCTGGTTTTGGCGAGGTGGGGCTAGAAGGGCAATGACGACGGCTTGCCTTCGTCTCGCTCAAGTGCTTGTAGTCGTCGCTAGGTGGTCCACAGATCTTTTCTTTCTGCGAAATAGGTGTCCACATATCTGATTATGTTTTTGTTACTTACATTCTTTGTATTACAATGATAGTAGATGATAAATAGATTGAGAGTTTCTAAAGAAACAACACACCATTTATAAGATACTAAGGACAGTAATATTAGCTAGCATCGAAGTTATAATAACAGAGCAATGATGAGCTGGTGAGATGGGCCGGAATATGCATACGCACACGCGAGCGAACTGAACTCGACAGAACCATCTCCGACATGCAACACACACAAATGCCCTTCGGTGATAGTAATCATTACCCTTTGCTTGACAAGCATGCCTGCATCTTAGAGTATCTGCAACAATGATACATAAATTTGCTCCGACATCCGTTTACAAACAGGAGGAACCTATTCACAGATATAGATGCACAAGACGAGTCATTCGACGCTAGCCACATACATTTCAAGTCGGGCTTTAACTAAACCGGACGAAATTCATCAAAGTTCGGATAGAAATAGCACAAATCATCTATACATACCATGCAAATAAGTCAAGTACAACAATAGTTCAAATTCAAAAAGAAATAGTCTAAATTCAACTAGTTTAATCAGATGTTCAACAAGCTTTTCATGAATGGATCATGTCGCCCCACACATACTGCTCCTCGTGCTTTATCCAATAGTGTATGTGCGTAAATGGTCTGCGCTCTAGCATGTGGTATATCACGGTAGCGCGTACATGCTACATAATGTGTAGTGTGATACGTCTCCAATGTATCTATAATTTTTGATTGCTCCATGCTACTTTATCTACTGTTTTGGACTATATTGGGCTTTATTTTCCATTTTTATATTATTTTTGGGACTAACCTATTAACCGGAGGCCCAGCAAAGAATTGCTGTTTTTTGCCTATTTCAGTGTTTCGAAGAAACGGAATATCAAACGGAGTCCAAACGGAATGAAACCTTCGGGAACGTAATTTTCTCACCGAACGTGATCCAAGAGACTTGGACCCTACTCCAAGAAGTGCCAGAGGCGGTCACGAGGGTGGAGGGCGCCCCCCTGGGCGCGCCCCCTACCTCGTGGGCCCCCTGTTGCTCCACCGACGTACTCCTTCCTCCTATATATACCTCACGTATCCTGAACGATCGTAACAGGAGCCAAAACCTAATTCCACCGCCGCAACCTTCAGATCCACGAAATCCCATCTTGGGGCCTGTAGGAGCTCACTGGAGGGGCATCCATCACGGAGGGCTTCTACATCAACACCATAGCCCCTCCGATGAAGTGTGAGTAGTTTACTTCAGACCTTCGTCCATAGCTAGTAGCTAGATGGCTTCTTCTATCTTTTGGATCTCAATACAATGTTCTCCCCTCTCTTGTGGAGATCTATTCGATGTAATCTTCTTTTTGCGGTGTGTTTGTTGAGACCGATGAATTGTGGGTTTATGATCCAAGATTATCTATGGAAAATATTTGATTCTTCTCTGAATTTTTTTATGTATGATTGAGTTATCTTTGCAAGTCTCTTCGAATTATCCTTTTTGGTTTGGCCAACTAGATTGGTAGTTCTTGCAATGGGAGGAGTGCTTAGCTTTGGGTTCAATCTTGCGGTGTCCTTACCCAGTGACAGAAAGGGTTGCAAGGCACGTATTGTATTGTTGTCATCAAGGATAACAAGATGGGGTTTTTATCATATTGCATCTACATCATGTCATCTTGCTTAAGGCGTTACTCTGTTTTTAACTTAATACTCTAGATGCATGCTGGATAGCGGTCGATGAGTGGAGTAATAGTAGTAGATGCAGAATCGTTTCGATCTACTTGTCTTGGATGTGATGCCTATATACATGATCATTGCCTAGATATGCTCATAACTATGCTCAGTTCAGTCAATTGCTCAACAGTAATTTGTTCACCCACCGTAGAATATCTATGCTCTTGAGAGAAGCCACTAGTGAAACCTATGGCCCCCGGGTCTATTATCATCATATCAATCTCTATCGCTTTATTTACTTGCTTTGTTTTTACTTTGCCTTTTACTTTTCACTTTGCATCTATCTGTCAAAATACCAAAAATATTATTTATCATCTCTATCAGATCTCACTCTCGTAAGTGACCGTGAAGGGATTGACAACCCCTAATCGCGTTGGTTGCGAGTAGCTATCGTTTTGTGTAGGTACAAGGGACTTGTGCGTGGTCTCCTACTGGATTGATACCTTGGTTCTCAAAAACTGAGGGAAATACTTACGCTACTTTGCTGCATCATCCTCTCCTCTTCGGGGAAATCCAACGCAGTGCTCAAGAGGTAGCAAGAAGAATTTCTCGCGCTGTTGCCGGGGAGGCTCACGCAAGCAAGTCAACAATACCAAGTACCCATCGCAATCCCTATCTCTCGCACATTATTTGCCATTTGCCTCTCGTTTTCCTCTCCCCCACTTCACCCTTGCCGTTTTATTTGCCCTCTCTTTCCCAATCTCCTCTTCTCTTTTCCATTTGCCTTTTTCCCGTTGCCTTTCTGTTTGCTTGTGTGTTGGATTACTTGTTGCCTTGGCGCAAGATAATACAAAATTGTGTGATTTATCGAATACCAATAATAATGATTTCCTTAGTACTTCGATTGCTCCTCTTAATACTGATGAGTCTCGTGAAATCAATACTGCTTTGTTGAATCTTGTTATGAAAGATCAATTCGCCGGCCTTCCTAGTGAAGATGTCGCTACTCATCTAAACAATTTTGTTGATTTGTGTGATATGCAAAAGAAGAAATATATGGATAACAATATTGTCAAATTGAAGTTATTTCCGTTTTCACTTAGAGATCGTGCTAAAGTTTGGTTTTCATCCTTGCCTAAAAATAGTATTGATTCTTGGAACAAGTGCAAAGATGCTTTTATCTCTAAGTATTTTCCTCCCGCTAAGATCATCACTATTAGGAACGATATCATGAATTTTAAACAACTTGATCATGAGCATGTTGCCCAATCTTGGGAAAGAATGAAATTAATGCTTCGCAATTGCCCTACTCATGGTTTGAATTATGGATGATCATACAAATTTTTTATGCCGGATTGAATTTTGCTTCTAGAAATTTTTTAGATTCGGCCGCGGGAGGCACGTTTATGGAAATTACGTTAGGAGATGCTACCAAATTGCTTGATAATATTATGGCTAGTTATTCTCAATGGCACACCGAAAGATCTTCTAGTAAAAAGGTGCATGCTATAGAAGAAATCAATGTTTTGAGTGAAAAGATGGATGAACTTATGAAGATGTTTGCTCCTAAAAATACTCCTCTTGATCCCAGTGATATGCCTTTGTCTACTTTGCTTGAGAATAATAATGAATCTATGGATGTGAATTTTGTTGGTAGGAATAGTTTTGGAAACAACGCGTATAGAGGGAATTTTAATCCTAGGCCTTATCCTAGTAATCCTTCTAATAATTATGGAAATTCGTACAACAACTCTTATGGAAATTTTAATAAGATGCCCTCTGAATTTGAGAGTAGTGTTAAAGAGTTTATGAATTCACAAAAGAATTTTAATGCTTTACTTGAAGAGAAATTGCTTAAAGTTGATGATTTGGCTAGGAACGTTGATAGAATTTCTCTTGAAATTGATTCTTTAAAGCTTAGATCTATTCCTCCTAAGCATGATATCAATTAGTCTCTCAAAGCAATGAGAATTTCAATTGATGAGTGCAAAGAAAGAACCGCTAGGATGCGTGCTTCCAAAGATGCCTTTATTAAAGCGTGTTCTTCCAATTCCTATGAAAATCAAGATGAAGATCTAAAAGTTATTGATGTGTCCCCCATTAAATCTTTGTTTTGCAATATGAATCTTTATGAAACTGAATATGATCTTCCTTTACCTAGAAGGCGTTCTAAGAATTCGGAGTTTCTAGATCTTGATGATGAAATTGATGAAAGTGGGACTGAAATAAATAAAAACCGAGATGTTGCTAAACCCACTATTTTGGATCTCAAGGAATTTAATTATGAAAATTGCTCTTTGATTGGTTGTATTTCATTGTTGCAATCCGTGCTAGATTCTCCTCATGCTTATAGTCAAAATAAGGCCTTTACCGAACACATTGTTGATGCCTTGATGCAATCTTATCAAGAAAAACTTGAGTTGAAAGTTTCTATCCCTAGAAAACTCTATGATGAGTGGGAACCTACTATTAAAATTAAAATTAAAGATTATGAGTTTCATGCTTTGTGTGATTTGGGTGCTAGTGTCTCTACTATTCCCAGAGCTTTGTGTGATTTGCTAGATTTCCGTGATTTTGGTGATTGCTCTCTAAACTTGCTTCTTGCGGATTCCACTATTAAAAAACCTATGGGAAGAATTAATGATGTTCTTATTGTTGCAAATAGGAATTATGTGCCCGTAGATTTTATCGTTCTTGATATAGATTGCAATCCTTCGTGTCCTATTATTCTTGGTAGACCTTTCCTTAGAACTATTGGTGCAATTATTGATATGAAGGG
This sequence comes from Aegilops speltoides, assembly GCA_021437245.1. Classification (NCBI taxonomy): domain Eukaryota; kingdom Viridiplantae; phylum Streptophyta; class Magnoliopsida; order Poales; family Poaceae; genus Aegilops; species Aegilops speltoides. Next base: position 317,463,493 of record CM038145.1, on the reverse strand, counting down.
AATACTAGATTCCAATTTCCCTTAAAGAAGGGCATGGAACACTTCCCTAGAAAGAAAATAAAATTACCATATGAATCTATCATGAGAGCCACTTATGGATTGCCTACCAAAGATGGCAATACCTAGATCTATCCTTGCTTTTATGCCTAGCTAGGGGCGTTAAATGATAGCGCTTGTTTGGAGGCAACCCAATTTTATTTTGTGTTTTTTGTTTTTGCTTATGTTTAGGAATAAATAATCCATCTAGCCTCTGTTTGGATGTGGTTTTGTCTTTTAATTAGTGTTTGTGCCAAGTAGAACCTATAGGATAACCTACGATGATAGTTGATTTGATTCTGCTGAAAAACAGAAACTTTGTGCGCATGAATATAATTTTGTTAAATCACAGGAACATGATTTTGCATTGATTCTTTTTGATGCTGTTCAATAAACAAATTTTCAAGGACTTCATATTTTGGTAGAATTTTTAGAGTTCCATAAGTTTGCGTTAGTTACAGATTTCTACATACTGTTCTGTTTTTGACAGATTCTGTTTTACGTGTGTTGTTTGCTTATTTTGATGAATCTATGGCTAGTAAAATAGTTTATAATCCATAGAGAAGTTGGAATACAGTAGGTTTAACACCAATATAAATAAATAATGAGTTTATTACAGTACCTTGAAGTAGTCTTTTGTTTTCTTTTTCTAACGGAGCTCACGAGATTTCTGTTGAGTTTTGTGTTGTGAAGTTTTCAAGTTTTGGGTGAATTCTTTTGATGGATTATGGAACAAGGAGTGGCAAGAGCCTAAGCTTGGGGATGCCCATGGCACCCCCAAGATAGTCCAAGGACACCAAAAGGTCAAAGCTTGGGGATGCCCCGGAAGGCATCCCCTCTTTCGTCCACTTCCATTGGTAATTTACTTGGAGCTATATTTTTATTCACCACATGATATGTGTTTTGCTTGGAGCGTCTTGTATTATTTGCGTCTTTGCTTGTTAGCTTACCACAATCATCCTTGCTGTACACACCTTTTGAGAGAGCCATACATGATTTGGAATTTGTTAGAATACTCTATGTGCTTCACTTCTTTCTTTTGAGCTTGAGAGTTTTGCTCATAGTACTTCACTTATATCTTTTGAGCGTGATAATTTTTGCTCTAGTGCTTCGCTTATATGTTTTAGAGCACGGTGGTGGATTTGTTTTAAAGAAACTATTGATCTCTCATGCTTCACTTAGATTATTTTGAGAGTCGTTAATAGCATGGTAATTTGCTTAATGTTAATATACTTAGTGTTCAAGATACGTGAAACTTTCTTTTGAGCGAATTGAATACTAAGATAAGTTTGATGCTTGATAATTGTTTTGAGATATGGAGGTGATAATATCAAAGTCGTGCTAGTTGGGTAATTGTGAATTTGAGAAATACTTGTGTTGAAGTTTGCAAGTCCCGTAGCATGCACGTATGGTTAAAGTTGTGTAACAAATTTGAAACATGAAGTGTACCTGGCTTGTGCATCCTTATGAGTGGCGGTCGGGGATGAGCGATGGTCTTTTCCTACCAATATATCCCCCTAGGAGCATGCGCGTAGTACTTGATTTTTGATGGCTTCTAAATTTTTGCAATAAGTATATGAGTTCTTTTGACTAATGTTGAGTCCATGGATTATACGCACTCTCACCTTTTCGCCTTTGCTAGCCTCTTCGGTACCGTGCATTGCCCTTTCTCACCTTGAGAGTTGGTGCAAACTTCGCCGGTGCATCCAAACCCCGTGATACGATATGCTCTATCACACATAAACCTCCTTATATCTTCCTCAAAACAGCCACCATACCTATCTATCATGGCATTTCCATAGCCATTCCGAGATATATTGCCATGCAACTTCCACCATCATCATCATGACATACATTACTTTTGTCATATTGCCATTGCATGATCATGTGGTTGACATCGTATTTGTGGCAAGGCCACCATGCATTATTTTTCATACATGTCACTCTTGATTCGTTGCACCATCCCGGTAGACCGCCAGAGGCATTCATATAGAGTCATATCTTGTTCTAAGTTTCGAGTTGTAATCCTTATGTTGTAATCAATAGAAGTGTGATGATCATCATTGTTAGAGCATTGCCCAAAAAGAAAAAAAAAAGTAAAAAAAAGAAAGGCCAAAAGAAAAAATAAAGGCCCAAAAAAAAGAAAAAAAGAAAAAAGGGCAATGCTACTATCTCTTTTTCCACACTTGTGCTTCAAAGTAGCACCTTGTCCTTCATGTAGTGAGTCTCATATATTCTGCTTCAAAGTAGCACCTTCTTCGTCCTGTAGTGAGTCTCATAAGTTGTCTTTTTATACTAGTGGGAATTTTTCATTATAGAACTTGGCTTGTATATTCCTACGATGGGCTTCCTCAAATGCCCTAGGTCTTCATGAGCAAGCGAGTTGGATGCACACCCACTAGTTTTCTTTTGTTGAGCATTCATAGCTCTAGTGCATCCGTTGCATGGCAATCCTTACTCCTCATGTTGACATCAATTGATGGGCATATCCATAGCCCGTTGATTAGCCTCGTTAATATGAGACTTTCTCCTTTTTGTCTTATCCACACAATCCCCATCATCATATTCTATTCCACCCATAGTGTTATATCCATGGCTCGCGCTCATGTATTGTGTGAAGGTTGAAAAAGTTTGAGATTATTTGAGTATGAAACAATTGCTTGGCTTGTCATCGGGGGTATAGAAGTTGGGAACATCTTTGTGTGACGAAAATGAAGCATAACATAACTATATGATTTTGTAGGGATGAACTTTATTTTGCCATGTTATTTTGAGAAGACATGATTGCTTTGATTAGTATGCTTGAAGTATTATTATTTTTATGTCAATATGAACTTTTGTCTTGAATCTTTCGGATCTGAATATTCATATCACAAGTAAGAAGATTTATATTGAAATTATGCCAAAGTATCACTCCGCATCAAATTTTTTTTATCATTTACCTACTCGAGGACGAGCAGGAATTAAGCTTGGGGATGCCTGATACGTCTCCAACGTATCTATATTTTTGATTGCTCCATGCTACTTTATCTACTGTTTTGGACTATATTGGGCTTTATTTTCCACTTTTATATTATTTTTGGGACTAACCTATTAACTGGAGGCCCAGCCCAGAATTGTTGTTTTTTGCCTATTTCAGTGTTTCGAAGAAACGGAATATCAAACGGAGTCCAAACGGAATGAAACCTTCGGGAACGTGATTTTCTCACCGAACGTGATCCAGGAGACTTGGACCCTACTCCAAGAAGTGCCAGAGGCGGTCACGAGGGTGGAGGGCGCGCCTACCTCGTGGGCCCCTGCTGCCCCACCGACGCATTCCTTCCTCCTATATATACCTCGTATCCCCAAACGATCGTAACAGGAGCCAAAACCTAATTCCACCGCCGCAACCTTCAGATCCACGAGATCCCATCTTGGGGCCTGTTCAAGCTCCGTCGGGGGGCATCCATCACGGAGGGCTTCTACATCAACACCATAGCCCCTCCGATGAAGTGTGAGTAGTTTACTTCAGACCTTCGGTCCATAGCTAGTAGCTAGATGGCTTCTTCTCTTTTTGGATCTCAATACAATGTTCTCCCCTCTCTTCGGAGATCTATTCAATGTAATCTTCTTTTGTGGTGTGTTTGTTGAGACCGATGAATTGTGGGTTTATGATCCAAGATTATCTATGGAAAATATTTGATTCTTCTCTGAATTCTTTTATGTATGATTGAGTTATCTTTGCAAGTCTCTTCGAATTATCCTTTTTGGTTTGGCCAACTAGATTGGTAGTTCTTGCAATGGGAGGAGTGCTTAGCTTTGGGTTCAATCTTGCGGTGTCCTTACCCAGTGACAGAAAGGGTTGCAAGGCACGTATTGTATTGTTGCCATCGAGGATAACAAGATGGAGTTTTATCATATTTCATGAATTTATCCCTCTACATCATGTAATCTTGCTTAAGGCGTTACTCTGTTTTTAACTTAATACTCTAGATGCATGCTGGATAGCGGTCGATGAGTGGAGTAATAGTAGTAGATGCAGAATCGTTTCGATCTACTTGTCTTGGACGTGATGCCTATATACATGATCATTGCCTAGGTATGCTCATAACTATGCTCAATTCTGTCAATTGCTCAACAGTAATTTGTTCACCCACCGTAGAATATCTATGCTCTTGAGAGAAGCCACTAGTGAAACCTATGGCCCCCGGGTATATTCTCATCATATCAATCTCTATCGCTTTATTTACTTGCTTTGTTTTTACTTTGCCTTTTACTTTTCACTTTGCATCTATTTGTCAAAAATACCAAAAATATCATTTATCATCTCTATTAGATCTCACTCTCGTAAGTGACCTGAAGGGATTGACAACCCATAATCGCGTTGGTTGCAAGTAGCTATCGTTTTGTGTAGGTACGAGGGACTTGTGCGTGGTCTCCTACTGGATTGATACCTTGGTTCTCAAAAACTGAGGGAAATACTTACGCTACTTTGCTGCATCATCCACTCCTCTTCGGAGAAATCCAACGCAGTGCTCAAGAGGTAGCATAGTGCTGCATTGAGTGAATCATTTAATCAAGAAGTTGAGCAAGAAGAAGCAAAAATTACGATCTCCTCCACTGCCACGCGCAATGGTCACCTTGCCTCTAGCCCACTAACTGCGTCACAAAACTTGGTGACGGAGGTTTGCATGGCGTACCATCAATACAATAACGACTTCACATTGCGATCATGGATGATGTGCATGTCGTAGGACCTAATGTGCTTTTGGCGCGTGAAACAAATCATGCACACGTTGCCAGAAGAGCTCCCTTCTGCTCTTGCCTATCAAATCCGTGGATACTAGCAACCACACATCATACAACAACTGATCCTCCATGGTCGAGTACTCCAGCATCCTTTGTACTCTGAGAAACGACATGGCGCTCCAAAATAAGCTCAACGGAATTTGGCAGAAGACCTGCCGGACATGGTGTCCACCATTGATGTCGTATACAGGGGGCAGAGTGTACTTACCTGCGAAAGGGTCCTAGGTGGACGGCACCATCATAAAACACGAGCTAGCGCGTCGGTGCTAGTTGTGGATGTCCAACAATGCATGTGTGGCGGCCAGAGCGGTATAGCGCAGACGTCGAAGGAATGCAAAACAAGGGGGAACAAGTGTTGGAAATATGCCCTAGAGGCAATAATAAAAGTATTATTATATTTCCTTGTTCATGATAATTGTCTTTTATTCATGCTATAACAGTATTATCCGGAAATCGTAATACACGTGTGAATACATAGACCACAATATGTCCCTAGTGAGCCTCTAGTTGACTAGCTCGTTGTGATCAACAGATAGTCATGGTTTCCTGGCTATGGACATTGGATGTCGTTGATAACGGATCACATCATTAGGAGAATGATGTGATGGACAAGACCCAATCCTAAGCATAGCACAAAGATCGTAGTTCGCTTGCTAGAGCTTTTCCAATGTCAAGTATCTCTTCCTTAGACCATGAGATCGTAACTCCCGGATACCGTAGGAGTGCTTTGGGTGTATCAAACGTCACAACGAATCGGGTGACTATAAAGGTGCATTACGGTATCTCCGAAAGTGTTTTTGGGTTGACACGGATCGAGATCGATTTGTCACTCCGTAAACGAAGAGGTATCTCTGGGCCCACTCGGTAGGACATCATCATAATGTGCACAATGTGACCAAGGGGTTGATCACGGGATGATGTGTTGTGGAATGAGTAAAGAGACTTGCCGGTAACGAGATTGAACAAGGTATCGGTATACCGACGATCGAATCTCGGAAAGTATAATACCGCCGCACAAAGGGAATTGTATACGGATCGATTGAGTCCTTGACATCATGGTTCATCCGATGAGATCATCGTGGAACATGTAGGAGCCAACATGGGTATCCAGATCCCGCTGTTGGTTATTGACCGAGAACGCCTCGGTCATGTCTACATGTCTCCCGAACCCGTAGGGTCTACACACTTAAGGTTCGATGACGCTAGGGTTATAAAGGAAGTTTGTATGTGGTTACCGAATGTTGTTGGTCCGGATGAGATCCCGGACGTCACGAGGAGTTCGGAATGGTCCGGAGGTAAAGATTTATATATGGAAGTCCTATTTTGGCCACCGGAAAATGTTCGGGATTTTTCGGTATTGTACCGGGAAGGTTCTAGAAGGTTCCGGAGTGGGGCCCACCTGCATGGGGGGACCCACATGAACGTGGGTAGCGGGGGAAAGGCCCCACACCCCTGGTCAAGGCGCACAAAGATCCCCCCTTAGAAGGAATAAGATCATATCCCGAAGGGATAAGATCGAGATCCCTAAAAAAAGGGGGATAACAATCGGTGGGGAAGGAAATGATGGGATTTCTTTCCTCCCACCTTGGCCAACGCCCCAATGGACTTGGAGGGCAAGAAACCAGCCCTCCACCCCTATATATAGTGGGAGGCGCATGGGAACTTCACACGAAGTTCTGGCGCAGCCCTCCCCCTCTCCCAAGTCATCCTCCTCTCCCGGTGCTTGGCGAAGCCTGCAGATTGCCACGCCCTCCATCACCACCATGCCGTTGTGCTGCTGCTGGATGGAGTCTTCTCAACCTCTCCTCTCTCCTTGCTGGATCAAGGCATGGGAGACGCCACCGGCTGTACGTGTGTTGAACGCGGAGGTGCCGTCCGTTCGGCACTAGGATCTCCGGTGATTTGGATCACGACGAGTACGACTCCTTCAACCCCATTCTCTTGAACGCTTCCGCTTAGTGATCTACAAGGGTATGTAGATGCACTCTCCTTCCCCTCGTTGCTGGTTTCTCCATAGATAGATCTTGGTGACACGTAGGAAAATTTTGAATTTCTGCTCGCTCCCCAACAAAGGCATCATGAGCTAGGTCTATTGCGTAGATTCTTTGCACGTAGAACACAAAGTAGTTGTGGGCGTTGATTTTGTTCAATATGCTTACCGTTACTAGTCCAATCTTGTTTCGACGGTATTGTGGGATGAAGCGGCCCGGACCGACCTTACACGTACACTTACGTGAGACAAGTTCCACCGATTGACATGCACTTGGTGCATAAGGTGGCTAGCGGGTGCCGGTCTCTCCCACTTTAGTCGAACGGATTCGATGAAAAGGGTCCTTATGAAGGGTAAATAGCAATTGGCATATCACGTTGTGGTTTTGCGAGGTAAGAAACGTTTTGCTAGAAACCCATAGCAGCCACGTAAAACATGCAACAACAATTAGAGGACGCCTAACTTGTTTTTGCAGGTATGCTATGTGATGTGATATGGCCAAGAAGAATGTGATGAATGATATGTGATGTATGAGATTGATCATGTTCTTGTAATAGGAATCACGACTTGCATGTCGATGAGTATGACAACAGCAGGAGCCATAGGAGTTGTCTTAATTTATTGTATGACCTGCGTGTCATTGAACAACGCCATGTAATTACTTTACTTTATTGCTAACCGTAGCCATAGTAGTAGAAGTAATAGTTGGCGAGATAACTTCATGAAGACACGATGATGGAGATCATGATGATGGAGATCATGGTGTCATGCGGTGACGATGATGATCATGGAGCCCGAAGATGGAGATCAAAGGAGCAAAATGATATTGGCCATATCATGTCACTATTTGATTGCATGTGATGTTTATCATGTTTATGCATCTTGTTTACTTAGAACGACGGTAGTAAATAAGATGATCCTTACAAAAATTTCAAGAAGTGTTCTCCCTAACTGTGCACCGTTGCTAAAGTTCGCCGCTTCTAAGCAGACGTGATGATCGGGTGTGATGGATTCTTACGTTCACATACAACGGTGTAAGACAGATTTACACACGCCAAACACTTAGGGTTAACTTGACGAGCCTAGCATGTACAGACATGGCCTCGAACACGAGAGACCGAAAGGTCGAGCATGATTCAGATAGTAGATACGATCAACATGAAGATGTTCACCGATGATGACTAGTCCGTCTCACGTGATGATCGGACACGGCCTAGTTGACTCGGATCATGTAATCACTTAGATGACTAGAGGATGTCTATCTGAGTGGGAGTTTATAAGATGAACTTAATTATCCCGAACATAGTCAAAAGATCTTTGCAAATTATGTCGTGGCTCGCGCTTTAGTTCCACTGCTTAGATATGTTCCTAGAGAAAATATAGTTGAAAGTTGACATGAGCGATTATGCGACAAGAGAAAGCTTATGTCTTTAATGCACCGCCACGGTGTCTGAACCCCAAACGTCGCTTGTGGATGTTGCGAACATCGGACATACACGCTTTTGATAACTACGTGATAGTTCGCTTAAACGGTTTAGAATTGAGGCACCAAAGACGTTTTGAAACATCGCGAACATATGAGATGTTTCGAGGGCTGAAATTGGGATTTCAGGCTCGTGCCACGCCAAGAGGTATGAGACCTCCGACGATTTTCTTAGCCGGCAAACTAAGGGAGAAAAGCTCAATCGTTGAGCTTGTGCTCAGATTGTCTGAGTGCAACAATCACTTGAATCGAGTGGGAGTTGATCTTCCAGATGAGATAGTGATGTTTCTCCAAAGTCATTGCCACCAAGCTGCTAGAGCTTCGTGATGAACTATAACATATCAAGGATAGATATGATGATCCTTGAGGTATTCGCGATGTTTGACACCATGAAAGTAGAAATCAAGAAGGAGCATCAATTGTTGATGGTTGGTGAAACCACTTGTTTCAAGAAGGGCAAGGGCAAGAAGGGATACTTCATGAAATGGCAAATCAGCTGCTGCTCTAGTGAAGAAACCCAAGGTTGAACCCAAGCCCGAGACTAAGTGCTTCTGTAATAAGGGGAACAACCACTGGAGCGAAATTACCCTAGATACTTGGTAGATGAGAAGGCTGGCAAGGTCGATAGAAGTATATTGGATATACATTATGTTAATGTGTACTTTACTAGTACTCCTAGTAGCACCAGGGTATTAGATACCGGTTCGGTTGCTAAGTGTTAGTAACTCAAATAAAAGCTACGGAATAAACGGAGACTAGCTAAAGGTGAGTGACGATATGTGTTGGAAGTGTTTCCAAGGTTGATGTGATCAAGCATCGCACGCCCCTCTACCATCGAGATTTGGTGTTTGCGCTGAGCATAGACATGATTGGATTATGTCTATCGCAATACGCTTATTCATTTAAGGAGAATAATGGTTACTCTATTTATTTGAATAATACCTTCAATGGTCTTGCACCTAAAGAAATGGTTTATTGAATCTCGATCGTAGTGATACACATTTTCATGCCAAAAGATATAAGATAGTAATGATAGTACCACTTACTTGTGGCACTCGCCATGTAAGTCATATTGGTGTAAAAGCATGAAGAAGCTCCATGTTGATGGATCTTTGGACTCACTCGCTTTTGAAAAGTTTGAGACATGCGAACCATGTCTATTGGTGTATACGCATGAAGAAACTCCATGCAGATGGATCGTTTGGACTCACTTGATTTTGAATCACTTGAGATATTCAAATCATACCACATGGGCAAGATGATTAAAAAGCCTCGTGTTTCAGTAAAATGGAACAAGATAGCAACTTGTTGGAAGTAACATATTTTGATGTGTGCAGTCCAATGAGTGCTGAGGCATGCAGTGAATATCGTTATGTTCTTACTTCACAAATGATTCGAGTAGATGTAGAGTATATTTACTTGATGAAACACAAGTCTGAATTATTGAATGGTTCAAGTAATTTCAGAGTGAAGTTGAAGATCATCGTGACAAGAGGATGAAATGTCTATGATATGATCATAGAGATGAGTATCTGAGTTACGAGCTTTGGCACGCAATTAAGACATTGTGGAAATCGTTTCACAATTAATACCGCCTGGAACACCATAGTTTGATGGTGTGTCCGAACATCATAGTTGCACCCTATTGGATATGGTGCGTACCATGATATCTCTTATCGAATTACCACTATCGTTTATGGGTTAGGCATTAGAGACAACCACATTCACTTTAAATACGGCACCACGTAATTCCGTTGAGATGACACCGTATGAACTATGGTTTAGAGAAACCTAAGCTGTCATTTCTTAAATGTTTGGGGCTGCGACGCTTATGTGGAAAAGTTTCAGGTTGATAAGCTCGAACCCATAGCGGATAAAATGCATCTTCATAGGACACCCAAAACAGTTGGGTATACCTCCTAATTCTGATCCGAAAGCAATATGGATTGTTTCTTGAATCGGGTCCTTTCTCGAGGAAAAGTTTGTCTCGAAAAGTTGAGTGGGAGGATGGTGGAGACTTGATATGGTTATTGAACCATTACTACAACTAGTGTGTAGCAGGCACGTGAAGTTGTTCTGTGGCACCTACACCAATTGAAGTAGAAGCTATGATAGTGATCATGAAACTTGGATCAAGTCACTACCGCACCTCGTAGGGTGACAAGGATGCGTACTGCTTAAGAGTGGTATAGTAATCCTGTCTTGAAGGTCATGTTGCTAGACAACAACGAACCTACGAGCTATGGAGAAGCAATGGTGGGCCCAAATTCCGACAAATGGCTAGAAGCCATGAAATCCGAGATAGGATCCATGTATCAGAACAAAGCATGGACTTTGGTGGACTTGCCCGATGATCAGCAAGCCATTGAGATAAATGGATCTTTAAGAAGAAGACGGACGTGGACGGTAATGTCACCGTCTATGAAGCTCGACTTGTGGCGAAGAGTTTTTCACAAGTTCAAAGAGTTGACTACGATGTGATTTTCTCATCCGTAGCGATGCTTAAGTCCGTCGGAATCATGTTAGCATTAGCTGCATTTATGAAATATGGCAAATGGATGTCAAAACGAGTTTCCTTACCAGTGTTCGTAAGGAAAGGTTGTATGTGATACAATCAGAAAGTTTTTGTCGATCCTAAGGATGCTAAAAGGTATGCTGGCTCCAGCGATTCTTCAAAGGACTGGAGTAAGCATCTTGGAGTTGGAATATGTACTTTGATAAGATGATCAAAGATTTTGGGTTTATACAAAAGTTTATGAGAAACTTGTATTTCCAAAGAAGTGAGTGGGAGCACTATATAATTTCTGATGAGTATATGTTATTGACATATTGTTGATCAGAAATGATGTGGAATTTCTGGAAAGCATATAGGGTTATTTGAAAAGTGTTTTTTCAATGGAAAACCTGGATTAGGCTACTTGAACAATAAGCATCAAGATCTATAAGATAGATCAAAATGCTTAATAGTACTTTCAAATGAGCACGTATCTTGACATGATCTTGAAGGTGTTCAAGATGGATCAGTCAAGAAGGAGTTCTTGCCTGAGTTGAAAGGTATGAAGTTAAGACTTAAAGCTCGACCACAGCAGAAAAGAGAGAAAGGACGAAGGTCGTCCCCTATGTTTCAGACGTAGGCTCTATAGTATGCTATGCTGTGTACCGCACCGGAAGTGTGCCTTGCCATGAGTGAGTCAAGGGGTACAAGAATGATCCAGGAATGGATCATTGGACAGCGGTCAAAATTGTCCTTGAAGTAAATAAGGACATGTTTCTCGATTATGGAGGTGATAAAGAGTTCGGCGTAAAGGGTTACGTCGATGCAAGCTTTAACACCTATCCGAGTGACTCTGAGTAGCAAACCGGATACGTATAGTGGAGCAACCATTTGGAATAGCTCCAAGTGGAGCATGTAAGCAGCATTTACAATATGACCTAGAAATTTGCAAAGCACACACGGATCTGAAAGGTTCAGACCCGTTGACTAAAACCTCTCTCACAAGCAAAACATGATCAAACCCCAGAACTCATTTGATGATGTTGGTCACATGGCGATGTGACCTATGAGTGTTAATCACATGGCGATGTGAAATAGATTATTGACTCTAGTGCAAGTGGGAGACTGTTGGAAATATGCCCTAGAGGCAATAATAAAAGTATTATTATATTTCCTTGTTCATGATAATTGTCTTTTATTCATGCTATAACTGTATTATCCGGAAATCGTAATACACGTGTGAATACATAGACCACAATATGTCCCTAGTGAGCCTCTAGTTGACTAGGTCGTTGTGATCAACAGATAGTCATGGTTTCCTGGCTATGGACATTGGATGTCGTTGATAACGGGATCACATCATTAGGAGAATGATGTGATGGACAAGACCCAATCCTAAGCATAGCACAAAGATCGTGTAGTTCGTTTGCTAGAGCTTTTCCAATGTCAAGTATCTCTTCCTTAGACCATGAGATCGTAACTCCGGATACCGTAGGAGTGCTTTGGGTGTATCAAACGTCACAACGAATCGGGTGACTATAAAGGTGCATTACAGGTATCTCCAAAAGTGTTTTTGGGTTGACACGGATCGAGATCGGGATTTGTCACTCCGTAAACGGAGAGGTATCTCTGGGCCCACTCGGTAGGACATCATCATAATGTGCACAATGTGACCAAGGGGTTGATCACGGATGATGTGTTGCGGAACGAGTAAAGAGACTTGCCGTAACGAGATTGAACAAGGTATCGGTATGCCGACGATCGAATCTCGGAAAGTATAATACCGCTAGACAAAGGGAATTGTATACGGATCGATTGAGTCCTTGACATCGTGGTTCATCCGATGAGATCATCGTGGAACATGTGGGAGCCAACATGGGTATCCAGATCCCGCTGTTGGTTATTGACCGAGAACGTCTCGGTCATGTCTACATGTCTCCCGAACCCGTAGGGTCTACACACTTAAGGTTCGATGACGCTAGGGTTATAAAGGAAGTTTGTATGTGGTTACCGAATGTTGTTCGGAGTCCCGGATGAGATCCCGGACGTCACGAGGAGTTCAGGAATGGTCCGGAGGTAAAGATTTATATATGGGAAGTCCTATTTTGGCCACCGGAAAATGTTCGGGATTTTTCGGTATTGTACCAGAAAGGTTCTAGAAGGTTCCGGAGTGGGGCCCACCTACATGGGGGGGCCCACATGAACGTGGGTAGTGGGGGAAAGGCCCCACACCCCTGGTCAAGGCGCACCAAGATCCCCCCTTAGAAGGAATAAGATCATATCCCGAAGGGATAAGATCGAGATCCCTAAAAAAAGGGGGATAACAATCGGTGGGGAAGGAAATGATGGGATTTCTTTCCTCCCACCTTGGCCAACGCCCCAATGGACTTGGAGGGCAAGAAACCAGCCCCTCCACCCCTATATATAGTGGGGAGGCGCATGGGAACTTCACACGAAGTTCTGGCGCAGCCCTCCCCCTCTCCCAAGTCCTCCTCCTCTCCCGCGGTGCTTGGCGAAGCCCTGCAGGATTGCCACGCTCCTTCATCACCACCATGCCGTTGTGTTGCTGCTGGATGGAGTCTTCCTCAACCTCTCCCTCTCTCCTTGCTGGATCAAGGCATGGGAGACGTCACCGGGCTGTACGTGTGTTGAACGCGGAGGTGTCGTCCGTTCGGCACTAGGATCTCCGGTGATTTGGATCACGACGAGTACGACTCCTTCAACCCCGTTCTCTTGAACGTTTCCGCTTAGCGATCTACAAGGGTATGTAGATGCACTCTCCTTCCCCTCGTTGCTGGTTTCTCCATAGATAGATCTTGGTGACACGTAGGAAAATTTTGAATTTCTGCTACGTTCCCCAACAACAAGCACTACAAGAATCAACTAATTTGCCGTTTGTGGAGCTCTTTGCGTTAGTTTTTCGTCGAGACTGAGGGAAAAGACCACTTTTTGTCTTCGGCTGCTGACGACAATGAACGACTAGCGATCGTCTGTTTTTTTATAGACGACAAAGAGCTCCCTTTGCCATCTGTTTTAGAGACAGCAAAGAGAAAACACACCTCGCGGATCGATGACGTGCAAGGACAGCCACCCCCACCACGCACGCACACACGCCCCGGCCCGACCCCATCCTACATGTGCTCTCCCTCTCTCTTTCTCTTCTCTCTACACTGCCGCACCACCTTGCCCCCGCCTTCTCCCATCTCCTGCCCCTGCTCCTCCTCCGCCCCAGTGAGTCGCGCCCTCGCCCGGCCATCTCCAGCGCCGCCCCTCCCGGCCATCTCTGGCGCCGCCCCTCCAGGCCATCTCTGGTACCGCCCTCCTGGACATCACGTGCGCCGCCCCACCCGACCATCTCGGTTGCCGCCCCTCCCGCCCATCTTAGTGCCACCTCTCTGGCCATCTCTGGCTATCGCTAACGAGGAGTGAAAGAGAGAGAGAGAGAGAGAGAGAGAGAGCGCGGAGCTTCGGTGTGGTAGTCGGTGGCCGGTGGAGCTATGGGCAGCCTGCATTTTACCAATTTCTTTGGCGTTTTTGGTTGTCACAGCTCTAGAATTGATTGTAAATAGTTGAATTGAAGTATACATGCATCATGTTTAATTTTAAGGCAAATTTGAAGTTGAAGAAATTCTCAAGCCTCAGAAACTTCTAAAAATGATGAAATTTAAAATCATCTTCAAACAAGTCCAAGAAAATGTTCCTGTTAAACTTTAAAAATGCTAGCAAGAACAAAATTCAAGCCAATATTTTTGCTGGCTAAAAATCATTTATTTTGGGCCTTTGAATTAATTCATAGCTATTTAAATTGGAGTTATATTTGCTACTAAATCTATATAATTCCAATAATTCTGCAATTTCCCATGTGGCTCTCGGTTAATCCATTTGATCCACATATTTAATTTCAGGAATTCTAAAAAAATGATTTGATGTTGAAATCAAATCAAAACAGAATAAAACAAAATTGAAAATAGGAAATAAAAAAGTGGAAAACCTTACCTAACTTACCTTTGTCCCGGTACTGTGCAACCCACAAGGCCTAGCTGCCAGTCGTCGTTCTCCTCTTGACAGAAGGACGCGAGGGTGTGTGCCCGCGGCTCGTCGGCACACGCACGGCCACCTCCTGCTTCCCCGGGGCGCATCGAGCCTTCCAACCGTGCCACGGAGACACCTAGTCCCCCTCTCTCTTACCCCCTCGCAGCTTTCTCCTTCACCTCACCCGGCCCTCTCTCTCTCGCCCAGCCGAACGAGCCCATCGCCGCCACTTGTCGTTGTCGTGCCCATCGTGCCCAAACACCATATCCTTCAGCTCCATCATACTTTGGAGCTTCCCCAAGCATCAGATTGAGAGCCCGGATGCACCACAGCGACGCCATCGCCATCTTCTTAAACGCCAGCCACCGAAGCTCTCCAACGTCGATCCGTTATTAGGAGGCCTCTCTCGAGCCAACCAACCAGTTCCTCCGCCTCCCTGTGAGCCTCTGGTCATTTCCCCCACCCCCCTCCTCGTGTCGATTTCACGCTCCAGCCATAGATACACCGGAGCCGAGTGGTGCTCGCCGTCGGCCATGTCGCCGTCGTCGCTACTGCCTATGAAGCTCGCATCCGAGCCCGCCAACGTGCTTAACACACTCCCAGGAGCTGAGCACACCCACCAGCTCCTCCACCCGTACACCCTAGCGCCGAACCCGACCTTGCCGAACCTAGGTCACCCCAAGACCTTACCGCCGGGCTTAATTCCGGCCACCCCATAGACCTCCGAGACCACCCGATGATGCGCATGAGCGCAACCTCCCTATAGAACCCCTCCGTGTATTGAATGGGCTCCGGAGCAGCCGTCCTGGCGTGCCTCCGCTGTCAGTTGATGTCACCGGCGGTAAACCTCCGACCAGTTGACGTGTCCAATTAGTTTAGGGCTCATTACTAAAGGAAATATGCCCTAGAGGCAATAATAAAGTTGTTATTTTATATTTCCTTATTCATGATAAATGTTTATTATTCATGCTAGAATTGTATTAACCGGAAACTTGATACATGTGTGAATACACAGACAAAACACCGTGTCCCTAGTATGCCTCTACTAGACTAGCTCGTTGATCAAAGATGGTTAAGTTTCCTAGCCATGGACATTTGTTGTCATTTGATGAACGGGATCACATCATTAGGAGAATGATGTGATGGACAATACCCATCCATTAGCTTAGCATAATGATTGTTCAGTTTTATTGCTACTGCTTCCTTCATGTCAAATACATATTACTCCGACTATGAGATTACGCAACTCCCGGACACCGAAGGAATGCCTTGTGTGCGATCAAACGTCACAACGTAACTGGGTGATTATAAATATGCTCTATAGGTATCTCCGAAGGTGTTTGTTGGGTTGACATAGATCAATATTAGGATTTGTCACTCCGAGTATCGGAGAGGTATCTCTGGGCCCTCTCGGTAATGCACATCATATGAAGCCTTGCAAGCAATGTGACTAATGAGTTAGTTACGGGATGATGCATTACGGAACGAGTAAAGAGACTTGCCGGTAACGAGATTGAACTAGGTATGAAGATACCGACGATCGAATCTCGGGCAAGTAACATACCGATGACAAAGGGAATAACGTATGTTGACATTGCAGTTCGACCGATAAAGATCTTCGTAGAATATGTGGGAACAAATATGAGCATCCAGGTTCTGCTATCGGTTATTGACCGGAGAGGTGTCTCGGTCATGTCTACATAGTTCTCGAACCCGCACGCTTGACAATATGTATTATATGAGTTATGTGTTTTGGTGACCGAAGGTTGTTCGGAACCCCGAATGAGATCACGAAGATGATGAAGAGTCTCGAAATGGTCGAGAGGTAAATATTGATATATTGGAAGGTGGTATTCGGACACCGTAAGTGTTCCGAAATGTATCGGGTACATACCGGAGTACCGGAATCCCCCGGGGAAAGATATGGGCCATAGGAGGGAGGCTAACTAGCCCACAAGGGGCTGGCACGCCCCCCACAAGGGAGGAGGCCGAATTGGACTAGGGAACTGGGCGCGCCCCTTCCCTTCTCCTACTCCCTCTCCTTCCCCCTTTCCCCCTCCGATTAAAGGAAGGGGAGGGCGAATCCAACTAGAAGTCCAAGTGGGACTCGTAACACTTGGGGCGCACCTAGGGCCGGCCTCCTCTACCTCTCTCCTTTATATATGGGGGGCGCCCCTAGAACACACACACCAATTGCTCCAAGCCATGTGCGGCGCCTTCCTCCATAGTTTACGCCTTCGGTCATATTCACGCGGTGCTTATGTGAAGCCCTGCGCGGATCACATCACCATCACCGACACCATGCCGTCGTGCTGACGGAACTCATCTACTCCTTCGACCCTCTGCTGGATCAAGAGCTCGAGGGACGTCAACGTGTTGAACGTGTGCAGAACTCGGAGGTGTCGTAGGTTCGGTACTCGATCGGTCGGAACGAGAAGACGTTCGACTATATCAACCACGTTGAGCAAACGCTTCCGCTTTCGGTGTACGAGGGTACATGGACACACTCGCCCCCTATTGTTGCTATGCATCTCCTAGATAGATCTTGCGTGAGCGTAGGATTTTTTTTTGAAATTGCATGCTACATTTCCCAACAGTGGCATCCAAGCCAGGTCTATGCGTAGATAATATGCACGAGTAGAACACAAAGAGTTGTGGGCGGTGATCATCATACTGCTTACCACCAATGTCTTATTTTGATTCGGTGGTATTGTTGGTTGAAGCAGCCCGGACCAAACCTTACATGACCACGTTCATGAGACCGGTTGTTGGGGAACGTAGTAATTTAATAAATTTTCCTACGCACACGCAAGATCATGGTGATGCATAGCAACGAGAGGGGAGAGTGTTGTCCACGTACCCTCATAGACCGTAAGCGGAAGCGTTATCACAATGCGGTTGATGTAGTCGTACGTCTTCACGATCCGACCGATCCAAGTACCGAACGTACGGCACCTCCGAGTTCAGCACACGTTCAGCTCGATGATGATCCTCGGACTCCGATCCAGCAGGGTGTCGGGGATGAGTTCCGTCAGCACGACGGCATGGTGACGATGATGATGTTCTACCGACGCAGGGCTTCGCCTAAGCACCGCAACGATATGACCGAGGTGGAATATGGTGGAGGGAGGCACCGCACACGGCTAAGGAACGATCTTGAAGATCAACTTGTGTGTTCTAGGGTGCCCCTTGCCCCGTATATAAAGGAGGGAGGGGGAGGTGCGGCCGGCCCCCTAGGGGTGTGCCTGGAGGAGTCCTACTCCCACCGGGAGTAGGACTCCCCCCTCTTGCCTTGGTGGAGAAGGAAAGGGGGGAGGGGAAAGAGGAAAGGGGGGCGCCGCCCCCCTTCCTTGTCCTATTCAGACTAGGGGGGGAGGGGGCGCCCGGCCTGCCCTAGCCGGTCCTCTTCTCCCTCATGGCCCACTAAGGCCCATTAACCCCCGGGAGGGTTCCGGTAACCCCCCGGTGTTCCGGTAAAATCCCGATTTCACCCGGAACCATTCCGATATCCAAATATAGGCTTCCAATATATCAATCTTTATATATCTACCATTTCGAGACTCCTCGTCATGTCTGTGATCACATCCGGGACTCCGAACAATCTTCGGTACATCAAAACTTATAAACTCATAATAAAACTGTCATCGTAACGTTAAGCGTGCGGACCCTACGGGTTCGAGAACTACGTATACATGACCTAGAACTATTCTCGGTCAATAACCAATAGCGGAACCTGGATGCTCATATTGGCTCCTACATATTCTACGAAGATCTTTATCGGTCAAACCGCATAACAACATACGTTGTTCCCTTTGTCATCGGTATGTTACTTGCCCGAGATTCGATCGTCGGTATCCAATACCTAGTTCAATCTCGTTACCGGCAAGTCTCTTTACTCGTTACGTAATGCATCATTCCATAACTAACTCATTAGCTACATTGCTTGCAAGGCTTATAGTGATGTGCACTACCGAGAGGGCCCGAGATACCTCTCGACAATCGGAGTGATAAAACCTAATCTCAAATATGCCAACCCAACATGTACCTTCAGAGACACCAGAGCTCCTTTATAATCACCCGATTCGTTGCTAGACGCTTTGGTAGCACACAAAGTGTTCCTCCAAAAACGGAGTTGCATAATCTCATAGTTACAGGAACATGTATAAGTCATGAAGAAAGCAATAGCAACATACTAAACGATCAAGTGCTAGGCTAACGGAATGGGTCATGTCAATCACATCATTCTCCTAATGATGTGATCCCGTTAATCAAATGACAACTCATGTCTATGGCTAGGAAACTTAACCATCTTTGATTCGCGAGCTAGTCAAGTAGAGGCATACTAGTGACACTATGTTTGTCTATGTATTCACACATGTATTATGTTTCCAGTTAATACAATTCTAGCATGAATAATAAACATTTATCATGAAATAAGGAAATAAATAATAACTTTATTATTTCCTCTAGGGCATATTTCCTTCACCGGTTCCACCGACAAACATGCAACTAGTTTTGCATAAAGGTGGCTGGCGGGTGTCTATTTCTCCAACTTTAGTTGAGTCAAATTTGACTGTTGCCGGTCCTTTTGAAAGTTAAAACAGCAAACTTGATAAATCACCGTTATGGTTTTGTGCCGTAGGTAAGAACGATTCTTGCTAGAAGCCCATAGCAGCCACATAAAACTTGCAACAACAAAATAGAGGACATCTAACTTGTTTTTGCAGGGCATGTTGTGATGTGATATGGTCAAGACATGATGTGATATACGTTGTTGTATGAGATGATCATGTTTTGTAGAAGTTATCAGCAACTGGCAGGAGCCTTATGGTTGTCGCTTTATTGTATGAAATACAAACGCCATGTAATTGCTTTACTTTACCACTAAGCGGTAGCGATAGTCGTAGAAGCAATAGTTGGCGAGACGACCACGACGCTACGATGGAGATCAAGGTGTCAAGCTAGTGACAATGGAGATCATTATGTTGCTTTGGTGATGGAGATCAAAGCACAAGATGATGATGGCCATATCATCACATATTTTGATTGCATGTGATGTTTATCTTTATGCATCTTATTTTGCTTAGTACGATGGTAGCATTATAAGATGATCCCTTAACTAAATTTCAAGGTATAAGTGTTCTCCCCAAGTATGCATCATTGCGAAAGTTCTTCGTGTTGAGACACCACATGATGATCGGGTGTGATAGACTCTATGTTCAAATACAACGGGTGCAAGCCAGTTTTGCACATGCGGAATACTTGGGTTAAACTTGACGAACCTAGCATGTATAGACATGGCCTCAGAACACTGGAGATCAAAAGGTCGAACATGAATCATATAGTGGATATGATCAACATAGAGATGTTCACCATTGATGACTACTCCATCTCATGTGATGATCAGACATGGTTTAGTTGATTTGGATCACGTATCATTTAGATGCCTTGAGGGATGTCTATCTAAGTGGGAGTTCTTAAGTAATATGATTAACTGAACTTAAATTATCATGAACTTAGTCTTGATAGTTTTTGCATATCTATGTTGTAGATCAATGTCCCGTGCTACTGTTCCCTTTAATTTTAATGTGTTCCTAGAGAAAGCTAAGTTGAAAGATGATGGTAGCAACTACACGGACTGGGTCCGTAACTTGAGGATTATCCTCATTGCTGCACAGAAGAATTATGTCCTTGATGCACTGCTAGGTGTACCACCCACCCCAGCAACTGCAGACATTGTGAATGTATGGCAGTCACGTGTTGATGACTACTCGTTAGTTTAGTGTGCCATGCTTTACGGCTTAGAATCGGGACTTCAAAGACGTTTTAAACTTCATGGAC
Organism: Aegilops speltoides; assembly: GCA_021437245.1. Classification (NCBI taxonomy): domain Eukaryota; kingdom Viridiplantae; phylum Streptophyta; class Magnoliopsida; order Poales; family Poaceae; genus Aegilops; species Aegilops speltoides. The sequence continues at coordinate 317,442,829 of CM038145.1, read as the reverse complement.
CATATGAGATGTTCCAAGAGTTGAAGTTAATATTTCAAGCAAATGCCCGAGTTGAGAGATATGAAGTCTCCAAGAAGTTCTATGGCGGCAAGATGGAGGAGAACCGTTCTGTTAGTGAGCACATACTCAGAATGTCTAGGTACCATAATCACTTGACTCAGCTGGGAGTTAATCTTCCAGATGATTGTGTCATTGACAAAGTTCTTCAGTCAATGCCACCAAGCTACAAAGGCTTCGTGATGAACTACAATATGCAAGGGATGGAAAAGACTATTCCCGAGCTCTTCGCAATGCTAAAGGTTGCGGAGGTAGAAATCAAGAAGGAGCATCAAGTGTTGATGGTTAACAAGACCACTAGTTTCAAGAAGAAGGGCAAGGGTAAGAAGGGGAACTTCAAGAAGAATGATAAGCAAGTTGTCACTTCCGGGAAGAAACCCAAAGCTGGACCCAAGCTTGAAACTGAGTGCTTCTACTGCAAAGGGACTGGTCACTGGAAATGGAACTGCCCCAAGTATTTGGCGGATAAGAAGCATGGCAAAGTGAACAAAGGTATATTTGATATACATGTTATTGATGTGTACCTTACTAATTCTCGTAGTAGTGCCTGGGTATTTGATATCGGTTCAGTTGCTCATATTTGTAACTCGAAACAGGGACTACGGATCAAACAGAGATTGGCTAAGGACGAGGTGACGATGCGCGTCGGGAATGGTTCCAAGGTCGATGTGATCGCCGTCGGCACACTACCTCTACATCTACCTTCGGGATTAGTTTGACCTGAATAATTGTTATTCGGTGCCAATGTTGAGCATGAACATTATATCTGGATCTTGTTTAGTGCGAGACGGTTATTCATTTAAATCAGAGAATAATGGTTGTTCTATTTATATGAGTAATATCTTTTATGGTCATGCACCCTTGAAGAGTGGTCTATTTCTGTCGAATCTTGATCGTGGTGATACACATATTCATAATATTGATGCCAAAAGATGCAAAGTTGATAATGATAGTGCAACTTATTTGTGGCACTGTCGTTTGGGTCATATTGGTGTAAAGCACATGAAGAAACTCCATGCAGATGGACTTTTGGAATCACTTGATTATGAATCATTTGATACTTGCGAACCATGCCTTATGGGCAAGATGACTAAAACTCCGTTCTCCGGAACAATGGAGCGAGCTAATGACTTATTGGAAATAATACATACCGATGTATGTGTCCAATGAGTGTTGAGGCTTGTGGTGGGTATCGTTATTTTCTGACCTTCACAGATGATTTGAGCAGATATGGGTATATCTACTTAATGAAACACAAGTCTGAAACATTTCAAAAGTTCAAAGAATTTCAGAGTGAAGAGGAGAATCATCGTAACAAGAAAATAAAGTTTCTGCGATCTGATTGTGGAGGTGAATATTTGAGTTACCAGTTTGGCATGGAACACCACAGTGTAATGGTGTGTCCAACAGTGACATCCGAGCCAGGTCTACGTGTAGATGTTATATGCACGAGTAAAACACAAAGAGTTGTGGGCGATAATAGTCATACTACTTACCACCAACGCCTTACTTTGATTTGGCGGTGTTGTTGGATGAAGCGGCCCGGACCCACATTACATGACCGCGTTCATGAGACTGGTTTTACCAACGTGCTTTTGCACATAGGTGTCTAGCGGGTGTCTGTTTCTCCAACTACGGTCGGTCCTTGTTGAAGGTTAAAACAACACACTTGACGAAAAATCGTTGTGGTTTTGATGCATAGGTAAGAACGGTTCTTGCTAGAAGCCCGTAGCAGCCACGTAAAACTTGCAACAACAAAGTAGAGAACGTCTAACTTGTTTTTGCAGGGCTTGCTGTGATGCGATATGGTCAAGACATGATGTGATATAAATTGTTATATGAGATGATCATGTTTTGTTACAAAGTTATCGGCAACTGGCAGGAGCCATATGGTTGTCGCTTTATTGTATGCAATGCAATCGCCATGTAATTGTTTTACTTTATCACTAAGTGGTAGAGATAGTCGTAGAAGCAATAGTTGGTGAGACGACAATGATCCTACGATGGAGATCAAGGTGTCGCGCCGGTGATGATTTAGATCATGACGATGCTTCGGTGATGGAGATCATGAGCACAAGACGATGATGGCCATATCATGTCACATATTTTGGTTGCATGTGATGTTTATCTTTTATGCATCTTATTTTGCTTAGTACGGCAATAGCATTATAGGATGATCCCTTACTAAATTTCAATGTATAAGTGTTCTCCCTGAGTATGCGCCGTTGCTACAGTTCGTTGTGTCGAGACACCACATGATGATCGGGTGTGATAAGCTCTACGTTCACATACAACGGGTGCAAGCCAGCTTTGCACACGCAGAATACTCGGGTTAAAATTGACGAGCCTAGCATATGCAGATATGGCCTCGGAACACCGAGACCAAAAGGTCGAATGTGAATCATATAGTAGATATGATCAACATAGTGATGTTCACCATTGGAAGCTACTCCATCTCACGTGATGATCGGACATGGTTTAGTTGATTTGGATCACGTGATCATTTATGTCTATCTAAGTGAAAGTTCTTAGGTAATATGATTAACTGAACTTTAATTTATCATGAACTTAGTCCTGATAGTTATTTTGCATGTCTATGTTATTGTAGATCAATGGCCCGTGCTACTGTTCCTTTGAATTTTAATGCGTTCCTAGAGAAAGCTAAGTTGAAAGATGATGGTAGCAACTACACGGACTGGATCCTTAACTTGAGGATTATCCTCATTGCTGCATAGAAGAATTACGTTCTGGAAGCACCGCTGGGTGCCAGGCCTGCTGCAGATGCTACTGATGATGTTAAGAATGTCTAGCAGAGAAAAGCTGATGACTACTCAATAGTTCAGCGTGCCATGCTTTACGGCTTAGAATCGGGACTTCAAAGACGTTTTGAACATCATGGAGCATATGAGATCTTCCAAGAGTTGAAGTTAATATTTCAAGCAAATGCCCGAGTTGGGAGATATGAAGTCTCCAACAAGTTCTATAGCTGCAAAATGGAGGAGAATAGTTCTGTCAGTGAACACGTACTCAGAATGTCTGGCTACCATAACCACTTGACTCAACTGGGAGTTAATCTTCCTGATGATAGTGTCATTGACAGAGTTCTTTAATCACTACCACCAGGGTATAAAGGCTTCATGACGAACTATAATATGCAAGGGATGAACAAGACTATTCCCGAGCTCTTTGCGATGCTAAAGGCTACGGAGGTAGAAATCAAAAAGGAGCATCAAGTGTTGATGGTCAACAAGACCACTAGTTTCAAGAAAAAAGGCAAAGGGAAGAAGGGGAACTTCAAGAAGAATAGGAAGAAAGTTGCTGCTCAAGAGAAGAAACCCAAGTCTGGACCTAAGCCTAAAACCGAGTGCTTCTACTACAAAGGGACTGGTCACTGGAAGCGGTACTGCCCCAAGTATTTGACGGATAAGAAGGATGGCAAAGTGAAAGGTATATTTGATATACATGTTATTGATGTGTCCCTTACTAATGCTGGTAGTAGCACCTAGGTATTTGATACTGGTTTTGTTGCTCACATTTGCAACTCGAAACAGGGGCTATGGATTAAACGAACATTGGCTAAGTACAAGGTGACGATGCGCGTGGGAAATGGTTCCAAGGTCGATTTGATCGTCGTCGGCACGCTACCTCTACATCTACCTTCATCATTAGTTTTAGACCTAAATAATTGTTATTTGGTGCCAGCGTTGAGCATGAACATTATATCTAGATCTTGTTTGATGTGAGACGGTTATTCATTTAAATCAGATAATAATGGTTGTTCTATTTATATGAGTAATATCTTTTATGGTCATGCACCCTTGTTGAGTGGTCTATTTTTGTTGAATCTCGATCGTGACGATACACATGTTCATAATATTGAAGCCAAAAGATGCAAAGTTGGTAATAATAGTGCAACTTATTTGTGGCACTGCCGTTTCGGTGCTATCGATGTAAAGCGCATGAAGAAACTCCATGCTGATGGACTTTTGGAATCACTTGATTATGAATCACTTGGTGCTTGCGAACCGTGCCTCATGGGCAAGATGACTAAAACTCCGTTCTCCGGAACAATGGAACGAGCTACTGACTCATTGGAAATAATACATACCGATGTATGCGGTCTAATGAGTGTTGAGGCTCGTGGCAGGTCTCGTTATTTACTTACCTTCACAGATGATTTGAGCAGATATGGTTATATCTACTTAATGAAGCATAAGTCTGAAACATTTGAAAAGTTCAAAGAATTTCAGAGTGAAGTGGAAAATCATCGTAACAAGAAAATAAAGTTTCTACGATTTGATCGTGGAGGAGAATATTTGAGTTACGAGTTTGGTCTTCATTTGAAACAATGTGGAATAGTTTCACAACTTACGCCACCTGGAACACCACAGCGAAATGGTGTTTCCGAACGTCGTAACCATACTTTATTGGATATGGTGTGATCTATGATGTCTCTTACTGATTTACTACTATCATTTTGGGGCTATGCTTTAGAAACGGCTGCATTCACTTTAAATAGGGCACCGTCAAAATCCGTTGAGACGACACCTTATGAACTGTGGTTTGGCAAGAAACCAAAGTTGTCATTTCTTAAAGATTGGGGCTGCGATGCTTATCTCAAAAAGCTTCAACCTGATAAGCTCGAACCCAAATCGGAGAAGTGCATCTTCATAGGGTACCCAAAGGAAACTATTACGTACACTTTCTATCACAGATCTGAAGGCAAGATATTTGTTGCTAAGAATGGATCCTTTCTAGAGAAGGAGTTTTTCTCGAAAGAAGTGAGTGGGAGGAAAGTAGAACTTGATGTGGTAATTGTACCTTCTCCCTTATTGGAAAGTAGTTCATCACATAAACCAGTTCAAGTGATTCCTACACCAATTAGTGATGAAGTTAATGATGATGATCATGAAACTTCAGATAAAGTTACTACCAAACCTCGTAGGTCTTCCAGAGTGAGATCCGCACCAGAGTGGTACGGTAATACTGTTCTGGAAGTCATGTTACTAGACCATGGTGAACCTACGAACTATGGAAGCGATGATGAGCCCAGATTCCGCAAAATGGCTTGAGGCCATGAAATCTGAGATGGGATCCATGTATGAAAGAAAAGTGTGGACTTTGGTGGACTTGCCTGATGATCGATAAGCCATAGAAAATAAATGGATCTTCAAGAAGAAGACTGACGCTGACGGTAATGTTACTCTCTGCAAAGCTCGACCTGTTGCAAAGGGTTTTTGACAAGTTCAAGGAGTTGACTACGATGAGACTTTCTCACCCGTAGCAATGCTTAAGTCCGTCTAAATCATGTTAGCAATTGCCGCATTGTATGATTATGAAATTTGGCAGATGGATGTCAAAACTGCATTCCTGAATGGATTTCTGGAAGAAGAGTTGTATATGATGCAACTAGAAGGTTTTGTCGATCCAAAGGGCGCTAACAAAGTGTGCAAGCTCCAGCGATCCATTTATGGACTGGTGCAAGCCTCTCGGAGTTGGAATAAACACTTTTTTGACAAAAAGGACAGTAGGGGGAAAACCCCTACTGTGATCACTTCATATATCTATATAAATGGGAGGTTTACATAGACATATCAGCTACAATACAAGGCACGGCCTATCCACCCGGGGGTGTGAATGTCCAGCTGGCTTAGAAGAGAGGAGAGGGCTATATTACAGAAGTATAACAGTTGATCAGAGCAGCTCTATGCGTTGCTTTAACCCTATGTTGCAGTAAGGACAAGTCTTCTTTGAATCTTGTGAGCCAAGAATCCACACTGGGAGCCAGTCCTCTGAAATGCTTGTTGTTTCTCTCCTTCCAAATGCTCCACACTACGATCAAAAATGTTTCATAAAAGAATGTGTTCGGCCATGTATCCTTAGTGGTTTGAAGAAGGTTGAGGCGGCAAAGGAACGTTGGCCAAACAATATTTAGTCTAGCCCAGCAGCTCTGCCTAAACGGGCAGGAGAAAACCATGTGATCCACAGTTCTTCAATGTGCTGGTCGCAGAGGATATAGTTGAAATCATTGCCAATATTGCAGTGTCTCCTCTTCAACATGTTGCGCGTGTTGAGTCTATCATGAAACAATAACCAGCCAAAAACTTTGATCTTCATTGTGCATTTGGATTTCCAGAGTTGACTGAAATCTTGATGCGCCACACCATCTCGAAAGTAGTTGTTGTAGTAATCTCTTAGTTTGTACAGCATGGCCCCCTAGGAATAATGCCAAACATCATGTGGAGAGGTCGAAGGAGATATCTACGTATGCTGTTCAATATCCTGGATCTCAGCAAGAGCCTGGGGAGAGACAGGAAGATGAAAGGTTGCATGCATGTCCATATTGGCCATTGCCTCCGCGACCAACACGTCCTCCTGCATGGCGAACGAGAAGGCCCGAGGGTGCAAGATTTGAAGCACTTCCTCTCTCCAGAGAACTTTCCAAAAAAGGGTCGAATTGCCATCTACCAGCTGAACCCGAGAAATTCCACGATAGATGGGGGCCGGCTTAAGAATGTCCTTCCACCAGAACGAGCCAACCGGGTCCACAGCAGTGGAATTTTGCCATCTTAGTGATTATCCCAGATGAGGTTGACCCAAGGCACATCGAGCCTGTTAAAGAATTTGTGAAGGAATTTCAAGAGCAACGCCTCATTGTGAATCTTTAGGTTTATCACCCCTAAACCACCATTTTTCTTTGGTCGACAAACCAAATCCCAAGCAGCCAAGGAGTTGCATTTGTCATCCTACTCAGTTTTCTTGGTCCAGAGACATTTGTGTCTAATCTTATCAAGGATCTCAATGAGCTTGGGAGGGAATTTGAGAGTGCACATGGAAAACACTAGAAGAGACGTGACTGATGCATTTAACCAAGAAAGCTTACCACCATACGTCATCATCGCAATGGTGGGAGTCAGCTGCCTTTCCAAGCGGCATACCAAGGGCATAAAATCTTGGATTGTAGGTCGAGTTGTGCCCAAGGGAAGGCCCACGTAGGTGAATGGCATAGAACCCACGGCACATCCGAAGACTCTAGCCAAATTAGTCGTGGAAGATGTATCAAGATTAATCGGGATCAACTTGGACTTGTGGAAATTAATTTTGAGGCCAATGGAGGAGGCATAATTAGACAGAATCTCCTTAACCAGCATGGCTTGTTGAATGCATCCAGGAAGGACAATGAGCGTGTCATCCGCATGTTGAAGAACCGGATAATCAGTCTGACCAATGCATGAAAAAGGTAGGGCAAGCTTGCCTTGACAAAACGCATCATTGATTGCGGCTTGAAGTAACTCCTCCGCAAGGACAAAGATAAGCGGAGAGAGAGGGTTTCCTTGATGAACCCCGCATTTGCATGGGAATTGTCGACCGGGCACGCCGTTCAAGAGGATAGAAGATCGGCCAGATGAGAAAAGGCAGTTAATCCAGGATATCCAACGGTCATTGAAGCCCATATGACGCATGATATTAATCATGGGCTCGTGCGCCACAGTGTCAAATGCCTTTGCAAAATCGAGCTTGAGAAGGATGATTTCCCTACCAGACGTGTGGCATTGATGAATATAATGATAGGCCCATGCAAGGCAATCTTGGATGGCTCTCCCCTTAAGAAATCCATATTGGTTGCGGTGCACCAGTTGCAAGATTATGCGTTGCAAACGATTGGCTAGAAGCTTTGTCAGTAGTTTCAGACAGCAGTTAAGCAGGGTGATCGGTCTGTAATCATTAACTGAGGCATGCACATTAACCTTGGGGATCAATGTAATGAGGCCATCGTTGATACTGGTGATGTCAAGGTTTCCGTCATAGAATTGCGAGCACAGCAAATAAAAGTCATGCTTGATGATTGGCCAGCAGGCTTTGAGACAAGATGCACTAAAACCACCAGGTCCTGGGGCACGATCCGGAGGAATTTCCTTGACAACACTATCGATTTCTTCTGGAGTGAACAGCTCAGTGAGGATGTCAAGATTATTGGCCCGTTGGATTAATGAAGGTAAGTCAAACTTCATATCACACTGTGCAGTTGTCCCCAACCTGGCTTTGTAAGTGGAGTGAAGGAGCGCCTCCTTACCAGGGTGATCATCAACCACCTTGTCATCCTTAGTGCGGAACGAGGCAATGTTGTTCTTACGGTATCGTCCAGTGGTGGTCGCTTGGAAGAATTTAGTGTTATCGTCTCCAAACTTGACCCACCGGATGGTGCAACACTTTTTCCAGTAAATCTTCTGATACTTCAGCAGTCGGAGAAAATGAGATTTAAGGATGTTTTGAAAGTTTGCTTCTGTAAGAGAAAGGCAACGCTTGTTTTCCAGTTCATCTAGATCCGCAAGAACATCATTACAATTAGTGATCGCAATAGAAAGCCGAGAGATATTCTTACTCCAAATCTTAAGGGCATGTCGAAGGGCTTTGAACTTGTGACTAAGCATGGCCGCAGCATTTTTGTTGGGAACTGGCTTAGCCCAAACCCGTTGCACCACCTCCATAAACCCTGGGTGTAAGATCCAGTATGATTCGAAGCAGAAAAGTTTGCTGCGAGGGATCTTAGTTTCAATAGTAACGATGCAGGGTATATGATCTGAAACTAGCTTGCCCAGGGGTTTAACCAGGGTTTTATGATACGAGTGGGTCCAGTGAAGGGAGGTGAGAAACCAATCAATCTGCTCGAGGAGGGGGTTGAAGGAAATATGCCCTAGAGGCAATAATAAAGTTATTATTTATTTCCTCATATCATGATAAATGTTTATTATTCATGCTAGAATTGTATTAACCGAAAACATAATACATGTGTGAATACATAGACAAAACTATGGTCACTAGTATGCCTCTACTTGACTAGCTCATTAATCAAAGATGGTTATGTTTCCTGACCATAGACATGTGTTGTCATTTGATTAGTGGGATCACATCATTAGAAGAATGATGTGATTGACATGACCCATTCTGTTAGCCTAGCACTTGATCGTTTAGTATACTGCTATTGCTTTCGTCATGACTTATACAAAGTTCCTGCAACTATGAGATTGTGCAACTCCGTGCTTATACGGAAGAACACTTTGTGTGCTACCAAATGTCACAACGTAACTGGGTGATTATAAAGGTGCTCTACAGGTGTTTCCGAAGGTACATGTTGAGTTGGCATAATTCGAGATTAGGATTTGTCACTCCGATTGTCGGAGAGGTATCTCTGGGCTCTCTCGGTGATACTCATCACCTAAGCCTTGCAAGCATGTAACTAATGAGTTAGTTATGAGATGACGTATTATAGAACGAGTAAAGAGACTTGCCGGTAACGAGATTGAACTAGGTATTGGATACCGACGATCAAATCTCGGGCAAGTAACATACCAATGACAAAGGGAACAAAGTATGTTGTTATGCGGTTTGACTGATAAAGATCTTCGTAGAATATGTAGGAACTAATATGGGCATCCAGGTCCCGCTATTGGTTATTGACCGGAGACATGTCTCGGTCATGTCTACATTGTTCTCAAACCGTAGGGTCCGCACGCTTAAGGTTTCGATGATAGTTATATTATGAGTTTATGTATTTTGATGTACCGAAGGTTGTTCGGAGTCCCGGATGTGATCACGGACATGAAGAGGAGTCTCGAAATGGTCGAGACATAAAGATTGATATATTGACGGATATATTTGGACACCGGAAAGGTTCCGGAGAGTTTGGGAATATACCGAGTTCGGGAGGTTACCGAACCCCGGTAAGTATATGGGCCTTATTGGGCCTTAGTGGAAGGGAGGAGAAGGAGCAAGGAGGGCGCCCCCAAGCCCAATCCGACTGGGAGGGGGCCGCCCCTTCCTTCTCTCCTCCCCCTCTTCCTTCCTTCTCCTACTCCGAATAGGAAAGGGGGGCAAACCTACTTGGAGTAGGATTTCCCCCCTAGGGCGCGCCACCCCTTGGGCCGCCTCCTCCTCCTCCCTCCTTTATATATACGGGGTAACGGGCACCCTAGACACACAAGTTGATCATTGAGATCGCTCCTTAGCCGTGTGCGGTGCCCCCTCCACGATATTACACCTCGGTCATATTGTAGCGGTGCTTAGGCGAAGCCTCGCGACAGAGAACATCAAGATCGCCACCACGCCGTCGTCCGACGGAACTCCTCCCCGCGCCTCTGCTGGATCGGAGATCGGGTGCGCCATCGAGCTGTACGTGTGTCAAGAACTCGGAGGTGCCGAGTAACGGTGCTTGGATCGGTTGGACCGGAGGACGACGACTACTTCCTCTACGTTGCGCCAACGCTTCGCTTTGGTCTACGAGGGCGTGAGACAACACTCTCCCTCTTGTTGCTATGCATCACCATGATCTTGCGTGTGCGTAGGAATTTTTTGAAATTACTACGCTCCCCAACAAAGGGTATCCGAGCCTAGGTTTTATGCGTTGATGTTATATGCACGAGTAGAACACAAGTGAGTTGTGGACGATATAAGTCATACTACCTACCAGCATGTCCTACTTTGGTTCCGCGGTATTGTTGGATGAAGCGGCCCAGACCGACATTACGCGTACGCTTACGCAAGACTGGTTCTACCGACGTGCTTTGCACACAGGTGGCTGGCGGGTGTCAGTTTCTCCAACTTTAGTTGAACTAAGTATGGCTATGCCCGGTCCTTGCGAAGGTTAAAATGGAGTCTATTTGACAAACTATCGTTGTGGTTTTGATGCGTAGGTGAGATTGGTTCTTGCTTAAGCTCGTAGCAGCCACGTAAAACTTGCAACAACAAAGTAGAGGACGTCTAACTTGTTTTTGCAGGGCATGTTGTGATGTGATATGGTCAAAACGTGATGAAATATAAGTTGTTGTATGAGATGATCATGTTTTGTTGAAGTTATCGGCGACTGGCAGAAGCTCTATGGTTGTCTCTTTGTTGCATAAGATGCAAGTGCCAAATTATTGCTTTACTTTATCGCTATGCGATAGCAATAGTTGCAAGAGCAATAGTTGGCGAGACGACCATGTGACGACACATTGATATAGATCAAGATGATGAAGATCATGGTGTCGTGCCGGTGACGATAAAGATCATGACAGTACTTTGGAGATGGAGATCAAAGGCGCAAGATGATCATGGCCATATCATGTCACATATTTAGATTTGCATATGATGTTTATCTATTATACATCTTATTCTTGCTTTGATTGACGGTAGCATTTTAAGATGATCTCTCACTAATTATCAAGAAGTGTTCTCCCTGAGTATGCACCGTTGCCAAAGTTCGTCGTGCCCAGACACCACGTGATGATCGGGTGTGATAAGCTCTACGTCCATCTACAACGGATGCAAGCCAGTTTTGCACACGCGGAATACTCAGGTTAAACTTGACGAGACTAGCATATGCAGATATGGCCTCTGAGCACGGAGACCGAAAGGTCGAGCGTGAATCATATAGTAGATATGATCAACATAGTGATGTTCACCATTGAAAACTACTCCATCTCACGTGATGATCGGTTATGGTTTAGTTGATTTGGATCACGTGATCACTTAGATGACTAGAGAGATGTCTGTCTAAGTGGGAGTTCTTAAGTAATATGATTAATTGAACTTAAATTTATCATGAACTTAGTCCCGTAGTATTTTGCAAATTATGTTGTAGATCAATAGCTTGCATTGTTGCTTTCATATGTTTATTTTGATATGTTCCTAGAGAAAATTGTGTTGAAAGATGTTAGTAGCAATGATGCGGATTGGATCCGTGATCGAGGTTTATCCTCATTGCTGCACGTAAGAATTATGTCCTTAATGCACCGCTAGGTGACAAACCTATTGCAGGAGCGGATGCGGCGTTATGAACGCTTTGGCTAGCTCAAAAGGATGACTACTTGATAGTTTAGTGCACCATACTTAAACGGCTTAGAATCGGGACTTCAAAGACGTTTTGAACGTCATGGACCATATGAGATGTTCCAGGAGTTGAAGTTAATATTTCCAGCAAATACCCAAGTTGAGAGATATGAAGTCTCCAACAAATTCTAAAGCTAAAAGATGGAGGAGAATCGCTCAACTAGTGAGCATGTGCTCAGATTGTCTAGGTACTTCAATCGCTTGAATCAAGTGGGAGTCAATCTTCCAGATAAGATAGTGATTGACAGAATTCTCTAGTCACCATAACTAAGTTACTAGAATTTCGTGATGAACTATAGTATGCAAGGGATGACGAAAACGATTCCCGAGCTCTTCGTGATGTTGAAATCGACAAAGGTAGAAATCAAGAAAAGACCATCAAGTGTTGATGATTGACAATACCACTAGTTTCAAGAGAAGGGAAAAGGGAAAGAAAGGAAACTTCAACTGGAAAGACAAGCAAGTTGTCACTCCTGCGAAGAAGCCCAAAGCTGGACCATAGCCTGAAACTGAGTGTTTACACTGCAAAGGAAATGGTCACTGGAAGCGGAAATGCCCTGAATATTTGGTGGATAAGAAGGATGGCAAAGTGAACAAGGGTATATTTGATATACAAATTATTGATGTGTGCCTTACTAGTGTTTATAGTAGCCCCTAAGTATTTGATACTTGTTCGGTTGCTAAGATTAGTAACTCAAACAGAGTTACGAATAAACAGAGACTAGTTGAAGGAAAGTGACGATGAGTGTTGGAAGTAGTTCCAAGATTGATATGATCATCATCGCACACTCCTTATACTTTCGGGATTAGTGTTAAACCTAAATAAATGTTATTTGGCGCTTATGCTGAGCATGAATATGATTTGATCATGTTTATTGCAATATGGTTATTCATTTAAAATCAAAGAATAATTGTTGTTCGCTTACATGAATAAAACCTTCAATGGTCATACACCCAATGAAAATAGTTTGTTGGATCTCGATCGTAGTGATACACATATTCATAATATTGAGGCCAAAAGATGCAAAGTTAATAATGATAGTGCAACTTATTTGTGGCACTGCCGCTTGGGTTATATCGGTGTAAAGCGCATGAAGAAACTCCATAAAGATGGATTTTCGAATCACTTGGTTATGAATCATTTGATGCTTGCGAACCGTGCCTTTTGGGCAAGATGACTAAAACTCCGTTCTTGAACAATGGAACGAGCTACCGACTTATTGGAAATAATACATACCGATGTATGCGCACCAATGAGTATGAAGGCTCGTGGCAAGTATCGTTATTTTCATAAGATGATTTGAGCAGATATGGGTATATCTACTTGATGAAACATAAGTCTGAAATAGTTGAAAGGTTCAAAGAATTTTAGAGTGAAGTGGAAAATCATCGTAACAAGAAAATAAAGTTTCGCGATCTGATCGCGGAGAGGAATATTTGAGTTACGTGTTTGGTCTTCAATTAAAACAATGTGGAATAGTTTCACAGCTCACGCCACCGAACACCACAACGTTATGGTGTGTCCGAACGTCAGAATCGCACTTTATTGGATATGGTGCGATCTATGATGTCTCTCACTGATTTACCAATATTGTTTTGGGGTTATGCATTAGAGACAGCTGCATTCACATTAAAAGGGCACCATCTAAACCGCTGAGACGACAACATATGAACTGTGGTTTAGCAAGAAACCCAAATTGTCGCTTTCTTAAAGTTTGGGGCTGCGATGCTTATGTGAAAAAGTTTCATCCTGATAAGCTCAAACCCAAATCGAGAAGTGCGTCTTCATAGAATACCCAAAGGAAATAGTTGGGTACACCTTCTATCACAGATCCGAAGGCAAGATATTCGTTGTTAAAATGGATCCTTTCTAGAGAAGGAGTTTCTCTCGAAAGAAGTGAGTGGGAGGAAAGTAGAACTTGATGAGGTAACTGTACTGTTCCTTATTAGAAAGTAGTTCATCACGAAATCAGTTCCTGTGACAAATACACCAATTAGTGAGGAAGCTAATGATATTGATCATGAAACTTCAGATCAAGTTACTACAGAACCTCGTAGGTCTTCCAGAGTAAGATCCGCACCAGAGTGGTGTAGTAATCATGTTCTGGAAGTCATGTTACTAGACCATGATGAACCTACGAACTATGAGGAAGCGATGATGAGCCCAGATTCATGAAATGGCTCGAGGCCATAAAATCTGAGATATGATCCATGTATGAGAACAAAGTATGGACTTTGATTGACTTGCTCGATGATCAGCAAGCCATGTTAAATGAATGGATCTTCAAGAGGAAGACGGACACTGATAGTAGTATTACTATCTACCAAGCTCGACTTGTTGCGAAAGGTTTTCAACAAGTTCAAGGTGTTGAATATGATGAGATTTTCTCACTCGTATCGATGCTTAAGTCTGTCTGAATCATGTTAGCAATTGCCACATTTTATGAAATCTGGCAAATGGATGTCAAAACTACATTCCTTAATGGATTTATTAAAGAAGAGTTGTATATGATGCAACCAGAAAGGTTTTGTCAATCCTAAAGGTGCTAACAAAATGTGCAAGCTCCAGCAATCCATCTATGGACTGGTGCAAACATCTCGGAGTTGGAATATACGCTTTGATAAGTTGATCAAAGCATATAGTTTTATATGGACTTACGATGAAGCCTGTATTTACAATAAAGTGAGTGGGAGCACTATAGCCTTTCTGATTAGTATATGTGAGTGACATATTGTTGATCAGAAATGATGTAGAATTTTTCTGCAAAGCATAAAGGAGTGTTTTAAAGGAGTTCTTTAAAAGAAAGACCTCAGTAAAAGCTACTTACATATTGAGCATCAAGATCTATTGAGATAGATCAAGACGCTTGATAAGATTTTCAATGAGTACATACCTTGGCAAGATTTTGAAATAGTTCAAAATGGAACAGTCAAAGAAAGAGTTCTTGCTTGTGTTGCAATGGTATGAAATTGAGTAAGACTCAAATCCCACCACAACAGTAAAATAGAAAGAGAATGAAAGTCATTCCCTATGCCTCACCATAGGTTCTATAAAGTATGCTATGCTATGTACCGGACCTATTGTATACCTTGCTCTGGATTTGGCAAGGAGTACAATAGTGATCTAGGAGTAGATCATTGGACATTGGTCAAGAATATCCTTAGTAAGGACTAAGGAAATGTTTCTCGATTATGGAGGTGATAAAAGAGTTTGTTGTAAAAGTTACATCGATGCAAACTTTTACACCGATCCGATGACTCTAAGTCTCAACCTGGATACATATTGAAAGTGGGAGCAATTAGCTAGAGTAGCTCCGTGCAGAGCATTGTGGACATAAAATATTTGCAAAATACATACGGCTCTGAATGTGACAGACCCGTTGACTAAGCTTCTCTCACAAGCAAAACATGATCACACCTTAGTACTCTTTGGGTGTTAATCACATAGCAATGTGAACTAGATTATTGACTCTAGTAAACCCTTTGGATGTTGGTCACATGATGATGTGAACTATGGGTGTTAATCATATACAGATATGAATATTGGTGTTAAATCACATGGCGATGTGAACTAGATTATTGACTCTAGTGCAAGTGGGAGACTGAAGGAAATATGCCCTAGAGGCAATAATAAAGTTATTATTTATTTCCTCATATCATGATAAATGTTTATTATTCATGCTAGAATTGTATTAACCGGAAACATAATACATGTGTGAATACATAGACAAAACTATGGTCACTAGTATGCCTCTACTTGACTAGCTCATTAATCAAAGATGGTTATGTTTCCTGGCCATAGACATGTGTTGTCATTTGATTAGTGGGATCACATCATTAGAAGAATGATGTGATTGACATGACCCATTCATTAGCCTAGCACTTGATCGCTTAGTATACTGCTATTGCTTTCTTCATGACTTATACAAAGTTCCTCCAACTATGAGATTGTGCAACTCCGCTTACGGAAGAACACTTTGTGTGCTACCAAACGTCACAACGAAACGGGTGATTATAAAGGTGCTCTGCAGTGTTTCCAAGGTACATATTGAGTTGGCATAATTGAGATTAGGATTTGTCACTCCGATTGTCGGAGAGGTATCTCTGGCCCTCTCGGTAATACTCATCACCTAAGCCTTGCAAGCATGTAACTAATGAGTTAGTTATGAGATGACGTATTACGAGCGAGTAAAGAGACTTGCGATAACGAGATTGAACTAGGTATTGGATACCGACGATCAAATCTCGGGCAAGTAACATACCGATGACAAAAGGAACAAAGTATGTTGTTATGCGGTTTGACCGATAAAGATCTTCGTAGAATATGTAGGAACCGATATGGGCATCCAGGTCCCGCTATTGGTTATTGACCGGACACATGTCTTGGTCATGTCTACATTGTTCTCGAACCGTAGGGTCCGCACGCTTAAGGTTTTGATGACAGTTATATTATGAGTTTATGTATTTTGATGTACCGAAGGTTGTTCGGAGTCCCGGATGTGATCACGGACATGACGAGGAGTCTCGAAATGGTCGAGACATAAAGATTGATATATTGGACGGATATATTTGGACACCGGAAAGGTTCCGGGAGAGTTTGGGAATATACCGGAGCTCCGGGAGGTTACCGGAACCCCCCGGTAAGTATATGGGCCTTATTGGGCCTTAGTGGAAGGGAGGGAGAAGGAGCAAAGGAGGGGGGGCGCCCCCCCCCAGCCCAATCCGAATTGGGAGGGGGCCGCCCCCCTTTCCTTCTCTTCTCCCACCTCTTCCTTCCTTCTCCTACTCCGAATAGGAAAGGGGGGGGCAAACCTACTTGGAGTAGGATTGCCCCCCCCTAGGGCGCACCACCCCTTGGGCCGGCCTCCTCCTCCCTCCCTCCTTTATATACGGGGGTAAGGGGGCACCCTAGACACACAAGTTGATCATTGAGATCGTTCCTTAGCCGTGTGCGGTGCCCCCCTCCACGATATTACACCTCGGTCATATTGTAGCGGTGCTTAGGCGAAGCCATGCGACAGGAGAACATCAAGATCGTCCCACGCCGTCGTCTTGACGAAATCCTCCCGCACCTCTGCTGGATCGGAGATCGGGGTGCGCCATTGAGTTGTACGTGTGTCAAGAACTCGGAGGTGCCGAGTAACGGTGCTTGGATCGGTTGGACCGGAGGACGACGACTACTTCCTCTACGTTGCGTCAACGCTTCTGCTTTGGTCTACGAGGGTACGTAGACAACACTCTCCCCTCTCGTTGCTATGCATCACCATGATCTTGCGTGCGCGTAAGAATTTTTTTGAAATTACTACGTTCCCCAACAGTGGTATCCGAGCCTAGGTTTTATGCGTTGATGTTATATGCACGAGTAGAACACAAGTGAGTTGTGGACGATATAAGTCATACTACCTACCAGCATGTCCTACTTTGTCCCCCCCTCCACCATAATCCACCTCGGGCATATCGTAGCGGTGCTTAGGCGAAGCCCTGCGTCGGTAGAACATCAAGATCGTCACCACGCCGTCGTCTTGTGGAACTCTCTCCCCGGAGCTTTGCTGGATCGGAGCCCGAGGAGCGTCACCGAGCTGTACATGTGTCAAGAACTCGGAGGCGCCGGAGTAACGGCGCTGGGATCGGTTGGATTGCGAGGAGAACGTAAGACTACTTCCTCTACGCCAGATCGCTTCGCTTGGGGTTCACGAGGGTACGTAGACAACACTCTCCCCTCTCGTTGCTATGCATCACCATGATCTTGCGTGTGCGTAGGAATTTTTTTGAAATTACTACGTTCCCCAACAGGGGTCCTGCTGCATGTTACTCCATGTATAAGATCTACCCTGGGCTGGTATCTCAATAAGTTGTTGCTTGTGAATTATATCATTAAAAGTGATCATATCATTCAGATTCCCCCCGGGCTTGTTGCGGTTGTCAGGAGCTTGCATATAGTTAAAATCGCCAAAGAGTAGCCAATCATGCGCATTAGGTATCTGGACATCGTACAACCAGGAAGTAAAAGTGGTACAATCATCCCCAGTGCATGGGCCATAAACGTTAGCGAGCGACCAAGCTTGCGACGACTGAGTACTGACGAAACTGACGACTAGCGCAAATACGTCTGAAAACACAACCGTACCCGCAAGTAAAGCGCTTTTCCAGACAGTGAGAATACCACCAGATGATCCGCGAGAAGGAACAAAAGCAAAGCGATCAAATTGTTTAGGGAAACAAGTTTTAAGGAACGCAAAAGAAACATCAGGCATTTTGGTTTCCTACAGACAAACCACCGCACATCCACTAGCGATGATTGCATTAGAGAGAGCCAATTGCTTCTTCTCCGAATTGAGCCCTCTGATGTTCCAAGAGAGCACATTCCAGTGTCGCAGAGACGATATGACAGAGGCAAAGATCACTCCAGGGAGGGGGCCGCCTGATCCTGAACATCAGACGGACTAGCAGCCGACGAGATGGCAAGCAAGGCTTCAGTAGTTAACTCTTCAGCAGGAATAGCACACTTGTGGACACCAATCTCCTGCAGCGTGGCGATTGGAGTAGGAGGAGGAACTACATCATCAATCCTGGGAGCAGAGCTGGAGGATCCAATAGTTGGCATAAGACGAGGCTTGACCTTGGAGGGAGCCACACGCGTGTCTTTAGGAGCATGGATCTTGAAGCCATTGCACTTGTTGGATCGCTGGCTGCGCCTAACTTCAGATGTGGAAATAGGAGCAGCAGCCCTGGGGTGCCTGGACCTCGGCTCAATGTGCACAGGTGGAGGTGCACTGTCAGTTATCATAGAGCAGAGTTCATAACAGAAACTTCAATGCTAGTCTCAACAGATGCAACAACTTCCCCATGGATCAAATTAGTTTCCGCATTGTGTGTTCCAGCAACAAATTCAGAAAGCTCGTCAACAACCACAGCAGTGTGCGTTCCATCAGTGATTTCAGGCATCTCCTCAATGACCACAGATGAGGAAGAAGGCAAGGTATGACTGACAGACTGCATCAGAGAGAAGTGCAAACCAGCAGTATCCTGGGAAATTTTGACATCCACCACAGCTGAGTTGTTCCTTAAGCCATACCCGTCACTCCAGGGACCAATATTTGCAATGATCGGGCGCAGAGTGATAACCCACAAGTATAGGGGATCGCAACAGTTTTTGAGGGTAGAGTATTCAACCCAAATTTATTGATTCGACACAAGGGGAGCCAAAGAATATTCTCAATTATTAGCAGTTGAGTTGTCAATTCAACCACACCTAGATAACTTAGTATCTGCAGCAAAGTATTTAGTAGCGAAGTAGTATGATAGTAATGCTAACAGTGGCAAAAGTAATAGTAGCAGTTTTGTAGTGATTGTAACAGTAGCAACGGTAAAGTAAATAAGCAAAGCACAATATGTGAAAAGCTCGTAGGCATTGGATCAGTGATGGATAATTATGTCGGATGTGATTCCTCATGTAATAGTTATAACATAGGGTGACACAGAACTAGCTCCAGTTCATCAATGTAATGTAGGCATGTATTTCGAATATAGTCATACATGCTTATGGAAAAGAACTTGCATGACATCTTTTGTCCTACCCTCCCGTGGCAGCGTGGTCCTAATGGAAACTAAGAGATATTAAGGCCTCCTTTTAATAGAGTACCAAACCAAAGCATTAACACATAATGAATACATGAACTCCTCAAACTATGGTCATCACCGAGAAGTATCCCGATTATTGTCACTTCGGGGTTGTCGGATCATAACACATAATAGGTGACTATAGACTAGCAAGATAAGATCAAGAACTCACATATATTTATGAAAACATAATAGGTTCAGATCTGAAATCATGGCACTCGGGCCCTAGTGACAAGCATTAAGCATAGCAAAGTCATAGCAACATCAATCTCAGAACATAGTGGATACTAGGGATCAAACTCTAACAAAACTAACTTGATTACATGGTAAATCTCATCCAACCCATCATCGTCCAGCAAGCCTACGGTGGAATTACTCACGCACAGAGGTGAGCATCATGAAATTGGTGATGGAGGATGGTTGATGATGATGACGGCGATGAATCCCCCTCTCCGGAGCCCTGAACGGACTCCAGATCAGCCCTCCCGAGAGAGATTAGGGCTTGGCGCCGGCTCCGTATCGTAAAACGCGATGAAACTTTCTCTCTGACTTTTTTTCTCCGCAAAAGCAAATATATAGAGTTGGAGTTGAGGTCGGTGGCCATCCAGGGGGCCCACGAGGCAGGGGGCGCGCCCAGGGGGAGGGGGCGTGCCCCCACCCTCATGGACAGGGTGTGGGCCCCCTGGCCTTGATTCTTTCGCCAGTATTTTCTATATTTTCCAAAAGTAATCTTCATGGATATTCATGTCATTCCGAGAACTTTTTTTGCACAAAAATAACACCATGGCAGTTCTGCTGAAAACAACGTCAGTCCGGGTTAGTTTCATTCAAATCATGCAAGTTAGAGTCCAAAACAAGGGCAAAAGTGTTTGGAAAAGTAGATACGTTGGAGACGTATCACAGAGCACTGAAAATAAAGTTGTTGAGCTGCTGCCTGGGGATTGGATCATTCAGAAGGATTTCCAGAAGCTCATCCTTATCTGCAGACAACCCAAATCAAATGCCGTGAGAGTGAACACTCACTGAGACTGACAGAGAATCAAGATTCACAGCAGAAACAGAATCTGCAGCAACCATAACAGGCATAAAGCCAAGTTCAGACTGGGTAGAGCTGGAGGAGTCAGAGACAGTAATAGAATCATTCCAAGCATGATACACGTTGTTAGTGGAATAAACACTTTGATAGTGTGATCAAAGCATATGGTTTCATACAGACTTTTGGAGAAGCCTGTATTTTCAAGAAAGTGAGTGGGAGCTCTGTAGCATTTCTAATATTATTTGTGGATGACATATTGTTGATTGGAAATGATATAGAATTTCTGGATAGCATAAAGGGATACCTAAATAAGAGTTTGTCAATGAAAGACCTCGGAGAAGCTGCTTACATATTGGGCATCAAGATCTATAGAGATAGATCAAGACGCTTAACTGGACTTTCACAAAGCATATACCTTGATAAAATTTTGAAGAAGTTCAAAATGGATCAGTCAAAGAAAGGGTTCTTGCCTGTGTTACAAGGTGTGAAGTTGAGTCAGACTCAATGCCCGACCACTGCAGAAGATAGAGAGAAAATGAAAGTCATTCCCTATGCTTCAGCCATAGGTTCTATCATGTATGCAATGTTGTGTACTAGACCTGATGTGTGCCTTGCTATAAGCATAGCAGGGAGGTACCAAAGTAATCCCGGAGTGGTGCACTGGACAGCGGTCAAGAACATCCTAAAATACCTGAAAAGGACTAAGGATATATTTCTCATTTATGGAGGTCACAAAGAGCTCGTTGTAAACTGTTACGTCGATGCAAGCTTTAACACTGATCCATATGACTCTAAGTCGCAATATGGATACTTATTTTTATTGAATGGAGGAGATATCAGTTGGTGCAGTTCCAAGTAGAGCATCATGGCGGGATCTATGTGTGAAGCAGAGTACATTGCTGCTTTGGAAGCAGCAAATGAAGAGTCTGGATGAAGGAGTTCATATCTGATCTAGGTGTCATACCTAGTGCGTCGGGTCCAATGAAAATCTTTTGTGACAATACTGGTGCAATTATCTTGGCAAAGGAATCCAGATTTCACAAGAGAACCAAGCACAACAAGAGATGCTTCAATTCCATCTGTCATCAAGTGTCGGACGGGGACACAGAAATCTGCAAGATACATACGGATTTGAATGTTGCAGACCCGTTGACTAAGCCTCTTCCACGAGCAAACCATGATCAGCACCAAAACTCCATGGGTGTTAGCATCATTACTTTGTAATCTAGATTATTGACTCTAGTGCAAGTGGGAGGCTGAAGAAAATATGCCCTAGAGAAAATAATAAAGTTATTATTTATTTCCTTATTTCATGATAAATGTTTACTATTCATGCTAGTATTGTATTAACCGGAAAGTTAGTACATGTGTGAATACATAGACAAAACATAATGTCCCTAGTATGCCTCTACTTGACTAGCTCGTTAATCAAAGATGGTTATGTTTCCTAACCATAGACATGTGTTGTCATTTGATGAACGGGATCACATCATTAGGAGAATGATTTAATGGACATGACCCATCCGTTAGCTTAGCATTATGATTGTTACAGTTTCATTGCTACTGCTTTCTTCATGACTAATACATGTTCCTCAGACTATGAGATTATGCAACTCCCGAATACCGGAGGAACACTTTGTGTGCTACCAAATGTCACAACATAAAAGGGTGATTATAAAGGTGTTGTACAGGTGTCTCTGAAGGTGTTTGTTGGGTTGGCATAGATCGAGATTAGGATTTGTCACTCCGTGTTTCGAAGAGGTATCTCTGTACCCTCTCGGTAATGCTCATTACTATAAGCCTTGCAAGAAATGTGAATAATGAGTTAGTTGCGGGATGAAGTATTACGGAACGAGTAAAGAGACTTGCCGGTAACGAGATTGAACTAGGTATGATGATACCGACGATCGAATCTCGGACAAGTAACCTACCAATGACAAAGGGAACAACGTATGTTGTCATGCGGTTTGACCGATAAAGATCTTCGTAGAATATGTGGGAGCCAATATGAGCATCTAGGTTCCGCTATTGGTTATTGACTAGAGATGTGTCTCGGTCATGTCTACATAGTTCTCAAACCCGTAGGGTTCGCACGCTTAACATTCGATGATGATATGTATTATGAGTTATGTGTTTTTGATGACCGAAGTTTGTTTGGAGTCGTGGATGAGATCACAGACATAACGAGGAGTCTCAAAATGGTCGAGACATAAAGATTGATATATTGGACGGCTATATTCGGACACTGGAAGTGTTTCGGTAAGTTTCGGGTAAAACCGGAGTGCCGGAGGGGTTACTTGAACCCCCCGGGGAACTAATGGGCCACATTGGGCCTTGGTGGAGAGAGAGAGGGGCGGCCAGGGCAGGCCACACGCCCCCTCCCCCTTGGGTCCGAATTGGACTAGGGAAGGGGGTTGCGTCCCCCTTTCCTACTCCCTCTCCCTCTCCTTCCTTCCCCCTCTCTTCCTCTTGGTGGAATCCTACTAGGACTAGTAGTCCTAGTAGGAATCCCCTCTTGGGGCGCGCCCTAGGGGCCAACTGGCCTCCCCTTTGCTCCTTTATATATGGGGGTAGGGGGGCACCCTAGAACACACAAGTTTCTCTCCCAACTGTGTGCGGTGCCCCCCTCCACAGTTACACACCTCGATCATACCATCGTAGAGCTTAGGCGAAGCCCTGCACCGGTAACATCATCATCACCGTCGCCACACCGTCGTGTTGACGGAACTCACCCTTGTCCTCAACTGGATTAAGAGCACGAGGGACGTCATCGAGCTGAATGTGTGCTGAACGCGGAGGTGTTGTACATTTGGTACTTGATCGGTTGGAACGTGAAGAAGTTCGACTACATCAACCGCGTTATTGAAACGCTTCCGCTTTCGGTCTACGAGGGTACGTGGACATACTCTCCCCTCTTGTTGCTATGCATCACCTAGATAGATCATGAGTGATCGTATGATTTTTTTTGAAATTACCGCGTTCCCCAACACCTATGCCTCAGCAATAGGTTCTATCATGTATGCTATGCTGTGTACCAGACCTGATGTGTGCCTTGCTATAAGTTTAGCAGGGAGGTACCAAAGTAATCCAGGAGTGTATCACTTGACATCGGTCAAGAACATCCTGAAGTACCTGAAAAGGACTAGGGATATGTTTCTTGTTTATGGAGGTGACAAAGAGCTTTTCGTAAGTGGTTACGTCGATGCTAGCTTTGACACTGATCCGGATGACTCTAAGTCACAAACCGGATATATATTTTTATTGAATGGTGGAGTTGTCAGTTGGTGCAGTTCCAAGCAGAGTGTCGTGGCAGGATCTACGTGTGAAGCAGAGTACATAGCTGCTTCGGAAGCAGCAAATGAAGGAGTCTGGATGAATGAGTTCATATCCAATCTAGGTGTAATACCTAGTGCATCGGGTCCAATGAAAATCTTTTGTGACAATATTGGAGCAATTGCCTTGGCGAAGGAATCCAGATTTCACAAAAAGACCAAACACATCAAGAGACGCTTCAACTCCATCCGAGATTTGGTCAAGGAGTGAGACATAGATATTTGCAAAATACATACGGATCTGAATGTGGCAGACCCGTTGACTAAGCCTCTTCCATGAGCAAAACATGATCAACTCCAAGACTCCATGGGTGTTAGATTCATTACAATGTAATCTAGATTATTGACTCTAGTGCAAGTGGGAGACTGAAGGAAATATGCCCTAGAGGCAATAATAAAGTTATTATTTATTTCCTTATTTCATGATAAATGTTTATTATTCATTCTAGTATTGTATTAACCGGAAAGTTAGTACATGTGTGAATACATAGACAAAACATAATGTCCCTAGTATGCCTCTACTTGACTAGCTCGTTAATCAAAGATGGTTATGTTTCCTAACCATAGACATGTGTTGTCATTTGATGGACGGGATTAATGAGGCAATAATAAAGTTTTTATTTTATATTTCCTTATTCATGATAAATATTTGTTATTCATGCTAGAATTGTATTAACCGAAAACTTGATACGCGTGTGAATACATAGACAAAACACCGTGTCCCTAGTATGCCTCTACTAGACTAGCTCGTTGATCAAAGATGGTTAAGTTTCCTAGCCATGGACATATCTTGTCATTTGATGAACGAGATCACATCATTAGGAGAATGATGTGATGGACAAGACCCATCCACTAGCTTAGCATAATGATCATTCAGTTTTATTACTAATGCTTTCTTCATGTCAAATACATATTCCTCCAACTATGAGATTATGCAACTCCCGGACACCGGAGGAATGCCTTGTGTGCTATCAAAAATCACAATGTAACTGGGTGATTATAAAGATGCTATACAGGTATCTCCAAAGTTGTTTGCTAGGTTGGCATAGATCGAGATTGGGATTTGTCACTATGAGTATCGGAAAGGTATCTTTGGGCCCTCTCGGTAATGCACATCATATGAAGCCTTGCAAGCAATGTGACTAATGATTTAGTTACGGGATGATTCATTACGAAACGAGTAAAAAGACTTGCCAGTAACTAGATTGAACTAGGTACGAAGATACCGACGATCGAATCTCGGGCAAGTAACATACCGATGACAAAGGGAATAACGTATCCTGACATTGCGGTTTGACTGATAAAGATCTTCGTAGAATATGTGGGAACCAATATGAGCATCCATGTTCCGCTATTGGTTATTGACCGGAGAGGTGTCTCGGTCATGTCTACATAGTTCTCAAACCCATAGGGTCCGCACGCTTAACTTTCGATGACGATATGTATTATATGAGTTATGTGTTTTGGTGAGTGAAGGTTGTTCGGAGTCCCGGATGAGATCACAGACATGACGAGGAGTCTTGAAATGGTCGAGTGGTAAAGACTGATATATTGGAAGGTGGTATTCGGACACCAGAAGTGTTCCGGAATGTATCGGGTACATACCGGAGAACCGGAGGGGTTACCGGAACCCCCCGGGGAAAGATATGGGCCATATGGGCCATAGGAGGGAGGCTAACCAGCCCACAAGGGGCTGGCACGCCCCCCACAAGGGAGGAGGCCGACTTGGACTAGGGAAGGGGGCGGCGCCCCCCTTTGCTTCTCCTACTCCCTCTTCTTCCCCCTTTCCCCCTCCGATAAAAGGAAGGTGGGGGGTGGGCGAATCCAACTAAGAGTCCAAGTGGGACTCCTCCCCCTTGGGGCGCGCCTAGGGCCGGCCTCCTCTCCCTCCCTCCTTTATATACGGGGGGGAGGGGCACCCCTAGAACACACACACACCAATTGCTCCAAGCCGTGTGCGGTGCCCCCCTCCACAGTTTACGCCTCTGATCATATTCTCGCGGTGCTTAGGCGAAGCCCTGCGCGGATCACATCACCATCACCGTCACCATGCCGTCGTGCTGACGGAACTCATCTACTCCTTCGACCCTCTACTGGATCAAGAGCTCGAGGGACATCATCGTGTTGAACATGTGCAGAACTCGGAGGTGCCGTACGTTCGGTACTTGATCAGTCGGAACGAGAAGATGTTCGACTACATCAACCACGTTGAGCAAACGCTTCCGCTTTCGGTCTACGAGGGTACGTGGACACACTGTCCCCCTCTCGTTGCTATGCATCTCCTAGATATATCTTGCGTGAGCGTAGGAATTTTTTTCAAATTGCATGCTACGTTTCCCAACAATTACCCACTAATTATCCTCCCTGAGACACTGATAGTGGGTCCCACAAGTTTAATTAACTCGGCTAAACAAATAGTTAGTCTTAATTAAACCCTGTCAAATGACTGAGTAGATGACATGTGGGTCCCAGGTGTCAGGTTTGACCCTGGTCAACTTGGTTGACTGCTGACCTAGTGGTGACGCAATGCTAACGCAGTAATCCTTTTCTAAATTTATTTTAATTCAAAGTAATTTGGAAATTCCAAAAAATGCTTTAAACTTCATAATTTCATAGTAAATCAACCATAGCTCAGATGAAGTTAATTTATATTTGAAAAATGATCAAAAAAATATAGAGAATCTGTTTATGGCACTTCCATGCATGTTTGAACAAGTTAACCTCATTGAATAGGACAAATGATGATTAGGGCATTTTTTAAATAACATTTGGAGCTGGAATTTGATCCTCTTTGAATTCCACTTAAATTAATTTGGATAAATATAGCATTAGGTGAATTCAATACCTTAATATGACATGTCATTAATGTGATTATGCATTGCATTGATTGTGTTCCTTCTTTGCTAGTCAGTGTTGTTCCTTCTCGGTAGTCGATGTTTCCGACGTTGTGATCGTTGTCACTGATGAAGAACAGTACTATCTTCAGAAGTGCCAGGCAAGCAAACCCCCTTGATCACTCCGATACAATCCCACTCTCTTGCTCCTGCTCTCTTTTACTGCATTAGGACAACAACAATTCAACTGTTACTTGTTGCTCTAGTTGAACCCATTTCTCTGCATGACCTGACTTTGCCACAGTAAATAGTTAAAATCCACTAGCATGAGTAGGAGTTGTTTGAGCCATGATGTGCCTACTCATTCATGCTTGCTTATTATGCCTGCTATGCTTAGAGTTGTGTCAGGTCTGATTCATCTGGGATGGTTTGAAATGGTGATGAATATGTCCTACTATTGAGAGCTAAGTGTGTGAACACGATTTCGTAAAGTTAGCGGTGAGAGGCCATGTAGGAGTACATGGTGGGTTGTCTCATTGAAACTGTCCTCAGGAATTGAGTTCTGTGTTTGTGAATCAAGACAATTACTACCACACATTGGAATGCTTAAGTGCCCCTTTGGACTTATTAATCACCTTGATCTCTGTCCAGGAGTTGCAACTAGTTTCTGGTGTTTGTAGGATATGTGTTGGAGGTCGTGCGTAGCGCTGACCCTAGGGGTGGGCTATGATGCGGTAGATACATCGTGGCCCGGTGTACCAAGTGGCACTCGTTTGGTGGGCTTGGAGGCCGTGAGTGAAACCTCGTCCGGACTTCCTTTACGGATACAACCTCAAATAGGTGATAAACCTAGAGTAGAGTCTTGTGCGGTTAGTCAGGTCGTGGTCGACACCCTCGCCAGGCCTCCGCTTTAAGGTTACCGAGATACATGACGTGTACATGGTGGTAAGTGGTAAGAGCGTGTGTGATGAAGTACACCCCTGCAGGGTTATTAATGATCTATTCAGATAGTCGCGTCCTCAGATATGGACTACTTGGAAAGCTTATATGGTTCACAGATAACTTGAAGTGGGTACTCTAAAATGCGCAAGATAAGCGTGAGTGCCATGGATGGCCTTCTCGTAGGGAGATAGGAGCGGATCCATAATGGTGTATTGATGTGGTGAATATGTGGACTCATGTGCGCTTTCTCACCTCAAACAAAATACTGGTAGTCGTTGTACATGATATCCACAGAGTCAAAGTTGGCTTCCTGCAGTTAAACTCCACACCCCCTTGTTTATACTGATGCATAAGTAGATAGTTCTGATGTAAGTCTTGCTGAGTACATTTATACTCACGTTTGCTTAATTTATGTTTTTGCAGAGGAGACTTCAGTCTCACTTTAGATTTCTATGATGAGATCGACATTGACCGATTAGCTTAGGAATCCCAGACAAATGTATGGTTCCTATGGAGGGTCTTGTAGATAGACATGCTTTCTAGACTTCTTTTTTTCAGCTGTCAGTACTCAGACAGGTTTATGATTCCACTTGTTGCTTGTATGACGTTGTATGTTGGGTCATGAGACCCATGTTTGTAATATCATGCTATGTATGACTCCTCAGAGCCTTTTAAAGAAATACTTTGAATCGTAGAGTTATGTTGTGATGTCATGTTGTATCTACATATATCGAGCATATTGTGTGTATGTTATTGAAATGCTTTGGTATGTGTGGGATCTGACACCTAGTCGTGTATTCTTGGTAGCCTTCCTTACGGGGAAATGCCTCCTAGTGCTTCCAACAGGAACACCTGGATTGGCCGCCATGTGTCCTTCTTTGCTCACGTGTCTGTCCCTACGAGGAAATGTCACGCGGTGTTTACTGGAGTCCTTTATAGCCACGCTATGACTCGGTTACACTCGCTGCTGACCGACATGTGCATTACTGGGTCATGTATGCATGTCCCTGTAAGTTTGTGCCACCTTGGTTTGCGACTAGTCATGTCAGCCCAGGTTCTCCGTCA
The DNA here is from genome assembly GCA_021437245.1 of Aegilops speltoides. Classification (NCBI taxonomy): domain Eukaryota; kingdom Viridiplantae; phylum Streptophyta; class Magnoliopsida; order Poales; family Poaceae; genus Aegilops; species Aegilops speltoides. The sequence goes on along the minus strand of CM038145.1, from coordinate 317,414,075 downwards.
TATGAAGGCTAGCGACACAATTATATACGTGAGGCAAAAGGTGCAAATGGTCCCGACCAAGGTAAGGCTGCAACCATGGGAGTATCGTGCGTGAGGCCGCAAAGTGATATGATGTGTCATGCTAGATCGGTGTGAGTTTAGGATCAGGGTTCCGACATTGGTATATGCCCGGCGACAAAGACTTATTTAGCTGACGATAAAGATTTTGTTGTCAGCTTGATGAAAAGCCGACGAGAAAGTAGCTGATTGCCGACTTACTCTTTACCGACAGACTTTGCCGTCTGTGGGAGGCTGACGCCAAATTATCGGATTCCTGCAGTAAGGGGGAGGAGTGGAAGAGAACTGAACCGGGAGGAAATTTAAATGGGTCTGGATGTCGGAATCCTATGTGGCGGTGGTCCGGCCCCCCCCTCACACACACACATTGCCTACTTTGCTTTGAATTTACAGGAAAAGATGCGTCTGAACCGTCAAACGGACCGATACAGGTTCGTGTTGAATGACACAATGCGTCCGGTACTATATGGCCCAGAGCTAGCTGTTTGAGGGTGTGCCTGGGAGATGTCGGGGCTGTTTGGTTTGTGACTAACTTTGCCAAATGTTGCCACACCTAAAGCTAGACAAGTTTGACTAACTTAGGTGAGTGTTTGGTTCAAGCCACACCTTAGGCAAGCCACGCTTGGACCCCACATGAGCATACACACAAAAAATATGGCAAGATTCCCTTAGGCTTGCCAACTTGTGGCTTTCATTTTAATGAACTAATCTTAGGCAAGCTTGACAAAAATATGTGACAATGCTAGGCTAGAACCAAACAGCACGGTCCTTACAAATTCTACCACGAGAGCTCGGCTCACTCGCGACTTTTGCTAGCGTTTCCGGGCAGGCTCCCCACGTGAAGGGGCACATGCGGGCGCGCCAAGCTGTGTAGTGTAACGTGCACGCACTCATGCACGCAGCTAGGCGACGCCCCAAAGCACCGGCATTTCAGCGCCGCCCTCCGTAATCCGTATGGGGCTCTAGGCCTAATTAGCTAGAATATGATTCCGCGCCGATCTGAGGCGCGAAAACCATAGAAAATTCTGGGGTCAGAGAACGCCCGGATCTGTGCCCGGGACTGGACGTCAAATTCCGTCAATGCCAGAGCCGTCGGCATGCATCGCATTGCGTGTGTTGCACAGCTAGCACTACTCCTAGTCTAGCCTTATACTCTGATCAGACGATCAGATTAGTAATCCACCATGCAAGTGGGGAAGAGAGAGAGAGAGAAGATTAAGCAAGATCGAATTGTCCGGCCTCATATGCAGCAAAAAAGGTTTAATACTGTAGATGGGATGAACATGGCATGAGTATCTAGCATATGTCGATGCATTGCTTTTGACGCATGTTGGGCTCTGCAATACTTGGCTTTTCCGTCCAGCTTTAGCTCGACCATTTTCACGGTATAAAATGTTCAACTCTTCTTGAATCCACACCTACTGCCTATAAATACGTCCTCAGATCCATCTCACTCTGCCCAGCCCAGAAGCCGCCGCTTCACTACACTTCACTGGCCGGCGTCTTCTCTTTTGGCAGCCCAGCACGCTTCGGCAAAATGGCCCTGGCTGGTAGGCTGCTCGTCCTCCTCGCCGTCGCGCTTCTCGCCGTCTCCATCATCGGCGAGCACAAGGTGAGATCTCTGGTGATCCACCCGCCGGGCGGTACGCACGGCGAGAAGCCAAACTGCTCGTCTTGCTTGGGATGCTTATTTCATCGCATATTTTGTGATCAGGTGTTTGCGTCAGGGACTGAAGAGCATGAGGATAATGTGTACCGAGTGAGCAAGGTATATTATGTTCCCACGGCATTCTGTTGCACGTTCTAAGGAGATTTTGGGGATAGATCTGTTGCTGATCGTGTATTTGTTCCTCCTGCCCGAATTATTTCTTCAGGGAGGACAGGGCAGTCTCAAGATATACGGTGAGTTACTCGTCCTGCCCATATCTGAACCTGAATCTGCTGTTTTCGCCTGAGATGAGATGAAACGAAATGTAATGTGAGTTGGACTGGTTGTTGATGTTGCGGTGCATGAACTGCAGAGTGCAAGCCGGCGTGCGAGTACCGGTGCAGCGACACCAAGTACAGGAAGCCGTGCCTCTTCTTCTGCAACAAGTGCTGCAACACCTGCCTGTGCGTGCCGTCGGGCTTCTATGGCCACAAGGACGAGTGCGCCTGCTACAACGACTGGAAGACCAAGGAGGGACACCCCAAGTGCCCCTAGTTGCAAGAAGATTCTGCCTCGCCGTTGAAGCCATTGCTAAGATCGGCCAGGCCGGAGCCGGGCGGTTGCATGTAGCAGGTTTGCCACTTACGGCGACGCCGGTGTAAGAACTCGATCGAGATCTGGGTTGTTGTAGTATGTCGCGTGCGCCCGCCTTTCCAGAGGGCGGCGAACGCGGTTGTATCGTTGGTTCTTGCATGTTGGAGGAGGCACGCCGACGCAGTTCTTGTAGCACTACAATACACGTAGTAAATCGTGTAATCCTAACAGAGTGGGGCGCCGGTCGTGTTGGTTGTTAGATGACGCCGGTCCACCGAGCCCGGGCATGGGGAGAGTATCTGGTGCTACCAAGGTTTAAATGCTACCGTGATACAGGCATTTGGACCGTCGGATTCTTAGATCGGACGGCATCCGTGAGATGTTGGATCTGTTGGACCTATGCGCAAATTTTGAACTCCTCATAGGCATTTTTACAAATGTTGCAGAGTTGTTGAGAACCGTCCGATCTGAAAATCCGACGGCCCAAAAGCTTGTATCATGGTAGCACCTAAACCTTGGTAGCACTAGATATTTTCCCCCCGGGCATGAAAGGAAACGAGGGCAACCTCCGGAACCCCCGCCTCGAAACGAGATGCGCCGGTGGGCACTGCCCTCAAAGAGCGACCTTTTTAAGAAAAGAAAAAAGGTCGAAACCCGCGTCCAAGAATGCACACAGACATCTTTATCAATAAAGTCTGACAAAACAAATACATATCAACCTGACGATGTCCCTCGCTACACTGCGGGCATGTTTGGTTGCCCGCGTCGAGCCCAACCAGGCCCGCGCGCGAAGGGAGCGGCCTGTTTGGTTGCCTGGTTTCACTATTGGACCTGCGTCGCACGGTTCTCAAAGCAGCCCAGAGCCTGACTCGCTGGAAACGCTCAGGTCGGCAGTTTTTCGCGAGCCAGGTTGAGTGCGGCCAGGCGCGAGGTCGCACGGGCGGGTGCGAGGCGAGGGCGAGGGGGGTGGCGGGAGATGGAAATCTGGCGCGCCGTCCCGGCGCCAAATCTAACCTCACCCCCCTTTCACTCACTCACCCATAGCCACTGCCCCCTTTCTTCCCTACTGCCTCACCACCGGCGGCGGCTGCAATTTCAGATCTGCGCTAGAGGCGGCGGCGGCAGAAGAGGCAGCGGCGTTTGCGGCGGATCTGGTGCTTCCCTTGATGTTGGCCACCGTCTGGTCAACCTAGTATGTGCCATGGCTCCCCCTACGTCGTCCTCGTCTCCGATGCCGCTAAGCAGCACCCCTTCCCCCCTTTGTTAGCTCAGTGGTTAGGCCGTTAGGCTAGGTGTAGGATCAATTTTTCACTGAACGAACCATCGATGTCGACTAGGTTATGGACGCACGGATGAGGCTGATAATCCAGGCAGCATCATTGATTAGTGTGATTCAGGCATGGATCATGTTCATGCACCAGAGAGCTGTTCGTCGTGCTGGAAGACCATTGTTTCCCCGGGAACAGGAGAGGATTCAAAATCTGAACTACATCTACAACTGCGATGACGTCGAGGCTCTATGGATGCTTCGAATGAAAAGAGCACCATTTGTCAGGCTTGTCGATACCTTCAGGAGCAGGGGGCTGCTACAAGATAGCATCAACACCAGTGTCGAAGAGCAAGTGGTCATGTTTCTCCATGTTGTTGGCCATAACCGGAGGTTCAGGGTCATTCACAACACGTTTAGGAGATTAGTGGAGACCATCTCTAGGTACTTCAAGCAAGTGCTTTTTGCTATTGGGGAATTTAGCGGAGAGATGATCAGGAGACCATCTGGTCAGACTCCACCCAAGATTTGCGGAAGCCCAATATGGTATCCATACTTCAAGGTGAGCATTGGCAATATACACTATTCCTGGCTTGATGCTTGTATTGTTCAAGTTGAGCACTAACACAGGCTTGTGATGCCATTTTCAGGATTGCATTGGGGCAATAGATGGTACTCATGTCACTGTCAGAGTTCCTAGGCCACAGTCTGCAGCATACAAGGGGAGGAAGCACTACACAAGTCAGAATGTGCTTGCTGCTGTTGACTTTGATCTGAAGTTCACATATGTGCTGGCTGGCTGGGAGGGGTCAGCGCATGATGCTAACATTCTCACTGACAGCATGAGTCGACCTGATGGGATCAACATCCCCGATGGCAAGTTCTACCTTGGAGATGCTGGCTATGCATGTCGGCTAGGTATTCTTCCACCCTTCAGGAAAACCAGACATCTCAACGAGTTCTCTGGTAGGAACTATCCTAGGACTGCACATGAGTTGTTTAATCTCAGACACTCCAGCCTTAGAGTAACTATTGAGAGGGCATTTGGTGCTCTGAAGAATGGGTTTAAGATCCTGGATCAGAAGCCATTCCACCCATACCCCACTCAGGTTAAAATAGTTCTTACTTGTTGCATTCTGCATAACTGGATCCTCCAGTGGGGCTTTGATGAACACGTGCCCGAGGAGGAAGAGGTCGAGCCTGACGATATTTTTAGCTCCGGCCATGGTGTGGAGGCATTTGACAATGATGCTTGGAAGACCAAAAGGTTGGAGTGGGCAGAGGCGTTGTGGCTTAATAGAGGTCAGTGCAGGATTTGAAGAAGATGGAAGAAGAAGAAGAAGAAGAAGAAGCAGCAGAAGCACCAGCAGAAGCAGAAGCAGAAGAAGAGGAAGAGGAAGATCTGGTAGCAGTAACACCGATGAACTATCCCCTTTAGCAAATGGCTCTTAACAATTTGAATTGTCATTTGATAGTAGTTAGATAAACTGTCATTTGTTTAAGTAACTAGCGCTACATGTTCAGATTCTGTGGGGTAAGCTCACCACTAGTTAGAAGTGGTGACAACACCTTATGTAGGTTGCAATCAAACACCATGTCATATGTGCACCTAATGCAATGCGGGCAACCAAACGCCGGGGTCGAAAATGGTTGTCTCATGCAACTAGGGGCATGCATGCAACCAAACTATGTGCATCTGGTTTTTTTGGCCTGCATCCCCTCAAACCGGCTCAACAGAGCCAGGCTCGCCGGGCCAGGCTGGAATGGCAATGTAACCAAACACGCCCTACAAGTTTGATAGTGTGACCTCACTTCGCACCAACACACACCATATAATATGATGGCCTCACCAAGCCGTCTCACGGTGAGCCGAGAGCATCAACCGGTCTAGCAGGCCCTTAGGACACACCACATGTCCACACTCTAGAGTCCACTGCCGACATCTTCCGTCGTCCTATCCTCAAGACGGATCAACACATTGACCTTGCAAGGCCCAACTGTCGTTAACGTCACCACGATGCCGAACAATGCCACCATCCCACGTGCGTCCATCAACACGCATCCATCGCCGAGACTCCGCCATGCCATTCCGCCGAGACCCGCCGCGTCGATACGGTAGATGCAACACTGCTCCACCTCTTCCCCTCCAGCCAACAATGATGCACCATGAGGGAGGACGGTGCTGAAGGTAATTGAAAGAACATGCGGTGCCCCCATGTGTGGTTTTGGTAATTGATGACAATCTCTATGGACTAATGGTTGCCTTGAGTTACATTTGAAGGGTTTGTCCATAGGCTTTTCTTGGAGTCCATTTGTTGGTTTCAAGGAGAGTTTGTGATGACCACCGTGCTTTTAAAATTATCCCAAGATTGGTCATGTGAGTGTTGAGCTTATTGCAAGCATGTCTTGAAGAAAAAGATTGTGTGATCATTCATGTCTACCTTCAAGACATTATCCAAACTAAGAGAGTTGGAAAGATTCAAGGTTGATCAAGACTAAGTCAAGAGTGAATCAAGTTGATCAACTCACAAAGCGTAAAAGATGTACCGAGGGGGATCAAGTGATCCCATGGTACGGTAAGCATTGTCCATTGCACTTTGTGTACTAACCCATGGTCTATGTGAGAGTTCTATGTGGGGTTAGGTACATGTCCATGGGCTTGCGTCAAGAGAAAGATATCATACAACCCATGGAAAGGCATCAAGTGGTGATCATCATCAAATTTGCCGTGTGCAAGTTCAAGTGGAGCATCACGAAGAGATCAAGTGCTTGGATCTTGCCATCCATTGTGGTGTCAATGGACTTGTGAAGATGTGCCGAAGAGTGGCTCACCCATAGTGGACTATGGGGGAGCAATCATCTAGTCTTCATCGAGCCAACGCAATCAAGAAAGGAGGTCCAACTTGAGGGAGTTAAGATCGTCATCATCTAGCTCAAGTGGATCATGTGCAAGGCAAAGGTTTGCCCTTGATAGGTTTTCTATTTTACCGGTCTCATGGTGGTAGTTGGGAGACCGGGTTATAGGATCGATAGTCGTACTATCAAGGGGGGCTCTCAAGTGAGTAACTTGATCGTATCGTTCTTCGAGAGCTCAAACCATTGCATCCTTGCATCATGTTTCTTGGTTCTTGTTTGGTTCTCTTTGTGAGTCTTAGAGCTTATGGTCATCTTGATGACAAGCTTGAGTTCATCGAAAACGGAGTTTGCATGCGTCTTCTATGATGTTTTCGGTGTTGGAGGTTTTACCGGTCTTATCCGAGGAAGGGTTCTCACTATTTTCTTTTTGGCCTTTTATCATTTGCTTATTATTGGTATTTCTATCAAGATTGTGTTAGCCCTTGTCGCTAGCTTTCCAACAAACTTGGTTTCGTCGAATTCGGAGTCCGAATGAAGAAGTTGTGGTAGTTTTGGTGTTCTGAAAAGGCTGCAGCGGTACTACCGCGGGTAGGAGCGGAAGTAATTTTTTACTACCGCCCTTGGGAGCGGTACTACCGCCCTTGGGAGCGGTACTACCGCTTGGAGCAGTACTACCGCGGCTACTTCCGTGGCTACTTCCGCTCGGGACCAAAATCTCGTCACAAGTCCAGCGGTGGTAGGCACGGATGTAATTTTTAGACCGCTCAAGCAGTAGTAGTACGCTACCCCTAGCAGTAGTACCGCTACCCTAGCGGTAGTACCATGATGTCAAGCGGTACTACCGCCGATGCGGCTGTGAGCATAACGGTTGGTTTTTTCCCCACCTATAAAAGGGTTCTTCCCATTGAACCTTATCCTTTGAGCTCGTGTTCTTCCCCCATTGTTGACCTTCTTCGAGCTTGCTAACTCTCAATCCTCCATGGATTCTTGCTAGTTTTGATGGAAAAGAGAGAGAGATCTAGATCCACATTTCCACCAATCACTTTCTCCTCTATGTGAGGGAACCCTTGGATCTAGTTCTTGGAGTTCTTGGTGTTCTCCTTCTTGTTCTTCCTCTCATTTTCCTCCCTAGCATTAGTTGCTTCGTGGGATTTGAGAGAGAAGGACTTGGCACTCGTGTGCCCTTGCCATTGCATTTGGTGCATCGGTTTGAGTTCTCCACGTGATACGTGGAAGTTACAAGTTGAGAAGCTTATTACTCTTGGGTGCTTGGTGCCCTTGAGCTTGTTCATCTTGGGTGCTTGGGCGCCTAGTCGGTTGGTGGTGTTCGAGCTCAATCATTGTGGTGTAAAGCTCCGGCAAGCGTCGGGGTCTCCAATTAGGTTGTGGAGATCGCCCCAAGCATTTTGACGGGTACCGGTGACCGCCCCCAAGGGTTGCCAAAGTGTACGGGTTCGGTGACCGCTCTCAAGGGTCCCTTAGTGGAATCACGGCATCTTGCATTGTGCGAGGGCGTGAGGAGATTACGGTGGCCCTAGTGGCTTCTTGGGGAGCATTGTGCCTCCACACCGCTCCAAACGGAGATTAGCATCCGCAAGGGTGTGAACTTCGGGATACATTGTCGTCTCCGCGTGCCTCGGTTATCTCTTACCCGAGCCCTTTACTTATGCACTTTACTTTGTGATAGTCATATTGTTCTTTGTCATATATCTTGCTATCATAGTTGCTTATCTTGCTTAGCATAAGTTGTTGGTGCACATAGGTGAGCCTAGTTGTTTTAGGTTTTGTGCTTGACAAATTAACCGTTAGGTTTATTCCGCATTTGTTCAAGCCTAAACCGTAATTATTTTAAAGCACCTATTCACCCCCCCTCTAGGCGACATCCTCGATCTTTCAATTGGTATCAGAGCCTCGTCTCTCTTTGTTGGGCTTAACCGCCTAGAGAGTAAAGATGTCGACTAGAGGATTAGGATTCTCTGACACTCCTAGTTTCGATGGCACAAATTTTGATGTTTGGGTAATTCGCATGCTTAATCTCTTTAGGGTCATGGACCCAAATTTAGAGCGAATTGTAGATATGGGTTTTTCTCCTCCAAAGGATCCCCAAAGATTATCTTTAGAGGATGAGAAAAACTCTTATCTCAATGCTCAAGCCTCTAATGTGCTTTTCGATGCTTTGAGCAATGTAGTTATATTTCAACTCATGCCGCTTCGGGATGCTCATGAGTTATGGACAAAGCTTCAAGATAAATATGGTGTGTCCAAGTTTTGTGGGGATGGTTGTTCTCCTCCACCTCCGGTCATATAGTCTTCTCAACTTCTTCTACTTCACCTACATGTGGTTTGCCACAAGGTAATGATATGGTGAGTAGTGTTGGCCATTGCAATGATGATAGTATGCTTATTGTAGATGATCCTTCATCACTATATTATTGCAATGCTCCTCTTTGGCTTTAACACTTGAGCACTCCAAATGTTTCACATGCTTGTGTTGATAGTCCTTGCATATCATGTATAAATTGCGTGACTAGACCTCATGATGATATGCTTGCTATGTCTTGTTGCCATGATAAAATGCATCTATTTCCTCGAATTGTTGTGCTAACAATGTAGAGGAAACCGAACACTCCATGGAACAAGATGTGGTGTTTAATGGTGCCTCAAGGAATCCTACATCATCATCTATTGCTTTTTGCCTTATGGCTAAGGCGTCAAAGGTAACTCCTACTTTGTACCCCAATATGTCTCTTGATGATGGTGTTGATGCTAATGATGATGAGGATAATGATGAAGAGAATGATAATGTTGCCTCCTTAAAAACTAAGGGGGAAATGATTTTTAAAGCTCTTCATAAAAATAAAATTGCTCGGTCCAACTTCATGGAAATTATGTCCATTGCCATTGATGGCAAGAAATACATTGAGGAGTTGGAATCTCATCTCGAGGAGCATGAGGTCACCATTGAGAAAATGGAAGCTCATGGGCGTGATTACGCAAATGAGATCATGGAGCTATCTCAAGCTCTTGAACATGAACAAACCACCTCCGAATCTCTTGAGGAGACTTTTGCTCTAGAATTATCAAGAGTGAGGGAATCTCATGATAGAGCTCTTGAGGTGGCCAATGATTTCAAAACTAAAAATGCTAAGCTTGAAGTTTCTCATGATAGACTCCTTGAGGATTTTGAGCACCTCGAAAATGGCTCAAGGGTCATCAAGGGTGAGCTCATCAAACTCACCGAGTCTCATGCCCAACTTGAAGCTTCTTATTTAAAAGAGCTTGCCAAGTTGTCCTCTCCTATTGTTGTAAATGATGATGCTTGTGCTACTAACTCTATTACTTGTGAAGCATCCATTTTGAAGGAGAATGTTGAGCTACGGGCTCAACTTGAGGTGCTATCTAGCAATTATGGGAAATTGGAAGAAAGTCATGAAAAGCTCTCAAGCTCTCATGATGATCTTCTAGTATCCCATAGTGTGCTAAAGATAGCTCATGAGGCCATGATTGCCAAGGTAACATCTAGTGAGCCTCATGTGGATACTAGCACTACTTCTAGTCAAAATAGTATATTGCCATGTGCTAGTCCTTGTAATTCATCTACTCACAATATTGGTACATCTTGCGATGAATTGCTTTCCTTGCCTTGTTGCTCTAATGATGAAGCTTATACTTCCTCTAGTACTTGTGTTGAGACTAACCATGTAGAGGAAATCAAAGAGCTCAAGGCCCAAGTCACTTCCTTGAAGAAAGACTTGGAAAAGAGTCATCAAGGGAAATCCACACTCAACAATATCTTGAGTGTGAAAAAATTCCCCAATGACAAAGGTGGACTTGGATTCAACTCCAACAAGAAGAATAAGTCCAAGATCAACAAGAAGAAGGGCCAAGAACAAGTCAAGAATTCGGCCAAGATTGTTTGCTTCAAGTGCAAAGTAGAAGGGCATCATGTTAGATCTTACCCATTGAAGAAGAAGGCCATTAGTGTCAAGCAACAAGGGAAGAGGGCACAAGTTCAATCACATGCTCAACCTCAAGTTGAAGAAATGCCTCTTTCCAAGAAGACTCAAGTTAATGCTTCTCAAGTTGAGAGATCAAGTGAGAAGAAAGTGAAGAGTAGACGTTGCTACCTATGCCGTGAGAAAGGTCACCTTGCTTCTTCATGCACTAGTGGTAACTTATCCAACCCAATTATTATTGATGATATCTATTCTCTTGGGAAGGATAAGGTTGGCAATGTGTGTGCCAAGTTTGTTGGTACTCAAAGTGGTGTCAAGAAAAGAACCATTTGGGTAGCCAAGCCTATTGTGACTAACCTCTTAGGACCCAACTTGGTTGGGGACCAAAAATCTCAAACTTGATCAATAGGTGTTGTTGGAGGGCATTGGAGACTTGGCTACATTATGAAGAATTAAGGGGACTTCATCATTCTTTTTGTCACAAGCCAAGTTAATTGGATTATCAAGTTTCTATCTTATATCCAATGTGCCTCCTTGCGGTAACTTGTACTTAAATTGTTTACCTTGAAAGTTACTTGCCCCCTTGCATGTTTTGGTTTTGTTCCTTGCATATGTTTGTATATGTTGTGATTCCAACGTGCTTACCTTGAGCAATCAAGTATGTGTGTGTTGGTTTGCACATCATGTACGTGTGTTTCGTGCGTTGAGCCTTTATGCTTCTTGTTTGTATCCTAGTTGGCTCGTGTGAGAGATTAATGGAACATCCCATTTTGGGGGAGTGATGTGCTTGGTGCACCTCACAATCCTATAAATGTGTGTACATGAGGAATACCATCTAGTATTGATATTACAATATTATCTAGTCGCTAGGTGGTATATCTCTCATGAGAAATTCAAATTCTAAATAGTCCATTAATTATCTCTTGTTTGTTCCTCTTATTGCCTCTTGTTAAGTTCTTATTGGTATCACATTATGGGGAGTAATATGCTAAGTGCATATTACAAGCCTAGAAAATGTGTACATTTGAGATATTGTCACCTAGAATTGATATTGTAGATTATCTTGTTCCTAGGTGGCATGTTAGCTCTACAAGTTGCAATTTGCTTGTGTTTGGTGTGAAGATGATGTCGGATATGCTTGTTATCTACCACCGGGAATTATTTCCAAATACTTCTTGTCTTTGACAATTGGTAGTCTTATGTGTGGTAGAATTTGTTGATCATCTTTACATTGGCTTTTGTTTTACTTGCCTTTTTCTCTTGCCAAGGTTTGTGTCAACTCCCGTGTCTTCCATACCACTTGTGGATCTTGTTTATTTCTTGTTCTCGTGTAGTGTTTTCTAGATATAGTGAAAGCGATGATCCCACCTTGTGCATTTTGTATTCAAATACAAATCCTATATAATGCACAACTCATGGGGGAGCTATTCTATTTTCTTTAGAACACTCTTCTTGTGATCCTTATCAAGTGTGTTTTGGTGGAAGGCAAGCCATTTCTTTTTGGTACTTTGTGCCATCATGAAACTTTGTTGAGAGCTTGGTTTGTTTGGAACCATCCTCTCTTGGGAGTTTGACATCTTTAATTTAGTGTGTATCAAAGGATATCTCATTCCTTGATGTATCTTTAATGATATCTTCCAAGTGATGATTTCTCCATTTGGTATCCTTTTCACTTGGCATTTCTTTGTCTTTTGGTTTTGGGTTTTGAAAGTCTTGTGCATGCATGTTTACTTCATGTATTTCATTTGGCATGCTTTCTTTCTTTGACTCGATATATAGGGGAAACTCCACCTAGTGTCAATTTGGATGAGATGTGCATAAAATTCATTTTCTTATCTATATGCACATATTTATGTGGAGTTTGTCCTATGTATTGGTGTTTCTAACTATTTGGTCCCGATGAGTTTGGGTACCGTTTAGTTTGTGTTGTTCTTCTAGGAACATTTGGAGATGCATTGGATGCTCGGCTCACTCACAAGGAAAGTGTTGTCACCATGTGCTTATTGGAGTCAAGCTAGGATGATCAATGAACTACTATCTACCTTCAATTGGTATCTACTACATCCTTCCAACGATATCTCGGTAACAAGTATCTATTCATGCTTTCCTCTCTTGCATTCAACCTTGTGTAGGTTGCATCTTGGCATGATATTCATTTCATATCTTGTGATACTTGTTTCCTTTCTCAAAGCATCCCAACGATGATCTCTTGTTGCTAGTTGTGATGTCTTTGTTGGTTGTGTGTTTGGACTTCATTTATATACAATAAGACCATTTCTAGCCAAGTGCTATGCTTTCAAGCAAATATCTTATTGGTATATTTATGTCTTCCTTGTGGATATATTTTTCCTTCGTGTTGTAATTATTTTGGGTGTACATCCTTCTTTGTAGATATATATCTCATAATTTCGTCTACCTAGAACCTTATACACTTGAGAGAAATTGCATGTCTAGTTGATATCCTTTCTTTCATGCCCACCTTGTCTTTCTTATGTTATTTCTTTGGTGGCTCCATGAAAGCTTTTGCCTTGAGTGCGTGTCCTCTATTGTAGCATCTTGATGCACTCTTGTGTGGTGAAGATTATTTTCCTCATGCTTGTCTTTATGAGGCTTTTATTGGTATCCCTCGTCTTGATGAGGCTTTCATCCTCTATCTTCACCACGGGTTGTCTCAAGCATAGGTTCTCTTTTGCTTTTTAGTAAGCTTGTGAACCCATTTGCTAGTTGTGTGTGGGAATGATAGGCCTTGCACCATGTGCCTCATTCTTTCAAGACTATGTTGATGCTTAATGTTCATCCTAATTTTAGTCCTCTCAAGTGCTTCGCCATGACTCACACACATCTTTTTGGTTGAGCCCATTCTTAAGTCGCCTCTGTTACATGTTGCTCAACCATGTGTTTGTTCCAAGTACTAGGCTTTGTTTCCTATATGCTCACTTGCACTTGTTGTAAGTTTCTATTGATTTTGGGGGAGCTATGATCCTATTTTGTGTACTTTGTATCCGAATACAAAAATTCTTGATGTGCACAAATCATGGGGAGCTTCTTTAGTTTCTTTAGAACACTCCTTTGCGCTTATCATAATATCTTTATTCTTGTGGCATGTAGGATCATTGGTCTAGTTGGTTCAATTGATATCCGTTGATTGCTTTCTTCAATTGGTATCTTCTGATTGCTTGTGTCTCTCTTTGTTATGTCTTTGTGTCATATCATTCTTTAGCAATCTTTGTGCCTCAATATAGTTTGTCTTCCTCCAAGTATTTACCATTGGATTTGTGTATGGCATTTCACTCTCTTTTTGAGAGATACACAATTTATGGAGGAACACTCCTTATATTGGCATTCTAAGCTTTTCACCCATTTTGGCAATCGATGCCAATGGGGGAGGAGTTTCAGAGAGTTTTGTGGAGAAGTTTAGAGAGTTATCTTCTCTTGCTTTAGTTTTTCTCCGTAGTATTTGCATCTCATTCTCATGCATCATTGGTTGTTGCATTGCATGGTGATGCATAATTCCTTGTATAAACTCTCTTGAAAGTGATTGTCATCAATTACCAAAATGGGGGAGATTGAAAGAACATGCGGTGCCCCCATGTGTGGTTTTGGTAATTGATGACAATCTCTATGGACTAATGGTTGCCTTGAGTTACATTTGAAGGGTTTGTCCATAGGCTTTTCTTGGAGTCCATTTGTTGGTTTCAAGGAGAGTTTGTGATGACCACCGTTCTTTTAAGGAATTATCCCAAGATTGGTCATGTGAGTGTTGAGCTTATTGCAAGCATGTCTTGAAGAAAAAGATTGTGTGATCATTCATGTCTACCTTCAAGACATCATCCAAACTAAGAGAGTTGGAAAGATTCAAGGTTGATCAAGACTAAGTCAAGAGTGAATCAAGTCGATCAACTCACAAAGCGTAAAAGATGTACCGAGGGGGATCAAGTGATCCCATGGTACGGTAAGCATTGTCCATTGCACTTTGTGTACTAACCCATGGTCTATGTGAGAGTTCTATGTGGGTTAGGTACATGTCCATGGGCTTGCGCCAAGAGGAAGATATCATACAACCCATGGAAAGGCATCAAGTGGTGATCATCATCAAAATTGCCGTGTGCAAGTTCAAGTGGAGCATCACGAAGAGATCAAGTGCTTGATCTTGCCATCCATTGTGGTGTCAATGGACTTGTAAAGATGTGTCAAGAGTGGCTCACCCATAGTGGACTATGGGGAGCAATCATCTAGTCTTCATCGAGCCAACGCAATCAAGAAAGGAGGTCCAACTTGAGGGAGTTAAGATCGCCATCATCTAGCTCAAGTGGATCATGTGCAAGGCAAAGGTTTGCCCTTGATAGGTTTTCTATTTTACCGGTCTCATGGTGGTAGTTGGGAGACCGGGTTATAGGATCGATAGCCGTACTATCAAGGGGGGCTCTCAAGTGAGTAACTTGATCGTATCGTTCTTCGAGAGCTCAAACCATTGCATCCTTGCATCATGTTTCTTGGTTCTTGTTTGGTTCTCTTTGTGAGTCTTAGAGCTTATGGTCATCTTGATGACAAGCTTGAGTTCATCGAAAACGGAGTTTGCATGCGTCTTCTATGATGTTTTCGGTGTTGGAGGTTTTACCGGTCTTATCCGAGGAAGGGTTCTCACCATTTTCTTTTTGGCCTTTTATAATTTGCTTATTATTGGTATTTCTATCAATATTGTGTTAGCCCTTGTCTCTAGCTTTCCAACAAACTTGGTTTCTTCGAATTCGGAGTCCGAATGAAGAAGTTGTGGTAGTTTTGGTGTTCTGAAAAGGCTGCAGCAGTACTACCGCGGGTAGGAGCGGAAGTAATTTTTTACTACCGCCCTTGGGAGCAGTACTACCACCCTTGGGAGCGGTACTACCGCTTGGAGCAGTACTACCGCGGCTACTTCCGTGGCTACTTCCGCTCGGGACCAAAATCTCGTCACAAGTCCAGCGGTGGTAGGCACGGATGTAATTTTTTAGTACCGCTCGCAAGCAGTAGTACCGCTACCCCTAGCAGTAGTACCGCTACCCCTAGCGGTAGTACCGTGATGTCAAGCGGTACTACCGCTCGATGCGGCTGTGAGCATAACGGTTGGTTTTTTCCCACCTATAAAAGGGGTCTTCTTCCCATTGAACCTTATCCTTTGAGCTCGTGTTCTTCCCCATTGTTGACCTTCTTCGAGCTTGCTAACTCTCAATCCTCCATGGATTCTTGCTAGTTTTGAGGGAAAAGAGAGAGGAGATCTAGATCCACATTTCCACCAATCACTTTCTCCTCTATGTGAGGGGAACCCTTGGATCTAGTTCTTGGAGTTCTTGGTGTTCTCCTTCTTGTTCTTCCTCTCATTTTCCTCCCTAGCATTAGTTGCTTCGTGGGATTTGAGAGAGAAGGACTTGGCACTCCGTGTGCCCTTGCCATTGCATTTGGTGCATCGGTTTGAGTTCTCCATGTGATACGTGGAAGTTACAAGTTGAGAAGCTTATTACTCTTGGGTGCTTGGTGCCCTTGAGCTTGTTCATCTTGGGTGCTTGGGCGCCCTAGTCGGTTGGTGGTGTTCGGAGCTCAATCATTATGGTGTAAAGCTCCGGGCAAGCGTCGGGGTCTCCAATTAGGTTGTGGAGATCGCCCCGAGCATTTTGACGGGTACCGGTGACCGCCCCCAAGGGTTGCCAAAGTGTACGGGTTCGGTGACCGCCCTCAAGGGTCCCTTAGTGGAATCACGGCATCTTGCGTTGTGCGAGGGCGTGAGGAGATTACGGTGGCCCTAGTGGCTTCTTGGGGAGCATTGTGCCTCCACACCACTCCAAACGGAGATTAGCATCCGCAAGGGTGTGAACTTCGGGATACATTGTCGTCTCCGCGTGCCTCGGTTATCTCTTACCCGAGCCCTTTACTTATGCACTTTACTTTGTGATAGTCATATTGTTCTTTGTCATATATCTTGCTATCATAGTTGCTTATCTTGCTTAGCATAAGTTGTTGGTGCACATAGGTGAGCCTAGTTGTTTTAGGTTTTGTGCTTGACAAATTAACCGTTAGGTTTATTCCGCATTTGTTCAAGCCTAAACCGTAATTATTTTAAAGCACCTATTCACCCCCCCCCCTCTAGGCGACATCCTCGATCTTTCAGTAATGCCATTATCTGATCTAGGAGTCCTAGATCTAGGGTTTGCCTAGGAGCAGCCGGAGCTAGGTGACGATGATGCCTTCGACAAGGAAACAACACCTACGACACCGCCATTGCCCTGACCGAAATCAACACGGTTTTCGCCGAATGTCGTGCCACTTCGAACCAGCAGTTGGCTGGATCTATACGGAGCTACACCGTGAAGGCGCACGTAGCCGCCGAAACGCCGTCAGGGAAGTCCATCATCCCTCGTTGGCCCTCTACACGCCGGCGGCGAGGGATGTCAACCCAGTTACAAGAATTATTAACCCATAAAATTTAAACTACACTTACTTTGTTTACCAACTTGCCAACTAGAAAAACAGAAGGATCATCAACCCAGTTACAAGAATTATTATTAGTAAAGAAAAATTTAGCTAGCTCATGAGCCTCACAACTAGTTTATCGACCACAATGTTTAAACAAGACCCTGCCGGTCATAGTAGCTATATTGATGCATTATGCGAAAAACAGCCACTGCAAAGTCCCATCATTGAGTTAGCCCAGTGCAAAATTTGATAACTTCCAGAGAATCAGACACTGCCTCCATGAACATGACATGAAATCCCATTGAGTTCGCTAAAATCAGCCCTTGCTTAGGTTCAAATATATATGTATAGCCCTTCCTTCATGGCCAAGGCTTCCTAGTCATAAATCTGGAAATGTTCATAAAGTAAAAAATGTTCATAAATTTCTAAACATGCTCCTGAATTTGAAAAACAAAAAGTATACAAAACAAAAAGGAAAAATGGAAAAAATCTAAATATCAAAGCAAAAAATATATTAAAAACACAAGAAAACCGCCAAGAAATAGGAAAACCGAAAAAGCGATGAAGCCTAAGTTGGGCCGGCCGATGTACGCCACGAGGAGGGTAGGGTGCGCATTTCCTCGCTAAGGGCATCTCCAACAACAACCCGTAAGTTTCCTCCCGCATCCGTCCGTGGACAGAGGGGACTAGTTCGCGAACACGGATGCGGAAGGCCGCCATCCAACGCTCCGCATACATTGCAAACAATTTTGCAATAAACCAGATGAAATATGCAAACATGGGCAGATTTCATACAAATGGGACAATTTAGAACAAAAAAATCGACCCAATCCTAAACCTATCATACGGTGGAGGCACCCGGCGTCCAAGCCCGTGTCGCCCTCTATCCATGGTCTTGATGAGCACTGGCGGTAAGACCGATGAAGTGAAGCCACGGTCTCCGGCGAGGAAGAGTAGAACACGAGAAATGGACTGACCCACATGGGACACAAGGCCATGCCGCCTCCTGTGCCCTACTCGTCCTTGGAGGAGTCTGCGCCTTGTCCGTCGCCGGTGGACGTGAGGTCCACGATGAAAATGGTGCCGCCCGCGCTGTCGTCATCCCATCGGGCCGCCAGATAGTTCATTAGCGGCGCGTTGGAGGCGCTGTCGTGGTTCTAAGTCTGACAGTAGAGTGGGGGGTAGGTATGAAGAGGCAAGGTCCTAGCTATGGAGAGGTTGTGAACACAAGCGATGTACGAGTTCAGGCCCTTCTCGGAGGAAGTAAAAGCCCTACGTCTCGGAGCCCTGAGGCGGTCGAGTGGATTATCAGTGTAGGTATTACAAGAGTGCGAACCCCTCTGCCTGTGGAGGGGGGTGGCTTATATAGAGTGCGCCAGGACCCCAGCCAGCCCACATAATGGAGAGGTTAAAGTACATTAAGCCTGGGGCGTTACTGGTAACGCCCCTCATAAAGTGCCTTAACTAACATTAAGTCTATTCAATTACAGGCCGTTGCGGAGTGCCTTCTGACCTTCTGGTGGTCGAGTGCATCTTCATGGTCGAGTGAGTCTTCCATGGTCGAGTCCTTCTAACCAGTCGAGTCCTTCTAACCAGTCGAGTGGATTCCTCGTTGGTCGACTGGGAGGTGATCTCTTCTAAGAGTGTCCTTGGGTAGGACGTTTAGGTCAGGTCTATGACCCTACCCTAGGTACATGAATCCATCATTAGCCCCCGAATGGATTGAGGCTTGAGTGAGGAAGGAGTTGACGTTGTTCCGATTGAACTTTGGCATGCTGGTTATGCGTCTTCTTCGATCAAGATTTTCTTTGTTGATAACGAGCAACTTTTCTTCAGTCGACTCGATCCATTCTCGTTCTTTCGTCGAGTCATCTTTTATACTTCGATGTTCCTGAGCGACGGATCGCAGGAAATCTCGCACTTGACAGACCGATCTGCCGCTCACGGATTTCGCGGGATACGAAATTTGGGGAAGCGCGCGAAGCGGAACGGACCGCGGCGCTCGGACGGGACGGGACATGGACGCCTCGATCTCCGCGCCGCTTTTTCCGCCATGTATCGTGTCAATGCAACTGTTTCGGGATATGATTGGATCGTCTGGGTACACCTGTCATCCACTCGGAAGGGACGTTATAAATGCGATTTGTGAGGGCTTCTGCACAGTACCTCGTTCTTCCTCCTCTGCTCTCTTCGCCTCCGCTCAACGCAACTGCTGTCGTCCCCGCAACTCTCTCTCTTGCGCACTTTGCCGGTAGCCATGGGCAAGGAGAAGACGGCGGCGCTGGAGCGCGTGAAGAAGGCGTCGGCGGCGGAGAAGGCGTCGGCGGCTGAGAAGGCGAAGGGGAGATCCACCAGCCGCAGTGGGTCTTCGTCGAGATCCCGCTTGCCGAAGGGCTGGGTCCAGGGAGATTGGATCCAGTCGACCATCAGGGAGAAGGATCTCCTCGACATGGCCGACGACGGGCTGATCCCCCATGGCGCCGCAAGGCTTCCTGGCAAAGAGTGGCAGCCTCAGCCGGAGGAGGGTGAGTGTGTGCTCCTGGCCACCCATGTTGATCGAGGATTTTCCCTGCCGCCGAGTGTTTTCTTTCGTGGCTTTTTGAACTTCTTTGGAGCCCAGCTCCACCATTTTACTCCAAACTCCATCGCGTATCTTGCTGCATTTGTATCCATGTGTGAAAACTTCCTGGGCTGTCGACCGCACTGGGGATTGTTCAAGCACATCTTCACATGTCGTTCCCAGACTGTGAAGAAGGCGAGTCCAGGAGATGAGAAAACCCAAGTGGTCCAGATGTGCGGGGGCCTAGGAATCCAAGTGAGGAATAAGAGCACCTTCCCAGCTATGTCTTTTCCCGAGTCGGTCAGGGGCTGGCAGTCGACCTGGTTTTACTGCCAGAATGAGCTGACGCCGGGTCAGTCGAGTGGACTCCCTCCATTCACCATGAGTCGAGTGAACAAACCCTCCTCCCTGAAGGTGGTTCCGGAGGAGAGAGCTGATGTGAAGATGTTGATGGACCGCGTGGTGCAGTTGGTTCGGGACGGCGTGACTGGCATGGACCTTCTGGAGGTTTTCCTTCGGAGGCGAATCCAGCCTCTTCAGTTCCGGAGCCACTGCATGTGGTTGTACTGCGGAACCGAAGACGAGACTCGAGTCCACCCGGAAGCAGTCGACGACGCCATAGTGGAAAGGTGGATGGCCGCGATCACTGGAAACAAGGACAATCCTCGTGGATCCCGGAGGATTTCTCCACTCGACCATCACAGCGTTCCAGATAAGGTACATTTACTCTGTCTTCCATTGTATGTCTGTTGAATGTGTTTCTGTATGTCCTGCAATTTGGTCGATTGAACTCTGTCTTGACGTTTTCCAGGCCCTTACCGAGCTGTACTCAATGCCCAACGGAGCTCAGGCTCCAACTGAGGAGGGAGAAGCTAGCGGGGGTGAGAGCCAGGAAGAGTGGGATTCAGACGCTGCTGAGGATGACGATGACGACGACGACGATGATGAGGATGAAGAAGAGGAGGAGGAGGAGGAGGTTGCACCACCGCGCTCGGAAAGGCGGTCGAAACTTGTTCATGACCCTTTGACTGAACGCGGTAAGGGAGTTGCGACTGCTTCGCAGTCGACCAAACGCCCTCGGACCGCTTCTCCGGTGCCGACTGAGAAGGCGCCGAAGCAGTCGAAGGTAGCTCCGTCGAGGCCAACCAAGCCTCTGCCAAAAATGAAGGTGTTCATCCCCACCATATCAGGGTAAACATATTACTTAAGTCTTCCTGTTTTGTACAAGCTTTATCTCTGGTTGATATTTGAATTAATTGACTGATTCTTTGGAACTTCAGTGCGGCGACTTCCGAAACCTCAGGCAAGGCCGAGGACCATGAGATGGAGGACGCGGCGACCTCAAATCCTGGTATTGTATCCTTGATTCTGTTCTCAGTCGACTGACTCATAATCTCTAACTTTGATTCTTTTCTGAAGCTCCAACCAATGACATTATCACCCTTCCTGATGATGATGAGGATGAAGAACCATTGAGGTATAGGCGGAGCAGGAAGGCATCCACTGGCAAAGCAGCCCAAGATGTGACGGCGCCCGAGACTGTTGCCGCGGAGGGGGAGAACACCACTCGACCCACCGTGTCTTTCGCGGTGCCATTGACAAGTGCTTGTCCCACTTCGTCGAGTGCTGGGCAACCTTCGCTCTTCACCACACACCACGTCCCGGAGGACCAAGCTAGCGCTGCTAAGGAGGCGATACGCCAAGCAGGGATCATGATGGAGCAGGTGAAGATCATCCGGGATGCAAGCCAAGCAGCTTATGACGCCAGCTCCGCTCTTCAAAGCAATGTTCAGGTCAGTCGACCACCGCCTGTTCTGTTAGGATATGCTATCAAAACTTCTTTTCTTTCTGAAATCCATAGCAGTCACCCACTAGGTGTGTTGATAAAAACTCCGTGTTAGCGGGGGCACGCTGAGTGCACCCGCTGGGTGTAGTCCCCAAGGCTAAGGTCGACTGCTGGCAGTCGGCCTTAGGCTTTACAAGTAAATATTGATCATCATTCGACTAAAACGAATGGGTTTCTGAAACCAGTGGGGGCACGCTGAGTGCACCCACTGGGTGTAGTCCCCGAGACTGTGGTCGACTGCTGGCAGTTGATTACAGTCTGAAGAAGCTTTGGTCGACTGGTCGACTTTTTTTTTTTTGGTCGATTGGTCGACTCTGTCTTGAATAGGACCAGTGGGGGCACGCTGAGTGCACCCACTGGGTGTAGTCCCCGAGACTACGGTCGAATGCTTGCATTCGACTGTGGTCTTAGAAACGTATGATTTTTCTCTTATTCACTCGGAAGTGAATCATCTTTTGACATTTTGTCGATTGATTCTTCGTAGAAATCCTGTGATCTTGCGGCGCGCTATACTGAACTGGAGCAGAAGCATATTCAGCTCGAGTTGGACTTGAAGCTGGTGCAGGAGAATCTGACGAAGGCGAAGGAGGAGACCAAAGGTATGTTCGGTGAGACTTCGACCACTCCTTTCTCCTCTCATCTGTTTCAAATCTGACTTTGCTGTAATTTACAGGCAAGGTGAAGGAGGCCCAGAGGAAGAAGGAGCTTGAGCTGTCTGAGAAGATCAAGCTTGCCGACGAAAAGTTAGCCTCAGTCACCAAGCTCGAACAGGACAACACCAATCTGAAGGCTGCTCTGGCCATTGCCACCAAGGATGTTGACCGACTGAAAGCTGACAAGACCACTCTGACTGAGAAGATCAACCAGTTGACTGGGAAGAAGAATGACCTGGAAGGCTTCCTGGGTGGTCTTGCTAAAAAATTGTTCCTTATGCTCGAAGGTAGTCTTTTACACTCGACCAATTCTTCCAACTGTGATGTTCCCGTTCGACTATTGTCTTGACTCGGGGTTTTGTCTTTGCAGAATTTTGTCGCAACTTTGAAGAAGAAACCAGCCAGTTGGAGCTGAACCTCGACCCTGTCAATTCCCCGGTGAATGATGAAGTTGCCATGAATGTCTTCCGACTGGAGTCCCGCGTTGCAGCTGTAGTGGACTACCTCGCAAGGTTGAAGGTTGCTACGTCCCGCATCGACTCGACGCTCTGGCCCGGGGCGACACTCCAAAATGACCTCGAGTCGCTGATGGCTCGATTGAACGCCGTCCCTGACCGAGTGCAGGAGTGGAAGAAGTCCTCGGCTCGGTGTGGCGCGGATGTCGCCCTGTGCCTGGCGCGAGTCCACTGCAAAGATGCACGAGAAGATAAGCTGGCGGCTCTCCGAGTGGCCAACACCAAGAAACACGACTTCAGGTCCTTCATGGAAACTTTCATCGCTGCTGCTACACGGATCGCAGATGGGATCGACCTCGATGAGTTCGTTGCTCCTTCCAGCCCTCCACAGGAGGGGTAAAAAACTTCCTTTAAGTCTGACACTTTAAATTTGCCTCGGTATGCCGAGTGGAATTGTAACCGATAAAACCTTAACAGGCTTAGTGCCTGAGCACTCTCGGTTCCTTTAGGTATCGATCTAAACTTGGATTGGATGTTTGGATATGATTGCTTTTGGCTCGAATTGTCCTTTGCAGGTCCACGGCAAGATGCCTACCGCAGTCGACTTATTCCTTAGGCGAGCACTGGGCTGCAGCTAAGCCCCCGAGTGAGAGGTTTGCTCTTCACTCGGTAGGATTTCTTATACCTTAGGCGAGCACTGGGCTGCAGCTAAGCCCCCGAGTGAGAGGTTTGTTCTTCACTCGGTAGGATTTCTTATACCTTAGGCGAGCACTGGGCTGCAGCTAAGCCCCCGAGTGAGAGGTTTTCTCTTCACTCGGTAGGATTTCTTATACCTTAGGCGAGCACTGGGCTGCAGCTAAGCCCCCGAGTGAGAGGTTTGCTCTTCACCCGGTAGGATTTCTTATACCTTAGGCGAGCACTGGGCTGCAGCTAAGCCCCCGAGTGAGAGGTTTGCTCTTCACGCGGTAGGATTTCTTATACCTTAGGCGAGCACTGGGCTGCAGCTAAGCCTCTGAGTGAGAGGTTTGCTCTTCACTCGGTAGGATTTCTTATACCTTAGGCGAGCACTGGGCTGCAGCTAAGCCTCCGAGTGAGAGGTTTGCTCTTCACTCGGTAGGATTTTTAATAACTTAGGCGAGCACTGGGCTGCAGCTAAGCCTCCGAGTGGAAGTCTGGCTTACCACTCGGTAGGATTTTTAATAACTTAGGCGAGCACTGGGCTCCAGCTAAGCCTCCGAGTGGAAGTCTGGCTTACCACTCGGTAGGATTTTTTGGTTACTTAGGTGAAGCGGATTCGCGGCTAAGCCTCCGAGTGGAAGTCTGACTTACCACTCGGTAGGATTTGTACAAACTTAGGCGAAACGGATTCGCGACTAAGCCACCCACTGGGAGAAAATTTTACTGGACAAAAATAAAAAGTGACAAAAATTATGAAGGAATTATGACACTATTATTTCGAAATCCATGAACTACAGAAGTATTTTATTACAACCCATCCGAGTGAAAAACTTTAAGTGTAAAACGGGCGAAGCAGATCCGCATTCCAAGCTCGGGGCTCTTCGATATTGTGTTCGACGTTGTAGAGACAATATGCCCCATTGTGGAGAACCTTGGTGACGATGAAGGGCCCTTCCCAGGAAGGAGCGAGCTTATGTTGTTTCTGCTGATCCACTCGGAGAACTAGATCTCCTTCCTGGAAGGCTCGACCTCTCACATTTCTGGCGTAAAGCCGACGCAAGTCTTGTTGGTAGATGGTCGAGCGGATCAGAGCCATCTCCCTTTCCTCCTCTAGAAGGTCGACTGCGTCCTGACGCGCTTGCTCAGCTTCTGCTTCGTTGTAAAGTTCAATTCGGGGAGCGTTGTGAAGAAGATCACTCGGCAGGACTGCTTCAGCTCCATAGACCAAGAAGAATGGAGTTCTGCCGGTCGACCGATTAGGTGTGGTCCGCAATCCCCAAAGCACTGAAGGGAGTTCGTCGACCCATGCTCCAGCCGCATGCTTGAGATCTCGCATCAGTCGGGGTTTCAGACCCTTGAGGATTAAGCCATTGGCTCGTTCTGCCTGTCCATTCGACTGCGGATGGGCGACTGAAGCGTAGTCGACTCGCGTGCCTTGAGCGTTGCAGAAATCCTTGAATTCCTCTGAGTCAAAATTCGACCCATTATCTGTGATAATGCTGTGCGGGACTCCATATCGGAACGTCAGCTCTCTGATGAAGGAAACAACAGTACCGGCGTCAAGATTCTTGATGGGTTTAGCTTCAATCCACTTGGTGAACTTGTCGACTGCTACCAGTACATGCGTGAAACCACTCCGACCCGTTCTCAAGGGACCGACCATGTCCAACCCCCATACTGCGAACGGCCAGACGAGCGGAATGGTCTTCAGAGCTGACGCAGGCTTGTGTGACATATTGGAGTAGAATTGACATCCTTCGCACTTGTCCACTATTTCTTTCGCCATCTCATTCGCCCTCGGCCAGTAAAATCCAGCTCGGTATGCTTTGGCTACAATGGTCCGAGAGGACGCATGGTGACCACAGGTCCCCGAGTGGATATCATGGAGAATGACTCGACCTTCTTCTGGCGTTATGCATTTTTGACCAACTCCAGTCGGGCTTTCTCTATACAGCTGTCCTTTGATAACGGTAAAGGCTTTGGATCGACGGACGATCTGCCGAGCCTCTTCCTCATCCTCTGGGAGTTCTTTTCTCAGGATATATGCGATATAGGGAATTGTCCAATCAGGAGTGACCACTAAAACCTCCATGACCAAGTCGACCACTGCCGGGACCTCAACCTCAGTCGGATCTGTGGCACTCTTGGGCTGTGGAGCTTCCTCTGTGAAGGGGTCTTCTTTAACTGACGGAGTGCGTATATGTTCCAAAAATACACCACTCGGAATGGCTTCTCTTTTGGAACCTATCTTTGCCAGATCATCTGCTGCTTGATTTTTCAGTCGGGGGATGTGATGGAGCTCCAACCCCTCGAACTTCTTTTCCAGCTTCCTCACTGCATTGCAGTATCCAGTCATGGCTGGGCTTCTCACGTCCCACTCCTTCATCACCTGGTTGACCACTAAATCTGAATCGCCATAAACCATCAGGCGACGGACGCCGAGTGAGATGGCCATGCGCAATCCATATAAAAGGGCCTCATACTCTGCCTCATTGTTGGAGGAATCAAAGTGAATCTGGAGCACATATCTAAGCTTGTCTCCTCTGGGGGAAACCAGAACCACCCCAGCACCAGAACCATTCAGCATCTTAGAGCCATCGAAGAACATGGTCCAATGCTCCGAGTGAACTTCAGTCGGCTGTTGTTGTTCGATCCACTCAGCGAGGAAATCTGCTATTGCCTGGGACTTAATGGCTTTCTTTGCCTCAAATTTGATATCAAGGGGAAGAAGTTCAATCGCCCACTTCGCCACTCGACCGGTTGCGTCTATGTTGTGCAAAATCTCTGACAAAGGAGCGTCGCTGACGACTGTGATAGAATGATCAGAGAAATAATGAGCAACCTTCTTCGTGGTCATGTATATGCCATACACAAGCTTCTGATAATGAGGATATCTCTGCTTGGATGGAGTCAAGACTTCAGACAAATAATACACCGGGCGCTGAACTTTGAAGGTCTTTCCTTCCTCTTCCCGCTCGACCGTAAGCACTGTACTGACGACTTGTCCAGTGGCTGCAATATAAAGCAACAGAGGCTCTTTGCTGATTGGAGCAGCAAGCACCGGCTGGGTGGAGAGCAGAGCTTTTAGCTCGGCAAACGCTGCATCAGCTTCTGGAGTCCACTCGAACTTGTCGGCCTTCTTCATCAGTCGGTAAAGAGGCAATGCCTTTTCACCGAGTCGTGAAATGAATCGACTTAAAGCGCCAAGCATCCAGAAGCTTCGGACATCGTGCACTTTCGCACAGTATGCTTTCATTCGGAGAATAGTGCCGATCTTCTCGGATTAGCGCCGATCCTCGCTCGAAATGAGAAAACCGGTATTTTCCACCAGAACTCCGAATGTGCACTTTGATGGATTGAGCTTGATATCGCACCTTCCGAGGTTGGCAAATGTTTCGCGAGGTCAGCAAGCAGGTCGGAACCTTTTCGCGACTTAACGACGATATCATCCATATACGCTTCCACATTCCGACTGATTTGAGTGAGAAGACACTTCAATCATTCGCATAAATGTGGCTCCGCATTCTTGAGGCCGAATGGCATGGTGATATAGCGAAGCACCGAATGGAGTGATGAAAGCTGTTTTATTTCATCGGGTCCATACTGACGGATCTGATGATACCCGAATATGCATCTAGAAAAGACAATCTCACATCCCGCGGTCGAGTCAACAATTTGATCTATGGCGGGGAGAGGAAAATGATCCTTCGGGCAGGCCCGATTGATGTGCTTAAAGTCAATGCACATGCGGAGCGAGTTGTCCTTCTTGGGAACCATGACGACATTAGCGAGCCACTCGGAGTGGTATATCTCTCGGATAAATCCTGCCGCCAACAGTCGAGCCACTTCTTCACCAATAGCTTTTCTCTTCTGGACGGCGGACCGCCGAAGATGCTCTTTAACTGGTTTTGCTGACTTGTCGACTCGGAGATGATGCTCAGCTAGTCCCCTGGGAACACCTGGCATGTCAGCTGGCTTCCATGCGAAAATGTCCCAGTTCTCACGGAGGAACTGGATGAGCGCTTCTTCCTATTTCGGGTCGAGTGTCGTGGAGATGTGGGTCGGGGCTGCATTGGGATCAGTCGGGTGAATATGAACTGGCTTCGTCTCACCAGACGACTGAAATGCAGATTCTGTGGCCGGCTTCTTGGATCGCAACAAATCACTCGGATCTGCGTTTTGCTTATATCCTTCGAATTCGACCGCTGTCACTTGGGAGTCGGCAATCTTTGAGCCCTTCTGAAAGCACTCTTCCGCCTTTTTCCGATCGCCGGTGACAGTGATCACCCCCTTAGGGCCTGGCATTTTCAGTTTGAGGTACACGTAACATGGTCGAGCCATGAATCGTGCGTAGGCTGGCCTCCCCAAAATGGCGTGGTATGCACTCTGAAAATCCACAACCTCAAAGGTCAATTTTTCCTTGCGAAAATGCTTGGAATCACCAAAAACCACGTCCAAAGCTATTTGGCCGAGTGAGTTGGCCTTCTTCCCCGGTATGACTCTGTGGAAACTCATGTTGCTGGTGCTCAGTCGGGACATCGGAATGCCCATCCCTTTCAATGTGTCTGCATATAGCAAGTTCAGCCCACTACCACCATCCATCAGCACTTTAGTCAGTCGAGTGCCTTCGACAATTGGATCGACCACCAAAGCTTGCCGCCCAGGGGTGGCAATATGAGTCGGATGATCAGATTGGTCGAATGTGATGGGCGTTTGGGACCACTTCACATAACTTGGTTTTACTGGGGCAACCATGTTCACCTCACGGTTAATGACTTTCAGTCGACTTTTGCTTTCCACATCTGCGAAGATCATCAGAGTGGAGTTGACATGCGGATACTCTTCCTCACTGTCCTCTTTGTCTCCGGCCTTGTCCGGCTCCTTCTCCTTGTCCTTAGACTGTTTTCCTTGAAACTGCTGGATCAGGAGTCGACACTGGCGAGTGGTGTGCTTTGGGTAAATGATGTTGCCCTCTTCATCTTTCTTTGTGTGAATATGGCATGGCATATCCATCACGTCATTTCCTTCTTTATCCTTTACTTTCTTAGGATTCCAGGATCCTTTTGGCTTCCCCTTGAACTTCCCCTGAGTCACGGCCAGAGCCTCTCCAGGAGCTGCTGGCTCGGCTTTCCGCTTCTGTTTCCGACTGGAATTTCCCTTCTCCGACTGACTTGGCTTGTACTTGCCGCTTCGGAGTCGGTCTTCTTCCTCGCCGTTGGCGTACTTGGTAGCAATCTCCATCATTCGACTCAAGGTCATGTCGCCGGTTCGACCAAACTTCAGACTCAATTCTCTGTTCTTGACGCCATCTTTGAAGGCGCAAACTGCCTGATGGTCCGACACATTTTCCACAGTATGGTGCAGAGTGATCCACCTCTGAATGTACTCTCGGAGAGTCTCATTGGTCTTCTGCACGCAGACTTGCAGCTCTGTCAAGCCAGCCGGTCGTTTGCAGGTTCCTTCAAAAGTTCTGACGAACACTCGGGACAAATCTTCCCAAGTGTATATACTGCTAGGAGGTAACTGATTCAGCCATGCCCTGGCAGAACCTTCCAACATGAGGGGCAAGTGCTTCATGGCCACCTCATCATTCCCACCACCAATCTGAACGGCCACTCGGTAATCTTCAAGCCAAGTTTCAGGCTTGGACTCCCAAAGGAATTTATCGACTCGCCGCCAACCTAAAATTGGGGGAATCATCGCGCTCGATAGCCTGCTAAAACACTCCGGACCGAAACATGCACTCGACCGCCAGGGTGCATCCCTCTCGGCCTTCCTCGATGGGCTCTGTTCGGTCGACCAAGCCTTGCACGATAATGGATCGCGTCGAAGCTCTGGTTCCACGGGTCGACCGGAACTCTTCGCCCGTCTCGAATCGACGTCATCATCCTGCCGCCGAGGAGCGTAAGACCCTTCCCTCGGAGGGGAAATGGGCACTCGACGCCTGTCATCCCGGTCATGTCGGTCTCCATACTGATCTCGCCGGTTGTCGCGCCCTTCTCGCCGCGGAGGCGATCGGGGACTGTGAGCCGACTGGACAGTATTCGCAGCGACGGATCGACTGTGAATTCTGTTGCGCGACTGCGACACGGCTGAGTTCTGGTCTCCTGCTGCTCGGAGTAAATCTCTGATCTGCATCAAGCCTCTCCCAGCTTCCGACTGAGAAGGCTGGATGGACTCTGCTATACGGGTTGCAGCTGCTAAATTCTGAATTGGCGTGCGGTATACCTGAGTCGGCGGGAAGAGTCGACGTCGACTGGCTTCAGGAACTCGTTGCCGCGCGCGCTCGTCGAGTGCTCGCTGAAGGTTCTCCAGGCGAGCGCGTTCGGCGACATTGGCCAAACGTGCCTCCTCCAAGGCGCGAGCCTCAGGGGTTTCTCCGGCGATGGGAGTATGCAGGGCATCCATGTTCCTGCGGCGAAGCTCTTCTCTCTGCAGAGAGTCGAGTGTCTCGGGCTGGTACTCTTCGTGCTCTTGTGCGGGGTCACCTCCTCCGGCTGCTCCGCTGTCGTGGGCGGCCGGAGGATCGCGGGGCCGTCGACCATGAGGATTTCCGCCGCTGGATCATCGCTATCGCATTCGATGCGCTCTCTCGGAGCCAGTCGACAGATCGAACAGGCCGTAGAGGGACTCGTCGGGCTCAATTGCCGCGACCTGGGCGATGGCTGTCTGGCGAGCCACCGTGTGCTTCACCCACCGCTGGAGTCTCGACCGACCAGAGCGCTTGCGCTAATGGGAGACCGGGTAGGCGACCGATAAAGGAGTCGACCGATACGGGGTCGACGGTTGCCGCAGCAGAACGCCGCGGACACATGCGTGAAAGTGCGTCGCCCCGCGGACGGGGAGCGCCTCGATGTCGAGTGGAGCCTCCTGGAGCCATGCGGAGTCGTCGGCGACAAAGGTGAGAGCACCGAGACGGATCTCGCGCCCCTCAACCAAAACTCCAGCAGTCATCATGATGAAAGTACTCGGAAGTACTGCAACTTCTCCACAAATCGCTAGAACACCTGCCCCAAGGTGGGCGCCAACTGTCGTGGTTCTAAGTCTGACAGTAGAGTGGGGGGTAGGTATGAAGAGGCAAGGTCCTAGCTATGGAGAGGTTGTGAACACAAGCGATGTACGAGTTCAGGCCCTTCTCGGATGAAGTAAAAGCCCTACGTCTCGGAGCCCTGAGGCGGTCGAGTGGATTATCGTGTAGGTATTACAAGAGTGCGAACCCCTCTGCGTGGAGGGGGTGGCTTATATAGAGTGCGCCAGACCCCAGCCAGCCCACATAATGGAGAGGTTAAAGTACATTAAGCACAGGCGTTCTTGGTAACGCCTCATAAAGTGCCTTAACTAACATTAAGTCTATTCAATTACAGGCCGTTGCGGAGTGCCTTCTGACCTTCTGGTGGTCGAGTGCATCTTCATGGTCGAGTGAGTCTTCCATGGTCGAGTCCTTCTAACCAGTCGAGTCCTTCTAACCAGTCGAGTGGATTCCTCGTTGGTCGACTGGGAGGTGATCTCTTCTAAGAGTGTCCTTGGGTAGGACGTTTAGGTCAGGTCTATGACCCTACCCTAGGTACATGAATCCATCAGGCGCAGCTGGTGTTGTTCTCCTCCGCGATCGCTTGGAGTTGTGCCTTGGCGGTGGCCGCTTCCTGGTGAGCGCGGATGATACGTCTCCAACGTATCTGTATTTTTTATTGTCCCATGCTATTATATTTCCCCTTTTGGATGTTTATGGGCCTTATTATACACATTTATATCATTTTTGGGACTAACCTACTAACCGGAGGCCCAGCCGTATTGCTGTTTTTTTTGCCTATTTCAGTATTTCGAAGAAAAGGAATATCAAACGGAGTCCAAACAGAATGAAACCTTTGGGAGCGTGATTTTTGGAACAAACGTGATCCAGAGGACTTGGAGTGCAAGTCAAGAAGCAGCCGAGGCGGCCACGAGAGGGTAGGGCGCCCCCCTACAGGGCGTGCCCCCTGTCTCGTGGGCCCCTCAGGCGGCCACCGACGTACTTCTTCTTCCTATATAAGCCTACGTATCCCGAAAACATCCAGGGAGCCAACGAAACATAATTTCCACCACCGTAACCTTCTGTATCCACGAGATCCCATCTTGGAGCCTTCGTCGATGCTCTGCCGGAGGGAATCGACCACGGAAGGCTTCTACATCAACACCATAGCCCCTCCGATGAGTTGTGAGTAGTTTATCACAGACCTTCGGGTCCATAGTTATTAGCTAGATGGCTTCTTCTCTCTTTTTGGATCTCAATACAATGTTCTCCCCCTCTCTTGTGGAGATCTATTCGATGTAAACTCTTTTTACGGTGTGTTTGTCGAGATCCGATGAATTGTGGGTTTATGATCAAGTTTATCTTTGAGAAATATTTGAATCTCCTCTGAATTCTTTTATGTATGATTGAGTTATCTTTGCAAGTCTCTTCGAATTATCAGTTTGGTTTGGCCTACTAGATTGATCTTTCTTGCCATGGGAGAAGTGCTTAGCTTTGGGTTCAATCTTGCGGTGTCCTTACCTAGTGACAGAAAGGGTTGCAAGGCACGTATTGTATTGTTGCCATCGAGGATAAAAAGATGGGGTTTATATCATATTGCATGAGTTTATCCCTCTACATCATGTTATCTTGCTTAATGCGTTACTCTGTTCTTTATGAACTTACTACTCTAGATGCAGGCAGGAGTCGGTAGATGTGTGGAGTAATAGTAGTAGATGCAGGCAGGAGTTGGTCTACTTGTTGCGGACGTGATGCCTATATACATGGTCATGCCTAGATAATCTCATAATTATTCGCTTTTCTATTAATTGCTCGACAGTAATTTGTTCACCCACCGTAATACTTATGCTATCTTGAGAGAAGCCTCTAGTGAAACCTATGGCCCCCGGGTCTATCTCTTATCATATTTGCTTCCAATCTACTTTTATTTGCATCTTTACTTTTTGCATCTATATTATAAAATACCAAAAATATATTTATCTTATCATACTATCTCTATTAGATCTCACTTTCGCAAGTGGCCGTGAAGGGATTGACAACCCCTTTATTGCGTTATTTGCGAGTTCTTTGTTTGTTTGTGTAGGTGCGTGGGACTTTTGAGGAGCCTCCTACTGGATTGATACCTTGGTTCTCAAAAACTGAGGGAAATACTTGCGCTACTATTGCTGCATCACCCTTTCCTCTTCAAGGAAAAACCAACGCAAGCTCAAGACGTAGCAAGAAGGGTTTCTGGCGCCGTTGCCGGGGAGGTGTTCGCTCAAGTCAAGACATACCAAGTACCCATCACAAACTCATCTCCCTCGCATTTACATTATTTTCCATTTGTCTCTCGTTTTCCTCTTCCTCACTTCACCCTTGCCGTTTTATTCGCCCTCTCTTTTCCAATCTCCTCCGCTCTTTTTCTCTTGCCTTTTTCTGTTTGCTTGTGTGTTGGATTACTTGTTGCCATGGCACAAGATAATACCAAATTGTGTGATTTCTCGAATACCAATAATAATGATTTCCTTAATACTCTGATTGCTCCTCTTAATGATGTTGAGTCTTGTGAAATCAATACTGCTTTGCTGAATCTTGTTACGAAAGATCAATTCGCCGGCCTTCCTAGTGAAGATGCCGCTACTCATCTAAACAACTTTGTTGATTTGTGTGATATGCAAAATAAGAAAGATACAGATAACAATATTGTTAAATTGAAGTCATTTCCGTTTTCACTTAGAGATCGTGCTAAAGTTTGGTTTTCGTCTTTGCCTAAAAATAGTATTGATTCTTGGAACAAGTGCAAAGATGCTTTTATCTCTAAGTATTTTTCTCCCACTAAGATCATCACTCTTAGGAACGATATTATGAATTTTAAACAACTTGATCATGAGCATGTTGCCCAATCTTGGGAAAGAATGAAATTGATGATTCGAAATTGCCCTACTCATGGTTTGAATTTATGGATGATCATACAAAAATTTTATGCCGGTTTGAACTTTGCTTCTAGAAATCTCTTAGATTCGGCCGCGGGAGACACGTTTATGGAAATCACGTTAGGAGATGCTACAAAACTTCTTGATAATATTATGGCTAATTATTCTCAATGGCACACCGAAAGATCTTCTAGTAAAAAAGTGCATGCTATAGAAGAAATCAATGTTTTGAGTGGAAAGATGGATGAATTTATGAAGTTGTTTGTTACTAAAAATACTCCTCTTGATCCCAATGATATGCCTTTGTCTACTTTGATTGAGAATAATAATGAATCTATGGATGTGAATTTTGTTGGTAGGAATAGTTTCGGTAACAATGCTTATAGAGGAAACTTTAATGCTAGACCGTTCCCTAGTAATCCCTCTAATAATTATGGAAATTCCTACAATAATTCTTATGGTAATTTTAATAAGATGCCCTCTAATTTTGAGAATAGTGTGAAAGAATTTATGATCTCTCAAAAGAATTTTAATGCTTTGCTTGAAGAAAAATTGCTCAAAGTTGTTGATTTCGCTAGGAACGTTGATAGACTTTCGCTTGATGTTGATTCTCTTAAAATTATATATTCTCCTCCTAAGCATGATATCAATGAGTCTCTCAAATCAATGAGAATTTCCATTGACGAGTGCAAGGAAAGAACCGCTAGATTGCGTGCTAAGAAAGATTGCTTTATAAAGGCGTGTTCTTCTAGTTTCCATGAAAATAATGATGAAAATCTTAAAGTTATTGTTGCGTCTCCTATTAGATCTTTGTTTTGCAATATGAATCTTGATAATTATGGGACTGATGATGAGTCAACTTTACCTAGAAGGCGTCCCAAGAATTCGGAGTTTTTAGATCTTGATGCTAAATTTGGTAAAAGTGGGATTGGAGAGGTCACGACTTTAAATAGTATTGAACCCACTATCTTGGATTTCAAGGAATTTGATTATGATAATTGTTCTTTAGAAGGTTGTATTTCCTTGTTGCAATCTGTTGTTAATTCTCCTCATGCTTATAGTCAAAATAAAACTTTTACCAAACATATCGTTGATGCCTTGATGCAATCTTATGATGAAAAACTTATTTTGGAAGTTTCTATACCTAGAAAACTTAATGATGAGTGGGAACCTACTATAAAGATTAGAATTAAAGATCATGAGTGTTTTGCTTTGTGTGATTCGGGTGCTAGTGTTTCCACGATTCCGAAAACCTTATGTGATATTCTAGGTTTCCATGATCTTGATGATTGCTATTTAAATTTGCACCTTGCGGATTCCACCATTAAAAATCCAATGGGAAGGATCAATGATGTTCTCATTGTTGCAAATAGAAATTTGGTGCCCGTAGATTTTATCGTTCTTGATATAGATTGCAATCTTTCTTGCCCTATTATTTTTGGTAGACCTTTCCTTAGAACAATTGGCGCGATTATTGATATGAAGGAAGGGAATATTAGATTCCAATTTCCATTAAAGAAAGGCATGGAGCAATTTCCAAGAAAGAAAGTCAAATTACCTTATGAATCTATCATGTGGGCTACTTATGAATTTAGTGCCAAAGAGGGCACTACTTAGATCTATCTTCGCTTTTATGCCTAGCTAGGGGCGTTAAACGATAGCGCTAGTTGGGAGGCAACCCAATTTTCTTTATGTTTTTTTGTTCCTGTTTAGTAATAAATCTTGCATCTACCTTCTGTTTAGATGTGTTTTTATCTTTTAATTAGTGTTTGTGCCAAGTAGAACCTATAGGATAACCTATGATGATAGTTGATTTGATTCTGCTGAAAAACAGAAACTTTGTTCTCACAAATTTAGTTTTGTTAAATCACAGAAACGTGCTTTTGCGTTGATTATTTTTGCTTCTGATCAATAGACAAATTTCCAGGACTTCCTATTTTGGTAGGATTTTTAGAGTTTTATAAGTTTGCGTTAGTTACAGATTTCTACAGACTGTTCTGTTTTTGATAGATTCTGTTTTTGTGTGTTGTTTGCTTATTTTGATGCATCTATGGCTAGTAAAATAGTTTCTAAACCATAGAGAAATTGGAATACAGTAGGTTTAACACCAAAATAAATAAATAATTAGTTCATTACAGTACCTTATGTGGTGGTTTTGTTTTCTTTCACTAACGGAGCTTATAAGATTTCCTGTTGAGATTTGTGTTGTAAAGTTTTCAAGTTTTGGGTAAAGATTTTATGGATTATGGAATAAGGAGTGGCAAGAGCCTAAGCTTGGGGATGCCCATGGCACCCCAAGATATTCAAGGATAGCAAAAAGCCTAATCTTGGGGATGCCCCGGGAAGGCATCCCCTCTTTCGTCTTCGTTCATTGGTAACTTTACTTGGAGCTATATTTTTATTCGCCACATGATATGTGTTTTGCTTGGAGCATCGTGTATTATATTAGTCTTTGCTTTTTAGTTTACCACAATCATCCTTGCTGTACACACCTTTTGGGATAATCCCACTTGATTAGAATTTGCTAGAATATGTTATGTGCTTCACTTATATCTTTTGAGCTTGATAGTTTTTGCTCTAGTGCTTCACTTATATCTTTTAGAGCACGGCGGTGGCTTAATTTTGTAGAAATTGCTAGTCTCTCATGCTTCAGTTATATTATTTTGAGAGTCTTTTAGAACAGCATGGTATTTGCTATGGTTATAAAATTGGTCCTAGAATGGTAGGCATCCAAGTTGGGTATAATAAAAACTATCATAGGAAGTGAATTGGATGCTATGATCAATTTGATACTTGATAATTGTTTTGAGATATGGAGGTAGTGATATTAAAGTCATGCTAGTTGGGTGATTATAAATTTAAAGAATGCTTTTGTTGAAGTTAGCAAGTCCCATAGCATGCACGTATGGTTAAAGTTGTGTAACAAATTTGAAACATGAAGTGTACCTGGCTTGTGTATCCTTATGAGTGGCGGTCGGGGACGAGCGATGGTCTTTTCCTACCAATCTATCCCCCTAGGAGCATGCGCGTAGTGCTTGATTTTTGATGACTTCTAAATTTTTGCAATAAGTATATGAGTTCTTTTGACTAATGTTGAGTCCATGGATTATACACACTTTTACCTTTCCGCCATTGCTAGCCTCTTCTTGTACTGCATTGCCCTTTCTCACCTTGAGAGTTGGTGCAAACTTCTCCGGTGCATCCAAACCCCGTGATACGATACGCTCTATCACACATAAACCTCCTTATATCTTCCTCAAAACAGCCACCATACCTACCTATTATGACATTTCCATAGCCATTCCGAGATATATTGCCATGAAACTTTACACCGTTCCGTTCATCATCATCATGACATACTTTACTTTTGTCATATTGCCATTGCATGATCATGTAGTTGACATCGTATTTGTGGCAAAGCCACCATGCATAATTTTTCATACATGTCACTCTTGATTCATTGCACCATCCCGCACATCACGGAGGCATTCATATAGAGTCATATCTTGTTCTAGTTTCGAGTTGTAATTCATATGTTGTAATCAATAGAAGTGTGATGATCATCATTATTAGAGCATTGCCCAAAAAGAAAAAAAGAAAGGCCAAAAGAAGAAAAAAAAGAAAAAAAGAAAAACATAAAAAGGGCAATGTTACTATCTCTTTTACCACACTTGTGCTTCAAAGTAGCACCTTGTTCTTCATGTAGTGAGTCTCATATATTGTGCTTCAAAGTAGCACCATGTTTTTCATATAGTGAGTCTCATAAGTTGTCTTTTTCATACTAGTGGGAATTTTTCATTATAGAACTTGGCTTGTATATTCCTACGATGGGCTTCCTCAAATGCCCTAGGTCTTGTGAGCAAGCAAGTTGGATGCACACCCACTAGTTTTCTTTTGTTGAGCATTCATTTATAGCTCTAGTGCATCCGTTGCATGGCAATCCCTACTCCTCGTGTTGACATCAATTGATGGGCATCTCCATAGCCCATTGATTATCCTCGTCAGTGTGAGACTTTCTCCTTTTTTGTCTTCTCCACACAATCCCCATCATCATATTCTATTCCACCCATAGTGCTATATCCATGGCTCATGCTCATGTATTGCGTGAAGGTTGAAAAAGTTTGAGATTATTTAAGTATGAAACAATTGCTTGGCTTGTCATCGGGGGTATAGAAGTTGGGAACATCTTTGTGTGACGAAAATGAAGCATAGCCTAACTATATGATTTTGTAGGGATGAACTTTCTTTTGCCATGTTATTTTGAGAAGACATGATTACTTTGATTAGTATGCTTAAAGTGTTACTATTTCTTTTATCAATATGAACTTTTATTTTGAATCATTTGGATATGAACATTCATGCCACAATAAAGAAAATTACATTGATAATTATGCTAGGTAGCATTCCACATCAAAAATTTCTTTTTTCTCATTTACCTACTCGAGGACGAGCAGGAATTAAGCTTGGGGATGCTTGATACGTCTCCAAGGTATCTATAATTTTTGATTGTTCCATGCTATTATATTACCCCTTTTGGATGTTTATGGGCTTCATTTTACACATTTATATCATTTTTGGGACTAACCTACTAACCGGAGGCCCAGCCCGTATTGCTGTTTTTGCCTATTTCAGTATTTCGAAGGAAAGGAATATCAAACGGAGTCCAAACGGTATGAAACCTTCGGGAGCGTGATTTTTGGAACGAACGTGATCTAGAGGACTTGGAGTGCAAGTCAAGAAGCAGCCGAGGCGGCCACGAGATGGTAGGGAGCCCCCCCAAGGCGCCCCCCCTGTCTCGTGGGCCCCTCGGGCGGCCACCGACGTACTTCTTCTTCCTATATAAGCCTACGTACCCCGAAAACATCCAGGGAGACAACGAAACACAATTTCCACCACCGTAACCTTCTGTATCAGGAGATCCCATCTTGGAGCCTTCGCCGACGCTCTGCCAGAGGGGGAATCAACCATGGAGGGCTTCTACATCAACACCATAGCCCCTCCGATGAGTTGTGAGTAGTTTACCACAGACCTTTGGGTCCATAGTTATTAGCTAGATGGCTTCTTCTCTCTATTTGGATCTCAATACAATGTTCTCCCCCTCTCTTGTGGAGATCTATTCGATGTAAACTCTTTTTGCAGTGTGTTTGTCGAGATCCGATGAATTGTGGGTTTATGATCAAGTTTATCTATGAGAAATATTTGAATCTCCTCTAAATTCTTTTATGTATGATTGAGTTATCTTTGCAAAACTCTTCGAATTATCAGTTTGGTTTGGCCTACTAGATTGATCTTTCTTGCCATGGGAGAAGTGCTTAGCTTTGGGTTCAATCTTGTGGTGTCCTTACCCAGTGACAAAAAGGTTTGCAAGACACGTATTGTATTGTTGCCATCGAGGATAAAAAGATGGGGTTTATATCATATTGCATGAGTTTATCCCTCTACATCATGTCATATTGCTTAATGCGTTACTCTATTCTTTATGAACTTAATACTCTAGATGCAGGCAGGAGTCGGTCGATGTGTGGAGTAATAGTAGTAGATGCAGGCAGGAGTCGGTATACTTGTTGCGGACGTGATGCCTATATACATGATCATGCCTAGATAATCTCATAATTATTTGCTTTTCTATCAATTGCTCGACAGTAATTTGTTCACCCACCGTAATACTTATGCTATCTTGAGAGAAGCCTCTAGTGAAACCTATGGTCCCCGGGTCTATCTCTTATCATATTTGCTTCCAATCTACTTTTATTTGCATCTTTACTTTTTGCATCTATATTATAAAATACCAAAAATATATTTATCTTATCATACTATCTCTATTAGATCTCACTTTCATGAGTGGCCGTGAAGGGATTGACAACCCTTTATTGCGTTGGTTGCGAGTTCATTGTTTGTTTGTGTAGGTGCGTGGGACTTTTGAGGAGCCTCCTACTGGATTGATACCTTGGTTCTCAAAAACTGAGGGAAATACTTACGCTACTATTGCTGCATCACCCTTTCCTCTTCAAGGAAAACCAACGCAAGCCCAAGACGTAACAGCGGACGACATCATAGATGGCACGGTGCTCCGCGACGAAGTTGGGGTTCACCGCGGCCATGGCCGCCACTACCTTCTTGCTTGCGCGCTCGTCGTAGATCTGACCTTTCGTAGTCGGTGCTGCTCCAGGAGGAATAGGTTGTGCAGCGGTCGTCTTGACCGTCTTAATGTGGAGCAGCGCACTCTACAATGGCATGAATGCGGGTAGCTGGCACCGAGTGGGAACACGCGTGGGTGAGAGAGCAAGGGGTTTGGGTGGGCCACTGTGGACGTGTGGTCAGAAGTGGGCTTGGGTGGTGTTCGGACAGCTGCAAAGCCTCCCTCCCCCACAATTGTGTGTAGTTTGCGGAGAACGTACATCCAGACCACGTCGAAAATCAATATAGATCCGTGTTGGATGATTTCCGCTGCCCGAACATCGTGGTCTGAATGTATGCGGACGGTTTGAGGGTCGGCTGTGTTGGAGATGCACTAACAACCGACAACCCACGAGAAGGGGATTCCCTACGGATTAGAAGAAGTTTCGGTACACACGAAGTTTCGGCTTTCTTGAAAATAAAAAGATTCAGCACAGAAAACGTCTGTATGTTATTCGTAGCGAGGAATAAGCTCGGCTCGTCTATTTAGATACATTATAACTGAGCACCTTTCCAGCCCTCTCATGCTATTAGCATTTCCAGCCTTTGGATCATCAGTTTAGGACATTTTTGGCCGTCAGATTTACTCTTAATCCCGCCTGGAATCGTTGCGTTCGCTAAAACCGAGTGTTTCCTTGCTGGGCCGCTGCTCCGGTCACTATTTTGGATGCCTGGTGTGAAACTGGGCCTAAGGGCTTGTACATTTCTCCTTCCGTGCAGCCCCAATACGCTCCTTCCGCGCACGACCTTCCTTCGCCAACCCTAGGTGTGTCGCCGCACTCCTCCTCCTTCCTCACCACTCGTTGCCGCTGCCGCCATTCCACCTCCCTCCTCTCTATCTAACGCTCACGAAGACCACACTATTGGGAGGAAGCCGCCATCCACGATGTCATGCCGCTGCATGGTCAGGGGTTGCCGCCACAGCGAACCAGGGGAGCACAGGAGCAGAGGCCACGGCTGGACGCCTCCCCCATCCTACGTGGTCGCACCTCTTTTCATCCTTCGCAATCCGGATCCGGACCTCGATGGGAAAACGCGTAGAGAGAGATACGGATCGGCGCACTGTTGCCCTGCTCGTCTTCCCTGTGTGCGTCATCTTACTATCCCTCCTGCTGCCCCCCCAATTTGCCTACTTTCTAAGACCTGACGGGCTATACATATTAGGCCAACGCGCAAAGCATGGCCATCACCTTGTTAGTAGCCACAATCAATTATTTTATATGTAATTTTACCATGATTTATAAGAATCAATTTTATGATAAATAAGTCAAAAAAATATTTTGCTATATTTTTTTGCATATACAATAAACTTCAAAAAGTATTGCGTATGTGTATAAGTTTTCATGCCTTTTCTAATATTTATTTAACTAAAAATATTGTGCATTTTAAAATGTTCATGCAATAAAATTGTCTTCACGTATTATTGTTCATGTGGTATTAAAATATATTTATGCGTTTTGAACTTTTCGGGTATTTTTTTTTTGAAGTGTTTACAATTTTTGTGAAAAATATTCATGTAGCTAAAACACGTGTTCACATCGAAAAAAATGATCTCCTACTGTCAAGAACTATTTCCGTATTTGACAAAAACAAAGTCATATCAATGTTTCGTATGGTTTTTAAGCATCCTTCAAATTACAATTTTTTTTGAAAAAATGACAAGGAAACCAAAAAACAAACTGAGAAGAGAAGCAAATAAACCCGAAACCCCCCAATAAATATCCTAATGAACAATAGTTTTTTAGGGGTCCTAAAGGAAAATAGCTTTGTCGCGAGAAAATTGAGGGAAAACCATTTCCTTAGAGCATCTCCAATAGAAAAATGCAAATTTAGAGATGTGAATATTTACATCTCCAAATCTAGAGTTGCTCTTTTTGTCATGCGCAATGGGCTGAGCTATTCATAGTCTTCCCAGCGATGGTGTTTGTGGACACATTTGAATGTGTCCACATATAGTTAGATGGGTACTTTCAAACACTTGAGTGATCGGGTCTGGAAAGGTTGGACGGGTAAGTGCTTGTCAGCGGGAGGAAAAGAGGTCCTGATAAATCAGTAGCACAAGCAATTCCCATCTATTCAATGTCATGCTTCAAACTGCCCAGAGGACTGTGCAACCACATTAATTCTATCGTTCGTAGGTTCTGGTGGGGATGCAAACAGGGAGGAAGAAAACCGGCATGGGTATCTTGGGAGGTGATGACAAGGCCTAAATACCTAGGTGGAATGGGTTTTAGGGACCTGGAACTATTTAACTTGGCACTTCTAGCACGACAGGCATGGAGGGTGCCGAATGATCCTACTTCATTGAGTGCAAGAATACTCAAGGCCTCATATTTTCATAACACCTCTTTTCTTAGCGCTGAGCTGGGATCACGGCCGTCACAAATTTGGAGAGCTTTGCTTGAAGGGAGAGATATCCTTAAACAAGGAATAATTTGAAGGATTGGCAATGGGCAGAGCACGAATATTTGGGAGCATAATTGGATTCCCAAAGAAGCATCCCTGCGCCCTATTGTTTCTCGGGTTCAAAACCCACCGGAGATGGTCTCAGAACTACTCTACGCAACATTGATCACAATTGTTTTCCTGCCTACTGATGCGGAGGCAATATTGAAGATCCTGGTATGCACTAGGAACATAGATGATTTTTGGGCGTGGCACCCAGATAGGAAGGGGCGATTCACAATGAGCTCCGCATATAAGTTCATGGTACAAACAAAGATTACAAGAGATAATTGGCTCGAAGGGAGAACTGGCTCATCTAGCTATAAGAGGGAGGAAAGTGATTGGACGAGTTATGGAACCTGAAAGTCCCATCGAAGCTGCGTGTGTTTCTTTGGCGTTTGGCTCGCCACTCGTAGCCTACAACGGATGTTCTCAACACAAGAAATATGTCCACCAGGGATGCGTGTCCTTTGTGTGGTGTGGCAGATTCATGGCGCCATGCATTGCTAGCATGCACTCACGCTAGGTGCACCAGGGCGCTGGCAGATCCCGTCCTGGTGTCTAACATGGCAGAAAACGAGGAGCCTTGAACCAAGAACTGGCTCTTCCAGTTGAATGAGGATCTTGATCAGAACATGTTTGCGAGGATTGTGGTAACCCTTTGGTTGATTTGGTATGCATGGATACAAGCTATTCACGAAGGAATATTCCAATCGCCCGGGCAAATCTCATCATTCGTTGATCGCTACATAGCTGAACTGGATCGTGTTCCCTCACAAGTGGCGAGGCAAAATCCTAGAACGGGGAGCCGTCAGAATGCTCCTCGACAATGGTTACCTTCGGTGGAGGGGGTAGTTAAAATCAACATTGATGGTGCGTTGGCGCGTAACAAAAGAGGAGGTGGAGTTGTGGCTGTGTGTCGTGACCACACTGGAACGTACCTTGGATCCTCCGTGGTGGTATACAATGGGATCAGATATCCAACTATTCTGGAAACTTATGCGTGCAGGGAAGCGCTGGCATTGGCGGATGATCTTCTCGAGCAGAGGCTAAAGGTGGCGTCAGACTGCTTGGGAGTGGTGAATGATATTAATAAGGGCACGGGAGGAGCTCATGTTGCTATCGTTCATGAAATAACAAGTCATTGTAATAGTTTTGCTTTTTGTTCTTTTGTTCATGAGTTTAGAAACCATAATTTTGAGGCTTACAACCTCGCCAAGTTTGCATGTAATTTGAATGTAGACACGTTTGACTGGGTAATCCTCATGACTGCACATGTGCCTATGAACATTCTTGAGTAATAAAGTGGCGAGGTTTTTCTCAAAAAAAATCGACGGAGGCCATCCAAATTCCAAAAAGAAAAAGAAAAAGAATGGAGGCCATCCAACCGAGTCATGAAAAATTGGAATCATATGTTTTCCTTTTATAGTTTGAATATTGAAAATAATCAGAGATAAATACCACAGTGCATTATTAACACACACACACACACACACATGCAATAATAAGTAAGACAAAAATATTACAATGCAAATATAAATTTTGAATTCCCTTATTAGGCACATGTTCTAGTTGTCTATACGAAACGTCAAAAATGTTCAACATATTATTCTCAAACTGTGTATGAGTTTGTCGACTACGAATCTAATAAAGAAATTCCTCAAACACTGTCGGATCTGGATAAGATCACACATCTATTGAAACTCCAAACCATGGTGAACACCCTCACCCTCATCCTCCACAATCATGTTATGCATGACTATACAAATTGTCATCACCTCCCACAATGTCTCTGGATCCCATTATCTAGCGTGTCTGCGTACAACTACAAATGGGCTTGAAGCACTCTAATGCTCTCTCCACACATATTTTCCAACTCCTTCTTGTCTTGCAACAAAATGTCACTTTTTTGTTACCTCTTTGTCTCAGAGGTGGTCTTGGCAAAGGTTGTCAGTACTCCATATTGTACTCATCCCCCTTGATGATATACTTACACACAAGAGATTCACACAGCCTTGTGAATGATGAGGCCACTACAACACGTTGATGTCATTGTGACACCATCACACCCCAAAGAAAGAGTTCTAAATACATATGTCTTGTGATGCACGAGAATGATGATGACCTTTTTATGATGTATGTGGTATTTGCCTTGTTAATCATATAGTCAGTTCTTCCATTTCATGTGCATGCAATCCAGGGATCCGCGCATACCTTAAAACCCCGTGATTCTCCAAGTGCCATGAGCCTTGTTGTGTCTTCGACATTTGGTTCTCTCGATTACTTCGGTCCAAACACCTTGATCACTGTAGTATCAAATCTAACCATGGCCTCC
The DNA here is from genome assembly GCA_021437245.1 of Aegilops speltoides. Lineage (NCBI taxonomy): Eukaryota > Viridiplantae > Streptophyta > Magnoliopsida > Poales > Poaceae > Aegilops > Aegilops speltoides. The sequence continues at coordinate 317,370,183 of CM038145.1, read as the reverse complement.
AAGCTTGTGCTCTCAGACATCTAGAGATACTCCTCCCACGAATATGAGGTTGTGTCGTATATAAGCATCCTCATAGCATTTGTGCACTTCTAGAGACTTGAGTAACCAATGCGACCAATGGCATCCTTCTTCAGCTTGAAGTAGTCATCGTAGGCCCTGTCGCCTGAGTAGAGGCACATGAACAATGGTCACTGCATCCAAAATCGATGTCAGAAATAGCTTTCGAATAACACAACAAGGGCGAAGTAGTCGTCATCCGATTCATATGCCCTCATGCCCTATTACGATTCAACACCTGACGTCTTTTTGTTGAACCCTTGAAGTTGAGAACATGCTCTCTGCACACTCTGTTTCTTAAAGAATCACCCTCATCATCGTCATTTCATATTCATATTGGTCATCATCTGATGAATACGAACCCATGAACTCAGCATAGAAGTACTCATCATCTGAATCCATTGTGTTTGCCTCAAAGTAAATAATGAGAGCGTAACAAAATGCACCACGACATGTGTCATGTCTGAACTTGCCGGGTGCGTTGTCGGCCATGGGCGGCGTCCGTGGGGTGGATGGTACCTGAGTAGTGGCCGAATGCCCAAATCCGGGGGAGTACGACATCCATGTACGGAATGGATGGGGCATCATCGGCAAGGTTCCAACAAGACCTGGATGACGTTGGGGGGGGGGGGGGCGTCGTCGACTTCATGAGCGGGAGATAGATAGCACAGGAGGAGAAAAGGGTTGTGTAAATGTGAGGGCTCTATATTGGATTTTGAGTGGGACATGGATGTTGGAGTCCGATGTGGTGGACATCTAGACTCCCTAGGGCTCCCATGATTTGGGGCTGGTTTGTGGGCTTTCACATGTTTGGACTAGTCCCGACCAATTTGATGATCTACATTGAACGACTAAACGTGTCCAGATAAAACTGAGCATTGATGAGCGTTTCAATGATCCACATTGGAGATGGCATAAGCAACCGCTGGGACCTCCTATTTTGACGAATTTTTAGATCAGCGACACACACATGGAAGCCCAAGTAGGCTTGACCATCAGCAAGTGCAACGCGCGAGACTCTAGCGAGTTTTCTTTTGCACCGCGTGCGGTTATTATTTTTCGCTTGTAGTGTCGTCTTTACTGTAGCATCCCGCATCACTAACGCCCGATTCCCTACAGCGGTCTAGCTACTGAACCAAGCACAATAGCAAATCATTTTTTGAAAAACACATTAAAAAATCCCAAAAATTTAAAAGCACAAACATTTTTTTGCATTTCTGAACAAAATTTGGAAACAAGAACATGTTTTGAATTCTGAACAATCTTTGAAAACCTGAAAAGCTTTTATATAGAATATTTTTTTAAAACACATTTTCCCCATTTCTGAACAAACTTTGAGAATGGAAACAAATTTGACAATTTCAATTTTTTTTCAAAATCTCAAACAGTTATCGGAAACATGAATATTTTGTATCCATGAAACAAAATTGAGAACATGAATATTTTCTGAAATTCTGAACATTTGTATGAAAAAGCCATTTTCCCAAAAAAATCGTAAAAAAGCCAAAAATACTATATTTTTATTTACAAATTATGGAATAATAAATAAAAATAAAATAAACTGAAAAGGGAAAAAATAAACATAAAAAAAGAATAAGAGAAAACCGGTTCAAGTACCTCGTCGAAGGTTTGCCAAACTGGTGAAAACCCAGACTGAAACCTTACAGAAGGTTTGAAAAACAGAATGGGAGACCTCTGCGTAGCGCTAACATGGGCTGGCCCATTTACACGCCGGATGCCCTTGTCCCTGTGCGAAGCGTGGGCAATTCTATGGGGAGCGCCTATACGGACGCGCGCGCACCCCCCGCTGTACCTGCGCGCCCATCGTTTTTTTCTCTTTAGTAAATAATACTGAGGTACTCAAAAAAGGTGAATAATTCCGAATTTCAAAAACTATCCCAAATTCAAAAAATGTGAATTTGAAAACAGTTCACGGAGCCAAAAAATGTCAGTGGATCCGAATAATCTTCACAAATTAGAAAAATGTTCATGATTTCAATTTGTTTTCCTTATTTCAAGAAATGCTACAGAATTTGGATATTGATGAACATTTTTTTAATTTGGTGATTTTTTTTAAACATTATTGTGAACAAATTTTGCATATGATAAACATTTTTTCAGTTAGATGATTTTTTTTGAAAAAATGGTGAATAAAATTTGATTTGATGAACATTTTTCTAAATTGGTGAACAAATTCGAATTTGAAGAACACTTTTTCGATGATGAAAAAATTTGAATACGATGAACAAATTTTGAATTCAATGAACAAAATGTAAATACAAGGACCATTTTTTGAAATTGATGAACAAAAAATGTTCGTAGATTTAAAAAAGAAAATTCACAAAAAAGAGTGAAAAAGGAAAAAAGAAAAAAGAAAATATAAAACAAAAAAAGGAAAGAAAAAACAGTATTGCGAAATTTGTTCATCAAATTCGAAATTTGTTCATCATTTGGACTTTTTGAACATTATTGTGAACAAATTTTGAATATGATGAACATTTTTTCTGTTAGATTATTTTTTTTTGAAATACATGGTGAACAAATTCTTAATTTGATGAACAAATTTTGAATTTGGTTAACATTTTTTGAAATCAGTGAACAAATTTCCAATTTGATGATTTTTTTCAATGATGAACAAATTTCGAATTCGATGAATTTTTTTGAATACGACAAACATTTTTGGAAATTGATGAATATTTTTTGAGTTTGATAAACAAAATTTAAATTCAATGAATATGTTTTCGATTCGATGAAAAAAAATGTTCGTGGATTTGAAAAGAAAATTCGCAAAAATGTTGAAAAAGTAAAGAAGAAAAGGAGAACAAAAAAAGAAAAGGAAGAACGAAAGGAAAATAGAAAAAGGAAATAAAATGAAAAACCAAAGGATGAAAAAGAAAACCAGAAAAAAAAAACCGGTTCAGGGAAGGTCCTAGAACCTTCCCAAAACCAGTTGGGGGTGAATCCCGAATTTAATGGGCCGGCCCGTAGGAATTCCAGTGGCGACCTACGCGCCGCATAGGAATCGCCAATTCTATGCATTGTGAGTCACAAATGATTCGCGGCAAACGGCAACGTGGTGGCGGAACAAATTCAGGCCCCTGCTTGGACATTCTTCGCTAGCTGGACCGACGCACTCTTTTTTTTTTTTCTGGTTGACGGACGCACTCACCACCGACGGGCTCGCGCCGCGCCGGACGTCGGCGATCGATCGGTTCCAACCCCACCGTGCTCACGAGGCGCGCTGCACGCTCATGCTCGACAACCAAACCCACTCACTGTCGCTGCCTCACTACTCACTCGGTACCCAGTGGGCACGTGACCCCATAAGTGCTGGTCACCGGCCAGGGACCCCACACGATTTAATTTCGTGCGTTGGCGCGTTTGGTTAGGTCACGGCGCAATTTCATCGTACTGTAGCTGGGTACTAGCAGGCGAGTCAAAGCGTATGGCAGAATTTTCTTACCTCCACATTATTGGTACGGATGCCGGATCCTTGTACCCTAACAAGGAATTTAAAATGAATAAATAGTACCTCTAGAAACGGAGCGCCAGAGTCGCTCTAAACAAACGCGTGGCCCATGCCTGACCCGAACCCATTCTCAAATATAATAAACATATTTTTTAATTTTTTATAAGTCAATCTTAGAAAAAATTGATCACATTTATAAGTTTTTTGAGTGAATTTCATTTTTTTTACCTCCTAGATTCATGTTTGTGACAACAATCACCCATTTAGCATTTTCTTTCCACAATTTTATCCAATTCAGACAAACTTATGCCACAAACTATTATTATATTTGATCCAATGCGTACGGTGCATGCCATGGTCGTTGATTTAGTTTACCCTTCGACTTTTTTTTGGTCTGCTTCGGTTTTGGGATGATCGAACGAAACCCAACCACGTCCAGCCGCACTTAGCCCAACCGCACCTCCCACCTAATTGAGCCGCACCCAGCCCAACCGCGCACACCCACCCGGTGAGCTGCACCCAGCTGAGCGCCCCCTCCTGGTCCAACTGCGCCCAACCGTTCCTCCCGCTCATTTCTTTCCTTCTCTTTTGCTCTCTTCGTTTCTTTCCTTTTTCGGTGATGGCGCAGCCTAGGCGATCTTAGTGATCGCTGATGATTTATGGAGCACATGCATCAAGTGGTAGCCTCCAATATCCCCTGTCTCATGCTCCTCTACAACCTCTCAACGCTTGCTCTATTTTGAGACGAAAAGAAGATATTTTAGCCCATGGGGGGTGGTTTTATTGAGAAGTTGATTTTCTTGGGGGCAGGGGGAGCACTTGTAATGTTCAGATTATTGATGGCGCGTGTTGCCGTGCCCGTCTAATTTGGCTCTTAATTAGGTATATACAGTAATTTTCATATATTTGTTGCAATGTTTTGAGTTATTTTCCATTCTGGTAGCTTGTGCTTGTCTCCTTCATTTCAACTATATGTAATTGAAGAGTGTTATCGGTTGTTTCCCGAAAATTTAGTGTTTGAGTTTTTTTCTCTTAGGTCTAATAGATTTGTTTTTTTTAGAAAAGGAGGATGACCCCCGGCCTCTGCATATGGGCGATGCATACGGCCACTTTATTAATTATTCTCACAAGACCTTACAAAGACATACAACAGCAAGACTAAAGCCACTTTCTCAGCAACAACTGTCGCTACACCTATCCAATCAATATCCAATCGATGAAGGGGCGCTGATAGTCTGGGCCTAATACCAAACAGACATCGCAGCCAAACCTAAACATCTAAGACCTGAGGCCCCAACCAGGGCGCTGCGGGTATGGGGTACCTACCATCCGGCAAGACTCCTCAACCAGGGCGCTGCGGGTATGAGGCCGCCGCAACCACCGCCACCAAACCATCTTGAGTCAGATCTTGTTGCATCTACCTTGCACGGTCTAGCTACCGTCGATGCCACCACGACGCCAGACAGCTCCACCGCTCTGCGCTCGTCCATCCCGACGCGACACTCGAAAGATCTGTCGTCGTAGCACTTTGCCGACTAGGCATGACTCAACAGAGCACCCGCCGCCGAGCATGACTTGACATCTCTTACGACGATTCGACGCGGTTAGAACGCCGCCTCCCCGCCAACCTCCACACCATTGCCGCTGCTGGAATCGACACACGAAGCCCTTCACCCATAGCAACTCCCCGAACGCCTAAGCCTCCCAAGACGGCGCCTTCATGGAGGTTACGACGCAAAAGGCGCCGCCGCCGTCAATCAAGACGGATTACGGACTTTCGTCCGGAACGGACGGAGGTGGATAGGAGGACCTCGACTTCGCCATCAAGATGGGTAACGACGTCAAAGCCGTCGCCGATGCCGGCCGAGCTAGCCGACCAAAGTTTCCTCCGGTCCTCTTCCCGTACCACCAATCTCCATCTGCTTTGGATCTGGCAGCAGCCAAGACCCAAAAACTCCAGAGAGGGAAGCACCATAAGGCTCAACACCTCCGGCGTAGATCCATCCAGGCGTCGGATCAAGGAAGACCCGACCTGGTCAGCAAGCCACCATCCTGCGCCGGCCGACGGCTATCAGGCACCGGATCCAGAAGGATCGAACCCAAGACCGACGGCGCACGCGACCACCAGATCCAGCGGCCGCACCACGCCATGAAAGCACGAACCCCAACCGCCGGCCGCGCATGCGCACGCCGCGGCAGATCCATCTGCGGCCGTCGCACCCGCAAAAAATCGGCGCCTCCTCTCGAACAACCGTCCGCGCCACCCATTCGGGAGGAAGAGCCCGCCGCCGCCCTGCTTTAACCGCCCGTGGCGCATCTTGGCGGCGAGGATGGAGAGATCTTGAGTCCGGCGGCCGCGGTTAGGGTTTCTGTCGCACTAGCCAGAAGCGACCAAAGTCTGAGGGTCCTAGAGTTCAATGTAAGTTTTTCCTGGTGCTCGCATTTATTCTAAATTTATTTCAGGATTCCCGGTGGTACATTCAATGGGAGAAGACGTTCTCGTCGACTGTGAGACGCCTACGATGACTTCGTAAAATCTCTTGAAGGTGAGTCTCCGGCTCAGTCTCTCGGAGGTGCTCATAGCGGTAGAATGTGCGTGTGTGCATTCATAGGGGTGAGTGTATGCGAGTATATATGAGCGCTTGCGTCTGTACTGTGTTAAAAAAATGTTTGAGATATAAATTTAAATGGTTAATGCAAAAAGAAAAGTATCTTCCAGTCATTTTCTTTTTGAGAATCTTCCAGTCGGGTAAACGGGCGTGCTTGATCCGCGAACCCCGTAGGGCGGCAGCAGACAGATCTGTATCCACGAAAGCGACGGGCCCCAAAGCCCAGGATTTCTACCGCCTTTCCGCTTTATTCTCCCCAGAAATCCAACGGCGAAAAACATACTCCCTCGGTTCTCCCCGACCCGTCGGTGGAGGTGGAGCAGAAACTGTCAAGCTCGGGGTTGGGCGAATCCCCACCGCCCTCGGAAAATCTGGCGAAACCCAGCTCTAAAACCCCGAGATTTTGGCCCCGGGTTCTCTCCCAGCCGTTACAGCAGCGCCGCTGAAGCTGCCGTTCGCCTAGGAGCCGGCGGTAACCCGGGATCCGGCCGGCGAGCCATTCTCCCCCGCGAGCAGCTGCCCACGCCTCAAGCCCTCTACGGCGGCTTCCTCAGCTCCAAGCTCCGCCGTCCTTCCTCCCGCCGCGGCATCGCAGTCTTTCGCCATTGGGGTCTGAGGTATGAGCTTGTTTTCTTTTCATCCCGTGGTTAGTTCGCCCCCCACTGATCTCGACGCCACCTAGATCCGCCCCTGTGAGCCTTGCGCTTCATTTCTCCTGCTGCCGACATGGTGTGGGATTTTAGAGATCTGTTGTTTCAACAATTTTGGTAAAGTTTGGTGGTTAGGATACACTGATGTGATACACGAAAGCCACATGCTTTCTTTCCTGTTTGTTATCGTCCGTCTATGATTGCCTCAGGTGAAATTGCGGTTCCCCGCACAAAAAAAAAGACTTGAAATTGCGGCTGCATCAGATTTAGGAAAAATATATGTAATGGACCATAATATAATTAGTAAAAAAAGATAATCTTATTCAGTGTGCAATTCTCAGGATAAACCATAATGGCCGTCAAGGGGGGTCCTGCGGACAACAGGACTAGAAGCACTGTGTCTATATGCATAGTGATTGGCTTGTGCTGCTTCTTCTACATCCTCGGGGCGTGGCAGAAGAGTGGCTTCGGAAAGGGGGACAGCATTGCCCTGGAGATCACGAAGCGGACCGATTGCACCATCTTACCGAACCTCAGCTTCGACACACACCATTCTAAACAAGGCAGCTCCGGCGATCTTGTTTCGCCGGTGAAGAAGTTTAAGCCATGCCCGGACCGCTTCACAGACTATACACCTTGCCAAGATCAAAACAGAGCTATGAAATTTCCTCGGGAGAACATGAATTACAGAGAGCGGCATTGCCCACCGCAGAAAGAAAAGTTGCACTGCCTGGTACCACCGCCTAAGGGATATGTTGCTCCATTCCCATGGCCCAAAAGTCGGGACTATGTTCCTTTCGCGAATTGTCCCTATAAGAGCTTGACGGTTGAGAAAGCCATACAGAACTGGGTGCAGTACGAGGGCAACGTCTTCAGATTCCCCGGTGGAGGGACTCAGTTCCCTCAAGGTGCTGATAAGTACATTGATCAATTGGCGTCAGTTATACCGATTGCCAACGGAACCGTCAGGACTGCATTGGACACTGGTTGCGGGGTAAGTGGAGATATCAAACTGTATATTGCTTACTGCTACTTCATGAGCTTCTTCTGACTTTGTTCATGTCCTAAAATTCTGAATTTTTTCAGGTGGCTAGCTGGGGAGCTTACTTGTTAAAGAGGAATGTTTTAGCCATGTCGTTTGCACCCAGAGATTCACACGAAGCCCAAGTACAGTTTGCTCTGGAGAGAGGTGTCCCAGCTGTTATTGGTGTTCTTGGCACAATTAAACTCCCTTACCCATCAAGAGCCTTTGATATGGCCCATTGTTCTAGGTGCTTGATTCCATGGGGAATGAATGGTGAGCCTCTAATCATGTATCCTTCTATACTGTGCATCCAATATATGGGCTTGATACATTTTGTTATTGCGTAAATACCTTGTGCCATTTTGATGCAATTCTTGTTCTACTTCTCATTTTTTTTTTCTGTATTTGCTGATATGCAGATGGACTCTATATGATGGAAGTTGATAGGGTTCTAAGACCTGGTGGATACTGGGTGCTTTCAGGTCCTCCAATTAACTGGAAGGCGAACTACAAGGGTTGGCAACGTACAAAGGAGGATCTTGAGGCAGAGCAGAACAAGATAGAGGAAATGGCTAAGCTTCTATGTTGGGAGAAAGTCTCGGAGAAGGGTGAGACGGCAATATGGAGGAAAAGAGTAAATACTGAGTCCTGTCCTTCTAGGCTAGAAGAATCCACTGTGCAGATGTGTGAATCAACAAATGCAGATGATGTCTGGTATGTTTCTACTGTAGTTTTGTGAAACAATCTATTAGACAGAATTGCTAACTTTAGCTTAATATCCTTTAGCAGGATTCAGAGTATATATTACGATAGTCTAGCATCAATAGGTATACTGTCTGGTCAATGCATTATTTTCGCTCTGCCTACTTAGATGTGTTGATGTATTAATATGTTGTTAGAAGTTCTGGTTAATAATTTATATTACCTCTCTCCTATCCTAATTTTCACTTATTCTTGCAACACCAGGTACAAGAAGATGAAGGCATGTGTTACACCTCTTCCTGATGTAGAAAATCCAAGTGAAGTTGCCGGAGGAGCAATCGAGCCCTTCCCAAGCAGGCTCAACGCAATTCCTCCAAGAATTTCTAATGGGTTAATTCCAGGGGTTTCATCTCAGGCATATCAGAAAGACAACAAAATGTGGAAGAAGCATGTGAAGGCTTATAGCAATGTGAACAAGTATCTACTTACTGGTAGGTACAGAAACATCATGGACATGAATGCAGGTTTTGGGGGTTTTGCTGCGGCGATTGAGTCCCCAAAATCTTGGGTGATGAATGTGGTGCCAACCATTGCAAAGATTGCAACCCTGGGGGCTGTTTATGAGCGAGGATTGATTGGCATTTACCATGACTGGTATGCCTTGTTATGCTCGAATCTCGACTCAGTAAAGTTGTTGTCATGAACTTACTGACATGTCTCACAATTTCATGTCAGGTGTGAAGCTTTCTCTACTTATCCAAGAACCTATGATCTTATCCACGCTAGTGGCCTTTTCACCTTGTATAGCAATAAGTAAGTTGCTCCTGTCCCGCGGCATCAGTTCTGTCACCGTGTATAACAATTAGTAAGATTGCCAATGCTGATTCATTCTGTATGTTAAAACCAAACAGGTGCAGCATGGAAGACATCCTCCTTGAGATGGACCGCATCTTGAGGCCTGAAGGTGCTGTTATAATGCGTGACGATGTCGATGTCTTGACAAAGGTGAACAAACTCGCTCGGGGCATGAGATGGAACACGAAGCTAGTTGACCACGAGGACGGCCCCCTAGTGCGCGAGAAGATATTGTATGCTGTGAAGCAGTATTGGGTTGGCGGAAACCAGACGGCTGCATCGTGAAGAACATATTCTAACACGGGGAATTCTGGGATCCACCTTTGAAGCTGGCGTCCAGGAATTGAGATGAGTCATCAGGTGTGAACAAAAATGGCCTACTCTTCTCCGGGGTAGCAATGAAGCAACCAAGGTTGATCGGTAGCAGTATATTGTTGTAACAGTTTTGTAATTTAATTTCATTCGTCACTCGGCATGAAGTTACTCTGGTTAATTGAAGGATGTATTGTCAAGAAATATTATTGCTTTAGTTTCTGTAATTTTGCTCATGCTGCAACTTCTGAATGTTTGCTTTGTTACCAGTAATCCCATTGCTTCGTTTATTTTGTTATGTATGGTTATTTCTTCCGTAACTTTACTGTGCTGTTACCTGAACGACCTGAATGTTTTCTACTCAAGAATATATTTAGAAGAGATTTCATTTTGGCAATTTTAGAAGAGATGTTTTCTTCCTGTGAGGAGCTTATAATGGAACAATGGATGGGAGAACCTCTTGGTGTTCCTGCTGCATTCCACTATGTGCATGCTAAATGTTCGGTGCTCCTGCTCCAATTCCACAATGTGCAGTTCTTAGTATAAAGAGTTGATGCATATGTTTTAGTGCAAAGATGCTGCATATCTACTGTTACATCCAGAAATAAAATGCAGATTGATATGCCGCCTGAGTGCCTATGCTTTAGGTTGCTTTCTTACTGAATTAGATTGCAGGTAATATTACTGTCTTTTGTGATTCTTTTGAAGATTATGCTGGCAAGCCTTCATTACCATTCATAGCTTCAGACAACAGGCAAGTCCAAAGGTTCAATATAAGTTAATGGTATGCTCCTACTTCCTCCTAAAATCGACCTTCTTTTATTACTTAATCAGGACATAAAACATATCTTAAATGGCTTTACTGCAGTGCATAATTTCTTAGATAGCCAAGCTTCTTGACAGGCTAACTGTGACTGTACGTTCAGGAAGAGAGAAATGGTGGATTCAGGAACTGAATAAATGCAAGAGTTTGTTGCTTATCCTAAACAAGTATTATTATGTGGGCGATTTACTTCCTCCAGTTTTCTTCTGCGTGGTGAGGACGTGGTTACATGTTCGCTGTTGCTCCTCCCAGCTCACACAATAAGTGACATTTTAGACATGCCTTCAGTCATACTGTTAAAGCTTTGATCTCCAATATGATTTTGAATATTTAGACTTGAAAATCATTGATCAACACAGATTGCCCGTATGATTACTTCTATGGCTCATAGGAAACTGAAAAGCGTGAATCAGAATATAAGGCGAGTCTTTGTTGCAGTAATTTAGTGCTTGGTATTTCCATGCAAGTTGATCTTCTACTGTACCCGCATGTGCTTACACTTTAGTTCCTAAGCTTTTTGTGGTGTTTTTTAACAGTATATCTTTTTGCGCTGTTTCGACGATTTATTGTGCGTGCTGATATTTTATTTTCTGTCTCTTTCTGCGTTAGGTGTAACATTAAGTTCTGTCTTTTGAAGATGGGTCCAATGTAGATCGATTCGCAGATGCTAATAAATGTTTCTCGGTGGGTTTCGCTAACAGAACTTGTATACCCTGCCGACGTGCTCCTGGTAGAACGCACCATGTAACTACGATCTATGACTGATGCCACTTGCTCAGTTTAAAATATCGGCAATCAGTTTGCGGATAACAAAGTTCTTTACCTCGTGGCAAGAGCTGATATGAGCTGCTTACTTTTGTATGGTAAAAAGAATTACATGAGTGTGATACTAAGAGTATTATTGTGACTGTGACCTATCAGGTTGAATATACAAAGAGCTTTATTACCTTCACCAACCTATCATGTCCAATACTCCCTTCGTTTCTTTTTTTACTCTGCATATAATTTTATCTTAGGTCAAACTTCATCAAGTTTGACTAAGACTATAAAAAAAAACATTCAGAGTATCAAACCAATATCATTATATGCACCATATATAACTTTATATTGTATATCTTTAGTATGGTAGATGTTGATAATTTTTAATATAAATTTAATCAAATTTTACAAAGTTTGACTTGAGACAAATCATATATGCAGAGTAAAAAGAAATAAGGAGAGTACATACTACTTCCGTTCCAAAATGTAGTGTGTATTAGGTTTTTTAAAAATCAAACATGTCAAAGGTTGACCAAATTTATATTAAAAAAGAACATCCACAATACAAAATTAGTATTATTGGATCCACAATGAAATGTACTTTTATATTTTAATTATTTAATATTGTAGATGTCAACTTTTTTAATACTCTCGATGTCGATAGTTTCTTGTATAAAGTTGGTTAAACATAGATATGTTTGACTTATGCAAAACTTTATATGCACCACATATTGAAATGGAGGGAGTATTATATTGTCATTCGTGTTACTAAAAAGTCATCACAGATGATAAAAAAATGTTGTCACAAATGGGGTTTTCAGCCGTCTGCCTTTAATGGTAAATATGAGGTTTTGCTGACGATCTTGAACTTTTTTGGGCCATTAATTTTGTGAGACTAAGTAAACATTAACTGATTTAACAAAGACAAAGGGTTAAGAAACAAATGACATTTTGTTATCTCGTTGGCTAGCTTTTTCTTTAAGTTTTTGCTGGCTACAATAGATGATGTCCAGCTCATTGCTTGAAAATCAGAACCTCTGTAGCACATTGGTTGCAATTTATTTATTTTTAATTGTAAAAAAAATCAAGTGAGTGTGATGCTCAACAGATATCGTGAATGTGACCTATCAGGCCCAATACCTATTATCATATTGTTATTTGTATCGACAAAAAACCATCATAGATGATTAGAAAATGTTATCATGTATGATTTTTGAGACGTTGTCTAACTTTAATAGTCAGTGATAATATTTTTTGAAGGGATAATATGAGGTCATTGCAGACGTTCGTGTGATTTTGGGGCCATTTCATATTCATTACCTTTGAGGTTGAGCAAAACTGCTCTACATCTAAAGACAAACCTTGCTAGGTTTAGAATATTGGGAATCGGTTTGTGCATGAAATGGTTTTTCACGTCGTGGCAACATCTGATATGAGGTGCTTACTTTGTAGGGTAAAAGAAAACCACGTGGGGGTGGTACTCAATAGATATTATGACTGTGACCTATCATGTCGAATATATGAAGAGCTTCATTACTTCCACCGGTCTACCAAGTCTTATATGTATTATTGTATTACCCCGCGTGTTAATTATATGCACCATATAATTAACTTTATGTTGTGTATCTTTAGTATTGTAACATTGATAATTTTTAATATAAATTTGGTCAAACTTTACGAAGTTTGACTTGAGACAAATTTTATATGCAGAATAAAAAGAAATAAGGGGACTACATACTACTTCCGTTCCAAAATGTCGTGTGTATTAGTTTTTTAAAATTAAACATGTCAAAGGTTGACCAAATTTATATTTAAAAACCAACATCCACAATGCAAAATTAGTATTATTGGATCCATAATGAAATGCACTTTTATATTTTAATTATTTAATATTGTAGATGCTGACTTTTTTAATACTCCCGATGTTGATAGTTTCTTCTATAAAGTTGGTTCAACATAGATATGTTTGACTTATGCAAAACTTTATATCCACCACATTTTGAAATGGAAGGAGTATTATATTGTCATTTGTGTCGCTAAAAAGTCATCACAGATGATAAAAAATGTTGTCACAAATGGGTTTGGGTTTTTCAGCCATCTGCCTTTAATAGTCAATAATGATACGGGGTTTTGCAGACGGTCTTGAACTTTTGGGCTATTATTTACTCATTAATTTTGCGTGACTAAGTAAACATTAATTGGTTTAACAAAGACAAAGGATTAAGAAACAAATGACATTTTGTTACCTCGTTGGCTAGCTTTTTCTTTAAGTTTTTGCTGGCTTTCGTTGCTAAAAAATCAGAACCTCTTGTAGCACATTGGTTGCGATTTAATTTATTCTAATTGTAAAAAGAATCAAGTAAGTGTGATGCTCAACAGATATTGTGAATGTGACCTATCAGGCCCAATACCTATTATCATATTGTTATTTGTATCGACAAAAAGCCATCATAGATGATTAGAAAAAGTTGTCGCATATGGTTTTTGAGATGTTGTCTGGCTTTAATAGTCGGTGTGATAATATTTTTTGTAGGGATAATATGATGTCATTGCAGACGATCGCGTGATTTTGGGGCCATTTCATATTCTAAAGATAAATCTTGCCAGGTTTAAAATATTGGCAATTGGTTTGTGCATAACAAAGTTTTTCACGTCATGGCAGCATCAGATATGAGATGCTTACTTTGTAGGGTAAAAGAAAACCACGTGGGTGTGATACTCAATAGATATTGCGACTGTGACCTATCAGGTTGAATATATGAAGAGCTTTATTACCTCCACCGGTCTACCAAGTCCAAGATGCATTCCTTACTATATTGCCTACATGTTGATAAAAAAGGCATCATATATGGTTGAAAAATGCCGTCCCGGGCGGATTTGTGAGTCATATCTAGCTTTGATGCCAGTATTAATATGAGGTCATTGCAAACGATCGGATATTTTCTAGGGGTCCCATTTCTCACTCGTTAGTTTTGGAGACCGAACAAATATTACGCGTGTTAACGACGACAAATGGCATTTTTTTGGTTGAGAGAAAGACATTCTGTTGTCTCCCTGGCTATTTTTTCCCTTTATTCTTTGTTTTCCGGGAACATGCCAATAGGGCATGAAGCTCAATGCCGGAGCTAAAACTTGGTTTACTTGCAAGAGCAGCAAGATATGTATGGCATCGTGCCCGCGCACCCACGGGGATGTCCCATTCGTAACCTCGGGGCATCCGATCTAGATCGCGCTCGTAGCTGCTAGTGCATGCATCTCGCTCACGCCTTTCTTCCAGATAGGACAGACGATAGCAAAGGGGGATGCTCATTGGACAACGATGCACACGATGCGAATTCCAATAATTCAGTTCCGTTGTCCCGTCAGGATAACAATAATATATCATGACCGTTTCGTCTGCCATGGCCTAGTTCACCACCTGCATGCATAGTCCATGGACGAATCATCATTCCGTCGTCCGGAACACGCACGAGATCTGTTACGTACGTCAAGATCGTAATCATCGCGGGCGAGGGGCCGTAAAGGCTCCCCACACGAATGTCCGGGATCCACGACGATGGGTCGCTGGTGGTCCGGTGGATAGCTCCGTCCGTCCGTGGACGAACTGTTCTTCTGCCCGAGTGTCCGTCCCACAAACTGGCTTGCCTCGTTGAAGTTTCAGCGGGCTGCATAAGCTTCCCCGAAACAGGACTCCGCTCCTCTCAGAAAAGAGAAAGAAACGACAGGCAGGGTTCGTCTCGGAGAAGCGAAGGACGGGACGGCACCTCACGTCACCTCACCTCAGCCAGTGCAGCCAAAGCCAGCGCACAATGGGAACCGTGCCGTACCATGGGACGTGACACGACGAGACGTTTTTCTTATCAGCAACTCAGCATCGCATTATTGGTAACCACACGGTGCGGAACAGCAAAATAGCGCGACTCATCAAAAAAATGCGGCTTGGCTCTCGGGTGCATAGCCACCTGGCATGCCGTTTTTTTTTGTAAATTGTGAAAAGAGTCCAAAAATTCTTGGCAATAAACTCGACCTTATGTTCTACCCGTATACAAAAATTTTCATGGATGAATAATTACCATCGACTTTTGAGCGAAAAGAAAAGGAAAAAGAAAATTTGAAGGACAAAAAGTGTGAGTAATAACTTCAATATGGTGTTGGCTTTTTACCCGCAAAAAAAATGTTGCTTTTTTTTTGCCCACATTACCGCCAAAGTCATTTCTTGCCTTTTTTTTCCAGAAGAACACTTGATCCTTTTTTGCCGAAAAATATCATGAATGTTTGACTATTTTCCAGTTACTATTTTTTTGAAAAAAATAGGTGCATCTACACCCAGGTTCCAAACGTCTGCCTCCGTGGGTCATGCTCAATCTTATCGCACACAGGGTTGTGAATATCGGACGGGTTACAAGGCATGACCAGATGAGCTTCACAGAGTTAAGTGGATGTTAACTTTTTAAAAATAGAAGTGTAATCACCGGCCTCCGCATTGTTACGATGTACACAATCATATATTCTATTTATTGAAGATCCAAGTAACAAGCTCCAGTAACAAAGTAAAAAAAAACATAAAAATAGCCACAACCGGCAAAAATAAGAATATATGTCTACACACAAAGGGACTGCTACCCAAACTGGTTGTGCGTACCCTGTGCCACCGTCTCTGATTGGTTGCACTCAGATACCAAACCAGGTTAACTAAATCAGGTTTATCGTCTTCTGTGAATCCCTTGTATGATTATTGTTTCAATATTTTCTGTTCCGTATGAGCTCCCGTGGATTCTCAAGACCCATTTGAGAATCAAGATCTTCTACTGGCTGCTAGCTGGTGATTAGGAATCATATCCGGACCAAAGAATAAGATAACTTGAAGAAATGTATGGAAGGAACATGAATCTTTTGGTGTGATAAAACTCCGGAGCACCCACTTTTAAAAAAGGGAGGCAAAAGCTTTGCTTCATTCTTAAATTAAGAAGAGTTTTTCACAGAAGTACACATGCCGTATAGAAACAACAAACTCAAGACTCCACTTCCATGGCATCAATTAACTCAAACATTTAGCCTCCACCAGCACCACAAAGCAGCTTTTGACCTAATCTTACTTGCGATGATGGTTGGCATGGTGGATACATTCCGCAAGATCCTCATATTTCGCTCGTTCATATTTCTCACGAGGTAAGCATAAGGAGGGACGCCATCCCTTTTTGAGTGCTTCCGTTGTTTCTGAACCCCTAACTAAATCTTTTGGTGTCATAATAATCTGGAAAACCTAGCTAAATTCATGATGATGGTTGGCATGGTGGATACATTCCGGAAGACCCCCGCATCAATCTTTGAAGAAACTTAGCTAGTGTTTCCTCATGGATTAACAAGAAGCTTAGCAATTTTGCTGATCTTTGTAGCTAGCAGCTAGTTTCCCACTTTCACAAATAGAGATTGCAAGGTAGTCATGAATGATAGGGGCAACTATTTTCAAGACTATATTTGGAAAACTCAACAAATCATCCGTTCAAGGTGTTAAATCTAGCGACCATACTAATGTAGTTTCATTTCCATGCCCGTTGTTAAACACTTGGGGCAGAAACTCCCGCAAGGCGACCTACAAAGGCCTTTTTTTTTCCGTTTGCGAGAAGTGCTACAAAGGCGCTGGCCGTAGGGGACAACAAAAATGGCCTTGGCGGCACATAAGAGTATCTATAGTCGGACTTGGCAAATTCGATCCTCTATACATCCGCGGACGCGCCCGGGCACGCCCGCTGGCGCATCCAGACGACCCCTCATATTTTCGTCCCCACATCCACATATCTCAAATCCAGACTCTCAAACCCATGCAAATACATGCACGTTGATCATACAAGCCAATGTCGCACGTAAATAGCAAATGTTGGTACGAAGCATAGATAGTGTTTACATAAATTTTATTATAAGTGCCAAACTCAAGCATTGGCTTCTTGGTTGCCATCATGGGTCCACATGTGCTCCACAAGATTATTGAGTAGTTGCCTGTGCACCTGCCGATCTCGAAGATTCTGATGCATCAGCTGAGCCGCATTTTGATCTTCTGGGATTTCAACTTGTTCTCCAGGTGCTTGGAAATCATGGTTTTGGGCTACGCCATCACCCTCATTCTCGACAATCATATTGTGCAGAATAATACAACATGTCGCCAGCTGTCACAAAGTTTCTGTTTCCCACATCATTGCAGCTTTCCGCAAAATTCCCCAACGAGCTTGAAGCACACCAAATGCACTCTCCACATCCTTCCAGCCGCTTCCTACATTGTTGCAAAGTGACTCTGTTTCTTTCCACGCGGCTCGGATATGGTCTTGACAAACGCCGCCCATTGAGGATAGATACCATCGGCAAGATAATATCCCATGTTGTAGTCTCGGCCGTTGACGGTGTAGTTGCATGGCGGTGATTCACCATTGCAAAGCCTCCTGAACACCGGAGATCGTTAAAACACGTTGATGTCGTTGTGAGAACCCGTCATTCCAAAGAAAGCATGCCAAATTCATAAGTCATGTGATGCCACCGGTTCTAGTATGATGGTGGCCTCTCTGGTGTGACCGTGATACATTCCCCGCAAACCTTTGGGACAGTTCTTCCATTTCCAATCCATGCAATCAATTGAGCCGAGCATTCCTAGAAACCCCCTTGCGTTTCCAATAGCCAACAACTTCTTCGTGTCTTGCACATTTGGTTCTCTGAGATACTCAGGTCCAAACACCTCCACCACGGCACGGGCAAACTTGACAGTAGTCTTCAAGCACGTGATCTCCCCCATCCCGACCATCTCACAAATGACATCTCCAGCAGTTCCAAGTGCAAGAGCAGCCGTGCACTTCTGCTTGAGAGAGAAAGAGAGTTCTCCGCAGCAATCCCTTGTGAGTTTGAAGTAGTCGTCGTGTGCCTCCACTCCCTCCACAACGCGCAACCATGGATCATCCAGGAAGTAGGCGTGGTAGCAAAGTAGTCTCTGTACAGTAGCTTTGCTCCGGACACTCTATCCGGGTTGATCACTCTTCTTCCTTTGATTGAGCCCTTGAAGTTGAGAGCATGCTTCACTGTTGGGGAACGTAGTAATTTCAAAAATTTCCTACGCACACGCAAGATCATGGTGATGCATAGTAACGAGAGGGGAGAGTGTTGTCTACATACCCTTGTAGACCGAAGCGGAAGCGATCACAACGTAGAGGAAGTAGTCGTCGTTCTCCTCGCGATCCAACCGATCCAGCGCCGTTACTCCGGCGCCTCCGAGTTCTTGACACACGTACAGCTCGGTGGCGCTCCCGGCTCCGATCCAGCAAAGCTCGGGAGAGAGTTCCGTCGGCCTGACGGCGTGGTGGCGATCTTGATGTTCTACCAACGCAGGCTTCGCCTAAGCACCGCTACGATATGACCGAGGTGGAATATGGTGGAGGGGCACCGCACGGCTAAGGAACGATCTCAAGGATCAACTTGTGTGTTCTAGGGTGCCCCCCCCCCCATATAAAAAGGAGCAAGGGGCGGCCGGCCCTAGGAGGAGGCGGCCGAGGAGTCCTACTCCCACCGAGTAGGACTCCCCCCTTTCTAGTTGGATTAGGACTTGGGGGAGGGAAAGAGGAAGGGGCGCCCCCTCTCCTTGTCCTATTCGGACTAGGGGAGGCGCGTGGCCTGCCCAGCCGGCCCTTCCTCTTCTCCCTCATGGCCCACTAAGGCCCATTAACCCCGGGAGGGTTCCGTAACCCCCTGTTTGGTAAAATCCCGATTTCACGGAACCATTCGAACTCAAACATAGGCTTCCAATATATCAATCTTTATGTCTCGACCATTTCGAGACTCCTCGTCATGTCCGTGATCACATCCGGGACTCTGAACTTCTTCGGTACATCAAAATACACAAACTCATAATATAACCGTCATCGAAACCTTAAGCGTGCGGACCCTACGGTTCGAGAACAATGTAGACATGACCGAGACACGTCTCCGGTCAATAACCAATAGCGGGACCTGGATGCCCATATTGGCTCCTACATATTCTACGAAGATCTTTATCGGTCAAGACCCATAACAAACATACGTTGTTCCCTTTGTCATCGGTATGTTACTTGCCCGAGATTCGATCGTCGGTATCCAATACCTAGTTCAATCTCGTTACCGGCAAGTCTCTTTACTCATTCCATAATACATCATCTCACAGCTAACTCATTAGTTGTAATGCTTGCAAGGCTTAAGTGATGTGTATTACCGAGAGGGCCCAGAGATACCTCTCCTACAATCGGAGTGACAAAACCTAATCTCCAAATACGCCAACCCAACATCTGCCTTTGGAGACACCTGTAGTACTCCTTTATAATCACCCAGTTACGTTGTGACGTTTGGTAGCACCCAAAGTGTTCCTCCGGTAAACGGGAGTTGCATAATCTCATAGTTATAGGAACATGTATAAGTCATGGATAAAAGCAGTAGCAACATACTAAACGATCGTGTGCTAAGCTAATGGAATGGGTCATGTCAATCAGATCATTCAACTAATGATGTGACCTTGTTAATCAAATAACAACTCTTTGTCCATGGTTAGGAAACATAACCATCTTTGATTAACAAGCTAGTCAAGTAGAGGCATACTAGTGACACTCTGTTTGTCTATATATTCACACATGTATTATGTTTCCGGTTAATACAATTCTAGCATGAATAATAAACATTTATCATGATATAAGGAAATAAATAATAACTTTATTATTGCCTCTAGGGCATATTTCCTTCAGTCTCCCACTTGCACTAGAGTCAATAATCTAGATCACATCACCATGTGATTAACATCGATAGTTCACATCATCATGTGATTAACACCCATAGTTCACATCGCCATGTGACCAACACCCAAAGGGTTTCCTAGATTCAGTAATCTAGTTCACATTGCTATGTGATTAACACCCAAAGAGTACTAAGGTGTGATCATGTTTTGCTTGTGAGAGAATCTTAGTCAACGGGTCTTTCACATTCAGATCTGTTATGTATTTTGCAATTTTCTATGTCTACAATGCTCTGCACGGAGCTACTCTAGCTAATTGCTTCCACTTTCAATATGTATCTAGATCGGGACTTAGAGTCATCCAGATCGGTGTCAAAATTTGCATCGACGTAACCCTTTACGACGAACCTTTTTGTCACTTCCATAATCGAGAAACATATCCTTATTCCACTAAGGATAATTTTGACCGCTGTCCAGTGATCTACTCCTAGATCACTATTGTACTCCTTGCCAAACTCAGTGTAGGGTATACAATAGATCTGGTACACAGCATGGCATACTTTATAGAACCTATGGCCAAGGCATAGGGAATGACTTTCATTTTCTTTCTATCTTCTGCCGTGGTCGGGTTTTGAGTCTTACTCAATTTCACACCTTGTAACAGGCAAGAACTCTTTCTTTGACTGTTCCATTTTGAACTACTTCAAAATCTTGTCAAGGTATGTACTCATTGAAAAAACTTATCAAGCATCTTGATCTATCTCTATAGATCTTGATGCTCAATATGTAAGCAGCTTCACCGAGGTCTTTCTTTGAAAAACTCCTTTTAAACACTCCTTTATGCTTTGCAGAATAATTCTACATTATTTCCGATCTACAATATGTCATTCACATATACTTATCAGAAATGTTGTAGTGCTCCCACTCACTTTCTAGTAAATACAGGCTTCACCATGAGTCTGTACAAAACTATATGCTTTGATCAACTCATCAAAGCGTATATTCCAACTCCAAGATGCTTGCACCAGTCCATAGATGGATCGCTGGAGCTTGCACACTTTGTTAGCTCCCTTTGGATCGAAAAAACCTTCTAGTTGCATCATATACAACTCTTCTTCCAGAAATCCATTCAGGAATGCAGTCTTTACATCCATTTGCCAAATTTCATAATCATAAAATGCGGCAATTGCTAACATGATTCGGACAGACTTAAGCATCGCTACGGGTGAGAAGGTCTCATCGTAGTCAATCCCTTGAACTTGTCGAAAACCCTTTGCGACAAGTCGAGCTTTGTAGACGATAACATTACCGTCGTCGTCGGTCTTCTTCTTGAAGATCCACTTGTTTTCTATTGCTTGCCGACCCTCGGGCAAGTCAACCAAAGTCCATACTTTGTTTTCATACATGGATCCCATCTCAGATTTCATGGCCTCAAGCCATTTTGCGAATCTGGGCTCACCATCGCTTCTTCATAGTTCGTAGGTTCATCATGATCTAGTAGCATGACTTCGAACAGGATTACCGTACCACTCAGTGCGGATCTTACTCTGGTTGATCTACGAGGTTACGTAGTAACTTGATCTGAAGTTTCATGATCAACATCATCAACTTCCTCACTATTTGGTGTAGATGTCTCAGAAACCGGTTTCTGCGACAAACTACTTTCGAGTAAGGGAGAAGGTACAATTACCTCATCAAGTTCTACTTTCCTCCCACTCACTTCTTTCGAGAGAAACTCCTTCTCTAGAAAGGATCCATTCTTAGCAACAAATGTCTTGCCTTCGGATCTGTGATAGAAGGTGTACCCAACTGTATCCTTTGGGTATCCTATGAAGACACATTTCTCCGATTTTGGGTTTGAGCTTATCAGGATGAAACTTTTTCACATAAGCATCGCAGCCCCAAACTTTAAGAAACGACAACTTTTGGTTTCTTGCTAAACCACAGTTCATATAGTGTCGTCTCAACGGATTTGGATGGTGCCCTATTTAACGTGAATGCAGTTGTCTCTAATGCATGATCCCAAAACGACATTGGTAAATCGGTAAGAAACATCATAGATTGTACTATATCCAATAAAGTACGGTTATGACGTTCGGACACACCATTATGATGTGGTGTTCCAGGTGGCATGAATTTGTGAAACTATTCCACATTGTTTTAATTGAAGACCAAACTCGTAACTCAAATATTTGTCTCCGCGATCAGATCGTAGAAACCTTATTTTCTTGTCACGATGATTTTTCCACTTCACTCTAAAATTCTTTGAACCTTTCAACTATTTCAGACTTATGTTTCATCAAGTAGATATACCTATATCTGCTCAAATCATCTGTGAAGGTCAGAAAATAATGATACCCGCCGTGAGCCTTAACACTCATTGGATCGCATACATCAGTATGTATTATTTCCAATAAGTCAGTTGCTCGCTCCACTGTTCCGGAGAACGGAGTCTTAGTCATCTTGCCCATGAGGCACGGTTCGCAAGCATCAAGTGATTCATAATCAAGTGATTCCAAAATCCCATCAGCATGGAGTTTCTTCATGCGCTTTACACCAATATGACCTAAACGGCAGTGCCACAAATAAGTTGCACTATCATTATTAACTTTGCATCTTTTGATTTCAATATTATGAATATGTGTATCACTACGATCGAGATTCATCAAAAATAGACCACTCTTCAAGGGTGCATGACCATAAAAGATATTACTCATATAAATAGAACAACCATTATTCTCTGATTTAAATGAATAACCGTCTCGCATCAAACAAGATCCAGATATAATGTTCATGCTCAACGCAGGCACCAAATAACATTTATTTAGGTTCAACACTAATCCCGAAAGTATAGGGAGTGTGCGATGATGATCATATCAATCTTGAAACTACTTTCAACACACATCGTCACTTCACCCTTAACTAGTTTCATTTTATTCGCAACTCCGTTTGAGTTACTACTCTTAGCAACTGAACCAGTACCAAATACCGAGGGGTTGCTATAAACACTAGTAAAGTACACATCAAACACCTGTATATCAAATATACCCTTTTTCACTTTGCCATCCTTCTTATCCACCAAATATTTAGGGCAGTTCCGCTTCGAGTGACCATTTCCTTTGCGATTAAAGCACTCGGTTTCAGCTTTGGTTCAGCTTTGGGTTTCTTCGTGGGAGCGACAACTTGCTTGTCAATCTACTTGAAGTTCCCCTTTCTTTCCCTTTGCCCTTTCCTTGAAACTAGTGATCTTGTCAACCATTAACACTTGATGCTCTTTCTTGATTTCTACCTTCGTCGATTTCAAGATCACGAAGAGCTCGGGAATCATTTTCATCATCCTTTGCATACTATAGTTCATCATGAAGTTCTACTAACTTGGTGATGGTGACTAGAGAATTCTGTTAATCACTATCTTATCTAGAAGATTAACTCCCACTTGATTCAAGCAATTGTAGTACCCAGACAATCTGAGTACATGCTCACTAGTTGAGCGATTCTCCTCCATCTTTTAGCTATAGAACTTGTTGGAGACTTCATATCTCTCAACTCAGGTATTTGCTTGAAATATTAACTTCAATTCCTGGAACATCTCATATGGTCCACGATGTTCAAAACATCTTTGAAGTCCCGATTCTAAGCCATAAAGCATGGTGCACAAAACTATCAAGTAGTCATCATATTGAGCTAGCCAAACGTTCATAACGTCTGCATCTGCTCCTGCAATAGGTCTGTCACCTAGCGGTGCATCAAGAACATAATTCTTCTGTGCAGCAATGAGGATAAACCTCAGATCACGGATCCAATCCGCATCATTGCTACTAACATTTTTCAACACAGTTTCTCTAGGAACATATCAAAACAAACATATGAAAGCAACAACGCGAGCTATTGATCTACAATATAATTTGCAAAATACTACCAGGACTAAGTTCATGATAAATTTAAGTTCAATTAATCATATTACTTAAGAACTCCCACTTAGACAGACATCTCTCTAGTCATCTAAGTGATCCAAATCAACTAAACCATAACCGATCATCACGTGAGATGGAGTAGTTTTCAATGGTGAAAATCTTATGTTGATCATATCTACTATATGATTCACGCTCGACCTTTCGGTCTCCGTGTTCCGAGGCCATATCTGCATATGCTAGGCTCGTCAAGTATAACCTGAGTATTCTGCGTGTGCAAAACTGGCTTGCACCCGTTGTAGATGGACGTAGAGCTTATCACACCCGATCATCACGTGGTGTCTCGGCACGACGAACTTTGGCAACGGTGCATACTCAGGGAGAACACTACTTGATAATTTTAGTGAGAGATCATCTTAAAATGCTACCGTCAATCAAAGCAAGATAAGATGCATAAAGGATAAACATCACATGCAATCAATATAAGTGATATGATATGGCCATCATCATCTTGTGCTTGTGATCTCCATCTCCGAAGCACCGTCGTGATCACCATCGCCACCGGTAGCGACACCTTGATCTTCATCGTAGCATCGTTGTCGTCTCGCCATCTATTGCTTCTCGACTATCGCTACCGCTTAGTGATAAAGTAAAGCAATTACAGTATGTTGCATTTCATACAATAAGCGACAACCATATGGCTCCAGCCGATTGCCGATAACCGGTTACAAAACATGATCATCTCATACAATAAAATATAGCATCACGTCTTGACCATATCACATCACAACATGCCCTGCAAAAACAAGTTAGGCGTCCTCTACTTTGTTGTTGCAAATTTTACGTGGCTGCTACGGGCTTAGCAAGAACCGTTCTTACCTCGCATCAAAACCACAGCGATAGTTTGTCAAATAGACTCGTTTAACCTTCACAAGGACCGGGCGTAGCCACACTCGGTTCAACTAAAGTGAGAGAGCAGACACCGCCAGGTCACCTTTAAGCAACGAGTGCTCGTAGCGGTGAAACCAGTCTCGCGTAAGCGTACGCGTAATGTCGGTCCGGGCCGCTTCATCTCACAATACCGCTGAACCAAAGTTTGACATGCTGGTAGGCAGTATGACTTATATCGTCCACAATTCACTTGTGTTCTACTCGTGCATATAACATCAACGCATAAAACCTAGGCTCGGATGCCACTGTTGGGGAACGTAGTAATTTCAAAAATTTCCTACGCACACGCAAGATCATGGTGATGCATAGCAACGAGAGGGGAGAGTGTTGTCTACATACCCTTGTAGACCGAAGCGGAAGCGATCACAACGTAGAGGAAGTAGTCGTACGTTCTCCTCGTGATCCAACCGATCCCAGCGCCGTTACTCCGGCGCCTCCGAGTTCTTGACACACGTACAGCTCGGTGACGCTCCTCGGGCTCCGATCCAGCAAAGCTCCGGGGAGAGAGTTCCGTCGGCCTGACGACGTGGTGGCGATCTTGATGTTCTACCGGCGCAGGCTTCGCCTAAGCACCGCTACGATATGACCGAGGTGGAATATGGTGGAGGGGGGCACCGCACACGGCTAAGGAACGATCTCAAGGATCAACTTGTGTGTTCTAGGGTGCCCCCCTGCCCCCGTATATAAAGGAGCAAGGGGTGCGGCCGGCCCTAGGAGGAGGCGCGCCGAGGAGTCCTACTCCCACCGAGTAGGACTCACCCTTTTCTAGTTGGATTAGGACTTGGGGAGGGAAAGAGGGAAGGGGGCGCCGCCCCTTTCCTTGTCCTATTCGGACTAGGGGAGGCGCGCGGCCTGCCTGGCCGCCCTTCCTCTTCTCCCTCATGGCCCACTAAGGCCCATTAACCCCGGGAGGTTCCGTAACCCGGTGTTCGGTAAAATCCGATTTCACCGGAACCATTCGAACTCAAACAAAGGCTTCCAATATATCAATCTTTATGTCTCGACCATTTCGAGACTCCTCGTATGTCCGTGATCACATCCGGGACTCGAACTTCTTGGTACATCAAAATACACAAACTCATAATATAACCGTCATCGAAACCTTAAGCGTGCACGGACCCTACGGTTCGAGAACAATGTAGACATGACCGAGACACGTCTCCGGTCAATAACCAATAGCGGGACCTGGATGTCCATATTGGTTTCTACATATTCTCTGAAGATCTTTATCGGTCGGATCGCATAACAACATCGTTGTTCCTTTGTCATCGGTATGTTACTTGCCGAGATTCGATCGTCGGTATCCAATACCTAGTTCAATCTCGTTACCGGCAACTCTCTTTACTCGTTCCGTAATACATCATCTCACAGCTAACTCATTAGTTGTAATGCTTGCAAGGCTTAAGTGATGTGTATTACCAAGAGGGCCCAGAGATACCTCTCCGACAATCGGAGTGACAAAACCTAATCTCGAAATATGCCAACCCAACATCTGCCTTTGGAGACACCTGTAGTACTCCTTTATAATCACCCAGTTACGTTGTGACGTTTGGTAGCACCCAAAGTGTTCCTCCGGTAAACGGGAGTTGCATAATCTCATAGTTATAGGAACATGTATAAGTCATGGATAAAAGCAGTAGCAACATACTAAACGATCATGTGCTAAGCTAATGGAATGGGTCATGTCAATCAGATCATTCAATTAATGATGTGACCTTGTTAATCAAATAACAACTCTTTGTCCATGGTTAGGAAACATAACCATCTTTGATTAACAAGCTAGTCAAGTAGAGGCATACTAGTGACACTCTGTTTGTCTATATATTCACACATGTATTATGTTTCCGGTTAATACAATTCTAGCATGAATACTAAACATTTATCATGATATAAGGAAATAAATAATAACTTTATTATTGCCTCTAGGGCATATTTCCTTCATTCACTTGGTGGTCCATTCCCTCTTGCATGCCCATGAGCATAATCATGTCCACTTCTTCGTCCGAATCCGAGGAATCGAAGAACTCATCTTGAATGATTTGGTCAAGCTCCATCGGTCCATACTCCTTCTCCGGCGAAGCATCGGAATCCATCATTTTTCCTAACAAAATTACAAAAAATCCGGTCAGACAATGTGTCGAACACATAAAGCGCTAGGCGGAGCCAAAGAGTTGTCGAACGTACCGCGGTGGCGTCCGGGCCGGAAACGAAGTCCCCCACGGCGAGGACGGGAGAGAGTACTACTCTGCAGGAGCTGCCGGCGCAGAGGCCACGAATGGCTGCGGAGCACGCGCGGCGGTGGAGCTGCGAGCCGGACGGCGTGGAGGAGGAAGAAGAGAGGAGAGAGCAAACGGATCCGGCAGCTCGGGGGTGGATTTGGTGGGGTCAAAATATCGTGACCGGATAGTGCGTATGAGGCGAGTTTGAGAGGTCCGGCTGTAGATGGTCTAAGATGTTTGGATGAATGCATGGCTGAAATCTTGTGTCGAGGAGTTGGCGATGTACGACTGCATGGCTGAATTTTTCTCTCGCAGAGACTGGTAAGCTATGATCGTATGGCTGAAATCTTGTGTCGAGGAGGCTGACAATGTAGCCGTCCGCTGATCTCTATTCCCTACCCTAAGATGCTCTGTGTGAAAGTGTTTTCATGCTATCATAGTGTGAAGCGACCCCTAGCTCTGAAACAACTATAATGGCTGGAATCTTGTGTCGAGGAGTTGATACCAATATTTGTCAAGGCTGCATTATTGAAAAAATAAAAAAAATCAAACGTTGTCGAAAGTTGACAATTTGTTTAGAGGTTGACAAAAATCACTTGGTAGCCTATTTTTCAGACTTGTCAACATTTGGCTTGTCAATTGTTGACAGCAACCAATCAGCATCCTAATTCATGCACTTTCCGTTTTCTCTCTGCTGGTTATGGTCTTGCTTTATTAGCTGTAGTTCTTTTGCCGCCCCTGATCGCTATATGGAGCGAAATTCTTTTGGACTGTACTGGTGGGGTGATGTGCGAGCCACTCAATCTCGTAATGAAATCCAGTGTGGGACACCTTACATACATCGAAGGAAAATAAAACATCCGGGTGGCAATGTACGTCGACGCGAGGCGCGCAGAGAGCGGCGCCACGTGCACACGCTCCCGCTCAGTGCCTTGATGGCGCGATCAGTGATCGACCGGCGCGAGCTGGCCAGGAGGCCATGTCGGCGTCGTGCGTGTCGCAAACACCTGATGTGATGGCGGTGTCACTCGCCCCCGCCACTGCCCACTGCCCACTGCCGTCGCTCCCCTCTGAGGAGCTACAAAAGCTAGCGCCCGCATTGCTTATGCTATGTGTAGAGAGAGAGAGCTCTTGTTCCTTCGGCTTAACTTAGGTACAACCCTAGCTTGACTTGAGTTCCAGGAGAGGAGAGGAGAGGAGCAGGAGATGGCTGGCAGCATGGCTCCGCTGGGAGTGAAGAAGGAGAGGGCGGCGGAGTACAAGGGCCACATGACGTTCGCCGTCGCCATGGCGTGCATCGTCGCCGCCATCGGGGGTTCCATCTTCGGCTACGACATCGGGATCTCCGGTACGTACGCACGCACCCACCTAGCTAGCTAGGTGCATGAACAATCATGATCATGTTGTTCCTTCCTTTTCTTTTATCTCGGTCGAGTCACCTGGGGACAACTCGATTATTCTAGTTGGAAGGGACAAGAGGCTACCATGCTTAGAGGCCGAAAGCTGCAAACATATCTAGACCTCCTATGAGAGGAAGGAGAGTGTTTTGAGGCAGCAGAAGACATTCACAACGCATGCTTTTAGACGACTAGTAGGGTAATCACGTAACACGCTGCAGTGCCAGTGCCAGATCTGAAACTTTGATTTCAATCCCAAACTCTTCATAATTGTGTGATTTATTTTCATATAAACATCAAACTATTTAAGCGATCGAGTTCTAGACAACTTGTGATGTCAATTGACATCACAAGTTATGTGACAAGGCATATGATCACACACGACAAGTTTATGAGGTTGTTTCCATGCATACACTAACGGGAAAATCCCTATGAGACGGATCAGACAAATGGTTTGGGCTACAAAATTACGTTTTCCCCTTTGTGTTGAGGGAATTTTTTCTTCTTTTTTAATGTGTTCATGTCATTCCATGTCTCACTTGTTGCGCAACCGAAACAGGAGTGAACACCATGGACCCGTTCCTCGAGAGGTTCTTCCCGGCGGTGTTCCGGCGAAAGAACTTGGTGACCCTAAACAACTACTGCAAGTACGACAACCAGGCCCTCTCCGCCTTCACCTCCATCCTCTATCTCTCCGGCCAAGTCTCTACACTTGCGGCCGCGCCGGTGACAAGGAACTACGGCCGCCGCGCCAGCATTATCTGCGGCGGCATCAGCTTTCTCATCGGCGCAGCCCTTAATGCGGCGGCTGCAGACCTCACGACGTTGATCCTCGGCCGCGTCATGCTTGGCGTCGGCATCGGTTTCGGCAATCAGGTGTGGTAAGCTCACACATACGGAGAGTGAGCGATTGCATGTGCTTATAGAATTGCCACTTCAACAATGTTCTTGATGCCATCATAGGCTGTGCCGCTGTACTTGTCGGAGATGGCGCCGGCGCACCTCCGCGGCGGGCTGAACATGATGTTCCAGCTCGCGACGACGCTTGGCATCTTCTCGGCGAACATGATCAACTACGGTACGCAGAAAATCAAGCCGTGGGGGTGGCGCCTCTCGCTCGGCCTCGTGGCAGCACCGGCGCTGTTGATGACGGTGGGCGGGTTCCTCCTCCCGGAGACGCCGAATAGCCTCATCGAGCGCGGGCACGTTGAGGAGGGCCGGCGCGTGCTGGAGCTGATCCGTGGCACCACGGACGTCCACGCTGAGTTCACGGACATGGCGGAGGCGAGTGAACTGGCCAACACCATCAAGCATCCGTTCCGGAACATCCTCGAGCGGCGCAACCGACCGCAGCTGGTGATGGCCGTGTGCATGCCGGCGTTTCAGATCCTGACGGGCATCAACTCCATCCTGTTCTACGCGCCGGTGCTGTTCCAGAGCATGGGCTTCGGCGCCAGCTGGTCCCTCTACTCGTCTATGCTCACCGGCGCCGTACTCTTGTTCTCCACGCTCATTTCAATCGCCACCGTCGACCGCCTCGGTAGGAGGAAGCTCCTCATCAGCGGCGGCATCCTAATGATCATCTGCCAGGTGATCGTGGCGGCGATACTGGGGGTGGAGTTCGGCTCAGACAAGCATCTATCGCGGGGCTGCTCGACCGCGGTGGTCCTCGTGATCTGCCTCTTCATGCTCGCGTTCGGGTGGTCGTGGGGTCCGCTAGGGTGGACGGTGCCGAGCGAGATCTTTCCGCTGGAGACGCGGTCGGCGGGTCAGAGCATCACGGTGGCTGTCAACCTCTTCTTCACCTTCGTCATCGCGCAGGCGTTCCTGTCGCTGCTATGCGTCTTCAAGTACGCCATCTTCATCTTCTTCGCCGGATGGATCGCCGTCATGACCGCCTTCGTCTATGTCTTCCTGCCGGAGACCAAGGGCGTGCCGATCGAGGAGATGGTGCTGCTCTGGAGCAAGCATAGATTCTGGAAGAACATCATGCCGGCAATGCCGACGATGCCGCTCGAGGACGGCTGGGGATCCGGTGACGGCCGTGGGGATAGTGCTCTTCCAGGAGCTGATTGCAACGTTCACAAGTGAAGATCATTATCGACGACAATGAATGTTTTGATAGGAGCACATGCACGCGTCGTACGTACGCTTAGATAGCATGCGCAGGGCGTGATCACCATTTGTCTTAGCGTGCCTAAGGAGACGCACATGCACATATATTGTGGTACTAGTGTGGCGTTAGTCATCTCCAGTATTTTGTACGGGATGCCAGTTTGTGTATTTGACCTGTGCTCTCTCGGTCTCTTTCGACCGATGGAGGTAAGCACTCCGATCTGTGCATTCTATTAAACGGATCACTAAGCATGTACAATGGTTGATAAGACAATCTTATCTTAAGTCTTGCATGTAATTTAGAGATGACAAAAAAATATGTCTACAATGAGTTATATCTTAGTCTTACTTTCAATAACTAGCTATTCCTAAAAATATGATGAGACATAATATTATGCTAAGAGATCATCTCTTTAATAAGGCTGGTCATAGTGGGAGTAACATAGGTAGTAACTAAGATGCCACATAAGCAAAAATGATGAAGTGGCAAGTAGTTAATGAGGAGAGAGGCAAATAGAGTAACATAATATGTTACCATCACATAGCGCTTCCCAATGCAAAATGAGTCTACAAAATAATAAATGAAGACATCTAACATATGCATGTTACTAGTCTAAGTTACACTCCACTATGACCAGCCTAAGAGAAGACAATCCTTTTCTTATGATTTCTCTTTCCTTCACCTCAGCATTTACTATACGTGGCACTCCTAAAATAGCACCATTGTACATGCCATAAGGGCATCTAAAACGCGGACCTCTAAAAAGGACACAATATTTTATCCGCAGCCAGACCCTTTTTCTGGCTTGTAGAGTTCTCTAAACAAAAGCAATGAGAGAGGGTATTCTCTTATCTAAGCTTCCTCCCTTCCCTTCCCCCACCGTACATGGTTCAGCCACACCCGGTGCTACGAAATGATTTTAACTAGGATGGGTTCGAAATGCATTTTATTCTCAGTATTTAAAATGCAGTGCTTGACCGAATAATTCAAGGAGTTACACCCCTTTAGTTTAAGAGTACAAAGCAGACTGAAACCAGCTTGACAAGCTACCTTTCCTCTTGATATGAGGTACACTTGCTGCTCACTAAGTGTTTAGTAGAACGAAATTGATATGCACACGACATGCAATGCCCGATGTGCAGCCGACACAAGCTCTACACCGTCAGATTGCCTAGTATCAAATTTACAAACGGCCTGATGGGGCACATCGGCTGAGTATCGTCTGGAACCGTCGGCTGTATAGCAACGGGAAGAAGCATCCGTGGATTGTGATACGGGAGGCGACCATCCAACCGTGTTTGCGTACATTTCGAACGGGATTTCAACAGGCCGATCAAATTTCATGCAAACCACAGACGGTTTTAATTTAAACCTGGCAATTTTTTACATTTTCAACATATTTCCTTAAACAAAAGCGTCCATACCCTAACCTAGTCTAAATCTTCGTTGGGGCCACACTCCAAGTCCTTGTCCTTGCCCTCAGTGTCAATGTCGAATGACCATGAGCCTCAGAAAGTGAAGGTGCAGTCGCCAACGAGGAAGCGTAGGACACGGGATACAGATTGCCCCACCTGGAACACGAGATGTCGCCGTCTCCCATGCCCTACTCCTTGCCCGAGTCTGTAACCTAGCCATCACCGATGGAGGTGAGGTCGACGATGGACGTTGACGGGCTGGTCTCGTCGTCGTAGCGACATCAATGTCAGGCGGTGTCAGCGCGAACGAGGCGCAGCTGGCGGCATATCCGTCCGAGACAGCACGCGCATTCGTCGCCGTCGCGCGAGCGTTGCGCACGGCCTTGTAGAACATTTGTGTCTCTTGAACGAAGTGTGGGTTGTCCGCTGGCCTTGTTGCTCGCGAACTTGCCGTATATCAGGCCCTTTATCGGCGATGGTGTGTGAGGAGGGCGAGGTTGCAGCGCTGCTCCTCTTGTGCCTGCCAGAACGCTGACACTGGCTACGACGCGGCCTCTTCTCCGCCATGGCGACTTTAAAGTGCGTCCGCGCCTGCTCAATGGTGAAGGTGGCATTGATCGGTGCGGGCAGGGACACTGGCTCGTCGTCGGAGGCTTCCTTCATCATCGGGTCATCGTCTAAGACCTTCGGCGAGCTCGCTGGCAAGCTAGCCTCTATCCAGTGCGCATGGCTGCCCTGCAGGCTGACGACAAGGGCGACTAGCTCGTGGTTCTCCGTTGAGAGGCACTTCCACAACACTCTAGAGCTCGCAGTCATGGCGGAGGTGGTGCACAGAAGAGGATTGGAAGCAGATGTGTTTGTTGCACGGATGTTACCGGGTGAGACCATGTTTGAACAGTTGGTGCAGGTCAGGCCAAGCAACCCCTACAAAATGAAGATTCTTTTCTGATGGCTCACTTGTGTCACGTAAAAATATTTTTCATCATCGAATACTGTCTGGTGACGGTTTTAGGCCATCACCCCACCATCACCGAAGCATCGTCAATAAATAAATAAATTCTTGACGGTACCACTTTTTTGTCACTTAAGATCGTATCATAGGCAACAATCTCAGTTTTGTCACGAATGGACATTCTTGACGGTCCAAAGTGTCACCTATGATAGGTCGATTTGTCACCTAAGATCATTTTTGGTGACGATAATCCGTTATCGGTTCGTCGGTTTTACCGGTCAAATATTTTTGAAAAATGAGGCCGGTTATTGCCGACGTGGCTGTCCATGTGGGTTCGGCCGTGGTTTTATCACCGATGGTGGTAGAGAGTAAATTGCATAAAACCACCACTTTGAAGGCAAGTGTCGCGAAAACCACTACAATACATTTTTTTGCAAAAACCACCGTGTCTTCCGTAATCTTTTTGCAGAAAGCACTGATCGGCGGATCGGGGTCAGTTAAGCTTGTTTATGACAGGCGGGGCCCGTTTTTTTGCGCACGTGGCACCGTGTGCCGTCCCAACAGCCGTTAGACGGCGTTAGACGACGCCGTATGCCGCTGTTTGATGGACCGATCAAAAGACCTGTCGGTGCTGCCCCCACTCCACACTCCCCACTCGCTCACTCCTCCTCTGTCTTGCTCCTCTGCTTTGCTTTCGCCGCACTTTCGCCGCATATCGCGCCCCGCCGCGTCGCCATGGTGTCCTGGAGCGATGAGTCCGATAGCAGCGAGCACACCATGGAGTACGTCAGCTCAGGTTCTGACGACGGCAGAATTAAGGTAAGTTCAGATTTTTAGGGTTAGGGTTTGTGATTTGGGGGATTTCTTGAATGAGCTTGTTTGCTGACATGTGGATCAAATGCCTGGTATTCCTATGCACTACAGATCCCTGCTAGCACCGAAGACTCCGATTTTGAGGGAGTTGAAACGGAGTCGCTTGTTCTCTACAATGAACATCAGAAGCCTGCAGAAAGGCGTGTTGCTTTCGAAGGAATCCGCACTGGCAGGAGGTTTCTTTGCTGTGCTGAGAATGTATATTTTGAGTTAGGAAAGTGGATCCGAAACAATTGTTTAC
This sequence comes from Aegilops speltoides, assembly GCA_021437245.1. Classification (NCBI taxonomy): domain Eukaryota; kingdom Viridiplantae; phylum Streptophyta; class Magnoliopsida; order Poales; family Poaceae; genus Aegilops; species Aegilops speltoides. The sequence goes on along the minus strand of CM038145.1, from coordinate 317,336,114 downwards.
TCTGGCAGCATCTTTTCCCCTTGGTCTGGCTACATTGTTAAGTTAGGTCACTTTGTTTAGTGTAGCATGCTATTAATAATTTAAGACAGAATATGCACGGGTTACTGGTGCAGGACAGAGGATGCAACTTGTTTAGTATGACATGTTAGGTCATTTGATTGATTTTGTTTACTTTATAGCAGGACAACATTGTTTAAGTAGCATGAGGACATGTTAAAGTAATCCTCTTTTCAGCTAGCAAGCTCAAGCTCTGAATTTGAGGATATTAATTAAATAGTGTTGCTTGGAAGCATTTTAATGTATTTTTTTATGTTAATTCTGATTTTGTTCAGGAAGGTGGAAACTGTTGATTAGTTGAATGGATTGATCCAGCTTGGCCCATCACCCTTGAGAATGCATTAACCAAGTTATGGTTTATGTATGACAAAAGTAGGAGAGACAGGACTGAGGAAAATCTTATGCATTCATTTGCTGTTCATGACCTGACACAAGAGAAGAAGAAGCTGCAGGAGAACTATGATAAGTTGGTTGAAGATGTGAATGGACTTTTGGATGCTCAGGAAAGGAGGGCAGAGGTAGAAAGGAAAGATCTTGAAACCAACAAGCTTCAGGAGAAGTATGCCATGGTTAAGAACTTAGCAGCTGCTCAAGCAAATGTCATTAGGAACATGAAGCTCAAGCTAGTGAAGAGAGGAAGAACTTGCGAACCACATTGATCACCTGAACAAGACAGTTGAAGAGAGGAAGAACTTGCGAACCACATTGATGAGCTGAAGAAGACAGTTGAAGAGAGCAATGTGAAGCTGCGGGGTCAAGGCCATCATAAATGGATAAGCGGTGGTTGTGGAAGAGAAGAATGGGCAATATCATTTGGCATTTCTTGACCTTTTGCAAGGTGTGGTTTGGCATTTGTTTGTAATGATGGTAGTTTAAATTGTATGAACTATGAGTACTTCTGAACTATGGTTATGTAATGTAGTAATCTTCAACTATGATTATGGATGGATTTGAAGTAATGCTGATTGTGATCTTTAGTAAGATGCTTGCAAATTGATGATTGTGATCTTAAGTATTTTACAGTTGTTGAATCTGATCTTAAGTGTGTTTATGCTCAAATGACGATTGTGAGCATCAAGTTGGGTCAATTAGTGGTTTGTGGCTTTTCATCGATGAGGAGGCATCAAGTAGGCTTTTTTGGCTTTTTATCGACCCCGAAGGCATCAAGTAGGTTTTTTTTGGCTATTTATCGATGAGGAGGCATCAACTAGGCTTTTTTGGCTTTTTATCGACCCGGAGGCATCAAGTAGGCTTTTTTGGCTTTTTATCGACCCCGAAGGCATCAAGTAGGTTTTTTGGCTATTTATCGATTAGGAGGCATCAAGTAACTAGAGTAGCACTACATAAGTTGATCATCACAACACTACTAGAATGCCATAGTTTGACAGAAGGATCATAACTGGAGTAGCACTACATAAGTTGATCATCACTTGATCATTACAGTACCAGAACCTAAGTTGGTCATTACAGTACCAGAACATAATAGTAGCAGTGTCTCACAACATGATAAAGCATATTTTGGATCACAACATCAATCCCATGCTGCACCAGAAGCAGTCAGGTAGTCCTTGATCTTCTGGGTTGGCTTTCTGACTCTCTGGGAACCACTGTTTGGTCTTGGAGGCAAGAAAGCTGCCCTTGCTCCCTTTGCAGCAGTTGAAGCCCTATTGGCTGTAGCCTTACCCTTTGCAGCACTTGAAGACCCAGTGGCTGTAGCCTTACCCTTTACAGCAGTAGCAGATCTTGTTGATGGTGCAGTGGTAGAAGATGGAGCCCTTCTTGCTGGTGATGGTGAAGTGGCAGAAGATTGAGCCCTTCTTGCTGGTGATGGTGAAGTGGTAGTAGATGCAGCCATTCTTGCTGGTGCTGGTGCAGTGGCAGTAGATGCAGCCCTTCTTGCTGGTGCTGGTGCAGTGGCAATAGATGCAGCCCTTCTTGTTGGTGCTGGTGCAGTAGCAGCATCGGGTGGATAAGAAGAGGTGCTTGGCTGCAAAAAGAACACAAGTAATTCATTTATAATCTTTTTGTTACATGCATATAGAACACAAGTAATTCATTTAGAATGTTTTGCATTGTTTGTACCTCATGCCTGTTCTTTCTCATGGCTAGTGCAGGCTTCAAAGCAACATTGCAGTTGGTGTACCTATGGCCAACTTTGCTGCAATTAGAACAAGTGATTGAGGCCATCCTTGAAGTGTCTTTTGGAGCTGGCTTCTCATGTCTGCCCTTTCTTCTCTTAGTTTGTGCTCTGCCTTTGTGTTCTTTGAAGACTGGAGGGTCAATGTCCCTACTGTCTGTCTTTGGCCACATGTCAGGGCCAGGTACTGGATAGATTATGGGACTGTATGCAGCCTTGTACATTGGTTTTTTGAAAAAATCATGAACAAAGTCCTCTGGCTGTAGCTTAGCTTTGTGTATGGCAGAGACAGGATGATTGCAAGGCACTGCTGTCATATCCCAGTTCCTACACCCACAAGTGTATTTCTGCAGGTCAACAGCATATGTTTTCTCTTCACTTGTCACTTGGTAAAGATGTGGTCCAGCCATCAAGGATTGGCAGTTCCTAGACCACTTCTTTGCTTCTTCTAGTTTCTCTGCATATGTAGGACAAATCTCCCATTTGACAGTATCAATTTTTGTTCTATTTGCATTGAACTTGACCATCAACTTTTTCCTAATTCCATCAACCATGGTCCTTATTGGCTTAGCCCTAACATCTAGGACCCACCTATTGAAAACCTCACTTAGATTGTTAACAACTAAGTCTGTCTTGCAGTTTACATCCATGGCATGTCTGGCCCAAGTGTGTTTGGGTATTTTGCTAAGCCACACCCAAGCTGCTTCACACTCTATCTTTAACTCATCCATTGCAACTTGAAAACCATGTTCAGTATATGAGTAACTTGCTGCATCCATGTATTTTTTTAATTCTGGCCCTCTAAACCCAGCAATTTGAAAGTTCTAGTAGATATGCCTAAGGCAAAACCTTTGTGGGCAACTGGGGAAGACTCTATTTATGGCTTTCAAAAGACCCTGTATTGAACAAGTACAACTAAGTAACTACAACTGCATGAAAGTAACTACAACTGCATGAAAGTAACTATAACTGCATGAAAGTAACTACAACTAAATATATTACCTTTTGCCTATCTGAAATGATTGTGTACTATCCAAACTTGCCAGATTGCCCACCTATTGCCTCCCTCAGCTGGTATAGAAACCAGGTCCAGGAATTAGTGTCCTCCTTGTCTACAATTCCAAAAGCAATGGGAAAAATGTTGTTGTTCCCATCTCTTCTAGTAGCAGCTAGGATTTGTTGACCAATACTCAGCTTTATGAAGCATCCATCCAAACCTACAAGTTTAGCACAAATGATTAGTACTTGAAAGAACATACAAGTGGCATAAACAACAATACAAGGCAGTTACCTATGAATGGTCTGCAGCCATTGAGGAACCCTTCTTTGCATCCATTCAGGCAGATGAACAGCCCATGAAACCTAGGGTTCTTGCTAGGATGCTCCCTAATATGTTTTGTTGTCACAATACATCTAGAACCTGGATTTGTGTCTAGGACAGCCTGTAAATAATCCCTAATCCTGGTGTATTGGGCCTTTTGATCTCCTAAAACAACATTCTTTGCTGCCTTCCTAGCCCTGTAGGCCATGTGGGTTGAAATATCCACTCCACACTTGCTCTTTGCAGTGTTAATTATTGTTGTTATTGTTGTGTTAGGGTCATTCCTCACTGTCTCCTCACAATGTTTTGCAACCCACTTGGCAGTTACTTTGGTGCTCCCTGACACAGAAGGGCATGTGTGCACCAAATACACCTTTCTAATGGTAATTGTCTTCTCATTTGCAATCTGAGAAGCTGCTATATAAAAAGGGCATTGCTCATCTATGCACTGTGCAATAACCCTATCACTGCAGTTTCTGTGGTACTCATAGTTCCTGTTCTGTGATATGTGCAGGGTTTGGAGTGCAATTCTGAACTGGTACACATCAATGAAGCAAAGATGCTTCACAAATTGGTCTTGTGGGTTAGCTCTGTCCTCATCATACCATAACCTTGGCTTCAACTTCTTTGCTCTGCTCTTTCTACCATTGGGCAACACATAAGCCATTGCCTCAGCACCATCATCATCTTCCAAACCAAGGTCTAATGGATTTTTGTCCTCATCATCTGATGGTATCCAGTCATCCTCAAAAATTTGCTCTACACTTCCATGTGATCTGCTAGTTGGCCCTTTTCTCTCTCTCTTGGCCATATTCTTCTTCTCAATATGTTGACCACTCTCTTGCTCCTCTTCATTGTGTTGCTCCCCTTGCACCACTTCCTCCACTTCCTCCACTTCCTCCAATTCCTCCTCCTCTTGATCATCATCATCCTCTTCTTCACCTGATGGATCATACAGTTCCTCCTCCTCATCTGTAGACCACATATCCTCAACATCTGTGTCCCCTTCCAAACGCATTAATGGATCATCCCTCTGTTTTTTCATTTCCTCAAGCCTAGCAAGGATATCCCCATATTCTGACAAATTATCATCATCACTATCCTCTTCATTGTCCATAACTGCAGCTTTCCTTTTCAAAGGAGTGGCCTTCTCTTTTTCTTTCTCATTCTTCCTAAACATTGCAATTTCCTTTCTCCTTCTCTCCTCCATGACTTTTTCTATTTGCAGTTGCTCCTCTGAATTGTTTGTGCTCTATTGTGTTTGAAACTGTATTGGTCTTGGTTCTTCTACTGGTACTACTGCTGCTGTGTTTGAAACTGAACTAGGATGTGCATTGAACAACACTCCTTCTTCATCTACCGGATACAGTTGGGGCTCTCCAATTTCCTGCAGAGGGATCTGTTGCTCAGTAACATTAGCACTGCAATTTATTTGTGCAGGTTTGGGGAAACTGGCCCTAACAACTGTCACATTGAAAATCTTCGCTTCTGCTGTACTATGTGGTCTAGAATTTCCTCCAACATGTCATCATCCTCTATTTCTTGCATTCCTTCTATCCCTAGGCAGGATCCTTCACATAGTACATGTAATCCCTCACCCCATATCCTTCGGTCTCTATCGGTGCAACTAGATTGTAAAATGTGATGTCTGACAACATCATAGTTCTCTCAAGATTATCTCTGTCATGAAAATGCATCCTCAATTCCCAAACCTCATCATCCAGACTGCAAATTTATAAAGAAACATAGTGGTGTATAAGTGTTCAATTATAACACTTATGAAAAAGCAGGACAACATCAATACATAGCTTTGGGTTGCTTAAATAACCAATGTAGTACAAAGCAAAAAACTGCAATAACCCTAGCATGGTTCATTAAGATCTACTGCTTATAAACCATAGCTTATTTCAACTAAGTAAGACACACAGAACAGCTAATTTATACATAATGAGTTAATTTCAGAAAGAAATCATCGCAATAACAATCATAGGGCCAACAATAGGCAATGGAGATGGGGAAGGGGATATCACTACACACTAACCCTAGCCCTAGAAACGGGTCAAATAAGTTCACAGGAGAATGGATAAGGGAAGGGGATCTCACTATACACCGCTGAAGGATGAGGCGATGTGGTGGCTTCCATTCGGATTCGCCTTCACCGCCACGGCGAAAGATCTAGCCGCCGCGTATTCCACCGAATACTCCACCTCCGCATCTCGCGTCGCCTTGCTAGGGTGCTCCCGCAGAGCTCACCGCCTGGGTCGGGATCCGCGTCGCCTGCGCCACTGCCGGGAGGACAGCTGCCGCCAACACCGCCTGCTTTGGCCGGAGTAGCCATCTGCCTACGCGACGAGAGGAGGGGAGAGAGCAGCAGGAGAGTGGGGAAGAAGGCAGACGCGAGGAGCGGAGAGAGCGGCGGCAGGAGAAGAGGGGGAGAAACGAACAGATGGGGGATGGAGGCATACGGCACCGTCTAACGCCGTCTAACGGCTGTCGGGACGGCACACGGTGCCACGTGCGCAAAAAACGGGCCCCGCCTGTCATAAACAAGCTTAACTGACCCCGATCCGCCGATCGGTGCTTTCGCAAAAAGATTACGGAAGACACGGTGGTTTTTGCAAAAAAAATGTATTGTAGTGGTTTTCGCGACACTTGCCTTCAAAGTGGTGGTTTTATGCAATTTACTCCCAGTATTTTGTACGGGATGCCAGTTTGTGTATTTGACCTGTGCTCTCTCGGTCTCTTTCGATAGATGGAGGTAAGCACTCCGATCTATGCATTCTATTAAACGGATCACTAAGTATGTACAATGGTTGATAAGACAATCTTATCTTAAGTCTTGCATGTAATTTAGAGATGACAAAAAAATATGTCTACAATGAGTTATATCTTAGTCTTATTTTCAATAACTAGCTATTCCTAAAAATATGATGAGACATAATATTGTGCTAAGAGATCATCTCTTCAATAATAGAACACAAGCCTTTTCTTATGATTTCTCTTTCCTTCACCTCAGTATTTGTTATACGTGGCACTCCTAAAATAGCACCATTGTACATGCCATAAGGGCATCTAAAACGCGGACCTCTAAAAAGGACACAATATTTTATCCGCAGCCAGACCCTTTTTCTCGCTTGTAGAGTTCTCTAAACAAAAGCAATGAGAGAGGGTATTCTCTTATCTAAGCTTCCTCCTTTCCCTTCCCCCATCGGACATGGTTCAGCCACACCCGGTGCTACGAAATGATTTTGAACTAGGATGGGTTCGAAATGCATTTTATTCTTAGTATTTAAAATGCAGTGCTTGACCGAATAATTCAAGGAGTTACACCTCTTTACTTTAAGAGTACAAAGCAGACTGAAACCAGCTTGACAAGCTACCTTTCCTCTTGATATGAGGTACGCTTGCTGCTCACTAAGTGTTTAGTAGAAGGGAAGAAGCATCCGTGGATTGTGATACGGGAGGCGACCATCCAACCATGTTTGCGTACATTTTGAACGGGATTTCAACAGGCCGATCAAATTTCATGCAAACCACAGACGGTTTTAATTTAAACCTGGCAATATTTTACATTTTCGACATATTTCCTTAAACAAAAGCGTCCATACCCTAACCTAGTCTAAATCTTCGTTGGGGCCACACTCCAAGTCCTTGTCCTTGCCCTCAGTGTCAATGTCGAATGACCATGAGCCTCAGAAAGTGAAGGTGCGGTCGCCAACGAGGAAGCGTAGGACATGGGATACAGACTGCCGCACCTGGAACATGAGATGTCGCCGTCTCCCATGCCCTACTCCTTGCCCGAGTCTGTCACCTAGCCATCACCGATGGAGGTGAGGTCAACGATGGACGTTGACGGGCTGGCCTCGTCGTCGTAGCGACATCAATGTCAGGCGGTGTCAGTGCGAACGAGGCGCAGCTGGCGGCATATCCGTCCGAGACAGCACGCACATTCGTCGCCGTCGCGCGAGCGTTGCGCACGGCCTTGTAGAACATTTGTGTCTCTTGAACGAAGTGTGGGTTGTCCACTGGCCTTGTTGCTCGCGAACTTGCCGTATATCAGGCCCTTTATCGGCGATGGTGTGTGAGGAGGGCGAGGTTGCAGGGCTGCTCGTCTTGCGCCTGCCGGAACGCTGACACTGCCTACGACGCGGCCTCTTCTCCGCCATGGCGACGTTAAAGTGCGTCCGCGCCTGCTCAATGGTGAAAGTGGCATTGATCGGTGCGGGCAGGGACACTGGCTCATCGTCGGAGGCTTCCTTCATCATCGGGTCATCGTCTAAGACCTTCAGCGAGCTCGCTGGCAAGCTAGCCTCTATCCAGTGCGCATGGCTGCCCTGCAGGCTGACGACAAGGGCGACTAGCTCGTGGTTCTCTGTTGAGAGGCACTTCCACAACACTCTAGAGCTCGCAGTCATGGCGGAGGTGGTGCACAGAAGAGGATTGGAAGCAGATGTGTTTGTTGCATGGATGTTACCGGGTGAGGCCATTTTTGAACAGTTGGTGAAGGTCAGGCCAAGCAACCCCTACAAAATGAAGATTCTTTTCTGATGGCTCACTTGTGTCATGTAAAAATATTTTTCATCATCGAATACTATCTGGTGACGGTTTTTGGCCATCACCCCACCATCACCGAAGCATCGTCAATAAATAAATAAATTCTTGACGGTACCACTTTTTTGTCACTTAAGATCGTATCATAGGCAACAATCTCAGTTTAGTCACGAATGGAAATTTTCGGCGACGGTCCAAAGTGTCACCTATGATAGGTCGATTTGTCACCTAAGATCCTTTTGGTGACGATAATCCGTTATCGGTTCGTCGGTTTTACCGGTCAAAGATTTTTGAAAAATGAGGCCAGTTGTTGCCGACGTGGCTGTCCATGTGGGTTCGGTTGTGGTTTTATCACCGATGGTGGTAGTTAGTAATAGTTCGGTTGGCTATTTGGACCAGTCAACAGTACTAATAATAGATTGGCCATAAAGATGCTGACGTGAGTGCTTACATGTGGGAGAGAAGGGTGATGGCATGCATTTCCGTCACAATTACCATCGTAGGTAAAAAAATACAAGTCATATATTATTACTTTTGGGTGATTGATTATGAGCCGTTGGAAATCGTCCAAAACCCTGGTTCGAGCTTTGGGGGCTTGGTTCACGTCTACGAGGCTACGAGCTAGGCATGACAAGGACACAACGAGCTACCCAGGTTTGGGCCACCGTGCGGTGTAAAACCATACTCCTGCTAGGTGGAATGGCTTGTGGACAATGCTCTTGGAGCTACAAGGCGAGCAAGAGCTCTTGGGGTCTAAAATGGCGCAAGAAGCTGATCCTCTGCTACAGTGGTCACTCTGTCCCTTTTATAGGTGCCTTGGGCTTCTTTTCTAAAAATATGAGGGAGAAAGGGCTACCACAGGGCGGCAATTTTGAAAGGGGACAGGCGGCGGTGCTTATCCTGACAAAAGGAGGTCTTCACCTGCTAATGTGTTATCCATGACACGCGGGGAACTCCAAGATGACCTCCGTCCTGCCGCACAACCGTCTTGGTCTTCTTCCACCAAAGGGGAAACCCGGGGGTAGGCAAGCGCAGCTGCTCCCTTAGCACGAAAGAGGAAACTGCCCGGCCGCACAGGCTGGCGCCTGCCACGGTGACGTTACCCATATGATGGGCGTACGACCCATGCCACGTGGGCTCCTCGGGAGGCCTCGTGAAACAGCGCCTCACAAGGGAGGCCTCGCGGGTCTGCTTGCTATGATGGTGGTCTTGGTGAAGTCCTTCATCGCGGAAGCCCCTCGCGGGGCAAGGCCCCGCGAGGCTGCTGGCTTCACGGCGCCCGCCGGTGGGCCACCTCTTGAGTTGGGCCAAGGGGCCCTTCCTGGGACATAGGCAGATGGCCCGTGGTACCTCGGTTCCCACTGGGCCGACAGTAGCCCTCGGGCCCACGACGCGCATGTTCCACCCGTTGAGGAACGAAATGACACGGGGCCTAAGACTGCTGGGCCTAGGCAGGGACACGTGGAAGCTAGATGAGACGAGGACGCCCCCACTTCCCCACGATGTCTCGGTAATTGCAGGCTCTGCCATAAAACTACCCGCGCAGGGCGAAGAGGCCATTATTGCCTTTCGCATGCCCTGCCTTCCTGCGCACTGCTCCTCTGCTCCTTCTTCCTCCTGCGGCCAATCTGCTTCCACTCTTCTCCGACTCCATGGCGCCCAAAGCCACCAAGAGGTCCGCCGCTGCGAAGGGCAAGGGGCCGGCGGAGCAGGCGCTGCTGTCGTCCACCATCTAGGATGAGGCGGGCTTGGACAAGGTGCGCCCGATGGTGGCCAACGCCTACAACGATTCAGGGGCAATGCGCATCTGGCCAGTTTCGTTGTTGACAGAGGAGATGGAAGGCATGAAGATCGCCATTTTCTTTCACACAATCTTCACGGGTTTGGTGCCACCCTTCTCCAACTTCCTCTTCGCCATCCTCAGCCATTATGGGATTCATCTCCTGCATCTGCAGCCCAACTCCATCCTCATCCTCACCATCTTCCCCTACCTCTACAAGGGGTTCCTAGGGGCGTTGCCTTCGGTGGCACTCTTTCGAAACTTTTACAGCCTTCGGCTCACCGCGGCGGGTCAGCACTCAGGATGCGCCTCGTTCCGCCTCGATGACAAGATGGCTAGCAACATCATTGACATGAAGATTCTGAAGAAAGTGGAAGGCTTTAGGTCGTGCTGGGTCTGTGTTGATGCCAAGCAGTTCAAGCCCCTCCTGCAGACCCCGACCGTGCCCGCCGAGAAGAGCCCCGGGTGGGAGCACTTCGAGGTTGACGATGCGAGGCCGAGGCTGCTCATGAGGAGGATGAGGGAGCTGAAGGCCGCCAAGGTGTCGGCGGCGATGGTGGCAAAGGAGTTTCTGCGCCGGCGTATCGCGCCACTCCAGAGGCACTCGTGCCCGGTGTGGTAGCTCTTCGGCATCGAGGACCGGATTCGGCTGAGCCAGGAGAACCATGAGACGCCAATGTTGCACGAGATCATGAGGATCCTGTTCCCCAAGGATGTGGATAACCTTCCCAAGGATGCGTACACGGTGTACCATTATACGAACAAGCATAAGCTCGTCGTGAGAATGCAGTTGTTCAACCAGTGGGGGATGGTTTGGCTGGACCACGGTGGCCCTCATGAGAACCCGACCATGGAGCTACCTGGCTCGAGGAGATGTGACGAGTCCGAGGCCTCGATGGTCCTAGAGGAGAAGAAGGAGGAGAGCGATGAGGAGGAAAACGATGAGGAAAGTGACGAGGAGGAGTTCGATGTGGGAACGCCTTGCTCAACCCGCCAGAGATTGCTGCTGGAGGCCCCTGATGACGATGATGTCGCCGAACATTTCGTGATCGGGCCTGCCCAGCACACGGGAGTGGGAGGCGAAGGGAGCTCAGCCGCCGAGTCCATCGAGCTCGGCGAAGAGGAGGGGATCCGCGCCGCGCCTGAGACTGGTGAGGACGCCGGCAGGCCATGCAGCGAGCCCTCCGGAGGGAGCTTGAGCGGGGCTCCAAGGAGCAACGACGGCAGCGGCGGGGCCTTCCGAAGGCCGAGGAGGAAGCGATGGGTCCCAAGGCATCCCTATTTAATATTTGAAGAAGTCTCAAGCATCTAACCTTGGGGATGCCCCGGTAGGCATCCTACCTTTCTTCATCAACAATTATCGGTTAGTTCTAGTTGAGTCTAAGTTTTTACTTGTTCAATGGTATGTGCTATTCTTGGAATGTCTTTTATATTTGTTTGTTGTTTGAATAAAATACTTAAGATTTGAAAATTTTAAATGAGAGAGAGAGAGAGTCCTCACATAGCTACTTAATCTTTTGACTACTCATTGATCTTCACTTATATCTTTTTGTAGTTTGTCATTTACTCTCGTCTTCACTTATATCCTAAGAGTAAATTGTTGAATGAATTGAATATCATAAAGTTGATATTATATGTGCCTCATATGCTTGTATCATGCCTAGTAGTAGTTTCACATTCAGGTTAGAAAGAGAAATCTATTTAATCTTGACAATCACAATATTGGTCATACACGTAGATCATGAATGATTAGTATGAGGAATAAAACTTTCACATATAAATATATTATATTGGAAATCTTTTATGATTGTGAATACCCATTAATTATTTTCAAACTTGAACAAATTAGTTAAGTTGGACAAGGAAGACAATGTAATGAGTTATGGTTGGGTATATTTGCATGAAAGTTATATTGTTATGGATCCTCCAACATGTGGTGCATGTTTAGGACCTTTTCTAGCCAAAACTTCGTACTAAGTAGAACTACTACATGTGGATCCAAAAAAACCCTTAAACCCAGTTTCTTGTCATGAGAGTCCACCATATCTACCTATGGATTGAATAAGATCCTTCAAGTAAGTTGTCATCGGTGCAAAAACCAATAAAAATTGCTCCTAAAATATGTTTGATCTTTTATTGCAAGGGAAAATAAGCGTTGTACAAACTTGTGATATTAAAGAAATAAAAGCGAGGGACTACATAATAAAGGTTGCCATCACAAGGGGCAATATAACGTGACGTTCCTTTGCATTAAGGGCTTGCACATAAAAAAATCAAAAGCGCATGACAACCTCTGCTTGCCTCTGCGAAGGTCCTACCTTTTACTTTTCAATGTTTAATTTCATGCAAGAGTCAATGGTATTGCTTCTCATTTTTCAACCTCAGTTATTCTCTAGTTGGCAAGCATCATGTGGTGGGGAAAGATCCATACAGATATATCTCATCAAATATATTTGATCATGAATTATTATTGTTAACAATTATCTCTATGATAAATGAATTGGGAGGTGAAACATTAAGCCCCTATCTTTCTGTGTTTGATGGATGCTATTTGTTCTAAAAATATGCTTTGAGTACTAGTAATCATAGAAGAATATATGATAATTGAGTATGTGGAGCTCCTATTTAGACTTTGTTGAAAATAAGTTGAATTGCAATTGTTTGATGACTAAGAACATATGATGTTAAGTTTCAAGAGAATGCATTGTTTGAACCATAACATGTGAATTTATTGCTACTTTATCATGACGAGTTCTATAAGAAAAAGTTGTGATCGAAATTATCGCTGATCAAACTTATGCACTATGCTAGCATTCACACTTCATAAATTATTTCTTTTATCATCTACCTACTCGAGGATGAGCAGGAATTAAGCATGGGAATGCTGATACGTCAATGTATCTAAAATTTATGAAGTATTCATGCCATGTTTACAACAATTTTATATGGTTTTCCTATGTTTTGAATGGAAATAACCCAGAATAACGCTGTTTTTAGTAGAACTACCATGGTGTTCTTTTTTGTGCAGAACTAAAAGTTCTCGGATTGGGCTGGAAATTTACAGTGATTTTTTATGGACGAAAAGACATCCTCGAAGCTTCAACAAAGGTCCAGAAGCCTCATGAGGAAGCAACAAGACTGGGGGGTGCGCCCTCCCCCCACAGCATGCCTACCAAGCTTGTCGCTCCCCCATGGGCCCCCTTAACGTCAAACCAATGCCAAAAATTCCTATAAATAACAAAAACCCCAGAAAGAACCCAGAACTTCTGCTCTGCCGCTGCAAGCCTCTGTACCGAAGAGATACCATCTGGAGGCCTTCTCTGGCACTCTGACCGAGGGGGACATCATCACCGGGTGCCATCTTCATCAACCTGGCTATCTCCATGACAAGGAGGGAGTAGTTCACCCTCGTGGCTGAGGGTATGTACTAGTAATTATGTGTTTGACCTCTCTCTCTCTCATGTTCTTGATTTGGTACGATCTTGATGTACCACGTGCTTTGTTAATATAGTTGGATCATATGGTGTTTCTCCCTCTCTGTCTTGATGTGATGAATTGAGCTTTACCTTTGAGGTTTCACTATTATCGAATTGAATACTTTTTGGATGTGAGAACACTTGGTGTATGTCTTGCATGTGGATACCCGTGGTGATAATGGGGTGTTCTATTGATTCACTTGATATATGTTTTGGTATTCAACTTGCAAATTAGCTGAACATTGGGGTAGTCTATGCATAGGGGTTGATACACGTTTTCATCCTTCTTTCTCCAGTAGAAACCTTGGGGCACTCTTTGAAGTTCTTTGTGTTGGATTGAATGTTATGAATCTAAAGTTGTTTGATGCATATCGAATAGTCAACTCACGGATACTTGTGGTGACATTGGAGTATCTAGGTGACATTAGAGTTGGTTGATGCATATCATATGGTATTATTTTAGTACAAACTCTAGGGCTCTTTGTGACACTTATAGGGATGGCTCAATAGATTGATTGGAGAAGATAACTTTGAGGTGGTTTCGTTCCCTACAACAATTTCATCTTATGTTGTCCGCTAGATAAGAACTTTTGAGTGATTCTTTGCCCCACATTGAGGGATTGTTATATGATTCAATTATGTTAGTACTGTTGAGAGATTGCACTAGTGAAAGTATGAACCCTAGGCCTTCTTTCTAAGCATTGCAATACCGTTTGTGCTCTATTTTATTACTTGCTACCTTTCTGTTTTATATTTTCATATTATAAAAACCTATATCAACTATCCATAGTACACTTGTATCACCATCTCTTCACTGAACTAGTGCACCTATATAATTTACCATTGTATTGGGTGTGTTGGCGACACAAGAGATTTCCTGTATTTGATTGCAGGGTTGTTTGAGAGAGACCGTCTTCATCCTATGCCTCCCACGGAGTGATAAACCTTAGTTCATCCACTTGAGGGAAATTTGCTACTGTCCTACAAAACTCTACACTTGGAGCCCAACAATGTCTACAAAAATAAAAGTTGCATAGTAGACATCAGGGCTTTACGCCCACCTTAGATGCACAAATTTCGCTTGATCAGGCGGATCATCACGATCATACATGATCACCTAAGGAAAGGAACTGATGGAGGAATTATTTTTCTTGGAAGATGTTTCTTATGCCTAAATGTAATATAACATATGCACTGGATCACTTTGTTTCCTAAGCCCCATAGCCGGATTGCCTCACTTGCCGAAGTACCTGGTCTGCTTGATCGGATTAGAAGTAGGAAGCACTCCTCGGCCAATGGCTAGCTAAGGCGGAAGAAGCGAATGACTGGCTAACAAAGTTTATACAACAACTGCAGCCCGAATGACGTAAAGTACATGGATACATAGAGTCATTACACATATCTTAAAAGTTGTCAAGACCGTCTATCAATGATTTAAAGGAACAATCCTGCCGTGAAAAGCGCGCGGCGGGCATCACGATGTCATATGCCAGGCTGGTCGGTACCTCTTTCCCGTCGGGACCAACAGGGCCCACCTCGGCAAGGTGCTCCATCTTCACACCTATATATCGGGTCTTGACCATTGCCCACACCTCCCGTGCTCCTTCCCGACAGGCCGATATCTTCCAGGCCTGCAAATGGTGCCGAGCCCTTTTCAGACGTTCGGCGAGCTCGAACATTCCCTCGGGCACTTTTTCCTTGGGCCATAGAGCTTTACATACGGCTTTCATCGCCTTCCGAGACCTTTCATGCTCTTGAGTTAACTGAGCAAGAGTGTCTTCAGGCATGGCGCCGAGGGCCTCTCTCGGCTGACCTGTCAGAAGCACTAGTCGAACCACATGTTAAGTCGAGAGGAGTCATGCTATCGCATCTAGTAATCCTTTCTTGCAAAAGGTTAGAAACACTTACTACACATAGCTTCACGAGTCTTCTGGTCTTTAGCCTCGGTAGCAGCCAGTCGAGCCTGCAGAAGATCAAGCTCTTGGGCTTGTCAGTCATTCTTTGCTTTCAACATAGCGACCTCTTCCTTACAATGAGTCAACACAAGATGATCGGCCTGTCATTGCGATTCCGCATACAGATGTTCCTCTCGGGCGTGCTTTAGATCCTTCTCCAATTGACCTATCACTTCTGCTGCTATGGAAGCATGATCCTTTAACATGGACTTCATGTCCCTTATAGGAAATTTTCATAAATCAAATACACTTACCATGTGATTCCATGGTAAAGGCCTTGACCTGTGACACCTCGGCTTTCGACGCGCCTAGTTGTGCCTTGGTTTGAGCCAGCTCCTCGGACAATTTTTCGTTCTTCTCCCGAGATGACTGCGAATGCACAACAAATTTTATCAAGCCTCCATACGGTCACACACGACCTCACCACGGCTTGGGGGCTACTCACACTAATGTCTCCGATTCTTATCCGACTAACAGAATCCACCAACCAGACGTACCATCCAGCCGGTGTCTTGGGGGCTGCTGCCTATGCGCCAATATGTTCTTCCTTTGGATAAAAGCTTCGGTGCACGGATAAATACGGTCGAGTACGATTTACTCCAAGAAAAAAGTGAATTCCAAAATAAAAATACCTGCACACCATCGGCCAAAAGGTCTACCGCCTTCTAAAAAATGGTGCGGGTGGCGCTCTTGACAACCCACAAGTATAGGGGATCGCAACAGTTTTCTAGGGTAGAGTATTCAACCTAAATTTATTGATTCGACACAAGGGGAGCCAAAGAATATTCTCAAGTATTAGCAGTTGAGTTGTCAATTCAATCACACCTAAAAGACTTAATATCTGCAGCAAAGTGTTTAGTAGCAAAGTAATATGGAAGTAACTGTAACGGTGGCAAAAGTAACAGTAGCAGTTTTGTAGCAATTGTAACAATGGCAACAACAAAGTAATTGAGCAAAGATCAATATGTGAAAAGCTCGTAGGCAATGGATCAATGATGGACAATTATGTCGGATGTCATTCATCATGGAAAAGTTATAACCTAGGGTGACACAGAACTGGCTCCAATTCATCAATATAATGTAGGCATGTATTCTGAATATAGTCATACATGCTTATGGAAAAGAACTTGCATGGCATCTTTTGTCCTACCCTCCCATGGCAGTAGGGTCCTAATGGAAATTAGGGGATATTAAGGCCTCCTTTTAATAGCGAACTGGACCAAAGAATTAGCACTTAGTGAATACATGAACTCCACAAACTACGGTCATCACCGGGAAGTGTCCCGACTATTGTCACTTCGGGTTGCCGGATCATAACACATAATAGGTGACTACAAGTTGCAAGATCGGATCAAGAACACAAATATATTCATGGAAACATAAAGGGTTCAGATCAGAATTCATGGCACTCGGGCCCTAGTGACAAGCATTAAGCATAGCAAAGTCATAGCAACATCAATCTCAGAACATAGTGGATACAAGGGATCGAACCCTAACAAAACTAACTTGATTACATTGTAAATCTCATCCAACCCATCACCGTCCAGCAAGCTTACGATGGAATTACTCATGCACGGCGGTGAGCATCATGAAATTGGTGATGGAGGATGGTTGATGATGATGACGGCGTCGATTTCCCCGCTCAGGATCCCCGAACGGACTCCAGATCTGCCCTCCCGATGAAGAACAAGAGGTGGCGGCGGCTCCATAACGTAAATTGTGATGAATCCTTCTCTTGATTCCCCGAACGTGAATATATGGAGTTGGAGTTGAGGTCGATGGAGGTCCAGGGGAGCCACAAGGCAGGGGAAGTGCATGCACAAATGGAAGTGCATGCACAAGCAGTATTCCCGCTTAGTACAAGTGAACGCTAGCAAGAGATTGATGAGCGACCAACTAGAGAGCGACAACAGTCATAAACATGCATCGAGATTAACCAACAATGAGTGCAAGCATGAATAGGATATAAATCACCATGAACATAAATATCGTGGAAGCTATGTTGATTTTGTTTCAACTACATGCGTGAACATGTGCCAAGTCAAGCCACTCGATCCATTCAAAGGAGGATACCATCTTATCATACTACATCGCAACCATTTTAAAAGCATGCTGGCACGCAAGGTAAACGATTATAAACTCCTAGCTAATTAAGCATGGCATGAGTAACTATAATCTCTAATTGTCATTGCAAACATGTTTCATTCATAATATGCTGAATCAAGAACGATGAACTAATCATATTTACAAAAAGTCAAAAACAAGATAGGTCAAGTTCATACCAGCTTTTCCTCACCTCAATCATTTCATCATATATCGACATTATTGCCTTTCACTTGCATGACCGAATGGTGTGAATAATAATAATAGTACACGTGCATTGGATTAAGCTGAAATCTGCAAACATTTATTCAAATGAGAAGACAAGGTAATATGGGCTCTTTGTTGGATCAACAATAATGCATATGAAAGCCACTCAACATTTTTATCGTGGTCTTCTCATCTCGACCCCGAAAGAAAGAAAAGGAACTTCAAAGAAACACAGTGAAATGTTTTTGGAGTTTTTTGTTTTTCTGAAGAAAGTAAAACAAGAACGAGAAAATCTATTTACACAGGAAAGCTCCCAACAAGCAAAAGAAGAACGAGAAATCTTTTTGGTTTTCTCTTAATACTACTACTAAATAAACATGGAATAGAAAGAAGCTACAACTTTTTTTTTGGATTTTCTCAAAATTATTCAAACACACAAGAAGAAAGTGGGAAAAATAAAATAAACTAGCATGGATAAGACAATGAAAAAGTATGAACACCGACAACTGGAATGAATGTGTGAACATGAATGTAATGTCGGTGAGAAATACGTACTTCCCCAAGCTTAGGCTTTTGGCCTAAGTTGGTCTAAGCCCATGGATAGAAGTAGCCCTCTCCGGTGTACCGAGGAGGATCCTGGGGGTTCCGCTGGTTAGCGAGCTCTTGCGGCTCCCAATGATAAATAGACTCCTGATACAGATCAGGTGATGGCTCTTGCTCAGGAACTGGGGATCGTGTCCCCTCCCAGTATGCGTAGATGTCTGCAGGCATGATGAAGTACCTGCCTGAATGAATATCGAGCAAAGAAGGTGCAGGCAAGGTAATAATCTGACAAGTCTTCTAGCTAAACACCAGGTTATAGATGAGTCTCTTGTCATCGTCTTTCTTAATAAAATCATGTGCTACCATACTGTCATAATCCAAGTATATAGTGGGCAGCAACTTTTCCTCTTTTTCATCGTGCCTAATGGGTATTTCAAAGCATTTAGCGAGGCAGTGGCATAGATACCTCCAAAGATAGGACCCTTCATACGGTTTAAACTCAACCGTCGAGCGACCATAGCACCCAAACTAAAAGTTTTATCAATAAGTAAAGCATGGCGCAAAATAGCAAGGCCAGGAGCACTAAGGCCTCCACTCTCCCCGTGACCAATTAAACATCTCCCAACAAATAATGAGTAGTAGCGCAAAACAGGAAAACCTAAACTAGCTACTCTCGCTTTCGACACCTGTCTCCTTTCCCTAGTGGTAACTTCATCAATAAAATCTTCCACATCTCTAGGATGTGGCTCATCGATGCTGCCTTCATAAGGTAACTTGCAAACCTCACAAGAGTCATAAAGCGTCACCTCCTTATGCTCATCATATAAATAAAATTCTACCATGGGTGGTGATCTCCTAGCATGAAAGTGAAAATTTTGTACAAAAGTATTAGTGAGTAGGAGGTACTGATTACACTTATCGTGGAGGAAGTCAGTGATGCCTGCATTCCTAGCCAAATAATAGAAATCCTCATAATTCCGGCCGCCTCCAAGAATGCATCACATGGCCATTCACACGGCCAAACCTCTGTGGTGTGAGGGATGTTACACTTGGGCTTCTTCTTGTCTTCATTCTCATTTTCCTTCGAACCCCGGCTTGAAGAGCCTCTCAACAATCTCCTCATCATTTTTATCCCTCTGAAAAATTCTGAAATTTTTAGTGACTCAAAATAAAAGTGAACCAAACTCAACAAGATTGATAGCAACTACTCCCACAAGTGCCTAGAGGCTATATATTGCATCAAAAATACTTTGGACCATATAAATTTGACATGCAAGCTCAAGAACAGGGTCACCACAGCAACAAAAATTAGCAATAAATAAAGCACTTAGAACAAAAACTAATTGGACCATTGGAGAAGTCACATACCGAAGAACAATCCCCCAAAACAGATTTGCAAATGGAGCTTTGCACAAGGGGATCGAAAATGGTAGCAAGATGAGCAAGAACACGGGTTTGAGCTACATAATGAATTTTTCTAGAGGAAGACGAAGTGGATGGGTGCTGGAATAAGTGAGGGGGACCCATGTGGGACCCACAAGGCAGGGGAACGTGCCCAGGGGGGTCGGGCACACCCTCCACCCTTGTGGTCCAATGGTGCGGCCCCCTGGTGCATTCTCAGTGCGAGAAATTCTAAAATATTCTATGAAAAATCATACTAAATTTTCAGGGCATTTGCAGAACTTTTATTTTCATTTTTTATTGCACAGATAATTCAGAAAACAGAAGATAATACTATTTTTGCTTTATTTAATCCAAATAACAGAAAGTAAAAGGTGGGTACAGGAAGTTGTGCTTTCTAAATTCATCTATCTCATGCTCATCAAAAGGAATCCGTTAACAAGGTTGATCAAGTCTTATTAACAAACTTCTTTCGAATAATATGAAACCAAAGATTTTTCGAATGACACTAGGTTACCTCAACGGGGATATGCATGTCCCCAACAATAAGAATATTATATTTCTTTTTGACGGTATGGAGAGGGAACTCAAAACCTCCAATAGTAATAGTTGAAAATTTCCCAATAGAATTGATACTATGAACTTGAGGTTGTTTCATTCGAAAGTGTACAGTATGCTCATTACCATTAACATGAAAAGTGGCATTGCCCTTGTTGCAGTCAATAACAACCCCTGCTGTATTCAAAAAGGGTCTACCAAGGATGATCTACATATTGTCGTCCTCGGGTATATCAAGAATAACAAAGTCCGTTAAGATAGTAACGTTTACCACAATAGGCACATCTTCACAAACACCGATGAGTATAGCAGTTGATTTATCAGCCATTTGCAAAGAGATTTCAGTAGGTGTCAACTCATTCAAATCAAGTCTATGATATAAAGAGAAAGGCATAACACTAACAGCGGCTCCCAAATCACATAAAGCAGTTTTAACATAGTTTGTTTTAATGGAGCATGGTATAGTTGGTATTCCTGGATCTCCAAGTTTCTTGGGTATTCCACACTTAAAAGTATAATTAGCAAGCATGGTGGAAATTTCAGCTTCCGGTATTTGTAACAATATCTTTCATATACTTAGCATAAGGAGACATCTTCAACATATCAGTCGGAGGCATACGCAAAAAGATAGGTCTAATCATTTCACAAAAGCGCTCAAAATCCTCATCATCCTTTTTCTTGAATGTCTTAGGAGGAAAGGGCATGGGTTTCTGAACCCATGGTTCTCTTTCTTTACCATGCTTCCTAGCAACAAAGTCTCTCTTATGATAATGTTGATTCTTTGATTGTGGGTTATCAAGATCAACATCAGGTTCTACCTCTACATCATTATCATTACTAGGTTGAACATCAACATGAACATCATCATTAACCTTAGCAATGGGTTCATGTTCATCACCAGATTGTGTCTCAGCATCAGAAATAGAAATATCATTAGGATCTTCAGGTCTGTCTATAACAGGTTCACTAGAAGCATGCAAAGTCCTATCAGTTTTCCTTTTCTTTTTATTAATAGGACTAGGTGCATCAGTATTAATTCTCTGAGAATCTTGCTCAACTCTCTTAGGATGGCCCTCAGGATACAAAGGTTCCTGGGTCATTTTACCACCTCTAGTCATAACCCTAACAACATTATCAGTATTCTTACTATTCAACTCATTGAGCAAATCATCCCGTTCCTTAAGTACTTGTTCTACTTGAGTTTTAACCATGGAAGCATGTTTACTAATAAGCTTAAGATCATTAACAGTTCTACTCATGTAATCACACAAGTAGTCAAGCATGTAAGCATTACATTTCAGTTGTCTACTAACATAAGCATTGAAATTTTCTTATTTAACAATAAAATTATCAAACTCATCCAAGCATTGACTAGCAGACTTATTATGAGGAATATCACCTTCATCAAATCTATAGAGAGAATTTACCTCTACTACATGTGTCAGGTTATCAAGACCATGTATTTCTTCTATATGTGGTAAATTCTTAACATCTCCAGCTTTAATACCTTTTTCTTTCATAGATTTCTTTGCCTCTTGCATATCTTCAGGACTGAGAAATAGAATCCCTCTTTTCTTTGGAGTTGTCTTAGGAACAGGTTCATGAAGTATCCAATCATTATCATTACTCAATATATTATTCAATAGAATTTTAGCCTGCTCAACAGTTCGTTCCCTGAAAACACAACCAGCACAACTATCTAGGTGTTCCCTAGAAGCATCGGTTAGTCCATTATAAAAGATATCAAGTATTTCATTTTTCATTAGAGGATGATCAGGCAAAGCATTAAGTAATTGGAGAAGCCTCCCCAAGCTTGTGGGAGACTCTCTTCTTCAATTTGCACAAAGTTAAATATTTCCTGTAAGGCAGCTTATTTCTTATGAGCAGGAAAATATTTTGCAGAGAAGTAGTAAATCATATCCTGGGGACTATGCACACAACCAGGATCAAGAGAATTAAACCATATCTTAGCATTACCCTTTAATGAGAAAGGACACAACTTAAGAATATAGTAATAGCGAATTTTTTCCTCATGAGCAAATAGGGTGGCTGTATCATTCAATTTAGTAAGATGTGCCACAATAGTTTCAGATTCATAACCATGGAAAGGATTAGATTCAACCAAAGTAATTAACTCAGGATCGACAAATAATTCATAATCCTTATCAGTAATAAAGATAGGTGAAGTACCAAACTTAGGATCATATTGCATTCTAGCATTCAAAGATTTTTCTTTCCACTTGCATAATAATTTCTTAATATCATCTCTATCCTTACAAGCAAGAAAGTCCCTAGCTACCTCTCCATCCATAACATAACCCTCAGGCATAACAGGAAGTTCATATCTAGGAGAGCTAGGTCTAACAGGTGTTTCAAAGTTTTCAGTTTCAATAATTTCATCAGTTTCAGAAATATCATTATCTTCAGCATAATAAGTAGTTCTAACTCTGCAAGATGTTCATCATGTAATTCACCCAGTGGCACAATTTTATCAAGCAAAGTAGTAGCATCATAAGCATCATTCATAGTAGAAGTAGCATCATCAATAACATGCGACATATCAGAATCAATAGCAGGTGTAGGTGTCGCAAGTTTACTCAAAACAAAAGGTGAATCAAGTGCAGAGCTAGATGGTAGTTCCTTACCTTCTCTCATAGTAGAGGGAAAAATCTTGGTTCCAGTATCTTTCAAATTCCTCATAGTGATCAACAGATATAAATCCCAAGTGACTCAGAGAATAGAGCTATGCTCCCCGGCAATGACACCAGAAAAAGGTCTTGATAACTCACAAGTATAGGGGATCGCAACAATTTTTGAGGGTAGAGTATTCAACCCAAATTTATTGATTCGACATAAGGAGAGCCAAAGAATAGTCTCCAGTATTAGCAGCCAAATTGTTAATTCAACCACACCTTAAAGACTTAATATCTACATCAAAGTGTTTAGTAGCAAAGTAATATGGAAGTAACGGTAATGGTGGCAAAAGTAACGGTAGCAGTTTTGTAGCAATCATAACAATGTCAATGGCAAAGTAATTGAGAAAAGATCAATATGTGAAAAGCTCGTAGGCAATGGATCAATGATGGATAATTATGTCGGATGGCATTCATCATGCAGCAATTATAACCTAGGGTGACATAGAACTTTCTCCAATTCATCAATATATGTAGGCATGTATTCTGAATATAGTCATACGTGCTTATGGAAAAGAACTTGCATGACATCTTTTGTCCTACCCTCCCATGGCAGCGGGGTCCTAATGGAAACTATGGGATATTAAGGCCTCGTTTTAATAGAGAACTGGACCAAAGCATTATCACTTAGTGAATACATGAACTCCTCAAACTACGGTCATCATTGGAAGTTTCCCGACTATTGTCACTCTGGAGCTGCCGGATCATAACACATAGTAGGTGACTATAACTTGCAAGATTGGATCAAGAACATATATATATATATATATATATATATTCATGGAAACATAAAGGTTTCAGATCTGAATTCATGGCACTTGGGCCCTAGTGACAAGCATTAAGCATAGCAAAGTCATAGCAACATCAACCTCAGAACATAGTGGATACTAGGGGTCAAACCCTTACAAAACTAACTCGATTACATGATAAATCTCATCCAACCCATCACTGTCCAGCAAGCCTACGATGGAATTACTCATGCACGGCGGTGAGGATCATGAAATTGGTGATGGAGGGTGGTTAATGATGACGACGGCGTTGATTTCCCCTCTCCAGAGCCCCGAACGGACTCCAAATCTGCCCTCCCGATGAAGAACAGGAGGCGGCGGCGGCTCCGTATCATAAAACATGATGCATCCTTCTATTTGATTTTTTTCTCCCCGAACGTGAATATATGGAGTTGGAGTTGAGGTTGGTGGAGGTCTAGGGGAGCCACAAGGCAAGGGGCGCGATCTAGGGGGGTGGGCGCGCCCTCCGCCCTTGTGGATAGCCGGTGGGCCCCCCTCTGTTGATTCTTTCACCAATATTTTTATTTATTCCAAAAATATTCTCCGTGAAGTTTCAGGTCATTCCGAGAACTTTTATTTCTGCACAAAAATAACACCATGGCAATTCTTCTAAAAACAGCGTCAGTTCGGGTTAGTTTTGCTCAAATCATGCAAATTAGAGTCCAAAACAAGGGCAAAAGAGTTTGGAAAAGTAGATACGATGGAGACGTATCAAGCGCCGAGGTAGGCGTCCATCCAGCTAAGGGCATTGAACTCCTAGTCGACAAAAGCAGAGCTCCTTAGGGTGGCCTTCCAGCGTCGATGATTCATTATGATTTCAATCTCAGAGGTATTGGTCGAGCAGGCTCCCGAAGTGACTGGTGAGGCGCTTCGGGGGCATCTCCCGAAGTGAAGGCCGGCTACCCACCTGGTTTCGGGGCCGAATTGCCCGCCCCTTCAGTTAATGGCGCCTCGGTGGACCACCTACATAGGAAACCAAATGGTGATGCATGAAAAATACTTAACCTCCTGGACAAATGCAATTTTTATAAGATTACCTATTCGGGGGAGGAGTGTTATGCTTCGCCTCCATGGCCGTCCCCTGTTGAGGAGCACCATATGTAGCAATTGAAGGGCCCCCTTGAGGAGATGTACTGTTACGCGAGCGCTTTGAGCGTCGACCCTTAGGAAGAGAGTTCAGGGTGCTCAGGGCAAAAGTTCTCTTTCTGGATGAAACAGGGGTAGGTTTTACTGAGGAGGATGGTCATATCCCCGACAAGTCCGGAGTAATGGCTACTTTGGAGACGTCAAGGCTCTCTTGGAAGAATGTCCCTTCCTCATATATTATGGATAGCTCCTCGTCTTCATGAAAAACGAGGTCAGCATCTCGATGGTAGGTCCCCGACTCAGGCGCA
This sequence comes from Aegilops speltoides, assembly GCA_021437245.1. NCBI lineage: Eukaryota > Viridiplantae > Streptophyta > Magnoliopsida > Poales > Poaceae > Aegilops > Aegilops speltoides. Next base: position 317,311,150 of record CM038145.1, on the reverse strand, counting down.
AGGCACTTCAACTCCTCGACCCAGAGTCTCCATTGCTGGTCAAATAAATTGGATATTTAAAGTGAGTGAGGCGTATTGCTCGATTAATGAAAGGGTTGGAGGAGGCTTACTCTATCATCTATAAACTTCCTCTTGGCGAAGTCCACGGCTTCGCCTTTCTATAGGCCAGCTATGGCTGTGCCAAATGCGGCATCGTTATCGAAGCCTCTTCGGATTGACCGGGTGGTGTCATCATTGTGGTTGTACATGCACAATGGATGATGTCTTTGTCCAAGAGGTTGGACTCTTTGGTCGATGTCCGTTGCCATCACATCTATAATGGTGAGGCTTATATTTGTTAGACACCTCACCTTTACTGCAATATGAGCCACATCAGCATCTTCCTGTTGAGCATTGCTCCGTGGCCTCCAACTATAGAGATTCTTAAGAGGATCCAAAGAGAAGAACGGAAGCCTAGGCCGAGCTGGCTCATGTAAGGGTACGGCGGCCACGTAGAACCACTCTGACACCCACATGTCGTCTTCTTGAGGAGTGTCGGTGGGGTAGCCAGTTCCGGCTATTATGCACACCTCGGCGGCTCCTACCTTGTGTAATTTCTTTTCTCGGGAGAAAGGTAACACGCAGAAGTATCGTCTCCACAACCCGAAGTGGGCCTCGCGTCCGAGGTACATCTCACATATGGCGACGAACCCCGCGATGTGTAAGGTCGAGTTGGGGGGGTCAGGTGATGGATTTGAATCCTGTAGAACTCAAGGAAATCACGAAGAAAAGGGTGGATTGGGAATCCTAGCCCGCGCAGGAGGAAGGGAACGAAGCATACCCGCTCATCCCCATGAGGGATGGGATAGCTGTCGACGTGTGTCTGCTTGTCAATGGATATTAGGCACAGGCGAATTGAGGCCAATTCTAGACCTGGCAAGTACCCTTGAGTGGAAAGTTGATTCTGCTAGAGGCACGTGATGGAGCAGCTCCCCCAGTCGCCCTTGAGAGGGTCGTGTGGGCGGTTGTATGAGCCAGCATCGTTCGACATTGCTAGAACTCCTCAAGCTTGACTTTGGGAGGGGAAATGGTGTTTGGTGGTGGATAGGAGGAGGTCCAAGATGCGCTTGCCTCCAAATTTGGGCATGTCGCTGGTTAAATAAGGCCATCTGAGGCAACGTTTCGACGTATGACCATCAAGGCGGCACGATTCCTCAGACAACACAACAGGCAAGGAGGTGTGAGGTGGCACCTAGGCCAAAGAAGAGCTCGACGATCCAAATTAAAAACTCCAAAGGTAAAATGGGAATTTGCCTGCCAAGACGAAGATCATCAAGCCGACGACATTATTCGATGAAGGTTGTCAACCTCATGTTTGAAGACAAGTTCGGGGGTGACTGATGGTGTCCTGAACTAGGGGGTCCTAGCCCAGCCGGACTTATGTATGGGCCGGACCACCAGCCCATCAAGGGGGGGGGGGAGAGGATGATACGTCTCCAATGTATCTATAAATTTTGATTGTTCCATGCTATTATATTATCCACCTTGGATGTTTTATATGCATTTATATGCTATTTTATATTATTTTTGGGACTAACCTATTAACCTATAGCCCAGTGCCAGTTTCTGTTTTTTTCCTTGTTTTTGAGTTTCGCAGAAAAGGAATATCAAACAGAGTCCAATTGACCTGAAAATTTATGGTGATTGTTTATGGACCAGAAGAAGCCCACGGAGCATCAGAGACGGACTAGAAGAGTCCTGATGCCACCACAAGGGTGGAGGGCGCGCCCCCTACCTTGTGGCTGCCTCGTGGACCCCCTGACTTTCCCCCTACGCCAACACCTCTTATATATCCCCAAACTTCCAGAACATAACCTAGATTGGGAGTTCCGCCACCGCAAGCCTCTGTAGGCATGAAAAACCAATCGAGAGCCCGTTCCGGCACCCTGCCGGAGGGGGAATCCATCACCGGTGGCCATCTTCATCATCCCGGCACTATCCATGATGAGGAGGGAGTAGTTCACCATAGGGGCTGAGGGTATGTACCAGTAGCTATGTGTATGATCTCTCTCTCTCTCTGTCTCTCTCTCTCGTGTTCTTGATATGGCACGATCTTGATGTACCGGGAGCTTTGGTACTATAGTTGGATATTATGATGTTTCTCCCCCTCTACCTTCTTGTAATAGATTGGGTATTCCCTTTGAAGTTATCTGATTGGGTTGAGTCTTTAAGGATTTGAGAACACTTGATATATGTCTTGCATGTGCTTATCTGTGGTGACAATGGGATATTCATGTGATCCAATTCATGTATGTTTTGGTGATCAACTTGCGGGTTCTGTGACCTTGTGAACTTATGCATAGGGGTTGGCACACTTTCTCGTCTTGACTCTCCGGTAGAAACATTGGGGACTTTTTGAAGTTGTTTGTGTTGGTTTGAATAGATGAATCTGAGATTGTGTGATGCATATCGTATAATCAAACCCGCGGATACTTGTGGTGACATTGGAGTATCTGGGTGACATTAGGGTTTTGGTTGATGTATGTCTTAAGGTGTTATTTTAGTACGAACTCTAGGGCTGTTTTTGACACTTATAGGAATAGCCCAATAGATGTATCAGAAAGAATAACTTTGAGGTGGTTTCGTACCCTACAATAATCTCTTTGTTTGTTCTCCGCTATTAGTGACTTTGGAGTGACTCTTTGTTGCACGTTGAGGGATTGTTATATGATCTAATTATGTTATCATTGTTGAGAGAACTTGCGGTAGTGAAAGTATGAACCCTAGGCCTTGTTTCGAAGCATTGCAATACCGTTTTCACTCACTTTAGTTACTAGTTACCTTGCTGTTTTTATATTTTCAGATTAGAAAAACCTATATCTACCATCCATATTACACTTGTATCACCATCTCTTCGCCGAACTAGTGCACCTATACAATTTACCATTGTATTGGGTGTGTTGGGGACACAAGAGGCTCTTTGTTATTTGGTTGCAGGGTTTTTTGAGAGAGACCACCTTCATCCTACGCCTCCCATGGATTATAAATCTTACATCATCGACTTCAGGGAAATTTGCTACTGTCCTACAAAACTCTGCGCTTGGAGGCCCAACACAAGTCTACAAGAAGAAGGTTGCGTAGTAGAAATCAAGATCTTTCCTGGCGCCTTTGCCAGGGAGGAGAGTGCTTGAAGGTATATGTTTCGATCTTGCAATTGAATCTTTTAGTTCTTGTTTTATCACTAGTTTAGTCTATAAAAGAAAACTACAAATAAATGGAATTGAGGTTGCCTCAAATGCTTCATCTTTTTAATATCTTTCGTGAAAATGATGTAAAGGGAAGTTGTGCTCAAGCGTTAGAAGGAGAAGTCTATAAAATGTTTGGCACAAAATCTTTGTATGATGAGCATGATTGCAATGTTGTTGGAATGAATTCTTTGAATATCCATGATGTTAATGCTATGCAAAGCTACAAGCTTGGGGATGCTATGTTTGATGAAGATGATATTTGTAGTCCACCAAGTTTTGATGAGCAAATTTATTTTGATGATAGCATGCCTCCTATTTATGATGGTTATATTGATGAAAGTGGGTTTGTAAGAGTGTCAACTTAAGGTAATGATCCCGGTATTTTGGAGGGCGTTGAATCTTATTGTGATAATCATGAAAGTGGATTTGGAGAGGTCACGACTTTATTTAGTGATGAATCCACTATTTCGAAAGAGGTTCCAATTGATTATGATAACAAAGTTGTTATCTATATATGATGTGTGATGACATGTATGCTATAAAGGATAATGATAACCATGAAAACTGTCATCATGATTTTAATTTTCAATTGGATTATGCCTCACATGATAGTTATTTTGTTGAGTTTGCTCCCACTACTATTCATGAGAATAATTTTGCTTATGTGGAGTGTTGTAAAATTTCTACACTTGTAGATCATGAAAAGAATGATTTATTTGATATTTATATTGTTTTATTCGTTCATCATGCTACTGAAAATTACTATGAGAGAGGAAGATATGCTTTTACATATTGCAATAATATCAAGTTTCCTCTCTAAGTGTTGAAAATCGTGAAGTTATGCTTGTTTTGCCTTCCTATGCTACTTGATTCTTGCTCCCATAAATTGTTTGCTCAAAAAATTCCTATGCATAGGAAGTGGGTTAGACTTAAATGTGCTAGTCATATGCTTCATGATGCTCCCGTTATGTTTCAATTCTTATCTTTCATATGAGCATCATTGACATCATCATGCCTAGCTAAAAGGCATTAAAGAAAAGCGCTTGTTGGGAGACAACCCAATATTTAACCCTACTGTTTTTGTGTCTACATGATTATGCTACTGTAGTAATCATGTTTTATAGCTTTTGTTTCAATAAAGTGCCAAGCAAAGCCTTTGTGATAGTGTGGATGATAGCTGACTTGATTCTGTGCAAAAACCAAAACTTTTGCGCTCAGTCCAGGAAATTTGAAAATTCACTGGAACATGCTTTTGATGTGATTTGTTTACACAATATTGATATACAAATTGCCTAGATTGTCCTAATTTTTTAGAATTTTTGGAGTTACAGAAGTACGGAAAGTTTCGAGATTACTACAGATTGTTCCATTTTTGAAAGGTTATGTTTTGTATGTGTTGTTTGCTTATTTGATGAATCCATGAGTAGTATTAGAGATTATGAACCATGGAGAAGTTGGAATACAGTAGCGTTGGGGAACGTAGTAATTTCAAAAAATTTCCTACGCACACGCAAGATCATGGTGATGTATAGCAACGAGAGGGGAGAGTGTTGTCTACGTACCCTCGTAAACCGAAGCGCGAAGCGATCTGGCGTAGAGGAAGTAGTCGTCGTTCTCCTCGCGATCCGACCGATCCCGCCGTTACTCCGGCGCCCGAGTTCTTGACACACATACAGCTCGATGGCGTCCCTCGAACTCCGATCTAGCCGAGTGTCGAGGAGAGTTCCGTCGACCGACGGCGTGGTGGCGATCTTGATGTTCTACGGCAGAGCTTCGCCTAAGCTTCGATGATATGACCGAGGTGGAATATGGTGGAAGGGGCACCGCACACGGCTAAGGAACGATCCGTAGATCAAACTTGTGTGTCCTAGGGTGCCCCCTGCCCCAGATATAAAGGAGCAAGGGGAAGGTGCGGCCGGCCCAAGGGAGGCGGCGGAGGAGTCCTACTCCCACCGAGTAGGACTCCCCCTTCCTAGTTGGAGTAGGATTGGGGGAGGAAGAGAAGGAAGGCGCGCCCCCCTCCTTGTCCTATTCGGACTAGGGGAGGCGCGCGCGCCTGCCCTGGCGGCCCCTCCTCTTCTCCCTCATGGCCCACTAAGGCCCATTAACCCCGGGAGGGTTCAGTAACCCCGGTGCTCGGTAAAATCGATTTCACCGGAACCATTCGAACTCCAAATATAGGCTTCCAATATATCAATCTTTATGTCTCGACCATTTGAGACTCCTCGTCATGTCCATGATCACATCCGGGACTCGAACTTCTTTGGTACATCAAAATACATAAACTCATAATATAACCGTCATCGAAACCTTAGCGTGCGGACCCTACGGTTCGAGAACAATGTAGACATGACCGAGACCGTCTCGGTCAATAACCAATAGCGGGACCTGGATGCCCATATTGGCTCCTACATATTCTACGAAGAACTTTATCGGTCGGACCGCATAACAACATCGTTGTTCCCTTTGTCATCGGTATGTTACTTGCCCGAGATTCGATCGTCGGTATCCAATACCTAGTTCAATCTCGTTACCGGCAAGTCTCTTTACTCGTTCGTAATACATCATCTCACAGCTAACTCATTACTTGTAATGCTTGCAAGGCTTCAGTGATGTGTATTACCGAGAGGGCCCAGAGATACCTCTCCGACAATCGGAGTGACAAAACCTAATCTCGAAATCGCCAACCCAAGATCTGCCTTTGGAGACACCTGTAGTACTCCTTTATAATCACCCGATTCGTTGTGACGTTTGGTAGCACCAAAGTGTTCCTCCGGTAAACGGAGTTGCATAATCTCATAGTTACAGGAACATGTATAAGTCATGGATAAAAGCGGTAGCAACATACTAAGCGATCGTGTGCTAAGCTAATGGAATGGGTCATGTCAATCGATCATTCTACTAATGATGTGACCTTGTTAATCAAATAACAACTCTTTGTTCATGGTTAGGAAACATAACCATCTTTGATTAACAAGCTAGTCTAATAGAGGCATACTAGTGACATATTGTTTGTCTATGCATTCACACATGTATCATGTTTCCGGTTAATACAATTCTAGCATGAATGATAAACATTTATCATGAAATAAGGAAATAAATAATAACTTTATTATTGCCTCTAGGGCATATTTCCTTGATCTCCCACTTGCACTAGAGTCAATAATCTAGATTACATAGTAATGATTCTAACACCCATGGAGTCTTGGTGTTGATCATGTTTTGCTCGTGGAAGAGGCTTAGTCAACGGGTCTGCTACATTCAGATCCGTATGTATCTTGCAAATCTCTATGTCTCCCACCGGACTAAATCCGGATGGAATTGAGGCGTCTTTTGATGTGCTTGGTCCTCTTGTGAAATCTGGATTCCTTCGCTAAGGCAATTGCTCGATATTGTCACGAAGATTTTCATTGGACCCGATGCACTAGGTATGACACCTAGATGGGATATGAACTCCTTCATCCGACTCCTTCATTAGCTGCTTCCGAAGCTGCTATGTACTCCGCTTCACATGTAGATCCCGCTCACGATGCTTTGTTTAGAACTGCACCAACCGACAGCTCCTCCGTTTAGTGTAAATCGTATCCGGTCTGCGATTTAGAATCATCCGGATCGGTGTCAAAGCTTGCATCAACGTAACCGTTTACGATGAGCTCTTTGTCACCTCCATATCGAGAAACATATCCTTAGTCCTTTTCGTATTTCAGGATGTTCTTGACCGCTGTCCATGATCCACTCTGGATTACTTTGGTACCTCCTGCTAAACTTATAGCAAGGCACACATCAGTCAGTACACAAGATTGCATACATGATAGAGCCTATGGCTGAAGCATAGGAACATCTTTCATTTTCTCTCTATCTTCTGCGGTGGTCGGGCATTGAGTCTTACTCAACTTCACACCTTGTAACACGGCAAGAACCCTTTCTTTGCTTGATCCATTTTGAACTTCTTCAAAATTTTGTCAAGGTATGTGCTTTGTGAAAGTCAATTAAGCGTCTTGATCTATCTCTATAGATCTTAATGCCCAATATGTAAGCAGCTTCACCGAGGTCTTTCATTGAAAAACTCTTATTCAAGTATCCCTTTATGCTATCCAGAAATTCTATATCATTTCCGATCAGCAATATGTCATCTACATATAATATCGAAATGCTCTGAGCTCCCACTCACTTTCTTGTAAATCAGGCTTCTCCAAAAGTCTGTATGAACCCAAATCTTTGATCACACTATCAAAGCGTTTATTCCACTCGAGATGCTTGCACCAGTCCATAAATGGATCGCTGGAGCTTGCATACTTTGTTAGCTCCTTTGGATCGATAAAACCTTCGGTTGCATCATATACAACTCTTCTTCCGAAATCCATTCAGAATGCGGTCTTCACATCCATTTGCCAAATTTCATAATCATAAAATGCGGCAATTGCTAACATGATTCGGACAGACTTAAGCATCGCTACGGGTGAGAAGGTCTCATCGTAGTCAACTCCTTGAACTTGTCGAAAACCCTTTGCAACAAGTCGAGCTTTGTAGATAGTAACATTACCGTCAGCGTCAGTCTTCTTCTTGAAGATCCACTTGTTTTCTATTGCTTGCCTACCCTCGGGCAAGTCAACCAAAGTCCATACTTTGTTTTCATACATGGATCCCATCTCGATTTCATGGCTTCAAGCCATTTTGCGAATCTGGGCTCACCATCGCTTCTTCATAGTTCGTAGGTTCATCATGATCTAGTAGCATGATTTCCGAACAGGATTACCGTACCACTCAGTGCGGATCTTACTCTGGTTGATCTCGAGGTTACGTAGTAACTTGATCTGAAGTTTCATGATCAACATCATCAACTTCCTCACTACTTGGTGTAGATGTCTCAGAAACCGGTTTCTGCGACGAACTACTTTCAAGTAAGGGAGAAGGTACAATTACCTCATCAAGTTCTACTTTCCTCCCACTCACTTCTTTCGAGAGAAACTCCTTCTCTAGAAAGGATCCATTATTGGCAACAAATGTCTTGCCTTCGGATCTGTGATAGAAGGTGTACCCAACTGTCTCCTTTGGGTATCCTACGAAGACACATTTCTCCGATTTGGGTTCGAGCTTATCAGGTTGAAGCTTTTTCACATAAGCATCGCATCCCCAAACTTTAAGAAACGACAACTTTGGTTTCTTGCCAAACCATAGTTCATAAGGTGTCGTCTCAACGGATTTTGACGGTGTTCTATTCAGTGTGAATGCGGCCGTCTCTAGAGCATAACCCCAAAACGATAGCGGTAAATCTGTAAGAGACATCATAGATCGCACCATATCTAGTAAAGTGTGATTACGACGTTCGGACACACCATTACGCTGTGGTGTTCCGGGTGGCGTGAGTTGCGAAACTATTCCGCATTGTTTCAAATGTAGACCAAACTCGTATCTCAAATATTCACCTCCACGATCAGATCGTAGAAATTTAATTTTCTTATTACGATGATTTTCAACTTCACTCTGAAATTCTTTGAACTTTTCAAATGTTTCAGACTTATGTTTCATTAAGTAGATATACCCATATCTGCTTAAATCATCTGTGAAGGTGAGAAATAACGATATCCGCCACGAGCCTCAACATTCATCGGACCACATACATCTGTATGTATGATTTCCAACAAATCTGTTGCTCTCTCCATAGTGCCGGAGAACGGGGTTTTAGTCATCTTGCCCATGAGGCACGGTTCGCAAGTGCCAAGTGATTCATAATCAAGTGACTCCAAAAGTCCATCAGTATGGAGTTTCTTCATGCGCTTTACACCGATATGACCTAAACGGCAGTGCCACAAATAAGTTGCACTATCATTATCAACTCTGCATCTTTTGGTTTCAACATTATGAATATGTGTATCACTACTATCGAGATTCATCAAAAATAGACCACTCTTCAAGGGTGCGTGACCATAAAAGATATTACTCATATAAATAGAACAACCATTATTCTCGATTTAAATGAATAACCGTCTCGCATCAAACAAGATCCAGATATAATGTTCATGCTCAACGCAGCACCAAATAACAATTATTTAGGTCTAAAACTAATCCCGAAGGTAGATGTAGAGGTAGCGTGCCATTGCGATCACATCGACTTTGGAACCATTTCCCACGTGCATCGTCACCTCGTCCTTTGCCGGTGTTAAGCAATCCGTAGTCCTGTTTTGAGTTGCAAATATTAGCAATGAACCGAGTATCAAATACCCAAGTGCTCTGCGAGCTCTAGTAAGGTACACATCAATAACATGTATATCACATATACCTTTGTTCACCTTGCCAACCTTCTTATCCGCCAAATACTTGGGGCAGTTCCGCTTCGATGACCGATCGCTTGCGGTAGAAGCACTCGATTTCAGGCTTAGGTCCGGACTTGGGTTTCTTCTCTGAGTAGCAACTTGCTTGCTGTTCTTCTTGAAGTTCCCCTTCTTCTTCCCTTTGCCTTTCTTCTTGAAACTAGTGGTCTTATTGACCATCAACACTTGATGCTCCTTCTTGATTTCGACCTCCAGCCTTTAGCATTGCGAAGAGCTCGGTATAGTCTTTACTAACCCTTGCATATTATAGTTCATCACGAAGCCTTTGTAGCTTGGTGGCGGTGATTGAAGAATTCTGTCAATGACACAATCATTGGAAGATTAACTCCCGGTTGAGTCAAGTGATTGTAATACCCGGACATTTTGAGTATGTGCTCACTTGACATAACTATTCTCCTCCATCTTGCAGCTATAGAACTTATTGGAGACTTCATATCTCTCAATCCGGGCATTACTTTGGAATATCAACTTCAACTCTGGAACATCTCATATGCTCCATGACGTTCAAAACGTCGTTGAAGTCCCGGTTCTAAGCCGTAAAGCATGGCACACTTGAACTATAGAGTAGTCATTAGCTTTGCTCGCGACGTTCATAACATCTGGTGTTGCTCTGCAAGAAGAGTTTGGCACCTAGCGGTGCATCGGGGCGTAACTCTTACGTGCAGCAATGAGGATAATCCTCGAGTTCGGAGCCAGTCCGTGTAATTGCTACCATCATCTTTCAACTTTGCTTTCTCAAGGAACGCATTAAAATTCAATGGAACAACAGCACGAGCCATCTATCTAGAATCAAACATAGACAAGCAAGATACTATCAGGTACTAAGTTCATGATAAATTTTAGTTCAATTAATCATATTACTTAAGAACTCCCACTTAGACAGACATCCCTCTAGTCATCTAAGTGATCACGTGATCCAAATCAACTAAACCATAACCGATCATCACGTGAAATGGAGTAGTTTTCAATGGTGAACATCTTATGTTGATCATATCTACTATATGATTCACGCTCGACCTTTCGGTCTCCGTGTTCGAGGCCATATCTGCATATGCTAGGCTCGTCAAGTATAACTGAGTATTCTGCGTGTGCAAAACTGGCTTGCACCCGTTGTAGATGGACGTGAGCTTATCACACCCGATCATCACGTGGTGTGCAGGCACGACGAACTTTGGCAGCGGTGCATACTCGGGAGAACACTTCTTGATAATTTAGTGAGAGATCATCTTATAATGCTACCGTCAATCAAAGCAAGATAAGATGCATAAAGATAAACATCACATGCAAATCAATATAAGTGATATGATATGGTCATCATCGTCTTGTGCTTCGTGATCTCCATCTCCGCAGCACCATCATGATCACCATCGTCACCGGTAGCGACACCTTGATCTCCATCATAGCATCGTTGTCGTCTCGCCAATCTTATGCTTCTCGACTATCGCTACCGCTTAGTGATAAAGTAAAGCATTACAAAGCGATTGCATTTCATACAATAAGCGACAACCATATGGCTCCTGCCGATTGCCGATAACCGGTTACAAAACATGATCATCTCATACAATAAAATATAGCATCACGTCTTGACCATATCACATCACAACATGCCCTGCAAAAACAAGTTAGGCGTCCTCTACTTTGTTGTTGCAAATTTTACGTGGCTGCTACGGGCTTAAGCAAGAACCAATCTCACCTCGCATCAAAACCAGAATGATACTTCGTCAAATAGACTCGTTTTAACCTTCTCAAGGACCGGGCGTAGCCACACTCAGTTCAACTAAAGTGAGAGAGCAGACACCCACCAGTCACCTTTAAGCAGCGAGTGCTCGTGGCGGTGAAACCAGTCTCGCGTAAGCGTCTGGCGTAATGTCGGTGCAGGCGCTTCATCTCACAATACCGCTGAACCAAAGTATGACATGCTGGTAGGTAGTATGACTTGTATCGCCCACAACTCACTTGTGTTCTACTCGTGCAAAACTGAAGGAAATATGCCCTAGAGGCAATAATAAAGTTATTATTTATTTCCTTATTTCATGATAAATGTTTATCATTCATGCTAGAATTGTATTAACCGGAAACATGATACATGTGTGAATGCATAGACAAACAAACATGTCACTAGTATGCCTCTACTAGACTAGCTTGTTAATCAAAGATGGTTATGTTTCCTAACCATGAACAAGTAGTTGTTATTTGATTAATGAGGTCACATCATTAGCGAGAATGATCTGATTGACATGACCCATTCCTTAGCTTAGCACACGATCGTTTAGTATGTTGCTACTGCTTTTATCCATGACTTATACATGTTCCTATAACTATGAGATTATGCAACTCCGTTTACGGAGGAACACTTTGGGTGCTACCAAGCGTCACAACGTAATCGGGTGATTATAAAGGAGTACTACAGGTGTCTCCAAAGGCGATGTTGGGTTGGCGTATTTCGAGATTAGGTTTTGTCACTCCGATTGTCGGAGAGGTATCTCTGGGCCCTCTCGGTAATGCACATCATTTGAAGCCTTGCAAGCACTACAACTAATGAGTTAGTTGTGAGATGATGTATTACGAACGAGTAAAGAGACTTGCCGGTAACGAGATTGAACTAGGTATTGGATACCGACGATCGAATCTCGGGCAAGTAACATACCGATGACAAAGGAACAACGTATGTTGTTATGCGGTCGACCGATAAAGATCTTCGTAGAATATGTAGGAACCAATATGGGCATCCAGGTCCGCTGTTGGTTATTGACCGTGAATAGTTCTAGGTCATGTCTACATTGTTCTCGAACCGTAGGGTCCGCACGCTTAAGGTTTCGATGGCGGTTATTATGAGTTTATGTATTTTGATGTACCGAAGGAGTTGAGTCCCGGATGTGATCACGGACATGACGAGGAGTCTCGGAATGGTCGAGACATAAAGATTGATATATTGGAAGCCTATGTTTGGAGTTCGGAATGGTTCGGGCGGCAACGGAATTTCTGAGTATCTTAGGAGGTTACGGAACCCCGGGAGGTAAATGGGCCTCGATGGGCCTTAGTGGAAAGGAGAAAGGGGCCAGCCCTAGGCAGGCGCGCCTCCCCCTTCCCTAGTCCTATTAGGACTAGGAGAAGGGCCGCCCCTCTCTCTCTTTCCCCTCAGGAATCCTAGTCCAACTAGGATTGGGGAATCCTACTCCCAGAGGAGTAGGACTCCTTAGCCAGCGCCAAGCTTGGCCGGCCCCCCTCCCCTTGGCTCCTTTATATCACAGGGGCAGGGGGCACTTTGACACACAAGTTGATCGTGAGATCGTTCCTTAGCCGTGTCTGGTGCCCCCTCCACCATATTCCACCTCGGTTATACCGTCGCGAAGCTTAAGCGAAGCTCTGCTACCGATGAAACATCAAGATCGTCCTGCGCCGTCGTCTTGTGGAACTCTCCCTCGACACTCGGCTGGATCGAGTCTGAGGGGCGTCATCGAGCTGTCGTGTGTCAAGAACTTCGGGCGCCGGAATAACGGCGCGGGATCGGTCGGATCGCGAGGAGAGCGTCGACTACTTCCTCTACGTTGTGATCGCTTCGCTTCGGTCTCGAGGGTACGTAGACAACACTCTCCCCTCTCGTTGCTATACATCACCATGATCTTGCGTGTGCGTGGGAAAATTTTTGAAATTACTCGTTCCCCAGCAAAGGCATCCGAGCCTAGGTTTTTCTATGGTTTGATGTTTTGCAGAGTAGAACACAAGTAAGTTGTGGGCGATACAAGTCATACTACCTACCAGCATGTCATACTTTGGTTCAGCGGTATTGTGAGATGAAGCGGCCCGGACCGACATTACGCGTGCGCTTCTGCGAGACTGGTTTCACCGCTCTGAGCACTCGTTGCTTAAAGGTGACTGGTGGGTGTCTGTCTCTCTCACTTTAGTTGAACCGAGTGTGGCTCGCCCGGTCCTTGAGAAGGTTAAAAGCGGAGTCTATTTGACGAAATATCGTTGTGGTTTTGATGCGTAGGTGAGACTGGTTCTTGCTTAAGCCCGTAGCAGCCACGTAAAATTTGCAACAACAAAGTAGAGGACGTCTAACTTGTTTTTGCGGGGCATGTTGTGATGTGATATGGTCAAGGCGTGATGCTATATTTTATTGTATGAGATGATCATGTTTTGTAACGAAGTTATCGACAATGGCTGGAGCCATATGGTTGTCGCTTTATTGTATGCAATGCAATAAGCCTGTAATGCTTTACTTTATCACTAAGCGGTAGCGATAGTCGTAGAAGCATAAGTTTGGCGAGGCGACAACGATGCTACGATGGAGATCAAGGTGTCGCGCGGGTGGCGATGGTGATCATGGTGGTGCTACAAGATGGAGATCATGAAGCACAAGATGATGATGACCATATCATATCACTTATATTGATTTGCATGTGATGTTTATCCTTTTATGCATCTTATCTTGCTTTGATTGACGGTAGCATTATAAGATGATCTCTCACTAAATTATCAAGAAGTGTTCTCCCGGTATGCACCGTTGCCAAAGTTAAATCGTGCCCGGACACCACGTGATGATCGGGTGTGATAAGCTCTCGTCCATCTACAGCGGGTGCAAGCCAGTTTTGCACGCAGAATACTCGGGTTATACTTGACGAGCCTAGCATATGCAGATATGGCCTCGGAACACGGAGACCGAAAGGTCGGCGTGAATCATATAGTAGATATGATCAACATAAGATGTTCACCATTGAAAACTACTCCATTTCACGTGATGATCGGTTATGGTTTAGTTGATTTGGATCGCGTGATCACTTAGATGACTAGAGGATGTCTTTCTAAGTGGGAGTTCTTTAGTAATATGATTAATTGAACTTAAATTTATCATGAACTTAGTACCGATAGTATCTTGCTTGTTTATGTTTGATTGTAGATAGATGGCTCGTCTTTGTTGTTCCGTTGAATTTTAATGCGTTCCTAGAAAGCAAAGTTGAAAGATGATGGTAGCAATTACGGACTGGGTCCGTAACGAGGATCATCCTCATTGCTGCCTGTAAGAGCTACGTCTGGATGCACCGCTAGGTGACAGGCTGCTTCTTTGAGCAACACCAGATGTTATGAGCGTCTGGCGAGCAAAGCGATGACTACTCTATAGTTCAATGTGCCATGCTTTACGGCTTAGAACCGGACTTCAACGACGTTTTGAGCGTCATGGAGCATATGAGATGTTCCAGAGTTGAAGTTAATATTCCAACAGAATGCCCGGATTGAGAGATATGAAGTCTCAATAAGTTCTATAGCTGCAAGATGGAGGAGAACAGTTACATTAGTGAGCATATACTCGTAATGTCCGGGTACTACAATCACTTGACACAATTGGGAGTTAATCTTCCGGATGATTGTGTCATTGACAGAATTCTCCAATCACTGCCACCAAGCTACAAAGGCTTCGTGATGAACTATAATATGCAAGGGTTAGTAAAGACTATGCAGAGCTCTTCGCAATGCTAAAGGCTGCGGAGGTAGAAATCAGAAGGAGCATCAAGTGTTGATGGTCAATAAGACCACTAGTTTCAAGAAGAAAGGCAAAGGGAAGAAGAAGGGAATCTCAAGAAGAACAGCAAGCAAGTTGCTGCTCAGAGAAGAAACCCAAGTCTGGTCCTAAACCTGAAACGAGTGCTTCTCCGCAAGCGGACTGTCCTTTGAAGCGGAACTGCCCCAAGTATTTGGCGGATAAGAAGGATGGCAAGGTGAACAAAGGTATATGTGATATACATGTTATTGATGTGTACCTTACTAGAGCTCGTAGTAGCACTGGTATTTGATCTGGTTACATTGCTAATATTTGCAACTCGAAGCAGGGACTACTGATTAGCGAACTCGGTAAAGGGCGAGGTGACGATCTGCGTGGGAAATGGTTCCAAAGTCGATGTGATCGCGGTTGTACGCTACCTCTACATCTACCTTCGGGATTAGTTTTAGACCTAAATAATTGTTATTTGGTGCTGCGTTGAGCATGAACATTATATCTGGATCTTGTTTGATGCGAGGCGGTTATTCATTTAAATCGAGAATAATGGTTGTTCTATTTATATGAGTAATATCTTTTATGGTCATGCACCCTTGAGGAGTGGTCTATTTCTTATGAATCTCGATAGTAGTGATACACATATTCATAATGTTGAAACCAAAAGATGCAGAGTTGATAATGAAAGTACAACTTATTTGTGGCACTCGCCGTTTAGGTCATATCGGTGTAAAGCGCATGAAGAAACTCCATCTTGATGGACTTTTAGAGTCACTTGATTATGAATCACTTGGCACTTGCGAACCGTGCCTCATGGGCAAGATGACTAGAACACCGTTCTCGGTACTATGGAGAGAGCAACAGATTTGTTGGAAATCATACATACTGTATGTATGTGGTCCGATGAATGTTGAGGCTCGTGGCGGATATCGTTATTTTCTCACCTTCACAGATGACTTAAGCGAGATATGGGTATATCTACTTAATGAAACATAAGTCCAAACGTTTGAAAAGTTCAAAGAATTTCAGAGTGAAGTTGAAAATCATCGTAACAAGAAAATTAAGTTTCTACGATCGATCGTGGAGGTGAATATTTGAGTTCTGAGTTTGGTCTACATTTGAAACAATGCGGAATAGTTTAGCAACTCACGCCACCCGAACACCACAGCGTAATGGTGTGTCCGAGCGTCGTGTCGTACTTTACTAGATATGGTACGATCTATGATGTCTCTTCTGATTTACCGCTATCGTTTTGGGGTTATGCTCTAGAGACAGGCCGCATTCACACTGAATAGAACACCGTCGAAATCCGTTGAGGCGACACCTTATGAACTATGGTTTGGCAAGAAACCAAAGTTGTCGTTTCTTAAAGTTTGGGGATGCGATGCTTATGTGAAAAGCTTCAACCTGATAAGCTCGAACCCAAATCGAGAAATGTGTCTTCATAGGATACCCAAAGGAAGCAGTTGGGTACACCTTCTATCACAGATCCGAAGGAAAACATTTGTTGCTAAGAATGGATCCTTTCTAGAGAGGAGTTTCTCTCGAAAGAAGTGAGTGGGAGGAAAGTGGAACTTAATGAGGTAATAGTACCTTCTCCCTTACTTGAAAGTAGTTAAATCGCAGAAACGGTTTACGAGACACCTACACCAGTAGTGAGGAAGTTGATGATGTTGATCATGAAACTTGAGATCAAGTTCTTCAGAACCTCGTAGATCAACCAGAGTAAGATCCGCACGAGTGATACGGTAATCCTGTTCGGAAGTCATGCTACTAGATCATGATGAACCTCGAACTATGAAGAAGCGATGGTGAGCCCAGATTCCATAAAATGGCTTGAGGCCATGAAATCGAGATGGGATCCATGTATGAAAACAAAGTGTGGACTTTGGTTGACTTGCCGAGGTAGGCAAGCAATAGAAAACAAGTGGATCTTCAAGAAGAAGACTGACGCGACGGTAATATTCTCGTCTATAAAGCTCGACTTGTCGCAAAGGTTTCGACAAGTTCAAGGGATTGACTACGATGAGACCTTCTCACCCGTGGCGATGCTTAAGTCCGTCCGAATCATGTTAGCAATTGCCGCATTTTATGATTATGAAATTTGGCAAATGGATGTAAAGACTGCATTCTGAATGGATTTACGGAAGAAGAGTTGTATATGATGCAACGAGAAGGTTTTATCGATCCAAGGGAGCTAACAAAGTATGCAAGCTCCAGCGATCCATCTATGGACTGGTGCAAGCATCTCGGAGTTGGAATAAGCGCTTTGATAGTGTGATCAAAGCATTTGGGTTTGTCTGAGACTTTTGGAGAAGCTTGTATTTACAAGAAAGTGAGTGGGAGCTCAGTAGCATTTACGATATTATATGTGGATGACATATTGCTGATCGGAAATGATATAGAATTCTGGATAGCATAAAGGGATACTTGAATAAGAGTTTTTCAATGAAAGACCTCGGTGAAGCTGCTTACATATTGGGCATTAAGATCTATAGAGATAGATCAAGGCGCTTAATTGGACTTTCACAAAGCACATACCTTGACAAAGTTTTGAAGAAGTTCAAAATGGATCAAGCAAAGAAAGGGTTCTTGCTGTGTTACAAGGTGTGAAGTTGAGTCGGACTCAATGCCCGACCACTGCAGAAGATAGAGAGAAAATGAAAGATGTTCCTATGCTTCAGCCATAGGCTCTATCATGTATGCAATGCTGTGTACCAGACTGATGTGTGCCTTGCTATAAGCCTAGCAGGGAGGTACCAAAGTAATCCAGAGTGGATCATCGGACAGCGGTCAAGAACATCCCGAAATACGAAAAGGACTAAGGATATGTTTCGATATGGAGGTGACAAAGAGCTCATCGTGGCGGTTACGTTGATGCAAGCTTTGACACCGATCCGAGACGATTCTAAATCGCAGACGGATCGTATTTACACTAAGCGGAGGAGCTGTCGGTTGGTGCAGTTCTAAACAAAGCGTCGTGGCGGGATCTACATGTGAAGCGGAATACATAGCAGCTTCGGAGCAGCTAATGAAGGAGTCGGATGAAGGAGTTCATATCCGATCTAGGTGTCATACCTAGTGCATCGGGTCCAATGAAAATCTTCTCGTGACAATCTTGGAGCAATTGCCTTAGCAAAGGAATCCAGATTTCACAAGAGGACCAAGCACATCAAGAGGCGCTTCAATTCCATCCGGGACTTAGTCGGTGGAGACATAGAGATTTGCAAGATACATACGGATCTGAATGTTGCGAGACCGTTGACTAAGCCTCTTCCACGAGCAAAACATGATCAGCACCAAGACTCCATGGGTGTTAGAATCATTCTATGTAATCTAGATTATTGACTCTAGTGCAAGTGGGAGATGAAGGAAATATGCCCTAGAGGCAATAATAAAGTTATTATTTATTTCCTTATTTCATGATAAATGTTTATCATTCATGCTAGAATTGTATTAACCGAAACATGATACATGTGTGAATGCATAGACAAACAAACATGTCACTAGTATGCCTCTACTAGACTAGCTTGTTAATCAAAGATGGTTATGTTTCCTAACCATGAACAAGTAGTTGTTATTTGATTAATGAGGTCACATCATTAGCGAATGATCGATTGACATGACCCATTCCTTAGCTTAGCACCACGATCGTTTAGTATGTTGCTCTGCTTTTATCCATGACTTATACATGTTCCTATAACTATGAGATTATGCAACTCCGTTTACGGAGGAACACTTTGGGTGCTACCAAGCGTCTGGCGTAATCGGGTGATTATAAAGGAGTACTACTGGTGTCTCCAAAGGCAGATGTTGGGTTGGCGTATTTGAGATTAGGTTTTGTCACTCCGATTGTCGGAGAGGTATCTCTGGGCCCTCTCGGTAATGCACATCACTGAAGCCTTGCAAGCACTACAACTAATGAGTTAGTTGTGAGATGATGTATTACGGACGAGTAAAGAGACTTGCGTAGCGAGATTGAACTAGGTATTGGATACGACGATCGAATCTCGGGCAAGTAACATACCGATGACAAAGGAACAACGTATGTTGTTATGCGGTCGACCGATAAAGATCTTCGTAGAATATGTAGGAACCAATATGGGCATCCGGTCCGCTGTTGGTTATTGACCGTGAATAGTTCTAGGTCATGTCTACATTGTTCTCGAACCGTAGGGTCCGCACAGCAAGGTTTCGATGGCGGTTATTATGAGTTTATGTATTTTGATGTACGAAGGAGTTGAGTCCGGATGTGATCACGGACATGACGAGAGTCTCGGAATGGTCGAGACATAAAGATTGATATATTGGAAGCCTATGTTTGGAGTTGAATGGTTCGGGCGGCGGAATTCTGCGAATCTGGGAGGTTACGGAACCCCGGGAGGTAAATGGGCCTCGATGGGCCTTAGTGGAAAGGAGAAAGGGGCCAGCCCTAGGCAGGCGCCGCCCCCCTTCCCTAGTCCTATTAGGACTAGGAGAGAACCGCCCCCTCTCTCTTTCCCCCTCAGGAATCCTAGTCCAACTAGGATTGGAGAATCCTACTCAGGAGGAGTAGGACTCCTTAGCGCCAAGCTTGGCAGGCCCCTCCCCTTGGCTCCTTTATATCACAGGCAGGGGGCACTGGGACACACAAGTTGATCGTGAGATCGTTCCTTAGCCGTGTCGGTGCCCCCTCCACCATATTCCACCTCGGTTATACCGTCATGAAGCTTAAGTGAAGCTTCTGCGCGATGAAACATCAAGATCGTCCTGCCCGTCGTCTTGTGGAACTCTCCCTCGACACTCGGCTGGATCGATCTGAGGGGCGTCATCGAGCTGTCGTGTGTCAAGAACTTCGGGGCGCCGAATGCTTGGCGCGGGATCGGTCGGATCGCGAGGAGAGCGTCGACTACTTCCTCTACGTTGTGATCGCTTCGCTTGGGTCTCAGAATGCGTAGACAACACTCTCCCCTCTCGTTGCTATACATCACCATGATCTTGCGTGTGCGTAGGAAAATTTTTGAAATTACTCGTTCCCCAACAAAACATCAAACCATAAAAACCTGAGGCTCGGATGCCACTGTTGGGGGAACGTGGTAATTTCAAAAATTTCCTACGCACACGCAAGATCATGGTGATGTATAGCAACGAGAGGGGAGAGTGTTGTCTACGCACTCAGAGACCGGCAGCGCGATCACAACGTAGAGGAAGTAGTCGACGCTCTCCTCGCGATCCGACCGATCCCGACGCCATTATTCGGCGCCCGAAGTTCTTGACACACGCACAGCTCGATGACGCCCTCTAACTCCGATCCAGCCGAGTGTCGAGGAGAGTTCCGTCCAAGACGACGGGCGCAGGACGATCTTGATGTTCTATCGGCGCAGAAGCTTCGCTTAAGCTTCAACGATATGACCGAGGTGGAATATGGTGGAAGGGGCACCGCACACGGCTAAGGAACGATCCGTAGATCAAACTTGTGTGTCCTAGGGTGCCCCTGCCTCGTGATATAAAGGAGCAAGGGGAAGGTGCGGCCGCCCAAGGAGGCGCGCCGAGGAGTCCTACTCCCACCGAGTAGGACTCCCCTTCCTAGTTGGAGTAGGATTGGGGGAGGAAGAGAAGGAAGGGGCCGCCTCCTCCTTGTCCTATTCAACTAGGGGAGGGGCGCGCTGCCTGCCCTGGCCGCCCCTCCTCTCTCCCTCATGGCCCACTAAGGCCCATTAACCCCGGAGGGTTCCGTAACCCCCCAAGTGCTCCTAGAAAATCCCGATTTCACCCTAACCATTCCGAACTCCAAATATAGGCTTCCAATATATCAATCTTTATGTCTCGACCATTTCGAGACTCTCGTCATGTCCGTGATCACATTCGGGACTCAACTTCTTCGGTACATCAAAATACATAAACTCATAATATAACCGCCATCAAACCTTAAGCGCATGGACTCCTACGGTTCGAGAACAATGTAGACATGACCGAGACACGCCTCCGGTCAATAACCAATAGCGGACCTGGATGCCCATATTGGTCCTACATATTCTACGAAGATCTTTATCGGTCGATCGCATAACAACATACGTTGTTCCCTTTGTCATCGGTATAGTTACTTGCCCGAGATTCGATCGCCGGTATCCAATACCTAGTTCAATCTCGCACGCAAGTCTTTACTCGCTCGTAATACATCATCTCACAGCTAACTCATTAGTTGCAATGCTTGCAAGGCTTCAAAGATGTGTATTACCGAGAGGGCCCAGAGATACCTCTCCGACAATCGGAGTGACAAAACCTAATCTCGAATACGCCAACCCAACATCTGCCTTTGGAGACACCTGTAGTACTCCTTTATAATCACCCAATTACGCTAGACGCTTGGTAGCACCCAAAGTGTTCCTCCGTAAACGGAGTTGCATAATCTCATAGTTACGTGAACATGTATAAGTCATGGATAAAAGCAAGAGCAACATACTAAACGATCGTGGTGCTAAGCTAATGGAATGGGTCATGTCAATCGATCATTCTACTAATGATGTGACCTTGTTAATCAAATAACAACTCTTTGTTCATGGTTAGGAAACATAACCATCTTTGATTAACAAGCTAGTCTAGTAGAGGCATACTAGTGACATATTGTTTGTCTATGCATTCACACATGTATCATGTTTCCGGTTAATACAATTCTAGCATGAATGATACACATTTATCATGAAATAAGGAAATAAATAATAACTTTATTATTGCCTCTAGGGCATATTTCCTTCAAGTAGATATAACACCAATATGAATTTAGAATGAGTTCACAACAATACCTAAGTGGTGAGTTATTTTCTTATACTAATGGAGCTTATGAGTTTTCTGTTGAGTTTTGTGCTGTGAAGTTTTCAAGTTTTGGGTAAAGTTTTGATGGACTATGGAATAAGGAGTGGCAAGAGCCTAATCTTGGGGTTTCCCAAGGCACCCCAAGGTGATATTCAAGGAAGATCCAAGTAACTAAGCTTGGGGATGCCCCGAATGGCATCCCCTCTTTCGTCTTCGTTCATCGGTAACTTTACTTGGAGCTATATTTTTATTCACCACATGATATGTGTTTTGCTTGGAGCATCATTTTATTTTATTTTGTTTTGCTTGCTGTTTCAATAAAGTACTTAAGATCTAAATTTTCTTTATGTTAGAGAGTCTTCACATAGTTACATAATTATTCAACTACTCATTGATCTTCACTTATATGTTTTGGAGTAGTTTGTTATTTTCTCTAATGCTTCACTTACATATTTTTAGAGAACGGCGGTGGTTTTATTTTGAAGAAATTGATGAACTCTCATGCTTCACTTATATTATTTTGAGAGTCTCTAAACAGCATGGTAATTTCTTTTGGTTATGAATTTAGTCCTAATATGATGGGCATCCAAGAGGGATATAATAAAAACTTCCATATAAAGTGCATTGAATACTATGAGAAGTTTGATTCCTTATGGTAGATATGAGGATGGTGATATTAGAGTCATGCTAGTGAGTAACTGTGGATTGTAGAAATACTTGTGTTGAAGTTTGTGATTCCCGTAGCATGCATGTATGGTGAACCGTTATGTAATGAAGTCGGAGCATGATTTATTTAATGATTATCTTCCTTATGATGGTCGGGGATGAGCGATGGTCTTTTCCTACCAATCTATCCCCCTAGGAGCAGGCGCGTAGTACTTTTTTTCGATAACTAATAGATTTTTGCAATAAGTATGTGAGTTCCTTATGACTGATGTTGAGTCCATGGAAGCGTCTCTAGTACCGCCATTGCAAGCGTCTCTAGTACCGCACAACTTTCACCGGTACCATACACCCACCATATACCTTCCTCAGAACAGCCACCATACCTACCTATTATGGCATTTCCATAGCCATTCCGAGATATATTTCCATGCAACTTTCCACCGTTCCGTTTATTATGACATGCTTCATCATTGTCATATTGCTTTGCATGATCATGTAGTTGACATCGTATTTGTGGCAAAGCCATCGTTCATAATTCTTTCATACACGTCACTCTTGATTCATTGCACATCCCGGTACACCACCGGAGGCATTCATATAGAGTCATATTTTGGTCTAAGTATCGAGTTGTAATTCTTGAGTTGTGAGTAAATAAAAGTGTGATGATCTTCATTATTAGAGCATTGTCCTAGTGAGGAAAGGATGATGGAGACTATCATTTCCCCACAAGTCGGGATGAGACTCCGGACAAAAAATAAAATAAAATAAAAAAAGAGGCCAAAAAAAGAGAAAGCCAAAAAAATGAGAGAAAAAGAGAGAAGGGGCAATGCTACTATCCTTTTACCACACTTGTGCTTCAAAGTAGCACCATGATCTTCGTGATAGTGAGTCTCCTATGTTTTCACTTTCATATACTAGTGGGGATTTTCATTATAGAACTTGGTTTGTATATTCTAATGATGGGCTTCCTTAAATGCCCTAGGTCTTCATGAGCAAGCATGTTGGATGCACACACACTTAGTTTCTTTTTGAGCTTTCATAAACTTATAGCTCTAGTGCATCCGTTGCATGGCAATCCCTACTAACTCATATTGATATCTATTGATGGGCATCTCCATAGCCCATTGATACGCCTAGTTGATGTGATACTATCTCCTTTTTGTCTTCTCCACAACCACCATATTCTATTCCACCTATAGTGCTATGTCCATGGCTCACGCTCATGTATTGCGTGAAAGTTGAAAACGTTTGAGAACATCAAAAGTATGAAAGAATTGCTTGGCTTGTCATCAGGGTTGTGCATGATTTCAATATTTTGTGTGATGAAGATGGAGCATAGCCAGACTATATGATTTTGTAGGGATAAGCTTTCTTTGGCCATGTTATTTTGAGAAGACATAATTTCTTTATTAGTATGCTTGAAGTATTATCGTTTTCATGTCAATATTAAACTTTTGTTTTGAATCTTATGGATCTAAATATTATTGCCACAATGAAGAAGATTACATTGATAAATATGTTAGGTAGCATTTCATATAAAAAATTCTGTTTTTATCATTTACCTAATCGAGAACGAGCAAGAATTAAGCTTGGGGATGCTTGATACGTCTCCAACGTATCTAATTTTTTTATTGTTCCATGGTATTATATTATCCATCTTGGATGTTTTATATGCTATTTTATATTATTTTTGGGACTAACCTATTAACCTAGAGCCCAGTGCCAGTTTCTGTTTTTTCCTTGTTTTTGAGTTTCAAAGAAAAGAAATATCAACCGAAGTCCAATTGACCTGAAAATTTATGGTGATTGTTTATGGACCAGAAGAAGCCCACGGAGCATCGGAGATGGACCAGAAGAGTCCCGAGGCCACCACAAGGGTGGAGGGCGCGCTCCCCCTAGGGGGCGCCCCCTACCTTGTGGCTGCCTCATGGACCCCCTGAGTTGCCCCCGACGCCAACACCTCTTATATATCCCCAAACTTCCAGAAAAGAACCTAGATCGGGAGTTCCGCCACCGCAAGCCTCTATAGGCACGAAAAGCCAATCAGGAGCCCATTCCGGCACCCTTCCGGAGGGGGAGTCCATCACTGGTGGCCATCGTCATCATCCCGGCGCTCTCCATGACGAGGAGGGAGTAGTTCACCGTCGGGGCTGAGGGTATGTACCAGTAGCTATGTGTTTGATCTCTCTCTCTCTCTCTCTCTCTCTCTCTCTTGTTCTTGATATGGCACGATCTTGATGTACCACGAGCTTTGCTACTATAGTTGGAAATTATGATGTTTCTCCCCTACACCTTCTTGTAATGGATTGAGTTTTCCCTTTGAAGTTATCTTATCGGATTGAGTCTTTCAGGATCTGAGAACACTTGATGTATGTCTTGCATGTGCTTATCTATGGCGATAATGGGATATTCACATGATCCACTTGATGTATGTTTTGGTGATCAACTTGCGGGTTCTATGACCTTGTGAACTTATGCATAGGGGCTGGAACATGTTTTTGTCTTGACTCTCCGGTAGAAAATTTGGGGCATTCTTTGAAGTTCTCTGTGTTGGTTTGAATAGATGGATCTGAGATTATGTGATGCATATCGTATAATCAAACCCGCGGATACTTGTGGTGACATTGGAGTATCTAGGTGACATTAGGGTTTTGGTTGATGTGTGTCTTAAGGTGTTATTTTAGCACGGACTCTAGGGCTGTTTGTGACACTTATAGGAATAGCCCAATAGATCAATCAGAAAGAATAATTTGAGGTGGTTTCGTACCCTACAATAATCTCTTTGTTTGTTCTCCGCTATTAGTGACTTTGGAGTGACTCTTTGTTGCATGTTGAGGGATTGTTATATGACCTAATTATGTTATCATTGTTGAGAGAACTTGCGCTAGTAAAAGTATGAACCCTAGGCCTTGTTTCGAAGCATTGCAATACCGTTTTCACTCACTTTCGTTACTAGTTACCTTGCTGTTTTTATATTTTCAGATTACAAAATCCTATCTCTACCATCCATATTACGCTTGTATCACCATCTCTTCGCTGAACTAGTGCACCTATACAATTTACCATTGTATTTGTTGTGTTGGGACACAAGAGACTCTTTGTTATTTGGTTGCTGTGTTGTTTGAGAGAGATCACCTTCATCCTACGCCTCCCACGGATTGATAAACCTTAGGCCATCCACTTGAGGGAAATTTTCTATTGTCCTATAAAACTCTGCGCTTGGAGGCCCAACATGAGTCTATAAGAAGAAGGTTGCGTAGTAGACATCAGAGGACTCCAAAAGTTTTCAATATGTGGTGACCGAAGACTTGGCGTGTACTTCAAGCATATTTGGTTAGATTCGGCATGTAGATCCTTAGATGGCACCCGACTATGTGTAACCCTGGATACCCCTGGTGCCTATATAAGCCGGAGGGTTTAGTCCGTAGAGGCCGTCCATACACCCATTCATACATTCACCATACCCCTAGGTTTTAGGCCACAACTCACGATCTCGAGGTAGATCAACTCGGTACTTTGATACTTCCATAATATAAGCAAGAGCAGGACGTAGGGTTTTACCTCCATAGAGAGGGCCTGAACCTGGGTAAACTTCGTGTGTGTTCTCTCCTGTTACCCATCTATCTGATCTAACAGGTCGGGCCCCCTTACCCGAGATCTGCCGGTTTCGACACCAACACTCCATGCCGCGACTTGAACATTTATGCCATCTTTTCGATTGAGAGTATCTATGTTGACCCCGGTACTTTCGAGACATTGATTTTATCTGGTACTTCCAAGCTAGCGCAATTTTCTCGGTACTTTGATACTTCCATAATATAAGAAAGAGCAGGACGTAGGGTTTTACCTCCATAGAGAGGGCCTGAACCTGGGTAAACTTCGTGTGTGTTCTCTCCCGTTACCCATCGATCTGATCTAACAGGTCGGGCCCCCTTACCCGACATCTGCCGGTTTCGACACCAACACTCCATGCCTCGACTTGAACATTTATGCCATCTTTTCGATTGAGAGTATCTATGTTGACCCCGGTACTTTCGAGACATTGATTTTATCTGGTACTTCCAAGCTAGCTCAATTTTCTCAGAAATGAGCCACCTTTTTGTTGGGTACCTCCGCATTTTCTTTTTTCTTTACTTCTGGGTATTGTGTCTTTGAGAGGCTTGCTAGACATGGCACCTTTGAACTTATTTTGCATCCTCTAGGAATGTGTGTTCCCTTCTCGCAATGCAAAGTTTGAATGCGTCCAATGCTCTAGAGAATTTTTCTCACGTACTTATAGGCTAGTTACTTTTTCCAAATTAACGATCAAATTTCGGCTCTTAAGTTCTTGAAAGTGGTATGATTGCGGATCTTTGAGGCGTTGTACCAAGTGACTTTGCTTTTTTGCCCTCTAGATGATTAGGAGTCACTTGATAGCATAGAAACCCCTTTGGGAAGGAATGAAGAATTTGACAAGGACCGGTGATCACCTTCTTTGTGCAAGATCATCCTTGAGTAAGGCTTGACATTTGTGGTCCATGAGCCATTGTGGCATATGTGGTGTGCACTTTGTTGCCCATGCTTCCGAGACAGTGGCGGATCTAGGGGTGGGGTGGTGGGGCCATGGCCCCCACAAAAAAGTTGCAAATTTACATTTACTAGTGCATATTTATATACATTTATGCCCATTTTTGTGTCGTTCCATCATATCTCATGCTTGCCCCCACGTTGGCAAGATTCTAGATCCGCCATTGTTCCGAGACCTTTGCGATCTTAGTACCTTTGTTGTGAAGGAAATATGCCCTAGAGGCAATAATAAAGTTATTATATATTTCCTCATTTCATGATAAATGTTTATTATTCATGCTAGAATTGTATTAACCGGAAACATAATACATGTGTGAATACATAGACAAACAGAGTGTCACTAGTATGCCTCTACTAGACTAGCTTGTTAATCAAAGATGGTTATGTTTCCTAACCATGAACAAGGAGTTGTTATTTGATTAACAAGGTCACATCATTAGTTGAATGATCTGATTGACATGACCCATTCCATTAGCTTAGTACACGATCGTTTAGTATGTTGCTACTGCTTTTATCCATGACTTATACATGTTCCTATAACTATGAGATTATGCAACTCCCGTTTACCGGAGGAACACTTTGGGTACTACCAAACGTCACAACGTAACTGGGTGATTATAAAGGAGTACTACAGGTGTCTCCAAAGGCAGATGTTGGGTTGGCGTATTTCGAGATTAGGTTTTGTCACTCCGATTGTCGGAGAGGTATCTCTGGGCCCTCTCGGTAATACACATCACTTAAGCCTTGCAAGCATTACAACTAATGAGTTAGCTGTGAGATGATGTATTACGGAACGAGTAAAGAGACTTGCCGGTAACGAGATTGAACTAGGTATTGGATACCGACGATCGAATCTCGGGCAAGTAACATACCGATGACAAAGGGAACAACGTATGTTGTTATGCGGTCTGACCGATAAAGATCTTCGTAGAATATGTAGGAGCCAATATGGGCATCCAGGTCCCGCTATTGGTTATTGACCGGAGACGTGTCTCGGTCATGTCTACATTGTTCTCGAACCGTAGGGTCCGCACGCTTAAGGTTTTGATGACAATTATATTATGAGTTTATGAGTTTTGATGTACCGAAGGAGTTCGGAGTCCCGGATGAGATCGGGGACATGACGAGGAGTCTCGAAATGGTCGAGACGTAAAGATCGATATATTGGACGACTATATTCGGAGTTCGGAAAGGTTCCGAGTCATTCGGGTATTTTTCGGAGTACCGGAGAGTTACGGGAATTCGCCGGGGAGTATATGGGCCTTATTGGGCCATACGGGAATAGAGGAGAGAGGCCAAAAGGAAGAAGGCGCAGCCCCTCTAGTCCGAATTGGACAGGGGTGCAGCCCCTTTCCTTCCTCCTCTCCCCTCTTTCCTTCTCTCCTACTCCAACAAGGAAGGGGAGTCCTACTCCGGTGGGAGGAGGACTCCTCTGGCCGCCTCCTCTGGCCGGCCAACCCCTCCCCTGGGTCCTTTATATACTGGGCAGGGGGCACCTCTAGGCACAAGACACAAGTTTGATCTACGGATCGTTCCTTAGCCGTGTGCGGTGCCCCTTCCACCATATTCCACCTCGGTCATATCGTCGCAAGCTTAGGCGAAGCTCTGCGCGATAGAACATCAAGATCGTCACCACGCCGTCGTCTTGTGGAACTCTCCCTCGACACTCGGCTGGATCGAGTCGAGGGACGTCATCGAGCTGTCGTGTGTCAAGAACTTCAGGCGCCGAATAACGGCGCCGGATCGGTCGGATCGCGAGGAGAACGTCGACTACTTCCTCTACGTTGTGATCGCTTCCGCTTGGTCTCACGAGGGTGCGTGACAGCACTCTCCCCTCTCGTTGCTATGCATCACCATGATCTTGCGTGTGCGTAGGAATTTTTTGAAATTACTACGTTCTCCAACAGTGGCATCCGAGCCTAGGTTTTATGTGTTGATGTTATATGCACGAGTAGAACACAAGTGAGTTGTGGGCGATATAAGTCATACGCCTACCAGCATGTCATACTTTGGTTCAGCGGTATTGTGAGATGAAGCGGCCGGACCGACATTACGCGTGCGCTTACGCGAGACTGGTTTCACCGCCACGAGCACTTTCGTGCTTAAAGGTGACCGGCGGGTGTCTGCTCTCTCACTTTAGTTGAACCGAGTGTGGCTACGCCCGTCCTTGAGAAGGTTAAAACGAGTCTATTTGACAAACTATCGTTGTGGTTTTGATGCGTAGGTAAGAACGGTTCTTGCTAAAGCCCGTAGCAGCCACGTAAAATTTGCAACAACAAAGTAGAGGACGTCTAACTTGTTTTTGCAGGGCATGTTGTGATGTGATATGGTCAAGACGTGATGCTATATTTTATTGTATGAGATGATCACTTGTAACCGGTTATCGGCAATCGGCGGGAGCCATATGGTTGTCGCTTTATTGTATGAAATGCAATCGCTACTGTAATGCTTTACTTTATCACTAAGCGGTAGCGATAGTCGTAGAAGCATAAGATTGGCGAGGCGACAACGATGCTACGATGGAGATCAAGGTGTCGCGCCGGTGGCGATGGTGATCATGATGGTGCTACGAGATGGAGATCACGAAGCACAAGATGATGATGACCATATCATATCACTTATATTGATTTGCATGTGATGTTTATCTTTTATGCATCTTATCTTGCTTTGATTGACGGTAGCATTATAAGATGATCTCTCACTAAATTATCAAGAAGTGTTCTCCCGAGTATGCACCGTTGCCAAAGTTAAATGTCGTGCCTGGACACCACGTGATGATCGGGTGTGATAAGCTCTCGTCCATCTACAACGGGTGCAAGACAGTTTTGCACACGCGAATACTCAGGTTAAACTTGACGAGCCTAGCATATGCAGATATGGCCTCGGAACACGGAGACCGAAAGGTCGGCGTGAATCATATAGTAGATATGATCAACATAAGATGTTCACCATTGAAAACTACTCCATCTCACGTGATGATCGGTTATGGCTTAGTTGATTTGGATCGCGTGATCACTTAGATGACTAGAGAGATGTCTGTCTAAGTGGGAGTTCTTAAGTAATATGATTAATTGAACTTAAATTTATCATGAACTTAGTCCTGGTAGTATTTTGCAAATTATGTTGTAGATCAATAGCTCGCGTTGTTGCTTTCATATGTTTGTTTTGATATGTTCCTAGAGAAAATTGTGTTGAAAGATGTTAGTAGCAATGATGCGGATTGGATCCGTGATCTGAGGTTTATCCTCATTGCTGCGCAGAAGAATTATGTCCTTAATGTACCGCTAGGTGACAGACCTATTGCAGGGAGCGTCTGCGGCGTTATGAGCGTTTGGCTAGCTCAATATGATGACTAATTGATAGTTTTGTGCACCATGCTTTATGGCTTAGAATCGGGACTTCAAAGATGTTTTGAACATCATGGACCATATGAGATGTTCCAGAATTGAAGTTAATATTTCAAGCAAATACCGAGTTGAGAGATATGAAGTCTCCAACAAGTTCTATAGCTAAAAGATGGAGGAGAATCGCTCAACTAGTGAGCATGTACTCAGATTGTCTGGGTACTACAATCGCTTGAATCAAGTGGGAGTTAATCTTCCAGATAAGATAGTGATTGACAGAATTCTCTAGTCACCATCACCAAGTTAGTAGAACTTCGTGATGAACTATAGTATGCAAGGGATGATGAAAATGATTCCCGGGTTTTTTTCATGATGATGAAATCGATGAAGGTAGAAATCAAGAAAGAGCATCAAGTGTTGATGGTTGACAAGATCACTAGTTTCAAGAAAAGGGCAAAGGGAAAGAAAGGGGAACTTCAAGTAGATTGACAAGCAAGTTGTCACTCCCACGAAGAAGCCCAAAGCTGAACCAAAGCCTGAAACTGAGTGCTTACACTGCAAAGGAAATGGTCACTGGAAGCGGAAATGCCCTAAATATTTGGTGGACAAGAAGGATGGCAAAGTGAAAAAGGGTATATTTGATATACAGGTGTTTTATGTGTGCTTTACTAGTGTTTATAGCAACCCCTCGGTATTTGGTACTGGTTCGGTTGCTAAGAGTAGTAACTCAAAGCGGAGTTGCGTAATAAAATGAAAACTAGTTAAGGGTGAAGTGACGATGTGTGTTGAAAGTAGTTTCAAGATTGATATGATCATCATCGCACACTCCCTATACTTTCGGGATTAGTGTTGAAACTAAATAAATGTTATTTGGTGTTTACGTTGAGCATGAATATGATTTGATCGTGTTTATTGCAATACGGTTCTTCATTTAAGTAAGAGAATAAACTGTTGTTCTGTTTACATGAATAAAACCTTATATGGTTACACACCCAACGAAATTGTTCATTGGATCTCGATCGTAGTGATACACATATTCATTATATTGAAACCAAAAAATACAAAGTTAATAATGATAGTGCAACTTATTTGTGGCATTGCCGTTTAGGTCATATTGGTGTAAAGCGCATGAAGAAACTCCATGCTGATGGGATTTTGGAATCACTTGATTATGAATCACTTGATGCTTGCGAACCGTGCCTTTTGGGCAATATGACTAAAACTCCGTTCTCCGGAACAATGGAACAAGCTACTGACTTATTGGAAATAATACATACCGATGTATGCGATCCAATGAGTGTTGATGCTCGTGGCAAGTATCATTATTTTCTGACCTTCACAAGATGATTTGAGCAGATATGGGTATATCTACTTGATGAAACATAAGTCTGAAATAGTTGAAAGGTTCAAAGAATTTCAGAGTGAAGTGGAAAAATCATCGTAACAAGAAAATAAAGTTTCGTGATCTGATCACGAGACGAACATTTGAGTTCTGAGTTTGGTCTTCAATTAAAACAATGTGGAATAGTTTCACAGCTCACGCCACCTGGAACACCACAATGTTATGGTGTGTCCAAACATCGTAACGGCACTTTATTGGATATAGTGCAATCTATGATGTTTCTTACCGATTTACCAATATCGTTTTGGGATCATGCATTAGAGACAGCTGCATTCACGTTAAATAGGGCACCATCTAAATCCGTTGAGACGACACTATATGAACTGTGGTTTAGCAAGAAACCAAAGTTGTCGTTTCTTAATGTTTGGGGCTGCGATGCTTATGTGAAAAAGTTTCATCCTGATAAGCTCGAACCCAAATCGGAGAAGTGCGTCTTCATAGAATACCCAAAGGAAATTGTTGGGTACACCTTCTATCACAGATCCGAAGGCAAGATATTCATTGCTAAAAATGGATCCTTTCTAGAGAAGGAGTTTCTCTCGAAAGAAGTGAGTGGGAGGAAAGTAGAACTTGATAAGGTAATTGTACCTTCTCCCTTATTGGAAAGTAGTTCATCACAGAAATCTGTTCCTGTGACCAATACACCAATTAGTGAGGAAGCTAATGATGATGATCATGTAACTTCAGATCAAGTTACTACCGAATCTCGTAGGTAAACCAGAGTGAGATCCGCACCAGAGTGGTACGGTAATCCTGTTCTGGAAGTCATGTTACTAGACCATGATGAACCTACGAACTATGGGGAAGCGATGATGAGCCCAGATTCCGCAAAATGGTTTGAGGCCATGAAATCTGAGATATGATCCATGTATGAGAACAAAGTATGGACTTTGATGGATTTGCCCGATGATCGGCAAACCATAGAAAATAAATGGATCTTCAAGAGGAAGACGGACGCTGATAGTAGTGTTACTATCTACAAAGCTCGACTTGTCGCAAAAGGGTTTTGACAAGTTCAAGGAGTTGACTACAATGAGATTTTCTCAAGCTGTAGCGATGCTTAAGTCTGTCCGAATCATGTTAGCAATTGCCACAATTTATGAAATTTGGCAAATGGATGTAAAACTGCATTCTGAAGGGGTTTTAGGAGGAAAAGTTGTATATGATGCAACCGAAGGTTTTATCGATCCAAAGGAGCTAACAAAGTGTGCAAGCTCCAATGATCCATCTATGCACTGGTGCAAGCATCTCGGAGTTGGAATATACGCTTTGATGAGTTGATCAAAGCATATAGTTTTGTCTGCACTTATGGTGAAGCCTCAGATTTACTAGAAAGTGAGTGGGAGCACTACAGCATTTACGATAAGTATATGTGAATGACATATTGTAGATCGAAATAATGTAGAATTATTCTGCAAAGCATAAAGGAGTGTTTGAAAGAAGTTTTTCAAAGAAAGACCTCGGTGAAGCTGCTTACATATTGAGCATCAAGATCTATAGAGATAGATCAAGATGCTTGATAAGTTTTTTCGATGAGTACATACCTTGACAAGATTTTGAAGTAGTTCAAAATGGAACAGTCAAAGAAAGAGTTCTTGCCTGGGTTACAAGGTGTGAAGTTGAGTAAGACTCAAAACTCGACCACGGCAGAAGATAGAAAGAGAATGAAAGTCATTCCCTATGCCTTGACCATAGGTTCTATAAAGTATGCTATGCTGTGTACCAGATCTATTGTATACCCTACACTGAGTTAAGCAAGGGAGTACAATAGTGATCTAGGAGTAGATCACTGGACAGCGGTCAAAATTATCCTTAGTGGAATAAGGATATGTTTCTCCATTATGGAAGTGAAAAAAGGTTCGTCGTAAAGGGTTACGTCGATGCAAGTTTTGACACTGATCTGGATGACTCTAAGTCTCGATCTAGATACATATTGAAAGTGGGAGCAATTAGCTAGAGTAGCTTAAAGAGCATTGTAGACATAGAAAATTGCAAAATACATAACGGATCTGAATGTGAAAGACCCGTTGACTAAGACTCTCTCACAAGCAAAACATGATCACACCTTAGTACTCTTTGGGTGTTAATCACATAGCGATGTGAACTAGATTACTGAATCTAGTAAACCCTTTGGGTGTTGGTCACATGGCGATGTGAACTATGGGTGTTAATCACATGATGATGTGAACTATCGATGTTAATCACATGGTGATGTGATCTAGATTATTGACTCTAGTGCAAGTGGGAGACTGAAGGAAATATGCCCTAGAGGCAATAATAAAGTTATTATATATTTCCTCATTTCATGATAAATGTTTATTATTCATGCTAGAATTGTATTAACCGGAAACATAATACATGTGTGAATACATAGACAAACAGAGTGTCACTAGTATGCCTCTACTAGACTAGCTTGTTAATCAAAGATGGTTATGTTTCCTAACCATGAACAAGGAGTTGTTATTTGATTAACAAGGTCACATCATTAGTTGAATGATCTGATTGACATGACCCATTCCATTAGCTTAGCACACGATCGTTTAGTATGTTGCTACTGCTTTTATCCATGACTTATACATGTTCCTATAACTATGAGATTATGCAACTCCGTTTACCGGAGGAACACTTTGGTACTACCAAACGTCACAACGTAACTGGGTGATTATAAAGGAGTACTACAGGTGTCTCCAAAGGCAGATGTTGGGTTGGCGTATTTCGAGATTAGGTTTTGTCACTCCGATTGTCGGAGAGGTATCTCTGGGCCCTCTCGGTAATACACATCACTTAAGCCTTGCAAGCATTACAACTAATGAGTTAGCTGTGAGATGATGTATTACGGAACGAGTAAAGAGACTTGCCGGTAACGAGATTGAACTAGGTATTGGATACCGACGATCGAATCTCGGGCAAGTAACATACCGATGACAAAGGGAACAACGTATGTTGTTATGCGGTCTGACCGATAAAGATCTTCGTAGAATATGTAGGAGCCAATATGGGCATCCAGGTCCCGCTATTGGTTATTGACCGGAGACGTGTCTCGGTCATGTCTACATTGTTCTCGAACCGTAGGGTCCGCACGCTTAAGGTTTCGATGACAATTATATTATGAGTTTATGAGTTTTGATGTACCGAAGGAGTTCGGAGTCCCGGATGAGATCGGGGACATGACGAGGAGTCTCGAAATGGTCGAGACGTAAAGATCGATATATTGGACGACTATATTCGGAGTTCGGAAAGGTTCCGAGTCATTCGGTATTTTTGAGTCTTGGAGAGTTACGGAATTCGCCGGGAGTATATGGGCCTTATTGGGCCATACGGGAATAGAGGAGAGAGCCAAAAGGAAGAAGGGCGCAGCCCCTCTAGTCCGAATTGGACAGGGGTGCAGCCCCTTTCCTTCCTCCTCTCCCTCTTTCCTTCTCTCCTACTCCAACAAGGAAGGGGGAGTCCTACTCGGTGGGAGGAGGACTCCTCTGGCGCCCTCTCCGGCGGCCGAACCCTCCCTGGCTCCTTTATATACGGGGCAGGGGGCACCTCTAGGCACAAGACACAAGTTTGATCTACGGATCGTTCCTTAGCCGTGTCGGTGCCCCTTCCACCATATTCCACCTCGGTCATATCGTCGCGAAGCTTAGCGAAGCTCTGCGCGATAGAACATCAAGATCGTCACCACGCCGTCGTCTTGACGGAACTCTCCTCGACATTCGGCTGGATCGAGTCGAGGGCGTCATCGAGCTGTCGTGTGTCAAGAACTCGGGCGCCGGAGTAACGGCGCCGGATCGGTCGGATCGCGAGGAGAACGTCGACTACTTCCTCTACGTTGTGATCGCTTCCGCTTCGGTCTACGAGGGTACGTAGACAGCACTCTCCCCTCTCGTTGCTATGCATCACCATGATCTTGCGTGTGCGTAGGAAATTTTTTGAAATTACTACGTTCTCCAACATGTTGTTCGAGCATGCACACTTGAGTTGTAGGATTGCATCAACTATCCAAATCTAGGGATATATCTTGGCGACAACTCTAGTTTGTGTCCTTCGAAACTCAAATCCTTATCAATTAGTTGCATGTTATTTTTTCGCAGTCTTACTTTGTTAGCTTGCTTGTGTAGGTGTTGCTTAAGGTTCAACTAGTTGCAAGTCTAAAACTCATCGGCCCCTAAAATTTTGGAGTCTAGTTTTTGGTAGGAATATTCAGGCCCCACCCTCTAGTCCAGTATACGTCAATCTTAGCTTCCACTTTCGCCCCGCATCAAATACCCTCCATTTTATTAATTAACAGTTAGAGAATTGTCCGGTTAATTAATAAAAAATCATGCGAAGATCGTCAAAACTCAATGATCAGGAACACATAAAAGATACATCACACACACCACAGGTCATTGCATTTGATCGTGTGCGTTTTTTTGTCCATTTCTTACAAATTAACTTTCTAAGACGGAGAAAAAGCACACCATGTAAGTGCAATCTATGACTATGTCTAACGATAACACTTGCCTAGGTTAAAATACATGCAATCAATTTGCGGATAACAAAATTCTTCACCTCGTGGCACCAGCTGATACGAGATGCTTACTTTGGCAGGTAAAAAATTGCATGAGTGTGATACTCAATAGATATTGTGACCGTGACCTATCAGGTTGAATATATGGAGTGCTTTATTACCTCCACCGATCTATCAAGTCCAATACGTATTACTATGTTATATTATATCCTTCATGTTGAGAGAAAGACATCATAGACGGTTGAAAAATATTGTCATAAACGGTTTTTGAGCCATCTGGCTTTAGTATTACGAGGTCGTCGCATACGATCATGTATTTTCTGGGCCATTTCTTACTCTAATTTTCTAGACTGAGCAAATATTATCCAGTTTAACAACGACAACGGATTAAGAAACAAATAATTGGTATTTTGTTGTCTCCTTAATGTACTTACAGGAGCAGCAAGATATGTGACGGCACTGAGGTAGTTTGAGCGTCAAAGGAAATGTCCCAATCATAAACTCGGGCATCCGATCTCGATCGTGCTGGGAGTGCATGCATCTTGCACACACCATTGTTCTGGAAATGACAGGCGAAAGCAAAGAGCCACCTATTAGCTTTATGATGCTCATCAGACAACGATGTACACGATACAATTTCAATAATTCAGGACCATGAGCTATGACCTAGTCAGCCTGCATCTTCATAGTCCATAGGCGATTCATCATTTCCTCGTCCCGAACACGCACGAGATCTCATCTACGACGTCTTTGTATATACTTACTATAGTTTGCAAAGATAGCAATCATTGCCGGTAGCTGGACGTACTGTTCGTCCTCTCGTGTGCGTCCAACAAATCTGGCGTTGTGCCATGACCTAGGGCATGTTTGGTTGGTGCCCATATTTGCTCTACCAATTTTCTGGCAGCGTATGATATTTTGGCAAAATTTGTAGGGCATGCTATCATGAACCAAACACACCCCTGCTTCACATGCATGCATAGTCCAAAGACGAATCATTTCATCGTCCAACACGCAGGAGATCTGCAGCGCCTTTGCACATACAGATACAGTACATCAAGATCGTAATCATTGCTGGATAGCTCCGTCCATGGACGCCGTACTGTTCTTCCGCCAGAGCGTCCGTCCCACAAACCTGGCGACACGCGCACGCCGTGGCCGGCCACACACTTGCTGACTTGTTCCGTTGAAGCTTCAACCACTCATATGCTTCCCCGAAACAGGACTCGTCTCCTCTCAGAAAAGAGAAACATGCGACGCGACAGGGTTCGTCCTCACCACCTTACGTACCACCGGGACGGGACGGCACCTCGGCAAAATTGACAAATTTGACCTATGGATGAAATCAACTCACAGAATGAATTGCCTGTGAAACTATATCACGCGGCTGACCTTTTTGTGTGACGCCCGACACAAAGGCGTCACACTACACTGTGCAACGCCTTACAGATAGGCGCTACACGCCTGGCCAGCGTCACACCCGTGTGATTCGAAAATTACTAAGTCAGTGTGCAGCGTCTGAGAGGTAGGCGCCACACTATACAGTGTAGCGCCTAGCTTCTAGGCGTTGCACTAGTGGTTGCTTCATTTTGTAGTGCAACCACTAGTGCAGCGCCTGAGAGCTAGGCGCCACACTATACAGTGCAGGGCCTAGCTCTAAAGCTCTGCACATTGACTTAGCAATTTTTAGACAGTATGAGGTGCAACGCTGGCCAGGCGTATAGCGCCTATCTGTGAGGCGTTGCACAGTGTAGTGTGACGCCTTCGTGTCAGGCGTCACACAAAAAGATCAGCCACGTGAAATAATTTCACGGGCAATTCATTCTGTGATTTGATTTCGTACACAGGTCAAATTTATCAAATTTGCCCGGCACCTCTCCTCAGTGCAACCAAAGCCAACGCTCGGAACCGTGCGTACCATGGGACGCGACGACGACAAGACGTCTCTTTTCCTGGCCAAAATCACTATTCTAACCTTGTCAGAAATCTTCAGCACAAAATAACCTCTCCCAAAAATTATTTCACGATCTGACCCTTTTTTAAACGCCAAACCTGGTGGCGTTATTGTCCAAAGTGAAAACGCCATACTATTCAGCGTTGCAGTCGGCCACGTGGCAAGACGGAACGCCGAAGTAGGCCGCGTTGGTAGAAATGCAATACCTGCTGGCGTTGCTGCTGGACTTGCAAACGCCAAAATCCTAGGCGTTGCACTCCTGATCCATTGCTACAACTAGCATCCAGCATGCATGCATGTTACCTCGCAGGCAATGCATGAAATAGTTTGACTCTTCTTTCGATTGATGCATGCATGCTATACATTAGTTAGAGCAACTCCAACGCGGACGATAATTTTATCCGCTTTTTGTCCGTTTGGGTCGGCCGTCCGCTCGACGTCCGTCTTATTTTTTTTCCTGAATCGGTGGTGCGTCCAACGCCCTCAACCCATTTTATGTCCGTGCAGAAATTTGAAAGGCCCGCGGTAATAAATCATGCCAGCGCCCATGCCATCGCCCAAAGTTCATGCCGGCACCATGTTAGCAGCCGGTATACAATGCCAGCCTTCAAAAAAAAAACCACCGCACAGTTCATGCGGGCGCACTTGTCAACTGCTTCTTCTTCTTGGGCGGCACCATAGTCTTGCGGGGGGCGCGGGGCTTGCCTTTGCTGGAGGGGCGGGGGTGAGGCCGGACGAGGCGAGGGAGGCGAGGCCGGCGGCGGCATCGAGGTCGTCATCCATGGCTCGCTGCCGGGAGCGCAAGCGGGCGGGAGGTTTTGGAGAATTGGAGGTTATTCGCTTTGCCACCAACTAGCGGGCCAGGGAAAAGAGTAGGCGCGCGCCGCGCGCGTTCGCTTCGTGTCTTCGCCGACGCAAATGAGGCCCAAAATTAGGTCGAGAATGGGTCAATAGGCGGACGAAAAGCGGACGCGCGTTCATTTGGGTCAGCGCGTTTTCTGTCTGCGGCGACCAAAACGGAGACGCGCGGAAGGGTCGATCACATGCATGTTGCATGCAGGTAGGCGTCGTTTTCTCTGTGAAATCAGCAGAGGGCGACATCATTTGTTCTCTAGCGCATGTTTATATATGCATCAAAATCAAAACTCAAAAATATGGTCACCACTACGATTGGTGTGGCTGGCACCTGACCAGTACGTATAACATGCATGCATCAATTGAAGAAGAGTTAAACTGTTTTATGTATTGCCGGCGAGATAACATGCATGCATGTTGGATGCTAGTTGTAGCAATGGACCAGGAGTGCAACGCCCAAGACTTTGGCGTTTTCACGTCCAACAGCAACGCCACCAGGTATGGCGTTTCTACCAACGCTGCCTACTTCGGCGTTCCGACTTGCCACGTGGCCGGCTTGCAACGCTGAATAGTACGGCGTTTCTATTTTGGACAGTAACGCCACGAGGCTTGGCGTTTCAAAAAGGGTTAGATCATGAAATAGTTTCTGGGAAACGTCATTTTATGCTAAAGATTTCTGACAAGGTTAGAATAGTGATTTTGGCCTCTTTTCCTTGTCAGTAGCTCAGCATCGCATTGTTGTTAACCGTACCGTGTGGGACAGCGGAATAATGTGATCCAACCCCAAAGACGATCGACCGGCGCAAGTGCCAGGCACAGGGCTGTGGGCCTACGAGCGGCATCGGCAAAATGTGCGTCGACGTGGTCGAGGAGGGAATATCCTATTTGACGCTCGTTGC
This sequence comes from Aegilops speltoides, assembly GCA_021437245.1. Classification (NCBI taxonomy): domain Eukaryota; kingdom Viridiplantae; phylum Streptophyta; class Magnoliopsida; order Poales; family Poaceae; genus Aegilops; species Aegilops speltoides. Next base: position 317,271,118 of record CM038145.1, on the reverse strand, counting down.
GTCAAAATGTCGGGCAAACGCACAGGCAACCAAGGCGAGCGATTTAAATGGGCCGGCCTGTTTAACACACTTCACAGATCCCGGTTTTGGGAACCTTCAAGACTTTCCCAGCCGGTTTTTTCTGGTTTGGGGAACTTTCTAGAAGGTTCCTGAACCGGTTTTTATTTTTCTTTCTTTTTCTATTTCTGTTTATTTTTATTTTTTATTTTTTTTTGTTTTTCAAGTTTATGTTTTCTCTCTCAAAAAAATGTTCACGCTTTTACAAAAATGTTTAAAATTTGAAAAATGTTCGTGTTTTCAAATTTTGTTCATAAATTCAAAAAATGTTCGGAATTTTCAAAAACTATTTTGTGTTAACAAAATTGTTCAGAATGTTTTTGCTCAAAATTTTGACAACTTTTAAAAAAATGTTCGCGATTTCAAAAAATGTTTCCGTTTCAAAAATTGTTTGCAACTTTCCAAAAATGTTCTTTTAAAAGCACGAACATTCTTTTAAAAAATTTGTTCTCAAGATTCAAAAATTGTTCATGCTTTCAAAAATTGTTCGAGCTTCCAAATTTGTTCTCCATTTCAAAATTTGTTCTCAACATTCAAAAATTGTTCGTGCTTTAAAAAATTGTCCACGCTTCTAAATCTGTTCTCCATTTTAAAATTTGTTCTCAACATTCAAAAATTGTTCGCGCTTAAAAAATTGTTCACCATTTCAAGATTTATTCTCAACATTCAAAAATTGTTCGTGTTTTCATAAATTGTTCGTGCTTCCAAATTTGTTCTCCATTTCAAAAAAAATTCTCAAGATTCAAAAATTGTTCGTGCTTTCAAAAATTGTTCGTGCTTCCAAATTTGTTCTCCATTTCAAAATTTGTTTTCAACATTCAAAAACTATTCATGCTTTAAAAAATTGTCCGCGCTTCTAAATCTGTTCTCCATTTCAAAATTTGTTCTCAACATTCAAAAATTGTTCGCGCTTAAAAAATTGTTCTCCATTTCAAAATTTGTTCTCAACATTCAAAATTTGTACGTGCTTTCAAAAATTGTTCGTTTAAAGAAATGTCACAAATTCCAAGAATATTTGGGAAATTCAAAAGTTGTTTGTGTTTCCAAATTTTGTTTTGAAATTTGAAAAATTGTTCCTGTTCAGTTTTTTGGGTAGTTTAAAAAATGTTTCCGTTCCAAAAAAATATGTTCGCGTCTCCAAAATTCGTTTGTGTGTTGAAAAAATGTTTGAGTTTTCTCAAAATTTGTCTAGTATTAAAGTACTTGCGTTGCCTGTGTATTAAAGTACACAGGCAAAAAACTGAGTATTAAAGTTTTTCTCAAAATTTCTCAAAAAATGTTTGAGTTTTCTCGCGATTTTATCTAGTATTAAAGCACTTGCGTTGCCTGTGTATCACGCAGAGCAGTAAGGCGCAGTGGTAAGCTTATTGGCTTTGCAACAGCGCGATCGTGAGTTCGAATCCTGCGCGACGCACGCGCTTTTTCTTACTTTTTTTAACACTGCTGGCAGCTCTTGCGTGGGCCGGCCCAGTCGGAGCAGTGCTCTATGCGAAGCTCCACCTAGTTGACGCAAAATGCGTCACATAGGAGTTCCCGTCGAGGAGGATAGCGGCGCCACATCGTGCTGCTAGGGTTCACCCATGGCGCGATCGTCGATCGATTCGGATCGAGCGAGCTAGGATTTACCAGAAAAATATAGTAGCGCACGTGTCGCCAACACCTAACCTGATGGGATCGCGCCATGTTTTTTTTTAAAACAAAACAAAAGACTTGCCATTTTCATTGAATAAGAAGAAGGTTTTAGAGTCAGGCCATCGGCCGAGTTACAATCCTCACTCTCGCGGCATTACATTACACTAATATTTCGCCTCGGCACGACACCACCATGAGGCTTCCTCTTTAATTCGAGCAACAAGCACACCCACTGGAAATGCGTTTTTACGGAACACACGTGCATTTCGCTCTTTCTATATTTCCCAAGAAGTCAGTAGCATAATGAAAGTCAGCGCCCATCGTGGTCGTGAGGTCCCAGAAGCGTTGACGCGTCACCACTCCTTGACTGAAGTCAAGCCAACCCAGTCCGCTGGATGTACATCGTGTAAGTCGAGCCAAGATTTAATCATTCTCCACACACGGATGGTGTAGCGGCATCGGAAAAGAAGGTGTGCCGCTCATTCCGGAGTTTGCTTGCAAAGAGGACAAAGGTTATAATTTGGCCAACCCCTTCGCTGAAGCCTGTCAGCCGTCCAAACTCTGTTGTTGATGACCAACCAAGCAAAATAATTGCATTTGGGACGAGCCCAATTCTGCCACACTAATAGAGGCATGTCCGTGTCCACAAGCCCAAGGACTTGTGTACTATAAGCCGACGCCACTGAATATTGGCCATCCTTGATGAGCTTCCAGGTAATTGAATCGGTCTCCTCAGGGTTGAGATTGACAAGGAGAGCTTTCCCCAAAGGTTGACAAACTCGGATATATGGTTGACGGTGAGGTTCCCACCAATATCAACATTGGAAACCCAGAAGTTATTATGCAAGGCCTTCTTCACCGAGTAGTTTTTTCTTGTAGAAAGGTCAAAGATCTTGGGCACGACAACCTTGGGTCTCATACCATCCAAACTAGGAAGAATCCCAAAATGAGGCTCGACGACCGTCTCCAACAACAACCTTTGTGGCAGAGGCGAAAATATCTTTGCCCTTTCGTACACAAGGGTTTCCCGAATTGACCCAAAGATTGGCCGGATCCGTCCAAGCAGCCCACAGCCAACAGACTCAAATGGCTGCCGCAATTTTTTCCAAATTTAGAATGCCCAACCCACCATGTACTTTTGATTTGCACACATGTTCCCAATTGATCTTGCATTTTCAACCTGTGACCTTGTCACAACCCGCCCAAAGATAGGCACGCCGAAGGGAGTCAGCCTACTTCATAACCTCAGCAGGGAGGTCTAGCGCCGTCAAGTAGTAAATAGCAATTGCCGTGATGACCGACTTGACAAACACGGCCCAACCCAAGGCGTAAGTTGTGCAGCAATCTTATCTTCGAGAGGCTGAAAATGGATTATTTTGATCCTCTTGGTTGACAACGGCAGCCCAAGATATTTCATCGGGACGGAGGTGCCGTTGGCCAGGAAGGAGCTGAGAATATCATCAAGATCCAAGGAGTCACATCAAATCGGGGCAACAAGGCTTTTAGAGCTGTTCGTTGTTAGCCCCGATACTTCCCCAAATTGCGCAAGCGTATCCGCAAAAAACTTGACATCGGTTTTGATGGGCGCAAGGAAGACCGCCGCGTCATCCGCGTAGAGGGAGGCTCTGATATGCATGGCATTGCCACCAAGAGGGTGCAGCTTTCCCAGAGCAATGGATGTCTTGAGAATGTGATGTAGTGGGTCGATGGTCAACATAAAAAGGAGTGGGAATAAAGGATTGCCTTGCCTCACACCCTTCCCAAGCTTGGTGAGAGTGTCAGGAACCCCATTGAGCAGAACTCGTGACGAAGCCGAGGAGAGGAAGTTGATATCCATCCTCAAAAGCGTGGAGGAAAACCAAGGTGCTGACGAGGGTCAAGAAGATAATCCCAATGAATAGAATCAAATGCTTTCTTGATATATAGCTTGAAGTGCATTGTCGGGATTTTCTTGCGGTGGAAACGCCTCAGAAAGATTGCGCACAGATTGCGCGATGTTACTTGCCCCGTCACTCCTGTCGCTCCCCTATGCGAAGCTAAAAAAAAGGCGGCTCGTGCTCAGTCGCTCTCTGACTATGTATGTGGTAGTCTTGTTCCTTCAGCTTAACGTACGCATGACTCTCACTTGACTTGAATTCCTGGAGGGAAGAGGAGAGGAGCAGGAGATGGGTGGCAGCATGGCACCGCTGGGGGTGAAGAAGGAGAGGGCGGTGGAGTACAAGGGCCAAATGACGTTCGTCGTTGCCATGGCGTGCATCGTCGCCGTCATCGGGGGTTCCATCTTCGGCTACAACATCGGGATCTCTGGTAAACTACACAGGCACACACCTAGCTTGCATGTACGGCAATCATGTTGTTTCATCTTTTTTTATCTGGGTCTAGTCACCTTGGTTCGGTAGTAGTCATGGATTCCCAAGTACGTTAACACCGCCCCTAAAATAAATAGTACATTAACACCGGGCTCATACAGTGGTACATATGTTCATTGACCCTACGGGCTGCCGGAGTCGATCAACCAGCGGCGAAAAAATTTCTAAGAATTATAATCCTTCAAAATTCGTATGTATGAAAATATTTTAAATCAAAGGAGCCCTTAGAGGCAGGAAGTTGCAGCATATGGATATGAAGGCCACCTCAAGGAGAGACAAAGTGTCATCATGTAACAATATACTAGCAGAATCATTATGTGCTCCCCCCCTCACAAGGTGATTAGGGGAAAACCTTCCTCCCCTCGATCTTCACCGGCGAGCCCGTGGCTTCGCCTCCCCTCTGCCAGTCGCTCTGGCGGCCAGTGGTAGGAAGGGGAATCCTAGTGCCTCGGCTTCGGCTAGTAGATAGGTAGAGATTTAGTCCTCGCAGGTCTGGTGTTCTTTTTCGAACCAGTCTTCCAGGCTCCGATCCTCCTCAAGTTTGTTTGTCGGGACGGATTAGACGGAGATCCTGCGTAGATTCATGTCAGCTCCTCGAGGCGGCGAGGTTATGGTTTCTCGCCGTGCGTACTCAACTGTGACATTTGGTGTCAGGTTGTTCAGGCGATTCAAGGATTTAACGACGACGACTGCGGCTCCTGGGTGCTAGTTCTTAGGGGCATGTGCACCAAAAACTTTTGAATGTCATTGACAAAGTTAGGATGGCATCGGTTTAGGAGCAGCAACAACAGCTCATCGATGGTCGTTCTGTGGTCCATGGTCCATGGACTTCAATGTAATTATTATTATGTTTGAGGTGCTTTACACTTTTGATGAATCTTCACTACTAGGGAAAACATTATACACAGAAATTTAGCAACAACGCGGGTCAAAAAAGAGCGCTGGTGCTAAATAGCAGTAGCGATTGGAGGAAAACCGCGCTACAGATACAACTTTAGCAGTAGCGCGTGTAGTGGCAAAAGCGCTACTACTAATATTCCCATTGCTAGAATGATAGGCTACGAATAGCAGTAGCGGGCTTAGAGGAAACGCGCTACCGCTACGTCATAAGTAGCAGAGCGTTTCCTAAGAAGAGCGCTACTACCCACGGAAATAAAATAAGATGGAAAACAAATAGAAAAGTAAATGAAAAATGAAAGAAATAGAAAAAGGAGAAAGGAAAAAAATTAAATGTAAAGCAAAATAAATAAAAAAGCGAAAAAACGGAGGAAGGCATAGCAGCAGCGTGTGTTTGTAAGAGGCGCTATAGCTAACGTAGCTGCAGCGCGTGTCCTAGACCCCTGCTATAGAAACAGAAAAAGAAATTAAAAATGGAAGAAAATTACATAGCTATAGCAGCAGCGTGTTTTGCAAAAACCGCTATAGCTATCTTAGCTAAAGCGCGTTTTACCAAACGCGCTACCGCTAAGTTTGACTTAACCAAAAAACCGTTTCCCCCGCCACCACTTCTCCCCCAAATCCCTCAACCCACCCCGCGCGCCGCCACCTTCCCGACGGTTGCCGTCGCCCAGCCGCCGCCGTCTCCTCCCGCGTCGACGCCACGAGCCGTCTTGCGCGCCGACGCCACCGGAGCCGCCTCTAACGCCACGGAGCCGCTGCCTCGTCAACGCCACCGGAGCCGCCGTCGACGCCGCCGGATCCTCCCTCGCCACAACTACCTCCCTCGCCGTCATCGGAGACGCTCCTGCCTCCCTCGCTGTCACCGGAGACACCCCTGCCTCCCTCGCCACCACTGCCTCCGTCGCCACCACCGGAGCCATCCTCTGTAAGCCCCCACCCCTCCTCTCTCTCTAATGCATATGTTAGCTAGTTTAATTAGGTTAATTATCTATGTTAGAGCAAAAATTTAGTTAGGGCTTTGATAGAGAAGTAGTTAGGTTAACTAGTTTAATTAGGTTAATTATCTAGGTTAGTGCAAAAATTTAGTTAGGGCTTTGACAGAGAACTAGTCAGGTTAACTAGTTTAACTAGGTTAATTATCTAGGTTAATTAGTGCAAAAATTTATTTTGGGCTTTGACAGAGAACTAGCTGCGTTAACTAGGTTAATTAGTGCAAAAATTGAAGTGGCCATGTTATATCTTTTCATTGAAGTTGTTCGATTGTGCCCAAGTGGCTTTGTTGTTTCCAGGGAATGATGCTGAGTGACCTATGTTTTGCCGGAATGTTGATTCATTTCTGTTCTGGCAAATTTCAGGTTCTCGATTTGTCCACTTTTTAGCAAAGTTCATGCCAAAATTTTCCGTAAATTTCGGCATGACTTGTGCTACAAACTAGGACATATCGAATGCCCGGGATTTGCCGCACCAGGAAGGAGTCAACATTCCTGCAAAACAATAGTCCTTTTTTATGTCATTATTCATTTTATTAGGTCTAGAATTAATTGACTAGATTTAATCATAGGAAACATGGCTAGCAACGATGAAGGACAGGGTTCGGGTGATTGCGACGATGTCTACCGGGCGGCAGACGAATTTTTTAGGCTTACCGATGATCAACCGATGTTGTTGCTGGGCCCACCGGTGGCATGGGGGACTGAGACCGACACACAGACAGGTGCTGAGACTAAGACCGGCGCTGAGATTCAGACTGGCATCGAGACCGGCACTGAGACCGGCGCTGAGACCGGTGCTGCCTCGGGGAGCGGAGCCGGAGTAGAACCGAAAGCAAAGAGGCAACGGGTTCCTAACAGACTCGGGACTACTAGACTGGTGGTCACGGAGGTGGACGACGGCAATTTTGAGCCAAAGGCGCCCAGAGGAAGCACGCGCGTGCTACGGCAATCAAATAGGCTGCATCGTACGGACAACCGCCACCATCAATGATGAGAAACTAAAGAAGATAGAAAATATGAGGAGCTCCCTCCTAAAGAAGTTTCACCAGATATTCTTGTTCCCGGGCCGGAATGAGAAGGATTATGAGGATCCAGACGAGGACCCGACAATGAGGAAGATAAACAAACACGCCATGACCAAGTTTAGCGACGCGTTGGCCGCCTGGAAAAATTGAGTGAAATCAAAGATCAACGACGGGGAACCCTACTCCGAGATTGTAAAGGATAATCCGATAATCACGGAAGAGCAGTTTCAAATATTCAAGGAGGCTTGCGAGGCCGAAGCTGCCAAAAAGAAGTCTAAGTACATGAAGGGGCTTCAAAAGAGGAACATTGGGAGCCACCACCTCGGAAGCCGTGGTTACGGAGGAAAGAGGTCCAAATGGGCCAAGGAGGACGCGGAAGCCGCGAGTCTGGGCATCCCAGACCCCTTGGCGGATTTCACCGTCCCGCAGGAGCGTGACGTCCTGAGGGCCCGGCACCGTTGGGACCTAGTGAAGAAGGTTTATGAGACAACACTGGTCATTACGGAGTTCATGAGACTGCTGGTAATTTTAGTTTCTGATCAATTCGACTGCACACGTTAGTCATACTTGTAAATGATCCTTGTGCCTTTTGCAGAGAGAGCAGCACCGGATTGTGGCCGAAAGCAACTCGCCGTCTGAGGCATTGGCGAGGCCCAAGTGGGACACTCCATTCAACCGTGCGTTGAACATATTGAAACAACAACCGGTGGACACTCGACCATCGTATGGATGCGTGCACGGTGTCGGAGACGGCGCCACGTGGAAGAAGTACTACCGTGAGACCACGGATGAGAGAAAGGAAAGACGAAGGTTAACTGAAGAAAACATCGACAAGAAGGTTGAGATTGCGGTTGAGAAGAAATCATCTCGATAACGATCGCAACAGCGGTAGCTGCCGCAAAACAAGCGATTGCAGATATATCTACTTCCTTGGTGACGGGCGTTTTCACTTGGACAAGGCAAAATCCGAAAAAATGCAGAGGACTTTCCCTTGTCGACTTCTTGGGAGCACTCGCTCCCGACCGACGTGCTCGGTGGTGCCTCCTCTTTGGCTGAGCTCGACGCCCTCACGGTATCTGTCACACCGGCCCCCTTCAATATAAATGTATAATCTCCCGTTTTCGTTGCCTTTCGGATGTCTCACATCGCAGACTTTTCTTTGCAGGCCGACGAAACCCCGTGCACCATATTGTACACCATCGGCGAACAGAAGGTGGACGTGGGGAAGGCGACGATAATGGAGCTGAAGGAACCATTGTTCCACAGCCGGCCGATCCCCCCGAACGTCTTCAAGGTTTCCATGGCCAGTGTCAAACCGGGCCACGAGAATTTGCCTCCTCTAATACTAGTGGGGGATGACGACGAGACCCCACGGCAGCTTGGTGATTGTTGCAATGGGTGGGTCCTGTTGTGGCCAGAGAGTCTGCTTCGTCTGGAGGCGGCCGGGAGCACATCCACAAGTACGCAGCCTCAGCAAGGTATGAACATCACCACCTACCCAATTAGCGTTGGGTGTCGGGTTGGGTGATAGCAGACGGGGTAAGCAGGTGGCTCCATTAGTCGCTGATGACGTCGCCATGGATGAGGATGAGGATGACGATGGCGCTGAACAATATGTCTATACTGGCGCCTCCTCAGGGTTTGAGCGTCATGAGTTGGTACCTGAATTACCGTCTCAACGTATTATTGACGACCTTCCGGTAGTAAAGAAGTCTAGGAAGAGAGCGAGGAAAGGCAAAAAGCTGATTCTATGATCCAGCCGCCTCAGCAGCCTCGGCTTCAGGACTGTGTAGATATCCCCGATGCGGTTAAATGGCATATCCCCGGTCAATCAATCCTACCTGAAACAACGCTACGGGCCAGATTCGGCGATCTAAGGAGACTTCATGACGATGTGATGCAGGTAGAGAAAGGCCTCATCGCCTCGAAAGATCCAGGATACCCACTCTACGTGGTTAACGTTCCGCGGCAAATGTCATACGTTGACAACTTCCCCGCGGATAAGTTCTTCCTCCGATTCGATTACATATTCGACATGTTTCACGTGAAGAAGCTGGATTTTACGTTTGTCCGCCTTTATGCCTTGCACATGAACTACATCATTGGGGTTGAGCAGATACGTCATATCTGTGTCGCTGACCCGTACTACATGCACGAGGGCTTCTTGGGAGTCGGTGCAGAGCAGCGTGAATACGCGAGGGATTACATCGTCAGTTTCATGCTCGCCAATAAGGACAAGGAGGCGATTCTCGTGCCTTATCATCTCGTGTAAGTCATCCGCGCTGCTATGCTTCCTTCGATTTCAATAATTCATTTGCACGGTGGAGGCTAATTAATTTGAGGTGTACTTATTTTGCGCAGTGGCGGGCGCGCTGTCCTCATCATCCTCTACCTCCGATTCTCCCACGCTCTTTACTTGGACTCGTCGAAGAACATTCACAAAAGGATTACACCCACATCAAAGATGTTCTCGATGATGCTATGTTTTACTACCAAGCAAGGGGTGGAGAGGTTAGGGACAAGAAGAGAAGGGCGGCGGGGCCGCCTTCAGCCATAAGACCGACTTCTGCTGCATCCAAAGAACCGAGCGATTCTCTTAATGATGGATTCTATGTCCTACACCACATGCTGGAGTAGACGGGATCACCGAACCTTCACATGTCACCTAGATCTGGCGATGCCCATATTCTGCAATGGGCAAAGGACATAGGAGATATCGAGGATCATCGACTTCGAGCTGAGTTCTATAACATCCAGCGCGAACTTGCCCAAATCATCATGAATGAGGTCGTTGGAAAAAACAGGGATGTTCTACGCAGAAGGACAAATGTCGCGGGAAGACGTCCGAACATGGATAGCCTCTCAGCGTCTCGACATGAAGCCTTTCACTAAGCTCGAGGACTATCTCCCTGACATGGATGGATGGCACGACATGATGGAGTGATTGTCGATATATGACAATGTGTCCGTTTAGTCCATACTTTCTTTTATGACAAAACTTTGAGTTATGCACGGTGAAACTTTATTTGTGATGTAATTAAACCGTCCTCCTCCTCGACTAGCAAAAATCACTCTAGTTAGGGCATTTTGGGTACGATGAACTTTGTCATTTATGCTTATGATATGTTGTTTCTATTTTTGCCAAGTCTGTCTCTTTCTGTTGCTCAACTATATATGTTGCATATCATCGACTCATGTGACGATGCAGGTGCATAGATCATAGATGGCAAAGAAGTGCTACGCCAGGAGTATATATATGACAAGTGGCCGGAGTATCAGGCCCAGGTGTACCGGTTTCCGGTTTCCGAGCGACACGCAGTAGTTAGTTTAGGTTCACGCTAATGCGAGAGAGGGATACGAACTCATGTACTCAAAGTGATAGCTATTCTCGCGTATATCATTGTTTAGATGGATGACGATGTATTTGCAAGTAATTGAGACTTGTATCGCTATTTTCGAGATTGATGACGAGAGACCACTTTGTGTTGGATGATGATTATGATGATGACATGATTTGATGAGACTAATTGTATGTATATGCTATGATTACATTTGTATGTGGATGATATGCTAAAGATTATTGTATAAAGCCTATTCAAATACAAGACAAATAAAAAACAAATATGCAGGAAAAAACTAATAAAACTAGTAGTAACGAGGGGGAATTTAGCGATGGCGCCGCCTTACCAAGATGGCGTCCACAGAACAGCGCTGCAGATAATATCGAGAGCTCCCTTTTCTAAAGAGAGCTGCAGCTATTCATGTGTAGCAGTAGCGTGGGTCAACAGGCGCTACTCCTATACGTTAGCTGTAGCGCCTTATTAGTAGCGCCGGTACCCGCGCTACTGAGAGGGCCAAAACCCGCGTTGCTACTAGGCTTTTCCCTAGTAGTGCTTTATCATAGATACGATCTTTTTGCAAAGAGAAAATGCTATACTAACAGGAAAAAATGTACACATCGGATGTCTAAACTATTAATGCCAATCCTGAGATCCATTCAAACTTGACACAACTATATGAATTTTTTTCATGGATATCAAAATATTTAAGTGAATCATATGCAATTTTGTAGGGCGCTGCCATGCACACGACATGTTTCAACGGATTGTTGGGCGATACTGCAAATCAGGCCGTCCGTACCTAGAACTAGGTGCAACACAGCTAGTACATTAACTATCGTGCTTGAATCGTAACAGGTATCGTCTGTGAAGTAGTCTCAATTTATTATGTGAATTCATAAGTTGTGTGTAGACTCACCATTTGACATGCTTTAGACACGACAATGACATACAGTGTAAAGAGAGTATGCTATCAGTCATATGAGACATATCAGGAAAATGTTTTAAGCTACAAAATATTTTATTATTGCTTTTTAATGTGTTGATGTCACTCTGTGTCTAACTTATTAAGGTATTGTTACAGGAGTGACCATCATGGACCCATTCCTCGAGAGGTTCCCCGCGGCAGTTTATGTGTTTGAAATGTGCTCTCTTGGTCCCTCAAAAAGAAGTGCTCTCTCGGTCTCTTTCGATGGATGGAGGTAAGCACTCTAGCTCTCGCCCCTCTTTGTAAATAAAGCAATCACCACGTTCATATAAGTAGTTTAAGAGTTTTAACGAAAATAAGAATAGTCTTCTTGGCATCAGTACAAACACGCCCAAATGACTAGCATAAAAGAGAAGAAAAGACCATAATGTGGCCAATAGCTCATGGAAGACAGTGTTGTCATCGCGCCCATCATTCGGCAAAGCGGATCACGATCCCGTTGCCTAGAAAGCGGGTGCCAGGACTGCAAGAACGCAGGTAATATGAAGGGAGAGTCAGAGGCCCACCTAAAATAACTTGCTCAATAACCTTCTTGCTAGGCTCCATCCACATGTCCAGGCTAGTGCTGTGAGCACAAGCCAGTAGAGACGTCTCCTCGTTCTGGTTTGGTTTCCACGGGTTTGGAGGAACCCGGCCAGGTCTAGAGCCTCCCAGTCGGGCTCCATACCCTCATAGACAAAGCCCCAAAGAAATCTCGCCGTGATGGATGAGAATAAGATGTGAGTTCCAGTCTCTGGAATACCAAATAGGGGCACACTCCATCCCCAGGGCCATGTCGCTTGATCACCTCCGTACCAAATGGTAGGCAATCTCACAGCAGCTACCAGACAAATATTTATATCTTGAGAGGCAAGGGAGCCTTCCATAGAGGAAGAATCTAGGGCAGGCCTGCAACATAAGGCATGGTAGGCAGAACCAACCGAGAATATTCCCGAGGGGGGTGTTCTCCATGATACATTGTCCGGACAATCCGCAAGCACCAGAGATAGGGTAGCCAACAATTTGGTCCACCCCTCTATCTTCATGGGCCCAAATTTCTTCGAAACATGATGTTCCAATGGTGATCTTGTGCCGCTATGGAAACCAACGTCAACGGATCCAAGAAAATAGCCAACACCTTTGGGAACTACGTACACAATGAAGACCCTCCCACCTCACGGGTCAAGCTAGAAAGGGTCCCTTCTCCATTGCCAATTGAAAAGGGAAGTCCATGTCGGATCTCAAGCTTGATCTGCGGGATGGATCGCCAGAACTGAGATCCCTCCCGGCGTTCACAGGCAAGGAGGGACAGTCCTTGTAGGTACTTAGCTTGAATAAGCTGTAGCCAAAGCCCCCTTCACATGAAGGATTCACCAAATCAACCAAAGAACGAGGTCGACATTCATGTGAATGGATGCATGGTTGCTAACACCTCCCATGTCCTTAGGTAAGCAGATATCAGCCCCCTTCACCACATGGTATTTTTGCCAGCTATCCTTCGCTTTCCGTAAGAAGTGGGAGAGGTCTTTATTGAAGGAGCTATGCACTCCCTTTGACAGGATATACATCCCCATAATATACACGGGGAGACTAGAAAGGGAGGAGTCGATAAGCACGGTCTTACTCCCTGGACGTAAGACATCTGCACCAAGGCTTTAAACTAGACACAACTCGATCTATAAGCGGGGTCAAACTCACTAAAGGGTATCTGCGAATACGACATCAACATCCCTAAATATGCAATGGGAAAGGAGGACAACCTGCAGTTTAGATTGTCTGCAATCTGATGTCGCTCGTCACCCGGGTACCCTAAAACTATAACTTTGCTCTTGCCAAAGTTGACCATAAGACCAGACATGGCCTCGAAGCATAGGAGGAGCTTGAGATTGATCATATCAAGTTCTGAACCCTCCACCATATCATGGTTCATCCACATATTGCAGATGTGTGATGCCACCACTAGGTATTAAATTCCCAACCACACCAGTGATGTAGTACGCTATCCTAGCTTTATCCAGCATAGCCGCAAGGGCGTCAATCGCATGGTTAAAGAGGAGGGGATACTGCAAGAAAAAGACATCCATGACATTTTGGCCTGATCATAAATATTTGTGTCATCAAATACATGAAAATAACGGAGACAAAAAGGCAAACCAGTAATGGATGTGTAGGGCACCTACTTGCATGACAAAAAATTGTCCTCGGTGGGCTAGTAGCACACCTGCATGAGTTTGTTTGGGCCTTCCATGGCGTAAAAATTGTGGTAGAAGTGAGGACAAGATTTTTTGGCGGGTTTCTCTGCCTAGCACGGTATACTGTGGGATGATCATGAGGGCGAGTTTTGCGCATACATGTGTCAGTAGGGGCAACCCCTAGAACACACCAAAACCCTTGGAGGTTGCCTCGCTTCTGCCCTGCGCCTAGTTTCTCCCTCGCATCTAGTTGATCTAAATATCGATGCTACTAGGCTACTTCTCCCTCTAGTTTTCTCAGAAGTTCTTAGTTCTAGAGGGTCAAGCTTTGTTGAACCACTACTTCGGTACGTGTGCAATCTGTAGAGAGATCATGCTTTCGATCTTCATTCGAGGGATCATTCATGGGACTTCAAGAATGGTCTACACCAACTCTCCTTTGCTGCTACTCGAAGTTGGTAACGATCAAATCTAACCTTCTATGCATCTACATATTAATCCTGGGAACTTGATCCGGAGGCCAAAATTTTATTTTCTACTATATTTCCTAAAAAGAGAGCTGATGGGTGTCACTGTGGCCGCACATGGTGTCCATCTTGGAGGGAATGGCGCATGAGTGGGGAGGAGGAGAGCTACATGATCTATGATGGTTTTGTCACAACAGATGTCCTCGTGAAAGGACTAAGTCTGAAGGACATCACTACTAGGTGGTTGCTTGAATGGGGTTGTTATTCAGTTTACCCAGGTTTGACCCCTCATGGTGGAGTAAAGACCTACTTCCTGCTTGATTGATATTGACGATGATCTCAATTACAAGGATGCAGATTCTCTAACCTAGCTTTCGATAGATTGCAACTTAGAATTTTTCGACCTAGGGGCTCCCCTTGATATAATAGGTTGAGTCCCCTAGGTTTACACATGATTCCGGGTCGTACTACGAACCCGTATCCTACTCTAAGTCCTATTCATCTTGCCTCCCAAGTTTGGGAGTTCTCCATCTGGGCCTTCTTTGCAAGCTGGCCCACTAGGCTCCTCCATGAGACTGCCTTCGGACGGGTATTTTTACGGGCCTTCGACCTTTCCTTGTTGTATCATCGTGGCCCAGAGAATAAGGTGACCCATAATGCCTCTGGCATTTTTCTGGGTCATACCTTGCGCTGGGTCTTGGTCATGGGGAATATCCCCAACATTAGCCCCCAGTTTAACTTGGATTTATCCAAGTTAAACTTCACCCTGAAAAAAAGGAAAATGAGAACATGGAGGGTTAAGTTATGGGTCTGGTATTCTGAGCCGACATCTTCTCTTCCCTTCAATATTCATCATTATTTTTTATGAAATGCCCAGCCGAGTCAATCCATCTTCCGGGTCGCGCAGCTTATTCCATACTTGCCATTTTTTTCGTCTTTCCACATTATGACATCTGATAACCCACAAGTATAGGGGATCAGTGGTAGCCTTTCTCGATAATTTAGAGTGTCGAACCCAATGAGGAGCTAAAGGTAGGATTTGTATTCCCTTCAAATTCTATCAACCACCGATACAACTCTATGCACGCTTAAATTCGCTTTACCTAGAACAAGTATGAAACTAGAAGTACTTTGTAGGCATGGTAAGATAGGTTTGCAAGATAATAAAGAACATGAAAATAAAAGTTAGGTATTGTTTAAAAAAAGAAACAATTAACTTACTATAACGAGTGTGGATTGGTGGTGGTATGGTTTGCAGAATTGTCCCTTAGCAATTGACTATGTTACTAGACCGATAGCAAGTTTTAGGTGGGAGAGGCCATTGCTAGCATGTTGTCCCTTCCTTGAAATTCTTCGCACTTATGATTGGAACTATTATCAAGCTTCTGCAACTACTAAAGTTCATTAAGGTAAAACCCAACCAAAGCATTAAGATATATATTGGTCCCCCTTCAATCTCGTATGCATCAATTGCTATGGTAGGCTGAAGCTGCTGTCACCCTTGCCCTCCAATGCATAGTCCTATCAACATACAACTAACCCTATGGTGTGATCCACACACGCGCTCATATGATGGGCACCAAAGGACAACAATATAACCACAAGCAAATTAAACAGACCATAGCAATTCACCAATTACCGATAGGGCAACAAAAATCTACTAAAGCATCATAGGATGGCAACATATCATTGGATAATAGTATGAAGCATAAAGCACCATGTTCAAGTAGAGGGTACAACAGGTTGCAGGAGAGTGGACCGCTGATTAAGATGTTGATGAAGATGACAGAGTTGTTGGAGTAGATCGCCGTCACACGATGATTGCCCCGGTGTAGGTAAATGATAAAAAAGATAATTTTTTATGTGGTATGCTACCTAGCATAATCTTGATCAGAAAATCTAATCATGGCATGAATATTAAGACACGAGTGATTCAAGGCAATAGTCTATCAATTTGATATCGAAAAGAATAATACAAGATATGCATGTAACTCATCATTGCTTTTCATAATAATGGAGCTAAATGAAACAACCTCTATACACTTAATTATGGTAAGCATGACACACTCAGTCTTCCCTGCATAAAGTATAAATCATGAGCACCTTGGTGTCAAACTAGGCAATTGGGTCCTACTTCTAATGTGCTTCAGCATTTTCAACTTCAGCCAATACATGAGCGTGAGCCATGGATATAGCACTATGTCTGGAATAGAATGCGGTGGTACGGATCAATACGAGAAGGAATAAAGTCTTGCATCAACTAGGTGGATCAACGAGCTATGGAGATGCCCATCGATCAATATTAATGCGAGGAGTAGGGATTACCATGCAACGGATGCAATAAGAGCTATAAGTGTATGAAAGCTCAAACATAATACTAAGTGGGTGTGCATCCAACTTGCTTGCTCACGAAGACCTAGGGCACTTTGAGGAAGCCCATTGATGACCCACAAGTATAGGGGATCAATTGTAGCTCTTTTTGATAAGTAAGAGTGTCGAACCCAACGAGGAGTAGACGGAAATGACAAGTAGTTTTCAGTAAGGTGATGTCTGCAAGTTCTGAAACTGTAAGTAGCGAGTAGTTTGATAGCAAGATAATTTGTAATGAGCAAGTAACGATAGTAACAATAAGTATGCAGCAAGGTAGCCCAATCCTTTTTAGACAAAGGACAGGCCAAAACGGTCTCTTATAACAAGCAAATCATTCTTGAGGGTACATAGGAATTTCATCTAGTTACTTTCATCATGTTGGTTTGGTTTGTGTTCGCTACTTTGATAATTTGATATGTGGTTGGACCGGTGCTTAGGTGCTGTTCTTACTTGAACAAACCTCCTACTTATGATTAAGATTCCCGCAAGCATCCGCAACTACGAGAAAAGTATTAAGAACAACTTCTATCCATAACATTAAACTCTAGGATCCAATCGGTCCCTTACGAAATAGTGCATAAACTGGGGTTTAAGTTTGTGTCACTCTCGCAACCCACCATCTATTTACTACTCCAAAATGCATTCCCTTAGGCCCAAATATGGTGAAGTGTCATGTATTCGACGTTCACATGACACCACTAAGGGAATCACAACATACATACTATCAAAATATCGAACACATATCAAATTCAGATGATTACTTGCAACATGATTTCTCCCGTGACCTCAAGAATAAAAGTAACTACTCAAAAATAATCAACATGCTCATGATCAGAGGGCTATTAAATAGCATAATGGATCTGAACATATAATCTTCCACCAAAAAACCATATAATAATCAACTACAAGATGTAATCAACAATACTAGTCACCCCCTAGCACCAATCTATAGTTTAGGTACAAGATTGAATACAAGAGATGAACTAGGGTTTGAGATGAGATGGTGCTGGTGAAGATGTTGATGAAGATTGCCCTCCCCAAGATGGTATAGTTGTTGGTGATGATGATGACGATGATTTCCCCCTCCGGGAGGGAAGTTCCCCCAACGGAATTGCTACGCCGGAGAGCAAAAGTGCTCCTGCCCAAGTTCCGCCTCGAGACGGCGGCGCTTCGTCCCGAATGCCCTCCCCTTATTGTTTCTAGGTCAAAATGACTTATATACCAGAAGTTGGGCACCGGAGGTGGGCCGAGGAGGCACAATCCACCAGGGCGCGCCTGGGCTCCCTCGCACACCCAGGTGGGTTGTGCCCACCTGGTGGGGCCCCTCTAGTAGTTATTTGCTCCAATATTCCTTAAATATTCCATAAAAATTCTCCGTGAAGGCTCAGCTTGTTTGGAGTTGTGCAGAATAGATAGCGTGATGTAGCTTTTTCAGGTCCATATTTCCAGCTGCCAGAATTCTCCCTCTTGGTGTGTACCTTGCAAACTATAAGAGAAGAGGCATTAGAATTACTCCAAAAAGCATTTTTATGGATAAAAACATTATAAATAACAGTAAGGAAATGTGATGCAAAATGGACGTATCAACTCCCCCAAGCTTAGACCTCGCTTGTCCTCAAGCGAAAACCGAAATCAAAAAACATGTCCACATGCTTTGAGAGAGAGGTGTCGATAACAAAATACGGAGATAGAAGCATCATGTCGATTATTATAACAGCAACAAAATTGAACATAGGACTTTTATCATCGAATTTGCATCATATACTTCGCATGAATAAGTAACAGTTCATCACATAATCGAAGTATAAAGTAAAAACTCTATTAAAAACCAACAAACTATGTTCTCAGTCAATTTTGCAACTACAATTCATTATCTTTTCAGGAAGAGTCACGTGTCGGAGCCTTCTAGCAAGTCCACATACTCAACCATCATATAGTCTGCTATGATTGCTAACACTCACCTCATACCCATGAGCAAAACGTTTCAACCGGACACCTAGAAAGATAGGGGCTTATAGTATCGCCTCCCAACATACTCACCTCAAGGGTGATGTCAACAATAATAACTCATGCTATCTATATTCAACTGGACATATGTGCCTAGGTCTTTCCTCACCAAATGATGCTTTCCAAAAGAGAAAATATAAAAGGAATAGAAGGAAAACTTTGACTCTTTGCATAAAAGTAAATACATAAAAGTAAAAGATAGGCCCTTCGCAGAGGGAAGCGGAGGTTTCCATGCGCTTATTTGTTTGCATGCTCAATCCCTTAGTGCAAGAGAACATCATGTTGTATTGCCCCATAAGATGACAACCTTTATTATGTAGTCTGTCGCTTTTATTTTTTGTCATCCAAGTTCGTACAATGCTCAATTTTCTCTTGCACTAAATGATCTCACATATTTAGAAGCAATTTTTATTGCCTTTTTGCGCCGATGACAACTTACTTGAGGGATCTTGCTCAATCCATAGGTAGGTATGGTGGACACTTGAAAAAGATTTGGGTTTAAGGGTTTTGGATGCACAAGTAGTATCTCTACTTGGTGTGGAATTTTTGACTAGCAAAGATAGGGGGCAAGCATCACATGTTAAAGGATCTATGACAATATGACTTCTATGTGAATATAAATATACATAAATCATTAAGTTGTATTTCTTGTCCAACGTCAACAATTTTGGCATATAATATTTTGATGAGGGCTCACAATCACAAAAGATTTCTAGGATAGTATATTTATATGTGAATCTTCTCTTCCCTTATTAATTCTTTCATGAGTTGCATCATTGACTAATGCTCTGTTTGTCAATCTCTAATAAAATTTCCTACTTATACTTTTCCTTATGTGGTGCTATCACCTACCATAGGATTAGATTGATTTATTTCCTTTTTTATTTATTTCTTCCTTTCTTATTTCTTTTATTTATTTGCAACATGAAAGTAAAGAAAGCAAAGCTCATACTAACTTTATTATATAACTTGCACACGATTAAGAGGATAGACCACTAAGCAGACTCTCAAATAAGAAAGGATCGAACTAACTTTATTTCATCTAAAGCAAAAAGATCGAACTAAGATAAGTGAAAGCAAAAAGATAGTGGGATGATACAATACCAGGGCACCTCCCCCAAGCTTGGCAGAAGCCAAAGGGAGTGCCCATACCCGATACTCAGTTCTCCTTTGGTGGTTGTCGGTGTCAAAACCGGCGGATCTCGGGTAGGGGGTCCCGAACTGTGCGTCTAGGCGGATGGTAACAGGAGACAAGGGACACGACGTTTTTACCCAGGTTCGGGCCCTCTTGATGGATGTAAAACCCTACTCCTGCTTGATTGATATTGATGATATGGGTAGTACAAGAGTGGATCTACCACGAGATCAAGGAGGCTAAACCCTAGAAGCTAGCCTATGGTATGATTGTTGTAATGGTTGTTCGTCCTACGGACTAAAACCCTCCAGTTTATATAGACACCGGGGAGGGCTAGGGTTACACAGAGTCGGTTACAATGGTAGGAGATCTACATATCCGTATTGCCAAGCTTGCCTTCCACGCCAAGGAAAGTCCCATCCGGACACGGGATGAAGTCTTCAATCTTGTATCTTCATAGTCTTGGAGTCCGGCTGACGATGATAGTCCGGCTGTCCGGACACCCCCTAGTCCAGGACTCCCTCAGTGGTGAAGAAGCTTCTTCCTCCTCCTCAGCCAACAGTGCTTGTGTTGTCATCGGGGATGGATTAATGGTAGCTTCCTTGCTTGATAAATCTGACCAGGAACAGCAAGAAAAGAGAATATAGGATTTCTTCGCGATACGGTGGTTAACTGGTTTGGGAAGTATATATAATTTTTTTTATCTTGCAGGACAAGTAAACGGAAGAAAAACATAATCTGGAAGGTGCCCCAGGTGGGCACCACCCACATGGGCGCGCCAGGAATGGTGTCTTATGCCCACCAGGGGACGTTTCCTGGGAGTTTCTTTATTTCCAAAATTCTAAAATATTCCAAAACTAACAAAACAATTTTTTTGCGGATTTTTCAGAGACCGTTTACTTGCAGTAACATGTACCTCCTTATTTCAACGATTCTGGGGTGTTCCGGAAGGACTCTTTTATGTGTTCTTCCGGTGTCAAAGTTTGGATAATATTACTTTCAACATTGATAGGCGTACCTGAGATATAATGCTTTATTCGTTGCCCGTTGACAACCTTCGGGTTAGTGCCTTCGAAATTATTTATTTTGATGGCTCTAGACCGGTAAACCTCCTCGATGACATATGGCCCTTCCCATTTCGAGAGGAGCTTTCCTGCAAAAAATCTAAAATGAGAGTTGTACAAAAGACCATATTCTATGACTTTGAACTCACGCTTTTGGATTCTTTTCATAAGCCTGGGTTCTCCATTCATCTAAAGAGCTAATATCAAATAACCTCTTTTCACCAGCAAGTTTGAAATCATAGTTGAGTTCTTTAATTTCCTAGTATGCTTTATGTTCTAACTCAAGAGGCAAATGACAAGCTTTTCCATAAACCATTTTATAAGGAGACATACCCATAGGATTTTTATATGTTGTTCTATAGGCCCAAAGTGCATCATCTAATTTCTTAGACCAATTCTTCTTGGACCTATTGACAGTCTTTTGAAAAATTAGTTTTATTTGCCTATTACTAAGTTCAACTTGACCACTAGACTGAGGATGATAAGGTGATGCAATTCTATGGTTGACATCATACTTGGCAAGCATTTTACGAAAAGCACCATGAATAAAGTGTGAACCACCATCAGTCATTAAATATCTAGGGACTCCAAACCTGAGGAAAATAACTTCCTTAAGCATTTTAATAGAGGTGTTGTGGTCAGCACTACTAGTTGGAATAGCTTCTACCCATTTAGTAACATAATCAACATCAACCAAAATATGTGTATACCCATTAGAGGAAGGAAAAGGTCCCATGTAATCAAATCCCCAAACATCAAATGGTTCAACAGCAAGTGAATTATTCATAGGCATTTCTTGGCGCTTACCAATATTACCTATTCTTTGGTATTCATCACAAGATGAGACAAACTTACGTGTATCCTTGAAGAGAGTAGGCCAATAAAATCCAGATTGCAATATCTTGTGAGCAGTTCTATCTCCAGCGTGATGCCCTCCATAAGCTTCGGAGTGACATTTCCGTAGGACTTATCCCTGTTCATGCTCAGGTACACAACGTCTAATAATACATGCTACGTCTGGAGCTTGCGTTGGTTTTCCTCGAAGAGGAGAGGATGATGCAGCAAAGTGTAGCGTAAGTATTTCCCTCATTTTTGAGAACCAAGGTATCAATCAAGTAGGAGGCTCCTCAAAAGTCCCACGCACCTACACAAACAACTAAGAACTCGCAACCAACGCAATAAAGGGGTTGTCAATCCCATCACGGCCACTTGCGAAAGTGAGATCTAATAAAGATAGTATGATAAGATAAATATATTTTTGGTATTTTATAATATAGATGCAAAAAGTAAAGATGCAAATAAAAGTAGATTGAAAGCAAATATGATAAGAGATAGACCCGGGGGCCATAGGTTTCACTAGAGGCTTCTCTCAAGATAGCATAAGTATTACGATGGGTGAACAAATTACTGTCGAGCAATTGACAGAAAAGCGCATAGTTATGAGATTATCTAGGCATGATCATGTATATAGGCATCACGTCCATAACAAGTAGACCGACTCCTGCATGCATCTACTAATATTACTCCACACATCGACCGACTCCTGCCTGCATCTAGAGTATTAAGTTCGTAAGAACAGAGTAACGCATTAAGCAAGATGACATGATGTAGAGGGATAAACACATGCAATATGATATAAACCCCATCTTGTTATCCTCGATGGCAACAATACAATACATGCCTTGCAACCCTTTCTATCACTGGGTAAGGACACCGTAAGATTGAACCCAAACCTAAGAACTTCTCCCATGGCAAGAAAAACCAATCTAGTAGGCCAAACCAAACTGATAATTCGAAGAGACTTGCAAAGATAACTCAATCATACATAAAAGAATTCAGAGAAGATTCAAATATTATTCATAGATAAACTTGATCATAAACCCACAATTCATCGGATCTCGATAAACACACCGCAAAAAGAGTTTACATCGAATAGATCTCCACAAGAGAGGGGGAGAACATTGTATTGAGATCCAAAAAGAGAGAAGAAGCCATCTAGCTAATAACTATGGACCCGTAGGTCTGTGGTAAACTACTCACAACTCATCGGAGGGGCAAGGATGTTGATGTAGAAGCCCTCCATGGTTGATTCCCCCTTCGGCAGAGTGCCGACGAAGGCTTCAAGATGAGATCTCGCGGATACAGAAGGTTACGGCGGTGGAAATTGTGTTTCGTGGTGCTCCTGGATGTTTTCGGGGTACGTAGGTATATATAGGAGGAAGAAGTACGCCGGTGGCCGCCCAAGGGGCCCATGAGACAAGGAGGCGCGCCCTACAGGGGGGGCGCCGCCCCCTATCTCGTGGGGCCCTCGGGAGCTTCTTGACTTGCACTCCAAGCTCTCCGGATCAGGTTCGTTCCAAAAATCACGCTCCCGAAGGTTTCATTCCGTTTGGACTCCATTTGATATACCTTTTCTTCGAAATACAGAAATAGGCAAAAAAACAGCAATATGGGCTGGGCCTCCGGTTAGTAGGTTAGTCCCAAAAATGATATAAATGTGTAAAATAAAGCCCATAAACATCCAAAAGGGGTAATATAATAGCATGGAACAATCAAAAATTATAGATACGTTGGAGACGTATCAATACCATCTACTCCTTCTTTATAAAGATGTGGGTCACCCCAAAAGTAATGTCTTAAATCATAGAAGAATTTTTTCTTTTGTTGGTATGTAAAGCTAGGAGGTAAATATTTAGCAACAATGTAATTAGCATAATCAGCATACCAAGGAGTACTATTAGCAACATTTATTGCAGATAACTGCTCATCAAGAAAACTATCATCAATAGGTAGTGGGTCAGCAAGCACATTTTCAAGCCTAGACAAGTTATCTGCTATGGGGTTCTCAGCTCATTTTCTATCCATAATATGTAAATCAAATTCTTGTAACAAGAGAACCCAACGAATAAGTCTTGGTTTAGCATCTTTCTTTTCCATAAGATATGTAAAAAGAATGGTTTGTGTGAACAGTTACCTTGGAATCAACAATATAAGGTCTGAATTTATCACAAGCAAACACTACTGCTAAAAATTCTTTTTTAGTAATAGCATAATTTCTTTGAGCACTGTCAAGAGTTTTACTAGCATAATGAATAACATTCAATTTCTTATCAACTCTTTGTCCTAGAACAGCACCAACAGCATAATCACTAGCATCATACATAATTTCAAAAGGCAAGTTCCAATCAGGTGGTTGAACAATTGGTGCAGCAATTAAGGCTTTCTTGAGTGTTTCAAAGGCTTCTAAATAATCATTATCAAAAACAAAAGGAACATCCTTTTGCAAAAGACTAGTGAGAGGCCTAGAAATTTTAGAGAAGTCTTTAATAAATCTCCTATAGAAACCAGCATGACCTAGGAAACTATGAATACCTTTGATGTCCTTAGGACATGTCATTTTCTCAATTACATCAACCTTAGCTTGGTCCACTTCAATACCTCTTTCAGAAATTTTAGGACCCAAGACAATGCCCTCATTAACCATAAAGTGGCACTTCTCCCAATTCAAGACAAGATTTGTTTGTTCACATCTCTGCAAAACTCGATCAAGATTGCTTAAACTATCATCAAAGGACTTCCCGTAAACAGAAAAGTCATCCATGAAAACCTCAACAATCTTTTCACAAAAGTCAGAGAATATAGCAGTCATACATCTTCAAAAGGTAGCAGGTGCATTACATAAACCGAAAGGCATACGTCTATAAGCAAACGTTCCAAAAGGACAAGTAAAAGTGGTCTTTTCTTGATCAAGATTGTAAAACAGGTATTTGTCAAAAGCAAGGGCATCCATCAAGGAAGCAAAAATGTGTGTGCTTAGATAGTCTTTCTTACATTTGATCAATAAAAGGCAGAGGGTAATGATCTTTTCTAGTAGCTTTATTTAATTTTCTATAATCAATTATAATTCTATAGACCGTGACAATTCTTTGTGGAATGAGCTCATTCTTATCATTAGGAACAACAGTAATACCTCCCTTCTTAGGGACACAATGAACATGACTTACCCATTTACTATCAGCTATAGGATAGATTATACCTGCTTCTAGAAGTTTTAATATTTCCGTTCTTACCACTTCTTTCATCTTCGGATTTAACCGACGTTGATGATCAACAACTGGTTTAGCATCAGGTTTCATATTAATTTAGTGCCGACATAGAGTGGGACTAATACCCTTTAAATCATCAAGAGTATACCCAATAGCTCGGTGCTTCCGTAGAACCTTCAATAATCTTTCTTCTTCATGTTATGAAAGGTTAGCACTGATAATAACAGGATATATCTTCTTTTCATAAAGATAAGCATATTTCAAAGTGTTTGGAAAAGGTTTGAATTCAAACACAGGGTCACCCTTAGGTGGAGGAGGACCTCCAAGAGTTTCAGTAGGCAAATTGTGTTTAAGGAGAGGACGTTGTTCAAAGAAGATCTTATCTATTTCATTTCTTTCATGCATTTGTAAATCATTCTCATGGTCTAGCAAGTATTGTTCTAAAGGATCAGTAGGTGGCACAACAATAGAAGGAAGACCAATTAATTCATCGTTACTAGGCAATTCTTTTTCATGATGATTTCTACTAAACTTGGAAAAACTAAACACGTGAGATTCATCACCAAAGCTAACACCGACAGTTTGTTTCTTACAATCTATTTTAGCACTGACTATGTTCAAGAAAGTTCTACCAAATATAATGGGACAAAATTTATCTTGTGGGGTGGTAAAAACAAGAAAATCAGTAGGGTATTTTATCTTCCCACAGAAGACTTCAACATCCCCAAGAATCCCAATGGGTGATATAGTATCCCTATTAGCAAGTTTAATAGTAACATATATGTCTTATATTTCAGCAGGTGCTATTTCATCTCTAGTTTCTTCATATAAGGAGTGGGGAATGGTACTCACACTAGCACCCATGTCATATAAACCATGATAACAGTGATCTCCTATTTTTACTGAAACAACAGGCATGCCAACAACTGGTCTATGTTTATCTTTCCCCTCAGGTTTGACAACTCTAGCAGCTTCTTCACAGAAGTAAATAACATGCCCATCCATATCTTCTTCCAAGAGATCTTTAACCATAGCAATGCTAGGTTCCACTTTAATTTGCTCATCAGGTTTAGGTGTTCTAACATAGCTTTTGTTAACCACAGTTGAAACTTTAGCATGTCCTTTTATCCTAACAGGGAAAGGTGGTTTCTCAATATAAGCAGAAGGAACAACTGGATCAACATTATAAAGTATAGTTTCTTCTTTAACTGGTACTGGTTATTTAATTTCATGTTTAATAGGTGGGTGATATTTAACCCACTTCTCTTTAGGAAGTTCAACATGAGTAGCAAATGATTCACAAAAGGAGGCTACTATACCAGAGTCAAGTCCATATTTAGTGCTAAACTTTTGAAAGGCATCGGTATCCATAAAAGAATTAACACAATCATACTTAAGCTTTATACCCGACTCTTTACCTTCCTCAAGTTCCCAATATTCAGAGTTGCATTTAATTGTTTTCAAAATATCCCACCAAAATTCAATAGTCTTCTTCATAAAAGAACCAGTACATGAAGTATCGAGCATGTTTTGATCATTACGAGGAAGCCGAGCATAAATATTCTGAATAATAATTTCTCTTGAGAGCTCATGATTGGGGCATGAATATAACATCGACTTTAGCCTCCCCCAAGATAGAGCGATACTTTCTCCTTGACGGGGCCAAAAATTATATATATAATTCCGATCACGATGAACTAGATGCATAGGATAATTTTTTTGATGGAACTCCAATTTCAAACGATTCCAATTCCATGATCCAATATCATCGCATAGCCTATACCATGCCAAAGCATTTCCCTTCAAACATAAAGGGAAAAACTTTTTCATCATTTCATCCTTGGGTAAACCTGCAAGCTTAAACAATCCAAAAATTTGATCCAGATGTATCAAGTGCATATCAGGATGTTTAGTTCCATCTCCTAGCAGTTGTTCTATCATACCCGAAGGGATTTTATATTCAATATTTTCAGTAGGTGCAGTAGGTTGAGGGATAACTAATTGTGGTTCCGTACGAGGTGAAGATACCCCGAACAAACCCCTCAAAGGATTGTTTTCCATAGTAACAAGTGACAATATATTTCAGCACACTATATAAATGTTTCCTTATGGAATTCCACTTACCAAAGGCGCTTCCCTCCCTGGCAACGGTGCCAGAAAATAGACTTGACGACCCACAAGTATAGGGAATCAATTGTAGCTCTTTTCGATAAGAGTGTTGAACCCAACGAGGAGTAGAAGGAAATGACAAGTAGTTTTCAGTAAGGTGATGTCTGCAAGTGCTGAAACTATAAGTAGCGAGTAGTTTGATAGCAAGGTAATTTGTAATGAGCAAGTAACGATAGTAACAATAAGTATGCAGAAAGGTAGCCCAATCCTTTTTAGACAAAGGACAGGCCAAAACGGTCTCTTATAACAAGCAAAGCGTTCTTGAGGGTACACAGGAATTTCATCTAGTTACATTTATCATGTTGGTTTGATTTGTGTTCGCTACTTTGATAATTTGATATGTGGGTGGACCGGTGCTTAGGTGCTGTTCTTACTTGAAAAAACCTCCTACTTATGATTAACCCTCCCGCAAACATCTGCAACTACGAGAAAAGTATTAAGAATAAATTCTAACCATAGCATTAAACTCTAGGATCCAATCGGTCCCTTACGGAATAGTGCATAAACTGGGGTTTAAGTTTCTATCACTCTCGCAACACATCATCTATTTACTACTCCACAATGCATTCCCTTGGGCCCAAATATGGTGAAGTGCCATGTAGTGTACATTCACATGACACCACTAAGGGAATCACAACATAAATACTATCAAAAATCAAACACATATCAAATTCACATGATTACTTGCAACATGATTTCTCCCCTGACCTCAAGAACAAAAGTAACTACTCACAAATAATCAACATGCTCATGATCAGAGGGGTATTAAATAGCATAATGGATCTGAACATATAATCTTCCACCACATAAGCCATATAGTAATCAACTACAAGATGTAATCAACACTACTAGTCGCCCCCTAGCACCAATCTATAGTTTCGGTAACAAGATTGAATACAAGAGATGAACTAGGGTTTGAGATGAGATGGTAATGGTGAAGATGTTGATGGAGATTGCCCTCCCCAAGATGGGAGAGTTGTTGGTGATGATGATGACGATGATTTCCCCTCCGGGAGGAAAGTTCCCCCGGCGAAATCGCTCCTTCGGAGGGCAAAAGTGCTCCTGCCCAAGTTCCGCCTCGGCACGACGGTGCTTCGTCCCGAATGTCCTCCCCTTATTTTTTTTCTTGGTAAAAATGACTTATATACCAGAAGATGGGCACTGGAGGTGGGCTGAGGAGGGCACAACCCACCGAGCGCGCTGGGCTCCTGGCGCACCAGTGGGTTGTGCCCACCGTGAGCCCCTCCGTAGTTATTTGCTCCAATATTCCATAAAAATTCTCCGTGAAGGCTCAGCTTGTTTGGAGTTGTGCAGAATAGGTAGCTTGACGTAGCTTTTTCAGGTCCAGATTTCCAGCTGCCAGAATTCTCCCTCTTGGTGTGTACCTTGCAAATTATGAGAGAAAAGGCATTAGAATTACTCCAAAAAGCATTATTATGGATAAAAACATTATAAATAACAGTAAGGATACATGATGCAAAATGGACGTATCACCCATCATTGGAATATACAAGCCAAGTTCTATAATGAAAAATTCCCACTAGTAATATATGAACGTGAGAAAATAGGAGACTCTCTATCATGAAGAACATGGTGCTACTTTGAAGCACAACTATGGAAAAGGATAGTAAAATTGTCCCTTCTTTCTTTTTCTCTCATTTTTTAATTTATTTCTTTTCTCTTTTGTTTTTGTTTTAGGCTCTTTGGCCTCTTTTTTGGGCGATTTGGCCTCTTTTTTTATTTATGTCTAGAGTCTCATCCCAACTTGTGAGGGAATCATAGTCTCCATCATCCTTTCCTCACACGGTACAATGCTCTAATAATGATGATCATCACACTTTTATTGACTTATAACTCAATAATTACAACTCGTTAATAGAACAAAATATGACTCTATATGGATGCCTCTGGCAGTGTACGAGGATGTGCAATGATCTAGCATAGCAAAGATATCAAAAAACTGACAAGCCACAAAAATATCATGCTAGCTATCTTACGATCATGCAAAGCAATATGACAATGAATGCTCGAGTCATGTATATGATGATGATGGAAGTTGTATGGTGCTACCTCTTGAGCTTGCATTGGTTTTCCCTTGAACAGGAAAGGGTGATGCAGCAAAGTAGCGGAAGTATTTCCCTTAGTTTTGAGAACCAAGGTATCAATCCAGTAGGAAACAATGCACAAGTCACTAAATACCTGCACAAACAATCAACAACTTACACCCAATGTGATAAAGGGGTTGGCAATCCCTTCATGGTCACTTGCAAAAGTGAGATCTGATAGAGATAGATAAACGGTAAAGTAAATATTTTTGGTATTTTTGGTTTATAGATTGGAAAGTAAAGATTGCAAAATAGTAGATCGGAAACTAGCAAGACGTAAACAAGATTCAATAATATGGAAAAGAGAACCGGGGGCCATAGATTTCACTAGTGGCTTCTCTCAAGATAGAAAATATTACGTGGGTGAACGAATTACTGCCGAGCAATTGATAGAAGAGCGCATAATTATGACGACATCTAAGGCGATGGTCATGAACATATGCATCACGTCTGTGTCAAGTAGACCGACTACTGCCTGCATCTACTACTATTACTCCACACATCCACTGCTATCCAGCATGCATCTAGAGTATTAAGTTCAAAAAGAACGGAGTAATGCATTAAGCAAGATCACATGATGTAGCGGAATTAACTCAAGCAATATGATGAAAACCCCATCTTGTTATCCTCGATTGCAACAATACAATACGTGCCTTGCTGCCCCTACTGTCACTAGGAAAGGACACCGCAAGATTGAACCCAAAGCTAAGCACTTCTCCCATTGCAAGAAAGACAATCTAGTAGGCCAAACTAAACCGATAATTCAAAGAGACTTACAAAGATATCAAATCATGCATATAAGAATTCAGAGAAGAACCAAATAATATTCATAGATAATCTTGATCATAAATACACAATTCGTCGGACCTCGGCAAACACACCACAAAATAGTATTACATTGAATAGATCTCCAAGAACATCAAGGAAAACATGGTTTTGATAATCTATTGGTTTGGTATACTCTCTTTCTTGCCATGTGTTGCTTAGCTTTGGGTTCAATCTTGCAAAGTTTTACCAAATGTAAAGGGTTGCAAGGCACGATTGTATTGTTGCCATCTACTCTGATAAAAAGATGGGGTTTATATCATATTGCATGAGTTTATCCTCTACATTATGTCATCTTGCTTAATGCTACTCGTTTTATGAACTTAATACTCTAGATGCAGAGTGTGAGTCGGTCGATGTGTGGAGTAATAGTAGTAGATGCAGGCAGGAGTCGGTGTACTTGTCATGGACGTGATGCCTATATACATGATCATGCCTAGATAATCTCATAATTACTCACTTTTCTATCAATTGCTCGACAGTAATTTGTTCACCCAACGTAATGCTTATGCTATCTTGAGAGAAGCCTCTAGTGAAACCTAAGGCCCCCAGGTCTATCTCTTACATATTTGCTCCCAATCTACTTTTATTTGCATCTTTACTTTTTGCATCTATATTATAAAATACCAAAAATATATTTATCTTATCATACTATCTCTATTAGATCTCACTTTTGCAAGTGGCCATGAAGGGATTGACAACCCCTTTATTGCCTTGGTTGCGAGTTCTTTGTTTGTTTGTGTAGGTGCGTGGGACTTTTGAGGAGCCTCCTACTAGATTGATACCTTGGTTCTCAAAAACTGAGGGAAATACTTACGCTACTATTGTTTCATCACCCTTTCCTCTTCAAGGAAAACCAACGCAAGCTCAAGATGTAGCAGGAAGTGATGGTGCACGAGGACGAGCTTCCTGGACAAGAATATCTCCGTACTCTTGTTGGTGATGCAAAGTTGAGGTTTGGATTTTGGCATCCGCTCTATTGTCGTGCTGCATCTCTTCGTCGGACAAAACTTAATTGTTTGTTTTTTCTACTACTTAGATATGTCTGTTTTAGTGCTTATCTTTCATTCAGGGCTTCAAACCTTAGGCACTCGATTGCAAAACAAAATTCAGAGAACCGATTGAATCCTAGACTTTCTCATAGTTATCAAGACCTGCAATCATTGTAGTCTCAACTCATATATGAGACTGATCATCTCATTCTACCTGTTCGGTCTTGCGGATTCCCAAGTTCCTTTTTTGATTCTGATGATTTTAATGTTAAATATGGCTCCTAATTGGATATAGATTTGTCTAAACGATTGGTGCAGCTGCAGATCATCTATATTGATTCTGGACACCGATTCTTGGTGCTGCTGCAGATCGTCCACATTGATTCTAAACGTCGATTCTACATTTACCCTTCGTATTACCATTTGCTAACTTATCCACCTCTCTCTCCCATGTTGTTTCTGAAGATCTTTTATGTGTCATGTCGACAAGGGCGTTTGATAAGAGATCCAAGCAGGCTGCATGTGAGGTGAATCAAGGTAATCTATATGATGTAGTCCATGATAAACTCCTCTCCTTCATGTTGTTTCTAGATATGTTATTTTTCAGTGAATTACTACTGAAGTATTGATTTAAGACTATTCTTGGTCATGTAAGAAAGCTGAGATTTATTTTGGCCATGTGATTTACGTAAACATATCCTGTGAACATTTTCATAGAAAGTTTCCCACATATCAAACTTTTTTATTCCTTCTACGCAGGAAGTTAGTAGAATATGCAGCCTCGATAGCAGAGGTTCGTGGATTTTATGCCAAGTGAGCCTCTTTTATTTTAACTAGTGGTTGGGGCCCGCCATTGCGGGCCTCTTGAGATAAAGCTATGGGCACCTCACCATCATGTCAAAAAAAATTAAAAGTATTCTCGTGTCACGTGGACATCACAACCATCTTAAAAGAAAGAAGAAAAAACCTAGACAAAAACTTCTCTCAAGAAAAAAAAAGTATCCCTACCATTTAAAAAACTCTAAAAAAATACTTTCTCACCGTGACCAACTAGCATGCGCCACATGGCATAGCTCGTTTGCCACCATTCTAGCGCCTCTTAATGGGTTTAATGCTTCAGTCCTAATGTAGCATTTTTCTAAGCTTTTGAGGAATACTATTGTTCTGTTTTCTGAGCTCTTGAGAATTTGCCTGCGCAAAAAAAGATCTATAACAATTGTCTTCTAATCCCAGTAATAGTTGTACAAATCATTTGTTCAATCCTAATTTTTTTTATGGGCGACGTAGACTGGATGAGAAAACATTTAATCAGAGGTTTGTTGCCTCCATCTTAAACACTGAAGGAATGGGGTTTCAGATCAGCAAGGCAAGAATAGCTTTATTGTTTCTCTGTTCTTTCCTTATTCTCACACAATAGAAAACCCGAATTTATTTCTTTTATACTTTATGTTTCTTAATGTTGTTAGACTAATACAGAAGAACAAAAAATAACTATTGATGTTTTGTCTGCCCAGCTAGCCGGCAAGTCAGATAAAATTGTTATCTGATATGGGAAAGTACTACTGTTTTACATAAGTGTTAATTTGGCAAGTCTGTTAGTTGATTACCTTACCTGAGGTTAAGAGGGTGAGTGGTTAGTGTAACCTCCTTTTGCACTTCTGACCAATTTTTTCTTCACATCATTTTGAAATTCTTAGTTTGTTTTTTTGAGTTATCCATATTGTACCCATGTCATGCTGAATGAACGTGCATGATGTGAGAGAGATAGATGGAAACTACCATTCTTCAGTGTCATTGTACATCATGTAGAGTTATATTTTGAAAATCACTTTTCCGATGTCTCATTAAGGTTGAGGCTTATATTGTTTAAGAATGTTGCTCACCAATTCACCATTGTTTTTGGCTCACCCAATTTATGTAACCGTGTGCAGAATTAGACTTAGCAACACAAACCAGATATATCGGTTCACTAAACTCACAGTTATCAGGGAGAAATAACATAAACTCTTCTGATACAAGCATTTTTTTCTTATTAAGTTTCCTATATCTGATCTACTTCACACATTATATAACTATGAAACTGCTAATAATTATTCACATCAGCATATCTGAATTCATCATGAGAACATGGTCTCTGTCTCTCTGACAATGTGTCATGATGATCTGGCTTATCTTAATGTTGTCAGACTGATACAGAAGAACTGAAAACTAACTACAGTATGGATGTAACAACGTACACGGCATAGCTCGACACCACGTAGAAAAGTCAAATGAGCACCCACGTCGTCTAGGTTGAATTCAAGTTTTGCCTCCATTTTATCGAGATCCCTGCTATTGTGGTGAGGTTTTAGAGATCAGAGTTGTTGTATCTATGCAAGTGAAGAGTACTCCATCTAAATTTGATTGTAGAACAAACAACACGTTTTAACTACATGCTTTTCAACTTCATGCAGGAGGGTGAGCGGATTAGTCGCCGATTAGTGCATTCACTGTTGTTGAATAAACTAGCTTCAGCTCTGATGCATGTGAACTGTGAGGTGATTGTGGTATAGGAATGATGAGATTCTGATGGTCTGTACCTGATTGCAAGGTTTGGGTATGAATTAAATTGGCGTCCAAACTTGGCAATTATCTTCTATGAATTTAGGCATTGTTCACACGTCATTTGAGTTAAACAGAAATATGCTTCTGAAATGCTCCAATTTGCTGCTTTTCACATTTTGAGAAGGTTGTTTATTTCGTATTCATCAGGTTATGTTAAAGCAGAAGGCATCGTGCTGATATTTTTAAGCCTTACATGATTTTGATACGTGGTTATTGGCCGTTTGACCTTGCACCAAAAACAAACACTCCTATGTCTTACTTAGAAGCAAAGGTGCATTAACTATTAACTGGTTGATATATGTTCCATGGTGGGTGGCATAGAAAACAAAGCTTCTTTGTAAGACATGATGTTCTGTTACTAGCAAAAAAGTGTTACATTCAAACAAAATAAAAACTGACTAGAGAACTGTTTGCTTCTACCATTCCTTTCAAGTTAAGGCAAAAATCATATTGGCATGTAGCTTGTGCTCTTGCAGAGTTCTTTTTGTTTTGCTTTTCTGTAATATTAAAGGCATATCGAATAATGAAATTGCAATAGTTATGATCCCTGGGCCCGACAAAAAACTGACGAGAGTATTAGGCGGTGGCAGGTATCAGGCTACAGCAGCCGAATTGCATGCCTTCTGATGAGGTATTGTGCTTTCACCTGGCATGCTTATATGGCCGTGTACCTTGTGTGCAAGTTTGCATTGCTATCTTGAATATTTTTCTCTGTCTTTCTACTCTGTGCTCAACTTCTGCTACAAGGTGGAGCAACGTTACAGTGCAAACATGAAGAAGGGGAAATTCCTCTTCATGGTGCTTGTGCTTGGGGCTATGCATTATTTATTTGCATTGAGCTTATACTTCCTTGTCCCAAGAAGGAGAAGGCTTCATGTCCCAAGAAGTAGAATATGTATAGACAGGCACCCATCGGGATGGACGATCAAGAAACCGAAGTCTGGGCCCTGTTAACTATGAAGCAAGTTGAGGCCAACATACATATGACAAATTGATGGGCCTGTTAGAGCGAACCCATGGTTGAAATTTGTCAAAAGATTGGGCGGTAAACTGAGTGGTAGTCTTAGTATCTTAATACATAACTTGCCTACTATGGGAATTGTGTTTATGTTGTTATGGGACTATAGAGTTATGATCTAAAAAAGAACTATGGAGTTGTGTGCAAAGAAAGGACATAATGTTTCTCAAATTGCCCTTTGTATCTCTATGTATTGCACTTTATCCTACAATGTCCATTGATACAACTCCCTGGCAAGCAAAAGACATGGTGCAGCCATCTGCGAATATGGAGATGATTGTGGTCCTCTCGACAACCAAGACAAAAAAGGTGCAAAAAAGAAGAAGCCGGGAACAGACAGCTAAAGTAAGCGTTAAGCTTATTTTCTGTGTGAGTTGGTTTATGTTTGGACCCTTCCTATGTTTGTTGTACGTGTATGGAGTTAACTACGATGAATGACGTGCTACCCTCCCTCCCCCTCAACACACACACTTTCTTTAGAGACGAAGGGATCATTTGCGTACCATTTATACTCACACAAATTATATGTGTATTATGTATTGACGAAGACGTGCATTGCACGTGCATGCTTACTAGTTACATACGTAGTTAACTACATTCTGTTGTAAGCCTCCTTATCTCAGCCCATCTATCTTTTCTGTCTTTTGTTTTTCTTCTCTTTCCTTTTTGCTCCTGGGCCAAATTTCCCACTAAGGCCCATAGCAGGCGATGGCCTTCTTCCTCCTCTGTACGTTCATCTGGAGCTGGAACAAAACAGAAACAGCCATGGCCTCCTCCTCTTTCTTTCCTCCTCACACTCAATTCCTTGTCCGTTTCACTTCGAGGTCTCCACAAAAAATGCGGAGAACATCATGACGAATCCATTCACTATAATTCACCCCGAGGAACCCCTCTCCATCCCACACCTCCCAGTCCACGAGCCCCTGTCCAAAGCCCTCCTACTCCCGAGCAATTGCTCGCCGGAGCCGAGCGTCGCCACCTTCTTCCGTTGAAGCTCGCCAGTCGCCACACCTCCGGTGAGTCTCTCGCGACTTCTTTTCTTCCTATGAATGCTGCACTTCCTTGCGGACCTCATTGATGTCTTAACTCCTTCAAATACGCAGCCGAAACGCGCCGTCCTCAAATACGTGACCAACCGGAGTTCGGCGAAACTCCAGCGGCTTCTCCACCGCCGCCCGAAAACAGGGCCGAGCTTCCATGGTGATCCTCGAGCCTGCCCCGGCCTCCTCTTCCCCGTCTCCTGCTCTAGCGACACCGGAGCCCTCTCCACCGGTGGATCCGAGCATCACCGAGCGCCGCCGCCGTCTTCTCCATCACCGGCAACCACAACTCCGGTGAGCATCTCCCCTCCACTTTTCTTGGCCATCAGATCTTGATCCAACAGACCGTAGGTCTCCTCTATTACTTAAACCACGAAGGGATATAAGCCACTTCGAACATGCCATGTGGCAGCCTAATTTTTATTCTCATTATTCATTTTTTCAGAAAAATATCCTGGAAATTGCTATCTCCCAAACCGTATGTCCGATTTCAAAAATTAAGATATCCCCGATTCATTGTAACCTATAGTTTTTTATAAAATTATAAAATCTCACTTTTGGGACATTAAAATTTAATTTTGATTTAAATATGAATTTTAGTAATTTTGCTATATCTTTTATTATGTAAATCATATAAAAGTATTTTGTATATTAAAGTTGGACCTTAGGACCTGACCTTTCTGTTAGAACTCATTGCATAAATTTTTAGCAATGTTTAGTTGATGTTTTAACATCAACATCTTAGTTTGACCTTCTTTGATGATCGTTTAATAACTTCGTTAAAATAAAATTTGTCTATAGGTTAAATCTATTAGATTGATCCGTAGGGAACCTCTCTGATCATTATGTATCATCACAAAACTTTGGAGTTACAAGATTACAAATTTAATTCTTTATCTTGAAACGCATGCCATACCCACTTCCGTTTAACCATGTCAAATATTCCGAACAACCCATTATGAAATTGTCGTAGAATCTTGCTTCACAACCCTCATTCTATCAAGTCATGATCTTCACTTTGTACCAATTTGATCCGACCCCGGAATATGATTTATGTCATATTTTCAATCAAGCTAACTTGGTCCTATCTCAACCCTACCACGTCATAGTAACTAGCTTAGTAATAGTAAAAACTAAATAGTTTGTATTGTGAATTTGTATCTTTTGTTTGAATCTTCACTTGCAATTGTTGTGTGTTTAATTATTTTCTTGTGTCGTTAGATATATCGTAAGGTGAAGGAGAGACGACTCGAAGTAGAATATATCAACTTCAAGAATCAGGCAAGTTGCAAATTGATCATGCCCTGACCTATATTTTCATACTATGCATATGTCTTTAATTTTTAACACTATGCATGTTTCATAAAAGTTTTGCAAAGTATTATTTTTTATTTAGAGCCATAAAGAATCACCGCCATGCTTGGTCGTGCTTGCACAAATGGGTGGGTTGAAAATCGAACAAGTTTTGAACAAATAAACTTGTCCTCTTTTGGGGCAATGTTTTGTGAAAACTTTTGAAAAACAAAAACTATATATTATTTTACTTCTACTCCCTGGGCGGAATGGTATGACGGGAGCGTCTACAAGTGATTGGCCCATCGGGGTCTTGTAGTGAATGCGCCCGACTGGGGTCTTGCACACAGGTTTTTGGTGGGGACCGCCGTCTAGGGGACCGAGATCTTCCATGTACAGTTTGATGTAGCTTCCTGTATAGCCACATGCTATTATGGCTATGGCTTAGCTTTTCCCTATTGGGAAACCCTTTATTCAGGTGCGACCATCGAAGAGGGGTTTTATTGCCAAGGGAGCGGGGCATCCTAGAACTAAATAAAGGGGGCCATTTGGAAAAGCTTCGTCACAATCTCCTCCCGGTCACACACCCAAGTGGTGTCACGATGCAAAGGGTTGAGTGTGTCATGTGGGGAACGTATATGACCTCTGCAGAGGGTTAAACCTAATCGATTAGCCGTGCTCCCGGTTACGGGAAATTTTGAGCAACTGAAGACTTGGACTGAAGAAGAATCTCCCCTCTCTTTTCTAAAAATATATGTTAAGGGTTTAAGTTGAGGATTGAGCACAGTGATTGTGTTTCACTTCAACCGGGATGTTTTAACAAATTTTTGAGAATGAGCACTGGTGCGTTTATCCAAGTGTCTCACTCCTACTTTATACTAAAAACTATTTTTATTTCAAAAGAAGTTTACAAAATTTAGTATAGGAGAAAATTGGCTTTATGCAAAGGAAACCTTCACCAATACTTACCCTGCATGTATAATTTGTTATACCTTCCTTTGCAACTTGCGAGTACATTCCACGTACTCACCTGCACCTGTCACATGCAGATCTTGACAGATTAAGAGACGATAGGGTTATGGTCTACACTCAACAAGCCAGTGGCGTTGATGGAGCCCTAACTTAGCGACTGCATATTATTCCGCTGTATTATGTGCGAGCATTGAGCTGTACCAATGGTATGTATTTGTTTAATTCTGGATGTACCATTGTAGTAAAATGATGTATGTTTTACTGATATTCATTCTTGTTACTGTGTGTGCTAGCTATGATCCAGGGATTGCATAGTAAGCACAGAGACTTGGATTTTTATCAAATTCGGGTTGTGACAATGTGCTTCACCATTTTGGCATCAGACCTCAAGACCTCGCTCCCAACTCAATTCAAAATTTGAGCCAATTCAAAGTGATCGGTGAAGTATATCTCCATATCGAGCCGTCTATCAGCTTCTTCCAAGAATCTATGTCAATCACCAGATAGAGTGCAAAAGAGGACCGTGTGTAGAAATTGTAGGAGTGACCATCCAATGGAGGAGAATGTCAGCCTTTCCTGTAATAGCACTCACAAGTCATCCTAAAGGTTGGCATAGGACCTGGTTTCACTGCAAAGATACTTCTTCTGAACAGCAAAGTCCTTTACCGGGTTATACACTGGACTGGCTAGATGCCTCAACAATCTTTCTGGGTTTTGCCTCCAAGGCTAAACGAAAGCTTTGGAACCACTATACAAAAATAAATGCTTTAATAGCTCACGATCTTACAGGGGTCTACTTGACTCGGTGTTGGATGAGCTGGCGGATCCAACACCTTAGCCTGAGAGGCCATCTCATGATTGACTATACCGGTGCGCCAAAATACGCTTTGCATTTTTGTTAGGTTGACTTGGCAGAGGCTGATCTCATAAAGGTCACCAAGAAGATATTGGGAAAGACCCGGGATAAAATCGGCCTTGTGGGCTTGCCCCCTTTCTTTGCAGGCAACCCGGCACCTCCAGTAACTCACCCTTTCATTATTTATATAAATCTGATTTTTGTTGTACTTAATGTGCCGACTTGTCGCTTTGTGCAGGAGAATTCTAAGTGGTGGAGAACTGGACCTCAAAATCCTACTCTGCCTAGGGATGAGGAGCCACAAGAAGATGAATTTGAGGTAGAAGAACTTGACTCTCTTGGCCGCCTTTTTAACAAACTTGCTGATGCCACCTCATCTCGGGAAAATACTAGAATCACTAGAGCCAGTGAAACTGAGGTAAACCCCTATTTTTCGACTTAGAACCACTTATGCAAAGAAGAAACCAAAATGCAGCCCGTAAGGTACCATTTTCGCACCTAAAAGGTTTTTTAGACAGAAACTTATCTTTGAAGAAAACACAGCATGAGGTCAGCTTGAAGAGGAAGACTCGGTCCAGCTCTAGGGAGTTGTCGGATGGTCTGTCATACCAGCCTTGCCCGCACCATGCGCGGACCCAAGAGAAAACAACCCGGCGCCGTCTTGCCTGAGGGCGGGTCAGATTAAAATTCCTGTTAATCGCTCTGACCCAGACTATCAGACGACTTCGCCATCTTCTGATGAATCATGCGCCAAGAAAATACCGCCTTTGAAAATCAACCCCGGGTAAGTAATCTTAAATTCTACTATTTCACATCTCATTTCCTTCCTTGCTGACCAGTTTTTTGTGTAAACCCAGGGCCAAGTCTTTTGTCAAAACAAAAATCGTGAGTCCCCTGCTGCCATGACAAAAACTGAGGAGGAAATCCCTTCTCATCACCTTGCGACTGTCTACTCGGAGATTCAGGTCAACCTGTCCTGTGAAGAAGAGTCGTCTTACCAGGACAACCCGGTGAGCCCTGTCTGCGCTTCCACTCCTATTGCGGATGAGGTAAATAAAGAAGCTTCAACAGATAACCCGATTTCTGTTGAGTCAGATACCAAGGCCCAGGATTACCTGGTTGTTACCCATGAACACCATGGCTCAGTTCGTGAACCTTCAACGGCCTTGGCAAAAATAATGGCGAAAAATGAGTCGCCAAGTAAGGAGATGGGGAAGGTCAGTCTTCAGTCCCATGAAAATTTGGATGTAACTTCTCTACATCATGGCTTCTTGATCTAGCTATCTCAGAATTGGGAAACTGAAATTGTTATGATGAATACTTTGAAGAGAAAGTATGAGGTATGTCCTATTACTTCCTCCCTTTATATAGATGTATATATGTAGCCTCCAACTCATAAGTAGAGGAAGTAGTGAAATGCTTGAGACCTGCTGTAATGAAACTTTGGATAAATGTCTGGGTTGACCCATCTTTTGCAATATGCATCCGTAGCCCTCAAGGGCCGGGTCATTACAAAATAATGAGATGGAACTTATGTAGATATGTATCTTATGAAATTGAGCAATAGGTACCCCAAGGGTCGGCTCACCATTGTGTGATGGGTTGGGTCTTCAAGTATGTCTACATGTAAAATGACAATTCATTAGCCCCCAGGTGCCATGTTGTGCTTGCAGCTACAGGGGACTTGATATAAAAAAGGCCAAAAGTGACTAATATAGCCCCCAAGTGTCGGGTCGTGCGCCTGTAACGCCCCGGGACTTTCAAATTTGAATAATGTAGCCCCCAGTGCCGGGTCAATCGCTTGTGGCAACTTGGGACTACCAATAATGTGTCTGAAAAATGTCTAAGTGTTATGAACTGAAAGCTGGCAATAAAATTCGAATGCGTGCACCACAGCCTAGTCTAATTAACATGGATGTTTACTTCCCCAACGTCATCAGCCGATCAAAGTCTGATCGAGGTTAGTGTCCTTTCAACTTTCTCCATGCTGTCATATTACTTAGCAAAATCGGGGTACTTGTTCTGACTAATTGATCACTATTTAAGAAACCAATTGCGATTCATTTTCTAACTCTGTTCCTAGGCAGTATCAAATTCTATTTACCAAATTATGTGCACTATATATTCTTCTACCATGTTCGGAATAAATAATACCTTTCCACTTTTTAAGCAGGATATGTTGGATGCATAGTGGATGATCTGCATGTTACTAAGCGTACCAAATTTCACTGGAAAGACTTGAAGCATGTCATAAACTTTGTTCATAATCTGACAGAGATAGCACAGCGTATGAACGCTGGATTTTGGATGGGATTAATTATACCTATGGTGCACACGTTGAACAAGACCAATTGAGTGCACAAAACGCTGGTAAAAAGTCTTATTTTAATGTTGATGCTCATAAACTATATATATCTTCAACAATATGTTACAATTGGTTTTTATTATACATTTCAACAGAAATTGCCCGTTGTAGTTGTTCCTGGTTTGATTTCCCTGCGTGGTCGAATTACACTTGTGCCTGCTAATAACGCCAAAGTGATTGCAAGGTACTGCATTTCCCACGAAAATGGAACCATTCAAATTAACAAGTTCTTGCTTGTCGCGGCAATGCATCCATATTGGAAAATTGGAGACACTGTTCTACTCATGCCCTACCAAGGCACAGGAGGGCTCTTCCTTTTCATTGACGAGATGCCGAGTCATTGTGATCAAGCTGCTTCCAGCGGATACTTATGGTTGTTGGCCCTCAGCCTCTGAAAATGTGCTAGATGTTACTATGTTAAGTATGTAGATATGGATAATATGGTTGTTGGTCATTAGCCTCTTAAAATGTGATAGTTGTTACTATGTTAAGTATCTATATATGGACCATATGGTTGTAAAAACTGTGTTACGAAGATCCTCTTTTGTCAAATAGTGTAACCACTATATATATGTTACTCAAATGTTGTTAGCCAAGTTCTTAAATTTTCACGGAAAGTATTAGTATCGTACACAGTTCTTTGAGTTTAAGCGTGTGCCTGATGTCCAGAAGGCATTTGCATATTAACTGTCCATATTGCAAATTCACACACATGTTAACATAAGGAAACGTATGTGTAACTTACAAATCATCGCATGAGTACTCGTAGACGCATCGTATGCAAAAATCCTTGCCACCGCAAGCAACTAGTTTGCAGTTTCAAAGATTTTTATACACACGGAATCGCACACAAACTTACTGTATTAATCGTATGTGTTGTAATTTCTCATCACAAACAGTTCATCCGAGTCGGCTGTTTGCCACGTATCACACACATCTTGTTTACAGGTCTCGTTTGTGTTCTTTTGGCTCATCACAAACAGTTCATCCATGTGAACTGTATGCCGCATATCACAGACATCTTGTTAAGTTGAACCATTTCTGTTGTGTTACTTAATCAAAAATAGTTCGTCTGAGTGAACCGTATGTCGTATATCACACACACCTTGATCTGGCTAACCGTTTCTGTTGCACTCCCTAATAGCAAATAGTTCATCGGAGCGAACTGTATGCCGTATATCGCACACACATTGATATGGCTACACATTTCTGTTGTTTTGCCTCATCGCAAACTGTTCGAATGGACTAACCATGTGCCCTGCATCGCAGACATAACTGAAGTGTGAACCGTGTTTGATGGCTCCGCCATCGCAAACGTTTTGCACATTTTTTGGCGGTTCTTTTACACCACCTCTGCGATTAATGCATCGCACATAGTTTCGTGAAAGGGTCTCTGATCGTAGTGTCGCGTTAGCACCATCCTACAGTAGTGATGCAACGCTTATGTCAAAAGGCTTTGGCCTGATAAGCACGAACACAAAGCGGAGAAGTGCGTCTTCATAGGATACCCTAAAGAAACTATTGGGTATACCTTCTACCACAGATCTGAAGCCAAAATCTTTGTTGCTTAGAATGGGTCCTTTCTAGAGAAGGAGTTTAAAGAAGTGAGTGGGAGGAAAGTATAACTTGATGAGGTAGTTGTACCTTCTCTTGAATTGGAAAGTAGCACATCAAAGAAAACTGTTCCCGTGAAGTATATCCCAACCAGAGAGGAAGCAAATGATAGTGATCATGAAACTTCAGATAAAGTTACTACTGAACCTCGTAGGTCGACTAGAACACTTCCGCACCAGAGTGGTACGGTAATCTTGTCCTGGAAGTCATGTTGTTGGACACCGGCAAACCTACGAACTATGAAGAAGCTATGATGAACCCAAATTCCAACAAATGCACTACTAGGGAAAACCCTAGTAGTAGGGCGGGTTTTGATGCTATCAGCAGCGCGAGTAGCCGCACTACTACTACGGCGCTACAGCTACTACTATTGACTATATCAGCAGCGCTTTTCTGGAACGCGCTACTATTAAGTACCTGTAGCACTTTCCTATCCCCACCCTACTGTTGTATCTTTCATCATTTATTCCTGCTTCCTACCCCGTTTCAATAAACTGCAATTTCACATATACTAGATAACAATACAATAAACTACAATTTCACATATACCAGATAACAATATCATTAACCACAATACCATATAGTCATAAAGTATCATAAAGCATTATCGGTACAAGGTAGTACTAGATAACAATTTCATATATAGTCAACATGCATCCTCACACACATATGATAAGTAGTACTAGGTAGTCATACAGCCACACACACATATGTAATTCTAGATGATCTTGACGATGATCATCCTCCTCAAGCCTGGGTGGTGGGTGTTCCTAATAGTAATTGGGATGGCCTGTCCAACATGAAGATTCTTGCCAACGAGGAATCTCTTCCACCCAACCGAGTTTAAGTGTGTGCGAACGTCCGTGTCGGTGCTGTAAGTACAGGTGGTGACGGAGCCCCTTGCGGTAAGGCATATTTCAGCTGAGCCTTCTTCATCAGGCTCGATACACAACTCACAGATAGGCTCTTTGGCAATTTCTGAATAAGAAAAACATATCAATTAATAAGTAGCCTCGCACAAACTCTTGCAAATATATGTCTACTAAGTATAGACTTCTACACTATCAAAAGACACAGTACTACACATTTCTACTAAGCATAAATTCTACTAATAAGTATATATGGATTGTCTACACTATTAATAGTTCCTTGGATTCTACACTAATAAGCATGTGATCGGACTCTACACTAAAGCATATCAATAAAGCATACATATATCATCAAATTACTACAATTAGTATAACATACCATATCATGTCGATCGACCATGGTACTTGTCAGGCAGGTCACGAATGGCACCCCGACAAAGTCATCACGTTGCGGAATTATGTCCCGTAGGTTGCACACCTCCTCCTCGCTCAGCCTCATTCTTTGAGCTATGATGGCTTCATGAAGTGGGTCCTCATCATCTTCATCGAGTGAGTCCTCATCATCTTCATCATCTTCATCATTGTTGATATAAATGATGGCCAGCTTGGGTCTTTCTGCTCTGAAGGAGAAGCTGATCAACTCACCACCAGTAACACGCATGCGGGCGAGGAAATGGGCCCATCAATCCCCTCCAATCTGCGACATATTGCGTCCTTTCTTGACCTCCATAGTGTAGGGCCCCCTAGGAGCCTCAAAGGTCACAATGCCTCCTGTCAGCTTGTTGAATTTCAACCTCACATTGCATGGGACGATCTGTGTAAAAAAAGCAAAATGACACAA
This sequence comes from Aegilops speltoides, assembly GCA_021437245.1. Lineage (NCBI taxonomy): Eukaryota > Viridiplantae > Streptophyta > Magnoliopsida > Poales > Poaceae > Aegilops > Aegilops speltoides. The sequence continues at coordinate 317,226,994 of CM038145.1, read as the reverse complement.
TGCATTAATGCCAACACTAAAAACAAAATAGTTGTTACATTTCATATAATTTCTTACCGTCGCATGACGAAAACTCGGCTGGAAGTAGATGTCGAACAGCTTGCCAGTTGCAAGGCTGCTGGCGCACCTTGACTTGCACTGTCGACATGGTGGTGGTGGTGGTCGCGCCATTTTCCTAAAGCAATATGAGCAAAGATGAATGATCCACTTCACAGGAAAGGAAAACAATAACATAAAGTTCTATATGCATCGATCTTAATCGGAAAACAGAATATTCAGGCCTAGTAACTAAAATTAACATATAAGATGATATGAGGTTAGCAACAGACATTACATATAACAGGAACTGCCATATAACAAAAATAGTGGTACACCAACTTCAATATAGCATAAAAAACAACTACTGTGAGGAACACAAAAACCCTAGAAACTATCCTATATCAAAGTGTTATATGTGACCATAGGCTTATATCAACTGGAAACTATCAACTATGTCTAAATTTTTACTAATCAGTTAATCATATCAACTAAAAACTATCAACTATGTCTAAATTTTTACTAATCAGTTAACCATATCAACTAAAAACTAGCAACTATCATATCTCTCTCTCTCTAAATGTTTCATATCAACTAGCCTACTAAATCAACTAAATCCAAATGTTCTAAATCAACTAAATCAATTAGACTACTAAATCAACTAAATGTTCTAAATGTAGCAAGGAGGAGGGGTTGTGGATGGAGGAGGGAGGAGGGAGAAGGAGGGGCGACTTGAGGAGGGAGGAGGAAGGAGGACGGAGGAGGAAGGCGGAGTGAGGAGGGGCCGGACGGCGGCGAATGGAAGAGTGGAGGGAGGACGGATCTAGGAGGAGGGGGCGGGGAGGAGGGCGGCCGGTGAAGGATTACCAAGTCCAGGAAGGAGGAGGAGGTGGCGGCGGTGGAAAGGGAGGAGGGGTAGGCGACGGCGGCAGGCGGGGGCGAGCGCGGGTGCGGGGCAAATGAGGGGGAGATCAAGTGAGTGTGAGTGTGAGTGGATATAGGAGAATGAGGGGCGGCCATTTGGTGAAGATAGAATGGCTTAGCAGTAGCGAGCTATAGAGAAATGCGCTACTATTGAACGACCTAATAGTAGTGCGGTTCAGCCAAAACGCGCTACTGCTATGTGTAAACATGTAAAAAATATACATCAAAAATACATTGATCATCAATGATCTTTTTGTGTACAATCTGAATTGTCAATATGAGTCCTCACCGGTTTAGAAACCGAAGAAGACTCATATTGCGGCCACAAATTCTACACATAAAGTTCAATGAAGACCAAGTGGATGTGATATTTTGAGAAGTAACATATTTAAGGTGGTAAAAACCCTGTTCACGGAACGAGGTGGGACTAAATTTTTGTAGTAAACTTAGCAGTAGCGAGTATTGAGAGAAGGCACTACTGCTATGTTCTGTATTAGTAGCGCTCTTTGTATTAACATGTTGCTACTATAACTAGCTTGGCGGCGGGGTCGTGGCAATTATAGCAGCAGCGCGGCTTATTGGGGCAGCGCTACTACTAAATTTGTTTTAGCAGCGTGTAATGTTAGAGCGCACTACAGCTAAGTAGCAGTAGCACCTTTTTTAAAGCGCGCTGCTGGTAAGATTCTGTGTATAGGCTTTTCCGTAGTAGTGATGGCTTGAGGCCATGAAATCTGAGATAGGATCCATGTATGAGAACAAAGTGTGGACTTTGGTGGACTTGCCCGATGATCGGCAAGCCATTGAGAATAAATGGATCTTCAAGAGGAAGTCAGACGGTGATGGTGATATCACTATCTACAAAGCTCGACCTATCGCAAAAGTTTTTCGACAAGTTCAAGGTGTTGACTACGATGAGACCTTCTTACCCGTAGCGATGCATAAGTCTGTCAGAATCATGTTAGCAATTGCCGCATTTTATGGTTATGAAATCTAGCAAATGGACGTCAAAACTGCATTCCTTAACGGGTTTCTTAATGACGAGTTGTATATGATGCAACCAGGAGGTTTTGTCCATCCTAAGGGTGCTAACAAAGTGTGCAAGCTCCAGCTATCCATCTATGGACTGGTGCAAGCATCTCGGAGATGGAATATACGCTTTGATGAGGTGGTCAAAGCATTTGGTTTTATACAGACTTATGGTGAAGCTTGTATTTACGAGAAAGTGAGTGGGAGCTCTGTAGCATTTCTGATATTATATGTGGATGACATATTGCCGATTGGAAATGATATTGAAGTTTTGGATAGCATAAAAGGATTTTGAATAAGAATTTTTCAATGAAAGACCTCGGTGAAGCTGCTTACATATTGGGCATCAAAATCTATAGAGATAGAACAAGATGCCTAATAGGACTTTCACAAAGCACATACCTTGACAAAGTACTGAACAAGTTAAAAATGGATCAGTCAAAGAAAGGGTTCTTGCCTGTATGCAAGGTGTGAAGTTGAGTAAGACTCAAAGCCCGACCACGGCAGAAGATAGAGAGATAATGAAAGTCAATCCCTATGCCTTAGCCATAGGATCTATAATGTATGCCATGTTGTGTACCATACCTGATGTGTGCCTGGCCATAGTTCTGGCAAGGAGGTACCAATGTGATCCAGGAGTGGATCACTAGACAGCGGTCAGGATATCCTAAAGTACCTGAAGAGGACTAAGGAAATGTTTCTCGATTATGGAGATGATAAAGAGTTCATCGTAAAGGGTTACGATGATGCAAGCTTTGACACCGATCTGGATGACTCTGGGTCTCAATCTGGATACGTATTGAATGTGGGAGCAATTAGCTAGAGTAGCTCCATGCAGAGCATTGTAGAGATAGATATTTGCAAAGTACACACGGATCTGAATGTTGCAGACCCGTTGACTAAAACCTCTCTCACAAGCAAAACATGTTCAAACCCCAAAACTCATTGGGTGTTAATCACATGGCAATGTGAACAAGATTGTTGACTCTAGTGCAAGTGGGAGACTGTTGAAAATATGCCCTAGAGGCAATAATAAAATGGTTATTATCGTATTTCATGTTCATGATAAAACTTTATTATTCATGCTAGAATTGTATTGATCGGAAACTTAAATACGTGTGTGAATAGATAAACAAATACCAGGTCCCTAGCAAGCCTCTACTAGACTAGCTCATTGATCAAATGATGGTTAAGGTTTCCTGACCATAGACATGAGTTGTCATTTGATAACGGGATCACATCATTCTCCTAATGATGTGATGGACTAGACCCAACCGTAAGCTTAGCATCAGATCGTTTTAGTTATCTGCTCTAGCTTTCTTCACACTACTAGGGAAAACCATATACACAGAATCTTAGCAGTAGCACGGTTCAGGGGGAGGTGCTACTGTTAATTAATTAGCAGCAGTGTGGGAGAAAACCGCGCGCTACTGCCACTGACTTAACAGTAGCGCGGCTCGGTGGAACCACGCTGCTACTAAAATTGACCGACAGTTCCCGCCACCCTAGGTTTAGCAGTAGCGCGGTCTTTATGGCAGCGCTAATGATAAAGTCATAGTAATAGCGTGCTTTTTTGGGACGCGCTACTGCTAATTGTCTCTACTTTTTAAACTGACCATAGAGCGGGCCCCACTTAGCAGTAGCGCGTGAGGCTTAAGCGTGCTGCTGCTATGTTAATAGCAGTAGCGTGGTTTATGACCGGTGCTACTGCTAAGCTGCAGCATATACCACCTTTTTGTGTCTTCCTCCCCAACCCCATCCGCTTTTCCTCACTTTCCCCTACCTCTCCCACCTCCTCTCTCCCTCACTTTGCTTCTTCCTCACTACTTCTCCCCCATTACTCTCCTTCTTCTACCTACCTTTCTCTCTCTTTATTACTCCTAGCTAACTTACACCACCTCCATTAATGCATATCCTTTCTCTTTTTCCTCCACCTCCACTAGATAAAGTCATCTCCTTCCCCAACTAGCTTGGTAGATCTACCCATTTAATGAAGTGACCTATGTACCTCCCTAACTAGATCTAGCCATCTCAAGAAGTAAGCTTTGTCCACTTTTGATCATTCCCTAGGTGTGTGGTGACACCGATCGACATCATCATCACCGTGCTCGATCTCGAGATAGAGGTGATTAAAAAATTGTGCTTTTGCAAGAATGGAAATATGTTTATGTGTGTGATATAACATAATCGCGTGATATGATGGAAATTGTGTGTGTGGCTTAAGTTGCCGCCAAATTGTGCTTGAGTTGCCTATGTTTTGCCGAAATGTCGATTTATTTCCGTTTCCGTGAATTTCGTGCAAACTCTATATGTCCTATTTTTAGGGAAGGTCATGTCGAATTTTTGTATGACCTTGATGCATGCACACATTTTTTATAATCAATTTGTTTATTATTACCGTGCAGGCATTCATGATGGTCAGTGGAACGATGGTGGACAGGTGGTTGCGGTCGGCGATGCAGGACATGAAAGAAAATAACCTGACAGAGGTTTTATGTCCGTGTCGAAGATGCAAAGGAATAATTTTGCTCGATCCCTATGACGAATCTCGTGTCGACGCGCACCTGCTCATGACTGGTTTCATGGATGGCTATACTCGGTGGATAAGTGAATAGGAGGATGATGATGTTGAGGACACCGACGGGGCAGGCAATGACGACACGGGGCAATACGAAGAGATGATCGATAATGGCGGCAGGAAGAGACCGGACATGGCGGCGGAGAAGGGGTTGGACATGGCAGAGGAGAAGGGCCAGACATGGCGGCAGAGAAGGGGAGGACATGGAGGAGGAGAGAACATGGACTCCACGCTGCAGAGTTCGTCGGTACTAAGTTCAATCGTGCGGGACCCTCATGTTCAAGCACTACTTTACAAGGACACGAGTACTGAGAGAGCTGCTTCTAGAGAGGAGGCTAAGCTGCAGCAACTGGTGGTAGACTCGAACACACCATTGTATGATGGTTGCAATCCTGAGGTGACCCGCTTGAGTTTCACACTCCAGCTCCTGAAGACGAAGGCTAAAACAAATGGACCGACACTAGCCTTGATGAGCATCTCAAGTACCTAAAGGATGTTCTTCCCACGGGGAATCAATGTCCTACTAGTGTGGATGAGTCCAAGAAGTTCGTGTGTCCTCTTGATCTGCCGCATGTTAGATACCATGCATGCATCAACGATTGCATAGTTTATCGGAAGGAGCACGCAGAAAAAACAAGCTGTCCGATGTGCAATGCTTCTCAATACAAGAAGGATGGGAAGAAATCTCCCCAGAAAGTGGTATGGTACTTACCGATCACTCCCCGTCTCCAGCGGTATTTCATAGATCACAAGGAAGCAAAGCTCATGCGCTGGCATGCGAAGAGGAAGAAGCCCGACGATCGAGATGATCCGAAGCTGAGGCACGTCAAGGATGGAAGCTAGTGGAGAGCGTTGAATGGCTTCTATCGGTATTTCAAATGTGATGCAAGGAACATCGTGCTCGGCCCGTGTGCCGATGGCATGAATCTGTTTGGCAACCAGAACACCAACCGTAGCACATGGCCCATGTTTGTATGGATGGACAACCTCCCCCCTGGTTGTGCATGAAGTCGAAGTACATTCACATCAGCATGCTGATTCAAGGGCCGAAACAACTGGGAAATAATATTAATCTATATCTGGGGCTACTTCCAGAGGAGTTAGACACGTTATGGAAAACATAGGCCAAGACATGGGACGCTAGCAAAGGGGAGTATTTCTACATGAGAGTCGCGCTGATCATGACGGTGCACGACTATCTCGGTTACGGATATGTCACAGGCCAGGTGTGCCATGGATATTGCGGATGCACGCGGTGCATGGATGATACAACGTCTCAGCAGCTAACATCAAGGAAAGAGGGTGGGTCTGGGAAAATCGTGTACATGGGGCATCGAAGATGGCTCGAGAAGGACGGCCCATGGAGAAACCGTGAAGATCTATTCAATGGTCACGCTGAGCATCAAGGACCTCCACGTAAGCGGAGTGGCGCCAAAATCGATGAGCTGTTGAAAAACTGGGAACAGTGCCTCGTGGCGGGAAAGACGATGCAAAAGGCACCGGAGCCGCTGCTGAAGGTATGGAAGACGAGGTATGTGTTCTGGGACTTGGAGTACTGGCACAAACTTGACACACCTAATTGCCTGGATCAAATGCATATCTGTAAGGGTGTCCTTGAGAGCTTGCTCGCGACATTGATGAACATGCCGAATAAGACTAAGGTTGGGCCGAAGGCAAGAAAAGACTTGCAAGATTTGGAAATTAGGGAAGATCTGCACATGCCGCCCCGTAAAAAGTTAGATGAGACAGAGACGGAGACAGAGGCATAGGAGAAGAAGGTCAAAAAACTAAAGGAAGAGGATTATTGCCCCCCTTCTTGCTTCACCTTAAGTCCTGCTGAGATCGATCAATTCTTTAAGTGCCTTACCGGAGTCAAAGTTAGTTCCGGTTACTATGGCAAGATAAGCAGATATCTAGACACGAACAAGAAAAGGTTCAGCGGGATGAAGTCCCGTGACTGTCATGTGATGATCACGCAGATACTACATGTTGCCCTTAGAGGGATAATGGACAAGCACGTCCGTGACACGCTTATTGGTCTCTGCAACTTCTTCGACATCATCTCTCAAAATCGATCAGTGTGAAGAAGCTCCGAAGGCTACAGGAAGAGATCGGTGTGATACTGAATGAGCTTGAGATGTACTTCCCACCCGCATTCTTTGACGTCATGGTGCATCTATGTGTCCATATTGTGGACGACATAATAGACCTGGGGCCGTCATTCCTGCACAACATGATGCCGTTTGAGAGGATGAATGGGATCATCAAAGGATTCGTTTGTAACATGTCCCGTCCGGATGGAAGCATCGTCCAGGGCTATCTGACACAAGGGTGCATCTCTTTCTGCGAGAATTTTCTATATGGCATGGACCAAACGCCTGATGTTTGTGTTGGTTTGCCCGTTAACAAGCACGATGGGAGGCTCGAAGGAGAAGGTCACTCCAACGGTCACCGGGAACTGCACGTGGCATACTCAGATCGACGCAATGACTTTGACAGAGCAAACTTGATAGTGCTACAACACCTAGACGAGGTAGATCCTTTCGTGGCACTGCATAAAGAAATTATCGCAGAGAAGTATCATGACCGGGGGGTATGCAGGATGGACGTTGAAGTTACTAGAGAGCACAACTCCACTTTCCTGCATTGGTTCAAAAAGCATATTATTGCTAATCCCACGGAAGAGGGCTCTAAGGACGGATCGCTCATATACACCTTAGCACATGGCCCCTCGCCCAACCTCGTCACCTATCAGGCATACGATATCAATGGATACACATTCTACACGGAGGCCAAAGATATGGACAGTGGTCATCAGAACTCAGGGGTGACGATGGAATGCATGACCGGTAGCGATAACGACTCAACTGAGAGATTTTACGGAAGGGTCGAGGAGATCTAGGAGCTTGACTACTCTGGACTGCACAACGCGATGATGTTCTGTGTTAGATGGGCTAAGAATGTCGACAGAGAAAACCGGTATTTCACTACCATGACTATACTCGACGCCAAGAGCACTGTCGTGAACTCTGTCACAAAAAATGAGCCATGGGAACACGCTAAGCACGTGACACGATGCTAATTCTTAACCAACCCGTTTAATCCCAGCCGTGTTGTCGTGAGGAGAGGCAAACGGAACATCATTGGAATGGATGGAGTCACCAACAAGAAAGACTATGACCAGTACGGCAACCCAATGAGGGAAGATGATGATGATGATGAAGTATACATCAAAAGAAGAATAAATACTACATTACCTAAAAAAGATCGTATTCCATGGAAAAGGAAAAGTCATAATGAGGGGCTCAATTATTCTTCAACGAACAAGAAGGGAAAGAAGCTCACTCAAAAATGAAAACGTCAACACTGAGGAACCGTACGTTATCCGTCAAATGATGTAATATATATGTTCCTATTTTGTGCACACACTTGGCCATTATGCATTGGTCAAATGATGTAATATATATGTTCCTATTTTGTATACATACCGTCAAATGATTCAATATATATCGCTTTAGTTATATACATTGTATCACTTTCCCTTCGTTCACTGCTCTCAGAAAAAAGGAAAAGAAAAGAAAAGAAAAGGGAGAGAGAAAGTAAAGGAAAAGAAAATAGGAGAAACAAACAGGAAAACTGCTACAGGTACTGGCTATAGTAGTAGCGCTTTATGCACAAAAGGGCTATAGCTACCTATAATAGCAGTAGCAATTTCTGTGTAAAAGCCCTATAACTAACTTAGCTATAGCGCGTTTTTACGGAACGCGCTACTGCTACCTCGACTTAACCCCCAAAATCCTCACTCTCTCTGCTTCTTCCCGCCTCTGCTTTCCCCCCAAATCCCCACTCGCTTCCCCGTGTAAGTAAATGGAGAACCTTGCCCTTGCCGATCCCTAGCTGCCCCCGACCACGGCGCTCGGCCCTGTCTCCCCCGACCCTGGCGACCCTCGATGTCGTGTCGTCTCCCCCGACCCTGCCTCTCCTCGATGTCACGCCGTCTCCCCCGACCCCATCTCTCTCTCTCTATGCCCTCTATAATCCCTCTCCCCTCCCCTCTTCTCTGCTATTTAGTGCTAGTTAGTATGAAATAGTATGAATCCTAGGCTATTTTTTAGTGTAAGAAAAAACAGAATTGATTATATAGGTTCCATGCATTTTTTAGTTAAAGCAATTGTTGTTATTTAAATTTTATAGTGATAGTTAGTTAACTAGAATTAGTATGAACCTAGGACAGATTAGTTAAAGCAAATGTTGCTATTTAATTTGTTTTAGTTAAAGCAATTGTTGCTATTTAAAAAACAGAATTTGAATTGGACGGATTAGTTAAAGCAATTGATGCTATTTAAATTTTTTAGTTAAAGCAATTGTTGCTATTTAAAAAATAGAATTTGAAGTGGACAGGTTAGTTTAAGCAACTGTTGCTATTTAATATATTGTGAAGAAAAATGACTTCTTGTATTTTTCTTGAAGTTCTATATTTTTATTCCTTTTATATGCAAATTTGAAGTGGACATGTGATATGTGGACATTTGATTTGGACATGTCATATTTGGAATTTGGACATGTTATTTGAACATGTGATGTGCAGGGTAAATGATCCAAGTGGACTATGTTTCGCCGGAATGTTGATTCATTTCTGTTCCGGTGAATTTCAGGCGCTCAATATGTCCACTTTTTAGCATAGGTCATGCCGAAATTTTCCGTGAATTTTAGCCTGCCTTATGCTAGAAAGTAGGCATATCGAGTGTCGGAAGTTGCTGGGAATGGAATTTCGGCAAACATAGATCTTTTCTGATGCCATTTCTCATTTTTTTATAGTTTTAGAATTAAACGAGGAGACTTAATCATAGGAAACATGTCAAACAACAAAGAAACCGGGCCTTCTGACCAAGATGCAGATGAGATGGATTATGATGGTGAACAACAATACCTCGACTTTTTGTCTGCTAAGCACAGTCAAGGTTTGCAGGTCGGCCTGGATGATGGTACTGACGCCGACATCAACACTGACGGCATCGGCACCAATGGCAGCGCCGAGACCGGCGGGGAAGGTACCGGCGGGGAAGGTACCAGCGGGGAAGATACCGACGCCGATGTCGCTACCGGAGAGAAGAAGAAAAAGAGGCAGAGGATACGAAAACCTAACAAACTCGGCATCGGCGTGCCGATGCCGAGACCGGTGGGGAAGGTACCGGCGTCAATGCCACTACCTGAGAGAAGAAACAAAAGAAGTAGAGGATACGAAAACGTAACAAAATCGGCATCGGAAGACTGGTGATCACAAAGATGGCACCTGGCAAGTTTGAGCCATTAGAGCCGGAAGAACCTCGCAAGTGCTATGGGAACCAAGTAGGATGCATCCTACGGGAATGCACGAGCATCAACAACAATGACTTAAGGAGTAAAGAACATTTGAGGCAGTTGCTCCTGACGAATTTGGGCAAGTGATTCAAGTTCCCCGACCAGGATTATAGCATAGAGCAACCATGGGATGATCCAAAGATGAAAAAGATTAACAATCATGCCATGGGCATGTTCAGCAATGATTTGGCCTCTTGGAAAGGGAGGGTGAAACGAGCTATTGAGGCTGAGGAACCCTTGTCCAAGATTCTGGAGGAAAATCCGACACTTACGGAAGAGGAGTTTGAAAAGTTCAAGGACACTTGCGCTACCGAGGCCGCCAAGGCTAAGGCTGCGAACTTCAAGAGCCTTCAGCAAAGGAACATGATGAAGCATCACCTCGGAAGTTGTGCTACCTTGGCAAAAGGCCCATATGGGATAAGGAGGACGCGGAACGTGAAACTGCGGGTCTCCCAGACCCCTTCGCAAAGTTCACCAACCCCTTGGAGCGTGACTTCATCAGGGCCCGCTAATAGTGGGACAAGAAAAAGAAGGTTTTTTACACGGACGAGATCACAAGGAGATTGATTAGATTACTTGTAATTATTCTTTTACCACCTTACATTTAGCTCCTGATCAAGCCGACTACACATTCGTAAATGGTTCACGTTCCTTCTGCAGGAGAAGCAACATCAGCTTGCAGCCGAAAGCCCTACTTCGCTGATGAGCCCAAGTGGGACACCCCTCTCAACCGGGCATTGAACGAACTTAAGGGACTCCCTTTGGGCTAGCGGCCGCAATATGGATGTGTGCACGGAGCCGGAGACGGCACCACGTGGAAGGTGTTTTACAACGAGGGACTGGAGGCCAAGAAGCACAAAAAGAAGTTTAGTCAGGCGGACATCAATGAGAAGGTGAAGCTTGCGGTCGAGAAAAAAAGCAGCTGAGGACGCACAAAAAGCAGCCAAGGAGAAACATGATTAGCTACAGCAGGCAGTAGATGTAGCTGTAAATGCCTGCAGAAATGATTTCACTACTAACTTGGTCCCGGCTATCATCAATTGGACGAAGGAAAATCCAGACAAGACGGTACATGATTTCCCCATGCCCAGTTTCATCGCGAGTAAATCCGTGAACAACACCACTGCACCATCACCTGCTCACGCAACTAGGCCTGCTCTCACACCCGCACCCGCACCCGCTCATAGCAGTCCATCCTCAGTCTCTGGCGCGCTAGGCGGGCCTTCGTCTTTGGCTGAGCTCGACGCCTTCATGGTAATTACATGTCGCACCAACATATATATCTAGAATATTCCATTTTTGTTGCCTTTCGGATGTTTTACGCCGCAGACGTGTGTTTGCAGGCCGACGAAACCCCGTGCACCATACTCTACTTGATCAAAGGCCAGAAGGTGGACGTGGGAAAGGGGGTGATAATGAAGCCCTTGCAACTCACGTTCCACAACCAGTCGATGCCTGCTGGCCACTTCAGGGTTAACTTGTCGAGTGTGAAATCAGGGCATGAGGATTTGCCTCCTCCATTACCGCTAGGGGGAGAGGACGACGAGACCCCGCTGTAGATTGGAAGCTGCAAGGGCTGGGTGCTGCTATGGCCGAAGAATCTTCTTCGTCTGGAGTCGGTCGAGAGCATAGCAATAACCACACATCAACAAGCATGTATGCATACCACCACCCTGCCTACGCAATTACCAGCTCCTGTAGTGCCGGGTGAGAGCGTCGGACGACATGATGAAGGGGGTCCAATTGTGGCTGATGTAATCGGCCCCATAGAACAAAGAATGGATGATGAGATGGAGGAGACGGAGGACCCAATGGGTTTCCTCAATACAGCGCCTATGACGATGACTTAGATATGATAAGTCAGCCTTATGACGAATCGGGCTACCAGCATGCTGATGAGGATATGGATGATCTGCCCGGGCAGGAACGTCCTAGCAGGGATTGCAAGAAGTCTCTCTTCATGAAATCCTCACAGGACACGCCTGAATATGCCGCCTCAACACAAGCTCAACTAGCCGGGGGTCGTACAATGCTTAGCCCGGCAACACTGGGGTAGGGGTTAAGGAAGGGTCTAGAAGGTGTGCCCAAGAAAAAGGAGAGGAAGAGACCGGGGAAGATAGGCCGAGCTACCTACAAACAAGCCAAAGCGCATAGCAGCCAGACGGTGGATTCTAAATAGCATGTACCAGTCAAAGGTGCGTCCATGTTCCATGTCACAAGCGAGCCGATGCTACCGCCGAAACCGCTGGAGGCACTATCAGGGGATCTCTGGAGACTGCACGACCATGTGTTGTCGACTAATAAAAGACTACTAGCCTCGAAGGATCCAGGATATCCGACATACGCGGCTCGTGTGCGTGAGGGGAAGTGCTACATCGACACATGGCTCATGGAGGTGTTCTTCCTGCGGTTTCACCATATCTTCGAGATGTTTCTGACAAGGCTGCTCGATTTTACAATCGTCCACCTTTTTGCGCTACATATGAGCTCTGTCATGAAGAGATAAGAAGTCTCGCAAATCTTTGTGGTGAATCCGTACTACATGCACAAGTCCTTCTTGAGTCTCGGCGACTTTGAGCGTGAAACTGCTAGGGAGTACCTCCGAAACTTGATGGTACAGAATAAGGACCACAAAATTGTCCTCCTGCCTTATCATCCAAAGTAAGTCAGTTCCGGACAACCCTTTCGTACATTTCAATCATTCCTTCTCGCTCATATGGAGAATAATTTGAGGTTTCTTTTCCCCCGCAGCAACGGCCGCGTCATCCTTATCGTTCTTTACCCACGAGTCTCCCACGTCGTGTATTTGGACCCTACCAGAATCTTCGAGACGAAGGACTACACCCACATAATGAATATTTTAGATGATGCTCTCCAAGGCTTCAGCATTAGGGGTGGCCACCTGTAGATCAGGAAACAAAAGAACAAGAAGACGAGTTTCGCACATAAAACTTACTTCTGCTGCATCCATGTCCCAAAACTAAGCAAGAAAGATGGATTCTATATCCTCCATCTCATGATTGAGTTCAGCACGGATCACCAAAAGCTTCGCATCACAAACAGAAACGATGATCATATCCACATGTGGGTAGAATCTCATGGAGAAGCGGATTATAAACTTAGAGATGACTTCTTTCGCATCCAAAGGGACATTGCGACGATCATCATGAAAGAAGTCGTCGATGAGAAGGGAATGTTCCACACGGCCCTATAACGCGAGTTGACGTCCGAACTCACATAGGCATGCAACGTCATGACCTCACGCCGTTCAAGAAGCTAGGGTCCATCCTCGATGATATAGAAGGATGGAACTTCTAGTGATTTATGATTCCGATGATGATGATATGTGTCGGTTGAACTTGTATACTTTCTGTAGCGATGAAACTTTGTGATGTCCACAGTCCCTGCCAAACTTGCCTAATGCTACTTTGTTAGTTTGGGTACGATGACCTGCGTATCTCTAGTTAATTAGTTTGTGTACTATATGTTGCATCTAGTTTCTAACCCTTTCTTTTTCGTGTTGCTCTAGTATATTTTGTTGCATATGATTGTACATTCTCTTGATGAAGATGCATCTCTAACAGGTACCTAGCTTCTTGATGGCGAAGAAGTAGTGCTATGTCGTGTACAAAGGGAAGGTTCCGGGGGTGTACGGCGAGTGGCCTAAGTGTCAGGCGCAAGTGAATGGGGTCTCGGGTGCCAGCCATAAAGGCTTCAAAAGCAGAGAAGAAGCAGAAGCTAGTTACTTGAGGTTCACGCTAGCGCGAGAGAGGACTCATAACCGCCGTCTCATGTACTGCATAGTTCCGCTCTCACTCATAGTGATAGCTCTTCTCGCGTATTTCATTGTTTAGATGGATGACGATGTAGTTGCAAGTATTCAAGACTTGTATCTCTATTTTCGAAATGATGACGAGAGACCACTTTCTGTTGGATGATGATTATGATGATGACCACCTTGTGTCGCTATGTATATGATATGATTACATTTGTATGTGTATGATATGCTAGAGATTATTGTATAAATCCCAAAACAAAAATCAGCAGCACAAAATGTGGAGCAGAAGAAAATTCAAAAACTAATAACAGTAGCGCGGGGTATGGCATTAGCAGTAGCAAGTTCTTAGCAGTAGCGCTCTTTCCACAAGGGCACTGCAGCTATTATCAGCAGCGCGTGTTGCACACAAACGCTGCTGCTATCCCTAGTTAGCAGTAGCACTGGTTAGGCCGCGCTACTGATAAGCATTAGCTGTAGCGGCGTATCAGTAGCGCGGCCACCCGCGCTACTGCTAGGATTTTCCCTAGTAGTGTCATGTCAAGTACTTGTTCCTTTCACCATGAGATCATGCAACTCCCGGATACCAGAGGAATACCTTGTGTGCTATCAAACGTCACTTAATAGCTGGGTGATCGTAAAGATGCTCTACAGGTATCTCCGAAGGTGTCTGTTGGGTTGGCATGGATCGACACTAGGATTTGTCACTCCGTTTGATGGAGAGGTATCTCTGGGCCCTCTCGGTAATACAAAATCATAGGAAGCTTGCAAGAAATGTGACTAAGGAGTTAGTCATGTGATCTTGTATTACAGAACGAGTAAAGATACTTGCCGATAACGACATTGAACTAGGTATGGAGATACCGACGATCGAATCCCGGTCAAGTAAGATATCGCCAGACAAAGGGAATTGCATACGGGATTAACCGAATCCTTGACATCGTGGTTCAACCGATAAAACATCTTCGTGGAATATGTAGGAACCAATATGGGCATCCACGTCCCGCTATTGGTTATTGACCGGAGAGGTGTCTCGGTCATGACTACATGATTCCCTAACCCACAGGGTCGCACGCTTAACATTCGTTGACGCTAGAGTAGTATTGGGATATTTGATGATTGGTACAGAATGTTGTTTGGAGCCCCGGATGAGATCCTGGGCGTCACGAGGAGTCTCGGAATGGTCGGGAGGTAAATATTTATATATGGAAAGTTTTTTTCAGGGTTCCGAAAAAAGTTTCAGTTTTTTCAGTATTGTACTGGGAAGCTTCCAAAAGGTTCCGGAAACTTCCAGAGGAGTACGGAAATCCACCAAGGGTTCCACCACATCCCAAGGATCAGCATGGGCTGAGGGGAGGCGCCATGGCCTTATTGGGCCAGGCGCACACAAGTCCCTCAAGGCCCATGCAGTTGGAAAAGGTGGAAACTCCACCTTTGCATGGAAAAGAAGGAGGACTAGGATTCCACCTCTTCCCCCCCTTGGCTACGCCCTAGGGTTTGGAGGGGCTGTTCCTGATGCCCCCCCCCACCTATATATAGAGGGGAGGGACTCCCTAAAAGGATACACCAAGCCCTTGGCACCTCTCTTTCCCTCGTTACTCTGTAGTTCCACCGCCTCGTCCCAGTGACGCTTAGCAAAGCGTTGTCGGTGCTCCACCACCACGTCGTCGTGTTAGTTGTGATCCCATGTACTTCTCCTCTCCCTCTTGCTGGATCAAGAAGGAGGAGACGTCATCGAGCCGCACGTGTGCTAAACTCGGAGGTGCCGTCCATTCGGCACTAGATCGGTTGGATCATGATCAGATTGCGAAGAGTACGACTACATCAACCGCGTTATATACGCTTCTGCTTAGAGATCTACAAGGGTATGTAGATGCTCTCCACCTCTCGTAGCTATGCATCTCCATGGATAGATACTGCGTGTGCGTAGAAATTTTTTGTTTTCCATGCAATGTTCCCCAACAAAAATAACCTTCGATATTAGCATTAATAAATACATTTAGGTGTATGTCAACATGATTCCAATTTTACCTCAATGTGAGTTTATTAAATAATCTATATTGCTTATTTAAAATAGTTGTTATTCATCTCTACTAAACTTGTTTATTTATAATTGATAGCTTATTTCTTTTCTTCACAAAATGAACGGAAGATAATAGAAAAAACCTACTACAGTTATGGCTCAGAGCTAACTTATGAGGAGAAGAATTCTCTTGCCTCCTTTGTTAATGTTGTTCTGACTTTTAAGAACATTCTGGAGATGGCCAAAATTATAGTGGATACGTGTCACTAGTCCATGAGTTGAATGGTGGTAACATTCGTGCAAATATCATGGTAAGATTTTTTTACTATTGTGTCACTAGCACGTCCATATTTTTCGTACATTCTTCTTAAGTAAACTACATCGCTAACTATGTTATTATTATGTTATTCAACAGAAACTCCAAATGATGTTGTGCCTCTCCAGTGATGTTTGTTGAAGGTCAGATGATAGTTGTTAATGTATAGCCAGGGACCGAAACTTTTTTATGTGCATACTTGACTTCTCAAACAGACGAAGGCCTCAAAATCGAAGGACGGACAAAAGTAGTGAATGAGCGCAGGCTACAAATTGGAGACCGATGTATCTCTATGCTGCATAATGGAGATGGAGGGGTTTTCTATTTTATGCTATTTTACCTAAGATAGAGGGGTAGGTCCTAACTAGTACTTGTTATGTGCTAGGAAGTTATTTACTTAGAATGAACAATTAGCTAGTAGTGGTCTAGAATGATGGTGAGTTATTATATGACTACATATGATGAGTTGTTTTATGACTACAATGATGATGAGTAGGCCGTAGTACTTGTCATGTGATAGAATGATGATGAGTTATTATATGACTATGAATGATGAGTTATTATATGACTACAATGATGGTGAGTTGTTATGTCATTATCATGATGATGAGTTGTTATATCATTGGGGTGAAAGAAACACGGATTAGATTAAAGTAGATGGATCCAAGTGACCAAGTTAAATTAGTAGGACAATATGATGTTGGGACGACACACAAGTGTCGACTAAAGGCAATGCCTATGAAGGAATCATCCTACTAATTCAACTTGGTCACTTGGATCCATCCACTTTAATATAATATATATTTCTTCCACAACCTCTTCATTGCTACTATATAAGAATTTGTATAACGGTGTATAAATACAGTATAAATATAAAGAAATGAAATATGCACGGTGCGGGGCAACAACCAGCGTTGCTGCTATTTAGCAGTAGCGTGGGTCCAACCCCACGCTGCTGCTAACACAAGTAGTAAGGGATCAGGCATGCGCTACTACTAACAATTAACTGTAGCAAACCAGCAGTAACACGGGCCCCCCACACTACTACTAGCCCATTACCCTGCGCTACAACTAGGGTTTTCCCTAGTAGTGGGTGCAATACTAGTAGACGGCGCACACATCGCCAATTTTCCCAAAGAAGTAATCGAGCCCCTCGCCACACCATAGCTTATGGGGTGGTCGGAAGCCTTGATCCCAGCAGTGTCCTCGAAGAGAGCAATGGAATGGTGGTCGATATGCTCCGGCCTCTCGAAGGAGAGCACATTTTCTTCATGCTCGATGGGGTCGTAGCGGGTGACGAGCCAGCGAACCACGACGTTCGGGAAGGAGATCAAAGCCAAAGCATGAGTTTGACAAGGAATCCCCTTGCTATGGTAATCAAGATTATGACAAGGTCTAGAGATCAGCTTATTCGGGCAAGATCAACCCTAAGTAAGGATGGCAATTTTATCCATGGACATGGATATCCATGGATATCCGACCCGAATGGATAGGGTTTGGATATGCTTTTGTGTCCATGGACGGCGCCCAAACCCGACCCGATTGTTCGTGGGTAGGGCATGGATATAATCTTGTACCCATGGATATACCCAAACCCGGCCCGATAGAATGACTTAATGGAAAAAAATCTGCTACCCCTGCCCCACATTCACATCTCCCATGGTAATTTTACACTTTTTTATCTAAAACATGCATAAGAAATTACATCGTAACTTTTATAACTTGACAGTCAATCCCCTTCAAAACATACTCCAACACCCCTTCCCTTATTTTTATCTCCTTAAATGACTCGTCATTCTCATATGTTAGAAAAATACTAAATGATCTTAGGTTGTTACTGGATGTTGATTTACCATAAGTGAAGCCTAGCCTGCCACGAGGTGAAGAATGGAAGAGTTTATGTTAATATTGTGTTAAGTCTTATTTATATGTCTCGACAGGACCCAATGGATATCCAGTGGATATGGATATCCATCGGATTTGGACATGGACATAATTTTTCACCCATGGAGTTTTTTCATGGGCGGGCAAAGACTGTCTTCATGGATATGGATATGGATTTGATATTGTTCAACCCGACCCAAACCCGACCCATTGCCATCCTTAGCGGTCAATAAGCCATGATGGCATACTTGGCATGTTCTTTGTGAGCAACATCATGGAGCCAACTCTAGTTTGCATCTCTATGAATCTCCTCACTTGCTTGCAAGTTATTTTTCCTAAGCCTTACCTTGTTAGCTTGCATGTGCAGTGTTAATTAAGGAACAACTAGTTTCAAGTCTAAAACTTATCAACCCCCTAAATTTTGCCATTTTTAGTAATTAAAAGGGAGAGAGTTGCCTGGTTAATTAACGAAAAACAATGTGAAAATTGCCACAACCCGCTGACTAAGCACACATAAAAGAGACATCACACACACCACTGAGGACTGTGGTCATTGCATCTAACCGTGTGCTTTTTGGTTCATTTCTTACTAATATATGTTTTAAGATGGAGCAAAAGCACACCATGTAACTGCAATCTACGACTATCTCGAAGGTTACCATTCGCCCATGTTAAAATACAGGCAATCAATTTGCGCATAACAAAATTCTTAGTTCGTGGCAGCAGCTGATATGAGATGCTTACTTTGGAAGGTAAAAAGATCGCATAAGTGCGATACTCAATAGATATTGTGATTGTGACCTATGAGGATGAATATATGAAGAGCTTTATTACCTCCATCGACCTATCAAGTCCAATACGTATTACTATATTAACCTCCATGTTGATAAAAGGGCTTCATAGATGATCGAAATATGTTGTCGCAGGCCTGTTTTCGAGACATTTACATGTAATGGCCACTAATAACATGGGGTCATTGCAAACGATCGTATACTTTTTGGTCCATTCCTTACTCTAATTTTTGAGACTAAGCAAATATTACCCAGCCTAACAACAACAACAACAACAACAACAACAACAACAACAACAACAATAACAACAACAAAAACAATAACAAAGGATTAATCTCTTAGATAGCTAGCTTATCTTTGCTTGCTGGGCGTCCAGTTCAACTTTTAAAAATTTTAAGAATGTGTTACATTTTTTTCTCTCGCGGCATGTTGGCTTTAACTTAATTTACTTGCAGGAGCAGCAGGAAAATGTCCCATTCATAAACTCGGGCATCCGATCTCGATCGTGCTGGAAGTGCATGCACCTTGCACACACCTTTGTTCTAGATAGGACAGACGAAAGCAAAGAGCCACCTCTTAGCTTTACGATGCTCATCGGACAACGATGTACACGATACAGTTTCAATAATGCAGGACCATCTGCTATGACCTAGTCCGCCTGCATCCTCCCATAGTCCATAGGCGAATCATCATTTCCTCGTCCACAACACGCACGAGATCTGCGACGTCTTTTTATATAGTTTGTGAAGATCGCAATCATTGTCGGTAGTACTGTTTTTCGTCTCGTCGTCTTCCCGAGGACGAAGCCCAAGGGTGCGTCCAACAAATCTGGCGTTTCTTGCTAGTAGTACATAGGTCATGGTATTTTGGCTTTCACGTGGTTAGTTGCTAATTTTTTGGTTGCCTCTAGATTCTTGCCAACTCCCCCACATTTCCTTCACGAATCATGCAAAAAAGAAAAAAGGCCAACAAAGCGCTAGCCAATTTTTTGGGTTGGCAAAAATTGGCAGGGCATGCTATCATGAACCAAACACACCCTAGTTCACCTGCGTGCATAGTCCACAGACGAATCATTTCATCGTCCAACACGCAGGAGATCTGCGGCGCCTTTGCACATACATCAAGATCGTGATCATTGCCGGCGGGGGGTCGTAAAGGCAGCCCACGAATGTCCGAGATCCACGACGGGTCACTGGATAGCTCCATCCATGGACGTAATACTGTTCTTCCACCCGAGCGTCCGTCCCACAACTCTGGCGACACGCGCACGCCGTCGCCGGCCACGCACTTGCTGACCTGTTCCGCTGAAGCTTCAACCACTCGTATGCTTCCCCGAAACAGGACTCGTCTCCTCTCATAAAAGAGAAAGATGCGTTGGACGCGACAGGGTTCGTCCTCGCCACCTTACGTACCGCCGGGACGGGACACAAGGTAAGGACGGGACGGCACCTCACCTCAGTCAGTGCAGCCAACGCCAACGCCCGGAGCCGTGCGTACCATGGGACGCGACGGCCGGCGACGAGACGTTTCGTTTGTCATCAGCTCAGCATCGCACTATTGTTTTCTTTTTTGATGGTAGCATCGCACTATTGTTAACCGTACCGTCGTGTGGGACAGCGGAATAACGTGAGCCAACCCCGGTTCTTATCAGAGGCGATCGACCGGGCTAAGTGCCAGGCACAGGGCTGTGGGCCTCCGGGTGGCATTGGCATTGGCAAAATGTGCGCCGACGTGGTCGGCGCACATAGCGGCGCCACGTCGTGCTGCTCGTGTTCACACATGGCGCGATCGATCGTCGATCGATTCGGATCGAGCGAGGCAGGATTGCTTCTCCCCAGCCTGAAAAGGTGGCGCGCGTGTCGCCAACATCTGATGTGACGGCGATGTTACTTGCCCCCGCCACTCCTGTCGCTCCCCTATGCGGAGCTACAAAAAGGTAGCGCGCGCATTGCCTCTCTCCCGGCTATGTTGTGGTAGAGCTCTTGTTCCTCGTCACAACGTACGTGCGCACGAGTGACTTCCTGCCCCTTGACTTGAAGTCTTGAACTGTTCCTGGAGAGGGGATGGCTGGCAGCATGGCTCCGCTGGGGGTGAAGAAGGAGAGGGCGGCGGAGTACAAGGGCCAAATGACGCTCGCCGTCGCCATGGCCTGCGTCGTCGCCGCCATCGGGGGCTCCATCTTCGGCTACGACATCGGGATCTCCGGTAGGTGCCCACTAGCTAGCTAGCTAGGTGCATGAACAATCATGCTGTTCTATCCTTTTTATTATTATATCTCGGTTGAGTCACTCACTTGGGGTTCGGTTATACTACGAGTGTGGCTACTTTTCTCTGCCGTGCTTGTTGCCATTGACCCTACAGGTGGAACCTATGGGTTGTTTCTAAGCCGAGCTCGAAACCTAACAGCATGTACAGTAGCAATTTCGCTCCAGCCTGAATTGTTGCTCCCGCCTCATACTGTTGTGATAACCTAAACCGAACACGCTTCTCACAGTCTCACAAGTCGGGGTCGGGCTGCTTGATTATTCTAGCTAGAAGAGGGAGCCTCTAGGCGAAGAGGAAACCCTAGCTACCGAATTTTACTCGGAGGCTGGATGCTACATCATACGAAGGCCGCCTCAAAGAGAAGAGATAGTGTTTAGAGGCATCCAGGCAGTAAAATAGGTACACATCGGATGTCTTATACTACTAGCAGGATCATCACGTAACGTTGTAGTGACCAGTAACTTTGATGCAAATCCATTCAAACTCTTGATCAGCATATGATTTTTTCCCATGAATAACACAAAATCAATCAAAAAGTGGACAACCCCGACCTCTGCATCATGATGCTATGCATACAACCATTTTTCATTAAGCGTAAAATAACTCCAAGTCATCGAGTGTCAAAGGTTTACAGCAAGACACGGCCACACCAGGCAGAAAAAAAATTACATAGTTCATTCACATAATCTGCTACTCGCACGCCATTCAAACCGATTGAACAAACCCAGTGCGACCATTTTCAAGCAGTTGCACCCGACGGCCATAAGCCCCCGCTCGTCCACACGCTATTGTGATGATCATGTACGGATTGAAGCCGTAGCTCTGAAGATAATCTACCAACGAAGAGAAAAGATAATTAGTTAAAAACACAATCATTTCGGCAATTCGAAATTGCGCAAAGAATGGCACAAACTCTCACTCGGGTGTGACCATTCAGATTATGGCAAATACAAAAACAACATTTAGTGTTGTCTCGCCAATTACATTTTGCAAGTTTACTTTGGTAAATATTACCTCCTCCTGCAATAACCACATGAAAACTTTTGATTTTAGAAGGGACCTTTTTCCCAAGATATGCTTTACGTAGAAAATAGGCCAAGAATCCGTATACGTATATATAGACTTAATAGTGAACATAGGTTCATAGTCGACCTTCATTGGAACATATTTGTCATCTAAGTTAGACTGATTAGCACCAACCTACTAGCTAAATGGGTCCACTTAGTCCATCTGTCACCAAGTGAAGCTCTACGAATTGAATATTCAATGGGTTTGTTCTTAGAACAGAGGCCACCGAGGCCACCTTTCTAAACATAATATTGTGAAGGACCGGGTATTAAAGAGCTACTAAAGTGTCACTAAACCAAGTATGTTGTCATAAACTCGTAGATTGGCCATCACCAACCTTTAAGGAAGCTCTCTTAAAAAAGAAAGACTTGACCTTCATCAAGCTCTTCAAACAGCGAATTGGTAGGTTTCACATCAACTTGGGATATCATTTTAGAATACATGTATTTGTTATGGAACAACTCTTGCCAAACATATTTCTCTTTAAGCAACTTATGCAGCCATTTGCAGAATAAGCTATTTTGAGGTTTTCAATGCCCAATCCACCTTGATCTTTAGGTGACACAATATGTATCATTAGCAAGTCTGTACTTTCGCTTCTAATGCTTGCATTGCCAGAAGAACCTAGACTGGTAGAAGTCTAGCCTTTTTAACCCCTCTTTAGGATATCTCCAACGCTGACCCACAAATTTGCTCCCGCATCCATCCACGGACAGGAGGGGACCAGCCCGCGAACACAGATGCAGGATCAGGCCATCCAATGTTATCCGCAAATACCCGCCTCTATTAATGATTTTCAAGAAATTAACTCCCCTAAATTAACCTTCCCCAATAGAAACTCCACCTTTTGCGTAGAAGTCAACCTTCCATCATTTGAATCAACCTTCAGGTATTAGAGGTACAATTATATAAAAATAATAATTCCCATAATTTGACATGCATCTGTGTCGGATTTCTTTCATACGTTAATCCAACGAGCTAATTGATATGTAGTAATTAACGGAGAGTAAGAAATATATGCTTTTAATGCAAAGTAATTAACAAACGAGGAAGAAATATGTGCCGAATCAAGGAAGAAATCTGCACTATTAAGGCAGAGCAATTAACGACGAGCTTAAACTGCTCTCGGCCCAAACCTGGACGTGGGGTACGTGGTGGCTTTTGATTGGCCACGCGGATGTTCGGACTCCCGCAAAGCTCCCCTTCATTTGTCTCGGATTTGCGTAAAAAAGTGCATCCAGACCGGTCGGCGGACCGATGCAAGACCGCGTTGGATGGCAAAACACATCCAGACCGCGTAGTCCTGACGGATGCGGACGGTTTGAGAGTTCGCTTCAGAGATGCCCTTAGGTGTCTAAAAAAGAGCATGGACGTGAATAGAGGCTTACCCTTGCAACTATTGAGCTAACAGCCTTCAACTACTTTCTATTCCTTGTTGGCCAGTCTATAGTGATGAATGAGGACTCTGGTGTACGTAAATTAAAGGGATCCCATCTCACAGCCAAATAACTGCATGTACTTACTCTCCCTGGATTTGGCCTTACCAAATTTGAATATCTTACTTTTGTGAAAATTAACTTTTAGACCCGAGAGTTGTTCGAAAAGACACATGATCAAACTAATCGTCTTTTTAAGGTTATGTTCCATAAAAAATGACCATAAACCGCCTAC
Organism: Aegilops speltoides; assembly: GCA_021437245.1. Classification (NCBI taxonomy): domain Eukaryota; kingdom Viridiplantae; phylum Streptophyta; class Magnoliopsida; order Poales; family Poaceae; genus Aegilops; species Aegilops speltoides. The sequence continues at coordinate 317,203,276 of CM038145.1, read as the reverse complement.
TAGAGGATGGACACACATTCATCAATCGACGTGGAATAAGGTCCCCAACCCGACTTGCTATAGGAATAGAGAACATATCCGCCGCAATATTAAATAGAATCGGTGACACCGGGTTAGCTTGCCTCAATCCCTTTTGCGTTTGAGAATAATGACTGACATCACCATTGACTTTAACCCCAACACTCTCTCCTTGTACGTAAGAGTCCACTTGTTGCCTACATTCAGCCGCAAAATCTTTCATGCCAAGAGCATGTTGGAAAAAATGCCACTTTACTTTGTTGTATGCCTTTTCAAAGTTCATCTTAAAGTTAACTCCATCGAGTTTCTCAGTGTGTAATTCAATAATTGTCATGAAGGACAACCACATCCTCAAGAATATTGCAAACAGGCATAAAGTTGTCCGGGTTGGGTACACAACAGTATGAGCAGTACTAGTCAATCTAGTAGTACCTATATTGGCCAACATTTTAAAACTGACGTTCAACAAGCATATGAGTTATAAACTTATAATTGATCAACCCGAACAGCATCCACTTACTCTAAGAGAAGCATGATGATTCCAAAATTGATGTCAGTCTGTCTCACTTATTACACATGTTGCTACAGGAGTGAACACCATGGATCCGTTCCTCGAGAGGTTCTTCCCGGCGGTGTTCCGGCGAAAGAACTTGGTGAGCCTAAACAACTACTGCAAGTACGACAACCAGGCCCTCTCCGCCTTCACCTCCATCCTATACCTTTCCGGCCAAGTCTCTACACTTGCGGCCGCGCCGGTGACAAGGAACTACGGCCGCCGTGCCAGCATTATCTGTGGCGGCATCAGCTTCCTCATCGGCGCAGCCCTTAATGCGGCGGCTGCGAACCTCACGACGTTAATCCTCGGCCGCGTCATGCTTGGCGTCGGCATCGGTTTCGGCAATCAGGTATGATAAGTTCACACATACGGAGAGTGAGTGATTGCATGTGCTTGTAGTATTGCCACTTTAACAAAGTTTTTGCTGCCATTGTATATAGGCTGTGCCGCTGTACTTGTCGGAGATGGCGCCGGCGCACCTCCGCGGCGGGCTGAACATGATGTTCCAGCTCGCGACGACGCTTGGCATCTTCTCGGCGAACATGATTAACTACGGCACGCAGAAAATAAAGCCGTGGGGGTGGCGCCTCTCCCTCGGCCTCGTGGCGGCGCCGGCGCTACTGATGACCGTGGGCGGCCTGCTCCTGCCGGAGACACCGAACAGCCTGATCGAGCGCGGTCACGTCGAGGAGGGCCGGCGCGTGCTGGAGCTGATCCGCGGCACCACGGACGTCGACGCCGAGTTCACGGACATGGCGGAAGCGAGTGAACTGGCCAACACCGTCAAGCACCCGTTCCGGAACATCCTTGAGCCGCGCAACCGTCCGCAGCTGGTGATGGCCGTGTGCATGCCGGCATTCCAGGTCCTAACGGGAATAAACTCCATCCTCTTCTACGCACCGGTGCTGTTCCAGAGCATGGGCTTCGGCGCCAGCTGGTCCCTCTACTCCTCCATGCTCACCGGCGCTGTGCTCTTGTTCTCCACGCTCATTTCCATCGCCACCGTCGACCGCCTCGGCAGGAGGAAGCTCCTCATCAGTGGCGGCATCCAGATGATCATTTGCCAGGTGATCGTGGCGGCGATACTGGCGGTGAAGTTCGACGCAGACAAGCATCTGTCGCGGGGCTGCTCGATCGCGGTGGTGTTCGTGATCTGCCTCTTCATGCTCGCGTTCGGTTGGTCGTGGGGTCCGCTCGGGTGGACGGTGCCGAGCGAGATCTTCGCCCTGGAGACGCGGTCGGCGGGGCAGAGCATCACGGTGGCCGTCAACCTCTTCTTCACCTTCATCATCGCGCAGGCGTTCCTGTCGCTGCTCTGCGCCTTCAAGTTCGCCATCTTCATCTTCTTCGCTGCGTGGATCGCCGTCATGACCGCCTTCGTCTACGTCTTCCTGCCGGAGACCAAGGGCGTGCCCATCGAGCAGATGGTGCTGCTCTGGAGCAAGCACGGGTTCTGGAAGAACGTCATGCCGGACATGCCGCTCGAGGACGGATGGGGACCCGGTGGGGACAGTGCTCTTACCGATAGCAACATTCACAAGTGAAAATCATTTGTGAACAGCAGATAGATATGCGTGGCTCACAGGCACAGCACGCGACGCGCGCGTGCTTGCAGTGGTTGGAGCGTGTGTGTCTGCGCTAGTTAGCTCTAACTCATTGTGTTGTAGAGTATCAGAGTACACACACGCAGCACGTGCTCACTTTTGGTGGGTGTGGAGCGTATGCTCTCGTCCTATGCTTGGAAAGCATGAATAGAGCGTGGTCAGTATTTTCACACCGTGCCTAAGAGCATCTCCAACGGGGGCCGAACGCGCGGCGCCCTAAAATCTGGTTTACGGCGAGCCCATCGTCAAGTTTGGCACGGCGCAGCGCCTTTCACCGGCAGTCGCTTAAACTGCAGCAGCTGCAGCGTAAACTTCAAAGAAGTAGCGCTAAAATGCAGCGCGCGCTCCGCACAAACATTTTTTCGATAACTTTGTTCAATAGATAAAAAAGGCATAGATAAATAAGGATACAAAGATATTTTACATAGATAGATAAAAAAAACTAGATAAAAAATATAGATAGATAGAACTACGGTGCAACTAGATAGAAAAACTACGGTGCAACTTGATAAAACTACGGTGCGAATAAAAATCTACTCCCAACCGTCATCATCATCACCATCATCATCATCATCCTCGGTGGTGGTGTCCGAGGTATCGAGCCACATGTCATCCCAACTATCATCATTAGGGGAGAAGATCGACATCCCGCCTGCCTCGACGATATCGCACTGCGATAAGGCCAGTGCCTTGCGCCGACGCCTGTCGGCACGCTCCGCGCGGCGCCTTGCCGTCCTCTCCGCCCAGAAGGCGTTCTTGGCGGCGACGTCCTCCGGGCGGCGCCGGCGCCACTCCGCCATGGCTCGCTCGTCCTCCTCGGCGGCGAGGAGGAGGCGCTGCCGAACGTGGTCCGCACGGTCCTGGTCCAGGATCAAACGAGGCGGAGGGGCGACGCGCTGCGCCTGCTCGCGCGTGTAGACGTCCCGGAAGTTCATCTGCGACGGGGGCCTCTCCAAGCGCCACACCGCCGCGTCGTACGCGCGGGCCGCCTCGTGCGCGGTCCGGAACGAGCCGAGGCCGAGCGGACGTCGCCAGACCGGATCTCGGCGGAGTACCAGCCGTTGGGGCGCTCACGGACGCCGCGGTAGCCCGAAGATCCCCGACTGCGCGGCGGCATGGTGGCGCGGTGGTGACAGGACGCTGAAAGCGGCGAAGTGGCGAGGGGAAGGGCGTGTGGCAGTGTGGTGGAGCATGTGGCGAGCACCGTATTTATAGGCGCGCGCGAAGCGGCGCGCCAAATCTACCGCGCCAGCTGCCGCTTTCTCCCGCACGCGCGCAACCGTTTCCCGCGCGCGCTAGTTTGCTGTCATCGCTGGAGCGCGTGAAAACGGCACGCGCGCGCTAAAAAGCCAGTTTACCGCGCGAGCGCGTCTTTTGACGCGGCTGTTGGAGATGCTCTAAAAAACATAGTGGTAACACAGCGCACTATTAAAAAAACATACATAGAAAATATTGGAGTATTCCTCTTTGTGTCGATAATTGTGCTCCATGTTTCTTAGGGCAGTCTCATTGAGTAGTATGGCAATTTGGAAACCGATGGAGGCCTTATTTTTTAAATTTCAAAATTCAAACTTTTCAATTTCACAAAATTCTGAAAAAAAAAGTACACATGCATACAAGGATGTAATGTGTATGCCTGTAAAATTTCAGGATGAAATTCCTTGAATTGTGAGTTGCACAAAAAAAATGAAGGACTTTAAGGATGAATAGTACATGTCATGCGAAAACAAACAAAAGGATGGATAGTACATATACTAAAAAGCCCCAGATTTGTTTATTTTGTGTAGTTCTCATTTTAACGTACTTCGATCTGAAATTTTACACACATTTGCATTATGTCTCTAGGTATGTGTGCATTTTCTAGAATTTTTTAAAACTGAAAAGTTTAATTTTTTAAGTTTTCATATTAAGGCCTCCACGAAACTCGGTCTCCATTTGGCTTTTGCGAGTCTCAGTGCACTATATCTTAAGCTATATCTAGTGACATTAAATAGATGTTTAGATATATCAATCCCGGTGAGAACCGCATTTTGAAGCTCAGCGTCCATGGAGGCCGAATTTTTTGAAAAAAAATCAAATTCATTCTTTTTGGTTTCAAAAAATCTAAAAAAGAATTGTACAAGTACACAAGGATGTGATATGTATGTGCGTAAAATTTTAGAATGAAATACCTTAAGATGCGATCTGTGCAAACAGAACAAATTCATGGACTTTCGGGATGAATAGTATCATGTGTTGAAAAGTCGCGTATTTGTCTTTTTTGCATAGCCCTCATTTCAACGCATTTTGTCCTGAAATTTTACACACATGTGTGTTATGCCTCCATGTATGTCTGTATGTTTTCAGAATTTTTTGAAATGTAAAAATATGAATTTTGTTGAATTTTGAATTTTTTGAAAACCAGCCTCCATAGAGGCCGAGCTCCAAAAGCAATTTTCGAGTCCTAGTGAGTAGGGCATTTTGGAGACCAAGCTGCATGGAGCCCTTTATTTTAAAAAATTCAAAATTCATAAATTTTGGTTTCAAAAAATTCTAAAAAAATACACATGTATGCAAGGATGTAAAATGCATGTGTGAAATATTTCAGGATGAAATACCTTGATTTGTGAGCTGCACAAAAAAAATCATGGACTTTAAAGATGAACAGTGCATATGCTAAAAAGCCCCAGATTTGTCTTTTTCGCGTAGCTCACGTTTTAATGTATTTCCACCTAAAAATTTGCACACATGTACATTGTGTATCTAGGTATATGAGTATTTATTTTCAAAAAAATTTGACACTGAAAAGTTTGAATTTTGAAGTTTCGAAATAATGGCCCCCATGGAGCTCGGTCTCCGTTTGGCATTTTCGAGTCTCTGTCCACTATATCTTAGTGTTCTATCTAAAACAATCTTTGTCACATCCCAAAATTTCAGTTTTTGAATGTGAATTATTGAAATATGGTTAAATAAAAAGTTTGATTGTGATGCTTGAGCTTAGATAGCATCAGGATCTAGTCGTACGACGTTGGTAAGTACCTACCGCTCAGCCGTTGATCTTTGCGGTATTGGAGGCGCGCGACATGTTGCCGGAAAGCATCTGACTATCATCGTCGCGGTGGTGTGGACCAACCTGGTTGGTTTTTCTAGAGCCTCCTGCTTCAGGTAGTGCGCGATCACAACCCTATGCCCGGGTTCGTTTCCTGGAGGTTTCTGCTTCAGGTGGTGCGCGATCGTTCAACCCTACGCTACGCAAACATCTCCAATGCAACCACAACACCCAGGTGCTGTCCTTTGCAACACAACCTATATGGAGGCCAAAGCAACACCTGAATTCAGAACAGTGTTGTTTCCTGTTGTCGAGTCTGCTGGGTTGTGGATCGTCAATCGTGCGATCGCCAGAGTCACTTACCACTTCGCACACTAGAGCCCTCTCTCAACCGTTGATCTTATGATGGGCAGTCCTAGTGAATGCTACGTTGTAGTTCAATTTTACCGCAAGCACTGTTGCTCGATGTACCTGTCGCTGTCTTTCTTTTTCCCTTCTATCACATTTTACTTTGACTATTTAGTGGGCGCTCTCCAGTGAGGGAGCCATCTATCTTGTAATCAGGTTGTGCCCTAAGACGTTGTGTTTCGGCTGGCCAAACCCAAGTTTTGGGTTCCTTCGATCTAAATCGAAATCCCCAACCAAATTCGCAATTTGATCGAGTTCTTCTCTGAATTTCTATGATGAACACTGACAACCACGAGTAGGACCTATCAATTGGTATCAGAGCTAGGTTTTTAGTCCTTGGAGGCATAGGATCCAACGTCCAGATTGGATCTGGGCTCCGCTCTATCACGGTAGTGGAGGTAGGGCGGAGATCGGTGGCGGTAGACCATTCGGAAGCAAGATCGACTAAGGTAGTGGTTTCTGAAGAACTCTGCTTCAGTGTTAAATCCAACCCACCCTTCTAGTGCTTCTTGTTCCGGTGTTGGAGTTGGCGAGGCGGCGGCAGAGTTGGTCAAGATGTCTGGTTGCCAGTTCAGCGTAAAATCCCTCCCTCTACCACCCAACTATTCCACGAAGAGGGGTGTTCAAATCGGGACTGGATGGCGCAGCCTGGTGACACAGTGGACATGGGTCGTTGGAGCTCGAATCCCTGCAGCTGGACATCAAAACTTTACAACAAGAGCATGAAGAGGATAAGAAGGGATTTTATGATTTCACGTAGACAATCAACAAAGAACTTTGCAAGCATTGGTAGAAATTTCAAGAAGCTTCAAGCAAGTCTGCAGGAGCTAATTGCAGAAGAGCAGACATCAGAAGAGGAGGAACTGCAAGAGCCGGCTTCAGGACAGGGAAGTACTAAAGTTGCTCCTGGTCGATCAAAGCAGTTGCACACAAACCAATAATCTGCAGAAAGACAATGCCCCCAAACAACTGGGTCTGCAGCCTTAATTAACAAAAATTCTAGAAAGGAGTTGAATTTGGATGGCATGCCCAAGGGCCCTACAGACATCCAAATCACACAACAAACAGAATAGAGCTTGCAACTCTACAAAACAATGTGGTCCCAAATCCTGGAGCAATTGTCCCTATGGAAGATTTACCTGAGGAACGCCACAAACAAGCTATGCCTTGAACAAGACCACCAGCTCAACATGTGAGGAGGAACATCTTAAGTGTGAAACATGCCAAACTGAACATTTCTGAATTTGAAAGAACTGATGCAAATTCATGGATAAAAACATAGAGCAATTCTTTGAGGCAGCTAGAACTCCCCCTTGAACAAAGGACTGAAATTGTTGTCTCTTATCTAAAAGGAGAGGCCAGCCAATGGTGGAGAGGTACTGGATTTCTGGCATATAACATGCACTGGCACAGATTTTGATCTTACCTCACAGAGAGATTTGCCCTTACGTCTGTTTGTGAAAATGTGAGTACTTTTCACAACTTGACACAAACAGGGACTATAGCACAGTATATCTCAATCTTTTGAGCATCAAATGAATTTAATAAGAGACAATCCAGCTATCCCTGATGACTATTATATGAACAAGTTCATATCTGGATTAAACCCATACATACAAAGCCACTTGGAGTGTCTACAACCAGCTAATATAACCAAGGCCATGTGGTTTGCAAGACGAATGAAGAAGTCTTGTCTCCCTGCTCCAAGCTCAAGAACAGTTCCTTCCTACTACAATAAGCAAGGGACCACTGAAACTATACTAAAGCACCTACTTATACAACACCTGTTACCAATGTAATTCAGCAAGCCAGAGAAAAAGGGATTTGCTATAAGTGCAGAGAACCTTGGTTCCCAGGACATAAACAAGTGTGCAAAATGTCTCAAACGCACAAATTCAAGTACTGCAAGAGCAACATGAGGACAACCCTAAGGTCATTTACATAGTAGATGCAGAGGATGACACATCTGGTTCTGAAAATGAGCCTCCTGACACCCAAGAGTTGAAAATATCTATGCATTCTGCTACTGGAGTTCCTGAGGACAGTTCCAAAAATACCTTCACACTTTTGGTCCAACTAGGCAACACTACTGTTGTAGCACTGGTGGATAGTGGGAGCACTACCACATTTGTCTCTCCTGAAATTGCTTTACAAGCTGCAATCCAAATCACACCAGTAAAAAGAGTATTTGTCATTGTAGCAAATGGAGATAAGTTGAAGAGTGATTTTTCTTGTCATAACACCAAGTACTCCATCCAGGGAGAATAATACAACTCCAACTTCAAAATCTTGAAATTGACTGACTATGATGTCATTTTTAGGAGCTGGCTAGATGTTTGCTCACAGCCCTGTGACTTTTGTCTTCCACAAATGACACTAACTGTTAAAAACAGAGAGGGCAAATTAGGCACATTTATAGATGGAAGTCTTCCAGATAGCCCCTGCTCTCCATTCTTGCAAGAAATGGGCCGGATTCTGGATGACATAGTTTCTCGTGCACTCATGTGGATGCAGCCCATCCAACATAAACAAGAAGAGCCACAGGAACATAAACCATAAATGAACAAGCTCTTGGAACAATTTCAGGACGTATTTCAAGAGCCTACTGGACTGCCACCAAAGAGAAGTTGTGACCATGCTATCAACTTGGAATCTGGAGCTCCTGTCATAAACAAGAGGTGCTACAGAATGCCACATAATCATAAGAATGCTCTAAAAAATATCATAAAAGAACTGACTGAAAAGGGTGTAAGGGCATATTTATCCCTTAGGTGTTTCGGTGATTGATGACAATGCTTTTGCGGACTAATCGTGTGCCTTGAGTTTCTCAGATGCTTCATCACTAGGCACGAGACGATTCGGTGCCCCTCGAGACTATTGAAGACGGCGTTGTTCTACGTTTCTTTTTGGTGGATTTGAGTCGTAGGAGAGCCGTACTATTAAGAGGGGGTCCGCGTCGGAAAGGTTCGGGTGGAACCATCACGTACACGTTTCCTTCTTTGCCTCCACCTTTCCCTTGCACTTTGGAGCTTTCCTCCGTTATCTTCTTTATGCTTGCTCTGACGGCTACAGCTGTACTTGCGGTAGTACTCCTCTATGGAGCGGTAGTACCGCAAGCACCTGCGGTAGTACCGCTGGGGTTCTCGGTAGTACCGCTCCTCTGGAGCCTTAGTACCGTGGCTCCCAGGCCTAGTGCTGCTCCGGTACGGTAGTAGGGGCGGATGTAATTTTTTACATCCGCGCCCACACGGTAGTACCGCACGTACAGCGCGGTAGTACCGCAGGAGCCCATGGTAGTACTGCTCCCCTGGAGTCATAGTACCGTGGACCTCATACCTAGTACCGCTGCGTCACGTTAGTAGGAGCGGATGTAATTTTTTACATCCGCGCCTCAACGCTAGTACCGCGCCTCGTACGCGGTAGTACCGCACGCGGCCTGGCTCAGCTAGATTATGGTAGTACCGCGTCGGGTTTTTGCATTGTTTCGTTTTTAGCGGAAGTAGGCATGGATGTATTTTTATTCATCCGCGCTCTTCGTAGGCTAGGACTCTCCTGCCATGCGGTAGTAACGCAAGGGGGAGCGGTAGTACCGCACGAGCGGAAGTACTGCTCTCAGTCAGGCTAGTCCCAGCCTCTGCTGCTGCCGCGGAAGTACCGTGGTCCGCCACGGTAGTACCGCGTGGCCTTGCGGTAGTACCGCGCTCCTGGAGCGGTAGTACCGCATGTCGCAGGCTAAACATGTGGATAACGGTTGGATTTCTTCCATGACTATAAAAGGGGCGTCTCCTACCTCTAGTTGACTACCTCTTCCACCTCCAAGCTCCATTGTTGCTCCAAGCTCCATTTCACCCGATCTCTCTCCCTAGCCAATCAAACTTGTTGATTTGCTCGGGGTTAGTTGAGAAGGCCTCTATCTACACTTCCACCAAGAGAGATTTGATTCCCCCCACTTATCCCTAGCGGATCTTGTTACTCTTGGGTGTTTGAGCACCCTAGACGGTTGAGGTCACCTCGAAGCCATACTCCATTGTGGTGAAGCTTCGTGGTGTTGTTGGGAAACCTCAATTGTTGTGGAGATTGCCCCAACCTTGTTTGTAATGGTTGATGCGCCCTTCAAGGGCACCAATAGTGGAATCACGGCATCTCGCATTGTGTGAGGCGTGAGGAGAATCTGATGGCCCTAGTGGCTTCTTGGGAGCATTGTGCCTCCACACCGCTCCAACAGAGACGTACTTCCCCAAAAGGAAGGAACTTGGTAACACATCCTCGTCTCCACCGCTCCACTCTTGGTTATCTCGCGCCTTTACTTTTGCAAGCTTACTTGTGTTGTTTCCCTTACTTGCTCGTGTGCTTGTTGTTGTCGCATCATATAGGTTGTTCACCTAGTTGCATATCTAGACAACCTACTTTGATGCAAAGTTTAATTTGGTAAAGAAAAGCTAAAAATTGTTAGTTGCCTATTCACCCCCCCTCTAGTCAACCATATCGATCCTTTCAATTGGTATCAGAGCCTCATATCTTTATTAAGGATTTTGCCGTCCGAAGAGTATGGTTGACACCACAGACGGTGCGGAGGAGCACTCCGGTGTGAATCCTATCTCGTCTACGGCCAATGGGGGAACCTCGGTCTCTCGTGAGGAATTCAATGTGGCTCTAGACACATTGAAAGACTCCATGACGACCAAGGTTGAAAGCATGTTTACTAAATTTCTTGAAGGACTTAAACTATCCACCTCGCCGATGAAAGTGGGTGATCCCACTAACAAGGTGACGGATGCTACCTCCGACAAGGGGGAAGCTAACAGTGAAAAGAGTCCTTCTACTAGTGGTAGAAATGGCACCGGCATCTTTGCCCATGTGGAACCTCCGATTTATGGAGGACCGATTCCCTCTACTCATTTAAATCATGTCGGTCCTCCTCCTAAGATTATGAAAAATGAGGATTTTGATTCTTGGGTGTATTGCTTCAAGCGTCATTTAAATCATGTGAATACTAACCTTTGGAGAATCATTGAAGAAGGTTTCTATCCACATGACCGAAGCAACTTCACCCCGAGAGAAGTGGTGGATAATCAATTCAATGAGAGTGCTCTCTTCATCATCCAAGATGCAATCCTTCCCGAAGATCTCCCTCGTCTTCGACCTCATGCCATGGCCAAAGACGCATGGCAATGCGTTGTGTCTCTCTATCGAGGAAGTGCTAGCATTCAACGCTCCAACTATGAAGTGGTACAAGATGAAGCCGATGAGTTTGCAATGAAAGAAGATGAAGAACCTCGTGAGCTCTTTCGAAGAGTGACCAAACTCGCGGTCTCACTCCGAGATCATCGGAGCAAGGACACGGGTGACAATTGGATCAAGCGCAAGTTCCTCAAGGCCATTATGCCCTACAACAAGGCCATGTCCTCCGTCATTCGTCAAAGACCGGACTTCCACTCCATGACCTCAAGTGAAGTGTTGGATGAGTTTGTTGCAATGAGCATCTTGGACAAGACCGCCGACAATGCGGTGCTCCGTTCTCAAAGGGCAAAGAAGCCCAACCTTGCTTTGAAGGCCAAGGTTAGTGTGGAAGAAGAGGAAGATGAGGAGAGCAACCCCAAAGACACCAAATATGATTATCATGAGCACATGGCTCTTGCTTCAAGACAAATTTGGAGCAAGAAGAATACAAGACCCAACTTCAACAAGAACAACTCAAGTGGCTTCAAGGGCAAGCAACGAGTTAGAACTTGCTTCAACTGTGGCAATGTGAGTCATTTTGTTGCGGATTGTCCTTACGAGAAGCGGGAAGACAATGGTGGCAAGTTCATTCGAAAGACAAAGCCAAGTCCTTCCCCAACAAGAACAACTTCACCAAGAAGACTCCTACTCGTGGGTTGGTGGTTCAAGAAGAATACAATGAGGATGACGATGATGATGAAAATGGAGAAGCAATGGCCATGGCGTCCGTTGCCATTGCTACCACTCCCCGGGTGTCTCTCTTTGATTCACCCAACGAGAACATCACCGCCAAGTGCCTCATGGCTAAAGCTTCAAACAAGGTAACCCCCAACATCAAAACCACCATCATTACTAATCCCTCCTTGGAGGAGTGCATTGATGAACATGATGAGTCTAATGAGGAAGTGAATGAATTTGAGTCTTTTATGAGTAAGCTCAAGGGCAAATCCAAGAAGCACTTTGTTGCTCTCTTGGAACAACCTTGTGAGGCCAATGACATGATCGAGGCTCACGAAGAAACCATCTCTAAGATGGAAGGCGATAGTCGTGACTATGCCGATGAGATATCGGATCTCTCTAATGCTCTTGAGGAAGAGCGTGGGCATCGTTTGACTCTTGAGGAGTCACACAACAATGACCATGCTAAGTTAAAGAAAGATCTTGATCATGCTCTTGTCGTGTCTTGTGTGCTAACTTCCGAGAAGGCTAAACTTGGGGTTGATCATGCTAGACTCAAGGAGGAGTTTGAGATACTTGACAAGGACCACAAGATCTTGAAGGGTGTGTCGTGGTTCTAAGTCTGACAGTAGAAGTAGGGGTAGGTAAGGGGAGGCGATGTCCTAGCTATGGAGTAGTTGTGAAAACAAGTGATGTACGAGTTCAGGCCCTTCTCGGAGGAAGTAACAGCCCTACGTCTCGGAGCCCTGAGGCGGTCGAGTGGATTATGGATATGAGTATTACAAGAATGCGAACCCCTCTACCTGTGGAGGAGGGTGGCTTATATAGAGTCTTGGGGACCCCAGCCAGCCCACGTATTGGAGAGGTTAAAGTACATTAAGTGCAGGCGTTCTTCGTAACGCCCTCATAAAAATGTCTTAACTATCATTAAGTCTATTCAATAGCAAGCCGTTGCCTGCGGAGTGCCTTGACCTTCCGGTGGTCGAGTGAGTCTTCATGGTCGAGTGATTCTTCCATGGTCGAGTCCTTCCAACGGTCAGTGGGTTCCTCTTTGGTCGACCGAAGATGATCTCTCTGAGAGTGTCCTTGGGTAGGGCGTTTAGGTCAGGCCTATGACCCTACCCTAGGTATATGAAACCATCATTAGCCCCGAATGGATTGAGGCTTGAGTGAAGGAGGAGTTGGCGTTGTTTCCGATTGTCTTTTGCGTCTTGGCTACGTGTTGTCTTGGATCAAGATCTTCCTGTTGATAACAAGCAACTTTTCTTGATCGACTTGATCCATTCTTGTTCTTTGGTCGAGTGACCTTCTTTTACTCTGCTATTCGGCGACGGATCGCGGAAATCTCGCAGCTTGATGACCGATCTGTCTCTCGCGGATCTCGCGGATATCTGAAATTTGGGGAAGCGCGAAGCGGAACGGATCGGCGCGTTCGGATGGGACATAACAGAGCGCCTCGATTTCGTGCTGCTTTTTCCGCCACGTGTCGTGCAAGCGCAACTGTTCGGGATATGATTGGATTGTTCGGGTCCACCTGTCATCCACTCGGAAGGATGCTATAAATGCAACTCGCGGGGCTTACGCACGATACCTGTCCTTCTTCCTCCGCTCTCTTCGCCTCCGCCCTCCAATCGCTTGCTTTGCTCCTCGCTACCTCCTCTCCTGCGCATTCCGCCGGCCACCATGGGCAAAGAGAAGACGGCGGTGTTGGAGCGCGCGAAGAAGGTGTCGGCGGCGGAGAAGGCGTCGGCGGCTGAGAGGGCGAAGGGGAGATCTACCGGCCGCGGCGGTTCTTCGTCGAGATCCAACTTGCCGAAGGGCTGGGTCCAGGGAGATTGGATCCAGTCGACCATCAGGGAGAAGGATCTCCTCGACATGGCCAATGACGGGTTGATCCCTCATGGTGCCGCGAGGCTTCCTGGCCGAGAATGGCAGCCTCAGCCAGAAGAGGGTGAGTGCGTGCTTCTGGCCACCCATGTCGACCGAGGTTTTTCGCTGCCGCCGAGTGTCTTCTTCGGGGTTTTGAATTTCTTGAGCCCAGCTCCACCATTTTACTCAAACTCCATCGCATATCTTGCTGCGTTTGTGTCTATGTGCGAAAACTTCCGGGCTGTCGATCGACTGGGGTTTGTTCAAGTACATCTTCACATGTCGCTCTCGGTGTGAAGAAGGCAAGCCCCGTGACGAGAAGACCTGTAGTTCAAATGTGTGGTGGCTTAGGGGTCCAGCTGAGGAATAAAAGTACCTTCCAGCTATGTCTTTTCCCGAGTCGGTCGAGGGTGGCGATCGACCTGGTTCTATTGCGGAATGAGGCGACGCCTTGGCGATCGTCGGTCTTCCCGCATTCACCATGAGTCGAGTGAATGACCCTCCTCCTGAAGGTAGTTCGGAGGAGAGAACTGAGGTGAAGATGTTGATGGACCGCGTGGTGCAGCTGGTTCGGGATGGCGTGACTGGCATGGACCTCCTGGAGGTTTTTCTTCGGAGGCGAATCCAGCCTCTTCAGTTCCGGAGCCACTGCATGTGGTTGTACAGCGGCACCGAAGACGAGACTCGCGTCCACCCGGAGGCAGTCGACGATGCCATGGTGGAAAGATGGATGGCTGCGATCACTGGAAACAAGGACAACCCTCGCGGATCCCGGAGGATTTCCCCACTTGACCACAACAACGTTCCAGAAAAGGTACATTTGCTCTGTTTCCCATTGTACCTTCGTCGAATGTGTTTCTGTAATTTGGTCGACTGAGTTTTGTCTTGATGTTTCCAGGCCCTTACCGAGCTATACTCGATGCCCAATGGCGCTCAAACTCCGACTGAGGAGGGAGAAGCCAGCGGGGGCGAGAGCCAGGAAGAGTGGGATTCAGACGCTGCAGAGGATGACGATGACGATGATGATGATGACGAGGATGATGACGACGAGGACGAAGAGGAGGAGGAGGCACCGCCTTCGGAAAAGCGGTCAAAACTTGTGCACGACCCTTCGATCGAACGCGGCAAGGGAGTGGCGATCGCCTCCTGATCGACCAAACGCCCTCGGACCGCTTCTCCGGTGCCGACTGAGAAGGCGCCGAAGCAGTCGAAAGTGGCTCCGTCGAGGACGACCAAGCCTCTGCCAAAAATGAAGGTGGCCATCCCCACCATTTCAGCGGCTGCGACTTCCGAAACCTCAGGCAAGGCTGAGGACCATGAGATGGAGGACGCGGCGACTTCAAACCCCGGTACTGCAACTTTACATCTTGTTCTCAGTCGACTGATGCATAATTTCTGACTTTGACTTTTTCCTGAAGCTCCAACCAATGTCATTATCACCCTTCCCGGCGCATTTATGATGAGGATGAGGAACCATTGAGGGCTAGGCGGGCAGAAGGCATCTCATCGCCATGCAGCCCAAGGTGTGGTGGCGCCGAGACCATTGCGGCGGAAGGGAGGTCGGCACTTTCGACACACCGTGTCATTCATGATGCCGTTGGCGAGTGCTCGACCCACTTCGCCGAAAGTGCTGGGCAGCCATCGATCTTCGCCACGCACCACGTCCGGAGGACCAGGCTAATGCTGCTAAGGAAGCTATCCGTCAAGCAGAGATCATGATGGAGCAGGTGAAGATCGTTCGGGATGCGAGCCAAGCAGCTTATGACGCCAGCTCCGCCCTTGAGCAATGTTGGTCGATCGACCACCGCTGCTCTGTTAGGATATATTATCAAAACTTTTCTTTACGAATTCATAGCAGTCACCCAAAGGGTGTGTTGGTAGAAACTCCGTGTTAGCGGGGCACGCTGAGTGCACCCGCCGGTGTAATCCCCAAAGGCTAAGGTCATTGCGGCGGTGGTCTTAAACTTATTAAGTAGATATTGATCGTCACTCGAATGGAACGAATGGGTTTCTGAGATCAGTGGGGGCACGCTGAGTGCATCCACTGGGTGTAGTCCTCGAGACTGTGGTCGACTGCTGGCAGTTGATTACAGTCTAAAGAAGTTTCGGTCGACTGGTCGACTCGCTCTCTCTTTTTTTTTTGCTGGTCGACTGGTCGACTCTGTCTTGAATAAGACGAGTGGGGGCACGCTGAGTGCACCCACTGGGTGTAGTCCCCGAGATTACGGTCGAATGCTTGCATTCGACTGTAATCTTAGAAACGCATCATTTTTCTTTATTCACTCGGAAGTAGATTATCTCTGATATTTTTGCAATTGACTCTTCGTAGAAATCCTGCGATCTTGCGGCGCGCTATCTTGAATCGGGCGCGAAGCATATTCAGCTCGAGTTGGACTTGAAGCTAGTGCAGGGAGAATCGACGAAGGCAAAGGAGGAGACCAAAGGTATGTTTGGTGAGATTTGACGACTCTTTTCTCCCTCATTTGCTTCAAACCTGACTTTGCTGTAATTTACGAGGCAAGGTGAAGGAGGCCCAGAGGAAGAAGGAGCTTGAGCTGTCTCGAGAAGATCAAGCTCATCGATGAAAAGCTGGCCTCGATCACCAAGCTTCGAACAGACAACACCAATCAAGGCTGCTCGGCCATTGCCACCAAGGATGTTGAGCGATGAAGGTCGACAAGACTACTCGACCGAGAAGATCAACCAGATGGCTGGGAAGAAGAACGAGTGGAAGGCTTCTTGGGTGCTCTTGCTAAAAATTGTTCCTTATGCTTGAAGGTAATCTTCTTCACTCGACCAATTCTCCCAACTGTTATGTTCCCATTCGATTGTTTTCTTAATTCGGATTTTGTCTTTGCGAGTTCATGCAAACCGAAGAAGAAACCAGCCACCGAGACGAACCTTGACCTGTCAACTCTCCGTGAATGATGAAACTGCCATGAACATCTTCCGACCGAGTCCCGTGTTCTGCCATCGTGGATTATCTCGCAAGATCAAGGTTGCTACATCCGCATCGACTCGGCGCCCGCCGGTGGAAACACTCCAAAATGACCTCGAGACGTTGGTGACTCGACTGAACGCTGTCCCTGACCGAGTGCAAGAGTGGAAGAAGTCTTCAGCTCGATGTGGCGCAGATGTTGCCTTGTGTCTGGCTCGAGTCCATTGCAAGGATGCCCGAGAGGATAAGTGGCGGCTCTCGAGTGGCCAACACCAAAAAGCACGACTTCAGGGCCTTCATGGAGACTTTCATTGCTGCTGCTACGCGGATTGCAGACGGGATTGACCTTGACGAATTCGTTGCTCCATCCAGCCCTCCACAGGAGGGATAAAAAACTTTCCTTGACCTTAAATTTGCCTCGGTATGCCGAGTGGAGTTGTAACCGATAAAACCTTAACAGGCTTAGCGCCTGAGCACTCTCGGTTCCTTTAGGTATCGACCTAAATTCGGATTGGATGTTTTGAATATGATTGCTTTTGGCTTGAATTGCTCCTTTGCAGGTTAACAGCAAGATGCCCACTGCAGTCGACTTATTCCTTAGGCGAGCATTGGGCTGCAGCTAAGCTCCCGAGTGAGAGGTTTGCTCTTCACTCGGTAGGATTTCTTTTACCTTAGGCGAGCACTGGGCTGCAGCTAAGCCCCCGAGTGAGAGGTTTGCTCTTCACTCGGTAGGATTTTTTATACCTTAGGCGAGCACTGGGCTGCAGCTAAGCCCCCGAGTGAGAGGTTTGCTCTTCACTTGGTAGGATTTCTTTTACCTTAGGCGAGCACTGGGCTGCAGCTAAGCCCCAGTGAGAGGTTTGCTCTTGATCGGTAGGATTTCTTTTACCTTAGGCGAGCACGGGCTGCAGCTAAGCCCCCGAGTGAGAGGTTTGCTCTTCACTCGGTGGGATTTCTTTACCTTAGGCGAGCACTGGCTGCAGCTAAGCCCCGAGTGAGAGGTTTGCTCTTCACTCGGTGGGATTTCTTTACCTTAGGCGAGCACTGGCTGCAGCTAAGCCCCAGTGAGAGGTTTGCTCTTGATCGGTGGGATTTCTTTTACCTTAGGCGAGCACTGGGCTGCAGCTAAGCCCCAGTGAGAGGTTTGCTCTTCACTCGGTGGGATTTCTTTACCTTAGGCGAGCACTGGGCTGCAGCTAAGCCCCAGTGAGAGGTTTGCTCTTCACTCGGTAGGATTTCTTTTACCTTAGGCGAGCACTGGGCTGCAGCTAAGCCCCCGAGTGAGAGGTTTGCTCTTCACTCGGTAGGATTTCCATTGTATTTGTGACGAAGCTCGGAGGAGAGGGTAGCAGTCGACCTGCACCTCGTCTTCCTTGCGAACGCGCATCATACTTATGGTGTAGCTCGGAGGAGAGGGTCGCAGTCGACCTGCCCCTCGTCCTCCTTGCGGGTACATATTACACTTAGGCGAGTCCTTGGACTGCAGCTAAGCCTCCGAGTGGAAGTCTGGCTTACCACTCGGTAGGATTTTTAATAACTTAGGCGAGCACTGAGCTGCAGCTAAGCCTCCGAGTGGAAGTCTGGCTTACCACTCGGTAGGATTTCTCATGTCTTAGGCGAGTACTGGACTGCAGCTAAGCCTCCGAGTGGAAGTCTGGCTTACCACTCGGTAGGATTTTTTGTTACTTAGGCGAAACGGATTCGCAGCTAAGCCTCCGAGTGGAAGTCTGGCTTACCACTCGGTAGGATTTTTTGTTACTTAGGCGAAACGGATTCGCGACTAAGCCACCCACTGGGTGAAAATTTGGCTGGACCAAAAAATAAAAAGTGATGAAAATTACGAAGGAATTATTACACTATTATTTCAAAGCCCATGAACTACAGAAGTATTTTATTACAACTCTTCCGAACGAAAAACTTTAAGTGTAAAATGGGCGGAGCAGATCCGCGTTCCAAGCTCGGGGCTCTTCGATATTGTGTTCGACGTTATAGAGACGATACGCCCCATTGTGGAGAACCTTTGTGACGATGAAGGGCCCTTCCCAGGAAGGGGCGAGCTTATGTTGCTTCTGCTGATCCACTCGAAGGACCAAATCTCCTTCCTGGAAGGCTCGACCTCTCACATTTCTGGCGTACAAGCGACGCAAGTCTTGCTGGTAAATGGTCGAGCGGATCAGAGCCATTTCCCTTTCCATTTCTAAGAGGTCGACTGCATCCTGACGCGCTTGCTCAGCTTCTGCTTCATTGTAAAGTTCAATTCGGGGAGCATTGTGAAGGAGATCACTCGGTAAGACTGCTTCTGCTCCATAGACCAAGAAGAAAGGAGTTCTCCCAGTCGACCGATTAGGCGTAGTCCGCAACCCCCAAAGCACTAAAGGAAGTTCGTCGACCCAAGCTCCAGCCGCATGCTTGAGATCTCGCATCAATCGGGGCTTGGACCCTTGAGGATTAATCCGTTGGCTCGTTACGCTTGTCCGTTCATTTGTGGATGGCGGCGAGCGTAGTCGACTCGTGTGCCTTGGGAGTTGCGAAAATCCTTGAATTCTTCCGAGTCAAAATTCGACCCATTATGCGTGATAATCTTGCGGGACTCCATATCCGAGCGTCAACCCTCGACAAAGGAAACAGAAGAGACCGAAGATCAAGTTTTTGATTGGTTTAGCTTCAATCCACTTGGTGAACTTGTCGATGCCACCAAGTACATGCGTGAAACCGCTCCGACCTGTTCGCAAGGGACGATCATGTCCAACCCCATACCGCGAAAGGCCGACAAGTGGAATGGTCTTCAAGGTCGACGAGCTTGTGTGACATATTGGAGTAGAACGGCATCCTTCGCACTTGTCCACTATTTCTTTCGCCATCTCATTTGCTATCGGCCAAGAAATCCGGCTCGGTATGCTTTGGCTACAATGGTCCGAGAGGGCGCATGGTGACCACAGGTCCCAGTGGATGTCATTGAGTATGACTCGACCTTCTTACGGCGTTATGCATTTTGTCCGACTCTCGTCGGGTCTTTCTATCTAACTGCCCATTGATAACGGTAAAGGCTTTGGATCGACGGACGATCTGCCGAGCCTCTTCTTCATCCTCTGGGAGTTCTTTTCTCGAGAATATCGCGATGTATGGGATCGTCAATCGGGAGTGACCACTAACACTTCCATGACTAAGTCGACCCTTCTTTGGGACCTCAACCTCGGTCGAGTCTGTGGCACTCTTGGGTTGTGGAGCTTCCTCTGTGAAGGATCTTCTTTAAGCGGCGGAGTGTGTATATGTTCCAAAAACACACCACTGGAATGGCTTCTCTTTTGGACCCTATCTTGGCGAGATCATCTGCTGCTTGATTTTTCAATCGGGGATGTGATGGAGTTCAATCCTCGAACTTCTTTTCCAGCTTCCTCATTTGCATTGCAATATCCGATCATAGCCGGGCTTCTCGCCCCACTCTTTCATCACTTGATTGACCACTAGATCTGAGTCGCCATAGACCATCGGTGACGGACGCCGAGTGAGATGGCCATGCGCAATCCATATAAGAGGGCCTCGTACTCTGCCTCATTGTTGGAGGAATCAAAGTGAATCTGGAGCACATATTTAAGCTTATCTCCTCCGGGGAAACTAGAACAACCCCACACGACTGAACCATTCAGCATCTTGGAGCCGTCGAAGAACATGGTCCAATGCTCGAGTGAACTTCGGTCGGTTCTTTGTAGTTCAATCCACTCGGCAAGGAAATCCGCTATAGCCTGGGACTTAATGGCTTTCTTTGCCTCGAATTTGATATCAAGGGAAGAAGTTCAATCGCCCATTTGCCACTCGACGGTTCGTCTACATTGTGCGGATCTCGATAAAGGAGCGTCGGCGATCGTGATAGAATGATCGAGAGAAATAGTGAGCAACCTTCTTTGTGGTCATGTATATACCATACACAAGCTTCGATAATGAGGATATCTCTGCTTGGATGGAGTCAAGACTTGGACAAATAATACACCGGGCGCTGAACTTTGAAGGCCTTTCCTTCCTCTTCCGCTCGATAGTAAGCCAAGATCACGACAACTTGTCCGATGGCTGCGATGTAAAACAACAGAGGGTCTTTGCTGATTGGAGCAGCAAGCACCGGCTGGGTGGAGAGCGAGCTTTTAGCTCGCAAACGCTGCGTCGACCTCACGAGTCCACTCGAATTTGTCGGCCTTCTTCATCGATCGGTAAAGAGGTAATGCCTTTTCACCGAGTCGTGAGATGAATCGACTTAAAGCGGCCAAGCATCCGATAAGCTTCGGGCGTCGTGCACTTTCGCATGCAGGCGTTTCATTAGGAGAATAGTGCCGACCTTCTCTGGGTTAGCGTCGATCCTCGTTGGAAGCGAAAACCGAGTAATTTTCCACGGGAACTCGAATGTGCACTTTGACGGATTAAGCTTGATATCGTACCTTCCGAGGTTGGCAAATGTTTGGCGAGGTCGAGCAAGCAGGTCGGAACCTTTTTGCGACTTAACGACGATATCATCCATATCGCTTCCACATTCCGACCGATTTGGTGAAGAAGACACTACGGATCATTCGCATAAATGTGGCTCCGGCATTCTTGAGGCGAATGGCATGGTGATATAGCGAAGCACCGAATGGAGTGATGAAAGCTGTTTTATTTCATCGGGTCCATCTGAGACGGATCGATGATACCCGAATATGCATCTAGAAAAGACAATCTCTCACACCCGCGGTCGAGTCAACAATTTGATCTATGCGGGGAGAGGAAAATGATCGCCGGGCAGGCCCGATTGATGTGCTTAAAATCAATGCACATGCGGAGTGAGTTGTCCTTCTTGGGAACCATGGCGACATTAGCGAGCCACTCGAGTGGTATATTTCTCGAATAAATCCTGCGTCAACAGTGAGCCACTTCTTCACCAATAGCTTTTCTCTTACGGGCGGCGGACGCCAAGATGTTCTTTGACAGTTTCGCTGACTTGTCGACTCGGAGGCGATGCTCAGCCATTCCACAGGAACACGGCATGTCGGTAGCTTCCATGCAAAATGTCCCATTCTCACGGAGGAACTGGATGGCGCTTCTTCCTATTTCGAGTCGAGTGTTGTGGAGATGTGGGTCGGGGCTGCATTAGGATCGGTCGGATGAATATGGACTGGCCGTCTCACCGAACGATCGGAATCTGGAACTCGTTGTTGGCTTCTTGGATCGTAACAAGTCACTCGGATCTGCGGTTTGCATGTATTCGCGAATTCGACCGCTGTCACTTGGGAGTCGGCAATCTTGAGCCCTTCAAAGCACTCTTACGCCTTCTTCCGATCGCGGTGATGATGATCACTCCCTTTGGTCTGGCATTTTCAGTTTGAGGTACACGTAGCATGGTCGAGCCATGAATCGTGCGTGGCGGCCTCCCAAAATGGCGTGGTATGCACTTTGAAAATCCACAACCTCAAAGGTCAACTTTTCTTTGCGAAAGTGCTTGGAATCACCAAAAACCACGTCCAGGGCTATTTGGCCGAGTGAGTTGGCCTTCTTTCCTGGTATGACTCCATGGAAACTCATATTCTTTGGCGCTCAAGCGGGACATCGGAATGCCCATCCCTTTCAATGTATCGGCATATAACAAATTCAGCCCACTACCACCATCCATCAAGACTTTTGTCGATCGAGTGCCTTCGACAACTGGATCGACCACTAACGCTTGCCGCCCAGGAGTGGCAATGTGAGTCGGGTGATCAGATTGGTCGAATGTGATGGGTGTCTGGGACCACTTCACATAACTTGGCTTTACTGGGGCAACCATATTCACCTCCCGGTTGATGACTTTCAGTCGACTTTTGCTTTCCACATCCGCGAAGATCATCAGAGTGGAGTTGACATGCGGGTATTCCTCCTCACTGTCCTCTTTGTCTCCGGCCTTGTCCGGCTCCTTCTCCTTGTCCTTAGACTGTTTTCCCTGAAACTGCTGGATCAGGAGTCGACACTGGCGAGTGGTATGCTTCGGGTAAATAATGTTGCCCTCTTCATCCTTCTTTGTGTGAATATGGCATGGCATATCCATCACGTCATTTCCTTCTTTATCTTTCACTTTCTTTGGATTCCAGGATCCTTTGGGCTTCCCCTTGAACTTCCCCTGAGTCACGGCCAGGGCCTCTCCAGGAGCTGCTGGCTCGGCTTTGCGCTTCTGCTTCCGACTGGAATTGCCTTTCTCCGACTGACTTGGCTTGTATTTACCGCTTCGGAGTCGGTCTTCTTCCTCGCCATTAGGCGTGTTGCTAACAATCTCCATCATTCGACTCAGGGTCATGTCCCCGGTTCGACCAAACTTCAGACTCAATTCTCTGTTTTTGACGCCATCCTTGAAGGCACAAACCGCCTGATGGTCAGACACATTTTCCACAGTATGGTGCAAGGTAATCCACCTCTGAATGTACTCTCGGAGAGTTTCATTGGTCTTCTACACACAAACTTGCAGCTCTGTCAAACCAGCCGGTCGCTTGCAAGTCCTTCAAAAGTCCCGACGAACACTGGGACAAATCTTCCCAAGTATATATCTTGTTGTGAGATGGCGATTCAGCCATGCTCGCGAACCTTCCAACATGAGGGGCAAATGCTTCATGGCCACCTCATCATTCCCACCGCCAATCTGAACAGCCACTCGGTAATCCTCAAGCCAAGTTTCGGGCTTGGATTCTCCGATGAACTTGTCGACTCTGTTGCCAATCTGAAATTGGGGGATCATCTGCGGCTCGATAGCCTGCTAAAACACTCGGACCGAGACATGCACTCATTGCTGGTGGGTACATCCTCTCGGTCCGCCTCGATGGGCTCTGTTCGGTCGACCAAGCCTTGCACGATAATGGATCGGGCGTCAAAGCTGGTTCCACGGGGTCGTTGGAACTCTTCGCCTATCTTGAGCGTCGTCTATCATCTTGCCGCCGAGGAGCGTACGACCCTTCCTTCAGAGGAAAGGGGCACTCGACGCCGGTCATCTCGATCGAATCGGTCTCCGTGCTGCTCTCGCCGGTTATCGCGCCCTTCTCGCCGCGGAGGCGATCTGGGGCTGTGAGCGGATCGGGCGATGTTCGCAGCGACGGATCGATCGTGAATCTGTTCTTGGCTGCGACACGGCTGAGTTCTGGTCTCCTGCCGCTCGGGTAAATCTACGATCTGCTGCAAGCCTCTCCCGGCTTCGATGGGGCGGCTGGATGGACTCCGCTATCTGAGTTGCAGCTGCTAAATTCTGAATTAGCGTGCGGTATACGAGTCGGTGGAAAGAGTCGACGTCGGTAGCTTCAGGATTCGTTGCCGCTGCTTCGTCGAGTGCTTTCGTGAAGATTCTCGGCGGCGCATTCAGCCACATTAATGGCGTGCTTCCTCCAAGGCACGAGCCTCGGGGGTTTCTCCGGCGATAGGGTATGAAGTGCATCCATGTTCTGCGTGAAGCTCTTCTCTCTGCGCAGAGTCGAGTGTCTCGGGCTGGTACTCTTCGTGCTCTTGCAGGGTCTCCTCCTCCGGCGGCCCGCCGCCGTGCGGGCGGCCGGAGGACTGCGAGGGCCGTCGACCATGAGGATCTCCGCCGCTGGATCATCGCTATCGCACTTTCGGATCACGATCTCTCTGAGCCGGTCGACGAGATCGAACAAGCCGTGAGGGACTCGTCGAGCTCGATGGCGCGACACAGGCGGTGGCTGTCTGGCGAGCCACCGCGTGTTTCACCCATCACCTGGAGCCTCGACCGACCGAGCGCTTGCGCTGGTGGGAGGCTGGCGATCGGCCGGAGTCGACCGACTGAAGTCGACGGTTGCCGCGAGAGAACGCCCGCAACACATGCGCGAAAGTGTGTCGCCAGCAGACGGAGGCGCCTCGATGTCAAGTGGAGCCTCCTGGAGCCATGCGGAGTCGTCGGTGACAAAAGTGAGAGCACCGAGACGGATCTCGCGCCCCTCAACCAAAACTCCAGCAGTCATGATGAAGGTCCTCGGAAGTACTGCAACTCCTCCACAAATCGCTAAAACACCGGCCCCACGGTGGGCGCCAACTGTCGTGGTTCTAAGTCTGACAGTAGAAGTAGGGGTAGGTAAGGGGAGGCGATGTCCTAGCTATGGAGTAGTTGTGAAAACAAGTGATGTACGAGTTCAGGCCCTTCTCGGAGGAAGTAACAGCCCTATGTCTCGGAGCCCTGAGGCGGTCGAGTGGATTATGGATATGAGTATTACAAGAATGCGAACCCCTCTACCTGTGGAGGAGGGTGGCTTATATAGAGTGCGCCAGGACCCCAGCCAGCCCACGTATTGGAGAGGTTAAAGTACATTAAGTCTGGCAGGCGTTCTCGTAGCGCCCTCATAAAGTGTCTTAACTATCATTAAGTCTATTCAATAGCAAGCCGTTGCCTGGAGTGCCTTGACCTTCGGTGGTCGAGTGAGTCTTCATGGTCGAGTGAGTCTTCCATGGTCGAGTCCTTCCAGTCAGTCGAGTGGGTTCCTCTTTGGTCGACTGGAAGATGATCTCTCCTGAGAGTGTCCTTGGGTAGGACGTTTAGGTCAGGCCTATGACCCTACCCTAGGTATATGAAACCATCAGGGTGCTCATGCTAACCTCAAGGAGTCTCATGCTCAACTCCAAGTTAAGCTAACCAAGGAAAAGGCCACCTTCCCTCATATGGTATTAATTGATAATGCATATGCTACTAACCCGTGTTGTGAGCATGTGCATCTTGTGGAGGAGAATGCCAAGTTGAAAGATCAACTTGAGAAAGGCCTTGTGACTTGCATTCAAGGTGAGAAGAACCTCAATGACCTTTTGAGTAATCGAAAGGAAGTTGTGGCCAAGAAGGGAATTGGGTTTGCCCCCAAGTCCAAGAACAAGAAGAAGAACGACAAGACCCCTCGTCCTCCTCCTCTCAAGCAAACTTTTGTGAAAGAGGGAGAGGGTGCTTGTCGGTGTCAAAACCGGCGGATCTCGGGTAGGGGGTCCCGAACTGTGCGTCTAGGCGGATGGTAACAGGAGACGAGGGACACGATGTTTTACCGTGTTGGGCCCTCTCAATGGAGGTAAAACCCTATGTCCTGCTTGATTAATATTGATGATATGGGTAGTACAAGAGTGGATCTACCACGAGATCAAGGAGGCTAAACCCTAAAGCTAGCCTATGGTATGATTGTTGTAATGTATGTTGTGTCCTCACGGACTAAAGCCCTCCGGTTTATATAGACACGGAGGAGGCTAGGGTTACAGTCGGTTACAATGGTAGGAGATCTACATATTCAGTATTGCCAAGCTTGCCTTCCACGCCAAGGAAAGTCCCATCCGGACACGGGGCGGAGTCTTCAATCTAGTATCTTCGTAGTCTTGGAGTCCGTGGGACGATGATAGTCCGGCTGTCCGGACACCCCTAGTCCATGACTCCTCGGTAGCCCACAGAACCAGGCTTCAATGACGGTTAGTCCGTAGCAGATAATGTTCGGCATTGCAAGGCGGGTTCCTCCCTTGAATAATCCAAAGAAGATCATGAACACCAGGATAGTGTCCGGCTCTGCAAAATAAATTCCACATTCCACCGTAGAGAGAATAAAATGTACACTAGTCCAATCTACTGACGTATTATGCGGCGTGACATCACACCGCTACCAGGCCTTTACTTGAATCGTTTTTTACTATACCACCTCAGCACGTTTAGCGAAGCGATTTCCTTGGCACGTCTTGTCGAAGCAGAGATCGTGTTCCCTTTATTCCGGGATTCTCATCAATACGTGCGTGGGTAACCCAACCGTGCTCGTCACCACGCCTCCACTATCGAAGGTGAATCCCAAACGGTCACAGAGACGACTCTTGGTATTTTTCCCCTTTATAAGAGGACCAGGGTTTGTTCTTTTTCTTCAATCTCGCATCAAATCTCCTTCTTGCTCCCAATTCCAACACTCAGAGCCCCAGATTCGAGCGCTTTGTATTCTTAACCATGTCCGGCGCTGACCTCCAAGGTCGGTGGATGCCCTCCTCCGTCACGGAGGAGGACGTGCTTAAGCTGCGTGAGGCCAAGTACACATCCTCGAGGTTTCAGACAGTTGCCCGCCCAAGGGCAGGCCGTGCCCGCCCCGAGCCCGTGAGTTCGTTGTCTTCGTATCCCACCTCCGTCGGGTTTAGGCTTCCCGACGGACCCCTTTGTGAGAGGGCTCATGTTCTACTACGGGCTGGATTTTCACGACTTGGCTCCGGAGTCCATCCTCCACATCTCCGCATTTATTATCGTCTACGAAGCCTTCCTCTGCGTCACTCCCCACTTCGGCCTGTGGCTGAAGACCTTCGATGTGGGGCCGAAGATGATCGGGGGGCGTCAAGCGGAGTCTTGACAGCGGCCATAAGCGAAGGGCCGATGCCCGTGGCCCGAGGGTTCCTTCAAGAGGAACTCGGATCGTGGCAGCGAGTGGTTCTATATCACCGCTCGAAGGCGCAAGCAAAAGCTGCCGCCTTCATTCCGCCGGGACCTCCATGCCGATGATGTCATGGGTCAACCAAGGGCTCAATTGGGGCCGTCCAAGAAGGCGTGCCCTTATTGCAGGCGGTTCGAGACCTCGGCGAGGGAGATCAATCTGGTTGTGGTGATGCAGGTTATGTTAATCAGGCATCTTCTGCCCTGCAAACACCGTCCTCTCCGTCTATGGGAGTTCAACCCGGAGGGACCTCGGATTCTCCAACACTTCATGGGTGCGACACCCGTGGAGATGTACAAGTTGTTCTTCGGACCGCAGGTAGCGTGTCCGGAATTGACCGAGGACGCAGGCCTAAGCCGCAATCGCCCGGATACTCAGGTAAATAGCTCAGAGTCCGGACGTTCTGTTTATCTGCTTTTCTAGAGTTCGCCTCCTGACCCATTACTCTTCACAGGAGTGGGTAGCGCGATCGAGGCTGATAAGGTGTCCGGCCCCCCTCCCAGAGACCGCACTGGAGCCCGTGCTGGTCAGAATGTTGGAGGTCGCGCCCATGGAAGGGAGCGATGGGGAAAATAGAGGAGCTGTTATTTCGCCCAAAGGGGCGTCTGAAGAGGGGGGAATCAAAAACCCCTCCTTCCAGGGGGAGAAAAGGACCGCCTCCGAAGATCCGGAGGCCAAAGCCCCTAAACGAGGGAAGAGATCTTCACCGGGGGGTCCGGCGTCCGGGGAGAATCCGGACGTACAATCATCGCCAAAGGATCAGCCCTCCAGCGAGCCGTGAGTATGAAAAGGGTAGTTAATTGGTAAGGAAATACCTCCATTTGTGCTTCCATGGGTAACCGAAATATTTATCTTGCAGTTCGGATCTGCAGCCTTCTCAGATGAGTTCATCTTCAGGGGACCTTCTTCCGGAGATGATGGAGAGCGAAACGCCTCCGTCTGCTGCGTCGTCGGATAAAAGCGACGAGCTCAAGTATCGTCACGGAGGGTATCCCGAGTCCGGAGGGGCGGAGAGTTCGGCACCCGCTAGTATCCGCCGGAGAATCAAGAATCTGCTTGAGAGGCGTCCATCTCGAGAAGATCACCGTGCGTTGATGCGTATGGTGATTGGAAGGATTTCGTCCGCCGAGAGCGGATTGCGCAATGCCGCTATGAGTTTGCTGGCGGGTTTGAGGTACACGAGAATGATGCACCCCTTTGTCTATTAACAGTTTTGCACATAAAAATGCGCTCTGTATAGATAGTAGCCCCTGAGACTCGGTAGGTTGTCGAAGACGACAGCGTGCCGAGGATCAACATTGCAAGTGATGAATGTCGCCGTTCCTATGTAGGTGGCGGATAGTCCAAGGGCTAGCCGGACTAGTGGAGTTGCCTAGTTGATGCGGCAACTTGACGTGGCAGATGCGGACATCGCCCTTGTCAACCGGCGACTTGACGAGTCGCAAGGTAAATGAGTTCTCTGCAGTTGCTTTATTAAGGGGGTCAAAGCCCTCCTCTGATAAAGTATATCTTTGTTATGCGACAGTGCAGTTCTTGTCGAGAGTTTTCGGGCGAACTTGCTCAAGCTAAGGAGCAAGCCCGAAGAAGTGACGCTGCTACCTCGAGGGCGGCCGAGGAGTTGAAAGCGAAAAGGCTGCACACCGCCTAGCGAGGAAGAGATGGCGAATTGGCCGTGAAATTAAAAGATCTTGC
This sequence comes from Aegilops speltoides, assembly GCA_021437245.1. Taxonomy (NCBI): domain Eukaryota; kingdom Viridiplantae; phylum Streptophyta; class Magnoliopsida; order Poales; family Poaceae; genus Aegilops; species Aegilops speltoides. The sequence continues at coordinate 317,174,853 of CM038145.1, read as the reverse complement.
CGACCACAATGAGGCTCTTGAAAAGGAGCGCTTTTCGGAGCGGGAAGACCTGAGGAAGGCCACCGCCGAGGCCAAGGATGCCTGTTTCTGCAGTGCGGGCCATGAAGGAGGAGCTGCGCCAAGCCAGAGATATCGTGGCTGGCAAGCCTTATCTGCTGCGATGCCGGTTTATGGGTCAGAAGTATGCTCAGTTTGGCCAGCTGTGGAGTCCGGAGGATCCGTATATGGACTTAGCGGCAAGTGCGGCTGATGCCGTTGAGCTTTTCCGGAGCCAGAAGGATCACAAGACGGAAGAGCTATTTTGGTCTCAATTCCATAGTCCGGATCGCTCACTTCCGTTGACCGACCGGTTGGCCGAATGGGCCGAGCTAAATATATTGTCCGGACTTGCCATGACTGATATCGTGGCTCATGTCTGGCCAGAGAGGCCCAAGGCGACGAGCTACTTCGGCTTACTGCAGCAATTTCTTGGAGTGGTGCCGCATATCAAGGAGATGAAGCGGTCGGCCTGCATCGAAGGCGCGCGGATGGTTCTTGCCCGTGTGAAGGCACATTGGACAGAGATGGATGCCACCGCTGTTGCCGCCTAGGGTTTGGATGAAAGCCGGCTCCCCGCCGAGCACTATTTCGGGGAAGTTATGCGTGGCGCTCGTGTAATAGAGTCGCAGTGCTCAAAAAATGTCATGTTCAAATGAACGTTTTAGCTTGTGAAACGATGATTATGCTATAACTACTTTTTATACTTGTGCGTCCCAAGTAGTGAAACTTCTCCTATGCGGCCGTTTATGTATACGGTTGTATAACTGAAAGATTGCGATCTTGACTTATTTCACCCACGCACAAGGTGCGGGGTGTTCGCAAAATAGCGCGTTTTCACACTTAATCCGGCGTCTCGGTCCTGTTAAGGAGGTGGTAGCATAGCGAACGAGGCAATCCGGACTATAATGCTTTATCACTTTCCTTAGCGGTGGTGTTGAGGGTGGGGCTACGATATAGCCCACAGAGGCACCGCTTCTCCGAATTGGGCGCGTGTGTGCTGACCGAAAGCAGTCCTTTGTCCAAGCGGGAATTCTAAACATTCCGGTAGTCGATCGAGTGGTTGACTAGTCTCTCGCTGTATCATGACGATCAGTTTTCGGCTTTCTCTCTTGAGGTGCTCGCCCGGCCGAGCGGCACTGTCGCAGAGTTCTCCAGTGCCGCGTTAGCGATGATCTGAGCGTAAGGCAGCAAAACACGGAGCCGGCAAACCCAACATTTGACCAAAGACATGATTCGAGCTGATGCATATAATGCCTAACTCGAGGCGCCAACACTCCCTAAGGTGTTCGGTCTTTATAGTAATGGGCGAACAATGCCCTAAGCCCCTAGTATCCAGTGCACGGGCATGGTCTTCGACGACCCGATGCCAAAACGTCGAGCTCCGCTTTGGTTATAGGAAGGAACCAAGGAGAATAGCAACAAGAGACAAAAAAAGGTTTATCACGAGGTCTTAAACTGAAAACAATCCTCGCATAGCGGGTCCTGCTACATGTCTGCGCTGTGTCTCCGTTGTGCCGTTATCTCGGGCGAATGCGCACGTTGTTCATCTGTAAAAAAGAGAGGCACGCAGCTTGAAAACAATTCGATGCGAAGAAAGTTATGTTTGAAAGAAAAATATAAATAAGTAAAGCGGGGTTTGAATGAACCGCGTTTGTTTGTACGCGCAGCCCCACAGGAAGAGGTGTGCGGCTAAGGAACCCCTAGCCCTCTCGAAGCCGGACTCGTCTATCCGAGTCCGGGTCTTTAAGTGACCCTCGCACCAAAATGGTGCCACGTGGACCGGCATCTTGAGTGTAAGAGACGCAGCGTGTGCGGTATGGCATTGAAACGGACAAAAGCCTTTCGTCCCAAGAGTGCTTGATATCCACTTTTAAATGGGGCGATATGAAAAATTAGTTTTTCGCGCGAAAATTGTTCGATGATCCGAACACGACTTCTAGTAATAGGGAGCTGTGCACTTGGCATAAGGGCTGGCGTCCTCCTTTGAAGGAAGTGCGGCTGTGTCGAATTTTGGTAGGGTCTATCCCCATCTTACGGATTGTATTTGAATCTGCAGGTTTAAGTCGCTGCCTCCGTCCATTAGGACTTTAGTAAATTGTAGTCCGTCGATTATGGGATTCGATGTCGAGAGTCCGTCCAGCGTTTGAGCAACTTCGAATAGTCGGTGGTCGAAAGTGATTTGTTTTGATATCAATCTCTATGGTCTGCTGGGTTGGACAGCATGAGCTCTTTTAGAAAGTGCGCACTATTTTTCCATATTATCACATGGAGTGAATTCTTGCTTTGACCTCTTGTGGGAAAGTCTTTTGTTTTCGGTGCTCTGCTGGTGGGGTTTATCGTCTTAAGCTTGACGCGTCGAGCCCCTTGTGTTCGGCGTTTAGTCGGCGGACTGTTTAAAACCCAACAATCCCGATGGGTGTGGTTTGCAAGCCTTAAAAGTCTTTGTGGATTTGACATATCCGACCCAAAATCTTGTTTAAGTTGGACAGCTCATCGCCGTCATCCTTAAGAGGCGATGTTTTGTTGTTTGGTCATGAGCTTTTGAATCCGGCGTTATTGCCGTCCTCTTTGGGCTTTTCTCTTTATTAAGCGCTGCTCTTTTACGCACCGTGATTTTCCGTTTCCATCTCTTATCTCGGATGTACTTGGGTCGCTGGTGCTGCATCTTGCTAGCCAGCTATCCTCTCCCGCATGAAGTGGATCATGAGGCTTGTTAAGCGCGACATTGTCCTCGGTTTCTCTTGGCGAGTGTCGGCAAGCCATTCGTCTCGGACATTGTGTTTAAAAGCTGCTAAGGCTTGGCGTCCGGACAATCGACTATTTGGTTCTTTTGGTGAGGAACCTGTTCGAAATTTATGTTGACTCTCCGGGTTGTTGAGTTATATGACTTAAATCATCTGCATCCGGAGGGCGGACATAAGTCCCTTGAAAATTTGCTCTAAACGCTTCCTCGAGCTCTTCCCAACTTCCCACAGTGTTTTCTGGGAGGCTTTTAAGCCAATGATGGGCTGGCCCTTTGAGCTTGAGGGGTAGGTATTTTATGTCGTGGAGATCATCTCCTCTGGCCATGTGTATATGTAGTATGTAATCCTCTATCCAGACTCCAGGGTCTGCTGTTCCATCGTAGGCCTCTATGTTTATGGGTTTAAATCCTGCTGGGAATTCATGGTCCAGCACCTCATCGGTGAAACATAGTGGGTGTCTGGCGCCCAGTATTTGGGTGTGCCACTATCTTGGACACTTGACGTGTTGCCTTGCTTCACAGGGCCTTCTTCTTTGGCCCGTAGATGGACTGGCTGGGCCATCTGTCTTTCGAGTTCATTAGTTGGTTTATGTGCGGCGCCGCTTTCAGAATTTGGCCTATCATCTGGCCGTCTATCCAACCAGGCAGCCTCTTTATTTTTTGATGGTGGAGGCTCTATGGCCTCCTCGTCGAATTCTGGTAGCAGCTTGCGCTTCGGGTAGCTCTTTGATTGGTGACCATTGCCGTATTTATCCGCGGTTTTGAGCACTTTGCTCTATCTCATTCTGAGTTTGTCTTCCGCTGTTTTGAGCTTCTGCTTTTCCTTCTTCAGGCTTCTTGCAGTGTTGACGAGTCTTTTCCGAAGGTTTTTGCTCTCCGGCGGCGTGTCCGGCATGAGATCATCCGGACTGTCATTTTCGCCGGGCCTGGACTGATTATCTGACTCGTCGTGTTCGGACGGTTGCTTATCTGCATGTTCGTCGTCCACTTGTGAGCCCTACTGTATTGCGGGCTCCTTAGGAGCGTTGTTGTTGTCGAGGCGGGACTTAGGGCGGTGTCTGCGCCGCCGTTTTGGTTGTTTATCGGCGGGGTTATCTTCTGCCGTGGCCCGTTGGTCCTCGTTATCGCTCTCTTTTGGGGTATCCACCATGTATATGTCATATGAAGACGTGGTCCTCCCGTGCCCTATAGGCATTGTTTCTTGTTCGTCTCCGTCATCGTCGTCTATACCGTTGATGTCTTCGGAGTCGTAGTCTAGCATGTCGGTTAGATCGTCGACAGTGGCTACAAAGTGGGTGGTGGGTGGGTTCTGAATTTCTTCGTCGTCCGTACCCCAACCATCCTGGCCATAGTCTGGCCAGGACTCTCCCGATAACGAGAGATGCTTTAGCGAATTTAGGATGTCGCCAAAGGGCGAGTGTTGGAAGATGTCCGCGGCGGTGAATTCCATAACCGGCGCCCAATCCGAGTCGATTGGTAGGGGCGCGGGAGGTTCGGAGTCCGGCAAGGAGTCCGGAACCTCGGAATCACGAGTTTCGGTGGGACAAGATTAGCGTTCGGCTCCATCGTCGTGGAAGTTGAAGCCCCCAAGGCAGTGTCCATCCACCGATCCTCGGTCTGGGCGATTGGCTCCGGACTAATGGCCGAAGCGGATTCATGTGCGGCCACTAAGGCACTGTCCGGCGGTAGAGCTAGATCATGCCCATCGTAACAGTGTGGCTCGCCTGGTTGTGGCTCGAGCCCGTCGAAGATCAAGTCTCCGCAGACGTTGGCCGTGAAGTTTAGACTTCCGAATCTGACCTGACGGCTAGGGGCGTAGCTTTCGATCTGCTCCAGATGGCCAAGCGAATTAGCCCGCAGTGCGAAGCCGCCGAATACAAAGATCTGTCCGGGGACAAAAGTCTCCTCCTGGACAGCGTTGTTGGTTGAAGATGCCATCGGGCCTATCAGTGACGGCACAGAGGAACTCTCAATGAAAGCACCAATGTCGGTGTCAAAACCGGCGGATCTCGGGTAGGGGGTCCCGAACTGTGCGTCTAGGTGGATGGTAATAGGAGACGAGGGACACGATTGTTTACCCAGGTTCGGGCCCTCTCGATGGAGGTAAAACCCTATGTCATGCTTGATTAATATTGATGATATGGGTAGTACAAGAGTGGATCTACCACGAGATCAAGGAGGCTAAACCCTAAAGCTAGCCTATGGTATGATTGTTGTAATGTATGTTGTGTCCTACGTACTAAAGCCCTCCAGTTTATATAGACACCGGAGGAGGCTAGGGTTACACAGAGTCGGTTACAATGGTAGGAGATCTACATGTCCGTATTGCCAAGCTTGCCTTCCACGCCAAGGAAAGTCCCATCCGGACACGGGACGGAGTCTTCAATCTTGTATCTTCATAGTCTTGGAGTCCGGCGGACGATGATAGTCCGGCTGTCCGGACACCCCCTAGTCCAGGACTCCCTCGGTGCTCCTAAAGAGAAGAAGGAAAAAAGTGAAGGGCGTTGATATCAAAAAGGGCAAAACCATCTTCTCCAACAAAGCCGGCGACTTTAACCCGTCATATGTGTTGTGCCGTGCTAGTGATGGACATGTTTATGCTAAATTTGTTGGTTCTCCTTATGAGTACATTGAATGGTCTATTTGGGTTGCTAAGACCCTTGTTACTAACATCAAAGGACCCATTACTAAATGGGTACCTAAAACCAAGCATTGATCTTTCTAGGTGTTTGCTTCCGGTGGGGGATCATGGTTGCTCGATAGTGGAGCCACAAATCATATGACCGGAAGCAAGGACTTGGTGGTGGACGTGCAAAAGATTCCATCTATGCCCACCAATGTCGAGTGGGGTGATGCCTCACATTCTAAGGTATTGGGTCTTGGCAAGGTTGTCATTTCTCATGATCTAACGATCGAGAAAGTCATGCTTGTTGAGTCCCTTGCATACAATTTACTTTCCATTCGTCAACTTGCACTCATGGGCTTTGCCACTTTCTTTGACATTGATACCGTGGCCCTCTTGTGGAGCAAGACTCTTAAAGTAGCCTCTGTTGGGCATGTCGAGAACGGTCTCTATGTGATAAACTTTTCGAAGCGACCCACTAAGACCGAGACATGCCTAATGGCTAAAGTTGACGTGGGGTGGCTTTGGCATCGCCGTTTAGCCCATGTCAATATGAGATCTTTGCAAAGTCTTCTCAAGGGGGACCATGTCCATGGAATAACAAATCTTAGTTTTGCCAAAGACCGTGCTTGCAGTGCTTGTATTGAAGGAAAGCTTCATGAGAAGGCTCACCCTCCCACGACCATCATCTACTCAAAGAGACCCTTGGAGCTCCTTCACATGGATCTCTTTGGGCCCCCATCATTTGATAGTCTTGGAGGTAGAAAGTATTGCTTGGTGATTGTGGATGATTATTCAAGATACACTTGGGTATACTTCTTCAAGAGGAAGAGTGAGACTCAACAAACCGTCATCGACTTTGCAAATCAAGCTCAACGTCAACATAATGCAAAGATCTTGACAATAAGAAGTGACAACGGCACCGAGTTCAAGAACTACACCTTGGATGAGTTTCTTAGTGATGAGGGGATCAAACATCAACATGCTGCACCATATACCCCTCAACAAAATGGTGTTGTGGAGAGGAAGAACCGGACGTTGATGGATGCGACAAGGACCATGATGGCGGAGTTCAAGTCTCCATACAACTTTTGGGCCGAAGCCATCAACACCGCATGTCATGCATCCAATCGGCTCTATCTCCGCAAAGTCTTGAACAAGACTCCTTATGAGATACTCACCGGTAACAAGCCCAATCTCAAGTACTTCCGGGTGTTCAGGTGTAAGTGTTTAATTCTCAAGAAAGGTGTTCGTTTGTCTAAATTCAAGGCTAGAGCTTATGAGGGCATATTTGTTGGTTATGCTACAAACTCTCATGCTTACCATGTTCTCAACAAGTCCACCTGACTCATTGAGGAGACGTGTAACGTGGAGTTTGACGAAAATAACGGCTCCCAAGTGGAGCAAAGTGGTACTTGTGTTGTAGGTGGTGAAATTCCTCCCCAAGCCATAAGAAGAATGGGTATTGGTCATATTCTACCCACTGAGGAACCCCTTGTGGCCGAAGGAGAAGGACAATTCTCCACTCAAGTGGAGCCATCACCTCCTCAAGACCCACACGCTTCCAGAGAACAAAGTGAAGGCCCTCAACCTCGTGAACAAGACCAAGGGCAAGATCTATCTCAAGATGGTGGTGAACCTCCAAATGATTCCCAAGGTCAAGTTCTCCCCCTCGAGCAAGTTCAAGATCATGAGCAAGCTCAAGATCAAGAACAAGCTCAAGACGGCGCCCAAGATGATCAAGTTAACCCTCCTCCTTCCACATCCGAGGAGGAATTAGAGCGTCGTGCCGCGAAGATCGCTTCCAAACTCCCACCAAAAGCCATCTCATGGAGAATGTGATTGGAAGCCTAAGAAAGGGGGTAAGCACTCGTAGACAATTAGCAAACTATTGTGAGCATCACGCGTTTGTCTCTTGTGTTAAACCCCAAAAGGTCTATGAGGCGCTCGAAGACTCGGATTGGCTCAATGCTATGCATGAAGAACTCAACAACTTCGAGTACAACAAGGTGTGGAGATTGGTGCCAAGGCCATCGGGGAACCATAACGTCATTGGAACCAAGTGGATTTTCAAGAACAAGCAAGATGCTCATGGGAACATCATTCGCAACAAGGCAAGATTGGTAGCACAAGGCTACTCCCAAGTCGAGGGTATCGACTACGGTGAAACCTTTGCTCCCGTTGCTCGCCTTGAATCCATTCATTTGTTGATTGCTTATGCTTCCCGTCACAACTTTAAGTTGAAACAAATGGATGTGAAAAGTGCTTTTCTTAATGGTCCTATTAATGAGTTGGTCTATGTCAAGCAACCCCCCGGGTTCGAGGATCCCTACTTCCCGGATCATGTGTATCAACTCGATAAGGCACTCTATGGCCTTAAACAAGCCCCACGTGCGTGGTATGACCACCTTACCGAGTTGTTACAAGATCGTGGATTTGAGGTGGGGCAAATCGATCCCACTCTTTTTACTAAGAAGGTCAAAGGGGAGTTGTTTGTATGCCAACTATATGTTGATGATATTATCTTTGGTTCCCCTAACAAAGCTTTCAATGAGGAATTTGCCGCTCTCATGACCTCCAAGTTCAAGATGTCTTCGATGGGAGAGTTGAAGTTCTTCCTTGGTTTTGATATCAAACAAAGAAGAGAAGGAACCTTCATCAACCAAGCCAAATATACTCAAGACATGCTAAAAAGATTCAAGCTAAGTGATGTCAAGTCGACTTCTACTCCAATGCCTACCAAGTGCCAACTTGACATTGGTCCCAATGGTAAAGCGGTGGATCAAAAGGTATATCGCTCCATGATTGGCTCCTTGCTTTACCTTTGTGCATCTAGACCGGATATCATGTTGAGTGTGGGAATGTGTGCACGGTTTCAAGCCACACCGAAGGAAAGTCACTATGTGGCGGTCAAGCGAATCTTTCGATATTTGGCTCATACCCCAAACTTTGGCTTATGGTACCCAAGAGGGGCAAACTTCAAGCTTGAAGGATATCTGATTCCGATTGGGCGGAGACAAAGTGGATAGGAAGTCCACCTCCGGAGTGCCAATTTCTTGGTTGCTCTTTGGTGAGTTGGTCTTCCAAGAAGCAAAGTTGTGTGTCTCTCTCGTCCACTGAAGCGGAATATGTGGCGGCAGGTAGTAGTTGCGCACAACTCTTATGGATGAGGCAAACTTTGAAGGAGTACGGTGTCATTTGTGACAAAGTGCCTCTTTGGTGTGATAATGAAAGTGCCATCAAGATTTCTCTCAACCCGGTGCAACACTTCAAGACGAAGCATATTGAGATTCGATATCACTTCATCCGGGATCACATTAGGCGAGGGGAGATCGAGCTCAAGTATGTCAACACTCATGATAACCTTGCAGATATTTTCACGAAGCCCTTGGATGAAGCAAGATTTCGCGAGTTAAGGCATGAGCTAAATATCATTGATTCGAGCAATGTGACTTGAACCCTCCCCCACCACACTCAACTTGCTGTCTAGTTTAGGTGTAGGCATGGACATAGGGGGAGTGTTGTTCCCTCAATGAACTCTCCCTCCCCCCATTATGCATAAATAGATCAACTCTTTCACATTAGCCATTTTTGATGGTACTTGTGCTTCAAAGACGAGTTTTGGTCATGGGCCCAGGGATAATTCTTCGCGGTGCCATACTAACTAACTCAAACATAGGTGGCCCCGGCCACCGCCCTCTCCTTTTGAGAGGTCGTGTCGCATGGTGGTTTCTTGTTGTCTTTCTGCCTTTGGGTTGTGCGTGTTCTTGTGGTGTCCTTTGTGCTAAAAGTTTCCTTGCAAAGACCTTCTTCTTTTGTTGAAACCTGTTTTTTCTTGAGCTCACAGTACTACCGCAGCCAGCTACGGTACTACCGCGTGAGGGGAGCACGGTACTACCGCCCCCACGCGGCAGTAATTTTTTACTGCCGCCTGGGAGAGCGGTACTACCGCTTCGGTGCGGTACTTCGCCCAAGCGGTACTACCGCGATGACATGCGGTACTACCACGACGTCATAGACCCGTGGGGATAAGGATGGGCAAGGGGAGTTCTAACTCCCCCATACCCATTCGCCAGTTCCCCCACATCGTATCTCTCTCCCACGCTCAAGAACGGGGCCGACGTTCATCGCTGGATCTCCGCCTCGGGCTGCCCTCCCGTGATTCCGTCCGGTGGGATCGTTCCCCACCACATGCTCTTGCTATGGACCAAGTTCTTTCCCAAACTCCTTCTCGTTTTTGTTGTGTTCTTTGCCTCTAGGTTTTTGGGGGAGACTTGTGTGTTCTAGAGATTCTTAGGCTAAATCTATGCAAGAGTAGGATGAAGGAGAGTAGTATTGCGTAGGAATTATACTTGTCTTTTTGTCCTATGCTAGATTTGATCACCGTAGCACCACCGTGGTTTCGCGGTTCTTTTCAGATTCGAACTGTCGTTTGGATCTGACGTGGTGCGGTACTACCGCCCGTCTGGCGCGGTACTACCGCACTCACTGCGGCACTAAAGTTTTACTACCGCTCCCACCATGGTACTACCGTGACCTCGCATGGTACTACCGCGACTTGGAGCGGTACTAAAATTTTAGTACCGCAGGCTCTGGCAGTACTACCGTGGATCACATCTATCTCATGGCGACTTTCACGTGTACTTTCTATGTGGTTCTTGTGCTTTGCCGTGGTCTTTGCATTGATCTTTTTTGCGTTTCGTGGGTGTTTTGCGTTTGTGTCTCAGGTGGTGGCTCTCGCCGTTCCAATCCCAGTCGTGACACGGGCTCCAAGCGTCTGCGCAATCCAGGTGAAGCACCAGAGGGCTCCACTGCCCCCAAGCGCCATGTCAAGACATCAGCTAGCAAGCACAAGGAGCCCACTAAGGGCATGGACGAGATACCCCAATCTGAGTTCGTCCGTCTCAGGCAGCTCAACCCGTATGTGAACCCTCGTGCTACTGTAAGATGTTGTGAGCTGTTTTGGAACAAGCAACAGACTCTCACTTATCTGGATGTCATCAAGAACAAGCAGAACACCTATGTGGATGTGAAATGGATTGAAATGCATCACATGAGGAAGGACAAGTATCGTGAGTACTTTGGAGAAGCTCTGAACTTGGTGGATCAGTTTGGTATTGAACATGTGATCTCTTTTCACCTTGACTATGACCCTGAGCTTATCTGTCAGTTCTTTGCCTCAGTATACTTTCACCCTGATGAGGAGCGGAGGATGACCTGGATGACCAATGGTCGTAAGTTGACTGCTACTTGGAAGGAGTTCATGGATCTGCTCCATGTTCCTGATGACGGGCTCGCCACTCCCGTGGGTGTCCGCCCCCATGCAAATTCTGAGTCTGCTAACAAGGACAAGCTTCAGCCATACTTTGTTGAGAAGGCGCTTGCAAATGGCAAGTCAGCGTGGGTGCTCAACTCCTTTCTGGATATCATGTATCGCATCTTCCGCAACTCATTGTTTCCCCGCATTGGTGACAAGGACAAGGTTCATGCCTATATGGTGGATATGATGCTCCTGTGTGAGGAGGCTCGTGTGTCTCAGACTCAGCCACTTGATGTCTCACACATCATGTGGTGTGAGCTTCGGTTTGCCATGTTCAACCGCAAGGTGCCTATCTATGGGCCCTATCTGTTTCTGCTGATCTCGAAGACTTGGGAGAAGACGTTCCCTGGTGATGAGTTCCTTGCTCCAGACTGGATTCGACATGATCCCATCTGTCTCCGTGTCAAGCCCAACTGGGCCAACACTACTACTCATGCTGAGGCGACTGCTGCTAGGGTTGCTGTTGATGAGGAGGATGCTGGCGCCGAGGATGTTGCTGAGGGCCGTGCTGCTCGTCCTTCCCACAGTTCCTCTATGCCCTCGTGGGCCAAGAAGCTGAAGGACAAGATGAAGACTCTTTTCTGCATGCAAGCCAAGGAGCAGTACAGGACTCACGTGGCATCTAAGGAGAGTCGCCGCCGGGACAAGAAGATCTTGCAGCTGTATGGCGAGGATGTGTCTGGTGGTTCTGAGGATCGCATCACTCCAGAGGCCGAGTGGATGGAGAAGCAAGGCTACAGGTGGACTGATTCTAAGGAGGACGTCGAGGAGACCATCCCTGCCGCCGAGGATCTGACGAGGAGCCTTGGGATGAGTTCCCTGCTTGAGCCACCCCCTGTGTGTAGGTGTCCTCTCTGCCTTTTTTGCATCTCGATGCCAAAGGGGGAGAGAGTGTAGGGATTTGCGAGTCGTGTGTCATCGTTCGTGTTCGCTGTGTTTGCTGCTTTCTCGTTTGAACCTCGTTTCAGTTGCTTTGGGTTGCTTTACTTCATACGGTGTAAGACATATGCACTCTATCTATCTTAGCGAGCTTGTGATATATTGTGCTACCTTTGTGCTATGCTCTGCTTAGATGTTAGTTATCATGCCTTTGTCTCTAGAATATAGGGGGAGTGTTGATCCTAGGTTGTGTGCTATGCAGTCCAAAGCATCCATCTAGAGTGCACACATCTAGGGGGAGCCCGTCTATATTCTAGAGAGGAGGGGTTTGCCTTTGCTCAATATTATCTCATCTATGTGCAAATCCCGTATTGTCATCAATCCACCAAAAAGGGGGAGATTGTAAGGGCATATTTATCCCTTAGGTGTTTTGGTGATTGATGATAATGCTTTTGTGGACTAATCGTGTGCCTTGAGTTTCTCAGACGCTTCATCACTAGGCACGAGACGATTCGGTGCCCCTCGAGACTATTGAAGACGGTGTTGTTCTACGTTTCTTTTTGGTGGATTTGAGTCGTAGGAGAGCCGTACTATTAAGAGGGGGTCTGCGTCGGAAAGGTTCGGGTGGAATCTCACGTACACGTTTCCTTCTTTGCCTCCACCTTTCCCTTGCACTTTGGAGCTTTCCTCCGTTATCTTCTTTACGCTTGCTATGGCGGCTCTTGTTGTACTTGCGGTAGTCTTGCTCTATGGAGCGGTAGTACCATAAGCACTATGATAATACCGCTGGGGTTCACGGTAGTACCGCTCCTCTGGAGCCTTAGTACCGTGGCTCCCGGGCCTAGTGCTGCTCGATGCAGGTAGTAGGGCGGATGTAACTTTACATCCGCGCCCACCTGATAATACCAAGACGTATAGCGCGATAGTACCCTGGAGCCCACGGTAATCTTGCTCCCCAGAGTCGTAGTACCGTGGCCCTCATACCTAGTACCGCTGCGTCGCGGTAGTAGGAGCGGATGTAATTTTTTACATCCGCGCCTCAACGGTAGTACCGCGCCTCATGCGCAGTAGTACCGCACGCGGCCTGGCTCAGCTAGGTTACAGTAGTACCGCGTCTTAGCGATAGTACCGTGTCGGATTTTTGCACTGTTTCGTTTTCAGCGGAAGTAGGCACGGATGTATTTTTATTCATCCGCGCTCTTCGTAGGCTAGGACTCTCCTGCCTTGTGGTAGTACTGCAAGGGGGAGCGTTAGTACCGCGCGAGCGGAAGTACTGCTCTCAGTCAGGCTAGTCCCAGCCTCTGCTGCTGCCGCGGAAGTACCGTGGTCCGCCACGGTAGTACCGTGTGGCCTTGCAGTAGTACCACGCTCCTAGAGCGGTAGTACCGCATGTCGCAGGCTGAACATGTGGATAACAGTTGGATTTCTTCCATGACTATAAAAGGGGCGTCTCCTACCTCTAGTTGACTACCTCTTCCACCTCCAAGCTCCATTGTTGCTCCAAGCTCCATTTTTGCCCGATCTCTCTCCCTAGCCAATCAAACTTCTTGATTTGCTCGGGGTTAGTTGAGAAGGCCTCGATCTACACTTCCACCAAGAGAGATTTGATTCCCCCCACTTATCCCTAGCGGATCTTGTTACTCTTGGGTGTTTGAGCACCCTAGACGGTTGAGGTCACCTTGAAGCCATACTCCATTGTGGTGAAGCTTCGTGGTGTTGTTGGTAACCTCAATTGTTGTGGAGATTTCCCCAACCTTGTTTGTAAAGGTTGATCGCCGCCTTCAAGGGCACCAATAGTGGAATCACGGCATCTCGCATTGTGTGAGGCGTGAGGAGAATCTGATGGCCCTAGTGGCTTCTTGGGGAGCATTGTGCCTCCACACCGCTCCAACGGAGGCGTACTTCCCTCAAAAGGAAGGAACTTGGTAACACATCCTCGTCTCCACCGCTCCACTCTTGGTTATCTCGCGCCTTTACTTTTGCAAGCTTACTTGTGTTGTTTCCCTTACTTGCTCGTGTGCTTGTTGTTGTCGCATCATATAGGTTGTTCACCTAGTTGCATATCTAGATAACCTACTTTGATGCAAAGTTTAATTTGGTAAAGAAAAGCTAAAAATTGCTAGTTGCCTATTCACCCCCCTCTAGTCAACCATATCGATCCTTTCAAAGGGGATTATCAAACTCAGTCAGAGCCCATATTCTTCACCTGCTATCTTAGTCAGGAAGAAAGATCTCACTTGGAGACGATGTGTGAACTACAGGAAACTAAATTCTCACACTATCAAAAACAAATATCCTATTCCAATGATAGAAGACTTACTGGATGAACTCCATGGTGCTATAGTGTTCACAAAAATAGATTTGAGAAGTGGATATCATCAAATCTGGATGAGAGAAGAACATATTGCAAAAACTGCTTTTAGCACACATGTGGGACTGTATGAGTTTTTGGTTATGCCCTTTGGAGTTACTAATGGTCCTCCTACATTCCAGCAACTAATGCACACTATGTTTAAACATCTTCTCAGACACTGTATACTGGTGTTCTTTGATGACATCTTGGTCTTCAGCAAAACCTACAAAGAACATTTGGAACATTTAGCACTGGTTTTCAAAGCCCTCAACGAACACACACTATATGCAAAACTTTCCAGATGCACTTTTGCACAGTCAAAGGTGAATACCTGGGAAATGTGATCATAGAAGAGGGAGTGTCTACAGACCCGGCAAAGGTTGGGTCCATCACCAAGTGGCCCACACAAACAAACACAACTCAGCTCAGAAGTTTTTTGGGCCTTGCTGGATATTGCACAAGATTTGTTAAAACTATGGAATGATATGCAAACCCTTGTTTGCAAGAAGAAGGATCTACTTGGTCTAACAGACAAGAACAAGCTTTCCAGTTTCTGAAAACCAGTATGACACAAGCACCCGTTTTGGCCCTGCCCACCTTTTCCTTACCATTTGTACTTGACGCAGATGCATCTGTGTAACGCCCTCGATGCGACTATATCTCCCACGTGTCGAAGCACGACTTAGAGGCATAACCGCATTGAAAGCAATGTCGCAAGTGAGGTAATCTTCGCACAACCCATGTAATACATAAGGGAAAGAGATACATAGTTGGCTTACAATCGCCACTTCACACAATTACATGAATAAAACATTACATCATCCAGTTACAATCAAGGTCCGACTACGGAACCCAAAATAAAAGAAGAACCCCAAAAGCGACAAAGGTCCCCGATCGACCCCAACTGGGCTCCACTACTGATCAACTAGAACGGTACAACACAAAGGGCAAGATCTTCATCGAGCTCCTCCTTGAGCTTGGTTCGTCACCGCTTTCGGTAACATAGGCACACGCAAACTGGTTTTGGAAGTATCACGGTGAGCCACGAGGACTCAAAGAATCCCATTACCATGGGTCTCAAGACTAGCAAAGCTTAATGGGAAAGGAAGGGGTTAAGTGGTGAGGTTGCAGCAGCGGCTAAGCATGATATGGTGGCTAACATATGCAAATGAGAGCGAGAAGAGAACAAAGGAACGGTCGTGAAGCTAGCAATGATCAAGAGGTGATCCTGAACACCTACTTACGTCAAACATAACCCAAAGACCGTGTTCACTTCCCGGACTCCGCCGAGAAGAGACCATCACGGCTACACACACGGTTGATGCGTTTTAATTCGGATCAGGTGTCAAGTTGTCTACAACCGGACATTAACAAATTCCCATCTGCCACATAACCGCGGGCACGACTCTCGAAAGTTTATACCTGCGGGTGTCCCAACTTAGCCCATGACAAGCTCTCGCGATCAACGAAGGAATAGACCTTCTCCCAGGAAGACCCGATCAGTCTCGGAATCTCGGTACATCAAGACATTTTGACAATGGTAAAACAAGACCAGCAAAGCCGCCCGATGCACCGACAATCCCGATAGGAGCTGCGCATATCTCGTTCTCAGGGCACACCGGATGAGCAAGACGTCGGGTTGGCATAGACCCTGGTTGCCCAGGGGGCGCCGGACGAATCTCGGTTTGGACCAGCATTTAGACAAGCACTGGCCCGGGGGGGCTAAAATAAAGATGACCCTCGAGAGAGCGACTCCCAAGGGAAAAAGTAGGTGGTGGTGAGGCAAATGGTAAAAGTCAATGTTGGGCCTTCTTTGGACAAGTTTTATTCAAAGCGAACTGTCATGGGGTCCCATAAATCACCCGACCGCGTTAGGAGCATAAAATCCGGGAACATAACACTGGTATGGCGGAAACTAGGGCGGCAAGAGTGGAACAAAACACCAGGCATAAGGCCGAGCCTTCCACCCTTTACCAAGTATATAGATGCATTAATAATATAAGAGATATTGTGATATCCCAACCAAAATCCTGTCCACCATGGAGAAATCTTCAACTTCACCTGCAACTAGCAACGCTATAAGAGGGGCTGAGCAAAAGCGGTAACATAGCCAAACAACGGTTTGCATAGGAAAGGTGTCAAAGGTTAGGGGTTCATGGCAATATGGGATGGCTTGATAAACAGGTGATAGGTAGCGCAGCATAGTGATAGAGCGAAGCAACTAGCATAGCAATGATAGTAGTGAGATCCAGGGTAGCGGTCATCTTGCCTGAAATCCCGCAAGGAAGAAGAACGAGTCCATGAAGAAGACGAACGGGAGTAGTCGAACGAATCCTCACAGTCGCAACATTACCGGGACTAAGAAGCAACACCGGAAAAGAAACAAACCACATGGTAAACACACAAGCATAATCATGGCATGATGCACAATCAAGTATGATGCATGTCCGGTTTAATGAGGCATGGCATGGCAAAGTGCAACACACAATACTACAAGTTAAGTGGGGCTGAATATGCAACGAGTTGCATATTGACGAAACACCACATCCAAGTTATTTAGTTCGCTCTTGTTTAGGTACACAACAATGTTAAATGTTGTTAAACATGTCAAGGGGTGTAACAAAAGTAAACTAAATATTTAGGCAAGTTTAAATGAGGCCGGAACAACAAACAACATTTCCGGAAAAACCTCATATGCAACTTATGAATTTGCTACTGTTCTACCCTAAAACATACTTTAAAGTTGTTAAACAGGAAAATAAGGTGGACCATGTTAATCTAGGCATTTTTCCACCCCATTTACATATAAAGAACATTTAAATCCGAGCTACGGTTATTTAGTTATGAAATAAATCATTTTAGCATGACATTTGAGCAAATTTAAACAAACATCATTTTAGACATTTTTAACATAGATGAAAATGGCAGATTATGAAACTAGATGAAAAACTAAGCATTTTTTATATATAAAACATTTTAATCCGATGCACCATTCATGAGTTATTATATGCATGAAGTTTAGGGTCCAATCTGTAAAACTGTAATTCCTGGATAAATAGCAAAATTCGCAGGGCATAGAAAAAATACATGGGCCGAATCTGCTGGGCCAGCAGTGTCTGAGAGAGAGGGCTGGAGGCGCTCACCCATGGGCCTTGGCCCGGACGGTGGAAGAGGGCTGGGCAGGCCTTGGCGGGATCTGCCCACGTGAGCGAGCAGAGGAGACTCATGCGGCCGACGTGGTCGGGCGCCATGATCAACGCTGGGCGCTACTGGTCGCTCTGACGCAGAGGAAGCAGAGCAGCTTGCGGCACGGATGGACAGCGGCGAGCAGCAGCGGAGGGCGGTCTTGGCCGGCGACGAGGACGCCGGGAGCCGACCGAACCGATTCCGGCGGTGGGAGGCAGATCCGCGAGGCAAGGGACTTAGCGGCCAGCGAAGCGAAGACGGGTCGAACTTCGTTCCCGCGAAGAGGCAGACGGCGGGTGAAACAAGGGAGACAATGGCGCGACTCAGGCGAGGCTGGCAGCATGATCCGGCGAAGCGGCGCGACGGGAGGTGGCGGAGGAGGCGGACGGGGCCCTTAGGTAGGGAAGCGGCGCCACAGTTACAGTGGCCAGCGGCTCGGCTTCAGTTCAGCTGAGGCGAGCGAGAGAAAGCGAGGCGAAGGGGAGGGACGACAAGGCAGCGGCCTGGTGGTGCTGAGGAGGCCGGTGCCTCGCGGGCTGTGCGGGGACGAGCCGTCGGGGCTTGAGGACGGGCATGCTGCGGGAGGATGAGGCCGGGAATGAGCCTCCTGCTCGATCTGGAGGCGGGCACGACGATGAATCAAAAGGAGGAGGTGGAGGCTACAGGAGAGCGAGGAGGTTCTCCTCTCCTTGGATCGTCTTGTGAGGCAGGCAGCTCCCGGCTTAGCGAGGCCAAGGGATCGAGGGAAGGCTTGGGTTGGGTGGCTGAGGAAACCGAGGAGGATTTGGAATGAGCGGCGGCGGCGAGTGAGGGGATTGATGGGACAGCCGTCCGAGATTTTAGGGTTAGGTCGGTTTATATAGTAGTGGGGTAGGTTTAGGTGTATTAGGTCCCTCCGATCGTAATCGGACGAACGGAAAAAAATAGGCTAGGGAGTTCAAAAAAAGAAAACGGAGATATTTTGTAGACGTTAGGGGATGATCCGGACCCAACGGTAATGACTGCCCGGGTCGGGTTCGGGGGAGTTTCGGACACCCGCGAGAGGGGTCAAGAGAGGTCAACGAGGACAAGGGGAACGCGGCAACTACGGACAACTACAAGTTTTATGAAAACATGCGGATGCAATGCACATGATGCTATGATGAAATGCATGACATGAACAAAATGCAAAACGAAAGACAAAACCCAACCACGGAGAAAAATAACATATGGCATCTCCGGAAAAGGCAGGAGTCGGAGTTACGAATGCGGAAAGTTGTATCCGGGGCGTTACAACACTCCACCACTACGAGAGGATCTCGTCCCGAGATCTAGGACGGCACCGGAGGGAAAGGAAGAGGAAGAGGTAAAATAAAGTTGCTTCTTTGACGAACGAGTGAAACCATCAAACCTTGAGAGGTTGAAAACTTGAAGAAAAGGCACAACGGAGACGAAAAGAATTGAAACACTCCGTAAGATAAGAGGAACAAGTGATACGACCAGAACCAAGGTTGCAAAGACATGAATCAAGAGTTTAATGGACAAGATAGAATTTGAAACCACTCCGGTTAAACAAGATAGAGAAGGGATAAGATTGATATAATTTGGGCAGCACTCCGACTGTAAATGGAAGGAATTGAACATGAACTTGACAAGATGAGAGGATACATGATGAAATCAACAACACTGCCCTCCGAATTGAAAGAATGGCACAAGGGGTAAGAAACATTACAAACCGCACTCCGGTTGAGAAGGGAGGTAAAACTTGATAAGATGAGAGAACTCGAATGAAAACACGACACTCCGGCTAAACGGATAAGCAAGGAAAATTACATGATATTTACAAAATGAGATGATGGGTCGAAGAGAGTAACATCACAATGCCTCTGGAACAAAAGAATAGAAGATAGATCACTGGAATAACAGAATGTAGGAGAAAATGCAAACTTCTGGCACAAATGAGCTTGGAAAGCATCCTTCCAAGAAGGTTATAACGGAGTTGTTGGAAAACCAACAACGAAAAGAATAAGCTTGTGGCGGGCTTATGAAAACATCTCAAAATTATGAGGTGAGCTTCTGCCACTAACGAAAACAATTGCTTGCTTGAGATCAACGAAGAGATGGAAACTTGTTTCACCAAGAGGATAGGAGAAAACTTGGAGCATTAATAAGCACCACACTAGCAACATTCCTTAGGGAAGGCTTTAGGTGAAATCTATACCAAGATAACTCCAATGGAGGGATTGATAGTTGAAACGATCTCCTGAACAAAGAGAAAATGATGGATTTAAACTATCTCATTCTTGACAACTTGAATCACGAAGGGAAATTGTCAAGAGTGACATAACACCACCTCAAAAGATAAGATAGAAAGAGTTGCACTTCGGAATGCAAGAAGAAGAATACTTGAGCTCCTCAAAACAAAACATGTGTTGAGCACCATGTTTAATTTTGAGTATAGCTTGGCGGATCATAACTTCGAGAGAAAACTTGAAGAACAATTGAAGGAAGAGAGGAATCCTTGACGAACCACCATGTAGAGCCTCAATGAAGAACTCCGGTAATAAAAGGATGATAAAAAAAAGAGAAGTTGAAAACACAAGGTGAAGCCTTGCAATGATTTAGATGGAGCTTCGCGATGATAATGCGGAAAACTTGGAACTCCGGAAAAGAAAAGATGAAGCATCTCGAACCGAGAATGTGATATGATGACCAACTCCGGAAAGAAAGATGAATCACTTGTAAACAAGAATTTATTCATCATGAATAATCTCCGGAAGAAAATAATTGAATCACCTCGAGGAAATAAGAATAAGATTTATTGTATGCTTATCCTTCATCAAATTTAATTGATGACAAGCAACGGATTTGGCATACTACTTATTCCCGTAGAAAGGATTAAGAGGGATATAGCGCAAAACTTGAGAAGGTATTGATGGAATCACCGGTGGGATTTGGAAACAACGAATGAATTGATATGATAACGAGGGAAGTGAAATCTTGAACGACCCACCGTAAGAATTGACAATGAAAGTAGCAAAGGCACAATTCACCGTGAAGAATTGCGAAATGGATGAAGATACTTGAGGGTATTTAGATACATGAGAACGAAGAGAACATGAACTGATTAGAGGATATTTGAACGAATCACCGGTAAGATTTGGAGAACGATAGCTGCACGCTGAGAATGAAGAATTAAGACATGATGGCCTTTGGAAGGAAGAAATGGAAAACAACTCATGAAATGCTCCGGATGGTAAGAAAAGAATTGTCACAATCAAAACAATTATGAGGATAGCATGAAGCTAGAACCATGAATCTTGAAGAGAATAGAGCAAGATGTAAGAGGAATATTTCTTCGGTCTTCAAATGTTGAGAATGATGACGAGCAACACCACCAAGAATTATTGAGGCACCTCGGAAGAATCAAAAGCGAAGAGGTTGAGCCAACTATGAAAAGAATTTGAAAGATCTTGGAGAAAAGCATTTGACTGATGATAACTCATTCTTACGTCAAACTTGGAGAAGAATTTAGGATAGCTCTGGGAAAATAGAAGAGTCAGGTAAGATCCTGGGAAAAGACCTGTGGGTTAGGGCCCACTCAAAAGAGAACACCGTTGAACAATTGCTTGAAATAAAGATTGCACCGGTAGAATTAAATGGCTTGAATGAGATAACAATCTCCAAATAGCTTGAACGGATTAAGAATGGAAACACAAACCTTCTGAGATATCTTCAACACTCCGGAACAAATGAATAGGAAGAAGTGAATGATTGAGAGGTGCACCGGCATGAGAAAGCATTTGACACGAGGAAAGGAATATGATGAATATCGAAAGCTTGAATAGGATCCACCGGAGAAGAAACAACAATGAAGGATGATGAACTTGAAGCTCGTGAGCATCTTCACGAGGGATCACCGGATCAGAACATTGATTGAAAAGAGTGAAGAGACTTCACATGAATAAATGGATACTTGATTAAGAAATCTGTGTCCTTGAAGAAAAAGGGTGGGAGGGCGGGAAAACAAAGGCAACTTGGGGACGGATGAAATAAACACCGTTGAGAAAACTTAGAATTGATCTTGCGGATGGGAAAAATGATGGGATCCACTTGAAGAGAAGCACGCCGGTTGGAAAAGAATTGACATGACAATCTCGATGATCAAAAGGATTAGTATTCACATAGCAATATGAGAACACCGTTTAGGAAAAGGTATGGATTCAACATTTGACTTTGAAGCAACTCGAATACCACAAATAAAACAAAACAAAGGATTGGCTTGCAGAATAAGCCGGAAACAAACATATGATAGAGATTTACCCAATCCCATATCATGCATCTGTCGAAAAGATATTCTAGGAGCTACTTGAATTCCCACCTATAAACTCCCGAAACTTTCTGGTTATGCAATCTGGTGTTGGGGATACAGGGGAAGCAATATATATCACCCAAACTAACAATCCCTACATCCAGTTGTATCCATCCGTCAACACATAACCAAGAAACCTTCGGAAATCGTCTACCTCAACCTTCGAAAAGCATCCGTTATACGAGCCATGGCAATACTCCCGTACTCACCTCGATCTTGGGTTATCGGGTTATCTCACCAACGATTGCATAAAAGAGATTTTCGATGTCGGCGTACTAAACTCAGTGTTCGAACTGCAACGATAAAATTATGGCGACAACACCTCGAGCTCAACTCCCCGGGACACTTCCACTAAACCCCGACAGGAGGCACCAAGACAATGTTCTCATCATAAAACCATCGGACGATTCCAAGATACCAGCGTGATCCTAAAAATTTTTTAGTGAAATCTGAGGAGAGGAAAGTCAAAACTTCTCGTTAGGAGACCTCACCAGAGCGACGAAGGGACCGAGGAGTAAAAAAATTCTAACTCTCCGATATATATAATCTGAATGACTCAAAACATTTTTCTAGACACAACTCGGCCGCTAAAAGCGATCAGCGGTGGGGCTCCTAAGGTGGGAAGGCTCGATTACCAACTTGTAGCGCCCTCGATGCGGCTATATCTCCCACGTGTCGAAGCACGACTTAGAGGCATAACCGCATTGAAAGCAATGTCGCAAGTGAGGTAATCTTCGCACAACCCATGTAATACATAAGGGAAAGAGATACATAGTTGGCTTACAATCGCCACTTCACACAATTACATGAATAAAACATTACATCATCCAGTTACAATCAAGGTCCGACTACGGAACCCAAAATAAAAGAAGAACCCCAAAAGCGACAAAGGTCCCCGATCGACCCCAACTGGGCTCCACTACTGATCAACTAGAACGGTACAACACAAAGGGCAAGATCTTCATTGAGCTCCTCCTTGGGCTTGGTTGCGTCACCTGCTCGGTAACATAGGCACCTGCAAACTGGTTTTGGAAGTATCTGGTGAGCCACGAGGACTCAGCAATCCCATTACCATGGGTCTCAAGACTAGCAAAGCTTAATGGGAAAGGAAGGGGTTAAGTGGTGAGGTTGCAGCAGCGGCTAAGCATGATATGGTGGCTAACATACGCAAATGAGAGCGAGAAGAGAACAAAGGAACGGTCGTGAAGCTAGCAATGATCAAGAGGTGATCCTGAACACCAACTTACGTCAAACATAACCCAAAGACCGTGTTCACTTCCCGGACTCCGCCGAGAAGAGACCATCACGGCTACACACACGGTTGATGCATTTTAATTCGGATCAGGTGTCAAGTTGTCTACAATCGGACATTAACAAATTCCCATCTGCCACATAACCGCGGGCACGGCTCTCGAAAGTTTATACCTGCAGGGTGTCCCAACAAGCCCATGACAAGCTCTCGCGATCAACGAAGGAATAGACCTTCTCCGGGAAGACCCAATCAGTCTTGGAATCCGGTACATCAAGACATTTCGACAATGGTAAAACAAGACCAGCAAAGCCGCCCGATCTTGCCGACAATCCCGATAGGAGCTGCGCATATCTCGTTCTCGAGGCACACCGGATGAGCAAGATGTCGGGTTGGCATAGACCACAATTGCCAGGGGCGCCGGACATCGCTTCGGTTTGGACCAGCACTTAGACAAGCAACGCCCGGGGCTAAAATAAAGATGACCCTCGAGAGAGCGACTCCCAAGGGAAAAAGTAGGTGGTGGTGAGGCAAATGGTAAAAGTCAATGTTGGGCCTTGCTGGACAAGTTTTATTCAAAGCGAACTGTCAGGGGGGTCCCATAAATCACCCGACCGCGTTAGGAACACAAAATCCGGGAACATAACACCGGTATGACGGAAACTAGGGCGGCAAGAGTGGAACAAAACACCAGGCATAAGGCCGAGCCTTCCACCCTTTACCAAGTATATAGATGCATTAATAATATAAGAGATATTGTGATATCCCAACCAAAATCCTGTCCACCATGGAGAAATCTTCAACTTCACCTGCAACTAGCAACGCTATAAGAGGGGCTGAGCAAAAGCGGTAACATAGCCAAACAACGGTTTGCATAGGAAAGGTGTCAAAGGTTAGGGGTTCATGGCAACATGGGATGGCTTGATAAGCAGTGATAGGTAGCGCAGCATAGCGATAGAGCGAAGCAACTAGCATAGCAATGATAGTAGTGAGATCCGGTAGTAGCGGTCATCTTGCCCGAAATCCCGCAAGGAAGAAGAACGAGTCCATGAAGAAGACGAGCGGGAGTAGTCGAGCGAATCCTCACAATCATAACATTACGGGACTAAGAAGCAACACCGAAAAGAAACAAACCACATGGTAAACACACAAGCATAATCATGGCATGATGCACAATCAAGTATGATGCATGTCCGGTTTAATGAGGCATGGCATGGCAAAGTGCAACACACAATACTACAAGTTAAGTGGGGCTGAATATGCAACGAGTTGCATATTGACGAAACACCACATCCAAGTTATTTAGTTCGCTCTTGTTTAGGTACACAACAATGTTAAATGTTGTTAAACATGTCAAGGGGTGTAACAAAAGTAAACTAAATATTTAGGCAAGTTTAAATGAGGCCGGAACAACAAACAACATTTCCGGAAAAACCTCATATGCAACTTATGAATTTGCTACTGTTCTGCCCTAAAACATATTTTAAAGTTGTTAAACAGGAAAATAAGGTGGACCATGTTAATCTAGGCATTTTTCCACCCCATTTACATATAAAGAACATTTAAATCCGAGCTACGGTTATTTAGTTATGAAATAAATCATTTTAGCATGACATTTGAGCAAATTTAAACAAACAGCATTTTAGACATTTTTAACATAGATGAAAATGGCAGATTATGAAACTAGATGAAAAACTAAGCATTTTTTATATATAAAACATTTTAATCCGATGCACCATTCATGAGTTATTATATGCATGAAGTTTAGGGTCCAATCTGTAAAACTATAATTCCTGGATAAATAGCAAAATTCGCAGGGCATAGAAAAAAATACATGGGCCGAATCTGCTGGGCCAGCAGTGTACAGGAGAGGGGCTGGAGGGGCGCTCACCCATGGGCCTTGGCCCGGACGGTGGAAGAGGAGGCTGGGCAGGCCTTGGCCGGGATGCGGCCCACGCGGGCGAGCAGAGGAGACTCATGGCCCGACGTGGTGGCGACTTGATCAACCTTGGCGCTACTGGTCGCTCACGACGCAGAGGAAGCAGAGGCGCGGCGGCACGGATGGACAGCGGCGAGGCAGCAGCGGAGGGCGGTACTGGCCGGCGACGAGGACGCACGGGAGCCGACCGGAACCGATTCTCGGCGGTGGGAGGCAGATCCGACGAGGCAAGGGAAGGGACTTGGCGGCCCGGCGAAGCAGAAGACGGGGTCGAGCTCGTTCCCGAGCAGAGGGCGACGGCGGGTGAAGCAAGGGAGACAGCGGCGCGACTCCGGAGAGGGGCTGGCCACGCGGATCCGGCGGGCGACGCGACGGGGAGGTGGCCGGAGGAGGCGGACCGGGGGCCTTGGGTAGGGAAGCAGCGCCCTAGTTCTGGTGGCTTCGGCAGCTCGGCTTCCGTTCGCGCGGGAGCGAGCGAGCAGAGGCAGGGCAGAAGGGGAGGGACGACAAGGCAGCGGCCTGGTGGTGCTGAGGAGGCCGGTGCCTCGCGGGCTGTGCGGGGACGAGCCATCGGGGCTTGAGGACAGGCGTGCTGCGGGAGGATGAGGCCGGGAATGAGCCTCCTGCTCAATCTGGAGGCGGGCACGACGATGAATCGAAGGGAGGAGGTGGAGGCTACAGGAGAGCGAGGAGGTTCTCCTCTCCTTGGATCGTGCGCGCGAGGCAGAGCGCTCCGGCTTGGCAGGGCCAAGGGATCGAGGGAAGGCTTGGGTTGGGTGGCTGAGGAAACCGAGGAGGATTTGGAATGAGCGGCGGCGGCGAGTGAGGGGATTGATGGGACAGCCGTCCGAGATTTTAGGGTTAGGTCGGTTTATATAGTAGTGGGGTAGGTTTAGGTGTATTAGGTCCCTCCGATCGTAATCGGACGAACGGAAAAAAATAGGCTAGGGAGTTCAAAAAAAGAAAACGGAGATATTTTGTAGACGTTAGGGGATGATCCGGACCCAACGGTAATGACTGCCCGGGTCGGGTTCGGGGGAGTTTCGGACACCCGCGAGAGGGGTCAAGAGAGGTCAATGAGGACAAGGGGAACGCGGCAACTACGGACAACTACAAGTTTTATGAAAACATGCGGATGCAATGCGCATGATGCTATGATGAAATGCATGACATGAACAAAATGCAAAACGAAAGACAAAAACCCAACCACGGAGAAAAATAACATATGGCATCTCCGGAAAAGGCAGGAGTCGGAGTTACGAATGCGGAAAGTTGTATCCGGGGCGTTACAATCTGGCTTTGGAAAGGGGGGTAGTATTAATGCAAAATGGTCAACCAATTGCTTTCCTAAGTAAGGCGTTGGACCTAAAGAAGCTGGCCGGTCCACTTATGATAAAGAAGCTCTTGCAATTATAGAAGCAATAAAAAAAGTGGAAACGCTACTTTGCTTCTTCTTCCATCATCGTCGGAACTGATCAACAAAGCTTGAAATACATCCAGGAACAGAAACTCACTGACGGAATTCAGCACAAATTCTTGATCAGATTATTGGGCTATAAATTTAAATTAGAGTACAAAAGGGACAAAGAAAATAAGGTGGCTAATGCCCTATCAAGAGTGAAATATGCTATACAAGTTTTGGACTCTACAACTGCAATTCCTGCTTGGATTAAGGAGGTGGTCAATAGTTATGAGAAAGATAACAAGTGTTCTGGCCTATGCCCGGGTACAAAGGAAAAATACTGATTGGAAACAGTACTGACCTCAGACAGTCCCTTTTACAATCTTTCCACACCTCTGAGTTAAGGGGACATTCTGGAGAAAGGGTGACTTACCACAGGCTAAAAATCATGTTTGCCTGGCCTGGAATGAGACAAACAGTAAAAGATCTTGTACAATAATGCCATGTTTGCCAACTCAACAAAGCACATCATCTCTGTTATCCTGGTTTATTACAACCCCTACCTGTTCCTGATTTTGCTTGGACTCATATCTCCATGGACTTTGTAGAGGGCTTGCCTATGTCTGACAGCAAAGTTCTGATACTAGCAGTGGTAGACAGGTTGACCAAGTATGCACATTTTGTTGCTCTCAAACATCCCATCACTGTCCAAAGTGTGGCCCAAGCTTTTGCTGGTAATGTCTTCAAATTACATGGACTGCCAACTGTGATAGTTATTGATAGAGACATGATATTTACAAGCCACTTATGGCAGAAGCTCTTTAGTAAAATGGGAGTGAAATTACACATGAGCACATCTTATCACTCTCAGTCTGATGGACAAAGCGAAAGGGTCAACCAATGCCTGGAAACTTATTTAAGATGCATGGCATTTGCACAACCAAAGAAATGGCACAAGTGGCTCTCTATTGAATGGTGGTACAATACAAGCTTTCACACTTCACTGAAAATGACACCTTTCCAAGTTCTGCATGCCAAACCCCCCCCCCCCCCTCTCATTGCTAAACTGATGTTACCCCCACCAGAGGGAGGACATACTCAAGATGAGCTAGACAAGAACAACATTGCACAGCAAATCAAGGACAATTTGCTGAAAGCACGGGAAAGAATGAAACACTTTGCTGACAAGAAGAGGTATGATAGGAAACTAGAAGTGGGAGATATGGTGCATGTCAAGCTTCAACCCTACAGGCATACCAGCCTAAGCATACACACACATCTCAAACTCCATTCTAAATACTATGGTCCCTTCAAAGTGTTGGAAAAGATTGGCCAGATTGTATACAGATTGCTGCTCCCTGCTGGCTGTCAATTACACCCAACGTTTCACATCAGCCAGCTAAAGAAGCATATAGGACCTGAAACCCCAAATTACCACTCCTTGATGCAGATGACCACATTCTGATACAACCTGAAGCATTCTAAAGAGAAAACTTATACCCAGAGTGCAAGGAGATATCAGCATTCCAGTGGTACAATGGTGCATCAAATGGTTGAATTGTTGAATTTACCACATTCATACAGAAAATCTTCCTGGTATTCTTGTCCTCAGCGCAGCGGGGGTGAGGGGTGTTGGTATTCTTGTCCTCAGCGCTGGGGGGTGTTAGGACTGTAGTTGCATCTGGCAACATCTTAATTGAGAACAATGTTGTTTTCTGTTGTCGAGTCTGTTGAGCCGTGATTCGTCAATCGTGCGGTCGCCGGAGTCACTTACCGCTTCACGCACTGGCGCCCTCTCTCAACCGTTGATCTTATGATGAGCGGTCCTGGTGAATGCTACGTTGTAGTTCAAATTTGCCGCGGGCACTGTAGCTCGTTGTACCTGTCGATGTCTTTCTTTTTCCCTTCTGCCGCATTTTACTTTTGACTATTTAGTGGGCGCTCTCCAGCGAGGGAGCCATCTTTCGTGTAATCAGGCTGTGCCCTAAGCCGTTGTGTTCCAGCTGGCCAAACCCTAGTTCCAGGTTCCTCCAATCTTAATCGAAATCCCCAACCAAATTCGCAAGCTGATTGAGATCTTCTCTGAGTTTCTGTGATGAACATTGACAGCCACGAGTAGGACCTGTCAACTTCTTCGACCCCCTCCGGTCGCCGGTGCAGCGCGCCGGTAGTATCGCTAAACTCTTGCCTGGGTATTAGAGTTTGCCAGTCTCCGATCAAAGACTGGTATGTTCTTATTTTGTTTAACTATGTAAGCAATTGATTGGGATAGCCTGGCGTACTAGATAGTAATTGGGAGACTCGATTTGCTTATTTGGTGTGCTGAAATGTTTACCATCCTATCGAGTACTTCTCCCTGTAATGGTTGTATCCGTGGGTTAACTTTGATAAACCCCCAGTCTGTTGCAGCTACGTTTGGTTGCTACGAGAGCTGTGAAATGTAGGATGGTTGTTTCTTTGCCTTGACTTAATAAAATTGGGGCGGAGGAAACCCCTTTTGTTTCAAAAAAATAATGCAATTGATGAATACATCGTCATCTCGCTTTTGTTCATGGTGCGACTTCTGAGAGTCATTAGTGAATTAAATAACAGAATGAAAGTGTTTAGCTTCAGCACAATTTAAAACGATTCATTCATAGAAATCGGTCGCGGAACGCAGAAGGCATTTCGCTGCCCATCATTTCTGAAGCAAACAGCTTCGTTTTAGAATTATGGATGGTCAATGGTTGGACAGTGCATTACAGATTATTCGGGACAACTTGAGCTTTGTACAGCTCTGTTGTTCACGGACAAAAATGGGGCTGATGTGAAACAAGCCGATCGAGTTCTTTCTCAGTATTACATTATTGTTAACATGTTGGTAGCTTGTACCGTGACTAATCTTTCAGCTGTGACTAGTCTGTGGGTAAGCAAAAATATGTTAATTCATTACGAGTTTAACCTGTGCAGAGAAGTAAACGCTAAAGGCGAGTCAGTGGAAGTCCGGTTGGCCAGTGGACGTGAGACATCGGTGCCACATCCTGCTATTTGGGTTCACATGCTTCGGTGTTGTGATGACTTCTGTGATCGGGAGGTAGGCATAATGTGTGTTGCAAATACCTGATGTGATGCCGCTGAACCCGGCAAATGCTCCATGGACCTAGAGGAGTTGATATTTGTCAAATGCAAACTAGATACGATGGATACATGCTACTAATGCATATGTGAAATACAGGGACATAAACTTACAGCATTTTGCCCAAGCACAGTGCACAAGATGGCATCAGATGCATTTGCACGACAGGCCCGGACCATATATGTTGGGTCGATGTACTTCACATCAGCTAGAACACCAATGTCCTTGAAATGTTTCTTGATCTGGAGAGTCATACCAATGACATCAAATCATTTAGTTGCTATGTACTCCCTCCGTAAAGAAATATGGTCTAAACGCTCTTATATTTCTTTACAGAGGGAGTAGTGCAACTTGACAAAATATCAAAAGGACGGAGGAATACAAAGGTTATAACAGACAGAACATGTCAATACGGGAACAGTATTTAATTAGTAAGCTTTAAATTCAACATTATATGGATATGGTCTCCTATCATGAAATAGGCAAGTTAATGATTTGCATGTACGGAAAACGAGGTTCATAAGTTATACACTGGCAGCTAAAAATAATCTGTGCAACCCTGAGGTCCCTAACTACGGTTTGCAAAACTAATGTTAGACCAATCCTGACTAGGATGAATAACGTTGACCAGTTCCATTTGTGCCAGAACACTACTGCAACTAAGCTCAGGCAAGCAGCTCAACAAAGAACTGACCAGAAGTTCTACTTCCATCTCTTTCCAGCAAAACACAATAGAATAGACAAGATTCTCACAGTTGTCCGACTTTCCAGTAGATTGTGAATCGGCATGCTTACCTGCAATAACTAACTACACTTCTGTACGAGCCCTACTATAAAACTGGTGACAACCAGCATAAATCATTCATGCACATTCTCGAAAAAAAATGATTCATACAAAATCCAATAAAAAAGGCCCTTGATTTTCTAGCACGTATAGCAGGTACCGCCCCTCGCAAAAGCAAAAAAAAAGTAAAGTAGGAACTGGCTTCAGTAGAGTTGACTGGTTACCAGATGATTTCAAACACCTATCATCATCTAAGATACTTACTAACAAAAATCCATTTGCATGGGGTTTAAAACGAGCATATACCTTTTGTTGCATGTGGACACCAAAATCACTAAGTATCACATTTCCTGATGCATCTGTTGCATTTGATTTTTGCAGTAAATCCTGCAACAACAAATCCAAGAATCACAACCTAAATTTCATCCATTTAACTGAAGTTACTAGAGCTTTTGGACGAGTCAAAACACCATGCCCTACATCATACCTGTCCTGCACCCTCAGCCACACAAACCACACAAAATCCCTTGGTTTCCAGTAAATGCTCAAGATGTGCCAAGACACCATGTTCTCCATCAAGTGTAAAAGATACCTTCGCTCAGATTGTGCGCTCGTGTTAGTAAATGTGAAGTAAAGACAGATTTGAAGCTCCATCAGCAGTGTTTTCAGTTACATACCTCAGGTATTAGGCAGACATCAATCTGTCCGCTAGAAAGAGAAGCATGCATGGCTATGAACCCAGTGCTTCTTCCCATTAATTTGACCAACCCAACTCCATGATATGCACTACGTGCCTGAAGATAGAAGGAATTATCTAAAGCAAGAGTAACCATATACCAAATTCACTCCACTTAAAGTTTCCATAGTAAAAGAACACGAACACCAGCAACGTCAACCAACCTCTATATAGGCAGAATTGATTGCACGTTGAGCTTCTTCAACAGCTGTGTCAAAACCAAAAGTCTTATCCATGAAAAGTATATCATTATCAATTGTCTTTGGAACAGCTACAACTGAAACTTTCAGTTTTCTCTTACGGCACTGCAAACCAGAACAAAGAATTAAACTAAGCATGAACAGTCACATCCCATGAAACACATACGTGTGTTTTTTCAGTAGAAGATCTGTCAGAATACAAAGATTTAACATAGCAAATGTAATGCACAACGTTGTAACAGTACATGTACTTCTATGAAAAGTTTATCATTAAGAATCACGCGTGGTGTACTTTGGGCACAACCACAAAAGTAACATGTGCTGATTAGGGAAAAGGCGTCCCTATATTTTCTCAATACTGTTTCATTTTTGCTGCAAACAATGGGCTTTGTATTCTCAGGTAATTGATATAACCTCTACCATTAGGTTGTATAAGAGTCAGATTACTGTGCTATACTTGACATGGAAATAGAACTAAATGCTCCTTTATCCAATCATGTCCAAAAGTACATCAATGACACCTATGATAAAAATAAAGAAAGGAACTCCAATAGAGACGTAATAACCTCCTCGTGGATAGCATTAGCACCAGCATGGCTACCATTTCCTCCGATTACAAATAGCATATCGATTCTTCTGGCCTACAAACACAGGATGATCATGTAAAATAATAATGAAGCATCAACACAGAACATCACAATCTTTTATTCACATTGCTTACCTGTATGCTATCTACAATTTCACTAGTTTTAGCTCCTCCACGTGAGACACCTAGGAAGCTTCCACCAGCAAGATTTATGTTCTCCACCACTTCACGTGAAAGCTGAAGGTTGAAACCAAAATGTAATTCCACGGCAATAATGAACATCAACTTCCTTACAACATCAGGCGAATGGGGATGCATCCTTACCGGCATTTCTTTTAAGCCTTTTTCAAAAAATCCACGATAACCAAACTGAATTCCGACAATATTCTTCACCCCATAGATCTCCAGAGTAAATACTATCTGGAAATACAATTTACATTTGATCAATATTGTCAAGAGGTTGTGGAACCAAGATTAAGACACAAGAAATATATTTTTAATAAGGCACATCACTTATTTAAACTTCAGGCATGTAAAGAAGAAGCCAATTTCTTGAACGATATCAAAAGCATAATACCTGTCTAATAACATCATTTAAACCGGGGCAGAGCCCTCCACAGGTAACAATGGCTGCTTTTACTTCCTCTGGCTCATAGTATATTTCCTTACGAGGCCCCGCACGATGCACCCTATAAAAAGCAAATACCACTGGCTCATCAATTCCCCCTTCTTGAAAGATAGAATCACGAGAACATAGCAATTGAATGCATTCTAGTAACAATCAAATGACAAATGCAAAAACTCACATAAGCTAACATTTTTTCATATAATTTGATGATAAAAGGTAACGTGTGTCACAGAAAAGACAAACCAACTACATCAGAGCGTACCAATGTTCCACCCAGCTACAATCAGGATCAATGCACTCGGCTCCAGCAGAAGTATTAGAGGCATAGTTAATCACCTGGAGAAACATACTGTGTAATTATAAATACAAACAGTAAGGGAAAAGGTAAGGCTTCTTTAGTCGAAGGTTTAAAACGCAAAGTCTTGCGTTTTCTCCAAAAAAAAAAACATTTAACTGAAGCACATTATTGGTATTATCTAAAGTAATGTTCGGCAGTTTACAAAGAGAAGAAATAGTTTGCACTTTGCACAAAGTCGGCACATTCAACCTTACAAAATATATTAATGAATTCATGAATAAGCAAATGATACATGGTACCACTAACTGTCTCGTGACATAATTAATTCTTCCTTAGTTTCCCTGAGGTACATCTCAAGACTAGGCTTTCTTCATGTATTATTTTACAAATCCTATGGAAAACAATTAGTTCACATCATATGATCTCATTACTGACCTTCAGAAGTGCTCTATCATCCTTATTTACATAGCCATTCCACTTGTCAGGTGATGAAGCATCGCTAGCGCCACGGGGAGTTCTGTCAGTAACATATGTTCTTTGTAAAATAAGAGAGATAGATACAGCTTTATGTTTTCAGAATACATAACAAACCAGTTATAGATGAAGCGAATAGGAAGGAACCTGTTTTTCTTCAGAGAAAATGTAGTGAGCCTTGGCTCTAAATCAAAAACATCTGTAATATGTGGCAAACTAAAACGCCTATCCCAGTTTTCCTGATACTTTTGCTTCCAAGAAGGATCACCGAAATCCAGGTCTAAGTTCCCGGGAATAGCTCTGGCATGCAGTGCAGCAGAGCCTTTTCTGCTCTTTCGTTCCTTTAAGTGAGTGAAACCATACTGGCACTGATCCCTGGTTGGATGCCCCCACAGTTGTTGTGCAGTACAAGCACTCGTGCTTGCTTTGAAAGCAATGGCCATACCAGATAAGGGCATGAAAATAACAGTGGACCCCTAATCTGCAGTAGAAATTTATGTAGGCTGAGTACTTCATGCCTCCTCAAGCAAAAGTAAAAAAAGGAGAGGTAAAAACAGCCTGAAGGATTAACTGGAATGGAAATACTGAGACGATTCCATAGAAAAATAATACAGATCCAGAAAATGATTAAAAGTGAGTTCAACATTACAGGGCCAGTTCCAACTCTAGGAACCAGCAAAACTCTAGCCAGCCAGCTCACAGAGACTGAACCAGAAAAACCTAAAAAACACATCATAAGACAAGATCATTCGTGTAGTATACTCATGATCATCTACTCCAACAATACAAGCGCGGCACAGTAAAACCGAACCAGGCAGCAGCAAGAAGTTGAACATTCTCAAGACGCCCACCCCTACAACAAATTAATTTACACGGACACCAACATGCAAAATTCCAACCAACTACACACGTGCCTTTGCCGATCACAACCCACACATGTGACGAAGGTACATTGAGTCAGATTCTACGGTACCACCTCACCTAACACCATCAAAAGTTCAGAACGCCTACGAACAACACGAACGAGACGCCGTCCTAAGATATCACACCCGCTCTGCGTGCATTCCGCGCTCGGAACTCGCAGCGTAGACAGCGAGATACGAACCAAATCGGATAGGTTCCGGACGGCCAAACCAAGCGGCCTTCCAATCAAACCCCAAGCTCCCTTCCCCTTCAAACTCTGGTACCCTCACAAACATTTCTAGCCGGCCGGGCCATCCAGAGCACATGCCGATGGCGGGACCGAGTTGCCCCCACGGATGGCAAGACGAGACCGCCGCGTTCGTCTCCTCGCAAGCGGAGCTGGGGCCTGCCCGGGGATCCACCGGGCGGAGGCGCGCGGGGTGGGGATTTGGGGATGAGCGGCGGCTTACCTGCGGCCACGGGTTGAGACGGCGAGATGAATCGGGGTGAGCCCCTCTGGTGCCTCTCCTCCGGCCTCCGGGCTTTGGACTTTTCGAGCCGCTCCACGCTTCACCGAGGGATTGATTCGGGCGCGGCGGAGAATCGGAGGGGAGCGGACGGCGGGCGAGGGGGACGGTCTGCCAGGTGGCGTAGAGGTGCCTCGGTGGGCTCGGTGTATTGACGGATGCACGTGTTCGGGCACTGGATTGGTGGCGTTTTTCTCGGCGACCGGTCCACAAGATGTAGAGACATTTTCATTTTTCCTCTTTTTATTTTGCAGGTAGTTTTTTTTTAGGGAAACGTTTGCTGCCGGCGCGCCGGTCGAGCGTTCGGCCGGTCCCGCGGCGTGCGTTCGATCAAAACAGATCGCACGTCTGTACATGAACGAAACGCACCGCTTTTTCTGTGGGTCCAGCAACCGCTCCTCCTTCTGTCTTATCTTCTCCCGCGAAACACTTTCATCCACTCACGTTTTCTTCTTCCTCTGTTTGCCTGAGCTATCTCCTATCCTTCTCTGTCTCTCTTGCTCATCTTCTCCTCCCATGAGCACCACAAAGTCAACCATCGACCCAGCAATATACTCTCGTTTTTTCTCTCTCAGCAGCATCCGCGAATCGCTCAAGACAACGATCGCCGCATCGGGAGGCGGACCGTGGTCTTTGAGTAGAGTCCGACGATCTTTGGAACCAAAGACCATGGTTGCTACAACCAACAATCGCCGGAGGTGGAGGCGGCGACAGTCTTTGGAGATCCGCGAGTTTTTTCTTTGGAACCACGAAGGCTTTTTTTTCGAACCAGCTCTAATTTTTGCTACCATCGATTCGATTTTTTTTGTTGGAATCAACCCAGATTCTGCTGCTAGGTTTGTTTTTTGCTGGAACTAGTATATCAATTTGTTGCCACCATCTTCCTTTTTGTTGGAACTAACAAAAATTTTGTTGCTTTGCTTTTTTGCTGGAACCTTGTGTACCACTTTTTGCTACAATAGTTTTGGGTTTTGCTACTACCGACGCTCTCATTTGCTACATCCTTTTTCATGGGGTCACCGAGGATCGTGACTATGTTTTTCTTGCTGCAACCATTGTCGATTTTTGCTACTACCGGCGAAGCCCCGAGGTGGACCAGAAGCTGTTTTTGAGCGATTCTGCGATTTTTGTTACAACTGACACCCGCAAAAGCTTCCATCGACATGATTTTTTGCTACGATTTAAGTTGCATCCGGCTGTTAGGTTTCCTTGACGGTGGCGAGTTTTTTGCTTACCGGCGAGCTGCGTCGGCGTTCGGCGATGCCGAGCTGCGTCGGTGTGCATAGTTGCAATCTCATCTTGATTGGGGCGACGAGACATGCAAGCGGGTCACAGCTTGGGGCGACGAGGACGGCCGGCGGGGGCCGCGACCTGCGACGAGGACGGCCGGCGAGGGCCGCGACCTGCGACGAGGACGGCCATAGAGCGTGTGCCCCAGCGAGATGAAGGGATAGACGAGATGCAGGGGGGTCCTTCGTATTGGCGAGAAGACGCAGTGCATCAGACGGTTACCATCCACGAAATCGTACGGCTGCGGGCAGACCGGCCCAAATTTGGGCCGGTGCGTCGGCACCTAGTACGGCCCTTTTTTAGGCGGTCTTTTGCGGGACGTTGCTTCGGTGTCGCAAGGGCAAGTCCAGCAGTTCCCCTAAAATTTCTCCCCTATATCTCAAAATAGGGGACTCCTTTAAAAAGATTCTTCCCTAAAAATTGCTCAACTCCAGCAGTTCCCCTAAACATCTCCCTTATTCTATATTTTAAGAATATTTCATAACTACCAACGGCTAGTTTCCAACGGCTAGTTTTTCAACGGCTAGTTTCAGCCCTATAAAAACATGATCACCCCTCATATCTATCACAATCTTGATTGTGCCTCCTCTTCTACTTCTCTTTCGCCATCTCTCTGCCATCTCTCTGCAACAAAATGAGTCACCGTTGAAGTTTGGCCCGGCAGTTTTGCGAAGATTCCTCCTCCGAAGATGAGGAACTCATGATGGCTGCAATTATAGCACAGGAAAAGAAGCCCGGTTGGATGCTCCACGACATGGAGGTTCACAATCGGGGCGTCAATCTCTTCAGCGCGATTTTGCGGAACGCTTTCAGAATCTCCACAAGGACTATTTTGCAGAGAACCCCACCTTTAAGGCAAGGATGTTCCGCAATAGGTATGAAATTGGTGCATCAATTTCGTTTTCACCATAGTAGTCGCTCTTCATGTCTCATTTAAGTTTTTCTTCACAGGTATAGAATGCATCGTCCTCTTTTTCTGCGCATAGCAAGTGCTATAGAGGCACATGATAGCTATTTTTCCCTGAGAAGAAATAGTGCTGGTGTTCCTGGTTTACATCCTTATCAAAAATTGACCTCGATATTTTGAATCCTAGCTTCTGGGATAGCAGCTGATCTTACTGATGAGTATTGTCGGCTAGCAAAGTCCACCGCTTTAGAGAATCTTAGAAGATTTGTGTGTGCTGTGATCGAGGCCTTTGGGGGTCAATACCTGAGATCTCCAAATGCTGAAGATACTGCTAGATTACTTGCAATTGGAGAGCAAAGGGGGTTTTCGGGTATGCTCGGAAGCATCGACTGCATGCATTGGAAGTGGAAAATTGCCCTAGTGCACACAAAGGTTTTTTTGTTGGCCATAAACGCGTACCCACGGTCATTCTTGAAGCCGTTGCTTCACAAGACCTTTGGATTTGGCATTCTTTCTTTGGTTTACCAGGATCTCATAATGATATAAATGTCCTCCACCGTTCACCCGTGTTTGCAAACCTAGTTGAAGGGCATGCTCCAGAAGTGAATTATACCATCAATGGTCACAACTACAACACGGGGTATTACCTTGCATATGGCACATATCCGCAGTGAGCAACATTTGTGAAGACAATTCCAAATCCAAAAGGTGAGAAGAACAAAAAAATTTCCCAGTTTCAAGAAGCATGTCGGAAGGATTTCGAACGAGCCTTTGGTGTTCTTCAAGCTCGTTTTGCTATTGTACGTGGACCGGCAAGGTATTGGGATCTGGAGACACTCGGAGAAGTGACGACAGCTTGTATCATCCTGCATAACATGATAATAGAAGATGAGCGTGGAAGTCGTGTAGACTACCGCTACGATAACATGGGAGAACTAGTGACACCTTCTCACCGAGAGTCGGCTACATTGACTCAGTTTCTTCAAGCTCAGACTGATATTCGAGACAAACAAGTTCACTGTCAGCGTCAAGTTGATCTAGTTGAGCACCTGTGGCAGATCCGTGGACTGATGTAGCTTTCAATAATGTAGTCTATGTCACCATTTTAGATTATGCAAGTGTGTACAGTTTTTCAATTATAATGGGAGTGTAAGCACTATCTGCATCATTTTCTAAATAATGGAAGCAATTATCTAGCTAACATAGTCAGGCAAATGTTTCAGAGATATAGTACAGATTACTACACAGAGTTCATCCAAATGGTTCAAAGATAATAATTAGTACAGATGACAACACACATTTCATCCAAATGGTTCGAAGATAATAAGTAGTACATATTACAACACATAGCTCAAGCCGACGAGTTACGATGTCGGTTGATGATCTGGCTCTTCCTTAATTTGTAGAATTCTTGTTCTTGCTCATCCATGCCACTAAGGTCCATGCTCATTATTTTGCTTTCTTCAGCCCCCATCATGCGTTCTTCCACCATTCTCATGATTCGTATCTTTTCTTCTTCTAATTCCATCTTTTTTTATTGTATTGCAAGTTCCTTTCTTTCTTCTACCAACCTATCTTCTTCTCTCTGTTTGTCCATTGCAATCATGAGCTCAAATCGCTCTTGTCTTTTTGACTCCCTTGTCTCCAAGATACCCCCAAATGATTCCATGGCACTACTATTACCTGTACTGGAAGAACTTTGAGCCCGCCATGCTGCATCTTAAGCCCTCTTGATTCCAGGTGGCCTTTTCTTAGGAACAACTTTAGAGGGAGATGTAGCTTCATCCTCAAACAAACTATCAGATGATGAATTAGGAGTATCCAAGGAGGATGTCTTCTGTTTTTTCTGGGGCCGAGATTTCCACTTCTCGGTGTCTTCCAACTTATTAAAGCAATGCATCAATCCAAATGATTTATTTGCCTTGTCTCCATTGGCATAGAGAACGATCGCTTGACATAGCTACATTAATACATATGCATCAGCACAACAAAGATATGAACAAAACAGGAACCATGCAAAGCATATTTGTTACCTTATTTTCACGTGTCATCCCACTTTGGTTCCTATTCTGGACCTGACTATATGAAAGGACATGCGGTGCCCCCATGTGTGGTTTTGGTAATTGATGACATTCTCTATGGACTAATGGTTGCATCGAGTTATATTTGAAGGATGTTTCCATAGGCATTTCTTGAAGTCCATGTGTTGGTTTCAAGGAGTTTATGGGTTGACCAAGGTGCTATTAAGGAATTATCCAAAGATTGGTCATGTGAGTGTTGAGCTTATTGCAAGCATGTCTTGAAGAAGAAGATTGTGTGATCATTCATATTTACCTTCAATACATCATCCAAATGAAGAGAGTTGGAAAGATTCAAGGTTGATCAAGACTAAGTCAAGAGTGAATCAAGTTGATCAACTCACAAAGCATAGAAGATGTACCGAATGGGACCAAGTGTTCCCATGGTATGGTAAGCATTGTCCATTACGCTTTGTGTACTAACCCATGGTCTACGTGAGAGTTCTTTGTGGGGTTAGGTATGTTTCCATGGTCTTGCGTCAAGAGGAAGAACCCATACAACCCATGGAGGATGACATCAAGTGGTGATCGTCATCAAGTTTGCAGTGTGCAAGTTCAAGTGGAGCAACACAAAGAGTGGCTCACCCATAATGGAGTATGGGGAAGCAATCAAGTTTGAATCTTGCCATCCATTGTGGTGTCAATGGACTTGTGAAGATGTGCCGAAGAGTCGCTCACCCATAGTGACTATGGGGGAGCAATCATCTAGTCTTCATCGAGCCAATGCAATCAAGAAAGGTGGTCCAACTTGAGGGAGTCAAGATCGTCATCATCTACCTCAAGTGGACCACGTGCAAGGAAAAGGTTTGCCCTTGATAGGTTTTATATTTTACCGGTCTCATGGTGGTATTTGGGAGACCGGGTTATAGGATCGATAGCCGTACTATCAAGGGGGGCTCTCAAGTGAGTAGCTTGATCGTATCGTTCGTCGAGAGCTCAAACCATTGCATCCTTGCATCATGTTTCTTGGTTCTTGTTTGATTCTCTTTGTGAGTCTTAGAGCTTATGGTCATCTTTATGACAAGCTTGAGTTCATCGAAAACGGAGTTTGCATGCGTCTTCTATGATGTTTTTGGTATTGGAGGTTTTACCGGTCTTCTCCGAGGAAGGGTTCTCACCATTTTCTTTTGGGCCTTTTCTCATTTGCTTATTATTGGTATTTCTTTCAAGATTGTGTTAGCCCTTGTCGCTAGCTTTCCAACAAACTTGGTTTCATCAAATTTGGAGTCCGTTTGCAAAAGTTGTGGGTGTTTTGGTCAAGGCTGCAGCGGTACTACCGCGACTAGAGCGGATGTAATTTTTTACTACCGCTCTAGAGCGGTACTACCGCGGCTCCTGAGCGGTACTACCGCTCCAGAGCAGTACTACCGTGGCTCCTAAGCGGTAGTACCGCCCGGACCAAAACTCGTGTTTTCTCTCTCGTTTGGGCTGTTTTGAGCGTGCTAAGCGGTAGTACCGCTCCTCCAAGCGGTAGTACCGCTTGTGCACGACCTGAGCACATAACGGTTGGATTCGGAGGTCCTATAAAGGGGTCTTCTTCCCATTGAACCTAATCCTTTGAGCTCGTGTTCTTCCCCATTGTTGACCTTCTTTGAGCTTGCTAACTCTCAATCCTCCATGGATTCTTGCTAGTTTTTGAGGGAAAAAGAGAGAGATCTAGATCCACATTTCCACCAATCACTTTCTCCTCTATGTGAGGGAACCCATTGGATCTAGATCTTGGAGTTCTTGGTGTTCTCCTTCTTGTTCTTCCTCTCATCTTCCTCCCTAGCATTAGTTGCTTCGGTGGGATTTGAGAGAGAAGGACTTGGGCACTCCGTGTGCCCTTGCCATTGCATTTGGTGCATCGGTTTGAGTTCTCCACGTGATACGTGGAAGTTACAAGTTGAGAAGCTTATTACTCTTGGGTGCTTGGTGCCCTTGAGCTTGTTCCTCTTGGGTGATTGGGCGCCCTAGACAGTTGGTGGTGTTCGGAGCTCAATCATTGTGGTGTAAAGCTCTGGGCAAGCGTCGGGGTCTCCAATTAGGTTGTGGAGATCGCCCCGAGCATCTTGACGGGTTCCGTGACCGCCCCAAGGGTTGCCAAAGTGTCTGGGTTCGGTGACCGCCCCAAGGGTCGCCATTTGTGCGGGTTCGGTGACCGCCTCAAGGGTCCCTTAGTGGAATCACGGCATCTTGCATTGTGCGAGGCGTGAGGAGATTACGGTGGCCCTAGTGGCTTCTTGGGGAGCATTGTGCCTCCACACCGCTCCAAGCGGAGATTAGCATCCGCAAGGGTGTGAACTTCGGGATACATCAATCGTCTCCGCGTGCCTCGGTTATCTCTTACCCGAGCCCTTTACTTATGCACTTTACTTTGTGATAGTCATATTGTTCTTTGTCATATATCTTGCTATCACATAGTTGCTTATATTGCTTAGCATAAGTTGTTGGTGCACATAGGTGAGCCTAGTTGTTTTAGGTTTTGTGCTTGACAAATTAACCGCTAGGTTTATTCCGCATTTGTTCAAGCCTAAACCGTAATTATTTTAAAACGCCTATTCACCCCCCCCCTCTAGGCGACATCCTCGATCTTTCACTATAACATGCACAAAACCTATTCACTTGTTCTTGAATAATAGCCCAACGGTGCTGAAGAGAACCTTGTGTGCGACCATGGTCTTCAGATTTATTGGCATGGAAGTAAGCATCGATCCTTTTCCAATAACAATCACGAGATTGGTCTACTCCTATGATTGGATCTTGAGTTATCTCGAGGTACGCATCCACCAAAGTTAAGTCTTCAGCCTTGCTGAAATTCTTTTGCCTCTTCGAAGTGCTTGCTTTCTTCGCCTTTGCTTTCGAAGACCTTGCTTTCACAGGGGTAGGCTCTTCGGTCTCTTCGAGATCAGTTTGTTGTTCTTCATGCCCTTCGAGATCAATTTCTTGTTCTACATGCCCTTCAAGATCGACATGTTGTTCTTCAGTCCAGTGCAAATTATTCAATCCGGCATCACTATGCAATAGATCAAAATAACTTTGATCATCCATTACCAAAATCTGAAATAGAAACAAGAAACAATAAGCTTCAACACAAATAAATAGTAGTAGCAGTAGTAAAAATTTCTAGCAAGCTATCTCTATGTTCTGTATGTAAAAATGTGCAGCAATCTCTCTCTGCTTGCTGCTCTCTATGTCACATCTGTGTGCTATTTGGTCCTGCACATATCTCTCTTTCTCACATCTATGTACTCTTTCTCAAATAAACAACAATAGTAGTAGCACTGAAGACACACAAGCAATCTGGAACATCACCTTTGTCTATCCATATTTGCATGCATGCAACTCCACCAGCCAGCCCACACCGAAATCCAACCCTGTCTCTCCCTCTCTGTTCTTCCTCCACATGCAACAACAGCTCCTCCCTTCAATCCCCTCCAGCAGCAGCTGCTGGCAGACCTCCTCCCGCTCTGCTCTCTACCCGAGCAGGAGCTCCTCCCTCCTCCCTTCAATCCCCTCCAGCAGCAGCTGCTAGCAGACCCCCTCCCGCTCTGCTCTCTACCCCGAGCAGGAGCTCCTCCCTTCGAGCCCATCCTCACCTTCAGCCACGACGGCCATGCCGTCCCCCTGTATCCAATGCCCGACGGCTCTTCAAGCAAGCCACAACGGCCGCGCCCCCGTATCCACTGCCCGACGGCGACCTCTCTCCCTCCCTAGATTTGCTACTTTGCTCGGACCTGAGAGAAAATCAGTGAATGAACGAACCTGGGATGCAGTGGCGGCGGCGGCGTGGTGGCAGGAGGGAGATTTCCGGACGCAGCCGTTGCCTCCGCCAGCGAGTCGGGGAGGGGATCGGGGAGGTTGTCGTTCCCCTAGATAGAGGGGAGAGAGAGGGCGATTTGGGGGAGACCAGAAAAACAGGGAGGGGATCGGGGAACTTCTGGAGGCGTTTTTTTGCTGTTCTCCCCTAAAATAACGACCGGGGAGGGTTTCGGGGCGCTGTTGGACTTGCTCTAAGTGCACGCGCATTTGGGTTCCTGACGTGTGGCACCCAGGCTCATTCCTCTTTTGCGGTGTAGAGGCAGTAGCCGTTTGATTAAACCATTACAAGAATGGTCAGTTTTTCTCGGACCTGGCAGAAACTGGCTATTTGGGCTCTTTTTTTCTTTCTAACGATCTATTCGGGCTCCTTTTTCAAACCAAAGGCTCGATCCAACACAAGTTCAGTTGGATCATATTCGCATCTTGACATTTCAACTGACAAAATATTTGCTTTATTATGGATCATGTAGAAAAGGAGAAAAATTCCCTCAAAAAATGTAGAAAAGGAAAACAATTTTAATCGGACGATCGATTACAGTCATGCATAGGTTCGCCTAGGCTTGCTCCACGTGTCCCCTTGTGGGCCCCGCAAACCGCCCATTCTTCTCCTTGTCTCCACCTGAATCTCTCTAGTCCACTCTTTGTTTTCTCCCATGAACCGCCCTTCTCCTCTGTGTTTTATATTCTCCCCGAGTAATCCCTCGCCCACTCCTTTTCCCTATCACTATAGTCGCGTTGCTGTAAAGTCGCCACCTACCCTCAATTCTCTCTCACATCTTCTTTCTCCTTCGTGTTGCGATGACATGGTGTTGCAAGGGAGCTCACAACGATTGTGTGTGGCTGTTGCGATAGCGGGGGCCGGGGTGTTGTGATCGGCCACGGTTGTGCTACAACCGGCGTCACCCAGTGTTGTAGAGGGACGGCGTTGCGCTATTGCATGTCGGTCAAGACGATGCTTCAAATCAGCAACAACAGCGTTGTGGTCGCGGTTAGCCATTGCTACAACGATGATGCCCCCGCAGAAGGCTTCACTAAAGATGACGACCATCAGTGTTGCGACAAACAACCATCTTGTGTTGCGGCGGTTACCATATAGTGTTGCAAATGGTACATGTTTGTGCTGGAGACAACATCCACCTGATGTTGGGTGCTGCAAGCGGCAACCACCAGTGCTGGAGACGATGACCACCGTTGATGAGAGGGCCAAAGCCAACAACCAGCTCTCTGCTGCAGGCGGTTGATACATCTCAAACATATCTATACTTTTCTATTGTTTCACGCTATGTTTATATCACGTTGGCATAGCTTTGGGATCAATTTTTTGTCATTTTTATATTGAACTAACATATTAATTTAGTGTCAACAGCCAGTTTCTTTCTTATAGTGTATTTAGACTTTTCAGAAGAAGAAAATCGAGACGAAAAGTATGAAATTATTAATTGACCTTGCGTAACTCCAGGATTTTTGAGTTTTAGGGGGTAGCTTGCCCAAGAAGCAAGGCGATCGGATGTCTCTTGATGGAGAAAGCTCTGCCTTGTTCGGGCATCCGTAGGGAGAAATCGAGCAAGTGCGAGAACAAGAAGGGTGGTGTGAAAGGAGTGATGCAGGTAGTTCCATGATGCGGCATTCTAGACTGTGGGTTCGGCTGTGTCTGTTACCTTTGTCCAGATGTTCTTCTCAATTTCCAGCTTGTCCATGGTGCTTCATTTGCGATGTTGAGACCCAGGTGTTGGGAGGTGGTAGCAATATTGTGTTGGATGTGTTGGTCGGTCAACCTTTCTAGTCATGTGGCTTCATAAGTTGGGAGTAGTTCATGTGTGAGCTCTTGATAGTGACGGTTTTCGTCTGGTTTTCCGTTAATTAACTGGACATTTTTTTTTCTTAATTAGGGAACGAGGTAACTTGTTTGCCTCCGTTTCAAGAAAAAAGTCACGGCAGCCCACGGAACGTGCTCCACACAATTCCTGGGTCACTAACGGCCGCCCTTCCGATTAAAACCTAGTCCAGACTTTTCGGGAGCCTGATCGCGACAGGTCGTGATGGTAATTTGACTGATAAACAAAGAAAAGTGTTAGATTGGGAAGATATTTCGCCTATAGCTAGCTAATGGCTAATGCGATGATTACGACCGTGCAAACTGCGAAGCACAAATTGGCTGGCCTGGCCTCCTGTTTCACCATATATTTCTTGCTTGTGAAAACAGATAGAGTACCATTTAAGTTTCTTTGTCTGCTTTTCATCACACCGAGTTTCTAGATTACACTTGGTGGGAGTAGATGGAGAACCCTGCTCCGTCCGC
This sequence comes from Aegilops speltoides, assembly GCA_021437245.1. Classification (NCBI taxonomy): domain Eukaryota; kingdom Viridiplantae; phylum Streptophyta; class Magnoliopsida; order Poales; family Poaceae; genus Aegilops; species Aegilops speltoides. The sequence continues at coordinate 317,130,143 of CM038145.1, read as the reverse complement.
GTCACACGACGTCACCACGCGACGAACAGAGAAGTGCACGGCTTCGCAGGTGCCAGTCAGCTCAAAGGAGCCAAGGAGATGGAAATCAGGAAGGAATTCCAACTGTACGTGTAATTCACCTGCATCACACCACTGGTGCGGACCTCATGCTTTACAAAAACGATATTATTTTCTCCGTTCAAAAGTGACATAATAAACAATCAAAATCGGTCGCTTTAAGACTGGACAACATAAAAATATGTCAAGATTCTCATGCCGACTGAAAAGGGGATATCCTGAAAACACCTTTAGCCGACGAAGGGAAATTGAAGGCGCCCATCATCATGAGACCGTACCTCATTAGTACCAAGCTTTCAGCACACGGAATTAACAAAAGACTCCAAGCAAAACGGAGATCAACTGCCTTGAATCTTCGAGGTGGAAGGTAGGAGCGTGCGTGCACCCGAGAACGACGGCTTGCACGCGGGCCTAATCGCTCCTCCGGGATCGCATTGCATGCTTTCGTTGTGCAATAGAGGCCGAAATGTTCAGATTAGTCAAATGCTGCTGCTTTCGGTTAGACATACTAGTTTTTCTTTTTCCTTTTGCCGAAAGAAAAGGGAAAAAAAATTGAGGCTGTACAGTTGTGGCCTACCGCTCTGGCCATTTTCATTGCATGTGTTGTGGTAGTTGTTGCACACCATGCTACGTGTCTGTGTGCTGAATGCAGGGAGAGAGGTGCACATGCTTGCTACCGCTGCTTTAAGCAACGGGAAATTTAAACCGTGGGCGGATGACCCCCAAAACAGAACGGCTAGCTAAAAGGTGCAACAATTAATTTGGATCAGAAGGAGTATATGGAGTTTAATTCGGTAAACTATTGGTCCGAACGTGGCACGTGGTATGTCGGCTCCAAAACCCTCACAATTCAATCGGCCTGGTCGTAAATTTGTAGGGGCACGCTCCAGCCCAGCCATGCCCGGCCGCAATGATTGCCTCGTGATTTGCGTACTCGTTTGATTCCCCGCATGACTTTTAGGTTAAATTTCTGAAACTTAGTGAATTTGTCCTTCGTTATTATTAAATTTTAGTAGTCGAAACTTGGTGAGTTTATTTTAAAAGTTCTCAAAGCGCATTCAAAAGTGGTCTCATATCAAAGTCTTCGTCACAAGGAACACAACACATGGAAATAAAACTCAAGTTGAATTTTCGGATCAAGTTAAAAAAAGGAGGTTGATGCCTCACACCTGCCTGCCACAAATCACCTCCCTCAGCATGGTATGGTCTCCATGAGATGTAAACAGAGCAACCAATCAACCGGTGAAAATTTATCAGAGGTTCGAGACAGAGAAGTGCCGCAGGAGACGGATCAACGGTCAAGGGGCTTAATTGTCGCTTCAGTGTATTTTTTTAGAACCGCCCTCTAAGGCACTTCATTCATTCATGTGACGGTTTACATCCGATTGCACTAAAGCAATCGAAGAAGCGGGGAATACATCATACCATATTACATTTGAGGCACTAGAAAGGCCCTCTCGAGCACACCAATGAGCAACCGTGTTTGCCTCTCTCCTTGCGTAGCTAACGCATAGCCACCGAAAGTTTGGGAGATAAGATTTGATTTCGCTGATTACTGGGCTCCCCATCGACCGGCACTTCGTCGCCGACCATTCCTCCATAACAGTTTGGCAGTCTGTTTCGATGGTAACCCGTGTCCAGCCCTTCTCCATAGCAAGGCGCAGAACTTCTCTTACCCCTAGCAGCTCTGCAACATATGGGTCAGTCACCCCCATTAACTTATGGCTCCTGTCGAGCACGAGTCCCCCACCCTGGTCTCTTGCCACAAGCCCAATGGCTGATGTTTCCCATTCGCATCCACAACAGCATTTGTGTTGATTTTTACCCATCCGAGCTCTGGCAGTGTCCAGTTCACATTCCTCCTCTCTTGTACTTCAGAAGTTGCAGACGGAGTATATAAAGCATGAATGAGCTCTTGTACTAATACCATTGACCGACCAGGATGGTACTTGACTTCTTCATGGGTATACTAGTTCCTACTCGACCATATTACCCACATAACAGAGATAATGATGGCCGCTCAATCCTTACTGATAAACCCCGGATCCAGAAGATCCCTCGACCAAGTGACTGGGTGTAGCCTGGGCAACTTGAAGTCGAAAAAACTCTTAGCTTCCTTCCAGAACAGTTTTGGGTGGTCACACATAACCAAAGAGTGATGAAGTGATTCCTCTTGGTGACCACACATTGGGCAGGTGAAATCCTCCCCTATCTGCCTCCTACATAACTCTTCCTTTGCCGACAGAAAGCCTTTGAGGACTCGCCACCAAAAGATTCTTATTTTTGGCTGCACCTTGATCCGCCATAGCGACTTCCAGACCTCCTCGCCGTGGGAAGAGCTACCAACTTGATTCACCTTCTCATATCGATCTTCCATAAGCATGCGATATGCAGATCGTACCGTGAAAATCCCCGACCTTTCATGACCCCATGCCCAAAAATCAGAGATGGCCATCCGTGGTCTTGGCATGTTAAGTATAGCGCTCGCGTCTGGGAATGAAAGTTCCCATAATAATTTCCTCATTCCATTCACCATCCTCCTTCATCAAGTCCACAACCTGATGGATTGGGTCGCTCCCCATATTACACACTGGTTTGAAAGATGTGTTACCTTGTGTCCAATTGTCATGCCACATTCCGTAGTCATCCCATCCCCGACTCTGCGGATTAAACCCTTCTTAAGTACTTCCCTGCCGGTGATGATCGCTTTCCACATAGTGGAGGCACTCGCAGGGCATCCCGCCTGCAAAAAATCCCCATCTAGGTAGTATCGTCCCTTCAGGACGCGTACACATAAACTATTTGGCTTCTCCAATAGATGCCATGCCTGCTTTGCTAGCATTGCATCATTGAACTGTTCCAAAGTCACGAAATCCCAAGCCTCCCTTGGATTTGGAGACAACCATCTTTTCCCAAGATTACCAATGCATTCTTCGCTTGTCCAGTGATTCATCCCACCAAAACTTTGACATAACTGTCATAACTTTCTCAGATAAGCCTTTAGTGAGCTTAAAACAACTCATAGAGTAGGCCAGTAGGGCTTGAATCATAGCCTTGAGAAGAACCATCCTACCGCAATCGACATCATTTTCCCGTAGTAACCTTGTACACTGGACCTTGCTTGCTCCTTAATATGAACAAAGCTTTGTTCGATGATCTTACTCGCTGCTGTAGGTAACCCCAGGTACTTCTCGGTCAACGCTTCTCTGTAGTTTCTAAGTTATTTCTTATCCCTGCCTTGACCGATGCCCTACAATTTAGGCTGAAAAAGATAGAGTTCTTGGCTTTGTTTACACACTGCCCAGAACCCAAATTATATGCATGTAGGATTTCATTCAATCTTTGTGCACTCCTTGAGTCTGCCTTCATAAAAACCAAATAGTCATCCGCAAACAAGAAATGCGAGATTCAAGGGGATCTCAATCCAGGGCAGATTCCTATGTCAACCCAGCCAGCATCATAATTCTTTAGCAAGCATGAGAGCCCCTCCCCGCACAGTAAAAGCAAATACGAAGATACAGGGTCACCTTGTCGTAAACCTTTGGAGGGACGAAATAATGACAGAAGTTCTCCGTTCATGTTCACTTGGAATGATACGAAGTTGAAACACCTCATTACAAGAGACATCAAGTCCTCAGAAAAACCCAACTGCAACATAATGCCTTGAATATAAGACCACTCAACCCGATCGTATGCCTTCATCATGTCCAGTTTAACTGCATACCATCCTTGCTTTGTCCTCTTCCTCTTCATTGCATGAATGCATTCATAAGCAATGATTATGTTATCAGTGATCAAGCACCCTGGAACAAATGCGCTTTGCTCCTTGTCAATGATTTCATCTAAAATCTCTCTCAACCTGTCGGCCAAAACTTTTGAGCAAAGTTTGTAAATAACATTACAAAGGGAGATTGGTCTATACTGTGAATAATTCTTAGATTTTTAACCTTTGGAATAAGCACTATTACAGTTTTATTAATAGCCTCCGGCATGTGGCCGCCATTTAAAAAATTTAGAACAACTCACGTCACATCCTCATTTATAAGTCACCAATGATGCTGATAGAAACACGCATGTAAACCATCTGCTCCGGGTGCCTCTAAAAGCGCCATCGCAAACAACGCTTTCTCAACTTCGTTTGCACAGAAGGGTCTAGTCAGACTGTTGTTCATCTTGTTAGTCACCATCGTAGGCACGTGGTGCAACACTTCATCAAGAACCACTTCTTCTTGAGCTGTGTATAACTGTGTATAAAAGTTCTATACCTCAGCTTTCACCTCTTCCTTCCCGTCAATTACCGTTCCATCTGCCTTCTCAAGAACCAATATTTTGTTTTGATTTTTCCTCTTTGGTTCTTGGGCATGAAAGAACCCCGTGTTTTGATCTCCGGCCTTTAGCCAGTTCGCCCTCGACCTCGCACGCGCCATGATTTCCTCCTTCAACAGGAGATCATTTAACTGTCTAGCGAGATCCTTCTCCCTTCTGGATGAACCATGATATAGTGAGTTCACCTTTTCATGTTCAAACTCCCTTCACACCTTCTTCGGTTTTCTCTTGATATCGCCAAACTTCTTATGTTTTCCAATCAGTGAGGTGACCCTGCATGTCATTTAGCGAGGAGTTGAGGTCCTCTAGTGTAAAAGCCCTTTCCATTCTCCTCCCGTGCAACCATCACAGTGGACTCATACGATTCCTGTTGGCGCCATGCTTCCTCATAAACAAAGTGGCGTGGAACACTAGTGTAGGATCGTTGAAGGCAAGAGTGTCTAGAGGGGGGGTGATTAGACAATCCGACAAGATAAAAGATTGTGCCTTTTGATTAGCATAAGTTCATAGTACATTCTCAATGAAGAACAAGTCAAGCATCATGCATACAAGTCGAGCAACATACTAAACATGCAATTCTAGAGTAGAGGGCAGCGGAAAGTAAATTGCATGAAAAGTAAGGGAGAGATTGTGAAGAGCAAACGCAATTGGAGACACGGAGATTTTTCTCGTGGTTCCGATAGGTGGTGCTATCGTCAATCCACGTTGATGGAGACTTCAACCCACGGAGGGTAATGGCTGCGCGAGTCCACGGAGGGCTCCACCCACGAAGGGTCCACGAAGAAGCAACCTTGTCTATGCCATCATGGCTTACGCCCACGGAGGACTAGCCTTACTCGGGGTAGATCTTCACGAAGTAGGCGATCTCCTTGCCCTTACAAACTCCTTGGTTCAACTCCACATCATGACGGAGGCTCCCAAGCGACACCTAACCAATCTAGGAGGCACCACCCTCCAAAAGGTAATAGATGGGGTTGGTGATGATGAACTCCTTGCTCTTGTGCTTCAAATGATAATCTCCCCAACACTCAACTCTCCTCACTGATTTGGCTGTGGTGGAGGAAGGGATTGAGTGGAAAGCAACTTGGAAAGACTAGAAATCAAGTTTCATATGGTGGGAGTGGAGCAACTTGATCTCAACACAAGGGTAGGTAGTTTTCTTCTCGAAATGTAAGGTAGGAGTGGTAGTTCTTTCGATGGCTCTCTCCACGAATGAAGAGGAGGTGGAGGGTATTTATAGCCTCCACACAAAATCCAACCGTTACACACATTTGAGCAATCTCGGTCGGACCGAAGTTGACAACTCGGTGAGACCGAAAGTTCAAATCTTGTGAGCGTTGGGATTTTCGTGGGACCGAAAATACAATCTCGGTTAGACCGATTCTTCCAAAGTCTAGGGTTTGCCAATCTCGGTGGGACCGACTTTCTCATCTCGGTGACACCGATTTGAGTCTGAATGTTCTGAAGCTTGGCAACACCATTTTCGAATGACCGAGTTTGGAATCGGAAAATCCGAGATTCTAGGGTTTTGGCTATATGGTGAGGTGGTTCATCTCGGTGTGAGTTTGGAATCGGTGGGACCGAGATTACTTATGGGTTTATGTTGGAATGAAAGATTGCTGATTGTTTGAGAGATAAATCACTAAGCACTTTAGAGCAACCAGATCATCATCATAACCTCATCCCCTTTTAATAGTATTGGCTTTCCTATGGACTCAATGTGATCTTGGATCACTAAACCAAAAATGGAGTCTTGAGCTTTTGCCAATGTTTTCCTTAGCATCTTAGGGGTTCACCTCTCTAGTCCTTTTGCCATGCCGAGTGGTTGACTTTCTGAAACATACTTGTTAAAAGCATTAGTCCAACCACAGAGTATGTTGTCATTAATTACCAAAACCACCTAGGGAGCAAATGTGCTTTCAATCTCCCCCTTTTTGGTAATTGATGGCAACACACAGAAAAGGATATCAAAGCTTACTAAAAGAAAGACATGATTAACATTAAAGCTTTGACAGACATGTAGTACACAAGCTCCCCCTACAAGTGTGCAAGATTTTAGATTTTGGTTTTGGACTACCACAAGCGCACATGAGAGAAAAGCAAGGTGTGCTACATGCAGCTTGGCTATATGCATCGAGGCAGATAAGGTAAATGAGATATGATGCATATGTGCATGGTGATTTCTTGCAAACAAGTATTCACAAGCAAGCTACCATCATGCACATCCTGCAAGATGCATATACTTACCTTGAAGTTCCTTGGTGATGTACCTGAAGAAATAAACTTGGGAAAACACGGTTAGATAACACAAGAGTAGTTCTTCAACCAGCAAAGAAGAGCATCAAGAGTACCAAGCCGAGGATGACATGTATAAAGAGTGTCTCATGTTGAGCATTAGCTTGAATCAGCCAACATGTCTCCCAAGACTAAAAAGTTTTCAAAGAGCTCTGAGAGATTTTGCGTTTCATAGGATACCAATTGTATTTTTCAGAAAATACCAATGGTGAGAGCAAGAAAAACAAAATTAGAAGAATAATGCCAAGAGAAGGTATTATCACAGTGAAGTATATGGCAAAGCTTTGATGTGATCCTCTCCCCCTTAAGGTAAGGATGTTTTTCTTCCTTTAAGATATCTTTTCTCCCTTAAGTTCCCAGCTCCCCCAGCTCCCCCTAAATCTTCTCCCCCTTTGACATCAAGTGCCGAAAAGGACAAGAAACCAGAGGGCAGGAAAGATGGAAGGAAAGAAATGGGTTCATTAAGAATCACATCTGAGCAAATTTAGATATAAAGCATGTAAATCATTCAGATGAGCTGTAGATGATGATATCTGATGAATGTAAATCGGTGACACCGAAATGATATGGATCGGTGAGGCCGAAAGTCGAGACTTAGGTTGATCCTTTTCGTCGAACGAAAAAGATTGAATCGGTGACGCCGAGTTTAATTCAAGGAAATGTAGAAGTAATTCAGCTCACTTTGCAAGAAATGTTTGAAGATTTGCAATGAATTTGTAAAAGATTTTCAGGGAATTTATCGAGCTAAAGGATATACACAAGAATGTAAGAAATGAAATGAAAAAGGTTGCTAGATGAAGTTTTTTTTTTTTTAAAAAAAATAAGCAAGGAAACTCAATGAGAGAGCATAAGAGAAAACAGTAAACTCCAAAACATATGTACTTCATCTAGATAGGGTCGGACGACAAAGTCACCTATGTTTGAGTATATTGACTTAGGAGTCAAATGAGAACATTTGATCATAGGTCATACTCATCGTTTAAGCTCAAAATGGGGTTACCATTTTTGATTAAGCATTTGATGTGATCACATCTTTTGAAGCTGCTTGTTCTCATGTCTTTGAGCAAAGCTTCTTCAAGATGTGAAAGACATACCTTGGGCTTGTTGTTGCTTGTTCTCATGTAGGTGAACTTGATGTTGATGCTCATAGGATGTGAAGTTGGAGCATCATTTTCAAGTGTGTAGTTCATCTTCCTACATGGGTTAGGCAAGCAAGGAAATACTCAAGAATATCCAATATGACATGAGTGAAGTACTAGAAGTATATGGTGTCAAAAGGATATTGGAATTTTGTTCCTTGAACTCAACATCCCAAAGAGCTAGATACTTGGTTAATGACAAGATTACTCATGATTTGAGTGAGTGTGATAATCTTGTAGAATGTAGACCATCCAAGTACCGCAAGGAGTTAGATGCAATACAAGGGGCAGATGTATCCAAGATATATGATCATCATCATAAGAGAGGTATCAAGGATTAGTCAATTAGGCTCATGCCTTGCATGCATCAATGGAGTTTTCACTCCAAGTTTGAAGCATCAATGATGTTCAACTCACTCCTCAAGCGACAAAATACTTTCTCATCAAGTGGTTTTGTGAAGATATCTGCAAGCTGTTTGTCGGTCTAACATGCTTAAGATCAATGTCACCCTTAGCAATATGATCACGAATAAAATGGTGACGAACTTCAATGTGTTTTGTGCGAGAGTGTTGCACGGATTGTGTCCAATCTTAATTGCACTCTCGTTGTCACAAAGCAAAGGAACATGTTTAGCATGTATCCCATAGTCCTTAAGCATTTGTTTCATCCATAGCAATCGAAAGCACAACACGAACCAGCAGCAATATATTCTCGCTTCGCGATCGATAATGATATCGAGTTTTGTTTCTTGGATGACCAAGACACAAGGGATCGACCAAGAAATTGACATGTACCGAAGTTGACTTTCTATCTATCTTGTCTCCGGCATAGTCCGAGTCGGAGTAGCCAACAAGATCGAAGAGGCCCTCTTAGGATACCAAATGCCAAAGTTAGGTGTGTGTATCAAATATCTCACAATTCTTTTAACAGCTTTAAGATGACATTCTTTAGGAGCAGCTTGATATCGAGCACACATGCATACACTCAGATTATATCGGGACGAGAAGCACAGAGATATAGTAGAGAACCAATCATGGATCGATATACCTTTTGATCAACAGGTTCTCCATCTTTAGTCAAGTCATTATGTCCATTAGTAGGCATGGGGTTCTCATACCTTTGCTCTCTTGCATGTTGAACTTCTTGAAGAGATCCTTAGTGTACTTGGTTTGTGAGACAAAAGTACCCTCCTTAGATTGCTTGATTTGCAACCCAAGGAAGAACTTGAGTTCACTCATCATGGACATCTCATACTTCTCGACATAAGCTTCCCAAACTTCTCACTGAAATCGGGTTAGTTGATCCAAAGATAATATCATCGACATATATTTGGCACACAAATAGTTCTCCGTCAACCCTTTTGTGAATAGCGTTGAGTCAATTTTACCAATTTCAAATCCTTTTTCAAGAAGAAAGCTAGTCAAACATTTGTACCAAGCTCTAGGGGCTTGTTTAAGACCGTAAAGAGCTTTGTGCAATTTGTAAACATGATTAGGCTTTTAGGATTCACAAATCCGGAGGTTGTTTCACAAATACTTCCTCCTCAATTTCACCATTTAGGAAAGCACTTTTAATGTCCATTTGATAGAGAGTAATGTTATGGTGGTTGGCATAAGCAAGAAGAATGCGAATGGACTCAAGTCTAGCAACGGGGCGAGGTCTCACCATAGTCCATACCTTCGACTTGTGTGTAACCTTGTGCTACGAGACGAGCCTTGTTGCGGATGACTTGTCCATCTTCATCTTGCTTGTTCCGAAACACCCATTTGGTTCCAATGACGTTTTGGTCATCATTGGGCTTCTCTACCAATGACCAAACGTTGTTCCTCTCGGTTGTGCAGCTCTTCATGCATAGCATTCACCCAATCCGGGTCCTCAAGCGCTTCTTCTACCTTCATAGGTTCAAGACTTGAGATGAATGAGTAATGCTCACAAAAGTTAGCTAAACGAGTTTTAGAGCGAGTGATTCTCCCGGAGTCGATGTCATTCATCATTTGTTCCACGGGATGGTCCTTCTTGACTCTTTCTCGAACTCGGGATAGCTTTTGTCGTGGCCGTGGCTGAGCTTCCTCATCATCCTCATCTTCTTCTTCATCTGTGTTGTTGGTGTTGTCTTGAGGTGGTGGAGAAGGAGGTTGTGGTGGATCTTCTTGTCGCACTTCCTCATCTTGGTGAGTTCCACTTGTGGAAGCCTCCATGTTGCCTTGAGGTTCACCTTGCCGTGAGGTAGGGGCTCCACATATGTAGATGAGGTACTCTCCTTCACTTCCATGGGACGAATCTTTCCAATGGATAGATCTTGAATGGCTTCCGATGGGTCCTTGTCTCCTACATCAATAGGCATTTGCTCTACTTGCGAGCCATTAGATTCATCAAACTTCACATCTACCGTCTCTTCAACCTTTCGAGTGAAATTATTGTAGACACGGTAGGTGTGAGAGTTTGATCCATAACCGAGGAAAAAGCCTTCATGAGTTTTAGGAGCAAATTTAGACCGACGATGCTTATCAAGAATATAGCATTTTGAACCAAAGACACGAAAATATCCCACTTGGGGTTTGTTACCCGTAAGGAGCTCGTATGAAGTCTTGCCGAGAAGCTTGTGAAGATAAAGTCTGTTGATGGCATGACAAGCTGTCTCAACGGCTTCACCCCAAAAGTGTTTTGGTGTCTTGTATTCGCAAGCATTGTCCTCGCCATCTCAATGAGCGTTCGGTTCTTCCTCTCAACAACTCCGTTTTGTTGAGGTGTATACGTAGTGAGAACTCATGTAGGATTCCTTCCTCATCGAGAAAGGAGTCTACATGGGCGTTCTTGAACTCCGTTCCGTTGTCACTCCGAACCTTCTTGATCTTCACCTCAAATTGATTACGAGCCTTTCTAGCAAAGGTTTTGAAGATTTTCGAACCTGCGATTTGTCATCAAGTAGAAATACCCACGTGAATCTGGAAAATCATCAACAATAACTAGACCAAAGGAGTTACCACCAAGGCTTTTGTAAGCATTGGGACCAAGAGATCCATATGAAGAAGCTCAAGCGGTCTCCTTGTGGTCATGATATTCTTCACGGATGACTTCCTCCAACCTGTTTTCCCGCTTGACATGCACTTGCAGAGTCTATCTTTGTCAAAGAAAACATCTTTAACACCAAGAATGTGATCACCTTTGATTAGCTTATCTAAATTTCGCATACCAACATGTCCAAGCCTTCTATGCCAAAGCCAACCTTTTGCAGATTTAGCAATAAAGCAAGTTCTAGGTTGAGCTTTCTTAGTGAAATCGACAATGTATAGGTCACCTCTCGAATGCCAAGAAAGACCATGTTATGATTGTCACTACGAAAAACTTGGCAATCTACTTTGGTGAATAGCACATTGTATCCAAAGTCAGCTAATCTAGACACGGAAAGTAAATTGTATCCAAGTGATTCAACAAGCATGACATTTTTAATGGAGCTATCATGAGATATGGCCACCTTACCAAGGCCAAGTACCTTACCCTTGGAGTTGTCTCCAAAAGTCACATACTTACGTGGACCATCGTTCTTTGCAAGCTCTCGAAACATGTCTTCATCTCCGGTCATGTGATCGGTGCATCCACTATCGAGAATCCATTCTTTGCCACGGATATGTAGTCTCTCATATTTGCCATTAGATTGAGACTCTTCATGATCTTGTCTAGCTCGGTGTCCGAATCGTCATCATGCTCATGCTCATCATCATATTGACCCATAGATAATTCATCATCAATACCTAGGTCAATTTGACAATGACTTGCATCAGTTTTATCAACGTGATAATAGTCATCGGAATGCAAAACAAGAGCATTTCTTATTCGAACATTGATAAAACCGGGATCACCCTTCTTTTTCATAAGATCACGCAGCTCAAAGAGGCATTTATCAAAGTTAGGATCTTTGGGGCGCAACATATCAAATTCAACAGTCTTGTATAGAATTTCATCAAGACCTCTCAACGAGTAGTCCGGATAAAGTTCTTCCAAGAACTTCCACATAGCATGGGCGCACTCAAAGTTCGTGACAAGCTCAAGCAAGTTATCAGGCAACCCTCTAATGATAAGATTGACAGTTCTAAGGTTACTGAAGCAAATCAAGCTCTTCATCTGCAGAGGGTGCAAGGGATCAAATGGTGGTACATATGGGGTTTCAACATATTTGCAAGTTGTATATCTTAAAGATAGCAAGCATTTCAATCCTCCACGAGTTATAGGACACTCCATCAAGAATAGGCACTCTATGACTAACACTCCCAAACGTAGACACGTCCATCTTCCTCCAATGGTGTGCAAACCAAAGCAATGGAGACCAACGCTCTGATACCAATTGTAGGATCGTTGAAGGCAAGAGTGTCTAGAGGGGGGGTGATTAGACAATCCGACAAGATAAAAGATTGTGCCTTTTGATTAGCATAAGTTCATAGTACATTCTCAATGAAGAACAAGTCAAGCATCATGCATACAAGTCGAGCAACATACTAAACATGCAGTTCTAGAGTAGAGGGCAGCGGAAAGTAAATTGCATGAAAAGTAAGGGAGAGATTGTGAAGAGCAAACGCAATTGGAGACACGGAGATTTTTCTCGTGGTTCCGATAGGTGGTGCTATCGTCAATCCACGTTGATGGAGACTTCAACCCACGGAGGGTAACGGCTGCGCGAGTCCACGGAGGGCTCCACCCACGAAGGGTCCACGAAGAAGCAACCTTGTCTATGCCATCATGGCTTACGCCCACGGAGGACTAGCCTTACTCGGGGTAGATCTTCACGAAGTAGGCGATCTCCTTGCCCTTACAAACTCCTTGGTTCAACTCCACATCATGACGGAGGCTCCCAAGCGACACCTAACCAATCTAGGAGGCACCACCCTCCAAAAGGTAATAGATGGGGTTGGTGATGATGAACTCCTTGCTCTTGTGCTTCAAATGATAATCTCCCCAACACTCAACTCTCCTCACTGATTTGGCTGTGGTGGAGGAAGGGATTGAGTGGAAAGCAACTTGGAAAGACTAGAAATCAAGTTTCATATGGTGGGAGTGGAGCAACTTGATCTCAACACAAGGGTAGGTAGTTTTCTTCTCGAAATGTAAGGTAGGAGTGGTAGTTCTTTACGATGGCTCTCTCCACGAATGAAGAGGAGGTGGAGGGTATTTATAGCCTCCACACAAAATCCAACCGTTACACACATTTGAGCAATCTCGGTCAGACCGAAGTTGACAACTCGGTGAGACCGAAAGTTCAAATCTTGTGAACGTTGGGATTTTCGGTGGGACCGAAAATACAATCTCGGTTAGACCGATTCTTCCAAAGTCTAGGGTTTGCCAATCTCGGTGGGACCGACTTTCTCATCTCGGTGACACCGATTTGAGTACAGAAGGTTACAGAAGCTTGGCAACACCATTTTCGGAATGACCGAGTTTGGAATCGGAAAATCCGAGATTCTAGGGTTTTGGCTATATGGCTGAGGTGGTTCATCTCGGTGTGACTGAGTTTGGAATCGGTGGGACCGAGATTACTTATGGGTTTATGTTGGAATGAAAGATTGCTGATTGTTTGAGAGATAAATCACTAAGCACTTTAGAGCAACCAGATCATCATCATAACCTCATCCCCTTTTAATAGTATTGGCTTTCCTATGGACTCAATGTGATCTTGGATCACTAAACCAAAAATGGAGTCTTGAGCTTTTGCCAATGTTTTCCTTAGCATCTTAGGGGTTCACCTCTCTAGTCCTTTTGCCATGCCAGAGTGGTTGACTTTCCTGAAACATACTTGTTAAAAGCATTAGTCCAACCACAGAGTATGTTGTCATTAATTACCAAAACCACCTAGGGAGCAAATGTGCTTTCAACTAGCCTCCCACCTGTTTCTTTATTCTAATCACCAACAAAGCAGTGATCAGATGGTGGCGTTGGGACATGCCCCACAGCTGTTGCATCATACTGCTGGATAAAGGCAGGGTCAGCAAGGTAGCGGTCTAGACGTACTTTGACATTCGTTGCACCCTCCTGACGGTTGTCCCACGTATACGGAATCCCGACAAACCCCAGACCCCGAAAATTGCACACATTAATGGTCTCTTGAAAACGCTGCATCTGCCATTCAACACGTCCGTTCGATCCAAAATACTCTGTGTTATCCGTGATCTCAATGAAATCACCCCCACATAGCCATGGAACATCACTTTGACACCAGAAGCATTCCAATAGTGTCCAGCCTTCCTTCCTTTCACTCCTCTTTGCTTTGGCATAAAAGCCTGTGAAACGCCACTCTTTCTGGTCGCTACCCACGTTCCATACCATAATATCAATATGCTGATTTGATAGGTTGTTTAGCTTGACATCCACCTCCCTAGACCAGAAAAGGGCAAGTCCTCCACTTAACCCATTACTACTGATTGGTATACACCCTTCGAAGCCTGATCTTGCTCGCAAATCCGCTACTTTGTTCCCCTTAATCTTCGTTTCAGACAAGAAGACCAGGGTGGGCGCTTCCAACCTCACCAAGTGGTGAAGTTCACAAACTGTCTCTAGGTTCCCAAGCCCACGACAGTTCCAGATAATGCAGTTCATTGATCCTGGCGGGGATGTCTATCAGCCTCCGCCCGTTCACTGGATGTTTCCCCCTCAACTGCCTTCTTCTTCTTAGAGTCTCTATTGTCCTCCTTCGAATGACTAACTTGCTCGCTCTCCATTGCTCTTTTCTTATTCAACGTATCCTAGTCCAAGATTATAAGCTAGTTTGAGCGATTTCCCAAGACCTTTTGTACTGAGATCCACTCGACGATATACTTTATTCTGACCTCTTCCATGAGATCTATCAAAACCCCTTCCAAAACCACCCCGACTAGCAGCAGCGTCACCCCGGGAGTTAAATTGATATACTGCATTTCTGACCATGCCTGTGGTGTTTTTCAATGGTGAAGTCACCTCTTCTCCTTTCTCCACTTCCTCCTCTTCTTCCTCCTATTCTTCATTTCTTCTGACTCCAGAACCGCCTGCATTGCCACTCTTCGGGGGTGCAGTCCTCCAGCTCTTCCCTGACCATCTAAGCTTTTCCCCATATGATAGGCAGTCATCAGCATCACGTTCTCCTGGTTCTGGGCAGAAAGCTTCTGCATGGCCAAGACAGCCACATGAAAATCAGAAGTACGGCAGTCCCTCATACTGAATATCATACCCAATAGTTTCCTTGGTTCTGGCCGGTTCCAGCTGCACCCATCTCATCAAAGGCTCCTGGACTTTAATCCAAACCCGAGCTCTGAGGGATTCTCAAAACGCAAAATCCTTGAAATCCACATCTAGCTTAATTACTTCTCCCACCATCCCGCAATCCTCTCCGGCCATGGCGGATACCGGAGATTAAACGACAGGTTAATCACGCGAGCCCATATCTGCAGTTTTTCAAACTTCCAATTAGAGGGCCGGGATCTGCAGTCAAACAGCTCTAGGATCACCGCGTGTTTCCCCACCATCCACGGTCCGCCTCCGTAGATGCGATCTCTATCGCGTTGGTTCTTCGGATTTGCCACAAACCTGTTTTCTCCTACCAGATTGAAATTCAGTCCTCGCGGGTTCCCCCCGTCGCTTCAGTGTATGACATACTAGCTTTGTGCCTTTGTCCATGTTTTTCTTTTCTTCTTCTTATATATTCCGGTGAGCTTTGTCCATGTGTTTGCGCTGAAACTGCCACGCACCCGTCAGTCATCATCAGACAGAGTAATCCATCAGCGCTACTGTTGGAGTTGTGTCGAATATAGTGTACAAGGTAGGTTACAGTTGGACTTGTACTTGTATCGTGTTTACATAGGATGTGGAGTCGTGTCCTAGTAGGACACTTGTATCCTAAGCCTCTCATATATAGCGGGGGTAGACACACGATGTAACCTATGCCAAAGATAATAGCACAGGTAGCGCAAGAGGAGCGGCGGCATGTGCGGCGCCCGGTGTGGCCGGTGTGCGGTATTGTGACGGTGTCACGGGGAGGAGCGCCCGTAGTCAGGCCCCGGGGATGTAGCCATATCGGTGAACCTCGTTAACAAATCTCGGTGTCGTGCCTCGTGTGATTACTTGGTCCTCGGATGATCGACGGTATGCCTCGGATTTATTCTAACAAGTGGTATCATGAGCAAAGGTTCGATGAGGCAGTGCATCCGTTGATCTAAAGGAAGATTTGATGTTTCGATGGATATCGTGATGAGCACGGTTGTGATTCGATCGGAAGACGTCAAGGCGATAGGCAATCATGGCAACTCGCGGAGATTGGATCAGACTTGCAAGCAGGCTAGATGTGCGGCGAAAGATCTCGCGTAGGTTGATCGGGCGAGCGTACAGGAAGAAGCAGCAGGTCGATCGGGCGCTGGCTGCGGAGCCCCAACTGCGCGTGCGTGGGCAGCAACCCAGGTGGCGGAAACCGCGAGGATGCATGCGGCGAGTCACGGATCAAAGCGACGAGTCGGCCGGTCGCGTACAGCAGAAAAAAAGCAGAGACAGGAGATTTGTTTGAAGACAAAAGCAGGACCGAGTCCTGACATGACACAGACATTCAGATCAAATCAAGCGAAGGAAAAAGAAAAATCCATTGGTACATCCATCGGGCCTTTGGCAAAGGCAGCGCTAGCATTGGGAGTTAAGGCCAATGCACGGAGCCAACGCGTGAAGACCAGCTAGTTAGCTACTATTAGTAATACGCGGTGTTCGTGTACTTGAGGAATCACGATGCTCAAACAATTTTTCACAGGGTCAGCCGTACGAAGGACCATGATGTCAACGGGTATCAGGTTTGAGGTGGAAAAGTTCGATGGAACTGAAAACCTTGGGTTACGAAAGACAGGGTGAAAGATTTGTTGGCACAACATGGATGCTTGAGGGTGTTGCGGGAAGTCAATTCAGTTAAGATGGAATTATCATGTGATGGATGGAAATTCGCGGAATACGATTTGGGAGCCTCGAGCGTGTCATGCAGTCGGAGAAGTTTGGCTGGGTCGGACTAGATAGTCTGACGGATCGACGTGAGTCGATTGGTACAGAAGACGGTGGTGGGATCGGCGACGACGACATAGGAGCGTGATGCTGATGGTGACCGACTTCTGGGCGTGGAAACACGTGGCGCAGGCCCTGAGGGCTTGTGTGGCTTCGACAAGACTATGGCGCGGGGTTGATTCAAGGTGGTGTGCACACGGAACTTGAAGTCGACGGGGCGCGAGGGTAGATTGATCATCTACCATGGAGTCATGTTGAAGGTGGAGCTGGATTGAGGGGCTACGGTGTAAGGATCCAGAGAATCGAAGCCTATTCAGCAAGGAGAAACGTGAGGGACATGCAGTTCGGACTGGAGCCCAGTGGTCTGATGGAAGCATGAAACTCGTCATCGGTCGGTCATGATCGGTGGTACTCTGCAGTGGGGGTTGAGTGGTGTGGTTTCGCGACCCTTGAGGCTCGACCGGGACAGCGGAGGCTCGACGCGGTAATAGCGGCGAGGCGTACGCCGCACGTGCATGGAGACGGACCGGCTCGGTGGTCATACATGTGGTGAGACAAGCTGCGAATTTGACTCGGGATGACTACAAGCAACGGTGAAATTCCTTCAAGTTTAGGCAGTTTGTCAAGAAAGGAGCGGTGATGTTGAGTTCAGTAACTCTTATGTGTGACACCCAATATGTGAGTTGTTCACTTTCACGCAGGTCGATGATCGGTGTGTGATGGCGTTCGACGGATACTCTGGAAGTTGGGAGCACAAGCTAGAGTAACAAGGAACTTAATTTTGCTCGAGTGTTGACTGTGGTCAAGAAAAGAAGGGACTACAAGTTGCAGGTAGAGTCATATGGAGTCTTTGGAGTAGCAGCGGTGCTCATGGGACAAGCTCAAGTCCAATGTACATGGAAGTTTGACGCATTGACGAATCCAGGGTGGTGGAGTATATTCGCTAAGGTGGAGTTTGTTGGAGTTGTGTCGAATATAGTGTACAAGGTAGGTTACAGTTGGACTTGTAGTTGTATCATGTTTACATAGGATGTGGAGTCGTGTCCTAGTAGGACACTTGTATCCTAGGCCTCTCATATATAGCGGGGGTAGACACACGATGTAACCTATGCCAAATAATAGCACACAGCGCGCAAGAGGAGCCGGCGGCATGTGCTGGCCGCCGGTGGGCGGTGTGCGGTATTGTGACGGTGTCACGGGAGGAGCGCCCGTAGTCGGGCCCCGGATGTAGCCATATCGGTGAACCTCGTTAACAAATCTCGGTGTCGTGCCTCGTGTGATTGCTTGGTCCTCGGATGATGACGGTATGCCTCGGATTTATTCTAACAGCTACGTATGCAACACGCAGAGCTAACAAAGGCGAAATGGTGATCGTCTGCCTTGAATCTTGGAAACGGAAGGTGCATGTGGCCGGCTTGCCCGCACGCCTCTAATCGCTCTCCCGGGACTGCATGATTTGCCTGCGCACTACCGGCAGGCAAGGGAGGAAAATTCAAATCAGTCCAATGTTTGCGTCCGCCTTGATACGCGATTGTAGGTACAGGTATGACCGTATGAGTCGTGGCCTGCCACGCTCTCCAATGATGCATGCGATTTCTTGTGAGAGCTGTTGCACTGAAATGGAGTACGTATGCTCGTAGCCGAAATGGAGTACGTACATACGTACATACATACGTACATTGAACAAAACCTATGGTCCCCACGCTACAACTTGCACGCACGTATGCACCGCAGCCGCGCACGCACACACATGGATTTGACCCGGGGCAAACCAAGCCGTCGGAAACGTGGCATCACTGGCATGCCGGCCGCCAGCTCGATCGCCGCTGTATACGTACTGCAGCGAGCAACCAACGCCAACCGTAAATTCAGAACCGATTTAATTTGCCGAGAGATCACTCCAAGTCAATCAGTTACGAGTATCTTAGTACGAATTTATGCAGTTGGAGTCCCGGGTAGATTTTATCGGGGCCGGGTGGGGCTGGCAGGCAGGCAGCGCCCGTCGCCGAGTAGCGTCTGGGTGACTGGGAGTGGGCCAGCGCAGCCCCCCTCCCCACCGCCGCAGGATAGGGGTCAACGTCAACGGCCGGGGCGCGGGCGGGAGGGGGGCTTATCGCCTTGAACGCACAGCATCAGCATGGCTTTGCCGCAGCCCCCTCCGGGCTTTTATGCAAGAAGAAATCGCCGCCAACCCGCTCCCTCTCATAATTGCACACTCGCTTCGCATCCGGGACGAGGAGAGAGGGCGTACAGATACAGGGGGAGACGTCTATATATGGCCGTGGAATTCTAGTTGGTTGAGGCATTGCTTCTCCGTGCCGAGCGAGCTCTCCTCCCCTCCCTCCCTGCCTCGCTCCTTGCTCGAGCTCTCGGAGGAGAGATGGCGGGCGGCGGCATGGCCGCGCTGGGCGTGAAGAAGGAGAGGGCGGCGGAGTACAAGGGCCGCATGACGCTGGCCGTCGCCATGGCCTGCCTCGTCGCCGCCGTCGGGGGCTCCATCTTCGGCTACGACATCGGGATCTCCGGTAAGCCCTGCTCACACTCCCACACCCACCTCGCCCCAGCAGTGATTCCGTCCACCCACCATCTTGTCTTCTTCTTCGTCTCCGCTCGTCGGTGCTCTGCTGTGTTTGTGTGCGTGGTGTGGCTGCTTCTCACCCAGCCATGGGCCATCGGAAGAAAGAAGAGCTTGTCCTGCTCCACGAACATCAGTAACATGTTACACGCACGTACGTTTCTTCCAGCCCCCTTAGCCGTGGCCCCTCCTTGATTTGGAGCTAGTGCCGCCGGCGCGTCGTTCGCTGGTCCCTCGCCTAGGTCGCTAGCAGATCGTGACCTGTCTGTCTGCCTCCCACCACTGTATGCCACGCCCGCAACACGCATGGACATGGAAGCGAGCAGAGCTCCCCGATCAAAAGCAAACAGTAGGGCCGACGACTGTAGGATGGGTTCAGGCAATCAGTGGTACATCAAACGAACACGACGGTTCATCTTTTTCCCATCTCCGACGCGACGAGGCCAATCATTCATTCATTCATTCATCCAATCATCCACGTCCGTGGGTGGTGGATGGGTCGACGCGACCATTATGTACGGAGTGGTGAATTTGGTTTAGAACGACTAATGCAGTGGAGAAGCCGACACGCGAGAGGCTGCAAAATTCAGAGTCGTGTTCGGCGCTCCGCCAAGCTTATCGGCTTTCAATTCAGGCTGATGATGATATCACCGTGCGGCTGTCCGTTTCCGTTTGGCGCTTCTCCTAGATAGATCAATGCGGGGCGTCGTCATCTACAAGATTTTGCGTCGTAGTATGAACAAGAGTTTGACTTGCAACCCCTACTGACGTCAGTTAGAGGGGGGATGACAACAAGGGTCCCACTTGTCAGCTGAAAGTCTTGCAGAAACTGGGATGTGATTCATTACACAATGAGACTGGCGTCACGACTCCTGAATTGTTCGGTGCAACTTGTGCGGCCGACTTTCACAATTAGCATGCACGCAATATACACCTTTCAAAAATAATAATTCAAATTAGCCTAAAAAAATATATTTTAACAATTTTGATAGTGTTATTGGGCTCAATTCACAACTCAATTTGAATTAGCGACTGTTCATAATATGATTTATTTTCCTTTGTTCTTCTGATGTTGGTCATATTTGAAACACGACCAACTTTTGTGGTGCAACGGATGCACTCTAACTCGCTAAAACTTCTTAGAACTCGCAAATCAAAATTACACCCAACCTTTATGGTTCAGGCGGTGCGCTCTGAAATTCATTAAAACCCCGTAGAAAAAATAATCTGAAATACATCAATCGTATTTTGCAAGTTTCAAACCCAGATTCAAAATATAGCTAAAAAAGCAATAAAAAAAGTTTTGAGGGAAGGCTCAGTTCACACGTTTGTTCACTCATTTTAGTCCGTATCTAGTCTATATTGAAATATCCAAAATGTCTTATAATAGTGAAAAGAGGGAGTAGTAAATTCGAGTTACCTGAAAGCAAGTCGCATTTGAGTTTGTGTGTGGAACTGTTAGATTAATTTGTTCTTCAAGCTTATGTAACGTTCACTCGCAGACAAAATAAAAACTTATGTAATGTTGTATAAGTAAACCAGTGCATGATACTAATTCAGCTAAATAATACTCCTATTGTAGGATTCTGTCAACAATGTTGTGATTCATTGTCTAGAGTCTGAAGAGTAAATGTTGCGATTTTGTCAACAATGCCTAACCACCTTTTGGACATGCAAACATGCCCATCAGGAAATAAAATCACCTGAAGCTTGCAGGGTCATGTCAGTATTCAGATTTCACCATTTCCTAAAGTTTTAGCTGAAAATTTACTGTGTCTGTTATCTGAAAAAATAGCTGTTTCAGTTTTACCATGGATTATTTCCTGGAAATCTGTTCTGACTCTGCCGAATGTTGCAGGAGGAGTGACCTCCATGGACCCATTCCTGGAGAAGTTCTTCCCGGTGGTGTTCCGGCGGAAGAACTCCGGCCACCAGAACAACTACTGCAAGTACGACAACCAGGGCCTCTCGGCATTCACCTCGTCTCTGTACCTGGCCGGCCTGGTCTCCTCCCTCGTCGCCTCGCCGGTGACGAGGAACTACGGCCGACGCGCCAGCATTGTCTGCGGCGGCATCAGCTTCCTCATCGGCGCAATCCTCAACGTGGCGGCCGTGAACCTTGGGATGCTGATCCTCGGTCGTATCATGCTCGGCGTTGGCATCGGTTTCGGCAATCAGGTATACCACGTCAAATTCTCGCCTGCCCACACCGAGACGAGAGTGCGTGTGGTTGTACTGGCTCTTACAATGTGGTTCTTGTTGGTTGGTGCAGGGTGTGCCGCTGTACCTGTCGGAGATGGCGCCGGCGCACCTCCGCGGCGGGCTGAACATGATGTTCCAGCTCGCGACGACGCTCGGCATCTTCACGGCCAACATGGTCAACTACGGCACGCAGAACCTCAAGCCGTGGGGTTGGCGTCTCTCGCTCGGCCTCGCGGCGGCGCCGGCGCTGCTGATGACCGTGGGCGGGCTGCTCCTGCCGGAGACGCCCAACAGCCTTATCGAGCGCGGGCGCGCCGAGGAGGGCCGGCGCGTCCTGGAGCGCATCCGTGGCACGGCGGACGTGGACGCCGAGTTCATGGACATGTCGGAGGCCAGCGAGCTAGCTAACACCATCAAGAACCCGTTCCGGAACATCCTCGAGCCGCGCAACCGGCCGCAGCTGGTGATGGCCGTGTGCATGCCGGCGTTCCAGATCCTGACGGGCATCAACTCCATCCTCTTCTACGCGCCGGTGCTATTCCAGACCATGGGCTTCGGCGCCAGCGCGTCGCTCTACTCCTCCGTGATCACCGGCGCGGTGCTCTTCTTGTCTACCCTCATCTCCATCGCCACCGTCGACCGCCTCGGCCGGAGGAAGCTCCTCATCAGCGGCGGCATTCAGATGATCGTTTGCCAGGTGATCGTGGCGGTGATACTCGGGGTGAAGTTCGGGACGGACAAGCAGCTGTCGCGGAGCTACTCGATCGTGGTGGTGGTGGTGATCTGCCTCTTCGTGATGGCGTTCGGGTGGTCGTGGGGGCCGCTGGGGTGGACGGTGCCGAGCGAGATCTTCCCGCTGGAGACGCGGTCGGCGGGGCAGAGCATCACGGTGGCCGTCAACCTCTTCTTCACCTTCGTCATCGCGCAGGCGTTCCTGTCCATGCTCTGCGCCTTCAAGTTCGGCATCTTCCTCTTCTTCGCCGCCTGGATCACGGTCATGACCGTGTTCGTCTACGTCTTCCTGCCGGAGACCAAGGGCGTGCCCATCGAGGAGATGGTGCTGCTGTGGAGGAAGCACTGGTTCTGGAAGAAGGTGATGCCGGACATGCCGCTCGAGGACGGGTGGGGAGAAGGGGACGGCGGGCGTGCTGACAATAAGGGCCACTAGTGAGTGAAGATCATTTGGAATGAGTTGTGCATTGTTGGTTGGTTAGATCCTGTAAGACACAGTCTTTTTTTTCATGCGATGCAAAGCCTTCAGAATGGCGGGTACCACTCTACCAGGCTTTATATGTTCCATAAATGAGACACATATTACCATGAAAAAAAACAATTAAGAGAATTAGGTTCGCTTTAAGGTGTGTACGGTTGATTACGTGTCAAAAGGAGGGGCCCCAGGAGGGAGACTATGAGGCCCCGTCCCATACGATTTTCTTCCTCTGACTAAGCGGGCTTGTGCAACGCACGTCTTGACTAATATAAATGATAACAGCCGCACAAATTTATAAACTATATTGGATGATGTACAATTTAGCCATAACTTCAAATATCGTGTCAACTAAAATTGATTTCCATCCATTGTTTAGATCATATACATAGTATTGGAAAAATTCCACTGATCACATAAATAATAATAGGTATACTCATTTCACAATGCAATGCAACTTGTGTTAAAGGACAAAAAAGGAAAACATGTACCATAAAAGATAATCTAGAAAACATGTGGAACAGTCACAAAATCAAGAAAACAATGAATGAATAGGTCCTCTAATTTAGGCTCTAGGCAATGTGGAGGTAACTCCAGTAATACTTGTTCGGCTTCAGCTGCACCCAACTCTTCTTGTTTCTCCTCTTAACTGGCTACAAAATGTACTCAACCACATCAGTGATGCACCACGACAACCAACACCAACACCTTTAGGCTCTCCTTCATCCTTTCATCACTGGCGAGAAGCTGTTGAAGGAAATATGCCCTAGAGGCAATAATAAAGTTATTATTCATTTCTTTATTTCATGATAAATGTTTATTATTCATGCTAGAATTGTATTAACCGAAAACTTAGTACATTTGTGAATACATAGACAAAACAAAGTGTCCCTAGTATGCCTCTACTTGACTAGCTCGTTAATCAAAGATGGTTATGTTTTCTAATCATAGATACGTGTTGTCATTTGATGAACGGGAGAATGATGTGATGGACATGACCCATCTGTTAGCTTAGCATTATGATCGTGTCAATTTCATTGCTACTGCTTTCTTCATGACTTATACAAGTTCCTCAGACTATGAGATTATGCAACTTCCGAATACCGGAGGAACACTTTGTGTGCTACCAAATGTTACAACGTAAAAGGATGATTATAAAGGTGCTCTACAGGTGTCTCCGAAGGTGTTTGTTGGGTTGGCATAGATCGAGATTAGGATTTGTCGCTCCGTGTTTCGAAGAGGTATCTCTGGGCCCTCTCGGTAATACTCATCACTATAAGCCTTGCAAGCATTGTGACTAATAAGTTAGTTGCGGGATGAAGTATAACGGAACGAGTAAAGAGACTTGCCGGTAATGAGATTGAACTAGGTATTGAGATACCGACGATCGAATCTCGGGCAAGTAACATACCGATGACAAAGGGAACAACGTATTTTGTTATGCGGTTTGACCGATAAAGATCTTCGTAGAATATGTAGGAACCAATATGAGCATCCAGGTTCCGCTATTGGTTATTGACCGGAGACGTGTCTCAGTCATGTCTACATAGTTCTCGAACCCGTAGGGTCCGCATGCTTTTCGATGACGATTGGTATTATGAGTTTATGTGATATGTTGTACCGAAGATTGTTCGGAGTCCCGGATGTGATCACAGACATGACAAAGAGTCTCGAAATGGTCGAGACATAAAGACTGACATTTTGGACGACTATATTCGGTCATCAGAAGTGTTCCGGAGAAGTTTCGGATATAACCGGAGTGTCGGAAGGGTTATCGGAACCACCGGAGAAGTAATGTGCCTTATTGGGCCTAAGGGAGAGAGAGAGAGGGGCGGCCAGGGGCTAGCCGCGCCCCCCACCATGGGCCTATTCCGAATTGGACTAGGGGGAGGGGCGGCGCCCCCTCCTTCCTTCTCCTCCCCCTCCTTCCTTCTTCTCCTAGTAGGACTAGGAAAGGGGGGAGTCCTACTCCTACTCGGAGGAGGATTCCTCCCCCCTTGGCGCGCTCTAGAGGGCCGGCCGGCCTCCCCCTTGCTCCTTTATGTACGGGGGCAGGGGCACCTAGAAGACACAAGTTGACAATTGTTTAGCCGTGTGCGGTGCCCCCCTCCACAGTTACACACCTCGGTCATATCGTCGTAGTGCTTAGGCGAAGCCCTGCGCTGGTAACTTCATCATCACCGTCACCACGCCGTCGTGCTGACGAAACTCTCCCTCGGCCTCAACTGGATCAAGAGTACAAGGGACGTCTCCGAGCTGAACGTGTGCTAAACGCGGAGGTGCCGTATGATCGGTGCTTGGATCGGTTGGATCACGAAGACGTTCGACTACATCAACCGTGTTAACTAAACACTTTCGCTTTTGGTCTACGAGGGTACGTGGACACACTCTCCCCTCTCGTTGCTATGCATCACCTAGATAGATCTTGCATGATCGCAGGAATTTTTTTGAAATTACTGCGTTCCCTAACAGTGGCATCCGAGCCAGGTCTATGTGTGAATGTTATATGCATGAGTAGAACACAAAGAGTTGTGGGCGATAATAGTCATACTGCTTACCAGCATGTCATACTTTGATTCGGCAGTATTGTTGGATGAAGCGGCTCAGACCGACATTACGCATACGCTTACGCGAGACTGGTTCTACCGACGTGCTTCGCACACAGGTGGCTAGTGAGTGTTTGTTTCTCCAACTTCAGTTGAATCGAGTGTGGCTACGCCCGGTCCTTGTTGAAGGTTAAAACAACACACTTGACGAAAAATCATTGTGGTTTTGATGCGTAGGTAAGAACGGTTCTTGCTAAGCCCGTAGCAGCCACGTAAAACATGCAACAACAAAGTAGAGGACTTCTAACTTGTTTTTGCAGGGCATGTTGTGATGTGATATATATGGTCAAGACGTGATGAGATATAATTTGTTGTATGAGATGATCATGTTTTGTTGAAGTTATCGGCAACTGGCAGGAGCCTTATGGTTGTCTCTTTATTGCATAAGATGCAAGCGCCATATAATTGCTTTACTTTATCGCTATGCGATAGCAATAGTTGCAAAAGCAATAGTTGGCGAGACAACCATGTGATGACACGTTGATAAAGATCAATATGATGGAGATCTTGGTGTCATGCCGGTAACGATGGAGATCATGATGGTACTTTTGAGATGGAGATCAAAGGCACAAGATGATGATGGCCATATCATGTCACATAGTTTGATTACATGTGATGTTTATCTTTTATGCTTCTTATTTTGCTTAGTTCGGCTATAGCATTATAAGATGATCCCTTACTAAAATTTCAAGGTATAAGTGTTCTCCCTGAGTATGCACCGTTGCGACAGTTCTTCGTGCTGAGACACCACGTGATGATCGGGTGTGATAGGCTCTAAGTTCACATACAACGGGTGTAAGCCAATTTTGCACACGCAGAATACTCGGGTTAAACTTGACGAGCCTAGCATATGCATATATGGCCTCGGAACACTAGAGACTGAAAGGTCGAGCGTGAATCATATAGTAGATATGATCAACATAGTGATGTTCATCATTGAAAACTACTCCATCTCACGTGATGATCGGACATGGTTTAGTTGATTTGGATCACGTGATCATTTAGATGACTAGAGGGATGTCTATCTAAGTGGGAATTCTTAAGTAATATGATTAATTGAACTTTAATTTATCATGAACTTAGTCCTGATAGTATTTTGCAAATTATGTTGTAGATCAATAGCTCGCGTTGTTGCTTCCCTGTGTTTTATATATGTGTTCCTAGAGAAAACTAAGTTAAAAGATGATTAGCAATGATGCGACTGAGTCTGTGATCTGAGGTGTATTCTCATTGCTGCATAGAAGAATTATGTCCTTGATGCACCACTAGGTGACAGACCTATTGCAGGAGCAGATGCAAAGGTTATGAACATTTGGCTAGCTCAATATGATGGCTACTTGATAGTTTAGTGCAACATGCTTTACGGCTTAGAACCGGGACTTCAAAAACATTTTTGAAACATCACGGAGCATATGAGATCGTCCAAGAGCTAAAATTGGTATTTCAGACTCATGCCCGTGTCAAGAGGTATGAGACCTCCGACAAGTACTTTGCCTAAAACATGGAGGAGAATTGCTCAAGTAGTGAGCTTGTGCTCAGATTGTCTGGGTACTACAATCACTTGTATCAAGTGGGAGTTAATCTTCCAGATAAGATAGTGATTGACAGAGTTCTCTAGTCACCATCACCAAGTTACTGGAACTTCGTGATGAACTATAGTATGCAAGGGATGACGAAAACGATTCCCGAGCTCTTCGTGATGCTGAAATCAACGAAGGTAGAAATCAAGAAAAGGCATCAAGTGTTGATGATTGACAAGACCACTAGTTTCAAGAAAAGGGCAAAGGGAAAGAAAGGGAACATCAAATAGAATGGCAAGCAAGTTGTCACTCCCGTGAAGAAGCCTAAAGCTAGACCTAAACCTGAAACTGAGTGCTTCTACTGCAAAGGAAATGGTCACTAGAAGCGGATCTACCCCAAATATTTGGTGGAAAAGAGGGATGGCAAAGGTATATTTGATATACAGGTTATTGATGTGTACCTTGCTTGCTACTGTTTATAGTAGCCCCTGGATATTCGATACTTGTTCGGTTTCTAAGATTAGTAACTTGAAACACGAGTTACAGAATAAATAGAGACTAGTTAAGGATGAAGTGACGATGTATGTTGGAAGTAGTTCCAAGATTGATATGATCATTATCGTACACTCCCTATACTTTCGGGATTAGTGTTGAACCTAAATAACTGTTTTGTGGTGTTTGCGTTGAGCATGAATATGATTAGATCATGTTTATTGCAATACGGCTATTCATTTAAGACAGAGAATAATTGTTATTTTGTTTACATGAATAATACCTTCTATGGTCATACACCCAATATTGATGGTTTATTGAATCTCGATCGTAGTAATACACATATTCATAATATTGATGCCAAAAGATGCAAAGTTGATAATGATAGTGCAACTTATTTGTGGCACTATCGTTTGGGTCATATCGGTGTAAAGCGCATGAAGAAACTCCATAAAGATGGACTTTTGGAATCACTTGATTATGAATCATTTGATACTTGCGAACCGTGCCTTATGGGCAAGATGACTAAAACTCCGTTCTCCGGAACAATGGAACGATATAGTGACTTATTGGAAATAATACCTACTGATGTATGCGGTCCAATGAGTGTTAGTGCTCGTGGCGGGTATCGTTATTTTCTGACCTTCACAGATGATTTAAGCAGATATTGGTATATCTACTTAATGAAACACAAGTCTGAAACATTTGAAAAGTTCAAAGATTTTCAAAGTGAAGTGGAGAATCATCGTAACAAGAAAATAAAAGTTTCTACGATCTGATCGTGGAGGAGAATATTTGAGTTACGAGTTTGGCCTTCATTGAAAACAATGTGGATTAGTTTCACAGCTAACGCCACCTGGAACACCACAACGTAATGGTGTGTCCGAACGTCGTAACCACACTTTATTTGATATAGTGCGATCTATGATGTCTCTTGCCGATTTACCACTATCATTTTGGGGTTATGCATTAGAGACAGCTGCATTCACTTTAAACAGGGCACTGTCAAAATCTGTTGAGACGACACCGTATGAACTATGGTTTGACAAGAAATCTAAGCTATCGTTTCTTAAAGTCTGGGGCTGCGATGCTTATGTGAAAAAGCTTCAACCTGATAAGCTCGAACCCAAATCGGAGAAGTGCGTCTTCATAGGATACCCAAAGAAAACTGTTGGGTACACCTTCTATCACAGATTTGAAGGCAAGATATTCGTTGCTAAGAATGGATCCTTTCTTGAGAAGGAGTTTCTCTCTAAAGAAGTGAGTGGGAGGAAAGTAGAGCTTGATGAGGTAATTGTACCTTCTCCCGAATTGGAAAGTAGTTCATCACAGAAATCAGTTCCAGTGATTCCTACACCAATTAGTGCGGAAGCGAATGATGATGATCATGAAACTTCAGATCAAGTTACTACAGAACAACGTAGGTCTTCCAGAGTACGGTCCACACTAGAGTGGTATGGTAATCCTATTCTGGAAGTCATGTTATTAGACCATGATGAACCTACGGACTATGAGGAAGTGATGATGAGCCTAGATTCCATGAAATGGCTTGAGGCCATGAAATCTGAGATGGGATCCATGTATGAGAACAAAGTGTGGACTTTGGTGGACTTGCCCGATGATCGGCAATCCATAGAATATAAATGGATCTTCAAGAGGAAGACGGATGCTGATAGTAGTGTTACTATCTACAAAGCTTGACTTGTCGCAAAAGGTTTTCGACAAGTTCAAAGTGTTGACTACAATGAGATTTTCTCAACTATAGCGATGCTTAAATCCGTCCGAATCATGTTAGCAATTTCAATATTTTATGAAATCTGGCAAATGGATATAAAAAACTGCATTCCTTAAATGGATATTTCTTAAAGAAGAGTTGTATATGATGCAACTAGAAGGTTTGTTCGATCCAAAGGGTGCTAACAAAGTGTGCAAGCTCCCGCAATCCATTTATGGACTAGTGCAAGCCTCTTGGAGTTGGAATAAACGCTTTGATAGTGTGATCAAAGCATATGGTTTTATACAGACTTTTGGAGAAGCCTGTATTTACAAGAAAGTGAGTGGGAGCTCTGTAGCATTTCTAATATTATATATGGATGACATATTGTTGATTGGAAATGATATAGGATTTTGGATAGCATAAAGGGATATTTGAATAAGAGTTTTTCAATGAAAGACCTCGATGAAGTTGCTTACATATTGGGCATCAAGATCTATAGAGATAGATCAAGACGTTTGATAAGATTTTTCAATGAGTAAATACATTGACAAGTTTTTGATAGAGTTCAAAATGGATCAGTCAAAGGAGGAGTTATTGTCTGTATTACAAGGTGTAAAGTTGAGTAAGACTCAAAGCCTGACCATGGCAGAGGATAGAAATAGAATGAAAGTCATTCCCTATGCCACAGTCATAGGTTCTATAAAGTATCTTGTGATGTGTACCAGACCTATTGTGTACCTTGCCATGAATTTGGCAAGGGGGTACAATAGTGATCTAAGAGTAGATCACTGGACATCGGTCAAAATTATCCTTAGTGAGGACTAAGGAAATGTTTCTCGGTGATGGGGGTGATAAAGAGTTCATCGTAAAGAGTTACATCGATGCAAGCTTTTACACCAATCCAGATGACTCTAAGTCTCAATCTGGATACATATTGAAAGTGGGAGCAACTACTAGAGTAGCTCTATGCACAGCATTGTAGACAGACTATTTGCAAAATACATATGGCTCTGAATGTGACAACCCAGTTGACTAAACTTCTCTCATAAGCAAAACATGATCACACCTTAGTACTCTTTGGGTGTTAATCACATTGTGATGTGAACTATATTATTGACTCTAGTAAACCCTTTGGGTGTTACTCACATGGCGATGTGAACTAATCACATAAAGATGTAAACTATTGGTGTTAAATCACATGACGATGTGAACTAGATTATTGACTCTAGTGCAAGTGTGAGACTGAAGGAAATATGCCCTAGAGTCAATAATGAAGTTATTATTTATTTCCTTATTTCATGATAAATGTTTATTATTCATGCTAGAATTGTATTAACCTAAAACTTAGCACATGTGTGAATACATAGACAAAACAAAGTGTCCCTAGTATGCCTCTACTTGACTAGCTCATTAATCAAAGATGGTTATGTTTCCTAACCATAGACATTTGTTGTCATTTGATGAACGGGATCACATCATTAGGAGAATGATGTGATGGACATGACCCATTTGTTAGCTTAGCATTATGATCGTGTCAGTTTCATTGCTACTGATTTCTTCATGACTTATACAAGTTCCTCAGACTATGAGATTATGCAACTCCCGAATACCAGAGGAACACTTTGTGTGCTACCAAGAGTCACAACGTAAAAGGGTGATTATAAAGGTGCTCTACATGTGTCTCTGAAGGTGTTTGTTGGGTTGGCATAGATGAAGATTAGGATTTGTCACTCCGTGTTTCGAAGAGTTATCTGTGGGCCCTCTCGGTAATACTCATCACTATAAGCCTTGCAAGCATTGTGACTAATGAGTTAGTTGCGGGATGAAGTATTATGGAACAAGTAAAGAGACTTGCTGATAATGAGATTGAACTAGGTATTGAGATACTGACGATCGAAACTCGGGCAAGTAACATACCGATGACAAAGGGAATAACGTATGTTGTTATGCGGTTTAACCGATAAAGATATTCGTATAATATGTAGGAACCAATATGAGCATCCAGGTTCCGCTATTGGTTATTGACCAGAGACGTGCCTCGATCATGTCTACATAGTTCTCGAATCTGTAGGGTCCGCACGCTTAATGTTCGATGACGATTGGTATTATGAGTTTATGTGATATGTTGTACCGAAGATTGTTCGGAGTCCCGGATGTGATCACGGACATGGCGAGGAGTCTCAAAATGGTCGAGACATAAAGATTGATATATTGGACGACTATATTCGGACATTGGAAGTGTTCTGGAGAAGTTTCGTATATAACCGGAGTGCCGGAAGGTTTATCGGAACCACCGGAGAAGTGATGGGCCTTATTGGGCCTCAGGGAGAGAGAGGGGCGGTCAGGGGCTGGCCGTGCCCCCCCTCCCATGGGCCTAGTCCGAATTGGACTAGGGGGAGGGTCGGCGCACCCTCCTTCCTTCTCCTCCCCCTCCTTCCTTCTTCTCCTAGTAGGACTAGGAAAGGGGGGAGTCCTACTCCAACTAGGAGGAGGATTCCTCCCCCCTTGGCGCGCCCTAGAGGGCCGGCCGGCCTCCCCCTTGCTCCTTTATATACGGGGGTAGGGGGCACCCTAGAACACACAAGTTGACAATTGTTTAGCCATGTGTGGTGCCCTCCTCCACAGTTACACACCTCGGTCATATCGTCGTAGTGCTTAGGCGAAGCCCTGCGCCGGTAACTTCATCATCACCATCACCACGCCATCATGCTGATGAAACTCTCCCTTGGCCTCAACTGGATCAAGAGTACGAGGGACGTCTCCGAGCTGAACGTGTGCTAAACGCGAAGGTGTCGTACGTTCAGTGCTTGGATCGGTTGGATCGCGAAGACGTTCGACTACATCAACCACGTTAACTAAACACTTCGCTTTCGGTCTACGAGGATATGTGGACACACTCTCCCCTCTTGTTGCTATGCATCACCTAGATAGATCTTGCATGATCGTAGGATTTTTTTTGGAATTACTGCGTTTCCTAACACCTGTACCCTGTCCAACCATGCACCGCCCTTGGCATGCAGAGCCACACCATGGTGGGATGCTCACAATATTGATCCAGGCGTGACCAAATAGGCGAGCAGAGTGCCAATGCTACAATTAGTGGCACTTTCCAACTGGTATATATACATGCAACAATATGTAAAAGAACAATAGCCAAACTACCACATCATAAATGTATTTGCCAAAGTCCAGGATACCCATCAGTTCAAGAAAGATACATGGGTGTTAAATGCGCTTTGAGGAAAAATGATTAAATATATAACGTCGATAATGCCCACACGTGTGGGCGTTAAGGGGTCTGCCCACACGTTTTGTGTGGTGTCTAAGAGAACCAGCCCACATGCCTATGTGTGAGCAAAACAAGTAATGCCCACACGCCTCTTTTTTTGCCTCGCGGTCCCTCCCACATGCCTATGTGTGGGCAAAATAGATAACGCCCACACGCTCGTACGTCAGGCCTCCTACCTCATGGTCCCATACGCCCCGCGTGACAGTCACCACATGTCCCTGCAGTTGCCATTGTTTGAACCATCTTCCATGTTTGTTTAATTGCAGTTGCCATGTTGCTAAACTACAGTTGCCATGTCGGGCAACTACAGTTGCCATGGCTGCTTAACTGCAGTTGCCATCTCAGGTCAAGTACCAAATGCCATTTTTGGACAACTGCAGTTGTTGCCATGTGTGGTCTGGTCTACTACAGTTGCCGTGATTTAAAAACTTTAGGAGTTGCCACCTACTAACATTAGGCAGTTGCCATGTAGCATAACAAAATGATATGGCAAAATAACATGTTTGGGTAAAGAGAGAGTTGTCATCTGCTTACAAGCACACTAGGGGCAGCTGCCATGTACCCTACAAAACACATGGCAACTGACAGCTTTGGGTGTGGGAGAGGAGACGGGCGTGTGGGCATGGTGGTATCTTTAGGAGGTGCCATCTACTAAACACTAGGTAGTTGCCGTATAGCACTACAAAAAGACATGGCAAAAAAACATGTTCGGGTAAAGAGAGAGTTGCCATCTGCTTACAAGCATACTAGGGCAATTGCCATGTACCCTGCAAAACACATGGCAACTGATAGCTTTGGGTGTGGGAGAGGTGACGGGTGTGTGGGCGAACTGATAAATGCCCACACACCAGCCCCTCTGCGTGCATTGAAAACTGGCGTGTGGGCAAACTGCTAAACGCCCACACACCAGCACCTCCGCGTGTGGAAACGGGCGTGTGGGCGACCGGATAAATGCCCACATACCAGCCCAATCCTACGTGGCATAAAAAATCTGGCAAGACATGCCAAGATTCATGCAAACTCAAACCGACGTTGATCCATGCGTGTGGGCGAGATGCAAATCCACATGTGTGGATGTTAGTATTTCCGATATATAATTCAATTAGAAGCAGTCGCAATGCTACATTGTTCCTGAAGTGAGGCATACCGTGCCACTAAAATATTGATGTTAAGAAGACAATTAAAATGATTCTCTGAGCAAATATAATTTTGCTTATTCCTTCCAAATAGTACATCAAGGCAATGTTATTGTGCATGTCAAGGCATAGTACATCATCTGTGAGTAGTGTTATTGTGCAAGTGAAGGCAGAGTATGACAACTTAGAAAATGCATGCCAGAGAATCTTCCATTTCAAAAATACCCTATTTTACTTATCAAGTGTGTAGAATTTTCCGTCAAATAATTTGAAATTTCCCACATTATTCATGGTCCGAGAACCGGATTGTTTTACATCGCTCATAAGCAGACTACTTTAATTTAAAGAAGTAACTATTCTAGACCTATATGATTAATTTTAAGAAAATGTAAAAAAATTACACTGCAAGAAACATGACTTACGGGTTGAGGTGTCATCTAAATAAAATTAATAAATTATTAGCATTAAGGGTATTCCAGTTTGAAAGAGCACAACAAATAAAGCTATTGGCTGTGATAATAGTCAATGTCTTTACTCATTTTCCATTCAAAGTTGTCTCTTTAAGCAGCAAAATATATGATGATGTTCTGCTAAAGAAGTGTATGGAAAGCAAGAGCTAGATAGCCGAATACGATATATGAATTGAAGAGCATAAAAGGGAAAGATCAATTCTAGCAATCCATGATACATAACGTAAGTATTAGCACCTTTCAGTAACCAAAATTACAAATTTTTACTGGGATGTTGGACTCTCATCATGTTAAGATCACGGTGACAGATTTCCTGCATTTCTTGCATCAGTTCATGGGCAATTTTTTTCTGCATCGGTTTCCTTTGATAATTTTCAAAAGCAAAGAGTACCATGAAATGGCAGTAGCAGACCTCCAAAAGTAGTTGCTGGAAGAAGTACCTTGATTCTTGACAAGAGAAAGCATACAAGTTACATCATTACATCATTAGAGAATAAATGGAAGCATCTCCGATTAAATTTATTCTTCTTTACTAATAATGCAAGTGCTGTACATCATACAGGGTGCAAAGCAATTCTCAACATTCAATTCAACTGGACAACAATAACATCGAAAGAGAGGTAACATGTTATGAAAATTACTTTTGTTACATCCACTTCTTTTTATTTGATTCCTTTTATTGGAAGGTAACATATGCTACAAATTTAGCATGTACATGTGCAGGTGCAGTTAGTGGCAAACTCAAAAAGAAATCTAGTCCAGCTTCAAAATATTGATGTGAACTATATGATTCACAAATTAGAACACGGGACATGTTCTCTAATCAATTTATGCCTTTAAATCATTTATTCAAGCAACTACCATGCCAATTGTCATGCAGAGAAAAATCTGATGCATAATTCTTATCATTCTGAAATGTCGGTAGTCCAGGAACATGGCATGAAACAGTACATGTACATTACTCATGCAGAAATCAAGGTTATTCCTCGCCGTGCTGTAAGATTCAACTAAAGTTTACATTGGTGCACGTCGGCCTTATCCACCGTAGTAGCTCTTACAGACAAACATAGTAGAGAAATGCAAGATCTATCATTAGCGCACACGAATAAAATCATATTAACAACTTCATTCACACCCAATTGGTAGTTCCCCAGGTTGACTTATGAAATCAAATTAGTAACAGTAAGTAGGCACAACCAACAACAAACTGCTGAAAGATCCAACCTTTGACGTAGATGTCATGGTAGAGCATCTTCTAGTTATTCGAGAGATGGATGAAAACCGTGAGCCTCAGAAACTTGGCGAGAACCCATCCATCTCTTTTCTGGTTTTCGCGGTCACTGCCTAATGCTCCTTCCGCTGCGCTCCTCCTATTCTGGTGACGCTGCCGAAGATTGGAGAACCATAAGAATTTGAGCGCTAAGAAACCACTTAAAAAATCCTATGAATTCAAATCCTACAAATCAATCGACCCGCATACCGCTAAGCCACCTTAATTAGTAGCATCTTCATGGGTGCAGATGATGAGGAGCGGCGGGCGGCGGCCGTGCTATCTGTTCAGCTGCGACGTACCTGGGGTAGCAGAGGAGGTGCAACGGCATGGTGTGCTGCTCTCGCATCCATTGGAGGAAGAGTGGTGGGGCGGCGGTCTGCTCTCGCATCCATTGGAGGAGGGGAGGCGGGGGCGTCGGCCTGCACCCGCGTCCACCGGAAGAGGATCGGCGGCGTACATGCGACAACAGAGGAGGAGTGGCGGGCGCGTCCTGCTCTCGCCTCCGTCGGAGGAGCGGCGAGGGCGGCGGCCTGCTCTCGCATCCGTCAGAAGTGGATTGGCCGGGGTGACGACCTGGTCTCCGTTGATCCGTTGCGCGGATCCGCGCAACCACACCCGCGGGTCGCCGTCTACCACTGCTACCTCGAGCTGCCGCCGCTCGCCCGATCCACCCGCCACCACGCCCCTCACCCGATTTAAAGACTTCTCAGAGCTCCTCGCCGCCGCTGTCGACGAGGAACTACCTCGGCGTCCGACAGCGGTGGGGACGTGGGTGGTGGAAATCGCTGACCGGGAGACCCACCAACGGCGGTTGATCGACTTGTTTCAGACGGTCGAGCTCGCCGCCATGGAGTACAATCGGTGGCATGTGAGGTACCACGGTGCCGGCGCCCGGCTCAACTTCCCCTTCGGGACGACGCCGGTCCATTATAACACCCCGGATGTAACTTTCCATATTCGTAACTCCAATTCTTGCCTTTTCCGGAGATGTGATATGATATTTCCTTCGTGGTTGGGCTTTTGTTTTTGTTTTGCATTTTTGTTCATGTCTTGCATCTCATCTCTTTGCATCATTTGCATTGCATCATGTCATCATCCAACCATTTTTAAAACCTCACTAAATAAACCGTATGGATCTTCGGTCCATTTAAATCGAGGGATATTCACATGGTGATTTCATTTTAAAACATATTTAAAGCCTCTCAATATTATTAGGGAGCTATAATAAAATTATTCCATTTATTTGGAATTCACCATAACACACTTGCAAAATATTCCATGCCTTTGTTATATCACTTCTTGACCTCAAACTTTGCCATATATCATTTCATCATTTTTCCGGAGCTCCACCAAAAATCTCAACATTTTGGCCACTCCTAAACCTTGTCCTAGTTCAAACCATTTGAATTAAATTCAAATGAGTTTGAATTTAAATCTTGCATTCATGCCAACTTTTATTTTCTTGGATTAAGCTCATTTTTATGAGTCCGGGAATATTAACCCTATGCACAAATTCTTCCGCTAACCCTCTCTTTCTTTCTCTTCTCTCTAATTCTTTTCTGCTAAAAAATATGAGAGGAAGGGAGAGAGAGAGACTGCACCCGCCGGCCTCTTGGGCCTAACCAACCAGGCCGGCCCAACCATCCCCCGCAGCCCACCTAAACCCTATCTAACCCTAGCGAGCTTCTGCTCGATCCCTCCTCTCGTTCCCCCCTCCGCCGCCAGCCACTCGTCCCGATCGGGATCGACCTCGATCCCCTGCCTCCTCCCTCCAACCACCACGAGCTCCACCACGGGCCTTGACGTCGGCGACCGGCGCCGTCCCATCCGCGCCTCCTCCTCCCTCCGCTTGGCCACGTTGCCCCGCGCCTCTCCACTGCCTGCATCCCCATGGCGCCCGTCCTTCGCCACCCACCACCGTCGGCGACCACCAGGAGGGCCACCTCGCACGCGGTCCCACCGCTAGCGTCCCTCGCGCCAGGCTCCTTCCATGGCCACGCCTCGTCGTCCGAGCTGCTGCTCCTGTCGGCCCTGCCATCGCGCCTCCTCGCCGAGGCCACCTGGTTCATCCTTCACGCCATGGCCAACCCGACCCCAAGCTCCTGCAGCAGCCGTGTTGCCCCGTCCAGTTCCTCGTCGGTGACCTCCTGCCGGCAGGGCTCCGTTCCCACCTCCGGCGCGCCAAGCTTGCCGCCTCTGCCTCCTGTAACCTCCGCTTGATCGGGAGAGGAGCTCCCGATCCTTGCGCCGCTCGTCCCTGTCGTTTTGGCCGGAGCTCGCCGGGGCCCTAGAACCGGTCGGCGTCGTCCTCACCCTGCTGCAGCTGCTCTGCTACCGCCCTCCATGTCGCCCGCTCACCCTTCGCTCGAGTCCCAGTGGCCTCGTTCGCCTCCTCGCTGCTGCCTTCGAGCGCCTTCGATGCATCTTTGTGGGGAACCTGCCAAGTACCCCTGGTTGCCCCCAAGCAACACACCGCAAACGCCAAGTCCCACGACGTTGACGACCCTTCAAGTTCGACTACCGTTGCCATGTACCACTACCGTCGCAAGAACCAAGACCGGCAAGTCCGAAGACCCCAAGTACCACGACTACCCTCGAGGACGTTTTCTCCGTCAAGTTCCGCTCCGAACGTGTACGACTACACCCGGTGATGCGACAAGTACCCCGACAATGTGTACATCTACACCGCCAAAAATCGGACCGACAAGTACCACGACGACCGTGTACCACTACCGTCGACCCCGGAGACACCGGATGCGTCAAGTCCCTCTTCGATACGTGTACCACTACTTCCACTACTACCGTCACAAGAACGACTACTTCCACTACGGCTCGTGTACCACTACTTCCTTCATTGAACTTGACTCGCTCCGAAATGCACGCTTCAAAGGTATAACCGCCGAGACGTTGACCCATGAACTGATGCTTTGTTGTATGAAATGCTCGTGTGTGCACCGTGTCCGAATTGTCATTGCAAGTTCCTCCTTGTTTGCCATGCCGTCGACCCGTGGGAACCCGGTAATCCGGGATCACCCCACCATCCTTGCATGACACGCTCATGCCTACTTCCTTTTGCACCGGTATCTCCGTGAGCTACCGGAACCGATATGTTGCCGTGGCATCATTTTCGGATATGTTGCCGTGGCATCATTTTCGGATATGTTGCCGTGGCATCATTTTCGGATATATTGCCGTGGCACCATTTTTGTTTCGCCGCCGTGGCACCCCTTTCTTCCACCACGGTGATAAATGCTCCTTATCATGCTCATGTCAACATTTTCCTAAAAATTGCATAAAACTTGCATATGTCATCCGCATCAGGATAATAACAATTAAAATGTTTAAAATTATTGTTTGCTTTAATTGCTAAATGTCATATGGGGATTTTTCGGAATTGTTGTTTGTTGTTCCGTCCTCGTTTAAACTGGCCTAGATAGATAGCTTAATTATGCTTCACCCTTTGCCATGTTTAACAACATTTAATATTGATGAGTAGCATAACCGAGAGAGAACTAAATAATTGATGTGGTGTTTTGTCAATATGCAACTCGTTGCATATTGAGCTCCACTTAACTTGTAGTATTGTTTGTTGCACTTTGCCATGCCATGCCTCATTAAACCGGACATGCATCATACTTGATTGTGCTTCATGCCATGGTTATGTGATGGTTGTTTACTATGTTGTTTGTTTCTTTCCGGGTTGCTTCTCTCGTTAGCTTCGGTTTCGTTCCGGAGTTGTGAGGATCCGTTCGACTTCGTCCGTTTGTCTTCCTCATGGACTCGTTCTTCTTCCTTGCGGGATCTCAGGCAAGATGACCATACCCTCGAAATCACTTCTATCTTCGCTTGCTAGATGCTCGCTCTTTTGCTATGCCTATGCTACGATGCCTACCACTTGCTATATCATGCCTCCCATGTTGCCATGTCAAGCCTCTAACCATCCTTTCCTAGCAAACCGTTGTTTGGCTATGTTACCGCTTTGCTCAGCCCCTCTTATAGCGTTGTTAGTTGCAGGTGAAGATGAAGTTTGTTCCTTGTTGGAACATGGAGATGTTGTTCCTTGTTGGAACATGTTTATTTGTTGGGATATCACAATATATCTTATTTAATTAATGCGTCTATATACTTGGTAAAGGGTGGAAGGCTCGGCCTTATGCCTGGTGTTTTGTTCCACTCTTGCCGCCCTAGTTTCCGTCATACCGGTGTTATGTTCCCGGATTTTGTGTTCCTTACGCGGTCGGGTGATTTATGGGACCCCCTTGACAGTTCGCTTTGAATAAAACTCCTCCAGCAAGGCCCAACCTTGGTTTTACCATTTGCCTCACCTAGCCCTTTTTTCCCTTGGGTTTCCGGAGCCCGAGGGTCATCTTTATTTTACCCCCCCCCCCGGGCCAGTGCTCCTCCGGGTGCTGGTCCAAACCAAGCGATGTCCGGCGCCCCCTGGGCAACCAGGGTCTATGCCAACCCAACGTCTGGCTCATCCGGTGTGCCCTGAGAACGAGATATGTGCAGCTCCTATCGGGATTTGTCGGCACATCCGGGCAGCTTTGCTGGTCTTGTTTTACCATTGTCGAAATGTCTTGATGTACCGGGATACCGAGTCTGATCGGAGTGTCTCGGGTGAAGGTCTATTCGCCGTTGATCGCGAGAGCTTGTCATGGGCTAAGTTGGGACACCCTGCAGGTATAAACTTTCGAGAGCCGTGCCCGCGGTTATGTGGCGATGGGAATTTGTTAATGTCCGGTTGTAGAAAACTCGAAGTTGACCTTAATTAAAATACATTAACCGCGTGTGTAACCGTGATGGTCTCTTCTCGGCGGAGTCCGGGAAGTGAACACGGTGTTGGAGTTATGCTTGACGTAGGTTACTATAGGATCACTTCTTGATCATATTTTTATCGACCGTGCTTTGCCTTCTCTTCTCGCTCTCTTTTGCGATTGTAGCCACCATATATGCTAGTCGCTTGCTGCAGCTCCACCTCATTACTCCATCCTTCCTATAAGCTTAAATAGTCTTGATCTCGCGGGTGTGAGATTGCTGAGTCCTCATGACTCACAGATACTTCCAAAACCAGTTTGCAGGTGCCGATGAAACCGTGCAGGTGACGCATCCGAGCTCAAGGAGGAGCTCGATGAAGATCTTGTTCATTGTGTTGTTTCATTCCAGTTGATCAGTAGTGGAGCCCAGTTGGGACGATCGGGGATCTGTGTAGCATTTGGGGTAGTCTTCTTTTATTTTGGTTCCGTAGTCGGACCTTGATTGTATCTGTATGATGTAATGCTTTACTCATGTATTGTGTGAAGTGGCGATTGTAAGCCAACTATGTATCTCTTTTCCTTATGTATTACATGGGTTGTGTGAAGATTACCTCACTTGCGACATTGCTTTCAATGCGGTTATGCCTCTAAGTTGTGCTTCGACACGTGGGAGATATAGCCGCATCGAGGGCGTTACAAGTTGGTAATCAGAGCCTTCCTCGACCTTAGGAGCCCCACTGCTTGATCGTTTTTAGCGGCCGAGTTGTGTCTAGAAAAATGTTTTGAGTCATTTAGGATTATATATATCGGAGAGTTAGGAATTCTTTTTACTCCCCAGTCTCTTCATCGCTCTGGTAAGGCATCCTGACGTAGAGTTTTGACTCTTCTCTTCTCAAATTTCACTAAAAAATTTTTAGGATCACGCGGGTATCTTGGAATCGTTCCGATGGTTTTATGATGAGAACATTGTCTTGGTGCCTCCTGTTAGGGGTTTATTGGAAGTGTCCCGGGGAGTTGAGCTCTGAGGTGTTGTCGTCAAAATTTTATCGTTGCAGTTCTGGAATACCTGAGTTTAGTACGCCGACATCGAAAATCTCTTTTATGCAGTTGTTGGTGAGATAACCCCGATAACCCAGCACTGAGGTGAGTACGGGAGTATTGCCATAGCTCGTATAATGGATGCTTTTCGAAGGTTGAGGTAGACGATTTCCGAAGGTTTCTTGGTTATGTGTTGAAGGATGGATACAGCTGGATGTAGGATTTGCTAGTTTCGGTGAGATATTATGCTTCCCAGATCCCCAACACCGATTGCATAACCGAAAATTTCGGGAGTTTCGTGGGGAACGTAGTAATTTCAAAATTTTCCTACGCACACGCAAGATCATGGTGATGTATAGCAACGAGAGGGAGAGTGTTGTCTACATACCCTTGTAGACCCGGCGAAGCGATCACAACGTAGAGGAAGTAGTCGTCGCGTTCTCCTCGCGATCCGACCGATCCCGCGCCGTTACTCGACGCCCCGAGTTCTTGACACACGACAGCTCGATGGCGTCCCTCGTACTCGATCCAGCCGAGTGTCGAGGAGAGTTCCACAAGACGACGGCGTGGTGACGATCTTGATGTTTCACGTGCGCGGGGCTTCGCCTAAGCTTCGCGACAGTATAACCGAGGTGGAATATGGTGGAGGGGGCACCGCACACGGCTAAGGAACGATCTCACGATCAACTTGTGTGTTCTAGGTGCCCCCTGCCCCGTATATAAAGGAGCCAAGGGGAGGGGCCGCGGCCAAGGGAGGCGCTGGGTCCTACTCCTCCGGGAGTAGGATTCCCCCAATCCTAGTTGGACTGGATTCCTGAGGGGAAAGAGAGAGAGGGGCGGCCCCTTCTCCTAGTCCTAGTAGGACTAGGGAAGGGGGAGGCGCGCCCACTAGGGCTGGCCCTTTCTCCTTTCCACTAGGGCCCATCGAGGCCCATTTACCTCCCGGGGTTCCGTAACCTCCGGTACTCGGAAAATTCCGTTTTAGCGGAACCATTCCAACTCCAAACATAGGCTTCCAATATATCAATCTTTATGTCTCAACCATTCCGAGACTCCTCGTCATGTCCGTGATCACATCCGGGACTCAACTCCTTCGTACATCAAAATACATAAACTCATAATAAGCGCCATCGTAACCTTAAGCGTGCGGACCCTACGGTTCGAGAACAATGTAGACATGACCTAGAACTATTCACGGTCAATAACCAACAGCGGGACCTGGATGCCCATATTGGCTCCTACATATTCTACGAAGATCTTTATCGGTCGATCCGCATAACTACATCGTTGTTCCCTTTGTCATCGGTATGTTACTTGCCCGAGATTCGATCGTCGGTATCCAATACCTAGTTCAATCTCGTTACGCAAGTCTCTTTACTCGTTCCGTAATACATCATCTCACAACTAACTCATTAGTTGTAGTGCTTGCAAGGCTTCGTGATGTGCATTACCGAGAGGGCCGAGATACCTCTCCGACAATCGGAGTGACAAAACCTAATCTCGAAATACGCCAACCCAACATCGCCTTTGGAGACACCTGTAGTACTCCTTTATAATCACCCGATTCGTTGTGACGTTTGGTAGCACCAAAGTGTTCCTCCGTAAACGGAGTTGCATAATCTCATAGTTATAGGAACATGTATAAGTCATGGATAAAAGCAGTAGCAACATACTAAACGATCGTGTGCTAAGCTAAGGGAATGGGTCATGTCAATCGATCATTCTGCTAATGATGTGACCTCATTAATCAAATAACAACTCCTTGTTCATGGTTAGGAAACATAACCATCTTTGATTAACAAGCTAGTCTAGTAGAGGCATACTAGTGACATGTTTGTTTGTCTATGCATTCACACATGTATCATGTTTCCGGTTAATACAATTCTAGCATGAATGATAAACATTTATCATGAAATAAGGAAATAAATAATAACTTTATTATTGCCTCTAGGGCATATTTCCTTCATCTCCCACTTGCACTAGAGTCAATAATCTAGATTACACAAGAATGATTCTAACACCCATGGAGTCTTGGTGCTGATCATGTTTTGCTCGTGGAAGAGGCTTAGTCAACGGTCTCGCAACATTTAGATCCGTATGTATCTTGCAAATCTCTATGTCTCCACCCGACTAAGTCCGGATGGAATTGAAGCGTCTCTTGATGTGCTTGGTCCTCTTGTGAAATCTGGATTCCTTTGCTAAGGCAATTGCTCCAAGATTGTCACGAAGATTTTCATTGACCCGATGCACTAGGTATGACACCTAGATCGGATATGAACTCCTTCATCCGCACTCCTTCATTAGCTGCTTCCGGCTGCTATGTATTCCGCTTCACATGTAGATCCCGCCACGACGCTTTGTTTAGAACGCACCAACCGACTCCTCCGCTTAGTGTAAATCGTATCCGTCTGCGATTTAGAATCGTCCGGATCGGTGTCAAAGCTTGCATCAACGTAACTGCCATCTGACGAGCTCTTTGTCACCTCCATATACGAGAAACATATCCTTAGTCCTTTTCGTATTTCAGATGTTCTTGACCGCTGTCCAATGATCCACTCTGGATTACTTTGGTACCTCCTGCTAGGCTTATAGCAAGGCACACATCAGTCCGGTACACAGATTGCATACATGATAGAGCCTATGGCTGAAGCATAGGAACATCTTTCATTTTCTCTCTATCTTCTGCAGTGGTCGGGCATTGAGTCCGACTCAACTTCACACCTTGCAACACGGCAAGAACCCTTTCTTTGCTTGATCCATTTTGAACTTCTTCAAAACTTTGTCAAGGTATGTGCTTTGTGAAAGTCCAATTAAGCGCCTTGATCTATCTCTATAGATCTTAATGCCCAATATGTAAGCAGCTTCACCGAGGTCTTTCATTGAAAAACTCTTATTCAAGTATCCCTTTATGCTATCCAGAATTCTATATCATTTCCGATCAGCAATATGTCATCCACATATAATATCGTAAATGCTACTGAGCTCCCACTCACTTTCTTGTAAATACAGCTTCTCCAAAAGTCTCAGACAAACCCAAATGCTTTGATCACACTATCAAAGCGCTTATTCCAACTCCGAGATGCTTGCACCAGTCCATAGATGGATCATTGGAGCTTGCATACTTTGTTAGCTCCTCTGGATCGATAAAACCTTCGGTTGCATCATATACAACTCTTCTTCCGTAAATCCATTCAGAATGCAGTCTTTACATCCATTTGCCAAATTTCATAATCATAAAATGCGGCAATTGCTAACATGATTCGGACGGACTTAAGCATCGCTACGGGTGAGAAGGTCTCATCGTAGTCAATCCCTTGAACTTGTCGAAACCTTTTGCATAAGTCGAGCTTTATAGACGATAACATTACCGTCGGCGTCGGTCTTCTTCTTGAAGATCCACTTGTTTTCTATTGCTTGCCTACCCTCGGGCAAGTCAACCAAAGTCCACACTTTGTTTTCATACATGGATCCCATCTCGATTTCATGGCCTCAAGCCATTTTATGAATCTGGGCTCAC
The DNA here is from genome assembly GCA_021437245.1 of Aegilops speltoides. Taxonomy (NCBI): domain Eukaryota; kingdom Viridiplantae; phylum Streptophyta; class Magnoliopsida; order Poales; family Poaceae; genus Aegilops; species Aegilops speltoides. Next base: position 317,085,532 of record CM038145.1, on the reverse strand, counting down.
CATCGCTTCTTCATAGTTCGTAGGTTCATCATGATCTAGTAGCATGACTTCCGAACAGGATTACCGTACCACTCAGTGCGGATCTTACTCTGGTTGATCTACGAGGTTCTGCGAAGAACTTGATCTCAAGTTTCATGATCAACATCATCAACTTCCTCACTACTGGTGTAGGTGTCTCGTAAACCGGTTTCTGCGATTTAACTACTTTCAAGTAAGGGAGAAGGTACTATTACCTCATCAAGTTCCACTTTCCTCCCACTCACTTCTTTCGAGAGAAACTCCTTCTCTAGAAAGGATCCATTCTTAGCAACAAATGTCTTGCCTTCGGATCTGTGATAGAAGGTGTACCCAACTGTTTCCTTTGGGTATCCTATGAAGACACATTCTCCGATTTGGGTTCGAGCTTATCGGGTTGAAGCTTTTTCACATAAGCATCGCATCCCCAAACTTTAAGAAACGACAACTTTGGTTTCTTGCTAAACCACAGTTCATAAGGTGTCGCCTCAACGGATTTCGACGGTGTTCTATTCAGTGTGAATGTGGCCGTCTCTAGAGCATAACCCCAAAACGATAGCGGTAAATCAGTAAGAGACATCATAGATCGCACCATATCTAGTAAAGTACGATTCTGACGTTCGACACACCATTACTGTTGTGGTGTTCCGGTGGCGTGAGTTGCGAAACTATTCCGCATTGTTTCAAATGTAGACCAAACTCGAACTCAAATATTCACCTCCACGATCGATCGTAGAAACTTAATTTTCTTGTTACGATGATTTTCAACTTCACTCTGAAATTCTTTGAACTTTTCAAACGTTTCAGACTTATGTTTCATTAAGTAGATATACCCATATCTGCTTAAGTCATCTGTGAAGGTGAGAAAATAACGATATCCGCCACGAGCCTCAACATTCATCGGACCACATACATCAGTATGTATGATCTCCAACAAATCTGTTGCTCTCTCCATAGTACCGAGAACGGTGTTCTAGTCATCTTGCCCATGAGGCACGGTTCGCAAGTGCCAAGTGATTCATAATCAAGTGACTCCAAAAGTCCATCAAGATGGAGTTTCTTCATGCGCTTTACTCGATATGACCTAAACGGCAAGTGCCACAAATAAGTTGCACTTTCGTTATCAACTCTGCATCTTTTGGTTTCAACATTATGAATATGTGTATCACTACTATCGAGATTCATAAGAAATAGACCACTCCTCAAGGGTGCATGACCATAAGAGATATTACTCATATAAATAGAACATCCATTATTCTCTCGATTTAAATGAATAACCGTCTCGCATCAAACAAGATCCAGATATAATGTTCATGCTCAACGCAGCACCAAATAACAATTATTTAGGTCTAAAACTAATCCCGAAGGTAGATGTAGAGGTAGCGTGCCGACCGCGATCACATCGACTTTGGAACCATTTCCCACGCCGATCGTCACCTCGCCCTTTGCCGAGTTAAGCAATCAGTAGTCCCTGCTTCGAGTTGCAAATATTAGCAATGTAACCAAGATCAAATACCAGTGCTACTACGAGCTCTAGTAAGGTACACATCAATAACATGTATATCACATATACCTTTGTTCACCTTGCCATCCTTCTTATCCGCCAAATACTTGGGGCAGTTCCGCTTCAAAGGACTATCCGCTTGCGGTAGAAGCACTCGTTTCAGGTTTAGGACCAGACTTGGGTTTCTTCTCCCGAGCAGCAACTTGCTTGCTGTTCTTCTTGAGATTCCCTTCTTCTTCCCTTTGCCTTTCTTCTTGAAACTAGTGGTCTTATTGACCATCAACACTTGATGCTCCTTCTTGATTTCTACCTCCGCAGCCTTTAGCATTGCGAAGAGCTCGGTATAGTCTTTACTAACCCTTGCATATTATAGTTCATCACGAAGCCTTTGTAGCTTGGTGGCGTGATTGGAGAATTCATCAATGACACAATCATCCGGAAGATTAACTCCCAATTGTGTCAAGTGATTGTAGTACCCGGACATTACGAGTATATGCTCACTAATGTAACTGTTCTCCTCCATCTTGCAGCTATAGAACTTATTGGAGACTTCATATCTCTCAATCCGGGCATTCTGTTGGAATATTAACTTCAACTCTGGAACATCTCATATGCTTCATGACGCTCAAAACGTCGTTGAAGTCCCGTTCTAAGCCGTAAAGCATGGCACATTGAACTATAGAGTAGTCATCACTTTGCTCGCCAGACGCTCATAACATCCGGTGTTGCTCCAAAGAGAAGTTCGTCACCTAGCGGTGCATCCAGACGTAGCTCTTACGTGCAGCAATGAGGATGATCCTCAAATACGGACCCGATCCGTAATTGCTACCATCATCTTTCAACTTTGCTTTCTCAAGGAACGCATTAAAATTCAACGGAACAACAGCACGAGCCATCTATCTACAATTAAACATAAACAAGCAAGATACTACTAAGTTCATGATAAATTTAAGTTCAGTTAATCATATTACTAAAGAACTCCCACTTAGAAAGACATCCCTCTAGTCATCTAAGTGATCACGCGATCCAAATCAACTAAACCATAACCGATCATCACGTGAAATGGAGTAGTTTTCAATGGTGAACATCTTATGTTGATCATATCTACTATATGATTCACGCTCGACCTTTCGGTCTCCGTGTTCCGAGGCCATATCTGCATATGCTAGGCTCGCCAAGTATAACCCGAGTATTCTGCGTGTGCAAAACTGGCTTGCACCCGTTGTAGATGGACGAGAGCTTATCACACCCGATCATCACGTGGTGTCCGGGCACGATTTAACTTTGGCAATGGTGCATACTGGGAGAACACTTCTTGATAATTTAGTGAGGATCATCTTATAATGCTACCGTCAATCAAAACAAGATAAGATGCATAAAAGGATAAACATCACATGCAAATCAATATAAGTGATATGATATGGTCATCATCATCTTGTGCTTCATGATCTCCATCTTGCAGCACCACCATGATCACCATTGTTACCGCGCGACACCTTGATCTCCATCGTAGCATCGTTGTCGCCTCGCCAAACTTATGCTTCTCGACTATCGCTACCGCTTAGTGATAAAGTAAAGCATTACGAATGATTGCATTGCATACAATAAAGCGACAACCATATGGCTCCTGCCATTGCCGATAACTTCGTTACAAAACATGATCATCTCATACAATAAAATATAGCATCACGCCTTGACCATATCACATCACAACATGCCCTGCAAAAACAAGTTAGACGTCCTCTACTTTGTTGTTGCAAATTTTACGTGGCTGCTACGGGCTTAAGCAAGAACCAGTCTCACCTACGCATCAAAACCACAACGATATTTCACAAATAGACTCCGTTTTAACCTTCTCAAGGACCGGGCGTAGCCACACTCTGTTCAACTAAAGTGAGAGAGACAGCACCCACCACCACCTTTAAGCAACGAGTGCTCACAGCGGTGAAACCAGTCTCGCGTAAGCGTCGCGTAATGTCGGTCAGGCCGCTTCATCTCACAATACCGCTGAACCAAAGTATGACATGCTGGTAGGTAGTATGACTTGTATCGCCCACAACTCACTTGTGTTCTACTCGTGCAAAACATCAAACCATAAAAACCTAGGCTCGGATGCCACTGTTGGGGAACGAGTAATTTCAAAAATTTTCCTACGCACACGCAAGATCATGGTGATGTATAGCAACGAGAGGGGAGAGTGTTGTCTACATACCCTTGTAGACCCGGCGAAGCGATCACAACGTAGAGGAAGTAGTCGACGTTCTCCTCGCGATCCGACCGATCCCGCGCCGTTACTCGACGCCCCGAGTTCTTGACACACGTGACAGCTCGATGACGCCCCTCGACTCGATCCAGCCGAGTGTCGAGGAGAGTTCCACAAGACGACGGCGTGGTGGACGATCTTGATGTTTCACCGCGCGGGGCTTCGCTTAAGCTTCATGACGGTATAACCGAGGTGGAATATGGTGGAGGGGGCACCAGACACGGCTAAGGAACGATCTCACGATCAACTTGTGTGTTCCTAGGTGCCCCCTGCCCCGTATATATAAAGGAGCCAAGGGGAGGGGCCGGCGGCCAAGGGAGGCGCTGCAGGAGTCCTACTCCCTCCGGGAGTAGGATTCCCCAATCCTAGTTGGACTGGGATTCCTGGAGGGGAAAGAGAGAGAGAGGGCGGCCCCTTCTCCTAGTCCTAGTAGGACTAGGGAAGGGGAGGCGCGCACCACTAGGGCTGGCCCTTTCTCCTTTCCACTAGGGCCCATCGAGGCCCATTTACCTCCCGGGGTTCCGTAACCTCCGGTACTCCTAGAATTCCGCCGCCGGAACCATTCCAACTCCAAACATAGGCTTCCAATATATCAATCTTTATGTCTCAACCATTCCGAGACTCCTCGTCATGTCCGTGATCACATCCGGGACTCCGAACTCCTTCGGTACATCAAAATACATAAACTCATAATAACTGTCATCGTAACCTTAAGCGTGCGGACCCTACGGTTCGAGAACAATGTAGACATGACCTAGAACTATTCACGGTCAATAACCAACAGCGGGACCTGGATGCCCATATTGGCTCCTACATATTCTACGAAGATCTTTATCGGTCGACCGCATAACTACATCGTTGTTCCCTTTGTCATCGGTATGTTACTTGCCCGAGATTCGATCGTCGGTATCCAATACCTAGTTCAATCTCGTTATCGCAAGTCTCTTTACTCGTTCCGTAATACATCATCTCACAACTAACTCATTAGTTGTAGTGCTTGCAAGGCTTCATGATGTGCATTACCGAGAGGGCCCAGAGATACCTCTCCGACAATCGGAGTGACAAAACCTAATCTCAAATACGCCAACCCAACATCTGCCTTTGGAGACACCTGTAGTACTCCTTTATAATCACCCGATTCGTTGTGGGACGCTTGGTAGCACCAAAGTGTTCCTCCGTAAACGGAGTTGCATAATCTCATAGTTATAGGAACATGTATAAGTCATGGATAAAAGCAGAGCAACATACTAAACGATCGTGTGCTAAGCTAAGGGAATGGGTCATGTCAATCGATCATTCTGCTAATGATGTGACCTCATTAATCAAATAACAACTCCTTGTTCATGGTTAGGAAACATAACCATCTTTGATTAACAAGCTAGTCTAGTAGAGGCATACTAGTGACATGTTTGTTTGTCTATGCATTCACACATGTATCATGTTTCCGGTTAATACAATTCTAGCATGAATGATAAACATTTATCATGAAATAAGGAAATAAATAATAACTTTATTATTGCCTCTAGGGCATATTTCCTTCAGTTTCATAGGTGGGAATTCAAGTAGCTCTTAGGATATCTTTCCGACGGATGTATGATATGAAATTGGGGTTCGACGTCTAGTGGTTCGCCTATTCACGGTTGGTTTTACAGTGGTCTCGTTGTGTCTTATAGAGTCCTTGGCTATGCCGACTCGGGGACGCTTCATATGTCATGTGCACTGCCTTGTACATGATGGTGCTGTACGATCGAGCCTGTGTAGGCCCCACCACGAAAACTTCGGACGAAATCTCTATCATATGTTTGTTCCGGCTTATTCTGCAAGCCAGTCCTTCGTTTTTGTTTTGAGTTGTGGTATTCGAGTTGCTTCAATGTCAAGTGTTGATTCCATACCTTTCCGAAATGGTGTTCTCATACTCCGATGTGAATACCAATCCTTCTCGACAATCGAGATTGTCATGTCAATCCTTTTCAACCGGCGTGTTTCTCTTCAAGTGGATCCGATCACTTCAACATCAGCAAGACCAATTATCATTTCTTCTCAACGGTGTTTGTTTCATCCGTCTCCAAGTTGCCTTTGTTTTTTCCCGCCCACCCACCCTTTTTCCTCAAGGACTAAGATTTCTTTACCAAGTATTCTTTTATTTTTGTGAAGTTTCTCCATTTTTTTCCGTCAATGTTCTTACCCAGTGGTTTTCAAGAAGATGTTCTACTAGTTCGTCATTCCTCATTCCTTTCTCTTCTCCGGTGGATTCAAGTCAAGTTTTGTTGATCATACCTTTTTCCTCATTTCAATGTCTTCTCATACAGGCGCACCTCATTATCATTCTACTTCTCGCTATTTGTTATTCCGGAGTGCTCAAGATATCTCGAAGATTCGTGTTTCCACTCCGCATTCGTTCAAGCTCTTTCGAGATTGGTATCTCATTCAAGTCATTTAATTCAACCGGTGCAACATCTCTTTTAAATCTTTTCAACGGTGTTCTTTTGAGTGGGCCCTAACCCACGTGTCTTTTCCTGTGATCTTACCCGACTCTTCTATTTTCCCAGAGCTATGCTAAATTCTTCTCCAAGTTTGACGTAAGAATGAGTTATCATCAGTCAAATGCTTTTCTCCAAGAGCTTTCAAATTCTTTTCATAGTTGGCTCAACCTCTTCACTTTTGATTCTTCCGGTGTGCCTCAATAATTCTTGGTGGTGTTTCTCGTTGTCATTCTCATCATTTGAAGACCGAAGAAGAGTTTCTCTTTAATCTTGCTCTATTCTCTTCAAGATTCATGGTGCTAGCTTGTTGCCATCCTCTCATAATTGTTTTCGATTGTGAGAATCTTTTTCACCCATCCGGAGCATTTTAGGAGTCTTTTCAGTTCCATTCTCCGGAGCCAATCATCTTAGAATTTTCATTCTCAGCTTTCAGCTCTCGTTCTCAAATTCTTCCGGTGCATCGTTCAAATACCCTCTAATCAGTTCATGATCTCTTCGTTCTCATGTATCTAAATCCCCTCAAGTATCTTTATTCATTTTCAATTCTTCCCGGTGAATTGTGCCTTTGCTACTTTCATTTTCAATTCTTACGGTGGTTCGTTCAAGAGTTCTCTTTCTTTATTATCATATCAATTCATTCGTTCTTTTCAATCCTACCGGTGGTTCATGAAGACCTTCTCAAGTTTGCGATATGTCACTTCTCAATCCTTTTCAAGAAGAATAAGTAGTATGCCAAATCCGTTGCTTGTCATCAATTTAAATTGGTGAAGGATATGCATAACATAATTCTTATTCTGGTTTCATCCAAGTCATTAATCCTTTCCTTCGGAGTTTGTTCAGGAGTAATAAATTCTTGGCTTCTTGTTGTTCATCTTTCTTCCGGAGTTCTAAGTTTTCCGCATTATCTCGTCGCGAAGCTCCATCTAAATCATCGCAAGGCTTCACCTTGTGTTTTCAACTTCTCTTTCTTTTTATCATCTGTTTTTTACCGGAGTGGTGGTTCGTCAAGGATTCTTTTCATTCTTCAATTGTTCTTCAAGATTTCTCTCGAAGTTAAGATCCGTCAAGCCATACTTCAAAATAAACATGGTGCTCAACACATGTTTTGTTTTGAGGAGTTCAAGCATTCTTCATCATGCATTCCACAGTGCAATTCTTTCTACCTTATCTTTTGAGATGGTGTTATGTCACTCTTGACAATTTCCCTTGGTTATTCAAGTTGTCAAGATTGAGGTATTTTAAATCCATCATTTTCTCTTTGTTCAAGAGATCTTTTCAACCGCCAATCTCTTCATTGGAGTTATCTTGGTATAGATTTCACCTAAAGCCTTCCCTAAGGAATGTTGCTATTTTGGTGCTTATTAATGACCCAAGTTATCTCTTTTCCATCTTGATGGAACAAGCTTTCATCTCTTCGTTAATCTGGCCGGTTGTGACCTCATAATGTTGAGATGTTTCCATAAACCCACTACAAACTTATTCTTTTCGTTGTTGGTCTTCCAACAACTCTATTCTAACCTTCTTGCAAGGATGCCTTCCAAATTCAATTGTGGTAGAAGTTGTCATTTTCTTCTCCGTCCCTTTATTCCAATGATCTACTTCTATTCTTTCTTACGGAGGCATTGTGATGTTGCTCTTTTCACTCATCATCTCGATTGTGAGGATCATGTTCTTTTCCTTACTATTCCATTTAACCGAAGTGTCCTGTTTTCATTCGAGTTCTCTAATTTTATCAAGTTTTTCCCTCCTTCCTCAACTGGAGAGCTGTCTGAAATCTTTCTTACCCCTTGTGCCATTCTTTCAATAGTTCCGGAGGCAGTGTGTTGTTCATTTCATCAAGTATCCTCTCATCTTGTCTAGTTCATGTTCAATTCCTTCCATGTTCAACTGGAGTGCTGCCCGAATTCTTCCCCTCTCATCTTGTTTTAACCGGAGTGATTTCAATATCTATCTTATCACTAAACATTTTGGTTCTCGTCGTATCCCTTGTTCCTCTTTTCTAACGGAGTGTTTTCAACTTTGCTCATCTTCGTTGTTCTCTTTCATTCATTTTGCTCAACCTCTCAAGGTTCGTGGTTTCACTCGTTTGTCGAAGAAGCAACTTAGTTTACCTCTTATCTTCCTCTTCCTTTTCCCTCCGGTGCCATCCTAGATCTCGGGACGAGATCCTCTCATAGTGGTGGAGTGTTGTAATGCCCCGGATGTAACTTTCCATATTCGTAACTCCAACTCTTGCCTTTTTTGGAGATGTGATATGATATTTCCTTCGTGGTTGGGCTTTTGTTTTTGTTTTGCATTTTTGTTCATGTCTTGCATCTCATCTCTTTGCCTCATTTGCATTGCATCATGTCATCATCCAACCATTTTTAAAACCTCACTAAATAAACCGTATGGATCTTCGGTCCATTTAAATCGAGGGATATTCACATGGTGATTTCTCTTTAAAACATATTTAAAGCCTCTCAATATTATTAGGGAGCTATAATAAAATTATTCCATTTATTTGGAATTCACCATAACACACTTGCAAAATATTCCATGCCTTTGTTATATCACTTCTTGACCTCAAACTTTGCCATATATCATTTCATCATTTTTCTGGAGCTCCACCAAAAATCTCAACATTTTGGCCACTCCTAAACCTTGTCCTAGTTCAAACCATTTGAATTAAATTCAAATGAGTTTGAATTTAAATCTTGCATTCATGCCAACTTTTATTTTCTTGGATTAAGCTCATTTTTATGAGTCCGGGAATATTAACCCTATGCACAAATTCTTCCACGACCCTCTCTTTCTTTCTCTTCTCTCTAATTCTTTTACGCTAAAAAATATGAGGGAAGGAGAGAGAGATCAGACCACCGCCTCTTGGGCCTAACCAACCAGCCGCCCAACCATCCCCGCAGCAGCCCACCTAAACCCTATCTAACCCTAGCGAGCTTCGCCGATCCTCCTCTCGTTCCCCCTCCGCCGCCACCACTCGTCCGATCGGGATCGACCTCGATCCCCGCCTCCTCCCTCCAACCACCACGAGCTCCACCATGGGCCTTGACGCCGGCGACCGCGCCGCCCCATCCGCGCCTCCTCCTCCCTCCGCTTAGCCACGCTTGCCCGCGCCTCTCGCCTGCATCCCCATGGCGCCTGCCCCGCCACTGCCACTGCCGGTGACCACCAGGAGGGCCACCTCGCACGCGGTCCCGCCGCTAGCGTCCCTCGCGCCAGGCTCCTTCCATGGCCACGCCTCGCCGTCCGACCTGCTGCTCCTGTCGGCCCTACCATCGCACCTCCTCGGCGAGGCCACCTGGTTCATCCTTCACGCCATGGCCAACCCGACCCCAAGCTCCTACAGCAGCCGTGTTGCCCCGTCCAGTTCCTCGTCGGTGACCTCCCGCCGGCAGGGCTCCGTTCCCACCTCCGGCGCGCCAAGCTTGCCGCCTCTGCCTCCTGTAACCTCCGCTCGATCGGGAGAGGAGCTCCCGATCCTTGCGCCGCTCGTCCCTATCGTTTTGGCTGGAGCTCGCCGGGGCCCTAGCACCGGTCGGCGTCGTCCTCACCCTGCTGCAGCTGCTCTGCTGCCGCCCTCCATGTCGCCCGCTCACCCTTCGCTAGAGTCCCAGTGGCCTCGTTCGCCTCCTCGCTGCTGCCTTCGAGCGCCTTCGATGCATCTTTGTGGGGAACCTGCCAAGTACCCCTGGTTGCCCCCAAGCAACACACCGCAAACGCCAAGTCCCACGACGTTGACGACCCTTCAAGTTCGACTACCATTGCCATGTACCACTACCGTCGCAAGAACCGAGACCGGCAAGTCCGAAGACCCCAAGTACCACGACTACCCTCGAGGACGTTTTCTCCGTCAAGTTCCGCTCCGAACGTGTACGACTACACCCGGTGATGCGACAAGTACCCCGACAATGTGTACATCTACACCGCCAAAAACCAGACCGACAAGTACCACGACGACCGTGTACCACTACCGTCGACCCCGGAGACACCGGATGCGTCAAGTCCCTCTTCGATACGTGTACCACTACTTCCACTACTACCGTCACGAGAACGACTACTTCCACTACGGCTTGTGTACCACTACTTCCTTCATCGAACTTGACTCGCTCCGAAATGCATGCTTCAAAGGTATAACCGCCGAGACGTTGACCCATGAACGAATGCTTTGTTGTATGAAATGCTCGTGTGTGCACCGTGTCCGAATTGTCATTGCAAGTTCCTCCTTGTTTGCCATGCCGTCGACCCGTGGGAACCCGGTAATCCGGGATCACCCTACCATCCTTGCATGACACGCTCACGCCTACTTCCTTTTGCACCGGTATCTCCGTGAGCTACCGGAACCGATATGTTGCCGTGGCATCATTTTCGGATATGTTGCCGTGGCATCATTTTCGGATATGTTGCCGTGGCATCATTTTCGGATATATTACCGTGGCACCATTTTTGTTTCGCCGCCGTGGCACCCCTTTCTTCCACCACGGTGATAAATGCTCCTTATCATGCTCATGTCCACATTTTCCTAAAAATTGCATAAAACTTGCATATGTCATCCGCATCAGGATAATAACAATGAAAATGTTTAAAATTGTTGTTTGCTTTAATTGCTAAATGTCATATGGGGATTTTCCGGAATTGTTGTTTGTTGTTCCAGCCTCGTTTAAACTTGCCTAGATAGATAGATTAATTATGCTTCACCCTTTGCCATGTTTAACAATATTTAATATTGATGAGTAGCATAACCGAGAGAGAACTAAATAATTGATGTGGTGTTTTGTCAATATGCAACTCGTTGCATATTGAGCTCCACTTAACTTGTAGTATTGTTTGTTGCACTTTGCCAAGCCATGCCTCATTAAACCGGACATGCATCATACTTGATTGTGCTTCATGCCATGGTTATGTGATGGTTGTTTACTATGTTGTTTGTTTCTTTCCGAGTTGCTTCTCTCGTTAGCTTAGGTTTCGTACCGGAGTTGTGAGGATCCGTTCGACTTCGTCCGTTTGTCTTCTTCATGGACTCGTTCTTCTTCCTTGCGGGATCTCAGGCAAGATGACCATACCCTCGAAATCACTTCTATCTTCGTGTAACGCCCCGGATGCAACTTTCCATATTCGTAACTCCAACTCCGGCCTTTTCCGGAGATGCGAGATATTATTTTCTCTGTGGTTGGGTTTTTGTCTTTCGTTTTGCATTTTGTTCATGTCATGCATCTCATCTCATCGCATCATCTTCATTTCATCTACATGTTTTTCAAAACTTGCATCCGTTCTGGTTCCGCCGGTTCTCTCCGTTGTCCGTTCTGAGCCCGACCACACTTGCACGCGCCAGTGGCACGTCCGAAATATATTTTATTAGTGGCATAAAAATGTTCTCGGTATGGGATGCAACTTGTCGTGCGGTCTTATTATAGTGTAGACAGACCGCCTGCCAAGTTTCGTCGCATTCGGAGTCCATTTGATAGCCCAACCGCTAAACTTAGCGGTACCGTTGCCGGTACCTGCGTCGGACGTTTTTGGTATCCGGAAACAGTTGCCGGGCTGCATTTCTCCCCTCTCCTCTCAGCCCAACCCTCTCGTCACAGCCCACCTAGGCCTGCCTAACTTTCCTCCGACCGAACCGCTTGGATCGCGATCCGAGGGTCCAAAATCCCTAAACCCACCAAACCCTAGCCTTTGTCTATATAGACCCCTCATGCCATTTTTGGCCTTCTCCTTCCTCCTCCTTGAAATCCGCTACTCAATCACCACCAGCCACCTTCCACCGCCGCCTCCTCCTCGGATCCGCCGCCGACCACCTCTCCCGCCACTTGTTGCGTCCGCCATTGGCCTGCGCCGCCACTTGTCCTTCCCACGCCGCCCACGCCTCGGCCACCTCCTCATGCCCCCTCGCGTTCCGCACCAGCCCGCCTGGCCGGATCTGGGCCCGGAGGAGCCTGCGCCCGCCCGCCGCCGGTTCCCGCTCCCGAAACGCCGAGGGGAGCAGCCCCGATCCAGCGCCGCCCGGCTTCCCACGCCGCCCTTGCGTCGCCGCCGGTGCGTCGCCCGTCGGTGAGCTCGCGCCTCCCGTCGCCCTCTCCTCTTGCTTCTCTCTCTCGAGACCTCTCTCTCTCTGCAGAACCCCGCAGAGCCGCCGTTGCGGAGTTTCCGCCGCCGCCGCCGTCGAAGTTGCGCCGGATCCGCCGGAACGGGTCCGGCGCGACCGGATCTGGTCGTCCCCAGCCCCCTCGACCTTCCCGCCGTTCAGGCGCTCCCTGCGCGGCGTCGTCAACGCCGCCGCCGCTTCTTTTCTTCGTGCGGGCACGGAGGAGGATGACTCCCCGGCCCGGCCACGTGGGCCTCGTGGCCCATCCTCGCATCCGCCCACCTCCTCCAGATCCAAATTTCAAAGACGGATCGGCCCCAAGGCCTCTTTGGTGAGCACCCACATGCTATCCTGCGCCCCCTGCGCACTATTGTTTCTCGCGCCAGCCCGTGTGGTTCAGTTTCGGCCTGTTTAGGTTTTTTTCCCAGTCCTGTGAATTTGCTAATTATCCAGAGAATAACAGTTTTGCAGAAAAACCCCTCCATGTTCATGCATTAATAATTCACAAACCGTGCATCGGATTAAAATGATTTAAACTTGTAAAATGCTTAGAATTTTGTGTAGATTAATAATTTGCCACTTTCACCCATGTTTAAAATGTTGTTTGATTAAATTTGCTTAAATGCCATGTTAAATGATTTATTTCATAACTAAATAACCGTTGCTCCGTTTTTAATAAACTTTATATGTAAATGGGGTGGAAAAATGCCTAGATTAACATGGTCCACTTTATTTTCCTGTTTAACAACTTTAAAATATGTTTTAGGGCAGAACAGTACCAAATCTAAAATATGCACGTGGGGATTTTCCGGAAGTGTTGTTTGTTGTTCCGGCCTCATTTAAACTTGCCTAGATAGGTAGTTTTGTTATGCTTCACCCCTTGCCATGTTTAACCACATTTAATATTGATGAGTAGCATAAACGAGAGTGAACTAAATACTTGAATGTGGTGTTCCGTCAATACGCAACTCGTTGCATATTGAGCTCCACTTAATTTGTAGTGTTGTTTGTTGCACTTTGCCATGCCATGCCTCTTTAAACCGGACATGCATCATACTTGTTTGTGCATCATGCCATGATTATGCTTGTGTGTTTACCATGTTGCTTGCTTCTTTCCAGTTTGCTTCTCTCGGTAGCTTCGGTTTCGTTCCGGAGTTGTGAGGATTCGTTCGACTGCGTCCGTTTGTCTTCTTCATGGACTCGTTCTTCTTCCTTGCGGGATTTCAGGCAAGATGACCGCTACCCTGGATCTCACTACTATCATTGCTATGCTAGTTGCTCCGTTCTTTCGCTATGCTTCGCGACCTATTACCTGTTTATCAAGCCATCCCATATTGCCATGAACCCTAACCTTTGACACCTTTCCTATGCAAACCGTTGTTTGGCTATGTTACCGCTTTTGCTCAGCCCTCTTATAGCGTTGCTAGTTGCGGTGAAGTTGAAGATTTCTCCATGGTGGACAGGATTTTGGTTGGGATATCACAATATCTCTTATATTATTAATGCATCTATATATTTGGTAAAGGGTGGAAGGCTCGGCCTTATGCCCGTGTTTTGTTCCACTCTTGCCGCCTCTAGTTTCCGTCATACCGTGTTATGTTCCCGGATTTTATGCTCCTTATGCGGTCGGGTGATTTATGGGACCCCTTGATAGTTTGCTTTGAATAAAACTCCTCCAAAGAAGGCCCAACATTGACTTTTACCATTTGCCTCACCTATTACCTTTTTCCTTGGGAGTCGCGCATCCCAAGGGTCATCTTTATTTTAGCCCCCGGCCAATGCTTGTCTAAGTGTTGGTCCAAACTAGAGCCACTTGCAGCGCCACCTCGGGGAAACTTGAGGGCTGGTTCTAGTTGTACGTAGTGCTCATCCGGTCGTGGCCTGAGACGAGATACGTGCGGCTACTATCAGGATGTCGGCACGCCGGGAGGTCTTGCTGGTCTTGTTTTACCATTGTCGAAATGTCTTGATGTACCGGGATACCGAGCCTGATCGGAGTGTCTCGGGTGAAGGCCTATTCCTTCGATGATCACGAGAGCTTGTCATGGGCTAAGTTGGGACACCCCTGCAGGGTATAAACTTTCGAGAGCCGTGCCCACGGTTATGTGGCAGATGGGAATTTGTTAATGTCCGGTTGTAGATAACTTGACACTTGATCCGAATTAAAATGCATCAACCGCGTGTGTAGCCGTGATGGTCTCTTCTCGGCGGAGTCCGTGAAGTGAACACGGTTTCTGTGTTATGTTTGACGTAAGTAGGTGTTCAGGATTACCTCTTGATCATTGCTAGCTTCACGACCGTTCCGCTTGTTCTCTTCTCGCTCTTCTTTGCGTATGTTAGCCACCATATTATGCTTAGTCGCTGATGCAACCTCACCACTTTACCCCTTCCTTTCCCATTAAGCTTTGCTAGTCTTGATACCCATGGTAATGGGATTGCTGAGTCCTCGTGGCTCACCAGATACTTCCAAAACCAGTTTGCGGTGCCTATGTTATCGAAAGCGGTGACGAACCAACCTCAAGGAGGAGCTCGATGAAGATCTTGCCCTTTGTGTTGTTTCGTTCTAGTTGATCAAGAGTGGAGCCCAGCTTGGGGTCGATCGGGGACCTTTTGTCGCATTTGGGGTTCTTCTTTTATTTTGGTTCCGTAGTCGGACCTTGATTGTATCTGGATGATGTAATGCTTTATTCATGTAATTGGGTGAAGTGGCGATTGTAAGCCAACTATGTATCTCTTTCCCTTATGTAATACATGGGTTGTGTGAAGATTACCTCACTTGTGACATTGCTTTCAATGCGGTTATGCCTCTAAGTCGTGCTTCGACACGTGGGAGATATAGCCGCATCGAGGGCGTGACAAGTTGGTAATCAGAGCCTTCCCCGACCTTAGGAGCCCCACTGCTTGATCGTTTTTAGCGGCCGAGTTGTGTCTAGAAAAAATGTTTTGAGTCATTTAGGATTATATATATCGGAGAGTTAGAATTCTTTTTACTCCTCACCCTTCGTCGCTTTGGTGAGGTCTCCCGACGAGAGTTTTGACTCTCTCTTCTCAAATTTCACTAAATTTTTTTAGGATCACGCTGGTATCTTGGAATCGTTCGATGGTTTTATGATGACAACATTGTCTTGGTGCCTCCGTCGGCAGGGTTTTTTAGTGGAGGTGTCCCGGGAGTTGAGCTCGAGGTGTTGTTGTCATAATTTTATCGTTGCAGTTCTCGAATACCGAGTTTAGTACGCCGACATCGAAAATCTCTTTTATGCGCTTGTTGGTGAGATAACCCCGCTAACCCAATCTTCGAGGTGAGTACGGAGTATTGCCATGACTTCGTATAACGGATGCTTTTCAAGGTTGAGGTACACGATTTCGAAGGTTTCTTGGTTATGTGTTGACGGATGGATACAGCTTGGATGTAGGTATTGTTAGTTTGGGTGAGATATATTGCTTCCCCTGTATCCCCAACACCAGATTGCATAACCAGAAAGTTTCGGGAGTTTATAGGTGGGAATTCAAGTAGCTCCTAGAATATCTTTCCGACAGATGCACGATATGGGATTGGGTAAATCTCTATCATATGTATTTGTTCTGGCTTTTTCTGCAAACCAATCCTTTGTTTTGTTTTATTTGTGGTATTCGAGTTGCTTCAATGTCAAATGTCTAATCCATACCTTTCCTAAACGGTGTTCTCATATTTCTATGGGAGTACTAATCCTTTTGATCATCGAGATTGTCATGTCAATTCTTTTCCAACCGGTGCGTTTCTCTTCGAGATGATCCCATCATTCTCCCCATCCGCAAGATCAATTCTAAGTTTTCTCAACGGTGCTTGTTTCATCCATCCCAAGTTGTCTTTGTTTTCCCGCCCTCCCACCCTTTTTCTTCAAGGACACAGATTTCTTAATCAAGTATCCATTTATTCATGTGAAGTCTCTTCACTCTTTTCAATCAATGTTCTTATCCGGTGATTTCCCATGAAGATGCTCAACAGTTTCAAGTTCATCATCCTTCATTGTTGTTTCTTCTCCGGTGGATCCTATTCAAGCTTTCGATATTCATCATATTCCTTTTCTCATTTCTAATGCTTTCTCATACCGGTGCACCTCATTATCTTTCTACTCCTCGCTATTTGTTATTCCGGAGTGCTCAAGATATCTCGAAGATTCGTGTTTCCACTCTGCATTCGTTCAAGCTCTTTCGAGATTGGTATCTCATTCAAGTCATTTAATTCAACCGGTGCAACATCTCTTTTAAATCTTTTCAACGGTGTTTTCCTTTGAGTGGGCCCTAACCCACGGTTTTTTCCTGTGATCTTACCGACTCTTCTATTTTCCCAGAGCTATCCTAAATTCTTCTCCAAGTTTGACGTAAGAATGAGTTATCATCAGTCAAATGCTTTTCTCCAAGATCTTTCAAATTCTTTTCATAGTTGGCTTAACCTCTTCGCTTTTGATTCCTCCGGTGTGCCTCAATAATTCTTGGTGGTGTTTCTCGTTGTCATTCTCATCATTTGAAGGCCGAAGAAGGATTTCTCTTAAATCTTGGTCCATTCTCTTGATATTCATGGTTCTAGCTTCGTGCTATCCTCATAATTGTTTTGATTGTGACAATTCTTTTCTTACCATCCGGAGTATTTCATGAGTTGTTTCCATTTCTTTCCTCCGAAGGCCATCATGTCATAATTCTTCATTCTCAGCGTGTAGCTATCGTTCTCTAAATCTTACCGGTGCATCGTTCAAATATCCTCTAATCAATTCATGATCTCTTTGTTCTCATGTATCTAAATCCCCTCAAGTATCTTCATTCGGTTTCCAATTCTTCCCGGTGAATTGTGCCTTTGCTACGTTCATTTTCAATTCTTACAGTGGTTCGTTCAAGATTCCTCTTCCTTTGCTACCGTATCATTTTATTCGTTGTTTCCAATCCCACCGGTGGTTCCATCAAGACCTTCTCAAGTTTTGATATATCTCTTTTAATCCTTTCTACGAGAATAAGTAGTATGCCAAATCCGTTGATTGTCATCAATTTAATTGGTGAGGGATAAGCATAACATAATTCTTATTCTTGTTCATCCAAGTGGTTAATTCTTTATTCCGGAGGCCCTTAAAATTCTCGGTTTCATTTGTTTCATCTTCTCTTTTTCCCGGAGTTCCAAACTCTAATTATCACGGAGATCCAGCTAAATCATTGCAAGGCTTCACCTTGTGTTTTCAACTTCCCTTTCTTTGTATCATCCTTTTATTACCGGAGTTCTTCATGGAGGCTCTACATGGTGGTTCATCAAGGATTCCTTTCATCCCTCAATTGTTCTTCAAGATTTCTCTTGAAGTTATGACCCTCCAAGCTATACTCTAAAATAAACATGGTTCTCAACACATGTTTTGTTTTGAGGAGCTCAAGTATTCTTTATCGTGCATTCCAAAGTGCAATTTTTTTTCTACCTTATCTTTTGAGATGGTGTTATGTCACTCTTGACAATTTCCCTTGGTTATTCATGTTGTTAAGAATGAGATATTTAAATCCATCAATCTCTTCATTGGAGTTATCTTGGGCTATATTTCACCTAAAGCTTTCCCTAAGGATTGTTACTACTTATGGTGCTTATAAATGACCCAAGTTCTTCATTTGTCCTCCCGGTGAAATAAGTTTCTCGTCTCCTTATTGATATCAATCCAATCATTTGTTTCCGTTGGTGGCAGAAGCTCACCTCATAATTTTGAGATGTTTACATAAGCCCACTACAAGTTTTATTCCTTTCGTTGTTGGTTTTCCAACAACTCCGTTCTAGCATTTCTTGTAAGCGTGCTCTTTCAAGATATTGTTTCCCTCCGTTCATTCCATTCCATTCTTTCATTTCTTTCGGAGGCATTGTGATGTTGCTCTTTTCACTCATCATCTCGAATTGTGAAGATCCTGTCCTTTTCGTGCTTATCCATTTAACCGGAGTGTCGTGTCCTCCATTCAAGTTCTCTCATCTTATCAAGTTTTGCCTCCCTTCTCAACCGGAGTGCGGTTTGTAATGTTTCTTACCCCTTGTGCCATTCTTTCAATTCCGGAGGCAGTGTGTTGTTGATTTCATCATGTATCCTCTCACCTTGTCAAGTTCATGTTCAATTCCATCCATTTAGAGTCGGAGTGCTGTCAAAATTATATCAATCTTATTCCTTCTCTATCTAGTTTTAACCGGAGTGGTTTCAATATCTATCTTATCACTAAACCTCTTGGTTCTCGTCGTATCCCTTGTGCCTCTTTTCTAACGGAGTATTTTCAACTTTGTCCATCTTCGTGGTTTTCTTTCTTTTGTTTTGCTCAACCTCTCAAGGTTCATGGTTTTCACTCTTTTGTCAAAGAAGCAACTTAGTTTTACCTCTTCTCTTCCTCTTCCGTTTTCCCTCCGGTGCCATCCTAGATCTCAGGACGAGATCCTCTCGTAGTGGTGGAGTGTTGTAACGCCCCGGATGCAACTTTCCATATTCGTAACTCCAACTCCTGCCTTTTCCGGAGATGCGAGATATTATTTTCTCTGTGGTTGGGTTTTTGTCTTTCGTTTTGCATTTTGTTCATGTCATGCATCTCATCTCATCGCATCATTTGCATTTCATCTGCATGTTTTTCAAAACTTGCATCCGTTCTGGTTCCGCCGGTTCTCTCCGTTGTCCGTTCTGAGCCCGACCACACTTGCACGCGATCGTGGCACGTCCGAAATATATTTTATTAGTGGCATAAAAATGTTCTTGGAATGGGATGCAACTTGTCGTGCGGTCTTATTATAGTGTAGACAGACCGCCTGCCAAGTTTCGTCGCATTCGGAGTCCATTTGATAGCCCAACCGCTAAACTTAGCGGTACCGTTGCCGGTACCTGCGTTGGACGTTTTCGGTATCCGGAAACAGTTGCCGGGCTGCATTTCTCCCCTCTCCTCTCAGCCCAACCCTCTCGTCACAGCCCACCTAGGCCTGCCTAACTTTCCCCTCTGACCGGAACCGTCGGATCGCGATCCGAGGGTCCGAAAATCCCCCTAAACCCACCAAACCCTAGCCTTTGTCTATATATAGACCCCCTCATGCCATTTTTGGCCTTCTCCTTCCTCCTCCTTGAAATCCGCGCCCCCAATCACCACCAGCCACCTTCCAGCCGCCGCCTCCTCCTCGGATCCGCCGCCGACCACCTCTCCCCGCCACTTGTCGCGTCGCCATTGGCCCGCGCCGCCACTTGTCCTTCCCACGTCGCCCACGCCCCCTGGCCACCTCCCGCGCCCTCCCGCCCGCCAGGCCAGCCCGCCTGGCCGGATCTGGGCCCGGAGGAGCCTCAAGCGCGCCCGCCGCCGTTCCCGCTCCCAAGAACCGCCGAGGGGAGCCCCTCGATCCAGCGCGCCCGCTTTCCTTCATACCGCCCTCCCGTCGCCGGACCCCGCTGTTGGCTTCCTCCGTGCGCCGGTGCCGTCGCCGTCCCGGTGAACTCGCGCCTCCCCGTCGCCCTCTCCCTCTTGCTTCTCTCTCTCTCTCAGACCTCTCTCTCTCTCTGCAGAACCCCCGCAGGAGCCGCCGTCACCGGAGTTTCCTCGCCGCCGCCCCGTCGCGAGTTGCGCCGGATCCGGCCGGAACGGGTCCGGAGCGACCGGATCTGGTCGTCCCCAGCGCCCCTCGACCTTCCCGCCGTTGCAGCGCCCTCGCCGGCGTGCATCAACGCCGCCGCCTCTGCCTTCTTCGTGCGGGCACGGGAGGAGGACGACTCCGCAGCCGGCCACGTGGGCCTCGTGGCCCATCCCTGCATCCGGCCCACCTCCTCCAGATCCAGCCCAGCACCAGATCTGGCCCAAGGCCTCTTTGGTGAGCACCCACATGCTATCCTGCGCCCCCTGCGCACTATTGTTTCTCGCGCCGGCCCGTGTGGTTCAGTTTCGGCCTGTTTAGGTTTTTTTCCCAGTCCTGCGAATTTGCTAATTATCCAGAGAATAACAGTTTTGCAGAAAAACCCCTCCATGTTCATGCATTAATAATTCACAAACCGTGCATCGGATTAAAATGATTTAAACTTGTAAAATGCTTAGAATTTTGTGTAGATTAATAATTTGCCACTTTCACCCATGTTTAAAAATGTTAAAAATGTTGTTTGATTAAATTTGCTTAAATGCCATGTTAAATGATTTATTTCATAACTAAATAACCGTTGCTCCGTTTTTAATAAACTTTATATGTAAATGGGGTGGAAAAATGCCTAGATTAACATGGTCCACTTTATTTTCCTGTTTAACAACTTTAAAATATGTTTTAGGGCAGAACAGTACCAAATCTAAAATATGCACGTGGGGATTTTCCGGAAGTGTTGTTTGTTGTTCCGGCCTCATTTAAACTTGCCTAGATAGGTAGTTTTGTTATGCTTCACCCTTTGCCATGTTTAACCACATTTAATATTGATGAGTAGCATAAACGAGAGTGAACTAAATACTTGAATGTGGTGTTCCGTCAATATGCAACTCGTTGCATATTGAGCTCCACTTAATTTGTAGTGTTGTTTGTTGCACTTTGCCATGCCATGCCTCTTTAAACCGGACATGCATCATACTTGTTTGTGCATCATGCCATGATTATGCTTGTGTGTTTACCATGTTGCTTGCTTCTTTCCGGTTTGCTTCTCTCGGTAGCTTCGGTTTCGCTCCGAGTTGTGAGGATTCGCTCGATCACGTCCGTTTGTCTTCTTCATGGACTCGTTCTTCTTCCTTGCGGGATTTCAGGCAAGATGACCGCTACCCTGGATCTCACTACTATCATTGCTATGCTAGTTGCTCCGTTCTTTCGCTATGCTGCGCGACCTATTACCTGTTTATCAAGCCATCCCATATTGCCATGAACCCCTAACCTTTGACACCTTTCCTATGCAAACCATCGTTTGGCTATGTTACCGCTTTTGCTCAGCCCCTCTTATAGCGTTGCTAGTTGCAGGTGAAGTTGAAGATTTCTCCATGGTGGACAGGATTTTGGTTGGGATATCACAATATCTCTTATATTATTAATGCATCTATATATTTGGTAAAGGGTGGAAGGCTCGGCCTTATGCCTGGTGTTTTGTTCCATTCTTGCCGCCCTAGTTTCCGTCATACCGGTGTTATGTTCCCGGATTTTGCGTTCCTTACGCGGTCGGGTGATTTATGGGACCCCCTTGACAGTTTGCTTTGAATAAAACTCCTCCAGCAAGGCCCAACATTGACTTTTACCATTTGCCTCACCTATTACCTTTTTCCCTTGGGAGTTGCGCATCCCAAGGGTCATCTTTATTTTAGCCCCCCGGGCCAATGCTTGTCTAAGGGTTGGTCCAAACTAGAGCCACTTGCAGCGCCACCTCGGGGAAACTTGAGGGCTGGTTCTAGTTGTACGTAGTGCTCATTCGGTCGTGGCCTGAGACGAGATACGCGCGGCTACTATCAGGATGTCGACACGCCGGGAGGTCTTGCTGGTCTTGTTTTACCATTGTCGAAATGTCTTGATGTACCGGGATACCGAGCCTGATCGGAGTGTCTCGGGTGAAGGTCTATTCCTTCGATGATCGCGAGAGCTTGTCATGGGCTGTTGGGACACCCTGCAGGTATAAACTTTCGAGAGCCGTGCCAGCGGTTATGTGGCGATGGGAATTTGTTAATGTCCGTTGTAGATAACTTGACACTTGATCCGAATTAAAACGCATCAACAGCGTGTGTAGCCGTGATGGTCTCTTCTCGGCGGAGTCCGTGAAGTGAACACGGTTTCTGTGTTATGTTTGACGTAAGTAGGTGTTCAGATCACCTCTTGATCATTGCTAGCTTCACGACCGCTCCGCTTTGTTCTCTTCTCGCTCTTCTTTGCGTATGTTAGCCACCATATTATGCTTAGTCGCTGATGCAACCTCACCACTTTACCCCTTCCTTTCCCATTAAGCTTTGCTAGTCTTGATACCTATGGTAATGGGATTGCTGAGTCCTCGTGGCTCACCGGATACTTCCAAAACCAGTTTGCGGTGCCTATGTTACGAAGCGGTGACGAACCAACCTCAAGGAGGAGCTCGATGAAGATCTTGCCCTTTGTGTTGTTTCGTTCTAGTTGATCAGTAGTGGAGCCCAGTTGGGGTCGATCGGGGACCTTTTGTCGCATTTGGGGTTCTTCTTTTATTTTGGTTCCGTAGTCGGACCTTGATTGTATCTGGATGATGTAATGCTTTATTCATGTAATTGGGTGAAGTGGCAATTGTAAGCCAACTATGTATCTCTTTCCCTTATGTAATACATGGGTTGTGTGAAGATTACCTCACTTGCGACATTGCTTTCAATGCGGTTATGCCTCTAAGTCGTGCTTCGACACGTGGGAGATATAGCCGCATCGAGGGTGTGACACTTCGCTTGCTAGATGCTCGCTCTTTTGCTATGCCTATGCTACGATGCCTACCACTTGCTATATTATGCCTCCCATGTTGCCATGTCAAGCCTCTAACCATCCTTTCCTAGCAAACCGTTGTTTGGCTATGTTACCGCTTTGCTCAGCCCCTCTTATAGCGTTGTTAGTTGCAGGTGAAGATGAAGTTTGTTCCTTGTTGGAACATGGAGATGTTGTTCCTTGTTGGAACATGTTTATTTGTTGGGATATCACAATATATCTTATTTAATTAATGCGTCTATATACTTGGTAAAGGGTGGAAGGCTCGGCCTTATGCCCTGTGTTTTGTTCCACTCTTGCCGCCCTAGTTTCCGTCATACGGTGTTATGTTCCCGGATTTTATGCGTTCCTTACGCGGTCGGGTGATTTATGGGACCCCTTGACAGTTCGCTTTGAATAAAACTCCTCCAAGAAGGCCCAACCTTGGTTTTACCATTTGCCTCACCTAGCCCTTTTTTTCCCTAGGGTTTCCGAGCCTGAGGTCATCTTTATTTTACCCCCCGGGCCGTGCTCCTCCGGTGCTGGTCCAAACCGAAGCGATGTCCGCACCCCGGGCAACCGGGTCTATGCCAACCCGACGTCTGCTCATCCGTGTGCCCCGAGAACGAGATATGTGCAGCTCCTATCGGGATTTGTCGGCACATCCGGGCGGCTTTGCTGGTCTTGTTTTACCATTGTCGAAATGTCTTGATGTACCGGGATACCGAGTCTGATCGGAGTGTCTCGGGTGAAGGTCTATTCCTTCGCTGATCGCGAGAGCTTGTCATGGGCTAAGTTGGGACACCCCTGCAGGGTATAAACTTTCGAGAGCCGTGCCCGCGGTTATGTGGCAGATGGGAATTTGTTAATGTCCGGTTGTAGAAAACTCGAAGTTGACCTTAATTAAAATACATCAACCGCATGTGTAACCGTGATGGTCTCTTCTCGGCGGAGTCCGGGAAGTGAACACGGTGTTGGAGTTATGCTTGACGTAGGTTACTATAGGATCACTTCTTGATCATATTTTTATCGACCATGCTTTGCCTTCTCTTCTCGCTCTCTTTTGCGATTGTAGCCACCATATATGCTAGTCGCTTGCTGCAGCTCCACCTCATTACTCCATCCTTCCTATAAGCTTAAATAGTCTTGATCTCGCGGGTGTGAGATTGCTGAGTCCTCGTGACTCACAGATACTTCCAAAACCAGTTTGCAGGTGCCGATGAAACCATGCAGGTGACGCATCCGAGCTCAAGGAGGAGCTCGATGAAGATCTTGTTCATTGTGTTGTTTCGTTTCAGTTGATCAGTAGTGGAGCCCAGTTGGGACGATCGGGGAACTGTGTAGCATTTGGGGTAGTCTTCTTTTATTTTGGTTCCGTAGTCAGACCTTGATTGTATCTGTATGATGTAATGCTTTACTCATGTATTGTGTGAAGTGGCGATTGTAAGCCAACTATGTATCTCGTTCCCTTGTGTATTACATGGGTTGTGTGAAGATTACCTCACTTGCGACATTGCTTTCAATGCGGTTATGCCTCTAAGTCGTGCTTCGACACGTGGGAGATATAGCCGCATCGAGGGCGTTACATCCACCTCATCCCACTGGAGCCGGGGGTGGTGAGCGCTAGGATGGTGCGGAAGGACCGTGAGGCTCAGGAGTGCCTCGAGGCGAGTCCGCCGATGAGTCCTACATGGATGACCTCTGCCGGCAGCACCCGGAGCTCATGGAGTCGCAGCCGGCGATATTCGCCGTCAATGGAGGGCGACGAAGTGGAGGAGATCGACGTCAAGAAGTGGTGGAGTGTCTTCCGTGTCAATGACGACAACGGCACCGGCTTGGACCCGGACCTCACCGAGGGTGGTCTCATGAGGAAGGACTGCCTCAACCTCCACTTCCACCGAGTTTTAGTTTAAGTTTTTAGTGTATTTTAGTTTAAGTTTAAATTTACGTTTAATGTCCGCTAACTTTAGAGTATTGGCTACTTCCGATAAAATTTTAGTGAAGTATAGGGATCGGATAGAAATACCCTTAATCTGTGTACTCGTGCATCATTTTGTATCATTTGGCCTGCCTGAGTTTTATCCTAAATCCTTGTTTGAAGCATCAGCAATAGGCGGCGAGGTTGGCGCTTGCATCTGCAGTGACGGACGAGCAATGACATGAGATCGTGCTCACCATAGCGGTCACAGCGACGGCAGAAGGCTGCTGCGGCCGCGACAAGAGCGATGGGCGAGGTGGTTCACCGGACCAGAGGCGTGTAGCTCTAAGAGCATCTCCACCCGCGCCCCCAACAGGCCCCTCCCAGGCGTTTTTTGGCGTCGGCGGCCGAAAATCGGCCCAGTCGCGCCCCCAGGAGCCCTTTTTCGCCGGGTTGGGCCGACTGGCGGCGGCGGCCCCAGGTCAAACCCGGCGCGCTTGGGGGCGCCGGGGGACACGTTTTTAGCGCGAACGGGAACGGGCCCGCCGAGTCAGCGAGACGCCGCTTCTCGTCCTCATCGCCTCCGTTCCCACGGGAATCAATGCCAAGGCTGGCCAAGGCTGCCGTGCCGGACAGCCTCCATTGATGCCTCACGAGCGGCGCAGTGAAGGCGCCACCAACGCGCGTCCCGCCACGTGTCGCTCGGCATGCAGTCTCTCACTGCCCCGCGTCAGCTATAAAAGCCGGCCTCCCCGCCAGTGAACGCCACAGTCGCCACAAACTTGCCTCGTCTCGCCATAGAAACAACTCTCCCCCTCTTCCCCCGCCAACGATCATGGCTGAGCAGTACCCCAGCGACTCCGCAGCGGCGAATGGCTTTGGCCGGCACCACCTCCACGAGGATGAGGCGCGCCTCCTCTACGAGGCCGACTACCCGGCGCCCCCCAGACATGCGGGTGTCGGGCTCGTGGCAGCTGAGCGCTGGCGACGTCCCTGTGCTACCGCTGCCACAAGGGGCTGCACAGTGGGCCGAGATCACCCGCATCTACTTGTCGCTGATGGAGGCGCAGCGGAACGAGCCAAGGTATGCCGCCGACAGCCACACACTATGGACGTTGTACTTCGAGAGCCGCCGTGAAGACCAGATCGCCTCCGCCAACGACATCATTCCCCACGGACGCCTCAACGCCGACGGGTAGCACGAGTGGTGGGGCGTGCCCGGCCGCACCCTTGAGGCTGTCCTCGACCACATCGAGGTCGGCAACACACCGCGCCTCGAGTACCCGCTGCACCGTCCTTCTCTCGCCGCTGTGGTAGTTCCTGGACGCCGCGGGGAATGGAGCCGGGATGTCCTCCTCGCCGGGCTCTGGTTCGCTCTCCTCTGGCTCGCCGGCGCTCCGCCCCGTCAAGCCGGAGCCGGAGGAGGAGACACCGCTTCGGTGCCGCACCCGCAGCGGCACCCTCGTCATCAGTGAGGGTGCCCACCCCTCCCCGCTCTCCCTCCGTCTGGTCCGACCGAAGACCAAGCCAGGGCTGCCCCCTGTGAAGCCGAAGCACGCGGCAATGGTGGTCCCCGACGACGAGGCCACCCTCAAATGGGCGAGGGAGGACTACGTCTGCGAGCAGGTGCTCAGCCAGCGCCGGGCGAAGGCGGAGCTCCAGGCCCAGTGCCGCACACGCGAGGAGGGTGGCGTCGTCGTCCTCGACAAAGACAAGGAGGACAAGGCCGGCCCGTCCAACCCCCCACCGCGTCTCGGCGACCCTGACCAGGGGTGCAGTAGGGACGGCGGCGGCTCCGGCGCGGCGCGCAACGATGACGACAACGACAACGGCGGCGACTACACCCGTTTCTACATGCTTCTCGGCATGTAGATGGTGGGCGGTGGCCGCGGCGTTGCAGGGAAAGGCATAGTTTGGCGTAGTTGTAGGCGTAGTTTGCATGTTCATCTGTTTTTGTACAAATTTCAATGAAGTATCACCAAGTTTGTGCCAGATCGCAGAGTTTGTACAAATTTGTATGGAATATCGCTGAATTCGCGCGATTTTGGCGGCAACCTGGGGGCATCGACTGGGAACGCAGTCGCCCCCACGCGCCAAGCAAGCACCGGTTCGGCCCCAAGTGGCTTTTTTCGGTGTCCCGGGAGGGCCAAATGGCTGGAGATGATCTAAGGTTTTGCTGAAGTTGCAGGCGCTAGTGCATGGGCACAACATGCGGAAGCAGGTGAACATGCGCTGAGGTGAATGCAATGCCGGTGCACACGAGGGAGTCTTGGATTAGGGGGTGTCCTGATAGCCGAACTATCACCTTTGGCCGGACTCCTGGACTATGAAGATACAAGACTGAAGACTTCGTCCCGTGTCCGGATGGGACTTTACTTGGCGTGGAAGGCAAGCTTGGCAATACGGATATGTAGATCTCCTACCATTGTAACCGACTCTGTGTAACCCTAACCCTCTTCGGTGCCTATATAAACCGGAGGGTTTTAGTACGTAGGACGAACAACAATCATACCATAGGCTAGCTTCTAGGGTTTAGCCTCTCTAATCTCGTGGTAGATCTACTCTTTTACTACCCATATCATCAATATTAATCAAGCAGGAGTAGGGTTTTACCTCCATCGAGAGGGCCCGAACCTGGGTAAAACATCGTGTCCCTTGTCTCTTGTTACTATCCGCCTAGACACACAGTTCGGGACCCCCTACCCGAGATCCGCCAGTTTTGACACTGACATTGGTGCTTTCATTGAGAGTTCCTCTGTGTCGTCATCTTTAGGCCCGATGGCTCCTCCGATCATCAACAATGACGCGGTCCAGGGTGAGACTTTTCTCCCCGAACACATCTTCGTATTCGGCGGCTTTGCACTGCGGGCCAATTCGCTTGGCCATCTGGAGCAGATTGAAAGCTACGCCCCTGGCCATCAGGTCAGATTTAGAAGTTTAAACTACACGGCTGACGACCGCGGCGACTTGATCTTCGACGGGTTCGAGCCACAGCCAAGCGCGCCACAAGATCACACGATGGGCATGATCTAGCTCGCTGGCCGATCGAAGGCCACTGGGGTCGCACCGATTGTTCCGCCCCGACCCTTAGCTCGAGCCGATCAAGCGCCGACGAGGACGGGTGGCTAGACACCGCCTCGGGGGCTGCAATCTCTACAGCGATTGAGCCATACACCAACCATGTCCTTTGCGAAGCTCGTGACTCCAAGGCGCCGGACTCCGAACCTTCCGCACCCCTGCCAATTGAATCCGATTGGGCGCCGATCATGGAGTTCACTGCCGTGGACATCTTTCGGCACTCGCCCTTTGGCGACATCCTGAATTCACTAAAGTCTCTCTCTTTAGCAGGAGAGCCCTGGCTGGACTATGGGCAGGAAGGTTGGGATGCGGACGACGAAGAAATTCAAAGCCCACCCACCACCCACTTCGTAGCCACTATCGATGATTTAACCGACATGCTTGACTTCGACTCCGAAGACATCGACGATATGGACGAGGATGCAGGAGACGACCAAGAACCAATGCCTACAGGGCACTGGAAGGCCACCTCGTCATACGACATTTACATGGTGGACATCCCAAAAGATGGTATGGCGATGGAACAATGGAGGATGACCCCTCCAAGAAACAGCCTAAGCGCCGGCGTCAGCGGCGCCACTCTAAATCCCGCCACAGCAAAAACGGTGATTCCGGCACGGGAGACAATAACACCCCTGACAAGATCAAGACAACCCCTCCAAGCAGGATTCAGTGCAGGAGGATGGAGAAGCCAGCCCTCATGAGAGAGCGGCAGGCAGAGAGGTAGAGGACGATAATTACATGCCTCCCTCCGAAGACGAGGCAAGCCTCGACAATGACGAATTTGTCGTGCCTGAGGATCCCGTCGAACAAGAGCGTTTCAAACGCAGGCTTATGGCCACGGCAAGTAGCCTCAATAAAAAGCAGCAACATCTTAGAGCTGACCAAGACTTGCTAGCCGACAGATGGACTGAAGTCCTTGCGGCCGAAGAGTATGAACTCGAACGCCTCCAAGAGCTACCTAAAACGCAGTTGCTACCCCGATTAGAGGAGGAAGCACCTAAACCTACATCACGAGCGCATGATACGGCCGACTGGCCACCTCGTGGCCGCGACAGAGAGGCCTCTCGGCCCTCCACTCAAGCCGCACCCCGGCGCCGCTCAAAAATTACCAAGGCGCGGGGAAATGCGCCAGACCTGCGGGATATATGGGAGGACAAGGCGAGGCAAATAAGATCGATCTATGGATCGCGTGGGCGCCCCACGATACGTGATGATAACCGTCACGCCGGATATGGCAATTCCGGCCGGGCCAACACAGAGACAAAGCTCATTTGAGCTGCGTCGTGATATAGCCCAATCTGTAGGCGCCAAGACACCCACTATGCTTCACGCATTTAAGTGATGGATCATCAAATCCCTGAGGGTTTCAAACCCGTAAACATTGAATCATACGATGGCACAACAGATCCTTCGGTCTGGATTGAGGACTATCTCCTTCATATCCACATGGCCCGCGGTGATGATCTACATGCCATCAAATACCTCCCACTCAAGCTTAAAGGACCAGCTCGGCATTGGCTTAACAGCTTGCCAGTGGAGTAAATTGGTTGTTGGGAAGACCTGGAAGCCGCATTCCTCGACAACTTCCAGGGCACCTATCTGCGACCACCAGACGCCGATGACCTAAGCCACATAATTCAGCAGCCAGAGGAATCGGCCAGACAATTGTGGACACGGTTCCTAACCAAGAAAAATCAAATTGCCGACTGTCCAGATGCAGAGGCCCTTGCAGCCTTCAAACATAACATCCACGATGAGTGGCTTGCCCGACACCTAGGACAGGAAAAGCCGAAATCCATGGCAGCCCTCACAACACTCATGACCCGCTTTTGCGCGGTAGAGGACAGCTGGCTATCTCGTAGTAACAACATGACCAAGAGCCCTGGTAATTTGGATACCAAGGACAGCAACGGCAGGTCGCGTCGCAACAAGCACAAGCGCCGCATTAACGGCGATAATGCTGAGGATACGGCAGTCAATGCCGGATTCAGAGGCTCTAAACCCGGTCAGCGAAAAAGCCATTCAAAAGGAATAATCTGGGCCCGTCCAATTTGGACCGAATACTCGATCGCTCGTGCCAGATACACGGCTCCCCCGAAAAACCAGCCAACCACACCAACAGGGATTGTTGGGTGTTCAAGCAGGCAGGCAAGTTAAATGCCGAAAACAATGACAAGGGGCTACATAGCGATGACGAGGAGGAGCCCCGGCCGCTGAACAATAGAGGACAGAAGGGCTTCCCCCCACAAGTGCAGACGGTGAACATGATATACGCAACCCACATACCCAAAAGGGAGCAGAAGCGTGTACTAAGGGACGCATATGCGATGGAGCCAGTCACCCCAAAGTTCAATCCGTGGTCCTCCTGCCCGATCACTTTTGATCGAAGGGACCACCCTACTAGCATCCGCCATGGTGGATTCGCCACATTGGTTCTAGACCCAATCATTGACGGATTTCACCTCACCAGAGTCCTGACGGATGGCGGCAGCAGCCTGAACCTACTTTATCAGGATACAGTGCGCAAAATGGGCATAGACCCCTCAAGGATTAAACCCACAAAAATGACCTTTAAAGGCGTCATACCAGGTGTAGAGGCCAATATGACAGCTCGCTTACACTTGAAGTGGTCTTGGATCCCGGATAACTTCCGGCGAGGAATTAATCTTTGACATAGTCCCGTTCTGCAGCAGCTATCACGCACTGCTCGGACGAACCGCATTTCAAAGTTCAATGCGGTGCCACACTACGCATACCTCATGTTCAAGATGCCAGGCCCTCGAGGAGTCATTACGGTCAACGGAAACACCGAACGCCTTCTCGAACGGAGGAGCATACGGGCGGCTTTGCGGCGAAGTAAAAGCAGCCTCTCAAGGCAATTCTCGAGTCTCAAGATTCAATGTCCGGACACCGCTGCTACCGCGAGTAAACTATAACAAGACCGCTCGCACGCTCCGAAAGCATCGCCAGAGTAACACGGCCCCAACCCCAGCCCTTGAGAAATTGCGAAACCAGTACTACGCGTACATAATTACGCTCTGGAAATACCTTGGGCATAGGGGGAGGGGCACGACCACGACAGGCCCAGAATGCAGCTCAACCGCACCAAGGGGTCCCGATGTGTCATTCTTTTTTTCTTACTTTCAGGACTCCGTTCTCAAGAAGCCCTGTCCGGCAGTAGAATCGCCGAACACACGATGCAATAGCCAGGAAGCGTAGTTACGCCGAGTGTCCAGGTGGTCTCTATAATGAGCAGTATACTTGTTTCACATATCATCCCGCAGCTCGCCCCTGGAGGGGGACATGTCAAATAGTCCCGTCCATTGCATATCACACTATTTGTATCGTTCTTCTTTTACTGCAGCCTTTTTGAATAAACAATACATAGCTTCTGCCTATTATTGCATTCCTTTTTTTATCTATATATGTTCACTTATGACATGTTGCATCCGTACACTTTGGTATGGCCAAATACACCAGGGGCTTAAGTACCCCAAAATATGGTGTGATAAGTCCGAACACTTTCACAAGTGCGGCACCCCGAACTTATAGCATTATATGCATTGGCTCCGAATCATGTCTTGGGTCAATAGTTGGGTTTGCCCGGCTCCCATGTTTTGGTACCTTACGTTCCGTTATATCGGCTAAGGTAGCGCTGGGAGAACCACTGCGATTGTGCCCCCGTTGAGCTGGGTTAAGCACCTCAGCAGAGAAAGCTAAAACTGACCGTCATGATAGGGCGAGAGCCGGTCGCTGTTCGAGAGTTTTCGAGTCCCTAAAGACTTATGCCGCTTAGAGCGAGGAGTCGGCTTTGTCCGCCCAGCGTGATAGCGCCTCAACTCGGTCTTCCGAATACTAGGGGCTTCGCCAAAATTTAAAATTATAGAATTCTATGGCTAAGTGAGAGTGTTCAAGCATTATAGTCCGGTTGCCTCGTCCGTTGCGTTGAGCGCCTCCTCAAGGACCCAAGAATGGGAAAAAAGCGCTCAAGTTTATCCCAACACCCCAAAGACTGTGGCATGGGGGCGTTTATTTACGACTCGCCATCTCTCAAATTTAATAATTGGCCGCCAGATGGTAATATTTTAAATTCACAAGCTTTGCTTAGCGCACATGAACAAGTTTTTAGCATACAGATAACAAATGCGAAGTTTACTCAAAATTACATCTTTGGAGCATTCACCGCTATAAGGCGGCACCCTTCAGACACCCTTATAATACATCTCGATCTTGCGATACTCCTTGCCCGGCGGTGGTCTCATCTGTCACAAGCTTCAAGGCCCATCTTGCCCAAAGCACTTTAGCACGGCAAGGGCCCTGAGCACCTTCGATGCAGACGGAGCGCTGACGACTTCAATCCATGGACAAAGGCCCACCACCGCCTCACCAGCCCGAAGTAGCTCCTGTGCATGGCTTCCTTAGGCCACAAATGAACTATGAGGCCCTTCATGGCCTGTTCGCCACCTTATGGAGCTCGACCAGCTGCTTCACTGGTCGCTCAAGGGCCCAGTGTCCGCCTCAAGATATCGAGACCAGAACACCTTCTCCGTCGAGCTCCCCTCCTCGGTTCGGTAGAACGCGGGAGCATCGGACACACTGCAGGGCAGATCTGCGAATGCTCCTGGAGAGCTCCGGATTCGGGTAAGTAACAAGTAATTCACTTTCACGTGCCTACTTTGCATAAAGAATGCCTTACCCGCCGCTATCTTCTTCATCGCTTCAATTTCCTGGAGGGCTTTTTGGGCTTCGGCCTTAGTGGCTTTGGCTCTCTCAAGGGCCGAGGCGATCTCAGACTCTCGAGTCTTTGAGTCACGCTCCAAATTCTCGTGTTTTTTCACGAGAGCGTGGAGCTCTTGCCGCACCTCCGCCACCCGCGCCTCCTGCTTCTCTCGCTCGGCTCCGTGGCCGCATTGCTTTCGGCCTTGGACACCGGTTCCTTCAGGGTCGCCACCTCGTTCGTGGCCCCTGCAATACTCACGTTATTCCTGTCATTTTTTGCAACCGCATCTTTTATATACTTCCATAAGGTATTACTTACCTTCCTTGTCCCCGAGCTGCTTTTTAGCAAGGCCGAGCTCGTTCTCGAACCGCTCGAGGCTCTGCTTCAATACATTGACCTCCGCAGTCAGTGTGGCAGAGGTCAGCAGCGCAGCCTGCATTCCCCATATTGACATACTTATTTTAGACTCCTGCGTACATCTTTTTAGATCCTCAGTTCGGCTTTTCTTTCCGAACACCAAACTGAGCATCAGGGGCTACTGTCTATGCTGTAATATTTTTACATATCTTAAATACATACCTCAAAGCATGTTAGAAGGCTGGCACAGGCTTCAGTTAGCCCGCTCTTAGCGATTGAACTTTCTGGATCACCACACTCATAACAGTGCGGTGCTCCTCGTCGATGGAGGCGCCGTTAAGTGCCTCCAGCAAATTATCCGGTGCCTCCGGTTGGACGGAGGTCACCGGTGTCGCAGTCTTGCCCTTCTTACGAAGGGGCTGCCTGCCGGACTCCGGAACCACTGAAGGTTCCGGTGCGGAGTCCGGCCCAGGGCCGGACTTACAGCCCTTTGGGGTTTTACCCCCCTTGCGCCTGGAGTCCGGGAGGTTTCCTTGCGGCGCCTCCTGGACCACCTCCTCCTGGCTGGGCCCCTTTTGGGACCCCACCTCGGCGTCATCCGCAGCGCGAGGAGAGGAGGCAGCCGGAAGTGAGGTGCTATTCACGTCCGACGAATCCAGGGAGCCGCTCGTTGAAGCGTCGAGCCCGTCCTTGGGCGGGCTGCAGGGTTATATTCGGCGTTAGGAGATTCTGTACGACAAATGAAACGCCATGAGTTACTCTGGTATCCGGACACTTATGATGTCGCCAGGGGCTTATCCCTAGGTGGCCACTCCTCTTCGCCGTCATCGGCGTTGGTGGAGTAGTCCGGAGGAAGGGTCCTTCCCTTCTTGGACCCTCCGGCCTCCCCAGTTGGGGCGGTCTTCCTTTTCTTCTCTCCCCCCGCTGGGGGAGAGGCCTCTTTTTCCTCCTCCTCGTCTTCGCGGGAGGAGTCCACCTCGGAGTCATCGGACGATGAGTCCGACAACACCTGGCGCTGGGAACTCCTTCAAGTTCCCATGGCCTTATTCTTGGCCTTCTTCTTCGGCACCACGTGAGGTGCCGGAACCAGCAGCCCCGTCAATCGGGCGTCCGCTGGGTCTTCTGGCAAGGGAGCCGGACAGTCAACCTGCCCGGACATCTTCTGCCAATCCTGTCAAAGGCAAGGGAGTTTAGATCCCGCATAGAGTCAAACTATGGAAAACAAGAGTCCCGTAAAGGGTAAAGTAGCTTACCTCGCTGGCTTGACGCTGCGAGCTGAATCCGTGATCTTCAGTAGCGGATATGGGAGCCTCGGCGCCCTTGAACAGCATCTTCCACGCATCTTCGTATATAGTGTCGAAGAGCCTGCTCAAGGTTTGGTGGTGTGCCAGATCAAACTCCCACAAGCTGAAGGCCCGTTGTTGGCACAGGAGGATCCGGCGGATGAGCATGACCTGGACTACGTTGACAAGCTTGAGCTTCTTGTTCACCAGGTTTTGGACGCAGGTTTGGAGTCCGGTCAGCTCTTTCGAATTACCCCATGTCAGGCCCGTCTCCTTCCAAGAGGTGAGCCGTGTAGGGAAGCCAGATCGGAACTCGGGGGCCGCCACCCATTTATTAGGGTCACGCGGCTCGGCGATGTAGAACCACCCCGATTGCCACCCCTTTATGGTCTCCACGAAGGAGCCCTCGAGACATAGGACATTGGCCATCTTGCCCACCATGGCACCTCCGCACTCCGCTTGGCGGCCGCCCACTACCTTTGGCTTGACATTGAAGGTCTTCAGCCATAAGCCAAAGTAGGGCTAGATGCAGAGGAAGGCCTCGCACACGACGATGAACGCTGAGATGTTGAGGATGAAATTTGGGGCCAGATCGTGGAAATCCAGGCCGTAGTAGAACATGAGCCCCCGGACAAATGGGTGAAGTGGAAAACCTAGTCCGCGGAGGAAGTGGGTGAGGAACACCACCCTCTCATGGGGCCTGGGGGTGGGGATAAGCTGCCCCTTGTCGGGGAGCCGATGCGCGATGTCGCTGGACAAGTATCCGGCCTTCCGCAACTTTTTGATGTGCCCCTCCGTGACGGAGGAGACCATCCACTTGCCTCCCGCTCCGGACATGGCTAGGGAAGGTTGAGGCGAGGTGTGCGGACTTGGGCGCTGGAGCTCGAGTGCGCGGAAATGGATGAGCAAAGGAGGAAGAAGGCGTAGGTAAAAAGGTGGATCCTTATCCCCTTATATGAACGGACGAAGCTATGCGTCCCCACTAGCCTGGTAAAACTCACTTATCTCACAAGCGCCATAATCAATGGCACGGTTGGGTTACCCACGCCCGTATTGATGAGAATCCCGGAATAAGGGGACACGATCTCTACTTTGACAAGACGTGCCAAGGAAACCGCCTCGCTAAACGCGCTAAGGTGGGACAGTAAAAACGATTCAAATAAAGGCTTGGCCGTGGTGTGATGTCACGCCATGGAATACGTCAGCAGATTGAATTTGTGTAAATATTATTCTCTCTACGGTGGTATGTGGAACTTATTTTGCAGAGCCGGACACTATCCTTGTGTTCAAAATCTTCTATGAAGTATTCGGAGGAGGAACCCCGCCTTGCAATGCCGAAGACAATATGCGTGCCGGACTCGTCGTCATTGAAGCCTGGTTCAGGGGCTACTGAGGGAGTCCTGGATTAGGGGGTGTCCGGATAGCCGAACTATCACCTTTGGCCGGACTCCTGGACTATGAAGATACAAGATTGAAGACTTCGTCTCGTGTCCGGATGGGACTTTCCTTGGCATGGAAGGCAAGCTTGGCGATACGGATATGTAGATCTCCTACCATTGTAACCGACTCTGTGTAACCCTAACCCTCTTCGGTGCCTATATAAACCGGAGGGTTTTAGTCCGTAGGACGAACAACAATCATACCATAGGCTAGCTTCTAGGGTTTAGCCTCTCTGATCTCGTGGTAGATCTACTCTTGTACTACCCATATCATCAATATGAATCAAGCAGGAGTAGGGTTTTACCTCCATCGAGAGGGCCCGAACCTGGGTAAAAACATCGTGTCCCTTGTCTCCTATTACCATCCGCCTAGACGCACAGTTCGGGACCCCCTACCCAAGATCCGCCGGTTTTGACACCGACACACACCTTCCGCGATTCTCCCGGTCGGAGTCCCTGTTCGCCGCAGGCGTGGCCGGAGGCAGCAGCAGCAACAAGTCCATCTACAACGTTGACCCATCCATGTTCTGGATTCCAAGTGAGAACCAACCGCCACTGCGTAACTAACTCTAAGTCTTGGCAATATTTTTGGGTTGCCTCAATCCTGTCTATTGAATCTTGTTTGGGTGGCTGATATAGGGGCGCCAGTTACAGCGTGACTTGCACTGATCTCGTTTTGGAGGGTTGGTGGTCTTCGTGTTTTCCCCGGCCCTCGCGTTTATCAACAGGAAGTCAGGACATGTTGTTTCCTGGTATGATTCCGCCTTTTTTTCCTCCTACATATGTGCTCATGGGAGGAGGTGGGGTTTGGCAGAGTAATCGTCCGCCGAGGGAATCGTTAAGAGCATCTCTAACAGCCGCCCAATGCGCGGCGCGCTAAAAATGTGTTTGCAGCGCGCCCGATCGCGTGTTTTGGTGCGGCGGAGAGCTCTGGCTAGAGAAACCGCTGTAAATTTTAGCGCACGCACGTAGCTCCAGCAGGTGCGCTAAAATGCAGCGCGCGCGCTCTTGCACAAACAACGTATGTGCTTCAAACACAAGTAAAAAGATTAAACACAAACAAAATAAATCAACAAAAATAGTTCAATTTCTTTATTACAACTCAAACAAATAGCTTATCTTTCAATACAACAAATAGTTCAACAATACAACATGAAACGCACAAATCATGATGCTCTTTGTCGGCCATTCCATGCCAACCACTCCTCAATGAATTCCTTCTGAAGATCATCATGCGTTTCGGCACATCGAATGGCATGATAGGAGGCAACAAAACGGGCCACCCTCTGAGCCCTCCGCCGCACTCACACGGGATGTCCCAAGAGCTCATAGTGAGAGTAGTCTAAATCTTGGCCACACTCATTCTCGATGATAGAGTAGTCTAAATCTTGGCCACGCTCATTCTCGATGATCATGTTGTGCATGATCACACAAGCGTGCATGATGTACCAAAGCATCTTTTGATCCCAAAATCTAGTCGGTCCTCTCACAATAGCAAATTGGGCTTGCAAAATCCCAAAAGCTCTCTCCACATCTTTTCTAGCCGCCACCTAAGCATTGTGGAAATCAAGATTTTTCTTAGCTTCCGGTTTTTTCAACGGCTTCACAATTTTCTGCCACTTTGGGTAGATGCCATCCGCAAGATAGTAGTCATAGTTGTATGTACGACCATCTGCTACAAACTACACCGTTGGCAGTTCACCATTTGCAATCTTATTCATTAGTGGTGACCGGTTGACAATGTTGATGTCATTCAAAGATCCAGACATTCCAAAAAAAGCATGGTAAATCCATGTCTCTTGATCAGCCACCGCTTCAAGGATTATAGTGAAAACCTTTTTTGGCCGTGGAATTGCCCATGCCGTGCCTTAGGACAATTCTTCCAACTCCAATGCATCCAATCTATTGAGCCAAGCATAACTGTGAAGCCACGAGCTTTGTTCATCTCCAATAGCCTTGCGGAGTCTTTAGCACTGGGAGATCTCAAATACTCCTGGCCAAACACTTGCACAATTCCGACCGCGAAGCACTTGACACACATGATGGCTTGACTCTCACCCATGGCCAGGTGATCATCAACTAGGTCAGCGGGGATACGGTATGCCAACATATGCAAAGCAGTTGTCACCTTCTCAAAGGTGCTATGCCCGAGCTCTTCAAGGCATTCCTACTTTGTTGAAAAAATCGGTCATGGCTCGCTAGTTTCTCTGCAATGCGCCTGAACAACTCGGTGATCATCCTAAACCGGCACCGGAAGTACAACTCGGGGTACATGGGATTATTCGCAAAATAGTGCCTGATCAATCTGTTATGGGCATCAATCATATCCCTCCAAATTTTCTTCCGACCAATAACCGAACCACAGTGCTTCGGTTTTTTATTGATGTGCATAGCTAGGATCATTGCAAGATCCTCCTCCTCTTCCATATTAAATTCTTCTTCAGAAGAATCATATGACGAACTCATCTACAATGTTCAATTTAAACTAGGCTATAAAAACTACAGACAACATGCACCAAATTCATGTAAAAAATGTGAAGTTGACGCAATACATACATTGCGGGCGTTTTGTCGAACACCTTGCGGGCGCCGAGCGGCAGTGGGCAGCCGGGCGCTGTTTGTCGAAGGACTGCCGCGCGCGAGGGGCGGCGGTGACTAGAGGGAGACGGAGGAAGCAGCGACGGCGCGGGGATAGGCCGGGGAAGTGCCGGAATGGTCGGAAGAAATGGGATGGCGCGGGCGGTGGCGGCGCCAGCGGCTGAATGGGGTAGGTGGAGTTGCGAGCGGGCGCTCGAGTGTCCAATGCGCGGGAGCGACCGCAACAAATAAACAACACGTGATGGCGTTTCGTCCCGCACGCACGGTTTTTGCGCCCCCACTGGAGCGCCCGGAGCAGTAGCGCATGCGCAAAAAACACTAATTTTTCAGTGCGACGCTTATATAGCGCGTCTGTTGGAGATGCTCTAAACGCACTCTTGCTTACGGTAAGTGTAATATGGACAGCGAGATGAAATTAAGTATCTCTAATCGTGAGGCTGTAATTGATCGGGGTTGTTATGTGTAGATTAGACCTAGTGCATTTTGCGACAAATATGTTTGCTTGTTTAACAGTACTCCCTCTATTCCAAAATATAGTGCGCCCGCGCTTCCTGAGGTTCAACTTTAACCATAAATTTAACCAACGAGACCGACTGCGGCTGGAGAAAAAAGTTAT
This sequence comes from Aegilops speltoides, assembly GCA_021437245.1. NCBI lineage: Eukaryota > Viridiplantae > Streptophyta > Magnoliopsida > Poales > Poaceae > Aegilops > Aegilops speltoides. Next base: position 317,046,798 of record CM038145.1, on the reverse strand, counting down.
ATGTCGGGGTCCGGACGCGTATCCGCGGCCCCGGGCACCTATGGGGCACTCTGGGGGCCCCTTCTGGTTCGGCGGGGGGAGCGAGGGTCGCGCGCAGAGCGGATCAAGGTCGAGCACGCGCGGGGAGACGGGCGATCTTTACCCAGCTTCGGGCTTTCTCGAGAGATAACACCCTACCGCCGCTCGAAGTTGTTATTGAATCTAGCTCGAGTGTGCGAGCATATGGTGGTGTTGCGGTGTCGAATGAATCAACCCCCACGTGCGCATGGGCCTCCCTTTATAGTCTCAAGGGGTACCCACAGGTGGCAGCGAGGGAAGCGGGGTAGAAACGTAAAAGCGTGGGTTGGTACAACAAGTGACAACAAAGCCCTACCTAACTCGACGGCAGGGACAAGGGCATTAAATGCCCGTCCGCCGCCTAACAAGGCAAGTGGAGGACTGTTAGGTGAGCCTCCGGTGCCACGACGGTGCCTCTGTCAGCTCCGTTTGCCACCTCGCTCTGCATGGTTGTGTAGTATCCCGCCACGTGTTCTTGGGGCGGCCTGGTGATGACGCGTCACAGGGTGCGCTGGAGTTGGGTAGCAGCCTCGTCGCGGCAAGTGCTTTGTCGCGGTCCCTTTGTCGTGCCGGTAGGCTTGCCGGCCACTGGAACTTGCCGGGGCGCGCGGGGCGCCGCGGCAAGTTTTCTGGTGATGCGATGGTTAGCCCTCCCGGCAAGCTTCTCTTGCCGGGTCCTTCGTTTTCTGGGCTGGTGCTTTGTTCTTGAATGGCAGTGATAAGGAGTGGTGGGGAGCCTTGCCGGGCGTCGGGCGAGCCTTGCCGTGGGGTGCTACGACCGCCCGTGCACAAGTTCGGGGTACTAAGGTGCCCCCCTACTTTAGTACACCGACAGGAGCCCCCGGGCCTGGGCCAGACACGGTGCCGAGCGTTGTTGGGCCAGGCCCAAGATAAAGCACGGCACACGTGGCGGGGTTCAAGACAAAGAACAGTTCGCGACCCATCAGGCCCTCCCGCAACGGCATGCGTCGATTGCGGCGTAGTGGGAGGCATGGGCGGAGCATGCGGTCTTTAGGGTATCCACCCCCATGATCGTGGTGCAGGGTGAGGTCACTTCACCCGTCGCTCTGGCCCCGCTTTTTCGCCATGCGGCCCTCATGCATGGGGGGTCGTGGGCGGCGAAGGTGGGAGACCGAGCCGTCACGGGCGGGGACGGCGAGTCGGCCCCGCTCCTCTGCCCTCCTTGCTTCCCGATTGGCCGGGCAGGGCGGTTGAGCCCCCGCCTCGCCCTTTAAAAGGGGCGGAAGGGGAACACCATGGTCTCACACTTCCTCTTCTCCCTTCGTCTTCAGCTTCCATTCTTCTTTCTGCCATGGAAGGAGGAAACCCTGGTTCTTCAACGGTGGCAGCGAGGGTCGCCTCCAGGCAGCGCACTTCTCCCTATCCCGCACCTGTGGTGGCGGAGCCGGCCACGAGGGGGAGAGGGAGGGGGCGAGGCCGCGGACGAGGCCGAGGGCGTGGTCGAGGCGGTCGGGGGAGAGGCGGCCAGGGCGATGTGCCTCCCGCCTTCGCCGGGCGTGCTCTTTCTCGAGGCGGTCCATACCGAGACGATCCTCGGGAGTTCTTCATCAAGCTGCGCCAGCGCCTGCCGCCGCCTCCGGCTGCCGGCCCCGTTCGCGAGCGCGATGGAACCGAATCCGCCCGAGGTGATGGAGTTGCGCATGAGGGGTTGCGGGATCAGCGGCACTCGGGTGAGTGTCGTGTCCCCAGCCCCCGGCGTGATGTACTTCGACCGAGGGTGGAAGACGTCGCCCGCATCCACAGCTTGACGGCGGGGTTTACCCTCCATTTCAAGTTAATGGAGGGCGACCTTTCGCCGCCAAGGTCTTCGGGACTCGAGACCGGGCGAGATGTCTGTGTGGACAGCTCCTCCGAGAAGGAAGGTCCCTCCTCGAGCGAGAGTGACGAGGAGGGGAGCGACACGACGACGACGAGATGGCGGGTCCGACTAGGCGCTTGGACGCTGCTCAAGGCCACCGGCGACCCCATCATCCGGTCGCCGCCTTCAACTCCCCGGGCCGCCTCCTTGGGCGGCTGGCGAGGAGGCTGCGGAAGAGGAAGAGGGTGGCGGCAAGGTCGTCAATCGGAGTACGAGGCGAGGAGCCCTTGTCGGCCAGGCCGACGCCCCACCACCTCGCCTTCAAGCCTCGCCTCGCCGCCTCTGCCTCCGCCAAGCTCCCGCCGCCCCGGAAGTTCTCTTGGTGTCTTCGCGCCTGTAGCTCTCCTAGGCGCCTTTGCCCTTCCCGTGAGCTTCTCTGCCGGGACTCCTTGACCTACCTCCTGAACTCCCGAATGCACAAACAGAGAGGGATTACGGGCATCTTATCTTTCAATTTGTAAGCCTTCAGGCCTTAGTCGTATTTAAAATATGTAATCCTCTTCTATCATGTTTTTCATCCTCCATGGACTTGTATTAAACTGGGATGTTTTTAATGAAAAGAGGGGAACGCTTGTCGGACAGAGTCCTTTACTTGATTTCGTGCCTTGTATGCTCCTATCCTACGCTTTCGGGGAACTTGTCGGCGCGAACACGCTTGCTGAGTGCGGGACATCAGCAGCCCGCTGGCGGTGTTGCTTCCGGCAAGCGACCTTGCCGGGCCAGTTGCAGCGCACTTGTGTTTGTTGAGCGGACTCGGAAACAAACCAAGGGCGCAACCGGGCCGCGACTCGGCTCCTCCGCGCATGGGTTTTACAAGGCACGCTCGTTCAAGGACGCAGTCTCGCCTTCCCCGGTCCAAAAGAGGGTGCATGACGAGGGATGAAAAAAACTTATCTGACTCCACAATCCCCCGACGACATTAGCTTGTCGGGGAGGAACCTTGGCCTTCGCAGCTTTTGGTAGCCCTGGCTCCGCCGAGACCCAGACGCTGGCGTGCTTTCTTTGGCCCTTGTCGCTAACGCCGCGGCCGCCGGGGGCCCTGGTCCGTTTGCGAAGGGTTTCTGGTACTTGCAGCCCTCAGCGAAGTTGGCTTGTCGGGGCCAGGGCACTCTTCTGGTTTCCCCTTGTTGCTGCAATTATAGCCGTGGAGACAGCTGAGATAGAGCTGCAACAATCTCACTGTCTATATATATATATACATTCATATTTGTGTGACTTCGCAAAACGATGCCGTGCCTTGCCCTTCATACGTTCATACTCTACGCTGCTAGGGAACTTGCCGGTGCTAACACACTTGCTGAGTATGGAACATCAGCAGCCTACTGGCGGTGTTCTCTCCGGCAAGAAACCTCCTCAGGCCAGCTGCAGTGCACTCGATTTATTGAGCGGACTCGGAAACAAATCGAGGACACAACTTTGCCGTGAGTTGGCTCCTTTGCGCACAAGTTTCTCATACGAAGGGCGCCTTACGGCAAGGCTTGCTACGTCACGCCCTCTGCCTGTTATATCCTTTGTGCGTTTTCCCCACGCTTCTAGGGAACTTGCCGCTTAACACACTTATCGAGCACGGGACAACAGTAGCCTGCTGGCGGTGTTGTTTCCGGCAAGAAACCTTCTCGGGCCAGTTGCAGTGCACTTGCGTTGTTGAGCGGGCTCGGAAACAAAGCAAGGACGCAACTTAACCACGAGTTGGCCCCTTCTGCGTGCAGGCATCGTATACAAAGGGCGAACATGCAAAGGGGCATAATATAAAAGGAACATGGAGCTAACGGGCGACATGTACAAAAACTCGGATGACTTAGCTTTTTTTTTAAACGTCCCGCTGAGGTCGCATTTCTTCCCCGATCCTTTCCCCTTGTATGTTCTTGTCCCTACGCTGCCAGGGAATCCACTGGCGCAAACATGCTTGCTGAGCGTGTTGCCTCCGGCGGGGAGAACTTGTCGGGCTGGTTGCGGCGTGCTTTTATCATCGAGCGGACTCAAGATGAATCGACGGTGCAACTCAACCACGATTCGCTTCGCGCCTGTGTTCTCGCATACAAGGTATGGATTTTCAGGGGATGCAACCCAAAAGTTCGAAGCTTGGCATCTTTCTCTGCCCTACTGGCCGGTGGACTGGTTGGCGGAGCTCGTTGGCGCATCCTCGATGACAGCACGGCGCTCCGGGGAGGTACGCCTGTCGGAGTGTGCACCAGAGCCGAAGCCATCCTTGCCGGGCTTAGTCTTTGGTAGGTCTATCTTTGCTTTCTTCGCACTTGCCGGTGGAGCTCGATGGCGCGTCCTCGACGGAAACGCAGCGCTCCGGGGAGCTGCGTCTGCCGGGATGAGCACCAGAGCCATCGTCCTTGCCGGACTTGGTCTTCTTCTTCCCCCGGGGAGCTTCAGCGGCAAGTGGCTCGCTCGCCGCAGCAACCGCTTCCCCAGTATATCTTGTCGGCGCAGATGAGTGCATCCTTCTTGTCGCTTTGGATAGAAATGACGCCATCGGGCCAGCATCTTGAGCACATTGTATGCGTGGTGAGAGGCCGCCATGAACTTGGCGAAAAGGGTCGGCCAAGTATCCCGCTGTAGGGCAAAGGATATCAGCCATGTCGAATGTGACCCTCTCAGATCCTGAAGTTCAGCTCACGCCGAACGCCACCGCAATGTGATCTTCCCTTAGGCTGGCTCCTTCCGGATTTATTCCTTGAAGGTGCCGCCTCTTCAAGCTCGCCGTCGGGATCCGGAGCTTCTTGAGCACCGCGAGGAAATCAAATTCAGGCCGGCCCCGCCGTCAACCAACATCTTCATGACCTTGAGGTTGCGAATCGTTGGTGAGACCAACATCGGCAAGCACCCGACCGCGGTGATGCGGTCAGGGTGATCCTCAACGTCGAAGATGAGGGGCGTGCTGGACCACTTCAGAGGCCTGCGCGCCTCGATGGACGGCTCCACTGCATTCACCTCTCGCACCCACTGTTTGAGTTGGCGGTGCGAGGTGTGCGAGGAGGCGCCGCCGACGCACAATACCTCTGCCGCTTCGAAACTCTTGATCCTCGCCTCATCTTCCTCCATCTCATCATCTTCATCTTCCTCCTCTTCCTTGTCGCGGCCACGGGGGGGCCTGTCTCCTTGCCGCATCTTGGCTTTGCCGCGGCCCCCTCCCGGCGGGAGGCTTGCCGATCCTCCGCCACCTCCCCTGGGCTCTCTCCTTATCGCGGCCAGATTCAGCTTTCTGCAGCTCCGCCATCAGCTCTACTTTTTTGCAGGTTTGGAGGTCATGGCCTTTGGTGCGGTGGATCTTGCAATAGCGCTTGCCGGAACCGTCCTGCTTGTCGGCGACCGCTACAGCCTCGCCGGAGTCGTCAGCCTTGGCTTTGTCGGAGCCGCCTCCGTTGCCGGAATGCTCAACAGCTAGCACATCCTTAGCTCCTCTTCCTATTGTTCCGCCTCCGGTTCCTCCTTGCCGGGGCAGCGTCTTCGCTGTCAGATCCTTCTGCTCCGGCGACCTCTCCGGGGATTTTCTGCCCCTCTTCAGCCCGTGCACACTTGTCGGCAAGAGCGTAGAGCTCACTAACATCTCGAATCTTTATCATCGCCATCTCCTCCCTCATCCTGCGGTTGCGCACGTTCTGATGAAACGCGCTGATAACCGCGGCAGGGTAGACGTCGGGGATGTTGCGCTGCACCTGACTGAATCTTTGTATATACTTGCGCAGGGCTCCTCCTTCGGACGAGTAAATGGAGGTCACTTTCACAGCCATGAGGTTTGTGGCACCGTGAAGGCGCCGACAAACTGATGACACAGGTCCGCCCATGAAGAGATGGAGCCGTCCGGCAAGTGCATGAGCCAGGATCTGACGTTGGGCTTGAGTACCAGCGGGAAGTAGTTGGCGAGGATCTTCTCGTCGCGCCCTCCGGCAGCCTGCACCGCGATGGTGTAGATGTTGAGGAACTCCGACGGGTGTATCCTGCCATCATACTTCTCGGGCACATCAGGCTTGAAGTTTTTAGTTTTGGGCCACTGGACTTGCCGCAACTCGCGAGTGAACGCAGGGCAACCTGCCGCATACGGCAAGTCGCTCGTTCTCCGGTGCGGCGCTGCGACACATGCGTGCCGCGCGCTGGTCGATTGACGCCGCGCTTTCTCCGGTGCTCGGCGCGAAAAGGAAGCGTTTTCGTGTTGCCGTTTGGAGAACGTGGCGCTGATCCCGCGAAGTTCGTGGATCCGGCGACGCGTGGAGTTCGCGCTGGTTGGTCCGGCGAGCCGGGCGATCTTGGCTCGTGGACTGGAGCGCGCGAAGCGGTACCCAGCCGTCCTGCTGGCGCCGCCCCGCGCCGAGGCGTTTTGTCGGGCCCTCGACGCGCTCGGTCGCCGGGTTTGTCGCCATTGGCGGCCGACGAGGCTGTGTATGGCTATCCTCCGCCGCCGATCTTGTGTGGCGCCGAGGAAGTCTAGAAGCAGCCGGGCTCGCCGGCGCTTCCTCTGCAGCTTTGGCAGCGGTGGTGATGGGCGGCGCGAGGAGCGAGACGTGCTCGGACTCCCAATCGGGTTGGGAGGAGCAACACCGCCCAGCGACCGTGCTTCACTCGCACCGCATGCGTTCGTGCATGCTGCCCGCGAGTGTCCTGCGACCCACCGGCTTGGCCTTGTTCCAACGCGAGCACGGTGCTCGGAGCACCGGGGCGTCGTTGGCCTTGAACTTCTTGGGACGGGCGCGGCGTCTGCACCGTCGCCGACGCTTGCGGGGCCTTGTTCTTGGATCTGGTGACGACACGAGACCCACCGGCGGCACCCACTGCCCCGCCGGCGTCCACCCCACCGCGTGCTTGCTCCGGCGGTGGCGGTAGAGTTGACGCAGATGGAACGGCCACCTCCGAAGGCTTCTTCTTCGGTGGCATGTTGATGATGACGCTGACGTAGTGCGCGTAGAAACCGGATCAGATGCTCACGACCTCGACGCCCCCTACCTGGCGCGCCAAAGATGTCGGGGTCCGGACGCGTATCCGCGGCCCCGGGCACCTATGGGGCACTCTGGGGGCCCCTTCTGGTTCGGCGGGGGGAGCGAGGGTCGCGCGCAGAGCGGATCAAGGTCGAGCACGCGCGGGGAGACGGGCGATCTTTACCCAGCTTCGGGGCTCTCCGGAGAGATAACACCCCTACTGCTGCTCTGAGTTGTTATTGAATCTAGCTCGAGTGTGCGAGCATATGGTGGTGTTGCGGGTGTCGAATGAACCGAACCCCCACGCGCGCATGGGCCTCCCTTTTATAGTCTCAAGGGGTACCCACAGTGGCAGCGAGGAAGCGGGGTAGAAACGTAAAGCGAGGGTTGGTACAACAAGGTGCAACAAAGGTTCCCTACCTAACTCGACGGCAGGGACAAGGGCATTAAATGCCCGTCCGTCGCCTAACAAAGGCAAGTGGAGGACCGTTAGGTGAGCCTCCGGTGCCACGACGGTGCCTCTGTCAGCTCCGTTTGCCACCTCGCTCTGCATGGTTGCGTAGTATCCCGCCACGTGTTCTTGGGGCGGCCTGGTGATGACGCGTCACAGGGTGCGCTGGAGTTGGGTAGCAGCCTTGCCGCGGCAAGTGCTTTGTCGCGGTCCCTTTGTCGTGCCGGTAAGCTTGCCGGCCACTGGAACATGCCGGGGCGCGCGGGGCGCCGCGGCAAGTTTTCTGGTGATGCGATGGTTATTCTCCCGCAAGCTTCTCTTGCCGGGTCCTTCGCTTTCTGGCTGGTGCTTTGTTCTTGAATGGCGGTGATAAGGAGTGGTGGGGAGTTTTGCGGGCGTCAAGCGAGCCTTGCCGTGGGGTGCTACGACCGCCCGTGCACAAGTTCGGGGTACTAAGGTGCCCCCCTACTTTAGTACACCGACATTATATAATTGAAAACTTCTTTTGAATACGAATTCACTGATATACTTTTTGCTTCCGCCGCAGTCGATATCATTGGTTAAATTTATGATTAAAGTTGAAGCACGGGAATGAAAAAACACTATATTTTGGAACGAAGTTTGCTACAGCTACATGCTGTTTCTATGGAGATGAGTTGGAGACCTAGGATTCATCATGATTTGGGTCCCACGACTAATTTTATGGTGAGAACATCAATGAGATTAGGCCATGCAATCGTGTAACTTGCCTCCGTAGTGGGATTCTCGTAAGTCTAGCATTTTTGGAGAACAGAGGGAGTAGTAGAGATGAGCGTTGCACTGAAATCAGTTTCACTATAAAACAAAGAGATTTTTACATTTGTGCCCCTGGTTCCTTAGTTGTACTCATTCATCCCCACGCTCTTAAAATTTGCTCACTTCCCCCACTCCCTTGGCTGAAACTCTCACACATGGGCAAACTGAATGTTGTTGTCGGGTCAATGGCTTGACTGTTAACTCTGACTAGTGGGGCCGCGTAGGCGTGCATGTAACTGATTGCGGTCGTGGGGTAGCACGTGTGCATGGAACATGCTAGAAACGTCCCATCGTATAAGAGGGGGAACGACCTCGTCCCTACCATTTCCCCCCAAATCCCCTCCCTGCCGCATCGTCTCCCTCTCCCCTACCACGTCATCTCGCTCTCCTCCACCGCACTGCCTTGCTCTCTCCCACCGCATCCTCTTCCTCACCTTCATCGCCTCCCTCATACCAATGGCGGACGCTCGTGGTGATGCTAGGCAGCGGTCGGAGATTTACAGGGCGCGGTGACCGCGACAGATGCAATGCAGGACGTTGGCGGCGTCCATGGTGGTGCGGGGTAACTCGCAACCGCTGTCATGGCTGCGGATGTGGAGAAGGAGGTGGCGGGCTCTGCCTCAGCGCTGCCGGAGCTGAAGGTGACGGCGTCGAACGGCGCAGTCCATCCAGATGCGCAGCCTGCAAGGCGAAGGTGGTACATGAGGTACTTCCATTTGCTTGTACCCTAGTTGCAATATTTAGATGGGTTGTAGAGTTAGTTTCATTGGTTGGATTGTGATTGGTAGGGTAGTACAGATGGTTAGAGTAGTTGGTTTGAGGGATGGGGTTTTCTGTATGGGGGGATGAGGGTTTTTTGTATGGGAGTTTTTAGGATTACATTCGTTGCAAAAATGCTAGACAGATCTTAATGAGAGATAGAGATCTCTGTGCTTAAATGCCACACGTGATTATTAGATTTGTTTTTGAATGCTACACAGATTGGGGTTTTGAATGCTACAGACATGTATGCTTAGATTTGCTTTTGAATGCTACACAGATTGGCGTTTTGAATGTCATCTGCCCAAATGGAATGCATTAATTTTGATGTACCTACCAGTTGATTAAGAACTTACTTGATTCATAAATTTGTCCATAATATGTACTTATGTTAGCTTTGTTGTTCAATGTGTGTGCATGGCAATGGAAAATGCAAACAGGATCATAGTATGGATAATATGATCAATGTGTCATGTGTGCATATCTAAATTATCAGTTGGCTTCTGTATTTACTAGTAATGGATGTAGTTATATATTCAGGAGGATGATTCAGTGGGGAATAAGAGGAAGCTGGGTCTTACTGGGTTCGACCCGTATGATCCAGAGTATAGTGACGACGAAGAATATGAGGTAAGCCTACTTGAAATTTAGATTGTTCATTTAGTTCCTTTGACATGGTGTATATGAATCTATAATGTATTAATGTAATTCATTCATGTGTGCAATAAGATTCTGGAGAAGATGTGTACAACGGTAACATCGTGTCCTTCACAGCGAAGGAGGTGGAGAAGATCAAGGCCAAGGGAGTTGCTTCCTTCTACAACCGCAAGATCAAGAAGTGGCACTGCCACTACTGCACCACCAAGCCACAGCCAAAGGATGGCCGCTTCGATCACCTTGTGTCTCATGCAGAGGATGTAGCGATTCGCGGGAAGGACTACAAGATCAGGGGGCAGCATGCTGCCCTCGCAAAGGCCCTGACTCCGGTGTGATGTGATGATGTGATGATGTTTTATATTTTACTTTTGGTAAACTGAATGTGACTGTTTGGTAAACGTTGTGTCATGGTATCTAAACTTTGTGTGTGATCTATAGTACTAATGTATTATGCTATCTATATTTGTCTGTCCTTAAATTTGCCTGTGGTCTATGGTATGTTATTTTTAGATGTTGTGAGCTATAAGTTTAGGTGCTGCAATGATCACACATGCTGCTTCAGTGTTGTTTCACTGATCAGACATGCTGCAAAGAATAAGCAAAAAGAGCAAATAGACCATCATTTGATCAAATATTCCAATAACAGAGCAAAAAACAACATTTGAATGAAGATAGTCCATCATTTGATCAAGTATTTCAATAACAGATCAAATATTCCAATAAAAGATCAAATATTCTAATTTGAATTTGAGGCAAAATTTGAATTTGAACCACCACTTGAAGTCCATTGCCATGTGGTGTGATGTTGCAAAGTTTGCTGAATTATTATAAACATTAGGTGACCAATCTAATCTCTTTTGCGTGTAAAACTTATAGTCATGAGAAATATGCTCCAAATGAGCTCCATCTGTAATCAAGTTTTTTTGGACCTACTCCAAATGAGCCAAATATTTTTTTATTAACACCTATTCAATCTATATAGTGTAGATTCGAAGTCTCACTATTTATTGAATTAATCTTCATATTTTTACATTTTGTTTTTGAAAAAATATGCTTGAATAGGAAACCATAAAAAACACGTTTAAAATATGAAAATGGAAAACTAAGTTCAGATCCTTCTTATTCACTTTGAAATCAAGCTTGGGTGAATTTTTTAATTTTTTTAATTTTTCAAAAAACCTAAGGGAACCCTACCTCCTCTCCTTGAACTCTCTGCAATGTTCTACGTGATAGCTCATATATGTGAAGGTTTTTTCATGAGAATGTCCATAGACCAAGTTTATGATTTTTAGTTGGTAACATGTCACATAAGACAACATTGTGCGCATGTTTTATATATTTTTTATTTTTTAAAATTAATGGTGCTCATTTGACCTCGATCGTGCCACCTAGTTTTTTTTTAAATTTCCGTATACCAAGTTTAGTATTTTTCCTCGTTAGTGTGTCTTATAAAATGACGAACGGCGAAGGTTTCATATTTTTTCTATTTGTTTAAAATTAGTTATACTCAGTCAAAGCCTAGATAACCCCGTTGACCAGCTCCAAACCCCTCTAAACCCTGCGGGGTTTTGCCTAACCCTAGCTCTAAACATCAGCCATCCAATCATACACTAGCGCCAAGTGACAACCCTCAGATGTGGTCTTCTAGAAGGGCTGGCTGCGTGCAGGCTCCGCGCCGTTGGATCAGATGGACGGCTCCGTATTGTTGGATCGTGGGGCGATCCGCGAGCTATTCTCCTATTGGTTGTGCTCGCCCACCATTGAGTCTGCGAAAAAAACGTAGTTATTGGGCCCATAGTGAAACCAAGCTCTGGTTGGGCCATTGCATTGGCTCTGTTTTTATTTGCTTGACCCTTGTTTTGATTGCACCTACAGAGATTGAGTTCTTGATGCCTGATGACCCACAAGTATAGGGGATCTATCGTAGTTCTTTCGATAAGTAAGAGTGTCGAACCCAACGAGGAGCGTATGGAAATGATAAGCGGTTTTCAAAGAAGGTATTCTCTGCAAGTCTCAAATAAGTGGTAACAGATAGTTTTGTGATAAGATAAATTGTAACGAGCAACAAGTAACAAAAGTAAATAAAGTGCAGCAAGGTGGCCCAATCCTTTTTGTAGCAAAGGACAAGCCCGACAAACTCTTATAATAGGAAAAGCGCCCCGAGGACACATGTGAATATCGCAAGTTAGTTTTCATCACGCTCATATGATTCGCGTTCGTACTTTGATAATTTGATATGTGGGTGGACGGTGCTTGGGTGTTGTTCTTACTTGAACAAACATCCCACTTATGATTAACCTCTATTGCAAGCATCTGCAACTACAACAAAAGTATTAAGGTAAACCTAACCATAGCATGAAACATATGGATCCAAATCAGCCCTTACGAAGCAACGATAAACTTGGGTTTAAGCTTCATCACTCTAGCAACCCATCATCTACTTATTACTTCTCAATGCCTTCCTCTAGGCCCAAATAATGGTGAAGTGTTATGTAGTCGACGTTCACATAACACCACTAGAGGTTAGACAACATACATCTTATCAAAATATCAAACGAATACCAAATTCACATGACTACTAATAGCAAGACTTCTCCCTTGTCCTCAGGAACAAACGTAACTACTCAAAAAGCATATTCATGTTCATAATCAGAGGGGTAATAATGTGCATAAAGGATCTGAACATATGATCTTCCACCAAATAAACCAACTAGCATCAAATACAGGGAGTAATCAACACTACTAGCAACCTACTAGTCCCGGACTTGGAGACAAGAATTGGATACAAGAGATGAACTAGGGTTTGGAGATGAGATGGTGCTGGTGAAGATGTTGATGGAGATTGCCCTCTCCTGATGAGAGAAGCGTTGGTGATGACGATGGTGATGATTTCCTCCTCCGAGGGAAGTGTCCCCGCGAACAGCTCTCACGGAGCCCTAGATTGGTTCCATGAGGTTCCGCCTCGTGGCGTGAGTCTCGTCCCGAAAGGTTGCTTATTATTTTTTCTCATCGAAAGACTTCATATAGGAGAAGATGGGCGTCGGAGAGCCACCAGTGAAGGAAATATGCCCTAGAGGCAATAATAAAGTTATTATTTATTTCCTTATTTCATGATAAAAGTTTATCATTCATGCTAGAATTGTATTAACCGGAAACATGATACATGTGTGAATGCATAGACAAAACAATATGTCACTAGTATGCCTCTACTAGACTAGCTTGTTAATCAAAGATGGTTATGTTTCCCACCATGAACAAAGAGTTGTTATTTGATTAACAAGGTCACATCATTAGTAGAATGATCTGATTGACATGACCCATTCCTTAGCTTAGCACACGATCGCTTAGTATGTTGCTACCGCTTTTATCCATAACTTATACATGTTCCTCGTAACTATGAGATTATGCAACTCCGCTCACCGGAGGAACACTTTGGTACTACCAAACGTCCACAACGTAATCGGGTGATTATAAAGGAGTACTACAGTGTCTCCAAAGGCGTATGTTGGGTTGGCGATTTCGAGATTAGGTTTTGTCACTCCGATTGTCTGAGAGGTATCTCTGGGCCCTCTCGGTAATACACATCACTCAAGCCTTGCAAGCACTACAACTAATGAGTTAGTTGTGAGATGATGTATTACGGAACGAGTAAAGAGACTTGCCGTAACGAGATTGAACTAGGTATTGATACCGACGATCAATCTCGCAAGTAACATACCGATGACAAAGGAACAACGATGTTGTTATGCGGTCCGACCGATAAAGATCTTCGAGAATATGTAGGAACCAATATGGGCATCCAGGTCCCGCTGTTGGTTATTGACCGTGAATAGTTCTAGGTCATGTCTACATTGTTCTCGAACCGTAGGGTCCGCACGCTTAAGGTTTCGATGATGCTTATTATGAGTTTATGTGTTTTGATGTACCAAGGAGTTCGAGTCCCGGATGTGATCACGGACATGACGAGGAGTCTCAAATGGTCGAGACATAAAGATTGATATATTGAAGCCTATGTTTGGAGTTCGAATGGTTCCGGCGAAACGGAATTTACCGAGTACCGGAGGTTACCGAAACCCCGGGGTAAATGGGCCTCGGTGGGCCTTGAGGGAGAAGAGGAGGGCCGGCCAGAGGTGGTCACGCCCCTCTCCCCCCAGTCCGAATAGGACAGGAGGGGGCGGCCCTCTCCTCTCCCCCTCCCCCAATCCTATTCCAACTAGGAAGGGGGGAGTCCTACTCCTGTGGGAGTAGGACTCCTCCCGCCGCCTAGCTAGGCCGGCCGGCCTCCCCCTCCCTCCTTTATATACGGGGCAGGGGGCACCCTAGGACACACAAGTTGATCTACGGATCGTTCCTTAGCCGTGTGCGGTGCCCCCTCCACCATATTCCACCTCGGTTATACCGTCGCTGCTTAGGCGAAGCCTCGCGCCGGTGAAACATCAAGATCGCCACCACGCCGTCGTCCGACGGAACTCTCCTCGACACTCGGCTGGATCGAGTACGAGGGACGCCATCGAGCTGTACGTGTGTCAAGAACTCGGGGCGCCGAGTAACGGCGCCGGATCGGTCGGATCGCGAGGAGAACGTCGACTACTTCCTCTACGCCAGATCGCTTCGCTTGGTCTACGAGGGTACGTAGACAACACTCTCCCCTCTCGCTATACATCACCATGATCTTGCGTGTGCGTGGGAAAATTTTTGAAATTACTACGCTCCCCAACAAAGGCATCCGAGCCTAGGTTTTTCTATGGTTTGATGTTTTGCACGAGTAGAACACAAGTGAGTTGTGGGCGATACAAGTCATACTACCTACCAGCATGTCATACTTTGGTTCAGCGGTATTGTGAGATGAAGCGCCTGACCGACATTACGCCAGACGCTTACGCGAGACTGGTTTCACCGCCACGAGCACTCGCTGCTTAAAGGTGACCGGTGGGTGCTGTCTCTCTCACTTTAGTTGAACTGAGTGTGGCTACGCCCGTCCTTGTGAAGGTTAAACGGAGTCTATTTGACAAACTATCGCTGTGGTTTTGATGCGAGGTAAGAACGGTTCTTGCTAAAGCCCGTAGCAGCCACGTAAAATTTGCAACAACAAAGTAGAGGACGCCTAACTTGTTTTTGCAGGCATGTTGTGATGTGATATGGTCAAGACGTGATGCTATATTTTATTGTATGAGATGATCATGTTTTGTAACCGGTTATCGGCAATCGGCTGGAGCCATATGGTTGTCGCTTATTGTATGCAATGCAATCGCTTCAGTAATGCTTTACTTTATCACTAAGCGGTAGCGATAGTCGAGAAGCATAAGTTTGGCGAGACGACAACGATGCTACGATGGAGATCAAGGTGTCGCGCCGGTGACGATGGTGATCATGGTGATGCTGCAAGATGGAGATCGTGAAGCACAAGATAATGATGACCATATCATATCACTTATATTGATTTGCATGTGATGTTTATCCTTTTATGCATCTTATCTTGCTTTGATTGACGGTAGCATTATAAGATGATCTCTCACTAAATTATCAAGAAGTGTTCTCCCGAGTATGCACCGCTGCCAAAGTTCGTCGTGCCCGCACACCACGTGATGATCGGGTGTGATAAGCTCACGTCCATCTACAACGGGTGCAAGCCAGTTTTGCACACGCAGAATACTCGGGTTATACTTGACGAGCCTAGCATATGCAGATATGGCCTCGAACACGGAGACCGAAAGGTCGAGCGTGAATCATATAGTAGATATGATCAACATAAGATGTTCACCATTGAAAACTACTCCATTTCACGTGATGATCGGTTATGGTTTAGTTGATTTGGATCACGTGATCACTTAGATGACTAGAGAGATGTTTTTCTAAGTGGGAGTTCTTAAGTAATATGATTAATCGAACTTAAATTTATCATGAACTTAGTACCGATAGTATCTTGCTTGTTTATGTTTGATTGTAGATAGATGGCTCGTCTTTGTTGTTCCGTTGAATTTTAATGCTCCTTGAGAAAGCAAAGTTGAAAGATGATGGTAGCAATTACACGGATCGGGTCCGTAATTTGAGGATCATCCTCATTGCTGCACGTAAGAGTTACGCCCCGGATGCACCGCTAGGTGCCAGCTCGCTTGCTAATGCAACCGCAGATGTTATGAACGTCTGGCGAGCAAAGTCGATGACTACTCTATAGTTCAAGTGCCATGCTTTACGGCTTAGAACCGGACTTCAACGACGTTTTGAACGTCATGGAGCATATGAGATGTTCCAGAGTTGAAGTTAATATTCCAACAGTAATGCCCGGATTGAGAGATATGAAGTCTCCAATAAGTTCTATAGCTGCAAGATGGAGGAGAATAGTTCATTAGTGAGCATATACTCGTAATGTCCGGTACTACAATCACTTGACGAATTGGGAGTTAATCTTCCGGATGATTGTGTCATTGATGTAATTCTTCAATCACGCCACCAAGCTACAAAGGCTTCGTGATGAACTATAATATGCAAGGGTTAGTAAAGACTATACCGAGCTCTTCGCAATGCTAAAGGCTGCGGAGGTAGAAATCAAGAAGGAGCATCAAGTGTTGATGGTCAATAAGACCACTAGTTTCAAGAAGAAAGGCAAAGGGAAGAAGAAGGAACTTCAAGAAGAACAGCAAGCAAGTTGTTGCCCGGAGAAGAAACCCAAGTCCGGCCCTAAACCTGAAATCGAGTGTTTTTACCGCAAGCGATCGTCATCGAAGCGGAACTGCCCCAAGTATTTGGCGGATAAGAAGGATGGCAAGGTGAACAAAGGTATATGTGATATACATGTTATTGATGTGTACCTTACTAGAGCTCGTAGTAGCACTGGTATTTGATACTTGGTTCTGCTAATATTTGCAACTCAAACAGGACTACAGATTGCTTAACTCGCAAAGGACGAGGTGACGATGCGCGTGGGAAATGGTTCCAAAGTCGATGTGATCGCAATGGCACGCTACCTCTACATCTACCTTCGGATTAGTTTTAGACCTAAATAATTGTTATTTGGTGCCTGCGTTGAGCATGAACATTATATCTGGATCTTGTTTGATGCGAGACGGTTATTCATTTAAATCGAGAATAATGGTTGTTCTATTTATATGAGTAATATCTTTTATGGTCATGCACCCTTGAGGAATGGTCTATTTTGATGAATCTCGATAGTAGTGATACACATATTCATAATGTTGAAACCAAAAGATGCAGAGTTGATAATGATAGTGCAACTTATTTGTGGCACCGCCATTTAGGTCATATCGGTGTAAAGCGCATGAAGAAACTCCATGCCGATGGACTTTTGGAGTCACTTGATTATGAATCACTTGGCACTTATGTAACCGTGCCTCATGGGCAAGATGACTAGAACACCGCTTCTCCGTACAATGGAGAGAGCAACAGATTTGTTGGAAATCATACATACGTATGTATGTGGTCCGATGAATGTTGAGGCTCATGGCGGATATCGTTATTTTCTTACCTTCACAGATGACTTAAGCAGATATGGGTATATCTACTTAATGAAACATAAGTCCAAAACGTTTGAAAAGTTCAAAGAATTTCAGAGTGAAGTTGAAAATCATCGTAACAAGAAAATTAAGTTTCTACGATCCGATCGTGGAGGTGAATATTTGAGTTACGAGTTTGGTCTACATTTGAAACAATGCGAATAGTTTCGCAACTCACGCCACCCGAACACCACAACGTAATGGTGTGTCCGAACGTCGAATCGTACTTTACTAGATATGGTACGATCTATGATGTCTCTTACAGATTTACCGCTATCGC
This sequence comes from Aegilops speltoides, assembly GCA_021437245.1. Classification (NCBI taxonomy): domain Eukaryota; kingdom Viridiplantae; phylum Streptophyta; class Magnoliopsida; order Poales; family Poaceae; genus Aegilops; species Aegilops speltoides. The sequence continues at coordinate 317,029,487 of CM038145.1, read as the reverse complement.
TTTGGGGTTATGCTCTAGAGACGGCCGCATTCACACTGAATAGAACACCGTCGAAATCTGCTGAGACGACACCTTATGAACTATGGTTTGGCAAGAAACCAAAGTTGTCGTTTCTTAAAGTTTGGGGATGCGATGCTTATGTGAAAAAGCTTCAACCTGATAAGCTCGAACCCAAATCGGAGAAATGTGTCTTCATAGGATACCCAAAGGAGACAGTTGGGTACAACTTCTATCACAGATCCGAAGGCAAGACATTCGTTGCTAAGAATGGATCCTTTCTAGAGAAGGAGTTTCTCTCGAAAGAAGTGAGTGGGAGGAAAGTAGAACTTGATGAGGTAATTGTACCTTCTCCCTTACTTGAAAGTAGTTCGTCGCAGAAACCGGTTTCTAAGACACCTACACCAAGTAATGAGGAAGTTGATGATGTTGATCATGAAACTTCAGATCAAGTTACTACAGAACCTCGTAGATCAACCAGAGTAAGATCCGCACCAGAGTGGTACGGTAATCCTGTTCTGGAAATCATGCTACTAGATCATGATGAACCTACGAACTATGAAGAAGCGATGGTGAGCCCAGATTCCACAAAATGGCTTGAGGCCATGAAATCTGAGATGGGATCCATGTATGAAAACAAAGTATGGACTTTGGTTGACTTGCCCGAGGGTAGGCAAGCAATAGAAAACAAGTGGATCTTCAAGAAGAAGACCGACGACGACGGTAATGTTATCGTTTATAAAGCTCGACTTGTCGCAAAGGGTTTTCGGCAAGTTCAAGGGATTGACTACGATGAGACCTTCTCACCCGTAGCGATGCTTAAGTCCGTCCGAATCATGTTAGCAATTGCCGCATTTTATGATTATGAAATTTGGCAAATGGATGTAAAGACTGCATTCCTGAATGGATTTCGAAGAAGAGTTGTATATGATGCAACCGAAGGTTTTATCGATCCAAAGGAGCTAACAAAGTGTGCAAGCTCCAATGATCCATCTATGGACTGGTGCAAGCATCTCGAGTTGGAATAAACGCTTTGATAGTGTGATCAAAGCATTTGGGTTTGTACTGACTTTTGGAGAAGCCTCAGATTTACAAGAAAGTGAGTGGGAGCTCAGAGCATTTCGATATTATATGTAGATGACATATTGCTGATCGGAAATGATATAGAATTTCTGGATAGCATAAAGGGATACTTGAATAAGAGTTTTTCAATGAAAGACCTCGTGAAGCTGCTTACATATTAGGCATTAAGATCTATAGAGATAGATCGAGACGCTTAATTGACTTTCACAAAGCACATACCTTGACAAGATTTTGAAAAGTTCAAAATGGATCAAGCAAAGAAAGGGTTCTTGCTCGTGTTACAAGGTGTGAAGTTGAGTAAGACTCAATGCCCGACCACCGCAGAAGATAGAGAGAAATGAAAGATGTTCCTATGCTTCAGCCATAGGCTCTATCATGTATGCAATGCTGTGTACCGCACTGATGTGTGCCTTGCTATAAGCCTAGCAGGAGGTACCAAAGTAATCCAGAGTGGATCATCGACAGCGTCAAGAACATCCTGAAATACCGAAAAGGACTAAGGATATGTTTCTCGATATGGAGGTGACAAAGAGCTCATCGTGGCACGTTACGTTGATGCAAGCTTTGACACCGATCCGGACGATTCTAAATCGCAGACGGATACGATTTACACTAAACGGAGGAGCTCGGTTGGTGCAGTTCTAAACAAAGCGTCAGAAGGGATCTACATGTGAAGCGGAATACATAGCAGCTTCGGAAGCAGCTAATGAAGGAGTCTGATGAAGGAGTTCATATCCGATCTAGGTGTCATACCTAGTGCATCGGGTCCAATGAAAATCTTCTCGTGACAATATCGAGCAATTGCCTTAGCGAAGGAATCCAGATTTCACAAGAGGACCAAGCACATCAAGAGACGCTTCAATTCCATCCGGACTTAGTCCAGATGGGAGACATAGAGATTTGCAAGATACACACGGATCTGAATGTTGCGCACTGCTGACTAAGCCTCTTCCACGAGCAAAACATGATCAGCACCAAGACTCCATGGGTGTTAGGATCATTACTATGTAATCTAGATTATTGACTCTAGTGCAAGTGGGAGATCAAGGAAATATGCCCTAGAGGCAATAATAAAGTTATTATTTATTTCCTTATTTCATGATAAAAGTTTATCATTCATGCTAGAATTGTATTAACCGGAAACATGATACATGTGTGAATGCATAGACAAAACAATATGTCACTAGTATGCCTCTACTAGACTAGCTTGTTAATCAAAGATGGTTATGTTTCTTGACCATGAACAAAGAGTTGTTATTTGATTAACAAGGTCACATCATTAGTAGAATGATCTGATTGACATGACCCATTCCCTTAGCTTAGCACACGATCGTTTAGTATGTTGCTACTGCTTTTATCCATAACTTATACATGTTCCTCGTAATTATGAGATTATGCAACTCCGCTCACCGGAGGAACACTTTGGTACTACCAAACGTCACAACGTAATCGGGTGATTATAAAGGAGTACTACAGTGTCTCCAAAGGCGTATGTTGGGTTGGCGATTTCGAGATTAGGTTTTGTCACTCCGATTGCTCTGAGAGGTATCTCTCGGCCCTCTCGGTAATACACATCATCAAGCCTTGCAAGCACTACAACTAATGAGTTAGTTGTGAGATGATGTATTACGGAACGAGTAAAGAGACTTGCCGTAACGAGATTGAACTAGGTATTGATACCGACGATCGAATCTCGGCAAGTAACATACCGATGACAAAGGAACAACGATGTTGTTATGCGGTCCGACCGATAAAGATCTTCAGAGAATATGTAGGAACCAATATGGGCATCCAGGTCCCGCTGTTGGTTATTGACCGTGAATAGTTCTAGGTCATGTCTACATTGTTCTCGAACCGTAGGGTCCGCACGCTTAAGGTTTCGATGATGCTTATTATGAGTTTATGTGTTTTGATGTACCAAGGAGTTCGAGTCCCTGATGTGATCACGGACATGACGAGGAGTCTCAAATGGTCGAGACATAAAGATTGATATATTGGAAGCCTATGTTTGGAGTTCGAATGGTTCCGGCGAAAACGGAATTTACCGAGTACCGGAGGTTACCGGAACCCCGGGGTAAATGGGCCTCGGTGGGCCTTGAGGAGAAGAGGAGGGCCGGCCAGGAGGTGGCCGCGCCTCTCCCCCCAGTCCGAATAGGACAAGGAGGGGGCGGCGCCTCTCCTCTTCCCCCCCCAATCCTATTCCAACTAGGAAGGGGAGTCCTACTCCGGTGGGAGTAGGACTCCTCCCGCGCTTCTAGCTAGGGCGGCCTCCCCCTCCCTCCTTTATATACGGGGCAGGGGGCACCCTAGGACACACAAGTTGATCTACGGATCGCTCCTTAGCCGTGTGCGGTGCCCCTCCACCATATTCCACCTCGGTTATACCATCGCTGCTTAGGCGAAGCCTCGCGCCGGTGAAACATCAAGATCGCCACCACGCCGTCGGTCGACGGAACTCTCCTCGACACTCGGCTGGATCGAGTACGAGGGACGCCATCGAGCTGTACGTGTGTCAAGAACTCGGGCGCCGAGTAACGGCGCGGATCGGTCGGATCGCGAGGAGAACGTCGACTACTTCCTCTACGCCAGATCGCTTCGCTGGGTCTACGAGGGCGTGAGACAACACTCTCCCTCTCGCTATACATCACCATGATCTTGCGTGTGCGTAGGAATTTTTTGAAATTACTACGCTCCCCAACAACCGGGGGGTCCACGAGGTAGGGGCGCCCCGGGGGCGATCCCCACCCTCGTGAGCAGGTGTGGGCCCCTGGCCTTCATCATTGGCGATTTATTTTTCTTTATTTCTTTTAAGATATTCCGTGGAGTTTCGTGACTTTTGAGTTGCGCAAATAGGTCTCCAATATTTGCTCCTTTTCCACCAATTCCATTGCCGGCATTCCCCCTCTTCATGGTAAGCCTTGTAAAATAAGAGAGAATAGCCATAAGTATTGTGACATATCGTGAAATAACAGCCCATAATGCGATAAATATCGATATAAAAGCCTGATGCAAAATGGACGTATCAATGCCGCGGTGGGTGTGCAAACGAGCTAGTTCACATTTGTCCCCATTACTGCCACGGCGAAATAACACGTCGCACTACGGCTATTTAAGCCACACATCATCTTCTTCCTCCTCTCACATCCCTCATCTATCTCCCATCCTCTGCCATTTGCCCTTCTTATTCTTCGACCCCTTCTCCTTCTTCTTCACACCCCTCAGCCATGCAGTACACTAGACCAACGTACCGCTTCCCACCCACCGTGTCGGAGAGGCTCTATACTGACGGCGTGTACATTGAGCATATACTACGTGTGTGGGCAATATCAAGGTGGAGGACCGCAAGGGGCTTCGCCGAGTTCTTCCTCACGGCCGGCTACCGCCACCTCCCACGTGGATCTCCAAGGATGTTCCGCGTCGAGGAGGTCATCCAAAACGGGGTGGTGGTTGCTATCCGTGCCCACTTCACCAACCCCTTCGATGCCTTCTACCTCCTCGGGCGCGTGTTTTGGTGTGGCTGCGAATTCATCGCTTTCACCACCCACAACATCCTCACGGAGTATAGCAACATCTTCCCTACCGCGTCGCACATGCACACTCTGCCGTACCCCATCGACAACACCCCGAAGGAGCAGTGATGGGCACCCAGAGGAGCGAGGTGGAGAAGCCGGCGTCTAGGGTTTAGAACCCTCTATCTTTTTTTTGAATCTATGTTATGTTATTAAGTTGTAACTGAACTATATGATCGTGCTCTGGGCTTGTTGGCCTATGTTATGTTATTAAGTTTTCTATCTATTCTATTATTAAGTTCTTGCTAGTTTGCACTTTTTTTTTTGAATTATTGATTGTTTTTTGAGAGAGCTCGCTTTGTTCGTAAGCACCTAGTGCATGCATAGCTACAAAAGCCACCACCTCGTCGAGAAAGCCACAAAGAATTAAGATATGTGGCTACCTAGTACTTCCTCTGTAAACTAACGTAAGAGCGTTTAGATCACTAAAGTAGTAATCTAAATGCTCTTATATTAATTTACGGAGGGAGTACATGCAACCAATAATAATAATAAAATATTGTTCAATTTATTTGTCATAGAAAAACGGGTGCAGATGCGAGTGGATCGAGGAGACAAGCATCGACGCATGCAGGCAGCGACCGTCGTTGCATTTGTGGCGGCTGGCGTGCACGAAAGCGGCTCGGTCGGTACGCATCAGCGCATGCAGGCATGCTAGCTGCATGCATGCATAGCAGGCTAGCTGGATACGTCGTGCATGCATTGCAGGCTTCTATCGTGGCGGCGCACGCAGGTGTTTCATGCAACGGCCCAACAGTCCAACGAAACCACGACCCAACGGTCGAACGGTGCCACTGTCCAAGGCCGCCCCACTTGTCTGGTCCAACGGGCGACACAGTCCAGCGCGGCCCCACTTGTCAGAGTTAACGGTCAAAGCACTGACTCGACGACATCCATTGTTTGTGACCATTTCTGAGGGTTTCGGACAAGAGAGTGGGGAAAAGTGAGCAAACGTTAAGAGCGTGGGGATGGATGAGTATGGCTAAGGAACTAGGGGCACATATGTAAAAATCCCTAAGACAAAACGCCCAGCTACCACAAGCCCGCAACCCGTCGGTCACTCATAATTCATTTTCCCGCCTTAAAATGGAAACACAGATATCTTCGCTTCCCCTTGCCCCTCCCCCGACAATGGAAGGGCAGCTGTACACGGCCCATTTAGTCCGCCCGGCGTACTCTCCCCCTTCCACTCACCTTCCCTTCCCTCCCGCTAAGACCGCGATGGCCGCACGGTGAAGTTGCTCATCTTGTCTTGGTCATGTGCATTCTGGTTTCTCCGGCAGGAGGCCGTTATCTACCGTCAGCACCACCGCTCGCAGCCGGCGGATCTGCCGTCTCGCCTCCAGCCGGCGGCCATCCATCACCGCCACCACAAGCAGTGGTCAGCGCCTCTATTGTGCCCCTCGCCTCTGCCGCAACCATCGAAGGACAAGATCAAGCGATTTGTCAAAAACAAGGCTGAAGAGATGAATGGAAAAGTAGTTGTAGTCGGGATCAATAACGGAGCTATGTTGGGGGCAGGGGGCAGCGCTCCCCCCCCCCCCAACCTTTGATCAATTCCTGAAGAAAAAATATTTAGGGAGGCTTAGATTTGCCTTAACAAACTAGCGATGATTTGTTCTATCTATGACGACCTAGGGATGATTTGTTCTATCTTGTGTGAGACTGAACACCATTGGTTACCTCTGTTGTGCCCAACGACCTTGTGCTCCCCCTGAATAGACTCTTTTGTTGTGTGTGATGAGAAAATTGATCAAGAAAGGGATTGACTACATGTCAATATGACTGAATCAGTCACTTTTTGTCTCTTTGCGATTTCTTCGGGCGTGACTATTAGGAGCAAGTAATAACGCCACAGTCGGAGCTAATGCATGCGAGGACGACTCCCCTCCATGATGTTGCCGTAGCAATTTAGTACATCCACTTAATTGCTGTCTACAAGCCCATGCATACATGCAAGGCAGCTCCATATGTAACAGTATATTACAAGCATACCTATGTGGCTATGTATGTATGCATGTATATGCGGAGGCCAAATGCAACACACCCCTATCCATGTAGCTCATATCAGGCTACACAAATATCAGTCAACTACTCACCAGAAACATATAATAGTGAGATTATAGAAAAATGAGCATATAATCGTGTGATTTCCACAAAAAAAAGTGTTTTCTAAAAAGTAATGGATTAGTGACACCGGTGTTATCCTTACAAAAGAAAAGAAAAGAAAACTAAAACAAAATCAAACAATGAGATAAAAACTAAAGCAATATAAAAAAAATACAGTTTTCCGTGGAAGAATGAATTCGCGGCATTGGTATTACCCTTTCAGAACAAAGAAAATAAAAAATAAAACAAAATCAAAATAATGAAGTTTTCTAAAAAAATGAAACCCTTTAGAAACAAATAAAAAAAGAAAACATTTCAAAACTTGCACTCAAATTGCATTTTTTGAAATATGCAAAGAATACGCATATAATAGTGCAATTTTCACATTGTACTATAATTTACACACATATTATTTAGTACTTGCATTTATACTTACACACATAGAAATAAATCTAAATAATAAATTTTGCACAAAATATACACACAAATTGCGTTTTTTTTCCAATATGCATACAATAGTGAAACTTTCACAAATAAGTTTTCTAAGGAGAAATGAATTAGTGGCATTGTTATTAACTTAAAGAAGAATAAAACAATAACTAAAAGATCAAAATAATGAGGTTTTATACAAAATGAATTGTTGACATTGGTATTACCCTTTCAAAAGAAACAAAAAAGACTTGCACACCACTTTGCACTGAAATTGCACATTTTACAGTATGTAAAGAATAATAATTATATAATAGCGCAATCTTTCCATGTACCTTATAGTATTTGTGCTTATACATCTACATTGACCCAATATCCAAAAATTCCACAAAAGAAAAACAAACTGGCCATAAAGAAAAAGAAAAAACCAAAGCAAAAAAAAAATAACAAAAAATAAAAAAGGGGTAGAGGGGAGGGCCAACAATCCACAAAATAACAAAATTAACTAATAGAGGAAAGAGAGAAAAAACGCATAGAAGCAGAAAACTAAAATAAAAGAATGAAGCAAAATACCCACAAAAGATACAAACAAAGGGAGAGAGATGAAGGCTAGATCGCACTCTTAACGGGCCTCGGTCCAGTGGCAATCGTCTGACCCAAATATGTTGTCAGTCGAAACAAACAAGCCCAGTACAACAAGTAGCACAGGCAGAAAAGAGAATACAGCAGGAATCATAAAGCAAAAATCAAAGGCCAAAAGAAATCAATTGACCCAAATTTAAAATTCAGGCAACAACTAAAGTGCATAAAAAACGAGTCAAGACAAAAAAGAGAAAAACACATAAAAATAAAAAATTAGCATGAACCAGTTTTCTTTAGACGACTATCAAATAGCAAAGGCACCATAAAATTTCTCTTTAAATTTAAACTGGCACTAGCCAAGAAACATGCCGATTAGTATTTTTGGTCCGCCTATCATCGGTCTAGTGATTAGTACTCACTCTAATTAAGAAAGCTTGCATGCGTCGGCTGCATGCCCGTTGCAGTGCTCATCAAGTGCATAAGATAGTGGGAAAAAAGGACTGACCCTAAAATAAATTTTCAGGCGACTGAAAAGTAGCTAAAGTGATCAAGAAATGGGTCCCGGCTCTCACTTTTTTTGCGGGGGGCACAACTGATTCCAGTGCAACGCTCATCAGAGGAAGAAAATCATACTAGCATGAGCATTGCTATTTTTTTTTCTTTTGGGCGTTGGCTTTTTACTGTTTTGTTACGGGCCACTGCTAGGCGCCGGCGCGCCGGCCCACAGCCGTTCAATTTGCTCGTCCTCTGCCGTTCGATTCCCTGAGCGTCGTCCTCCCCAGGAGAGTTTGCTTTCTCTTGGTCAACCAACATCTTTACTTCATGCCCCATCTTCATTTCTTGAAAGCCACGATAAACTCTTAATTTCCCTTCATTGCTTTAATACTATATCACCAAAGACTCTTTCATGACCATATCAAGTTTCAGTATGAGTATCATATTGGTCATCATTTTCTCTTTTGAAAACTCCATCATAATCTCTTGTGAGGAACAATGAATTCTTCACTCTAGTTGCTTGCTTCAAGACTTGATCAACCGAAACCCAACACATGAGCTTACCATGATCTTGTCTTGAAGCCATTGCTTGAATTCTTCTCTTTGATTCTTCTCTCAAACTCTTGATTCTTATAAGCCCACATATGTCAATCTTTGAGATCTTCTAACGAACTCCACCTTGAACATATTTGGTTAGACATTAAAATCAATCTTGATGGCCTCAATAGAAATCCCCAAAGACCAACTTGAAACCTCACTGGATATGGGACCTCGAGAGCCAAAACCTAGGCCCCATGTGCACGGGGTATCCATATAGTTGACACTCCACCTCGTGCACATGGTACAAGCCTATGAGCACGGGGTATCCAAAGAAGGATAACATGCGGACTCATTCAGATGCTTTGATGGCATTCTTCACAAAGTAACCCAATGCACTTCAAGCATCACTATGGAACATATCTTCATATAAGATTCAATACACTTTATTCTCCATAGGAATTTTCATTTAATACCAAGCTTAGAGCAAATTTATCTTCATATATACTTCATCCTTGATTCCATCCAATATCCTTGAGGCACCATCTATGGACAAAACCTTATATCTCACTGAAAACATTAGTCCATAGAGATTGTCATTAATTACCAAAATCACACTTAGGGGCTACATGCCCTTTCAACAGTCCTAGGCTTTGCCGCCCTTGCCCCCATCAAACGTGTCTACAGAGCAGAGGCGCAAGGCGAGACTCCATCCCACCCAAACCAAGAGCCGGGGTGAAGGTTTCTACCATGAAGGCCCCACCAAGGAAAGGCAATCTACCTCACGCTAGAGTCATTCCTCGGTCCAAACTGTAAGTGTCCTAACATGAACATCTCAATATGTATGGTTTATAGCATACACACAATATCTTGATACTTCCTCTTTGACATTCTGTAGCCCTCCGCCTGCATCAAGCTACGCCAGGCAGTCGGAGACTGCTGGCAATGTTTTTTCGTACGGAGGCGACTTCGACTGTGCAGATGCCTCCCATAATCAATGCGATCCGAGAGAAGAAGGAATCAATGTTGTCGTTGAGAAGCCCGTCAGTATGGAGGAGAAAAATAACACCCCCCAGTTTTATTGAGAAGTTTCCCGCCACAGTCATGGTGGAGAAAGTTGTATCATCGGGGACGACTCAAGCTAGCCCCGGAAAAACTATCCGCTCCCTCATGTACTTAGATGATGAAGTCATGGGTCATCTTCTACAGACAACTTGCGCATAGGAGATGTTGACTCGATTTTTCTTGTCCACAAATGTTGTGTGCGAGACAGTGAGAAACGAGAATAGAGGCCACCGACTTAAAAACCATTGGCCATGGTGAGATGATAAGGACCTGCAGAAGGTCGTTGACTAGATGAACTCCATACATGTATCATCTAGAAAAAATGTCACTCAATGCTTTGATCATTGTCCCCATGTGTTTTGTTCGTTCATTAATTCGTCCTCACAAACAGAAACAATTATAGGCTGTTATTTTCATTTTTTGGAGACTAATTACCCGAAGATGCGAGTGCACCACTTTTATTTGGCACTATGTTAGTGCACTACATGGTTTATGCTAGCATCCTATGTGACACCGGTAACTGGAACTGAGTCACTTATAAGAAAGGAGATGCTAGACAACCCCCCCCCCCATTCACACAACAAATAAAACCATCTCTTTATTCTTCATAGGCAATCACTACTACAGCTCCACAATAAACAGTGAACCTAAATTTTTAGGGTGTTGATGAACCTCTTCCCTTGACGGAAATGTTCAAAGAGCCCAGCCACGAAATCCTTGGCCAACATTTTCCTATATCTTGGCGGTCGCTTGTCATCCAGCAAACCGGGCGCTGGCTCTAGCATCGTTTCCGCATCCACAGCGTAAAACACAGCCAAGGAAAGCCTATCCTTCTTAATGTTTGTCACCACTCTGTGAACTGGGCTTGTAAAGATTCCATTGTTCATTATCTGCGTCAAAGTTTTACATACAAGTCAATGAAGCATTAGGGGTCAAGAGATAGGATATAATAACGACCGTTGTATACTAATCAAGAGAGTAAGTGTGTATGTAGCTTGTAGTCCTTAACGCTTACTTCTAGGCAGTCTGCTAGGTTAATCATCAATGTGTGAGGCTTGGCTGGAACGTTGTACCATCTCCCATCTCTCTGAACTTGCAGGCCACCGACGGTGTCATCGTTGAAAAGGATGGTAAGGAGACCACCGTCGGAGTGAGCCCTGAGGCCCAAAACTAGGTCGGGCCTCGGACATGGAGGGTAGTAGTTGAATCTAGCAAACCCGGAAGCCTTGTTTGATATCTGGTTGACGAAGTAGTCCTCGTCAATCTCCAGGAGCTTGGCTATCGATTGCAAGACGAGGTCTCTTATTTCCTTGGTTCTTGATGCGTACTCTTGTAGCACATCCCTGTAGAAAGACTCTAGAACAGTTTAGTCAAATAAAAGTTTTTGGTTCTTTTATTCAGTTTCTAAGTTTCTATAGTTGTCTTTGAATACCCTTTTTAAAGAGGGTAACGCCTCCGGAGTTAGAATATATTTTAAATAAAGCAATTATTAATCAAGAAATTTCACAAAACTACACCACGAGCAACAAAAGAACTACTACTACATCATTAAGAGAAGTTTACAGAAGTCTAAATTCACAAAGGAAAGTTGTGTCCTTTTAAAAAAAACTTACCCTAACTTGGTTATAGGAAATGCCGAAATGGCATGATAACACGGGTCCACTAGCAAGAGAGACAGGCAATGCTACGAGACCATTGACTGGATCACAGAGTACTATTCTTTACACTGAAATTTCCTAAAATTTTACTGTGTCTTCCTTTGCAACTAAAGCTAATACAGTATTAGAACTGTGAAAAACATCACTCAGGGTAGGGGAGTAGGTAACCTGAAAGATTCCGGGTGACTGGGCCACTTAGAGAAATTCCTCTCGTCTTCGGGCTCCACTCTCAGATGCAGCCGGTCGCTCCAGTTGAGGACCTGATCCTCGGACACAACCTTGTCACTTCCGTACCCTTCCACCTGGTAGTCCTTGCCGTTGCCGTCCACCAGGTTGCTGCATTTCTGCTTCTCTTCGGACGGTTGACGGAAGAACTCCCTCGACACGCCCATCATGGCGTCCATGAGAGTGTCCTCGATCCCATGGTTGGTGGCCTGGATGAGTGTTAAACAGTCTCAGCAGGAGTTCAGTAACTTTTGAAACTAATTAAGGTGCACGCATGCAGACGGTCGCTCACCAGGAAGAAGCCCCAGGTCTGCAGAGCCGCCCGGAGCCTCTCGGCCTCGTCGGCGTCCGTGAGCCGGCTAAGATCGATGAGGGGGATGGGCTCCGGAAACTCGTCGGCAGCCAGCAGGTCGCCGTGACGGTCTTGCTCTGGCAGCACGTACTGTCGCGGCGGTTCCTCGACGCCGGCCGATGCCAGCTCCTGCACCGTCGGACGTAACATCGGCGACTCATCCGACGCAGCCATTTCTCTGCTTGGGTAAGTGTTTGGGTACCACTGCTCACTTGAAGTTGAAGATGAGGGGCCGGTATGTATAGCCTCGAGTGTGTGCTTCGATTTTCCTTTTCCAAATTTGTCTTAATCCTCCTCCAATCATTTTCTGGGCGACATCATGCATGACGCACTCCATGCGACTCTTCTTTGTCGGTCACAATCGTATCATACTCCAGTCAAGATTGCCACTTAGCTACCCATAAATTTTCAGCTGTGTCATCCTCCAGTCAGAGTGTGAGTACTACTGATAGCCTATTATCTTGTATCACATGATCAACAATAGCACCAGTGGCCACCGGGCAGGCTGAGCTGAATTGATGGGGAAAGTATTGACAAAAACTGGACCATTGTCCAGATTCATAGTGGCTGACAAGTCAAATTTGAGAAAGAATATTTTCGCAAAGCGACTGACGGTTTCTTGGCCCAATTCCAGTTGATTTCTGTTCATAATCAGATAATCATTTAGTAATCTTCAAGCCTAAAGGTAGTAATCTGTTCATAATCTTGATGTAGTAACCCGTTAATATCAGTAAGTAAGAGGATTTTGACAATTGACAAGGAAAAACGTAACGCTGCGACAACGCTGCCATTCCAACAGATTAAAGTACTTGTGAACTACTGCTACATCAAGATCTACATCAAGATTGAAGAGCACAAAGATGTCGCATACAAGTTTCAGCAATCTAGAGTTTTAACTGCAGCAGCTAACTGACAAACTACAGCTCAAAATACAGAACACCGAATCTTGCATATCTTGCCAAGCTGGAATAGGACGGAATAACCCTTCACCGATCTCAAAGCTGTCAGGGGGACATGAAACAATTTTAATTCTTCTTCATATTGAAAGCACCAAGCTGCATTTTACTCCTACATATTAACCATGTAAAAGTTTTAACTGCAGCAGCTAACTGACAAACTACAGCTCAAGATTCGGCGAAAGAGGCATGGCGCTGGTGCTCCTCTTTTACATATCGGTAAAACTTTATTCTACATAGGTAATCACTACTACAACTCCATAAACTAACACGTATAATCTAGATCTTCAGGGTGTCGATGAATCTCTTCCCTTGACGGAAATGTTCAAAGAGCCCAGCCACGAAATCCTTGGTCATCATTTTCCTATATCTTGGTGGTCGCTTGTCATCCAGCAAACCGGGTGCTGGCTCCAGCACTGTTTCTTCATCCACAGCATAGAACACGGCCAGCGAAAGCCTCTCCTTCTCGGTGTTTGTCACCACTCTGTGAACCGGGCTCCTAAATATTCCGTTGTTCATTATCTGCGCCAAAATTTCACACACGAGTCAATGAAGCATTAGGATTCAGGAAATAGGATATAGCACTGATCATTATAGACCATTCAAGAGAGGAAGGTATATCTAGCTTGTATGTGTAGGTGCCTACCTCCAGGCAGTCTCCCAAGTTGATCACCAGTGTGTGAGGCTTGGCTGGAACATTGTACCATTTCCCATCTCTCTGAACTTGCAAGCCACCAACATCGTCGTCGACAAAAAGGATGGTAAGGAGATTACCATCAGAGTGAGGCCTGAGGCCCAAAACTAGGTCAGGCCTTGGACATGGAGGGTAGTAGTAGAGTCTGGCAAACCCGGAAGCCTTGTTTGATATCTGGTTGACGAAGTAGTCCTCATCAATCTCCAAGAGCTTGGCTATTGATCGCAAGACAAGGTCTCTTAGTTTCTTGGTTTTCGATGCATACTCATTTAGCATATTCCTGCAGAAAGATTCTATAATAGTTTAGCCAAATCAAAGATTTTGGTCTCTTTATTAAGTTTCTATCTATGAATTGTCTCTGAATATCCTTTTTTTCTTTTTGAAAAGAGGGTAATCACCCCCAGACTTTGAGTCTCTTATAAAGAAAGTAATTAATCAATAAATTCACAAAGCAACATCAAGAAAACTACGTCATTAAGAGAAGTTCTCAAAAGTCTAATTCACAAAGGAAAATTGTGTCAAAATTAGTTAACTTTCAGCCTTATTTAATTATAGGAAATGATATGGTAATACAGGCCCACTAGCAAGAGAGACGCGCAATGCTACAAGACAATTGACTACCCAGAGTGCAGTTTACATTGATACTTTTCTGGAATTCTCACTCTGCCTTCCTTTACAACTAAGCTAATACAGTATTAGAAATGTGAAAAACATCACTCAAGGCAAGGGAGTAGGTAACCTGAAAGATTCCGGGTGACTGGGCCACTTGGCGAAATTCCTCTCATCTTCCGGCTCCACTCTCAGATGCAACCGGTCGTTCCAGTTCAGGCCCTGATCCTCGGAAACCACTTTGTCACTTCCATACCCTTCCACCTGGTAGTGCTTGCCGTTGCCGTCCACCAGGTTGCTGCATTTCTGCTTCTCTTCGGACGGTTGACGAAGAACTCCCTTGACGCGCTCATCATTGCATCCATGAGAGAATCCTCAATCCCATGATTGGTGGCCTGGACAAGTTAAACAGTTTCAGTAAGAGTTCAATAACTTTACAAGCTAGTACTCCCTTCCTTACAAATATAAGATGTTCTGGATATTTCTATATGGACTACATTCGGCCTGAAATGAGTGAACAACCACACTAAAACATAAACATGCCTATATGTATCCAATTCACAAAAAGGTTAAAACATCTTATACTTGTGAAGTTGTGAACGGAGGGAGTAGTAATTAAGGTGCACGCATGCACAGATGCTCGCTCACCAGGAAGAAGCCCCAGGTCTGTAGAGCCGCCCGGAGCTTGTCAGCCTCGTCGGCGTCCATGAGCCGGCTAAGGTCAATGAGAGGGATGGGCTCCGGCATTTCGTCGGCAGCCAACAGGTCGCCATGACGGTCTTGCTCGTGCACTAAGTACCTGCTCGGCGGCTCCTCGACGCCGGCCGAAGCCAGGTCTTGCACCATCGGCGTCTCGTCGGACGCAGCCATTCTGTTATTTCTGTGCTTGGGTATGTGTTTGGTTACTACCGTGCACTTGAAGTTCAGAGGGGGAGAGGGGATGGGGTTGTACATAGCCTCGAGTCATTTTCTGGGAGGATCATGCATGACACACTCCACGCGACTCTTCTTTGTCAGTCACAATTGTATCATCCTCCAGTCAAGATTGCATTGCGACTGAGCTAATAGCCATAGGTTTTCAGTTGTGTCATTCTTCAGTCAGACTGTGAGTGCTACCACTATCCTATCTTGTACCACACGATCGAAAACAGCACTAGTGGCCACCGGCCAGGCTGAGCTAAATTGATGGGGAAAGTATTGACAAAAACTGGACCATTGTCCAGATTCAAAGTGGCTGACAAGTCAAATTTGAGAAAGAATATTTTTGACTCACAGTTTCCGGGCCCAATTCAAGTTGATTTCTGTTCATAATCAGGTTTTCTTATGACTTCAGCACAATAATCATTTAATTCAAGCCTAAAGGGAGCGACCCGTAAATATTAGTGAGAAAGGGACAATGACAATTATCAAGGAAAAAAGTAGCGCTGCAAAAACGTAACGCTGCCGCTAATATCAGTATATACTGCTACATGAAGATTGAAGAGTACAAAGATAATGCATACAATTCTCAGCATTCTAGAGTGTTTGCAAGACTTTCTTTGTTCAGTTGTTGTACTCAAGTCAGTTTGTTTGTAGAAAACACCAGCAAGGCAATAACATTAAAAGACACTGAAGTAAGAAGTGATATTTCAGATAGTCTTATGGTGCAGACTGCGTAGTATAAGACCACACTAGTTATCCATAATCCTTCATGGAATACAGAATGCTGAATCATGCATATCTTGCCCAGCAGTTGCTAGACTTTGACATTTCAAATTATTTTGTAAGACTACGCTACCGAAAAATCAACTAGACGTCGACAAAGGCCTCCGGATGAAATGCCTGAATTGCATCACCATCAGACTCACCGAGAATTATCTGGCAAATTGTTAGGGCTTTTTGGAGAGGCAATATTTTTGTTTCAAGAATATCGGATGTGTCCAGATGATCCTTCTTGAGCCACTCTGGTCGATCACTCTTCGATGTAAACAGGAGCAATTGGTTGAGACTAGTAGAATTCCTCAACACAAACCTTAGTAGCCTCATCTCATTGTCGCCCCCCTTGAAATTCGTCATCTTGAGCAACTTAAGGTTCTCAAGGCAATCCTCTACTGGCTCTTCCTCTGATTGCCCTCCATCAGATAGCTCTTCATCTGACCAGTCTTCCTCTGATTGATTTTCCTCCGATGCCTCTCCCTCGTCTTGAAGCTCATCTTCCTTTTCTGATAGCTCTCCCTCTGGCAGCTCGTCTTGACTCTCATCTTTCTCTTCTGATAGCTCTCCCTCTGGCAGCTCATCTTCCTCTTCTGATAGCTCTCCCTCTGGTAGCTCCTCCTGAAGCTCATCCTCCTTTTCTGGTAGCTCTTCCTCTGGCCCATCTTCCTCAGGTGGCGCATCTCCCCGCAGCTCCTCCACTGGCCCGTTTTCCTCTAGTAGCTCTTCTTCTGATTCTGATGGTTCTGAGCCTGGTCTATAATAATGAATATTTGTTGGAAGCTACAACAGAGCACAATAAGCATTAGGAAGAAGTAAAGCACAGCCAGAGAAAGCATACAATACAATGAGTATTAAATAAATCATCTCTCATGGCCATAGTGCAATCAGTTCAGCAGCAAGAGAAATCTGTTTAGCAACAAAGGTCATCTTGCACTGTAGTATCTTCACCTGCACAAACAGCCTTTCTAACAGAGGGGAGCAGCAGGCCACGATGAAAGAATAGATGTCATCCAGGCTGCTGCTGTACATTGCAAACATCAGCAGCTGCAGCTCTCTCAAATTCCGCAATTCGCACGACGCGGCACCACTTTTGGTTAGTTATCTGTCACGAGCCTTGGCAGACACTCTCTGCAAAGAAGGCTATGAGTAACTGAGTGATGCAATTAAAATCGATGGAATGAAATGAAGTAAGCAACGAACCCGCAGGGCACTGCTGCAGAGGGTGAGCACGGTCAGGTTTGAGAGGTTGGTGAGTGCCTGAAGCCAATTTCTTGGCACCCCTGCAGGCCAAGCAGACTCGAAACAGACTGGGGTGCCTAGAGGCCGGAGGCGGCCAGAAGGTCCGCCGAAGCATAGGTAAAGGTCGGCGAGCGCGCAGGTAGCAGGGATTGTCAGGGCGCGGATGTAGGAGCCACTGTAGCGGAAGGAGCGAAGGCTGGGCGCCTCCATGGTAGAAGGTGTGGGAGCGAGAGCAGAAGAGCTTGGAGAGGTCGACGCGGATGCCGCCGACGGTGAGGCGCGTGAGGTGGGGGTCGCCCCGCGGGAGGCGGAGCTTGAAAATGAAGCCCAGGGCCCGGTGGGCGAAGCCCACGTGGAGGTCGGCGACGGAGCAGGCGGCGGCGTAGTCCAGGACGCGGTGGACGCCGTCGGGCTCGAGGTCTCCCTTGCCGATCTGGAACGTCAGGGAGAGCCGGTCGAGGCGCCGCCGGCCACGCCGCTCCAGGGACTCGAGGATCGGCTGCGGGGGCGCGTGGGTCTTGAGGCGGAGGTCGACCGAGGAGGGCGCCGGCCAGCGGTGCGCCCAGAGCGCGCGCCACCCGGTGGAGAGCGCGCCCGTGCGAACGGCGGATTTGAACGGGAGGAGGCCGAGGATGTGCAGCCGCAGCGCCTCCGGCAGAGTCGAGATACGGTCCTCCGCTACCGCTCCTGCGCCTGGATGCGCTCGCTCCCCTCCCTCGCCCGCCCGCCGCCTCTTCGAGCCGCCACCGGAGTCCAACTCCGTCGCCGTCGCCATTCTCTGCCGTCCGTCGCCAATCAGCCACCACCCCGCTGCTTTTGCTTCCTGTGACGGGCCGCTCGGCGTTAACACTAGTCCCATGGGCTGTTATTGTTGGGCCAGGTTTGCCCAGTTCTACTGGCCCAGAACTCGGAATCTTTCGCTGCGGGCCTGTGGGGGACAGAGCGCTTTGCCTTTTCGTCAGAAAGAAAAAAAATAGCTTTCCATTATTCGATCTTTTTCCTTTTGCCCTTGTCTTCTTCCTCGCCGCTCGTCCTTAAACCCTCCCCTCCCATGGCGGCCCGCCCATGCTCCCGCGGCTACCCCAAGCTCCGGCGTCTCCTCTCCTCTGCCGCCGCCGCCGCGAACCTCCCCCTCCCGTGCTCCTAGAGGCGCATGGCCGAGGCCCTCTCCCTGGTCGATTTGGATGAATGCCACCGGCCGGCCACCCCATCTCCTCTCCCCAACAAGATCTAGACTGCAGCTCCAGAGAGGACTGAATACTCCCCCTCTCCAACTCGACCTAGCTTCGATCCGGCACCCTGCGGCCGGCGTCCCCGAGACCGGCCCCGACCCCAAACGCGGTTTCCAACCCGACGCCCCCCTCCGGCACGCTTGCGGCCTCCGAGAGCATCGCGCGGTCCTACATTTCGTTGCGGGTAAGCGCTCACTTGAGACTTCAGAACAATCACCCACTTTCTGCGATTGTGTTTGCACAACAGTTTCTGTTCTTGTGCATGCCACAATTGATAGTTCAGTATCTGCTCCAGTGCAGCGTTAGTGTTAGCGGCTCAGATTGGAATAAGCCGTCTTCTTTTTCTTGGGGGGAAAGTGTAGTGCCCTTGATTGACTTGAAATAGTGATCTGAAAGATTGATGGTCTTTAGACTAGGAGGGGTGTTCAAGATTTTGCAGACTAATAATTGCGTGACAGATTGTCATAGTTTGGGTTTATTCCAGAGCCTGCTTGAACCAAGTAACATTGGCGACTCGTAGTGTGATAACTTTTATGGTATGTATTTACAAGCACGTATGGCGAGGTTGGTGTCCTTCTACATGTTTGTTCAACAAAAAGCTTATAATGGTTTGTTCCATACAGATCATAAACGCTTAACTGTATTTCTGCAGTTGTCATTTTGCTATTTAATGTTAGGGCAGTTTTTTGTTTTCTTCAGTGCTACTAGTTGTCCACAGCTCTACCATTCTGATATCATCCCCTTTTCATTCGCATGTTTTGTGAGCTTACTAAACACCTTAAAATTTTGCTTCTATTTTCGCTGTATGATTTTGTGAAAGATCCTCATAGAACCTCCCAACATAACATGCCACCTTTGCCAAAATTTCCATAGGGTTAGCTTAGGTGCCATACAATGGATCCTGTCTTTTGTACAGCGTCATGCTCACTTGTGGTATATGCTTTCTGGAGCCATATATCTGGACCAGTTGTTAGTTAATGTGCATTACCTAATTCTCCAAAGTTATATTTATAGCCATGTATAGTCTTTGTATTTTCCCCGTTTTATAAGGGGCTTTCTGCATATTTCCCTCACATGTATGTGTATATATAGTGGACTATGGCCCTATGGGAATACGAGTTGCATAGCCCTAGGTTTAGTTTCTCTCCTCCCACCGCACGCTCAGCTCGTGTTCAGTTCCAATCGATCCCAGTCTCCGTCCTCTATTCCGGTATTCCCTGCCGCTCCCTCAGGTGGATCCCTGATTCCTCTCGCTCATGTAGCTCTCGATCGAAGCTTCACATCGTGATATCCCCGATTGGATCGCAATCTTTCAGATTCACTCTAGTTTATAGTAATTAATGTCCATAATAGAGGAGATTTTTTGGGTAAGATTATCATTTTATAAATGCTCTTGTTCTACTCAGTTTATGGTACAATGTTCAAGAAATCATTTTCATAGAAGTATATACCAAATTACGAGTACTTTTGTAACTTTTGTTAGGTGACTCCTTTCCACTCAGTGGTTATGGTGCCGCCTGTCTACCAGGAGCCTAGTATCATGCCGATCAATACAAGAACGGAGAAGGAGTTGGAAGAAAAGGTAAAAGATGACAACATTTCTTGGATTCATTTCTTTTCCATCTTCCTTTTGAGCACATCGGTGATATCTTGGGTTTCTTTCTTCTTTCATCAGCTAGAAGAATTTTTTATGTAATTCACAAAAAAAATCATTTTTTTGTTTGAATGGTCCTAATAGTTTTACTTGTAGGAGGTGTTATGCACGTACAAAAAGCCCAAAGCTACAGGGTGTGTTGCCCAACCGCAGCAGGAAATTGAACTCGCCATTGAGAGTGAGAATAAAGGGCATGGTGATCCTTCACCAAAAGAGTCTGCTTGTGTGGTGCTGAGCAATGGTGAAGCAAATGGTTGCAGTGAGGGGCATGTTCTTGGTATTTGAAATTCTTATCTTTTTTAATTCTTCTCATGATTCTTTTAGCCACTGTTAAATCTGATTGATTTCAGAATAATCAATACAACCTGTACATAAAATGTTATGGTTTCATATAAGATGGACAAAGAGTTATATCTCTTAAGTATGGTTGTGTTAGCCAAAAGTTAAATATCAATGTACTTGAATGGTAAATTTGAATTACTTATTGCTGCCTATATAATGAGAGACTGGATGATCTTATGACCTGCTCATCTGTATATGTACTCCCTCTGATCGTAAAAAAGGGGCGTAATTTTCTGGGTGTGTAGATTAATGAATGATAGAACTGGCCTTCTTATTTCCCCAAAATTGCCCCTAATTAATCATGCGTTCATAGAAGTAATTGACATCAGTCATTAGCCAGACTAGGAACACACAAACTACCATGCAAGATTTGGAATAACTACCACATGAGATTTAAGGAAAAGGCCGATGGGATGGAGACGATTAAGGGGCAATCTTGGTAAGCCACGGAGAAACAGGGACCTGACACTGTTCTTGCGTGGAAAAAGCATGATTTTTTTACGGACAGAGGGAGTGATATTTATTGTACTATAACATGTAACTTAAATTATTAGGAGAAGTGAGATATATCAGAAGAAAGTGACATTGATCTGGCATGAAAACAAGGTAATGTGGACATAGCACTGAAACTAACTTACACGGATACTAATTTCTCTGGCTTCTGCAGTCTGTCCAGGATTACAAAATTCACAATAACTGGTTAGAATGATTCTTAGTTTACTGTGAAATCCTTCTCTAGAAAATTGCCAGTTTAAACCATTGACGTAATATAGATAGCATGCGAGCATGTTCTTTATATCCTTCTGGGCGGTGCTTTATCTTTTGGTCAGAAAACGATGGTGCTTTATCTTAAGTACAGTATTAACAGTTTCTTCACTAATTACCTGTTGCATGGTGTACTTTCTCGTGATGATGTATACCTTGGGCAAATGTCATGTCCAAATTCCGAAGACATGACTCGGGTAGTAAGGATCATTACAGTTCAAATATTTCATACAGTTAAGAAGTTAATTATCTCAATGTTCAGTATTTTGGTTCAAGGATATTGTAACTAAGAATACAGTGTTTCAAATAAAATCTTGGGCACGGAACAAGGGATGCATCACTCTAGCAATATATGCATAAATCTTATTTTTGAAGTTAAACTGTTGTTTTATAATTGCTGATTTTGTTTGAATTCATAGGCGATGCAAATAAAGAACCAGCAGCAAGTTCGAGACTGGCTCAACTCTGCAGTGCAATTGGCTGGAAGAGTCCAACATATGAGTTTCAAGAACATGGACATGACCATACAAAACTGTAAGCTTTCGTATTAACCGGCAAATCTTTAATTTGTTTTTTATGTACTTTCAACAGATATAGGCGCATTGTGCATTATATTACCTCAAATGTAATATTATCCATATTATCATAGGCAAAGCCACTAGTGGCTTCCTCCGCAAGGTGTGACAGTTACTGGCCATTCTATACTCACTTTGAGTGTTCTTTTAACACTTTGTGATGTGGTACCGTCTAGTATGGCACGAAGAGCTGGTAATCGAGCTGCATTTCTGATATGACATGCACTAATGTTTGAAAATTATATAGTTATACAAGATCTTGCAGTGGTAAGTTCAATGTTGATAAACACTGTCATCGCGATGATGGAATGTGATCATCAGTGGCGCCATTGAAAAGCAACCCAGTTGCATCGAAGGCTACTCAGATGTAGCCCGGAAGTCCATGTTCTTTTGAGAAAATTTCTGTAGTTTCATAAGAACGGGCTAGCTACCATGTCAACACTAATAAGTAACAACTCTGATGTCTTCTGCTCTGGGCGGCGGGAACTGCATCTTGTTGATTATTTGCTTAAGATGGTAGGTAGAGTTAGAAATAGAAACGGGCATATCTGATGTTGTATTAACTCTGCAGGTTCACATGCAAGGCGACTGTCCTCGTGGAGACGTTCACAGACACTGTTGTGGAGTGCATCAGTGAACCCAAACCCCAGAAGAGAGCTGCCCAGGAACAAGGTGCCGAAGGTGTGTTATGGACCCTCAAGTGCCTTGGTCATGTGAAATAGCTCTAGACGTGCTCCATCAGGCGCGGCGCGGCGCGGCGTCTGTCTGCCCTCTTGTTGCCATCTGATCCATCACAAGAGCGGTGTCTGCTCTTTCTCGAATCCATGACTCAACTTGTGATCACGTTGTCAGCTGATGCTCATGCATGACTGAACTTGTCGCTCTGTCCGTCGTGTTTAAATTTTATTGATTTAGTTCTCTAGGATCGGCTGCAGGAACTCTCGGTATTACTTTGTGTTAAGTTCTGCTTAAAGGGCTCTAGCAGAGTTATGTCCTGTTTTAAGTAGGAAGACAGGATCAGGAGTAGCAGCTGTGTTGAAGCACAAGTCCACACGCTACAACCTCTTCGACGACATTATCAGGCGGGTGTTCTGAAACCTGGATGAACACTGAATATCAGGAGTTGCATCCTGGATGATCAAGGTTTTGGTAGGATTCAGTTCGTTTGGTGCGGTGAGCCTGCGTGTTTATGCTCAGAGCATACATGTCACACTGAAACTGAACTAGGCGAAACTAGTGCTTGTGTGTTGCAAATGGGAATACAATATCAACCTGTGAAGCACACAGAAGTTTTATACTCCCTCCGTCTCAGTTTACAAGTCATACGCGTATACCTAGGTTGCCAATTTGACCACCATAATATAAACTATATAACACAAAAATTATATCTTTTGAAAATAGAACATCTGAAGTTTATATTGGTATATTTTTTGTAATATATGACTTGTATTAGGTTGGTCAAATAGACGACCTAGGGATACGCGCACGCCTTGTAAACTGAGAGAGAGGTAGTAGTAATAAGTAATCAAATGAATGGAACACCCGAACGACATTTACACTTGCGCCTCTCTCGTTGCTCATAGAGATTTCGGTGACTCCGAAAGCCTGAGGTCTCGGCTCACCTGAACCGGAAGGTAAAAGAGCTTGGTCAGTGTTTGAGGAACCAGTATGAGTAACTGAAAGCTAACAACCTTCAATGTAAGATTTCTAGTAGTATTACTTGCAACTTCCTTACAAGATTAACAAGTATTATCAGAAACGGTGAAAAGAGATGAGCCAAGCAGATTGGCAAGTGGCTATCGACAACACACATTGTTGCCTAAAACGGTTTGCTAGTGCACAAGGAACCATAGGTTGGGTGTTCAGAATTTTAACCAAGTGTTCAGGCTTACAAAGTTTCCCAAAATCAATTGGAGGTGCTTTGAACTTATTGGCAGACTGAACCGTGCAAAGATTTACAAAGTAAAAAACTTTGATTAAAATTTGAAAGTTTCATGAAATCAGTTGAAATTTTATAGAGATTGTCCGCATGCAGAAGCTACTTTGAGCTTATTGACTGACCGAAACTTGAGGGTAATCATAGGGTCTCCCTGGATTTCCGTCGACTGAATTTTCCTTAAGTGCCGGTCTATCCAGGAAAGTGCAACGTAAGGAAATCTCAGTCGAGAAACTCTATCATATCCATAATCCAATTCTTGCGTGAGGCAAACAAGATGTGAATTGTCTCGAAAAAAAGAGATGCGAATACGACTCATGAGTAAAAACTTTTGCCATTTGTGCACAATCCTCCAAAGCTCACCCATCATGCGTTGGCGTTGCTGTACCTTTTGACATCGTCAGTACAAGACTCTATCCGCACAGGTGCCAACAGATGTCGATTTTTACTCGAATACATGTCGCCTGCAGGAGAGGAGAGGGACTAGGAAAATCCACTGACCAGGAGATTTGCAGTGACCCAAACGTGTGATCCGCCACAAGCGGCGACAGCGCCAGGGGATATTTTTAGTTTTCTTTGCTTTTTGGCCAAGAAGAGCAGGACAAGTGGGCATTACGTGTCCGGGCGTATGAATGTACTCCCTCCGTTTCTTTTTATTCCGCATATAAGATTTGGTCAAAGTCAAACTACACAAAGTTTGACCAAATTTATATGAAAATATATGAACATCTACAATATTAAAACTATATACTATGAAAATACATTTCGTGGCGCATCTGATAATATCGATTTCATATTATCAATGTTTATATTTTTTAATATAAAGTTAGTCAAACTTTCTGAAAACTGACTTCGACTTCACCGCACCTTATATCTGTTAAAAAGAAACGGAGGGAGTATGTAACTATCTAGTTCGATCCGGTCAAATACGTACAGATTAGTATACATCCTTTTTGCCAGTGAGTTTATTAGTTGATCCGCTAATGTTATAGCGATCTTGATCGTGAAATCAGTTGACTAGTAAAGCGTGCCGTGGATTTTCACACGACTTTTATCTCGCGGCGAGACGACCGTTCGTGTTCTTGCGCAAAATTCATCCGATCCAATCCAATCGGGCGACCGGTCGATGCACCGAATGTTGCATGTACCTGGGCAGGCCGGGGCAGGCGAGGTGCGTGCATTGAACGAACCGGACGCACGTCGCTGGCGCCCGTGCTGGCGCATGGCGTGCATCCACCCAAGCCAGGACCAGGAGGAGCCACCGCCACGCACGGCCGGACTGGGAGAGGAGAACAGGCGCTGCCCTGTGCCACGGAATCGAGATGGACTGGAGTTCTCCGTCTTGGGTGTTGGTCAGAGCTTATCTCTGCCGGGTCTTTGCCCGGGCCGGCCGGCCACGCGAGGGAACTGCGGTGCTATCACCCCACATGGCGTGCCCGCGATCGAGTCGCACCCGCCACTGTTCCTATCCAGGAATAATGTCGCGTTACTGCTCGGATGATGATGTTACTACTGAATGCGGATGGATGGCGCCTCAATCCGATTGCTGTTCATCCTTATCTCACTTTTTTCCGGATGAAATGTACGTGTTGGGACAAAGAAAACCTAATCTGCCCGACTCCATTCCGTTAACTTGAATTGCAGTTCCCTCCAGGGGGCATGATTTGGGAGCTTGATCTCCCCGACTAAAGTACCGTTCGGGGGCCGGATGGCAGCTGCTTCGGCACCGTCACAGGCAGGCCTGGCCTGGCCAGCTGCCAGGGACCGCTGAGCGGCCCGACCCCGTGCCGGTCGCCCACCGGCAGCACCGAAAGAGGGGGTGGGGGGCATCGACTGCGCACGCCCAGCTAGCCCCGCTCCTCCGCTGGGCGGACCCGGGTCTCGGGAGCGGAGGGTCCGTCCGTCCTCGCGTGCGCATCGATCGCCGGCGCGGCGCGGCGCGTACGCACGTCGGTCGCTCCGTTGCTGTCAGCGATCATGAGGATTGCTCGGCGGTGGCGTGGCAGCCCGCGGTTCTTGTCGCCCCAGAGCGCGCGGTCAGTTCATAATCATATCATATCGTGGGTCGACCGGTCACGGACTGGAATGATGTGCGATGCTTTTTATGCCGTTGCTGGGCATGCATCCACGGCGTATGGTCGAGCGGGGGCGATCTTCTTTGTTGTTTTGCGGTTTCTCGTTCGGTGTGTGTAATGTGTGTAGGTGGTCTGTCAATGGGATGCCAGGCCAGGGTGGCGGTCTGTGCGCCGTCGAGATCACGAATCTTGGGGAGCTCACCTCGCTCTAGTGTCACGTTTATTTTAGGAAGGGCCTCTGTGTAGTCAATTGAGTTTTCTTTTACGTCTCAATCTGTTTCTAAAGGCGCATTAGTCGTTGAGAAGATGGTCTCATCGTATGTCGTGCATACCATACGGTAGAGAAGATAAGAAACAAATTATACAATTAGTCATTTCATAGAGTTATAGCTAACGATTAATATTTGCATGCTCCTATTGTTGACTGGTTAAAATTAAAATAACGGTTTTCGGTGCGGTTTTCCTCATAAAGGGGCCCATGGCCCAACTTGTTTAGGTTTTTGATCCAGTTTTCCTTATAAACTAGATCAGTCAAAGCCTAAGGGGTGACTCTTGGCTAAGGATGGCAATTTTATCCATGGACATGGATATCCATGGATATCCGACCCGAATGGATAGGGTTTGGATATGCTTTTGTGTCCATGGGCGGCGCCCCAACCCGACCCATTGTTCGTGGGTATGGTATGGACATAATCTTGTACCCATGAATATACCCAAACCTGACCCGATAGAATGATTTGATGGGGAAAAATCTGCTACCCCTTCCCCACGTTCACATCTCCCACGGTAATTTTACACTTTTTTTTATCTAAAACATGCATAAGAAATTACATCGTAATAAGTTGACAGTCAATCCCCTCCGAAACATACTCCAACACCCCTTCCCTTATTTTTCTCTCCTTCTTAAATGACTTGTCATTCTCATCTGTTAGAAAAATACTAAATGATCTTAGGTTGTTACTGGATGTTGACTTACCATATGTGAAGCCTAGCCTGCCATGACGCGAAGAATGGAAGAGTTTATGTTAATATTGTGTTAAGTCTTATTTATATGTCCCGAGAGGACCCAATGGATATAAAGTGGATATGGATATCCATCGAATTTGGACATGGACATAATTTTTCACCCATGGATTTTTTCATGGGCGGGCAAAGACTCTCTTCATGAATATGGATATGGATTTGATATTGTTCAACCCGATCCAAACCCGACCCATTGCCATCCTTACTCTTGGCTCTGATCGCTTTTGAGCAATATATTCAGGTGGGAGAACTCCCCCCCCCCCCCCCGGTGATTCCTCAAAACATTAAAATAAAAATAAAAACACACAGTTAAGAGAGGACATCCAGTAAAATGGATATAATTGTCTTGTTCTTCTTAGTAAGAGATCATCTCTTGGCTAAAAGCAAGATACCCCTTTTTCTCATTTCTTCCTTTTCCAACTCAACAATTGTCCTGGGTTGTATTGCTAAGGGCAACTCTAGCAGATTCGGCACATCAGCAATCATCATATGTGATATGGAACACACTTCATACGGATATGGAAAACTAATTCCCCTGCATACATGACCCATCTGTCTAGGGTCGTACTTTTTTCTAGCCTATGGACAATAATTTAGATCAAACAATGAGCATAATTCAACAATTATTATTATAAATAATTATCCCAGATTAATAAATAATCTGATCAAATAAATTATTTTAAATGGAAATAAACGAAATTTGAAGCAATTTTAAGCACTTCTCCCAGTTAGCTGCCAATAATTGATGAGAACCTCCTTCAGCTGATGATAGGAGGCTCGGTTTTCAATCTTTTGGTACGCCTCAAGAGATGATTTAATGCGGTCACGGTTTCTGCTGGGGCCTGATTGGTCCGCCATTAGGTTCATAGTCAATGGAGCCTGACATTTCCCTTTACGTCCTCTATGGTCATGTTGTGCAGGAGAACACAAGCTATCATGGTATTTGCCAAGACATACTTGTTATTGAAATGAGCAGTCTCCTGGACAACTATAAACCTTGATTACGGTACCCCAAATGCTCTCTCAATGTCTTTCCTCTAAGCTTCTTGTGCCATGGAGAAATTTTTATGTTTCATGCTTGCTCTTAGGGCATCTCCAACACAGACCCGCAAGTTTTCTCTGGCATTCGTCCACAGACAAGGAGGGACTAATGCGCGGACACTGATGCTGGGGGAGACCATCCAACGCTGCCCGCATACATTTCAAGCCGGGTTTCAACTAACCGGATAATATTCGTGCAAACACGATGGATTTTGACATAAACTGGACGAAATTCATTATATTTCGAACATTTTTCATTATATTTTGAATTTTTCAAAGAAAAAAATCGGTCCGAGCCTAAACCTATCCTACGACGGCGGCCGTCATCCACTTTCTTTGTAATCCGCATCAGCGGCAGGGTTCAAGACTTGTGAAGTGGAGGGGCGGATTTTGGCGAGGAAGAGTAGAAAATGAGAGACGGACCGACCCACATGGGGCACAATGTCAGTTGGGAAACGTAGTAGAAAATAAAAAAAAATCATCCTACGATCAACCAAGAACACTATGAAGATGCAATAACGGTTTGGATCAGATTGTTACCGACTCCGAGTTGTAGCGGAAGAAGACAAGTTGGTGTAGCATCTTCATAGTGTTCCTGGTTGATCATAGGGTGGATTTTTTGTTTTCTACTATGTTTCCCAACACTCATCCTCCATGGTGGCATCGTAGTGCGCCTGCACTTGCTCCATTGTCATGCCAGCAAGCACCGACTATCGCTCCGGTGCGGTGTCTTCATCAGACCCCGTCACCATTGTGGGGTCATCGGAGACCTCGGGGGAGCTGGCCGGCAAGCTAGCCTCGATCCGCCTCGCACGAGGGCTCTACCACATAGTTGCAAGGGCGGCGATCTCGTGCTTCATCTCCGTTCATAGGCTCTCCCACAGAGTGTTCCCGCTCGCGGTCATGGTGGATGTGGTGTAAGGGAGAAGTATGTGGACCGAATGTGTAGTGGTGCAGAGTTTAGCTGGTTGTGGCCACATTTAAATAGCGGATTCCGGCGAGTCCAAGCATTCGGGTGCGTCAATGCATTGTGCCAGAGTTGGTTCCTTGATCGGCGAGCCTATTTAATGGCGACATACGGGGCATTGAACGAGTGTGGTAGATATCCGTCATGTTGCGTATCGGATACGTCTCGCCGACATTGAGCAAGGTAGACACCAAGGATGCGGCGCGGGCGGCACTCTTGGCCGGCGCACCGCTTCAATGCCATCGCCAGTGAGAGGTCGCGTCCACTCTGAACTGGCATCAATGCGGAGCGGTCGCTGTACAACGACATGAATGCGGGGAGCCTGCGCCGAGCGGGTACGCATGCAGGCGCGGGAGGAGGGTTTTTGGTGGGCCAGGGTAGTCAGGAGCGGCCACGGCAGCGGTCTGGACGCCCGCAAAGCCCCTCCCCCCCCCACACACACTTTATCTTTTGTTTGCAGGGAAAAGTGTGTCCCGAACCATGGAGCAAACTGATACAGGACCGCCTTGGATGGCTTCCAGGGTCCGGATCGCGTGATCCGGATGTATGCGAACGGTTTGAGGGTCGGCGTTGGAGATGGATTAGAAATTGTTGTCAAAAATTAATGTAGACCAAGATGGATAGATGATATCCGCTAGATAGTATGGTTGATCATATAAATGACATAAATGCCTTGCAAATATATGACAACTCTATACGACATTTATGTCATTGTGAGATCTAGGCAACCAAAGTAGCAATGCCAGATCCACCACAGTGTCAGCAAACACTTTCGTGCATTTGATGATTGTATTTTCAGCCAATCAAAGAGTGTCATCCATGGAATCTGCAGGGAACCATATGCAAGCATTCAGAGTGTCGCGGTCACTTTCCAAAAATTGAAAAAATCAAGGAAACCAGCGATACCTCTTCATTGTTGAAAGATAGGTTCGACAACTGCATGTCATCAGCAATTTGATGAAACAACCGCTCGGTCATGCGGAAGCGTCGTAGGAACACGTACAACGGGATGATACAACCTGGCAGAGAGTAGTCTCTCATCAGCCGGTCATGGTCTCTGGTTCTGTCCCGATGAAATGTTGCGCGACCAACTTAAGATTTCAGACGCTTCTTCTTCTTTCCGATGGATGCTACCCATCAAGCGACCGCCAATATAACCACGTCTTCTTCTCCATCCAGCATTTCACTCTCAGAATTGGAGCTCAAATCCGAGGATGGATCATCAGAAAACATGAGCTCGGCCATCAGATCCGTGTATACATAGTGTGAATCTTATGTCATCCACACGAATTTACGAGCCGCTAAACTAAATCTATGAAAAAAATGCTGGGAAAATAAGTCCAGGCAGTGGTGGTGGAAGGGGTGACAACAGGAAGAAGGCGCAGATGACGGTACACCGGGGGTGTCCGTCTTCCGAGAAGGTCGTCAGGTCGGCGTCAGGGCCCGGCTATAGCCTAGGCCCCTCGCCCTGACGGTGGTCCTCCTCTAGAAGGAGTATTGGGATCAATATTTCTAGCAGCCCACACCTTGCAAGGAAAAAGGTCACTCCACCACCAAAGGCTTTGCGAGGAGGCGCCCTCCAACAATGGCCAAGGAAAGAGGGTTGGAATGAGGTATGGTGGTGGAGACCGCCACGACCTGCGGCGACCGAGCGGAGAGGAGGGGTGAGATGGGATGGTGGAGAGCGGTGGATAGAGTTTTACTCCAGGGTCGCTCGTGGGAAGCAACATGAGAGTCGTTTATGCGTGTCGTGGTTCTAAGTCTGACAGTAGAATGGGGGTAGGTATGGAGAGGCAAGATCTTAGCTATGGAGCAGTTGTACAGACAAGGGATTTACGAGTTCAGGCCCTTCTCGGAGGAACTAACAGCCCTCGTCTCGGGCCCGAGGCGGTCGATTGGATTATGTGTGTATAGATTACAGAGTGCGAACCCTTTACACCGAGGAGGGGTGGCTTATATAGTGTCTGCGGACCCTCCGGCCCTCGCTTATCAGGTTTAAAGTACATTAAGGCCTGGCGTTACTGGTAACGCCTTACATAAAGTATCATCATGACCATAAAGACTACTTAATTACAGACCGTTTGGATGCAGAGTGGTTCTTGATCTTCTGGTGGTCGAGTGAGTCTTCATGGTCGAGTCCCTCGAGTCCGTCGAGTGAAGTCTCTCTTGGTCGACTGGAAGGCAGCTTCTTCTGAGGATGTCCTTGGGAAGGGTACTTAGGACAGGTCTGTGACCCTACCCTAGGTACATGACTTCATCATTAGCCCCCGAATGGATCGAGGTTTGAGTGAGGAAGGAGTTGATAATCTTTCCGACCTGTTTTTGTGTTCTGAACATGTCTCATTTTGGACCAATAATATTTTTGATGATGGCATCAACTTTTCTTTCAGTCGCCTTGATCCATTCCTTTCTTCTGTCGAGTGAACTTTTGAACTTAGTAAACTCGGCGACGGATCGTAGAAATCTACCGTCGACAGATTGATCTGCTATTAGCGGATTTTGTGGGATCTGAATTTTGGGAAGCGCTTGAAGCGGGCGGACATGGCGCTTCGGATGGGATAAGGCGTAGACGCCTCGATTTCCGCGCCGCCTTTTTCGCCACGTATCACGCGTGCGCGACTGTTTCGGGATGTGACAGGATCGCCCGGGCCTACTTGTCAGCCACTCGGAAGCATCCTTATATAAGGTATCGGGCGAGGGTTTTTGAACAGTGTTCCCTCATTCCCCCCGCTGCCCTCTTCATCTCCGCCCGCTGTGCCTGCTCTCGCCTCCGCCCATCCACTCCTCGCGTGCTTCGCGGCGACAATGGTGAAGGAGAAGACGGCAGGCCTTGGAGCGTCTGAGAAAAGCGGCAGCGACGGGAAAGCGAAGGAAGGCGTCGATTAGGCGAATCTTCGTCAAGGTCCCGCTGCCGCAAGGTTGGGTCCAAAGGATTGGATCCGCTCGACCATCACCGGCGGATCTCAATGACTGGACAACGAGTCTGATCTCCCATGGGTCGACAAAGGCTTCCGGGACCGAGTGGCAACCGCAGCCGCAGGAGGGTGAGTGCGTTCTCCTAGCTACTCATGTAGATCGTGGGTTCTCTCTGCTGCCGAGTGTTTTCTTCCGAGGGTTTCTGAACTTCTTTGGGGCGCAACTCCACCATTTCACCCCAAATTCCATTGCCTATCTTGCTGCCTTCGTGTCCATGTGCGAGAACTTCCTGGGTTGTTGACCACACTGGGGTCTCTTTAAGCACATATTCACCTGTCGCTCACAGACGTTGAAAAAGGCGAGTCCGGATGATGATAGGACTAAGGTTATTCAGATGTGCGGGGGTCTTGGGATTCAGATGAGGAGTAAGATTACTTTTCCGGCCATGACCCTTCCTGAGTCGGTCGGAGGGTGACGATCGACCTGGTTCTCTGCCAAGGCAGTCGGCCTTGGGGCATCCGTCTGGTCTCCTCCGTTCTCCATGGACCGAGTGAACAAACCCTCTTCTCTGAAGGTGTTTCCTGAAGAGAAAGCTCAAGTAAAAATGTTGATGGAGCGCATAGTCCAGCTCGTTCGGGACGGAGTGACGGGTATGGACCTTCTGGAGGTCTTCCTTAGATGGCGCATCCAACCGCTTCAGTACCGAGGCCACCCGATGTGGCTGTACTGTGGAACCGAAGATACCACTCGGGTTCATCCAGAAGCAGTCGACGACGCCACGCTGGAGAGGTGGATGACCGCACTCACAGGGAATAAGGACAACCCTCGAGGGGCTAGGAGGATCCCACCGCTCGACCATACCTACACACCGGACACGGTATGGCCACTTATCCTCAATTGTAATCTTGCTTTATTCATTCTGTTTCGCTGCAAATTGGTCGATTGACCTTTGCTTTGTTTTGTTGTCTGTCAGGCCACCACTGAGTTATACTCGATGCCCAATGGAGCGCAAACGCCGACTGAGGAGGAGGAAGGAAGTGGGGGCGAAAGCCCGGAGGAGTGGGATTCGGATGCTGCTGATGATGATGAGGGTGATGACTCTGGTGAGGAGGAAAAGGAGGAGGAGGAGGAGGAAGTTGCGCCTCCTCGCTTGGAAAGACGCTCGAAGCTTGTCCATGATCCTGCAACCGAGCATGGTAAGGGGGCCGCGACTGTCGTGCAGTCGACTAAGCGCCCTCGAACCACTTCTCCGGTGCCGACTAAGAAAGCTCGATAGCAATCTCGAGTGGCGCCGTCGAAGCCGGCGAAGGTCTTGCCAAAGATGAAGATGGTGATTCCCACTATATCAGGGTAATGGTGCTACTTGAGTCTTCTTGTTCCACATGAATTTATTCTTGGTCGACTCATGAGTCAACCGACTGACTCCTGGAATTGCAGCGCTGCTACTTCTGATACTTCGGCCAGGGCTGAAGATCATGACATGGAAGACGCTGCCACTTCTAAACCTGGTAT
Organism: Aegilops speltoides; assembly: GCA_021437245.1. Classification (NCBI taxonomy): domain Eukaryota; kingdom Viridiplantae; phylum Streptophyta; class Magnoliopsida; order Poales; family Poaceae; genus Aegilops; species Aegilops speltoides. The sequence continues at coordinate 316,996,155 of CM038145.1, read as the reverse complement.
GACCTTTATAGTTCCGTCTTCAGTCGATTGGCTCGTTGTCTCTAATTTTGATTCTTTTCTGCAGCTCCATCTAACGTCGTTATTGACCTTCCTGACGACGAGGATGAGGAACCACTGAGGCAGAGGAGGAACAGGAAAACGTCTACTGGCAAGGCGACTCAAGACGTGCTAGCACCGAGACACTAGTCGCGGAGGAGAGAACGTCCTTTCGACCTACCGTATCTTTTGCGGTGCCGCTGGCGAGTGCTCGCCCTCGTCGTCTAGTGCTGCACAGCCTTCACTTTTCTCGACCCACTACATCCCGAGAGGACCAAGCCGGTCTTTGAAAAAAGTAATCGCCCGCGGAGTCATGATGGAGCAAGTGAAGGCCATCCAAGAAGCCAGCCAGGCAGCCTATGGCCTTGATTCAGCTCTTGAGTAATGTTCATGTCGATCGGTCACCGCCTATTCTATTAGGATATGATATCTGAAAATTCTTGTTTCTGAAATTCATAGTGATTGTCCTACACCCACTGGGTGTGTCGATTGAAATTCCGTGTTAGTGGGGGGCACGCTGAGTGCACCCACTGGGTGTAGTCCCCAAGGCTATGGTGGACTGCTGGCAGTCGACCATAGTCTTTATGTCTTAAGTTTTTCCTTTATTCGACTAGGTCAAATGGATTCATAGACCGGTGGGGGCACGCTGAGTGCACCCACTGGGTGTAGTCCCCAGACTATGGTCAATCGGTGGGGACACGCTGAAGAACACCTCCCATTTTTTGGTTGGTCGGTCGACTCTAATCGATAGAACTAGTGGGGGCAAGTCCCCCACTGGTGTAGTCCCGAGACTATGGTCGAATGTTTGTATTCGGCCGTAGTCTTAGAAATGCTATGATTTTTCCTTAGTCACTCGGAAGTGAATTGTCTTTTACATCCGTCGATTGGTTCTTCGCAAAAATCCTGCAACCTTGCGGCTCGTTATACTGAGTTGGAGAACAAACACATTCAGCTCGAGCTTGATCTGAAACTGGCCCAGGAGAACTTGACGAAGGCGAAGGAGGAAGCAAAAGGTATATTTGGTGAGACCTTCGACGACTGCCTTTGCCTCTCGTCCGCTTCGAGTCGATCTCATTGTAACTGCGGACAAGGTGAGGGATGCCTCAAGAAGAAGGACCTTGACTTGGCTGAGATCTGAAGCGGCTTTAGAAGACCAAGCTCATGGATGAGAAGCTGGCCAGGTCACCAAGCTTGAAGAAGAAAACACCAATCTGAAAGCTACTCTTGATCTGCCAACAAGGAGGTCGGTCGGTGAAAAGTGATAAGATTGCTCGGTGACAAGGCGGTGAGTTGGTGGGAAATAAGAACGATCTGGAGGCTTATCTGGGCGGACTCGCCAAGAAGCTATTCCTCATGCTTGAAGGTAATCTTTTGTATCAAACGGATATTTTAACTGTGATCTTTCCATCCGACTGTTGTCTTGACTCGGTGGTTGCGCTTGCAGAATTTTGCCAGAACTTTGAAGAGGAGACTAGTCGACTGGAAATAAACCTGGATCCCATCAACTCTCCTATGAAAGATGAAGTCGCCATGAATGTGCTCCGGCTCGAATCTCGCGTTGCTGCCGTCGTTGACTATCTCGCAAGGCTGAAGGTCGCAACTTCCCACATCGACACAACACTCCGGCCAAGAGAGACGCTCCAGAACGACCTCGAGTCTCTGATGACTCAACTGAACGCGGTCCCGAGTCGAGTGCAGGAGTGGAAGAAGTCTTCAGCCAGGTGCGGTGCGGATGTTGCTCTGTCTCTGGCCCGCGTTCACTGCAAGGATGCACGAGAGGACAAGCTGGCGGCTCTTAGGGTGGCTAATACCAAGAAGCAAGATTTCCGGTCTTTCATGGAGACCTTCATCGTTGTTGCCACTCGGATTGCGGATGGAATCGACCTGGATGAGTTTGTTGCACCTTCCAGCCCTCCACAGGAGGGGTAAAAAACTTCTGAGCTTGATACCTTAAATTTGCCTCGGTATGCCGAGTGATTTTTGTAACCGACAAACCTTAACAGGCTTAGCGCCTGAGCACTTTCGGTTCCGTTAGGTGTTATCCGAACTTGGATTCGACGTTTAAATATGCTTGCATTTGATTTGAGGTGTCTTTTGCAGGTTAAAGCGAGGTGCTTATTGCAATCGACTTGTTCCCCAATACACTTAGGCGAGCCTTGGGCTGCGGCTAAGCCCCGAGTGGGAGGTCTGCTCTCCACTCGGTAGGATTTTCAAAACTTAGGCGAGCACTGGGCTGCAGCTAAGCCCCCGAGTGGGAGGTCTGCTCTCCACTCGGTAGGAATTTCAAAACTTAGTCGAGCACTGGGCTGCAGCTAAGCCCCTGAGTGGGAGGTATGCTCACCACTCGGTAGGATTTTCAAAACTTAGGCGAGCACTGGGCTGCAGCTAAGCCTCCGAGTGGGAGGTCTGCTCTCCACTCGGTAGGATTTTCAAAACTTAGGCAAGCACTGGGCTGCAGCTAAGCCCCCGAGTGGGAGGTCTGCTCTCCACTCGGTAGGATTTTCAAAAACTTAGGCGAGCACTGGGCTGCAGCTAAGCCCCCGAGTGGGAGATCTGCTCTCCACTCGGTAGGATTTTTACGGCGCCTCTGTGAAGGATAAGGCGTTAATCGACCTTGTCTTTCTTATGGAGAGCACATTATACTTGTGGCGTAGCTTGGAAGGAGAGGGTGGCGGTCGACCTGCACCTCGTCCTCCTTGCGGAGCGCACGTTGTACTTATGGTGTAGCTTGGAGGAAGAGGGTAGCAATCGACCTACACCTCGTCCTCCTTGCGGAGCGCACGTTGTACTTGTGGCGTAGCTCGGAGGAGAGGGTAGCAGTCGACCTGCACCTCGTCCTTGCGGGCGCCACCTTGCGTAGCTTCGGAGCGCACGTAGCGATTATACTTTGCGGCGTAGCTCGGAGGAGAGGGTAGCGATCGACCTGCACCTCGTCCTCCTTGCGGGCGCTTATACGTTGTACTTGTGGCGTGCTTCGGAGGAGAGGTAGCGATCGACCTGCACCTCGTCCTCCTTGCGGAGCGCATGTTATACTTGTGGCGTAGCTCGGAGGAGAGGGTAGCAGTCGACCTGCACCTCGTCCTCCTTGCGGAGCGCATGTTGAATTTGAACTTAGGCAAGCGTTTAGACTGCAGCTAAGCCTCCGAGTGGGAGGCTGGCTCACCACTCGGTAGGATTTTATCGAAACTTAGGCGAGTACTTGGACTATAGCTAAGCCCCCGAGTGAGAGGCTGGCTCACCACTCGGTAGGATTTTATTGAAACTTAGGCGAGTACTTGGACTGCAGCTAAGCCCCCGAGTGGGAGGCTGGCTCACCACTCGGTAGGATTTTATTGAAACTTAGGCGAGTACTTGGACTACAGCTAAGCCCCCGAGTGAGAGGCTAGCTCACCACTCGGTAGGATTTTATTGAAACTTAGTCGAAATGGATTCGCAGCTAAGCCCCAGTGGGAGGCTGGCTCTCCACTCGGCAAGGATTTTTTACAAACTTAGGCGAAACGGATTCGCATCTAAGCCACCCACTGAGGGGGAATTTTATTGAACAAATAAAAGTGACAACAATCATTGGGGAAATTATGACACTATTATCTTGTGAAACATGAACTACAAAAGTACTTTTATTACAACTCATCCGAGTGAATACTTAGGTGTAAAAGGGGCGGAGCAACTCCGCGTTCCAAGCTCGGGGCTCGTCGATGTTGTGCTCGACATTGTAGAGACGGTACGCTCCGTTGACCTTGGTGACGATGAAGGGACCTTCCCAAGAAGGAGCAAGCTTGTGTGGTTTTTGCTGATCCACTAAGAGAACCAAATCCCCTTCCTGGAAGGCTCGACTCTTCACGTTCCTGGCGTGGAAGCAACGCAAGTCTTGTTGGTAAATGGTCGATCGGATCAGAGCCATCTCCCTTTCTTCCTCTAAAAGGTCGACTGCATCCTGCCGTGCTTGTTACGCTACGCTTGATGTAGAGCTTGACCCGAGGAGCATTGTGGAGCAGGTCACTCGGCAAGACCGCTTCAGCTCCGTAGACCAAGAAGAACGGAGTTCTCCCAGTCGACCGGTTAGGCGTGGTCCTTAACCCCCAAAGCACCGAGGGAAGTTCGTCGACCCATGCTCCAGCCGCATGCTTGAGATCACGCATCAGTCGGGGTTTCAACCCTTTGAGAATCAAGCCATTGGCCCGCTCTGCTTGTCCATTCGGCTGAGGATTGGCGGCTGAAGCATAGTCGACTCGTGTGCCCCGAGATGTGCGAGCATCAAATTCCTCCGAATCGAAGTTTGACCCGTTATCGATGATGATCTTTGTCGGGACTCCATATCTGAATATCAATTCTCGATGAAGGCGACAGCATGATACCGGCGTCAAGGTTCTTGATGGGTTTAGCCGATCCACTTGGTGAACTTGTCGATCGCTACCAAACATGTGTGAAACCGCTTGGCCTGTTCTCAAGGGCCCAACCATATCAATCCCCATCTGCGAAGGTCGGACGAGTGGTATGGTCTTGAGTGATGCGAGGCTTGTGTGACATGTTGGAGTAAAATTGACATCCCTCACACTTGTCGACTATCTCCTTTGCCATTTCATTCGCTCTTGGCGGTAAAATCCGGCTCGGTATGCTTTGGCCAAGATGGTCGAGAGGGCGCATGATAGCCACAGGTCCCCTAGTGGATGTCATCAAGGATTATCCGACCTTCTTACGGCGTTATGCACTTGACCAACTCGATTCGCTCTCTCTGTGTCTGCTGCCCTTGATCACAGAGAAAGGCCTTGGATCGGCGGACGATCTGTCGAGCCTCTTCCTCGTCCTCCGGAGCTCTTTTCTCAAGATATCGCGATATATGGTACTTGTCAATCGGGAGTGATCACTAAAGCCTCCATGACCAGGTCGACCACTGCTGGAACTTCAACCTCGATCGGATCTATGACACTCTTGGGCTGCGGAGCTTCTTGGTAAAGGATCTTCTTTGGTGATGGAGTATGGATATGCTCCAAGAACACATCACTTTAGGAATGGCTTCTCTCTTGGAACCTATTTTGCCAAATCATCGGCGCTTGATTTTTTAGTCGGGGTATATGATGGGGCTCTAACCCTTCAATTTCTTTTCAAGCTTCCACCTTTGCATTGCAGTATCCGGTCATGGTTGGGCTTCTAACGTCCTCCTTCATCACTGATTGACCACCAAATTTGAGTCGCCATAAACCATAAAGGCGATGGGCGCTTGAGTGAAATGGCCATGCGCAACCCATATAAAAGTGCCTCATATTCTGCTTCATTGTTGGAGGAATCAAAGTGAATCTGGAGCACATATCTGAGCTTATCTCCTCTGGGGGAAACCAAAACTACCCCAGCACCGGAACCATTTAACATCTTAGAGCCATCAAAGAACATGGTCCAATGCTCCAAGTGAACTTGAGTTGGCTGCTGCTGTTCAATCCACTCGGCAAGGAAATCTGCTATTGCTTGGGACTTAATGGCTTTCTTTGCCTTAAACTTGATATCAAGGGGAAGGAGTTCAATCGCCCATTTTGCCACTCGACCGGTTGCATCTCTTTGTGCAGAATCTCTGAAAGTGGGGTGTCGCTGACGACTGTAATGGAATGATCAGAGAAATAATGAGCAACCTTCTTCGTGGTCATGTAGATCCCATACACAAGCTTCTGATAATGAGGATATCTTTGCTTTGATGGAGTCAAAACTTCAGAAAGATAATACACTTGGCGCTGAACTTTGAAGGCTTTCCCTTCTTCTTCCCGCTCGACCGTAAGCACTGTACTGACGACTTGTCCTGTGGCTGCAATATAAAGCAACAGAGGCTCTTTGCTGATTGGAGCAGCAAGCACCGGCTGGGTGGAGAGCGAGCTTTTAGCTCGGCAAGCGCTGCATCGACTTCGGAGTCCACTCGAACTTGCGCCTTCTTCATCGATCGGTAAAGAGGCAATGCATTTTCACCGAGTCGAGATGAATCGACTTAACGTGGCCAAGCATCGATAAGCTTACGGACATCGTGCACCCGCACAGGGTGTTTCATTTGGAGTATAGTGCCAACTTTTTTACGGGTTAGCGTCGATTCCTCGTTGGAAGCGAAAACCGAGTAACTTTCCACGGGAACTCGAATGTGCACTTTGATGGATTGAGCTTGATATCATACCTCTGAGATTGGCAAATGTTTCAGCGAGGTCGATCAATAGGTCGGAACCCTTCGCGATTTGACCACAATATCATCCATGTGCGCTTCCGCGTTCCGACTAATTTGAGTGAGTAAACACTTCGAATCATCCTCATGAGCGTGGCTCCGGCATTCTTGAGGCGAATGGCATGGTGACATAGCGAAGCACCGAATGGAGTGATGAAAGCTGTTTTGATCTCATTGGGTCCATCTGAGGCGGATCGATGGTATCTAGAATAAGCGTCGAAAGGACAATCTCTCACATCCGCGATCGAGTCGACAATTTGGTCGATCGAGGAGAGAAAATGATCTTCGGGCAGGCCCGATTGATGTGTTTGAAATCAATGCACATGCGGAGTGACTTGTCCTTCTTGGGAACCATGACGACATTGGCGAGCCACTCGGAGTGGTATATCTCTCGGATAAACTCTGCCGCCAACAGTCGAGCCACCTCCTCGCCAATGGCCTTTCTCTTCTGGACGGCGGACCGTCGAAGATGTTCTTTGACAGGTTTTGCTGTTGAGTCGACTCTAAGGCGATGCTCAGCCAGCCCCCTGGGAACACCCGACATGTCGTGAGCTTCCATGCAAAGATGTCCCGATTCTCACGGAGGAACTGGATGAGTGCTTCTTCCTATTTAGGGTCGAGTGTTGTGGAAATATGAGTCGGTGCTGCATTGGGTGCAGCCGGGTGAATGTGAGCGGGCTTCGTCTCACGGACGGTCGAAATGCTGATTACGTGGCGAGCTTCTTGGCCCGTAACAAATCACTCGGATCTGCATTTTCTTGTACCCTCCAGCTCTACCATTGTTATCGGGAATCGGCAATTTTGAGCCTTTAAAAACACTCTTCCGCCTTCTTCCGATTGCGGTGATAGTGATCACGCCCTTGGGGTCGGGCATCTTCAGTTTGAGGTACACGTAACATGGTCGAGCCATGAACCGTGCGTAAGCTGGTCGCCCCAAAATAGCGTGGTAAGCGATCTGAAAATCTACGACTTCAAATGGCGGCCTCTCCTTGCGGAAATGCTTCGAGTCCCCGAACACCACGTCCGGAGCTATTTGGCCGAGTGACTCAGCCTTCTTTCCAGGTATAACTCCATGAAAACTCATGTTGCTGGCGCTTAGTCTGGATATCGGAATGCCCATTCCTTTCAGCGTCTCCGCATACAATATGTTCAGTCCGCTACCATCATCCATTAGCACCTTCGTCAGTCGAGTGCCCTCAACGACCGGGTCGACCACCAAAGCTTGCCTCCCAGGGGTGGCTATATGAGTCGGGTGATCGGACTGGTCGAATGTAATGGGAGTTTGGGACCACCTCAGATAGCTTGGCGTCGCCGGGGCGACCATATTTACCTCACGGTTGATAACCTTCAATCGGCTCTTGCTTTCCACATCAACAAAGATCATCAGAGTGGAGTTAACATGAGGATATCCTCCATCACCTCCTCCTTGTCCTCAGCTTTGTCCGACTCCTTTTCCTTGTCCTTGGGCTGTTTACCTTGGAACTGCTGGATCAAGAGCCGGCACTGGCGAGTGGTATGCTTCGGGTAGATAAAATTACCCTCCTCGTCTTTCTTTGTGTGGATGTGGCACGGCATATCCATCACGTCATTTCCTTCCTTATCCTTCACCTTCTTGGGGTTCCAGGATCCTTTGGGTTTTCCCTTGAACTTGCCCTGAGTCACGACCAGAGCCTCCCCAGGAGCCGCAGGCTCGGCTTTACACTTTTGCTTCCGACTAGAATTTCCTTTCTCCGACTGACTTGGCTTGTACTTGCCGCTCCGGAGTCGGTCCTCTTCTTCACCATTGGCATACTTGGTGGCGATTTCCATCATTCGACTCAGCGTCATATCTTCGGTCCGACCAAACTTCAAACTTAATTCTCTGTTCTTGACACCATCCTTGAAGGCACAGACTGCCTGATGATCAGACACGTTCTCCATGGTATGATGCAAAGTGATCCATCTCTGAATGTAATCTCTCAAGGTTTCATTCGACTTCTGCACGCAGACTTGCAGCTCTGTCAATCTAGCTGGTTGCTTGCAAGTTCCCTCGAATGTCCTGACGAACACTCGGGAAAGATCTTCCCAAGTGTAAATGCTGCTAGGAGCTAACTGATTCAACCACGCCCTAGCTGAACCTTCCAGCATGTGTGGTAAATGCTTCATAGCCACCTCATCATTCTCGCCGCCAATCTGTACCGCCACTCGGTAGTCTTCAAGCCAGGTTTGGGCTTGGACTCACCGTGAACTTACTTACTCTAGTCGCCAACTTGAAGTTGGGGGAATCACCGCATGCTTTGATAGCCTCTTTGAAACATTACGGACTGAAACATGGACTCGGCTGCTAGTGGGCGATCTCTGTATAGCCATCTCGATGAGCTCTGTTCGATCGACCGGACCTTGCATGATGATGGATCGTGCGTCAAAGCCTGGTTCCACAGGGTCGGCCAGAGCTCTTCGTCCCTGTGGAAATGGCGCTGTCATCTAGCTGCCGATGGCGTAAGACCCACCCTTTGGGGGAGGAGTGGGCACTCGACGCCTATCATCACGATCGAATCGGTCACCATATTGGTCACGTCGACCCTTGCGTCCCTCACGCCGCGGAGGCGATCTAGGGCTGTGAGCCGACTGAACTGTATTCGCAGCGATGGATCAACTGTGAATCCTGTTGCGTGACTGTGACACAGCTGAATTCTGATCTCCCGTTGCTCGGAGCAAATCCTGATCGCATCAACCCTCTGCCACCTCCGGTGAGAGGGCTGAATTGACTCTGCTATATGGGTTGCGGTGCTAAATTCTGAATCGGGGTTCAATATACTGGTCGGTTGCGGAAAGAGTTGGCGTCGGCCGAGTCGGTACTCATTGTCGCGCTCGTCGAGTGCTCGCTGGAGGTTCTCGAGTCGAGTGCGTTCAGCCAAGTTATTAAGCGCGCCTCTTCCAAGGCACGAGCCTCGGGAGTTTCTCCTGCGATGGGAGTATGAAGGGCATCCACGTTCCTGCTGCGAAGTTCTTCCCTTTGCAGGGAAGTAAGTGACTCGGGTTGATATTCCTCATGGGCCTAAGCGGGGTCGCCTCCATCGTCCATCCGTCGTCGCGGGAAGCGGGAGGGCTACAAGGCCCATTGACCATCAAGACCTCCGCCGCGGATCACTCTTTATCGCTTTTCGGATCACGGTCTCTCTGAGCGGTCGGCAGGTCGAGCAGTCCGTAGAGATTCGTCGGGCTTGATTGCCGCGACTTGGGTGGTGGCGATTGGCGAGCCGCTGCGTTCCTCACCCACGGCTGGAGCCTCGACCGACCAGGCGCTTGCGGCGGGGAAACGAGGAGGAGGACGGCAGGAGTCGACCGATCTGGTCGATGGTTGCCGCGACACACGGACACTACGCCCGAAAATGCATCGCACCGTGGACGGGAGGCGCGTCGATGTCGAGTGGAGCCTCCACGGAGCCAAGCGGACTTGTCGGCGATGAAGGTGGCGGCGAGAGACGGATCTTGCGACCCTCGACCAAAACTCCACGAAACCATGATGAAGGCAATCGGAACAATTGCAACTTCCCCAAAATTGCTAAGACACCGCCCCACGGTGGCGCCAACCGTCGTGGTTCTAAGTCGGCGAGTCGAATGGGGGTAGGTATAGAGAGGCAAGATCTTAGCTATGGAGCAGTTGTACAGACAAGGGATTTACGAGTTCAGGCCCTTCACGGAGGAAGTAACAGCCCTACGTCTCGGAGCCCGGAGGCGGTCGACTGGATTATGTGTGTATAGATTATAGGGGTGCGAACCCTTTACACTAAGGAGGGGGGTGACTTATATAGTGTCTGCCAGACCCCTCCGGCCCTTAGTTATGCAGGGTTTAAAGTACATTAAGGCCTGGCGTTACTGGTAATGCCTTACATAAAGTATCATCATGGCCATAAAGACTACTTAATTATAGACCTTTTGGATGCAGAGTGGTTCTTGATCTTCTGGTGGTCGAGTGAGTCTTCATGGTCGAGTCCCTCGAGTCCGTCGAGTGAAGTCTCTCTTGGTCGACTGGAAGGCAGCTTCTGAGGATGTCCTTGGGAAGGGTACTTAGGACAGGTCCGTGACCCTACCCTAGGTACATGACTTCATCAATGCGTCCCCTATTTTTTAGTAAGTTGTATTTGGATCCATATTTGTCCAATTTCTCCTTAAAATCGTTTAATTGTCACCAAAGAACACCTGCCAAACTCCCGTGGTTATGTATAAACCTGATGAAAGTTAGAGCATCTCCAGCCGCGCCCCCAACACGGCCTTCCCAGGCGATGTTTTCACGCCGGCGCTGAAAAAACGGCCAAGTCGCGCCGCCAGGAGCCCCTTTTTCGCCGGCTCGGGCCGAAATCAGCGCCGGCGGACCCAGGCCGAACCCGACGCGCTGGGGGGCGCCCAGGGGCACCGGGGCGAGTGTTTTGGCGCGAAACAGCCACTGGCCCGCCGAGTCAGCGAGAGGACCGCTTCGTCGTCCTCATCGCCTCGGTTCCCGTGGGAATCATTGCCAAGGCTGCCGCTGCCGGTCAGCCATGCCATTGATTCCTCATCACGGGCGGCGTGTCACGGGGCGGCGTGGCGCGGCGATGGCTCCTCTCCCGCCACGCGTACACACGGGCGCGGCTACATAAGCCGGCGGCCTCCCTAGCCTTTGGCCACACCAGCCCTAGCCGTCGAGCTCTCCCTCCAATGCTCCCTCTCCCGTGCGCCGCCGCCGCTGCTCTCTTCCATCCCTCTCGCTCACTCCGACACTCCCGATGGTAGCACGTTTCCCTGGCAACGCGGCGGCCGCCAATGGCTTTGGCCGCCGCTCGCTCCACGACTGGGAGTCGTGGCTCCTGTTCGAGGCTAACATCCCAGCGCCGCCGGACATGCGCGCTGGGCCGACGGGGTGGAGGCTCAGCAACAGGGGAGTGCCCATTCCCCCGTTGCCCGACGTCGAGGCGCGCCCCGCCTACTTCGCAGTCGAGATCGACCGCGTGCGCACCTCCCTCACCGACGAGCAGCTCGCCCTTCCCCAGTACGCCGCCAACAACCACGCGGCGTGGGAGGCGTACTTCGAGCGCCGCCAGGAGCAGAGGCTGGCGTCCACCAACGGGGCGCCGATGGTGGGCGGTGTGAAGAACAGCGAGGGGCTTCGCGTGTGATGGGGCGCCCCCGGCCGCACGCTCGGGGGCGTGCTGGTGTACCTTGAGGGTGGCAACGAACCGCCGCTGGCATACCCTCCCACGGCGGCCGCCCCGGCCAACCGCCAGCGCACCGGGCAATGGATGCCCAGGAGGTTCGGTTGCTCCTCGCACTCCTCCTCACAGTCTTCTTCCCAGTCCTCCAGCTCTTCGGTGTGGCTCGTCGTCAAGGCCGAGCCCGCAGCGGAGACGCCGCTCGGCTGGCGCACTCGCAGCGCCGACATCATTAAAAACGAGGGCGGCCAACGTGCCTCCTTGTCGGCTCCTCCGCGATTCGTCAAGCCAAAGACAGAGCCAAGACTTGCGACCGTGAAAACGGAGCCGGGGCTTCCCGCCGTGAAGACGGAGCATGACGACGTGGAGCTCGACGACGAGGCGGCCCTGAAATGGGCGCGCAAGGACTACCTCAAGTTGGAGATGGAGCGCCAGTGTGCCGCAAAGCTGACGCCGAGCAGCGCCGCGGGGCATGCTGACGAAGGCGTCGTCGTCCTCGATGACAACGACGACGACGACGACGCGCCGCCACCGCCACCAGTCCGCCATGGCGACGCCGGGCAGGGGTCCAGCAGGGGCGGCCGCGTCAAGGAGGAGAAGGCCGCCGCCGCCGACGGCGGCGAGGATGGCGCCGACGACGGCGACTACACCGCGTTCAGCGACTTCTTCCTCGCCCCTTAGTTGTACTTTAGGCCTTTTTTTAGATAAATTTGCTATGTAAACCGGCAACGTGTCTAATATATGCCAAGTTTGCCGAATTTTAGTCGAGTTTAACCGAACTTTCATCATATGTTTTTTTTTAAAAAAAATTTAGACGGCGTATGGGGGCGGCCCTGGGGTCGGTGACTGGGAACCAAGTCGGCCCCAGGCTGTTTTTTTCCGCCGGCACACCCCCAGGCGGCGATTTTATGCGCCTCCTAGGGGGCCAACGGCTGGAGATGCTCTTAGGAGTGGTACGCAGCTGACCAAGTTTTCAGCCGATGCATGCACCACACTAGCTGGTCACCGTTAGATAAATCCCTTCGTGAATAAGGAACGTTTGATTCTACCATCGTCCACATGCCCTAATAAAACACCGTGTGCGAAGTTATTCCCTTCCTAACAACCGATGAAAAGAACACAGACACTTAGGCCAACTCTAGCGCGCGACCCCGTCCCGTCCGGCCCCGTTCGGTTGGGGTAAAACGGACAAACCAGACGGCCCAGCGCGCGGGCGCAAACGGATTTTTGTCCGTTTTCTGTCCGCTTTCGACCCATCCCCGGCCCAACTTTGCGCCGCTTTTGGGGTGAAACGGATAGCGCGCAGACGGGCTCGTGTCCTCCCCTGGCCCGCCCGTCGGTGGCACAGGGCGCCCCTTTTTCTATCTGCCCCCTCCCCCCTCTAGCCGCACCCCCTCCACCTTCTCCACTCCGCCCCTCGCCGCCGCTGCCATTGCATCTGTGTAGCTCGGATGCGCGCACGCCCAACCCCCTTCCCGTCGACGCTCCGGAGCTACCCAACCACGGCCACCTGATTAGCGCATGCCGCGGCCGGATTTGGAGCGGATCCGGTCAGTCTTGAGCTCGACCGGCTGTGGGAGGCCGCGCCGCGCCATGGACTGGCCGGGCACCGGGCCGGAAGGCCCCGGCAAGGCCGCAAGGCCGCATGCAGGCAGTGGCTCCTCCTCTAACCGCTCGGATCTACACCGTCGGTGGTCCGCCGGCAGATACACGAATGGCGGTCGGCCGGGCTCGGTGCTAGCCCAAAAGCTCGTCGACGCACAGTTGCCTGTCATTAAGTGCGATGACTGCCAAAGAAGGTCGTGCGCCGCGTGTCTACAACGCCGGAACATCCCGGATGGGTATTCATCAAGTGCTTAAACGACGGGGTATGTGCTATTTTAGCTTCAATTGTGCTCTCGGATTTGACTAGTTGTGCTAACTTAACATTTTATTGTTTAGAATGGATGCAAGTTTTGTATTGGAAAGAAGAGTACATCGATATATTGATAGCGCGCAATTTAGTAGATGTTCGTGTACTTTTAGCTAGCATAGAGGCTAGAGATGAGACTAGTGCACTTGTTGCTAGTAAAATAAAGGCTAGACATGATACTAGATGCGAGGAAGCAACATCGACTCAGTCGAAGAAAGAAGCACGCAAGATGGAGCCTCCGGAGATCAACAATGAGTGCATCAAGAAGGCACTAATCCAACTTACACGAGGAGTTATGAAAGTTGGATATCTTCTAAAATGTATTCTTATGGTTCTTGTTTTCTTTAGTCCTTTTCTAGTCAAAATTTGGTGATGTATTCCCATGTATCAAAAATCAATGATGAAAAAAGTTTATAGGCTTGCAAAGAAAATGTATGCGGACAGGAAGCGGATGGGATGCGGCCGCACGTTGGACGCACGGTCACCTCATCTGAGAAATGGCCCGGACACGACCCCACTGCACTACCCAAACGGACAGAATACGAGCAAAACGGACGTCCGTTTGGGTCGTTGCTGAAGTTGGCCATACTGCTACCGCTTTTGATCGTTGCTTTCCTCGTATGAGCCGTACCTATAGCACTGTAGCACCAAACTACAGTCAACTTACCAGCACTTTCGTCGTTTGAGTCGCACCTACTATAGCACTGTGTCACCAACCTACTGTCATTATCACAGCTAGGTCAATTTCCTTCGTGCCGTTTCACAGAGATGCACGTACGTACTATACACGGTGTTCCTCTCGTAGACTCGTGAGTAATACCAGTGAATAAGATACTCCGCGTCGCTCGTAGCCAAGCAGAAAAGTAGTGTCCACGCAGCGCAAAGGACAAGAAACCATTCGTGTGTCGGGCTTGCAAAGTTTACTAAAAGGTTGTGTAGTCTCAGGGAGTGGCACGCAGACCATGAGAAAACTTGAGAGGGCCGGTCGGTCCAAGTCGTCGTCCCGGTTGAGCTTTGACGACCGAGTTAGTATGCCGGCCAACAAGGCGTGGAACACATGGCGATTATCTTGTCACCCACCGATACGCTGCCGCTGCCGCCAATCCTAATCAACCACAAAACGGCTGCATTGAACCGGCGGAGGCCGGCCGCGCGCCGAGGTGAGCTAGGTCGCACGTACAACCGGGTCAGCGGCGCGCGACGGGGCGTCCCGGCCGGTGAAATACCGACGACCCGTGCTCGATTCTCCTGGCCGGTTGCGCTCCGGCCTCCTCACTTACCCATGCCACGGCCTATTCGAGACATAATCATTTTTCTCCGCGGACTCCACACTTGCACAATAACTGGGGACTCCGACTGCGCTTTGCTCCTCGGCCTCCAGGAATAGAGTTTCTTCAGGGGAGTTGGCGTGGAAGGGGTGACAATGCCGGCCCAAGGAGGATCTTTGAGTCCTACATCTCAGATGTAGAACCATTCTTCCTACCAGTTCATGTTTGTTTCCATGAACTCGCCCTTCAGATATTCGATGTCGGCCACCTTGCTGATGGATGCGCGCCGCACTCTCATGTCTAGTTGACGTTGGTTTGCAGCTTGATGCAAAAGAATTTGCACCACGGGCCGAGGTGCAACTGGCAACACAGAAAAGCTTCACATAATGTGAGGAAGCACGCTATGTGGAGGATGAAATTGAGAGAAAGATGATGGAGTTGGAGGATGAAATTGAGAGAAAGATGATGGAGTTGGAGGCAATAAAACTGGAGTATACCCCGGATGAACGGGTGGAGTGGAAACCCCAACCCGCCGATGAGAAAAGGCACGAAGCGTACCCATTCGTTCTCCTCCGAATGGACGATGGTTTCTTGCACGACGACTCGTCAATGGTGGTGAGCCCGAGGCACGCGAAAGCGGACTCTTGGTGGCTGTAGGTACCTGATACGTCTCCAATGTATCTACTTTTCCAAACACTTTTGCTCTTGTTTTGGCCTCTAACTTGCATGGTTTGAGTGAAACTAATACGGACTGACGTTGTTTTCAACAAAACTAATGTTATTTTTGTGTAGAAATAAAATTCTCAGAATTAGACGGGAATTTTTGGAGAATTATTTTTTAATATACATAAGAAGTACTGGAACAAAGAAATACCGTAGAGGAGCCACACAAGGCCCACAAGAGCAGGGGGCGCAGCCACCTCCTAGTAGTGCCACCCATGCTTGTGGGACCCCTATACACCATTTCGACCAAATTCCAGCGCCATAAATTCACATCTTCCATGAAAAAAAATCAGGGAGAAAGTTTCATTGCGTATGACGATACAGAGCCGCCGCCACCTCCCGTTCTTCGCTAGAGCCCTGATCTGGAGTCTGATCGTGGCTTCGAAGAGAGGGAATCTTCTTCGTCGTCATCACCAACTCTTCTCCATCTACAATGACGTATACAATATCATATACAATATTGGTCTGTGTTGGTTTAAATCGAAAAAATTTACCACTGCCTGTTTGTGCCATATCACGACACCAGGCCAAATTCCATATGTTTCAGCTGATTTCTGAATTTTCTAGAATTAAAAATCAAGATTTGTAATGTTTTAAAAAAGGGAAAATGAACTCTTAAAAATTCCAAATTTTAACATGATAGTTATATTGGTCTCTGTTGGAAGTAGAAAAAAAATTCAAGGCGAAGAGGCATGCATGGTTGTTTCACACCACTAGTAGAAAAAGGGCCATTTGTCCCGGTTCGTAAGGCCCATCTGTCCCGGTTGTGGATCCGGGACTAAAGGGTCGTCACTAAAGCCCTAGGCCTTTAGTCCCGGTTCATGTATGAACCGGGACAGATGGGCCTCCACGAGGCCACTGCGGCGAGCCCAGACAGGAGGTCCTTTGGTCCCGGTTGGTGGCACCAACCGGGACCAAAAGGCATCCACGCGTCAGCACCTGGCAGGAGCTGAGGTTTTTTTTTGAAAGGGGGTGGTTTAGGGGTTTTGGGGGTTAATTTAGGTTGTTAGCTAGCTAATAGAGAGACCTGTTCTCTCTTATCTCCGTGCTTGATTTACCAACGCTACTGCTATGCCTAAACATGGCTTAGATTAAAGTAAAGGCAACATGTGGTGCATGTCGAAACTAATACTAATCCTAACTTGATCAAGTTTGGATTGTACTACTTCGACATGCACCACATGCATGTCACCTTCACTTCAATCAATCCATGTTCATTTCACCCATCGATATATAATAACTCTTCATGCTCGTGATCATGCTTCATCACAATAACAAGTCCTACTAATCATCATCATACAACTTCTACTCGTTATTAATAACAAGTCATACGATCATCATCCTCATAGTCATCGAACAAACCCTACTTAATTGTTCTTAGCACATGATCATTAGTATTAGGTAGGACATAAATATCCTCTTTAAGGTAAAATAGCATAAAACAATATAGACTCTGTTGGTGTACAAAAGTAGGGGCTCTCCTTTTGACCCCTTTACTTGTGCACGGGCAGTCGAAGCCACGCACCATGGACGCACATAGCAGGGCAAAGGAGGGAAGCTGGAGAGAAGCCGAAGGCACAAGGCAAACAAGGCAACCCCAAGGACAAAGGCCACAAAGTGCAGACAGGCGAAGCAGATTTCCCCGGCAAGACCCTTGCCGGGGGAGCCTCAGCAGCCCCGACAAGCCCCTTTCCGGGGCAGCTCGCCCACACCAGCGGAGCGAGCCACCCTCGAGCCCACGATCTCCAACGCCAACAACCACGTTGGACCAGGGCTCGGGAGGCACCTCCATGGTGGCATGCAGATCTTTGTGAAGACAAAGAATACTCAAGATCAGATAAGGATTGGAGGGCAACAGTCCTCGTGGATGATCCTTACCAAAGAAACCCACAAGACCCCCGGCAAGATCCTTGCCGGGGACGCCAGCGCGCTACGGCAAGACCCTCGCCGGGCCACCCGGCAAGACCCTCGCCGGGCCACCCGGCAAGACCCTTGCCAAAGGCGACAGTGGGGCCACTGCCGGGCCCGCACCAACCAAATCCCTGCCGCCGATCGCATACAGTTGCTAGCCCAACCAGCTGGGTAGGCACCTGCGTGGCAACATGCAGCTTCCAGGCCAACTCAGCACACACCTGCGTGGCGGCATGCAGATCTTCGTGGAGACTCCACCACCGCGCCACCTCAGCTGCTTGCCTTCCTACATGGCACCGCATGCACCGCTGGCCAAGGCGCGTGTCGAAGCGAGGAGGAGCAGCGACGGAAGGGATGGGCCTCACCCCCGCCCCCGATAAAGTGAAGGGACACCTAAGCCACGCATTAAATGCGTCTTGTCCTGTAATACGAGCGATAAGCTCGCAGCACTATAGGCCTTTCCACCTCCTGTGTGCCACTGTGGCAGCCCCTTTCGCCTATAAAAGGAGGCCCATGGCGTACTGGAAAAGGATTCGGCTCTTTCGAACCAAGCAGCACCCCATAGCTAGTTCGAGAGCTCAAGAACACTCAATACATCCACTAAGCAGGACTAGGGTTTTACACATCCTCGCGGCCCGAACCTGGGTAAACGAACCTTGTGCTGGCTACTGATCATGCTCTTCTCACAACCCCACGCCCCGCAACCGTAGTAGGGATTCTTGTGATCCCATAGGTGTCGTTTCCCACCGACATCTTTGGCGCGCCAGGTAGGGGGTGCAATTGTGAGAATCTGGTCCAGTAGTTGGCCTAGCAGTTCTGCATCGCCACGGCCCCCGCGGAGAAGGCGGCCAAGAGAGTGGCGCCGCCTGCGAGCACGGAGGAAGCTAGGGCGGTGACGGAAAAGCTAAGTCTTGCCAACATTAAACTCTCTCCATAATATAAGGTTATCGCCCTCGGAGATTATGCCTATGTATGGAAAACCTGTACGCAGAGGGGCCCTCCTGCCATTGGCAACACCCTTGTTCTGTTTTGAGTCCACTCAACAGTTCAAGCGGCCACGTTGAGAGCGGCAGGGTAGCCTTCCACCATCGACAACGCTCTCGACTCTGACTCGAGTCAAGCTCGACAAATCGAGCGGCTGCGCTAAGGGCGGTAAGGTGGTTCGCTCGGCAGCAAGCGCACCCGGCAGGCTAATGGGGATTTGTCCTCAAGACGCCGCCCTGGGTTTACGCGCCAGCAAGCCTACCCAGTTAACGTAGGGTGGACATACAAAGAAAAAGCAAACAGGAAAATAACATGCATAATGTCAGGAGTACTGCAGAGTTATATTACATAAATTTCCGCCGCGGCAAGGATAATCGGCAAGAGAGGCCCGCCCGGGGCCGCGACAAGAAGCAGGAAGACGATGATCACGACGAGGACGATGAGGCCAGCGACCACGAGTTCTAGAAGTCCACAGAAGCCATGTGCGTCGATGGTGGCGCCTCGCTGCATACATCCCACCGCCAGCTCAAGAAGTGGGCGTATGAGATCACAGCGGTGGAGCCGTCAGTCGACGCACGGAAGCCGCTGATGTGGTCCAGCATGCCTATCATCTTCGACACCGAGGACCACCCTGACCGCACTACTGGCACGTCTCACCAACAATCGGCAACCTGAAGGTGACGAAGATGCTGGTTGACGGCAGGGCCGGTCTGAACTTGATCTCGCCCATTGTGATCAAGAGGCTGCAGATCCCTGATGGAGACCTCGAGGAGACAGGCACGTTCCAAGGGGTCAACCTGGGGAGGAACCAGCCGAAAGGAAAGGTTACGCTGCCCGTAATGTTTGGAGGTGAGCTGAACCACCGGACGCAGAGGATTGTCTTCGATGTAGCCGAGATCCCCTTGCCCTACAGCGGGATCCTCGGACGCCCGACGCTAGCCAAGTTCATGGCGGCCTCACATTACGCCTACAACATGCTGAAGATGCCCGGGCTGATGAACATCATCACCGTCCCCTCCGACAAGAAAGATGCATTGATTTGCACCGACCAAATCTAGCGGGAAGCAGTTGCAACAGCTGTCGCCAAGGCACCTGCTCCTGCCGATGGAGCCCCGAGAGGAAAGAAGACCGGCGAGACCCCTCGCACCCACTCCGGCAAGCGCACCTCTTCGGGGTGTTGCGCTCTCGTTGAGTACGTGCTAGAGAGCTCCACCGGCAAGAGCAAGAAGTCCAGAGCTGCACCACCAGAGACCAAGAAGGTGCCCGTCAAGGAGGACGGCACGGGGGAAGCTTTTACCATAAGCTCCACCCTCGACATCAAATAGGAAAGCGTGCTCGTCACTTTCCTGCGGGCAAATGTCGATGTGTTTGCATGGCAAGCCTCCGACATCCCCGGCGTTCCCAGGGAAGTGATTGAGCACCATCTTGCTGTCTGTCCTCATGCACGGTCCATCAAGCAGAAGGTCAGGAAGCAAGCTCAGGAAAGGCAGGAGTTCATCACGGAGGAGATCAGAAAACTAGAGGCAACAGGCTTGGTAATGGGAGTGCTCCATCCGATGTGGTTGGCCAACTCGGTAGTGGTGCACAAGGCAAACGGGAAGTGGAGGTTGTGTATTGATTACACAGATATCAATAAGGCTTGTCCAAAGGATCCCTTCCCGTTATCGCGCATCGACCAGATTGTTGACTCCACGGCTGTGTGTGACCTGTTATCATTCCTCGATGCCTACTCGGGGTACCACCAGATCTTCATGACGAAAGAAGACGAGGAAAAGACAACATTCATCACCCCATGTGGTACGTACTGCTTTTTACGGATGCCTTTCGGGTTGAAGAGTGCTGGCTCGACCTTTGCAAGAGCAGTCCAAATTGGTTTTGAACCCCAGCTACATAGAAATATGGAAGCTTATATGGACGACATAGTGGTCAAAACCAAGGACAAAGCAACACTTGTGCAAGATCTGGAGGAAACATTTGCAAACCTACGCAAGATCAACCGCAAGTTGAACCCTGAGAAGTGTGTCTTCGGTGTCCCGTCCGGCAAGCTTCTCGGGTTCTTTGTGTCTCACCGCGGGATTGAGGCAATCCCAGATAAGATCAAGGCCATCCAGCAAATTGAGGCACCCAAGCGAATCAAGGACGTGCGTCGGCTCACTGGCTGCGTTGGCGCCATGAGCAGATTCATCTCCAAGTCCGTGGAGTGTGCCCTTCCCCTTTTCAAGATCTTGAAGAAGACGGGCCCAGTAGAGTGGACCCCAGAGGCCGAGGCAGCGCTGCAAGACTTGAAGAAGTACCTCTCCTCTACCCAACCACAAGAACTGTTGCTGCTGTATCTAGTGGCAACAAATCAAGTGGCTAGCGCCGCACTAGTGGCGCAGAGAGAGGTCGACGAAGAGGCAGCGGCAGCGGCAGAATCAACGGATGGTGAGCCGGAATCCTCCCCGTCAGGGCTCGGTCCCGGTAAGGTTGAGTCCCCGGCAGAGGCTGACGCCAGTGCGACAGGGCCCACGCGACCGGGTGAAGTGGCGCAGAAGAATAAAATGGTGCAGCACCCAGTTTACTTCGTTAGCTCCCTCTTGCAGGGGGCTAGGTTGAGGTACTCAGGTGTGCAAAAATTGCTCTTCGGCCTCCTTATGGCCTCGAGGAAGTCGCTTCATTACTTCCAAGTGCACGAGATCACCGTAGTCACCCGCCTCCCGTTGCAACGGATACTGCATAACCCAGATGCAACGGGGAGAGGATCATGGAATGGCCCCTAGAGCTATCGAGTTTCAGTTTGAAGTTCCAAAGTACCTCGACGATTCAGAGCAGAGTTTTGGCGGAGTTTGTTGCGGAATGGACCTCGACGCCTGACGAGGAGGTACAGGAGACCACTCTCCCCGGTTAGGAAACAAGCCGCAACTGGATCATGTACTTTGATGGGGCTTTTTCGCTGCAAGGCGCCGGTGCTGATGTGCTGCTTGTCGCACCCACCGGAGAGCACCTCAAATATGTCATCCAAATGCACTTTCCCCGGGAGATGTCGACCAACAACACCGTCGAGTACGAGGGTTTGCTTGCCGGTCTCAGGACTGCGGCGGACCCCGGAGTCAAAAAGCTCATCGTCAGGGGCGACTCGCAGCTCGTCGTCAGGCAGATCAACAAAGATTACAAAAGCCCATTGATGGAAGCTTACGTGGATGAATTGAGGAAACTAGAGGAGCGCTTTGACGGTGTACAAGCGGAGCACGTCCCTCGGATGGAGAACGACATCGCCGACTACTTGTCAAAGTGCGCCGCCCTCAAGCTACCTGTGGAACCAGGTACTTTTGTGCTTCAGTTAACTCAACCATCCGTCGAACCATCAGCGGGGAAGAACAAGCGGAGGAAGCTAGGCCCCGGCAAATACTTCCCTACCGAGCCCCCCGGGGCCGCTGGCGAAGATGCCGCCGTGGATGCCAGCCTTGCTGCGGGGCAGCCGACTCCGGCAGGGCCTCAGGCCATGGCCGTAGAGACGGCCGCCCCCGTGGGAGAAGAGATGCCTTTGGTCCTTGTCGTCGAGCCGCAGGCTCTGGCATGGGCACATCACTGTCCAATTCCTCCAAGAAGGAGAGCTTCCTGGGGAGCAGGAAGAGGCAGAAAGAGTAGCCCGCCGGTCTGCTCTGTACCAATTCATTGACAATGTATTGTACAGAAAGAGACCGAATGGGGTGAAATTAAAGTGCATCTCCCGGGAGGAAGGATTAGAGCTGTTGGCAGAGATACATGGAGGCATATGTGGCTCCCACATAGGGTCGAGGGCCCTTGCCGGCAAGGCTTTCCGGCAAGGTTTCTTCTGGCCCACCGCCCTCCAGGATGCAACGACACTAGTAACCAAGTGTGAAGCATGCCAGTTCCATTCAAAGAAGCTTCATCAACCAGCTCAAGCCCTTCAAACCATTCCTCTCTCCTGGCCCTTCTCGGTATGGGGGCTCGATATATTGGGCCCTTTCCCTCGTGCCGTCGGGGCTTTGAGTACTTGTACGTTGCAGTCGACAAGTTCACAAAGTGGCTAGAGGTGGAAGCAGTGAGGAAGGTGACAGCGCAGTCATCCATCAAGTTCCTCAAGGGACTAGTTTGCCGTTTTGGGGTACCCAACAGGATTATCACCGACAACGGCATGCAGTTCACAAGCCATGCCTTCATGCAATACATTGAGGATCTCGGCAGCAAGGTCTATTTTGCTTCTGTGGCACACCCACGGAGCAACAGCCAAGCAGAGCGAGCAAATGCTAAAGTTCTGCCAGGCTTAAGAACGAAGACTTTTGACAGGATGCACAAGACTGGAAGGCGCTGGATTGACGAGTTGCCGGTGGTTCTTTGGTCGATCGGAACGACGCCAAATCGAGCCACCGGCTAGACACCCTTTGCCCTGGTCTACGGGGCAGAAGCAGTTCTCCCCACGGAACTCATATACGGGTCACCTCGAGTGCTCGCTTATGATGAGCTTGAGCAAGAGCGATTGCGGCAAGACGACGCAACGCTCACTGAGGAAGATCGTCTCCGGCCGGCTATGAGGGCAGCACACTACCAGCAAGCCTTGCGCCGCTACCATAGCCGCAAGGTTCATGCCCGGAGCTTTGAGGAAGGCGACCTTGTTCTTCGACCCGTTCAGTCGGCCAAGAATTCCAAAAAGTTGAGACCGAAGAGGGAAGGCCCTTATCAGGTAACACAAGTCACCAGGCCTGGCGCAGTCCGCCTGGAGACCGAAGATGCCATTCCAGCGAGCAACTCCTGGAACATCGAGCATCTTCGCAAGTTTTACCCATAAGGCGCGGCTGCCGGGCCTCCCGGCAAGCCACCTTTTGTACAAGCCTTGTCGGCAAGGCATGTAACCCTTTGTACAAAGCCAGGCGCAGACCCTGAGCATAAATAAACGAAGTGCTGGCGCCCTAAGTTATAGCATGCATGCCAGGTCAAGTCTCTTCCTCGGTTAGGGTTGATAGTGCTTAGCGGCGGCTAACCCCTAGCTTAGAGGTCGAGTGCGCGTCTCTCTGTTCTTTCCTGTCCTCTTTGGTTCGTAGGGCACATAAGCATTTCTGCTGAGCTGTTTGAAAGAAAGGGACCGGACCGGCGTCCCGGCCCCGGCAAGCCAGAGTTGCCGGTGGATGCAAGTACAATGATCCACCCACGACAAGCCAAGGTTGTCGGGGGCTGCAGATTCAGATAGGTCTTTTGTCGTCTATCATGTGTTTCGTTATGGACTAGGATATGTGAAACCTCATTTTATTTCTAGGCTACCGTGCTCCACTTTTTCCGCGGCAAGGATTATCTCCTGGGCCCGAATTTGGTTGTAGCCGCGGCGACAAGGAAATGAACGAGGAGCCTAAGCCCACTTCATCCCTACCTCCGCCAAGGGCGTGAGAAAGGTCGAGCAAAGTGGGGGCACGACAGGGCCTGTTGCCGGGCGAAAAGTGTTTATCTTAAACAATAATGAGGATTCGCTCCTTGTCGTGGGTTTCACCCGCGAATGAAAAGCCCGGCAAACAACCCTTTTTCATTAAAAACATCCCGTACAGGTACAGTCCATATGAAATGAAAAACATGAGCAAGGGGATTACAAGTTCTAAACTTCACGAAGGCCCGAAGGCTAGACTAAAAAGAGATAAGGTTCCCGTAATACCTTTCTTGTCCCTCTCCTCAGAAAATGGAACAAGAAAGCGGAAGGGCAAAAGGGGCGCCTAGGCGAGCTACGAGTGGCAGAAAGCACCAAGAGAACATCTCGGTGGCCGTCAAAGGCTGGCTGGTGATGACGGCGCCAGGGGAAGAGCTCGAAGACGAGGCGGCAGGATGCCAGTACGCGACGAAGGCGTCGGTGCCCACGTACTCCGACTTGACGGCCTTGCCGCCCGCCCTCTTCCTCTTCCGCAACCTCCCAACGCCAGCCGCCCAAGGAGACGACCCCGAGAAGTCAAGGAGCCGGCGACACGGATGATGGGGTCGCCGGTTCCGCCCGGAGCAGCGCCCAACACTTAGTCGGACCCGTCATCCTGCCGCCCGCTACCCTTGTCGTTATTGCCTTTGTCTTCCTCGCCACTCCTGCTCGAGGAGGAATCTTCATCGTCAGAGGAGCTCTCCACGCAGCACCTTACGCGAGTCCCGAAGTGCCCGAAGATCTTGACGGATATGGGGCCACTCTCCATTAATTTGAAATGGAGAGTGAGCCCTTCCGTCAAGCTGTGGATGTGGGCAAAGATCTTCCACCCTCGGCGAAGGTACATGACGTGAGGGGCGAGGAACTCGACGTCGACCCATACGCCGATGTTCCCACAACCCCTCATATGCAGCCACAACGCCTACGGCGGATCCAGCTCCATCTCCCGCGCAAATGGAGTCGGAAGGCGAAGACGACGGCACGGCGGCTGGCGCAGCCTGTTGAAGAACTCATAAGGGTTGTCCCCGACGTGGCCCTCTGCCGGAGGAGGGGCCGCTGGTGGAGGTGAAGTAGATCTACCACCCCGTCCTCCTCTCCCTCGAGCGCCGTGACGGCCTCGGCCTCGCCCCCCCTCCCTCTAGCGGCCGGTGATGACCCACAAGTGTAGGGGATCTATCGTAGTCTTTTCAATAAGTAAGAGTGTCGAACCCAACGAGGAGCAGAAGGAAATGATAAGCGGTTTTCAGTAAGGTTTTCTCTGCAAGCACTGAAATTGTAGGTAATAGATAGTTTTGTGATAAGATAAATAGTAACAAGTAACAAGTAAGTAAAGTAAATAAAGTGCAGCAAGGTGGCCCAATCCTTTATGTAGCAAAGGATAAGCCTAGACAATTTCTAATAATGAGAAAGGAGCTCCCAAGGACACATGGGAATTATCGTCAAGCTAGTTTTCATCACGCTCATATGATTCGCGTTCGGTACTTTGATAATTTGATATGTGGGTGGACCGGTGCTTGGGTACTACCCTTACTTGGACAAGCATCCCACTTATGATTAACCCCTATTGCAAGCATCCGCAACTACAAAATAAGTATTAAGGTAAACCTAACCACAACATTAAACATATGGATCCAAATCAGCCCCTAACGAAGCAATGCATAAACTAGGGTTTAAGCTTCTGTCACTCTAGCAACCATCATCTACTTATTACTTCCCAATGCCTTCCTCTAGGCCCAAATAATGGTGAAGTGTCATGTAGTCGACGTTCACATAACACCACTAGTGGAAAAGACAACATACATCTCATCAAAATATCGAACGAATACCAAATTCACATGACTATTAATAGCAAGACTTCACCCATGTCCTCAGGAACAAACGTAACTACTCACAAAGCATATTCATGTTCATAATTAGAGGAGTAATAATATGCATTAAGGATCTGAACATATGATCTTCCACCAAGTAAACCAATTAGCATCAACTACAAGGAGTAATCAACACTACTAGCAACCCACAGGTACCAATTTATGGTTTTGATACAAGATTGGATATAAGAGATGAACTAGGGTTTTGAGAGGAGATAGTGCTGGTGAAGATGTTGATGGAGATTGACCCCCTCCCGATGAGAGTATCATTGGTGATGACGTTGGTGATGATTTTCCCCCCGGAGGGAAGTGTCCCAGCGAGAACAGCTCCGCCAGAGCCCTAGATTGGTTACGCCAGGTTCACCTGTGGCGGCGGAGTTTCGTCCCGTAAGCTTGCCCATGATTTTTTCCAGGGTAAAAGCCCTCATATAGCAGAAGATGGACACCGGGGGGCCACCGGGAGGCCCAGGAGACAGGGGGCGCGCCCCCACCCTCCTAGACAGGGTGTGGGCCCCTGATGTATTTCTTCTGCTCAATAATTCTTATTAATTGCAAAAATAGGTTTCATGGAGTTTCGTGATTTTGGAGCAAAGGCAATAGGTTTCAATGTTTGCTCCTTTTCGGCCAGAATTCCAGTGCCAAGCATTCCCCTCTTCATGGTAAACCTTGTAAAATAAGAGAGAATAGCCATAAGTATTGAGATATAATGTGTAATAAAAGCCCATAATGCAATAAATATTGATATAAAAGCATGATGCAAAATGGACATATCAACTCGCCCAAGCTTAGACCTCGCTTGTCCTCAAGCGGAAGCCGATATCAAAAAATATATCCACATGTTTAGAGATAGAGGCGTCGATAAAAATAAAATATGGACATGAGGGCATCATGATCATTCTTATAACAACAACATAAATAGATTTTATCATATGATTTCTTATGCTCAAGTAACAATCAATTCACAATGTCAAGTATGCTTCAAAAACTTCATTGAGAACTAACAAACTATAATCTCAGTCATTGAAGCAATTGCAATTTATCATAACACCAGAAAGAATCAACAATAGAGCTTTTCAGCAAGTCCACATACTCAACTATCTTGTAGTCTTCTACAATTGCTAACACTCACGCAATACTTGTGGTTATGGAGTCTCAGCCGCACACTGAGAAAGATAGGGGCTTATTGTGTTGCCTCCCAATGTATGGCCCTTTGGGTGATGTCAACAATAATAGCCCATGCTAACTTACATCCAATTGGATATATATATCATGATCTTTCAAACAAAAGGAGCTTGCCAAAGGATAAAATGAAAAAGGGAAAGGTGAGGATCACCTTGACTCAAGCATAAAGTAAAAACATAAAGTAAAAGATAGGCCCTTCGCAGAGGGAAGCAGAGGTTGTCATGTGCTTTTAGGGTTGGATGCACAAAATCTTAATGCAAAAGAACGTCACTTTATATTGCCCCTTGTATGTGGAACTTTATTATGCAGTCTGTCGCTTTTATTACTTCCACAACAAGATCGTGCAAAGCTTATTTTCTCTACACTAATAAGTCATACATATTTAGATAGCAATTTTTATTGCCTGCACCGATGAAAACTTACTTGAAGGATCTTACTCAATCCATAGGTAGGTATGGTGGACTCTCATGGCAAACCTGGGTTTAAGGATAGTTGGAAGCACAAGAGTATCTCTACTTGGTGCAAGGAATTTGGCTAGCATGAGGGGGAAAGGCAAGCTCAACATGTTTGGAAGGTCAATGACAATATACTTTAACTGAGATGTGAGAAAACATAGACCATTACGTTGTCTTCCTTGTCCAACATCAACTCTTTTAGCATGTCATACTTAATGAGTGCTCCCAATCATAAAAATATGTCCAAGATAATATATTTGTATGTGAACCTCTCTTTCTTATCACTTCCTATTAATTGCAATGATGACCAAAACTACGTTTATCAACTCTCAACAACTTTTATGCCTCATACTTTCTATGTGTGAAGTCATCACTAACCATAAGATCAATATGAACTCTTTTATTCTTTCTACTTTCTCAAGATCATAGCAACATAGCAAAGCCCTTGACTCAACACTAATCTTTATTATAGATAGCTTACGAACTCGATTACAAAAAGAGATCACAAAGCAAAACTCAAAACTACTTGATATCAAAACTTCAATCTACTAGATCAAGATACTACTAAAAGGATCGAACTAAATAAAACGGTAAAGATAGGAGTGTGATGGTGATACGATACCGGGGCACGTCCCCCAAGCTTGGCAATTGCCAAAAGGGGAGTGCCCATACCCATGTGATTATGTCTCCTTCATGGTTGGTGTTATGATCTTCTTGGCGATGATACCCCTCAGGATACGGTTCTCCTCCTCGAGCTTATTGACTTGTTGTTTGAGGTCCATAATTTCTTTACGGAGCTTGCCCGTAACGGCCAAAGCTCCCTTTACCCAAGGATGTTGCATAGCTTCTTGAGAACAAGTGAAGCTCTTTTTCATATTTTCATAAGAAAGAAATCTAAAGTTGGAAGGGATGACCGAAGCTGGAGTAGCCAAGGTAGGTAGTTCCCCCATCATGAATTCTGCTTGGAGACGAGAGGTAACTTCTTGATCTTCCTCCATTGATGGTCCAAAGTGATAAGCATTGCTATTTGCACCTGGACCTGGTGTTGGGTGAGACACCCGACTCTCCCCGACTGACTCTTGAGAAGACATCTTGCTTGTAATCTGCAACGGGAACAGCTAGAAACAAAAACAAAGGATATTTGCGTGATACGATGGTCAAAACCTTCGGAAGTATATATAATGAATTTTTACCGACCAAAATACGTAACGTGCAAGAAAACGGAGTCCGGGAGGCACACGACATGCCCACGATACAGGGGGGCGCGCCCAGTAAGGGTGGGCGTGCCCTCCACTCTCGTGGAGGCCTCGTGTCCCTTTTCGGACTACTTCTTTCTTCCTAAAATTCTTAAATATCCCAAACTGATAAAAATTGCCATTGGAGTTGTTTTGGAGTCGGTTTACTTACCGTACCACCTATTCCTTTTCGGAGTCTGGAACGTTCTGGAAAGTGTCCCTTATGTATTCCTCTGGGGTTACAGTTTCAATAATATTAGTTTCAACATTGATAGGATTACCTGAAATATAATGTTTAATTCTTTGACCGTTCACCACCCTCGGACTTGTGCCTTCGAACTTTTTGATTTTTATGGCACCAGAACAATAGACCTCCTTGATAACGTAGGGACCTTCCCATTTAGAGAGAAGTTTTCCTGCAAAAAATCTTAAACGAGAGTTGAATAATAACACATAATCTCATACATTAAACTCACGCTTTTGTATCCTTTTGTCATGCCAGCGTTTTACTTTTCTTTGAATAGCTTGGCATTCTTATAGGCTTGGGTTCTCCATTCATCAAGTGAGCTAATATCAAACAACCTCTTCTCACCGGCAAGTTTGAAGTCATAGTCACTACAAAAAAAGACACATCCATGACATTTTGGGCCGAACGAATTTTTTTTGTCATACATATGACACTTCTATGACGATAATTGTGACAAAACCCGGTATCATCATAGATGTGGTGGGCTCCTACTTCTATGGAAAAAAATCATGACAGAAAATGGGCTTTTCGTCCTGGGCGGGCCGGAGACGCAGCTGCATGACATTCTTTGGGCCGTCCATGACGGAAAAAACCGTGGTAGAAGCGAGGGGGAGGAAAATTTCGGGGAGTTCCTGGTTACGGTGGGGTTTGGATGAACAGTGAGCGGTGGCGTTGCCTCTGGATGAACAGGACCCCGTGGTGTGGTGGAGGGCTGGATGAACAGTAGACGGTGGAGGAGTGCCCATGGAGGGGTAGTTGAACAGGACCCCGTGGTGTTGAGGGCTGGATGAATAGTAGACGGTGGTGGGGTGGTTGAACAGTAGCCGGTGGAGTAGCGCACGGTGGAGGCTGGATGAACAGGAGCCCGTGGAGGCTGGAGGAGGTCGACGGTACAGATGAACAGTATCCCGTGGAGTCCCGTTTTGCGGTACGCCACACCCCCTACCGATGAACAAGACCCCGTGCTCGACCTTTTAGCTCCAACACAAGTCCGTTTAGGTCTGCTTTTGCGATGCGCCACACCCCTCCCGATCAACAGGACCCCGTTTGACCGTAGGAGGTCCGTTTAAATCCGTTTTGCGGACGCCACATCCTCCCGTCAACATGACCCCTGCTTTCGACCATACGAGGTCCGTTTCCTCCGTTTTGCGGTACGCCACACCCCTCCCGATCAACAAGACCCCGTTCCAAACGTAGGAGGTCTGTTTCGTCCGTTCTGTGGTACGCCAGGCCTCGTTTCCATCGCCTGTTTCGTCCAAGCCCTCCCGATGAACATGACCACGCATTCCGTTCCGACCCAGCCGGTTGGCTCCCACATGTTCCGTTGCCTCCCGATGAACACGTCACATTCGGTTGCCTCCCCATGAACACGACGCATTTCGTTGCCTCCCCATGAACATGACGCATTCCATTGCCTCCCCATGAACACGACGACGACACTGTTTCTCCGTTCCGACCCAGCCATGTACATGAGCCCTGGCCGTACGTATGCGCGAGTAGGCGTTCGAGACCCCGCCCGTATGTACACATACATGGCCATACTTTCTTTCTTGCACCACGGCGCCAGAGGTGCGTGTACATGCTATGCGCGCCTCTACTATGACACGCGTGCGGCGCCTCTACATCCACCAAGATATATGTATGCGTACCGTTCGCGACTAGAATGACAACGCCACGTGCTCACCGACGAGTGGGTCCGATCGCGAGCACTTCCTTACTCGCGAAGATGTAGCCGGTGGGTCCCAGCAATCGAGGGGATGAATCTTTTAGTTTTTTTGCCCGGACGCACTTCCTTGCATGCGAAGATGTAGCTGGTGGGTCCCAGCAAGGCGATGGGGCGAATCGTTTTTTGCGGATGCACTTCCTTATGCGTGCGAAGGTGCTAGTGGGTCCCAGCGATCGAGAAACGTTTTTTAGCGAATACGGTGCTCTGCCCGGTGGATCCCTGCTGTCAGGTGGAGGAATCATTATTTTCCGTGTAATAAGGAGGCACTTCCTTGCTGCGGCGTGGACCGAGCTGTCAGCCTCTCCACGTCTGATCCACGTCCAATGGAAGTCGTTCCTTGACCACGTTGACCACGCCACGAGAGCACCTGGGCGGTGGACGACAGCGAGGCCTAGGAAGGGACGACGCGAGCCGGTGAAGACGCTGCGAGCGGATGCCCACGCGAGAGGAGTATGAGGGTTCACTGCTCGGCTGCGGTGTGAGGTGTGGTTGCCGCCGCAGGCTCCCGCCAGCCGTGGGAATAGTAGGGGCGGTGAGGCCTCAGGGCAAAGACACCCGGCCATGGGAGGCGGGCGGAGGCACGACCGGCTGTCTTTGCTTTGGTGAGCAAGAAGACCAGAGGTTGAAGAAGCACTCGGCCGTTGGATGGACATCGACGGCCAGTCCTTTGGAGCTAGAATCGTTCATATTGACTAAGTTGACAAAGCCCTCTGTCCCCGTCAACTTAGTAGGCCCACAAGTCAGCCTCCCATCAACGTGGGTCCCAGCTAGCAGGGGGAGTGTCGGTGTACTAAGATAGGGGTACCTTAGTACCCCAACTTGTGCACGGGCGATTCAGCCTCCTCGCTGCAAGGGCTTGTCACGTGCACGCCAAGACCTTCCCTCCCATGTTAAGCCATCCAAGAACAAAGTGGACAAGACAGAAGATCGAGACCGGCAAGCTCCGCTTGCGGGAAGGCTTCAAGCTTAAGATGACATCACAAGCAAGGCCCGGCGAGAGGAGCTCGTCGGGAAGACTAGGAGAATGCATCATAGAAGACACGCCGCCTCTACGCCCGGGCGAGGGCCCGGGAGCGACAGCCACAAAGCCCGCAAGCTCCGGGCCCGGCAAGATCAAGACCCGGCAAGGCGCTTGCCGGAGAGCTGGCCAGGTGCTCGCTTCAGCTCATCCGCCCACGCTGCCGCCTGGGCCTTTCAGGACGTGGCGGGCGGATGGTCAGGCAGCCTGGGGACACGGTGGCATTTCACGGTGGTGGATCCATCGCCGCAGGCGACGGAGACGCAAAGGCGGGAGCTTTTGGGGTCGACGGCGACGGCATTAAATGCCCTTGTCCCCTCTCATCAAAAGTAGGTAGAAACCATCGCTCATGCAATCAGAGCTTCACTGCTCTCAAGACTGCTCCAACTACCACCTCTTT
This sequence comes from Aegilops speltoides, assembly GCA_021437245.1. NCBI lineage: Eukaryota > Viridiplantae > Streptophyta > Magnoliopsida > Poales > Poaceae > Aegilops > Aegilops speltoides. The sequence goes on along the minus strand of CM038145.1, from coordinate 316,964,437 downwards.
TACCTTTTTACCCCTTTCTCCTACGCTGACACCTCGCCGGTGACCCTTGCACTATAAAGGAGGCCCATGCACAACGTGGGGGGTTCGGTTCGGGACTGGGCGACTCGCGCTTGTGAGGTTCGGCTGGTTCTACCTGCTCGACGCAACAACGCCACCATACGCCATTCTCTTGAGCGAGATCAAATACAAACACAAAGCGGCAGGGAGTTTTATCTCTCCGGAGAGCTCGGCTGGGTAAAGCCGCCTGCTCGCTCGACTCGCTCACTCTCAGGCCTCCTCCGCCTCGCATCGCGACTCACGGGGGGCTCCGTCCCATAGGTGTCCGCGGGCGGGCGGTCTCCCGCATCTTTGGCGCTGTAGTAAAGGCGCCGAGGTTGTGCGGACTGATCCGGCGATCGCGCTGGACGCGCTCGCCATCAACCTCTCGATTTCATCAAGAACCTCGTCAACAACCACGCCATGGCCCTCAAGAAGAAGGCTTTGGGCCGCAGTTCGCTCTGCATCTTTTCCGCCGCCACCGGAGCCGGCTGTGGGTGGAGGAGACGCCGACGGAGCGGTGGGTGCCGCCGAAGACACTTCGCGGCGCCACTGATCTGTGGATCGGACGGGTGACCGCCGTCTCCGGCGGATCCACGCCCATCTCGGCGCCGGCGCACTCAAAGCAGCGCCATACCACGGGTGGTGGTATCCGCTTTCTTGACAAGGACACGCCGGAGGCTCGCGGACGCCTGCACCAACGTCCCGACACGGCAAAGCGAAGGCACCGGGAGGACCTCGCCCTTCTAACACCGCGAGTCCGAGCCTACCTCGCTCTTCGCACCGCCGCCTCGCTTCCACTTCCACTCCGCGAGCGCCGTAAGGGCGCAATCGCTCCCTCGACTTCTCTCAGCCGCGGACAAGGCCAAGACCGAGGGCTACCATCAAGAGCTCGGTCGCCGCCAACAACGACCCTTTCGCAGAGCCGGCGGCCTCGCTGCCGCGGCAAGCCGAGAAGGCGGCTAACGGCGACAAGGCAGCGCTGGGTGCAAACTCGCACTCCCGCCGCAGCAAAAGACGCCGCCCGCTGGAAACCACGCCGCGACAGCTCCACGGCGCTCGCCGGATCCGCGCTCGCTCGGGATCAACGCCAGTCTCGACGACCGGCGACAAGAAGACGCCGACCACGATCGAAGCGCCGCCGAAACTCGACAACAATCGCACGAGAGCTGGAACGCTGCCGACGCAGACGCGCCGGTGAACCAGTGCGACTTGTCAGACGCTGCGAGCTGCCGCTGCGTTCACCCGCAGCTGCGGCGGCTCCAAAGGGCTCCAGCATGAAGAATTTCAAGCCCGACGTGCGGAGAAGTACGACGCAAGACGCGACCCATCAGAGTTCCTCGTCTACACCATCGCGGCAAAGCTGCCGGGCGCGACGACAAGATTTCGGCGAACTACTTTCCGCCAGGCTTAGGCCAACGCTCGTTTGGCTTATGCACTTGCCGAAGGCTCCATTTCTTCTTGGGCCGACCTTTGCCATCAGTTTGTTGGCGCCTTCATCGGCGCCACAAACCCCACGGCCAGAGAGCGATCTCCACATTTTGGCCCGTATGAAGGAGAATCCTCGCAAGTATATCCAACGCTCACGTGTGCAACACAACATCCTCGATGTCCACCCTGCCGCTGTTATCGCTGTTCCACCGTGAACGTGCGTAACCGCCGCATGCGTGAAGAAATGGCGATGACCAAGATTCGAGACGCCGAAGCTCTATGCTCGGGCCGACAAGTGTGCACGCTACGAGGAGGGAGGAAACTCCCGGGAGGATGTCAAGCGCAGAGGAAGCGAGAAGGACGACAACGCCCGGCAAACAAGAGCCGCGGCGAACAACAGAGGGAAGAACAAGAAAGAGGTGCTGCCGAGAAGCCCGCAAGGAGGCTCCGCCAAGCAAACACGGGGTTTGCTTCTCCGCAAGGAACCTACCTCAGTAGCGGCAGCCGGCAAGGGCGGCTCCAAGCAATGCTTGCAAAATCCACCGCACTAAGGGCCACGATCTCACCAATCAGAAGCGCGCCGAGTACTCGCCGAGCAGCAAAAAGCTGAGTACGAGAGCGCGACAAGGAGAAGGCCCAAGGTGGCGGGGAGAACCAGCAAGAAGCGGCCGCTCAATGGCCGGGAGGACGCCGCGACAAGGCTAAGCGCTGCAAGGTGATCGACCTCCCCGGGGCCGCGACAAAGATGAAGAAGACGCATTTATGAAGACATGGAGGATGAGGATGACGAAGGAGCGGAGTTCCGAAGGCCACGGAGGTCCTGTGGCGCCGACGGGCGGCGCCTCTGCACACCTCCCACCGCCAGCTAAAGCAAAGGGTGCGGAAGTGAACGCAGCAGAGCCGCCATGGAGTCGCCAAGCAGTTCCTCAAATGGTCCGCAAGACGCCCATCATTTTTGATCTTGAGGATCACCTGACCGCACCACCGCGTCGGGTGCTTGCCGATGCTGGTCTCACCCACCATCCGCAACCTCAAGGTCACCAAATGTTGGTTGACGGCGGCCGCCTGAACTTGATCTCCTCTGGCTGTGATCGAGAAACTCCAAATTCCGATGGCGAAGCTCAAGAGACCGGTTCTTTCCAAGGAATCAACCCGGACGAAGAGCCCAAGGGAAAGATCACTCGCCGTGACCTTTGGCGGGAGCTCAATTTCAGGATCGAGCGCATCACTTTCGACGCCGCCGATATTCCGCTACCATACATGGAATACTCGGCCGTCCCGCCCTCGCCAAGTTCATGGCGGCTTCTCACTATGCGTACAACGTACTCAAGATGCCGGGGCCGATAAGCGTCATCACTATCCACGGCGACAGGAAGGATGCGCTTATCTGCACCGACAAGATCTACCGGGATGCGGCAGCCGCGGCCGACAAGAATACACTTGCCGCTGAAGCTCCCGGGGGAAAGAAGACAAAAACCAAGTCCGGCAAGTGCTCTGGGGCCCACTCCGGCAACCGCACCTCTTCGGAGTGCTGCGCCGCCGTCGAGGACGCACCATCGAGCTCCACCGGCAAGAGTAAGAAGGGAATGGCCGCTCCACCGGCAACCAAGAAGGTGCCCGCCAAGGAGGACGGCACTGGTGGTACCTTCACCATCGCTTGCCACGCTGACGAAGAATAGGAAAGCGCCGTCGTGCCTTCCTGCGGCGAATGTCGATGTGTTTGCATGGCAACCATCCGACATCCCCGTGTTCCAGAAGGTGATTGAGCACAAGCTTGCCGTTTGCCCTCATGCGCGGCCCATCAAGCAAAAAGTAAGGAAGCAAGCCATGGAGCGCCAAGAATTCATCAGCGAAGAAATCAAGAAGCTAGAGGCAGCAGGCCTAGTTAGAGGTGTAATCCATCCGACGTGGTTAGCAAACCCAGTTGTCGTGCGTAAGGCCAATGGGAAGTGGAGACTATGTATAGACTTCACCGATGTGAATAAGGCATGTCCCAAGGATCCATTTCCCTTGCCGCGCATTGACCAGATCGTTGACTCCACTGCCGGATGTGAGCTGCTCTGCTTTCTTGATGCATATTCAGGCTATCACCAGATTTTCATGGCCAAAGAGGATGAAGAGAAGACTGCATTCATCACTCCATGTGGCACATATTGCTTCATACGCATGCCATTTGGACCAAGAATGCAGGATCTACGCTTGCAAGGGTAGTGTATATCGCTTTTGAGCCACAGATCCACGTAAATGTAGAAGCTTACATGGATGATATCGTGGTGAAGAGCAAGAGCAAGGATACGCTGATTCGAGGATTTGAAGAGACATTTGGTAACTCCGCAAGATCCAGCTTAAGTTGAACCCCGAGAAGTGCGTCTTTGAGTTCCCTCCCAAGCTTCTCGGGTTCTTTCAATCACGGAGAGGGATTGAAGCCAACCCCGACAAGATTAAAGCCATTGAGCGATTGAAGCCCGAGCTTAGTCAAGGATGTCGGAAGGTTTGCAGGATGTGTGGCCGCCCTCAAGAGGTTCATTTCAAAGTCTGCAGAACGCGCCCTACCTTTCTTCAAAATCTTGAAGAAGGCGGGTCCCATGAAGTGGACTCGAGGAGGCGGTACGCAAGATTTGAACGGTACCTATCCTCCACTCCAATACTTGTCGCACCTGCACTACGGAGAAGTTGTTCTTGTATCTAGCGGCAACCAACCTGTGGTTAGTGCTCATACCGTAGTGGAGAGGAGTCCGACGAGGAGGCCACACCCCCAAGTTTAATCCAACGAGCAGGGGGGCTGCTCGGCAAGCTCGCCCCGACAAGGGCAACTCAAGCAGAGGAACAAGATGAGGTGCGAAGAAGATAGTGCAACGCCCAGTTTATTTTGTAAGCTCCTCCTCCAAGGGGCTAGGTCAAGATACTGTGTGCAAAATTGCTTTTCGCCCCCCTCATGGCCTCGAGAAAGCTGCGCCATTACTTCGAGCACACGAGATAACAGGTGGTCACTCGCTTTCACCGAAGAGGATATTACACAACCCAGAAACAGGCGGGATCGTTGAGGGCATTGAGCTGTCGAGCTTTGGACTCAAGTTTGAAAGTACTTGACCATACAGAGCCGAAGCTTTGGCGTAATTCATAGCGAATGGACCCCAACACCCGATGAGGAAATCCAAGAGACAAGTGCACCCGTGCAGAAGCGACAAGTGAATGGGTAATGTACTTTGGCGGTGCCTTCTCCTTTGCAAGGCGCCCGGTGCGGCGTGGTACTCATCGCCAGCCTAACCGGAGAACACCTCAAGTATGTTATCCAGATGCACTTTCAAGGAACAAGCGACAAACAACAACTGCTGAATATGAAGGTTTGCTCGCTGACCTCGGGATTGCGGCGAACTTGGGATCGTGAAGTTGATCGTGCGGGGAGATTCTCGCTTGGTGGTCCGCAAGTTAATAAGAGCTATCGAGCCCTTTGATGGAAGCTTATGTCGATGAAGTGAGGAAGCTTGAGGAGCGCTTTTGAAGGTTTGCAAATGGAGCATGTTCCAAGGGCTCGTAATGAAATTGCAGATGGCCTTTCAAAGTCGCTGCGATGAAGTTACACAATGGAACCGGGGACCTTCTTGCTCAAGTCGACTCAACCATCCGTGACACCATCGGTTAGGCAGTCTAAGAAAAGAAAGTTGGTCTCCGCGGCTACTTGCCGGGCGGATCTCCCCGAGGCCGCCGCCAAGGTTCCCAAGATCAACAACTGAACGCCGAGGAACAGTTTGTCTCCTCTGAGATCCTCGGATATGTACAGTTAAACAAGTGTTCCCGACAAGCCTCGCCTTGCCCGAGCTTGCTTGAGACCTTCAGCTCGGCAGGCTGTGAGGTTCTCGCCAGAGAAGCTGAGTTTCCTTGGCGACTTTCACGCTTTTAGTCCTTGCCGTCGAGCCCTGTGCTCCGGCATGGGCGCAGCAGATTGTCCGTTTTACGCAAGCTGGAGAGCTTCCCGCGACCCGGAGGAAATGGAAAAGATAACCAGGCGATCAAGTATGTACCATTCGTGGATAACGAGCTGCATGTAAGAAGACTCAATGGTGTCAGTTGAAGTGCATCTCCAGGGAAGATGGATGAAGTACGTTGGCAGAGATACACGGAGGCATATGTGGCCACCACATTGGCGCAAAGGCGCTTGTCGAAAGCTTTCTAAGAAGGGTTCTTTGGCAAGAAGCCCTCCAAGATGCAAGCGCACTAGTAACCAAGTGTGAAGCGTGTCGCCCATGCAAAGCAGATTCATCACCAGCTCAAGCTCTCCAAACAATCCCTTTATCCTCGCCCTTCTCGGTGCAGGGGCTCGATATCCTCGGCCCTTCCCCTGTTTGCCGGGGCTTTGAGTACTTGTACGTGGCGGTCGACAAGTTCACAAAGTGGCGTAAGTGGAGCCGATGAAAGGTGACAGCACAATCAGCGGTCGAGTTCTTCAGTCGATTGTGTGCGCTTCGAATCCCTAACGGATTATCACCGACAACGGACGCAATTCACTAGTCGCACCTTCATGCAATACGTCCAGAGACCTTAGCGCCAAGGTCTGTTTAGCTTCATTGCTCACCCAAGGAGCAGCGGTCAAGCGGAGAGGGCTAATCTCAAGTCTCGCGCGACTCAAGACAAGAACTTTCGGCTGAAGCTGCGCAAGTGCGGAAGAAATTGATAGAGGAGCGCCGCGGCTCTTTGGTCAATCGAACGACACCAAATCGAGCCACCGGACAGTACACCTTTGCTCTAGTCTATGGAGCGGGAGGCAGTTCTCCCCACGGAACTCAGATCACGGATCTCCTCGAGTGCTCGCTATGATGAGCTCGAGCAAGAGCAATCGCGGCAAGATGACGCGTTGCTCTCAAGGAGGGACGCTCTGGAGCTGTGACGAGCTGCTCGATACCAGCAAGCCTTGCGCCACTACCATAGCCGCAAGGTTAAAGCCAGAGTCTCGAGGAAGGCGACCTTGTTCTTCGCGCGTTGTTCACCCGCCAAGAATTCCAACAAGTTGACGCCGAGGTGGGAAGGCCCTTATCGGGTGAGACAAGTCACGAGGCCCGCGCTGTCCGCCGAGACCGGAAGAAGGCATACCGATGAGCAACTCCTCGAACATAGAGCATCTTCGCAAGTTTCACCTATAAGGCGCGATGTCGTGATCCGCTCCAAGAACCACCTTTTGTCTGAGCTTTGCCGCTGTTGCATGTAACCCTTGTACAAAGCCGGGCGCAGACTCTGCACTAGCAAAGCTTACGTGTTTTGCGCTATTTGCCTTTTGCATGCTTTTCTCTGCAATTTGCATGTGTTATTTGGCATCTTTTGTGCGACACACATATCCGGTAAGCAATGGCGCGCCGAAAGGCCATATGCTAGTTGTCCTCTTTTCTTTCCTTACTTTTTAAGCAGAAGAAACGTTCCTCGCGCACAAGTTTGCCGGGGGGAGGAAGTGGAGGATGAACCAAGTGCCGTTCAAGAAAGAGAAGCTCACCGGATCACGAAAGCTAAGTTGAATTTGAGCAGTTCAAAATTTTAAGTTGCCTCCCTTGGACGATCACACTTTGTATGGAAAACTTATGCTCGGAGGAACCTACCCGTGGGTAGCCGCACCCTTACCTTGTTTTTGAGCACACTCAACGATTTAAGCGAGCTGCGACAAGTGTCGCGCCCTTGTTTCGCTTCGAGTCCGCTCAAGCAAGCCGGGTGTGTTCAGCGACTAGTCAAGGTAGGTTGTTGCACGGTGAGACCTTGTCCAGCAAGTCGCCGAGTTTAGCACTCGGCCATTCGCAAGGGCCCATTGCGGCAAGTTTTAGAAGCGTAGGATTGAAGCATGCAAAGTTGAGGATCCGAACAAGGGAGATAACACTGCATCTACTGATCAAAATAAGGATAATATCCGACGAGGGAATAACCCGTCGCGATGACTAATGAGTTCATAACATCCTATGTAGCAACAAAAAGAGATAAAGATAAAGGAGGCCTAGTCTACACGGTCGCCCTCCACCCTGGGGATCTTGTTCACTTTAGCAATGATGTGGGCGACCTGTTCCTTCAGAGCCTCCATGTTTGCGTCGGCCGGCAAGCTGCGAAGAACGTTGGTGAGGTTTATGCCGGGTTCGAGATATCGATCTTCGTCAAGACGCTCCATGGTTCCTTGCAAGACAGCCGGGCGAAGTCTCCTCGGCGAGCTCTTGTGCGATCTTCTTCCGCAGATTTGCAAGGGCCGGCGCGATCCTCAAGAAGAGGCTGAGCTTGGCTGCCGTGGCGCTAGATTTGGATCCGGGAGTAGATGAGATGCTCCGGCTTCAGCCGCCAGCAGCCTCGGAGTCGATGTCGAGCGCACAAGACACAGTGTCCTCGGTCCATAACTTCGACGGTCGCGGTGGAATTGCTCGGCGGCTTTGTTGGCGCTATCCATCAGCGCTGCGTTCTCGCGGAGCTCCTCCTTCAACTTGGTCTCCCGATCCCGGCGCGCCGAAGCGAAGTCCCTCGGCGTGGAGACTTGCAGCTCAAGGTCCTCGATGGAGTCCTTGGCGGCCTTCAACTCGTCGCCCTTCTTGGAGAGACGCACCGAGTTCCGAGTTGGTGTGGGCATATTTCGGCGCTCCGTGTTGAGCCTTGGCGACCTTCTCGCTCGCCCAAGAACTCCTCCAGCTGCGCGACCTTGGCGGCAAGCTCCTCTTTGGCGGTCTCCGCGGCAGCCGCGGCGGTTCTCGCCTCCTTTAGTTCCCCGCCAAGGGCTTGCTCCCGGGCGGCAAGGTCCTCTTCGTGGGAATCGAGGTTGATCTTCCGCCGGGCGAAGTTCTCCTTCTCATGGGACAGCTCCACCCGGCAGGCAGCTGCTTTGCTCTTCGGCCTCGGCCTTCTCCAGCCAGCCACTCTTGATACTCCCGGGAGTTGCTCGCGCCTCTCCGCCACCTCGTGGAGGGCAGCCTGGTTGGCGGCGCAGAGCTCCGCCAAGACGCTTCTCCATCTCCTCGGCGGCCTTGGCGGCGAGGGCCTCGGGAAGCGAGCCGCTGCTGCCCCGGTAAAGGCCAGGGAGCTGGTGGCGGCTTCTCCTCCTCGAGCCCGCCGCTCGCCGGCCCTCTCGACGACCTTCAAGCCCGCTGGAGGCGAGACCTCCCGTCAAAGGCCTCGCCCTCCACGGGGCTCATGACGAAGAGCCCCACGGCACCTGGATGAAGACGCCGTTGGGGGCCTCCAAGCAATAGCGCTGGCCCCTCTCCGTGGAGGGATCGCGATCAAGAAGACTTGATGCTCCCGCCGCCGGGCCGGCAGTGCGGTCGCCGTCCCTCTCCCGGCCGTTGATCCGCAGCAGGGGCGGCCTCTGGCGTCACGTGCCCGGCGGCTCCCGGCCAGATCCTCGGCGATAAGGCGTCGTCGTCGCCGCCAGACGCCCTCCTCCTCAATGACGGTGACTTCTGTCTCCATCTGCCGAGGAGGGGGGATCTAGAGGAAGAAGAAAAGGAAGAAATTCAAGCAAATATCCAAAAAAAAGAAAAAAAAAGGGGGACGACTCCAAGAAGGCAAGTTGCAGGGACCCACCTTGGCGGGCGCCGCCCGATGGCGGGCTCCTCGGCGAGTAGCCACCCTCGCTGGCTACTCGTCCTCGGCCGGAGTCCCGCCCTCGTGGGTATTCCCCCCGGGAATTCGACCTTAGCGAGGACGGCGGGGCCTCGCTCCTCGGGCGCACCTCCCGGACGCCTCTGCTCTTTGTGGCTCCGCCACCTTCGAGATGAGACAAAACATCAAGCGTTAGTACAGACCAAAACCTTCAAACATGCCCTAAGCGAGAACGCGGACCCAGCCTTACGCTGGGGGCTGCGCTGGGGCTGCCTCGACGGCGCCGAGTCCGCAAGTTCGGCTCCGCACGTCCCGCTTGTGCATGGCAAGGCGAGTCGCCCGTGGTCTCGACATGGCAATTTTGGCCTTCTTCGTCGTCGCTACTGGTCAAGGTCCCGAAATTGATGCAAGCAACAAGATTAGCATCAACAATGATCAAGGCGAGACTTGAGAAGATAAAGATCCCAGATGCTTACCCTGTTCCTCCTCGCCGCCCTCGCCAAGACGGAGAAGTCATACTCCGCCGGGCGGCTGCCGGGCGCGAGGAACGAGAGGCGGCTCCTCGGCGCTTAGTGGTCTCGGGCCGGGCTGCGACTTAACCTCTGATGCCAGGCCCGAGAAGTGGATTTGCCACCGCCCGCCCGAGAAGACCCTGTCTCGCTTGGCGCCGACCTGCGGGCGCCTCTGCCCGGCTCGCGGCGAGCGCTTTCGCCCGTGGCGGTGCTCCGCCACCTCGGCGCAGCTTGGCTCTCCCGGGAAGCTTCGCCGCCCGTGGCAGCTGGTTGTTGCCGGGCCGCGCCCTGCCTGCCGTCGCCGCGGAGGCGCTTCTGGAGAACGCTTAGGGCTTGCCCGGGCGGGAAGTCTCCACGACGAGGAGAGGTCGCCATGTAGAGATCCGTGGACCCCCGGCGTCTCAGCAGCCCCGCGTCCTCGGCGGCCTCTGCGTCCTCCTCGCCCGCGTCCTCGGCGGCCTCGGCGTCCTCCTCCTCCTCCCGACCGGCTCGCTGGGCCCAGGTCCTCACTGCGGCCCCTTTCCTTCGTGCCTCTGCTCCCTCGGTAGCGCTTCTCGCCAGCGGCCGGCGGCGATTCGGGATCCTGAGTGCCTCAACGAGGTAACCCCGCCAGCGTCGGAGGAAGCCGCGATAATCTGCAGATCTCCGCCTCCTCCGTTCGGCCGGGCCGCTTCGCGGCCTCCGCCTCGGGCGTCGGCCGAACTTTCTGCCGCTATTGCGGCTGCGGCGACCTTCAGCCCGAGAGGCTATGTATGCAAGCTCGATCGGTGGTGTCCGCGTGTGCTCCTTGATGTCGTTCTTGTTCTTCGCCACCTCCTCTGGGTTGTCGAAGAAGCCGAGGATGTCGATGGAGCGGGCGAAAATCCTGGCGTTCCGCACGTGTGAATCACACGCCGAGCATCATGGCGCAGAGACTATCCCGGGCTGTGTTGCAGCGAAGGGCACCACTCCCCGGGAGATCTGAACCACTCGGATGGGCGGGTCATATTTGAAGAGCTCCGGACCATCCCCTCAGCTCAGCGTCGTGAAGTTGAAGTTCAGCCGGGCGCAGCCTCATTATATCCCCGCCGCCCGTCCTCAGCCGGGCCTTTTCTGTCTTGGAGAGGGCAATGCGACGGCGGAGAAATCTGCGCCTACTATCAAGAACGGACAGCCCGAACGGAGGCGAAGAATCCGGATGAGGGCGATGTTGAGCTTAACATCGTCCTGAATCCAGCTCGCCTCGATCTACGCCACGCCGACATGGGCGTTGCGCGGCGCTGATGAAGGGTCAGGCTCGTCCTCAACGATCCAGCACCAATCCAAGACGCCACTCTTCCCACTTGCCGGAGCTCCCGGCAAGTCGACTCCTTCAAATTCAGCACGGAAAACCCAGAAATTCCTCCGGAGAGGGGGTGCGGCCTCCCCTAGGAGTGAAGAAGTGCCTAAACAAGCGCCACATTTGGCTGTATCCTATGAAGTTTTCGCACATATAAAGCGAAACCGCCATTGTGAGGATGGCGTTGGGGGTGAAGTCAAGGAGGTGGAAGCCGATGTGTTCATAATGTCGCAGAAGAAATTGGAGAAAGGGGGCAAAGGCCGCAATGAAAAGAAAGCTGCTAAGAAGTAGTACCCGCCGGGTAGTTGTCCTTAGTGGCGGCGGATGAGCTACGGTCCGAGGATGCGGCGCTGGTCTTCTTGGCCCGAATAGATAGTACTTGTTCGAGTTCCTTGCGCTGAGCAGCGTGAAATTTCCGGCGTTTCTGCTTCACAGCAAGGCCAGGCCGCCCGCTTGCTCGGTTCTCTCCTTCTTGGTCTTCTCCGCTTCCTTCCCTTTCCGGTTTAAGGGGCCATGGCGGAGGCGGCGAGGGAAGGAGGCGAAGAGTCGGCGGCGCCAGATCGCAAGAGGCGCAAGCGGAGGAGATGTAGAGGCGGGCGCAAAGGGATCTCTGGAGAAGAGAGGAGATGCGATGAAAGCGAAGGAGGGGAACCGTCCTGCTCCCTCTGCTTTTATGGGGAAGTGGGGGCGGCGTTCGCTCTTTCCATTGAAAGAACGGGCACGTCCCATCCCACGACGCCGCAATCGGCGTGCGTGCTGCGGGAGGGGATGCTACCGATCGCGGAAGTGGATTCGACCTTGCCGTGGGCGCGTGTGCCGTGCAGACTGTTTTGGGCTGGCCCAACAGCGCTTCGGCACCGTGTGTGGCCCAGCCGGGGCTCTGTCGGTGTACTAAGATAGGGGTACCTTAGTACCCCAACTTGTGCACGGGCAGTTGCAGCTCCCCGCGGCAAGGGCTTGTCACGTGCACGCCGAAGACCTTCCTGCTCCATGTTAAGCCATCCAAGAACAAAGTGGACAACACAGAAGATCGAGACCCCGACAAGCTCCGCTTGCCGGGAAGGCCATTTCAAGCTTAAGATGACATCACTCAAGCAAGGCCCCGGCGAGAGGAGCTCGTCGGGAAGACTAGGAGAATGCATCATAGAAGACACGCCTCGGCGCTATACGCGTCCCGGCGAGGGCCCGGGGAGCGACAAGCCACAAAGCCCGGCAAGCTCCCGGGCCCGGCAAGATCAAGACCCCGGCAAGGCGCTTGCCGGGAGAGCTGCACTGTGTGCCTGCGCTCCAGCTCATCCGCCACAGCGTCGCCTCAGGGCCTTTCGAGGGCGCGTGGCGGATGGCTGTGCAGCTTTGGGGACACGTGGCATTTCACGATGGTGGATCCATCGCCGTGGCGACGGAGACGCAAAGGCGGGAGCTTTTGGGGTCGACGGCGACGGCATTAAATGCCCTTGTCCCCTCTCGCAAAAGTAGGTAGAAACCACTGTTCATGCACTGTAGCTTCACTGTTCCCGCACTGTTCCAACTACCACCTCTTTTACCTTTTTACCCCTTTCTCCTACGTTGACACCTGTCGGTGACCCCTTGCACTATAAAAGGAGGCCCATGCACAACGTAGGGGGGGTTCGGTTCGGGACCTGGGCGACTCTCGCGCTTGTGAGGTTCGGCTGGTTCTACCCGTTCGACGCAACAACGCCACCATACGCTCATTCTCTTGAGCGAGATCAAATACAAACACAAAGCAGCAGTAGGAGTTTTATCTCTCCGGAGAGCTCCGAAGCTGGGTAAAAAGCCGCCCGCGTGCTTGCCTCGATCTGCTCTCTGTGCCTCCTCCGCCCTCGTACCGCACTCACGAAGGGGCTCCGGTCCCATAGGTGTCCGCAGTGGGCAGGTCTCCCCCGGCAGGGAGTATTCATTTTTTTGTGCGTAATAAGGAGGCACTTCCGGTGGGTCCGAGCTGACAGCGGGGGGAAAGTTTTTTTCGCGAAATATGGTGGCCCGTCCGATGGGTTCCAGCAGTCAGGGGGAAACGTTTTTTTCACGAAATAAGGTGGCCCGTCCGGTGGGTCCCTGCTGTGAGGTGGAGGAATAATTATTTTGCGTGTAATAAGGAGGCACTTCCTTGCGGCCGCCGTGGACCCAACTGTCAGCCTCTCCACGTACAGTACTCTTCCGATGGAAGTCGGTCGTTGACCACGCCACCACGCCACCGAGAGCACCAGGCGGTGGACGACGGCGAGGCCTAGGAACGGGGCGATCGCGGAGCAGGGAAGACGCGGCGATGGAAGCCAGCGGAGAGGAGTCTGAGGGTTCATTGGTTCCGCAAGCGGTGTGAGGCTGCCGTCGCCGCAGAATTACAAGGGGTGTGGGTGAGTGGAGGGATGGCCTGGCCAGCGGTGGGAGTAGTATGGGGGCGGTGAGGCCTCCGCGGCAGCACAGCCGGCCACGGGAGGTAGGAGCAGGCGGCACGACCGGCGCTGCTTTGGGTGGCTGGACCAAGAAGACCAGAGGTTGAAGAAGCACTACGGCCGTTGGATGGACATTGTACGGTCACTGAAGCTAGAATCGTTTATATTGACTAAGTTGACAAAGCCCTTGGTATGCTCCAACTTAGTAGGCCCACACGTCAGCCTCCGAAATGGTGCACCCCAGATGTCAGGGGGAGGAATCATTTTTTGGGCGGCCGAAACTAAGAATATCCAAGATTGAACAAGAAGCACGACATCCGTTGGATAGACATCCAAGGGCCACTGCTGCTAGAACCGTGTGTTGACTATAATAAGTTGACAAAGCCTTGCATACGCGTCAACTTATTTTTTTAGGGGACGCGTCACTTAGTAGGCCCACAAGTGTGTGGCAGAGAACTTATATCCCATTTGCATTTTGTAAGAATGTACAGCCCATTTTTGAATTCTAATGGAATTTACAACAGCCCATTTACAGTTTGTTAAAAGTACATCTCATTTTCTAGCTAGGACAACGATTAGTAATTTCAACCAACCATTCAAGACAGAATTCAATAAAATTTCCCACATTTTGATGGGATCCGAAATATTTTTATCACGAAATTTCTAGTCAGATTAAATATAAATTTGTATTACATAAAAATCCAACAAAACATTGCACGTGCAACAATGAAAATTTAAGATTTTCAAAATCCATAAATAATATTTTATAAACTAATTTCATGTTTGGTGCATTTTTTATAGTTACTGTCTAGTTTTTATAATTACATCCCATTTTATTATTTTTTAAAGCCCATTTTCCTGTTAAGCCTAATGCATCCCTCCTAGGAAAGATTTGTAGCCCAAAGGGGTGGAGAATAACAAGTTAACCTTGCCTGGGTATTCCTCAAAAAGACGTATAGCTGGGCTAGCCATTTTCATCTTGAAAAAATTAGTATCTGGGCTGGATATCTGGCTTGGGCTAGACGGGCCACAGCCTGCCCAATTAATACCCTGCTCTCCTCTGAACAACAACGAAATCATCGCCAATAAAAACTCCGCAGTGCTCATGCCTCAAAAACACAAATACTGCTCGAGCTGCTTGGTCCCAGCTGTCGGACACACCTTGTGCAATTCTCTCGTTTATATCGACTACATAGGTTGACAATGGTGTGGGACCGTGATGTCAGGAAACCAGGAGAAAGCAAAAATATATAGTTGTACATAATAAGGAGGCACTTGCGTACGTACGGCTATGGCCCTAGTGGGTCCCTAGTGTCATCCAGTCAAAATAAAGACATCTCCTGAATCCTCATGTTCGTTGACGATGTTAACAATGATCGGCGCCACGGCGAGAGCAACAACTCGAATGACAACGGAGAGGGCCTCGAGGGCCTACGGATGGTCTGATACAGCGCCCGCTGCTCATTCAGGAAGCCAGGATCATCGGACACCTATGAGCACCTTCAAGAAACTGAGACGGCATGAAACGGTAAGGCCGCGCTTGGGAGCTCTGGTTATTTCAAACTTGTATTAACATATAAGTGTAATTTACTCATCATCGGAAAGAACGCGTAAAATACAGGGGTAATGAAACCGAGGGCCCGAGGTCTGTAAGTAAAACCGGCGGGTTACGCGTGTAATTTGAGAGACCAGTGTATATTTTACGAGCACTGCTATATTGTCGACATTACCAGACGATACATGCACGATGTGCATATCATGCCATCCATGGGCAAGGCTGAAACAGCAGCTAACGGCTGGATTAGCAATCGTCCAAGTGTCGTTCAGCGTTTTTATCGTGTGTGAAGTACTTCCGATATTTTACTAGTCGAAATCGACCGACCAAGCGCCTTCGCCCGAGACCATCTGCTTTAATTTACAAGCGTCAGTTTTACAAGGGGTTTTGGTTGGAAAACGATCCTCTCACGGCCTAATATCATGAGTTGGTCGAAAGATCATATGGTTTCACGTCTAACCTACCCGACTTGTCGTATAGGCTATGAATGAAAAATCAGACGATGAACTTCTTAAGCACTGAAACAACAGAAGAGGATGATCTTCTTAACAAGCAAATCACTGGCATTAGATCAACATGCAAAACAATACGAAGAATTATTCTCAGAGGCACGGTGAACAGCTCGTGATGCCGCATGCCACAACATTCCAATCTCAACTTTGCGATTAAACACAAGGCCTGGCATTACATAGACAATATTCAGAACAAACTCTTAACACAGGAATATCTCAGCAGAGTAACTATTTACTTCTAAACTGAACACAGGAATAGGAAAAAACACTCGACGCTGCTCACAGCAAGGGCGTCCCACTCAAAAATATCAAATGCATGTCTTCTGGCTAACATCAATGAGCAAATCAAGGTTTTCCAATTCCAATATATTAAACTAACGTCTGCTTGCTAACATCAATGATTAAACTTTGACAAGATTTTCCCATTCAAAATATGTAATGCCTATGATCGTGGAGTCCTGTCGTAGCTTCTTGTACTTGTTTGGGCACTTTTGCCCAGGGGCACTCCGTGTAGTTAAATTGCCAATGGTCTCTGCAGACTAGTCATGTCACCGTATCTAATAATACTCAGAAAGCTTCTCGTCATTCCTTCAGAATGTAGCGCAAACAATGGATCGCTTTTTCGCAAAGTGGAACAACCAACTGGACCCAGTAATGCAGCAGTTTGCCTTGGACACATTGGCTCCTTTTGTGCAGTTCAACTAAAATCGAAGTCGGAATAAAACCGAGCTTTAATTTTGATATACCTGTAAGCAACAATAGGTATAAGGGAAACAATTACTGAGAAATAACGGTTGATGACTTGTACTCCCGGAAGAAAAGCATCTACTGATCTACTTTATCTTAATGGGAAACAAAGCAGGAGAGTAGCAATTCTCCATCAGTGTGATTCATTTATATTGACTGAGACATTATCTTAACAATGCCTTGTTTCAACATGTATAAAGAGCGACAAAACAGAAAAGTACCATTCCTTAAACAATGCAACTAATTGATTTTAATAGAGACATTATCTTACCAATACATTGGTTAAACATGTAGAAAGAACTACAAAGCAGGATAGTACCATTCCTAACAAGTGTTGCAGTTTTGAACTAAGATTCAATAGTTAATTAATTCGAGTGGCATTGCTTAATTTTACCAAATGCATTAGATTAACGAAAAGCATAAATAGTTCCAGGGAGAGTGGGCTAACAACAATATGTGCTTCCATCTACTTATAAAGGGGTGATGCGAGTTTGGTGTAACAAAGCAACAAGCATCATGTCCAGGTTGGTCCCATTTTTGTTCAAGACTTAATGGGAAAAGACAGCAATACAATAGCTTCAATTCAACATTTATTTAAAACAGTACCAATACAAGTAGCACAACATCTCAAAGCACACTGCACAATCATGTGGATGAAGGCCTGTACTGACCTTTCATGAGACCACCATGATAAAATACGAATCTCGTTTTGTGCAGTTGCACTGAAATCAAGCAAAGTGTTTCGCGTAGCGAAGCAAAATGTCGCAATAGCAACAAGTTGAATAGATACCCCTGTTTAAATAGAGGCAAAAAAGGAATCATTTACTGGCTAATAAAGGAGGATGAAACATGCGGCCACAAAAATGGTAATCCCGCCAATCCCTAACAAGTGTTGCAGTTTTGAAATAAGATTCAGTAGTTAATTCTGAGAGTGGCATCAATTACTGGCTTATAAAGGGGGTGATGCTGAATTTGTTGTAACAAAGCAACAAGCATCATGTCTGGGTTGGTCCCATTTTTGTTCACTACTTAATGAGAAAATACAGCAATACAATAGCTTCAATTCAACATTTATTTAAAACAGTACCAAAACAAGTAGAACAACATCTCAAAGCGCCCTGCACATCATGTGGATGAGACCAAGATTTGAAACAACTTGCCACGAAGACTGGAAACAAATCTCGATCTCCTTTTGTGCAGTTCCACCAAAATTAAGCAAAGTCACCGTTGTGACATTCAAGTTGAACTGCACAAAACACTCTTCAAACATAAGTGTTTCGAGTAGCGAAGCAAAATGTCGCAATAGCAACAAGTTGAATCGATACCCCTGTTTTAACAGAGGCAAAAAAGGAAACTATTACTTGCCAATAAAGGAGGATGAAACAAACGGTGACAGAAAGAAGCATGTAACTTTATCTTGGATGGAAAACAAAGTAGGATAGTAGCATTTCTAAAACGGTTGCATTGGTTCATATTAAGAGAGACATTCTCTTGAAACAACATTCATTAAAAAATGTAATTTACTTTTAACAGTGGCATTGCTTCAATTTTCCTGCGGCATTCTTAGATTAACAATAGGAAAATAGCTGTATGGGACATGCCAGCACCATGTGCGTCGACACGTATAAATGGGTGATGCAGAGTATGTAGCCATGTAGCATATATGCGTCGATCCCATATTTGTTCTCTTTGAACCTTCTTCCTATGTGAGGGCAGCAAATCTAGTCCTGCACAAACTACCCGACCCCCTAGTTTCTTTCCCTTTTCAACAAAGAGATCGGTTCCTTACAGATGTGTGTACTGGGTTACCCCCTTTTTCCCTTTTCGACCTACAAAGCGGCTGGATAGCCAGTCTATACTACTTTCCGCCCCTCCTTTCCTCATTGAACTATGTCCTAGATTCTTGCTCCAGCCCACCGCATCCTTCTTTCCTCTTTGAACCAAGACCTAGATTCGACTACAGATCAAAAAAGATCCACATGCAGCTAGAGCAACGATGGTTTCAAAGAAACTTATGCCTTAGGGTCATCAGGATGTGGCAAGGCGTGCGGCGGAGGCTGGATCTGCCTACACTATGTATGGTAGCGAGGAAGAAGGGGTCGGTGGCCCTCCCGCACATGCGCTGGGTGAAAGAGAATAGTGCAGCCGGCAGTGGATTGCCTCCCTCGCCGAAGGCGATAGAGTGAACGCTGCACCTCCTCCCCTTCCCGGTGCGACGGGATACGGACGCCTCCTTCACCAGCTGTGAGGGGGGAGAGAGACAAGAGGCCAACGCAGTCTTGTTTAGATCTGGTGAAGAGAGGGTGAGAGACTGTGAATATAGCAAACCCTAGCAAATTAACGCCGAGCCTCCAGCGTGTAACATATATGTAGTGCGGCGAGCGTGTGGAGAGTGCAAACCCTAGGGAACAAGTGTTGAGGCTCCCGCTTATATATATACTACTGTAGTATGGACTGAGCTCCGGTGCCTTCACTGCACCTGCTTTTGGCTGTATGATGACAATGAGCCACCACATTTTGGGCCCTTTGTCATAAACCCAAAGGCAGGTGCACTAAGTCAATGAAGCTGCGTCCATATAGTACTCTCGTGTATACGACTAATATATAGCGGAGTGGTTTTCTTATTCTCTCCATAAGAATCATTTCAAATTGTGTAAGTACGAAACGAAACTCTTTATTTAATGTAGAGTGAAGAAAACTAGTACTATTTCCGATGAACTAACGATCCACGCCCACGCGTCCTGGTCACACTTCCTGTCCTTCACGTGTGCTACACTACCCTCCCTTAAGTGAACAACCACACATGCGCCAAATTATCGGAAACGTGTGAGAGTGTGTACAAATAAAGAATTTTAATTTAAATTACCGGATAGGTTTGAGAGTATTACAAAGTTTGACTTCAGTCAAATCTAATATGCGGAGTAAATAAAAATGGAGGGCTACTGCGTCCATCCAGGTTCTTTGTCCACACCATTTTTTAAATCAAAGTTAATAGCTGGACAAATAAAATTACAGGGGAGCTGGAGACAAAGTTGTGAGAAGGGTTTGTCTAGGACACATCTAGATGTGACATAGTTATGTCACATCTAAGTTGATGTCCACTCTGTTTGTGGTCTTTTTTTTGTCCTAGTTTTTTTTCTTGTTGCTACATTATATACTTGTGGGAGCTTAGATGTGATATGCTTAAATAACATCTAAATGTGAATTAGACAAACTGATTTTCTAACGTACCAAGAAAGAAAACTCGATCAAAAACACGCCCCGCTTGTGTCGCGAGAGTCGTCACAACACACACATAGACATAGACATGCATATCCGTGTTTACGTAAAATTCCATTTCCATCTCCATCTCCAATCATATTTGTCCAACTCGCACATTATTTACATGGTTAATTATATACGCAGCAATATTAACGTACATCATCTCTTGTTTGCGCACGTCCGGAGCGCTGCCACGGCCGGTCCTGACCAACCCAAACCATCTTCATCACCCGCGCGTGCTTCTCGCTCGAAACGGTCAGTGCCGCATTCATGCCCGGCCAGAGCGAACGCGACCTCTCACTGGCGCCGGCATTGAAGCGGCGCACCGGCCGAGAGAGCGTCACCCGCGCCGCTTCCGGGTGCACGCGGCTGCTCCACGTTCAAAGGTCGCAATAGCCGACTACAACATGCATGTAAAAAGTTTTTGGGAGTCCGTGCTACAGCTAGCTGTCCTCCCCCAACTCGTCAATGGCCCTGTTTGGATACTCTAACTTAGTTAGAGGTTAGAGTTAGTTTCTAGCTCATGACTAACCTGAACTAACTCTAGCCAAAAAGGTGTTTGGATGACAGGGTTAGATTGACAATAAATGCAATAGGAGAACTAGCTCCAATTAGCATCTTTTAGGTGGGATGGTTTTTTTGGAATGGGTTAGATGCAACTAGCTCAAACTAGCCCTCATGTTTGGATACTTTAGGGCTATTTGAGCTCAAACTAGCTCAAACTAACTCTAACCCACAGATCCAAACAGGGCCAATCTCTTCCAGTAGTGCTAGTACTCCATGGTGCGATCCATCAACAAGAAGGCGGGAAAGTTATCGTATACTCGGTTTGCAGTGAGTGGCATGCCGAGTGACTGTGTGGGGTCGAGCCGTGGAGGAGGGTGTGACACGAACACGACAGACGTGATTTAAAAGTTGGTTTTGCTCGATGGCGCGATCCAACAAAACAAAACGTTGGTTTCTCTCTGTTTCCATTTTTTCTCCGAAAAAACAGAAACTTTCCACTCCATTTTCATTCCTATTCCAAGGTTGCCCCGTTACAACATTCCATCAAATACAAAGGAAAACTAACATGCATGCTGATGCATCTCAATGATTCACAGAACATAGCCAATATTTACTTCACAACTAAAGAAAAAAGTTGTGAGAGCGTGTACGAAAGAAAAACTACTGATGGGGTCACTACGACTTAAACCCTAAACCCTAAACATGATTTAATTTCCTGGCCGTAGAACCCGTCGAAGGAAAGGCGGCCGCACCCTCGGATCATCTGATGCTTTTGTGCGGTTCCACTAAAATCGACTGAGCATCCCCGATGGCAAAGATATTGAAGAAGTGTGATTAGAATAATAGTACTGGCACTAGTTCATGAGACATAAACTCTCACAAGTAGAAGCCGGTAGAAGTAGAGAAAGATCGACATGGAGATGGAGCTACGCAGTGGAGCAAGCCAGCTCCAAAAGGAAGATGGACTACCTGGGACATCGGGTTGTAGCTAGAAGGGCGGTTGGGACGCGGCATCGGCCCATACCCCGTTGACCCCCGATTGGGACGCACCGACTGTGGGTTTTCTCCCTCGCCGATGTCAACCGTTTCTACGTAGAACATTGTTCCCTTCCCCCAGCTGCGGGATCAGGCCCGTCGTTCTATGCTTGTGAAGAGAGCAACCTAAGCAAGCAGGCTTGTAGCTTAGGCTCCTGCTAGTGTATATATAGTGGTTTTCTTTTTCTCTCCATGTCAACCATTTTATATTGCGTATGTGTCATTCAAGAGTGAAATGATGGTTGCTTCTTCCGACTAACTTACTGTCTGATTTGGCTGCTCCTTAGTGGCCCCTACATGTACTCCCCCTACGTGTATGCAATAGTCACATGTACACATGGACGCAAAAATGCGCGCGACGCTCTAATGCAAGCATGTCCGAGCACATGATGGAACACACACGGTCACGCTCAACTGCTCAACCTACACGTGCATGCACACACATACTCAGTCAGGGTGAGCTAGTGACCGTATAAACACCGGAAAATATATATATTGAGCACAATGAGCGTATTATGAAGTCCACCGACCGTATTTTTACAAATATACAAAGGATGCATGCAGTATTTATCTCGTGTGAAATTAAGCCATATTAACCGGAGAGGAGGCAGTATGGACTAGCATTACTTTGCTGTGTCCCATCAACTTGCCGAACGACGAGAAGGTTGCAAGACGGGAGAAGCTTGCGCGCGGTGGCTCGCAGGACAAGGAGAAACT
The DNA here is from genome assembly GCA_021437245.1 of Aegilops speltoides. NCBI lineage: Eukaryota > Viridiplantae > Streptophyta > Magnoliopsida > Poales > Poaceae > Aegilops > Aegilops speltoides. The sequence goes on along the minus strand of CM038145.1, from coordinate 316,942,841 downwards.
TTTTACTAATTCAAGCTCTCCCTCGCTCAGGCGGTGGACGTGCAACAGTTAATTCGGTGTCAGATTGCAGAAGCATACACTATACTACTAGTGCTATTATTGTTCGACTTCCCGAATAGGCGAACAGCCAGGCACAAAGTTTACTAGTACTAGTACTACTACTATAGTCTATAAAGCTACGTACTATACTAGTACTAGGAACCGGATGGAGGAGCGTCCGCACTCTTATTATAATTTTAAAATGTGATAAAGCAATCTTCAACACATTTGGTTCTCTTCGAGGGTTCTCGCATGTGATAATGGAAGTTGATTGCATGGAACACTCGCCACAATTCTCGCTTAATTCTGGCTCATATCCTATTACAAATAGTAGCGCTCGGTAATATTTCCTCTTTTTTTGTTATTCAGCATGAAACAGGTCAGCAAACCTTGCGGCGCATCTTCGTGCGAACCGTGCTTGCCGCACTTTGAATGTGGCCGAGAGATGGCTTGATGAAACACCTCGCTTCCTACTTCCTTTTTTGCGGGGTACCTCACTTCCTAGTGACCAGTGTCTTGGCTAATCGTCCTAAGAATGCTTATATATGAATAAAGCTCTCTCATTTACCCACAAAAAAGATTAAGCCATATTAACCGGAAATGAGGGAGTATGGACTATCACTACTTTTTGGTGTGTCCCACGAACTCATGAACGAGGAGAAGCTTGCGGACAAGGTGAAGCTCAGATACGCTTTTTGACTAATACAACCTACCCTCGATGGACATGCATCACCCATTCGGTGTCGATTGTCGAGGCATACATTTGTAGTACCCAACATGCGGAGTACCATCATTGTTCGACTTCACGAAGAGGCGAAGAGCCAAGCGCAGTAGTACGAGTAGTACTACTACTAGAACCACATGGTGGAGCATCTGTACTCTTATTTTTTTTCTCTGATAAAGTACATGTTTAGTCTGGAGAAGGGCGGAAAATGGTAGCCCAACATGGAATGAATGATACCGATCAACCAACCATGCTCGAATATATCTTGGCCTCCGTGCGAGCCCGTCTGTGTGTTCTCCCTCCTCGTATCTCTCAAGGAACGGCGGGTTGGCTCTTTGCCGTCAATTGAGATCGGTTTGCTCACACTCCTGTCCCACATGTCAGTGATATGCCAAGAGGAGGTGCGTTGACCGACCGCCATACGCTGCATTTGGTTTTGCACCTTCATACTACTCCTCCCTCCGTCACAGTTCTGAGCGCCTTCATTATGATGCATTTCTCTCAATGCATTTCCACCACCAGAGAGACTTTAGACGCATTTGGTTTAATGCTCAATTAATTAGGGCATGGTAACCGCAATCAAGTCCACAATTTTCTCTCCATGTACTGTACTACTACGGAGTGGAGTAAGTGCATGCATGTGTGTACCCGGGGTGGAAGCACTACATGCATGTGTGTTCGCATTATTCCCTCTAGTAATAGACGCCGTGCTATAACTACCAATGCTATTTTTCAGGCCGATCGCTAGTCGCCTTGGTCCCACAGATTTTTTTCTTTTTTCTGAAGCACGCTGTATAAACAGTGACGGATGGAGTAGTATGAGCGGATTCAAAGAAGAGCGTATTGATGGTTGCTTCTTCAGAGCAACTTACAGTGGGAAAGGTGGGGCTTATGATTTGACTGCTCATTACTCACTATTAATGCGGCGCAACGACCGGGCTGAGTCTCCCATGCGGTTGTGCACTACCCCCTCGCTTCTTAAATATACTCCAGAGTATTTGTCTTTCTAGAGATTTCAACGAGTGACTACTCAAATATTTGTCTTTTTAGAGATTTCAAATGGACTGGCACATATAGATGTATATAGACATATTTTAGAGTGTAGATTCACTCATTTTGCTCCGTATGAAGTCACTTGTTGAAATCTCTAGAAAGACGAATAGAATATTTAGGAATGGAGGGAGTACACATATGAAGCAAAATGAGTGAATCTACACTCTAAAATATGCCCGTTTGAAATTTGTAAAAAGACAAATATTTAGGAATGAAGGAGTATAATTTTGTGCATGGCACATGGACCCGGATGATGAAGAGGCTTCTGGCAATGCTATCAAGCTTCCATCATTGACGTACTATACAAATAATTTTCCAGCGACATGAAATTGTACAATGGTGTGAGCTTTCATCTTTTGTTTCGCGTGTCTTGCCATCGATGCTCTTTCGGAAACAATAAAAAACTAACTTCCTTGCTAATGCATGTCAATTATTAGCAGATCAGAGCTAATAATTACATCACAACTGAAGATAGAGTTGTGAGAAGGTGTTAAATTAAAATTGATCCATGCTTTCATTGGCAGCAACGTCCCCTTAGCTCTGTCTAAATCAGGGGCGGAGCCAGGATTTGAATATGAGGGGGGCGAAACACTATTTGACAAAAAAGATGGTATATCACCGTATGTTAATTCTCAATGATAGCGTCCATGATAAAGCATAAATTATTGTTTTAATTATAAAAGAAATGATAATTCTTAAACTGTTGAAACTCGAAGTTGAAGCAATTGGTTCAAAAAAGTATTAACCCCATGAGTTATTGTTGTCTTCTTTTTGCGGGGGGAGTTGTTGTCTTTCACTTAATCTTTATAACTACTATAAAAAAGACACATGATTACTAAAATAACTTACTATTTTATATGTACAACTGTTAATTAAGTTAAGTATTTTAAGGTTGTAATTTATAAAAATCATGTTACTATTTTTTCAAAATAATTAGAGTTTAGGTTTATCCTAAGTCAAACTTCTTCAAATTTGTAGAAAAATATACCAATATCTGGAACAATAAATTAGCTTTACTAGAATCTTTAAAAAATATTCATGCTATGTATATTTTATTTTGTTGATATCATATTTTTTATAAATTTGTACAAATTTAACTTACTTGGCAAAGGTAAAACTATAACTACTTTGGAACGGTGGGATGTATTGTAGTATGTAGTGTACCTGCATCTGTTCTGCTCACCGCATCTACCCGTATTTGATCCACCTGTGTCTCGCCCTCCCCGCACATTGACAGTGGACTGTAGATCAATGGACGGTTTTGTTATCGCGGCGAGTAGCGGCCAGCGAGGATGGCAAATGACCTAGCCCTAGGACACGTTGATGGCAACTGGCAAGCGGCGGCGACGGCAGCCAACGCCCTACCAGATGTGCAGGTGCAGCACAAATAGGTACGTCGGCAGATATCAATCGATCGATCTGATAGACACTGGCCAATGTCAAAATAACAGCCAGCCACAAGCACCGTACATGGGTTATTGGGACATATGGGTTTCTCTACTTCGGTGATGTTTCAGTAAATTATTAACATATGGGCTAGGCTAATTATGCAATTAGTTGCGGCCATTAGGCATACACAGTACACCCACACGAATCGCTGTTGAGGGGGGCGAGCGATTGGCAGGGGTTTGACCCCTGCTCGCCCCTCCCTGTCTCTGCCCCTGGTCTAAATCAACAAGGCATGTTGTGAAAAAAATGTAGCCGTCTGGAGCATGCAACATTCCAATCATTTTGTGCAGTTCCACTAAAATAGAGCTGATCGTCCCTGTTCCAAAGATATTAAGTGTGATTACGATAATAGAGGACTGGACAATAAACACACAAATAGAAGCCGGTCACCTTTGCAGTCTCTCTTAAGACTAACTAGTTGGAGAAGATTAGGCTCGGAGTTGGATGAGGAGGATAGAGCAAAACCAATCTCCCTTTGTGCAGTCGAACTGAAATGTAGAGACGTTGCCCGTGTGACATTTTAGTACAACTGCACAAAACACTCTTAAGAAAAAGTGATTTGTGCAGTTCACCAAAAGGTCGCAATAGCAACAAGGTGAAATGGATAGCCCTGTTTGCAAAAAGAGGTAGAAGGAAAACAATTACTGGCCAATAACAGTTGATGACACATGCGACAACAAAAAAGAAGCATATTCCTTGTACTAAGGGAAGATAACAATACGGTTGTGTTTGTCTAAAACGGTGTGAGGACGAGAATGCAATATGGAAAGTACGCCGGACGAGCTACGTTTTGGGTAAAGAAGTATAGAAGATCCACATGCAGCGACGTGGGAGGACTGGCAGTGGAGCAAGGCCGGGGAGGATACCTAGAGGTCGTCGAGATGTAACCAGGTGAGCGGCGGCGGGCGGAATCTGCGAGCAGTGGCGAGGCTTCGCCGCCACGAGCTTGGTCAGAGAGAACGGCGTGTACCGCAGATCGGGACGTGCTGCCTCGGCACCGTCGAACGGAGAAATGATGCACTTCCTCCCTTTCCCCCGGCGGACGGGATGCGGCCGGATCAGTGACCAACGGTGAGAGAGAGAGAGAGAGAGAGAGAGAGAGAGAGAGCCACCGCACTCCCTTTCCCCCGGCGGACGGGATGCGGCCGGATCAGTGACCAACGGTGAGAGAGAGAGAGGCCATCGCAGCCTTGTGTGAGATACTCTGAAGAGCGACAAACCAGGCAGGCAGGCTCCATTGTATATAGTGAGCAGACTACCTTTTTCTCCATAAAAATCGTTTTATATTCTGTGTTTGTGCCATTGAGCGCTATAACTTTATTTAAAAATAATGCAGCAACAGGTCAAGTCGAACTTTGTTTCATGCACGCGTGGTACACGACCTCCCTGGGTAAACAACCGCTACATGCATTCAAATTAGCACGTGGGCTGCCATTTCGTAAAGAAATGAGCTCCACCGTGTACCCGCGCGGGTGTGGCTGGGCACAAAGCGTGAGTACTGCACGGTGCACATATTCTCTTCTTGTATACGTACACCACCTACGTGGGGTTGCGTGAGAGAGATACAAACCTAGAGAGATATAGTGTGTGGGTTCTTGAGAGTTTTTTTTTGGGGGGGGGGGGGGTTCAATCAAAAATTGTAACATATGCAATGTGTGTGAAATAGAGTCCTGGATATAACATATATATAGAGGGGGTGATCCACGAGAAGAGAGTGGAGGTATCATCGGCTTGAGGTGTCCATAGAATCGAAGAGAGGGATGATGTGTGTGTGTGTGCGCACGATCGATAAAGAGTGCCATCGAATTTGTGTGTGCCCACGTCAAAGATATAGAGTGGTTGGCCTACTGGAACGTGAGAGGGGACATGTGCAGTTTGTCTCTGTGGCATGGATACCTACCTGCAGCGCTCGACTATCGGTGTGTGGTGGGGGAATATGGAGGCCCAATTAACTATAGAGGTACAATGGCTGGTTTATGTGTGGAGGAGGAGAGAGGCCTACCTCATGTATTAAGGAGATCGATCTGCCTCATGTATTAACGGAGATCGATCGGCATCCATGCATATGTGCAGGAGAGGAATAAGGTTGGGAGAGAGTCAGAGCTAGAGTGTTGGAGGGGGTGGTAGTGGAGTTGCTTCTAACAAATGGTGGGATAGGCTTGCTAGACAAACGGAGGGCACGCCTAATACCAATAAGAGAGGAGATGGCTGCTTGTTGTCTGCGGCATGTGCGTGTGAGAGACGGGTCAGAGGCATGCACGAATGATGAGGGGGACGATGTGGCTGTGGTAAGCTGACGTAACTACATAGGAAGATCAATCGCCCTTTGTTAGAGAAAGGAGAGACATAACTTGTGAGGTACGTCGATCGATGGGGGGGTAGTTAAAGTCGATGTAGGTATATGTTGGGAGATCGATCGGTATACATGCATGTGTGTGTTAGAAGCAAATGAGCACGAGGAGAAGGATAGAGAGAGAGGGATGCATGTAGGAGGTGGTACGAGAGGCATACTATATCGAGGGGGGAGGAGTGTGCAAGTACAAGAACGATGAAAAGAGTGGTGGGAGTAAGGTATGGACGGTGACAAGAGAAGAGGGGAAGCTTGTGTTTGTGCTAGGCACACCTGGCTAGAGAGGCATATCGATCGATGTGTGCCGTAAAGAAGGAGGTGGGGGGCCTACACACACCGTGGGTGAACTACCTAAAGTGAAAAGACAATTTATGCTGATGGAGCTAGAGAATGCTTTGGGAGGTGAGAGGGATGCGGGCGTGTGCATGCACAAGAGAAAGTTAGCGCTAGCTACATAGATAAGAGGGTTGTGTGGGTGTAAAAGACGAATAGAGATCATATATACTTCATTATAAAAAGCGAATTCAGATAATTGAAGAATTTATCATAGTGTTTTAAACCGACGCATGTGTGAATATATATAACAGTGATACACACATGGTGTGGTTATGAACATGTTATACTACATTTAATATATTTTATCTCTACTCTTATAAAAAATGGAGTTGTTGATGATGGTGTGCCTGCCATCCTGCATTATAGGCCGTCCGATTTATATCTGGCGGATAGCAAGGAAACTATGATGGTTGAAGTTGGCAACAATCAAGATTGTAGATTCTTATTGAAATAGAGAAGCGAATTCAAATTTAGTTCGAATTGCAGCGGTAGTATAGACATTTGGAATGCACTAAAATGTTGGTATGAGTAGGTTACATGCATTATACAGCAAGCAAAAAAATTTAATCGAACATAACATGGATTCATACTCCCTCCTTCGATCTATATAGGGCGTAATGAGATTTTTAAGACCGCCTTTGACTATTAACAAGATTAATAGTACATGACATGCACAATGTGAAAATTATATCATTTAAAGAACCATTCACAGACGAATTTAATGGTGTGCTTTGTGCAAGTTGCATGTCATATATCATTGCTCTAATATTTGGTCAAAGTTAGCATCGAAAAACGCATTAGGCCCTATATAGATGAAAGGAGGGAGTAGCTTTGAATAGCATTTTTATAGTAAAACGGGGCAAGACTCTCTCTTTGTGGGGTGTGAATAGTTTTATTTTTTTCGTTTTATTTTTGGTTGAGGGAAGTGCAAATTTATTTGGTACGTACAAGTACAATATTACTACACGTTAGGCTTGTCCCTAAAATTCAACCCTCATCTTGTTATATCCCAAAAATTCAGATATCGTGCTCTCAAAACTGGCACCTTCACAACCCGTGCCTTGCTATCCCGAAATTACAACGCACGCAAAAACTCCCTCCAGCTGCCAAATCCCGACACGCAAAATCCCCCTTCTAACCCTGAGCCGAAAGGGCCGCTAGTTTAAATTGGTGGGGGGTACTTTTGTAACACACCCTACATTTTGGACAAGCGCGTCCCTAAGTCATGCTTCACCCTCCCATCGCCCCTTTTGCCATCCAAATCCTGTGCCGCCATAACCTCTCCGCTCAAATTAAACCCCACCCTCCTCCGTCCGCCACGTCACCGCTGCCCAGCCGAAGCCTCTTCCCCGACGACGTCGTCCACCACAACAGCTCGACGTCCCTCGTCCACCTCCCCAGATGACGATCCGTCGTCCATCTCGCCCTCCGGTCGGTTTAGCCGCCCCATCCTCCACCTCCAAGGAGCTGCTCCGACGATCGCCTCGTCTATCGCGGATGCTCCATCCCCACAGCGCCGCCTTAACCTGCTCCACCAGAACCGCAGCATCCTCACCGACTCGTCGGACGAAGCCGAATCCTACTCGGCACCACCAAAGAGGTTGTACACTCATCGCGTCGCACCTTCTCCTTAACTCGACCTCCCGGCACCGACGGTGGTCCATCCCGCACGCCCATGGAGCGGCTACCTTGAAGCCGGCGCCGCGGGCGACATCTCCACGGCGGCTCTCCCCCAGTGCGAGGCCCCTTCGGCGACGGCGTCCATACCCGTTGGATCTGCTGCTGCTGCTCCGGCTCTCCCTCGCTCGCTCGCGCTGCTGCTGCTGCTCCGGCTCTCGCTCGATCGCTTCCTTCGCCCATTGCTGCTCTCTCCCCAGCTCGTCTTCTTTGCTCTGCTCCGATTAAGCCACCCTTGATCGACCGAATCGACTTTTGGGTCACCGATTTTCAGGGTTGGGGGCTCGCGGAGTTAAGGAAGAACCACCCAGCGGGGACGGGGGCTCGCCAGAGAGGTACCCCACTATCTATCTTAAAGTTCAGGGTGGGGGCGGGTGGCCTAGAGGGCTGGCCGCGGCGGCGGTGGCGAGTTGTTTCGGGGCGGCGAGGCGGCGCTGGGGCTGGCGGTTCGGCCGGTGGTGGTCAAGCGGCTTAGGGGTGCAGTTGAAGATGAACTGCAGCCCTCCTAAACTACATGTCAAGTGCCTCTTTGCTACCATTATGCGTTCGGTTTGACGGTAGAGTATTCAGATTCCATAGTAAATTTCAGTTTCGAGAGTTAAGTTCAGAGTCAACAGTTTTTACCTCATCTGTTGTAGTTAGGTGGTTTTTGGTGATGTTAATTTTACATCCATTTTACATCATCTATTGGAGATGCTATTAGAATCCCACTTGAGATTGACGATGCCTGTCTTGTGTTGCTTCAGCCTTGACATCTTATGGCTCACCGGAGCTGCTCCAACGATAGAATGATCCATCACAACAGAGCAGTGCCCTGGACGCCGTCTACAGATTCCTCAAATCTTCCTCCACACCTCCGACAGCCACCTCTGCCTCAACTGCTTCAGCGACCAACCCAATGATGCTGAGGTCGACACGCCACAACGCAAAGAGGTTGTACACTTGTTGCATCACTTATTACTATACATTCACGTCGATCCATTAGGGCTATTTTGGTTCAACGGAAAAACGTCGATCCACTGGTTGTTACCATCACTCTAAATTTCTGCATGCTCTCCTTACATAATCTCACCATATTTTTCGTATGCATGTCAGATATTGTACACAGTCATGCTGAACATGTAGAGAAAAATAGAAGAGTTTTGCGCGGCAATACAATGTCATGCAGACATCACTCCATGGTGGGTTCAATGGAAAACCCTCCCCACCCCTCTCCAGATTGTAATCCAGAGGAACATATTTGTTCTGAGGCAGATTCAGACGCCGCTGACCACTCCTATTTACCCCAAGGTGTGTGCTCTACCTTGGCATGATGATGTTATTCATATCATGCATATGTTGCCTTGCAGTGCCTACTTTTGACATCATATATGTCATCTGCTTAGTTTAGACATGTTCTGTAATGCCACCTATTTAGTTTCTATATCATATATGGGAATTATGCGCCTCATGTCTTTTAGCCAGCCATAATATCGTGAAATGTGCAATGCCATCCTGTTTAACCAGCATCATATATTTGAATGATATCTTGCCCATCCTTTTCTTCATTACATTTCCATTTGTCGGCAATGTTTGTACATTAAACTACTCTTCCCGTGAATCAGCCATTTGGGTGGGAGATGGAAAATCTAGAGTGAAAACAGGCCTTTAGAGCGAGCAGTGCTACCGTCAAGCAGATCTCTTGTTGGGTCCCGATAGCTCCTCGTAGATGGATTGAGAGATGATGACCAGTCCTATTCCCCCACTGAGGTGTATGCTCTAACTTGGCACGGTTATACTGCTCATATCATGCATACACTGTCTTGCATTGCATAGTTTAGACATCATACACACAATATTCAACACAATGTTCTTAGTTTAGACATCATATCGAATGCCCTCTGTTTAGCATATAAATCACATATGTGAATTAAATGATGCGATCCTGATTACTTAGATAACATGTAGGTGAATTATGTCATGCGATCCTGTTTAGTTATTCATCATGTCTTTGAATTATGTTATGCTATGCTATCCAGTTTAGATAGACATCATATATGTGAAATTATGTCATGCTATCCGTTTTAGTTAAACAATATACATGTCAACTATTTCATGCCCTCTTTTTTCCACACTATCTATTGTATCTGTCTCTCATACATTGTCTGTACATTCAACTATGTTTCCTGTTTATCAGCCATTTGAATTGGAGCGGGTGATGCTAGTATCTAGTGGACTAAAAACACGGTCTTCAAATAAAATAATGCTACCTCTTGGTGGAGATAGCACCCCGGTTGTACATGCACAAGAACCAGCCCTACCACACATAACCCAAACTCTCGCGGATTGTACCCCTACTGCGATGGACAGAGAACCAGCTTCACCCAATCTAAGCCCAACCCCAGCCGATAGTAACCCAGTTCCTGTTGACACAGCACCATCTCCACCATAGAGCTCCCAAACAAGAGCAGTTAGTAAGGCAGCTCCAGTGCCCAAAGGGCCAGTATTATCACGGCGAACCCCAACTCCACTAGTTAGTACGCCTATTCCTGTGGAGGAAGCACAACCGGCTAGTCGTAGTTTAGCATCTATCGCATTTGATGTTGTTAAATCGTATGTGCGTATCTTCCCATCTTGGAAATATTATATCAAGATGAGGAAAATGCCGATTGCAGTGTTTGTCCAGAGTTATGTGTAAGTAATGTTATTCATGGCAATTACTTTGCTTCGTCCCATACATCCTACCTCCATGATGGTTATAATACAACAAATTTTCCCATTTTTCTCTATAGAGAAGGACCGATTTGGAAACTCAGGATGAGGTAACCTGTGCTAATACCTCTGCTATCTTCAAGAATGCTTGGTGGCAGTATCGAAATTACCTGAAGAAAACGTACTTCACAGGCAAAGAAACTCATCAAATTCCCTTACGTTCTCCTGAGACACATTTACTGGACGATGACTGGGAACGTCTTGTTCTCTACTGGTCCCGAACCAAGAATGTGGTAAGGTCTATGAGCTCACTTTCTATTTTTAAGTATTATATTCTTGTGTCTTACTGTACTTTGTTCATGTAGAACAAGTGCCTAAACTTGAAGAACAACTGTTCTAATTTAAGATTCCATTGCTATCATAGTTCAAAAAAGCGCTAGGCGTTAATTGTGCGTTTTGCCACCGCCTTGCGCTTTACTGGCCAAAGCACATGCTTATGCGCAGTTATGCACAGATTATGCATAGTTATGCGCAATGTGTTTTGACAACGCCTAGAGCCTAGGCGCACTTAAGCGCTCGCTTAGGCGCGCCTTTTTTAACTATGATTGCTTTGCTCTTGTATCACTTTATTTACTGATACAAACTTATTTTTAAATTGAAGGATCCAATCGAAACTCCAATGGCAAAACAGGTATGTTCACGCATGTTTCTTTAATAGGTTTGTTCTTATCAATAGCTCTCTTGATTTCAATTTCAATTGTGTATACAGTTGGCTTTCATATCATGCACATTACTAGCATCACAACAGAACCAATAGTGTTGTTGTACAAGTAGACCCGTGGTACCCATCTGAAATCTTGTTGTGTCGTGTAGTTTCCCATGCTTTGTATTCTTTCATTGTTGCTTTGTCTTGAACTGATATGATTTGAACCGTGTCTCTATTTTGATTTGGCAAGACAATGCAGTGACCATAGGACATAGATATATGTTTGTTTGATGCTTTTATTATGTACTAGTACTTGGCAATAGAAGACTTGGTAGTTTAATCATGTCCACCTTACTAATGAACGGGTTCACCGAAATGAGTTTCATATACTAGTACATGCTAAACTTGTTATGTGTCTGCTTGTTTCTTCTTTTAGAATGTCGATGTAATATTGGAGAAGAGTGCCTTATTAAGCAATGGTAAAGGAAGTAATGCGATAAGGTTCAGATAGTGACACATTCTTGTTGGTCTCCAACAAAGCTGATAAAACAGCTAAGGAAGACTATCTTGAAGACAATGAGACAACCCCAAAGTCCTGTCTTGGTTTAGTGTTCGAGAGTTACTAGCCACTATCGCTTGCACAAGCTGTTCAAACTCACCGTCTGAATCAGTTCAGCTTCTTGGGTCTCAACTACAAGTCGAAAGACATCGATCACCGTGTTGTGACAAGAAGCGAAGGATCATGAAGTCCTGGAGCATTGGGATGCATACTTTCCGTGCAACAACAAGCGTTGGAGGATTTTAGCGCCAAACAGACAAAGCTAATCAGCTTGCTAAGCTTATTGCCAAAGATGGTGGATACCCAGATAACGCTTTCTTGAGCTCTTCCGTTGTTTCATTATGTTTTGTTTTGTCTTTGCCGCGTTTATTTGCAATCGGTGGCCAATTTTGACGGCGATGTATGTAATGTGCTGCTTTGTTCCCTATATTTGCACTGGTGGCGAACTTTGATGCCCAGTGGATGGAATATGTGTAATAGCGGTAATAGGCTAGTGTTAATTGCTTGCTTATTTTTTTCCTTATTGTCTTGTTTAGTTGTTTGCTTGTAGTCACTGCATTTCTTTTTCTATTTTTTTCTAGTGGCCACAATAGCCTATTTTTGGTAACTAGGCCAAAATAATCATGGCAACACACGGACTGTTGTAACCATGGGCCTCCTGCAGGCCGTATGATCCATGGGCCTTCGTCCGGACGTAGGATCCATTGGCCTTCTATAGGGGCCGTAGGATCCATCGGCCTTCTATACGGGCCTTAGGGTCCATGGGCCTTCTACGGGTCGTACGATCCATGGGCCTTCTACGGGCCGTACTATCCATGGGCCTCATATGGGTCGTAGGATCCATGGGCCTTCTACGGGGCGTATCATCATTTCGCCAATCATGGGTCGTACTATTCATGGACCATAACGAGCCGTTAATAGGCCGTATTTGATAACTCTATGAAAACAGCCCAACGTTTTTTTTTTGACATGAGAACGGACCAACGTATTAACGGTCCGCAAACGGGCCGACTGTAACGACGGGCTGAATTTGGCCCACAAGCAGAAAATGACAGTAACGGGCATTATGTAACCGAATGCTACAAATGATCCCAAGAATCAATGGGCCCTGAGAAGGCCGAAAGATAACTTGGGCTGGAAACGGCCCAATTGAATAACGGGCCGTTAATGGGTATCTGATGATACACCGCTCATTACGGGCCGCCACCACGGGCCGTTAATGGGCCAAGAGTTACAAAGGTCCTCCTATGGGCCGAAAGAAGTCATGGGCCACACATGGGCCGGAAGTTAAAACGGGCTGACTCATATTGGACGGCCCAGATGACGCTACTGGGCCTAATTAAGATAGGGTGTAATGGGCCCTGGGTTAGCGTGCTGTAAATGGGCTATATGCGAACAGGCCGTTAACAGGCTTTCCATGGGCCAGCCCGCCACCTTTTGACCAAGTCAAATGGGTCGGCCTTTTCACAGGAATGGGCCTCTGTTGGGCCGTGGCACGTGTCGCCGTATCATAGGCGCCTTCGTTCCAATGAGCGGATAACATCTGTCCCAACGGTGAGCAGACACGTGTTTCCTCCAGCCAATGATGATTTTACACGTGAAAAATCCCCATTGGTCGGGGCTGTTAACGGGTTATCGGATCCAAAACCCGACCCGATATCTTAACGGCGTTCGCTACGGTGGATGCCACGTGTCGGTCACCCTTGACGAAAAGCACTTCGTGACGCCGATTTATCGTCATGGAAGTGGACACTTCGTGATGATAATTTTGGTAATGTCATGGAACACTTCTATGACAGCACAGGTATGACTATCTTGATTTTGTCATAAAATCGTCATGGATGTACATGCATGACATAAAATGCGACCTACTGTGACAAACACGTATCATCACGGAAGTGTATTTTTTTGTAGTGAGTTGAGCTCTTTAATAGCCGAATATGCTTTATGTTCAAGTTCAAGAGGTAAATGACATGCTTTTCCATAAACCATCTTATACGGAGACATACCCATAGGATTTTTGTATGCAGTTCTATAGGCCCATAATGCATCATCAAGTTTCTTGGACCAATTCTTTCTAGATCTATTGACGCCTTTTGCAAAATTAATTTGATCTCTATTGCTCAACTCTACTTGACCACTAGATCATGGATGATAAGGAGATGCGATTCTATGATTAACATCATACTTAGCAAGCATCTTACGGAAAGCACCATGAATAAAATGTGAACCACCATCAGTCATAAGATATCTAGGGACTCCAAACCTCGGAAAAATAACTTCTTTAAGCATTTTAATAGAAGTGTTATGATCAGCACTACTAGTTGGAATAGCTTCTACCCACTTAGTAACGTAATAAACAACAAGTAAAATATGTGTGTAACCATTAGAGGCAGGAAAAGGTCCCATATAATCAAAGCCCCAAACATCAAACAGTTCAATAATAAGAGAATAATTCATAGGCATTTCTTGACATCTACTAATGTTACCTATTCTTTGACATTCATCACAAGATAGGACAAACTTACGAGCATCTTTGAAGAGAGTAGGCCAATAAAAACCAGATTGTAGTACCTTGTGTGCGCTTCTATCTCCAAAGGTGGTGTCCTCCATAAGATTGAGTGACACTTGCGTAGGATCTGCTCTGTTCATGCTCGGGCACACAACGTCTAGTAACACCATCTACTCCTTCTTTATAAAGGTGTGGGTCATCCCAGAAGTAATGTCCTAAATCATAAAAGAACTTTTTCTTTTGCTGGTATGTGAAACTAGGCAGTATAAATTTAGCAACAATGTAATTAGCATAAGCAGCATACCAAGGAGCAGTATGAGAAGCATTGATGACCGCTAATTGTTCATTAGGAAAGCTATCATCAATAGGCAGTGGGTCATCAAGAACATTCTCTAACCTAGACAAGTTGTCTGCAACGGGGTTCTCAGCTCCCTTTCTATCGATAATATGTAAATCAAATTCTTGGAGCAAGAGAACCCATCTAATGAGTCTAGGCTTAGCATCTTTCTTTTCCATAAGATATTTAATAGCAGCATGATCAGTGTGAATAGTGACTTTAGAATCAACAATATAAGGTCTAAAGTTATCACATGCAAACACAACTGCTAAGAACTCTTTTTCAGTAGTAGCATAATTTCTCTAGGCAGTATCAAGAGTCTTACTAGCATACTGGATAACATTCAATTTCTTATCGACTTTTTGCCCTAGAACAACGCCTATAGCATAATCACTAGCATCACACATAATTTCAAAAGGTAAATTCCAATAATGTAGCTGAACAATAGGTGCAGTGATCAAAGCTTTCTTAAGTATTTCAAATGCTTCTACACAATCATCATCAAATTCAAAAGGAATGTCTTTCTGCAATAAATTAGTCAGAGGCCTAGAGATTTTAGAAAAGTCCTTAATGAACCTCCTATAAAAACAAGCATGACCAAAGAAACTTCTTGTACCTTTTATGTCCTTGGGACATGGCATGTTTTCAATAGCATCAACTTTAGCTTTATCAACTTCAATACCTTTCCCAATTCAGGACGAGACTAGTGTCTTCGCATCTCTGCAAAACTCGGTCAAGGTTGTTCAAGCAATCATCAAAAGAGGATCCATAAACAGAGAAATCATCCATGAATACCTTACAATTTTTTTTACAAAAATCAGAGAATATAGCCATCATGCATCTTTGAAAGGTAGCAGGTGCATTACATAAATCAAAAGGCATACGTCTATAAGCAAAAGTACCAAAAGGGCAAGTAAAGGTAGTTTTTGATTGATCCCCAGTTGACACAGGTATTTGAGAGAAACCGGAATAACCATCTAGAAAGTAGAAATGAGTGTGTTTGGATAGTCTTTCTAGCATTTGATCAATAAAAGGTAAAGGGTAATGATCTTTCTTAGTAGCTTTATTTAATTTACGGAAATCAATTACCATCCTATAACCTATAATAATTCTTTGCGGGATCAATTCATCTTTATCATTAGGAATAGCGGTAATACCTCCCTTTTTAGGAACACAATGGACAAGGCTTACCCAATCAATATCAGCAACGGGATAAATTATACCTGCCTCAAGGAGCTTTAGTATCTCCTTTCTTACCACTTCTTTCATTTTGAGATTTAGTCATCGTTGAGGATCTCTAACTGGTTTGGCATCTTTCTCCACTATAATTTTGTGTTGGCATAACATGGGACTAATGCCCTTAAGATCAGTGCTTCTTCAGAGTTTTCAATAATCTTTCTTCTTCTTGCTCTGAAAGGTTAGCACTAATAATAACAGGATATATTTTCTTTTCATCAAGATAAGCATACTTAAGATTATCAGGTAATGGTTTGAGTTCAAACACAGGATCACCCTTGGGTGGAGGGGGATCCCCAAGAATTTCAACGGGAAGGTTATGTTTCAGCATAGGTTCCTGTTTAAGGAACACTTCATCTATTTCCCTTCTTTCCTTCATAAACATATCGTTTTCATGGCCTAGCAAATATTGTTCTAACGGATCAGTAGGAGGCATGGCAATGGAAGCAAGACCTATAATCTCATCCTTACTAGGTGATTCTCCATCACGAGGTTGTCTATGAAACTTAGCAGAATTAAACTCATGAGACATACCATCTAAGCCAACGATGACATTATCTTTTTCACAATCAATCCTAGCACTAGATGTATTTAAGAAGGGTCTACCAAAAATTATGGGACAAAAATCATCTTGTGGGGAGCCAAGAACAAGAAAATCAGCAGGATATTTAACCTTCCCACACAAGACTTCAACATCTCTAATTATCCAAACTGGTTTAATGGTATCCCTATTAGCAAGCTTAATGGTAACATCAATGTCTTCTAATTCAACGGGTGCAATGTCGTGCATAATTTCTTTATATAGATCATAGGGTATCACACTAGCACTAGCACCCATATCACATAAACCATGATAACAATGATCTCCTATTTTAACAATAGGCATGCCTATGACAGGTCTGTGTATCTTAGTATCTGGTCTAGCAATATTAGCAGTCTCATCACAGAAATAAATAACATGCCCATCTAAATCATCATCCAAGAGATCTTTAACCATAGCAAT
Source organism: Aegilops speltoides (assembly GCA_021437245.1). Taxonomy (NCBI): domain Eukaryota; kingdom Viridiplantae; phylum Streptophyta; class Magnoliopsida; order Poales; family Poaceae; genus Aegilops; species Aegilops speltoides. The sequence continues at coordinate 316,926,169 of CM038145.1, read as the reverse complement.
ACTAGGTTCAACTTTGATTTGCTCAAGAGGTGTATAAGTCCTAGTATTACTCTTACAAACAACAGTCGAAGTTTTAGCATGATCCTTTATCCTAACAGGAAAAGGAGGTTTCTCAACATAAGTAGTAGGAACAATAGGATCACTATAGGTGATAGTCTTTTCTTCAACTGTAATAGGTGCAACTACTTTTACTTCAACGGGAGGATTATATTTAAACCACTTCTCTTTAGGGAGATCAACATGAGTAGCAAAAGATTCACAGAAAGAAGCTACTATCTCAGAGTCAAGTCCATACTTAGCGCTAAATCCACGAAAAGCATCGGTATCCATAAAAGATTTAACACAATCAAACTTAGGTGTCATACCTGACTCCTTACCATCGTCGGAACCCCAATCTTCAGAGTTGAGTTTAATTCTTTCCAATAAGTCCCATTTGAAATCAATAGTCTTCAGCATATAAGAACCAGCACAGGAAGTATCGCGCAGGTTGCGATCATTGAGAGAAAGCCGAGCATAAATTTTTTGAATAATCATTTCCCGGGAGAGCTCATGATTGGGGCATGAATATAACGTTGATTTAAGACTCCCCCAAGCTTGAGCGATGCTTTCTCCTTCGCGAGGCCAAAAATTATATATGTAATTACGATCACGATGAACTAGATGCATAGGATAGAACTTCTGGTGAAATTCCAACATCAGTCGTTTATAATTCCAAGATCTCGTATCATCACATAGCCTATACCATGTCAATGCATCTCCCTTCAAAGATAAAGGGAAGACCTTCATTTTGACAACATCATCGGAAATACCTGCAAGCTTAAATAATCCACAAACTTCATCCACAAACATAAGGTGTAAATCGGGATGCAATGTTCCATCTCCTCAAATGGATTAGCTAGCAATTTCTCTATCATACCCGAAGGAATCTCAAAGTAAATATTTTCAAAAAGTTCGGTAGGTTGAGGAGAAACTCTTTGCTCTTCTGGTCGGGGTGAATATACCCCGAACAAGCCCATCAAAGGATTAGTTTCCATAGTGACAAGTAACAGAAAATTTCAGCACACCATATGAATGTTTCCTTACCAAGTTCCACTCACCAAAAGCGCTACACTCCCCAGCAACGGCGCCAGAAAAGAGTCTTGATGACCCACAAGTGTAGGGGATCTATCGTAGTCCTTTCAATAAGTAAGAGTGTCGAACCCAACGAGGAGCAGAAGGAAATGATAAGCGGTTTTCAGTAAGGTTTTCTCTGCAAGCACTGAAATTGTAGGTAATAGATAGTTTTGTGATAAGATAAATATTAACTAGTAACAAGTAAATAAAGTAAATAAAGTGCAGCAAGGTGGCCCAATCCTTTATGTAGCAAAGGATAAGCCTGGACAATTTCTAATAATGAGAAAGAGCTCTCGAGGACACATGGGAATTATCGTCAAGCTAGTTTTCATCACGCTCATATGATTCGCGTTCGGTACTTTGATAATTTGATATGTGGGTTGACCGGTGCTTGGGTACTGCCCTTACTTGGACAAGCATCCCACTTATGATTAACCCCTATTGCAAGCATCCGCAACTACAAAAGAAGTATTAAGGTAAACCTAACCACGGCATGTTTGGATCCAAATCAGCCCCTAACGAAGCAACATATAAACTAGGGTTTAAGCTTCTGTCACTCTAGCAACCCATCATCTACTTATTACTTCCCAATGCCTTCCTCTAGGCCCAAATAATGGTGAAGTGTCATGTAGTCGACGTTCACATAACACCACTAGAGGAAAAGATAACATACATCTCATAAAAATATCGAACGAATACCAAATTCACATGACTACTAATAGCAAGACTTCACCCATATCCTCAGGAACAAACGTAACTACTCACAAAGCATATTCATGTTCATAATCAGAGGAGTAATAATATGCATTAAGGATCTGAACATATGATCTTCCACCAAGTAAACCAATTAGCATCAACTACAAGGAGTAATCAACACTATTAGCAACCCATAGGTACCAATTTGTGGTTTTATACAAGATTGGATACAAGAGATGAACTAGGGTTTTGAGAGGAGATGGTGCTGGTGAAGATGTTGATGGAGATTGACCCCCTCTCGATGAGAGGATTGTTGGTGATGATGTTGGTGATGATTTCCCCCTCCCGGAGGGAAGTGTCCCCGGCAGAACAGCTCCGCTAGAGCCCTAGATTGGTTCCGCCAAGGTTCCGGCTCGTGGCGGCGGAGTTTCGTCCCGTAAGCTTTCCCATGATTTTTTCTAGGGTAAAAGCCCTCATATAGCAGAAGATGGACACCGAGGGGCCACCAGGGGGCCCCAGAGACAGGGGGCGCGTGCGCCCCCCACCCTCCTGGACAGGGTGTGGGCCTCCTGATGTATTTCTTCCGCTCAATAATTCTTATTAATTCCAAAAATTGGTTTCGTGGACTTTCAGGATTTTTGGAGCAGTGCAGAATTGGTTTCCAATGTTTGCTCCTTTTCCACCTGAATTCAGTACCGCATTCCCCCTCTTCATGGTAAACCTTGTAAAATAAGAGAGAATAGCCATAAGTATTGAGATATAATGTGTAATAACAGCCCATAATGCAATAAATATATAAAAGCATTATGCAAAATGGACGTATCAGCCGGCTCTGCCGCTACGAGCTCTTGGGGAGGAGCGATGCGTTGCCTAGCCGAGACCCTCGCCGCCACCGATGAAGCGTCGCCACACCCCCTCGCCATGACAGAAGAAAGAGGAAGCAGGAATGGGGAAAAGCAGACGACGAAGGATTGAGAGGCGCCGTTCCTCCCGCTCCCCTCTTTATAAAGGGGCGGGAGCGAGGCTTGGCTGCTCCTCTCGGCTAATCAGGCCCATTGAAGTGACAACGGGCGGGGCCGTTGACCGCCCTTCCCACTCAATTGAAGGCGCGTGGGAATCGACCCACGCACGCGCGACTTCCTGTATCCCGCGCGCCTGTCGTTCGCTCTACATCATGCATGCAGCGAACGTGGCGCGAGAGATGGGCGCAGTGGGACGCGTGGAGCGACGGTTCCCAAGTAAGGGCAGTAAATGAGCAGGGGCCCTGCGGTCTCGAAGAGACACGCAAGCCGCCTCTTAACTGTCGACCGCAAGAAGACGCCAGCGTGCTTCGATCACGTGCGCACACGCGACCCCCACGTCACGCATTCAACACGGGTCGTGGGGAAGCGCAGCGGACGAAACAGTTACCGCGGTAAAATCCGCCCCGCCTGCCCGCACACCATTCTGGGCCCGACCCAACAATGTGTCGCGCTTATGTGTGGCCCAGGCCCGGGGGCTCCTGCAGGTGTACAAAAGTAGGGGCTCTCCTTTTGACCCCTTTACTTGTGCACGGGCAGTCGAAGCCAACACCATGGCCGCACATAGAAGGGCAAAGGAGGGAAGCCGGAGAGAAGCCGGAGGCACAAGACAAACAAGGCAAACCCAAGGACCAAGCCCACAAAGTGCAGACAGGCGAAGCAAGTTTCCCTGGCAAGACCCTTGCCGGGGGAGCCTCAGCAGCCCCGACAAGCCCCTTGCCGGGGCAGCTCGCCCACACCAGCGGAGCGAGCCACCCTCGAGCCCACGGTCTCCAACGCCAATAACCACGTTGGACCAGGGCTCGGGAGGCACCTCCATGGTGGCATGCAGATCTTTGTGAAGACAAAGAATACTCAAGATCAGATATGGATTGGAGGGCAACAGTCCTCGTGGATGATCCTTACCAAAGAAACCCATAAGACACCCGACAAGATCCTTGCCGGGGACGCCAGTGCGCTACGACAAGACCCTTGCCGGGCCACCCGGCAAGACCCTTGCCAAAGGCGACAGCGGGGCCACTGTCGGGCCCGCACCAACAAGCTGGGCAGGCACCTGCGTGGCAACATGCAGCTTCCAGGCCAACTCAGCACACACCTGCATGGCGGCATGCAGATCTTCGTGGAGACTCCACCACCGGGCCACCTCAGCAGCTTGCCTGCCTACATGGCACCTCATCGGATTAGTATGCGTTACGCTCATGTGCTTTGTGCCACTTGCGCGTCTAGCTTACGTGCTACTCGATCGTTTTCTAATGCATGCACCACGGAAGAATACCGGGTGCTTCCACGCACCCTGATTGTTGAAGCCACTTCATTAAGACATGAGATGAACCTGGCCCATGCAATTGGATGTAACAAAATTGTTGTGAATTAGAATAATATTGGAGTGATTACGATGATGAATGAAGGGGGCTCATCTTCGGGCTTTCCTAGTGTCTTAATTGATGATTGTTATTCCATGTCGCTTGACTTCATTCATGTAATCTATGAATGTTGTTCTAGAGAGGCTAGTGTAGTCGTGCATAAGTCAGCTAGTCTAGCTAGAACTTCTTCTAGTATTTGGATGGACAATGGTCCTAGCGAACATTGTAAAGCTGATTGTGAATGAATAAATGGTCTTAAGTGTAAAAAAAGAGCTACCATTATTAAAAAACATATTTAAGTGTTTAAAAAAGCTCAACATTTTTTATATGAACATTAACAAAGCATGAGTTTAGGATATGTAAAAAGGATTTACAGATTGGGTGTGGGGGCACTGGAGTAACTTGGGTGTGGGAGCGCATGATATTTACCCATGCACCGAATCTTTGTTATCATGTGTTCTTGTGCGTTATTTATCTAGACTATGGTGGACTTGTGTCTACCGCAACACTTCCATTCCAAATATTCACCTTCCATATGATCATATATCACAAAAATGTATTGCAGAACATTCCTGCAACAACACGCGAGGTACATCTAGTAAATAAGCAATTACAATCACCCACTGTTCGAGAATACTACTTGGCTTATATCTTGCTGACTCCTCACTTACCCATGCCACGGCCTATTCGAGACATAATCATTTTTCTCCGCGGACTCCACACTTGCACAATAACTGGGGACTCCGACTGCGCTTTGCTCCTCGGCCTCCGTGAATAGAGTTTCTTCAGGAGTTGGCGTGGAAGGGCGACAATGCCGCCCAAGGAGGATCTTTGAGTCCTACATCTCAGATGTAGAACCATTCTTCCTACCAGTTCATGTTTGTTTCCATGAACTCGCCCTTCAGATATTCGATGTCGGCCACCTTGCTGATGGATGCACGCCGCACTCTCATGTCTAGTTGACGGTGGTTTGCAGCTTGATGCAAAACAATTTGCACCACGGGCCGAGGTGCGACTGGCAACACAGAAAAGCTTCACATAATGTGAGGAAGCACAGTATGTGGAGGATGAAATTGAGAGAATGATGATGGACTTGGAGGATGAAATTGAGAGAAAGATGATGGAGTTGGAGGCAATAAAAGTGGAGTATACCTTAGATGAACGGGTGGAGTGGAAACCCCAACCTATGGATGAGAAAAGGCACGAAGCATACCCATTCGTTCTCCTCCGAATGGACGATGGTTTCTTGCACGATGACTCGTCAATGGTGGTGAGCCCGAGGCACGCGAAAGCGGACTCTTGGTGGCGGCAGGTATCTGATACATCTCCAACGTATCTACTTTTCCAAACACTTTTGCTCTTGTTTTGGCCTCTAACTTGCATGGTTTGAGTGAAACTAATCCGGACTGACGTTGTTTTCAACAAAACTATCATGATGTTATTTTTGTGTAGAAATAAAATTCTCAGAATTAGACGGGGATTTTTGGAGAATTATTTTGTAATATACATAAGAAGTACTGGAACAAAGAAATACTGTAGAGGAGCCACACAGGGCCCACAAGAGCAGGCGGCGCAGCCACCTGCTAGTAGTGCCACCCACGCTTGTGGGACCCCAATACACCATTTCGACCAAATTCCAGCGCCATAAATTCACATCTTCCATGAAAAAAATCAGGGAGAAAGTTTCATTGCGTATGACGATACAGAGCCGCCGCCACCTCCCGTTCTTTGCTGGAGCCCTGATCTGGAGTCTGATCGTGGCTTCGAAGAGAGGGAATCTTCTTCTTCTTCATCACCAACTCTTCTCCATCAACAATGACGTATACAATATCATATACAATATTGGTTTGTGTTGGTTTAAATCGAAAAATGTTTACCACTACCTGTTTGTGCCATATCACGACACCAGGCCAAATTTCATATATTTCAACTGATTTTTGAATTTTCTAGAATTAAAAATCAAGATTTGTTATGTTTTAAAAAGGTAAAATGAACTCTTAAAAATTCCGAATTTTAACATGATAGTTATATTGGTCTGTGTTGGAAGTAGAAAAAAAAATCAAGGCGGAGAGCCATTCATGGTTGTTTCACACCACTAGTAGAAAAAGGGCCATTTGTCCCGGTTCGTAAGGCCCATCTGTCCCGGTTGTGGATCCGGGACTAAAGGGTCATCACTAAAGCCCTAGGCCTTTAGTCCCGGTTCATTTATGAACCGGGACAAATGGGCCTCCATGTGGCCGCTACGGCGAGCCCAGGCAGGAGGGCCTTTGGTCCCGGTTGGTGGCACCAACCGGGACCAAAAGGAATCCATGCGTCAGCACCTGGCAAGAGCTGAGGTTTTTTTTTGAAAGAGGGTGGTTTAGGGGTTTGGGGGGTTAATTTAGTTTGTTAGCTAGTTAATAGAGAGAAGTGTTCTCTCTTATCTCCGTGCTTGGTTTACCAACGCTACTGCTATGCGTAAACATGGCTTAGATTGAAGTAAAGGCAACATGTGGTGCATGTCAAAACTAATACTAATCCTAACTTGATCAAGTTTGGATTGTACTACTTTCGACATGCACCACATGCATGTTGCCTTCACTTCAATCCAATCCATGTTCATTTCACCCACTGATATATAATAACTCTTCATGCTCGCATCATGCTTCATCATAATAACAAGTCCTACTAATCATCATCATACAACTTCTACTCGTTATTAATAACAAGTCATACGATCATCATCCTTATAGTCATCGAACCAACCCTACTTAGTTGTTCTTAGCACATGATCATCAGTATTAGGTAGGACATAAATACCCTCTTTAAGGTAAAATAGCATAAAACAATATAGACCCTGTCGGTGTACAAAAGTAGGGGCTCTCCTTTTGACCCCTTTACTTGTGCACGGGCAGTCGAAGCCATGCACCATGGCCGCACATAGCAGGGCAAAGGAGGGAAGCCGGAGAGAAGCTGAAGGCACAAGACAAACAAGGCAACCCCAAGGACCAAGGCCACAAAGTGCAGACGGGTAAAGCGGTTTTCCCCGGAAAGACCCTAGCCGGCGGAGCCTGAGCAGCCCCGGCAAGCCCCTTGTCGGGGCAGCTCGCCCACACCAGCGAAGCGAGCCACCCTCAAGCCCATGATCTCCAATGCCAACAGCCACGTTGGACCAGGGCTCGGGAGGCACCTCCATGGTGGCATGCAGATCTTTGTGAAGACAAAGAATACTCAAGATTAGATAAGGATTGGAGGGCAACAGTCCTCGTGGATGATCCTTACCAAAGAAACCCACAAGACCCCCGACAAGATCCTTGTCGGGGACGCCAGCGCGCTACGGCAAGACCCTCGCCGGGCCACCCGGCAAGACCCTTGTCGGGCCACCCGGCAAGACCCTTGCCAAAAGCGGCAATGGGCCACCGCTGACCAAGACCAACCAAATCCCGCCGCCGATCGATATACCGCCAGCCCAACCAGTGGCGGTGCACTGCGTGGCAACATGCAGCTTCTAGGCCAACTCAAGACACAATCTGCGTGGCAAAGCATGCGATCTTCATGGAGACTCCACCACCGTGCCACCTCACCGCTTGCACGCTTACATGGCACCGCATGCGCTGTGGCTGTGGTGCATGTCGAAGCGAGGAGGAGCGGCGACGGACGGGACGGACCTCGCCCCCGCCTCCGATAAAGTGAAGGGACACCTAAGCCACGCATTAAATGCGTCTTGTCCTGTAATACGAGCGATAAGATCGTAGCATTGTAGGCCTTTTGTAGCGACCAGACCTCAAAAAGTCTCATCTCTGTGCTCAGTGTCATCCCTGGATCAGTAATGCTGACACCACAGAGTACTTGGAGGATTTATAACAGAGTAGCAATCACACACTTATTACATCGAATGTCTCAAGAAAGAACTTATTGAAATAATAATGGCTTAAGGCCATCTGATAACAGCGAAAGGCTTGGAAAATAAGCGAGTCCATCAACTCCAACGACATCACTGAGTATAGAACCACGACCTAAAAGCATCTTACTCGTCATCTGAAAAGTCTGCAACATGAAACGTTGCAGCCCGAAAACGGGTCAGCACATGGAATATGCTGGCAATGTAACATATAGAGAATAACTATGGAATAAGCTATACTACATGCATATATGGCTGGTGGAAAAGCTCTATGGTTACAGTTTTTGCATAAAGCCAATTTTTCCCTACTGCAAAGGAATAAGTTTATTTAACTATCATGGTGGTGGTTAAACATTGAGAATGGTTGACAGCATTCTCAATCCCAATTAAAAGTACTCATTAACCCAACAATATTAAATTAGAAGTAACATGATGAGATTCACATGATATCCAAGTACTAGATACTCAAGATGTCCATAACCGGGGACACGGCTAACCATGATTAGTTTATACACTCTGCATGTGTTTATGACTTTTCCCCACATGACTCGATCTCCTCCGCTTGGTTTCTCGCACTACATGGTGTTTGAGAAACGGATGACCGAGACATAGTCTTCCAGAAGCGCTTGCACCATACGTAAGGGGTAGATCGTACCAACCTACATCCCCTACATCTGCTAGTCCACCCCGTAAGAGTTCGCACGACTTAGTCAACTATGCTAGAGCCCATAATAGCATGTGGCTGCACACGGAAGTTTCTAGTTTGAATAATCTCATGATCCCTTTGAGCCTGGGTGGTGGTCCGAAGAAATACAGGCAAGTCCTGATAGAAACCAGGTGCCTCAATCCACCCAGATGTGTGTTTAAGTTGCCACCTTAAAATCAACCATTAAATTAACAAACTCACATCTGTCATGGATACACTCACCCAATCCACATCTACTAGCATAGCATGGCATAATAAGCAAACGTAGAAGTAACTCCCAAATGTTTGATAAATAAAACATGTAATAGGTGCTACCTCATCTACTTCCATGAACCCACAATTTAATTAGATCCTAATCATGCAATGTTTGAGGATTGATCTAATGCACAAAACTGGGTAGTAGAAAAGGTATGATCAAAGTGTTACTTGCCTTGCTGATGATCCGCGAAACCTAGAGACTCGAAGTAACAGGCGGTGCACTCCGGGTATTCTATCGCGGACAAACAAACAAGCATACAATAAGTACTCATCTAATGCACAGGTAAAACTCGAATAAAAGATCTAACCAGAATGTTCAATTTAAGAACTCCGGTTTGCAAAAAGAAACAAATCAAACAAAGCAACGAAAGTCAAACGGCGAAAGAAAACAGCTTCATTTTACTAATCTGGATCTAAGTCAAATTTTACAGAAGCAAAAACTTGTTTAAGTAGATTATTCGGAAAGAGGGTTTCGAGACGAAACTCCACGCGCTTGAATCGCCTGATTCCGATAGACGAGCGAAAACATATACTACAACGAAAATCGAATCAGGAATCGCGATCAGAAAAATCGCGGATTAAATCCGAGAAAAAGAAAAACGACGAACGGGTTAACGAATGAATGTTCGTTAACTAAACTAATCTGATGAACACGTTCATTAAGACAAACGAATGAGCGAACGCTCGCTAATTAACCGAACAAAAAAAAACGATCTAACGAAAAACCGAAAAAATCGAAGAAAAACCGCTCGGTTTAAAAAAAACGGCGGCACACGGATCGAGGCGGTGGCGAACCTCGGCGGCGGCGGCGGCGAAGTCCGGCGAGGCTCGCGCGGCGGCGGCGGAATCCGGCGACGGCGGCGGCGGCGGCCGGCGGCGGCGGCGGCGGCGGCGGCGATTAGGGTTAGGGTTCGGCGGTGGGGGCGGCGGCGTGGGCTGGCGGCGGCGCTGGGCCGACGGGCTGGGCGCCGGGCTGCGCTTATATAGGCGCCGAGCGAGTCCCGCTGAGCACGGCCCAGTGGCGGTTCGCGTTTTTTTTTAAAAAAAAAATTCCGCGCAGAAGAAAAATAAAAAGAAATACTAAACGGACTCCAAAATCCCGAACTAAATTTTCCCCGGCTTCTAAAATCAAGCCGCCTAAATGCAATTTTGAAAAACGTGCATTTTTCCTAAATTCAAATAAAAGACGAAAAACTCCAAAATAAATCTTATTTGATTTTTTTATTAAATCTTCATTATTTCTTTATTTTGGGAAAGTCATTTTATTCCCTCTCTGAAATTTTGGTAGCAGAAATAATTGAAGATAAAATAAATAAAATCAATGATCCTATTTTCAAAATTTGAGAAAAACTCAAATAAGAAAATAACGAAATCCCCAACTATCTCCGTGGGTCCTTGAGTTGCGTAGAATTTCTAGGATCGAGACAACAATGCAACAAAAATATGATATGCAATGATGATCTATGTATAACATTCCAAATTGAAAATTTGGGATGTTACAAACCTACCCCCCTTAAGATGAATCTCGCCCTCGAGATTCGGGTTAACTAGCAAATAGGTGAGGGTGGGCCTTGAGCGAGATCTTCCTCTCGCTCCCGGTGGCTTCCTCCTCGGTGTGGTGGCTCCAATCGAACTTTGCAAAACTTGATAACCTTATCAAGGGTAACTCGGCCGAATATTCCGTAATCTTAACTGGTTTCTCTTCATAGGTCAAATCATCTTTCAACTAAATTGCTTCCAGTGGCACTGTATCTCTCAGTGGTATATCAGCCATCTCTGCGTGGCACTTCTTCAACTGTGAAACATGGAACACATCGTGAACTCCTGACAATCCCTCAGTTAATTCCAACTTGTATGCTACTTCTCCCATGCGTTCTAAAACTTTGTATGGTCCTACAAAATGTGGCGCTAACTTTCCTTTAACTCCAAAGCGCTTGACTCCTCGAAGCGGAGATACTCGAAGATATACTCTGTCCCCGATTTCATATTCTGTCCCCTTGCATTTTGAATCCGCATAGCTTTTCTGCCTTGACTGAGCTACCTTGAGCCTATCACGAATTAACTTTACTTTCTGTTCAGACTCCTTAATCAAATCCGGTCCAAACAACTGGCGGTCTCCAACTTCATCCCACAACAATGGGGTTCTGCACCTCCTTCCGTACAAGGCTTCGAAAGGGGCCATTTTCAAACTGGATTGATAACTGTTGTTGTAAGAAAACTCCGCATATGGCAAGTTGTCATCCCAACTTGATCCATAATCCAACACACAAGCTCTAAACATAGCCTCCACAATCTGATTGACTCTCTCGGTCTGTCCATCTGTCTATGGATGGAAAGCTGTGCTAAACTCCAGCCTGGTTCCCAATGTTTCGTGCAACTGCTTCCAGAACTTTGAGGTGAATTGGGTTCCTCTATCTGATACGATACTCCTCGAAACTCCATGCAAACATACAATCCTTGTCATGTATATCTTAGCCAATTTGGCACTGCTGTAGGTAGACTTTACTGGGATGAAATGAGCTACCTTCGTCAAACGATCGACTACAACCCAAATCGAGTCATAGCCTGAACGAGTCCTGGGCAATCCCGTGATGAAATCTATGCCTAGTTTATCTCACTTCCATTCGGTATAGGCAATGGTCAGTAATAATCCTGCTGCTTCGATGTTCGCTTTCACCCTCGACATACGCCACAAACTGCTACATACTCTGCAATATCCTTCTTCATTCCGGTCCACCAGAAAGTTTCATTCAAATACAAATACATCTTGGTATTTCCGGGGTGAATTGAATATGGTGAATCATGTACCTCTTGCAGGATCAACTTCTTGATCTCCGGGTCATTGGGCACATAAACACGGTCCTCAAACCATAAGGTCTCGTGCTCATCCTCACGAAATCCTTTAGCCTTTCCCTTGCTCATCCGTTCCTTAATGGAAGCAACTTCCTTATCTGCCTTTTGAGCTTGTCTGATTTTATCGATCAAAGTAGACTGAATCTCCAATGCTGCTACGAAGCCTCTCGGAACTATCTCCAAACATAGTTCATGAAGATCCTCGGCTAACTCCTTGGGTATTTCTCCCATCATTAGTGTATTGACATGGCTCTTGCGGCTCAACGCGTCTGCTACAACGTTAGCCTTCCCGGGGTGATAATGCAATCTCATATCATAATCCTTAATAAGCTCGAACCATCTCCTCTGCCTGAGATATAACTCCTTCTGCGTGAAGATGTACTTCAAACTCTTGTGATCCGTGTACACCTCACAATGATTTCCAATGAGAAAATGTCTCCACGTTTTCAGTGCGTGCACTACGGCTGCTAACTCCAAATCGTGAGTAGCATAATTCAACTCATCAGGCATAAGTTGTCGTGAAGCATACGAAACAACTCTTCCCTCCTGCATAAGCACTGCTCCAAGTCCTCGACGTGAAGCGTCGCAATACACTTCATAATCCTTGGTCTGATCTGGCAGAATTAATACTGGTGAGGTAACCAAACGTTTCTTCAACTCTTGGAAACTAGCCTCACACTCCTCAGTCCAAATGAACTTAGTATCCTTCTTCAACAATTCGGTCATAGGCTTCGCAATCTTCGAGAAATTTTCAATGAAGCTTCAGTAGTATCCTGCGAGTCCAAGGAAACTCCGGATTTCTCCAACTGTTGTTGGTGCTTCCTAGTTTGTCACAGTAACAACTTTAGTGGGGTCTACTACGATACCTTCTACGAATATAACATGTCCGAGAAATCCAACTTCCTTCAACCAAAACTCACACTTGCTAAACTTGGCGTATAGCTGATGTTCTCTGAGCTTCTCGAGTACCAAACGCAAGTGCTCCTTGTGTTCCTCTTCATTCTTCGAGTACACCAAAATATCATCAATGAACACTATGACGAACTTATCCAAAAACTCCATAAACACCTTGTTCTTCATGTTCATAAAATAGGCTGGGGCGTTAGTCAGACCAAATGACATAACGGTATACTCATACAACCTGTACCTGGTGGTAAAAGCCGTCTTCGGTATATCTTGCTCCCGAATCTTCAACTGATGGTACCCTGATCGCAAATCGATCTTGGAAAACACCTTAGCTCCTCAAGAATCGATCAAACAGATCATTGATCATTGGTAGTGGGTACTTGTTCTTGATTGTTACTTCATTCAATCGCGATAATCAACAACCATTCTTAACGATCCATCCTTCTTCTCCACGAAAGTCTTCAAGATCCCCAAGGCGAAGAACTTGGGCGAATAAAACCTTTGTCCAACAACTCCTTAATCTGCTTCTTGATTTCCTCCAAATCTTGGGCTGGCATCCTGTACGGTCTCTTGGATATAGGCCCAGTGCCTGGCAGTAGTTCAATTAAGAACTCAATGTCTCTATCCGGTGGCACGCCTGGCAACTCTTCTGGAAATACATCGGGGAAATCCCTTACCACTGGTACTTCCTCCTGCACAACTCCTGATAAGGAATTTACATGTGCTCTTCTCGGCTCATGCCGTGATATATACTTGATTCTTCTTCCTTCAGGGGTGGTAAGCAAAATCGACTTACTGGCGCAATCTATATTCCCTCCATACTTCGATAACCAATCCATGCCTAATATCACATCCAAACCTTGCGATTCCAAAACTATTAGGTCCGAGGGAAATACATGGTGTCCAATCCTTAATGGCAGCCGATCACACCATATTCTAGCCGTATACTCTGCTCCGGGTGAGGTTACTAGCATGGGTGACCTAAGTGCTTGGGTCGGTAGTTTATATTTATCCACAAATCCCCTTGATATGTATGAATGCGAAGCACCAGTATCAAAAAGAACAACTACAGTAAATGTCTTAACCAAAAACTTACCTATTACTGCGTCTGGCTGAGCTTCAACCTCCTCCACGGTGACGTGGTTCACTTGCCCCCCATTGAAAGGGTTCGGCTTCTTTCCTGAGCTTCCATTGCCATTTCCATTTTGGGCTTCTGGGCAATCATTTGCATAATGCCCAGTCTTACGGCACTTATAACAAGTGATATGGCTCAGGTCTACCTTGGATGGTGTTGACGGGTTGGTGCGGCTTTGTCCATTGCTTCCTCCATTCCCGTTTCCATTCTTGTGCCATTATGATTGTGCGAGCTGCCTCCTCCGTGAGTATGCTGAAAGTGTCCTCCTAACTTTGGGGTAAAGCATGGTTTCTGCTGAGCTCCAGAATTGTACTTCCCCTGTACATACTTCCTCTTACGATTGTCAATCTGCTGTTGCTTCCCCTCAATCCTAAGAGCATGATCTACTAACTCCTGGTAGTTATTGAAAGTGGCTACCATCAACTGCATGCTCAGCTCATCATTTAGTCCTTCTAGAAACTTCTCCTGCTTAGCTGCATCCGTAGCAACGTCATCTGGGGCATAACGTGCTAGCTTACTAAAATCATCCACATACCGCCAACTGTCTGGTCCTCCTTGGCGTAAGTTGCGAAACTCACGCTTCTTCATGGCCATAGCTCCTGCTGAAACATGGGCGACTGAAAAGCTTGTTGAAACCGATTCCATGTGACGGTGTCTCAGGTAAGTGGCTGTAAAATTCTCCCACCATGTTTGCTGCGGGTCCGTCTGTGATGTGCGGCAAACTTCACCTTTTCTCCATCTCACATCCCGCCGTGGTCAACTCCTCCCTATCTTACGGAGCCAATCATCTGCTACTATCGGCTCGGTGCTCTTTGAAAACACCGCGGATTCAACCTTAAGAAACGTGCGGATGGTCACGGTGGTGGTGGTGGGTTGTTGTTGTTGTTGTTGCCTTGGTTATGTACCAATGTTTGAATCAAGGTATTCTGCTGCTGAATCAACTGAGTGATCTCTGGCGGGAAAACAAACTCGGGGTCGCGTCTCGGAGGCATCTGAGGGTTTAAAGGGGAGAGGAGAGTTAAGAATAGAATGAGGTCTAGTGAGATAACACTACCCATATGCACATGAGACAAAAGCACACAATATCATTCCAATCAATTCAAACAAGGGCATACGACGGTCTAACTATCGTTACAAAAGTGCTTGGACTAAAAATAATTAAATGGTGGACAACTAGAAAAACTGCTCTGATGAAGATTCCATGATATCTGCTCCAGCTTCATCAACATAGTCAACATCGCTGTCGTCGGGATCCGAATCGGTGTCGTCGATGATGATATAATTATCTGGACAAGTAGGTTCATCCTCTTCTCCTCTGGGTGCTGATCCACCCATGAATACTCCAATCTTCTCCTTAAGGTCGCCGCTACGTCTTACTAGGCGATTTATTTCTTCCATATAGTCTTTACGTGTAGCCTTGAGTTCTTCTTCTAGCTCCTTGATCTTGGTCATAGCCTTCTGTAGCTCCTCCATATCTCAAGCCATCCGATTCTCCCGGCGTCGGATGTGTTGGTTTAACTCCTGGATATAAGCTGCGACTGATCTGTCCTTCCTGGTGGTGATCATCTCCCAATGCTCATCTCGGCACCCACAAATCTGGTAGATAGTATTCTTGAGATCGTTGTGGTAAACTTCTCCAATTCGTCCCATGGCGATGTGAGCTGCCATGCTCTTTCCTAGGCTCCATGTTGGTGCATCAAAGGTAAAATCTATTGGTTCCGTGGCTGGTGCAAATGTCCATCCTGGAATGTAGACTTGAATCCTCCAGCGCTCCTCTTCGGGTAAAGGGGCGTTGAAAGTCCCGGTGAAGCTTGGTACTCCTATGTTCAGGTATCTAGTGGCTTCCTTCAAGTGATATCCAACAGGTGAGTTCTCGTCTGGTTGTGTGAACTTGATCTTTGCATCCGCCATCCTAAAGAATAGAAAAAAGATGAGGAGTCAGAAATGAGAAGAAAGAGTAGTGATCTAGGGATTTAGCTTAGTGGTCGTGTCCTCACATCGGCGTGTGCTCGATACCACCTTTGTAGCGACTGACCTCAAATACCGATCTCTGTGCTCGATGTCATCCTGGATCGAATGCCGACACCACACCACCACATTTTTGGAGGATTTATAACAGAGTAGCAATCACACACTTATTACATCGACTGTCTCAAGAGAGAACTTATTGAAATAAATATGGCTTAAGGCCATCTGATAACAGCAGAAGGCTTGGAAAATAAGTGAGTCCATCAACTCCAACGGCATCACTGAGTATAGAACCACGACCTAAAAGCATCTTACTCGTCGTCTGAAAAGTCTGCAACATGAAACGTTGCAGCCCGAAAACGGGTCAGCACATGGAATATGCTGGCAATGTAACACATAGAGAATAACTATGGAATAAGCTATACTACATGCATATATGGCTGGTGGAAAAGCTCTATGGTTACAGTTTTTGCATAAAGCCAATTTTTCCCTACTGCAAAGGAATAAGTTTATTTAACTATCATGGTGGTTGTTAAACATTGAGAATGGTTGACAGCATTCTCAATCCCAATTAAAAGTACTCATTAACCCAACAATATTAAATTAGAAGTAACATGATGAGATTCACATGATATCCAAGTATTAGATACTCAAGCTGTCCATAACCGGGGACACGGCTAACCATGATTAGTTTATACACTCTTGCATGGTTTATGACTTTTCCCCACATGACTCGATCTCCTCCGTTTGGTTTCTCGCACTACATGGTGTTTGAGAAACGGATGACCGAGACATAGTCTTTCAGAAGCGCTTGCACCTTACGTAAGGGGTAGACCGTACCAACCTACATCCCCTACATCTGCTAGTCCACCCCGTAAGAGTTCGCACGACTTAGTCAACTATGCTAGAGCCCATAATAGCATGTGGCTGCACACGGAAGTTTCTAGTTTGAATAATCTCATGATCCCTTTGAGCCGGGTGGCGGTCCAAAGAAATATAGGCAAGTCCTGATAGAAACTAGGTGCCTCAATCCACCCAGATGTGTGTTTAAGTTGCCACCTTAAAATCAACCATTAAATTAACAAACTCACATTTGTCATGGATACACTCACCCAATCCACGTCTACTAGCATAGCGTGGCATAATAAGCAAACGTAGAAGTAACTCCCAAAGGTTTGATAATTAAAACAGGTAATAGGTGCTACCTCATCTACTTCCCTGAACCCACAATTTAATTAGATCCTAATCATGCAATGTTTGAGGATTGATCTAATGCATAAAACTGGGTAGTAGAAAAGGTATGATCAAAGTGTTACTTGCCTTGCTGATGATCCGCAAAACCTAGAGACTCGAAGTAATAGGCGGCGCACTCCGGGTATTCTATCGCAGACAAACAAACAAGCATACAATAAGTACTCATCTAATGCACAGGTAAAACTCGAATAAAAGATCTAACCAGAATATTCAACTTAAGAACTCCGGTTTGCAAAAAGAAACAAATTAAACAAAGCAACGAAAGTCAAACGG
This sequence comes from Aegilops speltoides, assembly GCA_021437245.1. NCBI lineage: Eukaryota > Viridiplantae > Streptophyta > Magnoliopsida > Poales > Poaceae > Aegilops > Aegilops speltoides. The sequence continues at coordinate 316,908,744 of CM038145.1, read as the reverse complement.
CGAAAGAAAACAGCTTCGTTTTACTAATCTGGATCTAAGTCAAATTTTACAGAAGCAAAAACTTGTTTAAGTAGATTATTCCGAAAGAGGGTTTCGAGACGAAACTGCACGCGCTTGAATCGCCTGATTCCGATAAACGAGCGAAAACTTATACTAAAACGAAAATCGGATCAGGAATCGCGATCAGAAAAAATCGCGGATTAAATCCGAGAAAAAGAAAAACGACGAACGGGTTAACAAATGAACGTTCATTAACTAAACTAATCTGACGAACACGTTCGTTAAGACGAACGAACGAGCGAACGCTCGCTAATTAACCAAACCGAAAAAAAACCGATCTAACAAAAAACCGTAAAAAATCAAAGAAAAACCGCTCGATTTTTTAAAAAAAACGGCGGCACGCGGATCGAGGCAGCGGCGAACCTCGGCGGCAGCAGGCGGCGAAGTCCGCGAAGCTCGGCAGCGGCGGCGGAGTCCGGCGACGGGCGGCGGCGGCGGCGGCGGCGATTAGGGTTAGGGTTCGGCGGTGTGGCGGGCAAGGAGCGGGCGGGCGGCGCTGGGCCGACGGGGGCTGGGCACCGGGCTGCGCTTATATAGTGCGCTCCCAAGCGGAGTCCCGCTCGGGCACGACCCAGTGGCGGTTCACGTTTTTTTAAATAATTCCGCGCAGAAGAAAAATAAAAAGAAATACTAAACGGACTCCAAAATCCCAAAAAAAAAATTCCCCGGCTTTTAAAATCAAGCCGGACAAGATGAACATTTATTTGGGGCCTAAATGCAATTTTGAAAAACGCGCATTTTCCTAAATTCAAATAAAGACGAAAAACTCCAAAATAAATCTTAGTTGATTTTTTTTATTAAATCTTCATTATTTCTTTATTTTGGGAAAGTCATTTTAGTCCCTCTCTGAAATTTTGGTAGGAGAAATAATTGAAGATAAAATAAATAATATCAATGATCATATTTTCAAATTTTGAGAAAAACTCAAATAAGAAAATAACGAAATCCCCAACTCTCTCCGTGGGTCCTTGAGTTGCGTAGAATTTCTAGGATCGAGACAACAATGCAAAAAAGATATGATATGCAATGATGATCTATGTATAACATTCCAAATTGAAAATTTGGGATGTTACACCTTTCCACCTCCTGTGTGCCACTGTGGCAGCCCCTTTCGCCTATAAAAGGAGGCCCATGGCGTACTGGAAAAGGATTCAGCTCTTTCGAACCACGCAACACCCCATAACTAGTTCGAGAGCTCAAGAACAATCAATACATCCACAAAGCCGGACTAGGGTTTTACGCATCCTCGCGGTCCGAACCTGGGTAAACGAACCTTGTGCTGGCTACTGATCCTGCTCTTCTCACAACCCCGCACCCCACAACCGTAGTAGGGATTCTTGTGATCCCATAGGTGTCATTTCCCACCGATAGACCCTGACTCTCCATTATGGAGAATGGAGATCATCCTGCCACCAATTCTTGCGCTTCGCTTCCTTTTTCTTCCAAGAACCTCCTTACGACTGTCCATACATTTTTTTTCATTCTTTGATTGAAATGTCTCCACTTCTTTTAGAAATCTGGTATGGACAGTTGAGATTCGTAGGATGACCTGGCTATATGTTCAAAACATCAAGGCGACCATGCTGATACATCATATGAGGCACAAAATCATTCAGGATTATCTGTTGAAAAACATAGTAATAACTTCGTAGTTAGCAATGATGTACTAGTTTTAGAAGTATGCAAAAGATGCACGGATGTCGTAATAGTAAAAAATATTACCAGGGTATCTCCATGGTAGTTACCGTAGTTCAACATGTGCACTAGTGGCACGTATTGATCATAATGTTGAGGAGTTCGATTATAGATATTGTAATTCTCAAGATCGGTACAAAATGCGATAAGATGATTTTTCTCCTCATAAGTTAATTCGGAGCCATCGGTGTAGTGGGTTTTGTCTACCATCTTCCGCACATTCTTTGAAGAATGAAAATAAGTTGTCAATGGAAATAAGTTGTCAATTATTTTGAAATAAACAATATAAATTACTTAATAACTATGTTTGAGAAGCTCACATAGGGGAAGAATTGGAAGCGTATCAACAAGGACCCAAATGTCCAAATTGTCTTCGGCGGTGTCAGGATCACCAAGATCCATGGTGACAAGCATACCCTCATAAAAACCATACATCTCGCAAAGTGCTTCCCAATTCTTGCAACCAAAATGGGTTACGCTCTCAGAATTGTATAGATTTACTTCAAAATCCATACCATGATGGGTCCTTAGGTGAATTTTCTTTGTTTCCATACTTTCATGGTCTTCAAAACCCATCCTCTCCAAGACATAGCATCTTGCATAGCAGGGGATAAGCTAGTCGAATTGTAAAAGTTGACAAGTACACGTTGAAATAGTTGAAGTCGTGCTTAATTACGAAAAAACAATTGTCATCGTTGCGTACCATTTCAACATCGAAGGTCTCCTCGAGCTTAATGCTGAAGTGCCGATCTTCGTCCAACTGAAAGAACTTGTCGCACATACATCGGTCGTCGTGGCACCAGTCGCACTCCCCCGGGCGGTTTTCGTCGTCCGAGTACGACATTTCCTATGTTCATAATTCAAGTATTAAACTTGTACAATTAAATATATGTACTAAAAACCTAAATTAGATCATTATTATTCATCACGGGTTGACTATCGGTCTGTCGAGCCTTTTCTTGAAAACTCTCAGCTCACGTGGTGTACATATTCGACCGTCGGTGATGGTAGCTCCTCCTTTCATTCCCGAGTGCATTACACCAAATTTTCTAGCACACGGGAATGAAGGAGAAGCTACCCCCACGACAACAGTCGGGATTCTTCGTCCTCTCATATATATATGGTGGAGACTCTCCCTCACTGATTCCTCTCTGACATTTGCGACCGTCGGTGATGGTAGCTCCTCCTTTCATTCCCGAGTGCATTACACCAAATTGTCTAGCCCACGCGAACGATGGAGAAGCTACCCCCACGACAACAGTCGGGATTCTTCGTCCTTTCATATATGGTGGAGACTCGACAGACTTAAAGTCAACCCGAAATATCATTTAATTATCTTTCTAAAAAAGGACATATCGAGCGCCTAAAATTTGCCGGCAAGGAAATATACATGTTTTTATCTACTTCATATGAACATTCAAACTTTATGGCCATTACATTTCAATGGTTGAAAATATGAGCAAAAACATTTCAAAATATCTTATAGGACTCATATTGACATGGAGATTTGGCTAGTCTCACCTCGAGGTCGGAGGGGGGTCGGTGACGGGGACGACGGCGGGGATGATGGAGGGGGCTCATAGATTTCTGCAAAAACAAAAACCCTATAAGCTATCAACTAATCAAATGCATACGTCTTGCATAATGCTCTCCAATTTTAGCAAAACCAAATCATAAAATAAAGTAGTATTCAATTAGCATGCATTCGATTATAAGCAAAACTACATCATCTCTTGCGTCCGTACATCATCGAATATTATCACTAATACACCTCGAATACTATCATACATATAGCATCGCTAATACAGCTAGAACCGTAGCGCCCGACGGGTATCGGCGCAGGCGGTGTACACCCAAAGAGAAGGAACCATCACAGGATCATAGCTCCACTGAGATCCGTGAAGAACCTACCACCTATTGTCGAACCTGCCCTCCAACGCAACCATGTAGCGATGGACGTTGTCGGTGTCAAAACCGGCGGATCTCGGGTAGGGGGTCCCGAACTGTGCGTCTAGGCGGATGGTAACAAGAGACGAGGGACACAATGTTTTTACCCAGGTTCGGGCCCTCTCGATGGAGGTAAAACCCTACGTCCTGCTTGATTAATATTGATGATATGGGTAGTACAAGAGTAGATCTACCACGAGATCAAGGAGGCTAAACCCTAGAAGCTAGCCTATGGTATGATTGTTGAGATGTAATGTTGTGTCCTACGGACTAAGGCCCTCCGGTTTATATAGACACCGGAGAGGCTAGGGTTACACAGAGTCGGTTACAATGGTAGGAGATCTACATATCCATATTGCCAAGCTTGCCTTCCACGCTAAGGAAAGTACCTTCCGGACACGAGCCGGAGTCTTCAATCTTCTATCTTTGTAGTATGGGAGTCCGGCGGATATTGATAGTCCGGCTGTCCGGACACCCCCTAGTCCAGGACTCCCTCAGTAGCCCCTGAACCAGTCTTCAATGACGATTAGTCCGGCGTGCATAATGTTCGGCATTGCAAGGCGGGTTCCCCTCCTTGAATAATTCGGAGAAGATAATGAACACCAAGACAGTGTCCAGCTCTGCAAAATAAATTCCACATTTCAACGAAGAGAGAATAAAATATACACTTAGCTCAATCTGCTGACGTATTATGCAGCGTGACATCACACCGCAGCCAAGTCCTTGTTTGAATCGTTTTTATTATTCCGCCTCAGCACGTCTAGCGAAGCGTTTTCCTTGGCACGTCCTGTCGAAGCAGAGATTGTGTTCCCTTTTATTCCAGGATCCTCATCAATACGTGCGTGGGTAACCCAACCGTTCCCGTCGCCACGCCTCCTCTATCGAAGGGAATCTCAAGCGGTCACGAGAGCGGCTCTTGGTATTATTTCCCTTTATAAGAGGACCAAGGTCTGTCCTTGTCTTTCAACCTTGCATCGAATCTTTCCTATGCTCCCGCCCAACACCTAGAGCTTCATATTCGAGCGCCGGATCCACAACAATGTCCGCCCGACCTCCGGGGCGGTGGATGCCCTCCTCCGTCACGGAGGAGGACATATTGAAGTTGCGTGAGGCCAAGTACAGCCTCACGGTTTCGCCTGAGGTTGCTGCCCGTGGCAGGCCGTGCCAGCCTCGAGCCCGCGAATCGTCGTTTTCGATCTCACCTCCGTCGGGATTAGGCTTCCGACGGATCCTTTCGTGAGGGGGCCCTATTCTACTACGGGCTGGACTTCCACGACTTGGCTCCGAGTCCATCCTCCATATCTCAAAGATTTATCATTGTCTGCGAAGCCTTCCTCCGTCATCTCCCACTTCGTCCCGTGGCTGAAAACATTTAAGGTGGAACCAAGATGATCGGGGCGTCAAGCGGAGTCTTGCGGCGGGGTGACCATAAGCGGGAAGGTCGATGCCCGTGGCTTGAAGGTTCCTTCCAAGAGGAACAGGATTGTGGCAGCGGAGTGGTTTTACATCATCTGTTCCCGAGGGCGACAAGCAAAAGCGCCGCCCTCTTTCCGCCGGGACCTCCACGGCAACCGATGTCGTGGGTCAACCAAGGGCTCAACTGGGGCGTCAGGGCGTGCCCGCACTACTGGCCGGATTCGAGACCTCCAAACAAGGGAGATCGACCGGTCAAGGTGATGCGAGTCATGCTAATCGAGCACCTCCTACCTCGCAAACGTCGTCCTCTCCGCTTATGGGAGTTCAATCCGGAGGGACCTCGTATCCTCCAAAGATTTCATGGGTGCGATACCCTCGGAGATGTCTGAGCTGTTCTTCGACCGCAGTGGCATGTCCGGATTCGCCGAGGACGCTGGACTAAGCCGCGATCGCCTTGATACTCGGTAAATAGCTCAAAGCCCGGACATTCTATTTGTATGCCTTTCAAAAGATCGTCTCGACCCTTTATTCTTTACAGGAATGGGTGGCGCAATCAAGGCTGATAAGGTGTCCGCCCCCCCCGAGACCGTGACTGGAGCCCGTGGCTGGTCGAATGTTGGAGGTTGCGCCCATAGAGGGGGGGCGACGGGAGATCTGAGGCTAATATTTTGCCCGAAGGGCAACCAAGAGGAGGAACAAGGATCCTCCTTCGGAGGAGAGAGGACCGCCTCCGAGATCCGGAGGTCAAAGCCCCTAAGCGTGGGAAGAAATCCTCACCGAAGTCCGGCGTCCGGAGAGAATCGGACGCGCAATCATCGCCAAGGGCCAGCCTCCAACGAGCCGTGAGTATGAAAGAGGAAATTAATTAATAAGGGAATACCTTCGTTTATGCTTCAGAGGTAACGAAATATTTATATCACAGCTTCGGATCTGCAGCCGTCTCGAGATGAGTTCATCCTCGGGGACCTTCTTCCGGAGATGATGGAGAGCGTCGCCTCCCGAGGCGCCACTGGATGAAGCGGGCGAGCCCGAAGTGTATTCACGGAGGGCGTCCCCGAGTCCGGAGGGGCCGGAGAGTTCGGCACCCAGCAGAAGCCGGCCGGGAGAACTGAAGAATCTGCTTGAGAGGGCGTCCATGTCAGAAGATCACCGTGCGTTAATGCGTATGGTGATTGGAAGGATTTCGTCCGCTGAAAGCGGATTGCGTGACGCTGCCATGAGCTTGCTGGCGGGATTTGAGGTATGCGAAAATAGTGCACCCTTTGTTGTTTTAACGGTTTGTGCATATAAAAATGCGCCTGATAGATAGTAGCCCACGAGACTCGGTAGGTTGTCGAAGGCGACAGCGTCGAGGATCGAAAATCTAAACATCTCGGTAATGAATACCGCCGCTCGATCTGGTGGCGGATAGTCCGGGGCCAGCCGGATCGATCGCTTCTTGGCGAGTCGACAATCGGACATGGCGGATCTTGACATCGCACTTGTCAATCAGCGACTTGACGAGTCGCAAGGTAAATAAATTCTCCGCAGCCGCTTTATTGAGTGGGTTAAAGCCCTCCTCTGATAAGTTAAATGTTGTTTATACAGACAGTGCTGCTGCTGTGGAGAACCTTCGGGCCGAGCTTGCACAAGCTAAAGAGCAAGCCCGAAGGAGTGATGCGGCTGCCGCGAAGGCGGCCGAAGAGTTGAAGGCCGAAAAGGCTGCGCACTGCCTAAGCAGGGCGGAGGTGGCCGAATTGGCCAAGAAATTAAAGGATGCTACCGACCGTAGCGAGGCTCTTGAAAAGGAGCGCCTATCGGAGCGGGAAGACCTGAAGAAGGCCACCGCCGGCCAAGGATGCCCGCTCGCAATGCGAGCTATGAAGGAGGAGCTGCGCCAAGCCGAGAAATCGTGGCTGGCAAGCCTTTTCTTATCGTCGCCGTTTATGGATTCAAATCGCTCAATTTGAGCGGTTGTGGAGTTCGGAGGATCCGTACATGGACTTAGCTGCGAGTCGGCCGATGCCGCAAGCACTTCCGAGCCAAGGGGATCACGAGGCGGAAGAGTTGTATTGGTCTCAATTCCACGCCCGGATCGCGCTCTTCCTCTGACGGACGAGTTGGCGAATGGGCGGAATCAATAGATTGTCCGGATGGCTATGGCGACATCGTGGCCCATGTCCGGCGTAAAGGTCCAAGGCGACAAGCTACTTTGGCTTATTGCAGCAATTCCTTCGTGCGGTGCCGCATATGAGGGAGATGAAGCGGTCGGCTCGCATCGAGGGCGCGGATGGCCCTTGCTCGTGTGAAGGTGCAATATCCGAAGATGGATGCCACCGCCGTTCTTGCCGCGTGGTCCGGATAAAAGCCGCTCCTCGCCAAGCACTACTGGAGAAGTCATGCGCGTGCTCGTAAAGTTGAGGCGCATGCTCAAAGAATGTAACGTTCAAATGAATGCGAGACCTTGTAAATCAATGATTATAGTATGAATGCTTTTTATACTTGTGCTTCCAAGTCAGAAACTTCTCTTTTCGCCGTTTAAGTATACTTGTGTATAACCTGAAAGATGCAGTCTTCGGCTTCAGCCCCCTCGCACAAGGTGCTGGGGTGTTCGCAAAATGGCGCGTTTTCACACTTTAATCCGACGTCTCGGTCCTGTTATAAGGAGGTGGTAGCGTAGCGAACGAGGCAATCCGGACTATAATGCTTTATTTCTTTCACTTAGCCAGTGGAGCTCGAGGGTGGGGCTACGATATAACCCCTAATGACACCGCACATCTCCGGATTCGGGGTGCGTATGTGCCTGACCGAAGCGGTCCTTCGTCAAAGCGAAATTCTAAACATTCCGATAGTCGATCAAGTGGTGACGGACTCTCACTACATCATGATGATCGGTTTTGGCTTTCTCTCTTGAGGTGCTCGCCAAATTAATCGGGGCACAATTGCGATAGTTCTCCGGTGCCGCGTTAGCGGGTGATCTGGAATGTAAGGCAGCAAAACACGGAGCCGTGCAAACCCAACATTTGACCAAAGACATGATTCGAGCTGATGCATATAATGCCTAACTTGAGACGCCGAACACTCCGAAGGTGTTCGGACTTTATGATAACGGGCGAATTATGCCCTAAGCCCCTTGTGTCGAGTGCAGGCATTGTCTTCGACGCGCCGATGCCAAAGCGTCGAGCTCGCTTTGGCTATAGGAAGAAGCCGAGGAGATTAACAACAAGAGACGGTAATAAAAGGTCTACGAGGGTCTTAATCAAAAGAATCCTTGCGACGGGTCCCTCATCGCGTCTGCTTTGTGTCTCCGTTATACCGTTATCACGGGCGGGTGCGCATGTTGTTCATCTATAGAAAGAGAGGAACATTTTAGTTTTAGAAACAGTTCGTGCGAAAAATATGCAAAAGAATAAGTGTAAATAATTAAAGCGAGGTTTATATGAAACCGCGTTTAGTTGTGCGCTCAGCCCCTTGTGAAAGGGTATGCGGCTAGGGAGCCCCTAGCCTGCTGAGTCCGGATTCGTCTATCCGAGTCCGGGTCTTTAAATGACCAGCGACTTGAAATGGTGCCATGGGGGCCGGGCATTTTGAGTGTAAGAGACGCGTAATGTGGTATGGCATTGAAGCGGATAAAAGCTTTACGTCCCAATAGTGCTTGATATTCACTTTTAAATGGGACGATATGGAAAATTAGTTTCTCGCGTTGATGGTTTCTCGGCGATCCGAACATGACCTCTAGTAATACCGAGCCTGTGCACTTGGCGTAAGGGCCAGGCGTTACTCCTTTGAAGGAAGTGCGGCTATGCCGAATTTTAGTAGGGTCTATCCCCATCCGACGGATTGTGTTCGAATATAGCAGGTTTAAGTCGCTGCCTCCGTCCATTAGGACGTTTGTGAATTGCAATCCGTCTATGATCGGATTCAAAATTAGGGAGTCCTTCCGCGTTTGAACGCTTCGGAATAATCTGTGGTGAAAGTGATTGGTTTTGATATCCAATCTCTATGGTTTCTTGGGCTGGACCATGCGAAGCTCTTTTAGAAAGTGCCGCCTTGTTTTTCCTTGTCCTCACGCCAAGTGAGTTTATCGCCTTGACCCCTTGAGGGAAAGTCTTTTCTTTTCGGTGCCTGTTTGGCGGGTTTATCTTCTTCGCCGACGCTGTCGAGCCCCTTGTGTTCGGTGTTTAATCGGCGGTGTTTAAAACCCAACAATCCTGTGGGTGTGATTTCCGCCTTCCGGGTACTGTGGATTTGGCATATCCGACCCGAATTTTATGTAGGTTGGACGGTTCGTCCTTTGTCATCCTTGAGCGGCTGAGTTTTATGATGGGCATGAGCTTTTGAATCCGGCGTTAATCGCCGTGCTCTTTTAGCTTTTTCTTTATTCCGCGCCGTTCTTTTCGCTACCGTGATTTTCCGTTCCATCTCTTATCTCGGATGTACTTGGGTCGCTGGTGCTACTTCGTGCCAGCCGGTGTCCTCTCCTTTCATGGGTCATGAGGCTTGTTAATGCGGTCATTGTCCTCGGTTTCTCTTGACCGAGGTGTCTGGCGAGCCATTCGTCTCGAACATTGTGCTTAAAAGCTGCTAAGGCTTGGCGTCCGGACGATCAACTATTTGGTTCTTTTGGTAAGGAACCTGTTCTGAACTTCCGCTGACTCTCCGGGCTGTTGAGTTATGTGACTTAGGTCATCTCATCCGGGGCGGACATAAGTCCCTTGAAAATTTGCTCTAAACGCTCCCTCGAGCTCTTCCCAACTTCCAACAAGATTTTCGGGAGGCTTTTGAGCCAATGACAGGCTGGCCCTTTGAGCTTGAGGGTAGATATTTTATGGCGTGGAGATCATCTCCTCCGCCATATGTATATGTAGTATATAGTCTTCTATCCGCACTCGAGTCTGTTGTTCCATCGTAGGCTTCTATGTTTATGGGTTTAAACCCCGCTAGGAATTCATGATCCAAAGACCTCGTCGGTGAAGCATAGTGGGTGTCTGGCGCCCTGTGCACTTGTGCGTGTCGCTATCGTCGGACACTTGACGTGTTCCTTTGCTTATTGGGGCTGTCTTTTTGGTCCAGTAAATGGACCTGGCTGGGCCATTGGACGGTGGGGGCTTTATGGCCTCCTCGTCGAATTCTGGGAGCAGCTTGCGCTTCGGGTAGCTCTTCGATTGGTGGCCGTTGCCGTGTTTATCTGTGGTTTTGAGTACTTTGCTCCATCTTATTCGGAGCGCGTCTTCCGCTGTGTTGAGCTTCCGTTTTTCTTTCTTCAGGCTTCTTGTTGTAGCGATGAGCCTGCGTTTGAAAAGCTCTTGTTCGACGGGCTCCTCGAGTTCATCGTCATTGGGGCTTGTTTCGTCTTCGGAGGGAGGTATATAGTTGTGATCCTCGACCTTTTCTTCTGCCGCCCTTTCGTGAGGGCTTGCTTCGCATCCTCTGCTACCGAGTCTTCTTTGGAGGGGTTTGTCTTCGCACTCTCGGGGTATTGTTATTTCTGTGCGGAATCTCCATTCTTGTTGTGGCGGGATTTAGAGCGGCGCCGCTGACGGCGGCGTTTCGGCTGCTTCTTTAGAGAATCTTCCTCCGCTGCTTTTTCGCCATCCCCTTCTTTTGGGTATCCGCCATGTAGACGTCATATGACGAGGTGGCCTCCCAGTGCCCTGTGGGCGCTGGGTCTGATAAATCTCGGCATCATCGTCCATAGCGTCGATGTCATCGGAGTCGTAGTCTAGCATGTCGGTTAAATCCTCGACAGTGGCTACAAAGTGGGTGGTGGGTGGGTTCTGAATTTCTTCGTCATCCGAACTCCAACCGCCCTGGCCATAGTCCGGCCAGGATTCTCCTGATAGTGAGAGGTGCTTCAGGGAATTCAGGATATCGCCAAAAGGCGAGTGCTGAAAGATGTCCGCGGCGGTGAATTCCATAACCGGCGCCCAATCCGCTTAATTGGCGGGGCGCGGGAGGCTCGGAGTCCGGAGAGTCCGCGCCTCGGGATCACGAGTTCGCGGGGACAAGATTGGTATTCGGCTCCATCGCCGTGGATGTTGAAGCCCCTGTGGCGTCTATCCACCGCCCTTGTCATGGGCAATCGGCTCTGGGCTAGTAGCCGGAGCGGATTCGATCGACCTCCAAAGCACCGTCCGTGGCGAGCTAGATCATGCCCATCGTCACAAGACGGGCGCTTGGCGTGGCTCGAGTCCGTCGAAGATCAAGTCTCCGCGCCATCGGCCGTGAAGTTCAAGCTTCGAATCGACTGACGGCGGGCGTAGCTTCGATCTGCTCGGATGGCCAAAAGAATTGGCCCGCAGACAAAGCCGCCGAATCTGAAGATCTGTCCGGGAGAAAATCTCACCACGGACAGCGTTGATGGTTGAAGATGCCATCGAGCCTATCGGTGGCGCACAGAGGAACTCTCAATGAAAGCACCAATGTCGATGTCAAAACCGGCGGATCTCGGGTAGGGGTCCCGAATCTGTGCGTCTAGGCGGATGGTAACAAGAGACGAGGACACAATGTTTTACCCAGTTTCGCCCTCTCGATGGAGGTAAAACCCTACGTCCCGCTTGATTAATATTGATGATATGGGTAGTACAAGAGTAGATCTACCACGAGATCAAGGAGGCTAAACCTAGAAGCTAGCCTATGGTATGATTGTTGAGATGTAATGTTGTGTCCTACGGACTAAGGCCCTCCGGTTTATATAGACACCGGAGAGGCTAGGGTTACACAGAGTCGGTTACAATGGTAGGAGATCTACATATCCGTATTGCCAAGCTTGCCTTCCACGCCAAGGAAAGTACCTTCCGGACATGAGCCGGAGTCTTCAATCTTCTATCTTCGTAGTATGGGAGTCCGGCGGATATTGATAGTCCGGCTGTCCGGACACCCCCTAGTCCAGGACTCCCTCAGACGTGCTCATCCTCCTCGCTGACACGGTGACGTACCACCTCTGCGATGTCCGGAAGCCTTGGCACCGTCACTGGCCCACGCGACCGCCACCAAACAAGGATCGGGTCAACGACGGACTGGCTCCTCACCAACTTACGCCCCCCGGAAGGTAGCACCTCCCAATACCAGCCCGGCGGAGCCCAATCCCAGACATGGCCCCTCTGATCAAGCAGGCCTCCTCCACCGAGTCGACGACGAAGATGCGGGATAGGCATCGTCGACGTCGATACGGGAATAAGAACTAAAAAAATAAACTAGTTCTATTAATTTTCTTGCTAAGAATAAACTACTTGTATAGTAAAATAAAGTAGTTTTATTAAATCAACTAGTTCAACTACTAAGCACTTACTATAAATAAAATAAAGTAGTATTTACTAAAAATAAACTACTTCTATAATAAAATAAAATAGTTTTATTAAATCAACTAGTTCAACTACTAAGCACTTACTATAAATAAAATAGGGTGGTATTCACTATAAATAAACTACTTCTATAGTAAAATAAAGTAGTTTTATTAAATCAACTAGTTCAACTACTAAGCACTTACTAATAACCTAAAATGCACTAAATCAACTAACCTTAAATGTAGCTTTTGCAAAACAATTTTTTTCTAAATATGCACACACACACACACACACGATATATATATATATATATATATATATATACATACAACATCCATATATACATACATCAATGAACAAAAAAGTGTATGAAAAAAAAGCACCACAGAGAGCAGGCCGGCCGGGGTGGCGGCGGCGGCGTGCGGCAGAGGGCGGCAAGTAGAGCAAGCAGCAAGGCAAGCGAAGCAGCAGCGGCGGCGCTGGGAAGGAGGGCTCATCGGGCGGCAACGACGAGGCGCGACGGAGGGCGACAACGGCGAGGTCGGGCAGAGGGCGGCGACGGCGAGGTCGGGCGAGGGCGGCCACGTCCGGGACGAGGATGGCGCGCAGCAGCGTCGGGGCAACACGGCACGGCGTCGAAGGCGAGGTGATGACGGTGACGGGCGCGCGGCGAGCGAGGCGAAGGGCGGCGTCGTGGCGGGAGAATGAGGAACTGAAACGAAAATTTCACAAGTGCTATTTATATAGACGAAGCATTGGTCCCGGTTGGTGGCTAGAACCGGGACAAATGCCCCCTTTAGTCCCGGTTGGTGTTACCAACCGGACCAAATCTCTTTTCAAGAGCCCAAAGGCGGGAACGAAGGTCTTTGGTCGGTTGGTGGCTCAACCGGCAAAGGGGCATTAAATCTGGCTGGTGGCATCAACCGACGCGAATGCCCTTTGGTACCGGTTGGTGCCACCAACCGGGACCAAAGGTCTCGTGCTGCCCGTGGCCAAAAATTTAGGCCCACCTTGCTAGTTGAGATGGGCGCACAGTGGTTTATAAGCCCCACTGCCGCACCCCTCTCGAGCTCCTCTCGATTGCAGGCTTACGGGCCTAATTATCACTGCTATGCCTGTTGGGCCTACTGGGCCTTCTGCGGGCCTGAATCCTGGCCCATGGTAGGGTTTCTAGTCGTATTCAGGCCGTAGTGGCGCAGTAGGTGGCATTTTTTTCCTAAAAAAATTATGTTTTTTCATTATTATTATTTTGTTTTTTGCTTTATTTTTTAGTTCCTTTTGCTTTTATGTAATAAAAATTATAAACTTTCTGTTAGTGCCATTTGTTTTCCAATTTGAATAGTTTAAATTTGAATTTTTTGAAATTTGTGTGAATCACTAGTTTTTGAATAACTGTACTTAATATTACTGTGATTTAATATTACTGTGATTCTTTTTTGAGTGATTCTTTTTCCTGCTATTTAATATTACTGTGTTTTATCATTATATTCAATAACATATTTTGTTATTTTAGTTTCTAACAAAAAATTATTTATGATAATTCTTTTTGCTATTAAAGTTTCTAACAAAAATTTCTTTATGATTCTTTTTTCTTTTAATGTTTTGAACAGAAAATACTTTGATAATTTTAGTTGCATAAATTTTATATAATTTTAGTTTCAATAATACTAGAGGTTTTATAAAAGTTTATTTCATTTTTACTTATTTATTAAAGTTTATTTTGTTTCTACTTATTTATTTTCTTTTCTTTTTTTGCTTCTTTTATTTATTTTATGAAAATTCTTTCTTTTTGCTTTATTTATTTTATTTTATTTCTACTTATTGTTGCTATTTTTATTTATTTTATTATGGTTTATTTATTTTACATTATTAAAGTTTATTTTGTTTCTACTTATTTATTAAAGTTTTTTATGTTTCTATTTATTTATTTTATTTTGTTTCTACTTATTTATTAAAGTTTTTTATGTTTCTATTTATTTATTTTATTTTGTTTCTACTTATTTATTTAATTTTCTTTTTTGCTTTTTTATTTATTTTATGAAAATTCTTTTTGCTTTTAATGTTTTACACACAAAAGCCCTCTCCCCTGGCTGGTTTATTGGTCCCGGTTTGTGGCTTGACCCGGTCCTAAAGACCTCCCTTTGGTCCCGGTTCAGGCCACCAACCGGGACCAATGGTGGTGGGCCAGGAGCGAGGCCCATTGGTCCCGGTTCGTGCCGCCAACTGGGACCAATGGCCCCACGAGGCCTGGCAGGCCCCCTGGCCTCACGAACTGGGACCAATGGGCCCATGGGTACCGGTTCGTGACCGAACCGGGAGTAATGGGCTTATCTGGCCCGGACGTATGCTCTATTTTCTACTAGTGCACATGACGTGACATGTTCCCTAGCTATTAACCATCTTCTTGTGAGGAGCTCCGTTTTGCAAAAAGCTTATCTCATAACTTGTCTCAAAATAGTCATTTTTTTTATCACAGCCTATTTGTGCCATATCATGACACCATGCCAAGTTTTATGAATTTCAAGTGAATCTTGAGTTTTCTGGAATTTAATAATCAAGATTCTCAATTTTTGCGGCTGGGCCATGACACCTAGATGTCTGAAACTCTTCATTTCTTGTATGGGGACTAAACATGCATCCAAGTTCATAGATTTATTTTTTCGATCAATTTTCATCCACTGCTGCATCAGTTTTGAACTATGCACATTAAATGCATTGGAAGTCAATTAATGTGTAAAAAAGGAAAAACGGACTCTAAAAAGTTCCAAATTTCAACATGATAGTTTTATTGGTCTGTGTTGTATGTAGAACAAAACTCAATGCGTGAAGAGACGGTGACGGTCTTTTTCGTACACAAACGTGCCATGTTCTCTAGCTATTAGAATCATCTTCTTGTGAGAAGCTCTGTTTTGCAAGAAGTTTATCTCATAACTTGCCTCAAAATGGGCAAAAAGAATTACCATAGTCTGTTTATGCCATATCATGACATCATGCCAAGTTTTGTGAATTTTATGGGAGTTTTCAATTTTCCAGAATTTAATAACCAAGAATATCAAGGTTTGCAGTCGAGCTAGGACACCTAGATGTCTGAAACTCCTTCTCATTTCTTGCATGGGGACTAAACATGCTCCCAAGGTCACAGATTTTGTTTTTCAAACCATTTTCGTCCACTGTTGCATGTGCTTGTAGTTCAATTTTGAATTATGCACATTAAATGCCTAGAAAGTCAATTAACGTATAAAAAGTGAAAATAGACTCTCATAGATTCCAAAATTTAACATGATAGTTGTATTGGCCTTTGTTGTATGTAGAAGAAAATTCAAGGCGAGAAAAGAGCAGCGACTATATCCTCGTCTTGTCTTTCAAATCAAAATGAAGATCAAGAACATCACACCTAGTTTATGGACATGAATCGTTTGAGATGTAGTACAAAATATCTATGGGCATCTCCTATATGGCTTATGCTAGAAGCTTCATTGACTATACATCAGTTCCAGCATTGGCGCATCATCCACAGTTCCACACTCGCTCCCTAATCCCATTGTACTGTTCAATCGTCGCAGGGCAAAGATGGGGGTGTGGATCTGCTTCGTAAGGGAAAATTTGGCTGACGAGTCCAAATAAAATGCAACCGCAGACGCCATGGGCGTGACCACAACCTCCCTGACCGCGACCAACTTATCTGACAGGGCGGCTGTGGCAGCCGAAAGGGTGGTTGTAGCAATTGAAAGGGTGGCAAAAGCTGCTCCGATGGGGATGGCAAACGAAGCCAACGAACAAGGAATTTTCCATTCATCGGCCGTCGTCGTAACCCTGATGGAGGCCACGCACGGCCAGGTCGCGGCCGCCCACACCTAGCTCGTGGATGTCACCGTGCAAATCATCATGGCCAACTCGGGCTCCAGTCGGCAACCCACGCCTGAAGAGTTGGCAATCTCGATTAAGTAAGTTTGAGTTATGTTGTGGGCTCTTTTATGTACCCTATTTAACAAGTGATTTTAAATTATGCAATGATGTAGTTGACCAGTAGTTTGTATATTCAGACACACCATGCACTCTGGTAAAAAATGAACACTCATCACACATGGGTTTTTGGTGGAAACTGTATGTCATGTGTCATTTTCCCCGCGCCCACGTCTAAAATTTGTGCCAAACGTTCTCTGCCAAACGCGCCAAAAGCCCAAAATTTCCCCCTCCCTCCCTCGTTTCATCAAAGAAAACCCCAACCCCATTGTGGATATGATATGCATATGAATGATATGTTCGCATCCAAATTTGATTTGGAGTGTGATAGAAGGTCTTTACTCACTTCATCTTCAATCACATTAGCCTTCATGACACCTTCAATGGAGAATGTGATGCTCTCAAAAAGATCACATAATGACAACACAAGCATTAAGATGTCAATACCTCCAACCTATCAATCTTTGAAGAGTGAGCTAGATTTGTTTGCGATGAATGAAGACAAGTCCCGCCAAGATTTCTACACGAGACTCAATGTCATTGCCCTTGGGTTGAAAGCTTCAAGCAAGAGCCGGTAGACGATGAGTATGTTTTCTGAAAAGTTCCTTTAGTTGTTCATGCTGACTCATGCTAGTATGATTTTCCACATTCAACAATGACTGGAATACAAGAACTCACTCCTGATGATGCTCTTGCAACGTTCATCACTGATGAAAACTTCAAAAGGACCCTGGGAAGATGTGTGTCGGTGCTCAAGGCATGAAGAACAATACCAACCTTGTGCTCAAAGCAAATCTTGTTCAAGGTTAAGGCAGAGCTAAAAATAAGAAGAGGAGGAGATACAAATGGGTGATCAAGTAGAGATGTTCCAATAAGGAATGAAGGATGTGAAGCTCATGGCAAGGAACCTTGGATGTAAAAAAGTAGACATCTCTCAAGTTGAGCTTTCAACTTCTTTTCTCATCAATGAGAGATGCCTTATCAAGTGAATAGTTAGTACCACTAGCATATGTTGGAACTACGCCCTAGAGGCAGTAATATTGTATTATTATATTTGCATATTCATAATTAAGTGTTTATATTTCATGCTATAATTGCTATGAGCTTGCAATATGTGATTCGGTGGAAAACTCATATGCATGTGTGAAAGGATAAATGGGTAAAATAAAGGTTCACAGTCTCGCCTCTAAGACTAGCTCAACTGTTGTTGGTGATCACATTTTCTAGATCTTAGGAAATCATTAAGTGTAAGGATAGTCCTAAAACAACATTGAGATATGACGTTAGAAGAACGATCATATTGAATCGACCCAAACTTGTTTGTTATGAATTAAGTTAATATCGTCTGTGTTCAATTGTAATAACATGGAGTGTTAACGTGTGACTTTGCTCCTTAGACCATGAGAGTATCATAATCACTTCTTATCGTACGGTGGGCTTTGGGGTTGTTCAAACGTCACTTGTAACACGGTGATCATAACGACAACTTATAGGTTCATCGGAAAGTTTGACAGGGGACTAAATAGCTCGAGAGTGGGATTTACTCCTCCGACGATGGAGAGATATTCTTAGGGCCCTCCCGATTTGATGGCATCTATCATCGTCTGGCCAGACACATGTGACTTTGTCACGGGGATGCCAGAACAAAATAATGAGAAAGAAGTACAAAACCCATAATGAGGATTTCAGTATAGTGAGCATGGTGATGACTCGGGAGGATACCGATGCATCTCAGGTTTTGTGAAGTATCAGAAGCAAAGGTAACATCACATGATAACCAAAGGTTCACTTGGATATCATTCATGTGCTCATAGGAATCGACATGGACGTCCACGGCCCCGCTGTCGGTCATTGAACGCAGGGGATTTCATTCATGTCAATGAGTTATCGAACCTATGGGGTCACAAGCTTACGGCGATCACAATATGTTGACTGAAAGATCGTGGATGTCGCCTAGAGGGTGGGTGAATAGGTGCTTTAAAATAATTAGGGTTTAGGTTTGAACAAGCACTACAAAAAAATAAACTTTCGTGATGATACGTGTTTGTCACAATAGGTCACGTTTTCTGTCATGCATGTACATCCATGTAGATTTTATGACAGAATCAAGATAGTCCTACTTGTGTTGTCGTAGAAGTGTTCCATCACAATACCAAAATTATCATCAGGGAAGTGTCCACTTCCATGACGATAAATGGCGCGTCATGGAAGTGTTTTCGTCAAGGGTAACCGACACGTGGCATCCACCGTAACGGGTCGCCAATAAGCTATCAGGTGCCAGTTTGGATTCGATAACCCGTTAACAGCCCTGACCAATGGGGAAATTCCACGTGTAAAATTTTCATTCGCCGGAGAGTCCACGTGTCGGCTCCTCGTTGGGACAGATTTCATCCACTCATAGTATGTGAGGCGCCTATGATATGTCGGCACCTGGCAAGGCCCAACAGTGGCCCATTTAGGTGAAAGAGGTAAAAATTAGCAGGCCGGCCCATATAAGGCCTACTTGTGTCAGGTCCATTTAAGCCCATGACACATATGAGATGTGCCAATTGGGCCCGTCAATGGCCCGTTAACGATTTGACACCATTGCAGCCCATCGTCAGTTCAAGCCCGTTAACAGCGTGCTATATATTCCGGCTCAATATCGGCCCGATGTGGTTTCGGCCTGTTAACGGCCCATTCAAGGGATGGGCCGATTTTCAGGATGTACGTCTTTCGGCCTTTTAGCGACCCATTTAAGTGTTGTGCCAATTTTCAGCCCAGTGTGTCTTTCAGTCTGTTAACGGCCCATGAATGTGTTGGGCCATTTGCAGTCGGGCCTGAGTTTTGGCCTTTTAATGGCCCATGCTCTTCATGGTCCAATACAAGCCCGGTTTCTCTTTCGGTCTGCTAAAGGCCCACAACACAGTTGGGCCATATACAGTACGACCTGACTTTCAGCCTCTCAGCGGCCCATGCTCTTCATGGTCCAGTATGAGCCTGTTGTCTCTTTTGGTCTCCTGGCGGCCCATGCTATTCATGATCCAGTACGAGCCTGCTATCTCTTTCGGCCTGCTAAAGGCCAACAGTATAGTTGGGCCATATGTAGCCCGACCTTAGTATCGGCATGTTAATGACCCATGAAATCAAATGGGCCCACTTGTTGCCTGCTTCGATATCGCCTTTTAATGACATGGGAGGTAACAGGCCCGAGCATTAACTAGCAGCTCGTTTTAATTATAGCAGCCTAATAGAGCTTTCGGCCTGGTTACGACCCATTAACTTAATGGGCTCGCTAAAGTTCGAACATGTCGTAGGCCCAATTAGATAACGTCGATTCTGGCCCAGCTATAATTTGAGCCGATTACGACGAGCAATTATGGACAGGACCAAAACCGATCAATCAAAGTCCTATGAGAATTTTGGCCCCTGCGAGCCCATTAGGGAAGCCCATTAAGGGCAGTGGGCTGCTTCCTTCATATTGGGCCCACGACTGTTCGTGCTAACTAATAATTTCACTGCTTTTTAGCTTCCCAGCGACCAGTTAGCTAGAATGCGAGGCGCGCTAAGCAAACATACGACACACAAGGAGAAACATTGCACATCCAGCATATATTACAGGAACTTACATCCACTGGGCAATCAAAGATTGATGCGAGTGCAAATAAATGAATAGAACCAAACGATCTACAACCTCACAATCTGCAACCTCAGCGCGGATGACTTCCATAAGCATGTCAGCAAATTCTTCCTTCTTTGCTACACTGTCTCTGAAAACATTGATCAGTTGTTGTTGCGCAAGAATGTGCACCTCTGATTCCTCCATGATTTCCATCATTGCTTCAGCCAGTAATTGGTTCAAAAACATACATTTTTTCTGTTGCATTCGAGACAAAGGAAACTGGACATATTCAGGTCGCGATTTTGGCAAGCTTATATTATTAATAGTGGAGAGTGTCTCGATCACTGCATCATAATGTAAATTAGGAGGGGAACCGAACAGATTAATCAAGAGTTATTGCCATATTACCTGGCCTAGATTTATTGGAAAGAAACAATGGGGTTAACTTGCTGTTTTCAGAGTTTGTCTTCTTATCTTCAGCAGCCTGCACCAAATTAGTGCACTAGCATTGCTATCATTGGCCAGGTCGGATAATAGGAAAGCAACATTGACACAGCGAACGTTTGAGAAACCAGACCGCACCAGCCTACACCAAATTAACACAATATCACACAGATATCATCAGCCAGATAAGGTAATACGAAAGCAACATTAACACAATGAATGAATGGGCAACCAGAACAACACTACAATTTAGTAATGTGCATGATATGAGATAGTACACTCATGCATCTCAGTATGCAAAATTACCAGGTAGTTTTCCTTACAAAATCAACATTGTCGCCTTTAATTTTACATTTTTCTACAAGTAAATTTAGATTAGATAAAGGTTGGATTCACGCTGATTAGAAAAATGCATGCTGATGTAAAAACATAGTGATATACAACAGGTACTTACATCAACATTGGAGCACAGAGAATTCCCGCAAGATACTTTCCTCGAATACGATCCCAGTATAGAAAGTCTTCTATCCTTTAAGCTTATTTTCTAAAAGATAGATGTGTAAGAAACATGTATAAAATATGATCTGAATGCTATAAAATTTCATGATGCAAGGATACACACATGCTTCTTAGAAGTTGACATATTTTTGCTGGACTGGAGCAGACTAGTTCTTTGGCCACTAGAATCTGCTTATTATCAGTAGGAGTTGGGTTTCTCTGTGCTGGAGTTGTATCTATGAACACTAGAGTTGGTTTACTATCTCCTGGCGTTTGGATCTCTTGCAAATACCTTGTTTGTAACCCTTCAGATTCTAACATAGTCGTCTTCTCCTTGCATGCCTTATTTAGAAGAATGGTGCTTCAATTATAAAACATGCTACAATAGAGAGATGGAATCAGTATTGAAGAATAGAAAGGCATGACATATTGACATGTAATTCCCTCCATCCATAAATAAATGGCTAGGTCTAGGCATATTTTAGTTCTATATACATCCATTTTTATCCATTTCTGCGACATGTAATCCGGATGGAGGGAGTATGATGTAAGAGCTAGGGATACGACATGACAACAGAGTAGAAGAAACACTAGTTGAATGTAAAACTGTATGATAGCGGAATACATACAGAAAAACACTAAGGCAACATATGCATGTATGATTGGGAAACTAAGATGGCATTGCAACAGACCACTAGAACAACACTTCAATGTAAAAAAACATGGTA
Organism: Aegilops speltoides; assembly: GCA_021437245.1. Lineage (NCBI taxonomy): Eukaryota > Viridiplantae > Streptophyta > Magnoliopsida > Poales > Poaceae > Aegilops > Aegilops speltoides. The sequence goes on along the minus strand of CM038145.1, from coordinate 316,887,127 downwards.
TGGTAGACAGATGAAGTACATACCGATGAATAACAATGCATAAGATATTCAGAAGCATGATGTCCAAACTAAGCAGATGGCATTGCGACAGAGTAGAATGACAATACTTGAATTTGAAAACATGTTATCTTGAATGGAATAGGTACTGAAAAACAGGAAGGCATGACATATTTACATGCATGATCAACAGTCTAAGCACATGGCATTGCAACAGAGTAGATGCACTCCAGGACATTATATGCATGTTGTACCCATATCACGGGCCAAGTTAGAGCAAGGACCTTGTGGGGTGAATAGGATTCATCATTTTTCTGCAAGTCTTCTAAAAACTGCCTTTACATGTTCCATCATATTGGGTATCATTGTCGTTAAGTTTGTTGGCCATTACATTATATTGCTCCGTGAGGTTCTTGTGGATATATCAGTGTGTGCAATTATATCTGACATGCATGGAAGACAACTAGTAGTTAGATTTATGTAATGAGTGCCTGTAGGAGACAACATAAATAGTAGGACTGGGCTTAACTAGCAGCAACAGGTCTCGAAAACTAAAGGGAGAACACAAATGAAAGCTATAGAATATGTATCATTTGTACTCAAGATTAACTAGATGGCATACAAAAGTATTAAAGAACAACATAGGCAATACTAGAAGTGGTATAATACTGTAATCACTAGCCTATGGGATAGCATTGGCTAATGGATGATAACTATGGAACAATGTTACCTAAAGAACAAGTCTCTTATCTAAAATTTTGAACAACGTTAACTCCTGGACAAGACTCTTAAGAGATCAGCATGAAGATACAGTGAAATGTGATAATCTACTTTCCATGCTTAGATGAATAACAAAGCCATAAATGTTGCACACAAGTAAGATGAGGGTACAACCTATTTGGTCGCCATCCATAGGAGTGAGTATCATGTGCTGACTTGTCGATGGCCCTGCAGTTGTTGTGGTTGACCATGTCGGGCACACACATTTGATGCAGGGAACTGTTGAGTGGGGACTATAGCTCCCTTCTGGTGTATGCTTCCCTTGTTGGAGCAGCTACAATGAGAAGGAAGACGGTGTGGCTGAAGATGCAGAAAACGCATAATGTTAGGAACGACACATATCTTTGATCTGAAGAAATACGCTAAGAGATCAACAGTAAGGTACGATAGTGGTCACACGTCTGTTGACTGAAAACTAAATTGGGGTCACATGATTTTAATTTATTTTGGTATTGTCCGATCTACGTCGGATGGCTTGATGGCCATCTTGTGCCTCCCGGCTGACATTGTTCAGAATCTTCCCCGAAGAGCCAGCGACCACCGGCAGAGCAGCCTACCTCCACCGTCCCTGGCCGTGAGAGCTCCGACCAAAACCCTGCTCCCTGCCCCATCGCACTGCCGTGGTTGCGCCGCCCCCGGCCAATCCACAAAGACTCGCCATCATCCAGATCCAACGGCGGCAGTACCTTCAACAAACACAAATCTAATATAGCCACCTAAGCATTGCTTCCGTGGAGAACTTGTGCCCCCGCACCCTTACGATAGATGCCAGCCAACCTACAGCCTAGGAGCTCCGCCACCTCGAGGGTGCTGCTTCCCATTGGGAATCGATTGGCCCAGAATAAAAATTCAGACGACTGATGCCTAAATAAAGTTATTTAAGATGAGTGTACAACCTATCTTGCGGCCTGGTGAAGTAGGCAGCTCCAGTTGTCGAGTCGGTGAGGCCGGCGTGGTTGCGGTGGCTCCCGATGGCAGGAAAGAAGATATGTCGCGACGGTCGACGGCTATGGGGAAACAGCGCCAGGGCCCTGAACGCATCCGAAGTTCGAGCCACTCGGGTGCCGTGCATAACGGTGGGGGTGAATCGGCTCCGGTATGGTTCACGTTGTCGTCGTCGAGGCAGCTCCGGCTGCACGGAGTAAGAGGCACACGACCCAGTGCACGACAGCAAATGGACAACGCCTCTAGCATTGGGGAGGAGGGCGGCGGTAAATTTGGTGCGGTGGGGGACGCCATGGAGAAGGGGCTAAGGTTTCGCGGCTGGGAAGAAGGGAGCTTCCGGGGGAGAAGGTGATTTGGCACCCACGATGTATGAATGGGGAATTGGGAGGGGGAATGATACGTCTCCAACGTATCTATAATTTTTTATTGTTACATGCTATTATATTATCTGTTTTGGATGTTTTATATGCATTAATATGCTATTTTATATTATTTATGGGACTAACCTATTAACCTAGAGCCCAGTACCAGTTTCTGTTTTTTCCTTGTTTTTGAGTTTTAGAGAAAAGGAATATCAAATGGAGTCCAAACAGAATAAAACTTTCGTGATGATTTTTCTTGGAACAGAAGACACACGTGGGACTTGGAATCCAAGTCAGAAGACCCTTGAGGAGGCGACAAGCCAGGGGGTGCGCCCCTAGGGCTTGTGGCCCCCTCGGTGACCTCCTGACCTCCTTCATTGGCCTATTGCCCTTCCGATGAAGCGTGAGTAGTTTACCACAAACCTACGGGTTCATAGCTAGTATCTAGATGGCTTCTTCTCTCTCTTTGATCTTCAATACAATGTTCACCTCGCGTTCTTGGAGATCTATACGATTTAATCTTCTTTTGCGGTGTGTTTGTCGAGATCCGATGTATTGTGGATTTATGATCAGCTTATCTATGAATACTATTTGAATCTTCTCTGAATTCTTATACGCATGATTTGATATCTTTGTATTTCTCTTCGAATTATCGATTTGGTTTGGCCAACTAGATTGGTATTTATTGCAATGGGAGAGGTGCTTAGCTTTGGGTTCAATCTTGCGTGATTTCACCCAGTGACAAAGTAGGGGTAGCGAGACACGTATTGCATTGTTGCCATTCAGGATAACAAGATGGGGTTTTCATCATATTGCTTGAGCTTATCCCGCTACATCACGTCATCTTACTTAATGAGTTACTCTGTTCTTGAACTTAATACTCTAGATGCAGGCAGGAGCCAGTCGATGTGTGGAGTAATAGCAGTGGATTCAGAATCATTTCAGTCTACTTGACATGGACGTGATGCCTATATGCATAATCATTGCCTTGGATACCGTCATAACTTTGCTTTTCTATCAATTGCTCGACGGTAATTTTACACCCACTGTATTATTTTCCTTAAAGAGAGAAGCCTCTAGTGAAACCTATGGCCCCCGGGTCTATTTTCCATCACATATTTTCATATCTATAAACCAAAAACACCAAAATTACCTTGCTGCAATTTATTACTTTTATTTTGTTTTACGTTCTAGCAATCTTTTATACCTATCTCTATCAGATCTCACCTTTGCAATTGACTTTGAAGGGATTGACAACCCCTTTATCGCATTGGGTGCAAGGGATTGATTGTTTGTGCAAGTGCATAGATTAGGGACTTGCTTGTACGTCCTACTGGATTGATACCTTGGTTCTCTAACCGAGGGAAATACTTATATCTACTTTGATGCATCACACTTTCATCTTCAAGGGAAAAACTACGTGAGCTCAAGAAGTAGCGGGAAGAATTTCTGGCGCCGTTGCCGGGGAGGTCTACACCAAGAGAGAAGCCTCTAGTGAAACCTATGGCCCCCGGGTCTATTTTCCATCACATATTTTTAGATCTATAAACCAAAAACACCAAAAATACCTTGCTGCAATTTATTACTTTTATTTTGTTTTACGCTCTAGCAATCTTTTATACCTATCTCTATCAGATCTCACTTTTGCAATTGACCGTGAAGGGATTGACAACCCCTTTGTTGTGTTGGGTGCAAGGGTTTGATTATTTGTGTAGGTGCATAGATTGGGGACTTGCTTGTACCTCCTACTGGATTGATTCCTTGGTTCTCTAACTAAGGGAAATACTATTCTCTACTTTGCTGCATCACCCTTTCCTTTTTGAGGGAAAACCAACGCACGCTCAAGAAGTAGCAGGAAGAATTTCTGGCGCCGTTGTCGGGGAGGTTCTACATCAAGCCTACCAAGTACCCATCATAAACGCACCTCATTCCCTATTTTTTGCCACGAAAAAAGAAATCAACCAATAGGATACATGGGGTGTGTATGCATTCAATGACTTGAGACTACTTAGCACAACATGTCGTGCTCAATTCTCTGCATGCAATGACATTAATTACAAAATAGGTAAACATCAAAGTTCTCTCGTTTTGCCCCAACTTGGTCTCGGTGAGATGACTATACTGCACCAGTACAAAGGGAGGGCCGAGGAGTAGATGGCCAACACACACGTGAATGCAACACAGTCTGCACTTCTCGTGTAAAGGCTCCCTGCCAGTCCAATCTACGAAATCCTACGCACCTACGCACCCTAACCAAGGGCAAGATTGATCACTCCAATCGCAAGATCAGTTGCCTAGAAGCTAGACCCATGGAGGTGATGAGCGCGAGCATGAGCCGGCTGTGCTAGATGGTCCATGATGCCGGCCTGCGGCCCGGCACCGATGAACGTCTCCAGGTCATGCTTGAGGCCGCCAGGGCGAGAGGCCTCTTGGACGACAACTTCGTCTCCTTGTTCGACAAGGTTCTCGTCGGCTTCCTCGACAAGTTCACCATCGTCAAGAAGCTCGCGGACGACCTTGACATATGCCTCCAACCCACGTGTCCAAGCTCTCGATGCCTGCAACCCTCAATGGCCTCTATGGTGGCCCTGCGACTGCCCGCCATCACACCGGAGAATGTCCACCTCGAGGTCGCGCTCGCTACGCAGCGCCTGGCGCAGTAAGAGACCATCAACATAATCACCCACGTGTACTGTCAAATCATCCATAAGGACTACTATGTGCAAGAGGAGGACGACAAGACGCTGGCCTTCTTGGACCGTGGGGCAACCTTGGACAACATTGTTCAGAAGCACATTGAGCTCGCCACCAACACGGTTGCTCCTCACACGTCGGTTGGTGACCCGATGCACTAGGGCGTGAGGATATCGTTGATGGATCTGTATGTATCTTTATCTTTCCATCAATTCCATTTAGTAGTACATTGTAATTACCTTATAACCTTTTGCATCAATTTCATAATTTTCGTACGTACCATGCATGAACCATGCTATAACCAAACTTCTCATTACTCTAGGGAAAATCGTTATTTCTATCTATCGGTCGCGCCAAGGAGCAGAACCAAACTTTACAAGTTACAAGTGCAAAAGGAAAAGCCTCGCCCCTTTGTAAATTGCATCTTTTCGCCGATCTAGATGACTCTGAGTCTCAATCTGTGTATGTATTGAACGTGGGATCAATTAGTTAGAGTTGCTCGTTCCGGAGCATTGTAGACATAGAAATTTGCAAAATACATACGGATCTGAATGTTGCAGACCCGTTGACTAAAAACCTCTCTCACAAGCAAAACATGATCACACCTTAGAATTCTTTGGGTGTTAATCACATGGCGATGTGAACTAGATTATTGACTCTAGTAAACTCTTTGGGTGTTAATCACATGGTGATGTGAACTAAATTATTGACTCTAGTGCAAGTGGGAGACTGATGGAAATTTACCCTAGAGGCAATAATAAAGTTGTTGTTATTATATTTCCTTATTCATGATAAAGGTTTATTATTCATGCTAGAATTGTATTGACCGGAAACTTAAATACATGTGTGGATAAATAAACAAGTACCGTGTCCCTAGTGAACCTCTACTAGACTAGCTCGTTGATCAAAAGATGGTTAATGTTTCCTAAGCATAAACATGAGTTGTTATTTGATAATGGGATCACATCATTAGGAGAATGATGTGATGGAAAAGACCCATATGTTAGCTTAGCATATGATTGTTCAGTTTATTGCTACTGCTTTATTAAATGTCAAATACATGTTTCTTCGACCATGAGATCATGCAACTCCTGGATACTGGAGGAATGCCTTGTGTGCTATCAAACGTCATAACGTAACCAGGTAATTATAAAGATGCTCTACAGGTATCTCTAAAGGTATCTGTTGAGTTGTTGAGTTGGCATGGATCGAGATTGGGATTTGTCACTCCAAGTATCGGAGAGGTATCTTTGGGCCCTCTCGGTAATACACATCATAAGAAGCTTGCAAGCAAAGTGACTAAGGAGTTAGTTGCTAGATGATGTATTAAGGAACAAGTAAAGAGACTTGCCGGTAACAAGATTGAACTAGGTATGGAGATACCGACGATCGAATCTCGGGCAAGTAACATACCGACCGACAAAGGGAATTTTGTATGTTGTCATAACGGTTCGACCGATAAATATATTCGTAGAATATGTAGGAACCAATATGGGCATCGATGTCCCGCTATTGGTTATTGACCAGAGAGGTGACTCGGTCATGTCTACATCATTCTTGAACCCGTAGGGTCCGCACGCTTAACGTTCATTGACGATATAGTATAATATGAGTTATATGATTTGGTGACCGAATGTTGTTCGGAGTCCCGGATCAGATCACGGACATGATGAGGAGCTCCATAATGGTCTGGAGGTAAATATTGATATATAGGACGATACTATTTGGTCACCAGAAAGGTTTCAGAGTGTACCAGGTAGTCATCTGATCATCGGAAGGGGTTCCGGGAAGTCCCGGGAGGTTAATGTGCCGTATGGGCCAATAGAGGGGAGCACACCAGCCCACAAGGGGCTGGCACACCCCTCCTTTGGCCACGTCCTTGGGGGAGAAAAGTAATGGGGGAGTCGGCCTCCCCGTGTCTTCCTCTTCTCCCCTTTCCTTCCCCCTTTTGTGCAAACAAGGAAGGGGGGCGCCATAGGGCAGGAGCTCAAGGGGGTGGCGGCCACCCCTGGGGCGCCCCTGGCTGCCTGCCCTCCCCCAACCTATATATACAGGGAGGGGCGCAACACAACCCATGACAATCTCTTAGCCGTGCGTGGCGCCCCTCTCCACAGCTTCACCCTTCGTCCAGTTTTCCGTAGTGCACGGCAAAGCCCTGCGGGAACAAGTTCACCACCAACGTCACCACACCGTCGTGCTGCCGAAACTCATCTACTACTTCGCCCATCTTGCTAGATCAAGAAGGCGAGGATGTCATCGAGCTAAGCGTGTGTTGAACATGGAGGCGTCGTACGTTCGGTACTTGATCGGTTGGATCGCGAAGGTGTTCGACTACATCGACCGCGTTGATAAACACTTCCGCTTAACGGTCTACAAGGGTACATAGATACACTCTCCCCTCTCGTAGCTATGCATCTACATGGATAGACCTTGCATGTGTGTAGATTTTTTTGTTTTCCATGCAACGTTCTTCAACAGTTGTGAGAGTTGTACTCTTTGACCAATGGAAGTCTTTGACCCCCCCCCCCTTCTTGTATAGTTCCCATCCTTTAAGAAGGGCACGGAGCCTGAGTGTGAATAATGAAATTGTTTTAAACAATATAAAATCCAAAACATCCAAAAAAAATATGGTGCAAGATGCTTATGTGTGTGATGCCCATGCAAGAAGCTCATAGCAAAAAAGACAAATTTCGGGTATCTCATAAACTTTTGAAAACATCACTGTTCACACTTTATTTTGTGTTTTTTACCATGAGCTCCTCAAATGTCCAAATTGAAGGAAATATGCCCTAGAGGCAATAATAGAGTTATTATTTATTTCCTCATATCATGATAAATGTTTATTATTCATGCTAGAATTGTATTAACCGGAAACATAATACATGTGTGAATACATAGACAAACACAACGTCACTAGTATGCCTCTACTTGACTAGCTTATTAATCAAAGATGGTTATGTTTCCTAACCATAGACATGTGTTGTCATTTGATTAATGGGATCACATCATTAGGAGAATGATGTGATTTACATGACCCATTCCGTTAGCCTAGCACTTGATCGTTTAGTATATTGCTATTGCTTTCTTCATGACTTATACATGTTCCTGTAACTATGAGATTATGCAACTCCCGTTTACCGGAGGAACACTTTGGGTGCTACCAAACGTCACAACGTAACTGGGTGATTATAAAGGAGTACTACAGGTGTCTCCAAAGGTACATGTTGGGTTGGCGTATTTCGAGATTAGGTTTTGTCACTCCGATTGTCGGAGAGGTATCTCTGGGCCCTCTCGGTAATGCACATCACTATAAGCCTTGCAAGCAATGTAGCTAATGAGTTAGTTACGGAATGATGCATTACGTAACAAGTAAAGAGACTTGCCGGTAACGAGATTGAACTAGGTATTGGATACCGACGATCGAATCTCGGGCAAGTAACATACCGATGACAAAGGAACAACGTATGTTGTTATGCGGTTTGACCGATAAAGATCTTCGTAGAATATGTAGGAGCCAATATGGGCATCCGTGGTCCGCTATTGGTTATTGACCGAGAATAGTTCTAGGTCATGTCTACATAGTTCTCGAACCCGTAGGGTCCGCACGCTAACGTTACAATGACAGTTTTATTATGAGTTTATAAGTTTTGATGTACGAAGTTTGTTGGTCCGGATGTGATCACGGACATGACGAGGAGTCTCGAAATGGTCAAGACATAAAGATTGATATATTGGGCGACTATATTCGGACACCGGAAGTGTTCCGGTGATTTGGAGAAAACCGAAGTCTTGGGAGTTTCTGGAACCCCGGGAAGTATTGGGCCTTAGTGGGCTGAGGGAGAGAGAGGGCAGCAGCCCAGGAGGTGCCCCCCCATGAGGAGTCCGAATTGGACTAGGGGAGGAGGTGTGGCCCCCCCTTTCCCTCTCCCTCTCCCTCTCTTTCATTGCCCCTTCCTCCTTCCTCGTGGGAATAGGAAAGGGGAGTCCTACTCCCACTAGGAGGAGGACTCCCCCCTCCTTGGCGCGCCCCCTAGGGCCGGCCGGCCTCCCCCCTTGCTCCTTTATATACGGGGGCAGGGGGCACCCTAGAGACACACAAGTTGATCTACGGATCGTTCCTCAGCCGTGGCGGTGCCCCCCTCCACCATATTCCACCTCAGTCATATCATCGCGGGGTTTAGGCGAAGCCCTGCGCCGGTAGATCATCATCATCGTCACCACACCGTCGTCTTGTGGAACTCATCCTGACGCTTTCTGGATCGGGCCGGGGATCGTCATCGAGCTGAGCGTGTCTTTGAACTTCGGAGGTGCCGTGCGTTCGGTACTTGGATCGGTCGGATCGTGAAGGCGTCGACTACATCAACCACGTTGTCATAACGCTTCCGCTTCACGGTCTCACGAGGGTACATGGACAATACTCTCCCTCTCGTTGCTATGCCATCACCATGATCTTGCGTGTGCGTAGGAAATTTTTGAAATTACTCGTTCCCCAACAATGGCATCCGAGCCTGGTTTTATGCATAGATGTCATATGCACGAGTAGAACACAAGTGAGTTGTGGGCGATACAAGTCATCTTGCTTACCGAATGTCATACTTTGGTTGGGCGGTATTGTGAGATGAAATGGCCCGGACCGACATTACGCGACGCTTCTGCGAGCCTGGTTTCACCGTTACAAGCACTCGTGCTTAAAGGTGGCTGGCGGGTGTCTGTCTCTCTCACTTTAGCTGAATTGAGTGTGGCTACGCCCGGTCCTTGCGAAGGTTAAAACAGCACTAACTTGACGAACTATCATTGTGGTTTTGATGCGTAGGTAAGAACGGTTCTTGCTAAGCCCGTAGCAGCCACGTAAAATTTGCAACAACAAAGTAGAGGACGTCTAACTTGTTTTTGCAGGGCATGTTATGACGTGATATGGTCAAGACGTGATGCTATATTTTATTGTATGAGATGATCATGTTTTGCAACCGAAGTTATCGGCAACTGGCAGGAGCCATATGGTTGTCGCTTTATTGTATGAAATGCAAGCATACATAATTGCTTTACTTTATCACTAAGCGGTAGCGATAGTCGTAGAAGCAATAGATGGCGTAACGACAACGATGCTACGATGGAGATCAAGGTGCCGCGCCGGTGACGATGGTGATCATGATGGTGCTTTGAAGATGGAGATCACAAGCACAAGATGATGATGGCCATATCATATCACTTATATTGATTGCATGTGATGTTTATCCTTTATGCATCTTATCTTGCTTTGATTGACGGTAGCATTTTAAGATGATCTCCCACTAATTATCAAGAAGTGTTCTCCCTGAGTATGCACCATTGCGAAAGTTCTTCGTGCTGAGACACCACGTGATGATCGGGTGTGATAGGCTCTACGTTCAAATACAATGGGTGCAAAACAGTTGCACACACAGAATACTCAGGTTAAACTTGACGAGCCTAGCATATACAGATATGGCCTCGGAACACGGAGACCGAAAGGTCGAACGTGAATCATATAGTAGATATGATCAACATAGTGATGTTCACCATTGAAACTACTCCATCTCACGTGATGATCGGACATGGTTTAGTTGATTTGGATCACGTAATCACTTAGATGACTAGAGAGATGTCTGTCTAAGTGGGAGTTCTTAAGTAATATGATTAATTAAACTTAAATTTATCATGAACTTAGTACCTGATAGTATTTTGCTTGTCTATGTTTGTTGTAGATAGATGGCTCGTGTTGTTGTTCCATTGAATTTTAATGCGTTCCTTGAGAAAGCAAAGTTGAAAGATGATGGTAGCAATTACACGGATCGGGTCCGTAACTTTGAGGATTATCCTCATTCTTTGCCGTAAGAATTACGTCCCGGAAGCACCGCTGGGTGCCGAACTGCTGCTTGATGCTGGCCGACAACGTTAAAACGTCTGGCGAGCAAAGCTAATGACTACTCGGTAGTTCGATGTGCCATGCTTTACGGCTTAGAACACGGTCTTCAACGACGTTTTGAGCGTCATGGAGCATATGAGATGTTCCAGAGTTGAAATTAATATTTCAAGCAAATGCCCGGATTGAGAGATATGAAGTCTCCAATAAGTTCTATAGCTGCAAGATGGAGGAGAATAGTTACGTCGGTGAACACATAATCAAAATGTGCGGGTATAATAATCACTTGATTCAACCGGGAGTTAATCTTCACGATGATAGTGTCATTGATGAGAACTCTTCAATCACGCCACCAAGCTACAAGAGCTTCGTGATGAACTATAATATGCAAGGGATGGACAAGACTATTCTGAGCTCTTCGCAATGCTAAAAGCCGTGGAGGTAGAAATCAAAAGGAGCATCAAGTGTTGATGGTTAACAAGACCACCAGTTTCAAGAAAAGGGCAAAGGGAAGAAGAAGGGAACTTCAAGAAGAACAGCAAACAAGTTGTCGCTCAAGAGAAGAAACCCAAGTCTGGACCTAAGCACGAGGCCGAGTGCTTCTCTGCAAGCGATCGACATCGAAGCGGAACTGCCCCAAGTATTTGGTGGATAAGAAGGATGGCAAAGTGAACAAAGGTATATGTGATATACATGTTATTGATGTTTACCTTACTAATGCTCGCATAGTACAGGTATTTGATACTTGTTACATTGCTAATATTTGCAACTTGAAACAAGGACTACGGATTAGCGAAGATTGGCTAAGGACGAGGTGACGATGCGGCGTGGGAAATGGTTCCAAAGTCGATGTGATCGCGGTCGACACGCTACCTCTACATCTACCATCGGGATTAGTTTTAGACCTAAATAATTGTTATTTGGTGCGGCGTTGAGCATGAACATTATATCTGGATCTTGTTTGATGCGAGGCGGTTATTCATTTAAATCAGAGAATAATGGTTGTTCTATTTATATGAGTAATATCTTTTATTGGTCATGCACCCTTGAAGAGTGGTCTATTTTATTGAATCTCGACAGTAGTGATACACATATTCATAGTGTTGAAACCAAAAGATGCAGAGTTGATAATGATAGTGTAACTTATTTGTGGCACTGCCGTTTAGGTCATATCGGTGTAAAGCGCATGAAGAAACTCCATACTAATGGGCTTTTGGAATCACTTGATTATGAATCACTTGGTACTTGCGAACCGTGCCTCATGGGCAAGATGACTAAAACGCCATTCTCCGGAACTATGGAGCGAGCAACTGATTTGTTGGAAATCATACATCGATGTTTGTGGTCCAATGAATGTTGAGGCTCATGGCGGTATCGTTATTTTCTCACCTTCACAGATGATTTGAGCAGATATGGGTATATCTACTTAATGAAACACAAGTCTGAAACATTTGAAAAGTTCATAGAATTTCAGAGTGAAGTGGAAAATTATCGTAACAAGAAAATAAAGTTTCTACGATCGATCGTGGAGGAGAATATTTGAGATCTGAGTTTGGTTTACATTTGAAACAATGCGGAATAGTTTAGCAACTCCGCCACACGAACACCACAACAAAATGGTGTGTCCGAACGTCGTATTCGTACTTTACTAGATATGGTGCGATCTATGATGTCTCTTACTGATTTACCGCTATCGTTGTGGGGTTATGCTTTAGAGACGGCCGCATTGACGTTGAATAGGGCACCATCAAAATCCGTTGAGACGACGCCTTATGAACTATGGTTTGGCAAGAAACCAAAGTTGTCATTTCTTAAAGTTTAGGGCTGCGATGCTTATGTGAAGAAACTTCAACCAGATAAGCTCGAACCTAAATCGAAGAAATGTGTCTTCATAGGATACCCAAAAGAGACTATTGGGTACACCTTCTATCACAGATCTGAGGGCAAGATTTTCGTTGCTAAAATCGGATCCTTTCTAGAGAAGGAGTTTCTCTTGAAAGAAGTGAGTGGGAGGAAAGTAGAACTTGATGAGGTAACTGTACCTACTCCCTTATTGGAAAGTAGTTCATCGCAAGAACCGGTTCCTGTGACAACTACACCAATTAGTGAGGAAGCTAATGATATTGATCATGAAACTTGGATCAAGTTTCTCTTGAACCTCGTGGGTCTACGAGTAAGATCCACACCAGAGTGGTGCGGTAATCCTATTCGGAAGTCATGTTACTTGACCATGATGAACCTACGAACTATGAGGAAGCGATGATGAGCCCAGATTCCAAAAATGGCTAGAGGCCATGAAATCGAGATGGGATCCATGTATGAGAACAAAGTATGGACTTTGGTTGACTTGCCCGATGATCGGCAAGCCATTGAGAATAAATGGATCTTTAAGAAGAAGGCCGCGTTGATGATAATGTAGCGTCTATAAAGCTCGACTTGTTGCGAAAGGTTTTCGACAAGTTCAAGGGGTTGACTACGATGAGACTTTCTCACCGTAGCGATGCTTAAGTCTGTCCGAATCATGTTAGCTATTGCTGCATTTTATGATTATGCAATTTGGCAAATGGATGTCAAAACTGCATTCTTGAATGGATTTACGGAAGAAGAGTTGTATATGATGCAGCGGAAGGTTTTTTGATCCAAAAGGTGCTAACAAAGTGTGCAAGCTCCAATGATCCATTTATGGACTGGTGCAAGCATCTCGGAGTTGGAATAAGCGCTTTGATAGTGTGATCAAAGCATATGGTTTTATCTGAGTTTTGGAGAAGCCTTTATTTACAAGAAAGTGAGTGGGAGTTACGTAGCATTTACGATATTATATGTAGATGACAAATTATTAATTGGTAATGATATAGAATTTCGGATAGCATAAAGGATACTTGAATAAAAGTTTTTCAATGAAAGACCTCGGTGAAGCTGCTTACATATTGGGCATCAAGATTTATAGAGATAGATCAAGGCGCTTAATAGGACTTTCACAAAGCACATACCTTGATAAAATTTTGAAAAGGTTCAAAATGGATCGAGCAAAGAAAGGGTTCTTGCCCGTGCTACAAGGTGTGAAGTTGAGTCGGACTCAATGCCCGACCACAATGGAAGATAGAGAGAAAATGAAAGATGTTCCTATGCTTGACCATAGGCTCTATCATGTATGCAATCTTGTGTACCGACTGACGTATGCTTAGCAATAAGCTTGGCAGGAAGGTACCAAAGTAATCCAAGAGTGGATCATCGGACAGCGGTCAAGAACATCTGAAATACGAAAAGGACTAAGGATATGTTTCTCGATATGGAGGTGACAAAGAGCTAGTCGTAAATGGTTACGTCGATGCAAGCTTTGAAACTGATCCGACGATTCTAAATCGCAAACCGGATCGTATTTTTATTAAGCGGTGGAGCTGTAAGTTGGTGCGTTCTAAACAAAGCGTCATGGCGGGATCTACATGTGAAGCGGAGTACATAGCTGCTTGAAGCAGCAGCAAATGAAGGAGTCGGATGAAGGAGTTCATTTCCGATCTAGGTGTCATACCTAGTGCATCGGGACCAATGAAGATCTTCTGTGACAATACTGGTGCAATATCCTTGGCAAAGGAATCCAGATTTCACAAGAGGACCAAGCACATCAAGAGACGCTTCAATTCCATCCGGGACCAAGTCCAAGTGGGAGACATAGAAATTTGCAAGATACATACGGATCTGAATGTTGCAGACCCATTGACTAAGCCTCTCTCACGAGCAAAACATGATCAGCACCAAGACTCCATGGGTATTAGAATCATTACTATGTAATCTAGATTATTGACTCTAGTGCAAGTGGGAGACTGAAGGAAATATGCCCTAGAGGCAATAATAAAGTTATTATTTATTTCCTCATATCATGATAAATGTTTATTATTCATGCTAGAATTGTATTAACCGGAAACATAATACATGTGTGAATACATAGACAAACACAACGTCACTAGTATGCCTCTACTTGACTAGCTTATTAATCAAAGATGGTTATGTTTCCTAACCATAGACATGTGTTGTCATTTGATTAATGGGTTCACATCATTAGGAGAATGATGTGATTTACATGACCCATTCCATTAGCCTAGCACTTGATCGTTTAGTATATTGCTATTGCTTCTTCATGACTTATACATGTTCCTGTAACTATGAGATTATGCAACTCCCGTTTACCGGAGGAACACTTTGGGTGCTACCAAACGTCACAACGTAACTGGGTGATTATAAAGGAGTACTACAGGTGTCTCCAAAGGTACATGTTGGGTTGGCGTATTTCGAGATTAGGTTTTGTCACTCCGATTGTCGGAGAGGTATCTATGGGCCCTCTCGGTAATGCACATCACTATAAGCCTTGCAAGCAATGTAGCTAATGAGTTAGTTACGGAATGACGCATTACGTTACGAGTAAAGAGACTTGCTGGTAACGAGATTGAACTAGGTATTGGATACCGACAATCGAATCTCGGGCAAGTAACATACCGATGACAAAGGGAACAGCGTATGTTGTTATGCGGTTTGACCAATAAAGATCTTCGTAGAATATGTAGGAGCCAATATGGGCATCCAGGTCCCGCTATTGGTTATTGACCGAGAATAGTTCTAGGTCATTTCTACATAGTTCTCGAACCCGTAGGGTCCGCACGCTTAACGTTACGATGATAGTTTTATTATGAGTTTATAAGTTTTGATGTACCGAAGTTTGTTCGGAGTCTCGGGTGTGATCACTGACATGACGAGGAGTCTCGAAATGGTCGAGACATAAATATTGATATATTGGACGACTATATTCGGACACCGGAAGTGTTCCGGGTGATTTCGGAGAAAACAGTCTTTGGAGGGTTACTGGAACCCCGGGAAGTATTGGGCCTTAGTGGGCTGAGGGAGAGAGGGGCAGCAGCCAGGAGGTGGCGCCCCATGAGGAGTCCGACTGGACTAGGGAGGCGCGCCCCCCTTTCCCTCTCCCTCCTCTCTTTCCTTCCCCTTCCTCCTTCCTAGTGGGACTAGGAAAGGGAGTCCTACTCCCACTAGGAGGAGGACTCCCCCTCCTTGCGCGCCCCTAGGGCCGGCCGGCCTCCCCTTGCTCCTTTATATCTGGGGCGGGGGCACCCTAGAGACACACAAGTTGATCTACGGATCGTTCCTTAGCCGTGTCGGTGCCCCTCCACCATATTCCACCTCACCATATCGTCGCGGGGTTTAGGTGAAGCCTGCGCCGTAGATCATCATCATCGTCCACCACGCCGTCGTCTTGGCGGAACTCATCCCCGACGCTTTCTTGGATCGGGCCGGGGATTGTCATCGAGTGAGCGTGTCTGAACTCGGAGGTGCCGTACAATCGGTACTTGGATCGGTCGGATCGTGAACACGTACGACTACATCAACCACGTTGTCATAACGCTTCCGCTTACGGTCTACGAGGGTACGTGGACAATACTCTCCCCTCTCGTTGCTATGCCATCACCATGATCTTGCGTGTGCGTAGGAATTTTTTTGAAATTACTACGTTCCCCAACACAAATACCCCCAAATTTTGCTCGAGGATCACGCATTTGAGCATCTTGCACCACAAAAGGAATTGTTTTATTTTTATTCCTATTTTATTTTACTATTCACCGGGTGTAGATGAGCCTGGACACCGAATTTAATTTTCGTTCTTCTTGTAATTCTTATCTCCTTGTTCTTTGCAATGGTCAAAATGGATCATCAATCAGATTAGCGGTTCGAGATATAGAAGTTCTTTCGGTTTCAAGAAATGAGAGAATTTTATGTCATGTTTACATATTGTATGCATATTTTGTCGGGTTGATTTGCGATAAGCCATTACACTCCAGGATTATAATGGGCACTGCAGCCCTAGTCATGTGCAAAAATAATACCCACGTCATGTCCGGTTAACAAAAAAGTTACTCACAACTCTATTTAAGTTGACACAAACTCTATTTAACTTGATAGATGGAACACAAACTTAACTTACGAGGCTCAACCCTATCCACTCATTGAATAATGCCATTGACATTCATGTGTGATGGTGATGTGAACACGAGACACGAATTCATTTATTATCAAAATGAACATAACAATTTAAATTTTCTCTTGTTGGAAAGAACGTAAAACGAGCATGAGAGGATGAGAACCCTCCTCGTCATCCAAGCCCGATCCAAGCCAGAGTGGTGCTAGGGTGGCTAGGAGCTTCTTGTGAGTAGTGAATTGGTAAGTTTGTTGAGATCACCCTTCACTAGATTGTAGCCAATGTCAATATGCTCAAAATCCTCAGTGTTTTTAGCATGAGCAATCTCAACCTCTTATTTTGAAACCATTAGCCACCACTAGATCTCTCTCAAGAGTTTATCTATATCCAGAGATCCACTTCATGAGTTTCCTTGTTATTTTGCTATGCGTGGAGATTATATTCAAGGAGTTCCATGTTCTTGTATTCCTTGATGATAAGTACTTCCGCTTTCTCATTGTACTCGTTACATTACCAAAGGGAAGCCAAGAGATCACATAATCTTTTAAAGACCTTGTCGCCCGTAGTGGCAATATCATCCTCACTATCGCCATCCTTTGACATTAACATCCCACAATATGTTTGGAGGCATAGGATATGAGTGAGTGAAGTCTAGGGGATTAAATGAAGGATGACCTTTTGAGTCTCTAGCCATGAGGCATCTATGGTTAGCGTTCATTCATTGAAAAATAGTACAACTACTATATATCACAGAAAAAGTATTTCCAACCCCAATACATGTTTGAACATCATTTTATGCAAATATCCTTGATATAGGCTATTAAATAAGTCCCTAAGTGATTTAAGTTTTCTAAAATAGGCAAATTAATTCCAAAAGTGCATCGAAATATGATATGCATGTGAATGATGTGTTTGCACCCAAATTTGATTTGGTGTGATAGAAGGTCTTTACTCACTTCATCTTCAATCACATTAACCTTCATGACACCTTCAAGGGAGCATGTGATGCTCTCAAAAGATTACATAACGACAACACAAGCATTAAGATGTCAATACTTCCAATCTATCAATCTTCAAAGAGTGAGCTAAATTTTTTTGCGATGAATGAAGACAAGTTCCATCAAGATTTCTACACAAAACTCAATGTCGTTGCCCTTGGGTTGAAAGATTCAGCAAGAGCAGGTAGATGATGAGTATGTTTTTCGAGAAGTTCCTTTAGTCGATCATGCTAACTCATGCTAGTATGGTTTTCCACATTCAACAATGACAGGAATACAAGAACTCTCTCCCGATGATGCTCTTGCAATGTTCATAACTGATGAAAACTTCAAAAGGACCCATGGGAAGATGTGTGGCAGTGCTCAAGGCATGAAGAATAGTACCAACCTTGCGCTCAAAGCAAATCTTACCCAAGGTCAAGGGAAAGCAAAAAAATAAGAATGAGAGGAGATACAAATGGGTGATCAAGCAGAGATGTTCCAATAAGGAATGAAGAAGGTGATGGACATGGAAAGGCACCTTGGATGTAAGAAAGTAGACCTCTCTCAAGTTGAGCTTTCAACTTATTTTCCTCATCAATGAGAGATGCCTTATCAAGCGAATAGTTAGTACCACTAGCATCAACATCAATAACAGTAGTAGTGCTAGGGTGGTTAGGAGGTTCTTGTGAGTAGTGAATTGGTATGTTTGATGAGCTCACCCTTCACTAGATTGTGTCCATTGTTAGTATGCTCAAAATCTTCAGTTTGTTTAGCATGAGCAAGTTCAACATCTTACTTTGAAGCCTTGGAACCATTAGCCACCACTAGATATCTCTCAAGAGTTCACTTATATCTAGAGATCCACTTCAAGAGTCTCCTTGTTATCTTGCTATGCGTGGAGATTATATTCAAGGAGTTTCACATTCTTGTTTTCCTTGCTGACAAGGATTTCCGCTTTCTCAATGTACTCATTACATTAGCGAAGGGAGGCCAAGAGATCACATAATCTTTTAAATACATCTCCACATATTGTGGCAATATCATATTCACTATCGCCATCATTTGACATTAACATCACACCATATGTTTGGAGGCATATGAGATGAGTGAGTGAAGGCTAGAGTATTAATGGATGTCCCTACGACTGTCTAGCCATGATGCATCTATTGTCGGCGTTGATTCGTTGGATTAGTCAAACTTGAAGAGGGAGGTGGGCTCAGAAGAAGAGTAGTCAAACATCTATCCTGCCACATGCTCTACTTCTTCGGTACTAGTTGTGAGAGTTGTACTCTTCGACCAATGGAAGTCTTTGGTCCCCCCTTCTTGTATGTTCACATCCTTTAAGAAGGGCGCGGAGCCTGGGTGTGAACAGTGAAATTGTTTTAAACAATAAAAAATCCAAAAAATCCAAATGTTTTATGGTGCAAGATGCTCATGTACGTGATGCCCATGCAAGAAGCCCGTAGCAAAAAAAGACAAATTTCAGGTATCTGAGGAACTTTTAAAAACATCAGTGTTCACACTTGATTTTGTCTTTTTTACCACAAGCTCCTCAAATGTCCAAACGCACCCAAATTTTGCACGAGGATCACGCATTTGAGCATCTTGCACCACCAAAGAAATTGCTTTTTGTTTTTCTTTCATTTTACTGTTCACCGGGTGTAGATGAGCACGACACCGAAATTAATTTTTCATTCTTCTTGTAAGTTTTCTCTCTTTGTTTGTTGCCAATGGTCAAAATGGATCATCAATCATATTAGCGGTTCGAGATATAGAAGTTCATGTTTACATACTGTATGCATATCTTGTCAGGTTGATTCGCGATGAGCCATTACTCTCCAAGATTATAATGGGCACTGCAGCCATAGTCATGTGCAAAAATAATACCCCCTCGTGTCTCGTTGACAAACAAGCTCCTCAAAGCTCTATTTAAGTTGACACTACTTTATTTAACCTGATAGATGAAACACAAACTTAACTTACGAGGCTCAACCCTATCCGCCAGTTGAATAATGCCATGTAAGATGGTGATGTGAACACGAGACACGGATTCATTTATTATCAAAATAAACATAATAATTTAAATTTTCCCTTGTTGGAAAAAACATAAAACGAGCATGAGAGGATGAGAACCCTTCTCAACATCAAAGCCCGGTCCAAGCCAGAGTAGTGCTAGGGGTGGCCAGGAGCTTCTTGTGAGTAGTGAATTGGTGAGTTTGATGAGATCACCCTTCATTAGATTGTTGCCATTGTCAATATGCTCAAAATCCTCAGTGTTTTTAGCATGAGCAAGCTCAACCTCTTATTTTGTAACTATTAGCCACCACTAGATCTCTCTCAAGAGTTTATCTATATCCATAGATCCACTTCATGAGTTTCCTTGTTATTTTGCTATGCGTGGAGATTATATTCGAGGAGTTCCATGTTCTTGTATTCCTTGATGATAAGTACTTCCGTTTCATATTGTACTCGTTACATTACTGAAGGGAAGCCAAGAGATCACATAATCTTTTAAAGACCTTGTCGCGCGTAGTGGCAATATCATCCTCACTATCGCCATCCTTCGACATTAGCATCCCACAATATGTTTGGAGGCATATGAGATGAGTGAGTGAAGCCTAGGGGATTAATCCAAGGATGACCCTTCGAGTCTCTAGCCATGATGCATCTATGATTAGCGTCCATTCGTTGAAGTAATCAAACTCAAAGTGGGACGTGGGCTCAGATGAAGAGTAGACAAACGTCTATCGTGCCAGCTGCCCTACTTCCTTAGTATTAGAATTGTGAGAGGTGTACTTTTGGCCAATGAAAGTATTTGCTTCCCTGTTCTTGCATACTTCCTCTACATGTGCTTGAGTGTTAACTACTTCCGGATGGAGGGAGTAGTTCCAACTTTTAAGAAGGGCTTCTTCTTGTGCGTCTTCTTCTCCTTGTTCTCATTGCCAACGGTCAAAATGGATCATCACTCAAAGTAGTGGTTTGAGATATAGAAGTTCTTTTGGTTTCGAGAAATGAGAGAATCTGATGTCGTGTTTACCTATTGTATGCATATCTTGTCCGTTTGATTTTCTATAAGATGTTACCCAGCCCTACCACGTGCAAAAATAATACCCTTCTCATGTCCGGTTGACAAACAAGCTCCTCGCAACTCTATTTACGTTGACACATCTCTATTTAACTTGATAGATGGAACACAAACTTATAACTTACACAAACAAACTCCTCCCAACCATATCCGCCCGTTGAATAATGCCATTGACATTCATGCACGATAGTGATATGAACACGATACACAAATTCATTCGTATCAAGATGAAGATAATAATCTAAATTTTCTCTTGTTGGAAAAAGATAAAACGAGCACGAGAGGAGGAGAACCCTCCTCAGCATCCAAGCCCGGTCCAAGCCAGAGTAGTCGCAGCATACTGGCAACTGGCACGGTCGCGCGGCCCCACACCCAGCTGGGTCCAACGTGTCCGGGTCCCACCAGCCGGAGTCCCGTCACCGCCCCGTAACCCCACCGCGCCAGAGTTATATTTACCTCCCGCCTCGCGGCCTAGCCGGTCCAGTCCAACCCCCCAGTCTGGCAGTCTCCCCTCCCTCTCCCAAATCGAAGCGAGAAATTCCCCAAAAAGCTACCCCATTTCCGTCCCAGCCGAGGCACCGGCGCCGCAGCCGCAGCGCGCGATGCCAAACGCGATCCCGGCCTTCTTCCGCGCCTCGCCGGCCGCGGCGTCGGGCTCCGGCGCCGGGGCGGGGCCCAGCCTCGCCACCTCCGTCTACGAGACCCGCCTCGGCCTGGCGGCGCTCTCCTGGTCGCGCGCCGCGTTCGGCCTCAGCCTCCGGGCCGTGCTCCGCGTCGGGGCGCTCGCCTCCTCATCCTCGGCCTCCGACTACGGCTGCTACGACGACGGCCCGGAGTTCGACGAGGAGGCCACCATCGCGGTGCGCGTCCGGCCCTGGCTCTTCTGGCGGCGCCGCGGGTCCAAGCGGTTCCACGTGCACGACCGCCGGATCGACCTGGCCTGGGACCTCACGCGCGCGCGGTTCGCCTCCCCCGGCTCGCCCGAGCCGTCGTCCGGGTACTTCGTCGCCGTTGTCGTCGACGGCGAGATGGCGGTCGTGGCCGGGGACATGACGGAGGAGGCGTACCGGAAGACCAAGGCCCAGCGGCCGACGGGCCCCGGCCACGTCCTCGTCTCCCGGCGCGAGCACGTCTCCATGCGCGACGGAGGTCATGGCCGCGGGCACAAGACCTGCGTCAAAGTCCGCGGCAAGGAGCGGGAGATCTCGCTGGATCTCGTCTCGCGCGGGCACGGCAAGGACAGGGAAATGGACAAGGAGAAGGACAAGGCCGAGGTCGGCCTGTCGGTCTCCGTGGACGGCGAGCGCGTTCTCCACATCCGCCGCCTGCGCTGGAAGTTCCGCGGCAGCGAGAAGGTTGACCTCGGCGGCGGCGACCGGGTCCAGGTCTCCTGGGACCTCCACAACTGGCTCTTCTCCGCGCGCGAGCCGGCCCTCACAGACGCCGCCTCCGTCCTCGCCGCGGCGTCCCCGCCCGCGCACGCCGTGTTCGTCTTCCGATTTGAGCTCGGCGACACCGCCGGCGGCGAAGAGCGCGACACCGCAGAGACCAAGGAGAAGGAGCTGCTCGACAAGGCAAGGAGAGGCGGCGCCGGCGTCTTGTCAGGCTACCTAGGGAGATGGGGCAGAGGGGACTGGAGCGAGACCAGCAGCAATGGGGAGAACCGGAGGAAGAGGGGGCAGGCGCGGAGGCTGGCCAAGGCAAGCTCATCGTCGTCGGCATCCATTGCATCCTCCTCGGCCTCGTGGGCGAGCAGCTCGACGGTCATGGACTGGGCCAGCCCCGAGGAGGCCGAGCTGCACCGCGGCGACGGCTTCTCGCTCCTCGTCTACGCCTGGAAGAGCTAGTAATGGCTGCCACGACGGCGTCGGCGGAAGCAGCCGGCCGGCGGCATTGTTACATTTGATGATTGGTTCTTCATTCAGCGGGAGCTTCCCTCCCGATTGTTGTAAGTTGCAGCCGTCCTCCGAGCAATGTTCGTGTGCAGTTTTGAGTGCTCGGCTGACCAAAAAATTGTTCATTACTACATCAATAGCTACGGATTTTCAACAGCTAGATGAACCATATTACGACCTTTGTTCCGTCAAATTCAAAATGTAGGTGGCAAATTGCTGGATTCTGTTAATCATTTCTCCGGCCCGGTTGGTCGATTAGGTGTGACACTGCGGACTTTGAAAACGATCTTCTTAATCCAGTGATGATTAGACCAAGTAGTGGTTACATGACTTAACTCAGAATAATTTGCAGCTACGCTTAGGGGCTTCCATTCCATGTCTCCCGTGCCACCACTAGCTAAAAAGGGATATAGAGAGAGAGCATATATGATCGGCTGTTATCAGAAGCCAACAAATTCAATCCCCAATCATGGGGTGATAGGTGACAAGAGCCGGGCTGTTTAGATTGAGACATCTACATGCTGGTGCTCCGCTGGATCGCCATTGCTGCTTGTCCCCTTTGCTAATTATATTTTTCTCGAGGGAGAGAGCCTTGCTAATTAGTAGTTGGAGCTGGTGGTTACGGTTTTGGATTAAACAACGACAATGCTGTGGGTGGGGGGCTTGGCTAGGCTAATGAGTGCTGCAGCAAAACAAGGTGCCGCATACGCAACTCTTGGTGTGCTGTCATGGAGCATTAACATACCAAGGGGCCATATGAATATGATGTGTTCTCAATTCTCAAATGCCCTTGCATGGTGGAAGAGGTTGGGGTTTTCTTAATTAGAATGTTCTGCGTCGAGGTCAGGTCCCTACTCTTCTTTAAAAAGAAAGAAAAATAATCCCAATCATCACCATTTCTTTCAGTGATGTGCAGTAGTTGCAAAATTTCTAATCATCGCCATTCTTTCAGTGATGTGCAGTAGACCCTAGATCTTAACTAATGTGTTCTTGTCGACCATTCCCCAGTTTAAAAAGCCTGTATGAAGGACCTCACAGAGAATTTTATTAAAAGTGACCCGTTGATAGAGCGGATTTTTGGGACCTGGGTACGCCCGGAATCCGCCCAATTTTATAAAACTTAACACTTGTTTTGAAAATTCCCGGAACAAATCATGCCCAAAGGTGTTGGTTGGAAACTTACTGATGCAACTTTTCCTAAAATAATATGACCATGTGTGGCTGGATAAAAATGAGAAAATGAGAGTGTTGCCATTTAAGTTTTAAATGTACCATCCTCATTTTTTCTCATTTTCATGCAGGTCACAAAAACCGTCATATTATTTTGTAAAAAGTTACATGGGTAAAAGTCTCGATTCGATACCTATGTGCGTGTTTTTCCACGGAAAATTTCACAACTCAGAGTAGTACTCCGTCCGTTCCATAATATAAGAGCGTTTTTGACACTAGTACTTCCTCCGTTCCTAATATAAGAGCATTTTTTACACTAGTGGGACGAAGGGAGTACATTTTTGTTTGCCAAGTTTTAGAAAGTGGGTACACCGAAACCCAGGACCATTCTACTAGTAGCATTTTTGACACGGTGACAGTACATCTCCTCAGCGGTAGGAAACATGGGAGAGCGGTACGGACAAGCTTTAACCATAAGCAGCTCACACTGAGGCCTGATTTCCCAGCACAAAAGTTGCTCGCAACAGAGAAGTGGGCGGTATCCAAAGACGGAGCACGTGATGATGTAGAGTGAACAAAACTGGCAGCGTGGAGTTACGATTGCCGAGCGCACAGTGGACCAGCTCAGCTTGCTGGATTCAGATGAGTTGGCTTTGACCGGATTAGTACTCCAGTACTTACCACTACGAGTGCATCATGTGGTGATCTACTAGTAGTAATACTACCACGCAGCGTATTTAAAAACGGCGATGGTTTCCGGCGAGGCAATCACGGAATCTTGCCGCCGAAGGGAGGGAGGGAGGGAGGTTAGCCCGCGATCGTTGACCCGGATCAGACGCTGCCTGCACACTCTAACTCTACTCTTGGTATAGATGAGAACAGTCCCGTCCCTGGGTGCTGGTGATGGTGATGGTAATGGTGCCCCCGGAAGGAGGGGGTATCGTGGCCGTTGGCCAAGCGGCCACGCCACGCTATCTAAAAGGAGTAACCACGCCGGATTCAGCTCGGGCTCGCTTTCGCCCGCCGCAAGCTTATTTATGTCCTGTATGTGTGCAAGCTTTTGAGTGCTGCAGCTGCTCAAAGGAGTATGTTTTTTTTTTTGGACGAGGCTGAAAGGAGTATGTTAGCGGCCAGCCCCCTTCCGATTCTGTGGGCTGAAGCAACTGGGCGAGAGGATCTTGCTGCAGTCGTCGTTGCAGATCTGTGTGTGATTCTATGAGACCAGGCGTGGTCAACCGATCCGGTGATCTCTGCGGGGAAGAAACTTGGCCAAGTTACTACACATGCACGTACTGGTGTTTCTCCGTGTATTGTGGGCGGTCAGTGGTGAGTACTGCCACTGGATAGCGGTTCGCCACCCCCACCACGTCGGCAGGGAGTGGAACGTGCTGCGTCTGTGTAGATCGTGGCGACGTGTGCCGCCACGAGGCGTCACATGCTGATCAGCTCGCCGGGAAGTTGGGGAATATGTATGCATGTATGTATGCAAGTACACAGCTGCCGTGATCACGAGGACCGCAGCCAGCTCTTGCCGTGGGCGCTCGCTCACAGTCACCGGAACCCGTGTGCCGTGCCGCACCTGAAACCGGACGCACGTCCACAGCCGGCAGGCGCATGTGGCTAGGAGGGCTCCCGTGGTGCCGGCCGGCCGTCGTTCCGTCTCGTCGCGGGGGCTTGGCCACTTGCGGAATCACATCCATGTCATTGTCCGCCTGGAAGAGAAGACTTTGGCAGGTTTCGGTGCGTAGCCCTTGAAGTTTCCGGTCCTGCAAGGCTGCACCCACCGAACGGCCTCTGCAAATATGTCTATCCTGTTCGCAATCGCAGAGATTAAATTGGATGGACGCGGAGCAGCTAATAGCTCCAGCCACCTAGCAGCCCAGATCACCTCAGCTCAACAAGAATCTTTAAAACTCAGATCCAGAGAAGTAGCTGGACGGCAATGCCGATGGAATCCCTCCTCCAAAAGGTACAAAACTAAAGAGGGATTTTTATTTATTATATGCACAAAAGGTACAACAGGTGTATATATATATATATATATATAGTCCGGTCGAGCTGGAGAATGAGGCTGAAGAGCGATGTGAAAAAGTAATATAACATTGAATCAATATTGTACAAACACCAATCATATCATTATCTGTACCGGCACTGTGATCCAAACTTACAACACTATGATACCTTTTCGCTGCTGCGGCCAACCACATCCTACTACTTTGACAACCAGTAGATGAACATAAGAAACGCGCAGACGGACGCCACGAGCGAAAGAATTATCGTGTCCATCGATTTCTTTCTTCTGATCGACGCGAGGATGTGGTTAATCTGCAGGTTCATTGAAGAAAAGTGTGAGGCACACACAGCCTAAGAGCACGATTTTCCCTTGCTCACAAGGCTATACGATGCGATACATACCGTGGGGATCCGGCTGCTGACGTTGCTTATTTTGGTAGTAATGCCACCAAACGTTGATCGCTGAGACATGAGGGCGCCCAGTGTTGCTTGAGCTTGTGATATCACAGTATCCACCTAAATATGGAAAAAGTAAGGGTTCAGAAAAAGCTTGGTCAATTCTAGATTTTGCTACAAAAAGTCAGCAAATCAACACACCTTCCGTTTTCATGGCTTACCAGCCATCTATACTAGTAGAATTTTCTAAAATTAACAAACTACTCCGTAGTTGGCGCTTGAGGAAGCTAGAGGTAGCTCAGGCTAACTAGCTATGGCAGTGGACACAGATGCGTCTATCAATTTAATAAAAATACTCTCCAACCAGCCAGCAGCCCCTTTAGCATGAAAACACATGTAATAATGCACCCCGTGATCCATATAGTTGACAGACAGCAAGCAGCAAATATACTAACTGCATGATGTTGTGCGTCGAATCCAATCTACAAATTTCAGAGGAACGGCAACTTGCAAGCTTAATAGGCCGACAAATTCTTCAAATGCTCTTTATTGTGCAGTAATAGTTCCCATGATAATATAAGACTTAGCAAAGGCAATGGATCATATTTGGGAATTCCATATTTGTAGTGCAAATCCCATTTGTAGCCTGACTGCCTGAGTGAACAAAACAGGCATGCTTTCACTGTCTTTCTACTTTCTAAGCTACTCCCTCCGTTTCTAAATATAAGACCTTTTAGAGATATCAATACAGACTACATACGGATGTATATAGACATATTTTAGAGGGTAGATTCACTCATTTTGCTCCATATGTAGTCCGTAGTGGAGTCCCTAAAAGGTCATATATTTAGGAACGGAGGGAGTACATAGGTTTGTTTTGGTGATGGGGAGGGGAGGGGAGGGGAGGAAATATGGTGGTTTCGTTCTTGAATTCTCAGTATAAGGACTGTTCTCTAGTGTCCACACTCATAGTTGTAATTACTGCTTTGTCTAGAAGGTGATTAGTGAAAAAATTAAGCACTGTTGTAGATCGTCTGTAGATAAGAATAGACTTCCTGTGCTGTTGAAATGGTCAGAACATCCTTTTTACAGGTCCAACCTGTGGCTTACTGGTCAAGGGAATAACCCTTAATTTCTCATGTCCAGACATAAGAAAATGACAGCCGAGAAAGTTACATTTAAGAAGGGACTGTCAGCTTTTAAGCCAGCAGCTTCTATTTGCAAGTTGTGGTCCAATACCTGCATCGGTTTATCTCCTCAGAGCATCTCCAATAGCTTTTATGTTAATTTGTGCTATGTTTATCCATGTTATCAACACATGGCCATCAACCAACAAGCTATCATAGAACCATTCCAATAGTGTATCGAGTTATCCAATAGAAATGAGATAATAAATAAGGTCGCTCTCTTTGCACCTTGGAGCTTGTGCAAAGGTTGTTGGTTCAAGTTCATACAACTTTTGCTCTCTCCTTTCATTTATTCTCTGCCACAATCATCCCATATCCTATGCGGCAAAATTTACCAATAACTATCATATAACCATTAAAAATGCCCTCACGCACAGCATGTGGTCTTTGATAAAAGCTGCACCTAGGTACTATTCATCTTTACAGCTTCCAACATAAGCATGCAAACAATCTCACTTTCTATGTTCCATTCCACTTATATTTCGGGTTTCAATGGGAACTAGGCCATAACTCCTGAGAACTGAACTAATGCCCTCATGCCACTATATGTTCCCACGCAACAATGACTACCAAAAAACCCATAACAGGGAGCTTTACAGGCTTAAAATGTTCATATATGTTCAATTGCAGTTTTCAGTGATGGCGTGGCGACACTGACGACTTTCCGATTAAAATAGGCCTGCACCAAGGGTCAGCTTTGAGCACTTATCTTTTTGCTTTGGTGATGGATGAGGTCACAAGAGATACAAAGAGATAACCCATGGTGTATGCTCTTTGCGGACGATGTGGTGCTAGTCAACGATAGGCGGACGGAGGTTAATAGAAAGTTAGAGCTGTGGAGACAGACTTTGGAATCGGAAGGTTAAAAAAAAAAAGAGATCCATGGGCACTAGCACCCAGGACATATTTTTATAGAAGAAGCCCACCCGGGTGAGGAACCAGAAATTCGCTCCCGACGGGATTTGAACTCTGGCCGCTGGGTGCACCATTGTGACCCTTTGCCACTAGGCTACAGCCTAGTTCTCTTGGTGGGCAACTGAGTACATGAGGTGCGGCTTCAGACTAGTAGGCACGAGGAGGAGGGAGGTTACCCTTGGTGGGCAAGTGATACCTCAGAGGGACACCTTCGATATCTGGGGTCAATGCTGCAAAAGGATGGTGATATCATTAAGATGTGATCCACTGAACCAAAGCTGGATGGATGAAGTAGCGCCAAGCTTTTGGCGTCCTTTGTGACAAGAGAATGCGACAAAAGCCAAAAGGCAGGTTCTATAGGACGGCAATTCGACCGATGTTGTATGGAGCTGAATGTTGGCCAACTAAAAGGCGACATGCCCAACAGTTAGGTGTATCAGAGATGTGCATGTTGAGATGTATATGTGGCCACACAAGAAAGGATCGGGTCCAGAATGAGGATATACATGATAGAGTTGGAGTAGCACCGACTGAAGAGAAGCTTCTCCAACATCGTTTGAGATGGTTTGGGCATATACAGTGCACGCCTCTAGAAGCGCCAATGCATAGTGGACGGTTAAAGTGTGCGGATAATGTCAAGAGAGGTCAGGGTAGACCAAACTTGACATGGGAGGAGTCTGTTAAGAGAGATCCGAAGGACTGGAATATCACCAAAGAACTAGCCATGGACAGGGGTGCGTGGAAGTTAGCTATCCACGTACCATAACCATGAGTTGGTTTTGAGACCTTATGGATTTCAACTCTAGCCTACCCCAGCTTGTTTGGGACTAAAAGGCCTTCTTGTTGTTCTTGTTCTTGTTGCGGTTTTTAATGAAAGATAGATTTCTAAACAAGCAATTTCACGAGCATGTAGGTTGAAATTCAAGAAATTTTGCTCAAACTGAAATAGATGCGCACATGCAATTATTAGCATGCACTATAATCAAGTCAAATGTAATATATGAGCCTTTGTGGAATTCCTGAACCTCATTGAGTCCAAAACATATTAATAACAAGCAAGAACAGTAAAATTGGGCAGCACATGCCATAGGAAAACCCAAAATAAAAGCGGCATGGTTCCCTTATTTTATGTGGCAGGTACCGTTCAGTAAGAAAATAAATATTTGTTAACAAATACACCAGAAAGGTGAATTTAATTCATTTGTTTGCCCTGACAGAATACAATTATCTCCTAAAAGAAAGGCGAGTGAGGCTCCTTCAAATTGAAATGCTTGAGAATTCATGTTGGTAACACAATGCAACTCCATTCATGCATGTATGATGTTATCCTGGGTTTGTTTGTATGCCTTATATGATACTCCCTCCGTCCCGAAATGTAAGACGTTTTTTGATACTATGATAGTGTCAAAAAACGTCTTATATTTTGGGACGGAGGGAGTACTATCTAATAGAGCTAGCAATAAATTGATGCAAATTTCAGAAAGCAATACAGGTGCTCCTAAAAAGCAGGACAATCCTACCTGTCCAGAATTCCTGCTGATTGCAGCTTGTTCTCTAAGAAGAGCTTGTTCTGAGTCTCCAGACTCTTCCACGTCAAACTTTGCTCTGTCAAAGTCTCTCAAGTCAAGGAGGGAAGCATGCTGTTGCTTCACTCTGAGACTAGATCGAAGCCGATAGAATTCCTGTGTTTAATTGTTGGGTTAGCAACTTTTCGGAATTATGAGAGAAGTCTAGCCGTCCTATATGCTGTGTCCAAACTTCAAAAAGTATTGCTCCACAGCAAACTTTATAATTCATGATTATTATGACTGGGGAGAAATTAATAGAAACCTTGATTTGACATTGGAGCTAGACAAACTGTAATTATGAAGAATGTGATTACTTAGTGCAAGAGGGATTTATTGGAACCTGCGTAAGGTCTTGCAAAATCTCCATATGACGAGTCAATGTATGAGATAGAACTTCCGAGCCTCCTGATGATACCCAGGTTTGCATTTGAGAATTTACTTGCTGAAGTTGCTTTAGTGATCTTTCTATATCAGTCTCGATATCATTCTCTGAACCATCTGATTTCATAGAAACCAATTTACGGTATGCAATCATTTGGTCGTCTAACTGAGCTTCCAACCTCCTCGCCTACAAGCAGAAATTGTACAGTAACAACTTTAGCCATACACACACATACATCAAATACCATCTACTCCCTCCGTTCCTAAATATAAGTCCTTTTAGAGATTCCACTAAAGACTACATACGGAGCAAAATGAGTCTCTAAAAGGCGTCTATATACATCCGAATGTAGTCTCTATAGTGAAATCTCTAAAAAGACTTATATTTCGGAACTGAGGTAGTATCAGCCTACTCATAGCTTCATGAAACCATAAGGCCATCTTCAACGCAAATCGCTTATGCAGGTGCTTAGGGAAATAAAAAAGATATCATAAAATTGAAAACAAGCATGCGACCGTTTATAGACGCTGACCCGTAGGCGCTAATAAAATCGTTCAGTGCAGCAGCGTTTTATCCCGCGGCAAAAAAGGACCAAGCGCCCGATTCAATTTCTTGCGTCGACGCCTCACCTGACGCCAGGAACCGATGACCTAACTGCCAATCGACAAGGATATCCATCCTGGCGCCTCTCTGTTAGCGCCCACGTTGGGCATGCTCTAATGCAGCAGTCGTATTCAGAAGTGACATCGTTACAGAAAATAAGTTGGCACAGCACCTTCTTATAGCCTAGCCAAGGATGGGTTCAGCCATAGACTCGTACCGTACAGTCCGAACACACTAACCGCAAGCACCTGACTCTCATGAACAAGACTAACACCACATTACATTACTAGATACTCCATAAGCACGATTACACGATCGAACCAACAAAAGCATCAGATGCAGAAGGGACAGTTTGGTAGGATCAAAACTCAAGTCAGTTGCACACTGGATTAGTGTCACATTGCTCCAAGCCCACCCATGTTAGTCAAAGAAATGGGCCGACGAGGAGCAAAGGTATACCTGCAGCACAGTTTTTAGAACATAGCCATTAGCCACTATGAAACTAGTCGTGGTGTCACGAAAACTCCACAATTTCAGAAGATGAAGGAAAACGCATTTCGCTCCACAGGCACGGACTGCGGATTCGACGAGCGAGGCGCTCCAATTTTGCGTGGGTCGTCTCTCATGAATTCAGCGGGCAGTGGGGGAGAATCGTCGGTGCGAGTACCACAGCGGCAGCGCAGCACACCCAACGCGCAGTACCGCAGGCGCCGGCCAGGGTCAGATCTCGGGCGAACGGACGCCGGCGAGAGGTTCCGGGGAGCGAGAGAGACGACGCGACACGGGGATCCGAGGGGGGTAGTCACCTGCTTGCGAAGGGCGTCCCAGGACGACGCCTCCATGGCTCCGAGCTCCTCGGCGGCGCCGTCCTAGTGATCCGCAGGGAGATCTCGGCGGGGGGCGCGGCTGGATCTCGCGCGCGCGCGGCGAGCGAATCAGTGGGAGAGGGTTGGAAGGGGGTGGGTTGCCCGGTGCGTTGGAGAGGGAGAGGGAGAAGCGTCAGGTCGGGGGCACCGTGGTGGTCAACTGGTCGGGTGAGGCTCGGTGGCACGGTGCAGCCACCAATCCGGGGGGCCCCCTAATCGAGAAAGCCACGGTAGCATAGTGCACAATTTTGCATTTTTGGTCTACCAAACATCAATTTTTTATTAAAAAAAACAACTTCTTTTTGCATGGAGCTACCAAACTACCAGGCCCCACTTGATCGCAGAATTCTAAAAACATGGAAATAGAAAGAAAAAAAATATAGGAATGAAATGCCATGTTCATCTCGATAGCAAAAAATTCTAAGAATTATAATCTTTCAAAATTTCTATGAAAATCCTTTGAATCAAAGGAGCCCGATTACATCCATCGATATGCTGTAAATAGGTACCATTGTGAGATAATAAAATTTTGTTGGTAATTATCTAAGGTGTGTTCGGTTGGTGTCAACATGATGAAATAGTTTTAGATATTGGACTCATCTTTGTGTCTGGTGTTAGAAATAAATGGGCTTGACCCATTAACAATTTCTGAAACCTCAAAGTGGCTCATGTGTAAAATAGTAAGTGGTGGCTCCAAAGTATACCTGGCCATACCTCGGGTCGGGCCGGGCTTGGTAGAGCCTAGCCCGACGAAAAACCCAGGCCGGGCCGCCCGACCCGACCATCGGGCTGTTTTTACGGGCCGAGCCCGCAGAACACGTAAAAGCCCGTCGGGCTTCGGGCCGGCCAGGCCCGACCTTCAGAAAAACGTGAAAACAACGGGCCCGAGCCCGGCCCGGCCCGGCCTTCGGGCTCAAAATCTAGACCCGAGCCCGGCAGAGGGCGTCGGGCGGTAGGGTCGGACTTTTTTGGTAGGGCGGCTTCCCATGGCCAGGTCTACTCCAAAGTTAGTCCCACCCCGAAAGTTGAGGACGTGTGAGACCACTTTATATAGTGGGCTTGTTTGCCCCGCCTGGCTCGGGCGGCGCGTGCACGCGACATGTGCGCGAATGGTCCGCCGAAATCCGGTTGGTTGCCTTGCAAGGGCGTGGTTTCCTTTTGTCATTTTATTTTTTTATGTCTTGGCACACATGTTAATTATTTATTGTTCGGTAAGCATACAACTTAGAATCCAAGTCGGTTTGAGATCATGATCGCGACATGAAACCGCCTCGGGTCCTATTATATATACTGCTACTGGCTGCGGCCAAAGACACCTCAAAAACACCTAGGCTTTGCCTCATTTCACAACTTGCACCGCCGCCATAGCCTATTCCACCCGAACTTCGGCGTGAATCGGCATGCGGGAGAGTAGGTCTCCGGAACTGTTCGTCATTGCGATCCTGCACCGGGAGACGATGAAATAGTTTTTTGGAAAGCGTTGTGGGCGACTGCTCAAGTTCGTCATCACGGTCGTTTTCCATCCAAGTCGGGCGGTGCTACTCATTGTCATCTCCATCGCCATCAGCAACTGATTTCCGCCAGCATCGTCATCGACAACGTCGCGGATTGTCGCCAACATCATCATCAACAATGTCGCTCATGCATCAGCTAATGAATAGTATGTCCATCATGATCTGTTTATTTCTACATCTGTAGATGTTTCATGTGTGATGTTGTTGTGCACGTTCTCTTGTTCATCTAGTATGCTAGACTGATGCATGTTATTTTCTCTTATGGACATAAATTATCTATTGGAATTATCATGAATTCGCCTAATATTTCAACAATCCAAAAACCTAATTGTAGACAATTTCCTGAGTTAATTATGGCTGGATTCGTTGATGCACCGAGGATGGATAAAGTTTACCGATGTGAACTTTAAAAGGTGGTAGGTGAAGTCCATGCTCTGGCTTACTACTCTGAAAGTTTTCCACGTTAGTGCTTGCATGCCAGAGGGAACTTCCGAGGAAGATCAGGGAAAGTTTCAGGAAGCCAATACTATGTTTGTGGGATGCATTCTGAGTGTTCTTGTCGGTCGTCTGTGTGATGTGTATATGCACATACAAGATGGAAAGACACTGTGGCGTGCACTAAATGCTAAATTCGGTGTGACAGATGCAGGCAGTGAACTGTACGTCATGGAGAGTTTCCACGACTACAAAATAGTGAATAACCGTTCTGTGGTTGAACAAGCTCATGAGATACAATGCATTGTGAAGGAACTGGAACTCCTTAAGTGTGTTCTACCTGATAAATTTATGGTTAGGTGCATGATTGAAAAGTTGCCTCCTTCATGGAGGATTTTCGCCACTACTCTGAAACATAAGAAATAGGAGATATCCATTGAAAATCTAATTGCATCTCTTGATGTTTAAGAGAAGCTCAGGATAGGAACACTACCGCGAAAGGAGGTGAGGTTCAGCCTATCGCCAATATGGTGCAGAGGTACCCACAAAACAAGAACAAAGGAAAGAACAAGCCTATTTTCAACAAGCCTGCCAAGACTACTACCTTCAAAAATAAGAAGCTGAACAACGCTGAGCTAGAGTGCTACGCATGTGGAAAGACCGAACACTTTTCCAAGGAATGCCTAGATCGTGCATAACGCGGAGCAAACAGGAGCTCTAAGATTGTCAACATGGCGACCTCTAGCAATAATAATGGGTATGGTAATTTACCTATTGTTCTTTAAGTATTTCAATCATCTTCTTGGTGGATTGATTCAGGTGCTAATGTTCATGTGTGTGCTGATGTCTCTTTGTTCACTTCTTATCAGGTCGCACGGGATTCTCCCGTCCTAATGGGGAATGGCTCATATGCTTCTGTTCATGGCATTGGCACGATGGATCTGAAGTTCACTTCGGGGAAAATCGTGCAGCTAAGAAACATGCAGCATGTCCCTACTATGAACAAGAATCTAGTTGGCGGCTCCCTTATATGTCAAGATGGATTTAAGGTAGTTTTAGAGTAAGAAAAAAAGTAATCGTGTCGAGATATGGACAATTTATATGCAAAGGCTATGAGTGCGAAGGCGTGTTCCACTTTTACCTTCCAGATTTTGCAACAAGTCTGTAAACCAAACTTGTGCTAGTGTTAATGATGATGCAAGTGTTTGGCACTCTCATTTATGTCACATTGTCTTGGCTATCCAATATGAGTTTAATTCTGATTTTCACCGTTGCCAAATGTTCCAAGTGCCATAGTTGTGTGCAATTGAAGCAACCTCGAAAGCCTCACATGGCTGCCGAGGAGAGAAACTTGGCACCTCTAGAACTCATAATTCTGATCTATGTGAGATGAATGGTGTGTTGACAAAAGGTGCAAAGAGATATTTCATGATGTTGATTGATCATGCAGCTAATTTTGCTATGTTTATTTGTTGAAAAACTAAAGATGAAGCTTTAGACTACTTTAAAATCTATAAAGCTGAAGTTGAAAATCAACTAGAGAAAAAGATCAAGCATCTTAGGTCGGATTGTGGTGGAGAGTATTTTCCCAAAATATTTCATGATTTTTTTGAGGAACACGGTATTATTCACGAGAGGACACCTCCCCATCCCCCCAATTAAACGGGGTTGCCGAGAGGAAAAATCGACGCTAACTGTCTTGAAGAATGCCATGTTAGACACTACTGGTTTATCTAAGGCATGGTGGGGGAGGCATTATTGACTTTGTGTTATGTCCTAAATAGAGTTCCTAACAAGAATAAAGAGAAAACCCCTTATGGGGAGTGGGTTGGGAGAAAAAAAATCACTTTCTTATTTGCGCACTTGGGGATGTTTGGCAAAGGTCAATATTCCTATCCATAACAAACGCAAACTCGGACCAAAGACAGTGGATTGTGTCTTTCTAGGTTATGCTCAACAGAGCATTGCATATAATTTTTTTTTTGTTAAATATGAATTACCTGATATGCATGTTGATACTGTAATGGAATTTCATGATGCAACATTTTTTGATAATATATTCCCTATGAAAGACATGTAAAACATTGCTATATTTTCTTTTGACATAAATCCTGAATCTAGTATGTCTAATGAGTATTTCGAGCAATCACCTGAGGAAGTCCTTGAGAAGGATACAATGAAGCTCCTATGAGGAGCAAGAGACAAAGGATTGCAAAATCCTTTGATAATGATTTCATTGTTTACCTTGTGGACGACACCCCCAAGTCTATTGTAGAGGCATGTGCATCTTCGAATGTAGATGGTTGGAAAGAAGTTGTCCATGATGAGACTGACTCAATTCTTTCTAACGGAACTTTGGACCTAAGATAGTGACCATATGGTTGTAAACATGTGGGCTATAAGTGGGTATTCAAAAAGAAGTTAAGGCCTGATGGTACTATTGACAAGTACAATGTACAACTTGTGGCCAAGGGCTACACTCAGAAATAAGGCAAAGATTACTTTAATACATATTCACCTATTGCTAGAATGACCACCATTCGGGTGCTACTTTCTCTGGCTGCCTCTTATGGTCTTATCATTTATTAAAGGGAAAACTCTGTTTTTGCCACTCTAGTTTTTAACCACTTTGCTTATGCCACTCTAGAATTTGACATTTCACTTTTGACACTCTTAGTTTTTTGACAATACATCACAATTGCCATTCCATGGCAAAAGCAACTTTAGAGTGGCAATTGTGATACATTGTCAAAATCTAAGAGTGGCAAAAGTGAAATGAAAAGTTATTGTTTTTGCCATGGAATGGCATTTGTGATGTATTGTCAAAAACTAAGAGTGGCAAAAGTGAAATGTCATATTGTAGAGTGGCATAAGCAAAATAGGCAAAAGCTAGAGTGGAAAAAATAAAGTTTTCCCTTTATTAAATGGATGTAAAGACGACTTTCCTAAATGGAGAATGGGAAGAGGAAATATATATGGATTGACTTGATGGGTTCGTGGTAAAGGGTGAAGAGAGCAAGGCATGCAAGTTTTGTATGGTCTAAAACCGGTACCCAAGCAATGGCATAAGAAGTTTGAAAGAACTCAAACTTCTGCCGGATTTATCATTAATGAAGCTGATAGGTGTGTTTACACTACAAAAAAAGACACATCCATGACATTATGGCCCGTACAAAAACTTTTTCTGTCATGGATGTGACACTTCCATGATGATAATTGTGGGAAAGACACGTATCATCATAGATGTGGTGGGCTCCTACTTATATGATAAAAAATTATGACAAAAATTGGGCTTTTCGTCCTGGCGGGCCGGAAGCGGACCCGCGTGACATTCTTTGGCTTGTCCATGATGTAAACAATTGTGGTATAAGTGAGGGCGAGATTTATTTGGGGGATTTCCCGGTTACATTGGGTAATCGGTGGGTGGTCCCGAGCAATGTAGTGTGGTTTGCGCATTTGTCTCATATACATGCGTGTGTGCGAGTCATTCGCTAACTGAACCCGAGCGAGACGTTCACTTACTGAACCTGAGCGATCGAGCTTTTGAGGATGCTCGTCACTGGAATATACAAGCCTAGTTCTATAGTGTAGGTGTCGGCGTTCTGGAAATGGGGGTCCCCAGACTTGCCTGCCTGCGGCCTGCAGCGTGGCTCACTAGCGGCCCAGTACGGCCCATCTTCATCAACCCAAGCTCAAGACCCTCGCGAGGGGCCAAGCCTCGCGGGGCGGACGACGCAAGGCCTCCTCAGGGGCGGCCTCACCAGGCAGGCTCACGAGGAGGCGGAGAGATCAAGGCAAGGGGTACCTCGCGAGGTGCTCATGACGCAAGCCATGACGATCAATACCAGGCGGGCACCAGCCTGCGCAGTGTCCTCGTTTCCTCTTTGGTGCAAAGGGGGCAAGCGCATGCACGGAGTACCGAGGCATCAAGCAAAGGTTTCCATATCGGTGCCAACAAGACCAAGACCAGCAGGTCGGCAGGACGGAGGTCACCGTGGAGCCCAAGACGGCGTCATCACCAGCGCCTTTGGCAGTCAAAGACCACCTTTAGTCAGGATAGCTTGTACTAGCTATCCCCTTTCAAAAAGGCTGTTGTTGGGTCCCTTCCCGCTCAATATTTGGAAAGAGGACCAGGGCCTCTATAAATAGAGATAGCCACCACAGTAGAGGGGGAGAATCTCATCTGAAATCAGACCGAGACCTAGCTCATCCACACACCACCACAAGAACACCTCTCGCGATGCTGTGCTTCCTCTGTACTGCTCATCATCAGCCCAAGAGGCAATCCACCACACCACACACTGGATTAGGGTATTACACCACAACGGTGGCCCGAACCAGTATAAACCTCGTGTCTCTTGTGTTGTTCATCGATCTTGCTTAGAAGCACGGCGAGGTTGTGGGCGTGTTTCGGTAGGGAGAAGATCTTCATGCGCACCCTAGAGTTTGAAGCTTAAGGGTTTTTCCAGAACCCGATATCCGACATTTGGCACGCCAGGTAGGGGTGCGCCGAAATCTTTTCTCCGCTGATCTGTGTCCCATCGCTTCGTCGCATCCATGGCAGACGCTTGCCGAGCTCGCGCCGAGCGTTGGGCTGCTCTCGCCGCCCGCGTCACCCAGACGGCTCCTATCAGCGGACCTCCTCGTCGTTCTCCGTCGCCTGCCGCCACCGGCCCGGTGGGGAATGAGCAGTAAGCATCTTCGCTGCAACCCTCAGTGCGGCGGGAAGGCCGCACCGCCACTCCGTTGCTAACCCCAACTGGTTCATCGTCTCACGCTTGTCGCACCCCCATGGACGCGTAGGCCGCATTGCTCCTGGCACATGAGCTCCTGCACTACCGCCCCATCGACGACCTCTATGAAGAATGGCTCGCTCGCATCACCGAGCTCGTCAGCGCCGCAGGGGGATCTCCCGCGCCTTCCCTCTTGCTGCCTCGCCCTCCGTCATGCATGGGAGATGCGGCTTAGGGAGCGCCTCCGCCACCTCCTCCCCAAGAAGGCGCCATGGCTCCAAGGCGCGTGGCCCCTGGACGTGACCCACCGCGTCCGGTGCCCGCGCGGCAAGAAAGGAGCTGCCAAGAAATCCCTCGACCTCAAGAAGGCGCTCACGTGCTCCCTACACCGGCACGGCAAGACCGCATCCCTGCACCAGCACGCCAAGACCCCGTGTTGCCCCTGGCGACGGAGCGCGGGAACCATCAAGAACAAGCCCCGCGTCAGCAAAAGGCTCCGGTGGCCACCGCAGGTTGCCGCGCCTTCACCCTCGAGCTGCGTAGCGTCGCCTGGCCCTGCAAGTTCAAGCCGGATCTGCCTCCTCGTTACGACGGTACCGCCGACCCCGCGGAGTTCTTGCAGCTCTACGAGCTGGGCATCGAGGCGGCTAACGGAGATGAAAAGGTCATGGTGAACTGGTTTCCCATGGCGCTCAAGGATGGTGCCCGCATCTGGCTCTTGAACCTGCCT
Organism: Aegilops speltoides; assembly: GCA_021437245.1. Classification (NCBI taxonomy): domain Eukaryota; kingdom Viridiplantae; phylum Streptophyta; class Magnoliopsida; order Poales; family Poaceae; genus Aegilops; species Aegilops speltoides. The sequence continues at coordinate 316,848,016 of CM038145.1, read as the reverse complement.
CCCGGCTCGATCTCCTCTTGGGACGAGATGCGCAGTCGTTTCATCGCCAACTTCCAGGGCACTCGCGATCGCCCTCCGGCCGCGGGTGACCTGCGCCGCTTGAAGCAGCAGCCTGGAGAGACCCTGCAGAAGTACTGAAGGAAATATGCCCTAGAGGCAATAATAAAGTTATTATTTATTTCCTTATTTCATGATAAATGTTTATTATTCATGCTAGAATTGTATTAACCGGAAACATAATACATGTGTGAATACATAGACAAACATAGTGTCACTAGTATGCCTCTACTTGACTAGCTCGTTTATCAGAGATGGTTATGTTTCCTAGCCATGGACAAAAGAGTTGTCATTTGATTAACGGGATCACATCATTAGGAGAATGATGTGATTGACTTGACCCATTCCGTTAGCTTAGCACTTGATCGTTTAGTATGTTGCTATTGCTTTCTTCATGACTTATACATGTTCTGTAACTATGAGATTATGCAACTCCGTTTACGGAGGAACACTTTGGGTACTACCAAACGTCACAACTTAACTGGGTGATTATAAAGGAGTACTACTGTGTCTCGAAGGTACATGTTGAGTTGGCATATTTGAGATTAGGTTTTGTCACTCCGATTGTCGGAGAGGTATCTCTGGGCCCTCTCGGTAATGCACATCATTATAAGCCTTGCAAGCAATGTGACCAATGAGTTGGTTACGGGATGATGCATTCTGAGCGAGTAAAGAGACTTGCGGTGGCGAGATTGAACTAGGTATTGGATACCGACGATCGAATCTCGGGCAAGTAACATACCGATGACAAAGGAACAACGTATGTTGTTATGCGGTTTGACCGATAAAGATCTTCGTAGAATATGTAGGAGCCAATATGGGCATCCGGTCCGCTATTGGTTATTGACCGAGAATAGTTCTAGGTCATGTCTACATAGTTCTCGAACCCGTAGGGTCCGCACGCTTAAGGTTTCGATGACAGTTATATTATGAGTTTATGAGTTTTGATGTACCGAAGTTTGTTCGGAGTCCCGGATATGATCACGGACATGACGAGGAGTCTCGAAATGGTCGAGACGTAAAGATTGATATATTGGACGGATATATTTGGGCACCAGAAAGGTTCCGGAAAAGTTTGGAGCTCCGGGAGGTTACCGGACCCCCCCGGGAGGTATATGGGCCTTATTGGGCCCATATAGGAGGAAGAGAGAAGGAGCAAGGGAGGTGGGCGCGCCCCCTCAAGCCCAATCCGAATTGGGGAGGGGGGCCGGCCCCCCTTTCCTTTCTCCTTCCCCCTCTCTTCCTTCCTACTACTAGTACTACTTCCTAATACTAGTACTCCTTCCTTCCCCCTCCAAATAAGATAAGGAAAGAGGAAACCTACTTGGAGTAGGTTTCCCCCCTATGGCGCCCCCTTGGGCCGGCCACCTCCTCCCTCCTCCTTTATATCACGGGGTAGGGGCACCCTAGAACACACAAGTTGATCTACGGATCGTTCCTTAGCCGTCGGTGCCCCCTCCACCATATTCCACCTCGGTCATATCGTCGCGAGCTTAGGCGAAGCCCTGCGCCGATAGAACATCATCATCGTCACCACGCCGTCGTCTTGTGGAACTCATCTCCGAGCTCTGCTGGATCGGAGGTCGGAGATCGTCATCGAGATGAGCGTGTGCTGAACTCGGAGGTGCCGTACGTTCGGTACTTGGATCGGTCGGATCGTGAAGACGTACGACTACATCAACCGCGTTGTTATAACGCTTCCGCTTACGGTCTACGAGGGTACGTGGACGGACACTCTCCCCTCTCGTTGCTATGCCATCACCATGATCTTGCATGTGCGTAGGAAATTTTTTGAAATTACTATGTTCCCCAACAAGTACATCCAGCGCTTCAACAGCGCCCGCCTCAAGATCCCCAAGGTGACGGACGAGGCCATCATCTCAGTGTTTTCTGATGGTGTCCGTGACGTCAAGATGAAGGAGGAGCTCGCCATCCACGAGGATCCGTGCACATCTCTGGAGCTGTTCAACCTGGCGACCAAGTGCGCAAGAGCTGAGGAAGGACGCCTCTTCCTCCTCGAGCTTCCAGCTGCTGACCCAGAAGAGAAGAAGGCCAAGGCCAAGGACGTGAAGCGCAAAGGAGTAGCTGTACTCGCAGCAGAACCAGACATGAAGCGCGGCAGGGACCATTCGGAGTCGTCCAAGGGCAACCGATTCTGTGCCTACTACAGCCTCTACACCCACAACACCAACGAATGCCAGGAGCTCAGGGCCGTTCGAGAAGGACACATCGGTCGACGCCCCGAGCGTAACGATCGAGGCTACGGCCGAGGTGGAGGAAGAGGCGGAGGATGATGGGACGACCGAGGCCCTCGCCAGGAGTGGTGTGACCGACCTCCTGAGGATCGCTGGCAGGACCAGCCTCGCGAGGGAGCCTGGAGGGACCAGCCTCGTGAGGATCGCCCGCAGGGCAACGCAGGCCTTCCTCCTTTGCCGCCACCGCCAAGAAGGAATGATGACCACCACCAGGACGAGGGGACTGGGGGCTTCCAGGAGCCGCGTGCTATTGCTTGTATCTTGGGCGGTGCCCAGGCCCCAGCCTCTCAGCGCATCTTCAAGCAGTTTGCTCGTGAGGTGAATGCAGTCCTTCCCAAGCTCGAGGCCACGCGCCCGCTCACATGGTCCAAGTGCACCATCACTTTCAGCTCAGTGGATCAACTCAAGTGTGCATCTACAGCTGGCGTCCTCCCAATGCTTTGTTCCACAGTCATCAGCAACATGCAAGTTACCAGGACCCTCATCAACAGCGGCGTAGGGCTCAACGTTCTGTCCGTCGAGATGTTCAACAACTTTCAAGTGCCATATGATCAAATTCAGCCTACTATGCCTTTCTTAGGAGTTACTGATGGCTCCACTACCCCGATAGGGCAGGTCCGCCTCCCTGTCACTTTCGGGCAGCGCAACAACTACCACACCGAGCTCATCAACTTCGACGTCGCCCACATTCGCCTGCCGTACAATGCCATTCTCGGGTATCCAGCCCTGGCCAAGTTCATGGCGGTGACCCACCATGTCTACAATGTCCTCAAGATGCCAGGAAGTGGCGGAATCATCACAGTCCACTGCGAAGAGAAGGATGCGGTGTGCTCCCTTGAACGCGCCTTCCAAGCTGCATCAATCGAGGACCTAGACAGCAAGGGCGAGAACCCTCCTGAGGCAGTTCCCAAGAAGAAGAAGACATCGCCTAGCTCAAGGCCTCAGGAGGTTGGCATCTCAGGGAGTGTCGCATCAGGATCCGCGCCCGTGCAAGGGACACCTCCCTCCATTGTATAGGAAGGCGAGCCCGGTGCCCTCCTCGGGCAGGGCTCGGGGGCTCTCTTCTGGAGGGCCTCAGACATTGCCAAGATCACGAGGGAGGCGCTCGGGCACCACTTGGAGGAGTGCTTCGCAGCACGTTTCCCTCAGGAAGGCATGGGGCAAGAAAGGCCCAACCCTCAGGAGTTCATCACCAAGGCCACTCAGGAGCTTCAGGAATCAAGAGTCATACGCGGCGATCGACGTATGCCTGGAGTAGCCCCCCATTCAGGCGAGAATGGTGGGTTTCGCGTCTGCATCGACTTCCCAGGGCTCAACCGAGCCGCGTCTCAAGAGCGCCTCTGGCCTTCGTGCGTGGGACATTGCGAGGGTCCGTCGCACAGCTACGTTCGCATGCCTTTCGGCCTACCGAATGCGGCTGCCACTCACCAACGCCATCTGCGAAGCATTCTGGCGGCTCAGGAGGCCAGGCATCAGGCGGTCCTGGCGGAGATGGAGATGGTCCTCGAGGAACCGCCTGGACCCCCAGAGCCTCCCGAGGCTCAGGGCTCTGGTGGCTCATGAGGATCGGCCTCTTCATCGCGCATCTTCAGCTACTCCAACACCCCTTCCCCTCTACAACGGTACCAGGTGACATCTCCCGAGTTCATTTTAGCTGGGAGCGCCCTCAGGGCTGTATCATTCCCAGGCCGCATGGGTCCGTCCCTGCGGCATGTATCCCTTTTGCTTATGTCTTTAGTTCACCTTGCTGGGGGCGCCCCTCGGGCTGCATCATCCCCAAGCCGCTCGGGCCTGACCTAGTGGCATGTATCCATTCTGCGTCTATCTAAGCTGATTTGCCTTTCATGCTTAACCTGCCTATGATTATCATCTACCGCCTACCACGGGCCTTCTCTCCCTCATGCAAATCGCTTGCGCGTTAAAAGGGGGCTCCTGAGCATCACGACTCAGGAGCTCTATTGGCTCTCCAGCCCTCACCCCCTGGCCTTGTCCACGGCATCGCGACCTGGCATACCAGCGGCGGCTGAGCTCGCTCGAGGGCCGGGACCTAAGGACGTAGAGCATTTGTATCTAACCATCTCGCAGGAACACACAGCCGCCCAAGGCTCAAGACCAGGCGCAACCCGCCTTGAGGTAGGGCCTCGTGAGTCCTGCGCTGGCTCATGAGTGCCCAGATACACCTCGTCCAGCCCTGTCGTGCAAGCCACGTGTCAGGGCGGGGTTGTACACGCCCCGGGGGCTCCTCCCAGAGGGGCCCCCTCCCACGTACCAGTGGAAGCACCATGCTCCGTGCTAGCTAACGACACTGCCGAGGAGCGGCTATGCCCGTACACATATGGAAGCGCCATGCCTCGCGCTGGTGATAAACAACTGAGGGCGGCCCACGGCCATATCAACCTCAGGGAGCCCAGAGCTCAGTGTCTGGCCTCATTGCAACACCTCCCCTCGGGAGCGTCACGCGAGGGGGCTGGACACGGGGGTTGCGCCCGGGTCATGCCCGAGCGCACGCCACCCAGCCAGGTCCCTCGGACCTGGTCGTCGCGCGCCCCTTCCCGAGCGGAGCCAAGGTACGAAGACCGTTTGAACGTCAAGGGGGACTCCTGAGCATCATGACTCAGGAGCCTAACTAGTCACACAGCCCCTCACTCCTTAGTTCCGCAAGGCTAATGGCGGTTGAGGTATGCGCGGGGCCGGGCCCTACCACGTAGAACGACAGATCTACTCCTACATTCCCTCCCTATTTGCTGTTTGGGCGTCAAGGGGGACTCCTGAGCATCGCGACTCAGGATCCTAACTTGTCACATAGCCCCTCACTCCTTGGTCCCGTCCTGGTGATCCGGTCGGGGCTAATGGCGGTTGAGGTATGCGCGGGGCCGGTCCCTGCCAACGTAGAGCACAAAGCAAATAGGAAGGAAACCGCAAAATCTCGAAGCAAATCTAGACGCAAATATTACAAACCATAATTGTCTTCACGATACCAAACGCAAGTTTAAACGCCTCCACGAGGCATAGTGCATATTGTAGGAGTTAAAACAGGAAAGAAGCCGCGAGAAGATCACCCTTGGGCAACGCCGTCATTCGCCAGGAGCCCCACCTCTGTGGTGGTGTTACCTCCATCAGCTCCACCTCCCGGAGCCACGGAATCAGCGGCACCTGCCCTGGGCAAAGTGGCAAAGGCGTGGAACTTTTCCAGCATGGCTTCCACCCGGCCCTTCACGGCTTCAGCAGCAACGAGAAAGCGCTCGTCGTCCACGGGCTCCAGCAGCTCGTCGAGGTTGGTGCCAGGGTCGCGAAGGTAGACATGGCTGAAGACGCGCGTCAGCGCCGCAGAAGAAAGGATGTGAGCTTCAGCCTCGGCCATGGGGCCGACGCTGGTCACAACTTCCTTGAGCGCCTCGACCAAGAAAGGAAGCAGTTGGGCAGGGCCGTCCTTGGCGCCAGCCAACGGCTTCTCCAGGCCACCCTCGTAGAGCGTCCTCAGCGCTTTGCGAGATCTCTCCTCAAGATCCGTGAAGGCCACGCGGTCCTCGGCCAGGACCTTCGCCTTGCCGTCCAGCTCAGCCCTCTCCGTCTTCAGCTTCTGCTCCAGCGTCCCCAGCCGACCGCGTTCAGCGGTCAGCTCAGCTTCATGGTCCCCGATGGCGTCCTCCCGAGCCTTCATCTTATCCTCCTTCGCCTGGCGGTCACAAGCCTCTCTGGCGAGCTCGTCGCACAAACCCTGCAGCTCGGCCTCCAGTGCCTTGCAACGGTCTTGGGCGATCGTGGCATCCTTTAGTGTCGCATCGCGGGCGGCTGCGGCTCGGGTGGCGGCTTGCATCTCCTCCTCAAAAGCTGTCACGGCCCAACTCAGTGCCGCTCGGACAGAGGTATCAGAATGAACCCAACCAGAGATCAGCCCCAGGTGCCCGACTACCAGGTGGGAGTTGGCGCCCTGGAGGTCTTCTCATAGCTGGCCCAGCTCGGTAAGGGCATGGTCCAAAACGGCGGAGGAGGCAGAAGAATACGGAACCAGCGATGCAGTGGGAGGAGGCGGCAGTGTGACCACAGCTCGGGAGACTGTGGGCTCGAGAGCCTGGGCACCTCGGGCGGCATCGATCGAGCCCGCACCTCCAGTCGTGAGGCGCGCGAGGCTGGCACCTGCCAGGCGCTCCTCCGAGGCCAGCGAGGCGATCGGGCAGGGAAGGTGAGTCTGCCCCAGGCGGGGCCACCGTGTCCCCCTTCTTCTTCTTCACCGCAAGCGGCAACCTAACCAAGCGATGGAGAATGTCAAGCCCCGGCAGCAAAAACAAAAACAAGACGAAGTTCGAGCACTTACTGGTCAATCGTGGCATAGGCCACCGACCTCTTGCCGAGCTTAAAGCCCAGAGCCTCTTGGTCTGGGGTTCAGCCTCGAGAGGTCTAGAGGCGGAAGAGAGCACACCAGAAGGGCTGGAGGCGGCTTCGGGCGGTGCCTGGGTAGGAGTAGCCCCTCGGGAGACCAGCCCCGTGATACGTCTCCAACGTATCTATAATTTTTTATTGTTCCATGCTATTATATTACCCCCTTTGGATGTTATGGGCTTTATTTTACACATTTATATCATTTTTGGGACTAACCTACTAACTGGAGGCCCAGCCCGTATTGCTTTTTTTGCCTATTTGATATTTGAAGAAAAGGAATATCAAGCGGAGTCCAAGCGGAATGAAACCTTCCGGGGCGTGATTTTTGGAGCGAGCGTGATCCGGAGAACTTGGAGTGCAAGTCAAGAAGATTGCGGGCGGCCGAGAGATTGGGGCGCCCCTATCTCCCCGGCCCCACCGGCGACCACCGGCGTGCTTCTTCCTCATGTATATACCTCGTGCCGAAAACATCCGGAGCCAGCGAAACACAATTTCCACCACCGTAACATACGTATCCATGAGATCCCATCTTGGAGCCTTTGTCGGCGCTTCGCCAGAGGGGGAATCGACCACAGAGGGCTTCTACATCAACACCATAGCCCCTCCGATGAGTTGTGAGTAGTTTACCACAGACCTTCGGGTCCATAGTTATTAGCTAGATGGCTTCTTCTCTCTTTTTGGATCTCAATATAATGTTCTCCCCCTCTCTTGTGGAGATCTATTCGATGTAAACTCCTTTTGTGGTGTGTTTGTCGAGATCCGATGAATTGTGGGTTTGTGATCAAGTTTATCTATGAGAAATATTTGAATCTCCTCTGAATTCTTTTATGTATGATTGAGTTATCTTTGCAAGTTTCTTCGAATTATCAGTTTGGTTTGGCCTACTAGATTGATCTTTCTTGCTGAGGGAGTCATGGACTAGGGGGTGTCCGGATAGCCGGACTATCAATATCCGCCGGACTCCAAGACTACGAAGATAGAAGATTGAAGACTCCGACTCGTGTCCGGAAGGTACTTTCCTTGGCGTGGAAGGCAAGCTTGGCGATACGGATATGTAGATCTCCTACCATTGTAACCGACTCTGTGTAACTCTAGACTCTCCGGTGTCTATATAAACCAGAGGGCCTTAGTCCGTAGGACAACATACATCTCAACAATCATACCATAGGCTAGCTTCTAGGGTTTATCCTCCATGATCTCGTGGTAGATCTACTCTTGTACTACCCATATCATCAATATTAATCAAGCAGGACGTAGAGTTTTACCTCCATCGAGAGGGCCTGAACCTGGGTAAAAACAATGTGTCCCTCGTCTCCTGTTACCATCCGCCTAGACACACAGTTCGGGACCCCCTACCCGAGATCCGCGGTTTGACACCGACATTGGTGCTTTCATTGAGAGTTCCTCGTGTGCGTCACCGATAGGCTCGATGGCATCTTCAACCATCAACGTTGTCGGGTGAGGCTTTTCTCCCGGACGGATCTTTGTATTAGGCGGCCGCGCTGCGGGCAATTCCTTGGCCATCTGGAGCGGATCGAAGCTACGCCCTGGCCGTCGGTCGATTTGGAAACAAACTTCACGGCCGATGACGCGGAGACTTGATCTTGACGGACTCGAGCCACAACCAAGCAGCGCCCGCCTTTGTGACGATGGGCATGATCTAGCTCTGCCGTCGGACGGTGCTTTGGTAACCTTTTCGGATCCGCTTGACCACTGCCGGGCCGATTGCCCATATCGAGGCGGTGGATAAACGCCGCCACAGGGGCTTCAACATCCACGGCGATGGGCGAATACCAATCTTTTCCCTGCAAAACTTCGTGATCGGCGCGGACTCCTCGCCGAACTCCGGGCCTCCAGCGCCCTACCGATTAATCCGGATTGGGCGCGGTTATAAATTCACCACCACGGACATCTTCGGCTTTTCGCCCTTGGCGATATCACTGAATTCCTGAAGCATCTCTCTGTCGGGAGGATCTTGGCGCACTATGGCGGGATGGTTGGGGTTCGACGACAAAGAAATTCAGATCCCACTCACCACCCACTTTGTAGCCACCGCCGGCGATCTAACCGACATGCTAGATTGCGACTCCGAAGACATCGGCGGAATAGCGGCGATGCGGAGGCGAACAAAAATGAGCTTATCTGACTGCAACAGGACCACCTTGTGCGCATGACATATATATGGTGGATACCACAAAGGGGAGCGATAACGAGGACCAGCGGGCCACGACAGATAACTGCTTGCCGATAAGCGACCAAAGCGGCGGCGAAAACACGCGCTAAGTCCGCCTCGGCGACAACAACGCTTGCAGAACGAGCCCGCTCTGGCGGGGCTCACAATCGGACGACGAACACGCACATAAGCAACCGTCCGAACACGGCGAGTCGGATAGTCAATCAAAGCCGGGCGAAGACAACGGTCCGGACGACCACATGTCGGACCGTCGCGGAGAATAAGAACAACCGGAAAAGACTCGGCAGACCTGCAGAAGCTGAAGAAGGAAAAGCGGAAGCTCATAACAGCGGAAGAAACATTCAAAATGAGATGGGGCAAAGTGCTCAACCTTTGCGAGATAAATGCGGCAATGGCCATCAATCAAAGAGCTACCCTAAGCATAAGTCGCTACGAATTTGACGAGGAGGTCATAGAACCCCACCGTCCAAAAATAAAGGCCGCTGGCGGATAGACGCGACAGACTGACGGGCCAAATTCGAAAGAGGCACCACACACAACTCCACCAATGAACTCGGAAGGATAGATGGTCGGCCAGGTCCATTTATGGGCCAAAGGAGAAGGCCCCAAGAAGCAAGGCAACACGCCAAGTGTCGATGACAACGGAGCACACAAATCTGAGGCGCCAAGACACCCACTATGTTTCACCGATGAGTCTTGGACCATGAATTTCCAAGCAGGTTCAAACCCATAAACATAGAGGCCTACGATGGAACAACAGACCACAGATGCGGATAGAAGATTATATACTACATATACACATGGCGGAGGAGGCGATCTCCACGCCATAAAATATATACCCTCAAGCTCAAAGGGCCAGCCGTCATTGGCTCAAAAGCCTCCCGAAAAACATTGTTGGAAGTTGGGAAGAGCTCGAGGAAGCATTGAACAAATTTTCAAGGGACTTATGTCCGTCCTCCGGATCTGAGCGATTTAAGTCATATAACTCAACAACCCGGAGAGTCGGCCAGGAAATTGCAGGAGCAGGTTTCTTACCAAAAGAACCAAATAGTCGATCGTCTGGCCGCCAAGCCTTAGCAGCTTTCAATCACAATGTCCGGACGAATGGCTCGCCAGCACCTCGGCCAAGAGAAACCGAGGACAATGTCCACACTAACAAGCCTCATGACCCGCTTTTGTGCGGGAGAGGATAGCTAGCTAGCAAGAAGCGACACCAACGACCAAGTACATCCGAGATAAGAGATGGAAAGCGGAAAATCACGGCGCGAAAAAACGGCGCTCGAATAAAGAAAAAAGCCAAAAACACGGCGATTAACGCGGATTCAAAAGCTTCATGCCCGATCATAAAACTTCGGCCCCTCAAGGATGACGATGTGGTAACCGTCTAACCTACATAAAATTCGGGTCGGATATGTCAAATCCACAGTACCCGGAAGGCCATAAATCACACCCACGAGGATTGTTGGGTTTTCAAACAGTCCGGCGATTAAGCGCCCGAACACAAGGGGCTCGGCGCGTCAGCGAAGAAGATAAACCCGCCCGGAGGCACCGAAAACAAAAACTTTCCCACAAGGGGTCAAAGCGATAAACTCACTTCATGTGAGGACACGAAAAACAAAGTCGGCACTTTCTAAAAAGAGCTTCGCACGGTCCAGCCCAGCAAACCTTAGAGATTGGATATCAAAACCAATCACTTTCGACCACCTGGATTATTCCAGAAGCGTTCGAAATGCGGGAAAGACTCCCCTGATATTGAATCCGATCATAGACGGATCACAATTCACAAACGTCCTAATGGACGGAGGCAGCGACTTAAACCTGCTATATTCAAACACAATCCGTCGGATGGGGATAGACCCTACTAAAATTCGACATAGTGGCACTTCCTTCAAAGGAGTAACGCCTGGCCCTTACGCCAAGTGCACAGGCTCAATATTACTAGAAGTCATGTTCAGATCGCCGAGCAACTTTCGACGCGAGAAACTAATTTTCCATATCGTCCCATTTAAAAGTGAATATCAAGCCTTTGTTGGGGCGGAAGGCTTTATCCGCTTCAAAGCCATACCACATTCTGCGTCTCTTACACTCAAAATGCCCGCCCCCATGGCACCATTTCAGTCTTGGGTCATTTAAAGACCCGGACTCGGATAGACGAATCCGGACTCGGCGGGCTAGGGGCTCCCTAGCCGCATACCCTTTCACAAGGGCTGCTGCGCTTCAACTAACAGCGGTTTCATATAAACCTAGCTTTAATTATTTATACTTATTCTTTTGCATATTTTTCGCACAAACTGTTTCTAAAACTAAAATGTTCCTCTCTTTCTCTGAGATGAACAACGTGCGTGCCCGTCGAGATAACGGCATAGCGGAGACACAGGTAGCAGATGTGCGGTAGGGACCCGTCGCAAGGATTCTTTTGATTAAGACCCTCGTAGACCTTTTTATTCTTGTCTCTTGTTGTTAATCTCCTTGGCTCCTTCCTATAGCCAAAGCGAACTGGCGCTTTAGCGTCGGCGCGTCGAAGACCATGCCGTGCACGGACACAAGGGGCTTAGGGCATAATTCGCCCATTATCATAAAGTCCGAACACCTTCGGGAGTGTTCGGCGTCTCAAGTTAGGCATTATATGCATCGGCTCGAATCATGTCTTTGGTCAAATGTTGGGTTTGCGGCTCACGTGTTTTGCTTGCCTTCGTTCGTATCATCCGGCTAACGCGCACCGGAGAACTCTGCGGTTGTGCCCAGTTAATTTGGCGAGCACCTCGATGAAAAGCCAAAAGCTGATCATCATGATATAGCAAGAGTCCAGTCGACCACTTGATCGACTATCGAATGTTTAGAATTCCGCTTTGATGAAGGACCGCTTCGGTCGAGCACATCGCACCGAATCCGGAGATGTGCGGTGTCATTAGGGGCTATATCGTAGCCCACCCTCGAGCTCCATTGGCTAAGTGAAAGAGATAAAGCATTATAGTCGGATTGCCTCGTTAGCTCGCTACCACCTCCTTATAACAGGACCGAGGCGTCGGATTAAGTGTGGCAACGCTATTTTGCGAACACCCGGCACCTTGTGCGAGGGGTGAAGTCAAGATCGCATCTTCGGGTTATACACAAGTATACTTAAGCGGCCGCAAGGAGAAGTTTTACTACTTGGAAGCACAAGTATAAAAATCATTCATACTATAATCATTAATTCATAAGGTACTGCGTTCATTTGAATGTTACATTCTTTGAGCACTGCGCCTCTACTTTATGAGCACCGCGCATGACTTCTCCGAAGTAGTGCTCGGCGAGGAGCGGCTTTCATCCGGACCACAGGTGGCAAAGCGGTGGCATCCATCTCCGGATAATGCACCTTCACACGGCAAGAGCCATCCAGCGCCCTCGATGCGAGCCGACCGCTTCATCTCCTTTATATGCGGCACCGCCCAAGGAATTGCTGCAATAAGCCAAAGTAGCTCGTCGCCTTGGACCTCTGTGGCGGACATGGGCCACAATGTCGATCATGGCGATCCGGACAGTCTATTCATTCGGCCCATTCGCCAACCTATCCGTCGGCGGAAGAGTGCGATCCGGCCGTGGAATTGAGACCAATACAACTCTTCGCCTCGTGATCCCCTTGGCTCGGAAGTGCTTGGCGGCATCGGCCGCTTCGCAGCCAAGTCCATATAAGGATCCTCCGAACTCCACTTTGCCGCTCAAATTGAGCATACTTGGCATCCATAAACCGGCGACGCATCGAAAAAGGCTTGCCGCCGCGATCTCTCGGCTTGGCGCAGCTCCTCCTTCATCGCCCGCATTGCGGGCGGGCATCCTTAACCTGCGGCGACCTTCTTGGTCTTCCCGCTCCGACAAGCGCTCCTTTTCAAAACCTCATTGCGGTCGGTAGCATCCTTTAATTTCTTGGCCAATTCGGCCACCTCCGCCTACTTAGGCGGTCGCGCCTTTCGTCCTTCAACTCCTCGGCGCCTTTGAGGCAGCAGCGTCACTCCGCCGGGCTTGCTCCTTAGCTAGAACAAGTTCGGCCGAAAACTCTCCACCGCAGCGGCACCATCTGTATACACAACATGTAATTTATCGGGTGGGCTTGACCCCATTAAATAAAGCAGCTGCGGAAATTTATTTACCTTGCGACTCGTCCGATCGCTGGTTGACAAAGTGCGATGTCGGCATCAACCCGTCAAGTTGTCGACTCAATTCGGCAAACTCATTAGTCCGGCTGGCCCCGGACTATCCGCCACTGTTTGAGCGGCGGTATTCATTACCTAAGATATTGAGATTTTCGATCCTCGACGCGGCTGTCGTCTTCGACAACCCACCGAGTCTCAGGGGCTACTATCTATCTGGCGCATTTTCATATGCACAACTGTTAAAAAAAACACAGGGGTGCGTTATTTTCGCATACCTCAAAACCTGCCAGCAAACTCATGGCGGCGTCATGCAATCCGCTTTCGGCGGATGAAATCCTTCAATCACCATACGCATTAATGCGGTGATCTTCGAAATGGGCGCCCTCTCAGCGGACTCTTGATTCTCGGCCGGCCTCTGCTGGGGCGAACTCTCGGCCCCTCGGACTCGGGGCGCCCTCTGTGGCGACACTTGGGCTCGCCTACCTCATCTGGCGGCGCAGCGAGCGGGGCGTATCGCTCTCCATCATCTCCGGAAGAAGGTCCCCGAGGATGAGTTCATCTGGCGGCTGCCGAGATCGAACTGCGATATGAATATTTCGGTTACCTACAGAAGCGTGAATGAAGGTGCTTTATTAATTAACTCCCTTTTTCATACTTACGGCTCGTTGGAGAGCTGGTCCTTCGGCGATGATTGCGCGTCCGGATTCTCTCCGGACGCGGACCTGATGAGATTTCTTCTCACGTTTAGGGGCTTTGGCCTCCGGATCGTCGGAGGCAGTCCTCTTCTCCCTCTGAAGGGAGGGATCCTTGGTTCCCTCCTCTTCAGTCGCCTCCTTGGGCAAAGTATTAGCTCCTTTATTTCCCCCGTCACCCCCCCTCGTGGCGCGACCTCCAACATTCGACCAGCCACGGGCTCCAGTCACGGTCTCTGGGAGGGGGCGGACACCTTATCGGCCTTGATCGCGCCACCCATTCTGTAAAGAACAAAGGGTCGAGAGGCGAACTTTTGAAAGGCATATAAATAGAGTGTCCGGCTCTGAGCTATTTACACAGTATCCGGGCGTCGCGGCTCAAGCCAGCGTCCTCGGTGAATCCGGACCGCCACCAGCGGTCAAAAAACAGCTTGTACATCTCCATGGGTGTCGCACCCATAAAATCTTTGGAGAATCTGAGGTCCCTCGGTTGAATTCCCATAGGCGGAAGGGCGGCGTTTGCGAGGTAGGAGGTGCCTTATTAGCATGACTGCATCACCTTGACCAGGTCGATCTCCCTTGTTTGGAGTTCTCGAATCCGGCCTGCGGTGAGGCACGTCCTTGGGCGGCCCCAATTGAGCCCTTGGTTGACCCACGACATCGGTTGGCGTGGAGGTCGGCGGAAGAAGCGGCGGCTTTGCTTGCGCCCCTTGGGCGATGATGTAAAACCACTCCTGCTGCCACAATCGAGTTCCTCTTGGAAGGAACCTTGAGCCACGGGCATCGACCTTCCTGCTTATAGTCGCCCGCCGCGCTCTCGCTTAGCGCCCCGATCATCTTGGCTCCACCTTAGCGTTTTCAGCCACAGGCCAAAGTGGGGATGACGCGGAGGAAGGCTTCACGAGACAATAATGAATGCGGAGATATGGAGGATGGACTCGGGCCAAGTCGTGGAAGTCCAGCCCGTAGTAGAACAGAGCCCTCTCACGAAGGGATCCGTCGGAAGCCTAATCCCGGCGGAGGTGAGATCTGGCGACATATTCGCCGGGCTTGGGGTTGGCACGGCCTGCCACAGGGCGAGCAACTTGTCTTGAAACCGTGGGCGGTGCTTGGCCTCCGCAGCTTCAATATGTCCTCCTCCGTGGCGGAGGAGGGCACCCACTGACCACGGAGGTCGGGCGAACATTGTTGTGGATCCGGCGCTCGAATCTGAAGCTCTAGGTGTTGGAGCAGGGAGGCGGAGGAAAGATTCGATCACGAGGTTGAAAGACAAGGACATGCCTTGGTTCTCTTATAAAGGGAAGAAATACCAAGGGCCGTCTCCGTGACCGTTTAGGATTCCCCTTGATAGAGGCGTGGCGGCAGGGCGGTTGGGTTACCCACGCGTATTGATGAGAATCCGGAATAAGGGGAACACGATCTACGCTGCGACGGGGCGTGCCAAGAAACCGCTTCGCTAAGCGTCTTTGAGGTGGTGCGATAATTCAAACAAGGGCTTGGTGCGGTGTGATGTCACGCCGCATAATCGTCGGCAGATTGAATCGGTGTATATGTTTTATTCTCTCTCGTTTGGAATGTGGAAATTATTTTGCGAGCGGACACTATCTTTGGTGTTCATTATCTTCTCCGGATTATTCAAGGAGGAACTTCGCCTTGCAATGCGAACATTATGCCGCCGGACTTATCGTCATTGAAGAGGCTGGTTCGAGGCTCTTGAGGAGTCTGGACTAGGGGTGTCCGGATAGCCGGACTATCAATATCCGCCGGACTCCAAGACTATGAAGATAGAAGATTGAAGACTCGGCTCGTGTCCCAAGGTACTTTCCTTGGCGTGGAAGGCAAGCTTGGCGATCTGGATATGTAGATCTCCTACCATTGTAACCGACTACTGTGTAACCCTAGCCTCTCCGGTGTCTATATAAACCGGAGGGCCTTAGTCCGTAGGACAACATACATCTCAACAATCATACCATAGGCTAGCTTCTAGGGTTTAGCCTCCTTGATCTCGTGGTAGATCTACTCTTGTACTACCCATATCATCAATATTAATCAAGCAGGACGTAGGGTTTTACCTCCATCGAGAGGGCCTAAACCTGGGTAAAAACATTGTGTCCCTCGTCTCCTGTTATCATCCGCCTAGACGCACAGTTCGGGACCCCCTACCCGAGATCCGCCGGTTTTGACACCGACACTTGCCATGGGAGAAGTGCTAAGCTTTGGGTTCAATCTTGCGGTGTCCTTTCCCAATGACAGCAGGGGCAGCAAGGCACGTATTGTATTGTTGCCATCAAGGATAAAAATATGGGGTTTATATCATATTGCATGAGTTTATCCCTCTACATCATGTCATCTTTCTTAATGCATTACTCTGTTCTTTATGAACTTAATACTCTAGATGCAGGCAGGAGTCGATCGATGTGTGGAGTAATAGTAGTAGATGCAGGCAGGAGTCGGTCTACTTGTTACGGACATGATGCCTATATACATGATCATGCCTAGATAATCTCATAATTATTCGCTTTTCTATCAATTGCTCGACAGTAATTTGTTCACCCACCGTAATACTTATGCTATCTTGAGAGAAGCCACGAGTGAAACCTATGGCCCCCGGGTCTATCTTTTATCATATAAGCTTTCAATCTACTTTTATTTGCATCTTTACTTTTTGCATCTATATTATAAAATACCAAAAATATATTTATCTTATCATACTATCTCTATCGGATCTCACTTTACAAGTGGCCGTGAAGGGATTGACAACCCCTTTATTGCGTTGGTTGCGAGTTCTTTGTTTGTTTGTGTAGGTGCATGGGACTTTTGAGGAGCCTCCTCTTTGGATTGATACCTTGGTTCTCAAAACTTAGGGAAATACTTACGCTACTATTGCTGCATCACCCTTTCCTCTTCAAGGAAAACCAACACAAGCTCAAGACGTAGCAAGAAGGATTTCTGGCGCCGTTGCCGGGGAGGTCTTCGCTCAAGTCAAGACATACCAAGTACCTGTCACAAACTCATCTCCCTCGCATTTACATTATTTGCCATTTGCCTCTCGTTTTCCTCTCCCCCACTTCACCCTTGCCGTTTTATTCGCCCTCTCTTTCCCAATCTCCTCCTCTCTTTTCGCTTGCCTTTTTCCGTTTGCTCGTGTGTTAGATCGTTTACCTTGTCTTAATGGCTAGTCCTCCTATCCTTGTTATCACTCCCGAACATGAAATTCCAATTTTAAGCAATGGGAGGGTGAAAATTTAAAAGATGCTTGGCATAGAATTTGCAATGCTCAAAATAGATCTACTAGGAAGCTTTCTACTCCCATTCTTCTTCGCAATTTTTATGTAGGCATTACTCCTTGGAATAGATGTGTTCTTGATACCGTTGCCGGAGGGGATTTCTTGAGTAGCCATACGTTTGATGCTTATAATGCTATGCTAGATTTGTTTGCCCCACCACCTCTTTTGGTTAATGGAACGGTTTTAACTTTAGAACATGTGATGCAACGACTTGATATTATTGAAAATAAAATGGCCACTATTGAGTTGATTGAAAATTTAGATAAAAAGATTCATAATCACATTACCCAATATGTATCTAGGATTAAAAAAGCTTAAAGAGAAAGAACCTATAATTAATGAAAAAATAGATCTAGATTTTGCAAGAATCGGTGACTTGAGGATATCAGTACCAACTTAGCTTCTGCATTTTCTTCCACAAAAAACACTCCAAAACCCCCTACCAAAACTGCCAAGTTTATTTATGTTCCTAAAAATAAGGGTGAATCTTCTAGTAAGGGAGACGCGGATCTCAAATCCATAAGTGTTCATCCCAATTGTCTCTCTATCATTAAGGAACCTTTTGCTACAAACAAATTTCTTGAATTTTTGCCTAAAGGTTTAATCATTGCTAAAAAGGGAGAAACCCCTAAAGATTATAAGTGCTCTGTTGAGGAATTGAGTGCCAAAGATGGTACTACTTAGATCTATCTTCGCTTTTATGCCTAGCTAGGGGCGTTAAACGATAGCGCTAGTTGGGAGGCAACCCAATTTTATTTGTGTTTTTAGTTTTTGTTTCTGTTTAGTAATAAATTTTGCATCTACCTTATGTTTATATGTGTTTTTACCTTTTAATTAGTGTTTGTGCCAAGTAGAACCTATAGGATAACCTATGATGATAGTTAATTTGATTCTGCTGAAAAACAGAAACTTTGCACGCACGAATTTAGTTTTGTTAAATCACAGAAACGCGCTTTGCGTTGATTATTTTTTCTGCTGATCAATAGACAAATTGTCCAGGACTTCCTATTTTGGTAGGAGTTTTAGAGTTCCAGAAGTTTGCGTTAATTCTGATTACTACTGATCTATTACTGTTTTGTGATTCTGTTTTTCTGTGTTGTTTGCTTATTTTGATGCATCTATGGTTAGTAAAATAGTTTATAAACCATAGAAGTTGGAATCTGATAGGTTTAACACCAAAATAAATAAAGAATGAGTTCATTGCAGTACCTTATGTGGTGGTTTTGTTTTCTTTCACTAACGAAGCTTATAAGATTTCCTGTTGAGTTTTGTGTTGTGAAGTTTTCGAGTTTTGGGTAAAGCTTTGATGGACTATGGAATAAGGAGTGGCAAGAGCCAAGCTTGGGGATGCCCATGGCACCCCAAGATATTCAAGAATAGACAAAAGCCTAAGCTTGGGGATGCCCCGGGAAGGCATCCCCTCGTTCGTCTTCGTTCATTGGTAACTTTACTTGGAGCTATATTTTTATTCGCCACATGATATGTGTTTTGCTTGGAGCGTCGTGTATTATATTAGTCTTTGCTTTTTAGTTTACCACAATCATCCTTGCTGTACACACCTTTTGGGAGAAGCCCACTTGATTAGAATTTGCTAGAATACTCTATGTGCTTCACTTATATCTTTTGAACTTGATAGTTTTTGCTCTAGTGCTTCACTTATATCTTTTAGAGCACGGCGGTGGCTTAATTTTCAAGAAATTGCTAGTCTTTCATGCTTCACTTATATTATTTTGAGAGTATTTTAGAACAGCATGGTATTTGCTATGGTTACAAATTTGGTCCTAGAATGATGAGCATCCAAGTTGGGTATAATAAAAACTATCATAGGAAGTGAATTGGATGCTATGATCAATTTGATGCTTGATAATTGTTTTGAGATATAAAGGTAGTAATGTTAGAGTCATGATAGTGGGTAATTATGAAATTGAGAAATACTTGTGTTGAAGTTGGCAAGTCACGTAGCATGCACGTATGGTAAAAGTTGTGTGACAAATTTGTTGCATGAGGTGCTCTTTTGATTGTCTTCCTTATGAGTGGAGGTCGGGATCGCGCGATGGTTAACTCCTACCAACCCTTCCCCTAGGAGCATGCGTAGTAGTACTTTGCTTCGAGGGCAAGTAGACTTTTGCAATAAGTATATGAGTTCTTTATGACTAATGTGAGTCCATGGATATACGCACACTTATCCTTCCACTTTGCTAGCCTATATTAAAACGCGTAACTTTCGCCGGTATCATGCACCTATTATTTAACTTCCTCAAAACAGCCACCATACCTACCTATTATGGCATTTCCATAGCCATTCCGAGATATGTTGCCATGCAACTTTCCACCGTTCTGTTTATTATGACACGTTCCATCATTGTCATATTGCTCTTTGCATGATCATGTAGTTGACATCGTATTTATGGCAAGGCCACCTTCATAATTTTCATACATGTCGCTCTTGATTCATTGCATATCCGATACTCATGGAGGATTCATATAGAGTCATATCTTGTTCTAGCTTTGAGTTGTAATTCTTGAGTTGTAAATCAATAAAAGTGTGATGATCTTCATTATTAGAGCATTGTCTCAATGAGGAAAGGATGATGAAGACTATGATTCCCCCACAAGTTGGGATGAGACTTCGGACTTTACAAAAAAGGAAAAAAAGAGAAAGACCAAAAATAAAAAAAGGGGGAAGGCCAAAAGAAAAAAAAAGAAAAAAAGAAAAAAAATTTAGAGAAAAAGAGAGAAGGGACAATGCTACTATCTCTTTTTCCACACTTGTGCTTCAAAGTAGCACCACAATCTTCATGATAGAGAGTCTCCTATGTTGTCACTTTCATATACTATGTGGGAATTTTTCATTATAGAACTTGGCTTGTATATTCCAATGATGGGCTTCCTCAAAATGCCCTAGGTCTTCGTGAGCAAGCAAGCTGGATGCACACCCACTTAGTTTCTTTTGTTGAGCTTTCATGTATTTATAGCTCTAGTGCATCCGTTGCATGGCAATCCCTACTCACTCACATTGATATCTATTGATGGGCATCTCCATAGCCCGTTGATACGCCTAGTTGATGTGAGACTATCTTCTCCCTCTTTTTGTCCTCACAACCACCACCTTATACCACCATAGTGGTATGTCCATGGCTTGCGCTCATGTATTGCGTAAGAGTTGAAAAAGCTGAAGCGCGTTAAAAAGTATGAACCAATTGCTTGGCTGAAACCGGGGTTGTGCATGATGGGAGTATTTTGTGTAATGAAAATGAAGCATGGCGTAACTATATGATTTTCTAGGGATAAGCTTTCTTTGGCTATGCTATTTTGATAGGGCATGATTATTTGTTAGTATGCTTCGAAGCATTATTATTTTTTATGTTTTATAAGCTTTTATCTTGAATCGTTTGGATATGAACATTCATGCCACACTAAAGAAAATTACATTGAGAATTATGCTAGGTAGCATTCCACATCAAAAATTCTGTTTTTATCATTTACCTACTCGAGGACGAGCAGGAATTAAGCTTGGGGATGCTTGATACGTCTCCAACGTATCTATAATTTTTTATTGTTCCATGCTATTATATTACCCCTTTTGGATGTTTATGGACTTTATTTTACACATTTATATCATTTTTGGGACTAACCTACTAACCGGAGGCCCAACCCGTATTGTTGTTTTTTTGCCTATTTCAGTATTTTGAAGAAAAGGAATATCAAACGGAATGAAATTGAGGGAGTCCTGGACTAGGGGGTGTCCGGATGGCCGGACTATCATCATCGGCCGGACTCCAAGACTATGAAGATACAAGATTGAAGACTTTGTCCCGTGTCCGGATGGGGCTTTCCTTGGCGTGGAAGGCAAGCTTGGCAATACGGATATGTAGATCTCCTACCATTGTAACCGACTCTGTGTAACCCTAGCCCTCTCCGGTGTCTATATAAACCGGAGGGTTTTAGTCCGTAGGACAACAATCACAACAACAATCATACCATAGGCTAGCTTCTAGGGTTTAGCCTCCTTGATCTCGTGGTAGATCCACTCTTGTACTACCCATATCATCAATATCAATCAAGCAGGAGTAGGGTTTTACCTCCATCAAGAGGGACCGAACCTGGGTAAAAACATCGTGTCCCTGGTCTCTTGTTACCATCCGCCTAGACGCACATTTCGGGACCGCCTACCCGAGATCCGCTGGTTTTGACACCGACATTGGTGCTTTCATTGAGAGTTCCTCTGTGCCGTCATGATCAGGAAGGATGTCTCTTCCCGTCTTTAAGGACGGTACCATTGTCAAAGGAGCTTTGGCCGCCGGCCAAACTATCCGGCTAGGTGGTTTTCTTATGACCGCCTGTTCGGCCGCCACTTCGACGATGACCTCTCGGGTCATCAAAAGCGATCTTCATGTCAACTCGGAATTCACCGAGCAGTTGGATCCGATTGAGCTCTTTTCTGTAAACGAGCTCTTGGATCGCATCGCCGCCCTGGGGGTCTCTACAGACTACGATCAGATTGGGCTTAAAACCGATCTGAGAGAGATTAACTCCCGGGTTACCCACCGTTGCGGTGGTAGAGGAACAACGGCGACTCCTCCTCTCAGATTAAAGACCGAGTTATGTCCGGACTCTGATCCTCCATGCGGATTCCCGCGGAGGATGACATCAATCAATCTTGAACCTAAAGTCGAGCGGCAGACCCGGACTCGTTGGACAACGTCCGGCAATCCAAGCTTCAAATTCGAAACTTTTGGCCCTTGAGCCTTAAGTTGGGCGGGGTTAGGACTCAATTCCACCCACCCACCCAAACATATGTGATCTATCTCAAATCCGGCAAGAGCCCGCTGAAACAATACATCATTCTTGGGCGATTCCTCCCGGTTATGGGCGGGATAAAGGATCGCGTGAGAAAAAGCGCAATTTCGATTTTTACGCAACAATTGCACGGACAAGGGAATCTTGAACGCCGTAAGTCGTCGCGAAATTACACGCTTCGCCGACCTGGCGTCCATAGTACGAAAGTACTGTGCGATGGAGAGTGTCCGGAAAACCAAAACTAAGTTTTGGGACAATCCGTCTCCGAACACAACCCTAGTCCGAAACAAAAGGGTGCATCATGCTCAGGCACCCAGGACAAAAACCAAAAAGCAAAAACCCCATAAAGGGCACGGAGCCGTACTGGAGGGATGGCTCAGCGGACCCTATAAAATTCATAGTACAGAGGGCGCCACTCCAACACATAGCCTTCAAGCATGTTGGATACAACGGCAGGTGGCCAAAAGTGGCGAAGGGCTTCTAGCCCCAGAGAACCACCCCAACAGTACCAGTATGGTATTAACAGTCTTCGAGACTTTCGCATCAAATAATATCGCAACGAACAATCCGCAACCTTGCGAAGTCTACCAAGTAGCAACAACAAATCCATGGGCGACACGGCTATCACCTTCAACGCCACGACGAACCTAAATTCGAACAGCCCGAGCACCACCCGCATTGGTCCTCGGTCCAATAGTGGGCGGCTTTCGTCTTACCAAGGTACTCATGGATGGCGGCGGTGATTGAACCTCATCTACGAGAAACCCTTGAAAAATGGAAACAGATGGAGCCGCATTGGCGAAGCAGCACAACCTTTAGAGGAATAATCCCTAGTCGGGAAGCATGCTGCGGGAAAAATCACACTTGATGTGGTGTTAAACTCGTCGGACAATTCTGGTCCGAGAGGTCACGTTCCCAAGTGGCCCGTTCAGCGCGGATATCACGCTTTATTAGGGCGAGAGGCATTTACAATTTTCCAAGCCATACCCCATTACGGGTACATGAAGCTTAAAATGCCGGGCCCAATGGAACCATCACCCTTGCGATGATCCGGACATAGCACTCATACGAAAACAAAACGGCCGCACTAGCCCTAGAGGCACTATCCAAGCCCTAGCGGCAGAAGAACTCAACTGCGCTGCGCTCTCGGTGAAACGGGGATGATGTGATACTTGATAAAAGATCCAAGTCCACCTCTTTTAAACCAGCGGACGAAATAGTCAAATTGCAGGTCCATCCGACGGACCCCACAAAGACAGCCTCCATTGGGGCGCAGTTAAACCACGATGTAGACGCGCGACTACGAGAATTCGCCGGAGGTGGGACATCTTTGCTGCACCCTTCAGATATGCGGGAATCCCACGAATTAGCGAACACAGCCTAAACATCCTAAAAGTTCAAGCCGATCAAACAGCACTTGGCGATTTTCGAACCCAAAAGACATGCAATGGGAGAGGAGCTAGCCAAACTATTGGAAGCCGGATTCATCGAGACATCAAACACCGGATGGCTAGCAAACACGGTAATGGTACCAAAAAGGACAAATCCGGCGCTTTGTGTGTCGATTTTAAAGACCTTAACAAGGCCTGTCCAAAGTATCCTTTCCCCTCCCACATCATCGATGCTACCGCGGTTCACGATTCATTGTGTTTCCTCGGCGCATACTCGGCTACCATCAAATCAAGATGGCGGAGGCGAGACCAAGCATAGCGGCATTCATTACTCCATCTGAGACCATTACTTCAACACAATGCCCTTCGGACTCAAAAACACCGGCGCAACATATCGGTATGATTTGGACATGTCGGCTACCCAGATCGGCAAAGCGGTGGAGGCATCGTGAGCGGCGTGGTCGTCAAGACCAAACATGTCGAAACTCTAGTAGGCGACTTGAGGCTCACGTTCGACAACCTCCGAGCATATGACATTAAGCAACCCGAAAAATGCATTTGGCGTACCAGCCGAAAGCTCACGGGCTTCATTGTATCCGGTAGAGGAATTAAGCAAACCCAGCCAAGATCCGAGCTCATCACGGTGGATATCCCAAAAGCGTCAAACAAATACAAAATTTGACGGATCGTGGCGGCTCTAAGCCGCTTCATCTCCGTTTGGGAGAAAAGGCATTGCCCTCTATCTCCTCCTTAGGCGCCGAACACTTGAGTGGGCGGATCTGCCATGGCCGGACTCGAAGAAATAAAGGCCATATTGGCAACTAATCTGGTCCTGGCCGCGCCCAATTTGGGCAAACCAATGTTGTTATATATCGCGGCAACACATCAAGTTGTAAGCGCGGTGCTCGTCGTCGAACGAGAAACAGAAGGGCATAAATTCCCTCTTCAAAAACCAGTGTACTACGTATCCACTGTTTTAACTCCATGCAAGTCCCGGTACCCGCATTATCAAAAGATAGCATACGCGGTGTTCATGGCATCCCGGAAGCTGTGACACTACTTTCAAGAGTGTTCGATAACAGTGGCCTCGAAGTACCCCTCAACGACATCATAAACAACCGCGACGCGACGAGCAGGATTGCAAAATGGGCCATCGAGCTCTTTGTAACGCCCCGGACCCGATGCGCCAGGTGTGCGCCAGTCTTTCGCCGTCTTTGCCATGTCATGTGCTTGCGTGTTGCACTTTGCCATGTCATCATTTGCATTTTATCATGTCATCATGTGCATCTCATTTTTGCATACGTGTTTGTCTCATGCATCCGAGCATTTTCCCCGTTGTCCGTTTTGCAATCCGGCACTCCTATGTCCTCCGGCGTCTCCCTCTTCTCTCTTCTCTTGTGCGGGTATTAAACTTTCTCGGAATGGCCCGAGGTTTGCCATGACCTTGGTATAGCACCGTGAACCGCTGTCAAGTTTCGTGCCATTTGGAGGTCGTTTGGTACTCCAACGGTTAACCGGGTAACCGCAGAGGCCTCTTTTGTTGCAGCCCAACACCCCTTCCAAAGTGGCCCAAAACCCACCAAACTCCCCTCCATGCTCTCGGTCGTTCGATCACGATCGCGTGGCCGAAAACCGCTCCTCATTTGGACTCTCCTAGCTCCCTCTACCTATAAATATAGCCCCTCCCTCGAAATTCACGGATGATCCCCCCCAAACCCTAGTCTTCTTCCCATTGCGCCGCCGGACATTTTCCCTACCGACGGCCGGACATGTCCGCTCCGTCCGCGCCGCCGCCCCGGACCAGTGGCGCGCTGCCACGTGTCCCGCGCCGTCCGCGCGCCGCCCGCCTCATGGCCGACTCCGCGACCCGTCCCGCGCCTCGTCCTGCGCCCGTCTGGATCGGGGCTTCGTCGCTCCGCCGGATCGGTCAGACCCGCCGCGCGCCGGTCGCGCCCGCCCGCCGCCGCCCGCGATGCTCCGCCCGGCGCCAGCGCCGCCGCGATTGCCGCTTCCCTGCGCCCCCGTGCCCGCCGCTGCCTCCGTTCCTCTCCTCCATGCGGCGAATCGCTTTCGCCCGCGCCCGGCCGGAGCTCCGCCGTCGCCCGTCTGGTCGAGCCGCCGTCCTCGTCCGGATCCGGCGGCTCCACCTCGACCCTTGCCGTTCCGGCCACCGAGTCCCAGCTCGTGAGGCTTCTCCTCCCAGCGCGCCCGCCTCCTCGCTTTCGGGTGGGCGGACCCAGCGCCCGTGGGCCCGGCCCAGCCAGCGGCACTGCCGAGCCCATCCCAAGCCAGCCCAGCACGCCTGCCCGGCTCGCCGCCTCTGGGCCTCCAGCCTCGGCGCCCTCTCCTCCAGCCGGGCCTTGGCCCATGGTGAGCCACCCAAGCCCAGCTCCCAGCAGATTTCGGCCCGATCTGTTTTTTGAGATCTATGATTTTAGCTATTATCCGAGAGATTCGATTTCTGAAAAAACCCTCAAAGTTCGTGCATATAATAACTCCACAACCATGCATCATATGTAAATAATTTATATATGTAAAATGACTAGTTTTTCATCTAGTTTCATAATATGCCATTTTCATCCATGTTTAAAATGTTTAAAAATGTTGTTTGATTAAATTTGCTCAAATGCCATGGTAAAATGATTTAATTCATAACTATTTAACCGTAGCTCCGATTTTAATAAACTTTATATGTAAATGGGGTAGAATTTTGCCTAGTTTAACATGGTGCACTCATCTTGCATGTTTAATAACTCTAAAATATGGTTTAGGACAGAACAGTACCAAACCTAATATATGCATATGAGGAGTTTACGGACTTGTTGTTTGTTATTCCCGGCCTCATTTAAACTTGCCTAGGTAGGTAGTTTTGTTATGCTTCACCCCTTGCCATGTTAATCAACATTTAACATTGTTGGGTACATAACGAGAGAGAACTAAATAAGCCATGTGGTGTTTTCTTCAATATGCAACTCGTTGCATATTGAGCTCCACTTAATTTGTAGGATTGTTTGTGCACTTTGCCTTGACATGCATATTTAAACGGACATGCATCATACTTGGTTGTGCACCATGCCATGCTTATGCTGTTGGTTTACTATGTTGTTTGCTTCTTTCGGGTTGCCTCTCTCGTTAACCGGTTTCGTTAGGAGTTGCGAGATCCGTTCGACTTCGTCTGTTTGTCTTCTTCATGGACTCGTTCTTCTTCCTTGCGGGATTTCGGGCAAGATGACCGCTTCTACGGATCTCATTACTATCATTGCTATGCTAGTTGCCTCGATCTTTCGCTATCTTTGCGCTACCTATTACTGTTTGTCCAGCCATCCCATATTGCCATGAACCTCTAACCTTTGACACCTTTCCTATGCAAACCGTTGTTTGGCTATGTTACCGCTTTTGCTCAGCCCTCTTATAGCGTTGCTAGTTGCGGTGAAGTTGAAGATTTCTCCATGGTGGACAGGGTTTATGTTGGGATATCACAATATCTCTTATATTATTAATGCATCTATATACTTGGTAAAGGGTGGAAGGCTCGGCCTTATGCAGTGTTTTGTTCCACTCTTGCCGCCCTAGTTTCCGTCATACCGGTGTTATGTTCCCGGATTTTGCGTTCCTTCTGCGATCGGGTGATTTATAGGACCCCCGACGGTTCGCTTTGAATAAAACTTGTCCAAAAAGGCCCAACATTGCCTTTTACCATTTGCCTCACCACCACCTACTTTTTCCCTTGGGAGTCGCTCTCTCGAGGTCATCTTTTATAGCCCCGGGCGGTGCTTGTCTAGCGTTGGTCCAAACTAGAGCACCGTCTTGGGACCATCCCTTAGCAACTTGGGTTACGTCGGTTCTGTCGCTTCGCTTATCCGGTGTTGCCACGAGAACGAGATATGTGCAGCTCCTATCGGGATTGTCGGTGCATCGGGCGGCTTTGCTGGTCTTGTTTTACCATTGTCGAAATGTCTTGATGTCCGGGATTCCGAGACTGATCGGGTCTTCTGGGTGAAGGTCTATTCCTTCGATGATCGCGAGAGCTTGTCATGGGCTAAGTTGGGACACCCTGCGGTATAAACTTTCGAGAGCCGTGCCCGCGGTTATGTGGCGAGATGGGAATTTGTTAATGTCGGTTGTAGACAACTTGACACTTGATCCGAATTAAAACGCATCAGCAGAGTGTGTAGTCGTGATGGTCTCTTCTCGTGAGTCAGAAAGTGAACACGGTTTACGGGTTATGTTTGGCGTAAGTAGGTGTTCAGGATCACCTCTTGATCATTGCTAGCTTCACGACTGTTCGCTTGTTCTCTTCTCGCTCTTCTTTGCGTATGTTAGCCACCATATTATGCTTAGTCGCTGCTGCAGACTCACCACTTTACCCCTTCCTTACCAATTAAGCTTTGCTAGTCTTGATACCCATGGTAATGGGATTGCTTTGAGTCCTCGTGGCTCACGGATACTTCAAAACCAGTTTGCGGTGACTTTGTTGCGGCGGGGGCGCCACCAAGCTCAAGGAGGAGCTTGATGAAGATCTTGCCCTTTGTGTTGTTTCGTTCTAGTTGATCGATGAGTGGAGCCCGGTTGGGGTCGATCGGGACCATTTATCGCATTTGGGGTTCTTCTTTTATTTTGGTTCCGTAGTCGGACCGTGATTGTATATGGTTGATGTAATGCTTTATTCATGTAATTGTGTGAAGTGGCGATTGTAAGCCAACTATGTATCTCTTTCCCTTATGTATTACATGGGTTGTGTGAAGATTACCTCACTTGCGACATTGCTTTCAATGCGGTTATGCCTCTAAGTCGTGCTTCGACACGTGGGAGATATAGCCGCATCGAGGGCGTTACAAGTTGGTATCAGAGCCATCCCCGACCTTAGGAGCCCCCACTTTGCTGATCGTTTTTAGTGGCGAGTTGTGTCTAGAAAAATGTTTTGAGTCATTTAGGATTATATATATCGAGAGTTTAGGAATTCTTTTACTCCCGGTCCTTGACCTTACGGTGAGGTATCTGACGTAGAGTTTTGACTCTTCTCTTCTCAAATTTCACTAAATTTTTTTTAGGATCACGCGGGTATCTTGGAATCGTTCGATATTCTTATGATGACAACATTGTCTTGGTTGCCTCGACATTTAGGGGTTGTGGCGGTGTCCGGGAGTTGAGCTCAGGGTGTCGTCGTCATAATTTTATCGTTGCGATTCGGAATACACGAGTTTAATACGCCGACATCGAAAATCTCTTTTATGCGATTGTTGGTGAGATAACCCCTAACCCGATCTTGAGGTGAGTGCGGAGTATTGCCATGACTTGTATAACGGATGCTTTTGAAGGTTGAGGTAGACGATTTCGAAGGTTTCTTGGTTATGTGTTGACGGATGGATACAAGCTGGATGTAGGGATTGTTAGTTTGGGTGATATATATTGCTCCCTGTATCCCCAACACAGTTGCATAACCGAAAAGTTTGGGAGTTTCATAGGTGGGAATTCAAGTAGCTCCTAGAATATCTTTCGGCGGATGTATGATATGAAATTGGGGTTCGGCGTCTAGTGGTCCGCCTATTCACGGTTGGTTTCTGATGGTCTCGTTGTGTCTTAAAGAGTCCTTGGCTATGCCGACTGGGGGCTTCGTATGTCATGTGCCTTGCCTTGTACATGATGGTGCTTGTCGATTGAGCCGTGTAGGCCCCACCACGAAAACTTCGGACGAAATCTCTATCATATGTTTGTTCCGGCTTATTCTGCAAGCCAATCCTTTGTTTTGTGTTATTTGTGGTATTCGAGTTGCTTCAATGCCAAGTGTTGATTCCATACCTTTCCGAAATGGTGTTCTCATACTCCGATGTAAATACCAATCCTTCTCGACAATCGAGATTGTCATGTCTATTCTTTCCAACCGGTGTGCTTCTCTTCAAGTGGATCCCATCATTCTCCCCATCCGTGAGATCAATTCTAAGTTTTCTCAACGGTGTTTGTTTCGTTCATCCCAAGTTGTCTTTGTTTTTCCCCACCCTCCCACCCTTTTTCTTTAAGGACACAGATTTCTTAATCAAGTATCCATTTATTCATGTGAAGTCTCTTCATTCTTTTCTTTCAATGTTCTTATCCGGTGATTTCCCATGAAGATGCTCAACAGTTTCAAGTTCATCATCCTTCATTGTTGTTTCTTCTCCGGTGGATCCTATTCAAGTTTTTAATATTCATCATATCCCTTTCCTCGTTCCAAATGCTTTTTCATACCGGTGCACCTCATTATCATTCTACTTCTCGCTATTTGTTATTCCGGAGTGCTCAATATATCTCGAAGATTCGTGTTTCCACTCCACTTTCGTTTAAGCTCTTTCGAGATTCGTATCTCATTCAAGTCATTTAATTCAACCGGTGCAACCTCCCTTTCAAGCAATTGTTCAACGGTGATTTCTTTTGAGTGGGCCCTAACCCACAGGTCTTTTCCCAGGATCTTACCTGACTCTTCTATTTTCCCAGAGCTATCCTAAATTCTTCTCCAAGTTTGACGTAAGAATGAGTTGTCATCAGTCAAATGCTTTTCTCCAAGATATTTCAATTTTTTTTTCAATAGTTGGCTCAACCTCTTCACTTTTGATTCTTCCGGTGTGCCTCAATAATTCTTGGTGGTGTTTCTCGTTGTCATTCTCGGATTTTGAAGACCGAAGAAGGATTTCTCTTTAATCTTGCTCCATTCTCTTCAAGATTTATGGTCCTAGCTTGATGCCATCCTCTCATAATTGCTTTCGATTGTGAGAATTCTTTTCTTACCATCCGGAGCATTTCATGAGTTGTTTCCATTTCTTTCCTCCGAAGATCATCATGTCATAATTCGTCATTCTCAGCGTGTAGCTATCATTCTCCAAATCTTACCGGCGCATCGTTCAAATACCCTCTAATCAGTTCATGATCTCTTCGTTCTCATGTATCTAAATCCCCTCAAGTATCTTCATTCATTTTCTATTCTTCCGGTGAATTGTGCCTTTGCTACGTTCATTTTCAATTCTTCACGATGGTTCGTTCAAGATTTCACTTCCTTTGTTATCATATCAATTCATTCGTTGTTTCCAAATCCCACCGGTGGTTCCATCAATACCTCCTCAAGTTTACGCCTTATCTCTTTTAATCCTTTCAATGAGAATAAGTAGTATGCCAAATCCGTTGCTTGTCATCAATTTAATTAGATGAAGGATAAGCATACAATAAATCTTATTCTTATTTCCTCGAGGTGATTCAATTCCTTTCTTCCGGAGATTGTTCATGATGAAGTAATTCTCAGTTCTAGTGTTTCATCTTTTCTTTACCGGAGTTCTTCATGGAGTCTCTACATGGTGGTTCATCAAGGATTCTTTTCATTCTTCAATTGTTCTTTAAGATTTCTCTCGGAGTTAAGATCCGCCAAGCTATACTCTAAAATAAACATGATGCTCAACACATGTTTTGTTTTCAGGAGTTCTAGCATTCGTCATCTTGCATTCCAAAGTGCAATTCTTTCTACCTTATCTTTTGAGGTGGTGTTATGTCACTCTTGACAATTTCATTCATGTTTCATGATTCATATTGTTGTCAAGAATGAGATATTTTAAATCCATCAATCTCTTCGTTGGAGTTGTCTTGGTAAAGTTTTCACCTAAAGCCTTCCCTAAGGAATGCTGCTATTTGTGATGCTTATCAATGATCCAAGTTTTCTCCTGTCCTCTCGACGAAAGAAGCTTTCATCTCTTTGGTGCTCTCAATCAAATCAATGGTTTGCATTAGTGGCCGGTTGTCACCTCATAGTCTCGAGATGTTTTCCATAAGCCCACTACAAACTTATTCTTTTCGTTGTTGGTTTACCAACAATTCCGTTCTAACCTTCTTGGAAGGATGCTTTCCAAGTTCATTTGTGGTAGAAGTTGGATTTTTCCTCTCCGTTCTTTCATTCCAACGGTCTAACTTCTATTCTTTCGTTACGGAGGCATTGTGATGTTTTGCTCTCTTCACTCATCATCTCGAATTGTGAGGATCATATTCTTTTCGTGCTTATCCATTTAACCGGAGTGATTTGAATTTTATCTTATCCATTAAGCTCTTTTTCCATGTCTTTGCAACCTTCAAGTCCTCGTAATACTCCTTGTTCCTCTTTTCTACCGGATTGGTTGCAATCTCATTCATCTCTGTAGTACTCTTTCTTTTAAATTGCTCAACCTCTCAAGGTTCGTGGTTTCACTCGTTCGTCAAAGAAGCAACTTAGTTTTACCTCTTTTCTTCCTCTTCCGTTTTTCCTCCGGTGCCATCCTAGATCTCGGGACGAGATCCTCTCATAGTGGTGGAGTGTTGTAACGCCCCGGACCCGATGCGCCAGGTGTGCGCCAGTCTTTCGCCGTCTTTGCCATGTCATGTGCTTGCGTGTTGCACTTTGCCATGTCATCATTTGCATTTTATCATGTCATCATGTGCATCTCATTTTTGCATACGTGTTCGTCTCATGCATCCGAGCATTTTCCCCGTTGTCCGTTTTGCAATCCGGCACTCCTATGTCCTCCGGCGTCTCCCTCTTCTCTCTTCTCTTGTGCGGGTATTAAACTTTCTCGGAATGGCCCGAGGTTTGCCAAGCGGCCTTGGTATAGCACCGTGAACCGCTTTGTCAAGTTTAAATGCCATTTGGAGGTCGTTTGGTACTCAGCAGTTAACAAGGTAACCGAGAGGCCTCTTTGTTGCAGCCCAACACCCCTTCCAAAGTGGCCCAAAACCCACCAAACTCCCTCCATGCTCTCGGTCGTTCGATCACGATCGCGTGGCAGCTCGCTCCTCATTTGGACTCTCCTAGCTCCCTCTACCTATAAATATAGCCCCTCCCGAAATTCACGGATGATCCCCCAAACCCTAGTCTTCTTCCCATTGCGCCACGGACATTTTCCCTACCGGCGGCGGACATATCGCTCCGTCCGCGCCGCCGCCCGGACCATGGCGCGCTGCCGTGTCCCGCGCCGTCCGCGCGCCGCCGCCCAGCGACCCGACTCCGCGACCCGTCCCGCGCCTCGTCCTGCGCCGTCTGGATCGGAGCTCGTCGCTCCGCCGGATCGGTCGAACCGCCGCCGCCGAGTCGCGCCCGCCCGCCGCCGCCGCGATGCTCCGCCCGCCCGGCGCCGCGCCGCCATGATTGCCGCTTCCCTGCGCCGCCGTGCCCGCCGCTGCCTCCGTTCCTCTCCTCCGCGGCGAATCGCTTCGCCCGCGCCAGCCGAGCTCGCCGTCGCCGATCTGGTCGAGCCGCCGTCCTCGTCCGGATCCGGCGGCTCCACCTCGACCCTTGCCGTTCCGCCCACCGAGTCCCAGCTCGGCGAGGCTTCTCCTCCCAGCGACGCCCGCCTCCTCGCTTTCGGGTGGGCGGACCCAGCGCCCGTGGACCCGGCCCGGCCAGCGGCTGCCAGCCCATCCCAAGCCAGCGCCGGCCTGCCCAGCTCCTTCGCCTCCTGGGCCTCCAGCCTCCCAGCGCCCTCTCCTCCAGCCGGGCCTTGGCCCATGGTGAGCCACCCCAAGCCCAGCTCCCCAGCAGATTTCGGCCCGATCTGTTTTTTTTACAGATCTATGATTTTAGCTATTATCCAGAGATTCCAGTTTTACAGAAAAACCCTCAAAGTTCGTGCATATAATAACTCCACAACCATGCATCATATGTAAATAATTTATATATGTAAAATGACTAGTTTTTCATCTAGTTTCATAATATGCCATTTTCATCCATGTTTAAAATGTTTAAAAATGTTGTTTGATTAAATTTGCTCAAATGCCATGGTAAAATGATTTAATTCATAACTATTTAACCGTAGCTCCGATTTTAATAAACTTTATATGTAAATGGGGTAGAATTTTGCCTAGTTTAACATGGTGCACTCATCTTGCATGTTTAATAACTCTAAAATATGGTTTAGGACAGAACAGTACCAAACCTAATATATGCATATGAGGAGTTTAGGACTTGTTGTTTGTTATTCGGCCTCATTTAAACTTGCCTAGGTAGGTAGTTTTGTTATGCTTCACCCTTGCCATGTTAATCAACATTTAACATTGTTGGGTACATAACGAGAGAACTAAATAAGCCATGTGGTGTTTTCTTCAATATGCAACTTCGTTGCATATTGAGCTCCACTAATTTGTAGGATTGTTTGTGCACTTTGCCTTGACATGCATATTTAAACGGACATGCATCATACTTGGTTGTGCATCATGACATGCTTATGCTGTTGGTTTACTATGTTGTTTGCTTCTTTCGGGTTGCCTCTCTCGTTAGCCGGTTTAGTTCGGAGTTGCGAGATCCGTTCGACTTCGTCTGTTTGTCTTCTTCATGGACTCGTTCTTCTTCCTTGCGGGATTTCGGGCAAGATGACCTTCTACTGGATCTCATTACTATCATTGCTATGCTAGTTGCCTCGATCTTTCGCTATCTTTGCGCTACCTATTACTGTTTGTCCAGCCATCCCATATTGCCATGAACCTCTAACCTTTGACACCTTTCCTATGCAAACCGTTGTTTGGCTATGTTACCGCTTTTGCTCAGCCCTCTTATAGCGTTGCTAGTTGCGGTGAAGTTGAAGATTTCTCCATGGTGGGCAGGGTTTATGTTGGGATATCACAATATCTCTTATATTATTAATGCATCTATATACTTGGTAAAGGGTGGAAGGCTCGGCCTTATGCAGTGTTTTGTTCCACTCTTGCCGCCTAGTTTCCGTCATACGGTGTTATGTTCCCGGATTTTGCGTTCCTTCGCGATCGGGTGATTTATGGGACCCCACGATAGTTCGCTTTGAATAAAACTTGTCCAAAGAAGGCCCAACATTGCCTTTTACCATTTGCCTCACCACCACCTACTTTTTCCCTTGGGAGTCGCTCTCTCGAGGTCATCTTTTATAGCCCCGGGCGGTGCTTGTCTAGCGTTGGTCCAAACTAGAGCACTGTCTTGGACCATCCCTTGGCAACTTAGGTTCGTCGGTTCCTATCGCTTCGCTTATCCGGTGTTGCCACGAGAACGAGATATGTGCAGCTCCTATCGGGATTATCGGCGTATAGCGGCGGCTTTGCTGGTCTTGTTTTACCATTGTCGAAATGTCTTGATGTCTGGGATTCCGAGGCTGATCGGGTCTTCTGGGTGAAGGTCTATTCCTTCGATGATCGCGAGAGCTTGTCATGGGCTAAGTTGGGACACCCTGCGGGTATAAACTTTCGAGAGCCGTGCCATGCGGTTATGTGGCGGATGGGAATTTGTTAATGTCGGTTGTAGACAACTTGACACTTGATCCGAATTAAAACGCATCAGCCGAGTGTGTAGTCGTGATGGTCTCTTCTCGTGGAGTCAGAAAGTGAACACGGTTTACGGGTTATGTTTGGCGTAAGTAGGTGTTCGGGATCACCTCTTGATCATTGCTAGCTTCACGACCGTTCCGCTTGTTCTCTTCTCGCTCTTCTTTGCGTATGTTAGCCACCATATTATGCTTAGTCGCTGCTGCAGACTCACCACTTTACCCCTTCCTTACCCATTAAGCTTTGCTAGTCTTGATACCCATGGTAATGGGATTCTTTGAGTCCTCGTGGCTCACCAGATACTTCCAAAACCAGTTTGCAGGTGACTTTGTTGCCGAGCAGGGACGCCACCAAGCTCAAGGAGGAGCTTGATGAAGATCTTGCCCTTTGTGTTGTTTCATTCTAGTTGATCAGTAGTGGAGCCCGGTTGGGGTCGATCGGAGACCATTTATGCATTTGGGGTTCTTCTTTTATTTTGGTTCCGTAGTCGGACCGTGATTGTATATGGTTGATGTAATGCTTTATTCATGTAATTGTGTGAAGTGGCGATTGTAAGCCAACTATGTATCTCTTTCCCTTATGTATTACATGGGTTGTGTGAAGATTACCTCACTTGCGACATTGCTTTCAATGCGGTTATGCCTCTAAGTCGTGCCGACACGTGGGAGATATAGCCGCATCGAGGCGTTACAAGTTGGTATCGAGCCATCCCGACCTTAGGAGCCCCCCTTTGCTTGATCGTTTTTAGTGGCGAGTTGTGTCTAGAAAAATGTTTTGAGTCATTTAGGATTATATATATCGGAGAGTTTAGGAATTCTTTTTACTCCCAGTCCTTGACCTTCGGTGAGGTATCTGACGTAGAGTTTTGACTCTTCTCTTCTCAAATTTCACTAAATTTTTTTTAGGATCACGCGGGTATCTTGGAATCGTTCTGATATTCTTATGATGACAACATTGTCTTGGTTGCCTCGACATTTAGGGGTTGTGGCGGTGTCCCGGAGTTGGGCTCCGAGATGTCGTCGTCATAATTTTATCGTTGCGATTCGGAATACACGAGTTTAATGCGCCGACATCGAAAATCTCTTTTATGCGATTGTTGGTGAGATAACCCGCTAACCCGATCTTGAGGTGAGTACGGAGTATTGCCATGACTTGTATAACGGATGCTATTCAAGGTTGAGGTAGGCGATTTCGAAGGTTTCTTGGTTATGTGTTGACGGATGGATACTGGTGGATGTAGGGATTGTTAGTTTGGGTGATATATATTGCTCCCTGTATCCCCAACACCAGATTGCATAACCGAAAGTTTCGGAGTTTCATAGGTGGGAATTCAAGTAGCTCCTAGAATATCTTTCGGCGGATGTATGATATGAAATTGGGGTTCGGCGTCTAGTGGTCCGCCTATTCACGGTTGGTTTCTGATGGTCTCGTTGTGTCTTAAAGAGTCCTTGGCTATGCCGACTTCGGGGGCGCTTCGTATGTCATGTGCCTTGCCTTGTACATGATGGTGCTTGTCTGATTGAGCCGTGTAGGCCCCACCACGAAAACTTGGACGAAATCTCTATCATATGTTTGTTCCGCTTATTCGCAAGCCAATCCTTTGTTTTGTGTTATTTGTGGTATTGAGTTGCTTCAATGCCAAGTGTTGATTCCATACCTTTCGAAATGGTGTTCTCATACTCCGATGTAAATACCAATCCTTCTCGACAATCGAGATTGTCATGTCTATTCTTTCCAACCGGTGTGCTTCTCTTCAAGTGGATCCCATCATTCTCCCCATCCGTGAGATCAATTCTAAGTTTTCTCAACGGTGTTTGTTTCGTTCATCCCAAGTTGTCTTTGTTTTTCCCCACCCTCCCACCCTTTTTCTTTAAGGACACAGATTTCTTAATCAAGTATCCATTTATTCATGTGAAGTCTCTTCATTCTTTTCTTTCAATGTTCTTATCCGGTGATTTCCCATGAAGATGCTCAACAGTTTCAAGTTCATCATCCTTCATTGTTGTTTCTTCTCCGGTGGATCCTATTCAAGTTTTTAATATTCATCATATCCCTTTCCTCGTTCCAAATGCTTTTTCATACCGGTGCACCTCATTATCATTCTACTTCTCGCTATTTGTTATTCCGGAGTGCTCAATATATCTCGAAGATTCGTGTTTCCACTCCGCTTTCGTTTAAGCTCTTTCGAGATTCGTATCTCATTCAAGTCATTTAATTCAACCGGTGCAACCTCCCTTTCAAGCAATTGTTCAACGGTGATTTCTTTTGAGTGGGCCCTAACCCACAGGTCTTTTCCCAGGATCTTACCTGACTCTTCTATTTTCCCAGAGCTATCCTAAATTCTTCTCCAAGTTTGACGTAAGAATGAGTTGTCATCAGTCAAATGCTTTTCTCCAAGATATTTCAATTTTTTTTTCAATAGTTGGCTCAACCTCTTCACTTTTGATTCTTCCGGTGTGCCTCAATAATTCTTGGTGGTGTTTCTCGTTGTCATTCTCGGATTTTGAAGACCGAAGAAGGATTTCTCTTTAATCTTGCTCCATTCTCTTCAAGATTTATGGTCCTAGCTTGATGCCATCCTCTCATAATTGCTTTCGATTGTGAGAATTCTTTTCTTACCATCCGGAGCATTTCATGAGTTGTTTCCATTTCTTTCCTCCGAAGATCATCATGTCATAATTCGTCATTCTCAGCGTGTAGCTATCATTCTCCAAATCTTACCGGCGCATCGTTCAAATACCCTCTAATCAGTTCATGATCTCTTCGTTCTCATGTATCTAAATCCCCTCAAGTATCTTCATTCATTTTTCTATTCTTCCCGGTGAATTGTGCCTTTGCTACGTTCATTTTCAATTCTTACGGTGGTTCGTTCAAGATTTCACTTCCTTTGTTATCATATCAATTCATTCGTTGTTTCCAAATCCCACCGGTGGTTCCATCAATACCTCCTCAAGTTTACGCCTTATCTATTTTAATCCTTTCAATGAGAATAAGTAGTATGCCAAATCCGTTGCTTGTCATCAATTTAATTAGATGAAGGATAAGCATACAATAAATCTTATTCTTATTTCCTCGAGGTGATTCAATTCCTTTCTTCCGGAGATTGTTCATGATGAAGTAATTCTCAGTTCTAGTGTTTCATCTATTCTTTACCGGAGTTCTTCATGGAGTCTCTACATGGTGGTTCATCAAGGATTCTTTTCATTCTTCAATTGTTCTTTAAGATTTCTCTCGGAGTTAAGATCCATAAGCTATACTCTAAAATAAACATGATGCTCAACACATGTTTTGTTTTCAGGAGTTCTAGCATTCGTCATCTTGCATTCAAAGTGCAATTCTTTCTACCTTATCTTTTGAGGTGGTGTTATGTCACTCTTGACAATTTCATTCATGTTTCATGATTCATATTGTTGTCAAGAATGAGATATTTTAAATCCATCAATCTCTTCGTTGGAGTTGTCTTGGTAAAGTTTTCACCTAAAGCCTTCCCTAAGGAATGCTGCTATTTGTGATGCTTATCAATGATCCAAGTTTTCTCCTGTCCTCTCGACGAAAGAAGCTTTCATCTCTTTGGTGCTCTCAATCAAATCAATGGTTTGCATTAGTGGCCGGTTGTCACCTCATAGTCTCGAGATGTTTTCCATAAGCCCACTACAAACTTATTCTTTTCGTTGTTGGTTTACCAACAATTCCGTTCTAACCTTCTTGGAAGGATGCTTTCCAAGTTCATTTGTGGTAGAAGTTGGCTTTTTCCTCTCCGTTCTTTCATTCCAACGGTCTAACTTCTATTCTTTCGTTACGGAGGCATTGTGATGTTTTGCTCTCTTCACTCATCATCTCGAATTGTGAGGATCATACTCTTTTTCGTGCTTATCCATTTAACCGGAGTGATTTCGAATTTTATCTTATCCATTAAGCTCTTTTTTCCATGTCTTTGCAACCTTCAAGTCCTCGTAATACTCCTTGTTCCTCTTTTCTACCGGATTGGTTGCAATCTCATTCATCTCTGTAGTACTCTTTCTTTTAAATTGCTCAACCTCTCAAGGTTCGTGGTTTCACTCGTTCGTCAAAGAAGCAACTTAGTTTTACCTCTTTTCTTCCTCTTCCGTTTTTCCTCCGGTGCCATCCTAGATCTCGGGACGAGATCCTCTCATAGTGGTGGAGTGTTGTAACGCCCCGGACCCGATCGCCAGGTGTGCGCCAGTCTTCGCCGTCTTTGCCATGTCATGTGCTTGCGTGTTGCACTTTGCCATGTCATCATTTGCATTTTATCATGTCATCATGTGCATCTCATTTTTGCATACGTGTTCGTCTCATCCATCCGAGCATTTTCCCCGTTGTCCGTTTTGCAATCCGGCACTCCTATGTCCTCCGGCGTCTCCCTCTTCTCTCTTCTCTTGTGCGGGTATTAAACTTTCTCGGAATGGCCGAGGTTTGCCAAGCGGCCTTGGTATAGCACCGTGAACCGCTGTCAAGTTTCGTGCCATTTGGAGGTCGTTTGGTACTCAGCAGTTAGCAAGGTAACCGCAGAGGCCTCTTTTGTTGCAGCCCAACACCCCTTCCAAAGTGGCCCAAAACCCACCAAACTCCCCTCCATGCTCTCGGTCGATCGATCACGATCGCGTGGCCGAAAACCGCTCCTCATTTGGACTCTCCTAGCTCCCTCTACCTATAAATATAGCCCCTCCCCCGAAATTCACGGATGATCCCCCCAAACCCTAGTCTTCTTCCCATCGCGCCGCGGGACATTTTCCCTACCGGCGGCGGACATATCC
This sequence comes from Aegilops speltoides, assembly GCA_021437245.1. NCBI lineage: Eukaryota > Viridiplantae > Streptophyta > Magnoliopsida > Poales > Poaceae > Aegilops > Aegilops speltoides. The sequence goes on along the minus strand of CM038145.1, from coordinate 316,808,784 downwards.
CGCTCCGTCCGCGCCCCGCCCGGACGATGGCGCGCTGCCCACGTGTCCCAGCGCCCGTCCGCGCGCCGCCCTCCCAGGCCCGACTCCGCGACCCGTCCGCGCCTCGTCCTGCGCCCGTCTGGATCGGAGCTTCGTCGCTCCGCCGGATCGGTCGAACCCGCCGCCGCCCGAGTCGCGCCGCCCGCCGCCGCCCGCGATGCTCCGCCGCCCAGCGCGCCGCGCCCGCCCATGTTGCCGCTTCCCTGCGCCGCCGTGCCCGCCGCTGCCTCCCGTTCCTCTCCTCCGCGGCGAATCGCTTCGCCCGCGCCCGGCCGGAACTCGCCGTCGCCCGATCTGGTCGAGCCGCCGTCCTCGTCCGGATCCGCGGCTCCACCTCGACCCTTGCCGTTCCGGCCACCGAGTCCCAGCTCGGCGAGGCTTCTCCTCCCAGCGACGCCGCCTCCTCGCTTTCGGGTGGGCGGACCCAGCGCCCGTGGGCCCCGGCCCGGCCAGCCCGGCTGCCGAGCCCATCCCAAGCCAGCCAGCCGGCCTGCCCAGCTCCCGCCTCCTGGGCCTCCAGCCTCGGCGCCCTCTCCTCCAGCCGGGCCTTGGCCCATGGTGAAACCACCCAAGCCCAGCTCCCAGAGATTTCGGCCCGATCTGTTTTTTACAGATCTGTGATTTTAGCTATTATCCGAGATTCGGTTTCTGAAAAAACCCTCAAAGTTCGTGCATATAATAACTCCACAACCATGCATCATATGTAAATAATTTATATATGTAAAATGACTAGTTTTTCATCTAGTTTCATAATATGCCATTTTCATCCATGTTTAAAATGTTTAAAAATGTTGTTTGATTAAATTTGCTCAAATGCCATGGTAAAATGATTTAATTCATAACTATTTAACCGTAGCTCCGATTTTAATAAACTTTATATGTAAATGGGGTAGAATTTTGCCTAGTTTAACATGGTGCACTCATCTTGCATGTTTAATAACTCTAAAATATGGTTTAGGACAGAACAGTACCAAACCTAATATATGCATATGAGGAGTTTCCGGACTTGTTGTTTGTTATTCCCGGCCTCATTTAAACTTGCCTAGGTAGGTAGTTTTGTTATGCTTCACCCCTTGCCATGTTAATCAACATTTAACATTGTTGGGTACATAACGAGAGAACTAAATAAGCCATGTGGTGTTTTCTTCAATATGCAACTCGTTGCATATTGAGCTCCACTAATTTGTAGGATTGTTTGTGCACTTTGCCTTGACATGCATATTTAAACCGGACATGCATCATACTTGGTTGTGCATCATGCCATGCTTATGCCTGTTGGTTTACTATGTTGTTTGCTTCTTTCCGGGTTGCCTCTCTCGTTAGCTTCGGTTTCGTTCCGGAGTTGCGAGGATCCGTTCGACTTCGTCTGTTTGTCTTCTTCATGGACTCGTTCTTCTTCCTTGCGGGATTTCAGGCAAGATGACCGCTACCCTGGATCTCATTACTACATTGCTATGCTAGTTGCCTCGATCTTTCGCTATGCTGCGCTACCTATTACCTGTTTGTCCAGCCATCCCATATTGCCATGAACCTCTAACCTTTGACACCTTTCCTATGCAAACCATTGTTTGGCTATGTTACCGCTTTTGCTCAGCCCCTCTTATAGCGTTGCTAGTTGCGGTGAAGTTGAAGATTTCTCCATGGTGGACGGGGTTTATGTTGGGATATCACAATATCTCTTATATTATTAATGCATCTATATACTTGGTAAAGGGTGGAAGGCTCGGCCTTATGCAGTGTTTTGTTCCACTCTTGCCGCCCTAGTTTCCGTCATACGGTGTTATGTTCCCGGATTTTGCGTTCCTTCGCGATCGGGTGATTTATAGGACCCCCGACAGTTCGCTTTGAATAAAACTTGTCCAGCAAGGCCCAACATTGCCTTTTACCATTTGCCTCACCACCACCTACTTTTTCCCTTGGGAGTCGCTCTCTCGAGGTCATCTTTTATAGCCCCGGGCGATTGCTTGTCTAGCGTTGGTCCAAACTAGAACCTTGTGCGGGACCATCCCTTGGCAACTTGGGTTACGTCGGTTCTGTCGCGCTTCGCTTATCCGGTGTTGCCACGAGAAAGAGATATGTGCAGCTCCTATCGGGATTGTCGGCGCATCGGGCGGCTTCTTGGTCTTGTTTTACCATTGTCGAAATGTCTTGATGTCTGGGATTAGAGGCGATCGGGTCTTCTGGGTGAAGGTCTATTCCTTCGATGATCGCGAGAGCTTGTCATGGGCTAAGTTGGGACACCCTGCGGTATAAACTTTCGAGAGCCGTGCCAGCGGTTATGTGGCGATGGGAATTTGTTAATGTCGGTTGTAGACAACTTGACACTTGATCCGAATTAAAACGCATCAACCGAGTGTGTAGCCGTGATGGTCTCTTCTCGTGAGTCCGAGAAGTGAACACGGTTTCGGGTTATGTTTGGCGTAAGTAGGTGTTCGGGATCACCTCTTGATCATTGCTAGCTTCACGACCGTTCCGCTTGTTCTCTTCTCGCTCTTCTTTGCGTATGTTAGCCACCATATTATGCTTAGTCACTGCTGCAGACTCACCCCTTTACCCCTTCCTTACCCATTAAGCTTTGCTAGTCTTGATACCCATGGTAATGGGATTGCTGAGTCCTCGTGGCTCACCAGATACTTCCAAAACCAGTTTGCAGGTGACTTTGTTGCCGAGCAGGGACGCCACCAAGCTCAAGGAGGAGCTTGATGAAGATCTTGCCCTTTGTGTTGTTTCGTTCTAGTTGATCAGTAGTGGAGCCCAGTTGGGGTCGATCGGGGCCATTTGTCGCATTTGGGGTTCTTCTTTTATTTTGGTTCCGTAGTCGGACCGTGATTGTATATGGTTGATGTAATGCTTTATTCATGTAATTGTGTGAAGTGGCGATTGTAAGCCAACTATGTATCTCTTTCCCTTATGTATTACATGGGTTGTGTGAAGATTACCTCACTTGCGACATTGCTTTCAATGCGGTTATGCCTCTAAGTCGTGCTTCGACACGTGGGAGATATAGCCGCATCGAGGGCGTTACACTCTTACCATTCGACATAACCTACAAACCACGGTGAGCTATAAAGTTGCAAGTCTTGGCTGACTTCATCGCTGAATGGACCGAAGCCGAACTCCCTAAAGAATACGGCGCATACTCCAATTGGATCATGCATTTCGACGACTCTAAAATGTTGGCCGGCTTGGGGGCTGGCATCGTTTTGACGTCCCCAACCAGAGACACAGTCCAATACGTACTTCAAATAATGTACATAGACTCCAACAACGCAGCAGAATACGAGGCCCTTCTACATGGTCTCCGGATGGCAATCTCCATGGGTATTCAACGCCTAGAGGTGCGCGGGGATTCAAACCTCGCAATATCCCAAGTAAACGGAGACTTTGACGCCAAGGATCCGAAAATGGCAGCTTACCGTAACGCCGTCTTAAAAATGTCATTTCGGTTCAAGGACTCTAATTCCACCATGTAGCACAGGATAATAACCGGGCATCGGCGTGTTAGCGCGCGCCGGAGCAAAAGCAGCGCGCCGTCCTCAAATATCTTCTGGAGCGGCTCTTTAAGCCATCCGTTTTATGGGAAGAGGAGTCGAAATAACAACCCGAAACTAACCGTACCACCCAACACGGAACATTACGACACGATCGATGGCTCGACCAATGAAATAACACCTTCATTACGAAATAATGGCGATAATTGCCCGTGGGCGGAACCATTCCTAGCCTACTTAATTAGGCAGGAACTTCCCGAAGACCAAAATGAGGCCCGCTGCATAGTTCGGCAATCTGAAGCCTACAAGGTCCATGAGGGAGAGCTTTATAAGAAAAGCACAACCGGAATTCTTCAAAGGTGCATCTCCGAAGAGGAAGGGCAAGATCTGCTGGCTGAAATTCACGCCGGACTCAGCGGGCACCACGCCGCAGCCCGGGCCCTTGTAGGCAAGGCCTTCCGTACAGGATTTTACTAGCTGACAGCCCGGGCAGATGCTCAGGACTTAGTCCAGCGATGCGTCGGGTGCCAGCTTTTTGCTAATCAAAGCATGCCACCCACTGCCCTCAAAACTATACCCATCAATTGGCCGTTCGCGGTCTGGGGGCTTGATATGGTTGGACCCCTTAAAGGGGGAACCCATAAGCAAAAATACCTATTGGTAATGGTGGACAAATTCACCAAATGGATAGAGGCCAAGCCGGACCAGTGATAGACTTCATATCCGGGGTAGTACACCGTTATGGCGTCCCCCACAGCATCATCACCGATAACGGCATGAACTTCATGGCCGACGAGGTTAAACTCTGGTGCAAAAATATGGGCATTAAGCTCGACTACGCTTCGATCTATCACCCTCAAACCAGCGGTCAAGTTGAGCGGCAAATGGTCTAATCATGGCGGCATCAAACCACGATTAGTGCGGTCCCTTACGGAATCTAACACGCGGTGGGTAGAGGAGCTTCGACTCCGTACTCTGGGGCTGCGGACCACGCCAAACCGTACTACGAATTCACACCATTCTTTATGGTATCTGGCGCGAGCAGTTTTGCCTGCGATATAATTCATGACTCACCTCGAGTGCGTGTATGAAGAAAGAGAAGCCGAGTTGGATCGGCGGACAGCTTGGGCGCATTGGAGGAGGCGTGGCGTGGCAAAGGTCCGTTCCGCATTCTATCGGCCAGCAGCTCGAAGATATCAAAGCGAGAAGTGCGGGCTAAAACTTACAATGTTGGCGAACTAGTTCTCGCTGCCGGACAAGAAAAAGGACAAACTCAAGCCCAAATGGGAGGGTCCTTCATCATCGACCAAGTCGACCGGCGGTGCATACCATCTGCAAACGCGCCGGACAACCGACTCGAGCGAACCCATGGAGCGCAGCCCGCCTCCGAAGATTCTCGCCTAGCGCGGACTCGAGTTCGTCTCTTTCCTCCGTCCACATTTTATACTTCAGTTGTCTTTTGTTTCTCTCTTTTCTCCCACCTTTTTCATAAAGCCCTTGAGGGCTGATTTGCGCATTGTTTGCACACACTTGATGTGCTATTCGCACTCATGATACGTGGGGGCTTCTTTAACAGAAGCTTATTTATACGGGCTTTACGCCCAACACTAAGCTCACAGGGATCTCCTTCCCATCGGGCCCCACAGGTCCGACCTCGGCCATGTGGTTCGGATCCGCCTTCTTGTACCGCGTCTTCACCATGGCCCAGGCCTCCCTGGCGCCTTGACGACAAGCCGATATCTTCCATAGACGGAAGCGCTGCCGTGCTCCCTGAAGCTTCTCCGCAAGCCCTCGAAGACCCTCGGGTAGGGAGACGGACGGCCATAAGGCCTGGGCGACGCCGCTCATCGCCTGCCGAACACGTTCATGCAGTTGCAACAGCTCGGGAAGTTGATCACCCGTTGAACCGGGCATTTCCTCCGCAGGGCGACCTGTGAGCACACCTACAGACACATTTTTGTCAAGTCGACTTCCTCGCCAAACTCTTCTTTTCAAAAGAGTTTGCTCAAGCACTTACTATAGATGCCGCGATGAAGCCGTTGATTCTCCTTCACGGAGCCAGATAGCTGGGCCCGAACACCTTTTAGCTCTTCTCCAAGCTGGGTGTGGGCATCTTGGAGTTTGTTCCTCTCCTGCTGCACCTTCATAAGCACCCTCTCGCCAGCCTTGGTGGCCGAGATGAGCTGTTTCTTGTCGAGATCAAGTCAGCAACATCTGCAATATTATTGTTAGACTCATACGCACGCCGCTGCTTTGCTTATCTTTTGAAATATGTGTTCTGGGAGGGCCTCTGTGTCTCCTCTGCGGCTAGTCTTGACCTCAAGTTGGGCTTTGCACTCTTGTAGCTCATGAGACAATTGGGTATTCTTCTCCGTAAGATCCTGCATATCAAATGATCCTTAAATCAGTTATTTTAACTACTTTAAGTCTCAGGGGCTACTGGCACATACACTATTAAAATCCCTTACCCGTATGTCTTTCACATACTGCTCCCTGGCTCTGGTTAGACCATCTTGAGCAGCACGGAGGTGCGCGTCTCCCGCGTTAAAGGCATTCAACACCTCAGGGGAGAAACACGCGTCACGAAGAACTGTCCGGCGGTGCCTGTGATTCATGGCGCTCTCCACCTCGGACCTGGTGGCGGACAACCTGTCGGCATCCTCCATTGGAGGAGCATCCGGCTCGCGCCCTGCGCTCGTCTCCCCCTCCGGACCAGGTGTTGGAACCTGGCTGGCGGAGGCTTGGTTGGCAACCTCTCCGGGCATAGTCCGGCGAGTGCTCTTTCTCCTGGAAAAGCCATGAGCATCAATGTACTTCACAAGGGTCTTTTCCTTAAAAAACAGTGGTGTGCCATACCGTTGCGGCGACGTTTCAATTCGCTTTGCGCCCTCTTCCGCTCTTTGGGCGGATGACCCTGGTTGGTCAGCTGCCGCGGGATCAGCTTCCCGCCTTGGAGGCACCTCCTGCGAGACACCGTAGGTATGCGGTGGTCAGAAATAAGCATGAACGAAGTAATGGTGTCAAGGCTCCGGTCATAGTTACCTGGGAAGCCGGAGATAAGCCGGGGTAGTCAGCCGTAATGGCGACTAGAGCATTGTCCATGCTAAGTTGGTGGAACACCCCGTCAATTAGCTCCACCTTTATGTCTGGATCCTCTTCGGAGGCCGGATCAAGGGATCTTTTCGGATCCTCGGGTTGTGGAGCCGGACTGTGTATGCCCTCCACATCCCGGCGCAATTCATGCGTCAAAATCATAAAGTAAGGCACTTAACTTTGAAAGCACGGATCGGATGAGTAAAACGTCCACTTACCCAGCTCCGAGGGTTATTCATAGAGAACCCATTCAATGGGCTCGTTTGGAGGAAGTCCTCCTTCTCCCCCCTTGTACAAGCCGGACACGATCTTCACCAGATCTGCGGCTGATCCTGGCCCCTGGCGGCCATGACGGGTGGCATCATTCTCCCTGTTGAAATCCCACATGGGGTGGCCCCTGTATTGGAGCGGCTGCACCCCTCGCATAATGCACGTGGCCATGACCCCAATCATGGTCAGTCCGGAATGAGCCAGCAACCTTATCCGGCCCATCAGATAATGAACGCTCCTGTCATCCTCCTATTGAGGGCTCCGCGGGCGCCAACTCAGGCGCTTCTTCAGAGGAGCATTGCTGAACTCCGGGAGGCCGATCTGAACTGGGTCCGGCAATGGAGCATCTTCCACATAAAACCATTCCGAGGGCCAGTCTTCGGACGCCTTCTTTGGGGTTCCGGATAGATATCCGTTTCCGGCGATGCGCCATATTTCGGCTCCGCCCACTTGATATATCGACCCCTCGTGAGAACGGGGTACGAGGCAAAACAGTCTCTTCCACAACACGAAATGGGGCTCGATGCCCAGGAACAGCTCGCAAAGATCTACAAAGCCCGCAATATGCAGAATGGAGGCGGGCGTAAGGTGATGAAGCTGGAGTCCATAGAACTCCAGAAGCCCCCGGAGGAACGGATGTATGGGAAATCCGAGCCCCCTTATTAGATAAGGGACGAAACACACCCGCTCTCCTTTAGAGGGACTGGGGGTGCTCTCCGCCTGCTTTCCACCTTTGTAGGTGGCCAGCCCGGCTCGAACCGGGACCATAAAGGCCGGTGGAAGATATCCCTCCGCTTGGAGCGTCACCAGCTCGCTGTGCGAGACTGAACATCTCCCCCAATTTCCTGGCTAAGGGCTGGGAGCACGAGAGGAGGAGCCTCGGCGACGGTCCATGATGGAATGGATCTTTGTCACAAGCGTTCTGATGAGTACTTGCGGAAGGAGGATGGTGTGATTTGGATCTGGATTCTTGCCTCTCTTATAAGCAGCTTATTCGCGCGGCTAAGGGGTAAAAGGTAAAAATACCCTGGCTTTTTGCATTCGTACGACACGTGGAAGAGGGCCATTATTGGGCGTGGAAGCCAAGGAGCGCAACATTTATAAGGAAGCCGGACACTATCCGGCAAGCACATGGAATTTGGAGGAGAACCCGCCTTGCAACGCCGAAGACAATATCTGCGCGGACTCATCGTCATTGAAGCTTTGGTTCGGTTGCTCTTGAGGAGTCTGGACTAGGGGGTGTCCGGATGGCGGACTATCATCATCGGCCGACTCCAAGACTATGAAGATACAAGATTGAAGACTTTGTCCTGTGTCCGGATGGGACTTTCCTTGGCGTGGAAGGCAAGCTTGGCAATACAGATATGTAGATCTCCTACCATTGTAACCGACTCTGTGTAACCCTAGCCCTCTCCGGTGTCTATATAAACCGGAGGGTTTTAGTCCGTAGGACAACAATCACAACAACAATCATACCATAGGCTAGCTTCTAGGGTCTAGCCTCCTTGATCTCGTGGTAGATCCACTCTTGTACTACCCATATCATCAATATCAATCAAGCAGGAGTAGGGTTTTACCTCCATCGAGAGGGCCCGGACCTGGGTAAAAACATCGTGTCCCTTGTCTCCTGTTACCATCCGCCTAGATGCACAGTTCGGGACCCCCTACCCGAGATCCGCCGGTTTTGACACCGACAGAAACCTTCGGGAGCATGATTTTTGGAACGAACGTGATTCGGAGAACTTGGAGTGCAAGTCAAGAAGGTTGCGAGGCGACCACGAGACGCGTCCCCTCTGGGCGCGCCCCTATCTACTAGGCCCCATAGGCGGCCACCGACATACTTCTTCCTCCTATATATACCTACGTACCCCGAAAACATCCGGGGAGCCAACGAAACACAATTTCCACCACCGTAACCTTCTGTATCCGCGAGATCCCATCTTGGAGCCTTCGCCGGTTCTCCGTCGGAGGGGGAATCGACCATGGAGGGCTTCTACATCAACACCATAGCCCCTCCGATGAGTTGTGAGTAGTTTACCACAAACCTTCAGGTCCATAGTTATTAGCTAGATGGTTTCTTCTCTCTTTTTGGATCTCAACACAATGTTCTCCCCCTCTCTTGTGGAGATCTATTCGATGTAAGCTCTTTTTGCGGTGTGTTTGTCGAGATCCGATGAATTGTGGGTTTATGATCAAGTTTATTTATGAGAAATATTTGAATCTCCTCTGAATTCTTTTATGTATGATTGAGTTATCTTTGCAAGTCACTTCGAATTATCAGTTCGGTTTGGCCTACTAGATTGATCTTTCTTGCCATGGGAGAAGTGCTTAGCTTTGGGTTCAATCTTGCGGTGTCCTTTCCCAATGACAACAGGGGCAGCAAGGCACGTATTGTATTGTCGCCATCGAGGATAAAAAGATGGGGTTTATATCATATTGCATGAGTTTATCCCTCCACATCATGTCATCTTTCTTAATGCGTTACTCTGTTCTTTATGAACTTAATACTCTAGATGCAGGCATGAGTCGGTCGATGTGTGGAGTAATAGTAGTAGATGCAGGCAGGAGTCGGTCTACTTGTTACGGACGTGATGCCTATATACATGATCATGCCTAGATAATCTCATAATTATTCGCTTTTCTATCAATTGCTCGACAGTAATTTGTTCACCCACCGTAATACTTATGCTATCTTGAGAGAAGCCACTAGTGAAACCTATGGCCCCCGGGTCTATCTTTTATCATATAAGCTTTCAATCTACTTTTATTTGCATCTTTACTTTTTGCATCTATATTATAAAATACCAAAAATATATTTATCTTATCATACTATCTCTATCAGATCTCACTTTTGCAAGTGGCCGTGAAGGGATTAACAACCCCTTTATTGTGTTGGTTGCGAGTTCTTTGTTTGTTTGTGTAGGTGCGTGGGACTTTTGAGGAGCCTCCTACTGGATTGATACCTTGGTTCTCAAAAACGGAGGGAAATACTTACGCTACTATTACTGCATCACCCTTTCCTCTTCAAGGAAAACCAATGCAAGCTCAAGAGGTAGCACCCCGACATGTCCTTCTTCGGGACCACGGGCGAGTCCTCTTCCTCTTGCATGGCGTCAGCCTCGTCTTCATCCAGCAGGGGTGCGGAGGATGCTGGCCCTGCGCCGGGGGGGAGTCTCCCCCGTCCCCTCAGTGGTCGCCTCCGAGTCGCGCTCCTCTTCTTCTTCGTCTTCCTCTCCTCCCCCGCGGGAGTCACCTGAAGACACTTCCACCAGCGCCGTCGCCCCGTGGGCCACAGGAGGCTTTGCCGGCACCAGGCCACACCCATCAAAGGTGGGCATGGCATCCACCACCTGTTTCCAGTCTTGGCGGAGGAACAGGGGGCAGGAGTGCCCTCTAGACCCTCCAAGTCATCTCCAACCAAAAGGCGAAGTGCCGCGACCAGATCCTTGTCGGCCAAGGCCACCGGGTTCAGGCGAAGATCGTCGTCCGCGCCCCCAAGCGTCCACAATGGGCGCGAGTGCGCCTGAAGTGGAGCCACCCGCTGCGTCAGGAACTCCCTCACGAGCATGGCCCCTGTCAGCTTCGCCGTCTTTACGTTGCCCGGCCTCAGGTCGGCGTTCATCTTCTCTAGCACCAACTTCGCCCAGCTGTCATCAAGCTTCACGCGAGACCACCCCTCGTCGGGCTGGGGCTGCTCCGTTGGCAACACCAACCGGGAGTGGATACATCTGGTGTTCATCATGACCCACTTGCTCCGGAAGCCGTCGACCCTCTTCCTAGCCTTTGAGATCGCGTTGGCCTTGGAGTACGCGACGAAGCCGGCGCACGCCAAGGCATGCTCGCTGCTGATTCGGAGGGAGAAGAAGTGGCGCAGCAAAGTGATACATCTCCAATGTATCTATAATTTTTTATTGTTCCATGCTATTATATTACCCCTTTTGGATATTTATGGGCTTTATTTTACACATTTATATCATTTTTGGGACTAACCTACTAACCGGAGGCCCAGCCCGTATTGCTGTTTTTTTGCCTATTTCAATATTTCGAAGAAAAGGAATATCAAATGGAGTCCAAACGGAATGAAACCTTCGGGAGCGTGATTTTTGGAACGAACGTGATCCAGAGGACTTGGAGTGCAAGTCAAGAAGCAGCCGAGGCGGCCACGAGACAGGAGGGCGCACCCCCCTATCTCGTGGGCCCCTCGGGCGGCCACCGACGTACTTCTTCCTCCTATATAAGCCTATGTACCCCGAAAATATCTAGGGAGCTAACGAAACACAATTTCCACCACCGTAACCTTCTGTATCCGCGAGATCCCATCTTGGAGCCTTCGCTGGCGCTCCGCTGGAGGGGCAATCGACCACGGAGGGCTTCTACATCAACACCATAGCCCCTCCATTGAGTTGTGAGTAGTTTACCACAGACCTTCGGGTCCATAGTTATTAGCTAGATGGCTTCTTTTCTCTTTTTGGATCTCAATACAATGTTCTCCCCCTCTCTTGTGGAGATCTATTCGATGTAAACTCTTTTTGCGGTGTGTTTGTCGAGATCTGATGAATTGTGGGTTTATGATCAAGTTTATCGATGAGCAATATTTGAATCTCCTCTAAATTCTTTTATGTATGATTGAGTTATCTTTGCAAGTCTCTTCGAATTATCAGTTTGGTTTGGCCTACTAGATTGATCTTTCTTGCAATGGGAGAAGTGCTTAGCTCTGGTTCGATCTTGCGGTGTCCTTTCCCCGGTGATAGCGAGGCGACAAAACACGTATTGTATTGTTGCCATTGAGGATAGAAAGATGGGGTTTATATCATATTGCTTGAGTTTATCCTCTACATCATGTCATATTGCTTAATCGTTACTCCGTTCTTTATGAACTTAATACTCTAGATGCGGCGGGAGTCGGTCGATGTGTGGAGTAATAGTAGTAGATGGAGGCAGAGTCGGTCTACTTGTTGCGGACGTGATGCCTACATACATGATCATGCCTAGATAATCTCATAATTATTAAGCTTTTCTATAAATTGCTCGACAAGAATTTGTTCACCCACCGTAATACTTATGCTATCTTAAGAGAAGCCTCTAGTGAAACCTATGGCCTCGGGTCTATCTTTTATCATATAAGCTTTCAATCTACTTTTATTTGCATCTTTACTTTTTGCATCTATATTATAAAATACCAAAAATATATTTATCTTATCATACTATCTCTATCGATCTCACTTTACATGAAGTGGTCGTGAAGGGATTGACAACCCCTTTATTGCGTTGGTTGCGAGTTCTTTGTTTGTTTGTGTAGGTGCGTGGGACTTTTGAGGAGCCTCCTCTTTGGATTGATACCTTGGTTCTCAAAAAGCGAGGGAAATACTTACGCTACTATTGCTGCATCACCCTTTCCTCTTCAAGGAAAACCAACGCAAGCTCAAGACGTAGCAAGAAGGATTTCTGGCGCCATTGCCGGGGAGGTCTTCACTCAAGTCAAGACATACCAAGTACCAATCACAAACCCATCTCCCTCGCATTTACATTATTTGCCATTTGCCTCTCATTTTCCTCTCCCCCACTTCACCCTTGCCGTTTCATTCGCCCCTCTTCCGTTCGATCTTGTGTCTCCATGTGCCTTCCTTTTGCTTGCATCTTTGCTTGCTAGAAGTCTATGGATCCTCATCCGCTTGCTAATATTTTTAAGAGATCCTATTATGATGAACCAATTGCTAGTGAGTTTTGTGCACTAGATTATCTTTATGAAGTTTTGCTTGAAATTTGTGAATCTGAAAATTGTGATGAAATACTTCATGAAGTGATTCACTATAGCTCCTTGAATAAAAAGCATGATTGCAATGATTTTATTTTAAATTCTCTTGATGTCAATTGTGCTAATAATATCCAAAACCCTAAGCTAGGGGATGCTAGTCTTGCTATGTCTACTTCTTGTTGCAATGATCATGATTGGGGTGACTCTTCTTATGATCTTGAAAATTTATTTAAGCCCCATGATGAATATGAGATTGATAATAGTGTTTGCAATAATATTGAAAGTGGGTTTGGAAGAGTGTCAACTTTAGATCCCACATATTTGGAGAATGTTCAATCTTATGGTATTTTTGATAAAAGTGGGTTTGGAGAGGTTGTGACTTTAGTTAATGATAATCCCACTATTTTGGAAGAGTGCCAACTTCACATGCATGTGGATCGTGTTGAGAATATGTTATGTGATAGCTATTTTGTTGAATTTGCCTATGATCCTACATGTAATTATTATGAGAGAGGAAAATATGGTCGTAGAAATTCTAATCTTACTAAATTACCTCTCGTCATGTTGAGATTGCTATCGTCCCTTTCTTCTTCCTTGCATATGCTAGTTTTTGCTTGCCTTGCAAATTTGTTTGCTTATAATATGCCTATACATAGGAAGTATGTTAGACTTAGATGTGTTTGTGATGTGTTTCATGATGCTCTCTTTGCGCTTCAATTCTTGTTAATCTTGCGATGATTCAAATCCCGTTCAAATGTCAAATTTAAAATCAAGTCAAACAATTAAAGTTTTCAAAAGTCAAAACTAAAATGTTCTTAATGTGACAAATAAATCATGGATATTATTGGTGGAGAAAAAACATATTTATAAAATAATTAAATGCCCTAATGTGATTAAAACAACAGCAAAAACAATTAATTATATTCCTATTATATTTTACAAAATACTAAACTATTTTAGCTAGGTGCCAAAGTTATTGTGGCAGTGGTATAATTAATGTTACCATGTTAGGTGCTAATTGAATATTTTACAAAACTAAAACAATTTGGGAAATAAAACTAAAACAGAAAAGAAAATAAATAAAAAGGTAAAAGATAAAACAAAAATGAAAAGGAACCCCCCTCACCGGCCTTTGGCCCAGCAGGCCACTAGGCCGCCCAGCCGACCTACCTGGCCCTCCCCCACTCACTCCCTTATCCCCTCGCAACAGCAAAACCTAGCGGTTCCCTCCCCACTCGTCCCCACTTCCCCTCCCCCACGATCCCCTCACCCCGATCCCCTCCCCCTCTCCGCTCATTCTGGATCGGGGCACGAACCCGCCGACGCCACGACGCCGTCGCCGTCCACGGTCGCCGGAGCCGCCCCCTCGTCTACCTCCACCTCATCGAGCGCCTCGTCATCCTCCTCCTCGAGAGCCATTCACCGGAGCTCCTCTGCCTCATCCCCCTCGACGGATCTGCTCGCGCCCGAGGACGCCGCCCACATCGCTTCTCGCCGGAACTTCCCCGCCGACCTGCCTCCTCCTCATCGCCGGCCTGCTTCCCCTCCGGCGTCGTCGTGCCCGTCGCCCTCCTCGCGCTCCATTGCCCCGACCCCTACTCCGCGCGGTGAGGCCCGACCTCTCCCACCTCTCTGTCTCCCTCGATGCGCCACCACATGCACACGCGCCAGCGCTCGGCTGCGCTCACCCGCGCCCGACACCACTCCCCGGCTCCCCTGTTGTTGCTCCTCTGCCACCCGGGCCCACTCTTCGCCGACCCCTCACTCCGTATCCCCCCACGCCGGCCGGCCACCGCTGCCGCCACAGCCTTGCCTCGCCCGCTCCTGCACCCACTGCTGTTGGCAAGCCGCCACGCCATGACCAACTCCGCGCTCCGACCCCGTGCCTGCTCCCTCACCTTAGTCCTGCACCTCCGTCGCCTCCCTTGGCGGTGTCGTGGCGCCAGCGACAGCGTCGTTGGTCTCATGGGAGGCAGGCGCCTGGCTGCCTATCGGCGCTGGTGGCGTGCCCTGCCCCTTGCCCGCCTGGTGCCGCTAAAACCCCTAGGGCCAATGACAAGGGGCCCCACCCCAGAACGAATTTTTAATAAAAAGAAGAGTTAAAATAAATAAATTAGCAATTAATTAATTAGTTAATTAAGTTAATTAATCATATTTAACTAATCTAATTAAATTAATTAACCTAATCACTTAGTTAAACTAATTAACCCTGTTTAATTAACGTGAGACTATGACGAACGGGCCCCACGTGCCAGGGTTGACCTAGTCAACCTGTAGACCTGCTCACATCATGCTGATGTCACGCTAACCCAATAATTACCTTTTCTAATTAATTAAAATCTATTAATTCCAAAATTAAATTAAAACTTTAAAAATCATGTAAATTAGTCCGTAACTCGGATGGAAATACCTTGTACATGAAAGTTGCTCAGAACGACGAGACAAATCCGAATACACAGCCTGTTCGCCCTCCACACATCCCTAGCATAGTGAACACGCAACTTTCCCCCTCCGGTTCATCTGTGCAAAAACGCAAAACACCGGGGATACTTTCCCGGATGTTTCCCCCCTTCACCGGTACCACCTACTATTGCGTTAGGGCACACCTAGCACCGCTTATTGTCATGTATTGCATCGTCATGATTATGTTTGCACTGTATTTATTGTTTCTTCCCCCTCTTCTCTCCGATAGACTATGAGACCGAAGCCGTTGCTACCCAGTTCGACTACGGAGTTGACGACCCCTCCTTGCCAGAGCAACCAGGCAAGCCCCCCCTTGATCACCAAATATCGCCTATTCTTCTCTATACTGCTTGCACTAGAGTAGTGTAGCATGTTACTGCTTTCGGTTAATCCTATTCTGTTGCATAGCCTGTCATTGTTGCTACAATTGTTACCTTTACCTGCTATCCTAATGCTTAGTATAGGATGCTAGTTACCATTAGTGGCCGTACATTCTTGTCAGTCTGCCATGCTATAATATCGGGTCGTGATCACTCGGGAGGTGATCACGGGTATATACTATACATACATACTATTCAGGTGGTGACTAAAGTCGGGTCGACTCGGTGAGTACCATAAGTGATTCTCGATGTGGGGCTTTGGAAGGACGGTGGCTCCATCCGGTGAGGTGGGCACAGGTTCCCGACGGCCCCGAGCGGTTACTTTGTGGCGGAGCGACAGGGCAGGTTGAGACCACCTAGGCCAGAGGTGGGCCTGGCCCTGGTCGGCGTCCGTGGTTACTTCAAAATAACACGCTTAACGAGATCTTGGTATTTGATTTGAGTCTGGACACTGGCCTATACGCACTAACCAACAACGTGGGAACAGTTATGGGCACTCAACGTCGTGGTATCAGCCGAAGCCTTCTTGACGTCAGCAACTGAGCGGCACGCGCCGGATTGGACTGGAACGCCTACTCTTGTATTAGGGAGGCTAGGTCTGCTTCCAGCCGCCCACGCAACGTGCAGGTGTACAATGGGCGATGGGCCCAGACCCCTGCGCCATAAGAGTTAGACCGGCGTGCTGACCTCTATGTTGTGCCTAGGTGGGGCTGCGACGTGTTGATCTTCCGGGGCCGGGCATGACCCAGGAAAGTGTGTCTGACCAAAGGGGATCGAGCGTGTTGGGTTATGTGGTGCACCCCTGCGGGGTAGTTATCTATTCGAATAGCCGTGATCTTCGATAACTGGACGACTTGGAGTTGTACCTTGACCTTATGACAACTAGAACCGGATACTTAATAAAACACACCCAGACAAGATCCAGAGACAACCTGGTGATCGCTTTCCCACAGGGTGACAAGGGGAGGATCGCCGGGTAGGATTATGCTATGCGATGCTACTTAGTGAACTTACCATCTACTCTCTTCTACATGCTGCATGATGGAGGTGGCCAGAAGCGTAGTCTTCGACAGGATTAGCTATCCCCCTCTTATTCCGGCATTCTACAGTTCAATCCATCGATATGGCCCTTTACACATATACCCATGCATATGTAGTGTAGCTCCTTGCTTGCGAGTACTTTGGATGAGTACTCACGGTTGCTTTTCTTCCTCTTTTCCCCCTTTCCCTTCTACCTGGTTGTCGCAACCAGATGCTGGAACCCGGGAGCCAGACGCCACCGTCGACGATGACTCCTACTACACCGGAGGTGCCTACTACTACGTGCAAGCCGCTGACGACGACCAGGAGTAGTTTAGGAGGATCCCAGGCAGGAGGCCTCGCCTTTTCGATCGCCGCTACTTTTGTGCTAGCCTTCTTAAGGCAATATTGTTTAACTTATGTCTGTACTCAGATATTGTTGCTTCCGCTGACTCATCTATGATCGAGCACTTGTATTCAAGCCCTCGAGGCCCCTGGCTTGTATTATGATGCTTGTATGACTTATTTATGTTTTAGAGTTGTGTTGTGATATCTTCCCGTGAGTCCCTGATCTGGATCGTACACGCTTGTGTGCATGATTAGTGTATGATTGAGTCGGGGGCGTCACAACTTGGTATCAGAGCCGACTGCCTGTAGGAATCCCCCTTCCATACTCCTTGGCCGAAGTCGAGTTTAGTCATTGTAAAACTTTTACTAACATGGCTATGTGTCTTACAGACCCACGTCGCCATTGAGTGGTATTAGGATCTTTTATTGCTTGACCTATACTATATACTCTGGGACTCTAGTCTCTCCCCTATGCGAGTTAAATGATTTTGCTAAAAAGACTAACTTTAGGTTCTCGAAAATACTTTCTCCCGGAGAGCCCCTCACTCCAGATGATCGCTTGCTGCACCAGAAGATTCCGAAGATACTTTCCGAGGTTTTCCCGAGACCCTTGTGCCTACCGACTTTACAATCCCCTACCACTGATATACCCTTATGGATAACTACCTAAAATTGTCGTTCATACCTTCATCCTCAGTTGCACTTGTTATTACAAGATGCCCTAAATTGCTCTCTGTTGTTCCGAAAATCCCTTAAGCTTACTGCCTTGCAGTTCTTTACCACATGAATACCCCTATTGAAAATTCCTCGCACTTATTGAGTATCCGTTCATCCTAGTTGTTCGTATGCTTCATAAGATACTCTGAAATACTATTCGACCTTCTGAGCATCCTCTTCAAACTATTGCTCTGCAAATACTTGTATGCTTACATTATGGATGCTCCCATATCACTAGCAATATTCACTAGTATCTTTTGACACTGTCATTTTGATCCTATTGATTCAACATGTGTGCGAATGCACACAATCATCAATCGACCCTTCTAAATTATCTTTCTGGCTCAGACATCATTTTGAACATGAGTTAGTTCTCGACCAAACTATTTGTCGTCAATTGTGCCTCTGGTCAATCCACCTTATCTATCCTTGATCAGAGCGTCTGCTTCTGATCCTTTGTGTTGGAAATCATAATTCCTTTGTTATCTAAGCATCGAATTATTCAGATGTTCTATAATATGATGCCCGTGCATTCTTTCTTCCTCTGATTGAGTACCGATACTCACATCATCTCCCTTGTGGATCACCCGATCCATTGTTGGATTGTTATCCGACAGTGTCCTTCATATTCAATCACCTTGTGAGTCCTTCCACTGATACATAATGCCTTTGGTAAATTGTATCCTCTACTTGGCCAACCATGATCTGCTTTCGAGCTTGTGTATTTACTTTTGAAACTTGTGGTATATGTTACTAAGATGCCCGATGGGTTGAACCTATGCCTTCCCCTAATCCGTGAGAACACGAAAGTTTTCACAAGTCATACTCTTCTGGTATTTTGCCAGATAAAATTTCAACACTACAACTTCATCAAACACGGGAAGTGAATGAAAGGTTATGCATTGGAGAAGTGGGAGTCGACCTTGGACTTTGTGTTCATGCCCATGGAAATTATGTAGATCCTATCATGGAAACTCCTTGTAATAATAATTGCCCTGGATATAATATCATCTCGTGACTGTGAATTGGAATTGATACCTTTGCAATCATGGTTCCGACCATAATTTCTCCTTGATCCCATTTCTCAGACAAGTTAAATCACTTGTCTTCTGCTGATCGATACATCTCCGCAACCTCTATTTTGATCTTCCTTCGAGTATTGCCCTCCGGTATCTTGAGAATATCAAAGCACTGTGTTGCTTCCTATGAGTCTTCATCTAGTATAGTTTGCTTAGAAAAAAGTCTTCATCTAGTATTGCTTCTCACTGTTTTCAAATTTCCCCGGGTTTTGAGTTATTAGTCGCTCGAGAACACCCATAAGTGAATTGATTCCGCACTCCGATTCAATAACTCTAAGTAATTCCCATTGCTTACGAGTTTAATAGTCCTTCAAGTCATTACTAGCTTGATCGGCTAGATCATTAAATGTACTAAATTTTAACTGTGCTACCTGGTCCTTCTTCCCGGAGCACAATTTTCAATGATGAGCTAATCTTGCATCGATCTTCCTCGTCATATCAATTCTCCTTGAATAGCAAACTTGATTTCAAGTTTGTGTCGTACTCGTGGTTCCAATAGCCTTTCGCTTCATCATTCCTTTGACTTGATGTCATCGCCAATGGATTACATCTTCATGAAATCTCTCGACAATTGTATCATGATCATCATCAACATTCTGAGGTCTTCCAGGATATGAATCGAATTCGTGATGGGAAATACCATCCTTGTCCCTCGAAGTTTTGTGTTATCGCCAACAACATTCTCGCATTCCCTCCGACACAAAACTTGGTCATGTTTTGTGTAGTTTCCTTTCTATCCAACTTATATTATGATTCTATCTTGGAGTATTACCATCTGTTATGTCTAGAATGTTGAGGGAATTACCTCAACTATTAATGCTTGATATAGTAATACTTTTCACCATCACCAATCTTTCTTGGTCCCCATGTTGGTTCTAACCGGGATACCAATAGGTGAACGGTGCTTATTGGATTCTGTACTTCTAGCAACCCTATTTCTTGAAGTTAATGGTTGATAGCTTGATTCTTAGCTTATTGGTTATTGAATCACCATTCTAACATCGATCGGGCTACTTAGTCCGTCCTTCTAGGTGCACGTTTTGATCAATTGTTTACTCGTGGATCTTTTCCTCGAACATACTCTGTTATCTACTCCAATATGTCCAATATTATCTCCTTGTTCATATAATTGTGGAAATCCTTCTTTTTGGAAATCTCAATGAATTGTCGCTGAGTCCATCAGCCACCTCCTCATCCTCTCCTTGGTTTAATGATGAACTCATGATTCAGAACTTGCTTCCATAGTTCATTCCCCGAGTATCCTGCAACGCCATCGCGTCAAGTTGTGTCACAACTTTTTCATCTGAGGCATCCTGAGTCTGAGGTATTCTGGCACCAATCAGATCTGAATCTCGGTCAGATATGATGGTTGGAACATATTTACAAGAGTAATAACATTGGTCTTTATATGACTCGGTAAGGTGATGTCATGCCTAGCACACCTGACCAGAGGACCTAATGTTATAATTTTCCTTTTAGCAAGGCTATCCGTTCTTCCATGAGGAAATTGTAAAACTTATTCTACAAGTTGTTCCTAATGGATCTTTCGTGTATTTGAAGTCTGACCTTTGCTTGAAGACCATGTCAATGCCATCTCGAAGCATGTCTGTGGAACTTTGATTTTCAATAAAAGCATTTGAAGCACAATGCTAAATTTTCTTTATCAATTATCCAAACACCATTGTATGAGTAATGTCATGAAATTTCTCTCCCCTTTCCTAAAGGGTTTTCTACGTTATATCCTGTCATGGATATCATGCTCTGTTTGTCGTTGGGAAGGATATACCCCTAAAATATGTGTTTAAACACATTTTCCTTTCTATTGTTCGGTTTAATCTGAAGATCACCTTTCCTTTCCATTGTTTTGTTTAACCTTTCTGATGTTCTATATGATCTAAGTAGTAATATTCTTCTGCTTATGTAAACACCTAGGTGTTCAATCATGTCGGTAAGACCCTGTTACTATTGTTGATGACATTCCGGTTACCACCGGTGGACGAGAACTTTGCCTATTGGTCCGCCTTGTTTAAACGACCAGGAAAATGGTTCTCTTCGTCCCTCGCCCTTGGTACCGATGTTGTTGCCGACATAACTAATAGGCTATCCTCTGACATGCCTTGCTTACATGATCGTGCAAGACGTCATCGCCCTTCCTACTTTTAACCCACCTAGTGGGCCCATAACCCATAGTTCCATAGGATCGAAACCTTACTCTCCTGTACACCATGTTGTCAAAGTTATTCCTCACGCTTGACTTCATATGTATTTCATGGGCCACCTGCCTAGTGATCTATTCTGGTATCAGACGCAATACTTATTCTTGTTGCTCTGAACCCCTTTCACCTTCTCATTAGGCCATCGAACGATTGCTTACCCATTGGAAACTTCTCATGGTATCTTCTTACTTTACTCCCGATATTTTCTTAAGTATCTATTCGAGGGTTACTTTCTACTACATTCCCTGAGTTATCTGCCAGATAGTTGACCTTGAAGGTCCCTTATTCAAAAGTTACCCCTTATCATTATCGTAAGTACGATGGAGTTCCTGAAAGGATGACAACCTCATCATGATGCATTGATGCATAGGAATGAAGACATTAGTGCTATGGATCGACCACTTCGAGAAGATCAACCAAGACCGAGAAGATTCGTTAGGATTTCATAACCAGACCTTTCCCCCTTATTCCACCTCTTAAATCTCGGGACGAGATTTCTTGTAGTGGAGGAGAATTGTGACGCCCGGATAGTTACGCTACAGTAACCCTCTGCTAATGATGCCACGTCACCACGATTACTGTTGTTAATCTTACGATGACTCAAATCCCGTTCAAATGTCAAATTTAAAATCAAGTCAAACAATTAAAGTTTTCAGAAGTCAAAACTAAAATGTTCTTAATGTGACAAATAAATCATGGATATTATTGGTGGAGAAACAACATCTTTATAAAATAATTAAATGCCCTAAAGTGATTAAAACAGCAGCAAAAACACACTCCTATTATATTTTACAAAATACTAAACTATTTTAGCTAGGTGCCAAAGTTATTGTGGCAGTGGTATAATTAATGTTACTATGTTAGGTGCTAATTGAATATTTTACAAAACTAAAACAATTTGGGAAATAAAATTAAAACAGAAAAGAAAATAAATAAAAAGGTAAAAGATAAAACAAAAATGAAAAGAACCCCCTCATCGGCCTTTGGCCCAAGAAGCCACCAGCAGCCCGATCAACCCACCCTGCCCGACCCCCCACTCACTCCCTTATCCCCTCGCAACCGCAAACCCTAGCGGTTCCCTCCCCACTCGTCCCCACTTACCCTCCCCCACGATCCCCTCGCCCCGATCCCCCCCTCTCCGCTCGTTCTGGACCGGGGCACGAACCCGCCGACGCCACGACGCCGTCGCCGTCCACGGTTGCCGGAGCCACCCCCTCGTCTACCTCCACCTCGTCGGGCGCCTCGTCATCCTCCTCCCCGAGAGCCATTCATCGGAGCTCCTCTGCCTCATCCCCCTCGACGGGTCTGCTCGCGCCCGAGGACGCTGCCCACATCGCCCGTCGCCGGAACCTCCCCGCCGGCATGCCTCCTTCTCATCGCCGGCCTGCTTCCCCTTCGACGCCTGATACGTCCATTTTGCATCATGCTTTTATATCAATATTTATTGCATTATGGGCTGTTATTACACATTATATTTCAATACTTATGGCTATTCTCTCTTACTTTACAAGGTTTACCATGAAGAGGGAATCTTGCCGGTACCGAATTCAGGTGGAAAAGGAGCAAACGTTGAAACCTATTCGCACAACTCCAAAAGACACGAGACTCCACGAAACAAATTTTTAGATTTAATAAAAATTTTTGGGAAAAAGAAATAGGCCGGGGCCCACACCTGTCCAGAGGAGGCAGGCGCCCCCAGGGCGCGCCCCTATCTCCTGTCCCCCGGTGGGCTTCCGCTGCCATCTTACGCTATATGAAGGGTTTTGTCTGGAAAAATCGTGGCAAGCTTACGGACGAAACTCCGCCGCCACGGGCGGAACCTTGGCGGAATCAATCTAGGGCTCTGGAGGAGCTGTTCTACCGGGGACACTTCCCTCCGGGAGGGGGAAATCATCACCAACGTCATCGCCAACAATCCTCTCATCGGGAGGGGGTCAATCTACATCAACATCTTCACCAGCACCATCTCCTCTCAAAACCCTAGTTCATCTCTTGTATCCAATCTTGTATCAAAACCACAAATTGGTACCTGTGGCTAGTAGTGTTGATTACTCCTTGTAGTTGATGCTATTTGGTTTACTTGGTGGAAGATCATATGTTCAGATCCTTTATGCATATTATTACCCCTCTTATTATGAACATGAATATGCTTTGTGAGTAGTTACGTTTGTTCCTGAGGACATGGGAAGTCTTGCTATTAGTAGTCATGTGAATTTGGTATTCGTTCGATATTTTGATGAGATGTATGTTGTCTCTCCTCTAGTGGTGTTATGTGAACGTCGACTACATGACACTTCACCATTATTTGGGCCTAGAGGAAGGCATAGGGAAGTAATAAGTAGATGATGGGTTGCTAGAGTGACAGAAGCTTAAACCCTAGTTTATGCGTTGCTTCGTTAGGGGTTGATATGGACCCATATGTTTAATGTTGTGGTTAGGTTTACCTTAATACTCTCTTTTGTAGTTACGGATGCTTGCAATAGGGGTTAATCATAAGTGGGATGCTTGTCCATGTTAGGGCAGTACCCAAATACCGGTCCACCCGCATATCAAACTATCAAAGTACCGAACGTGAATCTTATGAACGTGATGAAAACTAGCTTGACGATAATTCCCAATGTGTCCTCGGGAGCTCCTTCTTCATTATTAGAGTTTGTCCAGGCTTATCCTTTGCTACATAAAGGATTGGGCCACCTTGCTACACTTTATTTACTTTATTTACTCTTGCTCGTTACTATTTATCTTATCACAAAACTATCTATCACCTACTATTTCATTGCTTGCGAGAAAACCTTCTTGAAAACCGCTTATCATTTCATACGCTCCTCGTTGTGTTCGACACTCTTACTTATCGAAAGGACTACGATAGATCCCCTATACTTGTGGGTCATCAAGACTCTTTTAAAGCGCCGTTGCGGGAGCGTAAGCGCTCTTGGTGAGTGGAACTTCGGTAAGGAAACATTTATATAGTGTGCAGAAATTTTACATTACTTGTCACTATGGAAACTAATCCTTTGAGGGGCTTGTTTGGGGTATCTTCACCCCAACCGGAAGAGCCAATAGATGATCCTCAACCTCTGAACCTTATTGAAATATTCACTTTGAGATTCCTTGGTATGATAGAAAACGCTAGCTAATCCTTTTGCGGAGGCGGAACATTGCATCCCGACTTACACCTTATCTTTGTGGATGAAGTTTGTGGATTATTTAAGCTTAAAGGTATTCCCGATGATGTTGTCAAAAGGAAGGTCTTCCCTTTATCTTTGAAGGGAGATGCAATGACATGGTATAGGCTATGTGATGATACGAGATATTGGAACTATAAGCGTTTGAAGTTGGAATTTCACCAGAAGTTCTATCCTATGCATCTTGTTCATCGTGATCGTAATTACATATATAATTTCTGGCCTCACGAAGGAGAAAGCATCGCTCAAGCTTGGGGGAGGCTTAAGTCAATGTTATATTCATGCCCCAATCATGAGCTCTCTCGGTAAATGATCATTCAGAATTTTTATGCTTGGCTTTCTCTTGATAATCGCAACTTTTCGATACTTCTGTCTTGGTTTATCTTTGAAGACTATTGATTTCAAATAGGACTTATTGGAAAGAATTAAGCGCAACTCTGAAGATCGGGGTTACGGCGATGGTAAGGAGTCGGTATGACACCTAAGTTCGATTGTGTTAAATCTTTTATGGATACTGATGCTTTCCGTGGATTTAGCTCTAAGTATGGTTGACTCTGAGATAGTAGCTACTTTTTGTGAAACTTTTGCTACTCACGTTGATCTCCCTAAAGAGAAGTGGTTTAAATACAATCCTCCTGTTGAAGTTAAAGTAGTTACACCTATTACAGTCGAAGAGAAGACTATTACATATAGTGATCCCATTATTCCTATTGCTTATGTTGAAAGACCTCCTTTTCCTGTTAGGATAAAAGATCATGTCAAAGCTTCGACTGTTGTCCGTAAGAGTAATACTAGGACCTAGACACCTCCTAAGCAAATTAATGTTGAACCTGTTATTGCTATGATTAAAGATCTTTTGGATGAGGACTTAGATGGGCATGTTATTTCTTTTTGTGGTGAAACTGCTAATATTGCTAGATCCGATACTAAGACACGTAGACCTGTTGTAGGCACGCCTGTTATTTCTGTTAAAATAGGAGATCGTTGTTATCACGGTTTATGTGATATGGGTGCTAGTGCTAATGCGATACCTTATGATCTTTGTAAAGAAATTATGCACGATATTGCACCTGTTGAATTAGAAGACATTGATGTTACTATTAAGCTTGCTAATAGGGATACCATTAAACCTATTGGGATTGTTAGAGATGTTGAAGTCTTGTGTGGGAAGATTAAATACCCTGCTGATTTTCTTGTTCTTGGTTCCCCACAAGATGATTTTTGTCCCATTATTTTTGGTAGACCCTTCTTGAATACTGCTAGTGCTATGATTAATTGTGAAAAGAATATTGTCACTGTTGGCATAGATGGTATGTCTAATGAGTTTAATTTTGCTAAGTTTAGTAGACAACCTCGTGAAAGGGAACCACCTAGTAGGGATGAAATTATTGGTCTTGCTTCCATTGCTGTTCCACCAACTGATCCGTTAGAACAATATTTGCTAGACCATGAAAACGATATGTTTATGAAGGAAAGGGAAGAAATAGATGAAGTGTTCCTTAAACATGAACCTATGTTGAAACATAACCTTCCCGTTGAAATTCTTGGGGATCCCCCTCCACCCAAGGGTGATCCCGTGTTTGAACTCAAACCCTTACCTGATAATCTTAAGTATGCTTATCTTGATGAAAAAGAAATATATCCTGTTATTATTAGTGCTAACCTTTCAGAGAAAGAAGAAGAAAGATTATTGAAAATTCTGAAGAAGCACCAAGCTGCTATTGGATATACTCTAGATGATCTTAAGGGCATTAGTCTCACATTATGTCAACACAAAATTTCAGTAGAGAAAGATGCCAAACCAGTTAGAGATCCTCAAAGACGATTAAATCCCAAAATGAAGGAAGTGGTAAGAAAGGAGATACTAAAGCTCCTTGAGGCAGGTATTATTTATCCCATTGATGATAGTGAATGGGTAATGATGCGGAGCATCCTACGGACATCACCATGTCAAGAGCCCATTTGGCAAGTGACACGTGCGACATCTACTTCACACACACAAAGGTGAATCATCTCCTTTACACGTGCTCACTTCACCCCTTGGAGGATGGCATACTACTTGACACTTCTCCCGTGTGCATGCATAGGTATTGTCGGAACTTCACGGATGACGAGGAGGAGTGCAAGCGCCAAGGAACGACTACACCATCCGCGAGGGAAGCGTGGAAGAGAAGATGGAAGAAATGAGAAGAAGACGGAGCGGCTGCAGGAGCCAGGCCGGACATCCGGACCGCCGTCCGGATCATTCGGGCTCAGCCGGATCATCCGGGTCCCCCTCCGGATCATCCGGATAATTGCGTCCGAAGACACCCGAAGGCCTCATGTGAAGCCGGATCATCCGGGCCCCCTCCCGGATCATCCGGACGATGGCCGGATCATCCGGACCCCCATCCGGATCATCCGGGCCTTGCCTGCGTGCAACGTTTCGGGCCGAGGCCCATGTACCCATTCGCCCCCTCACTTACCCCTTCGCCCACTAGACTATAAATAGACCTCCTCCTCCCCATTTTTAGGGTTAGCAAATATGATAGCTCATTCTTAGGTGAGCTCTGCTCCTACCTCTACTCTTGAGAGAGAGAGAGACTACCACTCCCATGGAGTTCAAGACCTCCATGTGAGAAGATCCTGCGTGATATCATCAAGACCCCCTTTGTGGGAAGATCCATCTAGGATATCATCAAGACCTCCTCTTGGAGATGAACCTTACCTTGTATCTTTCCCTTTGTTGTTCATGTACCTTGTGATCTTGTGTGTTTGATTGTCTAGTGGATGTGTGATTTGGAATTGTTCTTGAGTGTTTCCCCTTGTGATTTCTCCCCGTTCTTCCCCGTGTTCATCGTGTTCTTCGAGGGATCCCACTCCAAACGTGAAAGATCGTCGCTATAGGGTTCCACCCTACATCATATGGTATCATGAGCCACGTTGATCACGTTTTTGGAGCCCCTACCCCTCTTTTTCTAGCTTGATTTTGTTGATTTCGTCATAAATCCGAAAATCCCCACCAAAAATAGCCCCCAATTTTTTTTGTGATTTGTTGGTTTGATGATGTTTTGTTGATTTTGAGCCGTGGATTTGCTTGGTTTCAAGTGGATCTAGCATCTCCCCAAGTTTCCCCACCTTCCATCCATAAAATCCCCTCAATTTTGCCCCGAAAATCCCCCATTTCCGCCAAAAATTTCGTCCCCGAGAGGAAATCCCGAGCAGTTTGACCTGCCCGGATCATCCGAACCTTCTCCCGGATCATCCGGACATCCCCCGGATCAGCTGGACGCCCCCCGGACGTCCGGATACCCCACGCACCTGAAAAGTAACCGGGCTGACGAACCCGGATCATCCGGATGTACACCCGGATCATCCGGACCTAGCCCAGATCATCCGGACCTCCTCCCGGATGTCCGGTTAACCCTGACACTACTTCGGCTGAAATTTTGTTTTGGTCATAACTAATTCATCCGGAGTCCGATTTTGACGTTCTTTAGCTCGTTTTGAAGCTCTTGACATCCCCCATCCCACAAAAATACCACCAACATCATTTGACTCCATCATATTTTCTGAAATTTGGCAAGTTTGCCTAGGCCCTCCACCATATCATCCGCATTACCACCACCGACTTCCGCAACCTAACCCATTTTGTTCCCCATTGCATATGTGGTTGCTTGAGTTGTGATTAGAGTCTCTTAAGGTGTTTCGGCTACTTAGGGACGGTTGCTTCTTCATCAACCACCACCACCACTTCCGCATAGGCGTGCCCACCATACACTTCCGCCACCCCCAACTTAAAACAATAGTTGTTTGAGCTTGTTTGAGTTGTGGCTTGTGTCTCCTAAGGTGTTTCGGCTACTTAGGGATGGCAAATTCAACTCCGACTCATGTATAGCCCATCATTCCACTTCCGCATTGCCTAGTGCAACACCACCACCGCTTTCCGCTACCACTATTTGACATTTGTCATTTGAGATGTTGAGTTTGCGGTTTTTCCGTTTCCTAAGGTGTTTCGGCTACTTAGGGATGAGTCTCCATCATCTTGGTATCTACACCAAGAACACCGCCACTCATCATCGCAAAGGACGGTAACCTCGACGACACCTTTGTATGTTCCCTTGCAATTGCATTGTTAACCCCTAGCCCATTTTGCGTTACTTGCCTATCGAGACTAGCCATTTGAGTATTGCCGGCAACGTGACTTGTTCACATTAGCGATCTAAACCATCCATTGCATACATACCATATCATCTTGGTATCATATCATCCATTGTGCCTCAAGTTTGTTCCCGCATATACACAATTGCTATCTTGGTTTGTGCATTGTGCAAAAGTGGCCATAGAAAAAAAAAGAATAAAGCTTTTAAGCAAAAGAAAGAGAGCAAAGAGCTTGTAAGCAATAGCCATAGAATCACAATATATCATACGGTATCATATTTGATCATCTTGGATCATTGTGTGAGAAACACCGGGAACCATACATATATAGCATACTTGGGATAGAAAGTTTATCCATTTTGCATCGTATAGATTGTGCACAAGTGTCGTATCCGCCTATTGAGCAATCGTGCTAGCGTCTCTCTTGAGTTGTGCAACACGAGCGTTTTCCGTGGATTCCACATTTTGTGCTCATTCCTTGGTTGCACGACCCCATTTATCTATCCGTGTGTGTGTTTCCGTGAGCCACATTTGCTATTGGTCTACTTGTTTCGCTTGCGAATTTGTGAATCTCTTTCAACATTATTGACTCTTGCTAACATTTTGCATCAAATTTTTGTGCCACTATCCTCACCGAGCTCTACCATAAGCTTTACTTGATAGGTGTGAGTGAACAAGTCCGGTACCAATTCCACTATTCTTTCATCTCACATTGAGTGACACGGGATACATCCTCAACTTTGGGAAAAGGTAACTTGGTATTGTTTATCTTATTTCCTACTCACCTCTACTCGATGGATAGGCAAGGCATTTCATCTTCGGTCTACAACAACAACGACGAGTTCGATGCCATGAACAACAACTCCGACGCCAAGATGCAAGCTAAAATGGAGGAGATCAAAGCCCTCATCAAGTCCTACAAGCGATCTTCCTCATCTTGAGAAGGCGCTCAAGAGCACATGCTTCCGAGCTACCATCTCGGCAAGATCACATCGGCATCGACACCATCACCAACAAAACGTGAAGGTCAAGAGCTCTACATCAACAACCGCTCAATGACTTCACCATCTCCCTTGGCATCTTCGCCAAGCGACTTCAAGGCATCTTAAGCCTCGGACATACGGCATCTTCGCTAACAAGAACCCCAAGACTACGCTCAAGAGAAGCTCCCCAAGCTCAAGTCCGCGACTTCCACGAGCTACTCGACCTCGACATCGACCACGCGATTCCTTTCTATGGGACTCAAGAACCGAGGAGTACCTCGAGTGGGAGCGTTTGATGGGCGACTACCTCAAGCTATATCAAGTTCGTCCCGAAGATCAAGTGAAGTGCGCCACAAGAAACTTCCACGACTACGCCTCGATATGGTGGCTTCACACACCTTCGGAGAGCTACGAGATGAGTTGTCCCAAGATGAAGAGAGCTTTCTGGCGAGTTTGTGCCTCCAACCTACACGGAACAACCGGCGCCAATTGGAGAACACCACCCAGGATCCAAGTCCATCGACAAGTACTTCAAGGAGATGATGATTGCCTTCTGACGAGCGGCGTGGGCGACCCCATTTCGATGAAGTTCCACTTCATGATGGGATTACTGCGACATCTCCAAGACCATCTTCCTCGAGAACTACAAGTCCATCGGCGACTACTACATTGGTGCTCTCAAGGCGGAACAAGAACTCATGAAGGCCAAGGCTTCTCCACCCCAAGCAAACTTCACGGCGACCGAGCTCTCGACAAGCATGAGGCTAGTACCACCAAGATGTCCAAGCCCGACGAGCTCCAGGCGATGCTCCCAAGTTTGACTTCACCGCCATCCCTCTTTGTGGCATTGATGGTGCCGAGTCTACTTCGACTCTTTTTCAAGATGGTGCGGCGGCGAGTGCGACTACGGAGACCCTCAAGGACCAAGCTTTGGAGGCGAGTGACAAGGTGGCGAGCAAGGATGATGCTTCCATCTTTGGAGGCGAGAGTGATGATGTGCCATCTTGGCCTTCATCTATGGCGGCAGTGACGAGATGACCGAGCATGGGATTTTCCCTTCGGTCATGGAGGAGAGTGATGATGTGCCATCTTGGCCTTCATCCACGGCGGCAACGGCAGATGGTTGAGCATGGGATCTTCCCTTGAGCACGGCGACGTATGATGACTTGAGTGACTTGTGCCACCATATTGAGAGTGAGAGTAACTTCACCACTAGCCCCATATATGATGAGTTGCCACAATTCCCATGTGAGGAGAGCCACAACCCCCACCACTTGAGTGAGATGAGTGACTCCACCATACGTGAGTTTGAGTGCACCTATTTTGAGGGAGTGAGTGAACCAACACATAGAGAGAGTGTGATAGTTGATAGGTCTCGTGAGGCCATTTGCATTTCTAACAACTTGACCTCTACCTCTATTGTGTTTTCTCATTTGGTGCTAGGTCCCTGAGGGAGCCCTGGACTAGGGGGTGTCCGGACAGCCGGACTATCATCGTCCGCCGGACTCCAAGACTACGAAGATACAAGATTGAAGACTCCGTCCCGTGTCCGGATGGGACTTTCCTTGGCGTGGAAGGCAAGCTTGGCGATACGGATATGTAGATCTCCTACCATTGTAACCGACTACTGTGTAACCCTAGCCTCCTCCGGTGTCTATATAAACCGGAGGGCTTTAGTCCGTGGGACACAACATACATCACAACAATCATACCATAGGCTAGCTTTAGGGTTTAGCCTCCTTGATCTCGTGGTAGATCCACTCTTGTACTACCCATATCATCAATATTAATCAAGCGGGGCGTGGGTTTTACCTCCATCAAGAGGGCCCAACACAGGTAAAACATCGTGTCCCTTGTCTCCTGTTACCATCCGCCTAGGCGCACAGTTCGGGACCCCTACCGAGATCCACGGTTTGACACCGACATTGGTGCTTTCATTGAGAGTTCCTCGTATGCGTCACCGATAGGAAGGATGGCTCCACCGTCTTCAAAGATGGTATTTTTAGCCAAAGGGCCTTGGCACGGCCAAGCTATCCGGCTAAGCGGTTTTCTTATATTTTCGTCCGCCATTGCTTTGACAATGACTTCCCAAGTCATCAAAAGCAATCTCGCGTCGACTCGGAATTCGCCGGCGGTTGGATCAATAGAGCTCTCATCTGTCAACGAGCTCTTGGATCGCATCGCCCGCTTGAGTCGCTTCTGAGACTACAATCAGATTGGGCTTAAAACCGATCCGAGAGAGATTAACTCTCCCGGGCCACCCACCACGCGCAGTGGTAGAGGAGCAATGCGGTGACTCTTCGCCTATATTGAAAACTAGTCACGTCCGGATCCCGAACCCTCCATGCGGATTTCAGCGGAGGGGCGGACTTGATCGAGCATTGAACTTAAAATCATGCATCGTTCGGACTCATTGGATCGTGTCCAGCAATCAAGCTTCGAATTGGAAACTCCTCGGCCTTTAAGCCTCAAGATGGGCGGGGATCCGGATTTTAGTCCACCCGCCCGCCCGGACATATCGATCTACCTCTAATCTGGCAAGAGCCCGCTGAAACAATACATCACTCTTGGGCGATTCCTCCACGGTTATGGGCGGGATAAAGGACTGCCGAGAGGAAAACGCAATCTCAATCTTTTGCAATAATTGCACGGACAAGGGAATATTGAGCGCCATCGGCCGTCGTAAAATTATCGCTTCACCGATCTGGCGTCCATAATGCGAAAATCTTGTGCGATGGAGAGTTTCGGAAAACCGAAAACCAATTTTGGGATAATCCGGCCCGAATACAACCCGATCCGCAACAAAGGGTGCATCACACTCGGGCCCCGGATACAAAAACCAAAAGCAAAAACCCCATAAAGGGCACAGAACCGTCTTTGGAGGGATGGCTCAATGGACCTGTAAGCTTCATAATCTGAGAGGAGCCGTCCCAACACATAGCCTTCGAGCATGTTGGATATTACGGCGGTGGCCAAAAGTGGCGAGGAGCTTCTAGCCGGAAAACCACTCCAACAATACCGATGCGGTATCAGCGATCTTGAGACCTTCGCATCAAACAATATGCGGCGCACAATCCATAACCTCGCCTCGGTCTACCAAGTAGCAACAAATCCATGGGCGACACAGCTATCACCTTCAACGCCAGCGACGAACCTAAATTCGAACAGCCCGAGCACCGGCCGCCTTTGGTGCTTAGTCCCATAGTGGGCGGCTTTACGACTTACAAAGGTCCTCATGTATGGCGGCGGGACTAAACCTCATCTATGAAAACTCTTCAAAAATGGAAATCAATTGGAGCCGTATTGAGTGAAGCAAGACAACCTTGGAGGAATAATCCCTAGCAGGAAGCGTGCTGCACGAAAAAATCACACTCGATGTGGTGTTCGGCTCGCGGATAATTACAGATCCGAAGAAGTCACGTTCCAAGTGGCCCGTTCAACAGCGGATATCACGCTATATTAGGGCGAGAGGCATTCACAATTTTTCAAGCCGTACCCCATTACGGGTATATGAAGCTCAAAATGCAGGCGTGGCATAATCACTCTCGCTAGTGATCCGGACATAGCACTCCGCACCGAAAACAAGACAGCCGCACTAGCCCTGGAGGCACTATCCGAGGCCCTAGCGGCAGAAGAACTCACCGCGCTGCGCTCTACGGTATGGCAGGGGCGATGTGATACTTGATAAAGATCCAAGTCCACCTCCTTCAAACCAGCAGATGAAAGTGAAATTCCAGGTCCATCCAACGGACCCAACAAAGACGGCCTCCATTGGGGCACAATTAAACCCCGAGGTAGATGCCGCACTGCGAGAATACCTTCAGGAAAATTGAGACATTTTCGCCTGGCATCCTTCGGACATGCCCGGAATCCCACGCAGATTGGCAGAACACAGCCTAAACATCCTAAAAGGATTCAAGCCGGTCAAACAGGCTCTTCGACGATTTTCCGAACCCAAAAGACAGGCAATGGGAGAAGAGCTAGCCAAACTATTGGAAGCCGGATTCATTAGAGATATCAAACATCCAGATTGGCTAGCAAATCTGGTAATGGTACCAAAGAAGGACAAATCCTGGCGCCTATGCATCGATTTTAAAGACCTAAATAAGGCTTGCCCAAAGGATCCCTTCCCCTTCCCCCGCATCGACCAAATTATCGATGCTACGCGAGGCACGATTCATTGTGCTTCCTCGGCGCATACTCGGTTACCATCAAATCAAGATGGCGAAGCAGACCAAGCGCAACGGCATTCATCACTCCATACGGACCATTACGCCTCAACACGATGCCCTTCGGACTTAAAAATGCGGCGCAACATATCGGCGCATGATTCAAACATGTCGGCTACCCAGATCGGCAAAACAATCGAGGCATCGTGAGCGGCGTAGTCGTCAAAACAAAACTGCGTCGAAACTCTAGTAGGCGATTTGAGGATTACATTCGACAACCTCGGAGCATATGACATCAAGTGAATCCGGAAAATCGTTTTGATGTACCACCGGAAAGTCTGCTGGGCTTCATTGTATCCGGTAGAGGAATTGAAGCAAACTCGGCTAAAATCCGAGCTCATCACGATTGGATATACCAAAAACCTCAAGCAGATACAAAAACTAACGGGATGCGTGGCAGCTTTAAGCCGCTTTATCTCCGTCTAGGAGAAAAGGCATTGCCCTCTATCGCCTCCTCGGCGCACGAACACCAGAGGGCGGATCTGCCACCGCCGGACTCGAAGAAATAAAGGCCATATTGGCAACAAATCCGGTCCTTCTGCGCCCAATCTGGCGAACCAATGTTGTTATACATCGCAGCAACGCATCAAGTTGTAAGCGCGGTACTGTCGTCGAACGAGATCTGAAGGGCATAAATTCCCTCTTCAAAACCAGTGTATTATGTATCCACCGTGTTAACTCCTGCAAGTCCGTTACCCACACTATCG
The DNA here is from genome assembly GCA_021437245.1 of Aegilops speltoides. NCBI lineage: Eukaryota > Viridiplantae > Streptophyta > Magnoliopsida > Poales > Poaceae > Aegilops > Aegilops speltoides. Next base: position 316,774,669 of record CM038145.1, on the reverse strand, counting down.
AAAGATAGCGTGTCACGGTGTTCATGGCATCCGGAAGCTCCGACACTACTTTCAAGAGTGTTCGATAACAGTGGCCTCCAAAGTACCACTCAATGACATCATAAATAACCGCGACGCAATGGGCAGGATTGCAAAATGGGCTATTGAGCTCTTACCATTCGATATAACCTACAAGCCTCGGCGGGCTATAAATTCACAAGTTTTGGCTGACTTCGTTGCCGAATGGACAGAAGCCGAACTCCCTAAAGAGTACGACGCATACTCCAATTGGACCATGCACTTCGACGGCTCCAAAATGTTGGCGGATGAAATGGCGTCGTCTTGACGTCCCCAACCGGGGACACAATCCAATATGTACTTCAAATAATGTACACGGACTCCAACAACGCAGCCAAATACGAGGCCCTCCTACATGGTCTCCGGATGGCAATCTCCATGGGCATTCAACGCCTAGAGATGCACGGGGATTCAAACCTTGCAATATCTCAAATAAACGGAGACTTTGACGCCAAGGATCCGAAAATGGCAGCATATCACAACGCTGTCCTAAAAATGTCGGCTCGGTTTGAAGGACTTGAATTCCATCACGTAGCCCGAGAAAATAACCAAGCAGCCGACGTACTGGCACGCATCGGCGCAAAACGTGACGCTGTCCCTCCAAATATCTTCCTGGAATGGCTCTTCAAGCCATTCGTACTATGGGAAGGGGAATCCGGAAATGACAAACCGGAAACAACCGCGCCAACCGGCGATTCAGCCGATGACATAACACCTTCAGCCCACGACATAATGGCAGTAATTGCCCCGTGGACGGAACCATTCCTAGCCTACCTGCTTAGACAGGAACTTCCCGAAGACCAAAATGAGGCCCACTGCATAGTCCGGCGATCGAAAGCCTACAAGGTCCATGAGGGAGAACTTTATAAGAAAAGTACAACCGGAGTCCTTCAAAGGTGTATCTCCAAAGAGGAAGGGCGAAACCTCCTGGCTGAAATTCACGCCGGACTAGGCGGACACCACGCAGCAGCCCGGGCCCTTGTAGGAAAGGCATTCCGTACATGATTTTATTGGCCGACGGCCCGGGCAGATGCCCAGGATTTAGTCCAGATCGTCGGTTGTCGGCTCTTTGCTAATCGAGCCACATGCCACCCATCGCCTCAAAACTATACCCATTACGGCGTTCACGGTGCAGGGGCTTGATATGGTTGGACCCCTAAAGGGGAACCCACAAACAAAGGTACCTATTGGTCATGGTGGATAAATTCACCAAATGGATAGAGGCCAAACCGGTCAAAATGGCGAGTCCGGACCGGTGATAGTCTTTATATCCGGGGTGGTACACCGTTCTGAGTCCCCACAAGCATCATCACCGACAACGGCACGAACTTCACGGCCGACGAAGTTAAGTCATGGTGCAAAAATATGGGCATCAAGCTCGACTACGCTCAGTCTATCACCCTCAAACCAGCGGTCAAGTGGAGCGAGCAAATGGTCTAATAATGGCGGCATTAGACCCGGACTAGTGCGGTCACTTACTAAATCGACACGCCTTTGGGTTGAGGAGCTCGACTCCGTACTCACGGGGCTGCGGACAACGCCTAACCGTACTACGGATTCACACCATTTTTATGGTATCTGGCGCAGAGGCAGTCCTGCCTGCGACATTATTCATGACTCACCTCGAGTGCGCATGTATGAAGAAAGAGAGGCCGAGCTGGATCGGCGGGACAGCTTGGATACCTTTGGAGGAAAAACGCGGCGTCGCCAAGGCTCGTTCCGCATTCTATCGCCAGCAGGCCGAAGATATCAAAGCAGAGAAGTACGGGCCAAGACTTACAAGTTGGTGAACTAGTTCTACGCCTGCCGGACAAGAAAAAGGACAAGCTTAAGCCCAAATGGGAGGGCCCCTTCATTATCGATCAAGTCCTGACCGGCGGAGCGTACCGTCTATGAAATGCGTCGGATAACCGACTCGAGCCAAACCCATGGAACGCAGCCCGCCTCCGAAGATTCTATGCCTAGCGCCGGACTAAGAGTTCGTCCCCTTCCTCCGTTCAAGTTTTTACACTTCAGCTGTCTTTTGTTTCTCTTTCTTCCCCTAACCTTTTTACTAAAAAGCCCCTAAAGGGCCTACTTCCGCATTGTTCGCATACACTTGATGTGCCATCCGCACTCATTATACCTGGGGGCTTCTTTTCCAGAAGCTCAATTATAAGGGCTTTATGCCCAGCACATGTGTCAAGCTTCCACATGTACCTTTTACTCACCATTATATGCATCGATATGACTTAAGTTTTGGCCAAGCTGGGTTGCCTGCCTCCTGTGCTTACCCTCGATCCCGATTGTTCGGCTAGGAGGTAAAGGAGCACCTCTGCGATTATTCTTGCCGGTCAGGCGGATGTGTACCTCGGTGGGTGAAGCGAAAGCTAAGCGTTCTTAAGGGAATATTCGATCGGTGACTTGAAAGATGATTTTACCTACTTATTAATCTGCCCCGGATGTTTTACCTTTTTCGCAGTCCGGACATGCACTTTAGGGCATGCCTCCCAGAGAAAGGAACCCTTAACGGAACTATTCTCCTGGAAGATGTTTCTTACTAACCATGTAATATAACATAACTAGTTGGGCACTTGTATGATAAAGCACTAATGACCCCTCGCTTTGGTCTCCATGCATACCCGGTTGTTTCTTAACCAAAAGGTATTCGGACACACTCCGGACTCTAGGGTCGAGGTTGAAGCGAAAAGGTCGGCAAAGACAAGCGATCTACAATCCGGCTAGAAGGCATTTCACATGTCATTTTAAAAATACATTGTCAAATTCTTGATTGTATTCCTCCTCAATCCCGTCTAACGGGCTATCTAACTTACAGTCCGTTGGGAAAATTTAGCAGCCAACTCTACGGCTGTATACTAAACTCACAGGATCTCCTTCCCATCGGGCCCCACCGGTCCAACCGGCCATGTGGTTGGATCCGCCTTCTTATAACGCGTCTTCACCATGGCCCAAGCCTCCACGGCACCTTGACGGCAAGCGAAATCTTCCTAAACGGAAGTGCTGCCGCACTCCTGAAGCTTCTCCATAAGCTCCCCAAGGCCCTCGGGTAGGGAGAGGGCTGGCCATAAAGCACAGACGACGCCGCTCATTGCCCGCCGAACTTCGTTCGGCGAGTTGCAACAACTCGAGAAGTTGATAACCCGTTGATATGGGCATCTCCTCCGCAGGGCGACCTGTGAGTATACCTGCAAGACATATTATGTCAATTTACTTCTTCGCCGAACTCTTCTTTTTAAAGGAGTTTGCTCAAGCACTTACTATACATGCCGCGACGAAGCCGCTGATTCTCCTTAACGGAGCCGGACAGCCCGGCTCGAGCGCCTTTCAGCTCTTCTCCGAGCTTGGCGTTGGCATCCTGGAGCTTGTTCCTTTCTTGCTGCACCCTATTCAGCACCCTCTCGCCGGCCTTTAGCTGGCGTAGTAACTTGCCTGTCCGGATCTTGTCCGGCGGCACCTGCAATGTCATTATTAGACTTGCGCGCATGCCGCATAGTGCTTATATTTATTAATAAAAATGTGTTACCAGGAGGGGTCTCTGCGTTTCCTCCTGCGGCAGCAAGCACGACCTCAAGTTGGGCCTTGCATTCTTGCAGCTCCTGAGACAGCTGGGCATTCTTCTCGCTAAGAGCCTGCATTTCAAATGATCCTTAAATCAGTTAAACATAACTACTTTAAGTCTCGGGGGCTACTGGCATATATAACCATTAAAATTCCCTTACCCGTATGTCTTTTACATACTGCTCCGTGGCTCTGGTAAAACCGTCTTGAGCAGCACGGAGTGCGCGTCCCTTGCGTTAAAGGCGTCCAATGCCTCAGGGGAGAAGCACGCTTCACGAAATAATGTCCGGCGGCGCCTGTGGTTCATGGCGCTCTCCACCTCAGACTTGGTAGCGGACAGTCTGTCGGCATCCTCCGTTGGAGGAGTATCCGGCCCACGCCTTGCACTTGCCTCCCCCTCCAGGCCGGGCGCTGGAGCCTGGCCGGTATAGGCTAGATTGGCAACCTCTACGCCCGCAGTCCGGTGGGCGCTTTTTCTCCTATAAAGGATCATGAGCACTCAGACGCTTCCTAGGAATGTTGCTCTGAATATTTAAATATGAGCTATACCTTTGCGGCGACATTTCGGTCCGTGCCGCGCTCCTTTTCCGTCTGCTGGTCCGGACTGGCCTTTGTTGGTCAGCCGCCGCAGGCTCGGCTTCCCGCCTTGAAGGTGCTTCCTGTAAAACACCATCGTTCACGAAGGTCAGAAATGGGGAAGGAAGAGATGATAGTGTCCGGACCTCGGTCACAGTCACCTGGGAAGCCGGATACAGTCCGGGGTAGTCCGCCGTAATGGAGACTAAAGCGTTATCCATGCTAAGTTGGTGGAACACCCCGTCGATCAGCTCCACCTTGATATCCGAGTCCTCTTCGGAGGCCGGATCCAGGGATCTTTCTGGATCCTCGGGTTGCGGAGCGAGACTTACCATGTCCTCCACAGTCTGGCGTAGTTCCTGCGCCGAAGACATAATGTAAGAAGCCTAAGCTTCGAAAGCATGGGTTGAGCCCTTAAAAATGTTCGCTTACCCAGCCTCTAGGGTTGTTCATGGAAAACCCATTCAAGGGGTTCGTTCGAAGGAAGTCCTCCTTCTCCCCCTTGTACAGGCCAGACAGGATCTGCACCAGACCTTGGTCGAGTCCGGCCCTTCGCGGCCATGATGGGTGGCATCGTCTTCCCCGTTGAAATCCCACTTGGGGTAGCCTCCGCTTGCTTCCCACCTTGGTAGGTGGCCAGCCCGGTTCGAACCGGGACCATGAAGGCCGGAGGGAGATATCCCCCCGCTTGGAGCTTCACTAGCTCGTTGTGTGGAACAGAGCACCTCCTCCAATCCCCTGGCGGTGGGCTGGGAGCGCGAGAAGAGGAGCCGCGTCGACGGTCCATGATGGAATGGATTTTTAGGTCAAGGGCGCTCCAATGAAGTATTCGCGGAAGGAAGATGATGTGGTTTGGATCTCGATTTTTGCCTCTTTTGTAGGCGGATGACTCGCACGACTAGGGGTGAAACATAAAAGACACCCTGGCTTTTCGCATTCGTGCGACGCGTGGAAGAAGGCCATTATTGGGCGTAGAAGCCAAGAAGCACATTATTTATGATGAAGCCGGACACGGTTCAGCAGGTACATGGAACTTGAAGGGAGAACCCGCCTTGCAACGCCAAGACTATATCTGTACTGGACTTATCGTCATTGAAGCCTGGTTAAAGGCTCTTGAGGAGTCTGGACTAGGGGTGTCCGGACAGCGGACTATCATCGTCCGTCGGACTCCAAGACTATGAAGATACAAGATTGAAGACTCCGTCCCGTGTCGGATGGGACTTTCCTTGGCATGGAAGGCAAGCTTGGCGTCTGGATATGTAGATCTCCTACCATTGTAACCGACTCTGTGTAACCCTAGCCTCCTCCGGTGTCTATATAAACCGGAGGGCTTTAGTCCGTAGGACACAACATACATCACAAAATCATACCATAGGCTAGCTTTAGGGTTTAGCCTCCTTGATCTCGTGGTAGATCCACTCTTGTACTACCCATATCATCAATATTAATCAAGCGGGGCGTGGGTTTTACCTCCATCAAGAGGGCCGAACACAGGTAAAACATCGTGTCCCTTGTCTCCTGTTACCATCCGCCTAGGCGCACAGTTCGGGACCCCCTACCCAAGATCCGCCGGTTTTGACACCGACAGTCCCATTTATGATGACGCGCCGATCCTCGACGATTTCGTCCTCCCTTTGGACAAGACGATGGCCATGGTGGATTATGATGCACCGCCCACATGGTTCCATCAAGATGATGATGATGACCACCATTTGGTCTTTCCCACCTCACCTACACCACTTGAGTGGAATGACAAAGGTAACATAGGTGAAGGTGATGCTCTAGTCCCACTATTGGACATTCTTGACATTGATTGCTTGCATGATGTTGATCCACCTATTGCCATGCTTCATGCTAGTATGATTTCCCCATGCGATGATTTGCCCATTTATGATGAGTATGATGATTCTATTGTGGAGTCTATTAGTTGTGATGCCATGTTACATAGGATTTCTTGTGACAATTCTTTAGGTCACATCATGTTTGATAATCCGCTTAACTTGTCATATGCTATGCATGAGATCAACCATATGTCTTATTTGCAATCTCTTCATTGTGACTATGCATATGCCATTAAAATAAACCCAATTTGCACATATGGCATAGATGACAAGCCCATGGTTATTGGCATTTGTTTCTCTTGTGATGATATTGATATGCTCCCTTTGCATCATTTATCTCATATGCCATGCCATGACCACCTAACCCGGATATGCATTGTTTTGGATGTTGTCCATTTTCTCCATATGATGTTTCCGATATTGCTCATGAGGAGGCCCTCATAGTTTCCTCATACATGTTAGGGGAATTTGATCCATCCCATTCATTGCATGATCCCCATACTTGTGTGCACCATATGCTACCCACGAATAAACACACTATTGATGTGCCATATACTTGCATTCTCAATTTGTCTCCCCATCGTGTCATACACAATAACTATTCTTTCATGATGGATGACATGTTCTTATACCATGCATCAAATTTCTTTGAGCGATGCTTATCTTGTGCTAACTCACGTGTGCACATACACATCATGATGGATGATGTGTACATTTACCACACACACAATTTCTTTCGTTTGTGTCTCTTTTGTGTAGGTACCCAGGAATACTTGTCAACCTCGCAATCCCACGAGTTGACAAAACGAGCTCTTGAGAGCAATGACGATTTGGGATCCTGTGGACTATCCTTACCACCGTTCCCTTCGCGCAAGGACTACGCACAACTCCTCTACTTGGCTCTCACACAGCTACGGGCCATTTACCACTTCTCACATTATGCTCATTTTACCGTGTTCACTTTGCATGCTATGCTTGCTTCTATGCCTTTGCCATGCAATTGTGACCCTTGTTTGCATCTACCCATGATTCTCCATTATGATATTCCTATGTGTATTTGCATGCTTGGTGGAGATCCTTGTTGCTTTTGCCATGTTTATCATGTGCCCCATTCTATTGATGCTTGTTGTGTTGGGAGAGTCATGATGACACGTTGCTATTCACATATGGCCTCTCGCCAATACATTCATGATATTGTACTCACATCTTGCTTTCATGCTTGTGCTATGACTTGTGAATTATTCATGCCCACTATTTGCACCAATGACATGTTTGCCATGATTCCTCCTAGTATGTTGCATCTTCGCACTACTAGCTTGCTTGATTTGATAGCTATGAATGCTCGCTATGTTGCATCACCCATGTTCCACTACTTGCTTTCTTGGGTTGATGACATATATGCTCATGCCTCTCACATGATATATCTTGATCATTTTCTCTTGTGTTATAAGTGCTCATCTCATGCGGTTGATGACAACCATCTATATGCTTTGCACATGATTCATATTGCTTCGTGTCATATATCTCCATGTGTTGCCTCTCTCATGCTAGATTTGCCATGTATTGAGTGCAACAATGCTTATAGTCTTGCTCATGAGATTGCCCCCATAGCATTCTCACACATGTTTGGAGATTTTGACATATTCCTTGTGAAGCATGCTTGTATTATCTTTTTGCACCATATACCTAGTGCCGTGAATATCGCCATTGTCGCATCATATTACTCATGCACTTGTGCTTCTAACGGTTATGTGCAAGAGAAGAGAACCATCATGATGGATGATGTGTTTGTCTACCATGTGCATACGTTCTTTGTTTTGTTGTGTGCATGTGTAGGATACTTGGACTTCGTGTCGACTTCCACTTCACGTGAGTTGACCATTCGAGCTCTTGAGAGCGAGCCTCACACAATCGATAGCGACACGCTTCTACACCATACTTCCTACCACTTTGACATTGTGAAGAACACACAAGGACATGCTTTCGAGGTGATATCCTTCTATCTCGAGAACACCCAAACCATGAGCATGCATATTGTGGATCATACTTCATGTGTTGCTTGCTCCACGACACTTTGCACACATGCTAGCGATGTTGCTTCGACTTCTCATTACCACATTGCCATGCCCCATGACATATATGCCTTGTGTGTTGCATCTAGTTCTTCACATATGCCATGTCCCTTTGCTTATCACATGCTTGACTTGATTGCCTCACACATGTTGAACAATTGCTCTTTCCATTGTGTTGAGTGCCACGATATCTTCACTACACCCTATGCACGTTATGCTTGGATTGTCTTGCACTTGCCCCATGTGTTTAGACATTTCACTATATTTGGTGCTGTGAATGACTCTTATGCCTACCATAGACCGTTCATTGAGCTCTTTATGCATGCTTGCTATGACCTTGAGGTAGATGCCTGTTCACTTATCACATATATTTGCATCTTGACCTCCCGTTTACATGCTTGTTCCCATGATGTACTTGATTGTGCTCCATTTATATGTCCAAATGTCATGACACACTTCTTTGTCAAACCATATGCTATGCTTGATGACAACACTTGTTGGGTGAATCACCTCTTGAATGCTTGGTTTTGCTCTTATGACAACCACATTTGTTTTTCCAAGTGCTTGTTATCTTTGCTACTTTTGAAGGAATTACAAGACGGTGCGACATTGGAGAGTGCCCATTTGGAACTTCAAGATGACAAGAACTTGGTGATCGACCACTTCTACACGGCAACGCCATCTCTTTCCCATGGTGATTTGGTTTTCGATCCGAGGTCGGATCTTTCCCAAGGGAGGGATGATGCGGAGCATCCTCGGACATCACCATGTCAAGAGCCCATTTGGCAAGTGACACGTCGACATCTACTTCACACACACAAGGTGAATCATCTCCTTTACGTGCTCACTTGACCCCTTCGAGGATGGCATACTACTTGACACTTCTCCCGTGTGCATGCATAGGTATTGTCGGAACTTCACGGATGACGAGGAGGAGTGCAAGTGCCAAGGAACGACTACACCATCCGCGAGGGAAGCGTGGAAGAGAAGATGGAAGAAAGGAGAAGAAGACGGAGCGGCTGCAGGAGCCAGGCCGGACATCCGGGCCCCCTCCCGGATCATCCGGACGATGGCCGGATCATCCGGACCCCCATCCGGATCATCCGGGCCTTGCCTGCGTGCAACGTTTCGGGCCGAGGCCCATGTACCCATTCGCCCCCTCACTTACCCCTTCGCCCACTAGACTATAAATAGACCTCCTCCTCCCCATTTTTAGGGTTAGCAAATATGATAGCTCATTCTTAGGTGAGCTTTGCTCCTACCTCTACTCTTGAGAGAGAGAGACTACCACTCCCATGGAGTTCAAGACCTCCATGTGAGAAGATCCTGCGGGATATCATCAAGACCCCCTTTGTGGGAAGATCCATCTAGGATATCATCAAGACCTCTTCTTGGAGATGAACCTTACCTTGTATCTTTCCCTTTGTTGTTCATGTACCTTGTGATCTTGTGTGTTTGATTGTCTAGTGGATGTGTGATTTGGACTTGTTCTTGAGTGTTTCCCCTTGTGATTTCTCCCTGTTCTTCCCCGTGTTCATCATGTTCTTCGAGGGATCCCACTCCAAACGTGAAAGATCGTCGCTATAGGGTTCCACCCTACATCAAGTAAGCCCTGTCCAGTGTGTCCCTAAAAAGGGAGGTATTACCGTTGTCCCTAATGATAAAGATGAATTGATCCCGCAAAGAATTATTGCAGGCTATAGGATGGTAATTGATTTTTGTAAGTTAAATAAAGCTACTAAGAAAGATCATTACCCTTTACCTTTTATTGATCAAATGCTAGAAAGGCTATCCAAACACACACATTTTGCTTTCTAGGCGGTTATTACGCTTCTCTCGGATACTGTATCGTGGGGATCAATCTAAAACTACTTTTACTTGCCCTTTTGGTACTTTTGCGTATAGACGTATGCCTTTTGGTTTATGTAATGCACCTGCTACCTTTCAAAGATGCATGATGGCTATATTTTCTGATTTTTGTGAAAAGATTTGTGAGGTATTCATGGATGACTTCTCCGTCTATGGATCCTCTTTTGATGATTGTTTGAGCAACCTTGATCGAGTTTTGCAGAGATGCGAAGACACTAGTCTCGTTCTAAATTAGGAAAAGTGTCACTTTATGGTTAATGAAGGCATTGTCTTGGGGCACAAGATCTCCGAGAGAGGTATTGAAGTTGATAAAGCCAAAGTTGATGCTATTGAAAAGATGCCATGTCCCAAGGACATAAAAGGTATCAGAAGTTTCCTTGGTCATGCCGGCTTTTATAGGAGGTTCATTAAGGACTTTTCTAAAATCTCTAGGCCTCTGACTAATTTATTGCAAAAAGATATTCCTTTGTCTTTGATGATGATTGTGTAGAAGCATTTGAAACACTTAAGAAGGCTTTGATCACTGCACCTATTGTCCAGCCACCTGATTGGAATTTACCTTTTGAAATTATGTGCAATGCTAGTGATTAAGCTGTAGGTGCTGTTTTAGGGCAAAGATTTGATAAGAAATTGAATGTTATCCATTATGCTAGCAAGACTCTTGATACTGCCCAGAGAAATTATGCTACTACTGAAAAAGAATTCTTAGCAGTTGTGTTTGCACGTGACAAGTTTAGACCTTATATTGTTGATTCCAAGGTTACTATTCATAGTGATCATGCTGCTATTAAATATCTTATGGAAAAGAAGGATGCTAAGCCTAGACTCATTAGATAGGTTCTCTTGCTCCAAGAATTTGACTTGCATATTATTGATAGAAAGGGAGCTGAGAACCCCGTTGTAGACAACTTGTTTAGGTTAGAGAATGTTCTTGATTACCCACTGCCTATTAATGATAGTTTTCCTGATGAACAATTAGCGGTTGTCAATGCGTCTCGTACTGCTCCTTGGTATGCTGACTATGCTAATTACATTATTGCTAAATATATACCGCCTAGTTTCACATACTAGCAAAAGAAAAAGTTCTTTTATGATTTAAGACATTACTTTTGGGATGATCCACACCTTTATAAAGGAGTAGATGGTATTATTAGGCGTTGTGTGCCTGAGCATGAACAAGAACATATCCTATGCAAGTGTCACTCTGAATCCTATGGAGGACACCACGCTGGAGATAGAACTGCACACAAGGTACAACAATCCGGTTTTTACTGGCCTACTCTTTTGAAAGATGCTCGTAAGTTTGTCGTATCTTGTGATGAATGTCAAAGAATAGGTAACATTAGTAGACGTCAAGAAATGCCTATGAATTATTCTGTTGTTATCGAACTCTTTGATGTTTGGGGCTTTGATTATATGGGACCTTTTCCCACCTCTAATGGTTATACACATATTTTAGTTGTTGTTGATTACGTTACTAAGTGGGTAGAAGCTATTCCAACTAGTAGTGCTGATCATAACACTTCTATTAAAATGCTTAAAGAAGTTGTTTTTCCGAGGTTTGGAGTCCCTAGATATCTTATGACTGATGGTGGTTCACACTTTATTCATGGTGCTTTCCGTAAGATGCTCACTAAGTATGATGTCAATCATAGAATCGCATCTCCTTATCTTCCGCAGTCTAGTGGTCAAGTAGAGTTGAGCAATAGAGAGCTCAAGTTAATTTTGCAAAAGACTGTGAATAGATCTAGAAAGAATTGGTCCAAAAAACTCGATGATGCATTATGGGCCTATAGAACTGCATACAAAAATCCTATGGGTATGTCTCCATATAAGATGGTTTATGGAAAATGTCATGGAATTGTCACGTCAGATGTCCTAGTGAAAGGACTTAGTCATGGAGCCATTGCAACTAGGAAGCTTCAAGGGGTTAATCAAGACAAGAGACACGAGAGGTTTATACTAGTTCGGCCCCTTACGGTGAGGGTAAGGCCTACGTCTAGTTGGGTTGGTATTGCTTGATGTTTTGATAACCAGGGAGCGAGATACGCTATGCCCGGTTCCCGATGAGTTGTTTCTTACCCTAAGCCGCCGGCGGGTCGTCCCCTTATATACATGGGTTGACGCCCTGCGGCTTACAGAGTCCTGGCCGGCTCATAAAAAATGTTCGGCTCGGTGACTAGTTAAATCTACCTTATGATACAAGTCATGCCATTATGGCGGTTTACTACGACGGGCCTTAAGTCGCTGGTGGGATTTAGACCCTTTGTTGAACCTCCATCTTCATACTTGGTCTTAGGCTTCTTCTGATGAATCTCTCTTTGCATAACCCGGCCCCTCATAGACGGCTTATACAAATAGTTACATCCCCAACAGAAATGCATGTCATTTACCTCTTGAACTTGAACATAAAGCATATTGGGCTGTTGAAGAGCTCAATTATGAATTCAAACTTGCCGGTGAGAAGAGGTTGTTTGATATTAGCTCCCTTGATGAATGGAGAACCCAAGCATATGAGAATGCCAAGCTTTTCAAAGAAAAAGTCAAACGCTGGCATGATAAGAGGATACAGAAGCATGAATTTAACGTAGGAGATTATGTGTTATTGTTCAACTCTCGTTTAAGATCTTTTGCAGGAAAACTTCTCTCAAAATGGGAAGGTCCCTACGTTATCGAGGAGGTCTATCATTCTGGTGCTATAAAAATCAACAACTTTGAAGGCACAAATCCGAGGGTGGTAAATGGCCAAAGAATTAAACATTATATTTCAGGTAATCCTATCAATGTTGAAACTAATATTATTGAAACCATAACCCCTGAGGAATACATAGGAGACACTTTCCAGAACGTTCCAGACTCCGAAAAGGCATAGGTACGTGGTACGGTAAGTAAACCGACTCCAAAACAACTCTAATGGCAATTTTTATCAGTTTTGGATTATTTTAGAATTTTAGGAAGAAAGAAGTAGTTTGAAAGGGGCACGAGGCTCCCACGAGAGAGGAGGGCGCGCCCCCTGTCTCGTGGGCACCTCGTGTGCCTCCCGGACTCCGTTTTCTTGTATGTTACGTATTTTGGTTGGTAAAAATTCTTTATACATACTCCCAAAGGTTTTAACCACCGTATCATCCAAATATCCTCTGTTTTCGTTTCAAGCTATTCCTGTTGCAGAGTAAAGCAGGATGTCTTCTCAGGAGTCAGTAGGGGAGAGCCGGGTGTCTCACCCAACGCCAGGTCCAGGAGCAAATAGCGATGCCTATCACTTTGGACCATCAACAAAGGATGAGATGGAAGCTGATTTGAAAAGGATAGATTCCATGGAGGAAGATCAAGAAGTTACCTCTCGTCTCTGAGCAGAATTCACTATGGGGGAACTACCTAGCCTGGCTGTCCCTGCCTCGGTCATCCCTTCCAACTCTAGATTTCTTTCTTATTAAAATATGAAAAAGAGTTTCACTTGTTCTCCAGAAGCTATGCAGCATCCTTGGGTAAAAGGAGCTTTGGCCGTTACGGGAAAGCTCCGTAAAGAAAATATGGACCTCAAACAACAAGTAAATAAGCTTGAGGAGGAGAACCGCATCCTGAAGGGCATCATCGCCAAGAAGATCATAACACCAACCGTGAAGAAGGAGAGATAATCACATGGGTATGGGCACTCCCCTTGGCAACTGCCAAGCTTGGGGGAGGTGCCCCGGTATCGTATCACCATCACACTCCTATCTTTACCGCTTTATTTAGTTCGATCCTTTTAGTAGTATCTTGATCTATTAGTTCGAAGTTTTGATATCAAGTAGTTTTGAGTTTTGCTTTGTGATCTCTTTATGTAATCGAGACTGTGTACTATCTATAATAAAGATTAGTGTTGAGTCAAGGGCTTTGCTATGTTGCTATGATCTTGAGAAAATAAAAAGAACAAAAGAGTTCATATTGATCTTATGAATACTGATAACTTCACACATAGAAAGTATGAGGCATAAAAATTGTTGAGAGTTGATGAACGTAGCCTTGGTCATCGTTGCAATTAATAGGAAGTAATAAGGAAGGAGGGGTTCACATATAAATATATTATCTTGGACATCTTTTATGATTGTGAAGCACTCATTAAGTATGACAAGCTAAAAGAGTTGACGTTGGACAAGGAAGACAACGTAATGGTTTATGTTTTTTGACATCTCAGTTAAAGTATATTGTCATTGACCTTCCAAACATGTTGAGCTTGCCTTTCCCCCTCATGCTAGCCAAATTCTTTGCACCAAGTAGAGATACTACCTGTTGAGGGAGTCCTGGACTAGGGGGTGTCCGGATAGCCGGACTATCATCATCGGTCGGACTCCAAGACTATGAAGATACAAGATTGAAGACTTCGTCCCGTGTCCGGATGGGACTTTCCTTGGCATGGAAGGCAAGCTTGGCGATACGGATATGTAGATCTCCTACCATTGTAACCGACTCTATGTAACCCTAGCCCTCTCCGGTGTCTATATAAACCGGAGGGTTTTAGTCCGTGGGGCCTTTAACCATTACAACAATCATACCATAGGCTAGCTTCTAGGGTTTATCTCCTTGATCTCGTGGTAGATCCACTCTTGTACTACCCATATCATCAATATCAATCAAGTAGGAGTAGGGTTTTACCTCCATCGAGAGGGCCCGAACCTGGGTAAAAACATCGTGTCCCTTGTCTCCTGTTACCATCTGCCTAGACGCACTGTTCGGGACCCCCTACCTGAGATCCGCCAGTTTTGACACCGACATTGGTGCTTTCATTGAGAGTTCCTCTGTGTCGTCACCGATAGGCTTGATGGCTTCTTCAATCAACAACAATGCAGTCCTGGGTGATACTTTTCTCCCGGACAGATCTTCGTGTTCGGCGGCTTTGCACTGCGGGCCAATTCGCTTGGCCATCTGGAGCAGATTGAAAGCTACGCCCCTGGCCGTCAGGTCAGATTTGGAAGCCTAAACTTCACGGCCGACATCCACGGAAACTTGATCTTCGATGGATTCGAGCCACAGCCGAGCGGGCCACACTGTCACGATGGGCATGATTTAACTCTGCCGCGGACAAGTGCCACGAAAGCCGCTGCGAGTCTGCTCCGACCCTAGTTCGAGCCGACCGCACAGATCGAGGACAGGTGGCTGGACACTGCCTCGGGAGCTGCAATCTCTACGGCGATGGAGCCGAACACTGACCTTGTCCCTCATAAAGCTCGTGACTCTGAGGTGCCGAACTCTTTGCCGGACTCCGAACCTCCTGTGCCCCTACCAATCGAATCCGATTGGGCGCCGATCATGGAGTTCACCACCGCGGACATCTTTCAGCACTCACCCTTTGGCGACATCCTGAATTCGCTAAAGCATCTCTCGTTATCGAGAGCTCCCTGCCGGACTGCGGTCGGGATGGTTGGGATGCGGAGGACGAAGAAATTCAAAGCCCACCCACCACCCACTTTGTAGCCATCGCCGGCGATTTAACCGACATGCTAGACTACGACTCGAAGACATCGACGGTATGGGCGGCGGCGCCGGAGATTTACCAAGAACCAGCGCCTACCGAGCAATCGGAAGGCCACCTCAACTCATGATGTATATATGGTGGACACCCCAAAAGGGAGCGATAACGAGGAACAATGGGACGCGGCGAAGGATAATTCCCCTGAAAAACAACCAAAACGGCGACGCAAGCGCCGCCCCAAGTCCCGCCTCGATAATACTAGCACTCATAATGACCCAGGCATAGAGCAGGGCAAACCAGTGGGCGACGAACATGCAACCAAGCAGCCATCCGAACAGGATGAATCGGATATTCAACTCATCCTCGGCGAAAACAACAGTCCAGACGATCTCACACCGGACACACCACCGGAGCATAAGAACCTTCAAAAAGGGCTTGTCGCCACTGTAAGAAGTTTGAAAAAGAAGAAACAGAAGCTCAAAACAGCGGAAGACATACTCAGAATGAGGTGGAGCAAAGTACTCAAGACCGCAGACAAATATGGCAATAACCACCAAACAAAGAGCTACCCGAAGCGCAAGCTGTTGCCCGAATTTGACGAGGAGGCCGTAGAGCCCCCACAATCAAAAAGCAAAGAGGCCGCCTGGCCGGATAGACAACCAGATGACAGGCCAGGAGTGGCAAGCGGCGCCGCACATAAGCCGGCACTTGACACACATAAATATCCTAGCAAAACGGATGGCCCGGTCAGGTCCATTTATGGGCCAAAGAAGAGGGCCCCAGGAAGCAACACAACACGCCGCGTGTTCGAAGATAACGGCACACCTAAATATGGGCGCCAGACACCCACTATGTTTCACCGATGAGGTCTTTGGATCATAATTTCCAGCGGGGTTCAAACCCGTAAACATAGAGGCATCTGACGGAACAACAGACCCGAGTGCGGATCGAGGATTACATCCTGCACATACATATGGCTAGAGGAGACGATCTCCACGCCATAAAATATCTACCCCTCAAGCTCAAAGGGCCAGCTCGGCATTGGCTCAATAGCCTACCAGAAAATACTATTGGAAGTTGGGAAGAGCTCGAGGACGCGTTTAGAGCAAATTTTCAGGGGGCTTATGTCCGCCCTCCGTATGCAGACAATTTAAGTCACATAACTCAACAGCCCGGAGAGTCAGCGCGCAAATTCTGGAACAGGTTCCTCACCAAAAAGAACCAAATAGTCGACTGTCCGGACGCTGATGCCTTAGTAGCTTTTAAACATAATGTCCGAGACGAATGGCTCGCTAGACACCTCGGCCAAGAGAAGCCTAGAACAATGGCCGCGCTAACAAGCCTCATGACCCGCTTTTGCGCGGGGGAAGACAGCTGGCTAGCAAGATGCAGCACCAGCGACCCAAGTACATCCGATATCAGAGATGGAAATGGAAAATCACGGCGCAGAAAGGACCAGCGCCGAAATAAATAAAAGAGCCCAAAGAACACGGCGGTCAACGCCGGATTCAAAAGCTCACGGCCGAACAATAAAACACTGCCTCTTATGGACAACAGTGACGAGCTATCCAACCTAAACAAAATTTTGGACCGGAGATGTCAAATCCACTGTACCTCCGGGAATCCTGCAAACCACACCCACCGAGATTGTTGGGTCTTCAAACAGTCCGGCCGACTCAACACCAAACACAAGCGGCTCGACACGCCAAGTGAGGATGACGACGAACCCCACCAGCAGAGCACCGGAAAACAAAAGACTTTCCCACAAGAAGTCAAAACAGTAAACTCACTTCATGTGATAATACGGAACAACAGTGCGGCACCCGCCAAAGTAGGTGTCGCACGGTCCACCCCAGCGGAACCTCGAGATTGGATGTCAAAACCAATTACTTTTGACCACCTGGACTATTCCAGAAGTATTCGAAATGCAGGATGGACTGCTCTGATATTGGATCCTATAATCGACGGACTACAATTTACACAAGTCCTAATGGATGGCGGCAGCGATTTAAACCTACTATATCCGGACACAATCCGAAAGTTGGGGATAGACCTTACTAAAATTCGCCATAGCCGCACTTCCTTCAAAGGAGTGACGCCAGGCCCTTACGCCAAGTGCACGGGCTCCTTACTACTAGAAGTTGTGTTCGGGTCACCCGACAACTTCCGACGCGAAAAGCTAATCTTTCATGTCGCCCCATTCAAAAGTAGCCATCAAGCACTATTGGGACGTGAAGCTTTTGTCCGCTTTAACGCAATACCGCACTGGCGTCTCTTACACTTAAAATGCCCGTCCACGCGGCATCATCTCATTAAAAGGTCGTTCAAGACCCGGACACGATTAAGCGAGTCCGCATAAATAAACTAGGGCTCCCTAGCCGCACACCCTTCACAAGGGGTTGTGCGTATGAGCAATAAAGAGCCAACAAAATCTCAACTTTATTCATTTATTCATACTCTGTTTTAAATACATTTTTCACACGATTTCTTTTCAAACTAAGTTCCTCTCTTTTACAGATGAACAGCGTGTTACACCCGTCCAGGATACAGCACAACGAAGACACAGGCGCAGACGTGCAGTAGGGACCCGTTGCAAGGATTCTTTTCAGATTAAGACCCTGTGTAAACCTTTTTTACTGTCTCTTGTTGCTATACATCCCCTGGTTTCTCATCATAACCAGAGAGGAGGCTGATGTTTTGGCATCGGCCGCGTCAGAGGATCTCGCGTGTACCTGGACACTAGGGGCTTAGGGCATTGATCTGCTTGTCATCATAAAGACTGAACACCTCAGGGAGTGTTCGGCGTCTCGAGTTAGGCCTTATATGCATCAGCTCCGAATCATGTCTTTGGTCAAATGTTGGGTTTGCCCGGCTCCTGTGTTTTGCTGCCTTACGTTCCGTATCATCGGCTAATCTGGCACCAGAGAACTCTGCGATTGTGCCCCAGTTCGGCCGGGTGAGCACCTTAGTAGAGAAAGCCGAAAACTGACTGTCATGATGTAGCGAGAGCTTGGTCAACCACTCGATCGACCTCAGGAATGTTTAGAATTCCTCTGCTTTGACGAAGGACCGCTTCCCGGTCAGGCACCCACGCGCCCCAAATCCGGAGAGCGCGGTGCCCCTAGGGGCTATATCGTAGCCCCACCTTCGAACTCCTATGGCTAAGTGAAAGTGATAACGCATTATAGTCCGGTTGCCTCGTTTGCTACGCTACCACCTCCTTCACAGGACAAAGACGTTGGATTAAGTGTGAAAATGCACTATTTCAAAACACCCGGCAAAGACCACGCGCGGGGGCTGAAGTCAAGACTGCCATCTTCGGGTTATACACAAGTATACATTAACGACTGCACAGGAGATATTTCAATACTTGAACGCACAAGTACAAAAAGCGCTTATATTATAAACATCATTTTACAAACCATAAAGATCATTTGAACATGACATTTTTTAAGCACTGCGACTCAATTACACAAGCACCACGCAGAACTTCCCCAAAATAGTGCTCGGCGGGTAACCGGCTCTCGTCCGAACCCCGGGTTGCAACATCGGTGGCATCCATCTCCGTTCAGTATGTCTTCACACGGGCAAGGGCCGTCCGTGCACCCTCTATGCAGGCCGACCGCTTCATCGCCTTGATATGCGGCACCGCCCCAAGGAATTGCTGCAATAAGCCAAAATAACTCTTCGGCTTGGGCCTATCTGGCCAGACATGAGCCACGATATCCGTCATGGCAAGTCCGGACAATCTATTAAGCTCAGCCCACTCAGCCAATCGGTCGGTCAGCAGAAGTGAACGCTCCGGACTGTGGAATTGAGACCAAAAAAGCTCTTCCGTCTCGTGATCCTTTTGACTTCGGAAGTGCACATCAGCATCTGCCCCACTCGCCGGTAAATCCATATAAGGATCCTCCGGACCCCACAGCTCGCCAAGCTGAGCATACTTGGATCTGTGAACCTCTGCGCGGCGAAAGGGCTTGCCAGCCGCAATATCTCCGGCCTGGCGCAGCTCCTCCTTTATAGCCCTCATTGCAGAACGGGCATCCTTGGCTTCGGCGGTGGCCTTCCTCAGGTCTTCTTGCTCCGCTTGGCGTTCTTTTTCAAGAACCTCATAGCGGTCGGTAACATCTTTCAACTTCACGGCCATCTCGGCCATCTCCTGCCTGCTTCGGGAGTGAGCAGCCCTTTCGGCTTCTAGCTCTTCGGCCGCCCTCGAGGCAGCCGCATCACTCCTTCTGGCCTGCTCCTTGGCTCGAGCAAGTTCTGCCCGAAGGCCCTCCACAGCAGCGGCACCATCTGCATTAAGCACACATGTTGTAAGGAGTGGGCTTCAGCTCCCTTACTAGGTGACCACGGAGAAACAACCTACCTTGTGACTCGTCAAGTCGCTTATTGACCAGCGCGATGTCCGCATCCGCAACGTTGAGTTGCCGCTTTAGTTCGGCAACTCCATCGATCGGTGGCCACATCGGACTATCCGCCACCTGCATAGGAAAGGCGAAAATTAATACCTGCGATTTTGATCCTCGGCACGCTGTCGCTTTCGACAACATACCGAGTCTCAGGGGCTACTATCTATACAGGGCGCACTTTATGTGTAAAACTGTCAAAAGGTATGTCATTTTTACGTACCTCAAATCCCGCCAGCAAACTCCTGACGGCATCATGCAACCAGCCTTCGGCGGACGAAATTCTTCCAATCACCATACTCATGAATGTACGGTGACCTTCTGAGATAGACGCCCTCTGAAGCAGATCCTTCAGCTGCCCCGGCCGCATTCCAGTTGGTGCCGAACTCTCCGGCCCTGCCGGACTCGAGGATACCCTCCGTGATGACACCTCAGGTTCGTCCGGCCTACCTGATGGTGCGGCAGATGGAGGCGTCTCGCTCTCCATCATCTCTGGACGATGGTCCCCCGAAGACGAGCTCATCTGAGAAGGACGGAGATCCGAACTACAAGGTAAAAACTTCGGTTATCCTCAGAAGCAAAAATAGGGATGTCTCTTATTACAAAACTCCCCTTT
Organism: Aegilops speltoides; assembly: GCA_021437245.1. NCBI lineage: Eukaryota > Viridiplantae > Streptophyta > Magnoliopsida > Poales > Poaceae > Aegilops > Aegilops speltoides. Next base: position 316,754,222 of record CM038145.1, on the reverse strand, counting down.
TTCTACTTACGGCTCGCTGGAGGGCTGATTCCTTAGTGGAGATAGTGCGGCCGGGGCCTCCCCAGACGCAGGACCCTCTGGTGAAGATCTCTTCCCCCGCTTCGAGGCCTTGGCCTTCAGATTTTCGGAAGCGGTCCTCTTCTCCCCTTGGAAGGAGGGATTCTCGATTCCCCCTCTCTCAAAAGCCTCCTTGGTAGAGGCGGCAGGTTCTCTGTTCTCCCCTTCGCCTTCCTCTGAAGGCGCAACCTTCAGCATCCTGACCAACACGGGATCCGGCGCGGTCTCCAGGAGGGGGGCCGGACACTATATCAGTTTTGCTTGCGCTATCCACTCCTGTTTAGATGACAATTGGTTAAAAGGCAAATCCAAGATATGCAAACGAACGGTATGTCCGGACACAGAGCTACTTACTTGTGTATCCGGGCGATTGCAGCTTAGGCCAACGTCCTCGGTCAATTCCGGACACACCTCTTGTGATCCAAAGAACAATTTGTACATCTCCACAGGTGTAGTACCCATGAAGTGTTGGAGAATTTGTGGTCCCTCCAGATTGAATTCCCATAGCCGGAGAGGACGACGTTTGCAGGGCAGAAGACGCCTAATCAACATGACCTGCATCACCACAATAAGATCGATCTCCCTCTCTTGGAGGTCTCGAATCCGGCCCTGCAATAGGGGTACGTCCTTTGACGGCCCCCAGTTGAGCCCTTGGTTGACCCATGACATCAACCGTCGTGGAGGTCCCGAGCGGAAGATGGGCGGCGGCTTCACTGCTGCCCACAGGAGCGGTAATATAAAACCACCTGCTTGCCAAGCCGAGCTCCTCTTGGAAAGAGCCCTCGGGCCATGGAGCATCGGCCCTCCTGCTTACAACCACCCCGCCAAGACTCTGCTTGGCGCCTCGATCATCTTCGCTCCACGTTGAAGGTTTTGAGCCACAAACCGGTGGGGGTAATGCGGAGGAAGGCCTCGCAGACGACAATGAATGACGAGATGTGGAGGATGGACTCCGGAGCAAGGTCATGGAATTCCAACCCATAGTAAAACATGAGCCCTTTCACAAAAGGATCCATCAGGAAGCCTAAACCCCGACGGAGGTGGGACACAAACACGACGCTCTCGCCGGGCTCGGGAGTAGGAATGACTTGCCCTTTTGTAACACCCCGGATCCGATGCGCCAGGTGTCCGCCAGTTATTCGCCTTCATTGCCATGCCATTTGCTTGCGTGTTGCATTTGCCATGTCATCATATGCATTTTATCATGTCATCATGTGCATTTCATTTTGCATACGTGTTCGTCTCATGCATCCGAGCATTTTCCCCGTTGTCCGTTTTGCAATCCGGCGCTCCTATGTCCCCCGGCGTCCCCTTCTTCTCTCTTGTCGCGTGTGGGTATTAAACTTTCTCGGAATGGCCCGAGGTTTGCCAAGCGGCCTTGGTATAGCACCGTGAACCGCTTTGTCAAGTTTCGTGCCATTTGGAGGTCGTTTGGTACCCCAACGGTTAACCGGGTAACCGTAATGTCCTCTTTTGTTGCAGCCCAACACCCTTCCAAAGTGGCCCAAAACCCACCAAACTCCTCTCCATGCTCTCGGTCGTTCGATCACGATCGCGTGGCCGAAAACCACAACTCATTTGGACTCTCCTAGCTCCCTCTATGCCTATATATAGCCCCTCCCCCTCCATTTTCGGATCTAATTCCCCCCGAAACCCTAAAATGCCTCTCCACAAGACCGGGACATGTCCGCTCCGCCGCGGACATGTCCAGCCGCCGCCCTCGCCGAATCCCGAGCTGCCACGTGGCATGCGCCGCCCGCCCGCCCGCCCGCCGCCCGCCAGCCGAAGACGCCCGACTCAGCCAGCACCCGCCGCCGCCAGCCTCCTCGAGTTCCCACGGCTGCCGCCGCCCTCTCGCCCCGCGCCCTGCGCCCAGCGCTGAGCCCGTCCGCCGCTCCCTCGCCGCAAGCCCGCTCACCTCGCTGCCCGCTTTGCTTGCGCGCCGCTGCTTTCTGCCTTGCGGCGTCGCGCCTCCGCCCCGCCACATCCGCCCGCCGGCGAACTTGCCGCCGTCTCCGACGCCGGCGGCGCCTCGCCCGCCTTGAAACTCACGGTCCTCGCTCCTCCTGCGCCGCCGTCGCGCCGCGCTGAAGCTTCGCCGCCTTCCTCCCGCCTCTCCGCGCCGTCCCGGCCCGATCGTCGCCGGAATCGCCGCCCTCGCCGGAGCTCCGGCCAGATCCGGGCGGGTGGATGAGATCCACCCGTCCCGCGATCCAAATGCACCCGAGCCGCCCGGATCCCTCCGTCCCGGATCCCTCTGTCCCGCGTTGATTTTTTTTTCGCGGAGGTAAAATCCACTAAGTCCCAGATTTCAATTATTTTCTTGCATTTTCATAGCATCACATCTCTGCACCCGTAGCTCCGTTTCGTGCGTATAATATGTCAAATTGTTCGCCTCGACGAGTACATCATTTCATTCCATTGCATCATTTGCATTTGAGCTCATCTTGATGCCCGAAATGCTGTTGGAAGAAGGCTTCAGATCGTTAGTTCCAGAATCTTATCAGCTCGAGCTCTTTTGTCATTTTTGCCATGCTTTATGTGTGCATCCTATGAGTATGAGCTCTACATGAATGTTGAACTTTGCCATGCCATCTTTCCAGAGGTGTTGACCTTGTATTTTTGTGACTTGTGTGCTGAGTGCATCGAGCTTGTAAATTAGGGTAGTTGCTGTTGCTGTTTTCCTGACAGATTCTGTTATAATTTGATGCCATGTTAACATGCTTCCACTAATCATTCTATGCATAATATGGAGATGCTCTATAAACATGTTTTGATATACATGTCTTGGTATATCCATTCATGCTCTTGGTTGCAATTGTAGCCTGCTGGAACATGTTCATTTCTTGCTCCAAAGTTGCTTGAAAATGTTTCCTGACAGATTGTTTGCATGAGATACAATTTTCACGAGGTCGTTGTAGTTGATCCGTGTATGCTATGACCTTGCTCTTGCCATTCTTAGCTTCATAAACATGCCTTATTACTGTTGGTTGCCTTGCCATGCCATGTATTGCTCTGTAGTGAGTGGTTCGAGCTCACGAACATGCCTACTAATCGTTGTTTCTGCCATGTTCAAATCTGTAATATAACTTGCCATGTTTACATGGGTGCCATCATATTTTCCGTGCCTTTTTGGCTCATGGTCAGTAAGGGTCTTTTGATATATGCAATTAGTAGTTTCATGCCATGCCTTTGTTTGCCATGATAAGTTCCTGTAACATGTTGTTTGATAGCTCTAAACATCGCAACCTCGATGTTATTTCTGATAAGTCTGAAATTGTTATTACTTGCAATATCTCCATGTCTTTTGAGCATGTTCCATTGATTTCTAGAGATAGCTCAGTGTTCATGTTTTGTTATTCTTTACGTGTACTTCATGCCCATGCCTTTTGTTATTATGTTGGGATGCTGTAGCATGTTGTTTTGATGCTTGTAAGATGCCTAGTTGCTGTTTTGGGCGATTGTTGCTATGACTTGTATAGTGTGCATGTGTTGAACCGTTGCTCCGTTTTGAATGTGCTCTATATGAAACTTGCTTGTTTTTGCATGTCGCTTCATATTATCATGTTGCATCCTTGTTTTGGAGGTGTTTGCTTGATGTTTGAGTGCATTTTGCATCAATGCCATGTTTAACTTGTTTTGCTCATATCTTCTAGACCGTAGCTCCGAATCTAATGAACTTTATATGTAACTTGACTAGATTTTCGTGTAGATTCTCTTGGTGCTCTTTAACTTGCTGTTTAACAACTTCAACATAAGGTTTAATCAGTTCTGGACCAATTTCGAAATATGCATATGAGGACTTACCGGATTTGTTATATGTTGTTTCCGGCCTCATTTAAACTTGCCTTGTTGTGTTGTTCTTGTCTGCATCATCTCTTGCCATGAGTAGCTTCATGTTGCTTGGTCATGCATCATGTTTGTTGTGCATCATGTCTTGTTCATGTGTGGTGTGTTTACCTTTGTTGTGTGCTTCTTCTCGATAGTTCCCATTTCGTTGCGATCGTGAGGATTCGTTCGTCTACGTGTGGTTCGTCTTCGTGGCTTCTTCTTCTTCATGGATTCGTTCTTCTTCCTTGCGGGATTTCAGGCAAGATGACCGCTACCCTGGATCTCACTACTATCATTGCTATGCTAGTTGCCTCGTTCTTTCGCTATGCTGCGCTACCTATTACCTGTTTGTCCAGCCATCCCATATTGTCATGAACCCCTAACCTTTGACACCTTTCCCATGCAAACCGTTGTTTGGCTATGTTACCGCTTTGCTCAGCCCCTCTTATAGCGTTGCTAGTTGCAGGTGAAGTTGAAGATTTCTCCATGGTGGACAGGGTTTATGTTGGGATATCACAATATCTCTTATATTATTAATGCATCTATATACTTGGTAAAGGGTGGAAGGCTCGGCCTTATGCCTGGTGTTTTGTTCCACTCTTGCCGCCCTAGTTTCCGTCATACCGGTGTTATGTTCCCGGATTTTGCGTCCCTTACGCGGTCGGGTGATTTATGGGACCCCCCTGACAGTTCGCTTTGAATAAAACTTGTCCAGGAAGGCCCAACATTGACTTTTACCATTTGCCTCACCACCACCTATCTTTTCCCTTGGGAGTCGCTCTCTCGAGGGTCATCTTTATTTCAGCCCCGGCCAGTGCTTGTCTAAGTGTTGGTCCGAACCGAGCCGCCTGCGGGGCCACCTCGTGGCAACTCGAGGGCTGGTTTTACTCAGAGCTGTCTCATCCGGTGTTGCCACGAGAACGAGATATGTGCAGCTCCTATCGGGATTGTCGGCGCATCGGGCGGTCTTGCTGGTCTTGTTTTACCATTGTCGAAATGTCTTGATGTACCGGATTCCGAGACGATCGGGTCTTCTGGTGAAGGTCTATTCCTTCGATGATCGCGAGAGCTTGTCATGGGCTAAGTTGGGACACCCTGCAGGTTTAAACTTTCGAGAGCCGTGCCATGGTTATGTGGCAGATGGGAATTTGATAATGTCCGGTTGTAGACAACTTGACACTTGATCCGAATTAAAATGCATCAACCGAGTGTGTAGCCGTGATGGTCTCTTCTCGGCGGAGTCCGGGAAGTGAACACGGTTTCTGTGTTATGTTTGACGTAAGTAGGTGTTCAGGATCACCTCTTGATCATTGGTAGCTTCACGACCGTTCCGCTTGTTCTCTTCTCGCTCTTATTTGCGTTGGTTAGCCACCATACTTGCTTAGTCGCTGCTGCAACCTCACCACTTTACCCCTTCCTTTCCCTTTAAGCTTTGCTAGTCTTGATACCCATGGTAATGGGATTGCTGAGTCCTCGTGGCTCACCAGATACTTCCAAAACCAGTTTGCAGGTGCCTATGTTACCGAGCAGGTGACGCAACCAAGCTCCAGGAGGAGCTCGATGAAGATCTTGCCCTTTGTGTTGTTTCGTTCTAGTTGATCAGTAGTGGAGCCTAGTTGGGGTCGATCGTGGACCTTTGTCGCATTTGGGGTTCTTCTTTTATTTTGGTTCCGTAGTCGGGCCTTGATTGTATCTGGATGATGTAATGCTTTATTCATGTATTTGTGTGAAGTGGCGATTGTAAGCCAGCTATGTATCTCTTTCCCTTATGTAATACTTGGGTTGTGTGAAGATTACCTCACTTGCGACATTGCTTTCAATGCGGTTATGCCTCTAAGTCGTGCTTCGACACGTGGGAGATATAGCCGCATCGAGGCGCGCTAAGTTGGTAATCGAGCCTTCCCGACCTTAGGAGCCACCACCGCTTGATCGTTTTTTAGTGGCGAGTTGTGTCTAGAAAAATGTTTTGAGTCATTTAGGATTATATATATCGGAGAGTTAGGAATTCTTTTTACTCCTCACCCCTTCGACCTTCCGGTGAGGTATCCCGACGAGAGTTTTGACTCTTCTCTTCTCAAATTTCACTAAATTTTTTTAGGATCACGCTGGTATCTTGGAATCGTTCGATATTCTTATGACGAGAACATTGTTCTTGGTGCCTCCTGTCATTTAGGGGTTGTGGCGGTGTCCGGGAGTTGAGCTCCGAGGTGTTGTCGTCATAATTTTATCGTTGCGAGCCTCGAATACCGAGTTTAGTCGCCGACATCGAAAATCTCTTTTATGCAGTTGTTGGTGAGATAACCCGCTAACCCAATCTCGAGGTGAGTACGGAGTATTGCCATGACTTGTATAACGGATGCTTTTCAAGGTTGAGGTAGACGATTTCGAAGGTTTCTTGGTTATGTGTTGACGGATGGATACAAATGGATGTAGGGATTGTTAGTTTGTGTGAGATATTATTGCTCCCTGTATCCCCAACACCAGATTAAATAACCGAAAGTTTCGGAGTTTCATAGGTGGGAATTCAAGTAGCTCTTAGGATATCTTTCCGACGGATGTATGATATGAAATTGGGGTTCGACGTCTAGTGGTCCGCCTATTCACGGTTGGTTTTACAAATGGTCTCGTTGTGTCTTAAAGAGTCCTTGGCTATGCCGACTGGGGGGCGCTTCAGTATGTCATGTGCACTGCCTTGTACATGATGGTGCTGTATGATCGAGCCCGTGTAGGCCCCACCACGGAAACTTCGGACGAAATCTCTATCATATGTTTGTTCCGGCTTATTCTGCAAGCCAGTCCTTTGTTTTTGTTTTGAGTTGTGGTATTCGAGTTGCTTCAAAGTCAGATGTTGAATCCATACCTTTCCTAAACGGTGTTCTCATATTGCTATGTGAATACTAATCCTTTTGATCATTGAGGTTGTCATGTTAATTCTTTTCCAACCGGTGTGTTTCTCTTCGAGATGATCCCATCATTCTCCCCATCCGCAAGATCATTTCTAAGTTTTCTCAACGGTGTTTGTTTCAACCGTCCCAAGTGCCTTTGTTTCCCGCCCTCCCACCCTTTTTCTTCAAGGACATAGATTTCTTAATCAAGTATCCATTTATTCATGTGAAGTCTCTTCATTCTTTTCAGTCAATGTTCTTATCCGGTGATTTCCTTGAAGATGCTCAACAGCTTCAAGTTCATCATTCTTCATTCTCGTATTCTTCTCCGATGGATCCAATTCAAGCTTTCGATATTCATCATATTCCTTTCCTCGTTTCTAATGCTTTCTCATACCGTGAACCTCATTATCATTCTACTTCTCGCTATTTGTTATTCCGAGTGCTCAAGATATCTCAAGATTCGTGTTTCCACTCTGCATTCGTTCAAGCTCTTTCGAGATTGGTATCTCATTCAAGTCATTTAATTCAACCGGTGCAATCTCTCTTTAATATCATTCTCAACGGTGTTCTTTTGAGTGGGCCCTAACCCACAGGTCTTTGTCCAGGATCTTACCTGATTCTTCTAATTATTCCGGAGCTATCCCAAATTCTTCTCCAAGTTTGACGTAAGAATGAGTTGTCATCAGTCAAATGCTTTTCTTCAAGATCTTTCAAATTCTTTTCATAGTTGGCTCAACCTCTTCGTTTTTGATTCTTCCGGTGTGCCTCAATAATTCTTGGTGGTGTTTCTCGTTGTCATTCTCATCATGTGAAGACCGAAGAAGAGTTTCTCTTTAATCTTGCTCTATTCTCTTCAAGATTCATGGTGCTAGCTTGTTGCCATCCTCTCATAATTGTTTTCGATTGTGAGAATCTTTTCACCCATCGAGATATTCAAGAGTCTTCTCGGTTTGTCATCCGAGTCCATCAATTCAGGTTTATTCATTCTCACTGTCGCTTATCATTCTCCTATCTTGCGGTGCATCAATCGAATATCCTCTAATCAGTTCTTGATCTCTTTGTTCTCATGTATCTAGTTTGTCTCAAGCACCTTCGTTCATTTGCTAATTCTACCGGTGATGCACCCCTACTTCGATCATTTTCAATTCTTACGGTGGTTCGTTCAAGATTTCACCTCTTTTGTTATCATCTAATTCATTCGTTCTTTCCGATCCTACCGGTGGTTCGTTGAAGACCTTCTCAAGTTTGCGCTATATCTCTTTTAATCCTTTCTACGGGAATAAGTAGTATGCCAAATCCGTTGATTGTCATCAATTTAATTGGTGAAGGATAAGCATAACATAATTCTTATTCTTGTTCATCCAAGTGATTAATTCTTTATTCCGGAGGCCCTTAAAATTCTCGGTTTCATTTGCTTCATCTTTTCTTTTTCCGGAGTTCCAAGTTTTCTGCTTTATCTCGTCGCGAAGCTCCATCTAAATCATTGCAAGGCCTCACCTTGTGTTTTCTACTTCTCTTTCTTTGTATCATCCTTTTATTACCGGAGTTCTTCATTGAGGCTCTACATGGTGGTTCATTAAGGATTTAATTCCCTTCTCAAAGTTTTTCGTCGAGATTCTTTCCTAAGGAGCTCAAGCTTTCTTCATATGGTAATCCGGAGTGCAATTCTTTCTACCATATTTTGGAGGTGGTATTATGTCATTCTTGATAATTTGAGTTCATGTTCCATGATTCATATTGTTGTCAAGAATGAGGTATGTTAAATCCATCAATCTCTTCGTTGGAGTTATCTTGGTATAAAATTCACCTAAAGCCTTCCCTAAGGAATATTGCTATTTGTGGTGTTTATCAATGATCCAAGTTATCTCCTATCCTCTTGGTGAAAGAAGTTTTTCATCTCTTTGGTGTTCTCAACCAATCAATGGTTTCCGTTAGTGGCCGGTTGTCACCTCATAGTCTCGAGATGTTTGCCATAAGCCCACAACAAGCTTGTGCTTCTCGTTGTTGATTTTCCGACAACTCCGTTCGATTCTTCTTTGCAAGGGTGCTTTCCGAGCCCATTTGTCGCGGAAGTTGTCATTTTCTTCTCCGTCCCTTTATCCCAACGGTCTAACTTCTATTCATTCATTACGGAGGCATTGTGATGTTGTGCTCTTCACTCATCATCTCGATTGTGAGGATCGTGTTCTTTCCTTGCTTATCCATTTAACCGGAGTGTTGTGTCATCTCTTCAAATGCTTTTCATCTTATCAAGTTTTCCTTCTTCTTTCAACCGGAGTGCTGCCCGAATTCTTTCCCCATCATCTTGTTTTAACCGGAGTGGTTTCGAATTCTATCTTATCCATTAAACTCTTGATTCATGTCTTTGCAATCTTCAAGTTCTCGTAATACTCCTTGTTCATCTTTTCTAACGGATTGTTTCCAATCTCGTTCATCTCTGTTGTACTCTTTCTTTTAAATTGCTCAACCTCGCAAGGTTCATGGTTTCACTCATTGGTCTAAAAAGCAACTATGTTTTACCTCTTCTCTTCCTCTTCCGTTTTCCCTCCGGTGCCATCCTAGATCTCGGGACGAGATCCTCTCGTAGTGGTGGAGTGTTGTAACACCCCGGATCCGATGCGCCAGGTGTCCGCCAGTTATTCGCCTTCGTTGCCATGCCATTTGCTTGCGTGTTGCATTTGCCATGTCATCATATGCATTTTATCATGTCATCATGTGCATTTCATTTTGCATACGTGTTCGTCTCATGCATCCGAGCATTTTCCCCGTTGTCCGTTTTGCAATCCGGCGCTCCTATGTCCCCCGGCGTCCCCTTCTTCTCTCTTGTCGCGTGTGGGTATTAAACATTCTCGGAATGGCCGAGGTTTGCTGCGGCCTTGGTATAGCACCGTGAACCGCTGTCAAGTTTCGTGCCATTTGGAGGTCGTTTGGTACCCCAACGGTTAACCGGTAACCGTAATGTCCTCTTTGTTGCAGCCCAACACCCTTCCAAAGTGGCCCAAAACCCACCAAACTCCTCTCCATGCTCTCGGTCGTTCGATCACGATCGCGTGGCAGCTCCACACCTCATTTGGACTCTCCTAGCTCCTCTATGCCTATATATAGCCCTCCCTCCATTTTGGATCTAATTCCCCGAAACCCTAAAATGCCCTCTCCACAAGACCGGACATGTCCGCTCCGCCGCGGACATGTCCAGCCGCCGTCCTCGCCGAATCCTGAGCTGCCACGTGGCTGCGCCGCCGCCCGCCCCGCCGCCAGGCCATGCTGACCGGCCAGACCACTTGCCAGCCCATGCGCCGCCATCCGCCGCCCGGCGCCCTGCGCCCAGGCCCCAAGGCCCGTCCGCCTCCTGCCCGCTGCCTCGCCAGCCGCCCTCCGCTGCTGCTGCCGCTTGCGCCCGCCGCTGCTGCCTTGCTTTGCCTTGCTTCTGCCTTGCGCCATGGCGTCGCGCCTCGCCTCGCCGCATCCGCCCGCCGGCGAACTCCGCCCGTCTCAGACGCCGCCGGCGCCACGCCCCGCGCCTGGAGCTCACTGTCCTCGGCCCATGCGCGCCGTCTGTCCGGCGCTGAAGCTTCGCCGCCGTCCTCCGGCCTCTCCGCGCCCGTCCCGGCCCGGTCGTCGCCGGAATCGCCGCCCTCGCCGGAGTCGGCCAGATCCGGCGGTGGATGAGATCCACCGTCCCGCGATCCAAACGCACCCGAGCCGCCTGGATCCCTCCGTCCGGATCCCTCATCCCGTTGATTTTTTTTTTCGCGGAGGTAAAATCCACTAAGTCCCAGATTTCAGTTATTTTCTTGCATTTTCATAGCATCACATCTCTGCACCCGTAGCTCCGTTTCGTGCGTATAATATGTCAAATTGTTCGCCTCGACGAGTACATCATTTCATTCCATTGCATCGTTTGCATTTGAGCTCATCTTGATGCCCGAAATGCTGTTGGAAGAAGGCTTCAGATCGTTAGTTCCAGAATCTTATCAGCTCGAGCTCTTTTGTCATTTTTGCCATGCTTTATGTGTGCATCCTATGAGTATGAGCTCTACATGAATGTTGAACTTTGCCATGCCATCTTTCCAGAGGTGTTGACCTTGTATTTTTGTGACTTGTGTGCTGAGTGCATCGAGCTTGTAAAGTAGGGTAGTTGCTGTTGCTGTTTTCCTGACAGATTCTGTTATAATTTGATGCCATGTTAACATGCTTCCACTAATCATTCTATGCATAATCTGGAGATGCTCTATAAACATGTTTTGATATACATGTCTTGGTATATCCATTCATGCTCTCGGTTGCAATTGTAGCCTGCTGGAACATGTTCATTTCTTGCTCCAAAGTTGCTTGAAAATGTTTCCTGACAGATTGTTTGCATGAGATTCAATTTTCACGAGGTCGTTGTAGTTGATCCGTGTATGCTATGACCTTGCTCTTGCCATTCTTAGCTTCATAAACATGCCTTATTACTGTTGGTTGCCTTGACATGCCATGTATTGCTCTGTAGTGAGTGGTTCGAGCTCACGAACATGCCTACTAATCGTTGTTTCTGCCATGTTCAAATCTGTAATATAACTTGCCATGTTTACATGGGTGCCATCATATTTTCCGTGCCTTTTTGGCTCATGGTCAGTAAGGGTCTTTTGATATATGCAATTAGTAGTTTCATGACATGCCTTTGTTTGCCATGATAAGTTCCTGTAACATGTTGTTTGATAGCTCTAAACATCGCAACCTGATGTTATTTCCTGATAAGTCTGAAATTGTTATTACTTGCAATATCTCCATGTCTTTTTGAGCATGTTCCATTGATTTCTAGAGATAGCTCAGTGTTCATGTTTTGTTATGCTTTACGTGTACTTCATGCCCATGCCTTTTGTTATTATGTTGGGATGCTGTAGCATGTTGTTTTGATGCTTGTAAGATGCCTAGTTGCTGTTTTGGGCAGATTGTTGCTATGACTTGTATAGTGTGCATGTGTTGAACCGTTGCTCCGTTTTGAATGTGCTCTATATGAAACTTGCTTGTTTTTGCATGTCGCTTCATATTATCATGTTGCATCCTTGTTTTGGAGGTGTTTGCTTGATGTTTGAGTGCATTTTGCATCAATGCCATGTTTAACTTGTTTTGCTCATATCTTCTAGACCGTAGCTCCGAATCTAATGAACTTTATATGTAACTTGACTAGATTTTCGTGTAGATTCTCTTGGTGCTCTTTAACTTGCTGTTTAACAACTTCAACATAAGGTTTAATCAGTTCTGGACCAATTTCGAAATATGCATATGAGGACTTACCGGATTTGTTATATGTTGTTTCCGGCCTCATTTAAACTTGCCTTGTTGTGTTGTTCTTGTTTGCATCATCTCTTGCCATGAGTAGCTTCATGTTGCTTGGTCATGCATCATGTTTGTTTTGCATCATGTCTTGTTCATGTGTGGTGTGTTTACCTTTGTTGTGTGCTTCTTCTCGATAGTTCCCATTTCGTTGCGATCGTGAGGATTCGTTCGTCTACGTGTGGTTCGTCTTCGTGGCTTCTTCTTCTTCATGGATTCGTTCTTCTTCCTTGCGGGATTTCAGGCAAGATGACCGCTACCCTGGATCTCACTACTATCATTGCTATGCTAGTTGCCTCGTTCTTTCGCTATGCTGCGCTACCTATTACCTGTTTGTCCAGCCATCCCATATTGCCATGAACCCCTAACCTTTGACACCTTTCCCATGCAAACCGTTGTTTGGCTATGTTACCGCTTTGCTCAGCCCCTCTTATAGCGTTGCTAGTTGCAGGTGAAGTTGAAGATTTCTCCATGGTGGACAGGGTTTATGTTGGGATATCACAATATCTCTTATATTATTAATGCATCTATATACTTGGTAAAGGGTGGAAGGCTCGGCCTTATGCAGTGTTTTGTTCCACTTTGCCGCCTAGTTTCCGTCATACCGTGTTATGTTCCCGGATTTTGCGTCCCTTACGCGTCGGGTGATTTATGGGACCCCCGACGGTTCGCTTTGAATAAAACTTGTCCAAAGAAGGCCCAACATTGACTTTTACCATTTGCCTCACCACCACCTATCTTTTCCCTTGGGAGTCGCTCTCTCGAGGGTCATCTTTATTTCAGCCCCCCCCGGGCCAGTGCTTGTCTAAGTGTTGGTCCGAACCGAGCCGCCTGCGGGGCCACCTCGTGGCAACTCGAGGGCTGGTTTTACTTGTAGCCTGTCTCATCCGGTGTTACCCTGAGAACGAGATATGTGCAGCTCCTATCGGGATTGTCGGCGCATCGGGCGGTCTTGCTGGTCTTGTTTTACCATTGTCGAAATGTCTTGATGTACCGGGATTCCGAGACTGATCGGGTCTTCCTGGGTGAAGGTCTATTCCTTCGATGATCGCGAGAGCTTGTCATGGCCTAAGTTGGGACACCCCTGCAGGGTTTAAACTTTCGAGAGCCGTGCCCGCGGTTATGTGGCAGATGGGAATTTGATAATGTCCGGTTGTAGACAACTTGACACTTGATCCGAATTAAAATGCATCAACCGAGTGGGTAGCCGTGATGGTCTCTTCTCGTCGGAGTCCGGGAAGTGAACACGGTTTCTGTGTTATGTTTGACGTAAGTAGGTGTTCGTGATCACCTCTTGATCATTGCTAGCTTCACGACCGTTCCGCTTGTTCTCTTCTCGCTCTTATTTGCGTTGGTTAGCCACCATACTTGCTTAGTCGCTGCTGCAACCTCACCACTTTACCCCTTCCTTTCCTTTAAGCTTTGCTAGTCTTGATACCCATGGTAATGGGATTGTTGAGTCCTCGTGGCTCACGGATACTTCAAAACCAGTTTGCGGTGCCTATGTTACCGAAAGCGTGACGCAACCAAGCTCAAGGAGGAGCTCGATGAAGATCTTGCCCTTTGTGTTGTTTCGTTCTAGTTGATCAAGAGTGGAGCCCGGTTGGGGTCGATCGTGGACCTTTATCGCATTTGGGGTTCTTCTTTTATTTTGGTTCTGTAGTCGGGCCTTGATTGTATCTGGATGATGTAATGCTTTATTCATGTATTTGTGTGAAGTGGCGATTGTAAGCCAGCTATGTATCTCTTTCCCTTATGTAATACTTGGGTTGTGTGAAGATTACCTCACTTGCGACATTGCTTTCAATGCGGTTATGCCTCTAAGTCGTGCTTCGACACGTGGGAGATATAGCCGCATCGAGGGCGTTACACCTTTGGCAGGCAACCTATGCGAAATCTCGCAGGTCAGGTACCTCGCTTCTCGCAGCTTTAGCACGTCCTCTTCCGTGATGGAGGAGGGCATCCACCGGCCCTGTAGGTCGGAGCCGGACATTGTTGAAGGTCTCAAGCACTCGAATCTGGGGCTCTGGGTGTTGGAACTCGGGGCAAGGGGTCGATTCGATTGAGGGTTGAAGAAAAGAAACGAGCCTTGGTCTCATTATAAATAGGGAGAATACCAAGAGCCGTCCCCGTGACCGTTTGGGACTCACCTTCGATAGAGGAGGCGTGGCAACGAGCACGGTTGGGTTACCCACGTCCGTATTGATGGGAATCCCGGAATAAGGGGAACACGATCTCTTCTTCGACAAGACGTGCCAAGGAAACCACTTCGCTAAATGAGCTGAGGTGGTATAATAAAAACGATTCAAGTAAAGGCTTGGTGGTGGTGTGACGTCATGCCACAAAATACGTCAGCAGATTGAACTTGTGTACATATTATTCTCTCTACGGTGGTATGTGGAATTTATTTTGCGAGCGGACACTATCCCGGTGTTCACAATCTTCTATGAATTATTCGAGGAGGAACCCGCCTTGCAATGCCGAACAATATGCGCCGGACTCATCGTCATTGAAGCCTGGTTCAGGGCTACTTGAGGAGTCTGGACTAGGGGTGTCCGGATAGCGGACTATCATCATCGGCCGACTCCAAGACTATGAAGATACAAGATTGAAGACTTCGTCCCGTGTCCGGATGGGACTTTCCTTGGCGTGGAAGGCAAGCTTGGCGATCTGAATATGTAGATCTCCTACCATTGTAACCGACTCTGTAACCCTAGCCCTCTTCGGTGTCTATATAAACCGGAGGGTTTTAGTCCGTGGGGCGACAACCATTACAACAATCATACCATAGGCTAGCTTCTAGGGTTTAGCCTCCTTGATCTCGTGGTAGATCCACTCTTGTACTACCCATATCATCAATATCAATCAAGCAGAGTAGGGTTTTACCTCCATCGAGAGGGCCCAACACAGGTAAAAACATTGTGTCCCTTGTCTCATGTTACCATCCGCCTAGACGCACAGTTCGGGACCCCCTACCCGAGATCCGCCGGTTTTGACACCGACACCTGTGCTTCCAAAGACCCTTAAACCCAGTTTTGCCATGAGAGTCCACCATACCTACCTATGGATTGAGTAAGATCCTTCAAGTAAGTCGTCATCGGTGCAAGCAATAAAAATTGCTCTCTAAATATGTATGACTTATTAGTGCAGAGAAAATAAACTTTGTATGAACTTGTTGTGGAAGTAATAAAAGTGACGAACTGCATAATAAAGGTTCACATACAAGGGGCAATATAAAGTGACGTTCTTTTGCACTAAGACTTTATGCATCAACCCTAAACGCGCATGAATACCTCTGCTTCCCTCTGCGAAGGGCCTATCTTTTACTTTATGTTTTACCTTATGCTTGAGTCAAGGTGATCCTCACCTTTCCCTTTTTCATTTTATCCTTTGGCAAGCTCCTAGTGTTTGAAAGATCATGATACATATATCCAATTGGATGTAAGTTGGCATAGGCTATTATTGTTGACATCACCTAAAGGTGAATACGTTGGGACGCAACACAATATGCCCCGATCTTTCTCAGTGTCCGGCTGAAACTATAACCACAAGTATTGTGTGAGTGTTAACAATTATAGGGGACTACAAGATAGTTGATTATGTGAGCTTGCTGAAAAGCTCTATTATTGACTCTTTCTGATGTTACGATAAATTGCAATTGCTTCAATGACTGAGATTATAGTTTGTTAGTTCCCGGTGAAGTTTTTGAACCATACTTGACATTGTGAATTGCTTATTACTTGATCATAAGAAATCATATGACAAAATCCATATATGTTGCTGTTATTAGAATGATCATGATGCCCTCATGTCCGTATTTTATTTTTATCGACACCTCTATCTCTAAGCATGTGGACATAATTTTCGATTTCGGCTTCCGCTTGAGGACAAGCGAGGTCTAAGCTTGGGGGAGTTGATACGACCATTTTGCATCATGCTTTTATATCAATATTTATTGCATTATGGGCTGTTATTACACATTATATCTCAAGACTTATGGCTATTCTCTCTTATTTTACAAGGTTTACCATGAAGAGGGGGAATGCCGGCAGCTGGAATTCTGTCTTGAAAAGGAGCAAATGTTGGAAACCTATTCTGCACAACTCCAAAAGACCTGAGACTCCATGGAACAACTTTTCAGATTTAATAAGAATTTTTGGGCAAAAGAAATAGGCCAGGGGGCCCACACCCTGTCCAGGAGACAGGGGGCGCCCCCCCTGTAGGGCGCGCCCCTATCTCCTGGGCCCCCTGGTGGGCTTCCGGCTGCCATCTTCTGCTATATGAAGGGTTTTGTCCTGGAAAAAATCATGGGCAAGCTTACGGGACGAAACTCCGCCGCCACGAGGCGGAACCTTGGCGGAATCAATCTAGGACTCTGGCGGAGCTGTTCTGCCAGGGACACTTCCCTCCGGGAGGGGGAAATCATCACCAATGTCATCGCCAACAATCCTCTCATCGGGAGGGGGTCAATCTACATCAACATCTTCACCAGCACCATCTCCTCTCAAAACCCTAGTTCATCTCTTGTATCCAATCTTGTATCAAAACCACAAATTGGTACCTGTGGGTTGCTAGTAGTGTTGATTACTCGTTGTAGTTGATGCTAGTTGGTTTACTTGGTGGAAGATCATATGTTCAGATCCTTTATGCATATTATTACCCCTCTGATTATGAACATGAATATGCTTTGTGAGTAGTTACATTTGTTCCCGAGGACATGGGTGAAGTCTTGCTATTAGTAGTCATGTGAATTTGGTATTCGTTCGATATTTTGATGAGATGTATGTTGTCTCTCCTCTAGTGGTGTTATGTGAACGTCGACTACATGACACTTCACCATTATTTGGGCCTAGAGTAAGGCATAGGGAAGTAATAAGTAGATGATGGGTTGCTAGAGTGATAGAAGCTTAAACCCTAGTTTATGCGTTGCTTCGTTAGGGGTCGATATGGACCCATATGTTTAATGATGTGGTTAGGTTTACCTTAATACTCCTTTTTGTAGTTGCGGATGCTTGCAAGAGGGGTTAATCATAAGTGGGATGCTTGTCCATGTTAGGGCAGTACCCAAATACCGGTCCACCCACATATCAAATTATCAAAGTACCGAACGCGAATCTTATGAACGTGATGAAAACTAGCTTGACGATAATTCCCAATGTGTCCTCGGGAGCTCCTTCTTCATTATTAGAGTTTGTCCAGGCTTATCCTTTGCTACATAAAGGATTGGCCCACCTTGCTGCACTTTATTTACTTTATTTACTATTGCTCATTACTTTTTATCTTATCACAAAACTATCTATCACCAACTATTTCAGTGCTTGCAGAGAAAACCTTACTGAAAACCGCTTATCATTTCGTTCTGCTCCTCGTTGGGTTCGACACTCTTACTTATCTAAAGGACTACGATAGATCCTCTATACTTGTGGGTCATTAGTGCCGTCGTCCCCGTCGTCCTCCTCGCGCTCCATTGCCCCGACCCCTACTCCGCGTGGTGAGGCCCGGCCTCTCCCACCTCTCTGTCTCCCTCGGTGCGCCACCGCGTGCACACGCGCCCATGCTCAGCTGTGCTCACCCGCGCCCGGCGCCGCTCCCCGGCTCCCTGTTGTTGCTCCTCTGCTGCCCGGGCCCGCTCTTCGCCGGCCGCTCACTCCGCCTCCTCCCACGCCGACCGCCACCGCTGCCCTCAGCCACCGGCCTCGCCCGCTCTGCACCCCCTGCGCCCGGCGACGCCACGCCACGCCATGCCAACTCCGGCGCTCACCTCAAGCGCCTGCTCCCTCGCCATAGTCCAAGACCTCCGTCGCCTCCCACGGCTGGCGTCGTGGCGCCAGCGACCGCACTGCTGGTCTCGCCGGAGGCCGGCGCCGGGCTGCCTGTCGGGCGCTCGTGGCCGTGCCCCTGCGCCCGCACCGCCCGGTGCCCGCTAAGGCCCCTAGGGCTAATGACAAGGGGCCCCACCCCAGAACGAATTTTAAATAAAAAGAAGAGTTATAATAAATAAATTAGTAATTAATTAATTAGTTAATTAAGTTAATTAATCCTATTTAACTAATCTAATTAAAATAAATTAACCTAATCACTTAGTTAAACTAATTAACCCTGTTTAATTAACCTAAAACTATGACAAACGGGCCCCACGTGCCAGGGTTGACCTAGTCAACCTGTAGACCTGCTAACATCATGCTAATGTCATGCTGACCCAATAATTACCTTTTCTAATTAATTAAAATATGTTAATTCCAAAATTGAATTAAAACTTTAAAAATCATGTAAATTAATCCGTAACTCGGATGGAAATACGTTGTACATGAAAGTTGCTCAGAACGACGAGACGAATCCGAATACGCAGCCTGTTTGCCCTCCACAAATCCCTAGCATAGCGAAAATGAAACTTTCCCCCTCCGGTTCATCTGTCCGAAAATGCAAAACACTGGGGATACTTTCCCGGATGTTTCCCCCCTTCACCGGTACCACCTACTGCCGCGTTACGGCACACCTAGCACCGCTCATTGTCATGTATTGCATCATCATGCTTATGTTTGCACTGTATTTATTGTTTCTTCCCCCTCTTCTCTCTGGTAGACTACGAGACCGAAGCCGCTGCTACCCAGTTCGACTACGGAGTTGACGACCCCTTCTTGCCAGAGCAACCAGGCAAGCCCCCCCTGATCACCAGATATCGCCTATTCTTCTCTGTACTGCTTGCATTAGAGTAGTGTAGCATGTTACTGCTTCCAGTTAATCCTGTTATGTTGCATAGCCTGTCATTGTTGCTATAGTTGTTACCTTTACCTGCTATCCTAATGCTTAGTATAGGATGCTAGTTACCATTAGTGGCCCTACATTCTTGTCAGTCTGCCATGCTATACTATCGGGCCGTGATCACTCGGGAGGTGATCACGGGTATATACTATACATACATACTATTCAGGTGGTGACTAAAGTCGGTTCGACTCGGTGAGTACCCGCAAGTGATTCCGATGTGGGGGCTAGAAGGACAGGTGGCTCCATCCCGGTAGAGGTAGGCCTGGGTTCCCGACGGCCCCTGACTATTATTTGTGGCGGAGCGACAGGGTAGGTTGAGACCACCTAGGCGAGAGGTGGGCCTGGCCCTGGTCGGCCTCCGTGGTTACTTCAAAATAACACTCTTAACGAGATCTTGGTATTTGATCTGAGTCTGGCCACTGGCCTATACGCACTAACCAACTACGCGGGAACAGTTATGGGCACTCGACGTCGTGGTATCAGCCGAAGCCTTCTTGACATCAGCGACTGAGCGGCGCGCGCCGGATTGGACTGGAACGCCTGCTCTTGTATTAGGGAGGCTAGGTCTGCTTCCGGCCGCCCACGCAACGTGTAGGTGTGCAACGGGCGATGGGCCCAGACCCCTGCGCCATAGGAGTTAGACCGGCGTGCTGACCTCTCTGTTATCCCTAGATGGGGCTGTGACGTGTTGAACTCCCGAGGCCGGGCATGACCCAGGAAAGTGTGTCCGGCCAAAGGGGATCGAGCGTGTTGGGTTATGTGGTGCACCCCTGCAGGGAAGTTTATCTATTCGAATAGCCGTGATCTTCGGTAACAGGACGACTTGGAGTTGTACCTTGACCTTATGATAACTAGAACCGGATACTTAATAAAACACACCCAAACAAGTTCCAGAGACAACCCGGTGATCGCTTTCCCACAGGGCGACAAGAGGAGGATCGCCGGGAAGGATTATGCTATGCGAGGCTACTTGGTGAACTTACCATCTACTCTCTTCTACATGCTGCAAGATGGAGGTGGCCAGAAGCGTAGTCTTCGACATGATTAGCTATCCCCCTCTTTTTCTGGCATTCTATAGTTCAGTCCATCGATATGGCCTTTACACATATACCCATGCATATGTAGTGTAGCTCCTTGCTTGCGAGTACTATTGGATGAGTACTCACGGTTACTTTTCTCCCTCTTTTCCCGCTTTCCCTTCTACCTGGTTGCCGCAACCAGATGCTGGAGCCCAGGAGCCAGACGCCACTGTCGACGATGACTCCTACTACACCGGAGGTGCCTACTACTACATGCAGGCCGCTGACGACGACCAGGAGTAGTTTAGGAGGATCCCAGGCAGGAGGCCTCGCCTTTTCGATCGCCGCTACTTTTGTGCTAGCCTTCTTAAGGCAATATTGGTTAACTTATGTCTGTACTCAGATATTGTTGCTTCCATTGACTCGTCTATGATCGAGCACTTTTATTCGAGCCATCGAGGCCCCTGGCTTGTATTATGATGCTTGTATGACTTATTTATGTTTTAGAGTTGTGTTGTGATATCTTCTCGTGAGTCCCTGATCTTCATCGTACACGTTTGCGTGCATGATTAGTGTACGATTGAATCTGGGGTGTCACACCAAGTCCGAGCACGCCTTGGGCCCGGGGCTACTGTCGGCGTTCTGGGAACGTGGGTCCTCAGACTTGCCTGCCTGCGGCTGATACGTCTCCAACGTATCTATAATTTTTGATTGTTCCATGCTATTATATTACCCGTTTTGGATGTTTATGGGCTTTACTTTACACTTTTATATCATTTTTGGGACTAATCTACTAACCGGAGGCCCAGCCCATATTGCTGTTTTCTTGCCTATTTCAGTGTTTCGAAGAAAAGGAATATCAAACGGAGTCCATACGGAATGAAACCTTCGGCAGCGTGATTTTTGGAACGAACGTGATCCGGGAGACTTGGAGTACAAGCGAGGGAAGCTTCGAGGAGGCCAGGAGATAGGAGGGCGCGCCCCCTGTCTCGTGGGCCCCTCGAGGCTCCCCCGACCGACTTCTTTCACCTATATATTCCCATATACCCTAAAACCATCGAATACGAAGATAGATCGGGAGTTCCACCACCACAAGCCTCTGTAGCCACCAAAAACCTCTCGGGAGCCCGTTCCGGCACCCTGCCGGAGGGCGAACCCATCATCGGTGGCCATCTTCATCAACCCGGCGCTCTCCATGACGAGGAGGGAGTAGTTCACCCTCGGGGCTGAGGGTATGTAGCAATAGCTATGTGTTTGATCTCTCTCTCTCTCTCTCTCTCTCTCTCTCTCTCGTGTTCTCTCTATGGCACGATCTTGATGTATCGCGAGCTTTGCTATTATAGTTGGATCTTATGATGTTTCTCCCCCTCTACTCTCTTGTGATGGATTGAGTTTTCCCTTTGAAGTTATCTTGTCAGATTGAGTCTTTAATTATTTGAGAACACTTGATGTATGTCTTGTCGTGCTTTTCTGTGGTGACAATGGGATATCATGTGATCCACTTGATGTATGTTTTGGTGATCAACTTGCGGGTTCCGCCCATGAACCTTTGCATAGGGGTTGGCACACGTTTTCGTCTTGACTCTCCGGTAGAAACTTTGGGGCACTCTTTGAAGTACTTTTGTGTTGGTTGAATAGATGAATCTGAGATTGTGTGATGCATATCGTATAATCATGCCCACGGATACTTGAGGTGACAATGGAGTATCTAGGTGACATTAGGGTTTTGGTTGATTTGTGTCTTAAGGTGTTATTCTAGTACGAACTCTTGAATAGATTGATCCAAAAGAATAACTTTGAGGTGGTTTCGTACCCTACCATAATCTCTTCTTTGTTCTCCGCTATTAGTGGTGTTGGAGGGACTCTTTGTTGCATGTTGAGGGATTGTTATATGATCTATCTATGTTATTATTGTTGAGAGAACTTCCACTAGTGAAAGTATGAACCCTAGGCCTTGTTTCCTACCATTGCAATACCATTTACGCTCACTTTTATCATTAGTTACCTTTCTGTTTTTATATTTTCATATTACAAATACCTATATCTACCACCCATATTGCACTTGTATCACCTACCCTTCGCCGAACTAGTGCACCTATACAATTTACCATTGTATTGGGTGTGTTGGGGACACAAGAGACTCTTTGTTATTTGGTTGCAGGGTTGTTTGAGAGAGACCATCTTCATCCTACGCCTCTTACGGATTGATAAACCTTAGGTCATCCACTTGAGGGAAATTTGCTACTGTCCTACAAACCTCTGCACTTGGAGGCCCAACAACGTCTACAAGAAGAAGGTTTTGTAGTAGACATCAAGCTCTTTTCTAGCGTCGTTGCTGGGGAGGTGAGTGCTTGAAGGTATATCTTTAGATCTTGCAATCAAATCTTTTTGTTTCTTGTTTTATCACTAGTTTAGTTTATAAAAGAAAACTACAAAAAATGGAGTTAAGTTTATCTCATACGCTTCATCTTTTTAATATCTTTCGTGAGTGATGAAAAGGAAAATTGTGCTCAAGTGCTAGAAGAAGAAATCTATAAAATGCTTGATACTAAATCTTTGAATGATGAGCATGATTGCAATGTTGTTAGTATGAACTCTTTGAATATCCATAGTACTAATGATGATTGCACTAGTTATGATGAAAATGTCTCTTATAAGCATGTCAATTTTTGAGGAGTAGATTGGGTTTGCAAGTACACACCAAATAGGGAAAATAGATATTGCAAGAGGCATAAGCATTTAGAAACTAAATTGTTGCAAGAAAGTCTTGATGTTTGTGCTGAAAAATTCAATATTTTTCACGCTCCTTGTGAACTTTGCAATGAACGTGGTCATTTAAATCTCCAATGCAAACTGTTTCATGATCGAATCGTGTACAAAAATTGTGATAACTTGATTACCCTTGAGCATCATAAAGAGCTTAGTCTTCTTTTGGGGTATGAAGAAATGGAACGTATAACTGGGGGTATTCCAAAATTTAATCTTGATAGATTTCTTGATTTTGATCTAGAGAAGATTTATTTGTATTGTGCGGTGAATTGCATTGAAAATCCTTATATTGCCAATTACCTAAAGAAAAGAAAGCAATTAGAAGATGAATAGAATACTAATGAAAGGGAAGAGACTTCCCAATATCCTCCTATTATTTCTTATGATGAATCAGGTAACGAGGAGGAGCTTTCTATTCAACCAATCTCATCAATAAGGAGCTCAAAGAACAAGGTTGAACCCACATATAATGTGAAGAAGAAAAAGAAAAGAAGGAGCAACAAAGGTAAAAAGGTATCTCTCTCAAATGAAGTTGCTCCTACTACTCATTGTGATGATGATAATTGCTATACTATTGGTGCTATCCATACTATTAATGATGAGAGTGATTATGCTTATGATATGAAAAGGCCCAAGCTTGGGGAAGCTATGTTTGATGATAATGACATATTTGAGAATATATTTTCTGAAATTAATGTTTGTCCCAAGCTTGGGGATGCTATGTTTAATGAAGATGATATTTTTAGCATCCCAAGTGTTCATATGCAAAGTTGTTATGATTATAGCATTCCTCTTACCTATGATGATTATATTGATGAAAGTGGGTTTGGAAGAGTGTAAACTTTAGGAAGTAGTGATCCCACTAGTTTGGAGGATGGTGAATCTTATTGTGATAAATATGAAAGTGGATTTGGAAGAGTGTCGACTTTATTTAGTGATGATTCCACTATCTTGGAAGAGGTTTCAATCGATTATGATGAGAACGAAGTTGCTACTTATGATAATTATTGTGATGAAACTTATGCTATAAAAAGTAGTGATGATTATATTTATAAAACTTGTCATGATTATGATTACCCTTTTTCTGAACATTACTCTTTTAATGTGGAAACAATTTATAGTATTCAAGTCTCTTATGATACTGCCACTATTCCGAATGAGAAGAAAGTTGCTTATGTGGAGAGTAGTAAATTTTCTATGCTTGTAGATCATAAAAAGAACGATTTATCTGCTGGTTATATTGTTGAATTCATTCATGATGCTACTGAAAATTATTATGAGCGAGGAACATATGCTTGTAGGAATTGCAATGATATCAAGTTTCCTCTCTATGTGCTTAAAATCTTGAAGTTATGCTTGTTTTGCCTCCCTATGCTAGTTGATTATTGTTCCCATAAGTTGTTTGCTCAAAAAATCCCTATGCATAGGAAGTGGGTTAGACTTAAATTTTCTAGTTATATGCTTCATGATGCTCCCGTTATGTTTCAATCCTTATATTTTATGTGAGCATCATTGTCATCACCATGCCTAGCTAGAAAGGCATTAAAGAAAAGCGCTTGTTGGGAGACAACCCAATATTTACCCTTACTGTTTTTGTGTGTTCACATGATTATGCTACTGTAGTAATCATGTTTTATAGATTTTGTTTCAATAAAGTGCCAAGTAAGACCTTTAGGATAGCTTACGGTGATAGTTGTGTTGATCCTGCTGAGAATTAGAAACTTTTGCACCCAATAAATTAGTTTTGTTAATTCGCAGAAATGTTCTTCTAATCTGATTCGTTTTACTCTGGATTGGTACACAAATTGTTTAGGACTTCCTAATTTGGTAGAATGTTTGGAGTTCCAGAAGTATACGTTTGATATAGATTACTGCACACTGTTCTGTTTTTGACAGATTCTGTTTTCTATGTGTTGTTTGCTTATTTTGATGAATCTATGAGTAGTATCGGAGGGTACGAACCATAGATAAGTTGGAGTACAGTAGATATTACACCAATATGAATTTAGAATGATTTGATTACAGTACCGAAGTGGTGGTTTTATTTTCTTACACTAACGGAGCTTATGAGTTTTCTGTTGAGTTTTGTGTTGTGAAGTTTTCAAGTTTTGGGTAAAGATTCGATTGACTATGGAATAAGGAGTGACAAGAGCCTAAGATTGGGGATGCCCAAGGCACCCGAAGGTAATATTCAAGGACAAACAAGAGCCTATGATTGGGGATGCCCCGGATGGCATCCCCTCTTTCGTCTTCGTTCATCGGTAACTTTACTTGGAGCTATGTTTTTATTCACCACACGATATGTGTTTTGCTTGGAGAGTCTGTTTATTTTCTTTGTTTTGCTTGCCGTTTGAATAAAATACCAAGTTCCGAAATTCTTAAATGTTAGAGAGTCTTCACATAGTTGCACAATTATTCGACTACTCACTGATCTTCACTTATATCTTTCAGAGTAGTTTGTCATTTGCTCTAGTGCTTCACTTATATCTTTTAGAGCACGGCGGTTTTTATATTTTGTAGAAATTGTAGATCTCTCATGCTTCACTTATATTATTTTGAGAGTCTTATAGAACAGCATGGTATTTGCTATGGTTATAATATTGGTCCTAGAATGGTAGGCATACAAGTTGGGTATAATAAAAACTATCATAGGAAGTGAATTGGATGCTATGATCAATTTGATACTTGATAATTGTTTTGAGACATGGAGGTAGTGATATTAAAGTCATGCTAGTTGGGTGATTATGAATTTAAAGAATGCTTGTGTTGAAGTTAGCAAGTCCCGTAACATGCACGTATGGTTAGTTGTGTAACAAATTTGAAACATGAAGTGTACTTGGATTGTGCATCCTTATGAGTGGCGGTCGGGGACGAGTGATGGTCTTTTCCTACCAATCTATCCCTCTAGGAGCATGCGCGTAGTGCTTGTTTTTTGATGACTTCTAAATTTTGGCAACAAGTATATGAGTTCTTTTGACTAATGTTGAGTCCATGGATTATACGCACTTTTACCTTTCCATCATTGCTAGCCTCTTCGATACCGTGCATTGCCCTTTCTCACCTTGAGATTTGGTGCAAACTTCGCCGGTGCATCCAAACCCCGTGATATGATACGCTCTATCACACATAAACCTCCTTATATCTTCCTCAAAACAGCCACCATACCTACCTATTATGGCATTTCCATAGCCATTCTGAGATATATGTGATGCAACTTTCCACCATTATTATATTTATAAAACTTGTCATGATTATGATTACCCTTTTTCTGAACATTACTCTTTTAATGTGGAAACAATTTATAGTATTCAAGTCTCTTATGATACTCCCACTATTCCGAATGAGAAGAAATTTGCTTATGTAGAGAGTAGTAAATTTTCTATGCTTGTAGATCATGAAAAGAATGCTTTATGTGCTGGTTATATTTTTGAATTCATTCATGATGCTAC
The DNA here is from genome assembly GCA_021437245.1 of Aegilops speltoides. Taxonomy (NCBI): domain Eukaryota; kingdom Viridiplantae; phylum Streptophyta; class Magnoliopsida; order Poales; family Poaceae; genus Aegilops; species Aegilops speltoides. The sequence goes on along the minus strand of CM038145.1, from coordinate 316,728,125 downwards.
TGAAAATTATTATGAGGGAGGAACATATGCTTGTAGGAATTGCAATGATATCAAGTTTCCTCTCTATGTGCTTAAAATCTTGAAGTTATGCTTGTTTTGCCTCCCTATGCTAGTTGATTATTGTTCCCATAAGTTGTTTGCTCACAAAATCCCTATGCATAGGAAGTGGGTTAGACTTAAATGTGCTAGTCATATGCTTCATGATGCTCCCATTATGTTTCAATCCTTATCTTTTATGTGAGCATCATTGTCATCATCATGCCTAGCTAGAAAGGCATTAAAGAAAAGCGCTTGTTGGGAGACAATCCAATATTTACCCTTACTGTTTTTGTGTGTTCATATGATTATGCTACTGTATTAATCATGTTTTATAGCTTTTGTTTCAATAAAGTGCCAAGTAAGACCTTTAGGATAGCTGACGGTGATAGTTGTGTTGATCCTGCTGAGAATCAGAAACTTTTGCACCCAGTAAATTAGTTTTGTTAATTCACAGAAACGTGATTCTGATCTGATTCTATTTGGTCTGGATTTATAAACATATTTCTTAGGACTTCCTAATTTGGTAGAATGTTTGGAGTTCCAGAAATATACGTTTGATATAGATTACTACAGACTATTCTGTTTTTGACACATTCTGTTTTCTATGTGTTGTTTGCTTATTTTGATGAATCTATGGGTAGTATCGGAGGGTATGAACCATAGATAAGTTGGAGTACAGTAGATATTACACCAATATGACTTTATAATGAGTTCATTACAGTATCTAAGTGGTGGTTTTATTTTCTTACACTAACAGAGCTTACGAGTTTTCTGTTGAGTTTTGTGCTGTGAAGTTTTCAAGTTTTGGGTAAAGATTCGATGGACTATGGAATAAGGAGTGGCAAGAGCCTAAGATTGGGGATGCTCAAGGCACCCCAAGGTGATATTCAAGGAAAACCAAGAGCCTAAGCTTGGGGATGCCCCGGATGGCATCCCCTCTTTCGTCTTCGTTCATCGGTAACTTTACTTGGAGCTATATTTTTATTCACCACATGATATGTGTTTTGCTTGGAGCGTCTGTTTATTTTCTTTGTTTTGCTTGTCGTTTGAATAAAATACCAAGTTCTGAAATTCTTAAATGTTAGAGAGTCTTCACATAGTTGCACAATTATTCGACTACTCATTGATCTTCACTTATATCTTTCAGAGTAGTTTGTCATTTGCTCTAGTGCTTCACTTATATCTTTTAGAGCACGGCGGTGGTTATATTTTGTAGAAATTGTAGATCTCTCATGCTTCACTTATATTATTTTGAGAGTCTTATAGAACAGCATGGTATTTTCTATGGTTATAAAATTGGTCCTAGAATGGTAGGCATACAAGTTGGGTATAATAAAAACTATCATAGGAAGTGAATTGGATGCTATGATCAATTTGATACTTGATAATTGTTTTGAGACATGGAGGTAGTGATATTAAAGTCATGCTAGTTGGGTGAATATGAATTTAAAGAATGCTTGTGTTGAAGTTAGCAAGTCCCGTAGCATGCACGTATGTCAAAGTTGTGTAACAAATTTCAAACATGGAGTGTACTTGGATTGTGCATCCTTATGAATGGCGGTCGGGGACGAGCGATGGTCTTTTCCTACCAATCTATCCCTCTAGGAGCATGGGCGTAGTGCTTGGTTTTCGATGACTTCTAAATTTTTGCAATAAGTATATGAGTTCTTTTGACTAATGTTGAGTCCATGGATTATACGCACTTTTACCTTTCCATCATTGCTAGCCTCTTCAGTACCGTGCATTGCCCTTTCTCACCTTGAGATTTGGTGCAAACTTTGCCGGTGCATCCTAATCCCGTGATATGAGACACTCTATCACACATAAACCTCCTTATATCTTCCTCAAAACAGCCACCATACCTACCTATTATGGCATTTCCATAGCCATTCCGAGATATATTGCCATGCAACTTTCCACCGCTCCATTCATCATCATGACACACATTACTTTTGTCATTATTCCATTGCATGATCATGTAGTTGACATTGTATTTGTGGCAAAGCCACCATGCATAATTCATACATGTCACTCTTCATTCATTGCACCATCCCTGTACACCGCCGGAGGCATTCATATAGAGCCGTATCTTGTTCTAGTTTTTGAGTTGTAATTCATATGTTGTAATCAATGAAAATGTGATGATCATCATTATTAGAGCATTGTCCTAAAAAAAGGCCAAAAAAATAAAGGCCAAAGAAAAAAAGAAAAAAAAGAAAGAAAAAAAAGAAAAGAAAAAAATAAATAAAAAGGGGCAATGTTACTATCTCTTTTTCCACACTTGTGCTTCAAAGTAGCACCATGTTCTTCATATAGCGAGTCTCATATGTTGTCACTTTCATATACTAGTGGGAATTTTTGATTATAGAACTTGGCTTGTATATTCCTACGATGGGCTTCCTCAAATGCCCTAGGTCTTCATGAGCAAGCAAGTTGGATGCACACCCACTAGTTTTCTTTTGTTGAGCTTTCATACATTTATAGCTCTAGTGCATCCGTTGCATGGCAATCCCTACTCCTCATGTTGACATCAATTGATGGGCATCTCCATAGCCCGTTGATTATCCTCGTCAATGTGAGACTTTCTCCTTTTTTTTGTCTTCTCCACACAATCCCCATCATCATATTCTATTCCACCCATAGTGCTATATCCATGGCTCACGCTCATGTATTGCGTGAAGGTTGAAAAAGTTTGAGATTATTTAAGTACGAAACAATTCCTTGGCTTGTCATCGGGGGTGTAGAATTTGGGAACATTTTTGTGTGACGAAAATGAAGCATAGCCTAACTATATGATTTTGTAGGGATGAACTTTCTTTAGCCATGTTATTTTGAGAAGACATGATTGCTTTTATTAGTATGCTTGAAGTGTTACTATTTCTTATGTCAATGTGAACTTTTATTTTGAACCATTTGGATCTGAACATTCATGCCACAATAAAGAAAATTACATTGAGAATTATGCTAGGTAGCATTCCACATCAAAAATTCTATTTTTATCATTTACCTACTCGAGGACGAGCAGGAATTAAGCTTGGGGATGCTTGATACGTCTCCAATGTATCTATAATTTTTGATTGTTCCATGCTATTATATTACCCGTTTTGCATGTTTATGGGCTTTACTTTACACTTTTATATCATTTTTGGGACTAAGCTACTAACCGGAGGCCCAGCCCATATTGCTGTTTTCTTGCCTATTTCAGTGTTTCGAAGAAAATGAATATCAAACGGAGTCCAAACGGAATGAAACCTTCGGCAGCGTGATTTTTGGAACGAACGTGATCCGGGGGACTTGGAGTACAAGCCAGGGAAGCTTCGAGGAGGCCAGGAGATAGGAGGGCGCGCCCCCTGTCTCGTGGGCACCTCGAGGCTCCCCCGATCGACTTCTTTCGCCTATATATTCCCATATACCATAAAACCATCGAATACGAAGATAGATCAGGAGTTCCGCCGCCGCAAGCCTCTGTAGCCACCAAAAACCTCTCGGGAGCCCGTTCCGGCACCCTGCCGGAGGCGGAACCCATCACCGGTGGCCATCTTCATCATCCCAGCGCTCTCAATGATGAGGAGGGAGTAGTTCACCCTCGGGGCTGAGGGTATGTACAGTAGCTATGTGTTTGATCTCTCTCTCTCTCTCTCGTGTTCTCTCTATGGCACGATCTTGATGTATCGTGAGCTTTGCTATTATAGTTGGATCTTATGATGTTTCTCCCCCTCTACTCTCTTGTGATGGATTGAGTTTTCCCTTTGAAGTTATCTTGTCAGACTGAGTCTTTAATGATTTGAGAACACTTGATGTATGTCTTGCCGTGCTTATCTGTGGTGACAATGGGATATCACGTGATCCACTTGATGTATGTTTTGGTGATCAACTTGCGGGTTCCGCCCATGAACCTTTGCATAGGGGTTGGCACATGTTTTCGTCTTGACTCTCCCGTAGAAACTTTGGGGCACTCTTTGAAGTACTTTTGTGTTGGTTGAATAGATGAATCTGAGATTGTGTGATGCATATCGTATAATCATGCCGACGGATACTTGAGGTGACAATGGAGTATCTAGGTGACATTAGGGTTTTGGTTGATTTGTGTCTTAAGGTGTTATTCTAGTACGAACTCTGGAATAGATTGATCCGAAAGAATCACTTTGAGGTGGTTTCGTACCCTACCATAATCTCTTCATTTGTTCTCCGCTATTAGTGGCTTTGGAGTGACTCTTTGTTGCATGTTGAGGGATTGTTATATGATCTATCTATGTTATTATTGTTGAGAGAACTTCCACTAGTGAAACTATGAACCCTAGGCCTTGTTTCCTACCATTGCAATACCATTTACGCTCACTTTTATCATTAGTTACCTTGCTGTTTTTATATTTTCAGATTACAAATACCTCTATCTACCACCCATATTGCACTTGTATCACCATCTCTTCGCCGAACTAGTGCACCTATACAATTTACCATTGTATTGGGTGTGTTGGGGACACAAGAGACTCTTTGTTATTTGGCTGCAGGCTTGTTTCAGAGAGACCATCTTCATCCTATGCCTCCCACGGATTGATAAACCTTAGGTCATCCACTTGAGGGAAATTTGCTACTATCCTACAAACCTCTGCACTTGGAGGCCCAACAACGTCTACAAGAAGAAGGTTGTGTAGTAGACATCAGCGGTCTGCAGCATGGCTCACCAGCGGCCCAGTATGGCCCGTCTTCATCAACCCAAGCTCAAGACCCTCGCGAGGGGCCAAGCATCGCGGGGCGGGCGGTGCAAGGCCTCCTCAGGGGTGGCCTCACCAGGCAGGCTCGCGAGGAGGCGGAAAGATCAAGGCAAGGGGTACCTTGCGAGGTGCTCATGACGCAAGCCATGATGATCAAGACCAGGCGGGCGCCAGCTTGCGAAGTGTCCTCATTTCCTCTTTAGTGCAAACAGGGCAAGCGCAGGCGCAGAGTACTGAGGCATCAATCAAAGGTTTCCATATCAGTGCAACGAGACCCGGACCATCAGGACGGTAGGACAGAGGTCACTGTGGAGCCCAAGACGGTGTCATCACCAGCGCCTTTGGCAGTCGAAGGCCACCTTTAGTCAAGATAGCTTGTACTAGCTGTCCCCTTTCAAAATGGCCGTTGTTGGCTCCCTTCCCGCTCAATATTTGGGAAGAGGACCAGGGCCTCTATAAATAGAGATAGCCACCACAGTAGAAGGGGGAGAATCTCATGTGAAATCAGACCGAGACCTAGCTCATCCACACACCACCACAAGAACACCTCTCGCGAGGCTGTTCTTCCTCTGTACTGTTCATCATTAGCCCAAGAGGCAATCCACCACACCACACACTGGATTAGGGTATTACACCACAATGGTGGCCCGAACCAATATAAACCTCGTGTCTCTTGTGTTGTACATTGATCTTGCTTAGAATCACGGCGAGGTTGTGGGCGTGTTTCGGTAGGGAGAAGATCTTTGTGCGCACCCCAGAGTTCGAACCTTAAGGGTTTTGCTGGAACCCGATATCCGATAGTAGGTTCCCCATTGGTATGAAACTTTCTACTCTACAATGCATGAAGTTGTGCTACTTTGAAGCACAAGTGTATACTAAAAAGGATAATGATATTGCTCTTTCTCTCATTCTCTCATTTTTTTCTTTTCTTTTTTTGGCACCTCTATGGTGCATCTTTTATTTGATCTCTCTCTTTTTCTTTCCATTTTTTCTTTGGTAGGAGAAACACCTTACAAGCATGAATGATACACTTTACAATGATTCACTTTAACTGAGTGTCATCATAACTCAGAATTGAAAACATGAGAGAAACTCTGTATGATGAATGCCTCTGGCATTTGAGTGTACCAGATAGTTTCTTTAATTCAAACACGGGATCACTCTTAGGTGGGAGAGGATCTCCCAAAGTATCGACAGGCAAATTATGCTCAAGTATATGTGCTTGTTTAAAGAATGTCTCATCTATTTCATTTATTTCATTTATTTCATTCATATGCATATCATTTTCATAAGAGAAGTAAGACCAATAATTTCATATTTTCCAAACAATTCTTTGTCATGTGGTTGTTTAATAAACTTGGAAAAATTAAACTCATGAGATAAATCACCAAACTTAACTCTAACCTCTTCTTTAACACAATCAATTTCAGCATTAGCAGTATTAAGAAAGGGTCTACCAAATATAATGGGACAAAAATTATCTTGTAATGAACCAAGCACCAAGAAATCAGTGGGGTATGTGACCTTACCACACAAGACTTCAACATCTCTAACAATACCAAGTGGTGAAATAGTATATCTGTTTGCAAGTTTAATAGTAACATCAATATCTTCTATCTTGGCAGGTGCAATATCATTCATGACTTCTTGATATAAAGAGAACGAAATATATAATTTTTGGCATCGTGAAGGATAAAGTATCACTCAAGCTTGGGGGAGGCTTAAGTATATGATGCACACATGCCCCAATCATGAGATCTCAAGAGAGATAATTGTACAAAACTTGTATGCCCGGCTTTATCATAATGATCAATACTTCTTCTACTGGTTCCTTTATGAAGAAAACTATTGAATTTAAATGAGATCTTATGGAAAGAATTAAATGCAACTCCGAAGATTAGGAAATCAACAAAGGTAAAGAGCCAGTTATAAATCTTGAGTTTGATTATATTAAATCTTTTATGAAAACCGATGTTTCTCATAAGTTTAGTGCAAAATATGGACTTGACTCCGGGACAGTAGCTACCTTTTGTGAACCATTTGCTGCTCATGTTGACCTCCCTAAGGAGAAGTGGTTTAAATTCCATCCACCTATTGAAGAAATTTGTGAGGAACCTGTTATCGCGAAAGATGAAACAATCATTTATAATGTTGATCTAGTTGTGCGTACTTCTTATATTGAGAAACCTCCTTTCCCTATGAGGATTAAGGAACATGATAGAGTGATGCACACACAAGATGATGTCCATGAAATCATTAGGTTACCTTGTCCCTTGCCTTACCAACATGAGGGTTTGTGACTCCTTGAACTAGTGCAAGATGTGGAAGTTGATTGCACTTGTTCTTGCCAACATGATATGAGTGAAGAATGTTGGCGGATTCACCCTCAAGAACTCTCTAGTTCTTCTTCTTCGGGATCCACATCATCTTGATGGGAATCCTTGGAGTTGTAGTTGTACTTGATGAAGTAGAACTTGACGTAGTCTTGGGAATCCACTTGACCGAGGCCTTAGGTGGTTCTTCAAATGCATCAATCTTCTCTTGAAGCTTGTCCTTGCCTTTGTTCTTGTGGCCTTGTGGTGGAAGATCATCTTTCACTTGTGGTCCCTTGAAGGAAGTAGGATCATACTCCTCTTGTTGAGGAACAAACTTCGTCTTGGGGTATTGATCTTCTTCCCACTCAACTCCATTGGCATTGAACTTTCATTCAAAACCAACACCTTGATTCTTCCGGTGCCTTCCTTGCTTGCGTACAATTTCCTCGAATTGCTTACTCCCGGCAAGGCTCTTGTAAATACGTTTCTATATAATTCCCTTCAATAAGCTATTTCCTTGCTCAAGTGTAACTTGGCTAAGAGAATCATTAGTGGAATCAAGAGAACTACTAGAAGCAACAATATTGGATTTGGTATTATTATTGTTACTACTAGAGGAAGGATCTTTCTTGTACTTGTTACTAGACTTGACTTGAGGCATGTAAGTAGATAAGAGTAAACGCTTGGCAATGTAAGAAGAACTTTTCTTACGGAGATCATCATTGATTGCTTTTAAGAACTCATGCTTTTGCTCAAGATTGAGCTTTTCAAAGCGTAACTTCTCATGAGCCCTTAAAAGTTCTCGATGGTCTTCGAAGATAGTTTCATGAGCTAACTTAAGAGTGTTTAGTTCTTTAGTTAGAATCTCAATCTTCTCCTTATCATTTTCATTCGTTTTATCTAGATTAGCATGATTAATTGACGTTTCATCATAGTATTCATCACTAGAGTTGTCAACAAGTAAATCATCATCAACTAGCAAGTCATCTTCATCACTATTGAAATCAACATACTCGGGATGTGTTACCTTTGGACCTTTGGCCATGAAGCATCTTCCAATTCCTTCATTTGGTGAGTCAAATATGTCATAGGAGTTGGTTGACACAAGTGCTAGACCGGCAACACCTTCATCTTGTGTATATTCGGAGTCGGAGTGATAGCTTCTCTCGGAGTGATTGTCGGAGTTGGAGCCGGATACCCATTCACCAACATGAGCTTGATGTCTTCGTTTTGTGTAGCTCCTTGATGACTTGTCCTTCCTTTCCGAGTCCTTGCTTCTCCGTGAGGGTCTTCGTTCATAACGATCATCTCTACTCCTCCTCTCTCTTAGTGCTGATTCTTCTCTTTTGCTTCTTCTTCTTGGAGAATCTTCTCTTCTTTTGTAGGGTGTCGTACACTCATTGGAATAGTGTCCGGGTCTCCCACAATTGTAGCAATTGCGCTCTCGACTAGAAGATCTTTTGTCATTGTAGGACCTTGACTTAGAGCTTCTTTCTTTGCTTCTACTCTTGTAGAATTTGTTGAAGTTCTTCACCATTAAGCTCAGTTCTTCATTGAAGGTTTGTTTCTCACTTGATGGTGTGGGGGATTCACATGAGGCTTTGTAAGCACCACTTGACTTGTTGTGAAGTTCCTCCTTATCCTTGAGTGACATCTCATGAGCAACAATTCTTCCAATGACTTCCGTTGGCTTGAGATCTTTGTAGTTTGGCATCATTTGGATCAATGTGCACATGGTATCATACTTTCCATCCAATGCTCTTAGGATCTTCTTGATGATGAATCTGTCGGTCATCTCTTCACTCCCTAAGCCGGCAATCTCATTTGTGATAAGAGCAAGCCTAGAGTACATTTCAGCGACACCTTCACCATCCTTCGTTTTGAACTTGTCAAGCTGAATTTGAAGCACATCCAACTTGGATTCCTTGACGGAGTCAGTACCTTCATGCATATCAATCAAAGTATTCCAAATTTCCTTTGCATTCTCAAGACGGCTAATTTTGTTGAATTCTTCGGGGCATAATCCGTTGAAGAGGATATCACAAGCTTGAGCGTTGTATTGCAGCATCTTCAACTCTTCCGCGCTAGCTTCACGGTTTGGCTCTCTCCCATCAAAGAATTCACCTTGCAAGTCAATACACACAATAGCCCAAACGGCGGGGTTATGTCCAGGAATATGCATTTCATCTTATGCTTCCAACTAGGAAAATTAGTACCATCAAAGTAAGGACCTCTACGGTGATAATTTCCCTCACTAGACGCCATACTCTCCTAGGTTGTGAAACCAAGGCTATGACCACCAAAAGCTATGGAAATCAAAGAAAATGGAGACCAAAGCTCTGATACCACTTGTAGGACCTTGAAGTATGTCTAGAGGGGGGGGTGATTAGACTACTTGACCAATTAAAAACTTAACCTTTTCCCAATTTTAGAGTTTGGCAGATTTTAGCTATTTTGGACAAGTCAAGCAATCATCACACAATTCAAGCAAGCATGCAAAGAGTATATGAGCAGCGGAAATTAAAGCATGCGTCTTGCAAGAAAGTAAAGGGAAGGGTTTGGAGAATTCAAACGCAATTGGAGACACGGATGTTTTTGTCGTGGTTCCGATAGGTGGTGCTATCATACATCCACGTTGATGGAGACTTCAACCCACGAAGGGTAACGGTTGAGCGAGTCCATGGAGGGCTCCACCCACGAAGGGTCCACGAAGAAGCAACCTTGTCTATCCCACCATGGCCGTCGCCCATGAAGGACTTGCCTCACTAGCGGTAGATCTTCACGAAGTAGGCGATCTCCTTGCCCTTACAAACTCCTTGGTTCAACTCCACAATCTTGTCGGAGGCTCCCAAGTGACACCTAGCCAATCTAGGAGACACCACTCTCCAAGAAGTAACAAATGGTGCGTTGATGATGAACTCCTTTCTCTTGTGCTTCAAATGATAGTCTCCCCAACACTCAACTCTCTCTCATAGGATTTGGATCTAGTGGAAAGAAGATTTGAGTGGAAAGCAACTTGGGGAAGGCTAGAGATCAAGATCCATATGGTAGGAATGGAATATCTTGGCCTCAACACATGAGTAGGTGGTTCTCTCTCAGAAATGGTAAGTTGGAAGTGTAGGTTTGTTCTGATGGCTCTCTTCACGAATGAAGAGGGGGTGGAGGGGTATATATAGCCTCCACACAAAATCAAACCGTTACACTCAATATACCAAACTCGGTGGGACCGAATCAACAAACTCGGTCAGACCGATTTAGTAAACCTAGTGACCGTTAGGATTTTCGTGGGACCGACATGCAACTCGGTAGGACCGATATGATTAGGGTTAGGGCATAACGTAATCTCGGTAAGACCGATTACACAAACTCGGTGAGACCGATTTTGGTAATAAGCTTTCCAGAGAGTTGGTCAGGTAAACTCGGTGGGACCGATTCGCTCATTTCGGTGAGACCGAAATGTTACAAAAAGGAAACAGGGAGTTTACATTGCAATCTCAGTGGGACCGATCGCTCACTTCGGTTTAACCGAAACGTTACGAAGGGAAACAGAGAGATTACAATCCTATCTCGGTGAGACCGAGATCCCTATCGGTAAGACCGATTTGCCTAGGGTTTGTGGCAATGGCTATGACATTTGAAGTCGGTGGCGCCGAATAGAAAGAATCACTGGGACCGATTTTGACTTTGGGTTTAGGTCATATGTGGATGTGAGAAAGTAGTTGAGGGTATTTGGAGCATATCACTAAGCACATGAAGCAAGAGGCTCATTAAGCAACACCTCATCCCTCCTTGATAGTATTGGCTTTTCCTATAGACTCAATGTGATCTTGGATCACTAAAATATAAAATGAATAGTCTTGAGATTTTGAGCTTGAGCCAATCCTTTGTCCTTAGTATTTTGAGGGATCCACTTTCATCATCCATGCCATGCCATTCATTGAGCTTTCCTGAAATAATAGTCTTGGAATAGCATTAGCTCAATGAGCTATATGTTGTTATGAATTACCAAAACCAGCTAGGGATAGTTGCACTTTCATAACCATAGCATGAAACATATGGATCCAAATAAGCCCATTACAAAATAATGCATAAACTAGGGTTTAAGCTTCTGCCACTCTCGCAACCCATCATCTAATTATTACTCCATAAGGTCTTCCCTTAGGCCCAAGTATGGTGAAGTGTCATGTAGTCGACGTTCACATGACACCATTAAACGAAGAGCAACATGCATATCATCAAAATATCTAACGAATACCAACTTCACATGATTACTTATAAACAAGACTTCTCCCATGTCCTCAAGAACAAAAGTAACTACTCACAAATCATATTCATGTTCAAGATAAGAGGGGTATTTGAATATGCTTAAGGATCTAAACATATAATCTTCCACCAAATAAACCAAGTAGCATCAACTACAAGATGTAATCAACACTACTAGCAACACACATGTACCAATATGAGGTTTTGGGACAATGATTGAATACAAGAGATGAACTATGGTTTGAGATGAGATGGTGTTGGTGAAGATGTTGAAGAAGACTGGTCCTCCCATGATGATAGGATCGTTGGTGATGTCGATGGCTTCGATTTCCCCTGCCAGATGGGAGTATCCCCGGCAGAATTGCTTCGTCGGAGAGCAAAAGTGCTCCTGCCCAGGTTCCACCTAGATACGGCAGCGCTTTGTCCCGAAAGTCTTCTTCTGATTTTTTTCTAGGGTAAATAGCATAATGTAGGAGAAGATGGGTCCCAGAGGCCTGCTGGTGGAGCCACGAGCTCAGTAGGCGCGCCCCAGGGGGCGCACTCCCTGAGCTCATGACTAACTGGTGGGCCCCTGATATGTCTCCAACGTATCTATAATTTATGAAGTATTCATGCCATGTTCACAATAGTTTTATATGATTTTGGTATGATTTGATTAGAACTAACCTAGACTAATGCTGTTTTTAGCAGAACTACCATTGTGTTGTTTTTGTGCAGAAATAAAATTTCTCAGAATGCGCTGAACAAAGGAGAATTTTTCTGGAAAATATAAAAAATACTGGAACAAAGAGTTATTGGAGTGGAGTCCCGTGGGCCCCACGAGGGTGGAGGGCGCACCCCTGTGCCTCGTGGACTCTCCGTGGGCCCCCTGACTTATTCTCGACACCAATCTCTCCTATAAATACCCAAACCTCCAGAAAATAACCTAGATCGGAAGTTCCGCCGCCGCAAGCCTTTGTAACCACGAGAAATCAATCTAGGACCTCTCTGGCACCCTGCCAGAGGGGGCCATCATCACCGGAGGCCAAGGACCAAAGGGAGAACCTCTCCCCAACTAGGGGGGAGGCCATGGAGGAAGAAGCACAAGGGGGAGAACCTCTCCTCCTCTCTCTCGGTGGTGCTGGAGTGCCATCGGGAGGGGAATCATCACCGCGGTGATCGTCTTCATGAACATCACCATCCTCATCTCTTTTACACGGTCCACTCTCCCTCACCCCGCTGTAATCCCTACTTGAACATGGTGCTTTATGCCACATATTATGGTCCAATGATGTGTTGCCATCCTATGATGTTTTGAGTAGATATCCTTTGTCTTTGGGTTGATTGATGATCTAGATTGGTATGAGTTGTATGTTTTTTGTGGTGTTGTCCTATTGTGCCCTCCGTGTAGCGCAAGCATGAGGGATTCTCGCTGTAGGGTGTTGCAATATGTTCATGATTTGCTTATAGTGGGTTGCTTGAGTGACAGAAGCATAAACCCGAGTAAGGGGGTTGTTGCGTATGGGATAAAGGGGAATTGATATGTTAATGCTATGGTTGGGTTTTACCTTAATGATCTTTAGTAGTTGCGGATGCTTGCTAGAGTTCCAATCAGAAGTGCATATGATCCAAGAAGAGAAAGTATGTTAGCTTATGCCTCTCCCTCATATGAAATTGCAATAATTATTACTGGTCTTGTCAACAATTGCCTAGGACAATTCCGCACACCGGCCCATCATTATTCCACACTTGATATTTATAATATTTAGTAATATATTCTAACTTTATGATAACATCACCTACTTCTATATTTTAGCTCTCTGATACCATGCAAAGTTATCCTCTTCATACTCACAACGTAGTTTATTTCTCGTTTCTAGTTGGAAGCAAACGTTCGGTGTACGTAGAGTCGTATCAATGGAAGATAGGACTTTAGAGAATATTGATCTTACCATTAGATCCTTGTGGGTTCGACACTCCATACTTATCACTTCCACCTTGGTAATTGCTACGATGATTCCTTGCACTTGGGGATTATCAAGCTCTTTTCTGGCGCCGTTGCCGAGGAGCAATAGCGTGGGGTTGATATTTCTTGTGTGTGCTTGTTTGCTTTCTTCACTAAGTATTTTTTGTTTTGCTTAGTTGTGGGTGAAACATACAAAAAAATCAAAAAATGAAAATGCAAAAAGATGCACTTGCCTCATATGCCTAAAAAGTTTTTCAAAAAGAGAAGTGATTGGAAAGTTATGCATTGAAGAAGTGAGAGTCGACCTTGAGCACTTGCAACATTCTTTGAAGATATCGTCAGCATCCCGTGGTTGCAAATCTAGTTGTTGTAGTTTCTTCTGCACCCTCTATTTAGGTAAAATTAATTTTAATTGCATGCATTGGTTCGAATTGATCATCAATGTTTCATCTAAACTAATGAAAGAAGGGTGTGTGCATACACGACAATATATCTGCTTCCCTCTATTTTTATGCTTGTTCAAGGTGCCAGCCCCAAAATAACAAATATTTTGCTTGATGGGGTTGGCAGCTCCATAATTAATAGAAGCATGAAATTAGTCATGCAACTTGGGAAGATCAAGAACACATAAAAAAGTAATGAACAGAGGCTCGAAGTAGTGATGTAATAGCTAGCATCAGAAAATGTAGGGTAAAACGAACAAAAAGCAGCGGAACCACATGCTAGTTTGCTGATGTGGAATTAAGCATAGAGAACATGAAGCAGTCTGATGGAACCAATAGGTGGCATCAGAACAACATCATTATCATAAATATAGCATGCAAGAAGTAAAATAGTAGGTAGTGATATCTAGGAAGTACAATAATACTTAGGACAAAATTAAAGCATATTAACTATATGTGCACTGGTATGTAATTTAGCACATGTAACATGTTCTCTGCCAGAAGTATGGCCCTACATGTGCAAGAAGAATAACGCGTCTCATGAAAAATTGAATGATGCCCTGAAGAAATTCAAAGGTGCGGTGCTTATGCTAAGAAAGCGAACATAGGCGCTAGTCGTTGGATAATAGTACCTGATTCTCGGCGGTGTATGGGTATCGTTGTCATACTTGATAGCTAAGGATTATCGATGGTGCTCGTGTTGCAGTTGAGTTTGGGCCGGCTGTCACCGTTGCTAAAGCGGCTCCGGTGCTTCGGTTGCGGCGCCTGTCGACATACAAAAAAGCTCATCTGTGGTAAGTGAACAGTTGCACGATAAAGAAGAGAAAAACTAAGGGAGTACAAATCGAAATAACCTGATGAGGCTACGGTGTCGGTAAAGCAGGGCCGATGGAGTTGAATATGGCATCCGTGGAGCGGGTCCGGTGCAGTGGACGAAGGCTTCGGCGGGCGCGGTGTACAGTGCTTTCGGTGAGGCGGATCTGTTGCGGCGGACGAGGGCTTGTATGAAGGGCCAGTGATGGAGCGGACAAGGGAGTCAGTGAAGGGCCTACACTGTGGTAGACGAGGGCGCTGGTTAAGCAGATCCAGTGCGGTGGACCATGATGGCGGTCAAGGAGATCTGGAGCGGTGGACAAGCCAGTCGCTTAAGCGACTCCAGTGAAGTGGGGAGTTGGCAGTTGGGGGTTGCAAGGTGCAGAAGGTAGATCCGGCGGGGTGTGAGGTCCACCACTACGGTGGAGGACTAGATTTGGCGGCTTGCCATGGTTGGGGGGGGGTCGGGGAGGGGAAGGGGAGGGGCTCTGGGGAAGAATGTTGGGGGCAAAGAGGGGAAAACAATGGAGTTACCAAAGCATCCCTTTTCCGTTCATATGGCAGGGGTAAAACAGGAATATCGCAGAGCTAAAATTTCGGGCGCGAGATATTTCTATGTGAGCGGGAAGTTTGAAAGCTTTTGGCGCCTGAAATTATAAGTGTTCTACTCTTGTACGGCCGACTATGATATCATGGCCGAGAATTTGTTTGTTTTGCACGCAATAAAAGTGCAAGTTTTGAAAATCAATGTCTCCAACTCAAAACTTAGATTGTCCATTCAATTCAAATATGGATCATTGAGCTAGTACAAGCAAATACCATCATACGGTCCAATTCAAATGAAATCCCAAATGTGTTTATCCCAAATGTGTATGTGTATGAATAAAGTGGATGATTATAAAGTTTGAACATGCCCGTAAGTGTATATCTCTAGGTTCGATATATGAATTTGAAATCATGAAATCCCGGCTTAAAAAATGTACCTCCGTTTAAATGAATTACAAAAGCTAATCATGGAGTCGAATTCCAAAATTCCAATCTTAGGTTTGTAATTCTGGTACATCAAGGTATATCACGCATGTTCAAAATTATCGTTATCTCATAGTCCAAACTGTGAAACTAATTGATCAACCATGAGTGCACACACTATTGACCATATATATCTCAATTACACTAAAGTCCCTCAAATATAGACACCTCACTCTTTATCTGAAGCCAACCCCACCCCCTCGTTGATACGTCTCCAACGTATCTATAATTTATGAAGTATTCATGCTATTATATTATCCATCTTAGATGTTTTATATGCATTTATATGCTATTTTATCTGATTTTTGGGACTAACGTATTAACCTAGAGCCCAGTGCCAGTTTATGTTTTTTCCTTGTTTTTGAGTTTTCCAGAAAAGGAATACCAAACGGAGTCCAATTGACGTGCCAATTTTGACGATTTTTTATGGACCAAAAGAAGCCCACGGAGCATCAGAGATGGACCAGAAGAGTCTGGAGCCGTCCCCAAGGGTGGACGGCGCGCCCCCTATCTCGTGGACGACTCGGAGACCCTCCTGACGTGAAACCGACGCCAAAAATTCCTATAAATATAGAAACCCCCAGGAAGAAACCTAGATTGGAAGTTTCGCTGCCACAAACCTATGTAGCCACGAGAAATCAATCTAGGCCCTCTCTGGCACCCTGCCGGAGGGGGCCATCATCACCGGAGGCCATGGGGAAGGATCTCGGAGGGGCCATCATCGCCACAAAGGCCAAGGACCACAGGGGGAACCTCTCCCCATCTAGGGGGAGGCAATGGAGGAGGAAGCGCAAGGGGAAGAACCTCTCCTCCTCTCTCTCGATGGCGCCGGAGTGCCATTGGGAGGGGAATCATCATTGCGGTGATCATCTTCATCAACATCACCATCACCATCACCATCCTCATATATTTTACGCGGTCCACTCTCCCGCACCCCGCTGTAATCCCTACTTGAACATGGTGCTTTATGCCACATATTATGATCCAATGATGTGTTGCCATCCTATGATGTTTTGAGTAGATATCCTTTGTCTTTGGGTTGATTGATGATCTATATTGGTATGAGTTGTATGATTTATTTTGGTGTTGTCCTATTGTGCCCTCCATGTCGTGCAAGCGTGTGGGATTCCCGCTGTAGGTTGTTGCAATATGTCCATGATTTACTTATTGTCTGCTTTGCTTGAGTGACAGAAGCATAAACACGGATAAGTGGGTCATGCGTATGGGAATAAAGGGGACTTGATATGTTAATGCTATGGTTGGGTTTTACCTTAATGATCTTTAGTAGTTGCAGATGCTTGCCAGAGTTCCAATCATAAGTGCATATGATCCAAGAAGAGAAAGTATGTTAGCTTATGCCTCTCCCTGATATGAAATTGCAATAGTGATTACCGTTCTTGTTAACAATTGCCTAGGATAATTCCGCACACCGGCCCATCATTATTCCACACTCGCTATTTATAATATTTAGTAATATATTCTAAGTTTATTATAACATCACCTACTTTTATATTTTAGCTCTTCGATATCATACAAAGTTATCTTGTTCATACCCACAACATAGTTTTATTTCTCGTTTCTAGTTAGAAGCAAACGTTCGGTGTACATAGAGTCGTATCGGTGGCAAATAGGACTTGAGAGAATATTGATCTTACCTTTAGCTCCTTGTGGGTTCGACACTCCATGCTTATCACTTCCACCTTTGGAAATTGCTATGATGATTCCATGCACTTGGGGATTATCAAGCTCTTTTTTGGCGCTGTTGCCGGGGAGCAATAGCGTGGGGTTGATATTCTCGTGTGTGCTAGTTTGCTTTCTTCACTATGTTGATTTTGTTTTTCCTTTTTGTTTCTATTTAGTTGTGGGCGAAACATACAAAAAAAATTAAAAGAATGAAACAAAAAAAATCTACTTGCCTCTCATGCCTAAAAAGTTTTTCAATAAGAGAAGTGATTGGAAGGTTATGCATTGAAGAAGTGAGGGTCGACCTTGAGCACTTGTGCTCATGCTCATGGAAACAATGTAAAAAATTTCATGGAAGCTTCTCTGAAAATAATTAAGCCCTTGTATATATCCATTGTATTATAAAAATAATGTGCCAAGCTTTGGTTTTAGGATGATTAGATTGCTTGTTTACTATGTGCAGACAAAAACAGAAACTTTGGCTGTAGCGCGTGAATTTACATATTTTACTGTAAAGTCAAATTGGTCTGAAACTTTTTGCACATTAATTCTGTACAATGTTTTTAAATTTTCATATTTGTTTTGAATTTTTTGGATTTACATAAGTTTACTAAATTTCCAGATTTCTACAGACTGTCCTATTTTTGACAGATTCTGTTTTCTATGTGTTGTTCGCTTATTGTGATGAATACATGGGAAGTATTGGGGGGTATGAACCATTGTGAAGTTGGAATACAGTAGATAAAGTGGTTATACGAAACTGGAATGAGTTTGCAACCGTACCTAAAGGTAGTGATTTGCTTTATTATACTAATGGATCTCACAAAGTTTTTGTTAAGTTTTTGTGTGGATGAAGTGTTCGAAGAACGAGGAGTTACCAATGTGAGAAGAATAAAGAGAGGCAAGAGTTCAAGCTTGGGGATTCCCAAGGTACCCCAAGTAAATTTCCAAGATACTCAAGCATCTAAGCTTGGGGATGCCCTAGTTGGCATCCGATCTGTCTTCTTCAACAATTATCGGTATACCTCGGTTTTTGTTTTGTTCACATGATTTGTGTCCTTTGTGTTATTATTTTCCTTTAAGAACCATGCTAGTATGAGATATCCCTTCATCGATTTATAGAATGCTTCATGTGCTTCACTTATATCTTTTGGAGTACGAATAATACTATCATCTAAAGTGGATTTGGAAGAGTGTCTACTTTAGTTAGTAATGATTCCACTATTTTGGAAGAGGTTCCAATTGATTATGAGAACAAAGTTGCTATCTATGATGATTATTGTGATGACATGTATGCTATAAAGAATAATGTTAACCATGAAACTTGTCATCATGATTTTAATTTTCAATTGGATTATGCCTCACATGACAGTTATTTTGTTGAGTTTGCTCCCACTATTTCGAATGAGAAGAATTTTGCTTATGTGGAGAGTAGTAAAATTTCTATGCTTGTAGATCATGAAAAGAATACTGTATGTGATGGTTATATTGTTGAACTCATTCATGATGCTACTAAAAATTATTATAAGGGAGGAATACATGCTTGTAGGAGTTGCAGTAATATCAAGTTTCCTCTCTATGTGCCTAAAGTTTTGAAGTTATATATTTTTGCCTTCCTATGCTAGTTTATTCTTCTTCCTATAAATTGTGTGCTCACAAAATCCCTAGGGATAGGAAGTGGGTTAGGTTTAAATGTACTAGTCATATTCATGATGCTCTCTTTATGTTTCAATTCTTATTTTTTATGTGAGCATCATTGAAATCATCATGCCTAGCTAAAATGCATTAAAGAAAAGTGCGTGTTGGGAGACAACCCAATATTTACCCTTACTGTTTTTGTGTGTTTACATGATTAAGATACTGCTGAAATCATGTTTTATAGTTTTTGTTTCAATAAAGTGCCAAGTAAGACCTTCGGTAAGACTTGGGTGAAAGTTAATGTGATCTTGTTGTAAAAAGCAGAAACATTGCGCTCACGAGATTAGCTGTCATATTTTACACATGAGTGCTTTGAATTGATTATTTTTTCAGAAGATTAGTAGACAAATTACTCACATCCACCAATTTATTTCATAATATTTGGAGTAGCAGAAGTATGGTTTCTGTTAAGATCATTACAGACTGTTCTGTTTCTGACAGATTCTGTTTTCATTGCATAGTTTACTTGTTTTCTAGTTTCTATGGCTTATATTTATCAATATAAATTGTAGAAATGATATGGTGCAGTAGGAATTGTGTGAGAACAATTATGAACCTTGTCTTTGACAGTACCAAAGTGAATGATTTACTCTTTACCATACTAACCCATCTCACGAAGTTCCGTTAAGTTTTGTGTGATTGAAGTTTTAAAGCTTTGGGTGAGATATCGATATGAGGAGAATAAGGAGTGGAAAGACCCTAAGCTTGGGGATGCCCAAGGCACCCCAAGGTAATATTCAAGGAAGACTCAAGCGCCTAAGCTTGGGGATGCCCTAGAAGGCATCCCCTCTTTCGTGTTCAAAACTATCGATATACCTTACTCGGAGCTATATTTTTATTCGTCACATGATATGTGTTTTGCTTGGAGCGTATTTTCAATTTTACTTGCTATTTGAATAAAATCATTGAATCTGAAATCTTGAATGAAAAAGAATCCTCCCATGTCTAGTTAATTATTTGACTACTCATTGTTCTTCACTTATATCTTTCTGGAGTAGTTTGTCATTTACTCACGTGCTTCACATATATCCTATGAGTAAATGGTTGAATGAATTGAATATCATAAATCTGAATTTATATACGTTTCATATGCTTATAACATGGGGAGTAATGACTTCACACATAATAAGTATAGGTAGTAAACTTATTGAAAGTTAGCAAACGTAGATTTGGTCACTTGAACAATTCATGAAAGAATATTGAAGGAAGAGAGATTTCACATACAAATATACTATCTTGGACATCTTTTGTAATTGTGAGCACTCATTAAAATATGACATGCTAAAAAGTTGATGTTGGACAAGAAAGACAGTTTAATGGGTTATGTTTTCCTATATCCGAAAGGTTATATTGTCTTGGATCATCCAACATGATGATCTTGCCTTTCCCTCTCATGCTAGCCCAATTCTTTGCACCAAGTAGAAATACTACTTGTGCTTCCAACATCCCTTAAACCAGTTTTGCTATGAGAGTCCACCATACCTACCTATGGATTGAGTAAGATCCTTCAAGTAAGTTGTCGTCGATGCATGCAATAAAAATTGCTCTCTAAATATGTATGATCTATTAGTGCGAAGAAAATAAGCTTTATACGAACTTGTGATAGAGAAGAAATAAAAGCGACGGACTGCACAATAAAGGTCTTTATCACAAGCGGCAATATAAAGTGACGTCTTTTGCATTAAGATTTTGTGCATCCAACCATAAAATTGCATGACAACCTTTGCTTCCCACTACGAAGGGCCTATCTTTTACTTTTATCTTCTACCCTTATACAAGAGTCATGGTGATCATCACCTTTCCTTTTTACACTTTTTTTCCTTTGGCAAGCACTTCGTGTTGGAGCGATCCAGATATATATATCCACTTGGATGTAGGTTTTCATAAAGTGTTATTGTTGACATTACCCTTGAGGTAAAAGGTTGGGAGGCGAAACTATAAGCCCCTATCTTTCTCTGTGTCCGATTAAAACTTTGAACCCATAAATATCACATGAGTGTTAGCAATTGTGAAAGATTAAATGGTAGTTCAGTATGTGGAGTTTGCTGAACCAAAGCTCTTACATAGACCCTTCCCGAAAATAAGATGAATTGCAATTGTTTGATGACTAAGAGCATGGTTTGTTAGTTTTCAGGAAAGTTTATGATCTATACTTTAACATGTGAATAGCTTGATCATGAGAAGTTTTATGAGTTGAGCTACTGTTATGATATATAATGATGCTAGAAAAGGTGATTGAAATTATCATTGATCAAACTTGTGAACCTTCTGGCATTCATACTTCATAAATTATTTTTTTATCATTTACCTACTCGAGGACGAGCAGGAATTAAGCTTGGAGATGCTTGATACGTCTCCAACGTATCTATAATTTATGAAGTATTCATGCTATTATATTATCCATCTTAGATGTTTTATATGCATTTATATGCTATTTTATAGTATGATTTTTGGGACTAACCTATTAACCTAGAGCCCAGTGCCAGTTTCTGTTTTTTCCTTGTTTTTGAGTTTTACAGAAAAGGGATACCAAACGGAGTCCAATTGACGTGCCAATTTTGATGATTTTTTATGGACCAAAAAAAGCCCACAGAGCATCGGAGATGGACCAGAAGAGTCCCGAGCCATCCACGAGGGTGGAGGGCGTGCCCTACCCCCCTAGGCGCGCCCCCTATCTCGTGGACGACTCGGAGACCCCCCTGACGTGAAACCGACGCCAAAATTTCCTATAAATACAGAAACCCGTAGAAAGAAACAAACATCGGAAGTTCTGCCGCCGCAAGCCTCTGTAGCCACGTGAAATCAATCTAGGACCTCTCTGGCACCTTGCCGGAGGGGGCCATCATCAACGAAGGCCATGGGGAAGGATCTCGGAGGGGCCATCATCGCCATGAAGGCCAAGGACCAGAGGGGGAACCTCTTCCCATCCAGGGGGGAGACCATGGAGGAGGAAGCACAAGGGGGAGAACCTCTCCTCCTCTCTCTCGGTGGCGCCGGAGTGCCATCTGGAGGGGAATCATCGCCTCGGTGATCGTCTTCATCACCATCACCATCACCATCCTCATATCTTTTACGCGGTCCACTCTCCCGCACCCCGTTGTAATCCCTACTTGAACATGGTGCTTTATGGAACATATTATGATCCAATGATGTGTTGCCATCCTATGATGTTTTGAGTAGATATCCTTTGTCTTTGGTTTGATTGATGATCTAGATTGGTATGAGTTGTATGATTTATTTTGGTGTTGTCCTATTGTGCCCTCCGTGTCGCGCAAGCGTGAGGGATTCCCGCTGTAGGGTGTTGCAATATGTCCATGGTTTACTTATTGTCTGCGTTGCTTCAGTGATAGAAGCATAAACACGGATAAGTGGGTCACGGCGTATGGGAATAAAGGGGACTTGATATGTTAATGCTATGGTTGGGTTTTACCTTAATGATCTTAAGTAGTTGCGGATGCTTGCAATAGTTCCAATCATAAGTGCATATGATCCAAGAAGAGAAAGTATGTTAGCTTATGCCTCTCCGTCATATGAAATTGCAGTAGTGATTACCGGTCTTGTTAACAATTGCCTAGGATAATTCCACACACCAACCCATCATTATTCCACACTCGCTATTTATAACTTTTAGTAATATATTCTAAAATTATGATAACAGTACCTACTTTTATATTTTAGCTCTTCGATATCATACAAAGTTATCCTCTTCATACCCACAACATAGTTTTATTTCTCGTTTCTAGTTGGAAGCAAACGTTTGGTATACGTAGAGTCGTATCAGTGGCAGATAGGACTTGAGAGAATATTGATCTTTCCTTTAGCTCCTTGTGGATTCGACACTCCATGTTTATCACTTCCACCTTTGGAAATTGCTACGATGATTCCCTGCACTTGAGGATTATCACTCGTCGCCCCCCCCCCACACACACAAGTCATTCTCTCCCCTAGACACAAACGCACGAGCACATTAACACCCCTCTCTCCTCTAAAGTCCGGACCCCAATATAGGTCTCTATCACTTTGTCCCTCGGGCATGCACACATCTCTTCCCCCACTCTCTAGGTCTCCCGACATCTCTCTTTCCCAAGCACACGCACTATGTAGAGTGTATCTTTCCCATACACACAAAACGTCACCCCCAAACGTCTATCTCCCTAGTTATGTGGTTCTCGCACACTCAGCTCACACACCACCCCAATTGCAAACAAGCACACTTTGTCTTCTTGTGCACTACTCTCCTCTTTCTATCTCTCCCACATGCGGACCCGCCCCAACTCCTTCCCTGTATACATATATGTTGTGACTCTTTCCATAGCTCCCTAATGTATCATCGATCTCAATCTCACACGTTGTTCTCTACACCATCTATTCTAGATCTCTCATGAAGTCCCTATCACACACACGATGACTCGCTTCCCTTGCGTCTCCGTACATAGGCCAATTTTCAACAACATCAACATTGTCTCCCTATCTATATGCCATTTATGGACACAAACGACCCCTCTCTCCCCCTCTCCTCCTCTCTCTCTCCGTCGCTAGCTCTCTCTCTCTCTCTCTCTCGCTCTCACACCCCTCTCCCACACACACTCGATGTCTCTTCCAAATAGTCTGCTCCCCGCCCGCACCCATGCTATCCCACTACTACACATGTCACATCATTTCCCCTTCCCTTATACTAGGTTTACATCATAGTGGTCTCTCTACTCCACATATACACACTCCCTCTCACACAAAAAGGTGCGCACAAACACACACAGACACGCACAAACACCCATTTATCTGGATCCTCATCTCTCCCCATGTCCGTATGTGTATTTCACACACTCACTCTCTGATTATGTCTATGTGTCTCCACGTTACACAACACAAAGCTCCATGTACATGTATCTATCTATCCTCCACACACATAGACACAAAGAATCTCTTTTCATTGCCTCAGTCTCTAGACATATCACACACGCACTCTCTCTCTCTCTCTCTCTCTCTCTCTCTCTCTCTCTCTCTCTCTCTCTCTCTCTAACACGCTCAACAAGGGTTTCTCCGTGAATAACTTACCGTCTATTCATCAACGTTCGTTGCAGTACGGCGAATGTGAGACGTGAAAAAGAATAAATCTACATGTGCGTAGACCACCTAGTATGACTACTAGGACTAGAGCAAGCCGAAAGCGCGCCGCCGTCACCCCCTCCTTACAAGCTACGGGAAAACCTTTATTTTATGCAGTCGAGAAGTCATTTTGCTAAGGCCCCACATGGTAAGGCGTTGAATAGAATGTAGATCCTAGTTTACGGAAACAAGTATCGATAATACATTTGTATCTCCATACTTATACTTCTTTTCTTATAAAAAAACCGAGTTGGTGATGATGGTACGCATGCCGTCTTGCAATATAGACCGTCCGATCTATATCTGACGGATGGAAATTAAACTAAAAGATACCCGCACTCTCTCCACATTTGCAGACAAGGCCTTCCCTCGTTCATCCTTATCTCCAACAACCTCATTGTTGAGCAATTAAAAAAGGAAGCCTCTGGAACAAACTGGCCTGGTGGCCGCTACCGGCATCGTCCATCCCCATGCCTCTGCTCAGTCTGACCACCAATCACCACCACGCCCCACTCCTCTTCACCTTATCTCCTATTTCTCGAGATATCATTAGTTTTTACACATGGGATTAGTCCCTCATGGGTCAATCACAACAAGTGTTTTATAAAAAAAATGCATCTTGATGTTCCGTGCAATGCACGAACATCTTGCTAGTACTCCTACAGAAGACTAAGTTGGTGATGATGGTGTGTCTGCCATCCATCGTTTCTGACCATTAGATCTACATCTAACGACTGTGAGGTAAGTTGTTGCCTTTTCTCACCAACATCCCACTTCTCTACCAATTTGCAGAAAACCCATAATTAGTATCTTAAAACCAACCACATCCCTCCCTCACCTCACCAAAATGGCCCAAGGAATATATTCTGATTGAAACATAATATATCTCTAGTGATATATGTATATCAAAATTAGAGTGTTTTGTATTAAGTTTGTGAATAAGTATTATTCTAATTATGATCAGTTGCAACACACATGAACATTGCTAGTATTTCCAACCATGCAAAAAAAATCCTATTATTTCCATAGTTTCGAGTTTTCCATCAAGATATTAGTCACTCATGGTTGATATTTACTTTCAATCATGTACACATATGCACTGTGTAACTGGCCTTGCTTATTGGCTTCCAAAGCTTAACTTTCACTCCTACTTACAATACGTAGAGTATTTAACAAAAACTACCACTTTCAACCAGCCCTAGGAAGAAACTATTGTACAAAAAATAGCAAAAACATACCCAAAATTTCTTAATCCACCCCAAAAACTACTACCTAGTGCCGATTAGGCTCGTTTAAACCCGTTTATGACAGGGTTGGCCCACTCGTCCGTGCTGACGGGGCAGCTTAAACCAACACATTTTGTTTGACCGTTGACACGAGGGACCCACATCTGACCTTCTATTCTGCTATCCCCCCTCAAATCATTATTTTTCCTGAATATTACTTCAAACAGTATTGATGTGTGTTCGTCGGTGGCGCCGGTGATGAGCGAGTTGGTCGCCGCACCACCGGACGGGCCGGATGCCGCGCTGGCCTCCGCGCAGGTTGGCAGGCTGGCCCGAGCGTGACTCACGAGCGAGCAAGCCGCCGTGCTGGCCTTCACTCGAGCCAAATGGCTGGCCTTAGCGTGGCGCACGCGAGCAATCCACCGCGCCACCGTGCCAATCTAGCTAGCAAACTTCGCAGACAAGTAGCTGGACGAAGCTATCTTGGCTAGCTAGCGGCCGCGAGCACCGGACGGAGCCGAGCTGCCGCAAGATGGGCTCCGCACCGCCGGCAGTTTTGACCTCACGTTCTGCCAGCGGCAGTAGCTGCGTCCCATGGCCGAGGATGACTAGGTGGACGGGCCGGAGGTAGGAGGTCACTCGGGGATTTTTGTGCAGACTGACATGTAGGTCCCACAAGTCATAACGCCTAACTTGCCAGTTGAATAGAAGGCGTTGACTTAAGGGGCGACATGGGTTGAAACGTGCCTATGATGGCACTTT
Organism: Aegilops speltoides; assembly: GCA_021437245.1. Taxonomy (NCBI): domain Eukaryota; kingdom Viridiplantae; phylum Streptophyta; class Magnoliopsida; order Poales; family Poaceae; genus Aegilops; species Aegilops speltoides. The sequence continues at coordinate 316,702,088 of CM038145.1, read as the reverse complement.
GTAGAGTAGTTGCTTCTTGGTAGGGCTGGTTGGTAAGGGCATGTACAATGGTTGATAAGGTAGTATTGTCTTAAGTCTGCCACGTATGCAAGTGGTAGTAGTTCCTTGGCATTATTAGTGGTTTCTTGGCATTATTAGTGGTTTCTTGTAAGGAACAATGTACTACTAGCGACAAAAGGCGATTCTAGGTTGCGTTGTACTCCAACGAGTACTACTAGTGGTCGCGGGAGTGTATACCACTACAAAAAAATACACTTCCGTGATGATATGTGTCTGTCACAGTAGGTCGCCTTTTTTGTCATGCATGTACATCCATGACGATTTTATGACAGAATCAAGATAGTCATACTGTCTTTGTCGAGAAGTGTTCCATGACATTACCAAAATTATCATCACGGAAGTGTCCACTTCCATGATGATAAATCGCGCGTTACAGAAGTGCTTTCATCAAGGGTGACCGACATGTGGCATCCACCGTAACGGAACATCGTTAAGCTATCGGGTCGGGTTTTGGATCCGATAACCCGTTAACAACCCCGACCAATGGGAAATTTCCACGTGTAAAATTCTTATTGGCCGGACAAAACACGTGTCACCTTGTTAGTGGGTCAGATAGGCACCTATGATATGTCGACACGTGCCATGGCCCACCACAGGCCCATTTAGCTTACAAAGTCGGCCCATTTGACTTGGTCAAAAGTTAACGGGCTGGCCCATGAAAAGCTTGTTAATGGTCTCTTCGCAAATAGCCCATTTTACGGCCTGTTAACTCACGGCCCAATAGGCCCTAAAGGAAATCGGCCCAACAACGTCATGTGGGCCGTCGAATATAACACCAGCCCATTTCACTTTCGGCCCATATATAGCCCACGACGTCTTTCGACCCATATGAGGCCTTCGTATCTTTCGGCCCTTTACAGGCCCACAGTGACTCTAGCCCATAATGAACAGTAATTTTCTTTATACCCATTAACGGCCCATGATTTACATGGGCCGTTTCCAGCCCGTGTTAGCTTTCGGCCTATTGACGGCCCATACGTTCTTGGGCTCCTTTTCGGCCCTCGATTACTTCCGGCCCGTTATTGGCCTGTTCCCCTAATGGGCCAAACTCGGCCCATGGCAAGAGTCGACCCGTTACTGGCCTGTTACCCTAATGGGCTAAATTCGGCCCATGGAAAGAGTCGGCGCGTTTCTGGCATGTTAACCCGTTGCGCTGTTTCCAGCCCGTCCTATATTCTGGCCCATTAACGACCCGTTATGCCTGTGACAGAATTAAGCCTTTGCTGTCCTATGGCCTATTAACGGCCCGTTACCGAGCTGGGCCGATACCAATTTGAAGGAAATATGCCCTAGAGGCAATAATAAAGTTATTATTTATTTCCTTATTTCATGATAAATGTTTATTATTCATGCTAGAATTGTATTAACCGGAAACATAATACATGTGTGAATACATAGACAAACATAGTGTCACTAGTATGCCTCTACTTGACTAGCTCGTTTATCAGAGATGGTTATGTTTCCTAGCCATGGACAAAAGAGTTGTCATTTGATTAACGGGATCACATCATTAGGAGAATGATGTGATTGACTTGACCCATTCCATTAGCTTAGCACTTGATCGTTTAGTATGTTGCTATTGCTTTCTTCATGACTTATACATGTTCCTGTAACTATGAGATTATGCAACTCCGTTTACGGAGGAACACTTTGGGTACTACCAAACGTCACAACGTAATCGGGTGATTATAAAGGAGTACTACAGGTGTCTCCGAAGGTACATGTTGAGTTGGCGTATTTGAGATTAGGTTTTGTCACTCCGATTGTTGGAGAGGTATCTCTCGGCCCTCTCGGTAATGCACATCAAGATAAGCCTTGCAAGCAATGTGACCAATGAGTTGGTTACGGGATGATGCATTACTGAGCGAGTAAAGAGACTTGCCGATGACGAGATTGAACTAGGTATTGGATACCGATGATCGAATCTCGGGCAAGTAACATACCGATGACAAAGGAACAACGTATGTTGTTATGTGGTTTGACCGATAAAGATCTTCGTAGAATATGTAGGAGCCAATATGGGCATCCAGGTCCGCTATTGGTTATTGACCGAGAATAGTTCTAGGTCATGTCTACATAGTTCTCGAACCCGTAGGGTCCGCACGCTTAAGGTTTCAATGAGCGGTTATATTATGAGTTTATGAGTTTTGATGTACGAAGGAGTTCGAGTCCCGGATGAGATCGGGGACATGACGAGGAGTCTCGAAATGGTCGAGACGTAAATATCAATATATTGGACGACTATATTCGAGTTCGAAAGATTCCGAGTGATTCGGTATTTTTGAGTCTGGGAGTTTCTGAATTCGCCGGGAGAAGTATTGGGCCTTATTGGGCCTGCTGAAAGAGAGAGGGCTACCTAGGGCAGGCCGCCCCCCAAGGCCTAGTCCGAATTGGACTAGGGGGAGGGGCCGCAACCCCTCCTTCCTTTCCTTCTCTCTTCCCCTTCCTTGTCTCCTACTCCTACTACATGGAAGGACCCCTAGTTGGACTAGGAAAGGGGGAATCCTACTCCCGGTGGGAGTAGGACTCCCCATGGCGCGCCCCTCCTAGGGCCGGCCTCCTCCTCCCTCCCTCCTTTATATACGGAGGCAGGGGCACCCATGGACACACAAGTTGATCTACGGATCGTTCCTTAGCCGTGTCGCGTGCCCTTCCACCATATTCCACCTCGATCATATCGTCGCGAAGCTTAGGCGAAGCCCTGCGCCGGTAGAACATCAAGATCGTCACCACGCCGTCGTGCTGACGGAACTCTCCCTCGACACTCGGCTGGATCGGAGTTCGAGGGACGTCATCGAGCTGAACGTGTGCTGAACTCGGAGGCTCCGTACGTTTGGTGCTTGGATCGGTCGAATCGTGAAGACGTACGACTACATCAACCGCGTTGTGCTAACGCTTCCGCTTACGGTCTACGAGGGTACGTGGACGAACACTATCCCCTCTCGTTGCTATATCATCACCATGATCTTGCATGTGCGTAGGAAATTTTTGAAATTACTACGTTCCCCAACAGTGGCATCCGAGCCTAGGTTTTATGCGTTGATGTTATATGCACGAGTAGAACACAAGTGAGTTGTGGACGATATAAGTCATCTTGCCTACCAAAGATGTCATACTTTGGTTCGGTGGTATTGTTGGATGAAGCGGCCGGACCGACATTACGCGTCGCTTCGCGAGACTGGTTCTACCGACGTGCTTTGCACACGGTGTGGCTGGCGGTGTCGGTTTCTCCAACTTTAGTTGAACCGAGTGTAGCTCGCCCGGTCCTTGCGAAGGTTAAACGGAGTCTATTTGACAAACTATCGTTGTGGTTTTGATGCGTAGGTGAGAACGGTTCTTGCTAAGCCCGTAGCAGCCACGTAAAATTTGCAACAACAAAGTAGAGGACGTCTAACTTGTTTTTGCAGGGCATGTTGTGATGTGATATGGTCAAAACGTCATGAGATATAAGTTGTTGTATGAGATGATCATGTTTTGTTGAAGTTATCGGCGACTGGTAGAAGCTATATGGTTGTCTCTTTGTTGCATAAGATGCAAGTGCCAAATAATTGCTTTACTTTATCGCTATGCGATAGCAATAGTTGCAAGAGCAATAGTTGGCGAGACGACCATCTGACGACACAATTATATAGATCAAGATGATGAAGATCATGGTGTCGTGCCGGTGACGATAAAGCTCATGACAGTACTTTGGAGATGGAGATCAAAGGCGCAAGATGATCATGGCCATATCATGTCACATATTTTGATTGCATATGATGTTTATCTGTTATACATCTTATTCTTGCTTTGATTGACGGTAGCGTTTTAAGATGATCTCTCACTAATTATCAAGAAGTGTTCTCCCTGAGTATGCACCGTTGCAAAAGTTCTTCGTGCTGAGACACCACATGATGATCAGGTGTGATAGGCTCTACGTTCAAATACAACGGGTGCAAAACAGTTGCACACGCGGAATACTCAGGTTAAACTTGACGAGCCTAGCATATACAGATATGGCCTCGGGACACGGAGACCGAAAGGTCGAGCGTGAATCATATAGTAGATATGATCAACATAGTGATGTTCACCATTGAAACTACTCCATCTCACGTGATGATCGGACATGGTTTAGTTGATTTGGATCACGTGATCACTTAGATGACTAGAGAGATGTCTGTCTAAGTGGGAGTTCTTTAGTAATATGATTAATTGAACTTTAATTTATCATGAACTTAGTCCTGGTAGTATTTTGCAAATTGTGTTATAGATCAATAGCTCGCGTTGTTGCTTTCATATGTTTATTTTGATATGTTCCTAGAGAAAACTGTGTTGAAAGATGTTAGTAGCAATGATGCGGATTGGATCCGTGATCTGAGGTTTATCCTCATTGCTGCACATAAGAATTATGTCCTTAATGCATCGCTAGGTGAAAGACCTATTGCAGGAGCGGATCGCGGCGTTATGAGCGTTTGGCTAGCTCAATATGATGACTACTTGATAGTTTTGTGCACCATGCTTAACGGCTTAGAATCGGGACTTCAAAGATGTTTTGAGCGTCATGGACCATATGAGATGTTCCAGAATTGAAGTTAATATTTCAAGCAAATACCGAGTTGAGAGATATGAAGTCTCCAACAAGTTCTATAGCTAAAAGATGGAGGAGAATCACTCAACTAGTGAGCATGTGCTCAGATTATGCAGGTACTTCAATCGCTTGAACCAAGTGGGAGTTAATCTTCGGATAAGATAGTGATTGACGAATTCTCTAGTCACCATCACTAAGTTACTAGAACTTCGTGATGAACTATAGTATGCAAGGGATGGCGAAAACGATTCCCGAGCTCTTCGTGATGTTGAAATCGACGAAGGTAGAAATCAAGAAAGAGCATCAAGTGTTGATGATTGACAAGACCACTAGTTTCAAGAGAAGGGCAAAGGGAAAGAAAGGGAACTTCAAGTGGAAACACAAGCAAGTTTTCACTCCTGCGAAGAAGCCCAAAGCTGGACCATAGCCTAAACCGAGTGTTTACACCGCAAAGGAAATGGTCCTTTGGAAGCGGAAATGCCACGAATATTTGGTTGATAAGAAGGATGGCAAAGTGAACAAGGGTATATTTGATATACAGATTATTGATGTGTGCCATACTAGTGTTTATAGTAGCCCCTGAGTATTTGATACTTGTTCGGTTGCTAAGATTAGTAACTCGAAACGGGAGTTGCAGAATAAGCAGAGACTAGTTAAGGGTGTAGTGACGATGTGTGTTGGAAATAGTTCCAAGATTGATATGATCATCATTGCACACTCCCTATACTTTCGGGATTAGTGTTAAACCTAAATAAGTGTTATTTGGTGTTTGCGTTGAGCATGAATATGATTTGATCATGTTTATTGCAATACGGTTATTCATGTAAGTTAGAGAATAATTGTTGTTCTATTTTCATGAATAAAACCTTCTATGGTCATACACCCAATGAAAATGGTTTGTTGGATCTCGATCGTGTGATACACACATTCATAATATTGAAGCCAAAAGATGCAAAGTTAATAATGATAGTGCAACTTATTTGTGGCGCTGCCTTTTGGGTCATATCGGTGTAAAGCGCATGAAGAAACTCCATAAAGATGGATTTTCAGAATCACTTGGTTATGAATCATTTGATGCTTGCAAACCGTGCCTTTTGGGCAAGATGACTAAAACTCCGTTCTTGAACAATGGAGCGAACTCTTGACTTATTGGAAATAATACATCTTGATGTATGCGAGACCAATGAGTATGAAGGCTCGTGGCAAGTATCGTTATTTTCGACTTTCACAAGATGATTTGAGCAGATATGGGTATATCTACTTGATGAAACATAAGTCCGAGATAGTTGAAAGGTTCAAAGAATTTCAGAGTGAAGTGGAAAATCATCGTAACAAGAAAATAAAAGTTTCTGCGATCTGATCGCGGAGACGGATATTTGAGTTACGAGTTTGGCCTTCATATAAAACAATGTGGAATAGTTTCATAGTTCACGCCACCTGGAACACCACAATGTTATGGTGTGTCCGAACATCGTAACCGCACTTTATTGGATATGGTGCGATCTATGATGTCTCTTATTGATTTACCATTGTCGTTTTGGGGTTATGCATTAGAGACAGCTGCATTCACGTTAAAAGGGCACCATCTAAATCCGTTGAGACGACACCATATGAACTGTGGTTTAGCAAGAAACCCAAGTTGTCATTTCTTAAAGTTTGGGGCTACGATGCTATGTGAAAAAGTTTCATCCTGATAAGCTCAAACCCAAATCGAAGAAGTGCGTCTTCATAGAATACCCAAAGGTAACTATTGGGTACACCTTCTATCACAAATCCAAAGGCAAGTTATTCGTTGCTAAAAATGGATCCTTTATAGAGAAGGAGTTTCTCTCGAAAGAAGTGAGTGGGAGGAAAGTAGAGCTTGATAAGGTAATTTGTACCTTCTCCCGAATTGGAAAATAGTTCAACACTGAAATCAGTTCCAGTGATTCCTACACCAATTAGTGAGGAAGCTAATGATGATGATCATGAAACTTCAGATCAAGTTACAACAGAACCTCGTAGGTCTTCCAGAGTACGGTCCGCACCAGTGTGGTACGGTAATCCTGTTTTGAAAGTCATGTTACTAGACCATGATAAGCCTACGAACTATGAGGAAGCGATGATGAGCCCAGATTCCTCGAAATGGCTTGAGGCCATAAAATCGAGATATGATCCATGTATGAAAACAAAGTATGGACTTTGATTGACTTGCTCGATGATCAGCAAGCCATGTTAAATAAATGGATCTTCAAGAGGAAGACGGACACTGATAGTAGTGTTACTATCCACTAAGCTCGACTTGTTGCGAAAGGTTTTCAACAAGTTCAAGGTGTTGAATACGATGAGATCTTCTCACTCGTATCGATGCTTAAGTCTGTCTGAATCATGTTAGCAATTGCCACATTTTATGAAATCTGGCAAATGGATGTCAAAACTGCATTCCTTAATGGATTTATTAAAGAAGAGTTGTATATGATGCAACGGAAGGTCTTGTCAATCCTAAAGGTGCTAACAAAATGTGCAAGCTCCAATGATCCATCTATGGACCGGTGCAAGCATCTCGGAGTTGGAATATACGCTTTGATAAGTTGATCAAAGCATATAGTTTTATATGGACTTACAATGAAGCCTGTATTTACAATAAAGTGAGTGGGAGCACTACTGACCTTTACGATTAGTATATGTGAGTGACATATTGTTGATCGAAATGATGTAGAATTTTTACGCAAAGCATAAAGGAGTGTTTTAAAGGAGTTCTTTAAAAGAAAAGACCTCGATAAAAGCTACTTACATATTGAGCATCAAGATCTATTGAGATAGATCAAGGCGCTTGATAAGATTTTCAATGAGTACATACCTTGGCAAGATTTTGAAATAGTTCAAAATGGAACAGTCAAAGAAAGAGTTCTTGCCTGTGTTGCAAAGGTATGAAATTGAGTAAGACTCAAATCCCGACCACGGCAAAAATAGAAAGAGAATGAAAAGTCATTCCCTATGCCTCAGTCATAGGTTCTATAAAGTATGCTATGCGATGTACCAGACCTATTGTATACCTTGCTCTGAATTTGGCAAGGGAGTACAATAGTGATCTAGGAGTAGATCACTGGACATTGGTCAAGAATATCCTTAGAAAGGACTAAGGAGATGTTTCTCGATTATGAAGGTAATAAAAGAGTTTGTTGTAAAAGTTACATCGATGCAAACTTTTACACCGATCCGAGATGACTCTAAGTCTCAACTTTGGATACATATTAAAAGTGGGAGCAATTAGCTAGAGTAACTCCATGCGAGCATTGTGGACATAAAATATTTGCAAAATGCATACGGCTCTGAATGTGATGCACCCGTTGACTAAGCTTCTCTCACGAGCAAAACATGATCACACCTTAGTACTCTTTGGGTGTTAATCACATAGCGATGTGAACTATATTATTGACTCTAGTAAACCCTTTGGATGTTGGTCACATGATGATGTGAACTATGGGTGTTAATCATATCTGAGATATGAATATTGGTGTTAAATCACATGGCGATGTGAACTAGATTATTGACTCTAGTGCAAGTGGGAGACTGAAGGAAATATGCCCTAGAGGCAATAATAAAGTTATTATTTATTTCCTTATTTCATGATAAATGTTTATTATTCATGCTAGAATTGTATTAACCGGAAACATAATACATGTGTGAATACATAGACAAACATAGTGTCACTAGTATGCCTCTACTTGACTAGCTCGTTTATCAGAGATGATTATGTTTCCTAGCCATGGACAAAAGAGTTGTCATTTGATTAACGGGATCACATCATTAGGAGAATGATGTGATTGACTTGACCCATTCCATTAGCTTAGCACTTGATCGTTTAGTATGTTGCTATTGCTTTCTTCATGACTTATACATGTTCCTGTAACTATGAGATTATGCAACTCTCGTTTACCGGAGGAACACTTTGGGTACTACCAAGCGTCTAGCGTAATCGGGTGATTATAAAGGAGTACTACAGGTGTCTCCGAAGGTACATGTTGAGTTGGCGTATTTCGAGATTAGGTTTTGTCACTCCGATTGTCGGAGAGGTATCTCTGGGCCCTCTTGGTAATGCACATCAGTATAAGCCTTGCAAGCAATGTGACCAATGAGTTGGTTACGGGATGATGCATTACAAAACGAGTAAAGAGACTTGCCGGTGACGAGATTGAACTAGGTATTGGATACCGACGATCGAATCTCGGGCAAGTAACATACCGATGACAAAGGGAACAGCGTATGTTGTTATGCGGTTTGACCGATAAAGATCTTCGTAGAATATGTAGGAGCCAATATGGGCATCCAGGTCCCGCTATTGGTTATTGACCGAGAATAGTTTTAGGTCATGTCTACATAGTTCTCGAACCGTAGTAGGGTCCGCACGCAAGGTTTCAATGCGGTTATATTATGAGTTTATGAGTTTTGATGTACCGAAGGAGTTCGAGTCCGGATGAGTTCGGGGACATGACGAGGAGTCTCGAAATGGTCGAGACGTAAAGATCGATATATTGGACGACAATATTCGGAGTTCGGAAAGGTTCGATTGATTCGAGTATTTTTGAGTCTGGGAGAGTTACGGGAATTCGCCGGGGAGAAGTATTGGGCCTTATTGGGCCCTGCGGGAAAGAGAGAGGGGCTACCTAGGGCAGGCCGCCCCCCAAGGCCTAGTCCGAATTGGACTAGGGGGAGGGGCCGCAACCCCTCCTTCCTTTCCTTCTCTCTTCCCCTTCCTTGTCTCCTACTCCTACTACATGGAAGGACCCCTAGTTGGACTAGGAAAGGGGGAATCCTACTCCCGGTGGGAGTAGGACTCCCCATGGCGCGCCCCTCCTAGGGCCGGCCTCCTCCTCCCTCCCTCCTTTATATACGGAGGCAGGGGGCACCCCATGGACACACAAGTTGATCTACGGATCGTTCCTTAGCCGTGTGCGGTGCCCCTTCCACCATATTCCACCTCGATCATATCATCGCGAAGCTTAGGCGAAGCCCTGCGCCGGTAGAACATCAAGATCGTCACCACGCCGTCGGTCTTGTGGAACTCTCCTCGACACTCGGCTGGATCGGAGTTCGAGGGGCGTCATCGAGCTGAGCGTGTGCTGAACTCGGAGGCTCCGTACGTTCGGTGCTTGGATCGGTCAGATCGTGAAGACGTACGACTACATCAACCGTGTTGTGCTAACGCTTCCGCTTACGGTCTACGAGGGTACGTGGACGAACACTCTCCCCTCTCATTGCTATATCATCACCATGATCTTGCATGTGCGTAGGAAATTTTTGAAATTACTACGTTCCCCAACACAATTACGCCCGTTTATGGCCCATGTAGACCCATTTATCCAACGGCCCGAGGCCCACCGATTCTACGGCCCTGTTAGAGGCCCATTTATCGATGGCCTATAGGAGACCCATGGATCTTACGACCTGTAGGAGACCCATGGATCCTAGGCCCGTATATGGCCCATGGTTATTGCGGCCACTAGCAAACCAGGGAAAAAGAAGACTAGGAAATAAATAAGGCCCAAACTAACGCTAGGCTAGTAAGGTGATTGCACAGATTACATCCACTCGGCATCAAAGATCGCCACCATTGCAAATATAGGGAACACCCTACACTATACGAAAATGGCTTGCTGTTTTCTTTAGCCTATGGCTGCACGTTAAGAATAAATTTTGTATTGCACCAAAACAAATTGCAACTATATAACAAAAGGAAGGTTGGCATAAAACTTAACAGTCTAGCAGATAAATGCACCACCAGAAGTTCAGAAGCTCAGTTCATTTGACCTGACTGTTACGTTTTCATGTTGTATTGTCCGATGGAGCACCATAACCCTCGCCTTCATTTCCCCTAGGCTTCGAACAACATAGCAAATGTCGATAGTGCGGTTTCAAAACCATGCATATCTTGGCGACATCGAACAATGTCTCTCCTTGTTTCACAAAGGGTCTCTGTTAGGGAATGGACTTGTGTGCGGGCGTAGATACAACATTGCTTTGAGCTTGCATATCTTGATCATGAGGTAGTTTGGACGATATTGCCTTAACAACCAACCCGAGATTCACGCAGAACGTGCTTTTGGCCTTTGTTAGTGGACAGTCTTGACCCACTGCAGCAAGAGCTGACATTGCGGTTATAGTTGCCTCGCCACCTTCGGAAGGTGGCGGTTCCACCATTTTTTCCATAGCTCGCTGAAAAGTTGAGGTTTTACATTAGTAGTACTAGAACAGAAGATATTAAGGAGGCAGCAAAACCAAACAAAATAGCTTTGGTCTATATACAGAACTTATTCTGGTGAACCCATGTAAAATATTAGTTGTATTTTATTGCAAAGTACATAATAAAACCAGGTTCCGAACATATGACCATGTACCATCGCTAATGTATTGTCTATTTCTTCACATTGTATTGAGGGCTAAGGATAAAGAGACGAAGTTTATAATACGGTAAGCATAGTATGACATCATTCATATCACAAAACAACTGAGAACAGACAAACAGGAAATTGTAACGTTGTGTGGGCAAGTCCAGCACGGAACTAGATTACGGGTCAAGATCAAAGGAACATCACTCCTCTCTTTTAAACCTTGTAAGGTGCAATGATACGCTAAGACAATTGTGTATAAAATTGAAAAGAGTAATAGACATTGGCTGCAAACCATGCAGTTCAAGGCACAAGTCAGAGTAAGTAGTAGTTAAAACGCATGAGGATTAAGGACTTACAACAGCGACTTTGACTGGTGTAGTCATGCCCTTCTTCTTGCTGGTGTGACAGTCCTTGAAGATTTCCACAGCATTAGGTTCAGGTACTTTTTGGTCCTTCCAGACGTTCCTCTACATTTCGAACAAGTCAATACAGATCTGATAATATGGTATAGCGAAAAGAGTGAAACATCAGCTAATTACAAGAACCTCGCAGTGTGCAATATAGCTATGAGATCTTGTCGTCTATTGGAATTTCACTTTCGTACGGTTGGCCTTGTTCTTTGAATAGTTCACCTTCAAGAAGATAGATTTGTGTGGCACATGCGTAAATAGGACTTCAACATGTGATTTGATCACATATATATAGTGTACCTGATACTTCGGATCAGACCAGTTTTTAACAAGGCCCCTCCAGTCTTCATCCGATATATTTTCCACTGGAGATGTTTGGGAAAGTTCATTGTTAGCCTTGCCTTCAAAGTGAGTTTTCCTCAAGTTATACCGATACTATCGTAGAGCAGACTTGAAAACATGGGTGCAAGCTTGTCTGGTTGCATCATCTTGGCTATCCAACTTGAACCTCATCTGTTGAAAATTATGGGAGTCTCATTATCAGCAACCTAGAAAGTATGGGACAGAGCAAGATGATATTACTAGTTTCCATACATAACCCTACTTACAGATAAATGGTCGAGGAAGGTGTTGAACTGGGTTTCGTCTTTGTCATTCCTGTACTAAATCCATGTTGGGAGGATACGTACATGAAACCTAACGGCAACCGCTGCCTCTGATACTAACTTGGCTGACTCTGTAGCATCACGTGGCCTTTTTAAACCTGCCTCAAAACGTATCTCCATTCTTCCTCCTCTAGATTTAGTTAACCTATCTAGCAATATCCCTGATGTTTGTTTCCTCCTGCGCCTAGGTGCTAGTCCAACAACAAACATAGGAAGTGTTAGTGTACATCAAACTGTGAGACACATATAAAGAAGCATGCAACTGTAAATTGACTCCAGCAACTACCTTCTTGCTGTTGAAGCTCACAAGGTTCATCTGATATTGCCAACTCATCTTGTGTCAAGAGTGCTTGGGAAGTAGTGTCAGGTGGCAAGGGAGCTTGGGAACGTGCTGCTAGCTCAGTTGATGCACGAGTAAGTCGTGCAACTGGTAGTACTGTGGTAGGTGTTGCAAGAACTAGGGCTGTCTCTGCTTGTTTGGTGGCAGCTATTTGTTTCTGTTTGGCTTTTTTGCAGATCGTGTAGCATGGTATGCCGTGTTTGTAGAATTTTTCGCTGGACTTTGACCTTCTATTGCACCATCAGTGCCAGCAGAATCTGCAGGATTCATCCGCTTCTCATTCACTGTCATTCTGTGTTTCTTCCTCTTTCTCTGTGCCATGTTAAGTCAAGCCGACAAGAAAAATGAATAACAATTTAGTTCTTCAGAACAAATTGATGCGTGATGCAGACGAACTGAACTTTGATGTTAGACAACCACATGATAGGAGGATGTAATATGTATGAAAAACAGGACGGAAGAGATAACCAGAACTATGATGTGTAAACTAAGAAGAAGACATTTCACCAAATTAGAAGCATTGCAATGGAAGGTAGACACCATATGAAAGATGCTACAAAAATCGCTCTGCCAAGTTAACAGTGTCTCATCATAAATGGCATTTAAACAAATGTGAAGCAGTACAAGAAATAAATCATATGCAAGATGCAAACAACATCACACTACCATGTTAGAGGTCTCTCGTCATTAGTGCCATTGCATATTCACACCTTATGATGTGTAAACTAAGGATAAGGCATTTCAACAAATTAGAAGGAATGAAAGCTAGACACCATATGAAAGATGCAACGAATATCACTCTACCAAGTTAAAATTGTCTCGTCATAAGTGCCATTTCAACAAATTAGTAGTACAAGCTAGAAAAGAATGTGAGATGTAACCTATATTACACTCCAAAGTCAAACATGTCTTATGATAAGTGATTGTTGCAGGTTACACAACAGTAGTAATTTGATGTAAGAACATGGTGTGATAGACAGATATTGTATATTCTAGAAACAGGAACACGTGTCTTATTCAAGTATAATGTGTAAAGTAAGCAGATGGAATTCAACAAAATTAGAAGCAATACAAGCTAGACATCACACATAACATGCAACCACATATAACAGTGCCAAGTTAGAGGGAGCACCGGTGATGGTGCACTAGGGGAGACGTGCTCATCATAAACATAGCTTTGTTGAGTGTCTATGCATGTGTTGTCCTGGAAATCATCTTGGGGGTGTGTAGGAGTAGAAACTGTAGAGGCCCTCCGTTCGGAAGGAGCAGCTTTATCCGCTGCCTTGCGAACTTCCTTTCGCTTTATTGATTTTGAATTGTCAAGTAAAACCGACAAGAAAAAGCAATAAAATTCTCTCTTTAGAACTCATTCATGCATGATACTGACAATCACTACTTTGATGTAGGCAAACAGATGATACCAGGATGGAATATGTACAAAAAATAGGACGGCATGGCATGTTCACAACTGTTTGTGTAAACTAAGCAGAAACCATTCCAGCAAATAAGAAGCAATGCAAGCTAACCACATGAAAGATGCAACCAATATGACTCTGCCAAGTTAAAAGCGTCCCATCATAAATGGAATTTCAACAAATTAGAAGCAATGCATGCTATAAATCATATGAAAGATTCAACTAATATCGCACTTCATATACTAAAGGTGTCTCGTCATATTGATTGATGCGGGATACAAAAAAACAATAGTTTTATGTAAGGACATGCTTAATAGACAAATGTACTATGTACTAAATACAGAAAGGCATGTCACATTAACAGGTGTAATGTATAAGCTAAGCAGGCTAGCACATGCAGTTTAACCAGATTGGAAGAACTACAATCTAGACACCATATGCAACATGCAACCACATATCACGGTGCCAAGTTAGTGCAAGCACCTGCGATGCTAGTGTAAGGGAAATGCTGTAATCAACTACAGAGCTACGTTCACTATCTTCATCTAGCATTTCTCTTTCTTGAGAATCATGTCGGGAGGCTGATGCTGCATTCTTTAAATGAGGAGTAGTCCCCTTGCCTGCCTGCCTCATCATAAGTGATTGATGAGGGATACACAAGAACATTAGTTTGATGTAAGAACATGATTAATACACAAATGTACTAGTATGTACCAAAAACATAAAGGCATGTCATATTCAAAGGTATAATGTGTAAGCTAAGCAGATGCAATTTAACCAAATTAGAAGCAATATAAGCTAGACATCCGGCTGGAGTGGTGAGCATGATCATCTAGGACTTGAGAGCCTGGTGGGAGGCGGGCTGCTTCACCACCATCGCAGCTTTTTAGTTGGCTTCCTGGTGATGCCTATCTTTGATGGGCTTGTCACTGGCTCGTCCAGTGCCCTGACTAGCTATTTGTCTTCTGGTGCTCACAAGATGGTGGTTCATGTAAAAAAATATCTTTCCTTAAAGACCGACTTCGGCCTTTCGAATACAAGCTAGACACCATATGGAACATGCAACCACATATGACATCGTGAAGTTAAAGCAAGCACCTGGGATGGTGGTCATTGCGAGCGAGGTCATCAACTCCAGAGTTACGTTTACCGTCTCCATCTGCTGACACTGCATCCTTTATAGCGCTATAACATGTCGTGCATACCCACGAAGAAAGCTGGCGCGACTTCTCTCTTTTCTTTGCTGCTTCTCTTTCGGCAGACTCTGAAATACCCTTGCATAAAAACACAATAGTGAGAGTATGGGTGAAGTGTGTGTAGAACTAGTGCACTGTAAAAGTAGCAGATAGCAGGTGGCTGAAAAATAAATGACAGGAGACATATGATAGCTCTAAAACATTGCATGGCAAACAAAATTAGATTCTACTCCGTATGATTTTGTAATATATGAGCACAAGAAATGCAGGTACTCCTCCAGCACACCACCACATGTGGTCATGTCTAAGATAACAGTCGACTGAAAATAAATAGGTCATATCTAAGATAACAGTCGTCCGATCTATAAGGAACGGGCAGATGGACCTCGTCTACCTCCCGCCAGTCATTGCTAACAATCTTTCTCGAACCGCCAACGAACACATGCCCAGACCCATGCCTCCGCCGCCCCGCCCTCCCCTCGGCCTCACACCACCGTCGTGCTTGGCAGCGCCCCCAGGCCATCCCTTTAATGCCGGCCGACCTCCAGATCGGGCGCCAGTAGCTCTAGGCCACACACGCCCCTAAGATAAACACCAAGGCGCTGCTTCCCCGGCGTAACAGGCGTACTAGCGCCTGTTACACCGGGGAATGCTTCCGTTAATTGGGAATCAACTAGACAAAAATTGAAATTCAGGGGGGCGACGGACCTCTAGCTAAGGTGAAATAGTATATGAGGAGAAACCTTGTGCATCGCGAGTTACTAGGAACATCTAGTATCAAGAAGAAGCGGTCAACTAGTGTCTTCTGTGGGATGAATACCGTGCAAGCAGAGACGTAAGATTTGCACGAATAAGGGAAGAGGAGTACCTTTTTCGGTTGCCGGTGTGGTCACCTCCACATGTCGCATCGATCTTCTTCTTTTTACCGGGGAAACCAATGTTCTGGAGGGTGCAGGCTTGGACAAATCCATGGCCAAATTGTTAATTGTGTTGCCGTGGCCGTATGTCGGCGGAGGGGAAGCAGATCCGAGGCGGAAAAGGACGGCGTAGGAGGAACAGCTCTGGTGCGGTGGAGGGTGGCGAAGTTGGAGCGGCAACGGCGAGGCGCAGGACGGCGTGGTTGAACTGGCTTGGGTACGGATGGATCGGCCTCGGCTTCAACTACTAGCCGTGGAGGGCGTTGCGGTTGAGGTTGCGGTGGACGACGACGTCGGGGTATCGGTTCCAGCGTGATGGAGGAGGGCGGCGGTTGATGGGTGGGATGGGGTGGCGGACGGAGGGCGCCGGGGTTTCATGGCTGGTGGAGAGGTAGTTTGGGCGCCCACGAGTACTGAATGGGGAATCGGATGGGTGGGGGAACCATGTTTGATGCAGGGACGCTTGTTTTGGCTTTTTGAATAGAAGATGGGATGCGCTTGTTTGAAATTTGGGAAAGTACAAACTTTGCCCCCTCTTAAATTCGGACCTCTGCGGGTCGGGGTAGGATGGTAATCCTGTGTCCCAAATAGTGGGCGGGAAGCGATTTGGCCACAGCATGTGTGCTTAGGCGGCCATTGTGTATGAATGTTTTTCGGAGGCGGTTGCGTGGCGTCTAGATGAAGCTACCAACCTACCCCGGTTTAGACCTTTGGACGTCGGGCCGGTAGGTTTCACGGGTCAAAGTTATAAGAAAAGTAATTTCCTTGTACTACCAAACATTGGTCTCACGCAGTTTTGGGCGAGTAGAGGCTCTTTTGGCGCTTCGTTTGAAATTTTGAAACACAAGCATTCACGTTTAGAGTACTCTTGAACTATGAGGATTGACCTAAATAGACAACATTATATTTGACCTTGTATGTTTGAAAACCTCATTAAATTATCTGCTTCTTTTTGAAATTTTGACACTTGAAAATCCTATAACTATGATTATTTTGGAATGGAGGAGCTAAATTTGAATCTATTTTGTACACGACTACATATGCTATTATGTACAAAATTAGAGCAAAGATTGGTGCCCCCATAATTTAGGTATGGTTTACAAATGCCATGATATCAAATTCAAATAATTGAATGGACTTCATGTTGAATTTGAATTTTTTTAAACCACCTTAAGTTGAATTCCAATGTATGCCAGTTCATAGGTAGCTATTTATAATGTTCATTGTGTAACTTTCGTATGTATAATGTGCTTTACACACACAACATGAACTATACTCACGTTTATATTCGATTGCTAAAGCGATGCATTGTCTGGAGTTCAAAATACTAACTATGTGGATCAATTGTGTCGAATAATAACATAGACATGCTCAAATTCGATAGAATCTAGATGTCTGATGGATCAATGACCGCTCCTTACGTGAATTGCAAATATCATGATCCCATCCTAATATTTGGATACAATTTATAGCTTTAATCAATGTGTACAGCAGTCTTTTACATGTAGTTTCACTCTCCATCGGTGGTCTCTCACACATGCTCACACACTCTCTCCCGAGGTGTCTTGCTCTAGATATAACCCTCCCTCCCTCTCGTAACCATTTACAACTGTTTTCACTAACCTTTATCACAAGCACTCTTCCTCTCGCGAACATACACACGCACAATCCCCATCGACCCTTTCTATATACATGGACTTGTCTACATGTCTCATGTACGCACATTATCTTTAGGCCTGTCTCTCACGCATTGTCTCACACCTCTCTTCCTAATCGACGAGTATGATTCTAGCAGAGCATTCTGTAGGTTGGATGAATAGTAATATCAGAGATAAAGGGGTTACCTTAGTCCGAGAACCTAGGGTTACAAATCCTAGCCGGCTTTGTCAGTGGACACAGAGTCCTTCACAATTCTGCTATCTTTGTCTTGTACGACTAGTCATCCATGGGTCTTCCTAAATGCGTCACGGGCTGACCAATGTGGCGCAGGACGGAACCGAACGAAGGGCCTCACCTCGACCCACCGGACCTCACGCAGTGACACACCCTCTGCCCCCACGTCTCATTATCTTCTCACACCCACACATAACAACACAAACACCACACACACAAAAAAATTCTCCTGCTGCCCCTATTCCCTCCCCCTTGCATATACACACTCAAGGGAATGGAATCTCTCGTCATGACGTCATATTCGTCTCTCTCTCTAGACCACTCTCATTTCTCGTGCTATCTCTCCCACGCCCCCCCCCCGGCCGGCCCTCTATCCATGCCTCTCTCGAATACGTAATACACACAGATACCTCTCTAGGCCCCGCCAAATGCATCAACTACACATTCACACATGTTACATCACGTACCCCGTTGATCTAAAAAGCCCTCTCTTCACGTTTATTTCGCATACAACATTCCTTTTGAATGAAGTGTGGCCAAAAAATTATTTTAGAGTTTCTACATATATACAACATTACAAAGTTATATGGAGGAGTACGAACGCTAATTTGCATTGCATGGTGCCCACAATGATACTTATTCCGCACTGTGAATTTGTATATTTTTATACTATATACAAAGTTAGTCATTAGAAAGAGAAACGAAGAGCATCTCTCTCTCCATCACATACCCCCCAGTACGCCCCTTTCACGTATTCACACAAAACTATCTCCAGGTCCTCTAAAAGTAAGCCCCTAGAAAATTCACGCATGTTTCATCTTTCTCTCGCGATATATGCAATGACGATCATTGTATTTGAAGCGAAAGCATGATACGTACATTGGACTTCAGAATCCACTCATTACGGTCACCATTTATGTTTATTGGTTATTATACAGTCACGGGCTCACCGTACAACTCTGTATTTGCTCATGACATGACTAGTTGACCAGTTAAACGCTCCATGTGGCACCTCTAGTGTTGCATCACATTATCTCACTACCATCGTGCCCACCTGTCGACTTGTATCTACTCTACATCTACACTCTTATAAAATACATAAAATACACTCTTATAAAAAACAGAGTTGGTGATGATGGTGTGCCTGCTATCCTGCAATATAGGCCGTCCGATTTATATCTGACGGATAGGAAAGAAACTATGGAAATTTTGCAAAAAGGTACCCACACACCTCTTCACATTTGCAAATAAGGCCTTCCCTCGTTCGTCCTTTTCTCTCACAAGATAAACTAGTCATACAAATGCATCTTGATGTTACGTGCAACACACGGGCATCTTGCTAGTAAGAATGAAAACAAACGACAAAAAAATATTTGGACAGTGGTTCGAAGTCATGACCGCGAGCACAGCGGACAAGGTGGCCTTGTATTGGTATGCTGAGCCGTCTGTTTTAACACACAGGAGCTGGTGTGGTGATTATACACACACGCACACATGCACATGAACTGCATCCACGCAACACTCACACAAACACATGCAGCCACGCACGCACGCAACACTCACACGTACACACGCAGCCACACATGCACGCAACACTCACACGCACACGCACGCATGCATGCACACACTAGTACACCACACGACCAACACACACTCTCACGCTCAAGTGCTCACCTACACATGCATGCGCACACATCAGACCCTGACAAACACATACACAACTAGGTGATTCCCGCGCACGGGTTGGAGACTTGTCGCGCCTGGGTAAATTTGTGTTTATATGACCTTTTCCCTATGTGAACTGACAAGTGGGACCCACAAGGAATGTGGTCAATTTAACTAGTCAACATGGCGCCATGCAGAATATTTGGTCGGTCAACAGAGTGCAATCCGATGCTGAACCGTGAGCAAGTGACCGTATAATCACCGCAAAACGTATATAGTGTCTGTAATCAGCTTATTATGAAGTTTGGTGACCGTATTACGCTTTTCTCTCTGTAGGCCCTCCAAAACTACATCTCTACACGTTCTCACATGTTACATCTAACAACTATGCAATACAACACTACTAGTACACTCTAACACAATAAATCATATGTGTTTTTAGTTTTACTAGATATCATATTGTTACTTATAATTATTCAGTTTGCATACATTAAAATTGCCTTTGAAATGTATGGCCAGTATCATCTACCATGCGGGAAAAATCCCACCCTTTCCTCTTTAATCGGGTTTGTATTGATGGATCGTGCGAAGCAGCAAAACTATAGTACTATCTGATACAAGTGATACGATTCAACGGGCGTCGTGTCGTCTACTCCTCCGTCGTAAGAGTGGAGCGCTCGCTTTCATAAATCTTCTAGTCCATTTCGCCGACATGTGGGAAATCAAGATACCGGGTCCATGTGCCATACCGGAATACAGTGCAGAGCAGCCGGGGTGAAGCACCCCAGTCATGGCGCCAGCGTAGTAATGAGCAATGAGGCGCCAAATCACAAAGTTGCACCTTTCCCGCAGTTAAGTTGGAGGGACAAAGTAATGATGCTAAAAAAATAAGTTGGAGGGACGAAGCAACCATCATTTCACTCGTTGTTGAATCTGCTTCTCCCTCATCTTCTTCAACTTAACCACATGTTGCTTCTGCCGTTGTTCTGCCTCATGTGGGACGCGGATCGGCTTGCTAAAGCACTGACACGTGGGACCGCATGTTAGAAAACCGCCAGGACAACGTCCTCTGAAAATAAGAAACATCCCCCGCCATCCGAGCGGCAAAATCACCTCCTTTTTACTAATCTTGATTCTATAATTTTTTAGATCAATATAATTGAGATTTTTATAGATAGCACACAGGAGCAAAACCAAGTGGTACAGTTAAGGGCATCCACAATGTGTAGCCAAATGTGAAAATAGCTTTTGCCATCATGGGAACCATTGTGGACGGTGTTGCCAAAGCCAAAAAGATGGAACCAAAGCTCCCTGATTGATTGATTGAAGGAATAGAAAAATGCAATGTCTCTCCTCTTTCTCCCATGCTTGGACGCATGTAGTACAGTATAGAGCACAGAGTCTACTCCCCTGTCCCTTCTATCACAAATCACAAAGCAGTGAGGCGTCAAATCACAAAAGCACGGACGAAGCAACCATCATTTCACTCTTTGTTGACTCCGCTTCTCCATCGTCTTCTTCGAGAAACCATCTCACCGCACTAGTACTCCTAGTAGTACTAGTCCTTTGGTTCAACGGACTTCCTAGATGCAAATCAGGCAGTTGTCTCGGCTTGCAGGCAGCACTTGCGAATGACTTACCATGGTCTCCCTCAATGGTGTTCTCCGTCGAACGCACTTCGCCAAACCACAAAAAAGATATCATCGACATCACCGCAATGGGGAAGGAAGTCAAATATAGTTACTACCTCCATTTTTTTTGTACACAAGGCCGGTATATCAAAATTACAATTTGCAAAGGGCCACTAACACTAACCGAGGCAAAATTGATGGGGTTAGCAACCAAGGACATTAATATCCCCTGCATGCATGCGGAAGTGAGAAGGTTGGTTTGCATGGCGCTGCATTAATCAAGCGATGAGGAGTGAGATTGTTAGCTCTTTGGTCTTTGGAGAAAAAAATACGCATTAGTTGACACGTGAAACGAGGATTTGTATCGATTAAATCCCGCAAAGGAAAACTCCGCCTTTCTTTTTTAACACTAGTACTCCTAGTACGTACGTACTTATCCTGTTTGGGTCTAGGCCTTGCATTGCCAAACTTTGCCACACATTTTTGCCAAGATTGCCTAAAGTTTTCAAAATGAGAAGGAGGTACACTTGCGCACGGCTATCGCGGTCGCACCGCACCCTCACACGGTCGCTCCCACTGCACCGTGGTCGCACCGCACCTCACACACGATCGCTCCGCATGCATAAACCCAACCAAGGGAACACACCCTCACTGACCCGTGCTATCGCATGTAACAAACCAAACTCAGCCATCCTATCGCTGACACATAATTTTTGTTCATAGAGTTTGTTTATCCAACTGCATGTTGGGGAGTATCCGTACGGCCCGTGCGGTGGTGTGTTGGGGAAGAAGAAGAGGTGAGGAAGAAGGAAAGAAGGGTTAGGAGACATAGGATATTCATCCAACCGCCTGAAATGGTAAACTGACCCAAGTCAGGCGACTTGCATAACAAATATATGTTTTTACACAGCAAAAGATCCATAAAAACAATAACATAAAGAAAAACTATCACTGCTCGCAGAAAGAGACGGCCTCGTCGTCTTTGGCTGCCGGCGCGAACCAGCCGTAGCTGCCGACGTCTGTCTCCGCACCGTGGTTGTCCTCGACCTCCAGCTATCGTTCAAGCGGAGCATGCGGGCACTCTGCACGGACGAGAGCATAGCCCGGTTCAAGTCGAGGAAGTCTGGTTCCGCCTACAGGAGGGCCTCGATGGCAGCGGCATCCGCGCGCTCCGCGTCGAGTCGAGCCTCCGCCGCCCGGTTTCGCCTGCAGGAGGGCGTCGATGAGAGCGGCATCCGTGCACTCTGCGTTGAGTCGAGCCTTGGCCCCCCGGTTCAAGTCCAGGACGTCCGGTTCCGCCTGCAGGAGGGCCTCGATGGCAGCGGCATACGCGCGCTCCACCTCAAGTTGAGCCTTCGCTGCCCGGTTCACATCCACGACATCCGGTTCCGCCTGCAGGAGAGCCTCGATGGCAGCGGCATGCGCGCACTCCGCGTCGAGTTGAGCCTCTGCCTCCCGGTCCTCCTTTAGTATCGCCATGTTGAACAGCTGGTCCGCCTGCACCATGGGGGACTCAGACGCCGGCACGAAGTCGACGTCCATGGTCTCATACCCATCGGAAGCCTTCTACGCCGCGACCTCCGCCATGAACATTGGATCAGCTTCCTCCTCCTTGTAGCTTGGCTCCAGAGAACTCGGGGATTGGCCCGCTGCAAAGCGAGCTTGGGAATGTAGGTATGTGGCGCCGACCGCCGCCGCGATTTCTGCACGGCGCTCCGGAGTCAGCATCTTGTAGTAAGTGATCTTGCGGCGCGACATGGCTTTCCGGCGAACTAGGGGACACTTGATGCGGGCTAGGGGATCGAAAGGTGGGGGAATGGGCTGGAGATTAGGTGTGGTTTTAGGGCAGTGGCTGGCGTAGGCCGAGCAGCAAAGATTCTGGTGTGAATAGTGGTTCCGGTGACGACCGGTCAATCGGTTTTGACTGTACATCGCTCTTGTCGCGTTCGCGTTGCAGCCCGGTACGCTGGACCCTCCACGTTGCTCACCGAATGGAACGTGCTTCATCTTGCGTTTTCGCTCGCTTGTGGGACCGCAGTTGAGAGCAAACCGACGTCCCTCCCCTCCCCCGCCCGCGTCATTTATTATACTACCACTCCCTCCGTTTTATGCGGAGTAAATAAAAACAGAGGGAGTATACTACGGATGAGGATCCCCTGACGTGGCCGAACCCATTGAGTAACTGACATGCGGGGCCTAGCAAGCATGGGGTCCGCCAGTAAGTGACCGAAAGGGAGGGTAAGGCAGGGATACCTACGTCAGAGGATCCACTTCCACTACTACTCCCTCCTTCCATTTACTATACAGGGCCTAATGCATTTTTCGAGGCTAACTTTGACCAAATGTTAGAGTAATAATATATGACATGCAACTTACACAAAGCATACGGTCAAATTCATATGTGAAAGGAGTTTCCAATGATATAATTTTCACACTATACATCTCATGTACTACTAATCTTGTCAATAGTCAAATGCGGTTTTAAAAATGCATTAGAGCATGGTTAATAATATAGCCAGTCGATAGCTATGAGGGACTGCCATGTCATCTATAGCCATCATCTATTATATGCACTCATACGGTAGTGTGGGCTATAAGGTTGGCTATTTCCCGCAAAAAAATATGTATAAGGTTGGCTATTGTATACAAATGGAAGGAGGGAGTACAGATGTTGTCAGTACTCCACGTGTAATATTGGACAGGGAGCTTAAAAAAGTTACTATTGGATTGGCTATACGTGGCGAAATCCTAGTAGGAAGAGCATGTGCGAGAACAAGCACATTCACGTGGTTGAAAACAAATTGGAAACCATCTCGAGTACAAATCTAGGAGTACGTACGAATCTAACAATATTGATTGGGCATGTTGTTGAATGTTGATACCTTTTTGATCAAAGTAGAGATACTTTGACTACACATCAAACTCATATGTAAACTAGAAAGGATAGGAGGGAGTATATTGTATGTTCAAAAATGAAACGAACATTGAATACCCTTTATATATGATTTGCGGATGCAATGATCACCGGTTCAAAATTTTGAATCCGCCTTAGGTATCACGTGCCCCCACTTGTTCTCTCTCGATTTCATCTCAGGGTCTGGAGATCGATTGAAAGAGGACTAGGGTGGGTACATGTGAATGATACTCGGCGGAATGTTCAAATGAGGCATGCGGGAGGATGGACTGGACTGGAGGGCAACATGATCGATGGAGAAGAGGGTTGGAGAGGAATGAGAAATAAGCAAACGCCACATGATTATACTTGAACGGCTCAAATAAACAATAAGTTATCTCGCTTGGCCTACATAGTGAAAGGCCTAATGCGCAACCAGAGCACTGACGCTCGAATATGGCCGGGAAAAGAGGGAAACCGACATGTGGGGCACACCCGTCGGGACGATGTAGCACAAACTAGTCCAATGGAGGAGCTGGCCCACGACCTCCTAGCCACCGACAACCGTTCATGTGGGTCATTGGGGCCAACAACGGGGCGCAGCTCCAGCACCGCCTCTGGACACGGTGACCGCGGAGCGACACGCTCGTATCGTTGCTAGACATGGTCAGTTTCAGTGTACCGAGGGTGGCGTTAGTGTTGTGGCACGACCAACAGTATGTTTGGTTTGTGCCCATGGTTGCCCCATCAAAGCATTGGGTAGCCAAAATTTTGGTTGAGGTATTGGTTGCCCATGATTTGGCCGACATTGGCAAGAAAAATGAACTAGAGTTGGCTAGAGTTCATTGGCATGCCAAAAAATGGCAATCATCCAAACAAAGACCAATCTTTGGGTCATGACCAAAATTTTGGTTGAGGTATTGGTTGCCCATGATTTGGCCGACATTAGCAAGAAAAATGAACTAGAGTTGTCTAGAGTTCATTTGCATGCCAAAAAATGACAACCATCCAAACAAAGACCAATCTTTAGGTCATGACCAAAATTTTGGTAAGGTGCACTTTGGCCACAATCCAAACACACCCCAATACCCGGCTCGTCGAGGATGCACGGGGCACCGCGACGCGTCCGTGGAGTGGTGTAGCGCGGCCAACTGCATCCTTTGGACCTGAGACCATGCCGGGTCGTCTTGCTTTTTCAAATGACATGCGGGGATCGCATGTGAGCAAAGGGCATCTCCAACGTTGCCACGACCGCAGCTGACTACCCTGGCACACCAAAACCCTCGTCCCTCGCGCCGTCGCGCAGTGCATTCCCAGTCGGCGCCAGCTGCCCGCATTCATGTCGTCCGTTCGTATGTCATCGTTAAGAGGCTCGGTGCCCGAGGAACCAACTCCGACGACTTAATGACACAGCCGGACGCTTGGCCTCACCGGAATGCGCTACTTAAAGCGGCAACGCCCAGCTAACCTCCACACCATAGCGCATCGTCCTCCTACCTAGCACCACATCCGCCATGACTGCAAGTGCAAATGCTCTACGGGAGAGCTTGTCTTCGCGGATGAAGCTCGAGGTCGCCGCCCTCGCTCAAGTCGCCTCTCACGATGCAATAGCGGCGTAGCCGGACGCGGACGCGACCGCACAAGCGGTGGCCACGCTGGCGGCCGATGACGGGAGCACCGTCAGCCATGCGTCCTACTTGCCGCCGTCCAACGTCCGGCACCGTCAAGGTCGAGGACTCCTCCGAGGATGAGTAGGGCATGGGAGGCAGCAGGGCATGGTGTGCCAACTGGCCGGTCCGTATCTCGTGTTCTACTCTTCCTCGCCGGAGACCGCACCTTCACTTCACGGGTCTTGAACCCCGCTGTCGGTGTCAAAACCGGCGGATCTCGGGTAGGGGGTCCTGAACTGTGCGTCTAGGCGGATGGTAACAGGAGACGAGGGACACGATGTTTTTACCCAGGTTCGGGCTCTCGATGGAGGTAAAACCCTCGTCTGCTTGATTAATATTGATGATATGGGTAGTACAAGAGTGGATCTACCACGAGATCAAGGAGGCTAAACCCTAAAGCTAGCCTATGGTATGATTGTTGTGATGTATGTTGTGTCCTACGGACTAAAGCCCTCCGGTTTATATAGACACTGGAGGGGGCTAGGGTTACACAGGGTCGGTTACAATGGTAGGAGATCTACATATCCGTATCGCCAAGCTTGCCTTCTACGCCAAGGAAAGTCCCATCCGGACACGGGACGGAGTCTTCAATCTTGTATCTTCGTAGTCTTGGAGTCCGCGGATAATGAAAGTCCGGCTGTCCGGACACCCCTAGTCGAGACTCCTCGGTAGCCCTCGAACCAGGCTTCAATGACGATAAGTCCGGCGCATATAATGTTCGGCATTGCAAGGCGGGTTCCTCCTTGAATAATCGAGAGAAGATCATGAACACCGGGATAGTGTCCGGCTCTGCAAAAATAATTTCCACATTCCACCGTAGAGAGATAAAAT
This sequence comes from Aegilops speltoides, assembly GCA_021437245.1. Taxonomy (NCBI): domain Eukaryota; kingdom Viridiplantae; phylum Streptophyta; class Magnoliopsida; order Poales; family Poaceae; genus Aegilops; species Aegilops speltoides. The sequence continues at coordinate 316,675,564 of CM038145.1, read as the reverse complement.
GTACACTTAGCTTAATCTGCTGACGTATTATGCGGCGTGACATCACACCGCCACCAAGCCTTTTTCTGAATCGTTTTTACTATACCACCTCAGCACGTTTAGCGAAGCGGTTTCCTTGGCACATCTTGTCGAAGCAGAGATCGTGTTCCCCTTATTCCGGGATCCTCATCAATACGTGTGTGGGTAACCCAACCGCGCCATTGATGGTGGCACTTGGGAGATAAGCGAGTTTTACCAGGCCGGTAGGGGACGCATAGTTTTCGTCCGCCTATATATAAGGGATAAGGATTCACCTTCTCACCTACGCCTTCTTCCTCCTTTGCTTATCCATCCCCGCGCACTCAAGCTCCAACGCCCAAGCTCGCGCATGTCGCCTCGACCTTCTCCGAATATGTCCGGAGCAAGAGGCAAATGGTTGGCCTCCACCGCTAAGGAGGAGGACATCACTAAGCTGCGCAGCACCGGATACCTTTCCAGCGATATCGTGCATCGGCTGCCCGACGAGGGGCAGCTCATCCCTACCCCTGGGCCTCATGAGAGGGTCGTCTTTCTCCCCCACTTCCTCCGCGGACTGGGCTTTCTGCTCCATCCATTCGTCCGGGGGCTCATGTTTTACTACGGCCTGGATTTCCACGATCTGGCGCCGAACTTCATCCTCAACATCTCGGCGTTTATCGTCGTGTGCGAGGCCTTCCTCTGCATCCGGCCCCACTTCGGCCTGTGGCTCAAGACCTTCAATGTCAAGCCGAAGGTTGTGAAGGGCATGCAAGCGGAATGCGGAGGCGCCATGTTGGGCAAATTGCCTAACGTCCTTTGGCTCGAAGGGGCCTTTATGGACTCCGTCAAGGGGTGGCAATCGGGGTGGTTCTATATCACCGAGCCGCGCAAGCCCACATGGGCGGCGTCCCCCGAGTTTAGATCTGGCATCCCCATGCAGCTCACCTCCTGGAAAGAGAAGGGCTTGCAGTGGGGCAATCCGGTGGAGGTGACGGGACTCCGAGCCTGCATCAAGAAGATGGTGAGCAATAAGCTCAGGCTTGTCGACGTGGTCCAAGTCATGCTCATCCGGCGGATTCTCCCATGCCAAACGGGCATTCAATTTGTGGGAGTTCAATCCGGAACAGCACCGAGCGCTAAGCGGGCTCTTGATACAACGTCTGAAGGCGCTGGAGGGTGCTGTTCAAGGGCGCCGGTTCCCGCATCCGCGACGGAAGATCGCGATTCAGCTCGCATATCAAGCGGCGAGGTAAGTGATTCAACCCCATCACGGGACACTTGTGATAATTAAATTAACTCTTAGTGAGGTTTCATTCGCCTCTTCCTTTGACAGAATGGATGGAGAAGGCCAAGCTGCTTATCAGCCCGGCTCCCATGCGGAAGACCCCACCGACGCCCGCTTAATGGGCTGCTTGGTGCCGGCACCGCACGTGGTGCCGGAGAAGAAGGCCAAGAAGGTGGCCGTGGGGACTCGAAAGAGTTCCATGTCAGGCGTCTGACGACGACGTGGACTCCTCCCCCGAAGAAGAGGAGGAGGATTATTCTCTCCCGGAGGAGGGAGAGAAGAAGAGGAAGGCTTCCCCAATCGGGGAGGCGAAGGGTCAAGAGGGGAGAACTATCCCCGGACAGTTCGCCAACACCAGCGTTGGCGAGGATGAGTGGCCTCCAAGGGCCAGGCGTCCGGCAAGATTGTAAGTATCCGGATCCTTGATGTGTAATTTCTTTTGTGTCGCGCAGTGTCCTTGTAATGCCGCATTCTGTCCGTAGTCCGGCCGATGATGATCTTCCCGCTTCACCAAGCGGGTCATTGGCCCCGTCGGATGTGGACTCACTTCCGACCGCCACTACCCCCCGCGGCGAAGACGCCGAGGTGGGATCCCAGAGAGGGACCCGTCGGGAGGAGGCTCCAGAGGCGCCGTCAGGCTGCCCCCCGGACTTTGTGCCGGACTCTACCTCGGAACCCGCAGTGGTTCCAGAGTCCGGCGAGCGGCCCCTTCCAAGGAAGGGCAAGACCGTGACACCAGCGACCTCCGTCCAACCGGAGGCACTGGATAATTTGTTGGAGGCGCTTAAAGGCGCTTCCATCAAGGAGGAACACCGCACTATCATGAGTGCGGTGATTGAGAAGGTTCAGCTTGCTAAGAGCGGGCTGACCAAAGCCTGCAGCAGCCTTCTAACAGGCTTTGAGGTAAGAAGTTAAAATTATGTAATGTAATACCGCATAGACAGTAGCCCTCGATGCTTAGTTCGTGTTCGGAAAGAAAAGCGGATGAGGATCTAACAAGATATATCTGGGTTGCCTAAAATATGTCAGTATGGGTTTGCAGGCTGCGCTGCTGACCTCTGCCGCACTAATGGCGGAGGTCGATGTGCTGAAGAAAGATCTCGAGCGGTCCGAGCAAGAGCTCGGCCATGCCAAGAGGCAGCTCGAGGAAAAAGAAGGTGAGTAACACCACTTTGAATTAGTACCTTACAGAAAAGGATTTTGGTTGCAATAAAATTAACAAGGATAATACGGGTATTGCAGGGGCCACTAACGAGGTGGCAGCCCTGAAGGAGGCTGTGTCCGGGGCCGAACGCAGTGCGGCCGCGGAACGGGCTGAGCGAGAAAAGCAAGAGGCACGGGTGGCGGAAGTTCGGCAAGAGCTCCAGGCTCTCATGGAAAAGCATGAGAGTTTGGAGCGTGACTCCAAGACTCGAGAGTCCGAGCTTGCCTCGGCTCTCGAAAGTGCCAAGTCCGCCAAGGCCGAGGCCCATAAGGCCCTTCAAGAGGTTGAGGACATAAAGAAGATAGCGGCGGGTAAGGCATTTTTCATGCAAAGCAGGCATGTTAATGTGAACTACCTGACACTTACCCGCACTCGGAGCTCTCGAGGCGTTTGCGGATCTGCGGCGTAGTCGTCCGATGCCGCCGCATTCTATCGTGGCGAGGAGGGAGCTCGACGGAGAAGGTCTTCGGTCTCGAGACTGCCGAGGCCGGCCATCCAGTGCCCCCAAGCGACCAGTGAAGCGGTGGTCGAACTCCTAAGGTAGCCGAGGAGGCCATGAAGGGCCTCATAGTCCGGTGTGGCTCGACAGGCCATGCACAGGAGCTACTTTGGCCTCGTCGGCGGCTGGTGGATGCATGCCCCGGTGGAGGTCATCAAGCGCTCCGCTTTGTATTGAAGGCGCTCGTCGGGCCCTTGCCGCACAAAGGTGCTGCTGGGGCAAGTTGGATGCGGAGAAGCTTCTCACGGATCCACCGCCACCGGGCAGGGAGTATCGCACGCCGGAGAAGTATTATAAAATTGTCCTAAAGGGAGCCTGCGATATTGCAGATGAGTGGTCTCGAAATGTAACCTTTGAGTGAACTCGCTATGTATTTATCCTGTGCGCTGAAAACTTCGTTCATATGCGCCATGAGCAACACTTGCTTAATTTAAAATATTACCTTCTGTGCGGCCGTTTGTAAAATCGAGAGATGGCAAGTCGTTGGCTTCACCCCCAAGCCATGCAAATCTTTGGGGTGTTCGGGATAAACTTGAGCACTCTTGTTCCCATTGTTGGGTCCATCAAGGGAGGCGCTCAACACAACGAACAAGGCAACCGGACTTATAATGCTTGAACACTCTCACTTAGTCATAGAATTCTATAATTTTAAATTTCGGCGAAGCCCCTGGTATTCGGAAGACCGAATCCGGGGCGCTATCCACGCCTTCTTCGGACATTGTCCGGAACTTCGCTCGAAGCGGCGTGAGTCTTTAAGGACCCGAAAAAACCTCTCGAACAGCGACCAGTCTCTCACCTTATCATGCCGGTCAGTTTTAGCTTTCTCCACTGAGGCGCTCGCCCGGCTCAACCGGGGTGCAATCGCAGTGGTTCTCCGAGTGCCACCTTAGCCGACGTAGCGGGCGTAAGGCACCAAAACGTGGGAGCCGGGCAAACCCAACTATTGACCCAAGACATGATTCGGAGCCGATTCATATAATGCTATAAGTTCGGGGTGCGCACTTGTGAAAGTGTTCGGACTTTATCACACCATAATTTGGGAATGAAGCCCTGGCGTATTCCGCCGTACCAAAATATCTGGTGCAAGATGTCATGTAATGAAAAAGATAATGCAATTGCAATAAAAGGTGTTGCATTATTTATGAAAGAAAGTCTGCTAGTAGAGTGGATGATACAAATAGTCTTGATAAGCAAGGATTTGGACTAAATAAACATGTCCCCCTCGAGGATGAGCTGCAGACTTGGTGTATATAATCGAATTTAATGCTCGTAATTGAGACCACACAATGTTAAATGCAGCCTTCTTTAGTCCCCGATCACAGCATCGTGAGTTCGGGGTTCGCCACGGACAGGCTTCGCTAAGTCGGTTTACACAAAGTAGTAAAGTGAAAAAAAAAAGAAGGGGGCACACTTGCGAGCCCCGGTGTGGTCAAGCCGCACTGGGTCCATTGTGATCGTGCCCTTTCCTGCGCCCATGGTATCTCCAAAGCGTAATGATGTAGGCGGAGGGTTATTTTGCGGTCCTGCTGGCGAGGTTGGGGCCGCATTACTCGCTTGCTCGATCGCGCCAGTGGTCTTGATTGGCATTGCTCTGGCGCGTTCGCTATATCGGCCTTTTAACGGCGGACTCGAGAATTGCCTTAAGAGGCTGCTCTGCATACGCCATGAGAGAGCCAGTATGTTCCTCCGTTTGGAGGAGCGTTCCGTATTCCCATTGACCGTGATGACTCCATGAGGGCCTGGCATCTTGAGCTTTAGGTATGCATAATGCGGCACCGCGTTGAATTTTGCAAACGCGGTTCGTCCGAGCAGAGCGTGATAGCCGCTGCAAAACGGGACTATGTCGAAGATTAACTCTTCGCTCCGGAAATTATCCGGGGATCCGAGCTACTGCCGCCGTCCATCAGGACTCTCGTGAGGTGAAATCCATCAACGATTGGGTCTAAAACCAATGCGGCGAATCCTCCATGGCGTATGCTGGTCGGATGGTCTCTTCGATCGAAAGTGATCGGACAAGAGGACCATGGATTGAACTTTGGGGCGACTGGCTCCATCGCATAGACGTCCCTTAGTGCGCGTTTCCTCTCCCTCTTGGGTATGTGGGTCGCGTATATCATATTCACCGTCCGTATTTGTGGGGAAACCCTTACATCCTCTATTGTTCAAATGGTCGGTCTCTTCCTCGTCGTCGCTGTTTAGCCCCTTGTCATTATTTTCGCAATTAACTTGCGGCCTGCTTGAACACCCAGCAATCTCTATTGGTGTGGTTAGCTGGCTTTCATAGGTGCCATGTATCGGCATAAGCGGTCGAGTATTCGGTCCAGTTGGACGGACCGGAGTGGTTCTTTTGAATAGCTTCTTCCACGACCGGGTTTAGAGTCCGGAATCCGGCATTGACTGCCGTATACTCCTTATCGTCGCCGTTAATGCGGCGCTTGTTTTGTTTCGGCGTGACTGCCGTTCTTGTCCTTGGTATCCGGACTGCCAGAATTTTTATGGAGGTTGTTGCTCGGGCTAGCCACTGTCCTCTCCCGCCGCAAAGCGGGTCATTAACGATGTGAGGGCTGCCATGGATTTCGCTTTTCCTGCCCAGTGCGGGCTAGCCATTCGTCCCGGATGTTATGTTTGAAGGCGCAAGGGCCTCTGCATCCGGACGATCGGCGATTTGGTTTTCTTTGTCAAGAACCGTGTCGTAATTATCCGGCGATTCGTCTGGCTGCCGAATGATGTGGCTTAGGTCATCGGCGTCTCGGTGGTCGCGCATATGTGCCCCGGAAGTTGTCGAGGAATGCGGCTTCCGTGTCCTCCCAAAGACCCAATTGACTCTGCGGGCAAGCTGTTTAGCCAATGCCGAGCTGGTCCTTTAAGCTTGAGTGGGAGATACTTGATGGCATGGAGATCATCGCCATGGGCCATATGGATGTGGAGAAGATAGTCTTGATCCAAACCGCGAGGTCTGTTGTGCCATCATAAGATTCGATGTTTACGGGTTTAAACCCTTGAGGATCGATGATCCATTACTTCGTCGATGAAGCATAGGGGTGTCTGGCGCCTCTGTATTGAGCAATATCGCGACGCAACTCGAGAGAGCGCTGTCTGCTGTGTTCGGCCCGGCCGGGGTTATTGTATCCGGCGCGACGGTATTCGTCGTGGGTCGTAGGGCGCCCACGTGATCCGTAGATAGATCTGGATTGCCTTGCCGTGTCCTCCAATATGTCTCGCAAGTCCGGCGCGTTCCCTCTCGGCTTCGTACTTTTGGAGCGATGCAGATGGAGGACTCCCTCACCCGCCCCCGTACATAGAGATTGCAGATGCAGGACGTCGGTCGCCACCATAGGATAGGTTTAGGGTCGGGTTTCTTTTATTTTTCTGTCCTATAAAAGTTCGAAATGTAATGAAAATCTGCCGTGTTTGCATTAATCCCGGCCGGTGTATATGAACTTCCACAATAATATACATATTGTAGGAGTACTAGCAAGATGCTCGTGCGTTGCACGGAAGATCAAGATCTTGTGGGAGAAAAGGATGAACGAGGGAAAGCCTTATCGGCAAATGTGGAGAGGAGTGCGGGTAAATTGTCATAGTTTCCTTCCTATCCGTTAGATATAGATTGGACGACCTATATTGCAGGATGACAGGCACAACATCATCACCAACTCTGCTTTTTATTGAACCGAGACAAATCTACATGCGAAGTAAAATAAACACATAGGGTCTATACATACACAATTTATCTTAGGCACTCCAATAGTACGTCCACTACACATTCACGCATTTCACATCTTTCTACATCTACGGGAACCTACGAAAGGGTTAACGTAAATTGCCTCTCTCTCTCCTCCCCTGGTTTTCATGGTGGTGGGACCCTCCCTCCCCCCAATCAACAATCAACATCTCACACATTTCACATTACCTTAATTACGTAACTGGGATTACATAGGTGTAGCATTACTCGTCCTAAAAAACCCAACTAAGCCAACCTCCCAGCATATCGCGTGGGAAAAGACTCGGTCGCGCCGTTTTAGTCGGGATTACCGGATTACTAGTAGTATTATCGATGGATCGCGCAAAGCAACAAAAAAAAATTTTGAGGGGGCGAAGCACCTAGTTTAAAAGGAAAAAGGCGTTACACTCACAGCACTCCTGTCGCGGTCGCATTACACCCAACACATGTTCGGTCCTGCACACGGCTCACGCAAACAGAACGCGCTTCGACTTGCCTCTTCACTAACACGTGGGACTGCACTTGGAGAAACCGACCATGCGCCAAACTCCCCCCGCCCACCGCGCGAAAATCCTCCCCCCCACACACACAAAAATTCCCCCCGAATCCGATTCAACCGCCCTTCGGCCAACTAGCCAATAATATTCCCCAAACCCCCCTCCCCCCGTCCCCCTCCACTCCATTCGCTCTACCAAAGCTGCCCTCCCTGCCGCGCCGATACGTCGGCGCCGCGGTTCGTCGAGGGGACGCACAGCGATCCTCTCGCACCCACAGTACGCTCTCGTAGACTGACATCCTCTAGCCACGCCGCCACCTCTGGCTACATTCTTGTGGAGGCGCACGACGGTCAGCGCCGCCACCGCTGGTGATGTTCGTGTGGAGACGCACGGCGGTCAGCTTCTCCCACGGTACGCGCATTCTAGACTGAGGCCCCGTTCATGTCGGTGTAGCGCTGAATGTTAGCTGATAGACGTTGTTAATCTCACTGTTTGCCGAAGTAGTTTATTGTCAATATGCTTTGCTTAAGAAGCTTCCTTGCCATGTTCTGCACTCAATCTGCTTAGCTGAGATGGCATGCCAAGGCCGATTAGTTGCTAAAATATCCTGCCATATATTTATTGTGACATAGATTGCCATGGTCTAGTAGCCAATCTGTTAGGTGAAATAGCTCTACACTATTTTATACACGATCTTTGTTCTTGTGATGGCCTTCGATAGTTTGATGGTTGTGTGCTCGGCCTCATTGACTGCTGAAACAGCCTGCCATAATTTAGCACTCAAATCTGTTTGCTGAATTAGCTTTACATATATTTCGTTACTTAGATCTGCTCGTCCAAATATCTTGCCATAGCTTTAGACATCGACCTAGGTATTTTTTTTGGACTTCATAAAAAAGCATATATGTTTTTCCTGTAATATCTAGTAGAAGAACTAATTTGTATGTCTAACAGATGGACAGGACTTGGATAACTTCTACTTGAAGATTCTCCGTTGCATATGTCGAGGGGGTTGAAAACTTCATGAACTTTATCAGAGTTGAGTACGGTGGTCCGGAATCAGATGTGCTCTGCCCGTGTAGCAGTTGTATGAATTCAGTTACAAGACCCCAGTCAACTGTGCAAAATCGTCTACACTTGTATGGGATGTCAGTCACATATACTAGGTGGGTTCATCATGGTGAAGCTGTGAACGTCAATGTTATTGACTACGTGCAAGTAGCAGATCACCATCTTGATCTGCCTGATGCTCAGGTGGAAGAGGAGGAGGAGGTGGTGGTGGCGGAGCCAGTAAGTTTGACCAACATTGAAACAATGCTACGAAATGCTCGTGCATTCCATGAACTTTCACCTACAGAAGAAAAATGGTGGGCCCGCATGTTGGATCAATGCAACGTGGCTGTCACCCCGTGAAATAAGTATCAAGATTCTCAGCTATGGTCACCTTTCTTCAGGTGAAGACATCTGAGCGGATGACCAACAAATCATTCAATGCGATGTTGGCTGCTTTCCGCAAATCTTTCCCAGATGCATCTGAGCTGCCACACACCTACAGTAAAATGAAGAATTTCCTTCGTGCAGTTGGAATTGGATATGATATGATCCATGTTTGTAAGAATAATTGTGTTCTCTTCCGGAAGGATTATGCCAACTTAAGTGAATTCCCGAAATGCAAATCATCAAGATGGAAAGATGGCGATGCTGTGAAGAGGATTCCTCATAATGTTCTGAGACATTTTCCAATTACACCAAGATTGCAGAGGTTGTTTCATGATGCTGAAACAAGAGAGGATGTACTGTGGCATTCTAGGAACTTGGAGTACAGAGATCAGAATGTAATGGGCCATCCATCTCATGGTAGTGAGTGGAAAAGCTTCAATGATAAACACAAAAGTTTGTCACAACCGAGAAACATTAGACTTGGCTTAGCTTCGATGGATTTAACCCATTTGGCCACAGGCGCCACATATAGCATGTGGCGATGCTTGTTATCCTTACAACATGCCTCCAAATGTCTGCACCAAAGAATCAAACTACATGATGGCCTTGCTCATTCCAGGTCCAAAAAGTCCTGGAAAGGATTTTGATTTGTTCATGGAGCCTCTTGTGGAGGAACTTCAACAGCTATGGAGGGGTGTTCTCACACGAGACCTATATAGCAGCCCACCAGCTGATTTCTTTCTGCGTGCTATTATAATTTGGTGCATCCATGATTATCCGGCTTTGGGCACTATGTCAAGGCGAATGACACATGGTTACAATGCATGTGTTCGCTGTGACAGGAATCCACTGTCATACGCAATACTTAGCAAGATCTGTTACATTGGACATCGTCGTTTCCTTGCCAAGGACAAGCCTCATCCTAGAAAATACCGAAGACATGTGTTCAATGCAAAGCATGAAAACCGTGATGCACCAAAGAGGCTCACCGCCGATGAGTTGCAAGTGGAATTAGAGAAGGTCAGGCATATTACACCAGGAAACCATCCTGGTAATGGTAGCGGGAAAAGGAAGCGTGGCAGGGCAGAAGAGAGATTATTGTTTACATGCAGGTCCACTTTGTGGGACTTGGAGTATTGGAAATATTTGGATCAGCGGCATAATCTTGATGTGATGCACATCAAGAAAAATATATGTGACAGCATTATCGGCACACTTCTTAGTATTGAAGGCAAGACGAAAGATACCTTAAAATCTAGGATTGATTTGACACACCTGGGTATCAAAAAGGATTTGCAGGTGCAAGATGAAGGTAAACCACGGGATATGGCACCAGCTGTGTATGTCTTGGACAAGGTAAAAAGAAAAGAATTCTGCAAGGTCCTGTCACGTGTTAGATTCCCACATGGATTTGCTTCCAACCCTGAAAGGAGAGTCAGTGCAGATGGAAACAAGGTACAAGGGTTGAAAACTCATGACTGTCATGTCCTACTTCAAAGGGTTTTACCTGTTATCCTTAGAGGATTGGGCATACGACTTATATAGAGCAGATTGCAGAGTTGGGACAATTCTTGAGGAACTCGCAGAGAAATATCGGGATAGATGCTTTGGGCGTCTTAGAGACAAGATACCAACTATCCTATGCGACCTTGAGAAGATATATCCTCCAGCCTTCTTTGATGTGATGGTGCATTTGGCTATTCATCTACCTGATGAGGCACTACTTAGAGGTCCAGTATAGTATGGTTGGATGTACCCTATTGAAAGGCGACTAGGCACTTTCAGGGGCTATGTTAGGAACAGAGCTAGACCCGAGGGTTCCATTGCAGAGGTCTACATTGCTACAGAAGCATTGACATTTTGCTCAAAATACATTGAAACAGCTGATCAGCTTAACAAAGAGGTGGGTGAAGACAATCCCGGGCTCAATGTTTTTGATTATTCATGCTCGAAAGTTACGAGGAAGAGTCGACAAGAGGACAAACCTAAAGATTTGGACAAAATGGTTTGGTATGTGTTGAATAACTGTCCCGAGATACTACCTTATATCAAGTAAGTGCGATCGCTGCTTATACATCATAATCTATTAAACTTGCAGCACATTCTTATATATTTAGATGTTTGACGCGATCACTATGTTGTGCAGCATCTACAAAAAGGAGTTACTGCTGCAAAATCCAAGAAACATTGACAAACTGGTTATGGCAGGATTTGCGAAATGGTTCAAGAACCATGTAAGCTTTTGAATTGCACTGTCAATTTTTTTAATATATTGAGTACATAAGATGATCAGCTTGTCTATTTTCTAACCATAGGTTAAGAAGATGCGGGAGGATGGGCAGGCAGTTGATGATGCCCTTTACTCACTAGCAATGGGTCCTGATACTCGGGTAAGACATTATGAATCTAGCCTTGTTGGAGATGTGCGCTACAACACCCTTGCACGAGACGAAGGCAGGAAGACACAAAACAGTGCCATCATGAGCACGGATACGTATGACAAAGAGACAACTGAAATGTATGCTAACATAATGTACATTGTTCATTTGCAGATATCTCCGCCGAGGATCATCGGTGTGTGGTTACATTGTCTTTGTCGTTGGTATAACCTGTTTTCCAGGATCGCAAAACCCAGAGCTGATGATGATTTCAAATCCATCAATGTCAAGGCTACGTACTAGACCAACGAGCCTTTTATTTTGGCAAATCAAGCAACACAGATATTTTTCTTGGAAGACACATTTGCACGTAGCGATGACTGGAGAGTATTGCAAAGGTTTGAGCAGAGGAATTAGTTTAATGAAGTTGCACAACAAGATGATGCTTACACTGCTCCTGATGTACAAGATAACATAGATGTTCCTAATATCTTTGAGAACCATCACGTCAATGATGCCGGCGAAAAGATTGCCTGTCGTGCTGTGGACATACAAGAGTTGATCAAGAAGAAGCCAATGTTCGAGGATGTTGAGCACGAAGAAGAAGATGACACCATGGGGAATTATGATTCAGACTGATACACATGGCGAAGATGTTGACGTTGCTGCTGCGGATGATGATTACATTGCTTTTGTCGTATTTGCCTATCAGAAGACGTTTTTTTATCTACTATGTGAAATTGTGTTTGCTATGACAACTAAAACCTGATGAACATGTCGTTTAGTATTTTGTTGTGAGAACATCACTTGTTATGTATGCTGATTTGTGTTTGGTGATTGTATGACAACTAAAACATGATGACACTGTTGTTTAGTTGTACTCATATTTGGCTGTGAAACTTGAATTTGATGACATAGTTTGCTGTTGGACTGCAATTTGCTCGACGTCTTCGAATGAGAACAAAGCTGACCCGATAGGGCCTCTGCTATTTATTTATTTATGAGCAAAAGGGGATACCCCCTGATTTCCGTTAATAGAAATCATTAGATGTTCACAACACTATGCCCAGCCTGCTACACAGGTTTCATTCATTACTAGTTTCAACAAAGTGCTCATGTCATAGCCACCGAATACATCACGAGTGCTACGTACGCTGCAAATAAAGAGACAATCATCCTACAGAGCACATCGATTTCGCCCATTATCTTCACAAGCTCCTTCATCTCCTCATTGCTGTCAAGGCCGTTCAACCGCTGTTGCTTGGCCATGATCGAGGAATCATCTTTAACCTTCGCTCAGATCTTCCTCTTCGCTGCTCATTTAGTTACTTGTCCAACACCCCAACCTGCTGGTATTAGGATTCCTCGGCTAACCAAATAATCAGCGTAGTTGCATTCCCCCACATCAGCAACTTCCCAGAAATACAGATCACACGAATCTTTCGTTTTCTGCATGAATCAAATTGGAAGATCATCAACCAAACTATTAAAAAAAATCAGCAACTGAAAGCAGCAGAACAACACTTAAACATATTATTACCCCATGATTCGGGCATTTGTAGAAGACTCGGCAAGGGTTAAGGATTGTGGTTGAGACGCGACGGATGACACTGCATGATTTGCAGCAGTGGCACCACACCAACGACAGCGGGTTGCGATGAGCAATCGGCTACGGTGCGCGTGCCAACAGGGGTGTGATGAGACCCACAAGCGATGGTACGGGTGGCGACTTGGCACATATCTGGTTGTTGCCTGCTGAAGAGCAGGTGGACAAGCAGCCAGCGGACTTGGTTGCTGCGGCCAGAGCTTCTGATGCTAGGTAGAGTAAGTAGAGAAGAGGAGAAGCGAACGTTGGATATGTCAGTTTCATTACTTGCAGAGTAGCATAGCACCATATATAGTCATAGTCTACGTTTGGATTCGAACCAGCTATAGGAGCACGTCTCTCTTTTTCTAAAACTCGCAACGCTCTTTTATGGTACACTAGCTTGTTCTCAGACGCCTTCCCAAGTCTTTGATTTTCTTTCCCTTTTTTTGCGAGGAAGGAAGGAGGACAAAATTGAGAGTTCCTGGGACTCGAACCCAAGACCTCTCGGTTGAAAACCAAGGGTGCTAGTCACTTATGTGGCGAACGTTCCCTGTGAGGAGGACGGCAGACGAACGCATTTTTCTCGCAGTTTTCTTCCTATATATAAAAAAGTATGCTACTTGGTGTCCACTTAGTCAACTAACGATTGTATCAACCTTGACCGTTGGATTGACATTCAACGTATATCGTGTTTCTTTAGTCTCTTCTTTCTTGAGCCGCCAAAGCCAAACCAGCGTCGGCGGGACCACCTCCCACGGCTGGTTGTGATCTTCCCCAGCTCCTGTTCGTTCCCGTCCGAGGCCTCACCATCGTCCTCCGCCTTGGTTCGCTCGCCGCGGCGCCGCCCTCCGGTGTTGTCAACATGGTCAACAACCGAGAGGAATAAGGAGATGACTGTACATGGTGAGGATGACAGTAGGGACCGAGCAGCGCGCGCAGTAATTTTGTTTTTTCAGGACGGAGAAGGGTATCAACTGGGTTGTGCGAGACCCGTGGCCCGTCTAGCCCACGCTTTTATTTCATATGTTTAGCACATGACCAGCCCAGTTTGTTTTTTTTCCTTTCTGAAAATGGCTAGCCAGCTATTTTGTTTTTTGCAGAATAACCAACGTAGGCCTACTTGCTTTTTCTACGCCCTGCTGGGCCGGAAATCTTTCAAGACGAGGAGGGATGCATTTTGCCCAGAAAATGGGCTGTAAGAAATGGGCTATAAGTAATAATAAATGGGCTGTAAAATGAAAAAATACAGCAAACACGCAATTAGTTCCAAAATACTATTTTCTTTCAGATTTTGATATTTTAAATTTCATTGTTTTTGTGCGGGTAAAATTTCATTGAATTTAAATTAAGGTATATTAAGATTTAAAATTAATTTGAATCTGGCTAGAAATTTCGGTCTGTGTGCTGTTTGGGACAGATTTGGAGGCTGACTTGTGGGTCTACTAGGTTGACGGTACTTTGGCTTTGTCAACTTAGTCGATTCTAGCAAAGAAGGACCGTTGGATGTTAATCCAAATGGCCGTCTTTCTTCAATATCTCGATCTTCTTGCTCCAGCCGCCCAAACCAGCTCCGGTGGGACTGCCTGCTCCCGCCTCCCGTGGCCGGCTGTGCTGCCGCACAGGCCGCACCGCCCCACCCTACTTCATTGCTGGCTAGGTCATTCCTCTACTCACCCACACCTCCTGTTATTATCCGGCGATGGCAGCCGGACTAGTAAACACTCGTACTCCCCACCGCGTGGGCAATCATTGCCGAGTCATCCCCGGCTCCGTGTCGTTCCCTTCCTAGGCCTCGCCGTCGTCCATCGCCATGGTGCTCTCGGCGCGGCCTGGTCAACATGGTCAACGAACGACATCCATCGGACGTGGACTGTACGTGGAGAGGCTGACAGCTGGGTCCACGGCCGCACACAAGGAAATGCGTCCTTATTACGTGCAAAATAATGATTCCTCCACCTGACAGCTGGGACCCACCAGAAGGGCCTCTGTATTTCACGAAAAAAACGTTCCCCCGCTGACATGTCGGACCCACGAGCTATATCTTCGCACGCAAGGAAGTGCCTCCTTATTACGCACAAAAAATGAATACCCCCTGCTAGCTGGGACCCACCATGGTGGGAGGATGACTTGTGGGCCAACTAAGTTGACGGGGACGGAGGGCTTTGTCAACTTAGTCAATATGAACGATTCTGGCTCTAGTGACCGTACGATGTCCATCCAACGGCCGTAGTGCTTCTTCAACCTCTAGTCTTCTTGCTCCACCGCCAAAAGCAGCGGTCGTGCAAGATGCTCCTGCCTCCCGTGGCTTGTCAGGTTGCCGCTGAGGCCTCACCGCCTACTATTCCCACCACTGGCGGGCCTCAAGGCGACGACAACCTCACACCGCAGCCGAACCAAGTGAACCTCAGATTCTCTCTCGCCAAGAAGCTTCCATCGCCGCGTCTTCCCCGGCTCTGCATCGTCCCCTTCCTAGGCCTCGCCATCGTCCACCGCCGTGGTGCTCTCGGCGCGACATGGTCAACATGGTTAAGGAATGACTTCCATTGGACGTGGACTGTACGTGGAGAGGCTGACAGCTGGGTCCATGGCTGCAGCAAGGAAGTGCCTCCTTATTATACGAAAATATTGATTCCTCCACCTGACAGCTGGGACCCACCGGACGGGCCATTGTATTTCGCGAAAAAAACGTTTCCCCCTGACTGCTGGGACCCACCAGCTACATCTTCGCACGTAAGGAAGTGCGTCCGCGCAAAAAAAATGATTCGCCCCCCTGACTGCTGGGACCCACCAACTACATCTTCGCACGCAAGGAAGTGCGTCCGGCCAAAAAAAAACGATTCGCCCCCTTGACTGGGACCCACGAGCTACATCTTCGCACACAAGAAAGTGCGTCCGCGCAAAAAAAATAACGATTCGCCCCCCTGACTGCTGGGACCCACCAGCTACATTTTCGCACGCAAGGAAGTGCCTGACAGTCGGGACCCACCTGGTCGAAGCGTACGTAGCATTGTCATTCTGGTCGCTAACGTGTACGTACATACTAGTGGATGTAGAGGCGCGCACGTGTCGTAGTAGAGGCGGGCACGTGTCATAGTAGAGGCGCGTACATGTTGTAGTAGAGGCGCGCACGTAGCATGTACATGTACGTGCAGCGGCCAGTGTGCAAGAAAGAAAATACGGCCAGTATGTGTACATACGGGCGGGGTCTCGAACGCCTACTCGCGCATACGTATGGCCAGGGCTCGTGTACATGGCTGGGTCAGAATGGAGAAACGGCGTCGTTGTCGTGTTCATGGGGAGGCAACGGAATGCGTCGTGTTCATGGAGAGGGAACGGAATGCGTCGTGTTCATGGGGAGGCAACAGAATGCGTCGTGTTCATCGGGAGGCAACAGAACGCGTGGGAGCCAACCGGCTGGGTCGGAACGGAATGCGTCGTCTTGTTCATCAGGAGGGCTTGGACGGAACAGGCGATGGAAACGAGGCCTGGCGTACCGCAGAACGGAGGAAACGGCCTTGTGTTCGACCGGCCACGTTCGAAACAGGATCCTGTTCATCGGGAGGGGTCTGGCATACCGCAAAACGGAGGGAACGGACCTCCTACGGTCGAAACGGGGGTCCTGTTGATCGGGAGGGGTGTGGCATACCGCAAAACGGACGAAACGGACTTGTGTTGGAGCGCCATGATCGAACGGGGTCCTGTTCATTAGAGGGTGTGGCGTATCGCAAAACGGACTCCACGGATACTTGTTCATCTCCATCGTCGACCTCCTCCACCTCCACGGGCTACCGCCGACCTCCTCCACCACCACGGGCTCCAGCTTCTTCCAGCCTCCACCGCCGCTACTCCATCGGCCATCGCTCAACCACCCTCCACGGGCACCCCTCCATCGCTCATCGCTCATCCAGCCCTCCAAGGGTCGCCCTGCTCATCCACCCTCCACACCACGGGTCCTGTTCATCCAGAGGCAACGCCACCGCCATCGCTCATCCAACCCCCGCAACGCCACTGCTCATCCAGAGAGGCAAGATCGATCGGCTTCAGCTTAGCAGCGAGGCGGCGAATCGCCGATCGTTCGCCATAACGCCCATCGATCGATCGCCGGGTTCGAACGCAGAGTAACAGCGGTAATTGTTCGAGTTCGCCGAGCCCAACGCCGCTTCGGGTTCGCTAGAGCCAATGCTCGCACACACGCCGCAGTACATGTACGAGAAAGCGCGATCGCCGACCCCGACCGCCCTCCGTAACTAGGAACTCCCCAAAATTTTCCTCGCCCTCGCTTCTACCATGGTTTTTTCCGTCATGACGGCCCAAAGAATGTCATGCAGCTGCGTGTCCGGCCCGCCCAGGACGAAAAGCCCATTTTCTGTCATGATTTTTTGTCATAGAAGTAGGATCCCACCACATCGATGATGATACCGGGTTTTGTCACAATTATCGTCATAGAAGTGTCATATGTATGACAGAAATTTTCTTCGTTCGGCCCAAAATGTCACGGATGTGTCTTTTTTTGTAGTGTACCTCGTTTTGTGGGTTCGATCCCGGTCGAACGCACGGCGGCCTTTTTTTAAATAGTAACTTCGCCACGAGCCAATATTGTACACGGGTAGTTTGAGTTTTGAAGTCGAACGGACGTGCCGCACCATAATCTGGGTGCACTGGATAGCCTAGCCATGTGAACATGTTTTCCTTCCCATCATCTCGTGGCTCGCGTGCTTGCCCTAGCCGCACCTCGCTTTTAGCTTCCTCGTCAGCTAGTAGCATATTTAAACTAGCGCCTCCCAATTAAGCCCGAGGAGCCGGAAAAGCCTGGCACGACATTGGGAACTATGCAATATGGCTCTGTACGTAAAGTGCTACTAGTACTCTACTACTCTGTAGCTTGTGGCGTTGCACGCATGGACTTCACTCCATTATCAGCTCTATCAAAGAAATTCCTCTTGACGTGATTTTTTTTTGAAACGGAGGCAAAAGCTTTGCCTCATCTCATTCATAAAGAAGGAACTACTGACAAAGTTCAACGAGAGCCATTACACCTCCACAAATGGAAGCGAAAAGCCTAGTCTCGCTGTATCAAATAACTCAAATGTTCTGCCCCCGCAGTAACCATCGCTGAGAAATAAGTTGCTAGTGTGTGCATGAGAGGAGCGGCTGAGTAGGCCAGCTACGCGCTTTAATAGAGCACCGAGAGTACCCACTACGAAGGTGTACTTTCCCTACATTGATAGTACAACAATGGTTCTAGAGAACAGAAGTACCCTCCACTTCCAACTGTAGCTCCTTGGCCCTGAGATTCAATAGTTCAAAACTGGTGCACTATACTAGAAGTACAGTACATCGCACTACTAGTTGAGAAAGTAGTATTGGTACTACTACAGTACAAGTACATAGTAAATAATAGCATCACCCCTTCACTAAGGAACGATAGAGGAGCTACAGTTGGAAGGGACGAGGCCCCGCAGTTACTACGCTCTTATCTCCTCCTCGCCAGTTCCCCTCCCCCCGAAGATAAGGCAGTTCGTTGCTGCTCCCATGGATTCACCAGGCGGTTCTCCTCCTCGTCGGGGCTGGGAGACCTTGGACGATGATCCTCCGGGAGAAATCGCACGCCACTCCGACGTCCTCACTGCCACAAGACTCGCTCGACAGTAATTTGTTCACCAACCCGTAATACTTATGATGCTATCTTGAGAGAAGACACTAGTGAAACCTATGGCCCCCGGGTCTATTTTCCATCATATAAGTTTCCAATCTACTTTATTTTGCAATCTTTACTTTCCAATCTATATCATAAAAATACAAAAAATATTTATCTTATCTTATTATCACTATCAGATCTCACTTTCGCAAGTGGCCGTGAAGGGATTGACAACCCCTTTATCGCGTTGGTTGCGAGGTTCTTGTTTGTTTGTGTAGGTACGAGGGCCTTGCGTGTAGCCTCCTACTGGATTGATATCTTGGTTCTCAACACTGAGGGAAATACTTACGCTACTTTGATGCATCACCCTTTCCTCTTCAAGGGAAAAACAACGAAGTGCTCAAGGGGTAGCAAGTAGCAAATTTCCCTCAAGTGGATGACCTAAGGTTTATCAATCCGTGGGAGGCGTAGGATGAAGAAGGTCTCTCTCAAACAACCTTGCAACCAAATAGCAAAGATTCTCTTGTGTCCCTAACACACCCAATACAATGGTATATGGTATAGGTGCACTAGTTCGGCGGAGAGATGGTGATAGAAGCATAATATGGGTAGTAGATATAGGTTTTTGTTATTTGAAAATATAAAAACAGCAAGGTAGCAAGTAACAAAAGTGAGAGAAAACGGTATTGCGATGCTTCGAAACAAGGCCTAGGGTTCATACTTTCACTAGTGCAAGTTCTCTCAACAATAATAACATAATTGGATCATATAACTATCCCCTAACGTGCAACAAAGAGTCACTCCAAAGTCACTAATAGCAGAGAACAAATGAAGAGATTATTGTAGGGTATGAAACCACCTCAAAGTTATTCTTTCCGATCAATCCAATGGGCTATTCCTATAAGTGTCACAAACAGCCCTAGAGTTCATAGTAAAATAACACCTTAAGACACACATTAACCAAAACCCTAATGTCACCTAGATACTCCAATGTCACCTCAAGTATCCGCGGGTATGATTATACGATATGCATCACACAATCTCAGATTCATCTATTCAACCAACACAAAGAACTTCAAAGAGAGCTCCGAAGTTTCTACCGGAGAGTCAAGACGAAAACGTGTGCCAACCCCTATGCATAAGTTCACAAGGTCACAGAACTCGCAAGTTGATCACCAAACCACACATCAAATGGATCACGTGAAATATCCCATTGTCACCATAGATAAGCACATGCAAGACATACATCAAGTGTTCTCAATTCCTTAAAGACTCAATCCGATAAGATAACTTCAAAGGGAAAACTCAATCTATTACAAGAAGGTAGATGGGAAGAAACATCATGTGATCCAACTATAATAGCAAAGCTCGCAATACATCAAGTTCATGCCAAATCAAGAACACGAGAGAGAGATCAAACACATAGCTACTGGTACATACCCTCAACCCCGAGGGTGAACTACTCCCTCCTCGTCATGGAGAGCGCTAGGATGATGAAGATGGCCACCAGTGATGATTCCCCCTCGGGCAGGGTGCAGGAACAGGGTCTTGATTGGTTTTCGTGGCTACAAAGGCTTGCGGCGGCAGAACTCCCGATCTAGGTTTCTTTTCAGGGGTTTCTGTATTTATAGGAATTTTTGGCATCAGTTTCACGTCAGGGGGGTCTCCGAGTCAGCCATGAGGTAGGGGGTGCGCCAAGGAGGGTAGGGCGCGCCCTCCACCCTCGTGGATGACTCGGGACTCTTCTGCCCAACTCTTTTGCTTTGGGGGCTTCTTCTGGTCCATAAAAATTCTCTGTAAATTGGCAGGTCAATTGGACTCCGTTTGGTATTCCTTTTCTATAAAACTCAAAAACAAGGAAAAACAGAAACTAGCACGGGGCTCTAGGATAATTGGTTAGTCCCAAAAATCATACAAAATAGCATATAAATGCATATAAAACATCCAAGATGGATAATATAATAGCATGGAACAATCAAAAATTATAGATACGTTGAAGACGTATCAAGCATCCCGAAGCTTAATTCTTGCTCGTCCTCGAGTAGGTAAATGATAAAAACAGAATTTTTGATTTGGAATGCTACCTAACATATTTATCAATGTAATCTTCTCTATTGTGGGAAGAATATTCAGATCCATAAGATTCAAAACAAAAGTTTAATATTGACATAAGAACGATAATACTTCAAGCATACTAATAAAGCAATCATGTCTTCTCAAAATAACATGGCCAAAGCAAGCTATCCCTACAAAATCATATAGTCTGGTTATACTCTATCTTCATCATGCAAAATATTTAAATCATGCACAACCCCAATGACAAGCCAAGCAATTGTTTCATACTTTTGATGTTCTCAAACCTCTTCAACTTTCACGCAATACATGAGCGTGAGCCATGCACATAACATTAAGGTGGAATATAATATGGTGGTTGTGGAGAAGACAAAAAGGAGAAGATAGTCTCACATCAACTAGGCGTGTCAACGGGCTATGGAGATGGCCATCAATAGTTATCAATGTGAGTGAGTAGGGATTGCCATGCAACAGATGCAGAGCTATAAAGTTCATGAAAGCTCAAAAAGAAACTAAGTGGGTGTGCATCCAACTTGCTTGCTCATGAAGACCTAGGGCATTTGAGGAAGCCCATCGTTGGAATATGCAATCCAAGTTCTATTATGAAAAATTCCCACTAGTATATGAAAGTGACAACATAGGAGACTCTCTATCATGAAGATCATGGTGCTACTTTGAAGCACAAGTGTGGTAAAAGGATAGTAGCATTGCCCCTTCTCTCTTTTTCTCTTTTTTTTGTTTTTTTTTAGCCTTCTTTTTTTTGGCCTCTCTTTTTTATTTTATTTTTTCATCCGGAGTCTCATCCCGACTTGTGGGGGAATCATAGTCTCCATCATCCTTTCCTCACTGGGACAATGCTCTAATAATGATGATCATCACACTTCTATTTACTTACAACTCAAAAATTACAACTCGATACTTAGAACAAAATATGACTCTATATGAATGCCTCCGGCGGTGTACCGGGATGTGCAATGAATCAAGAGTGACATGTATGAAAGAATTATGAATGGTGGCTTTGCCACAAATACAATGCCAACTACATGATCATGCAAAGCAATATGACAATGATGAAGCATGTCATAATAAACGGAGCGGTGGAAAGTTGCATGGCAATATATCTCGGAATGGCTATGGAAATGCCATAATAGGTATGTATGGTGGATGTTTTGAGGAAGGTATATGGTGGGTGTATGGTACCGACGAAAGTTGCGCGACACTAGATAGGCTAGCAATGGTGGAAGGGTGAGAGTGTGTATAATCCATGGAGTCAACATTAGTCATAAAGAACTCACATACCTATTGCAAAAATCTATTAGTTATCAAAACGAAGTACTACGCGCATGCTCCTAGGGGGATAGATTGGTAGGAAAATACCATCGCTCGTCCCCAACCACCACTCATAAGGAAGACAATCAATAAATAAATCATGCTCCAACTTCATCACATAACGGTTCACCATACGTGCATGCTACGGGAATCACAAACTTTAACACAAGTATCTCTCAAATTCACAACTACTCCACCAGCATGACTCTAATATCACCATCTTCATATCTCAAAACAATCATAAAGAACCAAACTTCTCATAGTATTCAATGCACTTTATATGAAAGTTTTTATTATATCCTTCTTGGATGCCCATCATATTAGGACTAGTTTTATAATTAACCCAAGCAAATTACCATGATGTTCTAAAAGACTCTCAAAATAATATAAGTGAAGCATGAGAGTTCACCTATTTCTTCAAAATAAAACCACCGTCGTGCTCTAAAAAGATATAAGTGAAGCACTAGATCAAATGACAAACTACTCCGAAAGATATAAGTGAAGATCAATGAGTAGTTGAATAATTATGTAACTATGTGAAGACTCTCTAACATTTAAGAATTTCAGATCTTGGGATATTATTCAAACAGCAACCAAAACAAAATAAAATAAATTTATGCTCCAAGCAAAACACATATCATGTTGTGAATAAAAATATAGCTCCAAGTAAAGTTACAACGAAGACGAAAGAGGGGATGCCATCCGGGGCATCCCCAAGCTTAGGCTCTTGGTTGTCCTTGAATACTGCCTTGGGGTGCCTTGGGCATCCCCAAGATTAGGCTCTTGCAGCTCCTTATTCCATAGTCCATCGAATCTTTACCCAAAACATGGAAACTTCACAACAAAAAACTCGATAAAAAACTAGTAAGCTCCGTTAGTACAAGAAAATAAATCACCGCTTAGGTACTGTTGTGAACTCTTTCTAAATTCATATTGGTGTTATATCTACCATATTCCAACTTCTCCATGGCTTAGACCCTCCGATACTACTCATAGATTCATCGAAATAAGCAAACAACACATAGAAAATAGAATCTGTCAAAAGCAGAACAGTCTGTAGTAATCTATAACTCTCGAATACTTCTGTAACTTAAACAATCCAGAAAAATTAGGAAACCCTGAGAAATTTGTGTACCAATCCAGAGCAAAAAATAATCAGATCAAAAGAATGTTTCTGTGAATTATTAAAACTAATTTACTGGGTGCAAAAGTTTCTGATTTTCAGCAGGATCAACACGACTATCATCGTAAGCTATCCCAAAGGTCTTACTTGGCACTTTATTGAAACAAAAGCTATAAAACATGATTATTACAGTAGGTCAATCATGTGTACACACAAAAACAGTAGGGGAAAATGTTGGGTTATCTCCCAACAAGCGCTTTTCTTTAATGCCTTTCTAGTTAGGCATGATGATTTCAATGATGCTCGTATAAAAGATGAGAATTAAAACATAGCGGGAGCATCATGAAGAATATGACTAGCACATTTAAGTCTAACCCACTGCCTATGCATAGGGATTTTGTGAGCAAACATGGGAACAAGAATCAACTAGCATAGGAAAGCAAAACAAGCATAGCTTCAAGATTTTAAGCACATCGAGAGGAAACTTGATATTGTTGCAATTCCTAAAAGCATATATTCCTCCCTCATAATAATTTTCAGTAGCATCATGAATGAATTCAACAATATAACTATCACATAAAACACTCTTTTCATGATGCATAAGCATAGAATTTTTATTACTCACCACATAAGCAAAATTCTTCTCATTCGGAATAGTGGGAGTATCATAAGAAACTCGAATACTATAAATTGTTTCCACATTAAAATAGTAATATTCAGAAAAAGGGTAATCATAATCATGACAAGTTTTATAAATATAATCGTCACTACTTTTTATAACATAAGTGTCATCACAATAATCATCATAAGTAGCAACTTTGTTTTCATCAAGATCAATTGAAATCTCTTCCGAAATAGTGGAATCATTACTAAATAAAGTCATGACCTCTCCAAATCCACTTTCATAATTATCACAAGAAGATTCAACACCCTCCAAAATAGTGGGATTATTACTTCCTAAAGTTGACACTCTTCCAAACCCACTTTCATCAATATAATCATCATAAATAGGAGGCATGCTATCATCATAATAAATTTGCATATCAAAACTTGGGAGACTAAAAATATCATCTTCATTAAACATAGCATCCCCAAGCTTGGGACAAACATTAATTGCAGCAAATAAATTCTCAAACATGTTATTCTCATCAAACATAGCATCCCCAAGCTTGGGCCTTTGCATATCATAAGCATAATCACTCTCATCGTTAATAGTATGGATATCACCAATAGTATAGCAATTATTATCATCACAATGAGTAATAGGCATAACAATAATAGGAGCAACATCATATGGGAGGGATAACTTTTTACCTTTGCTTCTCCGTCTTTTCTTTTTCTTCTTCACATCATGTGTGGGTTTAATCCTCGTTCTGGAGCTCCTTATTAATGAGATTGGTTGAATAGAAAGCTCCTCCTCGTTACCTGATTCATCATAAGAAAGAATAGGACGATATTGGGAAACCTCTTCGCTTTCATTAGTATTCTCTTTATCTTCTATTTGTTTTCTTGTCTTTATGTAATTGGCAATATAAGGATTTTCAATGCAATTCACTGCACAATACATAAAAATTTCCTCTAGATCAAAATCAAGAACTCTCTCAAGGGAAAATTCTGGAATATCCTTAGTTATACATTTCATTTCTTCATAACCCATAAGCAAACTAAGTTCATTATGATGCGCAAGGGAAATCAAGTCATCACAATTTTTGGACACGATTCGATCATGAAACAATTTGCATTTGAGATTTAGATGATCACGTTCATTGCAAAGTTCACAAGGATGGCAAAGAAATTTTAAATTTTCAGCATAAGCATCTAGCCTCTCTTGCAACCATTTAGTTTCCAAATACTTATGCCTCTTGCAAAATCTATATTCTCTATTTGGTGTGTACTTGCAAACTCTATGTACTCCACAAAAATTGACATGCTTATAAGAAACATTTCCATCATGACTAGTGCAATCATCATTAGTACTATGGATATTCAAAGAGTTCATACTAACAACATTGCAATCATTTTAATGCATCCTTCTTCTAATACTTGGGCACAATTTTCCTTTCCATCATTTTCATGAAAGACATTAAAAAGATGAAGCATATGCGGCCACCCCAATTCCATTTTTTTGTAGTTTTCTTTTATAAACTAAACTAGTGATAAAACAAGAAACTAACAGATTCGATTGCAAGACTAAAGATATACCTTCAAGCACTAATCTCCCTGGCAACGATGCTAGAAAAGAGCTTGATGTCTACTACACAACCTTCTTCTTGTACACGTTGTTGGACCTCCAAGTGCAGAGGTTTGTAGGACAGTAGCAAATTTCCCTAAAGTGGATGACCTAAGGTTTATCAATCCGTGGGAGGTGTAGAATGAAGATTGTCTCTCTCAAACAACCCTGCAACCAAATAGCAAAGAGTCTCTTGTGTCCCCAACACACCTAATACAAACTAAATTATATAGGTGCACTAGTTTGGCAAGGAGATGGTGATACAAGCGTAATATCAACAGTAGATATAGGTTTTTGTAATCTGAAAATATAAAAACAGCAAGGTAGCAAGTAACAAAAGTGAGCGAAAACGGTATTGCAATGCTTCGAAACAAGGCCTAGGGTTCATACTTTCACTATTGCAAGTTATCTCAACAATAATAATATAATTGGATCATATACATAACTATACCTCAACGTGCAACAAAGAGTCACTCCAAAGTCACTAATAGCGGAGAACAAACGAAGAGATTATTGTAGTGTACGAAACCACCTCAAAGTTATTACTTTCAATCAATCCAATGGGTTATTCCTATAAGTGTCACAAACAGCCCTAGAGTTTGTAGTAAAATAACACCTTAAGACACACATCAACCAAAACCCTAATGTCACCTACATACTCCAATGTCATCTCAAGTATCCACGGGTATGATTATACGATATGCATCACACAATCTCATATTCATCTATTCAACCAACACAAAGAACTTCAAAGAGTGGACCAAAGTTTCTACTGGAGAGTCAAGACGAAAACGTGTGCCAACCCCTATGCATAAGTTCACAAGGTCGCAAAACCCTCAAGTCGATCACCAAAACATACATCAAGTGGATCACATGAATATCCCATTGTCACCACAGATAAGCACATGCAAGACATACATCAAGTGTTCTCAAATCCTTAAAGACTCAATCCGATAAGATAACTTCAAAGGGAAAACTCAATCCATTACAAGAAGGTAGAGGGGAGAAACATCATATGATCCAACTATAATAGCAAAGCTCGTGATACATCACGATCGTGCCAAATCAAGGACACGAGAGAGAGAAAGAGATCAAACACATAGCTATTGGCACATACCCTCAGCCCCGAGGGTGAACTACTCCCCCCTTGTCATGGAGAGCGTCAGGATGATAAAGATGGCCACCGATGATGATTCCCCCCTCGGGCAGGGTGCCGGAACAGGGTCCCAATTGATTTTTCGTGGCTACAAAGGCTTGCGGCGGCGGAACTCCTGATCTAGGTTTCTTTTCGGGGTTTTTTGTATTTATATGAATTTTGGCGTCAGTTTCACGTCAGGGGGGTCTCCGAGTCAGCCATGAGGTAGGGGGCGCACCCTCCACCCTCGTAGATGACTCGGGACTCTTCTGGCCCAACTCTTTTGCTTCGGGGCCTTCTTCTGGTCCATAAAAAATCTCCGTTAATTGGCAGGTCAATTGGACTCCGTTTGGTATTCCCTTTCTGCAAAACTCAAAAACAAGGAAAAATACAAAAACTGGCGCTGGGCTCTAGGTTAATAGTTAGTCCCAAAAATCATATAAAATAGCATATAAACTCATATAAAACACCCAAGATGGATAATATAATAGCATGGAACAATCAAAAATTACAGATACATTGGACATGTATCAACGACCAAGGAGGAGGTCACGGCGGAGGCCGCTGGGACGATCGTGGCCCCCGTCAGGGTTGGCGCGATCAGCCTCGTGAAGACCGCTGGCAGGACTAACCTCGTGATGGCCTGTGGCGGGACCAGCCTCGCGAGGACCGTCCTCAGGGAAACGCTAGCCTCCCTCTGTTGCCGCGGCCACCAAGAAGGAATGACGACCACCGCCAAGAGGAAGGGGATGGGTGCTTCCAAGAGCCTCGCGCTATCGCCTGCATCCTGGGGGGTGCTCAGGCCCCGGCCTCCCATCGCATCTTCAAGCAGTTCGCTTGTGAGGAGAACGCGGCCCTTCCCAAGCTCGAGGTGTTGCGTCTGCTCAGGTGGTCCAAGTATGCCATCACCTTCAATTCTTCAGACCAGCCCAATTGCGCGGCCACCTCAGGCGCGCTCCCCATCAGCAACATTCTCATCACCAAGACACTCGTCGATGGCAGTGCTAGGCTCAATGTTCTCTCCGTCGAGACATTTGACAGGCTCCAGGTGCCATATGACCAGCTTCAGCCCACCAAGCCATTCTCAGGGTGACTGACGGCTCCATGCACCCAATCGGGCAGATTCGCCTCCCCGTCACCTTTGGCAAGCATGACAAGTACCACACCGAGCTCATCGACTTCGACATTGCTCACATTCGCCTGCTGTACAATGCCATCCTCGGGTACCCAGCTCTCGCCAAGTTCATGGCGGCAACACACCACGGCTACAACATCCTCATGATGCCGGGAAGCAGCGGCATCATCACGGTCGCCTGCGATGAGAAAGATGTGGTGTGCTCCCTCGAGCGTGCCTACCGGGCTACAACGGTCGAGGACTCAGATGGCGAAGGCAACGTCCTTCCCCCCGAGGTTGCCCCTAACAAGAAGAAGCAGCTCCTCCTCAAGGGCACTCAGGAGGCTAGTATGCCAGATGGTCGTGACTCAAGCCCCTCGCCCTTTGCTGGGGCGCCTTTCCCTCTCGCAAAGGAAGGCACACCCGGTGCCCCCTCAGGTTGGGCTCGGGGGCTCTTCTCTTGAAGGCCTCCGACCTGGACCACGTCGAGGGAGGCGTTCGGGCACCATGTGGAGGCATGCTTCAATGCACGCTTCTAGGAGCTAGGCGCAGGGCGCGAGGAACCAAGCGCATAGGAGTTCATCACCAGGGCGATCGAAGATCTTCAGGAGGCACGGGCCATGCGACGCGAGCAACGGCCCGCACCACTCAACGCAGCTGCTACGCAGGAAACGAGCGGTGAGCTGCGCATCTGCGTCAACATCCTGAGCCTCAACAGAGATGCTGCTGAGGAGCTCTTCTGGTCGTCCAGTGTCGGCCGGTGTGGAGGCTACCCCACAGCTACGCCTGCATGCCTTTCGGCCTTCCGGGTGCCCCTCGGGCTGCATTATCCTCAAGTTGTCTGGGTCCGCCCCGCAGCATGTATCGTTTTGCGCATCTATTAGAACTAATTTTGCCATTTTTATGAACTGCTATATATTATCACCTGCCTGTCCGGTGCTTCGCCATCATGACCGTCGTGTGCCCTTTCGAACCCGCCCGCGACTGCCTCATGATTAAGGACTGACACGATGTCTGTGCTCAGGTCCGTCCCTGTAGCATCGCTAAACCCAAGTGGCCGAGCTCTATCTCGCGGGCCAACCCCGTGTACATCACCTCCCACGGCCCTTGGTGCCTTGTTCTCACATGAGCTAATCGCGAGTGGATAAGTTAGGGTGCGCGGCATGGTGCCTCGCCACCGCGGGAGCCGCACGCCGGTTGTCTTTCTTTGGGATCGATGCATGAGAAGTCTGGGCACGGTGTCTGTGCTCAGGTCCATCCCTGCAGCGTCGACAAATCTAGCGGTTGAGCTCAATCTGGCGGGCCGGCCCTGTTCACGTCACCTCCTAAGGTTGCTCGTGTTTGGCCTTCTCATGCAATATCCTCCGGAGATTCACTCGTCGCAGGTGACCTAACCATCTCGCAAGATTCAAGCAAGCATCCTTACCAAAAATTCAGGCGCAACCCATCTTGAGGTAGGTCCTCGTGAGTCTGGCACTGGCTCACGGGTGCTCATACACACATCCTCCAGTCCTGTCGTGCAAGCCACGTGCCAGGACGGGGCTGTACACACCCTGGGGGCTCCCCTCAGAGGGAACCCCCTCCCACGCACCAGTGGAAGCCCCATGCTTCACGCTGGCGGACGACACGGTCGAGGAGTGGCTATGCCCATGCAAGAGTGGAAGCGTCATGCTCCGCGCTGATGACAAACAACTGAGGGCACCCTAGCGGCTGCACTAACCTCAAGAGAGCCCCAGGGCTCGATTTCTCGCCTCACCACGCCAAGTTTCTCTTGGGAGAGCCGTGCGAGGGGGCTGGGCACGGGGGCTGCGTCCAGGTCACGCCTGGCGCACGCCACCCTACTAGCTCTTTGCCACCTGGTCGTCTCGCGACCCTCCCAGGCAAAAGCTGGTGAGGAAAGGTATAAGGACTCCGGATTAACCCGGACGCTGCTCACACTCCCTTCACGAGGTCGTTCGTACGTCAAGGGGGACCCCTGAGCATCGCGGCTCAGGAGCCTCACTGGTCACGTAGCCCCTCACCCCTTGGTGTCGTCTTGGCAATCCAGACTAACCAATAGCGGCTTAGTTATGCGCGGGGTCAGGCTCTTGCTGACACAGAACACTAAAAGGCAAACAGGAGGAAATCGAGCGTGGAAAGGAAAATCGCGGAATCCTAGCAAGTTATTACAAACCATAATGTTCATAAACTAAAAGCAGGAGTTCTTACGCCTCCACGAGGCATGTTAAATGTTGCAAGATAAAAGATGGGCACCGCCTTCAGCCCTGCTCGCTGCCACCAGCCGCCTTGGGGAGTGCGTCCTTGACGATGCCGCTGTCGCCTTCGCCACCGGCTGCGGCCGCCAAGGCCTCAGGGTCGATGCAGTGAAACTTCACCAGCAGGGACTGCACCTGCTCCTTCACGGCTTCAGCGGCTGCAGCCCGGGACTCGGGCACCACCGGCTCCAGTAGTGTGCCAAGATCCAGGCTGGGGTACATGAGATGAAGATGGTTGTAGACGCGCGTCGCGACCGCAGTGAAGAGCGCGCAACAGTCCCCTTCCCCCATGGAGCCCAGCGCAACGGAGATGTTCCCTAGCTCCTCGACAAGCTTGGTGAGAAGACCAGGGAGGCCACCACTCGGGGTCACCAGCGGTTTGTCGTACCCTTCCCCGTAAAGGGAATGGAGTGCCTCGCGGCACTTCAGCTTGAAGGAAGTGAAGGTGTCGTGCCCGGCCTTCTCAGCTGCGGCAAGCATCTTCTCCCTAGCCTCCAGCTTGGCCTTCTCCTCCGAGACATGCTTGGTGTGGGACGATTGGGCCGCGTCTACCTCCTCCTTCAGCTTCTCTAGCCGGCTCTGCTCTGTGCCCTGCTCCTAACCTTCCTCCTCCAACTCAGCCTCACGATCGGCAACCGCGGACTCCCAGGTCGTGAGCTCCTCCTCCCATGCCTGGAGCCTGCGTGCCTGGGAGGTCTGCGCCTCGCGAAGCTTCTCTAACTCGGCCACCATCTCGCGGCAGCGGCTTTTGGCGAACGCAGTGTCAGCCAGCACGGAGTCGCAAGCCGCTGCGGCTACCATAGCCTGCTCCTTGGCACCCACGACGGCGGCTTCGGCTTGGTTCCAAGCCACCCTAACGGACGAGTCGGCTCGAAGCCACCCCGAGATTAGCTCCAGGCGCCCCATTGTCGCACGCCTGTCAGTGCCCTGCAGATCGTCCAGAAGGTGGTCCAGCATGGTGTAGGCTTCCTCCAAGGCACCGGGCCTGGTGGAAGAGCCCTGATCCATGGGCGCGAGAACTGGGGAAGGAGGTGGCGCTGGCGCCTTGGCTGGCGCTATTGCGACATCGGCCGGGGCAGGAGGCTCTGGGGGCGCCGCGCCTCCCGCGGACACGTCAAGAGCCTGCGCCTTCGGGGTCCGCCGCACCTTGGAAGCGGCGTCCTCTTTCTTCTCCTTCACCTCGGGAGCCAGCCTGGTCGTCGGGAGAGCGACATCATGAGCAAGGTATCGTGACAGGAGGTGAGAACAAGGTAAGGTGCTTACTCGTCTTCGGCAATATACGCCCTTCTATTGCCCAGGATGGCACTGCCCCCAGGCTTCTACAGCAAGGGCCTTGCCACAACCGGAGGCTCGGCCGGGCGCGCGATGGGAGATTCTGAAGTAGCGGCAGCAGGCGACAAGGCGGGGGCGTTGTCCTGAGGCAGTGTCCGGTGTCGTCCCCCCTTTGGGCCTCCGGACCTCGTGACGACCGCGGCGAGACACGGGGACCTCCCAACCAAGCCTTCTTCAGCGGCGGCGGTGTCAGGAAGACCCCGGAGGAGCTTGCTCCGCCACGGAGGAGAGAACTCCCCGATCCCTTCCTCGGTCGCCTCCGAGTCTTTCTCCTCCTCCTCTTCTCCCTCGACGGAGTCCTCGCCGGAGGACAACGCCACCGGGGAGTCGGGGGGCCCGGACGGCATGAGCCCCCGCTCGTTGAAATCCGGCATGGAGGCGGCCAGCTTCGCCCCGTCGTCATGGCGGTACAACGAAATGTGGGTCGCCGGAAGGCAGCCTGGATCCTTCCCAACCAAGGACCGCACAACCTTGACCAGCTCCTCGGCCGACATGTTCCCAGGGCACAACCAGAGGTCATCTTCTATGCCCTTGAGGTCCCACGTGGGCCGCAAGTGAGCTTGGAGAGGGGCCAGGTGCTACACCAGGAACTCGCGAACGATCATGGGCCCTGAGGGAGTCCTGGACTAGGGGGTGTCCGGACAGCCGGACTATCATCGTCCGCCGGACTCCAAGACTACGAAGATACAAGATTGAAGACTCCTTCATGTGTCCGGATGGGACTTTCCTTGGCATGGAAGGCAAGGTTGGCGATACGGATATGTAGATCTCCTACCATTGTAACCGACTCTGTGTAACCCTAGCCTCCTCCAGTGTCTATATAAATCGGAGGGCTTTAGTCTGTAGGACACAACATACATCACAACAATCATACCATGGGCTAGCTTTAGGGTTTAGCCTCCTTGATCTCGTGGTAGATCCACTCTTGTACTACCCATATCATCAATATTAATCAAGCAGACGTAGGGTTTTACCTCCATCAAGAGGGCCCGAACTCGGTAAAACATCGTGTCCCTTGTCTCCTGTTACCATCCGCCTAGACGCACGCCGGGACCCCTACCCGAGATCCGCCGGTTTGACACCGACATTGGTGCTTTCATTGAGAGTTCCTCTGTGTCGTCACCGATAGGAAGGATGCCTCCACCCGTCTTCAAAGACGGTATTTTCGCCAAAGGGGCCTTGGCCGCCGACCAAGCTATCCGGCTAGGCAGTTTTCTTATGACTGCCTGTCCGGCCACTGCTTCGACAATGACTTCCCAAGTCGTCAAAAGCAATCTCCACGCCAGCTCGGAATTCGCCGAGCGGCTGGATCCAATGGAGCTCTCACCTGTCAATGAGCTCTTGGATCGCATCGCCGCACTGGGAGTCTCTACAAACTACAATCAGATTGGGCTTAAAACCGATCTGAGAGAGATTAACTCTCCCCAGGCCACCCACCACGTCGCAGTGGTAGAGGAGCAATGCGGCGACTCTTCGCCTATATTGAAAACTAGTCACGTCCGGATCCCCGAACCCTCCATGCCGGATTTCCGCGGAGGGACGGACTTCGATTGAGCATTGAACTTAAAATCATGCATCATTCCGGACTCGTTGGATTGTGTCCAGCAATCCAAGCTTTCGAATTCGGAAACTCCTCGGCCTTTAAGCCTCAAGATGGGCAGGGATCCGGATTTTAGTCCACCCGCCCGCCCAGACATATGCGATCTATCTCTAATACGGCAAGAGCCAACAAACAAAGACATCACTATCGGGCGATTACTCCGGTTATGGACAGGATAAAGGACAGCCGAGAGGAAAACGCAATCTCAATCTTTTGCAATAATTGCACGGACAAGGAATATTGAACGCCATCGGCCGTCAGAAATTATACGCTTCACCGATCCGCATCTATAGTACGAAAGTATCAGCGATGGAGAGTTTCGGAAAACCGAAAACCAATTTTGGGATAATCCGGCCCCGAATACAACCCCAGTCCGCAACAAAAGGGTGCATCACACTCAGGCCCCAGATTCAAAAACCAAAAAGCAAAAACCCCATAAAGGGCACGGAATCAGACTTTGAGGGATGGCTCAATGGACCCCGTAAGTTTATAGTACGTAGGGAGCCGCCCCAACACATAGCCTTCAAGCATGTTGGATATTACGGCGAGTGGCCAAAAGTGGCGAGGAGCTTCTAGCCCCGAAAACCACTACAACAATACCGCACGGTATCAACGATCTTCGAGACCTTCGTGATCAAACAATATGCGAAAACGAATAATCCGCTGGCCTCGCCAAGTCTACCAAGTAGCAACAAAGAAATCCATGGAGCGACACAGCTATCACCTTCAACGCCAGCGATGAACATAAATTCCAAACAGCCCGAGCACCAGCCGCACTGGTGCTTAGTCCCATAGTGGACGGCTTTCGACTTACAAAGGTCCTCATGGATGGCGGCAGCGGACTAAACCTCATCTATGAGGAAACTCTTCAAAAATGGAAATCAATTGGAGCCATATTGAGCGAAGCAAAGACAACCTTCAGAGGAATAATCCCTAGCCGGAAGCGCTGCACCCGGAAAAATCACACTCGATGTGGTGTTCGCTCGCGGATAATTACAGATCCGAAGAAGTCACGCCCAAGTGGCCCCTTTCAACAGCGGATATCACGCTATATTAGGACGAGAGGCGCTCACAATTTTTCGCCGCACTTATTACGGGTATATGAAGCTCAAAATGCCTCGGCCCGGCGGCATAATCACTCGCTAGTGATCCGGACATAGCACTCGCTACCAAAACAAGACAGCCGCACTAGCCCCGAGGCACTATCCGAGGCCCTAGCGGCAGAAGAACTCATCACGCAAGCGCCTACGGTAAACAGGACGATGTGATACTTGATAAAGATCCAAGTCCACCTCCTTCAAACCAGCAGATGAAATAGTGAACTTCCAGGTCCATCCAACGGACCCAACAAAGACGGCCTCCATTGGGGCACAATTAAACCCCGAGGTAGACGCCGCACTGCGAGAATTCCTTCGGGAAAATTGGGTCATTTCGCCTGGCATCCTTCGGACATGCCCGGAATCCCACGCAGATTGGCAGAACACAGCCTAAACATCCTAAAAGAATTCAAGACGATTTTCCGAACCCAAAAGACAGGCAATGGGAGAAGAGCTAGCCAAACTATTGGAAGCCGGATTCATTACAGATATCAAACATCCGGATTGGCTAGCAACTGTAATGGTACCAAAGAAGGACAAACTCGGTGCCTATGCGCCGATTTTAAAGACCTAAATAAGGCTTGCCTAAAGGATCCTTCCTCCCCCCGATCGACCAAATTATCGATGCTACCGCAGGGCACGATTCATTGTGCTTCCTCGGCGCATGCTGTGGTTACCATCAAATCAAGATGGCGGAAGGCACCAAGCCGCAACGGCATTCATCACTCCATACGGACCATTCGCTTCAACACGACGCCTTCGGACTTAAAATGCCGCGCAACATATCAGCAAGATGATTCAAACATGTCCGCTACCCAGATCGGCAAAACAGTCAAGGATACGAGACGACGAGTCGCCAAAACAAAACACGCCGAAACTCTAGTAGACGATTTGAGGATTACATTCGACAACCTCGAGCATAGGACATCAAGTTGAATCCGAAAATGCGTTTTGCGCATCACCGGAAAGTCAATGTTGGGCTTCATTGTATCCGTAGAGGAA
Organism: Aegilops speltoides; assembly: GCA_021437245.1. Taxonomy (NCBI): domain Eukaryota; kingdom Viridiplantae; phylum Streptophyta; class Magnoliopsida; order Poales; family Poaceae; genus Aegilops; species Aegilops speltoides. The sequence continues at coordinate 316,641,024 of CM038145.1, read as the reverse complement.
TTGAAGCAAACCCGCTAAAATCCGAGCTCACACAGCTTGGATATACGAAAAACCTCAAACAGATACAAAAATTAACAGATGTGTGGCAGCTTTAAGCCGCTTTATCTCCGCCTAGGAGAAAAGGCATTGCCCTCTATCGCCTCCTCGGCAAGATCAACACTTCGAGTGGACGGATGCGCCACCGCCGCACTCAAGAAATAAAGGCCATATTGGCAACAACCGTCCAGTTGCGCCTAACTGGGCGAACCAATGTTGTTATACATCGCAGCAACGCATCAAGTTGTAAGCGCGGTACTCGTCGTCGAACGAGATACAGAAGGGCATAAATTCCCTCTTCAAAAACCAGTGTATTATATATCCACTGTGTTAACTCCCTGCAAGTCCCGTTACCCACACTATGACATCATAAATAACCGCGACGCAATGGGCAGGATTGCAAAACGGGCTATTGAGCTCTTACCATTCGATATAACCTACAAGCCTCGGCGGTCTATAAAGTCACAAGTTTTGGCTGACTTAAATGTCGCCGAATGGATGGTTTAACTCCCTAAAGAGTACGGCGATACTCCAATTGACCATGCACTTCGACGGCTCCAAAATGTTGGCTTGATCGGGTCAAGGCTGCCTTGACATCCCCAACCGGGGACACACACCCAATACGTACTTCAAATAATGTACACGGACTCCAACAACGCAGCCGAATACGAGGCCCTCCTACATGGTCTTCGGATGGCAATCTCCATGGGCATTCAACACCTAGAGATGCGCGGGGATTCAAACCTTGCAATATCTCAAACAAACGGAGACTTTGATGCCAAGGATCCGAAAATGGCAGCATATCGCAACGCTGTCCTAAAAATGTTGGCTCGGTTTGAAGGACTTGAATTCCATCACGTAGCCCGAGAAAATAACCAAGCAGCCGACGATCGCACGATCGGGCGCAAAATGTGACGCTGTCCCTCCAAATATCTTTCCCGAACGGCTCTTCAAGCCATCCGTATTATGGGAAGGGGAATCCGAAATGACAAACCGAAACAACCGCACTAACCGCGATTCACCGATGACATAACACCTTCAGCCCACGACATAATGGCAGTAATTGCCCCGTGGACGGAACCATTCCTAGCCTACCTGCTTAGACAGGAACTTCCCGAAGACCAAAATGAGGACCGCTGCATAGTCCGGCGATCGAAAGCCTACAAGGTCCATGAGGAAGAACTTTATAAGAAAAGTACAACCGGAGTCCTTCAAAGGTGTATCTCCGAAGAGGAAGGGCGAAATCTCCTAGCTGAAATTCATGCCGGACTAGGCGGACACCACGCAGCAGCCCGGGCCCTTGTAGGAAAGGCATTCCGTACAGGATTTTATTGGCCGACGGCCCGGGAAGATGCCCAGGACTTAGTCCAGAGATGCGCCGGTTGTCGCCTCTTTGCTAATCGAGCCACATGCCACCCACCGCCTCAAAACTATACCCATTACCCGGCCGTCAGGGTCCGGGGCTTGATATGGTTGGACCCTTAAAGGGGGAACCCACAAGCAAAGGTACCTATTGGTCATGGTGGATAAATTCACCAAATGGATAGAGGCCAAACCGTCAAAACGGTAGAGTCCGACCAGTGATAGACTTTATATCCGGGGTGGTACACCGTTACGGAGTCCCCACAAAGATCATCATCGACAATGGCACGAACTTCACGGCCGACGGTTAAGTCATGGTGCAAAAATATGGGCATCAAGTTCGACCACGCTCGCCTATCACCCTCAAACCAACGGTCAAGTGGAACGAGCAAATGGTCTAATAATGAGCGGCATTAAACCCGCACTAGTGCGGTCACTTACTAAATCGACACGACCGGGTTGAGGAGCTCGACCAGACTGGGGCTGCGGACAACGCCTAATCGTACTACCGGATTCACACCATTTTTATGGTATACGGCGCAGAGGCAGTCCTGCCGCGACATTATTCATGACTCACCTCGAAAAGCGCATGTATGAAGAAAGAGAGGCCAAGCTGGATCGGCAGGACAGCTTGATACATCGAGGAAGAACGCGACGCCGCCAAGGCTCGCTCCGCATTCTATCGCCAGCAGTCCAAGATATCAAAGCAGAGAAGCACGGGCCAAGACTTACAACGCTATGCGAGTAGTTCTACGCCGGACAAGAAAAGGACAAGCTTAAGCCCAAATGGGAGGGCCCTTCATTATCGATCAAGTCCTCGATCATGGAGCGCATCGTTTATTTAAATGCGCCGGATAACCGACTCGAGCCGAACCCATGGAACGCAGCCCGCCTCAAGATTCTATGCCTAGCGCCGACTAAGAGTTCGCCCCTTCCTCCGCTCAAATTTTTACACTTCACTGTCTTTTGTTTCTCTTTCTTCCCTAACCTTTTACTAAAAAGCCCCTAAAGGGCCTACTTCCGCATTGTTCACAGACACTTGATATGCCATCCGCACTCATTATACCAGGGGCTTCTTTTCCGAAGCTCAATTATAAGGGCTTCATGCCCAAAGACATGTGTCAAGCTTCCAAATGTACCTTTTACTCACCATTATATGCATCGATATGACTTAAGTTTTGGCCAAGCTGGGTTGCTCGCTCTGTGTGTACCCCTCACGCTCCCGATTGTTCGGCTAGGAGGTAAAGGAGCACCTCTGCGATTATTACACGCGGTCACCGGATGTGTACCTCAGACCGGGTGAAGCCGAAAGCTAGCGTTTTAAGGGAATATTCGTCGGTGACTTGAAAGATGATTTTTACTTACTTATTAATCTGCCCCTGATGTTTTTTCTCGCTGCAGCAGTCCGACATGCACTTTAGGGCATGCCTCCCAGTGAAAGGAACCCTTAACGGAACTATTCTCCCGGAAGATGTTTCTTACTAACCATGTAATATAACATAACTAGTTGGGCACTTGTCCGATAAAGCACTAATGACCCCTACGCTCGGTCTCCATGCATACACCGGTTGTTTCTAACCAAAAGGTATTCGACACACTCCGACTCTAGGGTCCCGAGGTTGAAGCGAAAAGGTCGGCAAAGACAAACGATCTACAATCCGCTAGAAGGCATTTCACATGTCATTTTAAAAATACATTGTCAAATTTATCGATTGTATTCTCCTCAATCCCGCCTAACAGTCAGTCTAACTTACAATTCCGCTGGGAAAATTTAGCAGCCAACTCTACCGGCAGATACTAAACTCACAGGATCTCCTTCCCATCGGGCCCCACCGTCCAACTTCGCCATGTGGTTGGGATCCGCCTTCTTGTAACGCTGCCTTCACCATGGCCCAAGCCTCCTCGGCACCTTGACGGCAAGCGAAATCTTCCACAAACGGAAGCGCTGTCGCACTCCTCAAGCTTCTCCGAAGCTCCCCAAGGCCCTCGGGTAGGGAGAGGGCTGGCCATAAAGCTCGGACGACGCCGCCATTGCCCGCCGAACTCGCTCGAAAGCAGTTGCAACAGCTCGGGAAGTTGATCACCCGTTGATATGGGCATCTCCTCCGCAGGGCGACCTGTGAGTATACCTGCAAGACATATTATGTCAATTTACTTCTTCGCCGAACTCTTCTTTTTAAAGGAGTTCGCTCAAGCACTTACTATAAATGCCGCGATGAAGCCGCTGATTCTCCTTAACGGAGCCGGACAGCCCGGCTCGAGCGCCTTTCAGCTCTTCTCCGAGCTTGGCATTGGCATCCTAGAGCTTGTTCCTTTCTTGCTGCACCCTATTCAGCACCCTCTCGCCGCCTTTAGTCTGCGAGTAACTCTTGCTGTCCGGATCTTGTCCGCGGCACCGCAATGTCATTATTAGACTTGCGCGCGCCGCACAACGCTTATATTTATTAATAAAATGTGTTACCGTGGAGGGTCTCTGCTTCCTCCTCATGGCAGCAAGCGCTGCCTCAAGTTGGGCCTTGCATTCTTGCAGCCCCGAGATAGCTGGGCATTCTTCTCGTAAGAGCTCAAAGTTTCAAATGATCCTTAAATCAGTTAAACATAACTACTTTAAGTCTCGGGGCTACTAGCATATATAACCATTAAAATTCCCTTACCAGTATGTCTTTTACATACTGCCCGTGGCTCGTAAAACCGCCTTGAGCAGCACGGAGGTGCGCGCCCCCTGCTAAAGGCGCCCAATGCCTCAGGGAGAAGCACGCTTCACGAAATACTGTCCGCGGGCGCTGTGGTTCATGGCGCCTCCACCTCGAGACTTGGTAGCGACAGGTCTGTCGGCATCCTCCGTTGAGGAGTATCCGCCCGCGCTTTGCGCTTGCCTCCCTCCGGCCGGGCGCTGCGGATTGGCAACCTCACGCCCGCAGTCCGGGCGCGCTTTTTCTCCTATAAAGGATCATGAGCACTCGACGCTTCCTAGGAACGTTGTTCAATATTTAAATATGAGCTATACCTTTGCGGCGACATTTCGTCCGTGCAGCGCCCTTTTCCGCTGCTGGTCCGGATCGGCCTTTGTTGGTCACCGCCGCAGTTCGCTACCCGCCTTGAAGGTGCTTCCTGTAAAACACCATCGTTCGCGAAGGTCAGAAATGGGCAAGGAAGAGATGATAGTGTCCGGACCTCGGTCACAGTCACCTGGGAAGCCGGATACAGTCCGGGGTAGTTCGCCGTAATGGCGACTAAAGCGTTATCCATGCTAAGTTGGTGGAACACCCCGTCGATCAGCTCCACCTTGATATCCGGGTCCTCTTCGGAGGCCGGATCCAGGGATCTTTCTGGATCCTCGGGTTACGGAGCGGGACTTACCATGTCCTCCACAGTCCGGCGTAGTTCCTGCGCCGAAGACATAATGTAAGAAGCCTAAGCTTCGAAAGCATGGGTTGAGCCCTTAAAAATGTTCGCTTACCCAGCCTCTAGGGTTGTTCATGGAAAACCCATTCAAGGGGTTCGTTCGAAGGAAGTCCTCCTTCTCCCCCTTGTACAGGCCGGACAGGATCTGCACCAGATCCTCGGTCGAATCCGGCCCTTCGCGGCCATGACGGGTGGCATCGTCTTCCCCGTTGAAATCCCACTTGGGGTAGCCTCCGCTTGCTTCCCACCTTGGTAGGTGGCCAGACCGGTTCGAACCGGGACCATGAAGGCCGGAGGGAGATATCCCCCCGCTTGGAGCTTCACTAGCTCATTGTGTGGAACAGAGCACCTCCTCCAATCCCCTGGCGGTCGGCTAGGAGCGCGACAAGAGGAGCCGCGTCGACGGTCCATGATGGAATGGATTTTTAGGTCAAGGGCGCTCCGATGAAGTATTTGCGGAAGGAAGATGATGTGGTTTGGATCTGGATTTTTGCCTCTTTTGTAGGCGGATGACTCGCACGACTAGGGGGTGAAACATAAAAGACACCCTGGCTTTTCGCATTCGTGCGACGCGTGGAAGAAGGCCATTATTGGGCGAGAAGCCAAGAAGCACAATATTTATGATGAAGCCGACACGGTTCGGCAGTACATGGAACTTGAAGGAGAACCCGCCTTTGCAACGCCAAGACTATATACGCGTTGGACTTATCGCCATTGAAGCCTGGTTCGGGGCTACCGAGGAGTCTCAGATTAGGGGTGTCCGGACAGCGGACTATCATCGTCCCGCCGGACTCCAAGACTACGAAGATACAAGATTGAAGCCTCCGTCCCTGTCCGGATGGGACTTTCCTTGGCGTGGAAGGCAAGCTTGGCGATACGGATATGTAGATCTCCTACCATTGTAACCGACTGTAACCCTAGCCTCCTCCGGTGTCTATATAAACTGGAGGGCTTTAGTCTGTAGGACACAACATACATCACAACAATCATACCATAGGCCAGCTTTAGGGTTTAGCCTCCTTGATCTCGTAGTAGATCCACTCTTGTACTACCCATATCATCAATACTAATCAAGCAGGACGTAGGGTTTTACCTCCATCAAGAGGGCCCGAACCTGGGTAAAACATCGTGTCCCTTGTCTCCTGTTACCATCCGCCTAAACGCACAGTTCGGGACCCCCTACCCGAGATCCGCCGGTTTTGACACCGACAGGCCCCGTCAGCGCTTTGGAGCCCATGTCTGCCTTGATCTTCTTCAAGACCGGCACCGCCCTGGGGTCGGTGAGCTTATCATGAGACCACTGAGGCTGCTTCTCTAGTCGCTCCATCGGCAGCTCCAGCCGAGCATGATGGCTCTGGGCGTCTAGGTAGATCCACTTATGCCAGAAGTCATCCACCTTCTTCGCTGCCTTCATGAGCTCGTTGTTGTCATGGAGCACGACGAAGGAGACGCATCCGGAGAGCTCATTGGAGCTGTGCGTCCGAAGGGAGAAGAAACGGCGGAACAACGCGACAGAGGGCTTCACCCCCACAAAGGCCTTGCAATAGAAAGCAAAGACCGACAGGAGGAGGATGGAGTTGGGTTGAAGATGAAGTGTGTGGATCTGGTAATGGTCAAGGATGGCGAAAAAGAACCTGGAGAAAGGCGGGACGAGCCCCGTGAAGAGGCTGTGGAGGAAGAAAGGGAAGAACGCGCCCATCAAGGCTCCCTGCTTGGCGGAGCCGACCCGGATCTCGGTCGCTCAGCTCTCGTTCTCCGGGCCCGTGCAACTTTGGTGATGGTCGACGGGCTGAGGGCCGCATCGACAACAGGAGCAGCGGCCACAGCCGCGCTAGCAGACTTCACCTTATTCCCCATCCGCCAGGAGCTTGAGAGAGGGGAGTTGGTGGATCTGAAGGCACCCTCGGCAGGAGATGGATGAAATCTAGAGCAAGACAAAGGGAAGGCAATGAAAGATCGGCTGTGGCAGTTGGCCTATTTGTCAGGGCGCGCCAGCTGCCGAGGCCACGTGGAGAAGAGAAGATGCCCACTGTGGCACCCCGGCTCAGAGCAACTGGTTTACCTTGCATTGCCAACCTAGAGGTCATGTCTTCTGGCAATACACAACATCTTGGTACAGAAAATAACGGCTTTATTGAAACTAGCGGAAGCATAGTGCGATATTACATCAAGTAGCAAGGCCAAGCGGCACACTCGGTGCGGCTGAACAATATGTACATTATTTAGTGAACATAGAGGGGCCTCGAGCACGACATCTACACAGCAGCGGAACAACGACGTAGCGGGACTCCACAACACAGGGACACCGATGTGGACACGATCTAGACTTGGCGGCACTCCAGTCCAGTTAGACTTTCCTGAAGTCTGGCATAACACGCCAGGTAAGTACATTGGATGTACTTGCAAGCTCACAACGAGCATAAACATAATTAAAAACAATATCATGACATTTAATCAAGTTAAATGCAAACAACAACATGCTTCTCATGCCATGCATCCAAGCTTGTGCACCGAGTCTCTTGGACTCACTTACAAACGGATTGCCTCGCAACCAAACGGTAACCATAACGGATCACAAAAGGAACCATTCTCGGTTCAATGGGTTACCTTGTAACCAAGCGGTGATCACTCAGGATCACAAACGATACCACAACAGTTAGTCTCACTGACATCATCATGATTCAACCAGTGCAATGCAAATAACATAGTGTGCATGATTTCTTTGTAAAATTTGATCCATGGTGTGACTTACTTACAAACTGGGCCCTTATCCACAGGCGCGGATATCGATAGATTTAATACACTCTGCAGAGGTAGCGCACTTTACCCACACCACAGAACCCATGGCCTCGCACTCCCATTCGGGTGGACCAACGACATTCCGACAGAACTCTCCCATTGCCATGACACTCCTTCGGCCACTCCGACCAACTCCCCACTGGGCTAAGTCATGGGTGGCACCGTGCCTACCAAAGGCAAAACAACCACCGTCGTAGCAAATAAACGGTCCCAAACGGGGACAAGGTACCATAACAACAACGGGCACACAAGGTTATGTCTGCTTACCGGGCCGGGGTAGCGCACGCCCATAACCTTCCCTCGTTGGAGGCATGACAACGGGCCGACTAACGGCCTCCCCATACCAAGGCAAATGTGGTTGCACTTGTCAGCCCGATTCAATGGCACCATGACCCGATCAACTTTATGTTCAAGTTCAATTAACATCAGGTTTAACTTGAAATAAAATGCTTGAGTCACCATATGACATGCTCATGCAACCATATGACATGCATCTCATACTACTTGAGACTAACAGATCAACTCATCAAAAAGATCTACTTGCACAAATCATCACTAAACCTTGCTGAGTCTTTTTCACTGGTTATGTATACTCATCATTTTTAGTTTCTTATTTGCCATAAAAAAACTCATCATGCATAAGGGGAATAATACCAATGCTCATCATACCATAGTCATAAAAAGAACACATAGTCATCCTCTACAACTCACTTAGTTCAAGCACTAACTTCTGTAAACTAAGCATCTTGCTCATGACAAAATAACTAACATAAGTATTTTTCATTTAATAACTATATGCAAGAAATATCATATATTCAAGTTGGAAAATCATGGATATTGCAAACACACCATAAAAATCATGTTATGGCTTGCCTTAGTGCAGAGGAGCTTCGCACTCCTCCTGGATGTCTTCAAGACAAGCTTCTCCTTCTGAAAATAATTCAAATGACAAAAAGAAAATATCAAGAACACTTCTAAAAATTACCAGAAAATCTTGACAGTAGAGAAAAAACTCATCTTGGGTGTGCTTCTAGGATTTTCCAGTAAGAACACAATGCAAAAAGAATCAACTCATTTGGATTTGTAGATTAAAAGTTACGGCTAGTCAAAGTTCTGGTCAAAATTTGATTTAAATTTGAATAAAAGAAAAACCAGTGGGTGACGTCAAAGGCGTAAACTCGCGGGGCGCCACCACTTATACCACTTCGGGCGCGGCTGAGTGGCTGACAATGGGCCCCTCCTGTCAGTTCAGAGGGTGAGGGGGAGAGAAGCAGAGGCGGGCGGCGCGTTGGTGGTGCTTTCTCCGGTGAGGAGTGCCCGACGACAAGATTTGAGAGGATAGGAAGCTAGAGGAGATCATGGCGCACTTACCCGTACCCGTAACGTGGCTAGGGGTGGCCGGACGGGGTCAGAACAGAGCTCTCCAGCAGCGGCAGCGGGTGGAGCTCGTCGGAGTTGGTGATTCCGGTGAGGCAGGGCCGGTCCAGCAGCTCCAACAGCATCGGCACGCTCTAGTGCTTCACAAGAGACATGCCGGAGGAGTCAGTTGAGCTCGAGCGGCTCTGGAGAGGGTGGGGCAGGGGAAGGGGATCACCGACGAGCTTGGCGTCGGGGACGGCGGCCAGAGGCCTGCCCGGCCGGCCGCGGCTTCCTACGGCGGTGTGGTGGTGATGTGAGTGTGTTGGTGAGGAGAAATGAGCTCGGGAGGGCTCTACATATAGGCGAGGCTGAGGCGGGGATCGAGAGCTCGCCGGAGCTCTCTGGAGTGGCGCCCGGCGACGAATGGCGTCAGTGAGAGGGGGGAAGACGCCGAGGATCACGCGGGAACTATGGGCGAGCAGCGACGAGCATAGGTGCCAGGTACGCGATGAGCACAGGGGCACGGGCGCACTCTTGGCTTGGCCGTGTTGTGCCTGTGCTCGCTGCGGCGTCGGTGAGCGCCATGGCGGAGTTAAGGAGGTGAAGACGAAGATGGGGGCGTGGTTTGGCAAGGTGCGGCAGCCGGGGCAGCGAGCACGCGTGCCACAGAGACGCTGGCGCGTCACAGAGCGCGTCGGCCGCATGCCAACCTCTCTGGACGAACGTGGTCACTGCGTGAACTCTGGCATCAGGATGAGCTAAGCACAAACTCCATGTCTGGCGTGTTGTTCTTAGTGGTTTTGGTTGTTCTGTATGTTTTGGATGGGTCACAGGTGAGCTGTGCGAGTGGGTTTCTTCCTGGCAAGTTTCTGGACAGAAACTTGTGAGCTCTACTGGGAAAGATCTAGTAAGAATTAAGGGCTGTGCTTTGGGGATTAGCATTCTCTTAGGAAGGTAATGAAGCTCAGAAAATACCAGCCCCAAAAGATCAAGGAAAAATATACTTGTTGTGTAGTGTGGTCATTCTGTCCAGAACAGAAATGATTTTCTATAACAAATATATTCCAAAACGTTATGCAATATTTTTGCTCAGGGAGGTGCTCTAGTGTTCAAAGAATATTTGTGAATTTTCTTAGGATTTTAGGAGCAATAAAAATAGGGGTTGCTTTGGAGCATACTTCTCTGAAGTGATTTTGAGGGAAGAAAATGAATAAAATATTCCTTGGGTTATTTTTGGAGTTTTTCAGAGAAGGAAAGATGAGCTAGGGATGGATGGGTCACTTGGGTGAAAATCAAGTGTAGGCCCAAGTGTTCAAGTCCATATGAATTGATTCAAAACTCCAAATCCAAAGCAAATGCAAAAGGAAGTCCGGAAAAAGAGAGAAGGCAAATCCAGGCTGTCACAAACCTCCCCCACTTAGGATGAGTCTCGTCCTCAAGATTCGGTTACTTGGGAAAACAATTCTGTGTAGGTTGTTCTTAAAAACTCCTGTCTCCCAGGTTGCTTCTTCCTCAGTGTGATGCTCCCACTGGACCTTATAAAACTTGATCGCTTTCCTGCGTGTGACCCTTTCTGCCCCATCCAATATTCTGAACAGTCTCTCCTCATTGGTTAAATCCTTGGCTCGATTTCTGACATATCAGTCTTCTTCTCGGGTGGTGAAATACACCTTCTTAGCTGTGATACGTGGAACACGTTGTGTACTTCCGACAATTCTGTTGGCAATTCCAACTGATAAGCAACTATGCCAACTCGGGTTATGACTGGGAACGGACCAATATATCTTGGTGCCAATTTGCCTCGGGTCTGAAATCGCTTGATTCCCTTCATGGGTGTGACTCGGAGATACACGTGTTCTCCAGGCTCAAAACTGACTTGCCGGTGTTTGGCATCATAATAACTCTTCTGTCATGACTTAGCCAACTGCAGTCTATCTCGGATTTCCTTGACTTGTTTCTCTTCCTCCAATATTAAATCAGTTCCGAAGATACGGTTGTCTCCGGTTTGAGACCAGTTTAATGGAGTACGAAACTTACAGCCGTACAAAGCTTCAAATGGTGAAGCATGTCTTCAAGGATTTGATCTACCCGCTCAGTCTGACCGTCTGTCTATGGGTGATACGCTATGCTGTATTTGAGGGCGGTCCCCAAAGCTTGATGGAGTCGGGACTAGAATGCGGAGGTAAGGAGTGAACCTCGATCTGAAGTGATTGTTTTTGGCACTCCATGCAAACTGACAATCCGGGACACATATAATTGTGCAAGTTGATCAGCGCAAAATGTGGTGCGGATGGGAATAAAATGAGTCACTTTAGTCAGTGTGTCTACTATGACCCATACAGCATCATTGTCTCGGTGAGTCCTGGGTAGACCGGTGATAAAGTCCATGCAGACATCATCCCATTTCCATTGCGAGACGGGTAGAGGTTGGAGTAGTCCGGCGGGTTTCTGGTGTTTCGCCTTTACTTTGTTGCATATGTCAGAACCAGTGACAAAATATGCGATGTCCTTTTTCATTCCATCCCACCAAAATATCCACCGAAGGTCTTCATACATTTTAGTACCTCCAGGGTGTATCGAATATGAGGACTCGTGTGCTTCTGCCGAAATCTTCTTTCTCAGGTCTGCTTGCTCGGGTATGCATATCCGCCCTCGAAACCTGAGTGTACCCTGTGCGTCCTCAGAGAAATGCTGAGTCTTGCCTTCTCACAGACGTTTGAAATGTCCTTGTAGAATCTCGTCGTCAGCCTGGGCTATGCGAATCTCATCCTCGAGAGTAGGAGTTACTTCCAAAATATTTGCAAGGTCGGTGTTTATAATTACCAAGTTAAGCTAGGCAATCTCTTGTTGGAGTTCAGGGGCAAGGACTCCATCATGGCATTTAAACTGGCAAGCTTGCGACTGATTGCATCAGCAACTACGTTAGCTTTTCCCGGATGGTAATTTATTCCCAGATCATAGTCCTTGACCAACTCAAGCCATCTTCGTTGTCGAAGGTTTAAGTCTGGCTGAGTAAATATATATTTGAGACTCTTGTGGTCGGCGAGGGAGTCCTGGATTAGGGGGTCCTCGGACAGCCGGACTATGTACTTGTGCCGGACTGTTGGACTATGAAGATACAAGATTGAAGACTTCGTCCCGTGTCCGGGTGGGACTCTCCTTTGCGTGGAAGGCAAGCTTGGAAATTCGGATATGTAGATTTCCTTCTCTGTAACCGACTTTGTGTAACCCTAGCCCCCACCGGTGTCTATATAAACTGGAGGGTTTAGTCCGTAGGAAAAGAACAATAATAATCATAGGCTAGCTTCTAGGGTTTAGCCTCTACGATCTTGTGGTAGATCAACTCTTGTAATACTCATATCATCAAGATCAATCAAGCAGGAAGTAGGGTATTACCTCCATAGAGAGGGCCCGAACCTGGGTAAACATTGTGTCCCCGCCTCCTGTTACCATTAGCCTTAGACGCACAGTTCGGGACCCCCTACCCAAGATCCGCCGGTTTTGACATCAACATTGGTACTTTCATTGAGAGGTCCACTCTGTCGTCACGGTAAGCCTTGATGGCTCCTTCAATCATCCACAACGATGCGGTCCAGGGTGAGGTTTTCCTCCCCGGACAGATCTTCGTATTCGGCAGCTTCACACTGCGGGCCAACTCGCTTGGCCATCTGGAGCAGATCGATAGCTACGCCTCTGGACATCAGGTCAGGTTTGGAAGCCTGAACTACACTTCCAACATCCGCGGAGACTTGATGTTCAATGGATTCGAGCCCATGACAGGTGCGCTGTACTATCACGATGAGCATGATTTAGATCTGCCACCGGGCGGTGTTTAGGAGAATGCACCTGCAGCTGCCCCGGCCTTAGATCCGGAGCAGATCGTGCCATCCGGGGGCGGGTGGATAGACCTCGCCACGGAGGCCACACACTCATCGGCGATAGAGCTGAACACAGACTTTGCCTCCAATGAGGTCTGTGTCATCGGACCCTCGGACTCGTCTCCGGCCATAGGCTCCGAACCGCGTGTATCCGTGCCTACCGAATCTGATTGGGCACCGATCATGGAGTTTACCTCCCCGGATATATTTCAGCACTCCCCCTTGGGCAACGTGCTAAATTCATTAGAATCTCTCTCCCTGTCAGGAGACTCTTAGCCCAACTATGCCCGGCTTGAGTGGGAAGCAGACAACAGAGAAATTCGTTCCCCACCCACCACCCACTTAATAGCCACTGTCGACGACCTAACCGACATGCTCGATTTCGACTCCGAAGACATCGACGGTATGGACGACGATGCCGGAGAAGAACAGGAACCACCGCCCAAAGGGCGCTGGACAACTACCTCATCATACGATATATATATATTGTGGACACCCCCAAAGAAAGCAATGGTGATGAGGCAATGGAGGATAATTCCCTTGAGAAGCAATCTAAACGCCGGCGTCAGCGGCACCGCTCTAAGCCCCACCATAGCAAAAATAGCGATACCGACACAGGAGACAATAACACTCCGAATAATGCCGAAGACGAAAACAATCCCGCCCAGCCGAGCTTCGAGCAAGCTGGACGGGGGGATGGGCAAGCTAGCCCTGATGAACGGGTAATGGATGGAGAATCAGAGGACGACAATTACTTGCCCCTCTCCGAAGACGAGGTGAGCCTCGGCAACAAAGAATTTATCGTGCCTGAGTGTCGGTGTACTAAGGTAGGGGGTACCTCAGTACCCCAACTTGTGCACGGGCAGCTGCAGCTTCCCGCGGCTGGATCCACCTTATGCTTGCCGGAGATCATTCCCACTTCATACCAAGCCATTCAAGAACAAAGTGTACAAGACAGAAGCTCGAGACCCCGGCAAGAGGAGCTTGCCGGGAAGGCCGTTCCAGGCTCAAGATTACATCACTCATGCAAGCTCCCGGCGAGAGGAGCTCGCCGGGGAAACCAGAAGACTACATCACAGAAGATACGCCTCGGCGCTATACGCGTCCCGGCGAGGGCCCGGGAAGCGGCAAGTTACAAGCCCGACAAGCTCCCGGGCCCGGCAAGATCAGGATCCCGGCAAGGTACTTGTCGGGCGAACTACGAAGCGTGCCCCGCGCTCCAGCTCATCCGCCCACGCGTCGCCTTCAACTTTCTCCAGAGACGCGTGGCGGGTGGCTGTGCTGCATGAGGGGTGCGGTGGCACTCCACGGTGGTGGCTCCATCGCCGTGGCAAACGGAGACGCAAGGGCGGAGTTTTGGGGTCGACGGCGACGGGCATTTAATGCTCTTGTCCCCTCTCACAAAAGTAGGTAGAATCCACTTCGCTCAAGCAATCGAGTCGCATTGTTCCCAGACTGCTACAACTACCACCTCTTTTACGCTTTTTCCCTCTACCCTACGCTTGACACCGCCGGTGACCCTTGCCCTATAAAAGGAGGCCCATGCACAACGAGAGTGGGTTCGACTCATTTGCAACTCTCACGCCAGTACCGCCATCGTAGCTCTTCTAGCTCCCGGCACAATACAACACAAAGCAGCAAAGAGGGTTTACGCGACCATCGCGACCAAGCCGGGTAAAATCCTCGCAGATCGCCTCGATCCGCTCTCCGCGCAGCCTCCGCCTCGCATCAACTCACGGCGGGCCGCCCCGCCCCATAGGTGCCGCCCGCCATGACATCTTTGGCGCCCCGGTAGGGGGCGCCGAGGTTGTGCGGACCTGATCCGCGTTCGCGCGACCGCATTCTTCATCAACCTCTCCGGTTTAAATCACGACTTCATCGACAATTGCGCCATGGCCCCAAAACGAGGGCCTCAAGGGTTGCAGAACCGCTTATGCGTCTCACCCGCCGCTACGGGAGCCGCGGTCGGCGGAGGAGACGCTGTCGAAAGGGTGGACACCGCGAGGGCACTCAAGGCGCCACCGATCCAGGATCGGACGGATGACCGCGCCTCGGTCTCCGTGGATCCACGCCCATCCCAACAAGACGACGACCAAAGCAGCGCGTGCCATAAGACGTGGTACGCACGCCGGGCAAGAACATGCCGGGGCTCGCGGATGCTCCGGACCGCTGTCCATGCATGAGCAAAGCGAAGTGCCGAGGAGAACTTTGCTCCTCCTATCGCTACTAGGGGTCCGAGCATGTTACGTACCTCGCGCCGCCGCCCCGCCTCCCCTACGCCCGCAAGCGATCTCCTTGAGCGCTTATGTTTGTCGCCGAGGACGCGCCATCGAGCTCTAAGTCCGCGAGGACGGCTCGTGCTTATCCGACAAGCGCAGCCTCGAACGCTCTAAGCCCGCGGAGATAGCTCAGTGCTCGCTAAACTAACGCACCTCTCCGGGCGCTACGCTGCCGTTCGACACGCCATTGGGCTCCACCAGCGAGCGAAAAACGAGAAAAGAAAAGCTAAGTTGCTCGAGCTTTAAAGCAGAGCACTCTAATTCCATGTTTTTTTATGTTATATCCTCGCAAGATTCGCCCTTTGTACGCTAAACTCCGGCGCGGAGGAGCTCGCTCGGAAAGGTCGCACCTTACTTTGCTTCAACACGCCGCCGAGTTAAGAGTGAGTTGCACCAGCTTCGCTACTCGCTTCGCTTCGAGCCTGCTCGGCAAGTTAAGCTGCCGCGACCAGACGCTGCAAGGTTGCTTGCCGGAAGCAACACCAGCCAAGCGGGCTGCTGATGTTCCGCACTCAGCAAGCGTGTTAAGCACCGCAAGTTACCTAGAAGCGAGGGTGGAAGCACGCAGGATGTGGGCAGAGGGTATAACATGGCGAAGCCTGCCGTGGCGCCCTTCAGATGAGAAACTTGGGCGCGAGGAGCCGAAGTCGTGGTCCGCTTATGCATTTGTTTTGTTTCCGAGTCCGCCAACAAACGCAGGTGTGCTGCTGCACCTTTATCTTGCTTTCGAGCCTGCTCGAGCAAGTTGCTGCGTCAACTGGTCCGGACAAGGTTGTTTGCGGAAGCAACACCGGGCGGGCTGTCCAAGGCCGCAAGCGTGTTCGCCCCGGCAAGCTCCCCAAAAGCGTAGAGTACGAACATACGGGGGACAAGGCACGGCATCGTATTGCATAGTCAAGATTTATACATACATACATATGCATGGAACAGTTGCTTGTCTACCTCAGCTGTTTTCATGACTGAAATTGCAGCAACAAGGAGGGACCGAAAGATCACACCGGCGCCTGGGGCCCGGCAAGCCAGGGTCGCCGGGGGCTACGGGTGCCAGGGTTCCTCCTCGGCAAGCCAGCCTCGCTGGGGGCTGCGAGCGCCAAGCTTCGTCTCCGGCAAGACAGAGTTGCTGGGGGCTGCGATATCAGATAAGTTTTTCATCCCTCGTCATGCATCCTCTCATGGACCGGAGATGCGGGCTGCGTTTTGAACGAAAGCGTGTCTTGTAAAACCACAGACGTGGAGGAGCCGAAGTCGCGGTCCGTTATGCATTTGGTTTGTTTCCGAGTCCGCTCAACAAACACAAGTGTGCTGCTGCACCCTTATCTTGCTTCCGAGCCTGCTCAGCAAGTTAAGCGTCGCAACTGGCCCGGCAAGGTTGCTTGCCGGAAGCAACACCGCCGGCGGGCTGTCCCGCGCTCGGCAAGCGTGTTCGCCCCGGCAAGCTCCCCGATAGCGTAAGAACACACAAGGCACGCAGTCAAGTAAAAGACTCAGTCCGGCAAGCTTTCCCCTCTTTTCATTAAAAACATCCTAGCATAGTACAAGTCCATGGGGAATGAAAAACATGATAGAGAGGATTACAAGTTCTTAAATGCAGCTAATGCCCAAGGGCTTACAAATTAAAAAGATAAGGTGCCCGTGATCCCTCTCCTGTTTCTCTGTTCAGGAGTTCAGGAGGTAGGTCAAGGAGCCCCCGGCAAGATAAGCTTGCCGGGGAAGGAGGCCCCCGGCGAGAGGAGCTTGTCGGGGAAGGGCGAAAGGAGCGCCTAGGAGAGCGTGGCGGTGACGCCGCCGTGCCCCAGGAGCTGCGCAAGGTGACGGGCATGGGGAACGCATGCCCGGAGAGCCACGGGCGCCAGAAGACACCAAGAGAACACCCCGGGGGCCGGCCAGGAGCTTGGCGGAGACGAAGGCGTCGGAGGCAGAGCTTGAAGACGGGGTGGTGGGATGATCGCACGAGGGCACCTCGCCTCAGACTCGATTTAACGGCCTTGCCGCCCCTCCCCTCTTCCTCTTCCGCAGCCTCCTTCACCACCGCCAAGAAGACGGCCCTGGGAGTTCGAAGACCGGCGACCAGAAGATGAGGTCGCCGGTGGCGCTGAGGCAGCGGTGTCCGACGCCTAGTCGGGCCCGCCATCCCCTCGCCGCCGGCTGCCGCTCTCCTCCTCGCTACTCTCGCCGGGAGGAGCCTCACTATCCGAGGAGCTGTCCACACAGCAGCGCATCGGGTCCCATAGTCGCCAAGACCTTGACGGCGAGAAGGTCACCATCCATTAACTTGAAATGGAGGGTGAACCCCGCCATCAAGCTATGGATCCGGGCGAACGTCTTCCACCCTCGGTCGAAGAACATCACGCCGGGGGCTGGGGACACGACACTCACCCGAGTGCCGCTGATCCCGCAGCCCCTCATGCGCAGCTCCATCACGCCGGGTGGATCCGCCCCATAGCGCCCGCAAACGGGCCGGCAATCGGAGGCGATGACGAGGCGCCCGGCGGCTTGATGAAGAACTCCTGTGGGTCATCTCCGTGGACCGCACCGTGGTCGAGATGCCGGGAGACGGGAGGCACATCACCACGACCGCCTCTCCCCGACCGCCTCGCCACGCCCTCGCCTCGTCTCAAGCCACGCCTCCCCTCTCCTCTCGTGGCGGCCCGCCGCCACGGGAGCGGATGGGGAGTGGTCGCTGCCCAGACGCTGACCGCCGCCACCGCCGAAGAACCGGGTTCCCTCCTTCCATGGCGGCAAGAAGAACAAGATGAAGACGAAGATAGAAGAGGATGAGTGCGCCATTGTGCTCCCCTTCCGCCTCTTTAAAGGGGCGGCGGGGCTCAACCGCCCTTCCGACCAATCGTGAAGCGAGAAGGCCAGAGGAGCGGGCCGACTCACCTTCTCCGCCCGTGACGGCTCGGTCTCCCACTCCGCCGCCCACGACCCCGTGCATGAGGGCAGCGTGGCGGCGCGAGCCAGAGCGACGGTGAGGCGCCCGCCTGCACCACGATCACGGGGTGGATGCCTTAAAAGGCTGCATGCGCCGCCCACGCCTCCCACGACGCCGCAATCAACGCTGCCGTTCACGGAGAGGGGAGGCGGCGATGCAGCGCCCGTTCGCACGCCAGGCTTCTGTGTGCCTGCAGACTGCCTTGGGCCCGCCCAACAGCGCCGGCACTGTGTGGCCCAGCCCGGGCTCTGTCGGTGTACTAAGGTAGGGGGTACCTCAAGACTTAACTTGTGCACGGCAACATGCAGCTTCCAGCTGGATCCACCTTATGCTTGCCGGAGATCATTCCCACT
This sequence comes from Aegilops speltoides, assembly GCA_021437245.1. Classification (NCBI taxonomy): domain Eukaryota; kingdom Viridiplantae; phylum Streptophyta; class Magnoliopsida; order Poales; family Poaceae; genus Aegilops; species Aegilops speltoides. The sequence continues at coordinate 316,622,618 of CM038145.1, read as the reverse complement.
TCATACCAAGCCATTCAAGAACAAAGTGTACAAGATGAAGCTCGAGACCCCGGCAAGAGGAGCTTGCCGAAGGCCGCTCTGTGCTCAAGATTACATCACTCATGCAAGCTCCGGCGAGAGGAGCTCGCCGGGAAACCAAGACTACATCACGTAAGATACGCCTCGGCGCTTATACGCGTCCGGCGAGGGCCCGGAAGCGGCAAGTTACAAGCCCGACAAGCTCCGGGCCCGAAGATCAGATCCCGCAAGGTACTTGCCGGGCGAATCATGGCGTGTGTTCGCGCTTCAGCTCATCCGCCCACGCCGCCTTCAACTTTCTCCAGAGACGCGGCGGTGGTCAGGCTGCATGAGGGTGCGGTGGCACTCCACGGTGGCTCCATCGCCCGTGGCAAACGGAGACGCAAGGGCGGAGCTTTTGGGGTCGACGGCGACGGGCATTTAATGCTCTTGTCCCCTCTCACAAAAGTAGGTAGAATCCACTGTTCAATCAGAGTGCACCTGTTCCCTTGACCGCTACAACTACCACCTCTTTTACGCTTTACCCTCTACCCTCGCTGACACTGCCGGTGACCCCTTGCCCTATAAAAGGAGGCCCATGCACAACGAGAGGGGTTCGACTCATTTGCAACTCTCACGCCGGCAGCCGCCATCGTAGCTCTTCTAGCTCCCGGCACAATACAACACAAAGCAGCAGAGGGTTTTACGCGACCATCGCGACCAAGCCGGGTAAAATCCTCACAAGCATCGCCTCGATCGCTCTCCGCGCAGCCTCCGCCCTCGTCATCAACTCACGAGGCCGCCCCGCCCCATAGGTGCCGCCCGCCATGCGAATCGAGGATCCCGTTGAGCAGGAGCGCTTCATGCGCCGGCTTATAGCCACTGCAAAAAGCCTGAAGAAAAAGCAGCAACAGCTTCAAGCTGATCAAGATCTGCTAATTGATAGATGGACCGAGGTCTTGGCAGCCGAGGAATACGGACTCGAGCGCCCAGCAAAAAGTTACCCAAAGCGTAGGTTGTTACCTCAACTCGAGGAGGAGGCACTGGGAGTCTACACTACCAGCGCAGGATGCGGCTGACCGGCCACCTCGTGGCCGAGACAAAGCAGCGTATCAGCCCGAACACCAGCCCGCACCCCGTCGCCAAACAAACAAAAACACGAAGGCCCGGGGCTACACGCATGACCTACGAGACAAATTGGAAAACAAAGCAGGACGGTCAAGATCGATCTACGGATCACGGGGGCGCGCCCCAACGCGTGACGATGACCGCCATGCCAGATATACTAAATACAAATCCGGTTGGGCCGAATACAACACACCAGACTCATTTGAACTGCGTCGTGATGTAGCCCAACATAGAGGCGCCGAACACCCCCTATGCTTCACTGACGAAGTAATGGAGCATGAATTCCCAGAAGGGTTTAAGCCCGTGAATATCAAGCCCTACGATGGGACTACAGACCCTGCTGTATGGATAGAAGATTTCTTTCTCCACATTCACATGGCCCGGGGGGATGATCTACATGTCATAAAGTACCTCCCACTAAAACTCAAGGGACCAGCTCGGCATTGGCTGAATAGTTTCCCGGCAAACTCCATTGGAAGTTGGGAGAACCTGGAAGACGCATTCCTGGATAACTTCCAGGGCACTTATGTGCGACCACCAGATGCTGATGATTTAAGTCACATAACCCAACAGCCCGGAGAGTCAGCCAGGAAATTCTGGACTCGGTTCCTAACTAAAGAGAACCAAATTGTCGACTGTCCGGATGCCGAAGCCCTAGCGGCCTTTAAGCATAACATCCGTGACAAGTGGCTTGCCTGACACCTCGGCGAAGAGAAGCCGAAGTCCATGGCAGCCCTCACAACACTCATGACCCGCTTTTGTTCGGGCGAGGATAGCTAGTTGGCTCGTAGCAACAGCACAGCTAGCAATCCTGGTACATCAGAGGCCAGAGATAGCAACGGCAAGCCCTGACGCAACAAACATAAGCATCGCAATAATGGCGATAACGTCGAAGACACAACCGTCAATGCCGGATTCAGTGGCTCTAAGTCCGGTCAGTGGAAAAAGCCATTCAAAAAGAACAATCCGGGCCCGTCCAGTCTGGACCGCATACTCGATCGTCCATGCCAAATTCATGGCACCCCGGGAACACTAGCCAATCATACCAATAGAGAATGTTGGGTCTTCAAACAAGCCGGCAGGTCAGGTGCTGAAAACAAGGAGAAGGGGTCTCAAAGCGATGATGACGACGAGGAGCCCCGATCACCGAACACATGAGGGCAAAAGAAATTTCCCCCACAAATCAAAACTGTGAACATGATAAACGCCACCCACATTCCCAAGCTAGAACGGATGTGCACTCTTAGGGATGTCGACGTAACGGAGCCGGTCGCCCCACAATACAACCTATGGCCGATCACCTTTGACCGTACAGATCGTCTGGCCAATACCAATCAGGGCAATTCAGCTGCACTAGTCCTTGACCCAATAAATGACGGATTCCACCTCACACGAGTCCTTATGGATGGAGGCAGCAGTCTAAACCTGTTGTATTAGGACACAGTGCGCAAGATGGGCATTGATCTTTCGATGATCAAGCCCACTAAAACCACCTTTAAAGGTGTTATACCAGGTGTGGAGGCCCGTTGTACATGCTCCATCCCTCTGGAGGTAGTCTTCGGATCACCGAACAATTACTGTATCGAAGAGTTAATCTTCGACATCGTCCCTTTTCACAGTAACTATCATGCACTGCTCGGACGAACTGCGTTTGCTCGATTCAACGCAGTGCCACATTATGTCTACCTTAAGCTCAAGATGTCCGGTCCCGGTGGCGCCATAACAGTTAATGGCAAGGCCGAACACCCCCTCTATGCCAAAGAGTATACCGCCGCCTTAACAGTAGAAGCAACGAGTGGCATCTTTCAATCGAACCTTGAGTCGACAGCCAAGCTCCCGGACACCGTCAAAGGAGTCTAAACTACTTCGTGGCAGGATAGACCGGCTCGTCAGGTGCTCAAATAAACACTCCGGCAGTAAATGGAGGCAAAGCTAGGATAGGCCACACACCGTGGCTTAACCGCTCCATGGCACACAAACGTTTTTTTTCATTTTCTTTGCAGGTTTACTTTTGTGTAGGCCAGGACTTGCGACATGGAGACCAGACCCATGAACGGACAGGAAACAGCTCGAACGTGCAAGGGAATCCTTAGATATCCCCCTCAATGACCATCCGATTACACTCCGGATCCGCACACAGCCTCCTCCCGCCTGGTCTCAGCAGGTTCCGAAGTCGTATATCTTTTTATCACATTACCTATACTCGTACGCATCGACATGTTATTCAATCACAACATGTGGCTTTATATGACGCTTATCTACTGTTGTTTCTTATTGACACTCTTTGTCAAATGGCATCCGTACACCGCGACATGCCTTAATATGCCAGGGGCTTCATTGTACCCATAATACGGCAATAAAGTCCGAACACCTTCACGGTCGTTTGGCACCCCGAACTTATAGCATTATATGCATCAGCTCCGAATCATGTCTTGGGTCAATAGTTGGGTTTGCCCGGCTCCCATGTTTTGCTGCCTTATGTTCCGCTATGTCAGGTAAGGTGGCACAGGGAGAACTACTACGATTGTGTCCCGGTTCTTCCGAACGAGCGCCTCGGTAGAGAAAGCCGAAAACTGACTGTCATGATACGGCGAGAGCTGGTCAGCTATTCGAGAGGTTGTAAAATCTTTAAGGATTTCTTCTGCATTATGCGATAACTAATGCAGCGTGCGATGGATCGGCTTTTCTTCCGATCAAAAGCTTATAGAGCCCTCGTATGCGGTCTTCCAACACCGGGGCTGCACCTACCTTCCTTTTGTCAAACTCCTATGGCTAAGTGAGAGTGATAAAGCCTTATAGTCTGATTGCTTGGTTCGTTGCGCTGAACACCTCCTTCAAGGACCCAAAACTGGGATAAAGAGTGCTCAGGTTTATCCAGAACACCCTCGTACTTCCTACGTGGGGGCAGAAGCCGACGACTGGCCAACTCTTGGAATTAATATATAAAACGGCCGCGTAGGAGGAAAAACTTTCAAATAACAGGCAATAAATAATAGAAATGACCTTGTTTAACATTACAAAGGACAACATGACTGTATTCATGGAAATATAATGTCCTTGGTGCACTGCTCCGCCGCAAGGCGGGATCCTTTCAGGACACTATCATAATATAACTCAGGCTTGCGGTGCTCCTCCCCCTCCGGCGGTCCCTCGGTAATTAGCATTTCAGCATCCATCTTCGCCCAGTGCACCTTCGCGCGGGCGAAGGCCATTCGCACACCCTCCGTACAGACCGACCGCTTGATGACTTCAAGTCGAGGGCAGGCACTCACAAGCCTTTTTATGAGCCCGAAGTAACTGTTGGGAATCGGCTCGGCAGGCCATAGCCGGATAATTAAATCCTTCATGGCTAGTTCGGCCGCCTTATGCAGTTTGATTAGCTGCTTCAGTTGATCGGCAAAGGGCATTGGATATTTTGGCGCCAGATACTGCGACCAGAAGAGCTTCTCCATGGTGCTCCTTTCTTCTGCTCGGTAGAATTGGGCGGCATCAGATATACTGCGCGGCAGCTCCGCAAATACCCCTGGAGAAATCCGAATTCAAATTAGCAATGTGATTTTCTCCTCAAAAACTTGCTTTGCATAGAAAAAGCCTTACCCGCCGCGATCTTCCTCGCCTCCTGGATTTCCTGCAGGGTGCCTTCGGTTTCCCCCCAGGCATCGCGTGCGGCTTTATGAGCCTTGGTGAGTTCGGATTCTTTCTCCGTTAACCTCCGCTCCAAGGTCTCGCATTTCTTCACAGCCTCTTGGAGCTCTTGCTCAGCTTCAATAACCTTGGCCTCGTGCTTCTCACGAAGAGCTTGCTCTGCGGCTGCCTTTTTCTCGGCCTCGGACACAGCCTGCGTAAGAGCCTTGACTTCGGTCATCACCCCTAGAGCAAACCATGAACATATTTTTATCATGCTAAATTATTCATTTGCGCTGAACGTGAGCAAGGTTTTCTGCATACCTTGTTTATCCTCCAACTGCTTTTTCAATTGGCCAAGTTCTTCTTCGGCCCGCTCCAGACTCTGATTCAGTCCGGAGACTTCCGCAGTATGAGAGGCGGCAGTCGCTACAGATGCCTGCTTATAAGAAAGAGAGGGTAAGATGCCATAAAGTGAGTCTCCTGCGAACATATATTTGATCCTCTGTCCGGTTCTTTCTTTCCCCAAACAGTGCATCAGGACTACCTATACTATGACAATCTTCGAAACCTCACACGACATACCTCAAATCCCGTTATAAGGCTGATGCAGGCCTCATTCAGTCCACTCTCAGCGGAATGAATCTTCTCAATAACCGCACCCATAAGGGCACGGTGTTCTTCAACGATGGAGGCGCTCTTCAGCGCCGCCGATAAAGTATTCGGCACCTCCAGTTGGACAGAGGTTGCCTGTGGAATAGGTGCACCCCCTCCAGCCGAGGGAGGCTGCCTGCCTGACTCTAGAGCCGTATCGGCAGGGGCGGAGCTAGGCTAATGCAAGGGTATGCAACGCATACCCAATCTTTTTTGCAAAAAGTTTTCAGTATATAAGCTCCTATATGCCTTTATATCACATATGGCGATCTTTTTGTACGTACAAAGGAGAGAAACGAAGAAGAGAACAATTCCAGCGCCACTTTGGCCAATATTGGGCTGTTACGTTGCTAGTTAGCACTACTGGGCCTTATCATTGAGGCTTAATTTTGTGGCTGGCCGATTGACGAAGCTGAGACAACTCGATCTGGAACGTGTCGCCTCGATCCTTTGATTCAACCACCGGTTCACTATGTTGCGCCTCCTCCGCCGCCTCTAACACACATTGTCGCGCCGCATGCCCGCATCCACCATCGGCAGCGTCGCCGATCTGCCATCTTGGATCTAGCAGATCGATCTCCTCGTGCCTGTTCGCTGCTTCGCCTCCAATTGAGAAACGGCGGCAGCACCGGCGCACACACACATGAGGCACCAATTCCTGTGAGTGTCTTCTTCGAGTCGGTGAGTGTTCAATCTCGATTTCTCCGATTTGTAAGTTAAGACGAGATGATTATTTTCACTCCCTAATTTTGTTTTGATTGACCTCTTGTAATATCCAGTCAATTTTGAGTGTGGTTTGCATTGGCTTGCTAGAAAACTTGTGAAGCAGTACAGGAAAAACAAGGTGAATCTCATGCATATAAATTTCTGAATTATGAATATTTGAATTTGTGAGACTGCCCACCATGCCAGTATGCCGCCATCACTATCTAACATGTTTTTTTTGTTATTATTATTAACTTCTTTATTTCTTACAATGTCATCTAACATGTATTTTTGTTATTATTATTAACTTTTTTATTTCTTACAATGTCGTGAAGCAAAAATTTTTTACCACGCATACCCATGTCGTAAATCCTGACTCCGCCATTGCATATCGGTCTCCAGAATTGTGTCCAACTGGGGGCCAAATTCGAGATAGCCCCCGCCATCGACATCCATGGGAGCCTTTTCTCCCGTGTATCCAGCCCCTAAAGTTTGACCTCCTAGCGTCGCCTTGACGATCTTTCCCCCCCTCCTTGGCCTGGGTCCCACTGTGACGATACCTCAGTGTCGTTCACGTGTTTTGGGGAAGGGAAGTTCGGGGGTGTCCCGCTGTCCATAGCATCCGAGCCCAGTAAATCCTACGATGAGGATTGTTCGGTGCGGGACCTCGCCGGACTGCAAAAAAGTATGGCTCAATGATTAAAATGTCATGCCATAGTGAGTCTGGATGCGCAAATGTGTTCGGATTTTATACTCACGAGTTCACCAGGGGCTGGGCCCTGGGATCCCACTCCGGGCTGCTGTCGGTAGGTGCAGTGGACTCCTCCAGAAGGGGAGTTTTCCCCTTCTTAGGCGACTCGGCCTCCAAGGATATGGAGGCCGTCCTTTTCTTTCTTCCCCTCACTGGGGATTGGTCTTCCTCCTCTTCCTCGTCCTCTCTGGAGGAAGAGCGGGCATCAGAGTCTTCGGATATTGTGTCCGAAGTGCCATGGTGACGAAGGCCGCCCCTGGTATTTTTGGCCTCCTTCTCGGCCTTCTTGTTCGGCGCCTTGTAAGGCGCCGACCAGATCTTCGCCGGCGGGCCGGTCGATTCTTCCGCAAGGGGCGAATAAAGAGATCCGCCCGCCTTCTTCGTCAAGCCCTAGGAGAGTTGTGGAAAACACATTAAGCATTTCCCTTGGGTTATGCGAATAAAACGTATGACTTGCCAACATACAATGACTTTCCGAACTTGCAGGGCAGGACAGTTGGTACCCGCGGTCCTCGGCTGAGTCCAGCCACGATTTGCCGGACTTAAAAAGCACCTTCCAGATGTCTTTGTGCAAACAGCCGAAGAGCTCTAGCAGGGTCTGGTGCTTGGCCGGGTCGAATTCCCACAAATTGCAGGCCCTGTGTTGACAAGGAAGAATCTGGTGAACTAACATCACCTGGACTACATTGACAAGTTTGATATTCTTGTCTTCCATATCCTTGACACGTGTCTGGAGCACCGACAATTCGTCGAGCGAAGACCAGTTCAGGCCCTTCTTGGGCCAGGACATAAGCCGCAGGGGATCTCCGGATCGGAATTCGGGAGCTACGGCCCATTTTGGGCCGCGCAGCTCGGTGACATAGAACCACTGTTGTTGCCACCCTTTGATGGAATCATTGAAAGTACCTGATGGCCATGTGATGTTGGGCATCTTGCTCACCATGGCACCTCCGCACTCAGCATGCTCGCCGCTCACTAACTTGGGCTTCACATTAAAGATCTTCAGCCATAAGCCGAAGTGTTGCGAGATGCGGAGAAAGGCCTCGCACACGATGATGAAGGTCGAGATGTTGAGGAAGGAATTGGGGGATATATCATGAAAATCGATCCCGTTGTAATACATGATGTCGCGAAAGAATGGGTGGAGGGGAAACCCTAGCACACGGACGAGGTGGGGGGGAATACGACCCTCTCGTGGGGTTCCGGAGTAGGGACAATCTGTCTCGCCGTCAGGAGACAATGGCTGATTTTCTTGGCAAGATACCCGGCCTCCCGAGCTTTTTGATATCCTTCTCCCGGACGGTAGAGGCCATCCACTTGCCTCCCGCTCCGGATCCGTACATTTTCGGAGGGCCTTTGTGGGCGGAGAGGACAAACACTTGGGTGCTGGAGCTCAAGCGAGAGAGAATGGGTAAGCAGAGAAAGAAGAAGGCGTGGGTGAAAAAGGGGAGTCCTTATCTCCTTATAAAGGCCGCAGGGATCCTGCGCCTCCCCACTTGCCCGGTAAACTCGCTTATTCCCCAAGCGTCGCGTTGATGGTGCGGTTGGGTTACCCACACCCATATTGATGAGGGTCCCGAGATAAGGGGACATGAACTCCGCTTCAACAAGACATTCCAATAAAACCGCCTTGCAATATGTGCAATAGCAGGTTGAGAAAAACGGTTCGCATAATGACCGGGCCGCGGCGTGATGTCACGCTATGAAAAGTTGTCAGCATATTAGATTTGTGGAATATTGTGCTCTCTACGGTGGTACGTGGAATTTTTTTTGTAGAGCCGGACATGATTCATGTGTTCAAAATCTACCTTGGTGTATTCGGAGAAGAAACCCGCCTTGCAATGTCGAAGACAATCTGCGCGTCGGACTCATCATCATTGAAGCCTGGTTCAGGGGCTACTGAGGGAGTCCTGGATTAGGGGGTCCTCGGACAGCCAGACTATGTACTTGTGCTGGACTGTTGTACTATGAAGGTTCAATATTGAAGACTTCGTCCCGTGTTCGGGTGGGACTCTCCTTTGCGTGGAAGGCAAGCTTGGAAATTCGGATATGTAGATTTCCTTCTCTGTAACCAACTTTGTGTAACCCTAGCCCCCGCCGGTGTCTATATAAACCGAAGGGTTTAGTCTGTAGGACAAGAACAATCATAATCATAGGCTAGCTTCTAGGGTTTAGCCTCTACGATCTCGTGGTAGATCAACTCTTGTAATACTCATATCATCAAGATCAATCAAGCAGGAAGTAGGGTATTACCTCCATAGAGAGGGCCCGAACCTGGGTAAACATTGTGTCCCCCGCCTCCTGTTACCATTAGCCTTAGACACACAGTTCGGGACCCCCTACCCGAGATCCATCGGTTTTGACACCAACAGTCGGTAAATATTTGACATCTTTCTCCAATGAGGTAATCTCTCCAAATCTTTAGAGAGTGCACAACCGCGGCCAGTTTCAAATCATGGGTAGGGTAATTTCCTTCGTGGGGTCATAGCTGGCGAGATGTGTAGGCTACCACCTTGCCATCTTGCATGAGTACGCACCCAATACCTTTTCTGGAGGCGTCACAATACACATCAAAGTTGCGGTAAATGTCTGGGAGAGTCAGTACTAGTGCTGATGTTAATCTGGTTTTTAGCTCGTTAAAGCTCTTCTCACAGTCCTCAGTCCATTCAAACTTCTTATCTTTCTTGAGGAGCTCTGTCATTGGCTTGGCAATCTTGGAAAATCCTTTGATGAACCGGTGGTAATATCCGGCTAATCCAATAAAACTCCGAATTTGGATACCTTCGTGGGTGCTGCCCAATCAAGCACATCTTTTACTTTGTTGGGATCCACTGTGATGCCTTATGCTGATAGAACATGTCCCGGAAATCCGACTTGTTTGAGCCAAAACTCACAGCTGCTAAATTTTGCATATAGCTGATGGTCACGGAGTCTCTGTAAGACTGCTCGGAGGTGTTCCTTATGCTCTTCGTCACTTTTAGAGTATATGAGAATGTCATCGATGAAAACCACCACAAACTTATCCAAGAATGCCGTGAACACCTTATTCATCATATGCATGAAAAAGGCTGGGGCATTTGTGAGACCGAAAGACATCACCGTATAGTCATAGAGACCGTGGCAGGTAGTGAATGCGGTCTTAGGAATGTCTTCCTTCTTGATCTCGAGCTGATGGTATCTGGTCCTTAAATCAATCTTGGAAAATACTTTTGCCCCACTGAGTTGATCGAACAAATCATCAATCCTTGGTAGCGGGTATTTGTTCTTGATGGTGACATCGTTCAACCGACGGTAATCCATGCACATTCTGAGACTGTCATCTTTCTTATCCACAAATATTGCGGGTGATCCCCATGGTGACGAACTTGGGCGGATATATCCTTTCTGCAGCATCTCATCCATCTGTTTCTTTAATTCCACAAGTTTGGACGAAGGCATTCGATGATACTTTTTGTACAATGGTGCGTTTCCAGGCACAAGATCAATTGCAAACTCAAGCTCTCTGTCTGGAGGCATTCCGGGTAATTCCTCGGGGAATACATCGAGAAATTCACTGACCACGGGAATCAGATTCGATTCTTCAGCTACAGCTGTGAAGACCAGTTCTCTTTTGGGTATACTTTTGCGGGCATAGAGTTTATGCATCGCCCGTCCTGATTTGTCAAGGTGACTTCTCGGGTCGCACAATCGATGCATACTTTATATTGGGTCAACCAGTTCATTCCCAAAATAACATCCAACTTGGCAGACTCGATGACAATCAAAGCAGTTGGAAAACGGACTCCTTTGATATCAATTTCCAAATTTTTACAGACCAGATTGCTTTTGAGTACGGATCCCGGGGATTGATCCATCATACTTTTTCCCAAAAGCGAGCAAGGAAATTTGTTTCGGGCAACGAAACTCTGAGAAACAAAAGAGTGGGAAGCCCCAGAGTCAAATAAAATTATTGCGGGTATGTCACTAACACGGAACATACCAATGAAGACTTTGGGGTTTTCCTAGGCTTCGTCTGCGGAGAGGTGATGAACTTGCCCTTGGACAATCTTCTAGGCAGGATATGGCCCCATGTGGTTGACTTGCGGCCGGAACGGGGTATTTGACTTCTTGGGACACTGTCTGGCATAATGTCCGGTTTGTCCATTATTAAATCAAGAGTTGTTGCGCTGACAATCCTCGCGCACTGGACTGGTCACGACATTCTTGACTTGGGTAGTGGTCTTGTTCACATTCGGCTGACAATTTGGTTTGTACTCCACTTGAGTCTGCTGCTAGGTACGGGCCTTCTGCACGGGCTGTCTGTCATTCTTTGGCTCAAATTTATGCTTGTGGTCATGTAGCGACCCGACCCAAATGGATCGAAGTCTCTGTGCTTAAGTGTCATCCCTGGATCGGTATGCTGACACACACAATACTCGAGGATTTATAATAGAAGTAAATCACATGTATAAAATAACATAAATACTATTACCTCAAATAATATAGCGGAAGCAACAACAAAGTTGTGGAGTCCCAACAACACCAACGGCAAAGTTGAGTGTAGTCATCGCAACCCTAACGTATCACTTCCTCGTCGAATAATTCCTGCAACATGAGACATTGCAGCCATGTAGGTCAGTACATTGAATGTACTGGCAATTTCACACCGTAGAATAATAATGAAAATATCTATCTCTATATGCATATTTGGCTGGTGGAGGCTCTAAGTTTAATTTTGCATAAAGCTAATTTTTCCCTACGACAAAGGAATAAATTTTATTTGTACTATTAAATTTATGCCAATATTGAGAAGGTTCCTCCAACTCAATCCCAAAAATTCCCAAATTATGAATAACCCAATACATTAATTAAGTAGATGTCAGGACCCCGACTCAATGCCACATCGATCTAGCATGTAACACCTCATATCACTTTGCGGCCTCACGCACGGTATTCCCACGGGTGTCGCCTTACCTTTGCCGAGACCGCTTATGCTTTTGGCACACGATATGATAGTGTCGCTAGCATCAATATGATAAGGAGCCCGGCTGACATGGCTAGTCGTAAACCCAAAGTGGCACAAACTTACAGGACAGCATCCATGACCCAAAGATCGAACGTGTCGGTCATCACGAGTAAGTTCCGGCTGTAGCACTGGCTAGCAGACTCGTGAACTGGCAGAAGCGGCCAACAGACTCCGGTACTCAACGCGTGACATTTCCCGAAGGGACGTATACAGAACGAAGAAGGACACATGCCGCCAGCCTAAGTGTTCCGGAGCAAGAGCAAGCTACAATGGCTCAATGGAAACACTAGGAGACATTTCCCGGTAAGAGAGGCTACTAAAGATAAACAACTAGATAGTCAGATCCCACACATACCAAGCATTTCAATCACATACACACAATATGCTCGATATGTGCAAATACAACATGGCATCACAACATGACTCTACGACTCAAGTATTTATTCAATAGGCTCCGAGGAGCGAGATATTACAAACAGGGGTCTCATGACCCAACATTCAAAGCATACAAATCAAAGCACAAGCGGAAGCTAATATGTCCGAGTACGACATCTACAAATGAAAAGGCTTGAAGCCCGACTATCTACCAGATCTGCCGAGGGCACAAGATCGTAGCCGAGGTATCAAGCTAAACGTCAAGTCCACGTGGAACTACTAGCGAGACCAAGTCTCTCTCAAAAAACATAAAATAGGCAAACGTGAGTACAAATGTACCCAAAGAAGACTTACATCGTAACTAACTACATATGCAACATTATCAATAAAGGGATGGTGGAGGTTAACAGCAAGAAGCCAGCTTTGACTCGGTGGCTATCCTAAACTACGATCGCAAGTAACTCTTTTGAGGTGGCGCACGAGTCCACATATTCACCATATCAATACACCACTATGGATCCGCTCCGCCTCCATACGAGAACGCCATCCATAGCACTCACGCTTATCTTGCGTATTTTAGAGTATCCACTTTCACTTGTCTATGAACTGTTATAGGCAACCCGAAGTCCTTTACCGCAACACGGCTATTCAATAGATCATATTAACCTGCAGGGTGTACTTCTTCATACATGTTTCCACCACTTAGCGTGCAGACACGACATGTGCTCGGCAGACTTCAAGCGAAAGCCGACGTGGGTGTAGACCACGACCTACCTAGACACTCAAGTCTCTAGTCCAGTTTATCGCCTATTTGGGTTCCATCTATGAGGAGTTCCGGCCAAGTTTCGCTCACAGCCCCAAACGATGTGAACAGGTTCCGTGACACCAAACGGGCGCCGGTCTACTCCGCCACGTGCCTACCGCATCACAGCCCACCCCTACGGTCAGCGCAAGCACGGCCTCCAAAGATACTACAAACACTGAAACTACTTGCAACTCCCGGACAGAGGACAAGGGTGAATAAGAAGTCGAGCGGGGTCATATTTCAGGGCCCAATGCATGGTAGTAGCTGAATCATGGATCACAAACACATAACTCAGTTCCTAAGGACGGCTGCAATGAGACAACCCACCATGTACTCCTACATGGCCTCTCACCGCTACCTTTACCAAATCGTGTTCACACACTTAGCTCACACACAAGAGGGACATGTTCACACACCTCCGATTCATCCTCGATGAATCGGACCGACTCAACTCTAAGCAATGGCAGTGCATGACAAACAAGCATGTATGAGTAGGCACAACAGGGCTCAAACAATTCCTACTCATGCTAGTGGGTTTCATCTATTTACTGTGGAATGACAGGTCATGCAAAGGATAAAGGGGTTCAGCTACCGCAGCAAGTAACAAATGATTCGTTGTTGTCCTAATGCAATAAAAGAGAGCAGGAGCGAGAGTGGGATTTTATCGAATGAACAAGGGGTTTTGCTTGCCTGGCACTTCTGAAGATATTATAGTTCTTCATCGGTGTCATCGAACTCGTTGTCGGAACCACGTCTATCGAGAGGGGACAAACACCGGCAACTGAGAAAGAATGCAATCAATGCAATGCTACAATATGATGCATGATCATGACATGGCAATATGCTGTTGATTGAGCTAATGTAACTAGCAGCAAGTTAAATGAAGTTGGTTTGAATACATGATTCAAATTCAAACTCCATATATGATTATTTAAATGCCCTTTATTTGTTTTGTCCAAAACAGAGGACAAACATTGTTCAAACATGCATGAAAATGGTACAGATGGATAAATTGGATTTTTCTGATAATTTTTCATATATAAATTATTTCAATCTGAGCTACGGTTGAATTTCTATGAATTTTTGAAGTTTAAATCATTTTCTGGAATTTCCTGATTTATTTTAAAACCAGAAAATGATTAATTGCGTCAGCCTGACGTCAGTGTGACGTCAGCAGGTCAACTGGGCGCCTCCAGGTCAAACCTGACCAGTGGGGTCCACTGGTCAGTGACTAACTAACTAACCTAGTTTAATTAGCACTAACCTAGGTTAAACTAATTAAGTTTTAATCCTAAACTAGATTAATTAGCAGGCGGGGCCCGCAAGTCGATGGGAGAGAGGAAGAGTCAACCCGGCAAGTGGGGTCAACCCACGCCGGTCAAGGGTCAAAGCTCGCCGGCGTTTAGCCGCCGGGCGAGGCCGACGCGCGGCGCGGCACGGATTCGCCTCTGTGGCACCGCTTGGCGCTTGAGCACAGCCTACGGATGCGGACGCCGTCCGCATCCAACTGTGGTGGTGGCGCTGGCCGGAGTGGCCGAGTGGCGCCCGGCGACGAGCTTGGCGGGCGGCGGCTCGGTGCGAGTGGGGATGGGGCTGCGGTGCGCAAACGGGCGCGCGAGGTGCTCCGGAGGTTCTACGCGATGCGAGGAGCGTGTTGACGCGATGCGGGACCAAATGGTCACCGAGCATCACCGGCGACGAAAAGTGGCGGCGGCGCGTCCGGGTGAGTGCGGTGGTTGCTACTGAGCACGGCAGAGCTTAACGGAGAGGGGAGGATAGGCGAAGCTCACGGTGATCGCCGTGGAGTGGACGGCGAGCTCGGGACGACCGGAGCAGACGGGCGGCGAGGGGGATCTCGGCGGACCGAGGTTGAAGAAGACGGCGTGGCGGCGTTCGAGGGCGTCCGCGCCGTGAGTCGACGGGGAGGACGAGGGCGTCAAGGCGGAGGCCATGGACACGTCGGCGAGGCGAGGGAGAGGCGACGGCCGCGGTGGGGCTCGTCGGTGGCGACGGCTGCGTTCGGTGGTTGCGCGCGAGGGAGCCAGAGGAGGAGAGGGGCTCGGGGGGAGAGTGAGAGGGGTCCAGGGGGGTGCGTGGCGTCTCCGTGGCGCAGGTCAGGACGAGGGAGGCAAGCAGGAGGTGGCGGGAAGACGTGGCCGCGGTCGCTCGCGTGCGGGCACGCACCTGCTTCGGGGCGAGGGGAGGAAGACGACGGAGGGGCTGCGGTGGTGGGCTGGGCCAGTTGGCCAGGCCGCCAGCTGGGCCGGCCAGGTGGGCTGCCAGGTAGGTCCAGGTGAATTCTCTCTCTCTCTGTTTTTCTGTTTCTGTTTTCTATTTTTATGTAATTTCTGGGCTTTATTTAAAATACCAAAACGTTTTCAAAAATCCTGAAAATAATTGTCGGCTCTGTTTTGGAATATTCCCAACAGCCCTCACTTAAGTTCAAAATTAATTGAGCATTTAAAATATTATATAGCATTTAAATGCCCAATTGCAAATAGCATATGATTTAATTCAGTGGCCAAATATGTCATGGAAAAATGGGCAACACCTCTGGTTATGGTTCTAGCATTTTTCCAGAAATGATGAACATTTTTTTTAAAGCCATTTGGAAATCACTGAAAATATTTTAGTTGAACCTAGTGAATTCCTTTGATGCTAGGGTTTAGGCAATCCCCATTTCAAGTTTAATAAAATTTAAACATGATGCATGGATGATAAAGCAAAGACAAGCAAGGCCTGAACTGGGGATGTGACAGCTCACCCCCACTAAACAAGAATCTCGTCTCGAGATTCAAGACGTGAGGTAAGAAGACAAAAGGGAACACAAGCTAACACAACTTCACGATCCTGATGTCTTTCTCGAGGATGCTGATTCAGTGCTCCAATTGATCTTGACGTCTTGCTTTGAGAACTACATCCAACATGACGATGAGAAGAAGGGAAGGATCTTGGAGGAATCGATCTTCTTGAGGTTCGAGCAACTTAGGATCATCTCAAGGATCACAAGATCAACTCACGTAATGAGACGAGAAACATCTCTCGGAGCTGAGAGGCAAGACATGCCGCAGAAGGACGAAGACATAATTTGACGAGGTTTCGAGTAGCGAGGAACAATTACTATGATCCCATAACGGGCACCTTGGGAGAGGTGACTTGTAGAAATATCCTCTTAAGTGGCAAAAAGAATTACATTTGATTCAAAGATCATTGAAACTCTTTATACCAGCCTAAGGCAATTCATAGTCGATCAGTTGAAGGGGTCCGAAAGAATAGCATTCTCGGGCCAGGATGGATGATGTGGATTACCTTGTTGAAGACAACACAAGGGATGATTTTAGTAGCTAGGGAGAAGCTCAGCAGAGAGAGAGTGAATCTACTGTTGGAATGGTTATAGCATAACCGAGGGAATTGAGAGCAATCCCGGTTAGTAACTACGATTGCTCCTAATGCTTGTGCGTGCTCTCAAGAACTTGAGCATTTCCATAATCATCAAGGTTTTACCAACATCCGGTCAAGGGTGCTGACCACACAACATACTACCATGATGAACAGCGATGGACAATGCAGATGCAAAGGAAGATAACACTTTCTCAGATTTCACCTTGGCGAGACCAAGGAGACAAAATCTGGATGATCGACCGAGAGACATTTAGCACTCCGCTTCTAATGTTCTCCTTGATGTACCAGCGTAACCCATTCATAGATATGGTATGATATCTAGAACATCAAGTAAAAGGTCGGACTTCGGAAACACCAAAATCATAAGGCATAGCTAGGGAGTAAATCCTATGAAGTCCTTATGGGGAGGTGGCCAACTTCTTCAATCAAGATACTACAATAATAGGTCTTCCGGCTGGGTGTGTTGGCCACGACATCCATTTAACCGGGTTACAGAGAGACCAATAATATAATTCTTGGGAAATGTTCCAACCATCATATCTGCCTGAGATTCAGATCTGGTTGGTGTCAGAATAATCTAGACTCATCGAGTCTAGAAAGAAAAATGAAAGTTTGCAACACAAATCGACGAGATGACGTTGCGAGATTCTCGGGAAATGAACTATGATAGCAAGCTCCAAAACATGAGCTGGTTCTGCTACAAACCTGTGAACACGATGTCCAAGACAAGCATGACCACATAGTAGTCTTATAATAAAACACTAGCGAGTTCAGGTGGGGAACCATCGTCGAGGATAACGAAATCTTGTACAAATCCGTCTGGTACCTTCGGGACTAGCACTTAGAACTTGTTAACCTTGAACAAGTCAATCAGTGGCTTGGTGTGCTAGGAACACATATGGAGTGGAGGTAATTAATCTACCAAACCATAGAATACTTTGCACATGTGTGACTAACTTGGGATGATTCCAAGGAAACAACATTGACTTTATCGAATTCACGGCGGCAACTTACACCAAGTACCGTGAATTAGAGGAAGTCACTTCTTTCATCCGAACATATGCTTCATGAGCTAGCATGAAGAAATGCTTTCAAAAGTTTCCAACACTAACTTAATGTTCGATAAAATTATGGAGAAGACAAGGATGTTGTCGATGGGCTCAACAACAATTCATCCAGATTCCCATGGAGATGGAATTCCATAACTATGTGAACAAGGTGATAGTATTGGTCAGACCCAAAAGATGTAATGGTGTATACTCGAGGAAAATCCACGGGTAAGACAACATTACGAACATCGTTGGTTCTGATTTGATTTGAGAATAGCCCACACTCAAATCAAAGTTTTGGCAAGACAATAGCTCCAACAACTGGCCTCGAGGATCAATTGACGAAGATATCATCTTTCTTCAACACACGCACACAAAAAGATATCCCTAACATGAACTAAGTCAGACAAGCTTTTATCTTCCAACTCTCCAAGTTGTTGTTTAGCTTGACCAACTAGCTCAGGGGTATCCGATACAGATCCTTGGAGAGGGGTGGTTACAAGAAACCAACTTGATCACGAGCTCAACATAGCGGTCAGGTGACATCCTGGTGATACTTCCGAGAAGACATTCAGAAAATCACAAACCACCGGTATGTCACTAAGCTCGGGAACAATCTTGCTTTTCAGGGCAAGACGATATGATCAATAGAGCAAGGGTTTGACAAAATCCTAACTCATTGATCGGAGTGTGTACCGGAAATAAGGACTAGGTAGCACAATCATACTTAGGGTGACGATTCAATAATCAACACGCTAAGAATGAGGTTATCGTCCATTTAACTACCAAGCAACGGAGTTGCTAGCAGTATTGATTTCACACACCACAATTCACTTGTCGGCATTCCGGCTGCAACAACACGGAACCGAGGAATGAATAATGATGGCGAGAAGTATCACTACGTCAAGAATTCATAGGATGGTGTGCAATTCTCATGAAAATCGACATAAAGACAAGAATACTTGAGGTAGAACAGAATCAAAAGCTAGATTAGCAATTTGATCTGCAGAGTACAACTGCTTTGACCCAATCCTAGAAATGGATGAGGTACTGGAGTTTGTTTCTCCTAGTCATCCTGAATAGAATGACTTGACGGACCACAAGAACAATAGGCACCGATGAACGAATGCACACATACTCTTGACTATCAATTGATAGACGGGGGTCAGAATATAACTAAGAGAACCACTCAAAGGAACGTATAACTTTCTGAGTTGTGGATGCATAGATTAGTATGTCGAACCAAGTTCAACATGTTTCTTCCAGATAATCCATGCGGAAAGGTAGAACTGGCAGAGTCGCAATATAAAATGGAGAACTCATCAAGAGCACTCCTGTTGTGATCTTTTGATCCAACAAACTTCTGCCATAAGCGGTTCATAGTATTTGGAAGAAGGAAATACCACGGACCTCGAGGACTATCGCAAAGGTTACTAATATCCTAAAGGAACTAGCAAACACTATCAACACGAGGTAAGTAGGGTGGATCTCGGGTTCAAAACCCAGAAGTGGAATACCTACATACTATGTGGCATCACGGGATGCTTTCGAGAATGTTGGCCAGAATCATCACACTGGGACACAAATCATGGCTAAATTACTAGATGATCCCCTAAAACACCTAGGGTCATAATAATAATTCCAACATATATGTCGAGGCAATAGAATACCTCAACTCAGCAATTAGCGTGATTAACCTGGCCCAAAGGAACATCAAAACCAGAGGAGAATTTGCAAATGCATCAGACTATTTAGAAACCTGGGATGACTCGGACAGCATAACGGCTATAAATGCTCAAAAGTTTGGAGACATACTACAAAAATGGTGGCATAGCCACTCCGAAGCACAGTATCAAGGTTTCAAGATCAACAGTTATGAACATACGGAAGTAGTAAACTGGACTGAGATATTGAAACTAACAATTCTATAAGTCTATGGATTAGTAACACGTCATCCTAATAGATAGATGAGAAGGCCTAGTTCTTAATCCCCGTAGAAGAGAAGAGGTTGACTCAGATCAGAAGGCCATGAGGTACAAGGAGTAAAAAGAGCCTTATGTTCCATCCCACAATCAATTCCCCTACATATAACTAAAGCATTTCTAGACACAACTTCACCAGTTTGGCTTGGTAATCCTCACAGCAACAAAGCTCGATACCAAAGCTGTCAGACCCGACTCAATGCCACATCGATCTAGCATGTAACACCTCATATCACTTTGCGGCCTCACGCACGGTATTCCCACGGTGTCGCCTTACCTTTGCCCGAGACCGCTTATGCCTTTTGGCACACGATATGATAGTGTCGCTAGCATCAATATGATAAGGAGCCCGGCCGACATGGCTAGTCGTAAACCCAAAGTGGCACAAACTTACGAGGACAGCATCCATGACCCAAAGATCGAACGTGTCGGTCATCAATGAGTAAGTTCCGGCTGTAGCACTGGGCTAGCAGACTCGGTGAACCGGTCAGAAGCGGCTAACAGACTCCGGTACTCACGCGTGACATTTCCCGAAGGACGCATACGAGAACGAAGAAGGACACATGCCGCCAGCCTAAGTGTTCCGGAGCAGTAGCAAGCTACAATGGCTCAGTGGAAACACTAGGAGACATTTCCCGGTAAGAGAGGCTACTAAAGATAAACAACTAGATAGTCAGATCCCACACATACCAAGCATTTCAATCACATACACACAATATGCTCGATATGTGCAAATACAACATGGCATCACAACATGACTCTACGACTCAAGTATTTATTCAATAGGCTCCGAGGAGCGAGATATTACAAACAGGGGTCTCATGACCCAACATTCAGAGCATACAAATCAAAGCACAAGCGGAAGCTAATATGTCTGAGTACAGACATCTACAAATGAAAAAGGCTTGGAAGCCCGACTATCTACTGATCTGCCGAGGGCACAAGATCGTAGCTGAGGTATCAAGCTAAACGTCAAGTCCACGTGGAACTACTAGCGAGACTGAAGTCTCTCGCAAAACATAAAATAGGCAAACGTGAGTACAAATGTACCCAAAGAAGACTTACATCGTAACTAACTACATATGCAACATTATCAATAAAGGGATGGTGGAGGTTAACAATGACAAGCCAGCTTTGACTCGGTGGCTATCCTAAACTACATTGCAAGTAACTCTTTTGAGGTGGCGCACACGAGTCCACATATTCACCATATCAATACACCACTATGGATCCGCCTCCGTCTCCCTACGAGAACGCCATCCATAGCACTCACGCTTATCTTGCGTATTTTAGAGTATCCACTTTCACTTGTCTATGAACTGTTATAGGCAACCCAAGTCCTTTACGCGGACACGGCTATTCAATAGATCATATTAACCTGCAGGGTGTACTTCTTCATACATGTTTCACCACTTAGCGCCTGCACACGACATGTGCTCGGCAGACTTCAAGCGAAAAGCCAACGTGGGTGTAGACCACGACCTACCTAGACACTCAAGTCTCTAGTCCAGGTTTATCGCCTATTTGGGTTCCATCTATGAGGAGTTCGGCCAAGTTTCGCTCACAGCCCCAAACGATGTGAACAGGGTTCCGTGACACCAAACAGGCGCCGGTCTACCTCCACCCGTGCCTACCGCATCACAGCCCACCCCTACGGTCAGTGCACAAGACGGCCTCCAAAGATACTACAAACACCAAAACTACTTGCAACTCCCGGACAGAGGACAAGGGTGAATAAGAAGTCGAGCGGGTCATATTTCAGGCCCAATGCATGGTAGTAGCTGAATCATGGATCACAAACACGTAACTCAGTTCCTAAGGACGGCTGCAATGAGACAACCCACCATGTACTCCTACATGGCCTCTCACCGCTACCTTTACCAAATCGTGTTCACACACTTAGCTCACACACAAGAGGACATGTTCACACACCTCGATTCATCCTCGATGAATCGACCGACTCAACTCTAAGCGAGAGCAGTGCATGACAAACAAGCATGTATGAGTAGGCACAACAGGCTCAAACAATTCCTACTCATGCTAGTGGGTTTCATCTATTTACTGTGGAATGACAGGTCATGCAAAGGATAAAGGGGTTCAGCTACCGCAGCAAGTAACAAATGATTCGTTGTTGTCCTAATGCAATAAAAGAGAGCAGGAGCGAGAGAGTGGGATTTTATCGGAATGAACAAGGGGGTTTTGCTTGCCTGGCACTTCTGAAGATATTATAGTTCTTCATCGGTGTCATCGAACTCGTTGTCGGAACCACGTCTATCGAGAGGGGACAAACACCGGCAACTGAGAAAGAACGCAATCAATGCAATGCTACAATATGATGCATGATCATGACATGGCAATATGCTGTTGATTGAGCTAATGTAACTAGCAGCAAGTTAAATGAAGTTGGTTTGAATACATGATTCAAATTCAAACTCCATATATGATTATTTAAATGCCCTTTATTTGTTTTGTCCAAAACAGAGGACAAACATTGTTCAAACATGCATGAAAATGGTACAGATGGATAAATTGGATTTTTCTGATAATTTTTCATATATAAATTATTTCAATCTGAGCTACGGTTGAATTTCTATGAATTTTTGAAGTTTAAATCATTTTCTGGAATTTCCTGATTTATTTTAAAACCAGAAAATGATTAATTGCGTCAGCCTGACGTCAGTGTGACGTCAGCAGGTCAACTGGGCGCCTCGAGTCAAACCTGACCAGTGGGGTCCATCGTCGCTGACTAACTAACTAACCTAGTTTAATTAGCACTAACCTAGGTTAAACTAATTAAGTTTTAATCCTAAACTAGATTAATTAGCCGGGCGGGGCCCGCAAGTCAGTGGGAGAGAGGGAAGAGTCAATCCGGGCAGTGGGGTCAACCCACGCCGGTCAAGGGTCAAAGCCTGCCGGCGTTTAGCCGCCGGGCGAGGCGACGCGCGCGGCACGGATTCGCCTCTGAGGCACCGTTTGGCCTTGGCTACGCCACGGATGCGGGCGCCGTCCGCATCCAACCAGGGTGGTGGCGCGGCCGGGGAGTGGCCGGAGTGGCGCCGGCGACGAGCTTGGCGGCGGCCGAAGCTCGGGTGCAGGTGGGGATGGGGCTGCGGTGCGCAAACGGGCGCGGCGAGGTGCCCCGGAGGTTCTACGCGATGCGGGGAGCGTGTTGACGCGATGCCCGGGACCAAATGGTCACCGGAGCATCACCGGCGACGAGTGCGGGCGACGGCGCGTCCGGGTGAGTGCGGTGTGGTTGCTACAGAGCACGGCAGAGCGAACGGAGAGGGGGAGGATAGGCAGAAGCTCACGGTGATCGTCGTGGAGTGG
Organism: Aegilops speltoides; assembly: GCA_021437245.1. Taxonomy (NCBI): domain Eukaryota; kingdom Viridiplantae; phylum Streptophyta; class Magnoliopsida; order Poales; family Poaceae; genus Aegilops; species Aegilops speltoides. The sequence goes on along the minus strand of CM038145.1, from coordinate 316,599,811 downwards.
ACGGCGAGCTCGGGGGATGACCAGAGCAGACGGGGCGGCGAGGGGGATCTCGGCGGACCGAGGTTGAAGAAGACGGCGTGGCCGGCGTTCGAGGGCGTCCGGCGTCGGGTGAGTCGACGGGGAGGACGAGGGCGTCAAGGCGGAGGCCATGGACACGTCGGCGAGGCGAGGGAGAGGCGACGGCCGCGGTGGGGCTCGTCGGTGGCGACGGCTGCGTTCGGTGGTTGCGCGCGAGGGAGCCAGAGGAGGAGAGGGGCTCGGGGGGAGAGTGAGAGGGGTCCAGGGGGGGTGCGTGGCGTCTCCGTGGCGCAGTCGAGACGAGGGAGGCAAGCAGGAGGTGGCGGGAAGACGTGGCATGGCCGCTCAAGTCGGGCACGCACTGCCGGGCGAGGGAGGAAGACGACGGAGGGGCTGCGGTGGTGGGCTGGGCAGTTAGCGAGCCGCCACCGGGCCGCCAGTGGGCTGCCGTAGGTCCAGTGAATTCTCTCTCTTTTTTTGCATTTACTTTTCTTATTTTATGTAATTTCGGGCTTTATTTAAAATACCAAAACGTTTTCAAAAATCCTGAAAATAATTGTGGGCTCTGTTTTGGAATATTCCCAACAGCCCTCACTTAAGTTCAAAATTAATTGAGCATTTAAAATATTATATAGCATTTAAATGCCCAATTGCAAATAGCATATGATTTAATTCAGTGGCCAAATATGTCATGGAAAAATGGGCAACACCTCTGGTTATGGTTCTAGCATTTTTCCAGAAATGATGAACATTTTTTTAAAGCCATTTGGAAATCACTGAAAATATTTTAGTTGAACCTAGTGAATTCCTTTGATGCTAGGGTTTAGGCAATCCCCATTTCAAGTTTAATAAAATTTAAACATGATGCATGGATGATAAAGCAAAGACAAGCAAGGCCTGAACTGGGGATGTGACAGTAGAGTGATGAGATCAACAAATATTCCACTTCTAGATACTCAAAGTTGTCCATAATCGGGGACACGGTAATCATGATTAGTTTGTACACTCTGCAGATGTTGCGCACTTTTCCCCACAAGACTCGACCGCATCCATGATCAGAAGATCGAGACATAGTCTTTCTAAAGCATTAACTCTCTACTCTGGGTAGACCGGTACACATACTTTCCCCTACATCTGCTAGTTCACCTCTTCAAGAGCTCACACAACTTACTCAACTATGCCAGAGCCCATAATGGCTTGTGGCTACACACGGAAGTTTCTAGGCATGAAATATCATATGATCTCTTTGAGCCTGTGTGGCATTCCGTAGGGTAATCACACGGGTAATCCGGGATTCCCTTGGGCAAGCACTGGTTTCTCCAGGTGCCTGGGCAAGCCACTGGTTTCTTCAGGGTGCCCCAACCATTCCATCCAGATGTGTGTTAATGTTGCCACATTATGTTGTCCCAAAATTATTATCTCTCGCAACTTTCATGAATCTCACATACCATGTAACGCCCTCGATGCGGCTATATCTCCCACGTGTCGAAGCACGACTTAGAGGCATAACCGCATTGAAAGCAATGTCGCAAGTGAGGTAATCTTCACACAACCCATGTAATACATAAGGGAAAGAGATACATAGTTGGCTTACAATCGCCACTTCACACATTTACATGAATAAAGCATTACATCATCCAGATACAATCAAGGTCCGACTACGGAACCAAAATAAAAGAAGAACCCCAAATGCGACAAAGGTCCCCGATCGACCCCAACTGGGCTCCACTTCGATCAACTAGAACGAAACAACACAAAGGGCAAGATCTTCAACTAGCTCCTCCTTGAGCTTGGTTGCGCCACCGCCGGTAACATAGGCACCGCAAACTGGTTTTGAAGTATCCGTGAGCCACGAGGACTCAAAGAATCCCATTACCATGGGTATCAAGACTAGCAAAGCTTAATGGGAAAGGAAGGGGTAAAGTGGTGAGGTTGCAGCAGCGGCTAAGCATGATATGGTGGCTAACATACGCAAAGAAGAGCGAGAAGAGAACAAGCGGAACGGTCGAGAAGCTAGCAATGATCAAGAGGTGATCCTGAACACCTACTTACGTCAAACATAACACAGAAACCGTGTTCACTTCCGGACTCACGAGAAGAGACCATCACGGCTACACACTCGGTTGATGCGTTTTAATTCGGATCAAGTGTCAAGTTATCTACAACCGGACATTAACAAATTCCCATCTGCCACATAACCGCGGCACGGCTCTCGAAAGTCTATACCTGCAGGGTGTCCCAACTTAGCCCATGACAAGCTCTCGCGATCAACGAAGGAATAGACCTTCTCCCAGAAGACCCGATCAGTCTCGAATCCGGTTTACAAGACATTTCGACAATGGTAAAACAAGACCAGCAAAGCCGCCCGATGCGCCGACAATCCCGATAGGAGCTGCACATATCTCGTTCTCAGGGCAACACCGGATGAACACTACGTACGGCAACCGATGATACCCCAAGTTGCCTAGGGGCGGCACCGCAAGTGGCTCTGGTTTGGACCAACGCTTAGACAAGCACTGGCCCGGGGGGGCTATAATAAAGATGACCCTCAAGAGAGCGACTCCCAAGGGAAAATTAGGTGGTGGTGAGGCAAATGGTAAAAGTCAATGTTGGGCCTTGCTGGACAAGTTTTATTCAAAGCGAACTGTCAGGGGGGTCCCATAAATCACCCGACCGCGTTAGGAACGCAAAATCCGGGAACATAACACCGTATGACGGAAACTAGGGCGGCAAGAGTGGAACAAAACACCAGGCATAAGGCCGAGCCTTCCACCCTTTACCAAGTATATAGATGCATTAATAATATAAGAGATATTGTGATATCCCAACATAAACCCTGTCCACCATGGAGCAATCTTCAACTTCACCTGCAACTAGCAACGCTATAAGAGGGGCTGAGCAAAAGCGGTAACATAGCCAAACAACGGTTTGCATAGGAAAGGTGTCAAAGGTTAGAGGTTCATGGCAATATGGGATGGCTTGATAAACATGTAATAGGTAGCGCAGCATAGCGATAGAACGAAGCAACTAGCATAGCAATGATAGCAGTGAGATCCAGGGTAGCGGTCATCTTGCCTGAAATCCCGCTAGGAAGAAGAACGAGTCCATGAAGAAGATGAACGGATGAAGCCGAACCAACCGAAGGCGAACGAAACCTCACGATCGCAACGAAACAGGAACTAACAAGAAGAAGCACACAACAAAGTAAACACACCACCCATGAACATGACATGATGCACAACAAGCATGATGCATGACAAGGCTACGTGAATCTACTCATGGCAAGAGATGATGCAAACAAGAACAACACATCAAGGCAAGTTTAAACGAGGCCGGGAACAACATATAACAATTCCGGTAAGTCCTCATATGCAAATTTCGAAATTGGTCCAGAACTGAATAAACCTTATGTTCGAGTTGTTAAACAGCAAGTTAAGATGCACCAAGACGATCTACACGAAATTCTAGTCAAGTTACATATAAAGTTCATTAGATTCGGAGCTACGGCCTAGAAGATATGAGCAAAACAAGTTAAACATGGCATTGATGCAAAATGCACCCAAACATCAAGCAAACACACCAAAACAAGGATGCAACATGATAATATGGAACTACATGCAAAAACAAGCAAGTTTCATATAGAACACACTCAAAACGGAGCAACGGTGCAACACATACACTCCATACAAGTCATAGCAACAATCTGTCCATAACAGCAACTAGGCATATTGCAAGCATCAAAACAATAAGCTACAGCACCCCAACATAAGAACAAAAGGCATGGGCATGAAGTACACGTAAAGCATAACAAAACATGAACACTGAGCTATCTCCAGAAATCACTAGAACATGCTCCAAAACACATGGTAAGATTGCAATTAATAACAGCCAGACTTTAGCGAAATAACATCAAAGTTGCAATGTTTAGAGCTATCAAACAACATGTTACAGGAACTTATCATGGCAAACAAAGACATGGCATGAATCTACTAATTGCATAGATCAAAAGTCCCTTACTGACCAAGAGCCAAAAAGGCATAGAAAATATGATGGCACCCATGTAAACATGGCAAGTTATATTACAGATTTATACATGGCAGGAACAACAATAAGTAGGCATGTTCGTGAGCTTGAACCACTCACCACAGAGCAATACATGGCATGGCAAGGCAACCAACAGTAAGAAGGCATGTTTATGAAGCTAATCATGGCAAGAGCAAGTTCATAGGGTGCATGGATCACTAGGAAAACACATGGGAACTAGTGAACTTAATGTTAACAGGCTGACAGCAACATTTTCAAGCAACTTTAGAGCAAGATTACAACATGTTCCAGCAGGCTATAATTGCAACCAAGGGCATGAATGGATAGGGCAAGACATGTAGATCAAAACATGTTTATAGGACATCTCCAGATTATGCATAGAATGATTGGTAGAAGCATGTTAACATAGCAACAAAATATAACAGAATCTGTCAGAAAACAAAGAACAAAGAACTACCCTACTTAGCAAGCTTGATACACTCAGCACACAACTCACAAAAATACAAGGCATACACCCCTGGAAAGATGGCATGACATAGATCAACATTCATGTAGATCTCAACCTCATAGGATGCACACATCAATCATGGCAAAATGATAAAACGAGAAGTTATAACAGCCAAAGAGATTAACATCAACATGCACTCTTCCAACAGCATTTCGGGCATCAAGATGAGCTCAAATGAAAATGATGCAATGGAATGAAATGATCTACTCGTCGACACGAACAATTTGACATATTATACGCACGAAACGGACCTACGGATGCAGACATGTGATGCGATGAACATGGCATAATTATGTAAAAATCCTGGGGACTTAGTGGATTTTATACCTCCGGATCTGGGCACGGATTACGATGCGAGGCGGCTCGCCGGAGTTCACGCCGAGGAAGTCACCGGGGAGGTCGAGGACGGCGCGGGGAGGTGCTCCCGGACCGGATCCGGCCGGATCCGGCAGGCGGCGGGACGGGCGGCGACCGGCGGCAAGCCGACGGCCGGGCGGGCGAGGTGCGGCGGTTGCCGAGGCGCCGCAGCGCGGGCGCGCCGCCGGCGAGGCGGTCGGCCCACACGGCAGGGTCGGGGCGCGCGCGATCAAGGGCGGCGGAGGCGCGGGCGACGCCGGGCGGCGGAGGCGGCGGGTCCGGCGACCAAAGCGGGCAAGGCGAAGGGGCCGCCGCTGCCGAGGCGGGCCCGGCGGGCTGGCGGCGGGAGCGCCACGTGGCAGCTTCCGTTAGCTGGCGCGCGCGGACGCGACGTGTCCCGCGCGGCGGACGCGCGTCCGCGCGGAGAGGGAGGAGATCTAGGGTTTCGGGGGGGGTATCTACGAAAATGGAGGGGGAGGACTTATTTATAGGTAGAGGGAGCTAGGAGAGTCCAAATGAGGTGCGGTTTTCGACCACGCGATCGTGATCGAACGACCGAGAGCATGGAAGAGACTTAGATGGGTTTTGGGCCACTTTGGAGGGGGTGTTGGGCTGCAACAAAAGAGGCCTTTGCGGTTACCCGGTTAACCATTGGAGTATCAAACGACCTCCAAATGGCACGAAACTTGACAGGCGGTCTACCAGTGCTATACCAAGGCCGCTTGACAAACCTCGGGCCATTCCGAGAAAGTTTAACACCCGCTCACAACAGGAGAGAAGAAGGGGACGCCGGAGGACATAGGAGTGCCGGATTGCAAAACGGACAACGGGGAAAAGGCTCGGATGCATGAGACAAACACGTATGCAAAATGAAATGCACATGATGACATGATATGAAATGCATATGATGACATGGAAAAGTGCAACACGCAAGCACATGACATGGCAAGGACGGCGAATAACTGGCGGACACCTGGCGCATCAGATCCGGGGCGTTACAACACTCCACCACTACGAGAGGATCTCGTCCCGAGATCTAGGATGGTACCGGAGGGAAAACGGAAGAGGAAGAGAAGAGGTAAAACTAAGTTGCTTCTTTGACCAATGAGTGAAACCAAAGAACCTTGAGAGGTTGAACACATTGAAAGAAACAAAATAACGGAGATGACCAAGATTGCAAACAATGGTTGGCCAAGAGGAACAAGGAATATGATGAGAACCAAGAGGTTTAGTGATAAGATAGATATTGAAACCACTCCAGTTAAAACTAGATAGAGAAGGAATAAGATTGATATAATTTGGGCAGCACTCTGACTGAAAGAAGAAGGAAAACTTGATAAGATGAAAAGAACTTGAAGAGACGACACAACACTCTGGATAAATGGATAAGCAAGAAAAGAACACGATCCTAACAATTCGAGATGATGAGTGAAGAGAGCAACATCACAATGTCTTCGGAAGAAAGAATAGAAGATAGATCGTTGGGATAAAGGGACGGAGAAGAAAATGACAACTTTTGCCACAAGTGAACTTGGAAAGCATCCTTGCAAAGAAGAATCAAACGGAGTTGTTGGAAAATCAACAACGAGAAGCACAAGGTTGTTGTGGGCTGATGGAAAACATCTCGAGACTATGAGGTGACAACCGGCCACTAATGCAAACCATTGATTGGTTGAAATCAATGAAGATAAGAGAAACTTCTTTCACCAAGAGGATAATTGGAGAACTTGGGTCAATGATAAGCACCACAAATAGCAACAACCCTTAAGGAAAGGCTTTAAGTGAAATATGACACAAGATAACTCCAACGAAGAAGTTGATTGGTCGAAAAGATCTCTTGAACGAAGAGAAAATGATGGATTTAAAATACCTCATTCTTGACAACATATGAATCATGAAACATGATGGAAATTGTCAAGAGTGACATAACACCACTCAAAAGCTAAGGTAGAAAGAATTGCACTTTGGAATGCAAGATGAAGAATACTTGAGCCCCTCAAAACAAAACATGTGTTACGCACCATGTTTAATTTTTGAGTATAGCTTGGCGGGTCACAACTACGAGAGAAATCTTGAAGAACAATTCGAGATTGAAAGGAATCCTTGACGAACCATCATGTAAAGCCTCCATGAAGAAATCCGGTAATAAAAGGATGATAAAAAGAAAGAGAAGTTGAAAACACAAGGTGAAGCCTTGCCATGATTTAGGTGGAGCTTCGCGACGAGATAATTGAGAGAGCTTGGAACTCCGAAAAGAAAGATGAAGCCTCTAGAACCGAGAATGTGATATGATGACCAACTCCGGAAAGAAAGATGAATCACTTGTAATCAAGAATTTATTCATCATGAATAATCTCCGGAAGAAAAGAATTGAATCACCTCGCGGAAATAAGAATAAGATTTATTGTATGCTTATCCTTCATCAAATTAAATTGATGGCAAGCAATGAATTTTGCATACTACTTATTCTTCTTGAAAAAGGATTGAGAAGTGACATATCGCAAACTTGAGAAGGTCTTCATGAACCACCGCAGGATTTGGAAACAACGAATATTTGATATGATAACGAAGGAAGTGAAATCTTGAACGAACCACCGTAAGAATTCAAAATGAAAGTAGCAAAGGCACAATTCACCGGGAAGAATTGGAAAACAAATGAAGAAACTTGAGGGGATTTATATACACGAGAACGAAGAGATCACGAACTGATTAGAGGATATTTGAACGATTCACCGGTAAGATTTGGAGAACGATAGCTACACGCTGAGAATGAAGAATTATGACCTGATGGCCTTTGGAGGAAAGAAATGGAAACAACTCAAGAAATGCTCCGGATGGTAAGAAAAGAATTGTCACGATCAAAAGCAATTATGAGAGGATGGCATCAATCTAGAACCATGAAGCTTGAAGAGAATGGAGCAAGATTTAAGAGAAACTCTTCTTCGGTCTTCACATGTTGAGAATGAAGATGAGAACCACCATTAATTGTTGAGATACTCCGGGAGAACTAAAAGAGGAAAGGTTGAGCCAAAGATGAAAATAATTTGAAAACAATCTTGGAGAAGGCATGTGACTGATGGAATCCATTCTTATGTCACACTTGAAAAGCATTTAAGAATAACTCCGGAATAATTAGAAGAGTCAGGTAAGATCCTGGGAAAAGACCTGTGGGTTAGGGCCCACTCAAAAGAAACCACCGTTCAATGATTGATTGAAATAAAGATTGCACCGGTAGGATTAAATGGCTTGAATGAGATAACAACCTCGAAATATCTTGAAGGGATTGAGAATGGAAACACAAGTCTTGTGAGATATCTTCAGCACTCCAGAACAAATGAATAGGAAGTGAATGATTAAGAGGTGCATTGGTATGAGAAAGCATTAGAAACAAGGAAAGGAATATGATCAACACTGAAAGCTTGAATTGGATCCACCGGAGAAGAAACAATAATGAAGGATGATGAACTTGAAGCTCGTGAGCATCTTCACGAGGGATCACCGGATCAGAACATTGATTGAAAAGAGTGAAGTGACTTCACATGAATAAATGGATACTTGATTAAAATAAATGAGTCCTTGAAGAAAAAGGGTGGGAGGGCGGGAAAACAAAGACTAACTTGGAACAGATGAAATAAACACCGTTGAGAAAACTTAGAATTGATCTTGCGGATGGAGAGAATGATGGGATCATCTCGAAGAGAAGCGCACCGATTGGAAAAGAATTAACATGACAAGCTCAATGATCAAAAGGATTAGTATTCACATAGCAATATGAGAACACCGTTTAGGAAAGGTATGGATTCAACATTTGACTTCGAAGCAACTCGAATACCACAAATAAAACAAAACAAAGGATTTGGCTTGCAGAATAAGCCGGAACAGATACATATGATAGAGATTTACCCAATCCCCTATCTTGCATCTGTCGAAAAGATATTCTAGGAGCTACTTGAATTCCCACCTATAAACTCCCGAAACTTTCTGGTTATGCAATCTGGTGTTGGGGATACAGGGGAAGCAATATATCTCACCCAAACTAACAATACCTACATCCAAGTCAGATCCATCCGTCAACACATAACCAAGAAACCTTCGAAATCGTGTACCTCAACCTTCAAAAGCATTCGTTATACGAGTCATGGCAATACTCCGTACTCACCTCAAGATCGGGTTATCGGGTTATCTCACCAACAACTGCATAAAAGAGATTTTCGATGTCGGCGCATTAAACTCGGGTATTCCGAATCGCAACGATAAAATTATGATGACAACACCTCGAGCTCAGCTCCCGGACACTTCCACTAAACCCCGACAGGAGGCACCAAGACAATGTTCTCATCATAAAACCATCGAACGATTCCAAGATACCCGCGTGATCCTAAAAAAAATTAGTGAAATTTGAGAAGAGAAGAGTCAAAACTCTCGTCAGATGCCTTACCAGAGCGATGAAGAGACCGGGAGTAAAAAGAATTCCTAACTCTCGATATATATAATCCTAAATGACTCAAAACATTTTTCTAGACACAACTCGCCGCTAAAAGCGATCAAGCGGTGGGGCTCCTAAGGTCGGGAAGGCTCGATTACCAACTTAGCGCCTCGATGCGGCCATATCTCCCACGTGTCGAAGCACGACTTAGAGGCATAACCGCATTGAAAGCAATGTCGCAAGTGAGGTAATCTTCACACAACCCATGTAATACATAAGGGAAAGAGATACATAGTTGGCTTACAATCGCCACTTCACACATTTACATGAATAAAGCATTACATCATCCAGATACAATCAAGGTCCGACTACGGAACCAAAATAAAAGAAGAACCCCAAATGCGACAAAGGTCCCCGATCGACCCCAACTGGGCTCCACTTCTGATCAACTAGAACGAAACAACACAAAGGGCAAGATCTTCAACTAGCTCCTCCTTGAGCTTGGTTGCGCCACCGCTTTCGGTAACATAGGCACCGCAAACTGGTTTTGAAGTATCTAGTGAGCCACGAGGACTCAAAGAATCCCATTACCATGGGTATCAAGACTAGCAAAGCTTAATGGGAAAGGAAGGGTAAAGTGGTGAGGTTGCAGCAGCGCTAAGCATGATATGGTGGCTAACATACGCAAAGAAGAGCGAGAAGAGAACAAGCGGAACGGTCGAGAAGCTAGCAATGATCAAGAGGTGATCCCGAACACCTACTTACTTCAAACATAACACGTAAAACGTGTTCACTTCCGGACTCCGAGAAGAGACCATCACGGCTACACACTCGGTTGATGCGTTTTAATTCGGATCAAGTGTCAAGTTATCTACAACCGACATTAACAAATTCCCATCTCGCCACATAACCGCGGGCACGGCTCTCGAAAGTTTATACCTGCAGGGTGTCCCAACTTAGCCCATGACAAGCTCTCGCGATCAACGAAGAATAGACCTTCTCCCAGAAGACCCGATCGGCCTCGGAATCCCGGTTTACAAGACATTTCGACAATGGTAAAACAAGACCAGCAAAGCCGCCGATCGCCGACAATCCCGATAGGAGCTGCACATATCTCGTTCTCAGGGCAACACCGGATGAACACTACGTACGGCAACCGACGATACCCCAAGTTGCCTAGGGGCGGCACCGCAAGTGGCTCTGGTTTGGACCAACGCTTAGACAAGCACTGGCCCGGGGGGGCTATAATAAAGATGACCCTCGAGAGAGCGACTCCCAAGGGAAAAGTAGGTGGTGGTGAGGCAAATGGTAAAAGTCAATGTTGGGCCTTCTTTGGACAAGTTTTATTCAAAGCGAACTATCGGGGGTCCCATAAATCACCCGACCGCGTTAGGAACGCAAAATCCGGGAACATAACACCGTATGACGGAAACTAGGGCGGCAAGAGTGGAACAAAACACTGGGCATAAGGCCGAGCCTTCCACCCTTTACCAAGTATATAGATGCATTAATAATATAAGAGATATTGTGATATCCCAACATAAACCCTGCCCACCATGGAGCAATCTTCAACTTCACCGCAACTAGCAACGCTATAAGAGGGCTGAGCAAAAGCGGTAACATAGCCAAACAACGGTTTGCATAGGAAAGGTGTCAAAGGTTAGAGGTTCATGGCAATATGGGATGGCTTGATAAACAGTAATAGGTAGCGCAAAGATAGCGATAGAACGAAGCAACTAGCATAGCAATGATAGTAGTGAGATCCAGGGTAGCGGTCATCTTGCCTGAAATCCCGCTAGGAAGAAGAACGAGTCCATGAAGAAGATGAACGGATGAAGCCGAACCAACCGAAGGCGAACGAAACCTCACGATCGCGACGAAACAGGAACTAACAAGAAGAAGCACACAACAAAGTAAACACACCACCCATGAACATGACATGATGCACAACAAGCATGATGCATGACAAGGCTACGTGAATCTACTCATGGCAAGAGATGATGCAAACAAGAACAACACATCAAGGCAAGTTTAAACGAGGCCGGGAACAACATATAACAATTCCGGTAAGTCCTCATATGCAAATTTCGAAATTGGTCCAGAACTGAATAAACCTTATGTTCGAGTTGTTAAACAGCAAGTTAAGATGCACCAAGACGATCTACACGAAATTCTAGTCAAGTTACATATAAAGTTCATTAGATTCGGAGCTACGGCCTAGAAGATATGAGCAAAACAAGTTAAACATGGCATTGATGCAAAATGCACCCAAACATCAAGCAAACACACCAAAACAAGGATGCAACATGATAATATGGAACTACATGCAAAAACAAGCAAGTTTCATATAGAACACACTCAAAAGGAGCAACGGTGCAACACATACACTCCATACAAGTCATAGCAACAATCATCCATAACAAAGAACTAGGCATATTGCAAGCATCAAAACAATAAGCTACAGCACCCCAACATAAGAACAAAAGGCATGGGCATGAAGTACACATAAAGCATAACAAAACATGAACACTGAGCTATCTCCAGAAATCACTAGAACATGCTCCAAAACACATGGTAAGATTGCAATTAATAACAGCTTTAGACTTTAGCGTAAATAACATCAAAGTTGCAATGTTTAGAGCTATCAAACAACATGTTACAGAACTTATCATGGCAAACAAAGACATGGCATGAATCTACTAATTGCATAGATCAAAAGTCCCTTACTGACCAAGAGCCAAAAAGGCATAGAAAATATGATGGCACCCATGTAAACATGGCAAGTTATATTACAGATTTATACATGGCAGGAACAACAATAAGTAGGCATGTTCGTGAGCTTGAACCACTCACCACAGAGCAATACATGGCATGGCAAGGCAACCAACAGTAAGAAGGCATGTTTATGAAGCTAAGCATGGCAAGATCAAGTTCATAGGGTGCATGGATCACTAGGAAAACACATGGGAACTAGTGAACTTAATGTTAACAGGCTGACAGCAACATTTTCAAGCAACTTTAGAGCAAGATTACAACATGTTCCAGCAGGCTATAATTACAACCAAGGGCATGAATGGATAGAGCAAGACATGTAGATCAAAACATGTTTATAGGACATCTCCAGATTATGCATAGAATGATTAGTAGAAGCATGTTAACATAGCAACAAAATATAACAGAATCTGTCAGAAAACAAAGAATAAAGAACTACCCTACTTAGCAAGCTTGATACACTCAGCACACAACTCACAAAAATACAAGGCATACACCCCTGGAAAGATGGCATGACATAGATCAACATTCATGTAGAGCTCAACCTCATAGGATGCACACATCAATCATGGCAAAAATGATAAAACAGCAAGTTATAACAGTTTCAGCAGATTAACATCAACATGCACTCTTCCAACAGCATTTCGGGCATCAAGATGAGCTCAAATGAAAATGATGCAATGAAATGAAATGATTTACTCGTCGAGACGAACAATTTGACATATTATACGCACGAAATGGACCTACGGATGCAGAGATGTGATGCGATGAACATAGCATAATTATGTAAAAATCCTGGGGACTTAGTGGATTTTATACCTCCGGATCTGGGCACGGATTACGATTCGAGGCGGCTCTCCGGAGTTCACGCCGGGGAAGTCGCCGGGGAGGTCGAGGACGGCGCGGGGAGGTGCTCCCGGACCGGATCCGGCCGGTGTTGGGCGCGGAAGACGGCGGGGGGGCGGCGCGACCGTGAAGCAGAAGCCCGGCCGCATGGGCGAGGCGCGGCAGGCGCGGGCGCCGCCGGCGGAGGCAGGTCGGCCCTGCGGGGGGGCCGGAGGCGCGGCGACGCTGTGGCGGCGGAGGCGGCGGGTCCGCGCAGAACGGCGGCAAGGCGCGCATGAAGCGGGCAGCGGCGGCGAGCAGGCGGGTTCAAGGCGGCGGCGGCTATGGGCGGGAGCGCCACGTGGCAGCTTCCGTTGGCTGGCATGCGCGGCGCGATTTGTCCGGCGCGGTCGGACGCGTCCGGCGCGGAGAGGGAGGAGATCTAGGGTTTCGGGGGGGAAATATCTGCGAAAATGGAGGGGGAGGACCTATTTATAGGTAGAGGGAGCTAGGAGAGTCCAAATGAGGTGCGGTTTTCGGCCACGCGATCGTGATCGAACGACCGAGAGCATGGAAGAGACTTAGATGGGTTTTGGGCCACTTTGGAGGGTGTTGGGCTGCAACAAAGAGGCCTCATGTTACCCTGCTAACTGGAGTATCAAACGACCTCCAAATGGCACGAAACTTGACAGGCGGTCACGGTGCTATACCAAGGCCGCTTGACAAACCTCGGTCATTCCAAGAAAGTTTAACACCCGCCACAACAGAGAGAAGAAGGGGGGGCCGGAGGACATAGGAGTGCTTGGATTGCAAAACGGACAACGGGAAAAGGCTCGGATGCATGAGACGAACACGTATGCAAAATGAAATGCACATGATGACATGATATGAAATGCATATGATGACATGGCAAAGTGCAACACGCAAGCACATGACATGGCAAGGACGGCGAATAACTGGCGGACACCTGGCGCATCGGATCCGGGGCGTTACATACCAATCCACGTCTACAAGCATGGCTAAGCAATATATGACATAACGAATAATCCCGGGGTATTTCAAGGATCATAGGTTCCTACCTCATGAACTACACAGCAATGCCCAATTCCCAATCCTACTCATGCAATCTTTGAGGGTGAAACTAATGCATAGTAAAAAATGGGTATTGAAAAACATGATCAAAGTGTGAACTTGCCTTATACTATTGATGAAGATTCTCCGCACTCATAATTTCAGATAGTTCTACTTGTCACACTCCGATCAATCTATCGTAAGTAAGCAATTTTATCCACACATAAGCAATCAATCAATGACCCAAAAAATGCAAAGGAATATTGCAAAAACTCCAAAAGAATCAAATCAAATTATTTTGCAAGATCAGATCCTAATTTCGGTGGAAAAGTGTGGTGATGGTTCAAGATGTTAGATTATGCCTAGGGATTCAATTTGAAAAAGGAATCAATTGAAAAAGCGCTACAGTTTACAAGATATGATCAAGTGAATCTTTGAGTTCGAATTTGAAAAGATCAAAAGTTGAAACTAATGATGCTACTGGATGTAGGAAGTCAATATGAAAATGTAGGAACAAGAATTACTAGATTGAAAATAACGCATCAAGTAATTCAACATAGCATTGAACCTGCTTAGAATGTTGTGTAACAACTCTTTGGTGGACTAGTAGAGTAACTGGCTAATATCAAAATTCTATGTTGGAAAGATGACACTAATTGTGTAAACTGAAAGATTACTTCAATACGAATCTGATGCAGTTGGGTTCATTAGAAACGGGGGTACGGATAAAAAGATATGATCGAAAGAAATTTTAGTATGAATCTGAACAAATTTCAAAATTTGAAATTTGCAAAAAGTTTATTTGATAGATTCACTAGATAGGTGGAATCAAGGCGAAAATATTGGCGTTAGTTTCGTCTAATTTGGATGAACGAGTAAAAAGTTATGCTATTTGAAAAATCAGGGTCAAGCTGTTTTACGGGAGAAAAAAAGTAATGGCTAAAGAATTCTAGTCTTAAAATGTAAATATAGGGACTAATTTATAAATCTAATTATTCTACCGTACACTAGTCTAAAAATAATAAGATGTGGAAGTATAAAAAAAGCAAACAAAGATATCTTTATATAAGATAGAGAAAAGACGACTTCGGAGAGATGAGACAACTTCCAAAAGTCCCACCGGAGAGAAGAAATATATTTTTCTTATGTGAAACTAGTTAAACCAAAATATTTATTTAACCCACAGTGTATGAATTTTGGGGTGCATTAGGTCTATATTTATAGATGGAAAGGAGGCTTGAAGGTCAAAGACTAGGCAATGTAGTACTAAAAGTAGACGAAAACGAGAAATTGAAAAGAGCGCCTCGCATGTGCCTAAAGGCTTCGGCCGGCCGTGCGCGTACGCACTGCAGTTTCTTTTGTCAACTGAAAAAGAAAAACAAAATGAAAAAAACTAGGGAAAGAATATGGCTGGTTGGGCCTGCCCATATAGGAGAAAAAATGATGGGGCTCCCGCTGTTACTATACTGTGCATTTGGGCGACAGTTAATTACTGGCCGCATGCGTAGTTTTTGTCTTTTTGAAATAGAAACAGAAAACGAAAAACTGAATAACAATAAAAAAATAAAATTTTACATAAGCATATTATATATCAATTTTTTTAGAAAAAGATTAACTAAATGATGAACTATTTCTTAGAGTCAACTAAAATAAAAAACAATTCAAATAAACTAAAAGGTGCTACTGGTGCAATAAAACCCAATAAAAAATATTTTTAAAAATAAAAATTATTTAAAATTTACTTTTCTCCATTTTTCTACTGTAAGGAATCATTTTACCCTATTTTCCCTTTATTTATTCTTAGGAGAAAAACAATTTTAGAAAAAATCAAATAAAGAAAATTTCAATAAAATATAAAATGGTTAATCCAATTGGATTCATATATTTTTCAAACCATTTTGAATTGGTTCCAACATTCATTTCCCAATTTTATTTCCAATAATTGAAGGAGCATATTACCTTCTCCCTTTATTTAATTTGAAATATAAATTGGAAAAGATTTTGAAACCCATATGGAGTATTTCCAAAAGTGGCTCAAATGCCATTTTGAATGTGGCCTCCTACTTCCCAGTCTATTTCAATTTTGAAGAAGTCATGTTATCTTCCCTCATGAAAATCCTCGAGTGGCATGAAGTTCTTGGTTTGAAAATATTTCAAACGGAATTCAAATCATTTTCAAATCCCTTTTCATTTCTTTGATAGAAGAAGTCATATTATCTTCACTCTAGGGTTTGCTTTGAATTTAAATTTTGAATTCCATGGAGCCAAAAGCAAGAGATGAAAGGTTGGGAAAGTCCTTTTATTCCCTCTCACTTAACTTTCAAAAAGTTTCAAATTTCACTCAATTTCACAAAACAAATCACATAAGCAATCATTATTACTTAATTAATATGGCATTCCAAAATTTAGAATTTTGGGATGTTACAGGTCATTATTTGCGGGGCGGTTGTCATGCACAGGCTTGTACTCCCTTTCTGCGATGAGAGCCTTGTTTACCAAAGACTGGAAATCTGGAAAGTCGAGCATGCGGAGAGCACTCCTGAGGTGTTGATTTAATCCTCCAAGGAACCTGTCGATCTTCCTTTCTTCCGTGGCCATATCATAGAGGGAATAACGGGCCAGATGGTTGAACTTGTGCAAATATCCACTTACTGACAGACTTCCTTGAGTGAGACCAAGGAATTCGCGTTGCTTGGCCTTCATGATACCAGTTGGAATATGGTACTTGAGGAATTGGTCCTTGAAATTAGTCCACGTGATTTCTTTGCCCGCAGGCCACAGAGCTTTAGCATTATCCCACCATATAGCAGCGGCTCCTTCAAGATAGTGGGTAGCGAATGGAACCTTGTCAGCTTCGTCAGTACGAGCAATTTCAAGCTTCTTATCAATAGTTCATAACCAATCATCTGCTTCCAAAGGGTCAACCACTTGACTGAAACTAGGAGGCTTAGTCCTTTGAAAATCTAACAGCTTGGAGTGATGGCCATTTTGATTCCCATTCTTCCCAACCATAGCTTGCACACTTTTTTAACAGCTCAATCAGATCATTGTTCCTTCTTTCTTCAAAATGCGCATAATTTGTTCAGTGGAGGGTGGATTTGGCGGTGGAGGCGGTGGTTGCGGATACGGCTCGGGGGAGTGTCCTGCCTGTCTTGCTGAGCGACGAACAGGGACATCCTCACAAGCCTGCGTGCTGCTGCCTCCCCGCGTCATCCTGCTGTTTAGTTTTTCCAACAAAAGCAACCGGGATGAGCAACATCCAAACATGGGAAGAAAAGCTAGCGACAAGCCCGAACGAGTAAAACGAAAGAATCGAGAAACACGGCGAACAAATAAAAAGCTCCAACATAATTATACATAGACTCCTACATGAAAGGTAGACATCATGACTGGTGCGACTACTCGCATACATGCAACGATACATCATGGCTCATACAACTATATCCGTACATCACATGACCACTGTGGATCCTACATGCTCTAGGACTCTGCCGGTGCTGCCGGATCCTCTCATGAGTCAGACCCAGATACTGAACTGACGAAGTTAACCGAGACCTCGCGGTTAAAGGTAACACAACGACGCTGCCTCGAGGGCTCTCCCTCAGAGGTAGGCGGGGGATGAGAAGGGATCATGGGAGTTGCGGGGGTAGCAAGAAGAGACACTCACTCAGCAGGAGCACTGTGTGGGTTCAAAGTCGAGGTGCCCGAGCTACTCGGGGGAGTAATCGGGGAAATAGGTGAGCTAGAACTGGGCACAATATACGGAGTAAATCCCATAGGAGGTGGAGTAGGGTAGGATCTAGCAGCAGCTAAAGCAGAACGAGCACGATTCAGCTCTCGAGCCAGCTCGTGAATCAAAAGATAACTAGAAGTGATATATCGAGAAAGGCGGCTAGTGTCACTATCAGACGTCGGATCAATGGAAAGAAAGCGAACAGGACCAGCGTCGTGCAGAGATGGGCAGTAGCGAAAACCTTGGTGATTCTGCATCCGAACCTCAGTATAGCATAACTCAACAAGAATCTCGAACGCAGCAAACTAGACGGCCTGAGCGGCAGTGGACGCATAACCGCTCCGGGAGGTGTGAGTGTAAGAGCCTGTTGAAGAACTGGTGTGCAGAGTAACCACGGCGTGATACTCATATACGGAGTCGGCTAGACGCTCCCGGTACACCCGATATGCTGGGTCATCACCGTGAGGGTACAGTCGACACCATACATTACGAAGGAGATGCAGTGAAGTGTATGGCATCAGCTCCAACTAACACGGATACGGCACCGGAGCCATCTACACTCACAACCCTTAACCGGTTAGAAATAACAATAAATCTAATGCAGCACCCAGATGCAAACACTAACGGCACTCAATTAGCAAACTAACTATCGTTTACTTCACGTGTCGCATCTAAGCGTGTCCTCTGATCGGCCAAGATACCGATACCAAGCGCCAGGCACCCGGCTCGAAAGCAACGGTTTACCTTGCATTGCCAACCCAGAGATCATGTCTTCTGGCAATACACAACATCTTGGTACAGAAAATAACCGCTTTATTAAAACTAGTGGAAGCATAGTGCGATATTACATCAAGTAGCGAGGCCAAGCGGCACACTCGATGCGGCTGAACAATAAGTACATTATTTAGTGAACATGGAGGGGCCTCGAGCTCGACATCTACGTGACAGCAGAACACCGACGTAGCGGGACTCCATAGCACAGGGACACCAATGTGGACACGATCTAGACTCGGCAGCACTCCGATCCAGTTAGACTTTCCTGAAATCTGGCATAACACGCCATGTTAGTACATTGAATGTACTTGCAAGCTCACAACGAGCATAAACATAATCACAAACAATATCATGACATTTAATCAAGTTAAATGCAAACAACAACATGTCTCTCATGCCATGCATCCAAGCTTGTGCACCGAGTCTCTCGGACTCTCTTACCAACGGGTTGCCTCGACCCAAACGGTGATCATAACTGATCACAAACGGAACCATTCTTGGTTCAACAGGTTACCTTGTAACCAAGCGGTGATCACTCGCGGATCACAAACGATACCACAACAGTCAGTCTCACTAACATCATCATGATTCAACCAGTACAATGAAAATAACTTAGTGTGCAGGATTTCTTTATAAAAGTTGATCCAAGGTGTGACTTACTTACGAACTGGTCCCTTATTCGCGGGCGCGGCTATCGATAGATTTAATACACTCTGTAGAGGTAGTGCACTTTACCCACACCACGGAACCCATGGCCTCGCACTCCCATTTGGGTGGACCAATGGTTGTCGGTGTCAAAACCGGTGGATCTCGGGTAGGGGGTCCCGAGCTGTGCCTCTAAGGATAATGGTAACAGGAGGCGGGGGACACAATGTTTACCCAGGTTCAGGCCCTCTCTATGGAGGTAATACCCTACTTCCTGCTTGATTGATCTTGATGATATGAGTATTACAAGAGTTGATCTACCATGAGATCTTAGAGGCTAAACCCTAGAAGCTAGCCTATGATTATGATTGTTGTTGTCCTACGGACTAAACCCTCCGGTTTATATAGACACCGGAGGGGGCTAGGGTTACACAAAGTCGGCTACAGAGAAGGAAATCTACATATCCGAATTGCCAAGTTTGCCTTCCACGCAAAGGAGAGTCCCACCCGGACACGGGACGAAGTCTTCAATCTTGTATCTTCATAGTCCATCAGTCCGACATAAGCATATAGTCTGGCTATCCGAGGACCCCCTAATCCAGGACTCCCTGAGTAGCCCCTGAACCAGGCTTCAATGACGATGAGTCTGGCGCGCAGATTGTCTTCGGCATTGCAAGGCGGGTTCCTTCTCCGAATACTCCAAGGTAGATTTTCAACACATGAATCATGTCCGGCTCTGCAAAACAAATTCCACGTACCACCATAGAGAGCATATTATTCCACAAATCTAATCTGCTGACAACTTTCCATAGCGTGACATCACGCCGCGGCCCGGTCATTATACGAACCGTTTTTCTCAACCTACAACTGCACATCTTGCGAGGCGGTTTTATTGGCACGTCTTGTCGAAGCAGAGATCGTGTTCCCCTTATCACGGGATTCTCATCAATACGGGCGTGGGTAACCCAACCGTGCCGTCAGTATGACTCCTTGGTTTTAGGAAAAAGTTCCACATGGCCACGCAGAGGACGCTTGATATTTACCCTCTTTATAAAGAGGTCGAGACCGGTCCTTTACTTCCCACGCTCGAACCTTACCTTCTTCTACCTCGAGTTCCAACACCCAAGGTTCAGTCTAAGCGCTCCAGGCCTTCAACCATGTCTGGATCCAACCTTCAAGGCCGGTGGATGGCCTCTTCCGTCACAGAGGAGGACATCAAGAAGCTTAGGGAGGCTAGGTATCTGACCGCCGAAATCCTTCACAGGCTACCTGCTCAAGGACAGGCTATCCCCACTCCCGAACCCAACGAGAGTGTGGTATTTGTCTCCCACTTCCTCTGAGGGCTAGGCTTTAGTCTTGATCCCTTTGTTAGAGGGCACATGTTCTATTACGGGCTAGATTTTCATGATCTAGCTCCAGATTCCGTCCTTCACATCTCGTCGTTTATCGTCGTGTGTGAAGCCTTCCTCCGCATTACCCCACACTTCGGCTTATGGCTCAAGACCTTCAATGTGAAGCTGAAGATGATCAACGGGCGACACGCGGAGTGCGGAGGCGCTATAATAAGCAAAGGTGCCGACGTCTTATGGCCAAAGGGTTCCTTCCCAGAAGTGTCCGACCTATGGCAACGGGAGTGGTTCTACATCACAGCACCCCGAGGTACAAAGTGGGCAACAACCCCAGCCATCCGCTCTGCCCCTCCGCCACAACTGGCATCATGGGTCAACAAGGGGCCGGACTGGGGACCAGTTAATGACGTGCTGACATTGCAAAGCCGCATCCAAGATCTCCTCAAGAGGGATATCAGTCTTGTCAAAGTAATTCAAGTAATGTTAGTTCGTCGGGTCCTGCCATGCCAACGTCGATCTCTCTGTATGTGGGAATTCAACCTGGAAGGACCGCGAACCATTCAACACTTCTTCGACGTGACGCTCGAAGGGATGTATCGATTATTCTTCGTATCATGAATAAAGTGTCCGGACACCATCGAGGATGCGGGTCTCAACTGCAACCGTCCAGATACCCAAGTAAGTAACTTCGCGACCGAACATGCTGTCATTATATTTGTAACACCATTATTCTGAAAAATTATCCTCGTCCAGGACTGGATAAGAAAGGCGGAGAGGATTAGGTGTTCGGCCCCTCTTCCTGAAGGCTCGCCGGATCCTGTACTACCCAGGATGCTGGCTCGCGCACCTTATCAAGTGCCATCAAGAGAAGACGAGGGGGGAATAGGGAAGCCAAAAGCGGGCTTCATACATTACACATCCAAACCGGGGGAATTAGTGCCTCAGCGTAGGAGGATGATCGGGGAGGTGAATCTAGAATCCCCTTTCCCCACGGGAAGAAAAGGGCCGCCCCTGAAGATTTGGAAATGGAGGTTTCCAAAAGAGGGAAGAAACCTTCACCAGGAGGCCTTGCCCCGAAGGGCATCTTTACCGCACAACGCCCACAAGGGGGTCAGCCGTTAGCCGAGCTGTAAGTGAACAAAGGCACATTGGTAAATATGCCCTGCTCTTTTCCTGAGAATAACAACCGAGACATATGTTTTGCAGTCCGGCTCATAGCCCTTCTCCACAATGTTCGTCTTCGGGGGATCTTCTTCCGGAGATGATGGAGAGCGAAACGCCTCCTCCTGCTTCCTCGCCTCGTGAGACAGACAACCCTGAGGTGTTGTCGCAGAGGATTTCTCCTGATCCGAAAAGGCTAGAGGGTAAGTCTTCGGCCGCCTGAAGTCCGGAGTTCTCGGCTCCTAAGGAGACCAATAGAAAAAGCCCGAGACTGTCCGGTGTACAACCGGACACATTGATGGATCTTCTGGAGCAAAGCGGCTATCTCAGAGGCACATCATACCTTAATGGGTACGGTGGTTGAACGGATCTCATCCGCCAAAAGCGGGTTGAATGAAGCTTTCACGAGCCTACTAAGAGGCTTTGAGGTACGCAAAGTAATATATATATATTTTTGACTATACCGCACACGCAAGGTGTACTTTGTATAGATAGTAGCCCCTGAGACTCTGGTTGCCGTCTAGACGCGGCGAGCAGAAGATCATAGTCTCAGGTAATAACAACGCTGCTTTTGTGCGCAGGCGGCTGCAGATCTGGCGGCTGGCCGAACTGTTGATTTTGCCGAATTGAGGCATCAGCTTGACGTGGCGGATGCGGACATCACGCTTGTGAACAAGCGGCTTGACGAGGCACAGGGTATGTATATTCGGGTGGTCAGCAGATATTCAGAGGAGCATGATGCTAGTATTTATAATATGCTTTGACTGCAGATGGAGCTACCGCCGTGGAGACCCTTCGGGTAGAACTTGCCCGAGCCAAGGAACAAGCCAAGAGAAGTGATGTGGTCGCGCTGAAGGCAGCCAAAGAGTTAAAAGCTGAAAAGGCTGCTCATCACCAGAGCGAAGATAAAATAGCCAACATGCCTCTTGAGCTGCAAAATGCCACCAGCCGATATGAGCTCCTCGAAAGGGAAAGCTGCAAAACGGCCGACTGAAGAAGGCCTTGAAGCAGCCATGAAACTCGCTCAAATCGAGCGCGCGGGAGGAGCTTCATTAAGCCGGAGATATCGCGGCTGGGAAGCCCTTTTTATTGCGGACGAAGTTCGGCGATCCGAAGTATGCCCCTCTTGATCAACTGTGGAGTTCTGCCAACGCATTGTTGGATTTAGCAAAGAGAGCTGCTGCTGCGACTGAGTATTTCAAAGATCAGAAAAATCTTGAGGTGGAAAGATTGTTCTGGTCGCAGTTCAGTAATCCAAGGCATCCACTGCTGTTGAATGAGCAAATGGTCGAGTGGGCCGAGCTCCATAGGTTGTCCGGGCTTGCCATGAAGGCTGTCGTGGATCATCTATGGCCGAAGGAACGAAGTCCGGATAGTTATTTTGGTGTAGTGGAACGATTTCTTTGTGCTGTGCCGCATATCGGTGCTACTAAGAGGTCGGCGTGCATAGAAGGTGCGTGGATGGCTCTTGCCCGTGTTAAGACATATTGGGCGAAGATGGAGGCCACCGCTATTGCAACCAGGGGTCCGCCCAGGGGTCAAGACTCGCCCGAGCACTATTCTGAAGAAGTCCTAGAAGGTGCCCGTTTAATAGAGGCTCAGTGCTCAAAGAGTACCATGTTCCAGTGACATGTATCTAGATTGTAAGAATAATGCTTTTTTTTTATAATAAAGGCTATATTTATACTTTTGCCTGTAAAGTATTGTAGTGCCTCCTGTGCGGCCGTTTATGTATGTATGTATATAACCTGAAAGTTTGCGGTTGTCGGCCAAATTTCATGCATATAATGCGGGGTGTTGATGGCGATGTAATCACACTTGATCCAACGTCTTGGTCCGTTAAGGAGGTGATAGCGCGGCGAACAAGGCAATCAGACTATATAGCTTTAACACTTTCACTTAGCCATAGGAGTTTGACGGTGGGGCTACCATATAGCCCCTGGTATGTCTGCGTTCATCCGAATACGGTGCGCGTACATACGTGACTGGGAAACCGGTCCTTCTTAATGTGGAGGAATCGCAAAGATTCCGCTTAGTCATCGAGTGGTTGACCAGTCTCTCACTGTATCATGACGGTCAGTTTTCGGCTTTCTCTACTGAGGTGCTCATCCAGATGAACCGGGGCACAATCGTAGTAGTTCTCCCGGTGCCACCTTAGCTGATAGAGCGGAACGTAAGGTAGCAAAACACGGGAGCCGGGCAAACCCTACTTTTGACCAAAGACATGATTCAGAGCTGATGCATATAAGGCCAAACTCGCGACGCCAAACACTCCCGAAGGTATTCGGACTTTACAACATATGTTGGGCTGAGTACCGCCCTCGATAATGAGCCATGAATTTCCAGGTACATGCATTAATCTGGCGTGACGAAAGAGCTTGCCAATAATGCCAGTATCCCTCTTGGTTGTTTTAAGTGCCCGGAGGGTGGGAGGCACCAAGAGACAATAAAAAAGGTTTACATAGAGTCTTAATCTAAAAAGAAACCTTTGAACGGGGCCCTGCTGCACGTCTGCGCCTTTGTCTCTGTTTTGCTGTATCCTGGAAGGGTGGTAGCACGATGGTCATCTGTAAGAAAAAGGAAAAAAATAGGTGAAAGAATCTGGTGTGACCGTGCGAAAAGTTGGTTATTCTTAATGAACCATGAGAATTCAATCTATTGTGTATTAGTGGGGTCAAGCCAAACTATGGACCCTTTTACATGCGGGCAGCCCCTAGCACCACATATGGGGGCATATCCGTCGACCATTCTCAGGTTTATCTGGGCTGCTACAACTAGTGGTGTGCCGGACACGTCTAGCCGTGTCCGTGGTCTTGACGACCGGTCATTTATTCGGGTTGGGGAGGCTGTTCAGTGGTTTGGCTGCTAGAGCCACCACATATTCTTCCGCATGCAAGGAATGCTCTGTATTTCCGCTAATTGTGATGACACCACGTGGACCGGGCATCTTAAGTTTAAGATAAGCGTAATGTGGAACTACATTGAAACGAGCAAAGGCTGCTCTTCCGAGTAGTGCATGGTAGCCACTTCGGAATGGAGCGATATCGAAGATTAGTTCTTCGCTTGGAAGTTGTCGGGAGAACCGAATACAACCTCTAGTGTTAGAGAGCCCGTGCAGCGGGCCTCTATGCCTGGTATTACTCCTTTAAAGGTGGTATTGCTTAGGTTGATTCTTGACGGGTCTATCCCCATCTTGCGGACAGTGTCCTGATATATTAGATTAAGACTACTGTTGCCGTCCATGAGGACTCGGGTGAGATGGTATCCGTCAATTATTGGGTCGAGCACCAAGGTAGCCGAACCTCCATGCAGGATAATAGTCGGATGATCCCTGCGATCGAAAGTGATCGGGCATGCCGACCATGGGTTGAATTTGGGGGCGATGGGTTCTACATCGTATATGTCTCGGAGTGCGTGTTTGCGCGTCCTCTTTGGTATGTGGGTTGCGTAAATCATGTTCACTGTTTTGATCTCTGGTGGAATTTTTTTCTGTCCCCCAGTGTTCGGCTAGCGCGGCTCGTCCTCATCTTCACTTGGCATCTCCCTCCCCTTGTGTTTGGCGTTTAGTTTGTCGGCCTGCTTGAAGACCTAGCATTCTCTGTTGGTGTGATTTGCAGGTTTCTCGGGGGTGCCATGAATCTGACATGATCTGTCTAGAATTTTGTTTAGGCTAGACGGTCCATCTCTGCTGCCTTTAGATCGCTTTTTTCCATTGACCAAGTCGAGAGCCCCTGAATCCGGCGTTTACCATCGTGTTGTCTGGGCTGTCTTCATTATTTCGACGCTTGTTTTTATTGCGTTGCGCCTTCCCGTTTGCCGTCCCTGATTTCGGATGTTCCTGGGTCGCTGGTGCCGCTACGGGCCAACCAACTGTCCTCGCTCGCGTAGAAGTGGGTCATAAGGCTTGTTAGGGTTGCCATTGTCCTCGGTTTTTCCTGGCCGAGGTGTCTGGCGAGCCATTCGTCCCAGACACTGTATTTGAAAGCCGCTAAGGCTTCGGCATCCGGGCAGTCGACGATTTGATTCTTCTTGGTGAGAAATCTGTTCCAAAGCTTACGGGCTGACTCTCCGGGTCGTTGGATTATGTGACTTAAATCGTCTGCGTCCAGAGGTCGGACATAGGTCCCTTGAAAATTAGCCCTGAAAGCATCCTCAAGTTCCTCCCAACTTCCAATTGAGTTTTCGAGGAGGCTTTTCAACCAGTGCCGAGCTGGTCCTTTCAACTTGAGGGGCAGGTATTTGATGGCGTAGAGATCATCTCCGCGAGCCATGTGGATGTGAAGAATAAAGTACTCAATACAGACCGCAGGGTCTGTTGTTCGGTCGTATGCCTCTATGTTTACGGGTTTAAATCCCTCTGGAAATTCATTATCCAGCACCTCATCGGTGAAGTACATGGGGTGCACGGCACCCCTGTATTTGGATGTGTCATGGCATGCTTCCGACGTTTGTAGTGTTCGGTGTTGATTCCGAGCTGGTATTCGATCAGTATAGTCGTTTTGGTGGCCGTGATCCTACGCCGGAGCACGCTTCCTAGATCCATAGATGGACCTGGCCATACCGGCTCTTTTGTCCAGGTGCTCACGTAAATCGTGTGCTGACTTATGTGTGGCGTCATTAGCCGCCCTATCGCGGCCACGGGGTGGTCGGTCCGACATATCGGCCGTATTATTTTTCGGTGGAATGGGCTCTATAGCCTTGTCGTCGAATTCGGGCAGCAGCTTGCGCTTTGGGTAGCTCTTTGTGTGGCGATCGCCACCGTATTTTTCTTCAGTGTCGAGCACTTTGTTCCATCTGGAGTTGAGCGTGTCCTGCGTGGCCTTAAGCCTTTGCTTCTGCATCTTCAAGCTCCTCGCGGTGGCGATAAGCCTTTTGTGGAGGTTCTCTTGTTCCAAGTGTTTTTCCGGGATGATGAATGCATCGTCGTCCGGACTGTTCTCCTCTCCGGAGACAGGTTGATTTGTTTTACCCTCGACATCACTGTGATCGGATAGCGGCCCCGGACTATGTTCGTCGTCCCCTGGCTCATCCTGCTCCATCGCTGGGTCCATGGGGTCGTCGTTACCTTTAGAGTCGTCCGGGGTATTATTCTTTCTTGTGCCGTTATCGCTGTTTTTGCTGTGGTGGGATTTAGAGTGGCGCCGCTGACGTCAGCCCTTTGGTTGCTTCTCAAGAGGATTATCCTCTGTTGCATCCTTCCGTTCCTCGCCATTGTTTAATTTGGGTGTGTCCACCATGTATATATCATATGATGAGGTGGCTGTCCAGCGCCCTTTGGGCGGTGGTTCCTGTTCTTTTCTGGCATCGTCGTCCATACCGTTGATGTCTTCGGAGTCGAAGTCATGCATGTCGGTTAAGTCGTCGACAGTGGCTATTAAGTGGGTGGTGGGTGGGGAACGAATTTCTTCGTCATCCGCTTCCCACTCAAGCCGAACATAGTTCGGCCAAGAGTCTCCTGAGAGGGAGAGAGATTTTAATGAGTTAAGCACGTCGCCCAAGGGCGAGTGCTGAAAGATATCCGCGGAGGTAAACTCCATGATCGGTGCCCAATCAGGTTCGATGGGCACGGATGTACGCGGTTCGGAGCCTATGGCCGGAGACGAGTCCGAGGGTCCGATGGCACAGACCTTATTGGAGGAGAAGTCTGTGTTCGGCTCTATCGCTGCTAAGTGTGCGGCTTCCGTGGCGGGGTCTATCTACCCGTCCTCGGATGGCATGATATGCTTCGGATCTAAGGCCACGGCAGCTACAGGTGCGTTCTCCTGAACACCGTCCGATGGCAGATCTAAGTCATGCTCATTGTGATTGTACGACGCACCTGTCATGGGCTCGACTCCTTCGAAGATCAAGTCTCCGCGGATGTCGATAGTGTAGTTCAGGCTTCCAAACCTGACCTGACGGTCAGGGGCGTAGCTATCAATCTGCTCCAGATGGCCAAGCAAGTTGGCCCGAAGTGCGAAGCGGCCGAATATGAAGATCTGTCCGGGGAGGAAAACCTCACCTTGGACCGCATCGTTGTGGATGATTGAAGGAGCCATCAAGCCTTATAGTGACGACACAGTGGAACTCTCAATGAAAGCACCAATGTCGGTGTCAAAACCGGCGGATCTTGGGTAGGGGGTCCCGAACTGTGCCTCTAAGGCTAATGGTAACAGGAGGCGGGGGACACAATGTTTACCCAGGTTTGGGCCCTCTCTATGGAGGTAATACCCTACTTCCTGCTTGATTGATCTTGATGATATGAGTATTACAAGAGTTGATCTACCACGAGATCGTAGAGGCTAAACCCTAGAAGCTAGCCTATGATTATGATTGTTGTTGTCCTACGGACTAAACCCTCCGGTTTATATAGACACCGGAGGGGGCTAGGGTTACACAAAGTCGGCTACAGAGAAGGAAATCTACATATCCGAATTGCCAAGCTTGCCTTCCACGCAAAGGAGAGTCCCACCCGGACACGTGACAAAGTCTTCAATCTTGTATCTTCATAGTCCATCAGTCCGGCATAAGCATACAGTCCGGCTGTCCGAGGACCCCCTAATCCAGGACTCCCTCAACGGTATTCCGACAGAACTCTCCCATTGCCATGACACTCCTTCGGCCACTCCGACCAACTCCCCACTGGGCTAAGTCATGGGTAACTCTACCAAAGGCAAAACGGCCACCATCGTGGCAAATAAACGGTCCCAAACGGGGACAAGGTACCATAACAACAATGGGCACACAAGGTTATGTCTCCTTACTGGGCCAGGGTAACGCACGCTCATAACCTTCCCTCGTTGGAGGCACAGACAAGAGGCATGACAACGGGCCGACTAACGGCCTTCCCATACCAAGGCAAATGTGGTTGCACTTGTCAGCCCGATTCAATGGCACCATGACCCGATCAACTGTATGTTCAAGTTCAATTAACATCATGTTTAACTTGAAATAAATGATCGAGTCACCATATGACATGCTCATGCAACCATATGACATGCATCTCATACTACTTGAGACTAACAGATCAAGTAATCAAAAAGTTCTACTTGCACAAATCATCACTAAACTTTGCCGAGTCTTTTTCACTGGTTATGTGTACTCATCATTTTTAGTTTCTTATTTGCCATAAAAAAACTCATCATGCATAAGTGGAAATAATACCGATGCTCATCATACCATAGTCATAACAAGAGCACATAGTCATCCTACTCCTACTATAACTCAATTAGTTCAAGAACTAACTTCTGTAAACTAAGCATCTTGCTCATGACAAAATAACTAACATAAGTATTTTTCATTTAATAACTATATGCAAGAAATATCATATATTCAAGTTGGAAAATCATGGATATTGCAAAGACACCATGAAAATGTTGTTGTGGCTTGCCTTAGTGCAGAGGAGCTTCACACTCCTCCTGGATGCCTTCAAGACAAGCTTCTCGTTCTGAAAATAATTCAAATGACAAAAAGAAAATATCAAGAATACTTCTCAAAATTACCAGAAATTCTAGACAGTAGAGAAAAATCTCATCTTGGATGTGCTGCTAGGATTTTCCAGTAAGAACATACTGCAAAAAGAATCAACTCATTTGGACTTGTAGATTAAAAGTTACAACTAGTCAAAGTTCTGGTCAAAATTTGATTTAAATTTGAATAAAAGAAAAACCAGGGGTGACGTGGAAGGTATAAACCCGCGGGCGCCACCACTTATACCGCTTCGGGCGAGGATGAGTGGATGATAGTGGGCCCTCGCTGTCAGTTCGGAGGGGGGAGGTGGAGAGAAGCAGAGGCGGGCGGCGCGTCAGCGGCGCTTTCTCCGGCGAGGAGTGCCCGACGACGAGATCTGAGAGGATAGGAAGCTAGAGGAGATCGAGGCACACCTGCCCGTACCTGTAGCGTGGCTAGGGGTGGCCGGACGGGGTCGGAACAGAGCTCTCCAGCGGCGGCAGTGGGTGAAGCTCGTCGGAGTTGGTGATTCCGGCGAGGCAGGACCGGTCTAGCAGCTCCAACAGCACCAGCATGCTCTAGTCGTTCACCAGAGACACGCCGGAGGAGTTAGTTGAGCTCGAGCGGCTCTGGAGAGGGTAGGGCAGAGGAAGGGGATCGCCGGTGAGCTCGGCATCGAGGACGGCGGCCAGAGGCCTGCCCGGCCGGGCTGCAGCTTCTTATGGTGTCGTGATGGTGATGTGAGTGCATTGGTGAGGAGAAATGAGCTCGGGAGGGCTCTATATATAGGCGAGGCCGAGGCGGGCATAGAGAGCTCGTCGGAGCTCTCTAGAGTGGCCCCGGTGATGAATGGCGTCAGTGAGAGGGGAGGAAGACGCCGGGCATCACGAGAGAACTGTGGCCGGCAATGACGAGCACAGAGCTGTGCTGCTGGCGAGCACAGGCACGGGCAAGATCGGCCTGGCTTGGCCGCACCGTGCCCATGCTTGCTGCGGCGAGCTCCGGCGTCGGCGAGCGCCAGGGCAGAGTTAAGGAGGTGAAGACGAAGATGGGGGCGCGGTTTGGCAGGTCTGGCGGCAGGGGCGTGAAAGCAGCGCCTGAGAGAGAGACGCCGCGTCGCTGCAGAGCGCGTCGGCCGCATGCTAACCCCTCTGGATGAACGCGGTAACCGCGTGAACTCTGGCATCTGGCTGAGCTAAGCACAAACTCCATTTCTGGCGTGTAGTCCTTAGTGGTTTTGGTTGTTCTGTATGTTTGGATGGGTCACAGGTGAGCTGTGCGAGTGGGTTTCTTCCTGGCAAGTTTCTGGACAGAAACTTGTGAGGTGTACTGGGAAAGATCTAGTAAGAATTAAGGGTTGTGCTTTGGGGTTTAGCATTCTCTTAGGAAGGTAATGAAGCTCAGAAAAGATCAAGGAAAAATATACTTGCTGTGTAATGTGGTCATTTTGTCGAGAACAGAAATGATTTTCTGTAGCAAAATTATTCCAAAAAGTTATGCAATATTTTTGCCCAGGGAGGTGCCCTAGGGTTCAAAGAATATTTGTGAATTTTCTCAGGATTTTATGAGCAATAAAAATAGGGGTTTCTTTGGAGCATACTTCTCTGAAGTGATTTTCAAGGAAGAAAATGAATATTTTTCTTTTATGAAAAATATTCCTTGGGTTATTTTTGCAGTATTCAGATAAGGAAAGATGAGCTAGGGATGGATGGGTCACTTGGATGAAAATCAAGGGTAGGCCCAAGTGTTCAAGTCCATATGAATTCATTCAAAACTCCAAATCCAAAGCAAATGCAAAAGAAAGTCCGAAAAAAGAGAGAAGGCAAATCCAGGCTGTCACACCCACGTCCCATCAAGAGCCACACGTCGGCTTGGTCCCAGGCGATTGGGGCACGCGGCGTTCCGCACTTGCCCTTTGGCTTCGCCTCGAAGCCAAGTGCGAGCGTGCCTTGGGCCTGGGGGCTTCTGTTGGCGTTCTGGGAACCAGGGTACCCAGACCTGCTTGCCTGCGGCCTACGACGTGATTTCATCGATGGCCTAGTATGGTCCAGCTTCGACTACGACTACGACAAGACCCTCATGAGGGGCCAAGCCTCGCGAGGCGGGTGACATCAAGGCCTCTCAAGGGAGCGGCCTCCTTGGGCGGCCTCCCAAGCGAAGCAAAAAATTCTATGCAAGACCCAGCCTCACGAGGCTGGAATGACATCAGCCATGACGACCAAGGCCAGGCGCGCGCCAGCGAGCGCAGAGCAGCATGTTTCCTCTTTGGTGCAAAGGAGACAAGCACAGGTGTGGAGTCCCAAGGAATCATTCAAAGGTTGTCATTTGCGTGCAACGAGATTAAGACCGCCAAAACGGCAGGATGGATGTCATCGCCGAGCCCACCACGATGTCACACTCACAGGCTTTGCAGGCGAAGACCACCTTTCGTCAGGATTAGATGTACTTCTTGTTCCCCTTCAAATTTGGTCGTTGTGGGATCCCTTCCTGCCTAAGTTTTGGAGGAAGAGGATCAAGGCCACTATAAATAGAGCCTAACCACCACCGTAGAGAGGGATCGGGTCATCTGGTGATGAGCTCATCGAACCACCAAGAAGTCATCACAAGAACACGCCTCCTGAGGCTGTTCTTCCACTTGTTCTAGCTCATCCTCTGCCCCTCGCGAGGCTAATCCACCACAAAGCAGGAGTATGGTATTACACCGCAAGGTGGCCCGAACCTGGGTAAACTATTGTGTCTTTCTCTGTCATGTTCATCGAGCTAAGTCATGAGAGCAGCGGATCGAGAGGCTTGAGAGGTTGAGTTCTTCACATACGCACCTGAGTTCGAACCTTTCGTGGGTCTGCGAAGCCCGAAGTTCGACAGTGGTCCATGGTGGCTTTAAATGAAGGAGAATATTTCGGATTACCAATAAGGGAACTCATTTGTCAAGCCAAGGACTTCGGATCCGAAGTTACTAAAATCAAAGAGGTCGTCACCGGCGTAGAAGACCAGTTCGGGGACTACTGACGGTGTCCTGACTAGGGGGAGGCAATAATAAAGTTATTATTTATTTCCTTATTTCATAATAAATGTTTATTATTCATGCTAGAATTGTATTAACCGGAAACTTAGTACATGTGTGCATACATAGACAAAACATATAGTCCCTAGTATGCCTCTACTTGACTAGCTTGTTAATCAAAGATGGTTATGTTTCCTAACCATAGACATGTGTTGTCATTTGATGAACGGGGTCACATCATTAGGAGAATGATGTGATGGACATGACCCATCCGTTAGCTTAGCATTATGATCGTGTTAGTTTCATTGCTAGTGCTTTCTTCATGACCTATACAAGTTCCTCGGACTATGAGATTATGCAACTCCCGAATACCGGAGGAAAACTTTGTGTGCTACCAAACGTCACAACGTAAATGGGTGATTATAAATGTGCTCTACAAGTGTATCCGAAGGTGTTTGTTGGGTTGGCATAGATCGAGATTAGGATTTGTCACTCCGTGTTTCAGAGAGGTATCTCTGGGCCCTCTCGGTAATACTCATCACTATAAGCCTTGCAAGCATTGTGACTAATGAGTTAGTTGCGGGATGAAGTATTACGGAACGAGTAAAGGGACTTGCCGATAACGAGATTGAACTAGGTATTGAGATACCGACGACCGAATCTCGGGCAAGTCACATAGCGATGACAAAGGGAACAACATATGTTGTTATGCGGTTTGACCGATAAAGATCTTCGTAGAATATGTAGGAACCAATATGAGCATCCAGGTTCCGCTATTGGTTATTGACCGGAGACGTGTCTCGGTCATGTCTACATAGTTCTCGAACCCGTAGGGTCCGCACGCTTAACGTTCGATGACGATTGATATTATGAGTTTATGTGATATGATGTACCGAAGATTGTTCGGAGTCCCGGATATGATCACGGACATGACGAGGAGTCTCGAAATGGTCGAGACATAAAGGTTGATAAATTGGACGACTATATTCGGACACCAGAAGTGTTCCGGAGAAGTTTCGGATAAAATCGGAGTGCCGGAGGGTTACCGGGGACCCCCGGGGGAACTAACGGGCCTCGATGGGCCGTAGTGGAGAGAGAGAGGGGCCGACCAGGGCAGGCCGTGCGCCCCCCCCCCTTGAGTCCTAATAGGACAAGGAAGGGGGCCCTTTCCTTCCTCCTCTCCCTCTCCTTCCTTCCCCTCTCCCCCTTTATGTGGAAACCTACCAGGACTTGGAGTCCTAGTAGGATTCCCCTCTTGGGGGCGCCCCAAGGAGGGTCGGCTGGCCTCCCCCTTGCTCCTTTATATACGGGGGCAGGGGGCACCCTAGAACACACAAGTTGACAATTGTTTAGCCGTGTACGGTGCCCCCCTCCATAGTTACACACCTCGGTCATATCGTCAGAAGTGCTTAGGCGAAGCCTCGTTGCAGAACTTCATCATCACTTGTCACCACGCCGTCGTCTCGACGAAACTCTCCCTCGACCTCAGCTGGATCTAGAGTTCGTGGGACGTCACCGAGCTGAATGTGTGCAGATCGCGGAGGTGCCGTACCTTCGGTGCTAGGATCGGTCGGATCATGAAGACGTATGGCTACATCAACCGCGTTGTCATAACGCTTCTGCTTTCGGTCTATAAGGGTATGTAGACAACACTCTCCCCTCTCGTTACTATGCATCACCTATAGATAGATCTTGCGTGATCGTAGGATTTTTTTTGAAATTACCGCGTTCCCCAACAGTGCCAACCTAGTCGGCCCATAGTCCTTGGGCTGGGCCTGGAGGCCCTCATTCTCATTCAGGTGGACTCTGGAAGTTACACGCATGGACGTGATCAAGACCACACCTACCGAAGACTTGGCGTATACTCCATGACATCTCCAGCCGCCTCCATATGCGTCCCTGGATACCGACCATGTAGCCTTAGATGCCATACCTGGCATATATATAAGCCAGAGGGTTTAGTCTGCAGAGGGGACCGAATCACAATTACATTCACCTAGCCCTAGGGTTAGATATTTCCTTACGACTTCGAGGTAGATCAAACTTGTACTCGATACATCATCATCAATATAATCAAAGCAGGACGTAGGGTATTACCTCTTCGAGAGGGCCCGAACCTGGGTAAACGCATGTCTCTTTCGTCCCTATTATCACCGATCCGAGATCCACAGCTCGGGACCCCTACCCCGAGGTCTGCCGGTTTTGACACCAACAAAGATAGAACAATATCTGTATTTGAAGCAAAATATTGTGACGTGTGAACCAGCTCCTTTGACGTTGGTTTAATGTCCTGGTTCAATATAATCTATCTTGCTCTTACCTTCATGGTAGTTGTTGATTGACATGGGAACTAAATTAACATGGCCTAGAGCTAATTTATTTTGTGTCTCGTGGCTTTCCATTTTTGCTACCATGACATATTTTTCTTCCATGGCAAACATGTTTCATTGCCATGGCTGTATTTTTCCGCAGCGGCGATCCGTTTTTATTGTCATGTGATCCTTTTCTTTCACAAGAGTTGGTTTTCATTGCCATGGTGTATTTTTTTTCACCACGCGTGCCTATTTTTAGTTTTTTTACGTCAGCCTATTTTTACTCGGATGTCGATGCATGAAGAAAAGAAAAAGCTATAGGAAAGCATAAAAAAACGGAGACTTGCAATGACCAACCCCAAGTCAAAGAAAGCCCTCTTCAGTGGAAGAAGCAAAACAAAACGAAATTGTTCATCCACACTTGCCCTTGTTTTCCTTGCTGGTTCCTTCCAATCCAGCCCTTACCTGACGTGCCGTCCTCACCTCCACACAAAAATTGGCCCCGCGAGCCCCACCGGGCAGCCACCCACGAAGGCACGCCCCTCCTCGCCGGCAATCATGACACGGGGCCCACCATTTGCGGGTCCCGCCACGTGGCACCAATCCGACCCGGGCGGCGCACGTCACCCACTTTCCCCATTCGCGTCGCGTTCCCCCCTCCCCTCTTCTTCCCCCGAATCCCCAATCCCACGCTCCTCCCCCCTCCCCTCCCCTGGATCTCCTCCTCCCGCCCCGCCCCGCCCCGCCCCGCCTCCCCGCCCACGGGAGCCACCGCCCCTCGCCGCTCGCCCGTGGGCCCCGCCGCCTCCCGCTCCGCCGCACCGCCCAGCTCCGACGCTTCCAGGAAGGAGAGGGGAGGACAGCTCGAATCTTTGATGCCCGGTAGCCGATGGCGACGCCGACCGTAGAGAAGCCCGACGGGGTGGAGATCCGCGAGGTGTGGGCGGAGAACCTCGAGGCCGAGTTCGCCGTGATCCGGGAGATCGTCGACGACTACCCCTACGTCGCCATGGACACCGAGTTCCCCGGCGTCGTCTGCCGCCCGCTCGGCACCTTCAAGTCCAACGCCGACTTCAACTACGCCACGCTCAAGGCCAACGTCGACATGCTCAAGCTCATCCAGCTCGGCCTCACCTTCTCCGACGAGCGCGGCGGCCTCCCCGCGCTCGGCCCGGACGGCCGCCCCTGCGTCTGGCAGTTCAACTTCCGGGGCTTCGACCCGCGCACCGACGTCGCCGCCGCGGACTCCATCGACCTGCTCCGCCGCAGCGGGATCGACTTCGCCCGCCACGCCGCCGAGGGGGCCGACTCGCGCCGCTTCGCCGAGCTGCTCATGTCCTCCGGCGTCGTCCTCAACGCCGAGATCCACTGGGTCACCTTCCACAGCGGCTACGACTTCGGCTACTTGCTCAAGCTGCTCACCGGCTCCAACCTGCCGGACACCAGCTCCGGATTCTTCGACCTCATCAGGATTTACTTCCCCGTGATCTACGACATCAAACACTTGATGAGATTCTGCAATAGCCTCCACGGCGGGCTGAACAAGCTCGCTGAGCTGCTCGACGTCGAGCGTGTCGGGATCTGCCATCAGGCAGGCTCCGATTCTCTGCTCACCGCGCTCTCCTTCAACAAGCTCAAGGAGTCGTACTTCGGCGGATTAACTGAGAAATATGCCGGTGTGTTGTATGGTCTAGGCACAGAGGGCGGGGAAACCACCTCTGTTCACTGAGTAATGGATAGTTAAATAAATGATGAACTATTTATGAGAGAAAGGAGAAACCTGTCTGGTGAATGTGTGATGTCTGATTATATCCTCTTGCTTGACACCGGAAAAGGTACCACTTTCCCCTCAATTGTGATACTCCTCAATGAGTTTGTTTAGCTTAGATGACTGCGTTTTTGTTGTTTGATTTTGCGTGCTGAAGTTGATGGCATGATGAAACACCCTCTAGATACTGGTTAAACTCCACCTATGCTGATTCTTCACACGTCCTGTAGAGTTAAACACTTGATAGCAAAAAGAACACTTCTTTTGTCATTTACTCCCTCCATAAAGAAATATAAGAGCGTTTGGATCACTAGAGTAGTTTTCTAAATGCTCTTATACAGTATTTCTTTACAGACGGAGTATATAGTATTGATTGCTTACTGTTGTGTGTTCTGTTTGAGGAATCACCTACCTCCTGTCATGGGCAGGCGCATGGCTAACCATCGCAGCCAAGGACTCCAAGTCTATCACTAGTTGGTTTAAGCTATCTAGTGCTATTATATAGGTCCATGCTTCCATACCAATAGGGTTCTTTCTGGTGTCGAACTTACCAAGGACTGTATTATGTGAAGAGGGGCATCATTTAACCATTTATTAGGAGATTAAGCAGAGATGGCCAAAGATTTTTTTTCCCAGTCATGAGCTCAGAGTTTCTGTGTCATGGACCAGGATAAGCACAACTGTTGTTCATATATATTGTCAGGATTCTTTTTAGTTTCATAATTACTCCCTCTGTAAAGAAATATAAGAGCGTTTAGATCACTACTTAGCGTTTAGCAAGGACTGTCAATAAGTCAAGAAACTTTCCTTAGACATGATTCCGAGTCTCAACATCATGTATGTACCAGGACATGATTCCGAGTCTCAACTGTCCCTAGACATGATTCCGAGTATATTATGTCAGTAGTCTGCCTGAGGATCAGAGGATGATTTCAGATGCTACCCTCTCTGGTAGTCTGGTCACACCCATCAATCCATCCTCTTCTTTGTTCTCCTCTCTCGTTCAGTCATAGCACTTGGGTAGTTTTGAGAGCGACCTCTTTAATTATGTTTATAAATGAACTGTTGCCTCTTATTTTGACTTTATTGAAGGCAAGGGCATCTTTTTTTTTTTTTGAAAATGACCTCTGTCATTATGCTTATAAAAGTTCCATGTGTTGGCTGTTCATTTTTGAATTTTCGTGGACTGTTTAGTCGAAGAGTTCTCATCCATTTCCTGGTAAAGCTTACATGTAGTTTGTAGTTTCCTCAGCAGTTCAATACACTGATTTATACTGTTCTGTATTACGTCAGTAGTTGAACTGGTCAAGAAATACCTACCAATCAAAATAATATCGTGTTTGAACTAAACTGTGACAGAACAGAAGTAGAAAACAGTCCTATTATTTACGTATATCGTATGCTTGGATGGAGAGTGCATATCTGTTATCTAAGTCATACATGTAATATGCCCTTTTGCCTCAGTGCAACCTCCAAAATTAGTTAGAAAAGGCCCTTTCCTTGCCATTCCTCTATTGTGTTTGCATTGTGCTTTACAATTCTGTCTTACTAGTTTTATCATATTACTTCTGCTTCTCTTGCTCGTGTTGTACTATTGCCTTTCCTTACTGTAGATTGTTAGCCTGATACGCGGGGCTTCTCAGTTCTTTCTCATTTTGCCTCGGTGCATAACCTCTGAGATAGGTTAGAGAAGTTCCTTTCATGGTTACTTCTGTGTGAATCTCTGCATTTGTACCTCACAATCCTGACTATTACTAATTTTATCATATCCCCTCTGCCTCTTGTGCTCTTGGTGTATTGTCTTTTCTTACTGTTGATTGTTTGCCTGAATGGCGGGGCTTGTCAGTTCTTTGTTGCTACAATACTGAATATAGCTGACTGTATCTTCGGGGCATTGGTGGATCGTAGACAGTTCACTCTTGTTGGCTTTACCGTTTTATGTAGGCGCCCCTTAATGATTTGATGATAGGCTTAAGCCTGAGGGCAACCCAGCTTTACTGTGTACCATCCATGGGAGACCAGTCACTTATTTGCTGCTCTTGATGCGTTTCTTATTCTGCAATTCGTTGGTTATGCTGACATTGACAGCTTTATTGTGCCCAGCATTTTACATCGGTACGTACTGTGAATGTAGAGCTTGCAGCTTAACATCTCCTCTGTTTAAATTTTACAATGCAGATCTCTGTATTTTCTATGCAAACTCTTACTAGTATTTTTGCTTGTCTTAAAGAAATGGATTCAAATATCACCAGAGCTGAATTGGGATCAGCAATATTGCTTTGCAACTCTGGTGTGTCTCAGATACTAGTTGTTCACTAATTCGAACTGGTATTTTCGCTTGTCTTAAAGACATAACTTCAAAGTTCACCAGAGCTGAACTGGTATTAGCAATATTCCTCTGCAACTCTGGTGTCTCTCAGATACTAATTGTTCACTAATTTGATCTGGTGTTTTTGCTTTTCTTAGAGAAATGGCTTCAAAATTCACCAGAGCTGAATTGTGGTCAGCGATTTTACTTTACAACTCTTGTGTGTCTCTGGCACTAGTTGTTCACTAATTCAAACTGGTATTTTCGCTTGTCTTGAAGAAATAGCTTCAAAGTTCATCAGAGCTGAACTGGGATCAGCAATATTGCTCTGCAATTCTGGTGCCTCTCAGATACTGATTGTTCACTAATTTGATCTGGGGTTTCTGCTTTTCTTAAAGAAATAGCTCCAAAATTCCCCATAGCTGAATTGTGATAAGCAATATTGCTTTACAACTCTGGTGTGTCTCAGGCGCTAATTACCCACTGTCCCAAAATGTAAGACTTTGTTGACACTATCAATAAATGTTACATTTTGAGACAAGAAGGAGTAACTAGTTAGGCCTTGATCTTTTGGTAATTTCTCTAAGTGAATTGTCCTTGCATTTTCATAAATGCGATGATCACAATTTTTCATGTTCCTTTGCTTCTCTTGCTCTTACTGTGGTGTTTTTGCTTACTGTAGATCGTATGTGCTTGAATAGTGCCTCCCTTTTGAGCCATAATATCATGGGGGCTCCTCAGTTCTTTTTAGTACATCAGCATATTGCAGCTAAAGCATTCTACTCCCTCCGTCTCATAATGTACGTTTTTTGACACTACACTAGTGTCAAAAAATGTCTTATATTATGGGACGGAGGGAGTATCTTCTAAATTGTGATGACTGTAATTTTGCTTGTATAGCCGTGTCGTGTATTTAGTGGTTCGATGAGAGGTTTAGGTCTGTGGGCAGCCCTGCTTTACCGTCCAACATTCATGATAAATCAGTCATTTTTTGCTGTCTGGCAAGTGAATCTTCGCTTGAGGTCTTTCTTTCTTTTATAATGTGATGGTTGTCCTGATGTCAATCTGGGGATACATGGTGTGAATGTCAATGTGCTGCTGAACATCTTATCTATTTAAATTTTACAGTGCAGGTATTTCTGTGGTTTTTATGTGAACTCTTATTGTTCATTTGATTCTTTAAATAAATAGCTGCAAAATCAATAAGAACTGAATTGGAATCACCAATATGGTTTCACAACACCAGTTTGTCTCAGCAGAAAGGATACACCTCGGCAAGCAGTATCCAGTAGCTGCTTTTGGTTTGATATTCAGGCACTCTGTGATCTTTTTTGTTTTGGCTTGATTTTTGTTTTACTTTTGAGAACATATTTTCTGCTTGATTCTGCTTGTCGTTG
This sequence comes from Aegilops speltoides, assembly GCA_021437245.1. Taxonomy (NCBI): domain Eukaryota; kingdom Viridiplantae; phylum Streptophyta; class Magnoliopsida; order Poales; family Poaceae; genus Aegilops; species Aegilops speltoides. The sequence continues at coordinate 316,559,911 of CM038145.1, read as the reverse complement.
AGAGTTGCCGCTGCATCTACTGTATGACCTGCTTCTGTATGATACCTGTCCGCCATTCCATTTTAGGATGTTCCGCCTTGTGTTTGCTTATAAGTAATGACTCGCATGAATATTTACCTGTATGATCATCTGTTCCGTTTGAAATTGGTTGGTGCATCCCTATATGTGAGGCCTGTTGGTTAATGCCGTGTTTTGCAAGTTGTGACCGATGTTTTACCGCTTAAAATGCCGTTATGATCTGGGAAGTTCTTGTGTAGTTTCATCGTCCGTTTAACGTAGTGCAGCCTTTGCTGAAGATGGGTTGGACCTGCTGCTTACCTTTCCAGCGCGTATGCCCGGCGGCATCTTGACGAGCACAACGCGTCTACCTTTGCTTGTGATGAGGCCACGGGACGGTTACTTTGGCTATCCAACGATCTCGCCAAATGCATACACTCTGACCATCAGCTATTCTTCAAACAGTACCCTTCTTAAGAAGGTCGAACTCATGAACAATCGCTTGCCAGCTCGGAGAAGGATCACCGAAAAGACAGTACTCCCTCCGTTCTTATTTACTCATCCTGGTTTTAGTTCACCACAACGAGTAAATCAGAACGGAGGCCACTACGAGTAAATCAGAACGGAGTAGTATCTTCTAGTCTGCCCCTGGGGTGATACTTGGATTTGAAGAGCCTGCCGTGCCAACAGAGCTTGATTAAACAGGCGGAAATCCTTGAAACCGAGCCCAGCCAGCCTTCTGGCCTCCTCATTTTATTTCAAGCATACCAATGCGTCTTTCTCTCCCTAAAAGTAATTTCTTGGTTCAGATCGTCACAAAACTCCAAAGGAATTTTGGAAGAAATAAAGCAGTCCCGAAATTGCTTTAGTTCCGAGTCTTGTTTGTCGGTGCCGCTAAAGATAAGCAGGATCTTGTTTGTCACTTCACCTGTGTAGTAGCATGGTGCTCTCTGGTCTACCATAGTGAAGTCCCGGGCTCCCGGCTCGATCTGTCGGTTTTTCACCGGCGTGCTTTCCTTCTGCCGCCGCCCCTTGGCAGTAAGAGCATCTCCAGCAGTTGGCCCCCCAAGAGGCGCCTAAAATCGCCGTCCGGGGGCGAGCCGGCGCAAAAAACCAGCCTGGGGCGAGTTGGCCCCCAGTCGCCGGCCCTAGGGCCGCCCCCAGGCGCGTTAAATTGTTTAAAAAAAAAAAGAAAACGTCCGGCGAGTCCGTTTAAAACACGGCTAAATTGAACCAAACTTTGGTGAGTTCATACATATTTAAAATATTTTACACAAGAGAAAAAAAATGCTACTAGGCTCGTCGTCACCTCACCGCCCGCCGCCCTTGAAGCTCTACATGCCGAGGCGCCAGTACAACTGCGTGTAGTTGCTGTCGTCGTCGCCGTCGTCGTCGTCGTCGTCGTCGCCTCCTCCTCTACGGTCGTCATCCCTGCAGCACCCCTCCCCGGGTTGGCGCGGCGGGTTGGACGGTCCGGGGGCGTCCTCATCCTCGTCGCTGTCGAGGACCACCATGCCGTGCTCGTCCTCGCGCCTACGCCTGCGGGCGGCTATCTCCTCCAAGGCTCGGCGCTGCCGGACCATCTCGTCGCGGAGGTAGTCGTCCCGCGCCCACTTTAGGGCCTCCTCGTCGGAGAAGCCACGCCGGGCTATGGCCTTGTACTCCGCGGGGAGGCTGGGCTCCGGCTTCGGCATGACGAGGACGAGGTGTCCAGAGGCGGGGGAGGGGTCGGCGATGCGGACGCCGGAGCTGCGGGTGCGCTGGCTAACCGGCGTGTCACAGGCTCCGCTGCGGCGGGGAAGCGAGGGGAGCCGGTCGAGCGGCCGGACGAGGAGGAGGACGCCCCCTTCCTCGGCGTCCAGGAGCTCCCACGCCGGTGGGAGAAGGACGGTGGAGCCGGGTACTCCAGCCTGAGCGTGTTGCTGCCCTCGATGTACTCGAGGACGGACTCCAGCATGCGGCCGACACGCCCGCCATCGGCGGCGGCGGCCTTCGAGTTGAGCCTCCCGGAGGGCACGACACCGTTGGTGGCCTCGAGCTGCTCGGCGTGGCGGCGGCGGAATCACGGCTCCCACAATGGCTGTCGGGGCGTCCGTGGCCCTTCCTCGCCTGCGGCGAGAGCGCGGATAGGCGCGATTTTCACACGCTGCCCCGCCCCGATGGGAGGTGGTGGCACCGGGACCCCGTCGGTGCTGATCCTCCACGCCCCGGGCACCCGCATGTCCAACGGGACCGGGTACTCGGCCTCAAAGAGGAGCGGAGCTTCGTCCTCGTGAAGGTGGCGACGGCCGCGCCGTCGCCTGGGAAATGCTTGGCCATGGCTCTGGAGACGGCGAGAGGGAGAGGGAGGAACGGAGGAGGAGCGGGCGTCAGCGATGCTGTGTCTATGCGTCACCGGCGCGCTGGGGGCGGCTTATATAGGCGGAGGCGCCGCGAGTACGCGTGGCCGCCGTGTGTATGCGTGGCGGGCGAGGGACGCGCATCGTCTAGTCTTCACTGCACCGCACGTGAGGCATCAATGGAGGAGGCTGACCAGCGCGGCAGCGCACGGCAGCTTTGGCATTGATTCGCCACGGGAACCGAGGCGACGAGGACGACGAAGTGGCGAGAAGAGCCGAGTCGTTGCCAGGGAGGGCCCGCCGGTTTTCGCGCCAAAACGTTTGCCGGCGCTTCAAGCGCCCAACGCGGGTTCGGCTGGGTCGCCGGCGTAATTTCGTCGAGCCGCGAAAAATGGGCCTTTAGAGTGCGGCGGGCGTTTTTCGGCGTCGACGCGAAAAAATCGCCTAGGGAGGCCGTTCTGGTGGCGCGGCTGGAGATGCTCCAAAAAGCATCTACAGCCGGACGTCCCAACCTGCCTAAAATACGATTGGCGGACGGCTCGGTCACTAATCGATCATGAAAATTCGACCTAGATGAGCTCTTCAAACGTTCGGGCTGATTGGCACCCCCTCATATCCAGCCCAAATCTAGGTGGATATGGGCCATGTTGGACTGACACCGGGATCTCACGCATAATCGCCTGGAAATCCGGCGGTCCGACGGACGTCTCCTCTGGTGGAGGAGAGGGAGGGGGTGAAAGCCGAGTGGCGCCGGTCCGGCTCGTCGCCCGAGGCCAAATCCGGCTATTTAAGTCGGTCGGCGTCTCCCAATCCTAGCCCATCCAACTCTTCCCTATCTGTAACGTCAGCCCGAGCCCATCCATCTCCTCTTTCCCGCTCCAGTGCTCTTCGCACGCTCTTCGACTTCGCCATGGTCCGAAAGAAGATAACCACCTACATCAGGCTCACGCCAAGACCGCATTGCATTCTTTGTCGGGCTGCCCGGACTCGACCGAGCGGAGGAGGAGAGAGGCAAGCACCGATTCGATGGAGGTGGCGGATCCGGAGGACGAGGAGGAGACGGAGCAGCCGGAGCAGGAATTGGCACCGGTTCCGGGCTTCAACATGAAGCAGATGGAGGTGGAGTTTGTCGTCACCCAAGCAGACGAGATGGCAGAGCAGCAGGTCATCCTGGAATCCATGAAAAAAGGGGGTTGGCATTGTCCCCCTAGGGGTTTCGTCGAACTCAATGTTGACGCATCTTTTGACCATGACATCTTTGAAGAATGCGATGGGGGCGGTTTTGCGTGGCGACAAAGGTAGGTTTATTGCGGGAGGAAATGAAAAGATTGACCATTGCGCGGATGTTACGATGGCGAAGTTTTAGCCCTCAAATTTGGACTAACACTAGCGCAAAGGGCGGGGTGCAATCGCCTAATCATCAACTCGATAATCTGGAGGTGATAGAGACCATGCGATGGAGGGCGGTCAACGGAAAGCGGCGGCGGCAATTTTCGATGATTGCTTCCACTACGCATGTGATTTTATCGTGACTAGATTCGAACATTGTAATAGAGAGGCAAATATAGTAGCACATGAACTTGCTAATTTAGCTAGATTTTCTTCAACTTCAGATTGGCTCGAGGAGCCTATCAATGAAATTGTACTCTTCCTCACAAACGATGTATTGGTTATTTCTAATGAATAAAGTTTCGTTTTATTTCAAAAAAAAAGGCATATGTGGAGGCTAACCGGCGATTCATTCGGTAGGAACGGGCGGCGACCGACGCGCTATTCGACGAGGTCAAAGCGGAGATGGATGCGCAGGCCGCCGCAGAGGAGCCGCATGAGCCGGAGCAGTGGCTGCCGCCCATGTACCCGGTGCCGGGCACAAAAATGGTGGACATCTCCGACGAGGACTAGGCTAGTTATCTACGTACGTAGTACGTAGAATTTTTCTTGTTCTTTGCATTGCTATTTGTATGGATTTAAGATTTTTAGTATGAGGTATTCGGATGCAGATGTCGGGGTTTGACTACTCCTGCTGTAGATGCTCCAACTGTTTGATTTTCAATACTGCTCAGAACAGCAAAGCCGTGGTCACTTGTCTGTTTGACAATGGCAATTTGGGCCCGAAAACTCTGACCGTTCGCCGGGGGACTGTTTACGGTGGGACACGCCGACGACTGGAGCCGAGCGGTGGCGTCGCTCGCCGCGCCAGACAATCTCAGGTCGCTCCCACGACGCGCGGCCCCCGGCCGAATAATGGCGTTCCCCTCTGCGCCTCTCGATCACCGACGCCGCCCCATTTACGCTTGACACACGCGCGCTGGAGCATGCACGCCAATGGCAATGGGAAGATGTGGTGCCGTCATGCCGTGGAACGGGCCAGCTTCCTTCCTCCGTCACGCGGCGGTACTAGCATGGGCCGTCGCTGCCGGCCCGCCTTATCATTCCGGCCGGCTTAATTCGCTGGGCTCGCCGGTGTCGGTGCGCTGCGCCCGTACGGTCCGCGCGGTGAGGTTGGTCACCTTGGTGGACCCTCTCGCGGTGCAGGGGGTGCAGCAAATGTGCTGAGGCTCGGAAGTCAAAGCGCTCAGCTGCCAGTACGGCGGTGCTAAATGAGCGAGAGAGATACGGGGCTGACCACGGTTGCTCGCTCGCTCGCTTGCGTGGTCGGGAGGGCAGCGCCAGCCTCACTGGCGATTCTTGGGAGTGCAGAGCCATTTTACTTTTCGTACACTGGCTCCTCACCTGATTCTGCCGTACTCCTCTGCATGCTCGTGCTGGTCTTTTGGAAGGGACCTTCGTTGACCGAGCTGCGACCGCGTGAGAATTGACAACACTGATTTGTTGAAAGTTCAGCCCAAAACGACTTGACTGTACTAAATTTTTAAACAAATGTAAGAGCATCTCCAGCCCAACGCCTCAACCCATCTCTCATACCCCATAAATACGTCTCGTCAGTGACCGGACAGAAGAGAAGGAAAAAAAAGACCCAATCAAATCCCTCGTATCATCGCTATACATTCCGGCTGTCCACGAACCCTCGTATTCATCTCAAATTTAAGGAGAATATGAGGGCTCGCGGATGCCTTTCGGCCAGTCTGGTACATAGGACGCGGCCACACTCCAGACCATCTTTTCTCTTTCTTTATTCATTTTCTTTCTCTCTCTCTCCATCTTCATTAATCACGTGCAAGTGACTGAACATATGAAGGAGAAAATAAGGATTATAACCATGCGGACGGATAAATAGCGGCCCAAAAGAGACATGCCCGATCACTGACTGAACACGTCTATGAACGTTTGAGTGGTCGAATTAGAGGTACATGACACTCCTGCTCGGTGCCACGTCTAAAGACCCTCGCCGATTTTATGAACTGAACGACGGGCAAAATTGGCTGACCAAAAGAGAAATTTGAGTGACCAGCTCCTAGCCATTCCCTTTGTTTTCTAGTGCTGTTTTAATCAACTTTCGCCTATCGTTTGGCTAGTGTCCATGACAGATTATAAAATAATCACAAGGCAATTCATTCACGAACCATGAAAGTCGATCTTAAGCTACGGTAAATTATGGTTACCTGCAGGCGCAAGGTTATTGGGTATAACATTTTACGGGGAGAATGATCCCTCATTCTTTTTTTAACCTATGTGGTCATGTAGTAACATGAAGACTTTGTTTCTTCTCTTCTTATTAAACGAGATGAGGCAAATCTTTTGCCTCCCTTTCACAAAAAGAAAAAAGAAACTTGAATTCATCATAAGCTCAGATCCTGGGCGTCGTGCTTGGTCGGCACGCGCTTGTGGACTCTCCGAGGAGCGCGGCATCCGGCAAGGACGTACGCACGCCCCGTGAGATCTCTTTCCCTGAGCTGTTCAACACATGCCCAGCGGTCTGCGCTGCTCCCTCCTTGGTGCCGCAGTCCAGTTCAGGCCAGCTACTCAGCGTTTCGGTTGGTTAATTTTAGTGATTCCAGCAACATTCACAAGCTCACTATCAGAACGAACATGCATGCAGTACTCTTATGTTATGGGCTTCTGTCCTTTGACCGACCAGCAGCGCTTCTATTCCAGCAACTGTACCCAAATGCTCAACTTTTTGCTCTTCTGGCCAACTTTTGTACCGGCTGAACTTTTTGCTCTTCTGGCAAGCTTTTGTATCCATCTGTCATGTTTTCCCTCGGGCATGCACTCCTGCAGTTTTGGCACCGGGTTAGGCTCAACGAGCGCCATCGCCCACGACATGCAGGCCAGAACGACATATGCATAGTACAAACACATACTCCTCTATCCGGAGCATTTTTGACACTATACTAATATAAAAAAAACACCCTTATAAAACGGAGGGAATAGTAAACATTATCACATTAGAGCATCTACAACCAGGCACTCCAAACCCTCCTCAAATCTCGGGTGGCCAGCCGTCACGAAATTTCAACCCAGCCGGGCGCCTCAAACGGGTCTCAAACGCCCAGGCTGAACGGCACCCCTTATATCCAGCCCAAATATGAGGCGGATATGTGGAGTCTGGACGCGCCTGGATACGCCCGCCACGTCGGACCTGGTCCATACTGGCCCACCCGACCCCACATATATTCCTCCTCATCCGCTCGCTAGACCAAACCCTAGCCACTTCACTCCACTCTCCTCCTCCAATCCCGCCACCCAAACTCGTCTCTAGCGCCGTCTGGCCGTCTCGGGCATGGCGGGCAGCGGATCTGAGTCCTTCATCTCCAGATCCATCGACCCCAAACTCATCCTACGCGGCCCCGAGGAGGAGATGGTCGTCTGGCTTGCGCTCCGCCATTCCCGGGAGGAGGCCCGTGCACGTCAACGCTCTAACCCCTTCTGTCAGGAATCCATCGCGTCCGCCCAAATGGCACATGGATCCGGCGCTAGGGCAGTCGTCGCTTGCTCGCTGAAGGCGGTGTGGTCCGTATGGCGTCCGAACGCGGTGGCGAACGTGCAACCCCTTCGTTGGCGTGCTGAGCATTGGGACGCACCATGTGCCTCGTCTGGAGAGAACATGCCACGCCATGCCCGCCGTGCAAGGCAGCGGGCGCGGGAGGCGGCGATAGCCCTCGCGGCGGTGGACGTCGAGGGGGAGTCGCATTTTTCGGTGCCCCGTGTGGTGCAGCAGTCTGGGCGCCGCATCCGCATCATGATGGACATCGTTGGCTCGTCACAGAACGAATCCATCATCGATTTGACGCCCACCAGCACCGTTTGGGTTACATGCTCCGATGAGGAGGAATAGGGCATGGGAGAGGCGGCGCCTTGAGTCCCGTGAGCTGGCTCGTGTCCCATGCCCTACTCTACCTTGCTGCTGACCGAACAAACACTCTGGGGAGCGTAGCCGACCGTCGGACATGGCCACTGCAGAACCGGGCGAGTTTCGGTTAGATTAGGTTTCACATTGCATATAGTAATATGAATTTGAGGTTTCTAATTTGAGATGTCCGGTTGTAGAATCAAATATTTGAGACATGATCCGTCGGTGTATGCGGAAGCGTCCTCGATCGTTTGGGGCCGGATTTGCACATCACGACTGTAGATGCTCTTATAAGTATTAACATGCGTGCTAGAACTTGCGACCCGTATAACAATACCCATCAGCAAATGCACCTGATACAAAGAATCTTGTGCAAGGAGTAAAATAATAATTAAGGAAGTACAAAGGAGTAATTTTAGAGTGAATTTCATTTTTTACTCTTTAATTGTATATTTGTGACACATATTACCCATGGAACTTCTATTGAAATATCAGATTTTGGTGAATTTTTACACGATTTTACCCCAGTTTTGCATTTTACTGGTGTATATTAGATAGGATCGGCGTGTTGCGTCAGTGATTCGTAAAAGAATGCGTAAACAATGGAGTGCATCACCGACGATTATGTGCAGACTTCTTTTGTCCATACCCGAAAAAAAAAAGACTTCTTTGTCCATAAGTTTTATTTCTTGTTGTCGTCCAGATATTTTTGTATTCCTGACGTCACTTGACGCCTTAATCCAATGGCCACGCATGAGAAAAAACGGACCCAAAGCTTCTAAAGGAGGTGTTCTAAACGAATTTTCACTCAATTGGCTAATTAGTATCACAAATGTACAACTACAGAGTAAAAAGTGAAATTCGCTCGTAATTTTATTAATACAAGAAGTAATTTTATCAACACATGGCTCATCTCGGACTCTCACAAAAAAATTTAAGAACTCGTGCTACAGATAGCTTTTAATCTATAATTCGCTTCTCCTCTGTCTCCTCTTCTCTCTCTTCCAACTTGGTAAAAAATTAATACATAAGCCCTTATAGTCCGCTTAAAGCATTTGCAGCCAGGAGCCTTCAACCCGCCTCATACGTCCGGCGGGCCGCCTGGTCACAGACCGATCACCATTTTTCGACCCAAACTGGCTCCTTAAATGGGCTTCAAATCCCGAGCTAACCGGCACCCCTCATATCCTGCTCAAATGTGGGGCGGATCAGGGGACGACCGGGCACGCCCGCAAAGTCGGACACGACAACCCGACTGTTGGGGAACGCAATATTTCAAATTTTTTACCTACGATCACGCAAGATCTATCTAGGATATGTATAACAACGAGCGGGGAGAGTGTGTCCACATACCCTCGTAGACCGAAAGCGAAAGCGTTTAGTAACGCGGTTGATGTAGTCGAACGTCTTAGCGATCCAACCGATCCAAGCTCCGAACGTACGACACCTCTGCGGTCAGCACACGTTCAGCTCGATGACGTCCCTCGATCTCTTGATCCAGTGAGGACGAGGGAGAGTTCTATCAGCACGACGGTGTGGTGGCGGTGATGATGAATTTACCGGCGCAGGGCTTCGCCTAAGAACTACGACGATATGACTGAGGTGTGTAACTGTGGAGGGGGCACCGCACACGACTAAGAGAAGGCCTGGTGTGTCTTTGGGGTGCCCCCTCCCACGTATATAAAGGGGGGAGGAGAGGAGGCCGGCCATAAGGGGGGGGGGGCGCCATAGGGAGGAGTCCTACTTGGACTCCCGGTCCAAGTAGGATTCGCCCTCCAACTAGGAGAAGGAGGGAAGGGGAAGGAGGGGAGAAGGAAGGAGGGGGGCGCCGCCCCCTCCTAGTCCAATTTGGACCAGCCCATGGGGGGGGGCACCCCTTTAGGCCCCTCTCTCCTTGTCGGTGTCAAAACCGGCGGATCTCGGGTACGGGGTCCCGATCTGTGCGTCTAAGGCTAACGGTAATAGGAGGCAAGGGACACGATGTTTTACCCAGGTTCGGGCCCTCTCGATGGAGGTAAAACCCTACTTCCTGCTTGATTGATCTTGATGATATGAGTATTACAAGAGTTGATCTACCACGAGATCGTAGAGGCTAAACCTTAGAACCTAGCCTATGATGTTTATCATTGTCCTTCTACGGACTAAACCCTCTGGTTTATATAGACACGGGAGGAGGCTAGGGTTACATAGAGTCGGTTACAAAGAAGAAGATCTAATATCCGAATCGCCAAGCTCGTCTTCCACGCAATGGAGAGTCCCATCCGGACACGGGACGAAGTCTTGAGTCTTGTATCTTCACAATCCAACAGTCCGGCCGTCCGAATACCCCCTAATCCAGGACTCCCTCAGTAGCCCCTGAACCAGGCTTCAATGACGATGAGTCCGGCGCGCAGTTTGTATTCGGCATTGCAAGGCGGGTTCCATCTCCGAATACTCCAAAGTAAGTCTCGAACACTTAAATCGTGTCCAGATCTGCAAGACGATTTTCACATGCCATCATAGAGAGAACGATATTCCACAAATATAATCTGCTGACATCTTTAGATGACGTGATATCACACCATGGTGGAGTCATTATTGAACCTTCTTCCCACAGGCAGCCACCACACATATTACGAGGCGGTTTCCCGGGCACGTCTTGTTGAAGCAGAGGTCATGTTCCCCTTATCGCGGGGCTTTCATCAATACGGGCACGGGTAGCCCAACCGCACCGCCAATCGCGGCGAGTGGGGAGCGAGCGGGTTCCACCAGGCAAGTAGGGAGGCGCAAAAGTTTTTATTGCCTCTATAAAGAGATAAGGCCTCTTCTTCTTTACTCACGCCTTTCCCTTCCGCTCGTCCATTCCCCTTCGCTCGAGCCCTAGCGCCCAAGCACTCATCTCCTCCACCGAAAAGAGGTTCTCCGAAGATGTCTGGATCCGGAGCAGGAGGCAAATGGATAGCCTCTACCGTCTGGGAGAAGGATATCAAAAAGTTTCGAGAGGCCGGGTACCTGGCTAAGAAAATCGGCCACCATCTTCCGACGGCGGGACAGACTGTTCCCAATCCGGAGCCCCACGAGAGGGTCATGTTTCTTCCTCATTTTGTCTGCGGGCTCGGGTTTCCCCTTCACCCATTTGTTCACGACATCATGTATTATTACGGGATTGATTTTCATGATTTGTCCCCTAATTCTTTCCTTAACATCTCGACGTTTATCGTCGTGTGTGAGGCCTTTCTCCGTATTTCGCCCCACTTCGGCTTGTGGCTGAAGATCTTCAATGTGAAGCCCATGGTGGTGAACGGCGAGCACGCTGAGTGCAGCGGCGCCATGGTGAGCAAGATGCCCGAGGTCACATGGCCGACGGGCACCTTCAATGATTTCGTCAAGGAGTGGTAGCAGCAGTGGTTCTATATCACCGAGCCGCGCGGTAGAAAGTGGGCCGCTACTCCTGAATTCAGATCCAGAGCCCCCCTGCGGCTCACGTCCTGGCCCAAGAAGGGCCTGAACTGGCCCTCATCCGATGAGTTGTCGGTGCTCCAAACACGCATCCAGAGCGTGGTAGACAAGGATGTCAAACTCGTCAATGTAGTCCAGGTGATGTTAGTCCGCCTGGTTCTCCCTTGCCAGCACCAAGCCTGCAATTTGTGGGAATACGACCCGGCCGAGCACCAGACCCTACGGGAGCTCTACGGCTCCTCACACAAGGACATCTGGAAGGTGCTCTTCAAGTCCGGTAAACCGTGGCCGAGCTCCGCCGAGACCGCGGGTATCAACTGTCCCGCTCGGCAAGTCCGGTGAGTTACCGCTATGTTCTGTCTATCCATGTTTAGCTGGCATATCCCGAGGGAGACGCTTTATCATGCTTTCTGCAATTATCCCAGGAATGGACGAAGAAGGTGGCGCGGATACACTGTCCGGCCCCGCTGCCGGAGGAACCGACAGGACCTCTTCTGACGAAGATGCTGGTCCTAGCGCCTTACCGGGCACCGAAGAATGAGGCCTCCAAGAAGACCAAGGAGACCCGGAGCAGCCTCCGTCGCTGCGGTGCTTCGGACACAAAATCCGAAGACTCCAGCGCCCATCCTTCCTCCGAAGACGAAGAGGAGGAGGAAGAAGACGAGTCCTCCATGGGGGGAGGGAAGAAAAGGACGGCTTCCTCATCCCTGGAGGCCGAATCGCCAAAGAGGGGAAAAAGTTCCCTCCCGGAGGCGTCCACAAAGGCTACCAATAGCAGCCCAGAGTGGGATCCCAGGGTCCAGCCCCTGGTAAAATCGTGAGTACACGAAATCCGAACACTGCTACGCGCCCAGGATTACTAGGATGCAGTAGTTTAACCGTCGCCATACTTTGTGCAGCCCGGCGAGGTCTCACGCCGAACAGTCCTCATCGGAGGATTCGTTGAGCTCAGATGCCCTGGAGAGCGGGACGCCTCCGGAGGCCCCTTCCTCGAAGCCTGGATGGGACACCGAGGCGTCGTCCCAGCAAGACCCAGACCAGGGAGGGCACACCTCTGGGGCCGAATACACGGGAGCAGTGGTTCCCATAAACGTCGACGGCGGGGGCGATCTTAGATTTGGCCCGCAGCCGGACATGGTCCTGGAGACCTTTAAAGCCCCAAGATAGGGCGAGCAGCCCCCCTTGACGGAGGGAGGCAAGCCCGCTCCGTCAGCAACCTCTGCCCAAGCAAAGCTGTAGGGCGGCCTATCGACAGCGATAAAGAATGCGTCCATCATCGATGAACATCGCGCCCTCGTGGGTGCAGTGATTGAAAAGATTCATCCACGAGACGGATGAATGAATCTACCTTAGCCTTATAAAAGGCTTTGAGGTATGTTTTTAGAAACCTTTGAAGATTGTCATAGTATGAGTAGTAGCCCCTGATGCACTGTCCGGTGAAAGAGAGAGAGCCGGATAGGGGATCAAATTTCCACTTCGCAGGGGACTCAGTTAATGACATATATCCCTTTGTTTGAAAACAGGCGTCTGTAGCGACGACTGCCTCCCATACTACGGAGGTGTCTGGACTAAAGCAAAGTCTGGAACGGACCGAAGAAGAACTTGGCCGAATGAAGAAGCAGTTGGAGGACAAGCAAGGTATGTCGAAACCCTTTGACAAGTTAAGCACTAATGAGCAGTTGTGCCTGATGAAAATATTTGTATTGTGTGCTCTAGGAGAAAATGCCGAAATTGAGGCACTGAAGAAGGCTGTGGCCAAAGCCGACAAGAAGGCCGCCGCAGAGCAGGCTCTTCGCGAAAAGTACGAGGCCAGGGTCATTGAAGCTGAACGAGAGCTTCAGAAGGCCGTGAAGAAAAGCGAGACCTTGGAGCAGAGTCTAGCAGGGAAAGAATCCGAACTCGCCCATGCTCTCCAAGCCGCAAATGATGCTCGGGAGGAAGCCCGAGGTTCTCTGAAGGACATTCAGGAGGCAAGGAGGATTGCGGTTGGTAAGGCTTTTATTACTCAAAGCAATTTTTATATAGCAATAGGAGAAACTCTAAGCGACAAACTGAATTCGTGTTTCTCCAGGAGCGTTTGCGGACCTGCCACGCAGCATATCTGTTGCTGCCCAATTCTATCGGGCTGAAGAGAAGAAGTCTGCGGAGAAGCATTTCTGGTCGCAGTATTTGGCGCCGCATTATCCTGTGCCCTTTGTCGATCAGCTGAAGTAGCTGGTCGAACTGCACCAGGCGGCCGAACTAGCCATTAAGGACTTAGTTGTCCGGCTGTGGCCCGCTGAGCCAATTCCCAGCAGTTACTTCGGACTCGTGAAGTGGATTGTTGGTGCTTGCCCTCGGCTCAAAGTCATTAAGCGGTCGGTCTGTATAGAAGGTGCACGCATGGCATTTGCCCGTGCGAAGGTGCACTGGGGGAAGCTTGATACTGAAAAGCTGATGACTGAGGGACCACCGGAGGGTAAGGAGCATCGCAAGCCCGAATTATATTATGGTGGTGTCCTAAAAGGAGCCCGCCTTGTGGCAGAACAGTGTACCAAAGACACTATATTTCCCTGAAGGCAGTCATGCCGTCCTTTGTAATGCGGGATACTGGCACTGTTGTTATGTATTGCCTGTTATATGAAAGTTTTTTCTTCCTGTGCGACCGTTTAGTATGTGTAAATCCTGAGAGTTGGCCAGTCATCGGCTTCTGCCCCCACGTACTGATCATGAGTTGTATGGTAGATACGATCAACATGAAGATGTTCACCGATGATGACTAGTCCGTCTCACGTGATGATCGGACACAGCCTAGTTGACTCGGATCATGTAATCACTTAGATAACTAGAGGGATGTCTATCTGAGTGGGAGTTCATAAGATGAACTTAATTATCCTGAACATAGTCAAAAGATCTTTGCAATTATGTCGTAAGCTCACGCTTTAGTTCTACTGTTTAGATATGTTCCTAGAGAAAATTTAGTTGAAAGTTGATAGTAGCAATTATGCGGACTAGGTCCGTAAACTGAGGATTGTCCTCGTTGCTTCATAGAAGGCTTATGTCCTTAATGCACCACTCGGTGTGCTGAACCTCGAACGTCGTCTGTGGATGTTGCGAACATCTGACATACACGTTTTGATAATTATGTGATAGTTCAGTAATCTTAAACGGTATAGAGTTGAGGCACCGAAGACGATTTCAAAACATCGCGGAACATATGAGATGTTTCGAGGGCTGAAATTGGGATTTCAGGCTCGTGCCCACGTCAAGAGGTATAAGACATCCGATGATTTTCGCTTGCAAACTAAGGGAGAAAAGCTCAATCGTTGAGCTTGTGCTCAGATTGTCTGAGCACAACAATCACTTGAATCGAGTGGGAGTTGATCTTCCAGATGAGATAGTGATGTTTCTCCAAAGTCATTGCCACCAAGCTGCTAAAGCTTCGTGATGAACTATAACATATTAGGGATAGATATGATGATCCTTGAGATATTCACGATGTCTGACACCGTGAAAGTAGAAATCAAGAAGGAGCATCAATTGTTGATGGTTAGTGAAACCACTAGTTTCAAGAAGGGCAAGAGCAAGAAGGGATACTTCATGAAATGGAAAATCAGCTGCTGCTCTAGTGAAGATACCCAAGGTTGAACCCAAACCCGAGACTAAGTGCTTCTGTAATAAGGGGAACAGTCACTAGAGCGGAATTACCCTAGATACTTGGTAGATGAGAAGGCTGGCAAGGTCGATAGAAGTATATTGGATATACATTATGTTAATGTGTACTTTACTAGTACTCCTAGTAGCACCAGGGTATTAGATACCGGTTCGGTTGCTAAGTGTTGGTAACTCGAAATAAAAGGCTGCGGAGTAGACAGAGACTAGCTAAAGGTGAGCTGGCGATATGTGTTTGAAGTTTTCCAAGCTTGATGTGATCAAGCATCGCACGCTCCCTCTACCATCGAGATTGGTGTTAAACCTAAATAATTGTTATTTGGTGTTTGCGTTGAGCATAGACATGATTGGATTATGTCTATCGCAATACGGTTATTCATTTAAGGAGAATAATGGTTACTCTGTTTATTTGAATAATACCTTCAATGGTCTTGCACCTAAAATGAATGGTTTATTGAATCTCGATTATAGTGATACACATGTTCATGCCAAAAGATATAAGATAATGATAATAGTACCACCTACTTGTGGCACTACCATGTAAGTCATATTGGTATAAAACGCATGAAGAAGCTCCATGTTGATGGATCTTTGGACTCACTTGTTTTCTGAAAAGTTTGAGACATGCGAACCATGTCTATTGGTGTATATGCATGAAGAAACTCCATGCAAATGGACCGTTTGGACTCACTTGATTTTGAATCACTTGAGACATGCAAATCATACCACAAGGGCAAGATGACTGAAAGCCTCGTTTTCAGTAAAATGGAACAAGAAAGCAACTTGTTGGAAGTAATACATTTTGATGTGTGGAGTCCAATGAGTGCTGAGGCACGCAGTGCATATCGTTATGTTCTTACTTCACGGATGATTTGAGTAGATACTGAGTATGTTTACTTGATGAAACACAAGTCTGAATTATTCAAGTAATTTCAGAGTGAAGTTGAAGATCATCGTGACAAGAGAATAAAATGTCTATGATATGATCATAGAGATGAGTATCTGAGTTACGAGCTTTGGCACGCAATTAAGACATTGTGGAGATTGTTTCACAATTAATACCGCCTGGAACACCATGGTGTGATGGTTTGTCCGAACATCATAGTTGCACCCTATTGGATATGGTGCGTACCATGATGTCTCTTATCGAATTACCACTATCGTTCATGGGTTAGGCATTAGAGACAACCGCACTCACTTTAATAGGGCACCACGTAATTCCATTGAGACGACACCGTTTGAACTATGGTTTGGAGAAACCTGAGTTGTCATTTCTTAAAAGTTTGGGGCGGTGACGCTTATGTGAAAAAGTTTCAGGTTGATAAGCTCGAACCCAAAGCGGATAAAATGCATCTTCATAGGACACCCAAAACAGTTGGGTATACCTCCTAATTCAGATCCGAAAGCAATAGGGATTGTTTCTTGAATCGGGTCCTTTCTCGAGGAAAAGTTTGTCTCGGAAAGTTGAGTGGGAGCATGGTGGAGACTTGATGAGGTTATTGAACCGTCACTTCAACTAGTGTGAAGCAGGGCACAGGAAATTGTTCCTGTGGCGCCCACACAATTTGAAGTAGAAGCTTATGATAGTGATCATGAAGTTTCAGATCAAGTCACTACCGTACCTCGTAGGGTGACAAGGATGCGTACTACTTCAGATTGGTACAGTAATCCTGTCTTGAAGGTCATGTTGCTAGACAACAATGAACCTACGAGCTATGGAGAAGCGATGGTGGGCCCATATTCCGACAAATGGTTAGAAGCTATGAAATCCGAGATAGGATCCATGTATCAGAACAAAGCATGGACTTTGGTGGACTTGCCCGATGATCGGCAAGCCATTGAGATAAATGGATCTTTAAGAAGAAGACGGACGTGGACGACAATGTCACCGTCTATGAAGCTCGACTTGTGGCAAAGAGTTTTTCACAAGTTCAAGGAGTTGACTACGATGAGATTTTCTTATTTGTAGCGATGCTTGAGTCCATCGGAATCATGTTAGCATTAGCTGCATTTATGAAATCTGGCAGATGGATGTCAAAACGAGTTTCCTTACCAGTTTTCGTAAGGAAAGGTTGTATGTGATACAATCAGAAAGGTTTTGTCGATCCTAAGGATGCTAAAAGGTATGCTAGCTCCAGCGATCCTTCCATGGACTAGAGCAAGCATCTCAGAGTCAGAATATGCGCTTTGATGGAATGATCCAAGATTTTGGGTTTGTACAAAGTTTATGAGAAACTTGTATTTCCAAAGAAGTGAGTGGGAGCACTATAGAATTTTTGATGAGTATATGTTGCTAACATATTGTTGATCAGAAATGTTGTAGAGTTTCTGGAAAGCATAAAGGGTTGATTGAAAGGAGTTTTTCAAGGGAAAACCTAGATTAAGTTACTTGAACATTCAGATTTGAACGTGGAAGCAGCATTTACAATATGACCTAGAGATTTGCGAACTACATACGGATCTGAACGTTGCAGACCCGTTGACTAAAACCTCTCTCACAAGCAAAACAGGATCAAACCCCAGAACTCATTGAGTCTTAATCACATGATGATGTGAACTAGTTTAGACACTAGTAAACTCTTTGGATGTTGGTCACATGGCGATGTGACCTGTGAGTGTTAATCACATGGCGATGTGAACTAGATTATTGACTCTAGTGCAAGTGGGAGACTGTTGGAAATATGCCCTAGAGGCAGTAATAAATTAGTTATTATTACTATATTTCCCTGTTCATGATAATCGTTTATTATCCATGCTATAATTGTATTGATAGGAAACTCAGATACATGTGTGGATACATAGACAACACCATGTCCCTAGTAAGCCTCTAGTTGACTAGCTCGTTGATCAATAGATGGTTACGGTTTCCTGACCATGGACATTGGATGTCGTTGATAACGGGATCACATCATTAGGAGAATGATGTGATGGACAAGACCCAATCCTAAGCCTAGCACAAAGATCGTGTAGTTCGTATGCTAAAGCTTTTCTAATGTCAAGTATCATTTCCTTAGACCATGAGATTGTGCAACTCCCGGATACCGTAGGAATGCTTTGGGTGTACCAAACATCACAACGTAACTGGGTGGCTATAAAGGTGCACTATGGGTATCTCCGAAAGTGTCTGTTGGGTTGGCACGAATCGAGACTGGGATTTGTCACTCCGTGTGACGGAGAGGTATCTCTGGGCCCACTCGGTAGGACATCATCATAATGTGCACAATGTGACCAAGGGGTTGATCACGGGATGATATGTTACGGAACGAGTAAAGAGACTTGCCGGTAATGATATTGAACAAGGTATCGGGATATGGACGATCGAATCTCGGGCAAGTACTATACCGCTAGACAAAGGGAATTGAATACGGGATTGATTGAATCCTCGACATCGTGGTTCATCCGATGAGATCATCGTGGAACATCTGGGAGCCAACATGGGTATCCAGATCCCGCTGTTGGTTATTGGCTGAAGAGTTGTCTTGGTCATGTCTACGTGTCTCCCGAACCCATAGGGTCTACACACTTAAGGTTCGATGACGCTAGGGTTATAGGGAATAGATATACGTGGTTACCGAATGTTGTTCGGAGTCCCGGATGAGATCCCGGACATCACGAGGAGTTCCGGAATGGTCCGGAGGTAAAGATTTGTATATGGAAAGTTGTTGTTCGGGTTCCGGGAAAAGTTCGGTATTTTCTGGTATCGTACCGGGAAGCTTCCAGAAGGTTCCGGAGGATTCCGGAGGGGTACGGAGGTCCGGAAAATGTTCCACCACGTCCAATACAGCATCATGGGCTGTAAGGGGGCGCCCTAGCCTTAATGTGCCAGGGGCACCAGCCCCCCCAAGGCCCATGCGCATGGGACAGGGGAAACCCTAAGGGGGAGGGCCTCCACTTGACTTGGGAGGCACTCCCCCCCCCTTTGGCCGCCGCCCCCAACCCTAGATGAGATCTAGGGGGGCCGGCCCCCTCTCTCCCCACCTATAAATAGTGGAGGGGTGGGAGGGCAGCCGCACCCAAGTTCTGGCGCAGCCCTCCCCCTCTCCCAAGTCCTCCTCCTCTCCCGTAGTGCTTGGCGAAGCCCTACAGGATTGCCACGCTCCTCCACCACCACCACGCCGTCGTGCTGCTGCTGGATGGAGTCTTCCCCAACCTCTCCCTCTCTCCTTGCTGGATCAAGGCATGGGAGACGTCACCGGGCTGCATGTGTGTTGAACGCAGAGGTGCCGTCCGTTCGGCACTAGGATCATTGGTGATTTGGATCACAACGAGTACGACTCCGTCAACCCCGTTCACTTGAACGCTTCCGCTTAGCGATCTACAAGGGTATGTAAATGCACTCCCCTTTCCCTCGTTGCTAGATTTACTCCATAGATTGATCTTGGTGATGCGTAGAAAATTTTGAATTTCTGCTACGTTCGCCAACAGAAGGTACGGGGGTGTTCGGGACATACCTGAACACTCTTTATCCCATTTTTGGGTCCTTGAAGGAGGTGTTCATCACCACGAACCAGGCAATCAGACTATAGGGCTTTATCACTCTCACTTAGCCATAGGAATTCGAGTATTGTAGGCGCAGCCCCTGGTGTTTGAAAGACCGTACGAGGGGCTCTAACAACGCCTGACAGAAGACCGATCCGTCGCACTCTGCATTTGTTATGGCATTATGCGGAATAAATCCTTTAGGATTTTACAACCTCTCGAACAGCTGACCAGCTCTCGCCGTATCATGACAGTCAGTTTTCGGCTTTCTCTACTGAGGTGCTCGTCCGGAAGAACCGGGACGCAATCGCAGTAGTTCTCCCAGCGCTACCTTAGCCGATGGAGCGGAACGTAAGGTACCAAAACATGGGAGCCGGGCAAACCCAACTAATGACCCAAGGCATGATTCAGAGCTGATGCATATAGTGCTATAAGTTCGGGGTGCCGAGTGACCGAGAAGGTGGCCGGACTTTGTTGCCATATTATGAGTACAATGGAGCCCCTGGCATAATGGGGCATGGCACTATGTGCGGTGCCGTTATGACGAAAAAAGCGTCCATGAGGAACGACGGCCGGTAAGTGTTATTTAATTCTACATGTTGTAGTGGAGTGACACGTCTATGCGTATGAGTACGGTTTATGCTATGAAAAGAGGTATGCTGGCGGAACGTGTCGTGGCCGGATGGGAGGAGGCTGTGTGCAGATCCGAAGTGTATCCGGACTGTCTCCTTGGGGGATACTTGTATGTTCCCGCCTTGTGCATCCGAGCTGATTCCATGTCTCCAGTCCTGTTCTGCGCAAAAGTGAGCCTGTAAAGAAAAATGGTTAGAGGCAGTTGCATGTCATAGGGTGGTTGAACCGCGGTTGCCTGATCAGAGCCTAGTCGAGCCGGGCTATCATGCCGTAAAGTAGCTCAGACTCCTCTGTTGGTGTCTGGGGGGTTGGCTATCGAATCGAAGTTCGATGGAAGGGCACGACTCGCTATCTCAGCGGCGGTATAATTTCCACTCTCGGGGTGGAGTTCGGCCTTGCCCATAATTGTGACCATGTCACGTGGGTTTGGCATGATATGGTACCACGTTGAGTCGAGCCAACGTGGTTTGTCCCGGTAGTATATAGTAGTTACTTTATAAGGGGACAATGCCGAAGACTTACTCTTCGGCATGGTGTTTGTTTGGTGATCCGAAGACGACCTCCCGGGTGGTGGGCCTATAAGACTTGGCCTTTACACCTGGAATGACATCTTTGAGAAGATGTTTTTAGTGGGTTTGATCATCGAGCGATCAATACCTATCTGGTGAACTGTGTCTTGGCGCAGCAAGTTTGAGCTACTGTTTATGCCCATAGGGGCTCTTGTGAGGTGGAACCCACCAACTGTTGGGTTGATGGTAAGTTCAATTGGATTGCCATGGTTGAGATTGGCTGGACGGTCTGTATGATTGGAGATGATCGGCCATATTTTTGTACTGTGGGGTGACTTGTATTGTTAAGTCAGCATGCCGAGGAGTACACATTCGTTCCCTTGTTGGTTTACGGAGGATTTTCCTTTGACCTCGCAATGTTCGGTGGTCTGGGCTCCTCGTTGTTTGAGACCTCTTTTCACTGTTTCCGGCTCATGACTGGCCATTTTGTTTTGAGGATCCGGCATTCTCTATTGGTATGCTTGGCCGCCATTCTAGGGGTACCATGGATTTGACATGGCTGGTCGAGTTTGCTGCCCGGGCAGGATGGGCCTGAGCTGTTCTCTTTTCGCTGACCGGACTGGGGTCCGCGGAATCCGGCACCAACTGCCTTGTCTTGGGCGTCATCATTATTTTTGTGACACTTATGTCTGTTGCGTCAAGGTTTATGGATGCTGCCTCGCGTTTCCTGCGTATTGCCCCAGACCGTGATGTATTGGCGTCGGGGTGTGGGCCTTAGGACCTCCTTCTTGAGTTGAGGTAGCAAATTGTGCTTTGTGTACCCTTTGGTGGGGTGGTCGAGTCCGTATTCCTTGGTTGCCAGGACCTTGGTCCATCTGTCTGTGAGCGAATCTTGGTCAGCTTGGAGCTGCTGTTGCCTCTTTTTCAGGCTTCTCGCCGTGGCCATAAGCCGTCGCTGGAAGCGAACTTGCTCCACGGGATCCTCAGGTACGCCGAATTCATCATCGCCGAGGCTCACCTCGTCTTCGGAGGGAGGCATGTGGTTGTCCTCCTTCGAGTATCCGCTCGTCACCTGTTTTTCTGGGCTAATCTGCCCGTCTTCTTGGCCGGCCTGCTCGAAGGCAGGCTGATCGGGATTGTATTCGTCTTCGGCACTATCCGGATTGTTTTCGTCTCCTATGCCGGTACTGCTGTGGCGGGGCTTGGAGCGGCGCTGACCATGCTTTGATTTCTTCCTTGAGGGGTTATCCTCCATTGCCTCATCGCCATTGGTTTCTTTGGGAGTATCCACCATATATATATCATACGAGGAGGTGGCTATCCAGCGCCCCGTGGGCGATGGTTCTTGTTCTTCTCCTACATCATCGTCTACACCATCGATGTCTTCAGAGTCGAAGTCAAGCACGTCGGTCAAATCATCGACAATGGCAATGAAGTGGGTGGTGGGCGGGTAACGAATTTCCTCGTCGCCCGCTTCCCACTCGAGCCGGACATAGTTCGACCAAGAGTCTCCTGACAAAGAGAGAGACTCTAATGAGTTCAACATGTTGCCAAAGGGCGAGCGTTGGAAGATATCCGAAGCGGTGAACTCCATTACCGGAGCCCAACCAGATTCGGCGGGCTCGGGGGCGCGTGGCCTGGAACCTACAGCTGGACACGAGTCCGGGGGTCCGGTGACACAGGCTTCCTTGGGGGTGAAGTCTGTGTTCGGCTTTACCGCCGATGAGTGTGCGGCCTTCGGGGCGGGGTCCATCCACCCGTCCTCGGACGACGCGATCTACCCCGGATTTAGGTCCGGAGCTCCTGCAGGTGCGATATCCCGAGTACTGTCCGACAGCAGGTCTAAGCCGTGCTCGTCATGACTGTTCGGCGCTCCTGGCGTAGGCCCAAATCCGTCGAAGATCAAGTCTCTGCGGATATCGACCGTGTAGTTCAAGTTTCCGAACCTGACTTGATGGCGAGGGCCGTAGCTGTCGATCTGCTCCAGATGGCTGCTTAATTGGCCCGCATCTTAACCGCCAAACATGAAGATCTGTCCGGGGAGAGAAGTCTCACCCTGGACCGCGTTGTTGTTGATGATTGAAGGAGCCATCAAGCCTTGCAGTGACGACGCAGAGGAACTCCCAATGAAAGCACCAATGTTGGTGTCAAAACCGGCGGATCTCGGGTAGGGGTCCCGATCTGTGCATCTAAGGCTAATGGTAACAGGAGGCAAGGGACAAGATGTTTTACCCAGGTTCGGGCCCTCTCGATGGAGGTAAAACCCTGCTTCCTGCTTGATTGATCTTGATGATATGAGTATTACAAGAGTTGATCTACCACGAGATCGTAGAGGCTAAACCCTAGAAGCTAGCCTATGATGATTATCATTGTCGTTCTACGGACTAAACCCTTTGGTTTATATAGACACCAGAGGAGGCTAGGGTTACATAGAGTCGGTTACAAAGAAGGAGATATAATATCCAAATTGCCAAGTTTGTCTTCTACGCAAAGGAGAGTCCCATCCGGACACGGGACGAAGTCTTGAGTCTTGCATCTTCACAGTACAACAGTCCGGCCAAAGTATATAGTCCGGCTGTGCGGATACCCCCTAAACCAGGACTCCCTCACTCCTTCCCCCTAAAGCCCATTAAGGCTCATTACTCTCCCAGGGGTTCCAGTAACCTCCCGGTACTCCAGAAAATACCCGAAACACTTCGGAACCATTCCGGTGTCCGAATATAACCTTCCAATATATCAGTCTTTATGTCTCGACCATTTCGGGACTCCTCGTGATGTCCGTGATCTCATCCGGGACTCCGAACAAACTTCGGTACATCAACTCACATAACTCATAATACAAATCGTCATCGAATGTTAAGCATGCGGACCCTACGGGTTCGAGAACTATGTAGACATGACCGAGACACATCTCCGGTCAATAACCAATAGCTGAACCTGGATGCTTATATTGGCTCCTACATATTCTATGAAGATCTTTATCGGTCAAAGCGCATAACAACATACGTTGTTCCCTTTGTCATCGGTATGTTACTTGCCCGAGATTCGATCGTCGGTATCATCATACCTAGTTCAATCTCGTTATCGGCAAGTCTCTTTACTCATTCTTCATTAGTCACATTGCTTGCAAGGCTTATAGTGATGAGCATTATCAAGAGGGCCCAGAGATACCTCTCCGAAACACGGAGTGACAAATCCTAATCTCGATCTATGCCAACTCAACAAGCACCATCGGAGACACCTGTAGAGCATCTTTATAATCACCCATTTACGTTGTGATGTTTGATAGCACACAAGGTGTTCCTCCGGTATTCGAGAGTTGCATAATCTCATAGTCAGAGGAACTTGTATAAGTCATGATGAAAGCAATAACAATAAAATTAAATGATCATTAATGCTAAGCTAACAGATGGGTCTTGTCCATCACATCATTCTCTAATAATGTGATCTCGTTCATCAAATGACAACACGTGTCTATGGTCACGAAACTTAACCATCTTTGATTAACAAGCTAGTCTAGTAGAGGCATACTAGGGACACTTTGTTTGTCTATGTATTCACACATGTACTAAGTTTTCGGTTAATACAATTCTAGCATGAATAATAAACATTTATCATGATATAAGGAAATATAAATAACAACTTTATTATTGCCTCTAGGGCATATTTCCTTCACTCTCCCACTTGCACTAGAGTCAATAATCTAGATTACATAGTAATGATTCTAACACCCATGGAGTCTTGGTGTTGATCATGTTTTGCTCATGGAAGAGGCTTAGTCAACGGCCCTGCAACATTCAGATCCGTATGTATTGCAAACTTCTATGTCTCCCTCTTTGACTAGATTGTGGATGGAATTGAAGTGTCTCTTGATGTGCTTGGTTCTCTTGTGAAATCTGGATTCCTTCGCCAAGGCTATTGCTCCATTATTGTCACGAAAGATTTTCATTGGACCCGATGCACTAGGTATGACACCTAGATCGGATATGAACTCCTTAATCCAGACTCCTTCATTTGCTGCTTCCGAAGCAGCTATGTACTCCGCTTCACACGTAGATCCCGCCACGATGCTCTGCTTGGAACTGCACCAACTGATAGCTCCACCATTCAATATAAATACTTAGAGTCATCCGGATCAGAGTCAAAGCTTGCATCGATGTAACCATTTACGACGAGCTCTTTGTCAGCTCTATAAACGAGAAACATATCCTTAGTCCTTTTCAGGTATTTCAGGATGTTCTTGACGGCTGTCCAGGGATCCACTCCTGGATTAATTTGGTACCTCCCTGCCAAACTAATAGCAAGGCACACATCAGGTCTGGTACACAGCATTGCATACATGATAGAACCTATGGCTGAGGCATACAGAATGACTTTCATTTTGTCTCTATCTTCTGCAGTGGTCGGGCATGAGTTTGACTCAACTTCACACCTTGTAACACATGTAAGAACCCTTTCTTTGACTGAACCATTTTGAACTTCTTCAAAACTTTTATCAAGGTATGTGCTTTGTGAAAGTCCAATTAAGCGTCTTGATCAATCTCTATAGATCTTGATGCCCAATATATAAGCAGCTTCACCGAGGTCTTTCATTGAAAAATTCTTATTCAAGTATCCTTTTATGCTATTCAGAAATTTAGTATCATTTCTGATCAACAATATGTCATCCACATATAATATCAGAAATGCTATAGAGCTCTCACTCACTTTCTTGTAAATACAGGCTTCTCCAAAAGTTTGTATAAAACCATATGCTTTGATCACACTATCAAAACGTATATTCCAACTTCGAGAGGCTTGCACCTGTCCATAAATGGATCGCTGGAGCTTGCACACTTTGTTAGCACCTTTTGGATCGACATAACCTTCTGTTTGCATCATATACAACTCTTCTTTAAGTTATCCATTAAGGAATGCAGTTTCGACATACATTTGCCATATTTCATAATCATAAAATGCGACAATTGCTAACATGATTCGGACAGACTTAAGCATCGCTAGGGTGAGAAGGTTTCATCGTAGTCAACTCCTTGAACTTGTCGAAAACCTTTTGCAACAAGTCGAGCTTTGTAGACAATAACATTACCGTCAGCGTCAGTCGTCTTCTTGAAGATCCATTTATTCTCTATTGCTTGCCGATCATCGGGCAAGTCAACCAAAGTCCACACTTTGTTCTCATACATGGATCCCATCTCAGATTTCATGGCCTCAAGCCATTTCGCGGAATCTGGGATCATCATCGCTTCCTCATAGTTTATAGGTTTTTCATGGTCAAGTAACATGACCTCCAGAACATGATTACTGTCCCATTCTGGTGCGGATCTTACTCTGATTGACCTACGAGGTTCAGTAGTAACTTGATCAGAAGTTTCATGATCATTATCATTAGTTTCCTCACTAATTGGTGTAGGAATCACTTGAACTGATTTCTGTTATGAACTTCTTTCTAATAAGGGAGCAGGTACAATTACCTCATCAAGTTCTACTTTCCTCCCACTCACTTCTTTCGAGAGAAACTCCTTCTCTAGAAAGGATCCATTCTTAGTAACAAATATCTTGCCTTCGAACCTGTGATAGAAGGTGTACCCAACAATCTCCTTTGGGTATCCTAGGAAGACACATTTCTCCGATTTGGGTTCGAGCTTATCAGGTTGAAGCTTTTTCACATAACCACCGCAAAACCCAAACTTTAAGAAACGACAACTTGGGTTTCTTGCCAAACCACAATTCATATGGTGTTGTCTCAACGGATTTAGATGGTGCCCTATTTAACGTGAATGCAGCTGTCTCTAAAGCATAACCCCAAAACGATAGCGGTAAATCAGTAAGAGACATCATAGATCGCACCATATCCAATAAAGTACGGTTACGATGTTCGGACACCATTACGATGTGGTGTTCCAGGTGGCGTGAGTTGCGAAACTATTCTGCACCGTTTAAAATGAAGACCAAACTCATAACTCAAATATTCACCTCCACGAACAGATCATAGAAACTTTATTTTCTTGTTACGATGATTTTCCACTTCACTGAAATTCTTTGAAATTTTTAAATGTTTTAGACTTATGCTTCATCAAGTAGATATACCCATACCTGCTTAAATCATCTGTGAAGGTCAGAAAATAACAATACCCGCCGCGAGCCTCAACACTCATCAGACCGCATACATCAGTATGTATTATTTCCAACAAGTCTGTTGCTCGCTCCATTGTTCCGGAGAACGGAGTCTTGGTCATCTTGCCCATGAGGCTTGGTTTGCAAGCATCAAGTGATTCCAAAAGCCCATCAGCATGGAGTTTCTTCATGCGCTTTACACCAATATGACCTAAACGGCAATGCCACAAATAAGTTGCATTATCATTATTAAACTTATATCTTTTGGCTTCAATACTATGAATATGTGTATCACTACTATAGAGGTTCAACAAAAATAGACCACTCATCAAGGGTGCATGACCATAAAAGATATTACTCATATAAATAGAACAACCATTATTCTCTGATTTAGATGAATAACCGTCTCGCATCAAACAAGATCCAGATATAATGTTCATGCTTAACGCTGGCACCAAATGACAATTATTCAGGTCTAAAACTAATCCCAAAGGTAGATGTAGAGGTAGCGTGCCGACGATGATCACATCAACTTTGGAACCATTTCCCACGCGCATCGTCACCTCGTCCTTAGCCAATCTTCGTTTAATTCGTAGCCCCTGTTTCGAGTTGCAAATATGAGCAACAAAACCAGTATCAAATACCCAGGCGCTACTACGAGCATTAGTAAGGTACACATCAATAACATGTATATCAAATATACCTTTCACTTTGCCGTCCTTCTTATCCGCCAAATACTTGGGGTAGTTCCGCTTCCAGTGACCAGTCCCTTTGCAGTAGAAGCACTCAGTCTCAGGCTTAGGTCCAGACTTGGGCTTCTTCACTTGAGCAGCAACTTGCTTGCCGTTCTTCTTGAAGTTCTCCTTCTTCCCTTTGCCCTTTTCTTGAAACTAGTGGTCTTGTTAACCACTTGATGGTCCTTCTTTATTTCTACCTCCGCAGCCTTTAGCATTGTGAAGAGCTCGAGAATTGTCTTATCCATCCCTTGCATATTATAGTTCATCATGAAGCTTTTGTAGCTTGGTGGCAGTGATTGAAGAACTCTGGCAATGGTACTATCATCAGGAAGATTAACTCCCAGTTGAATCAAGTGGTTGTGGTACCCAGACATTCTGAGTATGTGTTCACTCACAAAACTATTCTCCTCCATTTTGCAGCTGTAGAACTTATAGGAGACTCCATATCTCTCAATCCGGGCATTTGCTTGAAATATCAACTTCAACTCCTGGAACATCTCATATGCTCCATGATGTTCAAAACGTCGTTGAAGTCCCGGCTCTAAGCCGTAAAGCATGGCACACTGAACTATCGAGTAGTCATCAGCTTTGCTCTGCCAGATGTTCATAACATCTGGAGTTGCTCCTACAACTTGTACCTAGCGGTGCTTCCAGGGCGTAATTCTTATCTGCAGCAATGAGGATAATCCTCAAGTTATGGACCCAGTCCGTGTAGTTGCCACCATCATCTTTCAACTTAGCTTTCTCTAGGAACGCGTTAAAATTCAAAGAACGGTAGCACGGGCCATTAATCTACAACAACATAGACATGAAAAATACTATCAGGTACTAAGTTCATGATAAATTAAAGTTCAATTAATCATATTACTTAAGAACTCCCACTTATATAGACATCCCTCTAGTCATCTAAATGATTACGTGATCCAAATCAACTAAACCATGTTCGATCATCGGGTGAGATGGAGTAGTTTTCAATGGTGAACATCACTATGTTGATCATTGATAACCCACAAGTATAGGGGATCAATTGTAGCCTCTTTCGATAAGTAAGAGTGTTGAACCCAACTAGGAGCTAAAGGTAGAACAAATATTCCCTCAAGTTCTATCGACCACCGATACAACTCTACGCATGCTTAACGTTCGCTTTACCTAAAACAACTATGAAACTAGAAGTACTTTGTAGGTGTTGCTGGATAGTTTTGCAAGATAATAAAGAGCACGTAATTAAAAACCAGGGGCTGTTTAGGTAAAGAAGCAATAAAGTAAATATAGCGAGTGTGGAAAAGTGGTGGTTGGAGTTGCAAAGTTGTCCCTAAGCAATTGACTACTTTACTAGACCGATCGCAAGTTTTATGTAGGAGAGGCCACTGCTAGCATGTCATCCCTGACTTGGAATTCTATGTACTTATGATTGGAACTATTAGCAAGCATCCGCAACTACTAACGTTCATTAAGGTAAAACCCAACCATAGCATTAAGATATATCGGCCCCCCTTCAATCCCGTATGCATCAATTTCTATGCTCGGTTGAAGCTTCTGTCACTCTTGCCCTCCAATACATAGTCCTATCCACATACAACTAACCCTATGGTGTAATCCACACGCGTGCTCATATGATGGGCACCAAAGGACAGCAACATAAACACAAGCAAATTAAACCAATCATAGCAATTCACCAATTACCAAAAGGACAACAAAAATCTACTCAGACATCATAGGATGGCAACACATCATTGGATAATAATATGAAGCATAAAGCACCATGTTCAAGTAGAGGGTACAACGGGTTGCGGGAGACTGGACCGCTGTAGATAGATGGGGGAAGGTGATGATGATGTCGGTGAAGATGGCGGAGGTGTTGGTGTAGATCGCGGTGATGATGATGGCCCCCGACGGCATTCCGGCGCCACCGGAAGCGAGGGGGAGAGAGCCCCCTTCTTCTTCTTCGTCCTTGACCTTCTCCCTAGATGGGAGTAGGGTTTCCCCTCTGGTCCATGGTCTCCATGGTGTGGGAGGGGTGAGAGCCCCTCCGAGATTGGATCTGTCTCTCTATCTCTCTCTGTTTCTGCATTCCGGATTCTGCCCTTTCACCGTTTCTTTTATAACCGGAGATCCGTAACTCCGATTGGATTGAAATCCTTGCCATGATTTTGTTTCTAGAAATTAGCTTTCTTGCGGCAGAAGAAGAGCAGAAACTGCCTTACGGGGTGCCCACGAGGGTCAGGGGCGTGCCCCCTGCCTCGTGGCCCCCTCGGGCACCGTCTCACGTTGATTCTTCTTCCCAAAATTCATAAATATTCCAAAAACATTCTCCGTCTTTTATTATCCCGTTTGGACTCCGTTTGATATGGGGTTTCTGCGAAACATAAAACATGCAACAAATAGGAACTGGCACTGGGCACTGGATCAATATGTTAGTCCCAAAAATAGTATAAAAAGTTGCCAAAAGTATATGAAAGTTGAATAATATTGGCATGGAATAATCAAAAATTATAGATAAGACGGAGACATATCAGCATCCCCAAGCTTAATTCCTACTCACCCTCGAGTAGGTAAATGATAAAAAGACAATTTTTGATGTGGAATGCTACCTAACATGGCATAAAAACAATAATACTTCAAGCATACTAAGAAAGCAATCATGTCTTTTCAAAATAACATGGCCAAAGAAAGTTATCCCTACAAAATCATATAGTCTGGCTATGCTCCATCTTCACCACACAAAATATTCAAATCATGCACAACCCCGGTGACAAGTCGAGCAACTGGTTCATACTTTTTAACGCGCTTCAGCTTTTTCAACCCTCACGCAATACATGAGCGCAAGCCATGGACATAGCACTATGGGTGGAATAGAATATGATGATGGAGGTTGTGTGGAGAAGACAAAAAAGGAGAAAGTCTCACATCAACGCGGCTAATCAACGGGCTATGGAAATGCCCATCAATTGATGTCAATGCAAGGAGTTGGGATTTCCATGCAAAGGATGCACTAGAGCTATAAGTGTATGAAAGGTCAAACTAGAAACTAAGTGGGTGTGCATCCAACTTGCTTGCTCATGAAGACCTCGGGTATTTGAGGAAGCCCATCATCAGAATATACAAGCCAAGTTCTATAATGAAAATCCCCACTAGTATATGAAAATGATAACTCAAGAGACTCTCTATATGAAGAACTGGTGCTACTTTGAAGCACAAGTGTGGTAAAAGGATAGTAACATTGTCCCTGCTCTCTTTTCTCTATTTTTTTTTCTTTTTTTCTTTTTTGCTTTTTTTGTAGGCTTCTTTGGCCTCTCTCCTTTTTTTGGGGCTTCTTTGGCCACTTTTATTTTGATAGCCTCACATGGGACAATGTTCTAATAATGATGATCATCACACTTTTATTTACTTACAACTCAATATTACAACTCGATACTAGAACAAAGATATGACTCTATATGAATGCCTCCGTGATGTAATGGATGTGCAATGATCTAGCGTAGCAATGACATGAAAAAATGGACAAGCCATGAAAACATCATGCTAGCTATCTTACGATCATGCAAAGCAATATGACAATAAATGCTCAAGTCATGTATATGATGATGATGGAAGTTGCATGGCAATATATCTCGGAATTGCTATGGAAATGCCATGATAGGTAGGTATGGTGGATATTTTGGGGAAGATATAAGGAGGCTTATGTGTGATAGAGCGTATTGTATCACGGGGTTTGGATGTACCAGCGAAGTTTGCACCAACTCTCGAGGTGAGAAAGGGCAATGCACGGTACCGAAGAGGCTAGCAATGATGGAAGGGTGAGAGTGCGTAAAATCCATGGACTCACATTAGTCATAAAGAACTCATATACTTATTGTAAAAGTTTATTAGCCCTCGAAGCAAAGTACTACTACGCATGCTCCTAGGGGGATAAATTGGTAGGAAAAGACCATCACTCGTCCCCGACCACCACTCATAAGGAAGACAATAAATAAATACCTCATGCTCCAACTTCGTTACATAACAGTTCACCATACATGCATGCTACGGGAATCACAAACTCCAACACAAGTATTTCTACAATCCACAACTACCCACTAGCATGACTCTAATATCACCATCTTTATATCACAAAACTATTGCAAGGAATCAAACATATCATATTCAGTGATCTGCAAGTTTTATGTAGGATTTTATGACTAACCATGTGAATGACCAATTCCTGTCATCTCTCTAAATAGATATAAGTGAAGCAAGAGAGTTTAATTCTTTCTACAAATGATATTCCCATGCTTTAACAAATATAAGTGAAGCAAAAGAGCATTCTACAAATGGTGGTTTTCTGTGTGAAGAGAAACAGGCAATCCAAACTTCAAATGATATAAGTGAAGCACATGAAGCATTGTATAAAGCCATACTCAAAAGATTTAAGCGAAGTGCAATGAGCATTCTATAAATCATCCATGGACTATCTCATACCAGCATGGTGCATAAAAGAAAAGCAAAAACTAAATGCAAAAGACGCTCCAAGATCTGCACATATCACATGAATGAAACAAATCCGAAAACATACCGATACTTGTTGTAGAAAGATGGGATGCCTTCTGGTGCATCCCCAAGCTTAGATGCTTGAGTCTCCTTGAATATTTACTTGGGGTGCCTTGGGCATCCCCAAGCTTGAGCTGTTGCCTCTCCTCCTTTTCCTCATATCGAGACCTCCTCGAGCTTCGAACACTTCATCCACACAAAACTTCAACAGAAAACTCGGTAAGATCCGTTAGTATAATAAAGCAAATAACTACTCTAAGTACTGTTGCAAACCAATTCATATTTTGTTTTTGCATTGTAGCTACTGTAATATAACTTTTCCATGGCTTAATCCACTGATAGAAATTGATAGTTTGGACAAAACAAGCAAACTATGCATCAAAAACAGAATATGTCTTAAACAGGACAGTCTGTAGTAATCTGAACATTCACGATACTTCTGGTACTCCTAAAATTCTGCCAAAATTAGGAAAACTAAAAAAATTGTATAGAAAGACAGTGCAAAAAGTTTCAGAACCGTTTGACGTTCCAGTAAAAAATGTAAAATCACGCACTACAGCCAAAGTTTCTGTCCCGCACCGCACAAACCAACAAGCAATCTAAACATCCTAAAGGCAAACCTTGGCACATTATTTTTATATTTAAACTTTATAAAAGCACACAACAGAAATAAATGACTCTCTAAGACTTCCGGGTTGTTTCCCTGGCAGCGGTTTCTTTAAAGCCATTAAGCTAGGCATATAGTGCTCAAGTAATGGATCCACCCGGATCCCAAGGTATATCAAAGCCAATTTTAATTAACAATGATTTGTAATTTAGTAGTGAGCACAAAGTAACCTATATCATGCAACAACGAAGTCTAACTCTCTTCCTATGCATTGGCATGTCATAAAAGAACAATTCATGCACACCAAGTAAAGGCCAGTGCATAGTATAAGCAGTTTCTTGCAATTTCATCGTGTGGGAAACATAGAGAGGCGGAGATGTAGTTCCTATCTCATAATAATTGCAAGTTGGAGTAGAAAGCACATGCATATTATATCTATCAAAATCATCATGTGCAACGGTAAAATGCAACCCATCAATATAATCCTTAATAATGGCAAACTTCTCCGATATAGTGTAGTTTGGAGAGTTCAAAAAGATAATAGGACTATCATGTGTGGGTGCAATAGCAACAGTTTCATGTTTAACATAAGGAACTATAGCAAGTTCATCTCCATAAGCATAATTCATATTGGCATCTTGGCCACAAGCATAGCAAGCATCATCAAAAAAGAGATATTTCAAAAGAATCAACGGGATCATAACAATCATCATAGCAATCATCCTTCGGTGAGCACGAAGGGAAATTAAACAATGTATGAGTTGAAGAGTTACTCTCATTAGAAGGTGGGCACGGGTAGCTAATCCGCTCTTCCTCCTTTTGTTCTTCGCTCTCCTCATCATCTTTTTCATCCAGTGAGCTCAAAGTTTCATCAATTCCTTCTTCCATAGACTCCTGCAAAATATTAGTCTCTTTTTGGAAAGTGGAGACTTTCTCAATAAAATTATCAATATCGGAATTGAATTCATAATTCTCATAACAATATTTAAGTATAGCAAAATTTTCAGGTCTGTAAACAGCATCATCAAGATTTTCACACTCTTTAAACAAAGATTCAATTTCATAAGCACCCATAAAAGCAACGAATTCTTCTATTTGTTCCACATCATAGTAATCATAGATACCATTAGCATAAGAAGCCAAGGTTTTATCATCATTAAATTTGAATGCAAAGGGAAGGTGTGGAGCCTTCATCCTAGAGCAACAAGTATAAGCATATCTCAAGCATAGTTGCCGATCATACCAATGCAACATATAAATTTGATCCCATAATAGTATCCCTTTTTGTGTCAAGCGATAATCCCTAAAGTATTCAGTTGATCCAATGTGTCCCCCATAACATAATTGAATGGGTTTTTTCTCAGGATTATCAAAGTAGTACATAATATCTTTCACATAATGAGCATCGAGGGTTTTAGGAGGTTCCCCATCTCCATGAGTAGCAAGTAAACCTAATGTTTTTGGTATTTCGTGTTCCATATCCATAACTAAAGATAGAGAACAACTAAGAACATCAAATAAAAATTACTTAGTGATAAAGCAAACAAGCACACATGAGAATATTCACCCCACGCTATGACTCCCCGGCAACGGCGCCAGAAAAAGGTCTTGATAACCCACAAGTATAGGGGATCAATTGTAGCCTCTTTCGATAAGTAAGAGTGTTGAACCCAACGAGGAGCTAAAGGTAGAACAAATATTCCCTCAAGTTCTATCAACCACCGATACAACTCTACGCACGCTTAACGTTCGCTTTACCTAAAACAAGTATGAAACTAGAAGTACTTTGTAGGTGTTGTTGGATAGTTTTGCAAGATAATAAAGAGCACGTAATTGAAAACTAGGGGCTGTTTAGGTAAAGAAGAAATAAAGTAAATATAGCGAGTGCGGAAAAGTGGTGGTAGGAGTTGCAAAATTGTCCCTAAGCAATTGACTACATTACTAGACCGATAGCAAGTTTTATGTAGGAGAGGCCACTGCTAGCATGTCATCCCTGACTTGGAATTCTATGCACTTATGATTGGACCTATTACCAAGCATCCACAACTACTAATGTTCATTAAGGTAAAACCCAACCATAGCATTAAGATATATCGGTCCCCCTTCAATCCCGTATGCATCAATTTCTATGCTAGGTTGAAGCTTCTGTCACTCTTGCCCTCCAATACATAGTCCTATCAACATACAACTAAAACTATGGTGTGATCCACGCGCGTGCTCATATGATGGGCACCAAAGGACAACAACATAAACACAAGCAAATTAAACAAATCATAGCAATTCACCAATTACCGAAAGGACAACGAAAATCTACTCATACATCATAGGATGGCAACACATCATATAATAATATGAAGCATAAAGCACATGTTCAAGTAGAGGGTACAACGGGTCGCAGGAGAGTGGACCTCTGTAGATAGATGGGGGAAGGTGATGATGATGTTGGTGAAGATGGCGGAGGTGTTTGGTGTAGATCGTGGTGATGATGACGGCCCCCGGCGGCGTTTCGGCGCCACCGGAAGCGAGGGGCAGAGAGCCCCCCTTCTTCTTCTTCTTTTTATTCCTTGACCTTCTCCCTAGATGGGAGAAGGGTTTCCCCTCTGGTCCGTGGTCTCCATGGCGTGGGAGGGGCGAGAGCCCCTCCGAGATTGGATCTGACTCTCTGGCTCTCTCTGTTTCTGCGTTCTGGATTATGCCCTTTCACCGTTTCTTTTATAACCGGAGATCCGTAACTCCGATTGGATTGAAACCTTCGCCACAATTTTTTCCCGGAAATTAGCTTTCTTGCGGCAAAAGAAGAGCAACAACCGCCTTACGGGGTGCCCACGAGGGTCAGGGGTGCGCCCCCTACCTCGTGGCCGCCTCAGGCACCGTCTCGCGTTGATTCTTCTTCCCAAAATTCATAAATATTCCAAAAATATTCTCAGTCCGTTTTTATCCCGTTTGGACTCTGTTTGATATGGAGTTTCTGCGAAACATAAAACATGCAACAATCATGAACTGGCACTGGGCACTGGATCAATATGTTAGTCCCAAAAATAGTATAAAAAGTTGCCAAAAGTATATGAAAGTTGAATAATATTGGCATGGAACAATAAAAAATTATAGATACGACGGAGACGTATCAATCATATCTTCTATATGATTCACGTTCAACCTTTCGGTCTCAGTGTTCCGAGGCCAGATCTGCATATGCTAAGCTCGTCAAGTTTAAACCGAGTATCCTGCGTGTGCAAAACTAGCTTGCACCCGTTGTATATGAACGTAGAGCTTATCACACCCAATCATCACGTGGTGTCTCGGCATGACAAACCGTAGTAACCGTGCATACCCAGGGAGAACACTTATACCTTGAAATTTAGTGAGAGATCATCTTATAATGCTACCGTCGTAGTAAGCAAAATAAGATGCATAAAGGATAAACATCACATGCAATCAAAATAAGTGATATGATATGGCCATCATCATCTTGTGCCTTTGATCTCCATCTCCAAAGCACCGTCATGATCACCATCGTCACCGGCTTGACACCTTGATCTCCATCGAAGCATCGTTGTTATCTCGCCAACTATTGCTTCTACGATTATTGCCACCGCTTAGTGATAAAGTAAAGCAATTACATGGCGATTGCATTTCATACAATAAAGCGACAACCATATGGCTCCCGCCAGTGCCGATAGCTGTTACAAAACATGATCATCTCATACAACAATTTATATCTCATCACGTCTTGACCATATCACATCACAGCAAGCCCTACAAAAACAAGTTAGATGCCCTCTACTTTGTTGTTCCAAGTTTTACATGGCTGCTATGGGCTTCTAGCAAGAACAGTTCTTACCTACGCATCAAAACCACAATGGTTTTTCATCAAGTGTGTTGTTTTAACTTTCAACAAGGACCGGTCGTAGTCAAACTTCATTCAACTAAAGATGGAGAAATAGACACCCGCTAGCACCTATGTGCGAAGCACGTCGGTATAACCAGTCTCATGAACGCGATCATGTAATGTCGGTCCGGGCCGCTTCATTCAACAATACCGCCGAATAAAAGTAAGACATTGCTGGTAAGCAGTATGACTATTATCGCCTACAACTCATTGTGTTCTACTCGTGCATATAACATCTATGCATAGACCTGGCTCGGATGCCACTATTGGGGAACACAGTATTTCAAAAAAATTAGCTACGATCACGCAAGATCTATCTAGGAGATGCATAGCAACGAGTAGGGAGAGTGTGTCCACGTACCCTCGTAGACGAAAGCAGAAGCATTTAGTAACGCTGTTGATGTAGTCGAACGTCTTCGCGATCCAACCGATCCAAGCACCGAACGTACAGCACCTCCGCGTTCAGCATACACTCAGCTCGATGACGTCCCTCGATCTCTTGATCTAGTTGAGGACGAGGGAGAGTTCCTTCAGCATGATGGCGTGGTGACGGTGATGATGAAGTTTTTTTGACACCTAAAACAGTAGGAGAGGCTCCTACTATATGTGTTAAATGAAAGTACAAAAAGTTCTTACAAATTCATAACCTTACATCCATGGCCATGGTAAAATAAAAGGTAGAGTTAGGAGTGCAAACTAGGTACTAGAATATGGGATAACAAGGGATGCAAAAGAGGAAATAAATTGTGTGTGCTTCTCTTTGGCTGTATGTATGAGTAGAGAGAAGTCTTCTTTGAATCTTCTTGCCAAGATCCGACAGTAGGGTCAACCCTTCGGAAGTGCTTGTTATTTCTCTCTTTCCACAAACTCTAGGAGGCATACAAAAAGATCTCCATAAGCATTGGGTTGTTCCACACTGTTTTGGCTTCTTGGATCCAGTTTAGTCGATCTCCATTAGTTGTCCAGTGGATGTTCAATGTGTCCCAACAAGCCAAGCTGAAATGACAAGTAAAGATCATGTGCTCAATCATTTCCTCCTCGGTGCTGCCACATAGGATGCAACCGTGATTGTCTCCAATGTTATAGTGTCTTCTCTTAAGCATGTTTCTGGTGTTTAGACGATCTGAGAGTAGTAGCCAACCAAAAACCTTGATTTTCATTGTGGCCGAAGATTTCCATAGCCATTTGTAACTATTGTGTGAAGTGACCTCCTGAAAATAAAATTTGTAGTATCTTTTGGCAGTGTATATCTCAGAGCCCACTCTTAGACCCAAGAATCCATGTCATCTCCCGCATCATTGACAACATGTGCCGTGATCTCCTAGATATTGCTGATGACCCACAAGTGTAGGGGATCTATCATAGTCCTTTTGACAAGTAAGAGTGTCGAACCCAACGAGGAGCAGAAGGAAATGACAAGCGGTTTTCTGTAAGTTATTCTCTGCAAGCACTGAAATTGTAGGTAACAGATAGTTTTGTGATAAGATAGTTTGTAACGAGTAACAAACAATAAAAGTAAATAAGGTGCAACAAGGTGGCCCAATCCTTTTTGTAGCAAAGGACAAGCTTGGACAAGTTCTTATATAGAGAAAAGCGCTCCCGAGGACACATGGGAATTATTGTCAAGCTAGTTTTCATCACGCTCATATGATTCACGTTCGTTACTTTGATAATTTGATATGTGGGTGGACTGGTGCTTGGGTACTACCCTTTCTTGGACAAGCATCCCACTTAAGATTAACCCATATTGCAAGCTTCCGCAACTACAAAAGAAGTATTAAGGTAAACCTAACCATAGCAGGAAACATGTGGATCCATACCAGCCCCTTACGAAGCAAAGCCTAAACTAGGGTTTAAGCTTCTGTCACTCTAGCAACCCATCATCTACTTATTACTTCCCAATGGCTTCCTCTAGGCCCAAATAATGGTGAAGTGTCATGTAGTGAACGTTCACATAAGAGCATCTCCAGCCGCGCCCCCAACAGCCCCCCCGGCGAATTTTTAGCGCCGGTGGCTGAATAGGCCCAGTCGTGCCCCCAGGATCTCGTTTAGCGGCCGGTTTGGGCGAAATCCGGAGCCGGCGTTCCTGCCCCGAACCCAAGCGACCGAGTGTCGCCTAGCCGCGCCGGCGGAAGCGAAAAGCGGCGTGGGGCCGCTCTGTCGGCGATTGGAAAACTTTTTCCTGCCGTTTCCTCTTGCTCCCTCCCTCTCTTCTCCATTCCTCCTGCCAAACCCCACCTCCACCCTGCCCCTCTTCCCGCCATGCCACCGAAGAAGTACTTGATGCCGCGCGCCGCGACGGATCCCGCCGACGCTGCCCTGCCGAAGCAAAGGAAGCCTAGGGCTCCGCTGTCCAAGCCCCCCCGGCATGACCAACGCCGAGTGGAAGGCAAATGTGGAGCGCCGGGAGGCTATCACCGCCAACAGGTGCAACAGGGCCAAGAAGGCCAAGGAGAAAGCGACGCACGCTGCGGCGGCGGCAGCGGAGCATGTGGCCGAACAAGCGGAGGCGGCGCGCACCGCGATGATGAATCCACCCGGGCACCCGTACGCGGCCTGGAGCCAGCAAAGCGTCGGCTCTCCGGTCGGGTTCTCGTCATCGCAGCACCCATGGAGCATGCCGTCACTGAGTTATGCCGACGGGGACGCCCATGGCGGCTTCAACCCCAACATCACCTTCCCCATGGGCACCCTCTCTAGTGCACGCCCTCGCCCGCGTTCGCCGGCGTGCAGTACCCGCCGTACACGTACTCGCCGCCGGACTACGCAGCCTCACCAACTCCACCTCTCAGCCGCGGCCTCTACTCATGAGCCTCTTCCTCGTCGCATCTCGGCAACGCTGACACAACGGAGGCCGACATGGAGAACATCATCGCAGCCGGCTCGGCTACGGCCGCCGCTTCCCCAGGTTCGCTACGCCGGACCTCGCCGACATGGACGACGAGCTCGACTATGGCGAGGAAGAGCCAAAGGAGAAGGAGGAAGAGGAGGAGGAGCCGGCGCCAACGAGGAAAAGCAAGAAGAAGAAGAACAAGGCGGCCAAGTCCAGTGAGCCATGCATCAAATGGGCGTCCAAGGAAGAGGAGTGCCTCGCCGAAGCGTGGAAGGTCGTCTGCCTCGACCCGGTCATCAGCACGAATCAGAGCATCGAGACGTATTGGGACCGCATCAAGGCTGAGTTCGACGAGCGGAAGCTCGTCCACCCCTACTTCAAAGGCATGCACATGAAGCGCGGGTCGAAGGCGATGGTGAACCATTGGTCGCTCATTCAAACAGCGTGCAACATGTGGCACGGGATCGTCGAGGAGGTCGCGGCTCGCCCGGAGAGCGGCACCAGCAGACTCATCCTAAACCAGATACCGGCGACGCCGCCGCCGCCGCCCAGCCCAGTGGCTGATGACGGTGTCTCCGCCTCCGCGACGCCCAGCCCCATCGACGATGCCTCCACCGTGCCCTGCAGCACAAAAGACGCGCCGAATAACCCAGAAGCCGCGTCGATTCCTCCCAGCCCGCGTACGCCGATGACTACGCTGCCGGAAGTTGAACTTGACGCTTGATGTACTCCTTCCACACCCTTCCTTTTTTGTACGCCGAACTACTGCGTGTCCTGATCGCCAAACTGTGGCACCGAGTTGCCAAACTATTGCGATGATCGCCGGTTTGTTGTTTCTTTGAGCGGGAATGATGGATTTCGAATATGGAGCATGAGGGAGTCCTGGACTAGGGGGTGTCCGGACAGCCGGACTATCAATATCCGCCGGACTCCCAGACTACGAACATAGAAGATTGAAGACTCCGGCTCGTGTCCGGAAGGTACTTTCCTTGGCGTGGAAGGCAAGCTTGGCGATACGGATATGTAGATCTCCTACCATTGTAACCGACTCTGTGTAACCCTAGCCTCTCCGGTGTCTATATAAACCAGAGGGCCTTAGTCCGTAGGACGAACATACATCTCAACAATCATACCATAGGCTAGCTTCTAGGGTTTAGCCTCCTTGATCTCGTGGTAGATCTACTCTTGTACTACCCATATCATCAATATTAATCAAGCGGGGCGTGAGGTTTTACCTCCATCGAGAGGCGAACACAGGTAAAAACATTGTGTCCCTCGTCTCTTGTTACCATCCGCCTTGCCGCACAGTTCGGGACCCCCTACCGAGATCTGCGGTTTTGACACCGACATTGGTGCTTTCATTGAGAGTTCCTCGTGTGCGTCACCGATAGGCTCGATGGCATCTTCAACCATCAACGCTGTCCGGTGGGACTTTTCTCCCGGACAGATCTTCGTGTTCGGTGGCTTTGCATCGGGCAATTCTCTTGGCCATCTGGAGCAGATCGAAGCTACACCCCGGCCGTCGGTCGATTCGAAGCTTAAACTTCACGGCCGATGTCGCGGAGACTTGATCTTCGACGGACTCGAGCCTGACCAAGCGCGCCCGACCGTGTGACGATGGGCATGATCTAGCTCTGCCGCGGACGGTGCTTTGGTGGCCGTGACTTCGGATCCGCTTCGCCACTAGCCCGAGCCGATTGCCCATATCGAGGGTCGGTGGATAGACGCCACAGGGGCTTCAACATCCACGGCGATGGAGCCAAATACTAATCTTGTGCCTCGCGAACTTCGTGATCTCGAGGCGCCTCCTCGCGGACTCAACCTCCCGCGCCCCTACCAATTAATCCGGATTTGGCGCCGGTTATGGAATTCACCGTCGCGGACATTTTCCAACACTTGCCTTTTGGCGATATCCTGAATTCACTGAAGCGTCTCTCGCTATCGGGAGAATCTGGCGGACTATGGCGGGGCGGTTGGAGTTCGGACGATGAAGAAATTCAGAGCCCACCCACCACCCACTTTGTAGCCACTGTCGAGGATCTAACCGACAAGCTAGACTACGACTCCGAAGACATCGACGGTATGGACGACGATGCCGAGATTTATCAGAACCAGCGCCTACGTGGCAATGGAAGGCCACCTCGTCATATAGCGTATACATGGTGGATACCCCGAAAGAAGGGTAGGGCGAAAAAGCAGCGGAGGCAGACTCTTTAAAGAAGCAGCCCAAACGCCGTCGTCAGCGGAGCCGCTCTAAATCCCGCCAAAGCAAGAATGGAGATTCCGGCACAGGAGACAACAACACTCCAGAGAGCGCCGAAGACAATCCCCTCCGGCACGACTCAGCGCAGGAGGATGCGGAAGCAAGCCCCCACGAGAGGGCAGCAAACAA
Organism: Aegilops speltoides; assembly: GCA_021437245.1. Lineage (NCBI taxonomy): Eukaryota > Viridiplantae > Streptophyta > Magnoliopsida > Poales > Poaceae > Aegilops > Aegilops speltoides. The sequence goes on along the minus strand of CM038145.1, from coordinate 316,518,512 downwards.
AGGGGTTGTGGATGATAACCACATGCCTCCCTCTGAAGACGAAGCAAGCCTCAACGATGACGAATTCGTCGTACCTAAGGATCCCGTCGAACAAGAGCGCTTCAAGCGCAGGCTTATCGCCACGACAAACAGCCTAAAGAAAAAGCAGCAACAGCTTCAAGCTGATCAGGACCTGCTGGCCGATCGATGGACAGAGGTCCTCGCGGACGAAGAGTATAAACTCGAACATCCCTCCAAAAGTTACCCAAGATGCAAGCTGCTCCCCCGATTAGAGGAGGAAGCATACATACCTTCATCACCAGCGCATGACATGGCTGACCGACCACCCCGTGGTCGCGACAGAGAGGCATTCAGCCCCCAGCCAAGACCGTACCACGCATCGCTCCAAGAGTAAGCCAAAAGGAACGCGGGACTTGCGAGACATATTGGAGGACAAAGCAAGACAATCTAGATCCATCTATGGATCACGTGGGCCCTCGACCCACGCATTTAATACCGTCGCGCCAGACATAACGCCGCCGGGCGAACATAGCGAGCATAGCGCTCCCTCGAGCTGCGTCGCGATATTTCTCAATACAGGGGCGCCGCACACCCGTTATGCTTCACTGATGAAGTAATGGATCATCAGATCCCCGAAGGTTTAAACCCGTAAATGTCGAATCTTACGATGGCACAACAGACCCATGGTGTGGATCAAGATTACCTTCTCCACATCCATATGGCCCGCGCGGCGGCATCTCCACGCCATCAAATATCTCCCACTCAAGCTTAAAGGACCAGCTCGGCATTGGCTTAATAGCCTGCCCGCAGAGTCAATTGGGTGTTGGGAAGACCTGGAGGCCGCGTTCCTTGATAACTTCCAAGGCACATATGTGCGACCACCAGACGCCGATGACCTAAGCCACATTATTCAGCAGCCAGATGAATCGGCCAGACAATTCTGGACACGGTTCTTGATGAAGAAAAATCAAATCGTCGACTGTCTGGATGCGGAGGCCCTTGCAGCCTTCAAACATAACATCCGGGAAGAATGGCTAGCCCGGCACCTGGGGCAGGAGAAGCCGAAATCCATGGCAGCCCTCACATCGTTAATGACCCGCTTTTGTGCGGGAGAGGACAGCTGGCTAGCTCGCAGCAACAATCTCCGTAAAAATTCTGGCAGTCCGGACACTAAGGACAACAACGGCAGGTCACGTCGAATCAAAAACAAGCGCCGCATTAACGGCGACGATAAGGAGGATACGGCAGTCAATGCCGGATTCCGAGGCTCCAAACCCGGTCAACGGAAGAAGCCATTTAAAAGAACCACTCCGGGTCCGTCCAATTTGGACCGAATACTCGACCGCTCATGCGGATACATGGCACCTCGAAGGCCAGCTAACCACACCAATAGAGATTGTTGGGTGTTCACAGGCGAGCAAGTTAATTGCAAAACAATGACAAGGGCTAAATAGCGACGACGAGGAAGAAACCCGCCGCCCGAACAATAGAGGACGAAGGTTTCCCCACAAGTGCGGACGGTGAATATGATATACGCGACCCATATACCCAAGAGGGAGAGGAAGCGCGCACTACGGACGCCTATGCGATGGAGCCATCGCCCCAAAGTTCAACCCATGGTCCTCCTGTCCGATCACTTTCGATTGAAGAGACCATCCGACCAGCATACGCCATGGCGGATTCGCCGCGTTGGTCTTAGACCCAATCGTCGATGGATTTCACCTCACAAGAGTCCTGATGGACGGCGGCAGCAACTGAACTCGCTTTATCGGGACACGGTCGCAAAATGGGCATAGACCCATCCAGATCAAACCTACAAAGACAACCTTTAAAGGTGTCATCCTGTGAGTGGAAGCCAACTATGCAGGCTCGGTCACAATGGAAGTGGTCTTGGATCCCGGATAATTTCGGCGAAGAGTTAATCTTCGATATAGTCCTGCTCAGAAGCGGCTATCATGCCCTGCTTTCGGACGAACCGCGTTGCAAAATTCAACGCGTGCCACATTATGCATACCAAGCTCAAGATGCGAGCCCTCGTGGAGTCATTACGGTCAATGGGAATACGGAATGCTCCCTCGAACGGAGGAACATACAATGACTCTCGCGGCAATCTGAGTAGCCTTCTACGGCAATTCTCAAGTCCAGCAATTAAAAAGCCGGATACATCAAAGCGCGCCCGGAGCAACACTAACCAAGACCACCTGGCGCGATCAGAGCACGCGTAGCAATGCGGCCCTAACCCTCGCCCGCGCATGATCACAAGAATGACACTCCGCGTACATCATTACGCTTTGGATATACCATAGGCGCAGAGGAGGGGCTCGATCACAAGGAACCAAGAGTGCGGCTTGAGCACACCAGGGGCTCACGCGAGCACCCCCCTTGGTTTTCTTTTTATTTTTATCTTTTCTTCTTTTGATGTCTACAGGACTCTGTTAATCAGAAGCCCTGTTCGACGGCGCACTTGCCGAACTCATGATGCAAACAGTCAGGGACTAAAGGAGGCCGTGGCGAATATTCAGGTGGTCTCAATTACGAGCATTAAATTCAATTACATACACCAAGTCTGCAGCTCATCCCTGGAGGGGGACATGTTCATTTAGTCCAAATCCCTTGCTTACCAAGACTATTTGTATCATCCGCTTTATTAGCGGACCTTCTTTCATAAATAACGCAACACTTCCTTTTCGAAGTACATTACCTTTTCATTGCAATTATGTTATCTTTTATATATGTTCATTATATGACATCTTGCACCCGTATACTTTGGTACGGCGAATCGCCAGGGCTTCGCTCCCCAGATTATGGTGTGATTAAGTCCAACACTTTCACAAGTCGGCACCCGAACTTATAGCATTATATGAATCAGCTCGAATCATGTCTTGGGTCAATAGTTGGGTTTGCCCGGCTCCCATGTTTTGGTGCCTTACGCCCGCTCGTCGGCTAAGGTAGCACTGGAGAACCACTGCGATTGCGCCTGGTTGAGCCGGGTTAACGCCTCGATGGAGAAAGCTAAAACCGACGGCATGATAAGGCGAGACTGGTCGCTCTTGAGAGGTTTTTTCGGTCCTTAAAGACTCATGCCGCTTGAGCGTAGTTCGGATGATGTCCGACGAAGGCGTGGATAGCGCCTCGATTCGGTCTTCGAATACCGGGGCTTCACCAAATTTAAAATTATAGAATTCTATGGCTAAGTGAGAGTGTTCAAGCATTATAAGTCCGGTTGCCTTGTTCGTCGTGTTGAGCGCCTCCTAGATGGACCCAATAATGGGAACAAGAGTGCTCAAGTTTATCACCGAACACCCCAAAGACTTGTGGCTTGGGGGCTGAAGCCAACGACTTGCCATCTCTCAGATTTTACAAACGGCCGCACAGAAGGTAATATTTTAAATTAAATAAGCGTTGCTCATGGCGCATATAAACAAAGTTTTCAGCGCCCAGGATAAATACACAGTGAGTTCACTCAAAGATTACATTTCGGGAGCATTCATCTGCAATATTGCAGGCTCCCTTCAGGACAACTTTATAATACCGCTCCGGCGTACGATGCTCCTTGCCCAGCGGCGGCGGATCCGTGAGAAGCTTCTCCGCATCCAGTTTGCCCCATTGCACCTTTATGCGGGCAAGGGCCCGACGAGCGCCTTCAATACAGGCGGAGCGCTTGATCACATCCAGCCTGGGGCATGCATCCACCAGCCGCCGCACTAGGCCAAAGTAGCTGCTGGCATGGCTCGTCCAGCCACACCGGACTATGAGGCCCTTCATGGCCTCCTCGGCTACCTTAGGAGTTCGACCAGCTGCTTCACCGGTCGCTTGGGGGCACTGGATGGCGGCCTCAAAGATACCGAGACCGAAGACCTTCTCCGTCGAGCTCCCTCCTCGCCACGATAGAATGCGGCGGCATCAGACACACTACGCGGCAGATCTGCAAATGCCCCTGGAGAGCTCCGAATTCGGGTAAGTATCCGGTAATTTACATTAACGTGTCTGCTCTGCATGAAAAAGGCCTTACCCGCCGCTATCTTCTTTATGTCCTCTACCTTCTGAAGGGCCTTCTGGGCCTCGGCCTTGGCGGACTTGGCACTTTCGAGAGCCGAGGCAAGCTCGGACTCTCGGGTCTTGGAGTCACGCTCCAAACTCTCATGCTTTTCGATGAGAGCCTGGAGCTCTTGCCGAACTTCCACCACCAGTGCCGCTTGTTTTTCTCGCTCAGCCCGTTCCGTGGCCGCACTGCGTTCGGCCACGGACACGGCATCCTTCAGGGCTGCCACCTTGTTAGTGGCCCCTGCAATACACATATTATCCTTGTTAGTCTTATTTGCAACCAAAACCCTTTTCTGTAAGGTACTTATTTAAAAGTGGTGTTATTCACCTTCTTTTTCCTCGAGCTGCCTCTTGGCATGGCCGAGCTCTTGCTCCGACCGCTCAAGGTCCTTCTCAGCACCTCGACCTCCGCCGTTAATGCGGCAGAGGTCAAGAGCAAGACCTGCAAACCCATATTGACATATTTTTAGAAACCTCACAGATATCTTGTTAGATCCTTAGTCCGGCTTTTCTTTCCGAACACCGAACTAAGCATCAGGGGCTACTGTCTATACGGTATTACATTACATAATTTTAACTTCTTACCTCAAAGCCTGTTAGAAGGCTGCTGCAGGCTTCGGTCAGCCCGCCCTTGGCGAGCTGGACCTTCTCAATCACTGCACTCGTGAGAGTGCGGTGTTCTTCCTCGATGGAAGCGCCTTTAAGCGCCTCCAGCAGGTTATCCGGCGCCTACGGTTGGACGGAGGCCACCGGCGTCACGGTCCTGCCCTTCTTTCGAAGGGGCCGCTTGCCGGACTCTGGAACCACTACGGGTTCCGATGTAGAGTCCGGCACAAAGTCCGGGAGGTCGCCTGACGGCGCCTCTGGAGCCTCCTCCTGATGGGTCCCCTCTTGGGATCCCACCTCGGCATCCTCGTCGCCGCGTGGGGTAGAGGCGGTCGGGACGGAATTTACTCCTGACGAGGCCAACGACCGCTCATCGAGTCGGAAGATCCTCCCGGCGGACTACGGACAGAATGCGGAGTTAGAAGGATACTTCGTGACATGAAAGGTACGGCATATAGATGATCTGAATACTTACGATCCGGCCGGACGCCTGGCCCTTGGAGGCCATTCATCCTCGCCAACGCTGATGTTGGCGAAACTGTCCGGGGGGATAGCTCTCCCCCTCTTGGACCCTTCGGCCGCCCCGATTGGGGAAGCCTTCCTCTTCTTCTCTCCCTCCTCCAGGAGAGAATACTCCTCCTCCTCCTCGTCTTCGGGAGGAGTCCTCGTCGTCGTCGGGCGCTTTGATTCGGAACTCTTTCGAGTCCCGTGGCCACCTTCTTGGCCTTCTTCTCGGCACCACGCAGGTGCGGAACCAGCAGCCCCGCTAAGCGGGCATCTCTTGGTTCTTCGGCATGGCAGCCGGGCTGATGAGCAGCTCGGCCTTCTCCATCCATTCCTGTCAAAGGAAGAGGAAGATTAAAAACCTCGCTAGAGTCAATCTAATTACCACAAGTGTCCCGTAATGGGGTCGAATCACTTACCTCGTCGACCGGAGATCTGCGAGCTGAATCAGCGGTCTTGATCGCGGATGCGGGGGCTTCGGCGCCCTTGAACAGCACCCTCCAGGCACCTTCATGTGTTGTATCGAAGAGCCTGCTCAACGTCCGGTGCTGTTCCGGATTAAACTCCCACAAATTCAATGCCCGTTCTTGGCATGAGAGAATCCACCGGAGGAGCATGACTTGGACCACATCGACAAGCTGGAGCCTATTGCTCACCATCTTCTTGATGCAGGCTCGGAGTCCCGTCACCTCCACCGGATCACCCCACTGCAAGCCCTTCTCTTTCCAGGAGGTGAGCTGCATGGGGATTCCAGATCTAAATTCGGGGGCCGCCGCCCATGTAGGCTTGTGCGGCTCAGTGATGTAGAATCACCCCGATTGCCACCCCTTGACGGAGTCCACGAAGGTCCCTTCTAGCCAAGGGACGTTGGGTAGCTTGCCCAACATGGCGCCTCCGCATTCCGCTTGCGTCCCCTTCACAACCTTCGGCTTGACGTTGAAAGTCTTGAGCCACAGGCCGAAGTGGGGCCGTATGCAGAGAAAGGCCTCGCACACGACAATAAACGCCGAGATGTTGAGGATGAAGTTCGGCGCCAGATCGTGGAAATCCAGGCCGTAGTAAACATGAGCCCCCGGACGAATGGATGGAGCGGAAAGCCCAGTCCGCGGAGGAAGTGGGGAAGGAAGACGACCCTCTCATGAGGCCCTGGGGTGGGGATGAGCTGCCCCGCGTCGGGCAGCCGATGCGCGATATCGCTGGAAAGATATCCGGCGTCGCGCAGCTTGGTGATGTCCTCCTCCTTAGCGGTGGAGGCCATCCATTTACCTCCCACTCCGGACATATTCGGAGAGAGGTCGAGGTGAGATGCGCGAGCTTGGGCGTTGGAGCTTGAGTTCGCAGGGATGGATGAGCAAAGGAGGAAGGAGGCGTAGGTGAGAAGGTAAATCCTTATCCCTTATATATAGGCGGACAAAACAATGCGTCCCTCACCGGCCCGGTAAAACTCGCTTATCTCCCAAGCGCCACCATCAATGGCGCGGTTGGGTTACCCACGCACGTATTGATGAGAATCCCGGAATAAGGGGAACACGATCTCTGCTTCGACAGGACGTGCCAAGGAAACCGCTTCGCTAAACATGCTGAGGTGGTATAGTAATTCAAACAAAGGCTTGGCTGCGGTGTGATGTCACGCTGCATAATACGTCAGCAGGTTGAGCTGAGTGTATATTTTATTTTCTCTACGTTGGAATGTGGAATTTATTTTGCAGAGCCGGACACTATCCTGGTGCTCATTATCTTCTCCGGATTATTCAAGGGAGGAACCCGCCTTGCAATGCCGAAACATTATGCATGCCGGACTTATCTTCATTGAAGACTGGTTCAGGGCTACCGAGGAGTCTGGACTAGGGGTGTCCGGACAATGGACTATCAATATCCGCGGACTCCCGCACTACGAAGATAGAAGATTGAAGACTCGGCTCGTGTCCCAAGGTACTTTCCTTGGCGTGGAAGGCAAGCTTGGCAATACGGATATGTAGATCTCCTACCATTGTAACCGACTCTGTGTAACCCTAGCCTCTTCGGTGTCTATATAAACCGGAGGGCCTTAGTCCGTAGGACGAACATACATCTCAACAATCAGACCATAGGCTAGCTTCTAGGGTTTAGCCTCCTTGATCTCGTGGTAGATCTACTCTTGTACTACCCATATCATCAATATTAATCAAGCAGGACGTAGGGTTTTACCTCCATCGAGAGGGCCCGAACCTAGGTAAAAACATTGTGTCCCTCGTCTCTTGTTTTTTTGTCCTTGGAGACTGCAGGGCTTGCGCCCCACAGCATTTTATTGAAAGTAAGACAAAATAGCATATTTACAAGGAGTTCCTCGAAATGAGGAAAGAAAGCAAGGAAAAGAAAAGTTGAAAAGAAAACCACAAAAGGAAACTGTACAGAAGAAAAGAAAGATATGTACAGAAAGGGTATAGGCACTCCCATCAGGGAGGAAGGAAATCAATCCATTTGAGTAGAGCCTCCCTGTGCTTCTGCTTGATTCTATAAGAAAGCAGAGTGAGATCATGAATAAATCCACATCTCCATGCTCTGAAGGAGGGTGGGATGTTCCTGAATGCCCTGTCATTTCTCACCTTCCAGATATTCCACCAGCGGTGAACACCACTTCAAAGAAAGAAAGGCTTATTGAATTCCTTCTTCGCATGCAATGCAATGTCCACCATATCTTGACTGTCTTTCCATGGGATCTGCAAATAGATCCAAACACGAACACTAAAATTGCACTGAAAGAAAAGATGATTTCTGTCTTCCAATGTCCCTGTTGGGCAAAGAACACACTGTGGCCCATCATTAATCCTCCACTTCCTTCTTTGAATCATATCCTTGGTATTGATCCTGTCCATTATGACTAGCCAGGCAAACATCTTAATTGACATTGTGCAGCAACTCTTCCAAATCCAACTCAAGATGGGGTTGGAGACCATAGGCTGGTAAGCAAAGTCATAGAATTTTTTCGCAGTATATGTTGATTGCTTTCCATGCCTCCATGCCCAGATATCACTACCACTAGGATCCAGATTGAAAGAACTCATAAGTGTCTCAAGCTGCTGTAGCTCATGGTGTGCTTGGTGAGTGAGTGGCAAAAAGAACAGATCCAGCAAAGTCTCAGCCTGAAAAACTTCTTTAACTGAAAGATTTTTATGTAAACAAAAGGAATACAGTCTAGGAAACCTTTCTAGAAGAGGCACTTGACTGTTCCCAATTTGCCAGTGGTCAGCCCAGAAAAGCACAGTGTCTCCTCTGTGAACATGAACTCCAGAAACTGCTCGGAAAGAGTCCATGAACTTGCAAACATCTTTCCACCAGAAAGAGCCACATAAGGTGGTATCATGGGGGATTCGCTCAAAGTAATAGGAGTCCCAAATTAAATGAACCCAAGGCACATCCATTTTGTTGTAAAATTTGTTGAGAAACTTCATTAACAGAGCCTGGTTTTGCAACCCCAGATTTAAGATTCCAAGCCCTCCCTTTGCCTTGGGCCTGCAAACCAGAGGCCAAGCAGCTAAAGAGTGCCCTTCTCCTGCCCATATTTCCTCCATAAACATTGCCTTTGTATCCTTTCAAGTTGTTTTAGAATACCTTGAGGGATTGATAGGGTACAAAGGAAGAAAATAGGCAAAGAAGAGATGACAGAATTAACAAGTCGCAACCTGCTTCCTTCAGGCAAGAACCAAGAACTTCTTTGTCGCCTCCTTTCCATACAGATCCACCAAGGGAAGAAGATCCACTATTTTTGGCCTAGTGGTTCCAACAGGTAGTCCCAGATATGTGAATGGCATCATTCCTAACTTACAGCCAAAGAAAGCAGCAAGATCAGTAGCCATCAGATCAGTCACATTTATGGGGTACATTGAAGATTTGTGGAAGTTAATCTGCAAACCAGTGGCCTCAGAAAAGGAGTGTAACACTGATTTCAGAGCCCCCAATTGATCCTTATCAGCCTTTAAGAACAGCAGAGTGTCATCAGCATACTGCACCACTGGAAAATCAGGGTCATGATTTGACAGTGGCCTGCTAATTAGACCCTGACTTAGCAGATTATTAATCAAGGTTTGCAAAAGATCAGCAGCAATAACAAAAAGCAAAGGAGACACTGGGTCTCCTTGTTTAACTCCACATTTGCATTTGAAATGATTGCCAGGCACTCCATTTAGAAGAATAGAGGAGGTGCCAGATGACAATAACTGTCTGACCCAAGAAATCCATTTATTGTCAAAACCCTTTGCAGCTAGAATCCTCAGAATAGCCTCATGTTGGTAGGATTTCCTGTTGGAATCTATTAGCAGCCAGCTTGGTAAGAAATTTTAGACCCACACTTGTTAAAGAAATAGGTCTAAAATCCCCTACCCCCTCAGGGGATTGGGTTTTTGGTATCAGAGTGATATATGCATCATTCAGATTTTCCAACTGCACAGTACCAGCATGGAACTCATGCACTAACTGGATAAAGTCAGCAGAAACTATTGGCCAGCATTTCTTAAGAAAAAGACCATTAAAACCATCTGGGCCTGGTGCCTTATCAGTGGGCATATCATTGATCACCTGTTCAATCTCCTTAATCTCAAAGGGTTTTGTAAGGACCTCCAAACCCTGAACCCTTGGTATTAGAGATAAAGTGTTCTCCTCCAACACAATTGGCCTAAGCATTCCCATTCTGTTCTTGAAGGCACTCAAGAATTCCTTGGCCATAACCTCATGATTAGATGAGACAGATCCATCAGCTAGCTTCAGACTAGCAATTGAATTTTTCCTGAATCTCTCAGTTGCCATTGCCTGAATTTTTTTTGAATTTTCCTCACCAACTTTGATGTACCTGATAGTACATCTCTTCCTCCAGTAGAGATATTGCATGTGAAGCAAATGCTCATGATGCAACTTTATGATTTTCCTGAAATTACTTTCTGGCCTAGATAACTGCCTCATGTCCTCAAGGTTATCCAACCAAAGAATAACCCAGTTACATTTTTCGATCAGACACTTAATGTGAGATAAACCTTTTTGCCATTTCTTCAGAGCATAGCGTAAAGCCTTCATCTTATCAACAATAATAGCTGCAATATGATTCTTACGAGAGGGACGATTCCAAATGTCCTTCACACAATCAAAGAAACCTGGCTGATGTACCCAAAAAATTTCAAACCTGAAAATGTGTGCTTTTGGGATGGAAGTGCTAATGCTGACAAGACAGGGCACATGATCAGACGCAGTTTTTGCCAAAGGTGTCACCTGTGTCATAGGATATGAGTTAATCCAAGTAGCAGAAGTAAACACCCAGTCGAGCTGCTCCAGGAGAGGAGAATCCTGCATATTGGACCAAGTAAACCTTCTGCCTTTTAAAGGTAGCTCGAGGAGTCCCAAATGGCCAATAATTTCGTTGAAGATAAACATGTCATTTATGTCACCACCTGGGAGGTTTCTATTATCAATGCAGCGAATGAAATTGAAATCTCCCATTAGCATCCACAGTTGGCCAAGATCAATATCCAAATTGTAAATCCAGGAAACAAACTCATCCCTGAGTTGCCCTTGACAGGGACCATAAATATTTACTAGGAACCATTTCTCATTGTTATGCACGGAGGTAAACTGCATGACAATAGCGTATGGTTTAACCTCTAATAAGATACCCTGAAACACATCTGAGCGCCAAGCAGTCAATAGACCCCCCGAGGCGCCTCTAGAGGGTGATTCAACAAATTGGTCAAAACCAGGAGGGCAAATTGCTTTCAAAGTAGCCCGATCACAGGAAGATAGTTTCGTTTCTTGCAGACAAATTACTGAACATTGACTTTCAAACACTTTTCCTCTAACAGCACGCTGTCTCGTATCTGAATTCAAACCACGGACATTCCAACACAAGATCTTCCAACTACGCGATGATACTCGATTCATGGAAGACCAAATAACATAAAGTTATATAGAGCATGACATATAATGCCATACAGCCCAAAAGGTAACAAAGTTCAGAGCCATAAAAAGTTTCCGAGCCATAGTTCAGAGCAACCAAAAAAGGAGTACACATAACATGCACCCAGGATAACCACCAACAAAGCGACCTAAACATTAAGCTGACGACGCAGACGAGTCCTCCTGTGGATTAGCCATAAGCTTATCCACCGATAGCAGCATAGGGTCAACATCTAGCTCCGCACCAATTGCCTGAAGCACTCGAAGAGGAGTGTGTGGTGGTGCAGCGGTTGAAGCCTCCTCGTCGCCGTCCGCAGAAATGGGCTGGGCCTTGTCCTCCATGGGCTTGGATCGTGGGCGCTTCTTTGAAGGCTGAAGAGGTAGCTGCTCAAAAACAACATTTTTGAAACCATCCAACTTTGCCGCGCTCCGAGTGCAACGTCGTAGCGTTGTGTCAACCACCGGCGGCTTCTTCTTCTCTTTTCGCTTTCGGACTTGCTCAGCAGAGAAAACCAACGGAGTTGATTCAGGAGCTGTAGAAACAGTCAATGGATTAACAGGAGCTGGCTCAGGCACATCAGTGGAAGCTGGCTCGAACAACAAAGAAACTTGAGCGGTGCGGTGTCAAAGAGCGCTCTTGCAACTGGCCTCTTGAGCACAACTGCTCTTCTATCAGGCTGAGGCAAAGGCATTGAAGCCTGTAGACTTGACACCTTCGTGGACTCATCAAAAGCAATAGACCAATTCCTCTTTGAGTAGATAACTGAACCCAGCGGCTTACAGAAGATAGGCCTAGGCACCTCCAGGACTGAAAAATCAAACATAAGATTCTCAAATGACCTTTTCCAGATCATCTCCGGGGGGAGAGGAGGTCCTGCCACAATCCGGGCCATGCCAATGAAGATCTCATGATACTGAATCACTGGAGGCTGATACGGCACTATGGCCAACTGGTTATCTTCAAAAACCTGCTGTTGCTGAAAGTCTGGAGGAGGAGCATGCTGAAGCTCCTGATCAGGCTGATCCACAGAAACAGAACCCTCCGGCTGATCAATCACCATTGACACTTGGTCTTGTTCAGGCAATTGAGGCTGCATGACCTGCACCGGAGCATCTTCATCACCCCACCCAGCATTCCCCCAGTCAGGCACTTCCTCATTAACCTGAGGAGCAGGGGGAGCAAGAGGTGCGTCGTTCCATCCCAACATTGGGTACGGAGGAAGGATGAAAGGCAAATTATCATGAACCAGGTTGCCAGGCAGCGGGTGGGGGTTTCCATCTAGTGGCATAGGATCTTCATCGTTGGGCATCTGATCAGCAAAATCAGCTCCAAGGACATAACATGCAGCAGTCCAGGATACTTGGGCGCCTCCCACATCAGCATAGTCACCAAAAACCACATCACGAGGAACAAGTGGAGTGTCAGGGAAATGAGCCTCCACCATAGTTCTAACCAGATACGGATCCTCACTATCCCAAGAAATAAACTTGCCGAAGGTACCAACCGCCTGAGAGATGAACTCAGTAGTGCGGTAATCCAGAGGAATCCCAATGAACATCAACCATCCCTTACGAAAACCATTTGCACCTTTGAAATTCTCTCCCTCATCATGCTTCATGAATCTAACGAAACGATCGTTGCCCAACGGGAAAGGAGGATGCTGAATCAAAGTATATCTCACTGACGGATCCCTGACTTGAAACAGACCCACCCCATGAAACCATGGTTGAGTTGAGCGAACCATGATACCTGAATCCTGCAGAAACTGAACCACCTCCTCCCGCACCGGACCGAGCGGTCCATCTGGCGCCGGCATGACTTCAGCAATCATGTAGTCCTCGTGGCGTCGGGCCAGCCGAGCAGCCGGCGTGAAGAAGGTGCACGGGAGGCGACGATCTCCACCATCAATGATGTGGTGGCCAGCAGGCACAAAGCGCTGGGGATCGAGCTCGTAGTTCGCCATGGATGGAGGCGGTCGAGGTTTTTCTTTGGCTGTGGGGGAAGGAAGATGCAACTGGGGCGGCGGCGATGGGACTTGGCAGTCTATCCCAATAACTCCGGCTCTGTTCCCATGAGTAGTAGCAGATTCCGATAAAATCATATTTTGTTGCACCGAAATTGGCCTCCAAACCAATCCTTGAGAGCGCGCGAAATCATTGCAATCCCTGCTAGAGTGACCAGGGCGAGAGCAACCCGAGCAGACCGCTCGCATTCCACAAGTCGCAGACAGGTGGCCCCGAGTAGAGCAGATAGTACATGTCATCACGCGGTCCACCATGTCATCGATCATAGCATCAAACTGCCTTGCGGCCTCTTGCGAAGAAGGGATAAGTCCATCGTGCACGGGTGGGCTTGAGACCAAGGGCGAGGTAGGCCTAGGAGAAACTGGGCCGACCGACGCAACTGGGCCAAGATGGGCCTCGGACACCACTGGGTTGCGAACCAAATTTTGAATGGTAGACGATCCTGCGGAAATGACGGGCGTAATCATCGCAGATGGAGAGGAAACTTTGGCGGACACCATAACCGCAGCCGGAGCCGAAGAAGATGGCCGGCACAACTCCGGTGAAGGGGATATCGTGCCAAAAACTATTGGTGGGCGAGTGACAGTCCATTGCAGATCCTGAGGGGGTGATGGATGAATGACTACACGTTCATGAACAGGCAGATCATACCCCGCATCTCTCATGGTGTCAATACAGGTTTGGGAAGCTGGGTATCTATATCCCTTGCAAGCCGTGTATCTTTCAAACGTGGCAAACGAAAGATTCTTCCTGGATGAGGCAGCCGATTTGAGAGCTGATTTAGCAGGGGGTTTATGCATGGCCGAAAGACCCAGAGTGGATCGACGCTTGGTTGGACTAACAAGAATCCATTCAGCGTCCCATTCTTTCCTCCAAATCCTGAGCTCTCTAATCCAATTCGGTCCACCATTACCCCAAAGATGAAAATAACATTTGAAAAGATCACACGAAAACGAACGAAGGTCCATAATGAGAAAACCCACTTGTTTGCACGAAACATGGAAAGAGAAGACCTTGCCTTTGATGTGATCAACTTGAAGGTCAATGGCCGAACCTCCAATAGCAGCTTCCAACGCCGCAGCCACAGAATCCACCGAGAGACGAAAGGCATGACGGCTGAATGAGACGATCAAAATAAAGGGCCGCCTACGCCCCGAAGGATGAACTGAATTCCCAGTAGATCTGAAAACCTCCTCAGAAAAAACCCTACCCTTGGAGAAATCCAAGCCAAGGGTAGATCCACCAGAAGAACCCATGGAAGATGGGTATTGCCTTGATCCAGACGAGACGCCGGAGATGATGATTGGAGAAGATCCGCATATTAGTGGAGGAGTGGAGAGATCGCCGGAGAGGGTGGGAGCGCCGTGGTGGGAGGTGGGAGCGCCATCATCTCTTGTTACCATCCGCCTAGACGCACAGTTCGGGACCCCTACCCGAGATCCGCCGGTTTTGACACCGACAGAGCGCCTTGGGGGGCGGCACCTGGGCGCATGGCTGGGGAGAAACGAACCCCAGGGGCCGATCTAGCGCCGGCTCGCCCCAAGGACGCTCTTTTTCGGCGCCCTGGGGGGCCGAACGGCTGGAGATGCTCTAACACCACTAGAGGAGAGACAACATACATCTCATCAAAATATCGAATGAATACCAAATTCACAAGACTACTGATAGCAACACTTCACCCATATCCTCAGGAACAAATGTAACTACTCAACAAAGCATATTCATGTTCATGATCATAGGAGTATTAATATGCATTAAGGATCTGAACAAAGGATCTTCCACCGGATAAACCAACTAGCATCAACTACAAGGAGTAATGAACACTACTAGCAACCCATAAGTACCAATATGAGGTTTTGGTACAAAGATTTGATACAAGAGATGAACTAGGGTTTGAGAGGAGATGGTGCTGGTGAAGATGTTGATGGAGATTGACCCCCTCCCGATGAGAGGATCGTTGGTTATGACGATGATGATGATTTCCCCCTCCCGGAGGGAAGTTTCCCCGGTAGAACAGCTCCGCCGGAGCCCTAGATTGGTTCCGCCAAGGCTCCGCCTCGTGGTGGCGGAGTTTCGTCCTGTAAGCTTGCTTATGATTTTTTCTAGGGTAAAAGACTTCATATAGCAGAAGATGGGCACCGGAGGGCTGCCAGGTGGCCCACGAGGCAGGGGGCGCGCCCTGTAAGTGTGAGCGTGCCCCCACCCTCATGGATGGTGGGTGGCCCCCTCAGGTATTTCTTCCTTCGGATAATTATTATTAATTCCAAAAATGACTTTCGTGGAGTTTCAGGACTTTTGGAGAAGTGCGGAATAGGTCTCCAATATTTGCTCCTTTTCCAGCCCAGAATCCCAACTGCCAGCATTCTCCCTCTTTATGTAAACCTTGTAAAATGAGAGAGAATAGCCATAACGTGAAATAATAGCCCATAATGCAATAAATATTGATATAAAAGCATGATGCAAAATGGACGTATCAACTCCCCAAGCTTAGACCTCGCTTGTCCTCAAGCGGAAGCCGATATCGAAAAATATGTCCACATGTTTAGAGATAGAGGTGTCGATGAAAATAAAATGCAGACAAGAGGGCATCATGATCATTCTTATAACAGCAACATATATATATATATATATATATATATATATATTGTCATATGATTTCTTATGCTCAAGTAACAATCTATTCACAATGTCAAGTATGAATCAGAGACTTCATTGAGAACTAACAAACTATAATCTCAGTCATTGAAGCAATTGCAATTTATCATAACATCAGAAAGAGTCAATATAAGAGCTTTTCAGCACACATACTCAACTATCATTTAGTCTTTCACAATTGCTGACACTCATGCAATACTTATGGTTAGGGAGTTTTAATCGGACACAGAGAAAGATAGGGGCTTACAGTGTTGCCTCCCAACGTTTTACCTCAATGGTAATGTCAAAAATAATAGTTCATGCTAACTTATATCCAATTGGATATATATATCAGGATCTTTCCAACACGAGGTGCTTGCCAAAGGATAAAATGAAAAAGGGGAAGGTGAAGATCACCTTGACTCTTGCATAAAGTAAAAGTAAAAGATAGGCCCTTCACAAGATCATATAAAGCTTATTTTCTCCACACTAATAAGTCATACATATTTAGAGAGCAATTTTTATTGCTTTCAACATGACAACTTACTTGAAGGATCTTACTCAATCCATAGGTAGGTATGGTGGACTCTCATGGCAAAACTGGGTTTAAGGATATTTGGAAGCACAAGTAGTATCTCTACTTGGTGCAAGGAATTTGGCTAGCATGAGGGGGAAAGGCAAGCTCAACATGTTGGACGATCCATGACAATATACTTTAATTAAGATGTGAAAGAACATAACCCATTACGTTGTCTTCCTTGCCCAACATCAACTCTTTAGCATGTCATACTTTAATGAGTGCTCACAATCATAAAAGATTTCCAAGATGGTATATTTATATGTGGAAACCTCTCTTTCTTTATTACTTCCTATTAATTGCAACGATGACCAAAACTATGTTTGCCAACTCTCAACAACTTTGATGTATCATACTCTATATATGTGAAGTCATTACTCTCCATATGATCAATATGATCTCTTTATTTCTTTTTATTCTTTCTATTTTCTCAAGATCATAGCAAGATAGCAAAGCTCTTGACTCAACACTAATCTTTATTATATATAGCTCACGGGCTCGATTACATAGAGGGATCACAGAGCAAAACTCAAAACTAATTCATAACAAAACTTTATTCTACTAAATCAAGATATTACCAAAAGGATCGAACTAAGAAAAACAGTAAAGATAGGTGTGTGATGGTGATACGATACTGGGGCAACTCCCCCAAACTTGGCAGTTGCCATGGGGAGTGCCCATACCTATGTGATTATGTCCTCGGAGGTGGTGAAGAAGGAGTTGCTGATGATGTAGGCTTGTCGTCCGTCTTCCAAGGCATAGGCTCACCATCATAGAAGGATGATCGAGTCTCCGGGATCCTCAAATCTGCAGCCAAACTCATCCTCTTGAATCTATATTCATACTCACAGTTTTGGTTTTGCAGGTCATAGATCTGGGCTTGGAGGTGCTCGATTTTCTCATGAAGCTTGAAGATGGTCTCCCCGATGTTCTTGGCGTCCAGCTTGTGGTTGTTGGTGAACTCCGTGATCATTATCTGGTTGGCGTTAAGTCCGCGCTCCACCATCCCTTGGCACTTGAAAACTTGTTGTTCCATCGCTTCGAGCTTTGTCTCCATGCTTCCGGTACTCCTTGGTCCCTCCACACCGCGGATGTGCAACACCCCCTCACGCATCACAATGGTTTGAGGGTGATGCAGCACCTCCGCGAGGTAGGGGTTGATGACCCTCTCAAAAACTTGTCCTTGGGAGCGCTTGAAGACGTCATGGTGCTCTAGATCTGTCAGAAAAACAGCTCGACACAAAGACAGAGGATATTTGTGTGATACGGTGGTCAAAACCTTCGGGGGATTATATAATGAATTTTTACCGACCAAAAGAAGTAACGTGCAAGCAAACGGAGTCCGGAGAGCACACGAGGTGCCCACGAGGCAGGGGGGCGCACCCAGTAGGTTAGAGCGTGCCCTCCACCCTCATGGACGCCTCGTGTCCTTCCCAGACTACTTCTTATTTTCCTATTTTCTTAAATATTCCAAAACGGAGAAAATTGCTATTAGAATTGTTTTGGAGTCGGTTTACTTACCGTACCACATACCTATTCCTTTTTGGAGTTTGAAACGTTCTGGAAAGTGTCTCTTATGTATTCTTCCGGGGTTACGGTGTCAATAATATTAGTTTCAACATTTATAGGATTACCTGAGATATAATGTTTGATTCTTTGACCGATCACCACCTTCGGATTTGTGCCTTCGAAGTTGTTGATTTTTATGGCACCGGAATGATAGACCTCCTCGATAATGTGAGGGCCTTCCCATTTAGAGAGAAGTTTTCCTGCAAAAAAAATATTAAATGAGAGTTGAATAGCAACACATAATCACCTACATTAAACTCACGCTTTTGTATCCTTTTGTCATGCCATCTTTTAACTTTTTCTTTAAACAGCTTGGCATTCTCGTAAGCCTGGGTTCTCCATTCATCAAGTGAGATAATGTCAAATAACCTCTTCTCACCGGCAAGTTTGAAATCATAACTGAGCTCTTTAATAGCCCAATATTCCTTATGTTCAAGTCTGAGAGGTAGGTGACATGCTTTTCCATAAACCATTTTATATGGACACATACCCATAGGATTTTTATATGCAGTTCTATAAGCCCATAATGCATCATCAAGTTTCTTGGACCAATTCTTTCTAGATCTATTAACAGTCTTTTGCAAAATTAATTTAAGCTCTCTGTTACTCAATTCTACTTGACCACTAGACTGTGGGTGATATGGAGATGCAATTTTATGATTAACATCATACTTAGCAAGCATTTTATGAGAAGCACCATGAATAAAATGTGAACCACCATCAGTCATGAGATATCTAGGGACTCCAAACCTCGGAAAAATAACTTCTTTAAGCATCTTAATAGAAGTGTTATGATCAACACTACTAGTTGGAATAACTTCTACCACTTAGTAACGTAATCAACAACAACTAAAATATGTGTATACCCATTAGAGGCAGGAAAAGGTCTCACATAATCAAAGCCCCAAACATCAAATGGTTCAATAACAAGAGAATAATTCATAGGCATTTCTTGACGTCTACTAATATTACCAATTCTTTGACATTCATCACAAGACAAGATAAACTGATGGGCATCTTTGAAGAGAGTAGGCCAATAAAAACCGGATTGCAATACCTTATGTGCAGTTCTATCTCGAGCGTGGTGTCCTCCATATGCTTCGGAGTGACACTTGCGTAGGATCTGTTCCTGTTCATGCTCAGGTACACAACGTCTAATAACACCATCTACTCCTTTATAAAGGTGTGGGTCATCCCAGAAGTAATGTCTTAAATCATAAAAGAACTTTTTCTTTTGATGGTATGTGAAACTAGGTGGTATAAATTTAGCAACAATGTAATTAGCATAATCAGCATACCATGGAGCAGTACGAGAAGCATTTATGACAGCTAATTGTTCATCAGGAAAGCTATCATCAATAGGTAGTGGCTCATCAGGAACATTCTCTAACCTAGACAAGTTGTCTGCAACAGGGTTGTCAGCTCCCTTTTTATCAATAATATGCAAATCAAATTCTTGTAGCAAGAGAACCCATCTAATAAGTCTAGGTTTAGCATCTTTCTTTTCCATAAGATATTAATAGCAGCATGACCAGTGTGAATAGTTACCTTATAATCAACAATATAAGGTCTGAACTTATCACAAGCAAATACAACTGCTAAGAATTCTTTTTCAGTAGTAGCATAATTTCCCTGAGCAGCGCCTAGAGTCTTACTAGCATATTGAATAACATTCAATTTCATATGAATTCTTTGTCCTAGAACAGCCCCTACAGCATAATCGCTAGCATCGCACATAATTTCAAAGGGTAAATTCCAATCAGGTGGCTGAACAATAGGTGCAAAAATCAAAGCTTTCTTAAGTATTTCAAATGCGCCTACACAATCATCATCGAAGACAAAAGGAATATCTTTTGCAATAAATTAGTCAGAGGCCTAGAGATTTTAGAAAAGTCCTTAATGAACCTCCTATAAAAACCGGCATGACCAAGGAAACTTCGTATACCTTTAATGTCCTTGTGACACGACATCTTTTCAATAGCATCAACTTTAGCTTTATCAACTTCAATACCTCTTTCAGAAACTTTATGCCCCAAGACAATGCCTTCATTAACCATAAAGTGGCACTTCTCCCAATTCAAAACAAGACTAGTATCTTCGCATCTCTGCAAAAGTCGATCAAGGTTGCTCAAGCAATTATCAAAAGAGGATCCATAAACGGAGAAATCATCCATGAATACCTCACAAATCTTTTCACAAAAGTCAGAGAATATAGCCATCATGCATCTTTGAAAGGTAGCAGGTGCATTATATAAACCAAAAGGCATACGTCTATAAGCAAAAGTACCGAAAGGGCAAGTAAAAGTAGTCTTTGCTTGATCGTCCGCTGACACAGGTATTTGAGAGAAACCTGAATAACCATCTAGAAAGCAGAAATATGTATGTTTGGAGATTCTTTCTAGCATTTGATCAATAAAAGGTAAACGGTAATGATCCTTTTTTGTAGCCTTATTTAATTTATGAAAATCAATTACCATCCTATAACCTGTAATAATTCTTTGCAAGATCAATTCATCTTTATCATTAGGAACAACAGTAATACCTCCCTTCTTAGGGACACAATGGACAGGACTTACCCACTGACTATCAGCAACGATATAAATTATACATGCCTGAAGAAGCTTTAGTATTTCTTTTCTTACCACTTCTTTCATCTTAGGATTTAACTGTTGTTGATGATCTCTAACTGGTTTGGCGTCTTCTTCCAATTTTATTTTGTGTTGACATAAAGTGGGACTAATGCCATTAAGATCATCAAGAGTATATCCAATAGCAGCATGGTGCTTCTTCAGAGTTTTCAATAATCTTTCCTCTTCCTGCTCTGAAAGGTTAGCACTAATAATAACAGGATGTATCTTCTTTTCATCAAGATAAGCATATTTAAGAGTATCAGGTAATGGTTTAAGCTCAAACACAGGATCACCCTTGGGTGGAGGAGGATCCCCTAGGATTTCAACAGGCAAGTTGTGTTTCAAAATAGGACCCTGTTTAAAGAATACTTCATCTATCTCCCTTCTTTCATTCATAAACATATCATTTTCATGGTCTAGCAAATATTGTTCTAAAGGATCATTAGGAGGCACGACAATAGAAGCAAGACCAATTATTTCATCCTTACTAGGCAATTCTTTATCATGGGGTTGTCTACGAAATTTAGCAAAATTAAACTCATGAGACATATCTCCCAAGCCAATTGTAACAACATCCTTTTCGCAATCAATCCTAGCATTAACAGTTTTCAAGAAGGGTCTACCAAATATAATGGGACAAAAGTCATCTTGTGGGGAACCAAAAACTAGAAAATCAATAGGGTATTTAACTTTCCCACACAAGACCTCAACATCTCTAACAATCCCAATTGGTGAAATAGTATCTCTATTGGCAAGCTTAATTGTAACAACAATATCTTCTATCTCAACAGGTGCAATGTCATGCATGATTTCTTTTTATAAGGAATGAGGTATTGCAGTAGCACTAGCACCCATATCACCTAAGCCATGATAACAATGATCTCCTATTTTAACAGAAATAACAGGCATGCCTACAACAGGTCTATGTATCTTAGCATCGGGTCTAGCAATGTTAGCAGCCTGTTCACAGAAATAAATAACATGCCCATCGATTTTACCATCCAAGAGATCTTTAACCATAACAATACTAGGTTCAACTTTAATTTGATCAGGAGGTGTAAATGTTCTAGTATTACTCTTATGAACCACAGTTGAAGCTTTAGCATGATCCTTTATCCTAACAGGGAAAGGTGGTTTCTCAACATAAGTAGTAGGAACAATAGGATCATTATAAGTGATAGTATTTTCTTCAAGTAACATGCACAACTACTTCAGAATCAACCTGGGAATCAGAAGAGTTTCTAAGGGCATGTTATCCAGAATGGTTTTCCCAAGCAACTGAATCTCGAGGACGAGATTCATTTTAAGTGGGGGAGGTTTGTGATAGCCTGGTTTTTGCCCTCTTTTTCTTTGCTTGATTTTCAGCTGAGTTGATTTTGAATTTGGAGTTTTGAATCATTTCATTTGGACTTAGCCACTTGGGTATCCCTTGATTTTTCACCCAAGTGTTCCCTCTCCTCCTCTAAGCCATCATTTCACCCCTCGCCAACCCAACAATATTGCTTGGAATATTTTTCTTAAATGAAAAATATTTATTTTTGCCTCCAAAACCCTAGCTAACTACTTGAGCTCCAAAGCAACCCTAATTTTTCTTGCCCCAAAAATCCTGAGAAAAATCCCAAATATTCTTTTGACCCTAGGGCACATTTCTGAGCAAAAATATTTCACCACTCTTTGGAGTATTTTGGCTACAGCAAATAAAATCACTCCTGGGCTGAAATGGTAGTTTCTACATCAACTACCTTTTTACTAGCTCCAATGTAGCTGGTTTTCCCTGAGCTTATTTACCTTAGTAAGAGTTAGTAAAACCCCAAAGCTCAGCCCTTGAATCCCTGTGGTTTGACCTCAGTAACTCCCCAAACTTTCTGTGCAATAACTTAACCTCATCACCATTTTACTTCTACTGCACCTGGAACCAAACCGAGCCATGGTAACACCTAAGTTTACTAAGGACTACACGCCAGACATCCCTGTTAGTGCATAGGTGGCCTGATGTCACGGTCCACGCGGTGACTGCGTTCGTCCGAGCGTGCTGGCATGACAAACGTGCGCTCTGCGCGTCGCCAGCGCCTCTGTTGAGCGTGTGCTCACTGCTCGGCCGGCCAGAGCGTGTCTCCCCTCGCCGCCATCCTCGTCTCCATCCCCATAACTCCACCCTGCCGCTCGCTGACGCCGGAGCTCGCCGCAGTGAGCACGGGCATGGTCAGGCCAATGGCACAGTGCGCGCGCACTATGTTTGTCTCTTTCCCCCTCGTTCCTATGTCCGTTCGTGCCCGCGTACAGTTGCTGCGTGACCTCCGTCGCCTTCTCCATCGCCCTCTGGCACCGCTCGTCGCCGGGCACCAGGGACAGGTGTCCTCCGACGGAGCCCGAGCCCTCCTCGCCGCCCCGCCTATAAAAGCCCCCCTCCGCAGCCTCCTAGAGCATCGCAACTCACTACCACTCCCTCCTAGAGCCACTAGAAGCCGCAGCCCGGCTGGGCAGGCCGCGAGCTGCCGTCCCAAAGCCGAGCTCGCCGGCGATCCCCTTTGGATCGTTCCCGCAGCTCCGGCCCCTCCCAAGCCAAGGCGACCCCGCCAGGGCCTCCGCCTCTCCTCCGTGAATCCAACGCACCTAGCTAGAGCCCCTGGAGCCGCCCCAAGCCGCCGTCTTCTTCAACTCCGGCAACCTCCACCCTCTGTCGCAGCTGGAGAGGACAAATCCAACACCGTCTGGCCACCATTAGCCACGCTACGGGTATGGGCAGGTTCGCAATAGCCTTCTCCGTCGATCCCTCCCTCTCGTTTGCCTCCAAGAAGTCTCATCGCCGGCATGAGCTCCGGCGAATCGCCGCTACCCTCTGTTTCCCCCTCCCCTCCCTCCAGCCTGACTAGCGGGGCCCGCTAGTCAGCCACTCACTACACGCGTGAAGCGGTATGAGTGGTGGCGCCCCGGGAGATTACGCCTTCGACGTCACCCCCCTCTGTTTTTATTTTCAAATTCATTTAAATTCCAGGAGACTTCAAATGGCCATAACTTTTATTCTACAAGTCCAAATGCAGTGATTCTTTTTTCGTCGTGTTCTGTGTCCAAAAATCTAACAACACCCAAAAGATGGGATTTTTCCTTGTTGTCTAAATTTTCTGGCAATTTTTAGAAGGTTTCCTGATAATTTTCGTTCGTGGTTTTGAATATTTTCAGAAGAGCCAGCTTGTCTTGAGGATCACCAGGAGATTTGTGAACCTCATCAGTGCTAAGGCAAGCCATAGTAACATTTTCATGGTGCCACTTCAATATTTATGATTTTCATACTTGAACTTATGAATATTGATGCATTTAAATTAGTTATATAATAAATATATTCTGTTATATGCTTGTTATGTTAAAATACTTGAACTTCAGAATGTTTGAAGTAAATATTGTTGGCAAGATAAGGAGAACTTAGTTGCAAGTGATAAATAAATAATATGGTCGTAAATTTCAATGAGTAGTTAAATATTATTTTTGCATGAGGTATAATGATGATAATGCTAGAAATGGTTCTGGAATAAGTAAAGTGAGATGCTAACCAGAATGGTAGCATGAGTTTATGATGGCTCCGTAGGAGCATGGTTGGTGCAGTCTTTGCACGGTTATGTGATGCATATGTTAAGTGATGCATAGTATGGCAGTATGACACCAATTATTTTCTTTTCACATTAAGTTGAACCTGATTAATAATTCAACTTGAACATGTTGTTGACCGTGTCACGGAGCCGCTGAAATGAGTCTTTCCCAGTGCAACCAAATTTGCCGGTATGGGACGACCCTAATATGTTTAATTGTTGTGCCTCTGGTCGGTACCTCAATTTAGGGAAGGTTATGGGCGTGCTGTACCCTGGCCCGGTAGGCAAGCATAACATTGTGAGCCCGTTGTTATGTTAATTTTTGTACCGGATCCCAGAGTGGATCGTGGCCACGACGGTGGTCGAGGTGTCTGGAGGTAGACACGGAGCCACCCAGGACTAGCCTAGTGGGGTCTGAGTCGGAAGGCTAGGAGAGTGTCATGACAGTGAAATGGTTTTGTCGGAACACTATTGGTCCACCCAAATGGGAGTGCGAGGCCATGGGTTCTGTAGTGTGGGTACAGTGTACTAACCTCTGCAGAGTGTTTTTAATCTATCGATAGCCGAGTCCACGGTTACAGACACGCTCGAAAGTAAGGTACACCATGGGTCAACACTTAATAAATATGCACACCAAATTGCACTAAGGATGGCCGTGAGGACATCGTGTCGAGTTGGACATGAGTTGGTCGGGTTGTGATCGTTGTAAGGATCACGGTCCACGAGTTGGTCGGGTTGTGATTGCCGTAAGGATCACGGGCCATGAGATGGTCGGGTTGTGATCGCCGTAAGGATCACGAGTATGTTCTTGGTAATATCATGTTTATTGGTCACATCTGGTAAGCAAGTCGGGAGAATGAGTACCTGTTGAGCATAGTCACGGCATGTTGAACTTATGGTTGCATTGTCGTTTAATTGGATAAATATCATAATATTGTCTGTCATCATGTTTATGCTTGTTGTGAGCTTGCAAGTGCATTCAATGTACTGACCTGGCGTGTCATGCCAGATTTCAGGAAAGTCTCGTTGAAAAGGAGTGTTGTCCGAGTCTAGACCGTGTCCACGTCGGTGTCCTTGTGCTATGGAGTCCCGCTACGTCGTTGTTTCGCTGCCGAGTAGTTGTCATGATCGAGGCCCCTTTATGTTCACTAAATAATGTACATATTGTTCAGCCGCACCGTGTGTGCCGCTTGGCCTCTCTAACTGTTGTAATATGAACTATGTTCCGCTAGCATGAATAAAGCGGTTGTTTTCTGTGCCGTGTTGTTGTGTGTTGCCAGAAGACAAGGTCTCTGGGCTGGCAATGCAAGGTAAACCGGTCGCTCTGAGCCGGGGTGCCATAACGCTTGGTATCAGAGCTGCACTGACTGTAGGCCACGCTAGACTAAGCCGAGTTAACTAGACGCTAGATACGAGTTGTAGCTGAGTGTCGGTAATAAATGTAGCTGGTTGTTGCATTTCTTGTGATGATTATATTTTTCTATGCTAACCTGCTAATGGTTGTGAGTGTAGATGGCTCCGGTGCTGTATCCTTGCCAGTTGCAGCTGATGCCGTACACGTCGCTGCATCTCCTTTGTAACGTGTGGTGTCGGCTGTACCCTCACGGAGACGATCCAGTCTATCGTGTGTACCAAGAGCGCCTAGCTTACTCAGTGTATGAGTATCACACCGTGGTTACTCTGCGCACCAGTTCTGATTCCGGCTCTTACACTCGTACCTCTCGTAGCGGCTACGCTTCTTCCACTTCTCAGGCTATCCAGTTTGCTGCATTCGAGGTACTTGTTGAGCTCCGCTACAACGAGCTCCGGATGCAGAATCACCCAGGTTTCCATTACTACGCTTCTCTCCACGATAATGGTCGTGTCCGTTTCCCTATCATTGATCCGGAGTCTGATAGTGTAGCTATCCACCTTTCTCGCTACATCACTGCTAGCTATCTTCTGATCTACGAGCTGGCTCGTGAGCTGAGTAATGCATGTACTGCTTTAGCTTCTACTTTAGTCTCTGCTCGCTCAGCCACTACTTCTCCATCTGTGGGATTTATTCCCTATGTTCCTGCCAGTTCTAGATCCCTTATTTCTCCGGTTACTCCCCCGAGTAGCTCGGGCACCGTGACTGCGAGTCAAGTTAGTGCTCCTGCCGAGTGGGTTTCACTCCTCGCCACTCCTGCATCCCCGATGATCCACCCTCCACCTACCCCAGAGGGAGAGCCCTCAAGGCAGTGTCGTCGTGTCACTTTTAACCCAGAGGTCTTCGTTAACCCCGTCAGCTCTGGATCCGAGTCCGCTTCAGGAGAGGACCCCGCAGCGCCAGCCGAGCAGTAGAGCTTTTGAGTATTCTCAGTCATCGAGATGGAGTATGGATGTAGTCGTACGAGTTATGATGTTTCGTTTCATGTATGAGGGTAGTTGGACCTGGCATGTTGTTATCTTTCATGTATGAGTCTATGTATAATTATGTTGGACTTTATTTTATTCGCCGTATTTTCTTCGTCTTTTCGGTTTCGCTTGGTTTTTGTTGCTGGCTTCTCCCCTGTTTTTGTTGAATGCTTCTCATCTCGGTTGCGTTGACTTGGGAAAAAATAATATTAGGATGACACGGGGAGGCTGCAGTAACAACGTTCGTGACGGTTCTCCTGTTCAGCGTTCCGCACGACAGGCAGGGCAATCACCCGAGGCGTACGTTCCACCACCGCCTCCACCGCCAAATCTGCCCTCCACCGAGCAAATTATGTGTATGTTCTAGGAACGATGAAACAATGATCTAATGGAAATATTTAGAAGTATTCAAGCAATGGTTGGACAGAATGGAAATTAGCCTGCCCCTCACTCCAAGCTATCTGATTTTCAAAGGACTAAGCCTCCCAGTTTCAGTCAGGCCGTTGATCCCTTGGATGCAGATGATTGGTTGAGAACTATGGAAAAGAAACTTGAGGTTGCTCGAACTAATGAAGAGGATAAAGTTCCATTTGCAACACATTATCTGGAAGGCACTGCTACCATATGGTGGGAAAGTGAGAAAGCCATAGGGACTGAGAATGAAGCAATTACCTATTCAAGATTCAAGGAGCAATTCCGGAAATATCACATCCCTGCGGGAATTATGAAGACTAAGCAGTGTGAATTTCTCGTGCTCCTCCAAGGAAGTCAGTCAGTGGGAGAATATTTGCAAAAATTCAATCACTTGTCACGTTACTCTCAATATGACGTGGCCACTGAAGAAAGGAAGATGGACCGATTTCTTGGTGGATTAAACCCACAACTGCACTGTGCACTCAGTGTGTTCGATTTTCTAGATTTCCAAACCCTGGTGAATAAGGCTTTCATTGCTGAAAGGGAGCACAAGCTCGTGTCAGATAATAAGTCTGCCCATAACGATCACAAGCGCAAGTTTGAGCCCAAGAAGGAAATGCAACCGGTGCAGAAGGTTCGTACCTGGCAGCCAACTCCGGTGGCATACCAGCCTAGTTGGCAACAAAATGTCAACAAGACCACCACCCAAGTCAAGAATGACGTGCTCAACCAGTTATGGAGAATCGTCTGCGCAACAATTCTTGTTATAGTTGCAGACAAACCAGACATTATGCCAAACAGTGTCCCAAGAACAACCAGACCAATGCTACATTCAAGCCTCAAATACATTATTTGGAAGCCGGTCCAAGTCAGCACGACGTCACGGGATACGTTCATCATATTTCAGCCGACGAAGCCCAAGAAAATCTCGAAGTCGTCATTGGTATGTTCCCTGTTAATAACATACCTGCAATAATTTTATTTGACTCTGGGGCTTCCCACTCTTTTATTTCTCGGAGTTTTGTTGCCTAAAACAAATTTCCTTGTTCACTTTTGGGCAAGAATATGCTGGTACAAACCCCGGGATCTATTATTCAAAGCAATCTTGTCTGCCGCAATCTGGAAGTCAGTATCAATGAAATCTGTTTTCCAACATCTTTGATACTCATTGAGTCTGATAAATTGGATGCTATCTTGGTTATGAATTGGCTGACTCAGTACCAAGTATGCACAAATTGTGCGACCCGAGAAGTCAACTTGACCGGGCAAGATGGACAAGCTACCAAGTTTATTGCTCGTAGAAGCATACCCTCCAAGGAAATGGTTTTTACAGCAATAGCAAAAATGGAAATAACTCCAGTGGTCGGTGAGTTTCCTGACGTATTCCCAGAAGAACTGCCAGGCATGCCACCTGACCGGGAGCTTGAATTTGCAATAGAACTTGTGCCCGAAACCACACCAATACACAAGAAATATTATCGAATGTCGTCATCCGAATTGGTGGAGCTAAAGAAACAACTCGATGAAATGCTCCAAAAAGCATATATCCTCCCCAGTTCCTCACCATGGGGATCACCCGCTCTTTTTGTGGACAAGAAAGATGGCAGCCTTCGTATGTGTGTGGACTACCGACAGTTGAATGATGTCACGATAAAAAAACAAATACCCTCTACCAAGAATTGATGATTTGTTTGATTAGCTCAGTGGAGCCAAGGTATTCTCAAAGATTGATTTGCGGACTGGATATTACCAGCTCAAAATTAAGAAGGAGGATATTCCCAAGACTGTGTTCACCACTCGCTATGGTCTTTATGAATATACCATCATGTCCTTTGACCTCGCCAACGCCCCCGCCTTCTTCATGCACATAATGAAAAAAGTATTCATGGATTTCCTTGACAAGTTCGTGGTCGTCTTCATCGATGTTATACTTATTTACTCAAGAAATGAAGAAGAGCATAAAGGACACCTCCGCGCAGTGTTACAACGACTCCGTGAGCACCAATTGTACGCCAAATTCAGTAAATGCGAGTTCTGGCTCAAGCAAGTTGGATTCCTCGGGCATGTGCTATCCACTGAAGGTATAGCCGTGGACCCAAGCAAAGTAAAAGACGTGCTCAATTGGTTGCCACCTGCCACCGTGTCTCTGATCCGGAGTTTTCTTGGATTAGCCAGATACTACCGTCGTTTCATTAAAGGGTTCTCCAAGATTGCTAAGCCCATGACGGAGCTGCTTAAAAAGGATAAAAAGTTTGAATGGACGTCAGACTGTGAGAAAAGTTTCACCGAGTTAAAGAAACGCTTAACAACTGCGTCAGTATTAACACTTCCAGATATCTACCGCAGCTTTAACGTATATTGTGACGCTTCCCAGCAAGGACTTGGGTGCGTGCTTATGCAAGATGGCAAGGTAGTAGCTTATGCCTCACGGCAGCTACGACCCCATGAAGGAAATTACCCCACTCATGATTTGGAATTGGCCGTGGTAGTACATGCTTTAAAAATTTGGAGACACTACCTCATTGGAAAAAGGTGCCAAATTTTTACCGATGACAGAAGTCTCAAATACATATTTACTCAGCCAGATTTAAATCTCCGTCAGCAAAGATGGCTGGAGTTGGTCAAGGATTATGATCTTGGAATAAATCACCATCCGGGTAAGGCCAACATGGTTGCCGATGCACTCAGTCGAAAGCCCGTCAGTTTAAACGTCATGTTGGAATCTCTGCCTTCCGAACATAAAGAAGAAATTGCTCAGCTACACCTAGTCATAGTTGAGGCTGGCCTCGCCAATATTCTGACGGTAACCCTACTCTTGAGGAAGAAATCCGTAAGGCCCAGTCAGGCGATGCCGATCTGCAGAAACGCATCAAGTCATCCGATTTCTCGAAGGATCAGTGCGGTACCCTCCGATTCAGGGGAAGGATTTGTGTGCCTAATCAAGCTGAACTAAAGTAGAAAATTTTGTCAGAAGCCCATGAATCCTCATATTCAATCCACCCTGGAGGTACAAAAATGTATGAAGACCTTCGACAAATATTCTGGTGGGATGGAATGAAGAAAGACATTGCTTATTTCGTGGCCTGTTGCGACATATGCAACAAAGTTAAGGCAGAACATCAGAAACCAGCGGGACTTCTCCAACCACTGCCCGTGTCACAATGGAAATGGGATGATGTCTGTATGGATTTCATCACAGGATTACCCAGGACCCGACAAGGCAATAATGCGATCTGGGTCATAGTGGATACATTAACCAAGGTGGCCCACTTCCTCCCAGTCAAAACCTCATCTTGGCGGATGAGCTTGCCCGATCAGATGTATCCGAGATTGTCAGTTTGCATGGAGTTCCCCGAACCATCACTTCTGACCGAGGTTCACTTTTCACCTCTGCATTCTGGTCCCGTCTCCATCAGGCCCTCGAAACGGAATTGAAATACAGTACCGCTTATCATCCTCAGACGGATGGGCAAACGGAAAGAGTAAATCAGATACTCGAAGATATGCTCCGAGCCTGTGTTTTGGCCCAAGGACCTCAATGGGAAGTGAGGGAGTCCTGGACTAGGGGGTGTCCGGACAGCCGGACTATCAATATCCGCCGGACTCCAAGACTACAAAGATACAAGATTGAAGACTCCGGCTCGTGTCTGGATGGTACTTTCCTTGGCGTGGAAGGCAAGCTTGGCAATACGGATATGTAGATCTCCTACCATTGTAACCGACTCTGTGTAACCCTAGCCCTCTCCGGTGTCTATATAAACCGGAGGGCCTTAGTCCGTAGGACGAACATACATCTCAACAATCAGACCATAGGCTAGCTTCTAGGGTTTAGCCTCCTTGATCTCGTGGTAGATCTACTCTTGTACTACCCATATCATCAATATTAATCAAGCGGGGCGTAGGGTTTTACCTCCATCGAGAGGACCCGAACACAGGTAAAAACATTGTGTCCCTCGTCTCTTGTTACCATCCGCCTAGGCGCACATTCGGGACCCCCTACCGAGATCCGCGGTTTTGACACCGACATTGGTGCTTTCATTGAGAGTTCCTCGTATGCGTCACCGATAGGCTTGATGGCATCTTCAACCAACAACGTTGTCGGGGTGAGACTTTTCTCCTGGACAGATCTTCGTATTCGGCGGCCGCCGCTGGGCCAATTCACTTGGCCATCTGGAGCAGATCGAAGCTTCGCCCTGGCCGTCGGTCGATTTGAAGCTTAAACTTCACGGCCGATGTCGCGGAGGCTTGATCTTCGACGGACTCGAGCCCGGCCGAAGCGCGCCGCCTGTGGACGATGGGCATGATCTGGCTCTGCCGCGAGCGGTGCCTTGGTAGCCGCCTGCGGATCTGCCGGCCATTAGCCGGAGCCGATCGCCCGGTCGAGGCGGTGGATAGACGCCACAGGGGCTTCAACATCTGGCGATGGGCGAACATCGACCTTGTCCCTGCGAGACTTCGTGATTCCGAGTGCGGACTCCTTGCGGACTCGAACCTCCCGCGCCCTACCAATCGATCCGGGTGGGCGCGGTTATAAATTCACCGCCACGGACATCTTCCAACACTCGCCTTTTGGCGATATCCTGAATTCACTAAAGCACCTCTCGCTATCGGAGAGTCTGGCGGACTATGGCGGGATGGTTGGAATCTGAGACGACGAAGAAATTGAGCCCACCCACCACCCACTTTGTAGCCACTTGCGATGATTTAACCGACATGCTAGACTTCAACTCCACGACAACGGCGCTATGGGCGGCGATGCGAGAGCGAACAGAACCAGCGCCTACTGAGGCACCGGAAGGCCTCCTCGTCATATAGCGTATACATGGTGGATACCCCAAAAGAAGGGATGGCGAAGAAGCGTGAGGCAGACTCTTTAAAAGCAGCCCAAACGCCCGGCGTCGTGGCGCGCTCTAAATCCGCCATAGCAAGAATGGAGATTCCGGCACAGAGACAATAATACTCGGAGGCGCGAAGACAATCCCCTCCAAAAGACTCGGCGCAGGAGGATGCGAAGCAAGCCCCATGAGAGGCGGCGGCACGAAGGGTTGAGGATGATAACCATATGCCTCCCTCCAAGGCGAAGCAAGCCTCAGCGATGGCCAATTAAATGCGTACGAGAGATCCCGTCGAACAAGAGCGCTTCAAGCGCGGGCTTATCGCCATAGCAAACAGCCTAAAGAAAAAGCAGCAGCAGCTTCAAGCTGATCAAGACCTGTTGGCGATCGATGGACCGAGGTCCTCGCGGCGAAAATCTAAACTTCGAGCGCCCTCAATAGTTACCCAAGGCGCAAGCTGCTCCCCGATTAGATGAGGAAGCATACATACCTTCATCACCAATGCACGATATGGCTGACCGACCACCACGTGGTCGTGACAGAGAGGCATCCAGGCCCCCAGCCAAGACCATACCCCAGCATCGCTCTAAGAGTACAAAGCCAAGAGGGAACGCGCCGGACTTGCAAGACATATTGGAGGACAAAGCAAGGCAATCCAGATCCATTTATGGATCACGTGGGCGCCCTACGACCCACGACGAATACCGTCGTGCGGATACAATAACCCGGCGGGCGAACACAGCGAGACAGCGCTCTCTCGAGCTGCGTCGCGATATCGCTCAATCTGGGCGCCGCACACCGTTATGCTTCATCGCGAAGTAATGGATCATCGGATCCCGAAGGGTTTAAACCCGTAAACGCCGAATCTTACGATGGCACAACAGACCCCGCGGTGTGGATCGAAGACTATCTTCTCCACATCCATATGGCCCGCGGCGACGATCTCCACGCCATCAAGTACCTCCCACTCAAGCTTAAAGGACTAGCTCGGCATTGGCTTAACAGCTTGCCCGCAGAGTTAATTGGGTGTTGGGAAGACCTGGAGGCCGCGTTCCTTGATAACTTCCAAGGCACATATGTGCGACCACCAGACGCCGATGACCTAAGCCACATTATTTAGTAGCCAAACGAATCGGCCAGACAATTCTGGACACGGTTCTTGACAAAGAAAAACCAAATCGTCGACTGTCCGGATGTAGAGGCCCTCGCAGCCTTCAAACATAACATCCGAGACGAATGGCTAGCCCGGCACCTGGGGCAGGAAAAGCCGAAATCCATGGCAGCCCTCACATCGTTAATGACCCGCTTTTGTGCGGGAGAGGACAGCTGGCTAGCCCGCAGCAACAATCTCCGTAAAAACTCTGGCAGTCCGGATACTAAGGACAACAACGGCAGGTCACGTCGACACAAAAACAAAGCGCCGCGTGCGGCGGCGATAAGGAGGATCTGGCGGTCAATGCGGGATTCGAGGCTCAAACCGGTCGTGGAAGAAGCCATTTAAAGAACCACTCGGGTCCGTCCAATCTGGACCGAATACTCGACCGCTTATGCGGATACATGGCACCTCTGAAAAGCCAGCTAACCACACCAATAGAGATTGCTTGGGTGTTCAAGCAGGCGGCAAGTTCATTGCGAAAACAATGACAAGGGGCTAAATAGCGGCGCGAGGAGGAGACCCGACCGCCCGAACAACAGAGGATGAAGGGTTTTCCCCACAAGTGCGGACGGTGAATATGATATCGCGACCCACATACCCAAGAGGGAGAGGAAAGCTAAGGGATGTCTATGCGATGGAGCGATCGCCCCAAAGTTCAATCCATGGTCCTCTTGTCCGATCACTTTCGATCGAAGAGACCATCCGACCAGCATACGCCATGGCGGATTCGCGCGTGGTTTTAGACCCGATCGTCGATGGGTTCCACCTCACGAGAGTCTGATGGGCGGCGGTAGCAACTGAACCTGCTTTATCGGGATACGGTCGCAAAAATGGGCATAGACCCATCAAGGATTAAACCTACAAAGACAACCTTTAAGCGTGTCATACCAGGAGTGGAAGCCAATAGTACAGGCTCGATCACACTGAAGTGGTCTTGGATCCCGGATAATTTCCGGGCGAGGAGTTAATCTTTGACATAGTCCCGTTCATGCGGCGGCTATCATGCTCTGCTTTCGGACGAACGCGTTTACAAAATTCAGCGCGTGCCGCATTATGCATACCTAAAGCTCAAGATGCGAGGCCCTCGTGGAGTCATCACGGTCAATGGGAATACGGAATGCTCCCTCCGAACGGAGGAACATACAGCGGCTCTTGCGGCAGAAGTACAAAGTAGCCTTCTAAGGCAATTCTCAAGTCCGGCAGATAAAAGGCCGGACACATCAAAACGCGCCCGAAGCAATGCCAACCAGACCACCTGGCGCGATCAGAGCACGCGTAGCAATGCGGCCCCAACCCTCGCCCGCGCATGATCGCAAGAATAACACTCCGCGTACATCATTACACTTTGGAGATACCATGGGCGCAGGGAAAGGGGCACGATCACAATGGACCTAGAGTGCGGCTCGACCACACCAGGGGCTCACTCGACTGCCCCCCTTCTTTTTATTTTTATTTTTTCTTCTTTTATGTACACAGGAATCTACTAACCAGAAGCCCTGTCCGGTGGCGAACTTGCCGAACTCATGATGCAACAGTCAGGGACTAAAGAAGGCCGCGACGAACACTCAGGTGGTCTCAATTACGAGCATTAAATTCGATTATATACACCAAGTCCGCAGCTCATCCCTGGAGGGGGACATGTTTATTTAGTCCAAATCCCTTGCTTACCGCACTATTTGTATCAGTCCGCTCTACTAGCAGACTTTCTTTCATAAAACAATGCAGCACCTCTTTATTGCAATTGCATTACCTTTCATATATATGTTCATTACATGACATCTTGCACCCGTATATTTTGGTACGGCCGAATACGCCAGGGGCTTCTGTTCCCCACATTCTGGTGTGATTAAGTCCGAACACTTTCACAAGTGTGGCACCCCGAACTTATAGCATTATATGAATCGGGTCCGAATCATGTCTTGGGTGAATACTTGGGTTTGCCCGGCTCCCATGTTTTGGTGCCTTACGTTCCGTTCCGTCGGCTAAGGTAGCACTGGGAGAAC
The DNA here is from genome assembly GCA_021437245.1 of Aegilops speltoides. Classification (NCBI taxonomy): domain Eukaryota; kingdom Viridiplantae; phylum Streptophyta; class Magnoliopsida; order Poales; family Poaceae; genus Aegilops; species Aegilops speltoides. The sequence goes on along the minus strand of CM038145.1, from coordinate 316,483,633 downwards.
CACTACGATTGCGCCCGGTTGAGCAGGGTTAACGCCTCGATGGAAAGCTAAAACGGCGGCATGATAAGGCGAGAGATGGTCGATGTTCGAGAGGTTCTTCGGGTCCTAAAGACTCACGCCGCTTGAGCGAAGTTCCTGATAATGTCCGAAGAAGGCGTGGATAGCGCCCGGATTCGGTCTTCGAATACCGAGGGCTTCACGAAATTTAAAATTATAGAATTCTATGGCTAAGTGAGAGTGTTCAAGCATTATAAGTCCGGTTGCCTTGTTAAATCGTGTTGGCGCCTCCTAGATGGACCCAAAATGGGAACAAGAGTGCTCAAGTTTATCACGAACACCCCAAACTTGTGGCTTGGGGCTGAAGCCAACGACTTGCCATCTCTCGATTTCATAAGCGGCGAGCAGAAGGTAATATTTTAAATTAAACAAGCGTTGCTCATGGCGCATATGAGCGAAGTTTTCAGCGCCGAGGATAAATACACAATGAGTTCACTCAAAGATTACATCTCGGGAGCACTCATCGCAATATCGCGAGCTCCTTTAGGACAACTTTATAATACCGCTCCGGCGTGCGATGCTCCTTGCCCGGCGGCGGATCCGTGAAGCTTCTCGCATCCAGTTTGCCCATTGCACCTTTATGCGGGCAAGGGCCCGACGAGCACCTTCAACACAAAGTGGAGCGCTTGACTACATCCAGCACAGGGCATGCATCCACCAGCCGCCGCCGAGGCCAAAGTAGCTTCGGGCATGGCCTGTCCGAGCCACAGGCGGACTATGAGGCCCTTAATGGCCTCCTCGGCTACCTTGTGGAGTTCGACCAGCTGCTTCACTGGTCGCTTGAAACGCACGGATGGCGGCCTCGGCGTATTGAGACCGAAGACCATCTCCGTCGAGGTCCCTCCTCGCCACGATAGAATCTTGGCGGCATCGAGGCGCACTCTGGCAGAGATCTGCAAACGCCTACAAAGCTCGAATTCGGGTAAGTATCCGGTAATTCACATTAACATGCCTGCTTTGCATGAAAAATGCCTTACCCGCAGCTATCTTCTTTATGTCCTCAACCTCCTGAAGGGCCTTTTGGGCCTTGGCCTTGGCGGACTTGGCACTTTCGAGAGCGGAGGCAAGCTCGGACTCTCGAGTCTTGGAGTCACGCTCCAAACTCTCATGCTTTTCCATGAGAGCTTGGAGCTCTTGCCGAACTTCCGCCACCAGCGCCTCTTGCTTTTCTCGCTCAGCCCGTTCCGTGGCCGCATTGCGTTCGGCCACGGACACGGCATCCTTCAGGGTTGCCACCTCGTTAGTGGCCCCTGCAATACACATATTATCCTTGTTAATTTTATTTGCAACCGAAATCCTTTTCTGTAAGGTACTTATTTAAAGTGGTGTTACTCACCTTCTTTTTCCTCGAGCTGCCTCTTGGCATGGCCGAGCTCTTGCTCGGACCGCTCGAGGTACTTCTTCAGCACCTCGACCTCCGCCGTTAATGCGGCAGAGGTCAGCAGCGCAGCCTGCAAACCCATATTGACATATTTTTAGCAACCCTGCGTATATCTTATTAGATCCTTAGTCCGGCTTTTCCTTCCGAACACCGAACTAAGCATGAGGGGCTACTGTCTATGCGGTATTACATTACATAATTTTAACTTCTTACCTCAAAGACTGTTAGAAGGCTGCTGCAGGCTTCGGTCAGCCCGCTCTTGGCGAGCTGAACCTTCTCAATCACCGCACTCATGATAGTGCGGTGTTCTTCCTCGATGGAAGCGCCTTTAAGCGCCTCCAACAGGTTATCCGGCGCCTCCGGTTGGACGGAGGCCGCCGGCGTCGCGGTCCTGCCCTTCTTTCGAAGGGGCCACTTGCCGGACTATGGAACCACTGCCGGTTCCGATGTAGAGTCCGACACGAAGTCCGGGAGGCTGCCTGACGGCGCCTCCGGAGCCTCCTCCTGATGGGTCCCTCTTTGGGATCCCACCTCGGCGTCCTCGTCGGCGCGTGGGGTAGAGGCAGTCGGGATGGAATTTACATCCGACGAGGCCAACGACCCGCTCATCGAGTCGGGGAGATCGTCACCGACCGGACTACGGGCAGAATGCGGTGTTAGAAGGACACTGCATGACATAAAATATACGGCATATAAATGATCCGAATACTTACGATCCTGCCGGACGCCTGGCCCTTGGAGGCCACTCATCCTCGCCAACGTTGATGTTGGCGAAACTGTCCGGGGGGATAGTTCTCCCCCTTTTGGACCCTTCGGCCTCCCCGATTGGGGAATCCTTCCTCTTCTTCTCTCCCTCCTCCGGGAGAGAATACTCCTCCTCGCCGTCTTGGAGAGGAGTCCTCGTCGTCGTCGGGCGCTTTGATTCTGAAATCTTTGAGTCCCGTGGCCACCTTCTTGGCCTTCTTCTCCGGCACCACGTGCGGTGCGGAACCAGCAACCTGATGGCGGGCGTTCACTGGAGTCTTCGGCATGGGTGCGGGCTGATAAGCAGCAGCGCCTTCCCATCCATTCTGTCAAAGGAAGAGGCAGATTAAAACCTCACTAGAGTCAATCTAATTACCACAAGTGTCCCGTAATGGGGTTGAATCACTTACCTCGTCAGTCGGAGACTGCGAGCTAAATCCGCGGTCTTCGGTCGCGGATTCGGGGGCTTCGGCGCGCTTGAACAGCACCCTCCAGGCGCCTTCGTATGTTGTATTGAAGAGCCCGCTTAGCGCCTAGTGCTGTTCCGGGTTGAACTCCCACAAATTAAATGCCCGTTCTTGGCATGGGAGAATCCGCCGGAGGAGCATGACTTGGACCACGTCGACAAGCCGGAGCCTATTGCTCACCATCTTCTTGATGCAGGCTCAGAGTCCCGTCACCTCCACCGGATTGCCCCACTGCAAGCCCTTCTCTTTCCAGGAGGTGAGCCGCATGGGGATTCCAAATCTGAACTCGGGGGCCGCCGCCCATGTGGGTTTGCGCGGCTCGGTGATGTAGAACCACCCCGATTGCCACCCCTTGACGGAGTCCACGAAGGTCCCTTCGAGCCAAGGGACGTTGGGCAATTTGCCCAACATGGCGCCTCCACACTCCGCTTATGTGCCCTTCACAACCTTGACTTGCGTTGAAGGTCTTGAGCCACTGAGCGAAGTGGGGCTGGATGCGAGAGGAAGGCCTCGCACCTGACGATAAACGCCAAGATGTTGAGGATAAAATTGGCGCCGGATCGTGGAAATCCAGCCGTAGTAAAACATGAACCCCGGAAAAATGGATGGAGCGGAAAGCCCGGTCCAGCGGAGGAAGTGGGGAAGGAAGGCGACCCTCTCATGAGGCCACAGGGTAGGGATGAGCTGCCCTCGTCGGGCAGCCGATCATAATATCGCTGGAAAGGTATCCGGCGCTGCGCAGCTTGGTGATGTCCTCCTCCTTAGCGGTGGAGGCCAACCATTTACCTCCCGCTCCGGACATGTTCGGAGAAGGTCGAGGCGAGATGCGCGAGCTAGGGCATTGGAGTTTGAATTCGCAGGGATGGATAAGCAAAGGAGGAAGAAGGCGTAGGTGAGAAGGTGAATCCTTATCCCTTATATATAGGTGGACAAAACTATGCGTCCCCCACCGGCCTGGTAAAACTCGCTTATCTCCCAAGCGCCACCATCAATGGCGCGGTTGGGTTACCCACGCACGTATTGATGAGAATCCCGGAATAAGGGGAACACGATCTCTGCTTTGACAGGACGTGCCAAGTAAACCGCTTCGCTAAACGTGCTGAGGTGGTATAGTAATTCAAACAAAGGCTTGGTTGCGGTGTGATGACACGCCGCAAAGTACGTCAGCAGTTTGAGCTAAGTGTACATTTTATTCTCTCTATGGTGGAATGTGGAAATTATTTTTGCAGAGCCGGACACTATCCTGGTGTTCATCATCTTCTCTGGATTATTAAAGGAAGGAACCCGCCTTGCAATGCCGAACATTATGCACGCCGGACTTATCGTCATTGAAGACTGGTTCTGGGGCTACTGAGGGAGTCCTGGACTAGGGGGTGTTCGGACAGCCGGACTATCAATATCCGCCGGAGTCCAAGACTACGAAGATACAAGATTTAAGACTCCGGCTCATGTCCGGATGGTACTTTCCTTGGCGTGGAAGGCAAGCTTGGCAATACGGATATGTAGATCTCCTACCATTGTAACCGACTCTGTGTAACCCTAGCCCTCTCCGGTGTCTATATAAACCGGAGGGCCTTAGTCCGTAGGACGAACATACATCTCAACAATCATACCATAGGCTAGCTTCTAGGGTTTAGCCTCCTTGATCTCGTGGTAGATCTACTCTTGTACTACCCATATCATCAATATTAATCAAGCGGGGCGTGGGTTTTACCTCCATCGAGAGGGCCCGAACCTGGGTAAAAACATTGTGTCCCTCGTCTCTTGTTACCATCCGCCTAGACGCACAGTTCGGGACCCCCTACCCGAGATCCGCCGGTTTTGACACCGACAGGAAGATTGCTTGCCGTACGCCGAGTTCTCGTACAATAATGGGTTCCAGACCAGTTTAAAGATGTCACCATATGAAGCTTTGTATGGCCGTAAGTGCCGCACTCCATTAAATTGGTCTCAAATCGGAGATAGCCGTATTTTTGGAACATATCTCATGCTGGAAGCCGAAAAGCAGGTCAAGGAGATCCGAGACAGATTACAACTGGCCAAATCACGACAGAAAAGTTATTACGATGCTAAGCACCAGCAGATCAGTTTTGAACCCGGAGAACATGTCTACCTTCGAGTCACACCCATGAAGGAAATAAAAAGTTCCAAACCCGTGGAAAATTGGCACCCAGGTTTATTGGTCCATTTCCCATCATGACGCGAGTAGGTGCTGTGGCATATCAGTTGGAGCTGCCCCCTGAACTGTCGGACGTGCACAACGTGTTCCACGTTTCACAACTACGATGGTGCATCTCACCACCCGAAAAAGGCTGATTTGGCCGAGATAGAACTGGCAAAGGATTTGACCTACGAAGAGAGGCCAGTGAAAATTTTGGATCAGATGGAAAGGGTCACTGCAGTAAGTCACGCAAGTTTTACAAGGTTCAATGGATGCATCATACCGAGTCAGAATCAACCGGGGAATCAGAAGAGTTTCTAAGGGCATGTTATCCAGAATGGTTTTCCCAAGCAACCGAATCTCGAGGACGAGATTCATTCTAAGTGGGCGAGGTTTGTGACAGCCTGGTTTTTGCCCTCTTTTTCTTTGCTTGATTTTCAGCTTAGTTGATTTTGAATTTGGAGCTTTGAATCATTTCATTTGGACTTAGCCACTTGGGTATCCCTTGATTTTCACCCAAGTGTTCCCTCTCCTCCTCTAAGCCACCATTTCACCCATGGCCAACCCAACAATATTGCTTGGAATATTTTTCTTAAATGAAAAATATTCATTTTTGCCTCCAAAACCCTAGCTAACTACTTAAGCTCCAAAGAAACCCTAATTTTTCTTGCCACAAAAATCCTGAGTAAAATCCCAAATATTCTTTGGACCCTAGGGAACATTTCTGAGCAAAAATATTTCACCACTCTTTGGAGTATTTTGGCTACAGCAAATAAAATCACTCCTGGGCTGAAATGGTAGTTTCTACAACAATTACCTTTTTACTAGCTCCAATGTAGCTGGTTTTCCCTGAGCTTATTTACCTTAGTAAGAGTCAGTAAAACCCCAAAGCTTAGCCCTTGAATCCCTGTGGTTTGACCTCAGTAACTCCCCAAAGTTTTATCCAGTAACTTAACCTCATCACCATTTTACTTCTACTGCACCTGGAACCAAACCGAGCCATGGTAACACCTAAGTTTACTAAGGACTACATGCCAGACATCCCTGTTAGTGTGTAGGTGGCCTGATGTCACGGTCCACGCGGTGACCGCGTTCGTCTGAGCGTGCTGGCATGCCAAACGCGCGCTCTGCGCGTCGCCAGCGCCTCTGTTGAGCGCATGCTCGCTTCTCGGCCGACCAGAGCGTGTCTCCCCTCGCCGCCATCCTCGTCTCCACCCCCATAACTCCACCCTGCCGCTCGCCGACGCCGGAGCTCGCCACAGCGAGCACGGGCATGGTCCGGCCAACAGCACAGTGCACGCGCATTGTGTTCGTCTCTTTCCCCCTCGTTCCTGTGCTCGTTCGTGCCCGTGTACAGTTGCTGCGTGACCTCCGTCGCCTTCTCCATCGCCCTCTGGCACCGTTCGTCGCCGGGCGCCGGGGACAGGTGTCCTCCGGCGGAGCCCGAGCCCTTCTTGCCGCCCACCTATAAAAGCCCCCCTCCGCAGCCTCCTGGAGCATCGCAACTCACTCCCACTCCCTCCTAGAGCCACTAGAAGCCGCAGCCCGGCCGGGCAGGCCGCGGGCTGCCGTCCCGGAGCCGAGCTCGCTGGCTATCCCCTCTGGATCGTTCCTGCAGCTCCGGCCCCTCCCAATCCAAGGCGACCCTGCCAGGGCCTCGGCCTCTCCTCCGTGAAGCCAACGCGCCTAGCTAGAGCCCCTGGAGCCGCCCCAAGCCGCCATCTTCTTCAACTCCGGAAACCTCCGCCCTCTGCACCGCTGGAGAGGACAAATCTAACGCCGTCCGGCCATTGTTAGCCACACTACGGGTACGGGCAGGTGCGCAATAGCCTTCTCCGTCGATCCCTCCGTCTCGTTTGCCTCCAAGAAGTCTCATCGCCGGCGTGAGCTCCGGCGAATCGCCGCTCCCCTCTGTTTCCCCCTCCCCTCCCTCCGGCCTGACTAGCGGGGCCCGCTAGTTAGCCACTCACTACACGCGCGAACGGTATGAGTGGTGGCGCCCCAGGAGATTACGCCTTCGACGTCACCCCCCTATGTTTTTATTTTCAAATTCATTTAAATTCCAAGAGACTTCAAATGGCCATAACTTTTATTCTACAAGTCCAAATGCAGTGATTCTTTTTGCATTGTGTTCTGTGTCCAAAAATCTAACAACGCCCAAAAGATGGGATTTTTCCTTGCTGTCTAGATTTTCTGGCAATTTTCAGAATGTTTCTTGATATTTTTCTTTTGTGGTTTTGAATATTTTCAGAAGAGCCAGCTTGTCTTGAGGATCACCAGGAGATTTGTGAACCTCATCAGTGCTAAGGCAAGCCACAGTAACATTTTCATGGTGCCACTTCAATATTTATGATTTTCATACTTGAACTTATGAATATTGATGCATTTAAATTAGTTATATAATAAATATATTCTGTTATATGCTTGTTAAGTTAAAATACTTGAACTTCAGAACATTTGAAGTATATATTGTTGGCAAGATAAGGAGAACTTAATTGCAAGTGATAAATAAATAATATGGTCATAAAGTTCGATGAGTAGTTAAATATTATTTTTGCATGAGGTATAATGATGATAATGCTAGAAATGGTTCTGAAATAAGTAAAGTGAGATGCTAACCAGAATGGTAGCATGAGTTTAGATGGCTCCATAGGAGCGTGGTTGGTGCAGTCTTTGCACGGTTATGTGATGCATATGTTAAGTGATGCATAGTATGGTAGTATGACACCGGTTATTTTCTTTTCACATTAAGTTGAACCTGATTAATTATTCAACTTGAACATGTTGTTGACCGTGTCACGGAGCCGCTGAAATGAGTCTTTCCCAGTGCAACCAAATTTGCCGGTATGGGACGACCCTAATATGTTTAATTGTCGTGCCTCTGGTCGGTACCTCAATTTAGGGAAGGTTATGGGCGTGCTGTACCCTGGCCCGGTAGGCAAGCATAACCTTGTGAGCCCGTTGTTATGTTAATTTTTGTACCGGATCCCAGAGTGGATCGTGGTCACGACGGTGGTCGAGGTGTCTGGAGGTAGACACGGAGCCACCCAGGACTAGCCTGGTGGGGTCTGAGTCGGAAGGATAGGAGAGTGTCATGACAGTGAAATGGTTTTGTCGGAACACTATTGGTCCACCCGAATGGGAGTGCGAGGCCATGGGTTCCGTAGTGTGGGTACAGTGTACTAACCTCTGCAGAGTGTTTTTAATCTATCGATAGCCGAGTCCACGGTTACAGACACGCTAGAAAGTAAGGTACACCATGGGTCAACACTTAATAAATATGCACACCAAATTGCACTAAGGATGGCCGTGAGGACATCGTGTCGAGTTGGACATGAGTTGGTCGGGTTGAGATTGCCGTAAGTATCACGGGCCACCAGTTGGTCGGGTTATGATCACCGTAAGGATCACGGGCCATGAGATGGTCGGGTTGTGATCACCGTAAGGATCACGGGTATGTTCTTGGTAATATCATGTTTATTGGTCACATCTGGTAAGCAAGTCGGGAGAATGAGTACCTGTTGAGCATAGTCACGGCATGTTGAACTTATGGTTGCATTGTTGTTTAATTGGATAGATATCATAATATTGTCTGTCATCATGTTTATGCTTATTGTGAGCTTGCAAGTACATTCAATATACTGACCTGGCATGTCATGCCAGATTTCAGGAAAGTCCCATTGAAAAGGAGTGATGTCCGAGTCTAGACCGTGTCCACGTCGGTGTCCTTGTGCTATGGAGTCCCGCTACGTCGTTGTTCCGCTGCCGAGTAGTTGTCATGCTCGAGGCCCCTTTATGTTCACTAAATAATGTACATATTGTTCAGCCACACCGTGTGTGCCGCTTGGCCTCTCTAACTATTGTAATATGAACTATGTTCCGCTAGCATGAATAAAGCAGTTGTCTTATGTACCATGTTGTTGTGTGTTACCAGAAGACAAGGTCTCTGGGCTGGCAATGCAAGGTAAACCGGTCGCTCTGAGCCGGGGTACCACACATATCATCACATAGCCTATACCATGTCAATGTGTCTCCCTTCAAAGATAATGGGAATATCTTCTTCTTAACAACATCATCGGGCATACCTGCAAGCTTAAATAATCCACAAACTTCATCCACATAGATTAGGTGTAAATCGGGATGCAATGTTCCATCTCCTGCAAAGGGATTAGCTAGCAGTTTCTCTACCATACCCGAAGGAATTTCAAAGTAAACATTTTCAGTAGGTTCAGTAGGTTGAGGAGCAACTCTTTGCTCTACTGGTCGGGGTGAAGTTACCCGAACAAGCCCCTCAAAGGATTATGTTCCATAGTAACAAGTGACAGTAAATTTCAGTACACTATATAAATGTTTCCTTACCAAGTTCCACTCACCAAAGGCGCTTCACTCCCGGGCAACGGAGCCAAAAAAGAGTCTTGATGACCCACAAGTGTTAGGGATCTATCGTAGTCCTCTCAATAAGTAAGAGTGTCAAACCCAACGAGGAGCAGAAGGAAATGACAAGCGGTTTTCAGTAAGGTATTCTCTGCAAGCACTGAAATTGTAGGTAACAGATAGTTTTGTGATAAGATAATTTGTAACGAGTAACAAACAATAAAAGTAAATAATGTGCAGCAAGGTGGCCCAATCCTTTTTGTAGCAAAGGACAAGCCTGGACAAGTTCTTATATAGAGAAAAGCGCTCCCGAGGACACATGGGAATTATCGTCAAGCTAGTTTTCATCACACTCATATGATTCACGTTCGTTACTTTGATAATTTGATATGTGGGTGGACCGGTGCTTGGGTACTGCCCTTTCTTGGACAAGCATCCCACTTATGATTAACCCCTATTGCAAGCATCCGCAACTACAAAAAAAGTATTAAGGTAAACCTAACCATAGCATGAAACATGTGGATCCAAATCAGCCCCTTACGAAGCAACGCATAAACTAGGGTTTAATCTTCTGTCACTCAAGCAACCCATCATCTACTTATTACTTCCCAATGCCTTCCTCTAGGCCCAAATAATGGTGAAGTGTCATCTAGTCGACGTTCACATAACACCACTAGAGGAGAGGCAACATACATCTCATCAAAATATCGAACGAATACCAAATTCACATGACTACTGATAGCAAGACTTCACCCATGTCCTCAAGAACAAACGTAACTACTCACAAAGCATATTCATGTTCATGATCAGAGGATTATTAATATGTATTAAGGATCTGAACAAAGGATCTTCCACCGGATAAACCAACTAGCATCAACTACAAGGAGTAATCAACACTACTACCAACCCACAGGTACCAATCTGAGGTTTTGGTACAAAGATTTGATACAAGAGATGAACTAGGGTTTGAGAGAAGATGGTGCTGGTGAAGATGTTGATGGAGATTGACCCCCACCCAATGATAGGATCGTTGGTGATGACGATGATGATGATTTCCCCCTCCCGGAGGGAAGTTTCCCCGGTAGAACAGCTCCGCCGGAGCCCTAGATTGGTTCCGCCAAGGTTCCGCCTCGTGGCGACGGAGTTTCGTCCCGTAAGATTGCTTATGATTTTTTTCCAGGCTAAACGACTTCATATAGCAGAAGATGGGCACCAGAGGTCTGCCAGGTGGCCCACGAGGGAGGGGTGCATGCCCTGTAAGGGTGGGCGCGCCCCCACCCTCGTGGACGGTGGATGGACCCCCTCAGGTATTTCTTCTGCTGGATAATTATCCTTAATTCCAAAAATGACTTTCGTGGAGTTTCATGACTTTTGGAGCTGTGCAGAATAAGTATCCAATATTTGCTCCTTTTCCAGCCCAGAATCCCAGCTGTCGGCATTCTCCCTCTTTATGTAAACCTTGTAAAACGGGAGAGAATAGCCATAAGTATTGTGACATAACGTGAAATAAAAGCCTATAATGTAATAAATATTGATATAAAAGCATGATGAAAAATGGACGTATCAATTGCGCAACTCATTGTGGCTTGCATGGAGAGGGGCAGGTGAAAGGTTTCATTGAGGTTGGTGCAACCGAGGAAATCCCGGACCGAGATATCTTCAAGTTTAACATATGAAAACGCACGAGGGTGTGAATCTACAAGAACTTCATCCAACCAAAGATCTTTCCACATAAGCGCAGTATCTCCTCTACGAACGATCACGTGCGAGATGCCTCTATAGATAGGAGTAAGTTTGAGCACATCTTTCCACCAGAATGAACCGCATGGGTCAGAAGCATGTGGAATTTTTTAGTTGTAATATGTGGACCAAATCAAATCAACCCACGGCAGATCCCAATGGTTATAGAACTTGTGTAGGTATTTCATGAGCAAAGCATCACTTTGAATTTGTAAGTCAAGCACCTTGAGTCCTCCACACTCCTTGGGTATGCAAACCATTTGCCATGAGGCTAAAGAGTTGCACTTGCCCCTATTATCAGTCTTCTTAGTCCATAAGCATTGTCTTCTGAGTTTATCCAGTAGCTCAATAATCTTCGGAGGCAATTTGAGGGCGCAAAGCGCAAAGATTATAAGAGACGTGATGACCGAGTTCAGAAGCGATAGTTTCCCTCCATAGGAAATCATTGATAGCATCGATGAAAGTCTTTGTTGAACTCCATAGACCAAGGGTATGAGGTCCTGCCTGTAGGTTTAGATGTGCCCATTGGCAGCCGAAGGTAGGTAAAGGGTAACTTCCCCACCACGCAACCGAAAATTTGTGCAATATGTTGAGCGGTTGCGGCATCATAGTTCATGGGCACAAGAGTTGACTTGTGGAAATTAATCTTTAGCCCAATAGAAGTGGCATAATCAGTGAGGATTTTTTTGACAAGAGTAGCTTGGTCGGGACACGCCGGGAGCAACATGATTGTGTCATCAGTGTATTGGATCACCGGATAGTCTTATTGGTTGGGTCGGTAGAAGGGCAGTTGAAGTTCATTTGTTTGGAAAGAGTCATTAATTGTAGCCTGCAATAAGTCTGCCGCCAAGACAAAGATTAGAGGGGACAGAGGGTCACCTTGTCGTACTCCACAAATGCAATTAAACTATCTGCCCGGGACGCCATTAGGGAGAACTGAAGATTTCGCCGAGGAAAAATGGTTTTGATCCACCCCAACCATTTATCATTGAAGCCCATGTGTTTCATGATTTCCAACATAGCATCATGTTCAATGGTATCAAACGCTTTTGCAAAATCCAACTTAGGGGGGGAGAGGAGGCCGGCCATAGGGGGACGCCATAGGGAGGATTCCTACGTGGACTCCCGGTCCAAGTAGGGTTCGGCCCCCCTTTCCTGTTCCAACTAGGAGAAGGAGGGAAGGGGAAGGAGGGGAGAAGGAAGGAGGGGGCGCCGCCCCTCCTAGTCCAATTCAGACCAGCCCGAGGGGCGCACACGGCAACCCCTTGAGGCCCCTCTATCCTTTCCCCTAAAGCCCATTAAGGCCCATTACTCTCCCGTGGGGTTCCGGTAACCCCCCGAATACCCGAAACACTTCAGAACCATTCCGGTGTCCGAATATAACCTTCCAATATATTGATCTTTATGTCTCGACCATTTCGATACTCCTCGTCATGTTTGTGATATCATCCGGGACTCCGAACAAACTTTGGTACATCAAATAAAATAACTCATAATACAAATCATCATCGAACGTTAAGCGTGCGGAGCCTATGGGTTCGAGAACTATGTAAACATGACCGAGACACATCTCCGGTCAATAATCAATAGCAGAACCTAGACGCTCATATTGGTTCCTACATATTCTACGAAGATCTTTATCGGTCAAACCGCATAACAAGATATGTTGTTCCCTTTGTCATCGATATGTTACTTGCTCGAGATTTGATCATTTGTATCATCATACCTAGTTTAATCTCGTTACCGACAAGTCTATTTACTCGTTCCATAATGTATCATCCCGCAACTAACTTAGTCACATTGCTTGCAAGGCTTATAGTGATGAGCATTACCGAGACGACCCAGAGTTACCTCTACGGAACACGAAGTGACAAATCCTAATCTCGATCTGTGCGAACTCAACAAGAACCATCGGAGACACCTGTAGAGCATATTTATAATCACCCATTTATGTTGTGACATTTGATAGCACACAAGGTATTCGGGAGTTGCATAATCTCTTAGTCAGAGGAACATGTATAAGTCATGATGAAGGTAATAGCAATAAAACTAAACAATCATTAATGCTAAGCTAACGGATGGCTTTTGTCCATCACATCATTCTCTAATGATGTGATCCCGTTCATCAGATGACAACACATGTCTATGGTCAGGAAACTTAACCATCTTTGATTAACGAGCTAGTCTAGTAGAGGCATAGTAGGGCACTGTGTTTGTCTATGTATTTTCACACAAGTACCAAGTTTCCGGTTAATACAATTCTAGCATGAATAATAAACATTTATCATGATATAAGGAAATATAAATAACAACTTTATTATTGCCTCTAGGGCATATTTCTTCACCGACCCCACTAGAAATTGCACCAAATCAACGATCGTAGGGACTATGAGGCGGCGAGGGAGGCCGTGACACAGATGCAGGCGGAGGAGGCACCCCGGATGCAAGTGGAGCAGGATGAGCAGGACGCATTCCGTCTGAAGCACGACACATTCCGCTCGGTGCAGGCGCCCGACCAATGATCTGAGGCTATCCGTCATGCTCGGGCATTGATTTCATTTTGGCATGTCCAATTTGTTGAACTATGATTTGCTTTGCTTTGTTACGAACTTTTAAATTCAGACAATTTGTATTGCATGATTGACGTGCATGGATTGCATGGATTTGAGGATCGAAATTTGGGGTATATGGATGTGTGGAGCAACATATGAGGGGCCGGTGGGCGCGGTCCGTGGACGCGCTCGGACGTGTATAGGGGCCGGATTTTCCAAGTCCGGTTGTAGATGTGCTTACATCACTTTATTGTACTTGCTCGAAGGCTATAAACCTACTTACATGGCAATTTTGTCTATGTGAAGGGGAGAGACGGAAAAAAGTGAGAGGAGTGGGCTCTCATGCAAGAGGCTAATTAAATGCGTGCTCCTAGGTAGATACTCCTTCCATTCTAATAATTATGAAGAAAGAGATGGAGAGAAGGTGGAAAAAGTATGATCATTATAGCCAACGTTATAGCCATGCTTGTTCTATGAGTGACTATAAATTATAACTATATATGATTGTTGGGAATCGTTGCATGGAAAACAGATATTTTTTTCTATGCACACGCAATGATATATCCATGGAGATGCATAGAAATGAGGGGGAGAGTGTGTCTATGTACCCTCATAGACCGTAAGCAGAAGCGTTTCACAACGTGGTTGATGTAGTCGAACTTCTTCGTGCTTCAACGAATCAAGTGCCGAACGCGTGACACCTCCGTGTTCTGCACACGTTCAGCTCGGTGATGTCCCTCGTCTTCTTGATCTAGCAAGACATCGAGGTAGCAGATGAGTTCCATTAGCACGACGGTGTGGTGACGGTGATGGTGAAGTGATCTCCGCATGGCTTCGCCTAAGCACCACAATAATATGACCAGGGTGTAAACTGTGGAGTGGGGCACCAGACACGGTTAGGAAATTGTTTGCGGTGTGCTAGCCCCCCCCCACATATATATATAGGTGGGAGGGCGAGGGGAGGCAGCCAGGAGGCGCCCTAAGTAGGCAGAATCCTACTTGGGGTCCTCCCCAAGTGGCGCCCCCTGTCATATTTAACCGAGGAGGAAGGAAAGAGGGGGGGAGAGGGAAGGAAGGGGAATCCTATTGCACTCTTTCCTTTCCCTTCCCCTCTTAGGCCGGCCCATATGGGGGCACACTGGCCCCTTGTGGCTGGTGTGTTTCCCCTCTTGGCCCATAAGGCCCATATATTTTGTCGAGGGTGCCCGGAACCCCTTCCGGTGACCTGATAAGTACGCGATACCCTCGAAACACTTCCGGTATCCGAATACTATCGTCCTATATATGAATCTTTACCTCTCAACCATTTTGAGACTCCTCATCATGTCTGTGATCTCATCCGGAACTCCGAACAACATTCGGTCACCAAATAACCTAACTCATATAATACTATATCGTCATTGAACGTTAAGCGTGCGGACCTACGGGTTCGAGAACTATGTACACATGACCGAGACACCTCTCTGGTCAATAACCAATAGCAGAACTTGGCTGCCCATATTGGCTCCTACATATTCTACGAATATCTTTATCTATCCCGTTTTGATAACATACGTAATTCCCTTTGTGCATCAGTATGTTACTTGCCCGATATTCGATCGTCGGTATCTTCACACCTAGTTCAATCTTGTTACGAGCAAGTCTCTATTGAGGAACGTCGTAATTCAAAAAAATTCCTATGGTCACGCAAGATCTATCCAGGAGATGCATAGCAACGAGATGGGGAGAGTGTGTCCACATACCCTCATAGACCGAAAGCGGAAGCATTATGTTAATGCGGTTTATGTAGTCGAACGTCTTCACGATAAAACTGATCCAAGTACCGAACATACGGCATCTCCTTGTTTAGCACACGTTCAAATCGATGACGTCCCTCGAGCTCTTGTTCTAGTAGAGGGTCGAGGGAGAGTTCCGTCAGCATGACGTCCTGGCGACGGTGTTGGTGATGTGATCCGCGCAGGGCTTCGCCTAAGCACTATGACGCTGTGACCGGAGGAGTAAACTGTGGAGAGGGGCACCACACACGGCTAAGACAAATCTTGGTGTGCTTTTGGGGTGCCCCCTGCCCCTGTATATAAAGGGGGGAGGAGGAGGCCGGCGGCCTAGGAGGGACACGCCAAGGGGGGAGTCCTACTTGGACTCCTAGTCCAAGTAGGATTCGGCGGCCCCCCTTCCTTCCAAAGGAGAGGGAAAGGGGAAAGGGTGGAGAGGGAGAAGGAAAGAGGGGGACGCGCGCCCCCTCCCGTGGCCTGCCTCCTCTCCTCCACTATGTCCCAATACGCCCATTAACTCCCCCACCCCCGGGGGGGTCCGGTAACCTCCCGGTACTCCAAAAAATCTCCGATCTTCTTCGGAACCATTTCGGTGTCCGTATATAACCTTCCAATATATGAATATTTACCTGTCGACCATTTCAAGACTCCTCATCATGTATGTGATCTCATCCGGGACTCTGAACAAACTTTGGTCACCAAAACACATAACTCATAATACAAATCGTCATCGAATGTTAAGCGTGCGGACCCTACGGGTTCGAGAATTATGTAGACATGACCGAGACACATCTCAGGTCAATAACCAATAGCAGAACCTGGATTCTCATATTGGCTCCTACATATTCTATGAAGATCTTTATCGGCTGAGGGAGTCCTGGACTAGGGGGTGTCCGGACAGCCGGACTATCATCGTCAGCCGGACTCCAAGACTATGAAGATACAAGATTGAAGACTTCGTTCCGTGTCCGGATGGGACTTTCCTTGGCGTGGAAGGCAAGCTTGGCGATACGGATATGTAGATCTCCTACCATTGTAACCGACTCTATGTAACCCTAGCCCTCTCCGGTGTCTATATAAACTGGAGGGTTTTAGTCCGTAGGACAATATAACCATTACAACAATCATACCATAGGCTAGCTTCTAGGGTTTAGCCTCCTTGATCTCGTGGTAGATCCACTCTTGTACTACCCATATCATCAATATCAATCAAGCGGGAGTAGGGTTTTACCTCCATCAAGAGGGCCCGAACACAGGTAAAACATCGTGTCCCTTGTCTCCTGTTACCATCCGCCTAGACGCACAGTTCGGGACCCCCTACCCGAGATCCGCCGGTTTTGACACCGACATTGGTGCTTTCATTGAGAGTTCCTCTGTGTCATCGCCGATAGGCTTGATGGCTTCTTCAATCAACAACAACTCAGTCCAGGGTGAGACTTTTCTCCCCGAACAGATCTTTGTATTCGGTGGCTTCGCACTGCGGCCCAATTCGCTTGGCCATCTGGAGCAGATCGAAAGCTATGCCCCTGGCCATCAGGTCAGGTTTGGAAGCCTAAACTTCACGGCAGACATCCGCGGAGACTTGATCTTCGATGGATCCGAGCCACAGCCGAGTGCGCCGCACTGTCACGTTGGGCAAGATCTAACTCTGCCGCCGGACAGTACTTTGGAGGCCGTACATGAATCCGCTCCGACCCATGGTTCGGAACCGATCATGCAGACCGAGGACGGATGGCTGGACACCGCCTCGGGGGCTGCAACCGCTACGGCGATAGAGCCGAATACTGACCTTGTCCCTTATAAAGCCCATGACTCCGAGGCGCCGGACTCCTTGCCGGAATCCGAACCTCCTGCGCCCCGGCCAATCGAATCCGATTGGGCGCCGATCATAGAATTCACTGCCGCGGACATCTTTCAGCACTCACCCTTTGCCGACATCCTAAATTCGCTGAAGCATCTCTCGCTGTCCGGAGAGCCCTGGCCGGACTACGGCCAGGATGGTTGGGATACGGACGACGAAGAAATTCAAAGCCCACCCACCACCCACTTTATAGCCACTGTCGACGACCTAACCGACATGCTAGACTACGACTCCGAAGACATCGACGGTATGGACGACGATGCCAGAGACAATCAAGAAACAGTGCTCATCGAGCACGGGAACGCCACCCCAACCCACGGTGTATATATGGTGGACACCCCAAAAGGAAGCGATGACGAGGAACAACGGGAAGCGGCAAAGGACAATTCCGCTGAAAAACAACCAAAACGGCGACGTAGGCGCCGCCCTAAGTCCCGCCTCGACAACAACAACACTCCTAATGACCCAGCAATATAGCAGGGCAAACGAGTGGGCGACAAACATGCAACCAAACAACCGTCCAAACAGGACGAATTGGATAATCAATCTATGCCCGGCGAAAAAAACAGTCCAGAGGATCTCACGCCGGACACACCACCGGAGCATAAGGACAATCACAAAAGACTTCTCGCCACTGCAAGAAGCCTGAAGAAAGAAAAGAGGAAGCTCAAAACAGCGGAAGACATACTCAGAATGAGGTGGAGCAAAGTGCTCAAGACCGCAGACAAATATGGTAATAGCCATCAATCAAAGAGCTATCCGAAGCGCAAGCTGCTGCCAGAATTTGACGAGGAAGCCATAGAGCCCCCACAGTCAAAAAACAAAGAGGCCGCCTGGCCGGATAGATGGCCAGATGATAGGCCAAAAGCGACAAGCGGCGCCGCACACAAGCCAACTCATGACCTTCGGAAAACAAATGGCTCAGTCAGGTCCATTTACGGGCCAAAAAAGAGGGCACCAGGAAGCAATACAACACGCCAAGTGTTCGAAGACAGCGGCACACCCAAATACAGGGGCGCCGCACACCCACTATGTTTCACTAATGAGGTGCTGGATCATGAATTTCCAGCAGGGTTTAAACCCATAAACATAGAGGCTTACGACGGAACAACATACCACAGTGCGGATGAGGATTACATACTACACATACACATGGCTAGAGGAGATGATCTCCACGCCATAAAATATCTACCCTCAAGCTCAAAGGGCCAGCTCGGCATTGGCTCAAAAGCCTCCCGAGAAACTTGTTGGAAGTTGGGAAGAGCTCGAGGACGCGTTTAGAGCAAATTTTCAAGGGACTTATGTCCGCCCTCCGAATGCAGACGATCTAAGTCATATAACTCAACAGCCCGGAGAGTCAGCGCGCAAATTCTGGAATAGGTTCCTTACCAAAAAGAACCAGATAGTCGACTGTCCGGACGCCGAAGCCCTAGCAGCTTTTAAACACAACGTCCGAGACGAATGGCTCGCCAGACACCTCGGCCAAGAGAAGCCGAGGACAATGGCCACGCTAACAAGCCTCATGACCTGCTTCTGTGCGGGGGAAGACAGCTAGCTCGCAAGATGTAGCACCAGCGACCCGAGTACATCCGAGATCAGGGATGGAAACAGAAAATTACGACGCCGAAAGGATCAGCGCCGGAATAAAGAAAAAAGCCCAAAGAACACGGTGGTCAATGCCGGATTCAAAAGCTCACGGCCGAACAATAAAACACTGCCTCTTAAGGACAACAGTGATGAGCTATCCAACTTAAACAAAATTTTGGATCAGATATGTCAAATCCACAGTACCTCTGGAAGGCCTGCAAACCACACCCACCGAGATTGTTGGGTTTTCAAATAGTCCGGCCGACTCAACGCCGAACACAAGGGGCTCGACGCGCTGAGCGAGGACGATGACGAACCCCACCAGCAGAGCACCGAAAAACAAAAGACTTTCCCACAAGAAGTCAAAATAGTAAACTCACTTCATGTGATAGTACGGAAAAACAATGCGGCACCCGCTACGGTAGGTGTCGCACGATCCACCCCAGCGGAACCTTGCGATTGGATGTCAAAACCAATCACTTTCAACCACCTGGATTATTCCAGAAGTATCCAAAACGCAAGATGGACTGCACTGATATTGGATCCTATAATCAACGGACTACAATTTACACAAGTCCTGATGGACGGTGGCAGCAATTTAAATCTGCTATATCCAGACACAATCCGCAAGTTGGGGATAGACCTTACTAAAATTTGATATAGCTGCACTTCCTTCAAAGGAGTGACGCCAGGCCCTTACGCCAAGTGCACGGGCTCCTTACTACTAGAAGTTGTGTTCCGGTCACCCGACAACTTTCGACGCGAAAGGCTAATCTTCCATGTCGCCCCATTCAAAAGTAGCTATCAAGCACTATTGGGACGTGAAGCTTTTGTCCGCTTCAACGCAATACCACATTACGCGTCTCTTACACTTAAAATACCCGGTCCACGTGGCATCATTTCATTAAAAGGTCGTTCAAAGACCCCGGACACGGTTAGACGAGTCTGGCATAAATAGGCTAGGGGCTCCCTAGCCGCACACCCCTTCACAAGGGGTTGTGTATACAAGCCATAATGAGGTAATATAGGCTCAGCCTTATTCATTAATATTTCAATTTTTTATGCATTTTTCGCACGACTTCCTTTAAAACTAAGTTCCTCTCTTTTTACAGATGAACAACGTGCAAACCCGTCAAGGATACGGCACAACGGAGACACAGGCGCAGACGTGCAGTAGGGACACGTTGCAAGGATTCTCTTCAGATTAAGACCCTGCATAAACCTTTTTTACTGTCTCTTGTTGCTATAATCCCCTGGTTTCTCATTATAACCAGAGAGGAGACTGACGTTTTGGCATCGGCCGCGTCAGAGGATCTCGCCCGTACCTGGACATTAGGGGCTCAGGGCATTGTTCCGCCCATTATTATAAAGACCGAACACCTTAGGGAGTGTTCGGCGTCTCGAGTTAGGCCTTATATGCATCAGCTCCGAATCATGTCTTTGGTCAAATGTTGGGTTTGCCTGGCTCCTGTGTTTTGCTGCCTTACGTTCCGTATCATCGGCTAACGCGGCACCAGGAGAACTACATCGATTGTGCCCCCGTTCGGCTGGGCGAGCACCTCAGTAGAGAAAGCCGAAAACAGATTGTCATGATGCAGCGAGAGACTGGTCAACCACTTGATCGACCACTGGAATGTTTAGAATTCCTCCGCCTTGACAAAGGGCCGTTTCCCGGTCAGGCACACACGCGCCCCGAATTCGGAGAGCACGGTGCCACTAGGGGCTATATCGTAGCCCCACCCTCGAACTCCAATGGCTAAGTGAAAGTGATAAAGCATTATAGTCCGGTTGCCTCGTTTGCTACGCTACCACCTCCTTCACAGGACCGAGACGTCAGATTAAGTGTGAAAATGCGCTATTTTTTGCGAACACCCCCGCACCTTGTGCGTGGGGGCTGAAGCCGACGACTGCATCTTTCAGGTTATACACACGTATACATAAACGGCCGCACAGGAGATATATCACTACTTGGACGCACAAGTATAAAAGACGCTCACATCATAAATATCGTCTTATAAACCAAAACGTTCATTTGAACGTGACATTTTTTGAGCACTGCGACTCTATTACACGAGCACCACGCAGAACTTCCCCAAAATAGTGCTCGGCGGGTAACCGGCTCTCGTCCGAACCCTGGGTTGCAACAGCAGTGGCATCCATCTCTGTCCAATGTGTCTTTACATGGGCAAGGGTCATCCGTGCACCCTCTATGCAGGCCGACCGCTTCATCGCCTTGATATGCGGCACCGCCCCAAGAAACTGCTGCAATAAGCCAAAATAGCTCTTCGGCTTGGGCCTATCCGGCCAAACATGAGTCACTATATCCGTCATGGCAAGTCCAGACAACCTATTCAGCTCAGCCCATTCGGCCAACCGATTGGTCAGTGGAAGTGAACGCTCCGGACTATGGAATTGAGACCAAAACAGCTCTTCCGTCTTGTGATCCTTCTGACTTCGGAAGTGGACAACGGCATCTGCCGCACTCGCCGCTAAGTCCATATAAGGATCGTCCGGACCCCACAGCTGGCCGAGCTGAGCATACTTTGGATCCGTGAACCATCGGCGCAGCAGAAAAGGCTTGCCAGCCACAATGTCCCCGGCTTGGCGCAGCTCCTCCTTTATAGCCCGCATTGCAGAACGGGCATCCTTGGCTTCGGCGGTAGCCTTTCCCAAGTCTTCTCGCTCCGATAGGCGCTCCTTTTCAAGAGCCTCCCTGCGGTCGGTAGCATCCTTTAACTTCACGGCCATTTCGGCCATCTCTTCCCTGCTTCGGCAGTGCGCAGCCCTTTCGGCTTCTAACTCCTCGGCCGCCCTCGAGGTAGCCGCATCAGTCCTTCTGGCTTGCTCCTTGGCTTGAGCAAGTTCTGCCCGAAGGCTCTCCACAGCAGCGGCACCATCTGCGTCAAGCACACATATGGTAAGAGGTGGGCTTCGGCTCCCTTACTAGGTGACCACGGAGAAACAACTTACCTTTCGATTCGTCAAGTCGCCTGTTGACTAGCGCGATGTCCGCATCCGCAACGTTGAGTTGCCGCTTCAGTTCAGCAACTCCATCAGTCCGGCTGGCCCCCGGACTATCCGCCACCTGCACAGGAAAGGCGAAAGTTAATACCTGCAATTTTGATCCTCGGCACGCTGTCGCTTTCGACAACCTACCGAGTCTCAGGGGCTACTATCTATACAGGGCACACGTTATGAGCAAAACTGTCAAAAAGTTGTGTCATTTTTACGTACCTCAAACCCCGCCAGCAAACTCCTGACGGCATTACGCAATCCGCTTTCGGCGGATGAAATCCTTCCAATCACCATACTCATCAATGCATGGTGATCTTCTGAGATGGACGCCCTCTCAAGCAGATCCTTCAGCTCCCCCGAACGAACACTAGTCGGCGCCGAACTCTTCGGCTCTGCCGGGCTCGGGGACACCCTCCGTGACGACACTTCAGGCTCGTCCGCCCTATCCGACGGCGCAGCGGACGGAGGCGTCTCGCTCTCCACCATCTCCGGACGAAGGTCCCCCGAAGACGAGCTCATCTGCGAAGGTTGGAGATCCGAACTACAAGGTAAAAACTTCAGTTATCCTTAGAAGCACAAATAAGGATGTCTCTTATTGCCAAACTCCCTTTTCTCTACTTACGGCTCGCTGGAGGGCTGATTCTTTAGGGGAGATTGTGCGGCCGGGGCCTCCCTGGACGCCGGACCCTCCGGAGAAGATCTCTTCCCCCGCTTAGGGGCTTTGGCCTCCGGGTCTCCGGAGGCGGTCCTCTTCTCCCCCTGGAGGGAGGGATTCTTGATCCTCCCTTCTTCAAGCGCCTCCTTGGAGGGTCTCCGGAGGCGGTAGCTCCCTTATTTTCCCCTTCGCCTTCTTCCGAAGGTGCAACCTCCAGCATCCTGACCAGCACGGGATCCGGCACAGTCTCGGAGAGGGGGGCCGGACACCGTATCAGCTTTGCTTGCGCTATCCACTCCTGTTAAAGGATAACGGGTTAAAAGGCGAATCATAGAAAGGCAAACAAACGGTATGTCCGAACACTGAGCTACTTACTTGAGTATCCGGGCGATTGCAGCTTAGGCCAGCGTCCTCGGTCAATTCCGGACACACCACCTGTGATCCGAAGAACAATTTGTACATCTCCGTGGGTGTTGAACCCATGAAGTGTTGGAGAATTCGTGGTACCTCCGGATTAAATTCCCATAGCCGGAGTGGGTGGCGTTTGCAGGGCAGGAGACGCCTAATCAACATAACCTGCATCACCACAACCAGATCGATCTCCCTCGCTTGGAGGTCTCGAATCCGGCCCTGCAATAGGGGCACGTCCTTCGACGGCCCCCAGTTGAGCCCTTGGTTGACCCACGACATCAATCATCATGGAGGTCCCGAGCGGAATACGGGCGGGGGTTTCTGCCTGCTGCCCTTCGGAGCGGTGATATAGAACCACTCCTGTTGCCACAAGCCGAGCTCCTCTTGGAAGGAGCCCTCGGGCCACGGGGCGTCGGCCCTCCCGCCACGACCGCCCACAAGACTCTGCTGGACGCCCCTCGATCATCTTCGGCTCCACATTGAAGGTCTTCAGTCACAGGCCGAAGTGGGGGGTGACACGGAGGAAGGCTTCGCAGACAATAATAAATGCAGAGATATGGAGGATGGACTCCGGAGCCAAGTCGTGGAATTCCAACCCATAATAGAACATGAGCCCTCTCACAAAAGGATCCATCGGGAAGCCTAAACCCCGACGGAGGTGGGATACAAAGACGACATACTCGCCGGGCTCGGGGGTGGGGATGGCCTGCCCTTCGGCGGGCAACCTGTGCGAAACCTCGTAAGACAGGTACTTGGCCTCTCGCAGCTTTAGCACGTCCTCCTCCGTGATGGAGGAGGGCATCCACCGGCCCTGAAGGTCGGAGCCGGACATCGTTGAAGATCCGAGGCGCTCGAATCTGGGGCTCTGGGTGTTGGAACTCGGGGCTAGTAAAGGATTCGATGGAGGATTGAAGAAAAGAAACGAGCCTTGGTCCCGTTATAAAGAGGAAGAATACCAAGAGCCGTCTCCGTGACCGTTCGGGACTCGCCTTCGATAGAGGGGGCATGGCGACTGGCGCGGTTGGGTTACCCATGTCCGTATTGATGAGAATCCCGGAATAAGGGGAACACGATCTCTGCTTCGACAAGACGTGCCAAGGAAACCGCTTCGCTAAACGCGCTGAGGTGGTATATTAAAAAAGATTCCAGTAAAGGCTTGGTGGTGGTGTGACGTCATGCCACAAAACACGTCAGCAGATTGAACATGTGTACATAATATTCTCTCTTCGGTGGTATGTGGAATTTATTTTGCAGAGCCGGACACTGTCCTGGTGTTCACAATCTTCTATGAATTATTCGGAGGAGGAACCCGCCTTGCAATGCCGAACAATATGCACGCCGGACTCATCGTCATTGAAGCCTGGTTCAGGGGCTACTAAGGGAGTCCTGGACTAGGGGGTATCCAGACAGCCGGACTATCATCGTCAGCCGGACTCCAAGACTATGAAGATACAAGATTGAAGACTTCGTCCCGTGTCCGGATGGGACTTTCCTTGGCGTGGAAGGCAAGCTTGGCGATACGGATATGTAGATCTCCTACCATTGTAACCGACTCTGTGTAACCCTAGCCCTCTCCGGTGTCTATATAAACCGGAGGGTTTTAGTCCATAGGACAACATAACCATTACAACAATCATACCATAGGCTAGCTTCTAGGGTTTAGCCTCCTTGATCTCGTGGTAGAACCACTCTTGTACTACCCATATCATCAATATCACTCAAGCAGGAGTAGGGTTTTACCTCCATCAAGAGGGCCCGAACCCGGGTAAAAACATCATGTCCCTTGTCTCCTGTTACCATCCGCCTAGACGCACAGTTCGGGACCCCCTACCCGAGATCCGCCGGTTTTGACACCGATATCGGCCAAACCGCATAACAACGTACATCATTCCCTTTGTCATCGGTATGTCACTTGCCCGAGATTCGATCATTGGTATCATCATACCCAGTTCAATCTCGTTATCTGCAAGTCTCTTTAATCATTCCGTAATGCGTCATCCCGCAACTAACTCATTAGTCGCATTGCTTGCAAACGTTATAGTGATGTGCATTATTGAGAGGGCCCAGAGATACCTCTCCGATACACAGAGTGACAAATCCTAATCTCGATCTATGCCAACTCAACAAACACCTTTGGAGACACCTGTAGAGCATCTTTATAATCACCCAATTATGTTGTGTTGTTTGATAGCACACAAAGTGTTCCTCCGGTATTCGGGAGTTGCATAATCTCAGAGTCAGAGGATTATGTATAAGTCATGAAGAAAGCAATAGGAATAAAACTAAACAATCATTATGCTAATCTAACGGATGGGTCTTATCCATCACATCATTCTCTAATGATGTGATCCCGTTGATCAAATGATAACACATGTCTATGGTCAAGAAACTTAACCATCTTTGATTAACGAGCTAGTCAAGTAGAGGCATACTAGGGACACTCTGTTTGTCTATGTATTCACACATGTACTAAGTTTCTGGTTAATACAATTCTAGCATGAATAATAAACATTTATCATGATATAAGGAAATATAAATAACAACTTTATTATTGCCTCTAGGGCATATTTCCTTCAGTCTCCCACTTGCACTAGAGTCAATAATCTAGATTACATAATAATGATTCTAACACCCATGGAGTCTTGGTGCTGATCATGTTTTGCTCGTGGAAGAGGCTTAGTCAACGGGTCTGCAACATTCAGATCCGTATGTATTTTGCAAATTTCTATGTCTCCCTCCTTGACTTGATCGCGGATGGAATTGAAGCATCTCTTGATGTGTTTGGTTCTCTTGTGAATTCTGGATTCCTTCGCCAAGGCTATTGCTCCAGTATTGTCAAAAAAGATTTTCATTGGACCCGATGCACTAGGTATTACACCTAAATAGGATATGCACTCCTTCATCCAGACTCCTTCATTTGTTGCTTCCTGATACGTCTCCAATGTATCTATAATTTATGAAGTATTCATGCTGTTATTTTATCAGCCTTGGATGTTTTACAATCATTTTATAGCAACTTTATACCATTTTTTGGGACTAACCTATTGACCCAGTGCCCAGTGCCAGTTGCTATTTTTGGCCTGGTTTTTACATCGGAGGAAATCAATACCAAACAGAGTCCAAACGCATCGAAACTCCACGGGGATTTTTTTATGGGCCAGAAGACATCCATTGGGCCAGAGCTGCACCTGGGAGGTGCCCCCAAGGGGGCACAACCCCCCAAGGCACGCCAGGCCCCACTGGCGCGCCCAGGTGGGTTGTGCCCACCTCGATGGCCTCCCGCACTCCTTCTTTGCACTATAAATTCCAAGATATTCCGAAACCCTTCGGGGTTAACCTAGATTTGAAGTTCTGCCGCCACAATGCTCTGTATCCACCGAAAATCAATCTAGCTCCGCTCCGGCACCCTGCCGGAGGGGGGGAATCATCTCCGGTGGCCATCTTCATCATCCCGACGGCCACCACGATGAGGAGAGAGTAGTCCACCCTCAGGGCTGAGGGTTTGTACCAGTAGCTATGTGTTTGATCTCTCTCTCCCTCTCATGATCTATATCATGGGCTTTGTTAATATAGTTATATCCTATGATGTTTCTCCCATCTATACTCTAGTTATGATGAATTGAATCTTTACCCTTCAAAGTTTTGTCTTGTCGGATCGAATATTCAGAGATGATAACACATGATATATGTCTTGCAATATGAATACTTGAGGTGACAATGAGGTATCCTATTGATTCACTTGATATGTGTTATGGCATTCAACTCGCGGATTCCTGCGGTGATATTGCGGTAATCTATGCATAGGGGTTGATGCACATTTTTCTTCGACAAAAACTTTGGGGTCTCTTTATGGTTCTTTGTGTGGATTGAGTATTATGAATATGAATTTTCTTTGGTGTTATTCTAGTACGAACTCTAGGATAGATTGAACGAAAAAAATAGCTTTGTGTTATTTTAGTACGAACTCTTAAATAGATCGAACGGAAAGAATAGCTTTGAGGTAGTTTCGTGCCCTACAAACAATCCCTATCTTTTGTTCTCCGCTAATAGGAACTCGGGAGTGATTCTTTGTTGCACTTTGAGGGATAATCATATGATCCAATTATGTTAGCATTGTTGAGAGGCTGCACTAGCGAAAGTACGGACCCTGGGCCTCATTTTTAAGCATTGCAATACCGTTTTTGTGCCCGTTTACTATTTGCTACCTTGTTGTTTTTATTTATTCATACTATAAAAATATATTTCTACCATCAATATTACACTCTTATCACCATCTCTTCGCCGAACTAGTGCACCTATACAATTTGCCATTGTATTGGGTGGGTTGGGGACACAAGAGATTTCTTTTATTTGGTTGCAAGGTTGTTCGAGAGAGCCATCTTCATCCTACACCTCCCACGGATTGATAAACCTTAGTTCATCCACTTGAGGGAAAATTGCTACTGTCCTACAAAACTCTGCGCTTGGAGGCCCAACACGAGTCTACAAGAATAAAGTTGCGTAGTAGACATCAAGATGTTTTCTGGCGCCATTGCCGGGGAGGTGAGTACTTGAAGGTATATCTTTAGATCTTGCAATTTAATCTTTGTGTTTATTGTTTTAGTACTAGTTTGGTTTATAAAAAATAAAACTACAAAAAATGGAATTTAGGTTGCATCATATTATCGATCATCTTTATAATATCTTTCTTGAAAATGATGGTTCGGAAAATTGTGCTCAATTGTTAGAAGAAGAAGTCAATAAAATGCTTCGCACAAAATATTTGAATGATGAGCATGATTGCAATGTTCTTAGTATGAATTCTTTGAATATCCTAAATGCTAATAATGATTGCACAAGTCATGACAGTAATGTTTCTTACAAGCATGTCACTTTCTGCAGAGTGAATTGGGAGTGCCTTTGCACACCAATAAGGGATGATAGATTTTGCAAGAAGCATAAATATTTAAACAAGAAAGTTGCAAGAGAGGCTAGATGATTGTGCTAAAAGATTTAATTTTTTTTGCCATCCTTGTGAACTTTGCAATGAACATGGTCATTTAAATCTCCAATGCAAATTCTTTCATGATTAAATCATGTCCAAACATTGTGATAACTTGATTACCCTTGAGCATCATAAAGAGCTTAGTCTTCTTTTGGGGTATGAAGAAATGAAACATATAACTGAGGGTATTCCAAAATTTAATCTTGAGAGGTTTCTTGATTTTGATCTAGAAAAAAATTATATGTTTTGTGCGGTGAATTGCATTGAGAATCCTTATATTGCCAACTATCTAAAGTCAAGAGAACAAATAGAACATGAGGAGAGTACTAATGAAAGGGAAAATATTTCCCAAAACCCTTCTAGTGTTTATTATGATGAATCAGGTAACGAGGAGGAGCTTCCTATCCAACCAATCTCGTCAATAAGAAGCTTGAAAAGATGAATTAAACCCACACATGATGTGGTGAAGAAGAAGAAAATAAGAAAGAAGAGAGGTAAAAATGTATCTCCCCCAAATAATGTTGCTCCTATTATTGTTGTGCCTCATGAAAATGAATCAAAAATAATTGTGGAAGTCGATGCACTTGATGATGATATTGTTTCTATATCTTATGGTACAATGACTGAGCGCACTATTGATGATGATTTTGTTATGCCTATTGCTTGTTGTGATGATTATGATTGGGAAGATAATGATACTTCTACAATCTTGGAAATCTTTTTGGCACCAACTTAGGAAATTATGATGATAGCAATTGCTATACCGTTGGTGCTATTCATACTAT
Organism: Aegilops speltoides; assembly: GCA_021437245.1. NCBI lineage: Eukaryota > Viridiplantae > Streptophyta > Magnoliopsida > Poales > Poaceae > Aegilops > Aegilops speltoides. The sequence continues at coordinate 316,455,087 of CM038145.1, read as the reverse complement.
TAATGATGTGAGTGATTATGCTTATGATATGCCAAGCCACAGGCTTGGGGATGATATCTTTGATGAGAATCACATGTTTGAGAATTTATTTGCTGCAATTAATGTTTGTCCCAAGCTTGGGGAGGCTATGTTTAATGAAGATGATCTTTTTAGTCCCCCTACTTTGATTGATCAAACTTATTTTGATTATAGCATGCCTCCTATTTATGATGATTACATTGATAAAAGTGGGTTTGGAAGAGTGTCAACTCTAGGTAGTAGTGATCCCACTATTTTGGTGGGTATTGAATCTCATTACAATATCGATGAAAGTGGATTTGGATAGGTCATGACTTTATTTAGTGATACATCCACTATTTTGGAAGAGGTTTCAACTGACTATGGCAATAGAGTTGCTTTCTATGATGATTATTATTATGACATGTATGCCATAGAGAGTAATGAATTTTCTATGCTAGTGGATCATGAAAAGAATGCTTTATGTAATGCTTATATTGATGAATCTATTCATGACGCTACTGAAAATTATTAGGAGAGAGGAACTTATGATGTATGATGTTCTCTTTGTGTTTCAATTCTTACCTTTTAGGTGAGCATCATTGACTCATCATGCCTAGCTAAAAGGCATTAAAGAAAAGCGCTTGTTGGGAGACAACCCAACACTTTTACCTACTGTTTTTGCATGTTAACATGATTATGTTACTGCATTGATCATGTTTTATAGCTTTTGTTTCAATAAAGTGCCAAGTAAAGCCTTTGGGACCATGTTGGGTGATAGTTGATTTGGCCCTGCTGAAAAACAGAAACTTTTGTGCTCACAAAAATAAGTCCCATTTTTTACATAAGAGTGATTTTGAGTTGATTCTCTTTGCAGAAGTTTAATATACAAATTTATCACGTGGTCCAATTTATTTCATAATTGTTGGAGCAGCATAAGTATGGTAGTTATCCAGATCATTATAGACTGTTCTGTTTTTGACAGATTCTGTTTTCAATGCATAGTTTGCTTGTTTTCTAGTTTCAATGGCTTATATTGCTCAATATAAATTGTGTAAATGATATGCTACAGTAGGCATTGTGTGTCAACAATTATAAATCTTGTATTTGACAGTACCAAAGTGAAATGGTTTGCTCTTTATCATACTAACCTATCTCATGAAGTTTTGTTAAGTCTTGTGTGATTGAAGTTTTCAAGTTTTGGGTGAGATATCGATATGAGGAGAACAAGGAGTGACAAGACCCTAATATTGGGGATTCCCAAGGCATCCCAAGTTAATATCCAAGGAATATGCAAGCAACTAAGCTTGGGGATGCCCCGGAAGGCATCCCCTCTTTTGTCTCCAACATTATCGGTAACCCCACTCGGAGCTATGTTTTCATTCATCACATGATATGTGTTTTTCTTGGAACGTCATTTTATTTTGTTAGGATTTTCTTGCTGTTATTTAGAATAATGTTTTGCATCTTTTATTTCAATAAAAATGTCAAGGATAGCCTTTGCCATGCTTATCTTGCAAGTATACATGTTGCTATTTGAAAACAAAAAGTTTATCAATTTTGCAAAAATTCCCGAGGAAAGTCCGAATGTGATAAAATGTTGAAACTTTTTTCATAATTAGCTCTGATAAATTCTCTACAGTGTCGTAGAATTTCATAATGTTTGGAGTTGAATAAGTATTGATACTCTTGCATTTTTTACAGACTGTATTCTTTTGGCAGATTACTGTTTTGTTTGCATATGTTTGCTTATTTAATGATTCTATTTGAGGATAGCAGTATTAAATATGCATAGGCATTTAGTATGCAATGCTGAATAATAATTTTAGTGATTTGCTACAGTAGAGAATGATAAGGTTTTGCATTGGTTTATACTAACTTATCTCACAAGTTCCTGTTGAGTTTTGTGTGGATGAAGCTTTTGAGATTTAGTAAAACCGTGATATGAGAAGAATTAAGGAGACACAAAAGCTCAAGCTTGGGGATGCCCTAGGCATCCCAATATAATATTCTAAGATGTCTCAAGCATCTAAGCTTGGGGATGCCCCGGCAGGCATCCCACCTTTCTTCTTCGACAATTATCGGTTAGTATCGGTTGAGCCTAAGTTTTTGCTTCTTCACATGATGTGTGCTATCCTTGAAATGTTATTTTGTTTTGTTTTGCTTGCTATTTTAACAAATTACTTAGATCTGAAAGTTTTTAATAAGAGAGAGTCCACACATAGCTACCTATTTATTTAACTACTCGCATGATCTTCACTTATATCGTTTTGGAGTAGTTTGTCATTTACTCTTGTGCTTCACTTATATACTATGAGTAAAATTGTTGAATGCATTGATTATTATGAAGTTGAAATCATATCATGCCTAGTGGTAGCTTCACATTGGGTTTGGAAAGTGAAATCCTTTGATGCTTGACAATCACAATATTGGTCATACAAGCAATTCACAAATAATTAGTATAAGGAAGAGAACTTTCACATGCAAATACACTATCTTGGAAATCTTTTGTGATTGTGATCCTCCATCAAAATATTATATGCCAAAATTGTTAACGTTGGACAAGGAAGACAACGTAATGATTTATGTTTGCTCATATTCACACAGAAGTCATACTATCATCGATCCTTTAACATGTGGTGCTTGCCCCCCATCTTGCTACCCAAAAATTCCGCACTAAGTAGAGATACTACTTGTGCATCCAAAACCCCTTAAACCCAAATCTTATTTTCAAGAGTCCACCATACCTACTTAACTATTGAGCAAGATCCTTCAAGTAAGTTGTCATCGGTGCAATAAGGCAATAAAAATTGCTTCTAAAAGTGTTAGATCATTTAGTGTAAGAGAAAAGTGAGCGTTATACGAACTTGTGGTGGCAAAGCAATAAAAACGACGAACTGCATAATAAAGGTTGCTATCATAAGGGGCGATATAACATGACGTTCTGTTGCACTAAGGGGTTGAGCATACAAACTAATAAGCGCATGGCAACCTCTGCTTCCCTCTGCGAAGGGCCTATCTTACTTTTCAGTATTTATTTTTATGCAAATAATCAAAGTTTTTCTCTCTATTCCTTTTTATTTTTCTATTTTGGCAAGCATCATGTGGTGAGGAAAGATCTAGGCACATATGTCTAGTTGAATATGGTTAGCATGAGTTATTATTGTTGACCTCACCATTGAGGTGAATACGTTGGGAGGCAAAACAATAAGCCCCTATCTTTCTATGTGTCCGGTTAAAACGTTTTGCTCATGTGTATGTGGTGAGTGTTAGAAATCATAGAAGACTATATGATGGTTGAGTATGTGGAGCTCTTACTTAGACTCCGTTGAATAAGTTGGATTGCAATTGCTTGGTGACTAAGAACATAGGTTGTTGAGTTTCAAGAGAGTTCATTGTTTAAACATTAACATGTGAATTGGTTGCCACTATAACATGAGAAATTTTATGAGAAAGAATTGCTGTTATGGTGCTGGAAAAAGTGACAAAAATTATCATTGATCAAACTTATGCACTTTGCTAGCATTCACACTTCATATATTATTTATTTTATCATATACCTACTCGAGGACGAGTAGGAATTAAGCTTGAGGATGCTGATACGTCTCCAACGTATCTATAAGTTATGAAGTATTCATGTTGTTATTTTATCATTCTTGGATGTTTTACAATCATTTTATAGCAACTTTTTATCATTTTTTGGGACTAACCTATTGACCCAGTGCCCAGTGCCAGTTGCTGTTTTTTGCTTGTTTTTTATATTGAAGGAAATCAATACCAAACGGAGTCCAAACGCAACGAAACTCCACGGGGATTTTTTAGGGGGCAGAAGACATCCATCGGGCCAGAGCTTCACCTGGGGGGTGCCCCGAGGGGGGCACAACCCACCAGAGTGTGCCAGGCTGGCGTGCCCAGGTGGGTTGTGCCCACCTCGATGGCCTCCCGCACCCCTTTTTTGCACTATAAATTCCCAAATATTCTGAAACCCTTCGGGGTTAACCTAGATCAGAAGTTCCGCCGCCGCAAGGCTCTGTATCCACTGAAAACCAATCTAGCTCCATTTTTGTCACCCTATCAGAGGGGGAATCATCTCCGGTGTCCATCTTCATCATCCCGGAGGCCACCACAATGAGGAGGGAGTAGTCCACCCTCGGGGCTGAGGGTTTGTACCAGTAGCTATGTGTTTGATCTCTCTCTCTCTCTCTCTCTCCTCTCTCTCTCTCGTGATCTATATCATTGGCTTTGTTAATATAGTCGAACCATATGATGTTTATCCCATCTATACTCTTGTTATGATGAATTGAATCTTTACCCTTCAAAGTTTTGTCTTGTCGGATTGAATATTCAGAGATGAGAACACATGATATATGTCTTGCAATATGAATACTTGAGGTGACAATGAGGTATCCTATTGATTCACTTGATATGTGTTATGGCATTCAACTCACGGATTTCCGCGGTGATATTGGGGTAATCTATGCATAGGGGTTGATGAACCTTTTTATCCCACGAAAACTTTGGGGTCTCTTTATGGTTCTTTGTGTGGATTGAGTGTTATGAATATGAATTTGCTTTGGTGTTATTCTAGTACGAACTCTAGGATAGATCGAATGAAAAAAAGCTTTGTGTTATTTTAGTACGAACTCTTGAATAGATCGAACGAAAAGAATAGCTTTGAGGTAGTTTCGTGCCCTACAAATAATTCCTATCTTTTGTTCTCCGCTAATAGGAACTTGGGAGTGATTCTTTATTGCACTTTGAGGGATAATCATATGATCCAACTATATTAGCATTGTTGAGAGGTTGCACTAGCGAAAGTACGGACCCTGGGCCTCATTTTTAAGCATTGCAATACCGTTTATGTGCCCGTTTACTATTTGCTACCTTGCTGTTTTTATTTATTCAGATTATAAAAATATATTTCTACCATCAATATTACACTTTTATCACCATCTCTTCGCCGAACTAGTGCACCTATACAATTTTCCATTGTATTGGGTGTGTTGGGGACACAAGAGATTTCTTGTATTTGGTTGCAGGATTGTTCGAGAGAGACCATCTTCATCTTACACCTCCCAGGGATTGATAAACTTTAGGTCATCCACTTGAGGGAAAATTGCTACTGTCCTACAAAATTCTGCGCTTGGAGGCCCAACACGAGTCTACAAGAATAAAGTTGCGTAGTAGACATTACTTCCGAAGCAGCTATGTACTCCGCTTCACACGTAGATCCCGCCACAACGCTCTGCTTGGAATTGCACCAACTGACAGCTCCACCATTCAATATAAATACATATCCAGTTTGCGACTTAGAGTCATCCGGATCAGTGTCAAAACTTGCATCGACGTAACCATTTACGACAACCTCTTTGTCACCTCCATAAACGAGAAACATATCCTTAGTCCTTTTCAGGTATTTTAGGATGTTCTTGACCGCTATCCAGTGATCCACTCCTGGATTACTTTGGTACCTCCCCGCTAAACTTATAGCAAGGCACACATGAGGTCTGGTACACATCATTGCATACATGATAGAACCTATGGTTGAGGCATAGGGAATGACTTCCATTTTCTCTCTATCTTCTACAGTGGTGGGGCATTGAGTCTGACTCAACTTCACCCCTTGTAACATATGCAAGAACCCTTTCTATGACTAATCCATTTTGAACTTCTTCAAAACTTTATCACGGTATGTTCTTTGTGAAAGTCCAATTAAGTGTCTTGATCTATTTCTATAGATCTTGATGCCCAAGATATAAGCAGCTTCACCGAGGTCTGTCATTGAAAAAATCCTTATTCAAGTATCCTTTTATGCTATCCAGAAATTATGTATTATTACCAATCAACAATATGTCATCCACATATAATATTAGAAATGCTATAGAGCTCCCTCTCACTTTCTTGTAAATACAGGCTTCTCCAAAAGTCTGTATAAAACCATATGCTTTGATCACACTATCAAAGCGTATATTCCAACTCCGAGAGGCTTGCACCAGTCCATAAATGGATCGCTGGAGCTTGCACACTTTTTAGCACCTTTTGGATCGACAAAACCTTCTGGTTGCATCATATACAACTCTTCTTTAAGATATCCATTAAGGAATGCAGTTTTGACATCCATTTACCAAATTTCATAACCATAAAATGTGGCAATTGCTAACATGATTCGGACAGACTTAAGCATAGCTACGAGTGAGAAGGTCTCATCATAGTCAACTCCTTGAACTGATCGAAAACCTTTTGCAACAAGTCGTGCTTTGTAGACAGTAACATTACCGTCAGCGTCAGTCTTCTTCTTGAAGATCCATTTATTCTCTATGGCTTGTCGATCATCGGGCAAGTCAACCAAAGTCCACACTTTGTTCTCATACATGGCCCATCTCAGATTTCATGGCCTCAAGCCATTTCGCGGAATCTAGGATCATCATCGCTTCCTCATAGTTCATAGGTTCGTCATGGTCAAGTAACATGACCTCCAGAACAAGATTACCGTACCACTCTTGTGCGGACCGTACTTTGGTTGACCTACGAGGTTCGGTAGTAACTTGATCTGAAGTTTCATGATCATCATCATTAGCTTCCTCACTAATTGGTGTAGGAATCACTGGAACTGATTTCTATGATGAACTACTTTCCACTTTGGGAGAAGGTACGATTACCTCATCAAGTTCTACTTTCCTCCCACTCACTTCTTTCGAGATAAACTCCTTCTCTAGATAGGATCCATTCTTAGCAATGAATATCTTGCTTTCAGATCTGTGATAGAAGGTGTACCCAACAGTCTCTTTTGGGTATCCTATGAAGACACATTTCTCTGATTTGGGTTCGAGCTTATCAGGTTGAAGCTTTTTCAAATAAGCATCGGAGCCCCAAACTTTAAGAAACGACAACTTAGGTTTCTTGCTAACCAAGTTCATATGGTGTCGTCTCAACGGATTTAGATGGTGCCCTATTTAACGTGAATGCAGCCGTCTCTAAAGCATAACCCCAAAACGATAGTGGTAAATCGGTAAGAGACATCATAGATCGCACCATATCTAATAAAGTATGATTACGATGTTCGGACACACCATTACACTGTGGTGTTCCAGGTGCGTGAGCTGCGAAACTATTCCACATTGTTTCAAATGAAGACCAAACTCATAACTCAAATATTCACCTCCATGATCGGATCAGGGAAACTTATTTTTCTTGTTACGATGATTTTCCACTTCACTCTGAAATTCTTTGAACTTTTCAAATATTTCAGACTTATGTTTCATTAAGAAGATATACCCATATCTGCTCAAATCATCTGTGAATGTCAGAAAATAACGATACCCGCCGCGAGCCTCAACACTCATTGGACCGCATACATCAGTATGTATTATTTCCAATAAGTCAGTTGCTCGCTCCATTGTACCGGAGAACGGAGTTTTAATCATCTTGCCCATGAGGCATGGTTCGCAAGCATCAAGTGATTCCAAAAGCCCATCAGCATGGAGTTTCTTCATGCGTTTTGCACCAATATGACCTAAACGGCAGTGCCACAAATAAGTTGCACTATCATTATTAACTTTGCATCTTTTGGCTTCAATATTATGAATATGTGTATCACTACAATCGAGATTCAACAAAAATATACCACTCATCAAGGGTGCATGACCATAAAAGATATTACTCATATAAATAGAAAAACCATTATTCTATGATTTGAATGAATAACCGTCTCGAATCAAACATGATCCAGATATAATGTTCATGCTCAACGTTGGCACCAAATAACAATTATTTAGGTCTAAAACTAATCCCGAAGGTTGATGTAGAGGTAGCGTGCTGAATGCGATCTCATCGACTTTGGAACCATTTCCCACGCGAATCGTCACCTTGTCCTTAGCCAATCTTCGTTTAATATGTAGCCCTTGTTTCGAGTTGCAAATATGAGCAACAGAACCAGTATCAAATACCCAAGCACTACTATGAGCATTAGCAAGGTACACATCAATAACATGTATATCAAATATACCTTTCACTTTGCCATCCTTCTTATCCGCCAAATACTTGGGGCAGTTCCGCTTCCAGTGACCAGTCCCTTTTGCAGTAGAAGCACTCAGTTTCAGGCTTAGGTCCAGACTTGGGCTTCTTCTCTTGAGCAACAACTTGCTTGCTGTTCTTCTTGAAGTTCCCCTTCTTCCCTTTGCCCTTTTTCTAGAAACTAGTGGTCTTGTTAACCATCAACACTTGATGCTCCTTCTTGATTTCTACCTCCGCAGCCTTTAGCATTGAGAAGAGCTCAGGAATTGTCTTTTCCATCCCTTGCATATTATAGTGCATCACGAGGCCTTTATAACTTGGTGGCAGTGATTGAAGAACTCTGTCAATGACACTATCATCAGGAAGATTAACTCTCAACTGAGTCAAGTGGTTATGGTACCCAGACATCTTGAGTATATGTTCACTGACAGAACTATTCTCCTCCATCTTGCAGCTATAGAACTTGTTGGAGACTTCATATCTCTCAACTCGGGCATTTGCTTGAAATATTAACTTCAACTCCTGGAACACTTCATATGCTCCATGATGTTCAAAACGTCTTTGAAGTCCCGATTCTAACCCGTAAAGCATGGCACGTTGAACTATCAAGTAGTCATCAGTTTTGCTCTGCCAGACGTTCATAACGTCTGCAGTTGCTCCTGCAGTGGGTCTTGCACCTAGTGGTGCTTCCAGGACATAAAGCAATGAGGATAATCCTCAAGTTACGGACCCAGTCCGTGTAGTTGCTACCATCACCTTTCAACTTAGCTTTCTCGAGGAACACATTAAAATTCAAGGGAACGGTAGCACGGGCCATTGATCTACAACAACATAGATATGCAAATACTATCATGTACTAAGTTCATGATAAATTAAAGTTCAGTTAATCATATTACTTAAGAACTCCCACTTAGATAGACATCCCTCCAGTCATCTAAATGATCACGTGATCCATATCAACTAAACCATGTCCGATCATCACGTGAGATGGAGTAGTTTTCAATGGTGAACATCTCTATGTTGATCATATCTACTATATGATTCACGTTCGACCTTTCGGTCTCAGTGTTTCGAGGCCATATCTGCATATGCTAGGCTCTTCAAGTTTAACCCGAGTATTCTACACGTGCAAAACTAGCTTGCACCCATTGTATGTGAACATAGAGCTTATCACACCCGATCATCACGTGGTGTCTCTACACGACGAACTATAGCAACGATGCATACTCAGGGAGAACACTTATACCTTGAAATATTACTGAGGGATCATCTTATAATGCTACCGCCGTACTAAGCAAAATAAGATGCATAAAAGATAAACATCACATGCAATCAAAATATGTGACACGATATGGCCATCATCATCCTGTGCCTTTGATCTCCATCTCCAAAGCACCATTATGAGCTCCATCTTCACCGGCTTAACACCTTGATATCCATCGTACAGTCGTTGTCGTCTCTCCAACTATTGCTTCTACGACTATTGCTACCGCTTAGTGACAAAGTAAAGCAATTATATGGCGATTGCATTTCTTACAATAAAGCGACAACCATAAAGCTCCTGCCAGTTGCCGTTAACTTTTATAAAACATGATCATCTCATACAACAATTTATATCTCATCACGTCTTGACCATATCACATCACAGCAAGCCCTACAAAAACAAGTCAGACGCCCTCTACTTTGTTGTTCAAGTTTTACGTGGCTGCTACGGGCTTCTAGCAAGAACCGTTCTTACCTACTCATCAAAACCACAATGATTTTTCGTCAAGTGTGCTGTTTTAACCTTCAACAAGGACCGGCCATAGTCAAACTCGATTCAACTAAAGTTGGAGAAACAGACACCTGCCAGCCACCTGTATGCAAAGCACGTCGGTAGAACCACTCTCATGAATGCGGTCAGGTAATGTCAGTCCGGGCCGCTTCATCCAACAATACCGCCGAGTCAAAGTAAGACATTGGTGGTAAGCAGATGACTGTTATTGCCCACAACTCATTGTGTTCTACTTGTGCATATCATCTACGCATAGACCTGGCTCGGATGCCACTTTTGGGGAACATATTAATTCAAAAAAATTCCTACGATCACGCAAGATCTATCTAGGAGATGCGTAGCAACGAGAGGGGGAGAGTTTGTCCACGTACCCTCGTAGACCGAAAGCGGAAGCGTTATGTTAATGTGGTTGATGTAGTCGAACGTCTTCACGATCCAACTGATCCAAGTACCAATGTACGGCACCTTCGTGTTCAGCACATGTTTAGCTCGATGACGTCCCTCGAGCTCTTGATCCAGTAGAGGGTCGAGGGAGAGTTCCATCAGCATGACGACATTGTGATGGTGTTGGTGGTGTGATCCGCGTAGGGCTTCGCCTAAGCCCTACGACGCTATGACCGTATGAGTAAACTGTGGAGAGGGGCACCGCAAACGGCTAAGACAAATCTTGCTGTGCCTTTGGGGTACCCCCGCCCCCATATATAAAGGGGGGAGGAGGAGGCCAGCGGTCTAGGAGGGGCGCGCCAAGGGGGGAGTCCTACTTGGACTCCTAGTCCAAGAGGATTCGGCCGCCCCTCCTTCCTTCCAACGGAGAGGGAAAGGGGAAAGGGTGGAGAGGGAGAAGGAAAGAGGGGGGCCGCACCCCCTCCCCTTGTCCAATTTGGATTGGGAAAGGGGGGCGTGCGACACCTCCCGTGGCCTGCCTCCTCTCCTCCACTATGGCCCAGTAGCCCATTAACTTTCTCGGGGGGTTCCGTTAACCTCCTGGTACTCCGAAAAATCCCCGATCTTCTTCGGAACCATTCCGGTGTCCGTATATAACCTTCCAATATGTGAATCTTTACCTCTTGACCATTTCGAGACTCCTCGTCATGTCCGTGATCTCATCCGGGACTCCGAACAAACTTCGGTCACCAAAACACATAACTCGTAATGCAAATCATCACCGAACGTTAAGCATGCGAACCCTACGGGTTCGAGAACTATGTAGACATGACCGAGACACATCTCAGGTCAATAACCAATAGCGGAACCTGGATTCTCATATTGGCTCCTACATACTCTACGAAGATCTTTATCGGTCAAACCGCATAACAACATACGTCATTCCCTTTGTCATTGGTATGTTACTTGCCGAGATTCTATTGTCGGTTATCATCATACCTAGTTCAATCTCGTTACCGGCAAGTATATTTACTCGTTCTGTAATGCATCATCCCGCAACTAACTCATTAATCACATTGCTTGCAAGGCTTATAGTGATGCACATTACCTAGAGGACCCAGAGATACCTCTCCGATACACGGAGTGATAAATCCTAATATCGATCTATGCCAACTCAATAAACACCTTTGGAGACACCTGTAGAGCATCTTTATAATCACCCTGTTATGTTTTGATGTTTGGGAGCACACAAAGTGTTCCTCCGGTATTCGGGAGTTGCATAATCTCATAGTCAGAGGAATATGTATAAGTTATGAAGAAAGTACAAAACTGAACGATCATTATGCTATGCTAATGGATGGGTCTTGTCCATCACATCATTCTCTAATGATGTGATCCCGTTGATCAAATGACAACACATGTCTATGGTTAGGAAACTTAACCATCTTTGATTAACGAGCTAGTCATAGAGGCATACCAGGGACACTCTATTTGTCTATGTATTCACACATGTACTGAGTTTCCGGTTAATACAATTCTAGCATGAATAATAAACATTTATCATGATATAACGAAATATAAATAACAACTTTATTATTGCCTCTAGGGCATATTTCCTCCAGTCTCTTTACTCATTCAGTAATACATCTCCTCATGACTAACTCCTTAGTCGTTTGCTTGTAAGCTTATGATGTGTATTATCGAGAGGGCCCAGAGATACCTCTTCGATACTCGGAGTGACAAATCCTAATCTCGATCTATGCCAACTCAACAAACACTTTCGGAGATACCTGTAAAGCATCTTTATAATCAACCAGTAATGTTGTGACATTTGATACCACACAAGGCATTACACCGGTATCAGGGAGTGGCATAATCTCATAGTCGAAGGAATATGTATTTGACATGAAGAAAGCAATAGCAATAAAACTAAACAATCATTATGCTAAGCTAACGGATGGGTCTTGTCCATCACATCATTCTCCTAAGGATGTGACCCCGTTATCAAATGACAGCACATGTCCATGGTTAGGAAACATTAACCATCTTTGATCAACAAGCTAGTCTAGTAGAGGCATACTAGGGACACGATATTTATTTATGTATTCACACATGTATTTAAGTTTCCAACCAATACAATTCTAGCATGAATAATAAATGTTTATCGTGATTTAAGAAATATATGTTGGGGAACGTAGTAATTTCAAAAAATTTCCTACGCACACGCAAGATCATGGTGATGCATAGCAACGAGAGGGGAGAGTGTTGTCTACATACCCTTGTAGACCGAAGCGGAAGCTATCACAACATAGAGGAAGTAGTCGTACGTTCTCCTCGCGATCCAACCGATCCCAGCGCCGTTACTCCGGCGCCTCCGAGTTCTTGACACACGTACAGCTCGGTGGCGCTCCTCGGGCTCCGATCCAGCAAAGCTCCGGGAGAGAGTTCCACAAGACGACAGCGTGGTGGCGATCTTGATGTTCTACCGACGCAGGCTTCGCCTAAGCTCCGCTTCGATATGACCGAGGTGGAATATGGTGGAGGGGGCACCGCACACGGCTAAGGAACGATCTCAAGGATCAACTTGTGTGTCTATGGGTGCCCCTGCCTCAGTATATAAAGGAGGGAGGGAGGAGGAGGCCGCCTAGGGAGGAGGCGCGCCATAGGGGAGTCCTACTCCCACCGGAGTAGGATTCCCCTTTCCTAGTCCAACTAGGGATCCTTCCATGTATTAGGAGTAGGAGACTAGGAAGGGAAGAGAGAAGGAAGGAAGGAGGGTGCGGCCCTCCCCTTAGCCCAATTCGGACTAGGGCAGGGGGGCGGCCCTGCATAGGGCAGCCCCTCTCTCTTTCCCGTATGGCCCATAAGGCCCAATACTTCTCCCCAGCGAATTCCCGTAACTCTCCGGTACTCCGATAAATACCCGAATGACTCGGAACCTTTCCGAACTCCGAATATAGTCGTCCAATATATCGATCTTTATGTCTCGACCATTTCGAGACTCCTCGTCATGTCCCCAATCTCATCCGGGACTCCGAACTCCTTCGGTACATCAAAACTCATAAACTCATAATATAACCGCATTGAAACCTTAAGCGTGCGGACCCTACGGTTCGAGAACAATGTAGACATGACCGAGACACGTCTCGGTCAATAACCAATAGCGGGACCTGGATGCCCATATTGGTTCCTACATATTCTACGAAGATCTTTATCGGTCGACCGCATAACAACATACGTTGTTCCTTTGTCATCGGTATGTTACTTACCCGAGATTCGATCGTCGGTATCCAATACCTAGTTCAATCTCGTTACCGCAAGTCTCTTTACTCGTTCCGTAATACATCATCTCGCGACTAACTCATTAGTTACAATGCTTGCAAGGCTTAAGTGATGTGCATTACCGAGAGGGCCCAGATACCTCTCGACATTGAGTGACAAATCCTAATCTCGAAATCGCCAACCCAACATCCGCCTTTGGAGACACCTGTAGTACTCCTTTATAATCACCCGATTCGTTGTGACGTTTGGTAGTACCAAAGTGTTCCTCCGCAAACGGAGTTGCATGATCTCATAGTTATAGGAACATGTATAAGTCATGAAGGAAGCAATAGCAACATACTAAACGATCGTGTGCTAAGCTAACGGAATGGGTCATGTCAATCAGATCATTCAACTAATGATGTGACCTTGTTAATCAAATAACAACTCCTTGTTCATGGTTAGGAAACATAACCATCTTTGATTAACAAGCTAGTCAAGTAGAGGCATACTAGTGACACTCTGTTTGTCTATATATTCACACATGTATTATGTTTCCGGTTAATACAATTCTAGCATGAATAATAAACATTTATCATGATATGAGGAAATATATAATAACTTTATTATTGCCTCTAGGGCATATTTCCTTGATCTCCCACTTGCACTAGAGTCAATAATCTAGATCACATCACCATGTGATTAACATCGATAGTTCACATCATCTTGTGATTAACACCCATAGTTCACATCGCCATGTGACCAACACCCAAAGGGTTTACTAGATTCAGTAATCTAGTTCACATCGCTATGTGATTAACACCCAAAGAGTACTAAGGTGTGATCATGTTTTGCTTGTGAGAGAGTCTTAGTCAACGGGTCTTTCACATTCAGATCCGTTATGTATTTTGCAATTTTTCTATGTCTACAATGCTCGCACGAAGCTACTCTAGCTAATTGCTCCCACTTTCAATATGTATCTAGATCGAGACTTAGAGTCATCGGATCGGTGTCAAAACTTGCATCGACGTAACCCTTTACGATGAACCTTTGTCACTTCCATAATCGAGAAACATATCCTTATTCCACTAAGGATAATTTTGACCGCTGTCCATGATCTACTCCTAGATCACTATTGTACTCCTTGCCAAACTCAAAGTGCAGGGTATACAATAGATCTGGTACACAGCATGGCATACTTTATAGAACCTATGGCCAAGGCATAGGGAATGACTTTCATTCTCTTTCTATCTTCTGTCGTGGTCGGGTTTTGAGTCTTACTTAATTTCACACCTTGTAACACAGGCAAGAACTCTTTCTTTGATTGTTCCATTTTGAACTACTTCAACATCTTGTCAAGGTATGTACTCATTGAAAAAACTTATCAAGCATCTTGATCTATCTCTATAGATCTTGATGCTCAATATGTAAGCAGCTTCACCGAGGTCTTTCTTTGAAAAACTCCTTTCAAAACACTCCTTTATGCTTTGTAGAATAATTCTACATTACTTCCAATCAACAATATGTCATTCACATATACTTATCAGAAATGTTGTAGTGCTCCCACTCACTTTCTTGTAAATACAGGCTTCACCGCAAGTCTATATAAAACTATATGCTTTGATCAACTTATCAAAGCATATATTCCAACTCCGAGATGCTTGCACTAGTCCATAGATGCACATTTTGTTAACACCTTTAGGATCGACAAAACCTCTTGGTTGCATCACATACAACTCTTCTTTAATAACTCCATTAAGGAATGCAGTTTTGTTTATCCATTTGCCAGATTTCATAAAATGCGGCAATTGCTAACATGATTCGGACAGACTTAAGCATCGCTAAGAGTGAGAAAATTTCATCGTAGTCAACACCTTGAACTTTGTCAAAAACCTTTTTCGACAAGTCTAGCTTTGTAGATAGTAACACTACTATCAACGTCCGTCTTCCTCTTGAAGATCCATTTATTTTCTATGGCTTGCCGATCATCGGGCAACTCCACCAAAGTCCACACTTTGTTCTCATACATGGATCTCATCTCAGATTTCATGGCCTCAAGCCATTCCGCGGAATCTGGGCTCATCATCGCTTCCTCATAGTTCGTAGGTTCATCATGGTCTAGTTACATGATTTCCAGAACAGGATTACCGTACCACTCTGGTGCGGATCTCACTCTGGTTTACCTACGAGATTCGGTAGTAACTTGATCTGAAGTTACATGATCATCATCATTAGCTTCCTCACTAATTGGTGTAGTAGTCACAGGAACAGATTTCTGTGATGAATTACTTTCCAATAAGGGAGAAGGTACAATTACCTCATCAAGTTCTACTTTCCTCCCACTCACTTCTTTCGAGAGAAACTCCTTCTCTAGAAAGGATCCATTTATTAGCAACGAATATTTTGCCTTCGGATCTGTGATAGAAGGTGTACCCAACATTTTCCTTTGGGTATTCTATGAAGACGCACTTCTCCGATTTGGGTTTGAGCTTATCAGGATGAAACTTTTTCACGTAAGCATCGCAGCCCCAAACTTTAAGAAACGACAACTTTGGTTTCTTGCTAAACCACAATTCATATAGTGTCGTCTCAACGGATTTAGATGGTGCCCTATTTAACGTGAATGCAGCTGTCTCTAATGCATGATCCCAAAACGGTATTGGTAAATCGGTAAGAAACATCATAGATTGTACTATATCCAATAAAGTACGGTTATGACGTTCGGACACACCATTATGATGTGGTGTTCCAGGTGGCATGAATTTGTGAAACTATTCCACATTGTTTTAATTGAAGACCAAACTCATAACTCAAATATTTGTCTCCGCGATCAGATCGTAGAAAACTTATTTTCTTGTCACGATGATTTTTCCACTTCACTCTGAAATTCTTTGAACCTTTCAACTATTTCAGACTTATGTTTCATCAAGTAGATATACCCATATCTGCTCAAATCATCTGTGAAGGTCAGAAAATAACGATACCCACCGCGAGCCTCAACACTCATCGGATCGCATACATCGGTATGTATTATTTCCAATAAGTCAGTCGCTCGCTCCATTGTTCCGGAGAACGGAGTCTTAGTCATCTTGCCCATGAGGCATGGTTCGCAAGCATCAAATGATTCATAATCAAGTGATCCCAAAATTCCATCAGCATGGAGTTTCTTCATACGCTTTACACCAATATGACCTAAACGGCAGTGCCACAAATAAGTTGCACTATCATTAACTTTGCATCTTTTGGTTTCAATATTACGAATATGTGTATCACTACGATCGAGATCCAATGAACCATTTTCATTGGATGTGTAACCATATAAGGTTTTATTCATGTAAACAGAACAACAATTTATTCTCTTACTTAAATGAATAACCGTATTGCAATAAACACGATCAAATCATATTCATGCTCAACGCAAACACCAAATAACATTTATTTAGGTTCAACACTAATCCCGAAAGTATAGGGAGTGTGCGATGATGATCATATCAATCTTGAAACTACTTTCAACACACATCGTCACTTCTCCCTTAACTAGTTTCGCTTATTCGCAACTCCGTTTGAGTTACTACTCTTAGCAACCGAACCAGTACCAAATACCAAGGGTTGCTATAAACACTAGTAAAGTACACATCAATAACATGTATATCAAATATACCTTTGTTCACTTTGCCATCCTGCTTATCCACCAAATATTCGGGCATTTCCGCTTCCAAGGACCATTTCCTTTGCGATTAAGCACTCGGTTTCAGGCTTTGGAGCTTCTTCGCGGGAGTGACAACTTGCTTGTTTTTCCACTTGAAGTTGTCTTTCTTTCCCTTTGCCCTTTTCTTGAAACTAGTGGTCTTGTCAATCATCAACACTTGATGCTCTTTCTTGATTTCTACATTCGTCGATTTCAACATCACGAAGAACTCGGGAATCATTTTCATCATCCCTTGCATACTATAGTTCATCACGAAGTTCTACTAACTTGCTGATGGTGACTAGAGAATTCATCAATCACTATCTTATCGGAAGATTAACTCCCACTTGATTCAAGCGATTGTAGTACCCGCACAATCATGCACATGCTCACTAGTTGAGCGATTCTCCTCCATCTTTTAGCTATAGAACTTGTTGAAGACTTCATATCTCTCAACTCGGTATTTGCTTGAAATATTAACTTCAACTCTGGAACATCTCATATGGTCCATGACGTTCAAAACGTCTTTGAAGTCCCGATTCTAAGCTGTTAAGCATGGTGCACTTAAACTATCAAGTAGTCATCATATTGAGCTAGCCAAACGTTCATAACGCTTTGCATCCGCTCTGCAATAGGTCTGTCACTTAGCGGTGCATTAAGGACATAATTCTTACGTGCAGCAATGAGGATAAACCTCCGATCACGGATCGAATCCGCATCATTGCTACTAACATTTTTCAACACAATTTTCTCTAGGAACATATCAAAAAACAAACATATTAAAGCAACAACGCGAGCTATTGATCTACAACATAATTTGCAAAATACTACCAGGACTAAGTTCATGATAAATTTAAGTTCAATTAATCATATTACTTAAGAACTCCCACTTAGACAGACATCTCTCTAGTCATCTAAGTGATCACGCGATCCAAATCAACTAAACCATAACCGATCATCACGTGAGATGGAGTAGTTTTCAATGGTGAATATCTTATGTTGATCATATCTACTATATGATTCACGCTCGACCTTTCGGTCTCCGTGTTCCGAGGCCATATCTGCATATGCTAGGCTCGTCAAGTATAACCTGAGTATTCTGCGTGTGCAAAACTGGCTTGCACCCGTTGTAGATGGACGTGAGAGCTTATCACACCCGATCATCACGTGGTGTCCAGGCACGACGAACTTTGGCAACGGTGCATACTCGGGGAGAACACTACTTGATAATTTTTAGTGAGAGATCATCTTAAAATGCTACCGTCAATCAAAGCAAGATAAGATGCATAAAATATAAACATCACATGCAATCAATATAAGTGATATGATATGGCCATCATCTTCTTGTGCTTGTGATCTCCATCTCCGAAGCACCATCATGATCACCATCGTCACCGGCGCGATACCTTGATCTCCATCGTAGCATCGTTGTCGTTTACGCCATCTATTGCTTCTACGACTATCGCTACCGCTTAGTGATAAAGTAAAGCAATTTACAGGGCATTTGCATTTCATACAATAAAGCGACAACCATATGGCTCCTGCCAGTTGCCGATAACTTAGGTTACAAAACATGATCATCTCATACAATAAAATATAGCATCACGTCTTGGCCATATCACATCACAACATGCCCTGCAAAAACAAGTTAGACGTCCTCTACTTTGTTGTTGCAAATTTTACGTGGCTGCTACGGGCTGAAGCAAGAACCAATCTCACCTACGCATCAAAACCACAATGATAGTTTGTCAAATAGACTCCGTTTTAACCTTCACAAGGACAGGGCATAGCCACACTCGGTTCAACTAAAGTGAGAGAGACAGACACCCGCCAGTCACCTTTAAGCACGAGTGCTCGTAACGGTGAAACCAGTCTCGCGTAAGCGTACGCGTAATGTCGGTCCGGGCCGCTTCATCTCACAATACCGCTGAACCAAAGTATGACATGCTTTGGTAGGCGATGACTTATATCGTCCACAACTCACTTGTGTTCTACTCGTGCATATAACATCAACGCATAAAACCTAGGCTCGGATGCCACTGTTGGGGAACGTAGTAATTTCAAAAAATTTCCTACGCACACGCAAGATCATGGTGATGCATAGCAACGAGAGGGGAGAGTGTTGTCTACATACCCTTGTAGACCGAAGCGGAAGCTATCACAACGTAGAGGAAGTAGTCGTACGTTCTCCTCGCGATCCAACCGATCCCAGCGCCGTTACTCCGGCGCCTCCGAGTTCTTGACACACGTACAGCTCGGTGACGCTCCTCGGGCTCCGGTCCAGCAAAGCTCCGGGGAGAGAGTTCCGTCAGCACGACGGCGTGGTGATGATCTTGATGTTCTACCGACGCAGGGCTTCGCCTAAGCTCCGCTACGATATGACCGAGGTGGAATATGGTGGAGGGGGGCACCGCACACGGCTAAGGAACGATCTCAAGGATCAACTTGTGTGTCTATGGGGTGCCCCTGCCCCGTATATAAAGGAGGGAGGGAGGAGGAGGCCGGCCTAGGGAGGAGGCGCGCCATAGGGGAGTCCTACTCCCACCGGAGTAGGATTCCCCTTTCCTAGTCCAACTAGGATCCTTCCATGTATTAGGAGTAGGAGACTAGGAAGGGAAGAGAGAAGGAAGGAAGGAGGGGCGCGCCCTCCCTTAGCCCAATTCGGACTAGGGCAAGGGGGCGCGGCCTGCCTAGGGCAGCCCTCTCTCTTTCCCGTATGGCCCATAAGGCCCAATACTTCTCCCGGCGAATTCCGTAACTCTCCGGTACTCCGATAAATACCCGAATGACTCGGAACCTTTCCGAACTCCGAATATAGTCGTCCAATATATCGATCTTTATGTCTCGACCATTTCGAGACTCCTCGTCATGTCCCCAATCTCATCCGGGACTCCGAACTCCTTCGGTACATCAAAACTCATAAACTCATAATATAACTGTCATTGAAACCTTAAGCGTGCGGACCCTACGGTTCGAGAACAATGTAGACATGACCGAGACACGTCTCCGGTCAATAACCAATAGCGGGACCTGGATGCCCATATTGGTTCCTACATATTCTACGAAGATCTTTATCGGTCGATCCGCATAACAACATACGTTGTTCCTTTGTCATCGGTATGTTACTTACCCGAGATTCGATCGTCGGTATCCAATACCTAGTTCAATCTCGTTACCGGCAAGTCTCTTTACTCGTTCCGTAATACATCATCTCGCAACTAACTCATTAGTTACAATGCTTGCAAGGCTTAAGTGATGTGCATTACCGAGAGGGCCCAGAGATACCTCTCGACATTGAGTGACAAATCCTAATCTCGAAATCGCCAACCCAACATCGCCTTTGGAGACACCTGTAGTACTCCTTTATAATCACCCGATTCGTTGTGACGTTTGGTAGTACCAAAGTGTTCCTCCGCAAACGGAGTTGCATGATCTCATAGTTATAGGAACATGTATAAGTCATGAAGGAAGCAATAGCAACATACTAAACGATCGTGTGCTAAGCTAACGGAATGGGTCATGTCAATCAGATCATTCAACTAATGATGTGACCTTGTTAATCAAATAACAACTCCTTGTTCATGGTTAGGAAACATAACCATCTTTGATTAACAAGCTAGTCAAGTAGAGGCATACCAGTGACACTCTGTTTGTCTATATATTCACACATGTATTATGTTTCCGGTTAATACAATTCTAGCATGAATAATAAACATTTACCATGATATGAGGAAATATATAATAACTTTATTATTGCCTCTAGGGCATATTTCCACCAATGACATTACATCACATAGCCAATAGTTGGTTGTACTATTAACCATGCTTTAAAGGGTTCAACTCAAAAATCTATTCAATCAAGGTAGTAGGTGTAACGCCCCGAACACATCCGCCTGTTATTGGCCGCTACTCATGGCGGGATGTAGACAAGTCCCACATCTCAATACAAGTGTTCCGTGCGCACTCACTCATGCGCATATGTGACAAACTTTCCGGTCGGTCACCCATCCTAAAACTGTTCTAAGCTGAGCTCACTTAATTTTAGAGTTTTTTCGAATGAGCTTCCGGAAAAGGAATTCTTTATTGATATGAGTAGTATATCATCCTTATTAGTTTAGGCTCTCACATACACGCTACTCAAAAGAACCGACGTCCTTGTCGGCCCACATGAGTGTTCCGTCTTGGCACATATGTTTGTGCGTCCAGTCCGGCACATGTGCCATGCCATGTGCCACGATGGGCCACAAACGCCATCCACAAAACAACCACGCACCTGCCCAGACTGGCCCCACAGGTCATTACTAGTTTTCCGTGCTCAATTTTTCTTCACTCGTGCACACCTAGGACCAACTTCCCAACCGGTCTCCCATCTTGAAATTGCTTCAAACTGAGCATGCTTAATTTTGTAGTTCTTTCTGAATAGGCTCCTAAAAAATGATATTCCTTATTGGTATGAGTAGTCTATCACCCCTATTAATCCAGACTCACAGATGGCGAGTGGTCAAGAAAATTTCGTAGTTAGCAAACTACCCAATTACCTTGCTTGTTTTTGAAATGCACATGGGTGAAGCCGATTAATTAACATTGGTGTCTTTTGATTTAATCATTGCACGCAGCGATTCAATGGGCCTTTGAATCTGAATAGATGATGAAGAGAAGTACTAACAAACAAAGTGAAAATCAAATTAATTAAGGTAGACCCTTTATAAACCAAAAGCGAGAGAGTAGTGTGCTTTACCTGCACATGGTAGCATATATGGTTACGATAGATGTATTAATCATGCGTGACACTCCTAGATGTATTGATCATACTACGTGCTAGAATTGCAATCAGCATATTAATACCCATCAGCCAATGCGCCTGATGCGGTCGTATCATCGGGGCGTATGATACCGACAAGGGCCAATCAGCGGGAGTGGACCGGTATCTTGGACTTCTCTGTCGGCGGAGCTACAAAATCTTGTGCTGCGTCAATGCAGACATGGGTGCGCGGCGGCGTGTCAAGCAAGTGGCAGCGCATGCACACAGTAACCACTACTCATCACTCCTTCCACAACTGCTCCCAGACTGTAAATGAGCCACGATAGATCCCAGATTTGCACTGCTGCCAGACCTTCGGAGCAACAGAGATAAACCAACTTTTCAACACTTATTAAGATCACTAAATTTGCTCCACCATCCTGCACACCAGGCCTGATCAAATACTTTAACTCGCTTGCAGATCGATTCGTCGTCTGCAAATGACCTGGTGCCGCATTTTTTAACACATTTTTTAGTCACCTCCTCGATGGCCCTCCACTGCAAAATCCAACTGTAAATCCAGCATTGATGGCGTCTGGTTTTTAATTGTTCCGCGTCCGTTTTTTATTACTGGCCGTATGGGACCCACCCTGTCAGTCCTCGGTGACCACTCTGCTTGCCTTTCACACGGACGGAGTATAAACCCCTCTCTGTTACTACGCCGCGCCGCGCCACGGCTTCCTCTGCACGCCATTACCGAAGCGCCCCCTCCCTCGCCAAGTGTCCCCCTCCTCCGGCCAATGTGACTTGCTGTCGAAGCTGCGGTAGGGGAAGGAGTGATGGTGGTCAGGTGCGTGCACGCCGATGCGGGTGGCTTCCGGCTCTGGCCGGTCTTCTCGGCCGCCACCATGCGGAGGAAGCTTCTTGAGGTGCTGACGTGCGGCGGCGGCGGCGGTTCTTGCCGCGGCCGGACGTCCTTCCGGTCGCCCCAGCCGCGCGCGCAGTCGCAGCCGAGGCCGCGGTCCGACCGCCTTGCGGAGCTGCTCAGGGCGGAGCCGTCCGAGTGCGGCGACGACGAGGGCGAGGCTGACGCGGTCGCCAGGAAGTCGGCGGCGCTGGAGGAGCTCAAGGTCGTGGTCGCCGCCCTTCAGGATGGAGAGGGAGACGTTGCCGGCGGCGTCTCGTGGCGTGTCGAGGCGGCCACGGTCGTGCGGAGGAAGGCCAAGGACGACGCCATGGCCAGGGAGATGCTCGCAATGCTCGGCGCCATCCCGCCGCTCGTCGCCATGCTCGACCAGGGTGGAGGCGGCGAGGAGCTCCTGGCCGCCGCGCTGTACGCGCTCCTCAACATGGGGATCGGCAATGACACGTGAGTTTTCTGTTCCGCCACGCTCCTCTGTTTCTTGTTGATCAGATCTGGGTGCTCGGCTTCTGATTGTGCGGGAGGTGTTTGGTCTGATTCGCAGGAACAAGGCCGCGATCGTCCAGGCCGGCGCCGTGCACAAGATGCTCCGCATTGCCGAGGGCGCGTCCGGCGCTCTGACGGGGGCGCTCGTCGCCAACTTCCTCTGCCTCAGCGCGCTCGACGCGAACAAGCCCATCATCGGCGCCTCCGGGGCCGCGCCCTTCCTCGTGCGCGCGTTCGAGGCCGCGGTCACCGAGCAGGTCCGGCATGACGCCCTGCGCGCGCTCCTCAACCTCTCCATCGCGTCGGCCAACGCGCCGCACCTGCTGGCCGCGGGGCTCGCGCCGTCGCTCATCGCCGCCATCGGAGACATGTCGGCGTCGGACCGCGCCCTCGCCGCGCTCTGCAACGTCGTGGCCGCCTGCCCCGAGGGCCGCCGCGCCGTTAGCCGCGCCCCGGACGCGGTGCCGGTCCTGGTGGACGTGCTCAACTGGTCCGACGACGCCGGGTGCCAGGAGAAGGCCGCGTACGTGCTGATGGTGCTGGCGCACCGGAGCTACGGCGACCGCGCGGCCATGGCCGAGGCCGGCGCCACGTCGGCGCTGCTGGAGCTGACGCTGGTGGGCACGGCGCTGGCGCAGAAGCGCGCGTCGAGGATCCTGGAGATCCTGCGCGCCGACAAGGGCAAGCAGGTGGCCGACGCGTCCGGCGTCGTGGCCACGGTGTCGGCGCCGCAGGAGCGCGGCGGCGGCGGAGGGCGGCGCCAGGAGGAGGAGGAGGAGGCGGAGGGGGAGGCCTGCTGCATGAGCAACGAGAAGCGCGCCGTGCGGCAGCTGGTGCAGCAGAGTCTGCAGAGCAACATGCGGCGAATCGTGCGGCGCGCGCGGCTCCCGCAGGACCTGGCGCCGTCGGACGGCAGCCTCAAGGCGCTCACCTCCTCCTCCACCTCCAAAAGCCTGCCGTTCTAAGCCCCACCGCAGGTAAAAAAAAACACAAGTTCATCCACATTCCTTGCTTCAGTGCCACACAATGGCAGTAACAAATACAGTTCATCGCACTAGTTGTTCTCGTCAGTTGATCACCCCACTGTCATGTCAACGGCTAACTAAACAAGGAATGTAATCACGGGGATTTCCATCCTTGCTTCTAATCACACTGTCACAGATGACAGAACCTACCAAGACCAAATTTTGTTTCTGTATTAATCTGAAAGTGGCCGTACTCTTGACAAGTTGAGAGGTAGTAGTAGTATGGCCGGTTTTAATAAAGAAACCGAGTGTCATCCATTTCCCAGTTGGGAATAGGAAAACCAGGGTGGAACTGGAAGCAGGGTCAATCCTATCCCTCCCTCTCCGCTTTGGTCGGTGTCGTGCTCCGCCTCGAGGGACGCCATGGCCATCGTTGCTTTCCGGCAAAGTAAGCGCGCGCCCTCCAACAGTGTTGGGCCAAGCGCGGCCATCGTGCCCTGGTCCAAAAGTCCTCCCAGCTGGTCAGGACATCATAACTCTCGCATTTGGACTACTTCTACTCCACCACTAATCTAGCAGTAGGAGAGACTACACTGCATCTACTACTGCCACTCGCAAAAAAGAAGAAGAAAAAAAAATCATCCACTGCCCATCTTCTGTACTAGTACTGTATTGCTGCATTGGATTACATTTTTAGCAGATTAAAAGAAACCGATCGATCACTGAACCTGTTCTTGTATCAGGTGATATTAAGGAGGAGAGGCGACTTTGTTGCATGACAATGTGCAATGGCAGTGCAAGCGTTGGAGACCGGGAATCTCATCTCTTGGTGCCTGTGGATGGAGTGATGGTGGAGAGGACGGGCTATGCTTGTTTATGCTCTGCCATGACGGAGCCCACGTGCTCGGATGCATCGGCAGACGGGCGCCGAGATGTTCTTTCTCCTCTCCTCCTAATCGCTTTTGCTTTCTTCTTTAACCGCTCTTCTTCCCAGCTTTTGTATATGTGATAGTTCAAGTTAATTTACTATTAGTCGTATACTACACCTAGTGCCTGGTACTAGTAGTGGTCAGCGTCAGCCATGGCTTGCTCTTTAATCTTTACCCGTGTGTGCACATGACATGATCTTTTCTTGGAGTGGGGGGAGGGGAGCGTTTTAGAGGTGGTGGTAGAAAAGAGAGGATGTGGTAGAGGGTGATTGATACAGTACTACTCCCTCCGTCCCGGAGGGAGTACTATCTTAATGTTGGACCATTCATCATTCGGTCTTTGCCAGCCTGAAAAACTCCCACGCTCCATGTGTTTCAGCTTTTGTTCCATGTTCATTCAGCACAACTGCTTTGCTTCCAGATTGACATTGGTCTCAATCTAACCACTACCACCACAAAGACACGAAGATGGTCCAGATTGTTGAGGTGGTTACTGTCACATGGGGCAATCCTGGTACAAATCAATTTACAAAGTACTGTACACGTAGATTCAGAAACAGGCATCGTATCTCGTCCAGGTACTGTATTGGCATTTATTTGTGAGGAGAATTGGTGTGTATATACGGACATTGCCAGTAGAGTGCTACTCGTAGGAGTATTTGCAAACAGTTTATATGTTAGGTTGGCCTTCGTTGTACCGGCCGAGTTAAGCGTGTGGTTATCCAGCAGACTCCGCAGTTTCATTGGCTTAAGGGCCAGCATGTGGCACGCGGTTTTGATTAAGATTTAAGGGCTTGATTGATCAAAGGAGTGGGTGCTCGGATTACGTCAAGCTTGATTAAGGGTGAGCTAAGATGATCAAGAAGATGCCGCAGCCGCAACAGACAAATTAATACAGTATATGGTGCCCAGCTGTGCAACTTGTCCTCACATGGACTCCTCTCTCATGCAAATGAAAACAATTAACACCTGCTAATTTTATTTTATAAACATACTATATATACTTACAAAAAAACTAACTTAAATGAGACACACTGTTGCTTCTCTGGTTACTGGACATCATTGTAATAAAAAATGAAAAAGAGAAGTGCATATTTCACTCTCAACTCTTGCCCTTTGCCCTAGTCTAATTTACAACCCTCGACTCCAATAACGCCTGGCGAACCATCCTAAGGTTGGATGGTTAAGAAACAATGGTATACCCCGCCCATAAGAGTTCTAAGTCGTAGACTTGACGTTGGTGCTTGCATTTTTCTGGATTTATTCCAGGCCTTTTGGCGATGGGCGTTCAGTGGAAGAAGATGTTCCAGTCGAGTATAACTTCGTCAATCTCAAGATGATGTGCCGACTTAGTCTCTCAGAGGTGCTCATAGAGAAAGGATGTGCGCGCATTCATAGAGGTGAGTGCACGCGCGGGTATGTGAACGACTTCAATCGCACAGTGTTAAAAGAAATAAAAAAGCACCAATAATGTCACATTACAACACCAAACTCTTAAAACCGGCCAGGATTCAACCTTCCACTCCCTTTTCACCATCCGGTCAGCAAAAAATTAAAATTTTCTAAGGAAAAATAATTTTAAAAAGTAAAATAATATATTTTAAAAATATAATAGTTCTGTAAAAAAGGGGAAAAGTAAAATTTCGGGGGAAAATGTTTGGGGATGTTGTCTATTTTTTTTAAATTCTGGAAAATCTGAAAATAAAAAAATGGATCTGCTCCTAGAGTTTTTTGCAAAAAAAAGTTCAAAATTCTCGAACATAAAATAAAAAAATACATTTTTTTCCAAATGCTTACTATTCTTTTCTTGATTTTACAGAATTTGTTCAATCAACACCCTTAGTATTGTTTTTTTATTTTATACTTTTTTTGAAAAATATTTACATATTAGAAATATTTTTTTTCCAGGATATTTTATTTTATCGTTTTCTTTTGGAAATTTTGATTTGTTTTGCTGACATGGCTTGCTAACAATACTAAGGGTGCTGGTTGGGGGTTGTAATGTAGACAATATTGGAGTTGGGGGATGTAAATTAGACCAGGGCAAAAGTTGAGGGTTGAATATGCACTTCTCTCAAAATGAAACATGTAGATTCCTAAAAATAATGAAACAAGTAGAGAGTAGATTTTCGTAAACAAGACCTCAACATATGGCAAAGGGATTGTCACATACACAATTTCTGGAATATTGGCCCTATGCAAACCCAATGTTTCTTGTCTCGCGAACAATAGCTTGCAATGCTCTCTTGCATGTTCCTTGCTTGTTTTCGTGGCGGCCTCTCATGGGTTTACATTGTCGCCACAAAATTGTATCCTCTTCTAAATTAAGATTAGATTGACCTTCTTGAAAAAAACCTCCACCTATTCTTATCTGTTGAAGACTCTGTGCTCCTTCAAGAGCTCACTTCAATGGGTTCCTTTAATCGGCAGTGTGCAAGGTTACAAACTTTTGCTGATAAATGATGGGAATGCTTAAGCTTATTTAAGGAAGGAATTGTGAAATCCAGTGGTTCTACACGTGATCCTTGTATACCAGTTCCGTTGCCCACATGTAGGAGTATCCTCTTCCGCGGTGCTCTGCTCATTGCTCAAGAGGGGAGTTTCCTCTTCTGACTGAACTACATGTGCATGGTCTCTTCTAATATCATATAGCTAAATACTCACAATTTTGCATAACTATATTTCACACACACAAATTACAGAAGAGTACATAACTCCATTGTTGCACTCTCCTGCCTGTCCCACAATCTCTATAATTGTTGTCTTGGCTTGTATTTCCACTCACACTGTTTATCCAGGCCTTCAGTTTAACATATTTGGAGCATTTTAGTGCATGCTTAACTTTTGCGATGAAATAATCTCACTTAAAGGTTACATAATAATAGATAAAACACATATATGTAGCTTACGAGACAAAGTATATGCATGAAGAGTTTGATACATTGGATATGGTGCTAAAGGGCTGGGGTGTGTATCGATTCAGAATACTAAAAAGGTTTTCTCTGCAGAACATGTCAATCCTATGGCTATCATTACTATGAGTTGTGGGCAACTAGATGAGGCTCAAATTTCTCAAGGGCTTCATGCTATGTTCAGTTGCAGTTGGGAATCGAGAGCCAAGATACATGGAAATAACCCTATCCTTCTAAGGTTTCCTAATAAAGCAAAGTTGGTTGAACTAAAAACCTTGAAGAGAACAAATATGTCTAGGGTTCCTGAGACACTATGACATTATCTTGGTGCTTGTGAGGTGGGATCAACTTTAGGGCCAATACTGGAGATTGACATGGAAAATATAAATGCAAAAGAGGCCATTAGATTAAAAGCTGGGGCGAGAGATATGCACAGGATTCTAGTGGGCACTCAGATAACAATCAAGGACCTTTTGTTTTATGACATTGGGTTTGTTGTCTTATCTATTTGCTGGACATGGATGGAAGCGAAGGAGAAAATTTCATTCTATTGACGTGGCAACCCTGGATGGACTGAAAAATACGAGCGTATGGCTAAGAAGGGTAACTTGACTCAACATACTTCTGGAGTTGTGAGTTTAGGAAGTATGTCATTAAGAAAATATGAAGATGTGGTCAAGTGAGAAGCTCAGGAGAGTATGAGGACATGAGCGAATCATTGTAAAAATGAACAAGGTACCTCTGACAATAAAAACATAATTCATAATTTGGTCCTTATACTACAACGTTTGAGGAGACTGTTGCTAGGCAAGCTGCAGATCTGGCTCCAGAAGATAGAAAACAAAAAAAGATATAGGAGAGGTGGAACTGGAAGAACTGTTTGTCAGATGAGGAAAACAGTGATGATAACATTCACGAAAACAACTAGGATAATATTAGGGTTGTTTTTTCCAACAAGAGAATTAAAAACAACATATCACCAACATTTATGTGGGAGACATGTTTGTATTGTTAAAAGTCTAGGGGAATTTAGTAGGGAAAAATGGTTTGACCTGGTTTAAAATGATACACTTTTTTGGAACATGAGAGGCCTTTGTGGGGATGTTAAAAAGATATATATTGAGAAAATTAATGATGGATAGTGGATTTCCTCGGATTATAGGAGACCTTGCGACAGAAATTTAGTAGGATTGATCTGTAGAATATTTGTACACGCAAAAAGTTTCATTGGCACCCTACACCTTCTATGTTGGGAAACATAGTAGAAAACAAAAAAAATCGAACCTACGCACAACCAGGATCAATATGAAGATGCATAACGGGTTGTGATCATGATCGTTACTATCACCGAGTTGCAGCGGAAGAAGTTCGTGTCAGTGTAGATCACACTTGGAGTCCCTCGAACCATCGATGAATGATCTCGCGACCGCCCACGAATAGTCTCTCCAACTAAAGACCAAAAGTATGGCCTCTCTACTTGGTTGCAAGCGTGCAACCTTCATGGTTTGGCAGCGCTTCGTCGTCCAGAGCTAATCATCGCCGGCAAATTAGAAGGGGGTGATTAGAACCACACTGGGCTTCTAATTATGAGGATTAGAGGAACTAGACCAAGCTCTAAGTAGTCAACTAGGACCAACTAGAACTAGGGCTAGATGAACTAGAGGAGGCTCCGAAACTTGTATGTTCAAAAGAGAAAATACACTAGTGTATATATAAGATAGAGGGGAAAGGGAGGGCTGCCACCAAGGGGAAAGTTTCCCCCTGGTGGGCCGGCCAGGGGGGTGAGGAGTTTGAATCTCCCTCCTCCCCAATTCGGCCTCCTTCCTTAGAGGAAGGGGGCACTTTCCCACTTGGGACTTTTTGTTGGGGAACGTTGCAGAAAATTAAAATTTTTTCTACGGTTTCACCAAGATCCATCTATGAGTTCATCTAAGCAACGAGTCATGGGAGAGAGATTGCATCTACATACCACTTGTAGATCGCGTGCGGAAGCGTTCAAGAGAACGGTGATGATGGAGTCGTGCTCGCCGTGATTCAAATCACCGATGACCAAGTGCCGAACGAACAGCACCTCCGCGTTCAACACACGTACGGTCAGCGTGACGTCTCCTCCGTCTTGATCCAGCAAGGGGGAAGGAGAGGTTGATGATGATCCAGCAGCACGACGGCGTGGTGGTGGATGCAGCAGAACTCCGGCAGGGCTTCGCCAAGCAACTGTGGGAGGAGGAAGAGGTGTAGCAGGGGGAGGGAGGCACCAATACACAAGGTGCGGCTGCCCTCCCCTTGCCCTCCTTTATATAGGCCCCCGGGGGGGCTGGCCCTGGGAGATGCAATCTCCCAAGGGGGGCGGCGGCCAGGGGGGTGGAGTACCCCCCCAAGGCAAGTGGTGTGCCTCCCCCCTAGGGTTTTCAACCCTAGGCGCAGGGGAGGCCCAAGGGGGGGCGCACCAGCCCACTAGGGGCTGGTTCTCCTCCCATCTCAGTCCACGGGGCCCTCCGGGATAGGTGGCCCCACCCGGTGGACCCCCGGGACCCTTCCGGTGGTCCCGGTACAATACCGGGTGACCCCGAAACTTTCCTGATGGCCGAAACAACACTTCCTATATATAATTCTTTACCTCCGGACCATTCCGAAACTCCTCATGACGTCCGGGATCTCATCCGGGACTCCGAACAACATTCGGTTTGCTGCATACTCATATTCATACAACCCTAGCGTCACCGAACCTTAAGTGTGTAGACCCTACGGGTTCGGGAGACGCGTAGACATGACCGAGACGGCTCTCGGGCAGTAACCAACAGCGGGATCTGGATACCCATGTTGGCTCCCACATGCTCCTCGATGATCTCATCGGATGAACCATGATGTCGAGGATTCAAACAACCCCGTATACAAATCCCTTCGTCAATCGGTACGTTACTTGCCCGAGACTCGATCGTCGGTATCCCAATACCTCGTTCAGTCTCGTTACCGGCAAGTCACTTTACTTGTAACGTAATGCATGATCCCGTGACCAAACACTTGGTCACTTTGAGCTCATAATGATGATGCATTACCGAGTGGGCCCAGAGATACCTCTCCGTCATACGGAGTGACAAATCCCAATCTCGATCCGTGTCAACCCAACAGACACTTTCGGAGATACCTGTAGTGCACCTTTATAGTCACCCAATTACGTTGTGACGTTTGGTACACCCAAAGCACTCCTACGGTATCCGGGAGTTACACGATCTCATGGTCTAAGGAAAGGATACTTGACATTTGGAAAAGCTCTAGCAAACGAACTACACGATCTTGTGCTATGCTTAGGATTGGGTCTTGTCCATCACATTATTCTCCTAATGATGTGATCCCGTTATCAACGACATCCAATGTCCATAGCCAGGAAACCATGGCTATCTGTTGATCACTGAGCTAGTCAACTAGAGGCTTACTAGGGACATATTATGGTCTATGTATTCACACGTGTATTACGATCTCCGGATAATACAGTTATAGCATGAATAAAGACAATTATCATGAATAAGGAAATATAATAATAACCTTTTATTATTGCCTCTAGGGCATATTTCCAACAGTCTCCCACTTGCACTAGAGTCAATAATCTAGTTACATTGTGATGAATCGAACATCCATAGAGTTCTGGTGTTGATCATGTTTTGCTCGCGAGAGAGGTTTAGTCAACGGATCTGCGACATTCAGATCCGTATGTACTTTGCAAATATCTATGTCTCCATCTTGAACATTTTCACGGATGGAGTTGAAACGACGCTTGATGTGCTCGGTCTTCTTGTGAAACCAGGCTCCTTGGCAAGGGCAATAGCTCCAGTGTTGTCACGAAGAGTTTGATCGCCCCGACGCATTGGGTATGACTCCTAGGTCGGTGATGAACTACTTCACCCAAATTGCATCATGTGCTGCCTCCGAGGCTGCCATGTACTCCGCTTCACATGTAGATCCCGCCACGACGCTCTGCTTGCAGCTGCACCAGCTTACTACTCCACCATTCAACATATACACGTATCCGGTTTGTGACTTAGAGTCATCCAGATCGTGTCGAAGCTTAGCGTCGGCGTAACCCTTTACGACGAGCTCTTCGTCACTCCATAAACGAAAACATGTCCTTTGTCCTTTTCGTACTTCAGATATTCTTGACCGCTGTCCGGTGTTCATTGCGGGATTTCTTTGGTACCTTCCTACCAAACTTACGACAAGGTTTACATCAGGTTTGGTACACAAAGATGGCATACATAATAGATCCTATGGCTGAAGCATAGGGGATGACACTCATCTCTTCTTTATCTTTTGCCGTGGTCGGGCATTGAGCCGAGCTCAATCTCACACCTTGCAACACAGGCAAGAACCCTTTCTTGGACTGATCCATTTTGAACTTTTTCAAAATCTTATCAAGGTATGTGCTTTGTGAAAGACCTATGAGGCGTCTCGATCTATCCCTATAGATCTTGATGCCTAATATGTAAGCAGCTTCTCCAAGGTCCTCCATTGAAAAACACTTATTCAAGTAGGCCTTAATGCTATCCAAAAGTTCTATGTCATTTCCCATCAAGAGTATGTCATCCACATAAAATATGAGAAATGCTACAGAGCTCCCACTCACTTTCTTGTAAACGCAGGCTTATCCATAAGTCTGCATAAACCCAAACGCTTTGATCATCTCATCAAAGCGAATGTTCCAACTCCGAGATGCTTGCACCAGCCCATAAATGGATCGCTAGAGCTTGCATACTTTGTTAGCATTATTAGGATCGACAAAACCTTCCAGCTGCATCATATACAGTTCTTCCTTAAGATGCCCGTTAAGGAATGCCGTTTTGACGTCCATCTGCCATATCTCATTATCATAGTATGCGGCAATTGCTAACATGATTCGGACGGAATTCAGCTTCGCTACGGGAGAGAATGTCTCATCGTAGTCAACCCCTTGAACTTGTCGATAACCCTTAGCGACAAGTCGAGCTTTATAGATGGTAACATTACCATCCGCGTCCGTCTTCTTCTTAAAGATCCATTTGTTTTCTATCGCTCGCCGATCATCGGGCAAGTCTGTAAAAGTCCATACTTTGTTTTCATACATGGATTCTATCTCGGATTTCATGGCTTCAAGCCATTTGTTGGAATCTGGGCCCGCCATTGCTTCTTCATAGTTCGAAGGTTCACCGTTGTCTAACAACATGATTTCCGGGACAGGGTTGCCGTACCACTCAGTGCGGAACGTGCCCTTGTGGACCTCACGAGTTCAAGAGCAACTTGATCCGAAGTACCTTGATCATCATCATTATTTTCCTCTCCGCCGGTGTAGGCATCACAGAACATTTTCTGAGCTGCACTACTTTCCTGTTCAAGAGGCAGTACTTCATCGAGTTCTACTTTCCTCCCACTTACTTCTTTCGAGAGAAACTCCTTTTCCAGAAAGGATCCGTTCTTGGCAACAAAGATCTTGCCCTCGGATCTTAAGTAGAAGGTATACCCAATGGTTTCTTTAGGGTATCCTATGAAGACGCATTTTTCCGACTTGGGTTCGAGCTTTTCAGGTTGAAGTTTCTTGACATAAGCATCGCATCCCCAAAATTTTAGAAACGACAGCTTAGGTTTCTTCCCAAACCATAATTCATACGGTGTCGTCTCAACGGATTTAGACGGTGCCCTATTTAAAGTGAATGTAGCTGTCTCTAGAGCGTATCCCCAAAATGTTAGCGGTAAATCGGTAAGAGACATCATAGACCGCACCATATCCAATAGAGTGCGATTACGACGTTCGGACACACCGTTACGCTGAGGTGTTCCAGGCGGCGTGAGTTGTGAAATGATTCCACATTTCCTTAAGTGTGTACCAAATTCATGACTTAAATATTCTCCTCCACGATCTGATCGTAGGAACTTTATCTTTCGGTCACGTTGATTCTCTACCTCATTCTGAAATTCCTTGAACTTTTCAAAGGTCTCAGACTTGTGTTTCATTAAGTAGACATATCCATATCTACTCAAGTCATCAGTGAGAGTGAGAACATAACGATATCCTCCGCGAGCCTCAACGCTCATTGGACCGCACACATCGGTATGTATGATTTCCAATAAGTTGGTTGCTCGCTCCATTGTTCCGGAGAACGGAGTCTTGGTCATTTTGCCCATGAGGCATGGTTCGCATGTGTCAAATGATTCATAATCAAGAGACTCTAAAAGTCCATCAGCATGGAGCTTCTTCATGCGCTTGACACCAATGTGACCAAGCCGGTAGTGCCACAAGTATGTGGGACTATCGTTATCAACTTTACATCTTTTGGTATTCACACTATGAATATGTGTAATATTACGCTCGAGATTCATTAAGAATAAACCATTGACCATCGGGGCATGACCATAAAACATATCTCTCATATAAATAGAACAACCATTATTCTCGGATTTAAATGAGTAGCCATCTCGTATTAAACGAGATCCAAATACAATGTTCATGCTCAAACTTGGCACTAAATAACAATTATTAAGGTTTAAAACTAATCCTGTAGGTAAATGTAGAGGTAGCGTGCCGACGGCGATCACATCGACCTTGGAACCATTCCCGACGCGCATCGTCACCTCGTCCTTCGCCAGTCTCCGCTTATTCCGCAGCTCCTGCTATGAGTTACAAATATGAGCAACGGCACGGTATCAAATACCGGGAGTTACTACGAGTCTCGGTAAGGTACACATCAATTACATGTATATCAAATATACCTTTGGTGTTGCCGGCCTTCTTGTCCGCTAAGTATTTGGGGCAGTTCCGCTTCCAGTGACCCTTCCCTTTGCAATAAAAACACTCAGTCTCAGGCTTGGGTCCATTGCTTGACTTCTTCCTGGCAACTGGCTTACCAGGCTCGACAACTTCCTTGCCGTCCTTCTTGAAGTTCTTCTTACCCTTGCCCTTCTTGAACTTGGTGGTTTTATTGACCATCAACACTTGATGTTCTTTCCTGATTTCTACCTCTGCTGACTTCAGCATTGAAAATACTTCAGGAATAGTTTTCACCATCCCCTGCATATTGTAGTTCATCACAAAGCTCTTGTAGCTTGGTGGGAGCGACTGAAGGATTCTGTCAATGACCGCCTCGTCCGGGAGGTTAATGTCCAGCTGGGACAGGCGGTTGTGCAACCCAGACATTTTGAGTATGTGCTCACCGATGAACTATTTTCCTCCATCTTACAACTATAGAACTTGTCGGAGACTTCATATCTCGACCGGGCATGAGCTTGGAAAACTAGTTTCAGCTCCTCGAACATCTCATATGCTCCGTGTTGCTCAAAACGCTTTTGGAGCCCGGTTCTAAGTGTAAAGCATGACGACCGAATGAGGGAGTAATCATCGGCGAGACCGCCAAGCGTTCATAATGTCTTGGTTCTCGGGGCGGGTGCATCACCTAGCGGTCCTTCTAGGACATATTGTTTCTGGCAGCTATGAGGATGATCCTCGGGTTCGGACCCATCCGTATAGTTGTTGCCATCATCTTTCAGCTTGGTTTTCTAGGAGCGCGTTGAAGTTCATGTTGACATGAGCGGCGGCCATTTGATCTACAAGACATATTTGCAAAGGTTTTAGACTAAGTTCATGATAAATAAGTTCATCTAATCAAATTATTATAATGAACTCCCACTCAGATTAGACATCCCTCTAGTCATCTAAGTGTTACACGATCCGAGTCGACTAGGCCGTGTCCGATCATCACGTGAGACGGACTAGTCATCATCGGTGAACATCTCCTTGTTGATCGTATCTTTCATACGACTCGTGTTCGACCTTTCGGTCTCTGTGTTTCGAGGCCATGTCTGTACATGCTAGGCTCGTCAAGTTAACCCTAAGTGTTTTTGCATGTGTAAAACTGTCTTACACCCGTTGTATGTGAACGTAAGAATCTATCACACCCGATCATCACGTGGTGCTTCGAAACGACGAACTTTAGCAACGGCGCAAAGTTAGGGGAGAACACTTTCTTGAAATTGTTATAAGGGATCATCTTATTTACTACCGTCGTTCTAAGTAAACAAGATGCATAAACATAATAAACATCGCATGCAATTATATAGTAGTGACATGATATGGCCAATATCATATAGCTCCATTGATCTCCATCTTCGGGGCTCCATGATCATCTTCGGGGCTCCATGATCGGCATGACACCATGATCTCCATCATCATGATCTCCATCATCGTGTCTTCATGAAGTTGTCACGCCAAAGACTACTTCTACTTCTATGGCTAACGCGTTTAGCAATAAAGTAAAGTAATTTACATGGCATTCTTCAATGACACGCAGGTCATACAAAAATAAAGACAACTCCTATGGCTCCTGCCGGTTGTCATACTCATCGACATGCAAGTCGTGATTCCTATTACAAGAACATGATCTCATACATCACAATATATCATTCGTCATTCATTACAACTTTTGGCCTCTAAAGACACTTGCTGCAAAAACAAGTTAGACATCCTCTAATTGTTGCTGCAAGTTTTTTACGTGGCTTCTATAGGTGATCTAGCAAGAACGTTTTCTTACCTACGTTAAAGCCACAACGTGATTTGTCAACTTCTATTTACCCTTCATAAGGACCCTTTTCGTCGAATCCGCTCCAACTAAAGTGGGAGAGACAGACACCCGCTAGCCACCTTATGCAACTAGTGCATGTCAGTCGGTGGAACCGGTCTCACGTAAGCGTACGTGTAAGGTTGGTCCAGGCCGCTTCATCCCACAATACTGCTGGAGCAAAATAAGACTAGTAGCGGCAAGAAAGTTGACAACATCTACGCCAACAACAAATTGTGTTCTACTCGTGCAATAGAGAACTACGCATAGACCTAGCTCATGATGCCACTGTTGGGGAATGTTGCAGAAAATTAAAAAATTTCCTACGGTTTCACCAAGTTCCATATATGAGTTCATCTAAGCAATGAGTCATGGGAGAGAGATTGCATCTACATAACACTTGTAGATCGCGTGCGGAAGCGTTCAAGAGAACGGTGATGATGGAGTCATACTCGCCATGATTCAAATCACCGATGACCAAGTGCTGAACGGACAGCACCTCCGCGTTCAACACACGTACGGTCAGCGTGACGTCTCCTCCGTCTTGATCCAGCAAGGGGGAAGGAGAGGTTGATGATGATCCAGCAGCACGACGGCGTGGTGGTGGATGCAGCAGAACTCCGGCAGGGCTTCGCCAAGCAACTGTGGGAGGAGGAAGAGGTGTAGCAGGGGGAGGGAGGCGCCAATACACAGGGTGCGGCTGCCCACCCCTTGCCCTACTTTATATAGGCTCCCAGGGGGGGGGGGCGCCGGCCCTGGGAGATGCAATCTCCCAAGGGGGGCGGCGGCCAGGGGGGTGGAGTACCCCCCAAGGCAAGTGGTGTGCCTCCCCCCTAGGGTTTTCAACCCTAGGCGCAGGGGAGGCCCAAGGGGGGGGGGGGGGCGCACCAGCCCACAAGGGCTGGTTCCCCTCCCATCTCAGCCCACGGGGCCCTCCGGGATAGGTGGCCCCACCCGGTGGACCCCGGGACCCTTCCGGTGGTCCCGGTACAATACCGGGTGACCCCGAAACTTTCCCGATGACCGAAACAGCACTTCCTACATATAATTCTTTACCTCCGGACCATTCCGAAACTCCTCGTGATGTCCGGGATCTCATCCGGGACTCCGAACAACATTCGGTTTGCTGCATACTCATATTCATACAACCCTAGCGTCACCGAACCTTAAGTGTGTAGACCCTACGGGTTCGGGAGACACGTAGACATGACCGAGACGGCTCTTGGGCAATAACCAATAGCGGGATCTGGATACCCATGTTGGCTCCCACATGCTCCTTGATGATCTCATCGGATGAACCACGATGTCGAGGATTCAAACAACCCCATATACAATTCCCTTTGTCAATCGGTACGTTACTTGCCCGAGACTCGATCGTCGGCTCGTTAAGTCTCGTTACTGGCAAGTCGCTTTACTTGTACCGTAATGCATGATCCCGTGACCAAACACTTGGTCACTTTGAGCTCATAATGATGATGCATTACCGAGTGGGCCCAGAGATACCTCTCCGTCATACGGAGTGACAAATCCCAATCTCGATCCGTGTCAACCCAACAGACACTTTCGGAGATACCGTAGTGCACCTTTATAGTCACCCGATTCGTTGTGACGTTTGGTACACCCAAAGCACTCCTACGGTATCCGGAGTTACACGATCTCATGGTCTAAGGAAAGGATACTTGACATTTGGAAAAGCTCTAGCAAACGAACTACACGATCTTGTGCTATGCTTAGGATTGGGTCTTGTCCATCACATTATTCTCCTAATGATGTGATCCCGTTATCAACGACATCCAATGTCCATAGCCAGGAAACCATGACTATCTGTTGATCACCGAGCTAGTCAACTAGAGGCTTACTAGGGACATATTATGGTCTATGTATTCACACGTGTATTACGATTTCCAGATAATACAGTTATAGCATGAATAAAGACAATTATCATGAATAAGGAAATATAGTAATAACCTTTTATTATTGCCTCTAGGGCATATTTCCAACACTTTTTGGCCCAAGGTGCCTTCCACCTCTTAGCCTTTTAAGGCCCATTGATATTAAATAAAATAAAATTATTCTAAATACTTTGAGAACATTCTATATATAATTTGACATCACCGGAAACATTTTCCACCTATGACCTATATATTACTTATCGGTAATAGCTGGTATTACGTGATATTCCCCGAATCCCTTCCGGTGACCCCGAAATGCTTTCGGATCCTCTCGGAACTATTCTGAATATTAATGAAACAATTCCACAAATATATTCTCATTACGACCATCCTACTTACACTCATCAGATCTTGATTTCCTTAAGCTTGTGACCCCATAGGTTTGGTAACTCATAGACATGAACAAAACCGTTCGTTTAATGACCGACAACCCAACCGTGGACGTCCATATTGATCCCTATGAGCATGAGAATGATATTTGAGTGAACCTTTGGTTATCATGTGATATTCCCTTTGCTTCACGACACTTCACAAAACCCGAGATGCATCAGTATCCTCCTGAGTCATCACCATGCTCACTATACCCAAATCCTTGTTACCGGTTTTGTTCATCTTTCTCGTTATTGTGTTCCGACATTCCTGTGACACGGTCACCTATGTCTAGCCAAACGACGACAGATTCTGTCATACCGAGAGGGCCCTAAGAACATCTCTTCATCGTCGGAGGAGTAATTCCCATTCCCGAGCTATCCAGCCACCTGTCAAGTTTTCCAATGAACCTGTAAGTTGTCGTTATGATCACCGTGTTAAAGGTGACGTTTGAGAAACCCCAAAGACCACCGTACGACAAGAAGTGACCACGATACTCTCACGGTCTAAGGAGCAAGATCACGTGTTAACACTCTGTGTTATTACAATTGAATGCAGACAATATTAATTCAATTCACAACAAACAAGTTTGGGTTGATTCAGTATGACCGTTCTTCCAACATCGTAATCTCAATGTTGTTTTAGGACTATCGTTACACTTAACGATATCCTAAGATCCAAAAAACATGATCACCAATA
Source organism: Aegilops speltoides (assembly GCA_021437245.1). Taxonomy (NCBI): domain Eukaryota; kingdom Viridiplantae; phylum Streptophyta; class Magnoliopsida; order Poales; family Poaceae; genus Aegilops; species Aegilops speltoides. Next base: position 316,415,419 of record CM038145.1, on the reverse strand, counting down.
ACAATTGACCTAATCTTAGATGGGAGACCAGGAACCTTCTATTTAACCGTTTATCGTTCCACACGTGCATATGAGTTTTTCACTGAATCACATATTATAGGATCATAGCAGTTATAGCATGAAATATAAACACTTAATTTTGTGTATGGAAATATAATAATACAATATTAGTGCCTCTAGGGAATATGTCCAATAGTCTCCGACTTGCACTAGAGTCAATAATCTAGTTAACACTTTTTCACTTTTACACCAATGACAATCTGGTGTTAGTTCATGCTTTGCTTGTGGTATTGACTTCATCCTATCGAATCTGTGTGTATCATTTGCATTTCAATGCATCTATCATGCTTTCACATAAATTCATAATTTGTGTGAAACTGGCTTTCTATGTATTGAATCACTGGTAGGACTTATGATTCCTTAAACCGAGCTATGGAACCACTATTAAGAACAGTGTTCCATTTGCACAATCATCTGGAAATCATACCAAGCTCATAAATGAACCTTTGATTCATCACCCTCTATTGTTACTTATAAATTGAAAATGTACTCATCCTTCTATTGTAGAATTCACCATGGTTATCTTTTGGACTAATTCCAACTTATTGTGCCACCATAAATTGAAATCGAAAATCGCTTGGAGCATCATTGAAGTTTTTATCGAAGTACTACTTACAACGAGCATGTATTGATGTAACTCATTACAACAATATCTTCATCTTCTCCCTATGCGAGATACATGTCATTGGTATTTAACAACATTTTACTGTTGTCCTATGATCAACAATTTGATTATTCTTGTAACTTTACTCACACCTTACTTGGAATTCTGAATATATCTCGTTGTTTACATACCATTGAATATAATTAATACAAGGGTGATTGAAATCATGTATTTTTCTCATCAGTATTTCAGAATACCTACTCTTTCTTAAAACTCTTTCCATGTGACTTTGTCAAGAAACACTTCTTGGCGTTTTTCTTACTAAACTGCTTTAGTATTATGTCAATATGTATTTTGGCTAAGCCCTGATTACACACTACTATCTCCATAGATTATAATGCCTAATACAAGGATTATATCGCCTAAGTACTTTACTGAAAAACTACTTCTAATAAAGTCTTAATATGTGTAAAAAATGTATATAATTTCCAATCAACAATGTGTCATGCACACACAATGTTTAGAAATATTATCATGCTCCCACTTACTTTCTTGTAAATACAAGCATCTTTGCTTCTATCGATTGGATGATATTATTCGATCAATTCATCAAAACAAAGATTCCTACTCCACTATGCTTGGTTCAGATAATTACATTATCTCTTGAAGTTTGCACTGTTGGAGATATGCCCTAGAGGCAATCATGTATGATGATATTTCCTATGTGTTTATGAATAAAGATAGTCCTTGGACATTATCAATGATGTGTATCAGCAAGTACGTGACTTGTTTGTGGGACTATGCATTGTATGATGACTGTCCTAAAAGGTCCCTAGTCGAAAGGGTTGTGTGGACGCGCAGCTGACTAGACTCGCATATGACACGGTCGATGGCTTCGTCTCACTAGCGATGGAGCATTGTATGCTAACCATATAATATGGACTTGGAAAGGTCTGGCCGGATTCGACGTAGTCGGTTTCGAGTCGAGATAAGGTCTGAGTCGGACAGACCCAACTATGAGACGCAGCGATATGTCATCTGTGAGTCTCTAGTACAACATACATTCTATGTCCTAAGACTGGTGACGCATGTACTGGGATGGTGACAGACTTGCTTTGGCCGACCAAACGCTACTCCGTGATCGGGTAGTTACAAAGGTAGGTTTGGGTTTGTCGATCCCATCTTTGCGAGACATGGTCGAGCAAGATGGGATTTGCCCCTCCGATCAGGAGAGATATACTCTGGGCCCCTCGTGTGATCCGATCAGGATAAGCATGGCCATGCGATAGGGATTATGAGATAATCCGGTTTTGTGGTCGGTATCACTGGAATGTGAAAGAGGTTGGGCTACCACAAAGATGACAGACTCGCCTTGAGCCCGACAACATATATCATGTGGAAAAGAGAACAGAAGTATGATGTACACGTTCGCCTAACCAGCTTCATGGTCTGCTTGGTGTTTGGCATGCCTTGCTAGAGGCTGCTACCAACCGTGCAGTTCGGAGGTAATCCGAACTGCGACCAAGCCGACTTGAACCTAAGGGGTCGCACGCTTAAGGGAAGAACCCACGAGGTCGGTTCATAGGACACTAGTCGGATGTGATCCGAACTGGACTAGGAACGTGACCAAGTAGACTTTGGGCTTTAGGGTCTGTGCGAGGCCCAAGTGTTGAGCCTGCGACGGATGCCTATATAAAGTGGAGGTGCGGCACACTCATGCGGTTGATCGCTTCGACGCTGCGACTAGGGTTTGCATGTGTTGCGAATAGCCACCTCCACTCGCTGCCGACTGTGTGATCGGACCTAGCAGTCCGCCGCACGGTGTTCCTCCTGCACGTGCGGATACCCATAGAGGCGGTGCACTTGCGCCGCTCCGGTGAACTTGTACGTGGGATCGAACGACCGGCTGTTCGAGGGAAATCGGACGAGGAGGAGACGATCCACGCAGACGCGCTGCCCCAACTCTTCTTCCGCTGCACGACACTGCGCATCTAGTGGTAACGAACTGTGATCCATCTCCCGTAGCATGTTCTTGGTTGTTCTGCGCGTAGGAAAATTTTAATTTGCAGTCGACGCACCCTACCGTAGATCCCAACATGCACAGTAACTAACATCCTCTCGATCGACAGAATTACCTTGGACTGTATCAAATGTACAACCTTGGTTCCATTTCCATCTCATGGGAATCAGTCTGACATCCATCTATTATATCTCATAACTAAAATATTTAGTAACTACTACGAGCTGACTTTAGGTACTTTTATGATGAGACAATCTCATCATAATGAACTTCTTGATTTTGCATAAACTATTTGCAACAATTCAAGTATTATAAAACATTTTTATCTTTGTCAACCTATAGATCCATCACTACACTTTAGACTCTAAGTCTTTCAGAGGGTCCATCAAATTTTAAACTTGAATGATGTGTATGGATACTATCTCGGATTATTTTGGTGTATAGTCAATTCCAGAGTCAGGGCCCATGAATGCTTCTATGTGTATTATAGGTTCATTGTTTGTTTCAACAATATTTCGTCTCAATACCGTGAAGGCCTGCACGAATTTTAAAAACCTAGATGGTTCAACTGCAAGTTCGACTGAAGTCTCTATATCTCATGTAGAGTCTTCCGTATCAGTCGTGGTAGGAAACTCTAGAATCACTTCTAGCGTTTCTATTTTTGACCCGATCACGAAGATTCTGCAATCCTGTCGAGTTGCACTGTCATCCCACTCACTCTTTTGGCGAAAAGATTGTCTTCAAATTTTCGCACTCTCCGGCAAAACACTTTTGCCTTGCCGTAGTGATAGAGAAATACCCAACCATCTGGGATAACCTACAAAGTAGCACTTATTTTAATAAATTTGATGGCGCTCTTTTAGTGTAAAAGTCATGGTCTCTAAAGCATCACATTAAAAGTATATTGGCGAAACAATACCTGGTATTACCCGATAATCACTGGAACCCTTCCGGAGACCCCGAAACGCTTCTGATCCTTTTGGAACTATTCTGAATATTAATGAAACAACTACACAAATGTATTCTCATTCTCTCATCCTACTAACACTCAGCAGATCATGAGTTCCTTAAGCTTGTGACCCCATAGTTTTGGTAAGTCCTAGACATGAATGAAACCGTTCGTTCAATGACCGACAGCGGAACCGTGGACGTCCATACAGATCCCTATGAGCATGCGAATGATATTGGAGTGAACCTTTGGTTATAATATGATATTACCTTTGCTTCGCGATACTTCACAAAACCCGGGCTGCATCGGTATCCTCTTGAGCCATCACCATACTCACTATCGGTGTTAAAAATGGCAGACCTCGGGGTAGGGGATCCCAAGCTGTGGATCTGGGATCGATGGGGAAGAAGGGACGATGAACACGGTGTTTACCCAGGTTTGGGCCCTCTCGAAGAGGTAATACCCTATGTCTTGCTTGATTATATTGGATGTGTATGTGATTACAGAAGGGATCTACCTCGAGATCATCATGAGTTAAACCCTAAGGTGATGAGGTGATATGGGAAGCTCGCCCCCTAAAGACTACAACCACTGGTTTATATAGACACCGATAGGGTTAGGGTTTCCGGAGATAGATTACAATAAGGAATAAAGAGATCCTACCTATCCTTGACTTGGAGGGCACACCACGGCTTCATAGGTCTCCCATCACTATACGACTTCACCAGTCCGGCACATACTCAATGGGCCGACTCCCCGAGGACCCCTTAGTCCATGACTCCCTCGGTAGCCCCCTAACTAACCTCCAACATCGGGGATTGTGTCTAGCATCCGCACACCAGATAGTCTTCGACTTGCGAGGTGAGTTCTTCAATGTACTATGCACACCTTCGGGGTCATGTGGTGTTCGGAATCTGAAACGTCCATTTTACTTAGACCTGAAGGAAAAAAAATAGGCGTTCAAGTGTGAATAGTTTTTTTGATTGACAACTTTATCCCCTTTAACGGAGGGCTGCAATCGGTCATAACTCTGTGCAGCAGCCTGTTCTTGATGCACGGCTCGAGGCCGACCCCTTATTGGCACGTCTCGTCAAGGTGGAGATCGTGCTTTGTTTTTTTGAGGATATGATCAATGATCCTGACTCCCCGCTCACACATAACGCTACGAGATTATCGGGAAGTGGAGAAGCCCACGGCGTGAAAAGGGGGACTTGTGGTCCTTTCGTGGCTTATAAAGAGGGGATAGCTACGACCTGCGTCCCACGCCTTCTCCCACTTTCTGCCGTCACTTACGCAATCCTTTAGAGCTCCAGCGTCCCTTCTCTCTTCTCCATAGCGCATCCCACCTCATCCCCTCCAGCCATGGACGGATCCGGTGCCAAAGGGAAGTGGGATGCCTCTACCGTCACTGACAGCAACATCCTGAAACTGAAGCGGGCCGGCTGTTTGTTGGCCAACATCGCACCCAACCCCTGAACAGGGCCAGATCATCCCTACCCCCAGGTTGGACGAAAGGGTTGTATTCCTCCCCCATTTCCTTAGGGGGCTTGGGTTTCCACTACACCCCTTTGTGAGGGTGTTGATGTTCTTCTATGGGCTAGATTTCCATGATCTAGACCCCTACTCCCCCCCACATTTCGACCTTCATTGTCGTCTGTGAGGCGCTCCTCCGAGTCCGGCCTCACTTCAGCCTAAGGCTGAAGGTGTTCAATGTCAAGCCCAAGGTGGTGGGCGGTGACCATGCGAACCGTGGCGGGGCCATGATCAGCAAGCTGACGCTAGTCCAGTGGCCGGAGGGCAAGTTTATTTTGACATTGTCAAGGTGTGGCAAAAGGAATGGTTCTACATCTCCGAGCCAAGGAATGCCACCTGGGGAGCGGCTCCCGCATTTAGGTCCAGACATTCCACTAGACTGGCCTCGTGGACCACCAAGATTCAGGACTGGGGGTCCGTTGCCCATGTGAAGGCGCTGCAGAAGCATGTCATTGGTGTGATTGCGAAGCTGGTCGACATGGTCCAGATCATGCTCAACCGCCAACTCCTCCCTTGCCAGGAGAGGGCCATGCCAATGTGGGAGTACAAGCCCGAGGATTCGGCCACCGTGCAACACCTCTTTGGCATGACCCTCGATAAAATATGGGGCCTGTTATTCAAGCCTCAAGAGGAGTGGCCGACCGAGGGGAAGACATCGGCCTTGACACCGTGAACCATCCGAGGGAGGTGAGCACATTCATATTTAACATGTGTTCGGATATTTACACTATGTACGATTCAGTCTGAACCTCTATGCGGATTTTGCAGGGCTGGGTCACCAAGGCCAAGAAGATCAGCAGCCCAGCGCCCCTGCCCGAAGAGCCCCGATCCGAGCAGCTAGATAAGTTGTTGGTCGTGGTGCCTTACAAGGCGCATGACAATAAGAGCAAGAAGAATGAGGTACCGGTCTAGAGACGTTGCAGCCCCATCCGCACATGATGGGAACGAGGATGAGGACGAGGAGGAAAGCGCCTCCTCGCATTCCAGGAAGAGGGCGGTGTCTGAGGACGTCAAAGAGGTTCAACCCCCATAGGTCCTGAAGAGGCGGTGCCGGCCCAAGCTGGTCCTGCCTGACAGCTCGGACGAGGAGTCTGAAGCATCTGAAGAGGTTCGGAAGAAGGAACCCAGGGTCAAGCCCCCGGCTGGCAGGTATGGAGCTCGTATTTTTAGCTACCTTGTTTTTAGTAATTCATTCTGGTTGGAGGCTAACTCTGCAGAATTGCAGCCCTCCGCGCGACCGCCCCACTGTGTAGATCTCGGAGGGGACGTCTCCGCCCGCCAAACTGGCGGACAGCGGATCCGCGTCATGCTCCGTGCCTCCTCTGATCCCCAAAGAGATCGGGGAGGTGTTGTACCGAAGGACCCCTCCTCTTCCGAACACGGAGGAGAAGGTCGACACCATCATGGCTAAGGTTGACACCTCGGTCGCTGAAGACCAGGAGGGCGCGTCCCTCCTGGCCGGTGCAAGAAGGGAGTCCGGACCATCCGGACCCTATCAGCCATCCGCTCCCAAGCCCCCGAGGCCCTCAACGGCACGTGTTCCTCCTTCCAGTGAGGAAGGGGTCGGGGAACCAACGCCAGCACCAAACACCTCCAAGCGGGCGGCAACTGGCTAGCTGAACGTGCTGGAGGAGTTGGTGGACAACTCCGTCATTGTTGATGGGCACCGCACTCTCATGAGTGCAGTCATGCAAGGCGTTCGGTCCGTCCAATCCGGACTAAACGACGCTGTCCAAGGCCTTCTGACAGGCTTTGAGGTAAGTTAAGTAATACTCTTTTCTCATATATTGGATCTAGTCCTCAGTTTAAGTATGCCATATCCATAGTAGCCCCCAAGACTCTGCAAGGTTTGCAAAGGAAACCCGCGGAGGATCCCGTTCTACAGGCCATTATTTGAAGTGGTACAAATTTTTTAATGTCACATGCATCTTCTCTGGTTGTGGCTTCTAATGTTGCAACACTGGAGGAGATGGATCGGAAGCTCAAGCATTCCGATGAAGAGCTTGATCTTGTCAACAAGCAGCTTGACGAGGAGCAAGGTAAGCCCTTTGATAAGATGTGTAATCGCTTAGTATCGGGTATTGACGATCTGGACTGCATGCTAATCTTTTAATTGTGATGATCCTGCAACTACCGCCGCCGAGGTTGAGGGCTTGAGAGAGGCCCTAAAGAAATACGAGGCAGAGGCGGCCACAAAGAAAACGGCCGCTGACAAGGCGGTGGCCGAGCTCGAGAAGGCCAAGCTCGCTGGTGAGCAGCATGAGGCTCGAGTAGCCTAGGTGCAAGTGGATCTCAAGGATGCCATCAAGAAGCTTGAGGCCCTTGAGAAGGAGGAGGGGGCGATCCCCCGAGCTGTCCAAGGCAGAGAAGGAGCTCCAGGAGGCGAGGATCAAAGTGCGAGGTGTCCGGGAAGAGCTCTGCCAAGTTGGGCAAATTGCCAATGGCAAAAAATAGTTACTGCAGAGTGTGTTCGGAGGCAACAAGTTCACTCTGCTGACACGTGTCTGACTCTCTGCAGGCGTCTTCGCCGAGCTTTCGAAGAGTGTGGCGGCTGCCGTGGAACATTATGCCGCTCATGAGGAGGACTCCGAGCAGCGGTTGTTCTGTTCATAGTTTCCGGCCTCCGAGCATCCTTCCCTCCTCAGCAACCAGATGAAGCAGCTGATGGAGCTGCATCGGATGTCCGAACTGGCGCTGAAGGATCTATGTGTCCAATTGTGGCCGGCTAAGTAGATTTCAGATAGCTACTTTGGCAGTGCAGAAGTTGCGGGATGCGCTGCGCCGCATTGATGCCATGAAGCGGTCAACATGCCTCGAGGGAGCTAGGTTGGCGTTTGCGAATACCATGGTACATTGGCCGAAGATTAATCCAATGGTCATGGCCACTAGTCCTCCGCCGAAGGGAAAAGAACACCATCGTCCGGAGCTGTACTTTACGTAGGTGATGAATGGCGTGCGGGCGATAGAGGGCCAACATTCTAAAGATGTAACCATTGAGTGACTATTAAGTTTTATCATATGGACCTTATGCTTTATAATGCAGCCTCTGGACTTTATTTTGTCATGGTTTAATTTTGATTCCTGTGCGGCCGTATCTTTATTCTGAAAGTTACCAGTCGTCGGCCTCATCCCCCAAGTGAATATCACAAGGGTTGTTTCGTCGCCGCATTGTTTCCCTTAGTCAATGTCTTAGTACCTGGAGGTGGTAGTGCGGGAGCGAGACTAGGCAATCAGACTATTCGGTTTTATTGCTTCCACTTAGCCATAGGAGCTTGATGGTGGGGACCAAGGACTAATCCCCCATGCTTTGTGATGTACTTGGGAGTCGAGGCCTTCCCCTTTCACTCACATAGTTAGTGCTAAGACGAACCCTTTGTGTGACACGGTGAAATAGCCAAGGATTTTTGGAGTGAAGACCTTGTCATCGGATCACTGACTAGTTCACGCTTACTATGACGGTTAGTTTTCGGCTTTCTCCTCCTGAGGTGGTTTACAGGGCTAGCAAGAAGCACAATCGCAGGGGTTCTCCCTTTACCCTCTTAGTCGAACATGCAGAACGTAAGGGGTAAATACAGGAGCCGGCCAACCCAACTATTGACCCAAGACATAGTTCGGAACTTGATGCATATAGTGCAATATCCGAGACGTCGAACACTCCGCGGAAGGTGATGTTGTACTTTGTATGTGGAGCTGATGAGGAGATCAAGCTCTTAGAGAGTGAATTATATCTTCATGCCGGGCTGTTCGAAGGGCGACGGGAGAATCGGAAAGGAAGGAGACAATCGCAAGATGCGCATACCCGAACACATAAAGGGTGTTTTTATTATTTCTCATAAGCCCAAGACGTCTAACCATACGATTCGAACTTCCATGTCATTATTTGTAAAGAAGGAAAAAGTTCTACAAAATAAAGGTTTACGCAAGGCCTTGATGTGTGAGTCAAAGCCTGCACTGTGCCCTGTTGTATGTCTGCGCCTTTGCTTCTGAGAGCTGGGGGTTGGGACCTTCAATGAAACCTTGAGGGGCAAGGATCCTACTGATGAAGCTTTATACTTGGGGGGCGGGGGGGGGGTCAGGAATTGCCCCCCTGGTTGTCCGAAGACAAGGTAACTCCGGAGTTCGGGTTAGCCAAACGCATACTTCTGATTTATTGATATATGCCTCACGGCTGCCCATGGTATTTTGAGTGTGAAATTATGCTGACAAGGCACGTGGAGCACGAAGAATGTGGGCGTGCCGTGGGTGCGCATCCCTATTTGCGGCAAACACATGTGGGTTTCCATGACGGGGAACGGGTTAGAACCCGTTTACTATTGTCGGTGGCCTTTACGGTGGGTCGGCATTTGGACATGTATGGGCCGGTTGGGTCTTCGACCGCTAGGGCCACAGTGTGTTCTTTGGTCCGAAGTGAGTGGTTTGTGTTGCCGTTGATAGCTATGATGCCTGAAGGACCGGGCATCTTCAACTGAAGGTACGGGTAATGCGGGACGACCTTGAATTTAGCGAATGTAGTTCGGCCGAGGAGGGCGTGATAGCAGCTGCGAAAAGGTGCAATGTCAAAGATCAAGTCCTGGCTTTGGAAATTGTTCGGAGAGCCGAACACTACTTCAAGTGTCACAGTGCCAGTGCAGTGGGCCTCTACTCCCGGAATGAACCCCTTGAAGGTGCTGTTACTGGGTTTGATCCTTGATGGGTCGATCCCCATCTTTCTCACTGTGTCCTCATATATTAGATAGAGGCTACTACCCCCGTCCATTAGGACTCTAGTGAGGTGGAATCCATCGATGATGGGGTCGAGCGCTAATTAAGGCTGCAAACCCTCCATGGCATATGCTGGCCGGGTGGCCCCTGCGATCAAAAGTGATCGGGCAGGCTGACCATGGGTTGAACTTTGGTGCTATGGGCTCGACGGCATACACGTTTCGCAGCGCTCGCCTCCTCTCCTTATTTGGTATGTTGGTCGCATAGATCATGGTCACCGTCTGAATCTCGAAGGGAAGGGTTTCTAGCTTCCACTATTTGGCCTGCGGGGCTCATCATCGTCCTTGCTTCATGGGCTTTTGACCGAGTCTTCGGCTATGAGCTAGCCGCCTGTTTGATCACCCAACAGTTACAGTTGGAGTGGTTGGCGGGCTTCTCCGGTGTGCTGTCAATCTGGCAGGGCCTGTCCAGAATTGTGTCTACTCTGGACGGGCCGTCGCTGTTACCCTTAGGGGCCTTCTTTCGTGGTCCGGACTTCAGATTTTGGAATGCGGTATTTACTGCCATATCCTCGCCCTCGCCATTGTTGTGGCAATGTTTACTCTTGCTGCGTCGCGGCTTTTTGTTTCCGCCTGGAACCTCAGAGGTACCGGGTGTGTTGGCGTTGGTGTTTTTGCGAGCGAGCCAACTGTCTTAGCCCGCGCAAAAGCTGGTCATGAGAGAAGTAAGGGCTGTCATAGTTCTTGGTTTGTCCTCACCGAGCTGCCTTATGAGCCATTCATCCTTGACATTGTGCTTGAAAGCCTCCAGGGCTTCGGCGTTTGGACAGTCGACAATCTGGTTCTTCTTGGTCAGGAATCGATTCCAAAATTGTCGGGCAGACTCTCCGGGCTGTTGTACAATGCGATTTAGGTCGTCAGCATCCGGAGGCTGGACATTGGTGCCCTAAGAGTTCACACGAAAGGTGTCCTCAAGCTCTTCCTAGCATCCTATATAGTCTTCGGGAAGGCTGTTCAACCAGTGTTGAGCTTGTCCTTTGAGCTTTAGTGGCAGATATTTAATGGCATGGAGGTCATCTCCTCGTGCCATGTGAATGTGGAGGAGGAAATCTTCTAACCATACGGCCTAATCTATGGTTCCGTTGTATGGTTTGATGTTTACAGGCTTGAAGCCTTCTAGGAATTGGTGTTGCATTAGCCTCTCTATGAAGCACATGGGGTGTGCGGCGCCCCGAACTCGGGCTACATCGCGTCGGAGGTCTTCGGCCATCCGAGCCCGCTACTATTCCCTGAATCTATTGTTTCGGTTCAGCCAATCGTAATATCCTTCCTGGTGGGTGGGCGGGTCTTCTCTCGGTCCGTAGGGTGACCTGGTATGGCCTCCTCGAGTGTCTAGGTCATGGAGGAGGTCGTATTCATAGGATGGCCGCACTTGATCCTTGCCGTGACGGCAAGTTGGGGCGACGGGGTGCTCGGCCTCGTCAGCTTCTCTGTCCCGCCCTCTAGGGGGGCGATTCGGCCGTTTGGCATGTGTGTGTGTGTGTCAGACGTATTGGCTCTATGAAAGCACATTTGCTCCCTGGGTGGTTTTGGTAATTAATGACAACATACTTTGTGGTTGGACTAATGCTTCTATCAAGTATGTTTCAGGAAAGTCAATCACTTTGGCATGGCAAAAGGACTGAAGAGGTGGACCCCTCAAAATGCTAAGGAAAGCATTGGCAAAAGCTCAAGACTCCATTTTTGGTTTAGTGATCCAAGATCACATTGAGTCCATAGGAAAGCCAATACTATTAAAGGGGATGAGGTTATGATAATGATCTGGTTGCTCAAAGTGCTTAGTGATCTATCTCCCAAACTATCGCAATCTTTCATTCCAACATACACTCATAAGTAATCTCGGTCTCACCGATTCCATAAACTCAGTCACACCAAGATGAACCACCTCACCATATAGCCAAACCCTAGAAATTTCGGATTTTCCGATTCCAAACTCGGTCTCACGAAACTAGTGTTGCCAAGCTTCAGAACATACGTCGTCAAATCGGTGTCACCGAGATGATAAAGTCGGTCCCACCGAGATTGGCAAACCCTAGTCTTTGGAAGAATCGGACTCACCGAGATTGTATTTTCGATCCCACGAAAATCCCAACGCTCACAAGATTTGAACTTTCGGTCTCACCGAGTTGTCAACTTCGGTCTAACCGAGATTGGTCAAATGTGTGTAATGGTTGGATTTTGTGTGGAGGCTATAAATACCCTCCACCTCCTCTTCATTCGTGGAGAGAGCCATCGAAAGAACTACCACTCCTACCTTACATTTACGAGAAGAAAACTACCTACCCTTGTGTTGAGATCAAGTTGCTCCACTCCCACCATATGAAACTTGATTTCTAGCCTTCCCAAGTTGCTTTCCACTCAATCCTTTCTTCCACCACAGCCAAATCGGTGAGGAGAGTTGAGTGTTGGGGAGATTATCATTTGAAGCACAAGAGCAAGGAGTTCATCATCACCAACACCATCTATTACCTTTTGGAGGGTGGTGCCTCCTAGATTGGTTAGGTGTCGCTTGGGAGCCTCCGTCAAGATGTGGAGTTGAACCAAGAAGTTTGTAAGGGCAAGGAGATCGCCTACTTCGTGAAGATCTACCCCAGTAAGGCTAGTCCTCCGTGGGCGTATGCCATGATGGCATAGACAAGGTTGCTTCTTCGTGGACCCTTCGTGGGTGGAGCCCTCCGTGGACTCTCGCAGCCGTTACCCTCCGTGGGTTGAAGTCTCCATCAACGTGGATTGACGATAGCACCACCTATCGGAACCACGAGAAAAATCTCCGTGTCTCAAAACTGCGTTTGATCTTCTCCACTTCTCTTTACTACTTGTGCAATTTACTTTCCGCTGCCCATACTCTAGAATTGCATGTGTAGTAAGCTGCTTGACTTGTGTGATATGCAAAATCTGCCAAAAACTTGTCTTTGTCAAAAGGCATAATTTTTATCTTGTCGAGTAGTCTAATCACCCCCCTCTAGACACTCTCACCTTCAACGATCCTACAATTGGTATCAGAGCTTTGGTCTCCATTGCTTTGGTTTGCACACCATTGGAGGAAGATGGACGTGTCTACGTTTGGGAGTGTTAGCCATAGAGTGCCTATTCTTGATGGAGTGTCCTATAACTCGTGGAGGATTGAAATGCTTGCTATCTTTAAGATGTACAAATATGTTGAAACCCCATATGTGCCTCCATTTGACCCCTTGCACCCTACCATGGATGAAGAGCTTGATTTGCTTCGTAACCTTAGAACTGTAAATCTTATCATTAGAGGTTTGCCCGATAACTTACTTGAGCTTGTCACAAACTTTGAGTGCGCCTATGCTATGTGGAAGTTCTTGGAAGAACTTTATCCGGACTACTCTTTGAGAGGTCTTGATGAAATTCTATACAAGACTATTGAATTTGATATGATGCGCCCCAATGATCCCAACTTTGATAAATGCTTCTTTGAGCTTCGTGATCTTATGAAAAAGAAGGGTGATCCCGGACTTATCAATGTTCTAATTAGAAATGCTCTTGTATTGCATTCCGATGATTATTGTCACATTGACAAAACTAATGCAAGTAGTTGTCAAATTGACCTAGGTGTTGATGATGAGCTATCTATGGGTCAATATGATGATGAGCATGAGCACGATGACGATTACTCCGATTCGGACACCGAGCTAGACAAGATCATGAAGAGTCTCAATCTTATGGCAAATCGAGAGACTACATATCCGGTGGAAAAGAGTGGATTCTTGATAGTGGATGCACCGATCACATGACCGGAGACGAAGACATGTTTGGAGAGCTTGCAAAGAACGATGGTCCACGCAAGTATGTGACTTTTGGAGATAACTCCAAGGGTAAGGTACTTGGCCTTGGTAAGGTGGCCATATCTCATGATAGCTCTATTCAAAATGTCATGCTTTTTGAATCACTTGGATACAATTTACTTTCCGTGTCTAGATTAGCTGACTTTGGATTCAATGTGCTATTCACCGAAGTAGATTGCCAAGTCTTTCGTCGTGACAATCATAACATGGTTTTTACCGGTATCCGTAGAGGTGATCTATACATTGTTGATTTCACTAAGAAAGCTCAACCTAGAACTTGCTTCATTGCTAAATCTGCTAAAGGTTGGTTATGACATAGAAGGCTTGGACATGTTGGTATGCGTAATCTAGATAAGCTAATCAAAGGTGATCACATTCTTGGTGTTAAAGATGTTTTCTTTGACAAAGATAGACTCTGTAGTGCTGTCAAGCAGAAAACAAGTAGGTGGAAGTCATCCGTGAAGAACATCATGACCACAAGGAGACCGCTTGAGCTTCTTCATATGGATCTCTTCGGTCCCAATGCTTACAAAAGCCTTGGTGGTAACTCCTTTGGTCTAGTTATAGTTGATGATCATTCCAGATTTACGTGGGTATTTTTCCTTGATGACAAATCGCAGGTTCAGAGAATCTTCAAAACCTTTGCGAAAGGCCCAAAATCAATTTGAGGTGAAGATCAAGAAAGTTCGGAGGACAATGGAGCGGAGTTCAAGAACGCCCATGTGGACTCTTTTCTCGATGAGGAAGGAATTCTACATGAGTTCTCGGCTACGTACACACCTCAGCAAAATGGAGTTGTTGAGAGGAAGAACCGAACGCTCATTGAGATGGCGAGAACGATGCTTGATGAATACAAGACACCGAAGCACTTTTGGGGGGAAGCGGTCGAGACAGCTTGTCATGCTATCAACAGGCTTTATCTTCATAAGCTCCTCGGCAAGACTTCATACGAGCTCCTCACCGGTAACAAACCCCAAGTGGGATACTTTCGTGTCTTTGGTTCAAAATGCTATATCCTTGATAAGCATCATCGGTCTAAATTTGCTCCTAAAACTCATGAAGGCTTTTTCTCGGTTATGGATCAAACTCCCACACCTACCGTGTCACAATAATTTCACCCAAAAGGTTGAAGAGACGGTAGATGTGAAGTTTGATGAATCTAATGGCTCGCAAGTAGAGCAAATGCCTATTGATGTAGGAGACAAGGACCCATCGGAAGCCATTCAAGATTTATCTATTGGAAAGATCCGTCCCATGGAAGTGAAGGAGAGTACCTCATCTACATATGTGGAGCCCCCTACCTCACGGCAAGATGAACCTCAAGGCAACATGGAGGCCTCCACAAGTGGAACTCACCAAGATGAGGAAGTGCAACAAGAAGATCCACCACAACATCCTTCTCCACCACCTCAAGACAACACCAACAACAATGAAGAAGAAGAAGAGGAAGATGAGGATGATGAGGAAGCTCAGCCACAACCACAACGAAAGCTATCCCGAGTTCGAGCAAGAGTCAAGAAGAATCATCCCGTGGAACAAATGATGAACGACATCGACTCCGGGAGAATTACTCGCTCTAAAACTCGCTTATCTAACTTTTGTGAGCATTACTCATTTATCTCTAGTCTTGAACCTATGAAGGTAGAAGAAGCACTTGAAGACCCGGATTGGGTGAACGCTATGCATGAAGAGCTACACAACTTCGAGAGGAACAACGTTTGGACATTGGTAGAGAAGCCCAATGATGATCAAAACGTCATTGGAACCAAACGGGTGTTTCGGAACAAGCAAGATGAGGATGGACAAGTCATCCGCAACAAGGCTCGTCTCGTAGCTCAAGGTTACACACAAGTCGAAGGTATGGACTATGGTGAGACCTATGCCCCCGTTGCTAGACTTGAGTCTATTCGCATTCTTCTTGCTTATGCCAACCACCATGATATTACTCTCTATCAAATGGACATTAAAAGTGCTTTCCTAAATGGTGAAATTGAGGAGGAAGTATTTGTGAAACAACCTCCCGGATTTGTGAATCCTAAAAAGCCTAATCATGTTTACAAGTTGCACAAAGCTCTTTATGGTCTTAAACAAGCTCCTAGAGCTTGGTACAAATGCTTGACTAGCTTTCTTCTTGAAAAAGGATTTGAGATTGGAAAAATAGGCTCAACGCTATTCACGAAAAGGGTTGATGGTGAACTATTTGTGTGCCAAATATATGTTGATGATATTATCTTTGGATCAACTAACCCTCATTTTAGCGAGAAGTTTGGAAAGCTCATGTCGGAGAAGTATGAGATGTCCATGATGAGTGAACTCAAATTCTTCCTTGGGTTGCAAATCAAGCAATCTAAGGAGGGTACCTTTGTCTCACAAACAAAGTACACCAAGGATCTCTTCAAGAAGTTCAACATGCAAGAAAGCAAAGGTATGAAAACCCCCATGCCTACAAGTGGACATAATGACTTGACAAAAGATGGAGAACCTGTTGATCAAAAGGTTTATCTATCCATGATTGGTTCTCTACTATATCTCTGTGCTTCTCGTCCTGACATAATGTTGAGTGTATGCATGTGTGCTCGATATCAAGCAGCCCCTAAAGAATGTCATCTTAAAGTTGTTAAAAGAATTGTGAGATATTTGATACACACACCTAACTTTGGCATTTGGTATCCTAAGAGGGCCTCTTTCGATCTTGTTGGCTATTCCGACTCGGACTATGCCGGAGACAGGTTGATAGAAAGTCAACTTCGGTGCGTGTCAATTCCTTGGTCGATCCCTTGTATCTTGGTCCTCCAAGAAACAAAATTCGGTATCATTATCTCTTCGCCAAGCGTAATATATTGCTGCTGGTTCATGTTGTGCTCGGTTGCTATGGATGACACAAACGCTTAAGGATTATGGGATACATGCGAGACATGTTCCTTTGCTTTGTGACAATGAGAGTGCGATTAAGATTGGACACAATCCCGTGCAACACTCTCGCACGAAACACATTGAAGTTCGTCACCACTTTATTCGTGATCACATTGCCAAGGGTGACATCGATCTTAAGCATGTTCGTACCGACAAACAGCTTGCTGATATCTTTACAAAACCACTTGATGAGAAAGTGTTTTGTCGCTTAAGGAGTGAGTTGAACATCATTGATGCTTCAAACTTGGAGTGAAAACTCCATTGATGCATGCAAGGCATGAGCCTACTTGACTAATCCTTGATATTTCTCTTATGATGATGATCATATGACTTGGACACATTTTCCCCCTTGTATTGCATCTAACTCCTTGCAGGTACTTGGATGATCTACATTCCACAAGATTACCACACACTCAAATCATGAGTAATCTTGTCATTGACCAAGTATCTAGCCCTTTGGGATGTTGAGTTCAAGGAACAAAATTCCACATATCCTTTTTGACACCTAATACATCTAGTATTTCACTCTTGTCATCTTGGATATTCTAGAGTATTTCCTTGCTTGCCTAACCCATGTAGGAAGATGAACTATACAATTGGAAATGGTGCTTCAACTTCACATTCTATGAGCATCTACTTCAAGTTCACCTACATGAGTACAAGCAACAACAAGCCCAAGGTATGTTCTTCACATCTTGAAGGAGCTTTGCTCAAAGACATGAGTACAAGCAGCTTCATAAGATGTGATCACATCAAATGCTTAATCGAAAAATGGCAACCCCATTTTGAGCTTAAACGATGAGTATGACCTATGATCAAATGTTCTCATTTGACTCCTAAGTCAATATACTCAAACATAGGTGACCTAGTCGCCGACCCCTATCTAGATGAAGTACATATGTTTTGGAGTTCTCTATTTTCTCTTATGTTCTCTCATTAAGTCTTCTTTTTAATCTAGCAATCTTTTTGTGATCTTTTTCATCTAGCAATCTTTTTCATTTCTATTCTTCTGTTTTTGTGAATATCCTTTTGGCTCTGATCAATTCCTTGAAAATCATTTACAAATTCTTTGCAAATATTTTGAAACATTCCTTGCAAAGTGAGCTGAATTATTTCTATATTTCCTTGGAATTAAACTCGGCGTCACCGACTTAACAATTTCGGTCTGACCGAAAAAGGATTTGCCCTAAGTCCCAGACTTTCGGATCCATCGATCCATCTCACTTCGGTGTCACCGATTTTCCTTCAGGATATCATCTTCTGCAGCTCTATTCAATGATTCTCTATGCATATTTCCTTTTACCCAGTTGTGATTCTTAAGGATCCCACTTCTTTCTTCCATTCTTTCCTGACCTTCCTAGTTTGCTGTCCTTTTCGGCACTAGATGTCAAAGGGGGAGAAGATTTAGGGGGAGATAAGGGGAGAAGAGACAATTTAGGGGGAGAAGAAGAGCAATCTTACCTTAAGGGGGAGAGAATCACATCAAAGCTTTGCCGTGTTTCACATTGAATATTACTTTTGGCATCATTCTTTTGATTTTGCTTTCTTCGCTCTCACAATTGATATCTTATGGAAAGTAAAATCTCTCAGAGTTCATTGACAAATCTTTTAGTTTCAGGAGACATGTTTGCTGATTCAAGCTTGTGCTCAATATGAGACACTCTTTATACATGTCATCCTGGCTTGGTACTCTTGATGTTCTTGCTGTTGGTTGAAGAAATACTCTTGTGTTATCTAACCTTGTTTTCCCAAGTCTATTTCCTCAGGTACAATGCCAAGGAACCTCAAGGTAAGTATATGCATCTTGCAGAATGTGCATGATGGTGACTTGCTTGTGAATACTTGTTTGCAAGAAATCACCATGCACATATGCGTTATCACTCACTTATCCTCATCTGCTCTGATGCATATAGCCAAGCTGCATGTAGCACATCTTGTTCTTCTCTCTTGTGTGCTTGTGGTAGTCCAAAACCATAATCTATGAAAATCTTGCACACTTGTAGGGGGAAACTGTGTACTACATGTTTGTCAAAGCTTTAGTGATAATTCTATCTTTATTTTAGTAAGCTTTGATGTCTTGTTTTGTGTGTTGCCATCAATTACCAAAAAGGGGGAGATTGAAAGCACATTTGCTCCCTGGGTGGTTTTGGTAATTAATGACAACATACTTTGTGGTTGGACTAATGCTTCTATCAAGTATGTTTCAGGAAATTCAATCACTTTGGCATGGCAAAAGGACTGAAGAGGTGGACCCCTCAAAATGCTAAGGAAAGCATTGGCAAAAGCTCAAGACTCCATTTTTGGTTTAGTGATCCAAGATCACATTGAGTCCATAGGAAAGCCAATACTATTAAAAGGGGATGAGGTTATGATAATGATCTGGTTGCTCAAAGTGCTTAGTGATCTATCTCCCAAACTATCAGCAATCTTTCATTCCAACATACACTCATAAGTAATCTCGGTCTCACCGATTCCATAAACTCAGTCACACCGAGATGAACCACCTCAGCCATATAGCCAAACCCTAGAAATTTCGGATTTTCCGATTCCAAACTCAGTCTCACCGAAACTAGTGTTGCCAAGCTTCTGTAACCTTATGTCATCAAATCGGTGTCACCGAGATGATAAAGTCGGTCCCACCGAGATTGGCAAACCCTAGTCTTTGGAAGAATCGGACTCACCGAGATTGTATTTTCGGTCCCACCAAAAATCCCAACGTTCACAAGATTTGAACTTTCGGTCTCACCGAGTTGTCAACTTCGGTCTGACCGAGATTGGTCAAATGTGTGTAACGGTTGGATTTTGTGTGGAGGCTATAAATACCCCTCCACCTCCTCTTCATTCGTGGAGAGAGCCATCAGAAAGAACTACCACTCCTACCTTACATTTCTGAGAAGAAAACTACCTACCCTTGTGTTGAGATCAAGTTGCTCCACTCCCACCATATGAAACTTGATTTCTAGCCTTCCCAAGTTGCTTTCCACTCAATCCTTTCTTCCACCACAGCCAAATCAGTGAGGAGAGTTGAGTGTTGGGGAGATTATCATTTGAAGCACAAGAGCAAGGAGTTCATCATCACCAACACCATCTATTACCTTTTGGAGGTGGTGCCTCCTAGATTGGTTAGGTGTCGCTTGGGAGCCTCCGTCAAGATGTGGAGTTGAACCAAGAAGTTTGTAAGGGCAAGGAGATCGCCTACTTGTGAAGATCTACCCCGAGTAAGGCTAGTCCTCCGTGGGCGTATGCCATGATGGCATAGACAAGGTTGCTTCTTCGTGGACCCTTCGTGGGTGGAGCCCTCCGTGGACTCTCGCAGCCGTTACCCTCCGTGGGTTGAAGTCTCCATCAACGTGGATTGACGATAGCACCACCTATCGGAACCACGAGAAAAATCTCCGTGTCTCCAAACTGCGTTTGATCTTCTCCACTTCTCTTTACTACTTGTGCAATTTACTTTCCGCTGCCCATACTCTAGAATTGCATGTGTAGTAAGCTGCTTGACTTGTGTGATATGCAAAATCTGCCAAAAACTTGTCTTTGTCAAAAGGCATAATTTTTATCTTGTCGAGTAGTCTAATCACCCCCCCTCTAGACACTCTCACCTTCAACGATCCTACACTCTACGGTCTCGTCATTAAACTGCGGTAGCAATCTTCGCTTGGGATAGCTTTTGATTGGCTGTTTTTGGTTGTACCCTTCTTTAGCGGCTAGGACTTTGGTCCATCGATACTTGAGGGTGACCTGTTTGGCCTTGATTCTGTGCTTTTGTTTTTTCAGGCTACAGGTGGTGGCTAGAAGCCTATGCTTGAGCCATTCCTGCTCCATAGGGTCTTCGGGGATGATGAAATCGTCATCCCCAAGACTAGCCTCTTCCTCAAAGAGTGGGAGTTAGTTGCTATCTTGGCTCGAAGCTGTTCGGAGGGCTAGGGCCGATCTGTAGATCAGATCAGAGGGGGACTTGATACGTCTCCAACATATCTATAATTTTTGATTGTTCCATGCTGTTATATTATCATACTTTGATGTTTTACAATCATTTTATATCATTTTTTGGTACTAACTTATTGACATGGTGCCTAGTGCCAATTGCTGTTTTCTGCTTGTTTTTTACATCGCAGGAAATTAATACCAAACAGAGTCCAAACGCAGCGAAACTTTTTGTGGAGTTTTTGGACCAGAAGAAACTAGATGGGCCCAAGAAGTACCAGAGGTGTGCCCCGAGGGGGGCACAACCCACCAGGGTGCACTAAGGGGCCCAGGCGCGCCCAGGTGGGCTATGCCCACCTCGGTGGCCTCCCGCACCGCCTCCTTTCCTCTATAAATACCCCAATATTCCAGAAACCCTAGGGGAGTCGACGAAAATCAGTTCCAGCCGCCGCAAGTTCCAGAACCACCAGATCCAATCTAAACACCATTACAGAGGTGTTCATTGATGACCCACAAGTATAGGGGGTCTATTGTAGTCCTTTCGATAAGTAAGAGTGTCGAACCCAACGAGGAGCAGAAGGAAATGACAAGCGGTTTTCAGTAAGGTATTCTCTGCATGCATTGAAATTATAGGTAACAGATAGTTTCGTGATAAGATAATTTGGAACGGGTAACAAGTAACAAAAGTAACTAAGGTGCAGCAAGGTGGCCCAATCCTTTTTGTAGAAAAGGACAAGCCTGGACAAACTCTTATATAAAGCAAAGCGCTCCCGAGGACACATGGGAGTTTCTGTCAAGCTAGTTTTCATCATGCTCATATGATTCGCGTTCGTTACTTTGATAATTTGATATGTGGTTGGACCGGTGCTTGGGTACTGCCCTTCCTTGGACAAGCATCCCACTTATGATTAACCCCTCGCAAGCATCCGTAACTATGAAAGAAGAATTAAGGTAAACCTAACCATAGCATGAAACATATGGATCCAAATCACCCCCTTACGAAGCAACGCATAAACTAGGGTTTAAGATTCTATCACTCTAGGAACCCGTCATCTAATTATTACTTCCCAGTGCCTTCCCCTAGGCCAAAACAATGGTGAAGTGTCATGTAGTCGACGTTCACATAACACCACTAGAGGAAAGACAACATATATCTCTCAAAATATCAAACGAATACCAAATTCACATGACTACTTATAAGAAGACTTCTCCCATGTCCTCAGGAAAAAATGTAACTACTCACAAATCATATTCATGTTCATAATCATAAGGGTATTAATATACATAAAGGATCTGAACATATGATCTTCCACCGAATAAACCAACTAGCATCAACTACAAGGAGTAATCAACACTACTAGCAACCCACATGTACCAATATGAGGTTTTGAGACAAAGATCATATACAAGAGATGAACTAGGGTTTGAGAGGAGATGGTGCTGGTGAAGATGTTGATGGAGATTGACCCCCCTCTCGATGAGAGTATTGATGGTGATGACGATGGCGATGATTTCCCCCTCTCGGAGGGATGTTTCCCTGGTAGAACAGCTCCGCCGGAGCCCTAGATTGGTTCTGCCAAGGTTCCGCCTCGAGACGGCGGCGCTTCATCCCGAAAGCTTCCTTGTGATATTTTTCAAGGCAAAAGACAACATATAGCAGAAGATGGGCATCGGGTGCCTGCCTGGTGGCCCACGAGGCAGGGGCGCGCCTAGGGGCGTAGGGCGCGCCCTGCACCCTCGTGGCTGCTGGGTGGCCCCCCTCTGGTGCTTTCCTCGCCTAATATTTTTAATATATTCCAAAATTGACTTTCGTGCAGTTTCAGGACTTTTGGAGTTGTGCAGAATAGGTCTCTAATATTTGCTCCTTTTCCAGTCCAGAATTCCAGCTGCCAGCATTCTCCATCTTCATGTAAACCTTGTAAAATAAGAGAGAAAAGGCATAAGTATTGTGACATAATGTGTAGTAACAACCCATAATTCAATAAATATTGATATAAAAGCATGAGGCAAAATGGACGTATCTTTCATCATGTCCATTTGTGCCTCTCCGATGATGCGTGATTAGTTCATTGTAGACCTACGGGTCCGTAGTTAATAGCTAGATGGCTTCCTATCTCTCTCTTGATTCTCGATAGAATGGTCTCTTGGAGATCCATATGATGCAACTCTTTTTGCGGTGTGTTTGTTGGAATCCGATGAACTTTGACTTTATGATCATATCTATGGTTTTATCCATGAAAGTTATTTGAGTCTTCTTTGATCTCTTATATGCATGATTGCTTATAGCCTCATATTTCTTCTCCGATATTTGGGTTTTGTTTGGCCAACTTGATATATTTATGTTGCAATGGGAAGAGGTGCTTTGTGATGGGTTCGATCTTACGGTGCTTGATCCCAGTGACAGAACGGGAACCAACACGTATGTATAGTTGCTATTAAGGATAAGAAGATGGGGTCTATTTCTACATAAATAGATCTAGTCTACATCATGTCATCGTTCTTATTGCAGTACTTCGTTTTTCCATGAACTTAATACACTAGATGCATGCTGGATAGCGGCGATGTGTGGAGTAATAGTAATAGATGCAAGCAGGAGTCGGTCTACTAATCTTCGACTTGATGCCTATATAATTATCATTACCTGGATATCGTCGTGAGTATTTGAAGTTCTATCAATTGCCCAACAGTAATTTGTTATTCCACCCTTTGCTATTTTTCTCGAGAGAAGCCACTAGTGAAACCTACGGCCCCCGGGTCTTCTTTAATATATTTGCCTTCGTGATATATTTTTATTTCCTTTTATTTTCAGTTCTTTTAAACCAAAAATACAAAAATATCTTGCTACAGTTTTTAGTAATTTATTTTATCTCGCGTTCCCGCGAGATCTACTTATCCAATCTACTACATTTTTATCTATCTTTTTACCCGTGAGGGATTGACAACCCCTCTCTTACGTCGGGTTGCAAGTATTTGTTCTTTGTGTGCAGGAGCTGTTTACGTGGTGTTGCGTGGTTCTCCTACTCACTACTAGGGAAAAGCTTATAGGCAGACGCTTACTAGTAGCGAGGGTTTATAACCCTCGGTACTACTACTTAGTAGTAGCACGTGTTTTTACCCCTCGCTACTAGTAAGTTGATAGTAGTAGCACGGGTTTTTAACCCTCGCTACCACTAAGCGGTCTCTACCGTGCCCCCCGGGACATGCCATAGTAGTAGCGAGGGGTATAAACCCATGCTACTACTAAGTTGATAGTAGTAGCGCGGTTTTATACCCCTCGCTACTACTAAGTACGAGGTAGGTGAAGTCAACATATCCTCGGCCGAATCCCTCCTCTCTCCCTCACTCTCCCCCTTCTCCTCCCACCCATCCCCAAATTCGGTGACCTCCTCTCCCTTGGCGTCTCCCGACGGAGACAACGACCATGTCCAGGAGGAGGAGGCTGCCACTGCCGAGGCCGCCGGGTCCGGCACTGAGGGCGGCCAACGGGGGCTCCGGGAGCTGGCCAAGGACGGTGGCGGTGAGAGCTCTGCTTCCAGTGACGCGCGCCACCGATTCATCTCCCACCACGCGATGCGCGCATCACATCCTCTGTTTCGGCGCCGGGGTTGCTGACTGGCTTGCGTGTTTGACGGGCTCTACAGATTCTGATGCGGGGGAGGACGACGAGGAGGAGCGGCAGCAGAAGCAGCAGCAGGAGGACAAGCACGAGCAGCTTCATCTAGGTTTTGAGCGTCGGCTCCAACTTCGGCGGCCACCAGTGAGTTCCTCCTCCTACCCCTCTCTATCTCTCTCTTCCTCATTCAAATAATTTTCTCTTCTTTTGTAGCAGCAATAGATGAGAGGTGCGGGAACGAGTTGGGTCAGGAGCCACCATCACCATGGACAACTTCATCCCCTCCAGGACCAGCAACAACCATGGTTGGAGAGGACGATGACGCCCAGCAGCAGCAACCATGGATGGATGCTTTTTAATTCCCAATTAGTTAGTAGTAGCGCGGGGCCTTGACCCACGCTACAACTAAGTAGTAGTAGCGCGGGCATCGACGACGCTACTACTATCAGAAGTAGCAGTAGCGAGGGTTATACACGCACTACCGCTACAAGTTACCTGTGGCGCCGTATCAGTAGCGTGAGTGCCCGCGCTACTGATACACCCAAAACCCACGCTACTACTAGGCTTTTCCCTAGTAGTGACTAGTCCGATAACCTTACTCTCATCACTGAGGGAAATACCTACTGTTGCTGTGCTGCATCATCCCTTCCTCTTTGGGGAAATACCGACGTAGTTCAAGCAAACATCAAAAGGAATTTCTGGCGCCGTTGCTGGGGAGACATCATCAACATCTACCAGGTTCCTAATCACAAATCTCAATTTTCCATTTGCCTCTCATTTTCCTCTCCCCCATTTCGCAAAAATTTGCCATTTTATTCACCTTCTTTTTTTCGTTCGCCTTTTTCTCATCAGATCTCATGTTTTCTTGTGTTGCCATGTGCCTTCTATTTGCTTGCTAAAAATCTATTGTTATGGATCCTCATCCACTTGCTAATCTTTTCAAAAGATCCAATTATGATGAACCAATTGCTAGTGAATTGAGTTCACTAGATTATCTTTATGAAGTTTTGCTTGAGATTTATGAATCTGAAAATTGTGAGGAAGTGTTAAACGAAGAAATTTATAAAGTGATTCATGATAGATCCTTGAATGAAAAGAATGATTGCAATGATGTTATTATAAATTCTATAAATTCTATTAGAGGTGACGTCCCCCAAATCCCACCGTACGGTAATAAGTGTCCATGATACTCTCATGATCTAAGGAGCAAGATCACACGTTAATAGTCCGTGTTATTACGAATGAAAACAAAAGATATTAATTCAATTCACAACAAACAAGTTTGGGTCGATTCAATATGATCGTTCTTCAAACGTCATATCTCAATGTTATTTTAGTACTACCGTTATACTTAACAATATCCTAAGATCCGGAAAACGTGATCACCAACAACACTTGAGGTAGTCTTAGAGGCGAAACTAGCAACCTTCTATCTAACATTTTATCATTCCACATGTGCATATGAGTTTTCCATTGGATCACATATTGTAGGATCATAGCAGTCATAGCATGAAATATAAACACTTAATGATGAATATGAAAATATAATAATACAATATTATTGCCTCTAGGGCATATTTTCAACATTCTAGAGGTAAAGTAGGGGGTTTATGGTTAGGGGTCAATTGCACTGTCCTTTATGTGATATCACAAGAAGATGGTGATACACATCACGACGATTGCACGGGATATTAAGACAAAATTTACTAGGCATTTAGTGTTAGTGTATGGAGAGGCTCAACGTGAAAGTAAAGCTATCTTACTGGCTGGGTTATCTACAATATTACAAGACAATGTAAACCCTATGTTTGTGGGTGAGGGGACTTCACTATAATTAGTAAAGCATCTGAGAAAAATAAAGTAGATACCCCAACACAATAGAATTTCCCTTTCAATGCCATCCTAGAAGAAGAAGGGCTGAGGGAAATCGAAATGAAGTTGGGAAACATAGTAGAAAACAAAAACAAATTGCCCTACAATCACCCATGAAAAATATGAAGACACATAACGGGTTTGGATCAACGATCGTTACCGACTCCGGAGTGCAGCCGAACTAGACAAGTCAGTGTAGATCGTACTTTGAGTCCCTAGGACATTGATGATGATCCCGCGAACCACCCACGTATGATCCCTCGAACGGAAGACCGAAAGCACGACCTCTCTACTTGATTGCAAGCGTACGGTCTTCACGGTCCAGCAGTGTTTTGCCATCCAGAGCTAATCGTTATCGAAGAATTAGAGGGAGGAGATTAGAACGACACAGGACTTCTAATTATGAGGATTAGAGGTGGCTAGGGCTATCTCTAATTAATTAACTAGGGCCAACAAGAACTAGAACTAGATCAACTAGAAGAGTCTCCGAAACTTGTCTTGACATAGGGTGGAAATACTCTAGTATATATAGGTTAGAGGGGAGGTAAAGGGAAACCACCAAGGGGGGAAAGTCCCCCTTGGGGCACCGGCCTAGGGATAGGGAGTTGGACACCCTCCCCTTGTCCAATTCGCCCCCCCCCCACACACACAAGGGAAGGGGGCGCCTTCCTACTTGGGCCCTTGTGGCCCAAGTTGTCTTCCACCTCTTGGCCTTTTAAGGGCCATTGATATTTAAATTAAATATAAAATGTTCTAAAAAAATTCAAAGCATTATATATATAATTTAACATCCCCTAAAACATTTTTCACCTATATATATTTAATCGGTAATACCCGGTATTACCTGATATTCACCAAAACCCATCCGGCGACCCCGAAGCGCTTCCGGAACCTCTCGGGACTATTACGGATATTAATGAAACAATTCCAAAAATATATTCTCATCACTCCCGTCCCACTAACACTCAGCAGATCATTAATTACCTTAAGCTTCTGACCCTGTAGGTTCGATAAATTATAAACATGAAAGAAACCCCTTTGTTTAATGACCGATAGCGGAACCGTGGACATCCGTATCGGTCCCTATGATTATGCGAATAATATTTGAGTGAACCTTTGGTTATCATGTGATGTTCCCTTTGCTTAGCGGTACTTTACAAAACCCGTTGTGCATAGGTATCCTCTTGAGTCATCATCATTCTCACTATAACGTTGCTCCCGTTATCTGTTTTGTTCCGCTTTCTCGTTGACATGTTCCGGCATCCCTGTGAAATAGTCAGATGTGTCTGGCTAGATGATGATTGATGCTGCCACACCGAGAGGTCCCTAAGAATATCTCTCCATCATTGGAGGAGAAAATCCCACTCTTGAGCTATCCGGTCACTTGTCAAACTTTTCGGTGAACCTGAAAGTTGTCGTGATGATCACCTTGTTACAGTTGATGTTTGAGAAACCCCAAAGCCCACCGTCTGGTAGGAAGTGACTGAAATACTTTCATGGTCTAAAGAACTAAAACACATGCTAACACTTCATGATATAATAGATGATTTTAGACGATATAACCACAAAGTATAGCAGCCAAGTGTTGGGTCGATTCAATATGATCGTTCTTCTAATGTCATACCCTCAATGTTGTTTTAGGATTATCATTACACTTAACGATATCCTAAGATCCGGAAAATCTGATCACCAACAACACATGAGCTAGTGTTAGAGGCGAGACCGGGAACCCATTGTTATCGTTTATCATTTCACACGTGCATATGAGTTTTCCACTTAATCGCATATTCCAGGATCATAGCAGTTATAGCATGAAATATAAACTCTTAATTATGAATAATGGAAATACAATATTATTGACTCTAGGGAATATTTCCAACAGTCTCCCACTTGTGCTCGAGTTAATAATCTAGTTTACATAGTCTCTTTAACACCTATGGCTATCCAGTGTTGCTCATGCTTCACTCATGGTAGATCTTTCGTCATCGGGACACATTCAAATCCGTGTGAACCTTGAGAACCTTCACAAAAGCCTTTTAGACATACTGTTGGATAATGTGATATTTGCGCTCAATATGTTTGGTCTTCATGTGGGATCTTGGTTCCTTTGCTTGAGAAACGGCACCACTATTATCAATAGAGTGTCGTTGGTTCATCGCACTTGGTACCACTCCAACTTCTTCAAGAAACTTCTTGATCGAGACCGCCTCCTTTGAAGCTTCCGAAGCCGCAATATATTATGCTTCTGTCGTAGAATCTGCAACAGTGTTTTCCTTGAAACTCTTCCAAACCACCACACCACCATTTAGGGTGAAAACATAACCCGATTGAGATTTATAGTCATCTATATCAGTCATGAAGCTTGCATTGGTGTAACCATTTACAACGATTTCTTCATCTCCTCTATAGACTAGGAGCATGTCCTTTGTCCTCCTGAGGCACTTAGGAATATTGCTAACAGCTTCCCAGTGAGCCAATCCAGGGTCACTTTGGTACCTGCTACTAACACTTAGCGCATATGAAACATTTGTTCTAGTACATATCATAGCATACATGATGGATCCAATTGTTGAGGCATATGGGACTCCACTCATCTGCGCCCGCTCATCAACTGTCTTCGGACATTGGTTCTTGCTAAGTGTTGTGCTATGTGACATCGAGAGAAAACCTTTCGTTGCGCTCTCAAGTTGAAACCTCTTTAAAACCTTGTCAACTTACGTGCATTGGCTTAGCGCAATTAGACGTCCTGATCTATCTCTATAGATCTTAATGCCTAGTATATATCTAGCCTCGCCTAAATCCTTCACCGAAAACACATTCTTTAAGTAGTCTTTTATCATACTAAGAAACTTCGTGTCATTTCCAATCAATAATATGTCATCCACATATAAGATTAAAAATGTTACAGAATTCCCACTAAACTTCTTGTATACACAAGCTTCTTCATCATTTTTAATGAAGCCAAACTCTTGTACTACTTCATCAAAACGTTGATTCCAGCTCCTTGATGCTTGGTTCAAACCATAGATTGACCTTTGAAGCTTGCACACTTTTCCAGCATCCTTTGGATCGACAAAACCTTCTAGTTGTATCATGTATACATCCTCTTTCAAAAAACCATTTAGGTAAGTGGTTTTAACATCCATCTGCCATACTTCATAGTCGAAATATGCAGCGATTGCCATCATAATTCGGACAGACTTTAGCGTTGCTATTGGAGAGAAAGTTTCGTCATAATCAACTCCCTCAACTTGCGAAAACCCTTTAGCTACTAGCCTTGCTTTATATAGGTAGAATTTGTTGGGGGCGTTGCATGGAAAACCAAAAAAATATTCTACGTACACGCAAGATCTATGCACAGAGATGCATAACTATGAGAGAGGGAGAGCATCTACATACCCTTATAGATCGCTTAGCAAAAGCGTTTATCAACGCATTTGATGTAGTCATATGATACGTCTCCAACATATCTATAATTTTTAATTGCTCCATGCTATTATATCATTTTCGGGACTTACCTATTAACCTAGTGCCTAGTGCCAATTTTTATTTTTTTCCTTGTTTTTGGCTTTTTCAAAAAAAAGAATATGAAATGGAGTCCAAATGAATAAAACTTCACGATGATTCTTCTTGGACCAGAAGACACCTACGAGACCTGGAGAGGAGGTCAGGAAGTCAACGAGGAGACCACAAGCCGTAGGGGGCGCCCCCTTGGCTTGTGGGCCCCTCGGAGGTCTTCTAACCCTAATCTTCACTCTATAAATTCTCAAATATTCCCTCTATGCCAGAGGAGTCGCCAAAAATACTTTTCCACCGCCGCAAGTTTCTGTTTTCGTGAGATCCCATCTTGGGGCCTTTTTCGGCACTCCGTCGCAGGGGGATTCGATCACGGAGGGCCTCTACATCAACCTTTCCACCCTTCCGATGACGCGTGAGTAGTTTACCACAGACCTACGGGTCCATAGCTAGTAGCTAGATGGCTTCTTCTCTCTCTTTGATCTTCAATACAATGTTCTCCTCGATGTTCTTGGAGATCTATTCGATGTAATCTACTTTTGCGATGCATTTGCCGAGATCCATTGAATTGTTGATTTATGATCATATTATCTATGAGTAACATTTGAGTCTTGTCTGAATTCTTATATGCATGATTTGATAGCTTTGTATTTCTCTCCGATCTATCGATTTGGTTTGGCCAACTAGATTGGTTTTTCTTGCAATGGGAGAGGTGCTTTGTGATGGGTTCAATCTTGCGGTGTCCTCGCCCAGTGACAGAAAGGGTAGTGAGGCACGTATTGTATTGTTGCCATCACTACAAAAAAACACTTCCGTGATGATACGTGTTTGTCACAGTAGGTCGCGTTTTTTGTCATGCATGTACATCCATGACAATTTTATGACAGAATCAAGATAGTCATACCTGTGCTGTCGTAGAAGTGTTCCATGACATTACCAAAATTATCATCACGGAAGTGTCCACTTCCATGATGATAAATTGCGCGTCACAGAAGTGCATTCGTCAAGGGTGACCGACACGTGGCATCCACCGTAACGGCACCGTTAAGCTATCGGGTTGGGTTTTGGAACCGATAACCCGTTAATAGCCCCGACCAATGGGGATTTTCCACGTGTAAAACATCATTGGCTGGAGGAAACACGTGTCGGCCCATCGTTGGGACAGATGTCATCCACTCATTGGACGGAAGGCGCCTATGATACGTCGACATGTGGCACGGCCCAACAGAGGCCCATTCCCGTGAAAAGGCCGGCCCGTTTGACTTGGTCAAAAGGTGGCGGGCCGGCCCATGGAAAGCTTGTTAACGGCCTGTTCGCATATAGCCCATTTACAGCCCGCTAACCCAAGGCCCGTTACGCCCTATCCGAATTAGGCCCGATGGCGTCATCCGGCCATCCAATATGATTCCACCCGTTTTCTTCGGCGCATGTATGGCCCATGACGTCTTTCGGCCCATATGAGGCCCTATGTAACTCTTGGCCTATTAACGGCCCGTGGTGAAACTGGCCCATAATGAATAGTGTATCACTTTACACCCATTAATGGCCCGTGGTGAAACTGGCCCGTGATGAACAGTGTATCACTTTATACCCATTAACGTCCCGTTATTCCGTTGGGCCGTTTCCAGCCCATGTTATCTTTCGGCCTTCTTAGAGCCCATTTATTCTTGGGCTCATTTCCAGCATTCGTTTACTTACGGTCCGTTACTGTGGTTTCCTGCTTGTGGGCCAAATTCAGCCCGTGGTTACAGTCGGCCTGTTTGTGGTCCGTTAATACGTTGGCCCGTTTTCATAGCATCATCAAATACGCCCTATTAACGATGGCCCGTTATGGTCGGCCCCTGAACGGACGATTCCAACTCCAGCCGTTCTGACCATAATGCGATCTGTTTGGCCCATGTTTGTGTCGATCATACGGCCCATATAAGGCCCATTGATGATACGGCCCGCAGAAGGCCCATTGTTTCTACGGCCCGTAGGAGGCCCATTGTTTCCACGGCCCGTAGAAGGCCCAGTGTTTCTACGGCCAGTCGAAGGCCCAGTGTCACTGTAGTAAATTTTAGCCCATGGTTATTGTGGCCTAGTTTTAAAAAATAGGTTATTGCAGCCACTAGCAAACCGTGGAAAAAGAACTGCAATAACTACAAGCAAACAAATAAACAAGACAACAAGGAAATAAATAAGCAAGCAACTAACGCTACGCTATCACGGCTATTACATATTACATCCATTTGGGCATCAAAGTTAGCCACCGATGCAAATATAGGGAACAAAGCGACATATCATATACACTTTGGTTGTCAAAGTTGGCGACCAGCGCAAATAAACGCCAAGACAAAACAAATCGAATCTGAAACCACTTCGAAGATCTCAAGAAACAATATCACAGGTACCCATAATGTTGGCAAGATGCTTAGCAAGCTTATTAACTTTCTCTTGTTTGGCGCTTAAATCCTCCAAAACTTGTCATTTGCACCGAAAATATGCATATGAATTCTGCAGAGACTTCCTTAGTCCTTGACTTCACAGCAAAGACATCGATCGATGTATTTCAACTTGAAGTTGAGACTCAAGAAGACGAACTGATTCAGGCAACGAGTTCGAAGAGCTTGTGCCAGCAGTAGTGGCCAGTAACTCGAACACTACATCAAGACAGGACTTTTAGGTTCCCTCACTGTCATCAAGATAGTTTTTATCAGCTTTCTTGGAGACCAACAGAGATGTCTCACTATCTTGAACCTTATCTGCATTACTTCCTTTACCATAGGATAACGCGGTACTGTTCTCCAATATTTTGTCTGCATTCTAAAAGAGAAACAAGCAGACATATCACATGTTTACCATGTTGTATATGAAACTCATTTTGGATAATGAGTTCAGTAGTAAAGTGGACAGGATAACAGCATGAAACAAACATATATCTATGTACCATGGTCACTTTATGGTCTATACCATTCTAGTTTTTGTTGCCAAATCAAGATAGAGACACAGTTCAAATAATATTTGTTCAAGACAAAGCAGAATAGATAGAATATAAGTGTGGGTAACTATAGAGCAATAACAACACTTGTAATGTGCATGACATGAGAACATAACTGTTTATTCAATTGAAACTGAAATCAACATAAAGCAGGTTACAACAGCAAACCAGTTAAAAAACAGGTTTAAAACAAACCTGTTGCGCCATTGGAGTTTCAATTCCATCCTTCAAATTTGAAAATAGTTGGTATGAGTAAATACAGTAATGCAAGAGCAAAGGAGTATGAACCATAGCTACAGAACCTGACCTGAGAACAAATCTTATTCTCCTTTAAGCATTGAGTTGGGATTCGGAGTGGTGGTCCTCGTGCTTTGGGCACTGCAGTTCCCTTACTAATTGCTCGTGTTTGGGTGCTCTATGGTGGAGACGGTGTTGTGTCAACTGGAACTGGGTTACTATCTGCCGGGGTTGGGGTTAGAAGGGGTGTAGCTGGTTCTCTATCCAACTGGGTAAAATCTGCGAGAGTCTGGGTTATGTGTGGTGGATCTGGTCCTTGGGCAAGTACAACCGCGGTTCTATCTGCATCAACTGGTAGCACTATCTTTTCTGAAGATCGTGTTGTTACTCCCTTAGATACTACCATCACGCTCTCCAATTCAAATGGCTGATAAACAAGAAAAGTAATTGAAAGTATAGACATTGTATGATAGACAGGTGCAATGGATAGTGGGGAATAAAAGAGGGCATGAAATAATTCATATTTATATTGTCTAACCAAACAGGCTAGCATGACACAATTTCACATATATGATGGCTAACTAAACAGGATAGCATGACACAATTTCACATTATGATGGCTAACTAAAAAAGATGGAAAGACATAGTTCAAAATATGAGACTATGTAAACAGGATGACATGACATAACTATATAATGTGTTTATTAAATAGGTTGGCATGCCATAATTCACATACATTCATTGATAGAATGCCATAATTCAAAATATGATGACTGTAAACACTAAACAAGATGAGATGATATACCTATATGATGTCTTTATTAAATGGGTTGCCATGCCATAATTTAGATAGATGATGTGTATGTACTATGTAAACATGATGGCATGATATAATTCAAATATACGATTTATATAGTAAGCAAGTAAGCAGATGGCAATCCATATATGATGTAAAAACTAAGCAATGCAAGACAACATGCATGACATGGGTAATATAACCCTGCCAAGTTTGAGCATAGACCTCAGGGGGGAGATAGGACTGGTCATTAGTCTTTGAATCCTCCTCTAAGGAGCTCTCTGTAACCAGCAAGATGTCTGCTTCCGCAGGTAGCATTGTCTGCTCTGAATACCTTGTTTTCACTCCAGATACTTCCATCACCGCTTCAAATGGCTGATGCACAGGAAGAGTAGTTGAATATACAAACGTTGTCGACAAATGGAACACGTAATGCAAAAAATGATAGCATGATATAATTCACATACATGATGATTGGCTAAACAACATGGCATTGCATAATTCACATATATAATGCCTTTGCAACAAGATAGCATTGTATAATTCACATATATAATGTCTTGCAACAAGATGGCAATGCATAATTCACATATATGGTAATTAGATACTGAACAGGTGGCATTCACACAAAGCATGTCTAAACTAATCAAATGACATAGCAATGCGAGACACCAAACGCACGATATGAGCAACATAACCCTGCCAAGTTAGAGCATACACCTCGGGGGGGGGAGGATAGGACTGGTCATCTATCTCTGAATCCTCCTCTGAGGAGCTATCCGTAACCAGCGAGATATGGGCTTCGTCAGATAGCATAGTCTGCTCTGAAGACCTTGTTTTCACTCCAGAATTTTCCATCACCGTGTCAAATGGCTGATGCACACGAAGAGCAGTTGAATGTACTAACATTGTTGACAAATGTAATACGTAACAAAAAAAGGATGGCCTGATATAATTTACATATAAGATGACTGGCTAAGCAGGATGGCATTGCAAAATTCACATATATGATGCCTGGCTAAACAAGATGGCGTTGCATAATTCACATAAACGATGAATAAACTAAACAGATGGCATTCACACAAAGGATGTCTAAACTAAGCAGATGACATATTTGATGTATAAAGTAAGCAATGCAAGACACCATATGCATGATATAACCAACATCAGCATGCCAAGTTAGAGCAAAGACCTCAGGGGGTAAATAGGAGTTGTCTTCTCCTTCTGAATCCCCCTCAGAACAGATATCTTCCTCTCGATTACAATCCGAAATGCGTGGAGGGGGGCTGCCTTTGCGCCTACCATGGAGCGACGTCTGCATGAAATTTTATTGCCACGCAAGGCTCATCTCTTTTGCTCTACATGTTCAGTTCCATTGTTTACAATAATTGTCATGCATAGGAATAAAACATAGTGAGATTATGTAAAGAGTGCATGCAGAAATCCAGAGTGATGGTAGCAACCTGTGGATAGACCCAAAACCAATAATAGTAGGCAGATAATGGCTTCAGTTAAAAAATACAGATAATGGCTTCTTTACTATTTGTTTCCCACCCAACATGAAACTCATAGTAGACACCGGAGATTAACCAGATAGTAGATAGATACTATTGATAGCGGCCCTGATATGTACCCCACAACCATTTAAAAACTCAAGTTTGACCATTAGTTTGGAGCTGACTCAGAGTCTAATCAGTGAACAGGACGATAAAGTAGCATGTAATATTAAGCGATGCATAACATAAGCAGACACGAAAGAGTGCGACCTCTCTTGCGGACCCGTGTACTCCTCGAGGTCATCTGCCCGGTTGATGATGGTAATGCAGTTTTCATGGCTGCCAGCGGCGGGGAAGAAGATCTGAGGTAGTGAAAGACGATCTGGAGGCGGATCCTCATTGGCTGGACCCTTCGTCGTTGGAGCAAATGAGCTGGGTGGACGATGGCGCAGCAAGAGCAGGACAAACCACGCAAGGTTTTCTTTGACAACTATCTGTAAGAGAAGTAATTCTGTAAGGGCTCATTGGAATTGGAGGATTCCAACAATGCAGGGATAGGAAATAGACAGGAATAGGATAGGAATGCACGTGCAAAATAGAGAATTTAAAAACACAGGATTTCTGCCAATCTGGGTGTTTGATTCACAACAATTGGAATATCACAGGATGCAAAGAAGCATGGTGAGATTAAGTCAAACCATAAGAAAATGTACGGTTATAATGCTATTATGCTACTATCTCTTAGTCTTGTGCATCATGAATAGGAATTTGAAAAGGAGGACAAGTGAAAATTAAAATTCCTACGTTTTTTATTTCAAGGAGACACTAAAGGAACAAATCCATGTGCTCAGTGGACAATATATATAACATGTAGAGTAAAAAAGAGATGCAAGAAGTGTACAACCTCTTTGGGGAAGCCATGTCGATCTCAGCGTGATTGGGTTGGTCGGTGAGGATGCTCCGGCTGACTTTGCTGTCGGAGGAGGGGAAGAAGATCTTAGGCGTCTGGAGATGGAGCCCAAGGTACTGCTCCGCTGTGATGGAGGGTTTCGTCGTTGGAGCAGCTCCGGTGAGTTGTACGACGCCGAGGCTGAAGCAGGACAAGAGAGACAACGAACAATGTTAACCTGAGTGGAATTCTAATAGCATCTCCAATACATGACATAAAATACATAACCACAAAGTGCTAGATGTAAAATACATCGGCTGCTCATCTCTGAACTTAACTGTCGAAACTGAACTTAACTGTTGAAACTGAATTTTGCTGTCGAAACTGAATTTTGCTGTCGAAACTGAACGCACTAGCAAGGTGAGGCTACACGTCGGTCGACTGAATTTTACATCTCTGGTCAGTCGATTTTGCAGCCGTTGGATACGAAATCAAGGGCCTACGGTTCATCTTCAACCTCCACCCCCTGAGCCGCCAGCCACCACCGGCCAAACAGCAGCCCACCGCCGCCCGCGGCCGGCGGTGCGCCGCCCCGCCCGCCCCAAAAACACTCCCCACCGCCAGTTCGCCGCCGCCCCGGTCATCCCTCTAGGCCCCCCGTGCCGAGCTTTTTCTCCGGCGATCCCCATGCCACCGCCCCGCCAACGCCCCGCCACCGCTGGCGACCACCGCCCCATCCTAAACCCTAAGATAGATAGTGGGGTACCTCTCCGGCGAGCCCCCCTCCCCACTGTGGCTGGTTCTTCCTTCACCCCGGCGAGCCCACCACTTGAAAATTGACTGACCCAAAAGTCGATTCAGTCGACTGAAGTGTAGCAAAATCGGAGCAGCATCGCAAGCAAGAGCAAGAGCGAGAGCAGCAGCGCGAGCAAGAGCAATAACAAGAGCAGACCAGGCAGGGACCGAGAGCAAGAGCAGAGCAGCAGCGCGAGCGAGAGCTAAAGCAGCATCAACTCCTACTGATGTGGACGTCGCCGCCGAGGGAGCGATGCCGTGGAGGAAGTGGCCGGCGACGCCGCCGTGGATGGAGCCGCACCCTGTCGGCTTATGGCGGTGTGGGAATGGAGGTGGCGCAAAAGACGAGGGGAACGTCGGGGCAGCTCCTTGGAGGTGGAGGATGGGGTGGCTGAACCGGCGGGACGATGAGATCGACGACGGATCCTCATCCGATACGGTGGATGAGGGACGTTGAGGTGTTGCTGTGGACGACGTCGTCGGGGAAGAGGCTCCGGCTGGGTGGCGGACGGAGCAGGGTGTGGGGTTTCATCGCGGGTTTCCATCGCCTCGGTGTACGAATGGGTGGGCGGATGGGATGGCAGTGGGGAACCATGGCTTAGTGACGCGCTTGTCCGAAATGTGGGGTAAGTTACGAAAGTACCCCCCACCGATTTGAGGCAGTTATTTCGGTTCAGGGGTACCACGGGCATTTCGCGTGTCGGGATTTCACAGGAGGTGGGAGTTTTTGTGCGCGTTGTAATTTTGGAATAGCAAGGCGCGAGTTGAGATGGAGGGAGTTGTCGGAGCACAACGAGACAAAGATATATCTTAAATATTTTGGGCTAACAAGGCGCGGGTTGAAATTTCCAGACGAGCCTAACGTGTACTGTACCAAATCAATGCGCACTACAAATGTCATTCAAAACTTTGAATTCATGTTATGTTCAATTAAAATATTTCGCTACATGTATAATGCATGCAACCTACTACTCAAATGAACGTTTTAGTGCATTCCAAACGTATATACTACCGCTTCAATATGAACTAAATTTGAATAAGATCTACAGTAATGATTGTTGTGAAGTCAAAGCATTTGAATTCGTTTATCTATTTTAATAAGATCTACAATCATCATTATTGTCAAGTTAAACCAACGTTTGTGTATTATCTTCACAACACACCACATGATAAGTCTCGAGTTACATATGAACTATGTGTACTATATGAACTCGAACTAGATTTTTTTAATCCACTTCATTTTGATTTCAAACCACATTACATTTCTAGCTCTAGCTAGATCTTCATAATCTAAACCATGTCTCATATGTATAATGTGTTTATCACATTATGTATGGTGCCCCACCCCCTACGCCTACAAGTATTTAGATGTGAGTTGCAAACACCACACATTACCACAAATTCAAATAAAATGTGAGAATGTTCAATATATAGTATTGTTTAGATTGCTCGATATTTAGTTGTAAGCTGCAAACGCCACACATTATCACAAATTCAAATAAAATGTGAGATTGTTTGATGTATAGTATGGTTTAGATTGTTCGGCATTTAGCTGTGAGTTGCAAACGCCATGCATTATCACATTATGGTATAACATGTGCACAGCACATGTATCACCGCTATATTCATGCATGCAATGTTTAAAACACTATGATCTCCTATTCAAATATATGAATCCGCTTTCATATCAAATTATGATCTTTGTTAGTCTCTTACACCAACACAATCCTCTAACCTTTGTAGCTACCACTAACTTTCTCTCGTGCATGCACACACCCTCCTCGCCCTCCCCCTCCCTCGGCATTCTATCCACCGGGCACATTCATTTTTTTCTTTAGGTCGTTCTCCCAGAGTCTCCACAACTCCTTTCCGACACACACCGATCGATAAACCTCTCCAAATGATGCCTGCCTACAACATACACACACACCTTCAATCTCCTCCTTTATGTGTCCTTGCCTCGTGTCTCTCATACGGTCGACACACGTAAACTCTCGCCCCTCTTTTCATTGATCTCACAACCGCACACTCTCCCCTATCTAGCTAGTAGTTGGGCATCTCGCACCACCTCCTAGCTCCATTCTCTCTGTCTATCCGTCTCATTGGGCCTTATTTGCCTCTAACAAATGGGCGACATCGACCGATCTCTCGCTATACATATAGCTAGCTAGGTCCTTATAACTCGTTTTTACCCACACATCGATCGATCTACCTCATTAGTTGTGTCTCTCCCTTCCTCCGACAAACAACAATTGATCTACCGATCTAGTTAGGTTTGCTTACCAAACACATGGTTCCCCTTCATCATCCATGGATGCGTCCCGACAGATCTATCACGCACAGGCACACACAGAAACACATCCCCACTCTTATTGATAACATTGCAGTTCCACCCTTAGTTTGTCTAGTAGGCCTCTCCCAACATCTCCGAGAAGCAACTCCATCACCCATACAGCACTCTACCCCTCTCCCTCCCTCCCCCTCCCTCTCTCTCCTCTCTCTCTCTGTCCCATCATATTTCCCGTCCTTCATTTATGTATGGATGTCGACCAATCTCCCTCAAGACATAGCTGGGTCTCTCCTTCTCAACACATATACGAGTCGTTCTACCTCTATAATTAGGCCTCTGCCTACCCCTCCCCCCACCCCCTCCCCCCCACACACACCGATACATAGAGCACTCTAGTCATGTCTCCCCGCCACACACAAACTTGACATGTGCCCTCTAACGTTCCGGTAGGCCAGTCGCGCTATATCTTTGACTTGCACACACACACAATTTCGATGGCTCTCTTCATCGATCTCGCACCCACCCACTTGATCCTCCTTTTGACTCTATCGATAGCTATGACACCTCCCTCTCTTCTCGTGGATTGCCCGACCCTCTATGTATGATATGGACAGGCCTCCATTTCACACACATTGCATGCAAAATTTTGTTTGAGATGTCATCGACACATATTCCCACAAATAATTCACGAAATCAACCCCCCCACTCCCCACCCCCACCCCAAAACAAAAAACACTCACGAACGCGGTTTGTATCTCTCTCACACACCCACGTAGGTGGGGGACGTGCACGAAGAGAAGAGGTGCATGCGCGGTGCACGTACTCCCGTCTCTTTCCCAACCACACCCGCGCGGGTACACATTGGAGCTCATTTCTGTACGAAAAAGGCAGCCCATGTGGTAATTTGGCACGTGTACTGGTTGTCCACTTGGTGGAGGGAGGATCGTCTACCACGCGTGAACAAACAAATTGCGACTTGACGCGTTATGTTAAATTAGAAAAAGAGGCAAACCATGTGGGGCCTACCTTAGAGGCAAGGCTCTATACACTGGAGTACTTTTGATGTGTCCTATCAACTCGCAGAATGAGGAGAAGCTTGCTTAGTACGCCGTCTCCCCCGCCCACGGGCGCGGTGGCTCGCAGGATGAGGTGAAGCTTGCTCCGCCTTACGCCCGCTCCCTCGCCCATGCGCGCGGTGGCTCGCAGGACAAGGAAAAAAATTTACTACTCCCTCCGTTTAGATTGGCCATAGTGGGGTAACATAAGTAGTATCATGCACTTGGGACTTGCAAACATGCTTATGTAGCAGGCAATTAAAGAAGAAAGAGATGGTCATAGTAACATAGGTAGATTCTGTAACATAATAAATGTGATGCTACTATGTGTCATGCATGGAAATAAATGAGACCACCTATGATACTAATCTATGATAATATGCACTATAGAGGTAGTAACATACACTAGAAACATATGCACGTTACTAGTCTAAGTTACTCCCCACTATGACCAGCCTTACTCCTCGTCCCTATTACCTTGGTTATGGAGATTATATCATATTGTTTGGAATATATATGTCCTTTAGTAGATTTAAATATGAACTACTAGTACATACTCCAAACACTGATGTATATAGACGTATTTTAGAGTGTAGATTCACTCATTTTGCTCCGTATGTACTACCTCTGTCCGGGTTTATTGGTCCCCATTGTATTTCGTGCCAAATTTTGACCATAGATTAAACTAAGAAAATGTTCACGCATGTCACCAAACATTATATTTTTGAAAACTATGTTCAAATACGAATCCAATGAGATAATTTTTCTTGACATGCATTAAAATTTTGTTAGTTAAATCTTTAGTCAAAATTTGGCACAAACTACAAAAGGGACCTATAAACCAGGACGGAGGTAGTAGCACTCTCCCTCACCCCTCGACCCTCACCCACGTGGTGGACGTGCGGCAATTCATTCAGTCTCATCTAGCCAGAATGATATATGATGCACTACCATTATTGCTCAACTTCCCGAAGAGGCGAAGAGCCAATCACAAGGTTAATATTTTGGAGATGCCAAGCGCAAGGTTATA
The DNA here is from genome assembly GCA_021437245.1 of Aegilops speltoides. Lineage (NCBI taxonomy): Eukaryota > Viridiplantae > Streptophyta > Magnoliopsida > Poales > Poaceae > Aegilops > Aegilops speltoides. The sequence goes on along the minus strand of CM038145.1, from coordinate 316,374,275 downwards.
GGAGAACGAGTAGTAGGTGCCGCGCCATTTATAAATAAAGTTTTTTTTTCTTCAGTGGTACGTATGCAATATGATAGGTTCATATGGAGAGAAAAGGAAACAGCTCCACTATATGCATAGTCAGGATGGGCCAGCGTACACGGTTGCTTGCTGGGGTTGCTCTCTTCACACTCTCTCGCATAAAACGACTGTGGCCACATCTCTAACGTCCCGGCGGATCACGTCTGCTTGGGGAAGGGGTGGATGCTTAGTGTAGATGCGGTGGCCGTCGCCGATGGTGAAAACCCACTCTCGGCACGTCCCGATCAGGGGTCCCCGCTGTTCTCTCTCACAAAGCCGGTGAGGTTGCCTTCGTCCCTTGCTCACTGCCGCGATGAGGGCAGTTGCCGCCTCACGCTGCCCTCCTCAAGGTTGAGCTACGTCCCTCAGGTACAACTCCCTTTACAGCCGGCTTGCACCACTGCTCCAGCTGCCCACATCACTCCCTGTGGATATTTCTCTACTTCTTTGCCCCGCACATACCTGATACCTCTACTGGCTTCTACGTACTGTATTTGTGATGATTTTATGTCTCATGAACTAGTCCCAGTAATCTTATTCTAATCACGCTTCTTCAATTTCTTTGCCACGGGGATGCTCATCTCGATTTTGGTGAAACTGCACAAAATGATGCGATGGTCAAAAGGTTGCAAACTTCATTTATTAGGAAGCTCAAACGTTGCCAGCAAATTGAAGCCTGGTCAGGGTTCACGGTTCAAGGGCTAGGGACTGCATGGATCGTTTTTTTTCTTTAGTTGCCTCTGTTCCAAAATAAGTGTCAACTTTAGTAGTAGTACAACTTTGTACTAAAGTTTGCACATAGTTGAGACACTTATTTTGGAACAGAGGGAGTACATATTTGCTATGATCTATCAAACATTGAGATGCAATAGCATGCATGTTAGTCTCCTTTGTATTTGATGAAATGTTGCAACGGGCAACCTTGGACGCAAGATACATGTACGGGAGCTGGAAGCTTCATAGCATTGTACAAATTTATCTCGCTGATAAATTACAATACGTAGTACTATACTAGTACTTCCTCCGTTCCTAAATATAAGTCTTTGTAGAGATTTCACCATGAACCACATGCGGATGTATATAGATGCATTTTAAGGGTAGATTCATTCATTTTTTTCTGTATGTAGTTCACCTAGTGGAATCTCTACAAAGACTTATCTACTAGTAATAGCTAGCCCCCACTACTAGGAATTCTCTATCCTCTCCTTGAGCCACGTCATCAAAATTGATGTAGCTTTTAGATGAAGTAAATTAGTCCATAATAGCCGTCTGATCTAGACGTTGAGAGGCTCCGCACTAAGCCACATGCAAGCATGCAGAAATACTGTGGCACATGCATGTGAGTGGGTTTTAAATCACATCAACATGTCTGCATGCAAGCATGCACCGGTAGCATGCATGTAAGTGAGCTTTTAAGTCCCATTAACATGTCAAAAAGAAAAATATAATCCCATTATGCAGTAGGAGTTGGCTGATCTTTTTTCCTTACGTGGGATGATCTAAATGATGATGGGAGTTTATTTAGTTTGGCTACCACATTTGTCATGCGGTTATAAAGTTTTTTTTAGTTCTATGAAATCGATAATTTTATGCAGAGAGATATACCGCTGTTCCGCGGCAACACGCGGGGACTCATCTAGTAATATTTAGGAATGGAGGGAGTACTATGTAAAGAGTTAGGTGTCGCACGGTGATAGTGTGAGGTGGGCCATGTAATCACTGAGCATGCGTGTTTTCACTTCTCTTGCACTCCTCCGCTGTAAGAATGGAGAAAATTGTAATCTAGTAGTTGTAGTACCTCCTTTCGCCGAAAGCGTGGGACATCCAGCAGTCCTACCACCTCAGTAATAAAGACCAATGAGCCGTCAAATCACATAGACCCAGCAGTAAGTTGGACGGACGAAGCAACCATCACTCTTGCGCCAGTGTGAGGTCGCGTCCGCTCTGCCCGGGCATGAATGCGGCACCGATTCTTTGGAGCTGCGCTGACAGTTTTGGGCGGGAAGCACGTGCGGGCGATGGAGGAGCTTTGGGTGGGCCAGGCTGGCCAGGAGCGGGCGTGGCAGCTGTCCGCATGTCCCTACCGGACACGCCCGGAAACGAGAGGATGCACCGACTCTCGCGGTTAAAATCGTACACTACATACCATCTCTTTGTAGGAGTAGGTCGATCTGTCGCACTCTCTAACACACACATGCTGTTAAACACACACACGCACACGCACGCACCTTGGTCCCGTTGCACCTTCTAATGAGACTTATTACACCTAGACGGAGGGAGTAGTAAGTATACGAGATACGGTGGCACACTGACTTAAGTCGAATACAAGTGCCCAAAATTTGTGTGCATGTTATAATAAGGATTCACTTAAAATAGTATGTGAGCGAACAGAGGGATCAATTGGACAGTGTTCCCGAGCGGTAGCGAGATGTGTGGGGTAAGATACACTGCTTGCGCTTTTAATTTTTCTTATTAATTTGTTTGTTTCACCCTCTGACTGGTGGGACCCAACGTACTACATGGAGAGAGGTAAGGTGACTAAGCCTGCATTATTTCTGCACCACTGTGGATAGTCTTACCACCAAAGCCACATGACACGATTATTGTCGTGGAACTGTCACGGCAGATGTCCTCTTGCAAGGACTTAGTCATGGAGCCATCGCAACTAGGAAGCTTAAAGGGGTTAATTCGGGACAAAGGACACGAAAGATTTATACTAGTTCGGCCCCTTACAGTGAAGGTAAGGCCTATGTCTAGTTGGGTTGGTATTGCTTGATGTTTCGATGACCAGGGAGCGAGATACGCTATGCCCGATTCTCGAAGAGTTGTTTCTTACCCTAAGCCGCCAGCGGGTCGTCCCCCTATATACACGGGTGGACACCCTGCGGCCTACAGAGTCCCGGCCGGCTCATAGACAGTGTCCAGCTTGGTGACTAGTTAAGTCTACCTTATGTTACAAGTCATATCATCATGGCGGTTTACCACTATGGGCCTTAAGCCGCCTGTGGGCATTAGACCCTTTATTGAACCGCCATCTTCATGCTTGTTCTTGGGCTTCTTTCTAATGAGTCTTCTTTGCGTAACCCGGCCCCTCCTGGGTGGCTTACGCAAATAGTTATATCCCCAACATTAGGCCCCAGATTGATTTGAACCGGTTCATGTCAGTCTTAAAATACCTTAAGAAATAAGCCTTCGGTCTTCTGCCTGTGCAAAAGGGTTTAACCCGCCATGACGTCATCTTCTGGATCCACGTTAACTCGTCGTGACGTCATCTCCAATTAAATCCTTATTTTATTATGATATATCTTCAACGGATCTTTACCTTTACTGATTGTCCCGAAACCCGAGGCGTCGGGGTCGCTAGATAATGATATTCAATCTCCTCGTTTCTCGCGCAGTCCCAGTCGGCCCTTCCCTATAAATAGGCTCGACCTAGGTCCTTTTCATTTTCTCCCTTAGTCGTCTTCTTCTTCTCCCTGCCTCCCTGTTACTCGAGCTCTGCCGCCGCCGCCGCCGTCGAGCTCCTCGTCTTCTCCAACTCAGGCCGCTGCATCAACCTGACTTGTCCAGAGAAACGCGACGGAACCCTGCAGCAGCTCTGCACTCGTAAGCCCCTTTGCTTTCTTGCGTTTAGATCTGTACTGCAGCCTCCCGAGTTCATCGGTGTTCATCGCCGCCCGTTGCAAACCCTTGATATTTTTCTTTTCATGTGCTCCTTTTTGATCTTTAGATAGCTAGAACTACTGTGGTGGCTGTTCCGCATCCATCTCGAATAGAAACAGATCTCATTTTCCTTGTTTAAAGGCCTCCTTAGAGTGTATGAACTTCTCTGTACTGGTTTTAGATCTAGAATTTTTTTCTTTTCAGAGCAATTGTTTGATCCAAAATAATAGCTGAAACTTGTGAAACTTGTTTGTTCCACACTTAACCAAAAAACTGCCTCTGTTGAATTTGTTTAACCATGGTACTCTATGTAGCCGGTTTATGACAACACCGATTGTCAGTCTTGCTTGCTTCTGGCGACTTTAAGAAAACTTAACTGCCCCTGATACCTGTAGAAGCTTAAATATCATTGCGTAGTTACCTATATGTCATCAGGCCCCTTCTTAAGCCGTCGTTTCAAATAATTTAGCGATGTCCTCCTCCGGGTTATAAGTTGAACCGGAAATTTTTCTTTTGTCATAGGTTTCAATTTGCCTAATGGCACCCAAGGCTTCCAAACCTCCGGTGACCTGTAACTGGGTCAAGTCCGTTGTTACAGAAAGCACTTTGTCTGATTTTGTGAAATCCGGCCATCTGCCCAAGAAGGAGGTCATGTCTTATCGTGCTCCTAACCCATCAGAGGAGAAGCCTCAACCCAAGGAAGGGGAGGTGATCGTGTTTACTGATCGCATGAATCGGGGATTTGCTCCACCCGGTTCAAAATTCTTCAGGGATGTTTTGCATTTCTTTGACCTCAGACCTCAAGACATTGGACTCAATTATGTGTCAAATATCTGCAACTTCCAAGTTTTCTGCGAAGTGTACCTGGGAGAAGAGCCCAATCTACTTTTGTTCATACAGCTATTCTATTTAAATCAGCAGAATGAATGTGCCAACGGGCCCAGTCTAGAACTCGGCGGCATCTCAATTCAGTGGCAGAGAGACTGCCTCTTTCCTTATGCTTTGAATCGCCTTGACCACCCAAAGGACTGGAACCAGACGTGGTTTTATTGCCAGGACACTTCTCCAGTTGACAAGAACCCTCTGCCCGGCTTACGCGCTCTGCGCCTTGAATCAAATCACCCGCTGCCAGATAAGCTAACCGCTGTTGAACGTCTATCACTTGCCCCTACCATCAAGAAGATCAAAGCCCTCTTAGGCAATGGCTTGAGCGGTATTGATTTGGTGCGAGTCTGGATCTCCTAGCGGGTGATCCCGTTAAGCCGCTGCCTCAGCTTAATGTGCTCTTACACTGGCGAGAAGGATGACCCACTACGTCATAGTCCCGACGACTTACCAAATGTTGTGGTGGAGGCTACGACCCAGTCGCTATTGAAAGAGGGCACGGTGACTAGCAATGCCTTTGGCTTACTTCCCTTCTGCAAGAACCCGGCCCCTACAGTGAGTCATCAACCTCAATGAATACTCTTTACTATATTACACCTTGCTTTTACTCATAACCCCATATCATATTTTACAGGCCGATGACAAATTCTGGAAGATCAAGTATGACCATGAGGCGGCCAAACAAGCCAGAGCAGCAAAAAGAGCCGAAAGGAAAGCCGCCAAGACTGGAACTTCGAAGAAGAGGAAGCCAAGCACTTCGGATATGTTTAAACTTGACGATACTGATGATGATGATGAAGAAGAGGTAACTTCTAACTCCCTTGACTCTTTATCGTCACCTTACTGACAGTAAATCTTTCCAGGAAGACACGGGGAACAGCCGAGCCACCGAGGAAGAGGTAACTATAATCTCCTCCGACTCCGAGCCCCTGCCGCGTCAGAAAATTCGAAGAGTAACCCGGAAAGTAAGATTTTTAGATCCTTTGGTTTACCAAGATCCTCAATTTCTTTTGATGTAACAGCAATTTGAAAGACGGAGGCAGACCCGGACCAGCAAGGATGTAGAGCTCTCCTCCGGCTTACCTGACGTAACCAGGAAGAGTCGGACTGAGGTTATTTCCGATTTATGTTCGGTCTTACCTTTGGCGGGTTTAATTCGTCAACCTCTCAATTCATCTGACTCCAATTATCAGGATACCTCTCCTTCCTCCGGCGAGTCTATGCAATCTAACATGCCGGCTTTCAAAACTGCCCCGGGTAATGTATTTTTGTTTACCTTATGCTTTACCTTACCCATGCTTTTGTACTCATCCTTCTGCCTTTGTCCACGGCATGCAAGTGAAACCCAGTAAGAGGGCAAAAAAGAGCAAGCCGTCCCAAGACCTGGTCGCGACTGAACCGGAGCTTGCTACGGCTGCTCCTGACTGTTCTACCCATCAGTCGCCGCCTAAATCAGCCTATGACATTCCAGCACCAACCTCTGATCCACCCGCCGAAGATACTCTCAACAGCTCTGATAACCCGGAAGCTCCGAGCCCGACCAAGACAATTGATCCGGAAGTTGAGATTCTGAAGACTTAGTTTGTTGAGCCGGGGCGGCCCACTGTCCTTGCCAAGTGCTTTGCTAAGGAGGAGCTTCTGGAACGCCAAAAGGCCAAGCTAGACATTGCTGACTATACTCATTTGAGCATTGGAGAGATAGTCTCTGGCTATCTCAATCAAGTACACAGCAGCCGTGACCTGGAAATTGACATGGTGAAGCAAATACAGCAAAAATCTGAGGTATAACTTATGCTACTTTTCTTAATCATACTTACTGTATCAGCCCCCAAGTCTATTGCTTATGAATAAATATGATGTAGACTTAGAAAACTACTTAGCACTGCCTTGTCCGGTTTAGAAAGAAGCTATTTAACCCGGTTGTAACATGATACCTTGAACTTGCGATACACATTAGCCCCCAAGTGTCAAGTATCTTTGCTTGCAAAGTGCTTGGGACTTAATTTCCATGAACCGACATTGTAAGTTAAAATTCTTCAGCATACATTAGCCCCCTAGTGTCAAGTATCTTTGTTTGCAAAGTGCTTGGGACTTAATGTTATCTTACCATGATTCTGACTATAACCCAGCATCAATGCAGGCCACCATAAGTCAATTTGAGTCGGAGATTACTGACCTGAAGAGCCGTCTGACATCTCAAGAACTTGAAATTCAAAAGGCCAACTCCAAATTTGAATTCAGCGTCTCTGAACAAGAGAAGTTGAAGAAGAATTTTGAGGCGGAGAAGAAAATCTGGGCTGATGAAAAGGCTTCACTGGTGACCCGGGCCGAGACGGCAGAGGCATTGCTTGCAGAAGCACCAACGGAGCTGTCCGGCTTAAAGCGCCAGATATCTCAAATGGTCTCAGCAATCTTTGGTAAGTTACTCATATAAACTTTAAACTTTGCAAACCTTCTTTCAATGATTACTTCAATTGTCACCTCCAGCTCACCTTATGTTTAATAATGCAGGCCCCAGGAGCACAAACCTTAAGCAGAACATGTTGATCAAGCTCAAGGCGGTTTATACTCTTGTGGAACAGCTCTACACTGGGTCACAACATGCTTTGGCCGTTGTAGCTTTATCAAATGACGTTCCTCACCTCCTGCAAGATGTGCTGAAGCAGCTTGATGTACTACCTCAACGGGTCCAAGATCTAAGGCGGGCGTCTGCAAGAGCCGGGGCCATAGCCGCGTTGAGCCGGGTGAAAGCCTAGATTCTAGAACTCGACCCGACCGACCTTGCTCTTGGATACCCGAGTCTGAAAGAGGATGGGACCGTATTTGATGAACAGGATTTCACCGCCTGCGTTAAAGATATACGCCTCGTGGCTACTCTTATTGGGAACGATACTGATCTTACCAAATATCAGCCGGGTTATGATAGCGAGAATCGGAGAATCCCAATGCCTCTTTATGATGACGTCAGCCTGATCCCTCCAATCCGTAAGCATACCTTTGCCCCTGAAGTCGACCCAGCTGGTTTAATAGATGATGAAGCTGAGTTTGAAGCCTTGAGTGGCATTGACTGGGCATCGTCCACCTTCCAGGACAGGGCAGCCGACGGAGAGGCGGAGAAGGATAATCTGGATTCTTCAAGCCAACCAAATGAGTGAACCGCCAGGCGTCATATGTTTATGTCTTTTGTAAAAACAATGCTTCATTATTCAGACTCGGGGAGTCTTGTAATAGGGTAGAAAAAACCTCTTGACTTTTGCCATGCCTTCGTGCACATTTACGGCGCTCAATATTTCCTTAAGCCGCCATCGCCATATCCTTCCAACTTATATTGATCTTCTATTTCCTTGATGTTAAAAATTTGCTTGCCTTATCCTGCGATCCTTTTGGTAATCTCGCCTGCTTATATGACCAAAACCATGCGAGTAAATTTAACTTCTAAAAGTTTGAACACATAATGTTCACCTGGCACTTAACAACCTGGGGTGATCAATATTAAGCGGGAAGAACAAAAACCATCTCATAGTGCTTTCAAGAAGGTCTCACGATAGTCAAGTAATTATGCTTATGAAATATAATGGATAATAAACAATATTCAAAGGCTTCCGATTCGAATACGATCAGTAAACCATTCCAAAGGGGTTAAGCTAAGATTCAAATATGATCATATAGCCCCCAGTGGCTTTGGCGATGTCGATCAAGTGGGTATCGACAGCTATGTTCTCTTTGGTTCGAATACGACCTATGTTTGAACAGGAAGCCCCCAAGTGACCATAAGAGTTGTTTAATGACGCTGATTCGAATACGATCCATGTCAGACCCAAAGGGGTTAAGCTATGATTCAAATATGATCAAGAAGCCCCCAAGTGGGTTTGGCAGTATGCCGATCAAGTGGGTATCGATAGCTATGTTCTCTTTGGTTCGGATACGACCTATGTTTGAACAGGAAGCCCCCAAGTGATCATGGCTAGATTCAGATATGATCATAAGCCGGACCAAAGGGAAAGACGGATTCAAATATGATCTGCTCCCTGTTGGTTGTTTCCACCACCTGATAAAGAAGACATGTAAACCTTTGAGGGTGAAAAGAATAGAGGTCCTGCTTTATTGCTCCATATAATATATACATGGTTAAAAAATATATACATCTTGAGAGCCGGTGGCTCAAGTATAGTAAGGCCAAAGATGGGCGATATTCCACGGCTGGCTGGTCTCCTCCTCCGACTTACGTGAGTCTTTGTGCTCTCGAACGTCGATAAGGTAGTATGACCCATTGTTCAGATTCTTGCTGACCACAAAGGGTCCTTCCCAAGGAGGGGATAGCTTGTGCATATCAGACTGATCCTGGATGAGCCGGAGCACTAAGTCGCCTTCCTGAAAGGTTCTGCTTCTAACCCGGCGGCTGTGATAGCGGAGCAGGTCTTGCTGGTAAATCGCCGAGCAGGCTATTGCCAAGTCTCGCTCCTCATCCAACAAGTCAAGTGCATCCTGATGAGCTTTTTCGTTATCAGCCTCAACGTAAGCCGCAACGCGGGGTGAATCGTGCCGGATGTCACTAGGCAGGACTGCTTCTGCTCCATACACCATGAAGAAAGGTGTGTAACCTGTAGATCTGTTAGGCGCAATGTTGATGCTCCACAGTACACAGGGTAACTCCTCCACCCAACAACCCGGAGTCCGCTGTAAGGGGACAAAGATCCGGGGTTTGATACCCTTCAGGATCTCCTGATTAGCTCTTTCTGCTTGACCATTGGATTGTGGATGAGCAACAACCGAAACATCAAGCCGGATATGTTCTCGTTGACAGAACTCTTCCATGGCACCCTTGGAGAGATTAGTGCCATTATCAGTTATGATGTTGTGTGGAAAACCAAAACGAAAGATCACCTTTTTCATGAACTGAACCACCGTGGCTGCATCACACTTACTGACCGGCTCTGCCTCAACCCACTTTGTAAACTTATCCACTGCCACTAGGAGGTGTGTATTTTTATCCTTAGACCTCTTGAAAGGTCCAACCATGTCAAGCCCCCAGACTGCAAACGGCCAAGTAATTGGAATCATCCTCAACTCTTGAGCCGGCACATGAGCTCGTCGTGAGAATTTTTTACATCCGTCACATTTGCTGACTAGATCCTCTGCATCAGCATGAGCCGTTAGCCAATAGAAACCATGACGAAAAGCCTTGGCCACAAGAGATTTTGAACCGGCATGATGACCACAATCTCCTTTATGGATCTCGCGAAGTATCTCCTGACCCTCCGCAGGCGACACACAGCATTGAAACACCCCAGTGACACTGCGGTGATGTAACTCGCCATGAACAATCATCATAGATTTGGACCGCCTGATGATTTGTGTCACCAAGGTCTCATCCTCAGGCAACTCTCCCCGGGTCATATAGGCCAAATATGGCACTATCCAATCCGGAAGACGTGAAGAGCTGCCACCAGCTGTGCCTCCGGGTCCGGCACTGCTAGTTCTTCCTCTGTAGGTACCTTGACAGAAGGATTATGCAAAACGTCTAGAAAGGTGTTAGGCGGCACTGGCTTACGCTGAGATCCCAGCCGGCTTAAAGCATCAACCGCCTCATTCTTCCTTCGATCAATGTGCTCCACTTGATAACCTTTGAAGTGCCCAGCCACAGCATCAACTTCACGACGGTAAGCCGCCATAAGGGGATCCTTGGAGTCCCACTTGCCTGACACCTGTTGAACCACGAGATCTGAGTCGCCAAAGCACCTTACCCAGCTTAAATTCATCTCTTTGGCCATCCGGAGACCATGGAGTAAGGCCTCGTACTCAGCTTCATTGTTAGTACAAGGAAATATAAGCCGGAGCACATAACAAAATTTGTCACCTCGAGGGGAAATTAAAACAACTCCAGCCCCCGAGCCTTCTAACTGCCTGGACCCATCAAAGTGAATAGTCCAATATGTGTTATCTGGCTTCTCCTCAGGTGCCTGCAACTCTGTCCAATCATTGATAAAATCCACCAGGGTTTGAGACTTGATAGCAGTCCGAGGCATGTATTTCAAACCATGAGGCCCAAGCTCAATGGCCCACTTGGTGACTCGTCTTGTGGCCTCTCTATTCTGGATGATGTCTCCCAAGGGGGCAAAACTTACCATAGTTATAGGATGACTTTGGAAGTACTGCTTCAGTTTCCGGCTTGCCATAAACACTCTGTAAACAAGTTTCTGCCAATGCGGATACCTTTGTTTAGACTTAATGAGCACATCACTGATGTAGTAAACCGGCCGTTGAACCGGATGCTCCTTGCCAGCCTCCTTACGCTCCACCACGATGGCAACACTGACGGCTCATGAATTAGCAGCCACATATAATAGCAACGACTCTTTATCAATGGGAGCCGCCGGGACCGGTGGCTCAGACAACTGTCTCTTTAAATCTTCAAAGGCGTGTCGCTGAAGATCACCTCGCATAAAAGTGTCCATTTTCTTCATCATCTAATACAGCGGTAGGGCCTTCTCACCTAACCGGCTTATGAACCGGCTTAAAGCAGCAACACGACCCGCCAGTCGCTGAACATCTTTGATGCACGCTGGTTGAGCCAGAGAGGTAATTGCCTTGATCTTCTCCGAATTAGCTTCAATGCCTCTGTTTGAGACCAGAAAACCCAACAGCTTGCCTGCAGGTACACCAAATACACACTTGGCCTGGTTAAGCATCATCTTATAAACCCGGAGATTATCAAAGGTCTTTTTCAGATTAGATATCAAGGTTTCCTTCTCTCTGGCAAGCGTGAACATTGCACCCAATTTGATCGTGGAGGCAGTTCTGTACACATCGCTGATAAGTCGCCTAAGCACTCCCAAATGGCATAGATACATAACAGAAGGCTCCAAACGGAGTGATGAAAGCTGTCTTCTCCTGGTCCTTAACGGCCATTTTGATCTGATGATAGCCAGAGTAAGCATCCAAAAAGCTCAATTGCTCGCAACCCGCCGTAGCATCAATGATTTGATCAATATGGGGGAGGGCAAAGGGCTCAGCCGGACAAGCCTTATTTAAGTCCGTGTAATCCACACACATCCGCCAGGTGCCGTTCTTCTTGAGCACGAGCACCGGATTAGCTAACCACTCTGGGTGAAAAACTTCAACAATGAACCCAGCTGCTAAGAGCCGGGCGACCTCCTCTCCAATAGCTTTCCCTCTTTCCTCATTGAACCGTCAAAGAAATTGTCTGACCGGCTTATACTTCGGATCAATATTAAGAGTGTGCTCAGCGAGTTCTCTTGGGACGCCTGGCATGTTAGATGGTTTCCATGCAAAGATGTCCTGATTCTCACGGATGAACTCGATGAGCGCGCTTTCCTCTTTAGGATCCAAATTGGTACTGATGCTGAACTGCTTAGAAGAGTCGCCTAGAGTAAAGTCAACAAGCTTCGTTCCAGCGGCCGATTTAAACTTCAACGTCGGGTCATGCTCTGTAGTTGGCTTCTTCAGGGGGGTCATATCCGTCGGGTCAACATTATCTTGATAAAACTTTAGCTCTTTTGCTGCACAAACAGACTCAGCATAAGCCGCGTCGCCTTCTTCACACTCCAAGGCTACCTTTCGACTCCCATGCACAGTGATGGTGCCCTTGTGACCTGGCATCTTGAGCTACAAATAAACATAAGACGACCGTGCCATGAACTTGGCATAAGCCGGCCGCCCAAACAGAGCATGATATGGACTCCTGATTTTGACCACCTCAAACGTCAATTTTTCAGCCCTGGAATCATACTCATCTCCAAAGGCCACTTCCAGTTCAATCTTGCCAAATGGGTAAGCCGACTTACCAGGAACTACTCCATGAAAAACAGTGTTGGACGTCTTTAAATTCTTATCAGTTAACCCCATGCGTCGAAAGGTCTCATAATTGAGGATATTGATGCTGCTACCCCAGTCCATGAGTACTTTAGTGAATTTATATCCACCAACTTGAGGTGCTACCACCAAGGCCAACTGACCCGGATTATCAACCCAGAGGGGGTGATCTTCCCTGGTCCATACAATGGGCTATTCTGACCACCTCAAATAACGGGGAACCGCCGGCTCAACAGAATTCACGGCCCTCTTATGAACCTTCTGGTCACGTTTGCACAAGCTAGTGGTGAACACGTGATACTGCCCACTATTCAGCTGCTTCAGATGGCTTTGATAACCCGACTGTCGCTGTTGTTGTTCCCCTTGACCAGACTGCTGTTGATTATAACCGGCTTGATGTCCCTGAAAGCCGGAACGTGAACCACCACCCGGGCCATGAAAGCCGCTAGCTCCTGAGCCGCCGCCTGACCCATGATTGCCATCAAACTTGTTGGAATTCTTAAAAGCCTTCATAATCGTGCAATCTTTCCATAAGTGGGTGGCGGGTCGTTCCCGGGTGTCGTGTCTCGGGCAAGGCTCATTGGGTAGATGCTCAAGGGATGGGCCTGACCCGCCAGATCGAGGGGCGGTTTGCCCTTACGTCTCTGATTGTTACCATGTGCATTGGCGTTGGCCACAAACTCCGGGTTACCTTCCGCCTTACACTTATTGCCTCCTTGATTCATCGGGTTATGTTGCTGACCCTTTCCATTGCCATTCTTATTTCCCTTCCCTGTCTTTTCCTCATCAGACGCGGATCCTTGGTACTATCAGAGTCCGCGTATTTGACTAAAGTTGCCATCAACGTACCCATATCGTTGCAATCACGCTTAAGGCGCCCCAGTTTCTGTCTCAGCGGCTCAAAGCGGCAGTTCTTCTCCAACATGAGGACTGCAGAGCCGGAATCCATCTTGTTAGATGAATGTATTATCTCCTTGACTCGGCGTACCCAATGAGTCGTGGATTCACCCTCATCCTGCTTACAATTTTTCAAGTCCACAATCGACATAGATTGCTTGCAAGTGTCCTTGAAGTTCTAGATGAAACGGGCCTTTAGATTTGCCCACGAACCAATGGAATCGGGTGGCAAGCCTTTTAACCAAGACCGGGATGTTCCATCTAACATCATGGTGAAGTACTTAGCCATTGCTGCGTCGCTAACCTCCAACAACTCCATGGCCATCTCATAACTTTCGATCCACGCTCCGGGCTGTAAGTCGACCGTGTAATTCGGCACCTTTCGAGGTCCCTTGAAGTCCTTGGGTAGGCGTACGTTGCGCAGAGCCGGCACCAAACAAGGAATGCCGCCGGTTCTAGTAGCCACTCCCGTCTCAACGGAAGTCGTCAGGTATTCTGGGTAATCTTGATGAGCCGTCTGTTGAGCCGCTAGCTGAGCCGCCCACTCGTTCTCCTGACGTATTCAATATTGTACCGGGTTATAGCCACCGGGATGGTTACGGCTTTGGGCATTGCTTGACAAAGCTTATGACTCCATGTGCCTGCTGTAACTTGGACTCCGGTTTTGACGAGGCGGTGCTAACCAAGGCGGAGGAGTCGAATGAATCCTGTCCCGGCTATAAGAATAAGTCTCTTGCTGAGCCAGGGCCGTCTGGACAAGTTCTCTGATCCTCTGGGTCTCCACCGCTGTCGGATCATTACCGTCCACTGGGAGAGCCGCCAAATGCGCAGATGCTGCGATTAAGTTCTCCATGGGGTTGGAAAAGTGACCCGGTGGTATTGGTACATAACGGGGCGGAGCCATACTCCCGTGAGGAGGTGCTATCTCTCGAGGCTGAGCCGGTCCTCCCGCTCCGGCTATCATGAACTGATTTGCTTCGGGCGGGTTGCTAGGGCCGGCACCGGGTGTAGCGAAAAGGTTCTGAGGGTCGTAAATCGGAGGCAAACGGGATTGAGTTTTCTGGTGCCTCCTTCTCATCACCTCATTAGATGCGTTCAGGTTCATCGTAAGCTGGAAAGCCTCTGACTAGAGCTGCTGCGCCCGTGCATCCAAAGCCGCCCGTTCTGTAGCTAACCTGGTGTCCTCAGCTGCCAAGGCCTCCTTGGCCCGAGCTATCTCCTCGCGAACCTGTGCACCTCCGCGTTATGCTCATCTTGATTTGCAGGAATAACCATGGCGGTTAACAGGGCCGTAAGCTTATCCATGAGATCCTTCAGTATCTGAGCCGGCGGGTGCACAGGGCCTCCTGCCCCGGCCGCTCCTGACCCGGACGTTATTGCTGCAGCGGTTATAGAGTTTTGGCCAGGTTGAGTCCCAGACATAAAGACTCCTGCCCATCTTGGCGGCTCATAGGGGTCCGGAATACTGGGGACATCGGAACAGCCCCCAAGCACGCCATCTTGCACTTGATACATCGAATCTGTTGAACCGGCGGACGAATCACCGTCAGAGAGGAGGACCATCTCACCACCATCTTCAGATCCTTCAGAAAGTTCCTCTCCATGGATGCAGCCCACGAAGGCACGCTTCATGACGGGTTGAACTCGGGCGGGTCTCGCATGCTGAGCCATCTCAACGAGGTCGGTGCAGTTGTCCAGCTCAGGGCCTGGCTCACCAATCCGGCCGATGAAGACGTGGATTCCGCTGAAGGGGACCCGGTACCCGTACTCAACTGAGCCGGCATCGGGGCCCCAACCTTCGTCATCGATGTAGATCTTGCCACAGCGACTCTTGGTCATCTGGCCAACTACGCATCCCTTGAGCCCTTCGAAGCTGCCCTTCAAGAACTCAAATCCACCGTGCACTGGCCCCACGGTGGGCGCCAACTATCGTGGAATTGTCACGACAGATGTCCTCTTGCAAGGACTTAGTCGTGGAGCCATGGCAACTAGGAAGCTTAAAGGGGTTAATTCGGGACAAAGGACATGAGAGATTTATACTAGTTCGGCCCCTTAAGGTGAAGGTAAGGCCTACGTCTAGTTGGGTTGGTATTGCTTGATGTTTCAATGACCAGGGAGTGAGATACGCTATGTCTGGTTCTCGATGAGTTGTTTCTTACCCTAAGCCGCCAGCGGGTCATCCCCTTATATACACGGGTGGACGCCCTGCAGCCTAAAGAGTCCCGGCCAGCTCATAGACAGTGTCCGGCTCGGTGACTAGTTAAGTCTACCTTATGTTAGAAGTCATATCATCATGGTGGTTTACCACTATGGGCCTTAAGCCGCATGTGGGCCTTAGACCCTTTATTGAACCGTCATCTTCATGCTTGGTCTTGGGCTTCTTTCTGATGAGTCTTCTTTGCGTAACCTGGCCCCTCCTGGACGGCTTACACACACACAAAAAACACGGCATGCTTGTCACACGAATACAGGAATGTATAAAAGGTTATTTTCCTCTCGTTGAACATAACGGGAGGGTTGTGTAGCTGGTTAGCCTGTTCGCTCATCAAACTTGAGGTCTCGGGTTTGATAACTACACTTGAGCATAATTTTTGCCAGGAGGATTCTTTGACTGGTCAAAATGTTTTCTAGGGTTTGCACGCTTCACACTCTCTCTCCAGTATATATATACACGCTGGAGCCTCAGCGCTTGTAGTTGCTCTCTTCACACTCTCTCGCCCTCTCCCGCTGGAGCCTCAGCGCTTGTAGTTGCTCTGTTCACACTCTCTCGCCCTCTCTAGATCTAAACAAGACTTCGTTGGCCTCTCTCTCTCCCCTCAGTGCTGCTCAAAGAGCCGGCAGGATCCGTCCGCCGGGAAGGGAAGGAGGCTTAACGCTGTCGTCGTTGGCGAGGGAGGGAATCCACTACCGGCGCAGTTGTTCACTTTCCACCCAGCGGTGGCGCGGGAGAGCCTCCGACCCCTTCTTCTTCGCCGCTGTCCCGTCGCCCACCAAACCACGCCCCAAGAACCTTAAGGTATATTTTACTTACTCCACATGCATTGCTCTAGCTGCATGTATACCATGAATCTAGGACGTGGTTCAAAGAGGAAAGGAGTGGAGGAAAGTAGTGGGAAAAGTTGCATATAGCATGAATCTAGGACGTGGTTTAAAGAGGAAATGAAGGGGGAAAGTTGTATGGCATGAATCTAGGACGTGGTTCGAAGTGGAAAGGAATGGGGGAAAGTAGTGGGGAAAGTTGTATTGCATAAATCTAGGATGTGGTTTAAAGAGGAAAGGAAGGGGTGAAAGTACTAGTTCAAAAAGGAAAGGAAGGGACAAGGTCAGAGAGTTTGAGCAGACTAGATTTGTCATACTCACATAGGGAAAGGTGTCTAAAGATAACAAAACAGGGACCAACACAAATATGCTCCTTGGTTGTTTGTTCTTTGTTGCAACAGACTGTGCATGACCACAGTACATCGGTAGATGCACATGGTGCTGGTGTGTCCACTGTCTCGTGCAACTCATTAGCTGTTGTTCATCTAAGGCCCTGTTTGGTTAAAAACTCCCTAGTCCCTACCTGCTTGGTTCCAGGGACAAAACATGGACTAGAGGTTATTAAATGACATGCTAAAAGACCATGTTACCCCTAGTAATGAACTAATAGAAACAAGGTGCGATGCGTGGCAGGGGCAACTGTTGGAAAAAGTCCCAAAAAGACTCCCTCGGGGTCTTCTTTCTTTAGTCCCAAATGCCCACTTTTAGTCCCTAAAAGTCCCTCCTGTTTGGTTTAGATGGGACTGACACAGAGTTTTTTTAGTCCCTACACCAAAATTTCCCTGTAAACAAACACCCTCTAATAATGCTGCTGGAAAATTGATGCAATGCCACAGTTAAAAGAAAATTACATGTTTAACAAATTTTATTGTTAATATAATCTCTATGTTAATATTAATCAATGCCACCGTTTGAGAAATGCTACTTGTCTTGCTTTCTTTCCCATTTAGATAAGGTAGATGCTTCTTTTGTTGGCTTCGTGTCATCCACCGTTATTGACCACTAATTGTTTCCGTTGCACCTCTGTGTAAATAGGGTTATCTACTTCACCTCGTTGCCATTGTGACCTTTTGTTGCACTACACAAAACACTTTTGTTTTAAGAGTGTTTTGTGCGTTCAACCAAAATGTCACAATCGACAACGTTGCTTGATTGCTTGATCTTAGTGGAACTGCACAAGAGGAGATCTTATTTCCTATCCGTTAAAGCTTAATTTGGTTCAAATCTTCTTCTTGTGAGTTGTTTGAATTCCGCATCATGAGAGGTCAGTACTAGCCTTCTTTCACATGATTCCGCAGTGTGCTTTCATATGTTGTGCTACTTGTACGATAACGTTGCTTGATTTTAGTGAACTGCACAAATGGAGACAAGACTTCCAATCTGTATGTGCACTGTAATATCCCATTGAAGTAAGATAAGGATATTTCACAATTGTTGGCCTGTATTTTGCCACTTTCATCAGAAAATTAAGTTTAGTACTGTACTTGTGCTCCCCAATTGACATGCCAAATCTTACATTGAAGGCGAAACTTGTCTGTTATTGAACCAAGTGATGAAGGGGAAGAACAAGCGGAAGAAAAACAAAAATCAACTCCCAGTGCTGTAATGAAGCACTGGAACTGTGATGACACAAGTAATGATATAGTTTTGCATCTTAATTTATTGCTATGGCTGGAACGAGCAATTGTTTTGCCACTGATTTGATGCCATATGTAATTATCTCTAATTGTGCAAACAGGGGTCTTCTTTGAAGATACCATATGTTTTAGTGGAACTACACAAGAAGATGTTGGAAACATTAAACTAATCGAGGAGTATATAGTAAGCATGGCCACCCTCGTAGATTGCAACAGATGGTTCCGGAGAAGTGCTTCATCTGTACGCTCTACACAATCAGCCTCCTCACAAAGGTTGGTACTCGCCCACTGATCTCGTCCATATGATTGAGCTTTGTCATCTCTATTGGTGTTGTGCTACTGTTTAGATACTGTCATCAAAAAGTGGTATTGTCCTTGAGAAGTGCTTCATCAGTGCTGTTTTAAATATTTCCTTTCCTTTTTTCGAGCAAACAGGGATGCTAGCATTTAGTAGTCCTCTTGTCTTTGCACAACAGGATCATCTTCCTCTGAAGAAGAATATGGAGTACGTGAAGTGACTAGTTCCGATTATGCCAGGATGAAGAAGCCATGTCTATCTTCTCATCAGAAGGAGCAGTTGAAGGATGGTTACATTACTCCCCACAAGACCAAACTAACTTCAGCTCAGAAGGACTGACAAATCTCCATTTTTTTTGTTGTGATGCACGAGTACAATGTTGTTTTAGGATTCTTTCTGGTGAGTTCCATTTTTCTAAAAGTGTGCTCTACATGGACCATGTATGTGCATGTTGAAACTGTTAATTCATAGTACAATTTGCTTTATACTAATCACTTTTTTGTATTTGTACAAACAGGGGTTCTCAGCTTGATTTCAATGGGAACTGCACAAAATGTTCATGAATACATCGAATCTTTCATTTCCACCACAAGAAACGAGGTGCCCATAAGTTCAAGGTGTTGCAACATATAAGGGCGAAATCATACAAGCTACGCGCGAATTTGGTTGATTTTGGTGGAACTGCACAAAAAGAACAGCTGGTTTATTTAGCACGAGGTGCCATGTCAATGTCCGAACTGATGGGAAACCCTGCCCATTCCACAATCGTAGGCATTTGATATTTTGGAATGGGACAACCTTGTCAACTTTTTCTCATTGATTTTAGCAAGATATGAGTTTGATATTTTCGAATGGGACGCCCTTTGCTGTCAGCAGCGTCGATCAATTTTTTCTTTATTCTTTAGTTGTGAAGTAAATATTGCCTCCGACATGTGAGTTGCTGAGATGCATAATCATCGATTGTTTTGAATGTTCTCTATGAATTGCCAGTGCTGTGTGTTTGATTGCAATGTCTGAAACGCTAAAAGCTGCTCAAACTCTTTGTACTCATTCATTCCTTTTACTTCGCACATTGTGAAAGTGCATACTTTTTGTATAAGATTGGTCAAAGTAGAGATACTTTGACCGCAGAATAAACTTGTATGCGACTAGAAAGGACCGGAGGAATACATGTGAAATCATAAACGAGGTGATCACCACAGGAATAATGCTAGTATGTATTGTTTTGCATGTTCATCCAATGCCAGTGATACAGGAATTCGAACTAATCGAAATAAATTCATTCATACACGGTCAGATTTCATATAAACATGCCGGATTTCATTACATTTCATACATTCTTCAACTAAAAAGGGGTGTGCTTGAGATATAATTAATTAACCGAAGCTACCCACCTGTGTCCCGCTGAAGGTTCAAGGACTTAATCGCAGGTGATTCTATGTGAATCGACATCCGCCTGTTGGGCCCACGTGTCAGTCAGCCAACTGCACAAGTGTAACACCCCAGATGTAACATGTCCATTTTGGCAATATATCAACTTGACCTTCATCCAATTCATGTGGGTTTTATCATGTTTGGCCTCTTCTTGTTTTGTGGTGTGGTTTTATTCTTTTCATTGTCACATTCCTTTTAGCCATATTGCATTTGTGCTTCTTGTCATTTTGCATTCATCCTCATCATATAGTGCATCTTCATCTCATGCCATCTCATGTTGCATGTTGTCATTCATGTTGTTGCCATGAGCATCATGGACATGACCTTGTCCCCCCCTTCCAACCATGGCACCTTCACTTCTCCTCCTTCCTTCTCTTATCAAGTGTTATTTTTTTTTCTTTCTCCATTAATGTTCATCTTCTCCCTGTAAATCTTGCACCATGCCTACATCCTCTCTGCCAATTTTCAACTCGTTTGAATATGATTTGGTTAGGTTCAAAAATGCCTCAAGTTTGAATTATATTCAAACTTGTTTTATTTCTCTACCTCTAAAAATGCCCAAACCAATTTATTCAAATAGTCCATAATTCCAGGTCGCCAGATTTTTTTTTTATATCCCCAACACCTCTCCTAGCTCTCTGCACTTTTCTTGTTCTTTTTCCATTTGAAGAAAAGAAAAGATAGCAGCATTGGACAGCCCAGCAGCATCTCAACCCGGCTGGTCCTCCTCACTCCAGGCCGGCCCAGCTACCCAGCGAGCCAGCAGCCCTCGCTCGCTCTCCCTCCTTTCCACGCTGGAGCCGCGCCGGCCCCACCTGCAGTGACCCGAACCCTGTTCCTCTTCCTCCTCCCTCGCTCGTTCCTCTCTCAGTAAAGCAGAGGACAGGGGCACACATGGCCACCGTGGCTTCCACATCCCTAGCTTCCCCCCTATAAAGGGCCAACCTCCGGGCAAGCCTAGGGTTCCTCCTCCTCCCTTCTTTCCCCTCCGCGCCGCCGCCACGGGTAAGAGGCACCCACGCCCTGCTTCCCCGCTACGTTTCCTCCCTACAGCCAACATGACCGGCCCGAGCAAGAGCTCCTCGCTGGCGTAGGTGAGTCGCCGGCCTCCCCTCCATCGACCCCGAGCACCGCAGTGCCTCCTTGAGTCCATTCTGACGCCGATCTGAGCCCGAGGACGCCTTCCCCGACGTAGGTGAGTCGCCGGCCTCCCCTCCATCGACCCCGAGCACCGCAGCGCCTCCCCGAGTCCATCCTGACGCCGATCCGAGCCCGAGGACGCCTTCCCCGACGTCCTCTTCGTCCTCTACGTCGTCTCCTTCTTGGACAGCAAGTCCACCAGGAATCTTCGCCTCCCCGCTGTCGGTCTGCTGCGCCACCGGCCTCACCTCCTTGTCATAGGTGTACTAGGTATACCCATCCTCCTCCCTGCTCTTTTCTTTTCGTCGATTGGTCTCCATAGGAGCGGCCAAGATCTCGCTGTCGTCGTGTTCTCGGCGCACCGAGGCGAGTACTGAAGTTTTCTTCAGTTTGGTAGTCAGAGACATCTTGCGTGCACCTCCTGCTCTGGATCCTCCTAGACGAGCTCCTCCACGTCTTGCTGCACCCATGCGCGCACTCCCTCACAGCCTGCACGCGCCACGCCCTGCTGCTTCCCCTGCCCACCGTGCTCGTCGTGGCAAGTCGAAAGCGGATGCTCGAGCTCGAGTACCCCGCACGCCAACTCCCGCAGTTGCTCCATGCACACACGCGCCTTCCATGCGCCTTGCTGCACCCGCACTCCCTGGCCTAACCCGCACCCCCGCCGGTACCCCCTTGGCTCCGGTGGTCGCCTCGTTGCTCGCAGGCACCGCCGGCGACTTCTCTGCTGCAGATGAGAAGGGACCAGTACCCGCTTCAGGTTGCCTTAAAAGGGGCCGAAGCCCTTCCAAACTAGCAGCCCCGTCCTAGCCCAACTGGTAGCGCACCCACGCGTGTAACCAGGAGACCTGGGTTCGAATCCCAGGCTCTCCACAATTTTTCTGTTGATTTTGTTTCCATTGCAACACTAACGTTTTGGTCCCACCAGTCATACACACACCCAGCCACATGGACCACGGCCCTACCAGTCAGTCTAACGGCTGGGAACAGCCTGGGTGCATCTAGATTTCCTCACGTTTTTCTGTTTTATTCCAGATACGGAATATGCCAGTTTTGGCATATGCTGAGGATTCCATTATAGGCTATTTTGGTTTTTGCATAAATGTGGGGATTTTTCTACAGCAACCTAGACATATTATATATGTTTTTGGGGTAGAAAAATCCCACCAATCCAGTGGTGCCATTAGTTTCTGCATTTGAGCAAGTTCATGAACATGTCATTTTACATCATGATGTTGTCTTGTCATTTTTGTGTGTTTTATTTCAAGCATGCTATGAGGTTATGTTGTACAAGGATAGCTTCATTTTCATGCCTACTTCATGCTAGTACTTGATCCATGCCATGATATGCCTGATAGTGAGTTAATCAAGCTTGTAAAGATGCCATGTTGAATCTGTTTTTGCCATGTCCTGAAATTTCACTAAGTCTGGAACTGTTAATAAAACTTGCTATGTTTACATGGGTGCCATCATTTCTTATGGTCCTTTTTGGCTTATGGTCAGTAAGGGACTTTTGATCTATGCTTTGAGTAGAATCATGTCATGCCTGGCTTTGCTAATATAAGTTCCAGTAGCTTGTTGTTTGCTTGATCTAAACATGCCTTCCTGATGTTAATTCCTGGCACACTAGTATTTTCACTAAGTCTGTGAACCTGATAATTTTTTGCACTTTCACCATGCTTGTTTGAACCTGTTATGATGTGATTTAGCCATAGCTCAGTGTTCCTTTGTTGTTAAGCATCTCTTGTAGGTCAGTGCCATATGATTTGTTTGTATGTTGGAGTGCTGTAGCATAGTTTCTTTTTGCATGCTAAGTAGCATCGTGTTGTTAAACGCAGATTTGTGCCATTATTGTTTTGCTTGCCATTTGCAAACCGTGCATCCTATTCCGGTGATCTCTAAATCGATTTCAACCGAAATTATCTCATCTTTCCAGCGGCATACTTGGTTTGCCAAGTTGATGCCCGGTTCATCATTTTCCTTCCGGAGCACACATATGCATTGCATATCACATCTCGCATCGCATGTCATGTATTGCATCATATTGCTTGTGCATTGATCCTTGTTTGATTGTGGTTCCGTTGCTTGTGTTCTTGCTTTGGGTAGAGCCGGGAGACGAGTACGTGAACGAGGAACCTGTTGAGAATGCCTACGAGGATCAAGCCTTCGACAACTCTGAGAACCTTGCAGGCAAGATGACCATACCTTCGAAATCACTTCTATCTTTGCTTGCTAGATGCTCGCTCTTTTGCTATGCCTATGCTGCGATACCTACCACTTGCTATATCATGTCACCCATATTGCCATGTCAAACCTCTAACCATCCATGTCCTAGCAAACCGTTGATTGGCTATGTTCCCGCTTTGCTCAGCCCCCTCTTATAGCGTTGATAGTTGCAGGTGAAGATGAAGTTTGTTCCTTGTTGGAACACGGATACTTTGGGATATCACAATATCTATTGTTTTAATTAATGCATCTATATACTTGGTAAAGGGTGGAAGGCTCGGCCTTATGCCTGGTGTTTTGTTCCACTCTTGCCACCCTAGTTTCCGTCATACCGGTGTTCTGTTCCTTGATTTTGCGTTCCTTACGTGGTTGGGTGATTTATGGGACCCCGTGATGTTCGCTTTGAATAAAACTCCTCCAAAGAAGGCCCAACTTTGGTTTTACCATTTGCCACCTAAGCCTTTTTTCCCTTGGGTTTTCGCGAGCCCGAGGGTCATCTTTATTTAAACCCCCGCCAATGCTCCTCACGAGTGTTGGTCCAAACTAGAGCCACTTGCGGTGTTGCCTCGAGGCAACTTGGGGTATCTTCGGTTGCCGTACGTAGTGTTCATCCGGTGTGCCCTGAGAACGAGATATGTGCAGCTCCTATCGGGATTTGTCGGCACAGTCGGGTGATCTTGCTGGTTTAGTTTTACCATTGTCGAAATGTCATGCGAACCGGGATTCCGAGACTGATCGGGTCTTCCCAGGAGAAGGTTTATTCCTTCGTTGACCGTGAGAGCTTGTGATGGGCTAAGTTGGGACACCCCTGCAAGGTATTATCTTTCGAAAGCCATGCCCGCGGTTATGAGGCAGATGGGAATTTGTTAATGTCCGGTTGTAGAAAACCCGAAGTTGACCTTAATTAAAATACATCAACCGTGTATGTAACCGTGATGGTCTCTTCTCGGCGGAGTCCGGGAAGTGAACACGGTGTTGGAGTTATGTATGACGCAGGTTGCTAGGATCACCTCTTGATCACTACTAGCTTCGCGACCATGCGTTGCTTCTCTTCTCGCTCTCTTTTGCGTGCGTAGAAACCATATATGCTAGTCACTTGCTGCAGCTCCACCTCATTACACCAGCCTTCCCTTAAGCTCAAATAGTCTTGATCTCGCGGGTGTGAGATTGCTGAGTCCCCGTGACTCACAGATTCTACAAAAACAGATGCAGGTACCGATGATACCAACGCAGATGGCGCAACTGAGCTGAAGTGGGAGTTTGATGAGGCCCTTGGTCGTTACTATGTTTCTTTTCCAGACGATCAGTAGCGGAGCCCAGTTGGGGCGATCGGGGATCTGTGTTGCATTTGGGGTAGTCTTCTTGTATTTTGGTTCCGTAGCCGGACCTTGAGTGTAAACTGTATGATGGATGTTTATTTATGTATTGCGTGAAGTGTCGACTGTAAGCCAACTATGTATCTTTTTCCCTTATGTATTACATGGGTTTGTGTGAAGATTACCTCACTTGCGACATTGCTTTCAATGCGGTTATGCCTCTAAGTCGTGCTTCGACACGTGGGAGATGTAGCCGCATCGAGGGCGTTACAACAAGCAGTTAAGTAGAAGCAGTGTTCTTCTCCAGCGCAGCTCTCTGACTCCACGTCGCCGCCAAGAAGCTAACCGGCCGTCAATGGTCAACCCACCTAGCTTGGCTTCAACCGGAGGGTAGCAGCGGTGGCCTTACTTGGACCCGTGCAGCGGCGACCTACCGTGTTCTACTCTTCCTCGTTTTCTGTGTGGCGCGGCCTCGTCGGCAGCAGGGCGGGGCCTCAACGGAGCCGACGATGTCCTCTGTCTCATTACCGGCAGGCAACGCCTCAGCAGAGCGGTGGAAATCCTCCCCCACGTTGCCGGCAGGGTGGGGCCTCGGCTGAGCCGGCGATGTCCTCTGCCTCGTTGTTGGTGCGCGGGGCCTCGGTAGAGCAGGGCCTCGTCGACGCCAGCGGAGCGGGGACTCGTCGAAGCCGGCATTGTCCTCCGCCTCGTCCTCGGTCTCGCCAAACAGTGCCTTGCCCGCTTCATCTCCCTCTTTGCTAGCCTCTTTGTAGGCGGCCACAGCCTCCGCCACCCGCATGCGATACCGCCAGCGCTTGAGGCGGCCCTTGCGGGCGGAGCGGTACGAGTCGAGCAGCGCCTCCTGCTCCGCCCGCTCCGCGGCGATCTGCTCCTCCGCCTGTAGGTGCTCCTGGAGGTGATGGTGGTTGTAGGCGGCATCGGCCTGCGCCTCCCAGAACTGCTCCTCATGCATCTGCCTCACCCTGTCCATATATTGGGCACGGGCCTCGCCGATGGTAATGGTGCAATGCACCGGCGAGGATGGCGCGGAGGAGGGGGTTGGCGCCGGATCATCGACTACCATGTTCTCCATTGGGACGTCATCGTCCTTCGGCTGCCTGCTGGCCAGCCGGTCGGCAGCAATGGCTGCCATCTCCTTGTGGTCCATCGTCTGTCCATCCCGAAGAGCGCTGGAGCACGAGGAAGCCATGGTGGGTAGTAGTGGTGTGGACAGGAGAAAGGAAACGGATGCGGATGACTGCGGCTATGGCCAGCACAACAGTTTATATAGCAATGGTGGGCGGGCGGAGGGACGGACGTGTGGCGCCGAAGTAGCCGCCTCGGCAACCTCGTATCATTAAGGTGTGCACCAGATGGACGGGCGGACGACACTTGTGTCGTTTGAAGGCGGAGCAATCGCCTGCACCGGGAAGCGAGGCGACCGGCGCTGACTGTTTCGGGCGGAAAGCGCGCGCGAGCGAGTAGATGCCTTTACTTGGAGGGGATGACAATGGGGACCCACCAGGTCCATAGCCTCACGTACGCAAGTGTATAACTATAATTTATTTTGCTTCCTCCTGGTTTCCTGACATCACGGTCCCACACCATTGTCAACCTATGTACTCCCTCCTTTCCGGTTTATAGGGCTTATCTCGAAATTTTAGCTTTTCCATTTTATAAGGCTCATTTTGGTTGTTTTCCATCGCATGTTCAGATTCCAAGGTGCATTAAATCATTGCATGCAAGTATTAAGAGAAAATTGACCAATGCATGTACTTTATGCATGCATGCATTGCAATTAATGCATTGATAAACATAATTTTTTGAGGATAACAAGAGCATTAATTAGGTGCTTTTGCAAAACTACAAAAAGTATTCCACCACTCGCCATCTACCTTGGGTGAGATTTTTGAATTGAGCATTATAAACTGGAAAGGAGGGAGTAGTCAATAAACCATAGAATTGCACAAGAAGCGGCCGATAATTTGGGACCAAGCAGCTCGGCGATTTGTGTTTTGAGGTGTGAGCACTGCAGAGTTTTTTGATGTTTACCCTAGATATTAATTTTTCTCCTCTGAACAACAATGAAAACATCACTGCAGGTATTAACTGGGTGGGCTGTGGCCCGTCTAGCCCAGGCCAGATATCCAACCCAGATATTAATTTTTTTCAAGCTGAAAATGGCTAGCCAAGCTATACTTTTTTTAGGAATACCCAGGCAAGGTCAAGTTGTTATTCTCCGCCCCGCTGGGCTGCAAATCTTTCCTAGGAGGGATGCATTAGGCTTAACAAGAAAATGGGCTTTAAGAAATAATAAATGGGATGTAATTATAAAAACTAGGTAGTAACTATAAAAACACCAAACAGTGATTACTTTATAAAATATTATTTTTGGATAATGAAAACTTTAATTTCATTAATTGTTGCGAGCGCAATGTTTTGTTGGATTTTTACGTATTATAAATTTATATTGAAATTGTATTTAATCTGACTAGAAATTTTGTGATAAAAATATTCGGATCCCATCAAAATGTGGGAAATTTTATTGAATTCTGTTTTGAACGGTTGGTTGAAATGGGTTGTACTTTTAACAAACTATAAATGGGTGTTGTAAATTCCATTAGAATTCAAAAATGGGCTACACATTCTTACAAATCTCAAATGGGCTATAAGTTCTCTGCCACACACTTCTAGCCTTACTAAGTTGACGCGTCCCCTAAAAAAACAGAGTTGACGTGTATGCAAGGCTTTGTCAACTTATAGTCAACACACGGTTCCTGCAGCAGTGGCCGTTGGATGTCCATCCAACGGATGTCGTGCTTCTTCTTCAATCTCGGATATTCTAGCTTCATCCGCCCAAAAAATGATTCCCCCCTGACATCTGGGGCGCACCATTTTGGAAGCTGACCTGTGGGCCTACTATGTTGACGTACCAAGGGTTTTGTCAACTTAGTCAATATAAACGATTCTAGCTGCAGTGACCGTACGATGTCCATCCAACGGCCGTCGTGCTTCTTCAACCTCTGGTCTTCTTGCTCCAGCCACCCAAAGCAGCGCCGGTCGTGCCGCCTGCTCCTGCCTCCCGTGGCCAGCTGTGCTGCCGCAGAGGCCTCACCGCCCCCTACTACTCCCACCGCTGGCCAGGCCATCCCTCCACTCACCCACACCCCCTGTTATTCTGCGGCGACGGCAGCGCAGCCAAACCAGTGAACCCTCGCACTCCTCTCCGCGTGTCCATCCACTACTGTGTCTTCCCCGGTTCCACGTCGTCCCCTTCCTAGGCCTCGCTGTCGTCCACCGCCATGGTGCTCTCGGCGCGGCGTGGTCAACGTGGTCAAGGAACAACTTCCATCGGACGTGGAATGTACGTGGAGAGGCTGACCGCTGGGTCCACGGCAGCCGCAAGGAAGTGCCTCCTTATTACGCGCAAAATAATTATTCCTCCACGGACAATGGGACCCACCGGACGGGCCACCGTATTTCGTGAAAAAAATGATTCGCCCCCTGACTGCTGGGACCCACGAGCTACATCTTCGCACGCAAGGAAGTGCGTCCAAAAAAAGATTCGCCCCCCCCTGACTGCTGGGACCCACCAGCTACATCTTCGCACGCAAGGAAGTGCGTCTGAAAAAAATGATTCGCCCCCCGACTGCTGGGACCCACCAGCTACACCTTCGCACGCAAAGAAGTGCGTCCGGGCAAAAAAACAAAACGATTCGCCTCCCTGACTGCTGGGACCCACCAGCTACATCTTCGCAGGCAAGGAAGTGCCTGACAGTCGAGGCCCACCTGGTCGAAGCATACATAGCATTGTCATCCTGGTCACGAACATGTACGTACATACTGGTCGATGTAGAGGCGTGCACGTGTCGTAGTAGAGGCGCGCACGTAGCATATACACGTACGTATAGCGGCCAAGGTGCAAGAAAGAAAATACGGCCACGTATGTGTACATACGGGCGGGGTCTCGAACGCCTACTCGTGCATACGTACGGTGAGGGCTCGTGTTCATGGGGAGGCAACGGAATGCGTCGTGTTCATGGGGAGGCAACGGAATGCGTCGTGTTCATCGGGAGGCAACGGAACGCGTGGGAGCCAACCGGCTTGGTCGGAACGGAATGCGTGGTCGTGTTCATTGGGAGGGCTTGGATGGAACAGGCAATGGAAACGAGGCATGGCGTACTGCAAAACGGAGGAAACGGACCTCCTACGGTCGAAACAGGGGTTCTGTTAATCGGGAGGGGTGTGGCGTAGCGCAAAACAGACGAAACGGACCTCCTACGGTCGAAACGGGGGTAGTGTTGATTGGGAGGGGTGTGGCGTACCGCAAAAACGGACGAAACGGACCTCCTACGGTCGAAACGGGGCTCCTGTTGATCAGGAGGGGTGTGGCGTACCGCAAAACGGACGAAACGGACCTCCTACGGTCGAAACGGGGGTCCTGTTCATCAGGAGGGGGTGTGGCATACCGCAAAATGGGACACCACGGGATACTGTGCATCTCCACC
Source organism: Aegilops speltoides (assembly GCA_021437245.1). NCBI lineage: Eukaryota > Viridiplantae > Streptophyta > Magnoliopsida > Poales > Poaceae > Aegilops > Aegilops speltoides. The sequence goes on along the minus strand of CM038145.1, from coordinate 316,345,339 downwards.
GTCGACCTCCTCTAGCCTCCATGGGCTACCATCGACCTCCTCCAGCCTCCACGGGCTCCTGTTCATCCAGCCTCCACCGCGCGCTACTCCACTGGCTACTGTTCAACCACCCCTCCACGGGCACCCCTCCATCGTCTACTGTTCATCTAGCCCTCCACACCACGGGGTCCTGTTCAACCACCCCTCCATGGCCACCCCTCCACCGTCTACTATTCATCCAGCCCTCCACACCACGGGGTCCTGTTCATCAGGAGGCAACACCACCGCCACTGTTCATCCACCCCCGTAACGCTCACTGTTCATCCAATCGATCGGCTTCAGTTAGTAGCAGTAGTGAAGGAATCGCTCGATCGGGTTCAGTTAAGAGCCATCGATCGATCGCTTGGTTTCAGTAACGCGTAGCCTGTAGTGCAATCGCTCGGGTTCAGTTATGTCACGCCCAATATGCGACCCTATCCAAAAGGAACTCGAAGGTCCCACCAAGGATAGACCCGCATATTGTAACGCTTTTGCAAGGTGGATATCATTACATCAACATTACATAATAGTGGGGATACATACATAAGGCATACAATGCCACACGAATACAACATCATTATACATAAGAGCAACATCCGACTACGGATGAAACACAAACAGAAACTCAAACAATATCCACCCTGCTAGCCCAGGCTGCCGACCTGGAACCTATCCCCTGATCGAAGAAGAAGCAGAAGAAGAAACTCCAAAACAAGCAACATCGCTCTCGCGTCAAGATCATCGCATAACTCAGACTGCAATCGTTGTTGTAGTAACACTGTGAGCCACGAGGACTCAAAGCAATCCCATTACCATGGGTATCAAGACTAGCAAAGCTTAATGGGAAAGGAAGGGGTAAAGTGGTGAGGTTGCAAAGCAGCGGCTAAGCATATATGGTGGCTAACCAACGCAAATAAGAGCGAGAAGAGAACAAGCGGAACGGTCGTGAAGCTAGCAATGATCAAGAGGTGATCCTGAACACCTACTTACGCCAAACATAACACGAAACCGTGTTCACTTCCGGACTCCGAGAAGAGACCATCACGGCTACACACGCGGTTGATGCGTTTTAATTCGGATCGGTGTCAAGTTATCTACAACCGGACATTAACAAATTCCCATCGCCACATAACTGCGAGCACGGCTCTCGAAAGTTTATACCACAGAGGGGTGTCCCAACTTAGCCCATGACAAGCTCTCGCGATCAGCGAAGGAATAGACCTTCTCCCGGAAGACCCGATCGATCCACGGAATCCGGTTTACAAGACATTTCGACAATGGTAAAACAAGACCAGCAAAACCGCCCGATCGCCGACAATCCCGATAGGAGCTGCACATATCTTGTTCTCGAGGCAACACCGGATAAGCTAAGCGTCACAGTACCGACGTAACCCAAGTTGCCAAGGGATGGTCCCAAGACGGTGCTCTAGTTTGGACCAACACTTAGACAAGCATTGGCCGGGGGCTATAATAAAGATGACCCTCGAGAGAGTGACTCCCAAGGGAAAAGTAGGTGGTGGTGAGGCAAATGGTAAAACCAAGGTTGGGCCTTCTTTGGACAAGTTTTATTCAAAGCGAATTGTCGGGGTCCCATAAATCACCCGACCACGTTAGGAACGCAAAATCCGGGAACATAACACCGGTATGACAGAAACTAGGGCGGCAAGAGTGGAACAAAACACCAGGCATAAGGCCGAGCCTTCCACCCTTTACCAAATATATAGATGCATTAATAATATAAGAGATATTGTGATATCCCAACATAACCCTGTCCACCATGGAGAAATCTTCAACTTCACCTGCAGCTAGCAACACTATAAGAGGGGCTGAGCAAAGCGGTAACATAGCCAAACAATGGTTTGCTAGGAATGGTGTCAAAGGTTAGAGGTTCATGGCAATTTGGGATGGCTTGGTAAACAGGTAATAGGTAGTGCAGCATGGCGATAGAACGGAGCAACTAGCATAGCAATGATAGTAGTGAGATCCAGGGTAGCGGTAATCTTGCCTGAAATCCCGCAAGGAAGAAGAACAAGTCCATGAAGAAGACGAACGGATGAAGCCGAACCAATCGTAGACGAATGAATCCTCACGATCGCAACGAAACAGGAACTAACAAGAAGAAGCACACAACATGGTAAACACACCACACATGAACAAGGCAAGACATGATGCACAACAAGGATGATGCATAAGAAAGCTAGATGAGGCTACTCATGGCAAGAGATGATGCATACAAGAGCAACACATCAAGGCAAGTTTAAATGAGTCCGAAAACAACATATAACAATTCTGGTAAGTCCTCATATGCATATTTCAAAATTGGTCCAGAACTGAATAAACCTTATGTTCAAGTTGTTAAACAGCAAGTTAAGATGCACCAAGATGATCTACACGAGATTCTAGTCAAGTTACATATAAAGTTCATTAGATTCGGAGCTACGGCCTAGAAGATATGAGCAAAACAAGTTAAACATGGCATTGATGCAAAATGCACCCAAACATCAAGCAAACACCTCAAAATATGGATGCAACATGATAATATGAAGCTACATGCAAAATCAAGCAAGTTTCATATAGAGCACACTCAAAACAGAGCAACGGTGTAACACATACACTCTATACAAGTCATAGCAACAATCTGTCCATAACAGCAACTAGGCATATTGCAAGCATCAAAACAATATGCTACAGCACCCCAACATAATAACAAAATACATGGGCATGAAGTACACGTAAAGCATAACAAAACATGAACACTGAGCTATCTCCAGAAATCAATGGATCATGCTCAAAAGACATGGAGATATTGCAAATAATAACAGTTTCAGACTTTAGCAGAAATAACATCAGGTTGCAATGTTTAGAGCAAGCAAACAACATGTTACAGGAACATATCATGGCAAACAAAGGCATGGCATGAATCTACTAAAAGCATAGATCAAAAGTCCCTTACTGACCATAAGTCAAAAAGGCATATAAAAAATGATGGCACCCATGTAAACATGGCAAGTTATATTACAGATTCGAACATGGCAGGAACAACAGTAAGTAGGCATGTTGGTGCGCTTGAACCACTCACCACAGAGCAATACATGGCATGGCAAGGCAACCAACAGTAAGAAGGCATGTTTTTGAAGTTAAGCATGGCAAGAGCAAGGTCATAGGGTGCATGGATCACTAACAATAAGCATGGAAGCAATTGAACTTAATGTAAACAGGCTGACAGCAACATTATGAAGCAACTTTAGAGCAAGATAACAACATGTTCCAGCAGGCTATAATTGCAACCAAGGGCATGAATGGATGGAGCATGACATGTAGATCAAAACATGTTTATAGAGCATCTCCAGATTATGCATAGAATGATTAGTAGCAACATATTAACATAGCAACAAAATATAACAGAATCTGTCAGGAAAACAGCAACATCATGTACACTACTTAACAAGCTCAATTCACTCAGCACAAGTCATTGCATGACAATATAAGCATAGAATCATCAAGAATACATGTTTGTGAAACAAACCAAGTCAAGAACAAGTCCATAGCATGCAAGGATCAACTATAGCAACCTTGGCCAAATTGAATAACAAGTAAACAATCTGCCAGGAAACATTTTGAAGCAAAAGTAGAGCACTCAAATGACATGCTAGGCTACTCCATAATTGCAAACAAGGGCATTAATGTATAGACAATAACCATATGTTCAAAACACCCTTACTAAAGTATCTCAAAATATGCATGGATCTCTCTGTAGCATCAAGTTTACATGGCATCAAAATAACAGCAGAACAGGGGCTAAAACAGCAATATCACGAAGCCTAGTTTGCATGCTTGTGCTAGTCACCACATTGATCACAAAAATACATGGCATACACCCCTGGAAAAATGGCATGGCATAGATCAAAACACATGTGAACATCAACCTCATAGGATGCACACATCAATCATGGCAAAAATGATAAATGAGCAAGTTATAACAGTTTCAGCAGATTAACATCAACATGCACTCTTCCAACAGCATTTCGGGCATCAAGATGAGCTCAAATGAAAATGATGCAATGGAATGAAATGGAGTACTCGTCGAGGCGAACAATTTGACATATTACACGCACGAAATGGAGCTACGGATACAGAGATACAACAAGTCAAACATGGCATGATAATGTGCAAAAATACGGGACTTAGTGCAAAAATCACCTCCGCGAAAGTCAACGCGGGACGAAGAGGTACCGGGACGGAGGGATCCGGGGATGCGGGATGCCGTTTGGTTGGCGGGCCTGGTGGATCTGGTCCAGGCCGCCGGATCCGGCGAGGGCGGCGGCTCCAGCGAGGTCCTCCGGAGAGGGGAGGAGGCGGCGGCCGCGGGGAAGGGTGGCGGAGCTCGGCGCTGGCCGGGCGCGCCGAGGCGGCGAGCCTTGGCGCCGGGCGGGAAGGGCACGGGCTGCGGCGAGATGCGGCGGCGAGGCTGTGGCGGAGGCCGGCAACGGCGAGGCGGAGGCGGCGGCGCGGCGAGGGCTGCGCCTGGCGCGGGCGCGCCCCCCGTGGAGGCGACGGGCGGACCGGAGGCGGAGGCCGGGCGGCGGCGGCGCTTCGGCGGCGATGGCCGAGGCAGAGCGCGGGCGGCGGGCGCCGGGCGGCGCGCTTGAGCGTGGCCAGATCATGCCGGCGGGCGGCCTCGCCCCGACGGCATCTCTGGCGGCGCGGCGCGGCGCCAAGACGCTTGGCGGCACCCGGTTGGACGAGGGCAGCGGCGGGCTGACGTGGCGTCACGGGATTGGTCGGAGCGACATGTCCGGCGCGGACGGACGTGTCCGGCGGCGCGAGGAGGAAGACGCTAGGGTTTGCACCACGAAAATGGAAGGGGAGGGCCTTTATATAGGTAGAGGGAGCTAGGAGAGTCCAAATGAGGAACGGTTTTCGGCCACGCGATCGTGATTGAACGACCGAGAGCATGGAAGAGACTTAGATGGGTTTTGGGCCACTTTGGAAGGGGTTTTGGGCTGCAACACAAAGAGGGCTTTTGCGGTTACCCGGTTAACCGTTGGAGTACGAAACGACCTCCAAATGGCACGAAACTTGACAGGCGGTCTACCGGTGGTATACCAAGGCCGCTTGACAAACCTCGGTCCATTCCGAGAAAGTTTAACACCCACTCACAAAAGGAGACAAGAGGGGACGCTGGGTGAGATAGGAGCGCCGGATTGCAAAACGGACAACAGGGAAAATGCTCGGATGCATGAGACGAACACGTATGCAACATGAGATGCACATGATGACATGATATGAAATGTAGATGATGACATGGCAAAGTGCAACACGCAAGCAAATGACATGGCAACGACGGCAAATAACTGGCAGACACCTGGCGCATCGGATCCGGGGCGTTACAAGTTAGAGCCAACGCCTCGCACGTGTACAAGAGAAACACGCATCGCTCGGCCCCCGACCTCCCACCGTAACTGGCAACTCCCTGAAATTTTCCTCCCCCTCGCTTCTTCCATGGTTTTTTCCGTCATGGACGGCCCAAAGAATGTCATGCAGCTGCGTCTCCGCCCGCCAGACGAAAAGCCCATTTTCTGTCATAATTTTTTGTCATAGAAGTAGGAGCCCACCACATCTATGATGATACCGGGTTTTGTCACAATTATCGTCATAGAAGTGTCATATGTATGACAGAAAAAAATCCGTTCGGCCCAAAATGTCACGGATGTGTCTTTTTTTTGTAGTGCATTAAGGACAAATAGATGGGGTTTATATCATATTGCTTGAGTTTACCCCTCTACATCATGTCATCTTGCTTAAAGTGTTACTCTATTCTTATGAACTTAATACTCTAGATGCAGGCATGAGTTGGTTGATGTGTGGAGTAATAGTAGTAGATGCAGAATCGTTTTGGTCTACTTGTCATGGACGTGATGCCTATATTCATGATCATTGCCTTAGATATCGTCATACCTTTGCGCTTTTCTATCAATTGCTCAACAGTAATTTCTTTACCCACCGTATGCTTTCTTCGAGAGAGAAGCCTCTAGTGAAACCTATGGCCCCCGGGTCTAATTTCCATCATATATTTTCAGATTTATAAAACCAAAAACACAAAATACCTCACTGAATTTTATTTCCTTTTATTTGTTTTATATCTTTCTATTAGATCTCACTCTTGCAACTGGCCGTGAAGGGATTGGCAACCCCTTTTTCGCGTTATGTGCAAGTGTTTGTTAGTTTGTGCAGGTGCATATATTGGAGACTTGCTTGTGCCTCCCACTAGATTGATTCCTTGGTTCTTAACTGTGGGAAATGCTTATCTCTACTTTGCTGCATCACCTTTTCCTCTTCAAGGGAAAAAATCTAGTCAAGCTCAAGAAGTAGCAGGAAGAATTTCTGGTGCCGTTGTCGGGGAGGTTCTACATCAAGCCTACAAAGTACCTATCATAAACTCTCATCTCTTGCATTACATTATTTACCATTTTCCTCTCGTTTTCCTCTCCCCCACTTTTAAAACGTTTTCAGAAAAACACAAAAATATTTGCCTTTTTATTCGCCCTCTTTTCGTTCGTCTCTCAGTATGCCTTTTTGCAAGTTTGCTATCTTTGCTTGTGTTTCCATGTGCCTTCTATTTGCTTGCATCTTTGCTTGCTAAAAATCTATTGATATGGATCCACTTGAAGTTTTCTACTTGGATCATATTTGATCCATATGTGCTCGTGCTAAAACCCCAACTAGTTTAGTTGAGGGGAAATCATTAGAGAGCATGCTCATTTTGTGCGTCATCGTTTGTCTGAAAAAAGGGAACTCTTATGGAATCAGATAAGTTGTTTGCTATGCTATGGTTTGAACATATGTGAAATTCATGATTTTATTTGTTGCTTGGAGAACCCTAAAAAACAGCTTCCCTACCTATGTGAGTTTAATGATAATGAAATCCTATCTTCTTATGCCAAAGGTGTTTATAGTTATTATGATATCGAGCAAATTGAAGAATTTGTTGGTTTTAAGGGTGCTTATGAAGTTGCTTATTTGATTGAAAAATATGATATTACTCTCTACAAATCTGAAAATTTTGGCATACTTAAATACTGCTACGAAAACTATGCTCATAATTTCTATGTTAAGGAATTTATTGAGAGAATGTCTGCTGCTTTGGAAGAAAATAATGATATGCATGAATCTATAGATAATTATAATTCCATTGACTTGATTGAAATATCCGTTGATGAAGTTATGGCCTTGATGCCAATATTAATTATGCTTATGGAGATGAACTTGCTATAGTTCCTCATGTTAAACATGAAATTATTGCTATTGCACCCACACTTGATAGCCCCTTGGAAAAGCATGATTGCAACGATGCTATTATAAATTATATTAATGTAAATTGTGCTAATAATATGCAAACGTCTAAGATTGGGGATGCTAATTTTGCTATGTCCACTACTTATTGCAATGATTATTATTGGGGTGATTCTTCTTCTGATCTTGAAAAAAAATAAGCCTCATGACGAATATGTTTGCAATAATATTAAAAGTGGGTTTGGAAGAGCGTCAACTTTAGGTAAAAGTGATCCCATATATTTAAATAGTGATCAATCTTATCTATTTTTTTGATAAAAGTGGTCTTGGATAGGTCACGACTTTATTTGATGATAATCCCACTATATTGGAAGAGTCTTTGCATGCATGTGGATCATGTAGAGAATATTTTATGTGAGAACTATGTCATTGAATTTGAATATGACCCTGCATGTAATTATTATGAAAGAGGGAAATATGGTTGTAGAAATTTTCATGTTACTAAATTACCTCTCTTCAAGTTGAGAGTGTCAATGTTTTATTCTTCTTCCTTGCAAATGCTAGTTTTTTATTGTTTTGTTAATTTGGTTGCTTATAAAATGCCTATGCATAGGAAGTATGTTAAACTTAAATACGATTTTCACATTCTATATGATGCTCTCTTTGTGCTTCAATTTTTGTGTCTTTCATGTGAGCATCATTAAAATTATCAACGCCTTTCTAAAAGGCTTAAAAGAATAGCGCTTGTTGGGAGGCAACCCAATTTTATTTTTGTTTTTACCTTTTTGCTTTGCAATAATTATATCTAGCCTCTGGTTAGAGGTGTTTTCATGTTTTAATTAGTGTTTGAGCCAAGTAAGACCTTTGGGATGGTCTATGGTGATAGTTGATTTGATCTTGCTGAAAAACAGAAACTTTTGTGCTTGTTGCCAGAATTTTAAAAAAAAATCATAGAAGCATGCTTTTGATCTGATTTTTTTTACACAAGATTGATATAGAAATTTCTTAGATTGTCCTAATTTGTCATAATGTTTGGAGCTACAAAAGTATACGAAGTTCCCTGATTGCTACAGACTGTTCTGTTTTTGACAGATTCTATTTTCATTGTATTGTTTGCTTATTTTGATGAACCTATGGGTAGTATTGGCGGGGGGGTATGAACCATGGAGAAGTTGGAATACAATAGATACACCAATATAAAATTAGAATGAGTTCACAACAGTACCTAAAAGTGGTGATTTGCTTTATTATACTAACGGATCTCACGAGTTTTTCTGTTGAGTTTTGTGTTGTGAAGTTTTCAAGTTTTGGGTAAAGATTTGATGGACTATGGAATAAGGAGTGGCAAGAGCCTAAGCTTGGGGATGCCCAAGGCACCCCAAGGTAATACTCAAGGACAACCAAGCATCTAAGCTTGGGGATGCCCCGGATGGCATCCCCTCTTTTGTCTTCAATCCATCGGTAAATTTACTTGAGGCTATTTTTATTCACCACATGACATGTGTTTTGCTTGGAGCATCTTGTATGATTTGAGTCTTTGATTTTTAGTTTGCCACAATCATCCTTGTTGTACGCACCTTTTGAGAGGGACACACATTAATTGTGAATTTATTAGAATACTCTATGTGCTTCACTTATATCTTTTGAGCTAGGTAGTTGCTCTAGTGCTTCACTTATATCTTTTTTAGCACGACGGTGATGTTATTTTGAAGAAATTAATGAACTCTCATGCTTCACTTATATTATTTTGAGAGTCTTAAACAACATGGTAATTGCTTAGGTTATGAATTTAGTCCTATTATGATGGGCATCCAAAGGGGATATAACAAAAACTTTCATAATGTGCATTGCATATATGAGAAGTTTGATTCCTTGCAATTATTTTGAGATATGAAGGTGGTGATATTAGAGTCATGCTAGTAGTAAATTGTGAAATAAAAGAAATACTTATGTTAAGGTTTGTGATTCCCGTAGCATGCACGTATGGTCTTCTAGTTATGTGATGAAGTTGGAGCGCAATTATCCTTTATTGTCGTCCTTCGTGTGAAAGTCGGGAGCGCGCGATGGTTAACTCCTACCAACCTCTCTCCTAGGAGCATGCGTAGCAGTATTTTGTTTCGAGGGCTAATAAACTTTTTTCAATAAGTATGTGAGTTCTTTATGACTAATGTTGAGTCCATGGATTATACGCACTCTCACCCTTCCACCTTTGCTAGCCACTCTAGTACCGCACAACTTTCGTCGATGCATTAAACCCACCATATACATTTCCTCAAAACAGCCACCATACCTACCTATTATGGCATTTTCATAGCCATTCCGAGATATATTTCCATGTAACTCGAACGTTCGGTCATTATGAGTTTTTACCTAGAGTTATAACTTTTTAGTTGTAAGTAAATAAAAGTGTGATGATCATCATTATTAGAACATTGTCCCATGTGAGGTTATAAAAAAGGAGGCCAAAGAGCCCAAAATAAAAAAAAGAGGCGAAAGAGCCCAAATAAAAAAAGGCCAAAGAGCCCAAAATAAAAAAGGGAGAGAAAAAGAGAGAAGGGATAATGCTACTATCATTTTCCACACTTGTGCTTCAAAATATCACCATGTTCTTCATGATAGAGAGTCTCCTATTTTGGCACTTCCATATATTACTAGTGGGAATTTTTCGTTATAGAACTTGGCTTGTATATTACAATAATGGGCTTCCTCAAATTGCCCTAGGTCTTCATGAGCAAGCAAGTTGGATGCACATCCACTTAGTTTTCTTTTGAGCTTTCGTACACTTATAGCTCTAGTGCATCTATTACATGGCAATCCCTACTCACTCACATTGATATCAATTGATGGACATCTCCATAGTACATTAATTTGCCTAGTTGATGTGAGACTTTCTCTCTTCTTTTTGTCTACTACCACCTTCTATTCCACCTATAGTGCTATATCCATGGCTCACGCTCATGTATTGCGTGAAGAGTTGAAAAGGCTGAAGCGCGATTAAAAGTATGAACCAATTGTTTGGCTAACAACCGGGGTAGTGCATGATTTATACTTTGTATTGAGAAGTGGGAGCATAACAAGACTATATGATTTTGTAGGGATAACTTTCTTTAGCCATTGTATTTTTGAAGTTTCATGATTTTGCTTTCTAGTATGCTTGAAGTATTATTGTTTTTATGTCAATATTGAACTTCTGTTTTGAATCATATGGATCTGAACATTCATGCCAAGATAAGAAGAATTGCATTGATAAATATGATAGGTAGCATTCCACATCAAAACTACTATTTTCTATCATTTACCTACTCGAGGACAAGCAGGAATTAAGCTTGGGGATGTTTGATACGTCTCCAATGTATCTATAGCTTTTTATTGTTCCATGCTATTATATTATCTATTTTGGATGTTTTATATACATTAATATGCTATTTTCTATCATTTTTGGGACTAACCTATTAACCTAGTGGCTAGTATCAGTTTCTGTTTTTTCCTTGTTTTTGGCTTTTTCAGAAAAGGAATATCAAATGGAGTCCAAACGAAATAAAACTTTACGATGATTTTTCTTGGACCCGAAGACACCTATGAGACTTGGAGAGTAGGTCAGGAAGTCAACAAGGAGACCACAAGCCATAGGCCGCGCCCTACGGGGCGCCCTTTTGGCTTGTGGGCCCCTCGGAGGTCTCCTAACCCTAATCTTCACTCTATAAATCCTCAAATAATCCCTCTATGCCATAGGAGTCGGCAAATACTTTTCCACCGCCGCAAGTTTCTGTTCCCGTGAGATCCCATCTTGGTGCCTTTCTGGCACTCCACCGGAGGGGGATTCAATCACGGAGGGCCTCTACATCAACCTTGCTGCCCTTCCGATGATGCGTGAGTAGTTTAACACAGACCTACAGGCCCATAGCTAGTAGCTAGATGACTTCTTCTCTCTCTTTGATCTTCAATACGAAAATCTCCTCGATGTTCTTGGAGATCTATTCGATTTAATCTTCTTTTGCGGTGCGTTTGTCGAGATCCGATGAATTGTGGATTTTCACTTTAGTCTCTAAAACCAAATATGCTAATCAAATAAGAAATAGGCCTATTTGCGTGCTTAATGGTAGCAAAATCTTCACTAAAGTGCTCCTGAATCGGTTGAATCAGGTAGTTGGGGATGTCATCTCTCTTATGCAAACTATTTTTGTAAAAGGCAGATACATAATGAAGGGGGGTCTTGAACTGCATGAAAGCTTTGAATAGTATACATGCAAAAGACAAAGTGCCATGTGGTTCAAGGTTGATTTTGAAAAAATTATGGCAAGGTCAAATGGCATTTTTTGCTACAAATATTCAAGAAAAGACTTTCCAGATAAATTGATAGAGTGGATAATGCATACTACTAGGGGGGCAATGTGGGCATTAAAGTTAATGGCAATATAGGGCCCTACTTCCCTACCCATAAAGGCCTGAGGCAAGGATATTCTCTACCTCCCTTGATCTTGTTGCTCATACTTTGCCCATGCTCATGGACAGGGCTAGGAGAAATGGATTAGTTAAAGGAGTAACTGAGGGAAATATTGAAAGGACAATTACATTTGTGCCCCTAACTGAAACCCACTACTCAGATTTGCCCCTAATTTCAAAGCGTGCTCAAATTTTCCCCTCTACCGTTAGTTGCCCTTATAGAAATACCCTTTTGCGTGGTTACCGTCCGGTCAAATAGCTTTGACCATCTCCAAAAATAGCAAATAAATTCAGAAAAACTAAAATTTTGTGGGATTGAAGGTACTCAGGTGCGTGCTAATTTTCATGTTGTTTGGATATTCTAGGAGCTCGTGGCAAAGGAAAAACAGTAAATAGGTACGCATGCGAACAATAAATTCAAAAAATAGCAAGAAAATTCAAAACAATATGATTTTTTTGGCATCCAAGATGCTCGGGTGCGCAAGATGTGTGCAAAATTTTGTTGTGTTTCGACATTGTAGGAGCTCATGGAGAACAAAACAAAATTTGGCTCGGAAAAAAACTTTGAAAAATACACTATTTTGTGTTTTTTGCTAGAGCTCCTCGGATGTCATTTGATAACAAAATTTTGCACACACCTTGCGCACCCGAGCATCTTGGATGCCAAAAAAATTCATATGTTTTTAAATTTTCTTGCTATTTTTTTGAATTTACTATTCAAAGATGTACAGATTTATTGTTTTCCTTTGCCACAAGCTCCTGGTATGTCTAAATAGCACGAAAATTTGCACGCGGGTGAGTATATTTGATCCCACAAAATTTTAGAATTTTTTTGCTATCTTTTCCGAGATGGTCAAAGCTCTTTGACCGGACGGTAACGGCGTAGAAGGCATTTCTATAAGGGCAACTAACGGCAGGGGCAAATTTGAGCATGCTTTGAAATTAGGGGCAAATCTTAGTAGTGGGTTCCAGTTAGGGGCACAAATGTAATTGACCTAATATTGAAAATAGTGTTACTATGTTGCAATATGCAGACGATACTATCTTTTTCCTGCGGGATATAGTTATGAGAGTGCACATAATTTGAAATTTATATTATGTCTATACGAAAAAATGTATGGCTCAAAAATCATTTTCCACAAGAGTAAGCTTTTCTTGTCTGGTGATGCCATAAGTAAGGTAGGTAGCTTTGCTACAATTTTTACTTGTCCTATGTGATCTCTCCCAATTAAATATTTAGCTTTGTCTACTGATGTAAAAATAATTAGAAATAAACGCGGGAATATTCCTGAGGAGAAAATGGAGAAGAAATGTAACAGTTGGCAGGGTAGATTGTTGGACAGTGGAGGTAGGATAAATTTAATCCAATCAACCTTGTCTACCATTGCAAACTTTATGATGTCCTTTTATAGACTGCCTATAAGGGTTAAAAATGATGGATCTATTTAGGGATAGACTTTTGTGGGAAGAAGAAGCCAATAAAAGGAAGTGCCATCTTGTTAAATGATTAGAAGCATGTAGAACAAAATATCTTGGTAGCTTAGGCATCGAAAATCTGGAGTTGATGAACCAAGCGCTATTGTGAGACGGTGGTGAAAATTGTACTACTTAGTAGGTTTATGGAAAATCATTCTAAAGAATACCAAAAAAAGGCAATGCTTGTGTGGGATCAAACATAGATATGGTGATTCTGAGTTTTGAGGTGGTTTGCTTAAATATTGGGAACATTTTTTTCTCTTTGTGTAATAGTGTTGGAGATGGAAAAAAATATGAGGTTCTAAAAAGATTACTGGTTTAGAGACAAACCTGTCAAATACTATTATCCCAAATGTCACAATATTTATTTTGATAAAAAAAAACCTCTTGATGTCTGAATTGTTATAGAAAGGGCCTGACAATGTTTGATTTAGAAGGAAACTTCAAGGCAAGTCTTTGAAATTGTGGACACATATTAAAGAAGCTTGTGAGGGCTTTCAACTGAATGAACAAAAATATGGTATCATATGGACTCTAACCTAAGAATGGTATCTACTCAGGAAAATCCTATTATAGGAAATTGATGGAAAATGGAGTAAAATTTTCCACTTTCTTTTGTGGAAAGTCAAAATGCCTTCAAAATTAAAATTTTCGTGTGGTTGCTACTAAAGAAAATTTAAGTGGAAGAGGATGGGTGAGTAACATAGCTTGCACTTTTTGTGGCAGAGATGAGTCAATAAAAATCATCTTGCTGCACAATGTTCTATGTCCAGGATGCCATGGAATGTACTAAAATGTGTTTTTCATTTATTGGATGTACCTGATAACATTCGTGACCTGTTTGATGTGTGGGTCAAAAAATTTGGTCAGGCTGAGAGACATCTGGTGATGGTTGGTGCCTTAGCTATATTCTAGATTTTTGAATGATTGGGTTGTCTTGCAGAAGAAGTAGGTAAGTTAAGAAACTCTTAGATGGGGAAGATGTTAGACCAATTGCAAATAAGGTCTTGAAAGTGGTGCATTGCTGGCGGGTGGAAGTGGGCAGGATCATGGTGACATGAAGATGAATCTGCATTCTGCACTGTGTCTATTACAACATTTCCTTGAAGGCTTGTTCTTCGCTTTTGCATGTATGAATGTAATATATATCTTCTCAAAATTGTTTACTTTGATCGGTGCTTCGAAAAGCTGGGTGCTTTTTATCGGCTGGTGTTCCACTCTAATTTTGAGGGTCCGATCTGTGGACACCAAAAAGTTACGAGTTTTGTGTCCAGCCAGACCTAGTTCGCTTTATTCTTCTTTCCAGGCTTGTTTTTGTCGAAGTTGTACAAAAGACCCTATAGTTTCAGTTAAATGAAATCAGAGAGGGAGCTTTCTTCATAAAAAAATCTAAGAGCTTGCTTAGAAAATGTTAAGAGAAGGCAGAGTGTATGAAAAGAAAACAAAGTAGCGCATTATTTTAGAGGTTACAAAATATTTTCAAAACCAAATTTTTTTTATGTGCGCACTGCCACAAAAACTACAGGCAAAATGCAGCGGGGAGCCCAAATTAATAGGCGAATGGGGGCCAGACCCCTAATTAAATTTCACAAAACCATTTGAATCTTAAAGTAAACGGATCAAAATTTTGAATTCCTAACACAAATGCCCCCTCTCAAAAATTTCTTCTTGGTCCACCACTTGCAAAATGTTAAAGGTATGATGGTGCCAGGGGTTAAGTGAGCCCCAAAATAGCAACAACAACTGAGTCAAGCCAAGAAGAATTCAGGAGAAAACAACTATACAAAGGAAATTACAAGGACGCACCCCGTGGAATTTCCAGCACCCTCCAGTCCTCGTGTCCTGGGCTGCTCTTAATAACCCAAAAAATAAGACCTCTCCCAATGCATTGGTGCTAAAGTGGGGTGCTAAGTGCATTAAAATGCTTAGCAACTAATGTCCCCAATGCATTGGTGCTTAGGTTTTGTAGCTAAGCCTCCTCTATTTAATTGTTTAATATTAAAACTCCTTCATGTATTGGTTGGTAGTCTTTTTGTCAAGGTTCACGTGCTTAGCATTGGTTCTTATTGGGGTCACCACAGTGCTCTCTCTCCTCTTTAATTTTTGTGCCACCTCATTTTTCTGCCTATGTGGCACCCTTAGCACCTGTACACCATGGAGCACTGGGAAGGGCCTAAGGTGTGCTTAGCTAAACACCGTAGGAGTACCATTGATCTGAAACCTCAATTGATGCACCACTGGCTCTGTCTTTAAAAAGTTCCATTTTACCGGCAGATCCTTCTGGCCGATGTGACATTCTGGCTGTAGTACGTTGCATGGTACGTACCCCCTCCTCTGCGTCCTGTCCATGACGCCGAGCGCAATCATGGAGCTGCGGCGCACCGGCACGTAGGCTTTTCCGTCGGCCGGCCGGCCAGGGGTGGTCGTGGTTGGTGAGGCTGTGGAGCCAGCCAGAATCTCCGGTGCGCGCCTGGAGGAACAGGCCGATGGGTAGGGGACAGGGGCCGCATGTGCTTGCGCAGTGCAGCTACTGCTAGCACGCGGGTTCGATTCGATCCGGTAGCCAGTAGCCACGCATCAGCATGCGGTGTATGTATGTGAGTGAGTGCGCATCGACCGAGCACGAGAGATGGGATCCTGGCCGTCCCTACACAGCGGCTCGGTGTTCAGGGCCTGGATCTGGTCGCCTAGGCGGCCTAGGCGTGGTTTGATGACGATGCATCGTAGTAGTAGTACAGTGGAGTGATGGACTAGCTGCTGCTAGGCTGCACGAGCACAGGTCACGAATTCGAGCAAGCGTGTACGTGTAACGCAATAATGCTTGAGGGTAGTAACTGTTAAATGATCACTGGCCGGATCGACCGATTGGTGCAACTGTCAGTGGCTGGCACTGAGGCAGTACACGTACCACAACAGATTCATTGTGATGGTAGGTCTTGTTTGGTTGAACAATTATCGTGTGTTATACTGTTCGATTGGTAAGGTGGCTGCTCTTTTCCTTCCTCTAAGCAATTATCTAATGTACCCCCGTATTGGACGTACTGAACGATATGCGACTGGGCAGCTTTACAGGAGACGAATGTGCAAGCGTAGCAATAGACTTGGGCACGAGCCTCCTCCTTCCTCAAAACCTTGCATGGATGTATTCGGCACGTGTACTGCATCTCATCGAGTGTTGTTTGGAGCACAGAAACTGCCTTCGATTATGCAGCAGACGAATTTGTCTGCATGCGGAAACTCACGCAAGACTCCAAATTAAAGCTTGTCACATATCGCCGTGAGGCAGCTTATAATGGCTGGGGAAATGGAAAGCGGGAGATGACAAAGTTAGGTCGACGGTGCCAACTCCCTCTGCTTCGGAAACTTGGCAGAGAGCGTTAGCCAGTTGCATCGCCTCAATCAATTCTAAATTGAAGTGACGAGCTCGTGCAACCAGCCGGGCGTCTTTCGGACCTGATGGGATGGGCCATGTCTCCATCGTCTCCATCGTCTCGTTCCAACCGAGGCTGATCACATTTTACACGAACTATTACTACTACTAGCACTCTGCACTCAAGCACATGAGCATGATCGCGCTTGGGCATACGCAGCCACCTCTCGTGACTGCTTGGATCGAGGCAGAGCAAAAGGGCCTTTCTGCCTGCCCATGCCGGCGGCAGCAGGAAGAAGGATGGGGGTGGCCGGGCGTGCGCGCCGGATACTGACTGGCCCATGTACGCATGCGCCCCTTTCCATTCCGTCTGTCATCTTCTTCGGGCTCCTGCATGATAGATTTCGCGCGCCAGGCCAGCTTTCCTGCTTGTTCTTTGGGCGCATCAATGGCGACTGCGCCGACTAGCATATACTACCACGTTAATTCTAGTTTGCTCGTGGAAAGGAGAGGGGTCTCATTGCTCCCGTCCCGTTGGATGCGATCGACGCATCGCCAGCCGAAACGGCACGCCGTGCTTCATGCAAGATTCCATCCAGCCGTACGTGCTGCTCCTGCTCGGTGTCGAGCGCATCATTCGCCGCGTGCGGAAAGGCGGTGGTGGTCGAGGGCGAATCGTCCTGAATCCCGCCGGATGGATGCCTTGATCTTGAGTAACACATGAGTCAGGGTGCTGAAAGCCTGAACCCCCGTCAATCTTGATTCCGGCCAGCCAAACCTAACAGAGCCAGGAACCGAGTCATGCCATAGCAAAGGTAGCGCCGGGCTCCAACTCCGTCAGAGCACAATGGCTACCCAGTGCATCAGCTACACAGAACACGACTTCTTTTTTTGTGCTAAAAATGGATGTGTAAGAAGCAGGATTTTTTTTTTTTTGAAACGGAGGCAAAAGCTTTGCCTCATCCATTAAATAAGAGAGGATAGAGTTTGTTACAAGACACTCAAAACACGGCATGACATCACTCTCGCGAAATAATGGACCCTAATTTTTTGGCACCGGCGATGACCCACAGGTTGGCCTCGGTCTGAATGGAGGCAAGCAAAATAGTTGGAGGAGCGCTCTTGTGCTTGAAGACCCTTGCGTTTATTTCGTTCAGACAGATCCACGAAACAAGCATGGTGAGGGACGCATTAGCTTGGCGGTTTGGGGTGGCGTTGTCGCAGGTACTTGACCACCAAGCCTCAACTGAGTCGAACAGGTGCCAACCGTTGGTGTGAAGACCGAGAATATGGTATTTGTCAATGATCAAAGACCAAAGCCTTCGTGTGTAGCGGCATTTGTAGAAGAGGTGAGGCTCACATTCCTGCACTCTCATGCAGTGGGCGAGACCACAGCTTGGGCCACCCACGTTTTGCCAAACGATCGGCGGTCAAATTACATCTTGTAGCGCCAACCAAGCGAAGAACTTGACTTTTGGGGGCCCAAGCCTTCCAAACCATTTTGTCCAAGGGTGTAAGAACCATCCCTAAGAATTGAGCCTTGTATGCGGATGCCGCCGAGTAGATTCCATGAGTCAGTATGCTTCGCACAATGTCATCCTCGGTGAGATCATCAAGTTGGACCTCATGTAAAAGCGCCCAAAGAGTGAAGAATGCGTGATGAGCTCCGCGGAGATGATGGTGGGCGGTTTGATCTTGAGGATCCAAGCATTGAGTGAGAGGGCCTCCCGAACCTTCCAATTCTTTCTCTTTGACCCTTTGTAAATGAGCGGGGCAATGTCTTTTGGCTTGCGCCCATGAAGCCACGGTGAGTCCCAAAAAGGGGTCTTCGCACCATTGCCAATGGTGATAGTAGTGGAAGCGTAGAAAAAGCTTAGGTCCTCCTCGTCGCACGGGTTTCCCATCCCCACCCACATCTTGGTGGGCTCCTTCCATTCATACCACGGCCATCGCAACCGGAGGGCACGTGTAAACTTGTTGGTGTTGAGAACCCCAAGTCCCCCATATTGAAGTGGCCGACAAACAATATCCCAATTGACCTTGCATTTTGCTCCCGTTGTCTTGTCCGAACCAGACCAAAGGAAAGCTCTCTCAAGTTTGTTGACTTTGAGCAAGATGGTTGGCGGAATAACTAGCGGTGTGGCGGGGTAGACCACTTGGGAGGTGATCACGGACTTGACAAGAGTCGTTCGTCCGATGGTGGTGATGTTTTTGCCCTCGTAAGTTGTTAGCTTGTTTGCGGCCTTGTCCACTAGAAATTGAAGATCCACCAACTTAAGTTGCCAAACTGAAAGAGGGAGCCCCAAGTATCGTAGAGGGAAGGAAGCCCTAGCAGCCGGCAACCTTTGAGTCAAACGTCCCAAATCGAGGTGGTTGCATCGGATGGGCACAAAAGAGCTCTTGTTGAAGTTAGTACAGAGACCCGTGACCTCACCGAAGCCCCTCAAAATGTTTGCAAGGTTGTCGACGTCCCTTTTGGTCGGAGCCAAGAAGACGGCCGCATCGTCTGCATAGAGGGAGGTCCTCATCATGGCTCCCCTACCCCTGATTTTGTGGAGGAGCCCCTTTCTCGTAGCCACCTCGAGAATTCTTTGGAGTGGGTCAATGGCGATGACGAAAAGCAGCGGGATCTGGGTCCCCTTGCGAAGGCCCCGTCCATGCTTAATTGGGTCGCCAGCAATACCATTGAGGATGATCCTCGAGGAGGAGGAGCTAAGAAGGGCTGCGATCCAGTCCCTAAACTTGCTAGGGAATCCTCGCCGTTGGAGAAGGTCGAGCAAGTACTCCCACTTCACGGTGTCGAAGGCCTTGCGGATGTCAAGCTTGAAGAGAAGTGAAGGGTCTTGCTCTTGTGCAAAGCGCCGAGCGAGGTTACGGACATACAAAAAGTTGTCGTGGATGCTTCTTGTTTTGATGAAGGCGCTTTGGGCATTGGAAACGAGCTTTGACATGTGGGGGCCAAGCCTTAAGGAGAGCACCTTCGCAATAATCTTCGCGATCGCGTGGAGTAGGCTAATGGGCCTATAATCGGCAATTCCCTCCGCCCCATCTTTCTTTGGCAAAAGCACCACGTTGGCGGAATTGAGCCACTGGAGGTTTGACGTGTGAAGGGAGTCAAAATGGTTTATGACCCGCATGAGGTCGCCCTTGACAATGTTCCAACACCTCTTGAAAAAAAGGCTTGTGAAGCCATCCGGACCCGGGGCCTTGTCGCAAGGCAAATCGTTGATCGCTTCAAGGACCTCACCCTCGGTCATAGCAGAGTCAAGGTCATGGAGGTCGACGAGTTCCAAATTTAGCTCATCCCAGTTGAAATATTTGCGGCTTAAGGGGCCCTTCTTCATGACGTTTGAAAAATGATCATGAATTACTTTCTCCTTAGCCACATGCTCGGTGACCCATCCTTGCTCATTCTTGATTCTATGGATGTGGTTTTTCCTCCTCCTAGCATTGACTCGGCGGTGGAAGAATTTAGTATTTGCGTCCCCCTCCCTAAGGTTGGAGATTCTCGCACATTGCTTCTTACGAGACCTTTCAAGCACAGACAAGGCAATGACCTGCCTCTTGAGCCTAGCCCGTAGCTCACGCTCATCATCAGACAGGACCCTACCCTCTTGGGCAATGTCAAGGCGGAGAATCACCAAAAGGGCGGCTTGGAGGTGGATTTTTGCCTTAGAGAAAAGGCCCCTACTCCACTCGGAAAGGCGAAGTGCCGTCTTTTTGAGCTTGTGGTAGAGGATTTGGTATGGCTCAGTGTGGTCGACTCTTTCGCTCCATGCCTTTTGAACCACCTCGTTGAAACCTGGCATGGAAACCCAGAAGTTTTCGAATTTGAAAACCCGAGGCCTTCGCGGTCCCTTATCATCGGCAAGCAAGAGCGGGCAGTGGTCGGAGAGTGAGGAGGAGAGAGCGTTCAAAATATGGGAGTTGAATGTAGTGTCCCACTGCGTTGCGAAAGAAGGAGTCCGGCTTGCATAGGGTTGGGTTTGCCCTCTCGTTGCTCCAAGTGAATCTGCGATTTTGAAGGTGGATTTCCTTGAGCTCGCAGCTCAGGAGGGCTGCCCTGAAGCGATTGATCCTGCTACAATTGACATTTCTCTTGTTCTTGTCTCTCGCCCGGTATATTTGGTTGAAATCACCGGAAGCAAGCCAAGCCATTCCTGGCAGCGGCTTTTGACTCAGAAGCTCAGCAAAGAAAGCGTCTTTGCAGGAGTTGTCCGTAGGACCATAGACGGAGGTGAATTTGAAGAGCACATCGGTTCCATGCACGCTAACCATTGCGGAAAGGCAATACGTATTGATGGATACATCCGACACATCAACAAGAAGATCATCCGAGAGCAGCAAAATGCCTCCCCTAGTGCCAATTGCCGGTCTTTGCGCGAAACTGCGCAATCTCTGCCCACCTAAAAAGGCTGCCGTGAACTGGTCGACATGTCGAGCTTTGTTTCTTGCAGGCAAACAACATGGCAAGTCGACGAGGCAATGGTGGCGCTGACCGTGGAGCGACGATTTTGGCAGTTCAAACCCCTAACATTCCAGCTCAGAAAATTAATCGGTTGCTCTAACATTATAAACTGGAAGCACCCTGGAGCTTGACCATTTGAAAGATGAAGTCATAGACGAGCTAGTACAGATGATAGTGCCACTGGAACAAACAGGAAGCGCACCACATGCCATGCAAGGCATAACCACAGAACGTGGCCCTTCAAAGGAGCTAGTGGGAGCATCCCAACGATTACAAGGCCAAAGGCCGACGACAACTAGCTTGCTTGCAGTACAGGTAGCACCCTTACACGTGGACCGAATGCCTACAGAATCCGGAATTTTTGCTAACATAGGAAACAGATGACCCTAGGTTGAGCAGAAGCTGCGATGGCTCAGCTAGCCTCCTGCTGCGCCGCAGCGCCGGTGTCGTTCTGCTCCAGGTCAAGGGCACCTCCCCCTCCGTGTGCTATGAGGGCCTCCTCGACATCCGTCGCGCTGCTGTCATCAAGCTTGAACAGCCCACGCATGGCCACGATCACATCCGGCGACAGCTGATCCTTGAAGCGGTCTGCAAATGCATCCAGCGCAGCAGCAGTGACGTCTTCTCCGTCTTTGACGATGCCCAAGCTGCGGCACACTAGGAGCTCGGCAGCTCTGGCCATTTTATTCGACTTCTTTTTTTTTTTTTGCGAGTCCTGCTGGCCTACGCTGACTTTACTGAAACTAACAAGCATCACGCTATGAGCAGATGCTGCCAATGAAATCACCGGGGTTTCCGGGGTTGGGAATTATCGGGATCAATGTGGCGTAGTCAGAGCATCTTGGTAAATGCAAGTCCTTTCAACATCATAAGCCGGTCTTGCTTATTTTTGCCCTTTCCAGCCGATATAGCATTTTTTCAAATTGACTTGGATACGAGAAAACCGGAGCAACTAACTAACGAGCGCTCCTTCGGGAGCCTGGCAACGATCAGGCGTCACTTGGCGCGCTCACAGCCATTCGCCACGTGTTGCGCTCTGGACGCTCCTTTCGGATTTTGTTTTTTTCTTTTTACGCACGCGTTTTCGGCTTTTTAAATGTGCTTTTTGGGTTTTTTTGACGTTTTGGTTTTCTACCGGTCTTCCCTAGCTTTTCGATAAAAAAAATTCGAGAAAAATATTTTTTCGCAAAAAAATGCATTTTTTTTCCGCGAGAGTCACGATTTTGTTTTCGCGAGAGGCACGGTCGTGCCTCTTGGAAACAGAAAAAAAAAGTGTTTTCTGTTTTTTTTCTTTCGCGAGAGGCACGGTCGTGCCTCTTGGAAACAGAAAAAAAAATGTGTTTTCTGTTTTTTTTTCTTTCGCGAGAGGCACGGCTTTGCTTCCGCGAGAGACACGGTTGTGCTTTCGCAAGAGGCACGGACGTGCCTCTTTTGGAAAAGAAAAAAACGTGTATTTTGTTTTTTTTTCTTTCGCGAGAAGCACGGTTTTGCTTCCGCGAGAGGCACAGTTGTGCTTTCGCGAGAGGCACGGGCGTGCCTCTTCCGGAAAGGGAAGAAAACGTGTTTTCTGCTTTCTTTTCTTTCGCGAGAGGCACGGTTTTGCTTCTGCCAGAGGCATGGTTGTGCTTTCGCGAGAGGCACGGGCGTGCCTCTTTCGGAAAAGGAAAAAAAACACGTTTTCTGTTTTTTTTCTTTCGCGAGAGGCACGGTTTCCGGTTCGGGTTTTTCATTCGGTTTTTTCATGAAAAAAAAGTTCGTCAAAACCTATCAACATGGATCTAGTTTTGAAGATCTCGACGCGAGGAATCCAATGGCGAAAGCGGTTCGAGATTTGGACGCACAATTTAAGAGATAAAACATTTTGAATAAACGGACCTACGAAAAAGGGAAAACTCCCAGATTGCGACATGTGACGCACATGCAGCGCGCCACTTGTCGCAACCTGGGGGAGTTGGAGTGATCTTCGCAAGGAGTACTCCTTAATTAGTGATTTCGAAGAAAACCTCGGATAAATTAGTTCTAGACGGGCCAGGTAATGTTGTTATTTGTGAGTGGTTCATGACCTTCAGGCCCACCCATTAATGGGCTTTGGGTTGCAAAACTATGCCCCCTCGAGGGCCACGGCGTCTATATCTCGCATTAAGCGAGAGGGAACTCTCGCTGACGGTTTTCTCTCATCCTACATTGTATTGGCTCGGCTCACTCGTGGGCGCGTAGCTATTACAAATAGGAGAGGAAATGGGAGAAGCAGGGATCGATCCGTGGTCTCTAGGCAGATCACGGGAGAAGCTAGCTATGGGAGAAGCAGGGATCAATTCGTGGTCTCCAGGCAGATCGCGGGAGAAGCTAGCCACTCCGCCCATGTCCCTCTCACGGTATATATGTATGTATGTACGTGTGTATGTATGTATGTATAATATTTTAAAATGTAAGTGGAAGTACACAAATAGAGCAAAAAACAAGAACAAAAAAAATATAAAACAAAAAAAGCGGCCGTTGCCTGCCACGCGTGTGGGCCGGCCCATCCCGCTCCCCCTTCAGCGAGTCGGAAGCTGGCTAAAGCCGTGGGCGTCCCTCGAGGGAAAATCCTATTCGTCGCTAACTGCGTCAAAATGTTGAGGTTTCGCAACAGGCGTCCCCCCGAGCGCGAGAACCGGGCCGGCCCACTATTCCATAGCGAGGCATCCGGTTTTTTGTAGTTATACCTGTTTAACGGTTTTCTTTTAAGAAGATTTGTTTCGGTTTTTTTCGTTTTTCTGTTTCATTTCTTTTTTGGGTTTCTTTTTTCATTTCCTTTTTTGTTTCTTTTTCAGGATCACATTTTTTTGGTCCTTTCTAAAACATGTTTGCAGTTTTACAAAAAAAAGATTTTCTTTGTTTTCTTTTTCTTTTCTTCTCTTTTTTCCTCAAAAAACTCGAAAATATGAAATTTTGTTCATGTTTTCAAAAAATGCTCAGCTTTTGAAAAAATGTTCTCAAAATTCAAAAATTGTTCTCGTTACACAAAAAAGTTCAAAACTTTCGAAATTCAAAAAATGTAAGAGATTTCAATATTTTGGTCACTTTAAAAAAAATGTTCGCGCTTCCAAATTTGTTTGGGATTTTTCAGAATTGTTCTTCGTTTCAAAATTTGTTCTCAAGATTCAAAAAATATTCGTGCTTTAAAAAATTGTTCGCGCTTTCAAATTTGTTCGGGATATTTCAAAATTGTTTTCCATTTCAAAGTTTGTTCTCAAGATTTAAAAAATGTCCGTGGTTAAAAAAATAGTTGGCGCTTCCAAATTTGTTCTCAAGATTCAAAATTATTCGTGCTTTAAAAAATTTGTTCACAAATTCCGAAAATGTTCATGTCTTCGAAAAATGTTTTGGAAAATTCCAAATGTTTGGGTTTTCAATTCTATTCTGTTTTCAAAAAAGTATTCGTAAATTTGAAAAATGTTCTCGTATTCAATTAACTTGTCCATTAAAAAATGAAATTACGAAAATGTTCTAATTTTAAAATTATTGTTCAGAAATTTTGAAGCGGTCGCATTTAAACAAAATGTTCGCAATTTCAGTTTTCTTCATTTTTTATTCCAAAAAAATGTTTACGCTTTCACACAATGTTCTAATTTTTAGAATTTTGTTCACAAATTATAAAATGGTTGCGTTTCAGAAAATATTTACTTTTTGCCAAAAGAATTCACGTTTGAATTTTTTTTGAAGTATAGCCTTTTTCGCGGTTTATAGTTCATATTTGTTGGGCTACCTTTTTTGACACAAAATCTTAGAAACTATAGTGGCTACCTACTTGTGTTGACAGGTGCCTCGTTCACACCTTGGTTCATTGTAATTTTGCGTATTCAGATTTCATGTTTTCTCGCTACGGTTAATTTCTTTAGGTTCGCGCTGTCAATTTACCATAAGAAGTAGCTAGTTGGGGCGGCTAGCTCATCGCGCTTAGCAATAGGAAGTCTCGGGTTTGATTCCAGTACCCTTTTTCCTTTTTTGCGATTTTTAACCTACGAATGTGGCGCACCCGCAATATGGGCCAGCCCAGCAAAGCTGCTTGTATGCGAAATGCCGACTGCTTGCCGCAATGAGCGTCCGATTTTTAAATTCAGAACAAATTTCTTTTAACTGAGAACAATTTTGAAAAGGAGAATATTTTTTATATACATGACCAAACAGTTGAAACGGAAACTTTTTTCTAGTGCTTCGAACATTTTTTTAAAGTGCGAACATTTTTTATACAGGTGAACGTTTTTCAGCTGCGTAAACTGAACATGATTTAAAAAACTAAGAACATTTTTTGAAAAACAAGAACATTTTTTCATACATGAACAAAAATTTGAAAAACAAGAACATTTTTTTTAAATTTGTGAACAATTTTTTTGGAATTGGTGAACAAAATTTGAAAATGGGGACAACTTTTTAAATTCAGAACAAATTTCTTTTAACTGAGAACAATTTATAAAAGGATAACATTTTTTATATACATGACCAAACAGTGGAAACAGAAACTTTTTTCTAGTGCTTCGAACATTTTTTGAAAGTGCGAACATTTTTTATATAGGTGAACATTTTTTTGGAAGTGGTCGGACCCTTCCCCAGACCCTGCGCAATCGGGAGCTACATGCACTGGGGCTGCCCTTTTTTATAAACTGAACATGATTTAAAAAATAAGAACATTTTTTGAAAAATTTGAAAAAGAAGAACATTTTTTCATACATGAACAAAAATTTGAAAAATAAGAACATTTTTTGAAATTTGTGAACAATTTTTCAAAACAGGCATTTTTTTAAATCCATGCCATTAATTTTCAGATTTCTCAAAAAATGAATAAAAATAATTTGAACAATTTTGGAAAAAACAGGAACATTTTCTGAAAATTCAGAACAAAAAATTGAAAGCAGGAACATTTTGTGAATTTATGAACAAATTTGTGAAATGGGAACATTTTTTGAATTTTTGAACAAAATCTGAAAAACAGGGAAAAAATTGAAATTCTAATTTGTTGTAAAAAATAAACTTGAAAAGAAAAAAAGGAAAAGAGAAAACTAAAAGAAGAGAAATAGATAAACCAAAAATGAAAAAGAAACTGAAAAAGAAAAAGCCGGTTCAGGAACCTTCTAGAAGGTTCCCAACACCGGAAAAAAACGGCTGGAAACATCATAGAAGGTTCCAAAACCGGGGTCTGCTGTAACGCTAAACGGGCCGGCCCACTCGGTCGCTCCCTCGCACCTGCCCTGTGCGAAGCTCCGACTGCTTGCCGCAGCGAGCGTCCAATAGGAGTTCCCTCCCTCGAGGGCCAGGTTCCTTTGGTATGGTTGCTGATCCAGGGTGAGTCCACATCCACAAGAAGAAAATTGTCGAGATTAGAAAACATTTCTATTATTTTTTTGCAAGTTATAAATATATTCACGGATTTCAAAAAATATTACATTTTTCAGAATTTAATATTTACCAATTTGGAAAAATATTACTTAGCTTAAAAAAATATTGGATTTTTTTAAATGTTAATGGGTTTCAATATAAGTTCGGAATTTAAAAAGTAAGGAAATTTCAAGAATGCTCATGAATTAAGAAACATTATGTATTTCAAAAGATATTCGTGAATTTAAAAATGTACCTGAATTTAAGTTTCTTCCCAAATTTAAAACATGGTCTCGAATTTCCAAAAATGTTTGCTGAATTTAAAATATTCTGGATTCTAAAAATGCGTAGCAAATTTTAAAAAATCATGAATTAAAAAACAAAGTAAAAAGGAAAATCACAGTTAAAACTGGCAACAAGGTACACAAATGGAAAAGCCGGTGGGAGGACGGTTAGCAACCCAGACCCAGCTCCCGATCCATCGACATACGTTCAAACGTTTTTTGTATGCATCGGACACTGCGCTACAAGCAGAGAGCCCACCGTATCCCAAAAGGCCGGCATGGAGGGAGGGTGGCACTCTCCCTTATAATGATGTCTAAAATCAATGGCGTTGCCGAAGGTCAGGTTCCTGACACCCCTCCCCCCCTAGGGAAGCACCCCTCAGGGTGGCGTGGGGCTCAGTTCTAATACCACCTGTTAGCTATTCAAGCCCAACTCTCGGTCCATCGGCATACGTTCAGATGTTTTCGACGCGCATTGGACACTCCACTAGAAACGAAGAGCCACTACATCCTAAAACACTAGCGTGAATGAAGGGTGACACTTTCCCTTATAAGGAGAACCTAGCCTCCTCCTATATTCTAGGTGGTACTAAAAGTCATTTGGGTTGCCCAAGGACAGGTTCCTGACAAGGACATAGAAAAAAACACTAAAAATAGGTTAGTGAACCGACACATTACCACGCGCATTTGGTCGCTATCCCTCGACTTGCGAGCGGAATAAAATTAGCCACCCTATACCTACAAAATAATAGTAATAGGTTGGGCCTTATAAGTTGTCCTAGTAAGGGCATCTCCAAGGCGGACTCGTAGACCTCTCGCAACCGTACGGATCGCAGAAGCCGTCCAACGCCGACCTGTATCGTCCACGGGGTGGTCCGGGCGCGATTTCTCCCGTAAATTGAAAACAAAAGTGGGAGGTTTGCGGGAGTCCAGACACCCGAAACATCACTTTCCGACACCCACGGCACATCCAATCCCCCCTCCTGGTCTCATTTCCTTTCACTCCGAACCTTGTCCCCCTGGCTTTGCATCCGCACCCTCCACCTCCACCGTCGCTGTTGTTCATCTCCGGCCGCCATAGAGGCATTACCAAATGTCAGCAACCAGCATCGACGCACCCGCTCACCATTTCGAAGGAGCTTTCCGTCTGGAGCCGTTTGTACCCATGTACATTCTTCCCCCTGTCGACGACCTCCATGGCGGACATAACGCTTGGCGGGTGTTCGGTCAAATATCATTGAGTTTATTTTCAATTTTTATGTCATTTTTAGAGTACGAAGGGTGGTGAGCTACTCGACCAGGGAGGAGAGTTGTTGTCCAATGCATGGATGGCCGTATCCGCGGATTTCGTAGAAAGGAGCAGAGTGCCGCCCGTCTGGGAGCAAGTGCATGAAAAGTTTCATGCATGAATGCACATTGCACCCTATGACATGTACATCATTCAACCACGCAACATGAGATCGTTGTCCTACCGCTGGTACGCTATCCAGGTTAGCGTCATCAAGTTTTGCAATTTGGTTAGTCAGCTCGAGGCAAGGTGACCATTGCACGCGGACATGGAGGAGATACTAAGTTTTACTTTCTCTTGTTCAACTTGTTGATTGATTCATTAACTGAATGTTGGTCTGCACATTATATGTAGCCTGCACGAGCTGCCGTGGTATACCACAGGTCAGATGGATGGCCATTTATGTGCACACACTGTTGGATGAAGCTGAAGGGGAAGTATGTGTGGGAGAAAATGATCCGTTCATGAAAAACTTACTGGACATCGGGGATCTAGTCGAATTTGAGATCTTGTTGTACTAGACTTAATTTGCATGCTATGTGTAAATGATTTGTGCTATTTTCTATCCAAACTTTGATGAATGTTGGCCTGTTTACATGAATTTAATTTAATTTATTAAAACGTGGGTTAAAATATATGCAGCTAGCATTGGATGACTGCCTTCCGCGCTGGTCCTTCTATCCTTGGACGGATGCAGGAGGAATTTTGCAGGTTACTGCCCTAAGAGGCCGCGACCGAACTTCACATAATCGATTTTGGGCCGGTGCTTCGGCTTCTTCGGTCGGTGTGGGTGGCTGTTTTCAAATTTCGATCCGATTTTCCAAGCCCCGATGATCGTGCACCGGTCGAGCGCGGCACATGACACTGACCTACCTCGATTCCGGCCGGCCGTGCATAGAAACGATGGATGGTGGTGGTGAGAGGCGCGGGGGTTTCTCGCCGTTTCGCGTCGTGGTTGTTACACGACCCGTTGGGATAGGGCGGCATAGAATGATAGAAATCTTCACTGGTTAAGCACATGAGCGCGAGTGTACTAGTAGAACATTGTCGCCGACTTGCATTGTGACATACTCCTTTCGTTTGAAAAAGTTTATCCCTTAAATGGATGTATCTGGCACCAATGTATCTGTTACTTGATGCCAGACAAATTTGGAACAATTTTTGTTCGAACAGAGGCAGTACAGTACAGTGTGCATGTCGCGATCGTTAGAGTCGAGTCGGCACCGGTCCATTTGAGCCAACATATTTTGAGCTAGGATGCAGGGAACTACTGCTCCACCTCCACGACGACGATGGTGGTGTGGCCGTTTACGTATCAGTTCGGCGGCCGGCCGAAAGGAAGCCAACACGGCAACACCTATACGTACTACTGTAAACCACAAGGCCAGATCCACAGGCATGCAGTACTGCGGTCTGACTGGACACTCTTTTGCTAGGAGCCTACCGTAAACTAGTAATAACCACAGCAGGGCATGTAGCTTAGCCGCTCTTACTAGCAGTACTAGCTAGCGAAGGTGCTTGCGATTGATACAACAACGAGGCAAAGACTACTCTATCTGTGCTATCTGCAGTTGCTAGTAACTAGCTTTATACGTACTATTTTACTAGCTAGCTTGGCTGACTTCACTAGCATGCTTAGTAATCAAACTCCAATCAGTTAATCAAACCAAGATTTGGACAGGACAAAACATGTCAAAATTGACCTTGGTTAACATAGTACAGTAGTATAATAATACTAACTGACACCATGATGGTGAGCAGAGCTTAGAATGACATCACGGTCCTCAAGAGAAGAGCGGTGTGAAACGACATCCTGGGTGACCAGATCAGCGCCCTTTCACCAACCCTCCTGGCACGCGCACTCGTGGTCCAGAAGCCGGCATGCGGATGCCGCTGCAGAGGGGCGAAATAATGCTAACAAATTCGGAGAGGCGCGAAAACGTTCGTGGTGGAGATTATTCAAAGGGTGAAATGAGCTGCCCGGGGCTGCCACGCATCCCCGTCGCCGTCGCCATCGCCATCATCGTCTCGCCCAAAAGCTTCGACGGCCAGCGACGTCCAAAGCTGCCCCCGCACTCCATTATTAGACCATCACGACTCCTTCCATCAGCAGCAGCGGCAAAAGTTTTTAGCTCTGCTGAAGCAACTTGTTAATGGCAATTGATTAGCTGATTAGACAAACGAATGCATGCGCACTACCGGACGGGGTTGACTTCGGATGACACTCCGGGGATCCGTGGTATCCTCTACCATTGCGTTGGTAACTGATATGTCGTTGTATTATAGGTCTATGATCGGTTCAAAAAGAGAATGTTTTTTTTGCATGGAAAAGGGAGAATGGTTTGACATTGCACTCATTGATTGTTTTGTAGTATA
Organism: Aegilops speltoides; assembly: GCA_021437245.1. Lineage (NCBI taxonomy): Eukaryota > Viridiplantae > Streptophyta > Magnoliopsida > Poales > Poaceae > Aegilops > Aegilops speltoides. The sequence continues at coordinate 316,314,968 of CM038145.1, read as the reverse complement.
GTACCGTAGTGAAAAACTGAAGCAGAAATTTTTCACCACTCTAACTGGTTTGATTAACTAACTGCTCACATCTTCGGATGTTACCTACTAAGTATTTGTGGTCAAGCAATGTCAATTAGCCTACGCGCTAATCAACACTTAGTGGCGTCGTGGATCGATAAATCATCGAACCTCCACGCCCTCAAAGCTGGTGAACCCGGGGCACCAGTCCGCAGTTGATATTGACAGTCAGGGTGCATGCAGAGGACAGCAGGGTACAGGTTACTCAACCCCCACTAGCAAACTGGCTTTCCCCGCACCCCAGAGCGTGATGATTACAGCCTTCGAGACGGCAGTCTTGGGCGGTGATCCTCTGCGGATACGCGCGCTGTCATGCTCGTGGTGGCGTGGTCAACGGGCTAGATTCGTGCAGCGTGCCTGCATCTACCTGTCAGCTTCAGCCTTCAGCCAGCCACGCCTACCTAGAAATTCAGAGACGGTGTCAAGATTGCACTGACACTGTAACGCCACGGAAACATCTCCGAAGATCTGAACCGTCGCTGGAGCTGAGAAAATTCGGAACATTTCTTCCGAACAGAGCTTAATTCATGCTGTAGAACTGACGTCAGGTTTAACGACGTACTACTTCACTCTGTATCATGCATGCGGTTGACTTGGCAGCCGCCGGTCGACGACACGCGCGACTCGGTCGGTAGCTTTTGGCCGCCTGGTTTTTCTGCTAGTGCCTCGTCCTGCAAAATTCAACGTGGAAAGGCCGGAGAACGCACGCACGTAACGTCAATCAGGCAAAGCGGCCGTGGTGCGCACACGTCGGCTGTCTCGGCCGGCTCCGGAGTCAGCGCGCGTGGGAGATATTTTGCGAGAAGGGGTCAACGGGGTAAGCGTGCCTCTCACAAATCCTAATAATAAACAAATCAATCATGCAGCAGCCGAACGAGGCAAAGTCGCCTCTGGTTTGAGTTTCGGTCGATCGGAGGATCATGCCGATGGAACATTTGGAACCCACTAAATGCACATTGTCTATCTGCGGGGTCATAACGACAAGGTCATTGGTTTCACACTGGCTATGGCACCCCCACACCCACAGACGCGCATGCGGTGTAATGAGACGCTGATTGTGTTCATCTGATTATGTTTATATTATTATTTTGAGAAAGTTTATGGTTGGATTTATTCGCCTTGTTCTTTTTCCAAGCCGCCTCCCTCAAAACCCTAGCCACCACCGCTCCACCGCTCTGTGTTGACGAGGGCACATGTCCCTCCTCTTCTGTGTGCCGCTACAGTGTCATCTGCATGTTTCGACTCTAATCGGCGACTACCAGGTTGTTCTTTCAAGAACGCTACCTCAGCTCTGAAGGCGCTTTTGAGGTCCGAGCCGAAATTGGGCTTCCCTCGCGACGCATCATCCGCGAGTGCAGGAGTAAGACGGCGTTGATTTTTCCAACTACCAGTGCATATTTTTCAAATTTTTGTAAGGATGGCCTTGTACTCTCTCCGGCATTAAAAGGAGTCGTTGATTTGAAAATCAACACGGTTACAAAGTCCTATATCTTTGACAATTAACTTCTGCTGCAATATAGTAACTATAAAACCCATAGAAAAAGAAGGTAGTTGTAAAAACCCCAAAAAATGTTTTATACGGGAGTAGATTTCAAGGTAAATATGTGCATGTGACTTCTACACACCCAACAAAGTATATGAAGTTTGACAACAGAAAGTGGTCAGTGTGCGGCTTTAGCTCCTAGCCGCTCCACACCCTCTCCTAGCGGCCGGTGGCCACTCAGGCCCCGGCGTCCACGGTCAACCATCCGACGTCCCCTCCCCTACGGCCGGCCAACCTTTCCCTACACCCACGATCCCACTCCTCCTTTAACCATGTCTCTTGCAGATATAAATTTCGACATCAGCCAAGACTTCGCAGCTGAAGTTTGGAGGAAAATGGGGAGTCCCAATCAATTTTGAGGAAGGTAAAGACATGGAAGAATTATTACTAGTGGCAGAGTTTACAAGATCACAGATCAGACTAATGGAAGAATCACTAAGCACTATTCTCTTATCATGCTTTGGGGATCGTGCTTCTTTGTTCAAAGTCAAATTGCTCCAAAACCGGTCTTTCAGTTTCTCTGTTTCTCCCAAAGAAGTGGGCTTCTCAATCATCAAGGGAGGTAACATAGCACTCCCTCTCCTCAATATCTATTTCTTGCTTTGGGGTAATGGGGGACCTAACTCTTGTTGGGAGCTTGATCAATACCTTCAAGAAAAGGAGGATGCTTGGACTCATATTTTCAGAAGACATCCTAGGAAAACTTATCTCCAAGCTCTTAGATCACCTGCATCATTCCTTGATCAAGCTAGATTCAATCCTAGATCGTGGATCACGGTGACCAATCCAAACCAAGTTCAATCTTCGGGCAACTTTACTCATGCAGGAGTTAATGCCATTGATCGCTCGATTAATTCCTACCAGGCAGGATCGGCTCATTTTCAAACTGGCCCACAGGGCTCTATCTGTGTGTGTTGCCTCATGTCAGGCCACTCTCGGCTTACCTGCACTAACAAGATCAAGTGCAGAGCCTGTAAACATTGGGGTCATATTGCTAGGGATTGCTTCACGCATAATACACCCATCCAACCTTTTGAGATAAGCCAAAACCCACCCCCGACGATTGCCATTTCGAGGAAGGTTGCCACTGTTCTCGCGATGGAGACTAATCAAGCGGTCAGTCAGCAGACCATCCGCAACAACCCAGTTAATGCCACTCCTTTGTCTCTCCGGATAGGCAGCCTCAATCCTTGGGCTTCCCAAAACTCCATCGCCCACCGTCTCCAATCGGCCACAATCCATCCAAATCCTCTGCCACGGCAATCGCCTTCCGCAACATCTGCGCCATCCACTGACCCTGCGGCAATGCCTTCATTCCCCTTTGACCCCGCACCTTTCCTGCCACCAAATTACCAGAGCATCGAGGTGGCAGGACGTCCATCAAGGATCCAAGTCATCACCAGCACAGCTCCGACAAAGCATGAAGAATGGGCGATTGCGACCATCGTGCCGGTGCCCAATCTGTCGGTGGCATTCAATACTGTCAGAGAGGTATTAGCTGATTTCTTCACTGGAAAACAATTGGGATTCTCAGAGATTGAACCTTGTCCATTTGGTCAAGCATATGGCAAACTACACGGTGTCTTCGATAGAGATGATTTGGTCACCGGTATCCCGCACCAATTTACTGATGTTCATGTTATATTCGAGAAGCACAATAGAGGTTTGAACTGGAGAAGACTTGTTCTGAACAGAGATGCATGGATACTGTTATGTGGTATCCTTTTGATAGAAGGAACATCCAAGAGGTGAGCAATGTTGTTAGAAAATTTGGTAAGTTCTTGCAGTGGGATAGAGTCAGAAGCACTAGAGCAAATCTCATGGTGAAAGTAAGAGTGGAAGAGCTTCATAGTTTTTGGGGAAGGATATGATTTTCAGACTGATTCTCTGACAGTCCCTGTGGTGATACTTCAACATCAGATCCTGGGTATGGAGGCACCGATGAAGATCCTATTGCCCCACATGGTAACCCACACCCAATCCCTCCTCAAGCAAACTATCGCCCAAATCAGCATAACCACTTTCTAGGGCCTCTTCAACAACACGAGCATGATGATCACCATGCACCAATACAGGGGCCACCGTTAAATCTTCAGTTAGCTCTCAATGCTGGGGTTAATGACAATCTTAACATGGAGGAGGAGGATAACCTAGAGGAGGAAGATAACCTGGATGATTTTACCTGGACGGGGCCATTGGGCCATGCCACAAGAGGTGGACTTGGAAAATCAAGTTGGTGAATTTATGGCCATGAATGAGATCATGGAGCCTATGGTGGAAGAGCACAATCCTGCCAATATTGAACATATCAGTGTTACACTCTCTATGATCCCCTCTGATAACAGTGCCAATTTAGGTGCATCTGCAAATGGTCCTTTGGCGCCAATAGAACCCGCTCTCCCAGATTTGAATGTGGAGGCTTTGCCTTTTGGGCCAGATCCTCCAAACAAAAAAAACCATGCTGACCCAGAGGATTTCTTTCCTCTGGCACATGCCCATCTAGGCATTGATCCTAGTATAGAGGCTTCCATGATTCAGGTGGTTCACCCTCAAGTGGACAGGATGGTAGACCCTATGCATTTTGAACTCTTGGCACATTCTGTTACTCAACCTAGCAAACAGTTATCAGCACAGATCCTGGTTCAGGCAGAACTGGATGGTAATGTTACCACCAGTAGGCAGGAAGCAGTCATACCTGACAGTAATATGCATGTATCTCCACGCCCAGAGAACATGGCTGATATTGGTCAACTGGATAGAGTGGAAACAAACATAGTAATGGACCCCATCATTGGGAACAATCTGAACACTACAGATACAGTTGTTCAACTTGATCAGACAATTTCTAGGAAGATAACATCTACTGTTGCAGGTAAACAGCCAGCTAGTCTTGAGGAAGGTGAGAAGATAAACTCTGATATGACTGCTCCCCCAGGCTTCCCAAACCCTATTTTTGCTAATCAAGCTCATACTACAGGGATAGAGTGTTTTCAAGATAAACAACCAGATTTGGACCCAGTGCTGAGAGATATCACATCATGCAACATGTCCTTTGCAGAACAACATACTGGGAAAGAAGGGGCAATGGCGTGGAAGGAGCACTTTGCACCAAATGAGAATAGCAAGGACATCTTACAGGTACCAGTAGAGTGGATCAATTTCTTATCTATTGCATTTCTATCACCAGATAAATTTGACTGGGTTAAAAAGTTCATTACTTCCTCTATATGGAAAATCATCACTCATGGAGCTGCATCAACTATTATTTTATCATTTGTAATCCCAGAGACCTGCCCTGCTGACACATCACTTGTATGTGCTCTTCACCTGCTATACAGGGTACTCAAGAACAAGAGAATTCTTCTCCTACAGGCAATGCTTCAACTGAAGTGATGTCTGCATCATCCACTTCAGCTCTCCACAATAACAAGAAGAGAAAAGAGAAAATACCCATGGTTGAAATAGAGGTAAGGAGAAGGTGTAGACTCCAAAAACTATCTAGAGGATTTAAGAAAGCTGTCTGTAGAGACAAGGAATGCCTTGCTTGTCATGCTAATCCACCACATATTCTTGCCAAAATCATTAGAAGTTTGAATACTTCCTTTTGCAAGGTATCTAAGAGGGATACTAAAAGTGCTATTTACCGACTAGAGGAGGGGTGAATAGGCCATTTTTATGAAAGTCTTCAAAACACGAGGTCTTTGAAGACAAATTGTTGATCTGAACCTATATGATATGCAGCGGAAAATAAACTACAATAGGCAAGCTATAGTCAAACAAACAATATAGTGAAAAGCACAAAGGCAAACAACAACTAGGTACAAAGGATCAGAATGAAAGACAGTATGAAACCAAACAGTTACAAGTCTTCACACACTGAAGTCAAATAGATTAGTCAGGCAAGCAATGACTTCACAAAGACAACCTGAAAAGTAAGGAAGGTAGGGGATAGAACCAGTAGCTTGGTGAAGACAAGGATTTGGTAGACCAGTTCAAGTTGCTATGACAACTATACGTCTAGTTAGGGAGGCTGTGATTGAACTCAAAAGACTGTATCCTCACCTTATTCCCCTTGATCTAAGGACACCCAGTCCTCGCCCAACCACTCTGGTAAGTCTTCAAGGTAGACTTCCAAACCTTCACAGACTCCATTCACCAGCGATCTACAATGACTCTTGGATCCTCAGAACGTGATGCCTAACCGGCTGGAGTATACACAGTCCTCAAGTATAACAAGTCTCTAGGTCACGCGGATAGAAAGACTTCAGTGATGCCTAACACTCTTTCGCTCTGGGTGTTTTGGGCTTTGTCCTCGCAAGGATCTCTCTCTCAAAGGCTTCAGAGGTGGGTTGCTCTCAAACAACAAAAGTCGTGCACTAACTCTAATGAACCACCAATTTATGGTGTAGGGGGTGGGCTATTTATAGCCAGGAGGCAACCCGACCTTATATGTCCGAAATGACCCTGGGTCACTAAGGAACCGACACGTGTCCAACGGTCGGATTTCAAACACGCGCAACAACTTGGCTTGGGCTAAAAGCAAAGCTGACTCATCCAACTCTGGATAAGATTTGCTCTATTATCTTCGCTCGAAGCCATAGGATTTTGGTTGAGCATCACTTCAGTCATCTGACTTTGTTCACTTGGACCCCACTTAACAGTACGGTGGTTCCTATGACTCAAGAAAGAAGAAAAGGAAACTACAAAAGAAACTATGTCTTCGCACTCCATAGTCTTCAGGTGAATGTCTTCATCGTCATTATCTTCAACGTGAATATCTTCACGAACCACCATTGTCTTCGATGTCTTCATACATCTTTAGGGGTCCTCTCTGGTAGGTAAACCAAATCAATGAGGGACTACTACCTGTGTTATCCTGCAATTCTCACAAACACATTAGTCCCTCAACCATGTTTGTCGTCAATACTCCAAAACCAACTAGGGGTGGCACTAGATGCACTTACAATCTCCCCCCTTTTGGTGATTGATGACAAACTGGTTGAAGTTTTCAACGGGGATAAAAGTATGTGAAAGTTGAAGTACATAGGCATTGTCTCCATAAATTAAAAGAGGCTCCCCTGATGTGCATATAAGTAGTTTGCCTTTGAATGCAAATGCACATGGCAGGTTTTGCTTTGTGGAGATCCTCTTCAACCATGAAGACAATTCATCATGCATATATGAAAGTAATGAAGATAATGATATGCATAATGAGAAATGGGCTTCTGCAGAATGACTTCATGCGGGATTTATCATCGCATCATAAGGTAGCAGCAAAAGTAGCAGATGACCATCAAGTTTAAGTGTTAAAACTCAAAAACCAATAGTTTCAAGAACGAGAGTTGTAAGAACTTAGCAAAAATAAGCACCCGACCCATATGGACCTGCTTGAAGACTATCAACTCATATGCTTCTCCCCCTTTTGTCAATAAGGACAAAAAAGGTTTGAAGACATAGAGCATCTACTCGTTCCAAGTCGGAGAAGATGTTGGTGCAGCAGGGTCGACGCTGGAGTTGGGCGGTGCAGAGGGGCCTGGTGCAGAATCGTGATGCAGTGAAGTCATTGCTGGTGAAGTGGTGTCATCCTCTTCATCTATGACTCGAGCAACCACAGTGGGAGCGGAAGATGAATAGTCTGAATCTTCAAGTGATGGAGCTGGACACCAACTTGCAGATTGTGGTGGCCTGGAGTCAAACTTGAACCGTTCAGTGAAGCCATCTGCTTGAAGATCGCCTTCAGAACAGAGCAGTGTAAGGCTCTTCCAGGACTACCGACAGGCTTCATGGGCAACAAATGAATTCTTGGTTGTCAGATTGCGAATGCGATTGACGTCAATGAGCGAACTCTGCATCTGGCGCTTCAGCCAGTCATGATGCCTATCATGCTTCCGGTGAAGTGATACAAGAAGCTCTCTGTCATTCAGGACACACGAGCACGCTTCTGAGGCCTTTGAGCAACCGTGCTGGTTGTTGCATCAGTGTTGGCCCGATGCGGCAGTCGAAGTTGTCCAGCAAGGGGACCAGCAGGAGCAGGAGGATTGGGCACATGAATACCTCAATTGGTTGAGTGAAGCTTTGAAATTCAGCATTGTATTCATGGAGTGGCTTCTTGGCAGGCTCAGGGTAGATGGCTTCATATGACATATCAACATCAGGCAAAAACACAACATGGTTACGTGCTAAAGCCTGATAGTTGATGGAGGAGTGAAGCTTAATGAGTCGCATGACCCATGGAGCATAGAACTTGAGGACAAATAGATCAATTCTAGATGCGGCCAACTGATGAATGAAGAAATCTTGTGTTTTGAATATGATGCCATTGATGATGTAGAAGACCAATGTCTTCATGGTACCTTCTAGCTTGGCATCAGGTGAATACCCTTTGATAGGCCACAGAGTACACCTTAAAATATGATAGATGGTGCGGGGAAAGTACTCAAGGTCTTTGACAAAGAACTCCTTGGTAATGGCTTCATCATACTGAGCATTTGACTCATGTTCGACTCAGGCTTCTGAAAAATGCTCTGCGGTTCGGGTTCATATGGCAGACAACCTGGCTCATACAGATCGCCAGGAGTGGGCAAGGAGGTTAGCTCAATGATGTCTTGAGCTTCGGCTTCATGATGCACATCACCTGTCATCCACTCAAGGACCCAAGTTTTTGGATCCCTGTTGTAGCCTCTAATATAATGTGCAGAGTAGCATAGAACTGCAACAGACACTAAAAAAAGGGGGTTGATAACCCACAAGTGTAGGGGATCGCAACAACTTTTGAGGGTAAAGTATTCAACCCAAATTTATTGATTCGACACAACGGGAGCCAAAGAATATTCTTGAGTATTAGCAGTTGAGTTGTCAATTCAACCACACCTGGATAACTTAGTATCTGCAGCAAAGTATTTAGTAGCAAAGTAGTATGATAATAAAGGTGACAGTGGCAAAAGTAATATTTTTGGGTTTTGTAGTAATTGTAACAATAGCAACGGAAAAGTAAATAAGCGAAACACAAGATGTGAAAAGCTCGTAGGCATTGGATCAGTGATGGATAATTATGCCGGATGCGACTCCTCATGTAATAGCTATAACATAGGGTGACACAGAACTATCTCCAGTTCATCAATGTAATGTAGGCATGTATTCCGAATATTGTCATACATGCTTATGGAAAAGAACTTGCATGACATCTTTTGTCCTACCCTCCCGTGGCAGCGGGGTCGTAACGGAAACTAAGGGATATTAAGGCCTCCTTTTAATAGAGAACCAGAACAAAGCATTAGCACATAGTGAATACATGAACTCCTCAAACTACGGTCATCACCGAGAAGTATCTCGATTATTGTCACTTCGGGGTTGTCGGATCATAACACATAATAGGTGACTATAGACTTGCAAGATAGGATCAAGAACACACATATTCATGAAAACATAATAAGTTCAGATATGAAATCATGGCACTCGGGCCCTAGTGACAAGCATTAAGCATAGCAAAGTCATAGAAACATCAATCTCAGAACATAGTGGATACTAGGGATCAAACCCTAACAAAACTAACTTGATTACATGGTAAATCTCATCCAACCCATCACCGTCCAGCAAGCCTATGATGGAATTACTCACACACGGCGGTGAGCATCATGAAATTGGTGATGGAGGATGGTTGATGATGACGACGGCGACGAATCCCCCTCTTCGGAGCCCTGAACGGACTCCAGATCAGCCCTCCCGAGAGATTAGGGCTTGGCGGCGGCTCCGTATCGTAAAACGCGATGAAACTTTCTCTATGATTTTTTTTCTCCGCGAGACGGAATATATGGAGTTGGAGTTGAGGTCGGCGGAGCCTCAGGGGGCCCACGAGATAGGGGGCACGCCCAGGGGGGAGGGCGCGCACCCCACCCTCCTGGATAGGGTGTGGGCACCTTGGTATTGATTCTTTCGCCAGTATTTTTTACATTTTCCAAAAAGTGCCTCCGTGGATTTTCAGGACATTCCGAGAACTTTTGTTTTCTACACATAAAACAACATCATGGTAGATCTGCTGAAAACAGCGTCAGTCCGGGTTAGTTTCATTCAAATCATGCAAGTTAGAGTCCAAAACAAGGGCAGAAGTGTTTGGAAAAGTAGATACGTTGGGGATGTATCAACTCCCCCAAGCTTAAACCTTTGCTTGTCCTCAAGCAATTCAGTTGATAAACTGAAAGTGATAAAGAAAAACTTTTACAAACTCTGTTTTCTCTTGTTGTTGTAGACATGCAAAGCCATCATTCAGGTTTCAGCAAATATTATGAACTAACCATACTCACAATAACACTTAGGTCTCACAATTACTCATATCAATAGCATAATCGGCTAGCGAGCCGTAATAATAAAACTCAGATGACAACACTTTCTCAAAACAATCATAACATGATATAATAAAATGGTATCTCACTAGCCCTTTCTGAGACCGCAAAGCATAAATGCAGAGCACCTTTAAAGATCAATGACTGACTAAACATTGTAATTCATGGTAAAAGAGATCCAGTCAAGTCATACCCAATATAAACCAATAGTAATGAATGCAAATGTTAGTGTGCTCTCCAGCAGGTGCTTTTTAATAAGAAGGGTGATGACTCAACATAAAAGTAAATAGATAGGCCCTTCGCAGAGGGAAGCAGGGATTTGTAGAGGTGCCAGCGCTCGATTTTAAAATAGATATTGAATAACATTTTGAGCGGCATACTTTCACTGTCAACGCAACAACTATGAGATGGCGGTATCTTCCATACTACATGCATTATAGGCAGTTCCCAAACAGAATGGTAAAGGTTTATACTCCCCCAACCACCAACAAGCATCAATCCATGGCTTGCTCGAAACAATGAGTGCCTCCAACTAACAACAGCCCTGGGGGAGTTTTGTTTAATTATTTTGATTTGCTTTGATCTTTTTGGATCATGGGACTGGGCATCTCGGTTACCGACCCTTTCTCGTGAATGAGGAGCGGAGTCCACTCCTCTTGAGAATAACCCACCTAGCATGGAAGATATAGGAAGCCATAGTTGAAACATGAGCTGCTCGAGCATACAAAACAGAATTTCATTTGAAGGTTTGGAGTTTAGCACATACAAATTTACTCGGAACGGCAGGTAAATACCGCATATATGAAGGTATGGTGGACTCATATGGAACAACTTTGGGGTTTATGGAGTTTGGATGCACAAGCAGTATTCCTGCTTAGTACAGGTGAAGGCTAGCAAAAGACTGGGAAGCGACCAACTGAGAGAGCGACAACAGTCATAAACCTGCATTAAAATTAATTCACACCGAATACAAGCATGAGTAGGATATAATCCACCATGAACATAAATATCATGAAGGCTATGTTGATTTGTTTCAACTACATGCGTGAACATGTGCCAAGTCGAGTCACTCAATTCATTCAAAGGAGGATACCATCCCATCATACCACATCATAATCATTCTAATAGCATGTTGGCACGCAAGGTAAACCATTATAACTCATAGCTAATCAAGCATGACACAAGCAACTATAATCTCTAAATGTCATTGCAAATATGTTTACTTCATAATAAGCTGAACCAGGAACGATGAACTCATCATATTTACAAAAACGAGAGAGGTCGAGTTCATACCAGCTTTTCTCATCTCAATAAGTCCATCATATATCGTCATTATTGCATTTCACTTGCATGACCGAACGATGTGTATAATAATAATAGTGCACGTGCATTGGACTAAGCTGGAATCTGCAAGCATTCAACTCAAGAGAGAAGACAAAGTAATATGGGCTCTAAGTTAAATAAACAATCATGCATATGAGAGCCACTAAACATTTTCAATATGGTCTTCTCGACCCCCAAAGAAAAGAAAAGAAAAGAAAACTATTTACACGGGAAAGCTCCCAACAAGTAAGAAGAAGAACTAGAAATATTTTTGGGTTTTCATTTTAATTTCTACCACAAGCATGGAAATTAAACTAACTAATTTTTTGGTTTTTCTTAAGGTTTAACAAACACACAAGAAGAAAACTGGAAAAGAAAATTAAACTAGCATGGATAATACAATGAAAGAGTATGAGCACCGACAGCTAGAATAGTGTGTGAACATGAACATAAAGTCGGTGAGAAATACGTACTCCCCCAAGCTTAGGCTTTTGGCCCAAGTTGGTCTAGTACCAAGGACCGCCTGGCTGATATCCGTAGTTGTATCTGGGGTCGTACTGAGATGCAGCAGCAATTGCCTCCTGAGCTGCGGCATGTTGGCGAGCTGCCTCCGCTCTCCCCTCGTGTTCAGCTGCTTCCTCCCTGGTAACAACATATCTTCCTTCCGCCTGATAATCAAAAGGAGAGGAGCAGGAAGAGTAACATGGACGATGTTGCGTCTGTCATAGATTAGTCGATATTGGAGGAATTGTTCATTCCTCCTAAGAAAAATGATGGTTGACCATAGCGTCATAATCTAAATAAGCAGGAGGTAACATCATATCCCCCTCTCGTGGGGCTATACCAAGATAATTAGCCGCACGGGTTGCATAAATTCCTCCAAATAAATCTCCAGCTCTACCATTATTCTGCAACCTACGCGCAACTATTGCCCCTAAGTTATAACCTTTATAACCTAACACAACACTCTTGAGGACACAAAGATCAGGGACACACATATGACATGCTTCATCTTTACCGTTAATGCATCTACCGATGAAGAGAGCAAAATAATGTATAGCAGGAAAATGAATGCTCCCTATGGTAGCTTGTGCTATGTCCCTAGATTCTCCCACAGTAATACTAGCAAGAAAGTCTCTAAATTCAGATTTGTGGGGATCATTAATATTACCCCACTGCGGAAGTTTGCAAGCAGTTGTAAAATCCTCTAAGTCCATGGTATAAGATGTATTATAGATATCAAATAGGACACTAGGAGAATTACGTGTACAGTTATATTTAAACCTCCGCACAAAGGAATCAATCAATTGATAGTACTGAGGACACTTATCTTGCAAGAAGTCCTCCAGCTCAGCATTACGCACATACGCGTCAAATTCCTGCTTCGACCATAAAATCGTCGGATGGCCACTCACAAGCTTGTACATGAGCGTCCCTCGGTAATTCAACGTCTTGCTCACGTATAGCAATCCTGGGCCCTTTCTTCACCGAGGAACCACCTTGGTACATTCTCCTAGACATATTTCTTTTTCTAAAAAAATTCTGAAATTTTGGTAACTTCAAAATAAAAATGAATAAAACTAAACAAGATTGGTAGCAACTACTCCTACAAGTGCCTAGAGCCTATATCATGCATTAGAATTGCTTGGGACCTCATAAATTTAACATGCAAGCTCAAGAACATGGTCACCTATGTAGCAAAAATTTGCAATGAATAAAGCACTAGAACAAAAACTAATTGGACCGATGGAGGAGTCACATACCAAGCAACAATCTCCCAAAGCAGTTTTGTGAATGGAGCTTTGAGCAAGGAGATCGAAAATAGCAGCAAAACGAGCTAGAACTCGTGATTGAGCTGGATGGGGATTTTTTTGGGAAGAAGATGGTGTGTATGGTCGCTGGCATAAGTGGAGGGGGGCCACTAGGGGCCCACGAGAGAGGGGGGCGCGCCCAGGGTAGGTGGGCACGCCCTCCACTCTCGTGGCCTTGTGCTTGCCCCTCCTGTAGTGATTTCAGTGCCTAAAATCCTCAAATATTCCATAAAAAGTCATACTAAATTTGCAGGGCATTTGGAGCACTTTTATTTTCAGGCTATTTTTATTGCACGGATAATTCAGAAAACAGACAGATAATACTAATTTTGCTTTATTTATTCTAAATAACATAAAGTAAAAAGAGGGTACAGAAGGTTGTGCCTTCTAGTTTCATCCATCTCGTGATCATCAAAATAAATCCACTAACAGGGTTGATCAAGTCTTGTTAACAAACTCATTCCGAATAACACGAAACCGGAGAAATTTCGAATAACACTAAGTTACCTCAACAGGGATATGAAAATCCCCAACAATAAGAATATCATACTTTTTCTTGACAGTAGGGAGAGGAAATTCAAAACCTCCAATAATGATAGTTGGAACTTTTCCAATAGAATTGATGCTATGAACTTTAGATTGTTTCCTCGGAAAGTGTACCGTATGCTCATTACCATTAACATGAAAAGTGACATTGCTTTTGTTGCAATCAATAACAGCCCCTGCAGTATTCAAAAAGGGTCAACCAAGGATAATCGACATACTATCGTCCTCGGGAATATCAAGAATGACAAAGTCCGTTAAGATAGTGACATTTGCAACCACAACAGTACATCCTCACAAATACCGGCAATATAGCAGTTGATTTATCGGCCATTTGCAAAGATACTTCAGTAGGTGTCAACTTATTCAATTCAAGTCTACGATATAAAGAGAGAGGCATAACACTAACACCGGCTCCAAGATCGCATAAAGCAGTTCTAACATAATTTCTTTTAATGGAGCATGGTATAGTTGGTACCCTTGGATCTCCAAGTTTCTTTGGTATTCCACCTTTAAAAGTGTAATTAGCAAGCATGGTGGAAATTTCAGCTTCCGGTATCTTTCTTTTGTTTGTGATGATACCTTCATATACTTAGCATAAGGATTTAGTTTGAGCATATCATTTAAGCGCATACGTAAGAAAATAGGTCTAATCATTTTAGCAAAGCCCTCAAAATCCTCATCATCCTTTGTCTTGGATGGTTTAGGAGGAAAGGGCATGGGTTTCTGAACCCATGATTCTCTTTCTCTACCGTGCTTCCTAGCAACAAAATCTCTCTTATCATAATGTTGATTCTTTGATTGTGGGTTATCAAGATCAACAGTAGGTTCAATCTCTACTTCATTATTTTTGCTAGGTTGAGCATCAACATGAACATTATCATTAACATTATCACTAGGTTCATGATCATCACCTGATTGTGTTTCAGCATCAGAGATATAAATATCATTGGGATTCTTAGGTGTGTCTACAGTAGGTTCACTAGAAGCATGCAAAGTCCTATCGTTTTTCTTTTTCTTCTTTTTAGAAGAACTAGATGCCTCTAAATTATTTCTCTGAGAATCTTGCTCGATTCTCTTAGGGTGGCCTTCAGGATACAAAGGTTCCTGAGTCATTCTACCAGTTCTAGTAGCTCCAACAACAAAGTCATTTTTATTGTTTAATTCTTCAAGCAAATCATTTTGAGCATTAAGTACTTGCTCAGCTTGAGTAGCAACCATAGAAGCATATTTGCTAATGAGTTTGAGTTCACCTTTAACTCTAGCCATATTATCGCTCACGCGTCCTATCTCGAAAGCATTATTCTTTAACTCTCTACCAACATAAGCATTAAAACTTTCTTGTCTAGTCATAAAGTCATCAAATTCATCTAAGCATGGGCTATTAAATTTAGTAGAGGGGATTTCAACTTTATCATATCTATAGAGAGAATTTACCTTTACTACCTATGTCGGGTTATCAAGACAATGTGGTTCTTCAATAGGCGGTATATTAAGACCATGTATGTCTTCAATAGGTGGTAAATTCTTAACATCTTCAGCTTTAATACCTTTTTCTTTCATTGATTTCTTTGCCTCTTGCATATCTTCAGGACTGAGAAATAAAACACCTCTCTTCTTCGGAGTGGGTTTAGGAATAGGCTCAGGAGTTGGCTCAATTGGTTCAGGAATTGCCTCAGGAATTGGCTCAGGAAGAGTCCAATTATTTTCATTAGTCAACATATTATTCAATAGCAATTCAGCTTCGTCGACTGTTCTTTCCCTGAAAACACAACCAGCACAACTATCCAAGTTGTCCTTGGAAGCATCGGTTAGTACATTATAAAAGATATCAAGTATTTCATTTTTCGTAAGAGGATGATCAGGCAAAGCATTAAGTAATCGGAGAAGCCTTCCCCAAGCTTGTGGGAGACTCTCTTCTTTGATTTGCACAAAATTATATATTTCCCGCAAGGCAGCATGTTTGTTATGAGCAGGGAAATATTTAGCAGAGAAGTAATAAATCATATCCTGGGGACTACGCACACAACCAGGAGCAAGAGAATTATACCAAGTCTTAGCATCACCCTTTAACGAGAACGGAAATATCTTAAGGATATAATAATAGCGAGGTTTATCATCATGAGTAAACAGGGTGGCTATATCATTCAACTTGGTAAGATGTGCCACAACAGTTTCAGATTCAAGGCCATAAAGAGGATCAGATTCAACCAAAGTAATAATCTCAGGATCAACAAAGAATTCATAATCCTTATCAGTAACATAGATAGGTGAAGTAGCAAAAGCAGGGTCAGGTTTCATTCAAGCATTAAGAGACTGCTGCTTCCATTTAGCTAATAATTTCTTAAAATCATATCTATCATTGCAAGCAAAGATAGCTCTAGCAGCTTGTTCATTCATAACATAACCCTCAGGAACAACAGGCAATTCATAATCATTGGGAGAACTTTCATCATCACTATCATCAATAATAGCATCTTAAATAATTTCATTCTCTCTAGCCCTAGCAATTTGTCCATCAAGAAATTCACCTAATGGCAAAGTAGTATCACGCACAGAAGTAGTTTCATCATAAGTATCATGCATAGCAGAAGTTGCATCAGCAATAACGCATCGACATATCGAGTTCATGGCGTGCAGCAGTTTAGGTGTCGCAAGCTTACTAATAATGTAGGAGAATCTAGTGCGAGCTAGATGGCGCTTCCTTACCTCCCTCGTAGTTGAGGGAAAATCTTGGTTCTGCTGCCTTTCAAGTTCTTCATAGTGATCAATGATATAAATCCCAAGTGACTCAGAGAATAGAGCTATGCTCCCCGGCAACGGCGCCAGAAATTAGTCTTGATAACCCACAAGTGTAGGGGATCGCAACAGCTTTTGAGGGTAAAGTATTCAACCCAAATTTATTGATTCGACACAAGGGGAGCCAAATAATATTCTTGATATTAGCAGTTGAGTTGTCAATTCAACCACACCTGGATAACTTAGTATCTGCAGGAAAGTATTTAGTAGCAAAGTAGTATGATAATAAAGGTGACAGTGGCAAAAGTAAAATTTTTGTTTTTTTAGTAATTGTAACAATAGCAACGGAAAAGTAAATAAGCGAAAAACAAGATGTGAAAAACTCGTAGGCATTGGATCAGTGATGGATAATTATGCCTGATGCGATTCCTCATGTAATAGCTATAATATAGGGTGACACAGAACTAGCTCCAGTTCATCAATGTAATGTAGGCATGTATTCCGAATATAGTCATACGTGCTTATGGAAAAGAACTTGCATGACATCTTTTGTCCTACCCTCCCATGGCAGCGGGGTTGTAATGGAAACTAAGGGATATTAAGGCCTCCTTTTTATAGAGAACCGGAATAAAGCATTAGCACATAGTGAATACATGAACTCCTCAAACTATGGTCATCACCGAGAAGTATCCCGATTATTGCCACTTCGGGGTTGTCGGATCATAACACATAATAGGTGACTATAGACTCGCAAGATAGGATCAAGACCACACATATATTCATGAAAACATAATAGGTTCAGATACGAAATCATGGCACTCGGGCCCTAGTGACAAGCATTAAGCATAGCAAAGTCATAGCAACATCAATCTCAGAACATAGTGGATACTAGGGATCAAACCCTAACAAAACTAACTTGATTACATGGTAAATCTCATCCAACCCATCACCGTCCAGCAAGCCTACGATGGAATTACTCACGCATGGCGGTGAGCATCATGAAATTGGTGATGGAGGATGGTTGATGATGATGACGACGACGAATCCCCTCCCGAGCCCGAACGGACTCGAGATCAGCCCTCCGAGAGAGATTAGGGCTTGGCGGCGGCTCCGTATCGTAAAACGCGATGAAACTTTCTCTCTGATTTTTTTCTCCGCGAGACGGAATATATGGAGTTGGAGTTGAGGTCGGCGGAGCCTCAGGGGGCCCACAAGACAGGGGGGGTGCCCAGGGGGGAGGGTGCGCCCCCACCCTCGTGGACAGGGTGTGAACCCCCTGATCTTGATTCTTTCGCCAGTATTTTTTATATTTTCCAAAAAATGCCTCCGTAGATTTTCAGGACATTCCGAGAACTTTTGTTTTCTACACATAAAACAACATCATGGCAGATCTGCTAAAAACAGCGGCAGTCCGATTCCAGCTGGCTATGCTCGTGTCGCGATTGATGAAGTGGTGGCACAATATTCGGGGCTAGAGCTTGACATTCCTGGAGGTGACGACGAGCGCACACTGGGAGAGGCCATACATCGTATCATTCTATGTAGAAAGGATTGCATCGTCTTTCCAAGGCCACCGACACCACGACAACCGGCTCTGTCGGTGTCAAAACCGGCGGATCTCGGGTAGGGGGTCCCGAACTGTGGGTCTAGGCGGATGGTAACAGGAGACGAGGGACACGATGTTTTACCCAGGTTCGGGCCCTCTCGATGGAGGTAAAACCCTACGTCCTGCTTGATTAATATTGATGATATGGGTAGTACAAGAGTGGATCTACCACGAGATCAAGGAGGCTAAACCCTAGAGCTAGCCTATGGTATGATTGTTGTAATGTATGTTGTCCCACGGACTAAAGCCCTCCGGTTTATATAGACACCGGAGGAGGCTAGGGTTACACAGAGTCGGTTACAATGGTAGGAGATCTACATATCCGTATCGCCAAGCTTGCCTTCCACGCCAAGGAAAGTCCCATCCGGACACGGGACGGAGTCTTCAATCTTGTATCTTCATAGTCTTGGAGTCCGGCAGACGATGATAGTCCGGCTGTCCGGACACCCCCTAGTCCAGGACTCCCTCAGTAGCCCCCGAACCAGGCTTCAATGACGATAAGTCTAGCGCGTATATAGTCTTCGGCGTTGCAAGGCGGGTTCTCCCTTCAAGTTCCATGTACCTGCTGAACAGTGTCCGGCTTCATCATAAATACTGTGTTTCTCGGCTTCTACGCCCAATAATGGTCTTTCTCCACCCGTCGCACGAATGCGAAAAGCCAGGGTGTCTTTTACGTTTCACCCCCTAGTCGTGCGAGTCATCCGCCTACAAAAGAGGCAAAAATCCAGATCCAAATCACACCATCTTCCTCCCGTGAATACTTTATCGGAGCGCCTTTGACCTAAAAATCCATTCCACCATGGACCGTCGACGCGGCTCTTCTTCACGCGCTCCCAGCCCACCGCCGGGGGATTGGAGGAGGTGCTCTGTTCCGCACAATGAGCTAGGGAAGCTCCAAGCGGGGGGATATCTCCCTTCGGCCTTCATGGTCCCGGTTCGAGCCGGGCTGGTTACTTATCAAGGTGGGAGGCAAGCGGAGGCTACCCCAAGCCCCAATAAAGGGGAGCGAGTATTCTTCGTCCCTTATTTGATAAGGGGACTCGGATTCCCGATACATCCGTTCCTCCGCGGGCTCCTGGAGTTCTACGGACTCCAGCTCCACCACCTCACGCCCGCCTCTGTCCTGCATATCACGGGCTACGTAGCTCTTTGCGAGCTATTCCTGGGCATTGAGCCCCATTTTGCATTGTGGAAGAGGCTGTTCTGCCTCATACCCCGTTCTCACGAGGGGTCCATATATCAAGTGGGCGGCGCCGAAATATGGCGCATCGCCGGGACCGGATACCCATCTGGTACTCCCAAGAAGGCGTCCGAAGACTGGCCTTCAGAGTGGTTTTACATAGGAGACGCTCCGCTGCCGGACCCAGTCCGGATTGGTCTCCCGGAGTTTAGTGCTGCTCCTCTGAAGAAACACCTCAGCTGGTGCCCACGGAGCCCCGGATTGGAGGAAGACAAGAGCGTCCATTACTTGATGGGCCGAATAAGATTACTGGCCCATTCCGGGTTGACCATGATTGGAGTCATGGCGATATGCATCATGCGGGGGGTACAACCATTGCAATGCAGAGGCCACCCTATGTGGGATTTCAACGGGGAAGATAATGCTATCCGTCATGGCCGCAAAGGGCCGGATTCGACCGAGGACCTGGTAAAGACCCTGTCCAGTCTGTACAAGGGGGAGAAGGAGGACTTCCTTTGAACGAACCCTTCAAATGGGTTTTCCATGAACAACCCTAGAGGATGGGTAAGCGAACACTTTTAAGGGCTCAACCCATGCTTTCGAAGCTTAGGCTCCTTACATTGTGTCTTCGGCGCAGGATCTACGCCGGACTGTGGAGGACATGGTAAGTCCTGCTCCGCAACCCGAGGATCCAGAAAGATCCCTGGATCTGGCCTCCGAAGAGGATCCGGACATCGAGGTGGAGCTGATCGATGGGGTATTTCACCAGCTCAGCATGGACAATGCTTTGGTCGCCATTATGGCAGACTACCCCGGACTGTATCCGGCTTCCCAGGTGACCGTGATCGAGGTCCGAACATCATTATCTCTTCCTTGCCCATTTCTAACTTTCGCGAACGATGGTATTTTACAGGAAGCGCCTTCACGGCAGGAAGCCGAGCCCGCGGCGGCTGACCAACAGAGGCCAGTCCGGACCAGCAGGCGGAAAAGGAGCGTGGTGCGGACGGAAAGGTCGCCGCAAAGGTATAGCTCGTATTTGAATTTTCAGAGCAACGTTCCTAGGAAGCGTCTGAATGCTCATGATCTTTATAGGAGAAAAAGCGCCGCCGGATCAAGGGCGCAGGTTCTGATCCAACCTACATCGGCGGGCTCCAGCGCCCGGCCGAGAGGGGGCAAAGCGCAAGACGCGGGCCGGATCCTTCTCCAACGGAGGACACCAACAGACTGTCCGCCACCAAGTCTGAGGTGGAGAGCGCCATCAACCATAGGCGCCGCCGGACAATATTTCGTGAAGCGTGCTTCTCCCCTGAGGCCTTTTACGCCTTTAACGCAGGGGACGCACATCTCCGTGCCGCTCAAGATGGTTTTACCAGAGCCACGGAGCAGTATGTGAAAGACATACGGGTAAAGGATTTATAATGGTTATATATACCAGTAGCCCCCGAGACTTAAAGTAGTTATGTTAACTGATTTCAGGATCATTTGAAACGCAGGCTCTTACCGAGAAGAATGCCCAGCTATCTCAGGAGCTGCAAGAATGCAAGGCGCAACTGGAGGCCGCACTTGCTGTCGCAGGAGGAGACGCAGAGACCCCTCCTGGTAACACATTTTATTAATAAATATAAGCGCTGTGCGGACTGCGCGCAAGTCTAATAGTGACATTGCAGGTGCCGCCGGACAAGATCCGGACAAGCAAGAATTACTGCGCCAGCTGAAGGCCGATGAGAGGGTGCTGAATAGGGTGCAGCAAGAAAGGAACAAGCTCCAAGATGCCAACGCCAAGCTCGGAGAAGAGCTGAAGGGCGCTCAAGCCGGGCTGTCCAGCTCTGTTAAGGAGAATCAGCGGCTTCGTCGCGGCATTTATAGTAAGTGCTTAAGCGGACTCTTTTGAAAAGAAGAGTTCGGCGAGGAAGTCAATTGACATAATATGTCTTGTAGGTATACTCACAGGTCACCCTGCGGAGGAGATGCCCATATCAACGGGTGATCAACTTCCCGAGCTGTTGCAACTGCTTGAACGAGTTCGGCAGGCAATGAGCGGCGTCGTCCAGGCTTTATGGCCAGCCCTCCCCCTACCCGAGGGCCTTGGGGAGCTTGCGGAGAAGCTTCGGGGAGTGCGGCAGCGCTTCCGTTTATGGAAGATTTCAGCTTGCCGTCAAGGTGCCAGGGAGGTTTGGGCCATGGTGAAGACGCGTTACAAGAAGGCGGATCCCAACCACATGGCCGAAGTTGGACCGGTGGGGCCCGATGGGAAGGAGATCCCTGTGAGTTTAGTATACAACCAAGTAGAGTTGGCTGTGAAATTTTCCCAACGGGACTGTAAGTTAGACAGCCTGTTAGACGGGATTGAGGAGGAATACAGTCAGTAAATTTGACAATGTATGTTTTCCTTTAAAGTGACATGTGAAATGCCTTCTAGCCGGATTGTAGATCGTTTGTCTTTGCCGACCTTTTCGCTTCAACCTCGGGACCCTAGAGTCCGGAGTGTGTCCGAATACCTCTTTGGTTAAGAAACAACCGTGGTATGCATGGAGACCAGCGTAGGGGTCATTAGTGCTTTATCGGACAAGTGCTCAACTAGTTATGTTATATTACATGGTTAGTAAGAAACATCTTCCGGGAGAATAGTTCCGTTAAGGGTTCCTTTCTCGGGAGGCATGCCCTAAAGTGCATGTCCGACTGCAAAGAAAGAGAAAAAACATCCGGGGCAGATAAATAAATAGGTAAAAGTCATCTTTTAAGTCACCGATCGAATATTCCCTTAAGAACGCTTAGCTTCGGCTTCACCCGGTCGAGGTACACATCCGGTGACCCGGCAAGAATAATCGCAGAGGTGCTCCCTTTACCTCCTAGCCGAACAATCGGGAACGTAGGGGTAAGCACAAGAGCCAGGCAACCCAGCTTGGCCAAAACTTAAGTCATATCGATGCATTTAATGGTGAGTAAAAGGTACATGTGGAAGCTTGACACATGTGCTGGGTATGAAACCCTTATAATTGAGCTTCTGTAAAAGAAGCCCCCAGGAATAATGAGTGCGGATGGCACATCACGTGTATGCGAAAAATGCGAAAATAGGCCCGTGAGGGCTTGTGAATAAAAAGGTATGAAAAGAGAAACAAAAGACAGCTGAAGTGTAAAAGTTTGGACGGGGGAAGGGGACGAACTCTTAGTCCGGCGCTAGGCATAGAATCGTCAGAGGCGGGCTGCGTTCCATGGGTTCGGCTCGAGTCGGTTATCCGACGCATTTAGAGGCGGTATGCTCCGCGGTCGACTTGATCGATAATGAAGGACCCTCCCATTTGGGCTTGAGCTTGTCCTTTTCTTGTCCGGAGGCGAGAACTAGTTCACCGACGTTGTAAGTCTTGGCCCGTACTTCTCTGCTTTGATATCTTCGGGCCTGCTGCTGATAGAATGCGGAACGAGCCTTGGCGACGTCGCGTTCTTCCTCCAATGTGTCCAAGCTGTCCTGCCGATCAAGCTCGGCCTCTCTTTCCTCGTACATGCGCACTCGAGGTGAGTCATGAATAATGTCGCAGGGCAAGACTGCCTCTGCGCTGTATACCATAAAAAATGGTGTGAATCCGGTAGTGCGGTTAGGCGTTGTCCGCAGCCCCCAGAGTGCGGAGTCGAGCTCCTCGACCCAGTGCGTGTCAGATTTAGTAAGTGACCGCACTAGTCTGGGTTTAATGCCGCTCATTATTAGACCATTTGCTCGTTCCACTTGACCGTTGGTTTGAGGGTGATAGACTGAAGCGTAGTCGAGCTTGATGCCCATATTCTTGCACCACGACTTAACCTCATCGGTTGTGAAGTTTGTGCCGTTGTCGGTGATGATGCTGTGGGGGACTCCGTAACGGTGTAATACCCCGGATATAAAGTCTATCACTGGCCCGGACTCTGCCGTTTTGACCGGTTTGGCCTCTACCCATTTGGTGAATTTATCCACCATGAACAATAGGTATCTTTGCTTGTGTGTTCCCCCTTTAAGGGGTCCAACCATATCAAGCCCCCAGACCGCGAACGGCTAGGTAATGGGTATACTTTTGAGGGCGGTGGGCGGGATGTGGCTCTGATTAGCAAAGAGCTGACAACCAACGCATTTCTGGACTAAGTTCTGGGCGTCTGCCCGGGCCGTCGGCCAATAAAATCCTGTACGGAATGCCTTTCCTACAAGGGCCCGGGCTGCTGCGTGGTGTCCGCTTAGTCCGGCATGAATTTCAGCCAGGAGGTTTCGCCCTTGCTCTTCGGAGATACACCTTTGAAGGACTCCGGTTGTGCTTTTCTTATAAAGTTCTCCCTCATGAACCTTGTAGGCTTTCGATCACCGGACTATGCAGCGGGCCTCGTTTTGGTCTTTGGGAAGTTCCTGCCTAAGCAAGTAGGCTAGGAATGGTTACATCCCACGGGCGATTACCGCCATTATGACGTGAATGAGGTGTTATGTCATCGGCTGGATCGCCGATTGGCGCGGTTTTTCGGTTTGTCACTTCCGGCTCCTCTTCCCATAGTATGGATGGCTTGAAGAGCCGTTCGGAGAAGATATTTGGAGGACAGATCACGTTTGGCACCGATCGTGCGATCGTCGGCCGCTTGGTTATTATCTTGGGCTATGTGATGGAATTCGAGTCCTTCAAACCGAGCTGACATTTTTAGGACAGCGTTGCGATATGCTGCCATTTTTGGATCCTTGGCGTCAAAGTCTCTGTTTATTTGGGATATTGCAAGGTTTGAATCCCCGCGCACCTCTAGGCGTTGAATGCCCATGGAGACTGCCATCCGGAGACCATGTAACAGGGCCTCATATTCGGCTGCATTGTTGGAGTCTGTGTACATTATTTGATGTACATACTGGATTGTGTCTCCGGTTGGGGACGTCAATACGACGCCAGCCCCCAGTCCGGCCAACATTTTAGAGCCGTCGAAATGCATAGTCCAATTGGAGTATGCGCCGTACTCTTTAGGGAGTTCGGCTTCGGTCCATTCGGCGACAAAGTCCGCCAAAACTTGTGACTTTATAGCTCGCCGAGGTTTGTAAGTTATGTCGAATGGTAAGAGCTCAATGGCCCATTTTGCAATCCTGCCCGTTGCGTCGCGGTTATTTATAATGTCATTGAGTGGTACTTCAGAGGCCACTGTTATCGAACACTCTTGAAAGTAGTGCCGGAGCTTCCGGGATGCCATGAACACCGCATATGCTATCTTCTGATAGTGCGGGTAGCGGGACTTGCAGGGGGTTAACACAGTGGATACATAATACACTGGTTTTTGAAGAGGAAATTTGTGCCCTTCTGTCTCTCGTTCGACGACGAGGACCGCGCTTACAACTTGATGCGTTGCTGCGATGTATAACAACATTGGTTCGCCCAGATTGGGCGCAGCCAGGACCGGATTTGTTGCCAATATGGCCTTTATTTCTTCGAGTCCAGCAGTGGCAGCATCCGTCCACTCGAAGTGTTTGGTGCGCCTGAGGAGGCGATAGAGGGGCAACGCCTTTTCTCCTAGACGGGAGATAAAGCGGCTTAGAGCTGCCACGCATCCTGTTAATTTTTGTATTTGTTTGAGGTCTTTTGGAATGTCCAAGCGTGATGAGCTCGGATTTTAGCCGGTTTGCTTGATTCCTCTACGGACACAATGAAGCCCAGCAGCTTTCCGACTGGTACGCCGAAAACACATTTTTCCGGATTCAACTTGATGTCATATGCTCTGAGGTTGTCGAATGTGAGCCTTAGATCGTCTACTAGAGTTTCGACGTGTTTTGTTTGGACGACTACGTCGTCTACGTATGCCTCGACTGTTTTGCCGATCTGGTTAGCCAGACATGTTTGAATCATGCGCTGATATGTTGCGCCGGCGTTTTTAAGTCCGAAGGGCATCGTGTTGAAGCAGAATGGTCCGTAAGGGGTGATGAATGCCGTGGCGGCTTGGTCTGCTTCCGCCATCTTGATTTGATGGTAGCCAGAGTATGCGTCGAGGAAACACAGTGAATCGTGACCTGCGGTGGCATCGATAATTTGGTCGATGCGGGGGAGAGGGAAGGGATCCTTTGGGCAAGCCTTATTGAGGTCTTTAAAGTCGACACAAAGGCGCCAGGATTTGTCCTTCTTTGGTACCATTACCAGATTTGCTAGCCAATCCGGATGTTTAATATCTCTAATGAATCCGGCTTCCAATAGTTTGGCTAGCTCTTCTCCCATTGCTTGTCTTTTGGGTTCGGAAAATCGTCGAAGAGCCTGTTTGACTGGCTTGAATGCTTTTAGGATGTTTAGGCTGTGTTCTGCCAATCTGCGTGGGATTCCGGGCATATCCGAGGATGCCAGGCGAAAATGTCCCAATTTTCCCGAAGGAATTCGCGTAGTGCGGCGTCTACTTCGGGGTTTAATTGTGCCCCAATGGAGGCCGTCTTTGTTGGGTCCGTTGGATGGACCTGGAATTTTGTTATTTCATCTGCTGGTTTGAAGGAGGTGGACTTGGATCTTTTATCGAGTATCACATCGTCCTGGTCCACCGTAGAGCGCAGCGCGGTGAGTTCTTCTGCCGCTAGGGCTTCGGATAGTGCCTCGAGGGCTAGTGCGGCTGTCTTGTTTTCGGCGCGAGTGCTATGTCCGGATCACTAACGAGTGATTATTCCGCGGGCCGGCATTTTGAGCTTCATGTACCCGCAATGAGGTCTCGCTTGAAAAATTGTGAATGCCTCTCGTCCTAATATAGCGTGATATCCGCTGCTGAGCGGGCCACTTGGAACGTGACTTCTTCGATCTGTAATTGTCCGTGAGCGAACACCACATCAGTGTGATTTTCCGGTGCAGCGCGCTTCGGCTAGGGATTATTCCTCTGAAAGTTGTGCTGCTTCGCTCGTCTGGCTCAATCGATTTCCATTTTTCGCAGAGTTTCCTCGTAAATGAGGTTTAGTCCGCTGCCGCCGTCCATGAGGACTTTTGTTAGTCGAAAGCCATCCACTATGGGACTAAGCACCAGTGCGGTTGGTGCTCTGGCTGTTCGGACTTTAGGCTCGTCGCTAGCGTTGAAGGTGATGGCTGTGTCACTCCATGGGTTTGCTGTTGCTACTTGGTAGACTTCGGCGAGTCCGCGGATTGTTCGTTTTCGCATATTGTTTGATGTGAAGGTCTCGAAGACTGTTGATACCGTACCGGTATTGTTGGAGTGGTTTTCCGGGGCTAGAAGCTCCTCGCCACTTTTGGCCACCTGCCGTAGTATCCAACATGCTCGAAGGCTATGTGTTGGGACGGCTCCCTCTGTACTATGAAGCTTACAGGGTCCATTGAGCCATCCCTCCAGTACGGTTCCGTGCCCTTTATGGGGTTTTTTCCTTTTCGTTTTTGCATCTGGGGCCTGAGTGAGAGGCACCCTTTTGTTGTGGACTGGGGTTGGGGCCGGATTATCCCAAAATTGGTTTTTGTTATTTCGAAAACTCTCGATCGCATAGTACTTTCGTACTATGGACGCCAGATCGGCGAAACGTGTAATTTTGCAACGATCAATGGCGTTTAATATTCCCTTGTCCGTGCAATTATTGCAGAAGATTGAGATTGCGTTTTCCTCTCGGCAGTCCTTTATCCTGTCCATAACCAGGAGGGATCTGGCCCAGTAGTGATGTACTATTTCGGCGGGCTCTTGCCGTATTAGAGATAGATCGCATATGTCTGGGCGGGTGGGTGGACTAAAGGCCGGATCCCTGCCCATCTTGGGGCTCAAAGGCCGAGGAGTTTCCGAATTTGGAAGCTTGGGTTGCTGGACACGATCCAGCGAGTCCGGAGCGATGCATGGTTTTAAGTTCAATGCTTGATCGAAGTCCGTCCCTCCGCGGGAATCCGACATGGAGGGTTCGGGAATCCGGACATGAGTAGTTTTCAATACAGGCGGAGAGTTGCTGTATTGCTCTTCTACCACTGCGACGTGGTGGGTGGCCTGGGGAGAGTTAATCTCTCTCAGATTGGTTTTAAGCCCAATCTGGTTGTAGTCCGTAGCGACTCCCAGGGCGGCGATGCGATCCAAGAGATCGTTAACAGACGAGAGCTCTATTGGATCCAACTGTTCGGCAGCTTTCGAGCTGACGCGAAGATTGCTTCTGACGACTTGAGAGGTCATTGTCGAAGCGGCGGCCGGACAGACAGTTATAAGAAAACCACCTAGCCGGATAGTTTGGCCGGCGGCCAAGGCCCCTTCGGCGAAAACACCATCTTTGAAGACGGGTGGAGGCATCCTCCCTATCAATGACGACACAGAGGAACTCTCAATGAAAGCACCAATGTCGGTGTCAAAACCGGCGGATCTCGGGTAGGGGGTCCCGAACTGTGCATCTAGGCGGATGGTAACAGGAGACGAGGGACACGATGTTTTACCCAGGTTCGGGCCCTCTCGATGGAGGTAAAACCCTACGTTCTGCTTGATTAATATTGATGATATGGGTGGTACAAGAGTGGATCTACCACGAGATCAAGGAGGCTAAACCCTAGAGCTAGCCTATGGTATGATTGTTGTAATGTATGTTGTCCTACGGACTAAAGCCCTCCGATTTATATAGACACCGGAGGAGGCTAGGGTTACACAGAGTCGGTTACAATGGTAGGAGATCTACATATCCGTATCGCCAAGCTTGCCTTCCACGCCAAGGAAAGTCCCATCCGGACACGGGACGGTGTCTTCAATCTTGTATCTTCGTAGTCTTGGAGTCCGGCAGACGATGATAGTCCGGCTGTCCGGACACCCCCTAGTCCAGGACTCCCTCAGGCTCCTTCTCCAAGTCCGCCACCATGTCAGCAGTCGACTCCAGCTCCTCCAAGTCAGCCACCTCCTCTGCAGACTCCTGCTCCTCCAAGTCCGCCAACGCGTGAGCCCACTCCTCCTCCTCCAAGTCTGGCACTGCGTGAGCCCACTCCTCCTCCAAGTCCAGCACCGCGTCAGCCCAGTCCTCCTCCTCCAAATTAGGCACCGCGTCAGCCGTCTCTGCCGCCTAAGCAACAACGGAAGAGAGTCGCCGCAGCTACGGCGGCTAGCAGTACAAGTACAGGAGGCACGAGATACCAATTTGGTCCAAGCCTCAAGCCTCTTCCTCGTCGGCCTTATGACCTGATTGATGAGGAAAACGAAGCCGAAATGCAAGCCCAACTGAGGGCCCATTTTGGACCGAAACCGCCACCACTACCAAAGGAGATTGTACCTGAGCATGTCGTTGACCACTTTATTCGTATGTCTAAAGCACCAGCTCCCAAGAATGTTGACTCAGACTATGAGCGCCAAATCAAGCAAAAGAAAAGGAGTCGAGCTCGAGCTCAAGCCAAGCAGATGCCAAAAAAGCGGGAAAAATGTTCCCCAGCTGGGAGAATAGGCGGTGCAATCGACCCCCCCGCTCATTGTACCACCAACACATGTGAGTACCAGCGCCGATCAGCTGGTAATAATCGACGCTCATGGAAGGATGGCTGAAGAGGCCGGTGTCACTGTTTATCAACTCCTAGAGCTCGAGCCCATAGATACGATTAAAGAGGATGAAGTAAAAGGGAAATATGTCGGCGGCCAACCTATGGTTAAGCCTGAGGAGGTCAAGAAGCTCTCAACGAGAATGTATGGATTACATGAATGGTACATGAAAGAAACCAAGACTACCGATCGAGAGTCCCTCATGGTGAAAGTCAGGTCATAGCATTACTTCCATGAAAAAGATTTGTGGGTTGAGTTTCAAGAAATGTTTCAGTTATTCAATCAAGACGCACTCGACAAATCTATCGTCAGTTGCTATTGTCTGTAAGTGATTTCTTTCTGTAATTTAATTAAGTCTCTAGCTAGCTGTAGTGCTTGTTGATCATTACCTGTAATTATCCTCACTATACTCTTTTCAGTGGTATTATGCAGAATGAAGATGTATGAAATGAAAAAAGTTGGACGCTATGGCATTGGATTCATTGACTCAAATACCATTAATCAAGAGACATGGACACGTAAATGGGAACAAACAGAGGCAGAGAAAATCTTGCTAGAATTCTTGAAGTGCCTAAATACCTGTCGAGATATACTACTTTCTTACAACTTCGGATGAGTCACACTGTCTTGTACTACAAATTCTGTTTTTGCTTACTAGCTAGATGTTAATAAGTGTACAGGGTTTAATTAGGATAATTGATGAGTTATGCACATGCCCGCTTAATTTATACATATAAACGTGTGTGCATGCAGTTTCCACTGGATCTTGTTAATCATTCAAGTTGACGAAGGAAAAGTTGAAGTACTAGACTCACTACTAAAAGAAACTACTGACTACAAAATCGTGAAGGAGATGGTCGACAGGTAATTTCAATCATCATCGAACTATATGTTGGCCTCTTTAAGTTCGTCATTTCCTGATATCAACTAATTAATAACTCCTTTATTCATTTTCTTTGCCGGTGGGCAGGGCTTGGGAAAAGTTCATCAAACAGGTTCATGGCCAATGGAAACAAAAGCTGACATGGCGTCGACCCAAGGTAATTAATTAAGTAGTACTAGCTAGCTAGCTAACATCTCTTTAATTCTAGTTTCAATACCATTATCATGTTTGATTAATTAATTATTATCTGATTGATTCTATTCTCGTAAAGGGCCTGAAGCAAGCGTCGGGGACTGATTTATGTGCATACTATGTTTGCGAGAATATTCGCATGATGACGTCGGAAAGGAGCAGAGATGATAGACAACAATGGGTACGTTTGCCAGAACACTATTTATAATTTTTACATTATTATCTAATATACACACACACGCAACTAATACATGCATATTGATCTCCTTCTTTAAAGATGAAGGACATGCGGGATAAGCTCCTACCAGAGAATCACGTACGAGCGATTCAAGAGGAAATAGCGGGATTTTTGCTCGACCAGGTCATAGATCCCAAAGGAGAATTACATTACCCGCTACCGCAGTAATCATGTAATGATCTGCAAATTGTAGGAGAAATTGTATATACCAACTTGTAATATATATATATATATATATATATATATATATATATATGTGTGTGTGTGTGTGTGTGTGTGTGTGTGTGTGTGTGTGTGTGTGTGTGTGTGTGTGTGTGTGTGTGTGTGTGTGTGTGTGTGTGTGTGTGAATGGCCGTGCGAGAAATTCGATGATATATATAGGATCGATTCTACGAGAAATTCTATATATATATATATATATATATATATATATATATATAACGTGTACAATATGTAGTAGCGTAAAATATGTTTCAAATGAAAAAGAATTAAATGGAAAACACAAACTTAAAAGGAAAAATAAATCATAAAACCAAAAACCCCTAAACCTTTTAGTCTCGGTTGGTGTTACCAACCGGGACTAAAGGTCTCCCAGCCCCCAGCGCAGGCTCGTGCCACGTGGTGGGCCTTTAGTGCAGGTTCGTGTTGAACCGGGACTAAAGGGGGGGCCTTTAGTCCCCACCCTTTAGTGCTGGTTCCAGAACCGACACTAAAGGGCCTTACGAACCGGGACTATAGCCCGTTTCTGCACTAGTGATAACAACTCTACTGTATACTACCAGCTCTCGAGTGGTCGTCAATGGTGCAGCAGGGAAGAAATTCATGCACGCTTGCGGGCTTAGATGGGGATATTCGATCTCGCCCCTGCTGTTTGTCATCGCAATGGACGTTCTCACTGCAATCTTCATCAAAGCGCATGATGCACAGATGCTCAGTAAATTGAATGGATGTGGGCCTACTCAGAGGCTATCTCTGTACGCAGACGATGTGGTTCTATTCGCCAAGCCAAACCCAGCGGATCTGTTCTTTGTCCAAGAAGTACTACAGATCTTCGGGGAAGCTTCCGGCCTGCGAGTGATTATGCGAAATCCTTGGTGATTCTAATCCGAGCGGAGGAGAGGGATGAATAGATCCTGAGGAATACTTTGCCCTGGCAAATCAAGCAATTCTCGTGCAAATATCTAGGCCTGCAACTTAGCATCAAGCAACTCACCAGATTGGACTGGCAGTCCATGGTGGATGCAGCTCTGAAAATTCTACCTGGGTGGCAACAAGGGATGGTGACTAGGCTAGGTAGGCTAATCCTTGTAAACCAAGTCATGAGGGCAAGACCGACGCATCACATGATCGTTGCGGAAGCACCTAAATGGGCTATGGACAAAATCAACAAAGGGTGTCGTGCTTTCTACCGGGCTGGTTCAGATGAGATTCAAGGGGGGAAGTGTGTAGTCGCATGGCAGAGGGTGTGCCAGCCTAAGCACCTAGGCGGGTTGGGCGTCATTGATCTGCATAAGCATGGTATCGCCCTCCGACTGTGATGAGAATGGCTACAGAGGACAGACGATTCACGACCATGCCAGGGGCTGCAGGCGATTGGGGAGAAGGGCGTCTTGACGACATTCAGCAACTTGGTGGCCTGGCACATAGGAGACTACACGAAAACTTTATTCTGGAAAGACAGATGGATTGGTGGCTCCCGTGTCTAGGAACTGGCACCGCTCCTTGTGGCCAAAGTCAGAACCCGGCAGATCAACAGGCGCACGGTGAAGGACGGCCTATACCTTCACGACTGGATGATTGATGACGTCGAAGAATTGGAAACTGAGGAGTTGGCCCAATTCATCAGGCTATGGGAGGCATCGATTGGCATCCAACTTACCGAGGGAGTGGATGATAAGCTGGTCTGGGCTTGGAACAGCACGGGCAGTTACTCGGCCGGCTCGGCTTACAGGATGATGTGTGAAGGAGGAATCAAATTCCAACCGGCCACAGCGATATGGAAGTGCAAAGCACCCTTGACCTGCCAAATATTCATGTGGTTAGTGTTGCAACATAGAATTTGGACGTCCGACAGGAGAGCCAGACACGGCCTGCAA
Organism: Aegilops speltoides; assembly: GCA_021437245.1. Taxonomy (NCBI): domain Eukaryota; kingdom Viridiplantae; phylum Streptophyta; class Magnoliopsida; order Poales; family Poaceae; genus Aegilops; species Aegilops speltoides. The sequence continues at coordinate 316,282,977 of CM038145.1, read as the reverse complement.
GATGCAACATCGCCTTGCTTCCTCTGTGAGTAGGAAGAAGACACGGTGAACCACATTCTCTTGAAGTGCGTGTTCGCCAGACATGTGTGGTACATCTGCTTCGCCAAGACTTGCATCAACCAAGCACTACTGCCGGCGGGCAATGACTCAGTGCAAGGTTGGTGGATGACAACCCGGAAGGCAGTCCCCAAAACCAGTGCGCAAGGATTTTGACTCCTTTGTGATTCTTATATGCTGGTGTTTATGGAAGCAGAGGAATGGTAGAGTGTTCGGCAGGAGCGACGTCAGGAACGAGTTAGGCACAGTTGAGATCATTTTCAAAGAGAGTAGTCTTTGGGCGCTGGCAAGTAGGAGCGGAGTGCTACATTTTTGCGAGTAATCGCGTAGTTTATTAGGAATGTGGGAGAGCGGACACTTGTATGGGTGACCTCGAATTGTAATCTTTTGTAAATACTTTGCTTCTTCTTCTATAAAGCTAAGGTACGTTTTTGGCGTACTCTCGAAAAAAGATATGCTTCAGTTTTATACAAATTTCAGCGTACACTCGATTATTATTATTTTGGTACAGCGATTCCAATAAAATTGATACACTGTTCTCGTGATTTCCCTATGTTTGATCTAGAGGATCACATCTGCAATATTGTTGTGTTCCGCAGTTATGTAACGACCCTGTATTTACACTTGTGTCTCTTCTTGTCTTTCCCTGTGTTTTTTCTATCAACTATCCCAAAACCCCTGCTGGGAAAAGACTATCCAGAGAAGGCATAAAACAATTATATCTGCACGAGAAAAGCTTACTACGGTTGTACTACTAGTAAAAAGGAGTTTGGACCATTAGTACGCCCCCTCCCCACACACTCAAAAAGACCATTGATCTTCGTCTAGATGCGGCTGATCTGCACTTTCCACAAAAAATTGCATCATATCAAATCCTCCTGATCTCACGCCTCCTGAGGTGAAAATAAAGCTTGACTGAATATCAAGTCCTCTCTCACCCCCTTGGTCTTTCCTTCATTTCTCTCTTCCTCCTGCAAAGGATCACATGCCCAGGTGGCAGCACACAATGCTGGCTTTGCGCGAAAGAGGGACGAGGCTATTGCTTCTCCAAAGTCCAAACGCCGACCGGTTGAGTCCCGAGTCCTCGAATAGTCACCCCACGGAGAAAGGACCCATCATATCATATCCCCTTTCCCGTTGGCTAATCGCGTCCCTTTCACTCAACTAACCAAAGCTACTACTACGATTAGTAGAATATAAACGAGGAGGAAACCACATGCATATTAATCCATGAGCTGCCAAGATAACAACGAGCAACCTAAGATTCCAAGCATCATCCACACAATATAAGAATTGGAAATGTAGCACAAAAAAAAGGAATAACAAACCAGATAAAGTAGGTTAGTGAGTAAAGCGGGGCGACCAAATTCCACATCCAACCGCAAAGGACAAACTTGTGCGTGTAAAATAAACGAAAAGTTGGGCCGAGCAAAGGCGGGAAAAAAAGGAGGGGGGAGAAAAGCTGATGCAGATGGAGGGGAAAGAGAGGCTAAAGCTGGCGCAAAGCCAGAAGTACCAGTCCCTGATCAATATATATACTTAGGTTAAATAACAAACATGATGCTATGATAAAACTAGTATGCAAGAAGAAAGGGGAGGAAAATAATGGCAACATTAGGAAAAAGAAAAAGAAAGAAAGAAGAAAAGGGGTGCCCGTGGGCTGCAGCCGCTAGAGTGGGGTCCGGGCCTGCGGCCTGGTGGGAGCTGCTGGGCCCACTACGGAGCCCACGGGTCTGTGGAAATGCGACCGTGGAAGCGAGCGGAGCGGAGACCGGGTCATGCATGGATCCGTGGACGATGTCGTCGAGGGTTTCGTCCGCCGTTCGTATGTGGCGCGGCGCGGCGCGGCAGCCGTCGCGGGCTCGGCTCACGGCTTGGAGACAGACGCGGCGTCCTTGGGATGCGACCCCTCGCCGTCGTTGGCGCACGCGCCTCCGCCGTTGGCCATCACCGACTGCGCCGTGAGCACGGACATGCTCGGCGACGCCGGCACGCCGCCGTCGCCGACGCCCATGCGCATGGCGGCGCTCATGTGCTGCGCGGCGGTGAAGGGGCCCCCGGCCGCGGCCGCCGGGGGGCGGAGCTGGCACGTGGCGGAGGAGATGGCGGAGGCGAGGGAGACGGGCATGAGGCAGAGGCCCTTCCCCTGCAGGTACTGCATGGCGGCGCCCATGTCCTCCTCCATCAGCTTGGCCACCTGCTGCTCCGTCACCGTCAGGCCGTCGCTCCCGTCCGCCGCTCCGCCGGCCGCGCCGCCTCGCCCCTGCAAGCACAAGCACAAACACACACGCACATGGTCCGTATCAGTACAGTAGTACGACGTACGACGGCCGGTACAGGGGGCAGCCGCGTCATTTCGCGTGGCGGCACGCGAGCCACTGTGGCATGGCAGTGGCTATCGGCCGTGCCGCTGAAAAGTTTGGTCACATCCTGGTGATTCTTTCGAGCGCGGAAAAGATGGAGAGAGAGAGAGAGGGAGAGAGAAAGCGATCGAGGCGAAGAGGAAGAGGGCGCTCGTACTGCGCTGGTCATATGGGAGAGAGTGCGAGTGGCGAGGGCTACCTCCGAGGACATGTCGGCCACGAGCGGCGCGACGGCAGCGGCGCCACCCAGCCGGCTCATGCTCAGCACCTGCGTGTATGTTGGCATAGACGTCAGTACATTTCCTGACGCAGCGCAACAGCGTCTGTAGAGTAGACTGTGGAGATTAATTCATGCATATGATACTACAGAGTTCGTGAGCTTGCCTTGACTTGGAGCTGCAGGAACTTGACGTAGTCGATGATCTCGTCCAGCATCGACGCCTTGTCCGTCTGCGGCCACACCAGAAACGCGCACGCATGTCATGCACGGAGATTGAGATTGAGCAACAACAGCGAAAGGCAAACATGGAAACGGGCACGCAGCAAGCTCGAGAGAAAAGCGCTGTCAAGTCAAGAATCTCGGAACCGGCGCCGGCCGGCGAGCGACGGGACGAGACCCGACCCGAGCAAGACGGCAGGGATTCTAGGGGCCGGGAAAGCCATGGCTGGCAGGGCAGACCCCAGCATGGAGCACGCGCGGTTGCCGAGGGAGCACGGCGGTGGTCAAGTAGGCCAACGTGCGGGTAAATGTGCCCCGCACGCGCGCGCGCGCGCCCACCAGTAGTAGTACTGCAAGCAAACTCGATGAAATCTCAACCTGATGGCTCCAACTTTTTTGTTCCATCGGCTACTGTTGAAGCCCCTATTTTAATCCATCCGCGGCCGGCATTGAACTGATTGATACTCCTATATGCAATGCAATAATAAAGCAGCAGCTTCCCAACCAAAACCCTAGTGATGAAGATCTCGTCTTCGACCGCTTGGATCTAGCTAGCTCGAAGAATCAAATTAAGCTAGCTTCCTACAAGCACAATCTCGAGCTCATATCTTTGCTCACCTTGTTGGCGTTGGGCACCAGTTCTTGAAGGGCCTTCATCCTCTCGGCGATCCTCTCCCGGCGAAGCTGCGAAACATCGACGGCCAGCCAGGACGATTAGTTCACTAGGAGAAATCTAACATTAACTAGAGTGGTGTAGAGACGAAGAAGATGTCTAAAAGGAGTAAACTGGGTGGAGCTATGTAAGTAAACTGCACAGGAGTAGAGAAGAACACGAACAGTAGCGGGACATCCAAAAGGACAAAGGAATAATGGTAGTTAGCGGAAGCCACAACGATCCAAACCCAGGAAACGATAACAAAACACGGGAACTGATTAGATTACATTACTGCTAACTGCTCCCCTTGGTTTTATTCTCCATAAGCTTAATTGCCGGCCAAAATAGCCAGTGACAAACACTACACTGGTAGCAGCAGCTAGCATCGCCGGATAACTTACTCGCTCCGCGATGCTGTGTGGGTCGGTGGCCTGGCCTCGCCGCGCGCGCACCCGCTGCCTCGGCGGCGCCGGCGCGCCGCCTCCTCCTCCTCCTCCCCCGGCTTGTTGTTGTGGTTGCGCCCCGCCGCCGGGAGCACCTCCTACTCCGCCAAAGGTCTGGCTCGGCATGGGCGCCGTTTGCTGCGGCGAGAAGCAAGCCGTTTAGAGAGGGGGAAAGAAGGTGACCCGGCGCCGGCGGTGTCGCGGTAGGTAGGTTAGATCTTACTACAAGCAAAGCTATGTGTTGTGTTGCAAACGGCAAACCTGTGGATGCGGCTGGAAATGCTGCTGCTGCTGGAGCGATCCGGCGAAGCCGCCGAAGACGCCGGCGTCCCCTCCCTGAAACAGCAGCGAATAAAAACGTTAACTTTTTTGCAAAGGAAAAAGGTTCTCGATTCGTCAAGGTCGGGGAGGAGAAAAAAAGGATGCAAGTGGATTGGATTAATTCCAGAAAAGGAGACGGATTATCAGTACGGCGGAATTGGCGGCGGCTTTCAGCAGGGCCTGCACGTCGCCGCCCGATCCGCCGTTGCCGAGGGTGAGTGGGAGCAGCAGGCCGCCCTCCCCGCCGCCGCCGCCGATGGACGGCGAGCGGCCCATGCCCTGGAGGAGCATGTTGTTGTGGTGGCCCTGCCTCAGATCGGCGAGCTGCTGCAGCACCATCTGCTTCGCCGAGGCGGCGCCGCCGCCAGGGCCGCCGCTAATCTGGTGCTGCCGGAGCCGCGACGCCAGCATCACCGAGTCGTCGTACGGGCCCCCAAACAGCTGCTGCTGCTGCATCCCCTCGCCGTGCCCTCCGTCCTCGGGCTTGGTCCCGGCGGCAAGGTCGTGCCAGGCCGAGGGCGGCAGGCTGCCGAACATCTGGTCGAGGAAGTCGTCGTGCACGCCGCCGGCGCCGCCATTGTTGGCCCCCGCGTGGCCGCTGCGCAGGTCGTCGAGGGAGATCTGGCCGGCGGCGGCCATGGCTTGCATTTCCCGGGTCGTCGGCTGCATCGCGCGCAAGCTAGGGCTTACGGGGCGAGACCGCGAGAGGCGGGGGTAGGTTAGGGTTAGGATAAAACCGAAGCCCGCTGAAGATGGATGGAGACTCGAGAGGAAGGTGGGGGAGCTAAGCTGCACGGAGTTGGCGTCGTCGGCTATTTATAAACGGGACGGGGTCAGCTGCTTCTGTGCGGCGGCGACAATGGTTATCACTAATCAAAGCGTTTGTTGGCTGGTTGTGCGAGTGATTGCCGAATAGATTAGCGGCCGATTAGCCCTCGGTAGTCGAGTTGGGGTGAAAGTGTAGAAGAGGGACGAGGGTTTGGAACTTTGGATGATATCCTCAAAAGTAAATCTGGAGCCGCCGTTGTTTAAACCAAACAGCCTACTTGCACGGAGCCCCCACTAGGGTTGGAGTGTGATATTTGTGTCCGGAGCCAAATTGATTAAGGTCTAGCTCCATTAATATAACGGATAGACCCATGAGCATAACAGTCTTTGTTAATTTATCTGATTTTACCATCTCTTGTGACGTGCCATGTGTAGGAGTATAAAATGAGTTAGGCCTCTCCTTAGTACCCCGCCTTGACGCCCTAGCTATTCTCATCAGAATTTTGTCTACATGACACATAATTAGTGAGCCGAGAGGCTCTAATTGTCTAAATTAACTTAGGTACCATCTCAACACGCAATGCAATGCATAGATCATTAAATCTCGTGCTGCAATTAAAGATGAAAGAGAAGATTCCAGTACTCACTTCGTTTTTACTTACTTTGGAGTATTAGCTTTCTGTCAAAGTCAAAATTTGTAAACTCTGACAAAATATATAGACAAAAATATTAACATATACAATAAAAAATCAATACCACTAGATTCAGGACGCCGATAACGCCCACATATGTGGGCGTTAAGGGGTCTGCCCACATGTTTTATATGGTGTTTAATAGGATCAGCACACACACCTACGTTTGGGCAAAACAAATAATGCCCGCACGCTTTTTTTTTTCCGTGGTCCCTCTCACACGCCTACGTGTGGGCAAGATAACGCCCACACGCCCGTACGTCAGGCGTCCTACCTCATGGTCCCGCACGCCCCCGCGTGACAGTCACCACGCGCCCCGCAGTTGCCATGGTTCGGACCTTCTTCCATGTTCGTTTAACTGCAGTTGCCATGTCGCTGAACTACAGTTGCCATGTTGGATAACTACAGTTGTCATGGTTGCTCAACTGCAGTTGCCATCACAGGTCAAGTGCCAAATGTCATTTTTGGACAACTGCAGTTGTTGCCATGTATGGTCTGGTTTACTATAGTTGCCATGATTTAAAAACTTTAGGGGTTGCCACCTACTAACACTATGTTGTTGTCATGTATGGTCTGGTTTACTATAGTTGCCATGATTTAAAAATTTAAGAGTTGCCACCTACTAACACTAGATAGTTGCCGTGTAGCGCTACAAAGAGACATGGCAAAATAACATGTTCGGGTAAAGAGAAAGTTTCCATTTGCTTACAAGCATACTAGGGCAGTTGCCATGTACCCCTGCAAAACACATGGCAGCTGACATGTTCGGGTAAAAAGAAAGTTACCATCTGCTTACAAACACACTATGACAGTTGCCATGTACCTTGCAAAACACATGGCAACTGACAGTTTGGGTGTGGGAGAGGAGACGGGCGTGTGGGCGAACTGATAAACGCCCATAGACCAGCCCCTGTGCGTGAGTGAAAACTGACGTGTGGGCGAACTGCTAAACGCCCACACATCAGTCCCTCCATGTGGTAAAAACGGATGTGTGGGCAACCGGATGAATGCCCACACACCAGCCCAGTCCTACGTGGCACCACAAACATGCCAAGATTCGTGCAACCACAAACAGATATGGATCCACGCGTGTGGGTGAGATGCAAACGCCCACACGTGTGGGCGTTAATATTTTCGTAGATTCATTACTGAATAGACTTTCCCATCATATAGATTTGCTATTGTAAATGTTCATATTTTTTCTATAAACTTGGTCAAACTCTATAAGTTTGACTTCAGTCAAATCTAATACGCAAAGTAAATAAAAACGGAGGGAGTATTTGTTAAACCCAGTGAATGAAATTTTTGGATAAATTAACAGCAATTAATTTTTTTTGTTAATTTATCCGATTTTACAGTTCCTCATGTCATGTCATGCATCAAATTGGTTAGCCATGCCCAATGCTTCACCTTGACGCCGTGTTTTCAAGATCCACTTCAGATTTTTCGCTATGTGCCGCATAATTGATGAGGTGTGAGGCTTTAATATTGGTCTCTAGACGCAATCTAATGCATATACAAACTATCATCCAACTGGAGTGAGTAATTCGAACAGAAGTGAGATCTACCAAAAAAACATGTAAGATACAATGCATTGGTGGTAGTTGTACAAAAATAACATATTCACATACTCTTAAGAGACGACGCCAAAATATGATGTATTGGGAGTGGTCTTACTGTAATTATGTCCAGTCACCCAACTTTTTTGTCTATTTATCATCCATCTAGCCAGTTATTTTTCATATTGCTATTTCCATATGACTGATATTGAAAAAGTTTAGCTCATCAATTCTTATTAAAAAGAAAGAATTAATTACCTCTCTCCTTCATCTCGAGCACATATTTGGAGCACTAGACCTGGCCACCGCCGGCGAACCAAGCATGGTTATAAGAAAAGGAAATGACATCACTACTAAGAAATTATGCAAGAACGACGTTCAATCAGTTCAGCTACCGAAGGTTAGATCGAAAACAACCCAAGAAGTAAGTCATCACCTTTAGAACATGACATGATTTGAATCCCTTCATCGGGAAGTCACCAAGTACTTGTCTCGGTTCTTCTGGGTGGGATCAGATAATATACAAAAGTATCACATGGTTAAATGGTCCGAGATTTGCAAGCCAAAGGATCAAGGAGGCTTGGGAGTCATCTCGTCCAAGCGAATGAACATAGCCTTACTCTCCAAATGGCTATGGCGCATTGAGTCGGGCGATGGAGGCCTATGGCTCCAGGTCATCCGCGCAAAATACCTGCGTGGACAGCCCCTAGCCTTCGCCCCCCGGACGGGGGGCTCCCAGTTTTGGCAGGCAATCATCCAGCTTATGCCGGTCCTGCGAATTGGAACATCCATCTCGGTGGGGACATGCACCAACACCATGTTCTGGCTTGACCGTTGGTCGGGTGACCGACCATTTGCCCAACGTTTCAACACGCTCTTCTCCATATGTGTCCGACCGCATATATCCGTGCAGGCGGCCCTCGCTGACTTAGGGGCTATAGCCTTCCGCCGTACCTTTGGACCGTTAGAACGGGACCAATGGGACGAGATGCTCCAATGCATTGCTCTTCATCCCCCCTCCACGGAGGAGGATTCATTATCTTGGTCCCTCGAACCAAGTGGGAGATTCTCTACCAAGTCCCTATACCACGCCATGCTAGCTACTCTGGGCCCAACCGAGATGACCCTTCTTTGGGAGATTAAGCTACCGTTAAAGATTCGCATCTTTCTATGGCAATGGGTGCGAGGCCGTTTACCCTCGGGTACGGAGATTAGAAAACGGAATGGCCCCGGGGATAGTCTATGCCCCCTATGTAACATACCGGAGGACTCCAACCATATCTTCTTCCGGTGCCCGACGGCAGTCCTCCTCTGGAGCTGCATCAGGGAGGTGATTCGTGGTGATTGGGATCATGATAACCTCCCCGATCTATTTTAGGCGGTCCTAAGCCGAGAAGCCAGGACGCGCCCTAGCCTATGGGTTGTAGTGGGGGAGATAGCATGGACTCTATGGACAACTCGCAATAAACTTGTGATTGAGCATGTGATTCCAACTCGTGCGATTGATTCTATTTACAAACTGTGTGGCCTCTTACAGCTATGGAGACCGCTCAGCAAGCGGTGTGATCGAGACTTCATTGGCAGGATCATCTCGGCCTTACGCACTACCGCTGGAGCATTGGCGCCACCGCTCCCACCTCCACCTCCTGAGCCGGACTAGTTAGACTATGATCCATATTTTGGGGTTGTTTGGCTGTGCCCCCAGCGCTCCTTCCTATGTTGTACTTCTGTGATGCCCTTGTGGTAACCTTTTCTCTTTTCGTTGGCTGAACCTGTTGTTGGCCGCGTTTGTTGGATTCTGTTGTGGTGGTTGCTTTATAATCTAAAGCGGGGGGAAACCCTATTTCGTGTGAGAACATGACATGATTTTAATGCATGTATATTTTTGTTTGTCACATTTGTGCATATCACACCTCACTAACCCGCAGCCACAAGATGTACCCTATTTATATTACACTCACTTCTTCACAACTTGTTCTGCTCTCTAGCTATACATTAATTTTCAAGTAATATTGTTAAATGTGCAAATGCAAAGTTAAAATTTGTAAATTCTAAAATTTTAATAAGCCATCTTTACACGAGTTGATCAGCCAATAGGCTCAAGTTGCTCCTTAGCACACGTGTCACCTACAAAATTTCAATAATTTCGTAAAAAAAATATAGTATAGTGTGGAAGGCTTGTCTTTTGCAATTCAGAGAAGCGACTTGCCGATCATTATTGAGATGGACTCCATTGTTGCAGTTAAGCTGATTCAAGCGATGGATATTGATAGATCGATCTACTCTTCTTTAGTTAAAGAAATTAGACACCTGATGTCTCTTCGTGATTCTTATATTACTCATATAAATCGTACACAAAATAAGGTTAGCGATAGCTTAGCAAAGTTTGCTAGACAAGAGGGCAGAACAATGACCTGAGTTGGGTCAGGCCCATCAGTTTCTTTAGTGCTAGCCGAGGCTGATTGCAAGGACATTGAGATTTGAGTAATACAAATATTTTACCCACGAAAAAAAATGAGGTTAAAAATTTTAAATGCCAAAGTTCAACAAAGTCGTAGACATGACATAATTCTTGTATGGTTCCGGTGTGAAGTGAGGTTCAATTTCATAACAACGAACTTTTGTAGTAGAACGAACAATTCTATTTCCATGTGAAACCCAATTATAACTATTGGAATCAAATTCGAATCCAATAAAAAATGGAATCGGAATCCTATTGAACGAATGAATTGATTAATCAAATTCAGCTCTTGAGAGACAGACAAGGTGTGATACGTTGTTGGGCTTGAGAAATTGTACTAATAGCAAATTACCGGGCCTATAGCATGATTAAAGATGCAAAATCTAATCATCTGAAATGGCCGCGCATATAAACTCTGAATGGGATTGGTTGTTTTATTTTAGGGAGTGGATTGGTCTGTTTTTCTCTAGTAAGTATAGATGATAACACAAAAATAGAAAAATCAGGTGCAACTGCTGCCCTTCGGTTGAAAATCAAGGTGGAGGAGAGTCGACATAATGTCACCAGCTCCAGTTAACTAGCAGTAACATTTAGGCATTTGGCTTTATTTAGTGTACTACAGTATTTTGCTTACGTTGAAGTTGATATAAAACATCAAGAGTTTCGTGCCTTCGAATACCCAGAACACACACGGTGACTTTGTGAGTCCACGATAGCCAGCACCGCACCTTCTGAATTCATTGTTGCACTTAAACTTTGTGATCGACTAGTCTACACGAGAGTACGTACGTCCGTCCGTGACGGAGACTCTGCAAGAAATGAAAGCACGCACGCGTGCGTGCCTGTCCGAGCAAGAAGTGAAGATGCGGTAGAGCTTTCCCGAGGATAGCAATTCTGCTCGTCTATTGCGCTTAACTGCACACCCCCTGTTCCTACAGATTCAGGCATGATTAGTGACTGTAGCGGACGTGTTCCTGTTGTCGAGTATCTATCTCCGGAGTCCCGAGTGAGAGTGACGGAGGACCACGACTGTACAAAAAGACAAGGAAGGCTGAAGCATACTGGTCGATCGATGTGTTTGAGGCTCTCCAGTTTTCGGTGTTCCTGTGACAGAAGTGTAGTCTAGCTAATTACGTGACTCTTCTCACCAATTTAAGTACTTAAGAGTTTATAAATTCTTTTTTATGCCAATTTCAGTAAGATTTTCAGTAAGATTTCGTATACCTCCAGAGTGCTAAACACAGCCTAATGATACAAAAATGTTTTATTTAATGGAGTTTATACAGATAACATGCACTTGTATAGGAGTAGTTGTTTGCGCCAACATATGTACTACTCCCCCCGTCCGAAAATAATTTTCATCGAAAAGGACAAAAAAGGATGTATTTAGAGCTAAAATACATCTGGATACATCCTCTTTTATTCATTTTGATGACAAGTATTTCCGGACGGAGGGAGTACTTTTGTTTGTTTGTTGAAGTTGATTGTTTCTGCCAGGATGCCATGGAACAAGTTTTTCTTTTGAAACGCGGTTCCTTAGGATTCGATTCAAAGCTTGAAAAGAATTGCCCAGTTAATTAACGGAAAATCGGGGAAAAACCGTTACACCACGCCCGCAAAAACAAGGCACACTGGGCGACCTGGCAACCCACACAAGAACGCACACACGCTGCCGAGGAGAAAAGCACTGTCAAGGTTGCAGACTCGCGTCCTCGTCATCATGCTCCGCAAGGGCGACTCCGACTCCACTATCGACGACCATCGACGAAGCCCTCCCCGCAAACAAGCGTCGATGCATGCGCCGGCCGATGCCAAACAGTCAACCACACACGCCGGCGACCAGGCAACTCCGACTCTATCGACGAGCATTGCAGGGAAAAATCGTTGGGCTTGCGTCGAGCCAGCGCCAGAACCAACCACTCGTCTCGTGTCATCATCATCGCAAGGGCCCCTCCTATGCAGCAATGACTTCAGGAAGACAAAGCGAGGCACGGAGAACCCTCGAACACGCCAGAAGAGACCGACTACCAAGACCCATCAGCAAGCAAACTCCGCTCGAAGCCGCCATCGTTGCCACATAAGAAGCCGCACAAACATCCACATCGCCGGCCAGACATCAGCTGACCGCAATGTCGCGAGTGTCCGGGCCATGAAGCGCGCAAATGGGACCCAATGCTCTTCAAGGTGAAGCCCCCAAGGGGGGAAGCAACGATGATGACATCGTTGCCTCTCTCGGCCGGGCCTTAGGCTTTCACCCGAAGAGCAAGTTCTGAGGGTGGCGGACACGGAGCCCCACAACGGTGCTTCCAAGGAGGTGAAACGACGTCCACAAATGCCGAAGCCGCCGGCTAGCAAGAACCCAACAAGATTTCGCCCGGAGCACCCGTCACCACCGGCACCCTCACGCATAGCACCTCCACAGTTCTACACACCTCCACGAAGATAACGCGCCAACACCCTCGGAGAGCCACCACAAACCACTCATCACCGGCAGTCGGAGTAGCACCGGTAAGCCAGATTTGTCCGCCTGCCAGATCCGCATTCCCCCACCTCACGCAGCCAAAGGACCGTAACCAGCAGGCGAGCACACCACCCACGAGCAGGGGTAGGAGGGCCTCCACCCCTTTGCATCCTCGCCAATCGAATCCGAATCTGTGTCGGTAGCCGCTGTCACTGCACACTGGGGCCGCCGTCGCTGCACACTGCACACTGGGGGCCGCCACCGCAGCACAACGGGCGTCCACGAAGAAGCCAACCACCGCAACGCCATAGCTGTCGGGCCACCAAAGTCGCCACGCCGCCCACAAGCAGGGGTAGGAGGGTTGCCACCCCTCCTCGCCCACACCGGCCAGATCCCCACAGGGAGTCGCCATGGCTGTGAAGGAAATATGCCCTAGAGGCAATAATAAAGTTATTATTTATTTCCTCATATCATGATAAATGTTTATTATTCATGCTAGAATTGTATTAACCGGAAACATGATACATGTGTGAATACATAGACAAATATATAGTCACTAGTATGCCTCTACTTGACTAGCTCATTAATGAAAGATGGTTATGTTTCCTAACCATAGACATGTGTTGTCATTTGATCAATGGGATCACATCATTAGGAGAATGATGTGATTGACATGACCCATCCCGTTAGCTTAGCACTTGATCGCTTAGTATTCTGCTATTGCTTCCTTCATGACTTATACATGTTCTCAGAATTATGAGAATTGTGTAACTCCTGCTTACGGAGGAACACTTTGGTACTACCAAACGTCACAACGAATCGGGTGATTATAAAGGAGTACTACAGGTGTTTCCGAAGGTACATGTTGAGTTAGCATAATTCGAGATTAGGATTTGTCACTTGATTGTCTGGAGAGGTATCTCTGGGCCTCTCGGTAATGCTCATCACCTAAGCCTTGCAAGCATGTAACTAATGAGTTAGTTATGAGATGAAGTATTACGTAGCGAGTAAAGAGACTTGTCGATAACGAGATTGAACTAGGTATTGGATACCGACGATCGAATCTCGGACAAGTAACATACCGATGACAAAGGGAACAACGATGTTGTTATGCGGTTTGACCGATAAAGATCTTCGTAGAATATGTAGGAACCAATATGGGCATCCGGTCCCGCTTATTGGTTATTGACCGAAGACGGTCTCGGTCATGTCTACATTGTTCTCGAACCGTAGGGTCCGCACACTTAAGGTTTCGATGACAGTTATATTATGAGTTTATGTATTTTGATGTACCGTAGGTTGTTCGGAGTCCCGGATATGATCACGGACATGACGAGGAGTCTCGAAATGGTCGAGACATAAAGATTGATATATTGGACGGTGTCGGGGCGTGTCTCTGTGGCCTCGAGCACCTATGGTTCGGCAAGGGAGCGTGGGTCATGCGCAGAGCAGATCGAGGTCGAGCGCGCGGGGGAGACGGGCGATTTTTACCCAGCTTCGGGGCTCTCCGGAGAGATAAAACCCCTACTGCTGCTTTGGTGGTTGTATTTGATCTTGCTCGAGCATGCGGCGTATGGTGGTGCTGTGGGTGTCGAATGGACCCAACCCCTTCTACGTCGCATGGGCCTCCCTTTATAGTCTCAAGGGGCACCTCACGGTGGCGGCGTGGGAAGAGGGGTAGAAAGGTAAAACGCAGGTTGGTACAACGATGCAACAAAGCCCCTACCTAACTCGACGGCAGGGACAAGGGCATTAAATGTCCGTCTGTCGCCCTAACAATGTAAAGAAACGACCGTTAGGTGAGCCACGGTTGCCACGATGGCGCCTCTGTCGCTCCGTTTGCCACCTCGCTCCGCTTTGGCTGCGTAGTGCCTCGCCACGCGCCCTTGGGATGGCCTTGTGATGACACGTCGCTGGTGCGCTGGAGTTTGGGTGGCAGCCTTGCCGCGGCAAGTGCCTTGCCGCGGCCCTTCTCTTGTCGTGCGGCAAGCTTGCCGACCGTCCGGACCTTGCCGGGTCTTGTGCGCGCCGCGGCAAGTCTTCCGGTGATGCCTGGCTGGCCTTCCCGGCAAGCTCCTCTTGCCGGGGCCTTCGTTTTCTTGGTTAGTACTTTGTTCTTGAATGGCAGTAGTAAGGAATGGTGGAGGGCCTTGGCGGGTGCCCGGCAAGCCTTGCCGCTGGTGTTGTGTTGCCGTGCACAAGTTCGGGTACTAAGGTACCCCTACTTTAGTACACCGACAGAGCCCCGGCTGGGCCATACACGGTGCCGAAGCGTTGTTGGGCCAGCCCAAAAGCAAAGGCACGGGCACGCGTGGCTTAGGTCCGCATAGAATTGGGCTCCGTGCCCACCGCGCCCTCCCGCAACGGCACGCGTCGATTGCGGCGTCGTGGGAGACGTGGGTGGCGGGTGCGATCTTCAAGGCGCCCACCCCCGTGATCACGGGGCAGGGCAAGGTCACTTCATCCGTCGCCCCGTCTCCGCTTTTTACCACGCTGCTCCCATGCTTGGGGTCGGGCGGCGAAGGTGGGAGACCGGGCCGTCACGGGCGGAGATGGTGGGTCGGCCCCGCTCCTCTGCCCCCCTCGTGCCCTAATTGGCTGAGCGGGGCGGCCGAGCCCCCACCTCGCTCCTTTAAGAAGGGCAGAAGGGGAGCGCAAAAATCCCGCATTCCATCTCCTTCCTCTTCCTTCATCTTCCGTTACTCTTCTTCCCACCTGCCATGGAGGGAGGGAACCCTGGTCCTTCTTCGGTGGCGGCGAGGGTCACCACCAGGCAGCGCGCCTCTCCCTATCCTGCGCCTGCGGCGGCAGAGCCGGCCGTGAGGGGAAGAGGGAGGGGGCGAGGCCGCGGACGAGGTCGTGGACGTGGTCGGAGCGCTCGGGGGAGAGGCGGCCGGGGCGATGCGCCACCCCCGTCTCCGCCGGCAGCTCCTCTCCTCGAGGCGGTCCACATCGGGGACGACCCCTGGGAGTTCTTCATCAAGCTACGCCGAGCACCTCTTCGCCGCCTCCGGCTGCCGGCCCCGTTCACGAGCGCGATGGAACCGGATCCGCCCGAGATGTTGGAGTTGCGCATGAGGGGCTGCGGGATCAGCGGCACTCGAGTGAGCGTCGTATCCCCAGCCCCCGGCGTGATGTACTTCGATCGAGGTGGAAGACGTCACCAAGATCCACAGCTTGACGGCGGGTTTACCCTCCATTTTAAGTTAATGGAGGCGACCTTCTCGCCGTCAAGGTCATCGGGACTCCGGCACCGGGCGAGATGTTTGTGTGGACAGCTCCTCCGACAATGAAGGCCCTCCTCGAGCGAGAGGACGAGGAGGGAGCGACAGCGACGACGACGATGGCGGGTCCGACTAGGCGTCGGTCGCTGCCTCGCGCGCCACCGGCGACCCCATCATCCGGGTCGCCGGCCTTCTGAACTCCCCGGGGCCGTCTCCTTGGGCGGCTGGCGTAGGGAGGCTGCGGAAGAGGAAGAGGGGTGGCGGCAAGGCCGTCAAGTCGGAGTACGAGGGCAAGGAGCCCTCGACAGCGTGCTGACGTCCCGCCGCCCCGTCTTCAAGTTCTGCCTCCGGCGCCTCCGTCTCTGCCAAGCTCCTGGCCGCCCCCCGGGAAGTTCTCTTGGTGTCTTCTGGCACCCGTAGCTCGCCTAGGCGCCCCTTTTGCCCTCCCCGGCAAGCTTCTCTTGGCGGGGCCTCCTTGACCTACCTCCTGAACAGAGAAACAGGAGAGGGATTACGGGCATCTTATCTTTCAATTTGTAAGCCTTCGGGCCTTAGCTGTATTTAAAATCTGTAATCCTCTCTATCATGTTTTTCATCCTCTATGGACTTGTACTAAGCTGGGATGTTTTTAATGAAAAGAGGGGAACGCTTGCCGGACCAAGTCCTTTACTTGATTTTGTGCCTTGTAAGTTCCCACCCTACGCTTCTAGGGGACTTGCCGGAGCGAACACACTTCTCGAAAAGGGACATCAAGCAGCCACCTGGCGGTGTTGCTTCCGGCAAGCAACCTTGTCGGGCCAGTTGCGGCGTGCTTGTATTGTTGAGCGGACTCAGAAACAAACTAAGGGCGCAACTTGGCCGCGACTCGGCTCCTCCGCGCACGGGTTTTACAAGACACGCTGCGTTCAGGACGCGCCCCGCCGTCCCCCGCCCACAAGAGGATGCATGACGAGGATGAAAAACTTATCGACCAAGCCCCTCGGCGACCTTAGCTTGTCGGGAGGAACCTTGGCCTCGCAGCCTCCGGCAACTCCGGCTCCGCCAAGACCTGTGGTCCGTCGCCTTCTTTTGCCCTTATCGCCGACGCCTTGCCTCCGGGGCTCTGCCCGTCATGAAGGAACTTTGGCACTTGTAGCCCCAAAATGAAGTTGGCTTGCCGGGCCCAGCATGCCTCCCTCGGGCTTCTCCTTGTCACTGTTATTACAGCCACAAAAATAACTGAGACAGCGCTGTAATAAGTTTATTATATATATATATACATATTTTTTTTGGGGTGACTTTGTAAAGCGATGCCATGCTTTGCCCTTCGTATGTTTACACTCTACGCTTCTAGGGAACTTGTCGGTGCTAACACACTTGCTGAGTGCGGAACATCAGCAGCCCGCTGGCGGTGTTGCCTCCGGCAAGAAACCTTCTCGGGCCAGTTGCAGTGCACTTGAATTGTTGAGCGGACTCGGAAACAAATCAAGGGCGCAACTCAGCCGCGAGTTAGTTCCTCCGCGCACAAGTTTCTCATATGAAGGACGCCCCACGGCAAGGCTTGCTACGTTACGCCCTCTACTTCGTTATATCCCTCGTACGTTTTTAACCCTACGCTTCTAGGGAACTTGCCGGCGCCAACACACTTGCTGAGTCGGACATCAGCAGCTCTTTGGCGGTGTTGTATCCGGCAAGAAACCTTCTCGGGCCAGTTGCAGCGCACTTGTATTGTTGAGCGGACTCGGAAACAAAGCAAGGACGCAACTTAACCCCGAGTTGGTTCCTCTGCGCACAGGTTTTTCGTACAAAGGATGAACGCTCGAGGGACATAACACAAGGTCATAGGACTAAAAAGTGCTCTTGTACAAAAGCTTGGGTGACTTAGCTTTTTCGTCTTTCAGCGATCCGCCGAGGCTGTGCTTCTTCCCTGATCTCCCTTCCTTGTATGTTTTCATCCTCATGCTTTTGGGGAACCCTTCGGCGCAAACACACTCGCTGAGCGCGGGACATCAGCAGCCCACTAGCGGTGTTGCCTCCGGCGGGAAGAACTTGTCGGGCTGGTTGCGGTGTGCCTTTATCGTCGAGCGGACTCGAAACGGATCGATGGTGCAACCTAACCACGATTTGACCCCTCTGCGCTCGGGTTCTTCATACAAGGTATGGACTTTCAGGGAGCACAACTCAAAAGTTCGAAGCTTGGCAGCTTCCTTTGCCTCATCGGCCGGCGAAGCTCGATGGCACGTCCTCGACGGCAGCGCGGCACTCCGGAGAGGCGGGCTTGCCGGAGCGAACACCAGAGCCGTTCTTGCCGGGCTTAGTCTTTGGTTGGTCTGCCTTTGCCTTCTCGCACTTGTCGGTGGAGCTCGATGGTGCATCCTCGACGGCAGCGCAGCACTCCGGGGAGGTGCGCTTGCCGGAGTGGGCATCAGAGCTATCCTTGCCGGACTTGGCTTTCTTCTTCCCCCGGGGAGCTTCAGCGGCAAGTGGTTTGCGCTCTGCCACGGCCGCTGCTTCCCGGTAGATCTTGTCGGCGCAGATGAGTGCATCCCTCTTGTCGCCTTGGACAGAGATGACACTCATCGGACCGGGCATCTTGAGCACATTGTATGCGTAGTGAGAGGCCGCCATGAACTTGGCGAGTGCGGGTCGGTCGAGTATCCCGTTGTAGGGTAACGGGATATCAGCCACATCGAACGTGACCCTCTCAGTCCTGAAGTTCAGTTCGCTGCCGAACGTCACTGGCAATGTGATCTTCCCCTTGGGCTTGCTCCTTCCCGGATTTATCCCTTGAAAGGTGCCGGTCTCTTCGAGCTCGCTGTCGGGGATCTGGAGCTTCTTGAGCACTGCGGAGGAAATCAGGTTCAGGCCGGCCCCGCCGTCAACCAGCATCTTCGTGACCTTGAGGTTGCGGATTGTTGGTGAGACCAACATCGGCAAGCACCCGACCGCAGTGATGCGATCAGGGTGGTCCTCAACGTCGAAGACGATGGGCGTACTGGACCACTTCAGAGGCCTGCGTGTCTCATCGGATGGCTCCGCTGCGTTCACTTCCCGCACCCACTGCTTGAGTTGGCGATGCGAGGTGTGCAGAGAGGCGCCGCCGTCGATGCACAACACTTCTGTTGCCTTCTGAAACTCCTGGTCATCAGTCTCATCTTCCTCCATCTCATCATCCTCATCTTCATCTTCGTCCTTGTTGCGGCTGCGGGGAGGCCTGTCTCCTTGCCGCGTCTTGACCTTGCCGCGGTGTCCTCCCCGGGCGGGCGGCTTCTTGCCGGATCCTCCGCCACCTCCCTGGGCTCTCTCCTTATCGTGGCGCTCATACTCAGCTTTCTGTAGCTCTGCCATCTGCTCTACTTTTTTGCAGGTTTGGAGGTCATGGCCCTTGGTGCGGTGGATCTTGCAATAACGCTTGCGGAGCCATCACCTTGTCGGCGGCTACTACACCTCGCCGAGTCGTCGGTCTTGGCCTTGTCGGAGCCGCCTCCGTTGCGGAATGTTCAACAGCTAGTACATCCTTAGCCTTTCTCTTCCTATTGTTCCGCCTCGGCTCTTCTTTGCCGGGCGGCATCCTCACTTGTCGATCATTCGCTCCAAAGAACCTCTCCGGGATTTTCCTCCTCCTCTGCCCGTGCACACTTGTCGGCCAGAGCGTAGAGCTCGCTGACATCTCTAATTTTGCACATCGCCATCTCCTCCCTCATCCTGCGGTTACGCACGTTCTGATGAAACGCGCTAATAACCGCGGCAAGGTGGACGTCTGGGATGTTGCGCTGCACCTGGCTGAATCTTTGTATGTACTTGCGCAGGGGCTCCCCCTCTTTCTGGACGAGCAAGTGGAGGTCACTCTCCTGGCCATGAGGCTTGTGGCCACCCGTGAAGGCGCTGACAAACTGGTGACACAGGTCCGTCCATGAAGAGATGGAGCCGTCCGGCAAGTGCATGAGCCAAGATCTGACGTTGGGCTTGAGTACCAGCGGGAAGTAGTTGGCGAGGATCTTCTCGTCGCGCCCTCCGGCAGCCTGCACCGCGACGGTGTAGATGCTAAGGAACTCCGACGGGTGTATCCTGCCATCATACTTCTCGGGCACGTCTGGCTTGAAGTTCTTGGTCTTGGGCCAATGGACCTGCCGCAGCTCGCGGGTGAACGCAGGGCAACCTGCCGCGTACGGCAAGTCGCCTGGTTCTCCGGGTGCGTGCGCGTCGACAGCGGGCCCAGCGTGCTGGTCAGATAGACGTCGCGCTTCTCTCCGGCGCTCGATGCGAGTGTGAGCGTCTTCGTGTTGCCGTTCTTGGAGGACGTGGCGTTGATCGCGGCGAGTTTGCGGGTCCGACAACGCGGTGGAGTCGCCATCGGGGTTTATCCGGCGAGCTGGCGATCTTGGCCTTCGAGGCTGGGAGTGCACGGAGGTGGCACCCCCAGCGGTCTTGTCGGCGTCGGCTTGCGCCTGGGCGCCTTGCCGGGGCCTCGATACACTCGGTCGCCGGGGTTAGTCGCCGTTAAGCGGCCGATGAGGTCAGATATGGTCATCCTCCGCCGTCGATCTTGTGCGGCGCCGAGGGTAGTCTAAAGCGATTGGGCTCGGGCGATGCTTCTCTGCTGTCTTAGGTGGCGGTGGTGATGAGCGGCGCGAGGAGCGGATGTGCTCGGACTCCCAATCTGGATTGGGAGGTGCAACACCCGTCCGGCGACAGACCTCGCTTCGCGCCAAAGATGCGGCGTGCATGCTGACCTCGAGCGTCCCGCGACCCACCAGCTTGGCCTTGTTCCAACGCGCGCACGGTGCTAGGAGCACCGAGGCGTTGTTGACCTTGCACCTCCTGGGAAGGGTGCGGTGTCTGCACGGTCGCCGACGCTTGCGGGGCCTTGTTTTTGGATCTGGTGACGACACGAGACCCACCGGCGGCGCCCGCTCCTTCGCCGGCGTCCACTCCACCGCCCGTTTGCTCCAGCGGTGGAGGCGGAATCGATGTAGACGGAGCGGTAACCTCCGAAGGCTTCTTCTTCGGTGGCATGTTGATGATGACGTTGATGTAGCGCGCGTGGAGACCGGATCAGATGTTCACGACCTCGACGCCCCCCTACCTGGCGCGCCAAAGATGTCGGGGCGTGTCTCTGTGGCCTCGAGCACCTATGGGGCACTAGGGCCCCTTCAGTTCGGCAAGGAGCGGGGTCGTCTTGCAGAGCAGATCGAGGTCGAGCGCTGGGGAGACGGCGATTTTACCCGGTTTGGGGCTCTCCGGAGAGATAAAACCCCATCGCTGCTTTGGTGGTTGTATTTGATCTTGCTCGAGCATGCGAGCGTATGGTGGTGCTGTGGGTGTCGAATGGACCCAACCCCTTCTACGTGCGCATGGGCCTCCCTTTCATAGTCTGAAGGGGGCACCTACAGGTGGCGGCGTAGGAAGAGGGGGTAGAAAGGTAAAACGCAGGTTGGTACAGCGATGACAACAAAGGCCCCTACCTAACTCGACGGCGGGGGGACAAGGGCATTAAATGCCCGTCTGGTCGCCCCAACAGTGTAAAGAAACGACCTTTAGGTGAGCCACCGGTTGCCACGATGGCGCCTCTGTCAGCTCCGTTTGCCACCTCGCTCCGCCTGGCTGCGTAGTGCCTCGCCACGTGCCCTTGGGATGGCCTTGTGATGACACGTCGCTGGGTGCGCTGGAGTTTTGGTGGCAGCCTTGCCGCGGCAAGTGCCTTGCCACGGCCCTTCACTTGTCGTGCCGGCAAGCTTGCCGGCCGTCGGGCCTTGCCGGGGCGCGCGGGGCGCCGCGGCAAGTCTTCTGGTGATGCCCTGGCTGGCCTTCCCGGCAAGCTCCTCTTGCCGGGGCCTTCGTTTTCTTGGTTAGTACTTTGTTCTTGAATGGCAGTAGTAAGGAATGGTGGAGGGCCTTGGCGGGCGCCCAGCAAGCCTTGCCGCGGGGTGCTGCGACTGCCCGTGCACAAGTTCGGGGTACTAAGGTACCCCTACTTTAGTACACCGACAGACGGATATATTTGGACACCGGAAAGGTTCCGGGAGATTTTGGGAATATACCGGAGCTCCGGGAGGTTACCGGAACCCCCGGGAAGTATATGGGCCTTATTGGGCCCATGTAGGAGGAAGGGAGAAGGAGCAAGGGAGGGGGGCGCGCCCCCCCAAGCCCAATCCTATTGGGGAGGGGGGCCGGCCCCCCCTTTCCTTTCTCCTTCCCCCTCTTCCTTTCCTACTACTAGTACTCCTTCCTACTACTAGTACTCCTTCCTTCCCCCTCCAAATAAGATAAGGAAAAGAGGGAAACCTACTTGGAGTAGGTTTCCTCCTCCTATGGCGCCCCTCCTTGGGCAGCCACCTCCTCCCTCCCTCCTTTATATACGGGGTAGGGGGCACCCTAGAGCACACAAGTTGATCATTGATCGTTCCTTAGCCGTGTGCGGTGCCCCCGCGATATTACACCTCGGTCATATTGTAGCGGTGCTTAGGCGAAGCCTGCGACAGAGAACATCAAGATCGTCCACCACGCCGTCTTGTGGACGGAACCCCTCGGCGCCTCTCGGATTGGAGATCGAGGTGCGTCATCGAGCTGTCGTGTGTCAAGAACTCGGAGGTGCCGGAGTAACGGTGCTTGGATCGGTTGAACCGGGAAGACGTACGACTACTTCCACTATGTTGTGTCAACGCTTCCGCTTCGGTCTACGAGGGTACGTAGACAACACTCTACCCTCGTTGCTATATCATCACCATGATCTTGCGTGTGCGTAGGAAAATTTTGAAATTACTACGTTCCCCAACAGGCTGGGCCACTGAGCCGAGGAACCAGAGCCTCGCACCACCGAGGAAACCGTGCCACTGAAGGAAATATGCCCTAGAGGCAATAATAAAGTTATTATTTATTTCCTTATATCATGATAAATGTTTATTATTCATGCTATAATTGTATTAACCGGAAACATAATACATGTGTGAATACATAGACAAACATAGTGTCACTAGTATTCCTTTACTTGACTAGCTCGTTAATCAAAGATGGTTATGTTTCCTGACCATAGACATGAGTTGTCATTTAATTAACGGGATCACATCATTAGGAGAATGATGTGATTAACTTGATCCATTCCGTTAGCTTAGCAATTGATCGTCTAGTATGTTGCTATTGCTTTCTTCATGACTTATGCATGCTCCTACAACTACGAGATTATGCAACTCCCGTTTATCGGAGGAACACTTTGTGTGCTACCAAACGTCACAATGTAACTGGGTGATTATAAATGAGCTCTACAGGTGTCTCCAAAGGTACATGTTGAGTTGGCGTATTTCGAGATTTGGTTTTGTCACTCTGATTGTCGGGGAGTTATCTCTGGGCCCTCTCGATAATGCACATCACTATAAGCCTTGCAAGCAATGTAGCTAATGAGTTAGTTACAGAATGATGCATTACATAAGGAGTAAAGAGACTTGCCGGTAACGAGATTGAACTAGGTATTGAGATACCGGCGATCTAATCTCGGGCAAGTAACATACCGATGACAAAGGGAACAACGTATGTTGTTATGCGGTTTGACCGATAAAGATCTTTGTAAAATATGTAGGAGCCAATATGAGCACCCAGGTTCCGCTATTTGTTATTGACCGGAGATGTGTCTCGGTCATGTCTACATAGTTCTCGAACCCGTAGGGTCCGCACGCTTAAAATTAGATGACAGTTATATTATGAGCTCATGTGTTTTGATGTACCGAAGATAGTTCGGAGTCCCGGATGTGATCATGGACATGGCGAGGAGTCTCGAAGTGGTCGAGACATGAGGATTGATATATTGGACGACTATATTCGGACACCGGAATGGTTCCGGGGGTTATCGGATATATACCGGAGTACCGGGGGGTTACCGGAACCCCCCGGGGGGTTAATGGGCCTCATGGGCCCAAATTGGAGAAGAGGAGGGGCGGCAAGGGCAGGCCGCGCGCCCCCTCCCCCTCTAGTCCGAATAGGACAAGGAGGGTGGCGGCGCCCCCCATTCCTTCCTCCCCTCTCTCCCTTCCTTCCCCCTCTCCTACTTGGACAAGGAAAGGAGGGAGTCCTACTCCCGGTAGGAGTAGGACTCCTCCTGGCGCCCCTCCTGGCCGGCCTCCCCCTTCCCCTTGCTCCTTTATATACGGGGGCAGGGGGGCACCTCTAGACACAACATAAATTGATCCTTGAGATCTATTAGCCGTGTGCGGTGCCCCCTCCACTATATTCCACCTCGATAATATCGTAGCGGTGCTTAGGCGAAGCCCTGCGTTGTTAGTGTTGGGGAACGTAGCAGAAATTCAAAATTTTCTACGCAACACCAAGATCATTCTATGGAGATTCTAGCAACAAGAGAGGGAGAGGATGAGCATCTTCATACCCTTTAAGAT
The DNA here is from genome assembly GCA_021437245.1 of Aegilops speltoides. NCBI lineage: Eukaryota > Viridiplantae > Streptophyta > Magnoliopsida > Poales > Poaceae > Aegilops > Aegilops speltoides. The sequence continues at coordinate 316,259,171 of CM038145.1, read as the reverse complement.
CGCTAAGCGGAAGCGTTTCAAGAACGCGGATGATGGAGTCGTACTCGCGGCGATTCAAGTCGCAGAAGATCCGATCTAGCGCCAAACGGACGGCGCCTCCGCGTTCAACACACGTATAGCCCGGGGACGTCTCCTCCTTCTTGATCCAGCAAGGGGAGAGGAGATGTTGAGGGAGAACTCCGACAGCACGACGGCGTGGTGGTGGTGGAGCTCGTGGTTCTCCAGCAGGGCTTCGCCAAGCACTACTGAGGAGGAGGAGGAGGTGTTGGAGGAGGGAGAGGGCTGCGCCAAGGGAAGGGTGTTCGGCTGCCCTCTCTCTCCCTCACTATATATAGGGGTAAGGGGGTGGAGGAGGCACCCTAGGGTTCCCTAGGGGAGGGGCGGCGGCCACAGGGGAAACCCTAGATGGGTTTGGGTGCCCCACCCCCTTGGAAACTTGCCCCCCAAGCCGGGTAGGGGGGCTGCCCTAGGGGAGGCGCCCCCACCTCTCCTGGTTACGTGAGAGGGGCTGGGAGGGTGCACCACCCCTTAGTGGGCTGGTTTGCTCCTTCCCCTTTGGCCCATGAGGCCCTCCAACACTTGCCGGGGCTCCCGAAACACCTTTCACCATGCCGCCATAGCCCAGTACCCCGGAACACTTCCGACTCCAATACCCTTCGTCCAATATATCGATCTTCACCGCCGACCATTTCGAACTCCTCGTGACGTCCGGGATCACATCCGGACTCGAACAACCTTCAAGAACTACATACTATTTCCCATAACAACTCTAGCGTCACCGAACCTTATGTGTAGACCCTACGGGTTCGGGAATCATGCGAACATGACCGAGACAACTCTCCGCCAATAACCAACAGCGGATCTGAAACCCATGTTGGCTCCTACATGTTCCACGATGATCTCATCGGATGAACCACGATGTCGAGGATTCAATCAATCCCGTATTCAATTCCCTTTGTCTAGCGGTATAGTACTTGCCCGAGATTCGATCGTCGGATCCCGATACCTTGTTCAATCTCGCACGGCAAGTCTCTTTACTCGTTCCGTAACACATCATCGCATCATCAACCCCTTGGTCACAATGTGCACATTATGATGATGTCCTACCGAGTGGGCCCAGAGATACCTCTCCGTCACACGGAGTGACAAATCCCAGTCTCGATTCGTACAACCCAATGACACTTTCGAGATACCGTAGTGCACCTTTATAGCCACCCAGTTATGTTGTGACGTTTGGTACACCCAAAGCATTCCTACGGTATCCGGGAGTTGCACAATCTCATGGTCTAAGGAAATGATACTTGACATTAGAAAAGCTTTAGCACACGAACTACACGATCTTTGTGCTAGGCTTAGGATTGGGTCTTGTCCATCACATCATTCTCCTAATTATGTGATCCCGTTATCAACGACATCCAATGTCCATGGTCAGGAAATCGTAACCATCTATTGATCAACGAGCTAGTCAACTAGAGGCTTACTAGGGACATGGTGTTGTCTATGTATCCACACATGTATCTGAGTTTCCTATCAATACAATTATAGCATGGATAATAAACGGTTATCGTGAACAAGGAAATATAATAATAACTAATTTATTATTGCCTCTAGGGCATATTTCCAACAGTCTCCCACTTGCACTAGAGTCAATAATCTAGTTCTCATCGCCATGTGATTAACAATCACAGGTCACATCGCCATGTGGCCAACATCGAAAGAGTTTACTAGTGTCACTAAACTAGTTCACATCATCATGTGATTAAGACTCAATGAGTTCTGGGGTTTGATCATGTTCTGCTTGTGAGAGAGGTTTTAGTGAACGGGTCTGCAACATTCAGATCCGTATGTACTTTGCAAATCTCTAGGTCATATTGTAAATGCTGCTTCCACGCTCCACTTGGAGCTATTCCAAATGGTTGCTCCACTATACGTATCCGTTTTGCTACTCAGAGTCATTCGGATAGGTGTTAAAGCTTGCATCGACTTAACCCTTTACGCCGAACTCTTTATCACCTCCATAATCGAGAAACATGTCCTTATCACTCCAAGTACAATTTTGACCGCTGTCCAATGATCCATTCCTGGATCACTCTTGTACCCCCTTGCTAGACATGTGGCAAGGCACACATCAGGTGCGGTACTCAGCATAGCATACTGTAGAGCCTACGTCTAAAGCATATGGGACGACCTTCGTCCTTTCTCTCTCTTCTGCCGTGGTCGAGCTTTAAGTCTTAACTTCATACCTTACAACTGAGGCAAGAACTCCTTCTTTGACTGATCCATCTTGAACACCTTCAAGATCATGTCAAGGTATGTGCTCATTTGAAAGTACCATTAAGCGTTTTTGATCTATCCTCATAGATCTTGATGCTCAATGTTCAAGCAGCTTAATCCAGGTTTTCTATTAAAAACACTTTTCAAACAACCCTATATGCTTTCCAGAAATTGTACATCATTTCTGATCAACAATGTGTCAACAACATATACTCATCAAAATTCCATAGTGCTCCCACTCACTTTTTTTTGGAAATACAGGTTTCTCATAAACTTTGTATAATCCCAAAATCTTTGATCATCTCATCAAAGTGTATATTCTGACTCCGAGATGCTTGCTCTAGTCCAAGGAAGGATCGCTGGAGCTAGCATACCTTTTAGCATCCTTAGGATCGACAAAACCTTTCTGATTGTATCACATACAACCTTTCCTTAGGAAAACTGGTAAGGAAACTCGTTTTGACATCCATCTGCCAGATTTCATAAATGCAGCTAATGCTAACATGATTCCGACGGACTTAAGCATCGCTACGGATGAGAAAATCTCATCGTAGTCAACTCCTTGAACTTGTGAAGAAATCTTCGCCACAAGTTGAGCTTCATAGACGGTGACATTACCGTCCATGTCCGTCTTCTTCTTAAAGATCCATTTATCTCAATGGCTTGCCGATCATCGGGCAAGTCCACCGAAGTCCATGCTTTGTTCTGATACATGGATCCTATCTCGGATTTCATGGCTTCTAACCATTTGTCGGAATATGGGCCCACCATCGCTTCTCCATAGCTCGCAGGTTCATTGTTGTCTAGCAACATGACCTTCAAGCCAGGATTACTGTACCACTCTGAAGTAGTACGCATCCTTGTCACCTACGAGGTAAGGTAGTGACTTGATCCGAAACTTCATGATCACTATCATAAGCTTCTACTTCAATTGGTGTAGATGCCACAGGAACAACTTCCTGTGCCCTGCTACACACTAGTTGAAGTGACGGTTCAATAACCTCATCAAGTCTCCACCATCCTCCCACTCAATTCTTTCGAGAGAAACTTTTCCTCGAGAAAGGACCCGATTAAGAAACAATCCCTATTGCTTTCGGATCTGAATTAGGAGGTATACCCAACTGTTTTGGGTGTCCTATGAAGATGCATTTTATCCGCTTTGGGTTCGAGCTTATCAACTTGAAACTTTTTCACATAAGCGTCGCAGCCCCAAACTTTTAAGAAACGACAACTTAGGTTTATCCAAACCATAGTTCAAACGGTGTCGTCTCAACGGAATTACGTGGTGCCCTATTAAAGTGAGTGCGGTTGTCTCTAATGCCTAACCCATGAACGATAGTGGTAATTCAATAAGAGACATCACGCCCCATATCCAATAGGGTGCAACTATGATGTTCGGACACACCATCACACTATGGTGTTCCAGGCGGTATTAATTGTGAAACAATTTCCACGATGTCTTAATTGTGTGCCAAAGCTCGTAACTCAAATACTCATCTCCATGATCATGTCATAGACATTTTATCCTCTTGTCGCGATGATCTTCAACTTCACTCTGAAATTACTTGAACCATTCAATAATTCAGACTTGTGTTTCATCAAGTAAATATACTCAGTATATACTCAAATCATCCGTGAAGTAAGAACATAACAATATCCACTGCGTGCCTCAGCACTCGTTGGACTGCACACATCAAAATGTATTACTTCCAACAAGTTGCTTTCTTGTTCCATTTTTCTGAAAACGAGGCTTTCAGTCATCTTGCCCATGTGGTATGATTTGCATGTCTCAAGTGATTCAAAATCAAGTGAGTCCAAACGGTCCATTTGCATGGAGTTTCTTCATGCATATACACCAATAGACATGGTTCGCATGTCTCAAACTTTAAAAAAACGAGTGAGTCCAAAGATCCATCAACATGGAGCTTCTTCATGTGTTTTATACCAATATGACTTACATGGCAGTGCCACAAGTAGGTGGTACTATCATTACTATCTTATATCTTTTGGCATGAACATGTGTATCACTACGATCGAGATTCAATAAACCATTCATTTTAGGTGCAAGACCATTAAAGGTATTATTCAAATAAACAGAGTAACCATTATTCTCCTTAAATGAATAACCGTATTGTGATAGACATAATCCAATCATGTCTATGCTCAACGCAAACACCAAATAACAATTATTTAGGTTTAACACCAATCTCGATGGTAGAGGGAGCGTGCGATGCTTGATCACATCAAGCTTGGAAAAACTTCCAACACATATCGCTAGCTCACCTTTAGCTAGTCTCCGTTTACTCCGCAGCCTTTTATTTCGAGTTACTAACACTTAGCAACCGAACCGGTATCTAATACCCTGGTGCTACTAGGAGTACTAGTGAAGTACACATTAACATAATGTATATATCCAATACACTTCTATCGACCTTGCCAGCCTTCTCATCTACCAAGTATCTAGGGCAATTCTGCTCCAGTGGCTGTTCCCCTTATTACAGAAGCACTTAGTCTCGGGTTTGGGTTCAACCTTGGGTTTCTTCACTAGAGCAGTAGCTGATTTGCCGTTTCATGAAGTATCCCTTCTTGCCCTTGCCCTTCTTGAAACTAGTGGTTTCACTAACCATCAACAATTGATGCTCCTTCTTGATTTCTACTTTCGCGATGTCAAACATCGCAAATATTTCAAGGATCATAATATCTATCCCTTATATGTTATAGTTCATCACGAAGCTCTAGTAGCTTGGTGGCAATGACTTTGGAGAAACATCACTATCTCATCTGGAAGATTAACTCCCACTCGATTCAAGTGATTGTGGTACTCAGACAATCTGAGCACAAGCTCAACAATTGAGCTTTTCTCCCTTAGTTTGCAGGCTAAGAAACTCGTCGGAGGTCTTATACCTCTTGACGTGGGCACGAGCCTAAAATCCCAATTTCAGCCCTCGAAACATCTCATATGTTTCACGACGTTTCGAAATCGTCTTCGGTGCCTCAACTCTAAACCGTTTGACATTACTGAACTATCACGTAGTTATCAAAATGTGTATGTCAGATGTTCGCAACATCCATAGACGATGTTCGAGGTTCAGCACACTGAGCGGTGCATTAAGGACATAAGCCTTCTACGCAACAATGAGGGCAATCCTCAGTTTACGGACCCAGTCCGCATAATTGCTACTATCAACTTTCAACTAAATTTTCTCTAGGAACATATCTAAATAGTAGAACTAAAGCGCGAGCTTTCGACATAATTTGCAAAGATCTTTTGACTATGTTCAGGATAATTAAGTTCATCTTATGAACTCCCACTCAGATAGACATCCCTATAGTCATCTAAGTGATTACATGATCTGAGTCAACTAGGCCTTGTCCGATCATCACGTGAGACGGACTAGTCATCATCGGTGAACATCTTCATGTTGATCGTATCTACCATATGACTCATGCTCGACCTTTCGGTCTCTTGTGTTCCGAGGCCATGTCTGTACATGCTAGGCTCGTCAAGTCAACCTAAGTGTTTTGCGTGTGTAAATCTGGCTTACACCCGTTGTATGTGAACGTTAGAATCCATCACACCCGATCATCATGTGGTGCTTCGAAACAACGAACTTTCGCAACGGTGCACAGTTAGGGGGAACACTTTCATGAAATTTTAATGAGGGATCATCTTATTTACTACCGTCGTTCTAAGCAAATAAGATGCATAAACATGATAAACATCACATGCAATCAAAAGTGACATGATATGGCCAATTTCATTTTGCTCCTTTTGATCTCCATCTTCGGGGCTCCATGATCATCATCGTCACCGGCATGACACCATGATCTCCATCATCATGATCTCCATCATCGTGTCTCCATGAAGTTGTCTCGCCAATTATTACTTCTACTACTATGGCTAACGGTTTAGCAATAAAGTAAAGTAATTACATGGCGTTGTTCATTGACACGCAGGTCATACAATAAATTAAGACAACTCCTATGGCTCCTGCCAGTTGTCATACTCATCGACATGCAAGTCATGATTCCTATTACAAGAACATGATCAATCTGATACATCACATATATTATTCATCACAATCTTTTGGCCATATCACATCACATAGCATACCCTGCAAAAACAAGTTAGACGTCCTCTAATTGTTGTTTGCATGTTTTACGTGGCTGCTATGGGTTTCTAGCAAGAACGTTTCTTACCTACACAAAAACCACAACGTGATATGTCAATTGCTATTTACCCTTCATAAGGACCCTTTTCATCGAATCCGATCCGACTAAAGTGGGAGAGACTGGCACCCGCTAGCCACCTTATGCAACAAGTGCATGTCAGTCGGTGGAACCTATCTCACGTAAGTGTACGTGTAAGGTCGGTCCGGGCCTCTTCATCCCACAATACCGTCGAAACAAGATTGGACTAGTAACGGTAAGCATATTGAACAAAATCAATGCCCACAACAACTTGTGTTCTACTCGTGCATAGAAACTACGACAGACCTAGCTCGATACCACTTTGTTGGGGAACGAGGCAGAAATTCAAAATTTTCTACGCAACACCAAGATCAATCTATGGAGATTCTAGCAACAAGAGAGGGAGAGGATGAGCATCTTCATACCCTTTAAGATCGCTAAGCGGAAGCATTTCAAGAACGCGGATGATGGAGTCGTACTCGCGGTGATTCAAATCGCGGAAGATCCGATCTAGCGCCGAATGGACGATGCCTCCGCGTTCAACACACATACAGCCCGGGGAAGTCTCCTCCTTCTTGATCCAGCAAGGGGAGAGGAGAAGTTGAGGGAGAACTCCGACAGCACGACGGCGTGGTGGTGGTGGAGCTCGTGGTTCTCTAGCAGGGCTTCGCCAACCACTACTGAGGAGGAGGAGGTGTTGCAGGAGGGAGAGGGCTGCGCCAAGGGAAGGGTGTACGGCTGCCCTCTCTCTCCCTCACTATATATAGGGGTAAGGGGGTGGAGGAGGCGCCCTAGGGTTCCCAAGGGGAGGGGCGGCGGCCACAGTGGAAACCCTAGATGGGTTTGGGCGCCCCCACCCCCTAGGAAACTTGCCCCCAAAGCCGGGAAGGGGGGTTGCCCTAGGAGGCGCCCCCACCTCTCCTGGTTACGTGAGAGGGGCTGGGAGGGGCGCACCACCCCTTAGTGGGCTGGTTTTCCCCTTCCCCTTTGGCCCATGAGGCCCTCCAACACTTGCCGGGGCTCCCGAAACACCTTTCGGTCATGCCGCCATAGCCCAGTACCCCGAAACACTTCCGACTCCAATACCCTTCGTCCCAATATATCGATCTTCACCGTCGGACCATTCCGAACTCCTCGTGACATCCGGGATCACATCCGGACTCAACAACCTTCGTAACCACATACTATTTCCCATAGCAACTCTAGCGCCACCGAACCTTATGTGTAGACCCTACGGGTTCGAGAATCATGCGCATATGACCGAGACAACTCTTCGCCAATAACCAACAGCGGGATCTGGATACCCATGTTGGCTCCCACATGTTCCACGATGATCTCATCGGATGAACCACGATGTCGAGGATTCAATCAATCCCGTATTCAATTCCCTTTGTCTAGCGGTATAGTACTTGCCCGAGATTCGATCGCCGGTATCCCGATACCTTGTTCAATCTCGTTACGGCAAGTCTCTTTACTCGCTCAGAACACATCATCGCGTCATCAACCCCTTGGTCACATTGTGCACATTATGATGATGTCCTACCGAGTGGGCCCAGAGATACCTCTCCGTCACGGAGTGACAAATCCCAGTCTCGATTCGTGCCAACCCAATAGACACTTTCGGAGATACCCGTAGTGCACCTTTATAGCCACCCAGTTACTTTGTGACATTTGGTACACCCGAAGCATTCCTATGGTATCCGGGAGTTGCACAATCTCATGGTCTAAGGAAATAATACTTGACATTAGAAAAGCTTTAGCATACAAACTACACGATCTTTGTGCTAGGCTTAGGATTGGGTCTTGTCCATCACATCATTCTCCTAATGATGTGATCAAGTTATCAACGACATCCAATGTCCATGGTCAGGAAATCGTAACCATCTATTGATCAACGAGCTAGTCAACTAGAGGCTTACTGGGGACATGGTGTTGTCTATGTATCCACACATGTATCTGAGTTTCCTATCAATACAATTATAGCATGGATAATAAACGATTATCATGAACAAGTAAATATAATAATAAATAATTTATTATTGCCTCTAGGGCATATTTCCAACAGGTAGAATATCATCATCGTCACCACACCGTCGTGCTGACGGAACTCTCCCTCGACACTTGGCTGGATCAGAGTTCGAGGGACGTCATCGAGTTGAACGTGTGCAAGAACTCAGAGGTGCCGTGTTTTTGGTGCTTGATCGGTCGGCCCGTAAAGACGTACGACTACATCAACCGCGTTGTGCTAACGCTTCCGCTGTCGGTCTACGAGAGTACATGGACAACACTCTCCCATCTTGTTGCTATGCATCACCATGATCTTGCGTGTGCGTAGGAATTTTTTTGAAATTACTACGTTCCCCAACAGTGGCATCCGAGCCAGGTTTTATGCGTAGGTGTTATATGCACGAGTAGAACATAAATGAATTGTGGGTGATATAAGTCATACTGCTTACCAGCATGTCATACTTTGGTTCGGCGGTATTGTTGGATGAAGCGGCCCGGACCGACATTACGCGTACGCTTACGCGAGATTGGTTCTACCGACGTGCTTTGCACACAGGTGGCTGGCGGGTGTCAGTTTCTCCAACTTTAGTTGAACCGAGTGTGGCTACGCCCGGTCCTTGAGAAGGTTAAAACATCACTTACTTGACGAACCATCGTTGTGGTTTTGATGCGTAGGTAAGAACGGTTCTTGCTCAGCCCGTAGCAGCCACGTAAAACTTGCAACAACAAAATAGAGGACGTCTAACTTGTTTTTGTAGGGCATGTTGTGATGTGATATGGTCAAGACGTGATGCTATATTTTATTGTATGAGATGATCATGTTTTGTAACCGAAGTTATCGGCAATCGGCAGAGCCATATGATTGTCGCTTATTGTATGCAATGCAATCGCCCTGTAATTGCTTTACTTTATCACTAAGCGGTAGCGATAGTCGTAGAAGCAATAGGTGGCGAAACAACAACGATGCTATGATGAAGATCAAGGTGTCGCGCCGGTGACAATGGTGATCATGACGGTGCTTCGGAGATGGTGAACACAAGCACAAGATGATGATGGCCATATCATATCACTTATATTGATTGCATGTGATGTTTTTATCCTTTATGCATCTTATTTTGCTTTGATTGACGGTAGCATTATAAGATGATCTCTCACTAAATTTCAATGTATAAGTGTTCTCCCTGAGTATGCACCGTTGCGAAAGTTCTTCGTGCTGAGACACCACGTGATGATCGGGTGTGATAGACTCTACGTTCAAATACAACGGGTGCAAAATAGTTGCACACGCGGAATACTCAGGTTAAACTTGACGAGCCTAGCATATACAGATATGGCCTCGGAACACTGAGACCGAAAGTTCGAGCGTGAATCATATAGTAGATATGATCAACATAGTGATGTTCACCATTGAAAACTACTCCATCTCACGTGATCATCGGACATGGTTTAGTTGATTTGGATCACGTGATCACTTAGATGATTATAGGGATGTCAATCTAAGTGGGAGTTCTTTAGTAATATGATTAATTGAACTTAAATTTATCATGAACTTAGTACCTGATAGTATTTTGCTTGTCTATGTTTGTTGTAGATAGATGGCTCGTGTTGTTGTTCCGTTGAATTTTAATGCGTTCCTTGAGAAAGCTAAGTTGAAAGATGATGGTAGCAATTACACGGACTGGGTCCGTAACTTGAGGATTATCCTCATTGCTGCACAAAAGAATTACATCCTGGAAGCACCGCTGGGTGCCAGGCCTGCTGCATATGAACCTAACGACATTAAGAACGTCTGGCAGAGCAAACCTGATGACTACTTGATAGTTCAGTGTGCCATGCTTTACGGCTTAGAACTGGGACTTCAAAGATGTTTTGAACGTCATGGAGCATATGAGATGTTCCAGGAGTTGAAGTTAATATTTCAAGCAAATGCCCGGACTGAGAGATTTGAAGTCTCCAATAAGTTCTATAGCTGCAAGATGGAAGAGAATAGTCTGTCAGTGAACATATACTCAAAATGTCTGGGTATAATAATCACTCGATTCAACTGGGAGTTAATCTTTCTGACGATAGTGTCATTGACAGAATTCTTCAATCACTGCCACCAAGCTACAAGAGCTTCGTGATGAACTATAATATGCAAGGGATGGACAAGACTATTCCCGAGCTCTTCGCAATGCTAAAAGCTGCGGAGGTAGAAATCAAAAAGGAGCATCAAGTGTTGATTGTCAATAAGACCACCAGTTTCAAGAAAAAGGGTAAAAGGAAGAAGAAGGGGAACTTCAAGAAGAACAACAAACAAGTTGCTGCTCAAGAGAAGAAACCCAAATCTGGACCTAAGCCTGAGACTGAGTGCTTCTACTGCAAGCACACTAGTCACTGGAAGCGGAACTGCCCTAAGTATTTGGCGGATAAGAAGGATGGCAAGGTGAACAAAGGTATATGTGATATACATGTTATTGATGTGTACCTTAGTAATGCTCGCAGTAGTACCTGGGTATTTGATACTAGTTCTGTTGCTAATATTTGCAACTCGAAACAGGGACTACGGATTGCTTAATATTGGCTAAGGACGAGGTGACGATCTTGCGTGGGAAATGGTTCCAAAGTCGACGTGATCGCGGTCGGCACGCTACCTCTACATCTACCTTCGGGATTAGTTTTAGACCTAAATAATTGTTATTTGGTGCCAGCGTTAAGCATGAACATTATATCTGGATCTTGTTTGATGCGAGACAGTTATTCATTTAAATCTATTTATAATGGTTGTTCTATTTATATGAGTAATATATTTTATGGTCATGCACCCTTGAAGAGTGGTCTATTTTTATTAAATCTTGATAGTAGTGATACACATCTATAATACCTAAATAGTTTATCCCCACTAACCTATTTCTCTTGACATGCAACATATCCACATCATCATTCATGGCCCACACATACCACTTTTGGAAAAAAAATCCAGCAAATAATATGATACAACTTTGTTTGAGGAAAAATCGTGTGATACAACTTTATTTAGTACCACATGGCCCACATGTGTGATGCACTATTGCACTGCCTTCCCAGAATCGTTTGCTCTTCCGTCTTCTTTTTTAAGGTAGCTCTTCCGTCTTCTAAACAGACGAAGTAACCAAAGAGCCCACAAGACCCGGCTGTTCGATCTCCACACCTTATATCCTATTCTTAATCAAGTCGTCGCTGCAAATCCATCTCGATGGCGCACCACGACATTGTTCTTGCACAGCGCTCCCACACACCCACAGTGCGTCATCGGGACCCGCATGGTGCCCGGCCTCAACTTTACCCGACCTCAACGTCATGCATGGACAGTGCCTCGACACGCTTGCAACGCGTCACCGACACCCGTAGCACCTCCCCGGTGCCCCCTCCCGCTCCCCCCATTGGCTTCTCCTGGCCGGCCACTTCCGACCATCCGCATCGGCTTTCCCGGTCGCAGCAGCTTCATGCTCAGTCTGCGCCATCGCAGAACCACCAAGGGTCTTTCGGCTGCTCATCGACATGTTGACGAGCCAGTTGGCATGGCGTGCTGTCGGAGAGGAAGAAGACGGGATCTGACTGCCTCTACCATATACCAAGGAACCATATACCAAGGAACGGTTCATGATTTTGTAATAATCTACATTGTTGTCTAACACTTTGTGCATCTTTTGCGACTATTACTATTATTAAAGGATTGATGTAAATTCTATTTTTCAGATGAGCTTCTGGGACGAACGGATCCAATCAGAGTCCATGTAGCGAAGTTCAGCACCAAGTGTTTTTACATTCCTGTACTTTGCAGAGTACTTCGGCACTAGGTTCTTCCTTTTGGAAAATGTTAAGAGCTTCGTTTCATTCAACAAAGGAAAAAACCACACTAGCATCATTCCTGGAGATGGGATAAGGTGCTGCTTGACACACTTGCACTTCTCTGTTTCCCCTTCAGTCTGCAATGACATTATTTTCACTTCCAAATGTTCTAAATCTCTGTGCATGTTCATAGCTTTGACTCGGGATTTTAGAGGCAATGTTCATCTGGGCTCATGCACCTAGGGAGACTCTTCCACCCGACTGCCTGAACTGATGCATTTCTTCACCAGCTCCAAGCTGAAAATCAATTTACTAGGAGGCAAATGATATGTAGATGCCAAGAACATGGCTAGAGGGACTCCTTTTTACCCCATAGCTGTCAGGGTACAATCGGCGATCTACCACCTGTGGGGAATGGTGCGAGCAAACCAACAATACAGGTGTGTACAAGCTGAATGTTCCTGTGTCAACCAATGTTCTTGATATGTACAAGCTGAATTTCGTTTCTCCCATGTGTTTTGTATAGAAGCAAGCTGAATCTGAATATACAAACCACATGTCCACTGTGTGAACCTCACTAAGAGAATACCTCATATGGTTAGTTGGTTGCATGTGGTTGGCGTTTTTAACTACATGGATAATTTGGATTGGTATTTAGCTATGTGTAAGTCTCATACTATTATCTAAGGGACTCTTTCGTTTATATGATCTTAATTGATTTTGTTCTTATGTCGATATTGGAGCTCCATCTCTCGCCATCAAGTGTAGCAAGCTACTACGATGGTTATCTCCGGTTTTAGTTTTCATCTTTGTTGATGTCATAACAACTATGTAGATGTGGAAAATTATTTACTCATACGAAATTACTTATGTCATTTCACTACATTTAGTAGAGAACTTAGCACATAATTCAGATTTTTGCTTTGATCATAATTATAGTCCAAGTATTGTGTTTCTTAGTAATTTTCATCTTAAGGCTATCTCTATTGTGCAAACGAAGTTATTTAATTATGTATTATCATATGTGTAGTACTAAGAGTTCCCGCAACAACGTGCAGGGTGTCATCTAGTATTCATAATGTTGAAGCCAAAAGATGCAGAGTTGATAATGATAGTGCAACTTATTTGTGGACTGCCATTTGGGTCATATTGGTGTAAAGCGCATGAAGAAACTCCATACTCATGGACTTCTGGAATCACTTTCTTATGAATCACTTGGTACTTGCGAACCATGCCTCATGGGCAAGATGACTAAAACGCCGTTCTCCAGAACTATGGAGCGAGCAACAGATTTGTTGGAAAATATACATACTGATGTATGTGGCCCAATGAATATTGAGGCTCGCGACGGGTATCATTATTTTCTCACCTTCACAGATGATTCGAGCAGATATGGGTATATCTACTTAATGAAACATAAGTCTGAAACATTTGAAAAGTTCAAAGAATTTCAGAGTGAAGTGGAAAATCATCGTAACAAGAAAAAAAAGTTTCTACAATCTAATCGTGGAGGAGAATATTTGAGTTACAAGTTTGGATTACATTTGAAACAATGTCGAATAGTTTCACAACTCACGCCACCCGGAACACCACAACGTAATGGTGTGTCCGAAAGTCGTAATCGTACTTTACTAGATATGGTGCAATCTATGATGTCTCTTACTGATTTACCGCTATCATTTTGGGGTTATGCTTTAGAGACGTCCGCATTCATGTTAAATAGGGCACCATCAAAATCCGTTGAGACGACGCCTTATGAACTCTGGTTTGGCAAGAAACCAAAGTTGTCGTTTCTTAAAGTTTGGGGCTGCGATGCTTATGTGAAGAAACTTCAACCAGATAAGCTCGAACCCAAATCGGAGAAATGTGTCTTCATAGGATACCCAAAGGAGACTATTGGGTACACCTTCTATCACAGATCTAAAGGCACGACTTTTGTTGCTAAATTAGGATCCTTTCTAGAGAAGGAATTTCTCTCGAAAGAAGTGAGTGGAAGGAAAGTAGAACTTGATGAGGTAACTGTACCTGCACTCTTATTGGAAAGTAGTTCATCACAGAAACCGGTTCCTGTGACAACTACACCAATCAGTGAGGAAGCTAATGATATTGATCATGAAACTTCAGATCAAGTTATTACCGAACCTCGTAGGTCAACCAGAGTAAGATCCACACCAGAGTGGTACGATAATCCTATTCTGGAGGTCATGTTACTTGACCATGGCGAACCTACGAACTATGAGGAAGCAATGATGAGCCCAGGTTCCGCAAAATGGCTTGAGGCCATGAAATCTGTGATGGGATCCATGTATGAGAACAAAGTATGGACTTTGGTTGACTTGCCCGATGATCGGCAAGCCATCGAGAATAAATGAATCTTCAAGAAGAAGACTGATGCTAATGGTAATGTTACTGTCTACAAAGCTTGACTTGTTGCGAAAGGTTTTCGACAAGTTCAAGGGGTTGACTACGATGAGACTTTCTCACCTGTAGCGATGCTTAAGTCTGTATGAATCATGTTAGCAATTGCCGCATTTTATGATTATGAAATATGGCAAATGTATGTCAAAACTGTATTCCTGAATGGATTTCTAGAAGAAGAGTTGTATATGATACAACCTGAAGGTTTTGTCGATCCAAAAGGTGCTAACAAAGTGTGCAAGCCCCAGCGATCCATTTATGGACTGGTGCAAGCCTCTCGGAGTTGGAATAAACGCTTTGATAGTGTGATCAAAGATATGGTTTTATATGCACTTTTGGAGAAGCTCAGATTTACAAGAAAGTGAGTGGGAGCTCTGTAGCATTTCTGATATTATATGTAGACGACATATTATTAATTGGAAATGATATAGAATTTCTGGATAGCATAAAAGGATACTTGAATAAAAGTTTTTCAATGAAAGACTTCGGTGAAGCTGCTTATATATTAGGCATCAAGATCTATAGAGATAGATCGAGACGCTTAATTGGACTTTCACAAAGCACATACCTTGATAAAGTTTTGAAAATCTTGCCTGTATTACAAGGTGTGAAGTTGAGTCAGACTCAATGCCCGACCACAGCAGAAGATAGAGAGAAAATGAAAGATGTTCCCTATGCTTCAGCCATAGGCTCTATCATGTATGCAATAATGTGTACCAGACCCGATGTATGCTTAGCAATAAGTTTAGCAGGGAGGTACCAAAGTAATCCAGGAGTGGATCACTGGACAGCGGTCAAGAATATCCTAAAATACCTGAAAAGGACTAAGGATATGTTTCTCATTTATGGAGGTGACAAAGAGCTAGTCGTAAATGGTTACGTCAATGCAAGCTTTGGCACTGATCCAGACGATTCTAAATCGCAAACCAGATACGTGTTTATATTGAACGGTGGAGCTGTAAGGCCAACTCCACCACGCGACCCCATACGTACGTCCGGATTGGCCCGAATTTGTCCCTTTGGGGCGCCGATGGGTTCGCCCGTGTCCGGCTGTGTCCGTTGGGTCGTGCGTGCGCCCACCGCACGGCCGCACCCCAAATCGAGTCCGGGGTGGACGGGAATAAAAAAATTAATGAAATAATTAAAAAAGCAAATAAACGCATTTTAAAAAACATAAAACATATATATAGGTCGGCCACAAAACGGCCCAGTTTCAACGGCCACTTAAAAGGCCCAGTTTCATAATTAACATAATAAGAAAATAAAAAAACTCCTCCCGCGCTCTCTTGCCGCGCCCGTCGGTGCCGTGGCCGTGGCAGTCTTCACTGGCCACCGGTGTCGTTGTCGTCGCTGACGAGGTCGACGTACTCTGGCGGCGTCCAGAGGTGGGCCAGCGGTGCGTGGTAGACGGGGGCGGGCTGGACGATCGGAGGTGCCTGCACCACCTCCTCCCGTGGCGACACCTCCCGCTCCGGTGACCGCGGCGGAGTGGGGCACCAGTTCACGCCCACACCGGCGGCCATCTCCGGAGCAGTGCAGGACCAGCCCCACCCCTGGCCCAGCAGCTCCTCGAACGCGGCCGGCGGGTCCTCCTCCATCGACTCCTACCTCCTCTCCTCCTCCCTCATGGCCACCATTTGCAGCTCGGGAAAGGCGACGTCGCCGGCGGCAGAGAGTGCCATCGCCTCCTCCAAGCCGTCCCATTGGCGCTCGTCGTGGGTGTACATGGAGTCGTCCATGACACGCTGCACGAGCCGGGCCTCCTCCTCCGCTGTCATGCGAGGAGGTGGAGTTGGTGACGGAGACGGGGAAGGCGACGGCATGGGCATAAGGCCGCGCACCTCTCGACGTGGCTGCCGCGGCCCCGACATCATGCCAGCAAAGTATGACGCGCGGCGCATGTCATGCTCGTCCCGGAGCCACGTGTCCCACATGAGGGAATCTGGGGCGTACCTGTCGTCGTAGAACAGGTCATCGGGGAGGAGGCGGCGGCGGCGCTCGATCTCATCGCAGCAGGCGCGGCCGCTCACCGACACAGGAGGGATCGGGACCCGGTTGGCGCTGAGGTGCCATCCGTTGGGGAGGTGGACGTCACTCCATGGGACCGGCGTCCTCGTCTCCCAGTACCTCCGGCACACGTCCGCCATGAGGTACTGCCGGTCGCGCTCGCCGACGGGCCTAGGGTTGATGGTGAAGGGGGGCGGTGCGGGGGCTCGACGAGAGGAGCGCGGCGAAGACGCGGGCTCCTCCTTATTCACGAAGCCGCGGCGGCGCCCCGAGGAGGAGCCGGCCTCGCGGTCGTGCTTGCCCTTGCGGTTCCAGAAGCCCATGGCGAGGTGGGCGGTCGGCGAGCTCGAGGACAATGGAAGGCTAGGGTTCGGCGCTGTCGGGGTTCGAGGAGGCCACTGGGTGGCGTGGGGCAGTGTGGACGACGACCCGTCCACGCTTCCTACTTAAAGAAGGACGGCGACCGTTCGACGTGCGGATGACAGGTGGGGCCGCCCGCCTGTGCGCATTGATGTGGGCGGGTGGGAGGTAGGTGGCCGCCTGCCACACGGCCCCGAAGCGGACGAGGCGCGTGTCTGTTTGGTGTCCGCCGCAACCCAAACCCGGCGCAAGTTTGCGCTCAAAATGGGTCGGCCCGGACACAAAACGAACAGGATGGGTCCGGGCCGTCACGTGCTGGGCCGCCTCGTTTGTCCCTTTGGCCCCAAACGGACAAGGCCGGACAGGATGGGGTCGCGCGGTGGAGTTGGCCTAAGTTGGTGCAGTTCTAAAATAAAGCGTCATGGCGGGATCTACATGCGAAGCGGAGTACATAGATGCTTCGGAAGCAGCAAATGAAGGAGTATGGCTGAAGGAGTTCATATCCGATCTAGGTATCATACCTAGTGCATCGGGACCAATAAAGATCTTCTTTGACAATACTGGTGCAATTGCCTTGGCAAAGGAATCCAGATTTCACAAAAGGACCAAGCACATCAAGAGACGCTTCAATTTCGTCCAGGACCAAGTCCAGGTGGGAGACATAGAGATTTGCAAGATACATACGGATCTGAATGTAGCAGACCCGTTGACTAAGCCTCTTTCACGAGCAAAACATGATCAGCACCAAGGCTCCATGGGTGTTAGAATCATTACTGTGTAATCTAGATTATTGACTCTAGTGCAAGTGGGTGACTGAAGGAAATATGCCCTAGAGGCAATAATAAAGTTATTATTTATTTCCTTATATCATGATAAATGTATATTATTCATGCTAGAATTGTATTAACCGGAAACATAATACATGTGTGAATACATAGACAAACATAGTGTCACTAGTATGCCTCTACTTGACTAGCTTGTTAATCAAAGATGGTTATGTTTCCTGACCATAGACATGAGTTGTCATTTGATTAATGGGATCACATCATTAGGAGAATGATGTGATTGACTTGACCCATTCCGTTAGCTTAGCACTTGATCATTTAGTATGTTGCTATTGCTTTCTTCATGACTTATACATGTTCCTACAACTATGAGATTATGCAACTCCCGTTTATCGGGGGAACACTTTGTGTGCTACCAAACGTCCACAACGTAACTGGGTGATTATAAAGGAGGTCTACAGGTGTCTCCAAAGGTACATGTTGAGTCGGCGTATTTCGAGATTAGGTTTTTTCACTCTGATTGTCGGAGAGGTATCTCTGGGCCATCTCGGTAATGCACATCACTATAAGCCTTGCAAGGAATGTTGCTAATGAGTTAGTTACAGAATGATGCATTACATAACGAGTAAAGAGACTTGCCGGTAATGAGATTGAACTAGGTATTGAGATACCAACGATCGAATCTCGGGCAAGTAACATAGCAATGACAAAGGGAACAATGTATGTTGTTATGCGGTTTGACCGATAAAGATCTTCGTAGAATATGTAGGAGCCAATATGAGCATCCAGGTTCCGATATTGGTTATTGACCGGAGACGTGTCTCGGTCATGTCTACATAGTTCTCGAACCCATAGGGTCCGCACGCTTAAAGTTAGATGACAGTTATATTATGAGTTCATGTGTTTTCATGTACCTAAGATAGTCCGGAGTCCCGGATGTGATCACGGACATGACGAGGAGTCTCGAAATGGTCGAGACATGAAGATTGATATATTGGACGACTATATTCGGACACCGGAATGGTTCCGGGGGTTATCGGATATATATTGGAGTACCGGGGGGTTAATGGGCCTCATGGGCCCAAAGTGGAGAAGAGGAGGGGCGGCCAGGGCAGGCCGCGCACCCCCTCCCCCTCTAGTCCGAATAGGACAAGGAGGGGGGCGGCACCCCCCTTTCCTTCCTCCCCTCTCTCCCTTCCTTTCCCCTCTCCTACTTGGACAAGGAAAGGAGGGAGTCCTACTCCCGGTGGGAGTAGGACTCCTCCTGGCGCGCCCCCTCCTAGCCGGCCACCCCCTTCCCCTTGCTCCTTTATATACGGGGGCAGGGGGCACCTCTAGACACAACAACAATGGTTCCTTGAGATCTATTAGCCGTGTGCGGTGCCCCCCTCCACTATATTCCACCTCGATAATATTGTAGCGGTGCTTAGGCGAAGCCCTGCATCGGTAGAACATTATCATAGTGACCACACCATCATGCTGACGGAACTTTCCCTCGACTCTCGGCTGGATCGGAGTTCGAGGGATGCTACGTCTTGAGCTTGCGTTGGTTTTCCTTGAAGAGGAAAGGGTGATGCAGCAATAGTAGCGTAAGTACTTCCCTCAGTTTTTGAGAACCAAGGTATCAATCCAGTAGGAGGCTCCTCAAAAGTCCCACGCACCTACACAAACAAACAAAGAAGTCGCAACCAACGCAATAAATCGGTTGTCAATCCCTTCACGGCCACTTGCAAAAGTGAGATCTAATAGAGATAGTATGATAAGATAAATATATTTTTGGTATTTTATAATATAGATGCAAAAAGTAAAGATGCAAATAAAAGTAGATTGGAAGCAAATATGATAAGAGATAGACCCGGGGGCCATAGGTTTCACTAGTGACTTCTCTCAAGATAGCATAAGTATTACGGTGGGTGAACAAATTACTGTCGAGCAATTGATAGAAAAGCGAATAATTATGAGATTATCTAGGCATGATCATGTATATAGGCATCACGTCCGCAACAACTAGACCGACTCCTGCCTTCATCTACTACTATTACTCCACACATCGACTGACTCCTGTGTGGATCTAGAGTATTAAGTTCATAAGAACAGAGTAACGCCTTAAGCAAGATGACATGATGTAGAGGGATAAACTCATGCAATATGATATAAACCCCATCTTTTTAACCTCGATGGCAACAATACAATACATGCCTTGCAACCCCTGCTGTCACTGGGTAAGGACACCGCAAGATTGAACCCAAAGCTAAGCACTTCTCCCATGGCAAGAAAGATCAATCTAGTAGGCGAAACCAAACTGATAATTCGAAGAGACTTGCAAAGATAACTCAATCATACATAAAAGAATTCAGAGGAGATTCAAATATTTCTCACAGATAAACTTGATCATAAACCCACAATTCATCGGATCTCGACAAACACACCGCAAAAATAGTTTACATCGAATAGATCTCCACAAGAGAGGGGGAGAACATTGTATTGAGATCCAAAAAGAGAGAAGAAGCCATCTAGCTAATAACTATGGACCCGTAGGTCTGTGGTAAACTACTCACAACTCATCGGAGGGGATATGGTGTTGATGTAGAAGCCCTCTGTGGTCGATTCCCCCTCCGGCAGAGCGTCGGCGAAGGCTCCAAGATGGGATCTCACGGATAGAGAAGGTTACGGTGGTGGAAATTGTGTTTCGTTGGCTCGTAGGATGTTTTCAGGGTACGTAGGCTTATATAGGAGGAAGAAGTACGTCGGTGGCCGCCAGAGGGGCCCACGAGATAGGGGGCGCGCCCTACCCTCTCGTGGTCGCCTCGGCTGCTTCTTGACTTGCACTCCAAGTCCCCTGGATCACATTCGTTCCAAAAAGCACGCTCCCGAAGGTTTCATTCCGTTTGGACTCCGTTTGATATCCCTTTTCTTCGAAATACTGAAATAGGCAAAAAAAACAGCAATACGGGTTGGGCCTCCGGTTAGTAGGTTAGTCCCAAAAATGATGTAGATGTGTAAAGTATAGCCCATAAACATCCAAAAGGGGTAATATAATAGCATTGAACAATCAGAAATTATAGGTACGTTGGAGACGTATCAAGCATCCCCAAGCTTAATTCCTGCTCGTCCTCGAGTAGGTAAATGATAAAAAAGGAACTTTTGATGTGGAATGATACCTAGCATAATTCTTAATGTAATTTTCTTTATTGTGGCATAAATGTTCAGATCCAAATGATTCAAAATAAAAGTTCATATTAACATGAAAATGGTGATACTTCAAGCATACTAATTGAAGTAATCATGTCTTCTCAAAATAACATGGCCAAAGAAAGTTATCCCTACAAAATCATATAGTCTGGCTGTTGCTCTATCTTCATCACACAAAGTATTTAATCATGCACAACCCCGATGACAAGCCAAGCAATTGTTTCATACTTTAATAATCTCAAACTCTTTCAACTTTCACGCAATACATGAGCGTGAGCCATGGACATAGCACTATATGTGGAATAGAATGGTGGTTGTGGAGAAGACAAAAAAGGAGAAGATAGTCTCACATCAACTAGGCGTATCAACAGGCTATGGAGAAGCCCATTAATAGATATCAATGTGAGTGAGTAGGGATTGCGATGAAACGGATGCACTAGAGCTATAAATATATGAAAGCTCAACAAAAGAAACTAAGTGGGTGTGCATCCAACTCGCCTGCTCACGAAGACCTAGGGCATTTTGAGGAAGCCCATCATTGGAATATACAAGCCACGTTCTATAATGAAAAATTCCCACTAGTATATGAAAGTGACAACATATGAGACTCTCTATCATGAAGATCATGGTGCTATTTTGAAGCACAAGTGTGGAAAAAGAGATAGTAGCACTGTCCCTTCTCTCTTTTTCTCTCATTTTATTGTTCTCTTTTTTTTTCTTTTTTCCTTTTTTATTTGGCCTTTTTTTGGCCTTTCTATATATTTTTTCTTTTTTTCCTTTTTGTAAAGTCCGAAGTCTCATCCCGACTTGTGGGGGAATCATAGTATTCATCATCCTTTCCTCACTAGGACAATGCTCTAATAATGAAGATCATCACACTTTTATGGATTTACAACTCAAGAATTACAACTCAAAGCTAGAACAAGATATGACTCTATATGAATGCCTCCGTGATGTATCGGATATGCAATGAATCAAGAGTGACATGTATGAAAATTATGAAGGTGGCCTTGCCACAAATACGATGTCAACTACATGATCATGCAAAAAGCAATATGACAAAAGTAATGCGTGTCATATGAACGGAACGGTGGAAAGTTGCATGGCAATATATCTCGGAATGGCTATGAAAATGCTATGATAGGTAGGTATGGTGGCTGTTTTGAGGAAGGTATATGGTGGGTGTATGGTACCGGCAAAAGTTGCACGGCACAAGAGAGGCTAGCAATAGTGGAAGGGTGAGGTGCGTATAATCCATGGACTCAACATTAGTCGAAAGAACTCATGTACTTGTTGCAAAAATCTAGAAGTCATCAAAAATCAAAGCACTACGCGCATGCTCCTAGGGGGATAGATTGGTAGGAAAAGACCATCGCTCGTCCCCGACCGCCACTCATAAGGAAGACAATCAATAAATAAAATTGTGCTCCAACTTTATCACAAAGCGGTTCACCCTACGTGCATGCTATGGGAATCACAACCCTCAACACAAGTATTTTTCATAATCACCTCAAATAGCATGACTTTAATATCACTACCGCCATATCTCAAAACAATTATCAAGCATCAAATTGATCATAGCATCCAATTCTTTTCTATGATAGTTTTTATTATACCCAACTTGGATGCTCATCATTCTAGGACCAACTTTGTAACCATAGCAAATACCATGCTGTTCTAAAAGACTCTCAAAAAGACATAAGTGAAGCATGAGATACTAGCAATTTCTGCAAAATTAAGTCACCACCATGCTCTAAAAGATATAAGTGAAGCACTAGAGCAAAAACTATCAAGCTCAAAAGATATAAGTGAAACACATAGAGTATTCTAGCAAATCCTTATCAAGTAGGCTTTTCCCAAAAGGTGTGTACAGCAAGGATGATTGTGGTAAACTAAAAATCAAAGACTAATATAATACACGACGCTCCAAGCAAAACACATATCATGTGGCGAATAAAAATATAACTCCAAGTAAAGTTACCAATGAAGGAAGACGAAAGAGAGGATGCCTTCCCGGGGCATCCCCAAGCTTAGGATTTTGGCTATCCTTGAATATCTTGGGGTGCCATGGGCATCCCCAAGCTTAGGCTCTTGCCACTCCTTATTCCATAGTCCATAAAAACTTTACCCAAAACTTGAAAACTTCACAACACAAAACTCAACAGGAAATCTTATAAGCTTCGTTAGTGAAAGAAAACAAAACCACCACATAAAGTACTGTAATGAACTCATTATTTATTTATTTTGGTGTTAAACCTACTGTATTCCAACTTCTCTATGGTTGATAAACTATTTTACTAGCCATAGATGCATCAAAATAAGCAAACAATACATGAAAAACAGAATAGTCAAAAACAGAACAGTCTGTAGCAATCTGTAACTAACGCAAACTTCTGGAACTCTAAAAATCCTACCAAAATAGGAAATCCTGGACAATTTGTCTATTGATCATCAGCAAAAAGAATCAACGCAAAATCACGTTTCCGTGATTTAAAAAAACTAAATTCGTGCACGCAAAGTTTCTGTTTTTCAGCAGAATCAAATCAACTATCATCATAGGTTATCCTATAGGTTCTACTTGGCACGAACACTAATTAAAAGATAAAAACACATCTAAACAGAAGGTAGATGCAAGATTTATTACTAAACAGGAACTAAAACAAAAATCACAAAGAAAATTGGGTTGCCTCCCAACTAGCGTTATAGTTTAACGCCCCTAGCTAGGCATACAAGCGAAGATAGATCTAAGTAGTGCCATAATAATAAGATAGATCTTGAAAACTCATCACATATTCTCTATGTTCGGCAGAAAGTTTTCTTTGAGGCAAGCAAAAGTAATCAAAAGGGCTAAATTTAGCGGGACAAAAGTCCCCAAGATCAATCTCAGGAGGAACGGGTTCCTCCTTTGGCCCTTCATAGTGCACAACTAATTCATCACTAAAAGCATTCTTTTGGCAAAATCTCGTGAGCCTATACTCAAGAGAGTATCCTAGCTCATTGTTTCAAAGGGCAAAATCATTATTAAGCTCATTAATTCTATCAACCAAGACATTGGTAGGAAACTTTTTTCTAAGGTTTTCATTGAAAGCAACATAGTCCGAAGATTGAAAATGCCTAAATTCCTCTTGATCATAGAGAATCGCCTCTATGGGAGGACGACCGGCGTCCACCCTATAGTGCGCAAAAATTTCTTTGGCCTCTCTTATGATAAATCTAAACTCTGAGCCAAAAAGATAGTAACAGCATGTTTAACAGAAGAATGCTCAATATTGGAAAATTCCAGAAAAATTCTTTGTATGCAAGGATGCATATGCATGAATTGTCTTTCAAGTTCAACTATAAGCATAGCAACGGCATCCGCAAGACTACTAGTTCTATGAAGAATAGAAGCACCCATGGAAGGTAAAGCACTGGTACAAGTAAAGAAATCTTGAATAACACCTTTGCCAATGATGTTGCCACTACTGATTTGAAACTTTTTAGTATGCAAGATAGGGGGTTCTTCGGCCGGAGCCTCAGAATTTTCCATGTTATCATTACTGTCCATATCGACGATAATCTCCCTAATTTCAGACATAACGGCAAACAAAATCAAGGAGGAAGAAAGCGAGCGGAAGATAGAGGAGAAGATTGGGAAAGAGAGGACGAATAAAACGGCAAGGGTGAAGTGGGGGAGAGGAAAATGAGAGGCAAATGGCAAATAATGTAAATGCGAGGGAGATGAGTTTGTGATGGGTACTTGGTATGTCTTGACTTGAGCGAAGACCTCCCCGGCAATGGCGCCAGAAATCCTTCTTGCTACGTCTTAAGCTTGCGTTGGTTTTCCTTGAAGAGGAAAGGGTGATGCAGCAATAGTAGCGTAAGTATTTCCCTCAGTTTTTGAGAACGAAGGTATCAATCCAGTAGGAGGCTCCTCAAAAGTCCCACGCACCTACACAAACAAACAAAGAACTCGCAACCAACGCAATAAAGGGGTTGTCAATCCCTTCACGGCCACTTGCGAAAGTGAGATCTAATAGAGATAGTATGATAAGATAAATATATTTTTGGTATTTAATAATATAGATGCAAAAGGTAAAGATGCAAATAAAAGTAGATTGGAAGCAAATATGATAAGAGATGGACACGGGGGCCATAGGTTTCACTAGTGGCTTCTCTCAAGATAGCATAAGTATTACAGTAGGTGAACAAATTACTGTCGAGCAGTTGATAGAAAAGCGAATAATTATGAGATTATCTAGGCATGGTCATGTATATAGGCATCACGTCCGCAACAAGTAGACCGACTCCTGCCATCATCTACTACTATTACTCCACACATCGACCGACTCCTCGTGCATCTAGAGTATTAAGTTCATAAGAGCAGAGTAACGCCTTAAGCAAGATGACATGATGTAGAGGGATAAACTCATGCAATATGATATAAACCCCATCTTTTTACCCTCGATGGCAACAATACAATACGTGCCTTGAAACCCCTGCTGTCACTGGGTAAGGACACCGCAGGATTGAACCCAAAGTTAAGCACTTCTCCCATGGCAAGAAAGATCAATCTAGTAGGCCAAACCAAACTGATAATTCAAACAGACTTGCAAAGATAACTCAATCATACATAAAGAATTCAGAGGAGATTCAAATATTTCTCATAGATAAACTTGATCATAAACCCACCATTCATCGGATCTCGACAAACACACCGCAAAAAGAGTTTACATCGAATAGATCTCCACAAGAGAGGGGGAGAACATTGTATTGAGATCCAAAAAGAGTGAAGAAGCCATCTAGCTAATAACTATGGACCCATAGGTCTGTGGTCAACTACTCACAACTCATCGGAGGGGCTATGGTGTTGATGTAGAAGCCCTCCGTGGTTGATTCCCCCTCCGGTAGAGCACCGGCGAAGGCTCCAAGATGGGATCTCGCGGATACAGAAGGTTACAGCGGTGGAATTTGAGTTTCGTTGGCTCCCAGGATGTTTTCGGGGTACGTAGGCTTATATAGGAGGAAGAATTACGTCGGTGGCCGCACAAGAGGCCCACGAGATAGGGGGCATGCCTTACCCTCTCGTGGCGGCCTCGGCTACTTCTTGACTTGCACTCCGAGTCCCCTGGATCACGTTCGTTCCAAAAATCATGCTCCCGAAGGTTTCATTCCGTTTGGACTCCGTTTGATATTCCTTTTCTTCGAAATACTGAAATAGGCAAAAAAAACAGCAATACGGGCTGGGCCTCCGGTTAGTAGGTTAGTCCCAAAAATGATATAAATGTGTAAAATAAAGCCCATAAACATCCAAAAGGGGTAATATAATAGCATGGAACAATCAAAAATTATAGATACGTTGGAGACGTATCAAGGGACGTCATCGAGCTGAACGTGTGCAAGAACTCGGAGGTGCCGTGCTTTCGGTGTTTGATCGGTCGGGCCGTAAAGACGTACGACTACATCAACCGCGTTGTGCTAACGCTTCCGCTTTCGGTCTACGAGGGTACATGGACAACACTCTCCCCTCTCGTTGCTATGCATCACCATGATCTTGCGTGTGCGTAGGAATTTTTTTGAAATTACTACGTTCCCCAACAGCCGCTGCGCAGCGAACGCCCCGCCACCGCCATACACGACGCAGGCTTACCCGGCAGCATCTTCCGGCGGTGGCATGGGGGAGGGGTGGAGATGGCGATGCTGGCTGACCAACGGGAAAGGTTCCCCGTGTTGCCTGGGGGCGACGCGGGGGTCGGGGCCATGGAAGAAGTTAATCGGTCACTATAATTCACTTTGTCGTTAAATAAGAGCATCTATGAACTTGCGAAATACGGACCCCTATACGTTGACGGACGCACCCGGGCACGCCCACGGATGCATCCAAACGACCCCTTATATCTTGTGCCCGGCATTCACATATCTCTTATCCGGACTCTCAAATCCATGCACGTTCATCATACACACCAATATCACACGTAAATAACAAAATTGGCACCAAAAATACATAGTTCTTACATAAAATTATTTTAGGTGCGCAACTCACACATCAACTCTTTGGTTTTTATTGTGGGTCCACATATACTTCACAAGATCATTGAGTAGCTGCGTGTGCACCTAATGATCTCAAAGATTCTGATGCATCTGCAGAAAGTTCATAAGGTGAGCTGCATCTTGATCTTTCGGGATATGAACTTGTTCTCAAGGCGCTTCAAAATCATTGGTTTGGGCAACATCATCATCCTCATCCTCAACAATCATATTGTGCAAAATAACACAAAATTTCATGAGCTGCCACAAAGTTTCTGATTCCCACTGCATTGTAGCCCCATGAATAATTCCTCAACGAGTTTGAAGCACTCTAAATGCCCTCTATAAATCTTTCCTAGTTGCTTTTATGCACTGTTGCAAAGTGGCTTCATTTGTTGCCCTGTGGTTCGGATATGGCCTTCACAAACGTTGTCCACTGAAGATAGATGCCATTGACAAAATAGTATCCCATGTTGTAGTCACGACGGTTGACGGTGTAGTTGCACGACAGCGATTCCCTATTACAAAGCCTCTAGAACACTGGTGTCGGGGGTTGGGTGCGACATATGCCAAAGGATGGCTTATCATGGTGGGGGCGAGTAGAACATCGCCGGTGCCTGGAAACGAGATGAGGCGAAGACATGCACGCCGGCGAATCTTACCCAGCTTCAGGGCCCCCCGAGGAGATAACACCCCTACTGCTGCTCTGCGGGGTCTCTGCATGATCACTAAGGCGAAGTGATTACAATGGTGCTCCTCGAGTTGTATCGGGAAGCAGCAGAGGGCAAGGCTAGCTCTCTCCTCCCTATGTTATCTGGTCTATCTCTATCAAGGTCCGAACCCTTTGCATGGGTGCCCCGGGGGTTTATATAGGCCTACCCCCCGGGGGTACAATGGTAATCCGACTGGGCGAGGGTCCCAGCCGTCTGTCTCTCTAACCGCCATCATTCCCGCCGGCTTCTGGGGCCCGCCGACTGGCGGGTCCCGCAGACAGGCTCGATACTGAAGCGGCACTCCTGATGACGCAGGCTTGGTGATTGGGTCGTGGCAACAAGCACCCGCTTGTCGAAGCGGTCACCGCCGCCATTCCCCATCCTATCCGTTAATGGCTCGTGGGGCTCGGGAGGAGTCGGCCGACTCGTGGAGGCCGACTCCACAGTCCGCCTTGAGGCGCCCGCCGCTTTTGGTCCACCCATCGACAGCGCCCCGCGGTCTTCGGGTCGTACCGGCCGGCATCGTGGGCATAGTGTACTACGCACTGTGGCTGAGGTCAGGGCAGGCATGGCAATAGTGCCGCGCCTCGCCGGAGATCTTCCAGCGATACGGCTCACTGTAGCCATGCCGGTCCTTCGTAAGCGGGGGAGGGAACGGCCACGCCGTGGCCGTACCCCGCATCGTACTTCGAGATGAGGGAGGAGTCATGGGCCGACTCCCATAGTCGGCCTCTCTGGAGGTCGCCAGCTGGGAATCGGCCTATCCGGAGTCGCCATCTGGGACTCGGCTTGTCTTGGAGTCGGCTCTTGGGACTCGGCCTGAGGGGCGCGGCCTGCCCCGATGTCTTGAAAGATCCCGGGACTCGGGTTAGCCTACCCGTGGCCCATTACTCCGACAGTAGTCCCCGAAGCTGGTGAAGCCCCGCGGGCGCTGCATTGTGGGGCTTTAACAGTTTCAACCTTCCCGGAACGGACTCTAGAACTCGGCCGCCATCTTCCCTTGGGCCGACTGTCGAGAATCTGATGTTTTTTAGCGAGGAGTCGTAGCTTGAAAGTCGCGGCGGGAGACCAGGCGGCGTGCCTGATACGCTTCCCCGCAGCCATCGGGGCGGTCCTATCGCGTGGCGCCACGTGGAGAAGACAGCCTGCCCACCCACGCGCGCCACGGGACGGGACGTCAGGCGGGGCCCACTACCACCGTGCCTCGGCATACGAACGGATCCGTTGCGGCCGAGGACGGTTGGTGAGGGAGTCCTGGACTAGGGGGTGTCCGGACAGCCGGACTATCGTTATCCGCCGGACTCCAAGACTACGAAGATAGAAGATTGAAGACTCCGGCTCGTGTCCGGATGGTACTTTCCTTGGCGTGGAAGGCAAGCTTGGTAATACGGATATGTATATCTCCTACCATTGTAACCGACTCTGTGTAACCCTAGCCTCCTCCGGTGTCTATATAAACCGGAGGGCTTTAGTCCGTAGGACAACATACATTACAACAATCATACCATAGGTTAGCTTCTAGGGTTAGCCTCCTTGATCTCGTGGTAGATCTACTCTTGTACTACCCATATCATCAATATTAATCAAGCAGGACGTAGGGTTTTACCTCCATCGAGAGGGCCCAACACAGGTAAAAACATCGTGTCCCTCGTCTCCTGTTACCATCCGCCTAGACGCACAGTTCGGGACCCCCTACCCGAGATCCGCCGGTTTTGACACCGACATTGGTGCATTCATTGAGAATTCCTCTGTGTCGTCACCAATAGAGCGGATGCCTCCACCCGTCTTCAAAGACGGTGTTTTCGCCGGAGGGGCCTTGGCTGCCGGCCAGACTATCCGGCTTGGTGGTTTTCTCATGACCGCCTGTCCGGTCATCGCTTCGGCAATGACTTCTCAAGTCGTCGGAAGCAATCTTCACGTCAGCCCTAAAGCTGCCGAACAGTTGGATCCAATAGAGTTCTCGTCTGTTAACGAGCTCTTGGATCGCATCGCCGCCCTGGGAGTCACTACGGACTACAACCAGATTGGGCTTAAAACCGATCTGAGAGAGATTAACTCTCCCCAGGCCACCCACCACGTCGCAGTGGTAGAGGAGCAACACGGCAACTATTTGCCCGTGTTGAAAACAATTCATGTCCGATTCCCAACCCTCCATGCCGGATTCCCGCGAGGGACGGACTTCGATCGAGCATTGAACTTAAAATCATGCATCGCCTCGACTCGCTGGATCGGGTCCAAAGAAACCAAGCTTCCGAATTCGAAACCTCTTGGCCTTTGAGCCTCAAGATGGGCAGGATCCGGATTTTATTCCACCCACCGCCCGGACATATGCGATCTATCTCTAATACGGCAAGAGCCTCTGAAATAGTACATCACTCTCGGGCGATTCCTCCCGGTTATGGACAGGATAAAGGACTGCCGAGAGGAAAACGCAATATCAATCTTCTGCAATAACTGCACGGACAAGGGAATACTAAACGCCATTGATCGTTGCAAAATTACACGCTTCACCGATCTGGCATCCATTGTACGAAATTACTGTGCGATGGAGAGTTTCCGGAAAACCGAAAATCAATTTTGGGATAATCCAGCCCCAAGCCCAGTCCGCAGTAAGAGGGTGCCTTACACTCAGGCCCCAGATGCAAAAACAAAAAAACAAAAACCCAATAAGGGAAACGGAACCGTACTGGAGGGATGGCTCAATGGACCTGTAAGTTTATAGTACGAGGGAGCCGTCCCAACACATAGCCTTCGAGCATGTTGGATATTACGGCAGGTGGCCAAAAGTGGCAAAGAGCTTCTAGCTCCGGGAAACCACTCCAACAATACCAGCACGGTATCAATAGTCTTCGAGACTTTCGCATCAAATAATATGTGAAAACGAACAATCCGCGAACTCGCCGAAGTCTACCAAGTAGCAACAGCAAATCCATGGAGCGACACAGCTATTACCTTCAATGCCAGCGACGAGCCCACATTCCGAACAACCAGAGCCCCACCAGACCGGTACTTAGTCCCATAGTGGATGGCTTTCGACTGACAAAAGTCCTCATGGATGGCAGCAGCGGACTAAACCTCATTTATGAGGAAACTCTGCGAAAAATGGAAATCGATCGGAGCCGTATTGAGCGAAGCATCACAACCTTTAGAGGAATAATCCCTAGCCGAAGCGCTGCACCGAAAAATCACACTGATGTGGTGTTCGCCTCCCGGACAATTACAGATCCGAAGAAGTCGCGTTCGGTGGCCTCGCTCAGCGAGGGGTATCACGCCATATTAGGACGAGAGGCATTCACAATCTTTCAAGCAATACCCCATTACGGGTACATGAAGCTCAAAATGCACGCCCAAGGGAATAATCACTCGCTAGTGATCCGGACATAGCACTCGCGCTGAAAACAAGACAGCCGCACTAGCCCTCGAGGCACTATCCAAGCCTTAGCGGCGAGAAGAACTCACCGCACAAGCGCTCTCGCTGAACAGGACGATGTGATACTTGATAAAGATCCAAGTCCATCTCCTTCAAACCAGCAGATGAAATAACAAAATTCCAGGTCCATCCAACGGACCCAACAAAGACGGCCTCCATTGGGGCACAATTGAACCCCGAAGTAGACGCCGCACTGCGCGAATTCCTTCGGGAAAATTGGGATATCTTCGCTTGGCATCCTTCGGACATGCCCGAATCCCACGCAGTTGGCGTAACACAGCCTAAACATCCTAAAAGATTTAAGCGACCAAACAGGCTCTTCGCGATTTTCCAACCCAAAAGACAGGCAATGGGAGAAGAGCTAGCCAAACTATTGGAAGCCGGATTCATTAAAGATATCAAACATCCGGACTGGCTAGCAAATCTGGTGATGGTACCAAAGAAGGATAAATCCTGGCGCCTCTGTGTCGATTTTAAAGACCTCAATAAGGCTTGCCCAAAGGATCCCTTCCCTCTCCCACGCATCGATCAAATTATCGATGCCACAGCAGGGCACGATTCGTTGTGCTTCCTGGATGCATGCTCTGGCTATCATCAAATCAAGATGGCGGAAGCAGACCAAGCCGCAACGGCATTCATCACTCCATATGGACCATTCTGCTTCAACATGATGCCCTTCGGACTTAAAAATGCCGGCGCAACATATCAGCGCATGATTCAAACATGTCTGGCCACCCAGATCGGCAAAACAGTCGAGGCATACGTAGACAACGTAGTCGTCAAAACAAAACACGTCGAAACTCTAGTAGACGATTTGAGGCTCACATTCGAAAACCTCAGAGCATATGACATCAAGCTGAATCCGGAAAAATGCGTTTTCGGCGTACCAGCCGGAAAGCTGTTGGGCTTCATTGTATCCGGTAGAGGAATTGAAGCAAATCCGGCCAAAATCCGAGCTCAGTCACAGTTGGATATTCCAAAGGATCTCAAACAAATACAAAAATTAACAGGATGCGTGGCAGCCTTAAGCCGCTTTATCTCCCGTCTAGGAGAAAAAGCGCTGCCTCTTTATCGCCTCCTCAGGCGCAACGAACACTTTGAGTGGACGGATGCTGCCACTGCCGGACTCGAAGAAATAAAGGCCATACTGGCAACAAATCCGGTCCTGGCTGCGCCCACTCTGGGCGAACCAATGTTGTTATACATCGCAGCTACACATCAAGTCGTAAGCGCGGTCCTCGTCGTCGAACGAGAGACAGAAGGGCATAAATTCCCTCTTCAAAAACCAGTGTATTATGTATCCACTGTGTTAACCCCTTGCAAATCCCGTTACCCGCACTATCAGAAGATAGCATACGCGGTGTTCATGGCATCTCGAAGCTCGGCACTACTTTCAAGAGTGTTCGATAACAAGGCCTCTGAAGTACCACTCAATGACATTATAAATAACCGCGACGAACGGGCGTAATTGCAAAATGGGCCATTGAGCTCTTACCATTCGACATAACTTACAAACCTCGACGAGCTATAAAGTCACAAGTTTTAGCTGACTTCGTCGCCGAATGGACTGAAGCCAAACTCCCTAAAGAGTACGGCGCATACTCCAATTGGACTATGCATTTCGACGGCTCCAAAATATTGGCCGGACTGGGGGCTGGCGTCGTACTAACGTCCCCAACCGGAGACGCAGTCCAGTATGTACTTCAAATAATGTACACGGACTCCAACAATGCAGCCGAATGCGAGGCCCTGTTACATGGTCTCCGGATGGCAGTCTCCATGGGCATTCAACGCCTAGAGGTGCGCGGGGATTCAAACCTTGCAATATCACAAATAAATGGAGACTTTGACGCCAAGGATCCAAAAATGGCAGCATATCGCAACGCTGTCCTAAAAATGTCAGCTCGGTTTGAAGGACTTGAATTCCATCACATAGCCCGAGACAATAACCAAGCGGCCGACGTACTGGCACGCATCGGTGCGAAACGTGATGCTGTCCCTCCAAATATCTTCCTAGAACGGCTCTTCAAGCCATCCTTATTATGGGAAGAGGAGCCCGGTAGTAGCAAACCGGAGAAAACCACACCAACCGGTGATTCGGCAGACGACATAACACCTTCAGCCCACGTCATAATGGCAGTAATTGCCGCGTGGACAGAACCTTTCCTAGCCTACTTACTTAGGCAGGAACTCCCCGAAGACCAAAACGAGGCCCGCTGCATAGTCCGGCGATCGAAAGCCTACAAGGTCCATGAGGGAGAACTTTATAAGAAAAGTACAACCGGAGTCCTTCAGAGGTGTATCTCCGAAGAGGAAGGGCGAAACCTCCTGGCTGAAATTCATGCCGGACTAGGCGGACACCACACAAGAGCCCGGCCCTTGTAGGAAAGGCATTCCGTACAGGATTTTATTGGTCGACGGCTCGGGCAGACGCGCAGGACTTGGTCCAGCGATGCGTTGGTTGTCAGCTCTTTGCTAATCAGAGCCACATGCCACCCACCGCCCTGAAAACAATACCCATTACCTAGTCGTTCGCGGTCTGGGGGCTTGACATGGTTGGACCCCTTAAAGGGGGAACCCACAAGCAAAGGTACCTATTGGTCATGGTTGATAAATTCACCAAATGGATAGAGGCCAAACCGGTCAAAACGGCAGAGTCCGGACCAGTGATAGACTTTATATCAGGGGTGCTACACCGCTACGGAGTCCCCCACAGCATCATCACCGACAACGGCACAAACTTCACAGCCGATGAGGTTAAGTCATGGTGCAAAAATATGGGCATCAAGCTCGACTATGCTTCAGTTTATCACCCTCAAACCAACGGTCAAGTGGAAAGAGCAAATGGTCTAATAATGAGCGGCATTAAACCCAGATTAGTAAAGTCACTTACTAAATCCGACACACAATGGGTCGAGGAGCTCGACTCTGTACTCTGGGGGCTGCGGACAACGCCTAACCGTACTACCGGATTCACACCAAATTTTATGGTATACGGCGCAGAGGCAGTCTGGCCCTGCGACATTATTCATGACTCACCTCGAGTGCCCATGTATGAGGAAAGAGAGGCCGATCTTGATCGGCAGGACAAATTGGACACATTGGAGGAAGAACGTGACATCGCGAAGGCTCGTTCCGCATTCTATCAGCAGCAGGCCCGAAGATATCAAAGCAGAGAAGCACGGGCCAAGACTTACAATGTTGGTGAACTAGTTCTACGCCTGCCGGACAAGAAAAAGGACAAGCTCAAGCCCAAATGGGAGGGCCCCTTCATCATCGACCAAGTACTGACCGGCGGAGCGTACCGTCTACGAAATGCGTCGGATAACCGACTCGAGCCGAACCCATGGAACGCAGCCCGCCTCCGACGATTCTATGCCTAGCGCCGGACTAAGAGTTCGTCCCCTTCCCCCGCCCAAACTTTTACACTTTGGCTGTCTTTTGTTTCTCTTTTTATACTTTCTATTTGAAAAGCCCTTACGGGCCTATTGCCGTATTCTTTGCATACGCATGATGTGCCATCCGCACTCATTATTCCTGGGGGCTTCTTTTACAGAAGCTCAATTATACGGGTTTCATACCCAGCACATGTGTCAAGCTTCCACATGTACCTTTTACTCGCCATTATATGCATCGATATGACTTAAGTTTTGGCCAAGCTGGGTTGCTCGGCTCTGTGCTTACCCCTCGTTCCCGATTGTTCGGCTAGGAGGTAACGGGAGCACCTCTGCGATTGTTACTGCCGGGTCAGCCGGATGTGTACCTCAGACTGGGTGAAGCCGAAAGCTAGCGTTCTTAAGGGAATATTCGGTCGGTGATTTAAAAGATGACTTTTTACCTATTTTATCTATCTGCCCCCAGATGTTTTACTGCTCTCTTTGCAGTCCGGACATGCACTTTAGGGCATGCCTCCCAGCAAAAGGAACCCTTAACGGAACTATTCTCCCTGGAAGATGTTTCTTACTAACCATGTAATATAACATAACTAGTTGGGCACTTGTCTGATAAAGCACTAATGACCCCTACGCCTGGTCTCCATGCATACCACGGTTGTGTCTCAACCACAGAGGTATTCGGACACACTCCGGACTCTAGGGTCCGGAGGTTGAAGCGAAAAGGTCAGCAAAGACAAACGATCTACAATCTGGCTAGAAGGCATTTCACATGACACTTCATAGGATAACATACATTGTCAAATTTACTGATTGTATTCCTCCTCAATCCCGTCTAACAGGCTGTCTAGTTTACAGTCCCGTTGGGAAAATTTAGCAGCCAACTCTACTTGGCTGTACACTAAACTCACAGGGATCTCCTTCCCATCGGGCCCCACCGGTCCAACTTCGGCCATGTGGTTGGGATCCGCCTTCTTGTACCGCGTCTTCACCATGGCCCAAGCCTCCTGGCACCTTGACGGCAAGCGAAATCTTCCACAAGCAGGCGTTGCCGCACTCCGGCAGCTTCTCCATAAGCTCCCGAGGCCCTCGGGTAGGGTGAGGGCTGGCCATAAAGCCCGAACGACGCTCATTGCCCGCCGAACTCGTTCGAGTAGTTGCAACAGTTCGAGAAGTTGATCACCCGTTGATATGGGCATCTCCTATGCAGGACGACCCGTGAGTATACCTACAAAACAAATCATGTCAAAATGCTTCCTCGCCGAACTCTTCTTTTCAAAAGAGTCCGCTCAAGCACTTACTATAAATGCCGCGATGAAGCCGCTGATTCTCCTTAACGGAGCCGGACAGCTCGGCCTAAACGCCTTTTAGCTCTTCTCCGAGCTTGGCGTTGGCATCCTGGAGCTTGTTCCTTTCCTGCTGAGCCCTATTTAGCATACCCTCGCCGGCCTTTAGCTGGCGCAGCAATGCTTGCCTGTCCGGATCTTGTCCGGCGGTACCTGCAATGTCATTATTAGACTTGCGCGCACGCCGCACAGCGCTTATGTTTATTAATAAAAATGTGTTACCAGGAGGGGTCTTTGCATCTCCTCCTGCGGCAGCAAGTGCGGCCTCTAGTTGGGCCTTGCAATCTTGTAGCTCCCGGGACAGCTGGGTGTTCTTCTCGATAAGTGCCTGCATTTTCAAATGATCCTTAAATCAGTTTGCATAAACTACTTTAAGTCTCGGGGGCTACTGGTATATAACCATTGAAATTCCCTTACCCGTGTGTCTTTCACATACTGCTCCGTGGCTCTGGTAAAACTATCTTGAGCGGCACGGAGATGCGCGTCCCCTGCGTTAAAGACATCCAATGCCTCAGGGGAAAAGCACGCTTCACGAAATACTATCCGGCGGCGCCTATGGTTCATGGCGCTCTCCACCTCAGACTTGGTGGCGGACAGTCTGTCGGTATCCTCCGTTGGAGAAGGATCCGGCTCGCATCTTGCGCTTGCCTCCCCCTCCAGGCCGGGCGCTGGAGCCTGGCCGGTGTTGGTCGGATCGGCAATTCCTGTGCTCGCAGTCCGGCGAGCGCTTTTTCTTCTACAAGGATCATGAGCTCTCAGGCGTCTCCTCGGAACGTTGCTCTGAAAATTCAAATACAAGCTATACCTTTGCGGCGACGTTTCCGTCCGCACTGTGCTCCTTTTCCGCCTGCTGGTTCGGACTGGCCTCTGTTGGTCAGCCGCCGCGGGCTCGGCTTCCTGCCGTGAAGGCGCTTCCTGCAAAATACCATCGTTCGCGAAGGTCAGAAATGGGCAGGGAAGAGATAACGGTGTCCGGACTTGATCGCGGTCACAGGAAGCGGACTTAGTCCGGGGTAGTCCGCCGTGATGGCGACCAGAGCATTGTCTAGGCTGAGCTGGTGATACACCCCGTCGATCAACTCCACCTCGATATCCGGGTCCTCTTCGGAGGCCGGACCCAGGGACCCGTCTGGATCCTCGAGTTGCGGAGCAGGACTCACCATGTCCTCCACAGTCCGGCGTAGATCCTGCGCCGAAGACATAATGTAAGAAGCTTAAACTTCGAAAGCATGGGTAGAGCCCTTCAAGGTGTTCACTTACCCATCCTCTAGGGTTGATCATGGAAAACCCATTCAAAGGGTTCGTTCGAAGGAAGTCCTCCTTCTCCCCCTTGTACAAACCGGACATGATCTTTACCAGATCCTCGGTTGAATCCGGCCCTTTGCGGCCGTGCCGGGTGGCATCGTCCTCCCCGTTGAAATCCCACATGGGGTGGCCTCTGTATTGTAGTGGCTGCACCCCTCGCTTGATGCATGTCGCCATGACTCCGATCATGGTCAAGCCGGAATGAGCCATTAATCTTATCCGGCCCATCAAATAATGGACGCTCTTGTCTTCCTCCAATCGGGGGCTCCGCGGGCGCCAGCTGAGGCATTTCTTCAAGGGAGCAGCACTAAACTCCGGGAGGCCGATCCGGACTGGGTTTGGCAGCGGAGCATGTCCTATATAAAACCACTCCGAGGGCCAGTCTTCGGACGCCTTCTTGGGAGTGCCGGATAGGTATCCGGTCCCGGCGATGCGCCATATTTCGGCGCCGCCCACTTGATATATGGACCCCTCTTGAGAACGGGGTACGAGGCAAAACAGCCTCTTCCACAATGCAAAATAGGGCTCGATGCCCAGGAATAGCTCACATAGAGCTACGTAGCCCGCGATATGCAGGACAGAGGCGGGCGTGAGGTGGTGGAGCTGGAGTCCGTAGAACTTCAGGAGCCCGCGGAGGAACGGATGTATTGGAAATCCGAGCCCCCTTATCAGATAGGGGACAAAGCATACTCGCTCCCCCTTATTGGGGCTTGGGGTGTCCTCCGCCTGCCTCCCACCTTGATAAGTAACCAGTCCGGCCCGGACTGGGACCATGAAGGCCGGAGGGAGAAATCCCTCCGTTTGGAGCTTCACTAGCTCGTTGTGCGAAATAGAGCACCTCCTCCAATTCCCCGGCGGTGGGCTGGGAGCGCGTGAAGAAGAGCCGCGTCGACAATCCATGATGGAATGGATTTCTAGGTCAAAGGTGCTTCGATGGAGTATTCGCGGGAGGAAGACGGTGCGGTTTGGATCTGGATTCTTGCCTCTTTTGTAGGCGGACGGCTCGCACAATTAGGGGGTGAAATGCAAAAGACACCCTGGCTTTTCGCATTCGTGCGACGCGTGGAAGAGGGCCATTATTTGGCGTAGAAGCCGAGGAACACAGTATTCGAGACAAAGCCGGACACTATTCGGCTG
The DNA here is from genome assembly GCA_021437245.1 of Aegilops speltoides. Taxonomy (NCBI): domain Eukaryota; kingdom Viridiplantae; phylum Streptophyta; class Magnoliopsida; order Poales; family Poaceae; genus Aegilops; species Aegilops speltoides. The sequence goes on along the minus strand of CM038145.1, from coordinate 316,220,798 downwards.
GTACATGGAATTTGAAAGGAGAACCGCCTTTGCAACGCCAAGACTATGAACGCTACTGGACTTATCGTCATTGAAGCCTGGTTCGGGGCTCTTGAGGAGTCTGGACTAGGGGTGTTGGACAGCCGGACTATCGTTATCCGCCGGACTCCAAGACTACGAAGATAGAAGATTGAAGACTCCGGCTCGTGTCCGGATGGTACTTTCCTTGGCGTGGAAGGCAAGCTTACCAATACGGATATGTATATCTCCTACCATTGTAACCGACTCTGTGTAACCCTAGCCTCCTCCGGTGTCTATATAAACCGGAGGGCTTTAGTCCGTAGGACAACATACATTACAACAATCATACCATAGGCTAGCTTCTAGGGTTTAGCCTCCTTGATCTCGTGGTAGATCTACTCTTGTACTACCCATATCATCAATATTAATCAAGCGGGGCGTGAGGGTTTTACCTCCATCGAGAGGGCCCAACTCGGGTAAAAACATTGTGTCCCTCGTCTCCTGTTACCATCCGCCTAGACGCACAGTTCGGGACCCCCTACCCGAGATCCGCCGGTTTTGACACCGACAGTTGGTTTTCCCACATTGTTACTGCGTGCAGTAACTTCGTGGGGTAAATCATGGGGCGGCGTGGGGCATCGTGCGTAGTTAATCCCACGTCCGCCCCCTCGGCTTATTAGCCCATAGGGCTACAAGTAGGCGGGGGAGAGCGGAGCGGCACCGCACGCACACCCTTCTCCCCCGCCTCATCTTGTCTTCTCTCCCTCCTACCTCCGCCGCCGAGCGAGAGTACTCCACACCACGGCGATGAGCTCTTCCTCCGCCGCGGCCCCCGCCGTGCGCTCCGGCGTCTGGGACGGCTCGGAGCTAGAGGAGGAACACATCGAGTTCCTCCGCCAGACACGCCGCCTCACCAGCGCGGACCTTGTGCGCGCCCGCCCCGCGCCGGAGGGGGAGACCCGGCCGGCGCCGGAGGAGGGCGAGCGGGTCATCTTCTGCTCGCACCTCATGCGCGGCCTGGGACTGCCGGCGAGCGGCTTCTTCCGCTCGTTCTTGGAGTTCCACAGCCTTCAACCGCACCACCTCACTCTGAATACGGTGGTGCTGCTCTCCGCCTTAGCCACTCTGTGCGAAGGTTTAATCGGCGTTCTCCCCACCCTCGAGCTGTGGGGAGAATTCTTCTCTTCGAAGCTCGGCACACAAGTCGCCGGCATTCCAGCTCAGTGCGGCACCTACATCGCGGTGTGGCGCTCGACAGCCGACAATCCTTTTCCTCCCATCTCGCTGATCAAGTCGGTGAGGATGTGGCAGCGCTCATATTTCTACGTGAAGAACCTCTCCTCCGACGGCGACTGGGTCAACCTGCCGCCTTACAACGCCGCCCCCTAACCGGAAGGCTCCCCAGTTGGTCTCACCGAGCCAAGTCGCTGACTCCCTCCGGAGCCGACGCCGTAGCGCGACTCCGAGTCTTGCTGCAGTCGGAGGGTCTCGTCGGAGCCGACTTGCTGGCCTCCTTCGTGGCGCGCCGAGTTCTCCCGCTTCAAGGCTGGCCTCACCTAATCTGTCAGATGAGCGGCCTCCGAGACCCAAGTCGGATGAGCACCAAGGAGATGCCCCGCAAGGAGGTGGCGAACTTGGTGAACCATATCACGCACTGCGAGTTCGAGGAGGACTGGCAGTTCGGCAAGGAGCCGTACTCGCGCGACAACCCCCCACCAGTGGTAAGTCGCGTCCCCCTATTGTTTTGTCTTCTTTGCGGCCGACTCCGGCTTCTGACTCTTGTCGGTTTCTTCTGGGCTAGAACCCCCTCATGGAGCCTGCAGCCGACGCCACGAGACGGCCCCGCGAGTATGTTCCCGATCGTGCGGACAGCAACGTCGACGACCCCGACTTGGGGGCGGCGGCGATGGAAGCCGACGCCGAAGGCGGGGGAGAAGGAACAGAAGGCGGCTTCAAGCCCTCGGCCACCTTTGCCGACTGGCCTGATGACGACGCCGATGGGGAAGTCGGCCCGCGCAGCCAGACGAGGACCCGCTCGTCTGGCGTCGGCTCCTCCGCCGGCCTGGCTGGCCATGGCGGCGCAAAGAGGCGTTGCGCCGGGCCGAGTGCACCCGGCGGCAAATTGAAGAAGCTCAAGAGAGCGGCCGCCGCGACCAAACGGGAGGAGGCGGCCGCGAAGGCCAACCGCTTCCGAAGGGAAGTGAGAAGGCCGCCGCTAGTCTCTGCGTAAGTCTTTGTGCTCTTTTATTTTCCTTCGCTGAATCTTGTCCGAGTCTTCTTTTATTCTCCCTCCGTTCTTCTTCAGGGCCCCTCTTTCCCTTGAGAGAGTCGCCGTCCCCTCCGTCATGGGGTCGGCAGAGACGTCCGCCAATACTCGGCGGGCCGATCCCGCCGCCGACCTCCGGGAGGCGACGGAGCGAATTGCGCGGGAGAAGCACGACGAGGAGGAGGCCGGCCGCCTGGAGAAGGCGCAGGCCAAGAAGGCGGCCGCCAACGCCCAAAAGAAGCTGGAGGATGCCGAAGCCGCCCCCACGGCGAGACGGCGTGCCGAGGAGGCCGCGCGTCGCCGATTGGCGATGCTCGGCCCCCCATTGTCGTCTGCGCCGCCGCCTCCGGAGTTCACGGGGCAGACCGGAGAGGCCGGCACCGAGAACCCCCTCGTGGAGAAGGAGAGCAGCGAGGATTCTATGTCGGACACTCTTGTGCCACCACCGCCGCCTCCGCCGCCGTCTGGAAGACCGCACGGCAAACAGCCGGTGGGTCAGTCAGAGCCGCCGATCGCGGACGAGGCCGAGGCGCAGCTGCTTCTTCAAGGCGTCTCGCCGGTGCGCCGCCGTCTTGAGAGGGCGATCTCGGCGCCGCGACCTCGGGAGACCGGCGCTGCCAGCTCGGCAGCCCTAGACGCCGAGGCCACAAGCGCCGCGCCCACCGGGTGGTTGCGCGGAGGCGGCACCGGGCCGCTGAACCAAGTGCCCCTGGACGTTCAGGCGAAGCTGCACGCTGAAGGCGATGCCCTTCAAGCCTGCACCAGGGCGCATCTGGCCGCGCGGACGTCCGTCCGAGTACGTTTCCCTCTTCTTCATCCTTGCTTTTCTCTGTGGGGGCGCGCCAGCGCACCCACTGGAGTGTAATCCCGAGTTCGGGCGGCTGCTTGGCGGCGGTTGAACCTCCTAGCAGTTCGAATACTAACTTTGTCTCCATTGACTTATTGCAGGAGTATCATAACCTCCGCGCCACTGTCTTCAACCGCAATGTTGAGGATTTGAACAAGCGGACCGCCGACTTAGCAGAAAGCCGGAGTAAGATCTTTTTCCTTTCTTCGCGGGGGCGCGCTGGCACACCCGCGGGCTGTAGTCCCCGAGATTCGGGCCGACTGCTGAGCAGTCGGGCCGGATCTTCTCGGCGATCTACTTTGCTGACGACTTATTTGTCTCTTCTTTCGTTCTTCAGGCGCCAACGCTGCTCTTCAGGAGTAGCTAGGCGAGGCCAATACCGCCCGGCGTGCCAAGGAGGAGGAGTGTGGCAGGCTTGCCACGGGCGACTTTCTTTGGCGGCAATAAGTGGTGGCGGCGAAGGAGCTGCTCAAGAAGGCGCAGGACGAGGCCGAGAAGAGGGAGACCGCTCTCCTGGCCAAGTTTGAGAGCGAGCTCTCCTCCTGGAGTGATAGGGAGGCGATGCTGACCTCTGGCTTCCACGAAATTGAGGATATCGTTGATGGTAAGTTTCTTTCGTTTCTTCGTCTTCCGACTATGCGTCAGGGCGACTTCTGATTTTCGACTTGCTTCTTTTTTGTCTTGGCAGATTTCTTCCCTGGTCACTCGCAGGCAGTCCCTCTGGCCATCGAGGCTGCTCGAGGCGCGAAGGGCAAACGGTGAGGAGATCGCCGCTAATGCCCCCCGAACCATCGATGAGCAGCTTCTGAGCATTGAAGCCCGTCTTCGTCCAGCTCACCGACTGTTGCGCCGGCTTCAGCGTGCCGGTGCCCAGGCGGTTTCCGCCCTGTGGCCAGACATGCCAGCTCTACGCATCGCCAGCCGGACCGCCAACTGGCTGGAAGTCGCCGCCGGCCGTCTTGAGGCTTGGAAGGGCTCCTCGGCCCGCGCCGGAGTGCGCCGGGCCTTGGAGTTCATCAAGGCGTGGTATCCAGGGCTGGACCGGGACCGTCTGGCCGCGTTCCGGTCAGAAGCCCAGGCCGAGCTGGAGGCCGTGGAGGGCACCCTTATCGAGCGTGCGGCGGCCATTGCCGAGTACACAGACACCGGTGTCTTCGTGCCCGAGCGGGCTGAAGGCAGCGAGGAAGTGTCGCCAGAATGGTTCGGGATGAACCCGGAGTATGGCGAGGACTCGGCGGAGGTGATCGACTCCAGCACCGAGAAGGAGGACAAGGCGGAGGACGGAGGCGAGGCGGAGGACGGAGGCGAGGCGGAGGCGCCAGAAGACGGAGCAGGCGGCCAGCCTCAGCTCGACCGCGCCTCCAGCACGAGCAGCAGCGTGGAAAGCGACTGCCGCCGGAGGCGACCAAACCGAGACCGCCCGGCCGGCGCGGCGCTGACACGCTGTCTCCTCCGACCCTCCGATACCAGATGCCTCCTCCTAGGCTGCCTTTTCCGTCTCTGTTTGTCTGTCTTTGTAATTTTTTGAAAACTTTGTTAGATTCGAACAGTTCCACCCGCGGGGTGTACCTTGAATTTCTATACGAAGATTCGGCCAAGGGCCTATGTAAATATTTATCCGATTTCCATCTCTCCTTGCTTACTGCTCTTTAGGCTTTTCCCTTTGCCGCCTTCCTTTAGTTGCTGCCTTGCCAGTTGGACAGCCGCTCTGCGGACTGTCGCTGGGTCAAGCTCTTGGCTACTTCGGGAAGGCAAGTACTTGGCCGTTTAGAGTTTTTTAGCAAGTCGACTAGAAAGCGGCAGGCCGACTACTCAAGAATCGGCTTTCTGCTTTTAGAAATGTCGGAGGCCGTCTTACGCTATGTTCATGCTTTAGGTCCTTAGCCATTTTCGTGTGGGCGCCCGCTCTTCCTCACTCCTGCCCGCCTCACAGTCGCTCTGCGAGCTGCGGCTTTGGCAGGAGGCGAGTTGGGCACCTCGCACTACTTGTCTGGCTGCAGGAAGCTCCTCATAGCGCAAGGCGGCGAGTCCCCGGGCCGACTAGTCTGGCCTGGTGCCAAGCGGCTTGTAATGAAAGTAATGTGCTCGAAGGCATAATTCTTATCATACAGATAACACAAAAGGGCAGTCCCCGAGCTCGTCTCGGGGGGCCCAAGGTCTTGGTACTTTAATACAAAGGGGGTAGTGCGATACATACTGCATCAACTGTAAAATCTTCGAAGAAGATTTGCATTCCACGGGCGCTCTGTTTCTTTGCCGGAGTCGTCCCTCTTGCGCGCTCGAGGCTTCTGGGCGTCGATTAGGTAGTAGGAGCCGTTGCCCAGCACTTTGCTGATGATGAAGGGGCCTTCCCAAGGTGCCGACAACTTGTGCTGGCCGGCTGTTCTCTGAATCAGCCGGAGCACAAGGTCGCCCTCTTGAAACGATCTTGGCTTGACCTTTCGGTTGTAGTATCGGCGCAGACTCTGCTGGTAGATGCCGGACCGGCTGAGTGCCAACAGCCGGCCCTCTTCCAGCAGGTCGACGCCGTCTTGGCGTGCTTCTTCAGCTTCCTCCTCGGTGTACATGGTGACTCGCGGAGAGTCGAACTCTATGTCCGTCGGGATGACGGCTTCGGCACCGTAGACGAGGAAGAAAGGCGTGAAGCCGGTCGACTTGTTTGGAGTCGTGCGCGGACTCCAGAGGACGGATGGTAGCTCCTCAACCCAACAGCTGGCCGAACGCTCGAGTGGTTCGACCAGCCGAGGCTTGATGCCGGACGGGATGAGGCCGTTTGCTCGCTCCACCAGGCCGTTTGACTGCGGATGGGCAACGGACGCTAAGTCCAGTCGGATGCCCTGCGTCGCGCAGAAACGGGCCAAGGCGCCTTTGGCAAAGTTTGTGCCATTGTCGGTGATGATGTTGTGCGGTATGCCATACCGCACCGTGATGTTGGCGATGAAAGTCACTGCAGTCGGACCGTTCAACTTCTTGATGGGCTTTGCTTCTATCCACCTGGTGAACTTGTCCACCACGACAAGCAGATGAGTTAGGCCGCCTCGGGCCGTCTTGAAAGGTCCCACCATGTCCAGGCCCCAGACTGCGAAGGGCCAGGCGATGGGGATTGTTTTCAGCGCGGAAGCCGGCTGAAGTGGCATGGAGCGGAACTTCTGGCACCCCTTGCATTTTTGGACTAACTCTTTAGCCTCTTCCGGGCGGTCGGCGGAAGAAACCGTGCGAAAGGCTTTGGCGTGAGTGCTCTTGAAGCTGCATGGTGGTCGACCATACGATGAATGTCTCTGAGAATTGCTTGGCCTTGTTCTGGCTCTACGCAGCGCTGGTAGACACCAGTGGCGCTGCGCCTGACCAGCTCTCTGTTGATTATGGTGTATGCTGCCGCTCTTCATTGCACCGCCGAGCGAGGATCTCGTCGGTCGGCAGCTCTCGCTCACTAGAAACTTGAGGATGGGCTGCGCCCATGAGGGTGTTATTATTTCTTCAACCGCCACCACAGCCGACTTGGACAAGGGTGGCTGGGCTGAGGCGGCGGGCTGGAGTCTGTGGGTCGCTTGTCAGTATCGCCGAGTCCTGGGCCGACCGGGCGATCCGGGCCGGTTTCTCAAGTCCCCGGCTGGCTTCGATGTGTGATTTTCTTGGGGCCGTCTCTGGGGCTCTTGAGTCGGATCCGACTTCTTGGGAGGAGCCGCACAAAGATGGAGTCTGATTCTCGTGAAGGCTTGATAGACGGCTTGAGGAGGCGCTGAAGAGCGACGCCGGAAGGTATTGCTTGGCGGGTGGAGCCGACTCGTGCCAAGGCGTCTGCTTGATCGTTGTCGTTTCTTGGCACGTGAAGGAACTCGCAGCCCTCTAAGTATCCGCTGAGTTGCTGCACCAGGAAGCGGTAGCTCGCCATGTTTGCGTCCTTGGCGTCCCAGTCGCCAGATGACTGCTGGACCACCAAGTCGGAGTCTCCATAGCACAGGATCCGGCAAATGCCGAGTTCTTTGGCAAGCCGGAGACCGTGAATGAGCGCCTTGTATTCGGCGACGTTGTTGGAGGCGGCGAAGTGGATCTGCAGCACATACTTGAGCTTGTCGCCCTTGGGGGAAGTGAGGACGATGCCGGCTCCCAAGCCAGTGCGCATCTTGGAACCGTCGAAATGCATCCGCCAATGGGTGGAGTCGGGCGCTGGCGGCACGTACTGGGTCTCGGCCCAGCCGACGAGGAAGTCGGCCAGTGCTTGCGACTTGATGGCGGTACGGGGCTGGTAGTAGATGGTGTAAGGAGCCAGATCTATGGCCCACTTGGCTACTCGGCCTGAGGCGTCTCGGCTTCCAATGATCTCGGCCAGTGGAGCTGTGCAAACCACGGTGATCGGATGTTCTTGAAAGTAAGGCTTCAGCTTCTTGGCAGCAAAATGCACACCGTAGCACATCTTCTGGTAATGGGGGTAGTTCTGCTTGGAGGTCGACAGTACATCGCTCAGGTAATATACCGGTCTCTGGACAGGGAGCGCCTTGCCTTCCTCTTTGCGTTCGACTACGATGACCGTGCTGACTACTCGGCTGGTGGCGGCAATGTACAAGAGCATGGCTGTTTGGGAGTCGGAGCCGCCAATACAGGGGGAGTAGTCAACATCTTCTTCAGCTAGAGAAATGCTTCATCCGCCTTGTGGTTCCACTCGAAAAAGGTGGTCTTCTTCATCAATTGATACAAAGGCAGAGCTTTCTCGCCCAGCCGACTGATGAATCGGCTGATGGACGCCAAGCAACCGGTGAACTTCTGCACATCTAACAGTCGGCTGGGTACCTCCATCCTTTCGATGGCCTTGATCTTCACAGGGTTACACTCTATGCCGCGTTCGGAGACCAGGAAGCCAAGGAGTTGGCCAGCTGGTACTCCGAAAATGCACTTCTCAGGGTTGAGCTTGATCTGGAATCGGCGTAGGTTCTCAAAGGTCTCCTTGAGGTCTTCTAGCAGCATCCCACGCTTCTCCGTCTTCACCACCACATCATCCACGTAGACGTGTGCATTCCTGCCGAGTTGCTTGAGGAGACACTTCTGCATGCAACACTGAAAGGTGGCGCCAGCATTCCTAGAGCCGAACGCCATCGTCGGGTAGCAGAAGGCTCCGAATGGCGTGATGAAGGCGGTCTTCAGTCTGTCTGCCGGATTCAGCTTGATCTGGTGATATCCTGAATATGCATCTAAGAAACTCAGCAGCTCGCATCCGGCTGTGGAGTCTATCACCTGATCGATTCTTGGCAGGGCAAACGGATCCTTTGGGCAGGCTTTGTTGAGGCTAGTGTAGTCAATACACATCCGCCACTGCTTGTTTTTCTTCAGTACCAAAACTGGGTTTGCCAGCCACTCTGGAAAAAACACCTTGTCGGTGTCAAAACCGGCGGATCTCGGGTAGGGGGTCCCGAACTGTGCGTCTAGGCGGATGGTTACAGGAGACGAGGGACACGATGTTTTTACCCAGGTTCGGGCCCTCTCGATGGAGGTAAAACCCTACGTCCTGCTTGATTAATATTGATGATATGGGTAGTACAAGACTGGATCTACCACGAGATCAAGGAGGCTAAACCCTAAAGATAGCCTATGGTATGATTGTTGTAATGTATGTTGTGTCCTACGGACTAAAGCCCTCTGGTTTATATAGACACCGGAGAGGGCTAGGGTTACACAGAGTCGGTTACAATGGTAGGAGATCTACATATCCGTATCGCCAAGCTTGCCTTCCACGCCAAGGAAAGTCCCATCCGGACACGGGACGGAGTCTTCAATCTTGTATCTTCGTAGTCTTGGAGTCCGGCGGACGATGACAGTCCGGCTGTCCGGACACCCCCTAGTCCAGGACTTCCTCAGTAGCCCCCGAACCAGGCTTCAATGACGATAAGTCCAGCGCGTTTATAGTCTTCGGCGTTGCAAGGCGGGTTCTCCCTTCAAATTCCATGTACTGCCGAGCAAGATCCGGCTTCATCTTAAATACTGTGTTCCTCAGCTTCTACGCCAAATAATGGCCTTTTTCCACACGTCGCACGAATGCGAAAAGCCAGGGTGTCTTTTACGTTTCACCCCCTAGTCGTGCGAGTCGTCCGCCTACAAAGGAGCCAAGAATCCAGATCCAAACCACACCATCTTCCTCCCGCGAATACTTCATTGGAGCGCCTTTGACCTAAAAATCCATTCCATCATGGACCGTCGACGCGGCTCCTCTTCTCGCGCTCCCAGCCCACCGCCAGGGGATTGGAGGAGGTGCTCTGTCCCGCACTGTGAGCTAGTGAAGCTCCAAGCGGGGATATCTCCTCCGCCTTCATGATCCCGGCCGAGCCGGCTGGTCACTATCAAGGTGGGAGGCAAGCGGAGGCTACCCCAAGCCCCAATAAGGGGGAGCGAGTATGCTTCGTCCCCTATCTGATAAGGGGACTCGGATTCCCAATACATCCGTTCCTCCGCGGGCTCCTGGAGTTCTACGGACTCCAGCTCCACCACCTTACACCCGCCTCTGTTTTGCATATCGCGGGCTATGTAGCTCTTTGCGAGCTGTTCCTGGGCATTGAGCCCCATTTTGCATTGTGGAAGAGGCTGTTCTGCCTCGTTCCCCGTTCTCACGAGGGGTCCATATATCAAGTGGGCGGCGCCAAAATATGGCTCATCGCCGGGACCGAATACCCATCCGGTACTCCCAAGAAGGCGTCCGAAGACTGGCCTTCAGAGTGGTTTTACATAGGAGACGCTCCACTGCCGGACCCAGTCCAGATTGGCCTCCCTGAGTTTAGTGCTGCTCCCTTGAAGAAACGCCTCAGCTGGCGCCCACGGAGCCCCCGCTTGGAGGAGGACAAGAGCATCCATTACTTGATGGGCCAGATAAGATTGCTGGCCCACTCTGGGTTGACCATGATTGGCGTCATGGTGATATGCATCATGCGGGGGGTATAGCCACTGCAATATAGAGGCCACCCTATGTGGGATTTCAACGGGGAAGATGATGCTACCCGTCATGGCCGCAATGGGCCGGACTCGACCGAGGACCTGGTGAAGATCCTGTCCAGTCTGTACAAGGGGGAGAAGGAGGATTTCCTTCGAACGAACCCTTTAAATGGGTTTTCCATGAACAACCCTAGAGGATGGGTAAGCGAACACTTTGAAGGGCTCAACCCATGCTTTCGAAGTTTAGGCTTCTTACATTATGTCTTGGCGCAGGATCTCGCGGACTTGTGGAGGACATGGTAAGTCCCGCCCGCAACCCGAGGATCCGGAAAGATCCTGGATCCGGCCTCCAAGAGGATCCGGACATCGAGGTGGAGCTGATTGACGGGTATTTCACCAGCTCGGCATGGACAATGCTTTGGTTGCCATTACGGCGGACTACCCTGATCGTGTCCGGCTTCCAGTGTGATCGTGACCGAGGCGGACACCATTAACTCTTCCTTGCCCATTTCTAACCTTCGCGAACGATGGTATTTTGCAGAAGCGCCTTCACGGCGGGAAGCCGAGCTCAGCGCGGTGACCTCTGAGGTCGATCCGGACCAGCGGCGGAAAAGGAGCGCGATCACGGACGGAAGCGTCGCCGCAAAGGTATAGCTCAGTATTCGAATGTTCGAGCAACGTTCTAGGAAGCGTCTGAGTGCTCATGATCTTTATAGGAGAAAAGCGCCGCGGATCTGCGGCGCGAAGTTGCCGATCCAACCCACACCGCCAGCTCCAGCCTGCCCGGCCGGAAGGGAGGCAAGCGCAAGACGCGGGCGGATCCTTCTCCAACGGAGGATACCGACAGATCGTCCGCCACCAAGTGCGAGGTGGAGCGCCATGAACCATAGGCGCCACGACAAGATTTCGTGAAGCGTGCTTCTCCCTTGAGGCATTAGGCGCCTTTAGCGCTGGGGGCGCGCATCTCCGTGCCGCTCAAGATGGTTTTACGAGCCCACGGGCGGTATGTGAAAGACATACGGGTAAAGGAATTTTAATGGTTATATATACCAAGGTAGCCCCGAGACTTAAAGTAGTTATGTTAACTGATTTAAGGATCATTTGAATGAGCTCTTCCGAGAAGAATGCCCAGCTGTCTCAGGAGCTGCAAGATTGCAAGGCCCAACTTGAGGCCACACTTGCTGCCGCATGAGGAGACGCAGACACCCCTCCTGGTAACACATTTTTATTAATAAATATAAGCGATGTGCGGCGTGCGCGCAAGTCTAATAATGACATTGCAGGTGCCGCCGAACAAGATCCGGACATGCAAGCATTGCTACGCCAGCTAAAGGCCGGCGAGAGTGTGCTGAATAGGGTGCAGCAAGAAAGGAACAAGCTCCAGGATGTCAACGCCAAGCTCGGAGAAGAGCTGAAAGGCGCTCGAGCCGAGCTGTCCGGCTCCGTTAAGGAGAATCAGCGGCTTCGTCGCGGCATTTATAGTAAGTGCTTGAGCGGACTCCTTTTTAAAAGAAGAGTTCGGCAAAGAAGCAAATTGACATAATATGTCTTGTAGGTATACTCACAGTGCCTCCTGAGGAGATGCCCATATCAGCGGGTGATCAACTTCGAGCTGTTGCAACTGCTCGAGCAATTCGCGCAGCAATGGCGGCGTCGTCCGGGCTTTATGGCCAGCCCTCTCCATACCCGAGGGCCTTGGGGAGCTTCGAGAAGCTTGAGGAGTGCGGCAGCGCTTCCGTTTGTGGAAGATTTCGCTTGCCGTCAAGGTGCCAAGGAGGCTTGGGCCATGGTGAAGGCGCGTTACAAGAAGGCGGATCCCAACCACATGGCGAAGTCGGACGGTGGGGCCCGATGGGAAGGAGATCCTGTGAGTTTAGTATACACCAAGTAGAGTTGCTGCTAAATTTTCCCAATGGGATTGTAAATTAGACAGCTTGTTAGGCGGGATTGAGGAGGAATACAATCGATAAATTTGACAATGTATGTTTTCCTTTAAAGTGACATGTGAAATGCCTTCTAGCGGATTGTAGATCGTTTGTCTTTGCCGACCTTTTAAGCTTCAACCTCGGGACCCTAGAGTCCGGAGTGTGTCCGAATACCTTTTGGTTAAGAAACAACTGTGGTATGCATGGAGACCAAAGTAGGGGTCATTAGTGCTTTATCGGACAAGTGCCCAACTAGTTATGTTATATTACATGGTTAGTAAGAAACATCTTCCAGGAGAATAGTTCCGTTAAGGGTTCCTTTCACGGAGGCATGCCCTAAAGTGCATGTTCGGACTGCAAAGAAAGAAAAAACATCTGGGGCGGATAAATAAATAGGTAAAAGTCATCTTTTAAATCACCGACCGAATATTCCCTTAAGAACGCTAGCTTTCGGCTTCACCGGTCGAGGTACACATCCGGTGACCCGCAAGAACAATCGCAGAGGTGCTCCTTTACCTCCTAGCCGAACAATCGGGAGCGTGGGGGTAAGCACAGAGCCGAGCAACCCAACTTGGCCAAAACTTAAGTCATATCGATGCATATAATGGTGAGTAAAAGGTACATGTGGAAGCTTGACACATGTGCTTGGGTATGAAACCCTTATAATTGAGCTTCGTAAAAAAGCCCCGGGAATAAAGAGTGCGGATGGCACATCGCGTGTATCTGAAAAATCGACAATAGGCCCGTAAGGGCTTTTGAATAAAAAGGTATGGAAAGAGAAACAAAAGACAGCCGAAGTGTAAAAGTTTGGACGGGGGAAGGGGACGAACTCTTAGTCCGGCGCTAGGCATAGAATCGTCGGAGGCGGGCTGCGTTCCAAGGGTTCGGCTCGAGTCGGTTATCCGACGTATTTCGTAGACGGTATGCTCCGCCGGTCATGACTTGATCGATAATGAAGGGGCCCTCCCATTTGGGCTTGAGCTTATCCTTTTTCTTGTCCGGCAAGCGTAGAACTAGTTCACCAACATTGTAAGTCTTGGCCCGTACTTCTCTGCTTTGATATCTTCGGGCCTGCTGCTAATAAAATGCGGAACGAGCCTTCGCGATGTCACGTTCTTCCTCCAATGTGTCCAAGTTGTCCTGCCGATCAAGCTCGGCCTCTCTTTCCTCGTACATGCGCACTCGAGGTGAGTCATGAATAATGTCGCAGGGCAAGACTGCCTCTGTGCCTTATACCATAAAAAATGGTGTGAATCCGGTAGTGCGGTTAGGCGTTGTCCGCAGCCCCCAGAGTACGGAGTCGAGCTCCTCGACCCAGTGTGTGTCGGATTTAGTGAGTGACCGCACTAGTCTGGGTTTAATGCCGCTCATTATTAGACCATTTGCTCGTTCCACTTGACCGTTGGTTTGAGGGTGATAGACTGAAGCGTAGTCGAGATTGATGCCCATATTTTTGCACCATGACTTAACCTCGTCAGCTGTGAAGTTCGTGCCGTTGTTGGTGATGATGTTGTGGGGGACTCCGTAGCGGCGTACTACCCCGGATATAAAGTCTATCACTGGTCCGGACTCTGCCGTTTTGACCGGTTTGGCCTCTATCCATTTGGTGAATTTATCCACCAGGACCAATAGGTATCTTTGCTTGTGGGTTCCCCCTTTTAGGGGTCCAACCATATCAAGCCCCTGACATGACGGCCGTAATGGATATTGTTTTGAGGCGGTGGGCGGCATGTGGCTCGATTAGCAAAGAGCCGACAACCAACGCATTTGGACTAAGTCACGGGCATCTGGCGGGCCGTCGGCCAATAAAATCTGTGCGGAATGCCTTTCCTACAAGGGCCGGGCTGCTGCGTGGTGTCCGCCTAGTCCGCATGAATTTCAGCCAGAGGTTTCGCCCTTCCTCTTCGGAGATACACCTTTGAAGGACTCCGGTTGTACTTTTCTTATAAAGTTCTCCCTTGTGGACCTTGTAGACTTTCGATCGCCGGACTATGCAGCGGGCCTCGTTTTGGTCTTCTGGAAGTTCCTGCCTAAGTAAGTAGGCTAGGAAAGGTTCTTTCCACGGGGCGATTACTGCCATTATGACGTGGGCTGAAGGTGTTATGTCATCGGCTGAATCACCGATTGGCGCGGTTTTATCCGGTTTGTCACTTCCGGGCTCCTCTTCCCATAGTACGGATGGCTTGAAGAGCCGTTCCAGGAAGATATTTGGAGGGACAGCATCACGTTTGGCACCGATGCGTGCCAGTACGTCGGCCGCTTGGTTATTATCTCGGGCTATGTGATGGAATTCGAGTCCTTCAAACCGAGTCGACATTTTTAGGACAGCGTTGCGATATGCTGCCATTTTTGGATCCTTGGCGTCGAAGTCTCTATTTATTTGGGATATTGCAAGGTTTGAATCCCCGCGCACCTCTAGGCGTTGAATGCCCATGGAGACTGCCATCCGGAGACCATGTAACAGGGCCTCGTATTCGGCTGCATTGTTGGAGTCCGTGTACATTATTTGAAGTACATACTGGACTATGTCTCCGGTTGGGGACGTCAATACGACGCCAGCCCCCAGTCCGGCCAACATTTTAGAGCCGTCGAAATGCATAGTCCAATTGGAGTATGCGCCGTACTCTTTAGGGAGTTCGGCTTCGGTCCATTCGGCGACAAAGTCGGCCAGAACTTGTGACTTTATGGCTCGCCGAGGTTTGTAAGTTATATCGAATGGTAAGAGCTCAATGGCCCATTTTGCAATCCTCCCGTTCGTCCACGGTTATTTATAATGTCATTGAGTGGTACTTGAGAGGCCACCGTTATCGAACAATCTTGAAAGTAGTGCCGAGCTTCCGGGGCGCCATGAACACCGCATATGCTATCTTCGATAGTGCGGGTAACGGACTTGCGGGGGTTAATACAAGGATATATAATACACCGGGTTTTGAAGAGGGAATCGTGCCCTTCGCTCTCGTTCGACGACGAGGACCGCGCTTACAACTTGATGTGTTGCTGCGATGTATAACAACATTGGTTCGCCCAGTTAGGCGCAGCCAGACCGGTTGTTGCCAATATGGCCTTTATATCTTGAGTCCGCGGTGGCAGCATCCGTCCACTCGAAGTGTTGGTGCGCCTAAGGAGGCGATAGAGGGCAACGCCTTTTCTCCCGTGCGGGAGATAAAGCGGCTTAAAGCTGCCACGCATCCTGTTAATTTTGTATTTGTTTGAGGTCTTTTGGAATGTCCAACTGTGGCAGAGATCGGATTTTAGCGGGTTTGCTTGATTCCTCTACGGACACGATGAAGCCCAGCAGCTTTCCGGCTGATGCGCCGAAAACACATTTTTCGGATTCAACTTGATGTCGTATGCTCGAGGTTGTCGAACATGAGCCTCAAATCATCTACTAAAGTTTCGGCGTGTTTTGTTTTGACGACTCGTCGTCTCGTATCTCTCGATTGTTTTGCCGATCTGGGTAGCGGACATGTTTGAATCATGCGCTGATATGTTGCGCCGGCGTTTTTAAGTCGAAGGGCATCGTGTTGAAGCGAAATGGTCCGTAAGGGTGATGAATGTCGTGGCGGCTTGGTGCCTTCCGCCATCTTGATTTGATGGTAGCCGAGTATCGTCGAGGAAGCACAATGAATCTTGCCTGCGGTAGCATCGATAATTTAGTCGATCGGGGAGAGGAAGGATCCTTTGGGCAGGCCTTATTGAGGTCTTTAAAATCGACACAAAGGCGCCAGGATTTGTCCTTCTTTGGTACCATTACCCGATTTGCTAGCCAATCCGGATGTTTGATATCTCGATGAATCCGGCTTCCAATAGTTTGGCTAGCTCTTCTCCCATTGCTGTCTTTTGGGTTCGGAAAATTGTCGAAGATCTGTTTGGTGGCTTGAATCCTTTTAGGATGTTTAGGCTGTGTTCGCCAATCTGCGTGGGATTCGGGCATATCCGAAGGATGCCGGTAAAATGTCCCAATTTTCCGAAGAAATTAAATGCGATCTGGCGTCTACTTGAGGTTCAATTGTTGCCCCAATGGAGGCCGTCTTTGTTGGGTCCGTTGGATGGACACGGAATTTAATTATTTCGCTCTGCTGGTTTGAAGGAGGTGGACTTGGATCTTTTATCGAGTATCACATCGTCCTGTTCACCGTAGAGCGCAGCGTGTGATGAGTTCTTCTGCCGCTAAGGCTTGGATAGTGCCTCGAGGGCTAGTGCGGCTGTCTTGTTTTCGGTAGCGAGTGCTATGTCCGGATCACTAACGAGAGTGATTATTCTGCTTGGGCCTGGCATTTTGAGCTTCATGTACCCGTAATGAGGTCTTGCTTGAAAAATTGTGAATGCCTCTCGTCCTAATATGGCGTGATATCCGCTGCTGAGCGGGCCACTTGGAACGTGACTTCTTCGGATCTGTAATTGTCCGTGAGCGAACACCACATCGAGTGTGATTTTTACGGTGCAGCGCGCTTCGGCTAGGGATTATTCCCTGAAGGTTGTCTTTGCTTCGCTCAATCGGTTCAATCGATTTCCATTTTTCGCGAGTTTCCTCGTAAATGAGGTTTAGTCCGCCGCCATCCATGAGGACTTTTGTCGATCGAAGTCGTCCACTATGGGACTAAGCACCGGTGTAGATGGCGCTCGGCTGTTCGAATTTAGGCTCATCAACGGGCGTTGAAGGTAATAGTTGTGTTGCTCCATGGATTTCTTTGTTGCTACTTGGTAGACTTGTGACTCAGCGGATTGTTCGCTTTGCATATTGTTTGATCGAAGGTCTCGAAGCTGTTGATACCGTCTTGGTATTGTTGGAGTGGTTTCCGGGGCTAGAAGCTCCTCGCCACTTTTGGCCACCGCCGTAATATCAACATGCTCTAAGGCTATGTGTTGGGGCGGCTCCTCATCTTGTAAAGCTTCGGGGTCCATTGAGCCATCCCTCCAGTACGGTTCCGTGCCCCTTATTGGGTTTTTGCTTTTTCTTTTTTGCATCTGGGGCCCGAGTGTGAGGCACCCTTTTATTGCGGACTGGGGTTGGGGCCGGATTATCCCAAAATTGGTTTTCGGTTTTCCGGAAACTCTCCATCGCACAGTACTTTCGTACTATGGACGCCAGATCGGCGAAACGTGTAATTTTGCGACGATCGATGGCGTTCAATATTCCCTTGTCCGTGCAATTATTGCAGAAAATTGAGATTGCGTTTTCCTCTCGGCAGTCCTTTATCCTGTCCATAACCGGGAGAATCGCCCGATAGTGATGTCTTGTTTCAGCGGGCTCTTGCCGTATTAGAGATAGATCGCATATGTCTGGGCGGGTGGGTGGACTAAAGTCCAGATCCCTGCCCATCTTGGGGCTCAAAGGCCGAGGAGTTTCTGAATTTGGAAGCTTGGGTTGCTGGACACGATCCAGCGAGTCCGGAGCGATGCATGGTTTTAAGTTCAATGCTCGATCGAAGTCCATCCCTCCGCGGAAATCCGGCATGGAGGGTTCGGGAATCCGGACATGAATAGTTTTCAATACAGGCGAAGAGTTGTCGTATTGTTCCTCTACCACTGCGACGTGGTGGGTGGCACAGGGAGAGTTAATCTCTCGGATCGGTTTAAGCCCAATCTGGTTGTAGTCGTAGCGACTCCCGAGCGGCGATCACGATCAAGAGCTCGTCAACAGACGAGAGCTCTATTGGATCAATTGTTCGGCAGCTTCGGTACGCGAAGATTGCCGGCGACTTGAGAAGTCATTGTCGAAGCGGCGGCGGACAAAGCGGTCATAAGAAAACCACCTAGCCGGATAGTTTGGCGGCGGCCAAGGCCTCTTCGGCGAAAACACCGTCTTTGAAGGCGGGTGGAGGCATCCGCCCTATCGGTGGCGACGAGAGGAACTCTCAATGAAAGCACCAATGTCGATGTCAAAACCGGCGGATCTCGGGTAGGGGTCCCGAATGTGCATCTAGGCGGATGGTTCTGAGGAGACGAGGGACACGATGTTTTACCTGTGTTCGGGCCCTCTCGATGGAGGTAAAACCCTCGTCTGCTTGATTAATATTGATGATATGGGTAGTACAAGAGTGGATCTACCACGAGATCAAGGAGGCTAAACCCTAAAGCTAGCCTATGGTATGATTGTTGTAATGTATGTTGTGTCCTACGGACTAAAGCCCTCCGGTTTATATAGACACCGGAGAGGGCTAGGGTTACACAGAGTCGGTTACAATGGTAGGAGATCTACATATCCGTATCGCCAAGCTTGCCTTCCACGCCAAGGAAAGTCCCATCCGGACACGGGACGGAGTCTTCAATCTTGTATCTTCGTAGTCTTGGAGTCCGGCGGACGATGATAGTCCGGCTGTCCGGACACCCCCTAGTCCAGGACTCCCTCACACCTCCATGATGCAGCCGGCCGCAAGGAGCCGGGCTATCTCTTCTCCAACAACTCTTCTCTTCCATTCTGACAGGCGGCGCAAGGGCTGCCTGACGGGTTCACATCTGGCTTGACATGTAGCTTGTTCTCAGCGAATTCCATCGGTACACCTGGCATGTCTTTGGGGGACCATGCAAAGATGTCTCGATTCTCACGGAGGAAATCGACGAGCTCGCCTTCCTATTTGTTGTCAAGGTTCGTACCTATGACAGCGTGCCTCTCCAGGTGTTCTGGGTCCAAGGGTATCTTCTTGGTCTCTTTGGCCGGCTTAAATGAGCCCTTAGCTTCCGACTCCATGGGGTCGGGCGACATCTCTGGCTGCTTTCCGGCCATCGCCACGACTCGGTCAAGGAGCCGCTTCTCAGCTGTGATCACCAGGGACTCGACCAGTCGGCTGCTCTCGGCCGCGCAGGCGGACGACTTCCGATAGTCGCTGGCTACGGTTAGAATTCCCTTGGAACTCGGCATCTTCATCTTGAGGTATGCGTAGTGAGGAACCGCCATGAACTTGGCCAAGGCAGGTCGGCCAAGCAGTGCGTGGTAAGGGCTTTCCATGTCCACTACTTCAAACCAGACCGGCTCTCGGCGGAAATGATCTTTGTCTCCGAAGAGGACGTCTATCAGGATCTTGCCGATTGGTGAGCAGGAAAGGCCGGGGACGATTCCGTGGAACACAATCCGATCGCTTCTGCAACTTGTCTTCGCTGATTCCCACTTCTCCATTGTATCCTTATGCAGACGTTGATGCTGCTGCCTCCGTCTATCAGTACTCGCGAGAAGCGAGCTGCCCGCCTATCTGTGGCCAAGGTGGCTCCTAGGACCAGGGCGTAGGATCCCGGGCTCGGCATCACCTCTGGGTGATCAGCTCTGCTCCAATTGATAGGCCTTTTGGACCAATGCATGAACTCTGGAGTACTTGACGCGACCGCATTCACTTCTTGCTGTTGTTGGCGCCTGCTGCGCCGGTCATCTGCTACACTGGTGAACACCACATAGGCTCCGTGCTCATCCGGGAACTCGTCTTCTTATGCTGCCGATTGGTGGGCAGCCGCTGCCGGGCGGCGGCGAAGCGGCGCCCAAAGAAGGCGGCGGAGGAAGGAGGCCGTCTCCCTTGGCAATTCTAGTGAGCCAGTGGCACTTTCGGGTGGTGTGATTTGACGGCTTTGTGCCACTGTGGAACTTGCAGGGACCATCCAAAGTCTGCTCATAGGAAAAGGCCGGCAACCAATTGGATTTGCCGCCTTTCTGCCGTTTGGCCGGAGGCTGCCCCTCCGGTTGTTGATCTTCAACTGTCGCGACCTGCCGACTGTTGGAAGTCGGCTGCTGGGCCTTGCGTTTGTTGTCGTTTTGCTGTTGGCGCCGACTAGTGTCTCCGGCTGGAGTTCTGGGAGCTTGAGGAGCCACCTTGCCAGCCGCATTGACTTGAATCTCTGTCTTCATGGATGAGTCGGCTGTGGCGTACTTGTCGGCTATGACTAGCAGCTCGTCGAGGTTTACGGCTCGTCACGCGAGGAGCACATGGCGAGGAGGTGCCTTCTCGGCACCGGAAGTGAAATACTCGATAGCTTGCACCTCGTGCACGCCCTCGCGGAGTTCGGCTTCGCCCCAGCGTGAGGTAGTCGCGTGTTGACTCCTCGAGGCCTTGCGCGCACAAGGAAAGCTGGCGCGGCTTGGGAGGTCGCTTATGCGTGCTCGTGAAGTTGCGGATGAAGGCTTCGGTGAAGTCGACCCAGCTGTTGATGCTTTGCGGGGCTTGATCGTTCAACCATGTCGGGCCGTGCCACAGAGCATGAGTGGAATGTACTTCACGGCAACCCGCTTGTTGCCGTTCGCTATGCTGACGGCTGTGGAGTAATATATCAGCCAGTCCTCCGGCTTCACAGAGTCGGTGTACTTGGGTGTGTCTCGGGGGAGCGTGAACCGTTTGGGGAAGGGCTCATCTCGGATGCGGGGCCCGAAGCAAGGCGGACCCAGCCCGTCTTCTTCTTCCAGCGCCAGGGATCGGTGGAGTCGGTCGATCCGATGGCGGGCGTCGTTTTCTCCGACTCCTTCTCGACGGCTGAGGTGGCCGCCGAGAGTCGGATGCTCAATAGGCGGCGGGGAAACTCGCCGCTCTCTTCTGGGTGGGGGAGGCAGGTAGTCGTCCCGCCGCTCCACTGCTCTCGGCCGTCCGTCTTGGTCGCGCTCAATGGTGAGGCGAGTCCGACTATGACTGGCAGCCGGCTCCTTTTCTTTCCTTCCACGGACTCTGCCAGTCAGCGTCCGAGAAGTCGCGCCTTGATCTCGGCGGGGGGGCAAGTCGTCATTCGGTTGCTGCAGCGAGCGGGTCCTGAGCTTCTTTGCCGGAGCGCTCGTCGTGACTGATGACGAGCACCTCCGTGACGGCGCTTCCGCCACTCTCCTCATGAGGAAGTGGCTCGTCGTAGACCACCACGTTGGTGGGGAAAGTGTCAAGCGACACGGCGTCGGAGTCGATCAGCATCGGGTCGGTGGAGCCTACGGACTCCAAGTCCACGGCAGGCTCGCCGGCGACGTGGAGTTGGTCGAGGAGGCCCGCGAGGAGACTCTCGGGGCCACCCGTGCCTACGTCGGATGCAGGCTCGTCCGAGAGGCGCACCTCGCCGACAAGTTTGGCGAGGCTGCTCGTCGCACAGGCAGCCTCGGCGCGGCGCAGCGCGTCGACGCAGACTCCATCTGGCGAGCCTGGCTGGCAGCGCTCGCCAGGGAGGAAGAGTGTTCCCGTCCAGAACAGATCTCCGGACGACGGTGCACCAAGCCCCACGGTGGGCGCCAAATGTCAGGGGTTGGGTGCGACATATGCCAAAGGATGGCTTATCATGGTGGGGGTGAGTAGAATATCGCTGGTGCCTGGAAACGCGATGAGGCGAAGACATGCACGCCGGCAAACCTTACCCAGCTTCAGGGCTCTCCGAGGAGATAACACCCCTACTGCTGCTCTGCGGGGTCTCCGCATGATCACTAAGGCGAAGTGACTACAATGGTGCTCCTCGAGCTGTATCGGGAAGCAGGAGAGGGCAAGGTTAGCTCTCTCCTCCCTATGTTATCTGGTCTATCTCTATCAAGGTCCGAACCCTTTGCATGGGTGCCCTGGGGGGTTTATATAGGCCTACCCTCCGGGGGTACAATGGTAATCCGGCTGGGCGAGGGTCCCAGCCGTCTGTCTCTTTGACCGCCATCATTCCGCGCGGCTCGGGGCCGCCGATGGCGGGTCCCATGAACGAGCTCGATCTCAGAAGCGGCACTCGATGGCGCAGCTTGGTCATTGGGTCGCATTAACAGATGTCGCCGTCTGTCGGCGGTCATTGTCGCCATTCCCCATCCTATCTGTTAATGGCTCGTGGAGCCACAGGGGAGAGTCGGCCGACTCGGGAGGCCGACTCCCACAGGTCCGTCTTCGGGGCGCTCCGGCCGCCTTTGGTCCACCCATCGACAAGCGGCCCCTTGATCTTGGTCATACCGCCGGCATTATGGGCCTGATGTCATGCGCCTTGTGGCTGGTCGAGGCGAGCATGGCAGCGATCAGCGCCTGCGGAGATCTTCCAACGATCGGCTCACTGTAGCCATGCCGGTCCTTCGTAAGTGGGGGAGGGAACGGCCACGCCGTGGCCGTACCCCGCATCGTACTTCGAGATGAGGGAGGAGTCATGGGCCGACTCCCATAGTCGGCCTCTTTGGAGGTCGCCAGCTGGGAATCGGCCTATCCGGAGTCGCCATCTGGGACTCAGCTTGTCTTGGAGTCGGCTCCCGGGACTCGGCCTGAGGGGCGCGGCCTGCCCCGATGTCTTGAAAGATCCCGGGACTCGGGTTAGCCTACCCGTGGCCCATTACTCCGACAACTGGAGATTGTTGAAGCACGTTGATGTCGATGTGAGAACCCGACATTTCAAAGAAAGCATGCCAAATCCACAAGTCACATGATGCCACTTCTTCTAGTATGATGGTGGCCTCTTTGATGTGATCTTGATGCATTCCCCACAAACCTCTGGGGCAGTTCTTCCATTGCCAATGCATACAATCAATTGATCTGAGAATTCCTGAAAACCCTCTTGTCTCTCCAATAGTCAACAACTTTTCAGTGTCCTGCACATTTAGTTCTCTTAGATACTCTGCTCCAAACACCTGCACCATGCACAGGCAAACTTGATAGTAGTCTTCAGGCATGTGCTCTCCCCCATCCTGACCATCTCACCAATGGCATCTGCGGCAGTACCACGTGCAAGTATCCTCATAGCAGATGTGCACTTTTCTTAGCACAGAAAGATAGTTGGCCACAACAATCCCTTATGAGCTTGAAGTAGTCATCGCGTGCCTCCACTCCCTCCACAGTGCGCAAAAACAATGGCTTCCGCATGCGAAAACGGCGACGAAACCATGGATCATTCGGGAATGTTGGGTTCAGAACAATAGTTCTTCTGCAGTATCCGTGCTCCCGACACCCTATCCCTATTGATCTCTCTTCTCCCTTTGATCGAGCCAGTCAAGTTGAGAATATGCTCCACTTATGGGTCCATTTTCTCTTGCATGTTCATGAGCCATGTCCACTTCTTCGTCCAAATCCGAAGAATCGAAAACTCATATTAAATAATTTGATCAACCTCTGTCGGTCCATACTCCTCGTATTCCGAAGCATAAGCATTCATCATTCCGTAAAAATCACAAAAGAACCAGGTCGGACAGTGTTTCGAACACATAGAGTGCAAAAGGGGAGCGTGAGAGTTGTCGGATGTACCATAGTGGCGTCTGAGCCGGCATCGACATCCCCGGCGACGAGGCCGGGACAGAGAGTGTTGTACTGGTGCTGGCGGCGCAGAGGCTCGGCACGGCTGCGGAGCGCGCGAGGCGCCAGAGCAGCGAGACATATGTCGCGAAGGAGGAAGAAGAGAGGAGAGAGCAAATGGATCTGGTAAGGCAAGAGATGGATTTGATGCAAGTTGAGGTGGGGTAGGGCTGTCGGGTCCGACGTGGCGGACGTGCCTAGGTGCGCCCGGACGCCTTCATATCCGCCCCATATTTGGAGTTGCCGGTCAGTCCGGACGTTTGAGGCCCGTTTAGGCATCTGTCCGGGTCGTATTTTTATGACCGGTCAATGAGAGGACCGTCTGTCCCGGCGTTTGAGACTGTTCTGCCACTGCCCTCCGCTAATTAGGCCGAACATCCCTCGTCCATATCCCCGTGGGGCGTAGGCCCCGGAGCCGCCCAAACTGCAGGTCCAAACCGGGGCACCTTTTTTCACTATAGTCAGCATCTTTTCTCATTGCAACGTCAACGTGGAATCCATTAGCATCTTTTTCCCCTGTGAGTTGACGTTGCGCCACACCCCACACGGCGCCGCATCCACAAGTCAACCCCGATGCACCAGAGGAAAAATCCAGGCAGCTCGTCAACACACATGATTGAAACGCGACGGAAGGCTACAGATGACTTGACCTGCAAACATGTGCTCGCTAGCTAGTTCGTCCTCATTGGGTCGTGAGAAAAGAAAAAAAACGCGGTGCCCTGGAAATGCATGTCGTGTGAAGGGAATGGGCCGGCCGGGCGGGCTGCTTTGGGACGTGGCACAAAGTGCCTCGTGATGCTACTCATGCCAGGGGTAGGTATCTGGGTGGCTATCCTCTATAACACTAAGCTTTCTAATTTTAAAGGGCTCACAATCAATTGAGATCTTCAATTGAAACTGGGTCACCCAATTTTAACCGGGTCAGTAATTTCTTAAAGCTCTCTCATTAAGTGTTTTTGTACTATACACTATACTTTTTAATTTTAGCGATTCACAAGTAATTGAGGTCTTCAGTTTAACTTGAGTCACTCAATTTTGACTGGGTCAACAATTAGCTCTCCCATTTAATTATTTTAAGTCACTATTGTTCCCCGATTTTGAAGCTTTTCAATTCGATTGAGGTATTTAATTGTAGAGCAAATCCTTTTTCAAATCAATCAACAACAACCGACTGCTAAAAACATATCAATCCTGCTAACTCTCCCACCACCTAGAAAAAAAATAAACGTCACCATGTGACACTGTAGCACCACTATAGTACATGCAACTACCGACGCAGAAATTAGCCCACATAAATATGAGTTTCTTAGCGGATAACACAGAATCACGTCGAGAAAGGCCCACCAAATCATCAAACTATAATAATTAAATAAATAAAACAAACTCTATTCTGTTTTGGAAATTCAAATTCCTTTAACTTTGACCAAGTTCAGAGCCAAAAAATGTCAACATCCACAATATTAAGCAAAAAATGGAAATTCATTTCATGACGAATCTAATTATACTGATTTGGTATTATGGATTTTGATATATTTCTCTACAAATTTGATCATACTTGAAAAGGTTTGACTTAAAAATGTAATACATCTTATACTTGAAACAGAACGAGTAATGGTTTCAAGAAACCCAACAACACCGACGACGCAGCAAAGCACGTCCAAGCCTTCTAGTTTTCCTTGGGTCCCCAGCTAGCGCCTTGTCTATCCATGGACAATCGTGAGAATTGAGAAGTGCAGTGAGATCCGAGCTTTGTTTCCATTGCAGCAGGGTGTGGGTGAACGCAAGCCATCCCTTGAGAGAGAGAGAGAGAGAGCGACGGGCATGACAAGGATCGAAGCCCGAAGATGATCTGACCAACAACACATTTCACTAGAATTCCATACGGATTCAAGGGGAAGAAATCCGGCCCACTCGCACCAACGTTGCTGCAGTGCACACGGTTAACATAGGTTAATCCTATCGAGAACTCCTCTTCGGTGTCCTCTGTGCCACTAAAGGGAACCTTGGCACATGCACGCCCCTTCGTGGCCAGGCCAAGAAGGACGAGATCGCTCGCTGCGGGCGCGTCGGTCAGTTTCCTGCTTCACTAGTCGCGTTGACCGGTCCACAATCGAACAGTTATCCATTGACATTTTGTTAAAGAAACATATATTTTTGAAAAAAATCAGGAATTCAAAAAACCATCTATTATTAGAAAAAAATCGTAATTATTTAAAGAAAATTTTTTGACTATAAAAAATCATAAAAATTTAAAACTGTTCATTGATATTTTCTAAAAAATCATCAAAATTGTGAAGGTTCATCTATTTTGAGAAAAGATCATAAATTTTGAAAAAAGGTCATGATTTTTATGGAACTTTAAAAATTTCAATAAATTTGAACAATTATTTTTAAAGTTCACCAAATTTATAAAATTTTACTAAAATGCAAAAAAATTACAATTTTTAAAAAGGGTAATTTTATTTAAAAAATTCAACGATTAGGGGAAAAACATCGAATTTGACAAAAGTTTTTACATTTTGAAACAAATATAAAAGTAAGAATAAAAGAAAGAAAAAACCAAATAAAACTGTTCTTGAAACAAAATCGAAAAGAAACCCGACAGGAAGCTTCCCAAAACTGGGGACATTGTGCGTCGCGTACCAAATAGCCAATAACCGGCACATAAGGCGCCGAATAGGGTTTGACCATGCTAATTGCCACCTGCGAGCGGCAAATAGTAATGGATTACTGAAGTGAGCCGCCAGTTCAGCCAGCCTTTTTCTCCTGTTTTTTGGCTGTTACCTTTTTCGTGTTTTTGTTCTGTGTGTGGACTTTTGTTTCGGTTTTCCTTTTATTTTATTTATCATTTTTCAGATTTTATTTTCTTCTTGTTTTTTGGTTTTTTCCTTGTGCACATTTTCATTTTTAAAATTATTTTGCAATATACGTTCAAATTTTTTTCTATATACATGGTGATCATTCCTTTTTTTAGAAAATCGTTTGTGTTCTCAAAAAATGTTCAAAAATCACAAAAACTGTTCACCGTTCATTATAAAAATGTTTATTGTATATTATAAGTATTCAATACATAATTTTTCTAATGTGCATCGTGTATTTAAAAAATGTCGATCATATATTGTACAAATGTTTCAATACCTATTTTAAAAATGTTTACCAAACAATGGAAAAGATGCTCATCTTCTATTTGATAAGTATGTTAGACAATTGTTTACCTATACCAAAAAGATGGTCGAAAATTGAAATTTGTTTGTTAGGAAAATTCAAAATTGTAAAAGATACATAGTTTGTTTGAAATGCTCTCATTGTTAAAAAAACATAATCTCATTTCAATATATAATCGAATAAAATAGCTAGAAAAACAATGGCTGCAGTATATCGACTAGCCATAGTGACATCTCACTGTTGGCAGTGGCGGAGATTGAATGCAATGCCAGGTGGGCCAGAAGCAAAGTATACATGTTAATAGGGATTAATGAGAATACTTTGTTCTAATTATGCACCCCTAAAAAAAATTCTTCAGGAATTTGTGTTGGGCGGCGGGGGGGGGGGAGGCATAGCCCCTCAACTATACACATAGCTCCGCCATTGCCTGTTGGGTCGGCCCTCTTGGTGTTGCCCTGTACGAAAGCTCATCTATTGGATGCCAACAGGTGTCCAGAAGGAGCACTGTATAAACATAGAGAGCTCATAGTCGGCGAATCCTATTTGCCGCTCGTGTGCAGCAGACGGAAGCGGCTCCGCTGAAAGCTAAGCTAGCGAGCAACGCGCACAGGCCGGCCCACTTCAAGAAAGCTGCCAGTTTTTGGAACCTTCTAGAAGGTTTCATTTTACTTTTTGGTTTTTCTTCTTTTTTTTTTCTTTTTCCATTTCCTTTTCCTATTTCTTTTTGTGTTTTTTCAAAATTTCAAAATCTTTCGAAACTGTTCACAAATAAAATTTGTTTAAATTTTGGAAAAATGTTTAAAATTCAAAAACAATTATTTTATTATTTCATTTTTTTACGTTTTCAAATTTTGCACACCTTTCAAAAAAAGTTCACCACAGTGAAGAAAATGTGCAACGTGCATGGAAAAAATGTGCACTGTTTACAAAAAATATTCATCGTGTATAGAAAAATTGTTCAGATTGCATTTCATAAAAAGTTCACCGCAGTGAAAAATTTGCAACGTGTATTGATTTTTTTTTCACTATGTACAGAAAAATGTTCATCGTGTATGGAAAAATTGTCCAGATTGCATATAAAAAGAATTCACCGTATTTTTTCAAAAATGTTCAGTGTATATTTGAAAATGTTCATCGTATAATAACAAAATGTTCAGTATGTATTTTACATTCATTTTTTAAAACATTTGTTCACTGTTCATAAAGATTCTTTGGAATTCGGAATTAGTTTCATTATTAAACAATATTCACATTTTTCAGAAAATATGTTCAAACCTTTTTCCAGCAAATGTTTCGCAAATTGAAAAAAAAAAGTATCTATCATGTACTTTAGTGTTAGCGGTCCGTTTGGTCACAAGTAGTTTCGCGGGCGACTAGCTATAGACGTTTCAATTTCCTGGTGAGGACGGGAGTTCGAGTCCGAGAGCTCCTATTGGACGCTCTTTGCGTCAAATTGGTGGCAGACCCACAGGGGCAGCTCGACTGGGCCGGCCCATGAAGCTTCACCGCGGGACGAAAAAATGGCAAAAAGAAAAGTCGGGCGCAACGAGGATTCGAACTTGCGACCAAGTGCTAGAGACCGCGCACACGTCACCAACAGACTAGAATAGCACTGTTGGTTAAAGTGCAGCGCATGTGTTAAAGAACTAAACCTGACTTGTTCACTGTAGCGAACAGGAACCAATTACTGTAGTGAACCCAAAATTACTTGTTGTATTGAATTTGTTTTAAAGTATAGTTTATTTGAATGTGTCTCTTTAAAAGAAGTGCGCACAATTTTTTGAATTCATGAAAAAATAGAGACAAGAACATTTTTCGAATATGTGAACAAAAAAAATTAAAAAGTCAGAAATTGTTTTGGTGATAACGTGAACAATTTTTTGAATTTGTGAACAAATTATGAAATTCCGAACAAATTTGAAACCATGTGAACAAATTATGAAGTTCCAAAGAAATTTTTAACCACGAACATTTTTGAATTATGAACAAATTATGAAATTCCAAACAAATTTGAAACCGTGAACTTTTTTGAATTTGTGAACAAAAATTTAAAAAATGGAACATTTCGTGATATTCCAAACAAAAATTCAAACAGCCAACATTTTTTGAATTTGTGAACAAAAAGTTTAAAAATGGAAAATTTCGTGAAAGTAAGAACAAAAGTTTATAACCTCAAATATTTTTTAAAATTCTTGAATATTTTTAAAATGTCTATCCAAATTTTGAAACGTGAACATTTTTCGAAAATGTGAATATTTTTTGAAAATGCGAATAATTTTTTGAAAAACACGAACAATTGTCGAAAATTGGGAACAAAGGTGAAATTTCAAAACTATATTGAAAATTTGAACAAATTTGAAAACACAAACATGTTTTGAAAATCACGAGCAAATTTTAAAAAAGGTAACAAATGTGAAATGTAAAACTTTTTGAAAATCTGAACAAATTTGAAAACACAAACATTTTCTGAAAATCACGAACAAAATTTGTACATTTTTTGAAAAGAACGGAATGTTAGTTGAAACCTGAACAAAAAAATCAAACATTTTTTACAAAAAGCCGAATAAAGTATTGAATATATTGAACTTTTTTTAAGTTGCGATATTTCTAAAACAAAAATAAAAGAAAGAAAGAAACAGGAAAATAAAAGACGAAAAAAGTGAAAGAAAGAGACATATAATAGCAGACGTCTTTGCGAAAATGCTGATGTGAGCCCGAGCTCACAGGATCCCGGAATCAGGACCATTTATATTTCTCGTGATCTGTGCTGGAGTCTATATAGCCTCAGGTATGTGCTCCTGCTGTTATTTACGGAAATAGTACATGGCCCACTGATCAGTTAACTCCGTCAGTTACCAACGCGGCGGATCAGACGGAGGACGACGGATTGGACCGTTCCGTCCTCGATTATGTGCCAACTGAGCCGTTCACTCATTTATTGTATCTTGCTTGTTCATTTTAGGTCCATCCCTCACACTGCAAGTACCACAACAGAGACCATACTGCTTGTACGATAACAAAAAGTTTACAACTGCAGGAAGTTTACAACTGCAGGAAGCAGGGCCCATTTGAAGCTACAGGTGAACTAAATAGAACAGTACGATGTCTTGATTGGTCCAACTCATCAGCAAGGAAATGGCGTCATTACCATAGCTGCATTGACACGCGATGGCCTACAATACGGATTCTTAGTTAATTCTAGCACGCTTGGCGCAGCGGCGGTTGCTCTCTTGCACATCGTCCTCGTCTCCTAAACACCTATCGTCTGATTCTACGTAATCTTCATCGGACTCATTAGCACCAGGGTCGTGGTCGCCGTACCCTCCTCTGCATCACCGTAAGGCGTAAGCTTGCTCCTCATGTGCACCATGCAGTTCTTGTAATCCATGTGCTTCGCCATCGTGACCCTCGCGACACGCAAATAATGCGATCGTTCTTCACTCTCGTTCATGCAAAACTAATAGTACTAACCATCGGTTTGCTAAAACACTGCAGAGACAAAAAGGAAACCACTGAGCTCCCACTTCTCGCAAGGACACGATCATCTCCTGGTTAGCGGCGCCTCGAATCTGCGTTTCCACGAAAAAGAACAATAATGTGTTGCGTCACTACGCCGAGGAAGACGGCCGTATGTCCTCGAAGAGAGCCAGAGTACTGAATTCGACCATCCTGTGCCTTGGAGCATTTTGGTGGTCACACTTTCTTTGGCGACAATAAGGTTGCTAGGACATTTCCGATTCGTTTATGGAGTTGCGGTCACCATCGCGGATGGTAATCGTGTACCTTCCATACACGCACACGCGTTAATGGAACCTTTATATTGTGCGCTAACCTATCTTCCAAACCCAACCCATCTCGCACTTCGTGAATGGCTTCATTTTCGATGCACATTGCTGAACATTGAAATCAAATGTTGATCTGCTGCCACGCTAGCGAGTCTCCCATTCGGACAAGCTCCATGGCTTGCATATACATATTGAAATGCCGGAAACTGAATGTGTTTTCTTGAGCATTGTCCCTCCGGTATTCTGAGGTGTCTTTGGAAGAATATCTCTTGCATCTCGTGCCACCTCTTCACAATGTGCTTTTTGGGGATTTTCGTGACACGTATGAAGTCCATTACACGCACATTACAATATAAGCGGAGAAACAGCATATTAGCTTTTAGATGTAACCCACAATTCGATCACTAAAAAACAGAGCACATGTGCCGATAACCAAGCCATATAAATCACCTTGAGGATGTGGCTGCACAGTACCACCCATTATCCTTGGAGCGCAGCAGTCTTATGAGTCTTTGGGCATTGGCAATGACAAGATCGTGTATTTTTAACGATTGGCTTCCCTACAGACACAAAAGAGTAAGAAGATGCATAGTCGATCAGTTCATGTATTTCCATTTCATTATACAAGTAATAACCATGCTTCTTAAGTTCTAAAACGATTTACCGTATCGCACATCCACACACTATCTCTTGCATGCACTTCGTCCGGTTCACATTTAGCATGCTCTTTCCATATCTAATGCCAAATCCTTTCTCCCAAGAATATAAATTGTAAAAGTCGTAGGCTTCACTGAGCGTGTCGAAACTTGTTCCTATCTTTGGCACAATGACCATGTCCCCTGGATCCTTTGCAAATTGCCGTACGGTTTTTTTCAAGGCTGTCACCTGTCTGCACAAGAGCCCTGCCTAGAGCAGCAGACACCCACACGCACTCTGCTCTCACGGCAAACAAGTACACATGAGATGTTTGTTTATTTTTTTCTGAATCTGCATTATGTCTGACTGTCAAAGTAGGCATCTAACTGTCTAAATTATCACCACGCCTAATCTGCATCACAAATTCGCACTACATGACAGGTTACACATGTTTGGTTCATGGTTGAATGCAGAATCCGATATACTATTTCAGAAAAACAAAATAAAGATTACTGCCTTGAACACCGCTAGATGTTAGATTCTTCTCTGACAATATATATTTTTATCACTTATTGAAATACGGAATCGCAATTCATCATGCATTTCAACTGAAATCATTCGTACCTTTGTGTCCAACACGGAGTTTTTGGGTCCATTTGCTCCATCGCTTTGCTCTGAACCACAGAGTCTTCCTCCGCTTCTCGCCTCTGCAGCCGACGTCTTCAAAGCGAATCTGCCGTGCCCACTTGAAGTTGCCGCGATGGCGGATCAACATCTGCCGTAGCGCTCACCGAAACGAATCGGCTCCATATTGTTGTTGTTTTCATTCACCTCCTCTAGGAATGTTGTGCAGAATCGACACAAATTTTCGGAACGGCAAACCTGCAGTTATCTAAGATTAACGAATCGGTCAAAAGCGAAAAGGGGGCGGTCTTCCAAATTACGATCTTGTATGGCCGCTGAACTTTTGAGCCTCTTGGTAGCGCAGACCACCGCCGCACTAGATTTCCTCACCGTCCGCGGTGGGAAGAATACCTAACCCAACTTTTACGCTGTGGCACCAAACGCCACACCTAAACTCACTTCTTCGCTCCACCAGACGGTGCTACTGGCGGTGGTGATCTGGTCCACGGATCGGGACTCGGCGACATCTAGAAACACTGCTCGGGACTTTGACCGTCGGCGCGTCCAAGCTTCCGTTCAATCGGGGCCCATGTGTCGAGAGCACACGGAGCATATCATTTTTTCACAATCGCGCGTGAACCGGCCCACTGACACCTCCATTCAATGCACCGAATCTCACAGCAAACCTGGACGGGTGTGATTCCGAGCTCCTGTGAGCTCGCGATCACATACTCCGCGTCCACGTCTTTGCACTTATAAAATAGTAGTATTGTTAAGGTCGAGTGGCTAGACTCGCATCTCCAGAAGTGGGATGTTTGAGGTTCGAGTCCTCCCTCTCTTCTTTTTTAGCGATTTTCTCTGTAGGATGGCATCCAACACGGGCCGGCCCACGAACGGTTGAGGGGTGTGCGGCTGGTAGGCATTTTGCCACAAGATGCGGCAGATAGGGAATTCCTTCGAGTCCCACCCTCTCGCTATTACTATTCGTGATTGAATTTTTCTATTTTTTCACATCCGCTTGAGGCATGCTAATGGGCCGGCCCGTTTTGTGCGCCCCTTCAGCGAAGGCTGGACTATTGAACGCACGCGAGCGTCCAATAGGAGCTCCCACAAAACCACGCATGTACACGCCTACCAGCTGATTAAAAAAGGAAAAAAAACACAAGCCATGGGATGGGCCCCTCCGCTCAATGAACAACAACGAACGGCTGACGTAACAGCTCGCGTTTGTCTCAACACAAGAGAGCAACTAATTAATGAGCGCGCCTTCAAAAGCCTCGCAACGATCAACGCCATTTTGCGCTCTCAGCGATTCTCCACATATCGCGCTCTGGGCGCTTTCATCGGATTTCGTTTTATTAATTTTTCCGCACGCGTTTTTTTCTTTTTAAATTGTTTTTTTTCCTTTTTTCGATGATATTGTTTTCCTTCGGTCTTCTCTAGCTTTTCGACCAAAATAAAATTTTGAAAAAACATTTTGCGCAAAAATGTGTTTTCATTTTTTTCCCCTTCGCGAGAGTCACTGTTTTGTTTTCACGAGAGGCATGGCCGTGCCTCTTGGAAACGAAAAAAACATGTGTTTCTGTTTTTTTCCTTTCGCGAGAGGCACGGTTGTGCTTTCGCGAGAGGCATGGACATGCCTCTTCGAAACGGGAAAAAAAATGCGTTTTTTGTTTTTTTTTCTTTCGCGAGAGGCACGGTTTTACTTCCGCGAGAGGCAAGGTTGTGCTTTCGCGAGAGTCAATGTCGTGCCTCCTCGAAAAAGGAAAATTTTTGTTTTCTGTTTTGTTTTCTTTTGCGAGAGTCAAGGTTTTGCTTTCGCGAGAGGCACTGTTGTGATTTCATCAGAGGCACGGGCATGCCACTTTCGGAAAGGGAAAACCCGTGCTCCCGGTTCGGTTTTTTTCGTCTGTTTTTTTTCATCTGGTATTTTTCATGGAAAAAAATTTGTCAAAATCTATCAACATGTGATCTAGTTTTGAAGATCTCGACGCGAGGAATCCAACGGCGAGAGCAGTTCGAGATTTAGACGCACGGTTTAAGAGATACAACGTTTTGAATAAACGGATCTACGAAAAAAGCAAAAGCTCTCAGATTGCGACAAGTGGCGCACTATGATCTTCATAACGAGTACTCCTTAACTAGTGATTTCGCTCAAAAACGTCAGCTCATGTAATAGCCTCAGACTCTTGATACATATAATCGGATGGTTACAAAATTAGATGTGAGATAACTATTTCACATCTAGATGTAAAATATATAGCAAATCTGTTTATTATTAGTATTTTTTTAAAATACTGTATACTAAAATACATTTTTTGCGGGTGTATAATAAAATAATGTTTTGCTAAAAAAACTAAAATAATGTTAAAAGGGAAATTACTGTGCGTACCAATTTTCTTAGTGTGTTTACATTTTTCCCCAAACACACCCGGTTCCTGTTCATCCGCAACCATTGTTCACACAAAATTACCTCATATGATCGATTGTGGAGGTGTTTGTTTATAAGGACTTATTAATGTAGGCACTTAAAAAATTCCTTTTTAGTCCCATCTAAACCAAACAGGAGGTACTCTTAAAGTGGGCATTTGGAACTTATGAAAAAAATCCTGAGGGATAGTCTTTTTGGTACTTTTAGTTGTAACATGATCTTTTAATTCATGTTTAGTCCCAGGAACCAAACAGGTTTTAGTCCCAGGGACTAAACAGGTAGAGAGTAGCGATTTTTTAGTTGGGTCAAAAAGAAAACTCATAGAACTTATGAACCAAACATGCCCTATAAGGAGCACAATCCCAATCATGAATATTGTTTATTTGGATATTCAAGGCTGCCACATGTCAATCATAAAAGAGCCATTCCATAACAGAGTATTAAATTTCAAACTTGGCACGATTCAAGTTATTTTCTCCATACTTTCTTTTCCCCGATACATTATTTTCCTGTGGTACGATTCAGATCATCAAATAGCAAGAAAAATTGCAAATTATGCAGTACAATTCGGGGAGAACTAGGCCCTAAATCTAAGCAGAGAAGTGCTAAGAACTTCTTTTCTGAAGCTGTACTAGAACACCGCACGGGTGTTTGTCTCTGAAGTATGCGCAGTCTCGAATCTCGACAGCTTCTACTAAATGCTAATAATCCGGCAGCTTCCGCAGGATCGCGGCGGCGAGCGCGTCCGTGAACTTCCGGTCGCCGGTGAGCTCGCGGGCCATCTGCTCCACCAGAGCCGCCCGGAACTCCGGCGACGCGACCTCCCGGCACATCTTCTTCAGGTCCGGTTGCGCCTCCCCTGCCTCGACGACCTGCACGCCTCCCCCGTTCTTGGTGAGGTCCAGCGTGATGGTCGGGCCGGAGGAGTTGATGGAGATGGAGCACGGCACCGAGCCGCCGCCCTGCGTGGCGCAGCTCGGCAGCTCGCCGGCCCCCGTGGGGCGCGGGTGGTTGTGCTCGCCCTCGTACGTCGCCTCCACCACCGAGCTGTCCTCCGCGCTTCTCTGCACCTGCACCACCATGGATCACACCAAGAAATCAGTGACAGAGCACAAGCTTTTCAAACCGTACAAGCACCAGATGGTGCTGCAGCTCAATGCTCGTCGAATTGGGCGGAGTTTGTACGATACCTTCTTCTTGACAGGGCAGGACGGCGCGAAGGCGCATCGGAAGTAGGCTCGGGGGGAGGGATTGTCCCGTGTCACCTTCTGTCCGTACTTCCGCCATTGATACCCGTCTTTCACGACCTTCAGATGCCACAGGTTTCAGTATCAGTACAGTTGCAATTAGTGGACGGTTGTTTCGAACAGTGGAGGGGTTTTAACTAGCTTTGATCGATTTGGACTTACGAGGCTCGTGTCCGATGGGTCAATCCGGGTGCAGACCCTCTTGACCTTGATTCTGCGGCAAGTGCCGTTGCTCAGCGGGCTGTTGACATCGACATGCTCTGTCTCGGCCGTGCCCATCTTCTTGTCGCTGCTGGCATCGCCAGAATCCGACGTGTCCATGCTCTCCCTGCTCCTTTTCTTGCCCACCGGCGATGTCGGCGACGCAGCAGTACTCGCGGGCTGCTCGCCCTCGCCTTCGGGGCTCTGTCGCGCGAAATTCTGGCTATTAGCGTACAGGTAGCCGATCATCTCGGTCAGCCTCCGGTTCTCCTCAGTCACCTCCGTGAACTTCGCCTCCATAATCTTGTTTGCCTGGAAATCCCCCACATTTCCAGGATCAAATCCAGCACCTCGAGCGAAAATCAAGAAATAGACGGGGTGACAAACAACAGAGTGTGGTTGAACGGTTGCATACCTCGCCGCTGGTCATGGAAGCTGCTCTGCCACAGGCCGAGCTTGCAATGTCGGCTTGGGTTCTCATTCCGGTGCACCTCGCCGGAGACGGCTCGCGGACCATGGGAAGCCCGACCATGAGGTCGAGGCAGACCGGCGAGCACCGTGCCGTGTCCATTGATCAGATGAGCAATTACACGGGCGCGACCCTGCAAACTTGCTGCCACTATCAGCCAGAGACTGCGAGTGCTATGCCTGAAGAATCAAGCAGGAGAAGAGCACAGTTGAATGCTTTCTGGGTTCGCCATGGAGGTGGGTAAATATAGCGGGGGGTCGGGAGAGGGGAGACAGGTATTGTGGCTCGGGCGATACGCCGCGGTCGCGTGGGGAAACGGGGCTGAACAGAGCGCGGTCAGGCTGGTCACAATGGGGAGGAACTTAGGAGTAACATCACACACTCCAATACAACTTTGCTTATGTGGCACATATTTAATGAAGAGAGAGGTACTTGTGGTAACTAGCTAAGGCTGGTCACAATGGGCAAGAACTTAGGAGTAACATCACACACTCCAATACAAGTTTGTTTATGTGGCACATATTTAATGAAGAGAGAGGTGCTTGTGGTAACTAGCTAAGTTACCGCTAGTTACCGGAACATCACACACTCCAAGAAACAATGAGTCTATATCCTAATAAATACATCGCTGCATAACACTACATACATGTTCCTACCCACTATGGAGGTAGTAACATAGTCTAGAAAATTGTGTAGAGTTCTTAGCTTATGTTCACGCCTATTGTGACCAAATTTAAGTTCTTAGGAACATCATCACACACTCCAAGAAACCATGAGTCTATAACCTAATAAATACATTGTTGCATGATACTACATAGATGTTCCTACCCATTATGAAGGTGGTAACATAGTCTAGGAAAGTGTGTAAGTTACTAGCTTATGTTCTTGCCCATTGTGACCAGCCTCAGGCTGGGTCGTGCGCGCGTGTGAATTGGACGCACGCTTGTTCCTCTCCGGGTGCGTCACTCGCGAAACGTCAGCATGCCCGCGTCATACTTGCAAGCTGCAGGCCTGGTCGCTGTCCCTGCGTCGTCTGGCGAAAGAGCAGATGAAATCGACCACACCAACGCGAAACACACGGTGGTCCGCGGAAGAATCTCGTGCAGTGCAGGGGCGTGGAAATGATGCACATAAATGCGATCATATTCGGCGCCTCGTCCTTTGGATGATTCATTCAGGCTGTTGATCAAATGCTTGTTCCGTTCAGATTTTTCTTTTTTTTGAGAACCATTCCGTTCAGATTCTAACCGGCATGTTGTCCACGAGAAGGGTGCGGGGCATTTACGATTTCTTTTAGACCGTTTTCTTTACATATTTCGACTGGGAGGAGTTGGCGAGAGCATGGCTCTGAAAATTTTAGCGATTTGTTGAGACTGCTTTTGTGCTGCGAGATGGGAAGAAACTTGTACGAAACTCAACTGTACACACCCGACCTGTACAGCACTCCGCCTTGGCGGTTTGGCCCGATGGCGACCGTTGCGCGATCTAGTTACTGTGCTTTACCTTGTCTTGTACGGCGTGACCTGATGCACGACTGCAGCCAAGAGAGCTATCACCGTTTTGGCACGGCGATGACCGCATGCGCCGCGCGTCACGGGAGTATGTCATTTGCTTATGTATGTGATCTCTATGTATGTAGGGGCTGGAGAATCTGGGGATCTTCTCCAAATAAAAAACTGGGAGGTGGACAGACACGCATCATGACTTGTCAAGTCTCGAAGGAAGTCTTTCTGGATTCTGAATATTACTATGGACCTGGAGCTAATTGAAGTCGTCGGGTTTTATTTTTCAGCCAGGGAAGAACCCGTCGGATTACTTTCGGATGAAGCAAAGCTGTACCACCAAGAGAGCTACTTATCTAGAAGGAAACACGATGAATGATTTTTCTTCACTGGAGGGTGAATGATTTTTTTTAAAAAGTAACATACTCCCTCCGCCACGGTTTAGAAGGCACAGTTAAATTTGCGTGCATTTCCACAATAGACAAGGTTTAGGCGCATTGCATTTATTTTTAGTAGCTAAGTAGTACTCCGATATACTATTCCTATATGCATGCGTAGTGTGAATGCTATTTTTTAGCCCATCTCACAGCCAATAAATAACCACCTAGGTCCCAGAGAATTTCCAAGTGCGCCTTCTAAACCGTGACGGAGGTAGTACCATATGTTCCGTGTATTGATTTGTTGTAAGCTCGTGCTTAAGGAAAACCTCTGGTTCTCTAGAAGGAAACACGATGAATGGTTTTTTCTTCCCTGTAGAATGAATGATACTTTAAAGCAGCATACTATGTGTTCCGTGTATTGACTTGTCGTAAACTCGTGTTTACTGCAAGGAAAACCTTGGTTTTGACACGAAGGCATCGACCGTGCACATCACTTACCGGAGAGACCCATGCACTGTTCTCTCCCATCCTCTCATTTCTTATTCTCACCTAAACGGTCCTCTTTTTCGCCGCAGAATCGATCGATCCCCTCCCGTCTTTCAACGAGCCCTGGCGAGGCTGCCGCCGCCAGAGCTTACTATTGCAATGTCAGGGCACTCGCGCTGCAAGGCAATTGCGAGTGCTGCAAGCGTCGCCTCCCCCATGAATCATGGGTCCACCCCGCTTAACCAGCAATAGTGGTGTTGATGCAAGCTCTTGCATGCCACTCAGGCCAGCCATACTGCTACAAGCGTGAGAGGGCAAGCATCTTCGCCGGTGTTGCGATCCACCGCACAGCTCTGTTGCAAGGCACTACACCGCACTGTCGCGAGCCGTCACAGGTACTGCAAGTCGCCCAAGATTGTTGTTGTGACCCGTCGTTGATGTTTTAAAGCTCGTTATCGATGTTGTGAGGGATGGATGGCTACAGCAAGACGACAATGAGAGCCGCAATACGGCGGAGATGCAACAAAAGCCATGTTGTTTTGCGTGAGACATGCGTTTAGGTCTTGTGAAGTGAGGGCTACTCACATAATGATGCAATTAGGGGAGGACGAGACCGAACGGTCGGACGGCTCAGAGGGTGATCGCTCGATGGCATCTATTAACCAACCGACGCCTAGAGTCGGCCATAGTACTATTGGTAGAGCAAATATTCTCTAAGAAAGCAATGGAGAATCTAGTTAAAATGGGGCATAGCTGAAAATTTAAGATCTAGTATTACACATAAAAACAATGCAACAGAATTGCCGGAACAAACCTATGCAATTTGTATATAAATTCTACCGAACCAGGGTGTCATAATTGGCAATTGGAAACTCGGTACGGGACTAAATATACCTCGAGTATTCTCTCCTTTTATTTGAAATTTTGACACAAAAATATTTCGTTGAACACCTATCAGTGAAACACCTAAAAATTTATGTAAGCCAATGTTCTCCAAGTCATCACCATAGATCCAATTTTCGCCCCTCTGCTCCACAACGTCTGCTTCGGTGCTGCAAAGTGGAGAGGTGAGAATTCGCGTATTTGCACCATCATTAAGAAGTTTCTTATGTCAAGTTTAGTGTGGCGGTGATGTCCTTGTGATGGTGCTGGTGATGTTGTCTCGAATAAATTTCCTCCGACAGCAATCCCGTCTAGGTGATGCTTTGCCTCATTGTTGTTGAGGAGCTGGTCCTTTTTTCCTCGCAGACCTTCATGAACGACGATTTGGTTCTTCTTGTTTTCTATTGATGGGGTTCCTTGGGATTCGTCTATGATATCACCATCTTCTTCACCAATTCAGTCTTTCGAGCCTTTACGAGCATGGTCATTGACATGGTCTAGCGACGTTGGCCTGGCTGACTACCTAGGTCGATGTAGTGCCTCGTTTGTATTGTGTCAATTCAACGAT
The DNA here is from genome assembly GCA_021437245.1 of Aegilops speltoides. Lineage (NCBI taxonomy): Eukaryota > Viridiplantae > Streptophyta > Magnoliopsida > Poales > Poaceae > Aegilops > Aegilops speltoides. Next base: position 316,181,277 of record CM038145.1, on the reverse strand, counting down.
GTTTCGTCCTCTGATACTTCATTAGCTGAATTTCTCGATATTATTCATGGCGACGAGAGCTATGGTGACACAACAATGATGAGTTCATGCCTCATCAAATGCTTCTCCCGAGCAGGGGCTGATCTAGCGGGGGTGTCATGGGTGCCATGGTACCCCCCCTCCTAAATTGTAATATAAATTTTACTATGTACATAAAACTAAAAATGAACAATTACAAAACAGTATAACACAGCTAGTTACGAGCCTCCACAGCGCTTTGACTTTCTTAGTCGTCGGATCAGTCGAATGTACGACACAGATCAGCTCGGCTGTCCCATGGCGTCCACGCGCTCGATGCACCTTCTCGCGGGCTGCTGCTCCACCAAACGACCTCGCGTTTCTCTCCGTAATCGGGCTATCGAAGGCCCACGTCTTCCCAATCGTATTCTAAAAGCCCAGGTCGTCCAGGTTCAGGGCTATCCTCCCCCGAACGAACATTTCTTTGTTCCTTCCACGCATGCGCCGCCGCTCCTTCCTCGTCGGTCGCAGCCGTAGTAGAAACCCATGGCCGTCTGCTATGGCGGATGGCTGCATTTGGTTACGAGCAAGAGGGAAACTAAAACATATTTGATTTCCTCTCTTCCAACTTTGTTTCACCATCCTACGCCCTGTGTCAAAGTTTTTGTTTCAATCTCATACCTGCACTGCGTTGATTTTGATTCTTTACTGATTCACAATTATTTTTTGACAATCTTATTTTTGGGGGTTTACTGGTGATGGCATGATGCTGAATTGGGGAAGAATTGCTACCCCATGCCACGGTTCCAGTCGGAAAGTTGGTAAATCCAATGGACGTTTTGTCCCTGTGCACCAAATTTTTCATTGGGGATAAGATTTACTAGATGAGGTTATTCTTGTACGCGCATTTCCCTCAGTTTCTAATAAGTCTGTTTGATGCTGAGGTCCAAATGCCCTATCCGCTTGAGATATGATGTGCTCCTCTCATATTGCAATTTCCAAACCTAGATAATTTTAACTGAAAGTAAATATTAGAGAAAATGTACAGGAATGGATAATTCAAGATTCTCTGATTGCTTGCTATTCTTCCACCGACTTGCAACTCCTATAACACATCAACCCAAATGAAAGTTCTCAAAACAATGCACTCTTTGACCATGTTTTCTAAGGTACTATCTCTTTCAACCCTCTCTACTGTTGGATCCATGAGTTGTTTTGATTAGAGATTGTCCTCTAACCGACAAGTTGTGTTGTAAAACTGAAATAATATGCCATCATGTGACTAGGATATGGTTTCTTAAAAATCACTTCGGGAAATAATGTAGCAATATCAAATAAATATGCTTCATGGCATTCATAGATATAGTACAAGACAAGTTCTCGCAAGATAATATGAAGCCCTCGGTGCAATTATTTCCTTACGCTAACACAATTTATACACATATAATTGTTCCAACTTCTTGATGGAAGGGATAAATATACAGTGCACACTATGAAAACAATGGATGATCTGATGCTGCTGTTGAGATGACTAAGGTGCTTATTTGCTATCATTTCTTCTATTCAAAATTTGTGATGTTCAATGATGCCCTTGACATGTACCCTAGATTTCGTAAATTTTCATGATCACTGATACAGATTATAAGTTAGGTCGTCTTCCCACTACAGCCGCTTTCATAATAACTTCAGAAAGTTCAAAGTTATTTCATTAGCTTTAGCAGGTCTAGCACTTGATATCCCAACTTTATATATTCGTTCTTTCCTCGAGATAGGGAATCTACTTAGTTTCTCTAACTTTCTAAAAGAAGACTTTAGAGCCTTTGAGACACTCTTCCTTCTCATATTTAGCTTTTTATGTGGTCCATTTGATCTAATAGCTACAATATATAGTCTATTATGTGAATTTAGGTTATTTTTTAAAATTGAGGTAAAGCCCTAGGCCTCTACATCGAGTGATGCACACAAACCTACATTATATCAATTTAGACGATCATACGAGGATGCTCATAAGTATTAATGTTCAAATGATAAATCCAGTACTTTGTCCTATTTGTGTACTTCACAACACAACTCATAATTATCTCTCATTGTCAATCTTTGAACATTAGCAGTTTCTTATGGATTTGCGAAGGATTTCTTTTAAATCTCATGTGCCTGACTTCAACATATGGGATTCTTTCCTTGCTAATTATACCTTCAATTTCTTAATCGATATTCATATTGTGTTGAGATTCTTTTATCAAGATGGCGGGCGCAGCAATGCGCGCCTTGATGTTCTAGTTTTATGCTATTTTAAGACTAGTTGTAGATATTATGAAGATTTTTAGACTAAACTACTGTTCAAGATATCTTCCGATATTCCGATAAATCAGCCGATTTATCGCTTATTATTGTCTGACCGTGTAACGCCCCGGATTCGATGCGCCAGGTGTCCGCCAGTTATTCGCCGTCTTTGCCATGTTATTTGCTTGCGTGTTGCATTTTGCCATGTCATCATGTGCATCTCATTTTGCATATATGTTCGTCTCATGCATTCGAGCATTTTCCCCATTGTCCGTTTTGCAATCCGGCACTCCTATGTCCTCCGGCGTCCCCCTCTTGTCTCCTTTCGTGAGTGGGTGTTAAACTTTCTCAGAATGGCCCGAGGTTTGTCAAGCGGCCTTGGTATAGCACCGGTAGACCGCCTGTCAAGTTTCGTGCCATTTGGAGGTCGTTTGATACTCCAACGATTAACCGGGGAACCGTTAAAGCACTTTCTCTTTGCAGCCCAACACCCTTCCAAAGTGACCCAAAACCCATCCAAACCCCCTTCATGCTCTCGGTCGTTCGATCACGATCGTGTGGGCAAAAACCGCTCCCCATTTGGACTCTCCTAGCTCCCTCTACCTATAAATGTGCCTCCCCCTTCCAAATTCGCAGTCCAAAACCCTAGCCCTCTTCCTCCCGCCGCCACCGGACACGTCTGTACCGCTCCCCCCGTTCATTCCTCAGCTGCCACGTGGCACGCTGCCACCCGCCGCCTCCGCTGCCCGCCTGAGCCTGTGGCGGGCTCCAGCTCCAGCAGCGCCGCCGCCGCTCAGCCGGCGCTTCGCCACGCCAGCGCCTCCGCCGACCCGCCGTCGGCTAGCGCCGTTGCCTCGCCTCCCGCCGCTGGCTGCGCCTCCCGCGCCGCCATGAGCCCCGCGCCCAGCGCCTTAGCCGAAACTCCGCCGTCGGCGGCCTCTCGCCGGAGGCCGCGCCCGACCCCGCCGCCACCAACTCCCTCCGCCATGCCCGTCATCCCCTGGCCGCACCACCTGTCGTCCCAGAGCACCGCCGCCGCCGGCGACATCTCTGTTGGCCGCGCCCGTGCCTCGACCTCGCGCCCCTCCAACTCCGGCCGCCGCCCTCGCCGGAGCCATCGTCGCCGGATCCACCGGATCTGGACGAGATCCACCAGCCCCGCTTTCCAAACGCGCGTGCCCCGCCCGGATCTCTCCGTCCCGTCCCGAGTTGACTTTTCAAAGGTTATATTTTCGTCCAAGTCCCTGTTTCAGCAACATTTTCATGCCATGTTGATCGTATCATAACTTGCTGCATACTGCTCCGTTTCGTGCGTGTAATATGTCAAAATGTTCGCTGTGAGATGCACTTCATTTCATTCCATTGCACCATGTTCATTTGAGCTCATCTTGATACCTGAATAATCGTTACAAGAGTGCTATATAATGTTATCTGCTGTCTGTTAACAGAACATGCTCATTTGTCATTTTTGCCATGTTTGATGTGTGCATCCTATGAGGTTGATGTCTACTTGTGTTTTGAACTATGTCATGCCACCTTCACAGTGGTGCCATCCATGTATTTTTGTGAGTTTTGTAGTGAGTGCATCAATCTTGTTAAGTAGTACTTGCTGTTGCTGTTTTGCTAGGCTGATTCTATTATATTTTGTTGCCATGTAAACCTGCTGCTACAAGTCATTCCATGCATAATTTGGAGATGTTCACTAAGGATGATTTGTTAAACATGTCATTCTCTATCCATTCATTCCCCTGGTTGCATTTATAGCCTGCTGTTGCTTGTTGTTATCTTGCTCCAAACTTGCTAAATAATGTTGCTGTCAGCCTGTTAACATTAAGTTCAATGTTGCCATAATTGTTGCTAGTGATCCATGCACCCTATGAACTTGATCTTGCCATTCTTAGCTTCATAAACATGTATTCTTACTGTTAGTTGCCTGCCATGCCATGTATTTCTTTGTGGTGAGTGGTTCAAGCTCACCAACATGTCTACTAATTGTTGTTCCTGCCATGTTTGAATCTGTCATATCATTTGCCATGTTTACATGGGTGCCATCATATTTTTTGTGCCCTTTTGGCTCATGGTCAGTAAGGGACTTTTGCTCTATGCAATTAGTACGTTCATGCCATGCCTTTTTTTGACATGATAAGTTCCTGTAACATGTTGTTTGATAGCTCTAAACATTGCAACCTGTTGTTATTCCTGTTAAGTCTGAATCTGTTATTATTTGCAATCTTGCCATGTCTTTTTGGGCATGTTCTAGTGTTTTATGGAGATAGCTCAGTGTTCATGTTTTGTCATGCTTTACCTGTACTTCATGCCCATGCCTTTTGTTTTCTCGTTGGGATGCTGTAGCTTGTTGTTTTGGTGCTTGTAATATGCCTAGTTACTGTTTTGGACAGATTGTTGTCATATCTTGTATAGTGTGTGTGTGTTGAACCGTTGCTCCGTTTTGAGTGTGCTCTATATGAAACTTGCTTGATTTTGCATGTAGTTTCATATTATCATGTTGCATCCTTGTTTTGAGGTGTTTGCTTGATGTTTGGATGCATTTTGTATCAATGCCATGGTTAACTTGTTTTGCTCATATCTTCTAGGCCGTAGCTCCAAATCTAATGAACTTTATATGTAAATTGACTAGAATCTCGTGTAGATCATCTTGGTGCATCTTAACTTACTGTTTAACTACTTGAACTTAAGGTTTATTCAGTTCTGGACCAATTTCTAAATTTGCATATGAGGACTTACCGGAATTGTTATATGTTGTTTTCGGCCTCATTTAAACTTGCCTTGATGTGTTGTTCTTGTTTGCATCATCTCTTGCCATGAGTAGCCTCATCTAGCTTTGTCATGCATCATGCTTGGTTGAGCATCATGTCATGTATATGTGTGGGGTGTTTACCTTGTTGTGTGCCTCTTCTCGATAGTTTTCGTTTCGTTGCGATCGTGAGGATTCGTTCGTCTACGTGTGGTTCGTCTTCGTGGCTTCATCTTCTTCATGGACTCGTTCTTCTTCCTTGCGGGATTTCAGGCAAGATGACCGCTACCCTGGATCTCACTACTATCATTGCTATGCTAGTTGCTTCGTTCTACCGCTTTGCTGCGCTTCCTATCACTTGTTCTTCAAGCCTCCCCAAATTGCCATGAACCTCTAACCTTTGACACCCTTCCTAGCAAACCGTTGTTTGGCTATGTTACCGCTTTGCTCAGCCCCTCTTATAGCGTTGTTAGTTGCAGGTGAAGTTGAAGATTGCTCCATGGTGGACGGGTTATCTTTGGGATATCACAATATCTCTTATTTAATTAATGCATCTATATACTTGGTAAAGGGTGGAAGGCTCGGCCTTATGCAGTGTTTTGTTCCACTCTTGCCGCCTAGTTTCCGTCATACGGTGTTATGTTCCCGGATTTTGCGTTCCTTACGCGGTCGGGTGATTTATGGGACCCCCTTGACAGTTCGCTTTGAATAAAACTCCTCCAGCAAGGCCCAACCTTGGTTTTACCATTTTCCTCACCACCACCTACCTTTCCCTTGGGTCGGCCAACTCGAGGGTCATCTTTATTTTAGCCCCCCCGGGCTAGTGCTTCTCTAAGTGCTGGTCCAAACCAGAGCCCTTTGCAGCGCCCCCTCAGGGAAACTTGAGGTCTGGTTTTAGTTGTACGGATTGCTCATCCGGTGTTGCCCTGAGAATGAGATATGTGCAGCTCCTATCGGGATTGTCGGCGCATCGGGCGGTCTTGTTGGTCTTGTTTTACCATTGTCGAAATGTCTTGTAAACCGGGATTCCGAGACTGATCGGGTCTTCCTGGGAGAAGGTATATCCTTCGTTGATCGCGAGAGCTTATCATGGGCTAAGTTGGGACACCCCTGCAGGGTATAAACTTTCGAGAGTCGTGCCCGCGGTTATGTGGCAGATGGGAATTTGTTGATGTCCGATTGTAGATAACTTGACACCAGATCCGAATTAAAACGCATCAACCGTATGTGTAGCCGTGATGGTCTCCTTTCAGCGGAGTCCGGGAAGTGAACACGGTTTCTGGGTTATGTTTGACGTAAGTAGGTGTTCAGGATCACCTCTTGATCATTGCTAGCTTCATGACCGTTCTTTTGCTTCTCTTCTCGCTCCTATTTGCGTATGTTAGCCACCATATATGCTTAGTCGCTGCTGCAACCTCACCACTTTACCCCTTCCTTTCCCATTAAGCTTTGCTAGTCTTGATACCCATGGTAATGGGATTGCTGAGTCCTCGTGGCTCATAGATTACTACAACAACGATTGCGGTATAGGTTTATGCGATGATCATGGCGCGAGAGCGATGTTTGCTTGTTTTGGAGTTCTTCTTCTGCTTCTTCTTCGATCAGGGGATAGGTTCCAGGTCGGCAGCCTGGGTTAGCAGGGTGGATGTCGTTTGAGTTTTTGTTTGTGTTTCATCCGTAGTCGGATGGTGATCTTTTGTATGATGTTGTATTCGTGTGGCATTGTATGCCTTATGTATGTATCCCCATCTATTATGTAATGTTGATGTAATGATATCCACCTGGCAAAAGCGTTTCAATATGTGGGTCTATCCTTGGTGGGACCTTCGAGTTCCTTTTGGATAGGGTCGCATATTGGGCGTGACAGACCGATAAGATAAATTGGCCGACAAATCAGCCGATATGGCGATAAACCGGCCGATATGCCGATAAACTGCCCGATTTACCGCTTATCATGGGTCGACCGATAAGTTCCCGATAAGCGATATCCCCAACATTCACTAAACTAAACTATATTTATTGTAAATATTGAACAACGGCACCCCTAAAGCTGAGATTCTAGGCTCGCAAGTGCTCCCAAGACATAAAATGTCATCCATGCTTAGTATGAAAAAATGTCACTAATAGACTTTTTTACCTCTATATAAGAATTTGTAATGCAATGTTCTCTCAAACTAACTGTGTGACTATTGCGTTGATGCAATAACAAAAAGAAAGATATAGATGCTGCATTATGGCAACTCTGTGTTTGCCCACAACCTCTAAAACATTATGAAGTGCGCTCCATATGCTCCATATATGAAGACTGTGCGCACATCCTCGCAACCTTTCAAATAATATGGAGCACACTCCATATACATTATGGATGACACGGATATGATGACTCTGCTAGAGTTGTTGTAAGCGCTCGTCTAAAGAACCGCCCTTGCCAACACCAAAGGGTGTGGTTTTATTTTATTTTCCCCTTTCTTTCTCTTCAAGGCAGGAGACATTTTTCATTTTCAAGTCAAGGTGTGCATTAATTGCGTACGTAAGTGCTAACTACAATTACCACGTGCAAGTTGCCTAATTAAGCCTGACTAGATCTTGACCCGGCCGTGACATGCACTTGTTTATAACAAACTGTGACTTTTCTTCGCTTTTACATTTGAATTTGTTATCACCTTGCATGTAATCCAGATGACGTGTCTCAGCCGCCTTTAAAGGGTCCGTCATCCATGCCCGGGAGCTTTTGCACATGCGCCCAATCTGAGTTATGCATCCTACCACCAATATAAATTTCTACCTTTTCTAAGATTCAGAAATTCTACCGTTTAACTGTTTTATTCGTCCTGCAACATGTGAAGTTAAGATTTGGGTTTTGTAGCTTGGTCTCCTTAACCTCTAACCCTTCTAGTACGATGAAGATTCTTTGGGGGTACGTAATGGGTAGATAATTTAATTGGTTCACCCAATGATAGGATATATGATATGATTGGATTAGATGACTACAACGACTTGACGCACCAACTTGTCTTAATGCCACAAACCACTAGGATTATTAAGCATAAGCCTTTTCTTGACGAATTCCCTATTCATGTATGCATGTGCTCGTCGCTTAAGGAGGAATCCTTCACATGAGTATGACATAAGCCATTATTGGTGACTGACATCAGAAATTTGGGCACTGGGTGAAGCCGGATTAGTTCTCATTAGATTAGCTTCCTTCACTCTTCCTCTTGTGACTAGTAACTACATATGGAAGACTGATGATAGACCAAGTGTCTGCCTAGTTTGCAAAATAAAGTTTGATATTTTGAATACCATTCTCAACTAGTTCTGGTCTGGCCGGAGAGATGACATGCACACAGCATGACAAAGATGTCAGATGGAGGAGATACATCATGAGTTAGGATCCATAACCAAACATATTTGACACGAATCTAGCAAATAAATGCACCATAGGGTATTTAAAATAAACTTGCCAAAACAGTTAGGCTAGATAGGTTTTTTTTGGTAATGCTGAAAACGTCCGACTGGTGGCTTTGATCTTATTGTATAATGTTTCTTTACTACACGAAAAGTAGCACCGTAATTATGTCCCAAGGATGTAGGAGAGGATCGCCGAATCTCATCAACAAGTATTGTGTTCCTGTCAAGATTTTGCAATGATTTAATCATGTAAATTCTAACAAGTACTTAAAGTGAGCTATGTATTTTTGGTCATGGTGTGTATGATCTAGATAATGCAATGGACGGAGACAACAACATAAAGGGGACCCGTGTTATTCCAAAGTGCTACGATTCATAGGAAATTTAGCATGTAACCTCTTGAAATAAAATCATTTTTTCTTGTGAATCAATCAAACAAACTCAAGCCTTTACGATTCAAATGGACATGCATTCCAATCATGTTTTTTTCCTATTCTTGTGTTTTTACAATCCTACAAATCAAAGAGGCCCATAACTGTTCTGCATTTCATTCATGAGCAGGTGCTTGGTCCCAAGGACGCTAAGTACATCGTGTCATGTCGACAAGTTCGTTTACTCATGTTTCAAGTCATCCTTAGCCCTACCTTGTTGAGCCACCGCCCATGAAGCACCTGACCGCGGTCCTTTGAGAGGCTGATGTGGTTATCACACCGACAAGGTACACCAGCGCCCTCCTCCTCCTCCCCTCCCCCCGATGGCTTATACATGGACAGGTTGCGCTCCTGCGCTCTAGACATCGCATTCTGCTACATTGTCTTGTGCCTCTCTTCTCCACTTTGCTAACCATGCATCAGTAACACCCCCCCCCCCCAAATTTTTTTTTGTAATATATATGTTACAAATTTTAGATATATTCTACCAGATTTTCCATATTCACAAACTCCAAACTTACTGGAGTGCACCCTTAAAAAATTGGAGGGTGCAGAACATATGTACAAACTCATATTTGTCACATCCTAGCCCCGAAAAATTACACCTGTCACATTTATTTTTGTTTGCATTTGCTCAAAATTTCTACTTTTCTTTGGCATTGATTTTTAACAAATCTTAGGCTGGATCAACATCAAATACTTGAAAGTAGTTAACTCACATATATAGGGGCAAAATCTACATGATGGTGCATGTTCATAGTGGCATTTTTAGACTAAGGAAATTAACAAGAAGCAATTTTCATACACTATTGGACTACATCAATATATAGGCAATATAAGTACTCGACATTGCTAACTATAATGACCTTCGAACCGACAACGGCTAGTTAGAGTTGGAGTCCAACGCCTCACTGGTGGCACATGCGTTCGAACTTGGTCTCGCGGGCGACATCAATGCACAACTTTTGAAAGGCTTAGCGCCGCTCGAGTTGGCAGGTGGCGGCACAGTCAGCAATGTTCTAGACCGACCTCTCCCTTGTGAGCTCTAACTCCTGTTGCTCCTCTGCCACAAGTGTGTAGCGAGCGTCATCATCATGGATGGATTGCTTGAGCACCAAGGCTAGTTGGTGTTGCTCGTTCATGTTGACGAGGAGGGGGGATGAGAAGGGGTTGAGCTCGCTAATGACGGAGTCAAAGTCAACCTCAAAATCCAATATGTTAGAGTTGAGGACATGGACTACTAAATCACAAGTTCTCGAAACTCCAAGGACAAGGGGGAGGACAACCACCCATTGGCGTGGGTCCCAAGGATGAGGCTATGGCGATGTGGGAAAATGAGGCACCGCCGGCCAGCGCCACCTGTGATGACACGAGGCGGCTCAACTAGTTCATGGCGTGGCAAGGATGGGTTACGTTAGCGTTGAATTCAGGGACGAGGTGGGGAGGAAACGATGTGCCCTAAGACGTGTCACGACCGAGTCTTTATAGCCGCGGGCGGCGAGGAACAAGGGTGACGTGAAACGAAGGGAGCGGGCTGGAAAAAAAATTCGAGTGTTTTTTTACCCGTCTAGTCTTCGTATCGGCGATGGTCATTATGTACGGAGGGGGTGTTAGGGCCTGTTTGGTTCCAATAAATCACCTGACTTATAAGTCAGGTGACTTAAAATCAGTGACTTATAATTCACGCCTGTTTGGTTGTCACCTGACTTATAAGTCACCTGACACACCTTTCCACACCAATTCACATCATGCAGGTGGTGGGACCCATGTAAAAGGGGGTGACTTATAAGTTTTAAGTTGGGGTGGAGCAACTTATGACTTATAAGTTGAGGTGACTTATAAGTCGGGTCCGTTTGGCAAAACAAGTCACTTTTTTCACTTTTCGACTTATAAGTTGGTGACTTATTTGAAACCAAACAGGCCCTTATCGACTCTACTAGAGTTGATCTTGTAATTACTATTAGAAGATGTGATATTTTGATGTTGAATATGGCGTGCACAGGAGCATCTGGATGAACAATAAAATGAAAAAATATAGCAAAAAAATATTATTTTTTGGCACCAAGGGTGCACAAGTTTCTAGGTGCGCGAAACTTCGTGGCGATATGACATCACAAGGGCTCTCGACAAAAATAAATCAAAGTCTTAAGAAATGTTCAATTTTTTATTTATTTTGGAGGACCGGTTTTGTTTTTTCTGCCCCGAGCTCCCCAATGTCATATTGTCATTCAATTTTGCATGCACATAAAAAATTTGTTCATCTTTGATATTTTAGTATGAAAATTTTAGTTTTTTTTTTTGCTATTTTATTGGAATTTAGTGTCTACCCGTAAGCAGATGAGCTTGTGATCAGCTATGGCCTATGGGTCTTAATATATTGTAAAAATGTCTGTAATCGATTTCAATATTGTAGATGAAATTTTTTTTACTATGTCAGCCTTAGTGTTCCAAATGCTACAAAATTAGGAAGTTTTTGAAGTTCGCGTAGTCTCTATAATTAGTTATGCTAATAATCCGGCAGCTTCCGCAGGATCGCCGCGGCGAGCGCGTCGGTGAACTTTTGGTCGCCGGTGAGCTCGCGAGCCATCTGCTCCACCAACGCCCTCTGGAATTCTGGCGACGCGACCTCCCGACACACCTTCTTCAGGTCCGGTTGCGCCTCCCCGGCATCGACGACCTGCACGCCTCCCCGGTTCTTGGTGAGGTCCAGCGTGATTGTCGGACCGGAGGAGTTGATGGAGATGGAGCATGGCACTGAGCCGCCGCCCTGCGTGGCGCAGCTCGGCAGCTCGCCGGCCCGCGTGGGGTGCGGGTGGTTGTGCTCGCCCTCGTACGTCGCCTCCACCACCGAGCTGTCCTCCGCGCTCCTCTGCACCTTCTTCTTGACAGGGCAGGAAGGCGCGAAGGCGCATCGGAAGTAGGCCCTTGGGGACGGGTTGTCCCGTGTCACCTTCTGCCCGTATTTCCGCCATTGATACCCATCTTTCACCACCTACAGATGCCACCAGTCCCATTATCAGCTTACACGGTTGGAGTTCGTTGGAGGACCCATTGGGATTTTAAGTACGTTTGATCAATTTGGCACTTACGAGGCTCGTGTCCGATGGATCGATCCTGGTGCAGACCTTCTTGACCTCGATTCTCCGGCAAGTGCCGTTGCTCAGAGGGCTGTCCACATCGACATGCTCGGCCTCGCCCGTGCCTACGTTCCTGTTGCTAATTTCCACATCGCAAGAATGCGAGGTGTCCATGCTCTCCCGGCTCCTCTTCTTGCTCGCCGGAGGCGTCGGCGACGCGGCCGTGCGGGCGCGCTGCTGGCCCTCGCCGTCGGGGCTCTGGCGCGCGACCTGGTTGCCGTAAAGGTAGGCGATCATCTCTGTCAGCCTCCGGTTCTCCTCGCTCACCTGTGTCACCTTCGCCTCCAGGATCTTAGCCTGGAAATCGGCACGATCTGGTCAGCACCAGCTCGTCGGAAGCAATGCAAGAGACGGAGTGGGAAACGATCGATTAAGTACCTCGTCGTTGGTCATGGGAGGTGCTCTGTTACAGGCCGAGCTAGCAACGTCGGCTTCGGTTCTCACGCCGGTGCACCTCACCGGAGAGGGCTCGTGGTCCATGGGACGCCCGACCATGAGGTCGAGGCAGACCGGCGCCGTGTCCATGGTCCAGAAGCAACACATGCACGCCTCTGCGACTGTTCTGGCTGGAGGTAGAAGAATGAAGCACGAGCGGAGGACGCTTGAATGTTTGAGAATAGGCAACGAGCGCGGGTGATATATAGCGGAGGATATGGGGGACGTGGGAACTCGGTGACGCAGGAGAGAAGCGGTAGTCTGGTCTGGTAGGCTTGTGAGACTTGGGAAGGGGCTTCGCGCGTGTCCAGTGGATCTGCAGCCTGCCGTCACGCTGATATCCCCTCCGGTTGCGTCATCCATTAGTGAAGGGGGCGAGGTCACGATTCGCGTCATGGCTGACGGAACAAGCTGCAGAATAGTCTAGTACTGCAATTAATGAAGTCGGCCTCGCGGTCCTCGGATGAATCTGGTGCACCAAATCACATGGATTGAGATGCGCGTACTATGCGATCACACTTCGAGATGTGTATGAGGGAAAAGAGTACTCCATCCAGATTCCATCTCCGGCCGGCATGTTTTCCACGAGACGGATGCCAAAGCTCGAGCCCTAGAAAAAGAACATCTTATCTTTTTGTCAACGGAAAAGTGCGGCACTTTCTCTACAGCTCTGGGAGAGTTATTAGTCAGAGCGAACAGGCCTTACTTTGAATCACCTGTTCAGATTGTTTTTGTGTAGAGAGAACGGCTAGCCCCCACGGCCCCACCCCCTCTATTCTTGTAATAATATTTATACAGTTGATTATGTTAATTCTTTTTTTTTATTTTAGCGAATTATTCAGTTGATTCTCTTGTCACGCCTGACCTGTACTAGTAGTACCTTGCAATTAGTTTTAATCTCTTTGGGTTTTCTTTGCTTTGTCGTGTACCCATGACCCTCGCACGACCGCTAAAAGGAGGAGAAGATGGGTGGTGGCTGTCAGGCTAGACGCGCCGCGCGTCACCGTTTTTTCTTTATGTCGAAACTTCTCTAAAAGTACTTTGTATACTAGCTCGTCAGAAGTCTTTGTGAATGCTATTGACTTGGAACTTGATTAAAGTCCTTGGCTTTTATTCAACGAGAACTCCCGTGAACTAACATGTGGCTGTGGTTACTAGATGGTTAGAAGAACAATAATATACCTAACTCATCAGAGTTCAAGTCCCAAACTGGCAATTGGTGCTCGTATTCCCATCTAGGTCATCGTTGCTATTTATATACCTCTTATAGTCGTCCCTCGTCCCGTCCCTCGCGTCCCCCTAGGGGCGACTCGGGGGAGTCTAGGGTTTCCGCCAGCCGCCTTCCCCCACCTCCCCGCCTCGCCGCCACGAGAGGCGACCATGGGAAAGCCAGCGGCCCGGGAAAATGGCGGCGGGTCTTCAGCGCTTTCGTTCTTCGCGGAGGCCATCGGATCGAGTGCTGCCTGCTGGCGTGGCGTCTGGCGTGCTGAGGGTTCGGTATGGGGGCGGCGAGTCGCAGCGTGCGATCTGGAGGTATTGCCTTCCTTCCATGCATCCCTTCCGGTCCCGGTTCGGTTTGGATCTCGCGGATCCACCTCCGGTGTATTCAGTGGAAGCGGATCGGTGTCCGGGAAACCTTGGCCGCCTTGGGGCGGCAGCGTGCGACGCCGATTTTTGGCGCCGCTTTCCTCCTTAGGCGCTGCTGAGGCACCATCTCTCCTCTCCGACCCATGTACGGGTGAAAGCCCAAGATCCGATGTGGATCGGGCGTCGGCGGCGCCTTGTGCACCGTAACCTTCCTGGAGGCGACGCCAAGGACATTGGGATCGGATGGAAGGGTCTGCAGTGAGGGTGGGGTGTCTTTGCCTCCCTTCGGTGGAGCGGTGTTTCTTTCTACATATTCTTGGCGGCGGCTCTTGGCGGCATGGAGCAGCGGAGGCTTGGCGTCGGATGTGTGGTGACGGACACTGCAGGAGGTCGGCGCTGTCTGGCGTCGTGGTGGCGTTAAGCGGCGGCGAGACCGGCAAGGCCGTTGCAACAATGCAGCTCAAAGATGGATATGTGGTAGGTGGTTGTGGCGGCCTCATACCGGCGGTGGCCTAGTTGAGAACACGCCGACTGGTGGGTGCCCATACCCGGCGTCGAGTTGGGTCCTCGGTTCTTAGATGTTAGGTTTGGCTGCGAGTCTGTTGGTATTAGGCCTGACCATCAGCCCTTCATCGATTAGATAGGAGTAGCGACAGAGGTTGCGAAGATGGTGGCTTTGGTCTTACTGTTGTACGACTTTGTAAGGTTTTGTGGTGCAAAATTAATAAATTGGCCGTATGCATCGACCAGATGCAGAGGCCGAGGGTATTCCTTCTTTTCTTAAAAAAAATATACCTCTTGTAAGCCGCCTAAGATCGTCATTGTAAATCCCATGCGTTTGTACATCTCCCGATATAGTAAAGTTTCGCTAGCTGGATCATGTGGTTTTTACCCTTCTCATTGGAAGGGATTTTCACGTTAAAATATTATGTCCACTGTGTTGATATTTTATTGCTCGCTTTCCTATCTCCAATAATCCTCATTTCAAGAAAAATATCCACATATTCCATGCGTTAAGACAAGGAGTTTTGGTGGAATCACCCTCAGGTCCAACACCAAGTGTAAAGACTAGTTAGTGCCGGTGTCATTGCCCTTAGCCAACACCAAGGGGTGTGGTTTTGCTCCTGTTTTTTCTATGGTTTTTCCTTCTTTCTTTTGAGATAAAGGATGTTTTTTCGTGTTGAAGTCGATAAATGTGGAGTCATTAATGTGGTACAAGTGGCAATCGCAATTGCCATGTGTGAGAACTGCTTAATTAATCTTGACGGCTTGACTTGGACGTGACGAACACTTGTTTATAGCCGATCGGTGCATGTCTCTGCTTTCTCATTAGATTTCATTATCCCCATGCGTTTACACAAGCAATATGACCTGTCCCAGCTTCGTCATCCTTGCTCGGGTGGTTTAGTCTAATCCAAGTTTCACTTCATTTTTTTTTGGTTCGAATAACTGCCACACGTGTGGCGTCGACGGGAACCCGCCCGCACGGCTCGTGTGGCATGGACGGGAACCGGCCCGCACGACCACGTCCGCGCGCACAAACGCACGGCCCGCCGCGTCATTGCGTGCCAACCCGCCCGCCTTGCCCGTCCGGGCAAGCCGACCCGCTGCCCGCACGACCAACCAGTTCCCGGCCTCCGATCCATCCCCTCTCTCGTCTGCCGCCATCGTCCCCCACCTCTCGAACCCCGACCTCCGTCGCCGGCCTTCTCCGGTTGCCATGGCAAACAGACCAGATCCGTAGGGCACTCCCACCTCATAACCACACCCCAACCCTCCCCACCCCCAGCCGCAAACTCCAACCAAGCCCTCTAGAGACGATCATCTAAAAACCAGGTGAAAATCTCCCGATCTCAACCTTCTCATCCTTAAGGCTGAAAATCTCCCGATCTTGGCTGGATCTATGCTATAGGGGTAGAACACTACATGGTTCAGTGTGTAGTCGCAATTGCCAGGCAGAGTACACCAGATCTGCCATGTACTACTTTTGAAATTGACTTAATTTCCTAGTTTAATTGACGCAAGTAGTTGGGTATGAAAAATGGATGAGTAGGAATCACTAAAGAAGGACGGTAGGGGAAAATTTTGGAATGAAGAGGGCTGGAAGAAATTAATTGCCACTTGTGTATAACGACGATTGCCACCTTTCGTTGTCGATGCGCCACCTATTTTGACCCGTCGCTTGCCATCCATATCTTCTACGTGCAAGCAGCAGAAGAATACAATTCTTGTGGATTGTTGATGCCTTCTTGTTCATGCAGAGATTGAGAACACATTGGAAAAGAAGGGAGACACGGAAAGAATGAATCACGAAGACGGCGCTGATGATTGGGGTCATAAGGCGAAACAACCCCACAGGATGCAACAGTCTGATCAGCTCATCTCTTGAGGCCGTTGCTGCCACTACTAGAACAATATCACGGCGTAGTTATGATGCGTGATAAGAAAAGAAGAGAACAGTTGCCATCTTCGCGACGATGAAGATGACATTCTACTTATGTCGTACACTGTCATTTTTTAGCAGGTTCTTATGACCAAAACACAATTAGGGGGCCCCCGTGGCAAGTTCACTCACAAGGTGTTAACACTGACAAATGTACGGGCAATCAACTTCAACTAGCTTGTATGGATAATCAAGGTAATGCAAAAACGAGAAAAGAGCGCATACTGCTGTGGACATGAAAAATGAACATGCAAAAAAACTGGAAAAATGACTCACGAGTTACCGCGGGTGAAAATGCAGAGCCTTCATGCAGCGCGTGGCATCAGGCACCATCAATGTACCTGCCATCGACGTCATACTGTAACGCCCTCGATGCGGCTATATCTCCCACGTGTCGAAGCACGACTTAGAGGCATAACCGCATTGAAAGCAATGTCGCAAGTGAGGTAATCTTCACACAACCCATGTAATGCATAAGGAAAGAGATACATAGTTGGCTTACAATCGCCACTTCACACAATTACATGAATAAAGCATTACATCATCTGAGATACAATCAAGGTCCGACTACGGAACCAAAATAAAAGAAGAACCGCAAATCGACAAAGGTCCCCGATCGACCCCAACTGGGCTCCACTCTTGATCAACTAGAGCGAAACAACACAAAGGGCAAGATCTTCATCGAGCTCCTCCTTGAGCTTGAATCGTCACACCTTTCGGTAACATAGGCACCGCAAACTGGTTTTGGAAGTATCCGGTGAGTCACGAGGACTCAGCAATCTCGCACCAGCGAGATCAAGACTATTAAGCTTATGGGTAAGGTAAAGGCATGAGGTGGAGCTGCAGCAGCGACTAGCATATATGGTGGCTGACATACGCAAATGAGAGCGAGAAGAGAAGGCAAAGCACGGTCGATAAAAGTATGATCAAGAAGTGATCCTATAGCAACCTCGTCAAGCATAACTCAAACACGTGTTCACTTCCGGACTCACGGAAAGAGACCATCACGGTAACACACGGTTGATGTATTTTAATTAAGGTCAACTTCGGTTTTCTACAACCGACATTAACAAATTCCTATCGCCACATAACGCGGGCACGGCTCTCGAAAGTTTATACCTGCGGGGTGTCCCAACAGCCCATGACAAGCTCTCGCGATCATCGAAGGAATAGACCTTCACCCAACACACTCCGATCGACTCGGTATCCGGTACATCAAGACATTTCGACAATGGTAAAACAAGACCAGCAAAGCCGCCCGATGTGCCGACAAATCCCGATAGGAGTCGCACGTACCTCGTTCTCGGGGCACCGGATGGGTCACCACGAGTAAAACCAGCCCTCGAGTTGCCCGAGGTGGCCTGCGATCTGCCGTTTCGGACCAACACTCGAAGGAGCACCGCCCGGGGCTAAAATAAAGATGACCCTCGGGCTCCGAAACCCAAGGGAAAAAAAAGGGCTAGGTGAGGCAAATGGTAAAACCAAGGTTGGGCCTTCTGGACAAGTTTTATTCAAAGCGAACTGTCGGGGGTCCCATAAATCACCCGACCGCGTAAGGAGCATAAAATCCGGGAACATAACACCGTATGACGGAAACTAGGGCGGCAAGTGGAACAAAACACCGGGCATAAGGCCGAGCCTTCCACCCTTTACCAAATATATAGATGCATTAATAATATAAGATATATTGTGATATCCCAACAAGTAAACATGTTCCAACAAGGAACAACATCTCCATGTTCAACAAGGAACAAACTTCAATCTTCACCGCAACTAACAACGCTATAAGAGGGCTGAGCAAAGCGGTAACATAGCCAAACAACGGTTTGCATAGGAAAGGTGTCAAAGGTTAGGGGTTTGACATGGCAATTTGGGAGGCTGACAAGCAAATGGTAGGCATCGTAGCATTGGCATAGCAAAAGAGCGAGCAAACTAGCATAGCAAAGATAGTAGTGATTTCGAGGGTATGATCATCTTGCACGCAAGGTTCTCGAGTTGTCGAAGGCTTGATCCTCGTGGCGTTCTCAACAGGTTCCTCGTTCACGTACTCGTCTCCGGCTCTACCCAAAGCAAGAACACAAGCAACGGAACCACAATCAAACAAGGAACAATGCACAAGCAATATGATGCAATACATGACATGCTATGCGAGATGTGATATGCAATGCATATGTATGCTCGGAAGGACAATGATGAACGGGCATCAACTTGGCAAACCAAATGCGCCGCTGGAAAGATGGGATGATTTCGGGTGAAATCGATATAAAGATCACCGGAATCGGATGCACGGTTTGCAAATGACAAGCAAAACAAGAATGATGCAAATCTGCGTTTAACAGCCCGATGCTACTTAGCAAGCAACAAGAAACTATGCTACAGCACCCCACCATAAAAACAAAGCATATGGCAGCGAACTACATGAGATGCTTAACAAAAGAGGAGCACTGAGCTACGGCTAAATCACATCATAACATGTTCAAACAAGCATGGTGAAAGTGCTAAAAATATCAGGTTCACAGACTTAGTGAAAATACTAACATGCCAGGAATAAACATCAGGAAGGCATGTTTAGAGCAAGCAAACAACATGCTACAGGAACTTATAATAGCAAAACAAGGCATGGCATGATTCTACTCAAAGCATATATCAATAGTCCCTTACTGACCATAAGCCAAAAAGGACTCTAAGAAATGATGGCACCCATGTAAACATTGCAAGTTTTATTACAGATTTCAGACTTGGTGAAATATCAGGACATGGCAAAAACAGATAACTAGTAGGCATGTTCGTGAGCTCGATGCACTCACTACAGAGCAATACATGGCATGGCAAGGCAATCAACAGTAAGAAGGCATGATTATGAAGCTAAGCATGGCAAGAGCAAGGTCATAGCATACACGGATCAACTACAACGACCTCGTGAAAATTGAATCTCATGCAAACAATCTGCCAGGAAACATTTTCAAGCAAAAGTAGAGCACAAAAATGACATGCTGGACTACTCCATAGATGCCAACAAAGGCATGGATGGATAGAGCACATCCATATGTTTAAAACACCCTTACTGATCATGCTCAAACAGGGCATAGATCTCTCTGTAACAACATTAACATATGGCATAAAAATAACAGCAGGACAAGACTTAGTGAAAACACAAAGTTCCTGAAATCAGCAACATCATCATCCCTACTTTGCATGCTTGTTCTAGTCAACACATAACTCAAACAAATACATGGCAAGCACCCCTGGAAAGATGGCATGGCAATGTTCAACTCACATGTAGGACTCAAGTTCATAAGGTGCACACACAATTCATGGCAAAAATGACAAAAGAGCTCGAGCTGATAAGATTCTGAAACTAACGATCTGAAGCCTTATTCCAACAGCATTTCGGGCATCAAGATGAGCTCAAATGCAAATGATTCAATGGAATGAAATGATGTACTCTTCGAGACGAACACTTTGACATAATATACGCGCAAAACGGAGCTACGGATGCAAAGATGTGATGCCATGAATTTGCAACGAAAATAACACAGATTCGGGGACTTAGCAGATTTCAGAGGGGGGAAAGTCAACATTCGCTTGCACGGACTTCGAGGCAGGCCGGAGATCTCGCCGGAGACGACGGAGGATGGCCGGAGATGCACGGGGAGGACGCCGGAGACGCTTGAGTCGCGGATCCGGCGCGGACCCACCGGATCTGGCCAGAGAGAAGCCGGGCGACGCAGGCGGCAGGCTTGGCCGACGTGACGGCAGCAGCCATGGCATGGCGTGGCCGCCGACCGGAGTCAGCAGGGCTAAGCGTGGGGCGCGTATGCGGGCGCGGCGGTGTTCAGCTGCCTGTGCGGCCAGCCGGCCAAGGGACTCGGGCGGCGGCGGGCGGGCGGCGCGGCGCGACGGGTCCGGCAGCGCCGGTCAGTGAGGAGCGGCGGCGAGGGCGGCCGGCGGCGGCGGCAGCCGCGGCGGGCGCGGCGGCGACCGGCCGAACTGCTCTGTGAGCCCGCGATGGGCTCCACAGACATGGCGGAGGAGACGCGGGTGCCACGTGGCGCTCATGAGTGGTGAGGGCGGCGGCGCGGACGTGTCCGGCGGCGGAGCGGACATGTCCGGTCTTGTGGAGAGGCATTTTAGGGTTTCGGGGAATTAGATCCAAAATGGAGGAGGGTGTTTATATAGGTAGAGGAGCTAGGAGAGTCCAAATGAGGAGCGGTTTTGACCACGCGATCGTGATCAAACGACCAAGAGGATGGAAGGGAGTTAGATGGGTTTTGGGCCACTTTGGAAGGGTGTTGGGCTGAAACAAAAGAGGGCTTCTGTTTACCGGTTAACCGTTGGAGTATAAACGACCTCCAAATGGCACGAAACTTGACAGCGGTCTACGGTGCTATACCACGGCCGCTTGGCAAACCTCGAACCATTCCGAGAAAGTTTAATACCCGCACGAAAAGAGAGAGAAGGGGAGCCGAGGACATAGGAGCGCCGGATTGCAAAAGCGGACAACGGGGAAAATGCTCGGATGCATGAGGCGAACACGTATGCAAAATGAAATGCACATGATGACATGATATGAAATGCATATGATGACATGGCAAATGCAACACGCAAGCAAATGACATGGCAACAACAACGAATAAGCGGGCGACACTGGCGCGCGGATCCGGGTGTTACAACACTCCACCACTACGAGAGGATCTCGTCCGAGATCTAGGATGGCACCGGAGGAAAAGGAAGAGGAAGAGGAGAGGTAAAACTAAGTTGCTTCTTGACAAACGAGTGAAACCACGGACCTTGGGAGGTTGAGCAATTTAAAAGAAAGAGTACAACAGAGATGAGCGAGATTGCAAACAATCCGTTAGAAAAGAGGAACAAGGAGTATTACGAGAATTTGAAGGTTGCAAAGACATGAATCTAGAGTTTAATGGACAAGATAGAATTGAAACCACTCCGGTTAAAACAAGATGAGAGAGAAAGAATTAGGCGACACTTGGTGAAAGAAGAAGGAAAACTTGATAGGATGAAAAGAACTTGAAGAGATGACACAACACTCTGGATAAATGGATAAGCATGAAAAGAACACGATCCTCACAATTGGAGATGATGAGTGAAGAGAGCAACATCACAATGCCTCCGTAACGAAAGAATAGAAGTTAGACCGTTGAGATAAAGGGAGGAGAATAAAATGACAACTTCATCACAAATGAGCTTGGAAAGCATCCTTGCAAAGAAGAATTGAACGGAGTTGTTGCAAAACCAACAACTAAACGAATAGGCTTGTAGTGGGCTTATGGAAAGCATCTCAAGACTATGAGGTGACAATCGGCCACTAAAGGAAACAATTGATTGGTTGAGATCAATGAAGATAAGAGAAACTTCTTCCACCAAGTGAATAGAGAGCAAGCTTGGGTCATGCATAATCACCACAAATATTCCCAAAGGAAGGCTTTAGGTGAAATATATCCCAAGATAACTCCAACAAAGGGATTGATGGATTTAAAATACCTCATTCTTGACAACATATGAATCACGAAACAAGAATGGAAATTGCCAAGAATGATATAACACCACCTCAAAAGCTAAGGTAGAAAGAATTGCACTTTGGAATGCACGATGAAGAATGCTTGAACTCCTCAAACAAAACATGTGTTGAGCACCATGTTTAATTTTTAGAGTATAGCTTGCGGATCTTAATTTCGAGAGAAATCTTGAAGAACAATTGAAGAATGAAAGGAATCCTTGATGAACCACCATGAAGAAACTCCGGTATACAAAAGGGTGATAGAAAGAAAGAGAAGTTGAAAACACAAGGTGAACCCTTACAATGATTTAGATGGAGCTTGGCGATAATTAGAGCTTGGAACTCCGGAAAAGAAAAGATGAAACAACTAAAACCGAGAATTTGTTCATCATGAGCAAACTCGAAAGAAAGGATTAATCACTTGGATGAACAAGAATAAGAATTATGTTATGCTTATCCTTCACAAATTAAATTGATGACAAACAATGGATTTGGCATACTACTTATTCCGTAGAAAGAATTAAAAGAGATATATCAAAACTTGAGAAGGTCTTCAACGAACCACCGATAGGATTGGAACAACAAATGAATTGATATGATGAACAAGGAAGAGAGATCTTGAGCGAACCACCGTAAGAATTGAAATTGAGCGTAGCAAATGCACAAATCACGGGAAGAATTGCAAAATGAATGAAGATACTTGAGGGTATTTAGATACAAATGAGCGAATAGATCACGAGCTGATTAGAGAATACTTGAATGATGCACCGGTATGATTTGGAGAACGAGAGCTGAAAGCTTGAATGAATAATATTGAGATGATGGGCTTCAAAGAATGAAACTGAAAAGACTCCTAAAATGCTCCGGATGGGTGAAAAAGATTCTCACAATCGAAAACAATTATGAGAGGATGGCAACAAGCTAGCACCATGAATCTTGAAGAGAATAGAGCAAGATTAAAGAGAAACTCTTCTTGGTCTTCAAATGATGAGAATGACAACGAGAAACACCACCAAGAATTATTGAGGCACACGAAAGAATCAAAAGCGAAGAGGTTGAGCCAACTATGAAAAGAATTTGAAAGATCTTGGAGAAAAGCATTTGGTGATGATAACTCATTCTTCGTCAAACTTGGAGAAGAATTTAGGATAGCTCGGGAAAATAGAAGAGTCGGGTAAGATCACAGGAAAAGACACGTGGGTTAGGGCCCACTCAAAAGAACACCGTTGAAAAGATTTAAAAGAGATGTTGCACGGTTGAATTAAATGACTTGAATGAGATACCAATCTCGAAAGAGCTTGAGCGAATGCAGAGTGGAAACACAAATCTTCGAGATATCTTGAGCACTCCGGAATAACAAATAGCGAGAAGTAAAATGATAATGAGGTGCACTGGTATGAGAAGACATTGAAATGAGGAAAAAGATATGATGAATATCAAAAGCTTGAATAGGATCCACCGGAGAAGAGACAACAAAGAAGGATGATGAACTTGAAACTGTTGAGCATCTTCATGGGAAATCATCGGATAAGAACATTGATTGAAAAGAGTGAAGTGGCTTCACATGAATAAATGGATACTTGATTAAAATAAATGAGTCCTTGAAGAAAAAGGGTGGGAGGCGGGGAAAAACAAAGGCAACTTGGAGCGGATGAAACAAACACCGTTGAGAAGAAATGATAATTGGTCTTGCGATGTTGAAGTGATCGGATCCACTTGAAGAGAAACACGTCGGTTGAAAAGGATTGACATGACAATCTCGATTGTCGAGAAGGATTAGTATTCACATCGAGTATGAGAACACCATTTCGGAAAGGTATGGAATCAACACTTGACATTGAAGCAACTCGAATACCACAAATAAAGCAAAACAAAGGATTGGCTTGCGAGAATAAGCGGAACAAACATATGATAGAGATTTCATCCGAAGTTTTTAGTGGTGGGGCCTACGGGCTCAATCGTACAGCACCATCATGTACAAGGCGATGCACATGACATACGAAGTGTCCCAGTCGGCATAGCCAAGGACTCTTTAAGACACAACGAGACCATTGTAAAACCAACCGTGAATAGGCGGACCACTAGGCGTCGAACCCCAATTTCATATCATACATCCGTCGGAAAGATATCCCGAGAGCTACTTGAATTCGCACCTATGAAACTCCGAAATTTTCGGTTATGCAATCTGGTGTTGGGGATACAGGGAGCAATATATCTCACCCAAACTAACAATCCCTACATCCAGTTGTATCCATCCGTCAACACATAACCAAGAAACCTTGAAATCGTGTACCTCAACCTTGAAAAGCATCCGTTATCTGAGTCATGGCAATACTCCGTACTCACCTTAATCTTGGGTTAGCGGGGTTATCTCACCAACAACTGCATAAAAGAGATTTTCGATGTCGGCGTACTAAACTCGGGTATTCGAACTGCAACGATAAAATTATGGCGACAACACCTCGGAGCTCAACTCCCGGGACACCGCCACAACCCTAAATGTCGGGAGGCAACCAAGACAATGTTGTCATCATAAAACCATCGAACGATTCTAAGATACCAGCGTGATCCTAAAAAATTTAGTGAAATTTGAGAAGAGAAGAGTCAAAACTCTCGTCGGGATACCTCACCGGAAGGTCGAAGGACTGGGAGTAAAAAGAATTCCTAAACTCTCGATATATAATTCCTAAAAGACTCAAAACAATTTTTCTAGACACAACTCGGCCGCTAAAAGCGATCAAGCGGTGGGGCTCCTAAGGTCGGGAAGGCTCGATTACCAACTTAGCGCCCTCGATGCGGCTATATCTCCCACGTGTCGAAGCACGACTTAGAGGCATAACCGCATTGAAAGCAATGTCGCAAGTGAGGTAATCTTCACACAACCCATGTAATGCATAAGGAAAGAGATACATAGTTGTCTTACAATCGCCACTTCACACAATTACATGAATAAAGCATTACATCATCCAGATACAATCAAGGTCCGACTACGGAACCAAAATAAAAGAAGAACCCCAAATCGACAAAGGTCCCCGATCAACCCCAACTGGGCTCCACTCTTGATCAACTAGAACGAAACAACACAAAGGGCAAGATCTTCATCGAGCTCCTCCTTGAGCTTGAATGCGCCACCGCTTTCGGTAACATAGGCACCGCAAACTGGTTTTGAAGTATCCGTGAGTCACGAGGACTCAGCAATCTCGCACCCATGAGATCAAGACTATTTAAGCTTATGGGTAAGGTAAAGGCATGAGGTGGAGCTGCAGCAAGCGACTAGCATATATGGTGGCTGACATACGCAAATGAGAGCGAGAAGAGAAGGCAAAGCACGGTCGATAAAAGTATGATCAAGAAGTGATCCTATAGCAACCTCGTCAAGCATAACTCAAACATCGTGTTCACTTCCGGACTCACGGAAAGAGACCATCACGGTAACACACACGGTTGATGTATTTTAATTAAGGTCAACTTCGGTTTTCTACAACCGACATTAACAAATTCCCATCTGCCACATAACCGCGGCACGGCTCTCGAAAGTTTATACCTGCAGGGTGTCCCAACTTAGCCCATGACAAGCTCTCGCGATCATCGAAGGAATAGACCTTCACCCAAGACACTCCGATCGACTCGGTATCCCGTACATCAAGACATTTCGACAATGGTAAAACAAGACCAGCAAAGCCGCCCGATGTGCCGACAAATCCCGATAGGAGTCGCACGTACCTCGTTCTCGGGGCACACCGGATGGGTCACCTCGAGTAAAACCAGCCCTCGAGTTGCCCCGAGGTGGCCCCGCAGTCTGCCCGTTTCGGACCAACACTCGAAGGAGCACTGCCCGGGGGGCTAAAATAAAGATGACCCTCGGGCTCCGGAAACCCAAGGGAAAAAAAGGGCTAGGTGAGGCAAATGGTAAAACCAAGGTTGGGCCTTGCTGGACAAGTTTTATTCAAAGCGAACTGTCAGGGGGGTCCCATAAATCACCCGACCGCGTAAGGAACGCAAAATCCGGGAACATAACACCGGTATGACGGAAACTAGGGCGGCAAGAGTGGAACAAAACACCAGGCATAAGGCCGAGCCTTCCACCCTTTACCAAATATATAGATGCATTAATAATATAAGATATATTGTGATATCCCAACAAGTAAACATGTTCCAACAAGGAACAACATCTCCATGTTCCAACAAGGAACAAACTTCAATCTTCACCTGCAACTAACAACGCTATAAGAGGGGCTGAGCAAAGCGGTAACATAGCCAAACAACGGTTTGCATAAGAAAGGTGTCAAAGGTTAGGGGTTTGACATGGCAATTTGGGAGGCTAACAAGCAAATGGTAGGCATCGTAGCATTGGCATAGCAAAAGAGCGAGCAAACTAGCATAGCAAAGATAGTAGTGATTTCGAGGGTATGATCATCTTGCCTGCAAGGTTCTCAGAGTTGTCGAAGGCTTGATCCTCGTAGGCGTTCTCAATAGGTTCCTCGTTCATGTACTCGTCTCCCGGCTCTACCCAAAGCAAGAACACAAGCAACGGAACCACAATCAAACAAGGAACAATGCACAAGCAATATGATGCAATACATGACATGCTATGCGAGATGTGATATGCAATGCATATGTATGCTCCGGAAGGAAAATGATGAACCGGGCATCAACTTGGCAAACCAAGTATGCCGCTGAAAGATGGGATGATTTCGGTGAAATCGATATAAAGATCACCGGAATCGGATGCACGGTTTGCAAATGACAAGCAAAACAAGAATGATGCAAATCTGCGTTTAACAGCCCGATGCTACTTAGCAAGCAACAAGAAACTATGCTACAGCACCCCACCATAAAAACAAAGCATATGGCAGCGAACTACAGGAGATGCTTAACAAAAGATGAGCACTGAGCTACGGCTAAATCACATCATAACATGTTCAAACAAGCATGGTGAAAGTGCTAAAAATATCAGGTTCACAGACTTAGTGAAAATACTAACATGCGAGGAATTAACATCAGGAAGGCATGTTTAGAGCAAGCAAACAACATGCTACAGGAACTTATAATAGCAAAACAAGGCATGGCATGATTCTACTAAAAGCATATATCAATAGTCCCTTACTGACCATAAGCCAAAAAGGACTCTAAGAAATGATGGCACCCATGTAAACATTGCAAGTTTTATTACAGATTTCAGACTTAGTGAAATATCAGGACATGGCAAAAACAGATAACGAGTATGCATGTTCATGAGCTCGATGCACTCACTACAGAGCAATACATGGCATGGCAAGGCAACCAACAGTAAGAAGGCATGATTATGAAGCTAATCATGGCAAGAGCAAGGTCATAGCATACACGGATCAACTACAACGACCTCGTGAAAATTGAATCTCATGCAAACAATCTGCCAGGAAACATTTTCAAGCAAAAGTAGAGCACAAAAATGACATGCTGGACTACTCCATAAATGCCAACAAAGGCATGGATGGATAGAGCACATCCATATGTTTAAAACACCCTTACTGATCATGCTCAAAAAGGGCATAGATCTCTCTGTAACAACATTAACATATGGCATAAAAATAACAGCAGGACAAGACTTAGTGAAAACACTAAGTTCCTGAAATCAGCAACATCATCATCCCTACTTTGCATGCTTGTTCTAGTCAACACATAACTCAAACAAATACATGGCAATCACCCCTGGAAAGATGGCATGGCAATGTTCAACTCACATGTAGGACTCAAGTTCATAAGATGCACACACAATTCATGGCAAAAATGACAAAAGAGCTCGAGCTGATAAGATTCTGAAACTAACGATCTGAAGCCTTCTTCCAACAGCATTTCGGGCATCAAGATGAGCTCAAATGCAAATGATTCAATGGAATGAAATGATGTACTCTTCGAGACGAACAATTTGACATATTATACGCGCAAAACGCAGACTACGGATGGGAAGATGTGATGCGATGAATATGCAATGAAAATAACACAGATTCGGGGACTTAGCAGATTTCGAGGGGGAAAGTCAACCTTCGCAGCACGGACTTCGAGGCAGGCGGAGATCTCGCCGAGACGACGGAGGATGGCGGAGATGCACGGGAGGACGCCGGAGACGCAGGAGTCGCCGGATCCGGCCGGAGCCACCGGATCTGGCCGGAGAGGGCGGGCAGACGGGCGCGGCGAAGGCGGCATGGTGACGGCAGCAGCAGGTGGCGATGGCGGCGGCGGCGGCGAACCGAGCTTCATAGGGGCGGCGCTAAGGCGCGGGCGGCGGGCGGGCGCGGCTGTGGTGGCGTGTGGCCTGGCGCGAGCCAGGCAGGGCTCGGCGGCGGGCGGGGCGGCGGGGGCGCTGGCGACGGGGTCCCAGCGCACGGCCGGCGAGGCGAGAGGCGGCGAGGGGAGGCGGCGGCCGGGCGGCGGCGGCAGCGCGGCGCGGCGGCGGCGACGCCGCAGACTCTGCGAACCTGCCATGATGGGCTCCATGGCAGCGCGCGCGGCGGAGACGCGGTGCCACGTGGCGCCATGAGTGGCTGAGGGCGGCGGCGCGGACGTGTCCGGGCGAGGAGCGGACATGTCCGGTCTTGTGGAGGGCATTTTAGGGTTTGGGGAATTAGATCCAAAATGGAGGGGGAGGGGTGTTTATATAGGTAGAGGGAGCTAGGAGAGTCCAAATGAGGAGCGGTTTTCGGCCACGCGATCGTGATCAAACGACCAAGAGCATGGAAGGGAGTTAGATGGGTTTTGGGCCACTTTGGAAGGGGTGTTGGGCTGAAACAAAAGAGGGCTTTACGGTTACCCGGTTAACCGTTGGAGTACCAAACGACCTCCAAATGGCACGAAACTTGACAGGCGGTCTACCGGTGCTATACCACGGCCGCTTGGCAAACCTCGGGCCATTCCGAGAAAGTTTAATACCCGCACACGAAAAGAGAGAAGAGGGAGACGCCGGAGGACATAGGAGCGCCGGATTGCAAAACGGACAACGGGGAAAATGCTCGGATGCATGAGACGAACACGTATGCAAAATGAAATGCACATGATGACATGATATGAAATGCATATGATGACATGGCAAATGCAACACGCAAGCAAATGACATGGCAACAACAACGAATAACTGGACGACACCTGGCGCATCGGATCCGGGGTGTTACAACACTCCACCACTACGAGAGGATCTCGTCCCGAGATCTAGGATGGCACCGGAGGGAAAAGGAAGAGGAAGAGGAGAGGTAAAACTAAGTTGCTTCTTCGGCAAACGAGTGAAACCACGGACCTTGGGAGGTTGAGCAATTTAAAAGAAAGAGTACAATGAGAGATGAACGAGATTGCAAACAATCCGTTAGAAAAGAGGAACAAGGAGTATTACGAGAATTTGAAGGTTGCAAAGACATGAATCTAGAGTTTAATGGACAAGATAGAATTCGAAACCACTCCGGTTAAAACAAGATGAGAGAGAAAGAATTCGGGCAGCACTTCGGTGAAAGAAGAAGGAAAACTTGATAGGATGAAAAGAACTTGAAGAGATGACACAACACTCTGGATAAATGGATAAGCATGAAAAGAACACGATCCTCACAATTGGAGATGATGAGTGAAGAGAGCAACATCACAATGCCTCCGTAACGAAAGAATAGAAGTTAGACCGTTGAGATAAAGGGGAGGAGAATAAAATGACAACTTCTGTCACAAATGAGCTTGGAAAGCATCCTTGCAAAGAAGAATTGAACGGAGTTGTTGCAAAACCAACAACTAAACGAATAGGCTTGTAGTGGGCTTATGGAAAGCATCTCAAGACTATGAGGTGACAATCGGCCACTAAAGGAAACAATTGATTGGTTGAGATCAATGAAGATAAGAGAAACTTCTTCCACCAAGTGAATAGAGAGCAAGCTTGGGTCATGCATAATCACCACAAATATTCCCAAAGGAAGGCTTTAGGTGAAATATATCCCAAGATAACTCCAACAAAGGGATTGATGGATTTAAAATACCTCATTCTTGACAACATATGAATCACGAAACAAGAATGGAAATTGCCAAGAATGATATAACACCACCTCAAAAGCTAAGGTAGAAAGAATTGCACTTTGGAATGCACGATGAAGAATGCTTGAACTCCTCAAACAAAACATGTGTTGAGCACCATGTTTAATTTTTAGAGTATAGCTTGACGGATCTTAATTTCGAGAGAAATCTTGAAGAACAATTGAAGAATGAAAGGAATCCTTGATGAACCACCATGAAGAAACTCCGGTATACAAAAGGGTGATAGAAAGAAAGAGAAGTTGAAAACACAAGGTGAACCCTTACAATGATTTAGATGGAGCTTCGCGATAATTAGAGCTTGGAACTCCGGGAAAAGAAAAGATGAAACAACTAAAACCGAGAATTTGTTCATCATGAACAAACTCCGAAAGAAAGGATTAATCACTTGGATGAACAAGAATAAGAATTATGTTATGCTTATCCTTCACAAATTAAATTGATGACAAACAATGGATTTGGCATACTACTTATTCCCGTAGAAAGAATTAAAAGAGATATATCAAAACTTGAGAAGGTCTTCAACGAACCACCGATAGGATTGGAACAACAAATGAATTGATATGATGAACAAGGAAGAGAGATCTTGAACGAACCACCGTAAGAATTGAAATTGAACGTAGCAAATGCACAAATCACCGGGAAGAATTGCAAAATGAATGAAGATACTTGAGGGTATTTAGATACAAATGAACGAATAGATCACGAGCTGATTAGAGAATACTTGAATGATGCACCGGTATGATTTGGAGAACGAGAGCTGAAAGCTTGAATGAATAATACTGAGATGATGGGCTTCAAAGAATGAAACCGAAAAGACTCCTAAAATGCTCCGGATGGGTGAAAAAGATTCTCACAATCGAAAACAATTATGAGAGGATGGCAACAAGCTAGCACCATGAATCTTGAAGAGAATAGAGCAAGATTAAAGAGAAACTCTTCTTCGGTCTTCAAATGATGAGAATGACAACGAGAAACACCACCAAGAATTATTGAGGCACACCGAAAGAATCAAAAGCGAAGAGGTTGAGCCAACTATGAAAAGAATTTGAAAGATCTTGGAGAAAAGCATTTGACTGATGATAACTCATTCTTACGTCAAACTTGGAGAAGAATTTAGGATAGCTCGGGAAAATAGAAGAGTCGTAAGATCCTCGAAAAGACACGTGGGTTAGGGCCCACTCAAAAGAACACCGTTGAAAAGATTTAAAAGAGATGTTGCACGGTTGAATTAAATGACTTGAATGAGATACCAATCTCGAAAGAGCTTGAACGAATGCAGAGTGGAAACACAAATCTTCGAGATATCTTGAGCACTCCGGAATAACAAATAGCGAGAAGTAAAATGATAATGAGGTGCACTGGTATGAGAAGACATTGAAATGAGGAAAAAGATATGATGAATATCAAAAGCTTGAATAGGATCCACCGGAGAAGAGACAACAAAGAAGGATGATGAACTTGAAACTGTTGAGCATCTTCATGGGAAATCATCGGATAAGAACATTGATTGAAAAGAGTGAAGTGGCTTCACATGAATAAATGGATACTTGATTAAAATAAATGAGTCCTTGAAGAAAAAGGGTGGGAGGGCGGGAAAAAACAAAGGCAACTTGGAGACGGATGAAACAAACACCGTTGAGAAGAAATGATAATTGGTCTTGCTGATGTTGAAGTGATCGGATCCACTTGAAGAGAAACACGTCGGTTGAAAAGGATTGACATGACAATCTCGATTGTCGAGAAGGATTGGTATTCACATCGGAGTATGAGAACACCATTTCGGAAAGGTATGGAATCAACACTTGACATTGAAGCAACTCGAATACCACAAATAAAACAAAACAAAGGATTGGCTTGCAGAATAAGCCGGAACAAACATATGATAGAGATTTCATCCGAAGTTTTCGTGGTGGGGCCTACACGGGCTCAATCGTACAGCACCATCATGTACAAGGCAGTGCACATGACATACGAAGTGTCCCCGAGTCGGCATAGCCAAGGACTCTTTAAGACACAACGAGACCATCAGAAACCAACCGTGAATAGGCGGACCACTAGACGTCGAACCCCAATTTCATATCATACATCCGTCGGAAAGATATCCTAAGAGCTACTTGAATTCCCACCTATGAAACTCCCGAAATTTTCTGGTTATGCAATCTGGTGTTGGGGATACAGGGGAAGCAATATATCTCACCCAAACTAACAATCCCTACATCCAAATTGTATCCATCCGTCAACACATAACCAAGAAACCTTCGAAATCGTGTACCTCAACCTTCAAAAGCATCCGTTATACGAGTCATGGCAATACTCCGTACTCACCTTAGTCTTTGGGTTAGCGGGTTATCTCACCAACAACTGCATAAAAGAGATTTTCGATGTCGGCGTACTAAACTCGGTATTCCGAATCTGCAACGATAAAATTATGACGACAACACCTCGGAGCTCAACTCCCGGGACACCGCCACAACCCCTAAATGTCGAGGCAACCAAGACAATGTTGTCATCATAAAACCATCGAACGATTCTAAGATACCAGCGTGATCCTAAAAAATTTAGTGAAATTTGAGAAGAGAAGAGTCAAAACTCTCGTCGGATACCTCACCGTAAGGTCGAAGGACTGGGAGTAAAAAGAATTCCTAAACTCTCGATATATAATTCCTAAAAGACTCAAAACAATTTTTCTAGACACAACTCGCCGCTAAAAACGATCAAGCGGTGGGGCTCCTAAGGTCGGGAAGGCTCGATTACCAACTTGTAACGCCTCGATGCGGCTATATCTCCCACGTGTCGAAGCACGACTTAGAGGCATAACCGCATTGAAAGCAATGTCGCAAGTGAGGTAATCTTCACACAACCCATGTAATGCATAAGGAAAGAGATACATAGTTGGCTTACAATCGCCACTTCACACAATTACATGAATAAAGCATTACATCATCCAGATACAATCAAGGTCCGACTACGGAACCAAAATAAAAGAAGAACCCCAAATGCGACAAAAGGTCCCCGATCAACCCCAACTGGGCTCCACTCTCGATCAACTAGAACGAAACAACACAAAGGGCAAGATCTTCATCGAGCTCCTCCTTGAGCTTGAATGCGCCACCGCCGGTAACATAGGCACCGCAAACTGGTTTTGAAGTATCCGTGAGTCACGAGGACTCAGCAATCTCGCACCATGAGATCAAGACTATTTAAGCTTATGGGTAAGGTAAAGGCATGAGGTGGAGCTGCAGCAAGCGACTAGCATATATGGTGGCTGACATACGCAAATGAGAGCGAGAAGAGAAGGCAAAGCACGGTCGATAAAAGTATGATCAAGAAGTGATCCTATAGCAACCTCGTCAAGCATAACTCAAACATCAGTGTTCACTTCCGGACTCACGGGAAAGAGACCATCACGGTAACACACACGGTTGATGTATTTTAATTAAGGTCAACTTCGGTTTTCTACAACCGGACATTAACAAATTCCCATCTGCCACATAACCACGGGCACGGCTCTCGAAAGTTTATACCTGCAGGGTGTCCCAACTTAGCCCATGACAAGCTCTCGCGATCATCGAAGAATAGACCTTCACCCAAGACACTCCGATCGACTCGGTATCCCGTACATCAAGACATTTCGACAATGGTAAAACAAGACCAGCAAAGCCGCCCGATGTGCCGACAAATCCCGATAGGAGTCGCACGTACCTCGTTCTCGGGCACACCGGATGGGTCAGCCTCTGAGTAAAACCAGCCCTCGAGTTGCCCGAGGTGGCCCATGATCTGCCGTTTGGACCAACACTCGAAGGAGCACCGCCCGGGGGCTAAAATAAAGATGACCCTCGGCTCCGAAACCCAAGGGAAAAAAAGGGCTAGGTGAGGCAAATGGTAAAACCAAGGTTGGGCCTTGCTGGACAAGTTTTATTCAAAGCGAACTGTCAGGGGGGTCCCATAAATCACCCGACCGCGTAAGGAACGCAAAATCCGGGAACATAACACCGGTATGACGGAAACTAGGGCGGCAAGAGTGGAACAAAACACTGCATAAGGCCGAGCCTTCCACCCTTTACCAAATATATAGATGCATTAATAATATAAGATATATTGTGATATCCCAACAAGTAAACATGTTCCAACAAGGAACAACATCTCCATGTTCCAACAAGGAACAAACTTCAATCTTCACCGCAACTAACAACGCTATAAGAGGGCTGAGCAAAGCGGTAACATAGCCAAACAACGGTTTGCATAGGAAAGGTGTCAAAGGTTAGGGGTTTGACATGGCAATTTGGGAGGCTAACAAGCAAATGGTAGGCATCGTAGCATTGGCATAGCAAAAGAGCGAGCAAACTAGCATAGCAAAGATAGTAGTGATTTCGAGGGTATGATCATCTTGCTCGCAAGGTTCTCGAGTTGTCGAAGGCTTGATCCTCGTAGGCGTTCTCAACAGGTTCCTCGCTCATGTACTCGTCTCCGGCTCTACCCAAAGCAAGAACACAAGCAACGGAACCACAATCAAACAAGGAACAATGCACAAGCAATATGATGCAATACATGACATGCTATGCGAGATGTGATATGCAATGCATATGTATGCTCGGAAGGAAAATGATGAACTGGCATCAACTTGGCAAACCAAGTATGCCGCTGAAAGATGGGATGATTTCGTGAAATCGATATAAAGATCACCGGAATCGGATGCACGGTTTGCAAATGACAAGCAAAACAAGAATGATGCAAATCTGCGTTTAACAGCCCGATGCTACTTAGCAAGCAACAAGAAACTATGCTACAGCACCCCACCATAAAAACAAAGCATATGGCAGCGAACTACAGGAGATGCTTAACAAAAGAGGAACACTGAGCTACGGCTAAATCACATCATAACATGTTCAAACAAGCATGGTGAAAGTGCTAAAAATATCAGGTTCACAGACTTAGTGAAAATACTAACATGCGAGGAATTAACATCAGGAAGGCATGTTTAGAGCAAGCAAACAACATGCTACAGGAACTTATAATAGCAAAACAAGGCATGGCATGATTCTACTAAAAGCATATATCAATAGTCCCTTACTGACCATAAGCCAAAAAGGACTCTAAGAAATGATGGCACCCATGTAAACATTGCAAGTTTTATTACAGATTTCAGACTTAGTGAAATATCAGGACATGGCAAAAACAGATAACGAGTATGCATGTTCATGAGCTCGATGCACTCACTACAGAGCAATACATGGCATGGCAAGGCAACCAACAGTAAGAAGGCATGATTATGAAGCTAATCATGGCAAGAGCAAGGTCATAGCATACACGGATCAACTACAACGACCTCGTGAAAATTGAATCTCATGCAAACAATCTGCCAGGAAACATTTTCAAGCAAAAGTAGAGCACAAAATGACATGCTGGACTACTCCATAAATGCCAACAAAGGCATGGATGGATAGAGCACATCCATATGTTTAAAACACCCTTACTGATCATGCTCAAAAGGGCATAGATCTCTCTGTAACAACATTAACATATGGCATAAAAATAACAGCAGGACAAGACTTAGTGAAAACACTAAGTTCTGAAATCAGCAACATCATCATCCCTACTTTGCATGCTTGTTCTAGTCAACACATAACTCAAACAAATACATGGCAAACACCCCTGGAAAGATGGCATGGCAATGTTCAACTCACATGTAGGACTCAAGTTCATAAGATGCACACACAATTCATGGCAAAAATGACAAAAGAGCTCGAGCTGATAAGATTCTGAAACTAACGATCTGAAGCCTTCTTCCAACAGCATTTCGGGCATCAAGATGAGCTCAAATGCAAATGATTCAATGGAATGAAATGATGTACTCTTCGAGACGAACAATTTGACATATTATACGCGCAAAACGGAGCTACGGATGGGAAGATGTGATGCGATGAATATGCAATGAAAATAACACAGATTCGGGGACTTAGCAGATTTCAGAGGGGGGGAAAGTCAACCTTCGGTTGCACGGACTTCGAGGCAGGCCGGAGATCTCGCCGGAGACGACGGAGGATGGCGGAGATGCACGGGAGGACGCCGGAGACGCTGGAGTCGCCGGATCCGGCGAACCCACCGGATCTGGCCGAGAGAGCCGGCCGGGAGGCCGGGCGCGGAAGCCGCATGCCGCGGGCGGCCAGCGGCTGGCGGCGGCGTGCCGGCGGACCGAGGCTTCAGGGCGGCGGTTAGGCTAAGCGGCGGCGGGCGCCGCGGCGGCCGGCGAGGCGCGTGCATGGCGCGGCGCATGTGGCGAGTGCCGGGCGGGCGCGCAACTCCGGCGGGCGCGGCGCGACGGGTCCGGCAGGCCAAGGAGGAGCGGCGGCGAGGCGGCGGGCGGCGGCGGAGGCCAGGGCGCAGGGGCGCGGCGGCGACCGCACCGGTTCGCGCGCCTCGGGCGGCGAGATGGGCTCCGCGGCACGTGGGCGCGGCGGAGGACGCGGTGCCACGTGGCGCCGCGATGAGTGGCTGAGGGCGGCGGCGGGACGTGTCCGGCGGCGGAGCGACATGTCCGTCTGTGGAGAGGGCATTTTAGGGTTTGGGGAATTAGATCCAAAATGGAGGGAGGGTGTTTATATAGGTAGAGGGAGCTAGGAGAGTCCAAATGAGGAGCGGTTTTGCCACGCGATCGTGATCAAACGACCAAGAGCATGGAAGGGAGTTAGATGGGTTTTGGGCCACTTTGGAAGGGTGTTGGGCTGAAACAAAGAGGGCTTTACTACACCGCTAACTGTTGGAGTACCAAACGACCTCCAAATGGCACGAAACTTGACAGCGGTTCACGGTGCTATACCACGGCCGCTTGGCAAACCTCGGGCCATTCCGAGAAAGTTTAATACCCGCACACGAAAAGAGAGAAGAGGGAGACGCCGGAGGACATAGGAGCGCCGGATTGCAAAACGGACAACGGGGAAAATGCTCGGATGCATGAGACGAACACGTATGCAAAATGAAATGCACATGATGACATGATATGAAATGCATATGATGACATGGCAAATGCAACACGCAAGCAAATGACATGGCAACAACAACGAATAACTGGACGACACCTGGCGCATCGGATCCGGGGTGTTACAACACTCCACCACTACGAGAGGATCTCGTCCCGAGATCTAGGATGGCACCGGAGGGAAAAGGAAGAGGAAGAGGAGAGGTAAAACTAAGTTGCTTCTTCGGCAAACGAGTGAAACCACGGACCTTGGGAGGTTGAGCAATTTAAAAGAAAGAGTACAACAGAGATGAACGAGATTGCAAACAATCCGTTAGAAAAGAGGAACAAGGAGTATTACGAGAATTTGAAGGTTGCAAAGACATGAATCTAGAGTTTAATGGACAAGATAGAATTCGAAACCACTCCGGTTAAAACAAGATGAGAGAGAAAGAATTCGGGCAGCACTTCGGTGAAAGAAGAAGGAAAACTTGATAGGATGAAAAGAACTTGAAGAGATGACACAACACTCTGGATAAATGGATAAGCATGAAAAGAACACGATCCTCACAATTGGAGATGATGAGTGAAGAGAGCAACATCACAATGCCTCCGTAACGAAAGAATAGAAGTTAGACCGTTGAGATAAAGGGGAGGAGAATAAAATGACAACTTCTGTCACAAATGAGCTTGGAAAGCATCCTTGCAAAGAAGAATTGAACGGAGTTGTTGCAAAACCAACAACTAAACGAATAGGCTTGTAGTGGGCTTATGGAAAGCATCTCAAGACTATGAGGTGACAATCGGCCACTAAAGGAAACAATTGATTGGTTGAGATCAATGAAGATAAGAGAAACTTCTTCCACCAAGTGAATAGAGAGCAAGCTTGGGTCATGCATAATCACCACAAATATTCCCAAAGGAAGGCTTTAGGTGAAATATATCCCAAGATAACTCCAACAAAGGGATTGATGGATTTAAAATACCTCATTCTTGACAACATATGAATCACGAAACAAGAATGGAAATTGCCAAGAATGATATAACACCACCTCAAAAGCTAAGGTAGAAAGAATTGCACTTTGGAATGCACGATGAAGAATGCTTGAACTCCTCAAACAAAACATGTGTTGAGCACCATGTTTAATTTTAGAGTATAGCTTGACGGATCTTAATTTCGAGAGAAATCTTGAAGAACAATTGAAGAATGAAAGGAATCCTTGATGAACCACCATGAAGAAACTCCGGTATACAAAAGGGTGATAGAAAGAAAGAGAAGTTGAAAACACAAGGTGAACCCTTACAATGATTTAGATGGAGCTTCGCGATAATTAGAGCTTGGAACTCCGGGAAAAGAAAAGATGAAACAACTAAAACCGAGAATTTGTTCATCATGAACAAACTCCAAAGAAAGGATTAATCACTTGGATGAACAAGAATAAGAATTATGTTATGCTTATCCTTCACAAATTAAATTGATGACAAACAATGGATTTGGCATACTACTTATTCCCGTAGAAAGAATTAAAAGAGATATATCAAAACTTGAGAAGGTCTTCAACGAACCACCGATAGGATTGGAACAACAAATGAATTGATATGATGAACAAGGAAGAGAGATCTTGAACGAACCACCGTAAGAATTGAAATTGAACGTAGCAAATGCACAAATCACCGGGAAGAATTGCAAAATGAATGAAGATACTTGAGGGTATTTAGATACAAATGAACGAATAGATCACGAGCTGATTAGAGAATACTTGAATGATGCACCGGTATGATTTGGAGAACGAGAGCTGAAAGCTTGAATGAATAATACTGAGATGATGGGCTTCAAAGAATGAAACTGAAAAGACTCCTAAAATGCTCCGGATGGGTGAAAAGATTCTCACAATCGAAAACAATTATGAGAGGATGGCAACAAGCTAGCACCATGAATCTTGAAGAGAATAGAGCAAGATTAAAGAGAAACTCTTCTTCGGTCTTCAAATGATGAGAATGACAACGAGAAACACCACCAAGAATTATTGAGGCACACCGAAAGAATCAAAAGCGAAGAGGTTGAGCCAACTATGAAAAGAATTTGAAAGATCTTGGAGAAAAGCATTTGACCGATGATAACTCATTCTTACGCCAAACTTGGAGAAGAATTTAGGATAGCTCGGGAAAATAGAAGAGTCGTAAGATCCTCGAAAAGACCGTGGGTTAGGGCCCACTCAAAAGAACACCGTTGAAAAGATTTAAAAGAGATGTTGCACGGTTGAATTAAATGACTTGAATGAGATACCAATCTCGAAAGAGCTTGAACGAATGCAGAGTGGAAACACAAATCTTGAGATATCTTGAGCACTCCGAATAACAAATAGCGAGAAGTAAAATGATAATGAGGT
The DNA here is from genome assembly GCA_021437245.1 of Aegilops speltoides. Classification (NCBI taxonomy): domain Eukaryota; kingdom Viridiplantae; phylum Streptophyta; class Magnoliopsida; order Poales; family Poaceae; genus Aegilops; species Aegilops speltoides. The sequence continues at coordinate 316,141,892 of CM038145.1, read as the reverse complement.
GCACCGGTATGAGAAGACATTGAAATGAGGAAAAGATATGATGAATATCAAAAGCTTGAATAGGATCCACTGGAGAAGAGACAACAAAGAAGGATGATGAACTTGAAACTGTTGAGCATCTTCATGGGAAATCATCGGATAAGAACATTGATTGAAAAGAGTGAAGTGGCTTCACATGAATAAATGGATACTTGATTAAAATAAATGAGTCCTTGAAGAAAAAGGGTGGGAGGGCGGAAAAACAAAGGAAACCTGGAGACGGATGAAACAAACACCGTTGAGAAGAAATGATAATTGGTCTTGCTGATGTTGAAGTGATCGGATCCACTTGAAGAGAAACACGCCGGTTGAAAAGGATTGACATGACAATCTCGATTGTCGAGAAGGATTGGTATTCACATCGGAGTATGAGAACACCATTTCGGAAAGGTATGGAATCAACACTTGACATTGAAGCAACTCGAATACCACAAATAAAACAAAACAAAGGATTGGCTTGCAGAATAAGCCGGAACAAACATATGATAGATATTTCATCCGAAGTTTTCGTGGTGGGGCCTACACGGCTCAATCAGACAGCACCATCATGTACAAGGCAAGGCACATGACATATGAAGTGTCCCCGAGTCGGCATAGCCAAGGACTCTTTAAGACACAACGAGACCATCAGAAAACCAACCGTGAATAGGCGGACCACTAGACGTCGAACCCCAATTTCATATCATACATCCGTCGAAAGATATCCTAAGAGCTACTTGAATTCCCACCTATGAAACTCCGAAATTTTCTGGTTATGCAATCTGGTGTTGGGGATACAGGGAGCAATATATCTCACCCAAACTAACAATCCCTACATCCACCTGTATCCATCCGTCAACACATAACCAAGAAACCTTCGAAATCGTGTACCTCAACCTTCAAAAGCATCCGTTATACGAGTCATGGCAATACTCCGTACTCACCTCAAGATCTTTGGGTTAGCAGGGTTATCTCACCAACAACTGCATAAAAGAGATTTTCGATGTCGGCGTACTAAACTCGGTATTCCAGAATCGCAACGATAAAATTATGACGACAACACCTCGGAGCTCAACTCCCGGGACACCGCCACAACCCCTAAATGTCGAGGCAACCAAGACAATGTTGTCATCATAAAACCATCGAACGATTCTAAGATACCAGCGTGATCCTAAAAAAATTTAGTGAAATTTGAGAAGAGAAGAGTCAAAACTCTACGTCGGATACCTCACCGTAAGGTCGAAGGACTGGGAGTAAAAAGAATTCCTAAACTCTCTGATATATAATTCCTAAAAGACTCAAAACAATTTTTCTAGACACAACTCGGCCGCTAAAAACGATCAAGCAGTGGGGCTCCTAAGGTCGGGGAAGGCTCTGATTACCAACTTGTAACGCCCTCGATGCGGCTATATCTCCCACGTGTCGAAGCATGACTTAGAGGCATAACCGCATTGAAAGCAATGTCGCAAGTGAGGTAATCTTCACACAACCCATGTAATGCATAAGGGAAAGAGATACATAGTTGGCTTACAATCGCCACTTCACACAATTACATGAATAAAGCATTACATCATACAGATACAATCAAGGTCCGACTATAGAACCAAAATAAAAGAAGAACCCCAAATGCGACAAAGGTCCCCGATCAACCCCAACTGGGCTCCACTACTGATCAACTAGAACGAAACAACACAAAGGGCAAGATCTTCATCGAGCTCCTCCTTGAGCTTGAATGCGCCACCGCTTTCATTAACATAGGCACCGCAAACTGGTTTTGGAAGTATCTGGTGAGTCACGAGGACTCAGCAATCTCGCACCCGCGAGATCAAGACTATTTAAGCTTATGGGTAAGGTAAAGGCATGAGGTGGAGCTGCAGCAAGCGACTAGCATATATGGTGGCTGACATACGCAAATGAGAGCGAGAAGAGAAGGCAAAGCACGGTCGATAAAAGTATGATCAAGAAGTGATCCTATAGCAACCTCGTCAAGCATAACTCAAACATCAGTGTTCACTTCCGGACTCCGCGAAAGAGACCATCACGGTAACACACGGTTGATGTATTTTAATTAAGGTCAACTTCGGTTTTCTACAACCGACATTAACAAATTCCCATCTGCCACATAACCACGGGCACGACTCTCGAAAGTTTATACCTGCAGGGTGTCCCAACTTAGCCCATGACAAGCTCTCGCGATCATCGAAGGAATAGACCTTCACCCAAGACACTCCGATCGACTCGGTATCCCAGTACATCAAGACATTTCGACAATGGTAAAACAAGACCAGCAAAAGCCGCCCGATGTGCCGACAAATCCCGATAGGAGTCGCACGTACTCGCTCTCGTGGCACACCGGATGGGTCACCACGAGTAAAACCAGCCCTCGAGTTGCCCGAGGTGGCCCCGCAGATCTGCCGTTTGGACCAACACTCGAAGGAGCACCGCCCGGGGCTAAAATAAAGATGACCCTCGGCTCCGAAACCCAAGGGAAAAAAAGGGCTAGGTGAGGCAAATGGTAAAACCAAGGTTGGGCCTTGCTGGACAAGTTTTATTCAAAGCGAACTGTCGGGGGTCCCATAAATCACCCGACCGCGTAAGGAACGCAAAATCCGGGAACATAACACCGTATGACGGAAACTAGGGCGGCAAGAGTGGAACAAAACACTGCATAAGGCCGAGCCTTCCACCCTTTACCAAATATATAGATGCATTAATAATATAAGATATATTGTGATATCCCAACAAGTAAACATGTTCCAACAAGGAACAACATCTCCATGTTCCAACAAGGAACAAACTTCAATCTTCACCTGCAACTAACAACGCTATAAGAGGGCCGAGCAAAGCGGTAACATAGCCAAACAACGGTTTGCATAGGAAAGGTGTCAAAGGTTAGGGGTTTGACATGGCAATTTGGGAGGCTGACAAGCAAATGGTAGGCATCGTAGCATTGGCATAGCAAAAGAGGGAGCAAACTAGCATAGCAAAGATAGTAGTGATTTCGAGGGTATGATCATCTTGCCTGCAAGGTTCTCAGAGTTGTCGAAGGCTTGATCCTCGTAGGCATTCTCAACAGGTTCCTCGTTCATGTACTCGTCTCCCGGCTCTACCCAAAGCAAGAACACAAGCAACGGAACCACAATCAAACAAGGAACAATGCACAAGCAATATGATGCAATACATGACATGCTATGCGAGATGTGTTATGCAATGCATATGTATGCTCGGAAGGAAAATGATGAACTGGCATCAACTTGGCAAACCAAGTATGCCGCTGAAAGATGGGATGATTTCGGTGAAATCGATATAAAGATCACCGAATCGGATGCACGGTTTGCAAATGACAAGCAAAACAAGAATGATGCAAATCTGCTTTAACAGCCCGATGCTACTTAGCAAGCAACAAGAAACTATGCTACAGCACCCCACCATAAAAACAAAGCATATGGCAGCGAACTACAGGAGATGCTTAACAAAAGAGGAACACTGAGCTACGGCTAAATCACATCGTAACATGTTCAAACAAGCATGGTGAAAGTGCTAAAAATATCAGGTTCACAGACTTAGTGAAAATACTAACATGTCAGGAATTAACATCAGGAAGGCATGTTTAGAGCAAGCAAACAACCTTCTACAGGAACTTATAATAGCAAAAAAAGGCATGGCATGATTCTACTCAAAGCATATATCAATAGTCCCTTACTGACCATAAGCCAAAAAGGACTCTAAGAAACGATGGCACCCATGTAAACATTGCAAGTTTTATTACAGATTTCAGACTTAATGAAATATCAGGACATGGCAAAAACAGATAACGAGTAGGCATGTTCGTGAGCTCGATGCACTCACTACAGAGCAATACATGGCATGGCAAGGCAACCAACAGTAATAAGGCATGATTATGAAGCTAAGCATGGCAAGAGCAAGGTCATAGCATACACGGATCAACTACAACAACCTCGTGAAAATTGAATCTCATGCAAACAATCTGCCAGGAAACATTTTCAAGCAAAAGTAGAGCACAAAAATGACATGCTGGACTACTCCATAAATGCCAACAAAGGCATGGATGGATAGAGCACATCCATATGTTTAAAACACCCTTACTGATCATGCTCAAAAAGGGCATAGATCTCTCTGTAACAACGTTACCATATGGCATAAAAATAACAGCAGGACAAGACTTAGTGAAAACACTAAGTTCCTGAAATCAGCAACATCATCATCCCTACTTTGCATGCTTGTTCTAGTCAACACATAACTCACAAAAATACATGGCAAACACCTCTGGAAAGATGGCATGGCAATGTTCAACTCACATGTAGGACTCAAGTTCATAAGGTGCACACACAATTCATGGCAAAAATGACAAAAGAGCTCGAGCTGATAAGATTCTGAAACTAACGATCTGAAGCCTTCTTCCAACAGCATTTCGGGCATCAAGATGAGCTCGAATGCAAATGCTTCAATGGAATGAAATGATGTACTATTCGAGGCGAACAATTTGACATATTATACGCGCAAAACGGAGCTACGGATGCGAAGATGTGATGCGATGAATATGCAATGAAAATAACACAGATTCGGGGACTTAGCAGATTTCAGAGGGGGGGGAAGTCAACCTTCGGTTGCACGGACTTCGAGGCAGGCCGGAGATCTCGCCGGAGACGACGGAGGATGGCTGGAGATGCACGGGGAGGACGCCGGAGACGCGGGAGTCGCCGGATCCGGGCGCGGGGCCACCGGATCTGGCCGGAGAGGGCCGGCGACGGGCGCCGGCGCTATGTGGCCATGGCGGCGCGGCAGCAGGCAGCATGGGCGGCGGCGGCGGCGGCGGACCGGAGCCGGAGGCGGGCGGCGGTTAGGCGCGCTAAGCGGGCGGGCGGCGGTCGTGTGCGACGCGGCGGCGGATGGCGCGCAGCCGAGGCCGAGGGGCGGCTCGGCGGGCGGCGCGGCGCTGGCGACGGGGTCCGGGTCCGGCCAGGCAGGAGGAGGAGCGGCGGCGAGGGCGGCCGGGCGGGCAGGCGGCAGGCGGCGCGGCGGCGGCGGCGACGGCGGGGCGACGGGCTGTACGCCATGATGGATGGGCCATGGCCATGGGCGGCGGGAGACGCGGTGCCACGTGGCGCCGCGAGTGGTGGTGAGGGCGGCGGCGCGGACGTGTCCGGCGGCGGCGGACATGTCCGGTCGCGAGAGGGCATTTTAGGGTTTCGGGGAATTAGATCCAAAATGGAGGGAGGGTGTTTATATAGGTAGAGGAGCTAGGAGAGTCCAAATGAGGAGCGGTTTTGCCACGCGATCGTGATCAAACGACCAAGAGCATGGAAGGGAGTTAGATGGGTTTTGGGCCACTTTGGAGGGTGTTGGGCTGAAACAAAGAGGGCTTTACTTGTTACCGGCTAACTGCTGAGTACCAAACGACCTCCAAATGGCACGAAACTTGACAGCGGTTCACGGTGCTATACCACGGCCGCTTGGCAAACCTCGGCCATTCCGAGAAAGTTTAATACCCGCACACCTAAAAGAGAGAAGAGGAGACGCCGGAGGACATAGGAGCGCCGGATTGCAAAACGGACAACGGGAAAATGCTCGGATGCATGAGACGAACACGTATGCAAAATGAAATGCACATGATGACATGGTATGAAATGCATATGATGACATGGCAAATGCAACACGCAAGCAAATGACATGGCAACAACAACGAATAACTGGACGACACCTGGCGCATCGGATCCGGGGTGTTACAACACTCCACCACTACGAGAGGATCTCGTCCCGAGATCTAGGATGGCACCGGAGGGAAAAGGAAGAGGAAGAGGAGAGGTAAAACTAAGTTGCTTCTTCGGCAAACGAGTGAAACCACGGACCTTGGGAGGTTGAGCAATTTAAAACAAAGAGTACAACAGAGATGAACGAGATTGCAAACAATCCGTTAGAAAAGAGGAACAAGGAGTATTACGAGAATTTGAAGGTTGCAAAGACATGAATCTAGAGTTTAATGGACAAGATAGAATTCGAAACCACTCCGGTTAAAACAAGATGAGAGAGAAAGAATTGGGCAAAGACTTCGTGAAAGAAGAAGGAAAACTTGATAGGATGAAAAGAACTTGAAGAGATGACACAACACTGGATAAATGGATAAGCATGAAAAGAACACGATCCTCACAATTGGAGATGATGAGTGAAGAGAGCAACATCACAATGCCTCCGTGAACGAAAGAATAGAAGTTAGACCGTTGAGATAAAGGGGAGGAGAATAAAATGACAACTTCTGTCACAAATGAGCTTGGAAAGCATCCTTGCAAAGAAGAATTGAACGGAGTTGTTGCAAAACCAACAACTAAACGAATAGGCTTGTAGTGGGCTTATGGAAAGCATCTCAAGACTATGAGGTGACAATCGGCCACTAAAGGAAACAATTGATTGGTTGAGATCAATGAAGATAAGAGAAACTTCTTCCACCAAGTGAATAGAGAGCAAGCTTGGGTCATGCATAATCACCACAAATATTCCCAAAGGAAGGCTTTAGGTGAAATATATCCCAAGATAACTCCAACAAAGGGATTGATGGATTTAAAATACCTCATTCTTGACAACATATGAATCACGAAACAAGAATGGAAATTGCCAAGAATGATATAACACCACCTCAAAAGCTAAGGTAGAAAGAATTGCACTTTGGAATGCACGATGAAGAATGCTTGAACTCCTCAAACAAAACATGTGTTGAGCACCATGTTTAATTTTAGAGTATAGCTTGACGGATCTTAATTTCGAGAGAAATCTTGAAGAACAATTGAAAAATGAAAGGAATCCTTGATGAACCACCATGAAGAAACTCCGGTATACAAAAGGGTGATAGAAAGAAAGAGAAGTTGAAAACACAAGGTGAACCCTTACAATGATTTAGATGGAGCTTGGCGATAATTAGAGCTTGGAACTCCGGAAAAGAAAAGATGAAACAACTAAAACCGAGAATTTGTTCATCATGAACAAACTCCAAAGAAAGGATTAATCACTTGGATGAACAAGAATAAGAATTATGTTATGCTTATCCTTCACCAATTAAATTGATGACAAACAATGGATTTGGCATACTACTTATTCCCGTAGAAAGAATTAAAAGAGATATATCAAAACTTGAGAAGGTCTTCAACGAACCACCGATAGGATTGGAACAACAAATGAATTGATATGATGAACAAGGAAGAGAGATCTTGAACGAACCACCGTAAGAATTGAAATTGAACGTAGCAAATGCACAAATCACCGGGAAGAATTGCAAAATGAATGAAGATACTTGAGGGTATTTAGATACAAATGAACGAATAGATCACGAGCTGATTAGAGAATACTTGAATGGTGCACTGGTATGATTTGGAGAACGAGAGCTGAAAGCTTGAATGAATAATACTGAGATGATGGGCTTCAAAGAATGAAACTGAAAAGACTCCTAAAATGCTCCGGATGGGTGAAAAGATTCTCACAATCGAAAACAATTATGAGAGGATGGCAACAAGCTAGCACCATGAATCTTGAAGAGAATAGAGCAAGATTAAAGAGAAACTCTTCTTCGGTCTTCAAATGATGAGAATGACAACGAGAAACACCACCAAGAATTATTGAGGCACACCGAAAGAATCAAAAGCGAAGAGGTTGAGCCAACTATGAAAAGAATTTGAAAGATCTTGGAGAAAAGCATTTGACTGATGATAACTCATTCTTACGTCAAACTTGGAGAAGAATTTAGGATAGCTCTGGGAAAATAGAAGAGTCAGGTAAGATCCTGGAAAAGACCTGTGGGTTAGGGCCCACTCAAAAGAACACCGTTGAAAAGATTTAAAAGAGATGTTGCACCGGTTGAATTAAATGACTTGAATGAGATACCAATCTCGAAAGAGCTTGAACGAATGCAGAGTGGAAACACGAATCTTCGAGATATCTTGAGCACTCCGGAATAACAAATAGCGAGAAGTAAAATGATAATGAGGTGCACTGGTATGAGAAGACATTGAAATGAGGAAAAAGATATGATGAATATCAAAAGCTTGAATAGGATCCACCGGAGAAGAGACAACAAAGAAGGATGATGAACTTGAAACTGTTGAGCATCTTCATGGGAAATCATCGGATAAGAACATTGATTGAAAAGAGTGAAGTGGCTTCACATGAATAAATGGATACTTGATTAAAATAAATGAGTCCTTGAAGAAAAAGGGTGGGAGGGCGGGAAAAAACAAAGGCAACTTGGAGACGGATGAAACAAACACCATTGAGAAGAAATGATAATTGGTCTTGCTGATGTTGAAGTGATCGGATCCACTTGAAGAGAAACACGTCGGTTGAAAAGGATTGACATGACAATCTCGATTGTCGAGAAGGATTGGTATTCACATCGAGTATGAGAACACCATTTCGGAAAGGTATGGAATCAACACTTGACATTGAAGCAACTCGAATACCACAAATAAAACAAAACAAAGGATTGGCTTGCGAATAAGCGGAACAAACATATGATAGAGATTTCATCCGGTTTTTGTGGTGGGGCCTACACGGGCTCAATCAGACAAAGACCATCATGTACAAGGCAAGGCACATGACATACGAAGTGTCCCCGAGTCTGCATAGCCAAGGACTCTTTAAGACACAACGAGACCATCAGAAACCAACCGTGAATAGGCGGACCACTAGACGTCGAACCCCAATTTCATATCATACATCCGCCGAAAGATATCCTAAGAGCTACTTGAATTCCCACCTATGAAACTCCTGAAATTTTCTCGTTATGCAATCTGGTGTTGGGGATACAGGAGCAATATATCTCACCCAAACTAACAATCCCTACATCCAATTGTATCCATCCGTCAACACATAACCAAGAAACCTTCGAAATCGTGTACCTCAACCTTCAAAAGCATCCGTTATACGAGTCATGGCAATACTCCCGTACTCACCTCAAGATCGGGTTAGCGGGTTATCTCACCAACAACTGCATAAAAGAGATTTTCGATGTCGGCGATTAAACTCGGTATTCCAGAATCTGCAACGATAAAATTATGACGACAACACCTCGGAGCTCAACTCCCCGGACACCGCCACAACCCCTAAATGTCGAGGCAACCAAGACAATGTTGTCATCATAAAACCATCGAACGATTCTAAGATACCCGTGATCCTAAAAAATTTAGTGAAATTTGAGAAGAGAAGAGTCAAAACTCTACGTCAGATACCTCACCGTAAGGTCAAGGACTGGGAGTAAAAAGAATTCCTAAACTCTCCGATATATAATTCCTAAAAGATTCAAAACAATTTTTCTAGACACAACTCGGCCGCTAAAAATGATCAAGCAGTGGGGCTCCTAATGTCGGGGAAGGCTCTGATTACCAACTTGTAACGCCCTCGATGCGGCTATATCTCCCACGTGTCGAAGCACGACTTAGAGGCATAACCGCATTGAAAGCAATGTCGCAAGTGAGGTAATCTTCACACAACCCATGTAATGCATAAGGGAAAGAGATACATAGTTGGCTTACAATCGCCACTTCACACAATTACATGAATAAAGCATTGCATCATACAGATACAATCAAGGTCCGACTACGGAACCAAAATAAAAGAAGAACCCCAAATGCGACAAAGGTCCCCGATCAACCCCAACTAGGCTCCACTACTGATCAACTAGAACGAAACAACACAAAGGGCAAGATCTTCATCGAGCTCCTCCTTGAGCTTGAATGCGTCACCTGCTCGGTAACATAGGCACCTGCAAACTGGTTTTGGAAGTATCTGGTGAGTCACGAGGACTCAGCAATCTCGCACCCGCGAGATCAAGACTATTTAAGCTTATGGGTAAGGTAAAGGCATGAGGTGGAGCTGCAGCAAGCGACTAGCATATATGGTGGCTGACATACGCAAATGAGAGCGAGAAGAGAAGGCAAAGCACGGTCGATAAAAGTATGATCAAGAAGTGATCCTATAGCAACCTACGCCAAGCATAACTCAAACATCAGTGTTCACTTCCGGACTCACGGAAAGAGACCATCACGGTAACACACACGGTTGATGTATTTTAATTAAGGTCAACTTCGGTTTTCTACAACCGACATTAACAAATTCCCATCTGCCACATAACCGCGGGCACGGCTCTCGAAAGTTTATACCTGCAGGGTGTCCCAACTTAGCCCATGACAAGCTCTCGCGATCATCGAAGGAATAGACCTTCACCCAAGACACTCGATCGACTCGGTATCCCGGTACATCAAGACATTTCGACAATGGTAAAACAAGACCAGCAAAGCCGCCCGATGTGCCGACAAATCCCGATAGGAGTCGCACGTACTCGTTCTCGTGGCACACCGGATGGGTCAGCCCTACGAGTAAAACCAGCCCTCGAGTTGCCCGAGGTGGCCCTGATCTGCCTGTTTGGACCAACACTCGAAGGAGCACCGCCCGGGGCTAAAATAAAGATGACCCTCGGGCTCCGGAAACCCAAGGGAAAAAAAGGGCTAGGTGAGGCAAATGGTAAAACCAAGTTGGGCCTTGCTGGACAAGTTTTATTCAAAGCGAACTGTCAGGGGGGTCCCATAAATCACCCGACCGCGTAAGGAACGCAAAATCCGGGAACATAACACCGGTATGACGGAAACTAGGGGCGGCAAGAGTGGAACAAAACACCAGGCATAAGGCCGAGCCTTCCACCCTTTACCAAATATATAGATGCATTAATAATATAAGATATATTGTGATATCCCAACAAGTAAACATGTTCCAACAAGGAACAACATCTCCATGTTCCAACAAGGAACAAACTTCAATCTTCACCTGCAACTAACAACGCTATAAGAGGGGCTGAGCAAAGCGGTAACATAGCCAAACAACGGTTTGCATAGGAAAGGTGTCAAAGGTTAGGGGTTTGACATGGCAGTTTGGGAGGCTGACAAGCAAATGGTAGGCATCGTAGCATTGGCATAGCAAAAGAGCGAGCAAACTAGCATAGCAAAGATAGTAGTGATTTCGAGGGTATGATCATCTTGCTCGCAAGGTTCTCGAGTTGTCGAAGGCTTGATCCTCGAGGCGTTCTCAACAGGTTCCTCGCTCACGCACTCGCCTCCGGCTCTACCCAAAGCAAGAACACAAGCAACGGAACCACAATCAAACAAGGAACAATGCACAAGCAATATGATGCAATACATGACATGCTATGCGAGATGTGATATGCAATGCATATGTATGCTCCGGAAGGAAAAGATGAACTGGAATCAACTTGGCAAACCAAGTATGCCGCTGAAAGATGGGATGATTTCGGTGAAATCGATATAAAGATCACCGAATCGGATGCACGGTTTGCAAATGACAAGCAAAACAAGAATGATGCAAATCTGCGTTTAACACCCGATGCTACTTAGCAAGCAACAAGAAACTATGCTACAGCACCCCACCATAAAAACAAAGCATATGGCAGCGAACTACAGGAGATGCTTAACAAAAGAGGAACACTGAGCTACGGCTAAATCACATCATAACATGTTCAAACAAGCATGGTGAAAGTGCTAAAATATCAGGTTCACAGACTTAGTGAAAATACTAACATGCCAGAATTAACATCAGAAGGCATGTTTAGAGCAAGCAAACAACATGCTACAGGAACTTATAATAGCAAAACAAGGCATGGCATGATTCTACTCAAAGCATATATCAATAGTCCCTTACTGACCATAAGCCAAAAAGGACTCTAAGAAATGATGGCACCCATGTAAACATTGCAAGTTTTATTACAGATTTCAGACTTAGTGAAATATCAGGACATGGCAAAAACAGATAACGAGTAGGCATGTTTGTGAGCTCGATGCACTCACTACAGAGCAATACATGGCATGGCAAGGCAACCAACAGTAATAAGGCATGATTATGAAGCTAAGCATGGCAAGAGCAAGGTCATAGCATACACGGATCAACTACAACAACCTCGTGAAAATTGAATCTCATGCAAACAATCTGCCAGGAAACATTTTCAAGCAAAAGTAGAGCACGAAAATGACATGCTGGACTACTCCATAAATGCAAACAAAGGCATGGATAGATAGAGCACATCCATATGTTTAAAACACCCTTACTGATCATGCTCAAAAAGGGCATAGATCTCTCTGTAACAACATTACCATATGGCATAAAAATAACAGCAGGACAAGACTTAGTGAAAACACTAAGTTCCTGAAATCAGCAACATCATCATCCCTACTTTGCATGCTTGTTCTAGTCAACACATAACTCACAAAAATACATGGCAAACACCCCTGGAAAGATGGCATGGCAATGTTCAACTCACATGTAGGACTCAAGTTCATAAGGTGCACACACAATTCATGGCAAAAATGACAAAAGAGCTCGAGCTGATAAGATTCTGAAACTAACGATCTGAAGCCTTCTTCCAACAGCATTTCGGGCATCAAGGTGAGCTCAAATGCAAATGATGAAATGGAATGAAATGATGTACTCTTCGAGGCGAACAATTTGACATATTATACGCGCAAAACGGAGCTACGGATGCGAAGATGTGATGCGATGAATATGCAATGAAAATAACACAGATTCGGGGACTTAGCAGATTTCAGAGGGGGGGAAAGTCAACCTTCGGTTGCACGGACTTCGAGGCAGGCCGGAGATCTCGCCGGAGACGACGGAGGATGGCCGGAGATGCACGGGGAGGACGCCGGAGACGCGGGAGTCGCCGGATCCGGGCGCGGGGCCACCGGATTCTGCGCCGAGGGGCTGGGCGGGACGGGCGCGGAAGGCGGCGCGGGGGCGGCGCAGCCAGGCCGGGCGGGCGGCGGGCGGACCGAGTGGCGGCAGGGGGGCTAGGCGCGCCGGGCGGGCGGGCGCGCGGCGCATGCGCGGCGCGCGCAGCTGGAGCCGAGGGCCGGTGGGCGGCGGCGGCGGGGGCGGCGGCGACGGGGTCCGGCGCGGGCGGCGAGGAGGAGCGAGCGGCGGGCGGCGGGCGGCCGGGCGGCGGGGCAGGGCAAAGGCCGGCGGCGGCGGCGGCGGCGGCGGATCTGGCTCAAGGCGGCTCACGATGGGACTCCATGAACAGCGGCGGGAGGACGCGGTGCCACGTGGCGCCATGGAGTGGCTGAGGGCGGCGGCGTGACGCAGTACGGGCGGCGGAGCATGTCCGGCGCGGAGAGGGCATTTTTAGGGTTTCGGGGGGAATTAGATCCGAAAATGGAGGGGGAGGGGTGTTTATATAGGTAGAGGGAGCTAGGAGAGTCCAAATGAGGAGCGGTTTTCGGCCACGCGATCGTGATCAAACGACCAAGAGCATGGAAGGGAGTTAGATGGGTTTTGGGCCACTTTGGAAGGGGTGTTGGGCTGAAACAAAAGAGGGCTTTACTGTTTACCTTTAACTGTTGGAGTACCAAACGACCTCCAAATGGCACGAAACTTGACAGGCGGTCTACCGGTGCTATACCACGGCCGCTTGGCAAACCTCGGGCCATTCCGAGAAAGTTTAATACCCGCACACGAAAAGAGAGAAGAGGGAGACGCCGGAGGACATAGGAGCGCCGGATTGCAAAACGGACAACGGGGAAAATGCTCGGATGCATGAGACGAACACGTATGCAAAATGAAATGCACATGATGACATGATATGAAATGCATATGATGACATGGCAAATGCAACACGCAAGCAAATGACATGGCAACAACAACGAGTAACTGGACGGCACCTGGCGCATCGGATCCGGGGTGTTACACATACACAGGTAAGTCCATAAAAAATGTGAAGTTGCGGATGATCAATTAGCAGAAGGAGCATAGTTGACAACTACAATTGCCATGACTGGACATCTACAGTTGCCATGTATTAGAAACTGCATTTGACATCCCTGCACAACTGTTGTTGCCATCCATGGACACCTGCAGTTGCCAGGGAAGAACAACTGCAGTTGCCATGCCAGTGCAACTACATTTGCCATGCCATGGCAACTGCAGCTGCCATGAAGGAACAACTGCGGTTGCCATGCCGATGCAAATACATTTGCCATGCCAATAAAACTGCAGTTGCCACATCAGGGGTAACTGCAGTTGCCGTGCTAGCACAAAATGCATTTGCCATGAATTGACCAACCACTCTTGTGCGCATGTGTTATTACGCCGGTGGTAACTCGCAAACGCCTCGTGGCAAGCTTCACAAATTGCGTGGAGCACGTCATTTTGGTGTCACTGCATCACACAAGAAGGTCAAATGCAACACAACAAGGTAAAGAAAAAAAACTGAACCACAAAAACAGCAGTACATTTGTTATTTGTAGCTATTTGTATGCAAAAACAATAGTTGCCATGTTTGTTGAACAGTAGCTGCCATCACTGAACAGCTATAGCTGCCGTGCATGTCCACGCGCAGACTCATGGCTTGTTGTTTGAAAATGATGTCATGCCAAATCACTCGTAGATGGTGTGATCCGTTGCGATACACATGTTATTCAAACAAAAAACTAAATCTCGTACCTGTTTTTCCTATTACAGGGCCTACAACTACAGTTAATAGTGGCGCGGGGACATCTACTACGGGGAGCTCTGAGCGCACGGAAGACGCGTTCCACCAGCCAGCAGACAATCATGCTGCAGAAAATTTCGAGTCACAGTCGGGAATGGCAATCATTCCAGCAATACTGACAAGCACCCCTTTGAATACAATCACTGCCAACACTCAAGTGGATGGAACTGCCGCCGATACTGAAGTGAATGATGAAACTGACGACGAGGCAGAAGGGGATGAAGATGGTGGGCAATCAGAGATCGTGGTACCCCAGCCACCGTACATTGGGCAGAGATTTGAATCGTTCGAAGAAGCAAAGGAATACTACCAGACATATGCAAAGTTCCATGGATTTGCGGTCAACACCAAGTAGAAAACTAACGAGTACAGCAGAGGTGAGATGAGGTGCCACAAGGCACGAAGGAACAAGAAGGGGAAAGGTGTTGCGCCTGTTGTTCCGGAACAAAAAAGAGGGATCATTCGCCAGACGGGATGCCCCGTCCGATGTAAGTTGAACGTAGATGGAACACATTATGTGGTCACTGAATATTTTGATGAGCACAACCACAAACTCATAAAGAAGTTTGACCTGGTCAAATTTCTGACCGCCCACAGAGGATTCACCCAGTCGAAAGGCAATTCGTAAAGCTGCTACATGATTGTAACGTCGGTCCATCAAGAATGGTCCAAATACTATCACTCATCCACAGCAAAAAGGGGAAGCTGAGTAGCATGTCAGACATACCACCGACGCCACAAACCTCATGTGCCAAGTACCGTGAGAGAGAGCAGTGGTGACATAGAGGCTACAATTGCCTACTTCGATGAGAAAGCAAAGGAAGATCCAGATTTCTTCTACAGGATAAGGTTGGACGATGAGGACCGTGTCAGGAACATGTATTGGGTGGATGGTGCTGCGAGGAGAGCCTACAAACATTTCCGAGATTGCATTTCATTCGACGCGATGTACCTCACCAATATGTACAAGATGCCATGCGCTCCGTTCATAGGAATAAATAACCACAATCAGTCGTTGCAGTTCGGCTGCGGGCTCGTTCGGAACGAAGAAACGGATGGGTACGTCTGGTTGTTCAAGATCTTCTTGGAGTGCATGGATGGACTTGCGCCGATGAACATAATAACAGACCAGGATTTCAGCATGCGTGCAGGCATAGAGGAGGTCTTTCCGTTGGCAGTGCACAGGCACTGCAGGTGGCACATTATAAAGAAGGCTGAGGAGACGCTAGGACCGTTCTTTGCTGACCGTCCAGAGCTGCACAAGGCATTCGAGCTGTGCGTGGACCACAGCTTGACGGTCGAGGAGTTTGAAAGGAGCTGGATGGCCTGGTTGAAACACATCAAGTCAAAGACAACGAGACGCTTGCTAGCCTGTGGGAGAAGCGAATGTACTGGGTGCCCGCCTACTTCATGCAGTGCTTTTTCCCCTTTCTGCAGACTACGCAGCGCAGCGAGGGGTTCAATGCTGTTTTGAAGCGATATGTGAGCCCTGGCAACTCATTGCTACAGTTTGCCAAGCAGTACACAACTCTACAACAAAAAATTCTGGGATCTGAGCTACAGCAAGAAGCTACCACCACGCTAAAGCAGCCAAAATTGCAAACGTATTTACCAATGGGGAGGCAAATGAGCAAGATATACACAAACAAGATCTTTAACAAGTAAGTCAGTTGCGTTACGGTCTTATTTGCGCAAAAGCACTAAGGCAGTAGGTGCCTAGTAGAGTGCAATGCAGTTGACATGATATGCAGTTGCCATGTTTAATGACATACTGTTTGCCATGCTTACTCAGCCGCAGTTGCCATGTTCAATGAAAATTCTGTTTACAATGCTTACTCGGATACATTTTCCATGTTCAATGAAGTGCCGATGCCATGTTTAATGAACTGTAATTCCATTGGGGCATGTTGGTATGCAAATGCCAATGTCAACTGAAAAATGTTATATTGTCAACACATACGCTGGAATGCAAATTGCCATGTTTACTAAAATGCAACTGTCATGTTTGTTGAAAATGCAATTGCCATGTTTACTCAACTGTAGATGCCATGTTTTATGCAATGTGCTTCCATTGGGGGAAATATTGGTGCGGAAATGACGAAGGCAAGTTGAAAATGTAATACAGTTGCCATGTCTAGTGTACTGCAGTTGCCATGTCTGCTGTACTGCAGTTGCCATGTCTTGTGTACTACAGTTGCCATGTTCAGTGTACTGCAGTTGCCATGTCTGGTCTACTGCAGTTGCCATGTCTGGTATGCTACAATTGCCATGTTCAGTGTACTATAATTGTCATGTTCAGTGTACTATGTTTGCCATGTTCAGTATACTATGTTTGCCATATTCAAACAAAAATCTATTGCTATTTCCATGACAGCGTAACGTGCTAAAAAAAGATCGCATTATAGATTAACATAAAACACACAAAACTTGCAGATTCCAGGAAGAAATAAAGCGTGCCAGCATGTTCACGGCTTTCCAGGTGGACGAACATACGTTCAAGGTTTGTTCTATTTTGGGCATGTCGGATTCAGAACCTGAAGACCCGGACAAAGGAAGGAACTACTTCGTGAAAGCCTTGATAGGCGAAGGCGAGTACTAATGCCAATGCTACAAGTTCGAACGGGAACGGGACGGCATTGTGTGTTGTCACATACTAAAAGTGATGGACATGAATGCTGTGACACGGATGCCCCGCCATTTCATAAGGCGACGATGGACTTGGGACGCTGACGACGCGTTGGCGCCGCAGACAACACACGCGGTTCTGGCTGTGCATGACGAGAGACCTGAGTCAACCATGGAAGCCGTGAGACACGTTGTGCTGAAAAAGAACTATGCTGAGCTAATTGATGAAGCGTGCAAGAGTGATGAGACAGCGAGAGTTGCAGAAAAACACAGGAAGGCGCTGAAAAGAGAGCTTGATGAGATCAAGAAGAGGAAAGCTGAGGAAGCCTTACACCGGTTCCCCCGCACATCAAGTGTGCCTTCATCGACGGGGCCTTCATCTGAAAACTCAGAGATAGGATCTGGAACAGCAAGCACACAAACCCAGGTCAGGAACCCACCCCGTTCCATCACAAAGGGTCGCCCAAGAGAGATAAGGTACAAGTCAGGATTGGAGATTCAAGCAAAACACAAGAAAACGAAGAAAGGGGCGGGCAATCCATGAGTAGAAATTGGGGCAATGTGACATGGTCCTTGGGGACATTTTGTTTCGTATCCTAGACGATGAGATTTTTTTTAAATTGGGAGAATAACTCTTGAGGAGCATCAGAAATGGAAGGAAAATTCATTGAGTGGAGAAATGCAGTTGCCATGTTATGGGTACTTAATCTGCCATGTTATGTGTATTAAATCTGCCATGTTATGTGTACTAAATATATGCCATGCTATTTTATACTAAATATATGCCATGCTACTTTGTACTAAATATGCCATGCTAGTTGTACTGGATCTGCCATTTTAGTTGTACTGGATCTGCCATGTTAGTTGTAATCAGATCCGCCATGTTAATTATGCTTGATCCGCCATGCCGTTTGAATCAGATTCCGCCATGTTAGCTGTGTTTGAAAATATGCCATGGTATTTGAAATGACTGCATGACATATATTTCCATGACAAATACCACGCGGTTTAGAGAAACATAGTGTGTTCTGGGCAATGTATGGGAAACAAGTTGGAAAAAGGCGTAACGTGCATAAACCGCAGCCAAGGTTGTGGCTGCATGATCAACCCTACCCCGTGCTAGCCGGTGCACTTAGCGATGAAAAAGAAGAAGCAAAACAGACAAAACGAAAACCGACGATGACTTTCGCTACCCATGTATGTTGAACTACATTTGCCATCTGTTTTAAAACATCATAGACGCAATCAAAACAGCAAATTGGTGTTGTAAGCGATGAAACCATTGTAATAATGATAAAACATAAAAACATATGTGCATTAACGCCTAACATAAGTTCACGTCCACACATATATTATAGAAACTACTAAAATGTTGCTCACACACCACCACTACATAGTAGCCTACGCGGGGTTGCAGTCGTAACATAGCACACAAACATAGTTTTCAACGATAACAAAGAGATAAGTACCTTACATTCCTCAGCAACAGAATGTAAGGTATGCGTCCGGTGTGTAACACCACGTGATCACTTGTACTTCTTGTTGATTTTCTTGATAGCTTCCTCCACGAACTCGCGTGCTCCGGACCGCTTGTTAAAATCTTCATTCACAACCAGCCCATCTGTGGATTTTCCGGAGCTCAACGACCGTTGCTACTGTGATAGCGGGACAACTCGCCTTCCCACTTTGCAAAGTATTCCAACAAGATGAAAGCCGCAATCCGTCTCGCACGAGAAAAAGACTCGGATGAACACACAAAAAGGACAGACGTAGCAAAGATAGACTTCAATTCAGATGTGACAACAAAAAGAGGGTTTGCATTGATGTAAACAGCACATGAAGGAGGGGGTTGAGAAATTACGTGTTCCCTTGCTTCACAGTCGCCGCATACTCAATTGGGAAATGTCTGATCTGGACCTTTGAATGTTCGTAGTGATGGTTTCATGTCTCTTTGAGGTTGTTGATGAAGAATTCGGCATGCATAGTAAGATCTGAATCAACTTCCGAACGGATTGAATCAAGCACCTCAAAACGTTGGTTCTTCAGGTCAGACAGATCGCATAGTGATGACCACACTTGTCGTGTTGGTCATGTGGTGTAAGCTCCTGGAACATGGGGAACATGACCTGCATTTAAAAGTGAAGAAATGAGAAGCAGAGTTCACATAAAGAACATCAGAGGGACAAAAAAAATTAGAATCACGTAGAATGTTTGGTTATGGGTGGGGGTAGTTGAAGGAAAGTTGCCGTCCATGTATGAACAAAATGTGCCGTGCATTTTACAATCAAATTGCCACATAGTTCGCACGGGATGCAAAAAACAAAAGAAGTAAATGTGCACGGCAGCTATTGCCACATGAAAACATCTGCCACACAATCACAAGTGCAGAAGATGACAAAAACCACACCATGTGAAAAAACAGTGCAGACAGGGGAGGAGTACTCACATATTTCTTCAGTGTTAGCTTCAATTCACCGTGTTGAGCGAAATTCTTCCTCAGGATTTTGTGGTGGAAGTCACCATCCCATATTTTGCATGTCATACTGTAATGCATGATGGTCTTGTCGGAACACACATCAATGTGATTGTTGATGTAGTCGATCCCGCATGCAACTACATTTGTCGACATTTTACCGTTTGGCCTCACGGACTCGGCGAGATCACCCAGGTTGACGTACGTCGCTCCGCATTGAATGACTTTGGTTCTGTCCAAACATGAGCTGTATGAAAACGACATAACATGGAAGAATCATGCCTGCTAAGTAAAAAATATATGAAAGAACTAAAACGTAAGCGCATCATGTATAGAGAGTACGAAGAAAGATGAAATGTTAAAAAAGGAACAAAGCAAAATGAGTGATTATAGGGTGTGGTCATTTACGCTTTCAACTCCTTCATGTGCTTGCTGCTGGCCCTCGCATTTCCAAACCGCTTGATGATGTCGTACAGTTGGGTCTGTTCCTTAGTGGCCCTGAATTCAGGCTTGTAGTCTTCTGCGGGAGGTGGGTGAACTACCCTCTGCTGTCTCACAGAACCAGGGGTGGAACTTCTGATGGTATCCTCAGATGCCGCTCTGCAGGCAAGTTGGAACTTGATTGCCCTTGCCCTCGCGAGGTCCTCCTCTGCAATGCTGCCTCCTCGATCTTGCGGTAAGCTTCGTCAAGTGACGGTGAAATTTCCTCAGGGGTGCCTGCAATGATTCAAAAAATAAAAAGTGTGTTAGGATAAGGAGAAAATCAGAAAACATATGGATTGTGAGGAAATAGGGTGTATGATGTGAGATGTAGGTAGAAAATAGTGGGGAAATTGTCATGTGTGGTGCAACTACAGTTGCCATGTCATGGCAACTACAGTTGCCATGCAGTTGTGATGAATTACCATCTAGATGGATTGTGGTTGCCATGTCAGATCAAATGCAGTTGCCATGTTGTGTCAACTCCACTTGCCATGTGATTGCTTTATAGAAAAAATGCAGAATGGTAACAAAAAAATGCAGCTGACATGGTGTGGCAAATCCAGTTGCCATATGTAATGCACTACATTTGCCATGTGCCAGTAAATACAGTTGCCATGATGAATCAACTTCAGTTGCCACGTGTTTACCCAAAATGTCAAAATGCAGCATGGCAACAAAAAAAAATGTAGGACATGGTGCATCAAATCCACCTACCATGTCATCACACGGCAGTTGCCATCACAAGTGAGAACACCCAAAAGAATATGATTGGGACAAAATTCAAACTACAAAGATGTATACAGGAAAATCATAAGGACATGACAAGTGTACCTTGCACAATTGGCTCCGCGAACTTGACAGCCTTCCTGCCCTCGACCATTGGTTGCGCCATCATTGCGGGCATGCCTCCTGGGAAAGCAAAGGCAACTCGCATAGGATCTTGCACCACCGGTTGATCTTGACTGATGCCAAGGCTGAAGCTCGGTGGGGTAAATGCCATTGGGTGCCTCTCATTCCTACTGGTCGGACCACGAACGATTTGCGGGGCAGAATCCAATGGTGAAAGATCAACAAACATATCTGAATCGGCCGCTACAGAATGTTCGGGCTTATTTGCAGGGCGTGGCGTGTTGTCAGCGGTATCAGCAGCAGCTTTCATGGCAATCTTCTTGTTTGGGCTGTAGGGGACACCGACATTGACTGGGAGCCTAGAAGTGCACAGATTTATGCTGGGGATTTCCACTGCGGGTAAAGGCGCAGTCTGCTCCGGCTGTTCACCTGCGTCACTCGTGCCCGGCTTGACACCTGCGTCAGTTGTGCTCCGGTCTTGCGGGTTCTCCATCACATTGCTTTTGGCAGTTGGCGGGAATAGTGTGGACGCAGGAACATACCCAGACTCGTCTCTCCTGCTCCTAGATACAGCCGGTGCGTTGGGTATGACTGTTGGTTGCTTGCGGGGGCTGCGACGCCTAGGTGGAAGACCAGCACGCGCCACAGTCACCTTAGCAGTATCTGCACCGACAGGGGCTGGAGCTGTTGTGCCAAGACTTTCACCTTTAGATGGCATATCCTTTTGAACTGCCGCCTCAGCGGCTTCTGTCGTGGACACAGGTGTGCCACCACGCATGCGCTTGGAATCAGTGTCAGAAGAGCGGGAATCTTCCTTGCCTAGGTTCATCTCGGGAGCGTCCACTTCAATACTTGCTGATGGGGTGGCATGGCTCACTGCAGCATCCTTCATTGCCAGAAGAGTTGGCAATATTTCAGCTGTCCTGGCAGATAACGACTCGTCACTCCCCGATGTTTGGATGCCTGTTGTTCTAGCCTGGACATCCGTAGCCGGCGGAGATGGTCGGTCACTTGCATCAGAGTTGGTGGGAGCGGTCATCGGTGCAGCAGCAGTATTGTCGCCGGGTGCCTCATGTACATTTGAGTTGCCCCCCGTTGACAACTTTGAATGTAGGCGTTCGAGCGGGTCCTTACTGCTATGCTTGGCCCCGCGCGTAGTAGTCTTCTTCATCCTGCAAAAAGAAAAAAATAACATGAGAAAAGGTATGGAAAAATGAACAAAAATATGTTTGAAAATGGTAGAAATCTTAAAAAGAATGAAAAACAAGTGGAAAAGTTGGTAGTTGCCATGTAATGGGAACATGAGTTGCCATGTGTCATAGTTAGCAGTTGCCATCCAGCAGCAGTTGCCATGTTAGCAAACTTGAAGAATGAAACAAATATATGTTCTGTCAGGAATGCAATTTGAAACCTGTGTGTGGGATGAGCTCACAAAGCCAAAGTTAAAAGATGGCAATTGCCATTAGGTAGAGTGGTAGTTGCCAGTTGGCCTAGATGCCAGTTGCCATGTAAAGACCAATAGGAGTTGCCGTAAACTAAAAAAATGAAGGAAGAAATCATTTGGAAAAACAGCGGTTGCCGCGTGGGGGACGATGACAGAAGAACATGTGACAAGCTGAACAGTAGCATTGGAAATTCAAGAAAAACCACTATGTAAATGAAAGCACATGGATAAACATACTTCTTGACTGGCTTCCTCAGGTCTGGCAACACGACAGGATCCCCGGTGTTGGTCGTCATCGTACGAGGAGAAGACCTGGTGGAAGGGGTGTCACCGGCAATGGGGGCACCTTTGTTCAAGCGAGCAGAAACACGGGTTGGCGTTGGCGCCTGTTTCTTCGTAACTGCTCGTCGACCAGCGGTCGGCTCGCTGCACGTAAGAGATGGAGGTAAAAAAGAAGGTGGCAACTGTCAAACAACAAACCCATTGCCGCGCTTGACAAAAACAAGTGCAAAAGAAATGGATGAGATTGTTCCAAGAAAATAGACACAGCAGAAAACTAAAATTGAAAGTCGAACCTCCTCCTGGCAGCTACGGGATCGGTCTTAGACCTCTTGCCATGAGAACCCTGCCCAACATCATCTGGAGCCCTTCCCCTCCTTGATGGCAACACCCCCTCACCTCTCGCAGCCGTATGTTCTTTCACTTTCTCCGGTGGGGGGGCATCTGTTGCATCCTTGCCCTTGTTGCCGCCTGTGCGAACTTCAGCATGTTCATCATCATCAGTGTCCTGATGCACATTATCCATGTCATCATCGTCATCCTTGCTGAGGCCAGCGTCTCCATCTACATCATCTTGTGTGTCACCAGGCTCTTGGGAACTGTTGTAGTCATAACGGCCACGGCAACCGGTTGGTCGATGAGTACGTTCTGGGACAAATGAAGTGAACTGCCTCGCAACCGCTTCGCTGTCAAAGGCACTGAGGGACGTCCACCCCTCAACCAACTTCCCGAGCAAGCCGGTCATTCCGGATGCGAACTGCCCAATTAGATGCTCAACTGGTGCCCTCGCCTGTGCACGAAAACAAGAAGCATCAACAACAACCCGTATTGCAGTCGCTTGCGCGACATCAACAAGTAATCCACGACAAACTATGGATGTCGATATTTTGATTACCTCAGAAGGGCAAGACGGAGCTGAGTGCACGTCCATCCACTTTCCAAATTTTTGAGGCCCCCCAAACACGCTGTAGTCTATAGCATGCTTGGCCATCAGCTATGAAACACAAAAAGAAATTGTAAGCATGCCTTATAAACCACGGACGGTTGCCTCATGTCAAATTTGTAAGCATGTCGTGTTAAGAGATAAACAGAAACTAACCTGTAGTTTTCCATATATGGTATCAGTTGCCCTGTCTGCGGCAAGCATAGCCTTGACAGCGTTGATGGTCCACGCAGAAACAGCAAACTTGTGCGTAGGCGGCGGGCCTCCTACCCCAGTGAAATCCACGATGGACAGATCGAGACAGTCGACATACATGAGCTGATTTAAAACAATTTTACAAAGAAAGAAATGTTAGTTGCCATCATGGGTACTTTGTATTTGGGGAAAAGAGCAGGATAATGTATGATACAATGATAGTATGTATGTGGTAGTTGTTGGGGAACGTAGTAATTTCAAAAAATTTCCTACGCACACGCAAGATCATGGTGATGTATAGCAATGAGAGGGGAGAGTGTTGTCTACGTACCCTCGTAGACCGAAGCGGAAGCGATCACAACATAGAGGAAGTAGTCGACGTTCTCCTCGCGATCCAACCGATCCTAGCGCCACATTCGGCGCCTCCGAGTTCTTGACACACGTACAACTCGATGACGCCCTCGGGCTCCAATCCAGAGAGCTTGGGGAGGAGAGTTCCGTCAAGACGACGGCGCAGTGACGATCTTGATGTTCTATCGACGCAGGCTTCGCCTAAGCACCGCCACGATATGACCGAGGTGGATTATGGTGGAAGGGGCACCGACACGGCTAAGGAACGATCTCAAGGATCAACTTGTGTGTTCTAGGGTGCCCCCGCCCCGTATATAAAGGAGCAAGGGGAGGCCGGCCGGCCCTAGGGGCGCCAGGCCAAGGGGGAGTCCTCCTCCTAGTGGGAGTAGGACTCCCTTTCCTAGTCCAACTAGGAAGGAGGAAGGGGAAGGAAGGAGAGGGAGAGGAGAGGAAAGGGGGCGCCCCCCTCCTTGTCCTATTCGGACTCCCACAGGGGCGCCACCTCCTGGTGCGGCCCTCTCTCCCCTCTGGCCCACTAAGGCCCATAACTTCCCAGGGGTTCCGTAACCCTCCAAGACCGGTTTTCTCCGAAACTTTGGAACCTTTCCGGTGTCCGAATATAGCCGTCAATATATCAATCTTTATGTCTCGACCATTTCGAGACTCCTCGTCATGTCCGTGATCACATCCGGACTCGAACTCCTTCGTACATCAAAATACATAAACTCATAATATAACCGCCATGAAACCTTAAGCGCACGGACCCTACGGTTCGAGAACAATGTAGACATGACCGAGACACGCCTCCGGTCAATAACTAATAGCGGACCTGGATGCCCATATTGGTTCCTACATATTCTACGAAGATCTTTATCGGTCGACCGCATAACAACATACGTTGTTCCCTTTGTCATCGGTATGTTACTTGCTCGAGATTCGATCGTCGGTATCCAATACCTAGTTCAATCTCGTTATCGCAAGTCTCTTTACTCGTTCCGTAATACATCATCTCGCAACTAACTCATTAGTTACAATGCTTGCAAGGCTTAAGTGATGTGCATTACCGAGAGGGCCCAGAGATACCTCTCCGACATTCGGAGTGACAAATCCTAATCTCAAATACGCCAACCCAACATCCGCCTTTGGAGACACCTGTAGTACTCCTTTATAATCACCCGATTCGTTATGACGCTTTGGTAGTACCAAAGTGTTCCTCCGCAAACGGGATTTGCATAATCTCATAGTTATAGGAACATGTATAAGTCATGAAGGAAGCAATAGCAACATACTAAACGATCGTGGGCTAAGCTAACGGAATGGGTCATGTCAATCGATCATTCAACTAATGATGTGACCTTGTTAATCAAATAACAACTCCTTGTTCATGGTTAGGAAACATAACCATCTTTGATTAACAAGCTAGTCAAGTAGAGGCATACTAGTGACACTGCTTGTCTATATATTCACACATGTATTATGTTTCCGGTTAATACAATTCTAGCATGAATAATAAACATTTATCATGGTATGAGGAAATATATAATAACTTTATTATTGCCTCTAGGGCATATTTCCTTCAGTCTCCCACTTGCACTAGAGTCAATAATCTAGATCACATCACCATGTGATTAACATCGATAGTTCACATCATCATGTGATTAACACCCATAGTTCACATCGCCATGTGACCAACACCCAAAGGGTTTACTAGATTTAGTAATCTAGTTCACATCGCTATGTGATTAACACCCAAAGAGTACTAAGGTGTGATCATGTTTTGCTTGTGAGAGAGTCTTAGTCAACGGGTCTTTCACATTCAGATCCGTTATGTATTTTGCAATTTTTCTATGTCTACAATGCTCGCACGGCTACTCTAGCTAATTGCTCCCACTTTCAATATGTATCTAGATCGAGACTTAGAGTCATCGGATCGGTGTCAAAACTTGCATCGACGTAACCCTTTACGATGAACCTTTTTCACTTCCATAATCGAGAAACATATCCTTATTCCACTAAGGATAATTTTACCGCTGTCCAAAGATCTACTCCTAGATCACTATTGTACTCCTTGCCAAACTCGGTCAGGGGTATACAATAGATCCGGTACACAAGATGGCATACTTTATAGAACCTATGGCCAAGGCATAGGGAATGACTTTCATTCTCTTTCTATCTTCTGCTTGTGGTCGGGTTTTGAGTCTTACTCAATTTCACACCTTGTAACACGTGCAAGAACTCTTTCTTTGACTGCTCCATTTTGAACTACTTCAAAATCTTGTCAAGGTATGTACTCATTGAAAAACTTATCAAGCATCTTGATCTATCTCTATAGATCTTGATGCTCAATATGTAAGCAGCTTCACCGAGGTCTTTCTCTGAAAAACTTCTTTCAAACACTCCTTTATGCTTTGCGAATAATTCTACATTATTTCCGATCTACAATATGTCATTCACATATACTTATCGGAAATGATGTAGTGCTCCCACTCACTTTCTAGTAAATACAGGCTTCACCATAAGTCTGTACAAAACTATATGCTTTGATCAACTTATCAAAGCGTATATTCCAACTCCGAGATGCTTGCACCAGTCCATAGATGGATCACTGGGGCTTGCACACTTTGTTAGCTTCCTTTGGATCGAAAAAACCTTCTGGTTGCATCATATACAACTCTTCCTCCAGAAAACCATTCAGGAATGCAGTTTTGCCAAATTTCATAAATTGTGGCAATTGCTAACATGATTCGGACAGACTTAAGCATCGCTGCAGTTGAGAAAATCTCATTGTAGTCAACATCTTGAACTTTGTCGAAAACCTTTTTGCAACAAGTCGAGCTTTGTAGATAGTAACACTACTATCAATGTCCGTCTTCCTCTTGAAGATCCATTTATTTTCTATGGTTTGCGAACATCGGGCAAATCCATCAAAGTCCATACTTTGTTCTCATACATGGATCATATCTCAGATTTCATGGCCTCAAACCATTTTGCGGAATCTGGGCTCATCATCGCTTCCTCATAGTTCGTAGGTTTGTCATGGTCAAGTAACACAACCTCCAGAACAGGATTACCGTACCACTCTGGTGCGGATCTCACTCTGTTTTACCTACAAGGTTCGGAAGTAACTTGATCTAAAGTTTTATGATCATCATCATTAACTTCCTCACTAATTGGTGTAGGTGTCACAGGAACCAATTTCTATGATGAACTACTTTCCAATAAGGGAACAGGTACAGTTACCTCATCAAGTTTTACTTTCCTCCCACTCACTTCTTTCGAGAGAAACTCCTTCTCTAGAAAGGATCCATCTTAAGCAACGAATATCTTGCCTTCGTATCTGTGATAGAAGGTGTACCCAACAATTTCCTTTGGGTATTCTATGAAGACGCACTTCTCCGATTTGGGTTCGAGCTTATCAGGATGAAACTTTTTCACATAAGCATTGTAACTCCAAACTTTAAGAAACGACAACTTGGGTTTCTTGCTAAACCACAGTTCATATAGTGTCGTCTCAATGGATTTAGATGGTGCCCAATTTAACGTGAATGCAGCTGTCTCTAATGCATGATCCCAAAATGATATTGGTAAATCAAGAAGAAACATCATAGATTGCACTATATCCAATAAAGTGCGGTTACGATGTTTGGACACACCATAACATTGTGGTGTTCGGTGGCGTGAGCTGTGAAACTATTCCACATTGTTTTAATTGAAGACCAAACTCAGAACTCAAATATTCGCTCTCATGATCGATCGCGAAACTTTATTTTCTTGTTACAATGATTTTTCCACTTCACTCTGAAATTCTTTGAACCTTTGAACTATTTCAGACTTATGTTTCATCAAGTAGATATACCCATATCTGCTCAAATCATCTTGTGAAGGTCGAAAATAACGATACTTGCCACGAGCATCAACACTCATTGGATCGCATACATCGGTATGTATTATTTCCAATAAGTCAATAGCTTGTTCCATTGTTCCGTAACGGAGTTTTAGTCATCTTGCCCAAAAGGCACGGTTCGCAAGCATCAAGTGATTCATAATCAAGTGATTCCAAAATCCCATCAAGATGGAGTTTCTTCATGCTTTTACACCAATATGACCTAAACGGCGATGCCACAAATAAGTTGCACTATCATTATTAACTTTGCATCTTTTGGTTTCAATATTATGAATATGTGTATCACTACGATCGAGATCCAATGAACCATTTTCATTGGATGTGTAACCATATAAGGTTTTATTCATGTAAACATAATAACAGTTTATTCTCTTACTTAAATGAATAACCGTATTGCAATAAACACGATCAAATCATATTCATGCTCAACGCAAACACCAAATAACATTTATTTAGGTTCAACACTAATCCCGAAAGTATAGGGAGTGTGCGATGATGATCATATCAATCTTGAAACTACTTTCAACACACATCGTCACTTCACCCTTAACTAGTTTCTGTTTATTCTGCAACTCCTGTTTCGAGTTACTACTCTTAGCAACTAAACCAGTACCAATTACCGAGGGGTTGCTATAAACACTAGTAAAGTACACATCAATAACATGTATATCAAATATACCTTTGTTTACTTTGCCATCCTTCTTATCCGCCAAATACTTGGGGTAGTTTTGCTTCTAGTAACCAGTCCCTTTGCAGTAGAAGCACTTAGTCTCAGGCTTAGGTCCAGACTTGGGCTTCTTCACTTGAGCAGCAACTTGCTTGCCGTTCTTCTTGAAGTTCCCTTCTATCCCTTTGCCCTTTTCTTGAAACTAGTGGTCTTGTTATCCATCAACACTTGATGTTCTTTCTTGATTTCTACCTTCATCGATTTCATCATCATGAAAAAACTCGGGAATCATTTTCATCATCCCTTGCATACTATAGTTCATCACGAAGTTCTACTAACTTGGTGATGGTGACTAGAGAATTCATCAATCACTATCTTCTCGGAAGATTAACTCCCACTTGATTCAAGCGATTGTAGTACCTGCATAATCTGAGCACATGCTCACTAGTTGAGCGATTCTCCTCCATCTTTTAGCTATAGAACTTGTTGGAGACTTCATATCTCTCAACTCGGTATTTGCTTGAAATATTAACTTCAACTCTGGAACATCTCATATGGTCCATGACGTTCAAAACATCTTTGAAGTCCCGATTCTAAGCCGTTAAGCATGGTGCACTTAAACTATCAAGTAGTCATCATATTGAGCTAGCCAAACGCTCATAACGCCGCATATCCTCTCCCGCAATAGGTCCGCTCACCTAGCGGTGCATCAAGGACATAATTCTTACAGGCAGCAATGAGGATAAACCTCGATCATGAATCAAATCCGCATCATTGCTACTAACATTTTTCAACACAATTTTCTAGGAACATATCAAAATAAACATATGAAAGCAACAACACAAGCTATTGATCTTACAACATAATTTGCAAAATACTACCAGACTAAGTTCATGATAAATTTAAGTTCAATTAATCATATTACTTAAGAACTCCCACTTAGATAGACATCTCTCTAGTCATCTAAGTGATCACGTGATCCAAATCAACTAAACCATAACCGATCATCACGTGAGATGGAGTAGTTTTCAATGGTGAACATCTTATGTTGATCATATCTACTATATGATTCACGCCGACCTTTCGGTCTCCGTGTTCGAGGCCATATCTGCATATGCTAGGCTCGTCAAGTATAACTGAGTATTCTCGTGTGCAAAACTGGCTTGCACCCGTTGTAGATGGATGTAGAGCTTATTACACCCGATCATCACGTGGTGTCCGGGCACGACGAACTTTGGCAACGGTGCATACTCGGGAGAACACTACTTGATAATTTTAGTGAGAGATCATCTTAAAATGCTACCGTCAATCAAAGCAAGATAAGATGCATAAAAGATAAACATCACATGCAATCAATATAAGTGATATGATATGGCCATCATCTTCTTGTGCTGTGATCTCCATCTCCAAGCACCATCATGATCACCATCGCCACCGCGCGACACCTTGATCTCCATTGTAGCATCGTTGTGGTTTACGCCATCTATTGCTTCTACGACTATCGCTACCGCTTAGTGATAAAGTAAAGCAATTACAGATGCGTTGCATTTCATACAATAAGCGACAACCATATGGCTCCTGCCAGTTGCCGATAACTTAGGTTACAAAACATGATCATCTCAAACAATAAAATATAGCATCACGTCTTGGCCATATCACATCACAACATGCCCTGCAAAAACAAGTTAGACGTCCTCTACTTTGTTGTTGCAAATTTTACGTGGCTGCTACGGGCTGAAGCAAGAACCAATCTCACCTACGCATCAAAACCACAACGGTAGTTTGTCAAATAGACTCCGTTTTAACCTTCACAAGGACCGGGCGTAGCCACACTCGGTTCAACTAAAGTGAGAGAGACAGACACCCGCCAGTCACCTTTAAGCACGAGTGCTCGTAACGGTGAAACCAGTCTCGCGTAAGCGTACGCGTAATGTCGGTCCGGGCCGCTTCATCTCACAATACCGCTGAACCAAAGTATGACATGCTGGTAGGTAGTATGACTTATATCGTCCACAACTCACTTGTGTTCTACTCGTGCATATAACATCAACGCATAAAACCTAGGCTCGGATGCCACTATTGGGGAACGTAGTAATTTCAAAAAATTTCCTACGCACACGCAAGATCATGGTGATGTATAGCAACGAGAGGGGAGAGTGTTGTCTACGCACCCTCGTGAGACCGGGCGAAGCGATCACAACGTAGAGGAAGTAGTCGACGTTCTCCTCGCGATCCAACCGATCCTAGCGCCACACTCCGGCGCCTCCGAGTTCTTGACACACGACAGCTCGATGACGCTCCTCGGCTCCAATCCAAAGAGAGCTTGGGGAGGAGAGTTCCGTCGGACGACGGCGTGGTGGCGATCTTGATGTTCTATCGACGCAGGCTTCGCCTAAGCACCGCTACGATATGACCGAGGTGGATTATGGTGGAAGGGGGCACCGCACACGGCTAAGGAACGATCTCAAGGATCAACTTGTGTGTTCTAGGGTGCCCCCCTGCCCCCGTATATAAAGGAGCAAGGGGGAGGCCGGCCGGCCCTAGGGGCGCGCCAGGAGGGGGAGTCCTCCTCCTAGTGGGAGTAGGACTCCCTTTCCTAGTCCAACTAGGAAGGAGGAAGGGGAAGGAAGGAGAGGAGAGGAGAGGGAAGGGGGCGCGCCCCTCCTTGTCCTATTCGGACTCCCACAGAAGCGCGTGCCACCTCTGGTGCGGCCCTCTATCTCCCTCTTGGCCCACTAAGGCCCATAACTTCCCGGGGTTCCGGTAACCTCCCAAGACTCCGTTTTCTCCGGAACTTCCTAACCTTTCCGGTGTTCGAATATAGCCGTCCAATATATCAATCTTTATGTCTCGACCATTTGAGACTCCTCGTCATGTCCGTGATCACATCCGGACTCAACTCCTTCGGTACATCAAAATACATAAACTCATAATATAACCGCCATCGAAACCTTAAGCGTGCGGACCTACGGTTCGAGAACAATGTAGACATGACCGAGACACGTCTCGGTCAATAACCAATAGCGGACCTGGATGCCCATATTGGTTCCTATATATTCTACGAAGATCTTTATCGGTCGGACCGCATAACAACATACGTTGTTCCTTTGTCATCGGTATGTTACTTGCCCGAGATTCGATCGTCGGTATCCAATACCTAGTTCAATCTCGTTACGCAAGTCTCTTTACTCGTTCCGTAATACATCATCTCGCAACTAACTCATTAGTTACAATGCTTGCAAGGCTTAAGTGATGTGCATTACCGAGAGGGCCCAGAGATACCTCTCCGACATTCGGAGTGACAAATCCTAATCTCAAATCGCCAACCCAACATCCGCCTTTGGAGACACTGTAGTACTCCTTTATAATCACCCGATTCGTTGTGACGTTTGGTAGTACCCAAAGTGTTCCTTCGCAAACGGAGTTGCATAATCTCATAGTTATAGGAACATGTATAAGTCATGAAGGAAGCAATAGCAACATACTAAACGATCGTGTGCTAAGCTAACGGAATGGGTCATGTCAATCAGATCATTCAACTAATGATGTGACCTTGTTAATCAAATAACAACTCCTTGTTCATGGTTAGGAAACATAACCATCTTTGATTAACAAGCTAGTCAAGTAGAGGCATACTAGTGACACTCTGTTTGTCTATATATTCACACATGTATTATGTTTCCGGTTAATACAATTCTAGCATGAATAATAAACATTTATCATGATATGAGGAAATATATAATAACTTTATTATTGCCTCTAGGGCATATTTCCTTCAGTAGTTGCCATCATAGTGTGCTGGCAGTTGCCATCATACTGTGATAGCAATTGCCATGCTAATATGATGGCAGTTCCCACATTGTCAGTATGACAGTTGCCATTTTGTCATTATGGCAGTTGCCACTTTGTCACTATGGCAGTTGCCATCTTGTTATGATCAGGTTGCCATGCATGAATAAAACTGTGTTATAAACAAGAGTTCACAGAGAGATCTGATAAAATAAATACCATTAAATGCAGTCGAGAACCCTTCTGGTACATCTTGTTTGCGAAAGCATCGTGGAGAAAGTCGAGAATAAACTTACACCAGTTCATGTTCTTCACATTTATCAGATTCGCCTGCACCACACAAAATTTCAGGGCAAAAAGTTTGCCGCATCAGAAATCAAACGGAAAAAAAACAACGAAAACACTGGCGGTCATTAGCTTAACACGTGACATTGGAGCCAAAAGATTGAAGGAAAATAAAGTAGTAAGGATGGATCATTCACCAGGATGGGGAAACATTTGTTGCTTGGGCGAAGGGAAGTGGTCGGCGCGAAAATAGCTGAGATGAGGTACATGAGTAGCTTCATCTTGAAAACATCTCCGTGCATCGTCATGGCCTGCAACGAATCTGCTAGTACAGACGTGTTCGGCATGGACTCCAGTCCAGGAAACAAAACGGCGAACAACGCTTCCTCGATCTCATTATTGACCTTGTACGGGACTTTGATATGTCCACGAGGCACACCCAAAGTGCAGAACATGGATTCCTCGTTCAACAGAAGTCTTCCGCGTCCCGGAATCACGAATTCCCTGGAGGCAGGCTCGTAGATCTCACCAAGCCAGTCGCATACATGGTTGACAAGGTTCGTGCACCGGACATCCATTAGAGCCTGCATACCCATCTCAGCAGCAGCTCCCTTTTGATCATCGGCGAATTTTTCAATCAACACAGTCAGACGTTCCTGGGAGGCTCTGTTGCGAACACGTTTCTTCTTCTGCGAAAAACAGACACAAAAGTGAACAGCTGTTGCCATGTTTTGCAATGTCAAGAAAATTTAGTTCATGACAGACGACTACAAAAGATATAGGTGCCAACCAATAACAAAAATCAGGAGGATATGGGGCTGGTGTGTGGACACTTACCTCGTCGCCCTCTTTTCTCCATCCAGTTGCCCGGTTACGCTGTGGTGGATCCATGAAATCATCGTCATCATTTTGATGATCGCCACGAGCCATTCTACTGATGTAGGAACATACCAAATTGTTATGGGGGAAATGTAAATGCAAGAGGTAAGCATTTGCCACCTAACAGAAAATGTCAACTAGTGAATGCAAAAAATACAGCATGAACACGCACGCGGCCCCCCTCCCCCCTGCCCCCTATGATTGTCGAGAACATAAACGTGGCAAGTAAGCACGTTGGTAAATGCACTTGAAAACAAAATGTTGAAGTTGCCATGTTAGCCCAATATAGTACAAAAAAGCAATGAAACCACATCTGAATCGATGACCTGAAAACAGGCACAGTGTGCTCAGATATCACAAAAGTCATTGTGGCAAAACGAAAAAATTGCGTCCATAGTACAATGAAAATGCCACATTGTACTGACTGTAACATGGCAACAGACATGATGTGGCAACAGACATGATATGGCATCTGGCACAATTGGTACACAAGTGTGGTTGCCATATTATGCAGCCAATTTGCCACACTGTCATATCTGCATTTGTGGCAACGGACATTGTGTTCACATTCTATTTGCCACATGATTATACAATCCAAGTGGCAAACATGCACACTCGATGTGCACATTAGTTGTCGTCCAGTGCAGCTGGATGCCGAAACTGCATTGAATACCGATTGTGGCAACTATCAAAGTGTGGAATCTATCACGAATAATTCAAAAAAATTAGATCTCACAATGAAAAAGCATGTTTGTGGTTACTATCATATAAATTCAGCAAACTTCAGTTTGCGACATGGAAGAGCGTGTGTGTGGCAACTATCATAGTCATTCATATAAAATTAGTTGCCCTATGTGAAAGCTTGAATGTGGCAACTATGGCAGTCATTTTCAGTAATTTGTTGCCGCAAAGGAAAACACGTTTGTGGCAACTATCACATTTGTTCAGGGAGTTTAGTTGCCACACATTTGTTCACGTTCAGTCATTCTGCCAAGTTCGCCTCATTCTACAGTTTCAAAACCAAACTAACTAGATCTAGGTTTCAATGGCAACTACTTCGACTTCAAAATCACCCTCAAAATTTTTGCACGAACTGACTGCAAACCCAAATTTCGAACCAATGCGCATCAAAACAAACCGGCGGACACCTCCCAAATCCATACGCAAGACTAGTACATGCCTCCGAACAGGCATAACCGCACCGACGATGCCGCCGCCGCGGCGGCAACGTAACTGCCAGTGCCACCAAAAAAGGCTAGCAGACAACTTGGGCGCCGGCGGGAATGCCGACGCACCGCCGAATCGCCAGAATCTCTAGGAATCGATCTAGGAATCGAAGAGGGAGGGAAAGGGGAAAAATGCATTAAGGGGTTGCGAGAGATGAAGCGAGCATTACCTTCAACCCGCACGGGTTCCGGCGAAGCCGCTCCGCTCCGGCGAGCACCACCGACGGCCGCAAACACCGTCGATTGTTCCGCCTCCGCCGTCGCCTTCTACCCTCGCCTTCTCCGCCAGTGGTTTGAAGTGCGAGTGGGTTGTGCCAGTAAATGCGTCGCGGGTGAGTAAATGGAACCGTAAGGGAGAGGGTGGAGGGGTGTGCGACGTGTTTGACGTCAACCGCGGTCGGAGTGTGGCGTGCGGGCGCATGGCAGTTCCACCGCACGCCTCTGAGTGGCAACCGCTGACCACGGGATGGCAACCACCGTGCGGGCGAACTGACTCGCACACCGCACACGAGACTCATCCTACGTGGCGCCGAAAACCGGCCTATTTGCTCCAAGATTCGTGCGTACCGAAGCCAACGGAGATGCTTGCGTGTGGTCGGGGTGGTGAACGCCCACACGTGTGGGCGTTAGCATTTTCGCTTTTTTTAGGATTAACGATTCCATTGTCGACTTTACTATTTACATGTTTGGAGCATCTGTGAAGTTAAACACCGAGGTTAGTAAAAAAAAGACATCGAGTTTAGTCAAATTTCCGACCCATCTTCTCTGGCACGTAAGGATAGGCTCTATTTCATTAGTTTACCCGAGTGATATGATAGGATATGATTTGATGGTTAAAAAGCACCAACGCACCAACATACCTTAATGCTCAAGTCACTAGGATTATTAATTAAGCATAAGTTTTTCTAGGAAAATTCCTTGTTCAAATCCTCACACACTCTCTCGCCCCCTCCCTCTTCCTCCCTCTATCTCCCTCTCTCTCTCTCTCTAACACACACACACACACACACAGCCTATTCTCCCCGCCAATAAGACTTACTCAATTGGCAATAATGTGTGAACTTGTGGTGAGCTTGACTGAACTAATGGATAGTGTGATATATGTGACGCCCCGATAATTAAGCTACAGTAGTGCCACGCTAATGATGCCACGTCACCTCGGTTACTGTTGATAAACTCTCAATAGTTCAAAATCGAAACAAATTAAAAATTTAATTAAAGGCAAACATCAAAGTTTTCAAACATTAAAAATAAAATGTTCGGGTTGTGCCAAATAATGTTTAGATATTTAAGGTGAAGGAAACACACTTTTACAGAATGCATAAATATTTTAAATTGAATTAAAACATAAAGGGAATAAATAAAAGGAAAGAAAAAACTAACAAGACTAAAGAGAAAAGGAACAACCCCCCTCCCCCGCTGGGCCACGTGGCCCAGCTGGCCTCAGCCGCCCGAATGGGCCGGCCCAGCCCCCCCTGTCGTCCCCTTCCCTGTTCCCCCGACCAGGGTCGGAACAGGGGCACGTCCCCGCCCGACCACCTCGCCAACGCTGACGCCGGGAGAGGATAAGGCCACCCCGACGCCTCGGCCTCCACCCTCTCTCCCACTTGCCCCCTCACTCTCCCTCTCGGCCTCTCCCTCTCCCCTCAAATCCACCTCGCCGCTCCTGGCTCTCCGCCATGGCCGAGCGCCTTCCTCGCCACCGCTCGCAGTAGACGCGACCATCATCGCCCGTTCAGCTCTCCGACGAGTCCAACAGCTCCGCCTCGCTCCTCTGCTTCGACTACACGACTGGATCGAGCCCCGCAACGCCCACGACGCCGCCGTCTTCCTCCTCTGCTCCGATGAGATTCGCCGCTGTTCTTCACCAGCTCCGGCGACGCCCCTCTGCTGCTACTAAACCATTCACCGGCCTCCGTGTGTGCCACTCGGTGAGCATCCGCATCTCTTTCTTCCCCCGTAGCTCGCTCCCCGCGCTGTTTCCGCCATGACCGAAGCTCCTCGTCGCCGCCACACTAGCTGTCATCGCAACCGTCGGTTTCGTGCTCGGCCAAACATGGGAACGTGCTCAGGCCGTCACGCCGAAGCCGTTCGTGCCCTCCGCACATCCTCCCGACTCCCCTTTCATCGGATCTGACCGCGCCCATACTCCGACGACCGCCGCGGTCAAGCTCGCCCCCGTGACCCCCGTGACCGCAGCCCTCGTCAGAGATCGCTGTCGTGCTTCGTACGCTCGCAGGAGCCAGTGGCAACCACCAGCGCCCCCTCCTGTGCCTCCTAGCGCCGGCTCCGACCTGCCCGTGCTTCGGCCGTCGCCTGGGCTAATCGCCGACGCCGTCTCCGGCGGCCCCAACTCCGGCCGGCATCACCACTCGACGCGGCATCGACTCCCCGTTCGAACGCGACCCCTCGCGTCAATTTTGGTGGCCTATAGCCAAATCCCGTGGCCTCCAGTGCGCCGCCGCCGCGTTTGTGGCCGCCGGCGGCTAAACACCGACACCGCTGACGTGGCTGGCCCTGGGGCCAACCCTGGGTCCCTGCAGGTGGGTCCCGTGGGCCATGTTGACTTGGTCAACATCTTGCCGACCGGGCCGCCACCCGCGACGCATGATGGGTCCCGCCCCTTTTAATTAACCAAACCACATTTTAGGATAATTGATTTAATTAGTTTAACCTAATTACCCCGTGTCAGGTGGGCCCAGTAGGTTAGTTGGCTAATTTAGATTAGTTCTTAACACTGTTAACCCCCCCCCACTGTCATTGACAGGTGGGTCCCGGGCGTCAGCTTGACCAGTCAAATTGGCTGGTTGGCTACTGATGTCAGGGTGATGTCATGCTGACGCAATAAGCATTTTTGAATTAAATTAAATCTGTTATTTCTAGAAATTGATAAAATCTATAAAAATTCATAGAAAATAAACTGTATCTCGGATGGAAAAACTTTGTACATGAAAGTTGCTCCGAACGACGAGACGAATCTGGATACGCAGCCCGTTCGTCCGCCACACATCCCTAACACATCGAACACGCAACTTTCCCCTGGATCACCTGTCTGAAAACGCGAAACCCCGGGGATACTTTCCCGGATGTTTCCCCCCTTTCTCCAGTATCACCTACTACCGCGTTAGGCCACACCTAGCATCGTTACTTGTCATGTCATGCATCGATATGCATCTGTTTACATTGTATTCATTGTTTCTTCCCCCTCTTCTCTTCGGTAGACTACGAGACCGACGCTGCTGCTGCCAGATTCGACTACGGAGTTGATTTACCCCTCCTTCTTGCCGAGCAATCAGCAGGCCCCCCTTGATCACGAGATATCGCCTATTCTCCTCTATCTTGCTTGCATTAGAGTAGTGTAGCATGTTACCGCTTCGTTGATCCTATTACGATGCATAGCCCGACATTGTTGCTACATCTGTTGATACCTTACCGCAATCCTAAATGCTTATTATAGGATGCTAGTTTATCATCATTGGCCCTACATTCTTGTCGATCGCCTTGCTATACTATCGGGCCGTGATCACTTGGGAGGTGATCACGGGTATATACTATACATACATACATACTATACAGATGGTGACTAAAGTCGGGTCCGCTCGAAGAGTACCCGCGAGTGATTCACGGATTGGGGGCTGAAAGGACCTTTGTCCCGACGGCCCTCTGTGTGGATCTTTATGGCGGAGCGACAGGGCAGGTTGAGACCACCTAGGTGATAGGTGGGCCTGGCCCTGGTCGGCGTCCGCGTTTGCTTCATAATAACACGCTTAACGAGATCTTGGTATTTGATTTGAGTCTGGCCATTTGGT
This sequence comes from Aegilops speltoides, assembly GCA_021437245.1. Taxonomy (NCBI): domain Eukaryota; kingdom Viridiplantae; phylum Streptophyta; class Magnoliopsida; order Poales; family Poaceae; genus Aegilops; species Aegilops speltoides. Next base: position 316,103,116 of record CM038145.1, on the reverse strand, counting down.
CTATACGCACTAACCATCTACGCGGGAGTAGTTATGGGTATCCCGGCGTCGTGGTATCAGCCGAAGCCTTCTTGACGTCAGCGACGGAGCGGCGCGCGCCGGATTGGAACGTAAGCCTGCTCTTGTATTAAGGGGCTAGTTACGCTTCCGGCCGCCCTACAACGCGTCGTGTGTGCAATGGGCGATGGGCGAGACCCTAACGCAATAGGATTTAGACCGCGGGCTGACCTCTCTCACAGCCTAGGTGGGGCTGCGGCGTGTTAATCTTCCGAGGCGGGCATGACCGAGAAAGTGTGTCGGCCAAATGGGATCGAGCGTGTTGGGTTATGTGGTGCACCCTGCAGGAAGTTAATCTATTCAATAGCCGTGTCCCTCAGTAAAAGGACGACCCGGAGTTGTACCGTGACCTTATGACAACTAGAACCGGATACTTAATAAAACACACCCTTCCAAGTACCAGATACAACCCGGTGATCGCTCTCTAACAGGGCGACGAGGAGAGGATTGCCGGGTAGGATTATGCTATGCGATGCTACTGGAGATGCTACTTGGAGATGCTACTTGGAGGACTTCAATCTACTCTCTTCTACATGCTGCAAGACGGAGGCTGCGGGCGTAGTCTTCGATAGGACTAGCTATCCCCTCTTATTACGGCATTCTACGCTCCACCGATATGGCCTCCTTACACATATACCCATGCATATGTAGTGTAGATCCTTGCTTGCAGTACTTTGGATGAGTACTCACGGTTGCTTTCTCCCCTTTCCCCCTTTCCTTTCTTTACGGTTGTCGCAACCAGATGTTGGAGCCCAGAGCGAGACGCCACCGTCGACAACGACTATTACTCGAGGTGCCTACTACTACGTGCGGTGCTGCCGATGATGACCAGGAGTAGTTTAGGAGGATCCTGCGGGAGGCCCGCGCCTCTTCGATCTGATCCCGGTTTGTGCTAGCCTTCTTAAGGCAAACTTGTTTAACTTATGTCTCGTACTTAGATATTGTTGCTTCCGCCGACTTCGTCTATGATCGAGCACTTGTATTCGAGCCCTCCGGCCCCTGGCTTGTATTATGATGCTTGTATGACTTATTTACGCTTTTAGAGTTGTGTTGTGATATCTTCCGTGAGTCCTCGATCTTGATCGTTACGCTTTTGCGTGCATGATTAGTGTCTGATTGAATCGGGGTGTCTGAGTTGGTATCGAGCCGATCGCTGTAGAATCCCCTTCCCAACTCCTTGGCCGAAGTTGAGTCTAGTCAATGAAAATTGTTTTACTAACTTGGCTGTGCGGCCCATGGGCCCACGTCGCCATTGGGTGGTACTAGGATCTTTTACTCCTCGACCTTTACTCTGGGATTCTGAACTCTCTTCTATTCGGGTTAAACGATTTTTACAAAAATCTAACTTTAGGTTCTCGAAAATACTTTCTCCCGGAGAGGCCCTTCAGTCCAGATGATCACCGACTGCACCAGAAGATTTCGAAGATACTCTCCGATTTTCTCTCGAGACCTTGTGCCTGTTGCCTTTGCAATTCCCTACCACCGAAATATCCCTATGGATAAATACTTACACCTGTCGTGCTTACTTTTATTCTCAGTCGATCTTGTTATTACAAGATACCCCGAGAATATTTTGTGCCTACTGCCTTGCAGTTCTTTGCCACCTGAATACCCCTAAGAATAATTTCTCGCACCTTTTGAGTATCCGCTCATCCCAGTTGTTCAGGTGTTTCACAAAAGTCTTTGAAATACTATTCAATCCTCCGAAAATCCTTAGCAGCTTTATTGCTCTGCAAATACTTGTCTACTAGCATTATGGATGCTTCCCATATATCTGGCAATATTCACAAGTATCTTTTGACACTGTCATTTTGATCTTATTGATTCAACATGTGTGCGAATGCACACAATCATCTATCAACCCTTCTAATATATCTTTCCGACTCAGACATCATTTTTGAACATGAGCTGGTTCTCGACCAAACTATTTGTCGCCAATTGTGCCTCTGGTTTATCCAACTTATCCATCCTTGGTCAGAGCGACTGCTTCTGATCCTTTGTTTTGGAAATCATAATTCCTTTGTTATCTAAGCATCAAATTATTCCGATGTTCTATAATATGATGCCCGTGCATTCTTTCTGGAATATCGATACTCACCTCAACTCCGTTGTGGATCGCCCGATCCATTGTTGGATTGCTATCCGACAGTGTCCTTCATATTCAATCACCTTGTGAGTTCTTCCCCTGATACATAGTGCCTTTGGTAAATTGTATCATCTGCTTGGCCAACCATGCTCTGCTTTCGAGCTGGTGGTATTTACTATTGAAGCTTGTGGTATATGTTTCCACGATACCCTGACGGGTTGAACCTATGCCTTCCTTTATATGTGTGAACTCGGAAGTTTTCACGAGTCTTACTCATCTGGTATTTCACCAGGTAAAACTTTCAACACTAATGCCTTTATCAAAGCGAGAAGTGAATGGAAGGTTATACATTGAAGAAGTGGGAGTCGACCTTGGACTTTGTGTTCATGCCCATGGACACGATGTAGATCCTATCATGGAAGCTTCTTGTAATAATAACTATTTCCTTGATATAATATCATTTGGAATCTATGAATTGGTCCTTTGCAATCATGGATCCTACCATATTTTCTACTTGATTCCATTTCTCGGACAAGTTAAACCACTTGTCCTCTACCGATCAATGCACCCATCCAACCTCTATTTTGATCTACCTTCGAGTACTAACCCCCTAGTATCTCGAGGATATCAACCGATTGCACTACATCTTATGCATTTCTGATGAAGTAGTGCCTTTCCCTGTCATAGTCACTCCATGGGTTCGGGTTGTCGTCAACCGAGGACACCGATTAGTGAATCGAATCGCCTCGTGATTCAAAGACTTAGTACATTGTGGATGAGAAGTTTAATACTCCATCACGTCATTCCTAGCCTGATCGGCCATATCATTTTGTGCTAAATTTTAACTATACTACCTGGTCCTTTCTTCCCGGAGCAAAATTTTCGATGATGAGCTAAGCGTACGTCGATTTTCCTCGTCATATCATTTCACCTTGAACAACAAGCTTGATTTCAAGTTTGTGTCGTACCCTTGGTTCCAATAACCTTTCGCTTCACCATTCATTTGACTTGATGTCATCGCCGATCGATTACATCTTGAAATCTCTTGACAAAGTGTGTCATGATCTTCATCAACCTTATGAGCTCTTCCAGGATATCAATTGAATTCATGATGAGAAATACCATCCTTGCACTTGATGATCTGTGTTATCATCGACCACTTTATTGCCTTCCCACCAACACAAGCTTGTTCGTGTTTGGTGATATACCTTGAGTTCCTTGCTATCCAGTAATTGTCCTTCTTTACCTTGGGACATTAACATCTCTTATGACCTCAATGTTGTGAGAATTTCACTACCTCTTGAGAACTCTTAATACAAGTGATACTTCTCACCATCACCATTCTTTCTTGGTCCCCGTGTTGATTCCAACAAGTGAAAGGTGTTGTTTGGATTCTTTCCTTCTAGCAACCCTATTGCTTTCAAGATAATGGTCGGCCGTTCATTCTTAGACTATTGATTATTGAATCACCATTCTGACGTTGGCCTTGCAACCCAACCCATATTCCGGGCGCACCTTTCAACCAATGTTTAATTGTGTATGTTTTACTCCAGCATACTTCATTACATCATTTGATCTGACAAATGCTATCTCCTTATCCACATATTTGTGGAGATCCATCTTTTGGGATACCTAGTTGAATTGTCGCTGAGTCCATCAGCCACCTCCTCATCCTCTCTTTGGTTTACTGATGAACTCTTGTTTCGAAGCCTTGCTTCCGTACGTTATTTCCCGAGAATCTTACAATGTCATCTCGACAATTTGTGTTGCACCTTTCTTCTTAGGCATCCTGAGTCTGAGGTATCCTGACACCAATCAGATCTAAATCTCGGTCAGATATGATGGTTGGGACATATCCCCAAGAGTTATAACATTGGTCTCTACATAACCCGGTAAGGTGGTGTCGTTGCCTAGCACAGCTGACCGGAGGACCCATTATTATAATTTCCTTTTTAGCAAGGTTATCCATTCTTCCATGAGGAAATGGTAAGACTTATTCTATAAGTTGTTTTCGATGGATCCTTTGTATCCAAAGTCTGACATTTTCTTGAAGACCATGTCAATGCTATCTCGAAGCATGTCTGTGGTACTCCGATTTTCAACAAGAACATTTGAAGCCCAATGCTAAGATGTTTCCTGCTCAATTATCCAAACGCCGTTGTATGGGCAATGTCTTGAAATTTCTCTCCCCTTACAAGGGTTTTCTAAAATTATATCATGTTCTGCTTGTCCTTGGGAAGGATATATCCCTGAAATATGTGTTTTAACACATTTTCCTTTCCATTGTTCTGTTTAAACCTGATAACCAATTTCCTTTCCATTGATTTGTTTAAACCTTCTTGTGATCTATATGATCTAAGCAGTAATATTCTCCTGCTTATATAAACACCTCGGTGTACAATTCTGACAACAAGACCCTGTTACTATTGTTGATGACATTCCGGTAGCCACCGATGGGTGATGACTTTGCCAATTGGTTCGCCCCATTCAACAAGCAGGAAAATTGCTCTTCGTTCCCCGTCCTTGGTACCAACATTTTGCCGGCATATCTGACAAGCTATTCACTGACATGCCTCCCTGTCGCGGCTGTGCAAGATGTCACCACCCTTCCTACTGTCAACCCACATGGTGGGCCCATAACCCACAGATCCACTGGATCGAAACCTGACTCTCCTGTAGACCCCCTATTCCCAAGGTTGTTCCTCGCGCGTGGCCTCATATGTAATTCATGAGCCACCTTCAGGTCTGATATCGGACACAATACTTATTCCCGTTGTTTTGACCCTTTCACGCCCTATAACAGGCATCGAGCGATTGCCTGCCCCCTTGAAACTTTTCATGATACTGCCTTACTTTGCTCTCGATATTTTCTAAGTTTCAATTCGAGAGTTACTTTCCGCCACCTTCCCCGATGTTATCGACTAGATAGTCAGCCTTGCAGAGGTCTGTTCCCCGGGAATAACCCCCTTATTCTTTCGTAAGTACGATGGAGTTCCTGAAGAAAGGACACCGACTTCACCATGATGACTTGAAGCAAAGAAATGAAGACATCAACGAAAGGGATCAACCTCTTCGAAAGGGCAGCCAAGACCGAGAAGACTCGTTAGGTTTTTCGCTACCAGCACCTTCCCCCCTTACTCCACCGCTTAAATCTCGGGACGAGATTTCTTGTAGTGGAGGAGAATTGTGACGCCCCGATAATTAAGCTACAGTAGTCCCATGCTAATGATGCCACGTCACCTCGGTTACTGTTGATAAACTCTCGATAGTTCAAAATCGAAACAAATTAAAATTTTAATTAAAGGCAAACATCAAAGTTTTCAAACATTAAAAATAAAATGTTCGGGTTGTGCCAAATAATGTTTAGATATTTAAGGTGAAGGAAACACACTTTTACAGAATGCATAAATATTTTAAATTGAATTAAAACATAAAGGGAATAAATAAAAGGAAAGAAAAAAAACTAACAAGACTAAAGAAAAAAGAAAACAACCCCCATTTGGGCCACGTGGCCCAGCTGGCCTCAGCCGCCCGAATGGGCCGGCCCAGCCCCCCCCCCCTGTCGTCCCCTTCCCTGTTCCCCCGACCAAGGTCGGAACAGGGGCACGTCCCCGCCCGACCACCTCGCCAACGCTGACGCTGGGAGAGGATAAGGCCACCCCGACGCCTCGGCCTCCACCCTCTCTCCCACTTGCCCCCTCACTCTCCCTCTCGGCCTCTCCCTCTCCCCTCAGATCCACCTCGCCGCTCCTGGCTCTCCGCCATGGCCGAGCGCCTTCCTCGCCACCGCTCGCAGTAGACGCGACCACCATCGCCCGTTCAGCTCTCCGACGAGTCCAACAGCTCCGCCTCGCTCCTCTGCTTCGACTACACGACTGGATCGAGCCCCGCAACGCCCACGACGCCGCCGTCTTCCTCCTCTGCTCCGATGAGCTTCGCCGCTGTTCTTCACCAGCTCCGGCGACGCCCCTTGCTGCTACTAAACCATTCACCGGCCTCCGTGTGTGCCACTCGGTGAGCATCCGCATCTCTTTCTTCCCCTGTAGCTCGCTCCCCCGCTGCTTTCCGCCATGACCGATGCTCCTCGTCGCCGCCACACTAGCTGTCATCGCTACCGTCGGTTTCGTGCTCGGCCGAACATGGGAACGTGCTCAGGCCGTCACGCCGAAGCCGTCCGTGCCCTCCGCACATCCTCCCGACTCCCCTTTCATCAGATCTGACCGCGCCCGTACTCCGACGACCGCCGCGGTCAAGCTCGCCCCCATGACCCCCGTGGCCGCAGCCCTCGTCTGAGATCGCTGTCGTGCCAGACGCTCGCGAGAGCGATGGCAACCACCAGCGCCCCTCACATGCCTCCTAGCGCCGGCTCCGACCTGCCCGTGCTTCGGCCGTCGCCAGGGCTAATCGCCGACGCCATCTCCGGCGGCCCCAACTCCGGCCGGCATCACCACTCGACGCGGCATCGACTCCCCGTTCGAACGCGACCCCCGCGTCAATTTTGGTGGCCTATAGCCAAATCCTGTGGCCCCCAGTGCGCCGGCGCCGCGTTTGTGGCCGCCGGCGGCTAAACGCCGACACCGCTGACGTGGCTGGCCCTGGGGCCAACCCTGGGTCCCTGCAGGTGGGTCTCGCGGGCCATGTTGACTTAGTCGACATCTTGTTGAACGCGCCAGAGACCACGCATGAGATGGGTCCCGCCTTTTAATTAACCAAACCACATTTTAGGATAATTGATTTAATTAGTTTAACCTAATTACCCGTGTCGTGGGCCCGAGAGGTTAGTTGGCTAATTTAGATTAGTTCTTAACACTGTTAAGCCCCCCACTGTCATTGACAGGTGGGTCCCGGGCGTCAGCTTGACCAGTCAAACTGGCTGGTTGGCTACTGATGTCAGGGTGATGTCATGCTGACGCAATAAGCATTTTTGAATTAAATTAAATCTATTATTTCTAGAAATTGATAAAATCTATAAAAATTCATAGAAAATAAACCGTATCTCGGATGGAAAAACTTTGTACATGAAAGTTGCTCCGAACGACGAGACGAATCCGGATACGCAGCCCGTTCGTCCGCCACACATCCCTAACATATCAAACACGCAACTTTCCCCCTCTGGATCACCTGTCCGAAAACGCGAAACCCCGGGGATACTTTCCTGGATGTTTCCCCCCTTTCTCCAGTATCACCTACTACCGCGTTAGGCCATACCTAGCATCGTTACTTGTCATGTCATGCATCGATATGCATCTGTTTACATTGTATTCATTGTTTCTTCCCCCTCTTCTCTCCGGTAGACTACGAGACCGACGCTGCTGCTGCCCAGTTCGACTACGGAGTTGACGACCCCTCCTTCTTGCCAGAGCAATCAGGCAAGCCCCCCCTTGATCACCACATATCGCCTATTCTCCTCTATACTTCTTGCATTAGAGTAGTGTAGCATGTTACTGCTTTCCATTGATCCTATTCTGATGCATAGCCTGACATTGTTGCAACATCTGTTGATACCTTACCTGCAATCCTAAATGCTTATTATAGGATGCTAGTTTATCATCATTGGCCCTACATTCTTGTCAGTCTGCCTTGCTATACTATCGGGCCGTGATCACTTGGGAGGTGATCACGGGTATATACTATACATACATACATACTATACAGATGGTGACTAAAGTCGGGTCCGCTCGAAGAGTACCCGCGAGTGATTCACGGATTGGGGGCTGAAAGGACCTTTGTCCCGACGGCCCTCTGTGTGGATCTTTATGGCGGAGCGACAGGGCAGGTTGAGACCACCTAGGCGAGAGGTGGGCCTGGCCCTGGTCGGCGTCCGCGCTTGCTTCATAATAACATGCTTAACGAGATCTTGGTATTTGATCTAAGTCTGGCCATTTGGTCTATACGCACTAACCATCTACGCGGGAGTAGTTATGGGTATCCCGGCGTCGTGGTATCAGCCGAAGCCTTCTTGACATCAGCGACGGAGCGGCGCGCGCCGGATTGGAACGTAAGCCTGCTCTTGTATTAAGGGGGCTAGTTCTGCTTCCGGCCGCCCTCGCAACGTGCAGGTGTGCAATGGGCGATGGGCGAGACCCTACAAGATAGGATTTAGACCGGCGGGCTGACCTCTCTATTGTGCCTAGGTGGGGCTGCGGCGTGTTGATCTTCCGAGGCGGGCATGACCCAGAAAGTGTGTTCGCCAAATGGGATCGGCGTGTTGGGTTATGTGGTGCACCCTGCAGGGAAGTTAATCTATTGAATAGCCGTGTCCCTCGGTAAAGGACGACCGGAGTTGTACCGTGACCTTATGACAACTAGAACCGGATACTTAATAAAACACACCCTTCCAAGTGCGGATACAACCCGGTGATCGCTCTCTAATAGGGCTGAGGAGAGGATTGCCGGGTAGGATTATGCTATGCGATGCTACTGGAGATGCTACTTGGAGATGCTACTTGGAGGACTTCAATCTACTCTCTTCTACATGCTGCAAGACGGAGGCTGCCAGAAGCATAGTCTTCGATAGGACTAGCTATCCCCCTCTTATTCTAGCATTCTGCAGTTCAGTCCACTGATATGGCCTCCTTACACATATACCCATGCATATGTAGTGTAGATCCTTGCTTGCGAGTACTTTGGATGAGTACTCACGGTTGCTTTCTCCCCTTTCCCCCTTTCCTTTCTTTACGGTTGTCGCAACCAGATCTTTGGAGCCCAGAGCAGACGCCACCGTCGGCAGCGACTATTACACTGGAGGTGCCTACTACTACGTGCGGTGGCGGCGACGACCGGGTGAGTAGTTTAGGAGGATCGAGCAGGAGGCATGCGCCTCTTCGATCTGTATCCCGGTTTGTGCTAGCCTTCTTAAGGCAAACTTGTTTAACTTATGTCCGTACTCAGATATTGTTGCTTCCACGACTTCGTCTATGATCGAGCACTTGTATTAGAGCCCTCGAGGCCCCTGGCTTGTATTATGATGCTTGTATGACTTATTTATGTTTTTAGAGTTGTGTTGTGATATCTTCCCGTGAGTCCCTGATCTTGATCGTACACGTTTGCGTGCATGATTAGTGTACGATTGAATCGGGGGCGTCATAATATATTCCACAATCATTTAACAATGAAATTTCAGAAATGGGAAGATTATGTAACACCTCAAGTCGTTAGCTATAGTGACCTCCCCCTAATGATGCCATGTCATCAGGCTTGCTAAGCCAAACTGCCACTTGATAAAAATCAAAGCCCAATTCAGATTTAAAATAAAGTCAAATAAATTATTTCGTCAAACAGTAAAACTAAAATGTTCACCATATTCTATAAATTCCACTGATCTTTGACATGTTGAGCCCAACATTATTTGACCCAAAAATTAAATCTTGTCAAATTAATAAGAGGTCCAACAGTAGTTAAAATAACCAATTAATTATAAACCTAATTTTATGTATTTCCTTTTGGCCCCAAACTTTTTGTGCCACCTAAAAATATTGTGCTCGAATTGTGTGCATAGGTTCACAATTAACAAAATCCATTTAGTTGATATAAGAATAAATAGAAAATGGTGTTAAAAAGGAGAAACAGATTAGAATACATTAAAAACCAAAAGGACGATGAAAAAGGGGATTCCCCCTACCCCCAGGCCTTGCCACCGAACCGGCCCAGTGGTCCAGTCCCCGCACGGTCGTCTTCTCCTGTTCCCCGAGCCCGTCGCTACGGAGCCGGGCTCCCGCCCGACCACCTCGCCGGCATCGAAGGGGAATGATAAGGGTGACGCCCTGCCTCCCCCGCCCCCATGGCCTCACTCCTCCTCGACGCCCCCTCCCAGATCCACTTCTCCTCCTCGCTCGCTCGATCCTGGTGATCTGGACGAAGTCAGATGCCACGGCCACGATGACTGACCCCGTCCACACGGTCACTGCCCTCCCTGCTGGCTAGGAGCTTGTTGAGGAGCTTCGAATGCCTCCGCTACTTCATCTGCGCCAACGAGATCAAGTCCAGCACCCCCAGATCAACGTCGTTGCCGTCTTCCTCAACCTTCGGCCACCGCGACATTGTCGTTCGATCCGCGCCGCCTCAAGCTCCCCTGTCTTCCCCTAAGGTGCCATTGACACCGCCGTGATCTCCACTTGCCTTTCCCCTGTTTCCCCTCTCGTTTGCTCTCGTTAGGTATTTCGCCGTGGCCGAGAACCGCCGTCCGCCATGGCCATTGCAGGGATAGCCACTGAGCTCCTCGGATTGACCCCATGGCACATGCCCGCTCCTATGCGTGCCCATGCCCGAGCCTTCAGCTCTTCTTCTGCGCCCCTGGGACCACTCCCTCTCTGGCTCTCCATGCCCACGCACGTGCCACACAGCGTCAGTCGCGCCCGCCGTTGCCATCACGCTCGCCACAGCCACCGCACCACTGTGCCCCGCGTGACGCACACCCTGGCCACGCGTCACACTCTCGCTGGCTGCACTTCGCCTGTCTCGCCGCCGCCTATCCTTCGCTTGCCTTCATTGTCGCGCCCCCCTCGCGCCGCCTCTGTCGCGCCATCTTCGCCGGCCGCCCCTCAGCCACGTCGGCCGCATCTCGCCCTCCACCGTCGGACGCTTTCGCCTGCGCTGCTGCGTGCTTCTTCCTGCTGCTATCGCTGCTCTACCACTGGTGCGCTGTTGCGCCATGCCCTCGACACTGCTGTGGACAAATGTGGCGAAGGGTTTGTCAATGGAGTACGAGGAGGAGGTGGCGGAGAAGGTGTGGAGAGGCAAGAGGTCTAGGGTGGCGTCAGCTGGCTGTGGTGGAGGTGATTATGCGAGAAGGAGCCAGAGTGGAAGGAGAGGTCACAATTGGAAAGAATCGCAAAAAAATCATAACCCAGAGATCTCATTCAAAAAAATGCTAATATCGATGGAGGGGTGATTTCCTTCAATAGGTGGAAAACATAGGAAATATTGGATGTTATCAAGGAAAGGTAAAAATTTAGGAAAGTTAGGATTTTGAACTGATTTCTATGCAAATGGGGTTTTATTGTTTGGTAACATGATATCAGTACCTACCCGTTTGTGACGTGTCTGATTAAGAAAGTTTACAAATGTTAAGAAACTATTTATTGGGAGGAAAGTTTGTGACGTGTCTGTTATTTGTTTCCTAAAACAAATTTCACTAATGAGAGAAATCGATATATTTAGATAAATTAGGAAAGTTAGAATCAAATATATTATTTGTTTCTTAAAAACTTGTTATTTGTTTCCTAAGACAAATTGAACCAATAAAAGGAATCGATTGATATGAATAATTTAAGAAAGTTAGATCCGCGATTTGTTATATGTTAGGAAAGTCCTGGTTGTAATAAAGAGTGGAGAGAAAAAAAACTGATGGACCAGGATGGGAGGGTATGGTGGGAGGAGAGACGAAAAAAACCCAGCGAAAATAAACCGTGGAGACTATTCACCAACTACTCCATTAGGAGTAGAGATGTAGGTGAATATTCCCGATCCCACTGTTAGGTTGACTACGAGAATTTCACCTAGAAGATCATAGCACCAAAGTAGACGGTACCTTCGAGGTATCCATGCATACCGATCTAGAGGTTCGGCAGCACTCCATGGACCATCACAAAGAACCGTCGAGAAAATTAGAGAGGAGAGAAGCAACCTAGTGACGTCCCCTTCTAGATCAAATTAGACGGGAAAGAAAACTAGAGCTAGGGCAACGGAGAGGGCAACCCCCAAGGGTTTGGTGTGCTCTAGGAGTGCATCTCTCCCACACACATGTTGGGGAACGTAGTAATTTCAAAAAATTTCCTACGCACACGCAAGATCATGGTGATGCATAGCAACGAGAGGGGAGAGTGTTGTCTCGCACCCTCGTGAGACCCGGCGAAGCGATCACAACGTAGAGGAAGTAGTCGTCGTTCTCCTCGCGATCCGACCGATCCGGCGCCGTTACTCCGGCGCCCCGAGTTCTTGACACACGTACAGCTCGATGGCGTCCCTCGTACTCCGATCCAGCCGAGTGTCGAGGAGAGTTCCACGAGACGACGTGGTGGCGATCTTGATGTTTCACGGCGCGGGCTTCGCTAAGCTTCATGACAGTATAACCGAGGTGGAATATGGTGGAGGGGGCACCGACACGGCTAAGGAACGATCCGTAGATCTAACTTGTGTGTCCTAGGGTGCCCCCCCCCGTATATAAAGGAGCAGGGGAGGGGCTGGCCGGCCAAGGGAGGCGCGCCAGGAGTCCTACTCCCTCAGGAGTAGGATTCCCCCAATCCTAGTTGGAATAGGATTCCTGAGGGGGAAAGAGAGAGAGGGGCGGCCCCTTTCCTAGTCCTAGTAGGACTAGGGAAGGGGAGGCGCCTTGACCACCTAGGGCTGGCCCTTTCTCCTTTCCACCAAGGCCCACTATGGCCCATTTACCTCCCGGGGTTCCAGAACCTCCGGTACTCCGATAAATTCTGTTTTACCGGAACCATTCCGAACTCCAAACATAGGCTTCAATATATCAATCTTTATGTCTCGACCATTTCGAGACTCCTCGTCATGTCCGTGATCACATCCGGACTCAACTTCTTCGGTACATCAAAATACATAAACTCATAATAAGCATCATCGAAACCTTAAGCGTGCGGACCCTACGGTTCGAGAACAATGTAGACATGACCTAGAACTATTCACGATCAATAACCAATAGCGGGACCTGGATGCCCATATTGGTTCCTACATATTCTACGAAGATCTTTGTCGGTCAGACCGCATAACAACATATGTTGTTCCCTTTGTCATCGGTACGTTACTTGCCCGAGATTCGATCGTCGGTATCCAATACCTAGTTCAATCTCGTTACGCAAGTCTCTTTACTCGTTCCGTAATACATCATCTCACAGCTAACTCATTAGTTGTAGTGCTTGCAAGGCTTCATGATGTGCATTACCGAGAGGCCCAGAGATACCTCTCCGACAATCGGAGTGACAAAACCTAATCTCGAATATCGCCAACCCAACATCGCCTTTGGAGACACCTGTAGTACTCCTTTATAATCACCCGATTCGTTGTGACGTTTGGTAGCACCAAAGTGTTCCTCCGTAAACGGAGTTGCATAATCTCATAGTTACAGGAACATGTATATGTCATGGATAAAAGCAGTAGCAACATACTAAACGATCGTGTGCTAAGCTAATGGATTGGGTCATGTCAATCAGATCATTCTACTAATGATGTGACCTTGTTAATCAAATAACAACCTTTTGTTCATGGTCAGGAAACATAACCATCTTTGATTAACAAGCTAGTCTAGTAGAGGCATACTAGTGACATATTGTTTTGTCTATGCATTCACACATGTATCATGTTTCCGGTTAATACAATTCTAGCATGAATGATAAACATTTATCATGAAATAAGGAAATAAATAATAACTTTATTATTGCCTCTAGGGCATATTTCCTTCAGTCTCCCACTTGCACTAGAGTCAATAATCTAGATTACATAGTAATGATTCTAACACCCATGGAGTCTTGGTGCTGATCATGTTTTGCTCGTGGAAGAGGCTTAGTCAACGGTCGCAACATTCAGATCCGTATGTATCTTGCAAATCTCTATGTCTCCCACCGGACTAAGTCCGGATGGAATTGAAGCGTCTCTTGATGTGCTTGGTCCTCTTGTGAAATCTGGATTCCTTTGCCAAGGCAATTGCTCGATATTGTCACGAAAGATTTTCATTGGACCCGATGCACTAGGTATGACACCTAGATCGGATATGAACTCCTTCATCCGACTCCTTCATTAGCTGCTTCGAAGCTGCTATGTACTCCGCTTCACATGTAGATCCCGCCACGACGCTTTGTTTAGAACTGCACCAACCGACAGCTCCTCCGTTTAGTGTAAATCGATCCGGTCTGCGATTTAGAATCGTCCGGATCGGTGTCAAAGCTTGCATCAACGTAACCGTTTTATGAGCTCTTTGTCACCTCCATATCTGAGAAACATGTCCTTAGTCCTTTTCGGTATTTCAGGATGTTCTTGACCGCTGTCCAAAGATCCACTCTGGATTACTTTGGTACCTCCTGCTAGGCTTATAGCAAGGCACACATCAGTCAGTACACAGCATTGCATACATGATAGAGCCTATGGCTGAAGCATAGGAACATCTTTCATTTTCTCTCTATCTTCTGCGGTGGTGGGGCATTGAGTCTTACTCAACTTCACACCTTGTAACACAGCAAGAACCCTTTCTTTGCTTGATCCATTTTGAACTTCTTCAAAATTTTGTCAAGGTATGTGCTTTGTGAAAGTCCAATTAAGCGTCTTGATCTATCTCTATAGATCTTAATGCCCAATATGTAAGCAGCTTCACCGAGGTCTTTCATTGAAAAACTCTTATTCAAGTATCCCTTTATGCTATCCAGAAATTCTATATCATTTCCGATCAGCAATATGTCATCTACATATAATATCGAAATGCTCTGAGCTCCCACTCACTTTCTTGTAAATCAAGCTTCTCCAAAAGTCTCAGTACAAACCCAAATGCTTTGATCACACTATCAAAGCGTTTATTCCAACTCGAGATGCTTGCACCAGTCCATAAATGGATCGCTGGAGCTTGCACACTTTGTTAGCTCCTTTGGATCGATAAAACCTTCGGTTGCATCATATACAACTCTTCTTCCGTAAATCCATTCAGAATGCGGTCTTTACATCCATTTGCCAAATTTCATAATCATAAAATGCGGCAATTGCTAACATGATTCGGACGGACTTAAGCATCGCTTCTGGTGAGAAGGTCTCATCGTAGTCAATCCCTTGAACTTGTCGAAAACCCTTTGCGACAAGTCGAGCTTTGTAAACGATAACATTACCGTCGGCGTCGGTCTTCTTCTTGAAGATCCACTTGTTTTCTATTGCTTGCCGACCCTCGGGCAAGTCAACCAAAGTCCATACTTTGTTTTCATACATGGATCCCATCTCAGATTTCATGGCCTCAAGCCATTTTATGGAATCTGGGCTCACCATCGCTTCTTCATAGTTCGTAGGTTCATCATGATCTAGTAGCATGATTTCCGAACAGGATTACCGTACCACTCACAGTGCGGATCTTACTCTGGTTGATCTACGAGGTTCAGTAGCAACTTGATCGAAGTTTCATGATCAACATCATCAACTTCCTCACTACTGGTGTAGGTGTCTCAGAAACCGGTTTCTGCGACAAACTACTTTCAAGTAAGGGAGAAGGTACTATTACCTCATCAAGTTCCACTTTCCTCCCACTCACTTCTTTCGAGAGAAACTCCTTCTCTAGAAATGATCCATTCTTAGCAACGAATGTCTTGCCTTCGGATCTGTGATAGAAGGTGTACCCAACTATCTCCTTTGGGTATCCTATGAAGACACATTTCTCCGTTTTGGGTTCGAGCTTATCAGGTTGAAGCTTTTTCACATAAGCATCGCATCCCCAAACTTTAAGAAACGACAACTTTGGTTTCTTGCCAAACCACAGTTCATAAGGTGTCGTCTCAACGGATTTCGACGGTGTTCTACTCAGTGTGAATGCGGCCGTCTCTAGAGCATAACCCCAAAACGATAGCGGTAAATCTGTAAGAGACATCATAGATCGCACCATATCTAGTAAAGTACGATTCACGACGTTCGGACACACCATTACTGTTGTGGTGTTCCGGTGGTGTGAGTTGAAACTATTCCACATTGTTTCAAATGTAGACCAAACTCGTAACTCAAATATTCACCTCCACGATCGGATCGTAGAAACTTAATTTTCTTGTTACGATGATTTTCAACTTCACTCTGAAATTCTTTGAACTTTTCAAATGTTTCAGACTTATGTTTCATTAAGTAGATATACCCATATCCGCTTAAGTCATCTGTGAAGGTGAGAAAATAACGATATCCGCCACGAGCCTCAACATTCATCGGACCACATACATCTCATATGTATGATTTCCAACAAATCTGTTGCTCTCTCCATAGTACCGAGAACGGGTTCTAGTCATCTTGTCCATAAGGCACGGTTCGCAAGTGCCAAGTGATTCATAATCAAGTGACTCCAAAAGTCCATCAGTATGGAGTTTCTTCATGCGCTTTACACCGATATGACCTAAACGGCAGTGCCACAAACAAGTTGCACTATCATTATCAACTCTGCATCTTTTGGTTTCAACATTATGAATATGTGTATCACTACTATCGAGATTCATCAAAAATAGACCACTCCTCAAGGGTGCATGACCATAAAAGATATTACTCATATAAATAGAACAACCATTATTCTCTGATTTAAATGAATAACCGTCTCACATCAAACAAGATCCAGATATAATGTTCATGCTCAACGCAGGCACCAAATAACAATTATTTAGGTCTAAAACTAATCCCGAAGGTAGATGTAGAGGTAGCGTGCCGACCGCGATCACATTGACTTTGGAACCATTTCCCACGCGCATCGTCACCTCGTCCTTTGCGAGTTCGCAATCAGTAGTCCTGTTTGAGTTGCAAATATTAGCAATGAACCAAGATCAAATACCAGTGCTACTACGAGCTCTAGTAAGGTACACATCAATAACATGTATATCACATATACCTTTGTTCACCTTGCCATCCTTCTTATCCGCCAAATACTTGGGGCAGTTCCGCTTCCAAGGACGATCGCTTGCGGTAGAAGCACTCGATTTCAGGCTTAGGTCCGGACTTGGGTTTCTTCTCTGAGCGACAACTTGCTTGTCGTTCTTCTTGAAGCTCCTTCTTCTTCCCTTTGCCTTTCTTCTTGAAACTAGTGGTCTTATTGACCATCAACACTTGATGCTCCTTCTTGATTTCTACCTCCGCAGCCTTTAGCATTGCGAAGAGCTCGGTATAGTCTTTACTAACCCTTGCATATTATAGTTCATCAAGAAGCCTTTGTAGCTTGGTGGCGATGATTGAAGAATTACATCAATGACACAATCATCCGGAAGATTAACTCCCAATTGTGTCAAGTGATTGTAGTACCGGACATTACGAGTATGTGCTCACTAATGAACTATTCTCCTCCATCTTGCAGCTATAGAACTTATTGGAGACTTCATATCTCTCAATCCGGGCATTACTGTTGGAATATTAACTTCAACTCTGGAACATCTCATATGCTCCATGACGTTCAAAACGTCGTTGAAGTCCGGTTCTAAGCCGTAAAGCATGGCACATTGAACTATAGAGTAGTCATCAGCTTTGCTCGCCAGACGTTCTTAACGTCGTCGGTTACATCAGCATCGAAGCAGTTCGCACCCAGCGGTGCATCCAGACGTAACTCTTACATGCAGCAATGAGGATAATCCTCGAGTTACGGACCCGATCCGTGTAATTGCTACCATCATCTTTCAACTTTGCTTTCTCAAGGAACGCATTAAAATTCAACGGAACAACAAAGACGAGCCATCTATCTACAATCAAACATAAACAAGCAAGATACTATCGGTACTAAGTTCATGATAAATTTAAGTTCAATTAATCATATTACTTAAGAACTCCCACTTAGAAAGACATCTCTAGTCATCCAAGTGATCACGTGATCCAAATCAACTAAACCATAACCGATCATCACGTGAAATGGAGTAGTTTTCAATGGTGAACATCTTATGTTGATCA
Source organism: Aegilops speltoides (assembly GCA_021437245.1). NCBI lineage: Eukaryota > Viridiplantae > Streptophyta > Magnoliopsida > Poales > Poaceae > Aegilops > Aegilops speltoides. The sequence continues at coordinate 316,085,367 of CM038145.1, read as the reverse complement.
TATCTACTATATGATTCACGCTCAACCTTTCGGTCTCCGTGTTCCGAGGCCATATCTGCATATGCTAGGCTCGTCAAGTATAACCCGAGTATTCTGCGTGTGCAAAACTGGCTTGCACCCGTTGTAGATGGACGTGAGCTTATCACACCGATCATCACGTGGTGTCCGGGCACGACGAACTTTGGCAACGGTGCATACTCGGGGAGAACACTTCTTGATAATTTAGTGAGAGATCATCTTATAATGCTACCGTCAATCAAAGCAAGATAAGATGCATAAAAGGATAAACATCACATGCAAATCAATATAAGTGATATGATATGGTCATCATCATCTTGTGCTTCATGATCTCCATCTTGCAGCACCACCATGATCACCATCGTCACCGGTAGCGACACCTTGATCTCCATCGTAGCATCGTTGTCGTCTCGCCAATCTTATGCTTCTCGACTATCTCTACCGCTTAGTGATAAAGTAAAGCATTACAGAGCGATGCATTGCATACAATAAGCGACAACCATATGGCTCCTGCCGATTGCCGATAACCGGTTACAAAACATGATCATCTCATACAATAAAATATAGCATCACGTCTTGACCATATCACATCACAACATGCCCTGCAAAAACAAGTTAGGCGTCCTCTACTTTGTTGTTGCAAATTTTATGTGGCTGCTACGGGCTTAAGCAAGAACCAGTCTCACCTCGCATCAAAACCACAACGATACTTCGTCAAATAGACTCCGTTTAACCTTCTCAAGGACCGGGCGTAGCCACACTCAGTTCAACTAAAGTGAGAGAGACAGCACCCACCAGTCACCTTTAAGCAACGAGTGCTCGCAGCGGTGAAACCAGTCTCGCGTAAGCGTCTGGCGTAATGTCGGTCAGGGCGCTTCATCTCACAATACCGCTGAACCAAAGTATGACATCTTTGGTAGGAAGTATGACTTGTATCGCCCACAACTCACTTGTGTTCTACTCGTGCAAAACATCAAACCATAAAAACCTAGGCTCGGATGCCACCGTTGGGGAACGTAGTAATTTCAAAAATTTCCTACGCACACGCAAGATCATGGTGATGCATAGCAACGAGAGGGAGAGTGTTGTCTACGCACCCTCGTGGACCCGGCGAAGCGATCTGGCGTAGAGGAAGTAGTCGTCGTTCTCCTCGCGATCCGACCGATCCGGCGCCGTTACTCCGGCGCCCCGAGTTCTTGACACACGTACAGCTCGATGGCGTCCCTCGTACTCGATCCAGCCGAGTGTCGAGGAGAGTTCCGTCGGACGACGGCGTGGTGACGATCTTGATGTTTCACCGGCGCAGGGCTTCGCCTAAGCTTCGCGACGGTATAACCGAGGTGGAATATGGTGGAGGGGGGCACCGCACACGGCTAAGGAACGATCCGTAGATCTAACTTGTGTGTCCTAGGGTGCCCCCCCCCGTATATAAAGGAGCAAGGGGAAGGGGGCTGGCCGGCCAAGGGAGGCGCGCCAGGAGTCCTACTCCCTCGGGAGTAGGATTCCCCCAATCCTAGTTGGAATAGGATTCCTGGGGGAAAGAGAGAGGGGCGGCCCTTTCCTAGTCCTAGTAGGACTAGGGAAGGGGGAGGCGCGACCACCTAGGGCTGGCCCTTTCTCCTTTCCACCAAGGCCCACTATGGCCCATTTACCTCCGGGGGTTCCAGGTAACCTCCGGTACTCGATAAATTCTGTTTTACGCCGGAACCATTCGAACTCCAAACATAGGCTTCAATATATCAATCTTTATGTCTCGACCATTTGAGACTCCTCGTCATGTCCGTGATCACATCCGGGACTCGAACTTCTTTGGTACATCAAAATACATAAACTCATAATAACCATCATCGAAACCTTAAGCGTGCGGACCCTACGGTTCGAGAACAATGTAGACATGACCTAGAACTATTCACGGTCAATAACCAATAGCGGGACCTGATGCCCATATTGGTTCCTACATATTCTACGAAGATCTTTGTCGGTCGACCGCATAACAACATATGTTGTTCCTTTGTCATCGGTATGTTACTTGCCCGAGATTCGATCGTCGGTATCCAATACCTAGTTCAATCTCGTTACCGGCAAGTCTCTTTACTCGTTCCGTAATACATCATCTCACAGCTAACTCATTAGTTGTAGTGCTTGCAAGGCTTGATGATGTGCATTACCGAGAGGGCCCAGAGATACCTCTCCGACAATCGGAGTGACAAAACCTAATCTCAAAATCGTCAACCCAACATCCGCCTTTGGAGACACCTGTAGTACTCCTTTATAATCACCCGATTCGTTGTGACGTTTGGTAGCACCAAAGTGTTCCTCCGGTAAACAGGAGTTGCATAATCTCATAGTTACGAGAACATGTATATGTCATGGATAAAAGCGGTAGCAACATACTAAGCGATCGTGTGCTAAGCTAATGGATTGGGTCATGTCAATCAGATCATTCTACTAATGATGTGACCTTGTTAATCAAATAACAACCTTTTGTTCATGGTCAGGAAACATAACCATCTTTGATTAACAAGCTAGTCTAGTAGAGGCATACTAGTGACATATTGTTTTGTCTATGCATTCACACATGTATCATGTTTCCGGTTAATACAATTCTAGCATGAATGATAAACATTTATCATGAAATAAGGAAATAAATAATAACTTTATTATTGCCTCTAGGGCATATTTCCTTCAACACAAACTTCACGGCTGCCTTCTCAGCCGAGGTTGAGGAGGACACCAGGCTCACCAATGACCCTATGTCATTCGAGGGTGGTCCGATGGATCCTTGCTACTTGTGAGCTGCGTTGGCATTTTCCCCGAAGAGGAGAGGAGATACAATACGGTAGAGATAAGTATTTCCCTAAGTGAGAACTAATGTTTATCGAACCAGTAGGATAATCACGCAAGACCTCGTGAACAACACCTGCACATACAAAAGCAAATACTTGCACCCAATACAAGCAAGAGGGTTGTCAATCCCTTTGACCCGTCACTTGCAAGGATTAAATCTTGTAGTGGTAGATAGGTCAACTGCAAAATAAAATAAAAGTAAATAAATTGCAGCAAAGGAATTTTGGTTTTTATAATATGATAAAGGTAGACCCGGGGCCCATAGTTTTCACTAGAGACTTCTCTCTCGAACACATAACATTCGTTGCATGAATAAATTACTGTTGGGCAATTGATAGAAAAACGAATAGTTATGACGTATTCATGACAATGATCATGTATATAGGCATCACGTCCGAGACAAATAGACCGACTCCTGCCTGCATCTACTACTATTACTCCACCAATCGATCTCTATCCAGCATGCAGATATGGTATTAAGTTCATAAAAACGGAGTAACACCTTAAGCAAAATGACATGATGTAGACAAAGTAAGCCTAATCAATATGAATAAACCTCGACGTTTTACCCTTAATAGCAACAATACAAATACGTGTATTATCCCCTTCTGTCACTTGGATATAGAGCACCGCAAGATTGAGCCCATTACAAAGCACCTCGCCCACTGAATATAAATCATTCTAGTTGGCCAAACCAAATGGACAGATCAGAGACAAATACAAATCTATAACAATCATGCATAATAAAGTTCAGAAAAGACTCAATTACTTTTAATGAAGTATCTGATCGTAAGCCCACAATTCATCAGATCCCAACAATCACACTGCGAAAGAAGATTACATCAGATAGAACTACAAGAACACCAAGGAGAACATTATATTGAAGATCAAAGAGAGAGAGAGAGAGGGAGTCATCTAGCTACTATCTATGGACCCATAGGTCTGTGGTGAAGTACTCACTGTCATCGGAAGGTAACAATGATGATGTAGAAGTCCTCCATGATCGATTCCTCCTTCGACAGAGTACCAAAAAAGCTCTTCAGATGGGATTATGGAAGAACAGAAGCTTGTGGCGGCGGAAAAAGTGTTTCGGGTGTCTCTCTGTTGGTTTGAAAATATTTATGAATTTATAGAGGTGGAATTAGGTTTGACGGAGTTAAGTGGGGCCCATGAGCTCAGGGGGTGCACTTCCCCCCTGGGGTGCGCCGTGTGAGCTCGTGGCTCTCCCATAGCTCTTATGGCCTCCTCCTGAACCTTCTAGGGTCCCTTCTGGTCCAAAAAAAATCATTGTAAAGTTTCGTCACGTTTGGACTTTGTTTGGTACTGTTTTTCTAAAAATCCAAAAACAAGCAAAAAAACAGGAACTGGTACTGCGTACTGGGTTAATAGGTTAGTCCAAAAGATGATATAAAATAGCATATAATTGCATATAAAACATCCAAGATTGATAGTATAATAGCATGAAAGAATCAAAAAATATAGATACTTTGGAGACATATCAATCCTCCGCCTGTATCCAACGCGGGAGACGGGACACAGCCCCACGCCACCAAGGTGACTCCACCTACGGCCGGGACCAACGAAGATGCCAAGGAGGAGGTTAACTCCCTGATCCGCCATGTGGAGGAGCGACATCCTCCACACATGTTGATCTGGCCTTGAGGGGCGGGTCGTCCACCATGCCAGCTCTTTGCGCGTCTACTCCTCCCTCACCACCGTCTTTTATTGCCATGTGGGACGTGACGCCGGAGCAGGAGACATATGTATCTTACCATACAACGCCGGGAGGAGAACAAGTCCTGGACAAATCGGGTAATGACCTCGGCACAATGGGGCAGTCTCAAACCGGTGCGGAGTAGGCCGACTCTAAACAAGGGCGTGAAGGACATGATGGATGTCTTCGCAGCCGACATAGAGATAAGCGTCCATCATGCATCTTAATTCATGGATGGTAGTATAGCCAGTAGCCCTTAAGGTGTGTGTCGATACAAATTTCGTAGACAGCTAGACACTTACAAAAAGTACTTCATAGTTTTGCATTTTGCCTTTCACCAAGGTGCGGCTCGGTCAGGGAAGATGTCGAGCTGCAGGTTGCTGAATCACCGCCTTAGAAAAAACACAGTGTGCACTACCCTCGGAGACTCAGGTTGGGCGCAAGCAGCCGACCCAAGGATTGAAATCATTCTCGGTAGGATCTTTATTTGCTAAGTGAAAAACAACAGATCTAGTAGCCCCTAATACTCAGGTAGATTTGCATAAATCGGCCCGAGGATGGAGTCTAACCTCACGTACATACTTAAAAAACAACAGATGTGCAGTAGCCCCGAGACGCAGGTCAGGCGCAAGCGGGTGGCATGTGGATTAAATATTCCTCAGAAACCCTATAACACTTAGTACTTGTTAGAAACATGAACACAACAGCCCCCGAGACAGAGGTCGGCTCAAAGAGGTGATCGCAAGATCGAATCATGTCGGATCACTTAGCACTGCTCAATTGTTTCCATTTTCGACATATGCAGAAAGTTGCCCAGGAGTTCCAGCTCCTCACCGCAGACTTGGTGAGGGCGAAGGACTAGTTGGGCCAGTTGGAGCTCAAAGCACAACACCGTTAGCAGAGCATCGGAATCGCCGCAGGTATGGTACATCTGTTATGTCATTTTTTTACCAAGGTAATCATTTCTCCTTCGTCTTGCCTTTTGATTTCACAGCACTCGAGAAGCGCGTTGCCAAGTTGGAGATGCAACTCCCGATGGCTCAGCAACAAGTTGAGTCCGTCTGGGAAGAAGTTTGACTTTCCCAGGAAGAGGCCCAAGAGACCGCCACACTCCTTCAAGAGGAGCAAGAGTTCGGCCAAGCTGCCTGAGCCGCCGACACCTTCCTCCAGGAAGTCATCAAGAAGCATGTCGGGTTGTACAATTAGGTCAAGCTTGAGCGTGAGACCATGGCCGGAGATGTCAAGAACCAGGCCTCGGATCTACCAGAGGCCAAGGTGCACCGGGCCAACTCCAAGGAGGAGGTAAAGTAGGCGAGGAAGAGCATATCCTCTAAGCCATATCTTCTGCAGTGCATTTTCAGACGTCGGGTGTATGCCAAGCTGACCTAAGCTTGCCGTTCTTTAGAGAGCTTCGTCGTACTGCTACAAAGTGTTGCCCGTGCGTGCCAATTTTACTATGAAAGCCACGATCTAGAGCACGGGCAGGACCGGGCCTTTTGGCTTCAATTCCATTATGTCTCCCACCTAGCTATCATCGGAAACAAGCTCAAGCAGCTCCGGGAGCTGCACACACTTTCCAAGCTGGCGATGGAGGGAATCTTCTAGATGCCCGGGCCCGAAGAGGGCACCCCATGCAACCTCTTCGACCTCGTCATCCGTCTTCAAGGAGCGCCACTGCGGATTGGTGCATAGAAGGCATTTGCCGCCCTGGAAGGAGCATGCCAGGCCTAGGCAATACTCCAGGCCCACCACCCGATGCTCAACATATGTTCCATTGCGCATGCTATCCCCTTGGGTGTAGACGGTAACGACGTGGTGTCGGACAATTACTTCAACGTTGTGATGGGGTGAGCTCGTCTGACTGAGCAAGACTGCCTCCTAAGCAAAATAAGAGAGTAGTCATTAGTAATAGTCTGACCTCGGAATGCCTATGAAGTGTTGTAAAAACTTTTAAACCCTTTAACTACTGCATCATATTTTGGGTGCCAAAGACAAACTTTGGTCTTAAAAATATGTGCTTCCACCGTGATTTAACTTTGCCTGCATCCGATCTCAAATACTTGTGTTGGACAGCTTTCGACTTCAACCTCCTTGGTTATAAGGCAAATTAGGGGCAAACAGAGAAGCCGGGCAACCCGGCTATTAGCCAAAGACACAAGCCAAAAATCACCGCAAGGGAAAAAGCATCAAAACGACTAAAGAAGAAAACACAAAAGCCGACTAGCGGCATAGGTTAAAGCAAAGGCTTTAACAACCCCTAAGTCTGGCCTAGGGAACAACATCAAACAGTAGGTGTGAAACTCGACTAGGGTAAATTATTGAGCACGATAAAAAATTAACTAAATGCACAAAAAATGAATATAAGATACTCCCTTCGGTCCTTTTACTCCGCGTATTAGATTTGTGTCAAGTCAAACTTTGCACAGTTTGATCAAATTTATCTTAAAAAATATCAACGTTTACAATACCGAATATATATACTATGAAACTTCATTTCATGATGAATCTAATAATATTGATTTGACATTATGAATGTTGATACATTTTTCTATAAGTTTGGTCGAAGTAAATATACTTTGACTTCGGACAAAAACTTATATGCAGACTAAAAGGACCGAATAGAGTACCTGGATTATGGGTAACAAATTTTATTTAATTCGCACTGTAATGTTTCGGATCAAGCTAAACAATAATTGAACGTTGTACCATATCAGTAATTCAATGTATGTGAGCTTAAACTTGATAAATAAGAGATGAAAGAATATTGAAGCTTTACTCTTTTTTGTACAAGTTGTTAGTTTATGTCTATGCAACATTATACTTCTACTCTTTATTTTGTTAGTCGACACATCATTAAAAAAATCATACATACCAGTTATTTATGATGTCCTTTGTAGTGCCATGACACATTATGAATAACCGGAGAGTTTGGGAGACAGGTTGGATCGGTTCGTGGGAAATTGGTGACGCGGCTGAGAGTGGTTGTCTGGTCTTGCCGGTCCGTGAGACTTGTGAAGGGCCTTTGCGCGTGTGAATTGGATCTTTTTTTTGACACAACACAGGCACAGACGATTTACATACACTCAATCTTGTGAACGCACGCACGCCTATTCTACTCATATGAGCACCTCCGAAATACTGAACCGGCACATCATTTTCAGATTAACGAGGTCGCCATAGTCTATGACTTAAACCTTTGTGGGCTGGGGTCTTTTCGTTTAGATGGGTGGGCGGTCTTGGGGATAACACTGTCCTAACCATCCAACAATTGTGAATTGGATCGAGGTCTGAGAGCATCTCTAGCAGACCCTGCAAAATCCCGACCCGCATAAGTCTTTTGCGGTTCGGGGAAAAGGGTATATGCAGGCCGGCGCGGGCGAGGACAGACTCAGACCCCGTATAATCAACCCGTAAAAAAGATTATTCTCCGAATATATCTAACATGCCCAGAGCTAGCTCTTTTTTTAGTCGTCCTCTTCCTCGCGTCAATCCGGCGGCCAGGCGGACGAGGGAAAACGCGAGGCGAGCGCGGCGCGGGCGAGGCTGTGGCGGCAAGGGCGAAGCGCGCGGGCGGAGGCTGGCGGCCGGGCGAAGCGCGGCGCACCACGAAGCCAGGTCGGTCGGCGCGAAGCGGGCGGTCGGATCGAACAACCGGCGATCGAGCTTTGAATGGATTGAGCTAGCTAGCTAGCTCGCTTCGAGAGCCGCGAGCCACGGCGGCGGGCGGCCGACGGAGGGTGGCGGCATATCGCCGGCCGGCGGAGAGCGCGTGGCAGGCGGACGGGCGGTGGACGGGCGCGGCAGCCGGGCGAGCTTCATGGTGTTGGCGGGGGCAAAGATTCCTCAACCGCCAATGTTGACCGGTATGCAGGGCCCTGGCAAAGTTGCCCTTAAAACTGCATATATGAGGGTTTTCGTTCGCGTTTACAAGGCCCTTAAAAAAATTTAAGGGTCGGAAGATTTTAAGGAATCTATTCGGGCACGTTTTTTCGACTGAAACTGTAAAAAAGTTATCCTGCGGGATTGACGCGAGTACTTCAATGCTATGAGGTGTCGCTGGTAGTACTATCTGCTTCCGGTTACGTCATTCAGGGCAACGTCACGGGCACGGCGTCATGGCTCACGGCACAAGTATTGAAGTACTCTGGATCAGGCCCTTTCTGTGCATCGCTGCAGAATAGTAGTACTGCAATTAATGAAGTTGAGTCAGACCATGCAGTCCACCAGAGAGTCTCGTGCAGTGCCGAGTGCAGGGCCATGGAAAGTATACAGTACTATGCACCAAATGAAACGGTGGAGATACGCGCATATGCGATCACAGTCGGTGCCTTGCTTGTGTGGACAAGAATTTCCTTCGGATCGGCATGTTTTCCACGGGACGGATGCCAAGCTCGGGCACTCTGTCATGTGATCACCATGTCTTGTTCAACTAATTAAAAGGCGCGATGCTATCTCCAGATTTATAGGAGACTTGTTCAGACCGTTTTTGTGCTGAGAAATCACAAGAAAGTTGTGCGAAGCACCACTGTTGCCTTCCTTTAATTTCATTTCAGTTGATTTCCTTGTTACACCTGGCCTGTGCCATCAGTTCACACATTTTTCTCTCTTGGGTTTTCCTTGAACGCGCGACTGCTAACCGAACGTGAACAGAGCTATCATCGGTGGTCCCTCGCAGGCTACATGCGCCGCGCGTTGCCGCTCGTGATTTCTCTGTACATTGAAACCTTTTTCAAAAGGGAAACTCTTGTTGATTAATTTTGTTATTGGTTTCTTTACGTAGAAGTTTTATAGGGACGCGCATGATAGCTCGTCAATTCTCCAAGAAAGTCATTCTCTATGGTGTTGACCTCTTCGAGAAAGTGGAAAAACATGTAAATAAATTGTAAAAATATTAAGGACCCCAATAACATGTCGGCACGCCTACCTACCTTTGCAAAGGGGTTGCTTCGCTCGGGATCCTGATCGCGTGGTCGCTCTGGAAGCACAGAAACGCGTCCACCTTCGACACGATCCAACCGTCTACCTCCGCCCTGACGCAAACCATCCTTGACGAGGCTAGGCTGTGGGCTTTAGCTGGTGCCGGAGGGCTGGCTAAATTCACGTTCGACCCACCTTGAATCTTGTTTTTTCCTTATACTTGCTAGCATAACCACCCCCTTTCTGTGGCTGGGCCTAGCCATTGTAACTCTATTCTACCTATCAATGCAATGATACGCAATTTGCGTGTTTGCGAAAAAAATAACATGTTGGCGTTCACCGGGCGAACTATCATCTCCCCACTCAAGTAGGAACGAGCATCTGTCGCTCAAAAAATCACTCCCAGCAAATGTTACAGAATTATCATGCGGAAACAGATAAATTTGCCATTTTACATAAGGATTTGCCATGTTTTAAAGTAAAAAATTGACATGCTGCAAGAGAGTAATTGTCATGTGTTTTGGGAGATTTGCCATGATTGCAACATGCATAATTGCCATCCTAAAAAATAAAAAATGGTCAAGCCCAAATTTTGCCATGCTGGCAAAAGGGAATTGCCATGCTGCATCAACAGAAAATATATATATGAGAATTACCACTCGCTAAAAACAAAATTTGCCATTCCCAAATGTGCTGACTCAGATTGCAATCCTGTACGAACCAATTATTGTCATCATCTTGTAGTTCGTTCATAGGACGCGTTTGGAGCAAACGCTTTAGTGCGGGATCCGACATGCATGAGGGCGTTTGCTCGGAATCCCTAGAAACCCGACGACGTTGGATTGATTGAACCAAAGTAATACATCTTAACTACGAAAGAAAAATCTTAAATATAATAACATCAATAAAAATGGTTCGATTGATGCTTTGGTGTATCATTATTGCAGTTTTTTTTTTCAGTGCGAGGTGATGTTCCCCTTGATAATGAGTGCATGTGTTGTACTGACGGTCTTGAAACTCTGGAAATTTGATCTTCGTGTGCATTGTGTGAGTGTGTTAATGGGTGTATGTTTATATTGTCTGCATTTAAAAAAAAAACTCGCATATTCCATGCGTGAAGACGAGGTAATTAGACTAGTGAGTGCCGGTGGAATCACCCTTAGCTAGCACCAAGAGGTAAAAGACTAGTAAGTGTCGGTGTCATCACCCTTAGCCAACACCAAGGGGTGTACTTTTCTTCCCATTTTTCCATGTTTTTCCTTCTTTCTATTAAAGAAAAGAACACCTTTTCATTTTGAACTCACGTCATTATTTTGGTACTCAAGTACCATTTGTAATTATCATTTGTGGGAACTGTTTAATTAATCTTGACTACTTGACCTTGACATGACCAACACTTGTTTATAATCAATCTGCGCGTGTCTTTGCTTTCTCGTTAGATTTTATTATGCCCATGCGTGTACGCAAGCAATATGACGTGGCCCAGTTTTGTCATCCTTGTCCTGGTGGTTTCGCCTAATCCAAGTTCCACTTTCCTTTTTTCTAGATTTGTTGTGTTGCGTGTTTGGAGTATATGTGAAGTTGAGCACTGAGGTTAGTCCAATTTCCAAGCTTCTTTGCGAGCACACAAGGATAGGCTCCATATAATTGGTTTACACCGGCGATATGATATGAAATGATTGGATGGTTAGAAATATTAAATGAGACCTTAACGCTACAAGTAGGATTAATAATTAATCATAAGCTTCTTCTTGGAATAATCTTTCAGCAAGTGGGAGTCACTTGTGTAGGAACTCATCCTTCATAGGAGCATGACATCTTCAATTATTGATTAGCGTCACCAGAAACTTCAACGCAATTGAGCATCTTCAGAACTTGATTGCTATCTGTCGGTAAACAAGTATATAACACATTCACACCAACTAACAATGTACCATATACGAACCAACCTGTGGTTGAATGGTTAGGAGGACAGTAATATTCCGTACACTAGTAGAAAAAGGGTCAAACGTGCAGCACATTAGTGCCGGTTTGTATTAGAGCCGGCACTAATGTATACATTAGTGCCGGTTCGAACGGATTTGCATTAATGCCGGTTCGTGTTGAACCTTTAGTACCGGTTCGTGGCACGAACCGGTACTAAAGGGGTGGTGGCAGGTGGCGTCGGGCCGGGGCCACGATCACCTTTAGTACCGGTTCGTGGCGCGAACCGGTACTAAAGGGTCGACCTATAGTGCGGTTCGTGCCACAAACCGGCACTATAGGGCAATTTTCGCATCCGATGGGAAAATGTAAAACGGCTATAACTTTTGCATACGATGTCGGAAAAAAATGTATAATATATCAAAAATTCAGCACGAAAATCCGCATCCGATGGAGACAGCCTACGGCCGATTTGGAATTATTTAGAATCCTAAAATTCCAAAAGGAAAAAAGATATGATTAAATAATTTCATTTTTTAAAAAAAAATTGGTTAAATCCGGTCAAACTACTTATTCAAGAAGTATTAATGTTACTACATAATTATTCAAAAAAATTAGTGTTACTAAATAATTATTTCAATTTTTGAATTTTGGTCAAATCTGGTCAAACTATGGTCAAACTGTGGTCAAGCTATGGTCAAACTTATTCAAGAAATATTAGCATTACTAAATAATTACTGTTTTTTAGAATAATAGTTTCAAACTCAAACGGTGAAATGTGTGACTTCATGCTCAAGCTAAACTCCTGAGGGTTAATAGGATTAACATCTTACTAATGTCAGGAAAACAACAAGTGCAGACTCGGAAACGAAGGAGAATAGAACCCGAAAGTTAAGCGTGCTCGGGCTAGAGTAGTGAGAGGGATGGGTGACCGGTCGGGAAGTTAGATGATTTGGAATGAGTGATCCACACTTGAGCAATTAAGAGAGGTGATTAGAGACTAAATCATCAAATAATTCGAAAAATTAAAAATCGAAAAAAATTCAATTTTTTTCCAAAATTTTCAAAAAAAAACCTTTAGTGCGGTTCAGTAACACGAACCGGTACTAAAGGCCCCCCATACCGGGGCGCGAGCTCACGCCACGTGGTGGCACTTTAGCGCCGGTTCGTGCTTAACCGGTACTAAAGGGGCCTTTAGTGTCGACAAATTAGTGCCGGTTATGTAACCGGCACTAAAGGCCCTTACGAACCGGCGCTAAAGCTCCGTTTTCTACTAGTGGTACCCACCAGAGTTCAAGTCCTAGACCTGACATTGGTTCTTGCATTATCCTGTTGGAAATATGAGCTATTTACCGAATAATTTTATTAACAGAAATACTAGATAAAGCATGACTAGTATAGTAGTGATGAAATAAGTCATGCGATTTGACAAAGAGAAGGTAAATAACATCTGCATATATAATCCGAAACCGATCATCTCTAGAATGCATAAAGAGATCAAGATGCATCGAGAGAAGGTAAACATCGTGTGCATATATGAGTTTGAAGTAAACACATCTAGAAACGTACACTAGATGAAGTTGCTTATAGGACATAGAACCTAACATCGTGGGATGAAACAAAGGAGAAGAACACGTCTGACGCACAGCAGCAGCAGCAGGTTACCGGACATGGGGTCGGTGTCCTCGCCGCCATGTCGTCGACGTCGGGGAAGAAGTCGCCGTCGGGAAGTAGTCGTCGGCGACCGGATCGTCCGTGATGAAGCAACCAGAGTCGCACAGAGCGCCCCCAAAAACCTTATCACCCTTCTCCGTCTGAGACTCAAAAGGTGCGGTTCCGAGGCCTCTTGTCCCGACTCACGGTGCACGCCGCAAGCCGGGATGAGGAAGACAACAACAACGCAGGCTTAGGAACTTGTGGCGAGAGGAGGAAGAGATTCTGTGCGCCTCTCGAGGAGCGACCTCCCTTTATAGGCGCAAGAGAAGGAGGCGAGAGGTTGCGTCGGGAGGTGAAGCAACGGAGGGAGGCGAAGTGAACAGCGGCACGCGAAGGTGCGCCGCTCATATTAATCGCCCACTAGACATCGGCTCGGCTCATTCCCGCAACCCGCGGCGCGTCGTGACGTGACGAGGCGAGGCGTGGCGTGGCGGGCGGGCGGCGGAGGAGGAGCGCGTGGATGTCCCTCTTGTTCTCATGCTCGTACAAGTAGAGAAAGAACCTCCCTTATAAGGAGGTCCAACTCCCACTAGACTAGCAATGTGGGACTAAACTTTAGTAGTATCCTTGCCTTGCACAAATGGGCTAAGTGGGCCTCTAGGATTTATTAGGAATTTCTGAAATAGTTATTGGGCTGCCCAATATAGACTAAATTCCAGCAATCCCCACCGCATCCCGAGAGGCACACGAAATTTGCCTTTGGTTCCAAAACACTGTTTTATATACCGGTACTACAAAGGAGACTGTTAAGTTGAACTTCCACCTAGAACTCTATGCTACACTAGTAAGCAACTTGAACAATGGATCGGGTTTGAACGCAAGTTTTCTGCGAATCTAGCTTCACATAAAGCCTTGACCGACACGTGGCTACCGTGGGTCTTCCCGCTGGTGGAGCTTATCGTCATACTCCGTGACCTTTCATGAGTTTACTAGAGAGAACCCTACTCTCATAGATTGCGACGTTTGACAATCGAGACTCATATAGGTGTGTTCTTCAAAAGATGTTCTGCAGATAACATCTCGCTAAATAAGCCACTTAGAACACATTAAGATATACATCAACCTGCCATGCAGATTAGGAGAGTATTGCATCTTCATGGAGTGGTATTGTGAATAGTAAGGATACTCTCCTCTCAGTTGACCAACAGCTTGTCTTCCACATCTAATTCACGGGATCTCCGATCACAAAGAATAGGTTACCACTGTGAACAACTCATATTGTGGGTCTCATACCCATCTCCCTCGATGCATTATCTATCACATTACGTGATAACCCTTAGTAAAAGGATCTGCCAGATTTTTAGATGTTTGGATATAATCCAATGCAATAACTCCGGAGTTTCTCATTTTCCTGACAGACTTTAACCTTCTCTGAACGTGTCTTGATGACTTCATGTTATCCTTAGAGCTGTTCACTTTCGTGATCACAGTTTGATTGTCACAGTTCATAAGGATACCCGTGCAGTGTTTCTCAACAACCGCAAGTCATTCAAGAGCCGTGAAGCCAATCTGCTTCAACCGTAGCTGTATCTAGTGCTGTGAGTTTTGCTTCCATAGTTGACCTCGTTAAGATGGTGCTGCTTGCAAGACTTCAAGAAACAGCGCCACCTCCATGAGTGAACACATATCCGCTCGTGGCCTTTATCTCATCAAGATCTCGAGATCCGGCTTTGAGTCACTATACCCTTCAAGCACCTTTGGGTGCCCGTGTAGTGAATTCCATAATTTGCATGCCTTTCAAATAACGCAAAACTCTTTCTAGAGCTTTCAATGCACATCTCCTGGTTTCGAGACAAACTGGCTCAGCTTGCTAACAGCAAAAGAGATGTCGAGTCTTGTAGTCTTGGCTAAGTACATAAGCAAGCCAATAATCCGAGAATACTTCAATTGATCTCTAGCAATTCTTCGATTCTTTCAAGCAAAGACGCTAGCATCATATGGTGTTGGAGAGGGCTTGCGGTCACTATAGCCAAAGCGACTCAAGATCTTTTCCACATAGTGAGATTGAAGCAATGTAATCCCACCATCATCATCTCTCAACAACTTGATGTTGTAATGACATCAGCCACTCCTAAATCCTTCATCTCAAAACAATGAGATAGGAAATCCTTGACCTCCTTAATAACATTCAGATTTGTTCAAAATCAGTATGTCATCAACATACAAGCAAAGCATAACTCCCTCGCCCCACCATGGCGATAGTACACACATTTGTCAAACCGTTTACAACAAAGCTGCGGTCATTAAAGTTCTTTCAACTTCTCATGCCATTGTTTGGGTGCTTGCTTCATCCATACAAAGACTTCACAGAACTTGCACACTTTCGCTTCTTCGACCATCTATTACAAACCCATCTGGTTGTTCCATATAAATTTCCTCATCCAACTCTCCATTCAGGAAAGCAGTCTTAACATCCATTTGATGAACGAGAAGACCATGTGAGGCAGCTAGTGAAAGTAGAACTCGAATAGTGGTCAGTCGAGCAACAGGTGAGTAAGTATCAAAGAAGTCTTCACCCTCCTTTTGGGTATAACCATTAGCCACGAGCCGAGCCTTGTACTTTTCAATAGTACCATCAGGCCTAAGCTTCTTCTTCAATACCCATTTGCATCCTATAGGTTTGCACCCATAAGGACGATCAGTTATCTCCCAAGTTTCATTCGCCAAGATGGAATCCATCTCGCCATTGAACCGCTTCCTTCCAAGAGTCGGCATCTTGAGATGCATAGGCCTCTGAAATAGAACTGGGAGTATCATCTATGAGATACACAAGAAAATCATCACCAAAGGACTTTGCAGTCCTCTCGCCTCTTGCTCCTAGTAGGAACTTCATTGTTCTCCTCCACAGACTTTCAAAGTGTTCCATCGAAATGGCAGGTTCAAGAATTGTAATCGGTTCTGATTCGATGAACTAGGCATCTCTGATTAGATGAGGTAGCCATATCCTTCATGGGAAAGATATCTTCAAAGAAAGTCGCATCATTCGACTCCATGATCATACCGACATGCATGTCGGTACCTCAAATTTACAACCAAGAATCTATAGCCAATGCTATGAAAAGCATATCCCAAGAAAACACAATCCACGCCTTTGGTCCAAGTTTCCGCTTCTTTGGAATTGGAACATTGACTTTCGCCAAACAACCCCATGTTACGTAGATAAGAGAGTTTTAACCTTTTCTTCTCCCATTCCTCGAATGGAGTTATCTCTTTGTTCTTTGTGGGGACTCGATTTAGGACATGACATGTTGTCAATATCGCCTCCCCCCACCATGCCTTGGAGAGACCCGATGTGTCTAACATGGCGTTAACCAAATCAGTTAGAGTACGGTTCTTTCTTTCGGCCACCCCATTTGACTGAGGTGAGTAGGGAGGCGTCCTCTCATGGATTATACCATGTTCCGCACAAAAAGCATCAAATTCATTGGAAAAATACTCTCCACCACGGTCGGACCTAAGCTTCTTGATTTTCCGATCAAGTAGGTTTTCCACTTCAGCTTTATAGATCTTGAAAAAGTTCAAAGCCTCATCCTTAGATTTCGAAGATACACACAGAAAGATATCTAGTGGAGTCGTCAATTAACGTCATGAAATATTTCTTTCCACCTTTTGTCAAAACACCATTCATTTCACATAGATCTGAATGTATAAGTTCTAGTGGTGCAAGATTTCTCGTCTCCGCAGTCACGTGAGATTTACGAGGTTGCTTAGCTTGCACACACACTTGACACTTAGATCCCTTAACGGTGGTGAAACTAGGGATTAAGTTCAATTTTGCTAATCGCGTCATGCAACCAAAGTTAACATGACAAAGTCGTGAATGCCACACATTTGATTCACTATTGTTGCAAATATGATTAACAACTTTATTGCAAACATCCGATAAGGATAAACGAAACAGGCTCTCGACTCATAGCCTTTACCAACAAAGGTTCCATACTTGGATATTACAAAGTTATTCGACTCAAAGACAAGCTTGTAGCCATCTCTACACGTAAGAGATCCGCTAACAAGATTTTTATTGACGGAGGGGACATAATGCACGTTCTTGACCGCACGATCTTCCCGAAGTAAACTTCAGATCGACCGTGCCAACACCACGAACGAAGCACTTGAACCGTTGCCCATCAAGACGGTTGAAGTCCTGTGATCCGATAAGACGAAAACATGGAAATATCACCGCATACATGCACATTAGCACCTGTGTCAATTAACCAATCAGAGAATGACATACTGAAAGAATAGTGGAAATATACCATACCCAACATCCTTCATGTCAATGTCTCCGATAACAACATTAGCGGTCTTGCCGCCTTTCCTGTGATTACGCTTGTCATAGCGATTAGGGCAACTAGGAGCCCAATGATCAGGATCTCCACACACATGACAAGCACCTTTCTTCTTGCCATTCTTCTTCTTGAAGTTCGTGTGTTGCACAGCCTTGTTCTTTCCATCAAACTTTGCTTTACCATCAAACTTGCCCTTGTTTGAACTTGTGGGGCTGGAAGTTCGCTTACATACCACATTGGCACTAGATCCTCCTCAATACCTCGAGCACGTGTGTCCTTTGCTCTCGCCTTTTCTTCCACATCAAGAGTGCCAATGAGATCCGGACGAAAACTCCTGCCTCTTATGCTTCAAGAGTAGCAAAGTTCCTCCATGAAGGAGGAAGCTTAGTGATGATACCCCGCAACAAACTTGTCCGTGGCGCATAAGCCAAGTGCTCAAGTTCTCTAGCAAACGATCAGATCTCATGAGCTTGCTCAACCACGGAGCGCTCTTGGTCATCCTGTAATCATAGAATTGCTCCATGATGTACAGCTCGATGCGAAGATCCGAGACCCCAAACTTGGCCTCGAGTGCATCCCACATATCTTTTCCATTATCAATTGACGATAAGCATTAACTATGTTCTCTCCAAGAACACTCAAGAGAGCAGCCTTAAACAGAGTATCCATTTTCTGGAAAAGCTTGTGCTTGTTGAGCATCAAGCTCTCCTTCAGTTTGCCAAGCGTGGCGTCATAGCAACTCATGGTTTGAAACCATAAGACTGCTCTCACGCGCCACCTCTTATAGTGGATACCCTCAAACATAGGAGGTCTCATGGAAGCAGCAAAACCATTCGAGGTAAATTGCCTATAATAAGGTTTTTGGATTGTTGGAAATATGAGCAATTTACCGAATAATTTTATTAACATAAATACTAGATAAAGCATGACTAGTATAGTAGTGATGAAATAAGTCATGCGATTTGACAAAGAGAAGGTAAATAACATCTGCATATATAATCCAGAACCGATCATCTCTAGAACAGACAGTAGATCAAGATGCATAAGAGAGAAGGTAAACATCGTGTGCATATATGAGTTTGAAGTAAACACATCTAGAATAGACACTAGATGAAGTTGCTTATAGGACATAGAACCTAACATACGTAGGACAGAAACAAAGGATAAGAACACGTACGGCACAGCAGCAGCAGAAGCGCTGGACTTGGGGTCGGTGTCCTCGCCTGCCATGTCGTCGAGGAGGTCGTCGACGTCAGGGAAGTAGTCGTCGGCGACCGGATCGTCCGTGATGAAGCAGCCAGTAGTCGCGCAGAGCGCTCCCCAAAAACCTTATCACCCTTCTCCCGTACAGGACTCAAAAGGTGCGGTTCCGGAGGCCTACTGTCCCGACTCACGGTGCACGCCGCAAGCCGGGATGAGGAAGACAACAGCAGCGCAGTGCTCAGGAACTTGTGGCGAGAGGAGGAAGAGATTCGGGTGCGTCTCTCTGAGAGGAGCGACCTCCCTTTTATAGGCGCAAGAGAAGGAAGCGAGAGGTTGCGTCGGGAGGTGAAGCAACGGAGGGAGGCGAAGTGAACAGCGGCACGCCAAGGGTGCGCCGCTCATATTAATCCCCACCGCCGCAAAACTCTCCAACTCCCAAGTGACCTTTCAGATACCCGTAGTGCGTGGCAAAAATTAGACATCGGCTCGGCTCATTCCAAGAACCATGGCGCGGGCGCTGGCGCGGCGCGCGCGCGAGTGTGCGCGGGCGGGCGGCGGAGGAGGAGCGCGTGGATGTCCCTCTTGTTCTCATGCTCGTACAAGTAGAGAAAGAACCTCCCTTATAAGGAGGTCCAACTCCCACTAGACTAGCAATGTGGGACTAAACTTTAGTAGTATCCCTTGCCTTGCACAAATGGGCTAAGTGGGCCTCTAGGATTTATTAGGAATTTCTGAAATAGTTATTGGGCTGCCCCAATATAGACTAAATTCCAGCATATCCTTGGATTATTTCAGGCCTTCTGGCGATGTGCGTTTAGTGGGAGGAGACATTTCTATTGACCTCGGAGGTGCTCATAGGGGTAGGGTGTGCATGTGTGCGTTCATAGGGGTGTGTGTGCGCGTATGTATGGGTGCCATATAAGTACTTCAATGCATGCAAGCTTAAATATTTAAATTATTAACACGTGAACAAAAATTAAAAATACATATGACTTACTATATTTAACTATGTATAGTTCTAAAATATTTATTGAATATCAGTAGAATAATAGAATAAAAATATTTCCCCATCCATGGTTGCATATGATGGGGGGTCTTTTGTCATGCATGGTTGCCTGTTGAGATGGGTCTTATCCCATTATAATTTTGTGGTGATGTGGCATATGCCTGCATTTTGAGCTAAAAAGGTTAACGAGAATCACTCTCTTAGGTATATAGATAAAATATAGGAGGATATGAAAGTTGCTCTCTTTGAACACAAGTTCTTGGTTTATGTCCGTTCAACTTTACACTCTTACTCTTTTTTGAATTCTTTACACACTTACTCTTAATTTGTTACTTGACTTACCTGCAAAATAGAAACAAAAAAATTTATTACTTGACTTGCCACAGAATCTATTGATATCTATATTCTACGTGATATTACACTTACTTCCATCATATCCCTCCAATCTTGGGTTTAACGTATCTCAACAGTACAAGTGTGTAGCTACAAAAAATTCCACCTATACATACTAATATAAAAACGCCAAATATGCATTAGAGAAAACATTTATTTTCCTACTTGTAGTGTGTTTGTTTAGATTATCCCAACAATACAAGTACTTGGTTCTAGAGGGTTTTACGCATCTGTGTAGGTGCTTCCCTCCCAGGCTTTCACAATACATATGTACATTGAACAATAGTTGTTAATAAAAGAAGACATACGTTTCTAATGCCAAGTAATCTATTGAACCATTGCTATTTTCATATTAGAAAAATTACAAAGTACTCCCTCCGTTCCGAAATAATTATCTTTCTAGAGATTTCAACAAGTGACTACATACGGAGCAAAATGAATGAATCTACACTCTAAAACATGTCTACATACATCCGTATGTTGTAGTCCATTTGAGATGGCTAGAAAGACAATTATTTCGGAACGGAGGGAGTATATAGAGAGTGGCTGTACAGTGTGTACACTAGCTAGCTTATCCGAATTTTCGTTTGCGTAACGACATAAGGGCCGAAAAAGTGATTTTAGAGTATGTACACTAGTTACCTATCCGCATTTTCTACTCGTATTAGGAATAAGGGGATGTTTGGAGGCATTGGATGAAATATGGGTGCAATTATAAACCTACAAAAATAAGCTCTGTTACAAAATCACTATTCGGCAACCTAATTTCACCCCAATCCAAATTAGTTGGTTTTGCAGCGAAATTTATAAAGAAAGGAAAACATGTGTAAGGTGGGGAAGCGCTTGCTGAACTGCTCGAGGTGATCAATCAGTGTCAAACACCTGCGCGTCAGTTGGGGCGGCCAGGTCGGCGGCGACGGCGTCCTCCGGAATGTAGTCTGCAACCTCCAGGTAGAAGAGTGCGGACAGACATGGCCGGGCGTGTAATGCTCGTCACAGTTGAAGCACAACCCTTGGCGGCGACGCTCGAGTAGCTCGACCGAGGTGAGGGGTGCCGCGGAAGCCTGAGCAGGCCGACCCTGCGCGAAAACATCCGGCTAGGGTAGCGATCCAGCGGCCCGGGACGGAGATTCCTGTTGGATGGCCACCGCGCGGCGCTCGAACGCGCGGGCGTAGTACATGGCTGTCTGGATATCCTGGGGTCCCTGAAGCTCCACGTCCACGCGGATGTGATTCGGAAGTCCACCGACGAAGAGGTTGGCCCGTTGCTGCGCCGTCACGCACGACGCATGGCATGCCAGGGCCTGGAAACGGTCGGCGAAGTCCTGAACCGTGAAGGTGAAGGGAAGGCGGCCTAGCTCTTCCAGGCGGCTCCGCCGGATTGGTGGCCCAAAACGAAGGAGGCAGAGCTCGTGGAAGCGCTCCCAAGGGGGCATGCTGCCCTCGTCCTGCTCGAGGGCGTAGTACCATGTCTGTGCCGCGCCGCGGAGGTGGTAGGAGGCGACCCAGGTACGCTCCGATGCGAGGGTACGCTGCCCGCGAAAGAACTGGTCGCACTGGTTGAGCCAGTTGAGGGGGTCCTCCGTGCCGTCATAAGTGGCGAAGTCAATTTTGGCGAACCGCGGTGGTGTCTGGGTTGGAGCGCCGTGTCGGACTGGCTCGGAGGTGCGGAGCAGCGAGGCGGGCGGCGCCTGCTCAGAGTACCCTGGGTAGGGGCCCACGGAGCCGGATGGCCCGCCGAACTGCAGGGACGGAGTCGGCTGTTCGGGAGCCGTGGTGTAGACCGGTGGTGGCGAAGACCCAGCCGCCCAAGCTGGCAGTGGCGACGGGGAGGGCAGGAACCGGACCTGGTGTATTGGCAGGCCGGCTGGTGACGGCAGTCCGGAGCTGGGCAGAGGTGGCGCCTGGAGTTGCAGCGGCTGCTGTGGAGAGTGGGCGCACGCGGCGGTAGCCGCGGTGGCGATAAGGCCACCGCGCCGAGGGGAGCCGCGATCGGGCGGCCGCAGTGCAAAGAGCGGGCGGTGGCAACCCGCTGTGGTGCCCTGCCTCGAACGGCAGCAGCGGGGGCCCACCAATTGCAGGCGCGCCAGGCCGCGGCTAGGGACGGCCGTAGGTGCAGCAGCGACGGGGGCCTGCTGGTGTGTCCCGCTTGGAACGGCAGCAGGGATGTCCCGCTCGGTCCAGACGCATTCTGGATCGGCCAGTGCAGCGCCGGATGGCTGTAGGCGTGGATCGGCGCAGCCGGCGGCGGAGCGTAGGACCCTGCCATGTGCAGCTGGAGGCCTTGGACTGCCGTCAGAAGATGCTGCAGCGCGGTGGTCATCTGCTCCGGCGTGAAGACGACGGTCGGCGGTGGCGCGGGGGAGACGAGAGCCGGCGGCGTTGGGGCCGGCGGTGTTGTGGCCCCCGCTGTGGCGCTCGGCCCCGACAGTGTCGGAGCTCCATTGGTGGTCATCAGTGGGGGCGGACATCATGGCGGTGGTGCCGGAGGGCGGTGGCGGCGTGCGTGATGGAGAAGACATGGTCGAACCCGAGTCTCTAGATACCAAATTGGTAGAACCAGGGGTCCTACCGGACCTGCTCCGGAGGTTGTAGGGGAAGGATGGAGTGGGGCGAGGCGAGGCGACGAGCGGGCGCGCCGGCGGCTGGGCGCCGTCACGTCGGAGGAAGATGGCGGCGGCGGCTAGGCTTGGAGGCGGCTAGGGTTCCGGCTCCTCTGGGAGCCGGGCAACAGAAATAATAATATTCTTATTGCTTAATCTCAAAAAGAGTCTTACATCATATATTTATAACCTAGATAATTTGCATACGAATTAACCTAAGATAACTTGTGGGCTAGGATTGCCCGGTGGGCCTTCTACAGCCAATGCAAGTTATCTAGGTTATAAATATATGCTGTAAGACTCTTTTTGAGATTAAGCAATAAGAATATTATTATTTCTGTCGCCCGGCTCCCAAAGGAGCCCGAACCCTAGCCGCCTCCAAGCCTAGCCGCCATCTTTTCCTCCGACGCGACGCAAGACTCCAGCCGCCGGGCATTTCTTGCCGTCTGGCCCATCCTTCCTCTACAACCTCCGGAGCAGGTCCGATAGGACTCCTGGTTCTACCAACATGTCAGGGTTGGGTTTTGAATCCCACATATATTTAGGTTGGTCGCGACAAAGTAGGTGTCACCGCCATCCCGACTTTCTATCTGCGAGCAACCACCACACATGATGAGGGACACTCCAGTTGCCATGCCTATACACGAATCTCTACCGCCGACAGCCACAACAAGCAAGGAAGACCAAGCTGATCACACATGACGACGTCCACACCGTCGACCACTCTATCTCCTTCCTCTGAAATCATGTTGTATCATGCCGGCTCGGATTCCCCCTTGCCTCATCTTATCTCTATGGATCTTCCTTCCCGGCTTGCTCATTGCAGATTACATCATCAAAGTATAAGCAAGCACGCACCTCTTCTTAGATCTTTTGTTAATTTTTCCTTTCCTCTATTTTGGTAAGTAAAATCTAATCATTTCATGAGATGTTGGCACCAAGTAGTCAAGCACACTTTTTCTTGTTCTTATTTTGTATTGTGTTGCTCCTCATTGTGATAGCATATTTTAATAATTTATATACCTCACTCCCAAACAACGATTACATACCAGAATAAATACCCTGACACTCAAGGGTTGTTCTGGGGTCTAGTACATTATCCCGACAGTTTTTTGTAAGGGATACTATTGTTTTGCTCCTGACCAGGATTAAGGAGGACAATAGAACGAAATGAGAGCGAGTCCACCATGTCATCTTATCTTCGCGTTCCCACAGAAAATTCAGATGTAACTCTTGGAATCGTGTATTCTATACTTCTACTTTCTCTGTATCATATAAATACATGTCATGTTTGGATATTGAAATGGTTTAGTATACATACGTAACAGATGAAATCGTTATACTATAAATATACTTTTTAAGACAAATCTAACATATGATTTATGATTTCTCACTTAAATAATTTAAAGTATTTCAGTCAAAGCTTTACAATTTTGACGTAGAACATATCCGAAATGACGTGTATTTATGATATGGTGCTGATACACGCAACATGGACGCGACAAATGTATGTCTTGATCCCCTATGCTAGTTTTTATTGCTTGGTTGAGGAAGGCAAGCGCACAATGACACCCCTACTTGTGAGCCTGTGAAGTAGATGGTTGATCGAGACCTAAAAATTACTCTCTAGCTCGGGCGACCGATGGTTGAGTGCAACTCTGATCCACACAGCGGCCTTCAGAAGGCATACAACTGTTGGTGCTTGGTGGGCATTTGGGGAGTGACTTGCGACATGTCCCGTTTGGCCTGACTCTCAAAATGTCCCGTTCTAGCACTAGTGAGGTGGATCTCGGCTGACTTGATCGGATTATGGCCGGCTCAGCTTTGGCATCCATGTCTTGGTACCCAACTGGCGTGACCACGGAGAAGGAGTGCATGTTTTTGGCATGTTTAGCTTTACACATAGCCCCCCTTCTGGTCTATAATCCATAGGCATGGGTACAAGTGGTGGAGTGTCCGATGGTGTTGCGCGCAACTTGGTCATTAGTCTTCGTGTGCCAGGATACCTCATGCCTCCAGCCCAAATGACGGATCTTCTCCGTGGTATATTCACCGCGTTCAGGTGATGGCGAAGGTTTTCCGCACATTAGTGGAGGTGCCAGCATGCTCGATGTGTCTGCATTCGCAGATCTGGTGTGTCAGCAATTGCATGATGTGTGGAGTCCACTTTAATTGTGTTTTCGGTGTTGATTGGGACATTACAACATGACTTCTCCGGCGAGTTGGTGTTAACAACACATTAGACTTCGTGAAATGGTGGGAACTTTGAGTATCAGGTCTCGAGATCCAGGGTGAAACCCTAGGTACAAGCTACTCTGGTTGTACCTGACAGTGACAGTTTACACTCCTTTGTTGAAGGCATCATGTGGAGCTTACTTGACATTTATTTTCTGGGTGAAAAATCCTTGATGAAGTTTACGTGGTTGGATCCGACGACTACGACGTTCATGCAACATCTCTTGGTTGAAGGCGTCGTTGTTGGAGATCCTCTCGTCTAGTTGTTGTCAATGGTAATAGTAATAGTTGATGTTTTGCTAAAGTGGGTCATTCACCTCGCCAAATCCATGATGTTGGTTTATATTTTTCCTTCATAGTGGTGTGCATCCTACTAATACGGGCCAGTTTGCTTATTGTTATGCAACACCATAACTTTATAAATAAAATCTTTTATTGAGTTTTTTCTATGAACGAAGTGATTGCACTAGTAGAAAATGGGGCTTTGGTTGAGGCCATGATAATGGCATTAATCCCGGTTCACTCATGATCCGCGACCAAAGAGTGCATCAGTCCTGGTCCGTGAGGCCAGGGCACTGGCCGAGCCTCGGGGGTCATTGGTCCCGGTTTGTCTCACACTTTTGGTCCCGGTTCCAGACACGAACCGGGACCATCGGGCCTCGCTCCCGGCCCAACACCTTTAGTCCCGGTTGGTGGCTGGAACCAGGACCAAAGGTTGTCCTTTAGTCCTGGTTTTAGCCAGAAACCAGGACTAAAGACAAGCCTATATATTCCCCCGCCCCTGCCCGCTCAGTGCTCTGTTTTTTGGCTGGCCGTGTGGGAGAGGTGTGTGTTGCTCTAGATCTCACCTCCTATGCCATATGAGGTGTTCAATGAAATGCCCGAGCCACACTTAAGCTTTCTCCTCACCAAGCTCGACCTCCAAACTCCATTTTCCTCAAGATTTGTCTATGTTTGCCGGTCCGTCTTGTCCCGTCCCCGTCCTCACCGTCATCGATCGCCCACGCCGATCTCATCGCCGGCACCACCGTGGTGAGCTTCTTGGTCTTACCTTCTTTGTAGAAAAAAATCTTACTTGTATGATTTAAATAGATACTTGTATAATTTTCTTACTTTTATTATTGTTTGTTATTATATAGTGCCATGGTTTTGGTATCCGCCCTTGTCGACCCTCGTCCTGTCTATGATTCGGATGTGGTATATTATCTTTTATAACTATTTGTTTCATTTGGTATTTATGACAATTGTGCTGACCAACGTGACATAGATGTTTTTATCTAGGAGGTATGTGAACCAGAATTCCAACCGACCCTCTTGCCGAGAGGTTAAATTTAGTTGAAAAAGAAAACAATTACTTGAAGAAAAATTGAAAAAAATTGAGGAGAAGATGGAATTGGAGTTGCATGTTGCGGATGTTGTCAATGATCATAATATCAAGATGGATGCAATGCACTTGAAAATTAGAAAGATTAGAAAATATGCCATTCGTACTGAGGCTTGGTATCATAATGCCGTTGGATCAATTGTTAACTTAGTTGTGACTATGATCGCATTGTTTGTTGCATTTAAATGTTTTACATAGTTTCAATGTATGTTTTAATTACATGCTCTAGAGAGCTATATGTTGTTCAATGAGAACTATGTATGAACTTTATGTATTTATTTTTTCAGTAATAACATTTGATCACTACTATACTTTGGTTTTAATGTGATGATGAAATTCTATTAATTTGGTCACTTCTCCATTCATGATGTTCTGTAATAGTTTTTGACACACTTAATTATATGTAATGCACGTAGATGAAGCGGCAATGGATGTACGGTGACAGGCGCACCTCCGAGTACATTAAGGGCATGCATAATTTTCTCGAAGTGGCTGATGCAAACAAGCATAATGGTTTTATGTGTTGTCCATGCCCTATCTGTGGGAATACGAAGTCTTACTCTGACTCGAAAACCCTTCACATCCACCTACTTGAGAAGGGTTTCATGCCACACTATAATGTTTGGACCAATCACGGAGAAAGAGGGGTTATGATGGAAGACAACGAAGAAGAAGAGGATGATGACAACTATCCGCCCCCTGAATATGGTGATGCTACAATGGGGGAAGCTAAAGATCAAGAGGAACCACACGATGTGCCCGATGATGATCTTCGCCGGGTCATTGTTGATGCAAAGAGACAATGCCAAAGTAAATGGGAGAAGTTGAAGTTCGATCGCATGTTAGAGGATCACAAAAAAGTGTTGTACCCAAATTGCGAAGATGACAGCACAAAGCTCGACACCACTCTTATACACTTCACTAATTTTGTGATTTCTTAAGAGACAAAAAAAGTTGCAAATGAAGTCTGCTATGGTTCGCTATTGAGGTTCATTTTACTCATTTTTGTAGGAAAAAGATGAAGTGATGCAGTTCTATTGGATGCCCCATTACTCAATTTTGTTCCTGTCGAAAACTGCACTTCAGTAGCTCCTTGTAAAAACTGCAGTTTACTAAAGTGATGGTGTGGTTTGTCTTCGCGGATGCTACAGTTTTGTCTTGGTGCAAGTAGCCCACAGAATTTTGTGCAGATCGGCTGGTGGAGAATGTAGATTCTGTATGTGTGTGTAGCTATGTATAACAATCAGATATATGTGTATCTTTTGAAGCTCACTTTGTTCTCTGACACGGTTCGCTATGAAACTCCTTTGTTCTCCACTTGGTAAACATAAAAAAACATCTTAAAAGAAGCTCGCTTCTATATTATATGTAGTTTAAAAAAGGTTAGAAAAATGACAAAAATGTCATGCAGTTTGGTTTGATTTGTGTCGCCGTTCACTTCGCCCTCATGTGAAGGGCACTCATTCCGTGTGGTGTCGCGTATCCAAAAACAGTAAAAATTGCGTCGACACTTGCAGTGCACTTCGTCGCCGTGTGAAGTTCCCTGTGTCGCCATTGTAGTGCGGTTGCCCATCTTTTTAGAAGTAAAATGTGAGTGTGGCTGTGTACAAATCATGCAGTTAAACTTACCGATGCAGGTCGCGGTTTTCATCCGCTGCGGTCGGGTTTCAATCGGATGAAGTCGCGACGTCGATTTGGGTGTCGCGAAAAACAGAGTTTCCGCATTTCGGTAAATTCGAAATTCCTCTTAAACCGTAAGGAATTAGAGAGATTGTTCTACATGAAAAAGTTGCGCCTCGTCGATATATTTCAAACGGCATATCGTTTGAATCATTTCGACCAGCGGTTTGTAAAAATTTCGCGAAAAACGGCCACTGCCACTCATCGTGCGCCACACGATTTTCAAAATTAACTTAAAACCGTAAGAAATCTCAAAAACATTTTAACATATGAAAGTTGCGCCTCGTCCATAGCTTTTCAACGGTATATTACAAGCCTTGTTTCGACAAACGGTTAAAAAACTGGAGCAAAAACAGTACCAAAAATTTGATTTTTTTTTAAAAACAGAATTCCACGATTTAGTAAATTTGAAACTGCTCTAAAACCGTAACGAATTAGAGAAAATGATAGATATGAAAAAGATGTGCCTCGATGATATCTTTCCAACGGTGTATCATTTGCTTCGTTTTAACGAGAGGTTTAGAAGACATCGCGAAAAAACGCTCGCTGCCACTCGTCATGGGCCGCACCATTTTCAAAACTGCTCTTAAACCATGTGGAATCACGAAAAGTGTTCAACATGTCGAAGTTGCGCCCAATCCATAAATTTTCAACGGTATATTACACGCCTCATTCCGATAAACGGTTAAAAAACTAGAGCGAAAACAGTACCAAAAAAACAACGCTTGCAATTTTTTCCGACGAGAAGTTCACTCGTATGAGTACTGCAGCACACTTGGTTCAAAGAATGACGTGCACTTGCGTTGAGCGTGCAGTGTGGAATTGTTATCAGAATAGTTATTCTGCTAATATTAGCAGAATATACCGGATATATATACATACATTAACAATATTCTGGTCATGGGATCAGAATAATATTCTGATCACAAGATGAACTTCCCGAGTAAACGCGCCTGACCTTCCACGAGTACAAGGTTGAACTTCAGCTAAAGAGTGTCCAAATGGGGCTTGCGATATACCGTTGGAAAGCTATGGACACCAGTATGATGGCCCAACTTAAATTTTTGGCAAAATGTAAGCGGTTTAAGAGCAGTTTTGAAAATCGTTTTTTCTTCACACAAAAAACATGAGTCGTATTTTCGATCGCATTTCTAAATCGTTTATCGGAATGAGGCATATAATATGGCGTTGGAAAGCTGCTGCAAAACCACTACTTCCACATGTTGAAAGTTTTCTCTAATTCTCTATGGTTAAAGAGTAATTTGAAAAAAACGTAAAATTTCACAAACCAAACTGCTGAGTTCGTATTTTCGACGTCATTTCTAAACGGCTAATCCAATTGAGTCATATGACACTGTGTTGGAAAGCTTGTGAAAATGCGCAAATTTTGCATGTTGAAAGTTTTTTCTAATTTTGAACGGTTTAAGAGTAATTTAGAAAACGGTACAAGTCCTACCGAGTTTGTATTTTCGAGCTAATGTTTTAACCGTGCGTCCAAATGCAGCAAATGATACGGTGTTGGAAAGCTTGGACGAATGCTAAACTTTTTGGTATGTATTATTTCTCACAATTCTTTACGGTTTTAAGTCAGTTTAAAAAATGGTGAAAATGTATTTTCACCGTATTTTGTGCAAACTTTATCGGAATGGCGCAAATAATGTACCGTCGAAAAGCAACGGAAAATGCGAAACTTTTTCATGTTGACAGTTTTCTCTGATTCCCAAAATGCAACGGAAAATGCGAAACTTTTTCATGTTGACCGTTTTTAAGTAATTGCCAAAACGGCGAGATCATTCGTTCTGCCTTTATCGCGAAACATATTCGTCAAAAATGCATCGCGTGAAGTACCTGAACTTCTCGGTATGAAACCTTGAACTTCACTCTGTTTTTCACGTGCTTTTTTTTGCCCGTAGCTCTCCATCTACGCACCGGAACACTCACCGGAATTGAGCAAGTGATATATCGATGGAAAGCTTTTATAGACACGCAACTTTCCCGTGTTGATCGTTTTTTCATACTCGCGACGGTTTTAAAAGTTTTTCATGTGAAATTCATTCAATGTAGTAGTTGAACTTCTTGCTGTTTTCACGTTGAACTTCTGTGACATATTTTCGTTTGTAATTTTCCTCATCCATTCGTTAGTGTTACACAAATAATTTTTCCTTTTGTACAAACCCTTCTCACAATAAATTTTTTAACTTTCTCCGACCGAGGACTTGAACTTACACAAATGATATTCCTGTCGTTTTGAAGCAAATTAAAAAATGACAAGATCATGATTTCTGCCTTCATCGCGAATGGAAATGCACTACGTGCAGTAGTTGAACTTCTCGAGCATGTGTGTTTGAATTTCACTCTGTTTTTGACGTGTTATTTTTTCACATGCTATTTTTCGCACTGCGTGAAGTAGTTGAACTTCTAGGGCATGTCTGTTTGAACTTCACTCTGTTTCACTTTATTTGTATTTTTCTTGTATGAAATACACACCATGTAGTACGTTAACTTCCAGTTGTTATCACTTTTGAACTTCTCTCTGGTTTGAGAGAATTATTTTAAAACACAAAAAAAATATTTTTATGTATTTTGGACATCTAAATACACGGTGAACCTCTCTCACAAGAATTTTTTGAACTTTTCCTGGCTGAGCAATTGAACTTCTATAAACCATTCTTTTTCATTTATGAGTTGTTTTTAAAAGTGCAGAAAATGGTGCCGTGTTTTTTATTTTTTCAACAGGTAAATCCTAGGTTTTAATAAACTCCGAACTTCTCTGTTATTTCAATTTGAACTTCACCTTTTTATATTTTGAGTAAAGAATTGTATTCGATTTTTATACGGAAAAAATCGAAAATGGAAATAGAAGGTGAACCTCTCTCGCAAGAATTATTGAACTTCCCCTGACAGAGCACTTGAACTTCTAGCAACAAATTGTTTAAGCTTTTATTTTTCTATACTTTTTATTCTGACCTGAAATGCATTCCTTGCGGTACTTGAACTTCTCATTGTTTTCACTATGAACTTCTATCACATTTTTGTGCGTACATTGAATTACATGCAAATGAAGGTCGGACGTCATATTTTGCTATTTTCAAACATGTAATTGGAGGACGGATGTGCCGCAATATTAATTTTGCACCGTGCACGGAGGACCACGTGAACTTCTTGCAACAAACCTTTTAAGCTTTTGGTTTTTTATTCTTATATTCTTATCTGAAACGCATTCCATTGAGTAGTTGAACGTCCCGCTGTTTTCTCCTTGAACTTCTGTCACATATTTTTGTTCAACCTCTCTCACAAGAATTTTTGAAATTTTCTTGGGCTGAGCACTTGAACTCCTTCTCAAAGGGTTCTCAAAAATTCGAGATAGATCTATTTATACTTTTTACTTATTTCTGCATTAATAGAGCACACGAGTAAAAAAAATAAACCTTCTAGCAACAAAACTTTTAGCCTTTGCTTTTTCATTTTTTTTTCATACAAATGCACACTGTGTAGTACATGAACTTCCGGTAGTTATCAATCTGAACTTCTCTCGGTTACACGAAAATATTTGAGTTTTTTATAGATATTGAACCGCTCCACCTTTTTATTTGAACTTCATTGTGTATTTTTAGAAATGTGAAAATTGGAGACTTTTAGAAACATCGAACTTCTTCGTTATTTGAAATTGAACATATTGGTTTTATTCTTTACTAATTAGAAAAATCTATTTCTTTCAAATAAATATCAAACTGCTCTGCCTTTTCCAATTGAACTTCTTGTTTTTTTCTCTAGTAATGTGAAAACCTGAGTTTTTTATATACATTGAACTACTCCTTTTTTTTGAAATTGAACTTCTTCGTTTTAATCTTTAGCAATGGGAAATTCTGACTTTTTATTAACATTGAACAACTACATATTTTTCTAATTTTGGACTTCTTGGTTTTATTAATTAGTAATGGGAAAAGTCCTAGTTATATAGTAAATATCGAACTTCTCAATTATTTTAAAGTTGAACTTCTACGTCTTATTTTTAAAACAAGAAAAATCTTTTTTATAAACTTTTTGAACTGCTCGTTTTTTTAATTTGACCTTCTTGATATTGTAATGAATATTGAACTTCTTCATTTTTTAAATTTGAGCCTCTAGTTTTTTTCCAAATGTTGCATGTTTATCCGAAAACAAATGAGCTTCAACCAAAATTATATATATTTTTTGTGCGTGCACCTATGATGTGTTTTTTGTTAATTCTGGCCCGAGACGGTGGTGTAGAACTTTCTGGGCGATAGAATGTGAACGCTTACTATTTTAGAAATGTATGAGCTCATCAACAAGGATCTGATTTGAAAACAAATGATAGACTCTCATGTATAGTCAGAGAAAACACGAAAGAAAACAAAAAAAACTACTGAATATATTCACTTTTTTGTCTCTGCATTTTACATCATATTTGGTTGTAACAGTATCCTGTACATGCACTTTTCTTGGGGTCTAGTTGTGGCCAAATGGGAAGTTCAGAGAAATATGCCGTTTGTCATTCTTCTTCTCACAGAAGCTGAAGGATTAAAACTACACGGCATCGTTTTATTTTGGAGATAAACTTGGAAGAAAACCGACTTGTCAAACTGAAACAAATGGACCAGAACAACTTTTTTTGCACCTGCAGGTATAGCTGAACTTCAGACATCAAAAATCACTTATAGATGGTAGAGGCAGGCGCTTGGTGGCTAGAGCATGGTCATGGCCGAGGCCGATGCCAATTTTTCTACACTAAAAATGCAAGTAAAATTTTCCAACCACAAGTTTGGTCTTATCTCTATAAAAAAGCTTATGTTCTTATCCTATCCATTGACAACCACACATGGTCTCTCTCCTCAATTCCTTCTTTCCCTCTTCAACTACTAGGGCAGACTCATCCACAAAAATTGAGCATGGATCGAGCAGCTTCAAACAATTAGCTACCTGCATGAGATGCTGGAGGAAGGTCACTTAGCTGGAATGGAGAAGTTCACCTTTGGGATGCACGCAGCAGGGTGGTCGCCGTGCCTAAGGAAGAAGGTTGCACAACAAAGGGGGAAGAGGATGGCCGGAGATGTGCGAGGGCAGCGGGCCTTCTGGAGGCGGTGCACGTTGGTCACAGGTGGTGGCGCACGGCATTGAGGGAAGGTCCACCGCAGAGGATCTCACGGTCGCAAGGGGGAGGGAGTTTGAGGAGGACCGGAACGGGTGGGCGTGCTACAAGAAGTGGTTGCAGCACGAGGGCATGGGGCCGCTGGCAAAGAGACAAGAAGTTCAGAGCGGCAGGGCTGTAAGGTCACTGCCTCCATTGTTGCGCTTAGAAGCTGGAATCGGCAGAAGAAAGAATTGAGCGGAGCGCATAAGTAGAAGCAGTAGAAAATTATCCAAGTTCACCGGAATTAAAGCGAGACTAGGGTTTCTCCTCTGATAAATCATACTCGTCAAGCTCCTCAAGCTGAACGACACGCAGATGCAGAGTTGAATGGCCGGAGGAGTTCAGCCTAGGAAGATTCCACAACCGCAACATGCGTGTTCTTGGTGCGAACACCGATGCCATGTGGGCTGCTGTCTAGCCGGGCACGGCTGTGACTACGATGGAGTTAGCATCGTGCGACGATTTAGTAGCTTGGCAGTGCTCTTGGCCACGGCGAGGCTGCATGCTGGATGAGGAGGCCCAGCCGGATGGGGAGGGGAGCTCGACGGCACTAAGGTCGGCCGGAATTGGGGAGTTGTAGGGGCGGCGGCGGAGATTAACTGAAGCGACGCTCCAGCGACGGATCCAGCCGAAGCATCTGGTCGGTGAACTTCGTGCGGTGGCGCAGTTGACCTGCAGGAGCATGGGGCAGACACAAGACGAGATCTGCGCTGCAGTGATGGGGCGATGCTGCGGTGGGGATTCACGGCGGCGCCAGCACAGGTGAACCATGGAGGGTGGTTGGCCAGGCCTCGGTCGTCAGGAAGATTTGGGAAGCGGTGTGTGTTGGCAGGGATGTTGGCGCATCCGAGAAGGAGAGGAGGCGGGCGGCGGGAGGCGGGCCGGAGAGGAGGTGCTGGCGCTTGGGGTGGCCACAGGAGGTGGGACGGAGAGGAGGTGCCGTGGATAGGGGGTGGCGGCGGGAGGCGTGCTGGAGAGGAGGTGCCGGTTCCGGGAGGGCGGCGGCGCCTGAGGTCGCAAGGGACAGCGACTCACGAGGTTGCCAAGTGCGGCGGCGCCCGGAATCGCAGGCGCGACGGCACCCGGAGTCACAGGGGCGGCGGCGCAGGTTGGGCCTGTGGTGGGGGCGCGTTCGGTGGGTGGGGCGGCATAGGATGGGAGGTCGAGGATGCCAGTCAATTTTTTTCTTTTCCTACCGGATCAGAAGTTCGGGAAGACCTCCGCGCGCCTATATAGGGCCGACAATGATCCGAATAACTATTCTGATCCCTGGATCAGAATAGTTCTACTCTATATATATAAAGCCTGTGCTGACTTGATGCATTAACTATTTTGGTATGTACATATATTAACGCTTCTTTCTTCTATTAGCCCTTCGGATCGAGCCAAACTTTCGTAAGGAGACGAGACCCGAAGAAAAGGTTGCGCCAGGATGAAAGGTTCACGATAACAGAAGTTGCGAAAGATGGCCAACCGATTGCTCCCAAGCGAACCAAGGACGCATTTTACATCAGTGCGGAGTTGTTGTTAGGGACTGCGTCCCGATAAGCATCCAGCAACGGAATAAGAATAAGGACGACCCTGAAGTTTCTTATGTCCAGGATGGACCGAAAGATGATCTTTGGACCTTGCGGATGACAAATTTCAGCCTACCGCCATAGGAGAAGCCGAATAACCCAGTTTTAGAGCGAAAGGTCAAGGCATTTGCTCTTAAGAAGATGGCAGAACTATTCAGGAACTGGAAGAAAGAGTTGAACACAAAGTTTGTCGACAAAGATAAGACTCCGGAATTCATCGGTCTATATGAGAAGATAAGAGATCACTAGCTCACATTAGTGGTATCGGCGTTCTGGAAACGGGGGTACCCAGACTCGCCTGCCTGCGGCCTGCGGCGTGGCTCAGGGAGTGGCCCAGTGCGGCCCATCTTCATCAACACATACTCAAGACCCTCGCGAGGGGCCAAGCCTCACGGGGCGGACGACAGGAGGCTTCCTCAGGCACAGCCTTGTCAGGCTGGCTCGCGAGGAGGCGGAGAGATCAAGGCGGGATACCTCACGAGGTGCCCATGACGCAAGCCATGACGACCGAGGCCAGGCGGGCGCCAGGAGGGCGCCGGCCTGCGCAGAGTCCTTGTTTCCTCTTTGGTGCAAAGGGGCAAGCGCAGGCAAGGGTATCAAGCAAAGGCAACCATTTCGGTGCAACAAGACCAAGACCAGCAGGACGGCAGGATGGAGGTCATCGTGGAGCCCAAGCCGGCGTCACCGTCAGGGTCTTTGGCAAGCGAGGACCGACTTTAGTCAGGATAAGTGTACTAGATGTTCCCCTCCAAAATGGCCAATTGTTGGCGTCCTTCCCGCTCAATATTTGGGAAGAGGCACAGGGCCTCCCTCTATAAATAGAGCTAGCCACCGCAGAGTGAAGGGGGAGACTTTTGGGTAGACTAGAGAGAGAGTGGCGACTGAACTCACCCAAGCAGTTCATCGCACCAGCCAAGAACAGCCCCTCGCGAGGCTGTTCTTCCTTGTACTGTTCATCATCAGCCCCTGAGGCAATCCACCACACCATAATCTGGAGTAGGGTATTACACCACAATGGTGTCTCGAACCAGTATAAATCTCGTGCCCCTTGTGCTGTTCTTCGTGTAGTTTTAGATCCTTGCGAGGTGACGAGACGTGGGTAGGCGGGAGGTGTGATCTCCGCGTGCACCCCAGAGTTCGAACCTTGAGGGTCTGCCGGAACCCGAAATCCGACATTTGGCGATCGTAGGGGTGCGCCGAGTTTCCTTCCATCGACCCGCCTCCGCCAACACCGCGGTTCGCCCTCATGATGGGCAACGCGCCGCCCGCTCCGGTCGCTAGCGCCAGTAGGGGGGCCATGTTGGAAATATGCCCTAGAGGCAATAAAAAAAGATTATTATTATATTTCCTTGTTCATGATAATTGTCTTTATTCATGCTATAACTGTATTATCCGGAAATCGTAATACACGTGTGAATACATAGACCATAACATGTACCTAGTAAGCCTCTAGTTGACTAGCTCATTGATCAAAAGATAGTCAAGGTTTCCTAGCTATGGACATTAGATGTCGTTGATAATGGGATCACATCATTAGGAGAATGATGTGATGGACAAGACCCAATCCTAAGCATAGCACAAGATCGTGTAGTGTGTTTGCTAGAGCTTTTCCAATGTCAAGTATCTTTTCCTTAGACCATGAGATCGTGTAACTCCCGGATACCGTAGGAGTGCTTTGGGTGTACCAAACGTCACAACGTAACTGGGTGACTATAAAGCTGCACTACAGGTATCTCCGAAAGTGTCTGTTGGGTTGACACGGATCGAGACTGGGATTTGTCACTCCGTATGACGGAGAGGTATCTCTGGGCCCACTCGGTAATGCATCATCATAATGAGCTCAAAGTGACCAACTGTTTAGTCATGGGATCATGCATTACGGTACGAGTAAAGTGACTTGCCGGTAACGAGACTGAACGAGGTATTGGGATATCGACGATCGAGTCTCGGGCAAGTAACGTCCCGATTGACAAAGGGAATTGTATACGGGGTTGATCGAATCCTCGACATCGTGGTTCATCCGATGAAAACATTGTGGAACATGTGGGAGCCAACATGGGTATCCAGATCCCGCTGTTGGTTATTGACCGGAGAGCTGTCTCGGTCATGTCTGCATGATTCCCGAACCCGTAGGGTCTACACACTAAAGGTTCGGTGACGCTAGCGTTATTAAGAAGACTTGTATGTGATTACCGAATGTTGTTCGGAGTCCCGGATGAGATCCCGGACGTCACCCGGAATAGTCCGGAGGTGAAGATTTATATATAGGAAGTGCTGTTTTGGCCATCGGGAAAGTTTCGGGGTCACCCGATATTGTACCGGGACCACCGGAAGGGTCCCGGGGGTCCACCGGGTGGGGCCACCCATCCCGGAGGGCCCCGTGGGCTGAAGTGGGGAAGGGACCAGCCCCTGGTGGGCTGGTGCGCCCTCCTGGGCCCCCTCTGCGCCTAGGGTTGGGAACCCTAGGGAAGGGGCCACCTCCACTTGCCTTGGGGGGCACTCCACCCTCCTTGGCCGCCACCCCCTAGAGATCCCATCTCTAGGGCCGGCTACCCCCCTGGGGTCCTATATAAAGGAGGGGGGAGGGAGGGCAGCCGCACCCCTGAGCCTTGGCGCGTCCCTCCCCCTGCTACACCTCTTCCTCCTCCCGCGGTTGCTTGGTGAAGCCCTGCCGGAGTACTGCTTCTCCACCACCACCACGTCATCGTGCTACTGCTGGAGTCTTCTTCCTCAACCTCTCCTTCCCCCTTGCTGGATCAAGAAGGAGGAGATGTCATCCGCTCCGTACGTGTATTGAACGCGGAGGTGCTATCCATTCAGCACTTAGTCATCGGTGATTTGGATCACGGTGAGTACGACTCCATCATCCCCGTTCTCTTGAACGCTTCCGCGCACGATCTACAAGGGTATGTAGATGCACTCCTATCACTCGTTGCTTAGATGAACTCATAGATGGATCTTGGTGAAACCGTAGAATTTTTTTTAATTTTCTGCAACGTTCCCCAACAGTGGCATCATGAGCTAGGTCTATGTGTAGTTCTCTATTGCACGAGTAGAACACAATTTTGTTGTGGGCGTAGATGTTGTCAACTTTCTTGCCTCTACTAGTCTTATTTTGCTTCAGCGGTATTGTGGGATGAAGCGGCCCGGACCGACCTTACACGTACGCTTACGTGAGACAGGTTCCACCGACTGACTTGCACAAGTTGCATAAGGTGGCTAGCGGGTGTCCGTCTCTCCCACTTTAGTTGGAGCGGATTCGACGAAAAGGGTCCTTATGAAGGGTAAATAGAAGTTGACAAATCACGTTGTGGCTTTAACGTAGGTAAGAAAACGTTCTTGCTAGATCACCTAGAGAAGCCACGTAAAACTTGCAACAACAATTAGAGGACGTCTAACTTGTTTTTTGTAACAAGTGTCTTGTGATGTGATATGGTCAAAAGTTGTGATGAATGATGAATGATATATTGTGATGTATGAGATCATGTTCTTGTAATAGGAATCACGACTTGCATGTCGATGAGTATGACAACCGGCAGGAGCCATAGGAGTTGTCTTTATTTTTTTTGTATGACCTGCCTGTCATTGAAGAACGCCATGTAAATTACTTTACTTATTGCTAAATGCGTTAGCCATAGAAGTAGAAGTAGTCGTTGGCGTGACAACTTCATGAAGACACGATGATGGAGATCATGATGATGGAGATCATGGTGTCATGCCGATGACGAAGATGATCATGGAGCCCCGAAGATGGAGATCAAAGGAGCTATATGATATTGGCCATATCATGTCACTACTATATAATTGCATGTGATGTTTATTATGTTTATGCATCTTGTTTACTTAGAACGACGGTAGTAAATAAGATGATCCCTTATAATAATTTCAAGAAGTGTTCTCCCCTAATCATGCGCCGTTGCTAAAGTTCATCGCTTCAAGCACCACGTGATGATCGGGTGTGATAGATTCTTACGTTCACATACAATGGGTGTAAGACAGTTTTACACATGCAAAAACACTTAGGGTTAACTTGACGAGCCTAGCATGTACAGACATGGCCTCGGAACACAGAGACCGAAAGGTCGAACATGAGTCGTATGGAAGATACGATCAACATGGAGATGTTCACCGATGATGACTAGTCCGTCTCACGTGATGATCGGACACGGCCTAGTCGACTCGGATCGTGTAACACTTAGATGACTAGAGGGATGTCTAATCTGAGTGGGAGTTCATTAAAATAATTTGATTAGATGAACTTAATTATCATGAACTTAGTCTAAAACCTTTGCAAATATGTCTTGTAGAACAAATGGCCAATGCTCATGTCAACATGAACTTCAATGCGTTCCTAGAGAAAACCAAGCTGAAAGATGATGGCAGCAACTATACGGACTGGGTCCGGAACCTGAGGATCATGCTCATAGCTGCCAAGAAAGCATATGTCCTAGATGGACCGCTAGGTGAAGCACCCATCCTAGAGAACCAAGACGTTATGAACGCTTGGCAGTCACGTGCTGATGATTACTCCCTCGTTCAGTGCGGCATGCTTTACAGCCTAGAACTGGGGCTCCAAAAGCGTTTTGAGCAACACGGAGCATATGAGATGTTCGAGGAGCTAAAAATGGTTTTCCAAGCTCATGCCTGGGTCGAGAGATATGAAGTCTTCGACAAGTTCTATAGTTGTAAGATGGAGGAAATTAGTTCTGTCAGTGAGCACATACTCAAAATGTCTGGGTTGCACAACCGCCTGTCCCAGCTGGACATTAACCTCCCGGACGAGGCAGTCATTGACAAAACCCTTCAGTCGCTCCCACCGAGCTATAAGAGCTTTGTGATGAACTACAATATGCAGGGGATGGTGAAAACTATTCCTAAAGTATTTTCAATGCTGAAGTCAGCAGAGGTAGAAATCAAGAAAGAACATCAAGTGTTGATGGTCAATAAAACCCCCAAGTTCAAGAAGGGCAAGGGTAAGAAGAACTTCAAGAAGGATGGCAAGGATATTGCCGCGCCCGGTAAGCCAGTTGCCGGGAAGAAGTCAAAGAATGGACCCAAGCCTGAGACTGAGTGCTTTTACTGCAAGGGGAAGGGTCACTGGAAGCGGAACTGCCCCAAATACTTAGCGGACAAGAGGGCCGGCAACACTAAAGGTATATTTGATATACATGTAATTGATGTGTACCTTACCAGTACTCGTAGTAACTCCTGGGTATTTGATACCGGTGTCATTGCTCATATTTGTAACTCAAACCAGGAGCTACGGAATAAGAGGATACTGGCGAAGGACGAGGTGACGATGCGCGTCGGGAATGGTTCCAAGGTCGATGTGATTGCCGTCGGCACGCTACCTCTACATTTACCTACGGGATTCGTTTTAAACCTCAATAATTGTTATTTAGTGCCAAGTTTGAGCATGAACATTGTATCTGGATCTCGTTTGATACGAGATGGCTACTCATTTAAATCCGAGAATAATGGTTATTCTATTTATATGAGAGGTATGTTTTATGGTCATGCCCCGATGGTTAATGGTTTATTCTTAATGAATCTCGAGCGTAATGTTACACATATTCATAGTGTGAATAACAAAAGATGTAAAGTTGATAACGATAGTCCCACATACTTGTGGCACTGCCGCCTTGGTCACATTGGTGTCAAGCGCATGAAGAAGCTCCATGCTGATGGACTTTTAGAGTCTCTCGATTATGAATCATTTGACACATGCGAACCATGCCTCATGGGCAAAATGACCAAGACTCCGTTCTCCGGAACAATGGAGCGACCAACCAACTTATTGGAAATCATACATACCGATGTGTGCGGTCCAATGAGCGTTGATACTCGTGGAGGATATCGTTATGTTCTCACTCTCACTGATAACTTGAGTAGATATGGGTATGTCTACTTAATGAAACACAAGTCTGAGACCTTTGAAAAGTTTAAGGAATTTCAGAATGAGGTAGAGAATCAACGTGACCGAAAGATAAAGTTTCTACGATCAGATCGTGGAGGAGAATATTTAAGTCACGAATTTGGTACACACTTAAGGAAATGTGGAATCGTTTCACAACTCACGCCGCCTGGAACACCTTAGCGTAACGGTGTGTCCGAACGTCGTAATCGCACTCTATTGGATATGGTGCGGTCTATGATGTCTCTTACTGATTTACCGCTATCATTTTGGGGATACACTCTAGAGACAGCTACATTCACTTTAAATAGGGCACCGTCTAAATCCGTTGAGACAACACCGTATGAATTATGGTTTGGGAAGAAACCTAAGCTATCATTTCTAAAAGTTTGGGGATGCGATGCTTATGTCAAGAAACTTCAACCTGAAAAGCTCGAACCCAAGTCGGAAAAATGCGTCTTCATAGGATACCCTAAGGAAACCATTGGGTATCCTTTCTACTTAAGATCCGAGGGCAAGATCTTTGTTGCCAAGAACGGATCCTTTCTGGAAAAAGAGTTTCTCTCGAAAGAAGTAAGTGGGAGGAAAGTAGAACTCGATGAAGTACTACCTCTTGAACAGGAAAGTAGCGCAGCTCAGGAAAATGTTCCTGTGATGCCTACACCAACTAGAGAGGAAAATAATGATGATGATCAAGGTACTTCGGATCATGTTGCTACTGAACTTCGTAGGTCCACAAGGACACGTTCCGCACCAGAGTGGTACGGCAACCCTGTCCTAGAAATCATGTTGTTAGACAACGGTGAACCTTCGAACTATGAAGAAGCGCTGGCAGGCCCAGATTCCAACTAATGTCTTGAAGCCATGCGATCTGAGATATAATCCATGTATGAAAACAAAGTATGGACTTTGACAGACTTGCCCGATGATCGGCAAGCGATAGAAAACAAATGGATCTTTAAGAAGAAGACAGACACGGATGGTAATGTTACCATCTATAAAGCTCGACTTGTCGCTAAGGGTTATCGACAAGTTCAAGGGGTTGACTACGATGAGACATTCTCTCCCGTAGCGAAGCTGAAGTCCATCCGAATCATGTTAGCAATTGTTGCATACTATGATTATGAGATATGGCAGATGGACGTCAAAACGGCATTCCTTAACGGACATCTTAAGGAAGAACTGTATATGATGCAGCCGGAAGGTTTTGTCGATCCTAAGAATGCTAACAAAGTATGCAAGCTCCAGCGATCCATTTATGGGCTGGTGCAAGCATCTCGGAGTTGGAACATTCGCTTTGATGAGATGATCAAAGCGTTTGTTTATGCGACTTATGGAGAAGCTGCGTTTACAAGAAAGTGAGTGGGAGCTCAGTAGCATTTCTCATATTATATGTAGATGACATACTCTTGATGGGAAATGATATAGAACTTTTGGACAGCATTAAGGCCTACTTGAATAAGTGTTTTTCAATGAAGGACCTTGGAAAAGCTGCTTACATATTAGGCATCAAGATCTATAGGGATAGATCGAGACGCCTCATAGGTCTTTCACAAAGCACATACCTTGATAAGATTTTGAAGAAGTTCAAAATGGATCAGTCCAAGAAAGGGTTCTTGCACTGTTGCAAGGTGTGAGATTGAGCTCGGCTCAATGCCCGACCACGGCAAAAGATAAAGAAGAGATGAGTGTCATCCCTATGCTTCAGCCATAGGATCTATTATGTATGCCATGCTATGTACTGGACTGATGTAAACCTTGCCGTAAGTTTGGTAGGAAGGTACCAAAGTAATCCCGGCAAGGAACACTGGACAGCGGTCAAGAATATCCTGAAGTACTTGAAAAGGACAAAGGACATGTTTCTCGTTTATGGAGGTGATGAAGAGCTCGTCGTAAAGGGTTACGTCGACGCTATCTTCGACACAGATCTGGATGACTCTAAGTCACAAACCGGATCGTGTATATGTTGAATGGTGGAGCGATGGTGGTGCAGCTGCAATCGAGCGTCGTGGCGGGATCTACATGTGAAGCGGAGTACATGGCAGCCTCGGAGGCAGCGCATGAAGCAATTTGGGTGAAGGAGTTCATCACCGACCTAGGAGTCATACCCAATGCGTCGGAGCCGATCAAACTCTTCTGTGACAACACTGGAGCTATTGCCCTTGCCAAGGAGCCCAGGTTTCACAAGAAGACCAGGCACATCAAGCGTCATTTCAACTCCATCCGTGAAAATGTTCAAGATGGAGACATAGATATTTGCAAAGTACATACGGATCTCAATGTCGCAGATCCGCTGACTAAACCTCTTTTTGAAGCAAAACATGATCAACACCAGAACTCTATGGGTGTTCGATTCATCACAATGTAACTAGATTATTGACTCTAGTGGAAGTGGGAGACTGTTGGAAATATGCCCTAGAGGCAATAATAAAAGGTTATTATTATATTTCCTTGTTCATGATAATTGTCTTTATTCATGCTATAACTGTATTATCCGGAAATCGTAATACACGTGTGAATACATAGACCATAACATGTCCCTAGTAAGCCTCTAGTTGACTAGCTCGTTGATCAACAGATAGTCATGGTTTCCTGGCTATGGACATTAGATGTCGTTGATAACGGGATCACATCATTAGGAGAATGATGTGATGGACAAGACCCAATCCTAAGCATAGCACAAGATTGTGTAGTTCATTTGCTAGAGCTTTTCCAATGTGAAGTATCTTTTCCTTAGACCATGAGATCGTGTAACTCCCGGATACCGTAGGAGTGCTTTGGGTGTACCAAACATCACAACGAATCGGGTGACTATAAAGGTGCACTACAGGTATCTCCAAAAGTGTCATTGGGTTGACACGGATCGAGATCGGATTTGTCACTCCGTATGACGGAGAGGTATCTCTGGCCCACTTGGTAATGCATCATCATAATGAGCTCAAAGTGACCAAGTGTTTGGTCACGGATCATGCATTACTGATGCGAGTAAAGTGACTTGCGTAACGAGACCGAACGAGGTATTGGGATATCGACGATCGAGTCTCGGGCAAGTAATGTACCGATTGACAAAGGGAATGGTATACGGGGTTGATCGAATCCTCGACATCGTGGTTCATCCGATGAAAACATCGTGGAATATGTGGGAGCCAACATGGGTATCCATACCCCGATGTTGGTTATTGACCGGGGAGCTGTCTCGGTCATATCTGCATGATTCCCGAACCCGTAGGGTCTACACACTTAAGGATCAGTGACGCTAGGGTTATTAGGAAGACTTGTATGTGCCGAATGTTGTTCGGAGTCCCGGATGAGATCTCAGACATCACGAGGAGTTCCGGAATAGTCCGGAGGTGAAGATTTATATATAGGAAGTGCTATTTCGGCCATCGGGAAAGTTTCGGGGTCACCCGGTATTGTACCGGGACCACCGGAAGGGTCCCGGGGGTGCATCGGGTGGGGCCACCCATCCCGGAGGGCCCCGTGGGCTGAAGTGGGGAAGGTACCAGCCCCTGGTGGGCTGGTGCACCCCCCCTGGGCCCCCCTCTGCGCCTAGGGTTGGGAACCCTAGGGGAGGGGGCGCCTCCACTTGCCTTGGGGGTCACTCCACCCCCCTTGGCCGCCGCCCCCCCTAGAGATCCCATCTCTAGAGCCGGCTACCCCCCTGGGGAACTATATAAAGGAGGGTGGGAGGGAGGGCAGCCACACCCCTGAGTCTTGGCGCCTCCCTCCCCCTGCTACACCTCTTCCTCCTCCCGTGGTTGCTTGGCGAAGCCCTGCCAGAGTACTGCTTCTCCACCACCACCACGCCATCGTGCTGCTGCTGGAGTCTTCTTCCTCAACCTCTCCTTCCCCCTTGCTGGATCAAGAAGGAGGAGAATTCATCCGCTCCGTACGTGTGTTGAATGCGGAGGTGCTGTCCGTTCGGCACTTGGTCATCGGTGATTTGGATCACGGCGAGTACGACTCCATCATCCCCGTTCT
Source organism: Aegilops speltoides (assembly GCA_021437245.1). NCBI lineage: Eukaryota > Viridiplantae > Streptophyta > Magnoliopsida > Poales > Poaceae > Aegilops > Aegilops speltoides. The sequence goes on along the minus strand of CM038145.1, from coordinate 316,040,815 downwards.
CTTGAACGCTTCCGCGCGCAATCTACAAGGGTATGTAGATGCACTCCTATCACTTGTTGCTTAGATGAACTCATAGATGGATCTTGGTGAAACCGTAGGAAAAATTTTAATTTTCTGCAACGTTCCCCAACAGTGGCATCATGGGCTAGGTCTATGCGTAGTTCTCTATTGCACGAGTAGAACACAATTTTGTTGTGGGCGTAGATGTTGTCAACTTTCTTGCCGCTACTAGTCTTATTTTGCTTCAGCGGTGTTGTGGGATGAAGCGGCCCGGACCGACCTTTCACGTACGCTTACGTGAGACAGGTTCCACCGACTGACATACAGAAGTTGCATAAGGTGGCTAGCGGGTATCTGTCTCTCCCACTTTAGTTGGAGCGGATTCGACGAAAAGGGTCCTTATGAAGGGTAAATAGAAGTTGACAAATCACGTCGTGGCTTTAACGTAAGTTAGATCACCTATAGAAGCCACATAAAACTTGCAACAACAATTAGAGGACGTCTAACTTGTTTTTCCAGCAAGTGTCTTGTGATGTGATATGGCCAAAAGTTGTGATGAATGATGAATGATATATTGTGATGTATGAGATCATGTTCTTGTAATAGGAATCACGACTTGCATGTCGATGAGTATGACAACCGGCAGGAGCCATAGGAGTTGTCTTTATTTTTTGTATGACCTGTGTGTCATTGAAGAACGCCATGTAAATTACTTTACTTTATTGCTAAACGCGTTAGCCATAGAAGTAGAAGTAGTCGTTGGCGTGACAACTTCATGAAGACACGATGATGGAGATCATGATGATGGAGATCATGGTGTCATGCCGGTGACGAAGATGATCATGGAGCCCAGAAGATGGAGATCAAAGGAGCTATATGATATTGGCCATATCATGTCACTACTATATAATTGCATGTGATGTTTATTATGTTTATGCATCTTGTTTACTTAGAACGACGGTAGTAAATAAGATGATCCCTTATAATAATTTCAAGAAGTGTTCTCCCCTAATTGTGCACCGTTGCTAAAGTTCGTCGTTTCGAAGCACCACGTGATGATCGGGTGTGATAGATTCTTACGTTCCCATACAACGGGTGTAAGACAGTTTTACACATGCAAAAACACTTAGGGTTAACTTGACGAGCCTAGCATGTACAGACATGGCCTCGGAACATAGAGACCGAAAGGTCGAACATGAGCCGTATGGAAGATACGATCAACATGGAGATGTTCACTGATGATGACTAGTCCGTCTCACGTGATGATCGGACACGGCCTATTCGACTCGGATCATGTAACACTTAGATGACTAGAGGGATGTCTAATCTGAGTGGGAGTTCATTAAAATAATTTGATTAGATGAACTTAATTATCATGAACTTAGTCTAAAACCTTTGCAAATATATCTTGTAGATCAAATGGCCAACGCTCATGTCAACATGAACTTCAACGCGTTCCTAGAGAAAACCAAGCTGAAAGATGATGGCAGCAACTTGGGTCCGGAACCTGAGGATCATCCTCATAGCTGCCAAGAAAGCATATGTCCTAGATGGACCGCTAGGTGAAGCACCCATCCCAGAGAACCAAGACGTTATGAACGCTTGGCAGTCACGTGCTGATGATTACTCCCTCGTTCAGAACGTGGCATGCTTTACAGCCTAGAACCAGGGCTCCAAAAGCATTTTGAGCAACACGGAGCATATGAGATGTTCGAGGAGCTGAAAATGGTTTTCCAAGGTCATGCCCGGGTCGAGAGATATGAAGTCTCCGACAAGTTCTATAGTTGTAAGATGGAGGAAAATAGTTCTGTCAGTGAGCACATACTCAAAATGTCTGGGTTGCACAACCGCCTGTCCCAGCTGGACATTAACCTCCCGGACGAGGCGGTCATTGACAGAATCCTTCAGTCGCTCCCACCGAGCTATAAGAGCTTTGTGATGAACTACAATATGCAGGGGATGGTGAAAACTATTCCTGAAGTATTTTCAATGCTGAAGTGGGCAGAGGTAGAAATCAAGAAAGAACATCAAGTGTTGATGGTCAATAAAACCACCAAGTTCATGAAGGGCAAGGGTAAGAAGAACTTCAAGAAGGACGGCAAGGATGTTGCCGCGCCCGGTAAGCCAGTTGCCGGGAAGAAGTCAAAGAATGGACCCAAGCCTGAGACTGAGTGCTTTTACTGCAAGGGGAAGGGTCACTGGAAGCGGAACTGCCCCAAATACTTAGCGGACAAGAAGGTCAGCAACACTAAAGGTATATTTGATATACATGTAATTGATGTGTACCTTACCAGTACTCGTAGTAACTCCTGGGTATTTGATACCGGTGTCATTGCTCATATTTGTAACTCACAGCAGGAGCTGCGGAATAAGAGGAGACTGGCGAAGGACGAGGTGACGATGCACGTCGGGAATGGTTGCAAGGTCGATGTGATCGCCGTCGGCACGCTACCTCTACATTTACCTATGGGATTAGTTTTAAACCTCAATAATTGTTATTTAGTGCCAAGTTTGAGCATGAACATTGTATCTGGATCTTGTTTGATACGAGATGGCTACTCATTTAAATCCGAGAATAATGGTTGTTCTATTTATATGAGAGATATGTTTTATGGTCATGCCCCGATGGTCAATGGTTTATTCTTAATGAATCTCGAGTGTAATGTTACACATATTCATAGTGTGAATACCAAAATATGTAAAGTTGATAACGATAGTCCCACATACTTGTGGCACTCCCGCCTTGGTCACATTGGTGTCAAGCGCATGAAGAAGCTCCATGCTGATGGACTTTTAGAGTCTCTCGATTATGAATCATTTGACACACGCGAACCATGCCTCATGGGAAAAATGACCAAGACTCCATTCTCCAGAACAATGGAGCGAGCAACCAACTTATTAGAAATCATACATACCGATGTGTGTGGTGCAATGAGCGTTGAGGCTCACAGAGGATATCGTTATGATCTCACTCTCACTGATGACTTGAGTAGATATGGGTATGTCTACTTAATGAAACACAAGTCTGAGACCTTTGAAAAGTTTAAGGAATTTCAGAATGAGGTAGAGAATCAACGTGACCGAAAGATAAAGTTTCTACGATCAGATCATGGAGGAGAATATTTAAGTCACGGATTTGGTACACACTTAAGGAAATGTGGAATCGTTTCACAACTCACGCCGCCTGGAACACCTCAGCGTAACGGTGTGTCCGAACGTCGTAATCGCACTCTATTGGATATGGTGCGGTCTATGATGTCTCTTACCGATTTACCGCTATCATTTTGGGGATCGCTCTAGAGACAGCTACATTCACTTTAAATAGGGCACCGTCTAAATCCGTTGAGACGACACCGTATGAATTATGGTTTGGGAAGAAACCTAAGCTGTCGTTTCTAAAAGTTTGGGGATGTGATGCTTATGTCAAGAAACTTCAACCTGAAAAGCTCGAACCCAAGTCGGAAAAATGCGTCATCATAGGATACCCTAAGGAAACCATTGGGTATACTTTCTACTTAAGATCCGAGGGCAAGATCTTTGTTGCCAAGAACGGATCCTTCTGGAAAAAGAGTTTCTCTCGAAGGAAGTAAGTGGGAGGAAAGTAGCACTCGATGAAGTACTACCTCTTGAACAGGAAAGTAGTGCAGCTCAGGAAAATGTTCCTGTGATGCCTACACCAACTAGAGAGGAAAATAATGATGATGATCAAGGTACTTCGGATCAAGTTGCTACTGAACTTCGGATCAAGGACACGTTCAGCACCAGAGTGGTACGGCAACCCTGTACTGGAAATCATGTTGTTAGACAACGGTGAACCTTCGAACTATGAAGAAGCGATGGCAGGCCCAGATTCCAATAAATGGCTTGAAGCCATGCAATCCGAGATAGAATCCATGTATGAAAACAAAGTATGGACTTTGACACACTTGCCCGATGATCGGCGAGCGATAGAAAACAAATGGATCTTTAAGAAGAAGACGGACGCGGATGGTAATGTTACCATCTATAAAGCTCGACTTGTCGCTAAGGGTTATCGACAAGTTCAAGGGGTTGACTACAATGAGAAATTATCTCCCGTAGCGAAGCTGAAGTCCATCCGAATCATATTAGCAATTGCCGCATACTGTGATTATGAGATATGGCAGATGGACGTCAAAACGGCATTCCTTAACGGACATCTTAAGGAAGAACTGTATATGATGCAGCGGAAGGTTTTGTCGATCCTAAGAATGCTAACAAAGTATGCAAGCTCCAAATGATCCATTTATGGGCTGGTGCAAGCATCTCGAGTTGGAACATTCGCTTTGATGAGATGATCAAAGCGTTTGGGTTTATCTTGAGACTTATGGAGAAGCTGCGTTTACAAGAAAGTGAGTGGGAGCTCAGAGCATTTCTCATATTATATGTAGATGACATACTCTTGATGGGAAATGATATAGAACTTTTGGACAGCATTAAGGCCTACTTGAATAAGTGTTTTTCAATGAAGGACCTTGGAAAAGCTGCTTACATATTAGGCATCAAGATCTATAGGGATAGATCGAGACGCCTCATAGGTCTTTCACAAAGCACATACCTTGATAAGATTTTGAAGAAGTTCAAAATGGATCAGTCCAAGAAAGGGTTCTTGCCTGTGTTGCAAGGTGTGAGATTGAGCTCGGCTCAATGCCCGACCACGGCAAAAGATAAAGAAGAGATGAGTGTCATCCCCTATGCTTCAGCCATAGGATCTATTATGTATGCCATGCTGTGTACCAGACCTGATGTAAACTTTGCCGTAAGTTTGGTAGGAAGGTACCAAAGTAATCCCGGCAAGGAACACTGGACAGCGGCGGCGGAGATTAACTGAAGCGACGCACCAGCGACGGATCCAGCCGAAGCATCTGGTCGGTGAACTTCGTGCGGTGGCGCAGTCGACCTGCAGGAGCAGGGGCAGACCTGCACGAGATCTGCTGCGCGGTGGGGCGATGCTGCGGTGGGGATTCACGGCGGCGCCAGCACAGGTGGTCCATGGAGGGTGGTTGGCCAGGCCTCGGTCGTCAAGAAGATTTGGGAAGTGGTGTGTGTTGGCAGGGATGTTGGCACATCCGAGAAGGAGAGGAGGCGGGCGGCGGGAGGCGGGCCGGAGAGGAGGTGCTGGCGTTGGGGGTGGCGGAAGGAGGTGGGCCGGAGAGGAGGTGCTGTGGACTGGGGGTGGCGGCGGGGCGTGCTGGAGAGGAGGAGCCAGTGCTGGGAGGGCGGCGGCGCCCGAGGTCGCAAGGGACGGCGACTCGCGAGGTTGCCGAGTGCGGCGGCGCCCGGAATCGCAGGCGCGACGGCGCCCGGAGTCGCAGGGGCGGCGGCGCAGGTTGGGCCTGTGGTGGGGGGCTCGTTCGGTGGGTGGGGCGGCGCAGGATGGGAGGTCGAGGATGCCAGTCAGTTTTTTTCTTTTCCTACCGGATCAGAAGTTCGGGAAGACCTCCGCGCGCCTATATAGGGCCGACCATGATCCGAATAACTATTCTGATCCCAGGATCAGAATAGTGCTACTCTAAATATATAAAGCCTGTGCTGACTTGATGCATTAACTATTTTGGTATGTACATATATTAACGCTTCTTTCTTCTATTAGCCCTCCGGATCGAGCCAAACTTCCGTAAGGAGACGAGACACGAAGAAAAGGTTGCGCCAGGATGAAAGGTTCACGATCACAGAAGTTGCGAAAGATGGCCAACCGATTGCTCCCAAGCGAACCAAGGACGCATTTTACATCAGTGCGGAGTTCTTGTTAGGCACTGCGTCCCGATCAGCATCCAGCAATGCAATAAGAATAAGGATGACCCTGAAGTTTCTTATGTCCAGGATGGACCGAAAGATGATCTTTGGACCTTGCTGATGACAAATTTCAGCCTACCGCCAGAGGAGAAGCCGAATAACCCAGTTTTAGAGCGAAAGGTCAAGGCATTTGCTCTTAAGTAGATGGTAGAACTATTCAGGAACGGAAGAAAGAGTTGAACACAATGTTTGTCGACAAAGAGAAGACTCCGGAATTCATCGGTCTATATGAGAAGATAAGAGATCACTAGCTCACATTAGTGGTGTCAGCGTTCTGGGAACGGGGGTACCCAGACTCGCCTGCCTGCGGCCTGCGGTGTGGCTCAGGGAGTGGCCCAGTGCGGCCCATCTTCATCAATAGATACTCAAGACCCTGGCGAGGGGCCAAGCCTCGCGGGGCGGATGACAGGAGGCTTCCTCAGGCACAGCCTCGTCAGGCTGGCTCGCGAGGAGGCGGAGAGATCAAGGCGGGATACCTCACGAGGTGCCCATGACGCAAGCCATGACGACCGAGGCCAGGCGGGCGCCAGGTGGGAGCCGGCCTGCGCAGAGTCCTTGTTTCCTCTTTGGTGCAAAGGGGGCAAGCAAAGGCAAGGGTATCAAGCAAAGGCAACCATTTCGGTGCAACAAGACCAAGACCAGCATGACGGCAGGATGGAGGTCATCGTGGAGCCCAAGCCGGCGTCACCGTCAGGGTCTTTGGCAAGCGAGGACCGACATTAGTCAGGATAAGTGTACTAGATGTTCCCTTCCAAAATGGCCAATTGTTGGCGCCCTTCCCGCTCAATATTTGGGAAGAGGCCCAGGGCCTCCCTCTATAAATAGAGCTAGCCACCGCAGAGTGAAGGGGGAGACTTTTGGGTAGACTAGAGAGAGAGAGGCGACTGAACTCACCCAAGCAGTTCATCGCACCAGCCAGGAACAGCCCCTCGCGAGGCTGTTCTTCCTTGTACTGTTCATCATCAGCCCCTGAGGCAATCCACCACACCACAAACTAGAGTAGGGTATTACACCACAATGGTGTCCCGAACCAGTATAAATCTCGTGCCCCTTGTGCTGTTCTTCGTGTAGTTTTAAATCCTTGCGAGGCGACGAGACGTGGGTAGGCAGGAGGTGTGATCTCCGCGTGCACCCTAGAGTTCGAACCTTGAGGGTCTGCCGGAACCCGAAATCTGACATTTGGCGCGTCAGGTAGGGGGTGCGCTGGAGCTTTCCCTTCCACCGACCCGCTCTCCGCCAACACCGCGGTTCGCCCTCATGATGGGAAACGCGCCGCCCGCTCCGGTCGCCAGCGCCAGCAGGGGGGCCAGGGGGATCCGAGCCTTGGCCCCCGCCCTGCGACAGGTGCGATGGCCGAACAAGTTCAAGCCGGAGATGCCACCGCGCTACAACGGCACGGCCGATCCGCTGGCTTTCCTGCTGGCATACGAGGAGGCCGTCCTCGATGCCGGGGGCGACGACAGGGTCATGGCTAACTGGTTTCCCATGGCCCTCACCGGCGTCCCGCGCATGTGGCTGCTCCACCTGCCGACGGCTTCCGTGGCCTCTTGGGGGGAGCTGCGCGGCCTCTTCCTCGCCCAGTACGCTGCACCGGTGCACCCGGTCATCGCAGCTGTCCTAGGTGGCTCGTAGGCACCACCTTCAGGGCGCCACATCAAGTCATTCGTCCGCCAGATCGGCGCTGCTTCCGTGCTGCATGGGGCTCCTCCGGGCTGGGCGGCGCCTAAAGCTGATCTGGCCTTCAGCTCTGATGATCACCCCTCCAACTCAGCCTGCTCGGGCGCGCTCCCGATGCTGTGCACCCCTGATAATCCCCAAGTGCAAGGAATCATTGTAGCACTTTCCAAAGATGGAAGTGATAAGTATGGAGTGTCGAACCCACAAGGAGCTAAAGGTAAGATCAATACTCTCTCAAGCCCTATCTGCCACTGTTACGACTCTACGTGCACCGAACGTTTGCTTCCAACTAGCAACGAGAAATAAAACTACGTTGTGGGTATGGAGAGGATAACTTTGCATGATTTCGGAGAGCTAAAATATAAAAGTAGGTGCTGTTATCATAAAGTTAGAATATAATACTAAGTAATATAAATAGCGAGTGTGGAATAATGGTGGATCGGTGTGCGGAATTGTCCTAGGCAATTGTTAACAAGACCGGTAATCACTATTGCAGTTTCATATGAGGGGGAGGCATAAGCTAACATACTTTCTCTACTTGGATCATATGCACTTATGATTGGAACTCTAGCAAGCATCCGCAACTACTAAAGATCATTAAGGTAAAACCCAACCATAGCATTAAAGCATCGAGTCCTCTTTATTCCCATACGCAACAATCCCTCTTACTCGGGTTTGTGTTTCACCACTCACCAACCCACTATAAGCGAATCATGAGCGTGTTGCAACACCCTACAGCGGAATCCCTCACGCTTGCCGACACGGAGGGCACCATAGGACAGCACCAAAGTAAAACATACAACTCATACCAATCTAGATCATCAATCAACCAAAAGACAAAAGATATCTACTCAAAACATCATAGGATGGCAACACATCATTGGATCATAATATGTGGCATAAAGCACCATGTTCATGTAGGGATTACAGCGGGGTGTGGGAGAGTGGACCGGGTAAAAGAGACGAGGATGGTGATGATGATGGTGATGTTGATGAAGACGATCACCGTGGCGATGATTCCCCTCCCGATGGCACTCCGGCGCCACCGAAAGAGAGGAGGAGAGGTTCTCCCCCTTGTGCTTCCTCTTCCATGGCCTCCACCTTCTGGTCCTTGGCCTTCATGGTGATGAAGACCCCTCCGGGATACTCCTCCATGGTCACCGGTGATGATGGCCCCATCTGGCAGGGTGCCGGAGAGGGCCCCGATTGGTTTTTCGTGGCTACAGAGGCTTGCGGCGGCGGAACTTCTGATCTAATCTCCGTTCTAGAAGTTTTAGGGTACGAGAGTATATATGGGTGCAGGGGGTACGTCGGAGGAGCTACGGGGGCCCCACGAGGCAAAGGGCGCGCCCAGGGGGTGGGCGCGCCCCCACCCTCGTGGGCAGCCCGTACCTCCCCTGACATGCACTCCAAGTTCCCTGGGTTGCTTTCCTTCTAAAAATAACTTCTCCAGTTGATTTCGTTCCGTTTTGACTCCATCTGATATTCCTTTTCCTCGAAACACTAAAATAGGTATAAAACAGCAAATCTGGGTTGGGCCTCCGGTTAATAGGTTAGTCCCAAAAATAATATAAAAGTGGATAATAAAGCCCAATATTTCCCAAAACTGTAGATAAAGTAGCATGGAGCAATCAAAAATTATAGGTACGTTGGAGACGTATCAGGCATCCCCAAGCTTAATTCCTGCTTGTCCTCGAGTAGGTAAATGATAAAAAGATAATTTTTGATGCGGAATGCTAGTAAGTGCTTAAGTTTGATCAATGATAATTCCAATTACTTTTCCTAGCATCAATGTGTCATAATAGCAGCTTATTTCATAAAACTTTTCATGATCAAGTATAAATCTATTCACAATGTCAAGCATGCTTCAGAAACTTCATTGAGAACTAACAAACTATAATATCAGTCATTGAAGCAATTGCAATTTATCATAACATTAGAAAGAGTCAAGAATAGAGCTTTTCAGCAAGTCCACATACTCAACTATCATATAGTCTTCTACAATTGCTAACACTCACGCAATACTTGTGGTTATGGAGTTTCAGCCGGACACTGAGAAAGATAGGGGCTTATTGTGTTGCCTCCCAACGTATTCACCTTTAGGTGATGTCAACAATAATAGCCCATGCTAACTTATATCCAATTTGATATATATATCATGAACTTTCAAACACAAGGAGCTTGCCAAAGGATAAAATGAAAAAGGGAATGGTGAGGATCACCTTGACTCAAGCATAAAGTAAAAATATAAATTAAAAGATAGGCCCTTCGTAGAGGGAAGCAGAGGTTGTCATGCGCATTTAGGGTTGATGCACCAAATCTTAATGCAAAATAACGTCACTTTATATTGCACCATGTATGTGGACCTTTATTATGCAGTTCGTCGCTTTTATTACTTCCACAACAAGTTCGTACAAAGTTTATTTTCTCTGCACTAATAAGTCATGCATATTTAGAGAGCAATTTTTATTGCTTGCACCGATGACAACTTACTTGAAGGATCTTTCTCAATCCATTGGTAGGTATGGTGGACTCTCATGGCAAAACTGGGTTTACGGGTATTTGGAAGCACAAGTAGTATCTCTACTTGGTTCAAGGGATTTGGCTAGCATGAGGGAGAAAGGCAAGCTCAACATGTTTGGAAGGTCAATGACAATATACTTTAACTGAGATGTCGGAAAACATAGACCATTACGTTGTCTTCCTTGTCCAACGTCAACTCTTTTAGCATGTCATACTTAATGAGTGCTTCACAATCATAAAAGATGTCCAAGATAATATATTTGTATGTGAACCTCTCTTTCCTTATTACTTCCTATTAATTGCAACGATGACCAAAACTATGTTTGCCAACTCTCAATATCTTTTATGCCTCATACTTTCTATGTGTGAAGTCATCACTAATAATGTTATAAGCATATGAAACATATAAAAATTCAGATTTATGACATTCAATTCATTCCCATATTTACTCATAGGATATACATGAAGCACATGAGTAAATAACAAACTACTCCAGAAGATATGAGTGAAGGACACTGAGTAGGAAAATAATTAACTAGCCATGGGAGGGTTCATTTTCTATTCAAAATTTTAGATCCAATGATTTTATTCAAACAGCAAGTAAAACAAAATAAAATGACATTGCAAGGATAGCACAACTCATGTCAGGAAGCAAAAACTTAGGTTCAACCGATACTAACCGATGATTGTCAAAGAAAAAAGGTAGGATGCGTTGCAAGTGCTCAAGCTTACCTTCAAGGCCGCGGCGGTGGCGCAGCCCGCCGGCTCAGACGCCCCTGAGCCTAAGGGGGCTGCACCGGCCAAGAAGAAGCAGCTATTCACCCAAGACAAGGCGGAAACCAAGCAGGTACTGGTCGACGAGGACGGATCTACTAGCGCCACCTTCACCATAGGCGCCAACCTCGAGCCCGAGCAGGAGGAGGCCTTGGTGAAGTTCCTACGCGCGAACAAGAAGGTATTCGCGTGGGAACCTGATCAGCTAGCAGGGGTCCCGGGGGGCGTAATTGAGCATCACCTCAACGTGTGCCCGAACGTGCGCCCCGTGAAGCAGAAGGCGAGGTGGCAGTCCACTGAGAAGCAAGCTTTCATCATCCAAGAGACCCGGAAGTTGGAGGCGGCAGGGGTCATTCGCGAGGTCCGCTACCCAGATTGGTTGGCTAACCCGGTTGTCGTGCCAAAGAAGGGGGAAAGGAACGCATGTGTGTCGACTTCACCAACCTCAACAAGGCCTGCCCGCAGGATCCATTCCCACTCCCTCGCATCGACCAGATCGTCGACTCCACCGCCGAGTGCAACTTGTTGTGTTTCCTGGATGCCTTCTCCGGCTATCACCAGATCAAGATGGCAGTAGAAGATGTAGAAAAGACGGCTTTCCTGACCCCGTGTGGAGTATACTGCTATACATGCATGCCGTTCGGGCTGCGCAATGCAGGTCCGACCTTTCAGTGGCTGATGCACATCGCCTTGGGTCGGCAGCTCGGGAGGAATTCTGAGGCTTACGTTGATGACATTGTGGTGAAGTCTCGGGAGGCAAAAACCCTGATACAGGACTTGGAGGAAACCTTCGCGAGCCTTAACGAAGTGGACCTGCGGCTCAACCCGGAGAAGTGTGTGTTTGGAGTCCCCTCGGGCAAGCTCCTGGGCTTCCTCATATCCCACCGGGGCATCGAGGCCAACCCAGAAAAGGTAAAAGCAGTCAAGGACATGAGCCTGCCGAAGACCCTCAGAGAGATGCAGAAGCTCACCGGGCGCGTGACCACACTAGGGCGTTTCATCTCCAAGCTGGGGGAACGAGCGCTGCCCTTCTTGAAGCTGATGAAGAAGAAGGGCCCCTCGAATGGACTGAAGAGGCCGACAAGGCGTTCCAGGATCTCAAAAGGTACCTAACCAGCCCTCCGGTGATGGTGGCTCCGCGTCCTCAAGAGCCACTGGTGCTCTACCTTGCGGCCACCCCCTACTCTGCCAGCGCAACCCTAGTGGCTGTTAGGGAGGAGTGTAGGACCAAGGCCGCAACAACCGTCCGGGTCAAAGCAAAGGAGGACCAAGAGGGCCTCACAGAGACCGCGACTATAGCCGAGAAGGACCAGCCGCTGCAGGGAAGCACACCCAGGACAGAAGAGGCCCCTCCTCTAGGCAACCAGCCGCTGGGGGCTCCATTGTCTCGGGAGGCGCCCCAGCCTCCGGAGGGCGCTAGCAGCGCCAACACTCCCCACCTCATCGAGCACCCTGTGTACTTCGTCAGCATGGTGTTGTGGGACGCGAGGGCGCGGTACCCCATGCCTCAGAAACTCCTCCTCGCGCTATAGGTAGCCTCGTGCAAGCTGCGGCACTATTTCCAAGGTCATCCCATCAAGGTCGTCTCAGCATATCCCTTGGAAAGGGTGCTCAGGAGCCCCAACTCAGCTGGAAGAGTCGCTGAGTGGAACATCGAGCTGCAAGCGTTTCAGATAGAATTCAGCACAACCAGAGTCATCAAGGGGCCGCTTGCTATGACCGTGGCGGAGTGGGCAGAAGCACCAGGCCTTGAGGCTGGCGAGGATCGATCACTCTCCCCAGGAAGCGAGGCACCGGATGGTTGGGTCATGTACTTCGACGGGGCGTTCTCCCAACACGGCGCGGGGGCTGGTGCGGTGCTCGTATCTCCCACTCAAGACAAGCTCTACTACGCCATGCAACTCTGTTTCCAGCACGGAGAAAAGGTCTCCAACAACATAGCAGAATACGAAGGCCTGATAGCAGGCCTGAAAGCCGCAGTCGCCTTGGGGGTGAAGCGCCTCACCATCAAGGGTGATTCGCAGCTCCTTGTCAACTTCTCCAACAAAGTATATGAGCCGAAGGACGAGCACATGGAAGCCTACCTCGCGGAAGTCCGCAGGATGGAGAAGCAGTTCTGGGGGCTGGAGTTGCAGCATGTGCCTCGCGGCACCAATCAAGAGGCTGATGACATCGCCAAAAGGGCATCCAGGCAGCTACCTCAGGAGCCTGGCGTCTTCGAGGAGCGGCTCTTCAAACCCACGGCGACGCCATCACTGTCAAGCACGGCACAACCTCAGGAGGAGCTCCCCCAGCCACCTGCCTCGGGAGCCCCGGTCTACGGCCCGACCTCAGGAGCACGCCTGCTCCTGGGGCTGGAGCCTCAGGAAGGGTGCTGGATCACAGAGCTCAAGAGCTACCTGACACGAGGCACCTTGCTGGAAAAGGAGGAGGAAGCGGAGCGTGTGGCACGGCAGGCCACGACATACTGCCTCAAGGATGGAGAGCTCTACCAGAGACGACTGAATGATGTGTCTCTACGTTGCATTTCCAGGGAGCAAGGGAAGGAGCTACTGGCAGACATACACGGTGGAGACTGTGGGCATCACTTGTCGTCACGGACTCTCGTTTTCAAGGCGTTCCGCAACGGGTTCTATTGGCCCACGGCACTCAATGACGCTGTGGGACTGGTGAAAGCTTGCGAGGCCTGTCAGTTCCATGCAAAGAAGATCCATCACCCGGCGGGAGGTCTGCAGACTATACCCCTCTCATGGCCATTCACAGTCTGGGGACTGGATATCCTGGGTCCGTTCCCTTGGGCGCCAGGAGGCTAACGCTACCTCTACGTCGCCGTGGACAAGTTCACCAAGTGGGCTGAGGTGGAAGCTGTCTGCACCATCCCCGCAGGCTCCACGGTCAAGTACATCAAGGGCCTCGTGAGCCGATTCGGGGTTCTGAACCGCATCATCACCGACAACGGTTCGCAATTCACCAGTAACCTCTTCAAAATATACTGTGCTAACCTTGGAACACAGATATGCTACGATTCGGTGGCGCACCCGCGGAGCAACGGTCAGGCCGAGCGAGCCAACGCAGAGGTCCTGAGGGCCCTCAAAACCAGGACCTTCAAGAAGAAGCTAGAGGCCTGCGGTAGGGGCTGGTACGACGAGCTCCAGTATGTGCTGTGGTCTATCCGCACGACCGCAACCAAGCCGACTGGCAAGACCCTATTCTTTCTGGTTTATGGAGCTGAAGCCGTTCTCCCTCACGAGGTCAGACGTCGTTCCGCACGGGTCCTGGCGTTCGACGAAGCGCAGCAGGACGCCATGCGGGGGACGGATCTCGTGCTGGGGGAGGAGCATCGCCGAGAAGCCGCACTGCGAGCAGCAAGGTACCAACAAGCACTGCGGCGATACCACTGCCACAACATCCGCCCCAGGACTCTTGAGGTAGGGGATCTCGTGCTCAGGCGGGTTCTCTCCAGGGAGGGACTGCACAAGCTCTCTCCCATGTGGGAGGGCCCATTTAAGGTTGTTCATGTTTCTAGGCCCGTCTCCGCACGCTTGGAGACCCAGGAGGGGGTGCCCATCCAGAACACGTGGAACATCCAACATCTCCGAAGATTTTACCCCTGAAAAAGGCCCGGTGCCTGTGAAGAAGGCGTATGCCTGTGAAGTAGCCGCGTTTTGGAAAAGGCCCGGTGCCCGTGAAGAAGGCGAATGCCTGTGAAGTAGCCGCGTTTTAGAAAAGGCCCGGTGCCTGTGAAGAAGGCGAATGCCTGTGAAGTAGCCGCGTTTTGGAAAAGGCCCGGTACATGTTAAGAAGGTGAATGCATGTGAAGTAGCCGCGTTTTGGAAAAGGCCCGGTGCCTGTTAAGAAGGCGAATGCATGTTGAAGCTCGCCGCCCGTGACACTCTCACGTAATAATGAGTGGGGCTGTACACGCCCCGGAGTCTCCGGAGAACCGCCCTCGGGCCTCGGGGGCTCCCGCCCACGCCCAGTGGCAGCACTTAGCTCCGCGCTGGTGAGAAGACGTCGTAGACTAGACTAGGTGCTGGACGCGGCTTCTTTCATTTGCTTTCCGCAGTTGGCTTGTTTGTTTGTATTCGAAGTTTTTCTGAGGCTGTTACCGTTTCGAGCTCGCGAGCCTTCGTCCATTTCACTTGTTTGTTTCGTTTTCTCTCGCGCAAAGTCTCACGAGGGAGGAACATGGGCACCCTCGCGAGTGTTTTTCTGCCCGGTGGTTTGGGACTTCCCTGTCCGAGTCCGCAGCGGGAGCACCCCTCCCATTCCGTTCCCCACGGGCATCGCGACGCGATCACGGGGCTTGGGTTGGTTGTCCTCGCTACCAAGGATGGAGACTACCCCTACTGACTAAACCCTGCAGGACACAAGGCGCACGACGAGGCCCTAGCCTCGGGAGGCAAGGACCGCAACGAGCTTCCCCCCCAAGATAAGTGAGTTCCACGCATAAACACGCAGAATGAAAACATAGCGCAGAAACAGTAGAAACAGTGCACCAATTAAATAGCGACAGTTCAACACGCCCTGTGGGGCACCAGATTACATTCTTTTTGCGCAAGAGAGAAAGGAAAGCAAAAGGGGGCATGACTTGCCCGGCGCCAACTCTCGGCAGAGGCTCGTACTGCCTCTGGAGCTCACCTGGATTCCGCCTCCCGCTTCACCGAAGCGCGGTGTCGGGCCGACCCGCTGCCCTCTCCCAGGCGAGCATGACGACGAGGGGGCCGGTCGCGACTGCCACTGGAGGAGCTGCCGTCCGAGGGGGAGTCACCGGAGCTTGGCGGGCCTCGGGCACCGCTGCCCGCGCGCCTTCCGCCACCTTCACCCTGACCAACGCCGGGGATGGGCGCGCGGTCACGGTCATCATCTTCGGGGCAGCATCCGGCGCGGCGGCCATCTTCCCTGAACACCCTGACATAGAGGGTGGCATCACCGTCGAACTTAAAGTGCAGAGTGCATCGTTGGCTCAGGCCGCGCGCGTGGGCAAATGTTTGCCAGTCGCGGGTCAGGGCCGCCTCCCCGGCGGTGGAGACCTCTAGAGTAGCCCAGGAGGCCCTGCTGCAGCAACCATCTACCTGAAGCCAAAGGCCGCCCGGGGCACCAGCTGAAAGTTCACCTATAAAGAAGCAGGGGAGCTGGAGCCAGGTGCCGGTCGGGTCCGCCGACCACACGACGAACTCCAGCAGCACCTCCGCCGAGCGAAAGCGCGACCTTTGGGGATGCACAGCCCCAGCGTGCCTCTCGTTGGCAGCCGAATGCCCACCGCCGCGCAGAGGGTTGTTCCCACGGCCGCGGGAGGCTGCAGCGGGGGCGGTAGGGTGCTTGCGAGGCGGCCCCGGCCACGCTTAGCCGTAGGAGAGCCGAGCCCTTCGTGGCGAGCCTTTCCTTTCTCCGCGGCCGAGAACCTCTTTGGCAGGGCCATGGGGATGGCGGGCGGCCAAGAAGGAGAAGGGGAGTAGCAAGAAGGGATTGACTGGAAGGGCTCGCGCCGTTCCATACATATAGCCGAGGGAGGCCAATCGCCGGCCACCACGATCACAGGTAATCATGACCCATTTTGCATGCAGGGACATGTCAAATCATGCAGTTACCGAGGCGTCGTGGGGGAGCTAGGACGCCCACGTCCAATCAACCGCCACGCAGCGCCCAAGGAATGGGGCCCGCGGCGCTTCACACTTACCCCTTCGCCTCTCTGCTAAGCCAAGTCCGGGCGCACCTTGGGCCCGGGGGCTACTATCGGCGTTCTGGGAACAGGGGTACCTAGACTCGCCTGCCTGCGGCCTGCGGTGTGGCTCAGGGAGTGGCCTAGTGTGACCTATCTTCATCAACACATACTCAAGACCCTCGCGAGGGGACAAGCCTCGCAGGGCGGACGACAGGAGGCTTCCTCAGGCACAGCCTCGTCAGGCTGGATCGCGAGGAGGCGGAGAGATCAAGGCGGGATACCTCACGAGGTGCCCATGACGCAAGCCATGACGATCGAGGCCAGGCGGGCGCCAGGCAGGCGCCGGCCTACGCAGAGTCCTTGTTTCCTCTTTGGTGCAAAGGGGAAAAGTGCAGGCAAGGGTATCAAGCAAAGGCAACCATTTCGGTGCAACAAGACCAAGACCAGCAGGACGGCAGGATGGAGGTCATCGTGGAGCCCAAGCCGGCGTCACCGTCAGGGTCTTTGGCAGGCGAGGACCGACTTTAGTTAGGATAAGTGTACTGGATATTCCCCTTTAAAATGGCCAATTGTTGGCGCCCTTCCCGCTTAATATTTGGGAAGAGGCCCAGGGCCTCCCTCTATAAATAGAGCTAGCCACCGCAGAGTGAAGGGGGGAGACTTTTGGGTAGACTAGAGAGAGAGAGGCGACTGAACTCACCCAAGCAGTTCATCGAACCAGCCAAGAACAGCCCCTCGCGAGGCTGTTCTTCCTTGTACTATTCATCATCAGCCCCTGAGGCAATCCAGCACACCACAAACTGGAGTAGGGTATTACACCACAGTGGTGGCCCGAACCAGTATAAATCTCGTGTCCCTTTTGCTGTTCTTCGTGTAGTTTTAGATCCTTGCGAGGCGACGAGACGTGGGTAGGCGGGAGGTGTGATCTCCGCGTGCACCCCAGAGTTCGAGCCTTGAGGGTCTGCCGGGACCTGAAATCTGACAAGTGGCCTACAAGAAATCGGAGAAGGGTAAGAAAAGGTCACTGACAAACAAGAAAAATGCTACAAAGAAGAAGTATCACCACCACACGGGGTCAGCTGGCTACTACAAATTCCGGCAGTTGTGGGGCAAAGCTGAGCAAGAGCTGCTTGCTAAAGGGGTCCAACCAGCGACATTGCACTGGCTAGATCGTTCAAGGACTTGGTTCTTCGTGGTTGGGGGAACTTTGGACCCAGAAACAGGGGAGTGTGTTTGGACGGACGAGAAACTTGCAATACCCATCCGGAAGCTTCAGAAATCAATCAAGGCAGCGCAGGAAGGGACGTTCATTCCTGACAGAGAGAAGGACAAGCTGATAGAGGCCCTCGGGAGTCCTAAGCACCCTGGACGAATAAGAGGCACACCAAGCTCCGTTCCGTGGGTGCATGGGTTTCCCAACAGTGGTGGTTATAAAAGCCGAGTGAGAGAGAGGAAAGTGGAAGCAACCGAAATGCAGAGGCTCAGTGCAAGATTAGCAAAAGTAGAGGAACTTGAGAGCCAGCAAGCTACCGGCCAATCATCTCAGCGGCACGAAGATCCTTGCTTTGACATTGCCCAGAAGCTACGCCACCATCTCAACAGAGAAGCAGCGTGGCTTCCATGGAGCTCGTTCAGCCTGATTTCACAGCTCCTTGCTACCCCGTGGATAGTATCAAGGAGGTTGAACATTGCTAGCTAATGACGAAATGCCAGTACCTGACCTTGAAGGCGGCGGTCGGCTCTGTTATACCTCCTCGAGCTGAGGGAACTTTTCATTGACGTCCGATTCCACATGGCTATACTGTTGTGACGGTGGATGAAATAATGGAGAGATTTGAGGAGCTAGAGATTGAATTCCGTATAGGTGAAGGGGAGATTCATTTGGAGAATGCTTTAAGGAATACCTGTCTATGGAGAAAGGAGTACATCAAGCTTCCAAACTGGACGCCTCCTCCTCCTCCTCCTCCATCCGGCACGTGAGGGCACTCTGCCTCCTCCTCCTCCTCCAGTGAGTCAGGGCACTCCGCCTCCTCCTCCCCCTCCTCCGGTGCGTGAGGGCACTCCACATCCTCCTCTGCCTCCTCCGGCGCGTGAGGGCACTCCGCCTCCTTGTCCGCCTCCTCCTGCGTGTCAGCAGACTCTGCCGCGTCTGCAACGGCGGAAGAGAGACGCTACTGCTCCGGCGGCTAGCAGTACAAGAGGCGGGAAGAAATACAGATTTGGTCCAAGCCTGAAGCCTCTTCCAAAGTTACCATATGAAAGGGTTGACGAGGAAATCGATGAAATCATGGTAGCTGAACTGCAGGCCCATTTTGAACGGAGGAAATCTCCACCTCCGAAGGAAACAGTTGATCCGGTGAAAGCGAAGTGCACTCTGGATGCCCTGAAGCGACCACCACCACCTCCACCGCAATCCAACTATGACCTCTGTATTGAAAGGACATATGATGAAGCACGACAGTCGGGAAGTACTTCTAGTGCTGCAGGATTAGAAGCAAAATGAAAAAGTGGGAAAAGAATTCCTCAGCTCGGCAAATAGGAGAAGCAATCGTGCCCCTCGCTCAAGGTGTCTAGTGATATCGCCGCTAATCATCCGGGGCTACTACCCGGTACCAATCTTGGTAATACTGGGTGATGATTTACAGTTTGAAATGTTAGAGGTAGTAGAGATCTTCAAATACGAGCACGGGAAGCCTCTCGCCAAACCTGATCATCCTCCTCTAACAGCGATGATGCGAATATTGCATGAATGGTACATAGATACCTGCAGGAAGTCTGGGACTGACAGTCTGTTGCTAAGAATAAAAGATGAGCATGACCTCATTGGAGTTGAGGTGACGTCTGTTGAATTTGTAGAGTTATTTCATTTATTCAATCAAGACGCCCTCGACAAACAACTTATGACTTGCTACTGTCTGTAAGTATTACTTTTGTAATTAAGTCTCTATAGCTCAGCTCGTTCATTGTATGTATATCTAATTATCCTCACTATATTATGTAGATTGAAGATTGTCGAATACAAAAAAGGACATATCTATGACCTTGGGTTCATTAGCCCAAATACCGTCAATGAATGGTCGGTTCAAAATAGAGTCAAAGATACTGAGGACAACTTGCTAAAATTGTTCCTTCGACATCAAAACAAAGGGGAAGTACTCTTTCCTTACAACTTCAAGTGAGTATTACTATCTTGTGCATATTCGGTTCGCTTACTCGAGGTTATAATAATGTAATTGATGAGTTATGCGTGCGCAGGTTCCACTATATTCTGTTAGAGATTAAGCTTGACGGGGGAGTAGTAACTGTCTTAGACTCAAGACGTAAAGATCCCCAGGAGTATGCGGACATTACTGCAATGCTCCAGAAGTAAGTTCGATCATTATCGCACCATATCGGCAACTTTTGTTCATTTCCTGATATCAAGTAATCATTTTCTTTGCATGGCAGGGTTTGGAAAAAATTCACCGGAATGGTTCCGGGTCTGCAGGAGCTGCGATTTACACACCCCAAAGTAGGTAGTACTAGCTATTTCCGCGCATCTGTCATTGATTCTTGTTTCATCAATACCATTATCATGCTTGATTATCAGTTTGATTCAACTATATTCTCATAAAGTGCTTGTGGTAGGCAGGCGGGAATCATTTATGTGGATACTACGTTTGCGAGTTCATCCGCCACTCGACCTCTGAGCGGGGCTACTCTGACAAAGAATTTGAAGTACGTAAACAATAATATTCACAATTTTATTTTATTATCATCAATTGTGTTGAGTTTCATTCATATATATGTATTGCCCCCCTTCTTTAAATTAGATGTGACAGATGCGGGATGAACTCCTACCACATGATCGCATACGAGCAATTTAAGAGGAATTGACGGGATTCTTTCTTGATCACGTCATACATAATGACGGAGAATACCATACAGAAATTCAATGGGAGTTTGGCGCTTGATGATGTCAGGGATGTTATATTGTATATATGTAGTAGCGTCGGATAGATATACGAAAACTTGCTGTTCGACCAATCTCGAAGAAAGAGAGGTCACTTCTCTCTGTGTATGTTCATGACGATCTTGTGTAATTAATGGTTCCTTCATTTGCTTACTAGCGTCGAGTTCTCTCTTTGTGTAGTAGCTAGCATCGACCAAGCACGGAGAAAGAGAGGTCACTTCTCTCTATATGTAGTAGCTATAGCTAACACATTATGAAACCCCTAAATTAACCCTCTGAAACCCCTAAACCCTCCTTAAAGAAACAAAAAAAAAACCAGCGCCTACAAGCTGCTAACGCGTGGCTGCCTTGTGATCCCGGTTGATGTTACCAACCGGGACTAAAGGTCCTCCTCCCTGGCCGCCCCACAGCGGCCACCTAGACCTCCTTTCAGTGGCGGAGCCAGGAAAGTATGATCAGGGGGGCCGAGTGATGCTAAAACATGTTGGGGAGGGCCAAATCTTAGAAAAATGAGTGTTTAGCATCAAATAACCAGTAATGATGTACTGCTCATAAGCAAATTAGCATGAAATCCCTGTTGTTAGGGGGGGCCAGGGCCCCTGCTGGTCCCCCCTGCCTCCGCCACTGCCTCCTTTGGTCCCGGTTCGTAAGCCAATCGGGACTAAAGGTTTTGAGCATTAGTCCCGTCTGTTTTGTCCCGGTTTCAGAACCGTGACCAAAGGCCCTTTGTAACCGGGACTAGTACCTTGTTTTCTACTAGTGTTATGAGAGAAGAATAAAATGAGGACGGTATACGTCCACTTACACCTCAACGTTCACCATCCAACCAAAACCAAATCCATTTTCTCATTCCGATTGTGCTTCATACCAGGTAAGCCGTAAGCAGTTGACATCTACAACATGACACAGTCTGTCAGGTCAACTCCAACGCACGACCCCAAATGGACGTTGGTTTGGGGCGCTTTTCCTCTGTTTGGGGGTGACAATGGGGCCGCGTCTGCCCGGATTTATGGATGCGCCGACCGTGCGCCCAATGCGCGGCCGCATTTCGACCACATCTTGTCCGCATACATTTTTTAACACATTTGTTATTATTTTCATCATCGATTGTTTTGATACATTGGAGTACATCACCAAATCTTGACCAGAATAGTAAGACCAAAAAAAGCAAGAACAACTAGAAGAAGATGTTTTAGAAGATATCCAACTTCCATGACTGCTCCCGCAAGTTGGATCAGCGCTTTCTCAATGCACACATTGTTGATCTGCGGAGTCTCAATCTTGCATACTTATTTCTTCTTTGACTCTAAAAGAGTAGACGTTGCTTCTTCGCATCTAATCTCTTCTCTAGCCTCTATTCTAGCAACAAGTGCACGAACATCTATTAATTTGCGCTCTATCAATAGATCGATGTATTCTTCTTCCCAATACCAAAAGGTGCATCCATCCTACACAATAAATATTTGAGCGTAAGCAAAACGAGCCGAATCCGGGAGCACAACCAAAGCTAAACTAGCACATACCCTATCGTTTTTGCACTTGACGAACACCCATCTAGAATGTTTCGGCGTTGTAGACACGCAAAGCAAGACCTTTCGTGGACAGTTGTCGCACTTTATGAGTTGCAATGGTGCGCCGACGAGCCTTTGGGCCAGCACCGAGCCCGGACAACGGCCGTTGGTGTATTTGTCGGCGAACCGTCGATAGGGTAGATCCGAGCGGCTAGAGACGGAGTCAATACTTGCATGCAGCCTGGGGGCGTTGCCGGGTCTGTGCAGTCCGGTACCCGGCTAGTCCATGGCACGACGCGGCCTCCGACAGCCGGGGTAAGCTCAAATCCGACGGCCGGATGCGCTGAAATCAGGCGGTCGGGGTTGGACAACTCGAGGCATCGAGGAAACAGGGGATGCGACAAGGGGAGGGGGCGGGCTCGTGGCCGTGCTGGACATCGCACAGCTGAGAAGAATGGCGACACTGGCGGCTAGGGACGAGAGGGAATAGGACGAGGGGGGGGGGGCGGGGAGGGTGCGACTGGCGAGGAGAAAAGGGAAATAGAAAAAGGGGTGCATGTGTCCCGACGGGTGGGCCAAAAGGGGACATGGCACGCTTCACGCGCCATCCGCGCCTGTCCGTTCAGCGGCAAACACGACCCAAAGTTGGGCCGAGAATGGATTAAAAATGTACAGAAAGTGGACGCAGGTCCATTTGCTCCGTGCGTCGGGCCGTGTTTTGTGTCCGTTTAAAAACACGGCCGAACTATTTGAGATGCTGCGTTGGAATTGGCCTTACAAATCGGTATGACGTCTAACGAGGTTGGGCGTGTCAGCTCAGAGTAGTAAGCTTTGCGCTTTGCTTGTGACGGTTTCTGCATATACGCTGGCCAATCATATCATACTCTTCTTCCTCTAAAAGTAGCACCACGTGGTCCGTGGCCTACTAGTTGCTGCCGAGAAGACAACACGACAATCGCTTAATTAAGCTAGACTAAATCATGACCCAGGAATGACACTAACTTGTTTACGATGAATCGGCGACTTGTTTCCACTTTCTAGTTGGATTGGATTACTGTATAACCCTGCATACGTAATCAGCATGACCTCAGCAGAATACGTCAACTGTGCCCCGGTGGTTCTTCCCGATCCGAGTTTTACTGTCGTTTAGATTCAAAGGGGCTGTTCGGCAGTCCACCAGCTCCCTGGAATTTGAGAATCTGGGGAGTACCTGTTCAGTGGCTCTGCAGTTTTCAACTAGAACTCCACCAGCTCCTGGAGCGGCAGCGTGGAGTACAGGGACTCCGAACAGTCCCAAAGTTCTACTGTTTTATTATCCGTGCGCGACCCCTGAGTGGGTCTACAGCTTTGTGCTCCTTAACCTCCATTTGTGTTCCTACCCTTCTCCTACGTTGAAGTTTTTTTTTTCTGCGAGCAGGACACAAGAAAATAAGCAGTGGTACAACGCAACCGTAGAAAAATAAAAAATTACAAATAGCACCATAGGGAACCAAACTAGCCCCACCAACAACGCGGGATGAGGGTGCGCCGTGGTCGTTGTCGCGGCTCCCTGCTGGAGCCAACGAAACCCTTGATTGTGCGCACGGATTAAAAACGCCGGGAAGTCGTCATCCTCGGTCCAGGAGGATCAACACCCTTGGTTGAACGACGACGATGAAGTGTCGCCACCGATGAGAACTTGTAAATCCGGAGTCACCACACTCCTACAAAAGCTCCACACCCCATGTCGACGCCGGAGCGCGCGTCACCACGACGGCGAGGCCAGGGCATAAAATCCACCTTGAGGTTAGCACCACCGCCGCACCAGCATCGATTGGTTATCCTACTACCAGGTCCGCTGACGAACGCCTCGCAACAACCTTCGAGAATCGAATCCCAAGCAGATTAATTCCACGCCGCCACCACCATAACCGTCAAGACAGAAACGGTGGAAGGAAGAAAACCTAGCCCTAACCTTACTAAGCGCCATGAACGGGACAGTGAGGTTCCCCCCCTCTCCCACCGCCGGAGTGGCTGGCAGAGAGAGGAGGAATCCCTCGACTCACTGGCGGAGGACGGTGGCAGCCTGGTTGGGTCGCCTTCGGTTTCGCCTCTCTCGCAGGGGAGGGGAAAGCTCCTTTTACGATGAAGATTCTTTGAAGGTGTGTGTGGAAGATAATTCAATAGGTCCTCACAGTGATAGGATAAGATATGATTGGATCATTTCTCAAAAAAGAAGAAGATCTAATTGGATCATTACAAAGACTCAATGCACCAGCTTAATTAAATAGACAAATCACTAGGATTATGAAGCATGAACTGTTTCTTGGCATATTCTCTGTTCATGTGAGTGTGCGGTTGTCTGTTGTTGAGCGAGTCATGCCTCGCACGATTATAATATTTGACATTATTTGTTAATGACGTAAGAACTTCAACGTCTTTATGAAGTTGGATTGATCATCACCTAAAATTTAAGTTCCTTCACGGTTCTACATCTTGTGAAGATTTTTTTTTGCGAGAGAAATTTCCAATCTATTCATCGAGGTAATAAAAATCACAACCATGTCCATGGACCACCAAACAACGACTACAAACTCTAGAGCAAGCCGAAGACGTGCCGCCGTCATCGCCCCTCCCTCATCGGAGTCGGGCAAGCCTTATTGTAGTAGACAGTCGGGAAGTCATCATGCTAAGGCCCCAAAGGACCAACGCACCAAAGCAACAACAATCGCGGATGAAAAGAGTTGTAGATCGGAAAGATCAAACCTGTAACCAACGAATGAAGATGACAAAAACTGTATCCAAATATATCCACCGAAGACCAGCACCGACAAAATCCCACGAGATCCGACGAAGACACACCTCCACATATCCTCTGACAACTCTATTCGCAAATATAAGACGGAGAGCCTTCTAGGTACACAAAATAAGCCGATTATCATCAGAAATGTTCTAGTGCTACAAACATTCCTCCTGTCACCGTCTTACCATTGCTTGGTAGCAGCCCCAAACATTCTGATTCTTTTAAAGAATAGAGTAAATTGATAAGATATATGTCCAAAGTGAGAAGTCGTTGAAAGCGGCTAAGTTCATAGTTAGCAAATGTATCGCATAGCATATGCGAAGATTCATAGTAGCTAGGAGATACTCCTTGTTCAAAATCCGAGGGCTCCCTAAGCTCAGAGATGAACCGTAGAAACTCGTCGCATGGTGACTCTAATTCTCACACTCTTAAGGACCTTCACTTTGGGATATCACACTCTCACAATGATGTAACTCAACCCTTTATTATTCACAACTATAAAACTTGATACTACACATTATCTATGGCTGGCTACCTCTTACTACTATGACATCTCTGTCTCTCTTGCTTGGTAGCTCTTACTCCATAGCTTTCTTGCTTTGTCATATGCATGGGAGGGATAGCACCATTATCCAAGCCTACAACTAGAAACATCTTTTTAGATAACAAGCACAAGGAGTGGCCGACTTTAAAGTAATAAAGACGAGAACGACAATAGTAATAGCTTAAGTCACGGTACAACAAGGTTCAAAATAAATAGTAGGAACAAGGTGCAACTCAAGGATGATCACAAAACTGTTACAATATGCATCCTAACTATCAAAAGCGCCTCTGTGGACGGCGTGAAGAAGCTTGATCTTTTGAAGAATGGATGACTAGGCTTCATTCTCCTTCCTCTTCCCTAGAGGCCGCCAGAGTTGAAAATAAATAGACCATTTGAAGATATAGTTAGCTGAGTGGGACGGAATAGCTCCTTTGATGGTGAGTTTGGTACGGGTAGTCCAGAATGCCCACGCACTAGAAACATCTTCATTGTAGATTTCTCTACACTATTATGCTAGTACTAGATATTTTCTTACTACACCTAAATATTTTACTCTGTAGCTTTTTATAATTCTAGAGTTCTCTTTAAATGTGTTCACCATGATTATTCATGGAGGTTCTTGAATCTTATTGTCAAATATCCTCCTTTCTAAAGATATACTTCATAATCCCCTAGAAGCTTCTCACTTTGTCATGAACACTTTGTCAAGTATGTTCCATGAAAAAATATCTTGTCTTCTTGAGAGCTCAAGAACCTTCTAGAATATTCACAGGTATGCACTGCTTTATTTTCAACACTGCTCTTAGTGAGCGATACCCCACTCTCTAAAATATACTTTGTACTAAATCATGGACAATTAATATGGATCGGAAAAGTACATCACAAATATATACTTCCAAACATATATGTTAACCACCACCTCAAATAATATACTACCGAATATGTACTTTAGGTAGACTATCGTCATTTCCTACAAGGATCACAGTATATGAGCAGCTCTAACTAATCCTTTAAAAGGGCTGCAACCCCTAGAAATTGCTAGTATAGAGAAAAACATCACTACGAGATTTCTAATAGCAGAACTCATCCCGATAAAATTTCTATAGTCGACTCTAAAATCACACCCACATGCCTCGGAAATTCATCCCTTGGCAGAAAGGAAGTTTCACGCTCCAATCTGAATCTATCACCACACCATTCGGAATGTGCCGCCACTATAGGCCATCCACTGGCGTCACCATCGTCAGTGTGCCTCCTCCATCGCTCTCCGTGATGCCTTAGCCCTACACGCACCTTCCTCCCGCCCTTGGACATGGTCATCGCTTGTAGTTCGCCGCCAGCCAGTAGCTACTCGTGCATTGATGCCTGAGCTCCGTCGTGCTTCCTGAAACTCACCCCCAATCAACGCCCTTCTCCACCCATACCTCCCTTCCCAGCGGCTGGCAGGCGTCGTGTCGACTGTGCTCGCCACCGAGAGCTCCGAAGCGGTGGCTCAAGGTCCGTTGTGGCCGCCACCCGCTCCTTGTTGTGTTGCTCTACCACCTGCCATGAGCTACCTTTGTGCCTAGTGTTTGTCGTTCCCGAAGCTCTGGAAAAAAGATACCCCCCCAAAAAAAAACCTTTGGCCCACTCATCTGTAGGTGGGCCTTACATGTTTGTGTTGTGTGCAGAAAAAGAATTACAGAGTAAACATTATAATTAGTTAAAGGGGTGCATCCTAAACCCTAGCAATTTAAAGATATTGAACCTAAATCATTGAAGAGAATTTGTTAGAGTTGAAACGGATCGGATAGCTGATCTGACCCCATGTTTTGCTCTTTCACTGTTCCCACAGGAAATTCAGGCGTAACTTCGCACGTACAAAAAAATGCCTCCGATCCGATCTTGGCAAGTGTGCAATGATGGCAGTGCCCGGACCGGCTGTGAAGTAGACGGCCGGTTAAGCAGGAGACGAGTCACACAAGAATACGAGAAGGAGAACATGTGCGTCCACTCGAGACATCGATGCGACGCTCGGGCAAAAGCAAATCGATCTTTTGTCGTCCGCGCGCCCGTGTGTGTAGTACTAGTACCCGATACGCTGTCACAGGAAGTCAGGGACAAGTCGGTCGCTAAGTCTTCCAGCTCCAAATTAACAACGAGATCTGGCGTTGTCAGCGTCAACTAGTTGGCTCGCTTTGCTTTAAATTAGCACCACGTGCTCTGTACGACTGTATACAATTGCTACAAACAACCCTCATGATGATGTCACCTCGATGACGTTGGTTTTCATTTTAGTTATCAAAATGCTTACAAAATCCAGTAGGCAGGTTTGCTTGATTGTCATGATTAAATACTAGTGCTACCTCTAGTGGGTCTTGAGAAAGCTCATCCTCTCACGTACTACTCCTGTTTCAAAGTGCAACTCTCTACTATTTTTTTTACTAAATGTACGACACTATAAAATTGCAAGATGCAAAGAAGTATATATGGACAAGTAGGCTACATGACTAAGCATCTTCTATGGTTTAATAATTGTTTGTCTGTTGTAATCATTTGCACATTATATTGCTCTGTTGTGATTTGTTTTGTACTCTGCTTAATAAGTAATAAGATTGATTTCAATCTCCATTTCAAATCTTTTTCACATCTACTACTCCCTCTGTCTAGGTGAATAAGTCATCTTTTAGATTGTGCACTGCAACCAAGGCAGAGGGGGAAAACTAGATAACTTAATGTTTATTTGCTAATTATTAGCATTGCATGCAATGAGCTGACCACTGCATGTCGTGTTTGGTAGTCTCAAGTCATTGAAAATATACATGCCCCACATCTCTTATTGGTTGATTCCTTTATTCATGTCAAAAAACAATAAACGAGGTGAGAGTTAATGCACCACCCTTAAGTGTTTTGGGATTATTTGATTTTCGTAAGACTAGTCACAATGGGTAGTAACTTAGACTAGTAGCATATGTTACTAGTCTAAGTTACTACATCTACAGTGGGGAGTAACATATGTGTGGTGTCATGCAACACTTCATTTATTAGGTTGTAGACTCATCTTGTCTTGGTATGTGTGATGTTACAGTAATTAGCTATGTTACCACATGCCCCTCTTTCCTCATTAATTACTCGTCACATCATCTGTTTTGCCTAGAGATGTGTGATGTTACCACCTATGTTACTCCCACTGTGGGTAGTCTAAGACTAGTCACAGTGGGGAGTAACTTGAAGTAGTAACATGCATATGTTACTAGTCTATGACATCTATAGTGGGGAGTAACATATGTGTTGTGTCATGCACCACTTCATTTATTAGGCTATAGACTCATCTTTTTTTGATATGTGTGATGTTACAATAACCAGCTATGTTACCACACACCTCTCTTTCTTCATTAATTACATGCCACATCATCTATTTTTCCTAGATAAGTGGGATGTTACCACCTATGTTACTCCCATTGTGGGTAGTCTAAGGTGACTTTTATACACCTAGACGGAGGGAGTATTCTTAAATAGTTCATCCCCACTACAAACGATTCTCTCAACAACTTTTCACCTTATCAAGCGTGCCATGTCACCATCCACTAGCACTATTTTTCAGCCATGAGCCACATCCACTAACTTTAATCTACTATATCTAAATAGTTAGCCCCCACGTACTAGATTTCTCTCAACATGCATGCTTCCGCATCACCTTAATTATTTATAGCCATTCGATCAAAATGGTGTGAACTTAGAAGTCATGCATGTACTCATAAGTTACACTTCTTCCATTAATCTATTCATGCAAGCCTTGCCACTTCATTAAGTCACACGTGTCTTTTTTTCTCGAGGAATTAGTTCATGAATATTTGTCACAATTTATACTTCTGCGCTAATTTTTGTGTAGTCATGAACGGGTATATGTGTTGGACCCTTGGAGCAAAAATATATAGTATATGCTTAACATATTTATTAAAAGATGGTGCCACATTATATGGACTCCAAAAGGTTTCTTCCTTGGCGATGGTACACACACAGAGAGAGTTTTACAGGATTCACGGGATAGCTTAGTTGGGATCTCTTGATTGGATAAAAATCAGGGTGAGGGGGCCACCCCCACCGAAAATCGGGGAGGGGGGGGGGGAGAAGGTTAGTTTAGAAGGACAATCTGTGAAAGGCCCGTGAACACCCCGTGCGTCTAGATTATCATTCCCTTTTATGCATCGTGTTGTCTCGTACTTTGTATGTTTATTGTTTTTAAAACATACACTAAGAACGCTCTTATATTTGTATTTTCATTATTTTTAAGCACTTATTGATGTATTTGTTTTAACATGTTCCCGCGGCAACACGCGGGGCATCATGTAGTTGTTACAACTTGCACTCTCCCACCCCACCAAGTCATGCATGTCATATAAGTGTTTGCCATGTCGTAATTAGTCACGTAATTATGCACATCCTACTTCTTACACAAACTCATGTCATTAGCATGTCATCGTATTCATGTGGTATGAAAATTTAACTAGAATTTGTTGCACACATTGATTGTTAGGATGTATTAAAGAGTGAAAATGTGAAAGAAGGCTCTATTCATAAATGCTAGAACATCATTTCTTGATAAACTCTACAATGCTACAAGATTTTTTGGAGATACATTTATCGAAATGCAAAAGGAAGAAATACCAGATATTAATCTGACAGCATGACTTAAGATGTTTTTATTAGAAAAAGAATTTTTTCATTTTAAAAATTTCTCAAACCGTTAAGTTGCTAACTTAACAAAGTAAATGTTAGGACGTGCAGTAATAATATTTCGTAGCTACATGTCTCTTAATGTTTTAGCAGCAGTCGCGCGGGGAATCATATAGTTATTATATATGGACGTGCAAGTTTGACAACTTTCAAAAAGATATATTATGTGACTAATACCACTCATAGATCTACCGTTGGTTTATGCATGCTTTGAGGCTTGCACTTTCATTATCTGCATGGTAGCAGATATCATCTTACAACACAAGACACACTGCATTTTCACATGTCTAAAACATAGAACAACGAGGTCTGGTTTGGATTACCACCAAATCATTAATTCAGTTTTCAACACCTAATATACACACAAATGAATTTATAAAAGTGAAACATGAATTAGTTATGTGGTCTCAATCATGAGTTCTGATAATAATAGGGGGGTCTCCCAAATATGCTAAAACGTTATGTTCTCTTCCAAATTTTTGCACGAGTAAACTGGACGAAACATGCAATAGATGAAGCATGCGAAATGGTTTTTCAGTCAGTTTATAATAAGAGCTACCTATATATTTTTGCATTGCAAGTGGTTTTCCATGAAGAACATGCAACATGCTTAAGGCCTTGACCCCAGATTATAGGATATGTTGGTTCAAGGCTGAAAATCTTATGTTTCTGAGACCTCAAACAGTACTCACAAATTCGATCACCTAGCATACGAGAAGATAGATTTTTGATATATGAAATTTTGTCTCGCTCATGGGAACTTGTCTGCATTAACGGAGATGCACCTCTTCTCACCAAGGAGAAGCACATGGCGGCTAGCGGTCCTCAGCTCAAAATTATGAGAGCACCTAGAAGGCCGCGCTTGGATTAGGTGTAAAATTATACGGAGGTGTTTTCTTTATAGGTGTAACTTTTTTTTTTTTTGCGAAAGTTTACAGGTGTAACTTGCCGGCTAATGAGCAATTTCTGGCCGGAAATGAAACGACCGACCAAGGCATGTATTTTATATGGAGGTATTTGAAACGAAAACGCTGATCCAAACAGGCCCTAAGTCAGTTGCTGATTCACTTTCAGTCGATTTGCGTGATACGTTAGATTTCAATCCAATGGCTATCTTTCCTCTTTCCTCGCCGGCCAACCACTGTTCACTTTCTTCGTCAAGCGCACACTTGGTTTCCTCCCCGTCTCTCCTACGTCGTCTCTACCTCCGGCGAGGTTCTGGCAAGTCCTCGCTCGCGACGCGGCTGAACGCTCGCACCGACATAGCTGTTGCAACATTGTTGGCTCGAGCTCACCCGGCTATCCAATCTGAGCGGCGACGAAAATGAAATAGCCCCCCCACCCGCACCGGCCAACCCTCATCCTTGCCTGCACTGGCGACACTGTGGCCAGCTCGGCGTCAGATCTACTCTCCTGACTCCAATGTGCTCAAATTGACTGATGCTTACAAAGTTTCAGCTGACAGAAATAGCAAACGCGCAAATTATACCATAAGAAAAAACCATTGTGTCGACATTTCTATCCACATCTAAATACTTGGACACATTAACTTAGCCGGGCAGGAATATTTTCCAGTATTCTCTCAGCCACCGCGTTCGTTAGAGCATGCATGAAATCTGCATCATTCTTGAGCGAATTCACCATCTTCTCCACTAGAAGCTTCTGAAATTCAGGCGTGACAACCTCCCTCCGGATAGTCTCCAGGTCCATCCTCGATCCTGACCCATGGTTCGTCATATGTTCTAGCCTGATCGTCCGGCCGGACGGGTTAATGGAGACCGAGCACGGCCGCGACCCAGCATGGCCTGTGGACTCGTTGCCGACGAATTCTCGCTCCGGGGATTTAGCGTGGTTGTGCTCGCCCTCGTAGGTCGCCACCAGCTTTGACCTGTCCTCCGCGTCTCTCTGCACCTATAAAAATTCAGCAAAAGTGAAAAATTACTTTGGCGGTTTGGCAACAATTTCGTAAAACCTCGGAATACGTGATCATGATGGCACTGTTGATACCTTCTTCTTCACTGGGCAAGATGGAGCAAATGCGCAGCGGAAGTAGGATCTGGGGTGCGGGTTGTCGCGCGTCACTTTCTGCCCGTACTTCCTCCACTGGTACCCGTCCTTGACGCCCTGGGCGAGTAGCAAGCAGCAAAGGAAGCACCGTTCATGTCATGCATGGCTCGAGATAATAGACACGGCGTGCGTGATGGCAATGCCAATCCGTTGTCGCAGGATGTTCGACTCACAAGGTTGGCGTCGGTGTCGGCAGGCTCCGCGCGCGCGCAGACCGTCCTGACCTTGGGCCGCGGCTCCACCGTCACACCGGCGCCCTCCTCCCTCGCTGCATTGGAGGCAGAGCCGCTCGGTGCCCTAGCGGTGGCGACGGCTGACGCTGGCGCCCTCGCCAGAGCACGCAGGTCAGGGCGACCGGCGAGTATGGCGCCGAGCGTGCCGGCCAGCCGCCGGTTCTCCTCGCGCACCCGCCTCAGCTTCTCTTCGAGACCCTCAGCCTGCTCAGCGTTCAAGAACGCAGTGATCAGCAGCTGCAGTTACAAAAAGGGCATTTCATGGAGATCATCGATGAGGGAGGATCATTGACCGACCGTCGGAGAGCCGGCGAAGAGCGGCAGAAGCCCGGCGCCCTCGCTCGGACATGACGAGCCGTCGTCCATGGCCTCGGCAACACTGCACAAGCCGTCGATACGGCCTTGTATAGGCACCTTGCAAGTTGCAACATGGGAGGAAACGAGAATTTTGTGTGAGGATGCCGATGACGCTGCAAAGAGATTGATTGATGCAGGTCCGTGATCGCCCGCTCTCGTGTTCGCCTTTCCCATTGACTTGACCAACGGACGCATCGACCAGTTTGCCCACCACCAGCATGTGATCATGTCATCCCCTGACGTGCGCTATGACGCATATTTTTTTGCGTCAGGAAGAGGACGACCGATAGCATAAGAATGCACACGTACGAATGTTGCGGGTGACCACGTCGTATTCAATTTAGCTTTGTGTGAAGTGGTTATTTCGTTCGTCGCGTCCTTGACCTCAAGGTTTCTTATGGAGTAGGTTGTTTACTGAACTGAACTCCTGTTGTGCAGCACGAGAGAACATTCAGACAAATTCATCATTTTGTTTTTTATTTGACTGCTGATGCAGTCGCTGTCCATCTCAACATAATTATGTCCGTAGCCAGCACACGAGGTGTTTTTCCTTTTCGTGCAAGTGGAGCATTATTGCTTGCAGATCAAGCGGACGAATAAGACTGGTACCGTTAGAGCAGCGAAGACTTGACGACGGCGGAGAAGATTTGAGAACTAAAACTAGAGCCCATGTGCAGAGAACCTTAGATGCTACGGTAGATTTCAAAAAGAAAATGGAAAGTAGATGCTATGGTAAATCCTCCCATTCTACCGTTGAGAATAGACCCCATTTCGCCAGAAGCACGCATCGATGGGTTTGCCTTTTCTTCTCACATTTTCCCGTATTTTTTTGTTTTTATCTTTGAATTCAGTTTATGTTGCTGTTTTCATTTGAGGGGAAGTTTATGTTACTTGTAACTAGACTTGAACGGACAACCTTTTGAAATACACAATCTTTATATAGTTATATGTGAACTATTTTGAAAATATATAAGGACATATTTTCATAAGAAATATATAAGATGAATATTTTATTCCACGTATATACGCAGATTTTTTATCAAGTACATGAACATTTTCTACTTTTCCCCAATATATACACATGGGCTTTAGTAATAATTACTGGATACCGGACCATTTGGACGTAGTCGACGGAGCTCCGGCATAGATTCCTGTCGTCTCCTTGTGGCAGTGAGGTTAAGGTTTCTCATCATATTGCAAGATTTGGTGTCATGTGCTTCATATCTATTGAGAGTTCAATGGCAACAATTGTGGCTCCAGGACGCTGGTCCTTAGGTGCACGTGCACGAAGACTTCCCGGCTATCATCGACAATGTCAAACCGGTTCTGGTAGGGGAGCGGCGATTACGGCGCGGCAACGGCTCGTTCTGGCGGTGGTAGTGGTCGTTTGGTGGTTTTGGAATCTCGATGTAATTTTTGTTATGTTTGAGATGCTTCGTACTTCTGATAAACTTTGATAGTAGATCTGAATCATTCTCACAAAATAATAATAATTACCGGATACCCGAAATTCATTTATATTAAAAAGTCAATTTGTGTTCATGTATTTAATTTTACACATATATGTTTTCCACATAAAAAGGGTACATCACATAAACTAGGGGTTTCGATATATTTTTCGTAAGACTGTCTTGTGGTATCTTAGAATAATTAATATGGTATACTGACTTGAATACTTTAATTCATGTAATGACTCTAGTTTCATTGTTTTTTGGAGAACATGCAAGAGTTCACTACAAAATTCCGTCTACTTAGTGACCAAAACCCTGGCGATGAAACAGGAAACGTCGCCTGAAATCATTTTCTATGACGGTTCATCATCACGAGGTGTTCTCCTTGCGGGGTAACACCCTAGACAACTTCGGTGACGTTTTGGCCTGCAATTGTGCGACGCTTTTGGGCGTCACTAGGCATGTCCATTTTCCTGGACGATTTGCAATGTCACAGAAAATGTTAGGCGGGTTTAGAAAAATGGATAACAAAGTGGCTTGTTGGTGTTCAGATCATAGTACCTTACAAATTCTACCATTACAGAGTTTATAACATATTATAATAAAATTTGCAGTGTTTAGGGTTGAGATGCTCGTATCAAAATCCATTGACTATTTCTTCATAAAACATACATGTTCATCATCATCGCATCAGTACCAACAATAGCATAAAACATGACATACAAAGATGGACGATCACTGAGGCAACATGAAAAAGAGTCAGAACTATTCCTCATCTGGTTTAGCAGCAATGAAACTGAGTAAGAGAAAGGTCCCTGCACATCCATGGTGTAGCACGAAGATCATCTTGTCTCCAATATTCATGTCGTACACGTCGACTACTTTGCTCCACCCATTAAGCACGACGCTTCCATCTCCTTGTCCTGAAGCCGAGTATGAAGTGGAACTGATGTTCACTCTAGGATGGAGAACAATGGTCAACTCTCCATTTGCACCCACCTCCTTAGGCACAACACATTGCGGAAGTATTTGGTGGCATAACACAATTTGAACACTTTAATCAATCTACATAAGTACCTGGACTATCTGAAGATACTGAGAGTATATACAGTTCTAACCATGATTCTGTCATCAATGTTGGTCTTGTTCAAAGTGTGCAGTAGGGTCACGTAGGATCGATCTCTTGGTCCAGCATTGTAACCGTCCGCAAGCAACGAAATTCGATCAACAAAGCTCATGAAAAACCACATCTCTTCCCAGGTTACTCTGGTCCCTTCAGTAACCTCCATGTTGTCTATAAATTGTTTTGTTATAGTATCCACTCTGTAATAAGCTATGGAAATATTTGTAAATAAGATTTGTTAAATATAGCAGCCCGATGAAATGTTTTTAGTTAAAATTGCTTGATATTTGCCAAAATACTTACAAAGATGAATTATTGGATCAGTGCTCAAACGTACCCGGAGGTGACGTTTGGGTTTTCCACCTATTCTGATGGACATTTTCATACCTACTTTTAACTGGTACACTTTCGCAAATTCTTTCCAAGTACGTCCTGCGAAAAAGGTCCTATCTTCGTTCCTGATCCTACATAGAAAACATGAGCCCTCTCTTGTCTGCAGTTGGACATGTACAATGATCCTGATAGATCTATTTATACTCAGCTTTTTCAGAAGTTCATCTCTTGCAAAGCAGGGGATGCACTGAGCAAAATTCAGAGATTGCTCAAAATTATTTAGGCTGTTTATGAAGTAGGTACAGTTTATGAGAGGGATAAATACCATTTTTGACAGTGCTTACTAGAATTTGGGAACATTGGATATCACAAATTAGGTTCGGAATTTGTTAGTTTTAGAATGATTTATGAAAATATCAGTGTTGCAATACAAATCTAGAATTTTCTATATCATAATGCTCATAAAATAAAATTTCAGATTGCACATAGGTTACTTCTGACATCTAAAGAGGGGAATGTAGTAGCAAGGTACCAAGGGGGTACGGTTGGCACTTTACCAAATTTAGTTAGGTCTACCTATTTTTAGATACTTTCCATTATAAGCATGGTTTCTGATCAACTCATGAGCAGACTTTTCTACTTATGAACCAATCATGAAATCCATCAACATTTATATTAAAATCCACATGCAGAAAATCTTCACAACTTAATCAAACACTTGAACGACATGTACGTTTGATACACTTCAAATATGAGAACCATACCGTAATTTCTTTGAATCCTTGTAGAAGCGTGATGCGGAGGTACTTGCCCTTCTACACAGGGGACACCGCAGAGATTCCTGGTGTCGAAACACTTCCGGCACTGCATATCAAAACCCTCTATTATTTCAAAAATAGCATCCGGAGGGGTTTTGTAGTGGATTAAAGTGTTTTGCATCAGATAAGCAGATGTATATGAAGATTTACCTTCATTTGGTCTGACTGAACCCGATGACGTAGTTTTTTTTTCATATGGGAAGTCCTGAACCATGACAAGCATCGGCGATAGGCGGCTACCCTAGTCGGCGTGTTAGATCAAGGGGGGAAGATGGCAACAATCCTCGTCGGCATAGATGAAGCTGTGGCAAAGTATGGCAATGATACGCACCGGCGACACGCGGCGACAGGTAGTGAGATACTGGATTTGGGACTATACGCAGGCGAGTGGGGGTTCTTAGTGATGGAGATGAACAGAGACGGCAAAGCTGATGGGACTATATGCGGGGGTCTCTCTGGTTTTGGGCCCACTTGTTAGCTGTAGCATAGAAATATTAGGATATAATTGCAACATAAATTTTGTAATCAAGTGATAAGGAAAATACACGTAAAATAATAGATCATGTATGGAAAACCTTTTATTCTTTTTAACTTTTGCAATTGAAACAAAATCAACATGGAGCAGACTTTGTGGGACATTTTTCATGAATGTCATGCATGGAAAGTCAATAAAGTAAATGTAATATTGAAGGAATTATGCCCTAGAGGCAAGAATAAAGTTGTTATTTTATATTTCCTTATTCATGATAAATATTTATTATTCATGCTAGAATTGTATTAACCGGAAACTTGATACATGTGTGGATACATAGACAAAACACCGTGTCCCTAGTAAGCCTCTACTAGACTAGCTCGTTGATCAAAGATGGTTAAGTTTCCTAACCATAGACATGTCTTGCCATTTAATAAACGGGATTACATCATTAGGAGAATGATGTGATGGACAAGACATATTCGTTAGCTTAGCATTATGATCGTTCAGTTTTATTGCTATTGCTTTGTTCATGTCAAATACACATTCCTTCGACTATGAGATTATGCAACTCCCGGATACCGGAGGAATGCCTTATGTGCTATTAAACATCACAACGTAACTGGGTGATTATAAAGATGCTCTATAGATATCTCCGAAGGTGTTTGTTGGGTTGCCATAGATTGAGATTAGAGAGGTATCTCTGGGCCCTATCGGTAATGCACATCATATGAAGCCTTGCAAGCAAATTGACTAATGAGTTAGTTGTAGGATGATGCATTATGGAACGAGTAAAGAGAATTTCCGGTGACGAGATTGAACTAGGTATGAAGATACCGACGATCGAATCTCGGGCAAGTAACATACCGATGACAAAGGGAATAATGTATGCTTTCATAAGGTTCGACCAATAAAGATCATAGTAGAATATGTAGGAGCCAATATGGGCATACAGGTCCCGCTATTGGTTATTGATCGGAGAGGTGTCTCGGTCATGTCTACATAGTTCTCGAACCCGTAGGGTCCGCACACTTAACGTTCGTTGACGATATAGTATTATATGAGTTATGTATGTTGGTGACCGAATGTTTTTCGGAGTCCCAGATGAGATCACGGACATGACGAGGAGCTACGGAATGGTCCGGAGGTAAATATTCATATATTGGATGATATGGTTAGGCCAAGGGGCCAGGCCCACGGGGCTATGGGTTTAATTTTCTTCTCCACGGGATGATGATTGGGTGCTCCGAGGGGGTGCATCCTCTTTGCCCGTCCGGGGGATGGCTTAAAGGCTTGCGGTTCCTAGCGGGTTGTCTGGATTTTCCAGGCGCTTTCCATTGCGCAGTACTTCTATACTATGTGTGCCAGATCGGCAAAGTGCAGTACTCGACGGCGGTTGAGGGCATTAAGGATTCCCTCATCCGTGCAATTGTTGCAAAATACTGAGATCACGTCGTCGTCACAGCCATCCTTGATCTTGTTTTTAACAAGTAGGAATCTAGCCCAAAAGTGGTGGACTGTTTCCTGAGGCTGCTACCGCACATACATTAAGTCGCATATGTACGCAGGACCGGAGTTGCTTGGGGAATATTGCCTGTGGTGGGTGTGCGGGATCGAATCCGAACCCTGACCCACTGACAAATCCGGATTCTGAAGAATTTTCAAGGTTACATGCCTGGGCTCCGGAGCGTCCGGTGTGTTTTTAGGCTTAGTGCCCAATTCACTGTTCGGAGGACGGGAAGTGTCTTCTAGAAGAGGAGAGTCCGGTTCTCCGGGTTCGAAAACCCGAACATACTTTGTTCTCAATGTAGGAGAAGAGTCATTGTCGGCTTGTTCCTCCATGATTGCCACATGATGGGTGATCGACGGAGATCTGATTTCTCTCTGATCGAGTTTAGCCCAATCCGATCATAGTCGTGGCGACCCCCAGGGCGGCAATGCGATCTAGCAGTTTGTTTAAGGCCGATACATCTGTCGGATCCATCATGTTCCAGTATTCTGGACCGACGCGGAGGAGATTTTTGGCGATGAGCTGGGCTGCTTCAGGCTTAACGGCCGGGCGAGCACCCATGATGAAGCTGCCGAGCCAGAGGGTTTGCCATAAATCTAGGGCTTCTCCGGAAGTGATGTTGTCTTTGATGACAAGGCGAGCCATCAATCCTTCTGTCGATGGCACAAAGCAACTCTCAATGAAAGCACCATTGTCGGTGTCAAAACTGGGAGATCTCGGGTAGGGGGTCCCGAACTGTGCGCCTAAGGATCGAAGGTAACAAGGAGGCAGGGGATACAATGTTTACCCAGGTTCGGGCCCTCTTAATGGAGGTAATACCCTACTTCCTGCTTGATTGACTATGATGAGTATAGGGGTTTACAAGACTTGATCTACCTCGAGATCATGATGGCTAAACCCTAGATGTCTAGCTTGTATGATTGTGATTGCCTCTATGGACTAAACCCTCCGGTTTATATAGGCAACGGAGGAGACTAGGGGTGTGCAAAGTCGGCTTACAGAGGAAGGAAACTATTCATCCGGACGCCAAGCTTGCCGTCCACGCAAAGGAGAGTCCCATCTGGACACGGGAGGAGGCCTTCTGTTCTTGTATCTTCACGGCCCGTTAGTCTGGCCCATGTCACATAGGCCGGCTCTTCGAGGACCCCATAATCCAGGACTCCCTTAGTTCACAAGGCCACTAGTTTTAATAAAAAGGGCAAGGGAAAGAAAGGAACTTGAAGAAGAATGGCAAGTGATACGTCTCCGTCGTATCTACTTTTCCAAACACTTTTGCCCTTGTTTTGGACTCTAAGTTGTATGATTTGAATGGAACTAACCCGGACTGACGCTGTTTTCAGCAGAACTGCCATGGTGTTGTTTTTTGTGCAGAAAATAAAAATTCTCGGAATGTCCTGAAACTCCACGGAACACCTTAGGAAAAATAAAGAAAAATCCTCGCAAAAGATGAAGACCAGGGGGCCCACACCCTGCTCACGAGGGTGGGGGCGCCCCCCTGGGCACGCCCTCCTACCTCGTGGGCCCCCTGGTGGCCCTCCGACACCAACTCCAACTCCATATATTGGCTTTCAGGGAGAAAAAAATCAGAGAGAAGAAATCATCACGTTTTACGATACGGAGCCGCCGCCAAGCCCTAATCTCTCTCGGGAGGGCTGATCTGGAGTCCGTTCGGGGCTCCGGAGAGGGGGATTCGTCGCCGTCGTCATCATCAACCATCCTCCATCACCAATTTCATGATGCTCACCGCCGTGCGTGAGTAATTGCATGTAGGCTTGCTGGACGGTGATGGGTTGGATGAGATTTATCATGTAATCGAGTTAGTTTTGTTAGGGTTTGATCGCTAGTATCCATTATGTTCTGAGATTGATGTTGCTATGACTTTGCTATGCTTAATGCTTGTCACTAGGGCCCGAGGATTTCAGATCTGAACCTATTATGTTTTCATGAATATATGTGTGTTCTAGATCCTATCTTGCAAGTCTATAGTCACCTACTATGTGTTATGATCCGGCAACCCCGAAGTGACAATAATCGGGACCACTCCCGGTGATGACCATAGTTTGAGTAGTTCATGTATTCACTATGTGCTAATGCTTTGTTCCGGTTCTCTATTAAAAGGAGGCCTTAATATCCCTTAGTTTCCAATAGGACCCCGCTGCCACGGGAGGGTAGGACAAAAGATGTCATGCAAGTTCTTTTCCATAAGCATGTATGACTATATACGGAATACATGCCTACATTATATTGATGAACTGGAGCTAGTTTTGTGTCACCCTATGTTATGATCATACATGACGAACCGCATCCGCATAATTATCCATCGCTAATCCGTGCCCACGAAGTTTTCCATATAATGGTTCTCGCTTATTTACTTTTCCGTTACTCTCATTATAATCACTACAAAATACCAAAAACATTACTTTTGCTGTCTTTACTTTTGTTACCGTCACCACTACTATCATATTACTTTGCTACTAAACACTTTGCTGCAGATACTAAGTTTCCAGGTGTGGTTGAATTGAGAACTCAGCTGCTAATACTTGAGAATATTCTTTGGCTCCCCTTGTGTCGAATCAATAAATTTGGGTTGAATACTCTACCCTCAAAAACTGTTGCGATCCCCTATACTTGTGGGTTATCAAGACCTTTTTCTGGCGCCGTTGCCGGGGAGCATATCTCTATTCTTTGAGTCACTTGGGATTTATATCTGCTGGACACTATGAAGAACTTGAAAGATGATCGAACTACTATTTTGCCCACAACTACCAGGGGAGGTAAGGGACTGCCATCTAGCCTTGCACTAGATTCTTCTTTTGTTATGAGTAAGTTTGCGACACCTAAACCTACTACTGTTATTGATTCTGATATTTCGCATGTTATTGATGATGCCACTTCTGCTATGCATGATACTTATGATGAAACTACTTCTATGCTTGATACTACTGTGCCACTTGGTGAATTTCTTGATGAGCAAATTGCTAGGTCTAGAGAAAGAGAAATTATTGAACCTGAACACGATGATGTTAGTGATGATGAACCTATGCCTGCTATTCCTGAGGGTTATCTTTTTGATGCTGAATCTTCTGTAGCTATTCTTGATTGCCAGGATAGACGTGAACTTAAGAGGTTGCTAGTTAAATGGAGTAAAGAATCTTTTAGAGGTAGAATGAAACCCGACTCTACTTTTTCTACTTCACCTACCTGTGTGCCTGATCAGGATTATTATAATTTTTCTGTTGATCCAGATATAATTACTTTGGTAGAATCTGATCCTTTTATGGCTATGAATCTGAAACTGTTGTGGCACATCTTACAAAGTTAAATGATATAGCTGCCCTGTTTACTAATAATGAGAGATCGCGCTACCTTTATTTACTTAAGATCTTTCCGTTCTCATTAAAGGGTGATGCTAAGATATGGTATAATTCTCTTGATCCTGGTTGTGTGCAAAGTCCCCAGGATATGATTTACTACTTCTCTGCTAAATATTTCCCCGCTCATAAGAAACAGGCTGCTTTGAGGGAAATATACAATTTTGTGCAAATTGAAGAAGAGTGTCTCCCACAAGCTTGGGGGAGGCTTCTCAAGTTACTTAATGCTTTGCCTGATCATCCTCTTAAGAAACCTAAAATATTTGATATCTTTTATAATGGACTAACTGATGCTTCTAGAGATTTCCTGGATAGTTGTGCTGGTTCTCTTTTTAGGGAAAGAACACCGGATGATGCTGAAATTCTATTGCTTAATATGTTGGTTAATGAAAATAATTGGGCACCTCCCGAGCTACCTCCCGAGCTAGTTCCTGAGCCAATTACTGAGCCTACTCCTAAACCAACTCCGAAGAAGAGAGGTGTTCTATTTCTCAGTCCCAAAGATATGCAAGAGGCAAAGAAATCTATGAAAGAAAAAGGTATTAAAGCTGAAAATGTTAAGAATTTACCTCCTATTGAAGAAATACATGGTCTTAATTTACCGCCTGTTGAAGAAGTATATGATCTCAATTACTTATTTAATGAAGAACCTCCCGATATCCCGACACAGGTAGTAAAGGTAAATTCTCTCTATAGATATGATAAAGCTGAAGTCGCTCCTACTAAAATTGCAAGTAAGTGCTTGGATGAGTTTGATGACTTTATGTTTAAGCAAGATGACTTTAATGCTTATTTTGGTAGACAATTAAAACAGAATACCTTTATGATTAAACGCTTGGGTGATTATATGGCTGATATTAGAGGTGAACTTAAACTTGTTAGCAAATATGCTTCTATGGTTACCACTCAAGTAGAACAAGTACTTAAAGCTCAGAAAGAAGCGCTTGATGAAATGAATAGTAAGAAAAATGATTATGCTGTTAGAGTGGCTACTAGAACTGGTAAAATGACTCAGGAACCTTTGTATCTTGTAGGCCACCCTAAGAGAATCGAGCAAGATTCTCAGAGAAATAATATTGATGTACCTAGTTCTTCTAAGAGGAAGAAAAAGAAAAATGATAGGACTTTGGAAACTTCTAGTGAACCTATCGCTGAACCACCCGAGAATCCAAATGATATCTCTATTTCTGATTCTGAAACAGAATTAGGTGATGAACATGAACCTAGTGATAATGTTAATGATAATGTTCATGTTGATGCTCG
Source organism: Aegilops speltoides (assembly GCA_021437245.1). Taxonomy (NCBI): domain Eukaryota; kingdom Viridiplantae; phylum Streptophyta; class Magnoliopsida; order Poales; family Poaceae; genus Aegilops; species Aegilops speltoides. The sequence continues at coordinate 315,997,859 of CM038145.1, read as the reverse complement.
ACCTAGTAATGATAATGATGTAGAAGTTGAACCTGTTGTTGATCTTGATAACCACGCAATCAAAGAATCAACGTTATGATAAAAGAGACTTTGTTGCTAGGAAACATTGTAAAGAAAGGGAACCATGGGTTCAGAAACCCATGCCTTTTCCTCCGAAACCATCCAAGAAAAAGGATGATGAGGATTTTGAGTGCTTTGCTGAAATGATTAGACCCATGTTTTTATGTGTGCGATTAACTCGATGTGCTCAAAACAAATCCTTATGCTAAGTATATGAAGGATATTATTACTAATAAAAGAAAGATACCTGAAGCTGAAATTTCCACCATGCTTGATAATTACACTTTTAAGGCTAGAATACCAAAGAAACTTGGAGATCCCGGAGTGCCTACTATACCATGCTCCATTAAAAGAAGTTATGTTAAAACTGCTTTATGTGATTTTGGAGCCGGTGTTAGTGTTATGCCTCTCTCTTTATATCGTAGACTTGACTTGAATAAGTTGACACCTACTGAAATATCTTTGCAAATGGCTGATAAATCAACTGCTATACCTGTCGGTATTTGTGAGGATGTGCCTGTTGTGGTTGCAAACGTTACTATTTTAACGAACTTTGTTATTCTTGATATTCCCGAGGATGATAGTATGTCTATTATTCTTGGAAGACCTTTCCTTAATACTGCAGGGGCTGTTATTGATTGCACCAAAGGCAATGTCACTTTTCATGTTAATGGCAATGAGCACACGGTACATTTTCCGAGGAAACAACCTCAAGTTTATAGTATCAACTCTATTGGAAAAGTTCCATCGATTATATTTGGAGGTTTTGAATTTCCTCTCCCTACTGTCAAGAAAAAGTATGATATTCTTATTGTTGGGTATTTTCATATCCCCATTGAGGTAACTTAGTGTCATTTGAAATTTCTCCGGTTCCGGAATTATTCGGAATGAGTTTGTTAACAAGACTTGATCAACCTTGTTAGTGGGTTCATTTTGATGATCACGAGATGGATGAAACAAGAAGCACAACCTTCTGTACCCTCTTTATATTTTCTGTTATTTAGTAGAAATAAAGTAAAATAATATTTTTCTGTCTGTTTCCTGACTTATCCGTGCAATATAAAAATATCCCGAAAATAAAAGTCCTCAGAATGCCATGCCAATTTAATATGATTTTTTCGGGAGATCTTTATGACAAATCTTATACCATGGACTTAGAGGACTTTACTTCTGCTTGCAAACTGCCATCTTGGGGTAATGTCAGGGATCCCCCTAAATCTGAATATAGAGACTTTCTTGCTAGAATAACTGTGGGGGGAATCTAGAGATATAACGCAAGCTACTATAGGGAGCATTCACTTTCCTGCCATACATTATTTTGCTCTCTTCATAGGTAGATGTATTAATGCTAAGGATGAAGCATGTCACATGTGTATCCCTGATATCAGTATTCTTAGGAGTGCTGTGTTAGGAGACCAATCTTATCATTTGGGAGCCATTGTAGCTCGCAGGTTGCATCAGAATAGACATAGCAGAGAAAGAAGAAACAGCGCTGCCCCGTGCTTATTTAGATTACAAGAGTATGATAGCGCATGATTTTCTTGTTAAGAGTCGCGATGGGGAGCTCAAATACAAATTATACTTTGATAAACATCACCCTGAGACTATTACTTTGCATGCTCCTTCTTTGTTTAACTTGTATGCAGAGCCTGACATTGTTCCGTGGTCGGCTGTTCAAGCCTATCGGAACCCTGCACTAGCCCCGGAGCCGGAGCCACAAGATGAGCCTCCATGACTATCTGTTTATTCTTGGGATCCAGAGGAGGCTTCCAGCCAGTGGAAGTCAGAGTCTTCTTCGTCACAGTACGACCCCAGCTACACCTACGGGTATCCGCCAGGCCATCCCTGGCAATAGACCAACTTAGGCCAAAAGCCTAAGCTTGGGGGAGTACGTATTTCCCACCGACATTACATTCATGTTCACACACACTCATTGCTAGATGTCAGTGCTCATACTCTTTCATTGTATTATCCATGCTAGTTTAAATTTCTTTTTCTTGCTTTCTTCTTGTGTGTTTGTTAAAATTTAAGAAAAACCAAAAAAATTAGTTAGTCTACTTTCCATGCTTGTAGTAGTAATTAAAAAGAAAACCCAAAAATATTTCCCGTTCTTCTTTTACTTGTTGGGAGCTTTCCCGTGTAAATAAGTTTTCTTTTCCTTTTTTAGGGGGTCGAGAAGACCTTATTGAAAATGCTTAGTGGCTCTTATATGCATGATTGATTATTTAAACTTAGAGCCCATATTACTTGTCTTCTCTCTTGAGTTGAATGCTTGCAGATTCCAGCTTAGTCCAATGCATGTGCACTCTTATTATTATACACACCGTTCGGTCGTGCAAGTGAAAGGCAATAATGATGATATATGATGGACTTATTGGGAAGATAAAAGCTGGTATGAACTCGACCTCTCTTGTTTTTGTAAATATGATGATTCATCGTTCCTGATTCAACTATTGTGAAATAAACATGTTTGCAATGACATTTAGAGATTATAGTTTCTTGTGCCATGCTTGATTAGCTATGAGTTATAATGGTTTACCTTGCGTGCCAACATGCTATTAGAATGATTATGAAGTGGTATGATGGGATGGTATCCTCCTTTAAATGCATTGAGTGACTTGACTTGGCACATGTTCACGCATGTAGTTGAATTTAATCAACATAGCCTTCATGATATTTATGTTCATGGTGGATTATATCCTACTCATGCTTGTACTCGGTGTGAATTAATTTTAATGCATGTTTATGACTGTTGTCGCTCTCTCGCTTGGTCGCTTCCCGCCTTTTGCTAGCCTTCACTGCATTAAGCGGAATACTGCTTGTGCATCCAAACTCCTTAAACCCCAAAGTTATTCCGTATGAGTCCACTATACCTTCCTATATGCGGTATTTACCTGTTGTTCCAAGTAAATTTGTATGTGCCAAACTCTAAACCTTCAAATAAACATTCTGTTTTGCATGCTCGAATAGCTCATATGTCAACTAGAGCTGCCCTTATCTTCCGTGTTAGGCGGGTTATTCTCAAGAGGAGTGGACTCCTCTCCTCATTCACGAGAAAATGGCTGGTATCCGAGATGCCCAGTCCCATGCTTTATGCAAACTAAATCAAAATAACTGCAAACAAAACTCCCCTTGGGACCCGTTGAATGTTGGAGGCACTCGTTGTTTCGAGCAAGCCATGGATTGATGCTTGTGGAGGAAGGGGAGTATAAACTTTACCATTCTATTTGGAAACCGCCTATAATCTGTTTAGCATGGAAGATATCATCGTCTTTTAGTTGTTATGTTGCCAATGAAAGTATGCCGCTCAAAATATAATTTATCTCTATTTCAAAATCGAGCTCTGGCACCTCTACAAATCCCTTCTTCCCTCTGTGAAGGGCCTATCTATTTACTTTTATGTTGAGTCATCACCGTTCTTATTGAAAAGCACCCGCTGGAGAGCACACTGTCTTTTGCATTCGTTATTATTGGTTTATATTGGGTATGACTTGACTGGATCTCTTTTACCATGAATTACAATGTTTAGTCAGTCCTTGATCTTTAAAGGTGCTCTGATTTATGTTTTATGGTCTCGTAAAGGGCTAGCGAGATACCATTTTGTTATATCATGTTATGATTATTTTGAGAAAGTGTTGTCATCCGAGTTTTGCTATTATGGCTCGCTAGCTGATTATGTTATTGATATGAGTAATTGTGAGACCTACGTGTCATTGTGAGTATGGTTAGTTCATAATAATTGCTGAAACTTGAATGCTGGCTTTTCATGTTTACAACAACAAGAGCAAACAGAGTTTGTAAAAGTTTTTCTTTTTCTCTTTCAGTTTGTCAACTGAATTGCTTGAGGACAAGCAAGGGTTTAAGCTTGGGGGAGTTGATACGTCTCCGTCGTATCTACTTTTCCAAACACTTTTGCCCTTGTTTTGCACTCTAACTTGTATGATTTGAATGGAACTAACCCTTGATCGACGCTGCTTTCAGCAGAATCGCCATGGTGTTGTTTTTGTGCAGAAACTAAAATTCTTGGAATGTCCTCGAACTCCACGGAACACCTTAGAAAAATAAAGAAAAATCCTCGCAAAAGATGAAGACCAGGGGCCCACACCTGCTCACGAGGTGGGGCGCCCCCGGCGCCCACCTCGTGGGCCCTTGGTGGCCCTCCGACGCCAACTCCAACTCCATATATTGGCTTTGGGAGAAAAAATCGAGAGAAGAAATCATCGCGTTTTACGATACGGAGCCGCTGCCAAGCCCTAATCTCTCTCGGGAGGGCTGATCTGGAGTCCGTCCGGGGCTCCGGAGAGGGGGATTCGTCGTCATCGTCATCATCAACCATCCTCCATCACCAATTTCATGATGCTCACCGCCGTGCGTGAGTAATTGCATCATAGGCTTGCTGGACGGTGATGGGTTGGATGAGATTTATCATGTAATCGAGTTAGTTTTGTTAGGGTTTGATCCCTAGTATCCATTATGTTTTGAGATTGATGTTGCTATGACTTTGCTATGCTTAATGCTTGTCACTAGGGCCCGAGTGCCATGATTTCAGATCTGAACCTATTATGCTTTCATGAATATATGTGTGTTCTAGATCCTATCTTGCAAGTCTATAGTCACCTACTATGTGTTATGATCCGGCAACCCCGAAGTGACAATAATCGGGACCACTCCCGGTGATGACCATAGTTTGAGGAGTTCATGTATTCACTATGTGCTAATGCTTTGTTCCGGTTCTCTATTAAAAGGAGGCCTTAATATCCCTTAGTTTCAATAGGACCTCGCTGCCACGGAGGGTAGGACAAAAGATGTCATGCAAGTTCTTTTCCATAAGCACGTATGACTATATACGAATACATGCCTACATTATATTGATGAACTGGAGCTAGTTCTGTGTCACCCTATGTTATGATCGTTACATGACGAACCGCATCCGCATAATTATTCATCGCTAATCCGTGCCTACGAAGTTTTCCATATACGGTTCTCGCTATTTACTTTTCCGTTGCTACTGTTACAATCACTACAAAATACCAAAAACATTACTTTTGCTGTCTTTACTTTTGTTACCGTCACCAATACTATCATATTACTTTGCCACTAAACACTTTGTTGCAGATACTAAGTTTCCAGGTGTGGTTGAATTGACAACTCAGCTGCTAATACTTGAGAATATTCTTTGGCTCCCCTTGTGTCGAATCAATAAATTTGGGTTGAATACTCTACCCTCGAAAACTGTTGCGATCCCCTATACTTGTGGGTTATCAACAAGCAAGTTGTCACTCACGTGAAGAAGCCCAAAGCTGGACCTAAGCCTGAAACTGAGTGCTTCTACTTCAAAGGAAATGGTCACTCGAAGCGGAAGTACCCCAATTATTTGGCGGATAAGAAGGATGGCAAGGTGAACAAAGGTATATTTGATATACATGTTACTGATTGTACCTTACTAGTGCTCGTAGTAGCCCCTGGGTATTTGATACCTGTTCGATTGCTAAGATTAGTAACTCGAAACAGGAGTTGCAGAATAAATGATGACTAGTTGAGGGTGAAGTGAGATGAGTGTTGGAAGTGGTTCCAAGACTGATATGATCATCATCGCACACTCCCTATACTTTCGGGATTAGTGTTGAACCTAAATAAATATTATTTGGTGTTTGCATTGAGCATGAACAAGATAGGATCGTGTTTATTGCAATACATCTATTCATTTAGGACAGAGAATAATTGTTATTCTGTTTACATGAATAAAACCTTCTATGGTCATACACCCAATGTTAATGGTTTATTGAATCTCGATCGTAGTGATACATATATTCATAATATTGATGCCAAAAGATGCAAAGTTGATAATGATAGTGCAACATACTTGTGGCACTGCCGTTTAAGTCATATTGGTGTAAAGCGCATGAAGAAACTACATGCTGATGGGCTTTTGGAATCACTTGATTATGAATTAATTGATACTTGTGAACCATTCCTCATGGGCAAGATGACTAAAAATATGTTCTCTGGAACAATGGGGCGAGCCAATGAATTATTGGAAATAATACATACCGATGTATGCGGTCAGATGAGTGTTGAGGCACGCATCACGTATCATTATTTTTTGACCTTCACATATGATTTGAGCAGATATGGGTATATCTACTTAATGAAACACAAGTCTGAAACATTTGAAAAGTTCAAATAATTTCAGAGTGAAGTGGAGAATCTGATCACGGAAGTGAATATTTGAGTTACGAGTTTGGCCTTCATTTAAAACAATGTGGAATAGTTTCACAACTCACGCCAGCTGGAACACCACGGCGTAATGGTGTGTCCGAACATCGTAACCGTACTTTATTAGATATGGTGTGGTTTATGATGTCTCTTACCAATTTACCACTATCATTTTGGGGTTATGCATTAGGGACAACTGCATTCACGTTAAATAGGGCATCATCTAAATCCGTTGAGATGACATGGTATGTGTCGTGGATTTGTCACGGCAGATGTCCTAGCGTAAGGACTTAGTCGTGGAGCCATCGCTACGGGTTTACTTGCAGGGGTTTAAAGCGGACACAAAGACACAAAGGTTTATACTAGTTCGGCCCCTTCGATGAAGGTAAAAGCCTACGTCTAGTTGTGATGGAATTGATGTAGTCTCGATGGCTAGGAGCAAACAAGCTTCGCTTAGGCTCGAGTTGTGGTTGTTCGTCCTTGAACCGCCGCCGGTCGCCCCTTATATACACGAGTGACGCCTGTCGATTCAGAGAGTCCCAACCGTTCATACTGTATCCCGTTGGTATCTCTATTCCTAACTTACAATACAAGTCATACATCAGGCCGGTTTACGGCTACAAGCTCTAAACCGACCATAGGCCTTGGGCCTCTCTCTGATTACACCACTAATGAAGCTAACCCGGCCCAAGCTGGCCGGTTTACACCTAGTGGTAATATCCCCAGCATTAGGCCCCAGATTGATTTGAACTGGTTCATGTCAATCCTTCACAAGCCTGCATCTTGGACATCTTCTTTTACTTAGCAAACCGCCATGTCGCCGCTGCTTCGATCATCAGAACCGCATGACATCGTTGCTTCGTCATCGCAAACCGCATGACATCGCTGCTTCGTCATCAGAAACCGCATGACGCTATCTTGAAGTTTATCCTTTATAACGCCTTCCTTAATGACACCCCTCGGATTCACGCGCTTGACCTAGCTTTATCGCTTTATAAATAGGACCAAGGGTCATTCTGCTTTCTCCTTCGCTTCTCTTCTTCTTCTTCCTCGCCGCGCTTTTGAGCTCCGCCGTCGCCATCAACTTCGCTTCGCCCTAGGCAGCCAGATCAACCTCAGACGGACCGTAACACTGCGCCTTTCTCCGCATCTCCTCCGCTTCCGTAAGCTTCTTGCCCTTCTTCACTGCTTCTTATTTTAGATCTCTTTCTAGGGTTCGAGCTTCATACCATGTTCTTCGTATGTTTTCATCTTTCTAGCCTTGAGTCATGCTATGAATCCTGCTCGCACTAAACGATGACTCCTGCGTGCCGCTGCACTTTCTCATCTTAAAACCATAGATCTTCTCGCATATATACATACACCTTATAGTGCACTTCCTGCTTTCTTCTTTACTCATGACGCATTTCGCTTTTCTCAAAACCCGCTTGATCCGTAGTAAACATGAATTTTTGTGAAACCTGTTTCTGTCCATGACTTCAATTACCTTCAAAGCCAAGATTAGGCGGTTTAACTCACCATAGTAAAAATTTGCTAAACCGGCATCGGTACACCATTAGTCCCCTTGTTGAACCGCCAGAACGTAGCCGACATCATCTCATAACGAATGATTTATAGGAACCGCCCGTTTATCATAACTTAGATCAATCACTCTGTAATAAGCACTTTCTTAAACCGGATCCTTCTCCTTGTAGATCTTATGATGGCCAAACAGTGTATGAATGTAATCGGTTCCTTCCCGCCTCCGAGACACAGCTTGAAAGAGCTGGTATCGATCGGCGCTTTAGATGATCAAAATACAATCCATTGAGGGTTGCCGAGAGGAATGTCCTCCCACACCTCGTGAAGGAGAAGTTGTAGTTTTCATGATCACCGCCCGGGTTTCAAACCGCCTGGTCAAAATTTTACCGGGATGTGATGGCCAATTTTCAGCTCCGCCCCCAAGACATCGGCCCCAACTCATTACCAACCTTTGCCATTTTCAAGCATCGTCAAGCATATCTGCAAGAGGAACCTTCCGTTGAACTGTTCAGGGATCTTTTCCACCTAAACCGTCGAACTGAATTCACCGACGGCCCTAATACAGAATTGGGCGGTATGGCTATCCAGAAGAGGAAGGAGATCACTTATCCCCATGTCAAACTCCATACTCACCCCAAAGAGTGGAATGCGACTTGGTTCTATTGCAAAGATACTTCTCCTGAAGGTGAAAATCCTTTACCTGGCTTCCGTCCAGAGCGGTTAAGCAATACTCATCCTTTTCCTCAAAGACTGACTGCCAAAGAGAGAAGCAAATATGCCCCACAACTATCCAAACTCCGCGCTTTCATGGCCAACGGTTTGACTGGAATCGATCTTGCACGCTGTCTGCTATCTTGGGGCATACCGCTTTTGAGCCGGCGTTCGGTTTAATGTGCTAATATACCGCAAAGGTCGACGACCCACTCCGACACACCAAACTCGAACTGTCTCGACGATGAAGTTACGATTTAGTAAGGAAAATGCTGAATGAACCGGAGCATCTCGTGCTCAAACCGCTTGGCTCCTCATCGCACTATCAACGCACCACCGCGGTAAGTCTCGATCGTGTCATTATAAAACCCGTTGTTACTTTCATATGTCCAACTCTCAATTATTTCGATCCAGTATGCATAACCGCTTTGGAGCAAAAACTCTCTCAAGACAAAGCGCATAAAGTCTGGGCGCCAATTCGCCCAAAACAAAAGTTGTCATGAAATCCGCCCACAAGAGGAAGACTATCGCTTCCCTCGATCCGCCATTGATGATGATGTGGGTAATCCGGAACTTGATTCTCTTGGCTTGTTTTTACACGCCTTATTGATGACGATGCTTGTCGATGACGCTGAAGCCAAAGAACGCAGGATTTGCCGAGGTAACTATTCTCTCTTCCGATTCAACGAATTTGCCTTCACTAAAATTTCGCCGGCAAACCGGAAAGTTAACTTTTCTCACCCTCTTGCTTACTTGGATCCCAAACTTTTATGAAGACACAGAACATGAAGCTCGTCGACAACCCGCAAGACAATGGACGGTAGTTACCTCTGCGGTTTACCAAATAGCCCGCTCGAAAGCGCCGCACCGAGGTTTCCAACCTTTTATTGCCTTAAATTCCAAAGCGGGTTTGTTCCACAACCTCTTAATCCGTCCGACTCGATTATCGTGTCACCTCCCATTCATCCTCCGGCGAATCGTCACCACTCAGCTACCACCGCTGAAGATAGCCGTCGGGTAAGTCCATACAGCCATACGCTTTTCGATTTTTTCAGATCGATATGCCTTGTTCCTCAATCTTTGTTTCTTCGTAACCAAACCGAAACCCAGCAAGAAGGCTCGCTGGACAAAATAGTTGAAGAGGCTGCCGCTTCAGATCATGAGCGGGCGCCAGATCTCGACAACGCGTTGCTCAAGATATTCCAAATGACCTCCGATTCAAGAGGAGGTTATTCCAGAAGAAATTCCTGTCAACCCTTCAATCTCTGCCGATCCACCTGCCAGCACTGTCCGGTTTGAAAAGCCTCGCAGCCCTACTGAAACAGCCGTGCCGACCCGATCCGTCGAGTCGAAAGACGATGACGTTGTGATTACTGGCATGGGCCGCTCTGAACCGGGGAATCCTACAACCTTAACTCGGCATACTGTGAAGGAGGATTCTTCAACTTTGAACAAAGGAAAGTGGGCTGCCGAGCTGGAAACATATGCCGCTTTAAGCGCCCAAGACCTTCATTCTGGATACCTGAACCGGCTTTACAGTAGCCGTGATTATGAAGCTGGCTTGGTGAAACTAATGAGAGACAAGTTTGAGGTAACACTCCTTTCCTTATTACCAGAATAGTAGTCCTTGTAGCCCCTAAGGGCCGGTTTGCAATCTTTGATCAAACCGACTTGATAATTTTCTTTGATAGATTTTGCAATCTTCCTCATATCCACTGTAGGCCGGTTTAACGATGCACACTTAAACCGTACTCCAAAAATTTCCCGACAACACCGTAATAGAATCAAATAGCCATTAGCCCCCAAGTGCCGAGTTGAATACTCGATTCAACTTGGGACTTTGCCATGTATTAGCAGAGAAAGATTGAAGGTACATTAGCCCCAAGTGGCAAGCATATAACTGTGTTGTATGGTTGAGACTTTAACTTGAATTGTTGGCTGATCATACTATCAATGCGCAGCGGAGGTGAAAATCAAGGATGATCGGATTGCCGATTTACAAAGCGGCTTTGAAAACCCAGCAGCAGCCGAGATGTAAAAGCCAAGAAGGAGCTAACCAAAGGCCTTTGACCGCCGCTGAACAGTGAAGGAAAACATGAAGAAGGAACAGCGGTCTGGGCCACCGAAAAGGCCAACTTGCTCAAACGGGCCGAGAATGTCAAGTTGCCCTTAAACCGTGGTGGATGATCCGACACCGTGAAGCGGCAAGTACATTCTATGACGGCAGCCATCTTCGTAAGTTCCCCGTGAATAAGTGTAATATGCCTCTCGCTGCACCATTATTCGGTTTAAGACTATCCTGTTATCATATGCGTGCACACGCTGGGCACTTGGGAAATGATGTACGAAGAAACCAAGGCTGTCTACACTTTAGTGGACCAGTTATATACGGAGCCCAAATACGTTATTACCACAATGTCACATAACAATCCAGCGCCGTCTCGATCCAAGATACCTCGAACCGCTATCCATCCTTCCTTCCCGGATTGAAGAGGTGAAGAAATCTGCTGCACGAACCGAGCCATCAACGCCTTTGATCCGAGCCAAAGCACGGGTACCGGATTTTGATCCCGTGGAAGCAGCTCAAGGCTATCCCAGTGTGAAGGAAGACGGCTCGGACTTCAGTGAAGAGGACTTGCGGGCGATAAACCGTGCGGTACGCCCGCTGGCTTGTCAATTGGCCGAAGAAGCCGATTTGGAGCACCATCAAGCCCAATACAATGAGCAGAACAAGCGTGTGTCCGCTCCAACTTTTGAACCGGAAAACTTGATCCCTCCAATCCGTAAGCATACTTACGCACCTGACATTGAACCATCGTCTTTGATTCACGAAGAGGCTGTTTTCCAAGCGCTAATGGGAATCGACTGGACTACTGTGGATTTCCAGCCGATGGGTAGAGATGAAGATGCTGAAGCGGCGGAGGATGAAGAATAGTCGTGAACCGGTAGCCGGTTTAGACAACTGTCGTGGGCTGTTTACCCAAAAAACAATGATCTCATTTGGGCACTGTGCTGCCTTGTAATAGCCTTAGTCAAAACTTGCTGCCTGGAGATGCCTTCGTGCATCGATGAAACTTTTGTTTGATTCATACTCCCTGCAACCAAAAAATTGAACCTCGGCGGCGGTGACACCGCCAGCCGGTTTATGGCATCCAATATATTTGTGTACCAAAATCAATGAGTATGCGATACAAATACCGCCAGATCTGGCATAAAGTCGGCGAGCTAATCTTGAAGCGGAGGCCTTTAAAACCAATGACCGCCTGGGAGACAATAACTCCCACATAGGCGTCTTGAAACAGACAAGCCCCCGCTACTCCATAAAGATGAACCGAAGAAGGTAAACCGGCAGATAAAAACTTCGTGCAATACTAAACCGTGTCTGTCGGTTTGTTATCGACAGCTAAACCGATAAAAATATTCGCCGGGTTAAAAACACAACAAAAATCGAATACCAACTATGTGGAAATACGGCAACAAAGGCAATAACTCGTGCAAAAGTAAAGCTTCATGGAGCTGGTCGATGGCATTACCATGGTCGACGCAACCAAGCCCCAAAGGCGAAGCGATGGTGCTAGTCGCCAGTCCCCAAAAGACTCTTGGCGAGTACGCCGCCAAGTGGCGTGACATTGGTTCGGGTTCACCAAGCCCCCAAGTGACGCTGGCCCTATTGGCCGACCAAGAGGCGTGACTGGTTCAGACGTGACCGTGTCCCCAATGATCCGTGGCTTTCGCTTATCAAGAGGTGTTGCATTGGTTCGACACCACCAAGCCCCCAAGTGATAAATATAATCACAAGGGTAAACCGAGGCCGCTTTAAAAATGTAAACACTCCATGTAACCACACATGAGAAGAAAGACAGAGACCCCGCTTAGCCGAGGTTCTGATTTTTATTATATCAAGATAATATATACATTGTCATGCTATGTACATAAACCGAGCCGATGACTCAAGTGTAGTAAGGTCAAGATGAGCTATATTCCACGGCCTATTGGTCTCCTCCTTTGATGTACGTGAGTCTTTACGCCTCGAATATCAACCAGATAGTAGGAACCGCTAGTAGATTCTGTCGACCACAAAGGGTCCTTCCCAAGGCGGGATAACTTGTGCATATCTCGTTCGTCTTGATGAGACGGCACCAAATCTCCTTCCCGAAAGGCTCGTCTTAACCCGCGGCTGTGATAACGACGAAGATCTTGCTGGTAAATCGCCGAACGAGCGGCTGCCAAATCACGCCTCATCCAATAGGTCCAAAGCGCCCCGTCGTGCCACCTCGTTGTCCGCTTCAACATAAGCCGCTACACGGGCGAATCGTGCTCGATATCACCGGGAGAACTCGCTTCGCTCCATAAACCATGAAGAAAGGTGTAGCCAGAGACCGGTTTGGCGAGTATTGATACTCCATAGTACCGATGGGAGCTCTTCAACCCAGCACCACGGTGTTCTCTCGAATGGAACCGAAGTCGGGTTTGATGCCTCGCAAGATTTCGATTAGCACGCTCGCCTCGCCCGTTGGATCGGGGTGGGCCATCGACGATACGCTGCCGGATATGCTCACGCTCACGTAATTCTTTCATAGCTCCCTTGGACAGATTAGTGCCATTGTCAAGAATGATATTGTGTGGAAAGCCAAACCGAAAATCACCTTTTGATGAACTGCACCGCTGCCGCCGCATCACACTTATCGACAGTTCCGCTTCAACCCACTTGGTGAACTTGTCCACTGCCACCAACAGGTGGGTCTTCTTATCTTTGGATCGCTAAAAGGGCCCAACCATATCCAGCCCCCAGGTCGCAAACGGCCACGTTATTGGGATCATCCGCAATTCCCGTGCCGTACATGAGCACGCTGGAGAATTTCGACATCCATCGCACCGTTTGACCAAGTCCTCCGTGACGCGATGAGCAGCTAACCAAGAAAATCCATGACGGAATGCCTTTGCCACCAGGGACTTTGAACCGGCGTGATGCCCGCAATCCCCTTCATGGATTTCTTTTAAAATTTCACAACCTTCCTCAGGGGAAACACAGCGTTGAAACGCCCCTGAAACACTGCAATGATGCAACTCACCATTAAGAATCGTCATAGATTTGGAGCGCCGGATTATCTGTCTGGCCAGAACCTCATCGTCTGGCAACTCTCCTCGAGTCATATACGCAAGGTAAGGAACCGTCCAATCCGGAATAGCATGTAATGCTGCCACCAACTGAGCCTCCGGATCAGGAATTGCCAAATCTGCTTCACCAGGGAGCTGAACCGACGGGTTGTGCAAGACGTCCAGAAAGACATTAGGTGGAACCGGTTTACGCCGAGAACCCAAACGGCTTAAAGCGCTCGCCGCTTCGTTTCTTCCGCGATCCACATGATCCACTTGATAGCCTTTGAAGCAACCTGCAATATTATCCACTTCGACGATATGCAGCCATGAGGGGTCCTTAGAATCCCAAGTGCCGATACTTGCCGAGCCACCAAGTCCGAGTCACCAAAGCACTTAACCCGCTTAAGTTCATCTCCTTAGCCATCCGGAGACCATGGAGCAAGGCTTCAGACTCAGCTGCATTATTAGTACAAGGAACATTAAACGGAGAACGAATAAAACTTATCACCTCGTGGGAAGTTAAACGACTCCACCCCCGAGCCTTCCAACCGCTCGATCCGTCAAGTGGATAGTCCAAGATGTGTGATCCGCTTCTCCTCCGGTGCTTGTAACTCCGTCCACCATTAATGAAATCAACAAGTGCTTGTGACTTCATCATTGCGCGGTGTATACTTTAGCCCATGCGCCCAAGCTCGATGGCCCATTTTGCAATCCGCCGCCGCCCCGGTTCAGATGATGTCACCCAAGGAGCTGAACTAACCATCGTAATAGGATGTCCTTGGAAATATTGTTTCAGCTTCCTACCGCCATAAAACACCATAGACCAGCTTCGCCAATGCGGATATCTTTGCTTGGACTCAATAAGCACCTTATCGATATAATAAACCGCCGTTGAACCGGATATTCTTTCCTGCCTCCTTGCGTTTACCACAATGGCTACGCCATCGCCGAGCATTGGCTGCCACATATAACAACAGCGTTCCTTGTCAACCGGAGCCGCAAGAACAAAGGGGTTGGCCAATTGCCGCTTTAGATCCTCAAAGCTTCGTCAAGCTGGACTCGCATAAAATTATCTGCCTTCCTCAAAGATTCGGTATAAAGGAATGGCCTTCTCTCCGAGACGGCCGATAAACCGCTCAACGCAGCAATCCGCCCGCCAGACGTTGAACATCGCTTGATACACTTCGTTTAGCCAAGGAAGTGATAGCTTTAATTTTCTCCGGATTAGCCTCGATTCCTCTCATTAGACACCAGAACCCCAATAACTTGCCACCGGAACACCAAAACACACTTGGCCGGATTAAGCATCATCTTATAAATGCGCAGTTGTCGAAGGTCTCCTTCAGATCTTCCACCAAAGGTTCCTTTGTCTTGATTTCACCACAATGTCATCTACATAAGCATGCACATTACGCCAATCATGCGTATGCAAGCAATTCGCACACACCGCCGATAAGTAGCTCGGCACTTTGAGCCCAAAAGGCATAGATACATAGCGTAGGCTCCAAAGGGAGTTATAAACGCCGTTTCTCCTGGTCCTTAACCGCCATTTTGATCTCGATGATATCTAGAGTATGCGCCCAAAAACTTAGACGCCACATCTCCGCCGTGGCATCAATAATCTGATCGATGCGGGAGAGCAAAGGATCTGGGCAAGCCTTGTTGAGATCTGTAGTTCACACACATACGCCAAAGCCGCTTTTTCTTAAGGACCAGCACCGGATTAGCAAGCCACTCGATGAAACACCTCAATGATAAAGCCAGCCGCCGTAAGCTCGCTACTTCTTCCCCAATGGCCTTTGCGCTTTCTTCATTAAACCGCGGAGAAACTGTTTCACCGGTTTATACTTAGGATCCACATTATGTGTGCTCACGAGTTCCTCGACACCGGCATGTCGATGGCTTCCATGCAAAGATGTCTCGGTTCTCACGGATGAACTCGATGAGCGCCTTCCTATTTGGGATCCAGTTGGCATCGACAAGTGAACTGCTTGGACGAATCGCTCGACACAAAGTCAACAAGCTTGGTCTCACTGCCGATTTAAACTTCAGATCCGATTCATGCTCAGAGGGCTTCTTCAAAGGGTCATATCCGCCGGATCAACATTGTCCTTATAAAATTTCAACTCCTCCGTGGCACGCATCGCCTCATAAGCCGCATCTCCTTCCTCACATTCCAAAGCGACTCGGCGGCTTCCATGCACCGTTATCGCCTTTATAACCCGCATTTTGAGCTGCAAGTAGATATAACAAGGTTGTGCCATGAACTTAGCATAAGCTGGCCGTCCAAACAAGGCATGATATGGACTCAGATTTTCACCACTTCAAAAGTTAGCTTTTCGCATCGAATCATGCTCATCTCCAAAGGCCACATCCAGGCTATCTTACCAATAGGATAAGCAGATTTGCTCGGTACTACACCATGGAACACCGTATTGACGGTCTCGAGATCTTTATCTGTGAGACCCATGCGACGGAAAGTGTCATAATACAATATATTGATATCGCTTCCTCCATCCATAAGTACCTTAGTAAACTTATAGCCCCCAACCCGGGATCTACCACCAAAGCCACCGACCCGGATTATCAACCCGGGGATGGTCCTCTCTCGCCCATACGATAGGCTGCTCGACCAACAAAAATACCGCGGCAAAGCCGGTTCAACAGAGTTTACTGCCCGTTTGTGAAGCTTCCGATCCCGCTTGTCCAAACTGGTTGTGAAAACATGATACTGCCCGCCATTCAACTGCTTTGGTTGGCTCTGATAGCCTGACTGTTGCTGCTGCTGCTGGCCACCTTGATTACTCTGATTATTGAGATTGCCCTGGTTATGCCCTCGAACAGAAGCTCCGTCCTGACCCGGCCCATGGAAACCGGATCCTGAACCACCACCGACCCCGGTCATATCGAAAGCATCGAATTTTTGAACTCCTGCATAATATAACAATCTTTCCAAAGATGATTCGATGGGGATTCCTTCGTTCCATGCTTGGGACAAGGCTGATTCAACAAGTAATTCAAACGGTTTGCACTAGCATTTGGACCCCGATTCGCCTTGCCTCTGCGCCGCTGGCCTCTGTCCTGCGCATTAGTGTTGGCTACGAACCGGATTACCATCAGCCTTTGCGCTTGCCCCCGCTTTCCATGACCCGCCGGTTTGAAATGTCGCTGCTTGAGTTGCCGTTCTTCTTCCCTTCCTCGCTTCATCATCATCTCGCTTCAGATCCTTGGTACCGCTCAATCGGCATACTTTACCAAAGCGCCATGAGGGTTCCCATATCATTGCGTAACCGCTTCATACGCCCCAACTTAAATTTCAAAGGCTCAAACCGCGCTTGCTTTCCAATGTTATGATCGCCGAGTCAAGATTGATCCGTCCAAGAGTGCAAAATCTCGACACACGGCGCATCCAACGGGTTGTTGACTTCTTCTTCCCGAACGCAAGCCGCTAGGTCTACTATGGACTTGGGCTGCTTACATGTATCCTTGAAATTTCGATAAACCGCCCGTAGTCGACCCCATGAACTCGATAGAATTGGGCGGCAAGCTTTTCAACCAAGCACGCTACTGTGCCTCCATCATCATGGTGAAGTACTTTGCACACGCGCTTCATCAACATCTAGCATCTCCATGGCCATCTCATAACTCTCAACCCACGCCTGGGGATAGATCTGCAGTGTAATTTGGCACCTTGCGCAGCCTTTAAAATCCTTAGGCGCATTTATTACATGCGTAAAGCGGGATTAAACAGGCACTCCCAAAGCGGATGTGACTCTGGTCCGCGAAGGTGGTAGGGCGAACCGTGTGTGTTGATCCGCATCATCTCGCGCCGCTAACTCAGCCTCTCGCGTTCGGGCCCGATCCACCACCTCCTCGAGCATCACGATCGCGCCTATCTCGGTGATTGCCTCGCCCGCTTCACGGTCCCGCGTTACTTGATAGGGCCGGTTCATCCATGCGCTCGCAGAGCTCGCTTGACGGGCGTAGAGTGAATCCGATCGCGGCTGTATGAATACGCTCGCCGGATCGCAGCAACCGAGAAGCTCCTTAACCCGGCGTGTCTCAACTGCTTGGGGAATCTCCTTCGATCGATCGCCCCAATCGTGCCGCAGCTGCAACAAGGTTGTCCATAGGGTTGGAGTAATGGCCCGGGGGCGTCTGTTGATGGATTCATGTACCTAGGGTAGGGTCATAGGCCTGACCTAAACGTCCTACCCAAGGGCACTCGTAGAAGAGATCATCTTCCAACGACCAAAGAGGAATCCACTCGACTAGATCGAAGGACTCGACCATGGAAGACTCACTCGACCATGAAGACTCACTCGACCACCGGAAGGTCGAAGGCACTCAGCAGCTAACGGTTTGCTATTGAATAGACTTAATGATAGTTAAAGCGCCTTATGAGGGCGCTACCAAGAACCCCCCGGCTTAATGTACTTTAATCCCTCCATTATGTGAGCTGGCTGGGGTCCCGCACTCTATATAAGCCACCCCGCCCACAGATAGAAGGGTTCAGATTCTTGTAATACTCATACTCATAATCCACTCGACCGCCTCAGGCTCCGAGACGAGGGCTGTTACTTCCTCCGAGAAGGGCCTGAACTCGACATCTCTTGTCTTCACAACTACTCCATAACTAGGACATCGCCTCTCCTTACCTACCCCTACTTCTACTTGTCGACTTAGAACCACGACAGCTTGGCGCCACCGTAAAGGTGTGTTTTAGTGATTTGTGGAGGAGTTGCAAGATTCAGTACCTTCATCATGTTGATCTGCTGGAGTTTTGGGTGAGGGGCACGAGATCCGCCTCGAGCTTCACTTTGTCGCCGACGACTCACGTGGCTCCGTGGAGGCTCCACTTGACATCGAGGCGCCCCCGTCATGGGCGACGACGACTACAGCATGTGTTCAAGGGCGTTGTCAGCGGCAACCGCCGACCCGCATCGGTCGACTTCTTCTATCACCGCCCGCCTGTCTCCCACCAGCAAGCAAGCGCCTGGTCGGTCGAGGCTTCAGCGTGGGTGAAGCACGCGGTGGCTCGCCAGACAGCCACCGCCAGTCGCGCTATCGAGCCCGACGATACAGCCTGCTCGATCTGTCGACCGGTTCAGAGAGACGTGATCCGAGTGTGATAGCAGTGATCCAACAAGCGGAGATCCTCATGGTCGACGGCCCTCGCAGCCCTCCCTGCCAGCCACGGCGGTGGGGTCACGGAGGAGACCCCTGCAAGAACACGAGGAGTACCAGCCCGAGACACTCGACTCTCTCGCAGAGAGAAGAGCTTCGTCGCAGAACATGGATGCACTACATACCCTATCACCGAGAGACCCCGAGGCTCGTGCCTTGAGGAAGCACGCCATTAATGTGGCTGAACGCGCCGCCGAGAATCTTCAGCAAGCACTCGACGAAGGCTACAAGCAACGACTTCCCCGGTTACCGACGCCGGCTCTTCCTACCGACTCGTATACCGCACGCCAATTCAGAATTTAGCAACGCGAACTCATAGCGTAGTCTATCCAGCCGCCCCAAATGAAGTCGGAAGAGGCTTGCAGCAGATCGAGATTTACTCCAGCGGCAAAGCACCGAACTCAGCCGTGTCGCAGCGCGCAACAGGATTCACAATCGATCCGTCGCTGCGAACACCGCCCACGGCTCACAGCCCCAGATCGCCTCCGGGCGAGAAGGACGTGACAACCGCGAGAGCAGCACGGAGACCGATTCGACCGAGATGACAGCGCCGAGTGCCCCTTTCCTCCGAGGGAAGGGTCATACGCCTCGGCGGCAAGATGATGACGACGCTCAAGATAGGCTAAGAGTTCCAACGACCCTGTGGAACCGTGCTTTGATGCGCGATCTATTATTGTGCAAGGCTTGGTCGACCGAACAGAGCTCATCGAGGCGGACTCGAGAGGATGCACCCACCAGCAATGAAAGTGCATGTCTCGGTCCGGAGTGTTTTAGCAGGCTATCGAGCCGCAGTGATCCCCCAATTTCAGATTGGCGCCAGGAGTCGACAAGTTCATCGGGAATCTAAGCTCAAACTTGGCTCGAGGATTACCGAGTGGCTGTTCAGATTGGTGGTGGGAATGATGAGGTGGCCATGAAACATTTGCCCCTCATGTTGGAAGGTTCTCGCAGAGCATGGCTGAGTCAATTACCTCACAAAGAGATATATACTTGGGAAGATTTGTCCCAGTGTTCGTCAGACTTTTGAAGGGACTTGCAAGCCACCGGCTGGTTTGACAGAGCTGCAAGTTTGTGTGCGAAGACCAATGAAACTCTCCGAGAGTACATTCAGAGATGGATTACCTCGCACAATATCGTGGAAAATGTGTCTCGACCATCAGCAGCTTTATGCCTTCAAGGACGCAAGGCCAAAAACAGAGAATTGAGTCTGAAGTTCGGTCGAACCAGGACATGACCTCGAGTCGAATGATGGAGATTGCTAGCAAGCACGCCTAATGGCGAGGAGGAAGACCGACCAAGCGGTAAATACAAGCCAAGTCACCGGAGAAGGGCAATTCCAATCGGAAGCGAAGCGCAAAGCCGAGCCAAGAGCTCTGGAGAGGCCCCGCCGCCACTGTGGAAGTTCAAGGGAAACCCAAAGGATCCTGAATCAAGAAAGTGAAAGATAAAGACGGAAATGACGGATGGATATGCCATGCCATATTCACACGAAGAAGGATGAAGAGGGCAACATTATTTACTCGGCACACCACTGCCAAAGGTCGACTCTGATCCAGCGCCAGGCAAACAGCCTAAGGACAAGGAGAAGGAGCCGACAAGGCCGGAGATAAAGAAGACAAAGGAGGAGGAATACCAGATGTCAACTCCACTCGATGATCTTCGCGGATGTGGAAAGCAAAAGTCGATCGAAAGTCATCAACCGGAGGTGAATATGGTTGCCCAGTTAAGCCAAGTTATGTGAAGTGGTCCCAGACACCCATCACATTCGACCAATCTGATCACCGACTCACATTGCCACCCCGGGCGGCAAGCGCTAGTGGTCGATCCAATTGTCGAAGGCACTCGATCGACAAAAGTGCCGATGGATGGTGGTAGTGGCTGAATTTGTTATATGCGGATACATTGAAAGGGATGGGCATTCCGATGTCCCGATTGAGCGCCAATAATATGAGTTTCCACGAGTCATACCAGGAAGAAGGCCAACTCACTCGCCAAATAGCCCCGGACGTGGTTTTTGGTGATTCCAAGCACTTCCGCAAAGAAAAGTCGACCTTTGAGGTTGTGGATTTTCAGTGCATACCACGCCATTTTGGGAGGTTCGCCACGCATCGCATTCATGGCTCGACCATGCTACGTGTACCTCAAACTGAAAATGCCAGACTTAAGGGAGTGATCACCGCCACCGGCGATCGGAAGAAGGCGAAGAGTGCTTTAAGGGCTCAAGATTGCCGACTCCCAAGTGACAGCGGTCGAATTCGACGAGTACATGCAAAACGCAGATCCGAGTGATTTGCTACGATCTAAGAAGCCAGCCACAGAGTCTGCATTCAAATCGTCCGGTGAGACAAAGCCAGTCCACATTCATCCGACTGACCCCGATGCAGCTCCGACCCACATATCCACAACACTCGACTCGAAATAGGAAGAAGCGCTCATCCAGTTCCTCCGTAAGAACTGGGACATTTTTGCATGGAAGCCAGCTGACATGCCAGGTGTTCCCAGAGAACTGGCTGAGCATCGCCTTCGAGTCGACAAGTCAGCGAAACCAGTCAAAGAGCATCTTCGGCGGTCCGCCGTCCAGAAGAGAAAGGCTATTGGTGAAGAAGTGGCTCGACTGTTGACGGCAGGATTTATCCGAGAGATTTACCACTCCGAGTGGCTCGCTAATGTTGTCATGGTCCCCAAGAAGGATAACTCACTCCGCATGTGCATTGATTTTACATTAATTAATCGGGCCTGCCCGGGATCATTTTCTCTCCCCGCATCGATCAAATTGTCGACTCGACCGCGGGTGTGAGAGGTTGTCTTTCTAGATGCATATTCCGGTATCATCGATCCGCCTCAGATGGACCCGACGAAATAAAACAGCTTTCATCACTCCATTCGGTGCTTCGCTATATCACCATGCCATTCGCCTCAAGAATGCCGGAGCCACATTTATGCGAATGATTCGAAGTGTCTTCTCCGGATCACGGAATGTGGAAGCGATATGGATGATATCGCGTTAAGTCGCGAAAAGGTTCCGACCTGCTCGCGACCTCGCCAAACATTTGCCAACCTCGAAGGTACGATATCAAGCTCAATCCATCAAAGTGCACATTCGAGTTCCCGGTGGAAAATTACTCGGTTTTCGCTTCCGAACGGGAATCGACGCTAACCTAGAGAAGATCGGCACTATTCTCCTAATGAAACGCCTACATGCGAGTGCACGACGCCCGAAGCTTATCGGATGCTTGGCCGCTTAAGTCGATTCATCTCACGACTCGGTGAAAAGGCATTACCTCTTTACCGATCGATGAAGAAGGTCGACAAGTTCGAGTGGACTCGGAAGTCGATGCAGCGTTTGCCGAGCTAAAAGCTCGCTCTCCACCCAGCCGGTGCTTGCTGCTCCAATCAGCAAAGAGCCTCTGTTGCTTTACATTGCAGCCATTTGGACAAGTTGTCGGGCCTACGTGCTTACTGATCGAGCGGAAGAGGAAGGAAAGGCCTTCAAAGTTCAAATACGGTGTATTATTTGTCCAAGTCTTGACTCCATCCAAGCGAGAGATATCCTCATTATCGAAGCTTGTGTATGGTATATACATGACCACAAAGAAGGTTGCTCATTATTTCTCCGATCATTCTATCACGCCGCCGGCGACGCTCCTTTATCGTAGATCTTGCATAATGAGACGCAACCGGTCGAGTGGCGAAATGGGCGATTGAACTTCTTCCCTTGATATCAAATTCGAGGCAAAGAAAGCCATTAAGTCCTGTGCTATAGCGGATTTCCTTGCCGAGTGGATTGAACAACAACAACCGATCAAGTTCACTCGAGCATTGGACCATGTTCTTTGACGGCTCCAAGATGCTGAATGGTTCTCGTGTCAGTTGTTCTGGTTTCCCCAGAGGAGATAAGCTTAAGTATGTGCTCCAGTTTCACTTTGATTCCTCCAACAATGAGGCAGAGTATGAGGCCCTCTTATATGGATTGCGCATGGCCATCTCACTCGGCGTCCGTCAGCCTCGATGGTTTATGGCGACTCAGATCTAGTGGTCAATCAAGTGATGAAGGAGTGACGGAGAAGCCCAAATATGACCGGATATCGCAATGCAAAGGAGGAAGCTGGAAAAGAAGTTTGAGGGTTGGAACTCCATCACATCCCCGACTAAAAAATCAAGCAGCAGATGATCTGGCGAAGATAGGGTCCAAGAGGGAAGCCATTCCGAGTGGTGTGTTTTTGGAACATATACACACTCCGTCAGTTAAAGAAGATCCCTTCACAGAAGAAGCTCCACAACCCAAGAGTGCCACGGACTCGACTGAGGTTGAGGTCCCGGCAGTGGTCGACCTGGTCATGAAGGTTTTAGTGGTCACTCCCGATTGGACAATTCCATACATTGCGTATATTCTGAGAAAGGAACTCCCATAGGATGAAGAAGAGGCTCGGCAGATCGTCCGTCGATCCAAAGCCTTTACCGTTATCAATGGGCAGTTATATAGAGAAAGCCTGACGGGAGTCGGACAAAAATGCATAACGCCAGAAGAAAGTCCAGTCATACTCAATGATATCCACTCGGGGACCTGCGGTCACCATGCGTCTTCTCGGACCATAGTAGCCAAAGCATACCGAGCTGGATTTTACTGGCCAAGAGCAAATGAGATGGCGAAAGAAATAGTGGACAAGTGCGAAGGATGCCGCTTCTACTCTAATATGTCACACAAACTCTGCGTCGACCTTGAAGACCATTCCACTCGTCGGCCTTTCGCAGATGGGGTTGGACATGATCGGTCCCTTGCGAACGGGTCGGAGCGGTTTCACGCATGTACTGGTAGCAGTCGACAAGTTCACCAAGTGGATTGAGGCTAAGCCAATCAAAAAACTTGAGGCTAGTATCGCTGCTTCCTTCGCCGAGGGTTGACGCTCGTATGGAGTCCCGCACAAGATTATCACGGACAATGGGTCGAATTTTGACTCGAAGAGTTCAAGGATTTCGCAACTCCCAAGGCACACGAGTCGACTACGCTTGATCGCCCATCCACAAATGAACAGACAGGCGAACGAGCCAATGGATTGATCCTCAAGGGTCCGAAGCCCGCTTGATGCGAGATCTCAAGCATGCAGCCGGAGCTTGGGTCGACGAACTTCCTTCGTGCTTTGGGGTTTGCCGACCACACCTAATCGGTCGACCGGGAGAACTCCTTTCTTCCCGGTCTATGGGGCGAAGCAGTTTTACCGAAAGTGATCTCCTTCACAATGCTCCACGAATTGAACTTTATAATGAAGCGAAGCTGAGCAAGCGCGTCGAGATGCGATCGACCTCTGGAAGAGGAAAGGAAATGGCTCGATCCGCTCGACCATTTACCGGCAAGACTTGCGCCGCCAGACGCCGAGAAATGTGAGAGGTCGAGCCTTCCAGAAGGAGATCTAGTCCTTCGGGTAGATCAGCAGAAGCAACATAAGCTTGCTCCCTCCCGGAAGGACCCTTCATCGTCACAAAGGTTCTCCACAATGGGGCATATCGCCTCTACAATGTCGAACACGATATCGATGAGCCCCGAGCTTGGAATGCGGATCTGCTCCGCCCGTTTTACACTTAAAGGTTTTTTCACTCAGAAGAATTGTAATAAAGTACTCCTGTAGCTCACGAGCTTTGAAGTAATAGTGTCATAATTTTTGTCGCTCTTTATTTTGCGTCGAGTAAAATTTTCACCTCCCCCAGTGGGTGGCTTAGTCGCGAATCCGTTCCGCCTAAGTTTTTTACAAATCCTACCGAGTGGTAAGCCAGACTTCCACTCGGGGGCTTAGCTGCAGCTCAGTGCTCGCCTAAGTTATTAAAATCCTACCGAGTGGTAAGCCGACTTCCACTCGGAGGCTTAGCTGCAGCTCGATGCTCGCCTAAGTTATTAAAATCCTACCGAGGGTAAGCGGACTTCCACTGGAGGTTTAGCTGCACAACCAGCCGCCTAAGTTATTAAAATCTGCCGAGTGGTAAGCGGACTTCCACTCGGGGCTTAGCTGCAGCTCGCTCGCCTAAGTTATTAAAATCCCACCGAGTGGTAAGCCGACTTCCACTCGGAGGTTTAGCTGAACCAGTTTACGCCTAAGTTATTAAAATCCTCCGAGTGGTAAGCCGGACTTCCACTCGGGGCTTAGCTGCAGCGGTGCTCGCCTAAGTTATTAAAAATCCTACCGAGTGGTAAGCCGGACTTCCACTCGGAGGCTTAGCTGCAGTCAAGGACTCGCCTAAGTATAAAGTATACTAGCAAGGAAAACGAGGCGCAGGTCGATCGCGACCCTCTCCTCCGAGCTACACCATAAGTATGATGTGCGATTGCAAGGAAGACGAAGTGCGGTCGATTGCGACCCTCTTCTCGAGCTTCGACACAAATACAACAGAATCCTACCGAGTGGAGAGCAAACCTCCTACTGGGGCTTAGCTGCAGCCAGTGCTCGCCTAAGACAAAAGAAATCCTACCGAGTGGAGAGCAAACCTCCCACTCGGGGCTTAGCTGCAGCCTGGTGCTCGCCTAAGATAAAAGAAATCCTCCGAGTGGAGAGCAAACCTCCCACTGGGGCTTAGCTGCAGCCCAGTGCTCGCCTAAGATAGAAGAAATCCTACCGAGTGGAGAGCAAACCTCCCACTCAGGGCTTAGCTGCAGCCCGTGCTCGCCTAAGATAAAAGAAACCTCGCCGAGTGAAGAGCAAACCTCTCACTCGGGGCTTAGCTGCAGCCAGTGCTGCGCCTAAGTTATTAAAATCCTCCGAGTGGTAAGCCGACTTCCACTGGGGCTTAGCTGCAGCCAGTGCTCGCCTAAGTTATTAAAATCCTACCGAGTGGTAAGCGGACTTCCACTCGAGGCTTAGCTGCAGCTCGGTGCTCGCCTAAGGAATAAGTCGATTGCAGAGGCATCTCACCGTTAACCTGCAAAGAGCAATTCAAGCCGAGAGCAATCATTTCCGAACATCCAATCTAAATTTAGGTTGGCGCCTAAAATAACCGAGAGTGCTCAGCGCTAAGCCTATTAAAGTTTTATCGGTTACAACTCCACTCGGCATACCGAGGCAAATTTAAGGTCAAGGAAAGTTTTTACCCCTCCCGTGGAGGGCTGGATGGAGCAAACGAACTCGTCAAGATCAATCCCGTCGGCAATCCGCGTGGCAGCAGCAATGAAAGTCTCCATGAAGGTCCCGTCGTGCTTTTTGGTGTTGGCCACTCGGAGAGCCGCCACTTATCTTCTCGGCTTCCTTGCAATGGACTCGTGCGGCACATGTGGCGGCGTCGCACCGCCGCACCGAGTCAAGACTTCTTCCACTCTTGCACTCGGTCAAGGACGGCGTTTAACCGAGCCATCAATGACTCGAGGTCATTTTGGAGTGTCTCACTGGGCCAGAGCGTCGAGTCGATGCGAGACGTAGCCACCTTCAGTCTTGCGAGATAATCCACGACAAAGAAGAACACGGACTCCAATGGAAGATGTTCATAGCAGTTTCATCGTTCACCGGGAATTGACAGGTCAAGGTTCGTCTCCACCGGCTGGTTTCTTCTTCAAAGTTGCGCGTAACTCGCAAAGACAAAACCCGAATCAGAAAAGCGGTTGAATGGAAACATAACAGTTGGAAGAATTGGTCGAGTGAAGAAGGTTACCTTGAGCTTAAGGAAAATTTCTTAGCAAGACGCCCAAGAAGCTTTCCAGCTCGTTCTTCTTTCCAGCCATTTGGAGGACCTTCTCGATCGATTCTTCTTGTCGGCCTTCATTCGCTCAACATCCTTGCCGGCAAAGGCGAGCAGCCTTGATTGGCGTTATCCTGTTCGAGCTTGGCGGCGAGGCGAGCTTTGTCATCAGCAAGCTTGATCTTCTCAGACAGCTCAAGCTCTTTCTTCCTTTGGGCCTCCTTCACCTTGTCTGTAAATCGCAGCAAAGTCAAACTTGAAGCAAATGAGGGGAGAAAAGAGTCGTCGAAATCTCACCAAACATACCTTTGGTCTCCTCCTTCGCCTTGGTTAGATTCTCTTGCACTAGCTTCAAGTCCAACTCGAGCTGAATATGCTTCTGCTCCAGTTCAGTGTAGCGTGCCGCAAGATCACAAGATTTCTACGAAGGGTCAGTTGCAAAAGTATCAGAGATAATCCACTTCCGAGTGAATAAAGAAGAATGGTGCGTTTCTAAGACTACAGTCGAATGCAAGCATTCGACCGTAGTCTCGGGGACTACACCCAGTGGGTGCACTCAGCGTGCCCCCACTAGTCTTATTCAAGACATAGTCGACCAGTCGACCAGTAAAAAAAAGAGAGAACGAGTCGACCAATGATCGAAAGCTTCTTCGATGTAATCAATCGCCGCGATCGACCACGATCTCGGGACTACACCCAGTGGGTGCACTCAGCGTGCCCCCACTGGCCTCAGAAACCTAGTCGTTCCATTCGGATAATGATCAACATCTACTTAGTAAGCCTAAGACCATTGCGCGGCCATCGACCTTAGCCTTGGGGACTACACCCGGTGGGTGCACTCAGCGCTGCCCCGCCAACACGGAGTTTTTTACCAACACACCTAGTGGGTGATCGCTATGAATTCGAGAAAGAAAAGTTTTGATAGCATATCCTATGTAGCAGTGGTGGTCGATGACCAACATTGCTCAAAGGCGGCCGGCATCGTAAGCTGCTTGGCTCGCATCCCGGCGATCTTCACCGCTCCATCATGATCCTGCTGACGGATCGCCTCTTTAGCAGCATCAGCCTGGTCCTCCGGGACGTGGTGCGTGGTGAAGATCGAAGGTTGTCCAGCACTCGACGAAGTGGGTCGAGCACTCGTCAACGGATTCGCGAAGGATACGGTATGTCGAGTGCCGACCTCTCCTTCCGTCACAACGGTCTCGGGCGCCGTCGCACCTTGGGCTTCTTTGCCAGTAGATGCCTTCCTGCTCCTCCTAGTCCTCAATGGCTCCTCATCCTCATCATCGCCGCGTCGGGAAGAGTGATGATGTCATTGGTGGGAGCTTGAGTAAAAGAGTTAAAGTCAGAAATCTTGAGTCAGTCGACTAAGAACAAGAATTAAGGATATAGTACCAGGGTTTGAGGTGGCGGCGTCCTCCATCTCATGGTCGTCAGCCTTAGCTGAGGTTTCGGAAGTCGCAGCGCTGAAAATCCAAAGAATCAGTCGACCGATTCAAGTATCAACCAGAGACAAAATTTATATAGAACAAGAAGATTTAAGCAATATGTTTACCCTGAGATGGTGGGGATGGACACTTTCATTTTTGGCAGAGGCTTGGTTGTCCTCGGCGGAACTACCTTCGCCTGCTTTGGCACTTTCTCAGTCGGCACCGGAGAAGCAGTCCGAGGGCGTTTGGTCGACTGCGAGACAGTCGCAACTCCCTTACCGCGTTCAACCGAAGGGTCGTGCACAAGTTTTGACCGCCTTTCCAAGCGCGGTGGTGCGGCTTCCTCCTCTTCATCCTCGTCATCATCGTCCTCGTCATCGTCATCATCGTCGTCGTCGTCTCCTGCAGCATCTGAATCCCACTCTTCCTGGCTCTCACCTCCACTGGCTTCCCCCTCCTCAGTCGGAATCTGGGCGCCATTGGGCATTGAGTAAAGCTCTGTGAGGGCCTGGAAGTATCAAAGCTGAGTTCAGTCGACCAAGCTACAGAAGCACACTCGACAGACATACAACGGAAAACAGAACAAGTGTACCTTATCTGGAACGCTGTCACGATCAAGCGGAGAAATCCTCCGGGATCCGCGAGGATTGTCCTTGTTCCCGATGTCGAAGCCATCCATCTTTCCACTACGGTATCGTCGACCGCCTCCGGGTGGGCGCGAGTCTCGTCTTCGGTGCCGCAATACAACCACATACGATGACTCGGGCCCAGAAGGGGCTGGATTCGCCTCAAGAAAAACCTCCAGGAGGTCCATGCGATCCTCCGTCCCTAACCAGCTGCACTGCGGTCCATCAAGATCTTCACTTCAGCCCTCTCTTCTGGAACAACTTTCAGGGAGGAGGGTCTGTTCACTCGACTCATGGTGAATTCAGGAAGGCCGGTCGACTGCCCCGGCATCATCTCATTCCGGCAATAGAACCAGGTCGACTGCCAGCCTCTGACCGACTCGGGAAAATGCATAGCTGGGAAGGTGCTTTTGTTCCTCAACTGGACCCCTAAACCACCACACATCTGGACTACTTGGGTCTTCTCGTCACCAGGGCTTGCCTTCTTCACAGTCTGAGAACGACATGTGAAGATGTACTTGAACAAACCCCAGTGCGGTCGACAACCCAGGAAGTTTTCGCACATAGACACAAAAGCGGCAAGGTATGCGATGGAGTTTGGAGTAAAATGGTGGAGCTGGGCTCCGAAGAAATTCAGAAAACCCCGAAAGAAGACACTCGGCGGCAACGAAAAACCTCGGTCAACATGGGTGGCCAAAAGCACGCACTCACCCTCTTCTGGCTGTGGCTGCCACTCTCGGCCAGGAAGTCTCGCGGCGCCGTGGGGAATCAATCCGTCGTCGGCCATGTCGAGGAGATCCTTCTCCTTGATGGTCGACTGGATCCAGTCTCCCTGGACCCAGCCTTTCGGCAGTTTGGATCTCGACGAAGAACCACCGCGACCGGTGGATCTCCCTTCGCCTTCTCGACGCCGACGCCTTCTCCGCCGCCGGCGCCTTCTTCGCGCGCTCCAACATCGTCGTCTTCTCTTTGCCCATGGCGGCCGGCGAATGCGCAAGGGGAGATGGCAAGAGAGCAGCAGCGAGGCGGAGAGCGGAGATGGAGAGAACTAGGAGGAAGAACAAGGTATCGGTGCATGAGCCTCCGGAGTTACATTTATAGCATCCTTCCGAGTGGATGATGTGGACCCAAGCAATCCAATCATATCGAGCAGCCGCACTACGCGATCGTGGCGGAGAAAGCGCGCGAAATCGAGCGCCCATTCGTCCCATCCAAGCGCCGCAGATCCGTTCCGTTTAAGCTTCCCCAAATTTCAGTATCCCGCGAGATCCGCGAGTGACGATCGATCATCAAGTGCGAGATCTCCTGCGATCCATTACTCAGGAATAGCAAAGGAAGTCACTCGACTAAGGAACAAGAATGGATCAAGTCGACTGAAGGAAAGTTTCTTGTTATCAACAGAGAAGATCTTGGTCCAAGACAACACGTAGCCAGTATGGAAAAGGCAGTCGGAAATAACGTCAACTCCTCCTTCACTCAAGCCTCAATCCATTCGGGGGCTAATGATGGATTCATGTACCTAGGGTAGGGTCATAGGCCTGACCTAAGCGTCCTACCCAAGGGCACTTTCGTAGAAGAGATCATCTTCCATCGACCAAAGAGAATCCACTCGACTAGATCTGGAAGGACTCGACCATGGAAGACTCACTCGACCATGAAGACTCACTCGACCACCGGAAGGTCGGAAGGCACTCCATGGCAGAGCGGTTTGCTATTGAATAGACTTAATGATAGTTAAAGCGCCTTATGAGGGCGCACAAGAACCCCCGGCTTAATGTACTTTAATCCCTCCATTATGTGAGCTGGCTGGGGTCTGGCGCACTCTATATAAGCCACCCGCTCCACAGATAGAAGGGTTCAGATTCTTGTAATACTCATACTCATAATCCACTCGACCGCCTCGGGGCTCCAGAGGCGTAGGGCTGTTACTTCCTCAGAAGGGCTGAACTTCGTACATCTCTTGTCTTCACAACTACTCCATAACTAGGACATCGCCTCTCCCTTACCTACCCCTACTTCTACTGTCAGACTTAGAACCACGACATCTGTACCGGCGGAGGAATCACCGTATTCTGCTGCGGGGGCTCCATCAGGCGCGGTTGGACCGTCGCTCCCGCTCCTGGTGCCTCAATCCGGTTTACCTCCTGTCTTTGGGGAGGGTTCTTGGTCCGGCTCGGGTCCGAAAGAGGTTTCTAGGGTCAAATCGATGGCGGTAGCGATCTGTACTTCCGCCTTAACACCTCCTGCGACGCGCTCTGGTCGAGCATGAGTTTGTAAGCTTGTGCATCTAAAGCGGCCCGCTCTGCAGCCATACGCTCCTTCTCTGCCGCTAGATCCGCTTTGGCTTGCACGATCTGCTCTTTCACCTTCGCAATTTCTGCGTTATGAGCCTCCTGATCTGCTGGATTGTCCTCCGCCATGAGCGCTGCTAGTGCATCAAACAGATCTGACAGAACTTGAACCGGCGGTCGCACCGGGCCTCCTGTCCCTGCTGCCGCTGCTGAACCGGAAAGCATTGCTGCTGCGGTTGAAGAGAGGTTTGCTGCTTGCGTCATCGCCATGAACACTCCAACCCGGTTTAGCTGGCTTGGGGGTCCGAATCTGTCACCGTCGGAACAGCCCCGATCATATCATCCCGCAAATGGTACAATGACTCGGTCTCTCCCGCTGAAGATTCATCGCCGGAGTAAACGACGGTCTCGCTACTGATGCTCGAACCGCATCATACTCCCTTCATGGGTGACTCCAACGAAGACATGCTTCACGGCGGTTTAGCCCGGGCGGTTGAGCCGTCTCGACGAGGTCGGTGCAGATGTCGGCTCAGTCGAGCCCTCCGATCTTGCCGATGAAAACGTGTATGCGCGAAGGGGACCCGGTATCCATACTCGATTGAATCGGCCTCGACCCCATCCAAAGATCGCCGATGTAGATCCGCCGCTGACGACTCTTGGTCATCCGGCCCATGGCGTAGCCTTCGAGTCCTTTGGCGTGCCCTCCAAGATCGTCAAACCATCATGCGATAGCCCCACGGTGGGCGCCAACTGTCGTGGATTTGTCACGGCAGATGTCCTAGCGTAAGGACTTAGTCGTGGAGCCATCGCTACGGGTTTACTTGCAGGGGTTTAAAGCGGACACAAAGACACAAAGGTTTATACTAGTTCGGCCCCTTCGATGAAGGTAAAAGCCTACGTCTAGTTGTGATGGAATTGATGTAGTCTCGATGGCTAGGGAGCAAACAAGCTTCGCCTAGGCTCGAGTTGTGGTTGTCTGTCCTTGAACCGCCGCCGGGTCGTCCCCTTATATACACGAGTGACGCCCGTCGGTTCGTAGAGTCCCAACCGGTTCATACTCGTATCCCGGTTGGTATCTCTCTATTCCTAACTTACAATACAAGTCATACATCAGGCCGGTTTACGGCTACAAGCTCTAAACCGACCATAGGCCTTGGGCCTCTCTCTGATTACACCACTAATGAAGCTAACCCGGCCCAAGCTGGCCGGTTTACACCTAGTGGTAATATCCCCAACAGTATGAACTGTGGTTTCTGATACGTCTCCAACGTATCTATAATTTTTGATTGTTCCATGCTATTATATTATCTGTTTTTGATGTTTAATGGGCTTTAATAAGCTATTTTATATTATTTTTGGGACTACCCTATTAACCGAGGGCCCAGTGCTAGTTTCTATTTTTTTGCCTATTTCAAAGTTTTGCAGAAAAGGAATACCAAACGGAATGAAACCTTCACGATGATCTTTCTTGGACCGAAAGCAAACCAGAAAACTTGGAGATGAAGTCGGAGAGGCAACGAGGTGGCCACGAGGCAGGAGGGCGTGCCCCCACCCTCGTGGGCCCCTCGTAGCTCCCCTGACCTAATTCCTTCACCTATATATACTCTTATACCCTAACAACATCAGGGGGAGCCACGAAACCACTTTTCCACCATCGAAACCTTCTGTACCCGTGAGATCCCATCTTCGGGCCTTTTCCGTCGATCTGCCGGAGGGGTATTCGATCACGGAGGGCTTCTACGTCAACACCATTACCTCTCTGATGAAGCGTGAGTAGTTTACCATAGACCTTCCGGTCCATAGTTATTAGCTAGATGGCTTCTTCTCTCTCTTTGATTCTCAATACAAAGTTCTCCTTGATGTTCTTAGAGATCTATTCGATGTAATATTAATTTGCGGTGTGTTTGCCGAGATCCGATGAATTGTGGATTTATGAACAAGATTATCTATGAATATTGTTTGGTTCTTCTCTGAATTCTTATATGCATGATTTGGTATCTTTGCAAGTCTCTTCGAATTATCGGTTTAGTTTGTCCTAGTAGATTGATCTTTCTTGCCACGGGAGAAGTGCTTAGCTTTGGGTTCAATCTTGCGGTGTCCTTTCCCAGTGACAGTAGGGGCAGCAAGGCATATATTATATTGTTTCCATCGAGGATAACACGATGGGGTTTTCATCATATTGCTTGAGTTAATTCCTCTACATCATGTCATCTTGCTTAATGCGTTACTCCGTTCTTATGAACTTAATACTCTAGATG
Organism: Aegilops speltoides; assembly: GCA_021437245.1. NCBI lineage: Eukaryota > Viridiplantae > Streptophyta > Magnoliopsida > Poales > Poaceae > Aegilops > Aegilops speltoides. The sequence continues at coordinate 315,964,803 of CM038145.1, read as the reverse complement.
CATGCTGGATAGCGGTCGATGTGTGGAGTAATGATCAAGTAATGATGTAGACGAATGTGATGCCTATGTTCATGATCATTGCCTTAGATGTCATCATAATTATGTGCTTTTCTATCAATTGCTCGGCTGTAATTCGTTCACCCACCGTAATATATGCTATCTCGAGAGAAGCCACTAGTGAAACATATGGCCCCCAGGTCTCTTTTCCATATTATTGAATCTCGTTTACATCTTGCTAGTTTCCGATCTACTATTTTGAAATCTTTACTTTCCAATCTATACAACCAAAAATATTTACTTTACCATTTATCTATCTCTATCAGATCTCACTTTTGCGAGTGACTGTGAAGGGATCGACAACCCCTTTATCGCGTTGGTTGCAAGTTCTTGATTGTTTGTGCAGGTGTTCGGTGACTTGTGTGTTGTCTCCTACTGGATTGATACCTTGGTTCTCAAAACTGAGGGAAATACTTATGCTACTTTGCTACATCACCCTTTCCTCTTCAAGGGAAAACCCTAGAGGCACACTAGGTCCCGCTATTGGTTATTGACCGGAGAGGTGATTATAAAGATGCTCTACAGATATCTCCGAAGGTGTTTGTTGGGTTGGCATAGATCGAGACTAGGATTTGTCACTACGGGTATCGGAGAGGTATCTCTGGTCCCTCTTGGTAATGCACATCATAAGAAGCCTTGCAAGCAAAGTTACTAATGAGTTAGTTGCAGGATGATGCATTACGAAATGAGTAAAGAGACTTGCCGGTAAAGAGATTGACCTAGGTATGAAGATACCGACGATCGAATCTCGGGCAAGTAACATACCAATGACAAAGGGAATAACGTATGTGGTCATAAGGTTTGACCGATAAAGATCTTCGTAGAATATGTAGGAGCCAATATGGGCATCCGCGTCCTGCTATTGGTTATTGACCGGAGATGTGTCTCGGTCATGTCTACATAGTTCTCGAACCCGTATAGTCCACACGTTTAACGTTCATTGATGATATAGTATTATATGAGTTGTGTATGTTGTTGACCGAATGTTGTTCGGAGTCCCGGATGAGATCACGGACATGACGAGGAGCTCTGGAATGGTCCGGAGGTAAAGATCCATATATTGGATGATATGGTTAGGCCAAGGGGTTAGGCCCACAGGGCTATAGGTCGGTGCAAAAGAAATTTTTCCGGAGGTCGGAGGCCAAACGCCGGAGACCCTGGCATCGGCCCATGGTGTCTGGGACAGACGCCAAGGATTGTGGTGTTTGGTCCTGGAGTTTGAGTGGGCCTCTTGCCTTTCGGGCAAAAACAACTTTGATGAGGCTTTTGCTCCAAGTTTCGACCTCAGGGCTCAACATATAAATAGAGGGGCAGGGCTAGCCACAAAGACACATCAAGAATCACCAAGCTGTGTGCCGGCAACCCCGTCCCCTCTAGTTTATCCTCCGTCATAGTTTCCGTAGTGCTTAGGCGAAGCCCTGTGGAGATTGTTCTTCACCAACACCATCACCATGCCGTCGTGCTGCCGGAACTCATCTACTACTTCGCCCGTCTTCCTAGATCAAGAAGGCGAGGACTTCATCGAGTTGAACGTGTGCTGAATGCGGAGGTGCCGTACGTTCGGTACTTTATCGGGACAGATCGTGAAGTTGTACGACTACATCAACCGCGTTGGCAAATGCTTCCGCTTAGCGATCTTCAAGGGTATGAAGATGCTCTTCCCCTCTTGTTGCTATGCATCTCCTAGATAGATCTTGCGTGAGCATAGGAATTTTTTTGAAATTACATGCTACGTTCCCCAACAAATACATTCCCAAAATTTTAAAAGTAAGGACTTCAAAATTATTTTAAAGGATGTGACAGGCCTTTATAAGCATTTAGACAAGTTTTATAAAGACTTATCACATCGATTAAATCAACCTCAAAGGTATAGTCACTTCCCAGTCAGTCACCCATCCTCAGTCTGCTCCAGCCACAACACGCTTAACGTTCAAGTTCTTTTCGGAATGAGGTATTGAAAGGGAAGATGCACCTTGCTGGTATAGGTTGTCAATCAGACACATAACACCTATTATAATGCCACATACATTCTTCAAAAATGGACCAAACTCATATCACATTTTTGAAAACATGTCTTGAAGCAATGCCATAGACCTTCAAGAATCAAGTCAACATGTCTTGAAACACCAAAAAATCATTGTCAAAATTGTGAACAGAATGACTTGGAGGTTAATTTGACAGTCATGACTAAAAAGTTGACCAAAAAATCATTCTTAAAATTTTAAGAACAAGTACTTGGAGATTAATTTGACAGATAGGACTTATAAGTTGACCAAAGTCATATCACATTATTTGGAAACATGTCGTCAAGTAACACGATAGACCTTCTTCAAGCCAATTAACATGTGTTCAAAAAAATAGAAATTGTCAAAAATTGCAAGACAAGGACCTCAAGGTTAATTTAAGTGATAGGACGGAGCACTATATACAGAATCAGTTATGTACATACATTTAAGCGTGTATAGAACACACTTAAATGTTTACAGTGACCCATCACATCAGTTAATTTAACCTCGAGGCCACTTCCCATCTTGTCACCCATCCTCAGACTACTCTAGCCTCAGCATGCTTAACTTGGGAGTTCTGTTAGATGAGCTATCGGTAGGGAAGCTAGTCCTTGCTGATATAGGATGCCTCTTCACATCCTTATGGCATACCCGGAAAGTTTGAGGAATGAATGCGTAATCTCTTTGAGTGCTTTAGAATTAAAATAGCGTGAAAATGAGTTGGTAATTGATCCAAAATTGATGTATTGACCACAATGCGATCTGTTTGTTCTAAAGTAGGCATGTCCACTGACTGAAATAGAAACTAAACTTTATGACGAAAGAACTAATCTTCCCATCCAGACTTTAACATGTTCTATTCAATCATATACACAACACAAAGCCATATGATCTCTACAAATCAACAACCAATTGTAGCAAATGCATTCCAAATTTATCCAAAACTGACGTAGCGACCAACCTATCATCTGTTTGTTCTGAAGTAGGCATGTCTACTCTCTGAAATTACAACTGAATTTTCTGACAAAACAACAAGCAATCACAGTGAATGCTAGATGTATCTAAAAAGTGGACATGGCCGATGTAACATGCATCTTACTTCTACTTGTGCACATTACACACATATGTTGGTTCATTCATGTACACGTTACAAAGCAAACCACACCCAAAGAGCTTGCATTTTCTTCTCTGCATTATGTACATGTTTAGAAAGCCGGTATTCATACCCCATACAAAAAGAGCCCAAAATTTGAATCATGATTAGGAAGGAAACCGCTTTTGTCCATATAAAAGTTGCAACATCAAGTTGTTTTAATCAAGACATCATCTGTGCACTAGGGGTATGGAGGTAGTGTTTCTAGGGGCTATAAAAGGAGAAAATGTGTGCACTTTGGGGATGGAAGTAGTGTTAGTACGAGGTACAAAAGGGCGTACCATCTAAATTTTCAAATGGTTATGAGTACATGGAAATTGAAAAGGAAGTACCACAATGAATGAGAAAATAAATCTACAATAAGTTGTTGGAATCTAGGAGAACATGTGAGGACTAGGGGTATGGAGGTATTGTTAGTAGGAGGTACAAAAGGCCATAGCATCTTGATTTTCAAATGGTTATGAGTACATCAAAATTGAAAAGGAAGTACCATAGTGAATGAGAAAAGATATCTACAATAAGTTGTTTGAATCTAGGAGAACAAGTTTGCAGTGGGGGTATGGAAGTAGTGTCACTAGGAGATACAAAAGGGTGTGGCATATCTAGAATTTGAAATGAGGCGTGAACAACCATCCGTACATGTCAGATGGTAACTTCAGTTCAAATTTCACATGGACAAAGATGTATTACATGATCTAACATAAATTATTGTTGGTTTGTCATGTACTAGGAAAAGAACACGGTTCATTGAAAGTCTTCACAGGTGACTTCCAAACCTTCACAGACTTGGTCACTCGGCAATCCACAATTCCTCCTGGATGCTCAGACCATGACGCCTAACGGTCTGAAGGATACACAGTCCTCAAAGGTAACAAGCGTTGGTTCCACACAGGAACAATCTCTTCAGTGATGCTCAATCACTTCGGGGTTTGTAGGTTTGGGTTTGGGATTTGGGTTTTCCTCACTTGATGGTTTTCGCTCAAAGTCCTCGGAGGATGGGATGCTCTCAAATGACAAGTGTTAGTTTCTCTCAGAGCAGCCAACCAGCTAGTGGTTGTAGGGGGTGGCTATTTATAGCCTAGGGAGCAGCCCGACATGATAAGACATAAATGCCCTTGTCTGATATGACCGTTAGGTGGTAGGATATTTTGGACAACTGGCGCGTGGCACAGCAACGGTTGGATTTGAGGTTCGAATTCCTCATGGCTATCATGTTCCTCACTGTGTAGGCAATTCACACTGGCGAATTTCTAACTCCTCAGTTAGAACAAATTCCTCAGAGACCAGAAGATCTTCGTCTCTATCACTGAAGAAATTGACTGAACTGATATGAGATTTCCAATGGCTTCACTCGAAGGATTGGGTAGGTGTAGGATTTTGAGATGAGCATCACTTGGAAATCAGTTTCCTTAGTATTACCTCGACCCCCTTTAACAGTACGGTTTTTCCTATGACTCAAGAGAGAGAAAATGAAATTACGAAAACAAAAGTCTTCACGCTTCAGATTCTTCGCATGAATATCGAAGTCTTCAAGGTCACACCAATTTCTTCACTTTCAAAGTCTTGAGGAGAACCAAATGTCACGCCCAATATGTGACCCTATCCAAAAGGAACTCGAAGGTCCCACCAAGGATAGACCCGCATATTGAAACGCTTTTGCAAGGTGGATATCATTACATCAACATTACATAATAGGTAGGGATACATACAAGAGGCATACAATGCCACACGAATACAACATCATCATACAAGAGATCAACATCCGACTACGGATGATACATAAACAGAAACTCAAACAATATCCACCCTGCTAGCCCAGGCTGCCGACCTGGAACCTATCCCCTGATCGAAGAAGCAGAAGAAGAAACTCCAAAACAAACAACATCGCTCTCGCGTCAAGATCATCGCAAAACCTGTACCTGCAACTGTTGTTGTAGTAATCTGTGAGCCACGAGGACTCAGCAATCCCATTACCATGGGTATCAAGACTAGCAAAGCTTAATGGGAAAGGAAGGGGTAAAGTGGTGAGGTTGCAGCAGCGGCTAAGCAAGTATGGTGGCTAACATACGCAAATAAGAGCGAGAAGAGAAGCAACGGAACGGTCGTCAACTAGTAATGATCAAGAGGTGATCCTGAACTCCTACTTATGTCAAACATAACCCAAAGACCGTGTTCACTTCCCGGACTCCGTTGAGAAGAGACCATCACGGCTGCACACGCAGTTGATGCGTTTTAATTCGGATCTGGTGTCACATTATCTACAACCGGACATTAACAAATTCCCATCTGCCACATAACCGCGGGCACGTCTCTCGAAAGTTTATACCCTGCAGGGGTGTCCCAACATAGCCCATGACAAGCTCTCGCGATCAACGAAGGAATAGACCTTCTCCGAGGAAGACCCGATCAGACTCAGAATCCCGGTTTACAAGACATTTCGACAATGGTAAAATAAGACCAGCAAAGCCGCCCGATGCACCGACAATCCTGATAGGAGCTGCACATATCTCGTTCTCAGGGCAACACCGGATGAGACATCCTACGAGTAAAACTAGACCTCGAGTTTCCCCGAGGGGCCCCCGCAGTCTACTCGGTTCGAACTAGCACTTAGACAAGCACTGGCCCGGGGGGGCTAAAATAAAGATGACCCTTGGGTTAATTACTCCTAAGGGAAATATAGGTGGTGGTGAGGCAAATGGTAAAACCAAAGTTGGGCCTTGCTGGACAAGTTTTATTCAAAGCGAACTGTCAGGGGGCTCCCATAAATCACCCGACCGCGTTAGGAACGCAAAATCGGGGAACATAACATCGGTATGACGGAAACTAGGGCGTTAAGAGTGGAACAAAACACCAGGCATAAGGCCGAGCCTTCCACCCTTTACCAAATATATAGATGCATTAATAATATAAGAGATATTGTGATATCCCAACATAACCCTGTCCACCATGGAGAAAATCTTCAACTTCACCTGCAGCTAGCAACGCTATAAGAGGGGCTGAGCAAAGCGGGAACATAGCCAAACAACGGTTTGCTAGGAAGGGTGTCAAAGGTTAGAGGTTCATGGCAATTTGGGAGGCTTGAAGAGCAAATGATAGGTAACGCAGCATAGCGATAGAATGAAGCAACTAGCATAGCAATGATAGTAGTGAGATCTAGGGTAGCGGTCATCTTGCCTGAAATCCCGCAAGGAAGAAGAACGAGTCCATGAAGAAGAGGAAGCCACGAAGACGAACCACACGTAGACGAACGAATCCTCACGATCGCAACGAAACGGGAACTATCGAGAAGAAGCACACAACATGGTAAACACACCACACATAGACAAGACATGATGCACAACAAGCATGATGTGTGACCAAGCTACATGAGGCTACTCATGGCAAGAGATGATGCAAACAAGAACAACACATCAAGGCAAGTTTAAATGAGGCCGGGAACAACATATAACAACTCCGGTAAGTCCTCATATGCATATTTTGAAATTGGTCCAGAACTGAATAAACCTTATGTTCAAGTTATTAAAACAGCAAGTTAAGATGCACCAAGATGATCTACACGAAATTCTAGTCAAGTTACATATAAAGTTCATTAGATTTGGAGAAGATATGAGCAAAACAAGTTAAACATGGCATTGATGCAAAATGCACCCAAACATCAAGCAAACACACCAAAACAAGGATGCAACATGATAATATGAAGCTACATGCAAAAACAAGCAAGTTTCATATAGAGCACACTCAAAACGGAGCAACGGTTCAACACATACACTCTATACAAGGCATAACAATCTGTCCAAAACAGCAACTAGGCAACTTGCAAGCATCAAAACAATATGCTACAGCACCCCAACATAATAACAAAAGGCATGGGCATGAAGTACATGTAAAGCATAACAAAACATGAACACTGAGCTATCTCCAGAAAAGAGTAGAACATGCTCAAAAGGACATGGGAAGATTGCAAATTATAACAGTTTCAGACTTTGCAGAAATAACATCAGGTTGCAATGTTTAGAGCAAGCAAACAACATGTTACAGGAACATATCATGGCAAAAAAAGGCATGGCATGAATCTACTAATTGCATAGAACAAAAGACCCTTACTGACCATGAGCCAAAAAGGGCATAAAAAATATGATGGCACCCATGTAAACATGGCAAGTTATATTACAGATTCATACATGGCAGGAACAACAATAAGTAGGCATGTTTGTGAGCTTGAACCACTCACCACAGAGCAATACATGGCATGGCAAGGCAACCAACAGTAAGAAGGCATGTTTATGAAGCTAAGCATGGCAAGAGCAAGGTCATAGGGTGCATGGAACACTAGCAAAATACATGGGAACTAGTGAACTTAATGTTAACAGGCTGACAGCAACATCATCAAGCAACTTTGGAGCAAGATAACAACATGTTCAAGCAGGCTATAATTGCAACCAAGGGCATGAATGGATAGAGCATGACATGTAGATCAAAACATATTTAGTTAACATGTCCAGAATGTGCATAGAATGACTAGTAGAAGCATGTTTACATAGCAACAAAATATAACAGAATCAGCCTAGCAAAACAGTAACAGCAAGTACCCTCCTTAACAAGCTTGATGCACCCAGCACACAACTCACAAAAATATATGGTTGGCACCACTGGAAAGATGGCATGGCATAGATCAAAACACATGTAGAGCTCATACTCATAGGATGCACACATCAAACATGGCAAAAATGACAAATGAGCATGTTATAACAGTTTCAGCAGATTAACATCAACATGCACTCTTCCAACAGCATTTCGGGCATCAAGATAAGCTCAAATGAAAATTATGCAATGGAATGAAATGAAGTACTCGTCGAGACGAACAATTTGACATATTACACGCACGAAACGGAGCTACTGATGCACAGATATGATGTGATGAACATGCCACCAGAATGTGAAAATATAAAGACTTAGCAGTTTTTCTGGAAAAAACTGACCGAGCGCAAAATGACTGAAAATCGCCCAGAGCGAGGGATAGGGCTGGCGAGGCGCTCACCTAGCGGGCCTGGCCCAGGAAGCGGAGGAGGCCGGTCGAGCTGGGCCGGGGCGCTGGGCCCTGGGGAGGCCGGATCTGGGCCGAGGGCTGAGGCCTCGGGCCCACGAGGTCGAGGGCGTCGTCCCCGACCGCAGACAGGGCGACGGCGGCGGCCCCTGGCGCAACTCCGGCGAGGCTGTGAAGACCGGGGGCGCGCGGGAGGCGCCGGAGATGGGTAGATCCAGCGGTGGAGGAGCTTGGCAACGCCGGCGAAGGAGCTCGGACGCGACGCGGGCGGAGGAGATGCAGCAGGGCGCGGGTCCGGCGAGATCTGGCGAGGACCCGTGGCGGCGCCGGACGACGGCGGAGCGTCTGGCGCGGGGCGCGAGGAAGGAGCTTGCCGGCGGCGGAGAGCGGCGGGCGGCGCGGCCGGGCGGCAGGTGGCGGAGCACGCCGGGCGAGGACGGCGCCGACGGCGGGCCGAGGCGCGGCGGCGAGGAGGCGGGCGGCGCTGAGGCCGGCGGTAGCGCGACTCGGCTGGGCTGGGCGGCGGCGTCGCGAGGCCGCGTGGGCCTGCTGATGGGCTCCGCTGGCCGGCGGCGAAGTGGGCGCGGCGGCGCTACGTGGCGGCCTCTGGTTGGCTGCGGGCGCGGACGGACATGTCCGGCGTGGGGATTTTTGTCTGGCGGCGCGAGGAAGGGGAAGGCTAGGGTTAGACCGCAAATTCGGGGGAGGGGACTAATTTATAGGTAGAGGGAGCTAGGAGAGTCCAAATGGAGCACGGTTTTCGGCCACGCGATCATGATCAAACGACCGAGAGCATGGAGGGGAGTTAGGTGGGTTTTGGGCTACTTTGGAAGGGGTGTTGGGCTGCACACAAAAGAGGCTTTTACGGTTACCCGGTTAACCGTTGGAGTATCAAACGACCTCCAAATGGCACGAAACTTGACAGGCGGTCTACCGGTGCTATACCAAGGCCGCTTGGCAAACCTCAGGCCATTCTGAGAAAGTTTAACACCTGCACATGAAAAGAGGCAAAAGGGGGCGCCGGATGACATAGGAGTGCCGGATTGCAAAACGGACAACGGGGAAAAAGCTCGGATGCATGAGATGAACGCGTATGCAAAATGAAATGCACATGATGACATGATATGAGATGCAGATGATGACATGGCAAAATGCAACATGCAAGCAAATGACATGGCAACGGCGGCGAATAACTGGCATACACCTGGCGCATCGGATCCGGGGCGTTACACCAAAGTCTTCAGCCGAAGACATTCATTTTTAGGGGTCGACTTTCATTGTAAATATCAAACTCCTCATTGACTTATAGAGCCTATGTACACTTACAAACATATTAGTCCCTTAACCTATAAGTCTTCAATACACCAAAATCACTAAGGGGCACTAGATGCACTTACAATCTCCCCCTTTTTGGTGATTGATGACAATATAGTTTAAGTTTTCAACAGGGATAAACATATGAATTGAAAGTACTCAATATTGAGGAATTTGATTGCAAGATATAGAAGAACTCCCCGTGAAGATGTGCATAGTGAGGTGTTTGCTTTTGAAGCAATGCACATTTGAAGAGTAGAATCATGGAGAACTCCCCCTATATCTTGTAATTCATACACGCATTTAACATATGAAATGAAGAATTTGAAATGCATGATGAAATATGGTGACTGATGTAATTCAGCATGCGTGCATAACATTAATGAGGAAATAGCATGCAGAAAAATAGAGCAAATGTATCAGGTCACCATCGGACTTAAGTTTACAACTCATACAATAAAAGCTTCAGAAGTGCGAGAGTTGCAACTTAACAAAAAAAACACCCATATATATAGACCCACTTGAAAACTGACTCAAATTTCTCTCCCTTTGTCATCAAATGACCAAAAGGGACAAAAAGTGAGGACTAACAACCAGAAGAATTTCATCACGAAGTCGATGGAGGAGCGTCAGCGTTGTTGGAGCCGTTTGTTGGAGAAGGGCCTGCCGTAGTGTTGTCCAGATCTTTATTTTCATCAGTATCACGGGATGAAGAATATGAGCTAGGCACCAGAGGAGGAACTTCAACTTTCTTGATTTTCTTCAGTGGAGGCTTAGACCAGCTGAAGTCCTGCTTGAAGCCCATCTGCTTGAGATCTTCATCGCCGTAAAGGTGAGACAGTATAGCCCAGGTGCGATCAAAAACTCATTGAGGTAGTAATGGTTCTTTTTTACTGAATTATATGTGGCGGTCATGTTGTGAAGAATAAAACCAAACTGACGTTCTACCCATTTTTGATTGTGATCCACCTTTTGATGAAGAGTGAGGAGAAGCTCACAATCAGTCATCACCCTTGGAGCTGTTGCCTAAGGACTTTGCTTTGAGGCATTAGCGCCAGAATCATGAGTAGCAGAGTCATCATTGGTGGAGTATGAAGCAGCTTTGCGAAACTGTCCATCCAATGGTCGAATGCCCTCATCAATAATAGCAGTGGCCTTGCCCTTTTCATCAGCTGAGGAAAAATGTCCGCTTGAGGACTTCAATTGGGGGCAAGTAGCTGCCATGGTTGAGTGTATCAGCTTTATAGTTAAGTGAAGACCTTGATATGAGGAATCTCATAATCCAGGGAGCATAAGGATTCAACTCAAATGGGGAAATTGCAACATTTGCCAAAGTCCTCATGAAGAAATCATGGTAGTTCATGGGAATACCGTGCATGATATTGAAAAGCAGATTCTTCCTGATGTCAACGACTTCTTCATCATTCAAGTCGTGGCCTTTGATAGGACTTAATGTCTTCGTCAGGATGCGGTAGACAGTCCTTGGCACATATTGCAATTCCTTCACAAGGAATTTTGTCCTTGAGGCTTGATCAGGCTTCAACGGCTTCATCATCACTTGCATGAAATGATCTGACAGCTCAGTTTCAGAGTAGATGAGGCGTGCACCTTCTGGGGAAGGATTGACTGGCATGGCACAAAGTAATTTAGTGGCTGGTGCCTTATAGTGTGTATTTTCGGTTATCCAGTCCAACACCCATGAGTTCACATCTTCAGCATTGCCGGTGGTGTGCAGCGGCACATAGAATTGAAGAATGAGTTCTTCATTCCAATCACAAATGTCAGTGCAGAAATTGAGCAGACCAACATCATGAATGGCAGCGAGGACTGGCATGAAGCAACGCAGTGATTCCATATCCAAGTGAGGAATATGCTCATGGTCGAAGACTTTATCCTTGTTGAATATCACTTAAGAATAGAAATTTGCTTGGTGGCTGTCGAGCGCTTCCTCCTCGATTTGAAAGCGAGAATCATGGGGATTATAATCAGTGAAGAATACATGCTCATTGAAGAAGGCGTCAGCCTTGAACTTCAGAGTTTTGGAGAATGGATTCTTCGGCTGTGGCTGAGGAGTGTCAGTGATCTGAATAACCTCTAGTATGTCAATTTCTGGAGCCGCAGGCTGAGGAATTTCAGTTTCTGCTTCATTTGCAGCCTGGGCCTCCATTTCTTTAGCAGCATTTTCATCAGCACCAGTGGCTGGAATTTCTTCATGAATGGAAGGGGTAGTGTGTATTTCTTCAGAGCCCATCAGAACTTCCGTTGGTGCTGGGGACTGAGGAATTTGCTGTAGTGGTGTGAACAGAGGAGAGTTGGGGTGCCAACTGTCCCAAAAATCATCGTTCATCACTGGAGTGGTGCATCCAATGTCCACATTGTTATCCACTTCCATTTCTTCAACACCGGCCTCTTCAGCAGTGAACTGGGGTGTTGGCGATGATACCTGGGGAGTTGAAGTGAAAGTCTCAACTTCAATTTCTTCATCCATCTGCTTTGTGGAAGCAGCAAAGGGATCTTCTTCAGCAGATTCTTCTGGAATCTGATATTCTTCACCATAAGGAACAAATTCCTTTGATGGCATGCTTGCAAGAGGAACAACATCAATGGGATTGTCAATTGAACTTGTCAAAATCTTCGCCTTCTTGGGGGCAGAAGATTCTGAGGCAGCTGATGCTTTCCTCTTCTTCAGAGCAGCTCGCTCTGCAGCTTTGGTTTTCTTCACTTCTAGATCAGAAGGAAGAACTGGGCTTGGTGTTGGTGCAGGCGGAGCAGTGGGAGTAGGATCAATTTCTTGAACAACCGATCAGATTGGCGATCTTGAGCAATTTCTTGGCCTTGCGATAGAGTCTTCAGCTGGCCTGGCAGATTCTTCAGGCGTAACACTAGTGATTGCCCTGGCAGTTTCTTCAGAGGCTGGAATTTCGTTAGCAGCCATGGTACTTGCAGTTTCATCAACAGCCTGATTTTCGTCAGCGGTGCTGGCATTTCCTTCAGTGGCTTGTGCAGATGCTTCAGCCGGAATGACTTCAATGTGCACAGGAGCAGCAGCACTTGAAGTGAATTTCTTCATCAGCTTGATGAATCTGACTTTGGCATCCTGCCATTCTGCCTTGTAGGCGTCAAATTCATCGCTGAGCTTTTTGATATCAGCTTGCAGTGCAATGAGCTACCCATGCAAAAGACTAAGGACATTGTCCTTTAGATAGCACTGCTTCTTGTACTGCGCTTTCTTAGCCACTTTGGCTTGGTCATACTTCCACTTTTCTTCAGCAATGAATGCCGTCACCATGTGACTTTGTCCAGGAGTGTGGCCCAACTCTGGCATTGGAGCATTGGGATCTTTGTGCAAGAGATCGATGAAATACAGGATCTTCTTTGGATCCAGTAAAGGGGCACAACACTTCCTTCGGCTCTAGCGGCCCGCTGTTGTCTGTCCTTGATCATATCAGCTAATTCATCATCATCAGCCTCATTATCAGATGGAGTTTGAAAGACCACCTGCTTCTTGTGAGGACTTGGTCTAGTGCCTCGTCCAGCATTGGCCTTGGTCTTCAGTAGTGTGGGACCGGTTGATGAAGGGTGAGATGAAGAACTTGCTGAAGCTCCTGAGGCAATTGATATGCCAGTGGTCCTTTGGCACATGGCGAGATGCACAGGTGCTGAGGACTTTGTCGGAGGAGCTGAGGGTTTTGAAGCCCGAGGAATTTGTGCAGCTTGAGGAACTGGGGCAGCTTGAGGAACTTGCCTTGGTGGCACTGAGGAGATTGGCCGTGAGGGCATTGAAGAAGAACTTGGCCGGCTTCTTTGGCATAGCCTTCTTGCTTGAAGAAGGCTCAGCAGCGGCAGTGGCAGCAGCAGAATCCTCATTAAATTTCTTCACTACTTCTTTGGCCTGCTTGGCCAACTTAGTTTGTCGCCTGGCCCATTCATCAACATAATCCTCACCATGTTTAAGGCTTGTTGGATCAGCTCTTTGGCCAGGTGCTAGAGGAGGTCTTGAGCATGGAGGGTTAAGAGCGAATTTCTTCATGTATTTGGGAGTGACATATCTATACTCCCTCCATTCTCTTGCCCATCTTCTTTCTATCCTCTGTATGCGCATTTTGCGATCATTCTTCGTCTCCTTGCCATGAGTTGCCTCATCAGGTGTGCAGTACCCTGCATAGATGTCCACAGGGATCTCAGAAGCAATATTGACTTCAAGCTTCTTTCCTCCTTTCTGAGGCCTTTTACCATCTGCCATTTTCTTCAGCTGAGGAATTTGAACGATTGAGTTCTTTGAAGAAGTATGCAGCTTTTCTTCGAGGAACGCTGCAAATGAGTTAAGTTGATGAGAACCTAGTGATTCATCAGCAGACATGTGTACCTGTGAACAGAGTATAGGTGCGAAGAATTTGGTGAGGTCGTATGCATTCTCAGAAGTTTTTGAAAACAGAACAAGTTTGAGGAAATGGACCCGATGTGTCTTGAAGAATTTCACTAAGCGTTCTTTGACTTAGGTTCCAGAGTTGTGCGGATCGTGAGATTCACACAATTGAGGAATCATGAAGAAAAACATCACTTAGAGAAACAGATCAAGAACTGAAGATTTGTGCTAGGTGTTTAGAGTGTGGAGGTTGAAGAATAAACACATTTTGAAGATCTGATGAAAATCATCAGTAGAATAAATGCGGTAAAAGTAACTTTTAATTACCCTTGGTGAACAACACGATGAACAAGAGGTGTTGATTTAGAAGTTCGTCGGCTCGGATCTTCCACGCCCTAATTGGCGGAGGAAGACGTCTACAGCGGCGGTGGAGGGAAGATTTCTGTGGCTGGTGTGAGTACGACGATGATGATGTCGAGGTAGTGAAGCTCTTTCTCACCGGCGACGATGGAGGTAGCGGCGGCGCTAGGTTTTGAGAAGCTCGAGCGAGGGAGTGAGGTCGAGCGGAGTAAAAACGAAGTGAGGAGGGGAGGGGGTATTTATAGCAGAGGTGAAAAAACGCTCGTCCGAGGAAATTGGATGAACGTTCCTGAGGGAGTCCCGGACTAGGGGGTGTCCGGATAGCCGAACTATCATCTTCGGCCGGACTCCTGGACTATGAAGATACAAGATTGAAGACTTTGTCTCGTGTCCGGATGGGACTTTCCTTGGTGTGGAAGGCAAGCTTGGCGATACGGATATGTAGATCTCCTACCATTGTAACCGACTCTGTGTAACCCTAACCCTCTTCGGTGCCTATATAAACTGGAGGGTTTTAGTCCGTAGGACGAACAACAATCATACCATAGGCTAGCTTCTAGGGTTTAGCCTCTCTGATCTCGTGGTAGATCTACTCTTGTACTACCCATGTCATCAATATCAATCAAGCACGAGTAGGGTTTTACCTCCATCGAGAGGAACCGAACCTGGGTAAAAACATCGTGTCCCTTGTCTCCTGTTACCATCCGCCTAGGCGCATGCATTGGGACCCCCTACGAGATCCGCGGTTTGACAACGACATTGGTTCTTTCATTGAGAGTTCCTCTGTGTTGTCGTCTTTAGGTCCGATGGCTCCTCCGATCATCAACAACGATGCGGTCCAGGGTGAGGCTTTTCTCCCCGGACAGATCTTCATATTCGGCGGCTTTGAACTGCGGGGCAATTAAGCAGCCATCTGGAAGCGGTCGAAGCTATGCCCCAGCCATCGAGTCGATTTGGAAGTTTGAACTATCGGTGGCGTCGCGAAGACTTGATCTTCGACGGGTTCGAGCCACAGCCAAGCGCGCTGCACTGTCATGATGGGCATGATCTAGCTCTGCAGCCGGACAGTGCCCTGGAGGCCGCACAAGTGTCCGCTCCGACCCTTAGCTCGGAGCCGACTGCGCCGATCGAGGATGGGTGGCTGGACACCGCCTCAGGGGCTACTATCGTACGGCGATTGAGCCGAACACCAACCCTGTCCTTTGCGAAGCTCATGACTCCAAGGTGCCGGACTCCTCTCCGGACTCCGAACCTCCCGCGCCCCTGCCAATCGAATCCGATTGGGCGCCGGTCATGGAGTTCACCGCCGTGGACATCTTTCAGCACTCGAACTTTGGCGACATCCTGAACTCACTAAAGTCTCTCTCTTTATGAGGAGAGCCCTGGCCGGACTATGGTCAGGAAGGTTGGGATGCGGACGACGAAGAAATTCAAAACCCACCCACCACCCACTTCGTAGCCACTGTCGATGATTTAACCGACATGCTCGACTTTGAATCCAAAGACATCGACGGTATGGACGACAATGCAGGAGACGACCAAGAACCAGCGCCTACATGGCACTGGAAGGCCACCTCGTCATACAACATTTACATGGTGGACATCCCAAAAGATGGGAATGACGATGGAACAACGGAGGATGACCCCTACAAGAAACAGCCTAAGCGTCGACGTCAGTGGCGCCGCTCTAAATCCCGCCACAGCAAAAACGGTGATTCCGGCATGGGAGACAATAACACCCCGGACAGTGCCGAAGACAACTCCCTCCAGCAAGATTCAGTGCGGGAGGATGGAGAAGCCAGCCCTCAAGAGAGAGCGGCAGGCAGAGAGGTAGAGGACGATAATTACATGCCTCCCTCCGAAGACGAGGCAAGCCTCGACAACGATGAATTTCTCGTGCCTGAGGATCCCGTCGAACAAGAGCGTTTCAAACGCAGGCTTATGGCCACGGCAAGTAGCCTCAAGAAAAAGCAACAACAGCTTAGAGCTGACCAAGACTTGCTAGCCGACGGATGGACTGAAGTCCTAGCTAGCGGCCGAAGAGTATGAACTAGAACGCCCCTCCAAGAGCTACCCAAAATGCAGGCTGCTACCCCGATTAGAGGAGGAAGCACCTAAACCTACATCACCAGCGCATGATACAGCCAACCGGCCACCTCATGGCCGCGACAGAGAGGCCTTCCGGCCCTCCACTCAAGCCGCACCCCGGCGCCGCTCAAAAAATACCAAGGCACGGGAAAATGTGCAAGACCTGCAGGATATATTGGAGGACAAGGCCAGGCAAACAAGATCGATCTACGGATCGCGTGGGCGCCCCACGACACGTGATGCTAACCGTCACGCCGGACATGGCAATTCCGGCCGGCCCGAACACAGTAGACAAAGCTCATTTGAGCTGCGTCATGATATAGCCCAATACAGAGGCGCCGCACACACACTATGCTTCACAGAAGAAGTGATGGATCATCAAATCCCTGAGGGTTTCAAACCCGTAAACATTGAATCATACGATGGCACAACAGATCCTGCGGTCTGGATCGAGGACTATCTCCTTCATATCCACATGGCCCGTGGTGATGATCTACACCCCATCAAATACCTCCCACTCAAGCTTAAAGGACCAGCTCGGCATTGGCTTAACAGCTTGCCAGCGGAGTCAATTGGTCGTTGGGAAGACCTGGAAGCCGCATTCCTCGACAACTTCCAGGGCACCCATGTGCGACCACCAGACGCCGATGACCTAAGCCACATAATACAGACAGCGAGAATCGGCGGACAATTACAGACACGGTTCCTAACCAAGAAAACTCAAATCGTCGACTGTCTGGATGCAGAGGCCCTTGCAGCCTTCAAACATAACATCCGCAACGAGTGGTTTGCCCGGCACCTCGGACAGGAAAAGCCAAAATCCATGGCAGCCCTCACAACACTCATGACCCGCTTCTGTGCGGGAGAGGATAGCTGGCTAGCTCATAGTAACAATATGACCAAGAGCCCTGGTAATTCGGATACCAAGGACAACAACGGCAGGTCGCGACGCAACAAGCACAAGCGCTGCATTAATGGCGACAATACTGAGGATACGACAGTCAATGCCGAATTCAGAGGCTCTAAACCCGGTTAGCGGAAAAAGCCATTCAAAAGAAATACTCCAGGCTCGTCCAATTTAGACCGAATACTCGATCGCTCGTGCCAGATACATGACACCCCCGAAAAGCCAGCCAATCACACCAACAGGGATTGTTGGGTGTTCAAGCAGGCAGGCAAGTTAAATGCCGAAAACAATGACAAGGGGCTGCATAGCGACGAGGAGGAGGAGCCCCGGCCGCCAAACAATAGAGGACAGAAGGGCTTCCCCCCACAAGTGCGGACGGTGAACATGATATACGCAACCCACATACCCAAAAGGGAGCAGAAGCGTGCACTAAGGGACGTATATGCAATGGAGCCAGTCGCCCCAAAGTTCAATCCGTGGTCCTCCTGCCCGATCACTTTTGATTGAATGGACCACCCCACTAGCATCCGCCATGGCGGATTCACTGCATTGGTTCTAGACCCAATCGTTGATGGATTTCACCTCACTAGAGTCCTGATGGACGGCAGCAGCAGCCTGAACCTGCTTTATTAGGATACAGTGCGCAAGATGGGCATAGACCCCTCAAGGATTAAACCCACAAAGACGACCTTCAAAGGCGTCATACAAGGTGTAGAGGCCAACTGCGAGCTCGATTACACTTGAAGTGGTCTTGGATCGCGGATAACTTCCAAAGCGAGGAATTAATCTTGACATAGTCCCGTTCATGGCGGCTATCACGCCTTTGCTTCGGACGAACCGCATTTGCAAAGTTCAATGCGGTGCCGCACTACGCATACCTCAAGCTCAAGATGCCAGGCCCTCGAGGAGTCATTACGGTCAACGGAAACACCGAACGCTCTCTCCGGATGGAGGAGCATACGGCGGCTCTCGCGGCGGAAGTACAAAGCAGCCTCTTAAGGCAATTCTCGAGTCTGGCTATTAAACGTCCGGACACCGTCAAGCGCGCCCGGAGTAACCTACAACAAGACCACCTGGCACGTTCCGAGCATGCGTAGCAATGCGGCCCCAACCCCAGCCCTCGCAAAATTGCGAAACCAGTACTACGCGTACATAATTAAGCTTTGGAAATACCATGGGCATAGGGGGAGGGGCACGACCACGGCAGGCCCATAATGCGGCTCAACCGCACCAGGGGCTCCCAATTGTGTCATTCTTCTTTTTTCTCTTACTTTCAGGACTCCTTTCTCAAGAAGCCCTGTCCGGCAGTAGAATCGCTGAACACATGATGAAACAGCCAGGGAAGCAGAAAGCTACGTCGAGTGTCCAGGTGGTCTCTATAACGAGCAGTATACTTGTTTTACATATCATCACGCAGCTCGCTCCTAGAGGGAGACATGTCAAATAGTCCCGTCCCTTGCTTATCGCACTATTTGTATCATTCTGCTTTTACCACAGCTTTTTAGAATAAACAATGCATAGCTTTTGCCTATTATTGCATTCGTTTTTTTATTTTATCTGTACATGTTCACTTATGACATGTTGCACCCGTACGCTTTGGTACGGCCAAATACACCAGGGGCTTAAGTACCCCAAAATATGGTGTGATAAGTCCGAACACTTTCACAAGTGCGGCACCCCGAACTTATAGCATTATATGCACCGGCTCCGAATCATGTCTTGGGTCAATAGTTGGGTTTGCCCGGTCCCATGTTTTGGTACCTTACGTTCCGTTATATCGGCTAAGGTAGCGCTGGGAGAACCACTGCGATTGTGCCCCAGTTGAGCTGGGTTAAGCACCTCAGTGGAGAAAGCTAAAACTGGCTGTCATGATAGTGCGAGAGCCGGTCGCTGTTCAAGAGGTTTTTCGAGTCCCTAAAGACTTATGCCGCTTAGAGCGAGGAGTCGGCTTTGTCTGGCCCAGGCATGGATAGCGCCCCAAACTCGGTCTTCCGAATACTAGGGGCTTCGCCGAAATTTAAAATTATAGAATTCTATGGCTATGTGAGAGTGTTCAAGCATTATAGTCCAGTTGCCTTGTTTGTTGCGTTGAGCGCCTCCCTCGAAGGACCCAAGAATGGGAAAAAGAGCGCTCAAGTTTATCCCGAACACCCCAACACTCATGGCATGGGGGTAGCAGCTGACGACTCGCCATCTCTCAAATTTAATAAACGGCCGCACAGAAGGTAATATTTTAAATTCACAAGCGTTGCTTAGAGCATATCAACAAGTTTTCAAGCATACAGGATAACAAATGTGAGTTACTCAAAAATTACATCTTCGGAGCATTCACCTGCTATAAGGCGGGCACCCTTCAAGACGCCTGCATAATACATCTCGGGCTTGCGATACTCCCTGCCTGACGGTGGAGCGTCCGTCACAAGCTTCTCAGTGTCCATCTTGCCCCAGTGCACTTTAGCACGGGCAAGGGCCCTACGGGCACCTTCGATATAGGAGTGCTTGATGACTTCAATCCATAGACAGGCGTCCACCAGCCGCCTCACCAGCCCGAAGTAGCTCCCAGGCATGGCCTCCTTCGGCCACAGCCGAACTATGAGGCCCTTCATGGCCTGTTTGGCCACCTTATGGAGCTCGACCAGCTGCTTCAGCTGGTCGCTCGAGGGCACTGGTGTCCGGCCTCGATATCTTGAGACCAGAACACATTCTCCGTCGAGCTCCCTTCCTCGGCCAGGTAGAATGCGGCAGCGTCGGACACACTACGGGGCAGATCTGCGAATGCTCCTGGAGAGCTCCGGATTCGGGTAAGTAACAAGTAATTCACTTTCACGTGCTTGCTTTGCATGAAGAATGCCTTACCCGTCGCTACTTCTTTATTGCCTCAATTTCCTGGAGGGCTTTTTGGGCTTCGGCCTTAGCGGCTTTGGCGCTTTCAAGAGCCGAGGCGAGCTCGGACTCTCGAGTCTTTGAGTCACGCTCCAAACTCTCATGTTTTTCCACGAGAGACTAGAGCTCTTGCCGCACCTCCGCCACCCGCGCCTCCTGCTTCTCTCGCTCAGTGCGTTCCGCGGCCGCATTGCTTTCGGCCCTGGACACCGCTTCCTTCAGGGTCGCCACCTCGTTCATGGCCCCTACAATTCTCACGTTATTCCTATCATTTTTTGCGACCACATCTTTTATATACTTCCATAAGGTATTACTTACCTTCCTTGTCCTCGAGCCGCTTCTTGGCAAGGCCGAGCTTATTCTCGGACCGCTCGAGGCTCTGCTTCAATGCATCGACCTCCGCAGTCAGCGCGGCAGAGGTCAGCAGCGCAGCCTGCATTCCCATATTGACATACTTATGTTAGACTCCTGCGTACATCTTTTTAGATCCTCAATTCGGCTTTTCTTTCCGAGCATGGCCCCGAGCATCGAGGCTCTGTCTATGTGGTAATATTTTTACATATATTAAATACATACCTCAAGGCCTGTTAGAAGGCTGGCACAGGCGTCAGTCAGCCCGCTCTTGGTGGACTGAACTTTCTGGATCACCACACTCATAACAGTGCGGTGCTCCTCGTCGATGGAAGCGCCGTTAAGCGCCTCCAGCAAATTATTCGGTGCCTCCGATTGGACGGAGGTCACCGATGTCGCAGTCTCGCCCTTCCTATGAAGGGGCCACCCGCCGGACTCTGGAACCACTGAAGGTTCCGGTGCGGAGTCCGGCCCAGGGCCGGACTTAGAGCCCTTCGGGGTTTGATCCCCCTTCTGCCCGAAGTGCGGGAGGTTGCCTTGCGGCACCTCCGGGACCTCCTCCTCCTGGCTGGGCCCCTTTTGGGACCCCACCTCGGCGTCATCCGCAGCGCGAGGAGAGGAGACGGCCGGAAGTGAAGTGTTATTCACGTCCGACGACGCCAGGGAGCCGCTCGTTGAAGTGTCGAGCCCGTCCTTGGGCGGGCTGCAGGGTTATGTTCGGCGTTAGGACATTCTGTACGACAGACGAAACGCCATGAGTTATTCTGGTATCCAGACACTTACGATGTCACCAGGGGCTTAGTCCTTGGTGGCTACTCCTCTTCGCCGTCGTCGGCATTGGTAGAGTAGTCCGGAGGGAGGGTCCTTCCATTCTTGGACCCTTCAGCCTCCCTTGTTGGGGCGGCCTTCCTTTTCTTCTCTTCCCCCGCAGGGGGAGAGGCCTCTTTTTCCTCCTCCCTGTCTTCGCGGGAGGAGTCCGCCTCAGAGTCGTCGGACGATGTGTCCGATAGCACCTGGCGCCGGGAACTCTTTCGAGTTCCCGTGGCCTTCTTCTTGGCCTTCTTCTCCGGCACCGCGTGAGGTGCCGGAGCCAGCAGCCCCGTCAATCGGGCGTCCTCTGGGTCTTCTAGCAAGGGAGCCGAACAGTTAACCTGCCCGGACGTATTTTACCAGGCCTGTCAAAGGTAAGGGAGTTTAGATCCCGCATAGAGTCAAACTATGGATAACAAGAGTCCCGTAAAGGGTAAAATAGCTTGCCTCGCTGGCTTGACACTGCGAGCTGTACCCGCGATCTTCGGAAGCGGATGCGGGAGCCTCGGCGCCCTTGAACATCACCTTCTAGGCATCCTCGTACGTAGTGTCGAAGAGCCTGCTCAAGGTTTGGTGTTGTGCCAGATCAAACTCCCACAAGTTGAAGGCCTGTTGTTGGCACGGGAGGATTCGGCGGACGAGCATGACCTGGACCACGTTGACAAGCTTGAGCTTCTTGTTCACCAGGCTTTGGACGTAGGATTGAAGTCCGGTCAGCTCTTCCGAATTACCCCACGTCAGGCCCGTCTCCTTCCAGGAGGTGAGCCGTGTAGGGAAGCCAGATCGGATTCGGGGTCCGCCACCCATTTAGGGTCACGCGGCTCGGTGATGTAGAACCACCCCGATTGCCACCCCTTTATGGTCTCCACAAAAGAGCCCTCGAGCCATAGGACGTTGGGCATCCTACCCACCATGGCACCTCCGCACTCCGCTTGGCGGCCGCCCACTACCTTCGGCTTAACATTGAAGGTCTTCAGCCATAAGCCGAAGTGAGGTTGGATGCAGAGGAAGGCCTCGCACATGACGATGAACGCCGAGATGTTGAGGATGAGATTCGGGGCCAAATCATGGAAATCCAGGCCATAGTAGAACATGATCCCCCGGACAAAGGGGTGAAGTGGAAAATCTAGTCCGCGGAGGAAGTGGGTGAGGAACACCACCCTCTCATGGGGCTCGGGGGTGGGGATGAGTTGCCCCTTGTCAGGGAGCCGATGCGCGATGTCGCTGGACAAGTATTCGGCCTTCCGCATCCTCTTGATGTGCCCCTCCGTGACGGAGGAGGCCATCCACTTGCCTCCCGCTCTGGACATGGCTGGGGAAGGTTGAGGCGAGATGTGCGGACTTGGGCGCTGGAGCTCGAGTGCGCGGAAATGGATAGGCAAAGGAGGAAGAAGGCATAGGTAAAAAGGTGGATCCTTATCCCCTTATATGGACGGACGAAACTATGCATCCCTACCAGCCTGGTAAAACTCGCTTATCTCCCAAGCGCCATAATCAATGGCGCGGTTGGGTTACCGACGCCCGTACTGATGAGAATCCCGGAATAAAGGGGACACGATCTCTGCTTTGACAAGACGTGCCAAGGAAACCGCCTCGCTAAACGCGCTGAGGTGGAACAGTAAAAATGATTCGAATAAAGGCTTGGTCGTGGTGTGATGTCACGCCAACGGAATACGTCAGCAGATTGAATTTGTGTAAATATTATTCTCTCTACGGTGGTATGTGGAACTTATTTTGTAGAGCCGGACAGTATCCTTGTGTTCAAAATCTTCTATGAAGTATTCGGAGGAGGAACCCGCCTTGCAATGCCAAAGACAATATGCTCGCCGGACTCGTTGTCATTGAAGCCTGGTTCAGGGCTACTCTTGAGGAGTCTGGACTAGGGGTGTCCGGATAGCGAACTATCATCTTCGGCCGGACTCCTGGACTATGAAGATACAAGATTGAAGACTTCGTCCCGTGTCCGGATGGGATTTTCCTTGGCGTGGAAGGCAAGCTTGGTGATACGGATATGTAGATCTCCTACCATTTTAACCGACTCTGTGTAACCCTAACCCTCTTCGGTGCCTATATAAACCGGAGGGTTTTAGTCCTTAGGACGAACAACAATCATACCATAGGCTAGCTTCTAGGGTTTTGCCTCTCTAATCTCGTGGTAGATCTACTCTTGTACTACCCATGTCATCAATATCAATCAAGCAGGAGTAGGGTTTTACCTCCATCGAGAGGGCCCGAACCTGGGTAAAAACATCGTGTCCCTTGTCTCCTGTTACCATCCGCCTAGACGCACAGTTCGGGACCCCCTACCCGGGATCCGCCGGTTTTGACACCGACAGTGCCCCTGGCCCTTCTCATTCACGCGACATGTGTCACCCACGTACTGAGAGGTGGAGATCGTGTGAGATCGTGGGTGAATAAATAAGTATATCGTAGAATGCGTAACGGTTTGAGCAGCAAAAGCCGAAAATTCAGATAAGAATATTTTAAAGTTTCGTTCACAATTTCTTCAGCTGACAAGGACACAATGAAGAATTTGAACGAGTTTCAAATAGAACGCACATGAAGAATTTTTGAACAGACTGGGTTGAGTTTAGCATAGAGGGGGATAAGGGTCCGATCACATTCACTTAGCAGAAAAAACAACTTGAAGAATTAGCAATAAGTGAATGTTGTTGAGGACATAAACTCACACACACACACACAAATATATATATATATATATATATATATATATATATATATATATATATATAGTCAAATGAAGAACAACGACGGAAAGAGTGAAGACAATGCAAAGTTCAAGAATTTGAAAAACTGAGGAATTTCAAAAATGAAGAAAAACTCAAATTGAAGTTTTCAACTTTGGTTGGTGGCGTAACGCACCGTATAAGAAAGCTGATTTCAGACACCACGTACAACTCTCATAGGGTTCTGAGAATCAATTTCTTCTTTAATTTCTTCACACTTAGAGGGTTAGTCTTCATTGATTGAGGAAAAACATTACTTCGTGTGTTTCACATCTGAGTCATCAAGTCAGCATAAGTGTTAGGATGTGTGTCCTTTTCAAAGAACATTCAAAGATTCTAGTATATTTAGCTCACACCACAACTTGCTAAATCTCTTCTCATCCAAGGGCTTTGTGAAGATATCGGTCAGCTGGTCTTCAGTACTTGCATGGTCGATGGAGATGTCGCCCTTCAACACATGGTCACGAAGAAAATGATGATGACTCTGGATGTGCTTTGTCTTCGAGTGCTATACTGGGTTGTGTGCAATCTTGATAGCACTCTCATTGTCGCAGTAGAGTGGCACATTCATCACATTGATGCCATAGTCCTTGAGTGTTTGCTTCATCCATAGTAATTGAGCACAGCAAGATCCAGTAGCAATGTACTCAGCTTCTGTAGTAGAGAGTGATACGCAGTTCTGCTTCTTCGAGGACCAACATACCAAGGATCGTCCGAGGAAATGACATGTGCCTGACGTTGACTTGCGGTCCACCCGATCACTAGCATAGTCAGAGTCTGAATATCCAATGAGATCAAAGGAAGAGCCCTTGGGATACCATAACCCAAGTGTTGGTGTGTGAGCTAGATATCGAAGAACATGCTTCACAGCCTTATGGTGTGATTCCTTCGGTGTAGCTTGAAATCCGGCACACATGCAAACACTAAGCATAATATCCGGCCTAGATGCACATAGGTACAATAAAGAGCCAATCATAGAGCGGTATACCTTTTGATCGAAGTCTTTACTATTTTCATCAATGCATAGATGGCCATTTGTGGGCATAGGGATTTTGACGCCTTTGCAATCTTGCATGCCGAATTTCCTCAACACATCCTTGAGGTATTTCTCCTGAGATATGAATATGCCATTGTATTGTTGACGAATCTGAAGACATAAGAAGAATTTCAATTCTCCCATCATAGACATTTGATATTATTCACTCACCGTATAGGCAAATTCATCACTGTAACATTGGTTAGTATAGTCAAAGATAATATCATGAACATATATTTGGCACACGAATAATTCATCGTCATATGTTTTGGTGAAAAGAGTTGGGTCAAGTAAACCGGGTTTGAAGCCTTTATTCATGAGGAATTCCTTCAGTGTTTCATACCACGCCCGAGGTGCTTGCTTGAGGCCATAGAGGGCCTTGTTGAGTCTGTAGACGTGATCTAGAAATTTTGGATCCTCAAAACCTGGTGGTTGAGAAACATATACTTCTTCCTCAAGCTTACCATTGAGGAATGCACTTTTCACATCCATTTGATGTAAGATGATATTATGATGGTTAGCATAAGCAAGCAGTATGCGAATAGCCTCAATTCTAGTAACAGGTGCAAAAGTTTCATCAAAATCAATTCCTTCAACCTGTGCGTAGCCTTGAGCTACAAGACGAGCCTTATTCCTCACCACGAGGCCATTTTCGTCTTGTTTGTTGCGGTAGATCCATTTGGTACCTATGATATTGTGCTTGCATGGGTCTGGTCGCTTGACAAGCTCCCGCACATTGTTGAGCTCGAATTGATGCAATTCATCTTGCATGGCTTGAATCCACTCAGATTCCATGAATGCTTCATCAACTTTAGTGGGCTCTGTGATAGAGACAAATGCTAAATGCCCACAAAAGTTACATAAATGTGAAGCTTTTGAGCGCGTGAGGGGACCTGGTGCTTCGATGTCATCGATGATCTTCTCAATTTGCACTTCATTTGCAATGCGAGGATATGTGGGTTGACGACTTTGCTTAGGCCCAACAGTTTCTTTAGGCCAGTTTCTTTGGCAGCACCAGCGTGATTTTCTACATGATCAGGAATGACTTCTTCAGCAGATTCTTCAGTAGGGATGACATCCTCAGTAGCTTTGAACTTGATGGATTCCTCAGGTAACATTTCATCTAGCACAGGAGGTAGGTGCTCTCTTTGCGAGCCATTAGTTTCATCAAACCGCACATCTACAGTTTCAACAACCTTGTGATGATTGATGTTGAAGACTCTGTAGGTGTGCGAGTCCTTTCCGTAACCAAGCATAAAACCCTGATGTGCTTTCGGTGCAAATTTAGAGTGATGGTGAGGATCTCTAATCCAGCATTTAGCACCGAAGACTTTGAAATAACTTACATTGGATTTCTTGTCAGTGAGGAGTTCATATGAGGTCTTTTTGAAGAATTTGTGAAGATATACCCTGTTGATGATGTGGCACGCAGTATCAATTGCTTCAGGCCAGAAGCGCTGAGGCGTCTTGTATTCATCAAGCATGGTGCGAACCATCTCAACAAGGGTCCTATTCTTGTGCTCCACGACGCCATTCTGCTGAGGAGTATAAGGAGCAGACAATTCGTTAGTAATACCAAGCATATCGAGATATTCATTGAGGCCAGTGTTCTTGAACTTGGTTCCATTATCACTCCTGGTATGCTTGATCTTCACACCGAAGTTAGTGGAAGCCCTTGAAGAAAATCGTCTGAAGACTTCCAACACTTCATTTTTGTAAGTGATGATATGCACCCATGTGTAATGAGAATAGTCATCAACTATGACAAAGCCAATAATGATGCAGAACTAGAGAACATGGAATAATGAGTAGGGCCAAATAGATCCATATGAAGTAATTCAAAGGGACGAGAAGTGGTCATGATAGTATTCGAGGGATGCTTGGCTCTGGTGATCTTTCCAGTCTCACAAGCCCCACAAAGATGATCTTTGAGGAATTTGACACCCTCGATGCCAATGACATGCTTTTTCTTTGCGAGTGTATGCAAGTTCCTCATCCCAACATGACCAAGTCGTTGATGCCATAACCAACATTCTGAAGCTTTTACAAGTAGACATGTGGCAGGTTATGGTCCTGCAGAGAAATCAACAATATACAAGTCTCCTTTCCTAAAGCCTTCGTCAGCGTAGGTGATAAGCTTCAGTTGAGATGGTGACAAATCAGTGTCCATCAACAAGCTCCTGTCACCAGTCATGTGATTTGTACATCCACTATCGAGGACCCACTCAGTAGCTTTGGGTTGTTCATCCTACAGATGAATTAGTTCAACTTACGATCCCATATACTTCATCAGTGAAGAATATGATATCAATTTAATCAACAGTAATAGATATGGCAATATGAGGACGTGAGAAATGAATGATTCATTTCTTCATGATTAGCTTGCGTACTTTCAAGCACATTCAGGTCTCCAGCAAATTTTTCAGACGAGTAAGTTCGTGTGGAGACCTGACCCTGCATAAGAGATTAGTTCTTTTTCTTCACCACCCACATCTGGAGGGGTGGCAAAGAGTTCGTCATTTTGCGAGCTCCGTAAGAAAATGATGGCATTGAAGCCAGTGCACTTTGTTTCACAGAAGAGTGGTTAGGATAAGCATATGAATAAGCAGAGAAATTTTTCGAGGAATTATGAACATAATGATTTGAAGAATAATGCACATATTCATAGCCTTTAGACTTTCCCAGTGAAACAAAAGTGTTAGCACGATGATGTTCATATGAGGATTTTGATCCATGTGAGGAATTTTGTCCATATGAGGAATGTGGTCCATATGAGGACTTGGATCCATAAGAAGAATTTGGTCCATATGAAGAATTTGATCTGGGGTTCCTATTCTTCATTGGTGGTGTCATGATGACATTCACCTGAAGATTTTCAAGGCACCTTTTAGGAACCCAGATTTTCTTCATAGGGGGGCCGTTCCTGCAGTTAGTTCCAACATATCGAGCAAATACTTCACCATTCTGAGTCTTAAACAGTTTATAGTTGGAGTCAAATGACTCATCAGAGGAATATGAAGAATCAGAGGTAAAGCCAGATAAAGTGCATGGATCTACAGGAGGTCCTTTCATAGCAACCCATGAGGTTTTTCGGTACTGCTCAGGTTTCCAGTAGGTCCCATCAGCATTGAGTTTCCTCTCAAAGGCAATACCCTCTTTCCTAGGGTTCCTGTTCAAGATCTACTTTTTGAGCACATCACATAGAGTCTGATGCCCTTTGAGACTTTTGTAAATGCCTGTCACATACAATTCCTTCAGCCCTGCATTATCGTCAGTGATACATGTGGTATCCTCAGATGAGGAATTTGTAACCACAGAGATAGGTGAAGAATTTGCAGCAAGAGAAGCATTTGAACATTCAGGTGATGAATTAGCAGATTCATGCTCAATGCATTTCAGACATGGTGGAATAAATTCTTCCTGAGTGAAACTGATCTGTTGAGCAAGCAATGAATTGTTTTCCTTCTGAAGATCTTCATAACTCGCTTTTAACTTCTCAAGATCTTGCTTTCTCTGAAGAAATTCATAAGAAAGCTTCTCATGATCAGTTAAGAGAGTGTTATGATGATTTTGAAGGTTGTCAAACCGATTTTGAAGTCTCTGAAGATTATCTGTCAGAGTCTTAGTTTGATTCAATTCCACACCCAACAGGTCATCACTTCTGTCTAGTTGATTTTGAATCTTTTCTAAAGCCTTCTGTTGCTTAACAGCAATTTTTGCAAGTTTTGAATAGCTAGGCTTGAGATTCTCATCAGATTCATCCTCACTAGAGTCAGAGGGGGAATGTTTGAGTACCTTGGCACCTTTTGCCATGAAGCAATAGGTGGGAGCATAGTCATCATCGCTCTTGTCAGCAGAGTCGGGCAAGTCATTTTCTTCAGTGTTGAAGATGGACTTGCTGACGTAAGCAGTAGCGAGGGCTAGGCTAGACACACCAGAGTCAGATTCCTCATATTCCTCCTCTTCCACATTTTCCTCAGATTCAGCTTCAGAGTCCATTTCCTTGCCAATGAATGTCCGGGCCTTCTTGGAACTGCTCTTCTTGTGAGATGAAGACTTTGAACATTTTGATGATGAAGACCTTGAAGATTTCTTCTTCTTCTTCGAGTCGTCAGAATCGTCATCTTTGTACTTCTTCTTCTTTGATTTCTTTTTCCACTGAGGACAATCAGACATGTAGTGACCAGGTTTCTTGCATTTGTGGCAAGTTATCTTTTTGTAGTCACGGGATGAGGAATAATCATTTCTTGAAGACTTTCCAAAACGGCCGCGGTGAGAGAACTTCTGGAATTTCCTCACAAGAATTGCTAGCTCCTGGCTCAATTCTTCAGGATCACCAAGGCTGCTACCAGAATCTTCAGCTTCCGACTCAAATACTGCCTTGGCCTTCAGTGCTCGTGATCTTCCGTAGCTTGGTCCATAGAGATCTCTCTTCTCAGCAAGCTGGAACTCATGAGTATTTAGCCTCTCGAGGATATCAGCGGGATCAAGTGACTTGTAATCAACTCGTTCTTGAATCATCAGTGCTAGGGTATCGAATGAGGTGTCAAGTGATCTCAGCAATTTCTTCACCACCTCATGATCGGTGATATCAGTGGTACCAAGTGCTTGAAGCTCATTTGAGATGTCAGTGAGGCGATCGAAGGTTTGCTGAACATTTTCGTTGTCGAGTCTTTTGAAGCGGTTGAAGAGATTGCGAGGAACATCAACTTGGGAGTCACATTGAGTTAGACTCCTTCGTTGACCTTGGACAGCCTGTCCCAAATCAGCTTAGCAGTTTCCAGTGCACTCACTCTGCCGTACTGACCTTTGCTCAGATGGCCACATATGATATTCTTCACTTGAGAATCGAGTTGCTTGAATCTCTTCACATTAGTAGCATTCAGAGACGGATTGACTGAG
Organism: Aegilops speltoides; assembly: GCA_021437245.1. Taxonomy (NCBI): domain Eukaryota; kingdom Viridiplantae; phylum Streptophyta; class Magnoliopsida; order Poales; family Poaceae; genus Aegilops; species Aegilops speltoides. Next base: position 315,934,779 of record CM038145.1, on the reverse strand, counting down.
GGAACGCCATTTTCCACAATGTACCAGAGATCGTTATCAATTGCCTCAAGATGCATACACATCTTGTTCTTCCAGTAGGGATAGTCCGTCCCATCAAAGGTAGGACAACCAGCCAAGACCTTGATCATACCTACAGTCGACATAACTAAAACTCCAGGCGGTTAAACCAAAATCACAGAGAACAAGGGAGTACCTTGCTTTGATACCAATTGAAAGTGCGTTAAGTCGACTAGAGGGGGGTGAATAGGCAATTTTTATGAATTCTTCACTGAGGAATTTCAGGGTGAGGACATTCCTAAGCGAAGAACTACTTGCAGTGGAATAAATACTCAGGTGTAAGCATAACAGAGCAACAGTATAGTCATCATGATGAAATGAAGGACTAACACAGAGTATAGAAAGCATAAACACATGATAAGAAGGCTGAAGACAAAACAGACTGAAGAAATAGGATTGAGGAATTAGAGAAAGTCTTCAGTCAAAGTCTTCAAACAGTAATGATTAGGTTCATCAACATATAACTGAGGAAATGAAAGGGTTGAGGAAATAGAACCAGTTGGCTTGGTGAAGACAATGATTTGGTAGACCAGTTCCAACTGTTGTGATAGTTGTATGTCTGGTTGGAGTGGCTGAGTATTTAAACTCGAGGATGCACAGTCCCAGACACACAGTCCACATCGTATTCTCCTTGAACTAAGATCACACAGACCTTGCCCAACAGTAGTTGTAAGTCTTCACAGGTGACTTCCAAACCTTCACAGACTTGGTCACTCGGCAATCCACAATTCCTCTTGGATGCTCAGACCATGATGCCTAACAGTTTGGAGGATACACCGTCCTCAAAGGTAACAAGCATCGGTTCCACACAGGAACAATCTCTTCAGTGATGCTCAATCACTTTGGGGTTTGTAGGTTTGGGTTTAGGATTTGGGTTTTCCTCACTTGATGATTTTCGCTCAAAGTCCTCAGAGGATGGGATGCTCTCAAATGGCAAGTGTCAGTTTCTCTCGGAGCAGCCAACCAGCTAGTGGTTGTAGGGGCGGCTATTTATAGCCTAGGGAGCAGCCCGACATGATAAGACATAAATGCCCTTGTCTGATATGACCATTAGGTGGTAGGATATTTTGGACAGCTGGCGCGTGGCACAACAACGGTCGGATTTGAGGTTCGAATTCCCCAGGGCTATCATGTTCCTCACTGTGTAGGCAATTTGCACTGGCGAATTCCTAACTCTCAGTCAGAACAAATTCCTCAGAGACCAGAAGATCTTCATCTCAGTCACTGAAGAAATTGACTGAACTGATATGAGATTTCCAATGGCTTCACTCGAAGGATTGGGTAGGTGTAGGATTTTGAGATGAGCATCACTTAGAAATCAGTTTCCTTAGTATTACCTCGACCCCCTTTAATAGTACGGTTTTTCCTATGACTCAAGAGAGAGAAAATGAAACTACGAAAACAAAAGTCTTCACGCTTCAGATTCTTGGCACGAATATCGAAGTCTTCAAGGTCACACCAATTTCTTCACTTTCAAAGTCTTTAGGAGAGCCAAAGTCTTCAGCCGAAGACATTCATTTTTAGGGGTCGACTTTCACTGTAAATATCAAACTCCTCATTGACTTATAGAGCCTGTGTACACTTATAAACATATTAGTCCCTTAACCTATAAGTTCTCAATACACTAAAATCACTAAGAGAACTACTTCTCAGGTACAGATTCTTGTACATCAGATTAGTACCACTTCTAGATTTTTGTTTCTAAACTATGTCTTTGCGTGCATTCATCCAGGAAATGTATGGTTCTACAGTGGCACTAGGGAAAAAGTCCACCATAGCCAACGTACCATCATCTTAAACTGCAACAAGATCTACAGTGAATGGCCCATCTATTCACATGGTTAAACTTTCTTTCCTGATTGCTAATTCATCTACAAGTTGAACTTGTGATGTAAAACATTTATTAAAATTAGACGTGCATATGTTTCATCCTAAATGGGTGTATGTTTTGTGCAGTGAATGAATCATGTTGACCCGAAGGATGCATTTGCCACAGAAATGTGCATTGGTCTTATGAGGGAATGTGGTCGCGATATTCCAGATAGGAAAAATTACTGGAACAAGCAAAAAACGCACACGTGAGCAGGTTATATCGTTAAAGCCTGATTATATAAATGAAGAAAATTGGCAAAAACTTGTGGACCACTAGTGTGAGGATCACTTCAATGTATGTGATACACACTCTTTGCTTTTCAACTTGTCATTCTATACTTCTGGAAACATCGTACTAAATTTAAGCTTCATGTCATAGGAACTTCATGCGAAGAAACAAGGAAAACCATCTACTCTAAAGGTCAGCCAGAACACTGCACCTACAAAATGTTATTCCCACTTCGGACATATCGTAAGTATTTGTACTACCTTATTGCAAAAGCTTTATGTTGGATTATTACATTTCTTGATGTATTAATGTTTACGACTTGATAAATCTGATACAAGCCTAAGGATAACATTGATAATCAATCCGGTGGAGACTTGCTTGAACCTATGTACACTACAAACAAAGATCCTACATTGAGTCTGGCACAAGAAAACAAATCATCAATACTACCAAATCTGTAGGCTTCAAATTTATAGTCTGACAATAATTATTCAAACTATCAAACACTGCTCTAACAATGCTATCAATTGTATTGCAAAATGAATCAAGGATCAGGCATACACCATCAAAACTACTTGATACGACATCAATTCCTGATGTAGAAATCATTGAGGAAAAGAGCTCCTCAAGCACTTACTTTCAAGCATGGGCGTCTCATCCTCCTCCGGGAAGAATTCGTCCTCTCGTGAACACATCTGTGAGCTAGGACACATCATTGCAACTCAAGAGGTAGATGTAAAAAAGGCAATTGATATGTTTCATGAAGAGTTGAATGAAATACTATTTGCTCAAAATGGATCAGTACAAGAGATCCACTGTCTTTGAAAAAAGTCAAAGACATATTGAGGCAATGCTCGGTCACCTGTTAAGGATGTCCACGCAATCAGCACAAGATAGTGTCTGAAAAACACCGATGGCCTCATGCTTATAGTCAACTAATGTCTACTACACAACCTTCTTGTAGATGTTGTTGGGCCTCCAAGTGCGGAGGTTTGTAGGACAGTAGCAAATTTCCCTCAAGTGGATGACCTAAGGTTTATCAATCCGTGGGAGGCGTAGGATGAAGATGGTCTCTCTCAAACAACCCTGCAACCAAATAACAAAGAGTCTCTTGTGTCCCCAACACACCCAATACAATGGTAGATTGTATAGGTGCACTAGTTCGGCGAAGAGATGGTGATACAAGTGCAACATGGATGGTAGATATAGATTTTTGTAATCTGAAATTATAAAAACAGCAAGGTAACTAATGATAAAAGAGAGCGTAGACGGTATTGCAATGGTAGGAAACAAGGCCTAAGGTTCATACTTTCACTAGTGCAAGTTCTCTCAACAATAATAACATAATTGGATCATATAACTATCCCTCAAGATGCAACAAAGAGTCACTCCAAAGCCACTAATAACGGATAACAAACGAAGAGATTATGGTAGGGTACGAAACCACCTCAAAGTTATCCTTTCTGTTCTTTCTATTCAAGAGTCCGTAGTAAAATAACATGAATCTATTCTTTCCATTCAATCTATCATAGAGTTTGATACGTCTCCAACGTATCTATAATTTATGAAGTATTCATGCTATTATATTATCCATCTAGGATGTTTTATATGCATTTATATGTCATTTTATACGATTTTTGGGACTAACTTATTAACCTAGAGCCCAGGGCCAGTTTCTGTTTTCTCCTTGTTTTAGTGTTTTATAGAAAAGGGATACCAAACGGAGTCCAATTGACGTGCCAATTTTTGAGGATTTTTTCTGGACCAAAAGAAGACCACGGAGCATTGGAGTTGGGCCAGAGGAGTCCCGGGCTGCCCACGAGACAGGGGGGCGCCCCCCTGGGGGGCGCCCTCCTATCTCGTGGACAGCCCGGAGGCCCCCCCGACGTGAAACCAACGCCAAAAATTCCTATAAATACTGAAACCTCCGGGAATTAACCTAGATCAGAAGTTCCGCCGCCGCAAACCTCTGTAGCCATGAGAAATCAATCTAGGCCCTCTCCGGCACCCTGCCGGAGGGGGCCATCATCACCGGAGGCCATGGAGGAGGATCTCGGAGGGACCATCATCTCCATGAAGGCCAAGGACCAGAGGGGGAAAGCCATGGAGGAGGAAGCACAAGGGGGAGAACCTCTCCTCCTCTCTATTGGTGGCACCGGAGTGCCATCGGGAGGGGAATCATCGCCACGGTGATCGTCTTCATCAACATCACCATCATCATCACCATCCTCATCTCTTTTACGCGGTCCACTCTCCCACACCCCGCTGTAATCCCTACTTGAACATGGTGCTTTATGCCACATATATTTATCCAATAATGTGTTGCCATCCTATGATGTTTTGAGTAGATATCTTTTGTCTTTGAGTTGATTGATGATCTAGATTGGTACGAGTTGTATGTTTTACTTTGGTGCTATCCTATGGTGCCCTCCGTGTCGCGCAAGCGTGAGGGATTCCCACTGTAGGGTGTTGCAATACGTTGATGATTCGCTTATGGTGGGTTGCTAGAGTGACAGAAGCTTAAACCCGAGTAAGCGGGTTGTTGCGTATGGCGCCGTTGCCGGGATTTCCTTTTTGCCGGGAATATTCTCGTGTGTGCTTGTTTGCTTTCTTTACTCAGTAGATTTTGTTTTTCCTTTTTGTTTCTGTTTAGTTGTGGGTGAAACATACAAAAAAATTAAAAAGAATGAAAATACCAAAAAAATATTTACTTGCCTCTCATGCCTAAAAAAGTTTTTTCAAAAAGAGAAGTGATTGGAAAGTTATGCATTGAAGAAGTGAGAGTCGACCTTGAACACTTGTGTTCATGCTCACGGAAACAATGTAGAATTTTTCATGGAAGTTTCTCTGTAAATAATTATCCCCATGTATATATTCATTGTATTATAAAAATTTTGTGCCTAGCTTTGGTTGTAGGATGATAAGATTGCTTGCTTACTTTGTGCAGAACAAAAACAGAAACTTTGGCTGTAGTGCTTGAATTTACATTTTTTACTAGAAATTCAAATGGGTCAGAAACTTTTTGCACATTACTTCTGTACAAATTTTTCAAAATTTCAAGTTTATTTCATAATTTTTGGAGTTACAGAAGTTTACTAAACTTCCAGATTACTACAGACTGTCCTGTTCTTAACAGATTCTGTTTTTCGTGTGTTGTTTGCTTATTTTGATGCATATATGGCTAGTATGTGGAGGTATAAACCATAGAGAAGTTGGAATAAAGTAGGTTTAACACCAATAAACAAGTAATAAGTTAATTACAGTACCTTAGAGTGGTAGTTTGCTTTATTACACTAACGGATCTAACAAAGTTTTTGTTTAAGTTTTTGTGAATGAAGTATTTGAAGAACGAGGAGTTACCGATGTGAGAAGAATAAAGAGAGAAAAGAGTTCAAGCTTGGGGATTCCCAAGGCACCCCAAGTAAATATTTCAAAGGATACTCAAGCATCTAAGCTTGGGGATGCCCCGGTTGGCATCCCATCTTTCTTCTTCAACAAATATCGGTATACCTCGGTTTTTGTTTTGTTCACATTGTTTGTGTCCTTTGTATATTTGTTTTTCTTTAAGAGTCATGCTAGTATGAGATAGCTCTTCATTGATTTATAGAATACTTCATGTGCTTCAATTATATCTTTTAAGTATGATCTTATAGAGTTGCTCTTTGTGCTTCACTTAAATCATTTGAGTATGGTTTTATAGAATGCTTCGTGCGCTTCACTTATATATTTTGAGCTTGGATATTGGCTAGTCTATATTAATTGTAGTATGATCCATGAACTTCACTTAGATCTTTTGGAGTATGAATAATACTATAATTTAAAGTGGGTTTGGAAGAGTGTCAACTTTAGGAATTAGCAATCCCACTATCTTGGAGGGTGTTGAATCTTCGTACGATATTTATGAAAGTGGATTTGGAAGAGTGTCAACTTTAGTTAGTATTCCACTATTTCGGAAGAGGTTCCAATTGAGTATGAGAACAAAGTTGCTATCTATGATGCTACTGAAAATTATTATGAGGGAGGAATATGTGCTTGTAGGAGTTGCAATAATATCAAGTTTCCTCTCTATGTGCTTAAAGTTTTGAAGTTATGCTTGTTTTGCCTTCCTATGCTAGTTGACTCTTGTTCCTATAAATTGTGTGCTCACAAAATCCCTAGGCATAGGAAGTGAGTTATATTTAAATGTGCTGGGCATATTCCTCATGATGCTCTCTTTGTGTTTCAAATCTTTTCTTTTATGCGAGCATCATTGAAATCATCATGCCGAACGCCTAGCTAAAAGGCATTAAAGAAAAGCGCTTGTTGGGAGACAACCCAATATTTACCCTTACTGTTTTTGTGTGTCTACATGTTTAAGCTAATGCATTAATCATGTTTTATAGCTTTTGTTTCAATAAAGTGCCAAGTAAGACCTTTGGGAAGACTTGGGTGAGAGTTAATGTGATCTTGCTGTAAAAAACAGAAACTTTGCGCTCACGAGATTAGCTGTCATTTTTCACAGAAGAGTGCTTTTGAGTTGATTCTTTTTGAAGAAGATTAATAGACAAATTCCTCACGTCCACCAATTTATTTCATAATTGTTGGAGTAGCAGAAGTATGGTTATTGTTCAGATCATTACAGACTATTCTGTTTCTGACAGATTCTGTTTTCATCGCATAGTTTGCTTGTTTTCTAGTTTCTATGGCTTATATTTCTCAATATAAATTGTAGAAATGATATGTTACAGTAGGTATTGTGTGATAACAATTATGATCCTTGTATTTTACAGCATCAAAGTGAATGGTTTACTCTTTATCATACTAACCTATCTCACGAAGTTCCATTAAGTTTTGTCTGATTGAAGTTTTCAAGTTTTGGGTAAGATATCGATATGAGGAGAATAAGGAGTGGAAAAACCCTAAGCTTGGGGATTCCCAAGGCACCCCAAGGTAATACCCAAGGAATACTCAAGCGCCTAAGCTTGGGGATGCCCCGGAAGGCATCCCCTCTTTCGTCTTCAAAACTATCGGTACACCTTACTCGGAGCTACATTTTTATTCGTCACATGATATGTGTTTTACTTGGAGCGTCATTTTATTTTGTTAGTATTAGCTAGCTGTTATTTATAATAGTGCCTTGCATCTTTATTTTCAATAAAAATGTCAAGGATGGCCTTTACCATGTTTATTTTGCTAGTATACATGTTGTTGTTTGAAAACAGAAAGTTTACCGCTGTTGCAAAAATTCCCTAGAAAAGTCAGAGCATGATATAATGTTGAAACTTTTTGCATAATGAGATACGATAAATATACTACAGTGGAAGTTTTCTCTCATAATTTTTGGAGTTAGGGAAGTATTGATACTCTTGCATTCTTTACAGGCTGTACTGTTTTGACAGATTGCTGTTATGTTTGCATTGTTTGCGTATGTTTGCTTGTTTAATGATTCTATTTGAGGATAGGAGCATTAAATATGCAGAGGAATTTAGTATGCAATGTTGAATAATAATTCTAGTGATTTGTTACAGTAGAAAATGATAAGGTTTTGCATTGGTTTATACTAACCTATCTCACGAGTTCTTGTTGAATTTGGTGTGGATGAAGCTTTTGATGAAAAGAAAAACCATGATATGAGAAGAATTAAGGAGACACAAAAGTTCAAGCTTGGGGATGCCCAAGGCACCCCAAGAAAATATTCTAAGAAGTCTCAAGCATCTAAGCTTGGGGATGCCCCGTTAGGCATCCCACCTTTCTTCTTCAACAACTATCGGTTAGTATCGGTTGAACCTAAGTTTTTGCTTCTTCACATGAGTTGTGCTATCCTTGCAATATCATTTTATTTTGTTTTACTTGCTGTTTGAATAAAATCTTTGGATCTGAAATCTTAAATAGAAAAGGAACCCTCCCATGGCTAGTTAACTATTTGACTACTTAGTGTCTTTCACTCATATCTTCTGGAGTAGTTTGTCATTTACTCATGCGCTTCATGTATATCCTATGAGTAAATGGGGGAATGAATTGAATGTCATGAATCTGAATTTATATATGTTTCATATGCTTATAACATAGTTAGTGATGACTTCACACATAGAAATTATGAGGCATAAAAGTTGTTGAGAGTTGGCAAACGTAGTTTTGGTCATCGTTGCAATTAATAGGAAGTAATAAGGAAAGAAAGGTTCACATAGAAATATATTATCTTGGACATCTTTCATGATTGTGAAGAACTCATTAAGTATGACATGCTAAAAGAGTTGACGTTGGACAAGGAAGACAACGTAATGGTTTATGTTTTCGGACATCTCAGTTAAAGTATATTGTCATTGACCTTCCAAACATGATGAGCTTGCCTTTCCCCCTCATGCTAGCCAAATTCCTTGCACCAAGTAGAGATACTACTTGTGCTTCCAAATACCCTTAAACCCAGTTTTGCCATGAGAGTCCACCATACCTACCTATGGATTGAGTAAGATCCTTCAAGTAAGTTGTCATCGGTGCAAGCAATAAAAATTGCTCTCTAAATATGTATGACTTATTAGTGCAGAGAAAATAAGCTTTGTACGAACTTGTTCTGGAAGTAATAAAAGCGACGGACTGCATAATAAAGGTCCACATACAAGGGGCAATATAAAGTGACGTTCTTTTGCATTAAGATTTTGTGCATCAACCCTAAACGCGCATGACAACCTCTGCTTCCCTCTGCGAAGGGCCTATCTTTTACTTTATGTTTTTACTTTATGCTTGAGTCAAGGTGATTCTCACCTTTCCCTTTTTCATTTTATCCTTTGGCAAGCTCCTCGTGTTTGAAAGATCAGGATATATATATCCAATTGGATGTAAGTTGGCATAGGCTATTATTGTTGACATCACCTAAAGGTGAATACGTTGGGAGGCAGCACAATAAGCCCCTATCTTTCTAAGTGTCCGGCTGAAAGTCCATAACCACAAGTATTGCGTGAGTGTTAGCAATTGTAGAAGACAATATGATAGTTGAGTATGTGAACTTGCTGAAAAGCTTTGTTCTTGACTCTTTCTAATGTTATGATAAATTGCAATTGCTTCAATGACAGAGATTATAGTTTGTTAGTTCTCAATGAAGTTTCTGAACCATGCTTGACATTGTGACTAGATTGTTACTTGATCATAAAAAAAATTATGAGATAAGCTACTATTATGACGCATTTTGATGCTAGAAAAGGTGATTAGAATTATCATTGATCAAAATTGTGCACCTGCTAGCATTCACACTTCATAAATTATTTCTTTTATCATTTACCTACTCGAGGACGAGCAGGAATTAAGCTTGGGGGTGCTGATACGTCTCCAACGTATCTATAATTTATGAAGTATTCATGCTATTATAATATCCATCTAGGATGTTTTATATGCATTTATATGTCATTTTATATGATTTTTGGGACTAACTTATTATCCTAGAGCCCAGTGCCAGTTTCTGTTTTCTCCTTGTTTTAGTGTTTTACAGAAAAAGGATACCAAACGGAGTCCAATTGACGTGCCAATTTTTGAGGATTTTTTCTTGACCAAAAGAAGACCACGGAGCATCGGAGTTGGGCCAGAGGAGTCCCGGGCTGCCCACGAGACAGGGGGGGCGCGCCCTCCCTGGGGGGCACCCTCCTATCTCGTGGACAGCCCGGAGGCCCCCTTGACGTGAAACCAGCACCGAAAATTCCTATAAATACTGAAACCTCAGGGAATTAGCCTAGATCAGATGTTCCACCGCCGCAAACCTCTGTAGCCATGAGAAATCAATCTAGGCCCTCTCTGGCACCCTGCCGGAGGGGGCCATCATCACCGAAGGCCATGGAGGAGGATCTCGGAGGGGCCATCATCTCCATGAAGGCCAAGGACCAGAGGAGGAAAGCCATGGAGGAGGAAGCACAAGGGGGAGAACCTCTCCTCCTCTCTCTTGGTGGCACCGGAGTGCCATCAGGAGGGGAATCATCGTCGCGGTGATCGTCTTCATCAACATCACCATCATCATCACCATCCTCATCTCTTTTATGCGGTCCACTCTCCCACACCCCGCTGTAATCCCTACTTGAACATGGTGCTTTATGCCACATATTATGATCCAATGATGTGTTGCCATCCTATGATGTTTTGAGTAGATATCTTTTGTCTTTGAGTTGATTGATGATCTAGATTGGTACGAGTTGTATGTTTTACTTTGGTGCTGTCCTATGGTGCCCTCCGTGTCGCGCAAGCGTGAGGGATTCCCGCTGTAGGGTGTTGCAATACGTTCATGATTCGCTTATAGTGGGTTGCTAGAGTGACAGAAGCTTAAACCCGAGTAAGGGGGTTGTTGCGTATGGGATAAAAGGGGACTTGATGCCTTAATGCTATGGTTGGGTTTTATCTTAATGAATTTCTAGTATTTGTGGATGCTTGCTAGAGTTCCAATCATAAGAGCATACAATCCATGTAGGAAAAGTATGTTAGTTTATGCCTCTCCCTCATATGAAATTGCAATGACGATTATCGATCTTGTTAACAATTGCTTAGGACAATTCCGCACACCGATCCACCATTATTTCACACTCGCTATTTATATTATTTAGTAATATATTCTAACTTTATGATAACAGCACCTACTTTTATATTTTAGCTCTCCGCTGTCATACAAAGTTATCCTCTTCATACCCACAACACAGTTTTACTTCTTGTTTCTAGTTGGAAGCAAACGTTCGGTGCACGTAGAGTCGTATCAGTGGCAGATAAGGCTTGAGAGAATATTGATCTTACCTTTAGCTCCTTGTGGGTTCGACACTTCATACTTATCACTTCCACCTTTGGGAATTGCTACGATGATTCCCTGCACTTGGGGATTATCAGAGTTCATAATAGAATAACACCTTAAGACACAAATCAACCAAAACCCTAATGTCACCTAGATACTCCATTGTCACCTCAAGTATCCGTGGGCATGATTATATGATATGCATCACACAATCTCAGATTCATCTATTCAACCAACACAAAGTACTTCAAAGAGTGCCCCAAAGTTTCTACCGGAGAGTCAAGACGAAAACGTGTGCCAACCCCCATGCATAGATTCATTGAACCCGCAAGTTGATCACCAAAACATACATCAAGTGAATCACATGAATATCCCATTGTCACCACAGATAAGCATGACAAGACATACATCAAGTGTTCTCAAATCCTTAATGACTCAATCGGATAAGATAACTTCAAAGGGAACACTCAATCCATTACAAGAGAATAGAGGGGGGAGAAACATCATAAGATCCAACTATAATAGCAAAGCTCGCGATACATCAATATTGTGCCATAGAGAGAACATGATAGAGAGAGAGATCAAACACATAGCTACTGGTACATACCCTCAGCCCCGAGGGTGAACTACTCCCTCCTTGTCATGGAGAGCGCCGGGATGATGAAGATGGCCACCGGTGAGGGATTCCCCCTCCGGCAGGGTGCCGGAACGGGCTCCCGAGAGGTTTTTGGTGGCTACAGAGGCTTGTGGCGGCGGAACTCCCGATCTATCTTCATATTCGATGGTTTTAGGATATATGAGAATATAAGGCGAAAGAAGTTAGTCAGGGGAGCCTCGAGGGGCCCATGAGGGTGGAGGGCGCGCCCAGGGGGTGGGTGCGCCCCCCTATCTCGTGGCCTCCTCGAAGCTTCCTTTACTTCAACTCCAAGTCTCCTGGGTCACGTTCGTTCCAAAAATCACGCTGCCGAAGGTTTCATTCTGTTTGGACTCCGTTTGATATTCCTTTTCTTCGAAACACTGAAATAGGCAATAAAACAACAATATGGGCTGGGCCTTCAGTTAATAGGTTAGTCCCAAAAGTAATATAAAAGTGTATAATAAAGCCCGTAATCATTTAAAACAGATAATAAAATAGCATGAATGTTTCATAAATTATAGATACGTTGGAGACGTATCAGCATCCCCAAGCTTAATTCCTGCCCGTCCTCGAGTAGGTAAATGATAAAATAAAGAATTCATGAAGTGTGAATGCTAGCAGGTGCACAAGTTTGATCAATGATAATTTCAATCACCTTTTCTAGCATTATTATATGACATAACAGTAGTTCATCTCATAAAACTTCTCACAATCAAGTAACAAACTATTCACATGTTAAAGCATAGACCATAAACTTTCTTGAAAACTAGCAAACTTCATTCTTAGTCATCAAACAATTGCAATTCATCTTATTTTCAGGAAGGGTCTATGTCAGAGCTTTGATTTAGCAAACTCCACATACTCAACTATCATGTAGTCTTCTACAATTGCTAACACTCACGCAATACTTATGGTTATGGAGTTTTAATCGGACACCGAGAAAGATAGGGGCTTATAGCATTGCCTCCCAATGTATTCACCTTTGGGTGATGTCAACAATAATAGTTCATGCTAACTTACATCCAATTGGATATATATATATTAGGATCTTTCCAACACGAGGTGCTTGCCAAAGGATAAAATGAAAAAGGAAAAGGTGAAGATCACCTTGCCTCTTGCATAAAGTAAAAGACATAAAGTAAAAGATAGGCCCTTCGTAGAGGGAAGCAGAGGTTTTCATGCGCTTTTATGGTTGGATGCACAAAATCTTAATGCAAAAGAACGTCACTTTATATTGCCACTTGTATATGGACCTTTATTATGCAGTCTGTCGCTTTTATTGCTTCCATAACAAGATCGTATAAAGCTTATTTTCTTCACACTAATAGATCATACATATTTAGAGAGCAATTTTTATTGCTTGCACCGATGACAACTTACTTGAAGGATCTTACTCAATCCATAGGTAGGTATAGTGGACTCTCATGGCAAAACTGGGTTTAAGGATATTTGGAAGCACAAGTAGTATCTCTACTTGGTGCAAGGAATTTGGCTAGCATGAGGGGGAAAGGCAAGCTCAACATGTTTGAATGATCCATGAAAATATACTTTAACTGAGATGTGAGAAAACATAACCCATTAGGTTGTCTTCCTTGTCCAACATCAACTCTTTAGCATGTCATACTTAATGAGTGCTCACAATTATAAAAGATGTATAAGATAGTATATTTATCTGTGAAATCTCTCTTCCTTCAATATTCTTTCATGAATTGTTCAAATGACCAATACAATGCTTGCTAACCTTCAATAAATTTACAACCTCTACTTCTTAGATGTGAAGTCATTACTCCCCATGGGATAAGCAAATGAAACATATATAATTTCAGATTTATGACATTCAACTCATTCAACCATTTACTCATAGGATATAAGTGAAGCACACGAGTAAATGACAAACTACTCCAAAAAGATATGAGTGAAGATCAATGAGTAGCTAAATAATTATGTAACTATGTGAAGACTCTCTCTCATTTAACAATTTTAGATCTTGGTATATTATTCAAACAGCAAGCAAAACAAAATAAAATGACATTGCAAGGATAGCACAACTCAAGTGAAGAAGCAAAAACTTACGCTCAACCGATACTAACCGATAGTTGTTGAAGAAGAAAGGTGGGATGCCTAACGGGGCATCCCCAAGCTTAGATGCTTGAGACTTCTTGAAATATTATCTTGGGGTGGCTTGGGCATACCCAAGCTTGAACTTTTGTGTCTCCTTAATTCCTCTCATATCATGGTTTCTCTTTTTATCAAAAGCTTCATCCACACCAAACTCAACAAGAACTCGTGAGATAGGTTAGTATAAACCAATGCAAAACCTTACCATTTTCTACTGTAAAAAATCACTAAAATTATTATTCAAAATTGCATACTAAATGCCTCTGCATATTTAATACTCCTATCCTCAAATAGAATCATTAAACAAGCAAACATATGCAAACAATGCAACCATAACAGCAATCTGCCAAAACACTATAGCCTGTAAAGAATGCAAGATTCATCATACTTACCTAACTCCAAAAATTATGATAAAATACCTTACTTTAGAAGATTTATCAGAGCTCAATATGCAAAAAGTTTTAACATTATACCATTTTCTGACTTTTCTAGGGAATTTTTGCAACAGTGGTAAACTTTCTGTTTTGAAACAGCAACATGTATACTAGCAAAATAAGCATGGTAAAGGCTATCCTTGACATTTTTATTGAAAATATAGATGCAAAACATTATTATAAATAACAGAAAGCAAATACTAAAAAAGAAAATTACGCTCCAAGCAAAACACATATCATGTGGTGAATAAAAATATAGCTCCAAGTAAAGTTATCGATGAACGGAGACGAAAGAGGGGATGCCATCCGGGCATCCCAAGCTTAGGTTCTTGGTTGTCCTTGAATATTACCTTGGGGTGCCTTGGGCATCCCCAAGCTTAGGCTCTTGCCACTCCTTATTCCATAGTACATCGAATCTTTACCCAAAACTTGAAAACTTCACAACACAAAACTTAGCAGAAAACTCGTAAGCTCCGTTAGTATAAGAAAATAAAACCACCACTTAGGTACTGTAATGAACTCATTCTAAATTCATATTGGTGTAATATCTACTGTATTCCAACTTATCTATGGTTCATACCCTCCGATACTACTCATAGATTCATCAAAATAAGCAAACAACACATAGAAAACAGAATCTGTCAAAAACAGAACAGTCTGTAGTAATCTGTATCAAACGTATAATTCTGGAACTCCAAAAATCCCATCAAATTAGAAAGTCCTAAGAAATTTGTGTACCAATACATATAAAAAATAATCAGATCAGAAGCACATTTCTGTGATTTATCAAAACTAATTTACTGGGTGCAAAAGTTTCTGATTGTCAGCAGGATCAACACAACTATCACCGTAAGCTATCCTAAAGGTCTTACTTGGCACTTTATTGAAGCAAAAGCTATAAAACATGATTAATACAGTAGCATAATCATGTGGACACACAAAAACAGTAAGGATAAATATTGGGATGTCTCCCATCAAGCGCTTTTCTTTAATGCCTTTCTAGCTAGGCATGATGATGACAATGATGCTCACATAAAAGATAAGAATTGAAACATAACGGGAGCATCATGAAGCATATGACTAGCACATTTAAGTCTAACCCACTTCCTATGCATAGGGATTTTGTGAGCAAACAACTTATGGGAACAATAATCAACTAGCATAGGGAGGCAAAACAAGCATAGCTTCAAAATTTTCAACACATAGAGAGGAAACTTGATATTATTGCAATTCCTACAAGCATATGTTCCTCCCTCATAATAATTTTCAGTAGCATCATGAATGAATTCAACAATATAACCAGCACCTAAAGCATTATTTTCATGATCTACAAGCATAGAAAATTTACTACTCTCCAGATAAGCAAATTTATTCTCATGAATAGTAGTGGGAGCAAACTCAACAAAATAATTATCATGTGAGGCATAATCCAATTGAAAACTAAAATCATGATGACAAGTTTCATGGTTATCATTATTCTTAATAGCATACAAGTCATCACAATAATCATCATAGATAGCAACTTTGTTCTCATAATCAATTGGAACCTCTTCTGAAATAGTGGATTCATCACTAAATAAAGTTGACACTCTTCCAAATCCACTTTCATGTTCATCACAATAAGATTCAACATCCTCCAAAATAGTGGGATCACTACTTCCTAAATTTGACACTCTTCCAAACCCACTTTCATCAATATAATCATCATAAATAGGAGGCATGCTTTCATCATAATAAATTTTCTCATCAAAACTTGGGGGACAAAAAATATCAACTTCATTAAACGTAGCATCCCCAAGCTTGGGACAAATATTAATTTCAGCAAATATATTCTCAAATAATTCATCCTCACCAAACATAGCTTCCCCAAGCTTGGCCCCTTTCATATCATAAGCATAGTCACACTCATTATTAATAGCAATTACCATCATCACAATGAGTAGTAGGAGCAACATCATTTGGGAGAGATACCTTTTTACCTTTGTTGCTCCTTCTTTTATTTTTCTTCTTCACATTATGTGTGGGTTCAACCTTCTTCTTTGTGCTCCTTATTGATGAGATTGGTTGAATAGAAAGCTCCTCCTCGTTACCTGATTCATCATAAGAAATAATAGGAGGATAATGGGAAGTCTCTTTACTTTTATTAGTATTCTCATCATCTTCTATTTGCTTTCTTTTCTTTATGTAATTGGTAATATGCGGATTTTCAATGCAATTCACCGCACAATACATATAAATATCCTCTAGATCAAAATCAAGACATCTATCAAGATTAAATTTTGGAATACCCTCAGTTATACGTTTCATTTCTTCATACCCCAAAAGAAGACTAAGCTCTTTATGATGCTCAAGGGTAATCAAGTTATCACAATTTTTTGACACGATTCGATCATGAAACAATTTGCATTGGAGATTTAAATGACCATGTTCATTGCAAAGTTCACAAGGAGCGCGAAAAATACTGAATTTTTCAGCACAAACATCAAGACTTTCTTGCAACAATTTAGTTTCTAAATGCTTATGCCTCTTGCAATATCTATCTTCCCTATTTGGTGTGTACTTGCAAACCCAATCTACTCCACAAAAATCGGCATGCTTATAAGAGATATTTTCATCATAACTAGTGCAATCATCATTAGTACTATGGATATTCAAAGAGTTCATACTAACAACAATGCAATCATGCACATCATTCAAAGAATTAGTACCAAGCATTTTAATGCATTCTTCTTCTAGCAATTGAGCACAACTTTCCTTTCCATCATTCTCACGAAACATATTAAAAAGATGAAGCATATGAGACAAACTCAGATCCATTTTTTTGTAGTTTTCTTTTATATACTAAACTAGTGATAAAACAAGAAACAAAAAGATTCGATTGCAAGATCCCTTCAAGCACTCACCTCCCCGGCAACGGCGCCAGAAAAGAGTTTGATGTCTGATGACCCGCAAGTATACGGGATAGTTGTAGCCTCTTTCGATAAGTAAGAGTGTCGAACCCAACGAGGAGCTAAAGGTAGAACAAATACTCTCTCAAGTCCTATCGGCCACTGATATGACTTTACGCACGCTTGACGTTCGCTTTACCTAGAACAAGTATGAAACTAGAAGTACTTTGTAGGTGTGATAGGATAGATTTGCAAGACAATAAAGAACACGTAAATAAAAGCTAGGGGCTGTTTAGATAAAGATGCAATAAAGTAGGTATTAGTAGAGAGCTTTTTGTTACGAGAAAGTTATTTGTCCAAGGCAATCGATAACTAGATCGGTAATCACTATTGCAATTCTACTTGAGGGAGAGGCATAAGCTAACATACTTTCTCTACTTGGATCATATGCACTTATGATTGGAACTCTAGCAAGCGTCCGCAACTACTAAAGATTCATTAAGGTAAAACCCAACCATAGCATTAATGCATCAAGTCCCCTTTTATCCCATACGCAAACAACCTACTTACTCGGGTCTGTGCTTCTGTTTACTCACGCCACCCACCATAAGCAAATCATAAACATATTGCAGCACCCTACAGCGGGAATCCCTCACGCTTGCGCGACATGGAGGGCACCATAGGACAGCACGAATAATAAAACATGCAACTCAAACCAATCACGATCATCAATTAACCCATAGGACAAAACGGATCTACTCAAACATCATAAGATAGCCATACATCATTGGGAAATAATATATAGCGTTGAGCACCATGTTTAAGTAGAGATTACAGCGGGTAAGAGAGAGATTACACCGCTGCATAGAGGGAGGAAGAGTTGGTGATGAAGGCGGTGAAGTTGTTGGTGAAGATCGCGGTCATGATGATGGCCCCCGGCAGCGCTCCGGCGCCACCGGAAGCAAGGGGGAGAGAGCCCCCTTCTTCTTCTTCTTCCTTGACCTTCTCCCTAGATGGGAGAAGGGTTTCCCATCTGGTCCTTGGCTCCCATGGCGTGGGAGGGGCGAGAGCCCCTCCGAGATTGGATCTATCTCTCTGTTTCTGCGTTCTCAGATTCTACCCCTTCATCGCTTCTTTTATATCCGGAGATCCGTAACTCCGATTGGGGTGAATCTTTCGCCCAGATCTTTCTCATAAAATTAGCTTTCTTGCGCCAAAAGAAGAGCGTCAACCGCCTTACGGGCGGCCCAGGAGAGTCCAGGGAGCGCCTGCCTCCCTGGGGCGTGCCCCCCTATCTCCTGGCCCCCTCTGGCACCGTCTCGCGTTGATTTTACTTCCCAAAAATCATAAATATTCCAAAAAAAAAATCTCCGTCCATTTTTATCCCGTTTGGACTCCGTTTGATATTGGCTTTCTGCGAAACAAAAAACATGCACCAGACAGGAACTGGCACTGAGCACTGGATCAATATGTTAGTCCCAAAAAATAGTATAAAAAGTTGCCAAAAGTATATGAACGTTGTAGAATATTGGCATGGAAAAATCAAAAATTATAGATACGATGGAGACGTATCAGCATCCCCAACCTTAATTGCTGCTAGTCCTCGAGTAGGTAAATGATAAAAAGATAATTTTTGATGTGGAATGCTACCTAGCATAATCTTGATCATATGTCTAATCATGGCATGAATATTAAGACACGAGTGATTCAAAGCAATAGTCTATCATTTGACATAAAAACGACAATACTTCGAGCGTACCAATAAAGCAATCATGTCTTTTGAAAACAACAAGGCCAAAGCAAGCTTATCTCTACAAAATCATATAGTTTGGCCATGCTTCATTTTCGTCACACAAAATGCCCCCATCATGCACAACCCCGATGACAAGCCGAGCAATTGGTTCATACTTTTTAACGCGCTTCAGCTTTTTCAACCCTCATGCAATACATGAGCGCAAGCCATGGATATAGTACTATAGGTGGAATAGGATATAATGATGGAGGTTGTGTGGAGAAGACAAAAAAGGAGAAAGTCTCACATCGACGCGGCTAATCAACGGGCTATGGAGATGCCCATCAATTGATGTCAATGCGAGGAGTAGGGATTGCCATGCAACGGATGCACTACGAGCTATAAGTGTATGAAAGCTCAACAAAAGAAACTAAGTGGGTGTACATCAAACTTGCTTGCTCATGAAGACCTAGGGCATTTGAGGAAGCCCATCGTTGGAATATACAAGAGTTCTATAATGAAAATGCCCAAGTATATGAAAGTGACAACATAGGAGACAATCTATATGAAGAACATGGTGCTACTTTGAAGCACAAGTGTGGAAAAAAGGATAGTAACATTGCCCCTTTTCTTTTTCCCTTTTTTTCTTTTTTTTCTTTTTTTCTTTCGGTGGGCTTCTTTGGCCCCCTTTTTTTATTTAGGCTTCTTTGGCCTTTCCCCTTTTCTTTCTTTTTTTTTTCTTTTTTCCTGGGGCAATGCTCTATAATGATGATCATCACACTTTTATTTACTTACAACCCAATATTACAACTCGATACTAGAACAAAGATATGACTCTATATGAATGTCGTCGGCGGTGTACCGGGATGTGCAATGATCTAGCGTAGCAATGACATCAAAAAAACAGACAAGCCATGAAAACATCATGCTAGCTATCTTACGATCATGCAAAGCAATATGATAATAAATGCTCAAGTCATGTATATGATGATGATGGAAGTTGCATGGCAATATATCTCGGAATGGCTATGGAAATGCCGTGATAGGTAGGTATGGTGGCTGTTTTGAGGAAGATAAAATGAGGCTTATGTGTGATAGAGGGTATCATATCACGGGGTTTGGATGCACCGGCGAAGTTTGCACCAACTCTCAAGGTGAGAAAGGGCAATGCACGGTACCGAAGAGGCTAGCAATGATGGAAAGGTAAAAGTACATATAATCCATGGACTCACATTAGTCATAAAGAACTCATATACTTATTGCTAAAGTTTATTAGCCCTCGAAGCAAAGTACTACTACGCATGCCCCTAGGGGGATAGATTGGTAGGAAAAAACCATCGCTCGTCCCCGACCGCCACTCATAAGGAAGACAATCAAAGAAACACCCCATGCTTCAAATTTGTCACTAGCGGTTACCATACGTGCATGCTACGGGACTTGCAAACCTCAACACAAGTGTCTCTACAATCCACAACCACCCACTAGCATGACTCTAATATCACCATCTTTATATCGCAAAACTATTTCAAGGAATCAAACATATCATATTCAGCGATCTACAAGTTTATGTAGGATTTTATGACTAACCATGTGAATGACCAATTCCTGTCATCTCTCTAAATAGATATAAGTGAAGCAAGAGAGTTTAATTCTTTCTACAAAAGATATGCCCACGCTCTAACAAATATAAGTGAAGCAAAAGAGCATTCTACAAATGGCGGTTTTCTATGTGAAGAGAAACAGGCAATCCAAACTTCAAATGATATAAGTGAAGCACATGAAGCATTCTATAAAGCCATACTCAAAAGATTTAAGTGAAGTGCAATGAGCATTCTATAAGTCAACCAAGGACTATCTCATACCAGCATGGTGCATAAAAGAAAAGTGAAAACTAAATGCAAAAGACGCTCCAAGACTTGCACATAATGCATAAATGAAACGAATACGAAAACATACCGATACTTGTTGAAGAAAGAGGGGATGCCTTCCGAGGCATCCCCAAGCTTAGACGCTTGAGTCTCCTTGAATATTTACTTGGGGTGCCTCGGGCATCCCCAAGCTTGAGCTCTTGCCTCTCTTCATTTTCCTCATATCGAGACATCCTCGTTTAGACACTTCATCCACACAAAACTTCAACAGAAAACTCGGTAAGATCCGTTACTATAATAAAGCAAATGACCACTCTTAGTACTGTTGCAAACCAATTCATATTTTGTTTTTGCATTGTGTCTACTTTAATATAACTTTTTCATGGCTTAATTGAAAGTGCAACTATCCCTAGGTGGTTTTGGTAATTCATAACAACATATAGCTCATTGAGCTAATACTATTCCAAGACTATTATTTCAGGAAAGCTCAATGAATGGCATGGCATGGATGTTGAAAGTGGATCCCTCAAAATACTAAGGACAAAGGATTGGCTCAAGCTCAAAAGCTCAAGACTCTTCATTTTATATTTTAGTGATCCAAGATCACATTGAGTCTATAGGAAAAGCCAATACTATCAAGGAGGGATGAGGTGTTGCTTAATGAGACTCTTGCTTCATGTGCTTAGTGATATGCTCCAAAACCCTCAGCTACTTTCCCACTTCCACAAATGACCTAAACCCAAAGCCAAAATCGGTCACACCGATTCTTCCTATCCGGCGCCACCGATTCCAAAAGTCATAGCCACTGCCAAAAACCCTAAGCAAATCGGTCTTACCGATAGGGATCTCGGTTTCACCGAGATGGGGTTGCAATCTCTCTGTTTCCCTTCATAACGTTTCGATCTAACCGAAGTGAGTGATCGGTCCCACCGAGATTGCAATGTAAACTCTCTGTTTCCTTTTTGTAACATTTAGGTCTCACCAAAAAGAGCAAATCGGTCCCACCGAGTTTACCTGACCAACTCTCTGGAAAGATTATTACCAAATCGGTCTCACCGAGTTTGTGTAATCAGTCTTACCGAGATTACGCTATGCCCTAACCCTAACTGAATCGGTCTCACCGAGATGCATGTCAGTCCCACCGAAAATCACTAACGGTCACTAGGTTTACTAAATCGGTCCGACCGAGTTTAACAATTCGGTCCCACCGAGTTTGGTAAATTGTGTGTAATGGTTAGATTTTGTGTGGAGGCTATATATACCCCTCCACCTCCTCTTCATTTGTGGAGAGAGCCATCAGAACGAACCTACACTTCCAACTTACCATTTCTAAGAGAGAACCACCTACTCATGTGTTGAGGCCAAGATATTCCATTCCTACCATATGAATCTTGATCTCTAGCCTTCCCCAAGTTGCTTTCCACTCAAATCTTCTTTCCACCAGATCCAAAACCTATGAGAGAGAGTTGAGTGTTGGGGAGACTATCATTTGAAGCACAAGAGCAAGGAGTTCATCATCAACGCACCATTTGTTACTTCTTGGAGAGTGGTGTCTCCTAGATTGGCTAGGTGTCACTTGGGAGCCTCCGACAAGATTGTGGAGTTGAACCAAGGAGTTTGTAAGGGCAAGGAGATCGCCTACTTCGTGAAGATCTACCGCTAGTGAGGCAAGTCCTTCGTGGGCGACGGCCAAGGTGGGATAGACAAGGTTGCTTCTTCGTGGACCCTTCGTGGGTGAAGCCCTCCGTGGACTTGCGCAGCTGTTACCCTTCGTGGGTTGAAGTCTCCATCAACGTGGATGTACAATAGCACCACCTATTGGAACCATGCCAAAAACATCCATGTCTCCAATTGAGTTTGAATCCTCCAAACCCTTCCCTTTACTTTCTTGCAAGTTGCATGCTTTAATTTCCGCTGCCTATATACTCTTTGCATGCTTGCTTGAATTGTGTGATGATTGCTTGACTTGTCCTAAAATAGCTAAAATCTGCCAAACTCTAAAACTGGGAAAAGGTCAAGTTTTTATTGGTCAAGTAGTCTAATCACCCCCCTCTAGACATACTTCAAGGTCCTGCAAGTGGTATCAGAGCTTTGGTCTCCATTTGCTTTGATTTCCATAGCTTTTGGTGGTCATAGCCTTGGTTTCACAACCTAGGAGAGTATGGCGTCTAGCGAGGGAAATTATCACCGTAGAGGTCCTTACTTTAATGGTACTAATTTTGCTAGTTGGAAGCATAAGATGAAAATGCATATTCTTGGACATAACCCCGCCGTTTGGGCAATTATTTGTATTGGCTTGCAAGGTGAATTTTTTGATGGGAGAGAATCGAACCGTGAAGCTAATGCGGAAGAATTAAAGATGCTGCAATACAACGCTCAAGCTTGTGATATCATCTTCAACGGATTGTGCCCCGAAGAATTCAACAAAATCAGCCGTCTTGAGAATGCAAAGGAAATTTGGGATACTTTGATTGATATGCATGAAGGTACCGAGTCCGTCAAGGAATCCAAGTTGGATGTACTCCAGAGTCAGCTTGACAAGTTCAATATGAAGGATGGTGAAGGTGTCGCTGAAATGTACTCTAGGCTTGCTCTTATCACAAATGAGATTGCCGGCTTAGGGAGTGAAGAGATGACCAACAAATTCATCATCAAGAAGATTCTAAGAGCATTGGATGGAAAGTATGATACCGTGTGCACATTGATTCAAATGATGCCAAACTATAAAGATCTCAAGCCAACGGAAGTCATTGGAAGAATTGTTGCTCATGAGATGTCACTCAAGGATAAGGAGGAACTTCACAACAAGTCAAGTGGTGCTTACAAACCCTCAAGTGAATCCCCCACATCATCAAGTGAGAAACCAACCTTCAATGAAGAATTGAGCTTAATGGTGAAGAACTTCAACAAATTCTACAAGAGTAGAAGCAAAGAAAGAAGCTCCAAGTCAAGGTCTTACAATGACAAAAGATCTTCAATCGAGAGCGCAATTGCTACAATTGTGGGAGACCCGGACACTACTCCAATGAGTGTACGACACCCTACAAAAGAAGAGAAGATTCTCCAAGAAGAAGGAGCAAAAGAGAAGAATCACCACCAAGAGAGAGGAGGAGTAGAGATGACCGTTATGAACGAAGACCCTCACAGAGAAGCAAGGATTCGGAAAGGAAGGACAAGTCATCAAGGAGCTACACAAAACAAAGACATCAAGCTCATGTTGGTGAATGGGTATCCGGCTCCGACTCCAACAATCACTCTGAGAGAAGCTATCACTCCGACTCCGAATATACTCAGGATGAAGGTGTTGCCGGTCTAGCACTTGTGTCAACCAACTCCTACGACATATTTGATTCACCAAATGAAGGTGTTGGAAGATGCTTCATGGCCAAAGGTCCAAAGGTAACACATCCTAAGTATGTTGATTTCAATAGTGATGAAGATGACTTGCTTGTGGATGATGATTTACTTGTTGACAACTCTAGTGATGAATACTATGATGAAACGTCAATTAGTCATGCTAATCAAGATAAAACGAATGACAATGATAAGGAGAAGATTGAGCTTCTAACTAAAGAACTAAACTCTCTTAAGTTAGCTCATGAAACTATCTACGAAGATCATCGAGAACTTTTAAGGGCTCATGAGAAGTTACGCTTTGAAAAGCTCAATCTTGAGCAAGAGCATGAGTTCTTAAAAGCAATCAATGATGATCTCCGCAAGAAAAGTTCTTCTTACATTGACAAGCGTTTACTCTTATCTACTCACATGCCTCAAGTCAAGTCTAGTAACAAGTACAAGAAAGATACTTCCTCTAGTAGTAACAATAATAATGTCAAATCCAATATTGTTGCTTCTAGTAGTTCTCTTGATTCCGCTAATGATTCTCTTAGCCAAGTTACACTTGAGCAAGAAAATAGCTTATTGAAGGGAATTATAGAGAAAGGTTTTTACAAGAGCCTTGTCGGGAGTAAGCAATTCGAGGAAATTGTACGCAAGCAAGGAAGGCACCGGAAGAATCAAGGTGTTGGTTTTGAACGAAAGTTCAATGCCAATGGAGTTGAGTGGGAAGAAGATCAATACCCCAAGATGAAGTTTGTTCCTCAACAAGTGAAGTATGATCCTACTTCCTTCAAGGGAACACAAGCTCAAGATGATCTTCCACCACAAGACCACAAGAACAAAGGCAAGGACAAGCTTCAAGAAGAGATTGATGCATTTGAAGAAGCACCTAAAGCCTCATTCAAGTGGGTCCCCAAGACTACGTCAAGTTCTACTTCATCAGGTACAACTACAACTCCAAGGATTCCCATCAAGATGATGTGGATCCCGAAGAAGAAGAACTAGAGAGTTCTTGAGGGTGACTCCGCCAACATTCTTCACTCATATCATTTTGGCAAGAACAAGTGCAATCAACTTCCACATCTTGCACTAGTTCAAGGAGTTACAAACCCTCATGTTGGTAAGGCAAGGGACAAGGTAACCTAATGATTTCATGGACATCATCTTGTGTGTGCATCACTCTATGTCTATGGATATTCTTGTTTGTTCCTTGTGGGACTAACCCATGTAGGTAAGTTGAAAGTGCAACTCACTCCAAAGGATTGCTCCAAATGATCTACATCAACATTGAGCATCTACATCTTCAACACCTACATGAAGTCATCATCGACAAAACCCAAGGTTAGTTCATCCCTCTAAGGGGGGATCTCACATCTAGGGGGAGCTTAACTCTAAGAATTGAGTCAAAGCAACTCTAATGGTGTGAACACATTAATGCATTATGTAAAAGTGGTAACCCCACTTGAGCTTAAATGATGAGTATGACTTATGATCAAATGTTCTTATTTGACTCCTAAGTCAATACACTCATATATAGATGACCTAGTCATCACCAATTGTTTGATAGATGCTAGAATTGGTTGTGCATGCTTTGCCACATATTTCATTTGCCATCTTATTGTGTGAGCATGTTGCTGCATATTTTACTCATTCAAGGACATCCACTTGTTGTTTTGATTGTTTGGGTTCTTTCCTTTTTGCCAAGTGGATGGACAAGAATGCCTAAGAACCTTCTTTAGCTATCTATGCTTTTCTCATCTCAAACTCTATTCATGCTACATCACAAAATTTGATCAAGTCAGATTTGAACCACTCTGTGTGAGGAGCACTCGGAGTCCCCGATTCGTCATAGACTTAAAATTCCAAAACCTCTTTGTGATTCTCGGTCTGACCGATTCCTCCATTTCGGTCCTACCGAGATCATCAAGTTGATCTGAGTTTTCAATCTCGGTGCAACCGATTTGAACTTTTCGGTCTTACCGATTTGCTGTAACTGAACACAGTTATGCATCTCGGTGCCACCGAGTTGAACACTCGGTCACACCGACAGGGTCGGGCTATATATAGCCACTGGCAAAATTTTGGAAATTTCCCCGAAACCCTTCGCCTGCGCAATAGCTCGCTCTGCCATCAGTGGTCTCGAGATCGTCTCCTCGTCGCCAGCAGCCTCCTGTCGCTGGTCTCCGCCGCCGTCAACGGATTTCGTCCCCGCCGTTGCCGCCGTAGCAAGTCCACCGCCAAGTTAGGGTATGGACTTGATCTTTGTGCTATCCACGTCTGATTCCAAGCACATTGTATTTGTATTAAATCTTGCCACGATTGAAACTCTTCTATCCAACCAAAGTAGCCCATAGATTAGATGAGATTCAAATTTTTAGGTTTAGGTTTCCGCCGAAACCATCTCGGACCCACCGAGTTGAAAAACTCGGTCTCACCGATTTGGCATATGCCATTGCACTAGTGACTCTCGGTCTGACCGAGAATTACTAATCGGTGCGACCGATTTGAGGATTCTGTGAAACCCTAGCAGTCTCGGTGCCACCAAACTATGACTCGGTGCAACCGAGATCATCAGTTTAGGTTCCAAAACAGCTTCGGTATCACCGAGTTTGAAAATCGGTTGATCCGAAATGCTTTCTGTGGCAAACTAAGACTGAACTTTTGAATCATTCTTTTGCAAAAATCTCTGCATTTTGTGATGCTCATCTATTCTATCCCATCTATAACTCTTCACGGGGTCGTGATCAGCTTTTGCGGTATGTCGATCGGAGTGACAGCCGAACAGTGCATTGAGCAGATGGACTTGAGTGAGGGCAGTAGTCCCTCAACCACAGATGAAGGGAGCAGAAGTACACCTAGCAATTTGCCTAAGGCTGCTACTAGGCAAAGGAGGAAAAGAACTTTAGATTCTGAGGATGAAGATTACAAAGCTGAGGAAGATGAGGCCACTTCCAAGAAAGTGGTGCTCAAGAAGGAATATGGCTCTGCTCAAAGCACAAAACCAGGTCTGAAGAAGAAAGTTCCTGCCAAGAGGACACCAATGCCAAAGGCTAGAAAGTCCACTCAAGTGCCAGCTCAGGCTCAGCCCAAAGAGGCACCTGCAAGGAAAGATACATCATCCAAACCTCAGAAAGTCCCAACTGGTGCAACTATGAAGTTCACAATTGAATCAGAGGATGATGGTGATCAGGACAAGAAAAAGAAGAGAGCAAGAACCACAACTGCCAAGGTCCTTGGAAAGACCTCTATGAGGAGAGATTCTGAATAAGAGGAAGAGGATGTTGCACCAGCACCTAAGGCACCTAAGCTTATGGATGATGCAATCAGATCAGGGGCTGCAACATCCAAGCCCAAGGAAGCACCCAAAGCTGCCTCCAAGGCCAAGCAAGTTCCAAAGAGGAATACTAGGAGTATTCCAGCTACTGAGAAGAACAAGGCCCCAGTGCCCAATGTTGCTGAAGATGAAGATGAAGAAGGACAGGTCCTTAGAAAGCTCAAGCCCAAGATACCAGACCACAATGATGCCCATCCTGTGGCAGAGGACATGAGAATCAGGAAGGATTTAGGGCTGAGACTGTGGAGTATGGAAGACCCATATGCTTCAAGAAGAAGAACTACTGTTGACTACGGGTTCCATACAAAGGAACAGCAGGACTTTTATGAAACAATTCTGTTAGACAAGAAGCCCATAGTTTGTAACATGAGGTGGGTCGACTGGACCTACATCAAGGACAATGAAGAGCACTATCCTGAAGTGCAAGACAGCTCTGTTGCTTGTGGAGTTGCTGATTTTTTTGGACAGAAATTCACCAACTGGAATGATGAGCTTATCATGCAGTTCTACTCCATAGCACATTTTTACCCAGATGGTAGAATTGTTTGGATGTCTGAAGGTACAAGGTACCAATCCACTGTTGAAGAATGGGCAAGTCTCATAAATGCCCCCAAGGAAGATGAGGATGACCTCGACATTTATGCAAAGAAGAAGTTGGGTCACAATTCAATGGCTCACATGTACAAGGAAATTCCAGACAAGGCAGTTGAGACTCACAAGTTTGGATCAGTTCACTTTCTGCTGTCAGGATTGCCAACCATCAATTGGATTCTGAGGCACACCTTGTTGCCCAAAGTCTGGTGACCATAACATGATCAGAGGGCATGCCATCAACATGCTGCATGTGTTTGATGTGCCCCAGAAGTTCAAAGTCATGAGCCTAATAGTTGAAACAATCAAGAGGACTGCAGCAGATCAGAAGAGGAGCTGTGGATATGCACCTCAGATTCAGGAATTGATCAACTCAAAGATGGGCACAGGGAAATATCAGTTGGATAAGGAACACTTTCCAGTTTATCCAGATTTTGAGGACAATGAGGTTGTCATGAATGAAGATGATCCACAATCAGTTCAAGCTCAGGAGAAGAATGAGAAGGCAAATAAGGAGAAGGCTGCTAAGATGCCAACTCAAGAGGAGGCATCTGAATATTTCTTGAAAACCAAACAGGAGCAGCTTGGTTACTTGATAGCATCCACACTGAGGATTGAGAAAGGACTGGCCACCCTCACTCAGAATCAGGAGAGCCTTGAAAGAATCATGGAACAAAAATTCTATGATCTAGATGTTAAAGTAACAGAGATTCAGTCAGTTGTAGAGCAGCTGCAGGATGATATCTGAGGAGAGGAAGGGCAAGACTACCACAAATGTGTTTGCAGAGTGCCTAGAGCCCAGAGGTCGGTTGTAGTGCGATGCAGACACTAGAGCAACAACTTCAGACCAGCCACGCCTCTACAGTTCCAAAGTGCAACCAGCTCCAAGATCCACTCCAACACCCTCTACTTCAACTGAAGCCTTCGTCCAAGGAGCTATCAGGACACCACCACCAGAAGATCAAGCCTGAGAGTCGATCTAGCACTATGCATTTTCTATGAACTTTTTGGTAACTTGTTGCCAAAGGGGGAGAAAAATGTATAGATCATAGGCTTCAAGAGAGAGAGAGAGTGTGTGTTTCTTTTGTTCTCTCTTGCTTTATTTGGTGGTTTTTCAAACTTTGTTTGCTTTTGGTTGAGATACTATGCTTGTGAGACATTGATGATCATGTGTTTGATCATAAGCTACACTTATGCATGCTTGATATTATCCTATCTATCTTATGTGATCATTCACTATGCTTGGTGATGAGTGCATGTATTCATTGTTTATTATTTTGAGCACTCCACCAAGATGTATGTGACATGGAAGAGTAACCCATGAGCCTAATTCATTGTGCATTTGCAATCCAAAGCAAATCTTAACCCATGCACAAATTTAGGGGGAGCTCTTGCTTATCACATACTTCTCAAAGCAACGATGTTATTAAATCTTATTATCATTTGTCGAAGCTTTGATCTATATGCTGTCATCAATTATCAAAAAGGGGGAGATTGAAAGTGCAACTATCCCTAGGTGGTTTTGGTAATTCATAACAACATATAGCTCATTGATCTAATACTATTCCAAGAATATTATTTCAGGAAAGCTCAATGAATGGCATGGCATGGATGTTGAAAGTGGATCCCTCAAAATACTAAGGACAAAGGATTGGCTCAAGCTCAAAAGCTCAAGACTCTTCATTTTATATTTTAGTGATCCAAGATCACATTGAGTCTATAGGAAAAGCCAATACTATCAAGGAGGGATGAGGTGTTGCTTAATGAGACTCTTGCTTCATGTGCTTAGTGATATGCTCCAAAACCCTCAGCTACTTTCCCACTTCCACAAATGACCTAAACCCAAAGCCAAAATCGGTCACACCGATTCTTCCTATCCGGCGCCACCGATTCCAAAAGTCATAGCCACTGCCAAAAACCCTAAGAAAATCGGTCTTACCGATAGGGATCTCGGTCTCACCGAGATGGGGTTGCAATCTCTCTGTTTCCCTTCGTAACATTTCGGTCTAACCGAAGTGATCGATCGGTCCCACCGAGATTGCAATGTAAACTCTTTGTTTCCTTTTTGTAACATTTCGGTCTCACCGAAAAGAGCAAATCGGTCCCACCGAGTTTACCTGACCAACTCTCTGGAAAGCTTATTACCAAATCGGTCTCACCGAGTTTGTGTAATCGGTCTTACCGAGATTATGTTATGCCCTAACCCTAACCGAATCAGTCTCACCGAGATGCATGTCAGTCCCACCGAAAATCACTAACGGTCACTAGGTTTACTAAATCGGTCCGACCGAGTTTAACAATTTGGTCCCACCGAGTTTGGTAAATTGTGTGTAACGGTTAGATTTTCTGTGGAGGCTATATATACCCATCCACCTCCTCTTCATTCGTGGAGAGAGCCATCAGAACGAACCTACACTTCCAACTTACCATTTCTGAGAGAGAACCACCTACTCATGTGTGAGGCCAAGATATTCCATTCCTACCATATGAATCTTGATCTCTAGCCTTCCCCAAGTTGCTTTCCACTCAAATCTTCTTTCCACCAGATCCAAAACCTATGAGAGAGAGTTGAGTGTTGGGGAGACTATCATTTGAAGCACAAGAGCAAAGAGTTCAGCATCAATGCACCATTTGTTACTTCTTGGAGAGTGGTGTCTCCTAGATTGGCTAGGTGTCACTTGGGAGCCTCCGACAAGATTGTGGAGTTGAACCAAGGAGTTTGTAAGGGCAAGGAGATCGCCTACTTCGTGAAGATCTACCGCTAGTGAGGCAGGTCCTTCGTGGGCGACGGCCATGGTGGGATAGACAAGGTTGCTTCTTCGTGGACCCTTCGTGGGTGGAGCCCTCCGTGGACTCGTGCAGCCGTTACCCTTTGTGGGTTGAAGTCTCCATCAACGTGGATGTACGATAGCACCACCTATTGGAACCACGCCAAAAACACCGTGTCTCCAATTGTGTTTGAATCCTCCAAACCCTTCCCTTTACTTTCTTGCAAGTTGCATGCTTTAGTTTCCGCTGCCTATATACTCTTTGCATGCTTGCTTGAATTGTGTGATGATTGCTTGACTTGTCCTAAAATAGCTAAAATGTGCCAAACTCTAAAATTGGGAAAAGGTTAAGTTTTTATTGGTCAAGTAGTCTAATCATCCCCCCCCCCTCTAGACATACTTCAAGGTCCTACATTAATCCACTGATATAAATTGATAGATTCATCAAAACAAGCAAACTATGCATCAAAAACAGAATCTGTCAAAAACAGAACAGTCTGTAGCAATCTGAACATCCACCATACTTCTGTTACCCCAAAAATTCTACCGAAATTCGGAAAAATAAAAAAGTTGTATATTAAGACAGTGCAAAAAGAATCAGAACCAAATTACATTCCAGTTAAAAATGTAAAATCGTTCACTACAGCCAAAGTTTCTGTGCTGCACCGTACAAACCAACAACCATTGTAAACATCCTAAAGGCAAACCTTGGCACATTATTTTTATAATACAATGGAATTGTACAAGGGGATAATTATTTTTGTTGAAAAGTTTCTGTATCAAGATTCACAAAGTTTCCGTGAGCATGAACAAAGTTCAAGGAGCTCTCCCACTTCAACAATGCTCGTCCTTCTCACTTTCACTTTCCTTTTTGAAAAGTTTTAGGTTCCCCTCTTTATTTTTTTTGTTTTTAAACTATATGAAAGCACTCAACAAAAATAAATGACTCTCTAAAACTTCCGGGTTGTCTCCCTGGCAGTGCTTTCTTTAAAGCCATTAAGTTAGGCATAAAGTGCTCAAGTAATGAATCCAACCGGATCCCAAGGTATATCAAAGCCAATTTTAATTAACTATGATTTGTAATTTAGTAGTGAGCACAAAGTAACATATATCAAGCAACAACAAAGTCTAACTCTCTTCCTATGCATCGGCATGTCATAAAAGAACAACTTTTGCACACATAGTAAAGGCCAATGCATAGTATAGACAGTTTCTTGCAATTCTATTGTGTTGGAAACATAGAGAGGTGGATACATAGTTCCTCTCTCATAATAATTGCAAGTAGGATCAGCAAGCACATGCATATCACATTCATCAAAATCATCATGTGCAATGGTAAAAGGCAACCCATCAATATAATCCTTAATAAGCACAAACTTCTCCGATATAGTGTAGTTTGAAGAATTCAAAAAGATAATAGGACTATGATGCGTGGGTGCAATAGCAACAATTTCATGTTTAACATAAGGAACTATAGCAAGTTCATCTCCATAAGCATAATTCATATTTGCATCTTGGCCACAAGCATAGCAAGCATCATCAAAAAGGGATATTTCAAGAGAATCAACGGGATCATAGCAATCATCATAGCAATCATCCTTCGGTAAGCACGAAGGGGAATTAAATAATGTATGAGTTGGAGGGTTACTCTCATTAGAAGGTGGGCACGGGTAGCTAATCCGCTCTTCCTCCTTTTGTTCTTCGCTCTCCTCATCATCTTTCTCATCCGATGAGCTCACTGTTTCATCAATTTCTTCTTCCATAGCTTCCTGCAAAATATTAGTCTCTTCTTGGATAGCGGAGAAGTCCTCAATATATGGTTTAACATAGGCATTAGAAGCATAATTATCATAACAATATTGAAATATGGCAAAAATTTCAGATTTGTAAAGAGTAGCATCATACTTTTCAATCAAAGAGGCAATCTCATAAGCACCTTTAAAAGCAACAAATTCTTCAATTTGTTGAACATCATAGTAATTGTAAGCACCCTTAGCATACGAAGATACGATTCCATTATCACTAAACAAGCATTGATAGGGTAGGTGTTTCTTAGGGTCTTCAGAACAACAAGTAAACTCTTATATTTCACATAAATTCCAAGCATAGCATTGCAAACGTTGAATTTGATCCCATAATAGTTCCCCTTTTTCAAATATATGGTGTCGCACAAAACAAGCATGCTAAAGATTTGCCCTCAACTAAACTAGTGGGGGTTTCAGCATGAGCCCAAAGGGATCGAAGATGATCCAAGTAAAAAGCTTCAGGAGTGTGATAGATTTTGAGTGGTTCTTCAACCACTGGTTCAGTAGGTACAACTAATTTTTTTGGTATTTTGCGTTTCCTACCCATAACTAAGGATAGAAAACAACTAAGAACAGCAAATAAAAATTACTTAGTGATAAAGCAAACAAGCACACACGAGAATATTCACCCCACGCTATGACTCCCCGGCAACAGCGCCAGAAAAAGGTCTTGATGACCCGCAAGTATACGGGATAGTTGTAGCCTCTTTCGATAAGTAAGAGTGTCGAACCCAACGAGGAGCTAAAGTTAGAACAAATACTCTCTCAAGTCCTATCGGCCACTGATACGACTCTACGCACGCTTGACATTCGCTTTACCTAGAACAACTATGAAACTAGAAGTACTTTGTAGGTGTGATAGGATAGATTTGCAAGATAATGAAGAACACGTAAATAAAAGCTAGGGGCTGTTTAGATAAAGATGCAATAAAGTAAGTATTAGTAGAGAGCTTTTTGTTACGAGAAAGTTATTTGTCCAAGGCAATCGATAACTAGACCTGTAGTCACTATTGCAATTCTATTTGAGGGAGAGGCATAAGCTAACATACTTTCTCTACTTTGATCATATGCACTTATGATTGGAACTCTAGCAAGCGTCCGCAACTACTAAAGATTCATTAAGGTAAAACCCAACCATAGCATTAAAGCATCAAGTCCCCTTTTATCCCATACGCAAACAACCTTCTTACTCGGGTTTGTGCTTCTGTTTACTCACGCCACCCACCATAAGCAAATCATAAATATATTACAACACCCTACAGTGGGAATCCCTCATGCTTGCGCGACACGGAGGGCACCATAGTACAGCACCAATAATAAAACATGCAACTCAAACCAATCACGATCATCAATTAACCCATAGGACAAAATGGACCTACTCAAACATCATAAGATAGCCATACATCATTGCGAAATAATATATAGCGTTGAGCACCATGTTTAATTAGAGATTACAGCGGGTAAGAGAGAGGTTACACCGCTGCATAGAGGGAGGAAGAGTTGGTGATTAAGGCGGTAAAGTTGTTGGTGAAGATCGCGGTGATGATGATGGCCCCCGGCAGCGCTCCGGAGCCACCGGAAGCAAGAGGGAGAGAGCCCCCCTTCTTCTTCTTCTTCTTCCTTGACCTTCTCCCTAGATGGGAGAAGGGTTTCCCCCCTGGTCCTTGGCTCCCATGGCGTGGGAGGGGCGAGAGCCCCTCCGAGATTGGATCTATCTCTCTGTTTCTGCGTTCTCAGATTCTACCCCTTCACCGTTTCTTTTATATCCGGAGATCCGTAACTTCGATTGGGGTGAATCTTTCGCCCAGATCTTTCACATAAAATTAGCTTTCTTGCACCAAAAGAAGAGCGTCAACCGCCTTATGGGGGGCCAGGAGACTCCAGGGCGCGCCTGCCTCCCTGGGGAGCGCCCCCTATCTCCTGGCCCCCTCGGGCACCGTCTCGCGTTGATTTTACTTCCCAAAAATCATAAATATCCAAAAAAATCTCCGCCCGTTTTTATCCCGTTTGGACTCCGTTTGATATTGGGTTTCTACGAAACAAAAAACATTCAACAGACAGGAACTGGCACTGGGCACTGGATCAATATGTTAGTCCCAAAAAATAGTATGAAAAGTTGCCAAAAGTATATGAAAGTTGTAGAATATTGGCATGGAACAATCAAAAATTATAGATACGACGGAGACGTATCGATGTCTACTACACAACCTTCTTGTAGACATTGTTGGGCCTCCAAGTATAGAGGTTTGTAGGACAGTAGCAAATTTCCCTCAAATGGATGACCTAAGGTTTATCAATCCGTGGGAGGCGTAGGATGAAGATGGTCTCTCTCAAACAACCCTGCAACCAAATAACAAAGAGTCTCTTGTGTCCCCAACACAACCAATAAGATGGTAAATTGTATAGGTGCACTAGTTCGGGGAAGAGATGGTGATACAAGTGCAACATGGATGGCAGATATAGGTTTCTGTAATCTGAAATTATAAAAACAACAAGGTAACTAATGATAAAAGTGAGCGTAAACGGTATTGCAATGGTAGGAAACAAGGCCTAAGGTTCATACTTTCACTAGTGCAAGTTCTCTCAACAATAATAACATAATTGGATCATATAACTATCCATCAACATGCAACAAAGTGCCACTCCAAAGCCACTAATGGCGGAGAACAAACGAAGAGATTATGGTAGGGTACGAAACCACCTCAAAGTTATCCTTTCTGTTCTATCTATTCAAGAGTCCGTAGTAAAATAACATGAAGCTATTCTTTTCATTCAATCTATCATAGAGTTCATACTATAATAACACCTTAAGACACAAATCAACCAAAACCCTAATGTCACCTAGATACTCCATTGTCACCTCAAGTATCCGTGGGCATGATTATACGATATGCATCACACAATCTCAGATTCATCTATTCAACCAACATAAAGTACTTCAAAGAGTGCCCCAAAGTTTCTACCGGAGAGTCAAGACGAAAACGGGTGCCAACCCCTATGCATAGATTCATTGAACCCGCAAGTTGATCACCAAAACATACATCAAGTGAATCACGTGAATATCCCATTGTCACCACAGATAAGCACGGCAGGACATACATCAAGTGTTCTCAAATCCTTAAAGACTCAATCTGATAAGATAACTTCAAAGGGAAAACTCAATCCATTACAAGAGAATAGAGGGGGGAGAAACATCATAAGATCCAACTATAATAGCAAAGCTCGCGATACATCAAGATCATGCCATAGAGAGTACACGAGAGAGAGAGAGAGATCAAACACATAGCTACTGGTACATACCCTCAGCCCCGAGGGTGAACTACTCCCTCCTCGTCATGGAGAGTGCCGGGATGATGAAGATGGCCACCGGTGAGGGATTCCCCCTCAGGCAGGGTGCCGGAACGGGCTCCCGAGAGGTTTTTGGTGGCTACAGAGGCTTGCGGCGGAGGAACTCCTGATCTATCTTCGTATTTGATAGTTTTAGGGTATATGGGAATATATAGGCGAAAGAAGTCGGTTGGGGGAGCCTCGAGGGGCCCACGAGGGTAGAGGGCGCGCCCCCTATCTTGTGGCCTCCTCGAAGCTTCCTTTACTTCAACTCCAAGTCTCCTGGGTCACGTTCGTTCCAAAAATCACGATGCCGAAGGTTTCATTCCGTTTGGACTCCGTTTGATATTCCTTTTCTTCGAAACACTGAAATAGGCAATAAAACAGCAATATGGGCTGGGCCTCCGGTTAATAGGTTAGTCCCAAAAGTAAATGTATAATAAAGCCCGTAATCATTCAAAACAGGTAATAAAATAGCATGAATGCTTCATAAATTATAGATACGTTGGAGACGTATCATCAACTTAATTTTACTTTGTTCGAGAATTTTCCTCTGCTTCTCCTTGTAAAATGTTAGGATTCACTTATAATGGAAGATTTGTTGCTAATGTTTGAAATCTCATATTCCAGCGAATCACATTTTCAATCTATTTTCCTAAAATTACAAATTAAATACAGATTCGCTGGCAAAATTAATAATAGATGAATTTATAGTTTTTTCTACGAGCAACGGTAATTGTGACATAAATGCATGTAGTCAACAATGTTTGGTCCCACCTATAAGCAGCCAGGTCAGCATCTTCTGGGCCCATATGTTAGCAACTTTGACTGGTCAAAACTGATGCCCAGTTATTACTAACGGGACGGTCAGTGATAAAACCCATATCGGACCCACATGGAAGAAGCCACCTCAGCAACTGCTGGCCCCACCTGTCTGAATCTTTGACCAGTCAACCCCCCTGGACCGATCCCAGGTGATGAATTATCGTCGCCAAAATGATCTTATGTGATAGATTGGTCTATCATAGGTGGCATTCTTGGGCCATCACCGAAAACGACAATTGGTAACATTATTAGGGTCGTCCTAAAATGCGATATGTCATGACGAAAAAAGTGGTACTGTCAAAATTTTATTTTCTACGACGGCGGTTCGGTGACCATGTGGGCGACGGTCGGAAAACGTCATGGGGGTATTTTCCATGACGAAAAAGGGTTATACATGACACAAGTGAAATGTCTAAAAATAGAGCAAATTTTGTAGTTGTTGTACATGTCTTTTATATTAAGATAGGGTATAAAAAGTTTACAACGGCCGCTTAGATGTCATCACAGGCGATCAACAATCACACATGTCCACCACAGGACCATACAATGATAACTATCTCAACCTCTCAACCTTCCATAATGTGAACTCCGCCTTGATCTTAGCCAAGACAAGCAAGGGAAGCAACACAACCTTGTCAAAAACTCTCTTGTTGCGCTCAATCCAAATGGAACGCAGTGTCAGAACCGGAAAGGAGTCAAACTCGTGGTGCCCACCCGTCAAAATAGTGGCAGAGGCCGCCGCCCACCAGTCTGGAAGAGAGGCATCCACCATCCGGGTAAGGCAATGGAGCCTCTAAGGGAGGAGCACATGAAACCAAACCTCCCCCGCTTAGGGCAGTGCAAAAGGAAGTGGTCGCGGTTCTCCAGCTCCTAGCAGCAAAGGGCACAATAGGACTGACGCGAAATTTAACGCCTCGCGAGCCGATCGGCAGTCCATAGCTTAACCCAAAGAGCCAACCAAAAAGAAAAATTCAGCTCCCGCAGCGCTCGGGGCGATGACAAAGAACACTCGCATGGAACGAACTCTCGGCCGAAGAAAAATAAAGCATGGGATGACTTCATGGTGTAGATGCCATCTGTCAAAGGGCGCAACCTGAATCTATTAGGCTCAGCAGAGATGGACTACGCCTGAATCACCTCCTAGATGGTAAGGAACTCGACAATCTTAGGAATGGAGACAACACTCCTAATATAATCGATCGAAGCTCCGACCGACATAGCTTCCACAACGGCTGACATCTCTAGACATCTTGGTCAAATGCAATAGCGAAGGACCAGTTCCTGAAGACTTGCCCCATTAGAGCAAGTACAATAGCAGACTTATAGCCCTCTTATATGACAATTTTGTTTGTGTGGAGGAAAGATACATGAAAAAGTGAGGGAAGTAGGCTCTCATGCAAGAGCCTAGCCATATGCGTGCTCCTAGACAGATACAATAAATATGAAGAAAGATATAGAGGGATGGTGGAAAATGGTACTAGTCTTATAGGACACCTTACAACTAACCTTGTTGCATACCTATAAGTTGTGACTATATATGACAAGGCAACATCATATAGCCAAGAGTTAGTTGGACTATTAACAATGCTCTAATCCATCAATCATACCAGAATCAGAGCGGGCACCATCTCGCAGGGAACAATCCACCGCCACAGTGAAAAACGAGATAGTCTCCAGCAACAGGGCAACGACACGCCTAAACAAAGTTGATCCCATCAGCTTACATCATCCATTAAATAAGTAGAGAATAGAGTTTAGATTTTTTTTTACAAAGCACCTACGTAAACGGCATGACAATTATGATCGGGAATGAAGCATGAAAATCAAAAAATTTCTTACGAAAACCCAAGATCTATCTAGGAGAAGCATATCAACGAGAGGGGAGAGTGTGTCTACGTACCCTCGTAGACCGAAAGCGAAAGTGTATATAACGTGGTTGATGTAGTTCTACGCTTCGCTATCCGATCACGACCCAATCGATCTAGTGTTGAACTGACGGCACCTCCGAGTTTAGCACACGTGCGGCTCGATGACGTCTCCTCCTCCTTAATCCAGCAAAAGAAGGTGGATAAGTAGATGGGATCACAACTAGCATGACGGTGTGGTGGTGATGGTGGTGGTGGAGCTAATTCAACAGGCTTCACCAAGCACTACTAGAACTAGGACGGAGGAAATACGGAGTAAAAAGAGAAAGAGGGGTGCCAAGGGCTTGGTGTGTGCTCTTGGGGTACCTCCTCCCCTCTATATATAAGTGGAGGGGCGTGGGGAACAGCTCCTCCAACCCTAGGACATGACCAAGGGGGAGAGGACTTGGACTCCAAGTCCAATCCTATTCCTACTAGGACTCCCCCATTTTTCCCTTCCCTAGACACATGGGCTTTTGAGGACTTGGTGCGCCTAGCCCAGTAAGGCCAGGGCACCTCCCCTCAGCCCATGCTAGCCCTTAGGTCATGGTGGACCCACTTTTGGACTTCCGGACCCCTCCGCAATCCTCCGGAGCCTTCTAGAGGCTTCACGGTACAATACCGAAAAACCTGCATATTTTTTCGGAACCCAAAATATGACTTCCCATATATAAATCTTTACCTCTCGACCATTCCGGGACTCTCATGACGTTCGTGATCTCACGGTTACCAATCATCAAATATCCCAATACTGCTCTAGCGTCAACAATCGTTAAGCGTGCGACCCTACGGGTTTGGGAATCATGTAGTCATGACCGAGACACCTCTCCGGTCAATAACCAATAGCAGGACCTGGATGCCCATATTGATTCCTACATATTCCACGAAGAACTTTTATCGGTTGAACCACGATGTCAAGAATTCGCTTAATCCCGTATGTAATTCCCTTTGTCCGGTGATATGTTACTTGCCCAGGATTTGATCGTCACTATCTTTGTACCTAGTTCAATCTCATTATCGGCAAGTCTCTTTACTCGTTGCGTCATACAAGATCCCGCGACTAACTCATTAGTCACATTGCTTGCAAGCTCTTTAAGATGTTGTATTACCGAGAGGGCCCAGAGAATCTCTCCATCATACGGAGTGACAAATCCCAGTCTCGACCCGTGCAAACCCAACAAACACCTTTGGTGATACTTGTAGAGCACCTTTATGATCACCCAGTTATGAAGTGACGTTCGGATACACACTAAGTATTCCTCTGGTGTCAGGGAGTTGCACGATCTCATGGTCTTAGGAATAGATACTTGACATGAAGAAAGCTATAGCAAATAAACTAAATGATCTGATGCCAAGCTTACGATTGGGTCTTGTCCATCACATCATTTTCCTAATGATGTGATCCCGTTATCAAATGACAACTCATGTCTATGGTTAGGAAACCTTAACCATCCTTGATCAACGAGCTAGTGTAGTAGAGGCTCACTAGCGGACACGGTACTTGTTTATGTATCCACACATGTATTTAAGTTTCCGGTCAATACAATTCTAACATGAATAATAAACCTTGATCATGAATAAGGAAATATGATAATAACCAATTTATTATTGCCTCTAGGGCATATTTCCAACAAATTACTCACACAAAATGGTATTCTCTAGTTTCATAGCGCTAGCATAACTCATTACTTGGCCTCCTCGAGAATGATTCTAAGGAGAATAGGCAGTGGCGCATATTTTTGGTGGAACAGACTAGCATTCCGCTTGTTCCAAATGTCCATGAGGCAAGCATGATGAGGGAAATCATGGCATGCCAATTTGGATTACGGTTCTCAGTTCTCTTGTCCCACCACTCGTTGACGGATTCCTAAATACTACTCGGAGGTGTCCACGTGAGCTAGGACAAGGTTCTCGATGATTGCTCTCCAAAGCCTAATCATGTAATGACACTTGAAGAAAAAATGTGCCCCTGTTTCTTGTTCTCTTTTACAAAGCAGGAAAAGACCACAATTTGCCCGACCGCTCCTCTCTAAATGATCGGCAGTCCAAATTCGATCTTGTAGGGCTAACCCAGAAAAGAATACGACCTTGGGGGTGCCCAAGCCTTCCCAACCATGCGGTCCATGGGGGAGAGAGTCAAACCAAGGAATTGAGCCTTGTACGTGGTAGCTGCCGTGTATATCCCATCGTTCGCGTGCTTCCAAACAATGTCATCTACAGTTTCATCATCGAGGTGGAAGACATTCACATGCATCAAAAGAGTGACACATTCGCGTATGTGGTCACCGGAGACAATGGTGTTGTGGTTGATTTTAAGAATCCATGCATTCTCAATGAGTCCTCATGCACCTTCTAGTTCTTTCTTCTTGAGGCCTCATAGATTTGTGGTGCAATATGTTTGGGTTTGCGCCTATTTAGCCAAGGAGAGTCCCAAAACAAAGTTTTGGCGCCGTCATCAATGATGATAGTTGTAGAGGCATAGAAAAATGCGAGGTCATCATCGGTGCAAGGGTTGCCAAACCCCACCCATAACTTGCGGGGCTCCATCCATTCATACCAAAGCCATCGTAGGTGCAAAGCACGTGCAAATTTGCCAGTGTTGAGCACCCCTAGACAGTTGTACTCCTTTGGTCTGCAAACCATTTCCAATTGAACATGGCTTCCGTTGTCTTGTCCATGCCTGACAAAAGGAAAACCCCCTCAGTCTTGTTTAGGCTATTAAGTGAGATTGACAAAAGGAAAACCCCTATTATGTGATTAACCCCCAATAAGTTCTAGGGTTTGATCATGTTTTGCTTGTGGGAGAGGTTATAGTCAACAGGTCTCCAACATTCAGATCCGTGTGTTGCAAATCTCAATCTCTCCGTCCTTGATCCAATCATGGATTGAGTTGAAAAAGGGCATTAAATATGTGCTTCATATGTAAATCCCACCTCAACGCTCGGTTGGGAACTACTCGAAACGTTTGCTCCACTTTACGTATCTGGTTCGAGACTCAGGGTCATCCAGATCAGCGTCAAAGCTTGGATCGACGTAAACCTTTACGACAAACTCTTTGTTACCTCCATAAATGAGAAACATTTCCTTAAGTAACTTAAGGATAATTTTTGGCCGTTGTCCAGTGATCCACTCCAGGATCACTCTAGTACCCCCTTGCCAGACTTATAGCAAGGCACATGTCAGGTCTGGTACACAGCATGGCATACATTATAGAGCCTATGGCTGAGGCATAGAGAATGACTTTCATCCTTTCTCTTTCTTCTGTCGTGGTCGGGCTTTGAGTCTTACTCAACTTCACACCTTGCAATACAGGCAAGAACCCTTTCTCTGATGGATCCATTTTGAACTTCTTCAAAACTTTGTCAAGGTATGTACTTTGTGAAAGTCCTATTAGCCATCTTGATCTATCTCTATAGATTTTGATGCCCAATATGTAAGCAGCTTCACCGAGGTCTTCCATTGAAAAACTCTTATTCAAATATCCTTTTATGCTTTCCAGAAATTCTATATCATTTCCAAGCAACAATTTGTCATCCACATATAATATCTGAAATGCTACAGAGCTCCCACTCACTTTCTTGTAAATACAAGCTTCTCCGTAAGTTTGTATAAAACCAAAAACTTTGATCACCTCATCAAAGTGTATATTCCAACTCCGAGATGCTTGCACCAGTCCATTGATGGATAACTGGAGCTTACTTTGTTAGCATCCTTAGGATTGACAAAACCTTCTGGTTGCATCATAATTTTGAAGTCCATTTGCTAGATCTCAGAATCATAAAATGCGGCAATAGCTAACATAATTCTAACAGACTTAAGCGTCGTTACGAGTGAGAAAGTCTCATTGTAATCAACCCATGAACTTCTCGGAAACCTTTTGCGACAAGTCGAGCTTTATAGACGGTGATATTACCAGCGTCTGTCTTCTTCTTAAAGATCCAATTATTCTCAGTGGCTTGCCGATCATCAGGCAAGTCCACCAAAGTCCTTACTCTGTTCTCATGCATGGATCCTATCTCGAATTTCATGGCTTCAAGCCATTTGTTGGAATCCGGGCTCATCATAGCTTCTTCATAGTTTGTAGGTTCGCCGCTGTCTAACAACATGACTTCCAGGACTGGATTGCAGTACCACTCTAGTGCGGAACATATCCTGGTCGACCTATGAAGTTCAGTAGTAACTTGATCCGAAGCTTCATGATCATCATCATTAGTTTCCTCTTAAGTTGGTGTAGGCATCACGAGTGCTGATTTCTATGATGTGCTACTTTCCAATTCGATAGAAGGTATGTTTACCTCATCAAGTTCTACTTTCGTCCCACTCACTTCTTTCGAGAGAAACTCCTTCCCTAGAAAGGACCCATTCTTGGCAGCAAAGAACTTGCCCTTGGATTTGTGGTAGAAGGTATACCCAATGGTCTCTTTAGGGTATCCTATGAAGATGCACTTCTCTGCTTTGGGTTCGAGCTTATCAGGCTGAAGCTCTTGACATAACCGTCGCATCCCCAAACTTTAAGAAATGACAACTTAGGTTTCTTGCCAAACCACAACTCATACGGTGTCGTCTCAACGGATTTAGACGGTGCCCTATTTAAAGTGAATGCGGCTGTCTCTAATGCATAACCCCAAGATCAAAGTGGCAAATCGGTAAGAG
The DNA here is from genome assembly GCA_021437245.1 of Aegilops speltoides. NCBI lineage: Eukaryota > Viridiplantae > Streptophyta > Magnoliopsida > Poales > Poaceae > Aegilops > Aegilops speltoides. The sequence continues at coordinate 315,891,661 of CM038145.1, read as the reverse complement.
ACATCATAGAATGCACCATATCCAATAGAGTACGATTACGACGTTCAAACTCACCATTATGCTGTGGTGTTCCAGGTGGCGTGAGTTGTGTAACAATTCCACATTGTCTTAAATGCATACTAAACTCATAACTCAAATATTTCACCTCCACGATCAGATCGTAGAAACTTTATTTTCTTGTTACAATGATTTTCCACTTCACTCTGAAATTCCTTGAACTTTTCAAATGTTTCAAACTTGTGTTTTGTTAAGTAAATGTACCCATATCTACTCAAATCATCTATGAAGGTAAGAAAATAAAGATATCCACCGCGTGCTTAAACACCCATCAGACTGCATAGATTAGTATGTATTATTTCCAATAAGTCACTAGCTCGTTCCGTTGTTCCAGAGAACAGAGGTTTAGTCATCTTGCACATGAGGCATAGTTCACATGTCTCAAACGATTCATAATAGAGAGATCCCAAAAGTCCATCAGCATGGAGTTTCTTCATGCGCTTTACACCAATATGACCTAAGCGGTAGTGCCACAAATATGTGGTACCATCATTATTAACTTTGCTCTTTTGGCATCAATATTATGAATATGTGTATCACTAAGATCAAGATTCAACAATAATAAACCATTCACAAGGGGTGCATGACCATAAAAGATATTACTCATATAAATAGAACAACCATTATTCTCTGACTTAAATGAATAATCGTCTCGCAATAAGCAAGATCCAGATATAATGTTCATGCTCAACGCAGGCACCAAATAACAATTATTTAGGTTTAAAACTAATCCCGAAGGTAGATGTAGACGTAGCATGCCAATGGCGATCACATCAACCCTGGAACCATTTTTGACACGCATCGTCACCTCGTCCTTAGCCAGTCTTCTTTCATTCTGCAGCTCATGATTCGAGTTACAAATATGAGCAACTGAAATAGTATCAAATACCCAGTCGCTACTATGAGCACTAGTAAGGTACACATCAATGACATGTATATCAACTATACCTTTGTTGACGTTGCCAACCTTCTTATCTGCCAAGTACTAGGGGCAGTTCCGCTTCCACTGACCATTTCCCTAGTAGTAGAAGCACTCAGTCTTAGGCTTGGGTCCAGCCTTGGGTTTCTTCATAGGAGCGGCAACTTATTTACTGTTCTTCTTGAAGTTCCCTTTCTTTCCTTGCCTTTCTTGAAACTAGTGATCTTTTTAACCATCAACACTTGATGCTCCTTCTTGATTTCTACCTCCACGACCTTAAGCATCGCAAAGAGCTCGGGAAGTGGTTTCTCCATCCCTTGCATATTATAGTTCATCACAAAACCCTTATAGCTTGGTGGCAGTGATTGGAGAAATCTGTCAATAACCGAGTCATCTGGAAGATTAACTCCCAACTGAGTCAAGAGGTTGTGCAAACCAGACATTCTGAGTATGTGCTCACTAACAGAACTGTTCTCCTCCATTTTACAGCTAAATAACTTGTCGGAGATGTCATACCTCTCGACCCGGGCATGAGCTTGAAATACCAATTTCAGCTCCTGGAACATCTCACATGCTCTGTGGTGCTCAAAACGTCTTTGGAGCCCCAGTTTTAAGCCGTAAAGCATGGCGCACTGAAATATCGAGTAGTCATCAGAACATGTCTGCCAGATGTTCACAACATCAATAGACGATGCTGGATGGGGAGCATCACCTAGCGGTGCATCAAGGACATAAGCCTTATGTGCGGCATGAGGATAATCCTCAAGTTACGAACCCAGTCCGCATAGTTGCTTCCATCATCTTTCAACTTAGCTTTCTCTACGAACACATTAAAATTCAGGGGAACTACAGCACGGGCCAATGATCTACAACACAAATTTTGCAAAGACAATTAAGACTAAGTTCATGATAATTTAGTTTAGTTAATCAGATTACTGATGAACTCCCACTTAAATAAACATCCCTCAAGTGGTCTAAGTGACACATGATCCAAATCAACTAACCCATGTCCGGTCATCATGTGAGATGGGGGTAGTCATCGATAGTGAACATCTTCATGTTGATCATATCTACTATATGACTCATGTTCAACCTTTCGGTCACCTATGTTCTGAGGCCATGTATGTACATGCTAGGTTCGTCAAGTTTAACCCAAATATTCTGCATGTGTAAATCTGGCTTACACCCGTTGTATGCGAACATAGAGTCTATTATGCGAACATAGAGTCTATTACACCCATCATCACGAGGTGCTTTGAAACGACAAACTTTTGCAACAGTGCATACTCAGGGAGAAAACAATATCTCGAAATTAAGAGAAGGGATCATGTTATAATGTTGCCATCATTCTAAGAAAAATAAGATGCATAAAATGGAAAAACATCACATGCAATCAATATGTGACATGATATGGCCATTATCATCTCATGCCTTTGATCTCCATCTCCAAAGCATCGGCATGATCTCCATCTTCACCGGCATGACACCATAATCTCCATCATCGTGTCGTCACGTGGTCGTCTCTGCCAACTATTGCTTCTACAACTATTGCTAACGCATAGCGATAAAGTAAAGCAATTACATGTTGATTAATAAATTAAAGACAACCCTGTGGCTCCTGCCGATTGCCGTACTCATCGACATGCAAGTCGTGAACCTTTTACAAAACATGATCATCTCATACATCAACATACATCACATCACATTTTGGCCATACCACATCACAACATGCCCTGCAAAAACAAGTTAGACGTCCTCTACTTTGTTGTTGGAAATTTTACATGGCTGCTGTGGGCAACTAGCAAGAACTGTTCTTACCTACACAAAGACACAACAGTGATAATCAAGTTGTGTTTTAACCATCTATAAGGACCGTTGTCATAAAATTAGATTCAACTAAAGTAGGAGAGATAGACACCCGCTAGCCACCTTATGCAAAACAAGTTGCATGTTAATCGGTGGAACCGGTCTCATGTGCGAGGACATGTAAGGTTGGTCCGAGCCGCTTCATCCCACAATACCGTCAAATCCAAATAATACAGGAGAGGTAGGCAATTTGAGCATCAATTGCCACAACTCTTTCTGTTCTACTCATGCATATACATCTACGCATAGACCTAGCTCATTATGCCACAAATGCAGAACGAAGCACGAAAATCAAAAAAAATTCCTAGGAACACCCAAGATCTATCTAGGAGAAGCATATCAACAAGATGGGAGAGTGTGTCTACGTACCCTCATACACCGAAAGCGGAAGCGTATATAACGCGGTTGATGTAGTTGTACTCTTCACGATCCAATCACGATCCCACCGATCTAGTGTCGAAGGGACGGCACCTCCGAGTTTAGCACACGTGCGGCTCAATGACGTCTCCTCCTCCTTGATCTAGCAAAAGAAGGCGTAGAAATAGATGGGATCACAACCAGCACAATGGCATGGTGGTGATGGTGGTGGTGGAGCTAGTTCAGCAGGGCTTCGCCAAGTGCTACTAGAACAAGGACGGAGGAACTATGGAGTACTGGGAGAGGGAGGGGCGCCAAGGGCTTGGTGTGTGCTCTTGGGGCGCCTCCTCCCCTCTATATATAGGTGGAGGGGCGTAGGGAAAAGCCCCTAGAAGTACTAGGGCGCAGCCAAGGGGGAGAGGACTTGAACTCCAAGTCCAATCCTATTCCTACTAGGACTCCCCCCCCCCCTTTTCCCTTCCCTAGCCACATGAACTTTTGAGGACTTGGTGCGTCTAGCCCAATAAGGCCAGGGCACCTCCCCTTAGCCCATGCCAGACCTTGGGTCTTGGTGGACCCACTTGTGAACTTCCGGACCCCTCCGGAATCCTCCGGAACCTTCTAGAAGCTTCACGATACAATACCAAAAAAACTGCATCTTTCTCCGGAACCTAAAATATGACTTCCCATATATAAATCTTTACCTCTCGACCATGCCAGGACTCCTCGTGATGCCCGGGATCTCATCCGGGACTCCGAACAACATTTGGTTACAAATCATCAAATAACCAATACCACTCTAGCGTCAACGAACGCTAAGCGTGCGACCCTGCGGGTTCGGGAATCCTGTAGTCATGACCGAGACACCTCTCCAGTCCATGACCAATAGAGGGACCTGGATGTCCATAATGATTCCTACATATTCCACGAAGATCTTTTATCGGTTGAACCACGATGTCAAGGATTCATTTAATCCTGTATGCAACTCCCTTTGTCCGGCGATATGTTACTTGCCTGAGATTCGATCGTTGATATCTCCATACCTAGTTCAATCTCGTTACCGGAAAGTCTCTTTACTCGTTCCGTAATACAAGATCCCATTACTAACTCATTAGTCACATTGTTTGGAAGCTCTTTAAGATGTTGTATTACTGATAGGGCCCAGAGATATCTCTCCATCATACAGAGTGACAAATCCTAGTCTCGATCCATGCCAACCCAACAAACACCTTTAGTGATACTTGTAGAGCACCTTTATGATCACCCAGTTACGAAGTGACGCTTGGATACACACTAAGTTTTCCTCTAGTGTCAGGGAGTTGAACGGTCTCATGGTCTTAGGAATAGATACTTGACATGAAGAAAGCTATGGCAAGTAAACTAAATGATCTGATGCTAAGCTTACGTTTGGGTCTTGTCCATCACATCATTCTCCTAATGATGTGATCCCGTTATCAAATGACAACTCATGTCTATGGTTAGGAAACCTTAACCATCTTTGATCAATGAGGTAGTCTATTAGAGGCTCACTAGGGACACGGTACTTGTTTATGTATCCACACATGTATTTAAGTTTCCGGTCAATACAATTCTAACATGAATAATAAACCTTGATCATGAATAAGGAAATATGATAATAACCAATTTATTATTGCCTCTAGGGCATATTTCCAACAAATTACTCACACAAAATGGTATTCTCTAGTTTCATAGCGCTAGCATAACTCATTACTTGGCCTCCTCGAGAATGATTCTAAGGAGAATAGGCAGTGGCGCATATTTTTGGTGGAACAGACTAGCATTCCGCTTGTTCCAAATGTCCATGAGGCAAGCATGATGAGGGAAATCATGGCATGCCAATTTGGATTACGGTTCTCAGTTCTCTTGTCCCACCACTCGTTGACGGATTCCTCAATACTACTCGGAGGTGTCCACGTGAGCTAGGACAAGGTTCTCGATGATTGCTCTCCAAAGCCTAATCGTGTAATGACACTTGAAGAAAAAATGTGCCCCTGTTTCTTGTTCTCTTTTACAAAGCAGGAAAAGACCACAATTTGCCCGACCGCTCCTCTCTAAATGATCGGCAGTCCAAATTCGATCTTGTAGGGCTAACCCAGAAAAGAATACGACCTTGGGGGTGCCCAAGCCTTCCCAACCATGCGGTCCATGGGGGAGAGAGTCAAACCAAGGAATTGAGCCTTGTACGTGGTAGCTGCCGTGTATATCCCATCGTTCGCGTGCTTCCAAACAATGTCATCTACAGTTTCATCATCGAGGTGGAAGACATGCGCATGCATCAAAAGAGTGACACATTCGCGTATGTGGTCACCGGAGACAATGGTGTTGTGGTTGATTTTAAGAATCCATGCATTCTCAATGAGTCCTCATGCACCTTCTAGTTCTTTCTTCTTGAGGCCTCATAGATTTGTGGTGCAATATGTTTGGGTTTGCGCCTATTTAGCCAAGGGGAGTCCCAAAACAAAGTTTTGGCGCCGTCATCAATGATGATAGTTGTAGAGGCATAGAAAAATGCGAGGTCATCATCGGTGCAAGGGTTGCCAAACCCCACCCATAACTTGTGGGGCTCCATCCATTCATACCAAAGCCATCGTAGGTGCAAAGCACGTGCAAATTTGCCAGTGTTGAGCACCCCTAGACAGTTGTACTCCTTTGGTCTGCAAACCATTTCCAATTGAACATGGCTTCCGTTGTCTTGTCCATGCCTGACAAAAGGAAAACCCCCTCAGTCTTGTTTAGGCTATTAAGTGAGATTGGTAGCACAATGGTAGGTGTGATTGAGTAAACCACTTGGGAGGAGATGACTGATTTGATGAGTGGCATGCGTCTAATAGTAGTGATGTTCTGTCCCTCCCATGTGACCAATTTACAAGCTTCTTTGTCTTCTAGGTATTCGAAATCCACCTTCTCGAGTTGCCAAACATGGAGGTGCAAGCCTAAATATTTCACCAGGAAGGAAGCATGAGTTGTCGGCATGTTTTGAATAATGTGCCCAAGATCAAGATGATTGCATCAAATTGGCACCACCGAGCTTTTCTGAGGTTGGCGCAGAGGCCCGTCACCTCTCCAAAGCCTCTCAAGATAGAGGCAAGATTGTGAATGTCCCTCCTGATAGGAGCCATAAATACTTCCCCATCATTCACATATAAGGAGGTTCTCACCATGAGGCCCCGCCCACGGATCTTGTGGAGAATACCTTTCTGAGTTGCCAAGTCCAGAATCTTATGAAGCAGGTCAATCGTTATGACAAAGAGTAGGGAGAGGGGGTCCCCCTGCCATAGCCTATGACCATGCTTGATTGGAGGGCCGAGAATCCTATTTAAAAGGATCTGAGACGATGATGAGGAAAGGAGCGTGACAATCCAAGCACGGAACTTGGTTGGGAACTCCAAAGGTGAAGAAGATCCAAAATGTATCCCTACTTGACCAAGTCAAAGTCCTTTTTTATGTCAAGCTTGAAGTGAAGGGCGGGGGTCTTGCACTTGTGTAGCTGTCGGGCGAAATTCCTAATGTAAATGAAGTTTTCATGAATGCATTGCCGCTTTATGAATGTGCTTTGTACGTTGGAGATAATATCATCCATGTGGGGAGAAAATTGAAGCAAGAGAACCTTAACAATGATTTTGGTGAGGGTGTGGATGCGGCTAATGCCTGTAATCAGAGATGCCTTTCACACCCCCCTTTTTGGACAATAGAATAACATTGGTGGAATTGAGACATTGCAGGTTGGAGGTATGAAGGGAATTTAAATGTTGAATGACCCTCATGACCGCATGCTTGATGATTCCCCAACACTTTTTAAAGAAGATCCATGTGAAGCCATATGGACCGAGCATCTTATTGCTAGGCATCTCCTTGATGTCCTCCCAGACCTCATCTTCAGTCATAGTGGCACCAAGGTTGTGCAAGGCATGGTTCTCGGTCCCAAGTTCCTCCCAATTGAAGTCTTTGTTGCTCGTGTCTAACCCTCCATGATCTCAGAGAAGTGGTCATAGATGATCTTATTTTTCTCCTTGTGCTCGATAACCCAACCATGCGCATGTTTGATCCAGTGAATGTGGGTTTTCCGCCTTCTGGCGTTAATGTGTCGGTGGAAGATTTGGTGCTTGCATCCCCATCCCTCAAGTTTTCAATCCTAGCACATTTGCTCGTCCTAGCCCTCCCTAGCACCAGCAAACTAATCACTCTCCGCTTAAGCCTAGTATGTATGTCACATTCCTCTGGAGAGAGAGCCCTCTCCTCTTGTGCAATCTTGAGGTGAATAATCACAAGTAGGGCTGCATGAATTCGGATGTTAGCCTTGGAGAAAAGGTTCTTGCCCCACTTGGTGAGTTCGATCGCAATTTTCTTGAGCTTATGAGACAAGACTTAGTATGGCTTCGAGTGCCTGACATGCTCAGTCCATGCCTTTTGCACCACTTCGTTGAAGCAGGGCAAAGATAACCCAAAATTTTCAAACTTGAAAGATCTTGGCCTCCTAGGCCCCTTGTCATGAGTAAGCAGCAGGGGGAAATGGCCGAAGAGGGAAGATGACAAAGCATGTAGCACATGTGTGACAAAGCCATATCCCATTCTGCATTGCAAAAGGAGTCATGTTTGCAAAGAGTTGGGTTGCCCCGATCAATGCTACCTCTTGAGCTTGCATTGGTTTTTCCCTTGAAGAGGAAAGGGTGATGCAGAAAAGTAGCCTAAGTATTTCCCTTAGTTTGCGAACCAAGGTATCAATCCAGTTGAAGACAACGCACAATTCACCGAATACCTGCACACACAATCAACAACTTGCACCCAACATGATAAAGGGGTTGTCAATCCCTTCACGGTTACTTGCAAAAGTGAGATCGATAGAGATAGATAAATGGTAAATTAAATATTTTTGGTTTACAGATCGGAAAGTAAAGATTGCAAAATAGTAGATCGGAAACTAGTATGACGTAAAAGAGATTCAATATAATGGAAAAGAGACCCGGGGGCCATAGGTTTCACTAGTGGCTTCTCTCAAGATAGAAAAAATTATGGTGGGTGAACAAATTACCGTCGACCAATTGATAGAAGAGCACATAATTATGATGATATCCAAGGCAATGATCATGAACATAGGCATCATGTCCGTGTCAAGTAGACCGAAACGATCCTGCATCTACTACTATTACTCCATACATCAACCGACTCCTGCCTGCATCTAGAGTATTAAGTTCAAAGAAGAGAGTAACGCATTAAGATGACATGATGTAGAGGAATTAACTCAAGCAATATGATGAAAACCCCATCTTTTTATCCTCGATGGCAACAATACAATATGTGTGCCTTGCTGCCCCTACTGTCACTGGGAAAGGACACCGCAAGATTGAACCCAAAGCTAAGCACTTCTCCCATTGCAAGAAAGATCAATCTAGTAGGCCAAACTAAACTGATAATTCCAAGAGACTTGCAAAGATATCAAATCATGCATATAAGAATTTAGAGAAGAACCAAATAATATTGATAGATAATCTGATCATAAATCCATAATTCATTGGATCTCGGCAAACACACCGCAAAAGAATATTACATCGAACAGATCTCCAAGAACATCGAGGAGAACATGGTATTGAGAATCAAAGAGAGAGAAGAAGCCATCTAGCTACTAGCTATGGACCCGTAGGTCTATGTTAAACTACTCACGCTTCATCGGAGAGGCAATGGTGCTGATATAGAAGCCCTCCGTGATCGAACCCCCCTCCGGCAGGACACCGGAAAAGGTCCCTAGATGGGATCTCACAGGTACAGAAGGTTGTCGTGGTGGAAAAGTGGTTCCGTGGCTCCCCTTGATGTTTTCAGGATATAAGAGTATATATAGGCGAAGGAGCTAGGTCAGGAAACCCACGAGGGGCCCACAAGGTAGGGGGCGCGCTCTACCCCCCTAGGCTTGCCCTCCTGCCTCGCGGACGCCTCGTTGTGTCTCTGACTTCATCTCCAAGTCTTCTGGTTTCCTTCTGGTCCAAGAAAGATCATCGCGAAAGTTTCATTCCATTTGGACTCCGTTTGGTATTCCTTTTCTGTGAAACTCTAAAATAGGCAAAAAAACAGAAACTAGCACTGGGCTCTCGGTTAATAGGTTAGTCCCAAAAATAATATAAAATAGCATATTAATGCCTATTAAACATCCAAAACAGATAATATAATAGCAGGAACAATCAAAAATTATAGATATGTTGGATACGTATCAAGCATTCCCAAGCTTAATTCCTGCTCGTCCTTGAGTAGGTAAATGATAAAAACAAAAATTTTGATGTGGAATGCTACCTAACATATTTATCCATGTAATTTTATTTATTATGACATGAATGTTTATATCCGAAAGATTTAAAACAAAAGTTTTAATATTGACATAAAAACAATAATACTTCAAGCATACTAACAAAGCAATTATGTCTTCTCAAAATAACATGGCCAAAGAAAGCTTATCCCTACAAAATCATATAGTCTAGCTATGCTCCACCTTCGTCACACAAAATATTCAAATCATGCACAACCCTGGTTTCAGACAAGCAATTGTTTCATACTTTAGTATTCTCAAACTTTTCAACTTTTACGCAATACATAAGCGTGATCCATGGACACAGCACTATAGCTGGAATAGAATAGTGGTTGTGAAGAAGACAAAAAGAAGGAGATAGTCTCACATCAACTAGGCGTGTCAATGGGCTATGGAGATGCCCATCAATAGATATTAATGTGAGTGAGTAGGGATTGCCATGCAATGGATGCAGTAGAGCTATAAGTGTATGAAAGCTCAAAAGAAACTAAGTGGGTGTGCATCCAACTTGCTTGCTCATGAAGACCTAGGGCATTTTTAGTAGAACGTTTAGTGTCAATCTAGAACAAATTCTGATTTTAAACTATTGGTTTTATAGATTTGCTAGGACTAACTAAGTTGGGTACACACCTAATGCCCTTTCTGATGTTTTTCACTGTCAAGATTACGCTTTTAGAAAATGTGTTTTTCACTATTGAGATTATGCTTTTCGCTCGCGTAGGGAGGGCGTCACGGGCGGCACACGCCTTCTTCCCTTGATGGATGTAGCAGATCGACACAAACGTGGGGGGAGGGGATCAGGGCGGATAGCGGGGCGGTTGGCGGGGGACTCCCCCTTGGCGGTCCGTGGGGAAGTATTGTGTGAAGGAGAGAGGGCATCATGGTGAAAAGGTGGGCATCATCCGGTTTTAAGGAGAGGGCTCCAGTAAGAAATGTCCCGCTACGATGAGAAACTGACAGGGAAGGGGGTCCGATAGAAAAAGGAAAGAGTGCGACATGGGGTGAGTTTTTCTGTTAGGCCCGCATGTTGACATGGAAAATAGTTCAGACAACCACATTTCTCCCCACATATGGTCTAGATTTAAGGACCCCGGACTGTCAAGACGGTTGAATTTTGGGAGCCTCCTGGGCACCCATTTGATGTCTGAACATGCCCAGACGTATGAGAAAGAAATGATTTTCGACCTTGGATATGACCTTAATTATTTATTTAATTTATTTACTAGCAAATATGCCCGTGCGTTGCAACGGAAGACAAAAACATCATATGCCACAAACCAATACTCATGGATCAAGACCTCATCTCCTGGGTCCAAGTCTTATATTTCAACAGGGCATCTATAGAACCCATCTATGCATGCGTGTTGCTACTTATCCTTCTTTTCACCATCATCAATGGTGGTCGTTGTGGTCTCCGAACATGTTCATTCTCAAGGCAATGAGCACGTTCCATCGCTCGACACACTTGTGATTGAACTGTGCTAGCACAAGAGAATGTTTACAACTTCAAATAATCTTGTCAACATGTACAGAGCGTGCTAGCAATGAAAATCCAATGTATAGGACAGCCAAGTTTGTGGAGAAACACTAAAACCTGTGGTAAGTAATGCTTACTTATTTTCATAATTCTGAAATCTACATCATCCTTTCTCGTTTGTTGGCTCAATCCCATAAACCCCAGACTCCCAACAATTAAGGTAGGAGTGAATTTAGGGACCCCAGTGATTAAAAAAATAGGGACCGAATTTCTTCCACAATCCCGCTTTTAGAGTGTTGTTAGGAGCTAGATTAATTCTAATATCTCGTTAGAGATTTGTTTGCTTCTTTAATTAATTCCTCCCAGCATCGTCGTTAATTCGTAGAGCCTCCTTTGATTTTGCAGGATGCATGCATGTTCCGCTTGGTAGCCCACCATGAACTTTCCCACAGGCGGAGCTCCCGGTAGGGCGAGGTGTGGCGCTCGCCCTACCTTGATTTGGAGCGATTTGTTTATATGGGTATACGTATAAGTTGTAGATCCGATTCGATAGATAATCACGAGAAGAAAAACCGTCGTCGTCCGTGTTATTGGGCCTTATTGGGCCAGCTGCAATACGTGCACCGAGTTATAGCGAACTAGAGGGCAGGCTTCTCGACCAGTACACGGTAATTCCTCTGTTCCTCTCGCTTCCCCCCAAAAAAGCCGGATCGGCCACGAAGCGAGCGCCGCGTGTTCCCATCGTCCAGCAGCGGCTCGCGATTCCGGCGGCCAGAAGCAGAAGCCCTCGTTTCCCGCGGCCAGCAGCAACCAGCAGCGGCGCGCACGGGGCCGGGCCGGCGCCCAGCAGGACTGCAGTGTGCAGTCCGCGTGTGGGCGGCCGCGGCAGGCTGTGTTGAGGCCGGCAGCCAGCAGTAGCGTCCAGCGCCATCCGGCATTCCAACGAAGATTGACACGAATAGAAAAAGGCTCCCAAAGACGAACGGGAGGGGTATGTCTCAGAGAATGACTTAGCAATCTATGCGGTGATTTTAGTGACATTTTATGAGATGGATTACAGATTTGACAAGTATTTTGAGGCTGTTGGTAGTGGCAGTACCTCCAATCCATGTACCACTTGCGACGACACATTCTATTCATCAAGAGCAAGTGGATTCCATGGAAACGGAGAATGCAAAAGAAGGGTTGCCTGAATCTTGTAGGCGCCATTAAAGCTTTATTATTAATCAGTATGTTTTAGGTCGTTCTTCTATTTTAGACAAAATATTTACATTTTCTTTGTATCTGGTTATTGTATTTAGGATCATTTAAAGGTATTAGTGTACACTGTCTATCAGTGCTTGCATCAACAAAAATTTGTGCTTCAGAGTTCGCCCCACCTTATTTTTTCCGTCCTCCGCCACTGAACTTTCCTTCTTTGATCTTTTTTCTTTCTTTAATCTGGTTGTTTCGTACCACTCCGATCTTATCTTCCTCGCACAACCCTCTTTCTTCTCGTCCTGTCACTCCACCAGGCCGTCCAGGGACCGCTATGGAGGACGCCGCCTCTAAGTCTCATTCCGTCCGCCGACCCAGGCGTTGATGCTTCGATGCTCTATAGTGTCCCTGGGTCTCTGCTTTTTTGGATTCTTCTTTTATTTTTTTGCCTCTTTGCTTTTTTGGATTCTTCTTTTATTTCTTGCCTCGTGTCTTGGCTTGCTTGATTCTTACAACTGACGAACACATATAAGTCGGTAGGATTTGATTTGAAAGAGCAAGGTGGGACTATTCTTCTATATACCTACATATATAAGTTGGTAAATTAGAACAAAAAATTGTGAAGAGGGCCCAGGCGGGCCTAGCCAGGCCCATATGAGCGATGTACGTGCCAGAAAATAGAAAGTGACGGACGAATTTTGTACAAAGTGATGGGCCCAGGCGGGGCCTATCCAGGCCCATCTGATGAGCAATGTGCATGCCAGAAAATCGAAGTGACGGATGAATTTTGTACGAAGTGATATATAAATGGATTAGTACCACCTTGGATGTTGGAAAAAATTATGGACGTGTTGCAAAAAAACTGAAAGTGTAAATTCACGGGAAGAAGCGTATTGTGACGGTGAACTCGACAAAATCAATCCGTGCTTTATTATTAGGGAGAGATATACATTGTAGCCCGTAGCAATGTAAGTGGGTTCTACTTTTTTGTATAGATACGGAAAGTAGAAATCATCAGTGAGGGAGATTCATCGCCCAGCTAGTGGGAACCGGGTGACGAGTGGCACCCGATGTCGATCGGAGACGTTCCCGTGCCTATGGCCGGATTCACAGTGTATAGCTAGACGATGATATTGTGCTCGTATTTTCCTGAATTTATTCTAGGCCTTTTGTCGATGTGTGTTTAGTGGGAGAAGATGTTCTCATTGACTATGAAGGTGTCTATGGCGACTTTGTTAATCTAAAGATAATGTGCCGACTCAGTTTCTCGAAGGTGCTCATAGAGATAGGTTATGCGTGAGGCGTTCATAGGGATGAATATATGTGCACATGTACAAGCGTCTGTGTATGTATAGTGTTAAAAAAAGCTAGATGCGTGCAGGCATGACCTGGCGTAGACACGTTGCAAGATGCGAGGCAACATGAAACTTGTGCTACGATACCATGGAACTTGTAAGGAAAGATAGATTTGGGGGCATCCCACAAAATATAGGACGCATCTAGGCAGCAACTGAGTGCTGCATAGGGATTCCTGGCAATCTGCTAGATTAGGAAATTTTTGGTCCCCCTTGCAAGAAATGGAAAGTTTTGCCCCCTTATGTCTACACGCGATGGAACCCGCGCGTTTCCACGTCGCGCTGGAAGGACGCGACTAGGAGGGTCATCTGATCCCTCCTCCCACCTGATCTAGCCCCCACAATCACGTGCTCCCCCCTCCACCCGCCCCTCATTGCCCCCCCCCCCATCCTTCTCTCCACCTGCTCCCTCCCCTCTCTCTTCTTCTTCTCCACCAAGGAAACCTCCTGCCTACAAATTGCCATGGATCTGAACCATTAGAGCATCAAAAATGGTTTCACAATAGTAGCAAGAAAAGATCTGCTTGTGTGTAGGATAAGAAGGAGGTGCGATTTTTACCCTTCCCCCTGTTCTTGTTCATGGTGGTTCTCCCCCTACCATCTGTCCAAGATAAGCCTTCTCTCTGTTGTTTTCTCTGGCAACTATGCTGTGTAAAAATGTAGGCAAAATAAGCAACGAGGTTGTCATGATTTGGCAAAAGTAGTGCGGATCATAAGCAACAAGATTGTCATGATTAGGCAAAAGTAGTGCAGATGATAAGCAACTATTGGCTGCTTCTTGATGCTATGAATTTCTTAAAATTGTAGAAACTGTTGTCAAAATTGCAGACTAATTATGGTACAGTAATAATTTTGTTACTGGCATCTCTGTTTTAAGAAAAAGTAGGTCAGGTGGTAAGCAAATTGTTGGCACATTATGTATGCTATGAACTCTAAATAGTTTGTAGCAACTATTGTCAAATTTGTAGGCAACTAATTGTGTCAGAACAAGAAATTTATCATTGAGCCTTGTGCATGACTGATTGCATACGTGTCATACATGCTTGCTGCAGAGTTGCCTCACCCCACCCCACCCCAACCCCAGGAACTAGAATTACCCTAGCAAACAACTAGTGTGTATGTGCTGGGCAACCATGTGTTCATGTTTAGACAAAAGTAGTGTGGCTGCTTGTCCATGCTATGAATTCTTAAAGTCTGTACCAATTGTTATGAAACTTGTAGGTAACTAATTATGTGTTGTGTATGTATAAGATGGTTTTGCAACTATAGACAACAATTAGAAAATGTTATGAAAAGGATTGTAAAAACATTACCTTAAGCTTGTGGTGGATTTCTGACAAGTTCATCCTAGGTACCGCCTTGTGCTCCACCAACCACCACCCCCACACTATGCAAATGAATAAAATGGGAACAAGAGGCAAAACCCTGGGACGATTGTGCTCATGACAAAAAGCTAGGATGAAGCAGCACCATTTGAAGCAGTACTGGCACATAATTTAAAAAAAAGCACAACATGTCTTTTAGTACTAGTACTACTACAATCTTTCAACATTTTCCAATCCTTGCGAAAACTAAAAGCAATCGAATCGTCATGTTATGTGCTGCTGATAACACCTCCACTCCATGGAAAAAAAGATAGTATATCGCAGCATTTTTTGTTCTTTTTTCTAACCCTGATTTCTCCCCCTAAAAAACAAAACAGAAGACAAAGTTATAATCTGTGTATTGATTGATGCATGCAACTATGAAAGTATACATTACGTGTGGATTGGTTTTGTTGCCTGATGTTAATGTATTCTTCCTACATATTTGGTCAGTAGTTGCTTCCCTCTTGTAACTTGTGTGATTATTTGATTTTTTTTTTACCAATTATGCAGCAGGAGATGATCAACCATAATGAATTGCCAGATGAGCTTAATAATGAGTTGCCACCCAATGTTGGAGTGGAGAATGTTGAACCCATGTACTACACACCACCTTCTGCACATAGGGCTTCACCTCTGAACAATGTCTATGAGTTTGTGGCTGAGTCTAAAAACCCTTCGGTCACACGGAATGTTGCTGACCCTGGTGTGCAAGCAATGCACAGAGAAGAGCACACCCTTGATGACACAGACACTTTGGGTGCACAGGGGGTACTGTTGGGCATGTTGGTGCAGGGGGAGTTGTTGATAACGATGATGAAGGATGGTATCAACCAAAGGAACCTTCGTTGGGTATGAGGTTTGACACTTTGCAAGGCGCGAGAGAACACTATAATGCTTATGCAGAATTTGCACTATCTAGGTTCTATAGAATAGGGAACATTATCTATACGATGTGTGTGAGATAAGAAAGAGCAAGTCAGAAAACATATTGTATATATGTGCCAAGCAAAAAAAATACATTATACTTGCTACTGATCATATCCTTATGATCCAAATGATTTGATTTGTTGAATCTGGTACTTATCTCTTGTGTGTTCCAAATCATTTGTTGAAGCCTTATGTAGCAGCATTGAAAAAATACCAAAAAATAAATTAATGCAAAATGGTATAACAACTCTTGTTTGAGTAATGTATATCAACTCTTGTTGAACTTTTAGGCAACTTATATGTGAAAATCAAGCAATTGGGGGGGAAATGTTTTTTCCCAAACAAATGGATTGTTTGGGGATCCTAGGAAAATTGGCTGGAGTACATAAGAAAGTCAAAAACTTCTAGATTTCTTACAAAATGCAAAAAGAAAGATATTATAGCATTTTGAATTGGAACAGTTGCTATGTTTTCTTTTAGGTACACATGAAAATGATGCCAAAAAAATAGCAAAAAGTCACTATTTTATCTGTTGTATTAAAGACAGAAGTATACTGCTGCTCTAACTCCTTAAGATGCAACAGTTGTACATGTATGGGTTGTGACAACAAAGTAGTAGTTCTACCAACAAAAAAAGATTGTGAAAAGGTAAATGGATGAACAGAGTATAATAAAAATTTGCCGAAAATCTCACGGGCATGATTATCTTCTATGAATTTGTAGGCAAGTCCCGCATTATAGATTGGATAATTAGTTCGAACACATGGGACTTGACATAACCATTCTTCTTCATTGAGTCTGCCAGTTCTCTAGTGAAACAGATTAGCTGTCGTAATCAATGATAGTAGGGCTGGAGGACAAAAAGAATGAATGATATAAGTTAGAAATGTATTGGTAATTAGGTGATGTAAAACAAACTAGGGAAGAGTTGTAATTTTATGACTCCTTTTAGTTGCCTATGTTTCAATTATATGCTGCCTAGGGGGAAAATATCAAAAGATGTTGCAATTAGTTGCCTGAAGTTTACACATTACTTGCCTAGAAATTCAGTAGGTGTTTTCCTGCAACATATATTTGGTTGGTTGCCTTTCTGTAATAAAAAGAGTGAATGTGAGATAGGCAGTGATAGTACTGTACCTCTTGTCTTTAACTCCAGTCTCCTCCTCACTCAATCTTGCTTGTAGAATGACAGATTAGCATGTTTACTCCTGGAGTGCAGTGAGAAATCCTATTCTCGTTGTAGTCCACAAAACGTGACCTCTTACATGTTCTTGGTTTGATGATGAGCCCCTCAAATTTGTCGGTGATTTCTCCTGAGCTGCTACTGGAACCAATTTCTCCATCCTTGTAGCATGTTCTTTTTGGCGTCTGGAAGTTTCTAGGTGATAAGTTGCCCATGCTATGATGTACAATTTCTCTGCTTCTTCACATGCTAAGTCAATTTCTGCTAAGTCCCAATGCAAATCATCATCGGGTATTTCAATGACCACGGGTGTTTTCTCCTTTGCTTTCGGACACATGTCAACAATGCTTCTGCTTGCCCCGTTGATTTGCTGTGACAGTTGCACTTCCAACACACCTTCATCGGCACTTATTCCCAACATATCAACTAACCCCAGATCATAACTGTTTGGAGGGCAACAGTCATCGAATATCCCTGTAGGCCTTTGCACTTCTTCAACCATGCTTGTTCCAAAAATTCATCAAGACCTGTATCGAAAGCAGGTGCAGGGCAATATTCATTGCAAAAACTTGCTAGCCTCTGAGCTTGTGTTTGATGAGGTGCATCTTAAACTGGTGTTGCAGGTGGCATTTCTGTTTGCTGGCATCCAGATTTTCTTACCCCTATGCCTATGATGCTCCACAACTATCCTTGATCCAACTTATTGCTTGGAGCAATGCAATTTGCACAAATATCATCAATTTTTGCTGCATCACTGGATTCTACCCTAGACATTTCTGGTGGCTGTTTTCCTTGTTTGTTGTGGCTCTTGGACTCTTTTCCTTGTTCTCAATAACATGTGGGGTTTGTTGAGCGCGACCATTGAGATCACCAAGTGTTTGCCTCTTGTGTGCCATTGCAACATAATGCCCAGTACTGGGTGTCTCCTTTAAAAGAGTAAGTGGGGCAGGTTATTTTACTATAATCTTTGGTTGAATGTGCCCACCCCTTGCCTCATTGTTTCCCTAACTTGCTAAAACTGGAAAGCTAGTTGCCTGCATCTGATTTACAGTTTGCTTCACTGTGTGTGCCTGCATTTTCCGTACGTGTTCCTCTTCTCCATCATGAGTTTTGCTTGGTGTCCCCTTGGATATATGAAGTGGAGCAGCTGACTTTCCTGGCAGACTTGCCTGAACATGACAATAAGTTGCAACGTTCTTGCTCGGACTTGCCCAATTTTCGTTGATGGTTGCCTACAATTGTTTTACATATGGTTCCTGTGCATCAATCGACAATTTCATTGCATCCGCTCCAGAGTTTCTTGAATGTGCAAGTGGAGCCTCCCTTGACTTGCGTAGTTGGCTTGACTGGTCATACCTAGGGGTTGTCTCACTGTTGGTCACAGTTGCTTGAATTCAAGGGTGGTTGCCTGATTCTCTACTGCAGTTGCCTTCTGTGTTATACCCACCTGATTGGTTCCTGGCATTTGCATGCTTTGACCTCTTGCTTCACTCACCGTCATGTACTCAGCTCCCAACTCATCCAAAACATCGCAGATTACAACAGTTGGTCGATCTATAAATGTCACCTTCCTTTGTTTCTTCGGTGGACGACTTTTTGCTGCTAGTAGAATGACTTTAGGCACATGTTCTGCTGATGTGCCAGCGTAATTTAAACCACAAACTTGTTGCATCAGTTCAATGTGTGTCTTGTGGGTGCAAAAATCTTCCAGTCTGAAGTCCCATGTCTTTTTAAACTCCAGATTGTCAACCAGCTCTTTAACAATCCGTTTCATTTTCCAAGCAAGTGAGAAACCATCTGACACATAAGCAACTTCCAATAGATGGATGTCATGGGTAGTGTCCTTATTTCTAGTATCCAGCTTGTCAAAATCCATCAGCGAAAATGATTTTGGGCTTTCCTGTTCTTGATTGTTTTTTCTTCTCAATACAAAACTGCATAGATGCAATCTCTTCACTTTCGGAGCCGTTGCCAACTGCCTCATCACTCCCAGGCTTGTCTCCGTGATTGTTAGTGCCACTGGTATGACCTATGTTAGTACTCTTGTCACCAGCATCCCCATTCCCGCCACCTCCATCCTTGTCATCATCACACTCCTTGTCCTCCTCATTTTTGTTCTCATCATCATCCTCCTCATCTTCTTCGTCCTCATCTTCATCCTCCTCCTCATCTTCTATGTCAAGCTCTTCATCCTCTTCCTCCTCTTCCTCCCCTCCTATTTGTTCTTCCTCTCACTCCTGGTTATGCGCATCATCGCCGCCTGTGGTGGTCTCTCCATGCATGTTGCCATCACCATCGTCCCCATCGCTGTCAAAGTCACCTTCACCGCCGTCTGATCCTTCACTTTCATCGTCATGGCCATCGTCTGTGTCACTCTCTGACTGGTATGATTCTTCATCACTAGGAAGTGTGTGGGAGTCACTCACACCCGCATGGCGCCTTTCCCTTGAATGTTGAGTGCTTGAACCACCAACATTGTCAGCTGTTGGCGCACTTGCTGTGCCGTCATCGTTATCAAGTTTCTCAATTCCCTATACGAGCTTGCCCATTGAATGTAATATTTCAGAATAGATTTCATGCACCATCCCAACGAGCTTCTTTTTTTGTGCACACAAAAAAGAGAAAGCACATGGGGCACGTATGTTAGAACTTCTAGTTGAAAGAAGAATTCAAAGAAGTAGGCACACAAAAAAAAAGCAAGACAAAAATGTAGAAGGCAACTCACATTTGGGTCATATGAGTTGGGAAGCCTTGCTGCTACAAACTTTGTGACATGATTGAGACAATCGAATAAGCTTTCATCACCAATACGAGCAAACTCGGTCATCAGCACAACGGGCATACTAAATGGAAACTAAATTGACTGAAGGAGCAGTAGCTTGAAAACAAGAAACACATGTTTTGCCTGAGAACAACACACATGCAGTGAGTTGCTATGTGGTTGCCTAAGTAAAGAGAGTGTGTTGCCTAACAGTTGCTTGGCAAGTTGCTTGACATTTATATTTTGCAATGACCTCGTTACAATGGGGTGGGTTTCTCTCTATAAATGCATGTAAGATTTAAAATGAAAAAAACTAAAGTGACTGAATGATAGGGTGCTTCACAAACATAAGTGCTCAAAAGAAACAAAAAACAAAAGAAACTTACCCGCAACTTGCCAAGCTCCCCCGGCCCTTTTTATCCTTCTTAATAACCTTGGCAATAAGATCAGAATTCCAAACCGATACTCTTGGAACCGTGCTTGCAATGGGTTCGTCCACATCCAGTGAGTCCAGGTATAGCCGCTACATGAAGAAAATCAAACAAAATGAGCAGATGAACAACGAGAGCAAGCAAATGAAAAACCTATGGAGAAGGAAGAAAAGCAAGTTAGACTTACAACTAAATGCATCGCGCAACAGCAGATTGCGTTTTTATCACCTGCTCCTGCAAATGCCAATTTTAGTTGATCATCTACAAATTGGCATACATTGATGTTTGTTATGGCATCCACATGCATCACAACAGGATAACACCGTAGTGATATGTTCAAACTTGTGGTAGGAGCAAGGAAACAGGAGAAGGCGACCGCCAACCAAGCACTCATGAAATTCTCGTCTACTGCCCAGCCATATCCTCAATCATTTTGCACCATGATGTTTGTGTTGGTGAGCCTTTGGTATTAATGTTGAAGATTGTGTTCATTTGAGATGTGTAATCCGCTCTCTTCTCGTAGCACACCTTTCTCCCCCTGTTTGGCAGACCCCATATCCTATGAACACTTGCTGCATCTACTGGAATTTTGCCCCTCTTTGGAATGACCAATTGTGAAATTTCAGGGTTGTAATGCTTCATAACCCACTGATTCAAGTCTCCTGGCATGCTACATGTTGCAATGTCCAATAGACCTACAAATTCTATTTCAATTACCACATCCTTCTGATGCTGCACTAGATCATGGTTTACTTTGAACAACCTTGCTGGTGATGCCCTGTTCCAGCGACCGTACAAGCAAGAAATTGTGGCTAATTTAAACTCTGTGTGGCGGGAAACAAACAACCAGAGGACCAGGAAAAAAGAGAAATTAGCAACTATTAGAATTGTTTGTGTGTCAATGCGATATTTGTCCTATATAGTTGGCTATCATTTGTCTTATAACTTCAACATTTACACATTTCTCTTATAACAGTAGCATTTATGCAGATGTATACGTGTTGCCTGCACCTATACAGATAACATGCTCAAATTTGCTACTGACCTTGCTTACGCATTATGCTTTCAAAAGACAAAACATATAATTACTAAATCGACACATTCATCACGCAGCTTCAAAAAACTCATAATCATATAGCCTTGAAAAAAATGGAACTGGAAACTACGATTCATGATGCATAATACCTTGTCTCCGCCGTCTTCCAGCGTTTTGGTTTCGATTCCTCCTCCTGTGTGATCTCCTTGCCTTCTAAATCATCATCTTGTGCGCTTGCATTGCTAACTATGTCTGACGGGCGCTTCCCACGACAAATATTCTTTAGTGCACCTACGCTTGTAGCCAATTATCGTCGGGTTTTGTTGATGTGATGAGTGTGCCTCCATTGGGGGGGATGTGTTCATCTGTTTAGTAAAAAAATAGTCACAAATCTCGAACATGGCAACGGCACCGCCACCATGCCACACCCAAGCTCTTACCTCTGTTTCTCGTACAACCTGTTGGTTTGCTTGTAAATCCTGGGCATCACTTTTTTTGCTTACCTCGGACATTGTCGACGCTGCAAACACAAAGTATGATATTTTTAGGTTGCTAAAAATACTTCTCTACTTGTAGCACTATAGTTTGCTTGACAAAATGACTAAGACATTTCCTAGAGCTTGCTGATGAACCATTATAACTCAATTCCCAAATATAAAAATAACTTAAACAATAAAAAAGCAAAGGAAGCAACAAACAAACACACATACACCCCCTGATTTGGCAACTATGGATCGTAAGTCCAGGCAACTCGTATACTGATTTCTGCAAAATTTCTACAACAAAAAATAACCTCACGCAACTAGAACTAAAAAATGGATGTCTGGCAAATTTCTACATCATATTGGCAACTATGAAACACAAGTTCAGGAAACTTCTATTTCAAACACTGCCCAACAACTCTAGTTTCGGCAACTCAACTAACATTAATCAGACAACTCCTATACAATATCGAAGCAACTTGCCAAAAATCCCCAAAGAAAGTCGTACACAGGATCTGCCAGGCAACTCCTAAACTAAAAATCAGGCAAATCCCCATCTCGGAACAACAGATCTGCCAAAACACCTCCAATCCCTCACAGACATGGTCCCATGATTCCCCCACCACGATCATCTCCGCCAAAATCGTGAAGTGAACCGGTACAATCTATGAGCGCATGATTACATCCACCTCCCTGCGCCCATGAATCCCAAAACGCAACATCGACTACCAACTCTACCGCAAGCAGACATGGAAATGCATGGCGTTGGTTGCATCTGGTCCTTACCTTAGGGTTCCCGCAGCAACTCGACCGTCGAAAATGCAGCGTCGTCGGCAACCTTCACCCCGCGCCCTTTTGCCCTGGGCAGAGAACGACGCGACGAGTTTCACTCTATTCCACCTTCTTCTGCGGTCCCTGCGCGCACCACCACACCCTCGCGCACCTCCGCCGCTCAAACATCGCCACCACGCACAACCTCCACGTCTCTGGCAGCCGTCGAGCGCTCCAATTTCTGCGGGCGGCGATTGAACCCGCGAAGAACAAGCAAGAATGGGGGCGACGAGGAGGAATGGATTGGGTTGGGCGGTTTCGAAAACTGCGCCAACGGCAGGACCTGGGGGTAGTGGTGGCTCAGGTGAACAGTTGTCGTGGAGGAGCCGCACCGAGGCCAAGAAACATCCTCCAACAGGAAAAAAAACCTGGCATCGATCGCGCGTGCGGGGACGCGATCTGACGGTTGTCGCCGTGAGTGCTCGATCGCGTCAACTGGCACGCATGCACCTTTTAGCATTTGGGCAAAATATATAGGAAATAAATTAACGCCGGTCCATGCCTGCTTTTTTGCGGTCGTCTTTGCCTCTTCCATTGACTTGACTTGCGTATTCGTGCATCCACCGCACAGTTGCATGTGTTTCATGAAAACGGGCGTCATTGCCCTGACGTCGTGGAGAAACGTAGGTTGATTATACGGCGGCGACGCAGATTTTCTCCGAGATGATGGACCCATGGGTTCTCACGGTACAGTTGATTCGCACATGTATGTACTGGGCGACCACTTCTATATTACAACTCCACGTCAGTCATCGCTCCGATGAATCCCAGGAAAAATACAACGGTCTCGTCACTCTTCTACTTTAGTTTACTTCTTGTATAATGTGTACCTAGTGGCTAGTAGTATTTCCTATCGCCGCGTCCTTGACCTCGAGTCCGTAGGTTTTGTTCGTGCAAGTGGGGCATTATTTTGGATGGGCAAGTGGGGCATCATTGATGGGCAAATGGTGTGATAACTCAGGGCATATATGATGTGCTCGAAGGTAAGCAATCTATTATTAATCCGAATATTCATATTCGCACAATTTTATATCTAAGTGACTTGCCCCCACTGCCATAATTTAGTACATCTAGCTATGTCACATTAACCTTATTAGTTTTACCAATTACTTACATGCATGCATACGTCCTCCATACATAGTTTTCTTATCCCACATTTATTGAACTCCTTTTATGTGGTAACTGAGGGCACATATGATGTGATGAAAGCTAAGCAATACTACTATTAATCCAAAAATTCATATTCACACAATCAAATATCATCAAAATATACTTCAAGTGATTCCCGTGGAAATGTGCGGGGTATGTTCTAGTAAAATAAAATGTGCATATATCATTTTTGAAATACGTGCATATACATGAACTAATTGTTCATCATGTATTTTAAAATATTCATGTACATACAAAAACGTGTTATCAAAAAGAAAAGAAGAAGAAGAAAAAGGATGAAACTAACCAACAGCAAAAAATATTGAAAAATGAACTAATGATAACAAAAAAAGAAAACGAAACTAAAGATAACAAAAAACTGAACAGACTCAACCGTACTGATGGATCAGCCCATCGTGTGCACATCTTGTGTATTTTGACACGGTATATAACGCCCGCCTAAGGGGGTGGCAAGTTGGGCCGCATTGTATAAGTTAACCCAAGTTGCTTCTTCATCTCAGTGATCCGGTGAGGTGCGTTAGAACACTAATGGGCATATTAGATTAATATTATTAAATTTATGGAACAGGAAGAAAGAAACAACAGTATATTGTCTTAACGTTTATTCTTATTCTATATGAATATTGTAGATTTTATTAATATGTAGATTGAAATAATACATAGATTGAAAGGTTCTACATATAAGGAAGGTAAGACAGATTGAATAAAGAAGGAATCTGATAACGCCCGAACATCAGGTACGAGCACATGGCAAATCGAACATTTTTTATGGCAAGTTTGGTGATGCGAGGATGGCAACTTTAGTTGGCAAGCATGATAACTTTGTGATTCAGTTTTTTTCTTAGAAAAATTATCGTGTGTGTCAACTAACTTGCTATTCTTGCGTCACTAGAATTGCCATAAAAAACTTTTGATTTGCCATGTGCTCATACCTGGCGTCAGGTACTTATCATTTATAATAAAGAAAGGTCGTGATCTCACGAGGGTGAGCTAATTATTTAAACCAGTCATCAATTCGGGTTGATGGCTACAACTCGCCTACATGAAGCAGCAATCGCTAGTAATCGCCGAGTCAGCCATACGGTGGTGAATCCATTCCCGGGTCTTATGCACACTGCCCGTCACACTATAGGAGCCCAATACCATGTCGCAACAAGCTAGTTTCATCCTTCTTTTCCTGTGTGTTGTTTTCAGAGAGCTCCTCATTAGCGCTTCATGCTCTGGAAACACATGCTGGCGCTCACACGTGTGAGATGGGCCCAGGCCGAGCAGCGCTGCTCGTTCGCCCGCAAGAACGGGTCGCTCGGTCGGTCGCCCAACCCATTACGACTCAGGTTCTGGAAGTTCATAAGCTTTTGTTGCTACTTTGTTGTGTGAAAAATGGTTAAGTCGGCTACAGTTTTTTTTTTGAACAACAGATTGGAATAAGAAAATGTTTGTGGATTGAGAAGAAGTCCAATTTTTTGAAAATGTACACGAACTTCGGAAATTGTACACAGATTTGGAAAAAATCATTAATTTAAAACATATTCAACAATTATTATTTTTTGTGCTGCTATGTTGTGTCAAAAATATTCATCAATTGACATCTTTGTTGTGTGAAAAACGGCTAAGCCATAAAAACAACAAAAAATGTCAGTAGATTTAAAAATAAGGTCATGAGTTTAGAAAAATATCCGCGGACTAGAAAAAAGTTCATGAATTTGAATTTGTTTTGTGGATTTCATTTTTTTGTATATTATCAAAAGTTCATATAATTCTAAAAAGTTCATGAACTGAAGAAAGGTTGTGAATTTGAAAAATGATCACGGGTTTAAACAATGGTCAAGAATTTTGAAAAAAAGTTCATGAATTTGAAAAAAAAAGATTTTAAAAAGTTCATAAATTTGGAAAGTGTTCATGTATTTGAAAAAAGGTCATGAATTTAGAAAATGTCCATGAACTCGAAAAGAGATTGTGAATTTGAGAAATGGTCATGAAACTAAAAAATATTCATGAATTAAAAAAAGGTCATGAATTTGAAAAATGTCCATGAAATAAAATTAAGTTTACAAATTTACAAAAGGTTACGGAATTTGAAATTTTTCATGGATTAGGAAAGATTAGTTCTTGAAAAATATTCGTAGATTTAGAAAAAAGCTCACAGATTTCAAAAAAGTCCTTGACTTTGAGAAAAGGTTGCAAATTCAAAAAATGTTCATGGATTTAAATTTTATTTTATCATATTCAAAAAGTACGCAAGAAATGGAAAGAAATAATGGATTCCGATTTTTTTTATTATTATTTAAAAAACCTACCAAGCTTAGAATGTTCAAGAATGTGAAAAAAATCATGATTCTTAAAATTTTTTGAAATAAAACAAGGTCATGATTTTAAAAAGTGATTCAAAACCTATCGCTATAAAAACAAGCGAGTCACTATTACGCCATCACAAGCTGGCCCATTTATCCCAAGCTATAAAAACAAGGTCATGGTTTTGTGGTGGAAGATGGTTGATGTTTATGAATCCCCTCGACAGCAATGCGGCTTGAGGGCTTTAGAATCGTGATCCAATAGTGGTGGAAGGCATCTCCGGACGACGAGCCACATCGACATGTGTGGCGTCGTGAGCGATGCCGCCTGTTTAGAGGCTCTTTCCGCAGTATTGCTGCTATGGCTTTCTATTGGATAATGGTTTTTTGGTTGCATTTTCTTCTCTCCAGCGATGACTATGGTTGAAGTTTGTGTCGTCCGGTCGGTGGTTGCATGGACCCAACAGATTTGTTTTTTGCATATTTCTAAAATTGTGGGTTCTTCTTGTATATCCTAGTGTGCTTTCTCTTTGGATTTCAACTCGGAGATGCCACATATGTTGTATTTTACTCAGTTTATATTAATAAAGTGTCGTAGTTCTCCTTAAAAAATTACTGGCTGGGGGGGAGGGGGAGAGGTGCGTGCCCTGTACGAAGAAGTAGCTCCTTAAGCGCCAAATGATATTCCTATTTATGTGGCGACTATATCTCGCCTTAAGCGAGTCGGTAGAATGTCTCGCCACAAGCATCTACAGTAATGGGTCGGTCCAATAATGTTTTAAAGAAATGGTGTAATGGAATTGAAAAGGAAGGTCTACCAGATGGGGGAAAATATCTGTTGCACCGGAGCTTGTGGTGCTACCGGTGCACCGGACTCATATTGTGCTTTTAAAATGTTAAAACAATTTTGATAGAATAAGCACACTCACACATCATCAATGTAGGTTGTCACAAAACTTCAAGTCAAAATTTGAAACATAACTCGAAAAAAATGACAAATTCAACGCTAAATAGTACATAACATAACTTGCGCTCTAGATTTGGCCCATTATCAAACTGATATCAAATTTTTCATTTTTGTATCTCAAAAAATATTTCAATTTTTTATACAAATTTTTGTGCCACCAGACATTGAAGTTGTGTTAACATGATAGATTTTTTTTAGATTTTTTAAAATATTATATGGCATCAGGTGAACCGATAGCAGCACAAGTGCGGGTGCACCGGATACATTCCCACCAGAATGGAGCCCGTGCTCCTCACCAGTGGCTAGCGCTAGGTTCCTAGAATAATCTAAGGCCCTGTCAAATTAAAGAGAACAGAGCCAGTTAACCATAGGGTTTTATTTTTTTTCATGGTTTTTCTTCGTTCCTTTCTCCATTTTCACAGTTTTATTCAGTTTTCATCAGGTTTTTTTTCTTTTTTCTTTTGCTTTTCTTTTGTATCTTTTATTTTTCTTCTTTGTTTTTTCATCCTTTTTGCAATCATTTCTTCGGTTTTATGTTTCATTTCCTTTTTTCTTTGGTTTATTCTTGTTTCTTTTCCAGACTTCATTCCATATTTTTTGTATATGTCAACAACATTCTTCTAATATATTTTAACATTCTGCAATACAAATTTAACATTTCCTAATATATGGTCTATATTTTCTTAAAATTGAAATTCTTGACTAACATTTCTTATATATGATAAACATTATTTTCACACATGCACAATATTTTTTAAAATTATTGATTGATAATTTTCAAATAAAAATAATGACATTTTTTAATGCATGGTCGACATTTTTTTATTAACTGTTAACCTTTTCCAAACGCTTGATTAACATTATCTAACACTTATTCAACTTTTTTTAAATGCTTGGTTAACATATTTTATCTACCTGCTCAAAAAAATTCACCAGTTTTTAAAAACATCATCAACATTTTCTTCATACACAGTTAACATTTTCCAAATGCTTGATTAACATCTATACTATTTTTATTTACATGATCAATTTTTCATCAATTTTTTAATACATGGTTAAAAAATTTCAAGACACATTTAACATTTTCTAAATTCTGTATTAGTATTTTTCGAACAAATGTTCAACATTGTTTTTCAAAATGACTGATTAACATTTTTTTACATGATAAAAAGTTTTAAAAAAATTAACACATGATCAGCAATATTTCTATACATATTCAACATTTTTTCCAATGTTTGATTAACAATTTTCTAATACTTGTTCAACATCTTTCAAATGTTTTTCGTAGAGACTTTTCTGCAATATATATATATTAAGAAAAAATGTATAAACAAATGTAAAAAAATAAACTACAAAACATAAAAATAAATAGAAAAAAGAGGATGTGGCTTGCCGAACGCGTGGGCACTCGCTGAAGGGCATCCACCCCCCCCCCCCATGCGCCACGACCTTGGTATGTTTTATTTCCTTATTTATATTTACTTTTCAAGTTTTATTTCCTTCTTGTACTTTCCTCTTTCTTAATTTCAACAAAAACTATTTAGTAATTTATGAACTATTTTAGAACCCACAAACATTCCTTGAAATTGTGATTTGTTTTTGCAATTCGTGATAAATTTTTCCAAGTTTATGAATATATTTATAATTCAATAATACTTTTCCAAGTTTATGAATATATTTATAATTCAATAATACATTTCGAACTCATGGACATTTTTTTAAATTTTTCATCATTTTTCGAATTTTCAGTTTTTTATGAATTTCGAGAATTTTTTGTATTCAAAGAGAGTATTTGAAATTCGAGATTTTCCAAAGTCATGCAAACATTGTTTTTCAAAGTCGTGCGCATATTTCAAAGTTGGGGGCTGCTATGCCTCGGCCAGTGGAACCTTTTAAAAGATCCGCCGCCTCGCGAGCGGTCGGATGTGACAAAATTAAGCGGCTAAATGCACCTCAAAAAAAATTAAGCGGCTAAACTAATTCCTCTTCTTTGCAACAAAACTCTTATTGTGGAAATATTTGTAACAGAGATTCTGTTGTGAATATTTTTTTGCAGCATAGGTTGTGTTCCAGGAATTATTTTTTTGCAACATAGGTTGTTGCAGAATTTTTTTTCTCTTTTTTTTGCAACGAAGGTATTGTTGCAGGGTTTTTTTTTTTGCAACTGAGGTGATGTTGCAGAATTTTCTCTCTTTGTCTTCACCTCTGTATGGTGTTAGGGAAGAAAGTTTTGCAACATGACTGATGTTGCAAAAAGATTTCGTGCAATAGATTGGATGTTGCAAAACAAAACACCGCCGTCGTTCATCGCAGGCCTGTTTGGATAGTGGTTACGAAGGACCTTCGCCGCCCATCCCAGCCATGACATTGTTTGATATTCATGATTGTTTTTTGAAATCATAATCATTTTTTGAAAATGTGTGCATTTTTTGAGTAAGTAAACATTTTTTCAACGAACTGTTTTTGGATTCACAAACATCTTTTGAAATACGTGTACATTTTCGGCATCTGCGAACATATTATGATTTCCCAAACATTATTTCAAAATAGGAACATTTTTTGAATTCATGAATTTCTTTCAAATTGACGACCATATTTTGGATAGGCAAATTGTTCTTCAAAATTCACAATTTGTGTTGAAATTGGGAAAAAATGGAAATCCAGAATTATTACGAAGATGAAAAAAACTAAACCCAAAAAGAAAAAAGAAAAACTAAAAAAAACGTAATGACTTTTTGGGGGCGATCTAGCACAATAAATGGGCCGGTGGAGAACCGCGCGCTTGGAACCAGAATTGCGCGTTTGCATGTCACCGAGGGAGAGCTGTGCACCAAATAGGACTGTTATCGAGAAAAAAATAGGAGCTCCTGCGCCAAATAGAAGTTTGCCATGTTTTCAGTTGAATAATTGAAACTCTTTCTATCATTTCCATTTTTATTTTTGTTTTCACTATTATTTTTGGTTTTTTCTTGCTTTTATAATTTTCTTTTATTTTTATTATCAATGGATTTCTTTCCCTTTTTTGTCTTTTTATTCATTAAAATAAATGTAAAACGTGTTTATTAGTAAAATACCCGAAACGTTTTTTAAAAAATAGATGTAAACTATGTAAGAATGTTGATCACACTTTTAATACACGTTGAAGATTTTTCAAAACAGCTTTTTTGTAATGAATCAAGAATATTTTCCTAACAATATAAAATATACTTTCATGCACAATAAATTTATTTTAAATACATGATGAACATTTTTTAGTTGTATAAATTAATATATTTTTCAAACCTAACCGTTTCGAAAAATATTTTCAGAACATTTTGAAATATATATGGGTTTAAAAATATATATAAGGGGTTTAAAAAATAATAGGTGAAAGAAAAGCAAAAGAGAAACAAAATAATAAAGAATAAATGCTAGAGAATACCACTAATCACGCTATTTGACCGGTCTATGGTGATGTGCCATATTCGCCCAACTCGTCTGCACGGCAAAGATGCTCATATAGTTAAAGACCGCTTCCCGATTTTCATGCAGTTTAGCTTGAAATCCTATTTGGTGCTTATAGATACCGAGAAAGGTAAAATGGTACACAATGCATACCCTGTTTCCTTTGCCAGATTTATTGGTCCAGCCCTTGTAGAGCTCGTTTATGTGAAGCTCCGGTTTTAGGAAGCTTGGAAAATCTTCAAGTTGGTTCTTTTTTATTTTATTGTCCTTTTCTCGCTTTTTGGGCCCGGTTTTGTGTGATTTCCCCCTTTTTCTTATTCATTTTTTAATTCTCAATCACTTATTAAACTTGCATTGTTTTCACATGTAACAAGCTTTTTTCACATCCCCAAACTTTTTTCAAATTTGTGAATTTTTATTAGTACATGATTTTTTAAAATATGTGAACTATTTTTTAAACTTATGATCATTTTGTAAACTCATAACAAAACTGAACTTGGGAACCTTGTTGAAATTTATAAACCCTTTTAAATTTCTTCAAAAGTCAACAGCCAATGGTCAACAGTGAAACATTTAGTGGTCAAGTGAGCCGCGGCCCATCTGGCGCGCGTGTGAGGAGGAGCGCTCCTCTTTAGCCCTTAACAACAGGCCCGTCATTCTTATAGAACCTTCAACGTCCGGTTCTTGATCTAAGCCCACCTTGATGATTTAGATGGCTGTTTTTTGTGGGTACAATTAAGCCAACCCATTTCCCCGCAAAAAGTCCCCCTATACAATGCTCAGTGCGACGGTTTGCTCACCAGACGCACAACCACAGTGTGAGGGTCCATATGGCTTTTTCATTGGTTTTCCTTCAATACTTATTGTCATAAATTGATGAACTCTCTTTGAAAATGAATAACTTATTCAATATGTGATTTTTTAAAGTGTGTAAACATTTTTAAAAAATAAACGCTTATAAAAACTCTAAGTGTATTAAAAATTATTTTATTATGCAATTTAATTATTGTGGGCTATTTGAAAATTGGTAATCTTGTATTCGGAAAATAGTCATCCTGTATTTGAGAAAGAAAATGCTCATATGAAGAAAGAAATCTAATTTTCTTATAAAAGGAATGAAGGCAAAAAGAAAAGATGAAAACAAAATAAAATGACAAAATGGGAATAGGCAAAGGGGAAAACATTAAACATAAAATAAAATTAAAAAAACCCGATTAAAACTAATAAATAAACTAAAGAAAACACGAGGGAAAAATCACCAAAAGTGCAAGAGAAACACAGCGAGCCGTCGAACGAAACATCCTAACTAGCCGGCTCATATGAAACATGTGATTACCTCACTATATGACGCAACTAACATATCAATAGGGTTGGCTCCATGATGAGGGTGGTGAGTGGTGACTTTGTCGCTGCTTGTGCGGCCAAGTGTGTGAACCAGAGAAGTGCCTTTCAATCTAAATCTGTGGCATGTCTTAATGCTATAGGTTGGGCTAACATGATTGGGGCAAATCAAATCATCTTTGATTCCGATTTCTCAACTCTTGTGCATGCTTTGAATAGCAACGAGTACAATATGGCAACAATTGGTAAGTTGTTGAAGGAAGCTAGGAGCCATGCCTTCTAAATACTTCGATTGCTATTCTTTTTCGTTCAGTTGGCATGCATGTAACTTTGTAATCCATGAGCATGCCAAGTTGGGTGTTCACACTGAGTCCGGCCAAGCTGGACTCATTTCGATGCACTTGTCCACTGCCCACATGTACAAAATCTTTGGATCGTGATGAGATCTGTTTGGGACCTACCCGCCGATCAACTTCTAAAGGTATGGAACCTGGATGGCTCCTTCTATGCATCCAACAGCTAAATGAGACTCAGCGTATGCTCCTGCTCATGTTACTGTGGTTAATATGGCATGTCCGGAACGAACTCACCCATCACAAGCCTCTGATTCCAGTCGAGGCGTCGAAGAAGTTCCTATGTAACTATGTGGAATCACTGCTACTCATTAAACAGGTGCCAGAGGTGGACGTCCTCAAGGGGAAGCAGATGGTTATTGTATCCAGCCATGTTGTACAACACGATATTCTAGAGCCTAGCGTGAAGCCTAATTGGTCACCTCCCTCGAGCAGCCTTGCAAAGCTAAATGTCGACGACTCATTTGTACAGGCGAACGGAATGGTCGGCGCTGGTTTGATCCTGCGAGATCACACAGATACGGTTATATTTATGGCATGCAGAAGGCTCTGAACTTCCCGGATGCGCTAGAGGCGGAGCTAGCGGCATGCGAGGAGGGTTTGAAGCTGGCGCCGCACTGGACTAACCTGCCCTCCTTGAGTCAGGTTCAATCGAACGATCAAGGAACATGTTTCAAGTGGCGGCTAGGGCTAAATTCACATTTGGTGGCTTTTTGATCCCATATTGTAGGGTGGATCTCGAAAGATGAAAGATCTCCCTCCAAGCCGTATGTACACATGACTTTCATCGAATACGGCTTTCCACATATTTCTATAGGGATCTATGAGATCGAGTTTGGGATACTGTTTACTCACTTTAAATTGAGTATCCATTTCCCTCCTTTTCCCGCTAGGATCAGAAATCATGTATTTTCCATATCCATAACGAAAGAAAGATCAGTATGGTTCACAAAAAATAGTAGATCAAAGAATAAGGTTGCGCATATTATGGTAGCTATGGGTCATAGTCAGCAGCGTACGACCTGTTGGTTAGCAAACTTCCCCCAGGAGATTAGCATTGTCATTTCAAGATATGAAATCCCCCCCCCCCCAAGAAGCTGGACTCCTTTTAGGAGATCACTGCCCTAGCTACATTATAAAACTGTTAGCCAACAATATTGTTGCATGAGCAGATTAATGTGATTTCCATTTTTCTCGTCAAAAAACGGTGGCCCAATAGACACATATTGTATTTTTAAGTATATTCATATTAATAATGTACGTTTTAAAATAAGTTGAACTATCAAAACTATAGTACCCAGATTGTCTATGCTTATTTAATAATATTGTCATGTACTGATAAAAGACTTATCATGTACTTAAAAATGTTTATTGTGTACTAAAATATATTCATCATGTATTTTTAAATATTCACCGTCTATTTGAAAAATGTTCACCCTCTATGTAAAAATGGTTCACTGTATATTTGATTAGAAAATGTTCATATATCACATAATAATTCTATATGCATGGCATTACAATAATTATATAGGCACGGTAGAAAAGGCCGAGAGGAAAAGTAAAATACCAGAAGATAAATGACGGAGAAAGAAAGTGTAATCAAAGAAACACAACTAAACCATAAAAAAAGAACCAAAGAATAAACAAACATAGGCAAACTGTCAAATGGACCATCCCAAGTTGCAAGTGTGTAGGCATGTGTGCATTTGTCCGACAATTCTACCAATAAAGCGTCAATTAGGGATTCACGTCCTCAAGTTTTCGCCAGAGAAGGGGCACTAACAGCATCTACACTACTGCAGGATACTGCTAACGCGACACTACGATCAAAGACCCTTTGAGAAACTGTGTGCGATGCAATAATCCCAAACGGTGGTGTCAGAGAACCATCAAAAATGTCCAAAACATTTGCGATGACCGATGCATCAAACACGGTTCAGATTTTTGTTGCGTGTGCGATGCAGGGCATACGGTTGATTCAGCAAAACTCTTTGTGATGAGGAAGAACAACAGAAACAGGCAGCCATATCAATGTGTGTGCGATATACGGCATACAGTTCCCTCCGATGAACTGTGTGCTATTAGGGAATGCAACAGAAATGGTCAACCAGATCAAGGTGTGTGTGATATACGGCATACGGTTCACTCGGACAAACTGTTTTCGATTAGGCAAGAGAATGGAAACGGTTCATCTTAACAAGATGTGTGTGATATGCGGCATTTGCGATTAGCCCAAAGAACACAAACGATTCGTGTAAATCAGATGTGTGTGATATGCAACAAACAGCCCACTCGGATGAACTGTTTGGGATGAGAAATTATAACACAGATGGTTACTATAGTAAGTTCGTGTGTGATAGTGGGGAGACACGTACACTTACATCCGAGAACAAGGGCCGACTTTTCGGGCTTCCGATGCGTGGCATACGGTTGATCCAAAAGAACTGTTTGCGATGAGACAAAACAACAAAAAGGGGCTTTGTGGGCCCAGAACCATCAATAAATTTTGACTTTATTTCTCCTCACATTGCAGATTACAATGCAATAAGTAATTGCAAATCTGTTCACACAGATCAAACATATATGTGTTCACACTTAGCACCGGGCTATAAAAGCTACCCACTAGGAAATTACTTCACATTTCCTCGCCTCATCACCTACAAAATTGGTCTTTCCTGTCAAGTCGTTCCGCCATGACCGGTAGGAGGAGTTTCGGGTGAGCATATAACCAGGCAGCAAAGACCAAGGCCGCTGAAGCACTAGAGAGGTCCCGCCGCGAAGCGGCAGCCGCAGCCGCATCAGAGATGTCCCGGCGCGCCGCGGAGCCCTCGACGAGCTCTCACGGGCACGCGAGGGCTCTCACAAGCGCACTCACCGCATCAGCGATCGCGACGAGGTGGCATTGCTGGAGTCCTTGGCCGGTGACGACGACATTCTCGCTAGCCTCATTAAGCAGAAGGAGCTGGTCGACGGCTTGATGAAGCTGCTCGAGATCAGTGATGCCTCGGTTGACAAGGCGACCGGCCTCGTCGAGCAACTCATGGGTGACAATGCGAAGCTCCTCAGGGCGCTCACCGAGAAGGAGGAGGAGGACGCCGGCTGGAAGATGCTGCATGAGCAGAGTAGTGCCTCGGGGATGACGCTGACAACGGTCCTCGAGGAACTAATGGGTGACTTGAGGAAGATCCGGATCGAGCGCGAGCAGGATGTGGAGGAATCAGTGGCTACTTTCAAGCAAAGCCGTGAGGAATTGAGGATGGAACTGGAGGATGTCATCGCTCGACGATCCATCGAAGAGTAGATATAGTAGCGATCTAGATCGTTGTCTACGATTTCCTTCTTCTCTTGCCCCCGTGTCTTCCGAGCTTTGCCGCGTGTGGCATTTAAAATTATCCGGAATATGTAAGACAATTATTATTTGCGCCATTATAAATTTGTCGTCGTACTATCCGTTGCCATTTTATTTGTCGTCGTATTATCCGTTGCCCTATGTGGCAATTTAAATTAGGTCGGAATACGAGTTGAAAACACGAACAAAGCAAATGTTGCCATGGGATCAAAACCAAACACCCTCCGTCCACCCCTAAAAAACCTCCGTCCATGCGCTTTAATTAACCCATTAATGGCGAAGGTTTGAGCGAGGCGGACTGCGGCTGGTGCATGGAGGTCAAAGAGCTCGCTTCCCGGTGAGCATGGGCGGCCTTGCTGCTCGCACGTGTCCCGTCGAGCCTGCGAGGTGGACAGCGTGCATGCGTCCCGTCGAGCATGCGAGGTGGACAGCGTGCATGCGTCCCGTCGAGTCTGCGCGGCGAACTGTTCGCACGCGTTCCGTCGAGCCTGCACACCGGACTTCTCGCGCTCGTCCCGTCTAATCAAACAGCTGCACGCACGCCATTGAATATGGTTAAATATTGACACAGTTCATCTGATACAATCCTTTGTGATATTAACGTGTCAGCTTATTGTTTCAAAAAGGACTTCCTTGGCTACTAATGTGTGCGCCTCTTCTCAAACTGGACAATTTTTTTACCACGGCATATATGTGCCATGTCATGAAACCATGCCAAGTTTCATGTTTTTTGGGTGCGTTTTTGATTTACTAGGATTTAAAAACCAAGATTCTCAATGTTTTAGGACGACGACAAGTTTGTAATTCATTTCCATTCCTTAAATGAGACCTAAACATGCACCCAATGACACATGTACGATTTCCCAACCATTTTGTACTTGTAGTTGAAAGTGCAACTAATCCCCAGGTGGTTTTGGTAATTAATAACAACATATATATCATTGAACTAATTATTTCTTGAGTAACATTTCAGAAAGTTCAGTGATATGGGTATGGCAATGACTGAAGAAGTGGACCCCTCAAAATGCTAAGGAAAGCATTGGCAAAAGCTCAAGACTCTATTTTTGGTTTAGTGATCCAAGATCACATTGAGTCTATAGGAAAGCCAATACTATTAAAAGGGGATGAGGTTATGATAATGATCTGGTTGCTCAAAGTGCTTAGTGATCTATCTCCCAAACTATCAGCAATCTTTCATTCCAACATATACTTATAAGTAATCTCGGCCCCACCGATTCCATAAACTCAGTCACACCGAGATGAACCACCTCAGCCATATAGCCAAACCCTAGTAATTTCGGTTTTTCCGATTCCAAACTCGGTCTCACCGAAACTAGTGTTACCAACCTTCAGAACATACGTAATCAAATCGGTGTCACCGAGATGATAAAGTCGGTCCCACCGAGAATGGCAAACCCTAGTCTTTGGAAGAATCGGACTCACCGAGATTGTATTTTCGGTCCCACGAAAATCCCAACGTTCACAAGATTTGAACTTTCGGTCTCACCGAGTTGTCAACTTCGGTCCGACCGAGATTGGTCAAATGTGTGTAACAGTTGGATTTTGTGTGGAGGCTATAAATACCCTCCACCTCCTCTTCATTCGTTG
Source organism: Aegilops speltoides (assembly GCA_021437245.1). Classification (NCBI taxonomy): domain Eukaryota; kingdom Viridiplantae; phylum Streptophyta; class Magnoliopsida; order Poales; family Poaceae; genus Aegilops; species Aegilops speltoides. Next base: position 315,854,579 of record CM038145.1, on the reverse strand, counting down.
AGAGAGCCATCGAAAGAACTACCACTCCTACCTTACATTTACGAGAAAAAACTACCTACCCTTGTGTTGAGATCAAGTTGCTCCACTCCCACCATATGAAACTTGATTTCTAGCCTTCCCAAGTTGCTTTCCACTCAATCCTTTCTTCCACCACAGCCAAATCGGTGAGGAGAGTTGAGTGTTGGGGAGATTATCATTTGAAGCACAAGAGCAAGGAGTTCATCATCACCAACACCATCTATTACCTTTTGGAGGTGGTGCCTCCTAGATTGGTTAGGTGTCGCTTGGGAGCCTCCGTCAAGATGTGGAGTTGAACCAAGAAGTTTGTAAGGGCAAGGAGATCGCCTACTTCGTGAAGATCTACCCCGAGTAAGGCTAGTCCTCCGTGGGCGTATGCCATGATGGCATAGACAAGGTTGCTTCTTCGTGGACCCTTCGTGGGTGGAGCCCTCCGTGGACTCTCGCAGCCGTTACCCTCCGTGGGTTGAAGTCTCCATCAACGTGGATTGACGATAGCACCACCTATCGGAACCACGAGAAAAATCTCCGTGTCTCCAAATTGCGTTTGCTCTTCTCCACCTCTATTTACTACATGTGCAATTTACTTTCCGCTGCCAATACTCTAGAATTGCATGTGTAGGGTGATACTTGACTTGGTCATCATTGTGAACTTGCCAAAAACTTGTCTTAATCAAAAGGCTAAACTTTTAAATTGTCAAGTAGTCTAATCACCCCCCCCTCTAGACATACTTTCGATCCTACAAGTGGTATCAGAGCTTTGGTCTCCATTGGATTGGTTTTCATTGCATTGGACTCCATAAGCTTGGTTTCACAACCTAGGAGAGTATGGCGTCTAGTGAGGTAATTTTCAGAGAGGTCCTTACTTTGATGGTTCAAACTTTGCTAGTTGGAAGCATAAAATGAAAATGCATATTCTTGGACATAACCCCGCCGCATGGGGCATTATTTGTGTTGGCTTGCAAGGTGAGTTCTTGAGGAAGGAAAAGTTCGGATCGTGAAGCTACAATGGATGAATTGCGGATGTTGCGAAACAATGCTCAAGCTTGTGACATTCTCTTCAATGCTTTGTGTCCCGAGGAGTTCAACAAAATCAGCCGTCTTGAGAATGCAAAAGAGATTTGGGATACTTTGGTCGAAATGCACGAAGGTACCGAGTCCGTGAAGGAATCAAAGCTAGATGTTCTTCAAGGTCAACTTGACAAGTTCAAGATGAAGGAAGGTGAAGGAGTCGCTGAAATGTACTCTAGGCTTGCTCTCATCACAAATGAGATTGCCGGCTTAGGAAGCGAAGAAATGACCGACCGATTCATCATCAAGAAGATTCTCGAGCTTTGGATGGAAAGTATGACACCGTGTGCACTTTGATCCAAATGATGCCAAACTACAAGAATCTCAAGCCTACCAAGTCATTGGAAGAATTGTTGCTCATGAGATGACACTTAAAGATAAGGAAGAGCTTCACAACAAGTCAAGTGGTGCTTACAAAGCTACATGTGAAGCTCCCACAACCTCAAGTGACAAGCTAGTTTCCAATGAAGAGATAAGCCTAATGGTGAAGAACTTCAACAAATTCTACAAGAGTAGAAGCAAGGAAAGAAGCTCAAAGTCTAGATCATATGATGAAAAGAGATCTTCTAGTCGTGATCGAATCTGCTACAATTGTGGAAGACCGGACACTACTCAAATGAGTGTTCGACTCCCCACAAGAGAAGAGAAGAATCTCCAAGAAGAAGAAGCTCAAGAGAAGAGTCACCTCGGAAAGAGAGAAGGAGTAGAGATGATCGTTATGAGCGAAGATCCTCTCGGAGAAGCAAGGATTCGGAAAGGAAAGACAAGTCATCAAGGAGCTACACAAGAAGAAAACATCAAGCTCATGTAGGTGAATGGGTCTCCGGCTCCGACTCGGACAATCACTCGAAAGAAGCTATCACTCCAACTCCGAATCTGATCAAGATGAAGGTGTTGCGGTCTTGCTCTCGTATCCTCCAACTCCAACTCCTATGACTTGTTTGATTCACCAAATGAGGGAATTGGAAGATGCTTCATGGCTAAAGGCCCCAAGGTATCATACCCTGAATTTATTGACTTTAATAGTGATGAGGATGACTTGCTTGGTGAAGATGAGCTTTTACATGACAAATCTAGTGAGCCTAGTAATGATGAACATGCTAGTAGTCTTTACAGTCGAGAAGACTCGAATGACAATGCTATGAAGGAGATTGAGCGTCTAACTAAAGAACTAAACACTCTTAAGTTAGCTCATGAAACAACTCAAGAAGATCATAGAGAGCTCCTAAGATCTCATGAGAAGCTACGCTTCGAGAAGCTCAATCTAGAGCAAGAACATGAGTTCCTAAAAGCAATCAATGACGATCTTCGAAAGAAGAGTTCTTCATATCTTGCCAAACGACTTCTCTTGTCTAATTTTTTGCCACCCATTAAAACTAAGCATGACAAGCATAAGAAAAATTCTTCATCTAGTAGTAACAATAACCATGCTAAATCCAATGTTGTTACTTCTAGTAGTTCTCTTGATTCCACTAACAATGTTTCAAGCCAAGTTACACTTGAGCAAGAAAATAGTTTATTGAAAGGGATTATAGAGAAGGTGTCTACAAGAGCCTTGCGGAAGCAAGAACTTTGAGGAAATTGTTCACAAGCAAGGAAGGCACCGAAGAATCAAGGAATTGGTTTTGAGCGAAAGTTCAACGCCGAGGGTGTTGAATGGGAAGAAGGTCAATATCCCACTCCAAAGTTTGTTTCTCAAAAGGAGAAGTATGATCCTACTTCTTCCAATGTGGAACAAGCTCAAGATGACCTTCCACCACAAGACCACAAGCTAAAAGGCAAGGACAAGCTTCAAGAGGAGATTGATGCATTTATTGAAGCACCTAAGGCCATGGTCAAGTGGGTTCCCAAGGAAGCGTCAAGTTCTACTTCGTCAAGCTCAACTACTACCCCAAGGATTCCCATCAAGATGATGTGGATCCCAAGAAGAAGAACTAGAGAGTTCTTGAGGGTGACTCCGCCAACATACTTCACTCACATTCATTTTGGCAAGAACTTGTGCAATCAACTTCCACATCTTGCACTAGTTCATGGAGTCACAAACCCTCTTGTTGGTAAGTCAAGGGACAAGGTAATCATTGCTTTCATGGACATCATCTATTGTGTACTTCAATCTATGTCCATGGATATCTTTGTTTGTTCCTTGAGGACTAACCCATGTAGGTATTGAAAGTGCCCGAATCCAAAGGATTGCTCCCAACTCTTGATGACCTTCATCAACATTGAGCATCCACATCTTCAACATCTACATGAAGTCTTCTCGACAACCCAAGGTTAGTTTGACCCTTTAAAGGGGTTCTCACATCAAGGGGAGCTTTGCTCTAAAGATTGAGCTAAAGCATCTTCAAATGATGTGAACACATTAATGCTTTATGTAAAAGTGGTAACCCCACTTGTGCTTAAGCGATGAGTATGACCTATGATCAAATGTTCTCATTTGACTCCTAAGTCAATATACTCATATATAGATGACCTAGTCATCGACAAATTGTGTGCTAGTTGCTAGAGTTTTGTTTGTGCATGTTTGACACATATTTCATTTGCTATCTTATTGTGTGAGCATGTTGGATGCATAATTTTATCCATTCGAGGACATCCATTTGTTGCTATGGTCTTTTGGATTTTTCTTTTTGACCAAATGGATGGACAAGAATGCCTAAGTTCCTCCCCTAGCTATCTATGCTTTCTTGTCTCAAACTCCATTCATGCTTATATCACAAACTTTGATCAAGTCTTTTTCGGACACACCGAGTGAGGAGCACTCGGAGCCACCGATCCGTCAAAAACTTAAATTCCAAAACCTTCTAAGTATTTTCGGTCAGACCAACCCACTCAAATCGGACGGACCGAAATCACTTGATTGATCTAGGTTTTCACCTCGGTGAAACCGAGTTACAAATTCGGCGTGATGAAGTGAGTAATCGCTTGCGATTAACCATCTCGGTGCCACCGAGTTTTACAACTCGGTCCCACCGACAAATTGAAGGGTATATATACCGAGGGCAGCGCGTTGATTCTTTCTTCAAAATGCCTCGCCCCCAAACCCTTTGCTGCCGTCGCCGTGGTCTCCGGATCGTCTCCGTCGTCGCCTGTGCGCCCTCGCCGCGGGTCTCCGTCGCCGTCAACGGTCAATCTCTCCGTGCCGTTGCCGCTGTAGAGAAACTCCACCAAGTTAGGGTGAGTTTCGATCCCTATCGTGTTTCAACCTCCGATTCTATGCACGATTGGTTTGCCTAGCTTCTTGCCACGTTTGAGATCTTCCTATCCAGCAGATTAGTTCTTAGAACGAAATTCGAGTAAAAGTTTTAGGGTTAGGTTTCCGCCGAACACATCTCGGTGAGACCGATTCTACATTCTCGGACTGACCGATTTGGCCTCTGGCCATTGCACTGCACTTTTCGGTCCAACCGAGTTGTGCAAATCGGTGCGACCGAAATGAGGATTTAGTGAAACCCTAGTGTTCTCGGCTAGACGAAACCCATTTCGGTCCAACCGAAAGTGGTGTGAATGGTTCTGTTTAGACACCTCGGATTCACCGAATTTTAGACTCGGTCTGACCGAAATGCATTCTGTGAAAACCTAAAACTGAAATTTGAACTCATTCTTTTTGCAAAATCTTCTGCAGTTTGTGATAACTCTTCTATTCTACCTACACCTAATCTATTCACAGGTTGTCAGCCATGTCAGATGCCAGTGACAGCCAGAACAGATCTGAATCACCAATTGAGATTCCAGAGGCAGGCACTAGTCCTGAAGCCAGCAGCTTTTCTGATGATGGTGAGAGGAGCACACCAAGTGGTTTGCCTCCTGCTGCCACCAGGGCCAGGAAGAAGAGAAATTCTGATGAAGAGGATTCTGATTTCATAGCTGAGGAAGAGATCACATCTAAGCCTAAGAGGAAAGTTGTTGCCAAAGAGCATCAAGGGCAACAAATCAAGAAAGGCACCAGCAAAGTGAAGAAGTCCACTGTTGCCAAGAAGTTGAGCATGGAAGAAGAAACCTCGAGCAAGGTGAAGAAAACTTCCAAGAGGAAGAGGATTGTGCATGATGAAGCCGATGATGATTACGATGAGGAAGCACCCCACCTCCTCGAAGCCTAAGTTGATGGGTGATGCCATCGAGGCGGGAGCACCTACAAAGTCTAAGCCTTCTGCTCCAAAGAAAGGCAGCTCAAGCCAAGCTTCTTGCCAAGCCAAAGAAGACTGTCGAAACATTCCTGCTTGAGAGAAGAAGAAAGACAATGTGCCACCACTGAGTCGGATGATGAGGCACTGTATTCTTGAAACTTCGTCGAGATTGCTGTCCACAATGATGCTCATCCTCGAGCTGAAAACATGAAGGAAAGAAAGGACAAAGGTCTCAGGCTATGGAGACAAGTTGATCCATATGCCATAAGGAGAAGGACTGCTGTAGATCCAAGGTTCCACACCAGAGAGCAGCAAGATTTCTATGAGACTGTGCTTATGGACAAGAAGCCCATTGTTGCTGACACTAGATACGTTGACTGGGCATATATTGACAGTGAAGAGCACAGAGACTACTTTCCACATGTGCATGAGAGCTTCACTGCATGTGGTGTTGCTGATTTCGTTGGTCAGAAACTGACAGCTTGGAATGATGAGATGATCATGCAATTCTATGCCACAACTCATTTCTATCCAGATGGCAGGATTGTATGGATGACTGAAGGTCAGAGATTCTCTTCAACTGTTGAAGAATGGGCAGCACTGCTGAATGCTCCAGTGTCAAGAGAAGATGATGTTGATGTCTATGGAATTCCCAAGAAAAACCATGAGTCTATGAAGAACATGTACAATGAGGTACCAGCTAAGGATGTAGAGTTCGAAGCTCGGCTCGATGTATCATCTCCGTGCAGGTCTCCCTACCACGAACACAATTACGAGGCATACCTTGATGCCCAAGTCCGAGATCATCGCATGATAAGAGGCTATTCTATCAACATGCTGCATATACTAGATCGAAGGCACCTTTCAAGGTGATGGACCCGATAGTTGAGACTATCAAGAGGACTGCAGCAGACTGAGAAGAGGTCATGTGGTTTTGCCCGCACATTCAGATGCTTATCAATGCCAAGTTTGGCACGGGCACCTACTTGTTGGATAGACCCCACTTGCCACCGCAGCCTGAGCATGAGGACAATGAAGTTGTGATGACCGAGGATGATCCCACGTCTGTTGAAGGTCAAGCTAAGTCTGAAGCTGCCAAACAAGCTAAAGCTGAGAAGGAAGCGGCAGCAGCAGCTAAACCCAAGAGTGTTGGAGAACAGCTCCTTGAAGCTACCGGAGGATTGAACTACGCCTGCCAGATAGTGCGTCTCGGGAGAGTCTTGAGAGGATAGTCGAAGACAAGTTCCATGCTCGGATGTCAAGTGGATCAAGTGCAAGTCACTTGTCAACAAGCTTGAGGCGATATCGAGGAAGCCAAGAGGAGAAGGAAGAGCTCATGAAGGAGATGCAGGATGACCTTGTCCAGATGACTATGAGCAGCCTGCTCCGGTTCCCACAAGACCCAGATCACTGCTATTCCAAAGGATGACACTGTGGCTACTGATCAAGCACCTCCCACAGCTCCATCGGTTCCAGCTCCAGCTCCAAAGACCACTCCTCCAGCTCCACATACCTCACCGAAGCCTTTGCAGATGCAGCTATCTCAACTCCATCAACCTGCATAGAGCCGCCAAAGAGTCCCTAGTGACGTTTAGCTCTATACCTTTCGAACTTTTGGTAACTTGTTGCCAAAGGGGAGAAATTGTATAGATCATAGGACTTCGAGAGAGAGTGCTCGCTTTTGCTCTTTCGTTTCATTTGCGGTTTCTTTGAGATACTTTTGAGTTTTCCGAGACATTCTGTGTGTTTGATACTACGTTCGCTCTATTTTGATGAGTGCCTGATCATACTATGCCTTAATGTGTGCTTAATGCTTATCATATGTCATTCATATCTTGTATGATCATTTACTCATGTCTTGGTGATTGGGTGCATGTTATTCATTCTTATCATTTTGTGCGCTCCACCAAGATGTATGTGACATGGAAGAGTGACCCATGATCCTAATCGATTGTGCATTTGCATTCAAACGCAAATCTTAAATAATGCACAAATTTAGGGGGAGCTCTTGCTTATCACATACTTCTCAAAGCGACGATATTATTCATTGATTATATCATTTGTCGAAGCTTTGATCTATATGTTGTCATCAATTACCAAAAAGGGGGAGATTGAAAGTGCAACTAATCCCCAGGTGGTTTTGGTAATTAATAACAACATATATATCATTGAACTAATTATTTCTTGAGTAACATTTCGAAAGTTCAAGATATGGGTATGGCAATGATGAAGAAGTGGACCCTCAAAATGCTAAGGAAAGCATTGGCAAAAGCTCAAGACTCTATTTTTGGTTTAGTGATCCAAGATCACATTGAGTCTATAGGAAAGCCAATACTATTAAAAGGGATGAGGTTATGATAATGATCTGGTTGCTCAAAGTGCTTAGTGATCTATCTCCCAAACTATCAGCAATCTTTCATTCCAACATATACTCATAAGTAATCTCGGTCCCACCGATTCCATAAACTCAGTCACACCGAGATGAACCACCTCACCATATAGCCAAACCCTAGTAATTTCGGTTTTCCGATTCCAAACTCGGTCTCACGAAACTAGTGTTGCCAACCTTCAGAACCTTCAGAATCAAATCGGTGTCACCGAGATGATAAAGTCGGTCCCACCGAGAATGGCAAACCCTAGTCTTTGGAAGAATCGGACTCACCGAGATTGTATTTTCGGTCCCACGAAAATCCCAACGTTCACAAGATTTGAACTTTCGGTCTCACCGAGTTGTCAACTTCGGTCCGACCGAGATTGGTCAAATGTGTAAGCGGTTGGATTTTGTGTGGAGGCTATAAATACCCTCCACCTCCTCTTCATTCGTTGAGAGAGCCATCGAAAGAACTACCACTCCTACCTTACATTTACGAGAAGAAAACTACCTACCCTTGTGTTGAGATCAAGTTGCTCCACTCCCACCATATGAAACTTGATTTCTAGCCTTCCCAAGTTGCTTTCCACTCAATCCTTTCTTCCACCACAGCCAAATCGGTGAGGAGAGTTGAGTGTTGGGGAGATTATCATTTGAAGCACAAGAGCAAGGAGTTCATCATCACCAACACCATCTATTACCTTTTGGAGGGTGGTGCCTCCTAGATTGGTTAGGTGTCGCTTGGGAGCCTCCATCAAGATGTGGAGTTGAACCAAGAAGTTTGTAAGGGCAAGGAGATCGCCTACTTCGTGAAGATCTACCCCGAGTAAGGCTAGTCCTCCGTGGGCGTATGCCATGATGGCATAGACAAGGTTGCTTCTTCGTGGACCCTTCGTGGGTGGAGCCCTCCGTGGACTCTCGCAGCCGTTACCCTCCGTGGGTTGAAGTCTCCATCAACGTGGATTGACGATAGCACCACCTATCGGAACCACGAGAAAAATCTCCGTGTCTCCAAATTGCGTTTGCTCTTCTCCACCTCTATTTACTACATGTGCAATTTACTTTCCGCTGCCAATACTCTAGAATTGCATGTGTAGGGTGATACTTGACTTGGTCATCATTGTGAACTTGCCAAAAACTTGTCTTAATCAAAAGGCTAAACTTTTAAATTGTCAAGTAGTCTAATCACCCCCCCCTCTAGACATACTTTCGATCCTACAGTAGTTCAAATTTGAATTATGGACTACATTTCATGCGTAAAAAACTTAACTAGTAATATATACAATGGCCATACAAACCCTAAACATGTATTCCAAGGACACATGTACGTTTTTCTAACCATTTTGGTGCACTGGAGCATGTATTTGTAGTTCGAATTTGAATTATGGACATTAAATGCCTAGAAAACTCAGTTAATGAATAAAAAGGGTCAAACGAACCGTGAATAATTTTAAAGTTCAGCGCGAATCTCCAGTTGTTCCGTATGTGTTGTGTGTAGAAAAAAAGGCAAGGCTAGAAGAGGGAGCGATTATTGTTTGGCCCACAAGGGGACACATTTCCTTATCAAAACCACGAGGATTCTTACGACAGGCTCCGGTTTGTAAGAGGTTTGTAATAAAGCCTCGCCCAAATTGACAATGTTTTTACCACGACATATATGTGTCATGATGTGACACCATGCCAACTTTCATGACGTGACACCATGCCAACTTTCATGTATAATTTTTCTAGTCATTTTGGTGAACTGGAGCATGTACTTGAAGTTCAGATTTGAATTATGGACATTAAATGCCTAGGAAACTCAATTAGTGTATAAAAAGGCCAAACGAAAGACGTGTGCCTACCAAACCGTGGCCGATGCCGCCCTCGATCTGAGTCGTGCGATCTGATTGGCCAGAACCCAAACCCCACGGATCGTACGTCTGCACCATTGGATGCTCCCAGATCGAACGGCAACCCTCAGCCCTTTCGACAGCACATGTAGTACATGGGTAAGCACTGTGCGCATGCGTCGTCTAGCTCACACTTCCTTCTCTTGTACGTTTTCTAAACAGGCTACCGTTTCCCGCCACTCCTCTCATCGGTTTCCCGCCTCTTCTCCCATCAAATTCCCGCTACCAGTGTCAGTGCTCATTGAAGGCTAGGCGGCGACACACCAGCCATCGCACACAGTTTCTAAAAGAACAAATGTGCGTGATAGGAGGGAGTAGGTCCCATAGGGTGACCAGCGTGAGCAAAATGGTGCAGGTACTGGCTTAACTGTGTGCGATGCAAGTGCACTGTAAAATCAGCACGACTGCGCAAGTGCGATCAAATGGTGGAGGTACTGGTTTAACCGTGTGTGATGCAAGTGCGCTGTGAAATCACCACAACTGCGCAAGCGCGAGCAAAATGGTGTAGGTACTGGCTTAACCGTGTGCGGTGCAAGTGCGCTATGAAATCACCACAACTGCGCAATCTTGGCCACTCACGCCCCGCATCAATTCCTTTACCCAAATTTTAGTAGCCGCCGTACTTCAATCGTCGCCCACACTCCTCCAGCACCGACCTTATAGTAAAATTGCATTAGCCGAGGCATTTGAACCGTCGCCCTCCCTCGTCCACCACCATCTCCGCCCACCATTACTAAAAATTTTAGTAGCCGCGGCGTATCCTCAAACACCACACCCCCCCACCACCACCACAGTCCCCCACCCCCTCCCCCTGGAACCCTATCTCACGGCCGCCACTGCCGCCAACCCATGTCGGTCTACCTGTTCCTCCTAGATTAGATAATAAACTTCAGGTTACCCAACGATTCCCATACCGTCGCCCCACTCCCCTAAGTTTTTAGATGAGGCCTGTGGTGTCCCTCCCCGCCAGATCCACATCCCCTGCTCTAGAATGTCACAGCCTAAGCTCGACCACGTATCCCAGGGAGCCGGACGAGCGTTCGGCCAAGAAGTGGTTTATCATGGCCTCTCCGGCGGACGTTGGCGAGGTGGTCGTCGTTCGCCCCGACCTGTCGATCTCGGAGCAACACATCACCGCAGAAGCCGGCAAAGACGTTGACTACGTTGCCATGTCGAAGGCTTCATGTCAGCGGGCTTGCGTATTACTGTATCTCGGGAAAGCTGGCTATGACATCAATCTCGTCAACATCGACGGCTTCACACTGGCCATGTCATAGGTTATGTGGTCCATCCCCAAACCCTCTGGTTCAACCACCATCGATCTCTTCGACGACCCTGCCGCTAATCTCCTCCGCCAAGCGGTCAAGGATTTGTGATCCTTATACGCCATCGAGCCCATTTTGTCATTTCTGAAGGACATGTTATACGGCGGCGGCTTGGAATCCTCAATTGCCAAGTCAGATCTCATCGACCACGACCAGGAGGAGGGCACCCACAAAGGTTCTTCCACCATGGGTCTGTGCTCTTCCAACTGGAAGGATCCGGTCCATGAAATGTGAGTCAACATCCTATCAGCAAATCTTACCTTTTCTAGCTTGCCAACCCGTACCATTTGTTGTAGTAGCATTTGCCGTGCTGTGCTATAACTGTGCCCTATTTACTTATTTTAGTTATGCAAAAATGTATTGTTCAATAGGGCTATGTGATGTTTAAGTATGAATTGTCCACTTTAGTTTCACGAATGGCTATATTTGGTTGTTTATAGTGAGTAGATGCCTTGTTTATCTGTGTTAGGTTGTTAGGTTGATTGCAGTGAGCATTTTTCAGTTATCGAGCTGATGCCTTGTTTATATGTATTTTGTCATAGTTTGGTTGCAGTGAGCATTTGTCCAGTTATCAAGCATATGCCTTGTTTATCTGTAATTTGGTTGTTAGGTTGCTTTTTTTAGCATTTGTCCAGTTTTCAAGCAGATGCCTTGTTTATCTGTATTTGCTTGTTAGGTTGGTTGCAGTGAGCATTTGTCCATTTTTCAAGCATATGCCCTGTTGATCTATATTTGCTTGTTAGGTTGGTTCCAGTGAGACTCTGTCCAGTTTTCAATGGCTATATTTGGTTGTTATACTGATCATTTATGCCTTGTTTATTTTAGTCATTCACAATGTGTTGTTCATTATGTGCAAGTCAGAACTGTGCCGCTCGACTACATCAATACCAGTTTGAACGACTATATTTGGTTCCAGTTATGCCTGGTGTAGTTAATAGTTAACACATGCCCTTTATTTCAGTTTTACACATTTATCCAGTGATGTTTAAGCATTACCTACGTTCTATTCATTTTCAACCATACCAGTTTGAATTGCAATATTTGATGGCTGTTAAGCCTGCTGTCGGTAACATTGCCTTCCATTTTATATGTGCTTTAATAGCTTGCTGGAACCAACACATTCAAGCTATTATTTGGAAATGATATTGTTTACCTTTGCTATATTTGTTTGATGTTAAGGTTGCCGTACTTATCATGCCTTTCCACTACTTATGCAAGACAACAACGGGAGTGGCCACCATTTTCCACCGAGGTTAGCTTCATCCCTCGGCTTGTACTCCCTCGTCGTTCCATAATGTAGTTCATATAGATCCAGGCCTGAACACTTGGTAGCTTCTAATATTGACTTGTTGCTTGTAGGTACATATGCCCTTGGCAAGGATTCACGTATCGACCCTTTTTGCGTATGGGGCAATGAGATGTTCATGAACAAGCATCAAGTGAGGAAACTGATAAGGATTATTAGCAAAAAATACGAGTGGTGGCAAGCAAATTATTTGTTTATTCTCTATCCAACACAACAGTGAGTTGTAGGATGGTAACTACAAACTCTACAACTTTCTCTTTTTATTGCCCATAATGAGTTGTTAGACAACAATGTCTGAATCTTTTTCGTTCGCAATGGTTACGCGAAGCAGTTCGTTCAAGATTACCTCGCAAAGTACATGATTGGTGGACACATAATGAAGTTTAAAGTATTTCATCCAGACTACAATGAGCATCGAGAAGTCGTAAGAAGACTGTGAAGGATGGACGGGCAGCTATCACAAGGGGTTGGCCTAGAGTCATGCGTGCATTACGCATGGAGGAGGGCACAGTATGGGCATTCCGCTTCAGCTTCTCCAGCAACCAGAATGTCTTTCGCCTCTCTCTTTACAGTCTTTAGTACAACTGTGGTCCATCATTCTTTACTTGGTGCTTCTGTAGTTCTTCAGTATATGTACATGTGCATCAAATTATGCATTCATGGTTGAACCCATATTTGTAATAAACCTCGTTGGATATGAAATAAGTGATTGCCTACTTTCAAATTCAAAAAAGTGATTTTTAATTAGGGATTACACCACACACGCTTTGCAAAAGCGAAACGTCTGCGATAGACGTGGAGATCAGACATGTTTCTAGGATCCACTACGTGTGCGATCAATCTCCACCGCACACACGATCAGCCAGGAAAAAACGTGTGCGATCAATCTCCACTGCACACACGATCAGCCAAGAAAAAACGTGTGCGATTAACAGCAGCATCACACACAATACTTTCTTATTAAATGTTTGCGATAGTCACCTTACCACACACGCTTCAAAATTATTTAATGTTTGTGATGTTGTGCGCATCGCAAAGGTTTGGTACTTCTTGGATTAACTGTGTGGGTTGTACATACTAATGGAAACGTATTCCTTGGATGGATTGTGTGGAATGTACATACGATGGAAACGTTTAGCGGGGGCTGACTGTGTGGGATGTACTTACGACCGGAAATGATTTTGCCTGTATAATTGTTTTTTAGCACTACTGTACGTATAACCGTATTTGCTCGCTCGTCGGTCACACACGACCTCATTTTGCCAAGCGTGTGTGCCAGGAGGGCATATCCTCGATGGTTTCTGGGTCGTGTGGGAAGGGTCCCCCTATTGCCCATAGTCACTTGGCAACGGTTCCAAATGCTGTCGCGGAAAGGGGTTTAAAACCGATTGTATAGCACCGATGCGTACGAGTGATATCTATAATTTAGAGAAGGATGTGGTCGGGTATTCTTAGAGAAGCACATTTGCTCCTCTACTGAACCTCCAAACTTAACTCCCTAAAACTTGAATTTGGTTTATACATTTTGTCGAACACTTGCTATGCGTCTCTGTGGTTTGTGGCTTGAGACGAGCAACACCACTGAGGAGGATGTGTCATCAGGCCCCATGACGTGTGGCCATGTCCCTCTTCTTACCACTGTTGTGTTCATCCGCCCCGAAGGCAACAATGCATAGATCGAATCCTCTACCACGTCTTCGTCTAATGCAGCTCAAGCTCCGACCACCGACGCGTCCACCATGCTCTCATCATCATTCCGCTTTCCCCACCCTCACCCAACTCCCAATTGACCTCCCCAAGGTCAGCCCTGTCTCTTGATACGTCCCAAACGTATCTACTTTCCAAAACACTTTTGCTCTTATTTTGGACTCTATTTTGCATGATTTGAATGGAACTAACCCAGACCGGCACTATTTTCAGCAAAATTTCCATGGTATTGTTTTTGTGGAGAAATGAAAGTTCTCGGATTGAGCTGAAAATTGACGGAGAATATTTTTAGAATACATAAAAAATACTGGTGAAGACAAATACCAGAGGGGGCCCACCAGGGCGCCACAAGCCCAGGGGTGTGCCACCCCCTCCCAGGGCGCACCTGGCAGGCTTGTGGGCCCTTGGAAGCTCCCGCAACCCTAACTCCAACTCCATAAGTACCTATTTATCCAGAAAAAAAATCAAAGATAAGGAATCATCACGTTTTACGATAGGAGCCGTTGCCACCTCCTGTTCTTCATCGAGAAGGCTAATCTGGAGTCCGTACGGGGCTCCAGAGAGGGGGATTCGGCGTCGTCGTCATCATCAATCATCCTCCATCAGCAATTTCATGACGCTCACCAACATGAGTGAGTAATTCCTTCATAGGCTTGCTAGACGGTGATGGGTTGGATGAGATTTATCATGTAATCGAGATAGTTTTGTTAGGGATTGATCCCTATTATCCACTATGTTCTGATATTGATGTTGCTATGACTTTGTTATGCTTAATGCTTGTTAATAGGGCCCGAGTGCCATGATTTTAGATTTGAACCCTTTATGTTTTCACGAATATATTTGTGTTCTTGATCCTATCTTGCAAGTTGTATGCACCTATTACGTGTTATGATCCGCATACCCCAAGGTGACAATAATTTGGATTCTTTCCGGTGATTACCATAGTTTGAGGGGTTCATGTATTCACTATGTGCTAATGCTTTGTTTCGGTTCTCTATTAAAAGAAGGCCTTAATATCCCTTAGGTTTCCTTATGGACCCCGCTGCCACGGGAGGTTAGGAAAAAGATGTCATGCAATATTATAAGGACGTATGACTATATAGAATACATGCCTACATTGCATTGATGAATTGGAGCTAGTTTTGTGTCGCCCAAGGTTTTGAGTGTTACATGATGAATTTCATCCAACATAATTATCCATCACTGATCCGATGCCTACGTATTTCGCATATTGATCTTTGCTAAGTTACTTTCGTTGTTGTTGTTGCTGCTACAAGCATTATAAAATTGCTACTGCTACTGTTACTGTTGCTATTGCAACTGTTACCACTGCTATCAAACTATCATATTATTGTGCTACTAATCACTTTGTCGCATATACTTAGTTCTCCAGGTATGATTGAATTGACAACTCAATTGCTAATACTTGCAAATATGCTTTGGCTCACCTTGTGTCGAATGAATAAATTTGGGTTGAATACTCTACCCTCAAAAACTGTTGCGATCCCCTATACTTGTGAGTTATCAAGACCTTTTTCTGGCGGCGCCGTTTTCGGGGAGCATAGCTCAATTTACTGTGTCACTTGGTATTTATATCTGTTGATCACTATGAAGAATCTGAAGGATGATAGAACCAAGTTTATTTCCTCTAAGACAAGGGGAGGTAAGGAACTTCCATCTAGCTCTGCACTTGATTCACCTTCTGTTTTGAGTAGGCTTGCGACACCACCACCTGCTATTAATTCTGATATGTCACAAGTAATCGATGATGCTACTTCTGCTATGAATGATGCTTATGATGATGCTAGTACTACGGTTGATGAAACTGTGCCACTAGGTGAATTTCTTGATGAACAACTTGCTAAAGCTAAAGAATTTGAAAATGCTGAAACTGATGAGACTTATGGTTCACCTATTATACCTAGCTCTCCTAGAATTTAAATGCCTAAGGTACCTAAGGGTTATGTTATGGATGAGGAGATAGCTAAAGAATTTCTTGCTTCTAATAATAGAGAAGATATTAATAAACTACTATGTAAGCTGAAAGAAAAATCTATGATGGAAAATGAAATATGATCCTAAGTTTTCTACTTCTCCCATCTTTGTTACCGATAAGGATTATGATTCTCTATTGATCTTGAGTTAATTAATTTCGTTGAATCTGATCCTTTTCACGGTTATGAAACTGAAATTGTTGTGGCACATCTTACTAAATTAAATGATATAGCCACCCTATTTGCTCTTGAGGAAAAGTTTCGCTACTACTATATTCTTAAGTTGTTTCCTTTCTTGTTAAAGGGTGATGCTATATGGTTTAATAATCTTGCTCCTGGTTGTGTGCATAGTCCCCAGGATATGTTATATTACTTCTCTGAGAAATATTTTCTTACTCGTAAGAAACAAGATGCCTTACGGGAAATATCTAAATTTGAGCAAAATGAAGAAGAGAATCTCCCTCAAGCTTGGAGGAGGCTTCTCCAATTACTTAATGCTTTGCCTGATCATCCTCTTAAGAAAAATTAAATAATTGATATCTTTTGTAATGGACTAACCAATGCTTCTAGGGACTACCTAGATAGTTGTGTTTGTTGTGTTTTCAGGGAAAGAACTGTTGAGCAGGCTGAAGAACTATTGAATAATATATTGAGAAATGATAATGATTGGACACTTTGTGAACCGCCACATATGCCAACTCTGAAGAAGAGAGGTATTCTATTCCTCAGTCCTGAAGATATGCAAGAGGCAAAGAAATATATGAAAGAAAAAGGTATTAAAGCTGAAGATGTTAAGAATTTACCTCCTATTGAAGAAATACATGGTATCAATACCCCGACACAGATAGTAGAGCTAAACTCTCTTACAATATTTGATGAAGGTGATATTCCTTATAATAAATTAGCTAGTCAATGCTTGGATGAATTTGATAACTACATTGTTAAGCAAGAACATTTCAATGCGTATGTTAAGAAACAATTCAAACGCAATGCTTTCATGATTGATAGTTTGAGTGACTTGATGTTTAGAATTGCTAATGATGTTAAGGGACAAGGTAAACATTCATCCATGGTTCAAACTGAGTTAGGACAAGTTGCTAAGTCACAAAATGATTTGCTTAATGAGATGAATAATAATATGAATGACCATGCTATTAGAGTTATGACTAGAGGAGGTAGAATGACTCAGGAACCTCTCTATCCTGAAGGTCATCCTAAAATAATTGAGCAAGATTCTTAGAGAATTAATGATGATGTGCCTAGTCCATCTAAGAAGAAGAAAGAAAAAGAAAAATGATAGAACTTTGCATGCTTCCAGTGAACCTGAGGTAGAAAAACCTTCTGATGCTAAGACACAATCTGGTAATGAACATACACTTAGTGATGATGATAATGATGATCATGTTGATGCTCAACTAGATAATGATGTAGAAATGGAACCTGTTGTAGAAAAGTTGAAAGATGATAGTAGCAATGATGCGGACTAGGTCCGTGATCTGAGGATTATCCTCATTGTTGCACAGAAGAATTATGTCCTTGATGCACCGCTAGGTGATAGGCCTATTGCAGGAGCATATGCAGACGTTATGAATGTTTGACAAGCTCGGTATGATGACTACTTGATAGTTTAGTGTGCCATGCTTTACGGCTTAGAACCGAGACTTCAAAAACGTTTTGAATGCCACAGAGCATATGAGATGTTCCAAGAGTTGAAATTGGTATTTCAGACTCATGCTCGTGTCGAGAGGTGTGAGACCTCTAACAAGTACTTTTCCTACAAGATGGAGGAGAATAGCTCAGCCAGTGAGCATGTGCTCAGAATGTCTGCATACTACAATCGCTTCAATCAAGTGGGAGTTAATCTTCCAGATAAGATAGTGATTGACATAGTTCTCTAGTCACTATCACCAAGTCACTAGAACTTCGTGATGAACTATAATATGCAAGGGATGATGAAAACAATTCCCAAGCTCTTCGCGATGCTGAAATCGGCGAAGGTAGAAATCAAGAAACAACATCAATTGTTGATGATTAACAAGACCACTAGTTTCAAGAAAAAAGGCAAGGGAAAGAAAGGGAACTTCAAGAAGAATGGCAAGGAAGTTGTCACTATCGGGAAGAAGCCCAAAGCTGGACCCAAGCCTGAAATTGAGTGCTTCAACTACAAAGGAAATGGTCACTGGAAGCGGAACTAGCCCCAATACTTGGCGGATAGGAAGGATGGCAAAGTAAACAAAGGTATATTTGATATACACGTTATTGATGTGTACTTTACTAGTGTTCATAGTAACCCCAGGGTATTTGATATCGGTCCAGTTGCTAAGATTAGTAACTCGAAACAGGAGTTGCAAAATGAACAAAGACTAGTTAAGAGCGTGGCGACATGTGTTGGAAGTGATTCCAAGGTTGATAAGATTTGTAACTCGAATCATTTGATACTTGCGAACCATGCCTCATGGGCAAGATGACTAAAACTTCGTTCTCCAGAACAATGGAGCGAGCCAATGACTTGTTGGAAATAGTACATACCAATGTATGCGGTCCGATGAGTGTTGAGGCTCGCGGCGGGTATTGTTAGTTTTTGACCTTCACAGATGATTTGAGCAGATATGGGTATATCTACTTAATGAAACACAAATCTGAAATATTTGAAAAGTTCAAAGAATTTCAGAGTGAAGTGGAGAATCATCGTAACAAGAAAATGAAGTTTCTACGATCTGATCCTGGAGGCGAATATTTGAGTTACGAGTTTGGCCTTCATTTGAAACAAGGTGGAATAGTTTCACAACTCACGCCACCTGGAACACCACAGTGTAATGGTGTGTCCAAACATCGTAATCATACTTTATTAGATATGGTGTGTTCTATGATGTCTCTTACCGATTTACCACTATCGTTCTGGGGTTATGCATTAGAGACAGCCGCATTCACGTTAAAAAGGGCACCGTCTAAATCCGTTGAGACGACACCGTACGAACTATGGTTTGGCAAGAAACCTAAACTGTCGTTTCTTAAAAGTTTGGGGATGCAATGCTTGTGTCAAAAGGCTTCAGCCTGATAAGCTCAAACCCTAAGGCCTCATTTGGTAGAGGTGGATCGGGGGGTTTTTCAGATGATTTTCCTCGCGTGGCCCAGAAACCTCGCAAAAGCCCGAGACACCATTTGGCACGCGGGGTTTCCACGGCCCAACCCGTTCGAACCCCCTCCGTTCCCCTCCTTTCCACGGGGTTCTCAGCCCTCGAGTCCCCCCTTGAGGATTTGGAGGAGACGACACTGTCGCTGCCGTCCGACTCCTCCTCAAGACGCCACCGCCCGACGCTTCCACGCTGGCGTACCTCCTCCCGCCGATGCCTCGACACCGATTTCTCCCCGGCTGTAAGTCCTTGCCTTTGCTCGCCTCGCCGCCCTCCTTTACGCTCGTCGTCTAGGTTTCTTCCATCCGCCCGGCCATGGCTGCCGCCTTGTCCTCCCCGGCGAGTTCGCCAAACACGCCATCTCCGAGGGCATCAAGGCCGTCACCAAGTCCACCTCCTCTTAGATTGTGTTGCTTTGCTTGTATCTAGTAGCAAACTACTGTTGGTTTAGCTGTTGACTGTCGACTCTGGTTATCTGCAAGTAGTAGTGGTGGTGGTAATGCTGGATGTGAACTGCCGAATTGCGCCAATGTTTCGTTGGCTCATCGGTTGCAAGAACTGAAATATGTGCGGTGATTCTTTTGGCAAATAAAGATTTAGAAAACAATCTTGCGTTGTTGCTTCTTGTTTATTTACTGATTTCCGCCGTGATTTAATAAATGCTTAGTTTTTGAACTCATCTCAGCTATGTGATTGTGCTTAAAATTCCTGGCCCATCGCATATAGATTTTTGTTTCATCAGTTTGTGCAAAACCCAGTGTTCTGCAGCTCTTGTCTTAATTGTCTCTTGTTGCTGTCAATCGCTGACCTCTGGCACTATCATATAATCGAGGTACTGAGGATAAGAGCAACCGTCGATTTGTTTGCCATGGCCTGTTCCTGTTATGGTAGTAGTTAGCATTGCCATCCATTAGCAATTAGCATTGCTTGGCGCTTGTTGGTTGTAAGAACACCGAGTGATGATTTGTCTCACACTGAGGTTTCGTAGTAATGCAATGTTTCAGATTCCTGAATCATCCAGATTGTTACTTGTAGTTGCACTAGGTGAAGAAGCAAGTGCTCTTGTGCTCTCTTGTTCTGGTTTGTGAATGTGTAGAAGTCAATGGAGTCCATGAGCAAATAGTATCTGTCAACTAGTATCTCAATGGAGTCAACTGAGATATGAACAGACTTACTTGAATCCTCGTAGCAATACATCCGATCGAGTAGAGTTACCAAAACATTGAGATATTCTACTTTTTAGCAAGCTCGTGTTCTCTCTGTAAATTATGGTAGACAACGGCTCTGAACTTGCAAAATGCTGATTTTTGTGACAAGTACCCTGTTTCAGTTAACTGATGAAAGTGATGATATCTTCACGATAAACTCAGTTTCAGCTCCCGACCTTTCTATCTGCTGGCTGAATGACCATGATCAACCGAGCCTCCTCCATGCCGGCTGGAGATCTGGCCCTTTCGCTGGTATGCCCATCCGCGCCGGCCGGAGATCCTCTGGGAAACATGTGGTAGTGCTCCATTTACCCTTTTGGGCAATTATGGATGAGTGGATGTTAGTTATGAAGTCGTTAGCAGGTTCTTGTGCCTGCAAGCTCCTTTGGTTTCTCACAAGGGAGCCTTCAAGACCAAGGGGGTTTGTCTGTGAGAATGCGAGCGCAACAATGCTGTAATTTCTTCTGGAAAAAATAGAGCTGCAATTTGATTGCTAGAGACTGCGGGTGAATGTGAATGGCTGAGATATCTATGGCCTTAATTCTCTGACTATGTAGATAATACCGATTGTTTATGGCGCAATGCGAGGCTTGAGAGATGCGTGTGTTTGGTGACTACTTGCACTTATGATCTTTCTTCCTTGTCAAAGAGAGCACGACCGTTTCTAATTCTAGTGGAAATGGTCATGTATGTCACTTGGTATATATGTGCTCTGCATTTTTGCTGGGGAAGTGTACTGACTACATTAGTTGATTACACCTACGTCAAGGAAGTTCTGTTTGTAGTTTCTTCACCATACTAATAATCATGTATTCAACGTTGGTCTTCATTAGTTGATTATTTCGTCCAATCAATGTTGAATTGTTAACAAGAGTTTTTGTCAGAATGGAAACCAAAGTTTATGTGAAGAGAAAGAATGATGTATGATCTTTGTTCCATGTCAATCTTGACAATCAATGCTTGAAACTAAGTAAGACGCTAGTACTGTACTACTAGTAAATTGTTTGTTGTTTCAGATCAGTAATCCTCTTATGACTCTAGGTTCCAAACCTAGTTACTAATTTGATGCATGTCTCAATTGTTATGTGATTGTAATTGATGTTATTTAGGAGTATTTGTCACCATATGCTTTTATTTTGGAAAATTGGAGAGATGTAATCTTTCAACTGCTTAATATCATGTGGCAATTGGCTGGCTGCATCGAATTTCTTCACAGCTGCAGCAATTGGCAATTGGCTCGGTTGGTCCATCTGAATGTGACTATTGACCGGCGGTAGCGTTGTTGTGTCTATTTGCTAGCTGTTGGCATTGAGCTAGCAGATTATGTATGATTAACCTATCCATCCTGAGTGGACCAGGACTTGTTTTCTTCTTCAAATGTTGTGAGGTGCATGAACGGTTTAAATTTAAAAAAGTTATGAGATGCATGGATGGACTTTTGGGCACAGGGTCACAGGAACATGTAGTTTACTGAATACATGCTAGTTTAGTACTGTACTGAACTAGGTAGCTTCCTGAATTTCGCATATAGTTTTCTTTCATACTGTTTTCCAGTCAAATGTTTAGTTTAGATATTCGAAGTTCTTGACCTCACGATGTTCTTGGACTCAACTATTTTTTTATTATGACTTGTTGTTCTTGGGTCCGTCAATGTCGAAACGGTAGTTGTTTCTCGATGCTCTGTTCGCCATATACTTGATATGTTCAGGGTTTTTTTCTGCATCTAACCCTTGGACCAATTCATCTGTTTTTTATGGGGACCTGATCTTGCGGAAGCACGGGCAACCACACGTTGCCGACAGAAGTCTCCTCCACACTGTGCCGCCCGCAAACATATCTCGAAGCATCCCTTGGTCAAACATGTGTTTATGTTGTGATGAACCATTGACTTTCGTTGACGAACATCTTGTATTTTTCATTTGGACCATGGCATATGTGTCATGTTTTTCATTTGGACCGTGGCATGTATGCATGTACCATTTTCATTTGAACCGTTGATAGTACTTATAACAGATTATATGAGCTTGTTTGTTGTTTTGCGTAATCTACCTTTATTGCAAGTACATTTCTTTTATAAGCTTTTGAAGTTGTAAAAATAGCATTTTTAATTACAGTATAGTAATTTTGCAAACCCCGTGTATCAATCCATGTATACCAAATAGTAGGGGTATGTGAGGGGTTTGTGGGTTGAGGGGGATTTGAGAGGATTGGGTGAAAGGAGGGGATTCACCAAATCCCCTCCTCCCAAAACCCCTCCAAACCTCTCGTACCAAATGAGGCCTAAGTGGAGAAGTGGGTCTTCATAGTATACGCGAAAGAAACTATTGGGTATGCCTTCTACCACAAATTCGAAGGCAAAAAGCTTTGTTGCTAAGAATGAGTCCTTTCTAGAGAAGGAGTTTCTCCCGAAAGAAGTGAGTGGGAGGAAAGTAGAACTTGATGAGGTAATTGTACCTTCTCTCGAACTGAAAAGTAGTACATCAGAGAAAACTATTACCGTGATGCCTACACCAACTAGAGAGGAAGCTAATGATGATGATCATGAAACTTCAGATCAAGTTACTACAGAACCTCGTAGGCCAACCAGAACACGATCCGCACCAGAGTGGTACGGTGATTGTCGTTGTCAAAACCGGGGGATCTCGGGTAGGGGGTCCCGATCTATGCGTCTAGGCTGATGGTAACATGAAGCAAGGGACACAGATGTTTACCCAGGTTTGGGCCCTCTCGATGGAGGTAAAACCCTACTTCCTGCTTGATTAATATTGAAGATATGGGTAGTACAAGAGTAGATCTACCACGAGATCATAGAGGCTAAACCCTAAGAGCTAGCCTATGATGGTATGATTGTAATTGTGATCGGCCTTCTAAGGACTAACCTCTCCAGTTTATATAGACACCGGAGAGGACTAGGGTTTACATGGAGTCGGTCACAAGGAAGGAAACACAATATCCGGATCGCCAAGCTTGCCTTCCACGCCAAGGAGAGTCCCATCCGGACACGGGACGAAGTCTTGAGTCTTGTATCTTCACGCTTCAATAGTCTGGACGATGTATACAGTTCGGCTGTCCGGATACCCCCCTTATCCAGGACTCCCTCAGTAGCCCCTGAACCAGGCTTCAATGATGATGAGTCCGACGTGCAGTCTTGTCTTCGGCATTGCAAGACGGGTTCCTTCTCCGAATACTCCAAAGTAATTATCGAACACTCGAACCGTGTCCGGATCTGCAAGATGATCCTCACATACCATTGTAGGGAACATAGCATAAATCTGATCCGCTGGCCATCTTCGTACGTCGTGCCCTTGCATCGTGGCCTGGTCCAATGCGAACCGGCATTTCTTGCCCCACCTCGACTCATGTTGCGAGGCGGTTTTATTGGCACGTCCCGTCGAGGTAGAGATTGTGTTCCTCTTATTACGAGATTTTCCATTAATATGGGCGTGTGTGACCCCACGACGACCGTTGGTATAACTCCGTGTGTTTTTAGATAAGCCTCAAGCGGTCAAGTTGAGGACTCTTGATATTCATCCCCTTTATAAAGGGGTCAAGGCCTATGCCTCTTTTCCACCTCCCTCGCACCTTCTCGCACCTTGAGCTCCAACTCCCAAGACCTAAGCCCAAAACCCCCCAAATCCTCCAATATGTCCGGATCCAACCTTCAAGGCTGGTGCGTGGCCTCCTCGATCCAAGAGGAAGACATTGCGAAGCTTAGGGAGGTCGGATATCTGACCGCCGACATCTGGCACAGGCTTCCCGCTCCAGGGCAGGTCATCCCTACACCGGAGCCCAATGAGTGTGTTGTGTTCGTTCCTCACTTTCTTCGTGGTTTGGGCCTCACCCTCGATCCTTTTGTGAGGGGCCTCATGTTTTATTATGGGTTGGATTTTCATGATCTTGCTCCGGACGCCATCCTCCACATCTCGTCGTTCATTATAGTGTGAGAGGCCTTTCTCCACGTTACCCCACACTTCGGCTTATGGCTTAAGACCTTCAATGTGAAGCCTAAGATGATCGAGGGGCAACATGCAGAGTGTGGAGGTGCCGTAATAAGCAAGAATGCCGATGCCCCATGGCCAGAGGGTTCTTTCCCAGAAGTATCCGATGTATGGAAACGGAGGTGGTTTTATGTCATGGCTCCCAGAGGCACAAAGTGGGTGGCCGCCTCCGAGTTCCGCTCGGGCCCTCCGTCGCAACTAGCGTCTTGGACTGATGTAGGACGGAATTGGGGGCCTGCTGGCGATATACCAGTACTGTAGAACCATCTCCGGGAGCTTCTTGAGAGGGACATAAATCTTGTTAGCATAATGCAAGTGATGTTAATCCGGCGGATGTTGCCGTGTCAACGCCGGCCTCTCCGGATGTGGGAGTTTAATCCGTAGGGTCCGCGGACTGTTAAGCACTTCTTCGGTTTGAAACCCAAAGGGATGTGCAAATTGTTCTTCGGACCAAAAATAGAGTGTCCGGACACCACCGAGGATGCGGGCCTAAGCTGCAATTGCCCAGATACCCAAGTAAGTAACCTTGATACCGGACACCTTGTTTTGTATCTGTCATAATTGCTTATTCTGAAAATCATCCGTGGCCAGGAATGGCTCAGCAAGGCGGAGAGAATCAGGTGTCCGGCGCCACTTCCCGAAGGCTCGCCTGGTCCCACCATAGCCAAGATGCTGGACCGGGTACTCAGCAGAATGCCCTCAGGGAAGGACAAGGGGAAGAACGAAGAAACCGAACTCCACACCCTACGCATCCGAACCGGGGGAATTGTTACCTCCCCTGAGGAGGATAGTCGGGAAAGGGAGGCAAAGGCCTCCTCCCCGCGCGGGGAGAAGAGGGCTGCCTCCGAAGACTTGGAGGTGGAGATGCCCAAACTAGGGAAAAAGGTATCCCCAGAGGACCCTGCCCCGACGGGCACCCTCACCGCGCCATGCCCACCAACGGGCCAGCCCTCCACCGAGCTGTAAGTCAATCTACAATTTGAAGGTACTGTGTTTCTTATAGATCAATAACCAGGATTCAATTTTTTGCAGTCCGGCTAGCAGCTCTTCTCAACAGGGTTCGTCTTCGAGGGACCTTCCTCCGGAGATGATGGAGAGCGAGACCCCACCCGCCTCTCCAACGCATGAAGCGGGAGACACCGAGGTATCATCACGGAGGAGTCCGGATCTGCCGAAGCCGGAAGCCAATACGTCAGCCGCCCTTAGTCCGGAGCATTTGGCTCACACGAGGGGCGATGGGAAGGGTCCGGCACAGTCCAATGTCCGGCCGGACGTACTGACTGGCCTACTGGAGCGAGCTGCGCTCTGGGAGGAGCACCGCTCATTGATGGGCGAGGTGCTCAAGAAGATTTCATCCGCTACGAGCGGTTTGAATGAAGCATTTAAAAGCCTGCTCAGAGGCTTTGAGGTATGTAGTGAGGAATACACTATCTCTTTAGTTGTGAGGCACATGCTAGGTGTGCTCCATATAGATAGTAGCCCCTGAGACTCTGGTTGCCTGCCCTAGGCAGCAAACGGGGGATCATAAATCAATGATTGCGCTGTAAATACGTGCAGGTACCTGTGGGTCCGGCCGCCGACCAGTCCATTGAAGTTGCCGAACTAACGAGGCAAATTGGATTGATTGATGCCGATATCACGCTGGTGAATGAGCGGCTGGATAAATCACAAGGTATGTGCTCTGCCTTCCTTTGTATAGGGAAATATGAAGGCGGCATGATATTAATGCAATATGTTTGGACTGCAGATGGTGCCGCTGCCGTGGAGGCCCTGAGGGCGGAACTTGCTCAAGCCAAGGAACAAGCTCGGGTGAGCAATGCGGCTGCCCTAAAGGCGGCCGAGGAATTGAGAGCCGAACAGGCTGCTCATCGCCGAAGCGAGGAAAAGATAGTCGAAATGGCTATTGAGTTAAAAAATGTCTCTGACCGGTATGAGCTCTTGAAGAAGGAGCATAAGGATAGTTCGGCCGATCTGAACAAGGCACTTAATGCCACCAAGGAAATACGGACCGAGCTCAGGGGTGCGCGGGAGGAGCTTCAACAGGCCGGTAAAATCGCGGCTGGGGGCTCCTAATTGATGCGGACGAAGTTTGCCGATCCGAAGTACGCTCCCCTGGATGGACGCTGGAGTCCTGCGGACGCGTATGCGGATTTGGCGAAGAGTACAGCTGACGCTGCCAAGTTCTTTGATGATCAGGGTGGTAAGGAAGTGGAGAAGCTTTTCTGGTCGCAATTCAATGCTCCCACTCGCCCGCTGCCATTAAGTGACAAGATGGCTGCTATAGCGGAGCTTCACAGGCTGTCCGGGCTTGCGATGCGGTATGTAATAGATCATCTTTGGCCGAAGGGGCCTAAGCCGGACAGTTACTTTGGTTTGGTGTAGCAATTCCTTGGGGCCGTGCCTCGGATCGATGCCATGAGAAGGTCGGCGTGCATAGAGGGTGCACGGATGGCCCTTGCCCGTGTTAAAGCCTATTGGACGGATATGGAGGCCACCATTATAGCGACCCAGGATCCGGCGGGGGGCCAATATCCGGCCGAGCACTACTTGGCGTAGGTCACAGAAGGTTCCCGCCTAATAGAGGCACAGTTCTCGAAGAATGTCTTGTTTGAGTGATGAATCGAATCATTGTAAAAACAATGTTTATTTTGATTATGAGGCTATATTTATACTGTTTGCCTGAAAATATGATTGTGTCCCCTGTGCGGCCGTTTATATATATATATATATATATATATATATATATACATATATATATATATACATATATATATATAGTCCGAAAGTTAGCAGTCGTTGGCTTTAGCCCCCACGCATACAATGCGGGGGTGTTCGCGAAAAATATGCTTAATCACACTTGATCCAGCGTCTTGGTCCATTAAGGAGGTGATCGCACATCGAACTAGGCAACCGGCCTATATAGCTGTAACACTTTCGCTTAGCCATGGGAGTCTAAAGTTGGGGCTACTATGTAGCCCCTGGTACCCTCGCGTGCATCCGAATAGGGGCGCGTATGTACATGACCGAGAAACGGCCCTTCGTTAATGCGGAGGAATCCTAAAGATTCCGGTGAGTCTTCGAGTGGTTGATCAGTCTCTCGTTGTATCGTGACAGTCAGTTTTCGGCTTTCTCTACTGAGGTGCTCATCCGGAATAACAGGGCACAATCGCAGTAGTTCTCCTTTGGCCACCTTAGCCGATAATAATGGAACGTAAGGCGGCAAACCCAGGAGCCGGGCAAACCCAACATTTGACTAAAGACATGATTCGGAGCTGATGCATATAAGGCCAAACTCGTGACGCCGAACACTCCCGAAGGTATTCGGACTTTATAACAGATGATGAGCTCAAGAATGCCCATTCATTATAAACCTTGTGTTTCCAGGTACGTGCGTAAGTCCGTCGTGGCGAAATGCCAATAACGACAGTATCCTCTGTGGGTATGGAACCCATGGGATGGTTAAACAACAAGAGGCAATAGAAAAGGTTTACATAGGGGCTTAATCTAAAAAGAAACCTGTGGAGCGGGGCCCTGCTACACGTCTGCGCCTTTATCTCCGTTGTGCCGTATCCTGGAAGGGTATCGCGCGAACGTTGTCTGTAAAAGAGAGAACTCATAGGAGAGTACAACGTAAGTATGCGATGGATAATAAAAGTGTAAGATGTTGGCCTGCTAATAGAGTTGAGCCAAGTGTGGGGCTTTATTAAATATTTATAGCCCCTGGTGTCCTCTATGAGATTACATATAGGGTGCCCAGGTTCAATTTTGTCCGGGCTACCGGACTCGTCTAGCCGTGTCTACGGTCTTTATGACCAGTCATGTTTTCTGATATTGGAGGCCGCTTATAGTTCGGCCGCTAGGGCCGTCGCGTGTTCCTCTGCGCGTGAGGAGCACTCTGTGGTTCCGCTAACGGTGATGACGCCACGTGGACCGGGCATCTTGAGTGTAAGGTGGCCATAATGTGGCAATGCGTTGAAGCGGGCGAAGGCCGTTCTTCCGAGCAATGCATGATAGTCACTTTGGAAGGGTGCGATTATGAAGAGTAGTTCTTCGCTTCTGGAGTTTCCTGGAGAGCCGAATGTTACCTCCAGTACGACGGAGCCCTTGCTGTAGGCTTCAATGCTTGGTATCACCCCTTCAAAGGTGGTGTTAATTTGGCTAATTCTGGATGGGTCTATCCCCATCCTGCGGACAGTGTCCTCATATATTAGATTGAGACTGCTGCCGCCGTCCATGAGGACGTGGGTGAGATGGTATCCGTCAATTATTGGGTCAAGTACCAAGGCCTCTAATCCTTCGCGCCAAATACTAGTTCGGCCGTCCAAGTGATCGAAGGTGATCGGATAGGACATACAATAGTTAGGTGTGGGTACGATGGGCTCTATATCGCGCGCGTCTCTATGCGCGCGTTCGTGCCTTCTCATGGATGTGTGAGTCGCGTGGATCATGTTCACTTTTTAACCTCTGGCGGGAATTTTTTCTGTCCCCCAGTGTTCGGCTGGCGAGGTTCATCCTTGTCTTCACTTGGTGTTTCCCTTCCCTTGTGTTCGACATTTAGTTTGCCGGCCTGCTTGAAGACCCAGCACTCTCTATGCGTGTGGTTCGCAGGTTTGTCAGGGGTGCCATGAATTTGGCATAGTCAGTCCAGGACACTGTTCAGCCCGGACGGTCCCTCTTTACTGCCTTTAGATGGCTTATTTTGCTGATTAGGTCGAGAGCCCCTGAATCCGGCATTAACCGTTGTGTTATCCGGGCTTTCTTCCTTGTTTTGGCGTTTGTTTTTATTACGCCGTGGCTTCTCGTTGCCATCCCTTATTTCAGATGTGCTGGGGTCGCTGGTGCCTTTACGGGCTAGCCAGCTATCTTCACCCGTGCAAAAGCGGGTCATAAGACTTGTTAGGGCTGCCATTGTCCTTGGCTTTTCTTGGCCTAGGTGTCTGGCAAGCCACTCGTCGCGGATGCTGTGTTTGAATGCCGCTAAGGCTTCGGCATCTGGACAATCGACAATTTGATTCTTTTTAATGAGGAATCTGTTCCAAATCTTGCGGGCAGATTCTCCGGGCTATTGGATCATGTGACTTAAGTCGTCAGCATCCGGAGGCCGGACATAAGTCCCTTGAAAATTGGCCCTGAAAGCATCCTCGAGTTCCTCCCAACTCCCAATTGAATTTTCAGGGAGGCTTTTTGAAGGAAATATGCCCTAGAGGCAATAATAAAGTTATTATTTATTTCCTTATTTCATGATAAATGTTTATCATTCATGCTAGAATTGTATTAACCGGAAACATGATACATGTGTGAATGCATAGACAAAACAACATGTCACTAGTATGCCTCTACTAGACTAGCTTGTTAATCAAAGATGGTTATGTTTCCGACCATGAACAAGGAGTTGTTATTTGATTAACAAGGTCACATCATTAGTAGAATGATCGATTGACATGACCCATTCCCTTAGCTTAGCACACGATCGTTTAGTATGTTGCTCTGCTTTTATCCATGACTTATACATGTTCCTATAACTATGAGATTATGCAACTCCGTTTACGGAGGAACACTTTGGGTGCTACCAAGCGTCACAACGTAATCGGGTGATTATAAAGGAGTACTACAGGTGTCTCCAAAGGCGGATGTTGGGTTGGCGTATTTGAGATTAGGTTTTGTCACTCCGATTGTCGAGAGGTATCTCTCGGCCCTCTCGGTAATGCACATCACTGAAGCCTTGCAAGCACTACAACTAATGAGTTAGTTGTGAGATGATGTATTACGGAACGAGTAAAGAGACTTGCGATAACGAGATTGAACTAGGTATTGGATACCGACGATCGAATCTCGGGCAAGTAACATACCGATGACAAAGGAACAACGTATGTTGTTATGCGGTCTGACCGATAAAGATCTTCGTAGAATATGTAGGAACCAATATGGGCATCCAGGTCCCGCTGTTGGTTATTGACCGTGAATAGTTCTAGGTCATGTCTACATTGTTCTCGAACCGTAGGGTCCGCACGCTTAAGGTTTCGATGGCGCTTATTATGAGTTTATGTATTTTGATGTACCAAGAAGTTGAGTCCGGATGTGATCACGGACATGACGAGGAGTCTCGGAATGGTCGAGACATAAAGATTGATATATTGGAAGCCTATGTTTGGAGTTGAATGGTTCGGTAGCGGAATTCTGAGTACCGGAGGTTACGGAACCCCGGGAGGTAAATGGGCCTCGGTGGGCCTCGAGGGAGAAGAGGAGGGCCGGCCAGGAGGTGGCAGCCCTCTCCCCCCAGTCCGAATAGGACAAGGAGGCGGCGCTCTTTCCTCTTTCCTCCCCCAATCCTATTCCAACTAGGAAGAGGGGGAGTCCTACTCCCGGTAGGAGTAGGACTCCTCGGCCGCGCCTCCTCTAGGCCGGCCGGCCTCCCCTCCCTCCTTTATATCTGAGGGGCAGGGGGCACCTTGGAACACACAAGTTTGATCTTTAGATCGTTCCTTAGCCGTGTCGGTGCCCCCTCCACCATATTCCACCTCGGTTATACCGTCGCGAAGCTTAGGCGAAGCCTGCGCGGTGAAACATCAAGATCGTCACCACGCTGTCGTCTTGTGAAACTCTCCTCGACACTCGGCTGGATCGAGTCGAGGGACGTCATCGAGCTGTCGTGTGTCAAGAACTCGGGCGTCGAATGCTGGCGCGGGATCGGTCGGATCGCGAGGAAAACGTCGACTACTTCCTCTACGTTGTGATCGCTTCGCTTGAGTCTCGAGGGTACGTAGACAACACTCTCCCCTCTCGTTGCTATACATCACCATGATCTTGCGTGTGCGTAGGAAATTTTTGAAATTACTCGTTCCCCAACAAAGGGTATCGTATCGAGCCTAGGTTTTTCTATGGTTTGATGTTTTGCACGAGTAGAACACAAGTGAGTTGTGGGCGATACAAGTCATACTACCTACCAGCATGTCATACTTTGGTTCAGCGGTATTGTGAGATGAAGCGGCCCGGACCGACATTACGCGTGACGCTTCGCGAGACTGGTTTCACCGCTCACGAGCACTCGTTGCTTAAAGGTGACCGGTGGGTGCTGTCTCTCTCACTTTAGTTGAACCGAGTGTGGCTCGCCCGGTCCTTGAGAAGGTTAAAGCGGAGTCTATTTGACGAAATATCGTTGTGGTTTTGATGCGTGGGTGAGACTGGATCTTGCTTAAGCCCGTAGCAGCCACGTAAAATTTGCAACAACAAAGTAGAGGACGTCTAACTTGTTTTTGCAGGGCATGTTGTGATGTGATATGGTCAAGGCGTGATGCTATATTTTATTGTATGAGATGATCATGTTTTGTAACCGGTTATCGGCAATGGCGAGGAGCCATATGGTTGTCGCTTTATTGTATGCAATGCAATGCATACTGTAATGCTTTACTTTATCACTAAGCGGTAGCGATAGTCGTAGAAGCATAAGTTTGGCGAGGCGACAACGATGCTATGATGAAGATCAAGGTGTCGCGCCGGTGGCGATGGTGATCATGGTGGTGCCGCAAGATGGAGATCATGAAGCACAAGATGATGATGACCATATCATATCACTTATATTGATTTGCATGTGATGTTTATCCTTTTATGCATCTTATCTTGCTTTGATTGACGGTAGCATTATAAGATGATCTCTCACTAAATTATCAAGAAGTGTTCTCCCGAGTATGCACCGTTGCCAAAGTTAAATCGTGCCCGGACACCGCGTGATGATCGGGTGTGATAAGCTCTCGTCCATCTACAACGGGTGCAAGCCAGTTTTGCACACGCAGAATACTCGGGTTATACTTGACGAGCCTAGCATATGCAGATATGGCCTCGGAACACGGAGACCGAAAGGTCGGCGTGAATCATATAGTAGATATGATCAACATAAGATGTTCACCATTGAAAACTACTCCATTTCACGTGATGATCGGTTATGGTTTAGTTGATTTGGATCACGTGATCACTTAGATGACTAGAGATGTTTTTCTAAGTGGGAGTTCTTAAGTAATATGATTAATTGAACTTAAATTTATCATGAACTTAGTACTGATAGTATCTTGCTTGTTTATGTTTGATTGTAGATAGATGGCTCATCTTTGTTGTTCCGTTGAATTTTAATCGTTCCTTGAGAAAGCAAAGTTGAAAGATGATGGTAGCAATTACACGGATGGGTCCGTAACGAGATCATCCTCATTGCTGCCTGTAAGAGCTACGTCTGGATGCACCGCTAGGTGCGAACTCTTCTTTGAAGCAACGCCGGATGTTGTGAGCGTCTGGCGAGCAAAGCGATGACTACTCTATAGTTCGATGTGCCATGCTTTACGGCTTAGAACCGGGACTTCAACGACGTTTTGAGCGTCATGGAGCATATGAGATGTTCCAGAGTTGAAGTTGATATTCAACAGAATGCCCGGATTGAGAGATATGAAGTCTCCAATAAGTTCTATAGCTGCAAGATGGAGGAGAATAGTTACATTAGTGAGCATATACTCAAGATGTCCGGGTACTACAATCACTTGACACAATTGGGAGTTAATCTTCCGATGATTGTGTCATTGATGAAATTCTCAATCACGCCACCAAGCTACAAAGGCTTCGTGATGAACTATAATATGCAAGGGTTAGTAAAGACTATACAGAGCTATTACGCAATGCTAAAGGCTGCGGAGGTAGAAATCAAGAAGGAGCATCAAGTGTTGATGGTCAATAAGACCACTAGTTTCAAGAAGAAAGGCAAAGGGAAGAAGAAGGAAATCTCAAGAAGAACAGCAAGCAAGTTCTTTGCTCGGAGAAGAAACCCAAGTCTGGCCCTAAACCTGAAACCGAGTGCTTCTCCGCAAGCAAACTGGTCCTTTGAAGCGGAACTGCCCCAAGTATTTGGCGGATAAGAAGGATGGCAAGGTGAACAAAGGTATATATGATATACATGTTATTGATGTGTACCTTACTAGAGCTCGTAGTAGCACTGGTATTTGATATTGGTTACATTGCTAATATTTGCAACTCGAAGCAGGGACTACTGATTAGCGAACTCGGCAAAGGGCGAGGTGACGATCTGCGTGGGAAATGGTTCCAAAGTCGATGTGATCGCGGTCGACACGCTACCTCTACATCTACCTTCGGGATTAGTTTTAGACCTAAATAATTGTTATTTGGTGCTGCGTTGAGCATGAACATTATATCTGGATCTTGTTTGATGCGAGGCGGTTATTCATTTAAATCGAGAGAATAATGGTTGTTCTATTTATATGAGTAATATCTTTTATGGTCATGCACCCTTGAGGAATGGTCTATTTTGATGAATCTCGATAGTAGTGATACACATATTCATAATGTTGAAACCAAAAGATGCAGAGTTGATAATGATAGTGCAACTTATTTGTGGCAATTGCCGTTTAGGTCATATCGATGTAAAGCGCATGAAGAAACTCCATCTTGATGGACTTTTGGAGTCACTTGATTATGAATCACTTGGCACTTATGAACCGTGCCTCATGGGCAAGATGACTAGAACACCGTTCTCGGTACTATGGAGAGAGCAACAGATTTGTTGGAAATCATACATCTGATGTATGTGGTCAATGAATGTTGAGGCTCGTGGCGGATATCGTTATTTTCTCACCTTCACAGATGACTTAAGCGGATATGGGTATATCTACTTAATGAAACATAAGTCTGAAACGTTTGAAAAGTTCAAAGAATTTCAGAGTGAAGTTGAAAATCATCGTAACAAGAAAATTAAATTTCTACGATCTGATCGTGGAGGTGAATATTTGAGTTCTGAGTTTGGTCTACATTTGAAACAATGCGGAATAGTTTAGCAACTCACGCCACCCGGAACACCACAACGTAATGGTGTGTCCGAGCGTCAGAATCGTACTTTACTAGATATGGTGCGATCTATGATGTCTCTTCTGATTTACCGCTATCGTTTTGGGGTTATGCTCTAGAGACGGCCGCATTCACACCGAATAGAACACCGTCGAAATCCGTTGAGGCGACACCTTATGAACTATGGTTTGGCAAGAAACCAAAGTTGTCGTTTCTTAAAGTTTGGGGATGCGATGCTTATGTGAAAAAGCTTCAACCTGATAAGCTCGAACCCAAATCGAATGTGTCTTCATAGGATACCCAAAGGAGACAGTTGGGTACACCTTCTATCACAGATCCGAAGGCAAGACATTCGTTGCTAAGAATGGATCCTTTCTAGAGAAGGAGTTTCTCTCGAAAGAAGTGAGTGGGAGGAAAGTAGAACTTGATGAGGTAATAGTACCTTCTCCCTTACTTGAAAGTAGTTAAATCGCAGAAAACGGTTTACGAGACACCTACACCAAGCAGTGAGGAAGTTGATGATGTTGATCATGAAACTTGGATCAAGTTACCGCAGAACCTCGTAGATCAACGAGTAAGATCCGCACTGAGTGGTACGGTAATCCTGTTCGAAATCATGCTACTAGATCATGATGAACCTCGAACTATGAAGAAGCGATGGTGAGCCCAGATTCCATAAAATGGCTTGAGGCCATGAAATCGAGATGGGATCCATGTATGAAAACAAAGTATGGACTTTGGTTGACTTGCCCGAGGGTCGGCAAGCAATAGAAAACAAGTGGATCTTCAAGAAGAAGACCGACGCCGACGGTAATATTCTCGTCTATAAAGCTCGACTTGTCGCAAAAGGTTTCGACAAGTTCAAGGGATTGACTACGATGAGACCTTCTCACCAGTAGCGATGCTTAAGTCCGTCCGAATCATGTTAGCAATTGCCGCATTTTATGATTATGAAATTTGGCAAATGGATGTAAAGACTGCATTCTGAATGGATTTACGGAAGAAGAGTTGTATATGATGCAACGAGAAGGTTTTATCGATCCAAAGGGAGCTAACAAAGTGTGCAAGCTCCAGCGATCCATCTATGGACTGGTGCAAGCATCTCGGAGTTGGAATAAGCGCTTTGATAGTGTGATCAAAGCTTTTGGGTTTGTCTGACTTTTGGAGAAGCTGTATTTACAAGAAAGTGAGTGGGAGCTCAGTAGCATTTACGATATTATATGTAGATGACATATTGCTGATCGGAAATGATATAGAATTCTGGATAGCATAAAGGGATACTTGAATAAGAGTTTTCAATGAAAGACCTCGGTGAAGCTGCTTACATATTGGGTATTAAGATCTATAGAGATAGATCAAGGCGCCTAATTGGACTTTCACAAAGCACATACCTTGACAAAATTTTGAAGAAGTTCAAAATGGATCAAGCAAAGAAAGGGTTCTTGCTCGTGTTACAAGGTGTGAAGTTGAGTAAGACTCAATGCCCGACCACTGCAGAAGATAGAGAAAATGAAAGATGTTCCTATGCTTCAGCCATAGGCTCTATCATGTATGCAATCTTGTGTACCGCACTGATGTGTGCCTTGCTATAAGCCTAGCAGGAGGTACCAAAGTAATCCAGAGTGGATCATTTGGACAGCGGTCAAGAACATCTGAAATACGAAAAGGACTAAGGATATGTTTCTCGTATATGGAGGTGACAAAGAGCTCATCGTGGCAGTTACGTTGATGCAAGCTTTGACACTGATCCGGACGATTCTAAATCGCAGACCGGATAGGTATTTACACTAAGCGGAGGAGCTGTCGGTTAGTGCGATTCTAAACAAAGCGTCGTGGCGGGATCTACATGTGAAGCGGAATACATAGCAGCTTGAAGCAGCTAATGAAGGAGTGCGGATGAAGGAGTTCATATCCGATCTAGGTGTCATACCTAGTGCATCGGGTCCAATGAAAATCTTCGTGACAATCTCGGAGCTATTGCCTTAGCGAAGGAATCCAGATTTCACAAGAGGACCAAGCACATCAAGAGACGCTTCAATTCCATCCGGACTTAGTCGGTGGGAGACATAGAGATTTGCAAGATACACACGGATCTGAATGTTGCGAGACCCGTTGACTAAGCCTCTTCCACGAGCAAAACATGATCAGCACCAAGACTCCATGGGTGTTAGAATCATTACTATGTAATCTAGATTATTGACTCTAGTGCAAGTGGGAGATCAAGGAAATATGCCCTAGAGGCAATAATAAAGTTATTATTTATTTCCTTATTTCATGATAAATGTTTATCATTCATGCTAGAATTGTATTAACCGGAAACATGATACATGTGTGAATGCATAGACAAAACAACATGTCACTAGTATGCCTCTACTAGACTAGCTTGTTAATCAAAGATGGTTATGTTTCCCACCATGAACAAGGAGTTGTTATTTGATTAACAAGGTCACATCATTAGTAGAATGATCTGATTGACATGACCCATTCCTTAGCTTAGCACACGATCGTTTAGTATGTTGCTACTGCTTTTATCCATGACTTATACATGTTCCTATAACTATGAGATTATGCAACTCCGTTTACGGAGGAACACTTTGGGTGCTACCAAACGTCACAACATAAGCTGGGTGATTATAAAGGAGTACTACAGTGTCTCCAAAGGCGATGTTGGGTTGGCGTATTTGAGATTAGGTTTTGTCACTCCGATTGTCGGAGAGGTATCTCTGGCCCTCTCGGTAATGCACATCACTTTGAAGCCTTGCAAGCACTACAACTAATGAGTTAGTTGTGAGATGATGTATTACGGAACGAGTAAAGAGACTTGCGTAACGAGATTGAACTAGGTATTGGATACCGACGATCGAATCTCGGGCAAGTAACATACCGATGACAAAGGAACAATGTATGTTGTTATGCGGTCGACCGATAAAGATCTTCATAGAATATGTAGGAACCAATATGGGCATCCAGGTCCGCTGTTGGTTATTGACCGTGAATAGTTCTAGGTCATGTCTACATTGTTCTCGAACCGTAGGGTCCGCACGCTAAGGTTTCGATGATGCTTATTATGAGTTTATGTATTTTGATGTACCGAAGAAGTTGGAGTCCGGATGTGATCACGGACATGACGAGGAGTCTCGGAATGGTCGAGACATAAAGATTGATATATTGGAAGCCTATGTTTGGAGTTGGAATGGTTCGGGCAAACGGAATTCTGAGTACCGGAGGTTACGGAACCCCGGGAGGTAAATGGGCCTCGGTGGGCCTCGAGGGAGAAGAGGAGGGCCGGCCAGAGGTGGCACACCCTCTCCCCCCCAGTCCGAATAGGACAAGGAGGCGGCGCCCCTTCCTCTTTCCTCCCCAATCCTATTCCAACTAGGAAGAGGGGGAGTCCTACTCCCTGTAGGAGTAGGACTCCTCGGCAGCGCCTCCTCTGGGCCGGCCGGCCTCCCCTCCCCCTCCTTTATATACGGGGCAGGGGGCACCTTGGAACACACAAGTTTGATCTTTAGATCGTTCCTTAGCCGTGTCGCGGTGCCCCCTCCACCATATTCCACCTCGGTTATACCGTCGCGAAGCTTAGGCGAAGCCTCGCGCGTGAAACATCAAGATCGTCACCACGCCGTCGTCTTGTGAAACTCTCCCTCGACACTCGGCTGGATCGAGTCTGAGGGACGTCATCGAGCTGTCGTGTGTCAAGAACTCGGGCGTCGAATGTAACGGCGCCGGATCGGTCGGATCGCGAGGAAAGCGTCGACTACTTCCTCTACGTTGTGATCGCTTCGCTTGAGTCTCGAGGAGCGTAGACAACACTCTCCCCTCTCGTTGCTATACATCACCATGATCTTGCGTGTGCGTAGGAAATTTTTTGAAATTACTACGTTCCCCAACACTTTTCAACCAGTGTCGAGCTGGTTCCTTTAGTTTGAGGGGAAGGTAGTTGATGGTGTGGAGGTCATCCCCACGAGCCATATGTATATGCAGGATAAAGTCCTCGATCCAGACCCCTAGGTCTGTCGTTCCGTCGTATGCCTCTATGTTTACAGGTTTAAAGCCCTGTGGAAATTCATGGTCTAGTACTTCTCGGTAAAGCATAGGGGGTGAGAAGCCCCTCTGTATCTGGACGTGCTGTGGCATGCCGTCGGCTGTTGTTGTGTCCGGTGTTTATTCCGAACTGGTATTTGATTGGTATAATTGTTTTGATGACCACAGTCCTTCGCCGGGGTGTGTCCTTTAGATCCGTAGATGGACCTAGTTGCATCAGTTTTCTTATTCAGGTGCTCACGTAGATCGTGTGCGGTGTTGGTAGCCACTTTGTTGCGGTTATGAAGCGGTACGTCTGGCCTCCTGGTCGTGTTACTCTTTGGTGGAACGGCCTCGTCATCGAATTCTGGCAGTAACTTGCGTTTTGGATAGCTCTTTGTATGGCGATCGTCGCCATATCTTTCTTTAGTGTCTAGCACTTTATTCCATCTGCGATTGAGCGTTTCTTGCGCGGCCTTGAGCCGTTGCTTCTGCTTCTTCAGACTTCTCGTTGTGGCCATAAGCTTTCTGTGGAGGTTATCTCGTTCCACGCGTTCTTCCGGAATGATGAATGCATCATCGTCCGGGCTGTCTTCTTGTCCTGGGCCGGTTTAATGAACTCGTCCCTCTAGATCATTATTGTCGGGCGTCTGCTCCGAACTGTGTTGGGCGTGACCTGGCTCGTCCTGCTCCATCGCTGGTTCCGTATGGTCATTGCTACCTTCGGGGTTGACTGGAGTATCGATCCTTCTGGCGCTCTTGTTGCTATTTTTACTGTTGCTGGATTTGGAGCGGCGTTTGCGCCGTCGCTTTGGCTTTTTCCCGGGGGTTTTATCTTTCGGATTGTCGTCCTCCTCCTCATTGGGCGTATCCACCATGTATATGTCGTGTGACGAGCCGGAAGTCCGGCACCCCATAGGTTCTAAATCCTCTCCTGCATCGTCATCCATACCGTCGATGCCTTCGGAGTCGAAGTCAAGCACGTCAGTTAAATCATCGACCGTGGCTATTAAGTGGGTGGTGGGTGGGTAACGAATTTCCTCGTCGCCTACTTCCCACTCCAGCCGGACATAGTTCGGCACGGAATTTTCTGTCAAAGAGAGAGTTTTTAACGAGTTCAGCATGTCGCCAAAAGGTGAGTACTGGAAGATCTCCGCAACAGTGAACTCCATTATCGGAGCTGTAAGTGCATCTAGTGCCCCTTAGTGATTTTGGTGTATTGAAGACTTATAGGTTAAGTAAGTGATGCGTTTGTGAGTGTACACAGGTCTATAAGTCTATGAGGAGTTTGATATTTACAGAGAAAGTCGACCCCTAAAAATGAAGTTCTTCGACTGAAAACTTTGATATTCTGAAGACTTTGAAAGTGAAGAAAATAGTGTGACCTTGAAGACTTGGTATTTACTTGTGGAACATGAAGCGTGAAGACTTTTGTTTTCGTAGTTTCATTTTCTCTTTCTTGAGTCATAGGAAACACCGTCTTTGTTAAAGGGGTCGAGGAAATACTAAGGAAAAATTTCCATGTGATGCTCAACTCAAAATCCTACACCTACCAATCCCTTCGAGTGAAGCCATTGGAAATCTCATACAGATTCAGTCAATTTCTTGATGTGATGAGACGCAGTTCTTACATCCGAGGACTTTGCTCGATCGAGGAGTTAGGAATTCGCCATGATCTGAATTGCCTACACATGAGGAACATGATAGCCCCGAGGAATTTGAGAGTCAAATTTCCGACCGTTCTTTGTCTTCTTGGCGGCTGTCCAAAATATCTTATCCACCTAACGGTCATATCATTGAAGGGCATTTATGTCTTATCATGTCGGGCTGCTCCTTGGCTATAAATAGCCGCCCCTACAACCACTAGTTGGTTGGCTGCTCGAGAGAACTTGACACTTGTCATCTGAGAGCAACCCATCCTCCGAGGACTTTGAGCGAAAATCATCAAGTGAGGAAAATCCCAAAACCAAACCCCACAAACCCAAAGTGATTGAGCATCATCAAGAAATTGATCTGAGTGGATCCGGCGCTTATTACCTTTGAAGATTGTGCTTCTTCCAGACGGTTAGGCGTCAAGGTCTAGAGCATCAAGAGGAATTGTGGATTGCCGAGTGACCAAGTCTGTGAAGGTTTGGAAGTCACCAAGACTTACCACGAGTGATTGGGCGAGGCCTGCGTGGTCTTAGTTCAAGGAGAATCGGTGAGGATGGGTGTCCCGAGTTGCGGCTCGAGATCGGGTGTCCGGACTGTGTCCTCGAGTTTAAATACTCAGCCGCTCCAACCAGACGTACAACTGAGACAGCAATTGGAACTGGTTTACCAAATCATTGTCTTCACCAACTAACTGGTTCTATCTCCTCAACAATTCATTTCCTCATGACTGTGTTGTGTGTTGTTCATATCTGTGTTTGAAGACTTTGACTGAAGACTTTCACAAATTCCTCAGTTCAATTTCTTCAGTCTGTTTATCTTCATCTTGTTATCCTGTGTTTACGCTTTCTGTACTCTGTGCTAGTTATCATTTCATCATGATGACTATGTTTGTATCCTGTTATATTTACTTCTGAGTACTTATTCCGCTGCAAGTAGTTCTTCGCTAAGGAATTTCCTCACCAGCAAATTCCTCAGTGAAGAATTCATAAAAATCGCCTATTCACCCCCCCTCTAGTCGATATAACGCACTTTCAATTGGTATCAAAGCAAGGTACTCCTTGTTACGTGTGATTTTGGTTTAACCACTTTGGAGTTTTAGTTATGTCGACCGCAGGTATGAAGAAAGTGACATGCCCTATCTTTGACGGTCATGACTATCCCAAGTGGAAGGCCATGATGAGGAAGCGCCTCATGGCAAAGGACAGCGAGCTGTGGACCATCACTGAGATTGGTCTTACTGATCTATGCAAGATGGCGAATGCTGATGATATTCGCAAGTACACTCGACTTGACATCATAGCAAAGGACATCATCTGCTCCTGCCTATCCAGAGATCAATTCGGGCGAATTATGCATCTTGGCAATTCAAAACTCATCTGGGACCGAATCTCTGACGTCTATGAAGGTCATCGAACTCGTCATGATCCCTGGTTTGAGGATTTCAAGGAATCTCTCAAAACGATGACTTTCGAGCCAGAATCATCATCTTCTGCATCTTGTCTTATGGCAAAGCGGTCTTTGAGGTAACGAATGCTTCTCATCCGAGTCTTGTAATGATGAATCTGATAATGATGAGTCTGACAATGATGAATCTGATGATGACATTGAATCTTGCTATACCAAACTTATTTGCGTTGCCACTAAACAACAAACGGTTTTAGAACAAACTCAAGATATGCTAGAAAGAAGTGATAATATGTTGCGCAAAGAAATGGATCAGTCAAAAGCATTGGGTGAATGTCTTCAGAGAATTCACTCCAAGTTTGACGCCCTTCAAGATCAACATAATACCCTCTTGACTGATCATGAGAAGCTTTCTCTTGAATCTCTTCAAAGAAAGGAAGATCTTGAAAAGCTAAGAGTGTGTTATGAAGATCTTCAGAAGGAGCGCGATTTATTACTAGCTCAACAAATCAACGCTTCTCAGGAAGAATTTGTTCCTCCATGCTTAAAGTGCATTGAACGTGAATCTGCTAATTCTTCACCTGAATGTTCAAATGGTTCAAGTGTTACAAATTCTTGATCAGCCTCTGCCATCACTAATTCCTCATCTGAGGACATTGCTAGTATCACCGACAATGCAGGGCTGAAGGAATTGTACATGATAGGCATGTACAAAAGCCTCAAAGGGCATCAGACACTTTGTGATGTGCTCAAAAAGCAGATCCTCAACAGAAACCCTAGGAAAGAGGGTATTGCCTTTGAGAGGAAACTCAATGCTGATGGAACATATTGGAAGCCTGAGCAGTACCCCAAAACCTCATGGGTTGCTGCAAAGGGACCTCCAGTTGATCCATCTAACTTATCTGGCTTTACATGTGAATCTTCTCATTCTTCTGATGAGTCATTTGACTCCAACTATAAACTGTTCAAAAATCAGAATGGTGAAGTATTTGCTAGATATGTTGGCACTAACTGCAGGAACGGCTCCCCTATGAAGAAAATCTGGGTTCCCAAAAGTTGTGTTGAAAGTCTTCAGGTGAATGTTCTCATGACACCACCTGTGAAGAACAGGAACCCCAGATCAAATTCTTCATATGGACCAAATTCTTCATATGGATCAAAGTCCTCATATGATTATGATCGTGCTAACAACTCTGTCTCGCAGGGTAGAGCTAAGGGCTATGAATATGTGCATTATTCTTCAAACCATTATGTTCATAAGTCCTCGAAGAATTACTCTGCTTATTCATATGCTTACCCTAACCCCTCTTATGTGAAGCGAAATGGTTTGGCATCTTTGCCACCTTTCTCACATGGTGCTCGCGGGATGATGAACTCTTTGCCACCCCTCCAGATGTGGGTGGTGAAGAAAAGAACTAATCTCCTCTGCGGGTCAGTCTCTCGGGCGTGCTCTAACGTCTGAAGAATTTCTTTGGGACCCGACAAAAATGCTCAAGGGGCCGAAGCGAATCATGATGAAATGAACTTTCATTTCACACGTCCTCATCTTGCTATATCATTTCTTCGCTTGATGAAATTCATCGATGAACTTGATATCATATTCTTCATCGATGAAGCATATGAGATTATAAGCTACACTAATTCATCTGCAGGATGATCAACCCAAAACCACCGAATGGGTCCTCGATAGTGGATGTACAAATCACATGATTGGTGACAAGAATCTATTGATGGATGCTCCTTATCACCATCACCTCTGAAGCATATCATCTTTGCCGACAAAGGCAAAAGTCGGTATTGGGTCTTGGTAAGGTTGCTATCTCTAAGGATAAGCACATGGACAAAGTCATGCTTGTTGAGTCCTTAGGATACAATCTCATGTCGATCTCAATGCTTTGTGATCTTGATATGGTTGTTGTCTTTGGCAAATATCATTTGTGTTGTGATTATGGAAGTGACAATTCCAAAGTCTTGAAGGCTTTAGGAGAGGAGATCTGTATATTGTTGATTTCTCTACAGGACCACAACCAGCCGTGTGTCTACTTGCAAAAGGTTCAGAAGGCTGGCTATGGCATCGACGACTTGGTCATGCAGGCATGAGGAATTTGAACACGCTTGCGAAGAAGAAGCATGTCATTGGCATTGAGAATGTCAAATTCCTCAAGGATCACTTATGCGGAGCATGTGAAGCGGAAAAATGACCAAGGCCAAGCATCCAAATAAGACTATCATGACCACTACCCGTCCATTCAATTGCTTCACATGGACCTCTTCGACCTAATCATTATTCAGCGGTCACTAATGATGCATCTCTATATGGTTTTGTCATTGTTGATGATTATTCTCGATATACATGGGTACACATTGTTACTTACAAACATGAAGTGCGGAAGTCTTCAAACGATTTTCCTCGAGGGCTTCAACCAACTTTGGTGTGAAGATCAAGCATATCGAAGTGACAATGGAACTGAGTTCAAGAATTCTGGTCTTGATGCCTATCTTGATGAACTTGGTATTACTCATGAGTTATCTGCTCCCTATACTCCTCGGCAGAATGGCGTCGTGGGCGCAAAAATGTAACTCTTGTTGAGATGGCTCGCACTATGCTTGATGAATACAAAACGCCTCGGCGTTTTGGATTGATGCAATTGATCTTGCTTGCCACATCATCAACAGAGTATATCTTCACAAATTCTTCAAGAAGACGCTATGAACTCCTCACCGACAAGAAACCCAATGTGAGTTATTTCAAAGTCTTTGGTGCTAAATGTTGGATTAGAGATCCTCATCACAACTCTAAATTTGCACGAAA
The DNA here is from genome assembly GCA_021437245.1 of Aegilops speltoides. NCBI lineage: Eukaryota > Viridiplantae > Streptophyta > Magnoliopsida > Poales > Poaceae > Aegilops > Aegilops speltoides. Next base: position 315,810,699 of record CM038145.1, on the reverse strand, counting down.
GCACATGAAGGTTTTATGCTTGGTTACGGAAAGGACTCGCTCACCTCTGAGTCTTCAACATTGTTCTTCACAAGATTGTTGACCTTTGTAGATGTGCGGTTCGATGAAACTAATGGCTCGCAAAGAGAGCACCTACCTTCTGTGTTAGATGAACCAGCACCGAGGATGCTATCAAGCTCAAGGCAACCGAGGATGTCATTCCTCTTGAAGAATCTCTTGAAGAATTCATTCCTGTTCGTGAAGAACGTCGAGTGATGCACACAAGAACAAGATGAGGAAAATGGTCTTTGAAGAAAATGCTGATCAAAACCCTCGGCGACAACCAACTCATCCATGCGTTGCAAAAGAAGTTCAAGTGGAGAAGATCATCGATGACATTAGCGCACGAGTCCTCTCACCCGCTCAAAAGCATCACATTTATCTAAATTTTGTGGGCACTATGCTTTTGTCTCTATCACAGAGCCCACTAAGGTAGATGAAGCATTTACGGGCCGGAGTGGATTCAGACTATGCAAGAAGAATTACATCGATTCGAGCTGAACAATGTCCGAATTGGTCAATCGCCCGGATCCTCGCAAGCATAATATCATTGGCACAAAGTGGATCTACCGCAACAAGCAAGATGAAAATGGCCTTGTGGTGAGGAATAAGGCACGACTAGTAGCTCAAGGCTACACGAGTTGAAGGAATTGATTTGATGAAACTTTTGCACTGTTGCTAGACTTGAGGCTATTCGCATTTTACTTGCCTATGCTAACCATCATGATATCATCTTATATCAAATGGATGTGAAAAGTGCATTCCTCAATGGTAAGCTTGAGGAAGAAGTATATGTTGCTCAACCCCGTGTTTTGAAGATCCCAAGAATCGACAAAGTCTTGAGACTTAATAAGGCTCTCTATGGCCTCAAGCAAGCCCCTCGGCGTGGTATGATACATTGAAGGAATTCTTCATGAAGAATGGCTTCACACCGTTCACTCGACCCTACTCTCTTTACTAAATCATATGATGGTGAACTGTTTGTGTGCCAAATATATGTTGATGATATTATCTTTGGCTGTACTAATCAACGTTATAGTGATGAATTTGCCTATATGATGAGTGAAGAATATCAAATGTCTATGATGGGAGAGTTGAAATTCTTCTTAGGTCTTCAAATTAAATCGGCCAAGCAATGGCATATTCATATCTCAGAGAAATACCTCAAAGATGTCTTGAGGAAATTCGCATGCAAGATTGCAAAGGCGTCAAAATTCCTATGCCCACAAATGGCCATCTATGCAATCGATGAAAATGGTATTGACTTGATCACAAGGTATACCGCTCCATGATTGGTTCTTTATTGTACTTATGTGCATCTAGGCGGATATAATGCTTAGTGTTTGCATGTGTGCCCGATTTCAAGCTGCACCAAGGAATCACACCATAAGGCTGTGAAGCATATTCTTGATATCTAGCTCACACACCAACACTAGGATTATGGTACCCCAAGGGCTCTGCTTTTGATCTCATTGGATATTACGACTCGACTATGCTTTGGTGATCGTGTGGACCGCAAGTCAACATCGGCACTTGTCATTTCCTCGGACGATCTTTGGTCTATTGGTCCTCGAAGAAACAGAATGCGTATCATTGTCTACTCTGAAGCTGAATACATTGCTTTCTGGCTCATCTTGTGCTCAACTGCTTTGGATGAAGCAAACCCTCAAGGACTATGGCGTCAACGTGAAGAATGTGCCTCTCCTCTGCGACAATGAGAGTGCCATCAAGATTGCTCACAACCCAGTTCAGCACTCGAAGACTAAGCACATCCAGATTCGTCATCATTTTCTTCGTGATCATGTTTTGAAGGGCGACATCTCCATTGAGCATGTGAAGACTGAAGAACAGCTAGCTGATATCTTCACTAAGCCCTTGGATGAGAAGAGATTTAGCAAGTTGCGGTGTGAGCTAAATATCTTAGAATCTTCGAATGTTCTTTGAAAAGGACACACATCCTAACCCTTATGCAGAATTGATGACTTAGATGTGCAACACATGAAGAAACGTTTTTCTTCAATCAATGAAGAATAATACTCTAAGTGTGAAGAAATTAATGAAGAATTTGATTCTCAGAATCCTACGACAATTGTACACGGTGTCTGAAATAATCATTCTTATACGGTGGGTCACGCCACCACAAAAGTTGAAAATCTTCAATTTGAGTTTTTCCTCATTTTTGAAATTCTTCAGTCTTACAAATTCTTCAACTTTGCAAAATCTTCACTGTTTCCGTCGTTTTTCTTCATTGGCTATATATATATATATATATATATATATATATATATGTGTGTGTGTGTGTGTGTGTGTGTGTGTGTGTGTGTGTGTGTGTGTGTGTGTTTATGTCCTCTACAACATTCACTTATTGCTATTTCTTCAAGTTGTGATTTCTGCTAAGTGAATGTGATCGGACCCTTCCCCCTCTATGCTATACTCAACCCAATCTATTCACAAATTCTTCATGTGCGTTCTGATTGAAACTCGTTCAAAGTCTTCACTGTGTCCTTGACAGCTGAAGAAATTGCGAACAAAATTTTTAAAACAAATCTTTTCCGGATTTTCGGTTTTACCGCTCAAACCGTTCCGAATCCCACGATGCATTAGTTTATTCACCCTCGATCTTACACGATCTCATCTGCACAGTACGTGGGTGACACATGTCGCGTGAAGAAGAAAGGGCAGGGGCATGTTCGTCCCAAAATCTTCGGACGAACAGTTTCTACCGTGGCTATAAATACCCCTCTCCCTTCCTTACTTCATTTACTCCGCTCGATCGCTGTCTCTCGCTCGAGCTCTCCTCAAACCCTAGCGCCGCCGCTACTCCATCGCCGCCGGTGAGGAAGAGCTTCACTGCCTCAACCTCGTCACCGTCGTACTCGCGCCGGCTGCAGAAATCTTCACTCCGCCGCCGCCGTAGCTGTCTTCCTCTGCCAAGTTAGGGCGTGGGAGATCTAACTTGACGAACTTCACCACGGTTCATCTCTGTTAAATCGTGTTCTTGATTCGGGTAATTAAAAGTCACTTTTATTACTCGCTTTGATTCTCAAACTTTTCTGAAAATCTTCAAAGGTGTTTTATTCTTCAAATCTTCACATATGAACACCTCACACACTGTATGCTCTTGATTCATCTCTCTAAGCACTCATTTCTTCAAGATTCCTCAATTGTGCGGATTTTCGATCTGTACAACTCTGGAACCTAAGACAAGAACGCTTAGTGAAATTCCTCAAGGCTCAACTGGTCAAATTCCAAGGCACTACTCGACGGTAGTATAGCTCTCCTCTCCTCTCCTCTCCTCTCCTCTCCCACTTGCTTCCACCTCACGTTGAGCAATGATGGTGATCTCTAACCTAGTTCACCATGAAAGTCTCGAAGACTGTTGACACCGTGGTGGTATTGTTGGAGTGGTTTCCCGGAGCCAGAAGCTCTTCACCACTTTTGGCCACCTGCCGTAATATCCAACATGCTCGAAGGCTATGCGTTGGGATAGCTTCCCTCGTATTGTGAAGTTTACAGGGTCCGTTGAGCCATCCCTCCAGTACGGTTCCGTTTCCCTTACTGGGTTTTTGTTTTTTGATTTTGGCAACTGGGGCCTGATTGTAAGGCGCGTTTTTACCGCGGACTGGGTTTGGGGCGGATTATCCTGCAATTGATTTTCAGTTTTGAAACTTTCCGTCGCCAAGATACTTCGTACTATGGGCGCCAGATCGATAAAAGCGCGTAATCTTGCGACGATCGATGGCGTTCAGATTCCCTTGTCCATGCAGTTATTGCGAGAATATTGAGATTAAATCCTCCTCTCGGCGGTCCTTTATCCTGTCCATAACCGAAGAACTGGCCCATAATGATGTCTTTGTTCCGAGGGCTCTTGCGAACTAGAGATAAATCGCATATGTCGGGCGGGAGGGTTTAACATAACCGGATCCCTGCCCATCTTTGGGCTCAACGGCGAGGACTTTCGATTTGGAAGCTTGATTTGTTGGAAACAGCCCAGCGAGTCGGAGCGACGCATGACTTTAGGTTGCTCGATTAGAGTCCATACCTCCGCTGGAATCCGGCGTGGAGGTTCGGGAGTCGAACCGCAGATTGTTTTCAACAATGGCAGCGAGTTGCGGTTGTTATTCTACCACTTCAATGTGGTGGGTGACACAGGGAGAGTTAATCTCTCTCGGATCGGTTTTAAGCCCAATCTGATTGTAGTGCATTGCGACTCGGTGGCGGCGATCACGATCAAGAGCTCGTTAACGAGCGAGAGCTCGATCGGATCTAACTGTTCGGCAGCTTTAGGGTTGACTCGAAGATTGCTTTCGACGACTTGAAAGTCATTGCGAAGCGGCGGCGGACAGGCGGTCATAAGGAAGCCGCCGAACGGATTATCGACCGGCGGCTAGGGCCCCTCGGTGAGGACACCGTCTTTGAAGGCGGGTGGAGGCATCCGCTCTATCGGCGGACGACACGAGGAACTCTCAATGAAAGCACCAATGTTGGTGTCAAAACCGGCGGATCTCGGGTAGGGGTCCCGAACTGTGCGTCTAGGCGGATGGTAACGAGAGACGAGGACACAATGTTTTTACCTGAGTTCGAGCCCTCTCGATGGAGGCAATACCCTACGTCTGCTTGATTAATATTGATGATATGGGTAGTACAAGAGTAGATCTACCACGAGATCAATGAGGCTAAACCTAGAAGCTAGCCTATGGTATGATTGTTGAGATGTAATGTTGTGTCCTACGGACTCTGACCCTCCGGTTTATATAGACACCGGAGGGGCTAGGAATTACATAGTCGATTACAATGGTAGGAGATCTACATATCCGTATTGCCAAGCTTGCCTTCCACGCCAAGTAAAGTACCTTCTGGACACGAGCCGGAGTCTTCAATCTTCTATCTTCGTAGTCTGGGAGTCCGGCGGATATCGATAGTCCGGCTATCCGGACACCCCCTAGTCCAGGACTCCCTCACATTCCTTTAAAGAAAGACTGGGTACCTCATCCAATCATGAAATGAAGTTTAATCTGGCTAACATTATTAAGAGGATTGATGGTCTGGATGTTCTAACTGTTCCGTTCACAAGACAAGAGATCGACCTTGTTATCAAAGAAATGCCGGCTGACCGGGCCCCTGGGCCGGATGGATTTAATGGCTCATTCCTCAAATCGTGTTGGCACATAATAAAAGAAGACTTCTACGTTATGCGATCAGTTCTTTGAGGAGGGCTCAATCTTGAGAGCATTAATGATGGCTACATTACTCTCATTCGAAAGTTGCTACACCGCAGCGATTAATGACTTCCGACCCATAACTCTTCTTAATCGCTGTCTTAAAGTCATCACTAAACTCTGGGTAATCGGCTGCAAAAAGTTATTACGAAGATCATACACATAACCAAGATGATTTACGAAGAAAAGGTCAATACAAGACTGCCTTGCGTGGGCTTTTGAATATATATATATCAGTGCCAAAACTCTAAGCAACCAATTGTCTTGCTTAAGTTGGACTTTGCCAAAGCTTTCGATACCATAGAGCATGAGGCCATGATTGAAATTATGAGGAACATGGGATTCAATGATAAGTGGTTGGGATGGATCAAGGACATTTTTCTTGAGCAAATCCTCTGTTTTACTTAATGGAGTGCGGGCGACAATTCCATTGCAAATGTGGCGTTAAATCGGGGATCCCCTATCCCCCTCATATTTGTCTGGCGGCGGATCTTCTTCAAGCAGCCATAAATGATTCTTATAGGAAAATGATGCGCAAATCGCCTTTCAATAGACCCAACCAATCGGACTATCCGGTCATCCAAGATCACGGACGATACAATCATGCTACTACCGGCTGTCTTTGATCAAGCCACGTTAGTCAAGCAAATATTAACAGATTATGCAACCTCCATTGGGCTAAAATCAACTTCCACAAGTCAACCCTTGTTCCTCTCAAGCGTGTTGTGACCACAGTGAACATATTGCTGAATTTTTTGGGTGTGTGATAGGCAAACTACCTTTAAACTACCTCGGCCTACCCATGGGCACATAAAACCAGCGGTGCACGATCTAATGCCTCAGTGCGTGGAATTGAAAGACGACTCTCCTCCACCTTGTCAATGATATCTTACGGAGGCAAGTTGTCATTATTGAATTCATTATCCGTCCCTTATAATCTTTGCGATGTGCACTCTGAAATTACCACCAAAGATCATTGACCTCATCGACAAAATCAGACGGAAAGCCCTTTGGACAAAGAAAATGATGATGGAGACAAATGTAACTCGCTGGCTTCATGGCAAATGGTGTGCCGACCTAAAGATTGTGGTGGCCTTGGGGTCCTGGACATTAAAACCCAAAGTGATGCATTACTCATGAAACACCTTCATAAATTCTACAATCATTGGGATGTGCCGTGGGTAGACTTGATTTGGTCTACTTACTATGTGGATAAAATCCCACATGCCTCAGAACCCTGTGGATCCTTCTGGTGGAAAGACATTCTTAAGCTTACTCCCATTTACCGAGGCATCTCCCATGTGGTTGTTCACTCAGGAGACACGGTACTGATGTGGAAAGATCTCGGCTTGATGAAGTTTTGGTGATTCACACCCACGCTTTTTCTTTTGCTAAGCTTGAAGATATCTCATTAGAAATTTCCTTGGGTGCCAAAATCTCAATGAAACCTTTCACCTGCCTTGTTCATGCAAGCCCACGATGAATCTGCGACATATCCGACAAATCACAGCCCACGTTGGCAACGGATGGATGAAGTTGAGAAAGACCCGGTGGTGTTATGCAGGGGATCGGATGTCTAGACGGCCAAAAATACTCTGATTCTATTTTAGAGATGCATCAGCTCATAAAGCTTTTAAATGGCTCTGGAAATCTTCTGCGACAATGAAAATCAAAGTTTTTGGATGGTTGCTTCTTTCTGATAGACTTAACACAAGGAATATGCTCAAGAGAAGAAGCTACAACATTGGCAACAACTATGGATGTATCCTCTGCGGTAGTGATGATGAGGAAACACTTGAGCATATGATTTTTCACTGCCCATTCAGCAAGTTTTGTTGGGACACTTTGCACATCCACTGAACTGCACGAGAGGATAGGCTGTTCTGGATCCAAGAAGCCAAAAACGCTTGGAACAACCCAATGTTCATGGAGATATTCCTATATGCCTCTTGGAGCCTGTGGAAAGAAAGGAATAATAAACACTTTCAAGGCGTTGCTCCCTCTATCAGCTCGTGGGCAACAAGGTTGAGTGAAGACTTCTCTCTCCTTATTTATAGGGCCAAGGAGAAACACAAAGGGTTTATCACATCCTTCCTAGAGTCTTTTGTACATCCGTAGGGTAGTCTCATACCTTACTCACACTTCATACATACTCTGTTTTCTTTTGAATCATGGCCATGGATGTAAGGTTATGATCTTGTAAAAACCGTTTGATACTTTAATTAATATACACAGTAGGTGCCTCTCCTACTGTTTCAAGTGTCAAAAAAAAACTGGTCAAATTCCTCAAAACTTGTCTTTTTCGAAAAATCTTCTGAGAACGCATATGACCTCTCCAAATTCCTCGCACCTACACTCTGTTCACAGGTACTCATGTCATTCTGCTGAATCACTAGGTTCTCATCAACTTAACTCATTTGCAGCGTTCCTCGAAGAAAAACGCATACTTCTTGAGTGTTCTATTGTTCAAATTCCTCATCTGAAGAAAATGGCGAAGGCAAGAGACCGCAGAAAGGAGGAAAGAAACCGGAGGTTATGATCGCTTTTGAAATCCTGTTGAAATATACAAGGATTATTGCATCTTTGATGAAGCCAAGTTTGGCAAAGAAAACAAGAATCAGCGCAAAGTGCGCATTCAGAGGATAGAACGAAGATGGGCACGAGAATGGAGGAATATCGCTATGTTACTCCCAAGTACATGAAGAAATTAGCCTTAAACCCTCCATGCCCAAGAGCTCCATTGGCACTGCCAAGTCGTGATCCCACCAAATCAAGCGTGGTGAAGACTTTCTGAAGAATGGTCTAGGCGTCAAGCAAAAGCGGCAAGACAAGCCAAGGAGGCGGTGAGGAAATTCAATGAGGATTCTGCTGCTGCTGCTTCCGCTGAGACATCGGTCAAGCCGAGGAAATCAATGCCGAAGAAGCCTGCTCGCAAGCCAAGTGCTTCACCATCAGCGCCCTCACGGCCCAGTTCCTCAAGCGCGCCCTCACGGCAAATTCCTCAGACTACTCCAGCACCACCAAAGTCCTCAGTAGCTCCCTCCAAGTCCTCAACTCCTGTGCATCTGGCTACATGTCAAAGGACTCAGGGTTTCTCAATTGCTTCGTGTCTCAAAGAAGTTCCTCACCGCACCAATGTCCTCATCTGGCCCCACTCTCATCAAGACAAAAGCAACAGTGGGCGCGGTCCTCGGCCAAGTCCAAGAAAGAAACAGTTGCTTTCAAGTGCCCTCGATGACGAGGCTTCGATGAAGAACTTGCGTAAATCATCGAGACAGACTAGCAAAGGCCGCTAGAGCCAAAGGAACACATGTGCCTCTGCTTCTGGATCCGAAGAAGATCCTTGACTTCATCGACTTATGGCATCGGGATCCAAACACTCCAATGCCTGATCTGCCTCTGACTCTGGTCAAAGTCATATGCTGACCCATTTCATCTCTGAAGAGAAATGGAAATTTGAAAAGGCTCGTGAGATAAAGAGAGCACAAGCCAGAAAGGAGAAGCTTCTGAAGAAGAACATTGTCAGACTGTCACCTGAAGAACTTCTCAAGGCTCAATCTGAGATTCAAGCCCTCAGCAAAGATTTCGATGCATACAATGCTGATTGGCAAGGAGCCAAAGTGAGATTCGTCAATTTGACGAAGAAAATGACAACTGTTGCAGCCCCATCGCAACAAGAAAATCCTCAGGCTGCAGACTCTGCTCAGCCTGCTGAAGAACATGCCAAGATCGCGATGACTTTCATCCTGGCTGATGAGAATACAAGTTCGTGGCTGATGACTCCATTCCAGCCGTGAAGAAATTCCCGGGGCATCCACTAGTGGTGCGCTGAAGAAATGAAGAGATCGAACAATCGCACGATTGCATACCAAGAAAAATGAACCACAGTCCTCAGCTCCTCCTGCGCCAACACCAACTCCAATTCTTCCTTCCGCTTATGAAGTGAAGAAGACCAAGGCTGCAGAGCGAGCTGCAGTGAAGAAAAGGAAGGCATCAGCTGCGTCAAATTCTTCGGCCGCGAAGAAAATGAAGCCAATGACCAGCTCGCTTGAAAATCCTATTGATGCTGTTCCCATTTCCTCCATGTTGTCTAAGAAAATTGTTCCTTATGGAGAAGACTACAAGATCCCAAGCGGATCTGATGAAGAAAATCATTCTGTTGCTACCTCAGAACAGTTTGATGAAGAAATTGAAGTGGAAGCATTCCCTTCAACGCCAATCGTTTCTCACCCATGCCTCGGTTCACGGTGAAGAGGCTGGTGTTGAGAAATTGAAAAGAAGATGAAGACGTGGATATTGGATGCACTACACGGTGATGAGCGATGACTTTTAAGAAAGTCGAGATCCAAATACTCCTCTCTTCACTCCTATTCAACAAATTCCTCGGTCCCGGCTACAACTGTTCAAATGGGCTCAAGAAACTCATCCCACATCGCTCTGCTCATGAAGAAATTCCAGCCACTAGTCTTTGAAGAACTTCTTCTTGATCCCCAAACTGCACCGGAAGAGGAACCAGAAATTCCTCGGCTGAAGCACACGAGATCGCGATTCTGAGGTTGTCTGCAAATCAACGACACTCCTCTTGCCAAACCAAAGAATCCGTTCTCTAGCAAGCAAAAATTCAAGGCTGAAGACTTCTTTTCTGAGCATGTGTTCTTCACTGATTACAATCCATATGACTCTGCTCGCATAAGAAGAGACGTTTCTGGACTGCTACTCAAGCCAACTTCTATTCCTCAGTGCTCTTTGACAAGGACAAAATCTTCGATCATGAGCATATTCCTCATGTGGATATGGAATCTCTGCCGTGCTTTGAGCCAGTTCTCCGAGTTATTCACGACGCAGGACTACTGAATTTCTGCACTGATATCTGTGATTGGAATGAAGAACTCATTCTTCAGTTCTATGCCACTTTGCATATCACCGGAGATGCTGAAGATGTCAATTCATGGGTGCTGGATTGGATGACAGAAAACACTCACTATAAGGCACCAGCAACTGAATTGCTTCGTGTCCTTCCTCTTGATCCTCCCCATGACAGTGCACGTTGCATTTAAAATGACCGTGAACTGACAGATCATTATATGCAAGTGCTCATGAAGCCTTTGAAGCCAGGGCAGGCCCCTCGAACCAAATTCCTCGTCAAAGAATTGATGTATGTGCCTCGGACTGTCTATCGCATCCTGACGAAGACAAATGAGTCCTATCAAAGGCCAGGACTCAAATGATGAAGATGTCGTTGGCATCATGAAGAACATGCTTTTCAACATCATTCATGGCGTTCCCGTCAACTTCCATGATTTCTTCATGAGGACTCTGGCTAATGTTGCAATGTCACCTTTTGAGCTGAAGCCATATGCGCCTTGGATTATGAGATTCATAAGGGCAAGATCTTCACTAAATTACAAGGTGACACTCAAACCATGGTAGCTACTTGCCGCCCATTGAAGTCCTCAGCGACCGGTTTCATCATCGATGATAAGGGCAAGGCAGCTCTTGTGATCGATGAAGGCACTCGTCCATTGGATGGTCAATTCCGTCTAGCTACTTCTTACTCCACCAATGGCGATTACGCAACACATGACATTGCCACAAATACCTCAAATAAGCAAAATCCTCAAGCCACGGCACCGTGGTGATGGTGACCGTGAGTTACTCCTCAGTCTTCATCAGAAGGTTGATCGCAATCACAAATGGGTGAAGCGTCAATTTGTTGCAATTCTTCACAACATGACCTCAACACATAATGCAGTGAAGAAAAATCAGTATCACCTTCATGAAACCCTCAACCGCACCTAGGCTGTTCTCACTCATGTATATTCATGGAAGCTGAAGACTATGGGTCTCCGGAAGCATTTGGTGGTCGCACCACCTCGAAGAAATTCAAGAGAGTCAAAGTTCACGATCGGTGGCGAGTTCTTATTCTTCATCGCGTGGCCCGATGAACATGAAGATTTGAGCGACAACATGGCAGGCCCTACTTCAACAAACAACCCGACAACGCCGGCGCTCCTCCATCAACTTGAAATTCTTGAGCGTTAGTCCTCGGTTTGATCCTTTTGGTCATTTGATGACAAAGGGGAGAAATCTGAGTTAGTCTTCAAGCGGGTTTATATTATGGGCGTTTTGTTAAGTTACAACTCTCGTTCTTCGAAACTTTTATTGGATCGAGTTGTAATCTTAAATCCGATGGTACCTTGATACTTTTGGTGGGTGCTCGATGTTTTTATGCCTTTGAGCTCGATACTTTTGATGTGCTATTCGCATGCTTATTCCTCGTTAATATTATTGCACGCTTGTGAATCTCATCGAGCACCATATTTCATCATGCATTTCAAATTCTTCATATTATATATCAAATCGTGTATGAATTACAAGATATAGGGGAGATCTCCATGATTCAATTCTTCAAATGTGCATTGCCTCAAAAGCAAATTCCTCACTATGCACATATTAGGGGAGTTCTTCTATATCTTGCAATCAAATTCCTCAATATCAGTATTTACACTTCATATGTTTATCCCGTTGAAAACTTAACCTATGTTGTCATAAATCACCAAAAGGGGAGATTGTAAGTGCATCTAGTGCCCTTAGTGATTTTGGTGTATTGAAGACTTATAGGTTAAGTGGCGATCGTTGTGAGTGTACACAGGTCTATAAGTCTATGAGGAGTTTGATATTTACAGAGAAAGTCGACCCCTAAAAATGAAGTTCTTCGACTGAAGACTTTGATATTCTGAAGACTTTCTGAAGACTTTGAAAGCGAAGAAAATGGTGTGACCTTGAAGACTTGGTATTTACTTGTGGAACATGAAGCGTGAAGACTTTTGTTTTCATAGTTTCATTTTCTCTTTCTTGAGTCATAGGAAACACCGTACTGTTAAAGGGGTCGAGGAAATACTAAGGAAAAATTTCCATGTGATGCTAAACTCAAAATCCTACACCTACCAATCCCTTCGAGTGAAGCCATTGGAAATCTCATATAGTTCGATCAATTTCTTGATGATGAGAAGCAGTTCTTACAGTCACCGAGGACTTTGCTCGGCGAGGAGTTAGGAATTCGCCAGTCTGAATTGCCTACACATGAGGAACATGATAGCCCCGAGGAATTTGAGAGTCAAATTTCCGACCGTTCTTTATCTTCTTGGCTACGGCTGTCCAAAATATCTTATCCACCTAACGGTCATATCATTGAAGGGCATTTATGTCTTATCATGTCGGGCTGCTCCTTGGCTATAAATAGCCGCCCCTACAACCACTAGTTGGTTGGCTGCTCGAGAGAACTTGACACTTGTCATCCGAGAGCAACCCATCCTCCGAGGACTTTGAGGAAAACCATCAAGTGAGGAAAATCCCAAAACCAAACCCCACAAACCCAAAGTGATTGAGCATCATCAAGAAATTGATCTGAGTGGATCCGATGCTTGTTACCTTTGAAGATGTGCTTCTTCCAGACGGTTAGGCGTCAAGGTCTAGAGCATCCAAGAGGAATTGTGGATTGCCGAGTGACCAAGTCTGTGAAGGTTTGGAAGTCACTGAAGACTTACCACGAGTGATTGGGCGAGGCTGTGTGGTCTTAGTTCAAGGAGAATATGGTGAGGATGGGTGTCTGAGTTGCGGCTCGAGATCGGGTGTCGGGACTGTGTGTCCTCGAGTTTAAATACTCAGCCGCTCCAACCAGACGTACAACTGAGACAGCAGTTGGAACTGGTTTACCAAATCATTGTCTTCACCAACTAACTGGTTCTATCTCCTCAACTCTTTCATTTCCTCATTACTGTGTTGTGTGTTGTTCATATCTATGTTTGAAGACTTTGACTGAAGACTTTCACAAATTCCTCGGTTCAATTTCTTCAGTCTGTTTGTCTTCATCTTGTTATCTTGTGTTTACGCTTTCTGTACTCTGTGCTAGTCCTCATTTCATCATGATGACTATGTTTGTATCCTGTTATATTTACTTCTAAGTACTTATTCCGCTGCAAGTAGTTCTTCGCTAAGGAATTTCCTCACCAGCAAATTCCTCAGTGAAGAATTCATAAAAATCGCCTATTCACCCCCCCCCCCTCTAGTCGATATAACGCACTTTCAGGAGCCCAACCTGGCTCGATTGGCTCGAGAGTGCGCGGACTAGAACCAACAACCAGATACGAATCCGGGGGTCCAAAGTCACAGGCCTCTACAAAGGTGAGACCCGTGTTCGGCTCCACCGCCGATGAGTGTGCAGCCTGCGGGATGCAGTCTAACCCTCCGTCTGTAGGCGACGCAGCCCGCTCCAGATTTGAGTCTGGGGCTACTGCAGGGGTAATATCCCGAGTATTGTCCGACAGCAGGTTAAAGCCATGCCCGCCGTGGCTGTCCGGTGCTCCTGGCGCAGGACCGAATCCGTCGAAGATCGAGTCTCCGCGAAGGTCAGCCGTGTAGTTCAGGTTTCCGAACCTGATCTGGTGGCCAGGGGCATAGCTGTCGATCTGCTCCAGATGGCCAAGCGAATTGGCCCGCAGTACGACGCCGCCAAACACAAGAATCTGTCTGGGGAGAGAAGTCTCACCCTGGACCGCGTCGTTGACAATGATTGAAGGAGCCATCGAGCCCCGCAGCGACGACACAGAGGAACTCTCAATGAAAGCACCAATGTCGGTGTCAAAACCGGTGGATCTCGGGTAGGGGGTCCCGATCTGTGCGTTTAGGCTGATGGTAACAGGAAGCAAGGGACACAGATGTTTACCTAGGTTCGGGCCCTCTCGATGGAGGTAAAACCCTACTTCCTGCTTGATTAATATTGAAGATATGGGTAGTACAAGAGTAGATCTACCATGAGATGATATAGGCTAAACCCTAAGAGCTAGCCTATGATGGTATGATTGTAATTGTGATCGGCCTTCTAAGGACCAACCTCTCCGGTTTATATAGACACTGGAGAGGGCTAGGGTTTACATGGAGTCGGTCACAAGGAAGGAAACACAATATCCGGATTGCCAAGCTTGCCTTCCACGCCAAGGAGAGTCCCATCCGGACACGGGACGAAGTCTTGAGTCTTGTATCTTCACGCTTCAATAGTCCGAATGATGTATACAGTCCGGCTGTTCGGATACCCCCTTATCCAGGACTCCCTCAGTAATCCTGTTCTGGAAGTCGTGTTACTAGACCATGACGAACCAATGAACTATGAAGAAGCTATGATGAGCCCATATTCCGACAAATGGCTTGAGGCCATGAAATCTGTGATAGGATCCATGTGTGAGAACAAAGTGTGCACTTTAGTGGACTCGCCCGATGATCGGCAAGCCATTAAGAATAAATGGATCTTCAAGGGGAAGACGGACGCTGATGGTAACGTTACTGTCTACAAAGCTCGACTTGTCACGAAAGGTTTTCGGCAAGTTCAAAGAGTTGACAACGATGAGATCTTCTCACCCCTAGCGATGCTTAAGTCTGTCCGAATCATGTTAGCAATTGCCGCATTTTATGATTATGAAATCTGGCAAATGGACATCAAAACTACATTCCTTAATGGATTTCTTAAAGAAGAGTTGTATATGATGCAACCAGAAGGTTTTGTCGATCCTAAAGGTGCTAACAAGGTGTGCAAGCTCTAGCGATCCATCTATGGACTGGTGCAAGCATCTCGGAGTTGGAATATATGCTTTGGTGAGGTGATCAAAGCATATGGTTTTATACAGACTTTCGGAGAAGCCCGTATTTACAAAAAAAAAGTGAGTGGGAGCTCTGTAGCATTTCTAATATTACATGTGGATGACATATTATTGATTGGAAGTGATATAGAATTTCTGGATAGCATAAAAGGATACTTGAATAAGAGTTTTTCAATGAAAGACCTTGGTGAAGCTGCTTACATATTGGGCATCAAGATCTATAGAGATAGATCAAGACGCTTGATAAGACTTTCAATGAGTACATACCTTGACAAGATTTTGAAGGAGTTCAAAATGGATCAGTCGAAGAAGGAGTTCTTGCCTGTATTGTAAGGTGTGAAATTGAGTAAGACACAAAACTCGACCACTGTAGAAAATAGAAAGAGAATGAAAGTCATTCCCTATGCCTCAGCCATAGGTTCTATAAAGTATGCTATGATGTGTACCAAACCTATTGTGTACCTTGCCACAGTTTGGCAAGGGGGTACGATAGTGATCCAGGACTGGATCACTGGACAACGGTCAAAGTTATCCTTAGTTACCTAAGAGGACTAAGTAAATATTTGTCGGTTATGGAGGTGATAAAGTGTTCGTCGTAAAGAGTTACGTCGACGAAAGCTTTTACACCGATCTAGACGACTCTGAGTCTCATTCTGGATATGTATTGAAAGTGGGAGCAATTAGCAGAGCATTGTAGACATAGAAATTTGTGAAATACATACGGATCTGAATGTAACAGACCAATTGACTAAACCTCTCTCACAAGCAAAACATGATCACACCTTAGTACTCTTTGGGTGTTAATCACATAGCGATGTGAACTAGATTATTGACTCTAGTAAACTCTTTGGGTATTGGTCACATGGCGATGTGAACTATGGGTGTTAATCACATGACGATGTGAACTAGATTATTGACTCTAGTGCAAGTGGGAGATTGAAGGAAATATGCCCTAGAGGCAATAATAAAGTTGCTATTTTATATTTCCTTATTCATGATAAAGGTTTATTATTCATGCTAGAATTGTATTAACCGGAAACTTGATACATGTGTGGATACATAGATAAAACACCGTGTCCCTAGTAAGCCTCTACTAGACTAGCTCGTTAATCAAAGATGGTTAAGTTTCCTAACCATAGACATGTGTTGTCATTTGATGAACGGTATCACATCATTAGGAGAATGATGTGATGGACAAGACCGATCCGTTAGTATAGCATATTGATCATTCAGTTTTATCGCTATTGCTTTCTTCATGTCAAATACATATTCCTTCGACTATAAGATTATGCAACTCCCGGATACCGGAGGAATGCCTTGTGTGTTGTCAAACATCACAACATAACTGGGTGATTATAAAGATGCTCTACAGGTTTCTTTGAAAGTGTTTGTTGGGGTGGCATAGATCGGGATTTGGATTTGTCACTCCGAGTATCAGAGAGGTATCTGTGGGCCCTCTCGGTAATACACATCATAAGAAGCCTTGCAAGCAAAGTGACTAATGAGTTAGTTGCGGGATGATGTATTACGGAACAAGTAAAGAGACTTGCCGGTAACGAGATTGAACTAGGTATAAAGATACCGACGATCGAATCTCGGGCAAGTAACATACCGATGGACAAAAGGAATAATGTATGTTGTCATAACAGTTTGACCGATAAAGATCTTCGTAGAATATGTAGGAACCAATATGAGCATCCAGGTTAAACTATTGGTTATTGACCGGAGAGGTGTCATGGTCATGTCTACATAGTTCTTGAACCCGTAGGGTCCGCACGCTTAACGTTCGATGACGATTTAGTATTATATGAGTTATGTGATTTGATGACCGCATGTTGTTCGGAGTCCCGGATGAGATCACGTACATGACGAGGAGTCTCGAAATGATCGAGAGGTAAATATCGATATATAGGATGATGGTATTCGGACACCGAAAGTGTTCTGGAGGGTACCGGGTACTTATCGAGTAACCGGAAAGGAGTTTCGGGCAACCCCGACAAAGATATGGGCTTAATGGGCCAAGGGAGGGATAGACCAGCCCATAAGGGGCTGGTGCATCCCTCCACCAGGCCGGCCATCCCTAGAGAAGGAAAAAGGGGGAGGGCAAGTCCCTCCTTCCTTCCCCTCCTGAAGGGAGAAAGGAAAGGGGGGGCACCTCCCCCTTCCTTCCCTTGGCGCCTATACAAGGAAGGAGGGTGGCGAACCAGTGTAGGAGCCCAAGTAGGATTCGAATCCTACCTGGGGAACCCCTGGCTGCCTCTCCTCCCCTCCCACCTATATATATGTGGGGAGGGGGGCGCCTAGAAGACACACCAACAATTGTTAGCCGTGTGCGGCGCCCTCCTCCATAGATTACAACCTCGGTCATATTCTTGCGGTACTTAGGCGAAGCCCTGCATGGATCACTTCACCATCACCGTCACCACGCCATTGTGCTGAAGGAACTCATCCACTCCCTCGACACTTTGCTGGATCAAGAGTTCGAGGGACGTCATCGAGCTGAATGTGTGCAGAACTCGGAGGTGTCGTACGTTCGGTGCTTGATTGGTCGGAGCTAGAAGAAGTTTGACTACATCAACCGCGTTGTCAAACGCTTCCACTTTCGGTCTACGAGGGTACGTAGACACACCCTCTCCCTCTCGTTGATATGCATCTCCTAGATAGATCTTGCGTGAGCGTAGGAATTTTTCTGAAATTGCATGCTACGTTTCCTTACATCTTCTACTGCTGAAAGATGTAGTCTTTGATAGGATGAGCTTCTCCCCCCTTTTCTGGCATTTTTGCAGTTTAGTCCACATATATTACCCCTTTCCTTTGATATCGATGCATGTCTAGTATAGATATGATGTAAGCCTTGCGAGTACTTCAGATGAGTAATCACCGTTGCTTTGCTACTCTTTTCATTCGACCCAGATGTTGGTTACCCCAACGGTGCCTACTACATGGAGACCGACGACCAGGAGTAGTCCTGTAACGCCCCGAGACCGACGCTCCAGTAGACTTCCAGCTATTCCAAATTTTGCCGTGTGATTTATTTTTTGTTTGTTGCATTTCATCATGTAATCTTGCATTGCATCAGGTCATCATGCCAGCATGTCATTTAATTTTTAAAACCTCAACTAAATAAATTGCATAGATCTTTTGATCTATTTAAATCGAGGGAATTCACATGGTGATTTCTCTTTATGACATATCCTCCTAATATTTATGGAGCTATTATAAATATTCCATTAGTTTGGAATTAACCGTAACACACTTGCAAAATTCCCATGCCCTTTCTACTTCAAGTGTGGTCCCCAAACTTTGCCAACAATTCTTACCTCTTTTATCGAGGCTCCTCCTAAATTCTTAACATTTTTGGACTCTTCCAAAATGTTATCTTAGTCCATACCATTCGAATTAAATTCAATGGTTTTGGATTTAAATCTTTCAATCATGCCTCTTTTATTTTCCTGGATCGAGCTCATTTTTGCGAGTTCGGGAAAATAAGCCCCATGCGCAAAATCTTTCCCTAACCCTCTCTTTCTTTTCCTCTCTCTATTTCTTTTACGCTAGAGAATTAGAGGGAGAGAAGAAACCAGCCCGCCGGCCTCTTAGGCCCGACCAACTAAGCCGGCCCATAGGCCCAGCCGCGCCCCGCTGTTAACCCTAGCTACCCCAACCCTCGTCCTCTCGATCTCTCCCAATCTCCTCCCTCACGCCGCCATCTTCCTCTCCTCGTTCCCCTCTGCTGCCACCCACGCACACCCATCATCGCCCGATCCCCATCTCCCTCTCGTCTCCTCCCTCGCGCTGCCTCCCACAGAGAAAGAGAGAGGAGCAGAGCATCGCGGCCGACCCCCTCGTCGAGGCCATGTCAGCCGCCACGCCTTCTTGCCTCTACGCCTGGCTCCCTCCTGCCGCCGGCGCCTCTTCCTGGCCGGATCCACCGCCGGCTCGGCCTCCTTCGAGCGCTAGGACGCGTCCTCTACATCGCCAGCCGCCGACGCCGTTCAGATCGAGTCGTCCCCGACCTCCACGGCCTTGGCCTCCTCCCCGTGCCCGAACCTCCATGGCGCCGCCACCCCAAGCTCCGCCACCGGTCGCCTCAACCTCCAGGTCCAGTGACGTCCTTGAGATCCGCATCGGTGTCCAGTCTCGTCCCCGACCTTGTTGGGCCTCCACCTCCGCCCCGCGCCTCTGCCCGTCCATGCTGCCCATGAGCCCCGGCACCTCCTTTGCTCTGTTGCACGCCCATGGCATCTCACCGCTCAAGCCTTGCCTCGGACCCTGCTGCCTTCGGTCGCTATTGGTTTGTTTGGCCATCATGGACATGCTGCTGCGGATGCCAAGTACGACTACATCGCGGTCATACGTGAACGACTACACGGCTACAACAGGTGTAACTCTACATCCTGGAATCGCTAAGTATGCACCAAAACGCAAGTACAACAAGGAACCCCGAAGGACTTGGATGCGCCAAGTTCCTCTCCGACACGTGTACAACTACCGTCGCCGTGTACCACTACTTCCACTACCGTCGCCACATGAACAACTACTTCCCACGACGACCCGTGAACGACAACTTCCTCTACATCGTACCGAACCCGAACCGCTCCGAAAATGCACGCTTCAAAGGTATAACCGCAGAGACGATGACCCGTGGACGAATGCATGTTGTATGAGATGCTCGTGTTTGCACCGTGTCCGAGTTGTCACTCGTTTCCATGCCACTAACCCGTGGGAACCCGGTAGTCGGGAGCCCTCCACCATCTCTAGCATGTTCCGCACATCCACACGCTTCCTTTTTGCACCGGTATCTCCGTGAGCTATCGGAACCGATATGTTGCCGTGGTACCATTTCCGTTTCACCACTGTGGCACCCATTTTGTTCCGCCATGGTGACCAAATGCTTCATAACATGCTCATGTCAACATTTTCATAAAAATTGCATAAAACTTGAATATGTCATCCGCATCATGATAACAACATTTAAAATGTTTAAAATTGTTGTTTGTGTTAAAATTGCTAAATAACATGTGGGGATTTACCGGGATTGTTGTTTCTTGTTTCTGGCCTCACTTAAACTTGCCTAAATAGTTAGCTCAATTATGTTTCACCTTTTGCCATGTTTAACAACATTTAATATTGTTGAGTACCTAAACGAGAGCGAACTAAATAACTCAGATGTGGTGTTTCGTCAATATGCAACTCATTGCATATTGAGCTCCACTTAACTTGTAGTATTGTTTGTTGCACTTTGCCATGCCATGCCTCATTAAACCGGACATGCATCATACTTGTTTGTGCATCATGCCATGTTTATGCTTGTGCATTTACCATGTTGTTTGTTTCTTTCCGGTGTTGCTTCTTAGTCCCGGTAATGTTGCGATTGTGAGGATTCGTTCGACTACTCCCGTTCGTCTTCTTCATGGACTCGTTCTTCTTCCTAGCGGGATTTCAGGCAAGATGACCATCACCTTGGATCTCACTACTATCATTGCTATGCTAGTTGATTTGTTCTATCGCTTTGCTGCGCTACCTATCTCTTGTTGGTCAAGCCTCCCAAATTGCCATGTCAGCCTCTAACCTTTTCACCCTTCCTAGCAAACCATTGCTTGGCTATGTTACCGCTTTGCTCAGCCCCTCTTATAGCGTTGTTAGTTGCAGGTGAAGTTGAAGATTGCTCCATGGTGGACATGATTATGTTGGGATATCACAATATCTATTATTTAATTAATGCATCTATATACTTGGTAAAGGGTGGAAGGCTCCGCCTTATGCCTGGTGTTTTGTTCCACTCTTGCCGCCCTAGTTTCCGTCATACCGGTGTTATGTTCCCGGATTTTGCGTTCCTTACGCGTTTGGGTGATTTATGGGACCCCCTTGATAGTTCGCTTTGAATAAAACTCCTCCAGCAAGGCCCAACCTTGGTTTTACCATTTGCCTCACCACCACCTATACCCTTACCTTGGGTCGGCCAACCCGAGGGTCATCTTTATTTTAGCCCCCTCGGGCCAGTGCTTCTCTAAGTGCTGGTCCGAACTGAGTAGACTGCGGGGCCCCTCAGGGAAACTCAAGGTCTGGTTTTACTCGTAGGATGTCTCATCCGGTGTTGCCCTGAGAACGAGATATGTGCTGCTCCTATCGGGATTGTCGGTGCATCGGGCGGCTTTGCTGGTCTTGTTTTACGATTGTTGAAATGTCTTGTAAACCGGGATTCTGAGACTAATCGGTTCTTCCTGGGAGAAGGATTATCCTTCGTTGATCGCGAGAGCTTATCATGGGCTAAGTTGGGACACCCCTGCAGGGTATAAACTTTCGAGAGCCGTGCCCGCGGTTATGTGGCAGATGGGAATTTGTTAATGTCCGGTTGTAGATAACTTGACACCAGATTCGAATTAAAACACATCAACCGTGTGTGTAGCCGTGATGGTCTCTTCTCGGCGGAGTCCGGGAAGTGAACACGACTTTGGGTTATGATTGACGTAAGTAGGAGTTCAGGATCACCTCTTGATCATTACTAGTTGACGACTGTTCCTTTGCTTCTCTTCTCGCTCTTATTTGCATATGTTAGCCACCATATATGCTTAGTCGCTGCTGCAACCTGACCACTTTACCCCTTCCTTTCCCATTAAGCTTTGCTAGTCTTAATACCCATGGTTATGGGATTGCTGAGTCCTCGTGGCTCACAGATTACTACAACAACAGTTGCAGGTATAGGTTATGCGATGATCATGACGCGAGAGCGACGTTTACTTGTTTTGGAGTTCTTCTTCTGCTTCTTCTTTGATCAGGGGATAGGTTCCAGCTCGGCAGCCTGGGCTAGCAGGGTGGATGTCATTTGAGTTTCTGTTTGTGTTTCGTCCGTATTCGGATGTTGATCTTGTGTATGATGTATTGTTGTATTCGTGTGGCATTGTATGCCTCTTGTATGTATCCCCATCTATTATGTAATGTTGATGTAATGATATCCACCTTGCAAAAGCGTTTCAATATGCGGTTCTATCCTTGGTGGGACCTTCGAGTCTCTTTAGGATAGTATCGCATATTGGGCATGACAAGTTGGTATCAGATCCTCAACCGACCATAGGAGCCCCTTTGATTGTTGGCCGTTGTTGAGTCTAGAAGAAAACTATTTTGAGTCTTAGGATTATATATATATCGGAGAGTAGGATTCTTTTTACTCCTCAGCCCCCTTCGTCGCTCTGGTGAGGACTCTCGACGTAGATGTTTTGTCTTTCCTCTCCTCAATTTTTCACAAAAAAAATTTAGGATCACGCGGGTATCTTAGGATCGTTCCGATATTCTTGTGACGAGAACATTGTTCTTGGTTCCTCCTGACATTTAGGGGTTGTGGCAGTGTCCCGGGGAGTTGAGCTCCGAGGTGTTGTCGTCACAATTTTATCGTTGCGATTCGGAATACCGAGTTTTGCCGACATCGAAAATCTCTTTTATGCAGTTGTTGGTGAGATAACCTCGGCGCCACCCAAGATCTTGGGGAGTTCGGGAGTATTGTCATAGCTCATTATAACGGATGCTTTTCAAGGTTGAGGTACATGATTTCGGAGTTTTCTTGGTTATGTGTTGACGGATGGATACAGCTGGATGTAGGGATTGTTAGTTTGGGTGAGATATATTGCTTCCCCTGTATCCCCAACACTAGATTGCATAACCAGAAAGTTTCGGGAGTTTATAGGTGAGAATTCAAGTAGCTCCGAGGATATCTTTCCGACAGATGCATGATATGGGATTGGGTAAATCTCTATCATATGTATTTGTTCCGGCTTATTCTGCAAGCCAAATCCTTTGTTTTGTTTTATTTGTGGTATTCAAGTTGCTTCAAAGTCAAATGTTGAATCCATACCTTTCCTAAACGGTGCTCTCATATTGCTATGTGAATACTAATCCTTTTTGATCATTGAGGTTGTCATGTTAATTCTTTTCCAACCGGTGCGCTTCTCTTCGAGATGATCCCATCATTCTCCCCATCTGCAAGATCCCACCCTTTTCTTCAAGGACTCATTTATTTTAATCAAGTATCCATTTATTCATGTGAAGTCACTTCACTCTTTTCAATCAATGTTCTAATCCGGTGATCCCTCGTGAAGATGCTCACGAGCTTCAAGTTCATCATCCTCCGTTTTTTTGCTTCTCCGGTGGATCCAATTCAAGCTTTAAGTGTTGATCATATTCCTTTCCTCGTGTCAAATGCTTTCTCATGCCGGTGCACCTCTCAATCAATCACCTCTTGCTATTCCTTTGTTCCAGAGTGTTGAAGATATCTCAGAAGATTTGTGTTTCCATTCTTAATCCATTGAAGCTATTTGGAGATTGTTATCTCATTCAAGCCATTTAATTCAACCGGTGCAATCTCTCTTTAAAATCATTTTCAATGGTGTTTTCTTTTGAGTGGGCCCTAACCCACAGGTCTTTTCCCAGAATCTTACTTGACTCTTCGAATTATCAGGAGCGATTCTCAAATTCATTTCCAAGTTTGACGTAAGAATGAATTTTCATCAGTCACATGCCTTCTCCAAGGTCATTTTCAAATTCTTTTCATCTTTGGCTCAACCTTTCCTCTTTTAATTCTCCCGGAGTATCTCAACAATTCATGGTGGTTCTCATCATCATTCTCAACATTTGAAGACCGAAGAAGAGTTCCTTTTAAATCCTTACCCGTTCTTCCAAAGATGCGTAGTTCAAGCTTGATGCCATCCTCTCGTACTTGTTTTCGATTGTGAGAATTCTTTTCACCCATTCAGAGCATTTCATGAGTTGTTTCCATTTCCTTTCCTCCGAAAGCCATCATGTCATAATTCTTCATTCTCAGCGTGTAGCTATCGTTCTCCAAATCTTACCGGTGAATCGTTCAAATATCCTCTAATCAGTTCATGTTCTCTTCGTTCTCATTTATTTAAATCCCTTCAAGTATCTTCATTCGTTTTCAAATTATTTCCGGTGATTTGTGCCCTTGCTACTCTCTTTTCCATTTTTTACGGTGGTTCGTTCAAGATTTCACTTCCTTTGTTATCATATCAATTCATTCATTGTTTCCAAATCCCACCGGTGGTTCCATCAATACCTTCTTCAAGTTGGCGCTATATCTCTTTTCAATCCCTCAAGAAGAATAAGTAGTATGCCAAATACGTTGCTTGTCATCAATTTAATTTGATGAAGGATAAGCATACAATAAATCTTATTCTTACTTCCTCGAGGTGATTAATTCTTTTCTTCCGGAGATTGTTCATGATGAAGTAATTCTCGTTTCTAGTGTTTCATCTTTTCTTTTTCCAGAGTTCCAAGTTTTCTCGGTTATATCGTCGCGAAGCTCCATCTAAATCAGTGCAAGGCTTCACCTTGTTTTTTCAAGTTCTCTTTCTTTTTATCATCCTTTTATTACTGGAGTTCTTCATGGAGGCTCTACATGGTGGTTCATCAAGGATTCCTTTCATTCTTCAATTGTTCTTCAAGTTTTTCTCTCGGAGTTAAGATCCGCCAAGCTATACTCTAGAATAAACATGGTGTTCAACACATGTCTTAGTTTGAGGAGCTCAAGCATTCTTCATCTTGCATTCTGAAGTGCAATTCGTTCTACCTTATCATTTGAGGTGGTGTTATGTCATTCTTGACAATTTGAGTTCGAGTTTCATGATTCACAAAGTTTTCAAGAGTGACATATTTAAATCCATCATTTTATCTTCATTCAAAAATCTTTTCAACCAACCTATCTCTTCGTGGGAGTTATCTTGTGTCATATTTCACCTAAAGCCTTCCCTAAGGAATGTTGCTATTGTGGTTCTTATCAATGATCCAAGTTATCTCTCTATCATCTTGGTGAAGAAGTTTTCATCTTCTTGTTGATCTCAATCCAATCAATTGTTTCCGTTAGTGGCGGGTTGTCACCTCATAATTTTGAGATGTGTTCCATAAGCTCATAACAAGCTTGTTCTTTTCGTTGTTGGTTTTCCAACAATTCCGTTCTAACCATCTTGGAAGGGTGCTTTCCAAGCTCATTTGTGGCACAGGTTGGCATTTTCTACTCCATTCTGTTATTCGAATGATCTATCTTCTATTCTTTCTTCCGGAGGCATGGTGATGTTGCTCTCTTCACTCATCACCTCGAATTGTGAAGATCATGTTATTTTGTTACTCATCCATTTAACTGGAGTGTTGTGTTCTCATTCAGGTTCTTTCATCTTATTAAGTTTTGCCTCTCTTTTCAACCTTAGTGCTGTCTGAAATCCTTCTTACCCATTGTGCCATTCTTTCAATAGTTCCGGACGCAGTGTGTTGTTGATTTCATCAAGTATCATCCCATCTTCTCAAGCTCATGTTCTTTTCCTTCCATGTTCAACTGGAGTGCTGCCCGAATTCTTCCTCTCCCATCTTGTTTTAACCGCAGTGGTTTTGAATTCTATCTTGTCCATTAAACTCTTGATTCATGTCTTTGCAACCATCAAGTTCTCGTAATACTCCTTGTTCATCTTTTCTAACGGATTGTTTGCAATCTCGTTCATCTCTGTTGTACTCTTTCTTTTAAATTGCTCAACCTCTCAAGGTTCGTGGTTTCACTCGTTCGTCAAAGAAGCAACTTAGTTTTACCTCTTCTCTTCCTCTTCCGTTTCTCTCCGGTGCCATCCTAGATCTCGGGACGAGATCCTCTTGTAGTGGTGGAGTGTTGTAACGCCCCGAGACCGACGCTCCAGAAGACTTCCAGCTATTCCGAGTTTTGCCGTGTGATTTATTTTTTGTTTGTTGCATTTCATCATGTCATCTCTTGCATTGCATCAGGTCATCATGCCAACATGTCATTTAATTTTTAAAACCTCAACTAAATAAATTGCATAGATCTTTTGATCTATTTGAATTGAGGGAATTCACATGGTGATTTCTCTTTATAACATATCCTCCTAATATTTATGGAGCTATTATAAATATTCCATTAGTTTGGAATTAACCGTAACACACTTGCAAAATTCCCATGCCCTTTCTACTTCAAGTGTGGTCCCCAAACTTTGCCAACAATTCTCACCTCTTTTATCGAGGCTCCTCCTAAATTCTTAACATTTTTGGACTCTTCCAAAATGTTATCCTAGTCCATACCATTCGAATTAAATTCAATGGTTTTGGATTTAAATCTTTCAATCATGCCTCTTTTATTTTCCTGGATTGAGCTCATTTTTGCGAGTTCGGGAAAATAATCCCCATGTGCAAAATCTTTCCCTAACCCTCTCTTTCTTTTCCTCTCTCTATTTCTTTTCTGCTAGAAAATTAGAGGGAGAGAGAAGAGAGCCAGCCCAGCCGGCCTCTTAGGCCCGACCAACTAAGCCGGCCCATAGGCCCAACCGCGCCCCGCTGTTAACCCCAGCTACCCCAACCCTCGTCCTCTCGATCTCTCCCGATCTCCTCCCTCACGCCGCCATCTTCCTCTCCTCGTTCCCCTCTGCTGCCACCCACGCACACCCATCGCCCGATCCCCATCTCCCTCTCGTTTCCTCCCTCGCGCTGCCTCCCACAGAGAAAGAGAGAGGAGCAGAGCCTCGCGGCCGACCCCCTTGTCGAGGCCATGTCAGCCGCCATGCCTTCTTGCCTCTGTGCCTGGCTCCCTCCTGCCGCCGGCGCCTCTTCCTGGTCGGATCCGCCGCCGGCTCGGCCTCCTTCGAGCGCCAAGACACGTCCTCTGCATCGCCAGCCGCTGACACCGTTCAGATCGGGTCGTCCCCGACCTCCATGGCCCTG
Organism: Aegilops speltoides; assembly: GCA_021437245.1. NCBI lineage: Eukaryota > Viridiplantae > Streptophyta > Magnoliopsida > Poales > Poaceae > Aegilops > Aegilops speltoides. The sequence continues at coordinate 315,784,067 of CM038145.1, read as the reverse complement.
GCCTCCTCCCCGTGCCCGAACCTCCATGGCGCCGCCACCCCAAGCTCCGCCACCGGTCGCCTCAACCTCCAGGTCCAACGACGGCCTTGAGATCCGCATCGGTGTCCAGTCTCGTCCCCGACCTCATCGGGCCTCCACCTCCGCCCCGCGCCTCTGCCCGTCCATGCTGCCCATGAGCCCCGGCACCTCCTTTGCTCTGTTGCACGCCCATGGTATCTCACCGCTCAAGCCTTGCCTCGGACCCTGCTGCCTTCGGTCGCTATTGGTTTGTTTGGCCATCATGGACATGCTGCTGCGGACGCCAAGTATGACTACATCGCGGTGATACGTGAACGACTACACGGCTACGACAAGTGTACCTCTACATCCTGGAATCGCTAAGTACGCACCGAAACGCAAGTACAACAAGGAACCCCGAAGGACATGGATGCGCCAAGTTCCTCTCTGACACGTGTACAACTACCGTCGCCGTGTACCACTACTTCCACTACCGTCGCCACATGAACAACTACTTCCCATGACGACCCGTGAACGACTACTTCCTCTACATCGTACCGAACCCGAACCGCTCCAAAAATGCACGCTTCAAAGGTATAACCGCCAAGACGATGACCCGTGGACAAATGCATGTTGTATGAGATGCTCGCGTTTGCACCGTGTCCGAGTTGTCACTCGTTTCCATGCCACTAACCCATGGGAACCCGGTAGTCGGGAGCCCTCCGCCATCTCTAGCATGTTCCGCACATCCGCACGCTTCCTTTTTGCACCGGTATCTCCATGAGCTATCGGAACCGATATGTTGCCGTGGCACCATTTCCGTTTCACCGCCGTGGCACCCTTTTTGTTCCGCCATGGTGACCAAATGCTTCATAACATGCTCATGTCAACATTTTCACAAAAATTGCATAAAACTTGAATATGTCATCCGCATCAAGATAACAACACTTAAAATGTTTAAAATTGTTGTTTGTGTTAAAATTGCTAAATAACATGTGGGGATTTACCGGATTGTTGTTTCTTGTTTCCGGCCTCACTTAAACTTGCCTAAATAGTTAGCTCAATTATGTTTCACCTTTTGCCATGTTTAACAACATTTAATATTGTTGAGTACCTAAACGAGAGCGAACTAAATAACTCAGATGTGGTGTTTCGTCAATATGCAACTCATTGCATATTGAGCTCCACTTAACTTTTACTCCCTCCGTTCCCAAATAATTGTCTTTCTAGCCATCTCAAATGGACTACAACATACAGATGTATGTAGACATGTTTTAGAGTGTAGATTCACTCATTTTGCTCTGTATGTAGTCACTTGTTGAAATATCTAGAAAGACAATTATTTAGGAACGGAGGGAGTAGTATTGTTTGTTGCACTTTGCTATGCCATGCCTCATTAAATCGGACATGCATCATACTTGTTTGTGCATCATGCCATGTTTATGCTTGTGCATTTACCATGTTGTTTGTTTGTTTCCGGTGTTGCTTCTTAGTCCCGGTAATGTTGTGATTGTGAGGATTTGTTCGACTACTCCCGTTCGTCTTCTTCATGGACTCGTTCTTCTTCCTAGCGGGATTTCAGGCAAGATGACCATCACCTTGGATCTCACTACTATCATTGCTATGCTAGTTACTTCGTTCTATCGCTTTGCTGCGCTACCTATCTCTTGTTGATCAAACCTCCCAAATTGCCATGTCAGCCTCTAACCTTTTCACCCTTCCTAGCAAACCATTGTTTGGCTATGTTACCGCTTTGCTCAGCCCCTCTTATAGTGTTGTTAGTTGCAGGTGAAGTTGAAGATTGCTCCATGGTGGACAGGATTATGTTGGGATATCACAATATATCTTATTTAATTAATGCATCTATATACTTGGTAAAGGATGGAAGGCTCCGCCTCGTGCCTGGTGTTTTGTTCCACTCTTGCCGCCCTAGTTTCCATCATACCGGTGTTATGTTCCCGGATTTTGCGTTCCTTACGCGGTTGGGTGATTTATGGGACCCCCTTGACAGTTTGCTTTGAATAAAACTCCTCCAGCAAGGCCCAACCTTGGTTTTACCATTTGCCTCACCACCACCTATACCCTTCCTTGGGTCGGCCAACCCGAGGGTCATCTTTATTTTAGCCCCCGGCCGTTGCTTCTCTAAGTCTTGGTCCAAACCGAGTAGATCATGGGGTCCCTCGGGAAACTTGAGGTCTGGTTTTACTCGTAGGATGTCACATCCGGTATTGCCCTGAGAACGAGATATGTGCAGCTCCTATCGGGATTGTCGGCCCATCGAGCGGCTTTGCTGGTCTTGTTTTACCATTGTCGAAATGTCTTGTAAACCGGGATTCCGAGACTGATCGGGTCTTCCTGGGAGAAGGATTATCCTTCGTTGATCACGAGAGCTTATCATGGGCTAAGTTGGGACACCCCTGCAGGGTATAAACTTTCGAGAGCCGTGCCCGTGGTTATGTGGCAGATGGGAATTTGTTAATGTCCGGTTGTAGATAACTTGAGACCAGATTCGAATTAAAACACATCAACCGTGTGTGTAGCCGTGATGGTCTCTTCTCGGCAGAGTCCGGGAAGTGAACACGGCTTTGGGTTATGATTGACGTAAGTAGGAGTTCAGGATCACCTCTTGATCATTAGTAGTTGACGACCGTTCCTTTGCTTCTCTTCTCGCTCTTATTTGCGTATGTTAGCAACCATATATGCTTAGTCGCTGCTGCAACCTCACCACTTTACCCCTTCCTTTCCCATTAAGCTTTGCTAGTCTTGATATGCATGGTTATGGGATTGCTGAGTCCTCGTGGCTCAGAGATTACTACAACAACAGTTGCAGGTACAGGTTATGCGATGATCATGACGTGAGAGCGATGTTTACTTGTTTTGGAGTTCTTCTTCTGCTTCTTCTTCGATCAGGGGATAGGTTCCAGGTCGGCAGCCTGGGCTAGCAGGGTGGATGTCATTTGAGTTTCTGTTTGTGTTTCATCTGTAGTCGGATGTTGATCTTGTGTATGATGTATTGTTGTATTCGTGTGGCATTGTATGCCTCTTGTATGTATCCCCATCTATTATGTAATGTTGATGTAATGATATCCACCTTGCAAAAGCGTTTCAATATGCGGTTCTATCCTTGGTGGGACCTTCGAGTCTCTTTAGGATAGTATCGCATATTGGGCGTGACAAGTCCGGAGGTCCCAGGCAGGAGGCATTGCCTTTCAATCTAGTGTCGTTGTTTTGCTCAGCTTTCTTAAGGCAAAACTTGTCTAACTATGTGTGTGCTCAAATAATATTTGCTTTCTTGACTGATATATTGTGGGTCCTCGTGACCCTGGCTTGTAATATAAAGCTTTATGTTTAATTTGTGTCATAGAGTTGTGTTGTGATATTGACGTGAGTCACTGTTCGCGATCGTGCATGATGCATGTATGGTTAGTGCACGATTATAAACGGGGGCTGCACACTCCACTCCCTCCATGATGTGCAAAAACAATGGTTTGTGCACGCGAAATCGGCGACGAAATGATGGATCATCCGGGAAAGTTGGGTTTGGAGCAAAGTAGTCTCTCTGCAGTAGCCGTGCTCCTGATACCCTATCCCAATTGATCACTCTTCTCCCTTTGGTTGAGCCCTTAAAGTTGATAATATGCTCCACCAGTCGGTCCATTTCCTCTTGCATGCTCATGAGCATGATTATGTCCACTTCTTCGTCCGAATTCATGGATTCGAAGAACTCATCTTGAATCTTTTGATCAAGCTTCATTGATCCATACTCCTCGTCTGGTGAAGGATCAAAATTCATCGTTTTTCCTAATAAAATTAGAAAAAACTAGGTCCAACAGTGTGTTGAACACATAGAGCGCAAGGCGGAGCTAGAGAGTTGTTGGACGTCCCGCGGTGGCGTCCGGGCTGGCGACGAGGATGGGGGAGAGGATTGTTGTGCTTGTGCTGGCGGCGTAGAGGCTAAGAACGGCTGCGGAGGGCACGCAGCGGTGGAGCGGCGAGACAGGTGTCACGAAGGAGGAAGAATAGAGGAGAGAGCAAATGGATTCGGTAGGTCGAGGGGTGGATTTGGTGCATTTTGAGGTGGGGTAGGGCTGTCGGGTCGGACATGGAGGACGCGCCCGGGCGCTCCTTTATTCGCCCATACTTGGGCTGGATATGAGGGGTGCCAGTCAGCCCTCGCGTTTGAGGCATGTTTGAGGCGCCCGTCTGGGCCGCATTTTTGTGACCGATCAGTAACCGGGACATTCGCCCGGGCATTTGAAGCGGGTTTGGGGCGCCCGTTTGTAGATGCTCTAAAGCTTTTGAGGGATCGGTTAGGTGTCGATTAGAGGAGAAAAACTAGATAATGGGGTTCTGGAGGTGGGGAGAACCTTATTACATATTCAAGAAGTCGCCTCTCCATCGTCTTCCTGAGCATGACACATACCCTAACAAAACTGAAAGAAACGTCTAAAAACTGAGTCCTCTCGCTAGCAAGGGCGGATATCCACCGCGCCTCTATGGTTCTAGGACCATAGGAGAAGAGGCGGACTGGCAGGGGCGCCGACAAGAGGCAAAAGGAAACCTAGCTGAGAGCCCACGGGTAGCATGTACCGTGAAGCTGGGAATTTTGATGGTCTTGACCTGCACGAGAGAGCTTTTCTTTAAACGATAACCTAGCTTTATTAACATACAGCAGCAGAAGCAGCTAGATCGATGGCTACCACAGAAGATACAATGCCAGGAACAACGTCATGCCAATACATGGTACCTCCCTCGGACATATGGGCACCATGGGTAGCCAGAAGATGTGCCACTGAGTTACAGACACGCTTACACATATACACTTTAAACTCAATAAAGCTAGTAAAAATAAGGAATTTTGCCTCCCGAAAAACAACTCCGACAGTATTCAATTCATTGGAAAGAAGAGCTGAGGCGAGCATTGTGGAATCTGTTTCAATGATGATACGCCCAAACCCAACTTCAGCCGCGAACTCAATCGCCTTCAGACAAGCTATCGTCTCTGCAAAGCATCCGCCAGGAAGTGGATTTGGCCCATGCCAGCACCGACAACATCTCTAGAAGCATCCCTAACACAAAAACCAATGCTTATTAGGGGCAATAACTAAACATGAAGATATATGAAGATGTTCAGAAAATTCTGTAACTTGTACAACAGTAGAGGAAACAATCGCCGCTGCTGAAGGACACGTATCATCATTATTAACCGCATTTCTAGCATTCCACATCAAACAAATGCAGAACATTGATGTCGCATTCTCCAAGCTTAGTAGAGCTTCGACTGATTGTTTTGCATCAGTACAACTGAGAAGCAAACCCCCTATCTGCTCCTGTTTAGCTTCCCGCCAAAGCACCTTTGCGAATTTACATTTGAGGAAGGCATGACCACCACCCTCGTCAAGGCGATTGCACTTCAGGTAGATGGTATCCAGGTCAATTCCATGACATTTAAGATTTAACCAGACAGGAAGAGCGTTGTGACCCAATCTCCAAAGAAACATCATGATTTTCCTAGGCATTTTCAAACTCCAAAGCTTGGTCTAAACCTTTGCAGCACTTGTTGTCGGATCTGCCACAACCTACAGTGGAAGTTGATGTTTGACCTGCAGCAACATCGTCTAACTGAAGCTGAAGTGCTGGCAAACACTCGACCGTGTGTCCCGTCGTGGCAGCTCGCAAGAGTTCTTCCGTGGCACCGCACTGGCGCAGGGACACGGGGCACGGCAGATCCAGCAGCACGCCAGCACAACGAACCGTTCAACAAGCAAAGCCAAGCCGTGTCACGTCGCGTGCGGCAGCTACCTGTCACTGTGCCAGCGGCCCAGCCAGCGTCCACTCCGGCCGGCATCCGTCTTCTCCGACGCGACCGCCGCCGTCACTCGTTACAGCTGCTTTGCTTCTGCTTGCACGGACTCCCTGGGCGCGACCCGCACGTATCAGGTGCCTCCGCCTGTGCCCGTGGGCGTCGCCGGCTGCCGACGTTCCCGCAAGACACCGGAACTTGTTGCTCTTTCATTTTTTGAGCGGGGGAATTTGCTGCTCTCTGCCAAGCCAAATGGAAACATGCTGCGGGCGCAGGATGATTAACGAAAACGAGTGCCGGCCTAACCATCCCCGCCCGCTAAATAATCGTCCAAGTTGACGTTCCGGCTCCCGGTTCCTGCTCGCGTCAGCGCATAGCTTTGTTAAACGGCTCGGGGTCCAGATATTATTTTTTTAGAGAAGAGGCCAGAGCCCGACTTTATAAATAAAGCCACACGGCAGCGTCACAATGACCCAAGGAAAAGACCACCAGCAAGCCACACGAATAAGTCTAAAGAAAGGACCCAAAGTACTCGCAGTGTGACAGCAATCGCCATACACGGCTCGCAGTCGGGAAATAGATCTAGAACCACACCCTACAGATCCGAATTAAACTCCATGGCTCGCCCTGAAATCAAAGACGCCAAGCCGAATTTTGGCGATGAGCGGGTCCAGGCGTCCGGTCGAGCTCCTTAGTCAATGATCTCCATTCTTTGCAAGAATATGCATGATTTGAAAAAACATCAACAGGCTTAGATGGGAATGAATGCTCAATAGTAAATTTGTTTCTAATGGTCCATAGAGCCCAGCATAAGGAACCCAATCCAACCCAGAATATCCTCTTGGTAACCCCTACCAAAGATTTGGCTAGGGATCTAACTTCAGAAAAAGAGGAGGGATTCCAGGAAACCCGAAGCCAGGACCGGACACAGGACCAAACTAGTTTGGCAAGTACACATTCGAAGAAGATGTGATTAGAATTTTCCAAAGCCCCACACAAACTACAGAATTCCGAGCCCGGCCCGTTCCGTTTTTTAATCTGATCAGCAGAGGGTAATCGACCACGGACGGCTTGCCAGAGAAACACCTTAATCTTAGGGGGGGACCTTGGATCTCCAGATCCAGAAAAATCTAGCCGAAGCAGTCCCATCAATAAGTCTAGATAATCTTAGGGGGGTCCAGATATTTTTCCGAAGCATCTGCATATCTTATCTTATTCTGGTTGGATGGAAGCATCAGCACCTGCCGTTTTTGTAACAGAAAGTGTGGCCCTCTTGCGGCATGTTCATCCGTTCATCTTCCTTTTTTACACAGTGAAACCATTGTGTGACGACGGGACGGGTCATCTGTACACGTCGAATCCCTGTCTTGAACGTATTATATTATTAAATTAGATACGCGCTCTCTCACCGTGACCAGGAATACATGTGCACTATGTTTTATCTTGCACTATGGATCAACCAAAAAGATGGATTAGGACGAACAGAAGTCACTCATTTGGAGATAACCGGACTAATCTTATCTCCTGGGGCGATGTCATTACATGCGCTCTTTTGTTCCGACCCCGTACTTTTGGCCAGTATGCAAAAAATAGCAGCAGTGGTAAGCGGCCACAATCCAATAAAAAACGCACCATATCTCCGACAATATGGGCAAGCAATCTCAGGATAACCGGATAAGCACGCACGGACAAGACCCTTTCCTTCCCCTAAACAACCAATCCGATCGGATCCACCAAAGCGAGAGCCCTTCCCGCGACGCATGATGGTTCCCGATCACAATGCCCAAACCCACCCGATCTCGACGCGATCCCCTTGCTCCTCTGCAACCGCGGCACTCGCCTGTCGAAGCTCACACGACACTCCTGTAAGCTTGGCGTCCGGGCCAGACCTACTCGCCAGCAAAGATTCCCGACGCAGTAGCGGCCATACACACACAACACAACCGAACGTTAAACCGTAGCCGCATTGGGGCTGATTCAGGTACATCTCTCTCTCCGTCTGAAAAGAGTCCACACGCAGTTTCTCTCCTGCAAGAAATGCCAACCTCCCGAACCTGCTCGGCCGGACAAAATCTCCCGGAGCGGCGCACATTCCATGCCCAAACCGCATCGTCCTTATCCGCCTGCCAGTGCCAGTGGTGCATCACTTTGCTCGAATACAACGCACCCTACTGCAATTCATTAGGAAGATGTCAAAATCGACGACGAGCTGCACATGCATTTCGACCTTTTCCCGCTAGATACGACGAACAGGATTAGGATTAGGATTAGGCGGCGGAAGTGTTTGGCCAATCCCGGATGCAAATCGGGATTAACGCTTATCCACAAGAGCGCAACTGGGAGTGGCGAGGTAAGTGAACCCTGCAACCCATCGGGAAGCGACGAAGCGTGGCTGGAAACTGGGAGTGCAGAGTCAGCAGCACCGCCAGAACCACGTAGGTGAAAATGACAAGACAGAAGCTTCAAGGGCCCGAACAGCACACATAGCAGCAGTCAGGAGTCCAATGAAACTACATCCGTTTAGTACCTTTCATTGGCAATTTTTCTCCGCTCCTGCGTGGAGCTTTGACGACGTTGGCGCCGTTCGGGTACGTGTTGGTGCAGCATTTGGTGTCACACGGTCGCTGGGAGTTCACCGGTGGCACGCAACGCATGGTGGTGACATGGGAGCGCCAAAGAGGTGAATGAACAGCTTGCAACAGCGGAGCAATGAAATTTAATCGTCATTTCATTGATTGCATTTTTTGTTGGTAAGCTTACCAAGCGTTGCGCTTACCAAGCTGAATGAACATGGTAGCTTACCAAGCTGACGGCTTACCAAGCTGAATGAACAGCTTGCAACAGCGGAGGTGAATGAACATGGTAGCTTACCAAGCTGACGGCTTGGTAATTTAATCGTCATTTCGTGGAGTGTACTCGGGCGTCTGAGCTCTCAGAGATCCTTTTTTCTGTGATTAACGTGCTTGAAAGGAATACTTAAACACTAATAAGGTCCAAATGCTTCCCGGGACACCTATTCTAAAACGAGTGTTCTAAAACTAAGCGAGCTCGACTCGACTGGAATCGAATTGATGGCTAATCAAGAGAGTTGGCTCATATTCTACCCACAGCATTTGAGCTAATCGCCAAACATACAAAATAATCGGTAGTTAGTGAGAAAGGTGTGCTGCTCTCGCCGGTCTTCGGCCCCTCTCATCATGTCTTGTTTAATAATGTAGTATTTTATCCGATAATTTATTTTGGCATAGTTCAATAGTATTCTGTTGACACCGACCGCGTACAAGCGTATGTTTTCCTTAGGCAAAAATACACAATGAGTACAATTATTAGGGCCCCTTTAAAAAGTAGTAAAATGATTGCAATTAGAAATTCAACTACTAGGGTCCCTTTGCCCTTAATTAAAAGGAGTATGGAGGCCAGGTACTTTGAAACGACAAAAGGGAAGACTTCATATCAGTTGTTGGGCATTTTTTTCCGCCCGTGTTTGTTGGGCATTTTCTTTTAGTCATGGTTTGTTGGGCATCTTCACCAAATCAAAAACAATCCTAGGGGCCTAGCAAGGCGGCAAAGAAATCTATTCCAGCAGGATTGGGCTTCAAGATGCAGGACTGCAGGTCCACAAAAATTGATTCTACATTTGAAACTAGGGTATCAATGCTTTTGTTGGACAATTTAGTGTGAGCGAAATGCAAAGGCGTTCCAACACAAGTACACGCTTCTATCATTCTCTCCGACATCAAGAATGAGACATCGCTTTGGATCACCGCTGGGCCGAAACACTTGGGAAACATCATGCCACGATAGTAGGGGTGTTGTAATTTTCTTTCGCTTTTGTTTGTGAAAGCAACTCTAAACTCCTTAATTAATAGATATCGCACTAGTCTATATTATTACTATCTTCAGACTGCCCATAGTGGGAGTAACTTCAGTAGTAAAGTCCAGCTCAACAAATTTCCTTATGTGGCAACGATTTAATGAGGAGATGATTTGAGTAACATAGCTAGCTACTCACACTATGAGTAACATCACACATCAAGACAAGATGAGTTTACAAGCTAATAAATAAAGTGTTGCATGACACCACACATATGTAAATCTCCACTATAGAGGCAGTAACAAAACTAGTAAAATATGCATGTTACTAGTCTAAGTTACTTCCCACTATCGGTACACGTGATAAATTTATTTTGGGGTAAGTTATGTTACTTGCTATAAGTTAGGGCAAAGCGGTTAGAGGAGTAAAGTCCAGGTTTTACTCTCTAATCGGCACCTAACCGATCCCCAATCGGTGTTAGTGGACTAAAAATTTCACTCAGCCGCGACGAATCTCCCTATATTTACTCCGCCGTTCAGCGGCTGAGTAAAAAAATCCATCCCTCTCTTTCCCTCCTCTGCCTTCTCTCTTCCCCCTCACCCGCCATCGGCACGTCCCCCGTTGTTCCCTGTCGCCCACTCCTTCCAATGCGGACGCGGTGCGGAACCCTCCTCCCCACACAGGAACTGCTACCATGGCGATCTTGAGCCATCGCCGCTCGCGCGATCCTTTTGCCCCCACCTGGTACGCCGACTTCCCGGAGCTTCCTCGGCCACGGCCAGCGCAGAGGGCATACCTCAGCGTCCCGACAGTGGTCGTGGGGGACATGGGTGGCGGAGGTCACTGGCCGGGAGACCCACAAGAGAAAGTTGCTCGAATCGTTCCACACGACGGAGCTCGCGGCAATGGAGTACGACCGGTGGCAAGTCTGCTTCAACAGCTCCGCCGCACGGCTCAATTTCCCATTTGGAATGGGCGCTGGTCCACCTCGACCCGCCGGGGCCGGGTATGGTGAGCGCGACGATGGCTCGGGAGAACCGAGAGACTGGGAAGCGCCTTGAGGCAGAGGCCGCCGATGAGGCATACATGGAGGACCTCCGCTGCCAACATCCTGAGCTCGTGGAGGCGGAGCGGGCGATATTCGCCGACAATGGGGGGAGGTCATCGTCATCTCCAACGTTGAGGTGCAAGCATACGAGGAGGGCGGCAATGAGGAGGAGCTCGACGTCGAGGAGTGTCGGAGCATTTTCACCGACTGCCGCGATGACAGCACCAGCCCGGACCCATGTCTCACCGGCGGTGGCCTGTCGAGGAAGGATTGGCTCGAGCTCCACTATGGCCGATGAGTAGTCTAGTGTAGTTTAAGTTTAGTAGTATGTTCGAATTTATGTTTAATATTTGGTTGTCAAAACTATGTTGAACTTATGTTTAAATTTATGCGAATTTCGATTCAACTAGATTGTATTTAGGGGATCAGTTAAATTTACTCACATTTATGTTTTACTTCACTAAATTTAGGGGATCAGTTAAAACCGACCAAAATTTAATGGAGTATTTATACTCCACTAAGATTTACTAGACCAGATACTCTATTTTATAGGGGGGCGGTTAATGCCCTTTCTCCCTGTGAATAGCCTAATCCTGTTGACCCATACAAATGGGTAGTCTCATAGTGCAAAGTACTACCCATTTTAAGAGTAACATAAGTGGTAACATCATACATATATAGACAAAATAGGTGGTGTGGCAAATAATTAATAAGTAAAGAGCACCGGTGTAACATAATATATTACTCACACTATAGATAACATCAGACATGCTAAGACAAAATGAGTCTACAAGCTAATAAATAAAGTGTTGTAAGACACTACAGATATATTACTCCCCACTATGGGTACGCGCAAACAAATTTATTTTGGAGTAAGTTATGTTATTTGCTATAAGTTACTCCTTATGAATAGCCTAATCCTTTTGACCCATACAAATGGCTTAGGTACGCTCGATAATCATAGATGGACTCCACTTATAGCAGAACAAAAAGGCAGTACGTAGCACGATTCCTAGCAGTTCAATTTCGTCACATCAACTGATAAGAATCTGAAACATAGAGAGGACCATGCGATCATCGAATCGTATCTCATCCCAGGGAACAAAAACTGAATTGATCAGGAACAAAACTACTCTTGCATATATGTACACATCGATCGCCGGACGTATACATCAGGCACAAACCCTCGCAAGTATCGTCATCTACAAACACCTCTCTTCAAGTTGCTCTGCACGTTACACCGAGCCTTAGCACTCTAGTCAGAGTTGGCTGCCCCGAAGAAACTAGTAGCACTAAAATTTACAGCCCCAGCTGGTGCACCGATCGGGCAAGTCCTACACAGCATCACTAATTTGCCCCATCACTAAAACGAACGCCAGAACGGCCTGAGATCACGCGACGGCGCCCGGCAAGGCGGGCACGTCGCCCTGCCACGCCCAGACGATGTCCGCGAGCCCGGGGCGCACGTCCTCCGCGCAGAACTTGTTGAAGTCCAGCGCGTCGCCGCCGTCGTGCGCGAACTCGACCACGGTCACGTCGGCGGCCACCTCGAACACCTCCGCGGTGACCGCGAGCCGCCCGTTGGCGCCGTCGGCCTTCGCCTCCATTCTGATCCTCCACCCTTTCCCTCTTGTCGTGTTGTACCTCAGCGCCTTGCCCACGGACTCCAGCTTGTGGAACACGGTCGCCGCCGGCGCGCGCGACGTAAACACCGTCGCGGCCTTCTGCTCGCTCTCGAACAGCCCCGACAGGTCGAACCCGGAGGACATGGATGATATGAGCTGGAACGCATTGCACGTCCGCGGCGAGATGTTGCCGGAGCTGTCCTCGCTGCCGTCGATCAGGGCGGCGGCGTTGTCGTCGTCCCACTTCCTGGGCGTGACGGGGGAGGAGGGGACGGGCGGCACGAACCCCCTCTTGAACCACGGCGTGAGCATGATCTCCGGGATGGAGATGCGCTTGGCCGGGTCGACGGCGAGCAGGCGGCCGATGAGGCGGCGCGCCTCGCCGGAGACCCAGGGCGGCATCTGGTACTCGCCCTTGAAGATCTTCTGGTACATCTTGACGTAGTTGTCGTGCTGGAAGGGGAGGAAGCCGCAGAGCAGGACGTAGAGCACGACGCCGCAGGACCACATGTCGGCGCGCGCGCCGTCGTAGCCGCGCTTGCGGAGCACCTCCGGCGCGACGTAGGCCGGGGTGCCGCACTGCGTGTGGAGCAGGCCGTCGTGGCGCAGCTGCTCGGGCAGCGCGGCGAGGCCGAAGTCGGTGACCTTGAGGCGGCCGTCCTCGTCGAGCAGGAGGTTCTCGGGCTTGAGGTCCCGGTGCGCGACGCCGCGGCTGTGGCAGAAGGCGACGGCGGCGACGAGCTGCTGGAAGTACTTGCGGGCGGCGTCCTCGGTGAGCCGCCCGCGGGCGACCTTGGCGAAGAGCTCGCCGCCGCGCGCGTACTCCATGACGACGAAGACGCGCTGGCGGCTGGCGAGCACCTCCCGGATGCCGACGACGTTGGGGTGGCGCACCATGCGCATGATGGAGATCTCCCGGCGCAGCTGCTCCACCATGCCGTCCGTCTGGCGGAGGCGGGCCTTGTCGATGACCTTGATGGCCACGCTCTGGCCGTCGCGCAGGTCGCGGCCGTAGTAGACCTTGGCGAAGGAGCCCTGCCCCAGCATCCGCCCCAGCTCGTACTTGCCCAGCACCAGGTTCCTCACCTCGCCTTCCCGGCCTCTCGCCATTGTATGCCGGCTGCTCTGCCACGAGGATTGCTCGGAAGTTGCTAACTTGTTTTGGAAGTTCACTAATCACTACCACTGCTGCTCGTTTGGGATCTTTAACTAGGCGGGGGTGGCACGCGTCATGGTGGCTAGTGGGTCTGGGCACGTAGAGGTGTGGCGCGTTGATGGGAGCGGGCACATGGGTTTGACGCGGGCGTTGCTGGTTTGAGGAGGGCGGCACACTGGATCGCACCGTGGGATACGCTGCGGCCGGTCGCTTATTTGTACTGGCGTGGTGGTGAGGGGCGGTGTGGTGCGGGGCGGTGGAGAAGGGGAGGTGTGCAGGTGGCACGGGCCAGGTGGCTAGCAGGCTAGCTGGGTCGGGGGCGTGTGGGGTCGGGTGGACGACGCGCCGTGCGGTGCAGGCGAGAGCCGATGGGAGAGGGGACAAATGTGAAGGCGTCGAGGTGCGAGGTGGGAGTGGTGGAGGAAGAGTAGCCCGGTGACGGCCCATGAGTGGTGGAGGGGGGTTTGTTGCTTCAGGTTGCAGCAGCACGGAAGGTGGTGAAGGGGGCGTGTCTGCCGGCTAATTGGGCCGATTAGTATACCCGTTCAACGTTTAACGAATGCGGCCAGACATGTGAACTTGGACCCGGCACCGGCAGCCTTCCGCGGCGTCAACGGTCCAACGTCCAATGAATCTTCATCTTCGCGAACCTCTTAACCACTCTTTTCCTATTTCTCAGGAAAAAAACACAATACTTTCAAAAAAAAGGGAAAACACAATGTTTTCCTTGCCAATTCTATTTAGGGTACGTTTGGATCCTAGGCAAGGGCAGGCCCTAGCCTTGCTAGGCAAGGATAGCTATTTGGTAAGGAAAATAAAACTAGCCTTTGAGGGCAATCTAGCCTGCAACTGCCACGAAAAGCTTGCCGATGGAGGCGAGCCAATTTGGCTCTCCCGCACAGGCAAGAACACATATTGTGGGTAGTTAACGCTTTAATTGCTACTCATCCAAACAACCAGGCTTGCTATTGACGACTCTAGCCAAAGCCGGCTAGAAAAAACTAGCCCAGCTAAGCTAGGTGAGCTAGCGAACCAAACGTTCCCTTAGACACTGTTGACCCTCCTTCCTTCGCTGCCCTTTGATGATCCCTTGACCGAGGAGGCACATCGCTAACCTCCCATGGCCCCCTCTATGTTTGCTAGGCTATGGTTAAACTATTTTTCAAGCGGATGCTTTCATTTCCGCTTCTCTCTCCAACCCTTTCCCGAGAGTCACCTTGAGTCGAATGATCCCTCTTTACTGAAGTGTTCGACTAGTTAAGGCTCAACTCTTTAAGCTCGTGATCGTCGAGGCTCGGTTTGTTAAGCTGATCAACACTCATAACAAGCTAAAATTCATGATCAGCTCGATTCTTTTAATGCTCGTGAAGCATGTGAGCACTCGTTATAGTTGTAAGCGGCTCAAAAATATTATGCACACATTTATAATGGGTTATTCATTCGACTTCGACTAGGCCAGCCAAGTGTAGAAGAGGGATAAGGTGGCCCGTGGGCAACAGGGAATTGGGGTTACTATGCTGAGCGGCTGAGCCTTGGCAACTAATAGCAATAATGGCTTAATGTGCTGGACCCCCGGTGAATTTTAACAAGCCAAACAAGTTGCTCATGAAACTTGTGAGCTCGCTCGTTACGCTTGTTAACCTTAGCAAGCTACATTTGTTGTTCGGCTTGGATCGTTAACAAACGAGCACAAGATCAAATGAGTCGAGCTTGAGATTGATCAGTAAGCTCTCAAGCAACGAGCTTCTCGTCCAAACATATCCACTCCTCCCTCACGACGGTCATGGTGGGAATGGGAGAGGTGCTTGGGACATAGTTAGTAGAGGTAGTTTAGGTCTAGGCTTCCATTTGACTCCATGATGTTTGGCGACATGTCATGTCAACACTTCATCTTGGCGTTTGTGAGCTACACTTGATCGATGTCGGGTTGTTTATCTTGGTTGTTGTCCATGGTTGGCAGTGGCATGGGCTGTAGATCCGACACGAGTTTATTCAATAAGCTCATGGTGGCGATGGGTATGGGTTCTGTTGTGATCGATCTAGTATTTTTTAAGGTAGCTTTTGGAGTGCCTCGTTCAACCCTGCGGGGAGGCCCTTGTCCCCTTACCCGTCGCCAGCAAGGTTTGCAGCAGTGATGGTGGCCTTAGTGTCTCCAATGAGGTCACTGTATGTGTTACTACCCACTTGTTCCCTTACCCGTCGACGCCAGCAAGCTTTGCAGCAGAGACGATGGCCTTAGTGTCTCCAATGAGGTCATTGTATGTGTTTCTACCCAATTGTGTTCTTGGTGCTATATTCGGGGCCCTATCTGCAAAAGGAAGGGACCTAGCTACAATTTATGTTTTTAGGGTATTGTATGCAATTTTGTCAAAATTTGGCTATGAAATGCCATCTTTTTTAGCGACTATCGCCCCGCCTTAAACTGAGGCCCTTACAAGGTTCAATGGGTTTTAACGTAAGAGACAGTGGCCTTAGTGTCTCCAATGAGGTCATTGTATGTGTTACTACCCAATTGTGTTCTTCGTGTTATATTCGGGGCTCTATCTGCAAAAACGAGGGACCTAGCTACAATTTCTGTTTTTAGGGTATTGTATGCAATTTTGTCAAAATTTGGCTATGAAATGCCATCTTTTTTTAGCAAAAGGCTATTGCCCGGCCTGAGGCCCTTACAAGGTTCAACAGATTTCAACGAAGAGATGGAAAAGAGAAGGACAAGTGTTTGATACAAGTCATCGAAGGCCAGTAGATGACGCACCGCGAGGAGTCATACTGCCAAGTACTAAAGGTACTCAAAGGATGTTCCCAATGCAACACAGGGCGGCTCCCTAGCCGTTGACGCCCCCTTGTGTTTGCCCCCCTGTAGATCATGGCACCGCGATCGGATGCCCGTCACCACACGGTCCAACACCTGATTGTCCTTTGGTCTTGCTAGTTTCTCCAAAGCTGTAGAAGAACCATAATTTTACAGATCAAGTCAGACAGATGCTTAAACAATTTTCCCTCGATAAGCGCTTTATTTCAAACCGTCCATAGTGACCAAGCCATCGCCGCAAATCCAACCCATGCTAAACATTGATCTCTCTTGCTACAACTATGCATGAGCAGTTGGAAATCCGCAAAACAAGCCGGATTCCATGAGCTTCCCGTCACATCCGGCCCGCATCACACCACATAAAATGTGCCAGGATGCATCTAAAGAGGATGTGATCACAATCCTCGTCCTGCCCACACCATGGGCATTTCCCTTCTTCGGTATTAGATGCCGGCTTCTGGGACATTTGGGTCCCTTCCCGTTATTGACAAACTAACTCTAAGCCAGCACTGGTGGGAGGTCAGAGGACAAGTAGATGCCATGTTAATTTATTGAAAAATATTTTAATTTGCTAATTCTTACACTTAATGATAGTACGATTCAAAAAGGTCATTGCATGCTTTTAATTTCCTGTAGGTTAGAATATTGGACGGAGATAAATCTTCATGAAGAGCCTGAAAACTAATATCCTGAAAGGGATCGTCGTTTCGGCTCTGGGGAGCATATGCTCCTGGATAACCAGTAAATTCAAAAGTAATATTTAAAATATTAAGAAAAATTATAGATGTTCATGATAGTTTAACAACATGCTTGATAATTTTCATATGAAACCGAACAACAGTGCTTCGTCAGTGAAAAAACAAAATTATGTATAACATTTGGAGGTAATATTGGATGTTATTTTTTTTTTACAGATCAAAATGCTTGAACCCCCTAAATATTTGCAGGTAACATTTGGGTGTGACAATAAACACATCTACTTTTTTTCATATTTTTTTGACATTTGTAAATTACATTTTTGACGCGCAAGAGCATATGCTCCCTAGAGCCAAATTGGATTTCTGTATCCTTAATAAAAATATATAAAATAAAACATCATGGTGTTTTTAGAGGAAACAAAATCATGGTGTTGGCATGCTAATTACATAAGTATAGTACTCCGTCTTTGACTATAACTGTTATGCTCTTCTGTTACGCTATATGTGGTGTACGTTGTAGGTTTCGAGAAGTGACGATCAAAGGGGTACACGTGGTAGAATGTAAGTGCAAAAACGTCTACTCAATCAGTCCCTTCCTTGCATGTGTTGTGGCAATGTTGTATAGTTATTTGACTGGCAAGTACAGTATATACGCTATAGACTGACAATGGAGTACGTAATATCCAAGACACGGCAGCAATGCCCGACAAACGCCCCTCTCCATCACTCGAGCCGGAAAAATAAAACGGCCATGCCGACATGGCCACCCCGGAGTCCGCCGCCCACAGAATCCAAACGACCGTAGAAAGATAAACAAGGCGTCATCAAAGATGGAGACGCACGGGCATTCCGGTATCCAGTAAACAGGTCGCCGCTCCCGTATGGGCTTCACGTCGCCGCTCGTGGCCCGGCCGGTGCAGCGCACCGTGACCAGGACGGTAAACCCCGAGGAAACAGGGAGCTTTCGTCCTGCCCTGCAAATAATTGAGCGAGTACACAGCGACTTCTCGTCCCCGTGACGGCGCAACGCCCGCACGTCGCCGTTCGGAGCCTTGGAGAAGAGAAGGACGCGCATGCATTATTGGCGGGAAACCACGCATTGTTTTTGGTCCCGGGTCGGTCGCGGCACGTAGGTTTCTCCGATTGCCACGGTTGGTGCGGGAAACCACGCGCCACGTTACAGTGGTGACTGGAAGCACGTACTGCTGGCCGGCTGGACCCCTAACTATCCAGTACGTGTCGCCGTCGCGCCACCTGCCGCCCGGCGCCTGGATCTTCCGTTCGGTTGGTCTACCGATGCGATGGCCCACTCCATGATCCTCCTGTCTCTGGATTTGGTCTGTGTGGTGCTTCTTGTGAGCTAGTACATGGGCTGTGTGGTGCGTGGGCGCACACGCATCACGCAGCCCATGGTTGCGTCGGCCCATCGGTTATCTGGCTACAGTGGTGCGAATCGGATGCATCGCAGTTCGCGAGGGCGATCTTCCTGTGATTTTGCCGTTTCGCCCCCACAAGGAATCTGGATCTTTGCCAACGCAGCGGATGTCGCTCGGCTCCATGTCGGAAAGCAACCGATCGCCGCATTATTAGCTTTGGTAGGACAATGGTTGTTGCATTATTGCAACTGATTGTACCATTGGTCGGCTTCTAACTTCTGATTCAAGAGAAGTAAAACGCTCTAGTTTGAGCTGTGTCCGGTTGAATGCTCACAATCTCCTGAGTGGATGCATAAAGCAAAGCTCCTTTATCTGAAAAAAATGGAGTAAATGATTGATTGCAAGACTTTTTTGCAGTGAGCTTGTGCATCCTCAGGTTGATGGGCAAGAATCTAAGGTAGCTTCATATGGTCAGCAGTTCCACTGCTCTTTTTTCCGTTTGACCTCGTAGGCTGTACCGAACTAAGGGTATGAACCATGGAAGCATCATCAAACTGCTGCCTCACCCTGACACATCTACAAATATAGGTGAAACCACCGTATGATTGCTCGCTGCTCAATGCAAGCAGCAGTAACGTGCACCCCTTCTCTCTCTCTTTTCTTTTCAAAAATCAGGGGCCTCCCCCCAGCTCCACATTTCATTAAGAAATAGAAGCCAAACGAGTACCACAAAGCAGGAACTACAACATAAAAACAGCACCCCAACTAGGGAAGATGTTCATCATCCAGCTACTAACTTGCAACCCTAAAGGCTCTTTTTAACAGGCCAAAATAACAAGACCAGCAACAACTTATATTTTTCCTCTCGAAGGAGAAAACCCACCCCTTCTCTCTTATCTCCTTGCTTTTCCTTTCTAATCTTTTACGTCCAAACCTTACAACACCTACCTAGCAACCCCGTTCTCTCTCATCCTTTTTCCCTAATTCCTTCTTTTCTCAGCAAAGCGGCTACTTCTTCTGCAGGATGCACCTGACACCTGCAAGGCTACGCCTTTGCCTTCACCTGGCATCCGACTTACATGGCCCTGCAGGGTATCTGTCCATGTAGGAGCGTTGGCCATGCCCTAACTGTTTTGCTGATTATCCTTGGATGCTAGAGCATTTGGGCTACAATGCATACATAAATCTTTAAATTCATCAGCTCCAGTTCAAATGCAAACAGGACTATAAACAGGAACTGGAGCTCATGCTCTCTCTCAAAACAACCATCAATGGGGCCAACATAGGTAATAGGATATATAGGTGCTCCAACGACTCCATGCAATAATAACCCCTTACCATCGTTCAAAAAATTGAACCATAGAGGTTGTGGGTTCACGTTTTTAGTGGACGGACCACCGGTTCATGGGTTCAGTTTTGACAAAATACCAAAATATTTTAAGGTGATTTTTTCACATCAAATCAAATGAATACACATAATATTGGATGTAAACCATTCACAACTCACAAAGTGTTACTAGCCTAGTTGGTTATTGGGCCTTTAGCATGCCTTGCCTCAAAGTTATGTGCTTGATTGCTTTGATGCACCTTTCTTGAATATTTTCTTGTTTTTTTACTAAAAGATCGATACACCCTAAAAAATAAGCCAAGGTGTCAGTTCCCGGTTTTTTTTGGTCGGACCGCCGGTCCGGTCTGGTTTTAAGACTATGCCACCAACAAGGGAAAACTGTGGCGTTTACGACAGTGCCGGGGTCAACTAATGAAACCTTGGTGGACAGCGACAGCTGGAGTCATTACACCTAGGTCAGAATTCGGTGACAATGATGTGGTCGGGGAGGAGAGGAGACAGGGGCTAGGGTTTCGCTGACGAACCACAGGAGCGAATTAGGCGTTCTTATTGGGGTGATCGACTCCCTTCATGGCATTGTTCACTTTGTTTTCTCTTTTCTCCAAAATAGCAATGAAGTGCACTCCATAATTTGTTGTAATACCTAAATAGTTGATTCCCAGTAACTCTGATTCTCTCAACATGCGACACTCCACATCATCAATTGTGCCACACCATCATCTAGTATAGCTATTTTGTAGCACATGCACACCCGAATTTAATTGTTCCATTTCCAATAGTCCATGGTCCATGCATACTCTTAATTCACACACAGTTACTTTCGAAAATTATAGTTTTTGATTTAGATAATTTCATTCAAACAAAATTTATGAAAAAAAATAATCTTTTAAATCCCGCAGCAACGCGCGGGGAAATCACCTAGTTTTTACAGGTTGCAGACCTTGCGCGCAAACTCAAATTCGAGATAATGTCTCTATATTTATGAAATGCACTTCATAATTTATCGAATATGCTAGGCCCATATTTTCTGACCAGGCTCCATATTAACAGTAATTATGATGTTTGGATTTTTAACAACTCTGCTATAGTTTCTTTAGGTAGCTTTGTATGGTCAGCAGATGGTTCACTTTTCTTTTTCCTTTTGATCCTGGTAGGATGTAGTATACTAACTGTTTTATGGTGAGTTTCTTTTTGAAAGAAAGTACAGACGTAGACGCTCACATATGCACATACATTCATCATTATGAGCGTATGCAGGTAAGTCTTGAGATTGACAAAGTCACCAGTAAGGTCATTTCCATAGATACATAACCTTACACTACTAGGGAAAAACCTAGCAGCAGCGCGGGTTTTAGGCCTATTAGCAGCGCGGGTACCCGCGCTACTAATAAGGCGCTA
Source organism: Aegilops speltoides (assembly GCA_021437245.1). NCBI lineage: Eukaryota > Viridiplantae > Streptophyta > Magnoliopsida > Poales > Poaceae > Aegilops > Aegilops speltoides. The sequence goes on along the minus strand of CM038145.1, from coordinate 315,762,992 downwards.
CAGCTAACTTGTAGCAGAGGCGCTACAGTTAACGATATAGCAGATGGCGGGGTTTAAACCCGCGCTACTACTAATCTGTAATCTCGGATTTTTTTTTGAATTTTTTCGAATTTTTTTTGATTTTTTTCGAAATTTTCAAATTTCTGAATTATTTTAACTCAAATCTCTAATCACCCCTAATCGCTGCTCAATTTAATCTCTAATCACCCCTCATCATTCCAAATCATCTAACTTCCCGGACGGTCACCCATCCTCTCACTACTCCAGCCTGAGCACGCTTAACTTCCGGGTTCTATTCTTCCTCGTTTCCAAGTCTGCACTTGTTGTTTTCCTGACAATAGTGAGATGTCAATCCTATTAACCTCAGGAATTTAGCTTGAGCATGAAGTTTCCAAGTCACACATTTCACTGTTTGAGTTTGAAACTATTGTTCTAAAATATTAGTAACACTAATATTTTTTGAATAATTAGTTTGACCACAGTTTGACCAGATTTGACCAGAGTTTGACCAAATTTGACCAAAAATTCAAAAAAACTAAAATAATTATTTATTAACACTAATATTCTTGAATAATTAGTTCGAATTTAACAAAAATTAAAAAATAATATTTTTTTTTGAATTTTTTTGCCTCCAGATCTTAAAAGCCCCGTAACTTTTTTTCTGTTAGGCTTTTGAGGATTTTGAAAATGTTTAACGGGGTTCCCCCGGTTAAATTCGGATGTAACTTTTCGAGTAGATGCTTTTTCATAAAAAAACTTTTTCATCCGAGTTCGTATGCAAAAGTTATGGCCATTTTCATACAAATTTCCAGAGAGATTTTGCAAATAAAGTCGAAATTCATATTTGTAAATTTTCCCAACAACTAGACCACATATCACATGGGAAACTTATTTTCTTTTATTTTTTTGACATTTTTATCATTTTCTTTTATTTTTTTAAAACTGAAAAGGCGGTCCGGGGGGGTAGACTTTGCCAAATAGGCCAGACCCCGCGCTACTACTATGACGATTTATTAGCGATGGCGGGTTTTTAACCTCGCTACTACTAAGTTGATAGCGATGGCGGGTTAGTAGTAGCGAGGTTAAAACCCGCTCTCGCTATGAACTTAGCAGCAGCGAGGGTTAAAAACCGTCGCTACTACTATGGCATATCCCGGGGGGCACGGTACAGACCGCTTAGTAGTAGCGAGGGTTACAAACCCGCGCTGCTGCTATCAACTTAGTAGTAGCGAGGTTTAAAAACCTGCGCTGCTAGTAAGTAGCAGTAGCGAGGGTTTTTAGCCCTCGCTGCTGCTAAGATTCTGTGTATAGCCTTTTCCCTAGTAGTGTTATCATCTCATGTTCAACTTCCTTTTTCTCAAGTGAAAAGAGACCTTCATCGATTGTGATACTTTCCTGCGACAGGAACTTTTCACAATTCTACAGCAGCTCGACACTTCTGCTATGGTTGCTTCATGCCCACAAAACCATAGGACAATCCCAGACATTAAGCAACAAGGACATCACCTCCTCCCCTGGACCATGGCGTAAACCGTGTTGGTTTCATGTTCAACGGAATCAAGCAATGAGGCATATGAATGTTTTTCACCGTGACTAGTTAGCCTTTCGCGCATGTGAAACATATGAGGTTGCTTTCCTCTCCATCACTTAAAAATTCTCTCCTCTCGATTCATCATCTAAAAAGTTACTTTCCTTGTAGCATGACGCGACGAGTAGCTATGATGGCTGGCGGCCGGGCGCGCCCCGGGCACAGTCACGTCACGAGGTGCTGGGCCGGAGATAGCGAGGTTTTGCAACACTTGTCCATGGCCCATTGACACGCGGCTGCAGAAAAAAAACCCAACGCTGGTCGCCATCTACCCTGCGCATCAGGCCAAACAACCGCCATAATGCTAGTTAATTAATCAAGAAACAATGAGCCAGCACACGTATTCTCGCTGTGATGATGCCGACTGCCATCTTGCATAATTGGAGGCTGCGTTGAAGTGCCCTAAATTAGATCCGGGTACATGCATGAGCCTTCCATGGTCATGAGGTGAGCTCGGAAGAGTGAAGCCTGAGCACTCTCTGCTAATGGCGACGTACTGAGCGATCGACCAACTGCGTCACGTCAAAGGTTTTGCCGACTGCGGTGTCGACGGGCGATTCGCGGCGTAGACAAGACAGTTAGGACGTCAGCGTTGGCCGATTCTACCAGTCAATAATTCGAAGGTGAGAAGAGCGGAATTCTCTGTGCCGCTGGCGCCTGTTTGCATCGCCGGTCGCATCTCGAACGCCACTGCTGGCAGCCTGGCGTAGAAGGTAGAACGCCGGTGGTTGATTTGCCCCCGCACTTTTTTCCCCCGGCTTCAATTAGTTTTTACTCGCTACGCCATCGGCAGTGTCGTGCTGGGCGATCGGGTTACAGCTTGACGGGGACAGCTGCACAAGATTATGTACAGCTCACATCAAAGATCTGGATGGTATGGGCATCTCCGTCACTGTCTCCTAAAACTGACACCGAATTTGTGCGCTGATACGGGAGCCGATCATACCATGTCCGCATGCATCTTGAAATGGATTTGAACAAACTAGAGGATATTCATACAAATAAGATGGAATTCACTTAAGTTCGGACGTAATCTACGTAAAACAGATGTCAAAACTGAAGTAACACGTTATAATTCAAGCAAGACGAAGCTCTCCGCTTTCTAGATGGTCCTTATAGAGTAGGCTTCAAATGTGGAACATGGATTCTGGCATGCAATGGAGTGCCCCAGCTGATATTTCGTCCGTTCAACTTACAACCTAAAAGAAAAACATACCCTACTTGTAGGGGATTATGACCTCGTACGCATGGATGCCCTGGCCGGCCGCACTTGCTTCACGCAGGAGCGTGACGGCGAGGGCGGATTCTCCCTCATGCGTTCTGGCGGCGACGAGGGCAGCGCCGAACCATGATAGCGGAGCGACCGCTCCATCATGATCTCCATATGACGGACGTACTCGTCATTCGTCACCGGCACCTCTGTGTATAGGCACAGCTGCTGCGGTGCCTGGTCCTCTTCATCATCGAAGGAGATGGCAATCTTGAAAGAGTATTTCCCGCCTTAAGTACTTTGGCGAGAATATCATACGGAAATCAACATTCAAGGAAAACTACGTGAAAACCACGTGTGAAAGTTAAAAAAACTGAAAAAATATGGGAGATTAAGAGGATGATGTTCTATTGCCGTGTGAAATTTTAAGTAAAAACACATTACGGGATGCGAGCTATGGAAAAGACAAATTCAACAATCAATAGTGATATTACTGTTCAAATGCTGATTTTTCCTTTTTCATAACACACATTTCGTAATGTATTTGAGCTTGAAATTTTGCATGGCAATAGAATATCACCCACTTAACATCACATGTTTTTTGAGATTTTTTTGAAACTTCAAAACATGGTTTTCGTTTGGTTTTCATCGCTTTCCACCAAATATTGGTTTCCATACGATATTCTCCCAAGTACTTTGATGTTGATGACAACGTAATTTGCAGACTAACCGTGTGCTTGAGCTACACATGTGCATTTATATGTCACAAGTTGTTAGCCACCCCTCTGGAAGGAAAAGAGCAAAGACATCATTTTCGATGCGTTTATTTCTTTGGTTGTAGGAATTCCGTATTATTAACTTATTAAGAGGGATCTGCATTGGAAGGTACATATGAAATCGAATCACGTACACAAACTCATATTGCACCCTGATACGTATCCAACGTATCTATATTTTAGAACTATTCATGCCATGTTTAAACAATTTTATATGGTTTTCATATGATTTGAATAGAACTAACCCGGACTGACGTTGTTTTCAGCAGAACTACCGTGGTGTCGTTTTTTCTGCGGAAATAAAAGTTCTCAGAATGGGCTGAAAATTTACGGTGATCGTTTATGGACCATAAGAGACCCACGGAACAGAGGAGCTGGACCAGGAGGTGACCGAGGAGGCCACAACCTGGGGGGCGCGCCTCCCGAGATTGTGGGGCCCTCGGGCACCCCAATACTTGATCCCAATGCAAAGTACCTCTACATATGTAATAACCTCTGAAAATAACCCTAGATGAGAAGTTCCACTGCTGCAAGACTCTGTATCCACGAAAACTCAACTGGGACCCCATTCCGGCACCCTGCCAGAGGGGGAAATCATTGTCGGAGGCCATCTTCGTCATCCCGGCGGCCACCATGATGGGGAGGGAGTAGTTCACCATCGGGGCTGAGGGTATGTACCAATAGCTATGTGCTCTCTCTCTCTCTCTCTCTCTCTCTCTCTCTTCTTGTTCCTGATTTGGCACGATCTTGATGTATCGCGAGTTTTGTTAATATATTTGGATCTTGGTGTTCTTCCCTTTCAACCTTCTTATGATGAATTGAGACTTGCTCTTTGAGGTTTCGTTATGTTGGAGTGAATATTGGATTTGAGAACACTTGATGTATGTCTTGTATATGGATACCCGTGGTGACGTGGGGTGTTATATTGATTCACTTGATGTATGTTTTGGCACTCGACTCGAGGATTCCCGGGATGACATTGGGGTAATCTATGCATAGGGGTTGATGCATGTTTTCGTTCTACGTTCTCCGCGATATGTACTTTGAAGTGATTCATTGGTGCACAGTGAGGGATTGTTATATGATCCAATTATGATATCATTGTTGAGAGATTTTGCACTAGTGAAAGTATGAACCCTAGGCCATGTTTTCAATCATTGCTATACCGTTTTTGCTCACTTTTGTTACTAGTCACCTTGCTGTTTTTATGTTTTCAGATTACAAAAGCCTATATCTAGTATCAATATTACACTTGTATCACCATCTCTTCGCCGAACTAGTGCACCTATAAAATTTCCCATTGCATTGGGTGTGTTGGGGACACAAGAGACTCTTTGTTATTTGGTTGCAGTGTTGTTTGAGAGAGACCATCTTCATCCTAAGCCTCCCACGGACTGATAAACCTTAGGTCATTCACTTGAGGGAAAATTGCTACTGTCCTACAAAACTTTGTGCTTGGAGGCCCAACACGAGTCTACAAAAATAAGTTGTGTAGTACACATCACACCCACATATACACCCTTCCGTTTTAAGGAAAGAACCTCATTCCTAACTATGCAGAAAAGCTCCCAGAGATTGTACCGCTCCTCTTTGGATGGGGCACCCATTGACTAGCCTAGGCGGTTGTACTGCCCTCTAGGGCGGTTGCCACTCGGTCTCCAAGTGGTACTTCCAGTCCTAATTCCATGCCAACTGCCACCCGAGGGGTGATTCCTCGGGTTAGGCAGCGGTGCACGGGTGGTGGTTGGCAGGTTATTCCGGTGTTAAATAATTGGTATAACCGGTGTCTCCAACGGTTGTACTGCTAGGGACCTGGTAGCTGGTACTGTGGTTGACCCGACATACTGCTCCAACCATCGCTCAGGGGTAATTTCCCTTGGTATTGGGTGCGGTACTCAAGCGGCTAGCTAGGAAATAGTTTTTCTGGCTATTTCCAAATAGCCAGAACAATCGGCGGTCTAGGCGGTCGTACCGCTCTGGCTACGGCAACCAGGGTTTGGCCTGGAGCAGTTGTACTGCTCTTATGGTTTTTCCCGCGTAACGGTTAGAAAGGAGGAGGGACTATTTAAGGAGGTGGTTATTCCACCTACCTCTTGCCTCCCTCCCTCCTCTATTAATGCCCTAAGCTCCATTTTGCCTGGTCTACTTCTCTAGGAAACCAAACTTATTAATTTGCAAGGGATTGAGGGAGGAGACCTAGATCTACACTTCCATCAACGAAATTTAATTCCCAATACATTTTGAGTGGATCTTGTTACTCTTGGGTGTTTGAGTTAAGTTGTGGAGATTGCCCCAACCTTGTTTGTAAAGATTCCAGTTGCAGCCTTCAAGGGCATCATCAGTGGTTTCCGACACCTTGCATTGTGTGAGGGCATGAGAAGAATTGGGTGAGTTCTTGTGGTGCTTGGGGAGCATTGTGCCTCCATGCCCCTCCAACGGAGACATACCTCCCCAAAAGGAGGGACTTCAAAAACACATCCTCATCTTCATCATCTCCACTTATGGCCTTTACTTTGTGAAAGATTTTATTTTATGTTTACCTTTGCTTGCACTTTCCTGTTATGACTGACATGCAAGTTGTTCACCTACACTAGTGGAAAAAGGCCCATTTGTCCCGGTTCAAGAGGCCCATTTGTCCCGGTTCTGGAACCGGGACTAAAGGGCCGGGACTAAAGCCCATGACCTTTAGTCCTGGTTCGCTCACGAACCGAGACAGGTGGGGCTCCACATGGCCGCTGCGGCGAGCCTCGACAGGAGGGCCTTTGGTCCCGGTTGGTAACACCAACCGAGACCAAAAGGCATCCACGGTCAACAGCTCAAGAGCTGTTTTTTTTGAAACGGGGGGGTTACGAGGGTTAATTTAATTAGGGGTTTCATATATTGTGTTAGCTAGCTAATAGAGAGAAGTGACCTCTCTTATCTCCGTGCTTGGTCGACGCTACGTACTATACGTATAGAGAGGTCTCGACACGTTAGCTAGTAAGAAAATGAAGGAAACCATTAAGTACAGAAGATCGTCATGAACATATACAGAGAGAAGTGATCGACCTCTCCTTCTCCGAGAGATTTGTCGAACAACAAGTTTTTGTATATCTATCCGACGCTACTAGCTACATATATACAATATAAGATCTATTACAATCCCTAATATCTGAAGTCAAGTTCCACATGGTATTCTCCGGCTTTATTGATGACGTGGTCAAGAAAGAATCCCGCCAATTCCTCTTGAATTGCTTTTATGCGATCATGTGGTAGGAGCTCATCCCACAACTGCCAGATCTAAATCGAAGAAGAGGGTCAATACATGTGTATGAATGAAATTCAACACAAATGATGGTAATAATATACAATTGTGAATATTTTTGCTTACGCACTTCATACTATTTTTCAGAGTAGCCCCGCTTATTCTTGGTCATCTCGTTGTAGATGAACTCGCAAACGTAGTATCCACAGAAATCATTTCCTTGTTCCTGCCACAAGCACTTTACGAGAAATAGAGGTCAATCAAACTGATAAGCAAGCATGCTAAATGGTACTGATGAAACTAGCTAGAATCAATGGGAGACGCGTGGAACTAGGTAGTAGTACTTACTTTCGGGTGTTTAAATGTCAGCTCGGTCGGCAGCCCCGGAGAAATTGCGGTGAACTCTTTCCAAACCCTGCCAGACAAAGAAAATAATTACTTGATATCAGGAAATGAACAAAGTTGCTGATATGGTGCGATAATGATCGATTGAACTTACTTCTAGAGCATTCGAGTCATGTCCACATAGTCCTCGGGATCTTTTTGTCTCGAGTCTAAGCCGGTTACTTCTCCCTGCTCAAGCTTAATCACTAGGAGAATAAAGTGGAAGCTGCACACGCATGCACAACTCATCAGTTACATGACTATAACCTCGAGTAATAAGGGAAAACGAATATGCACAAGATAGTAACACTCACTTGAAGTTCTAAGGAAAGAATATTTTATCTTTGCTTTGATTTTTGAGCAACAATTGTAGCAAGTTGTCCTTAGTTTCTGTGACATTCTTTTGGACCATCCATTCATGTATGACGTTTGGGTTAATGAACCCAATGTCATAGATTTGTGCTTTTCTGCATTTGACGATCTTCAATCTGCATAATATAGTGATGATAATTATATATACATGCAATGAAAGAGCTGAGCTATATATAGAGAGACTTAATTATAGAAAGTAGTACTTACAGAGAGTAGCAAGGCACAAGTGATTTTTCGAGGGCCTTTTGATTGTAGAACTGGAAAAACTCGTCAATCAACGGTTAACAGTTGTTGGCCAATGAAGTCGTGGTCCTCTTTAATTCTCATCGACAAAGCATCCTTCCCAGACTCGCTGCAGGTTTTCATGTACCATTCATGGAATCTTTGCATCATCATTGTTAGAGCAAGAGTTCCATCTTTGACGAGAGGCTTCCCGTAGTGGTATTTGAACTCGTCCATCTCCATTGTATCAAAATATACATCGTCGGGCAGGTAATCGCCAGGATAGGCACCGGGCAGCATCAGCGGCTGATTTGCGACGATATCACTAGACACCTTGAGTGGGGGGAATGATTGGTTCTCATGTTCCCCGAGTTGGGGAATTTTTTTCCCACTTCTTTGTTCTTTTAAATTTTAACCTTTTGTCACTTGAAGTACTTCCCGACTGGCATGCTTCTTGCAATGTCTTTTTAAGACAACGGAGATGGTTGTTATCCGGCGAAGGTGGTGGTGGTCGCTTAAGGGCATTGATAGTGCGCTTCGCTTTCACCGGATCTATCTTCTCCTCCGGAGGTGGATGTTTCATAGCTCTTCGTGTTTCAAAGAAGTCCTTCACTTGGGATTCCACGATCTTTGCGTTTTCGTCCACGGTCATCTCGTATGGTAACTTCTCTACAGGCTTGAGAGATGGACCGAATCTGTATTGCCTCCCACCTTTGGCTGTACTGCTAGACGCAGGAGCGGCGACGTCTCTCTTCCGTTGCTACTGATGAGTAGTAGAAGGAGGCGGAGTGGTCCGACGTGCCGGAGCAGCCGGAGCGGCGGTGTCTGTGTTCCGTCGTTGCTGACGAGGCGGAGGAGGAGGCGGGCTGCTCGGACATGCCGGAGCAGGCGGAGAAGGAGGCGGAGTGCCCCAACCACTCGCCTAAGGAGGAGGAGGAGGAGGCGGAGTGCCCTGACTCATCATCATAGGAGGAGGAGGCGGAGGCGTCAAGTTTAGAAGCTTGATGTGCTCCTTCCACCATAGACATGGAGTCTTCAGAGTAAGACCTAGCTGAGTCTCCCCTTCACCTGTAGGGTGGTCAAGCTGGAGCTCCTCAAATCCCTCCATTATTCATCCACCATCACAACAACATAGCCTTGTGAAATCGGAAGGCAGTGAAAAGTTGCGTTGGGTTCAGGAGGTGCAACAGAGCCGACAGCCGCCTTGACTTTGAGGTTCTGCCATTGCGTCATAAGCTGGCACTGTTGAGCCTCTGTGATAGCATCCACGCGGTAGCTAGGAGCCGTGAAGTCAGGCTGGTGAACGAGCTCGGTGGAAGCCACGCTGCTTCTCCGCTGAGATGGCAGGGTAGCTTATGGGGTAGCTTGGGCAGGTCGCTGGCTCTCAACTTGTTCCTCTAGCTTTTGAACCCTTGCATTCAGCTTTTGCAATTCGCTCAGCTCCACTTTCCTCCTCCTCTCTTGGGTTTTGTAACCGCCTACGCCGGGAAACCCAACCTTCCACATAACGGAGCCTGGCATGCCTCGTGTTTGACCAGGGTGCTCAGGATTCCCGAGGGCCTCTGTGAGCTCGTCGTTCTCTCTATCGGGAACGAACGTCCCTTGTTGCGCTGTGGCGATATAGTTCTGAAGCTTCTTGATGGGTATTTCAAGTTGCTCGTCCGTCCAAATGCACTTCCCTGTTTCAGGGTCCAAGGTTCCCCCAACCCCAAAGAACCAAGTCCTTGAACGGTCTAGCCAGTTCAATGTCTCTGGTTCGACCCCTTTAGCAATCAGGTCATTCTCAGCCTTGTCCCACAACAGTCGGGCTTTGAGGTAGCCACCTGACCCCGTGCAATGGTCATGCTCCTTCTTTGCAGCATTTTTCTTGTTTGTCGTTGACATCTTCTTACTCTTCTTCGATGTCTTATGGGCCACAAATGCGGACCAGTGATCTCTTATCTTCTCAAATCGGCCGGTGAATTCTAGAGTCTTCTCTTTGTCGACAGACGTTGATTTCAACTCATTCTTCCACCTCCTGAATAGATTTGCCATCTTCTTGATAGCATGAGCCTGGACCAATGGCTCTATAACTAGCTTATTCGGATCCTCCTCTGGCGGTAGGGTGAAATTTTCCTTCAGCGCGGTCTAAAGATCATCTTTCTGTCTATCTTCAACATAAGAAACTTGAGGGTCTTTGTTCTTAGGCTTATTCCATTAGTGGATGCTGATTGGAATCATGTCCCTAAAAAGAACCCCGCATTGAGCAGAAAATGCCTCCTTGGTCCGGATGGGTTCAATCGGTTGGCAATCGCACGCGATTGCTGTGATCGTGAACCTTTCATCCTGGCGCAACCTTTTCTTTGGGCTCGTCTCATTACCGAAGTTTGGCTTGATCCAGAGGGCTATAAAAGAACAAAGAAGAGTTAATATATGTACATACCAAAACAATTAATGCATTAATTAGCTAGTCAGCATAGGCTTAATATATATATATATATATATATATATATATATATATATATATATATATATACCTCACCAGACTTTGCAACAGTTGATCCCGACTTCGTTCGGTCATCGGAGCCGTCATCACGGTCTCCTTCTTCCACCGGCATTCGGTTGTCGGAGCCATCATGATCACAACTTTCCTCCTCCATTGTTCGATCACCGTAGCCTGCTTCCTCTCCTTCCAGACCATCAGTGTCGTTGAGAAATAACGGCAAGACATCACGTCCGTCGCAGATTATGTCCCCCAATATCTCTTCTTGTTCGAAGTCTCTTTGTTGATCCATAGTTTCTGCAAATATTACAACATGGCAATTAATATACAAACATGAGAGATGGATATATTAATAGTGGCAAACATATACCTAGCTAGCTAATCACAACAAGGAATATTAATTAGTGGCCTCGACGCTTCTACGGTTTGGGGTGGCCTCGACAACGCTTCTAGGGTTTGGGGTGGCCTTGACAATGCTCTTTTAACTTGGTAAATTCGGGTGGCCTCGACGCTTCTAGGGTTTGGGGTGGCCTCGGCAATGCTTCTAGGGTTTGGCCTGGACCGCCTCTCTCATGAATGTCCGTCGTCCGGACTGCGTCTCTCATGAATGTCAAACAAGGGATTTAACAAGATGGCGCCATTCTGGATGTGCCGAAAATGGTCCCTATTTTTCCTGATCTCATCTACCCTGTTGGGGAACGTAGTAATTTCAAAAAAAATTCTACGCACACGGAAGATCACGGTGATGCATAGCAACGAGAGGGGAGAGTGTTGTCCACGTACGCTCGTAGACCGTAAGCAGAAGCGTTATGACAACGCGGTTGATGTAGTCGTACGTCTTCATGATCCGACCGATCCAAGTACCGAACGTACGACACCTCCGAGTTCAGCACACGTTCAGCTTGATGACGATCCCCGGACTCCGATCCAGAAAAGTGTCGGGGATGAGTTCCGTCAGCACGATGGCGTGGTGACGTTGATGATGTTCTACCGACGCAGGGCTTCGCCTAAGCACCGCAACGATATGACCGAGGTGGAATATGGTGGAAGGGGGCACCGCACACGGCTAAGGAACGATCACGTAGATCAACTTGTGTGTCCTAGGGTGCCCCCTGCCCCCGTATATAAAGGAGCCAAGGGGGAGGGGGCGGCCGACCAAGGAGGGCGCGCCAAGGGGGAGTCCTACTCACCCTTCTTTCCTAGTTGGAGAAGGAGAAGGGGGAAGGAGGAGGAAGAGGGGAAGGAAAGGGGGGCGCCGCCCCCCTCTCCTTGTCCTATTCGGACTAGGGAGGGGAGGGGGCGCAGCCCACCTCTTACCTCCTCTCCTCTTCTCCCTTAGGGCCCATGAAGGCCCAATAACCCCTGGGAGGGTTCCGGTAACCCCCCGGTGCTCCGGTAAAATCCCGATTTCACCCGGAACCATGCCGATATCCAAATATAGGCTTCCAATATATCAATCTTTATGTCTCGACCATTTCGAGACTCCTCGTCATGTCCGTGATCACTCCGGGACTCTGAACAACCTTCGGTACATCAAAACTTATAAACTCATAATAAAACTATCATCGTAACGTTAAGCGTGCGGACCCTACGGGTTTGAGAACTATGTAGACATGACCTAGAACTATTCTCGGTCAATAACCAATAGCGGAACCTGGATGCTCATATTGGCTCCTACATATTCTACGAAGATCTTTATCGGTCAAACCGCATAACACATACGTTGTTCCCTTTGTCATCGGTATGTTACTTGCCCGAGATTTGATCGTCGGTATCCAATACCTAGTTCAATCTCGTTACTGGCAAGTCTCTTTACTCGTTACGTAATGCATCATTCCGTAACTAACTCATTAGCTACATTGCTTGCAAGGCTTATAGTGATGTGCATTACCGAGAGGGCGCAGAGATACCTCTCCGACAATCGGAGTGACAAAACCTAATCTCGAAATACGCCAACCCAACATGTACCTTCGGAGACACCTGTAGAGATCCTTTATAATCACCCAGTTACGTTGTGATGTTTGGTAGCACACAAAGTGTTCTTCTGGTAAACGGGAGTTGCATAATCTCATAGTTACAGGAACATGTGTAAGTCATGAAGAAAGCAATAGCAACATACTAAACGATCAAGTGCTAGGCTAAAGGAATGGGTCATGTCAATCACATCATTCTCCTAATGATGTGATCCCGTTAATCAAATGACAACTCATGTCTATGGCTAGGAAACTTAACCATCTTTGATTCACGAGCTAGTCAAGTAGAGGCATACTAGTGACACTATGTTTGTCTATGTATTCACACATGTATTATGTTTCCGGTTAATACAATTCTAGCATGAATAATAAACATTTATCATGAAATAAGGAATTAAATAATAACTTTATTATTGCCTCTAGGGCATATTTCCTTCAGTCTCCCACTTGCACTAGAGTCAATAATCTAGTTCACATCGCCATGTGATTTAATAGCAATATTCATATATGTATATGATTAACACCCATAGTTCACATCTTCATGTGACCAACACCCAAAGGGTTTACTAGAGTCAATAATCTAGTTCACATCGCTATGTGATTAACACCCAAAGAGTATAAAGGTATTATCATGTTTTGCTCGTGAGAGAAGTTTAGTCAACGGATCTGTCACATTCAGAGCCGTATGTATTTTGCAAATATTCTATGTCTACAATGCTCTGCATGGAGCTACTCTAGCTAATTGCTCCCACTTTCAATATGTATCCAGATTAAGACTTAGAGTCATACGGATCGGTGCAAAACTTGTATCGACGTAACCTTTTACGACGAACCTTTTGTCACCTCCATAATTGAGAAACATATCCTTATTCCACTAATGATAATTTTGACCAATGTCCAGTGATCTACTCCTAGATCACTATTGTACTCCCTTGCCAAACCAGGGCAGAGTATACAATAGGTCTGGTCCATAGCATGGCATACTTTTATAAAACCTATGACTGAAGCATAGGGAATGACTTTCATTCTCTTTCTATTTTCTGCCGTGGTCGGGATTTGAGTCTTAATCAATTTCATACCTTTGCAACACAGGAAAGAACTCTTTCTTTGACTGTTCCATTTTGAACTACTTCAAAATCTTGTCAAGGTATGTACTCATTGAAAATCTTATCAAGCGTCTTGATCTATCTCAATAGATCTTGATGCTCAATATGTAAGTAGCTTTACTGAGGTATTTCTTTTAAAGAACTCCTTTCAAACACTCCTTCATGCTTTGCAGAATAATTCTACATTATTTCCGATCAACAATATGTCATTCACATATACTTATCAGAAATGCTGTAGTGCTCCCACTCACTTTCTTGTAAATACAGGCTTCACCGTAAGTCTGTACAAAACTATATGCTTTGATCAACTTATCAAAGTGTATATTCCAACTCTGAGATGCTTGCACCAGTCCATAGATGGATCGCTGGAGCTTGCACATTTTGTTAGCACCTTTAGGATTGACAAAACCTTCTGGTTGCATCATATACAACTCTTCTTTAAGAAAACCATTAAGGAATGCAGTTTTGACATCCATTTGCCAGATTTCATAAAATGTGGCAATTGCTAACATGATTCGGGCAGACTTAAGCATCGCTACAGTTTGAGAAAATCTCTTGTAGTCAACACCCTTGAACTTGTCAAAACCTTTTTGCGACAAGTCGAGCTTTGTAGATAGTAACACTACTATCAACGTCCGTCTTCCTCTTGAAGATCCATTTATTTTCTATGGTTTGCCGATCATCGGGCAAGTCCACCAAAGTCCACACTTTGTTCTCATACATGGATCCTATCTCAGAATTCATGGCCTCCAGCCATTTTGCGAAATCTGGGCTCATCATCGCTTCCTCATAGTTCGTAGGTCTATCATGGTCTAGTAACATGACTTTCAGAACAGGATTACCGTACCACTCTGGTGCAGACCGTACTCTAGAAGACCTACGAGGTTCTGTAGTAACTTGATCAGAAGTTTCATGATCACCATCATTAGCTTCCTCACTAATTGGTGTAGGAATCACTGGAACTAACTTCAGTGATGAACTATTTTCCAATTCAGGAGAAGGTACAATTACCTTATCAAGTTCTACTTTCCTCCCACTCACTTCTTTCGAGAGAAACTCCTTCTCTAGAAAGGATCCATTCTTAGCAACGAATGTTTTGCCTTCAGATCTGTGATAGAAGGAGTACCCAACAGTTTCCTTTGGGTATTCTATGAAGACGCACTTCTCCGATTTGGGTTTGAGCTTATCAGGTTGAAAACCTTTTTCATATAAGCATCGCAACTCCAAACTTTAAGAAACGACAGCTTAGGTTTACTTCTAAACCATAGTTCATACGGTGTCGTCTCAACGGATTTAGATGGTGCCCTTTTAACGTGAATGCAGCTGTCTCTAATGCATAACCCCAAAACAATAGTGGTAAATCAGTAAGAGACATCATAGATCGCACCATATCCAATAAAGTGCGGTTACGACATTCGGACACACCATAACGTTGTGGTGTTCCAGGTGGCGTGAGCTGTGAAACTGTTCCACATTGTTTTATATGAAGGCCAAACTCGTAACTCAAATATTCGTCTCCGCGATCAGATCGCAGAAACTTTATTTTCTTGTTACGATGATTTTTCCACTTCACTCTGAAATTCTTTGAACCTTTCAACTATCTCAGACCTATGTTTCATCAAGTAGATATACCCATATCTGCTTAAATCATCTTGTGAAGGTCAGAAAATAATGATACTTGCCACGAGCATCAACACTCATTGGATAGCATACATCGGTATGTATTATTTCCAATAAGTCAGTAGCTTGTTCCATTGTTCCCGAGAACGGAGTTTTAGTCATCTTGCCCAAAAGGCACGGTTCGCAAGCATCAAATGATTCATAACCAAGTGATTTCGAAAATCCATCTTCATGGAGTTTCTTCATGCGCTTTACACTGATATGACCCAAACGGCAGTGCCACAAATAAGTTGCACTATCATTATTAACTTTGCATCTTTTGGCATCAATATTATGAATATGTGTATCACTACGATCGAGATCCAACAAACTATTTTCATTGGGTGTATGACCATTAAAGGTTTTATTCATGTAAACAGAACAACAATTATTCTCGGACTTTAAATGAATAACCGTATTGCAATAAACATGATCAAATCATATTCATGCTCAACGCAAACGCTAAATAACATTTATTTTGGTTTAACACTTATCCCGAAAGTTTAGGGAGTGTGCGATGATGATCACATCAATCTTGGAACTACTTCCAACACTCATCGTCACTTCCCCTTCAACTAGTCTCTGTTTATTCTGTAACTCCTGCTTCGAGTTACTAATCTTAGCAACCGAACAAGTATCAAATACTCAGGGGCTACTATAAACACTAGTAAGGCACATATCAATAACCTGTATATCAAATATACCCTTGTTCACTTTGCCATCCTTCTTATCCACCAAATGTTCAGGGCATTTCGCTTCCAAAGACCATTTTCTTTGCGATGTAAGCACTCGCCTTAGTGCTTTGGTCCAGCTTTGGTCTTCTTCACGGGAGTGACAACTTGTTTGCCATTCTACTTGAAGTTTCTCTTTCTTTCCCTTTGCCCTTTTCTTGAAACTAGTGGTCTTGTCAATCATCAACACTTGATGCTCTTTCTTGATTTCTACCTTCGTCGATTTCAACATCACAAAGAGCTCGAGAATCGTTTTCGTCATCCCTTGCATACTATAGTTCATCATGAAGTTCTAGTAACTTAGTGATGGTGACTAGAGAATTCTGTCAATCACTATCTTATCTGGAAGATTAACTCCCACTTGATTCAAGCGATTGAAGTACCCATACAATCTGAGCACATGCTCACTAGTTGAGCGATTCTCCTCCATCTTTTAGCTATATAACTTGTTGGAGACTTCATATCTCTCAACTCGGGTATTTGCTTGAAATATTAACTTCAATTCCTGGAACATCTCATATGGTCCATGACGTTCAAAACGTCTTTGAAGTCACGATTCTAAGCCGTTAAGCATGGTGCACTAAACTATCAAGTAGTCATCATATTGAGCTAGCCAAACGTTCATAACGTCTGCATCTGCTCCTGCAATTGGATTGTCACCTAGCGGTGCATCAAGGACATAATTCTTCTGTGCAGCAATGAGGATAAACCTCAGATCACGGATCCAATCCGCATCATTGCTACTAACATCTTTCAACACAATTTTCTCTAGGAACATATGAAAATAAACATATGAATGCAACAACGCAAGCTATTGATCTACAACATAATTTGCAAAATACTACCAGGACTAAGTTCATGATAATTTTAAGTTCAGTTAATCATATTACTTAAGAACTCCCACTTAGACAGACATCTCTCTAGTCATCTAAGTGATCACGTGATCCAAATCAACTAAACCATGTCCGATCATCACGTGAGATGGAGTAGTTTCAATGGTGAACATCACTATGTTGATCATATCTACTATATGATTCGCGTTTGACCTTTCGGTCTCCGTGTTCCGAGGCCATATCTGTTATATGCTAGGCTCGTCAAGTTTAACCTGAGTATTCCGCATGTGCAACTGTTTTGCACCCGTTGTATTTGAACGTAGAGCCTATCACACCCGATCATCACGTGGTGTCTCAGCACGAAGAACTTTCGCAACGGGGCATACTCAGGGAGAACACACTTGATAATTTTTAGTGAGAGATCATCTTAAAATGCTACCGTCAACCAAAGCAAGATAAGATGCATAAAGGATAAACATCATATGCAATCAATATAAGTGATATGATATGGCCATCATCATCTTGTGCTTGTGATCTCCATCTCCGAAGCACCGTTGTGATCACCATCGTCACCGGCGCGACACCTTGATCTCTATCGTAGCATCGTTGTTGTTACGCCATCTATTGCTTCTACGACTACCGCTACCGCTTAGTGATAAAGTAAAGCAATTACAGGGCGTTTGCATTTCATACAATAAGCGACAACCATATGGCTCCCGCCATTGCCGATAACCGGTTACAAAACATGATCATCTCATACAATAAAATATAGCATCACGTCTTGACCATATCACATCACAACATTCCTGCAAAAGCAAGTTAGGCGTCCTCTACTTTGTTGTTGCAAATTTTACGTGGCTGCTACGGGCTGAGCAAGAACCGTTCTTACCTCGCATCAAAACCACAGCGATAGTTCGTCAAGTTAGTGCTGTTTTAACCTTCGCAGGACCGGGCGTAGCCACACTCGGTTCAACTAAAGTTGGAGAAACAGACACCGCTAGTCACCGTGTGCAAAGCACGGCGGTAAAACCAGTCTCGCGTAAGCGTCTGCGTAATGTCGGTCCGGGCTGCTTCATCCAACAATACCGCTGAATCAAAGTATGACATCTTTGGTAAGCGGATGACTTGTATCGCCCACAACTCACTTGTGTTCTACTCGTGCATATAACATCAACGCATAAAACCTAGGCTCGGATGCCACTGTTGGGGAACGTAGTAATTTCAAAAAAAATTCTACGCACACGCAAGATCATGGTGATGCATAGCAACGAGAGGGGAGAGTGTTGTCCACGTACCCTCGTAGACCGTAAGCGGAAGCGTTATGACAATGCGGTTGATGTAGTCGTACGTCTTCACGATCCGACCGATCCAAGTACCGAACATACGGCACCTCCGAGTTCAGCACACGTTCAGCTTGATGAAGATCCCCGGACTCCGATCCAGCAAAGTGTCGGGGATGAGTTCCGTCAGCACGACGGCGTGGTGACGATGATGATGTTCTACCGACGCAGGGCTTCGCCTAAGCACCGCAACGATATGACTGAGGTGGAATATGGTGGAAGGGGGCACCGCACACAGCTAAGGAACGATCAAGTAGATCAACTTGTGTGTCCTAGGGTGCCCCCTGCCCCCGTATATAAAGGAGCCAAGGGGGAGGGGTGGCCGACCAAGGAGGGCGCGCCAAGGGGGAGTCCTACTCCCACCGGGAGTAGGACTCCCTTCTTTCCTAGTTGGACAAGGAGAAGGGGGAAGGAGGAGAAGAGGGGAAGGAAAGGGGGGGCGCCGCCCCCTCTCCTTGTCCTATTCGGACTAGGGAGGGGAGGGGCGCAACCCACCTCTTGCCTCCTCTCCTCTTCTCCCTTAGGGCCCATGAAGGCCCAATAACCCCCGGGAGGGTTCCGGTAACCCCCCGGTGCTCCGATAAAATCCCGATTTCACCCGGAACATTTCCGATATCCAAATATAGGCTTCCAATATATCAATCTTTATGTCTCGACCATTTCAAGACTCCTCGTCATGTCCGTGGTCACATCCGGGACTACGAACAACCTTCGGTACATCAAAACTTATAAACTCATAATAAAACTGTCATCGTAACGTTAAGCGTGCGGACCCTACGGGTTTGAGAACTATGTAGACATGACCTAGAACTATTCTCGGTCAATAACCAATAGCGGAACCTGGATACTCATATTGGCTCCTACATATTCTACGAAGATCTTTATCGGTCAAACCACATAACAACATACGTTGTTCCCTTTGTCATCGGTATGTTACTTGCCCGAGATTTGATCGTCGGTATCCAATACCTAGTTCAATCTCGTTACCGGCAAGTCTCTTTACTCGTTACGTAATGCATCATTCCGTAACTAACTCATTAGCTACATTGCTTGCAAGGCTTATAGTGATGTGCATTACCGAGAGGGCCCAGAGATACCTCTCCGACAATCGGAGTGACAAAACCTAATCTCGAAATACACCAACCCAACATGTACCTTCGGAGACACCTGTAGAGCTCCTTTATAATCACCCAGTTACGTTGTGACATTTGGTAGCACACAAAGTGTTCTTCCGGTAAACGGGAGTTGCATAATCTCATAGTTACAGGAACATGTATAAGTCATGAAGAAAGCAATAGCAACATACTAAACGATCAAGTGCTAGGCTAACGGAATGGGTCATGTCAATCACATCATTCTCCTAATGATGTGATCCCGTTAATCAAATGACAACTCATGTCTATGGCTAGGAAACTTAACCATCTTTGATTCACGAGCTAGTCAAGTAGAGGCATACTAGTGACACTATGTTTGTCTATGTATTCACACATGTATTATGTTTCCGGTTAATACAATTCTAGCATGAATAACAAACATTTATCATGAAATAAGGAAATAAATAATAACTTTATTATTGCCTCTAGGGCATATTTCCTTCATACCCTTCTATATGTCACGTTGTCTAGTGTCAAAGGATTCAAGAAAACCATGGCTTCATCATTAGCCGGAAGTAACAGTCACATGATGGTATGAAGCTCCCCAAAGTATTTTGGAATGGAGTCCTGATAGGGTAATTCGCTTTTTGGTACGAAGTTCAGCAAGAGCCTTTCAAATATCGCTATTTGGATGGCCTTTACTGAACTTCATACCAAAATGCAAATTATCCTATTCGGACTCCGTTCCAAAATAATTTTGGAGAGCTTCATACCATCATACGCCTGTTACTTCCAGCTAATTATGAATCCATGGATTTCTTCAATACTTTGACACAAAAGAACATGCACATATAGAATGGTAGATGAGATCAGGAAAAATATGGATCAACTTAATTATGCACATCCATAATGGGGGCATTCTTGATAAATCTCTTATAAATCTCAAGAGAGTTTGTCGGGTAGGGGCGGGAGGGGGTAGGAGATCGAGAACGTTTTTTTCTAGGGTTTGGGCGTCCTCGAGAGTTGGTCGAGCGAGAGAGGGTTGATCGACGTCCCCCTCTCGACCCCTCGGCCATCCTCGACCCTCGACCCCTCGACCCCTCGACGACCCTCGACCCTCAGCCCCTCGGCGACCCTCGACCCTCTACCCTAGTTCCCGACCCTTGATCGCTCGGCAATCCTCGACACCCTCGTTCCCGATAAAAAATAAGAAGAGGAAGAAGAAGAAGAAAAAGAGGAGAAGGAAAAATAGTTTTTTTTCTACATTTTCTTCTTCTCCTCTTTATTTTCTTCTTCTTCCTCTTCTTATTTTTTCTCCTCCTCTTCTCCTTCTTCTTCTCCTTCTGACGTCTCGGCGACCACGACCCTCTACCCTAGTTCCCGACCCTCGACCCCTCAACGACCCTTGACCCCTCAACGACCCTCGACCCTCTACCCTAGTTCCCGACCCTCGACCGCTCGGTGATCCTCGACACCCTCGTTCCCGATAAAAAATAAGGAGAGGAAGAATATGAAAAAAGAGGAGAAGAAGAATAAGAAAAAATAGAAGGAAAAAATAGAACAAAAAGGAGAAGAAGAAGGAATAGAGGAGAAGAAGAAAAAATAGATCTAATTTTTCTTCTTCTCCTCTATTCCTTCTTCTTCTCCTCTTTTTCTTGTTATTCTATTTTATTCTTCTTCTCCTCTATTCATTCGTCTTCTCCTCTCTTTTTTTCTTCCTCTTCTTATTTTTTTCTCCTCTTCTTCCTCTCCTCTTCTTCTCGTTCTTCTTCTCCTTCTTCCTCGAACAAACTTAATATGAGTTTTAACGTAGAGCATTCATCGAGCAAGATCATCATGAACAAAAATATCACACTAATTTCTATGAATTTTTTTCCCACAAACATCACATCTCGTTTCCACAAAACATCTCATACATCTCATCTCATCTCATTTCATCCAAAAAAAATTCTTTGCATATGAACGTACATATATTTACTTTTTTATTAAATGTAAAATATACGAACATTTTCTTAAATGAGCATATGAACATTTTCTATAATCTACAATCTTAACAAAAAATGCAAAAAAGAGCATTATACAACATATACAGAGAACATACATACATACATCATAAAAAAAATGAAAATCAGGTTGCCAGTGGTCGGCGACGGCGAGGTCGGGGACGGCGACGATGGTTGGCGGCGGCGCTTACGGGTGGCATGCGGGGACGGAGATGAGAAGGACATGGGAGGAGGCAGGGGCTCACAGCGTGGTTGTAGGGAATGGCAGCGGGCTCGGGAGGGCTCGAGGTCGCCGGCTGGAATCGGTGTGGTGGCAGACGAACGCCATCAGGGATGAAGGGGGCGCAGGCGCCGGCGTGGTGCTTCCCTGCGGTGACGGCGACGGCGGGGGTGAGCCTCGGCGACGACTGGCGTGACCGACGGGGACGGTGACGGCGGGGGCGGTGGGCGGCGTCGGGGCAGCCTGGCGGCGTCGATGTCATCAGCGTCGTTTGGGGGCAAATGCTAGATGAGAACTAAAAAAATCCTAAGTGCTACCTTGTATACCCAGAGCATTAGTCCCGGTTCGTAGCACCAACCGGGACCAAGGCCCACCTTTAGTCCCGGTTGGTGCCACCAACCTGGACCAAAGGTCTCTTTTCAGCAGCACAAATGGCGGGAAAAGGAGACCTTTGGTCCCGGTTGGTGGCATCAACCGGGACTAAAGGGGGGCATTGGTCCCGGTTGGTGCCACAAACCGGTACCAATGCACACCTTTCATCCCGGTTGGTGCTACCAACCGGGACCAAAGGCCTTCTGCTCGCGTGGTGCGGTGGGATGTTTAGTTCCATCTCGCTAGCTTAGAGAGCTCGAGAGTGGTTTATAAGCGCTGTTGCGCCCACCCTCTCGAGCTCCTCTCCAATGCAGGCTTACGGGCCTAATCTAACACTGCTATGCATGTGGGCTAACTGGGCCTTCTGCGGGCCTGAATCCTGGCCCATGGCTGTGTTTCTAGTCGTATTCAGGCTGTGGTGGCCCAGTAGGTGGCATTTTTTATTCTTTTCCACTTTTTTGTTTTGCGTTTTGCATTATTTACCCATGGTTGGGTTTCTAGTCGTATTCAGGCCGTGCTGGCCCAGTAGGTGGCATTTTTTATTTTTTTCCAGTTTTTTGTTTTGTGTTTTGCATTATTTATGTTCTTTCGTTTTGCTTTATTTTTTAATTCTTTTTGTTTTTAGGTCACAAAAATTATAAACTTTCTGTTAGTGCCATTAGTTTTCAAATTTGAATAGTTTAAATTTGAATTCTTTGAAATTTGTGTGAATCACTAGTTTGTGATTAACTTTACTATAAAAATAAATTTTGGAGTGATTCTTTTTCCTGCTATTTAATATTACTGTGTTTTATCATTATATTTAAAAACAGATTTTTTATTTTAATTTCTAACAAAAAATTCTTTATGATAATTCTTTTTGCCATTAAAGTTTTCAACAAAAAATCTTTATGAAAATTCTTTTTGCTTTTAATGTTTTGAACAGAAAATACTTTGATAATTTTAGTTGCATACATTTTATATAATTTTAGTTTCAGTAACACTAGAGGTTTATAAAAACTTTTTAGTTGATTCCTTTTGCTATTGGAGTTTTATAGAAGATTTTTAGTTGATTCTTTTTGCTATTGAAGAATACTATAGTTTTGTTTTAGTTGATCATAACAGAATATTTCAATTGATTATTTTTAGTTCATTCTTTTTGCTATTAGTTCATTCTTTTTGCTATTAGTTCATTCTTTGAGCTAAATGACCCTGAAATTGAAAACACTACAAATGAACTCAGAAAAGGTTGAAAGTTGGCATGGTATCATCATTTCACCCACATAGCATGTGGTAAAAGGTTGAGAGGATTATGGCAAAAACTGGATGCACTTCGTGTACAAAACGGATAATCTCTTTTGAAGTATCAGGGTTTCGGACGAAAACTCATCTGTTACAAAGAGATTTCATTTTTTTCAACTTATTTGAACTCCAGACTTTTTTGTGTTCAAAATGCACCGTTCAAAGCCACACCATAAATTTTCAACCCTTTCTGACTTCATTTGGTATTTTTCATGAATTGACTGATTTTTTTGAGCTAAATGACCCTGAAATTTAAAAGCACTACACATGAACTCTGAAAAGGTTGAAAGTTGGCATGGTATCATCATTTCACCCACATAGCATGTGCTAGAAAGTTGAGAGGGTTACCTCCAAAACTGGATGCACTTCGTGTACAAAACAGACAATCTCTTTCGAAGTATCAGGGTTTCGGATGAAAACTCATCTGTTACAAAAGGCATTTCATTTCTTCACATGTAACTACAGTGATATTATAGATCAAAGGCATCATCATAATAGTTGTGGATGGAAAGTCTTCACTTTTTCTTCGCTTGTGTCCTTTGCTTATTGCACTGTAACCATGGATAATCTTCATCGTTTAACAGGGTGCTTGGGTCAGCCTTGACTTTCAAGGGAGGAATTTCATGAAGCTTTTCATAATCTTTAGACATGTCTGTCTTGCCCTCCAATCCCACGATGTCTCTTTTTCCTGAAAGAACTATGTGGCACTTTGGCTCATCGTATGATGTATTCGCTTCCTTATCTTTTCATCCTCGGTTTGGTAGACATGTCCTTCACATAGAAAACCTGCACCACATCATTGGCTAGGACGAATGGTTCGTCTGTGTACCCAAGATTGTTTAGATCCACTATTATCATTCCGTACTGTGGGTCTACTTGTACCCCGCCTTCTAACAGATTGAACCATTTGCACTTACACAAAGGAACATTAAAATCATGTCCACAATCAAGTTCCCATATGTTCACTTTGTAACCATAATATGTGTCCTTTCCCCTCTTGGTTGCTGCATCAAAGAGGACACCACTGTTTTGGTTGGTGCTCGTTTGATCTTGGGCGATCGTGTAAAATGTATTCCCATTTATCTCGTACCCTTTGTAAGTCATTACAGTCGAAGATGGTTCCCTGGCCAATGAGTACAGCTCATCAGAAACAGTGTTGTCACCCCTGAGACGTGTTTGCAACTGTAGGATCGAAAGTATGTCTAGAGGGGGGGTGATTAGACTACTTGACAATATAAAAATTCTGCCTTTTGACAAAGAACAGTTTTTGGCAGATTCACAATTATGATCAAGTCAAGCATCACCCTACACATGCAATTCTAGAGTATAGGCAGCGGAAAGTAAATTGCACATGTAGTAAAGAGAGGTGGAGAAGAGCAAACGCAATTTTGGAGACGCGGTGATTTTTCTCGTGGTTCCGATAGGTGGTGCTATCGTACTTCCACGTTGATGGAGACTTCAACCCACGGAGGGTAACGGCTGCGAGAGTCCACGGAGGGCTCCACCCACGAAGGGTCCACGAAGAAGCAACCTTGTCTATTCCACCATGGCCTACGCCCACGGAGGGCTAGCCTTACTCGGGGTAGATCTTCACGAAGTAGGCGATCTCCTTGCCCTTACAAACTTCTTGGTTCAACTCCACATCTCGATGGAGGCTCCCAAGCGACACCTAACCAATCTAGGAGGCACCACCCTCCAAAAGGTAATAGATGTTGTTGATGATGATGAACTCCTTGCTCTTGTGCTTCAAATGATAATCTCCCCAACACTCAACTCTCCTCACTGATTTGTCTGTGGTTGAAGAAAGGATTGAGTGGAAAGCAACTTGGGAAGGCCAGAGATCAAGCTTCATATGGTGGGAGTGGAGCAACTTGATCTCAACACAAGGGTAGGTAGTTCTCTTCTCAGAAATGTAAGGTAGGAGTGGTAGTTCTTTCGATGGCTCTCTCCACGAATGAAGAGGGGTGGAGGGTATTTATAGCCTCCACACAAAATCCAACCGTTACACATTTGACCAATCTCGGTGGGACCGAAGTTGACAACTCGGTGAGACCGATAGTTCAAATAATGTGAGCGTTGGGATTTTCGTGGGACCGAAAATACAATCTCGGTTAGTCCGATTCGTGCAATGACAAGAGCATGCCAATTTCGGTGGGACCGACTTCATCATCTCGGTGACACCGATTTGATGACGAAGATTCTGAAGCTTGGCAACTCATATTTCGGTGAGACCGAGTTCGAATCGGAAAATCCGAGTTTTCTAGGGTTTGGCTTTATGGCTGAGGTGGTTCATCTCGGTGTGGTGAGTTTGGAATATCGGTGGGACCGAGATTACTTATGAGTGTATATGGCGGTGAAAGTTGCTGATAGTTTAGGAGATGTATCACTAAGCACTTGAGCAACCAGATCATCATCATAACCTCATCCCTTTTAATAGTATTGGCTTTCCTATGGACTCAATGTGATCTTGGATCACTAAACCAAAAATGGAGTCTTGAGCTTTTGCCAATGCTTGCCTTAGCATTTTGAGGGTCCACTTCTTGAGTCCTTGCCATACCCATATCACTGAACTTTCTGAAATGATTCTCAAGTAACTATTAGTTCAATGATATATATGTTGTTATTAATTACCAAAACCACCCGGGGATTAGTTGCACTTTCAATCTCCCCCTTTTTGGTAATTTATGACAACATATAGATCAAAGCTTCGACAAAGGATATAATCAATGAATAATATCGTCGCTTTGAGAAGTATGTGATAAGCAAGAGCTCCCCCTAAATTTGTGCATTACTTAAGATTTGCGTTTGAATGCAAATGCACAATCGATTATGATCATGGGTCACTCTTCCATGTCACATACATCTTGGTGGAGCGCACAAAATGATAAGAATGAACAGCATGCACCCAATCACCAAGACATGAGTAAATGGTCATACAAGATAGGAATAGCATATGATAAGCGTTAAGCACACATTAAAGCATAGTACGACCAAGCACTCATTAAGGTAGAATCAAACGTAGTATCAAACACACTGAATGTCTCGAAAACCAAAAGTATCTCAAAGAAACCGCAAAAGAACGAAAGAGCAAAAGCGACAACAACACTCTCTCTCTCGAAGTCCTATGATCTATACAATTTCTCCCCCTTTGGCAACAAGTTACCAAAAAGTTCGAAAAAGCATAGAGCTAAGCGTCACTGGGGACTCTGCTGGCGGCTCCCATCTGGGTTGATGTGGGAGTGGATATGACAGAGATCGGCGAAGACTTCAGGTGATGTCTGTCTTTGGAGGAGTGGTCCTTTGGAGCTGGAGTTGGAGTAATTCTTGAACTGTGGAAGGTCTTTGTCTGTAGTCCCGTGTCTGCATCCTTTGGAATAGCAAATGATCGGGTCTGTGGGAACTGAGCGATCATTGCGATAATCTGGACTAAGTCATCCTGCATCTCACGCATAAGCTCTTCCTTTTCCGCTTTGCTTCCTCAATGTCGCCTCGAGCTTGTTGACAATCACTTGCACTTGATCGACTTCACATCCAGAGCATGGATCTTGTCCTCAACAATCCTCTCTAAGCTCTCCGAGGCTGCATAATGCTGGCCAGCGTTGTTCAATCCTTTGGGTAGCTTCAAGAATTTGCTCTCCGAAGCTCTTTGGTTTAGCTGCTGCTTCTTCTTTGCTTCCTTGTCGACTTTGGCTTTCTTGGCAGCTTCGATCTTGGCTTGACCTTCAACAGATGTCGGATCCTCCTCATCCATCACAACAACATTGTCCTCATGCTCTGGCTGCAACGGTAAATGTGCTCTATCCAACAAGAATGTGCTCGTGCCAAACTTGGCATTGATAAGCATCTGAATCTGCGGGCAAATCCACACGACCTTTTACGGTCACCGCAGTCCTCTTAATGGTTTCTACCATCAAGTCCATCACCTTGAAAGGTGCTTTCTCATCAAGTATGTGCAGCATGTTGATAGAGTATCCTCGATCATGCGATGATCTCCGGACTTGGGCATCAAGGTATGCCTCAAAATGGTATTAGTGGTAGGTAGGCCTGCACTCGAGATAGTAGATCGAGCCGAGCTTCCAGATTCCCAAATCCTTTGTCGGAACCTCTTTGTACATGTTCTTCATGGATTCATGATTCTTCTTTGGAATCCCATATACATCAATATCATCTTCTCGTTGCCTTTGGAGCATTGAATTTCTGCCCATTCTTCAACAGAAGAAGAAAATCTTTGACCTTCACTCATCCATACAATCTTTCCATCAGGGTAGAAGTGAGATGTGGCATAGAATTGCATAATCATCTCATCGTTCCAATTGGTCAACTTCTGACCTACAAAGTCTACAACACCACAAGCAGTGAAACTTTCATGCACATGTGGAAAGAAATCTCTGTGCTCTTCATTGTCAATGTACTTCCAAATAACATATCTTGTGTCTGCGACTATGGGCTTCTTGTCCATCAAGACGGTCTCATAGAAGTCCTGCTGTTCTCTGTGTGAAATCTGGGATCTACAGGCAGTTCTTCTCCTCACGGCATATGGGTCAGTTTGTCTCCATAGCCCGAGACCTCTATCTTTCCTTGCCTTCATATCCTCGGCTTGAGGATGAGCATCATTATGTAATGGCAGTTTTTGACGAAGTTTCAAAGAAAACTGGTCCTTCACCATCGACTCCACCGGTGGCACATCATCCTTGTTCTTTTGAATGACTGGAATGTTTCGACGGTCTTCTTGGGCTTGGCGGCGGGCTTTCTTTGGAGCTGCCTTAGCTGGAGCAAATTTCTTGGGCTTTGATGTGGCTCCAGCCTTAATGGCATCACCCATGAGCTTCTACTTCTGAGGAGTAGGCTGGGGTGCTTCCTCATCCTCATCCTCTGTTGCTGCATCATCATGCACTAATCTCTTTCTCTTGGAGGTTTTCTTCACTTTGCTTGCAGCTGCCTCTCCCAAATTCAGCTTCTTAGCAACAGTTGACTGCTTGACTTTGCTGGTGCCCTTCTTAGTTTGTTGACCTTGTTGCTCTTTGGCAACAACCTTCCTCTTAGGCTTTGAGGTCACCTCTTCCTCAACAACAAAATCTGAGTCCTCATCATCTGAGTTCCTCTTCTTTCTAGCTCTGGTGGCTGCAGGAGGTAAGCCACTTGGTGTACTCCTCTCACCATCATCTGATGAGCTGCTAGGATCAGGACTAGTGCCTGCCTCAGGAATGTCTGCAATGGGTGACTCTGACCTGTTCTGACTGTCACTGGCATCTGACATGGCTGACAACCTGTGAATAGATAAGGTGTAGGCAGAGAAGAAGAGTCATCACAAATTGCAGAAGTTTTTGCAAAAAAAAAATAAAAAAAAAATTGAGTTCAAATTCTAGTATTAGGTTTTCACAGAAGACATTTTGGTCAGACCGAGTTTAAAATTCGGTGAATCCGAAGTGTTCAACAGGAGCGTGGCACACCACTTTCGGTTTGACCGAAGTGGGTTTCGGTCCTGCCGAAAACACTAGGGTTTCACAGAATCGTCATTTCGGTCACATCGATTTGCACAACTCGGTTGGACCGAAGGGTGCAGTGCAATGGCCATAGGCCAAATCGGTCATACCGAAAATGTAAAATCGGTCTCACCGAGATGTGTTCGGCGGAAACCTAACCCTAAAACTTTTACTCGAATCTAGTTCAAACGAACTAATCTGGTGTACAGGAAGATTTCAATCGTGGCAAGATACTAGGCAATCCAAACGTGCATTGAATCGGAGATGGGAGCACGTGTGGGATCAAAACTCACCCTAACTTGGTGGAGTTTTTCTACGGCGGCAACGGCGCGGAGAGATGTCCGTTGACGGCGATGGAGACTGCGGCGGGCGCCTGAAGGCGGCGGCGATGATCCGGAGACCAAGCGGCACGGCAAGGGGTGTGGGGGCGAAACGTTTGAAGGAGAAATCAACGCGCGCGGCCCTCGGAGTATATATACCCCTTCGCTGTCGGTGGGACCGAGTTGTAAAACTCGGTGGCACCGAGATGGATAACTGCTAGGCAGTCATGCACTTCGGTCACGCCGAAAATCACAACTCGGTTTCACCGAGGTGAAAACCTAGATCAGTCTAAATGCTTTCGGTTCAACCGAGTTTGAGTGAGTTGGTCTGACCGAAATCAATTAGAAGGTTTTGGAAGTTAGCCTTTGACGGATCGGTGGCTCCGAGTGCTCCTCACTCGGAGGGTCCGAAAATGACTTGTTCAAAATTTGTGATGTAAGCATGAATAGAATTTGAGACAAGAAAGCATAGATAGCTAGGGGAGGTACTTAGGCATTCTTGTCCATCCATTTGGTCAGAAAAATCAAAACGACCACAACAACAAATGGATGTCCTTGAATGGATAAAATCATGCATCCAACATGCTCACACAATAAGATAGCAAATGAAATATGTGTCAAACATGCACAATCAAAACTCTAGCTACTATCACACAATTTGTCGATGACTAGGTCATCTTTATATGAGTATATTGACTTAGGAGCCAAATGAGAACATTTGATCATAGGTCATACTCATCGTTTAAGCACAAGTGGGGTTACCACTTTTACATAAAGCATTGATGTGTTCACATCATTTGAAGATGCTTTAGCTCAATTTTTAGAGCAAAGCTCCCCTAGATGTGAGAACCCTTTTAAAGGGTCAAACTAACCTTGGGTTGTCGTAGAAGACTTCATGTAGATGTTGAAGATGTGGATGCTCAATGTTGATGGAGATCATCAAGAGTTGGGAGCAATCCTTTGGATTCGGGCACTTTCAATACCTACATGGGTTAGTCCCACAAGGAACAAACAAAGATATCCATGGACATAGATTGAAGTTCACAAAGATGATGTCCATGAAAGCAATGATTACCTTGTCCCTTGACTTACCAACAAGAGGGTTTGTGACTCCATGAACTAGTGCACAATGTGGAAGTTGATTGCACAAGTTTTGCCAAAATGAATGTGAGTGAAGTATGTTGGCGGAGTCACCCTCAAGAACTTTCTAGTTCTTCTTCTTCGGGATCCACATCATCTTGATGGGAATCCTTGGGGTTGTAGTTGAGCTTGACGAAGTAGAACTTGACGTTTCCTTGGGAACCCACTTGACCATGGCTTGAGGTGCTTCAACAAATGCATCAATCTCCTCTTGAAGCTTGTCCTTGCCTTTTAGCTTGTGGTCTTGTGGTGGAAGGTCATCTTGAGCTTGTTCCACATTGGAAGAAGTAGGATCATACTTCTCCTTTTGAGGAACAAACTGTGGAGTAGGGTATTGACCTTCTTCCCATTCAACACCTTCGGCGTTGAACTTTCGCTCAAAACCAATTCCTTGATTCTTCCGGTGCCTTCCTTGCTTGCGAACAATTTCCTCAAAGTTCTTGCTTCCGGCAAGACTCTTGTGGACACCTTTCTCTATAATCCCTTTCAATAAACTATTTTCTTGCTCAAGTGTAACTTGGCTTGAAACATTGTTAGTGGAATCAAGAGAACTACTAGAAGCAACAACATTGGATTTAGCATGGTTATTGTTACTACTAGAGGAAGAATTTTTCTTATGCTTGTCATGCTTAGTCTTAATGGGTGGCAAGAAATTAGACAAGAGAAGTCGTTTGGCAAGATATTTAGAACTCTTCTTTCGAAGATCGTCATTGATTGCTTTTAGAAACTCATGTTCTTGCTCTAGAGTGAGCTTCTCGAAGCGTAGCTTCTCATGAGATCTTAGGAGCTCTCTATGATCTTCTTGAGTTGTTTCATGAGCTAACTTAAGAGTGTTTAGTTCTTTAGTTAGACGCTCAATCTCCTTCATAGCATTGTCATTCGACTCT
Source organism: Aegilops speltoides (assembly GCA_021437245.1). NCBI lineage: Eukaryota > Viridiplantae > Streptophyta > Magnoliopsida > Poales > Poaceae > Aegilops > Aegilops speltoides. The sequence continues at coordinate 315,732,272 of CM038145.1, read as the reverse complement.
TCTCGACTATAAAGACTACTAGCATGTTCATCATTACTAGGTTCATTAGATTTACCATGCAAGAGCTCATCTTCACCAAGCAAGTCATCCTCATCACTATCAAAGTCAATGAATTCAGGGTGTGATACCTTGGGGCCTTTAGCCATGAAGCATCTTCCAATTCCCTCATTTGGTGAATCAAATAAGTCATAGGAGTTGGAGTTGGAGGATACGAGAGCAAGGCCGCAACACCTTCATCTTGATCTGTAGTCGGAGTTGGAGTGATAGCTTCCTTCGGATTGATTGTCGGAGTCGGAGCCGAGACCCATTCACCTACATGAGCTTGATGTTTTCTTCTTGTGTAGCTCCTTGATGACTTGTCTTTCCTCTCCGAATCCTTGCTTCTCCGAGAGGGTCTTCGTTCATAACGATCATCTCTACTCCTTCTCTCTTTCCGAGGTGACTCATCTCTTGAGCTTCTTCTTCTTGGAGATTCTTCTCTTCTCTTGTGTGGAGCCGTACACTCATTTGAGTAGTGTCCGGGTCTTCCACAATTGTAGCAGTTTCGATCACGACTAGAAGATCTCTTTTCATCATATGACCTAGACTTTGAGCTTCTCTCTTTGCCTCTATTCTTGTAGAATTTGTTGAAGTTCTTGACCATTAGGCTTATCTCTTCATTGGAAACTAACTTGTCACTTGAGGTTGTGAGAGCATCACTTGTAGCTTTGTAAGCACCACTTGACTTGTTGTGAAGCTCTTCCTTATCCTTAAGTGTCATCTCATGAGCAACAATTCTTCCAATGACTTCGGTTGGCTTGAGATTCTTGTAGTTTGGCATCATTTGGATCAAAGTGCACACGGTGTCATACTTTCCATCCAAAGCTCTGAGAATCTTCTTGATGATGAATCGGTCGGTCATTTCTTCGCTTCCTAAGCCGGCAATCTCATTTGTGGTGAGAGCAAGCCTAGAGTACATTTCAGCGACTCCTTCACCTTCCTTCATCTTGAACTTGTCAAGTTGACCTTGAAGAACATCTAGCTTTGATTCCTTCACGGACTCGGTACCTTCGTGCATTTCAACCAAAGTATCCCAAATCTCTTTTGTATTCTCAAGACGGCTGATTTTGTTGAACTCCTCGGGACACAAGGCATTGAAGAGAATGTCACAAGCTTGAGCATTGTTTTGCAACATCCGCAATTCTTCCGTTGTAGCCATGATCCGAACTTTTCCTTCCTCCAAGAATTCACCTTGCATACCAACACAAATAATGCCCCATGCGGCTGGGTTATGGCCAAGAATATGCATTTTCATTTTATGCTTCCAACTAGCAAAATTTGTACCATCAAAGTAAGGACCTCTCTGAAAATTACCCTCACTAGACGCCATACTCTCCTAGGTTGTGAAACCAAGCTTATGGAGTCAATGCAATGAAACCAATACAATGGAGACCAAAGCTCGATACCACTTGTAGGTTCGAAAGTATGTCTAGAGGGGGTGATTAGACTACTTGACAATATAAAAATTCTGCCTTTTAACAAAGAACAGTTTTGGCAGATTCACAATTATGATCAAGTCAAGCATCACCCTACACATGCAATTCTAGAGTATAGGCAGCGGAAAGTAAATTGCACATGTAGTAAAGAGAGGTGGAGAAGAGCAAACGCAATTTTGGAGACGCGGTGATTTTTCTCGTGGTTCCGATAGGTGGTGCTATCGTACTTCCACGTTGATGGAGACTTCAACCCACGGAGGGTAACGGCCACGAGAGTCCACGGAGGCTCCACCCACGAAGGGTCCACGAAGAAGCAACCTTGTCTATTCCACCATGGCCTCGCCCACGGAGGGCTAGCCTTACTCGGGTAGATCTTCACGAAGTAGGCGATCTCCTTGCCCTTACAAACTTCTTGGTTCAACTCCACATCTCGACGGAGGCTCCCAAGCGACACCTAACCAATCTAGGAGGCACCACCCTCCAAAAGGTAATAGATGTTGTTGATGATGATGAACTCCTTGCTCTTGTGCTTCAAATGATAATCTCCCCAACACTCAACTCTCCTCACCGATTTGGCTGTGGTGGAAGAAAGGATTGAGTGGAAAGCAACTTGGGAAGGCTAGAGATCAAGCTTCATATGGTGTGAGTGGAGCAACTTGATCTCAACACAAGGGTAGGTAGTTCTCTTCTCGAAATGTAAGGTAGGAGTGGTAGTTCTTTCGATGGCTCTCTCCACGAATGAAGAGGGGTGGAGGGTATTTATAGCCTCCACACAAAATCCAACCGTTACACACATTTGACCAATCTCGGTGGGACCGAAGTTGACAACTTCGGTGAGACCGATAGTTCAAATAATGTGAACATTGGGATTTTCGGTGGGACCGAAAATACAATCTCGGTTAGTCCGATTCGTGCAATGACAAGAGCATGCCAATTTGGTGGGACCGACTTCATCATCTCGGTGACACCGATTTGATGACGTAAGATTCTGAAGCTTGGCAACTCATATTTCGGTGAGACCGAGTTCGAATCGGAAAATCCGAGTTTTCTAGGGTTTGGCTTTATGGTGAGGTGGTTCATCTCGGTGTGGTGAGTTTGGAATATCGGTGGGACCGAGATTACTTATGAGTGTATATGGCGGTGAAAGTTGCGATAGTTTAGGAGATGTATCACTAAGCACTTGAGCAACGGATCATCATCATAACCTCATCCCTTTTAATAGTATTGGCTTTCCTATGGACTCAATGTGATCTTGGATCACTAAACCAAAAATGGAGTCTTGAGCTTTTGCCAATGCTTGCCTTAGCATTTTGAGGGTCCACTTCTTGATCCTTGCCATACCCATATCACCGAACTTTCTCAAATGATTCTCAAGTAACTATTAGTTCAATGATATATATGTTGTTATTAATTACCAAAACCACCCGGGGATTAGTTGCACTTTCAGCAACCAACTGTCGAAAGTCTTGATGTGTTCACATGTAATGCATTCGTCACACTTGTCCGGGTGTTTGGAGCGCAGAATGTTCTTCTGTTCATCGACATACGGGGTCACCAAGGTAGAATTCTGTAGAACTGTGTAGTGTGCTTGAGACCAAGAATGTCGGTCCCTACATATTATTGAGTCCCCTCCTAGCGTGCCTTTTCCACCCAGTCTCCCCTCATACCGCGATTGAGGGAGACCAATCTTCTTAAGGTCAGGAATGAAGTCAACACAAAACCCAATGACATCCTCCGTTTGATGGCCCATGGAGATGCTTCCTTTTGGCCAAGCGTGGTTACGGACATATTTATTTAGGACTCCCATGAACCTCTCAAAGGGGAATATATTGTGTAGAAATACAGGGCCCAGAATGACAATCTTGTCGACTAGATGAACTAGGACGTGTGTCATGATATTGAAGAAGGATGGTGGGAACACCAGCTCAAAACTGACAAGACATTGCGCCATATCACTCAACCTTGGCAGGATTTCTGGATCGATCACCTTCTGAGAGATTGCATTGAGGAATGCACATAGCTTCACAATGGCTAATCGAACGCTTTCCGATAGAATCCCCCTCAATGCAACCGGAAGCAGTTGCGTCATAATCACGGGCAGTCATGAGACTTTAGGTTCTGGGAATTTTTCTCTGGCATATTTATTATTACCTTTATATTCGACGAGAAGCCAAACGGGACCTTCATACTGAGCAGGCATTCAAAGAAGATTTCCTTCTCTTCTTTGGTAAGAGTGTAGCTGGCAGGACCTTCATACTGCTTTGGAGGCATTGCCGTCTTTTTCGTGCAAACGTTGCAGGTCCTCCCGTGCCTCCGGTGTATCTTTTGTCTTCCCATACACGCCCAAGAAGCCTAGCAGGTTCACGCAAAGGTTCTTCCTCACGTGAATCACGTTGATTGAAGAGCGGACCTCTAGGTCTTTCCAGTAGGGTGGGTCCCAAAATATAGATTTCTTGTTCCACATGGGTGCGCGTCCCTCAGCAGCATTCGGATCAGATAGTCCATCGGGACCCTTTCCAAAGATTACTTTTAAATCATTGACCATAGCAAGTACGTGATCACCAGTACGCATGGGGGGCTTCTTTCGATGATCTGCCTCGCCTTTGAAATGCTTGCCTTTCTTTCGACATTGATGGTTGGTCGGAAGAAATCAATGATGCCCTAGGTACACATTCTTCCTGCATTTGTCCAGGTATATACTTTTGGTTTCATATAAATAGGGCGTGCATGCGTGGTATCCCTTGTTTGTCTGTCCTGAAAGGTTACTGAGAGCAGGCCAATCATTGATGGTTACAAATAGCAACACATGCAGGTCAAATTCCTCCTGTTTGTGCTCATCCCACACACGTACACCATTTTCATCCCATAGTTGTAAAAATTCTTCAACTAATGGCCTTAGGTACACATCATTGTCGTAGCCGGGTTGCTTAGGGCCTTGGATGAGAACTGGCATCATAATGAACTTCCGCTTCATGCACAGCCAAGGAGGAAGGTTATAGATACATAGAGTCATGGGCTAGGTACTGTGATTGCTACTCTGCTTCCCAAAAGGATTAATGCCATCCGTGCTTAAACCAAACCATACGTTCCTTGCATCACCTTCAAACTCCTCTAGTACTTTCTCTCAATTTTTCTCCACTGCGACCCGTCAGTGGGTACTCTCAACTTCCCGTCTTTCTTACGGTCCTCTCTGTGCCATCATATCAACTTGGCATGCTCTTTGTTTCTGAACATGCGTTTCAACCGTGGTATTATAGGAGCATACCACATCACCTTGGCAGGAACCCTCTTCCTGGGGCGCTCGCCGTCAACATCACCAGGGTCATCTTGTCTGATCTTATACCACAATGCACCACATACCGGGCATGCGTTCAAATCCTTGTACGCACCGCGGTAGAGGATGCAGTCATTAGGGCATGCATGTATCTTCTGCACCTCCAATCCTAGAGGGCATACGACCTTCTTTGTTGTGTACATACTGTCAGGCAATTCATTATCCTTTGGAAGCTTCTTCTTCAATATTTTCAGTAGCTTCTCAAATCCTTTGTCAGGCACACCATTCTCTGCCTTCCACTGCAGCAATTCGATCTGATACCGAGCTTTGTGTTTCCATCTTCGCAATTGGGGTACAACCTTTTTTTGTGATCCTCTAACATGCGATCGAACTTCAGCTTCTCCTTTTCACTTTCGCGCTGTCTCTTTGCATCAACAATGACCTGGCGAAGATCATCGTCAGGCACATCGTTTGGCTCCTCTTGATATTCATCTTCCCCCATTGCAGCATCTTCAGCTTCCCCCGTTGCAGCATCACCGTATTTAGGGGGCACATAGTTGTCATCATCTTCTTCTTCTTCGTTGTCTTCCATCATAATCCCTCTTTCTCCATGCTTGGTACAAACATTATAGTGTGGCATGAAACCCTTATAAAGAAGGTGGGTGTGAAGGGTTTTCGAGTCAAAGTAAGACCTCGTTTTCCCACATATAGGGCATGGACAACACATAAAACCATTCTTCTTTTTTGCCTCGGCCACTGCGAGAAAATTATTCACGCCCTTAATGTACTCGGAGGTGCGTCTGTTACCGTACATCCATTGTCGGTTCATCTCTGCGTACATCATGAATAGACAAGTGACCAAATTAATAGAAGTTCATCATCACATTAAAACCAAAGTACATACATAGTTCTCATTGAACAACATATAGCTCTCCAAAGCATCTAATTAAACCATACATTGAAACTATGTAAAACATTTCAATGCAACAAGGAATGCGATCATAACCGCAACCAAGGTAACAATTGATCCAACGGCATAATGATACCAAGCCTCAGTATGAATGGCATATTTTCTAATCTTTCTAATCTTCAAGCGCATTGCATCCATCTTGATCTTGTGATCATCGACCACATCCACAACATGCAACTCCAATATCGTCTTCTCCTCCTCAATTTTTTTCAATTTTTCCTTCAAGTAATTGTTTTCTTCTTCAACTAAATTTAACCTCTCGGCAATAGGGTCGGTTGGAATTTCCGGTTCACATACCTCCTAGATAAAAAAATCTATGTCACGTTGCTCGACATAATTGTCATAAACACTAAATGAAACTAATAGTTATAAAACAAAATATATGTACCACATATGAATCATAGACAAGACGAGGGCCGAAGGAGGCGGATACCAAAACCATTGCACTATATAATAACAAACAATAATAAGTAAGAAAACTACACAAGTATATATCTAAATCATACAAGTAAGAACTTTTTTCTTTTAGAAAGAAGATAAGATCAAGAGGCTCGCCACAGTGGTGCAGGCGATGAGTTCGGCGCGGGCGATCAATGGCGGTGAGGACGGGACGGGACAGGACGGACCGCCAAACCTAGACAAATCTCGAGGAAAATGGAGCTTGGACAAGGAGCTTCGAAAGGGAGAAAGCTTAAGTGTGGCTCGGGCATTTCATCGAACACCTCATGTGCATAGGAGGTGAGCTAGAGTACCACAAAGCTCTCCAACAGCCGGCCAGAAAAACAGAGCAGTGGAGTGCTCTACTCGCGGGCGAGGGGGTATATATAGGCATCTCATTGGTCCCGGTTCATGGATGGAACCGGGACTAAAGGACACCCTTTGGTCCGGGTTGCAGTCATGAATTGGGACCAATGGTTGTGAGCCAGGAGCAAGGCCCATTGGTCCCAGTTCGTGACTGGAACCGGGACCAATGCCCCCATGAGGCCCGGCTGACCCCCTGGCCTCACCAACCGGGACCTATGCCCCCATGGGTCCCGGTTCGTGACTGAACCGGGACTAATTGGATGGCCCGGCCTGAACCAGAGCCATGTTTTTTACTAGTGCTAGTTCCATATCTAGACAACAAATTTTCTAGTTGAGCCTAGAATTTGGAAACAAACTTTAAAAAATGTTAGTCACCTATTGCTACCTGTCCTGCAGAGGACCAAGACTTGGGCATGGTGCATCGGTGGTCTGGAGTGGAGAGGTTTGGAGCGGAGAGGCTAGAAGCGGAGAGAATTCGTTCAAAGAGATGCGATGTGGACAATGCCAGAGCATGACTTAAATAGGCGCAACGGGCCAGAAAGCGAAGGGATGGGAAGCTGAAGTCAATGTAGCGCAACGACCGGTTTATGCTTCTTATTCGCCGCGCTAGATTGAAGGATCACCGCCTGCTCTCCTGGTCGCATTTTTTCGACCGACATCAATGCCGCAGAGTCACGTCCACTCTGGAGCAGCACTGACCTGCATGAATGCACCACAACCGCTTGACGCGGAGAGGGTTTTAGGGCATGAGGGATTTTGGGTGGGACCGGGGTGTTGGATGCATGCATGGCAGCAGTTTCGACGCCCGCAAAGCCCCCTGGTTTTCTACCAATTTGTGGGAAAATGGACGCCTGGACCGGTCAATGGATCAATGGAGTACCGTGTTGGATGACAAATCGGGTCCAGACTGCCCGGTCCGGCCGGTTGCAGGCGGTTTGAGGATCCACATTGGCGATGTCCTAAATCTTTTCATCAATTTTCATTCAAAAACCACCACAAGGTTCTTTCAAAATGACCCAAAACAATAGAAATAGAAAGAATAACCATATCATGTTGTAAACAACTGCAAAACACCCATGCCAACCAATAGCCTAAGCCCTAAGCTGAGCAACAAAGAATCAACTCAAAACATGATGTTCTAATCACACCTTAAAAATAGAAATACAACCATCAGTAGTCACAACAACTTCCAAACCCGTTGAGCCCACCAAGAGATGGCCACCGAGAAAGCTACCAAGGGAGCAGGAACTGTAGGGAAGTCATGAAATCATCCTTGATTGGATTTCATCCATGCCCCCCTACGTAAACATACTCCATAACCATCAAGATCTTCTTGGTCCCTTCCTCTATTTTTCCTTGATCTTGTATCCTTTACAAAATGTTTCATGCTTTCAAATAATATAACACAAGTGATAAACCATAGAAGAAGGATCATGATTTTTCTTAAGAAAACATATCCTACTCCTAGTCTTCCAGATCGTCCATCCCAGTATGCCCCCCACCCTCTCTGTCCAAATGCCTTTAGTTTCGAGGGAATGAGTGCAATCAAGCCCCCAACATATCAGCCACCCCTTCAGGAGGTCCGGCAAGCCCCAAAGCACAAATAACAACTTGCCAAACAAGCTTAGCAAGGGTACAACCAAACAACAAGTGATCCACGATATCTGTTCCCACAAAAGTAGCACTCCTCGTTATCAGACCAACCTCTCCCGACAAGGTTTTCTTTGGTAAATATACTGCTCTTCAGCACCATCCCGATAAAGATCTTGGTTATGTGGGGAAGCTTCAGCTTCAAAATGCCTGTGTAACCCACAAGGATTGAGGATTTCAAAAAGATGTACAAGTCCTTCCCCGCAAATTTGTTCTTCTCATTAAGATTCCATCTTAGCCTATCCATTCCATCACTTAGAACCACCTCCTCCAGCATTTGCTTCAAAATTTTGCATGGTTAGTAGTCTCTCCATGTAAAGTTCTCATGAAAGCAAAGCCAAGCATGATAAGTCTTAGTTAGCGAGTAGCAACATATGTTTTGAGGGATATCTAAGCGATCGAGAGGCCCTTGCTGTGTGCCAGTGATAATACTGTGCCTATTTTAAACTTGAGGCTTATCAGTTGCGAGTTGTGGTACAGATTGCACCCATCGATTTGTCAAACCATCACCATCTGAAGATAAAAGAAAATTGGCGAACATCATACTTGAAAAAATAAGTAGTGTGCGGAGAGCACCTGGATACTTAGGTTAATCATCATAGGTCCTCAGTGGGAGCTACGCAATCTCGGCCATGTTTGGGTTTTTGTGCGTAAAAACATATACAATAGTAGTACAAGCATCCCAGGAGTAATAAAAAATACAAATAGTTTCATGAACCACCTAGCGACGACAAAAGACACTGGAGCGAGCCGAAGGCATGCCTTCTTTATCAACACTCCCTCATGGAGCCAGCCAAACCATTTTTTACTAGACAAACAAAAAGTCGATGTGCTGGAGCCCTAAAGGACCAGCACACCAGAACAACAACCTTCATCGATGATGAGAAGCGTAGATCGAAAAAGTCATACCTGCAAACACACCGACAAAATGAGGTCCGTGCGAATTAAAACTAATCCGCCCAAGACGAAGCCGGCCAAATTAAGCAGATCCACTGAAGACTAGCCTTTACCGGATGTAAGAAGACCCGCTGGAGAAATATCTCCACAAGCTCTCCGCTAGCGCTGAGGGCACTTCTAGAAAGGGGATACGATGTGGAAGACATTATGCTAACTCTGGGATGCCTCCGCTGTCTAGCTAATCCAACCAAGTCATGAAAACTATCTAAAGAAAGGACATGACCCCTCAGGGGATTAGGGAGGGGGCACATGGTGGAGCCTCCTGTGCGTTGGGATTTGCCGAGTTCATATGGCAAAAACTCGGCAAACATGTATGTCACGTGGAAAGCGTCATCTCGGCAAAGTAGACCAAGTGGCCAACTTAGATCCCGACAAAAGCTTTTGTCAAGTACCTGGCGGACAAAACTCGGCGCACTCATGCTTTACAAGGGTGTAAGTCGTGTACCCATCATTGAGAACTGAACTCGGCAAAGCATTTGCCAAGTTATCCGGTCACTCGACAAATTGGATAATTCAAGTAGTACGGGGATGTTTCTACTTGCAGTGCGGGTTTTAGGTGAGGCAACCCAATCTGGTCAGGTGTTGGGTGCTCCTGTGATAAGATTCAGATGTTGTATATTCCAAAATCACTAATCAAGGGATACCCCTTGCAAATGTCACTCCGACCTCCTCTAGTGGTAACCTGGAAGTTTTTATGTTTTTATTCATTTTTAATATTTTATCTCTTGAACCGTGCGTTCAAATCACGAACCATTTCCACATTTTTGTTTCTTGCGTTGGGATCATCTGAACTAGATGTCATTAATCAGTTCGAATGATTTTTTCTACAGAAAAAACACTGAAAAAGGAAACTAAGAAAAACTGAAAACCAGAAAAACAGAGGCACAAATGTTCTTCACACAGAAGCATATTGTGTGCTTCACTTTTTGGAAAGCATAGTTTTTGTTTCACACGGAAGCACAGCTATGATTCATGCAATGCACACCAATACTTTTCACTTTTTGAAAAACATGGTTTGTGCTTCACGCGGAAACACAACCGTGCTTAACCGTGAAGCACAATTGTGCTTTCACACGGTGTGCTTCACATGGACATGCGGGAAAAGAAATTCCAAGAAAATATAGGGAAATTGAGATTTCCTTTCATCCAAAAATAAAATCCAAGAAACATAGGGAAAACAACTTGTGCTTTCACACGGTGTGCTTCACATGGACGTGCAGGAAAAGAAACTCAAAGAAAACACCTGCAAAAAAATATTTGCGCTCTCGTGGATATGTCCAATGCGCGCCACGTGACGTTAGTTGGGCTTACTGATAGCCCACCAAACGGCCAGATGGGAAGGCCTCGCATTGGCACCGACTGGTTAGTTGCGCGCCCGCGATGAGCATGGAGGGTTGCTGTGTATCACTTAGGGCAACTATAGCAGACCCCACAAAATTCCGACCCGCAAAACGCGTTCGCAGTTCGAGTAAAACTCGTTTGCGGGTCGAGAACGAGCGCGGCCGATCAGAAACCGTAGATGAAACTGCTGTAACGCCCTCGATGCGGCTATATCTCCCACGTGTCGAAGCACGACTTAGAGGCATAACCGCATTGAAAGCAATGTCGCAAGTGAGGTAATCTTCACATAACCCATGTAATACATAAGGGAAAGAGATACGTAGTTGGCTTACAACCGCCACTTCACACAATTACATGAATAAAGCATTACATCATCCAGATACAAACAAGGTCCGACTACGGAACCAAAATAAAAGAAGAACCCCAAATGCGACAAAGGACCTGATCGACCCTAACCTGGGCTCCACTCTTGATCAACTAGAACGAAACAACACAAATGGCAAGATCTTCATCGAGCTCCTCCTTGAGCTTGGTTGCGTCACACCTTTCGATAACATAGGCACTGCAAACTGGTTTTGGAAGTATCTGGTGAGCCACGAGGACTCAGCAATCTCGCACCCGCGAGATCAAGACTATTTAAGCTTATGGGTAAGGTAAAGGCATGAGGTGGAGCTGCAGCAAGCGACTAGCATAAATGGTGACTAACATTCGCAAGTGAGAGCGAGAAGAGAAGGCAAAGCACGGTCGATAAAAGTATGATCAAGAAGTGATCCTATAGCAACCTACGTCAAGCATAACTCCAACACCGTGTTCACTTCCCGGACTCCGCCGGAAAGAGACCATCACGGTTACACACGCGGTTGATGTATTTTAATTAAGGTCAACTTCAGGTTTTCTACAACGGACATTAACAAATTCCCATCGCCACATAACCGCGGCACGGCTCTCGAAAGTTTATACCTGCAGGGTGTCCCAACAGCCCATGACAAGCTCTCGCGATCATCGAAGGAATAGACCTTCACCCAAGACACTCCGATCGACTCGGTATCCCGTACATCAAGACATTTCGACAATGGTAAAACAAGACCAGCAAGACCTCCCATGTGCGAAAAATCCCGATAGGAGCTGCACATATCTCGTTCTCGGGGCACACCGGATGAGCAAGGCGTCGGGTTGGCATAGACCACAGGTTGCCAGGGGCGCGGACATTGCTCGAGTTGGACCAACACTCGAAGGAGCACGGCCCGGGGGCTAAAATAAAGATGACCCTCGGGCTCCGAAACCCAAGGGAAAAAAGGGGGCTAGGTGAGGCAAATGGTAAAACCAAGGTTGGGCCTTCTTTGGACAAGTTTTATTCAAAGCGAACTGTCGGGGGTCCCATAAATCACCCGACCAGCGTAAGGAACGCAAAATCCGGGAACATAACACCGGTATGGCGGAAACTAGGGCGGCAAGTGGAACAAAACACTGCATAAGGCCGAGCCTTCCACCCTTTACCAAATATATAGATGCATTAATTAAATAAGGTATATTGTGATATCCCAACAAGTAACCATGTTCCAACAAGGAACAACATCTCCATGTTCCAACAAGGAACAACCTTCAATCTCCACCTGCAACTAACAACGCTATAAGAGGGGCTGAGCAAAGCGGTAACATAGCCAAACAACGGTTTGCATAGGAAAGGTGTCAAAGGTTAGGGGTTTGACATGGCAATTTGGGAGACTGACAAGCAAATGGTAGGCATCGTAGCATTGGCATAGCAAAAGAGCGAGCAAACTAGCATAGCAAAGATAGTAGTGATTTCGAGGGTATGATCATCTTGCCTGCAAGGTTCTCAGAGTTGTCGAAGGCTTGATCCTCGTAGGCGTTCTCAATAGGTTCCTCGTTCACGTACTCGTCTCCCGGCTCTACCCAAAGCAAGAACACAAGCAACGGAACCACAATCAAACAAGGAACAATGCACAAGCAATATGATGCAATACATGACATGCTATGCGAGATGTGTTATGTAATGCATATGTATGCTCCGGAAGGAAAATGATGAACCAGGCATCAACTTGGCAAACCAAGTATGCCTCTGGAAAGATGGGATGATTTCGGGTGAAATCGATATAAAGATCACCGGAATTGGATGCACGGTTTGCAAATGACAAGCAAAACAAGAATGATGCAAATCTGCGTTTAACAGCCCGATGCTACTTAGCACGCAACAAGAAACTATGCTACATCACCCCAACATAAAAGCAAAGCATATGGCAGCGAACTACAGGAGATTCTTAACAAAAGAGGAACACTGAGCTACGGCTAAATCACAACATAACATGTTCAAACAAGCATGGTGAAAGTGCTAAAAATATCAGGTTCGCAGACTTAGTGAAAATACTAGCATGCCAGAAATTAACATCAGGAAGGCATGTTTAGAGCAAGCAAACAACATGCTACAGGAACTTATAATAGCAAAACAAGGCATGACATGATTCTACTCAAAGCATATATCAATAGTCCCTTACTAACCATAAGCCAAAAAGGACCTTAAGAAATGATGGCACCCATGTAAACATTGCAAGTTTTATTACAGATTTCAGACTTAGCAGAAAAACTGGGCATGGCAAAAACAGTTAATGAGTAGGCATGTTCGTGAGCTCGATGCACCCACTACAGAGCAATAAATGGCATGGCAAAGCAACCAACAGTAAGAAGGCATGATTATGAAGCTAAGCATGGCAAGAGCAAGGTCATAGCATACACGGATCAACTACAACGACCTCGTGAAAATTGAATCTCATGCAAACAGTCTGCCAGGAAACATTTTCAAGCAAAAGAAGAGCACAAAAATGACACGCTAGACTACTCCATAAATGCCAACAAAGGCATGGATGGATAGAGCACATCAATATGTTCAAAACACCCTTACTGATCATGCTCAAAAGGGGCATAGATCTCTCTGTAACAACATGAACATATGGCATACAAATAACAGCAGGACAAGACTTAGTGAAAACACTAAGTTCCTGAAATCAGCAACATCATCATCCCTACTTTGCATGCTTGTTCTAGTCAATACATAACTCACAAAAATACATGGCAAACACCCCTGGAAAGATGGCATGGCAATGTTCAACTCACATGTAGGACTCAAGTTCATAAGGTGCACACATAATTCATGGCAAAAAAAGACAAAAGAGCTCGTGCTGGTAAGATTCTGAAACTAACGATCTGAAGCCTTCTTCCAACAGCATTTCGGGCATCAAGATGAGCTCAAATGCAAATGATGCAATGGAACGAAATGATGTACTCTTCGAGACGAACAATTTGACATATTATACGCCCAAAACGGAGCCACGGGTGCGAAGATGTGATGCTATGAAAATGCACGAAAATGTTAGAATCCTGGGGACTTAGGCATACGGGGTCAACCTTGCACGGATAACGAGGCGGGGCCGGATCTCGCCGGAGACGGGCTGCGCGGTGGCCGGAGTTGTCGGGGACGGGCCGGGAGGTCGGAGGAGCTCGCGGAGGAGGGCCCGCCGGATCGGGTCGGGGCGGCCGGATCCGGCGGCAGGCCGAGGCGGGAGGCGCCCATGGCGGCGGCGGCCCGGCGAAGCCGGGCGAGTGCTTCATGGCAGGCGCAGCTCGCTCCGCCGAAACCTGCGCGGGCGCGCGTCGTCGTCTGGCGTCAGGCGGGCAGCCGCGCGCAGCAGAGACGGCGGCGAGGAGGTGGCGGCGGAGGCTAGGGGCGGCCGGGAGCGCGGCTGCTGCCGGCCAGCGGCAGCCTGCTGGCCTTGGGCCTTGGCAGACCCCAGCGCGCGCAGCAGACGGCAGGCCAGGCCACGTGGCGCGTGGGGAGTGGAGGAGAGGGGCGGCGCGGCGACGTGGCGCCTTGTGGTTGGCCGAAGCGACGTGTCCGGCGGACATGTCCGGCGCGGATGGACATGTCCGGCGGCGCGGAGGAGCGGGGCTAGGGTTTCGGGGGGATTAGACCGCGAATTTCGGGGAGGAAGACATATTTATAGGCAGAGGGAGCTAGGAGGGTCCAAATGAGGTGCGGTTTTCGGCCACGCGATCGTGATCGAATGACCGAGGGCATGGAGGGGAGTTTGGTGGGTTTTGGGCCACTTTGGAAGGGGTGTTGGGCTGCAACTCAAAGAGGGCTTTACGGTTACCCGGTTAACCGTTGGAGTATCAAACGAGCTCCAAATGGCACGAAACTTGACAGGCGGTCTACCGGTGCTATACCAAGGCCGCTTGGCAAACCTCGGGCCATTCCGAGAAAGTTTAACACCCGCACACGAAAAGAGAGAAGAGGGAGACGCCGGAGGACATAGGAGCGCCGGATTGCAAAACGGACAACGGGGAAAATGCTCGGATGCATGAAACGAACATGTATGCAAAATGAAATGCACATGATGACATGATAAAATGCAAATGATGACATGAGACGAGATGCATAACAAGAACAAAATGCAAAACAACAGACAAAAACCCAACCACGGAGGAAATAACATATGGCATCTCCGGAAAAGGCAAGAGTTGGAGTTATGAATATGGAAAGTTGTATCCGGGGCGTTACAACTGCATAATTTGAAAAAAAAAAACAGATTCGCGGGAGAAATTGCACCATAGTAGTTCATCATCACATACTACATATATTAGTTCATCACATGATCAAACACTACAAACATTAGTTCATACTACATACTACATCAGTACTAGTACTAGAGGTGGTGGGGATCTCACGGCGGCGAGCTCGCGGCCATGGACGACGCCGTGGACGAGCTCAATCCTCCTCGCCGGAGCTGCCGAGGTCGATGTTTCTCCCTCTGCTCCTCGCAGATGCGCCGCCACTTGTCGTCCTTCTCCTTGGCGGCAAGGTTGGTTGCGACCGCCTACTTGAACACGAGGTCTTTGAGCTCCTCGTGGTGGCGGTGGCGCTCCGCCTCCTCGCGCAAGCTCCGCTCGGCAATGGCGGCCGCGACCGCGTCGATATCGGCGACGAAGTCCTCCGGCCCGATGACTCTGCGGCTGCCGATCTCCCCGAACGCGGAAGCTCGGCGGCGGCGAGAGGCCGCGGTTGGTCCACTTCCTCGCCCCACGCTTCCTCGCACCGTCCAACCGGACGTGCCGCTCGCGCTCGGGGTCACCGCCGCCGCTGGTGCTCCCGGAGCCGCGTCCGGAGCTCCACATGTGGCCCCACATGGCAGATGGAGGCGGAAGGGGCTCGCTGGTGGCGAGAAATGTGCGGTGGGGAGTGGGGAATTGCGCGAGGAGGCGGCGGCGGGGAGATAGGGTTTCGTCCCGCAAACGCGTCGCACACTCGTAGATATACTGGTCGGGGCGGGCGGTTTGCGGGCCGCGGTAAATAATTTCATGGGCCGAGCGAGTATACCGGCTCTGTTCTGGCCAGAAAATCGGACCGAGCCCATATGCTCGCCGGAATTTTGCGGGTCAGGGCCTTTTGCGGGGTCTGCTAGAAATGCTCTTACTGCGATCGTCCACAATCATTGCTCCAGCCGCCACAACCCTCGACTATCGGCCGACCCACTAATAACGCATGCGATCCCTCACGTCGCCACCACGTATGGGAGCGGCAACGAGCGTATGTTTCACTTCCAGAAAACAACTTATTTTTCTTATTTCACCCCGGTTTTATATCTTAATAAAGAAATATATGAATTTGGAATTTGTTAAGATTACTTCAAGTTTTGAACAAATTTTGAACTTTTCTTGAAAACACATTTTTTAAAAATTTCAAACATTTTATGAGAAAACACAAACATATGATGAAAAGTGAACAATTTTTAATCCCAAATTCTTTTGGAAAAGGTAAATAACTTTTGAGAACTCCCAACTATTTATTGAAACCACAAAAGTTTTTTGAATTTCTCAACAAAATTTGAACGTACAAACAATTTCTGAAATACCAAACAATTTTTTATAATGTAAATATTTGCTAAAAACATAAGCATATTTTTCAATAGGTGAACAATTTTCTAAAACAGAAACATTTTTTATGGACAATATATAAAAACATTAATATATTTTGAAATTCCCCAAACCTTTTATTTAATACATGAACATTTTTGAATGTGTGATTTTTTTGTAAAATTGAAATTTTATTTATATTTCGAAGAATGTTAAAATTTGAATAATTTAATAAATTTTATAAAGGTCATCTGAAAATGTGAACACAATTTGAATATTTTTTATTTCTTTTTGTAAATGTGAAGAAAACGAAAGAAGAAACAGACAAAACAAAGAAAGGAAAAAAAAAGTAAATAAAAATAATGGATTAGAGACCTGCTAGAAGGTCCATGACTGGCTAGGAACCTTCTAGAAGCTTCCTAAAATTAGCGGCCGGATCACGACTCCTAAGTATGCTAGCGCAACTAAATGGGCGAGCCCAGTAATAACGTTGTAGTAAGAGATATCGCGAGCGATGTTGGAGATAGGGATTGCAGCGGGCGATACATAACAATATTTCTTAGTTGCTCCACGTATACTTTTTTTTAGAGAGGAGATAGAGTTCAATTTCAAACGACAAACACACAGCCACGAGTTTGATCCGCTAACAATGGATCATGACATGGCCCAGCAATAACTCCAACCCGTGTCCATGTTGAACCACCAAAGCATCACCATCCTGACATGTGCGCCCCAGGCGTGGCCACTGCCGTTGTAATCCTAGTCCAACACAATACCATCCATAAACATCGCCGCCCGTTTTCCTTTCAGCGCAGTTCCACATATGGTTTCCGTCTGCGCCTATCATTCTTGCGTCCTGCTCCTTCTCGATGTCGTTGGTCGTGCGCAAAGAGCTTTCTAACGAAAGCGTTACCTAGCTGCAAAGCATCTACCGAAGAGTTGCTTTGCAATTTTTGTGGTGTATGCCAACTTCATTTGTATAGCTTTGTATTTTCAGCCCACTTTTCATATAGGAGGTTAAGTCAAATCTGGATGGTCCCCACACATGTGCTCTATCTTTATCCCCCCTCCACATCTACGAATGGAAGAAATAAAAGAAATCCACTCTCTCTCCTCTCCCACACAACAAATCCATCTTCTCATTCAACCTATGCTAATTTAAACCCACCATATCTTTTAGCCCATAATTTTGTTTTTAATGTTTTTATATATTTGAACTCATAGAGCCAAGACCTTTAGAAGATCAATCTTGAGTACGTTAAAAAATGATTGAATTTCAATTTTTGAAATAAGTGAAACCGGTTTTTCTGAAATACATGTTTTGTATTATGTCAAATAAGTGAAATAATTTGAATAATCAATTTTCTAAAACATACTTCAGTGTGGATTGTTATTTCAAAAATGCGAAGTAAGGTATTTTAAAATTTTGAAGCTGATTATTTAAAAACAAATTAAAATAAGCGACTCTATTTTCGAAATGAGTGAAATTGTTATTTTAACTTGTAGTCTTACAAAATGTGTTAAACTAGTTTTCTGAAATAAGTGAAATAAGATCTTTTAATTGCGTGAAACCAATTTTTTTAAATGAGTGGAATCTACTTTTGATACAAACAACACATATTTTTGCTGTGAAATTTGTGAAACTTGTTAAATTTTGAAACATGTTATTTTAAAACATGTGAAACTGATTATTCCAAACCACTTCTTAATGAGCGAAATCTATTTTATGAAACGAGTGAAACTGTTTCCCGAATTAAGTGAAATCTGTTTTTTGAAATTATTAAATCAGTTTTTTGCATTGAGTGAAATCAATTTCCAAGGGAGTGAAATCAATTTTAAAATCAGTGAAATCAATTTCGAAATGAATAAAAACTGTTTTTTGCCTGATTTAAATCAATTTTGAAATGAAGTATGAAAATTATAAAATTGAAATATTCAAAATATATCCAAGATCAGTCTTGTTTTAAAAGGTATCATCGCCCTGAATTCAAATACATGTAGATATTGAAAAGGGAATTTTGGTTCAAAATATATCAATCTTCAAAAGATTTGCTATGTTTTATAGGTACTTTTCAATGTAGAGAGACTTAATATACTTGGACTGTCAGCCTACCCTATGCACACACATAAAGCTGCATTGCATGCAGAGGGCTCCATACATCAGGCTGTATTCCCATGCGTATTGTACTGTGAAAATGATTAGTTTTTTTATAGTCAAAAGGCTGCACCAATCTCAACGTTTCGCATATGTGGTGGATTTAGTGGCGGTAGTCAGCTCGGTGAGCCAGGGTGGTCCAAGAATGAAAATTTTCATGTAAATCTATATATTCTCAGAAATTTCTTTTTGTTCTACACCATATATAAGCTATGGGGAAAATTCCAGGGTGGTCCATGGATCACCCTGTCACCTCCTAGCTACGCCACTGGGTGGATTCCCCACCACTACAACGTGATTCCGATTTATTAAATCCCAAATATTTTTGGAAAATGCAAACAATTTTTGAACCAAGATTTGTTTCTTAATTTGTGACAAAATTTGGAAACATGAACAATTTTTTAAAATGTGGACATTTTTTTAATGTGTCAACAAGTTTTGAAAAGAGGGTCATTTATTTAAATTCCATACAAAAATTTAAAAAGGTGCTCATTTTATGAAATTCTCCAAACATTTTTAAAAAATACAAACATTTTTAAGTATGTGATTTTTTTAAAACAGAAACTTCTTCTGATGTTCTTAAACATAAAATACAAATGAGAATAATTTTCTAAATTCCCAGAATATTTTTTGAAAATTCGAAAAAAATTCAGAAGTAGAATACTTTGAAAAAATTAGGCATTTTTCTAAATTCATGTAAAATAAAAATGAACAGAAAAGCCAAAAAATAAATAAAGTAGTAAAAATCAGTAAATAAAATAAATACCGGTTTATAGACCTCCTTGAAGGTCAAAACCTACCAAGAAGCTTCCTAAAATCAGCAGCTGGTTCATACCGCCGAATTCTAGTGCAACTAAATGGATCTGCCCAGTATAGCGCTGTTGCGGGAGATCGCGTGAGCAATCTTACGGATAGGGATTGCAGCGGGCGATACATAACAATCGCGATTAGTTGCCCCGCGTATAGTTTTTTTTTGTTGAGAGAGAAGATAGAGTTCAATTTCAAATGACAAAAGAGAGCCACGAGCTCGATCCGCTAGCAATGGATCATGGCATGGCCCAGCAATAATAACTCCGGCCCGCGCCCATGCCGGACCACCATATCCACCACACCACCACCGCCCTGACCAGTGGGACCCGCGCATGGCCCTCGTCGTCATCCCAGTCCAACACAATACCGTCCACGAAAACCGTCGCCCGTTTCCCTTCACCGCATACGGTTTCCGCCCGCGCCCATCACTCTCGCGTCCTGCTCCTTCCCGATGCCGTTGGTTGCGTCACAGCCATCCAGGTACCTCCCGCTCCCCGCCGTCCGATCCCATCCAACGGCCCGATGCGCTTCCCAGATCCGCAAGCGCCGCGATATTTATCCCGCGGCGGCCTCCATCTCCAGCTCCAACGAAAAGCCTTTTCGTGTCTCACACCGCCGGTAACCAACGCCGTCGACGAGAGGTTTTCGTGCACCATCATCTCATCTTCTCCTCGCCGCCTTTGGGAATGCGGAGCAATGTGGAGGAGCACGCGCACTGACCTCGCCGGCAAGCATAGCCTGCGCGGCGGCCGCAACTGCCACCGCAAGCACGTCGAGGACGGGTAGATCGTGCGTCGGCACTCGCCGGCCGGTTCAGTGCGGGGCTCGGGGTCCGGGCCCGCGGGGAGGAGGGGGGCGGCAATGGAGGACGCGGCGGAGGGGAAGACCAACGTGCTGCAGGGGAGGTACGAGCTGGGGCGCGTGCTGGGGCACGGCAACTTCGGCCGGGTGCACGCCGCGCGGGACCTGCGCACGGGCCGCGGGGTGGCGGTCAAGGTGGTGGCCAAGGACAAGGTGGAGCGCGCCGGGATGGTGGAGCAGATCAAGCGGGAGATCGCGGTGATGAAGATGGTGTCCCACCCCAACATCGTGGAGCTGCACGAGGTGCTGGCCACGCGCACCAAGATCTACCTGGCCCTCGAGCTCGTCCGCGGCGGCGAGCTCTTCGCCCGGATCTCCCGCGCCGGCCGCCTCCGCGAGGACGTCGCGCGGCGGTACTTCCGCCAGCTCATCTCCGCGGTCGACTTCTGCCACGGCCGGGGCGTGTACCACCGCGACCTCAAGCCCGAGAACCTGCTCCTCGACGAGGCCGGTAACCTCAAGGTCGCCGATTTCGGGCTCAGCGCACTCGCCGGCCACGCACGCCCCGACGGGCTGCTCCACACCGCGTGCGGCACGCCGGCGTACGTGGCCCCCGAGGTGCTCGGCGGGAACGGCTACGACGGCGCCAAGGCCGACATCTGGTCCTGCGGTGTCATCCTCTACGTGCTCCTCGTCGGCGCCCTGCCGTTCCAGGACGAGAACCTCATGTCCATGTACCGCAAGATGCAGCGCGGCGGCTTCCTCTGCCCGTCGTGGGTCTCCAAGGACGCCCGGAAGTTGATCGGCAGGCTGCTCGACCCCAACCTGAGCAGCCGCATCACGATCGCCAGCCTCGTCGAGTCGCCGTGGTTCAAGAAGACCTCACCCATTCCGAGCCCCCTCTTGGAGCCTGTGCCATCAGCGGCCTCGCGGGGCAACGGCGAGGACAAGGACGAGCCCCCCGAGGCGCTGAACGCCTTCCACCTGATCTCCCTCTCCGCGGGCTTCGACCTGTCGCCGCTGTTCGACCAGGAACCGGCGACGGGGCGCGGGACGAGGGGCGGCGTCATGCGGTTCGCGACGCGGGAGCCCGCGAGCGGCGTGATCTCGCGGCTGGAGGGCCTGGCGACCGGCGGGGCCATGCGCGTGACGAAGAGCGGGGCGCGCGGGGTGCGGCTGGAGGGCGCCGAGCGCGGGCGCAAGGGGCGGCTCGGGGTGGCGGCGGAGTTCTTCAGCGTGGCGCCGTCAGTGCTGGTGGTCGACGTCAAGAAGGACGGCGGCGACACGATGGAGTACCGGTCGTTCTGCAGCGACGAGCTCCGGCCGGCGCTCAAGGACATCGTGTGGGCTGCTGCTGCTGCTGCCGCCGCTGCGTCCCCCGGTGACCCCCCTGCCCCCACTTGATGTTGCTGTCGTCCACGCCACCATTATTGCCCGTGTCTGTCACTGTTGATATCCGGCCGTAATTAGGTGTGCATTATTGTTCGGTGCCGAAGTTGATGGCTGCTGCTGGTATGGTTGTGCTTGTAGTTGTTGGCTGGTTTTTGCGCGCGGCAGCAAGACAGAATCGGCGCTAAGTGATGTGATGTCTGCATCTGCCAATATTGTTTTGAACTCTTTGAATAACAGTACCATGTTGTTTCGTAAATTAAACGACGCTTGCCCCTTGCATGCCTTCATGCCTTGGATGCTTTTCATGTGTGCCTATACATTGCAACCTCCGGCTGGCAATTGCAAGACTATCTGAAACCAAACTACGCCTGAACTAGTCCTATATAAATAAGAGCAACTCCAACGTGCCGACCAAAATGGACAGCCCTTTTGTCCGTTTTTTGTCCGTATGGGTCGGCCGTGTCGTCTCGTCTTTGCTAGCCGCCGGCATTCTATCGAACAGGTTGCGGGCACCAGGGAGCATGTCGGCTGGCATCTGCCGCACACATTTCCTCGCCTTGCCGGATGACGAGGCACTGGCTACCGGTGTGGTGTTGAGGTCGATGGGCGCAGGCGCGGGCGTGGAAGGCGCCACCACGCTCACCTCCGGCGAGCATTCTTCGGACCGGGAGGCTTGCGGGTAACGTGGAAGCCGGGAATCGGGAAAGTCGCCGACGCGCGGGGCGACTCTAGGATCACCATCCGAGGAAACGCGGACAAGCCGGTGCTGGCCAGGGTTTAGCCCTAGGTACGTTGCTGCGGCGACGCGGGCGGCGGTGTCCTCCTCCTGCTGCGCGGCGGCAGCCATTGCAGCTGGGGCCGCTGCTTTGTCCCTCGCGTCCGCAGCGTGCCTCCGGCCCTTTCTCTTCGTCGACTCTGCGACCCGCTCCTTGAGCGTCAGCTGCTTCTTCTTGGGCGCGGTGGCGGTCTTGCGGGGGGCGCGCGGCTCGCCTTTGTCGGAGGGGGCAGCAGTGATGCCGGACGAGGCGAGGCCGGTGGCGGATTCGAGGTTGGCGTCCATGGCATGCAGCCGAGAGCGAGCGTGGGCGGGAGGTTTTTGGGGAAAGTGGAGGGAAATGGTGGAGGCTTTGCCACCGACTGGCGGGCCAGGGGGAGTAGTTGGCGCGCGGCGCCCGCGTCCGTCTCGTGTCCGCCCCGATGCAAATCAGGCTCAAAAATGGGCCGGGAATGGGTCAGCAAGCGGACGAAAAGAGGACGCCCGTCCGTTTGGGTCGGCGCGTTGGGACGACTTTTCTGTCCGCGACGACCCAAACGGACGCGCAGACGAAATGGGTCGACGCGTTGTTGTTTGATGTGGAGCATCCTTCCATCATCCCCATGGACTCTACGCCAACGCATCAAGCATTACGTGAACCTATGACAAGAGCTCGAGCACGCGCAATGGAAACCGAGGTGAACTCCTCCTACTTGACATGCATATGGACACGAGTGGGACTTGGTTGCTACCTCACCAAAATGCTCTATGTATCATTAGGTATGAAGAGGAACACCCCCAAGCAGCTAAGGAGCATCACCAAGGAGAAGGAGAAGCACCCCCAAGACCTTGAGGGAGAAGAAGGAGACCAAAAGGAGCAAGTGTGCAAGTCCCAAGCGACCTCGCGCGCATGGCCCCCTGAGACCCCGGTGCCCACGGACTACTCAGAGAGTTGGCGCGGTAGCACCCCGTGCACACGGGCGTGTACCCTGCAAACGGGACCCCTGTGCGCACGGGCTCTACAGGATGGACGGCTGTGATTGATGTTTGGGCCTCCACTTCATCCACTTTGTCCCCATGCTTATATATTCCGTACCTAGGGTCATGTTTAGGGTTAGCAAAGTATATGTGAGATATTTGATAGCTTTGCTCCTCTACCACTTCATTAGAGATCAAGGCCTCTTAGGAGAGGATCCACTTGTGGATTTCAAGACCTCCACTTGGAGAAGACTATCATCAAGACCTCACCTCCTTAGGAGTGGGAAGAACTCTACCTAGTACTTGTTTCCTTTGATTGTTCATGTATTCTTGTGGATCTATGTGTTTGCTATTCTAGTGGATGAGTAATTGGGTTTTGTTTGAGTGATTTCCTCTTTGTGTTCTTGGTGTTCTCCTCCTCCCCCCATCCAAGTGTGAAAAGATACCTCTTAGGGTTTCACCCTACAACATCTTGGTCTCATGAGCAAGGTTGATTCACATCTTGGAGTCCCTACCCCCCTCCCCACATATTCTAGCTTGATTTTGTTGTTTTTCGTCCTAATCCGAAAATCCCCACCAAAAATAGCCCCAAAATTTTTTTTGCAATTTGTTGGTTCTTGTGAGATTTGGTTGATTTGATCCACGAATTTGGTGTTTAACAAGTGGATCTACCCCTTACCTCCTTTACCCACCCTCCCCACCATCAATTTTGGCCGAAAATTTGAGAATATCCACGAATCCAGAGGTGTTCATCCGCTCCCGAAACACTCCATGCGCACGGGCCATCGGGACCCTGTGCACACGGGCATCACTTACCCCGTGCGCATGGGCCATATAGAGCAGTTCGGTCATCCCCATTGAGGAAGTCCTGGACTAAGGGGTCCTCGAGCATCCGGGCTATGTGACATGGGCGAGACTAATGGGTCGTGAAGATATGAGATTAAAGACCTTTTCCCGTGTCCGGATGAGGCTCTCCTTTGCGTGGGTGGCAAGCTTGGCGTTCGAATCATGCACCTTCCTTTCTCTGTAAACTGACTCTGTACAACTCTAGATCCCTCCGGTGTCTATATAAACCGGAGGGTTTAGTCCGTAGGCCAAGATCACAATTATACAGGCTAGACATCTAGGGTTTAACCATTATGATCTCGAGGTAGATCAACTCTTGTAACCCTATACTCATCAAAGTCAATCAAGCAGGAAGTAGGGTATTACCTCCATTAAGAGGGACCGAACCTGGGTAAACATTGTGTCCCCTGCTTCCTCGTTACCCTCGATCCTTAGACGCACAGTTCAGGACCCCCTATCCGAGATCTGCCGGTTTTGACACCGACATTGGTGCTTTCATTGAGAGTTCCACTGTGTCGTCACCAGAAGGCTCGATGGCTCCATCAACCATTCACATCAATACCACCATGAGGGAGACTTTTCTCCCCGGCCAAATCTTCGTATTCGGCGGCTTCACAGTGCACGCCAATTCGATTGGCCATCCGGAGCAGATCAACAGCTACGCCCCTAGTCATCAGATCAGTTTTGAAAACCTAAAGTACGTCGCTGATAACCGAGGAGACTTGATTTTCCAAGGGTTCGCGGCCTCAACCGCAGCTCTGGCCTTAGATCCGGAACATCTCACCGAGTCCAAAGACGGGAGTTTAGAGCCCGCCGGGCTCTCCACAGCCATAGAGCTCAGCTCCGGAGATGCGAAGGGGATCGTTTTACCGGCGGATCCGGAGTCATACCAGGCTCCCTTTATAAACATAAAGCTGGACTCATCCCCGAACACTAGATCCGAACCCCCGGAGTCCGTGTTATGTGAACCTGACCATGGAACTCTTGTCCCGCCCTGCTCCACGGGCTCTCGCTTCCCTGTCCAAACCTCACTCTTAAACGAGGCCCTGGACATAATGCGATCCCCCGCCATTACAGAAGGAGCGCTGCCAAAGTACGCCCAGCCCACATTAGGGGCTGAGGGCGGGGAATTTTACGTCCCACCCACCACCCACTTTATAGCCATTGTCAATGACTTAACTGACATGCTAGATTACGCCTCCGAAGACATCGACGGTATGGATGACAATGCCGAAGAGGAGCAAAGCCAGAACCCGCCGTTTACTAGATGCTGGACGGCCACTTCCTCGTATGACGTATACATGGTGGACATACCGAAAGAGGATGACGACGACAATGGGATGAATCTAGAGGATGAACCTGCTGAAGCACCTACGATGCGTCAACGTCAGCGGCGCCGATCAAAATCGCGTCACAAAAAAGACAACAATACCGGCACCGGAGACAATGATACCCTGGATAACACCGAAGACCACGACGCCCCTATCGAGCCAATATCCGAACAAGATGATTGGGAAGAGGGGCAAGTCAACCCCGATGATCCTATCGGGAACGAGTGCTCGGAGGATAATAACTACCTACCGACCTCCGAAGAGGATGAGAGCCTTGGCGACGAAGACTTCATCATACCAGAGGATCCCCTCGAACAAGAGCGCTTTAAATGCCGGCTAATAGCCACAGCAAGAAGCCTGAAAAAGAAGCGGCATCAACTTCAAGCCGATCAGGACTTACTCAATGACAGATGGACTAATGTCCCGGCAGCCGAGGAATACGGCCTCGAGCACCCAACTAAAAGTTTCCCAAAGCGCAGGTTGCTCTCCCAATTCAACGATGAGGTCCTAGAGCCTATACCGACAGCATGTAACGCTGCTGACGGGCCTGACCGACTGCCTCGCGGCCGGGACAGAGCGGCAACCTAAGCCAAACACCAACCTGTGCCACCTCGCCCCAGAGGCAGAGAAACAGCGGCTGTAGGATACACGCACGACCTGCGACAAGACCTGGACAATAGAGCCGGTCATACCAGATCAATTTATGGATCAAGGGGGTGTGCACCAGCGCAAGAAGACGGCCATCAGGCCTGGCGTGCCAAACACAACGTCACTCGGGCCGAAAACCGCATACGGACTCCATCCGGACTGCGTTGTGATGTTGCCTGATACAGAGGAGCCGCACACCCCCTATGCTTCACTGATGAGGTACCGGAGCACCAGTTTCCAGAAGGGTTTAAACCCATGAACATTGAATCATAAGATGGCACAACAAACCCCGCAGTATGGATTGAAGACTTTCTTCTCCACATTCACATGGCCCGCGGTGATGACTTACATGCCATCAAGTACCTCCCCCTAAAACTCAAGGGACCAGCACGACATTGGCTGAACAGCCTCCCAGAAAACTCTATCGGAAGCTGGGAAGACCTGGAGGACACCTTTAGACACAACTTCCAAGGAACCTATGTTCGGCCCCCGGACGCCGATGACCTTAGTCACATAATTCAGCAACCCGACGAATCAGCCTGGAAGCTCTGGACCAGGTTCTTAATTAAAAAGAACTAGATTGTGGATTGTCCAGACACCGAAGCCCTCGCGACCTTCAAACATAGCGTCCGATATGAGTGGCTCGCTCGACACCTCGGCCAAGAGAAGCCAAAGTCCATGGCAGCCGTCACCGCACTTATGACCCGCTTTTGCGCGGGGGAAGATAGCTGGCTAGCTCGTAGAAGCAATAGCACCAGCGACCCAGGCACCTCTGAAGCCAGGGACGATAATGGCAAGCCACGACGCGACAAGCACAAGCGTCAAAACAATACCGAAGACACGGCGGTCAATGCCGGATTCGGCGTCTCCAAACCTGGTCAGCGGAAAGAAGCCATTCAAAGGAAACAAAGATGACCCATCCAGTTTGGACAGAATACTTGATCGGCCCTACCAGATTCATGGCGCCCCCGATAAACCTGCCAATCACACCAACAGAAATTGTTGGGTCTTTAAACAGGCCGGCAAGCTCAACGCCGAACACAAGGAAAAAAGGCCGCCCAGCGAGGACGGCGAAGAAGAGCCTCGCCCACTGAACACAGGGGGCAGAAGAAATTTCCCCCCGAGGTCAAAACGGTGAATATGGTCTATGCTACCAACATCCCCAAACGGGAGCGCAAGCACGCACAAAGGGACGTCTACGCCGTAGAGCGGTCGCCCCAAAATTCAACCCATGGTCAGCTTGCCCGATCACCTTTGATCTAAAGGACCACCCGACCAGTATCCGTCATGGAGGTTTGGCAGCTCCGGTCCTCGACCTAATCATTGACGGATTCCACCTCACGCGAGTCCTCATGGATGGTGGCAGTAGCCTTAACCTACTCTACCAGGACACCGTCCGCAAAATGGGTATCGATACCCACTAAAACTACCTTTAAAGGGG
Source organism: Aegilops speltoides (assembly GCA_021437245.1). Lineage (NCBI taxonomy): Eukaryota > Viridiplantae > Streptophyta > Magnoliopsida > Poales > Poaceae > Aegilops > Aegilops speltoides. The sequence goes on along the minus strand of CM038145.1, from coordinate 315,704,720 downwards.
TAATACCTGGCGTAGAGGCCCGTTGCTCGGGCTCAATAACATCGGAAGTTGTCTCTGGCTCGCCCGACAACTTCCGTAGTGAGGACTTGATCTTTGATATCGTACCCTTCCGAAGTGGCTATCACGCACTGCTTAGTTGGACCGCCTTTGCTCGATTCAACGCGGTGCCACACTATGCTTATTTAAAGCTCAAGATGCCCGGTCCATACGGTGTCATAACGGTCAACGGAAACATGGAACCCTCCCTCCGCACCGAGGAGCACATTGCAGCTCTCGTAGCCGAAGTACAGAGCGGCCCCCTCAAGCCGCACACGTCATCGGCCATCAAGCCGCTGGACTTTGCTAAAAAGGTCCGGTCAGTCCCGCAGGCTGACGGCTTGGTACCTCTGGAGCTAGACTAGCAGTTTCGCCTTTGTCGATCGGCACGCACAACCGCGGAAATCGTATCGCGCATGCGTTACTACGCACTCAGAATACCTTGGGCATCAACAAAGGCACAATACAAACATGTCTATAGTATGGTTCGACCCTATATGACCTTCCACATTTCTTTGATTATTTTTCTCTCCTACCACAGGTGTGCTCGAACCTATATACCCTACAGACTTGGAAGGACTGTCCTCGAGCCCGGTTTCGTGCGGATAACCGAAGACCGTTCCCTTCAAGGAGCCCCTCTTTACAAGGAGAAAGCTGCGCAGACGTGCGACAGGATTTCCAAAGAACTCTTCGGACCAAACCTTATTTAAAGGACTTGTACTGAGTTTTTCTCCTTATTATTAGACCCCCGGCATGTAAAATGATTTTGGTGTTTATAGTACCCTTTGTGAGATCACATTTTGACATATCAATCAGATCCTAGTAGGGACAATTTTTTCGGTATGAACTCTATTTATAAATTGTACTCCGTCTTGTCTCACATACCTCGACACCCATTGCCAGGGGCTCTATACGGCCACATATGTGCCGCTCGACAAAATCCTGAACAGCTTTATAGCACACTTCGGTGTCCCGAACTTAGGCATTATATGCATCGGCTCTGAATCATGTCTTTGGTCAATAGTTGGGTTGCCCGGCTCCTGTGTTTGGTACCTTACGTTCTGTTTGTTCGGCTAGGGTAGTAATGGGAGAACTACTGCAATTGTGTTTCTGGTTCATCCGGTCAAGCACCTCAGTAGAGAAAGCCGAAAACTGACTGTCATGATGTGGCGGGAGCTGGTCAGCCACTCAGTGACTTGCAAATCTTTAACGTTTTTTCCGTATTAAACAAGGACTTTTTTTCCAGTCATACACGTAACACATCCGTATTCGGATAGTCACATACATACTAGGGGCTATTTTGTAGCCCCATCATCAAACTCCTATGGCTAAGTGAGGGCGGTAAAGCCGTATAGTACGATTGCCTGGTTCGCCACACTGACACCTCCGTCACGGACCAAGACGTTGGGTCAAGAGTGCTCATGTGCTATTCCGAACACCCCCGAAGCATCTACGAGGGGGTCGGAGCCGACGACTGGAAAACTCTCAGGCATAAAAAAACGGCCACACAGGAGGAAAACAACTTTAGATAATGGCACAAATATATTACAAAGCCTTAATATCTATAATACACACTACCGGGTCGGTCAGATACATTCATTCGAATATAATGTCTTTTGAGCATTGACCCTCTATCAAGCGAGCACCCTCTAGGACGTCGTCTAAATAACGCTCCCGCGTGCGGTGGTCCTTGCCTTCGGGAGGACCCTCCACCGTGATAACGGCGGCCTTCATCTTGGCCCAGTGCACCTTGACACGGGCGAAAGGCCTCTGTGCACCTTCTATGCACACCGACCGATTGATGGCATCAACTCGGGGCACGACATCGTTGAATTGCTGCAGGAAGCCAAAATAGCTGCTCAGAATGGGCTCGGCCGGCCACAGCTGGAGTATGACCTCCTTCATGGCCGATCCGGACATCCTATGCAACTCGGCTAACTGCGCCATCTGGTCGTTCAACAACGTCAAACGCTCCTGCGTCGCAAATTGCGACCAGAACAGCTTCTCCGTCACATGCCCCTCCTAGGCCCGGTAGAATTGCGCTACGACAGCGGCGCTCTTCGGAAGATCCGCAAAGGCGTCTGGAGAACTCCATAGTCGATTAGGTAAGGCATACCTCTGATCGCCAAACTTAGACTGTAAAAGAAAGGACTTACCAGCCGCTATCTATTTGGCCTGTCGGAGCTCCTCGCGAGCTGCTCGGGATTCGGACCTCACCTCTTGGGCGTCCTGAAGGGCCTTGACGAGTTCGACCGCCTTCACTTTATTCTCCTCCTCAAGGAGCTCGAACTTGCGAGTTGCGTCCTTGAGCTCTTGCTCAATATTGGATACGCGCTCCTCGAACTGGCGCCGGGTGGCCTGTTCGTCCTTCAAATCGGCAGCCGCTTTCTCAGCGGCCGCATCGCTCACCCTTGCCTACTCCTTCGCACGGGCAAGGTCACTCCTGAGGGTTTCGACCTCAGCAGCGCCATTTGCAATTATGCACGTAGCAGCGCGTAAAGCTTCAACTTCGCATTTGCAAACTAATTCAATTATGTATGGAGCACTTGAAACATACCTTGCGCCTCGTTGAGCCGCTTGTTAATCCGGACATTATCCTCGTCGACCAGCTGCAGTTTCCGCTTCAGTTCGGAAACTTCGGCAGCCTGAGCAGTTGCCGCTAACAGTGAAGCCTAATGTTTATCAAAAACGACAAGTATGTTATTTCCTGCGGATACCTATAGACCCTTTGAGGGAGTCCTGGACTAGGGGGTGTCCGGACAGCCAGACTATCATTATCCGCCGGACTATCATTATCCGCCGGACTCCAAGACTACGAAGATACAAGATTGAAGACTCCGTCCCGTGTCCGGATGGGACTTTCCTTGGCGTGGAAGGCAAGCTTGGCAATACGGATATGTAGATCTCCTACCATTGTAACCGACTCTGTGTAACCCTAGCCTCCTCCGGTGTCTATATAAACCGGAGGGCTTTAGTCCGTAGGACAACATACATTACAACAATCATACCATAGGCTAGCTTCTAGGGTTTAGCCTCCTTGATCTCGTGGTAGATCCACTCTTGTACTACCCATATCATCAATATTAATCAAGCAGGACGTAGGGTTTTACCTCCATCAAGAGGGCCCGAACATGGGTAAAAACATCGTGTCCCTCGTCTCGTGTTACCATCTGCCTAGACGCACAGTTCGGGACCCCCTACCCGAGATCCGCCGGTTTTGACACCGACATTGGTGCTTTCATTGAGAGTTCCTCTGTGTCGTCACCGATAGGCTTGATGGCATCTTTAAACAGCAACGCTGCCCAGGATGAGACTTTTCTCCCCGGACAGATCTTCGTATTCGGTGGCTTCGCACTGCGGGCCAATTCACTTGGCCATCTGGAGCAGATCGAAAGCTACGCCCCTGGCCGTCAGGTCAGATTTGGAAGCTTAAACTTCACGGCCGACGTCCGCGGAGACTTGATCTTCGACGGATTCGAGCCGCAGCCAAGCGCGCCGCACTGTGACGACGGGCATGATTTAGCTCTGCCACCGAACAGTGCCTTGGTGGCCGCACATGAGTCCGCTTCGGCCATCAGCCCGGAGCCGATCGCCCAGATCGAGGGCCGGTGGATAGACGCCGCCCTGGGGGCTTCAACATCCATGGCGATGGAGCCGAACACTAATTTTGTCCCCTGCGAAACTCGTGATTCCGAGGCGCCGGACTCCTCGTCGGACTCCGAACCTCCCGCGCCCCTACCAGTCGATCCGGATTGGGCGCCGGTTATGGAATTCACCACCGCGGACATCTTCCAATACTCGCCTTTTGGCGATATCCTGAATTCGCTAAAACATCTCTCGTTGTCAGGAGAGTCCTGGCCAGACTATGGCCAGGATGGTTGGGGTACGGACGACGAAGAAATTCATAGCCCACCCACCACCCACTTTGTAGCCACTATCGACGATCTAACCGACATGCTAGACTATGACTCCGAAGACATCGACGCTATGGACGACGATGCCGGAGACGAACAGGAACCAGCGCCTACAGGGCACTGGAAGACCACCTCGTCATACGACATATACATGGTGGACACCCCCAAAGATGGGGACGGCGAAGAAACAACGGAGGTAGACTCCTTAAAGAAGCAGCCCAAATGCCGGCGTCAGCGGCGCCGCTCTAAATCCCGCCATAGCAAGAATGGAGATTCCGGCACAGGAGATAATAATACTCCAGAGAGTGCCGAAGACAATCCCTCCAAAGAAGACTCAGCGCAGAGGATGCGAAGCAAGCCCTCACGAGAGGCGGCGGGCGAAGAGGTCGAGGATCATAACTATATGCCTCCCTCCGAAGACGAGGCAAGCCTCAACGATGACGAATTAAATGCACCCGAGGATCCCGTCGAACAAGAGCGCTTCAAGCGCGGGCTTATCGCCACGACAAACAGCCTAAAGAAAAAGCAGCAGTAGCTTCAAGCTGATCAGGACCTGCTGGCCGATCGATGGACCGAGGTCCTCGTGGCGAAGAGTATAAACTCGAACGTCCCTCAAAAGTTACCCAAGACGCAAGCTGCTCCCCGATTAGAGGAGGAAGCATCGTACCTCCATCACCAGCAAGACGATATGGTGACCGACCACCCGTGGTCGTGACGAGAGGCATCCAGCCCCCACCAAGACCATACCCCAATCGCTCCAAAAGTACGAATCCAAGAGGGAACGCTACGGACTTGCGAGACATATTGGAGGACAAAGCAAGGCAATCCAGATCCATCTATGGATCACGTGGGCGCCCTCGACCCACGACGAATACCGTCGTGCGGATACAATAACCCCGCCGTTCGAACACAGCGAGACAGCGCTCTCTCGAGCTGCGTCGCGATATCGCTCAATCTGAGCGCCGCACACCCGCTATGCTTCATCGACGAAGTAATGGATCATCGATCCCGAAGGGTTTAAACCCGTAAACATCGAATCTTCGATGGCGCAGCAGACCAGCGGTGCGGATCAAGACTATCTTCTCCACATCCATATGGCCCGCAGCGACGATCTCCACGCCATCAAGTACCTCCCACTCAAGCTTAAAGGACCAGCTCGGCATTGGCTTAACAGCCTGCCCGCAGAGTCAATTGGGTGTTGGGAAGACCTGGAGGCCGCATTCCTTGATAACTTCCAAGGCACATATGTGCGACCACCAGACGCCGATGACCTAAGCCACATCATTCAGCAGCCAGACGAATTAGCCAGACAATTCTGGACACGGTTCTTGACGAAGAAAAATCAAATCGTCGATTGTCCGGAAGCAGAGGCCCTCGCAGCCTTCAAACATAACATCCGGGACGAATGGCTAGCCTGGCACCTGGGGCAGGAAAAGCCGAAATCCATGGCAGCCCTCACATCGTTAATGACCCGCTTTTGTGCGGGAGAGGACAACTGGCTAGCCCGCAGCAACAATCTCCGTAAAAATTATGGCAGTCCGGATACTAAGGACAACAACGGCAGGTCACGTCGAAACAAAAACAAGCGCCGCATTAACGGCGACGATAAGGAGGATACGACAGTCAACGCCGGATTCGGAGGCTCTAAACCCGGTCAGCGGAAGAAGCCATTCAAAAGAACCACTCCGGGTTCGTCCAATCTGGACCGAATACTCAACCGCTTATGCCAGATACATGGCACCTCTGAAAAGCCAGCTAACCACACCAATAGAGATTGCTGGGTGTTCAAGCAGGCCAGCAAGTTAATTGCCGAAAACAATGACAAGGGGCTAAACAGCGACGACGAGGAAGAGACCCGACCGCCGAACAACAGAGGACAGAAGGGTTTTCCCCCACAAGTGCGAACGGTGAATATGATATATGCGACCCACATACCCAAGAGGGAGAGGAAACGCGCACTAAGGGACGTCTATGCGATGGAGCCAGTTGCCCCAAAGTTCAACCCATGGTCCTCTTGTCCGATCACTTTCGATAGAAGAGACCATCCGACCAGCATACGCCATGGCGGATTTGCCACATTGGTTTTAGACCCAATCGTCGATGGGTTCCACCTCACGAGAGTCCTGATGGACGGCGGCAGCAGCCTGAACCTGCTTTATCAGGATACAGTGCGCAAAATGGGCATAGACCCATCAAGGATTAAACCTACAAAGACAACCTTTAAAGGTGTCATACCAGAGTGGAAGCCAATCATGCAGGCTCGATTACTGGAAGTGGTCTTGGATCCCGGTAATTTCGAAGCGAAGAGTTAATCTTCGACATAGTCCCGTTCGCGGCGGCTATCACGCTCTGCTTTCGACGAACTGCGTTTGCCAAATTCAACGTGGTGCCGCACTATGCATACCTAAAGCTCAAGATGCGGGCCCTCGTGGAGTCATCACGGTCAATGGGAATACGGGCGCTCCTCCGAGCGGAGGAACATACAATGCTCTCGCGGAAGTACGAGCAGCCTTCTAAGGCAATTCTCGAGTTCGGCCGTTAAACGGCCGGATACAACAAAGCGCGCCCGGAGCAATGCCAACCAAGACCACCTGGCGCGATCGAGCCGCAGCGTAGCAATGCGGCCCCAACCTCGCCAGCGATCGCAAGAATAACACTCACGCACATCATTACTATTTGGAGATACCATGGGCACATGGGAGGGGCACGATCGAACGGACCCAGTGCGGTTCGACCACACGGGGGGCTCGCAAATGTGCCCCTCTTTTTTTATTATTTTTCTTCTTTTTTGTACACAGGACTCATAACGAAGCCTGTCCGTGGCGAACCTGCCGAACTCATGATGCAACAGTCAGGGACTAAAGGAGGCCGCGACGAACACTCAGGTGGTCTCAATTATGAGCATTAAATTCGATTATATACACCAAATCCGCAGCTCATCCCTGGAGGGGGACATGTTTATTTAGTCCAAATCCCTTGCTTACCGCACTATTTGTATCAGTCCGCTCTACTAGCAGACTTCTCCTTCATAAATAATGCAGCACCTTTATGATCGCAATTGCATTACCTTATATATATATATGCTCATTATATGACATCTGGCACCCGTATATTTTGGTACAGCATAATACAACAGGGGCTTATGTTCCCCACTCTATGGTGTGATAAGTCCGAACACTTTCACAAGTGCGGCACCCCGAACTTATAGCATTATATGAATCGGCTCCGAATCATGTCTTGGGTCAATAGTTGGGTTTGCCCGGCTCCCATGTTTTGGTGCCTTAGGTTCCGTTCCGTCGGCTAAGGTGGCACTGGGAGAACCACTGCGATTGCGCCCCGGTTGAGCCGGGCAAGCGCCTCAGTGGAGAAAGCTAAAACTGACTGGCATGATAAGGCGAGAGATTGGTCGCTGTTCGAGAGGTTTTTTCGGGTCCTTAAAGACTCACGCCGCTTCGAGCGAAGTTCCGGACAATGTCCGAAGAAGGCGTGGATAGCGCCCCGGATTCGGTCTTCCGAATACCAGGGGCTTCGCCGAAATTTAAAATTATAGAATTCTATGGCTAAGTGAGAGTGTTCAAGCATTATAAGTCTGGTTGCCTTGTTACGTTGTGTTGGCGCCTCCTCGATGGACCCAACAATGGGAACAAGAGTGCTCATGTTTATCCCGAACACCCCACTTTCATGCGGCTTGGGGGCTGAAGCCAACGACTTGCCATCTCTCAGATTTTATAAACAGCCGCATAGAAGGTAATATTTTAAATTAAACAAGTGTTGCTCATGGCGCATATAAACGAAGTTTTTAGCGCCTGAGATAAATACATAGCGGTTCACTCAAAGATTACATTTCGAGAGCACTCATCTCGCAATATCGCACGCCCCTTCAGACAATTTTATAATACTTCTCCGGCGACGATACTCCTGCCGGTGGCGGTGGATCCGTGAAAGCTTCTCCGCATCCAACTTGCCCTAATGCACCTTTAATGCGGGCAAGGGCCCGACGAGCGCCTTCAATACAAGCGGAGCGCTTGATGACCTCCACCCGGGGCATGCATCCACCAGCCGCCGCAAGGCCAAAGTAGCTCCTGTGCATGGCTGTCCGAACCATACCGACTATGAGGCCCTTCATGGCCTCCTCAGCTACCTTGTGGAGTTCGACCAGCTGCTTCAGCTAGTCGCTTGGGGGCACCGGGTGTCCGGCCTCAGCATACTGAGACCAGAAGACTTTTTCCGTCGAGCTCCCCTCCTCGCCATGATAGAATGCGGCGGCATCGGATGCAGTATGCAGCAGATCTGCAAACGCCCCTGGAGAGCTCCGAATGCGGGTAAGTATCAGGTAATTTACATTACCATGCTTGCTCTGCATGAAGAATGCCTTACCCGCCGCTATTTTCTTTATATCTTCAACCTCCTGAAGGGCCTTACGGGCCTTGGCCTTGGCAGACTTGGCACTTTCGAGAGCCAAGGCAAGCTCGGACTCTCGAGTCTTTGAATCACGCTCCAAACTCTCATGCTTCTCCATGAGAGCCTGGAGCTCTTGCCGTACTTCTGCCACCCGTGCCTCCTGTTTTTCTCGCTCGGCCTGTTCATGCCAAGCCTTTGCGCTCGCCACGGACACAGCCTCCTTCGTGGCTGCCACCTCATTAGTGGCCCCGCAATACACATACTATCCTTGTTAATTTTATTGCAACCAAAATCCTTTTCTGTAAGGTACATATTAAAAGTGGTGTTACTCACCTTCTTTTTCCTCGAGCTGCTTCTTCGCATGGCCGAGCTCTTGCTCGGACCGCTCAAGATCCTGCTTTAGCACATCGACCTCCGCCGTCAATGCGGCAGAGGCCAGCAGCGCAGCCTGCAAACCCATATTGACATATTTTTAGCAACCCTGCGCATATCTTGTTAGATCCTCAGTCCGGCTTTTCTTTCCGAACACCAAACTGAGCATCAGGGGCTACTGTCTATGTGGTATTACATTACATAATTTTAACTTCTTACCTCAAAGCCTGTTAGAAGGCTGCTGCAGGCTTCGGTCAACCCGCTCTTAGCGAGCTGAACCTTTTGAATCACCGCACTCATGACAGTGCGGTGTTCTTCCTCGATGGAAGCGCCTTTAAGCGCCTCCAGCAAGTTATCCGGTGCCTCTGGTTGGACGGAGGCCGCCGGCGTCACGGTCTTGCCCTTCTTTCGAAGGGGCCGTTTGCCGGACTCTGGAACCACTGCGGGTTCCGATGTAGAGTCTGGCGCAAAGTCCGGGAGGCTGCCTGACGGCGCCTCCGGAACCTCCTCCTGATGGGTCCCTCTTTGGGATCCCACCTCGGCGTCTTCGCCTCGGGGGGTAGTGGCGGTCGGAAGTGAGTCCACATCCGACGGGGCCAATGACCCGCTTGATGAAGCGCGGAGATCGTCATCGGCCGGACTATGGACAGAATACGGCGTTAGAAGGATACTATGTGACATAAAAGATATTGCATATCAAGGATCCGGATACTTACGATCTCGCCGGACGCCTGGCCCTTGGAGGCCACTCATCCTCGCCAACGCTGGTGTTGGCGAACTGTCTGGGGATAGTTCTCCCCTCTTGGACCCTTCGGCCTCCCTATTGGGGAAGCCTTCCTTTCTTCTCTCCTCCTCCGGAGAGTACTCCTCCTCCTCCTCGTCTTGAGGAGGAGTCCACGTCGTCGTCGGACGCTCGATGGCGGAACTCTTCGAGTCCCCGCGCCACCTTCTTGGCCTTCTTCTCGGCACCACGTGCGGTGCGGAACCAGCAGCCCTGCTAAGCGGGCGTCCACTCGGTCTTCGGCATGGGAGCCGGATGATAAGCAACAGCCTTCTCCATCCATTCTTGTCAAAGGAAGAGGCAGAATGAAACCTCACTAGAGTCAATCTAATTATCACAAGTGTCCCGTAATGGGGTTGAATCACTTACCTCGTCGGTTGGATCTCGCGAGCTGAATCCATGATCTTGATCGCGACGGCCTTGGGCTTGGCGCCCTTGAACAGCACCCTCCAGGCGCCTTCGTATGTTGTATCGAAGAGCTCGCTTAGCGCCGGTCGCTGTTCCAGATTGAACTCCCACAAATTGAATGCCCGTTCTTGGCATGGGAGGATCCGCCGGATGAGCATGACTTGGACCACATCGACGAGACTGAGCCTATTGCTCACCATCTTCTTGATGCACGCTCGGAGTCCCGTCACCTCCACCGGATTGCCCCTCTGCAAGCCCTTCTCTTTCCAGGAGGTGAGCTGCGTGGGGATGCCAGATCTAAACTCGGGGGCCGCCGCCCATGTAGGTTTGCGCGGCTCGGTGATGTAGAACCACCCCGATTGCCACCCCTTGACGGAATCCACAAAGGCCCCTTCGAGCCAAGGTACGTTGGGCAATTTGCCCAACATGGCGCCTCCGCATTCCGCTTGCGTGCCCTTCACAACCTTCGGCTTGACATTGAAGGTCTTGAGCCACAGGCCGAAGTGGGGCCGGATGCAGAGGAAGGCCTCGCATACGACGATAAACGCCGAGATGTTGAGGATGAAGCTCGGCGCCAGATCATGGAAATCCAGGCCGTAGTAGAACATGAGCCCCCAGACAAATGGATGGAGCGAAAAGCCCAGTCCGCGGAGGAAGTGGGGGAGGAAAACGACCCTCTCATGAGGCCCAGGGGTAGGGATGAGCTGCCCCTCGTCGGGCAGCCGATGCGCGATATCGCCGGAAAGGTATCCGGCGCTGCGCAGCTTGGTGATGTCCTCCTCCTTAGCGGTGGAGGCCAACCATTTGCCTCCCGCTCCAGACATATTCGGAGAAGGTCGAGGCGTGATGCGCGAGCTTAGGCGTTGGAGCTTGAGTTCGCGGAGATGGATAAGCAAAGGAGGAAGAAGGCATATGTGAGAAGGTGAATCCTTATCCCTTATATATAGGCGGACAAAACTATGCGTCCCCCACCGGCCTGGTAAAACTCGCTTATCTCCCAGGCGCCACCATCAATGGCGCGGTTGGGTTACCCACGCACGTATTGATGAGAATCCCGGAATAAGGGGAACACGATCTCTGCTTCAACAAGACGTGCCAAGGAAACCGCTTCGCTAAACGTGTTGAGGCGGTATGGTAGAAAACGATTCAAACAATGGCTTGGTAGCGGTGTGATGTCACGCCGCATAATACATCAGCGGATTGAACTAAGTGTACATTTTATTCTCTCTACGGTGGAATGTGGAATTTATTTTGCAAAGCCGGACACTATCCTGGTGTTCATGATCTTCTCTGGATTATTCAAGGGAGGAACCCGCCTTGCAATGCCGAACATTATGCGCGCCAGACTAATCATCATTGAAGCCTGGTTCAGGGGCTACTGAGGGAGTCCTGGACTAGGGGGTGTCCGGACAGCCGGACTATCATTATCCGCTGGACTATCATTATCCGCCGGACTCCAAGACTACGAAGATACAAGATTGAAGACTCCGTCCCGTGTCCGGATGGGACTTTCCTTGGCGTGGAAGGCAAGCTTGGCAATACGGATATGTAGATCTCCTACCATTGTAACCGACTGTGTAACCCTAGCCTCCTCCGGTGTCTATATAAACCGGAGGGCTTTAGTCCGTAGGACAACATACATTACAACAATCATACCATAGGCTAGCTTCTAGGGTTTAGCCTCCTTGATCTCGTGGTAGATCCACTCTTGTACTACCCATATCATCAATATTAATCAAGCAGGACGTAGGGTTTTACCTCCATCAAGAGGGCCCGAACCTGGGTAAAAACATCGTGTCCCTCGTCTCTTGTTACCATCCGCCTAGACGCACAGTTCGGGACCCCCTACTGGAGATCCGCCGGTTTTGACACCGACACCCTTTGTTCGCCCTCCTTAATCGGCCAAACAGAGTCTCTGGGGCTACTATCTATATACAGGCAGATTTTTTATGGAAAGCGGCTAAAACTCATTACATCGCATACCTCAAAGCCAGTTAGTAGGCTCGTGAAGGCTTCATCCAGTCCACTCTTAGCGTACTGAACCTTTTCAACCACCGTACCCATCGAGGTACAGTGCTCCTCCAAGACAGACGCACTTTGCAGAGCGTCCATCAGCATGTTCGGCGCCTCCGCATTAATAGAGGTCACCATTGGAATAGCCGTCTCTCCCTCCTGCGGAGGGGGCTACTGATTTGGCTCCGGAGCCGTTGGTGTCTCCAAAACAGTATCCGGCCGGAGGTCGGATAATTCAGGACCCCCGTCGCCGGTCTCCATGGGGGTTGCGCCCCCATGTGTTGGGGAACGTTGTAGAAAATAAAAATTTTCCTACGGTTTCACCAAGATCCATCTATGAGTTCATCTAGCAACAAGTGATAGGAGTGCATCTACATAACCTTGTGGATCGCGAGCGGAAGCGTTCAAGAGAACGGGGTTGAGGGAGTTGTACTCGTCGTGATCCAAATCACCGATGACCAAGTGCCGAACGGACCAACACACGTACGGAGCGGATGACGTCTCCTCCTTCTTGATCCAGCAAGGGGGAAGGAGAGGTTGATGAAGATCCAGCAGCACAACGACGTGGTGGTGGATGCAGCAGAGTTCCGGCAGAGCTTCGCCGAGCTTCTGCGAGAGGGAGGCGCAAAAACTTCAGGGTGCCGCTGCCCTCCCTCCCCCCTCCTTTATATAGGCCCCCAGGGGGGCGGCGGCCCTAGAGATGGGATCTCTATGGGGGCGGCGGCCAAGGGGGTGGAGTGCCCCCCAAGGCAAGTGGAGGCGCCCCCTCCCCTAGGGTTCCCAACCCTAGGCGCGGAGGGGGGCCCAGGGGGGGCGCACCAGCCCACTAGGGGCTGGTCCCCTCCCCACTTCAGCCCACGGGGCCATCCAGGATTGGTGGCCCCACCCGATGGACCCCCGGGACCCTTCCGATGGTCCCGATACAATATCGGTGACCCCCGAAACTCTCCCGATGGCCGAAACTGCACTTCCTATATATTATTCTTTACCTCCGGACCATTCCGGAACTCCTCGTGACGTCCGGGATCTCATCCGGACTCCGAGCAACTTTCGGTTTGCTGCATACTCATATCTCTACAACTCTAGCGTCACCGAACCATAAGCGTGTAGACCCTACGGGTTCGGGAGACACATAGACATGACCGAGATAGCTCTCCGGTCAATAACCAACAGCGGGATCTGGATACCCATGTTGGTTCCCACATGCTCCTCGATGATCTCATCGGATGAACCACGATGTCGAGGATTCAATCAACCCCGTATACAATTCCCTTTGTCAATCGGTACGTTACTTGCCCGAGACTCGATCGTCGGTATCCCAATACCTCGTTCAGTCTTGTTACCGCAAGTCACTTTACTCGCACCATAATGCATGATCCGTGACTGGACACTTGGTCACTCGAGCTCATTATGATGATGCATTACCGAGTGGGCCCAGAGATACCTCTCCGTCATACGGAGTGACAAATCCCATCCTTGATCCGTGTCAACCCAAGACACTTTCGGAGATACCGTAGTGCACCTTTATAGTCACCCGATTCGTTGTGACGTTTGGTACACCCAAAGCACTCCTACGGTATCCGGAAGTTACACGATCTCATGGTCTAAGGAAAAGATACTTGACATTGGAAAAGCTCTAGCAAAACGAACTAGACGATCTTGTGCTATGCTTAGAATTGGGTCTTGTCCATCACATCATTCTCCTAATGATGTGATCCCGTTATCAATGACATCTAATGTCCATAGTCAGGAAACCATGACTATCTGTTGATTAACGAGCTAGTCAAATAGAGGCTTACTAGGGACATATTATGGTCTATGTATTCACACGTGTATTACGATTTCCGGATAATACAATTATAGCATGAATAAAGACAATTATCATGAACAAGGAAGTATAATAATAATCCTTTTATTATTGCCTCTAGGGCATATTTCCAATAGTCTCCCACTTGCACTAGAGTCAATAATCTAGTTACATTGTGATGAATCGAACACCCATAGAGTACTGGTGTTGATCATGTTTTGCTCGCGAAAGAGGTTTAGTCAACGGATCTGCAACATTCAGATCCGTATGTACTTTGCAAATATCTATGTCTCCATCTTGAACATTTTCATGGATGGAGTTGAAACGATGCTTGATGTGCCTTGTCTTCTTGTGAAACTTGGGCTCCTTGGCAAGGGCAATAGCTCCAGTGTTGTCACAGAAGAGTTTGATCGGCCCCGACGCATTGGGTATGACTCCTAGGTTGGTGATGAACTCCTTCACCCAAATTGCTTCATGCGCTGCCTCCGAGGCTGCCATGTACTCCGCTTCACATGTAGATCCCGCCACGACGCTCTGCTTGTAGCTACACCAGCTTACTGCTCCACCATTCAACATATACACGTATCCGGTTTGTGACTTAGAGTCATTCAGATCTGTGTCGAAGCTAGCGTCGACGTAACCCTTTATGACGAGCTCTTCGTCACCTCCATAAACGAGAAACATGTCCTTTGTTCTTTTCAGGTACTTCAGGATATTCTTGACCGCTGTCCAGTGTTCCTTGCCGGGATTACTTTGGTACCTACCTACCAAACTTACGGCAAGGTTTACATCAGGTCTGGTACACAGCATGGCATACATAATAGATCCTATGGCTGAAGTATAGGGGATGACAATCATCTCTTCTTTATCTTTTGCCGTGGTCGGGCATTGAGCCGAGCTCAATCTCATACCTTGCAATACAGGCAAGAACCCTTTCTTGGACTGATCCATTTTGAACTTCTTCAAAATCTTATCAAGGTATGTGCTTTGTGAAAGACCTATGAGGCGTCTCGATCTATCCCTATAGATCTTGATGCCTAATATGTAAGCAGCTTCTCCAAGGTCCTTCATTGAAAAACACTTATTCAAGTAGGCCTTAATGCTGTCCAAAAGTTCTATATCATTTCCCATCAAGAGTATGTCATCTACATATAATATGAGAAATGCTACAGAGCTCCCACTCACTCTCTTGTAAACACAGGCTTCTCCATAAGCCTGCATAAACCCAAACGCTTTGATCATCTCATCAAAGTGAATGTTCCAACTCCGAGATGCTTGCACCAGCCCATAAATGGATCGCTGGAGCTTGCATACTTTGTTAGCATTCTTAGGATCGACAAAACCTTCCGGCTGCATCATATACAGTTCTTCCTTAAGATGTCCGTTAAGGAATGCCGTTTTGACGTCCATCTGCCATATCTCATAATCATAGTATGCGACAATTGCTAACATGATTCGGACGGACTTCAGCTTCGCTACGGGAGAGAATGTCTCATCGTAGTCAACCCCTTGAACTTGTCTATAACCCTTAGCGACAAGTCGAGCTTTATAGATGGTAACATTACCATCCGCGTCCGTCTTCTTCTTAAAGATCCATTTGTTTTCTATCGCTCGCCGATCATCGGGCAAGTCTGTCAAAGTCCGTACTTTGTTTTCATACATGGATTCTATCTCGGATTGCATGGCTTCAAGCCATTTGTTGGAATCTGGGCCTGCCATCGCTTCTTCATAGTTCGAAGGTTCACCGTTGTCTAACAACATTATTTCCAGGACAGGGTTGCCATACCACTCTGGTGTGGAACGTGTCCTTGTGGACCTTCGAAGTTCAGTAGCAACTTGATCCGAAGTACCTTGATCATCATCATTAATTTCCTCTCCAGTTGGTGTAGGCACCACGGGAACATTTTCCTGAGCTGCACTACTTTCCGGTTCAAGAGGTAGTACTTCATCGAGTTCTACTTTCCTCCCACTTACTTCTTTCGAGAGAAACTCTTTTTCCAGAAAGGATCCGTTCTTGGCAACAAAGATCTTGCCTAGGATCTTAAGTAGAAGGTATACCCAATGGTTTCCTTAGGGTATCCTATGAAGACGCATTTTTCCGACTTGGGTTCGAGCTTTTCAGGTTGAAGTTTCTTGACATAAGCATCGGATCCCCAAACTTTTAGAAACGACAACTTAGGTTTCTTCCCAAACCATAGTTCATACGGTGTCGTCTCAAAGGATTTAGACGGAGCCCTATTTAAAGTGAATGTAGCTGTCTCTAGAGCGTATCCCCAAAATGATAGCGGTAAATCGGTAAGAGACATCATAGACCGCACAATATCCAATAGAGTGCGATTACGACGTTCGGACACACCATTACGCTGAGGTGTTCCAGGCGGCGTGAGTTGTGAAACGATTCCACATTTCCTTAAGTGCGTACCAAATTCATGACTTAAGTATTCTCCTCCACGATCTGATCATCGGAACTTTATCTTTCGGTCACGTTGATTCTCTACCTCATTCTGAAATTCCTTGAACTTTTCAAAGGTCTCAGACTTGTGTTTCATTAAGTAGACATACCCATATCTACTCAAGTCGTTAGTGAGAGTGAGAACATAACGATATCCTCCGCGAGCCTCAACGCTCATTGGACCGCACACATCGGTATGTATGATTTCCAATAAGTTGGTTGCTCGCTCCATTGTTCCGGAGAACGGAGTCTTGGTCATTTTTCCCATGAGGCATGGTTCGCATGTGTCAAATGATTCATAGCCGAGAGACTCTAAAAGTCCATCAGCATGGAGCTTCTTCATGCGCTTGACACCAATGTGACCAAGGCGGCAGTGCCACAAGTATGTGGGACTATCGTTATCAACTTTACATCTTTTGGTATTCACACTATGAATATGTGTAACATTACGCTCGAGATTCATTAAGAATAAACCATTGACCATCGGGGCATGACCATAAAACATATCTCTCATATAAATAGAACAACCATTATTCTCGGATTTAAATGAGTAGCCATCTCGTATCAAACGAGATCCAGATACAATGTTCATGCTCAAACTTGGCACTAAATAACAATTATTGAGGTTTAAAACTAATCCGTGAGGTAAATGTAGAGGTAGCGTACCGACGGCGATCACATCGACCTTGGAACCATTCCCGACGCGCATCGTCACCTCGTCCTTCGCCAGTCTCCGCTTATTCCGCAGCTCCTGCTGTGAGTTACAAATATGAGCAACGACACCGGTATCAAATACCCAGGAGTTACTACGAGTACTGGTAAGGTACACATCAATTACATGTATATCACATATACCTTTAGTGTTGCCGGCCTTCTTGTCTGCTAAGTATTTGGGCAGTTCCGCTTCTAGTGACCCTTCCCCTTGCAATAAAAGCACTCAGTATCAGGCTTGGGTCCATTCTTTGACTTCTTCCCGGGCGCGACAACATCCTTGCCATCCTTCTTGAAGTTCTTCTTACCCTTGCCCTTCTTGAACTTGGTGGTTTTATTGACCATCAACACTTGATGTTCTTTCTTGATTTCTATCTCTGCCGACTTCACCATTGAAAATACTTCAGGAATAGTTTTCACCACCCCCTGCATATTGTAGTTCATCACAAAGCTCTTGTAGCTCGGTGGGAGCGACTGAAGGATTCTGTCAATGACCGCCTCGTCCGGAGGTTAATGTCCACTGGGACAAAGCGGTTGTGCAACCTGACATTTTGAGTATGTGCTCACCGACGGAACTATTTTCCTCCATCTTACAACTATAGAACTTGTCAGAGACTTCATATCTCTCGACCCGGGCATGAGCTTGGAAAACCATTTTTCAGCTCCTCGAACATCTCATATGCTTCGTGTTGCTCAAAACGCTTTTGGAGCCCCGGTTCTAGGCTGTAAAGCATGCCGCACTGAACGAGGGAGTAATCACCAGCACATGACCGCCAAGCGTTCATAACGTCTTGGTTCTCTGGGATGGGTGCTTCACCTAGCGGTCCTTCTAGGACATATGCTTTATTGGCAGCTATGAGGATGATCTTCAGGTTCCGGACCCAGTCCGTATAGTTGCTGCCATCATCTTTCAGCTTGGTTTTCTCTAGGAACGCGTTGAAGTTCATGTTGACATGAGCGTTGGCCATTTGATCTACAAGACATATTTGCAAAGGTTTTAGACTAAGTTCATGATAATTAAGTTCATCTAATCAAATTATTTAATGAACTCCCACTCAGATTAGACATCCCTCTAGTCATCTAAGTGTTACACGATCCGAGTCGACTAGGCCGTGTCCGATCATCACGTGAGACGGACTAGTCATCATCGGTGAACATCTCCATGTTGATCGTATCTTCCATATGACTCATGTTCGACCTTTCGGTCTCTGTGTTCCGAGGCCATGTCTGTACATGCTAGGCTTGTCAAGTTAACCCTAAGTGTTTTTGCATGTGTAAAACTGTCTTACACCCGTTGTATGTGAACGTAAGAATCTATCACACCCGATCATCACGTGGTGCTTCGAAACGACGGAATTTAGCAACGACGCACAGTTAGGGGAGAACACTTTCTTGAAATTATTAGGGATCATCTTATTTACTACCGTCGTTCTAAGTAAACAAGATGCATAAACATAATAAACATCACATGCAATTATATAGTAGTGACATGATATGGCCAATATCATATAGCTCCTTTGATCTCCATCTTCGGGGCTCCATGATCATCTTCGTCACCGGCATGACACCATGATCTCCATCATCATGATCTCCATCATCGTGTCTCCATGAAGTTGCTCGCCAACTATTACTTCTACTACTATGGCTAACGCTTTAGCAATAAAGTAAAGTAATTACATGGCGTTAAATCATTGACACGCAGGTCATACAATAATTAAGACAACTCCTATGGCTCCTGCCGGTTGTCATACTCATCGACATGCAAGTCGTGATTCCTATTACAAGAACATGATCTCATACATCGCAATATATCATTCATCATTCATCACAACTTTTGGCCATATCACATCACAAGGCAATTGCTGCAAAAACAAGTTAGACGTCCTCTAATTGTTGTTGCATCTTTTACGTGGTTGCAATAGGGTTCTAGCAAGAACGTTTTCTTACCTACAAAAAGCCACAACGTGATTTGTCAACTTCTATTTACCCTTCATAAGGACCCTTTTCATCGAATCCGCTCAAACTAAAGTGGGAGAGACAGACACCCGCTAGCCACCTTATGCAACTAGTGCATGTCAGTCGGTGGAACCTGTCTCACGTAAGCGTACGTGTAAGGTCGGTCCGGGCCGCTTCATCCCACAATACCGCTGAAGCAAAATAAGACTAGTAGCGGCAAGAAAGTTGACAACATCTACGCCCACAACAAATTTGTGTTCTACTCGTGCAATAGAGAACTACGCATAGACCTAGCTCATGATGCCACTGTTGGGGAACGTTGTAGAAAATGAAAATTTTCCTACGGTTTCACCAAGATCCATCTATGAGTTGATCTAGCAACAAGTGAGAGGAGTGCATCTACATACCCTTGTAGATCGCGAGCGGAAGTGTTCAAGCGAACGGGGTTGAGGGAGTCGTACTCGTCGTGATCCAAATCACCGATGACTAAGTGCCGAACGGACAGCCTCCGCGTTCAAAACACGTACGGAGCGGATGACGTCTCCTCCTTGATCCAACAAGGGGGAAGGAGAGGTCGATGAAGATCCAGCAGCACGACGGCGTGGTGGTGGATGCTGCAGAGTTCCGGCAGAGCTTCACCGAGCTTATGCGAGAGGAAGAGGTGTAGCAGGGGAGAGGGAGGCGCCAAAACTTCAGGGTGCCGCTGCCCTCCCTCCCCCCTCCTATATATAGGCCCCCAGGGGGGGAGCCGGCCCTAGAGATGGGATCTCTAGGGGGGCGGCGGCCAAGGGGTTGGAGTGCCCCCCCCCCAAGGCAAGTGGAGGCGCCCCCTCCCCTAGGGTTCCCAACCCTAGCCGCAGAGGGGGGCCCAGGGGGGGGGCGCACCAGCCCACCAGGGGCTGGTCCCCTCCCCACTTCAGCCCATGGGGCCCTCCGGGATAGGTGGCCCCACCCGGTGGACCCCCGGGACCCTTCCAGTGGTCCCGGTACAATACCGGAGACCCCCGAAACTCTCCCGATGGCTGAAACTGCACTTCCTATATATTATTATTTACCTCTGGACCATTCCGGAACTCCTCGTGACGTCCGGGATCTCATCCGGGACTCCGAACAACTTTCGATTTGCTTCATACTCATATCTCTACAACCCTAGCGTCACTGAACCATAAGCGTGTAGACCCTACGGGTTCGGGAGACACGTAGACATGACCGAGACAGCTCTCCGATCAATAACCAACAGCGGGATCTGGACGCCCATGTTGGCTCCCACATGCTCCTCAATGATCTCATCGGATGAACCATGATGTCACGGATTCAATCCACCCCGTATACAATTTCCTTTGTCAATTGGTAGGTTACTTGCCCGAGACTCGATCGTCGGTATCCCAATACCTCGTTCAGTCTCATTACCGGCAAGTCACTTTACTCATCATCAGTAATGCATGATCCGTGACCGGACACTTGGTCACTTTGAGCTCATTATGATGATGCATTACCGAGTGGGCCCAGAGATACTTCTCATCATGCGGAGTGACAAATCCCAGCCTCGATCCATGTCAACCCAATGACACTTTTGGAGATACCTGTAGTGCACCTTTATAGTCACCCGATTCGTTGTGGCGTTTGGTACACCCAAAGCACTCCTACGGTATCCGGAGTTACACGATCTCATGGTCTAAGGAAAAGATACTTGACATTGGAAAAGCTCTAGCAAAACGAACTACACGATCTTGTGCTATGCTTAGAATTGGGTCTTGTCCATCACATCATTCTCCTAATGATGTGATCCCGTTATCAATGACATCTAATGTCCATAGTCAGGAAACCATGACTATCTGTTGATTAACGAGCTAGTCAACTAGAGGCTTACTAGGGACATATTATGGTCTATGTATTCACACGTGTATTACGATTTCCGGATAATACAATTATAGCATGAATAAAGACAATTATCATGAACAAGGAAATATAATAATAATACTTTTATTATTGCCTCTAGGGCATATTTCCAACACCATGTTCTCGGCAGCCATTATATTATCCCTTGGCGCCGTCTTGGTCCCCTCCCGCACTTCTCCGGAGCTCGGAGAAATTCTTTGGGGCGACACCACGGTGTCGTCCGTCCTTGGAGGTGCTACGTCTTGAGTTTGCGTTGGTTTTCCTTGAAGAGGAAAGGGTGATGCAGCAATAGTAGCGTAAGTATTTCCCTCAGTTTTTGAGAACCAAGGTATCAATCCAGTAAGAGGCTCCTCAAAAGTCCCACGCACCTACACAAACAAACAAAGAACTCGCAACCAAAGAAATAAAGGGGTTGTCAATCCCTTCACGGCCACTTGCGAAAGTGAGATCTAATAAAGATAGTATGATAAGATAAATATATTTTTGGAATTTTATAATATAGATGCAAAAAGTAAACATGCAAATAAAAGTAGATTGGAAGAAAATATGATAAGAGATAGACCCGGGGGCGATAGGTTTCACTATTGGCTTCTCTCAAGATAGCATAAGTATTACGGTGGGTGAACAAATTACTGTTGAGCAATTGGTAGAAAAGCGAATAATTATGAGATTATCTAGGCATGATCATGTATATAGGCATCACGTCCACAACAAGTAGACCGACTCCTGCCTGCATCTACTACTATTACTCCACACATCGACCGACTCCTGCCTGCATCTAGAGTATTAAGTTCATAAGAACAGAGTAACACATTAAGCAAGATGACATGATGTAGAGGGATAAACTCAAGCAATATGATATAAACCCCATCTTGTTATCCTCGATGGCAACAATACAATACGTGCCTTGCAACCCTTTCTATCACTGGGTAAGTGTAGGATCGTTGAAGGCAAGAGTGTCTAGAGGGGGGGTGATTAGACAACTTGACAAGATAAAAGTTTATGACTTTTGATTAACATAAGTTTTTAGCAAGTTCACAATGAAGATCAAGTCAAGCATCATGCATACAAGTCGAGCAATATACTACACATGCAATTCTAGAGTATGGGGCAGCGGAAAGTAAATTGCATAAATAGTAAGTGAGAGATTGTGAAGAGCAAACGCAATTTGGAGACACGGAGATTTTTCTCGTGGTTCCGATAGGTGGTGCTATCGTCAATCCACGTTGATGGAGACTTCAACCCACGGAGGGTAACGGCTACGAGAGTCCACGGAGGGCTCCACCCACGAAGGGTCCACGAAGAAGCAACCTTGTCTATGCCATCATGGCCTCGCCCACGGAGGACTAGCCTTACTCGGGTAGATCTTCACGAAGTAGGCGATCTCCTTGCCCTTACAAACTTCTTGGTTCAACTCCACATCTTGACGGAGGCTCCCAAGCGACACCTAACCAATCTAGGAGGCACCACCTCCAAAAGGTAATAGACGGTGTTGGTGATGATGAACTCCTTGCTCTTGTGCTTCAAATGATAATCTCCCCAACACTCAACTCTCCTCACCGATTTGGCTGTGGTGGAAGAAAGGATTGAGTGGAAAGCAACTTGGGAAGGCTAGAAATCAAGTTTCATATGGTGGGAGTGGAGCAACTTGATCTCAACACAAGGGTAGGTAGTTTTCTTCTCGAAATGTAAGGTAGGAGTGGTAGTTCTTTCGATGGCTCTCTCCACGAATGAAGAGGAGGTGGAGGGTATTTATAGCCTCCACACAAAATCCAACTGTTACACACATTTGACCAATCTCGGTCGGACCGAAGTTGACAACTCGGTGAGACCGAAAGTTCAAATCTTGTGAACGTTGGGATTTTCGTGGGACCGAAAATACAATCTCGGTTGGTCCGATTCTTCCAAAGTCTAGGGTTTGCCAATCTCGGTGGGACCGACTTTCTCATCTCGGTGACACCGATTTGAGTACGTATGTTCTGAAGCTTAGCAACACCAATTTCGTATGACCGAGTTTGGAATCGGAAAATCCGAAATTCTTAGGGTTTGGCTATATGGCTGAGGTGGTTCATCTCGGTGTGACTGGGTTTGGAATCGGTGGGACCGAGATTACTTATGGGTTTATGTTGGAATGAAAGATTGCTGATAGTTTGAGAGATAAATCACTAAGCACTTTGAGCAACCAGATCATCATCATAACCTCATCCCCTTTTAATAGTATTGGCTTTCCTATGGACTCAATGTGATCTTGGATCACTAAACCAAAAATAGAGTCTTGAGCACTTGCCAATTCTTTCCTTAGCATCCTAGGGGTTCACCTCTTCAGTCCTTTTGCCATGCCAGAGTGATTGACTTTCCTGAAACATACTTGTTAAAAGCATTAGTCCAACCACAAAGTATGTTGTCATTAATTACCAAAACCACCTAGGGAGCAAATGTGCTTTCAATCTCCCCCTTTTTGGTAATTGATGGCAACACACAAGATATCAAAGCTTACTAAAAGAAAGACAGGATTATCATTAAAGCTTTGACAGACATGTAGTACACAGGCTCCCCCTACAAGTGTGCAAGCTTTTCATAGATTATGGTTTTGGACTACCACAAGCACACATGAGAGAAAAGCAAGATGTGCTACATGCAGCTTGGGTATATGCATCAGAGCAGATGAGGATAAGTGATTGATGATGCATATGTGCATGGTGATTTCTTGCAAACAAGTATTCACAAGCAAGTCACCATCATGCACATTCTGCAAGATGCATATACTTACCTTGAGGTTCCTTGGCATTGTACCTGAAGAAATAAACTTGGGAAAACAAGGTTAGATAACACAAGAGTAATTCTTCAACCAATAGCAAGCACATCAAGAGTACCAAGCCAGGGATGACATGTATAAAGAGTGTCTCATGCTGAGCACTAGCTTGAATTAGCAAACATGTCTCCCAAGACTAAAAGATTTTCAATGAGCTCTGAGAGATTTTGCTTTTCATAAAATACCAATTGTATAAGATACCAATTGTACTATTCAGAAGATATCAATTGTGAGAGCAAGAGAAGCAAAAAAAATCAGAAGAATATAGCAAAGCTTTGATGTGATCCTCTCCCCCTTAAGGTAAGATTGTTTTTCTTTTTCCCTTTAAATTTTCTTTTCTCCCCTTATCCTCCAATCTCCCCCTAGCTCCCCCTAAATCTTCTCCCCCTTTGACATCAAGTGCCGAAAAGGACAGTAAACCAGGAAGGGCAGGAAAGATGGAAGGAAAGAAGTGGGATCCTTAAGAATCACAACTGAGCAAATTGAGTATTCAAAGAAAATCATTTTAGGTGAGCTGCAGACGATGATATCCAGGTGAATATAAATCGGTGACACCGAGGTGATGTGGATCGGTGAGCCCGAAAGTCAGAGACTTAGGGCAGATCCTTTTCGGTCAGACCGAAGTATGTGAATCAGTGACGCCGAGTTTAATTCCAAGGAAATCCAGAGATAATTCAGCTCTCTTTGCAAGAAATGTTTCAAAAGATTTGCAATGAATTTGTAAAAGATTTTCAGGGAATTGATCAGAGCCAAAAGGAATATACACATGAACAGAAGAAACAGAAATGAGAAAGATTGCTAGATGAAGTTTTTTTTGTGTTTTTTAAGAAATAAGCACGAGAACTCAATGAGAAACACAGAGAAATTCCAGAACATATGTACTTCATCTAGACAGGGGTCGGCGACTAGGTCACCTATGTTTGAGTATATTGACTTAGGAGTCAAATGAGAACATTTGATCATAGGTCATACTCATCGTTTAAGCTCAAAATGGGGTTGCCATTTTTCGATTAAGCATTTAATGTGATCACATCTTTTGAAGCTGCTTGTACTCATGACTTTGAGCAAAGCTTCTTCAAGATGTGAAAGACATACCTTGGGCTTGTTGTTGCTCGTACTCATGTAGGTGAACTTGATGTTGATGCTCATAGAATGTGAAGTTGGAGCACCATTTCCAATTGTATAGTTCATCTTCCTACATGGGTTAGGCAAGCAAGGAAATCCTCAAGAATATCCAAGATGACATGAGTGAAGTACTAGAAGTATATGGTGTCAAAAAGGATATGTGGAATCTTATTCCTTGAACTCAACATCCCAAAGAGCTAGATACTTGGTCAATGACAAGATTACTCATGATTTGAGTGTGTGATAATCTTGTGGAATGTAGACCATCCAAGTACCGCAAGGAGTTAGATGCAATACAAGGGGCAAATGTATCCAAGACATATGATCATCATCATAAGAGAAATATCAAGGATTAGTCAATTAGGCTCATGCCTTGCATGCACCAATGGAGTTTTCACTCCAAGTTTGAAGCATCAATGATGTTCAACTCACTCCTTAGCGACAAAAACTTTCTCATCAAGTGGTTTTGTGAAGATATCTGCAAGCTGTTTGTCAGTACGAACATGCTTAAGATCAATGTCACCCTTAGCAATGTGATCACGAATAAAATGGTGACGAACTTCAATGTGTTTCGTGCGAGAGTGTTGCACGGGATTGTGTCCAATCTTAATCGCACTCTCATTGTCACAAAGCAAAGGAACATGTCTCGCATGTATCCCATAATCTTTAAGCGTTTGTGTCATCCATAGTAACTGAGCACAACACGAACCAGCTGCAATATATTCTGCTTCAGCAGTAGATAATGATACCGAATTTTGTTTCTTGGATGACCACGATACTAGGGATCGACCGAGAAATTGACACGTACCCGAAGTTGACTTTCTGTCAACCTTGTCTCCGGCATAGTCCGAGTCGGAATAGCCAACAAGATCGAAAGAGGCCCTCTTAGGATACCAAATGCCAAAGTTAGGTGTGTGTATCAAATATCTCACAATTCTTTTGACAGCCTTAAGATGACATTCTTTAGGGGCTGCTTGATATCGAGCACACATGCATACGCTCAACATTATGTCAGGACGAGAAGCACAGAGATATAGTAGAGAACCAATCATGGATCGATAAACCTTTTGATCGACAGGTTCTCCATCTTTAGTCAAGTCATTATGTCCACTAGTAGCCATGGGGGTATTCATACCTTTGCTCTCTTGCATGTTGAACTTCTTGAAGAGATCCTTAGTGTACTTTGTTTGTGAGACAAAAGTACCCTCCTTAGATTGCTTGATTTGCAACCCAAGGAAGAACTTGAGTTCACTCATCATGGACATCTCATACTTCTCCGACATAAGCTTTCCAAACTTCTCACTAAAATCAGGGTTAGTTGAACCAAAGATAATATCATCAACATATATTTGGCATACAAATAGTTCACCATCAACCCTTTTTGTGAATAGCGTTGAGTCTATTTTACCAATCTCAAATCCTTTTTCAAGAAGAAAGCTAGTCAAGATTTGTACCAAGCTCTAGGAGCTTGTTTAAGACCATAAAGAGCTTTGTGCAACTTGTAAACATGATTAGGCTTTTTAGGATTCACAAATCCGGGAGGTTGTTTCACAAATACTTCCTCCTCAATTTCACCATTAAGGAAAGCACTTTTAATGTCCATTTGATAGAGAGTAATGTCATGGTGGTTGGCATAAGCAAGAAGAATGCGAATGGACTCAAGTCTAGCAACGGGAGCATAGGTCTCACCATAGTCCATACCTTCGACTTGTGTGTAACCTTGTGCTACGAGACGAGCCTTGTTGCGGATGACTTGTCCATCTTCATCTTGCTTGTTCCGAAACACCCATTTGGTTCCAATGACGTTTTGGTCATCATTGGGCTTCTCTACCAAAGTCCAAACGTTGTTCCTCTCGAAATTGTGTAACTCTTCATGCATAGCGTTCACCCAATCCGGGTCTTCAAGCGCTTCTTCTACCTTCATAGGTTCAAGACTAGAGATAAATGAGTAGTGTTCACAAAAGTTAGCTAAACGAGTTTTAGAGCGAGTGATTCTCCCGGAGTCGATGTCATTCATCATTTGTTCCACGGGATGATCCTTCTTGACTCTTGCTCGAACTCGGGATAGCTTTTGTCGTGGTCGAGGCTGAGCTCCCTCATCATCCTCATCTTCTTCTTCATCATTGTTGTTGGTGTTGTCTTGAGGTGGTGGAGAAGGAGGTTGTGGTGGATCTTCTTGTCGCAATTCCTCATCTTGGTGAGTTCCACTTGTGGAAGCCTCCATGTTGCCTTGAGGTTCATCTCTTCGTGTGGTAGGGGGCTCCACATATGTAGATGAGGTACTCTCCTTCACTTCCATGGGACGAATCTTTCCAATGGATAAATCTTGAATGGCTTCTGAAGGGTCCTTGTCTCCTACATCAATAGGCATTTGCTCTACTTATGAGCCATTAGATTCATCAAACTTCACGCTCACCGTCTCTTCAACCTTTCGGGTGAAATTGTTGTAGACACGGTAGGTGTGGGAGTTTGATCCATAACCGAGGAAAAAAGCCTTCATGAGTTTTAGGAGCAAATTTAGACCGACGATGCTTATCAAGGATATAGCATTTTGAACCAAAGACACGAAAATATCCCACTTGGGGTTTGTTACCGGTAAGGAGCTCGTATGAAGTCTTGCCGAGGAGCTTGTGAAGATAAAGTCTGTTGATAGCATGACAAGCTGTCTCGACGGCTTCGCCCCAGAAGTGTTTCGGTGTCTTGTATTCATCAAGCATCGTTCTCGCCATCTCAATGAGTGTTCGGTTCTTCCTCTCAACAACTCCATTTTGTTGAGGTGTGTACGTAGCCGAGAACTCATGTAGAATCCCTTCCTCATCGAGAAAGGAGTCCACATGGGCGTTCTTGAACTCGCTCCATTGTCGCTCGAACTTTCTTGATCTTCACCTCAAATTGATTTTGGGCCTTTCTAGCAAAGGTTTTGAAGATTTTCTGAACCTGTGATTTGTCATCAAGGAAAAATACCCACGTAAATCTGGAAAAGTCATCAACAATAACTAGACCAAAGGAGTTACCACCAAGGCTTTTGTAAGCATTGGGACCGAAGAGATCCATATGAAGAAGCTCAAGCGGTCTCCTTGTAGTCATGATGTTCTTCGCGGGATGACTTCCACCTACTTGTTTTCCTGCTTGACATGCACTGCAGAGTCTATCTTTGTCAAAGAAAACATCTTTAACACCAAGAATGTGATCACCTTTGATTAGCTTATCTAGATTACGCATGCCAACATGTCCAAGCCTTCTATGCCAAAGCCAACCTTTAGCAGATTTAGCAATAAAGCAAGTTCTAGGTTGAGCTTTCTTAGTGAAATCGACAATGTATAAATCACCTCTACGAATACCGGTAAAGACCATGTTATGATTGTCACGACGAAAAACTTGGCAATCTACTTTGGTGAATAGCACATTGAATCCAAAGTCAGCTAATCTAGACACGGAAAGTAAATTGTATCCAAGTGATTCAACAAGCATGACATTTTGAATGGAGCTATCATGAGATATGGCCACCTTACCAAGGCCAAGTACCTTACCCTTGGAGTTGTCTCCAAAAGTCACATACTTGCGTGGACCATCGTTCTTTGCAAGCTCTCGAAACATGTCTTCATCTCCGGTCATGTGATCGGTGCATCCACTATCAAGAATCCACTCTTTTCCACCGGATATGTAGTCTCTCGATTTGCCATAAGATCGAGACTCTTCATGATTTTGTCTAGCTCGATCCGAATCGAGTAATCGTCATCATGCTCATGCTCATCATCATATTGACCCATAGATAATTCATCCTCAATACCTAGGTCAATTTGACAATGACTTGCATTAGTTTTGTCGAATGACAATAATCATCGGAATGCAGTACAAGAGCATTTCTTATTCGAACATTGATAAAACCGGATCACCCTTCTTTTTCATAAGATCACGAAGCTCAAAGAAGCATTTATCAAAGTTGGGATCTTTGGGGCGCAACATATCAAATTCAACAGTCTTGTATAGAATTTCATCAAGACCTCTCAAAGAGTAGTCCGGATAAAGTTCTTCCAAGAACTTCCACATAGCATGGGCGCACTCAAAGTTTGTGACAAGCTCAAGTAAGTTATCGGGCAAACCTCTAATGATAAGATTGACAGTTCTAAGGTTGCGAAGCAAATCAAGTTCTTCATCCATAGTAGGGTGCAAGGGGTCAAATGGTGGTACATATGGGGTTTCAACATATTTGCGCAAGTTGTACATCTTAAAGATAGCAAGCATTTCAATCCTCCACGAGTTATAGGACACTCCATCAAGAATAGGCACTCTATGATTAACACTCCCAAACGTAAGACACGCCCATCTTCCTCCAATGGTGTGCAAACCAAAGCAATGGAGACTAAAGCTCTGATACCAATTGTAGGATCGTTGAAGGCAAGAGTGTCTAGAGGGGGGGTGATTAGACAACTTGACAAGATAAAAGTTTATGCCTTTTGATTAACATAAGTTTTTAGCAAGTTCACAATGAAGATCAAGTCAAGCATCATGCATACAAGTCGAGCAATATACTACACATGCAATTCTAGAGTATGGGGCAGCGGAAAGTAAATTGCATAAATAGTAAGTGAGAGATTGTGAAGAGCAAACACAATTTGGAGACACGGAGATTTTTCTCGTGGTTCCGATAGGTGGTGCTATCGTCAATCCACGTTGATGGAGACTTCAACCCACGGAGGGTAACGGCTGCGAGAGTCCACGGAGGGCTCCACCCACGAAGGGTCCATGAAGAAGCAACCTTGTCTATGCCATCATGGCCTCGCCCACGGAGGACTAGCCTTACTCGGGTAGATCTTCACAAGTAGGCGATCTCCTTGCCCTTACAAACTTCTTGGTTCAACTCCACATCTTGACGGAGGCTCCCAAGCGACACCTAACCAATCTAGGAGGCACCACCCTCCAAAAGGTAATAGACGGTGTTGGTGATGATGAACTCCTTGCTCTTGTGCTTCAAATGATAATCTCCCCAACACTCAACTCTCCTCACTGATTTGGCTGTGGTGGAAGAAAGGATTGAGTGGAAAGCAACTTGGGAAGGCTAGAAATCAAGTTTCATATGGTGGGAGTGGAGCAACTTGATCTCAACACAAGGGTAGGTAGTTTTCTTCTCAGAAATGTAAGGTAGGAGTGGTAGTTCTTTCTGATGGCTCTCTCCACGAATGAAGAGGAGGTGGAGGGGTATTTATAGCCTCCACACAAAATCCAACCGTTACACACATTTGACCAATCTCGGTCAGACCGAAGTTGACAACTCGGTGAGACCGAAAGTTCAAATCTTGTGAACGTTGGGATTTTCGGTGGGACCGAAAATACAATCTCGGTTGGTCCGATTCTTCCAAAGTCTAGGGTTTGCCAATCTCGGTGGGACCGACTTTCTCATCTCGGTGACACCGATTTGAGTACAGAAGGTTACAGAAGCTTGGCAACACCAATTTCGGTATGACCGAGTTTGGAATCGGAAAATCCGAAATTCTTAGGGTTTGGCTATATGGCTGAGGTGGTTCATCTCGGTGTGATGGGTTTGGAATCGGTGGGACCGAGATTACTTATGGGTTTATGTTGGAATGAAAGATTGCGATAGTTTGAGAGATAAATCACTAAGCACTTTGAGCAACCAGATCATCATCATAACCTCATCCCCTTTTAATAGTATTGGCTTTCCTATGGACTCAATGTGATCTTGGATCACTAAACCAAAAATAGAGTCTTGAGCACTTGCCAATTCTTTCCTTAGCATCCTAGGGGTTCACCTCTTCAGTCCTTTTGCCATGCCAGAGTGATTGACTTTCCTGAAACATACTTGTTAAAAGCATTAGTCCAACCACAAAGTATGTTGTCATTAATTACCAAAACCACCTAGGGAGCAAATGTGCTTTCAGTAAGGACACCGCAAGATCGAACCCAAAGCTAAGCACTTCTCCCATGGCAAGAAGGATCAATCTAGTAGGCCAAACCAAACTGATAATTCGAAGAGACTTGCAAAGATAACTCAATCATACATAAAAGAATTCAGAGAAGATTCAAATATTATTCATAGATAAACTTGATCATGAACCCACAATTCATCGGATCTCAACAAACACACCGCAAAAAGAGTTTACATCGAATAGATCTCCACAAGAGAGGGGGAGAACATTGTATTGAGATCCAAAAAGAGAGAAGAAGCCATCTAGCTAATAACTATGGACCCGTAGGTCTGTGGTAAAGTACTCACAACTCATCGGAGGGGCAAGGATGTTGATGTAGAAGCCCTCCGTGGTCGATTCCCCCTCCGGCAAAACACCGACGAAGGCTCCAAGATGGGATCTCGCGGATACAGAAGGTTACGGTGGTGGAAATTGTGTTTCGGTTGCTCCCCGGATGTTTTCGGGGTACGTAGGCTTATATAGGAGGAAGAAGTACGTCGGTGGACGCCCGAGGGGCCCACGAGACAAGGGGCGCCCTATTAGGGGGGGGGCGCCCTCTTATCTCGTGGAGTCCTCGGCTGCTTCCTGACTTGCACTCCAAGTCCTCTGGATCACGTTCGTTCCAAAAATCACGCTCCCGAAGGTTTCATTCCGTTTGGACTCCATTTGATATTCCTTTTCTTCAAAATACTGAAATAGGCAAAAAAATAGCAATACGGGCTGGGCCTCCGGTTAGTAGGTTAGTCCCAAAAATGATATAAATGTGTAAAATAAAGCCCATAAACATCCAAAAGAGGTAATATAATAACATGGAACAATCAAAAATTATAGATACGTTGGAGACGTATCAAGCATCCCCAAGCTTAATTCCTGCTCGTCCTCGAGTAGGTAAATGATAAAAAAAGAATTTTTTATGTGGAATGCTACCTAGCATAATTCTCAATGTAATTTTCTTTATTGTGGCATGAATGTTCAGATCCAAATGATACAAAATAAAAGTTCATATTAACATGAAAATGGTGATACTTCAAGCATACTAATCAAAGTAATCATGTCTTCTCAAAATAACATGGCCAAAGAAAGTTATCCCTACAAAATCATATAGTCTGGTTGTTGCTCTATCTTCATCACACAAAGTATTTAATCATGCACAACCCCGATGACAAGACAAGCAATTGTTTCATACTTTAATAATCTCGAACTCTTTCAACTTTCACGCAATACATGAGCGTGAGCCATGGACATAGCACTATATGTGGAGTAGAATGGTGGTTGTGGAGAAGACAAAAAAGGAGAGGATAGTCTCACATCAACTAGGCGTATCAACGGGCTATGGAGATGCCCATTGATAGATATCAATGTGAGTGAGTAGGGATTGCCATGCAACGGATGCACTAGAGCTATAAATATATGAAAGCTCAAAAGAAACTAAGTGGGTGTGCATCCAACTCTCTTGCTCACGAAGATCCTAGGGCACTTTTGAGGAAGCCCATCATTGGAATATACAAGCCAAGTTTTATAATGAAAAATTCCCACTAGTATATGAAAGCGACAACATATGAGACTCTCTATCATGAAGATCATGGTGCTATTTTGAAGCACAAGTGTGGAAAAAGAGATAGAAGCATTGTCCCTTCTCTCTTTTTCTCTCATTTTTTTCTTTCTCTTTTTTTCTTTGGCCTTCCTTTTTTGGCCTTTTCTCTTTTTTTCTTTTCTTTTCTTTTCTTTTCTTTCTTTTCTCTCTTTTTTCTTTTTGTAAAGTCCGAAGTCTCATTCCGACTTGTGGGGGAATCATAGTCTTCATCATCCTTTCCTCACTAGGACAATGCTCTAATAATGAAGATCATCACACTTTTGGATTTACAACTCAAGAATTACAACTCAAAGCTAGAACAAGATATGACTCTATATGAATGCCTCCGGTGGTGTACCGGAATATGCAATGAATCAAGAGTGACATGTATGAAAATTATGAAGGTGGCCTTGCCACAAATACGATGTCAACTACATGATCATGCAAAGAGCAACATGACAAAAGTAATGTGTGTCATATGAACGAAACGGTGGAAAGTTGCATGGTAATATATCTCGGAATGGCTATGGAAATGCCATAATAGGTAGGTATGGTGGCTGTTTTGAGGAAGTTATATGGTAGGTGTATGATACCGGCGAAAATTGTGCGGCACAAGAGAGGCTAGCAATAGTGGAAGGGTGAGGTGCGTATAATCCATGGACTCAACATTAGTCAAAAGAACTCATATACTTGTTGCAAAAATCTAGAAGTCATCAAAAACCAAAGCACTACTCGCATGCTTCTAGGGGTATAGATTGGTAGGAAAATACCATCGCTCGTCCCCGACCGCCACTCATAAGGAAGACACTCATTAAATAAAATTATGCTCCAACTTCATCACAAAGCGGTTCACCATACGTGCATGCTACGGGAATCACAACCCTCAACACAAGTATTTTTCATAATCACCTCAACTAGCATGACTCAAGTATCACTACCTCCATATCTCAAAACAATTATCAAGCATCATATTGATCATAGCATCCAATTCTTTTTCTATGATAGTTTTTATTATACCCAACTTGGATGTTCATCATTCTAGGACCAACTTTGTAACCATAGCAAATACGATGCTGTTCTAGAAGACTCTCAAAAAGATATAAGTGAAGCATGAGATACTAGCAATTTCTTCAAAATTAAGACACCACCGTGCTCTAAAAGATATAAGTGAAGCACTAGAGCGAAAACTATCAAGCTCAAAAGATATAAGTGAAGCACATAGAGTATTCTAGCAAATTCTAATCAAGTAGGCTTCTCACAAAAGGTGTGTACAGCAAGGATGATTGTGGTAAACTAAAAATCAAAGACTAATATAATACACGACGCTCCAAGCAAAACACATATCATGTGGCGAGTCAAAATATAGCTCCAAGTAAAGTTACCAATGAACGAAGACGAAAGAGGGGATGCCTTCCCGGGGCATCCCCAAGCTTAGGCTTTTGGCTATCCTTGAATATCTTGGGGGTGCCTTGGGCATCCCCAAGCTTCGGCTCTTGCCACTCCTTATTCCATAGTCCATAAAAGCTTTACCCAAAACTTGAAAACTTCACAACACAAAACTCAACAGGAAATCTTATAAGCTCCGTTAGTGAAAGAAAACAAAACCACCATATAAGGTACTGTAATGAACTCATTATTTATTTATTTTGGTGTTAAACCTACTGTATTACAACTTCTCTATGGTTTATAAACTATTTTACTAGCCATAGATGCATCAAAATAAGCAAACAACACACGAAAACAGAATCTGCCAAAAACAGAACAGTCTGTAGCAATCTGTAACTAACGCAAACATATGGAACTCGAAAAATCCTACCAAACTAGGAAGTCCTGGAAAATTTGTTTATTCATTGTAAGCAAAAAGAATCAATGCAAAAGGACTTTTATGTGATTTAACAAAACTAAATTAAATGCGCAAAGTTTCTGTTTTTCAGCAGAATCAAATCAACTATCGTCATAGGTTATCCTATAGGTTCTACTTGGCACAAACACTAATTAAAAGATAAAAACACATCTAAACAGAAGGTAGATGCAAGATTTATTACTGAATAGGAGCAAAAGCAAAAAACACAAAGAAAATTGGGTTGCCTCCCAACTAGCGCTATCGTTTAACGCTCCTAGGTAGGCATAAAAGCGAAGATAGATCTAACGAGTGCCATCTTTGGCACTAAATTCATAAGTAGCACGCATGATAGATTCATAAGGTAGTTTGACTTTCTTTCTTGGAAAGTGCTCCATGCATTTCTTTAATGGAAATTGGAATCTAATATTCCCTTCCTTCATATCAATAATCGCACCAATCGTTCTCAGAAAGGTCTGCCAAGAATAATAGGGCAAGAAAGATTGCAATCTATATCAAGAACGATAAAATCTACGGGCACCAAATTTCTATTTGCGACAATAAGAACATCACTGATCCTTCCCATAGGCTTTTTAATGGTGGAATCCGCAAGGTGCAAATTTAAAGAGCAATCATCAAGATCATGGAAACCTAGAATATCACATAAAGTTTTCGGAATCGTGGAAACACTAGCACCCAAATCACACAAAGCAAAACACTCATGATCATTAATTCTAATCTTTATAGTAGGTTCCTGCTCATCATTAAGTTTCTAGGTATAGAAATTTCCAAATTAAGTTTTTCATCATAAGACTGCACCAAGGCATCAACGATATGTTTGGTAAAAGCTTTGTTTTGACTATAAGCATGAGGAGAATTAACAACGGATTGCAACAAGGAAATACAACCTTCTAAAGAACAATTATCATAATCAAATTTCTTGAAAACCGAGATAGTGGGCTCAATACTATTTAAAGTTGTGACCCCTCCAATCCCACTTTTACCAAATTTAGCATCAAGATCTAAAGACTCCGAATTCTTGGGACGCCTTCTAGGCAAAGTTGACTCATCATCAATCCCATAATTATCAAGATTCATATTGCAAAACATAGATCTAATAGGAGATGCATCAATAACTTTAATATCCTCATCATTATTTTCATGGGAACTAGAAGAACACGCCTTTATAAAGCAATCTTTCTTAGCACGCAATCTAGCGGTTCTTTCTTTGCACTTATCAATGGAAATTCTCATTGCTTTGAGAGACTCATTGATATCATGCTTAGGAGAAGAAGATCTAAGTTTAAGAGAATCAACATCAAGCGAAAGTCTATCAACGTTCCCAGCCAAATCATCAACTTTGAGCACTTTTTCTTCAAGCAAAGCATTAAAATTCTTTTGAGAAATCATAAATTCTTTCACACTATTCTCAAAATCAGAGGGCATCTTATTAAAATTACCATAAGAATTATTGTAGGAATTTCCATAATTATTAGAGGAATTACTAGGGAACGGTCTAGCATTAAAGTTTCCTCTATAAGCATTGTTTCCAAAACTATTCCTACCAACAAAATTAACATCCATAGATTCATTATTATTCTCAATCAAAGAAGACAAATGCATATCATTGGGATCAAGAGGATTATTTTTAGTAGTAAACAATTTCATAAGTTCATCCATCTTTCCACTCAAAACATTGATTTCTTCTATAGCATGCACCTTTTTACTAGAAGATCTTTCGGTGTGCCATTGAGAATAATTAGCCATAATATTATCAAGAAGTTTTGTAGCATCTCCTAACGTGATTTCCATAAACGTGCCTCCCGCGGCCGAATCTAAGATATTTCTAGAAGCAAAGTTCAAACCGGCATAAAAATTTTGTATGATCATCCATAAATTCAAACCATGAGTAGGGCAATTGTGAAGCATCAATTTCATTCTTTCCCAAGATTGGGAAACATGCTCATGATCAAGTTATTTAAAATTCATAATATCGTTCCTAAGAGTGATAATCTTAGCGGGAGGAAAATACTTAGAGTTAAAAGCATCTTTGCACTTGTTCCAAGAATCAATACTATTTTTAGGCAAAGACGAAAACCAAACTTTAGCACGATCTCTAAGTGAAAATGGAAATAACTTCAATTTGAAAATATTGTTATCCGTATCTTTCTTCTTTTGCATATCACACAAATCAACAAAGTTGTTTAGATGAGTAGTGGCATCTTCACTAGGAAGGCCGGCGAATTGATCTTTCATAACAAGATTCAACAAAGCAGTATTGATTTCACAAGACTCAACATCATTAAGAGGAGCAATTGGAGTACTAAGGAAATCATTGTTATTGGTATTCGAGAAATCACACAATTTGGTATTATCTTGCGCCATGGCAACAAGTAATCCAACACACAAGCAAACAGAAAAAGGCAAGCGGAAAGAGAGGAGGAGATTGGGAAAGAAAGGGCAAATAAAACGGCAAGGGTGAAGTGGGGGAGAGGAAAACGAGAGGCAAATGGCAAATAATGTAAATGCGAGGGAGATGAGTTTGTGATGGGTACTTGGTATGTCTTGACTTGAGCGAAGACCTCCCCGGCAATGGTGCCAGAAATCCTTCTTGCTACGCCTTGAGCTTATGCTGGTTTTCCTTGAAGAGGAAAGGGTGATGCAGCAACGATGCGTAAGTATTTCCCTCAGTTTTGAGAACCAAGGTATCAATCCAGTAGGAGGCTCCTGAAAAGTCCCACGCACCTACACAAAAAAACAAAGAACTCGCAACCAACGCAATAAAGGGGTTGTCAATCCCTTCACGGCCACCTGCGAAAGTGAGATCTAATAAAGATAGTATGATAAGATAAATATTTTTTGTTATTTTATAATTTATATGCAAAAAGTAAAGATGCAAATAAAAGTAGATTGGAAGCAAATATGATAAGAGATAGACCCGGGGGCCATAGGTTTCACTAGTGGCTTCTCTCAAGATAGCATAAGTATTACGGTGGGTGAACAAATTACTGTTGAGCAATGGATAGAAAAGCGAATAATTATGAGATTATCTAGGCATGACCATGTATATAGGCATCACGTCCGCAACAAGTAGACCGACTCCTGCCTGCATCTACTACCATTACTCCACACATCGACCGACTCCTGCCTGCATCTGGAGTATTAAGTCCATAAGAACAGAGTAGCACATTAAGCAAGATGACATGATGTAGAGGGATAAACTCAAGCAATATGATATAAACCCCGTCTTGTTATCCTCGATGGCAACAATACAATACGTGCCTTGCAACCCTTTACATCGGGTAAGGACACCGCAAGATTGAACCCAAAGCTAAGCACTTCTCCCATGGCAAGAAAGATCAATCTAGTAGGCCATACCAAACTGATAATTCGAAGAGACTTGCAAAGATAACTCAATCATACATAAAAGAATTCAGAGAAGATTCAAATATTATTCATAGATTAGCTTGATCATAAACCCACAATTCATCGGATCTCGACAAACACACCGCAAAAAGAGTTTACATCGAATAGATCTCCACAAGAGAGGGAGAGAACATTGTATTGAGATCCAAAAAGAGAGAAGAAGCCATCTAGCTAATAACTATGGACCCGTAGGTCTGTGGTAAACTACTCACAACTCATCGGAGGGGCAAGGATGTTGATGTAGAAGCCCTCCGTGGTCAATTCCCCCTCCGGCAGAACGCCGGCGAAGGCTCCAAGATGGGATCTCGCGGATACAGAAGGTTACGGTGGTGGAAATTGTGTTTCGGTTGCTCCCCGGATGTTTTCAAGGTACGTAGGCTTATATAGGAGGAAGAAGTACGTCGGTGGACGCCCGAGGGGCCCACGAGATAGGGGCGCGCCCTATAGGGGGGGGCACCCTCCTATCTCGTGGAGTCCTCGGCTGCTTCTTGACTTGCACTCCAAGTCCTCTGGATCAGGTTCGTTCCAAAAATCACGCTCCCGAAGGTTTCATTCCGTTTGGACTCCGTTTGATATTCCTTTTCTTTGAAATACTGAAATAGGCAAAAAAACAGCAATACGGGTTGGGCCTCCGGTTAGTAGGTTAGTCCCAAAAATGATATAAATGTGTAAAATAAAGCCCATAAACATCCAAAAGAGGTAATTTAATAGCATGGAACAATAAAAAATTATAGATACGTTGGAGACGTATCAGGAGGCGGGGAAACTTATGGAGGCGTCTCGCTCTCCATCTTCTCCGGAGAAAGACCCCCGATGACGATGAGTCTTGAGGGATGTCACAGGCCGGACTAAAACATGAAATTCGGTAGTATTCTTATAATCTATAAAAGATCAGATGTATGTGAGGCATCTTAAGGTGCTTACGATTCAGCAAGGGGCTTGGCTCGGGGCGGTGCCTGGGAACAACTTTGGTGCCCGAATCCGAATCATGCGAGAGGATATCTTCCCCCTTTCGGACGCCCCTCCTCCGGATCTACGGAGGCTGCCCTCTTTTTCCCTTTGGAGGGAGGGTTCTCCTCTCCCTCCTCCTCCTCCTCCTCCTCCTCCTCTTCCTCCTCATCCTCATCTTCATCTCCCTCGTGAAAGGAAGGAGCCTCAGTTCCTCCGGACACGGCGCCTGAAGTTTCTTCGTGTGGGAGGCCACCTTCGGCCTCCTTGTTCTTCTTCTTCCTGCTCTTCTTTGCCGGCGCCTGGTAGGGTGCCGGGACCAGCATCTTCATCAGCAGAGGCTCGACCAGGTTTTTGGGGAGCAGGGCCGGACATTTAATCCGCTCTGCCTTCTTTATCCAGTCCTATTTAGGAGATGGAATTATTAGGACTCCCCCCAAGATTGCCAAGCTGAATAATGTTCAGAAATACGATACTTACTGGGGATGCCGGATTGTTGCAATCGAGGCCGGTATCGTTAGAC
The DNA here is from genome assembly GCA_021437245.1 of Aegilops speltoides. Taxonomy (NCBI): domain Eukaryota; kingdom Viridiplantae; phylum Streptophyta; class Magnoliopsida; order Poales; family Poaceae; genus Aegilops; species Aegilops speltoides. Next base: position 315,665,796 of record CM038145.1, on the reverse strand, counting down.
ATCCTTGGCCACGTCTTATGCTTCTTAAAAAGCAGCTTCTAGATCCCCTTGTGCGTCGTACCGAAGAAATCTTGCAGGGTCCGTGGCCCCTCCCGATTGAACTCCCACATTTTGAGAGGCCGTCGTTGGCAAGGGAGAGCTCGGCGGATGAGCATTACCTGAATCACATCAGCAAGGGTGATGTCCTTTTTTATCATGCTCTTAATACGCTTCTACAGCGTTGACACTTCATCAGGGGATCCCCAATCTAGACCCTTGTTGTTCCAGGAGACGAGCCACAGCGGAGGTCCAGATCTGAAAGCGGGAGCAGCAACCCACTTGGTGTCGCGGGGTTTGGTAATATAGAATCACTCCTGCTGCCACACCTTGACAGTGTCCACAAATCTCCCTTTCGTCCAGGTAACATGGTTGAGCTTGCTCACCATGGCACCGCCGCACTCGGCGTGTTGGCCTTCAACCACCTTCGGCTTCACATTAAAAACCTTTAGCCATAGCCGAAGTGTGGAGGGACAGGGAGGAATGCCTCGCACATGACGATTAACGCCGAGATGTGGAGGAAGGAATTCTGGGCCAGATCATGGAAATCCAGCCCGTAGTAGTACATGAGACCTCGGACAAAAGGGCGAAGGGCAAACCCAAGTCCTCAGAGGAAGTGAGTGATAAAAACCACCCTCTCACCGGGCTCTGGGGTGGGAATGACCTGGCCCGGGGTTGGAAGCCTGTGTTTGATCTCCACCATCAGGTACCTCGCCTCGCGCAGATCCTGAATGTTCTTCTCCGTTACGGAGGAGGCCATCCATTTGCCCTGGAAACCGGATCCGGCCATTGCTGGAGAAGTTGGGGCGAAGGGAAAGTTTAGAACTTGGGCGCTGGAGCTCGGGGGATCGAAATGCAGATGAATAAGAAGGCGTGAGGTGAACAGATGGATCTTTGTCCTCTGATAGAGGCAGAGAATATAGAGCGCCCCCGTATAAACCTTAATTTTTGCCTATTCCCAAGGGGACATGTGAACGGCATGGTTGGATTACCCCAAACCCCTATTGATATAATCCCGTGATAAGGGGACACGATCTCTACTTTGACAAGACGTGTCAATGGCCGTGCCTCAAAATACAAAACGTGGCTGTAAAACGGTTCAGAACAATAATAAGGCCATAACATAATGTCTCGCCAAAAAAGTTGCCCGTGGATGTGACTTATTTTAAGTATTGTCTCTTTTTATAGCTTAGGGTTGTACAAACTAAAGCAGGGCCGGATACAACTCTTGTGTGCGGAAAGCTACTTTGGAGTATTCGGAGAAGGAACCTGCCTTGCAATGCCGAAGACAATCTGCACGTTGGATACATCGTCATTGAAGCCTGGTTCAGGGGCTACTGAGGAAGTCCTGGACTAAGGGGTCCTCGGGCGTCCGGGCTTTGTGACATGGGCCGGACTAATGGGCCGTGAAGATATGAGATTAAAGACCTTTTCCCTTGTTTGGATGGGACTCTCCTTTGCGTGGGTGGCAAGCTTGGCATCCGGATCATGCACCTTCCTTTCTCTGTAAACCAACTCTGTACAACCCCAGATCCCTCCAGTGTAATATAAGCCGAAGGGTTTAGTCCGTAGGCCAAGATCACAATTATATAGACCAGGCATCTAGGGTTTAGCCATTACGATCTCGAGGCAGATCAACTCTTGTAACCCTATACTCATCAAAGTCAATCAAGCAGGAAGTAGGGTATTACCTCCATTAAGAGGGCCCGAACTTGGGTAAACATCGTGTCCCCTGCCTCCTTGTTACCCTCGATCCTTAGACGCACAGTTTGGGACCCCCTACCCGAGATCTGCTAGTTTTGACACCGACACCCATTTTCCCACCATTTTGCCTTTCCACCACCACATTTGATCTTCCGCAATACTTCTCGTGAGTGTTTGAGTTTTAGAGTTGCGGTTCTCACGTGTCCTAAGGTGTTTTGGCTACTTAGGCGTGATTTGCCTCCATCATCACCACCACTCGTCATCGACTCGGACTCCACATCGGCTTCTACCACTCCATCTTCATACCAACCGTAAGCAAGGACGGTAACCTCGATGACACTTTTGTATTACCCTTGCTACTACATTGATAGCTTCGACCCTTTTTGCGTCACTTATCCATCGAGACTAGCGAGTTGAGAATTGTCAGGCCACGCCTTAGTGCACCTTAGTGTTACGTCTCGCCCGTGCATATCCTACTTGTTGTTTCGCATTTCGGCTCGCATATGAAGCATTATGGCACAATAAACAAAAGAAGCTTTTAAGCAAAAAGAAGAGAAGCAAAGAGCTTTTAAGCAATACCATCAAGCCTTATAACATAGTTACATCATCTTGGTCACAACATACATAAGCATACTTGGGATAGTAGACGACCTGTTTCTCTCTTAGGTTGGTGCACTAGCGTATCTAGCCCATTAGAGCAATCGAGCTATGTATCTCTAGCATCCATACAACAAGAGCATTTCCGTGGTTCCACCTCTTAGAGCTCACTCCTTGGTTGTGTGGATCCCATTTATCTTCCGTGTGTGTGTTCCTAGTGATATCCTTGGGTTTGATCTAATCTCCTTACTCGCGATTTGTGCATGTTTTCAACTTTTTCGACATCTTGACTAACATTTGCTTGAATTATTTGAGCCACTTCCTAACCAAGATCCATCAAAAGCCTTTTAATTGTAGGTGTGAGAAACAAAACCCGATACCAATTCTACTAGTATAGCATCACGTGGGATCGTACTTGATACATCCACAATCTCTGAAAAAGGTATCTTTGGTATTGTTCTCTCATTTTCATACTCACCACCACTTCTACATGATGGATAGGCCCACTTCTTCGGAGAACACTCTCTTCGAGGATCAAGATGACGAACGCAACTTCGTCACCAAGAATCACTTCATCATCGTGCAATGAGCTCTACATCAAGAAAGTGAAGCTTTGGGTGATCGCATCGAGCAACTTGCCACCAACGTACGACAATCGGATGCAAGACAAAGGGACTACCTCGACGTCTGTCGGCGTTCTAGGAACCAGGGTACCCAGACTTGCCAGCCTGCGGCCCACAGCGTGGCTCCATCGCCGGCCTGGTACGGCCCATCTTTGACTACGGCAAGAGAAGACCCTCGCGAGGCGGACTACATCAAGACCTCCTGAGGGAGCGGCCTCCTTAGGTAGCCTCCTAAAAGAATGGAGATTTCTATGCATGACCCAGCCTCGTGAGGCTGGGTGACATCAGCCATGGCGACCAAGGCCAGGCGCGCGCCAGCGGGCGCAGAGCGGCAGGTTTCCTCTTTGGTGCTAAGGAGGCAGTGTTGGGGAACGTTGTAATTTCAAAAAATTTCCTACGCAGACGCAAGATCATGGTGATGCATAGCAACGAGAGGGGAGAGTGCCGTCCACGTACCCTCGTAGACCGTAAGCGGAAGCGTTATGACAACACGGTTGATGTAGTCGTATGTCTTCACGATCCCACCGATCCAAGTACTGAACGTACGGCACCTCCGAGTTCAGCACACGTTCAGCTCGATGACGATCCCCGGACTCCGATCCAGCAAAGTGTCGGGGATGAGTTCCGTCAGCACGACGGCGTGGTGACGATGATGATGTTCTACCGGCGCAGGGGTTCGCCTAAACTCCGCGACGATATGACTGAGGTGGAATATGGTGGAGGTGGGCACCGCACACGGCTAAGGAACAATCACGTAGATCAACTTATGTGTTCTAGGGTGCCCGCCTGCCCCCGTATATAAAGGAGCAAGGGGGGAGGCCGGCCGGCCCTAGGGGGCGCGCCAAGGAGGAGGAGTCCTCCTCCTAGTAGGAGTAGGACTCCCTCTTCCTACTCCTACTAGGAGGGGAAAGGAAGGGGAGAGGGAGAGGGAAGAGGAGGCGCCGCCCCGCCTAGTCCACCCGGACCAGAGGGGGAGGGGGCGCGCAGCCCATCCTGGCTGCCCCTCTCTCTCTCCACTAAAGCCCATAAGGCCCATTACTTCTCCCGGGGGGGGGGGGTTCCGGTAACCCTCCGGTACTCCGGTTTTCTCCGAATACACCCGAAACACTTTCGGTGTCCGAATATAGTCATCCAATATATCAATCTTTATGTCTCACCTTTTAGAGACTCCTCGTCATGTCCGTGATCACATTCGGGACTCCGAACAATCTTCGGTACATCAAAACTTATAAACTCATAATAAAACTGTCATTGTAACGTTAAGCATGCGGACCCTACAGGTTCGAGAACTATGTAGACATGACCTAGAACTATTCTCGGTCAATAACCAATAGCGGAACCTGGATGCCCATATTGGCTCCTACATATTCTACGAAGATCTTTATCGGTCAAACCGCATAACAACATACGTTGTTCCCTTTGTCATCGGTATGTTACTTGCCTGAGATTCGATCGTCGGTATCCAATACCTAGTTCAATATCGTTACCGGCAAGTCTCTTTACTCATTACGTAATACATCATTCCGTAACTAACTCATTAGCTACATTGCTTGCAAGGCTTATAGTGATGTGCATTACCGAGAGGGCCCAGAGATACCTCTCCGACAATCGGAGTGACAAAACCTAATCTCGAAATACGCCAACCGAACATGTACCTTCGGAGACACCTGTAGAGCTCCTTTATAATCCCCTAGTTACGTTGTGACGTTTGGTAGCACACAAAGTGTTCCTCCGGTAAACGGGAGTTGCATAATCTCATAGTTATAGGAACATGTATAAGTCATGAAGAAAGCAATAGCAATATACTAAACGATCAAGTGCTAGGCTAACGGAATGGGTCATGTCAATCACATCATTCTTCAAATGATGTGATCCCATTAATCAAATGACAACACATGTCTATGGTTAGGAAACATAACCATCTTTGATTAATGAGCTAGTCAAGTAGAGGCATACTAGTGACGTTATGTTTGTCTATGTATTCACACATGTATCATGTTTCCGGTTAATACAATTATAGCATGAATAATAAACATTTATCATGATATGAGGAAATAAATAATAACTTTATTATTGCCTCTAGGGCATATTTCCTTCAGTCTTCCACTTGCACTAGAGTCAATAATTTGGATTACACAGTAATGATTTTAACACCCATGGAGTCTTGGTGCTGATCATGTTTTGCTCGTGGAAGAGGCTTAGTCAACGGGTCTGCAACATTTAGATCCGTATGTATCTTGCAAATCTCTATGTCTCCCACCTCGACTTGGTCCCGGATGGAAGTGAAGCGTCTCTTGATGTGCTTGGTCCTCTTGTGAAATCTGGATTCCTTTGCCAAGGCAATTGCACCAGTATTGTCACAGAAGATCTTCATTGGTCCCGATGCACTAGGTATGACACCTAGATCGGAAATGAACTCCTTCATCCAGACTCCTTCATCTGCTGCTTCCGAAGCAGCTATGTACTCCGCTTCACATGTAGATCCTGCCACGACGCTTTGTTTAGAACTGCACCAACTTATAGCTCCACCGTTTAATAAAAACACGTCTCCGGTTTGCGATTTAGAATCGTCCGGATCAGTGTCAAAGCTTGCATCGACGTAACCATTTACGACTAGCTCTTTGTCACCTCCATATACGAGAAACATATCCTTAGTCCTTTTCAGGTATTTCAGGATGTTCTTGACCGCTGTCTAGTGATCCACTCCTGGATTACTTTGGTACCTTCCTGCCAAGATTATTGCTAAGCACACGTCAAGTCTGGTACATAGCATTGCATACTTGATAGAGCCTATGGCTGAAGCATAGGGAACATCTTTCATTTTCTTTCTATCTTCTGCTGTGGTCGGGCATTGAGACTGACTCAATTTCACACCTTGTAGCACGGGCAAGAACCCTTTCTTTGCCTGATCCATTTTGAACTTTTTCAAAACTTTATCAAGGTGTGTGCTTTGTGAAATTCCAATTAAGCGTCTTGATCTATCTCTATAAATCTTGATGCCCAATATGTAAGGAGCTTCACCAAGGTCTTTCATAGAAAAACTTTTATTCAAGTATCCCTTTATGCTATCCAGAAATTCTATATCATTTCCAATTAATAATATGTCATCTACATATAATATCGAAATGCTACTGAGCTCCCACTCACTTTCTTGTAAATACAGCTTCTCCAAAAGTCTCAGATAAAACCATATGCTTTGATCACACTATCAAAGTGTTTATTCCAACTCCGAGATGCTTGCACCAGTCCATAAATGGATCGCTGGAGCTTGCACACTTTGTTAGCACCTTTTGGATCAACAAAACCTTCTGGTTGCATCATATACAACTCTTCTTCCAGAAATCCATTCAAGAATGCAGTTTTGACATCCATTTTCCAAATTTCATAATCATAAAATGCAGCAATTGCTAACATGATTCGGACAGACTTAAGCATCGCTACGGGTGAGAAAGTCTCATCGTAGTCAACCCCTTGAACTTGTCGAAAACCTTTCGCAACAAGTCGAGCTTTATAGACGGCTAAATTACCATCAGCATCAGTCTTCTTCTTAAAGATCCATTTATTCTCAATGGCTTGTCGATCATCGGGCAAGTCAACCAAGGTCCATACTTTGTTCTCATACATGGATCCCATCTCGATTTCATGGCCTCTAGCCATTTTATGAATCTGGGCTCAAAGATCGCTTCCTCATAGTTCGTAGGTTCATCATGGTCAAGTAACATGACTTCGAATAGGATTACCGTACCACTCAGTGCGGATCTTACTCGTAGACCTCGAGGTTCAAGAGAAACTTGATCTGAAGTTTCATGACCAATATCATTAGCTTCCTCACTAATTGGTGTAGTTGGCACAGGAACCGGTTCTTGTGATGAACTACTTTCCAATAAGGGAGCAGGTACAGTTACCTCATCAAGTTCTACTTTCCTCCCAGTCACTTCTTTTGAGAGAAACTCCTTCTCTAGAAAGGATCCGAATTTAGCAACGAAAATATTGCCCTCAGATCTGTGACAGAAGGTGTACCCAACAGTCTCTTTTGGGTATCCTATGAAGACACATTTCTTCGATTTGGGTTCGAGCTTATCTGGTTGAAGTTTCTTCACATAAGCATCGCAACCCCAAACTTTAAGAAACGGCAACTTTGGTTTCTTGCCAAACCACAGTTCATGAGGCGTCGTCTCAACAGATTTTGATGGTGCCCTATTTAACGTGAATGCGGCTGTCTCTAAAGCATAACCCCAAAACGATAGCGGTAAATCAGTAAGAGACATCATAGATCGCACCATATCCAAGAAAGTACGACATTTACATTCGGACACACCATTTCGTTGTGGTGTTCCGGGTGGCGTGAGTTGCGAAACTATTCCGCATTGTTTCAAATGTAAACCAAACTCGTAACTCAAATATTCTCCTCCACGATCAGATCGTAGAAATTTTATTTTCTTGTTACGATGATTTTCCACTTCACTCTTAAATTCTTTGAACTTTTCAAATGTTTCAGACTTGTGTTTCATTAAGTAGATATACCCATATCTGCTCAAATCATCTGTGAAGGTGAGAAAATAACGGTACCCGCCGTGAGCCTCAACATTCATTGGACCACAAACATCAGCATGTATGATTTCCAACAAATCAGTTGCTCGCTCCATAGTTCCGGAGAATGGCGTTTTAGTCATCTTGCCCATGAGGCGCGGTTCGCAAGTACCAAGTGATTCATAATCAAGTGATTCCAAAAGTCCATCAGTATGGAGTATCTTCATGTGCTTTACACCAATATGACCTAAACGGCAGTGCCACAAATAAGTTGCACTATCACTATCAACTCTGCTTCTTTTGGTTTCAACACTATGAATATGTTTATCACTACTATCGAGATTCAATAAAAATAGACCACTCTTCAAGGGTGCATGACCATAAAATATATTACTCATATAAATAGAACAACCATTATTCTCTGACTTGAATGAATAACCGTCTCGCATCAAACAAGATCCAGATATAATGTTCATGCTCAACGCTGGCACCAAATAACAATTATTTAGGTCTAAAACTAATCCCGATGGTAGATGTAGAGGTAGCGTGCCGACCGCGATCACATCGACTTTGGAACCATTTCCCACGCCGCATCGTCACCTTGTTCTTAGCCAATCTTCACTTAATCCGTAGTCCTGCTTCGAGTTGCAAATATTAGCAATGTAACCAGATCAAATACCGGTACTCTGCGAGCATTAGTAACGTACACATCAATAACATGTATATCACATATACCTTTGTTCACTTTGCCATCCTTCTTATCCGCCAAATACTTGGGGCAGTTCCGCTTCGGTGTCGATCTTCTTGCAAGAGAAGCACTCGCTTTCGAGCTTAGGTCCGGACTTGGGTTTCTTCTCTTGAGCAGCAACTTGTTTGCTGTTCTTCTTGAAGTTCCCCTTCTTCTTCCCTTTGCCCTTTTTCTTGAAACTAGTGGTCTTGTTCACCATCAACACTTTATGCTCCTTCTTGATTTCTACCTCCGCGGCTTTTAGCATTGCGAATAGCTCGGGAATAGTCTTGTCCATCCCTTGCATATTATAGTTCATCACAAAGCTCTTGTAGCTTGGTGGCAGTGATTGAAGAATTCTGTCAATGGCACTATCATCAGGAAGATTAACTCCGAGTTGAATCAAGTGATTATTATACCCAGACATTTTGAGTATGTGTTCACCGACAGAACTATTCTCCTCCATCTTGCAGCTATAGAACTTATTGGAGACTTCATATCTCTCAATTCGGGCACTTGCTTGAAATATTAACTTCAACTCCTGGAACATCTCAGATGCTCCATGACGTTCAAAACATCGTTGAAGACCCGGTTCTAAGCCGTAAAGCATGGCACACTGAACTATCGAGTAGTCATCGCTTTGCTCGCCAGACGTTCTTAACGTCGTCGGTTAGATCAAGCAGCAGGCACGGCACCCAGCGGTGCTTCCAGGCGTAATTCTTCAGGCAGCAATGAGGATAATCCTCGAGTTACGGACCCGATCGTGTAATTGCTACCATCATCTTTCAACTTTGCTTTCTCAAGGAATGCATTAAAATTCAACGGAACAATAGCACGAGCCATCTATCTACAACAATCATAGACAAGCAAAATACTATCAGGTACTAAGTTCATGATAAATTTATGTTCAATTAATCATATTACTTAAGAACTCCCACTTAGATAGACACCCCTCTAATATTCTAAGTGATTACGTGATCCATATCAACTACACCATGTCCGATCGTCACGTGAGATGGAGTAGTTTCAACGGTGAACATCAATATGTTGATCGTATCTACTATATGATTCACGCTCGACCTTTCGGTCTCCGTGTTCCGAGGCCATATCTGTTATATGCTAGGCTCGTCAAGTTTAACCTGAGTATTCTGCGTGTGCAACTGTTTTGCACCCGTTGTATTTGAACGTAGAGCCTATCACACCCGATCATCACGTGGTGTCTCAGCACGAAGAACTTTCGCAATGGTGCATCCTCATGGAGAACACTTCTTGATAATTTAGTGAGAGATCATCTTAAAATGCTACCGTCAATCAAAGAAAGATAAGATGCATAAAGGATAAACATCACATGCAATCAATATAAGTGATATGATATGGCCATCATCATCTTGTGTTTGTGATCTCCATCTTCGAAGCACTGTCGTGATCACCATCGTCACCGGCGCGACACCTTGATCTCCATCGTAGCATCATTGTCGTTACGCCATCTATTGCTTCTATGACTATCGCTACCGCTTAGTGATAAAGTAAAGCAATTACAGGGCGTTTGCATTTCATACAATAAAGCGACAACCATATGGCTCCTGCCAGTTGCCGATAACTTCGGTTACAAAACATGATCATCTCATACAATAAAATATAGCATCACGTCTTGACCATATCACATCACAACATGCCCTGCAAAAACAAGTTAGACGTCCTCTACTTTGTTGTTGCAAATTTTACGTGGCTGCTACGGGCTTAGCAAGAACCGTTCCTACCTACGCATCAAAAACCACAACGATAGTTCGTCAAATTAGTGTTGTTTTAACCTTCGCAAGGACCGGGCGTAGCCACACTCGATTCAGCTAAAGTGAGAGAGACAGACACCCGCCAGTCACCTTTAAGCACGAGTGCTCGTAACGGTGAAACCAGTCTCGCGTAAGCGTATGCGTAATGTCGGTCCGGGCCGCTTCATCTCACAATACCGCTGAACCAAAGTATGACATGATGGTAAGTAGTATGACTTGTATCGCCCACAACTCACTTGTGTTCTACTCGTGCATATTACATCTACACATAAAACCTGGCTCGGATGCCACTGTTGGGGAACGCGGTAATTTCAAAAAAATTCCTACGCACACGCAAGATCATGGTGCTGCATAGCAACGAGAGGGGAGAGTGTCGTCCACGTACCCTCATAGACCGTAAGCGGAAGCGTTATGACAACGCGGTTGATGTAGTCGTACGTCTTCACGATCCGACCGATCCAAGTACCGAACGTACGACACCTCCGAGTTCAGCACACGTTCAGCTCGATGACGATCCCCGGACTCCGATCCAGCAAGTGTCGGGGATGAGTTCCGTCAGCACGACGGCGTGGTGACGATGATGATGTTCTACCGGCGCAAGGCTTCGCCTAAACTCCGCGACGATATGACTGAGGTGGAATATGGTGGAGGGGGGCACCGCACACGGCTAAGGAACGATCACGTAGATCAACTTGTGTGTTCTAGGGTGCCCCCTGCCCCCGTATATAAAGGAGAAAGGGGGGATGCCGGCCGGCCCTAGGGGGCGTGCCAAGGAGGAGTCCTCCTCCTCCTAGTAGGAGTAGGACTCCCTCTTTCCTACTCCTACTAGGAGGGGGAAAGGAAGGGGGAGAGGGAGAGGGAAAGAGGGGGGCGGCGCCCCCCTCTCCTAGTCCAATTCGGACCAGAGGGGGAGGGGGCGCGCGGCCCATCCTAGCTGCCCCTCTCTCTCCACTAAAGCCCATAAGGCCCATTACTTCTCCCGAGGGGGTTCCGGTAACCCTCCGACACTCCGATTTTCTCCGAAAACACCCGAAACACTTCCGGTGTCCGAATATAGTCGTCCAATATATCAATCTTTATGTCTCGACCATTTCGAGACTCCTCATCATGTCCGTGATCACATCCGGGACTCCAAACAATCTTCAGTACATCAAAATTTATAAACTCATAATAAAACTGTCATCGTAACGTTAAGCATGCGGACCCTACGGGTTCGAGAACTATGTAGACATGACCTAGAACTATTCTCGGTCAATAACCAATAGCGGAACCTGGATGCCCATATTGGCTCCTACATATTCTACGAAGATCTTTATCGGTCAAACCGCATAACAACATACGTTGTTCCCTTTGTCATCGGTATGTTACTTGCCCGAGATTCGATCATCGGTATCAATACCTAGTTCAATCTCGTTCGGCAAGTCTCTTTACTCGTTACGTAATACATCATCCTGTAACTAACTCATTAGCTACATTGCTTGCAAGGCTTATAGTGATGTGCGTTACGAGAGGGCCCAGAGATACCTCTCCGACAATCGGAGGACAAAACCTAATCTCGAAATACGCCAACCCAACATGTACCTTCAAGACACCTGTAGAGATCCTTTATAATCACCCGATTACGTTGTGGCGTTTGGTAGCACACAAAGTGTTCCTCCGTAAACAGGAGTTGCATAATCTCATAGTTACGAGAACATGTATAAGTCATGAAGAAAGCAATAGCAATATACTAAACGATCAAGTGCTAGGCTAACGGAATGGGTCATGTCAATCACATCATTCTTCTAATGATGTGATCCCATTAATCAAATGACAACACATGTCTATGGTTAGGAAACATAACCATCTTTGATTAATGAGCTAGTCAAGTAGAGGCATACTAGTGACGTTATGTTTGTCTATGTATTCACACATGTATCATGTTTTCGGTTAATATAATTCTAGCATGAATAATAAACATTTATCATGATATGAGGAAATAAACAATAACTTTATTATTGCCTCTAGGGCATATTTCCTTCAGGCAGCACATGTGCGGAGTCCCAAGGAATTAGCCAAAGGTTGCCATTTGCGTGCACAGAGACCAGGACCGCCAGAACGGCAGGATGGATGTCATCGCCGAGCCCACCACGATGTCATGATCAGAAGCTTTGTAGGCGAAGACCACCTTTCGTCAGGATCAGATGTACTACTTGTACCCTTTCAAATTTGGCCGTTGTGGGATCCCTTGCCGCCTAATTTTTGAGGGAAGATGACCAAGGCCACTATAAATATAGCCTAGCCACCACCGTGGAAAGCATCGGGTGATCAGCTCATTGAATCCCCTAGTGCTCATCACAAGAACAAGCCTCCTGAGGCTGTTCTCCCACTTGTACTAGTTCATCCTCAGCCCCCGCGAGGCTAATCCACCACAAAGCAGGAGTAGAGTTTTACACCGCAAGGTGGCCTGAACCTGGGTAAACTGTCGTGACTTTCTCCTTCTTGTTCATCAAGCTAGGTCGCGAGAGCAGCGGATCGATCGTCTTGAGAGGTTGAGTTCTTCAAACACGCCCCTGAGTCCGAACCTTTCTTGGGTCTGTGGAGCCCGGAATCCGGCATTTTGCGCACCAGGTAGGGGTGTGTCGGAGGTCGGCCTCTCCATTAACCACGCTCCACCCTTGCCGCTCGATATCCATGGCGGGCGTCGCTCCATCCGCTGGTCCATCGGGCGCGTTCAGAGGCATCATGGGCTTTTGGGCATTTTCCCCGGCTTTGCGATAGGTGCGGTGGCCACCGAAGTTCAGGACGGAGCTGCCGCCGTGCTGTGATGGTGCGGCGGACCCATCGGAGTTTCTCCAGGCGTACGAGGAGGCCATCTGGGTAGCGGGCGAAGACAACAAGGCCATGGAAAATTGTCTCCCTATGGCGCTCGCGGGCAAGCCTTGCACCTGGCTGCTCAACTTACCGGAGTCCTTGGTGGCTTCATGGGAGGAGTTGCGCGAGTTGTGCACCGCACGCTTCATAGTTCCCGCGCACCACGTAGTCGCGGCCATCCTCGGCGGGCCACATGCGCCAGCTTCAAACCGCCACGCCAAGCAGTTCTTCCGTCAGATGGGGGCTTCTCAGTCCCCACGAGCCCCCCCCCCCCCCGGGCTGGGAAGCGCCCAAGGCCGACCTCACCTTCGACTCCAGAGATCACCCCAAGACCACGACAGGCGTCGGCACACTACCTGTCATGGAATAGTCACGGCATATGTCCTAGTGTGAAGACTTAGTCGTGAGGCCAATGTATCTATGTGGTAGCTTGAGAGGGGTTGATCGGAATCGAGAGACGCAACACAAGACAAGGGTTTAGACAGCTTCGGGCCCCGGGAAACATCATCCGGTAATAGCCCTACATGTTGTTTGTGGCTAGGTCTCATTATGCTCATGAGGGAGTCGCCGCATAAGTCAGCTCTCCTAGTTATGTCTAGCCCTAAGATTATTCAATCTCCCCTCTTGGGGTGCCCCGCCCCTCCTTATATAAGTTGAAGGGGTGGGTTACATGTAGAGTCAAACTCGGATTAGGACTTAACCTATTTTAACGTCTTACCATGAGCTTCTCACCATGGGCTTCTTAGCGTCTTGGGCTTCTTAACGTAAGCCGGCTTATAAAATCTGGCTTACAATCTGGCTTACCAATCTGACTTACCATCTGGCTTAACTGTCCGCTGGCTTACCATGCTTAACTATCCGTCGGCTTACCATGCTTAACTGTCCACCGGCTTACAATGTTTAATTGTTCGCCGGCTTACCATGCTTAAGTGTGCGCCGGCTTACCATGCTTAACTGTCCGCCGGCTTACCATGCTTAACTGTCTGCCGGCTTACAATGCTTAACTGTCCGCCGGCTTACCATGCTTAACTATCTGCTGGCTTACAATGCTTAACTGTCCGTCGGCTTACCTTGCTTAACTGTCCGCCGGCTTACAGTGCTTAACTGTTTGCCGGCTTACAATGCTTAACTGTCCGCCGGCTTACCATGCTTAATTGTTCGTCCGCTTACCATGCTTAACTATTCGTCGGCTTACAATGCTTAACTGTCCGCCGGCTTACCATGCTTAACTGTCCACCGGCTTACAATGCTTAACTATTTGCTGGCTTACAATTAGTCGGGTCACCAATGAAACACCAAGTCCCAGCCGGGTCATATCTTCGACCGGATCACACCGCGGGGTTTATCCCCGACACTACCCATGCTCTGCACCCCCACTATATGCAACATAGCGGTTACCAGGATCCTCATTGATGGCGGCGCCGGCCTCAATGTCCTCTCCGTGGAAGCGTTCGGCCTGCTTCACGTGCCTCATGACCGGCTCCTCCCCACCAAGACATTTTCCGAAGTGGTCGGCGGTTCCACCTGCCCGGTGGGGCAGATTCGCCTCCTCGACACCTTCGGAACGCGAGGCAACTACTGCACCAAGCTCATCGACTTCAACGTTGCGCGTATCAGGCTCCCATACACTACTAGGGAAAAGGCTAGCAGCAGCACGGGTTTTAGGTGTATCGATGGCGGGGAGGCGCTACTAATAAGGCGCCATAGACTAACACATAGCGATGGCAGCGTGCTCACCGGCGCTACTGCTACACAAGTGTAGCAGCAGCGCGGTTAGTGGAAGCTCGCTACTGCTAGTAGCTCTAGCACGCTTTGCCTGGACGCGCTACTGCTATCACGGTGCTGCTGCTAACTTTTATACACTCTCTACTGCTAATTTAAGTAGTTTTTTGTTTTTTCTCCGGCATATTTGTTTTGTATTTGAACAGGCTTTATAGAAGAATCTTTAGCACATAGAAATGTCATCATGATACACATACAAATGCCTGCGAGACCACAAATGTAATCATAGCATATACATACAAATAGTCTCATCATAATCATCATCCAACACAAAGTGGTATCTTGTCATCATCTCGAAAATAGCGATACATGCAAGTCTCGAATACTTGCAACTACAACAACGTCATCCATCTAAACAAAGGTATACGCAAGAAGAGCTATCACTATGAGTGAGAGCGGAACTATGCAGTACATGAGGTGGCGGTTACGAGTCCTCTCTCGCGCTAGCGTGAACCTCAAGTAACTAGCTTCTCCTTCTTGTCTGCTTTTGAAGCCTTTATGGCTGGCGCCCGTGAACCCATTCACTTGCGCCTGACACTCATGCCACTCGTTGTACACCCCCGAAACCTTCCCTTTGCAAACGACATAGCAATTCCATCTCACCATCAAGAAACTAGGTACCTGTTAGAGATGCATGTTCATGAAGAGGATGTACAATCATATATATGCAACAAATATACTAGAGCAACACCGAAAAAGAAAGGGTTAGCAACTAGATGCAACATACAGTACGCAAATTAATTAACTAGAGGTACGCAGGTCATCATACGCAAACTAACAAAGTAGCGTTACGCAAGTTCGGCAGGGACCATGGACATCACAAAGTTTCATCGCTACAAAAAGTATACAAGTTCAACCGACACATATCATCATCATCGGCATCATAAATCACTAGAAGTTCCATCCTTCCATATCATCAATGATGAACCCTAGCTTCTTGAACGACGTGAGGTCTAGACGTTGCATGCCTATGCGAGTTCGGACGTCAGCTGGCGATATAGGGCCGTGGTGGAACATCCCCTTCTCATCGATGACTTCTTTCATGATGATTGTCGCAATGTCGCTTTGGATGCGAAAGAAGTCATCTCTAAGTTTATAATCCGCTTCTCCATGAGATTCTAGCCACTTGTGGATATGATCATCATTTCTGCTTCTCATGCGAAGCTTTTGGTGATCCGTGTTGAACTGAATCATGAGATGGACAATGTAGAATTCATCCTTCTTGCTTGGTTTTGGGACATGGATGCAGGAGAAGTTAGTTTTATGCGTGAAACCCATCTTCTTGTTCCTTTGTTTCCTGATCCGCACGGCCACCTCTAAAGCTGAAGCCTTGAGAGCATCATCTAGAATATTCATTATGTGGGTGTAGTATTTTTCTCATAGTCTCGGAAGGGTCAAAATACACAGCGGGGAGACTTGCGGGTAAAGAACGATAAGGACGGCGCGCCCGTTGCTGCGGGGAAAAGACACCTCAAATTATTCCCCATATGAGAGAGAAGGAATGATTGAAATGTACGAAAGGGTTGTCCGGAACTGACTTACTTTGGATGATAAGGCACGAGGACAATTTCCCGGTCTTTTTTCTGTACCATGAAGTTTTGGAGGTACTCCCTAGCAGTTTCAAGCTCAAAGTCGCTGAGACTCAAGAAAGACTCGTGCATATAGTACGGATCCGCCACACAGATTTGCGAGACTTCTTCACTCTTCATGACGGAGCTCATATGTAGTGCAAAAAGGCGGACGATTGTAAAATTGAGCCGCCTTGTTAGAAACATCTCAAAGATATGGTCAAACCGCAGGAAGAACAGCTCCGTGGGCCGTGTGTGGACGTAGCACTTCCCCTCAGGCACACGAGCCGCGTATGTCGGATATCCCGGATCCTTTGAGGCTAGTAGGCTTTTCTCGGTCGGCGGCACATGGTCGTGCGGTCTCCGAGATCCCCGATAGTGCCTCCAGTGGTTTCGGCGGTAGCATCGGCTCGCCCGTGAGATGGAACATGACCGCACCTTTCACGGATACACGCTCTTGAGAATGCATCGTCTGCTGCTATGTGCTCGCTTGTTTGGAGGCGATTATCTTCCCGATCTCTTCCTCTCATTTTTCTTGGGCACACCTTCTAGACCCTTCCTTAACCCCTGCCCCAGTGTTCCCGGGCTAAGTACTGTACGACCCTCGCGCCCGGCTAGTTGAGCCTGGGTTGAGGCGACATCTTCAGGCGTGTCCTGTGAGGATTTCATGAAGAAAGAGTTTTTGCAATCCCTGCTACGACCCTGCTCGGGCATATCATCCATATCCTCATTAGCAAGCTGATAGCCCGATTCGTCATATGGTTGACTCATCATATCTATGTCACAGTCATACGCGTTTGTATTGAGGAAATCCATAGGGTCGACCTCCGTCTCATCATCCATTCTCTGTTCTACAGGAGAAATTACATCAGCCAGTACTATTGCACCCCCTTCATCATGTCGTCCGCCGCTCTCACCCGGCACTATAGGAGCTGGTAATTGCATAGGCGGGGTGGTGGTCTCTGCAGATGCTTGTTGATGTGTGGTTATTGGTGTGCTCTCGGCCGGCTCCAGACGAATAAGATTCTTCGGCCATAGCAGCACCCAACCCTTGCAGCTTCCAATCTGCGGCGAGGTCTCGTCGTCCGCCCCCACATGCTATACTGGAGGAGGCAAATCCTCGTGCCCCAATTTCACACTGGTCAAGCTAACCCTGAAGTGCCCAGCGGGGATCAGATGGTTGTGGAACGTGGGTTGCGAGGGGTCCATTATCATCCCCTTTCCCACGTCCACCTTCTGGCCTTTGATCAAGTAGAGTATGGTGCATGGGGTTTCTTTCGCCTGCAAACACATATGTCTGTAGCGTAAAACAACTGAAAGGCAAAAAAATGGAATATTATATATATATATATATATATATATATATGTTGGTGCGACATGTAATTACCGTGACGGCGTCGAGCTCAGCCAAAGACGAAGGCCCACCTAGCGCGCTGAGGCCGAGGACAGGCTGCTATGGCGGAGCGGCTGCGAGGAGGCCCGTTGCATGAGCAAGTGATGGTGCGATGGTGTTGTTGTTCATGGGGTTGCTCCCGACAAAAGCTGGCAACGGAAATCATGTACCGTCTTGTCTGCGATTTTCCTTCATCCGATTGATGATAATCGGAACCAAGTTAGTAGCAAAATCATTTCTGCGGCGATTCTGGCTGCATTGATTTTCTTTGTAGCAACTCATATTTGTCCTTGGCTGCTTTTTTCGTCCTCGGCTGCTTTTTCTCGACCGCAAGCTTCACCTTCGTTGATGTCCGCTGACTAAACTTCTTTTCCTGCTTCTTGGCCTCCGGGCCCTCGTTGTAAAACACCTTCCACGTGGCACCGTCTCCAGCGCCGTGCACACGACCATATTGCGGCCGCTGGCCCAAAGGGAGTCCCTTAAGTTCGTTCAAGGCCCGGTTGAGAGGGGTGTCCCACTTGGGCCTCATCGGAGAGGTAGGGCTTTCGGCTGCAAGCTGGTGTTGCTTCTCCAGTAGTCTAATCAATTTCCTTGTGATCTTGTCCGTGTAAAAAACCTTTTTCTCCTTGTCCCACTTGTAGCGGGCCCTGATGAAGTCATGCTCCAAGGGGTTGGTGAACTTCGCACAGGGGTTTGGGAGACCCGCGGCTTCACGTTCCGCGTCCTCCTTATCCCATATGGGCCTTTTACCGAGGTAGCCACAGCTTCCGAGGTGATGCTTCCCCGTGTTCCTTTGCTGAAGGCTCTTGAATTTCGCAGCCTTAGCCTTGGCTGCCTCGATAGTGCAAGTGTCCTTGAACTTTTCGAACTCCTCTTCCGTAAGTGTCGGAT
This sequence comes from Aegilops speltoides, assembly GCA_021437245.1. Classification (NCBI taxonomy): domain Eukaryota; kingdom Viridiplantae; phylum Streptophyta; class Magnoliopsida; order Poales; family Poaceae; genus Aegilops; species Aegilops speltoides. The sequence goes on along the minus strand of CM038145.1, from coordinate 315,647,302 downwards.
TTTCCTCCAGAATCTGGGACAGGGGTTCATCAGCCTCAATATCTCGTTTCACCCTCCCTTTCCAGGAGGCCAAATCATTATTGAACATGCCCATGGCGTCATTGTTAATCTTTTTCATCTTCGGATCATCCCACGGTTGTTCTATGTTATCATCCCGGTCGGGGAACTTGAATCTCTTGTGCAACTTTGTTAGGAGCAACTGCGTCAAATGTTCTTTACTCCTTAAGTCAGCGTCGTTGATGCTCGCGCATTCCCGTAGGATGCATCCTACTTGGTTCCCATAACACTTGCGAGGTTCTTCCGGCTCTAACGGCTCAAACTTGCCAGGTGCCATCTTTGTGATCACAAGTCGTCCAATCCCTAGTTTGTTAGGTTTTCGTATCCTCTGCTTCTTATGCTTCCTCTTTTGGTGGCGGCATCGGGGCGGTACCTTCCCTTGATATCTTCCCCACGGTACCTTCCCCACCGGTCTCGGTGCCGCCATCGGTGCCGGCGCCATCGGTGTCGATGTCGGTGTCAGTACCATCATCGAGGCCGAGCTGCAAACCTTGCTTAGCAATCAAATAGTCGAGGTACTCTTGTTCACCCTCATAATCCATCTAAATGCGCATCTTGTTGAAGGCCCGGTTTCTTCATTGTTCAACATGTTTCCTATGATTAAGTGTCCTCATTTATTTCTAAAAGTATGAATAAATGAGAAATGACATAAAAAGAAATCTATGTGCCAAGACTCGATATGCCAACTATGTAGCACAAATCATGCCTTTATTCACGGAAATTTCGGCATGACCTTTGCTAAAAATGGACATATCGGCGCTGAAATTCACCGGAACGGAAATGAATCAACATTCCGGCGTAACATAGGCCACTCGGATCATTTTCCAAACATGACATGTCCAAAACATGACATATCCACATATCACATGTCTAGTTCAAATTTTCATATAAATTCAGCTAATTTTGAAACCTAGCTAAATTCATAACTAAATACATAACCTAATTAACAGACTGCCCTATCTAAAACATAAGTAAATTAACCGAAGAACCCTAACAGAGAGAGAGGGGTTTATAGAGGGTGCAGAGGCGAGGAGGCAGGCCCGACGAAGGCCGAGGTTGGGAGGGGAGGAAGCAGAGGAGGGAGGCGAGGGACGACGGGTCGGGGGAGAGCGCCGCCCGGCCAGGGCGAGGCGCCGGGTCGGGTCGAGGCGCCGGTCGGGTCGGGCGAGGCTGGGTCGGGGATGGCGCCGGGTCGAGGCGGCGACGGGGAAGAGAGAGTGGGGATTTGGGGGGAAAAGGCTGGATGAAGCAGGGATAAGGAGAATTTTGGGTTAAGTGGACGTAGCAGCAGCGCGTTTGGACAAAACGCGCTGCTACTACCTTCAGTAGGTGTAGCGGTTTATACGAAATGCGCTACTACTACCTTCAGTAGCTGTAGCGGTTTATACGAAATGCGCTACTACTACTACCAGTTTTCCTTTTTTCTTTTCCTTTATTTTCTCCCACTTTTATTTCCCGAGAGCAATGAACGAAGGGAGGGCGATATATACTGCATCATTTGACGGTTAAATAAGTATGCAAAATAGGAACATATATATTACATCATTGGACCCATGCATAATAATGGCTAAGTGTGTATAAAAAATAGGAACATATATATATATGTATATATATGTGTGTGTGTATATATATATATATATATTACATCATTTGACCGATAACATACGGTTCCTCAGTGCTGACGTTTTCGTTTTTGAGTCAGCTTCATTCCCTTCTTGTTCGTCGAAGAATAATTGAGCCCCTCATTGTGACTTTGCCTTTTTCATGGAGTACGATTTTTCTTAGGTAATGTAGTATTGATTCTTCTTTTGACGTATACTTCATCATCATCGTCATCTTCCCTCATTGGGTTGCCATACTGATCATAGTCTTCCTCGTTGGCGACTCCATCCATTCCAATGATGTTCCTTTTGCCTCTCCTCACGACAACACGACTGGGATTGCATGGGTCGGTTATGAAGAAGCAATGTGTCACGTGCTTAGCGTGTACCCATGGCTCGTTTTTTGCGATAGCGTTCACGGTAGCGCTCTTGGCGTCGGGTATACTCATGGTAGTGAAAATCCGATTTTCTCTTTCGACATTCTTTGCCCATCTGACACGAAACATCGTCGTGTTGTGCAGTCCAGAGTAGTCAAGCTCCCAGATCTCCTCGACCCTTCCATAAAATCATTCAGTTGCACCGTTGTCGCTATCGGTCATGCATTCCATCGTCACCCCTGAGTTCTGATCATCACTGTCCATATCTTTGGCCTCCGTGTAGAACGTGTATCCGTTGATATCATATGCCTGATAGGTTATGAGGTTGGGCGAGGGGCCATGTGCTAAGGCGTATATGAGCAATCCGTCCTTAGAGCCCTCCTCCGGGGGATTAGCAATAATATGCTCTTTGAACCAATGCAGGAAAGTGGAGTTGTGCTCTCTAGTAACTTCGACGTTCGTCCTCCATACCCCCGGTCACGATACTTCTTTGCGATAATTTCTTTGTGCAGTGCCACGACAGGATCTACCTCGTCTAGGTGTTATAGCACTACCAAGTTTGCTCAGTCAAAGTCGCCAGATCGATCTGAGTATGCCACGTGTAGTTCCTGCGACCGTTCGGTGACCATCTCCTTGAGCCTCCCATCGTGCTTGTTAGCGGGCAAACCAACACTAACACCAAGCGGCTGGTCTCGCCATATAGAAAATTCTCATAGAAAGAGATGCACTCTTGTGCCAAATAGCCTGGGCGATGCTTCCATCCGGATGGGACATGTTACTGAACGAATCCATTGATGATCCCATTCATCCTCTCAAACGGCATCATGTTGTGCGGGAATGACGGCCCTAGGTCTATTATGTCATCCACAATATGGACACACGGATGCACCATCACGTCAAAGAACGCGGGCGGAAGTACATCTCAAGCTCATTCAATATCTGCGATCTCTTCCTGTAGCCTTGAGCTGCTTCACATCGATCGACTTTCGAGAGATGATGTCAAAAAGTTGCGAGACCAATAAGCGTGTCACGGACGTGCTTGTCCATTATCCCTCTAAGGGCTACATGTAGTATCTGCGTCATCATCACATGACAGTCATGAGACTTCATCCCGCTGAACCTTTTCTTGTGCGTGTCTAGATATCTCGCTTATCTTGCCACAAGATGGCGAACTAACTTTGACTCGGTAAGGCACATAAAGAATTTATTGATCTCAGCCTGACTTAAGGTGAATCAAGAAGGGGGCAATAATCCTCTTTCTTTATTTTCTTGCTCTTCTTCTCCCGTGCCTCTGTCTCCGTCTCTGTCTCGTCTGACATTCTACGGGGCCATGTGCAGATCTACCTTGATTTTCAAATCTTGCAAGTCTTTTCTTGCCTTCGGCCCATCCTTGGTCTTATCCGGCATGTTCATCAGTGTTGCGAGCAAGCTCTCAAGGACATTCTTACAGATATGCATTTGATCAAGGCAATGAGGTGTATCGAGTTTGTGCCAGTACTCCAAGTCCCAGAACACAGACCTCGCCTTCCATACCTTCAGCAGCGGCTTCGGCGCCTTTCTCATAGTCTTTCCCGGCGCGGGGCACTCCTTCCAGTTTTTCAACAGCTCATCGATTTTGGCACCGCTCCGCTTACGTGGAGGTCCTCGATGCTCAGCGTGACCATTGAATAGATCTCCACGGTTTCTCCACGGCTCGTCCTGTTCAAGCCATCTTTGATGCCCCATGTACACGATTTTCCCAGACCCACCATCTTTCCTTGACGTTAGCTGCTGAGACATCGTATCATCCATGCACCTCGTGCATCCGCAATATCCATGGCACACCTGGCCTGCCACATATCCGTAACCAAGATAGTCCTGCACTATCGCGATCAGCGTGGCTCTCATGATGAAATACTCGCCTTTGCTGGCGTCCCATGTCTTGGCCGGTGTTTTCCATAACGTGTCTAACTCCTCTTGAAGTAGCCCCAGATACAAATTAATATTATTTCCTGGTTGTTTTGGCCCTTGAATAAGCATGCTCATGTGAATGTACTTCGATTTCATGCACAACCAGGGGGGAGGTTGTACATCCATACAAACAGGGGCCATGTGCTATGGTTGGTGTTCTGGTTGCCAAACGGATTCATGCCATTAGTACACGCGCCGAGCACGATGTTCCTTGCATCACATTCAAAATACCGATAGAAGTTGTTCAACGCTCTCCACGGCTTCCATCCTTCACGTGTCTCGACTTGGATCATCTCCATCGTCGGGCTTCTTCCTCTCCATGTGCGGCGCATTAGCTTTGCTTCCTTGGGATCTACAAAATACCTCAGAGACGGGAGTGATCGGTAAGTACCATACATCTTTACGGGGACATTTCTTCCGGCCTTCTTGTATCGAGAAGCTTTGCACACGGACAGCTTGTTTTCCGCGTGCTCCCGATAAATTATGCAATCATTGATGCATGCATGGTATCTAACGTGTGGCAGATCAAGAGGGCACACGATCTTCTTGGCCTCATCAACACTAATAGGACATAGATTACCCACGGGAAGAACATCCTTTAGGTACTTGAGATGCTCATCGAGGCTAGTGTAGGTCCATTTGTTTTTAGCCTTCGTCTTCAGGAGTTGGAGCATGAAACTCAAGCGGGTCACCTCGGGATTGCAACCATCATACAATGGAGTGTTGAGTCTACCACCGGTTGCTCCAGCTTAGCCTCCTCTCTAGAAGCAGCTCTCTCGAGATTCGTCTCCTTGCGAAGCAATGCTTGAACATGAGGTCCCTTGCGATTGAACTTAGTACCGGCGAACTCTGCTGTGTGGAGTCCATGTCGTTCTCTCCGCCGCCATGTCCGGCCCCTTCTCCTCCGCCATGTCCGGCCCCTTCTCCGCCGCCATGTCCGGCCTCTTCCCCGCCGCCATTATCGATCATCTCTTCATCTTGCCCCGTGTCATCATTGCCTGCCCCGTCGGCATTCTCAACATCGTCATCCTCATCTTCAATTATCCACCGAGTATAGCCATCCATGAAACCAGTCATGAGCAGGTGCGCTTTGACACGACCATCGTCATGGGGGTCGAGCCAAACTATTCCTTTGCATTTTTTACACGGACATAAAACCTCTGTCCGGTTATTTTCTTTCATGTCCTGCACCGCTGACCGCAACCACCTGTCCACCATCGTTCCACTGACCATCGTCAACTCTGCACGGTAATAATAAACAAATTGATTATAAAAATACGTGCATGCATCAAAGCCATACAAAAATTCGGCATGACCTTCCCTAAAAATAGGACATATATGGATCTAGAGTTTGCTCGGAATTCGCCGAAATGGAAATAAATCGACATTTCGGCAAAACATAGGCAACTCAAAAGCACAATTTGGCGTCAACTCATGCCACACACACAATTTCCACAAACATATCACACACACATAAACATATTTCCATTTTGCAAAAGCATGAAATTTTCATCACCTCTATCTCGAGATCGAGCACACGGTGGAGATGATGTTGTAGGGAGATCAAAAGTGCACAAAGCTCTTCTTGACAAAGATAGATCTAGTTAGGGGGAAAATAGGTCACTTAACTAAATCCTACATCTACCTAGCTACCTAATTTGGGAGGAGACAACTTCAACTAGTGGAGGGGAAGGAAAAAGAGAAAGGATATGCATTAATGGAGGTGGTGTAGTCAGGTAGGAGTAATGAAGAGAGAAAAAGATAGATAGAAGAGAGAGAGTAATGGGGGAGAAGTATTGAGGAAGAAGAAGAGTGAGAGTGGGAGCATGTGGGAGGTAGGGGAAAGGGAAGAGAGGAGGGGGAGGGGGAGGGACGGGTGGGGAAAAGGTGGTGGGTTGGTGCGGATTAGCAGTAGCGCGGGAGTTAAAACGCGTTGCTGCTAAGGAAGTAGCAGCAGCACGCTTTGGGCAACGGCGCTACTACTAACCGGGACCAAAAAGTGTGTCAATTTGAAATTTAGCAGCAGCGACCTCAGAAAAAGTGCGCTACTACTAAATCCATAGCAGTAGCGCGGCTCGCGGCACCGCGCTGCTGCTAAATGGAGTTTGGTGGACACCGCCGGTCGATATTTGTAGCAGCGCGGTTTACACCGAGTGTGCTACTGCTAAAAACTTGTCAGTAGCGAGTTTCCCGCACACGCGCTACTACTAATTAGCAGCAGCGCTCCTTTTTGAGCCGCGCCGCTGCTAAGATTCTGTGTATAGGCTTTTCCCTAGTAGTGATATACAACGCCATCCTCGGGTACCCGGCCCTCGCCAAGTTCATGGCGGCGACTCATCCCAGCTACAACATCATGAAGATGCCAAGAAGCAGCGACATCCTCACTGTGGATGCACTGACGGCCCTCTGGCTCACCTTCAAGGTCGCGGCTCACGCGGCCAAATGCGGGGAGCACTCCGGAGGGCCCGGGGGCTGCCCCAGCGAAGAAGAAGTCGTTGTTCTCCCAAGACCGAGCCAAGACGAAGCAAGCACTGGTCAACGAGAATGGAGGGTCAGGAGCTACCTTCACCATAGGCGCTGGCCTCCCCCGAGACCAGGTGGAGGCACTGGTTAGCTTCCTCTGTGCGAACAAAATGTATTTGCATGGCAAGCAACGGACCTGATAGGCGTTCCGCGGGGGGTAATCGAGCACCACCTCATGGTGTGCCCCCACGCGCGCCCCGTGAAGCAGAAGGCGCGACGGCAAGCTCCGGATAAGCAGTCTTTCATTGTTCAGGAGACCCACAAACTCCAGGAGGCCGGCATTATCCAGGAAGTGCGGCACCCAGAGTGGTTTGCAAATCCAATCATCGTCCCCAAGAAGGGCGGGAAAGAGCGCATGTGCGTTGACTTCACAAGTTCGAACAAAGCTTGACCTTAGGATCCATTCCCTCTTCCTCGCATCGACCACATCGTCGACTCAACTGCCGAGTGCGATCTACTGTGTGAGACAGTCCTGGATTAAGGGGTCCTCGGATAGCCGGACTATATACTTTGCCCGGACTGTTGGACCATGAAGATACAAGATTGAAGACTTCCTCCCGTGTCCGGATGGGACTCTCCTTTGCGTGGAAGGCAAGCTTGGCAGTTCGGATATGTAGATCTCCTTCTCTGTAACCGACTGTGTGTAACCCTAGCCCCCTCCGGTGTCTATATAAACCGAAGGGTTTAGTCCGTAGGAGGAGAACAATCATAATCATAGGCTAGCTTCTAGGATTTAGCCTCCATGATCTCGTGGTAGATCAACTCTTGTAATACTCATATCATCAAGATCAATCAAGAAGGAAGTAGGGTATTTGTCGGATGTTGGGTTCCGTCAGACCCTTAAGGTTCGAACTCTGGGGTGCGTGCGAAGATCATCCCCCTACCGATCCACGCCCGACCGCCTCGAGAGAATCTAAGCTAAAACAATGAGGAACACGAGGGACATGAGATTTATACTGGTTCGGGCCACCGTTGTGGTGTAGTACCCTACTCTAGTGTGTGGTGTGGTGGATTGCCTCAGGGGCTGATGACAAATAGTACAAAGGATGAACAGCCTCGCGAGAGGTGTTCTTGAGCTAGTGCGATGAACTACTTGGATGAGCTCGATCACCTCTCTATCTGATGGTGACTCGACGAGATGCCCTCTTCCGTGGTGGCTAGTCCTATTTATAGAGGCCCTGGTCCTCTTCCCAAATATTGAGCGGGAAGGGTGCCAACAACGGCCATTTTGAAGGGGAACATCTAGTACAAGTTATCCTCACTAAAGTTAGTCTTCGACTGCCAAAGGTACTGGCGATGACACCGTCTTGGGCTCCACGGTGACCTCCATCCTGCCACTCTGCTGGTCTTGGTCTCGTTGCACTAAAATGGCAACCTTTGCCTGATGCCTCGATACTCCACGCCTGTGCTTGCCCCCTTTGCACCAAAGAGGTAACAAGGACAGTGCACGGGCCGGTGCCCGCCTGGTCTCGATCGTCACGGCTTGCATCACGATCACCTCGCGAGGTACCCCTGCCTTGATCTCTCCTCCTCCTCGCGAGCCTGCCCGCGAGGCCGCTCCTGAGGAAGCCTCGTGTCGTCCGCCCCGCGAGGCTTGGCCCCTCGCGAGGGTCTTGAGTCTTGCGTTGATGAAGATGGGCCGTACTGGGCCACCACTCAAGCCACGCTGCAGGCAGGCAAGTCTGGGGATCCCCGTTCCCAGAACGCCAACGGTAGCCCCCGGGCCCAAGGCACGCTCGGACTTGGCTTAGCAGAGAAGCGAAGGGGCAAGTGCGGAGCACCGCGGGCCCCAACAGCCTACAGCCTTGGGTGCTGCGTGGCGGTTGATTGGACGTGGGCGCCTCCGCTTCCCCATGCTGCCTCATTATGCGCCTGGTTAGGCGGCCACGAGGCTTGTACACAGTTACTCTCCCTTTGCTTCATGCACGCTTCTTGTTCCCTTTTACTCCTCGAGCCTCTGCTTCCGCCTCCAATCCATCTTGAGTTCTTCCCCCCTTTCCGTTGCCATGGCGCCAATGAAAAAGGAGAAGGGGAAGAAACCTGCTCCTTCATCTAGCGCGCCTCCGGCGGCTGCTACCGTCGTCGACAAGTCACTCATACTCAATCTGGAAGCCTTGGAGAAGGTCTGCTCCGCGCTCGCCTCCAGCTTCAATTAGTGCGGGAGGACGATAGTCTGGCCCGCGTCCCATGCCTTCTTCGACAGGATCGCCACGGAGGTCCGATTCTTTGCTGACGCCCTGTGGGCGGGCCTGGTTCCCCCCTTTTCCGATTTCTTCAATGCGGTGTTGTCCCATTAACAGATCCACATGATGCATCTTGGCCCCCAATCTATTACTCTGCTTGCCATGGTGGGGATTCCTCCTTCCGTTGCCCTTCTGCACCTGTCTGATCCTTCCTAGTGTTCGTCTGCGAGGCCATGGTGGGGATTCCTCCTTCCGTTGCCCTTCTGCGCCTGTCTAATCCTTCCCAGTGTTCGGGATGCGTGAGCTTCCAGGCCGCGCTGGAGACGGCCGCCTCTGGGATCGATTTTGGCCTCCCATCTTCTGCGAGTGGGTTTCGGGAACGATGGTTGTATGTGGATGTCGGGGTGCCAGCCCCCTGCTTGTGCACCTGACATTGCCTTCTATGCCCAATCCTGGTTGGGGTCACGAGGAGCTTACGAGCCCCCAGCTTGCATACGCCTGGCATCGCTTCGACAGGCTAAGGAAGCTCGGGGTAACGGCGCCCCAGGTGGTGAAGGAGTTCCTCCAGCGTCGCATCACTCCTCTCCAGCACCATTCCCACCTGATGTGGACCTACTCCTAGCGTCAGGACCGTATGAGGCTCCAGGAAGAGGACCTTGCGCCTGAAATGCTGAAGAAGGTGCTGAAGGTTTTGGCTGGCGACCCCTCTCCTGGCAGCGTCCTTCATGGTGGCGCCCTATTGTATCTTTGCACAAACAGGGTCGAGTTCGTGAGGCGTATGCCCCGCTTCACCGAATGGGGGCTGCGCCCGGCTGGCCTCGCGGGGCCACGCGAGAACCCGGTTGTTGCGGTCCTTCCCCCAGCCGCCTGCGCCGGCCTTGCCTCAGGAGTGGTTGCAGGGAGGCAAGCATTGGCAGGAGCTGGGGGGCCTGATGTCAAGGTTGTCGGCGTTTTGGGAACGGGGGTCCCCAGACTTGCCTGCCTGCGGCCTGCAGCGTGGCTCAAGTGGGGGCCCAGTGCAGCCCAGCTTCATCAGCTCAAACTCAAGACCCTCGCGAGGGGCCAAGCCTCGTGGCGAGGATGACAGGAAGCTTCCTCAGGGGCAGCCTCACCAGGCAGGCTCGCGAGGAGGTGGAGAGATCAAGGCAGGGTACCTCGCAAGGAGCCCGTGACGCAAGCCATGCCGATCGAGACCAGGCGGGCGCCAGGTGGGTGCCGGCCTGCGCAGTGTCCTTATGTTCCCCTTCGGTGCAAAGGGGGCAAGCACAGGCCAAGGCATCAGTCAAAGGTTACCATTTTGGTGCAACTATGCCAAGACCAGCGAACGACAGGATGGAGGTCATCATGGAGCCCATGATAGTGTCATCGTCAGAGCCTCGTGGCGAGGATGACAGGAAGCTTCCTCAGGGGCAGCCTCACCAGGCAGGCTCGCGAGGAGGTGGAGAGATCAAGGCAGGGTACCTCGCAAGGAGCCCGTGACGCAAGCCATGCCGATCGAGACCAAAGGCGCGCGCCGGTGGGTGCCGGCTGCGATGTCCTATGTTCCCCTTCGGTGCAAAGGGGGCAAGCACAGGCCAAGGCATCAGTCAAAGGTTACCATTTTGGTGCAACTATGCCAAGACCAGCAGAACGACAGGATGGAGGTCATCATGGAGCCCATGACAGTGTCATCGTCAGAGCCTTTGGCAGCCGTAGACCAACTTTAGTCAGAATAAGTGTACTACATGTTCCCCTTCAAAATGGCCAATTGTTGGCACCCTTCCCGCTCATTATTTGGGAAGAGGCCCAGGGCCTCCCTCTATAAATAGAGCTAGCCACCATTGGTTAGAGGGGGGGATCGATCAGAGAGAGAGAGAGAGAGAGAGAGAGAGAGAGGAGAGAGAGAGAGAGAGAGAGAGAGAGAGAGAGAGAGAGAGGGAGGGAGGGAGGGAGGGAGGGAGGGAGGGAGAGAGAGAGAGAGAGAGAGAGGGGGGAGGGAGGGAGGGAGGGAGGGAGAGAGAGAGAGAGAGAGAGAGAGAGAGAGAGAGAGAGAGAGAGAGAGAGAGAAGCGATTGAACTCACCCAAGCAGTTCATCGCACCAGCTCAAGAACAGCCCCTCGCGAGGCTGTTCTCCCTTTGCATTGTTCATCATCAGCCCCTGAGGCAAACCACCACACCACACACTGGAGTAGGGTATTACACCACAATGGTGGCCTGAACCAGTATAAACCTCGTGTCCCTTGTGTGTTCTTCTTGCTAGCCTAGATTCCTTGTGAGCCATCGAGACGCGAGTTGGTAGGGGAAAGATCTTCATGCGCACCGTAGAGTCCGAACCTCAAGGGTCTGCCGAAACCCAAAATCCGACATTTGGCGCGCCAGGTAGGGGTGCGCCGGAATCTTTCTTCCACTATTTGCGTGTGATCTTCCGTTGTGTCCATGGCTGACGCTCGTCGGGCTCGCACCGAGCGTCGGGCTGCTCTCGCCACCCGCGTCGCCCAGACGGCGCCCGTCAGTAGACACCCCCGTCGTTCATCGTCGCCTGCCACCAACGCCGCCACCGGCCCGGCGGGGAAGGAGCAGCAGGCCTCGGCCCTGCATCCTTCGGTGCGGCGGGAAGGCCGCACCGCCACCGCGTCGCTGACTCCACCTGGTTCGTCGTCCCACGCCCGTCGCGCCCCCACGGACGCGCACGCTGTGCTGCTCCTGGCGCGTGAGCTCCTGCACTACCGTCCCGTCGACAACCTCTACGAGGACTGGCTCACCCGCATCACCGAGCTCGTCAGCGCCGCAGGGGGCTCTCCCTTGCCATCTCTCTCGCTGCCTCGCCCTCCATCCTGCGCAGGAGGCGAGGATCAGGAGGTGCCTCCGCCACCTCCTCCCCAAGAAGGCGCCCTGGCTCCAAGGCGCGTGGCCCCAGGACGAGACCCTCCATGTCCGGCGCCTGCGCGGCAAGAAAGGAGTTTCCAAGAAATCCCTCGTCCCCAAGAAGGCGCACGCGTGCTCCCAGCACCGGTGCACCATGACCACATCTCTGCACCACCACACAAGACCCAGCTGCTCCAAGGCGGCGTGGGGAATTTCGAGAGCAAGCCCAGCACCAAAAAGGGCTCTGGTGGCCACCGAAGGCTGCCGCCTTCACCCCGAGCTCACGCGATGTCGCATGGCGAGCAAGTTCAAGCTGACCCGCCCCCTCGCTCTGCAGCCGCAGACCTCGCGGAGTTCCTACAGCTCTGAGCTAGGCATCGGCCGCCAACGAGGACGAAAAGGTCATGGCGAATTGGTTTCCCATGGCACTCAGGGCGGTGCCCGCACTGCTCTGAACACAGCTCTGGCATGATCTCCTCCACAGGACAAGATGCTTTTCGCTTCATCACCAACTTCAAGGCACTCGCGACCGCCCCCACCATGAGTGACCTGCACCGCATCAAGCAACAGCCGGAGAGACCTGCGAGTACATCTAGCGCTTCAACAATGCCGCCTCAAGATCCCGGGGTGGTGAGAGAAGCCATCATCTCAGCCTTCTCCGATGGCGTGCGTGACATCAAGATGAAAGAGGAGCTAGCAATCCATGAAGACCTGTGCACATCCCTGGAGCTGTTCAACTTGGCGACTAGGTGCGCTAGGGCTGAGGAAGGGCGCCTCTCCCTCCTCGAGCTTCCAGCTGCTGATCCAGAAGAGAAGAAGCCCAAGGTCAAGGACGTGAAGCGTAAGGGAGCTGCTGTGATTGCGGCAGAGCCAGACACCAAGCGAGGCAGGGATCAGCCTGAGTCATCCAGGGGCAGCCGGTACTGCGTGTACCAGGACCTCCACACCCACAACACCAACGAATGCCAAAAGCTTAGGGCCGTGCGAGATGGGTGTATCAGCCGACGCCCCGAGCGCAATGACCGGGGCTACGGCCGAGGAGGAGGAAGAGGTGGAGGACGATGGGAAGACCGTGGCCCTCGCCAAGGGTGGCGTGACCGACCTTGCGAGGATCATTGGCAGGACCAGCCTCGTGAGGGAGGTTGGAGGGATCAGCCTCGTGAGGACCGCCTGCACGGCAACGCAGGCCTCCCTCCTTTGCCACCACCGCCAAGGAGGAACGAGGACCAGCATCAGGATGAGGGGGCTGGGGGCTTCCAGGAGCCACGCGCAATCGCTTGCATCCTGGGCGGTGCCTAGGCCCCAACCTCACAGCGCATCTTCAAGCAGTTCGCTCGCGAGGTGAATGCAGTCCTCCCCAAGCTTGAGGCCACGCGCCCTCTCAGGTGGTCTGCGTGCGCTATCACATTCAGCTCAGCGGATCAGCTCAAGTGCGCAGCAACGGCCGGAGTCCTCCCGATGCTTTGCTCCTAGTCATCGACAATGTGCAAGTCACCAGGACCCTCGCGATGGCGGAGCAGGGACTCAACGTCTGTCCGTCGAGACATTCAACAATCTCCAAGTGCCATATGATCGCCTTGACCGACCAAGCCTTTCTCAGAGTCACCGATGGTTCCCTTTGTTCGATAGGGCAGGTTCGCCTTCCGGTCACCTTTGGGCAGCGCAACAACTATCGCACCGAGCTCATTGACTTCTCGTCGCCCACATTCGCCGCCATACAATGCCATCCTCGGGTACCCAGCCCCGCCAAGTTCATGGCAGTGACTCACCATGGCTACAATGTCCTCAAGATGCCAGGAAGAGGTGGAGTCATCACAGTACCCTGTGAGGAAATCAGTGTGTTCTCTTGAGCGTGCCTTCCAAGCCGCAGCAATCGAAGACCCAGATCACAGGAGCGGAAGACTTCCCAAGGCGGTCCCTAAGAAGAAGAAGGCTTCGCCTGGCCCAAGCCATCAGGAGGCGGGTGCCTCCGGAGGCGTTGCGTCAGGATTCGCGCCCGTTCAGGGGGCGCCACCCTCTATCGCATAGGAAGGCGCGCCCGGCGCCCTCCTCGGGCAGGGCTCGGGGGCTCTTTCTTGGAGAGCCACCGACTTTTCCAAGGTCACGAAGGAGGCGCTCGGGCACCGCTTGGAGGCGTGCTTCAAGGCACGTTTCCCTCAGGAAGGTACAAGGCAAGGAGGGCCAAACCCTCAGGAGTTCATTGCGAGAAACACTCAGGAGCTACAAGAGTCAAGAGTCATGCGCGGCAGCCACCGCTTGCCTGCCGTAGCCCCACATCCAGGCGAGGATGGTCGGTTGCGCGTCTGCATCGACATACCAGGGCTCAACCGAGCCGCGTCTCAGGAGCGCTGTAACGCCCCGGATTCGATGCGCCAGGTGTCTTCCAGTTATTTATCGTTGTTGCCATGTCATCTGCTTGCGTGTTGCATTTTATCACGTCATCATGTGCATCTCATTGTGCATGCGTGTTCGTTTCATGCATCCGAGCATTTTCCCTGTTGTCCGTTTTACAATCCGGCACTCCTTTTGTCCTCCGGCGTTCCCCTTTTGTCTCTCGTTGTGAGCGGGTGTTAAACTTTCTCGGAATGGCCCGAGGTTTGCCAAGCGGCCTTGGTATAGCACCGGTAGACCGCTGTCAAGTTTCGTGCCATTTGGAGGTCGTTTGATACTCCAACGGTTAAACTTTCTCGGAATGGCCCGAGGTTTGCCAGGCGGCCTTGGTATAGCACCGTTAGACCACCTGTCAAGTTTCGTGCCATTTGGAGGTCGTTTGATACTCCAACGGTTAACAGGGTAACCGTAAAAGCCTCTTTTGTGTGCAGCCCAACACCCCCTCAAAAGTGGCCCAAACCCATCCAAACCCCCTCCATGCTCTCGGTCGTTCGATCAGGATCGCGTGGTCGAAAACCGCTCCTCATTTGGACTCTCCTAGCTCCCAGAATCTTTAAATAAGCCCCCACCCCCGAAATTCGCGGTGCAAACCCTAGCGTCTTCCTCCTCGCGCCGCCGGACACGTCCGTCCGCGCCGGACATGTCCGCCGGACACGTCGCTCCGGCCAACCACAAGTCGACACATCATCGCATATATTTTAGCCTTTGTTTGTTTCTGAAAACAATTTTCACTTCCAAGAATATCACATAACTATCCCAAACATTTTGAAGTTCAGGTTTCTTAGAAGCAAGCATACCGTAATGCAATTCTAACTTTTGGATTGAAGGATGTGAGTCTCATCATCCATAGCATCAGCAAGAGAGTATTGTAAACATGCAGTAGGATAAAATCCTTTTTGGCGCTTTTAGAGGACGATCCTCTGAACATAAAGTTTCAACCAAATAAATAACAATCAATCACTTTCAACAACAAAGGTGGAACTGTGGGCCATGATTCTACAACTATAATGCAAACTACACATAGACATTGTTCATAATTAATTTGCACTAGTTATTAAACTTAATTAATACATAATTGTGCTCCCACTCAAATCAACATCTCTCATAATTGATTTTAAGTGATTCAAGATCCAAATCTAGTTCTCAACCATTAATGTGTGCATCACTAATGACGAGAATTTTGACTGAGCTCAGAACTATTCTGCTAGAACTTCAAGACAACCGAGTGCTATCTATATGCTTGGTCTGACCATCCCTGCCTTACACCTCACAGTCTGTTTGTACTCAGGTGTGCATGACCTACTCTGGAACGCTATGTGTTATAGACGGTTGCAACACTGGGAAGAGCACCTTTTAACTTGATATTTATGTGAGAGATCACCCTAATAATTGAGTACTGCGCAATCAAAGGGTGCAAAAAAAAGGGGATAAACATCTCAGGCAATTCATGATAGCATGACATGGTATAGCCCTGGGCGTGGGGAGTCCTCCATGATCGTGATCAATATCCAGTTGAAGCGACGTGACGGCCAATATTTCGTTACCATGGCAACTGTTTCAAAAACATTACCGTGACGGCAAATTCAGAAAACGTTGTTGTAGCTATCGTTTCAGAAAACATTGTCTTGGCACCAAAATCAAAAATTCCATCGTGGTATGAAATTATAGCTCCTCGTCCCGCACCTGGTAGACCTTCTCCTCGTCGGGGTCCTCCGTGTACGTTTTGCCACCATGACCTGTAACCGATCTCTATGATATTTACATTAAGGTAGCAATCTCGTGGCTCGAACCATCATGCCGTGACGCGCAGACGACTTAACATTACAACATATAACCATCTCATACATAATGTTATTGTCATGACAAAGGCTATACCACATCATATGCAAACCCTGCAAAACCAATTTATACATCCTCTAATCGGTTTTAGCAAAATTTTATTTATGTGGTTAACCACTTTTATCAATTAATACTAGCTACCTATGCAAGCAAAAGGCAATATTCTTGATGCTAGATTAAGTTTCGGGGTGTGTGAAAGAGAGACTTAATTAAGAGTCTCATCCCCCACTCTAAACTTCGTCAATACGCGTGACCCCCTAGAAGATCATACATCTTCGGCACCCTCTTGTGTATGCTATTGTTCACTATTCCCGACTATGATGTAGCCGAAGGAACTATTAGCAGATCGTCGACAGCCAGAGCCGATCGATTGTCAGAACCTTGTAGCAAAACTACATTATTCTACCGATGAACTAAACCGAAGCAACACTCGTGGGAAGCATAGAAAGAACATCAACCCTCACATATCAGATGTGATCTAGGTCGCAACCTGCATCTACTCATAAACCTGCTCATGATGCCACTTTGGGAAATGTAGTAGGAAACAAAAAAATCCGCACCTATGATCACCACGATCAATATGAAGATGCATAATGGGTTGTGATCAACAATCGTTACCAACTCCAGAGTGCAGCCAAAGAAGAAGAGTCAGTGTCCCTTGAACGTGGATGACGATCCCGCGAACCGCCCTCGAACCGAAGACCGAAAGCACGGCCTCTCTACTTGGTTGCAAGCGTACGGTCTTCACGATCCGGCAGCGCTTCACCATCCAGACCTAATCGTCGTCAGATAATTAGAGGGAGGAGATTAGAACCACACTGGGCTTCTAATTATGAGGATTAGAGGCGGCTAGGGCTAGCTCTAATTAGTCTAGGACCAACTAGAACTAGAACTAGATCAACTAAAAGAGGCACCCAAAACTTGTGTATTCAATTGGGCACCAACCTCCACTATATGTAGGTTAGAGGGGAGAGGGAAGGCTGCCACCAAGGAGGGAAACCCTCCTTGGGACGTCCAACTAAGGGAAGGAGGAGTAGGACTCTTCCCCTACTCCTATTCGGCCCCCTTCCTTACGGAAGGGAGGCACTTTCCCACTTGGGCCCTTTTGGCCCAAGTTTCCTTCCACCTCTTGGCCTTATTAGGCCCATTGATATTAAATTAAATATATATTTGTTCTAAACATTTTCAGAGCATTGTATATATAATTTAACATCCCCGGAAACATTTTCCACCTATATATTAATCGGTAATACCCGGTATTACCCGATATTCACCAAAACCCTTCCGGTGACCCCGAGATGCTTCCGGAACCTCTCGGAATTATTTCAGATATTAATGAAACAATTCCAAAAATATATTCTCATCACTGCCGTCCTACTAACACTCAATAGATTGTGATTACCTTAAGCTTGTGACCCCGTAGGTTCGGTAACCATAGTCATGAACGAAACCCCTTCGTTCAATGACCGATAGCGGAACCGGGGACATCCATATCGGTCCCTATGATTACACGAATGATATTCAAGTGAAACTTTGGTTATGATGTGATGTTCCCTTTGCTTCACGATACTTTACAAAACCCGGTATGCATCGTTATCCTCCAGAGTCATCACTATGCTCACTATACCGTTGCTCCCGTTACCGGTTTTGTTCTTCTTTCTCGTTGATGTGTTCCGGCATCCCCGTGAAGTAGTCACCTGTGTCTGGCTAGACGATGATGGATGCCATCACACTAAGAGGGCCCTAAGGATATCTCTCCATCGTCAGAGGAGCAAATCCCACTCTCGAGCTATCCGGTCACTTGTCAAACTTTCCAGTGAGCCAAGTTGTCGTTGTGATCACCTTATTACAGATGACGTTTGAGCAACCCCAAAGCTCACCGTTTGGTAGGAAGTGACCAAGACACTTTCATGGTTTGAGGAACTAAAGCACACATGCTAACACTCCGTGTTATAACGGATGATTTTAAACGATATGATCACATAGTATAACAGACAAGTATTGGGTCGATTCAATATGATCGTTCTTCTAACGTCATACCCTCAATGTTGTTTTAGGACTATTGTTACACTTAACGATATCCTAAGATCCGAAAAACATGATCACCAACAACACTTGAGCCGGTCTTAGAGGCGATACCGGGAACCTATTGTTTACCGTTTATCATTCCACACGTGCATATGAGTTTTCCACTGAATCGCATATTCCAGGATCATAGTAGTTATAGCATGGAATATAAACTCTTAACTGTGAATAATGAAAATATAATAGTACAATATTATTGCCTCTCGGGCATATTTCCAACATCTAGGGTTACAATGTCGGTTGGCATCAGGAGACAAATACGCCGGCTATGCTAAATCTTCCTTGGAGGAGACGCCAAGCCTTTTTAGGTTACCCTCTGTGGTACGGAGTTATCTGAAGCTCGACCTTCCTTAACAGAATCCGGAGTAGCCCACCAGGCCGGCCCATGAGAGATAGGCCGACAGCCCAAGGACCCCCCAATCTGGGACACCCTCACTAGCACCACCAGCGCCACGGACATGAAAGCCCGCATGAGAACTATGTAGCGCCTGACGCGAGAGGCAACGTGCTAGAAAGAGGGAGGCGACATCGGAGGCTAACACATATTCCTCTGGTCGACGACGCAAATTGTCGGCATCGTATGTGGATGAGGAGCTCCTCGCGGTTGTCCTCTGCTGCTCGCTGACGACGACAGAGATGGACGCCCACCACCTCCGCCACAAGAATGCCAAGGCTCTTCAGTTCAGCATCGAACAGTTGGAGCGCGAAGTTGCGGAGAAGGGGGAGGCAACAACGAAAGCCTCCCAGTTGGCGAAGCAGCAGAATCGTGTCGTCTGGAGGATGGTCGGCTTCATCAACTCCTAGTCCGACGATTCTAACGCAACCAACAGCTCCAACGGCCCCCTCCCGCCGACGACGCCTACATGGAGGGCTACAGCCGCTCTGGTGACCACAGGAGCAAATGTTCGACAAGTAAATGGTGAATTCCGACGCCTTTCCGTTTCCGTTTCCCTATTTAGTTAGTTTATTAGTTTAAATCTCGGTCTTTTTGCCGGCGGTGAACTCTGTATTTTGGTCCGTGTGATGTTTGTGCTCGGATGGAATTTCGTTGACCTATGTTCGTTTGTTCCTTATTTTGGTATATGATCATCTACGTAGTTTTTGGCATTACATGGATAGCATGGATTTTGGGGAGCCGGATAAGAGGTTCATTGCCATGGACGCGGGCATTTGATGATTGACCGGTCACTGTCCGCTAACATACGGGCTGGGTTAGCTAAGTCTTGCTGTAAATGCTCTAATGTATGAATACATGCCAGAATACAGGCCGTCTAGAACATAATCTTCCATGGTTTAAAGTCTAAAGTGTGTGTTTCTAAAAAGTGGTTTAAACTATCCATGCCACTGCGACCAATCCAGCGAACAAACTATAATGCAAGCAAAAAAGCTCACCTGCCATGTATGCAAACGTGCGACAGTTGTTTTTCAGACCAACATGTGGTACTTTTTTTTTGCGGGGACAAAATGTGGAATATTAACTGGACGTTATCTGAGATCCTGCATTCCTGTCTTCCTGCCAGGCTGCAATGTGTCCAATGGCATGCTCACTTCAGTCCATCGAACCAGTTATCATCTGGGCGAAAGTTTAACACGTCTAGAATCACGATCCGCGCAGGTGCACTGCAGCCTAGTAATTCCTTTCGACCCCACACATACTGACATACATACCGTCAACGTAGTCCTAGCTAGAGGCTTCACGCATGGGCCGCATTATTTGTGTCCTCTCCTCAAGATCCTCAATCATCCAGCGAGGATAAAATGGCTCAATTATTGTACCCCGGGTCCACGAGTGCATTTGGATTTTGGTGGTGCGTGCTTCTTGAACAATCGCTGGATGGATAGGTTGCAGCAGTCCTCGCCACCTACCACTTGAAGGAGAGAGCAGACATGCTCCGGAATCAGCTAATGCCTTGACACGTTGGTGTCCATCCGATTCCGACGCCGATTCCATCAGGAAGCACAGCTGGTGGGTGGGTGATGCGTCCATTGTCCCGAGGGATTCGAGCCCAAAGAATCGGAATCAAGAGGACGGCAAACTACCAATGCCTGCACTGTATGTGCATGGATGGACAATGTGATGAACTTGGCAGGGCACTCCATGTTTGGCAAGCGCCCGCCACACCAGAAGCAAAACTAACGGAGGGCCAGCCAGGCCCAGGCGAGCCTTGTTTCATCATATGAACTGAGCAGCAATTCCTCCGCTAGTTTTTCTCAGCGGGTTGCACGGTTGCGGTAGTGAATCCTACATAGTTTTTTTTCATGGTAATACGTGTCTCATTCATATCATAAAGAACAAAGTACAAGTCACGTAAGAACCGACATGACAAAACTGAAAAGATAACAGAACATCTCTAAGCTTGACACTAACGCCCGTCACCTGCCTCCGGCACCACCACAGCAGCCACCGAAAAAAAGAATGACGGATCACCTCCTCACCCAAGCTCGACGCGGCTCCATCGCTGATATGTAGCTTTGCGGACCTCCAAGGTGGCTCACCAAAAGTGAAGCCATTGCCGTTGAACGAACCAGACCGGGGCAACACCCCGGACACGCCATCAAACTCCAGATCTAGCACCCCACCACGACTAAAACGCCGAAGGAGGAAACTATACCTGCCATCCACGAACCACGAACCCAGCACACGTTCCGTCTTCCAGATGTCGTCGATGCTGACCACAATCTGCATCCGCTCCTGGACTACCTCCCAAGCTCCACGCCGACGCTGGAGTAAACTCGTCGCAACGACGGAGCCCGAGGACACAGGTCCACCACGAGGATACCGCCGCCGCCACGCCATCCTTGCTTGAACAGACTGATTTTCAGATCCATCCCCAACCGTAGGACCGATGGCCTCGTCAGGAAAGGATCTGAAGAATATTTATTCAGCGTCGTCATCATCGCCGCCGAAGCAAAGGCGATGAACAACCTAAAAACCTAGACTACGAATGAGTAAAAACGATGCACACGCGTAGATCCGGCGACCCCCCTCACCACCGACGACCGAGGTCGCCGGCGGAGGGAAGCCGCCGGAGAACGGCGTTGAAAGATCTGCCTCTGGCGGCGGCTAGGGTTGCAGCCGCCAGGTACGAGAAGAAAACAGATCAGGTATTTATTCATACCCATTATTTGTAGTATTATCATAACATGCACACATGACACATCATTAAAGGCCCACCACAACATACATGAGAACGAGTTTTCATTGCTAATTGATCCCCACTAATTCTATTTATTTCAACATGCACACATAAGTCATGCACACATATCACTTCATTAAAGTCGCACCAACATCCATGATTTTCTTTCATTATATTATACTACTACCTATATTCAATACATATTTTTAACTAAAAATAATCCAAAATCCAATACAATATACAATATATAATATATTTTTTAGTCTTTTAATATATTACTAATCCAAATATTTAATACAACTAAATTTTATTGAAATATATTGCAAATCCCCGCCGCAAAGCACGGAAAATCATCTTGTTGTATATGAAGAACTGGCACAGGCACTGATCTCACTGTAATTTTTTATTTTTTCTGTTTTTTTTAATATTTTTGATGTTCGTCGTACTGCCAAGATTGATGATGAATAGATTGAAAGTTTTTGGCAATTCTTATGCGTGTTGCAGATACGAGAACAGTATGGGCTGCACACAATTGCGGGTTGAAAGTCGGGGACAAAGTTCCAGAAGCAACGGACAGACGTGAGAGCTATTTCTCACTTTTTTTTTGAGGGCTCGCTATTTCTCACTTTGAGCGAGACAAATAACTTGCTCTCGCTGAAGCGAGCGCAGTAACTGGCCGGCCCATTTAGCATGATAAAAAGGAAGAAATAGGGGCGAAAAAGAGCTCCCCCAGGGATCGATCCCGGGTTCCTACGTTGGGGGCTGGTGCTTCAGGGTTGGGTTCACATTAGAATAGCAATGGCGAACAACTTAAGAGAAAACACCGGGGTTTTCTGTTTTCTCCTCTGTTTTTTTGTTGTTTGTTGGTTTTTTTATTTCTCCAAGTTACTCCGTTTTTTTCTTGTTTTTTTCTTCTTCGCCTTTTTCATTCGCTTTTTTTATTTTCTCCATTTTTGTTTTTGTTTTTGTTTCTTCTTATGTTTCTTTTTGTTTTCACTCTACATTTTCGTATATGTCAATTTTTTGACTTAGTGATCAACTTTTTTTTATAGATGTTCAACATTGTTCAAACGCTTATTCAACATTTATTCAAATATTTGTTCTATATTTTTTAATACTTATTCAACATTTCTCAAATAAGTGTTCAACATTTTTAATACTTATCCAACATTTTCAAATGATTTTCCAATATTTTTCAAATACTCGTTCAACATTTTTTAATACTTATTTAATATTTTCTAATACTTGTTCAACATTTTTAATACTTATTCAACATTTTTTAAATATTTCTTCAACATTTTTCAAATACTCGTTCAACATTTTATAATACTTTCTCAACTTGTTCAAATACTAGAAGGGTTGGGCGCGCTTTGCTGCGCCATTGGTGGTGTTGAGATTCTTAAAAAAATTACTCATTGTTTTTAAATATAAGGTGTATTACTTTTTTGAAAATCCAATCTCGTTAATTTTGATCAAATTTATGAAGAAATATATCAAAATTCGTAATATCAAATTGGTGTTATTAGGATCATGAAATGATTTTCCATAATTTTTGGCTTAATATTGTGGATCTCAATATTTTTGGCTCTAAACTTTGTCAAAGTTAAAGAAATTTCACTTTTCAAATAACTAATATCCCTTGTATTTTGGAATTGATGGAATATTTACTTTGGCGAATGATGGAGATGATGGAATGTGTTTTTTGTTTATTTATAATGCGCTAATTTGACGGGCCTTTCATGGTGTGATTCTGTGCTAATCAACTCATACTTCTATTGGTGAATTTTCGCGCCAGTGGCTACATGTATTATATTGATGCTATAGATCATCACATGGTGGCACCTTTTTCTTGTAGGTGGTAAGAGGGTGCACGCGGTTGATATTTTTTTCTTGCCGGTTGGTGTTGATTGATTTGAAAAATCGTTGGCCCGATCAAAATCATACACCAAATTCAAAATTGAATATCTCAATCGAATAAAAGAGCTTCAAAATAAGGGAATATGGTGAATTAAGATAATTAAATAGGAGAGCTCCTTGAGAAATTATTGACCCGGTCAAAATCAGGTGACCAAGTTTTAAACCGGAGACCTTAATTAATTGTGAGCACTTAAAAATTGGGAAGCATAGTGTATAGTATAATAGAATTGAATGAGAGCTTTGAGAAACTGTTGACTTGGTTAAAATCAGATGATCCAATTCAAATTGGACACCTCAATTGATTGTGAGGCCTTTTACCATTAGGGAGCTTACACACAATTCAAAATTGAATATCTCAATTGAATAAAAGAGCTTCAAAATTAGGGAATATGATGAATTAAAATAATTAAATAGGAGAGCTCCTTGAGAAATTATTGACCCAGTCAAAATCAGATGACCACGTTTTAAACTGGAGACCTCAATTAATTGTGAGGACTTAAAAATTAGGAAGCATAGTGTATAGTATAATAGAATTGAATGAGAGCTTTGAGAAACTGTTGACTTGGTCAAAATCGGATGACCCAATTCCAACTTGACACCTCAATTGATTGTGAGGCCTTTTACCCCTAGGGAGCTTAGTGTTATAGTAGATGTATATGTATATAGAATATTTCAAAGTATGAAGCAAAGTAAAAAATAAAGAAAAACCGAGAACAAAAAAAAAACAGGTTGTGGCAGAGGGCGCATCGAGCGCATTAGGTCACAATAGAAAAAAAACCCTAAAATAAGTTGTAGATGTTCTAATAATCCATAACGCACATACTATCGCAAAGTCTAAACTTTACCAAATCTCGATAAACAAAAAAATTGCTAAGAGTAATGTCAATTTCCTATATTAAGTGTAGAATATCTTACTAGTAGTCTGGTACTATCCACAATCAGAAATTTCTTATAATTTCTTGAGATTGTTCTTTTGTTTTCTTGAGCTTTATAGAATACCTTATCGAAAGAGGCATTTCAGAAATTTTTGTATTCACAATGGGAAATTTCTTTTATATCTTGAAGTCAAATTTTCTATAAGGACCTGACTACAAGCCACATCCTGTCCAGAAACCCTAGACAATACCACCCCCGCTCACTCTGTTCCTTAGTGGTGGCGTCATCCTTCGGATCGAGAATAAGGTTTCCTCCACTAGATTTCTTGGATCACATCCAAATGCAATAAAATATGAAATGCATATGAACGATCTATATATAACATCCAAATTGAAAATTGAGATGTTACATCGGGGCCCTTGAAATTTTTCTTTTAGCATTTGCCGAACCACAATCGTTTATACATTGTTCTGCTAGTTATGCGACAATGAACTTATATGTTGCGTTGCGCAAGCAACCAAGACAACAAAGTTGCAGTGGTCGTGGTCTCAAGGAGATTCAGACAATGAAAACATTGGTTTGTCAGGAAGCGCTTTTGATGGCGATGGATTTGCTCGTTCATAAAGCGAAAATTGTTAGCTTATCTAGGTCACCAATACCCTCCTTGATTGTTCATGGTGCCATTATTGGGAGACCTTGGAGGAGATTACGGCGACAAACAAGGTGCTCAAAGATATCCTTTTTCTTTATGAGAGAAGTCTTCTAATAAATACGCACACATGCTAGCGTGCTGAGAGATGAAGTTCATCGTTGTGTGTGATTGACAGTTTCGCCTGAGAGAAAAGGTGTTTAGCGTTTGATGATCTTCATCAGAGACGCATTCATGCTGATATATATAAAAAGATACGTGCGGTTGGGCAGGTTGTTGAAGTCTTGACCCCTAATCAAACATGAATCAATCTCCGCAATGTCTGGATTCCAACCTGCTTGACAACACGGACGAATCGGTCATGGACCTCAACAGTCCACTGAAGGCAGCGCATGGGGTCGATGGTGAGGACGTCCTGGACAAGGCATGGAATCGCCGTCTTGCGATTCACGGTCAGGACAAAAAGTAATTTGCCAAAATCATGGCGAACAAGAGGGGGCTCCATGGATTCGGCGGCCCGGGGCGGCAGCCCTTGCTGCCCACCCTCCCTCAGGGCCGGCCCTGCTTGTGAGGTTAGGTCTCGTCAGATCTGTTTGGCCCGTTCTGAGGTGGTCGTCCAACCATTTCTGTCACCTTATTTTGCAGACGACGTCTGTTTCCACATCGCTGTTGTTAGCGTCATTTTTGGCCCAGCTTGTAATTTTTGGGCCACTGATCATCAACATTATTTCGTTGGCTCCGATGGTGTTTGGGAGGTTCATAGGCGACATCAATCTTCTCTCACAACGCGCCGCCGACGAGTGCCGGGGGGAGACAACGTCAATTTCCAAAGGATCAATGTGCAATTTTAATTTTTTTCATAATGATGACTTTATAAGGGTTGGCCAACTTTTATACGTGTTGTTTGGCCGTTTAGCAAAATGAACACAAAAGGAAATTTTAGTTTTTCTTTTAATGTACCCATGAAAATTATGTGCCCCCTCTTTGAGCTTTGATTACTTCGTTGTACATCATGATGTTTTATGGACTATTAGTCTTGAGCCTAGGTACATATGCATACTACTAATATTTAGGGTACTTCTTCCAACGTGGCTTGCATATGGCCACGCACCTGGATACATGTTGACAAGGTGGACATGTCAACATCTAGAATTTGCGGAGAAAATGTGTTCATTTGCGCTCCTCTTTATATGTGCTTAAAGTGACCATTGTCTCTTTCTAAAAAGGCATAAAAACACACGGGCGCTTCTATCACCTGACTAGCTAGCACACCCAACTTGCCACCAAACCAATGACTGATTCTGAGATATAAATCGTGTAAAAGAGAGTTAACCAATATTGCTTGGCATCGTGATGATAAAGACAACATCTAGCAACATGTTTGCATAAGAAAATTGTGTTTTCATTTGCGTGACCATCGTGGTGCTCGTGTATACATTGGTAAGTAATGTTTTTTTGTTTTGGAAAAAAATGTGCAGTGCAACTCGTAGAAAGGTGCACATGACTTTTTTTATACTCCGGAACATACCTAAGATGCTACATCACTGGATTGACGCGATCAACATTTAGTCGGTTCCAAAATACCTCGCTTATTTGGTTTCGTCAGGACGAAAAGCTTTGACAAACTTTCGTGATGCAAAACCATAAGCACAAAATAAGTACTTTGAAGTACGAAACTCGTAACAACTATACCAAACAAAGTATATACTAAAAGAATAATAGTTGTTCAAAACTTGCAAATATGCAAGAGTATGTAAATCGGCGGGATCGTCTTCCCCTATGTTCAATTCCTGGTGACGTCTCTACAGTACTAAACAAGCATGCACAGTTCATACTCCCAACTTACCTGTCTGGAAGGCTCACACATGTTTCTATGTATCCGCCATTTTTATTTGCATAGCAACACGTGTATCATTTATATCATAAATATTATAGTACAAGCCACGTAGGCACCGACCTGACAAAACTGAAAAGACAACATAATGCTGGGCTTTGACAAAGAAACACTAGATAATAAGGGGAATTACAATCAAGACCGAAGATCCCCTGAGACTAGCCCATTTAACCAAAGAAATATGAATCATATCGTCAAAAAGGTATACCACCGAGTTTGTATTTGAAAAGAAATTTCTAAAGGTATAGTTTGCATGATATATGGTGGTCTATGGTGGAAGAAGTCCCACTCATTCGCTAGTGCGAGTGTTGTAGCGTGGTGTAGAGGCTAGTGTGACTTCTGGATGATCCGTCTTCAAGATGAAGATTGAAACCCAGTTTCATGTCCATGGTGAAAACTCTTGTTCTGGCTTTGATTCGCCGAGCTCAACAACGGCGGACTTGTATCGTTACTTTGTACTAGCCTTTGGTGGTTAGTTTCAGCAATCAGGATGAATATCATTATCTCACGTCTTCGGATGGACATGGCAATCATGGTGCAATGGCGTTCATTCCTTCTTGAAGATGTTGTTGTGGAAGAAACTGACCTAGTTGTATGTGTTTTTTTTCATATCTTGTAATGGTTCACCTGTGGTTACTTGTTCTATACTTTGCCTAATTATTAACAAAATGGTTGTGTGCATCACAATGACGCAACGGCTGGGGGTTTAACCTCCTTTTTAAGAAAAGGATAAAAAAGTTTGTGTGGTATCCTCTATTCTTAAATAGCTATAAGTCATGACTTTTTTTTCTAGGCATAGAACCATACTACATAAGCAAGTTATGCATTTAAGCAATATACTTTTTTGCACTAATCTATGCATGCAGCACCGTGACATCATCAATTAATGTATATTGGTCATAAGTTTTTTACATTAGATTTTTTATTGACATTATATGTCTTGGATGATTGCAGCATACCTATGTAGTTATCCTTCATATATTTTTGTTAGAAATGTTATTTTTTTAACAGTAATTCAGAAGTTTGCGAGAACCCTTATCAAAAGTTCCCGCAGCAACACGTCCGCAACCTATTGGAGTTGTCGTATGTTAAGGTGTTGGTTGATGACATGGCATATTTTATCATCAACAAGCTAATATACAAACTGTTGGAGATGCCCTACTAGTATATTTGTTTCGTTAGATGGAAACAGAATGATAAAAGTATCAAAGCAGGGCTACTAGATGATTAGCAAATCGGTGCGCATGAGAACCGACGCAAAGTCGACGCCTACGATGCGGACGCATGCATTCTTGCTCATCTCTATGCTTTCTACTCCATGCGCATGCATGAGTACTCGGAAAGCTGGGAGGCGCTCGTGTCTATGTAGGCGTAGGCACAGGAGATTGGTCGATCCGGACTCAGGAATCGATCCATCCCGCGCGTGCTTATCTATTTATCTCCACCACCACCCCACTTGGGCGAAGCCACCTCTCTCTTTCTCGAGACTTTGAAGCTAAAGCTAGCTAGCTAGTGAGCTGCGGCAGTAGCCATGGAAGAAATAGACCTAGGGCAAGAATCTCTAAACGTAGCATGGTCCATATACGGAGGAGGAGCAGGTGGTGCCGCTCATTGGTTTACCGTCTCGTCATGGGGAGATGCGAGCGACCCTCGCGTGCATGGCAACCGCAGATTAAACTAAACAACACGGCGGCCTCTTCAAGATCACGTTACGTTTTCCATCGATACCGCAGAAAGAACATGCGCGTCGTGGTGGTTCATTTTGCATTGGTCTGAGTTGGTATTGGTTTGTTTGCCTTTGATGATTGATCCGATCCGTTCTAACCCTAGCTATAATGTCCGCTGGGGTCCGGTGGCCTCTTATGTGCGCCACCCACGCTGCTTTACGGAAAGGTGATGTTCATTGCAATTGCGCCATTTTTGGATGCATGCATGAACGTCAGAATCGGAATCGTTTGGAATTGTATCTTTGTCTTTACGGTCCATCGGTCCTCAGCTCGAAACATCACTTAGCTGCATGAGATATCGGTCAAAGTAATTGCAGAGGCCACTCCAGGCCCACCGTCCACGTATGGCCAGATGGTTCTTGATGCGATTAAGACGTACTAGTACACCCTCTAGAGCAGGGCATAGTATTACTTTTGAATTCAAACTTTGTAAACTTTGATCAAGGTGGAGTTGGGTCTGTGGTTAGTCACGAAGGTGTAGCGGCATGTGTTCGGTAAGTGGTGGTGGAGACAGTGCTATGCATCTGCTTGCCAAGTTTTTGGTCCTTTTTGCAACATGGGTTGGTTCTCCTAAGGGATGTTCGTGCTGGCAGCCTGGCAGTGAGGTCTCGGCGTTCAATGTAGTATCCTACGATGGTGTTTGTGAGTGGTTTCTCATCGCATTGTATAGCACTTAGGGTCACTCGTTTGGTGATAGCTATCGGTGGAGGTCAAGAGGAGGTGCAATAGTCGTCCCGGTGGAGCATCGCCCTTTGGTAGCGTCGGTGCTTTTCTGTGTCGTGTGTGACCTCAGTGAAGGGATCCCCTTAATTAGATGGGGATTGTGACTCTCCTAATTCTATAGAGTGCAGGGTGACCGCTTGAGCAAAGCGGGTGACATGTGCCTTTTTGTAGCCTTGATTTCGGGTTTCCTCTCGACTAATCCAAACACACTTCATGCGGCTCTTTCCAATGGAACCGGGGGTGTTTGTAGACGTGGATCATTCCGGTTCTCCTTCTTTGTTCCTCCTTGTCCTCCAATAAGTACGATGCTGTATCTGATTTTTCTCTTTTTGTACAATAAGAAATAAAAATGGTTCAGGTTGTCTTTTGCCCGCCGTGGTTGCCCTTACAAAAAATGCAGTGCGTAGTACATTGATTACATGTTTTAAACCTTCCACCCAACAATGAATTCAGATTTACATGTTTTCCCGTATCCCTCTATTTCCGATGTCTATCTCCAGACTTATATGTTTTCACTTGATCTATCCAGGAGATATAGCACGAAGGAAATTACGAAGGAAAGATGCCGCTGACGGAGGACGCCCCAACTACTCATGCCGACGTGGTTCCCAGGGCGTTGCCATGGTCACCACCGTCGGCAAATGAGGTTGCTCTCTGTTGATGGGGCATTTTCTTCAACGGATGGCTCGGCAGCGGCCGGCATGATTTTGAGGAGACATGATGGCAGTGTGACTTTTGCTACGTATTGGTGCATATTTAGTTGTAACGATCCAGTAAAGGCATGCATGCACTGATGCAAGGTATGACACTGGCGATTCAACAATATGATATTCCTATAATTGTCCAATTGGACTAGTAGGAGGCATTGACGACCCCAACTGGTGACAACCTATCCTGGTCAGCATATGGGCATTTGGCAGCTGAGATCAAGCATCTTATGGTAGATCGAGAGTTTATCCACAGAAGATTAAGTGTGAGCAAAATAGGTAGCAGATCGGTTGACAATGTATAGTCGTACTGAGAGTGTGACTGTTGTATGGCTAGATCGTGGACCACCGTATATAGAGGAACTTTTGCCTCTCGATTGTAACCCTATTCTGATGGACTAAAACTCTTTATACCCGCAAACAATATATTTAAAAAGAAATATTTCACTTCCTCGACAAATTAAACTCGTCTACCACAAACGACCTTTCTTGAATAGGTGTTCGTACTACTCATTATATTTATTTATGTTTCACACTAATCAAAACAATGTTACCTGTGATACCTAGAAAGGAATGAAGGACAAAAAGGGCAAAGACAAAGAATAGTACTCAGAACCTGATCGGATTGCATAATCATAGGCTCAACAGCACAAGTTACTTTTGCCTCGCGTACTCGAATGCTCGCTGGGCCGAAGACCAATACGTGTTGCTTCCTCATAGGACAGTGACGTCAGTAATCAGTAGGGCTGTCCAAGACCGTTTCTTCATTTCGTGTGGCACACACACCAGCACATAGAGGCCAACTCCACCGCGCGACCTCAAACGAACGTTTGTTTTGTCCGGATTTTGTCCGTTTGGGCAGGGCGATGGGGTCGTGTCCGGGCCTGTCCTGGGATGCGGTGGCCGTGCGCCCAGCGTGGCCGCATCCTTTACCCCATCCTGTCCGCGTCTATTTTAAAAAAAAGAGCAACGTTTCAAATGCCAAGCCCTAGTTCATGCCCCAGTTCATCACGCCGGCAATAAAGCCAGCGGCCTACACGTCCATCGCCGGCATCAGCCAGCGGCCATCAACACAGTCAGCATCCAAAATGAATAGTTGTCCTCGCCGGCAACACAGCCAGCGGCCGGCAACATAGCCGGCCTTCAAAATGAATGTTTTTCTCGCCGGCACACAGCCAGCGGCCCAGCGGGCGGGCGGCACCCATGCCAGCCTCATGATCGACAGCCGGCCCTCGTCTTTTCGCTCATCTTCGACAAGTTCACGCTCATGATCGCAAGGGCCACCTCCTTCGCTTTGGTGGCGACATTGGTGGCCTCAATGTCGAGCTGCCTTTGCCTGGCCTTGACGTTGTTGGCCTCGATGTCGAGCTGCCTTTGCCGGGCCGCCTCCTCCATGTCGAGCTGCCTCTGCCGGGCCGCCTCCTCCATGTCGATCTTCCTTCTCTTGGCCGCCTCCTCCATCTCAAACTTCTTCCTTTGAAGGTCTAGGTATTGCTTCATTTGCTCGTCCTTGCTTTGCCGCTTCTTCTCGTCCCTCACATTCTTTTGCGACATCATGCCATGCAAAGTGTCATGCAATGCCATGGATGAGGCATCACATATGTCGTCAACCTTGGAGTTGGTCTTGCCCCTCGGCCTCTTCAATGCCTCGCCATCTCCACCTCCGGCGAACTTGGTCGTCTTCAGGCCTCTCTTCGTTTGAAGCTCACGGTATTGGTCCCTGAACTTAGGGCAATTGTTGATGATCGTCCAACAACGCGTAAGAGTGAACGTCTTGTCATTGTGTCGGGCCTTGAATGCCTCTAAAGATTGAAATGCCTACACCACATGATCAACAACAAGTGAACATGCAAACATGTACAAGGCCGGAGTCTCATGGACGTAGCAAGGAAAGGGCTAGGAAGAGGGGAACATACCATGTCCCCAACGCCGAGACCACTCACGGACCGTGCTTCAACGCTCTCAAATGCGGCTTGATACTTGTTGCACTCTTGTTGGATGAACAACCATCTCTTTTGAATCGAGCCGATGCCACGGTTGCTTGTAAATTGGTAGGCCTCAAACATCTTCCTTTCATGGAATGTTTTGTGGACTCTCGTCCAAAAAACAATGCCTTTTTGTTGCGAGCCGGTCCTCGGATCTTTGCTAATCTCCATCCAAGCTTGGCAAATCAACTTGTCCTCATCGTGTGTATGAACCCATGCGAATGCTCTTCCTCTTCTTTTGTGCTTCCGATCTTTGGGTCAGCTCGTCGATGAACAATGGCTCGCCACTAATATCAACGTCATTGTTTTCTTCTTCATCACCATCACCTTCGACATAGATGTAATCGTCTTCATGCCACGAGTCACCATGGTCATAGTCAGCACGGTCGTCGGCCTCTTCATCGAGGACGTACTGGGCGCGGCCATCCTGACTTTGGGTCTCGTCGGGGTCGTAGGCACGGCCCTACCCAACCTCGAAGATCTCGTCCTCCATGAACTGGTTGTAGAAGGGGTCGTCGACCGGTGGCGTTGGTGTTGGCATTCCGTCAAACAAGACGCGGGGGGACGGCATGGTGCCCGTGAACGGTGCCCGTACTTGCTTTCTTTGCATCTCGACGGACGGCCGGCCGCCGCTGCTAGACCCAGGAGTGACGTTGAGGTCGATGACGGTCGAGTGGCGCGGTGTGGACGGCGCGAACATGCCAACGTCCGGCAAGCCCGAGAAACGGGTCTGGCCGTCGTGCCTTGGCGGAGGAAAGCCGGGCGACAAGGGTGTGGTCCGCGACGTTGGCGACTGGCAGTGCGGAGGCCGGCGACCGACGACCCTATGCTCGCCGGACCGATGACCCCTCCAGAGAAACTGCCCGGACGACAAATGCCAGCCATGAGAAGGGCATGCACTTTGCTGACGATGGCCTCCTTCTCCTTGATCTCGGTCTTGCACTACTAGGGAAAAGCCTATACACAGAATCTTAGCAGCAGCGCGGTTCAAACTAGAGCGCTACTGCTAAGTAGTTGTAGCGCGTGTTATGTAAACTCGCTGCTGATAAATGTTTAGCAGTAGCGCGCTCGGCCAGAAACGCGCTGCTACAAATATTGACCGGCGGTGTTCCCCCAACTCTAAGTAGCAGTAGCGCAGTCCCAGAAACAGCGCTACTGCTAAGTTCGTAGCAGTAGCGCGGTTTCCTCGAGATCGCTGCTGGTAAGTTTCAAATTGCCGCAATTTTTTGTCCCAGTTAGCAGTAGCGCCTTACCTAAAAGCGCGCTGCTGATAAGTTCTTAGCAGCAGCGCGGTTTCTCACCAGCGCTACTGCTAACCACACCAACCCCCAACCCGTCCCTCCCTCCCCTTCCTTTTTTCCCTTCCCCTACCTCCCCTCTCCTCTCTTCCCTCCACCACATGCTCCCACTCTCACTTTTTTCCCTTCCCCTACCTCCCCTCTCCTCTCTTCTCTCCACCACATGCTCCCACTCTCACTCTTCTTCTTCTCAATACTTCTCCCCATTACTCTCTCTCTTCTCTATCCACCTTCTCTCTCTTCATTACTCCTACATAACTACACCACCTCCATTAATGCATCTCCTTTCTCTTTTCCTTCCCCTCCACTAGTTGAAGTTGTCTCCTTCCAAATTAGGTAGCTAGGTAGATGTAGGATTTAGTTAAGGACCTATTTGCCCCTAACTAGATCTATCTTTGTCAAGAAGAGTTTAATTTGTGCACTTTTGATCTCCCTACAACATCATCTTCGGCCATCAAGATAGAGGTGATGAAACTTTCATGCTTTTGCAAAATGGAAATGTGTTTATGTGTGTGTGATATGTTTGTGGAAATTGTGTGTGTGGCATGAGTTGACGCCGCCAAATTGTGCTTTTGAGTTGCCTATGTTTTGCGAAATGTCGATTTATTTCGCTTCGCTAATTCGCAAACTCTAGATCCATATATGTCCTATTTTAGGAAGGTCATGCCAAATTTTTTATGACTTTGATGCATGCATGCATTTTTACAATCAATTTTTTATTATTACCGTGCAGAGTTGACGATGGTCGATGGAACGATGGTGGACAGGTGGTTGAGGTCGGCGGTGCAAGACATGAAAGAAAATAACCGGACAGAGGTTTTATGTCCGTGTCGAAAATGCAAAGGAATAGTTTGGCTCGACCCCATGACGATGGTCGTGTCGGCGCACTTGCCATGACTGGTTTCATGGATGGCTATACTAGGTGGATAATTGAAGATGAGGATGACGATGTTGAGGATGCCGACGGGCGGGAAATGATGACACGGGCAAGACGAAGAGATGATCGATAATGGCGGGGAAGAGGCCGGACATGGCGGCGGAGAAGGGCCGGACATGGCGGAGGAGAAGGGGCCGGACATGGCGGCGGAGAGAACGACATGGACTCCACGCAGCAGAGTTCGCTCGGTACTAAGTTCAATTGTGCGGGACCTCATGTTCAAGCATTGCTTCATGAGGAGACGAATCGAGAGAGCTGCTTCTAGAGAGGAGGCTAAGCTGGAGCAACCGGTGGTAGACTCGAACACTCCATTGTATGATGGTTGCAATCTGAGGTGACCCGTTGAGTTTCACGCCCAACTCCTCAAGACGAAGGCTAAAAACAAATGGACCGACACTAGCCTCGATGAGCATCTCAAGTACCTAAAGGATGTTCTTCCCGCGGGTAATCTATGTCCTACTAGTGTTGATGAGGCCAAGAAGATCGTGTGCCCTCTTGATCGCCACACGTTAGATACCATGCATGCATCAATGATTGCATAATTTATCGGAAGGAGCACGCGGAAAAACAAGCTGTCCGGTGTGCAATGCTTCTCGATACAAGAAGGCCGGAAGAAATGTCCCCGAAAGTTGTATGGTACTTACCGATCACTCCCGCCTCCAGAGGTATTTTGTAGATCCCAAGGAAGCAAAGCTAATGCTACCGCACGCGGAGAGGAAGAAGCCCGACGATGGAGATGATCCGTCGAGACACGTGAAGGATGGAAGCCGGTGGAGAGCGTTGAACAACTTCTATCGGTATTTTGAATGTGATGCAAGGAACATCGTGCTCGGCGCGGTACCGATGGCATGAATCTGCTTGGCAACCGTAACACCAACCATAGTACATGGCCCGTGTTTGTATGGATGTACAACCTCCCCCGGTTGTGCATGAAATCAAGTACATTCACATGAGCATGCTTATTCAAGGGCCAAAACAACCAGGAAATAATATTTATTTGTATCCGGGCTACTTCAAGAGGAGTTAGACACGTTATGGAAAACACCGACCAAGACATGGGACGCCAAAGAAGGTGAGTATTTCAACATGAGCGCCACAATGATCACGATAAAGGCAGGACTATCTCGATTACGGATATGTGGCAGGCCAGTGTGCCATGGATATTGCGGATGCACGCGGTGCATGGATGATACAACGCCTCAGCAGCTAACGCCAAGGAAAGATGGCGGTCCGGGAAAATCGTGTACATGGGGCATCAAGATGGCTTGAACAGATGACCCGTGGACAAACCGTGGAGATCTATTCAATGGTCACGCTGAGCATCGAGGACCTCCACGTAAGCGGAGCGGTGCCGAAATCGATGAGCTGTTGAAAAACTGGAATGAGTGCCCCGCGCCGGGAAAGACGATGAGAAAGGCGCCGGAGCCGCTGCTGAAGGTATGGAAGACGAGGTCTGTGTTCTGGGACTTGGAGTACTGGCACAAGCTCGATACACCTCATTGCCTAGATCAAATGCATATATGTAAGAATGTCCTTGAGAGCTTGCTCGCAACACTGATGAACATGCCGGATAAGACCAAGGATGGGCCGAAGGCAAGAAAAGACTTGCAAGATTTGAAAATCAGGAAGATCTGCACATGCCGCCGTAAAATGTCGAAGAGACAGAGATGAGACAGAGGCACGGAGAAGAAGGGAAGAAATTAAAGAAAGAAGATTATTGCCCCCTCTTGCTTCACCTTAAGTCGCTGAGATCAATCAATTCTTTAAGTGCCTTACGGAGTGAAAGTTAGTTCCGACATCGTGGCAAGATAAGCGATATCTAGACACGGACAAGAAAAGGTTCAGCGGGATGAAGTCTCATGACTGTCATGTGATGATGACGCAGATACTACCTGTTGCCCTTAGAGGGATAATGGACAAGCACGTCCGTGACACGCTTATTGGTCTCGCAACTTTTTGACGCCATCTCTCGAAAGTCGATCGGTGTGAAGCAGCTCCAAAGGCTACAAGAAGAGATCGCAGTGATATCGAATGAGCTTGAGATGTACTTCCCGCCCGCTTCTTCGACGTGATGGTGCATCTGTGTGTCCATATTGTGGATGACATAATAGACTGGGGCCGCCATTCCCGCACAACATGATGCCGCTTTGAGAGGATGAATGGGATCATCAAAGGATTCGTTTCAGAATATGTCCCGTCCGGATGGAAGCATCGTCTGTGGCTATTTGGCACAAGAGTGCATCTCTTTCGTGAGAATTTTCTATATGGCGCAGACCAGCCACCGGTGTTAGTGTTGGTTTGCCCGCTAACAAGCACGATGGGAGGCTCAAGGAGATGGTCATCAGAACGGTCGCAGGAACTGCACGTGGCATACTCAGATCGACGCAGCGATTTTGACAGAGCAAACTTGGTAGTGCTACAACACCTAGACGAGGTAGATCCTTTCGTGGCACTTTGCACAAAGAAATTATCGCAAAGAAGTATCGTGACCGGGGTATGCGTGACGGACGCCGGTTACTAGAGAGCACAACTCCACTTTCCTGCATTGGTTCAAAGAGCATATTATTGCTAATCCCGGAGGAGGGCTCTAAGGACGGATTGCTCATATACGCTTTAGCACATGGCCCTCGCCCAACCTCGTAACCTATCGTGCATATGATATCAACGGATACACGCTTCTACACGGAGGCAAAAGATATGGACAAGGATGATCGAACTCGGGGTGACGATGGAATGCATGACCGCAGCGACAACGGCACAACCGAACGATTTTATGGAAGGGTCGAGGAGATCTGGGAGCTTGACTACTCGACGCACAACACGACGATGTTCCGTGTCGATGGGCTAAGAATGTCGAAAGAGAAAGCCGGATGTTCACTACCATGACTATACCCGACGCCAAGAGCGCTACCGTGAACGCTTATCGCAAAAAACGAGCCATGGGTACACGCTAAGCACGTGACACAATGCTTCTTCATAATCGACCCGCAATCCCAGCCGTGTTGTCGGAGGAGAGGCAAAAGGAACATCATTGGAATGGATGGAGTCGCCAACGAGGAAGACTATGATCGAGACGGCAACCCAATGAGGGAAGATGACGATGATGATGAAGTATACGCCAAAAGAAGAATCAATACTACATTACCTAAGAAAAATCGTACTCCATGGAAAAGGCAAAGTCACAATGAGGGGCTCAATTATTCTTCGACGAACAAGAAGGGAAAGAAGCTGACTCAAAACGGAAACGCCAAGACCGAGGAAACGTATGTTATGGGTCCAATGATGTGTAATATATATATGTTCCTATTTTGTATACACACTTAGCCATATGATGTGTAATATATATGTTCCTATTTTGCATACATATTTAACCGCCAAATGATGCAATATATATCGCCTCCCTTCGCTCACTGCCTCGAAATAAAAGTGGATAAAATAAAGGAAAAGAAAATGAAAACTGGCAGATGAAGACG
Source organism: Aegilops speltoides (assembly GCA_021437245.1). Taxonomy (NCBI): domain Eukaryota; kingdom Viridiplantae; phylum Streptophyta; class Magnoliopsida; order Poales; family Poaceae; genus Aegilops; species Aegilops speltoides. Next base: position 315,610,128 of record CM038145.1, on the reverse strand, counting down.
GCAGTAGCAGCGCTGCTTCACAAAACCGCTGCTGCTACAGACCATAGTAGTAGCGCTTTCTTATAAACCGCTGCCGCCACGCACCATAGTAGTAGCGTGTTTCCCATAAAGCGCTGCAGCTACAGATCATAGTAGTAGCGCTTTTTGAATAACGCGCCATCGCTACGCCCACTTAACCCAAAATTCTCACTCGCCCAGCTTCATCCCGCCACATTTCCCCAAATCCCCACTCTCTCCGCCCCCGTCGCTCCGCCGCCCCGACCTGCCCCGGCTCGCCTCGACTCCGGCGCAAGGCTTAGCCCAAGGCTTCGCCCGTCCTGCCCTCGACCCGACTCAAGGCCTCGCCCCGACCACGCCGCTCGCCCCGACTAAGCTGCTCGCCCTCGACTCAAGCACAAGGCCACCTCGACCTCAGCGCTCGCCCCGACCGTCCGCCCTCGCCTCCCCCTCGCCTCTGCACTCTCTGAAAACCCCCTCTCTGCTAGGGTTCTTCATGTTAATTAATTAGGTTATCTTTTAGTTATGAATTTAGCTAGGTTTCAAAATTAGCTGAATTTATATGGAAATTTGAACTGACATGTGATATGTGCATATGTCATGTTTTGGACATGTCATGTTTGGAAAATGATCCGAGTGGCCTATGTTACGCCGAAATGTTGATTCATTTCCGCTTGGTGATTTCAGCGCCGATATGTCCATTTTTAGCAAAGGTCATGCCAAATTTCCGTGAATAAAGGCATGATTTGTGCTACATAGTTGGCATATCGAGTGCTGGCACATAGATTTCTTTTACGCCATTTCTCATTTATTCATACTTCTAGAAATAAATGAGGCCACTTAATCATAGGAAACATGTCGAACAACGAAGAAACCGGGCCTTCCACCAAGATGCGATTTAGATGGATTATGATGGTGAACAAGAGTACTCGACTATTTGATCGCTAAGCAAGGTTTGCAGTCGGCCTCGATGATGGTATCGACACCGACATCGACACCGACGGCGCCGCAGCACCGACGGGCGCCAAGACCGATGGCGGCGCCGAGACCGTGGGGAAGGTATCAAGGGAAGGTACCGCCCCGATGCCGATACCAAAAGAGGAAGCATAAGAAGCAGAGGATACGAAACCTAACAAACTAGGGATTGGACGACTTGTGATCACAAAGATGGCACCGCAAGTTTGAGCCGTTAGAGCCGAAGAACCTCGCAAGTGCTATGGGAACCAAGTAGGATGCATCCTACGGAATGCGCGAGCATCAACGATTTATGACTTAAGGAGTAAAGAACATTTGACGCAGCTTGCTCCTAACGGTTGCACAAGAGATTCAAGTTCCCGACCGGGATGATAACATAGAACAACCGTGGATGACCCAAGATGAAAAAGATTAACAATCACGCCATGGGCATGTTCAGCAATGATTTGGCCTCCGGAAAGGGAGGGTGAAACGAGCTATTGAGGCTGATGAACCCCGCCCAAGATTCTCGAGGAAAATCCGACACTTACGGAAGAGGAGTTCAAAAGTTCAAGGACACTTGCGCTACCGAGGCAGCCAAGGCTAAGTCTGCGAAATTCAAAAGCCTTCAGATCCGAACACGGAAGCATTGCCTCGGAAGCCGTGGCTACCTCGGTAAAAGGCCCATATGGGATAAGGAGGACGCGAACGTGAAGCCGCTGGTCTCCTGCACTTTTCGCGAAGTTCACCAACCCCTTGGAGCATGACTTCATCAGGCCCGCTACAAGTGGGACAAGGAGAAAAGGTTTTTACACGGACAAGATCACGAGGAAATTGATTAGACTCATCGAGAAGCAACACCGCTTGCAGCCAAAGCCCTATTCTCGATGAGGCCCAAGTGGGACACCCTCTCAACCGGCCTTGAACAAACTTAAGGGACTCCCGCTGGACCAGCGGCCGCAATATGAAATCGTGTGCACGGCGCCGAGACGGCGCCACGTGGAAGGTATTTACAACGACGCCCCGAGGCCAAGAAGCGTAAAAGAAGTTTAGTCAGCGGACATCGACGCAAAGGTGAAGCTTGCGGTCGAGAAAAAGCAGCCGAGGACGCCAAAAAGCAGCCGAGGACAAATATGAGTTGCTACAAAGAAAATAATGCAGTCAGAATCGCTGCAGAAATGATTTCGCTACTAACTTGGTTCCAGCTTATCATCAATCGGGCGAAGGAAAATCTGCATAAGACGGTACATGATTTTCCGATGCCCGCCATCATGAGCAACTCCATGAACAACAACACCATCGCACCATCACTTGCTCAAGCAACCGGCCTCCTCTCGCAGCCGCCTCCCGCCATAGCAGCCCGCCCTCGGCCTCAGCGCTAGGTGGGCCTTCGTCTTTGGCTGAGCTCGACGCCGTCACGGTAATTACATGTCGCACCAACATATATATATATAGATAATATTCCATTTTGTTGCCTTTCGTTGTTTTACACCACGTACATATGTGTTTGCAAAGCGAAAGAAACCCCATGCACCATACTCTACTTGATCAAAGGCCGAAGGTGGACGGGAAAGGGATGATAATGGACCCTCTCAACGCACATTCCACAACCACCCGATCCTCACTGGCACTTCAGGTTAGCTTGACCAGTGTGAAATCGGGCACGAGGATTTGCCTCCTCCAAGACAAAGATGTGGGAGCGGACGACGAGACCCCGCCGCGGATTGGACGATGCAAGGGTTGGGTGCTGCTATGGCCGAAGAATCTTGTTCGTCTGGAGCCGGCTGAGAGCACACCAATAACTACCACACATCAACAAGCATGTGCGAAGACCACCAACCCACCTACCCAATTACCAGCTCCTGTAGTAGTGCCGGGTGAGAGCGGCGGACGACATGATGAAGGGGGTGCAATAGTACTGGCTGATGTACTTAGCCCGGGAACACTTGGGCAGGGGTTAAGGAAGGGTCTGGAAGGTGTGCCCAAGAAAAAGGAGAGGAAGAGATCGGGAAGGTAATCGCTCCAAACAAGCCAGAGCACACAACAGCCGACGATGCATTCTCAAGAGCGTGTACCCGTGAAAGGTGCGGTCATGTTCCATCTCACGGGCGAGCCGATGCTACCGCCAAACCGCTAGAGGCACTATCGGGGATCTCGAGACGCACGACCATGTGCCGCCGACCGAGAAAAGCCTACTAGCCTCAAAGGATCCAGATATCCGACATACGCGGCTCGTGTGCCTGAGGGGAAGTGCTACGTTGACACACGGCCCGCGGAGGTGTTCTTCCTGCGGTTTGACCATATCTTTGAGATGTTTCTAACAAGGCGGCTCGATTTTACAATCGTCCGCCTTTTTGCGCTTACGATGAGCTCCGTCGTGAAGAGTGAAGAAGTCTCGCAAATCTGTGTGGCGGATCCGCATTACATGCACGAAGTCTTTCTTGAGTCTCGCGACTTTGAGCGTGAAACTGCTAGGGAGTACCTCCAAAACTTCATGGTACAGAATAAGGACCGGAAATTGTCCTCGTGCCTTATCATCCAAAGTAAGTCAGTTCCGACAACCCTTTTGTACATTTCAATCATTCCTTCTCTCTCATATGGGGAATAATTTGAGGTGTCTTTTCCCTCGCAGCAACGGGCGCGCCGTTTTATCGTTTTTTACCCGCAAGTCTCCCACGCCGTATTTTGACCCTTCGAGAGACTACAAGAAAAAGGACTACACCCACATAATGAATATTCTAGATGATGCTCTCAAGGCTTCAGCTATAGAGGTGGCCACGCATATCGTGAAACAAAGGAACAAGAAGATGGGTTTCAGCATAAAACTAACTTCTCCTGCATCCATGTCCCAAAACCAAGCAAGAAGGATGGATTCTACATCGTCCATCTCATGATTCAGTTCAACACGGATCACCAAAGCTTCGCATTAACAGCAGAATGATGATCATATCCACAAGTGGCTAGAATCTCATGGAGAAGCTTAATTATAAACTTAGAGATGACTTCTTTCGCATCCAAAGCGACATTGCGACGATCATCATGAAAGAAGTCGCCGATGAGAAGGGATGTTCCACCACGGCCCTATATCGCGAAATGACGCTCAACTCGCATAGGCATGCAACGCCTAGACCTCACGCCGCTCAAGCAGCTAGGGTTCGCCCTCGATGATATGGAAGGATGGAACTTCTAGTGATTTATGATGCCGATGATGATGATATGTGTCGGTTGAACTTGTATACTTTTGTAGCGATGAAACTTTGTGATGTCCACGGTCCTGCCGAACTTGCGTAACGCTACTTTGTTAGTTGGCGACGATGACCAGCGCACCTCTAGTTAATTAATTTATGCATCGTATATGTTGCATCTAGTTGCTAACCTTTCTTTTTTGGTGTTGCTCTAGTATATTTTTTTGCATATATATGATTGTACATCCTCTTCATGAACATGCATCTCTTACAGGTACCTAGTTTCTTGATGGCGAGATGGAAATGCTATGTCGTGTACAAAGGGAAGGTTCCGGGGGTGTACAACGAGTGGCATGAGTGTCAGGCGCAAGTGAATGGGTTCACGGGCGCCAGCCATAAAGGCTTCAAAAGCGCATAAGAAGGAGAAGCTAGTTACTTGAGGTTCACGCTTAGCGAGAGAGGACTCAGAATCGCCACCTCATGTATCTGATGGTTCCGCCTCACTCATAGTGATAGCACTTCTTGCGTATGCCTTTGTTTAGATGGATGACGTTGTTGTAGTTGCAAGTATTCGAGACTTGCATGTATTGCTATTTTCGAGATGATAACAAGATATCACTTTGTGTTGGATGATGATTATGAAGAGACTATTTGTATGTACATGCTATGATTACATTTGTGATCTCACAGGCATTTGTATGTGTATCATGATGAAATTTCTATGTGCTAAAGATTCTTCTACAAAGCAGGTTTAAATACAAAACAAATATGCCAAAAAAACTACTTAAATTAGCAGTAGCGAGTGTACAAAAGTTAGCAACAGCGCCGCAATAGCAGTAGCGCGTCCTGCCAAAGAGCGCTAGCGCTAATAGCGGTAGCGAGCTTCCCACAACCGCGCTGCTGCTAGACTTGTATAGCAGTAGCGCTGGTGGGCACGCGCTACTGCTATGAGTTAGCTGTAGCGCCGTATTAGTAGCGCGGGTACCCGCGCTACTGATACATCTAAAACCCGCGCTGCTGCTAGCCTTTTCCCTAGTAGTGTTGTGCCGCGCGTCCTCAATCGCAGCGCGGTCGGCGGCTCTCTTGGCCGCAGTGATGTTGTCCTTGGCGACCGCCCTCCGGCCCCTCCTCTTCGCCGATTCCGCGTCCAACTTGACGATCTCCTCCGGCGTGCACTCCGACCGCGGCTTCCTTGGCGCCTTGCCCTTCTTCTTCTTGGCCATTCCGGGCGGGTCGACGGCCAGCACGCCGGAGTTCGGCTGGGCGTCGGCCGTGGACGGGGGGGAGTGGGACGGTGGGACGTCGGAGGGTTTGGGGGGGGGGAATGGCGCCAAAGGGGCCACGGGGAGGTTTTGCTTTGTGTCACCGACAGACGGGCCAGGGGCGGACAAGCGCGCGCGTCCCGTCCGTTCGCGCGCTGTCCGTTTCACCCGAAAACCGGCGCAAACTTGGGCCGCGGATGAGTCGAAAGCGGATACAAAACGGACAAAAGTCCGTTTGCTCCCGCGCGCTGGACCGCCCGGTTTGTCTAGGGGCCGAACAGGATGGGGTCGCGTGGTGGAATTGGCTTGATCGGCCTATGGTGGCGTGTCCCACGACCCACGTACCGGCCGATGTCACGTTCCGACCGTGCTCTTTGGAACACGACAACATCTGAAGTTGCTTCAACTTGCAAACCTTCTTTCTTGAACACCCAGGAAAAGGCAGCTTGCACTCTTTGAATAGCAAGGCACAATGCTCGCCGGACATGTAGTTTCTAATTTCAAGCTCAAATGCATCCTTATAAGCAGTGAAATAATAAAAAAAAATCCAACTTTTATTGCAACAAACATTGTTGAATGTTGTATGTATGTGTGAATTTTCAAGAAGAAAAAAACATTCCAAATGCTTTGGGCAGGAAAACAAAATAATTGCTACGTGCGGCTATTTTAAAATCATCTTGGAACACCGATTTTCTTTTCTTTTCAGTGTATTATATATTTTTTTCTTCATGAACATATGCACTTATATAGAGCAATGTTTGCTGTGAAAAAAAATAAGATTTGTTATATACTTTAATATTTTTTATTTTGCTGCTTATGCCGCGTGCATTCTAGCTCGGGAGTAGAAGGATACTCCCTCCGCCCAGAAATACTTGTCATTGAAATGGATGTATCTAGATGTATTTTAGTTTAGATACATTCATTTTTATCCATTTTGATGACAAGTAATTCCGGACGGAGGGAGTACTTCCGAATGGTTGCCTTCCTATATTCGTCAAGAAAAGAAACCGCAAAGCTCAATACATTGTCCGGCGCGTCCAAATCACGGAGCTAAAACAAGTACGTACTGTACACATAAAAAACCGTCCTCAACCCGCGGTTGGGTTGGGGCCAGATAATATTTATTTTCATGTAGGATTACCGAAAAAGGCTTTCGCCCCGCTTTATATATAAAGCAAAGATCCACAACAACCTGATACAAACGCACGCCAACACACCACACGCACACACCCAAGACAAGATACATAGACGTTGATCACAGCAACACCATCCCTAGCCATACAAGAGCAATCGCGAAGTGATGAAGCCACATATGACGAACCATGGACTCCAAGGCGGCGCCTTTCAGGAAGGATATGACACCGGAGCGCACCGTCGCCCGATCCGAGAATCAGAGTTTCCCCTGGATCCGCACGACGTGCAGTGAGAGCCGGGACGACACCTTCAAGAAGGGAACGAGTTTCGCCGTCGCCAGTCCGTCCGAAGATAAAACAGGTTTTCACCCGGGCCAACACTCACCGCCACCGAATGCCACACCCCAGCAACCACGCCGCCCACACGGCCATGGCCTCCGGGCACCACCAAGCCACGGGCTCTGCCCAAGAACACCGCGCTACCACCACCAAGGCCGCCGCCTTGGCATCCAAGACCTTGACACCTGTTGGGGAACGTAGTAATTTCAAAAATTTCCTACGCACACGCAAGATCATGGTGATGCATAGCAACGAGAGGGGAGAGTGTTGTCTGCGTACCCTCTTAGACCGAAGCGCGTGCGCTGACGCAACGAGAGGAAGTAGTCGACGCCTTCCGGTCAAACCGATCCAAGCACCGCATTCGCACCTCCGAAGTTCTTGACACACGCATAACTCGATGACGCACTCGGCCCGATCCAGCAAAGCTTCGGGAGGAGTTCCATCAAGACGACGACGCAGTGACGATCTTGATGTTCAACCGCCGCAGGCTTCGCCTAAGCACCGCCACAATATGACCGAGGTGTGATATCGTGGAGGGGGGCACCGCACACGGCTAAGGAACGATCACGAAGATCAACTTGTGCGTCCTAGGGTGCCCCCCGCCCCCGTATATAAAGGAGCAAGGGGGGAGTCCGGCCGGCCCCTTGGGCGTGCCAAGGAGGAGGAATCCTCCTCCTAGTAGGAGTAGGATTCATCCTTTCCTACTCCTACTAGGAGGGGGAAGGAAGGGGGAGAGGGGGGAAGGAAATGGGGGCGCCGCCCCCCCTCCTAGTCCAATTCGGACTAGAGGGAGAGGGGCGCGGCCCACCCCGGCCGCCTCTCTCTTCCCACCAAGGCCCATGTGGCCCATTAACTCTCCCGGGGTTCCAGAACCCTCCCAAGACTCCGTTTTCTCCAAATCACCAGAATAATTCCGTGTCCGAATATAGTCGCCCAATATATCAATCTTTATGTCTCAACCATTTCGAGACTCTCGTCATGTCCGTGATCACATCCGGACTCAACAATCTTCGTACATCAAAATACATAAACTCATAAAGAAACTGCCATCGTAATCTTTAAGCGTGCAGGACCCTATGGTTCGAGAACAATGTAGACATGACCGAGACACGCTCTCGTCAATAACCAATACCGACCTGGATGCCCATATTGGTTCCTACTTATTCTACGAAGATCTTTATCGGTCAGGCCGCATAACAACATACGTTGTTCCCTTTGTCATCGGTATGTTACTTGCCCGAGATTCGATCGTCGGTATCCAATACCTAGTTCAATCTCGTTACCGGCAAGTCTCTTTACTCATTCCGTAATACATCATCTCGCAACTAACTCATTAGTTGCAATGCTTGCAAGGCTTAAGTGATGTGCATTACCGAGAGGGCCCAGAGATACCTCTGTGACATTCGGAGTGACAAATCCTAATCTCGAAATACGCCAACCCAACCGATCCTTCGGGGGAAAGGAAAGGGGGGCGCCGCCCCCCTCCTAGTCCAATTCGGACCAGAGGGAGAGGGGGCGCGCGGCCCACCCTGGCCGCCCCTCTCTCTTCCCACCAAGGCCCATGTGGCCCATTAACTCTCCCGGGGTTCCGTAACCCCCAAGACCGTTTTCTCCAAATCACCCGAACAATTCCGTGTCCGAATATAGTCGTCCAATATATCAATCTTTATGTCTAGACCATTTCGAGACTCCTCGTCATGTCCGTGATCACATCCGGACTCAACAACCTTCAAGACATCAAAATACATAAACTCATAAAGAAATTGTCATCGAACTTTAAGCGCAGGACCATACGGTTCGAGAACAATGTAGACATGACCGAGACACGCCTCCGTCAATAACCAATAGCGGACCTGGATGCCCATATTGGTTCCTACTTATTCTACTTAATATCTTTATTGGTCGACCGCATAACAACATACGTTGTTCCTTTGTCATCGGTATACATACTTGCCCGAGATTCGATCGCCGGTATCCAATACCTAGTTCAATCTCGCCACGGAAAGTCTGTTTACTCGCCCGTAATACATCATCTCGTAACTAACTCATTAGTTGCAATGCTTGCAAGGCTTAAGTGATGTGCATTACCGAGAGGGCCCAAAGATACCTCTCTGACATTCGGAGTGACAAATCCTAATCTCAAAATACGCCAACCCAACAAGTACCTTTGGAGACACATGTAGAGCACCTTTATAATCACCCGCTTACGCCAGACATTTGGTAGCACACAAAGTGTTCCTCCGGTAAACGGGAGTTGCATAATCTCATAGTCATAGGAACATGTATAAGTCATGAATAAAGCAATAGCAACATACTAAACGATCGGGTGCTAAGCTAACGGAATGGGTCATGTCAATCAGATCATTCAACTAATGATGTGATCCCGTTAATCAAATACCAACTCTTTGTTCATGGTTAGGAAACATAACCATCTTTGCTTAACAAGCTAGTCAAGTAGAGGCATACTAGTGACATTTTGTTTGTCTATATATTCACACATGTATTATGTTTCCGGTTAATACAATTCTAGCATGAATAATAAACATTTATCATGATATAAGGAAATAAACAATAACTTTATTATTGCCTCTAGGGCATATTTCCTTCAGTCTCCCACTTGCACTAGAGTCAATAATCTAGATTACACAGTAATGATTCTAACAACCATGGAGTCTTGGTGCTGATCATGTTTTGCTCGTGGAAGAGGCTTAGTCAACGGTCTCGCAACATTCAGATCCGTATGTATCTTGCAAATCTCTATGTCTCCCACCTGGACTAGATCCCGGATGGAATTGAAGCGTCTCTTGATGTGCTTGGTTCTCTTGTGAAATCTGGATTCCTTCGCTAAGGCAATTACTCCAGTATTGTCACAAAAGATTTTCATTGGACCCGATGCACTAGGTATGACACCTAGATCGGATATGAACTCCTTCATCCAGACTCCTTCATTGGCTGCTTCCTAAGCAGCTATGTATTCCGCTTCACACGTAGATCCCACCACGATGCTTTGTTTAGAACTGCACCAACTGACAGCTCCACCGTTTAATGTAAACACGTATCCGGTTTGCGATTTAGAATCGTCTGGTCAGTGTCAAAGCTTGCATCAACGTAACCATTTACAATGAGCTCTTTGTCACCTCCATATACGAGAAACATATCCTTAGTCCTTTTTAGGTACTTCAGGATGTTCTTGACTGTTGTCGATGATCCACTCGGATTACTTTGGTACCTCCTCGCTAAACTTATAGCAAGGCACACATCGTATGGTACACATCATTGCATACATGATAGAGCCTATGGCTGAAGCATAGGAACATCTTTCATTTTCTCTATCTTCTGCAGTGGGTCGGACATTGAGTCTTACTCAACTTCACACCTTGCAATACAGGCAAGAACCCTTTCTTTGCTTGATCCATTTTGAACTTCTTCAAAACTTTGTCAAGGTATGTGCTTTGTGAAAGTCCAATTAAGCGCTTTTGATCTATCTCTATAGATCTTAATGCCCAATATGTAAGCAGCTTCACCGAGGTCTTTCATTGAAAACTTTTATTCAAGTATCCCTTTATGCTATCCAGAATTCTATATCATTTCCAATCAATAATATGTCATCCACATATAATATTAGAAATGCTACAGAGCTCCCACTCACTTTCTTCTAAATACAAAGCTTCTCCAAAAGTCTATATAAACCCAAATGCTTTGGTCACACTATCAAAACGCTTATTCCAACTCCGAGAGGCTTGCACCAGTCCATAAATGGATCATTGGAGCTTGCACACTTTGTTAGCTCCTTTGGATCGATAAAACCTTCTCGTTGCATCATATACAACTCTTCCTCCGTAAACCCATTCAGAATGCATTTTTACATCCATTTGCCAAATTTCATAATCATAAAATGCGGCAATTGCTAACATGATTCGGACAGACTTAAGCATCGCTACGGGTGAGAAGGTCTCATTGTAGTCAATCCCTTGAACTTGTCGAAAACCTTTTGCAAGAAGTCGAGCTTTATAGACAGTAACATTACCGTCAGCGTCAGTCTTCTTCTTGAAGATCCATTTATTCTCAATTGCTTGCCGACCATCGGGCAAGTCAACCAAAGTCCATACTTTGTTCTCATACATGGATCCCATCTCAGATTTCATGGCTTCAAGCCATTTTGCGGAATCTGGGCTCACCATCGCTTCTTCATAGTTCGTAGGTTCATCATGATCTACTAGCATGACTTCCAGAATAGGATTACCGTACCACTCAGGCGCGGACCTTACTCTATTTGACCTACGAGGTTCTGTAGTAACTTGATCTGAAGTTCTATGATCATCATCATCAACTTCCTCACTAGTTGGTTTTGACGTCCACGTAAACCGGTTCCTGTGATGTACTATTTTCCAACAAGGAGTAGGTACAGCCACCTCATCAAGTTCTACTTTCCTCCCACTCACTTCTTTCGAGAGAAACTCCTTCTCTAGAAAGGATCCATTCTTTGCAACGAATGTCTTGCCTTCGGATATGTGATAGAAGGTGTACCCAACTGTCTCCTTTGGGTATCCTATGAAGACACATTTCTCCGATTTGGGTTCGAGCTTATCAGGTTGAAGCTTTTTCACATAAGCATCGCAGCCCCAAACTTTAAGAAACGACAACTTTGGTTTCTTGCCAAACCATAGTTCATAAGGTGTCGTCTCAACGGATTTTGATGGTGCCCTATTTAATGTGAATGTGGCCGTCTCTAAAGCATAAACCCAAAACGATAGCGGTAAATCTGTAAGAGACATCATAGATCGCACCATATCAAGTAAAGTACGACACGACGCTCGACACACCATTACGCTATGGTGTTCGGGTGGCGTGAGTTGCTAAACTATTCCGCATTGTTTCAAGTGTAGACCAAACTCAGAACTCAAATATTCTCCTCCACGATCAGATCGTAGAAACTTTATTTTCTTATTACGATGATTTTCAACTTCACTCTGAAATTCTTTGAACTTTTCAAATGTTTCAGACTTATGCTTCATTAAGTAGATATACCCATCTCTGCTTAAATCATCTATGAAGGTGAGAAAATAACGATATCCGCCACGAGCCTCAACATTCATCGGACCACATACATCTGTATGTATGATTTCCAACAAATCTGTTGCTCTCTCCACAGTACCGGAGAATGGCGTTTTAGTCATCTTGCCCATGAGGCACGGTTCGCAAGTACCAAGTGATTCATAATCAAGTGGTTCCAAAAGTCCATCAGTATGGAGTTTCTTCATGCGCTTTACACCGATATGACCTAAACCGCAGTGCCACAAATAAGTTGCACTATCATTATCAACTCTGCATCTTTTGGCTTCAACAGTATGAATATGTGTATCACTACTATCGAGATTCATCAAAAATAGACCACTCTTGAAGGGTGCATGACCATAAAGAATATTACTCATATAAATAGAACAACTATTATTCTCTGATTTAAATGAATAACCGTCTCGCATCAAACAAGATCCAGATATAATGTTCATGCTCAACGCTGCACCAAATAACAATTATTTAGGTCTAATACTAATCCCAAGGAAGATGTAGAGGTAGCGTGTCGATCGCGATCATATCGACTTTGGAACCATTTCCCACGCCAAGATCGTCACCTCGCCCTTTGCTAGTGTTCGCTTAATCCGTAGTCCCTGCTTTTGAGTTGCAAATATTAGCAATGTAACCAAGATCAAATACCCAAAAGCTATCATGAGCTCTAGTAAGGTACACATCAATAACATGTATATCACATATACCTTTGTTCACCTTGCCATCCTTCTTATCCGTCAAATACTTGGGGCAGTTCCGCTTCCAAAGGACTATCGCTTGCGGAGAAGCACTTCGCCAGCTTAGGTCCGCACTTGGGTTTCTTCTCTTGAGCAGCAACTTGCTTTCTGCTCTTCTTGAAGTTCCCTTCTTCTTCCTTTGCCCTTTTCTTGAAACTAGTGGTCTTGTTGACCATCAACACTTGATGCTCCTTCTGATTTCTACCTCCGCAACCTTTAGCATTGCGAAGAGCTCGGAATTGTCTTATCCATCCCTCGCATATTATAGTTCATCGAAGCTCTTGCAGTTTGGTGGAAGTGATTGGAGAATTCATCAATGACGCTATCATCCGAAGAGTAACTCCCATTGAATCAAGTGATTACAATACCCAGACATCTTGAGTATATGCTCACTGACATAACTATTCTCCTCCATCTTGCAGCTATAGAACTTATTGGAGACTTCATATCTCTCAATCCGGGCATTCTTCTGGAATATTAACTTCAACTCCTGGAACATCTCATATGCTCCATGACGTTCAAAATGTCATTGAAGTCCCGGTTCTAAGCCGTAAAGCATGGCACATTGAACTATCGAGTAGTCATCAGCTTTGCTTTGCCAGACGTTCTTAACGTCGTCAGTTGCATCAGCAGCAGGCCTGGCACCCAGAGGTGCTTCTAGGATGTAACTTTTTTGTGCAGCAATGAGGATAATCCTCAAGTTACCGACCCAGTCCGCGTAGTTGCTACCATCATCTTTCAACTTTGCTTTCTCAAGGAACGCATTAAAATTCAACGGAACAACAGCACGGGCCATCTATCTACAATCAACATAGACAAGCAAGATACTATCAGGTACTAAGTTCATGATAAATTTAAGTTCAATTAATCATATTACTTAAGAACTCCCACTTAGATAGACATCCCTCTAATCCTCTAAGTGATCACGTGATCCAAATTCAACTAAACCATAACCGATCATCACGTGAAATGGATTAGCTTTCAATGGTGAACATCTCATGTTGATCATATCTACTATATGATTCACGCTCGACCTTTCAGTCTCCGTGTTCCGAGGCCATATCTGCATATGCTAGGCTTGTCAAGTTTAACCCGAGTATTCTGCGTGTGCAAAACTGGCTTGCATCCGTTGTAGATGGACGTAGAGCTTATCACACCCGATCATCACGTGGTAATTTAGTGAGAGATCATCTTAAAATGCTACCGTCAATCAAAGCAAGATAAGATGCATAAAAGATAAACATCACATGCAATCAATATAAGTGATATGATATGGCCATCATCATCTTGTGCTTGTGATTCCATCTTCAAGCACCGCCATGATCACCATCGCCACCGCGCGACACCTTGATCTCCATCGCATTATCGTTGTCGTCTCGCCAATCTTATGCTTCTACGACTATCGCTACCGCTTAGTGATAAAGTAAAGCATTACATGGCGATTGCATTGCATACAATAAAGCGACAACCATATGGCTCCTGCCAGTTGCCGATAACTCGGTTACAAAACATGATAATCTCATACAATAAAATTTAGCATCATGTCTTGACCATATCACATCACAACATGCCCTGCAAAAACAAGTTAGACGTCCTCTACTTTGTTGTTGCAAGTTTTACGTGGCTGCTACGGGCTTAAGCAAGAACCAATCTCACCTCGCATCAAAACCACAACGATAGTTTGTCAAGTTGGTGGTGTTTAACCTTCGCAAGGACCGGGCGAGCCACACTCGGTTCAACTAAAATTGAGAAACCGACACCCGCTAGCCACCTGTGTGCAAAGCACGGCGGTAGAACCAGTCTCGCGTAAGCGTATCGTAATGTCGGTCCGGCCGCTTCATCCAACAATACCGCCAACCAAAGTATGACATGTTTGGTAAGCAAGATGACTTGTATCGCCCACAACTCACTTGTGTTCTACTCGTGCATATAACATCAAACCATAAAACCTAGGCTCGGATGCCACTATTGGGGAATGTAGTAATTTCAAAAAAATTCCTATGCACACGCAAGATCATGGTGATGCATAGCAACGAGAGGGGAGAGTGTTGTCTACGTACCCTCTTAGACAGAAGCGGAAGCGTAAACGCAACATAGAGGAAGTAGTCGTACGTCTTCCCGGTCCAACCGATCCAAGCAGCGTTACTCCGGCACCTCCGAGTTCTTGACACACGTACAGCTCGATGACGCACCCCGGGCTCCGATCCAGCAAAGCTTCGGGGAGGAGTTCCATCAGCACGACGGCGTGGTGACGATCTTGATGTTCAACCATCGCAGGGCTTCGCCTAAGCACCGCTACAATATGACCGAGGTGTAATATCGTGGAGGGGGGCACCGCACACGGCTAAGGAACGATCACGAAGATCAACTTGTGCGTCCTAGGGTGCCCCTGCCCCCGTATATAAAGGAGCAAGGGAGGAGGCCGGCGGGCCCCTTGGGTGCGCCAAGGAGGAGGAATCCTCCTCCTAGTAGGAGTAGGATTCCTCCTTTCCTACTCCTACTAGGAGGAGGAAGGAAGGGGGAGAGGGGGGAAGGAAAGGGGGGCGCCGCCCCCTCCTAGTCCAATTTGGACCAGAGGGAGAGGGGGCGCGCAGCCCACCCTGGCCGCCCCTCTCTCTTCCCACCAAGGCCTATGTGGCCCATTAACTCTCCCGGGGGTTCCGGTAACCCCCCTGGCACTCCGGTTTTCTCCGAAATCACCCGGAACAATTCCGGTGTCCAAATATAGTCGTCCAATATATCAATCTTTATGTCTCGACCATTTCGAGACTCCTCGTCATGTCCGTGATCACATCCGGGACTCCGAACAACCTTCGGTACATCAAAATACATAAACTCATAAAGAAACTGCCATCGTAACTTTAAGCGTGCAGGACCCTACGGTTCGAGAACAATGTAGACATGACCGAGACACGCCTCCGGTCAATAACCAATAGCGGGACCTGGATGCCCATATTGGTTCCTACTTATTCTACGAAGATCTTTATCGGTCGACCGCATAACAACATACGTTGTTCCCTTTGTCATCGGTATGTTACTTGCCCGAGATTCGATCGTCGGTATCCAATACCTAGCTCAATCTCGTTACGCAAGTCTCTTTACTCGCTCCGTAATACATCATCTCGCAACTAACTCATTAGTTGCAATGCTTGCAAGGCTTAAGTGATGTGCATTACCGAGAGGGCCCAGAGATACCTCTCGACATCCGGAGTGACAAATCCTAATCTCAAATACGCCAACCCAACAAGTACCTTTGGAGACACCAGAGAGCACCTTTATAATCACCCGATTCGCCAGTGATGTTTGGTAGCACACAAAGTGTTCCTCCGGTAAACGGGAGTTGCATAATCTCATAGTCATAGGAACATGTATAAGTCATGAAGAAAGCAATAGCAACATACTAAATGATCGGGTGCTAAGCTAACTGAATGGGTCATGTCAATCAGATCATTCAACTAATGATGTGATCCCGTTAATCAAATAACAACTCTTTGTTCATGGTTAAGAAACATAACCATCTTCGATTAACAAGCTAGTCAAGTAGAGGCATACTAGTGACATTTTGTTTGTCTATATATTCACACATGTATTATGTTTGCGGTTAATACAACTCTAGCATGAATAATAAACATTTATCATGATATAAGGAAATAAATAATAACTTTATTATTGCCTCTAGGGCATATTTCCTTCAACACCACCTCACCCGAGATCCGCCGCTACCCCAACAAAAGAGACGAGCGGGAAGGTCCCGCCTTTCACACCCCTGGGCAGCCCGAAGCGCCGAGACCCAATAGGCCGGCCAAAATTGGCCTCCATCGACCCGTCCTGTTGCACCGGGCGCGAGACGAGCTCAGTCCAGCGGAACCGTGTGCGAGATTAGGTCAGTCCTGTTGCACCGTGCGCGAGACGAGCTCGGTCCTGCTACACCATGTGCGAGACAAGATCGGTCCTGCCGCACCGGTTGCGAGACAAGCGATGGAACGCAGCTGGGAGAAGGACAACCCTTCGACGAAAGTAGCGCCCGGACGACGAGGAGAGGAGTCGAAGGTTGACATAGGCCGCCTGCGAGCGGGCAGACGCGGGAACAAGCCAACCGCCGCCGCAATCAACCTGCCACCTCGCGAGCCGCCCACCAACAAGCCGACGTCGGAGAAGACCAGCCGCCGTGAGCCACCACCACGCCGTGGCAGCCCACATCCACACCAGGACCCCGAAGGCCAGCAACGAGCCGCCCGCCGGCAGCCATGGACCAGATCCGAGCCGATCTGGCTGGCAACTGCCACCGCCAGCAGCAGCAGCTAGCGCGCCGCCGTGCACCATGGTCATGGACACGACCCCACCAGGTCACAGCCCGCCCCCGCGCCGCCCGACGCCCACACGCCCGCCAGACCAGTATGGTGCTGGAAGGGGCTGCCGCCGCCAAGCACGCACCACCGCCCCGGACACCAGCCGAGGCCACACCGCTGCCACGGACTACCACCGCCGCACCACACGGCGCCCCCATGTAGGATTACAGTGAGCCAACATTCTTTTGCGAACGTTGCGCCTGTCTGTCTAGAAAAATATTCAACCCTATTGCAGAGTAAAAATTTGGTTCGTGTCACTACTTAACTTGAATATTTGAAGACTGACATTAGGATTTCTATAATTTGGCCGAAGCTACTATCGAGTCAGAAGAAATTAGTGTGTTGTCTCCACTTGGTGTCGTCATGTTGCCGCCTCATATAAGTAATTTCTTCCTCCGTGAAACTCACCACTACTCATGTCAACCCCACTTATGAGCAGACGTGTTTGATAGTAGCATCCACTATGATGATGGAAAGGGACGACCACAATTTTAATTTTATCTTTCTGTACGCCACGCCAGCCTGTTCATGCAACCTTGAATACAATTCCGACGACCATGTCCCACGACAGTCAGGCGTGCCCCTTGAGATTCCGACAGACTATAACTACTACGACACTCTGGCATTTGGCACTCAACTTCATCATGTTGCTCTCCTCGCGCTCGTCCACCGCTTGTTGTAGCCCTCCCTGGGTACGTCATGGAGTTGCCCGTCCCTAGCTCGCACATTTTTTTAAAAAGGAGGCATTTGCCCGGCCTTAAACTGAGGCCCTTAAGTGCGAGAGAGTACAGGGAAACACAAAAGCGTCACAGCGCAAGAGAAGTAGCACCGCAAGCGGCAGTACGGATAAAGGCCGGCGACCATACACGCGACGCAGCATGAAGAAGCAAAAGCAAACAATCACAAGGGGAGAAGCTGGACCACCATCCAGCCGGCAAACTGTGAGGGCTGACGAGGAAGCAGGGGCAACGCAACCATAGGAGACCTCTAGGTAGCACGACGAAGCTCAATGCACTTTGTTCGCACCCTTGACGCAAGCACCTCCACGTGTCTTCTGTCTTGGAATCTTGCCAGTAATTTCCACAGCTGCAAGAAAGAGACCAATTTATATAGTAGGTCAGCCGGGTGTCAAATGAATTGTCCCTCTATCAAAGCCTTATTTCTACTAGTACAAAGGGCCCATGCAATGGTCCCGAAGCCCACCCAAGCCGTCCGACGGTCTCTCCCCATCGTGGTTAAGGATGACAATTTTATCCATGGACATGGATATCCATGGATATCCGACCCGAATGGATAGGGTTTGGATATGCTTTTGTGTCCATGGGAGGCGCCCAAACCCGACCCAATTGTTCGTGGGTAGGGCATGGATATAATCTTGTACCCATGGATATACCGAAACCCGACCCGATAGTATGACTTAATGGGAAAAAAATCTGCTATCCCTGCGCCATGTTCACATGCCCCACTGCAATTTTACACTTTTTTATCTAAAACATGCATAAGAAATTACACAATCCCCATCGTAACTTTTATAAGTTGATAATGAATCCCCTTCATAACATACTCCAACACCCCTTCCCATATTTTATTTCCTTCTTAAATGACTCGTCATTCTCATCTGTTAGAAAAAATACTAAATGATCTTAGGTTGTTACTGGATGTTGAGTTACCATAAGTGAAGCCTAGCCTGCCACGAGGTGAAGAATGGAAGAGTTTATGTTAATATTGTGTTAAGTTTTATTTATATGTCTCGAAAGGACCCAATGGATATGCAGTGGATATGGATATCCGTCGGATTTGGACATGGACATAATTTTTCACCCATGGATTTTTTCATGGGCGGGCAAAGACTGTCTTCATGGATATGGATATGGATTTGATATTGTTCAACCCGATCCAAACCCGACGCATTGCCATCCTTAACCGTGGTATTTGCTAGGTGATAGAAGTCAGAAAAGCCACTCGGGTTCCATGAGCAACCGGTTACCTCTCTAATGGCGCTCCATACAAATCGAGCCATGGAACATCGAAACAGAATATGGTCTCGGTCCTCACTCTCACCACACCATATGCCTTTACCATCCCTAGGCCCCCTACGTTTCTGAACTTGGTCCCCACTCGTAATTCTGTTACGCGCAACTTGCCAAAGGAAAATTTTAATCTTGGCCGGAAGGCGTGCTTTCCATATCCCGGAAAGGTCACATAGGGAGCAGCCCTGAAGATCTCCTTATATAGCGACCCGGCAAAAAACTGAGGAGGACGCCTCATCGCCCCACCACACCTAGCTCGCACATCATTAGTGCGACGAGGCACAACACCACACCTCGTCGCCCCTCATTGAGGAGGACGCCTCATCGCCCCCTCCACCGAGGAGGATGTCGTGTCGGACTACGCATACCCCACCATCGTGAAGCTCTCATATGCTATGGAAGTCGCCTTGTGGCGATCTTTGCCTTCGAATAAGCGCACCATGAGAGAGGCAATTTGCTTCCTTCCTACCCTTATCCGGCTCATGCCCAGGTGGAGTCTTCATCATTTTTTTATTTCTCCGCCCTGTCGGTGTAAGATTCGGGTTAGCAGTTGGTCTGATAGTTGCACATCTATTTTTCTGTGGTCCGTCTACTTCCTTCCTACCTGCCCATCTCGTAGCCGCGTGGGGTTGTGGTCATTTCGTCCTACTCTGCTCGTTCGGTGTGAGGGTCCTTGTGTGCTTTGTGTGTATTGTCTTGCCGGGTGATGTCTTGCAAGAACGCAGGGCTATTGTAGCAATTCCATGATAAATGAAGTATCAAACCCACAAGGGCGAATAAGAAGGCACCACAAACCCCACAACTACATTGTCACTTATGAAGTTTCGTCCGCACCCAAATCGGAGTTTGAAAATAGCCTACTCTACCTGTTGCTAGGGAAACGAAATAAAAAGGAGTTTTCTAAACTACGAACAAAAAGGTAAAAACAGGAATAAAAATACACTTAAGTTAGTGGACATGGTGCTTGAGAAGGAAAGTGGTCTCGAGGGTTCCAAAATCATCACTACTAATATGAACAATCGTATATCCAATCCACTCTTCATGTGCATGAGTGGGCGGTTCCCAATACGGAACATGTTACTCCCCTATAAATTGTAAAGCGCGGAACTAAGGCTTTTATTGTAACCTATAATTACCTTGACATCTTAACCTCTATAACAATGGTAATATGCTTCACGACCAATCACGATGATAATGTGATCCAGCCCTCAACATTGGCGAATGCTACTAATTCGAACATGCACAAGAGGATAATTGACCACATCAAGTAAATATATAAAGTTCATCCATATCCCCTAGAACTAGTACAACTACTCAAACATGTAAACCAACGGCATATAAGTTAGGTTCAAGTTACAAGTCGGCATCGAGCCAGTGAAGGCAGAAGCCATGGCGGCGATGGAGATGGCGGAGCCGGCGATGATGGTGGTGATGACACCGGCAGTGTTGGAGATGGGGGCTGTGCCGGTGGCGCCAACGTGATGGAGATGGCACTGGCCCAAAGGATGGTGCACGCTGTGGTGCAGCCTCCTCTTCCTTCTCTTTATCTTTTCCCTTCTTCTATGGAGATGGTGGTGGAGCAGCAATGGAGATTGATCTTGGATGTGTTATGGAAGATGATGGCTGCTACCTCTTGAGCACTGCGTTGGATTTCCCCGAAGAGGAGAGGATGATGCAGCAAAGTAGCGTAAGTATTTCCCTCAGTTTTTGAGAACCAAGGTATCAATCCAGTAGGAGACCACGCACAAGTCCCTCGTACCTATACAAAACAATAGCAACTCGCAACCAATGCTTAGGGGTTGTCAATCCCTTCACGGTCACTTACGAGAGTGAGATCTGATAGAGATAATATTTTTCATATTTTTGATAGATAGATGCAAAGTAAAAAGTAAAGTCAAAGTAAAAACAAAGCAAGTAAATAAAGTGATATAGATTGATATGATGAGAATAGACCTGGGGGCCATAGGTTTCACTAGTGGCTTCTCTCAAGAGCATAGATATTCTACGGTGGGTGAACAAATTACTGTTGAGCAATTGATAGAATTGAGCATAGTTATGAGTATATCTAGACAATGATCATGTATATAGGCATCACGTCCAAAACAAGTAGATCGAAACGATTCTGCATCTACTACTATTACTCCACTCATCGACCGCTATCCAGCATGCATATAGAGTATTAACTAAAAATAGAGTAACGCCGTAAGCAAGATGACATGATGTAGAGGGATAAATTCATGCAATATGATAAAAAAAACCATCTTGTTATCCTCGATGGCAACAATACAATACGTGCCTTGCTGCCCCTTCTATCACTGGGTAAGGACACTGCAAGATTGAACCCAAAGCTAAGCACTTCTCCCATTGCAAGAACTACCAATCTAGTTGGCCAAACCAAAAAGGATAATTCGAAGAGACTTGCAAAGATAACTCAATCATACATAAAAGAATTCAGAGAAGAATCAAATACTTTCCGTATATAATACTGGATCATAAACCCACAATTCATCGGTCTCAAGAAACACACCGCGAAAAGAGGATTACATTGAATAGATCTCCACGAGACAGGGGGAGAACATTGTATTGAGATCCAAAAAGAGAGAAGAAGCCATCTAGCTACTATTTATGGACCCGAAGGTCTGAAGTAAACTACTCACACTTCATCGGAGGGGCTATGGTGATGATGTAGAAGCCCTCCATGGTGGATGCACCCTCTGGCGGAGCTCCGGAACAGGCCCCAAGATGGGATCTCGTGGATACAGAAGGTTGCGGCGGTGGAATTAGGTTTTTGGCTACTGTTCTGATCGTTCGGGGATACGTAGGTATATATAGGAGGAAGGAGTACGTCGGTGGAGCTCCGAGGGGCCCACGCTCGTGACCTCCTCGGGCACTGCCTTGAGTAGGGTCCAAGTCTCCTAGATCACGTTCGGTTGGAAAATCACGATCCCGAAGGTTTCATTCCGCTTGGACTCCGTTTGATATTATGTTTCTTCGAAATACTGAAAAAGGCAAAAAACAGCAATTCTGGGCTGGCCTCCGGTTAATAGGTTAGTCCCAAAAGTAATATAAAAGTGGAAAATAAAGCCCAATATAGTCCAAAACAGTAGATAAAGTAGCATGGAGCAATCAAAAATTATAGATACGTTGGAGACGTATCGCATCATCCCAAGCTTAATTCCTCTTTCGTCCTCGAGTAGGTAAATGATAAAAAGAATTTTGATGCGACTGATACTTTGGCATAATTTCAATGTAAATCTTCTTAATTGTGATATGAATATTCAGATCTGAAAGATTCAAGACAAAAGTTCATATTGACACAAAAATAATAATACTTCAAGCATACTAATCAAAGCAATCATGTCTTCTCAAAATAACAGGGCAAACGAAAGTTCATCCCAACAAAATCATATAGTTAGGCTATGCTTCATTTTCGTCACACAAAGATGTTCCCAACTTCTATACCCCCGATGACAAGCCAAGCAATTGTTTCATACTTAAATAATCTCAAACTTTTTCAACCTTCGCACTATACATGAGCGTGAGCCATGGATATAGCACTATGGGTGGAATAGAATATGATGATGAGGATTGTGTGGAGAAGACAAGAAAGGAGAAAGTCTCACATTGACGAGGCTAATCAATGGGCTATGGAGATGCCCATCAATTGATGTCAACATGAGGAGTAGGGATTGCCATGCAACGGATGCACTAGAGCTATGAATGTTCAACAAAAGAAAACTAGTGGGTGTGCATCCAACTCGCTTGCTCACGAAGACCTAGGGCATTTGAGGAAGCCCATCGTAGGAATATACAAGCCAAGTTCTATAATGAAAAATTCCCACTAGTATAAAAAGACAACTTATGAGACTCACTACATGAGGAACAAGGTGCTACTTTGAAGCACAATATATGAGACTCACTACATAAAGAACAAGGTGCTACTTTGAAGCACAAGTGTGGAAAAAGAGATTGTAGCATTTCCCTTTTTAATTTTCTCTTTTTTTGGGCCTTTTTTGGCCTTTCTCTCTTTTTTTATTTAGGCAATGCTCTAATAATGATGATCATCACACTTCTATTGATTACAACACAAGGATTACAACTCAAAACTTAGAACACGATACGACTCTATATGAATGCCTCCGGCGGTGTACCGGGATGGTGTAATGAATCAAGAGTGACATGTATGGAAAATAATGCATGGTGGCTTTGCCACAAATACGATGTCAACTACAAGATCATGCAATGGCAATATGACAAAAGTAATGCATGTCATGATGATGATGGTGGAAGTTGCATGTCAATATATCTCGGAATGGCTATGGAAATGCCATGATAGGTAGGTATGGTGGCTGTTTTGAGGAAGATATAAGGAGGTTTATGTGTGATAGAGTATATCGTATCACGGGGTTTGGATGCACCGGCGAAGTTTGCGCCAATTCTCAAGGTGAGAAAGGGAAATGCATGGTACTGAAGAGGCTAGCAAAGGCGGAAAGGTGAGAGTGCGTACAATCCATGGACTCAACATTAGTAAAAAGAACTCATATACTTATTGCAAAAATCTAGAAGTCATAAAAAATTCAAGTACTACGCGCATGCTCCTAGGGGGATAGATTGGTAGGAAAAGACCATCGCTCGTCCCCGACCGCCACTCATAAGGATGCACAAGCCAGGTACACTTCATGTTTCAAATTTGTTACACAACTTTAACCATACGTGCATGCTATGGGACTTGCAAACTTCAACACAAGTATTTCTCAAATTCATAATCACCCAACTAGCACGACTTTTATATTATCACCTCCATATCTCAAAACAATTATCAAGCATCAAACTTATCTTAGTATTCAATTCACTCAAAAGAAAGTTCCACATATCTTGAACACCAAGTATATTAACATTAAGCAAATTACCATGCTATTAAAGACTCTCAAAATAATCTAAGTGAAGCATGAGAGATCAATAGTTTATTTAAAACAAATCCACCACCGTGCTCTAAAAGATCTAAGTGAATTACTAGAGCAAAAATTATCACGCTCGAAAGATATAAGTGAAGCGCTATGAGCAAAACTATCAAGCTCAAAAGATATAAGTGAAGCACATAGAGTATTCTAACAATTTCCAATTCATGTATGGCTCTCTCAAAAGATGTGTACAGCAAGGATGATTGTGGTAGACTAACAAGCAAAGACACAAATAATACAAGACGCTCCAAGCAAAACACATATCATGTTGGTGAATAAAAATATAGCTCCAAGTAAATTACCGATGGAAGTGGACGAAAGAGGGGATGCCTTCCGGGGCATCCCCAAGCTTTGACTTTTTGGTGTCCTTGGATTATGTTGGGGGTGCCATGGGCATCCCCAATCTTAGGCTCTTTCCACTCCTTGTTCCATAATCCATCAAAAGAATTCACCCAAAACTTGAAAACTTCGCAACACAAAACTCAACAGAAATCTCGTGAGCTCCGTTAGAGAAAGAAAACAAAAGACTACTTCAAGGTACTGTAATGAACTCATTATTTATTTATATTGGTGTTAAACCTACTGTATTCCAACTTCTCTATGGTTTATAAACTAATTTACTAGCCATAGATTCATCAAAATAAACAAACAACACACGAAAAACAGAATCTGTCAAAAACAGAACAGTCTGTAGCAATCTGTAACTAACGCAAACTTCTGGAACTCTAAAACTTCTACCAAAGTAGGAAGTCCTGGACAATTTGTTTATTGATCAGCAGAAAAGAGAATCAACACAAAATCACGTTACTGCGATTTATCATAACTAAATTCGTGCGCGCAAAGTTTCTGTTTTTCAGCAGAATCAAATCAACTATCATCGTAGGTTATCCTATAGGTTCTACTTGGCACAAACACTAATTAAAACATAAAACCACATCCAAACAGAAGGTAGATGGATTATTTATTCCTAAACAGAAGCAAGAGTAAAAAACACAAAATAAAATTGGGTTGCCTCCCAACAAGCACTATCGTTTAACGCCCCTAGCTAGGCATAAAAGCAAGGATAGATCTAGGCATTGCCATCTTTGGTAGGCAATCCATAAGTGGCTCTCATGATAGATTCATATGGTAATTTTATTTTATTTCTAGGGAAGTGTTCCATACCCTTCATTAAGGGAAATTGGAATCTAATATTCTCTTCCTTCATATCAATAATTGCACCAATCGTTCTAAGGAAAGGTCTATCAAGAATAATAGGACATGAAGGATTGCAATCTATATCAAGAACGATAAAATCTACGGGCACATAATTCCTATTGGAAACAATAAGAACATCATGAATTCTTCCCATAGGTTTTTTAATAGTGGAATCCGCAAGATGCAAGTTTAGAGAGCAATCATCAAAATCACAGAAATCTAGCAAATCACATAAAGTTTTGTGTATAGTAGAGACACTAGCACCCAAATCACACAAAACATGAAAGTCAAAATCTTTAATTTTAATTTTAATAGTAGGTTCCCACTCATCATAGAGTTTTCTAGGGATAGAAACTTTCAACTCAAGTTTTTCTTCATAAGATTGCATCAAAGCATCAACAATATGTTCGGTAAAGGCTTTATTTTTTACTATAAGCATGAGGAGAATCTAGCACGGATTGCAACAAGGAAATACAACCAATCAAAGAGCAATTTTCATAATTAAATTCCTTGAGATCCAAAATAGTGGGTTTAGCAACATCACGGTTTTTATTTATTTCAATCCCACTTTCATCAATTTCATCATCAAGATCTAGAAACTACGAATTCTTAGAACGCCTTCTAGGTAGAGGAAGATAATCTTCAGATTCATCAAGATTCATATTGCAAAACAAAGATTTAATGGGGGACACATCAATAACTTTTAGATCTTGATTTTCATAGGAATTGGAAGAACACGCTTTAATAAAGGCACCTTTGGAAGCACGCACCCTAGCGGTTCTTTCCTTGCACTCATCAATGGAAATTCTCATGGCTTTGAGAGACTCATTGATATCATGCTTAGGAGGAATAGATCTAAGCTTTAAAGAATCAATTTCAAGAGAAATTCTATCAACGTTCCTAGCCAAATCATCAACTTTAAGCAATTTCTCTTTAAGCAAAGCATTAAAATTCTTTTGTGAATTCATAAACTCTTTAACACTACTCTCAAATTCAGAGGGCATCTTATTAAAATTTACATAAGAGTTATTGTAGGAATTTCCATAATTATTAGAAGGATTACTAGGATAAGGCCTAGGATTAAAATTCCCTCTATAAGCGTTGTTTCCAAAACTATTCCTACCAACAAAATTCACATCCATAGATTCATTATTATTCTCAAGCAAAGTAGATAAAGGCATATCATTGGGATCAAGAGGAGTATTTTTAGGAGCAAACATCTTCATAAGTTCATCCATCTTTTCACTCAAAACATTGATTTCTTCTATAGCATGCACTTTCTTACTAGAAGATCTTTCAGTGTGCCATTGAGAATAATTAGCCATAATATTATCAAGCAATTTGGTAGCATCTCCTAACGCAATTTCCATAAACGTGCCTCCCGCGGCCGAATCTAAAAGATTTTTAGAAGCAAAATTCAATCCGGCATAAAAATTTTGTATGATCATCCATAAATTCAAACCATGAGTAGGCCAATTGCGAAGCATTAATTTCATTCTTTCCTAAGATTGGGCAACATGCTCATGATCAAGTTGTTTAAAATTCATGATGTCCTTCCTAAGAGTGATAATCTTAGCGGGAGGAAAATACTTAGAGATAAAAGCATCTTTGCACTTGTTCCAAGAATCAGTACTATTTTTAGGCAAAGATGAAAACCAAACTTTAGCACGATCTCGAAGTGAAAACGGAAATAACTTCAATTTGACAATATTGTTATCCCTATCTTTCTTCTTTTGCATATCACACAAATCGAAAAAATTGTTTAGATGAGTAGCGGCATCTTCACTAGGAAGGCCGGTGAATTGATCTTTCATAACAAGATTCAACAAAGCGGTATTGATTTCACAAGACTCATCATTATTAAGAGGAGCAATCGGAGTACTAAGGAAATCATTATTATTGGTATTCGAGAAATCACACAATTTGGTATTATATTGCGCCATGGCAACAAGTAATCCAACAGACAGGCAAACAGACAGGCAAAGGGAAAAAGGCAAACGAGAAAGAGAGGAGGAGATTGGGAAAGAGAGGGCAAATAAAATGGCAAGGGTGAAGTGGGGGAGAGGAAAACGAGAGGCAAATGGCAAATAATGTAATGCGAGAGATAGGGATTGCGATGGGTACTTGGTATGGTTGACTTGCTTGCGTGAGGCTCCCCGGCAACGGCGCCAGAAATTCTTCTTGCTACCTCTTGAGCACTGCGTTGGATTTCCCCGAAGAGGAGAGGATGATGCAGCAAAGTAGTGTAAGTATTTCCCTCAGTTTTTGAGAACCAAGGTATCAATCCAGTAGGAGACCACGCACAAGTCCCTTGTACCTACACAAAACGATAGCAACTCGCAACCAACGCTTAGGGGTTGTCAATCCCTTCATGGTCACTTACTAGAGTGAGATCTGGTAGAGATAATATTTTTGGTATTTTTGATAGATAGATGCAAAGTAAAAAAGTAAAAGCAAAGTAAAAACAAAGCAAGTAAATAAAATGATATAGATTGATATGATGAGAATAGACCCGGGGGCCATAGGTTTCACTAGTGGCTTCTCTCAAGAGCATAGATATTCTACGGTGGGTGAACAAATTACTGTTGAGCAATTGACAGAATTGAGCATAGTTATGAGTATATCTAGACAATGATCATGTATATAGGCATCACGTCCAAAACAAGTAGATCAAACGATTCTCGCATCTACTACTATTACTCCACTCATCGACCGCTATCCAAAGATGCATCTAGAGTATTAAGTAAAAACAGAGTAACGCCGTAAGCAAGATGACATGATGTAGAGGATAAATTCATGCAATATGATAAAACCCCATCTTGTTATCCTCGATGGCAACAATACAATACGTGCCTTGTTGCCCTTACATCCTTTGGTAAGGACACCACAAGATTGAACCCAAAGCTAAGCACTTCTCCCATTGCAAGAACTACCAATCTAGTTGGCCAAACCAAAAGGATAATTCAAGAGACTTGCAAAGATAACTCAATCATACATAAAAGAATTCAGAGAAGAATCAAATATTTTCCATAGATAATACTTGGATCATAAACCCACAATTCATCGGTCTCAACAAACACACCGCAAAAAGAAGATTACATCGAATAGATCTCCACGAGAGGGGGAGCACATTGTATTGAGATCCAAAATAGAGAAGAAGCCATCTAGCTACTAGCTATGGACCCAAGGTCTGAAGTAAACTACTCACACTTCATCGGAGGGGCTATGGTGATGATGTAGAAGCCTCCATGGTGGATGCCCCTCCGACGGAGCTCGAACAGGCCCCAAGATGGGATCTTGTGGATACGTAGAGGTTCGGCGGTGGAATTAGGTTTTGGCTCCTGCTCGATCGCTCGGGATACGTGGGTATATATAGGAGGAAGGAGTACGCCGGTGGAGCTCCGAGGGGCCCACGAGGTAGGGGCGCCCTCCACCCTCGTGACCTCCTTGGACACTGCTTGGAGTAGGGTCCAAGTCTCCTGGATCACGTTCGGTTGGAAAATCACGATCCCGAAGGTTTCATTCCGTTTGGACTCTGTTTGATATTCTGTCTCTTTCAAATACTGAAAAAGGCAAAAAAAAACAGCAATTCTGGGCTGGGCCTCCGGTTAATAGGTTAGTCCCAAAAGTAATAGAAAAGTGGAAAATAAAGCCCAATATAGTCGAAAACAGTAGATAAAGTAGCATGGAGCAATCAAAAATTATAGATACGTAGGAGACGTATCAATGGCATGATGGGCGTGGCTAGGGTATGGAGAGGTATTTATAGAGCTCTGTCCAGGCATCCTCCATAGATGTAGGTTCTATCCTTTGATCCAAGGGTTCAAGATCATCCTAATCCTCTCCCGAACCCTTCCTTATTGGCCAGGGATCACATGGCAACAAATGGAGATAAAATCGGTGAAGAAACTTATTCAGAGGGGCAACTCACAAACCTATCTAGCCCTAGTACGAGCAGTAGTACGAGCGGCAATGATTGTACCAGATGTCGTCTTTTCCCGTGTTTACTGTAACGACCGCAAGTTCTTCGTATGAACTCAGAATTTGATGTTCTTGAGATCATTGTAACCGTATGAATGACTATGATGCACCTGAGGTGTTGGATCTTCATTTTCAGTGCCTTGAAAAATGTCGAAGTTTTACACTTCCAAATGGCTAATTCTGGTGCTGCTAACCCTCTATATTAAATCTATCTTTGGCCTTTTCATCGTGATTTTTCCTAGGTTGCTCCGAAACACCTGTAGACATGACAAAACAAAGGAAAAAAATAAAAAATAAATACAAAATAATATGCAATGCTAACAATGAAAAGAGTTGAAACCGGTAATCATGCATGATAGACATATATTTGGTTTAGTGTGACATGATATATGCAAGAACATAACAAACTAGATCTAAAACTGTGTAAAATATAAAGCCACCAACCTTCTCACACTTAAACATTGCTTGTCCTTGAGTAAGAAGGTTCACAACCAAAAGCTCACTATTGCCAACTATACATCTTACACGGAACCAAACCCCAAAAGTATATCCATGTTTATCATGCAAGCATGCAAAAGTTAAGTAGCAAGGGAGTGATACATGCTATCCCCTGCTTAGTTCCATTGCCATGGAGGTCGAGAGAGGGGAAAATACTCCTGTGCAAACCAAATTCCTATTACCAAAGGTTTGGAGAGAAGGTCAAAATTATGTTAGGAATGAAGCAGTGTCTATCATAGATAAAACAAATTATGTATTAGTAATCGCTTCAAAAACACCAACCCAAGGCACAAATTATGTTAGTTAACTGCTCAACTACCTATGCAGCGCAGAGTACAAGCCTATGCCTCACACTTAAAGCAAAAATAAAATAATGACTGGGTTTTGAGAACTCAAATGCAAAGAAAGTCGTGCATCAACACAGTTGGCAATTAGGCAATTGACCGAGCCAAATGCGATCAAAACGGCGGGCATTACCGTTCCTAGCTAGTGGTTGAATCTTGAAAAACTTTTGGTATTTCTCTTATTAAATAGGTAATTTTTTACCTAAAAAAGATATTTGGAAAAAATCATGAGCAAACTATGAGGCAGTTGTAGTTCAAACTTGACCCACTTCCAACTGAATCGACAGAAATTTGTCTTTTCTATGAGAGGTGGATCAAAACTTTTGACACCCAACCATTTGGTCAATTGTACATTAAATATGACATAGTATTTTAGAAAATTGATATGGTCCAATTTTGCAACAAATATATGGTAGGTCCTTCACAAAAAACTCATTTTGGGCACTCGAAAAATGGAAAATGATTTTTTCGTCCAAAGAAAATGAAAAATTCCTTAAGCAACATTGTTTCTCATTCCAAGACGCAAACTTGTGCACAATATGATATCATTTTTTTGAATTTTTCATGTGAAAAAGTAGAAGAATAACAAAAGGAAAAACACTATTGCATGTGTGCTTTATTCTCATTGGTGGAATTACTTGTGACACAGATCGAAGACATGGCGCCCATCCATCCATCCATCTCTCCATCCCACATCCATCCATCCATCCATCTATCTATAGAAAAGAAGAAAAAATAAAATGAAAAAAGATCCTACCCACCCTTCGCTCGCTCTCTCCCTCATGAACCCCCATTGTCTTGCGACCTCTCCCTCTCCCCCACGAACCTCTCTCCCTCACTGCCACCCACCACCCACATCGGCCAGTTCCGTCGAGCTTCGGTGGTGTTTAGCACGCCCCGATCTCCCCTTTGTCCGCACCTCCTTCCCCTTCGGCTATAATCAGCTCTCAAGCCGTCCACCAGCCCTCATGGCTAGCTAGGGTTTCCATCGCCAACCCATACCTGGCCGGGATCCGCCACATCCGGCAACGTCGAGGCCAACAGACACTGGATCCGGCACCAGCGTGGCCCAGGTTGGTCCCTCTCCTTTTTGTTCGCCCCACCCTCTTCTTCCCACCTCACCTATTCTTCCTTGTGATTTCCTTTGATCCAGATCCATGGCATGAACGGAAGAGGAGCAGGACAGGCACGGACGGAGGAACACCGTCTTCATCCCTGATCCGACGCCAAAGGTGATTTCATAAAAAATATGGAGGCGTTTAGGAAGCAGGCATGCAAGTTCAAGGAGTAGGTCGCCAAGCAGCAACAGGTAAGCACCATCCGAGATTTGATGATTTCTTCCTCGCGGCATAGTCGTTGGTCAAGGGGCGAGATTTTGCCTTGGCATGATTTCATGAGTTGCGCATGTGAGAGCCGCCAATGAATCGGCGAGATCGCCTGCGACCCTTGGATCTGCTATTGAAATTGCTATGATATTCTCAGGGTTTAATTCCCTAAGCTGCTACTAACTTAGAATACAGAATTTTAAATTGCTACTGATTTAGACTACAGACTGTTCAATCTTATGCTAAACTATTGCCTTCGTTAGGTAGAGGAAGCTCAGTATCATCCCTGTCGTGTCGCATTGCTTAACTGCGTCGGTTTCTAGGTGTATATCTATGGATGCACTAAATAGCTAGTATATAATGTTTAATATTTTTCGTGACTTTGCCATGGAAAGTTAGCATCGAATTTTTTTGGTTTACTACAATGCACAAATGTTCACATTGCCTCAAGGGTGCATATTTTACTGTATCAGAACAACTGTATGCTTCCCTCATTGATGCTACTACAAATAATATATTTGAGTACGCGGATGCCGGAGAGGTCGTGCCCGAGGAGATCGAGCTCACCATGCTACTCCTTTTCAATGCCAACAAGGGAAGGGCTGACGAGGAGAACAGGGTCCCTGCACCAACAGGTTAGGTTTGCATGGCAGCTCGGTAATTCTTGAACAACTCCCTAATTTTCCTTGGTCTCGTAGATAACTGATGTCTACTGTGCAACTTTATTCTTGTAGACACGTGTTGGGCCTCCAAGCGTAGAGTTTTGTAGCATAGTAGCAATTTTCCCTCAAGTGGATGTCCTAAGGCTTATCAATCCGTGGGAGGCGTAGGATGAAGATAGTCTCTCTCAAGCAATTCTACAATCAAATACAAGAAATCTCTTGTGTCCCCAACACATCCAATGCAATATAAAATTGTATAGGTGCACTAGTTCGGCGAGGAGATGGTGATAGAAGTGTAGTATGGATAGTAGATATGAGTTTTTGTAGTGAGAACAATAAAAAATAGCAAGGTAGTAAATGATAAAACGGGCACAAAAACGGTATTGCAATGCTTGATAACGAGGCCTAGGGTGCATACTTTCACGAGTGCAATCTCTCAACAATGCTAACATAGTTGGATCATATAACCATCCCTCAAAGTGCGATGAAGAATCTCTCCGAAGTTCCTATCTAGCGGAGAACATAGGACGGAATTGTTTGTAGGGTACGAAACCACCTTGAAGCTATTCTTTTCGTTCAATCTATTCAAGAGTTCGTACTAAAATAACACAAAGCTATTCTTTCCGTTTGATCTATCCTAGAGTTCATACTAAAATAACACCAAAGCAAATTCAGATTTATAATATTCAATCCAACATAAAGAACTTCAAAGAGTGCCCCAAGATTTCTATCGGAGAAACAAAGACAAGAACGTGCATCAAACCCTACGCATAGATTACCCCAATGTCACCTCGGGAATCCGTGAGTTGAGTGCCAAAACATATATCAAGTGAATCAATATGATACCCCATTGTCACCACGAGTATTCAATTTCAAGACATATATCAAGTGTTCTCAAATCCATAAAAGTATTCAATCCGATAACAACGAAATCTCAAAGGGAAAAACTCAATTCATCACAACAAGATGGAGAGGGGAAAACACCATATGATCCGACTATATTAACAAAGCCCACGATACATCAAGATCATGACATCTCAAGAACACGAAAGAGAGAGATTAAACACATAGCTGCTTGTACAAACCCTCAGCCCCGAGGGTGGACTACTCCCTCCTCATCGTGGTGGCCGCCGGGATGATGAAGATGGCCATCGGTGATGATTCCCCCCTCCGGCAGGGTGCCGAAACGGGGTCTAGATTGGATCTTGTGGATATAGAGGCCTTGCAGCGATGGAACTTTTGATCTAGGGCTACCCCAAAGGGTTTTGGAATATTTGGGAATTTATAGGGCGAAGAGGCGGTTCAGGGGGCACCCGAGGTGGGCCGCACTCACCAGGGCGCGCCTGGGCCTCCTTGCACGCCCTGGTGGGTGCTGCTCCCCTCGCGCAGCCCCCCGGGTGCTTCCTTGGCCCACTTGCTTTCTTCTGGCCCAAAAAATCCTCCAGGAGGTTCGTTGCGTTAGGACTCCGTTTGATATTGATTTCCTGCGATGTAAAAAGCAAGCAAAAACAGCAACTGACACTGGGCACTAGGTCAATATGTTAGTCCCAAAAAATGATATAAAGTTGCTATAAAATGATTGTAAAACATCCAAGAATGATAATATAATGGCATGAATGCTTCATAAATTATAGATACATTTGGGACGTATCAGCATCCCCAAGCTTAATTCCTACTCGTCCTCGAGTAGGTAAATGATAAAAGAAATGATTTATGATGTGTGAATGCTAGCAAAGTGCATAAGTTTGATCAATGATCATTTCAATCACTTTTCCTTGCATCATAACATCAATTCTTTCTTATAAAACTTCTCATGTTATAGTAGCAACCAATTCACATGTTAAGGCCCAAACAATCTTGAAACTCAACAACCTATTTTTTCAGTCACCAAGTAATTGCAATTCAACTTATTCAATAGTGTCTAAGTAATGACTCCACATACTCAACCATCATATAGTCTTCTATGATTGCTAACACTCACCGCATACACATGAGCAAAACGTTTCAACCGGACACATAGAAATATAGGGGCTTATAATTTGCCTCCCAACGTATTCACCTTTGGGTGATGTCAACAATAATAACTCATGCTACCCATATTGAACTGGATATATGTGCCTAGATCTTTCCTCACCACATGATGTTTGCCAAAGGAGAAAAATAAAAAGTAATAGAGAGAAAAACTTTGACTCTTTGCATAAAAGTAAATAAATAAAAGTAAAAGATATGCCCTTCGCAGAGTGAAGCAGAGGTTGCCATGCGCTTATTTGTTTGTATGCTCAACCCCTCACTACTAGGGAAAAGGCTAGCAGCAACGCGGGTTTTAGATGTATCAGTAGAGCGGGGATAGGCGCTACTAATAAGGCGCTACAGCTAACACATAGCAGTAACGCGTGCTCACCGGCGCTACTGCTACACAAGTGTAGCAGCATCGCTGTTAGCGGAAGCTCGCTACTGCTAGTAGCTCTAGCGCACTTTGCCTGGACGCGCTACTGCTATCGCAGCGCTGCTGCTAACTTTTATACACTCTCTACTGCTAATTTAAGTAGTTTTTTTGGCATATTTGTTTTGTATTTGAACAGGCTTTGTAGAAGAATCTTTAGCACATAGAAATGTCATCATGATACACATACAAATGCCTGCGAGACCACAAATGTAATCGTAGCATGTACATACAAATAGTCTCATCATAATCATCATCCAACACAAAGTGATATCTTGTCATCATCTCGAAAATAGCGATACATGCAAGTCTCGAATACTTGCAACTACAACAATGTCATCCATCTAAACAAAGGTATACGCAAGAAGTGCTATCACTATGAGTGAGAGCGGAACTATGCAGTACATGAGGTGGCGGTTACGAGTCCTCTCTCGCGCTAGCGTGAACCTCAAGTAACTAGCTTCTCCTTCTTGTCTGCTTTTGAAGCCTTTATGGCTGGCGCCCGTGAACCCATTCACTTGCGCCTGACACTCATGCCACTCGTTGTACACCACCGGAACCTTCCCTTTGTACACGACATAGAAATTCCATCTCGCCATCAAGAAACTAGGTACCTGTTAGAGTTGCATGTTCATGAAGAGGATGTACAATCATATATATGCAACAAAATATACTAGAGCAACACCGAAAAAGAAAGGGTTAGCAACTAGATGCAACATACAATACGCAAATTAATTAACTAGAGGTACACAGGTCATCGTACGCAAACTAACAAAGTAGCGTTACGCAAGTTCGGCAGGGACCGTGGACATCACAAAGTTTCATCGCTACAAAAAGTATACAAGTTCAACCGACACATATCATCATCATCGGCATCATAAATCACTAGAAGTTCCATCCTTCCATATCATCGAGGACGAACCCTAGCTTCTTGAACGGCGTGAGGTCTAGACGTTGCATGCCTATGCGAGTTCGGACGTCAGCTCGCGATATAGGGCCGTGGTGGAACATCCCCTTCTCATCGACGACTTCTTTCATGATGATCGTCGCAATGTCGCTTTGGAAGCGAAAGAAGTCATCTCTAAGTTTATAATCCGCTTCTCCATGAGATTCTAGCCACTTGTGGATATGATCATCATTTCTGCTGTGAATGCGAAGCTTTTGGTGATCCGTGTTCAACTGAATCATGAGATGGACGATGTAGAATCCATCCTTCTTGCTTGGTTTTGGGACATGGATGTAGGAGAAGTTAGTTTTATGCGCGAAACCCATCTTCTTGTTCCTTTGTTTCCTGATCTGCACGTGGCCACCTCTAAAGCTGAAGCCTTGGAGAGCATCATCTAGAATATTCATTACGTGGGTGTAGTCTTTTTTCTCGTAGTCTTTGGAAGGGTCAAAATACACGGCATGGGAGACTTGCGGGTAAAGAACGATAAGGACGGCGCGCCCGTTGCTGGGGGGAAAAGACACCTCAAATTATTCCCTGTATGAGAAAGAAGGAATGATTGAAATGTACGAAAGGGTTGTTCGGAACTGACTTACTTTGGATGATAAGACACGAGGACAATTTACCGGTCCTTATTCTGTACCATGAAGTTTTGGAGGTACTCCCTAGCAGTTTCACGCTCAAAGTCACCGAGACTCAAGAAAGACTCGTGCATGTAGTACGGATCCGCCACACAGATTTGCGAGACTTCTTCACTCTTCATGACGGAGCTCATATGTAGCACAAAAAGGCGGAAGATAGTAAAATCAAGCCGCCTTGTTAGAAACATCTCAAAGATATGGTCAAACTGCAGGAAGAACACCTCCGCGGGCCGTGTGTCGACGTAGCACTTCCCCTCAGGCACACGAGCTGCGTATGTCGGATATCCTGGATCCTTTGAGGCTAGTAGGCTTTTCTCACGACACGGACATGGTCGTGCAGCCTCCCGAGATCCCCGATAGTGCCTCCAGTGGTTTCGTGGTAGCATCGGCTCGCCCGTGAGATGGAACATGACCGCACCTTTCACGGGTACACGCCTTCGTAATGCATCGTCTGCTGCTATGTGCTCGCTTGTTTGGAGGCGATTACCTTCCCGATCTCTTCCTCTCCTTTTTCTTGGGCACACCTTCCGCACCCTTCCTTAACCCCTGCCCTAGTGTTCCCGGGCTAAATCATCAGACGACCCTCGCGCTGGCTAGTTGAGCCTGTGTTGAGGCGGCATCTTCAGCGTGTCTGTGAGGATTTCATGAAGAGAGACTTTTGCAATCCATGGTACAACCCTGCCCGGCATATCATCCATATCCTCATTAGCAAGTGATAGCCCGATTCGTCATATGGTTGACTCATCATATCTATGTCACAGTCATACAGCGTTTGTATTGAGGCAATCCATAGGGTCGACCTCCGTCTCATCATCCATTCTCTCGCTCTCAGGAGAAATTACATCAGCCAAAGACTATTGCACCCCCTTCATCATGTCGTCCGCCGCTCTCACCCAGCACTACAGGAGCTAATAATTGCGTAGGCGGGGTGGTGGTCTCTGCACATGCTTGTTGATGTGTGGTAGTTATTGGTGTGCTCTCGGCCGGCTCCAGACGAATAAGATTCTTCGGCCATAGCAGCACCCATCTTGCAGCTTCCAATCCGCGACGGGGTCTCGTCGTCCGCTCCCACATGCTGCACTAGAGGAGGAAAATCCTCGTACCCTGATTTCACACTGGTCAATCTAACCCTGAAGTGCCCAGCGGGGATCGGCTGGTTGTGGAACGTGCATTGAGAGGGGTCCATTATCATCCCCTTTCCCACGTCCACCTTCTGGCCTTTGATCAAGTAGAGTATGGTGCACGGGGTTTCTTTCGCCTGCAAACACATATGTCTGTGGCGTAAAACAACCGAAAGAAAACAAAAATGGAATATTATCTATATATATATGTTGGTGCGACATGTGATTACCGTGACGGCGTCGAGCTCAGCCAAAGACGAAGGCCCACCTAGCGCGCCTGAGACTGAGGACGGGCTGCTATGAGCGGGAGCGGCTGCGAGAGGAGGCCCGGTTGCGTGAGCAAGTGATGGTGCGATGGTGTTGTTGTTCATGGAGTTGCTCCCGACGAAACTGGGCAACGGGAAATCATGTACCGTCTTGTCTGGATTTTCCTTCGCCCAGTTGATGATAACTGGAACCAAGTTAGTAGCGAAATCATTTCTGCAGCGATTCTGCTGCATTGACCGCTCTTTGTAGCAACTCATATTTGTCCTCTGCTGCTTTTTTTGCGTCCTCGGCTGCTTTTTTCTCGACCGCAAGATTCACCTTCGCGTCGATGTCCGCCTGACTAAACTTCTTTTTCTGCTTCTTGGCCTCCGGGCCCTCGTTGTAAAACACCTTCCACGTGGCGCCGTCACCAGCACCGTGCACACGACCATATTGCGGCCGCTGGTCCAAAGGGAGTCCCTTAAGTTCGTTCAAGGCCCGGTTGAGAGGGGTGTCCCACTTGGGCCTCATCGGAGAAGTAGGGCTTTCGGCTGCAAGCCGGTGTTGCTTCTCTAGTAGTCTAATCAATTTCCTCGTGATCTTGTTCGTGTAAAAAACCTTTTTCTCCTTGTCCGACTTGTAGCGGGCCCTGATGAAGTCATGCTCCAAGGGGTTGGTGAACTTCACGAAGGGGTCTGGGAGACCCGCGGCTTCACATTCCGCGTCATCCTTATCCCTTATGGGCCTTTTACCGAGGTAGCCACGGCTTCCGAGGCGATGCTTCCCCGTGTTCCTTTGCTAAAGGCTTCTGAATTTCGCAGCCTTAGCCTTGGCTGCCTCGGTAGTGCAAGTGTCCTTGCACTCTACGAACTCCTCTTCCGTAAGTGTCGGATTTTCCTTCAGAATCTTGGACAGGGGTTCATCAGCCTCAATAGCTCGTTTCACCCTCCCTTTCCAGGAGGCCAAATCATTGCTGAACATGCCCATGGCGTGATTGTTAATCTTTTTCATCTTCGGATCATCACACGGTTGTTCTATGTTATCATCCCGGTCGGGGAACTTGAATCTCTTGTGCAACTTCGTTAGGAGCAACTGCGTCGAATGTTCTTTACTCCTTAAGTCATCGTCGTTGATGCTCGCGCATTCCCGTAGGATGCATCCTACTTAGTTCTTATAGCACTTGCGAGGTTCTTACGGCTCTAACGGCTCAAACTTGCCAGGTGCCATCTTTGTGATCACAAGTCATCCAATCCCTAGTTTGTTAGGTTTTCGTATCCTCTGCTTCTTATGCTTCCTCTTTTCGGTAGCGGCATCGGGGCCAGTACCTTCCCGGGGGTACCTTCCCCGCCGGTACCTTCCCCACCGGTCTCGGTGCTGCCATCGGTGCCGGCACCGTCGGTGTCGATGTCGGCGTCAGTACCATCATCGAGGCCGACCTGCAAACCTTGCTTAGCAGTGAAATAGTCGAGGTACTCTTGTTCACCCTCATAAACCATCTCGTATGCATCTTGGTCAGAAGGCCCAGTTTCTTCGTTGTTCGACATGTTTCCTATGATTAAGTGTCCTCATTTATTTCTAAAAGTATGAATAAATGAGAAATGACATAAAAAGAAATCTATGTGCCAGCACTTGATATGCCAACTATGTAGCACAAATCATGCCTTTATTCACGGGAAATTTCGGCATGACCTTTGCTAAAAAATGGACATATCGAGCGCCTGAAATTCACCGGAACGGAAATGAATCAACATTCCGGCGTAACATAGGCCACTCGGATCATTTTCCAAACATGACATGTCCAAAACATGACATATGCACATATCACATGTCCAGTTCAGATTTGCATACAAATTCAGCTAATTTTGAAACCTAGCAAAATTCATAACTAAATAGATAACCTAATTAACATACTGCCCTATCTAAAACCTAAGTAAATTAACCGAAGAACCCTAGCAGAGAGAGGGGGGTTTACAGAGGGTGCAGGGGCGAGGAGGCAGGCCCGACGATGGCTGGGAGGGGAGAGGAGGGAGGCGAGGGCCGACGTGTCGGGGCGAAAGCGCTGGGTCGGGGCGAGGGCCGGTCGGGAGCGAGCGCCGGGTCGGGGCTAGCACCGCACCGGGTCGGGTCGAGGCCGGGTCGGGGAGAGCGCCGGGGTCGAGGCTAAGCGCCGCGCCGGAGTTGGGGGCGGCCTGGGCTGGTCAGGCATGCAGGCGGTCTGACGGGGAAGAGAGAGTGGGGATTTGGGGGGAAAAGGCGGGATGAAGCAGGGAGAGTTAGAATTTTGGGTTAAGTGGACGTAGCAGTAGCGCATTTGGACAAAACGCGCTGCTACTAACTTCAGTAGCTGTAGCGGTTTAGGCGAAATTCGCTACTACTAACTTCAATAGCTGTAGCGGTTTATGCAAAACGCACTGCTACTACCTTCGCTACTGCCAGTTTTCCTTTTTCTTTTCCTTTATTTTATCCCATTTTTATTTCCCGAGGGCAGTGAACGAAGGGAGGGCGATATATATTGCATCATTTGACGGTTAAATATGTATGCAAAATAGGAACATATATATTACACATCATTGGACCCATGCATAATAATGGCTAAGTG
This sequence comes from Aegilops speltoides, assembly GCA_021437245.1. NCBI lineage: Eukaryota > Viridiplantae > Streptophyta > Magnoliopsida > Poales > Poaceae > Aegilops > Aegilops speltoides. The sequence continues at coordinate 315,570,111 of CM038145.1, read as the reverse complement.
TGTATACAAAATAGGAATATATATATATATATATATATATATATATATATATATATTACACATCATTGGACCGATAACATACGTTTCCTTAGTGCTGACGTTTTCGTTTTTTAGTTAGCTTCTTTCCCTTCTTGTTCGTTGAAGAATAATTAAGCCCCTCATGGTGACTTTGCCTTTTCCATGGAGTACGATTTTTCTTAGGTAATGTAGTATTGATTCTTCTTTTGACGTATACTTCATCATCATCGTCATTTTCCCTCATTGGGTTGCCGTACTGATCATAGTCTTCCTCGTTGGCAACTCCATCCATTCCAATGATGTTCCTTTTGCCTCTCCTCACGACAACACGGCTGGGATTGCGTGGGTCAGATATGAAGAAGCATTGTATCACGTGCTTAGCGTGTACCCATGGCTCGTTTTCTGTGATAGCGTTCACGGTAGCGCTCTTGGCGTCGGGTATAGTCATGGTAGTGAAAATCCGGCTTTCTCTTTCGACATTCTTAGCTCATCTGACATGGAACATCGTCGTGTTGCGCAGTCTAGAGTAGTCAAGCTCCCAGATCTCCTCAACCCTTCCATAAAATCGTTCAGTTGCGTCGTTGTCGCTGCCGGTCATGCATTCCATCGTCTCCCCTGAGTTCTGATCATCACTGTCCATATCTTTGGCCTCCGTGTAGAATGTGTATCCGTTGATATCATATGCCTGATTGGTTACGAGGTTGGGCGAGGGGCCATGTGCTAAGGCGTATATGAGCAATCCGTCCTTAGAGCCCTCCTCCGGGGGATTAGCAATAATATGCTCTTTGAACCAATGAAGGAAAGTGGAGTTGTGCTCTCTAGTAATAATATCCATCGAGTATAGCCATCCATGAAACTAGTCATGAGCAGGTGCGCTTTGACACGACCATCGTCATGGGGGTTGAGCCAAACTATTCCTTTGCATTTTCGACACGGACATAAAACTCTAGTTATTTTCTTTCATGTCCTGCACCGCCGACTGCAACCACCTGTCCACCATCGTTCCACTGACCATCGTCAACTCTGCACGGTAATAATAAACAAATTGATTATAAAAATTCATGCATGCATCAAAGTCATACAAAAATTTGGCATGACCTTCCCTAAAAATAGGACATATATGGATCTAGAGTTTGCCCGGAATTCGCCGAAACGGAAATAAATCGACATTTCGGCAAAATGAATAAGCAACTCAAAAGCACAATTTGGCGTCAACTCATGCCACACACACAATTTCCACAAACATATCACACACACATAAACATATTTCCATTTTGCAAAAGCATGAAATTTTCATCACCTCTATCTCGATCGAGATCGAGCACACGGTGGAGATGATGTTGTAGGGAGATCAAAAGTGCATAAAGCTCTTCTTGACAAAGATAGATCTAGTTAGGGGGCAAATAGGTCACTTAACTAAATCCTACATCTACCTAGCTACCTAATTTGGGAGGAGACAACTACAACAAGTGGAGGGGAAAGGAAAAAGAGAAAGGAGATGCATTAATGGAGGTGGTGTAGTTAGGTAGCCATAATGAAGAGAGAGAAAGGTGGATAGAAGAGAGAGAGTAACGGGGGAGAAGTATTGAGGAAGAAGAAGAGTGAGAGTGGGAGCATGTGGGGGAGGTAGGGGGAGGGGAAGAGAGGAGGGGGAGGGGAGGGACGGTTGGGGAAAAGGTGGTGGGTTGGTGCGGGTTAGCAGTAGCGCGGGAGCTAAAACGCGCTGCTACTAAGGAATTAGCAGCAGCGCGCTTTGGGCGACGGCGCTACTGCTAACATGGACAAAAAAGTGTGCCAATTTGAAATTTAGCAGCAGCAATTTCAGAAAAGGCGCGCTACTACTACATCCATATCAGTAGCGCGGTTTGCGCCACCGCGCTACTGCTAAATGGAGTTAGGTGAACACCGCCGGTCGATATTTGTAGTAGCGCGGTTTACACCGAGCGCTTTACTGCTAAAAACTTATCAGCAGCGAGTTTCCCGCACACGCGCTACTACTAATTAGCAGCAACGCTCCTTTTTGAGCCGCGCTGCTGCTAAGACTCTGTGTATAGGCTTTTCCCTAGTAGTGCCTTAGTGCAAGAGAACGTCATATTATATTTCCCCTTATGATAGCAACCTTTCTTATGCACTTTGCCATCACAAGTTCGTACAACGCTCAATTTTCTCTTACACTCAATGATCTAACACTTTTAGAAGCAATTTTTATTGCCTTATTGCACCGATGACAACTTACTTGAAGGATCTTGCTCAATCCATAGGTAGGTATGGTGGACTCTCAAAAATAAGATTCGGGCTTAAGGGTTTTTTGATGCACAAGTAGTATCTCTACTTGGTGCGGAATTTTTGGCTAGCAAAGATAGGGGGCAAGCACCACATGTTGAAGGATCTATGACAATATAACTTCTATGTGAATATGAACAAACATAAATCATTACATTGTCTTGCTTGTCCAATGTCAACAGTTTTGGCATATAATATTTTGATGGGGGCTCACAATAACAAAACATTCCGAGGTTAGTGTATTTGCATGTGAAAGTTCTCTTCCTTATACTAATTATTTGTGAATTGCTTGTATGATCAATATTGTGATTGTCAAGCTTCAAAAGCTTTCACTTCCGAAACCCATTGTGAAGCCACTACTAGGCATGATATGAACATGTAATTTCAACTTCATGATATTTAATTCATTCAACAATTTACTCATAGGATATAAGTGAAGCACTAGAGCAATTCCATAGAAAAGAGCTTCGTTGACGGGATGTGAATGCCGCATACCTAGCCTCCTATTTGAGGACACTATTTTATTTAAAAATTTTTAGGTCTAAGTATTTTATTAAAACAGAAAGCAAAATAAAATGACATTCTAAGCATAACACAACTCATGTGAAGAGGTAAAAACTTAGGCTCAACCATACTAACCGATAATTGTTGATGAAGAAAGGTGGGATGCCTACTGGGGCATCCCCAAACTTAGATGCTTGAGACTTTTTGAAATATTATCTTGGGGTGCCTTGGGCATTCCCAAGCTTGAGCTTTTGTTTCTCCTTAATTCTTCTTATATCACGGTTTTCCTAAGTCTCAAAAGCTTCATCCACACAAAACTCAACAAGAACTCATGAGATAAGTTAGTATAGGCCAATGCAAAAACCTTATCATTCTCTACTGTAGAAAATAACTAAAATTATTATTCAACATTTCATACTAAATGCCTATGCATATTTAATACTCCTATCCTCAATAGAATCGTTAAACAAGCAAACATATGCAAACATAACAGCAATCTGCCAAAATAGTACATTCTGTAAAGAACGCAATATTCATCATACTTCCCTAACTCCAACAATTATGAAAAAAGATCACACCGTAGAGAATTTATCAGATCTTATTTTGCAAAAAGTTTCAGCATTTTATCACATTCTAACTTTTCTAGGAAATTTTTGCAACAAGGGTAAACTTTCTGTTTTGAAACAGCTGTTGGGGAACGTAGTAATTTCAAAAATTTCCTGCGCACACGCAAGATCATGGTGATGATATAACAACGAGAGGGGAGAGTGTATGTCCACGTACCCTCGTAGACCGTAAGCGGAATCGTTATGACAACGCGGTTGATGTAGTCGTACGTCTTCATGATCCGACCGATCCAAGTACCGAACGTACGGCACCTCCGAGTTCAGCACACGTTCAGCTCGATGACGATCCCCGGGCTCCGATCCAGCAAAGCGTCGGGGATAAGTTCCGTCAGCACGACGGCGTGATGATGATGATGATGTTCTACCGGCACAAGGCTTTGCCTAAACTCCGCGACAATATGACCGAGGTGGAATATGGTGGAGGGGGGCACCGCACACGGCTAAGGAACGATCCGTAGATCAACTTGTGTGTCTATGGGGTGCCCCCTGCCCCCATATATAAAGGAGTGGAGGAGGGGGAGGGCCGGCCTCTCTATGGCGCGCCCTAGGGGAGTCCTACTCCCACCGGGAGTAGGATTCCCCCTTTCCTAGTCCAACTAGTAACCCTTCCATGTAGTAGGAGTAGGAGAGAAGGAAAGGGAAGGGAAAAGGAGAAGGAAGGAAGGGGGCGCCCCCCCTAGTCCAATTCGGACTAGTCCATGGGGAGGGGTGCGGCCACCCTTATGGCCCTTTTTCTCCTTTCCCGTATGGCCCATTAAGGCCCAATACGAATTCCCGTAACTCTCCGGTACTCCGAAAAATACCCGAATCACTCGGAACCTTTCCGAACTCCAAATATAGTCGTCCAATATATCGATCTTTACGTCTCGGCCATTTCGAGACTCCTCGTCATGTCCCCGATCTCATCCGGGACTCCGAACTCTTTCGGTACATCAAAACTCATAATAAAACTGTCATCGAAACCTTAAGCGTGCGGACCCTACGGGTTCGAGAACTATGTAGACATGACCTAGAACTATTCTTGGTCAATAACCAATAGCGGGACCTAGATGCCCATATTGGTTCCTACATATTCTACAAAGATCTTTATCGGTCAAACCGCATAACAACATACGTTGTTCCCTTTGTCATCGGTATGTTACTTGCCCGAGATTCGATCGTCGGTATCCAATACCTAGTTCAATCTCGTCACCGGCAAGTCTCTTTACTCGTTCTGTAATGCATCATCCCGTAACCAACTCATTGGTCATATTGCTTGCAAGGCTTATAATGATGTGCATTACCGAGAGGGCCCAGAGATACCTCTCCGACAATCGGAGTGACAAAACCTAATCTCGAAATACGCCAACTCAACATGTACCTTTGGAGACACCTGTAGTACTCCTTTATAATCACCCGATTCGTTGTGGCGTTTGGTAGTACCCAAAGTGTTCCTCCGGTAAACGGGAGTTGCATAATCTCATAGTTACAGGAACATGTATAAGTCATGAAGAAAGCAATAGCAACATACTAAACGATCAAGTGCTAAGCTAACGGAATGGGTCAAGTCAATCACATCATTCTCCTAATGATGTGATCCGTTAATCAAATGACAACTCTTTTGTCCATGGCTAGGAAACATAACCATCTCGATGAACGAGCTAGTCAAGTAGAGGCATACTAGTGACACTATGTTTGTCTATGTATTCACACATGTATTATGTTTCCAGTTAATACAATTCTAGCATGAATAATAAACATTTATCATGAAATAAGGAAATAAATAATAACTTTATTATTGCCTCTAGGGCATATTTCCTTGATCTCCCCACTTGCACTAGAGTCAATAATCTAGTTCACATCGCCATGTGATTTAACACCAATATTCATATCTGTATATGATTAACACCCATAGTTCACATCATCATGTGACCAACATCCAAAGGGTTTACTAGAGTCAATAATCTAGTTCACATTGCTATGTGATTAACACCCAAAGAGTACTAAGGTGTGATCATGTTTTGCTTGTGAGAGAAGCTTAGTCAACGGGTCTGTCACATTCAGAGCCGTATGTATTTTGCAAATATTTTATGTCCACAATGCTCTGCACGGAGCTACTCTAGCTAATTGCTCCCACTTTCAATATTTATCCAGGTTGAGACTTAGAGTCATCTAGATCAGTGTAAAAGTTTGCACTGATGTAACTTTTGCAACAAACTCTTTTATCACCTCCATAATCGAGAAACATCTCCTTAGTCCTTACTAAGGATATTCTTGACCAATGTCCAGTGATCTACTCCTAGATCACTATTGTACTCCCTTGCCAAATACAGAGCAAGGTATACAATAGGTCTGGTACATAGCATAGCATACTTTATAGAACCTATGACTGAGGCATAGGGAATGACTTTTCATTCTCTTTCTATTTTCTGCTATGGTCGGGATTTGAGTCTTACTCAATTTCATACCTTTGCAACACAGGCAAGAACTCTTTCTTTGACTGTTCCATTTTGAACTATTTCAAAATCTTGCCAAGGTATGCACTCATTGAAAATCTTATCAAGCGTCTTGATCTATCTCAATAGATCTTGATGCTCAATATGTAAGTAGCTTTTATCGAGGTCTTTTCTTTTAAAGAACTCCTTTAAAACACTCCTTTATGCTTTGCGTAAAATTCTACATCATTTCTGATCAACAATATGTCACTCACATATACTAATCAGAAAAGCTATAGTGCTCCCACTTACTTTATTGTAAATACAGGCTTCATCGTAAGTCCATATAAAACTATATGCTTTGATCAACTTGTCAAAGCGTATATTCCAACTCCGAGATGCTTGCACCAGTCCATAGATGGATCGCTGGAGCTTGCACATTTTGTTAGCACCTTTAGGATTGACAAAACCTTCTGGTTGCATCATATACAACTCTTCTTTAATAAATCCATTAAGGAATGCAGTTTTGACATCCATTTGCCAGATTTCATAAAATGTGGCAATTGCTAACATGATTCAGACAGACTTAAGCATCGATACGAGTGAGAAAATCTCATCGTATTCAACACCTTGAACTTGTTGAAAACCTTTCGCAACAAGTCGAGCTTGGTAGATAGTAACACTACTATCAGTGTCCGTCTTCCTCTTGAAGATCCATTCATTTAACATGGCTTGCTGATCATCGAGCAAGTCAATCAAAGTCCATACTTTGTTGTCATACATGGATCATATCTCAGATTTTATGGCCTCAAGCCATCTCGCGGAATCTGGGCTCATCATCGCTTCCTCATAGTTCGTAGGTTTATCATGGTCTAGTAACATGACTTTCAGAACAGGATTACCGTACCACTCTGGTGCGGACCGTACTCTGGAAGACCTACGAGGTTCTGTAGTAACTTGATCTGAAGTTTCATGATCATCATCATTAGCTTCCTCACTAATTGGTGTAGGAATCACTGGAACTGATTTCAGTGATGAACTATTTTCCAATTCGGGAGAAGGTACAATTACCTTATCAAGCTCTACTTTCCTCCCACTCACTTCTTTCGAGAGAAAACTCCTTCTCTAGAAAGGATCTATTATCAGCAACAAATTTGCCTTCGGATCTGTGATAGAAGGTGTACCCAACAATTTCCTTTGGGTATTCTATGAAGACGCACTTCTCCGATTTGGGTTCGAGCTTATCAAGTTGAAAAAACCTTTTTTTCATATAAGCATCACAACTCCAAACTTTAAGAAACGACAGCTCAGGTTTACTGCTAAACCATAGTTCATACGGTGTCGTTTCAACGGATTTAGATGGTGCCCTATTAAACGTGAATGCAGCTGTCTTTAATGCATAATCCCAAAATGATAGTGGTAAACTGATAAGAGATATCATAGATCGCACCATATCTAGTAAAGTGCGATTACGACGTTCGGACACACCATTACATTGTGGTGTTCCAGGTGGCGTGAGTTTGTGAAACTATTCCACATTGTTTTAATTGAAGACCAAACTCGTAACTCAAAAATTCATCTCCACGATCAGATCGCAGAAACTTTATTTTCTTGTTACGATGATTTTCCACTTCACTCTGAAATTCTTTGAACCTTTCAACTATTTCAGACTTATGTTTCATCAAGTAGATATACCCATATCTGCTCAAATCATCTTGTGAAGGTCAGAAAATAATGATACTTGCCACGAGCCTTCATACTCATTGGTCTGCATACATCAGTATGTATTATTTCCAATAAGTCGGTAGTTCGTTCCATTGTTCCGAAGAATGGAGTTTTAGTCATCTTGCCCAAAAAGCACGGTTCGCAAGCATCAAATGATTCATAACCAAGTGATTCCGAAAATCCATCTTTATGGAGTTTCTTCACGCGCTTTACACCGATATGACCTAAACGGCAGTGCCACAAATAAGTTGCACTATCATTATTAACTTTGCATCTTTTGGCTTCAATATTACGAATATGTGTATCACACGATCGAGATCCAACAAACCATTTTCATTGGGTGTATGACCATAGAAGGTTTTATTCATGTAAACAGAACAACAATTATTCTCTAACTTACATGAATAACCGTATTGCAATAAACATGATCAAATCATATTCATGCTCAACGCAAACACCAAATAATACTTATTTAGGTTTAACACTAATCCCGAAAGTATAGGGAGTGTGCGATGATGATCATATCAAGCTTGGAACAACTTCCAACACACATCGTCACTTCACCCTTAACTAGTCTCTGTTTATTCTGCAACTCCCGTTTCGAGTTACTAATCTTAGCAACTGAACTAGTATCAAATACTGAGGGGTTGCTATAAACACTAGTAAAGTACACATCAATAACATGTATATCAAATATACTTATGTTCACTTTGCCATCCTTCTTATCCGCCAATCACTTGGGGTAGTACCTCTTCCAATGACCAGTCTCTATGCAGTAGAAGCACTTAGTCTCAGGCTTAGGACCAGACTTGGGTTTCTTCACTTGAGCAGCAACTTGCTTGCCGTTCTTCTTGAAGTTCCCTTCTTTCCTTTTGCCTTTTCTTGAAACTAGTGATCTTGTTAACCATCAACACTTGATGCTCTTTTCTTGATTTCTACCTTTCACGATCTCAACATCGCGAAGAGCTCAGAATAACTTTCGCCATCCCTTGCATATTATAGTTCATCACGAAGTTCTAGTAACTTAGTGATGGTGACTAGAGAATTCTCATCAATCACTATCTTATCTGGAAGATTAACTCCCACTTGATTCAAGCGATTGAAGTACCTGACAATCTGAGCACATGCTCACTAGTTGAGCGATTCTCCTCCATCTTTTAGCTATAGAACTTGTTGGAGACTTCATATCTCTCAACTCGGGTATTTGCTTGAAATATTAACTTCAATTCCTGGAACATCTCATATGGTCCATGACGTTCAAAACGTCTTTGAAGTCCCGATTCTAAGCCATAAAACATGGTGCACAAAACTATCAAGTAGTCATCATATTGAGCTAGCCAAACGTTCATAACGTCTGCATCTGCTCCTGCAATAGGTCTGTCATTTAGCGGTGCATTAAGGACATAATTTTTCTGTGCAGCAATGAGGATAAACCTCAGATCACGGATCCAATCCGCATCATTGCTACTGACATTTTTCAACACAATTTTCTCTAGGAACATATCAAAATAAACATTTGAAAGCAACAACACGAGCTATTAATCTACAATATAATTTGCAAAATACTACCAGGACTAAGTTCATGATAAATTAAAGTTCAATTAATCATATTACTTAAGAACTCCCACTTAGATAGACATCCCTCTAATCTTCTAAGTGATCACGTGATCCAAATCAACTAAACCATGTCCGATCATCACGTGAGATGGAGTAGTTTCAATGGTGAACATCACTATGTTGATCATATCTACTATATGATTCACGCCGACCTTTCGGTCTCCGTGTTCGAGGCCATATCTGATATGCTAGGCTCGTCAAGTATAACTGAGTATTCGCGTGTGCAACTGTTTTGCACCCGTTGTATTTGAACGTAGAGCCTATCACACCCGATCATCACGTGGTGTCTCAAACGAAGAACTTTCACAACGGTGCATACTCGTGGAGAACACTTCTTGATAACTAGTGAGAGATCATCTTAAAATGCTACCGTCAATCAAAACATAATAAGATGTATAATGATAAACATCATATGCAATCAAAATATGTGACATGATATGGCCATGATCATCTTGCGCCTTTGATCTCCATCTCCAAAGTATCTTGTCATGATCTTTATCGTCACCGCACGACACCATGATCTTCATCATCTTGATCTATATCAATGTGTTGTCACATGGTCGTCTCGCCAACTATTGCTCTTGCAACTATTGCTATCGCATAGCGATAAAGTAAAGCAAATATTTGGCACTTGCATCTTTATGCAACAAAGAGACAACCATAGGGCTTCTGCCAGTTTCTGATAACTTCAACAAAACATGATCATCTCATACAATAAAATATAGCATCACGTCTTGACCATATCACATCACAACATGCCCTGCAAAAACAAGTTAGACGTCCTCTACTTTGTTGTTGCAAATTTTACGTGGCTGCTACGGGCTTAGCAAGAACCGTTCTTACCTACGCATCAAAACCACAACGATAGTTTGTCAAATAGACTCCGTTTTAACCTTTGCAAGGACCGGGCGTATACACTCGGTTCAACTAAAGTTGGAGAAACCGACACCGCCAGCCACACGTGTGCAAAGCACGTCGGTGGAACCAGTCTCGCGTAAGCGTCTGGCGTAATGTCGGTCCGGCCGCTTCATCTAACAATACCGCTGAACCAAAGTATGACATGCTGGTAGGCAGTATGACTTATATCGTCCACAACTCACTTGTGTTCTACTCGTGCATATAACATCAACACATAAAACCTAGGCTCGGATGCCACTGTTGGGGAACGTAGTAATTTCAAAAATTTCCTACGCACACGCAAGATCATGGTGATGATATAGCAACGAGAGGGGAGAGTGTATGTCCACGTACCCTCGTAGACCATAAGCGGAAGCGTTATGACAACGCGGTTGATGTAGTCGTACGTCTTCACGATCCGACCGATCCAAGTACCGAACGTACGGCACCTCCGAGTTCAGCACACGTTCAGCTCGATGACGATCCCCGGGCTCCGATCCAGCAAAGCGTCGGGGATGAGTTCCGTCAGCACGACGGCGTGATGACGATGATGATGTTCTACCGGCACAGGGCTTCGCCTAAACTCCGCAACAATATGACCGAGGTGGAATATGGTGGAGGGGGGCACCGCACACGGCTAAGGAACGATCCGTAGATCAACTTGTGTGTCTATGGGGTGCCCCCTGCCCCCGTATATAAAGGAGTGGAGGAGGGGGAGGGCCGGCCTCTCTATGGCGCGCCTAGGGGAGTCCTACTCCCACCGGGAGTAGGATTCCCCTTCCTAGTCCAACTAGTAACCCTTCCATGTAGTAGGAGTAGGAGAGAAGGAAAGGGAAGGAAAAGGAGAAGGAAGGAAGGCGCCCCCTCCCTAGTCCAATTCGGACTAGTCCATGGGGAGGTGCGCCACCCTTATGGCCCTTTTTCTCCTTTCCCGTATGGCCCATTAAGGCCCAATACGAATTCCCATAACTCTTCGGTACTCCGAAAAATACCCGAATCACTCGGAACCTTTCCGAACTCCGAATATAGTCGTCCAATATATCGATCTTTACGTCTCGACCATTTCGAGACTCCTCGTCATGTCCCCGATCTCATCCGGGACTCCGAACTCTTTCGGTACATCAAAACTCATAAACTCATAATAAAACTGTCATCGAAACCTTAAGCGTGCGGACCCTACGGGTTCGAGAACTATGTAGACATGACCTAGAACTATTCTTGGTCAATAACCAATAGCGGGACCTGGATGCCCATATTGGTTCCTACATATTCTACGAAGATCTTTATCGGTCAAACCGCATAACAACATACGTTGTTCCCTTTGTCATCGGTATGTTACTTGCTCGAGATTCGATCATCGGTATCCAATACCTAGTTCAATCTCGTCACCGGCAAGTCTCTTTACTCGTTCTATAATGCATCATCCCGTAACCAACTCATTGGTCATATTGCTTGCAAGGCTTATAATGATGTGCATTACCGAGAGGGCCCAGAGATACCTCTCCGACAATCGGAGTGACAAAACCTAATCTCGAAATACGCCAACTCAACATGTACCTTTGGAGACACCTGTAGTACTCCTTTATAATCACCCGATTCGTTGTGACGCTTGGTAGTACCAAAGTGTTCCTCCGTAAACGGAGTTGCATAATCTCATAGTTACGGGAACATGTATAAGTCATGAAGAAAGCAATAGCAACATACTAAACGATCAAGTGCTAAGCTAACGGAATGGGTCAAGTCAATCACATCATTCTCCTAATGATGTGATCCCGTTAATCAAATGACAACTCTTTTGTCCATGGCTAGGAAACATAACCATCTCTGATGAACGAGCTAGTCAAGTAGATGCATACTAGTGACACTATGTTTGTCTATGTATTCACACATGTATTATGTTTCCAGTTAATACAATTCTAGCATGAATAATAAACATTTATCATGAAATAAGGAAATAAATAATAACTTTATTATTGCCTCTAGGGCATATTTCCTTCAACAGCAACATGTATACTTGCAAAATAAGCATGGCATGGCCATCATTGCCATTTTTATTGAAAAAAAGATGCAAAAAATTATTCTAAATAACATCAATCAAATCCTAACAAAATAAATTGACACTGCAAGTAAAACTCATATCATGTGACGAATGAAAACATAGCTCCAAGTGAGGTTACTGATAATGTTGGAGATGAAAGAGGGGATGCCTTCTGGGGCTTCCCCAAGCTTAGTTGCTTGGATCTTCCTTGAATATTACCTTGGGGGTGCCTTGGGAATCCCAAGCTTAGGATCTTGTCACTCCTTATTCTCCTCATATCGACATCTCACCCAAAACTTGTAAACTTCAATCACACAAAACTTAACGGAACTTTCTGAGATAGGTTAGTATGATAAAGAGCAAACCATTTCACTTTTGGTACTGTCAAAGACAAGATTAATAATTGTTTCCACATAATTCCTACTGTATATCATTTCTACAATTTATATTGAGCAATATAAGCCATAGAAACTAGGAAACAAGCGAACTATGCATTGAAAACAGAATCTATCAAAAACAGAACAGTCTGTAGTAATCTATACTCAAACCATACTTCTGATACTCCAAAAATTATTAAAAAATTGGAACACGTGATAAATTTGTATATTAATCTTCTACAAAAAGAATCAACTCAAAATCACTCTTTTGTTAAAAATGAGAGTTATTTTCGTGAGCGCAAAAGTTTCTGTTTTTCAGCAAGATCAAATCAACCATCACCCAACATGATCCCAAAGGCTTTACTTGGCACTTTATTGAAACAAAAGCAATAAAACATGATTACCACAGTAGACTAATCATGTGAACACACAGAAACAGTAGGGGTAAATGTTGGGTTGTCTCCCAACAAGCGCTTTTTTTAATGCCTTTTAGCTAGGCATGATGATGCTCACACAAAAGATAAGAATTGAAACATAACAAGAGAATCATGAATCATAAGCTCCTCTCTCATAATAATTTTTATTAGCATCATGAATAGATTAATCCATATAAACATCACATAAAGCATTCTTTTCATGATCCAAAAGCATAGAAAATTTATTACTCTTTATGGCATACATGTCATCATAATAATCATCATAAGTAGCAACTTTGTTCTCATCATAGTCAATGGAAACCTCTTCCAAAATAGTGGATGTATCACTAAATAAAGTCATGACCTCTACAAATCCACTTTCATCAATATTTTAATAAGATTCAGCACCCTCCAAAATAGTGGGATCACTACTACATAGAGTTGACACTCTTCCAAACCCACTTTCATCATTGTAATCATCATAAATAGGAGGCATGCTATCATAATAATAATTTTCTTATCATAGGTATAAGGAATCAAAGGATCATATTCATTATGCAAAACATCCCCAAGCTTGGGACAAGCATTATTTTCAGCAAATAAATCTTCAAACATTTCATACTCATCAAACATAGCATCCCCAAGCTTGTGGTTTTGCATACCATCATAATCATTCTTATCAATAGCATGAATGGCACCAATGGTATAGCAAACATTATTATCATATTCTTCCAAGCAAGTGCCAAAAAGATCTTCAAGGTCATAAGAGACATCATTGTCTTCCCAATCATAATCATCACAACAATTAGTAGGCATCACAAAATCATACTTAATATCATCATCCTCCATCAACATATTTGATTCATTTTCATGAGGCACATTGGTGATAGGAGCAATATTACTTGGGAGAGTTACCGTTGTACCTCTACTTTTTCTTCTTTTCTTTTTCTTCTTCACCACCTCACGTGTGGGTTCAATCAATTTTTTCGAGATTCTTGTTGAAGAGATTGATTGGATAGGAAGCTCCTCCTCGTTACCTGATTCATCATAATGAACACTAGGAGGGTATTGTTATTTTCCCTTTCATTAGTACTCTCTTCATACTCTATTTTTTTCTTGTCTTTAGATAGTTGGCAATATAAGGATTCTCAATGCAATTTTCTGCAAAAAACATATAAATTTCCTCTAGATCAAAATCAAGAATTCTATTGAGATTAAATTTTGGAACATCCTTAATTATGCGTTTCATTTCTTCATACCCCAAAATAAGACTAAGCTCTTTATGATGCTCAAGGGTAATCAAGTTATCACAATTTTTGGACACAATTTGATCATGAAAGAAATAGCATTGGAGATTTAAATGACCACGTTCGTTGCAAAGTTCACAAGGATGGCAAAAAATATTAAATATTTCAGCACAATCATCTAGCCTCTCATGCAACTTTTTTCGTTTCTAAATATTTATGCTTCTTACAAAATCTATCTTCCCTTTTTGGTGTGTGTGTGTGTGCACTCCCAATTTACTCCGCAAAAGTTGACATTCTTATAGGAGACATCATTATCATGGCTAGTGCAATCATCATTAGAATTTTCGATATTCAAATAATTCATACTAACAACATTGCCATCATGCTCATTATTCATGCCAATCATTTTATTAAATTCTTCTTCTATCAATTGACCACAATTTCCTGAACCATCATTTTCAAGAAAGATATTATAAAGATGAACAATAATATGATGCAACCTCAATTCCATGTTTTTAGTTTTCTTTTATAAACCAAACTAGTGATAAAACAAGAAATTAAAAGATTCAATTGCAAGATCTAAAGATATACCATCAAGCACTCACCTCCCCGGCAACGCCGCCAGAAAAGAGCTTGATGTCTACTACGCAACTTTATTCTTGTAGACACGTGTTGGGCCTCCAAGCGCAGAGTTTTGTAGGATAGTAGCAATTTTCCCTCAAGTGGATGACCAAAGGTTTATCAATCCGTGGGAGGCATAGGATGAAGATAGTCTCTCTCAAGAAACAAGAAATCTCTTGTGTCCCCAACACACCCAATACAATAGCAAATTGTATAGGTGCACTAGTTCGGTGAAGAGATGGTGATAAACGTGTAGTATGGATAGTAGATATTAGTTTTTGTAGTGCGAACAATAAAAAACAACAAGGTAGTAAATGATAAAATGGAGCACAATCGGTATTGCAATAATAGAAAATGACGCCTAGGGTGCATACTTTCACTAGTGAATCTCTCAACAAATGCTAACAAAGTTGGATCATATAACCATCCCTCAAAGTGCGATGAAGAATCACTCCAAAGTTCTAATCTAGCGGAGAACGTAAGATGGAATTGTTTGTAGGGTACGAAACCACCTCAAAGCTATTCTTTCCGTTCGATCTATTCAAGAGTTCGTACTAAAATAACACAAAGCTATTCTTTCCATTCGATCTATCCTAGAGTTCTACAAAAATAACACCAAAGCAAATTCAGATTTATAATATTCAATACAACACAAAGAACTTCGAAGAATGCCCCAAGATTTCTACCACATAAACAAAGACAAGAACGTGCATCAACCCCTATGCATAGATTACCCC
Organism: Aegilops speltoides; assembly: GCA_021437245.1. Taxonomy (NCBI): domain Eukaryota; kingdom Viridiplantae; phylum Streptophyta; class Magnoliopsida; order Poales; family Poaceae; genus Aegilops; species Aegilops speltoides. Next base: position 315,554,591 of record CM038145.1, on the reverse strand, counting down.
AATGTCACCTCGGGAATCCGCGAGTTGAGTGCCAAAACATATATCAAGTGAATGAATACGATACCCCATTATCACACGAGTATTCAATTGCAAGACATATATCAAGTGTTCTCAAATCCATAAAAGTATTCAATCCGATAACAATGAAATCTCAAAGGGAAAAAACTCAATTCATCACAATAAGATAGAGAGGGGAATACACCATATGATCCGACTATATTAACAAAGCCCGCGATACATCAAGATCGTGACATCTCAAGAACTCAAGAGAGAGAGAGATTAATCACATAGCTACTGGTACAAACCCTCAGCCCCGAGGGTGGACTACTCCCTCCTCATCATGGTGGCCTCCGGGATGATGAAGATGGCCACTGGTGATGATTCCCCCCCTCCGGCAGGGTGCCGAAACAGGGTCCCGATTGGTTTTCGGTGGCTACATAGGCTTGCGAGGGTGGAAATTCCTATCTAGGGCTACCCCGAAGGGTTTTGGAATATTTGGGAATTTATAGGGCGAAGAGGCGGTTCAGGGGGCACCCGAGGTGGGCAGCACCCACCAGGGCGTGCCTGGGCCTCCTGGCACGCCCTGGTGGGTGCTGCTCCCCTCGGGAACCCCTCAGGTGCTTCCTTGGCCCACTAGCTTTCTTCTGGGCCAAAAAAATCCTCTAGGAGTTTCGTTGCATTTGGACTCTGTTTGATATTGATTTCCTGCGATGTAAAAAACAAGCTAAAACTGCAGCTAGCACTGGGCACTGGGTCAATAGGTTAGTCCCAAAAATGATATCAATTTGAAATAAAATGATTGTAAAACATCCAAGAATGATAATATAATGGCATGAATACTTCATAAATTATAGATACGTTAGAGACGTATTAGTACATACCCTAAGCCCCGAGGGTGAACTACTCCCTCCTCGTCATGGAGAGCACCGGGATGATGAAGATGGCCACCGGTGATGGATCCCCCCTCCGGCAGGGTGCCGGAACAAGGTCCTGATTGGTTTTGGGTGTCTACTGAGGCTTGCGGCGGTGGAACTCCCGATATAGGTTTCTTTTTGGGGGTTTATGTATTTATAGGTATTTTTGGCGTCGGTCTCATGTTAGGGGGGTCTCTGAGTCAGCCACGAGGTAGGGGGCGCGCTAGGGGGTAGGGCGCACCCTCCGCCGTCGTGGATGACTCGGGTCTCTTCTGGCCCAACTCTTTTGCTTCGAGGGCTTCTTCTGGTCCATAAAAAATCCACAAAAATTAGCAGGTCAATTGGACTTCGTTTGGTATTCCTTTTCTGTAAGACTCAAAAACAAGGAAAAAACAGAAACTGGCATTGGGCTCTAGGTTAATAGGTTAGTTCCAAAAATCATATAAAATAGCATATAAATGCATATAAAACATCCAAGATGGATTATATTATAGCATGGAACAATCAAAAATTATAGATACGTTGGAGACGTATCAAGCATACCCAAGCTTAATTCCTGCTCGTCCTCGAGTAGGTAAATGATAAAAACAGAATTTTTGATGTGGAATGCTACCTAACTTATTTATCGATGTAATCTTCTCTATTATGGCATGAATGTTCAAATCCGAAAGATTCAAAACAAAAGTTTAATATTGACATAAAAATAATAATACTTCAAGCATACTAATAAAGCAATCATGTCTTCTGAAAATAACATGGCCAAAGAAAGCTATCCCAACAAAATCATATAGTCTGGCTATGCTCTATCTTCATCACAGAAAATATTTAAATCATGCACAACCCCGATGACAAGCCAAGCAATTGTTTCATACTTTTGATGTTCTCAAACTTTTTCAATCTTCACGCAATACATGAGCGTGAGCCATGGACATATCACTATAGGTGGAGTAGAATGGTGGTTGTGGAGAAGACAAAAAGGAGGAAGATAGTCTCACATCAACTAGGCGTATCAATGGGCTATGGAGATGCCCATCAATAGATATCAATGTGAGTGAGTAGGGATTGCCATGCAACGGATGCACTAGAGCTATAAGTGTATGAAAGCTCAAAAAGAAACTAAGTGGGTGTGCATACAACTTGCTTGCTCATGAAGACTGGAATCCCATCATTGGAATATACAAGGCAAGTTCTATAATGAAATATTCCCACTAGTATATGAAAGTGACAAAATAAGAGACTCTCTAACATGAAGATCATGGTGCTACTTTGAAGCACAAGTGTGGAAAAATGCTAGTAACATTGTCCCTTCTCTCTTTTTCTCTCATTTTTTGATTGGCCTCTTTTTTATTGGCTTCTTTGGCCTCTTTTTTTATTTCCTCACATGGGACAATGCTCTAATGATTATGATCATCACACTTTTATTTACTTTCAACTCAAGAATTACAACTCGATACTTGGAACAAAATATGACTCTATATGAATGCCTCCGGCGGTGTACCGGGATGTGTAATGAATCAAGAGTGACATGTATGAAAGAATTATGATTGGTGGCTTTGCCACAAATACGATGTCAAATACATGATCATGCAAAGCAATATGACAATGATGAAGCGTGTCATAATAAATGGAACGGTGGAAGGTCGCATGGCAATATATCCCGGAATGGCTATGGAAATGCCATAATAGGTAGGTATGGTGGCTGTTTTGAGGAAGGTATATGGTGGGTGTATGGTACCGGCGAGAGTTGCACGGCACAAGAGAGGCTAGCAATGTTGGAAGGGTGAGAGTGCGTATAATCCATGGACTCAACATTGGTCATAAAGAACTCACATACTTATTGCAAAAATCTATTAGTCATCAAAACAAAGTACTACGCGCATGCTCCTAGGGGGATAGATTGGTAGGAAAAGACCATCGCTCTTCCCCGACCGCCACTCATAAGGATGACAATCAATAAATAAATCATGCTCCAACTTCACCACACAATGGTTTACCAGACGTGCATGCAACGAGAATCACAAACTTTAGCACAAGTATTTCTACAATCCACAATTACTCACTAGCATGACTCTAATATCACCATCTTTATATCTCAAAACAATCATAAGGAATCAAACCTCTCTTAGTATACAATGTACTTTATATGAAAGTTTTTATTAAATCCCCTTGGATGCCCATCATATTAGGATTAAATTCAGAACCAAAGCAAATTACCATGTTGTTTAAAACTCTCAAAATAATATAAGTGAAGCATGAGAGTTCATCAATTTCTTCAAAATAAAACCACCACCGTGCTCTAAAAAGATATAAGTGAAGCACTAGAGCAAATGATAAACTACTCCAAAAAGATATAAGTGAAGATCAATGAGTAGTTGAATAATTATGTAACTATGTGAAGACTCTCTAACATTTAAGAATTTCAGATCTTGGGATTCAAACAACAATCAAAACAAAATAAAATAAAATGATGCTCCAAGCAAAACATATATCATGTGGTGAATAAAAATATAGCTCCAAGTAAGGTTACCGATGAACGAAGACGAAAGAGGGGATGCCATCCGGGGCATCCCCAAGCTTAGGCTCTTGGTTGTCCTTGAATATTGCCTTGGTCTTCCCCAAGCTTAGGCTCTTGCCACTCCTTATTCCATAGTCCATTGAATCTTTACCCAAAACTTGAAAACTTCACAACACAAAACTCGACAGAAAACTCGTAAGCTCCGTTAGTATAAGAAAATAAATCACCACTTAGGTACTGTTGTGAACTCATTGTAAATTCATATTGGTGTTAGATCTGCTGTATTCCAACTTCTCCATGGTTCATACCGTCCGATACTGCTCACAGATTCATCAAAATAAGCAAACAACACATAAAAACAGAATCTGTCAAAAACAGAACAATTTGTAGTAATCTGTAACTCTCGAATACTTGCAACTCCAAAAATTCTGAAAAATTAGTTCCACCTGAGAAACTTGTGCACCAATCCATAGCAAAAATAATCATATGAAAATCACGTTTCAATAAGATTCTGGAAATTATTTACTGAGCGCAAAAGTTTCCGATTTTCAGCAGGATCAACACAACTATGACCACAAGTTATCCTAAAGGCTTTACTTGGCACTTTATTGAAACAAAAGCTATAGAACATGATTAATACAGTAGCTTAATCATTTGAACACATAAAAACAGTAGGGGTAAATATTGGGTTGTCTCCCAACAAGCGCTTTTCTTTAATGCCTTTTTAGCTAGGCATGATGATTTTAATGATGCTCACATAAAAGATAAGAATTGAAAAAGAAAGAGAGCATCATGAAGCATATGACTAGCAAATTTAAGTCTAACCCACTTCCTATGCATAGGGATGTTGTGGGCAAACAACTTATGGGAACAAGAATCAACTAGCATAGGAAGGCAAAACAAGCATAACTTCAAGATTTTCAACACATAGAGAGGAAATTTGGTATTATTGCAATTCCTACAAGCTTATATTCCTCCCTCATAATAATTGTTAGTAGCATCATGAATGAATTCAACAATATAACCATCACATAAAGCATTATTTTCATGATTCGCAAGCATATAAATTTATTACTCTCCACATAAGCAAAATTTTTCTTATTCGAAATAGTGGGAGTATCATAAGAAACTCGAATACTATAAATTGTTTCCACATTAAAAGATTAATGTTCAGAAAAAGGGTACACATAATCATGACAAGTTCTATACATATAATCATCACTACTTTTTATAACATAAGTGTCATCACAATAATCATCATAAGTAGCAACTTTGTTCTCATCATAATCTGTCGACGTTCTGGGAACGGGGGTCCCCAGACTTTCCTGCCTGTGGCCTGCAGCGTGGCTCAAGTGGTGGCCCAGTACGGCCCATCTTCATCAGCGCAAGAATCAAGACCCTCGCGAGGGGCCAAGCCTCGCGGGGCGGACTACGCAAGGCTTCCTTAGGGACGGCCTCGCCAGGCGGGCTCACGGGGAGGCGGAGAGATCAAGGCAGGATACCTCGCGAGGTGCTCGTGACGCAAGCCATGACGATCAAGACCAGGCAGGCGCTAGGTGGGCGCCGGCCTGCGCATTGTCCTTGTTTCCTCTTTGGTGCAAAGGGGCAAGCACATGCGCGGAGTACCAAGGCATCAGGCAAAGGTTGCCATTTCAGTGCAACGAGACCAAGACCAGCGGAGCGGCAGGATGGAGGTCACCGTGGAGCCCAAGACGGCGTCATGGCTAGTGCTTTTGGCAGCCAAAGACCAACTTTAGTCAGGATAACTTGTACTGGATGTTCCCCTCAAAATGGCCGTTGTTGGCGCCCTTCCCACTCAATATTTGGGAAGAGGACCAGGGCCTCTATAAATAGAGTTGGCCACGACAGAGTAGGGGCATCTGATCGAGTGCTCATTAGAGAGAGAGAGAGAGAGAGAGAGAGAGAGAGGCGACCGAACTCACCCAAGCAGTTCATTGCACCAGCTCAAGAACACCTCTCGCGAGGCTGTTCTTCCCTTGTACTGTTCATCATCCGCCCCAGAGGCAATCCACCACACCACACACTGGAGTAGGGTATTACACCAAAACGGTTGCCCGAAGCAGTATAAATCTTGTGTCCCTCGTGTTGTTCATCATTTTCATCTTAGATCTCAGGAAACGATCGGACATAGATCGGTAGGGGAGAGATCTTCGTGCGCACCCCAATGTTCGAACCTTAAGGGTCTGCCGGAACCCAACATCCGACATTTGGCGTGCCAGGTAGGGGTGCGCCGGAATCTTTCTTCTGCTGTTTCGTGTTCGATCTTCCGTCGTGTCCATGGCTGACGCTCGCCGGGCTCGCGCCGAGCGCCGGGCTGCTCTCGCCGCCCGCGTCGTCCAGACGGCTCCCGTCGGTGGGTGTCCCCGTCATTCCCCGTCGCCTGCCGCTAACGCCGCCATCGGCCCCGCGGGGAACGAGCAGCAGGCCTTGTCTCTGCATCCTTCGGTGCGGCCGGTTTGTTGTCCCACGCATGTCGCTCCCCCACGGACGCGCACGCCGTGTTGCTCCTGACGTGTGAGCTCCTGCATTATCATCCTGTCGACGATCTCTACGAGGACTGGCTCGCTCGCATCATCGAGCTTGTCAGCACTGCAGGGGGCTCTCCTATGGCGTCCGTCTCGCTACCTCGCTCCCCGTCCTGCGCTAGAGGCGCAGATCAGGAGGTGCGTCCGCCATCTCCTCCTCAAGAAGGCGCCCTGGCTCCAAGGTGCGAGAATCCCCAGGAGCAAGCCCAGCGTCAGCAGAGAGCTCCGGTGGCCACCGCAGGCTGCCGCGCCTTCACCCCCGAGCTACGCAGTGTCGCCTTGCCAGGAAAGTTCAAGCCTGACCTGCCTCCTCGCTACGACGGCACTGCAGACCCCGCGGAGTTCCTATAGCACTACAAGCTAGGCATCGAAGCCGCCAACGGGGACAAAAAGTTCATGGCGAACTCGTTTCCGATGGCACTCAAGGACGGCGCCCGCACCTGGCTCCTGAACCTGGCTCCTGGCATGATGTCCTCCTGGGATGAGATGCGCACCCGCTTCATCACCAACTTCCAATGCACTCGCGACCGTCCGCCTGCTGTGGTTGACCTACACCGCATCAAGCAGTAGCCCGGAGAGACCTTGCAGAAGTACATCCAGCGCTTCAACAACGCCCGCCTCAAGATTCCCAAGGTGACCGAGGAGGCCATCATTTCGGCGTTCTCTGATGGCGTCCGCGATGTCAAGATGAAGGAGGAGTTGGTGGTCCATGAAGATCTGTGTACGTCACTAGAGTTGTTCAACCTGGCGACCAAGTGCGCAAGTGCTGAGGAGGGACGCCTCTCCCTTCTCGAGCTCCTGGCAGCAGACCCAGAAGAGAAGAAGGCCAAGGCCAAGGATGTGAAGCGCAAGGGAACAGCTGTGCTCGCAGCGGAGCCGGACACAAAGCGCGGCAGCGACCAGCCGGAGTCGTCCAAGGGCAGCCGGTACTGTGTGTACCACGATCTCCATACTCACAACACCAACGAATGCCAAGAGCTCAGGGCCGTGCGAGAAGACCGTGTCGGTCGATGCCCCAAGCGCAACGATCGGGGCTACGGCCGAGGCGGAGCAAGAGGTGGAGTACGATGGGACGAACGGGGCCTTCGCCAAGGGTGGCGTGACCGACCTCGTGAGGACCGCTGGCAGGACCAGCTTGGAGAGATTAGCCTCGTGAGGATCGCCCGCAAGGCAACGCAGGCCTTCCTCCTTTGCCACCACCACCAAGAAGGAATGAAGACCACCATCAGGACGAGGGGGCTGGGGGCTTCCAGGAGCCACGTGCAATCGCTTGCATCTTGGGCGGCGCTCAGGCCCCAGCCTCACAGCGCATCTTCAAGCAGTTTGCTCGCGAGGTGAATGCAGTCCTCCCCAAGCTTGAGGCCACGCGCCCTCTCAGGTGGTCTGCGTGCGCCATCACGTTCAGCTCAGTAGATCAGCTCAAGTGCGCGGCGACGGCCGGTGTCCTCCCAATGCTCTGTTCCCCGGTCATCAGCAATATGCAAGCCACCAGGACCCTCATCGATGGCGGAGCAGGACTCAACGTTCTGTCCGTCGAGACATTCAACAATCTCCAAGTGCCATATGATCAGCTTTAGCCAACCAAGACTTTCTCAGGAGTCACTGATGGTTCCACTGTCCCGGTAGGGCAGGTCCGCCTTCCTATCACCTTTGGACATTGCAACAACTACCACACCGAGCTCATTGACTTCGACGTCGCTCACATTCGCCTGCCATACAATGCCATCCTCGGGTATCCGTCCCTGGCCAAGTTCATGGCAGTGAGTCACCATGGCTACAACGTCCTCAAGATGCCAGGAAGTGGCGGGGTCATCACGGTCCCCTGTGAAGAGAAGGATGCGGTGTGCTCCCTCGAGCGCGCCTTCCAGGCTGCGTCGATCGAGGACCCGGACAACAATAGTGGAAACCCCCCTGGAGCAGCTCCCAAGAAGAAGAAGACATCGCCTGGCTCAAGGCCTCAGGAGGCAGGCACCTCCGGAAGCACCACATCCGGACACGCACCTGTCCAAGGGGCTCCACCCTCCATCACACAGGAAGGCGCACCCGGCGCCCTCCTCGGGCAGGGCTCGGGGGCTCTCTCCTGGGGAGCCACCGACTTTGCCAAGATCACGAGGGAGGCACTTGGGCACCACTTGGAGGCGTGCTTCCCGACACGCTTCCCTCAGGAAGGCGTAAGGAAAGAAGGACCCAACCCTCAGGAGTTCATTACCAAGGCCGCTCAGGAGTTGGAGGAATCGGGAGTCATGCGCGGCAACCACCGCCTTCCCAGCGTAGCTCCCCATCCAGGCGAGGATGGCGGGCTACGCATCTGCATCGACTACCCAGGGCTCAATCGAGTCGCTTCTCAGGAGTGCTTCTGGCCTTCGCGCGTGGGGTGTTGATCGGGCCCACCGCACAGCTTCGTTCGCATGCCCTTCGTCTTGCCGAACACGGCTGCAGCCCACCAGCGCTTGATGAGAGGCATTCTTGAAGCTCAGGTGGCCAAGCATCGCGCGTTCCTGGAGGAGATGGAGATGGACCTCAGCGGGCCGCCCGGACCTCCTGAGCCTCCCGAGGCTCGGAGCCCCGAGGGCTTGTGAGGATTGGCTTCTTCACCCTGCACCGCCAGCTGCTCCGGCAATCGTTCTACAACAGTATCAGGTGACTTCTTTTCAGTTTTCGTTTCAGCTGGGAGCGCCCGCAAGGCTGCATCATTCCCAGGTCATGTGGGTCCGTCCCTGCGGCATGTATCCATTTTGCTTATGTCTTCTGCTTACCTTGTGAGGGCGCCCCTCGGGCTGCATCATCCCCAAGCTGCTCAGGCCTGACATAGTGGCGTTTGCTTTCTCCGCACCTATCTTAGTTGATTTGCTCCTTCATGCTTGACCTGTTCATGATTGTCGCTCGTCGCCCACCACGGGCCTATTTCTCCTCATGCGAATCGCTTGCACGTTAAAAGGGGGGGCGCCTGAGCATCGCGACTCATGGGCTCTTACTGGCTCTCCAGCCCTCACCCTCTGGCCTTGACCCACGGCATCGCGACGTATCATTCCAGCGGCGGCTGAGCTTGCTCGAGGGCCGGGACCTGATGACGTAGAGCATTTGCATTTCAACCACCTTGCAGGAACATACCACTGACAAAGGCCCAGAGCCAGGCGCAACCCGCCTCAAGGTAGGGTCTCATGAGTCTCGCGCTGGCTCACGGGTGCCCAGATACACCTCTCTTATGCCCTACCATGCCGGCCATGTGTCAGGGCGGGGCTGTACACGCCACGGGGGCTCCTCCCGGAGGGGAGCCCCCTCCCACGCACCAGTGGAAGCACCATGCTCCGCGCTGGCTGACGACACTGCCAAGGAGCGACTATGCCCGTACACATACGGAAGCACTATGCTCCACGCTGGTGATAAACAACTGAGGGCAGCCCATGGCTGTATCAACCTCAGGGAGCCTAGAGCTCAGTGTCTGGCACCATCACAAAGCCCCCCCTCGGGAGTGCCGCGCGAGGGGGCTGGACACGGGGGCTGCGCCCGGGCCACGCCCGAGCACATGCCACCCAGCCAGGTCCCTCGAACCTGGTCGTCGCGCGCCCCTCCCCGTGCGGAGCCAAGGTATGAAGAATCGTTTGAGCGTCAAGGGGGGCTCCTGAGCATCGTGAGTCAGGAGCCCAACTGGTCAAATAGCCCCTCATTCCTTAGTTCCGAAAGGCTAACGACGGTCGAGGTATGCGCGGGGTCGGGCCCTGCCGATGTAGAACGACAAATCCTCTCCTCCGTCCCCTCCCTATTGCTGTTCGCGCGTCAAGGGGGACTCCGGAGCATCGCGACTCAGGAGCCTAACTTGTCACGTAGCCACTCACTCCTTAGTCCCGTCCTAGTGGTCCAGTCTGGGATAACGGCGGCTGAAGTATGCGCGGGGCCGGGCTCTGCCGACGTAGAACACAAGCAAACAGGAAGGAAATCGCAAAATCTAGCAAATCCAGAAGCAAATATTACAGACCATAAATTGTTCTCACAATACCAGACACAAATTTAAACGCCTCCACGAGGCATGGTGCATGTTACAGGAATCAAAGCGGGAAAAAGGCCGCGAGAAAATCACCCCTGGGCCGCGCCACCGCTCGTCGTAGAGTCGCGCTTGGCAGCCCCACCTCCTGGAGCTGCGGGGCCAGCAGCACCTCGCTTGGGCGCGGTGTTGAAGGCACGGAACTTTGACAGCAAGACCTCTGCTCGACCCTTGACGGCTTCAGCAGCAGCGGCGGAGCGCTAGGCGTCCACGGGATCCAGCAGGTCATCGAGGTTGGCGTCGGAGTTGCGGAGGTAGACGTGACTGAGGATCCGCGTTAGCGATGCGGAGGAGAGGACGTGATCCTCGACTTCAGCCATTGGGCCAATGCCGATCACGACCTCCTCAAGCGCCTCGACGAGGAAGGGAACCAGCTTGGCGGGGCCTTCCTTGGCTCCGGCCAGTGGCTTCTCCAGGCCCCCGTCGTAGAGCGTTTTTAGCGCTATGCAGGCCCTCTTCTCGTAGAGCGCAAAGGCCGCACGGTCCTCGGCCAAGACCTTCGCCTTGGCATCCAGTTCAACCCTCTCCGCCTTCAGCACCTGCTCCAGCATCTTCAACCGGTCGCGGTCGGCTGAGAGTTCGGCGTTGCGCTCCTTGACAGCAGCCTCCCGAGACTTCATCTCCTCCTCCTTCACCTGGTGGTCGCGAATCTCCTTGGCGAGCTCATCACGCAGCCCTTGCAATTCACCCTCCAGCGTCTTACAGCGGCCCTTGGCGGTGGAGGCGTCCTTCAACGCCTCGTCGCGAGCGGCCATGGAATGGGAGGTGGCTTGCTTCCCCTCCTCGGAAGCCGTCACCGCCTGGCTTAGCGCCACTCGGACGGAGGCGTCAGAGCAAACCCAGCTGGAGACCAACTCCAGCGCCCGCCACCAAAGCGGGGTCCATGCTCAAGATCCTCCATAAACCGACTCGGTTAAATCGGCACGGTCCATGGCAGCAGAGGAAGCAGAGGAGATGGGGGCCGGCGGAGTAGGAGGAGAAGACGGCAACGTGATCACGGCTTGGGAGGAAGGGACCCCCTGAGCCTTGGCCACCTCGGCGACAGCATCAAGCGCAGGCACCTCCAGGGTCAGCGGGGCCACAGGGGCTGACTCCTCGCCGGAGCGTCCCAGCTGGCCTCGCGAGGATGATCGGGCAGGGGACGTGCGGGCCCCGCTACCTCCCTTTCCAGCAAGTGAAGACGCGGCCGTGGCCGAGGAGCCCGTCTCAGGTGGGGTCGCCGCATCTCCCTTCAGCCTCATCGCTGCTGGCAGCAGCCTTCCCAATAGAAGATGTTAGATCCAGACAGCAAAGACAGGAGCAAGACGGAATTCGAGCACTTACTGATTGACTGCCGTTGGATCCCACGGGCTCCGGCCAAGCTTGAAGCCTGAAAGCCCCTTACGGGGCTCAGCCCCGGGAGGCCCAGTCGTAGGAGAAGGCGCGCCTGAAGGGCTAGAGCTGACTTTGGCTGATGCAAGGGCCGGGGTAGACCCTTGGGGGATCAGCCCGGACCTGTCTTCCCTCGGGACCAGGGGCGCGTCTTGCCCCTCTCGCCTGGCACCGGTCTCGTCGTCATCAGGCAAGGAGCAGAGGGCGCTGGACCTGCGCCAAGAGGAAGTCTCCCCCGTCCCCTCGAAGGTCGCCTCCGAGTCATGCTCCTCGTCCTCGTCGTCATCTCCCTCCTCTTCTCCGCTGGATTCACCGGAGGATAGGTTCACCATCGCCATTGCCGCCTGACCCTCAGGATCTTCCGCCGGCACCAGACCGACCCCATAGAAGGTGGGCATGGCGTCCACCACCAGCTCCTAGTCATCACGGAGGAACAAAGGGACCGGAGCACCCACCGGGCCTGCCACTTCCTCTCCAACCAAGCAGTGCAGGGCTGCGGTCAGATCCTCTGCGCTCAGGGCGTCCAAACTCAGGCGGAGGACGACGTCCACATCCGCGAGCGTCCACAGCGAGCGCGAGTGCGCCTGAAGAGGGGCCACCCGGTGCGACAGAAACTCCCTCAGGAGCGAGGCCCCGGTCAGCTTCGCCGCCCTCAGACTGCCCAGCCTGAGGTCGGCATTCATCTTCTCCAACACCAGCCTCGCCCGCTGATCATCGAGCTTCGCGCGGGACCATGCCTCAACGGCCTCGGGCTGCTTCGTTGGCAGCTCCAGCAGGGGGTTGTGGCACCCAGCGTTCACCATGACCCACTTGCTCCAGAAGCCCTTGGCCCTCTTCCCGGCCTTCGAGATGGCGTTAGACTTGGAGTACGCGACAAAACTCACGCACACCAAGATATTGCCGCTGGCGACCCGGAGGAAGAAGAAGTGGCGCAGCAAGGCCATGAGGGCGCCACCCCGACGTGCGCCTCACAGTATTAGGCGAAGATCGACAAAAGGAGGATGGAGTTGGGGTGGATATGCAAAGCATGCAACTGATACTGGCGAAGGACGGTGAGGGAGTCCTGGACTAGGGGGTGTCCGGACAGCCAGACTATCAATATCCGCCGGACTCCCAGACTGCGAAGATAGAAGATTGAAGACTCCGGCTCGTGTCCCGAAGGTACTTTCCTTGGCGTGGAAGGCAAGCTTGGCAATACGGATATGTAGATCTCCTACCATTGTAACCGACTCTGTGTAACCCTAGCCTCTCCGGTGTCTATATAAAGCGGAGGGCTTTAGTCCGTAGGACGCAACATTACATCTCAACAATCATACCATAGGCTAGCTTCTAGGGTTTAGCCTCCTTGATCTCGTGGTAGATCTACTCTTGTACTACCCATATCATCAATATTTATCAAGTAGGACGAGGGTATTACCTCCATCGAGAGGGCCCAACACAGGTAAAAACATTGTGTCCTCGTCTCTTGTTACCATCCGCCTAGACGCACAGCTCGGGACCCCCTACCCGAGATCCGCCGGTTTTGACACCGACATTGGTGCTTTCGTTGAGAGTTCCTCTGTGTTGTCGCCGATAGAGCGGATGCCTTTACCCGTCTTCAAAGACGGTGTTTTCGCCGGAGGGGCCTTGGCCGCTGGTCAAACAATCCGGCTTGGTGGCTTCCTTATGGCCGCCTCTCCGGCCGTCGCTTCGGCAATGACTTCTCAAGTCGTCGAAAGCAATCTTCGCGTCAGCCCTAAAGCTGCCGAACAGTTAGATCCAATCGAGCTCTCGTCTGTCAACGAGCTCTTGGATCGCATCGCCGCCCTGGGAGTCGCAACGGACTACAATCAGATTGGGCTTAAAACCGATCTGAGAGAGATTAACTCTCCCCAGGTTACCCACCACGTCGAAGTGGTAGAAGAACAACTCGGCAATTCGTTGCCATTGTTGAAAACAATCTGTGTCCGGATTCCCGAACCCTCCATGCCGGAATCCCGCGGAGGGACGGACTCTGATCGAGTATTGAACCTAAAATCATGCGTCGCTCCGGACTCGCTGGGCTGTTTCCAGCAAATCAAGCTTCCGAATTCGAAGTCCTCGCCATTGAGCCCAAAGAGGGCAGGGATCCGGATTTTATTCCACCCACCCGCCCGGACATATGCGACCTATCTCTAATTCGGCAAGAGCCCTCGAAACAAGACATCATTCTCGGGCCGATTCCTCCTGGTTATGGACAGGATAAAGGACTGCCGAGAGGAAAACACAATCTCAATATTCTGCAATAACTGCACGGACAAGGGAATCCTGAACGCCATTGATCGTCGCAAGATTAAGCGTTTCACTGATCTGGCGTCCATAGTACAAAAGTACTGCGCGATGGAAAGTTTCCGGAAAACCGAAAATCAATTTTGGAATAATCCGGCCCCAAAACAAGTCCGCGGTAAAAGGGCGCCTCACAATCAGGCCCCAGATGCAAAAACCAAAAAGCAAAAACCCAGCAAGGGAAACGGAACCGTACTGGAGGGATGGCTCAATGGACCCTGTAAACTTCATAATACAGGGGAAAGCTGTCCCAACACACAGCCTTCGAGCATGTTGGATACTACGGCAGGTGGCCAAAAGTGGCGAGGAGCTTCTAGCTCCAGGTAACCACTCCAACAATACCAGCACGGTATCAACAGTCTTCGAGACTTTTGCATCAAATAATATGCGAAAACGAACAATCCGCGAACTCGCCGAAGTCTACCAAGTAGCAACAGCAAATCCATGGAGCGACACAGCTATCACCTTCAGCGCCAGCGACGAGCCTACATCTCGAACTACCAAAGCACCAGCCGCACTGGTACTTAGTCCCATAGTGGACGGCTTTCGACTGACGAAAGTCCTCATGGACGGCTGCAGCGGACTAAACCTCATTTATGAGGAAACCCTGCGGAAAATGGAAATCGATTGGAGCCGTATCGAGCGAAGCAGCACAACCTTCAGAGGAATAATCCCTAGCCGGGAAGCGCGCTGCACCGGAAAAATCACACTTGATGTGGTGTTCGGCTCTCCGGACAATTACAGATCCGAAGAAGTCACGTTCCAGGTGGCCCCATTCAGTAGCGGCTATCACGCCATATTAGGACGAGAGGCATTCACAATTTTTCAAGCAATACCCCATTACGGGTACATGAAGCTCAAAATGCCTGGGCCCAGCGGAATAATCACCCTCGTCAGTGATCCGGACACAGCGCTCCGCGCCAAAAACAAGACAGCCGCACTAGCCCTCGAAGCACTATCCGAAGCCTTAGCGGCAGAGTAACTCACCGCGCTACGCTCTACGGTAAACAGGGACGACGTGATACTTGATAAAAGATCCAAGTCCACCTCCTTCGAACCAGCAGATGAGATAGTTAAATTTCAGGTCCACCCAACGGACCCAACAAAGACGGCCTCTATCGGGGCACACTTGAACCCCGAAGTGGACGCTGCACTGCGCGAATTCCTTCGGGAAAATTGGGACATCTTCGCCTGGCACCCTTCAGACATGCCCGGAATCCCTCGCAGGTTGGCAGAACACAGCCTAAACATCCTAAAAGGATTCAAGCCAGTCAAACAGGCTCTTTGATGATTTCCCGAGCCCAAAAGACAGGCAATGGGAGAAGAGCTAGCCAAGTTATTGGAAGCCGGATTCATCAGAGATATCAAACATCCGGACTGGCTAGCAAATTTGGTGATGGTACCAAAGAAGGACAAATCCTGGCGCCTCTGCGTCGACTTCAAAGACCTCAATAAGGCTTGCCCAAAGGATCCTTTCCCCCTCCCCCGCATCGATCAAATTATCGACGCCACGGCAGGGCACGAATCGTTGTGCTTCCTGGACGCATACTCTGGCTATCATCAAATCAAGATGGCGGAAGCAGATTAAGCCGCAACGGCATTCATTACTCCATACGGACCATTCTGCTTCAACACGATGCCCTTCGGACTTAAAAACGCCGGCGCAACATATCAGCGCATGATTCAAACATGTCTGGCTACCCAGATAGGCAAAACAGTCGAGGCATACGTAGACGACGTAGTCGTCAAAACAAAACACGTCGAAACCTTAGTAGACGATTTGAGGCTCACATTCGACAACCTTAGAGCATATGACATCAAGCTGAATCCGGAAAAATGTGTTTTCGGTGTACCAGCCGGAAAGTTGCTGGGCTTCATTGTATCCGACAGAGGAATTGAAGCAAATCCGGCCAAAATCTGGGCTCTGTCGCAGTTGGATATTCCAAAAGACCTCAAGCAAATACAAAAGTTAACAGGATGCGTGGCAGCTCTAAGCCGTTTTATCTCCCGTTTAGGAGAGAAAGCGTTGCCCCTTTATCGCCTCTTAAAGCGCACCGAACACTTCGAGTGGACGGATGCCGCCACCGCCGGGCTCGAAGAAATAAAGGCCATATTGGCAACAAATCCGGTCCTGGCTGCGCCCACCCTGGGCGAACCAATGTTGTTATACATCACTGCAACACATCAAGTTGTAAGCGCTGTCCTCGTCGTCGAGCGAGCAAATGTAAGGGCATAAATTCCCTCTTCAAAACCAGTGTATTACGATCCACCGTGTTAACCCCTGCAAATCCGCTACCCGCACTATCGTAAGATAGCATACGCGTGTTCATGGCGTCTCGGAAGCTCCGGCACTACTTTCAAGAGTGTTCGATAACAGTGGCCTCTGAAGTACCACTCAATGACATTATAAACAACCGCCACGCAACGGGCAGGATTGCAAAATGGGCCATTGAGCTCTTGCCATTCGACATAACTTACAAACCTCGGCGAGCCATAAAGTCACAAGTTTTGGTTGACTTAAATGCCGAATGGATCAAGTTTAACTACCTAAAGAGTACGGCGATACTCCAATTGGACTATGCACTTCGATTGCTCCAAAATGTTGGCGGATCGGGGCAAGGCGTCGTCGACGCCCCCCCCGGAGATACTGATCGATATGTACTTCAAATAATGTACACGGACTCCAACAATGCAGCCAATCGAGGCCCTGTTACATGGTCTCGGATGGCAGTCTCCATGGGCATTCAACGCCTAGAGGTGCGCGGGGATTCGAACCTTGCAATATCCCAAATAAATGGAGACTTTGACGCCAAAGATCCGAAAATGGTAGCATATCGTAATGTTGTCCTGAAAATGTCAGCTCGGTTTGAAGGACTCGAATTCCATCACATAGCCCGAGAAAACATCCAAGCGGCCGACATCCTGGCACGCATCGGTGCGAAACGTGATACTGTCCCTCCAAATATCTTCCTGGAACGGCTCTTCAAGCCATCCGTACTATGGGAAGAGGAGTCCGGTAGCGACAAACCGGAGAAAGCCGCACCAACTGGTGATTCAGCAGACGACATAACACCATCCGCCCATGATATAATGGCAGTAATCGCCACAGGACAGAACCTTTCCTAGCCTACTTACTTAGGCAGGAACTCCCGAAGACCAAAATGAGGCCCGCTGCATAGTCCGTGATCGAAGGCATACAAGGTCCATGAGGGAGAACTTTATAAGAAAAGTACTACCGGAGTCCTTCAAAGGTGTATCTCCGAAGAAGAAGGGCGAAACCTCCTGGCTGAAATCCATGCTGGACTAGGTGGACACCACACAGCAGCCCGGGCCCTGGTAGGAAAGGCATTCCGTACAGGATTTTATTGGCCGACGGCTCGGGCAGTTGCACAGGACTTGGTTCAGCGATGCGTTGGTTGCCAGCTCTTTGCTAATCAGAGCCACATGCCACCCACCGCCCTCAAAACAATACCCATTACCTGGCCATTCGCGGTCTGGGGGCTTGACATGGTCGGACCCCTTAAAGGGGGAACCCACAAGAAAAATTACCTATTGGTCATGGTGGACAAGTTCACCAAATGGATAGAGGCCAAACCGGTCAAAACGGCAGAGTCCGGATCAGTGATAGACTTTATATCAGAGGTGGTACACCGATACGGAGTCCCCCACAGCATCATCACCGACAACGGCACGAACTTCACGGCCGATGAGGTCAAGCTATGGTGCAAAAATATGGGCATTAAGCTTGACTATGCGTCAGTCTATCACCCTCAATCCAACGGTCAAGTGGAAAGAGCAAACGGTCTAATAATGAGCGGCATTAATCCTAGATTGGTGAGGTCACTCGCCAAATCTGATACCCAATGGGTCGAGGAGCTCAACTCCGTACTCTGGGGGCTGCGGACAACGCCTAACCGTACTACCGGATTCACACCATTTTTTATGGTATACGGCGCAGAGGCAGTCTTGCCCTGCGACATTATTCATGACTCACCTCGAAAAGCGCATGTATGAGGAAAGAGAAGCCGAGCTAGATCGGCAGGACAGCTTGGACACATTGGAGGAAGAACGGGGCGTCGCGAAGGCTCGTTCCGCATTCTATCGCAGCAGGCCGAAGATATCAAAGCGAGACGACGGGCCAAGACCTATAACGTTGGCGAACTCGTTCTCGCTGCGGACAAGAAAAGGACAAGCTCAAGCCCGGATGGGAAGGCCCTTCATTATTGATCAAGCATCGACCGCGGAGCGCATCGTCTATGAAATCGTCGGACAACCGACTCGAGCGAACCCATGGAACGCAGCCCGACTCCGACGATTCTATGCCTAGCGACTGGACTAAGAGTTCGTCCCCTTCCCCTGTCCATCCTTTTATATTTCAGCCGTCCTCTTTTTCTCTTTTTTCCTTCTTACTTAACAAGCCCCTCGGGGTATATTTTTGCATTTTTTGCACACATACGATGTGCCATCAAGACTGTTATTCCCGGGGCTTCTTTTACGAAGCTCAACTATACGGGTTTATATACTCAACACATGTGTCATGCTTCCACATGTACCTTTTACTCGCCATTATATGCATCGACACGACTTAAGTTTTGGCCAAGCTGGGTTGCTCGGCTCTGTGCTTACCCCACGTTCCCGATTGTTCGGCCAGGTGGTAAAGGAGCACCTCTGCGATTATTATTGCGGGTCAGCCGGATGTGTACCTCGACCGGTGAAGCCGAAAGCTAAGCGTTCTTAAGGGAATATTCGATCGGTGATTTAAAAGATGACTTTTACCTATTTTTCCATCTGCCCCGGATGTTTTATCGCTTCTCTTGGCGATCCGGACATGCACTTTAGGGCATGCCACCCAAATAAAGGAACCCTTAACGGAACTATTCTCCCTGGAAGATGTTTCTTACTAACCATGTAATATAACATAACTAGTTGGGCACTTGTCTGATAAAGCACTAATGACCCCTACGCCTGGTCTCCATGCATACCACGGTTATTTCTTAACCTAAAAGGTATTCGGACACACTCCGGACTCTAGGGTCCCGAGGTCGGAGCGAAAAGGTCGGCAAAGACAAACGATCTACAATCCGGCTAGAAGGCATTTCATATGTCATTTTTAAAGGATAACATACATTGTCAAGTTTATTGATTGTATTCCTCCTCAATCCCGTCTAACAGGCTGTCTAGTTTACAGTCCCGTTGGGAAAATTTAGCAGCCAGTTCTACCTGGCTATACACTAAACTCACAGGGATCTCCTTCCCATCGGGCCCCACCGGTCCAACTTCGGCCATATGGTTGGGATCCGCCTTCTTGTAACGCGTCTTTACCATGGCCCAAGCCTCCCTGGCACCTTGACGGCAAGCCGAAACCTTCCATAAACGGAAGCGCTGCCGCACTCCCTGCAGCTTCTCTACAAGCTCCCCGAGACCCTCGGGCAGGGTGAGGGATGGCCATAAAGCCTGCACGACGCCACTCATTGCCTGCCGAACTCGTTCGAGTAGCTGCAATAGTTCGGGAAGTTGATCACCCATGGATACGGGCATCTCCTCTGCAGGACGACCCGTGAGTATACCTACAAGACATATCATGTCAAAACACTTCCTCGCCGAACTCTTCTCTTCAAAAGAGTTCGCTCAAGCACTTACTATATATGCCGCGACGAAGTCGTTGATTCTCCTTAACGGAGCCGGACAGCTCGGCCTGTGCGCCTTTCAACTCTTCCCCGAGCTTGGCGTTGGCATCTTGGAGCTTGTTCCTTTCCTGCTGAACTCTGTTCAGCACATTCTCGCCGGCCTTCAGTTGGCGCAGCAGCGTTTGCCTATCCGGATCTTGTTCGGCGGCACCTGCAGTGTCATTATTAGACTCACGCGCATACCGCACAACGCTTATGTTAATTTATACAAATGTGTTACCAAGAGGGGTCTTTCCGTCTCCTCCTGCGGCAGCAAGTGCGGCCTCAAGTTGGGCCTTGCAATCTTGCAGCTCCCGAGACAGCCGGGCATTCTTCTCGTTAAGGGCCTGAGATTTCAAATGATCCTTAAATCAGTTAGCATAACTAATTTAAGTCTCGGGGGCTACTGGTGTATACAACCATTAAAATTTCCTTACCCGTATGTCTTTAACATACTGCTCCGTGGCCCTGGTAAAACCATTTTGAGCAGCCCGGAGATGCGCGTCCCCTGCGTTAAAAGCATCCAATGCCTCAGGGGAAAAGCACGCCTCTTGAAAAACTGTCCGGCGGTGTCTATGATTCATAGCGCTCTCCACCTCTGACTTTGTGGCGGACAGTCTGTCGGTATCCTCCGTTGGAGTAGGATCCGGTTCGCGTCTTGCGCTTGCCTCCCCCCCAGTCCGGGCGCTGGAGCCTGGCTGGTGTTGATTGGGTCGGCAATTCCTGTGCTCGCAGTCCGGCGAGCGCTTTTTCTTCTATAAAGATCATGAGCACTTAGAAAGTTTCCTCGGAACGTTGCTCAGAAAGATCAAACACGAGTTATACCTCTGCGGCGACGTTTACGCCACGCGGCACTCCTTTTCCTCCTGCTGGTTCGCCCGACCTCAGAGGTCGGCCGCCGCAGCTCGACTCCGGCGGATTGGCGCTTCCTGCAAAATACCATCGTTCGCGAAGGTCAGAAATAGGCAAGGATAAGATAATAGTGTCCGGACTTCGGTCTTGGTCACCTGGGATGCCGAACTTAGCCCGGGGTAGTCCGCCGTAATGGCGACCAACGCATCGTCAATGCTGAGCTGGTGGTACACCCCGTCGATTAGCTCCACCCCAAGGTCTGGATCCTCTTCGGAGGTCGGACCCAGGGATCCTTCTGGGTCCTCGGGTTGCGGAGCAGGACTCACCATGTCCTCCACAGTCTGGCGTAGACCCTGCGCCAAAGACATAATAAAGAAGCTCAAACTTCGAAAATACGGGTAGAGGCCCTTTTGAGGTGTTCGCTTACCCATCCTCTGGGATTGACCATAGAAAAACCATCCACAGGGTTCGGATGAAGGAAGTCCTCCTTCTCCCCCTTGTACAGACCGCACAGGATCTTCACCAGATCCTCGGTCGAATCCGCCCTTCTTGGCGTCGTGCCGGGTGGCATCGTCCTCCCCATTGAAATCCCACATGGGGTGGCCTCAGATTGCAGCGGCTGCACCCCCGCTTGATGCACGCCGCCATGACTCCAATCATGGTCAAGCGGAATGAGCCATTAATCTTATTCGCCCATCAAGTAATGAACGCTCTTGTCTTCCTCCAAGCGGGGCTCATGGGCGCCACCGAGGTGTTTCTTCAAGGAGCAGATCAAATTCGGGAGGCCAATCCGGACTGGGTCGGGCAACGGAGCGTCTACAATATAAAACCACTCCAAGGGCCAGTCTTGGACGCCCTCTTGGGGTGCGGATAGGTATCCGGTCCCGCGATCGCGCCATATCTCGGCGCCGCCTACTTGATATATGGACCCCTGGTGAGAACGGGGTACGAGGCAGAACAGCCTCTTCCACAATGCGAAATGGGGTTCGATGCCCAGGAATAGCTCGCAAAGGGCTACGTAGCCCGCGATGTGCAGCACAGAGGCGGGCGTGAGGTGGTGGAGCTGGAGTCCGTAGAACTTCAGGAGCCCGCGGAGGAACGGATGTATTGGAAATCCGAGCCCCCTTATTAGATAGGGGACGAAACACACCCGCTCCCCCTTGTTGGGGCTTGGGGTGTCCTCCGCCTGCCTCCCACCTCGATAAGTAACCAGTCCGGCTCAGACCGGAACCATGAAGGCCGGGGGAAGCAGTCCCTCCGTCTGGAGCTTTACCAGCTCGCCGTGCGGAATAGAGCACCTCCTCCAATCCCCCGGCGATGGGCGGGGAGCGCATGAGGAAGAGCCGTGTTGACGATCCATGATGGAATGGATTTCAGGTTCAGAGGCGCTTCAGTGGAGTATACGCGGGAGGAAGATGGTGCGGTTTGGATCTGGATCCCTGCCCCTTTAATAGGCAGGCGACCCGCACGATTAGGGGGTAAAATGTAAAGGACTCCCTGGCTTTTCGCATTCGTGCGACGCGTGGAGGAGAGCCATAATTTGGCGTAGAAGCTAAGAAGCACAGTATTCGAGGTGAAGCCGGACACTATTCGGCAGGAACATGGAATTTGAAGGGAGAACCCGCCTTGCAACGCCGAAGACTACAAGCACGCTGGACTTATCGTCATTGAAGCCTGGTTCGGGGCTACCGAGGAGTCTGGACTAGGGGTGTCCGACAGCCGGACTATCAATATCCGCGGACTCCCGATCGCAAAGATAGAAGATTGAAGACTCGGCTCGTGTCCGAAGGTACTTTCCTTGGCGTGGAAGGCAAGCTTGGCAATACGGATATGTAGATCTCCTACCATTGTAACCGACTCTGTAACCCTAGCCTCTCCGGTGTCTATATAAACCGGAGGGCTTTAGTCCGTAGGACGCAACATTACATCTCAACAATCATACCATAGGCTAGCTTCTAGGGTTTAGCCTCCTTGATCTCGTGGTAGATCTACTCTTGTACTACCCATATCATCAATATTAATCAAGCAGGACGTAGGGTATTACCTCCATCGAGAGGGCCCGAACCTGGGTAAAAAGATTGTGTCCCTCGTCTCTTGTTACCATCCGCCTAGACGCACAGTTCGGGACCCCCTACCCGAGATCCGCCGGTTTTGACACCGACAGACGGCAAGGAAGAACTCAGAGAAGGGGGGAACTAGACCAGCGATGATGGCGTTCATGAAGAAGGGATAGAAGGTGCTCCCCTTGTCCTCCGGCTGGGCGGAGCCGAGACGGAGCGTAGTCTCCCCCATCTCGTTGATCTGCGACGCCGCCATCCGGCGCATGAGGGCAAGATTCTTCTTCGTCACATTGGGAGAGACCAAGGCCGGCGAGTACCAGGCCGACGTAGCCCCAGCCGAAGTCTTGCGGGGGGCCATAGATCGCTGGAGAAGAAAGAATGCGGCAGATCTGGAGATTTTGGAGGCAGGTAGGCGGAGAGCAAGAGAGGGGATCTAGAGAAAGGAGAACGAGAGTAATGAGGTAAGGCTAACCCAGGCCCAGCCTTTTGTCACTCGAGCAGTTGTCGAGGAAGCATGGGGAAGCGGAGACGCCTACGTCCAATCAACCGCCATGCAGCGCCCATGGCCGCAGGCTGATGGGGCCCGCGACGCTCCGCACTTGCCCCTTCGCTTCTCCGCTAAGCCAAGTCCAAGCGTGCTTTGGGCCCGGGGGCTACTGTTGGCGTTCTAGGAACGGGGGTCCCTAGACTTGCTTACCTGCGGCCTGCGGCGTGGCTCAAGTGGTGGCCCAGTACAGCCCATCTTCATCAGGACAAGACTCAGGACCCTCACGAGGGGCCAAGCCTCGTGGGGCGGACGATGCAAGGCTTTCTCAGGGGCGCCCTCGCCAGGCGGTCTTGCGAGGAGGCGGTGAGATCAAGGCAGGGTACCTCGCGACGTGCTCGTGATGCAAGCCATGACGATCGAGACCAGGCGGGCGCCAGGGGCGCCGGCCTGTGCTGTGTCCTTGTTTCCTCTTTGGTGCAAAGGGGGCAAGCACAGGCGCGGAGTACCAAGGCATTAGGCAAAGGTTGCCATTTTAGTTCAACGAGACCAAGACTAGCGGAGCGGCAGGATGGAGGTCACCATGGAGCCTAAGACGACATCATCGCCAATGCTTTTGGCAGCTGAAGACCAACTTTAGTCAGGATAACTTGTACTGGATGTTCCCCTTCAAAATGGCCGTTGTTGGCGCCCTTCCCGCTCAATATTTGGGAAGAGGACGAGGGCCTCTATAAATAGAGCTGGCCACCACAGAGTAGGGGCATCTAATCGAGTGCTCATTAGAGAGAGAGAGAGAGAGAGAGAGGTGACCGAACTCACCCAAGAAGTTCATCGCACCAGCTTAAGAACACCTCTCGCGAGGCTGTTCTTCCCTTGGACTATTCATCATCCGCCCCAGAGGCAATCCACCACACCACACACTGGAGTAGGGTATTACACCACAATGGTGGCCCGAACCAGTATAAATCTTGTGTCCCTCGTGTTGTTCATCGTTTTCAGCTTAGATCTCATGAGACGATCAGAGTAGATTGGTAGGGGAGAGATCTTCGTGCGCACCCCAGTGTTCGAATCTTAAGGGTCTGCCGGAACCCAAAATCCGACATAATCAATTGAAACCTCTTCCGAAATAGTGGATTCATCACTAAATAAAGTCATGACCTCTCCAAACCCACTTTCGTAATTATCACAATAAGATTCAAATCATTACTTCCTAAAGTTGACACTCTTCCAAACCCACTTTCATCAATATAATCATCATAAATAGGAGGCATGCTATCATCATAACAAATACTCTCATCAAAACTTGGGGGA
This sequence comes from Aegilops speltoides, assembly GCA_021437245.1. NCBI lineage: Eukaryota > Viridiplantae > Streptophyta > Magnoliopsida > Poales > Poaceae > Aegilops > Aegilops speltoides. The sequence goes on along the minus strand of CM038145.1, from coordinate 315,530,526 downwards.
CAAAAAATATCATCTTCATCAAACATAGCATACCCAAGCTTGTGGCTTTGCATGTCATTAGCATCATGGACATTCAAGGAATTCATACTAACAACATTGCAATCATGCTCATCATACAAAGATTTTATGCCAAACATTTTATAGATTTCTTCTTCTAACACTTGAGCACAGTTTTCCTTTCCATCATTTTCACGAAAGACATTAAAATGATGAAGCATATGTGGCTAGACTAGTGATATGAAATGTTTGGCACTAAATGTTTGGCACTAAATTTTTGAATGGTGAGCATGATTGCAATGTTGTTAGTGTGAATTCTTTGAATATCCATGATGCTAATGATGTGCAAAGCTACGAGCTTGGGGATGCTATGTTTGATGAAGATGATATTTTTAGTCCACCAAGTTTTGATGAGCAAATTTATTTTGATGATAGCATGCCTCCTATTTATGATGATTATATTGATGAAAGTGGGTTTGGAGGAGTGTCAACTTTAGGAAATAATGATCCCACTATTTTGGAGGGTGTTGAATCTTATTGTGATAATTATGAAATTGGATTTGGAGAGGTCATGACTTTATTTAGTGATGAATCCACTATTTCGAAAGATGTTCCAATTGGTTATATGACAAAGTTATCTATGATGATTATTGTGATGACATGTATGCTATAAACAATAATGATAACCATGAAACTTGTAATCTTGGTTTTAATTTTCAATTGGATTATGCCTCACATGATAGTTATTTTGTTGAGTTTTGTCGCACTACTATGAATGAGAAATTTTTTGCTTATGTGGAGAGTATTAAAATTTCTATGCTTGTGGATCATGAAAAGAATGCTTTATGTGATAGTTATATTGTTGAATTCATTCATGATGCTACTGAAAATTATTATGAGAGGGGAACCTATGCTTCTACATATTGCAATAATATCAAGATTCCTCTCTATGTGTTGAAAGTTTTGAAGTTATGCTTGCTTTGCCTTCCTATGCTAGTTGATTCTTGTTCCCATAAGTTGCTTGCTCACAAAATCCCTATGCATAGGAAGTGGGTTAGACTTAAATATTCTAGTCATATGCTTCATGATACTCCCATTATGTTTCAATTCTTATCTTTTATGTGAGCATTATTGACATCATCATGCCTAGCTGGAAAGGCATTAAAGAAAAACGCTTGCTGGGAGACAACCCAACATTTACCCCTACTGTTTTTTGTGTCCACATGATTATGTTACTATAGTAATCATGTTTTATAGATTTTGTTTCAATAAAGTGTCAATGAAAGCCTTTGGGATAGTGTGCATGATAGTTGACTTGATTCTATGGAAAAATAGAAACTTTTGCTCTTAGTACAGGAATTTTGAAAATTACTGGAACCAGATTTTGATCTGAATTTTTGGCACATGATTGATATAGAAATTGTCTACGTTGTCCTAGTTTTTATGAATTTTTGGAGTTACAGAGGTATGGAAAGTTTCCAGATTACTACAAACTGTTCTATTTTTGACAGATTCTGTTTTCATTGTGTTGTTTGCTTATTTTGATGAATCTATGAGTAGTATCGGAGGGTATGAACCATGGAGAAGTTGGAATACGGTAGATATAACACCAATATGAATTTAGAATGAGTTCACAATAGTACCTAAGTGGTGATTTGCTTTCTTATACTAACAGATCTCATAATATTATCTGTTGAGTTTTGTGTTGTGAAGTTTTCAAGTTTTGGGTGAAGTTTCGATGGACTACGGAATAAGGAGCAGCAAAAGCCTAAGATTGGGGATGACCAAGGCACCACAAGGTAATATTCAAGGACAACCAAGTATCTAAGCTTGGGATTCCTTGGATGGCATCCCCTCTTTCGTCTTCATCTATCGGTAACCTTACTTGGAGCTATATTTTTATTCACCACGTGATATGTGTTTTTCTTGGAGTGTCATTTTCTTTTGTTTATATTTGCTTGTTGTTATTAATAGAACTGTTCTCTATCTTTTAGTTCAATAAAAAGGTCAAGTATAGCCTTTACCATGCTTATTTTACAAGTCTATATGTTGTTGTTTTGAAAACAGAAAATTTGTTGTTATGTTTTGAATATTGCCGAGTAGTCAGAACATGATAAAATCTTGAATTTTTATACACAATGAGTAACAACAAAGTTTCTATAGTGTGGTAATTTTTAGAATGTTTGGAGTTAGGGAAGTATGATTCCTCTTGCATTCATTACAGACTATTCTGTTTAGACAGATTGTTGTTATGTTTGCATATGTTAGCTTGTTTAATGATTCTATTTGAGGATAGGAGTATTAAATATGCATAGACATTTAGTATGCAACATTAAATAATAATTTTAGTGATTTTCTACTATAGAGAATGATAAGGTTATTGCATTAATTTATACTAACTTATCTCACGAGTTCTTATTGAGTTTTGTGTGGATGAAGTTTTTAGGATTTAGGGAAACCGCGATATGAAATGAATTAAGGAGACACAAAAGCTTAATCTAGGGGATTCCCAAGGCAACCCAAGTTACTATTTCAAGACGTCTCAAGCATCTAAGCTTGGGAATGCGCTGGTTGGCATCCCACCTTTGTTCTTCAACAACTATCGGTCAGTTTTGGTTGAGCCTAAGTTTTTGCTTCTTGACATGATATGTGCTATCCTTGCAATGTCATTTTATTTTATTTTGTTTTGCTTGATGTTGGAATAATATCCCGAGATCTGAAATTCTTAAATGTTTGAGAGTCTTTACATAGGTACATAATTATTCGACTACTCATTGATCTTCACTTATATCTTTTGGAGTAGTTTGTCGTTTGCTCTAGTGCTTCACTTATATATTTTTAGAGCATGGCGGTGGTTTTATTTTGAAGAAATTGATGAATTCTCATGCTTCACTTATATTATTTTGAGAGTATTAAACAACATGGTAATTTGCTTTGGTTATGAATTTAGTCCTATACATTGGGCATCCAAGAGGGATATAATAAAAACTTTCATATAAAGTGCATTGAATACTATGAGAAGTTTGATTCCTTATGATTGTTTTGAGATATGAGGATGGTGATATTAGAGTCATGCTAGTGGGTAATTGTGGATTGTAGAAATACTTGTGCTGAGGTTTGTGATTCCCGTAGCATGCAAGTATGGTGAACCGTTATGTAACGAAGTTGGAGCATGATTTATTTATTAATTGTCTTCCTTATGAGTGGCCCGTTGATGCCCGTACTAAGCTTTCGGCCTCTTAAAGGCCCATGATATCAGTGGGCCAACTAAGGCCCGAGATATGTTTCGTCCTGGTAACGGCCTGTCATATAACTGGGCACAAAAAGGCCTGGTCTACATTTCAGCCTGCTGAAGGCCCGTCGTCGACTAGTGAAAATTGAGGCCCAACATGCATTTCGGCCTGCTAAAGGCCCATGGTTTCATCTGGGTCGTAACAGGCCAGTAGAATATTTCAGCCTGTTAATGGCCCAACGCTACCTGGGCCAAACTAAGGGTTGGGTCCACAAAAGGCCCAACTAAAATATAGGCCGGAGTAAGTTGTGGGCCTGGCACAAAGTGTGAAGGCCCCCCAAGAAAGATGCAGGCCGGCCCAATTGTGGCCCGCTAAAAACCAGGCCCGTTAGTACATCAGATTTTTTTAGATAGCGAATGATGGCAATAACTTGTAGGAATTAAGAACAAACCTACTCTATACAATAAAGAAATTATGGCATAGTAACTCAGAATAAACCTACACTATACAATAAAGGATTTATGGTATATTACATCCACTGGGCATCAAAGTTCGCCACCAGTGAACATAAAGCGCAACGAATAAGTAGATTACAAAAACTTGGCACCATTGCAGCGTAACAAAATAATACTAAACCGAGACCACTTCCAAGACAGTTCAACAAAGGTTAGCCTTATGCTGAACTCATCAAGAAGTCAGCCGAGCAAGGCTGTGAGACCGCCTAGCATGTCGGTCATAGCTTCCAGTGCAAACTGTTTAGCGATGAGGTTCTCATTGGTGTTCTCCGCAATCTTTCTTAGAGATAGGACTTCAAGTCTAAGTTGAGTTGCAGAATGCCTTTCTGCTAGAACTTGGAACTGAAGAAGTCAAACTGATTCAGACAACAAATTATGTGAGCTTGTCTGACTGCTAGTCTCAAGTAACTTGAACACTGCATCAGGACAAGACTTTGGGGTTGTCTCGCTATCTTCAAGATGTTTTGCCTTCTTTGATGCATGTTGGGTTTGTCTCACAGCCTTCAGCAGACTTGTGCATGCCATCAGGCATATCACCCTAAAACAAGTAGAGAGATGACTGGTTTTGCACGTGTATAAACAAAGATGATAATTGTGCCATCAATTCCATCCAATTTCAAATTAGAAAATAAAGAGTAAGATCAAAATATCAATAGCATAATTTGGCATTGTTCATAATGCGGGGAGCTTCACCACACTACTGGATTACCATGTCAACATAACAAGCATAGATGAAGGGCAAAGACAATCATTGTATCTATTTTTGTTAATGTGCATGGCACGTTGTTCATATCATCAGCCACATCAGTAAGATAAAATAGGAGATGACAAGGTGCAAACGTGGGCTGCTTCACCACACACTGGATTATAGATCCACAAAAACAAGCATACATATAAGGAGCATTGAGTAATGTGCATGGTATGAATAAGGAATTTGGTTTTACAAGTAAAACTTAGGACTTACGGTTCTTGCGAACATGCATTTTGATAGAAACAGCAACCTAAACAGCAGTGAATGATAGGGAGTATGAGCAAATTAAATAGCAGTTGAGGATAAAGGCTTTAGAAGGACTGACTTACATTAACATTTAACACCGGCTTTATAACGCTCTTCTCCATGTCAAGGGAAGGATAACTCAAGAATTTCAGCACAGAATCTTCTTCATAAGCATTGCATGTACTCTACATTTTGTAGAGAGTAATATAGATATGATAATACTGGAAGGGATAGAGGATAATGAAGATAAGATGCAGATTGATGCTACATAATCAACTACCAATCCCTGGAAGTACAAGCGTTACAGGACAAAATGTACTGACAAGAGCAATGGGCTACACTTCTGCACTGGCATTGTTTGTGTATTCTACTTTTTGGTAAGGTTAAATATAGATCTGAATTTTTTTAGTAAATGGTGGGCGAGGGAGATAAGATGCAGGATGCTACATAGTGAACCAATCCCTCTACCCATAATACAAGAGTGTTTTGAACACTGGTGTACTGTACAAAATGTTCTTATATTATGGGACGGAGGGAGTAGCTGTTAATGTAAGTACAGTGATAGACGATGTTCAGTCCTTACAAGAGGACTGCAGAGCTAAACCTCTTCAAAAGCATTGGGTTGATTCTAAATTTATGTAATAGTCCATACGGATCTTATAATGTCCACCAAATGGACGATAACGAGGCTAACATGTGCAGTGATGCTACATAATCAAATAGCTATGAAAGTCAATATGGTCATACAGGGCAAGGGGTACTCACAAGAGAAATGCAGTGTGCAGTATAGTTGCGAGATTCTGTGGTCCCTTGAGAATGAATGTTCTTCTGCTAACAGTTTTCGTACAAGTGAGACGTTAACGCAAATGAAGAAATGTAGTTCAAATTGTGATGTGATATCATAGGCAGTACCTTACGCTGCAGACGAGACCAATGTGTAACAAGATTATTCCAGTCACCGTCGGATAAATGTAGCACCGGAGACTTTTCAGAAATTTCGTTTAGAGGCTTGCCATCGAAGTGCGCTTGCCTCAGGTAGGAACGATACTTCATCAACAAGTGCTTGAAAAGCGCAACCAACCCTTGCTTGTCTTCACAATCCAATTTGGCCCTCACCTATTTAAAAGAATGAAATCATGTGTCTTCTGTCAGCAGAAACATAGGCAGTAATGACCATGAGTAACATTAGGACATTACTTATGCGTATGTTGCGGAGGAAGACTGGAAATTGTTCTATATCTGCGGTATAATCTTTTCATGAAGGAAAGATGCACGCAAAGTTCCCGACAACAATATAAGCTTCGCCTTCTAAACTGAGAAGAAATGGAACAGGGGTCCTATTTGCTACAATTGGGGCTCTCTCTAGTTCAAAAAGGGATTTGGCAACTAGATTTGGTGTACTCTTTGCTGGAATGGGGGTTTTGCGTCGTAGAGCTGTTTGCTGCAGTTGGAGTCTGCTAAGTGGGCGCATCAGAAATGACCAGTGTAGTAGGGCTAGAGTCTGCTAGAGTTGGGGTGTTTTGTGGGTCAGGTGATATTGCAACTACACCTAATGGGCTATTTGATTTATCAGGTGCCACTACCTTTTCCAAATACTTTGCTTGTGCTCCTCCGTGATCAGCAATCGCCCTCTTCCTTTTGAACATCTGATACACAAGAACAACATTTGAATGGATAAATATGGTATGATGACAGATGGAATATATACTAAAATGGATAGGCAGTGCGTATTCACATACACGATGTATAAACTAAGCTAATGGAAGTGCAACAAACTAGAAGCAATGCAAAGTATCAGTTGCAAGATATGTGCGACCAATATAACCTTGGAAAGTTAGAGCAAGCACCTTGATGGGTGAATAAGATAGGGCATCTGTCTTTGACTCCTCCACTAGGGAGCTACATTGACTTAGGTCTCCCTCTAGCTCAGAATCACTGTTAGTATCATATTCTGAGCATGAATCTGTAGGTGGAGAGCGTTTGCATTGCATTGCATCCAGACTTGATTTCAGTCCCTTAATGCCAAGTTTGATAGCCATGGCATTGTTCTGCTTTATTCTTTTCATGCGCGCAGGCTCATAATCATTATGATGCTGTTCAGAATCTAAGATTCATGAAAACATTAAAGTAGTAAGATTATCTATGGTATGCATTGCGGATTCAACTCGAAGAGTGTCTCCCTATAAACCCCTGCATATGCAAAGTTCACCCCCAACCGTGTTGACCAGACCACACATAGAAATACAAACCCCTTATGTCTCTATAACAGGCAGACACACATTTCAAAACTGAAGTAGGAACATTAGAATCATATGAAATTCGTATTTGAACAAATAAACTAAGGAATTATGAGTGACATAATGTTTAGCTTCAAGGGTGGGGGGTTGGTAGTGCGACACAAAGCAAGTAGGTAGATTGTATTCCATGTAAAAGATTGAAGCCTATGCAAAAGCTGGAAATGACACTTTCTTTCTATACAATGCAGTGTTCGTTGCCCACACATGATGGAAGAGATCACATAGAGAAATACTATTCACTCATGTCTATGGTTCCAGCATTTTGAAACAGGGTGCTCCACCCTAAAAGAATATTGACAACAAATATGACAAGGCAAGCATAGATGTAGTGAATCAATCATTTACTTGTGAGCTTACTAGGAAAAGTATGCAGAATTGTAACTGCAGTAAGAGACCGTCCAAAATCAGAATCAAGAAGTTTGTCTAGCACTTATTGTTTGCAACTAATCAATGTGAATAATTGGATATTATATCAAATGAGTAAGAAAGACAAGTAAAATTGTCAACAAACCTGGCTTGCAGTAGTAATCTGGGTCAATGTCACTACGACCAACAATCCAAAATGACTAGTGTCTGTTCCTAGGGCCAGAATTTTGAAACCCTGTGAACTTTACAGGTACTAAAGATTACTGAAATACATCTGAACCACTAAGTGTAGGTAGCACTCAGCACACAACAAACCCTAATGACAGTCCTGCCTAATGAGTAATGAATCAATTAGAAAATGGGTGATGAGGAGTGGCTGCTAAGTGTTGAGGACGTATCTCAGGATAAATCGGGTTGGCTTAGTGGGTGCCGCACGCCTGAGAACGGACTGGGAAGGTAGGCACGACGGCATGCCCGGGCAGCGGTGACGCTATTGGGCGAGTGGCTCCTGACCTCCTATTAGTCCAGCGTCTCCTCCTAGAGTCATGTCGTCAGGGGACGGCAAGTCGCCGGTGAGGCAGGCGGCTGGGGGCGAGTAGAGCTCAAAAGCGCGCAGTAGAACAGAAGGGAATCGGGGCCTGGGACGACCCAAAACCCCAGGGTGGGCCACGGCCCACCGTGGGCACCCTGTATAGATACACACCCGAGCGATGAACATGCATTTTCGAAACTAAATTAGGAACATTTAGGTGACCAATTAAATGACTCTATTTTAATAATATCAGATTCGTATTTGAACAACTAAGCTTGTTTAGCTTGATGGGTGGAGCAGTGCTATTATGACAAGCACGTATTCTGATCGTATAGTGATTATAAAAGGGGGAAACTCTAAGCATATTTTTTAGCAAAAGAGGGTTTCCCCTTCGATTTCTATTAAAGAAACCACCACGGAACCAACATGATCAATTAAACCCTAAGCATGATCAATTAAACCGTATTATGACTGTGCCATGGCAGATTTGAAGCTGCAAACTGGAGAAATGATATTTAGCATCCATTGTTTGCTTCGAACTAAGAACTAAAGTCTAAGAGCTGAAAAGAAAGTAGAGTAACCAAGTTACGATCTATTTTCTGGTTGAGATCAAAAAGTTGAGGAGATGTGAAGTACCACCTCTCTTGCGGCGCCGTGTAGGCATCGGGGGTGCGATGGCTATCGGTGGCGTTGAAGCAGATCTACGATGCTAGACGGGTGCATCGGGGGATAAGTCCTGTTGAAGTGGAAGGGAAGGTCATGTGAGCGGCCCCAGCAAAGAGGACGACGGCACGGATGAAGCGAGAGGACGCGATGCCAGGCTCTTGGTACATCGTCGTGGATGAGAAACGTCCATCTCTAGCAGTGGACGACGTAGTCTTGGTAGGCTCTCCGGCATGGTGGAGGACGGTGGCGATGGATGGGGTGGACGACGGCAACAATGGATGGGGTGGAGGACAGTGGCGATGGATGGGGTGGCGGACGGAGGAGGCTGGTGTGGGGATGGTGTTCTAGCGCGGACGGTGTATGAATGGGAAAATGGTGGGAGAGGTAGAGGGAACCATGTTTTTGGGACGCGCCTGTCTAAAATATGGGAAAGTTACGAACTTAGCCCCCATTTAAAATTTGGACGTCTAGTCGGTTGGGGATAGGACGGTAATCTTGCATCTCGCCAATATTTGTCCAGAGCGATTTCGGGCGAGGAGAGGGTGGTTGGAGCCCATGGTTGGCGCCCACGGTGTATGAACGGGGATGACAGGTAGGGTGGTTGTGTCACGTCTGAGTGAAGTTACAAACCTGCCCCTATTGAAAAGATTTGCCTACATCGATTTTGGCCGAGTCGAGTTTGGTTTGCCGCCCACCATGTATGAGTGGGGAAATGGAGGGAGAAACAGAGGTCTTCGGATGAGCTTGGATCAAATGTGTTTTGCCGCCCATGTTTGGTGCCCACTGTGTCGGAATGGGCTCATAGGCGGCCATGTCACGTCTAATTGAAGTTACTAACCTACCCCTATTGAGAGCAGTGGAAATCAGGCCGATGGATTGTCAGTGTAATGGATAGACAGTAATTTCCATCCCCCAAACACTTGGCTTCGGGCAGCCGACATGGGAGTGGACATTTTGCCGCTTCTTTCGAATTTTGGGACAATAAGAATCCACGTTTACCCTGGCAACTAAATTCGCATCCAATTTGTATTCCTATACAAATCTTTATAAATCATTCTATGTGTTTTTATATATCTTCAAAAACACGACAAAGATGTATTCCACTGTCATATATGAATATGGTTTACAAATGCCGATACTCAAATTCAGAAGCTAGAATCCAGTTTAATGTGAATTCGAATATTTGGAACACTTTATGTCCAACTCAAATGTCACACGCAGCATAATGTGTACTCCCATTTAGATATGTACACAAGCGATGTATCAAGATTCAAATACCGAGTCAATCAACAAAGAATGTACAGAACTAATAGGCATATAAACAATTATAGAGTATATGGATCAATAATATCAACTAACATACATAAGCCAGGCCGCTGTACTTTTTTTTGCTAGAACAACATCCTTTTTTTAGACAAGCTACTACAACATCTTGGCCCTTTCCGATGCGTACCACTTATGGTCTATCTATACTACTATTATTGTTGAATGCACATTCATCCCGATTGGCATATTTGTAGGTCTGGCACAGCAATCAAAATGAAATGTCCCCGAGTCTTATCAATATATACAGACTTGTGCTCAAATAAAATTACAAACCAAAAAACAAAAACAATTATTACATGATCTCTAAAACAAATGTTATGATTGATTACATGAACAAACAACACAAGGTTATTCAACGATGGAAAGAACATTTCACCTATGATTTACCAAGTGGGAATTTAATTTTCTTTTTCCCTTCAGAACCTTAACAATGCGGTCAGTATCAGCTTGCTTCTATTTTAAATCCAACAAATATTTAATGGTTGCCTTGAGTACTTCTTCTGATTGTGTTGTTTGCTTCCTCAACATGTCAACTTCATCTCTAAGTGCAGAAGCAGAATCTCTTTCTACCACTAGTTTAGCCTCTAGAGCATCAATAGTTGGCAATTCATAGTGCACGATTGGGCTGGTGCCACTGCTGTGGGTTGATATAACGTCCATGGGGACCTCGCTCTTTGATCTTGGGCTAACCTGTTTTGCCATTAAAGTTCTGATTGGATTCAGAAAAGTTGAAGTTAGCAAAACATCTCAACTAGGAGTTGTAACAGCAAACTAGTTAAACAAACAAGGAATTAAAGAGTTTCAATTGGATGCTGAAAAGTAGTTATTAACATCACTGTAACCTGTTGTTGCAGCAGCAAAGCAGTTAAACAAACAAGTAGCTATTTAAGTTTAGGCAAACAGGTAATTCTTAACAGTAAGTATCAAACACATAGATAGGCGCAGTCTATAATAGGATTAACAGGCTGTGGCATTATGTAATCAGTAGCAAACTAAATTAAGCCAAGCAACGTAATTGAACAATTTTGCAATAAGTGGCTAACTAAAATTCCGAGAAGCAGGCAACTGAACTTACACTAGCTCTTTGTACAGGTACACTGCAACTTCTTTTTCGCTTACAAGGTTCTACGAAGGAGTCCATGGCATCAATTGCTTGGATACGCTGTCCCAATACTTCTTTCTTCCCACACTGCATTAGTAAGTCGAATGGTTAATCTGGTAAGATGGTGCATCCTTAATATGTTATATGAGGACGTGTAGTCAGACTAGTTGTAGCCACAAACATCACACTGGCTTTTACTGTATATTTCATGCGATTACATTTGGCATATCGAGATCTAAGCAATCTACAATAGGATGAAAAAACTGGCATCCTTCACATTATTGGCGAACTCAGTTCGTAGAAACAAGCAATTCAACCATTCTGTGGAATCAAAAGCGCCACTGGAATATTTTTCAGTACCCCAATCATACATGCAAAAAGGGGCGATACCACCATAGGGGCTGGTATGGGCGGCCGCCTTGGCTGGCTAGAAAGTGTGCACCTAGTTTGAGTCGTCCAGGTTGGCCCAGGTTAGTTTTGTTTGTCCCAACGCATGAGCAGGCAATGTAAAAAATGAAGGAAAATGTTTCAATTTGGATGGGCCAATAACATAACTGCAAGGCAGGCCCTATAGCAGGCTCGCGGCCCAAATGAGCGCCTCCCATATCCATCGACAGCAGGAAAATTCCCAATTTGTTTGCTCCAGCCTCCAGTCTGGTTCGCTCCTAACCTAGCTGTCGCTGGACTGACCGACACAACACTGCCTCGTGCCCTCGTTGGAGGGCGGTCGCGGGGCTTCAAGCAAACGGAAGGACAAGAAGATGAAGATCCAACCCTGGGTGTAGCCTGCGTGGGAGGCAGCGGCGGCAGCACGGGCTGGTATCGAGCTTGCGCAAATGGACAGTTGCAGCTTGCAAGAGTAGCATGTGCAACGAGCAGGTACGTCACATCCCTGATTATATCTAATTCAACTGTTCAATTTCTGGCCAATAGTTAAACCTGATGGTGTTGTAAAACTGCTTGTATGTAGGGAATCCATGAGAAAATGAAACCAATTTTTGCTTATTTTATAACTCCCCCAATCAATACTGAACTGACTGAATCTGATGTATCTAATCAAGTTTTCAGTGCAAACATACAAGCTCGTGTTGTTCTTGAGCCTGAAGTGTCTAATGAACAGACTGCTAATGAAGGATTTGATGCAAACATTTTACATGCTCCTGGTGATGAACATATAGTGTCTAATGAGGGATCTAATGCAAGCATTTTGCAAGCTCCCATTGATGGATTTAGTGTCTAATGATGATCTGCTATGTTGAGAGAGACATAGAGATTTGCAGGCATTGATGACAAGCAAATTATGGTGCATTTTCATGGCTTGAGGAAACGTCGAGGCCATCTACCAGAAAGTCCCTGTATCATGACAATGTAGCATAAATACTTTTCTAATCTATAGTTTGAAACTATTGGCATACTTGTGCAAGATAGATATATTGATATGCAGTTTGTGCACTGGTTATAGGTGCAATTACACTTCGATATTTTCAGCCAGAGAACGAATAATTCAATCAGGTACAGACCATGTTTGTAGTCCTTGTACACCATGTTGCATTTTGTGTTTTTGGTGCTTGCATCATTTAGTGTTTATAATCTGAACTACTTTGGATCATTAGCTGGTTTTCAAAGTGCATGTAGCTTCACATTTCTCAAGTTATGTTGATTTCTGGAGTGTAAGTGCCTTCGTGTTTTTTAAGTTAAATGTTCGCCCTGGTAACTTGAATTCGTGGATCCGCCACTGCACACAAATCATACACGCATGTCAGTACGAATTAAATGAAATGCAGGGAATTACGCTAGCTCGTTGTAAAGGCTCACTGCAGCTCTGGTTGCGCTTGGGATGTTCCATGTACAAGTCCATGTTACCACTTGCTTGGATGTGCAGGCCTTGTGCTCCTTGCATCCCCCTCTGCATTTTTGACACGGCAAACGGTTGATCAAATAAGAGGAATCGACCTTGCTGTTGTACCAGAGGACAGATACTAACAAGCTTATACAGGTGTGCACGATGTGTACCAGATCCAGTAGCGCCGTCATGCTTTGCTAAAAATGGTTTTGCTTGTTTCAGATGATATCTCCAGAAAAAATAAGAGTTAAAGTTAGAGTTGCATAGGCGTGTAAGCTAAGAAAGCAGTGAAAGGATATCCAAACATCATCGGAACAGTGCACAAGCATGTGATGTGTGGATACCTAGTTCGGGCCGGCGTTTGGGCATGCTCGCCTAGCTAGAGTGCAGGTCACTTCAGAGCCGTTGAGGGTGATGCGCTGGCGTTGGCTGGCCGCACACGGATCCAGATCTTGAGTGGCAGCGGAGTGCTACGATGCGGTGGACGAGACCATTGGTGAAGCCCCAATGGCCTCGGGGGGCGGAGGTGCGACGATGTGCTCGGTGAAGTAGCCCCAGTGTGCTGGGTGACGGCGTCGGTGAAGCGCAGCTGATGCGGTGGAAGTCGGTGTCTGTGAGGCACGTCGGTTGCGGCGGCCAACGTTGTCGGTGGACCACCCGGTGCAGTGGACGAGGGCGTAGATGAGGTAGCTCCGGTGCGGTGGTGAAGCGCGACCGTCGTCGTCCGGCACAGAGGTGGGGAAAGAGACGAGATGAGGGGTGATTTGAACTTTGCTTGGGTTGGCGGCGAATTAGGGATTTGAGAAATCTGGGAACGGACGGGGACGGTGGAGAAGGGAGATTTTTCAGGGCTGGAATTGGGGCCGCCAGATATTTCAATCAGAAACGTGGAAGCGTGAACTTATTTTGTCGTCGTCCTTTTTAGGGGGAGGGGGGTGGCTGGGTGCTAAGCGTCCGTCCGACACACGCGACCACCACGACACGACCCTGGTCTGCCTGGTGCGCCTACATTTGAGAATGCAAACAAATCTTCTTTCATTTGCAAACGAATCTGTATGTATTACCATGCCCGTGTTTTCCTTGCAAATAATTAGTCATTCGAAACGAGATACTATAAATTAATTAATGATGAGTTATTTGAAAAAAAATCAAAACGGTATCCTCACTAACGTGGATTAGAGTGTGTGTCACATAATTAGTTATTTGAATTAGAGTGTGTCACATAGCGATCTCCAATTCTAACGTGGATTTCGCATTTCACTGTATCCACGCTACTTTTTTAATACAAATTCATATGTATATGATGACCACCAAGGTAGGGAGAAAACTTTTGGATGGATTCAAACATATGACCTACAAAATAGCACAACAAATCGAGTCAATGCCAACTTTTTCAAACCTAGTATGGCACGAATTCGAAATAATTACCCATATGCATGGTGCTCAGTTCAAATCTTACAATGTACACCGAATTGAAACATCGGTACTAAGTCTCATACTATCTACATTCAAATGTTGTTTTTAGCCCCCCCCCCCCACCGGCACACACGCTACATACTTCCTGTATCGGTCAATCTTCCTCTCCTAACCACCTTAGGAAGCTATCGGTTTCCAACACATGTTCATTCTTTCTCTCCATGTTTCAATCTCTAACTCTCTCAACTACACAACCCCCTTTTTCCACTCTGTTACCAAATGTATTTACCTCACACACCCGCCATTGCACCCCCATGCCGAGCTCTCTCTCTTTCTCTCCCTCCCACCCTCTCGCGCTAGATACATGCATTGCCTATCTAGCCCCCCAACCTCTCATGCTCACGCACGCATGTTGTCTATCTTGGTCACTCCCTCGTGACTGTCTCACTCTTTCTTCCGCACGGTGGGCCACACTCGCTCAATCTCGCTCTCTTTATCTGAGTCTCGATTAACCTCGTTTTCTTTCACACACAAATGATATATCTCCCTGTTCGGGCCTCGATCGACACACTCTATACTCTCTCATGCAGATTGTCTATCTAGGTCAGTCCATCCAAGCCGCCCCCACTCTTTCAACCTCATGGCGGGCCACGCTCGCTCAATCTCTCTCTCTCTCTCTATATATATATATATATATATATATATATATATCCCTCTCTCTGTGTGTGTATGTCTCGATTGACCTCGCTCTTTCTCGGACACAAACGATATATCTCCATGTTTGAGCCCAATTCGACATATTTACATTGTATACTCTCTCACGCACATTGTCTATCTAGGTCACTCTCTCCAACCCGTCTCACTCTTTCGATTGCACGACGACCCACACTCGCTCAATCTCTCTCCCTTTATATATGTAATCGATTGACCTTGCTTCCTCCCACACACAAAATATATCTACATATCTGTGACTGGATCATCTCTCAAGCTCTATCTTACATCCCCCACCCTTGCCAAAATCTCAATCGGACAATATCTCCCCAAAGCATATATATCTGTTCAATAAATGTCGGACCACACTCACTTTGTCTCTCTATCTATGTCTCTCGATTGACCTCGCTTTCTCACACCGTATCTTCCACACATTGAAACTACCTCTCCATCCCTCGCAAAGCCGGATCTATTTACATTGCAAGGGGGACTCCAACCTTGGATTAATTTGTGTAGGCATTTATTCCGATGGGTTTAGATTATATTTTCGTAGCATTCGGCCCACACCTACTCCAAACACCATTGCAACCCCCGCATCGCCTCCAGTTGATTTCCCTCTGGCTCGGTCATCGCTCTCTCGCACGTCCTTTCTCGCCTTCAATGTCGCACCATGGTATTATTGCAAAAAACTCTGTTGTTCTTTTTAGTTATTATAAATAAGCTACAAAACTACACACCGATAATCCACTTGGAATGGAAGAAATTTCGACCCACAAATTAAAGTGCTACAAACTACACACCGAGGGCCCACCTGTCATGAAACAGATTTGGACCCATATACAAATTAAAAAATAAAGGACAAGGATTGAACATGCAACCAGGGCCTTCAAGCTGCACGTCAATAGGCAACATACGTAGAACAACAATTTTTATATTACCATAGCCTATTTAATGGATAACATGTAATATTATTTTTAGTACATTAGTGGGACTGGCTCGTTAGCACGTACTATTTGCCTTCACTTACTGGTGGGTTCCATGTATGCTCTCTCTCTCCCCTCCCCTTCTGCGTTTAGACGCACTGGCAAACACGAAGAACTCGCGGGCGATGTTGCCGTTGACCATATCTGGACGTGTTCACAAGTTACGGCACTAGTTTCACATACTAGTAGCACTAGTCAATGTGTACGTGCAATGCACGTTAATTTGGAAGTATATTAAGTGCATGCGGATATTAACTAGGATATTATTTATGTGTTATTATGTGATTAGCACTATTTTTAGCATGAAATTAACTACACGCTAAATGTGTTGAGCGCTCGACATTGAAATAGTCTAGGTCGTTGGATGACAAGGAATACATGTGGCTTGATGACATTTTATATTTAATTTGATACGGCTCTAGCAGAACATTCATTCGATCAAACCATAGATTTCATTTAGTCTGACTCCGACTTTACATTCATACGACGATCGATCTAAAATAAACGGAATGATAAACGTTCGGATTTTAAGCATGGAAATCCGAACGTTTTTCATGGCAAATTTAGATTACGCGGCGGCGGCGGGGGCATCTTGCGGTGGGAAGCGGCTCCTTTGTTGTGCTCTATGTGTCGTCGGGCCACTGATCGACGGCGACGGCGGCGTCTTGCGCCGTTGTTGGCGTACTCCTAGATGTTGGCCCTAGCTTCAAGGAAGGCCACAATGTTCTCGACTTCGGAGCGAGTCAACTGGCGGGAGGAGGCGACTGGCGTTGGTGCAAGGAAGCGGTCGATGACGACCATCCATGCCGCTGAGGGGGGCACTGGCACCCGCGCGGGGACAGGCGCTGGCAACGGCGCGGCAGAGACATCCATGTGCACGGGCACCCGCACGGGTGCGCACATCATGCGCAGGCAGGTGCATGGGTAATAGCACGGGCGTGCGCGTTAGTGCACGCGCAGGCGCTGGCAGGTGCACGGGCGCGTGAAAGTCGGCGGGGACCTCGAGGAACCTCGTGGCATCAAGCTTGGTGACAATGTGGGCTTCCAGCGCATCAATGCCACGGGGATGGGCGCTGGCGCAGTCGGGGTGACGGAAGCCGGAATGGGAGTGGGGACAAGCGCGGCGTCTTCCCGCAAGGACGGTTCAAGCTCGTCCCAAAGTGCCTTATGTTGTTGAGACTCCTGCTGGGTGTCTTCCTCAGGAAACTAGAAGACTAAGGGCTGACCATGATGATGCAGCATGGCATACATTCAGGTCAGGCTGGTTGGTGGTAGACGACAGGAGAATCGGAGAGGAAAAGAGAAGATTGTAGCGATGCCGGGTAGTG
Organism: Aegilops speltoides; assembly: GCA_021437245.1. Classification (NCBI taxonomy): domain Eukaryota; kingdom Viridiplantae; phylum Streptophyta; class Magnoliopsida; order Poales; family Poaceae; genus Aegilops; species Aegilops speltoides. The sequence goes on along the minus strand of CM038145.1, from coordinate 315,513,214 downwards.
CGGGGTTGATTTTAAACTGCGGTGCCGGCGACATTAAAAGTGGGAGCAGTTGGGACAAAGGTGGGCGGCGGAGCCTGGTCAAAGGGCTCACCTCCCGGTGAGTGATGTCTACTACACAACCTTCTTCTTGTAGACGTCGTTGGGCCTCCAAGTGCAGAGGTTTGTAGGATAGCAGCAAATTTCCTTCAAGTGGATGACCTAAGGTTTATCAATCCGTGGGAGGCGTAGGTTGAATTTGGTCTCTCTCAAGCAACCCTGCAACCAAATAACAAAGAGTCTCTTGTGTCCCCAACACACCCAATACAATGGTAAATTGTATATGTGCACTAGTTCGGCGAAGAGATGGTGATACAAGTGCAATATGGATGGTAGATATAGGTATTTGTAATTTGAAAATATAAAAACAGCAAGGTAGCAAGCGATAAAAGTGAGCGTAAACGGTATGCAATGCTAGGAAACAAGGCCTAGGGTTCATACTTTCACTAGTGCAAGTTCTGTCAACAATAATAACATACTTGGATCATATAACTATCCCTCAACATGCAACAAAGAGTCACTCCAAAGTCACTAATAGCGGAGAACAAATGAAAAGATTATTGTAGGATACGAAACCACCTCAAAGTTCACCTTTCTGATTGATCTATTCAAGAGTCCGTAGTAAAATAACACGAAGCTATTCTTTCCGTTCGATCTATCATAGAATTCGTACTAGAATAACACCTTAAGACACAAATCAACCAAAACCCTAATGTCACCTAGATACTCCAATGTCACCTCAAGTATCCGTGGGTATGATTATACGATATGCATCACACAATCTCAGATTCATCTATTCAAACCAACACAAAGTACTTCAAAGAGTGCCCCAAAGTTTCTACCGAAGAGTCAAGACAAAAACGTGTGCCAACCCCTATGCATAATTTCACAAGGTCACTAAACCCGCAAGTTGATCACCAAAACGTACATCAAGTAGATCATGTGAATATCCCATTGTCACCACAGATAAGCACTGAAGGAAATATGCCCTAGAGGCAATAATAAAGTTATTATTTATTTCCTTATTTCATGATAAATGTTTATCATTCATGCTAGAATTGTATTAACCGGAAACATGATACATGTGTGAATGCATAGACAAAACAATATGTCACTAGTATGCCTCTACTAGACTAGCTTGTTAATCAAAGATGGTTATGTTTCCTAACCATGAACAAAGAGTTGTTATTTGATTAACAAGGTCACATCATTAGTAGAATGATCTGATTGACATGACCCATTCCATTAGCTTAGCACACGATCGCTTAGTATGTTGCTACCGCTTATCCATGACATATACATGTTCCTCGTAACTATGAGATTATGCAACTCCTGCTTACGGAGGAACACTTTGGTACTACCAAACGTCACAACGTAATCGGGTGATTATAAAGGAGTACTACAGTGTCTCCAAAGGCGATGTTGGGTTGACGATTTCGAGATTAGGTTTTGTCACTCCGATTGTCGGAGAGGTATCTCTGGGCCCTCTCGGTAATGCACATCATCAAGCCTTGCAAGCACTACAACTAATGAGTTAGCTGTGAGATGATGTATTACGGAATGAGTAAAGAGACTTGCCGGTAACGAGATTGAACTAGGTATTGGATACCGACGATCGAATCTCGGGCAAGTAACATACCGATGACAAAGGAACAACGATGTTGTTATGCGGTCCGACCGATAAAGATCTTCGAGAATATGTAGGAACCAATATGGGCATCCAGGTCCCGCTGTTGGTTATTGACCGTGAATAGTTCTAGGTCATGTCTACATTGTTCTCGAACCGTAGGGTCCGCACGCCTAAGGTTTCGATGATGCTTATTATGAGTTTATGTATTTTGATGTACCAAGAAGTTCGAGTCCCTGATGTGATCACGGACATGACGAGGAGTCTCAAATGGTCGAGACATAAAGATTGATATATTGGAAGCCTATGTTTGGAGTTCGAATGGTTCCGGCGAAAACAGAATTTACCGAGTACCGGAGGTTACCGAACCCCGGGGTAAATGGGCCTCGGTGGGCCTCGAGGAGAAGAGGAAGGGCCGGCCAGGGGTGGCCGCCCCCCCCCCCCAGTCCGAATAGGACAAGGAGGGGCGCGGCCTTTCCTCTTCCCCTCCCCAATCCTATTCCAACTAGGAAGGGGGAGTCCTACTCCTGGGAGTAGGACTCCTCCCGCGCCTCCTCTCTAGGCCGGCCGGCCTCCCTCCCTCCTTTAGATACGGGGCAGGGGGCACCCTAGAACACACAAGTTTGATCTACGGATCGTTCCTTAGCCGTGTCGGTGCCCCTCCACCATATTCCACCTCGGTCATACCGTCGCAAGCTTAGGCGAAGCCCTGCGCCGTGAAACATCAAGATCGTCCACCACGCCGTCGTCTTGACGGAACTCTCCTCGACACCGGCTGGATCGAGTACGAGGGACGCCATCGAGCTGTACGTGTGTCAAGAACTCGGGGCGCCGGAGTAACGGCGCCGGATCGGTCGGATCGCGAGGAGAACGTCGACTACTTCCTCTACGCCAGATCGCTTCGCTTCGGGTCTCGAGGGTACGAGACAACACTCTCCCCACTCGCTGCTATTCATCACCATGATCTTGCGTGTGCGTAGGAAATTTTTGAAATTACTACGCTCCCCAACAAAGGCATCCGAGCCTAGGTTTTTATGGTTTGATGTTTTGCACGAGTAGAACACAAGTGAGTTGTGGGTGATACAAGTCATACTACCTACCAGCATGTCATACTTTGGTTCAGCGGTATTGTGAGATGAAGCGCCCTGCACCGACATTACGCCAGACGCTTACGCGAGACTGGTTTCACCGCCACGAGCACTCGTTGCTTAAAGGTGACCGGTGGGTGCCTGTCTCTCTCACTTTAGTTGAACTGAGTGTGGCTACGCCCGTCCTTGAGAAGGTTAAAACGAGTCTATTTGACGAAGTATCGTTGTGGTTTTGATGCGTAGGTGAGACTGGTTCTTGCTTAAGCCCGTAGCAGCCACGTAAAATTTGCAACAACAAAGTAGAGGACGCCTAACTTGTTTTTGCAGGCATGTTGTGATGTGATATGGTCAAGATGTGATGCTATATTTTATTGTATGAGATGATCATGTTTTGTAACCGGTTATCGGCAATCGGCTGGAGCCATATGGTTGTCGCTTATTGTATGCAATGCAATCGCTCGTAATGCTTTACTTTATCACTAAGCGGTAGCAATAGTCGAGAAGCATAAGTTTGGCGAGACGACAACGATGCTACGATGAAGATCAAGGTGTCGCGCCGGTGACGATGGTGATCATGGTGGTGCTGCAAGATGGAGATCATGAAGCACAAGATGATGATGACCATATCATATCACTTATATTGATTTGCATGTGATGTTTATCCTTTATGCATCTTATCTTGCTTTGATTGACGGTAGCATTATAAGATGATCTCTCACTAAATTATCAAGAAGTGTTCTCCCGAGTATGCACCGCTGCCAAAGTTCGTCGTGCTGACACCACGTGATGATCGGGTGTGATAAGCTCTCGTCCATCTACAACGGGTGCAAGCCAGTTTTGCACACGTAATACTCGGGTTATACTTGACGAGCCTAGCATATGCAGATATGGCCTCGAACACGGAGACCGAAAGGTCGAGCGTGAATCATATAGTAGATATGATCAACATAAGATGTTCACCATTGAAAACTACTCCATTTCACGTGATGATCGGTTATGGTTTAGTTGATTTGGATCACGTGATCACTTAGATGACTAGAGAGATGTCTGTCTAAGTGGGAGTTCTTAAGTAATATGATTAATTGAACTTAAATTTATCATGAACTTAGTACCGATAGTATCTTGCTTGTTTATGTTTGATTGTAGATAGATGGCTCGTCTTTGTTGTTCCGTTGAATTTTAATGCGTTCCTTGAGAAAGCAAAGTTGAAAGATGATGGTAGCAATTACACGGATCGGGTCCGTAATCGAGGATTATCCTCATTGCTGCACGTAAGAGTTACGCCCCGGATGCACCGCTGGGTGCCAGCTCGCCGCTGATGCAACCGACGACGTTAAGAACGTCTCTCGAGCAGCAAAGCTGATGACTACTCTATAGTTCAAGTGCCATGCTTTACGGCTTAGAACCGGGACTTCAACGACGTTTTGAACGTCATGGAGCATATGAGATGTTCCAGAGTTGAAGTTAATATTCCAACAGTAATGCCCGGATTGAGAGATATGAAGTCTCCAATAAGTTCTATAGCTGCAAGATGGAGGAGAATAGTTACGTTAGTGAGCACATACTCGTAATGTCCGGGTACTACAATCACTTGACGCAATTGGGAGTTAATCTTCCGGATGATTGTGTCATTGATGTAATTCTTCAATCACCGCCACCAAGCTACAAAGGCTTCGTGATGAACTATAATATGCAAGGGTTAGTAAAGACTATACCGAGCTATTCGCAATGCTAAAGGCTGCGGAGGTAGAAATCAAGAAGGAGCATCAAGTGTTGATGGTCAATAAGACCACTAGTTTCAAGAAGAAAGGCAAAGGGAAGAAGAAGGAACTTCAAGAAGAACAGCAAGCAAGTTGTCGCTCAGAGAAGAAACCCAAGTCTGGCCCTAAACCTGAAATCGAGTGCTTCTACCGCAAGCGATCGGTCACCGAAGCGGAACTGCCCCAAGTATTTGGCGGATAAGAAGGATGGCAAGGTGAACAAAGGTATATGTGATATACATGTTATTGATGTGTACCTTACTAGAGCTCGTAGTAGCACTGGTATTTGATACTGGTTCTGCTAATATTTGCAACTCAAACAGGACTACAGATTGCTTAACTCGCAAAGGACGAGGTGACGATCGCGTGGGAAATGGTTCCAAAGTCGATGTGATCGCGGTCGGCACGCTACCTCTACATCTACCTTCGGATTAGTTTTAGACCTAAATAATTGTTATTTGGTCCTGCGTTGAGCATGAACATTATATCTGGATCTTGTTTGATGCGAGACGGTTATTCATTTAAATCAGAGAATAATGGTTGTTCTATTTATATAAGTAATATCTTTTATGGTCATGCACCCTTGAGGAGTGGTCTATTTTGATGAATCTCGATAGTAGTGATACACATATTCATAATGTTGAAACCAAAAGATGCAGAGTTGATAATGATAGTGCAACTTATTTGTGGCAATGCCGCTTAGGTCATATCGGTGTAAAGCGCATGAAGAAACTCCATATTGATGGACTTTTGGAGTCACTTGATTATGAATCACTTGGCACTTAAGAACCGTGCCTCATGGGCAAGATGACTAGAACACCGCTCTCCGTACTACGGAGAGAGCAACAGATTTGTTGGAAATCATACATACGATGTATGTGGTCCGATGAATGTTGAGGCTCGTGGCGGATATCGTTATTTTCTCACCTTCACAGATGACTTAAGCGATATGGGTATATCTACTTAATGAAACATAAGTCTGAAACGTTTGAAAAGTTCAAAGAATTTCAGAGTGAAGTTGAAAATCATCGTAACAAGAAAATTAAGTTTCTACGATCCGATCGTGGAGGTGAATATTTGAGTTACGAGTTTGGTCTACATTTGAAACAATACGGAATAGTTTAGCAACTTACGCCACCCGAACACCACAACAGTAATGGTGTGTCCGAACGTCGAATCGTGATTTTACTAGATATGGTGCGATCTATGATGTCTCTTCAGATTTACCGCTATCGCTTTTGGGGTTATGCTCTAGAGACGGCCGATTCACACTGAATAGAACACCGTCGAAATCTGCTGAGACGACACCTTATGAACTATGGTTTGGCAAGAAACCAAAGTTGTCGCTTTCTTAAAGTTTGGGGATGCGATGCTTATGTGAAAAGCTTCAACCCGATAAGCTCGAACCCAAATCGAGAAATGTGTCTTCATAGGATACCCAAAGGAGACAGTTGGGTACACCTTCTATCACAGATCCAAGGCAAGACATTCGTTGCTAAGAATGGATCCTTTCTAGAGAAGGAGTTTCTCTCGAAAGAAGTGAGTGGGAGGAAAGTGGAACTTGATGAGGTAATAGTACCTTCTCCCTTACTTGAAAGTAGTTCGTCGCAGAAACCGGTTTCTGAGACACCTACACCAAGTAGTGAGGAAGTTGATGATGTTGATCATGAAACTTCAGATCAAGTTACTGCAGAACCTCGTAGATCAACCAGAGTAAGATCCGCACTGCAGTGGTTCGGTAATCCTGTTCTGGAAATCATGCTACTAGATCATGATGAACCTACGAACTATGAAGAAGCGATGGTGAGCCCAGATTCCGCAAAATGGCTTGAGGCCATGAAATCTGAGATGGGATCCATGTATGAAAACAAAGTATGGACTTTGGTTGACTTGCCCGAGGGTCGGCAAGCAATAGAAAACAAGTGGATCTTCAAGAAGAAGACCGACGACGGTAATGTTATCGTCTATAAAGCTCGACTTGTCGCAAAAGGTTTTCGACAAGTTCAAGGGATTGACTACGATGAGACCTTCTCACCCGTAGCGATGCTTAAGTCCGTCCGAATCATGTTAGCAATTGCTGCATTTTATGATTATGAAATTTGGCAAATGGATGTAAAGACTGCATTCCTGAATGGATTTCTGGAAGAAGAGTTGTATATGATGCAACCAGAAGGTTTTATCGATCCAAAGGGAGCTAACAAAGTGTGCAAGCTCCAAATGATCCATCTATGGACTGGTGCAAGCATCTCGAGTTAGAATAAATGCTTTGATAGTGTGATCAAAGCATTTGGGTTTGTACTGCACTTTTGGAGAAGCCTCGATTTACAAGAAAGTGAGTGGGAGCTCAGAGCATTTCGATATTATATGTAGATGACATATTGCTGATCGGAAATGATATAGAATTTCTGGATAGCATAAAGGGATACTTGAATAAGAGTTTTTCAATGAAAGACCTCGTGAAGCTGCTTACATATTAGGCATTAAGATCTATAGAGATAGATCAAGACGCTTAATTGGACTTTCACAAAGCACATACCTTGACAAAATTTTGAAGAAGTTCAAAATGGATCAAGCAAAGAAAGGGTTCTTGCCTGTGTTACAAGGTGTGAAGTTGAGTAAGACTCAATGCCCGACCACCGCAGAAGATAGAGAGAAAATGAAAGATGTTCCTATGCTTCAGCCATAGGCTCTATCATGTATGCAATGCTGTGTACCGCACTGATGTGTGCCTTGCTATAAGCCTAGCAGGAGGTACCAAAGTAATCCAGAGTGGATCATCGACAGCGGTCAAGAACATCCTGAAATACCGAAAAGGACTAAGGATATGTTTCTCAGATATGGAGGTGACAAAGAGCTCATCGTAACGGTTACGTTGATGCAAGCTTTGACACGATCCGGACGATTCTAAATCGCGGACCGGATACGATTTACACTAAACGGAGGAGCTGTCGGTTGGTGCAGTTCTAAACAAAGCGTCAGAAGGGATCTACATGTGAAGCGGAGTACATAGCAGCTTCGAAGCAGCTAATGAAGGAGTCTGGATGAAGGAGTTCATATCCGATCTAGGTGTCATACCTAGTGCATCGGGTCCAATGAAAATCTTCGTGACAATATCGAGCAATTGCCTTAGCGAAGGAATCCAGATTTCACAAGAGGACCAAACACATCAAGAGACGCTTCAATTCCATCCGGACTTAGTCCGTGGGAGACATAGAGATTTGCAAGATACATACGGATCTGAATGTTGCGCACCCGCTGACTAAGCCTCTTCCACGAGCAAAACATGATCAACACCAAGACTCCATGGGTGTTAGAATCATTACTATGTAATCTAGATTATCGACTCTAGTGCAAGTGGGAGATCAAGGAAATATGCCCTAGAGGCAATAATAAAGTTATTATTTATTTCCTTATTTCATGATAAATGTTTATCATTCATGCTAGAATTGTATTAACCGGAAACATGATACATGTGTGAATGCATAGACAAAACAATATGTCACTAGTATGCCTCTACTAGACTAGCTTGTTAATCAAAGATGGTTATGTTTCCTAACCATGAACAAAGAGTTGTTATTTGATTAACAAGGTCACATCATTAGTAGAATGATCGATTGACATGACCCATTCCATTAGCTTAGCACACGATCGCTTAGTATGTTGCTACTGCTTTTATCCATGACATATACATGTTCCTCGTAACTATGAGATTATGCAACTCCGTGCTACGGAGGAACACTTTGGTACTACCAAACGTCACAACGAATCGGGTGATTATAAAGGAGTACTACAGTGTCTCCAAAGGCGATGTTGGGTTGACGATTTGAGATTAGGTTTTGTCACTCCGATTGCTCGGAGAGGTATCTCTGGCCCTCTCGGTAATGCACATCATCAAGCCTTGCAAGCACTACAACTAATGAGTTAGCTGTGAGATGATGTATTACGGAACGAGTAAAGAGACTTGCCAGTAACGATATTGAACTAGGTATTGATACCGACGATCGAATCTCGGGCAAGTAACATACCGATGACAAAGGGAACAACGATGTTGTTATGCGGTCTGACCGATAAAGATCTTCAGAGAATATGTAGGAACCAATATGGGCATCCAGGTCCCGCTGTTGGTTATTGACCGTGAATAGTTCTAGGTCATGTCTACATTGTTCTCGAACCGTAGGGTCCGCACGCTTAAGGTTTCGATGATAGTTATTATGAGTTTATGTATTTTGATGTACCGAAGAAGTTCGGAGTCCCGGATGTGATCACGGACATGACGAGGAGTCTCGAAATGGTCGAGACATGAAGATTGATATATTGGAAGCCTATGTTTGGAGTTCGGAATGGTTCCGGGCGAAAACAGGAATTTACCGGAGTACCGGGAGGTTACCGGAACCCCCCGGGGGGTAAATGGGCCTCGGTGGGCCTCGAGGGAGAAGAGGAAGGGCCGGCCAGGTGTGGCTGCGCGCCCCCTCCCCCCCAGTCCGAATAGGACAAGGAGGGGGGGCGGCGCCTCCCTTTCCTCTTCCCCCTCCCCCCAATCCTATTCCAACTAGGAAAGGGGGGAGTCCTACTCCCGGTGGGAGTAGGACTCCTCCCGGCGCGCCCTCTCTAGGCCGGCCGGCCTCCCCCCTCCCTCCTTTAGATACGGGGCAGGGGGCACCCTAGAACACACAAGTTTGATCTACGGATCGCTCCTTAGCCGTGTCGGTGCCCCCTCCACCATATTCCACCTCGGTCATACCGTCGCAAGCTTAGGCGAAGCCCTCGCCGGTGAAACATCAAGATCGTCACCACGCCGTCGGCCGACGGAACTCTCCTCGACACTCTGCTGGATCGGAGTACGAGGGACGCCATCGAGCTGTACGTGTGTCAAGAACTCGGGCGCCGGAGTAACGGCGCCGGATCGGTCGGATCGCGAGGAGAACGTCGACTACTTCCTCTACGTTGTGATCGCTTCCGCTTGGTCTACGAGGGTACGTAGACAACACTCTCCCCTCTCGTTGCTATTCATCACCATGATCTTGCGTGTGCGTAGGAAAATTTTTGAAATTACTACGTTCCCCAACAAGCACATGCAAGACATACATCAAGTGTTCTCAAATCCTTAAAGACTCAATCCGATAAGATAACTTCAAAGGGTGTAGGATCGGAAGTATGTCTAGAGGGGGGGTGATTAGACTACTTGACAACTTAAAAATTTGGCCTTTTGATTGGAGTAGATTCTTAGCAAGTTCACAATGATAACCAAGTCAAGTATCACCCTACACATGCAATTCTAGAGTTGTGGCAGCGGAAAGTAAATTGCATGTATAGTAAATGAGAGGTGGAGAAGAGCAAACGCAAGTTGGTGACACGGAGATTTTTTCTCGTGGTTCCGATAGGTGGTGCTATCGTCAATCCACGCTGATGGAGACTTCAACCCACGGAGGGTAACGGCCATGAGTCCACGGAGGGCTCCACCCACTAAGGGTCCACGAAGAAGCAACCTTGTCTATGCCATCATGGCCTACGTCCACGGAGGACTAGCCTTACTCGGGGTAGATCTTCACGAAGTAGGCGATCTCCTTGCCCTTACAAACTCCTTGGTTCAACTCCACATCATGACGGAGGCTCCCAAGTGACACCTAACCAATCTAGGAGGCACCACTCTCCAAAAGGTAATAGATGGTGTTGGTGATGATGAACTCCTTGCTCTTGTGCTTCAAATGATAATCTCCCCAACACTCAACTCTCCTCACTGATTTGGCTGTGGTGGAGGAAGGGATTGAGTGGAAAGCAACTTGGGAAGGCTAGAAATCAAGTTTCATATGGTAAGAGTGAAGCAACTTGATCTCAACACAAGGGTAGGTAGTTTTCTTCTCAGAAATGTAAGGTAGGAGTGGTAGTTCTTTCTGATGGCTCTCTCCACGAATGAAGAGGAGGTGGAGGGTATTTATAGCCTCCACACAAAATCCAACTGTTACACACATTTGACCAATCTCGGTCGACCGAAGTTGACAACTCGGTGAGACCGAAAGTTCAAATCTTGTGAACGTTGGGATTTTCGGTGGGACCGAAAATACAATCTCGGTTTGTCCGATTCTTCCAAAGTCTAGGGTTTGCCAATCTCGGTGGGACCGACTTTCTCATCTCGGTGACACCGATTTGAGTACGTATGTTACTGAAGCTTGGCAACACCAATTTCGAATGACCGAGTTTGGAATCGGAAAATCCGAGATTCTTAGGGTTTGGGTATATGGTGAGGTGGTTCATCTCGGTGTGGTGAGTTTGGAATCGGTGGGACCGAGATTACTTATGGGTTTATGTTGGAGTGAAAGATTGCTGATAGTTTGAGAGAAAAATCACTAAGCACTTAGAGCAACCAGATCATCATCATAACCTCATCCCCTTTAATAGTATTGGCTTTCCTATGGACTCAATGTGATCTTGGATCACTAAACCAAAAATGGAGTCTTGAGCTTTTGCCAATGTTTTCCTTAGCATTTTGAGGGGTCCACATCATCGTCATTGCCATACCCATATCACCGAACTTTCTGAAATATTCTCAAGAAATGATTAGTTCAATGATATATATGTTGTTATTAATTACCAAAACCACCCGGGATTAGTTGCACTTTCAATCTCCCCTTTTGGTAATTGATGACAACATATAGATCAAAGCTCGACAAATGATATAATCAATGAATAACATCGTCGCTTTGAGAAGTATGTGATAACCAAGAGCTCCTCCTAAATTTGTGCATTATTTAAGATTTGCGTTTGAATGCAAATGCACAATCGATTAGGATCATGGGTTACTCTTCCATGTCACATACAACTTGGTGGAGCGCACAAAATGATAAGAATGAATAGCATGCACCCAATCACCAAGACATGAGTAAATGATCATACAAGATATGAATGGAATATGATAAGCATCAAGCACACATTAAGCACAAGATGATCAAGCACTCATCAAGATAGAGCAAACGTAGTATCAAACACACGAAATGTCTCAAAGAACTCAAAAGTATCTCAAGGAAAACCGCAAACGAAAGAGCAAAAACGAGCACTCTCTCTCGAAGCCCTATGATCTATACACTTTCTCCCCTTTGGCAACAAGTTACCAAAAGTTCGAAGGTATAGAGCTAATCGTCACTCGGGACTCTGCTGGCGGCTCTGTCTGCGCCGATGGAGTGGAGATAGCTGCATCTGCAAAGCTTCGCTGAAGTCTGTGGAGCTGGAGGAGTGGATACTTGAGCTGGTGCTTTGAACCGACGGAGCTGTAGGAGGTGCTGATGTAGTAGCCCAGGGTCCGACAATCGAATAGCAGCTGATCTGGGCTTTGTGGCACCGGAGCAGGCTGCTCATAGTCATCCCGACCATATCACCTTCCATCTCCCTCATGAGTTCTGCCTTCTCCTCTTAGCTTCCTCGATGTCCGCCTCAAGCTTGTTGGCGGTGACCTGCACTTCATCACTTAACGTCCGAGCATGGAACTTATCCTCAACTATCCTCTCAAGGCTCTCCGAGATCGCACTATGCTGGCCAGCGTAGCTCAATTCTCCGAGTGGCTTCAAGAAGTTGTTCGCAACGCTCTTGGGCTTTGCTGCCGCTTCCTTCTCAGCTTTAGCTTGTTTGGCAGCTTCAGACTTAGCATGTCCTTCTACGATGTGGGAGCATCCTCACCATCACAATCTCGTTATTCTCATGTTCAGGCTGCAAAGGCAAGTGGGGTCTATCCAACGGTAGGTGTCCGTGCCAAACTTGGCATTAATGAGCATCTGAATATGCGAGCAAACCCACACGACCTCTTCCGTCTGTCTCATGTCCTCTTGATAGTCTCAACTATCGTGTCCATCACCTTAAAAGGTGTCTTCTGATCTAGAATGTGCAGCATGTTGATAGAGTACCCTCTTATCATGCGGTGGTCCCCTGCCTTAGGCATCAAAGTATGCCTCAGAATGGTGTTGGTGGTTGGGAGACCTGCCTGAAGATAATAGACTGAACCAAGCTTCCATATCTCAACATCCTTCTCTTTTACCTCATTGTACATGTTCTTCATTGACTCGTGATTTTTCTTCGGAATGCCATACACATCAACATCATCTTCCCTTGAAACAGGTGCATTCAGCAATGCTCTCCATTCTTCAACAGTTGAATGGAATCTCTGCCCTTCTGTCATCCATACAATTCTGCCATCTGGATAGAAGTGTGCGGTGGCATAGAACTGCATGATCATCTCATCATTCCAAGCAATACCGACCAACAAACTCGCAATCCCACAAGCAAAGAAGCTTTCATGCACATGTGGGAAGTAGTCTCTGTGTTTTCATCACAATGTAATCCCACCTACATATCCGTGTCAAGAATAATTGGCTTCTTATCTATGAGCACTGTCTCATAAAAGTCTTGTTGCTCTCTAGTGTGGAATCTTGGGTCAACTGCTGTTCTTCTCCTGGTGGCATATGGATCAACTTGCCTCCATAGCCTGAGTCCTTTGTCCTTTCTTTCCTTCATATTTTCTGCTCGAGGATGAGCAAAACATGAGCCTCATCATCTGATTCTGCAGGTGGCACATTGTCCTTCTTCTTCTCTGAAGCAGGTATGTTCCTCATAGTCTTCTTTGGCTTGGCAGCTGGTTTGGCTTGGGCTGCCTTTGCTGGAGCTGATTGCTTAGCTTTTGTGGGTGCTCCTGCCCTGATGGCATCTCCCATCAACTTCTGCTTCTGAGGAGGCTGAGGTGCTTCCTCATCAGAATCATCATCATCATCAGCTTCTTCATGAACAAGCCTCTTCCTCTTGGAAGTTTTCTTGATCTTGCTGGAGGTTTCTTCTTCCATGCTGAGCTTCTGTGCAACAGTTGATTTCTTCACCTTGCTGGTGCCTTTCTTTGACTGTTTCCCTTGATAGCCCTTGGCAACCACTTGCCTTTTTGGCTTAGAAGTTATCTCCTCATCTGCAACAAAGTCTGAATCCTCCTCATCAGAATTCCTCTTCCTCCTGCCCCGTAGCAGTGCAGCAGTCCACTTGGAGTGCTTCTCTCCATCATCTGAAAAACTGCTTGCTTCGACTTGTAGCTGCCTCTGAATATCAATCGCATCTCGCACTGTTCGACTGTCACTTCCATCGATATGACCGACAACCCGTGAATAGAATAGGTATAGGCGAATAGAAGAGTTATCACAAACTGCAGAGGATTTTGCAAAAGAATGAGTTCAAACTTTAGTTTTAGGTTTTCACAGAATACATGTCGGTCGACCGAAGTCTATAAATTCGTGAAACCGAAATGTCTAAACAGACCACATACACCACTTTCGGTTGGACCGAAATGGGTTTCGGTCTAGCCAAGACCACTAGGGTTTCACTGAATCTTCACTTCGGTCTTACCGATTTGCACAACTCGGTTTCACCGAAAAGTGCGCAAACAATGACCAGAGGCCAAATCGGTCATCCGAAAATGCGAATCGGTCACACCGAGATGTGTTCGCGGAAACCTAACCCTAAAATTTTCACTCGAATTTTGTTCTATGATCTAAACGGCTGGATAGAAGGATTTCAATCTTGGCAAGAAACCCGACAACACCTAACGTGCATTGAATTAGCGTTGAGCACGAGAGGATGAAACTCACCCAATGCGGTGGAGCTTCACTACACGGCGCAACGGCGCGATGAGAAAGACCGCTGACGGCGATGGAGACCAGGCGAGGGCGCACAAAGCGATGGCGGAGACGATCCGGAGACCAAGGCGACGGCAGCGAAGGGTTTGAGGCGAGCGCGTTTGAAGAAGTAATCAACGCTCGAGTCCTCGGGTATATATACCCTTCGTTGTCGGTGGGACCGAGTTTGAAAACTCGGTGGGACCGAGATGGTTAATCTGCGTGCGATTACACACTTCGTCACGCCGAATTTGAAACTCGGTTTCACCGAGGTGAAAACCTAGATCAATCCAAGTGATTTCGGTCCGTCCGATTTGAGTATATCGGTTTGACCGAAAGTACTTAGAAGGTTTTGGAAGTTAGGCTTTTGACGGATCGGTGGCTCCGAGTGCTCCTCACTCGGTCCGTCCAAAAAGTCTTGTTCAAAGTTTGTGATATAAGCATGAATAGAGTTTGAGACAAGAAAGCATAGATAGCTAAGGGGAGGAACTTAGGCATTCTTGTCCATCCATTTGGTCAAAAAGAAAGAAAACCAAAAGACCAAAGCAACAAATGGATGTCCTCGAATGGATAAAATCATGCATCCAACATGCTCACACAATAAGATAGCAAATGAAATATGTGTCAAACATGCACAAACAACACTCTTAGCAACTAGCACACAATTTGGCGATGACTAGGTCATCTATATATGAGTATATTGACTTAGGAGTCAAATGAGAACATTTGATCATAGGTCATACTCATCGTTTAAGCACAAGTGGGGTTACCACTTTTCCATAAAGCATTAATGTGTTCACATCATTAGAAGATGCTTTGACTCATTTCTTTAGAGCAAAGCTCCCCCTTGATGTGAGAACCCCTTTTACAGGGTCAAACTAACCTTGGGTTGTCGTTGAAGACTTCATGTAGATGTTGAAGATGTGGATGCTCAATGTTGATGAAGATCATCAAGAGTTGGGAGCAATCCTTTGATTCGGCACTTTCAATACCTACATGGGTTAGTCCCACAAGGAACAAACAAGGATATCCATGGACATAGATTGAGGTACACAATAGATGATGTCCATGAAAGCAATGATTACCTTGTCCCTTGACTTACCAACATGAGGGTTTGTGACTCCATGAACTAGTGCAAGATGTGGAAGTTGATTGCACGAGTCCTTGCCAAAATGAATGTGAGTGAAGTATGTTGGCGGAGTCACCCTCAAGAACTCTCTAGTTCTTCTTCTTCGGATCCACATCATCTTGATGGGAATCCTTGGGGTAGTAGTTGAGCTTGTCAAGTAGAACTTGAAGTTGCCTTGGGAACCCACTTGACCATGGCCTTGGGTGCTTCAATGAATGCATCAATCTCCTCTTGAAGCTTGTCCTTCCCTTTTAGCTTGTGGTCTTGTGGTGGAAGGTCATCTTGAGCTTGTTCCTCATTGGAAGAAGTAGGATCATACTTCTCCTCTTGAGAGACGAACTTTGGAGTGGGATATTGACCTTCTTCCCATTCAACACCCTCGGCGTTGAACTTTCGCTCAAAACCAATTCCTTGATTCTTCCGTGTCTTCCTTGCTTATGAACAATTTCTCAAAGCTCTTGCTTCCGCAAGACTCTTGTAGACACCTTTCTCTATAATCCCTTTCAATAGACTATTTTCTTGCTCAAGTGAAACTTGGCTTGAAACATTGTTAGTGGAATCAAGAGAATTACTAGAAGTAACAACATTTGATTTAGCATGATTATTGTTACTACTAGATGAAGAATTTTTCTTATGCTTGTCATGCTTAGTTTTGATAGGTGGCAAGAAATTAGACAAGAGAAGTCGTTTGGCAAGATATGAAGAACTCTTCTTTCAAGATCGTCATTGATAGCTTTTAGAAACTCATGTTCTTGCTCTAGATTGAGCTTCTCAAGCGTAGCTTCTCATGAGATCTTAGGAGCTCTCTATGATCTTCTTGAGTTGTTTCATGAGCTAACTTAAGAGTGTTTAGTTCTTTAGTTAGACGCTCAATCTCCTTCATAGCATTGTCAATCGACTCTTCTCGACTATAAAGACTACTAGCATGTTCATCATTACTAAGCTCACTAGATTTATCATGTAAAGCTCATCTTCACCAAGCAAGTCATCCTCATCACTATCAAAGTCAATAAACTCAGGATGTGATACCTTGGGGCCTTTTTCCATGAAGCATCTTCCAATTCCCTCATTTGGTGAATCAAATATGTCATAGGAGTTGGAGTTGGAGGACACGAGAGCAAGACCGCAACACCTTCATCTTGATCAGATTCGGAGTTGGAGTGATAGCTTCTTTCGAGTGATTGTCGAGTCGGAGCCGAAACCCATTCACCAACATGAGCTTGATGTTTTCTTCTTGTATAGCTCCTTGATGACTTGTCTTTCCTTTCTCGAATCCTTGCTTCTCCGAGAGGATCTTCGCTCATAACGATCATCTCTACTCCTTCTCTCTTTTCGAGGCGACTCTTCTCTTGAGCTTCTTCTTCTTGGAGATTCTTCTCTTCTCTTGTGGGGAGTCGAACACTCATTTGAGTAGTGTCCGGTCTTCCACAATTGTAGCAGCTTCGATCACGACTAGAAGATCTCTTTTCATCATATGATCTAGACTTTGAGCTTCTTTCCTTGCTTCTACTCTTGTAGAATTTGTTGAAGTTCTTCACCATTAGGCTTATCTCTTCATTGGAAACTAGCTTGTCACTTGAGGATGTGGGAGCTTCAACTGCAGCTTTGTAAGCACCACTTGACTTGTTGTGAAGCTCTTCCTTATCTTTAAGTGTCATCTCATGAGCAACAATCCTTCCAATGACTTCGTAGGCTTGAGATCTTTGTAGTTTGGCATCATTTGGATCAAAGTGCACACGGTGTCATACTTTCCATCCAAAGCTCGAGAATCTTCTTGATGATGAATCGGTCGGTCATTTCTTCGCTTCCTAAGCCTGCCATCTCATTGGTGATGAGAGCAAGCCTAGAGTACATTTCAGCGACTCCTTCACCTTCCTTCATCTTGAACTTGTCAAGTCGACCTTGAAGAATATCTAGCTTTGATTCCTTCACGGACTCGGTACCTTCGTGCATTTCACCAAAGTATCCCAAATCTCTTTGCATTCTCAAGACGGCTGATCTTGTTGAACTCCTCGACACAAAGCATTGAAGAGAATGTCACAAGCTTGAGCATTGTTCAGAACATCCGCAACTCATCCGCAGAGCTTCGCGATCCGAACTTTTCCTTCTTCAAGAACTCACCTTGCAAGCCAACACAAATAATGCCCCATGCGGCGGGTTATGTCCAAGAATATGCATTTTCATTTTATGCTTCCAACTAGCAAAGTTTGAACCATCAAAGTAAGGACCTCTACGGAAATTACCTCACTAGACGCCATACTCTCCTAGGTTGTGAAACCAAGCTTATGGAGTCCAATGCAATGGAAACCAATCCAATGGAGACCAAAGCTCGATACCACTTGTAGGATCGGAAGTATGTCTAGAGGGGGTGATTAGACTACTTGACAACTTAAAATTTGGCCTTTTGATTGGAGTAGATTCTAGCAAGTTCACAATGATAACCAAGTCAAGTATCACCCTACACATGCAATTCTAGAGTTGTGGCAGCGGAAAGTAAATTGCACGATAGTAAATGAGAGGTGGAGAAGAGCAAACGCAAGTTGGTGACACGGAGATTTTTCTCGTGGTTCCGATAGGTGGTGCTATCGTCAATCCACGTTGATGGAGACTTCAACCCACGGAGGGTAACGGCCATGCGAGTCCACGGAGGGCTCCACCCACGAAGGGTCCACGAAGAAGCAACCTTGTCTATGCCATCATGGCCTACGCCCACGGAGGACTAGCCTTACTCGGGGTAGATCTTCACGAAGTAGGCGATCTCCTTGCCCTTACAAACTCCTTGGTTCAACTCCACATCATGACGGAGGCTCCCAAGTGACACCTAACCAATCTAGGAGGCACCACTCTCCAAAAGGTAATAGATGGTGTTGGTGATGATGAACTCCTTGCTCTTGTGCTTCAAATGATATCTCCCCAACACTCAACTCTCCTCACCGATTTGGCTGTGGTGGAGGAAGGGATTGAGTGGAAAGCAACTTGGGAAGGCTAGAAATCAAGTTTCATATGGTAAGAGTGAAGCAACTTGATCTCAACACAAGGGTAGGTAGTTTTCTTCTCGAAAATGTAAGGTAGGAGTGGTAGTTCTTTCGATGGCTCTCTCCACGAATGAAGAGGAGGTGGAGGGTATTTATAGCCTCCACACAAAATCCAACTGCTACACACATTTGACCAATCTCGGTCGACTGAAGTTGACAACTCGGTGAGACCGAAAGTTCAAATCTTAGAACGTTGGGATTTTCGGTGGGACCGAAAATACAATCTCGGTTTGTCCGATTCTTCCAAAGTCTAGGGTTTGCCAATCTCGGTGGGACCGACTTTCTCATCTCGGTGACACCGATTTGAGTACGTATGTTACGAAGCTTGGCAACACCAATTTCGAATGACCGAGTTTGGAATCGGAAAATCCGAGATTCTTAGGGTTTGGGTATATGGTGAGGTGGTTCATCTCGGTGTGGTGAGTTTGGAATCGGTGGGACCGAGATTACTTATGGGTTTATGTTGGAGTGAAAGATTGCTGATAGTTTGAGAGATAAATCACTAAGCACTTAGAGCAACCAGATCATCATCATAACCTCATCCCCTTTAATAGTATTGGCTTTCCTATGGACTCAATGTGATCTTGGATCACTAAACCAAAAATGGAGTCTTGAGCTTTTGCCAATGTTTTCCTTAGCATTTTGAGGGGTCCACATCATCAGTCATTGCCATACCCATATCACTGAACTTTCTGAAATATTCTCAAGAAATGATTAGTTCAATGATATATATGTTGTTATTAATTACCAAAACCACCCGGGGATTAGTTGCACTTTCAAAGGGAAAACTCAATCCATTACAAGAGAGTAGAGGGGGAGAAACATCATAAGATCCAACTATAAAAGCAAAGCTCGCGATACATTAAGATCGTGCCAATCAGGAACATAAGAGAGAGAGAGAGATCAATCACATAGCTACTGGTACATACCCTCAGCCCCGAGGGTGAACTACTCCCTCCTCATCATGGAGAGCGCCAGGATAACGAAGATGGCCACCGGTGAGGGATCCCCCCTCCGGCAGGGTGCCGGAACAGGGTTCCAATTGGTTTTTGGTGGCTATAGAGGCTTGCAATGACGGAACTCCCGATCTATTGTGTTCCTGGATGTTTTTGGGGTATATGGGTATATATAGGAGGAAGAAGTAGGTCGGTGGAGCTGCGAGGGGCCCACAAGGGTGGGGGCGCGCCCAGGGGGGCAGGCGCGCCTCCCTGCCTCGTGGCCTCCTCGTTTCTTCCTTGATGTCCACTCCAAGTCCCCTCGATCACGTTTGTTCCAAAAATCACTCTCCCGAAGGTTTCATTCCGTTTGGATTCCGTTTGATATTCCTTTTCTGCAAAACACTGAAATATGCAAAAAAATAGCAATTTGGACTGGGCCTCCGGTTAATAGGTTAGTCCCAAAAATAATATAAAAGTGTATAATAAAGCCCATTAAACACCCAAAACAGATAATATAATAGCATGGAACAATCAAAAGTATCAGATACGTTGGAGACGTATCAAGCATCCCCAAGCTTAATTCCTGCTCGTCCTCGAGTAGGTAAGTGATAAAAACGGAATTTTTTTATGCGGAATGCTACCTAACATATTTATCAATGTAATCTTCTCTATTGTGGCAATAATATTCAGATCCATAAGATTCAAAACAAAAGTTTAATATTGACATTAAAACAATAATACTTCCACTACTAGGGAAAACCCTAGCAGTAGCGCATGTTTTGTGCCTACTAGTAGCGCGGGAAGCCGCGCTACTAATAAGGCGCTACAGCTATTGCTTAGCAAGAACGCTGCCATCACGCCCATCGCTAGTACAAATAGCTGCAGCGCTTGTTCAAGATCAGCCATCGCTAGGTTATCTACTTGCAGCGTGTTTCCTTTCCATCGCTACTAGTATTTTTTTTTATTTTTTTATTTTTAGTGTATTTATGCGCCATCATACAAATATTGGTACAATACCAGCTGTTATGAGGTTTACATCATTATGTCCATAATAGTGTATTAAATGAAGGTGGATTAGGTTCAAGTGGAGGCAATATGTGGTGCATGTCAAAAGTATACTACTAATCCAAACTTGATCTACTTTGGATTAGTAGTACTTTCGATGTGCACCACATGTTGCCTCCACTCTAATCTAATCCGCTAGCACTAGATATTTAATCATCATCATGGTCATTACCATCAACATTATTTATTTAATCACCACTAACACTAGCTAATAATAATCATCATAGTCATTACCACCAACACTAGCTATTTTATCATCATAGTAATAGTGTAGCACATCATCATCCTCGAAACTCATTTCTAGCCGCCTACTCACTCCTCGCTACTCACTCTCGCTGCTCTCTCTTAGGTAAAAGAACATAAAACATGTATAGCTCTCCTCCTTGATCAAGTTGGAGCATGCAGATGAACCTGTCTCCTAATCGTGGAAGGCGCTCTGGTTGCTGCTCCCTAGTACTTCTCTGCGCCCCCAACACATATTTGGTCCAGTCTTGCACTATTAAGCATCCGTCGCTAATCTTGAATGCACTAAAGTAAGCTGTAGGATATCTTGGCCGTAAGTTGATAATACTCATGACACCTTTAGTCTCGATCCCATAAGGCACAACATTCATCGGGAGTCCTCATTGAAGAACATCGTATGGTAACATACTTAGCAATGAAGTTTAGCTTCAAAAATAATGTATGGAAAAGATGCAATGAGGATAAAAAGTAAAAATCTTACCATCCTTCCTAAATGGATGTGACCGTAGTTCATTACGAACACTATTGGTCGCACATTTTCAGTACTAAGATTTCTAAATGCAGGAAGAAAATTTGTCTTGACAAAGATCAAGATCCTCGAGCCATGAAACATAATGACCGAGCTCCTCGCAGCTTGAGTTCAGCCCTGTGACAAGATACGGTCCTATCTACCAAGCTACCGGACATGTTTGCTTGCACGGAAATAAGTCGACAATACAAATTAGCTGTCAATTATTTTTGAATAAACAATATCAAAGACATAAATATGGTTGAGAAACTTACATAATGGTATAATCGAGGCATTTGCACATTGACCCGGATGTCGGTATTACCTTCAATATCATCTTCCGGACGAATATCAAAGGTGATAACCATATCGGCTCAAATGCATAAGTCTTGCATAGTGCTCGCCATGTTTTGCATCCAAAATAGGTGTAGTCGTCTGAATTGTATAACTTCGCATGGAAAATATAACCATGCTCGGTCTTCAAGTAAACTTTCTTTTCCTCCATACTATGACTGAAACCTATCTTATCCAATACAAAAACTCTTGCATGGCAGGGGATACGCTAGTAGAATAGTAAAAAAAATATAAGTTGATGCAAATGAAAGCAGATGTCATGCTTAATTACGAAAAAAGACTTGTCGCTAGGACTTCATCAGATCCACTTCAAGTTCTCGCCCAGCTTGATGTCAAGCGCCTATCATCATCTCGGAAGATTCCGTCAAGACAAAGCCGCGCTTTGCCTTCGCAGATTTGCAAATACCAAATCCTTCTCGTCGCCGACATTTCCTATGTTCATAGTTAAAACATTAATTGAAAATCGATCAAGACAACTACCAAGATACTCAACACACAAATCCGGGCACTCGATATTTCCTACATATTCTAGCACAAGTCATGCCAAAATTCACGGAAAAATCCGCATGACCTTTGCTAAAATAGGACATATCGAAGCGCCTGAAATTTGCCGGAACGGAAATGAATCAACACTCCGCAAAACATAGGCCACTCAAGGTATATAACCTGCAAACATGACCGCCACTTGGATATTGAGCAACACAAGATATACATTTCAAAATATCTTATAGGACTCAAATTAGCATGCATTCAATAAGCAAAAGTAGATCATCTCATGCGCCAAGACATCATCGAATATTATCACTAATACATCACGAATAGTGTCATACATATAACATCACTAATACAACTAAAACTCTAGCACACGGCGGGTATCGGCGCGGGCGGTGGACACCCACAGAGAAGGCACCATCACGGGATCATAGCTCCTGTGAGATCCCCGGAGAACCTGCCAGTATTGGAGAATGGCTCGTGCTCCAACGCAAACAAGTAGCGACGGATCGCGGCCCTCCTCACCGACATGGTGACGCACCACCTCCGTGGAGTCCTCGAGCCTCGGATCGCCATCGCCCACGCGACCGCCACCAAACAAGGTTCGGTCAACGACAGTGGCTCACCAACCTGCGCCCCCCGGTAGGTAGCGCCTCCCAGTACCACCCCGGCGGAGCCCAGTCCCGAACATGGCCGATCTGGTCAAGCAGGTGTCGTCCTCCGCCGACTCGACGACGAGGATGCGGGATAGGCATCGTCCACGTCGAGGCGGGAAAAATTGCTTTAACTAAAAAATAGAAACGAGTTCTTACTAACTAGTTCTATTAATTCAACTAGTTCTTACTAAAAATAATACTATAAATAAAAATATTCTAGTACCTAATTAGTACCTAATTCTTACTAACTAATTAGTACCTAGGAACTACTGCCCTAATTACCATCTAAGTAATTAACTAACTAGCACTAAAAATAGCCTAGGGTTCATACTAACTAGCACTAAATACCTAGGGTTCATACTAAGCAGAGAAGAGGGATCATAAGGGGAGAGAGGGATCGGAAGGGGAGAGTGCTTACAGAGGGCGGGAGAGAGATGGGGTCGGGGAGATGGCGGCACCGAGGCGCGGGCGAGGCGGCCGGTCGGGAGACGGCAAGCGGCAGCGGGCCGGGGAGACGGCGGTGAGGCAGGGTCGGGGAGACGGCAAGCAGGCGGGTCGGGGAGACGGCGGCACCGAGGCGCGGGCGAGGCGGGTCGGGGAGACGGCGGTGAGGCGGCCGGGTCGGGAGACGGCGGTGGCGAGGCGGGTCGGGAATTGGGGAGGAAGCAGAGAGAGGGAATCAGCCGCTGGGGTTAGGTGAAAATAGCTTTAATCAGAAGCGTGGGAAGGAAAAACGCGCTCTCGCTAAAATCCATAGTAGTAGCGCTGTCCGTAGAAGGGCGCTACTACTATACCTAGCACGCCGAACGGTGTGGCATTATAGTAGTAGCGCTTTACGCAGGACAGCGCTATCATGCTCTGCTAATCAGAAGCGCGGTTACGCCAACGCGCTATCAAGAAAATAGCAAGAGCGCCTCATTTTAACAAGCGCTACTGGTAACATTCTGTGTATAAGGTTTTCCCTAGTAGTGTTCAAGCATACTAACAAAGCAATCATGTCTTCTCAAAATAACATGGCCAAAGAAAGTTATCCCTACAAAATCATATAGTCTGGCTATGCTCTATCTTCATCACACAAAATATTTAAATCATGCACAACCCCAGTTTCAGCCAAGCAATTGTTTCATACTTTAGTATTCTCAAACTTTTTCAACTTTCACGCAATACATGAGCGTGAGCCATGGACATAGCACTATAGGTGGAATAGGATGGTGGTTGTGGAGAAGACAAAAAAGGAGAAGATAGTCTCATATCAACTAGGCGTGTCAACGGGCTAAGGAGATAGCCATTAATATAAATCAATGTGAGTGAGTAGGGATTGCCATGCAACGGATGCACTAGAGCTATAAGTGTATGAAATCTCATCAAAAGAAACTAAGTGGGTGTGCATCCAACTTGCTTGCTCATGAAGACCTAGGGCAATTTGAGGAAGCCCATCATTATAATATACAAGCCAAGTTCTATAACGAAAATTTCCCACTAGTATAAGAAAGTGACAACATAGGAGACACTCTATCATGAAGATCATGGTGCTACTTTGAAGCACAAGTTTGGTAAAAGGATAGTAACATTGTCCCTTCTCTCATTTTTTTGTGGGCCTCTTTGGCCTCTTTTTTTTATTTGGGCTTCTTTGGCCTCTTTTATTTTTTATAAAGTCCGGAGACTCATCCCAACTTGTGAGGGAATCATTGCTTCGATCATCCTTTCCTCACATGGGACAATGCTCTAATAATGAAGATCATCACACTTTTATTTACCTAAAACTCAAGAATCTTAGAACAAAATATGACTCTATGTGGATGCCTCCGGCGGTGTACCGGGGTATGCAATGAATCAAGAGTGACATGTATGAAAGAATTATGAATGGTGGCTTTGCCACAAATACGATGTCAACTACATGATCATGCAAAGAAATATGACAATGGTGCAGCATGTCATAATAAATGTAACGGTGGAAAGTTGCATGGCAATATATCTCGGAATGGCTATGGAAATGCCATAATAGGTAGGTATCGTGGCTGTTTTGAGGAAGGTATATGGTGGGTGTATAGTACCGGCGAAAGTTGCGCGGCACAAGAGAGGCTAACAATGGTGGAAGGGTGAGAGTGCGTATAATCCATGGACTCAACATTAGTCATGAAGAACTCACATACTTATTGCAAAAATCTACAAGTTATCAAAACAAAGTACTACACGCATGCTCCTAGGGGGAGGGTTGGTAGGAGTTAACCATCGCGCGATCCTGACCTCCACACATAAGGATGACAATCAATAAATAAATCATGCTTCAACTTCATCACATAACGGTTCACCATACGTGCATGCTATGGGAATCACAAACTTTAACACAAGTATCTTTCAAATTTACAATTACTCCACTAGCATGACTCTAATATCACCATCTTTATATCTCAAAACAATCATAAATAATCAAACTTCTCATAGTATTCAATGCACTTTATATGAAAGTTTTTATTATATCCCTCTTGGATGCCCATCATATTAGGACTAAATTCATAACCAAAGCAAATTACCATCTGTTTAAGACTCTCAAAATAATATAAGTGAATCATGAGAGTTCATCTATTTCTTCAAAATAAGAACATCATCGTGCTCTAAAAAGATATAAGTGAAGCACTAGAGCAAATGACAAACTACTCCTAAATATATAAGTGAAGATCAATGAGTAGTCAAATAATTATGTAACTATGTGAAGAATATATAACATTTAAGAATTTCAGATCTTGGGATATTATTCAAACAGCAAGCAAAACAAAAATAAAACAAAAAGACGCTCCAAGCAAAACACATATCATGTGGTGAATAAAAATATAGCTCCAAGTAAAGTTACCGATGAACGAAGACGAAAGAGGGGATGCCTTCTAGGGCATCCCCAAGCTTAGGCTCTTGGTTGTCCTTGAATATTACCTTGGGTTGCCTTGGTCATCCCCAAGCTTAGGCTCTTGCCACTTCTTATTCCATAGTCCATCGAATCTTTACCCAAAACTTGAAAACTTCACAACACAAAACTCAACAGAAAACGCGTAAGCTCTGTTAGTATAAGAAAATAAACCACCACTTCGGTACTGTTGTGAACTCATTATAAATTCATATTGGTGTAATATCTATTGTATTCCAACTTCTCTATGGTTCATACCCTCTGATACTACTCACAGATTCATCAAAATAAGCAGACAACGCATAGAAAACAGAATCTGTCAGAAACAGAACAGTCTCTAGTAATCTGTAACTCTCGAATACTTCTGTAACTACAAAACTCCTACCAAATTAGGAAAACTTGATAAATTTGTGTACCAATCCATAGCAAAAAGAATCATATCAAACTCACGTTTCTTTTAATTATAAAAACTAATTTACTGGGCGAAAAAGTTTCTGATTTTCAGCAGGATCAATACAACTATCACCGTAAGCTATCCTAAAGGTCTTACTTGGCACTTTATTGAAACAAAAGCTATAAAACATGATTACTACAGTAGCATAATCATGTAGACACACAAAAACAGTAAGGGTAAATATTGGGTTGTCTCCCAACAAGCGCTTTTCTTTAATGCCTTTCTAGCTAGGCATGACGATGATAATGAAACTCACATAAAAGATAAGAATTGAAACATAACTGGAGCATCATAAAGCATATGACTAGCACATTTAATCCTAACCCACTTCCTATGCATAGGGATTTGTGAGCAAACAACTTATGGGAACAATAATCAACTAGCATAGGAAGGCAAAACAAGCATAACTTTAAAACTTTAAGCACATAGAGAGGAAACTTGATATCATTACAACTCCTACAAGCATATATTCCTCCCTCATAATAATTTTCAGTAGCATCATGAATGAATTCGACAATATAACCAGCACATAAAGCATTCTTTTCATGATCTACTTGCATAGAAATTTTACTACTCTCCACATAAGCAAATTTATTCTCGTCAATAGTAGTGGGAGCAAACTCAACAAAAT
Source organism: Aegilops speltoides (assembly GCA_021437245.1). NCBI lineage: Eukaryota > Viridiplantae > Streptophyta > Magnoliopsida > Poales > Poaceae > Aegilops > Aegilops speltoides. Next base: position 315,486,661 of record CM038145.1, on the reverse strand, counting down.
AACTATCATGTGAAGCATAATCCAATTGAAAATTAATATCAAGATGACCAGTTTCACAGTTATCTTTATTCTTTATAGCATACATGTCATCACAATAATCATCATAAATAGGAGGCATGTTTTCATCATAATAAATTTGCTCATCAAAACTTGGGGGACAAAAAATATCATCTTTATCAAACATAGCTTCCCCAAGCTTGTAGCTTTGCATATCATTAGCATCATGGGTATTCAAAGAATTCATACTAACAACATTGCAATCATGCTCATCATTCACATATTTTATGCCAAACATTCCATGTAATTATTCTTCTAGTACTTGAGCACAATTTTCGGAATCCTTATTTTCACGGAAGACATTTAAAAGATGAAGCATATGAGGCACCCTCAATTCCAATTTTTTTGTAATTTTCTTTTATAGACTAAACTAGTGATAAAACAAGAAACAAAAAGATTCGATTACAAGATCTAAAGATATACCTTCAAGCACTCACCTCCCCGGCAATGGCGCCATAAAAGAGCTTGATGTCTACTACACAACCTTATTCTTGTAGACGTTGTTGGGCCTCCAAGTACAGAGGTTTGTAGGACAGCAGCAAATTTCCCTCAAGTGGATGACCTAAGGTTTATCAATTCGTGGGAGGCGTAGGTTGAATATGGTCTCTCTCAAGCAACCCTGCAACCAAATAACAAAGAGTCTCTTGTGTCCCCAACACACCCAATACAATGGTAAATTGTATAGGTGCACTAGTTAGGCGAAGAGATGGTGATACAAGTGCAATTTGGATGGTAGATATAGGTATTTTTCATCTGAAAATATAAAAACAGAACGGTAGCCAGCGATAAAAGTGAGCGTAAACAGTATTGCAATGCTAGGAAACAAGGCCTAGGGTTCACACTTTCACTAGTGCAAGTTCTCTCAACAATAATAACATACTTGGATCATATAACTATCCCTCAGCATGCAACAAAGGGTCACTCCAAAGTCACTAATAGCGGAGAACAAACAAAGATATTATTGTAGGGTACGAAACCACCTCAAAGTTATCCTTTCTGATAGATCTATTCAAGAGTCCGTAGTAAAAGAACACGAAGATATTCTTTTCGTTCGATCTATCATAGAGTTCGTACTAGAATAACACCTTAAGACACAAATCAACCAAAACCCTAATGTCACCTAGATACTCCAATGTCACCTCAAGTATCCATGGGTATGATTATACGATATGCATCACACAATCTCAGATTCATCTATTCAAACCAACACAAAGTATTTCAAAGAGTGCCCCAAAGTTTCTACCGAAGAGTCAAGACGAAAACGTGTGCCAACCCTTATGCATAAGTTCACAAGGTCACTGAACCCGCAAGTTGATCACTAAAACGTACATCAAGTAGATCACGTGAACATTCCATTGTCACCATAGATAAACACATCCAAGACATACATCAAGTGTTCTCAAATCCTTAAAGACTCAATCCGATAAGATAACTTCAAAGGGAAAAACTCAATCCATTACAAGAGAGTAGAGGGGGAGAAACATCATAAGATCCAACTATAATAGCAAAGCTCGTGATACATCACAATCGTGCCAAATCAGGAACATGAGAGAGAGAGAGAGAGATCAAACACATAGCTACTGGTACATACCCTCAGCCTCGAGGTTGAACTAGTCCCTCATCGTCATGGAGAACGCCGAGATGATGAAGATAGCCACCGGTGAGGGATCCCCCCTCCGGCAAGGTGCCGGAACAGGGTCCCGATTGGTTTTTGGTGGCTATAGAGGCTTGCAGCGGCGGAACTCCCGATCTATTGTGTTCCTGGATGTTTTCGGGGTATATGGGTATATATAGGAGGAAGAAGTTGGCCCGTGGAGCTGCGAGGGGCCCACAAGGGTCGGGGGCACGCCTAGGGGGGCAGGCACGCCTCCCTGCCTCATGGCCTCCTATCTTCTTCCTTGACGTCCACTCTAAGTCCCCTAGATCACTTTTGTTCCAAAAAAAATCACTCTCCCGAAGGTTTCATTCCGTTTGGATTCTGTTTGATATTCCTTTTCTGCGAAACACTAAAATAGGCAAGGCACACCAATTTGGACTGGGCCTCCTGTTAATAGGTTAGTCCCAAAAATAATATAAAAGTGCATAATAAAGCCCATTAAACATACAAAACAGATAATATAATAGCATGGAACAATCAAAATTTATAGATACGTTGGAGACGTATCAAGCATCCCAAGCTTAATTCCTGCTCGTCCTCGAGTACGTAAATGATAAAAACAGAATTTTTGATGTGGAATGCTACCTAACATATTTATCAATGTAATCTTCTCTATTGTGGCAAGAATACTCAGATCCATAAGATTCAAAACAAAAGTTTAATATTGACATTAAAACAATAATACTTCAAGCATACTAACAAAGCAATCATGTCTTCTCAAAATAAAATGGCCAAAGAAAGTTATCCCTACAAAATCATATAGTCTGCCTATGCTCTATCTTCATCTCACAAAATATTTTCCTCCTCTCTCTCTCTCTCTCTCTCTCTCTCTCTCTCTCTCTCTCTCTCTCTCTCTCTCTCTCTCTCTCTCTCTTTGTATGTCTCGATTGACCTCGCTCTTTCTCGTACACAAATGATATATCTCCATGTTTGAGCCCAATTCGACATATTCACATTGTATACTCTCTCACGCACATTGTCTATCTAGGTCACTCTCTCCAACCCGTCTCACTCTTTCGATCGTACGACGACCCACACTCGCTCAATCTCTTGCCCTTTATATATGTAATCGATTGACTTGCTTCCTCCTACGCACAAAATATATCTACATATTTGTGACTGGATCATCTCTCAAGCTCTATCTTACATCCCTCACCCTTGCCAAAAGCTCAATCAGACAATATCTCTCCAGAGCATATATACCTATTCAATGAATGTCGGACCACACTCACTTTGTCTCTCTATCTATGTCTCTCGATTGACCTCGCTTTCTCACGCTGTATCTTCCACACAACGAAGCTACCTCTCCATCCCTCGCAAAGCCGGAGCTATTTAGATTGCAAGGGGGACTCCAACTTTGGATTAATTTGTGTAGGCATTTATTCTGGTGGGTTTAGATAATATTTTTGTAGCATTCGGCCCACAACTACTCCAAACATCATTGCAACCCCCGCACCTCCCCCAGTTGATTTCCCTCTGGCTCGTTCATCACTCTCTCGCACGTCATTTCACTCCTTCAACGTTGCACCATGGTATTATTGCAAAAAACTCTGTTATTCTATTTAATTATTATAAATAAGCTACAAAACTACACACCGATAGTCCACTTGGAATGGAACAAATTTGACCCACAAATTAAAGTGCTACAAACTACACACCGAGGGGCCCACCTATCATGAAACAAAATTGGACCCATATGCAAATTCAAAAATAAAGGATGAGGATCGAACATGCAACCAGGGCCTTCAAGCCGCACGTCAATAGGCAACATACGTAGAACAACAATGTTTGTTGCACCCCTCTTTGTTCATATAATACTTTTATATTACCACAACCTATTTAATGGATAACATGTAATATTATTTTTAATAAATTAGTGGGACCGGCTCGTTAGTACGTACTATTCGCCTTCATTTACTAGTGGGTTCCATGTATGCTCTCTCTCTCTCTCTCTCTCTCTCTCTCTCTCTCTCTCTCTCTTCTCCCCTTCCGCGTTTAGACGCACGGGCAAACACGAAGAAGTCACGGGCGATGTTTCCATTGACCATATCTGGACACATTCACAAGTTACGGCACCAGTTTCACATACTAGTAGCACTAGTCAATATGTACGTGCAATGCACGTTAATTTGGAAGTATATTAAGTGCATGCGGATATTAACTAGGATATTATTTGCGTGTTATTATGTGATTAGCACTATTTTTGGCATGAAATTAACTACACGCTAAACGTGTTGAGCGCTCGACATTGAAGTAGTCTAGGTCGTTGGATGACAAGGAATAGATGTGGCTTGATGACGTTTTATATTTAATTTGATACGGCTCTAGCAGAACATCCATTCGATCAAACCATAGATTTCATTTAGTCTGACTCCGACTTTATATTCATACGAAGATCGATCTAAAATAGACGGAATGATAAACGTTCGGATTTTAAGCATGGCAATCCGAACATTTTTCATGGCAAATTTAGATTATGTGGCGGCGGCGGGGGCATCTTGCGGTGCGAAGCGGCTCCTCTGCTGTGCTCTGTGTGTCGTCGGGCCACTGACCGACGGCGATGGTGGCGTCTTGCGCCATTGTTGGTGTACTCCTGGACATTGGCCCTAGCTTCAAGGAAGGCCACAATGTTCTCGACTTCGGCTGGCGGGAGGAGGCGACTCGCGTTGGTCCAAGGAAGCGGTCGATGGCGGCCATCCATGCCGCTGAGGGGGCTGATACGTCCATTTTGCATCATGCTTTTATATCAATATTTATTGCATTATGGGCTGTTATTACACATTATATCTCAATATTTATGGCTATTCTCTCTTATTTTGCAAGGTTTACCATGAAGAGGGGGGATGCCGGCAGCTGGAATTCTGGCTGGAAAACGAGCAAACGTTGGAAACCTATTCTGCACAACTCCAAAAGTCCTGAAACTCCACGAAACAACTTTTTTGATTTAATAAGAATTTATGAGCGAAAGAAATAGGCCAGGGGGCCCACACCCTGTCCAGAAGACAGGGGGTGTGCCCCCCTCCTATAGGGCATGGCCCCCTATCTCCTGGGTCCCCCTGGTAAGCCTCCGGCATCCATCTTCTACTATATCATCACTTTTACCCTGGAAAAAATGGTGGGCAAGCTTACGGGACGAAACTCCGCTGCCACGAGGCGGAACCTTGGCAGAATCAATCTAGGGCTCTAGTGGATCTGTAATGCCGGGGACACTTACTTCCGGGAGGGAGAAATCATCACCAACGTCATCACCAACGATCCTCTCATCGGGAGGGGGTCAATCTCCATCAACATCTTCACCGCACCATCTCCTCTCAAAACCCTAGTTCATCTCTTGTATCCAATCTTGTATCAAAACCACAAATTGGTACCTGTGGGTTGCTAGTAGTGTTGATTACTCCTTGTAGTTGATGATAAATGGTTTACTTGGTGGAAGATCATATGTTCAGATCCTTTATGCATATTATCACTCCTCTGATTATAAACATGAATATGCTTTGTGAGTAGTTACGTTTGTTCCTGAGGACATGGGTGAAGTCTTGCTATTAGTAGTCATGTGAATTTGGTATTTGTTTGATATTTTGATGAGATGTATGTTGTCTTTTCCTCTAGTGGTGTTTTGTGAACATCGACTACATGACATTTGACCATTATTTGGGCCTAGAGGAAGGCATGGGGAAGTAATAAGTAGATGATGGGTTGCTAGAGTGACAGAAGCTTAAACCCTAGTTTATGCGTTGCTTCGTTAGGGGCTGATATGGATCCATATGTTTAAGGATATGGTTAGGTTTACCTTAATACTCCTTTTTGTAGTAGCGGATGCTTGCAATAGGGGTTAATCATAAGTGGGATATCTTGTCCAAGTTAGGGCAGTACCCAAGTACCGGTCCACCCACATATCAAATTATCAAAGTACCGAACGCGAATCTTATGAACGTGATGAAAACTAGCTTGACGATAATTCCCAATGTGTCCTCGGGAGCTCCTTCTTCATTATTAGAATTTGTCCAGGCTTATCCTTTGCTACATAAAGGATTGGGCCACCTTGCTGCACTTTATTTACTTTATTTACTTTTTGCTCGTTACTATTTATCTTATAACAAAACTATCTATTACCTACAATTTCAGTGCTTGCAGAGAAAACCTTATTGAAAACCGCTTATCATTTCCTTCTGCTCCTCGTTGGGTTCGACACTCTTACTTATCGAAAGGACTACGATAGATCCCCTACACTTGTGGGTCATCAAGACTCTTTTCTGGCGCCGTTGCCGGGGAGTGTAGCACTTTTGGTGAGTGGAACTTGATAATGAAACATTTATATAGTGTGCTGAAATTTTCTGTTACTTGTCACTATGGAAACTAATCCTTTGAGGGGCTTGTTTGGGGTATATTCACCCCAACCAGAGGAGCAAAGTGTTGCTCCTCAACCTACTGAACTTTATGAAAATATCCACTTTGAGATTCCTTCGGGTATGATAGAAAAACTGCTAGCTAATCCATTTGCAGGAGACGGAACATTGCATCCCGATTTACACCTTATCTTTGTGGATGAAGTTTGTGGATTATTTAAGCTTGCATGTATTCCCGATGATGTTGTCAAAAGGAAGGTCTTCCCTTTATCTTTGAAGGGAGATGCAATGACATGGTATAGGCTATGTGATGATACGAGATCTTGGAATTATAAGCGATTGAAGTTGGAATTTCACCAGAAGTTTTATCCTATGCATCTTCTTCATCGTGACCGTAACTACATATATAACTTCTGGCTTCATGAAGGAGAAAGCATCGCTCAAGCTTGGGGGAGGCTTAAGTCAATGTTGTATTCATGCCCCCAATCATGAGCTCTCTCGGGAAATGGTTATTCAGAATTTTTATGCTCGGCTTTCTCTCAATAATCGCAACCTGCACGATACTTCATGTGCTGGTTCTTATATGCTGAAGACTATTGATTTCAAATGGGACTTATTGGAAAGGATTAAACGCAACTCTGAAGATTGGGGTTCCCACGATGGTAAGGAGTCAGGTATTACACCTAAGTTCGATTGTGTTAAATCTTTTATGGATACTGATGCTTTCCGTGGATTTAGCTCTAAGTATGGACTTGACTCTGAGATAGTAGCTACTTTTGTGAATCTTTTTCTACTCACATTGATCTCCCAAAATAGAAGTGGTTTAAATATAATCCTCCTGTTGAACTGAAAGTAGTTGCACCTATTACAGTCGAAGAAAAGACTGTTACATATAGTGATCCTATTGTTCCTACTGCTTAGGTTGAAAAACCTCCTTTTCCTGTTAGGATAAAAGATCACGCTAAAGCTTCGACCGTTGTTCGTAAGAGTAATACTAGGACCTATACACCTCCTGAGCAAATTAATGTTGAACCTAGTATTGCTATGGTTAAAGATCTCTTGGATGAGGATTTAGATGGGCATGCTATTTCTTTCTTGGGTGAGACTACTAATATTGCTAGACCTGATACTAAGACACATAGACCTGTTGTAGGCATGCCTGTTATTTCTGTTAAAATAGGAGATCATTGTTATCATGGCTTTTGTGATATGGGTGCTAGTGCTAGTGCGATACCTTATGATCTTTATAAAGAAAATATGCACGATATTGCACCTATTGAATTAGAAGACATTGATGTTACCATTACACTTGCTAATAGGGATACCATCAAACCTATTGGGATTGTTAGAGATGTTGAAGTTTTGTGTGGGAAGGTTAAATACCTTGTCGATTTTCTTGTTCTTGCTTCCCCACAAGATGATTTTTGTCCCATTATTTTTGGTAGACCCTTCTTGAATACAGCTAGTGCTAAGATTAATTGTGAAAGGAATGTTGTCACTGCTAGCATAGATGGTATGTCTCATGAGTTTAATTTTGCCAAGTTTAGTAGACAACCTGGTGAAAGGGAACCATCTAGTAAGGATGAAATTATTGGTCTTGCTTCCATTGTTGTTCCTCCAACTGATCCGTTAGAACAATATTTGCTAGACCATGAAAACGATATGTTTATGAAGGAAAGGGAAGAAATAGATGAAGTGTTCCTTAAACAGGAACCTCTGCTGAAACATAACCTTCCCGTTGAAATTCTTGGGGATCCCCCTCCACCCAAGGGTGATCCCGTGTTTGAACTCAAACCCTTACCTAATAATCTTAAGTATGCTTACCTTGATGAAAAATAAATATATCCTGTTATTATTAGTGCTAACCTTTCAGAGAAAGAAGAAGAAAGATTATTGAAAACTCTAAAGAAGCACCGAGCTGCTATTGGATATACTCTGGATGATTTTAAGGGCATTAGTCCCACATTACGTCAACACAAAATTTCAGTAGAGAAAGATGCCAAGCCAGTTAGAGATCCTCAAAGACGATTAAATCCCAAAATGAAGGAAGTGGTAAGAAAGGAGATTCTAAAGCTCCTTGAGGCAGGTATTATTTATCCCATTGCTGATAGTAAATGGGTAAACCCTGTCCATTGTGTCCCTAAAAAGGGAGGTATTACCGTTGTTCCTAACGATAAAGATGAACTGATCCCGCAAAGAATTATTACAGGTTATAGGATGGTAATTGATTTCCGTAAGTTAAATAAAGCTACTAAGAAAGATCATTACCCTTTACCTTCTATTGATCAAATGCTAGAAAGGCTATCCAAACACACACATTTTTGCTTTCTAGATGGTTATTCTGGCTTCTCTCAAATACCTGTGTCAGCGAAGGATCAATCTAAAACTACTTTTACTTGCCCTTTTGGTACTTTTGCTTATAGACGTATGCCTTTTGGTTTATGTAATGCACCTGCTACCTTTCAAAGATGCATGATGGCTATATTCTCTTATTTTTGTGAAAAGATTTGTGAGGTATTCATGGATGACTTCTCTGTCTATGGATCCTCTTTTGATGATTGTTTGAGCAACCTTGATCGAGTTTTGCAGAGATACGAAGACACTAGTCTCATCCTGAATTGGGAAAAGTGTCACTTTATGGTTAATGAAGGCATTGTCCTGGGGCACAAGATCTCCGAGAGAGGTATTGAAGTTGATAAAGCCAAAGTTGATGATATTGAAAAGATGCCACATCCCAAGGACATAAAAGGTATAAGAAGTTTCCTTGGTCACGCCGGCTTTTATAGGAGGTTCATTAAGGACTTTTCTAAGATCTCTAGGCCTCTGACTAATTTATTGCAAAAAGATATTCCTTTTGTTTTTGATAATGATTGTGTAGAAGCATTTGAAACACTTAAGAAAGCTTTGATCACTCCACCTATTGTTCAGCCACCTGATTGGAATTTACCTTACGAAATTATGTGCGATGCTAGTGATTATGCTGTAGGTGCTGTTTTAGGGCAAAGAGTCGATAAGAAATTGAATGTTATCCAGTATGCTAGTAAGACTCTTGATACTGCCAGAGAAATTATGCTACTATTGAACAAGAGTTCTTAGCAGTTGTGTTTGCATGTGATAAGTTTAGACCTTATATTGTTGATTCCAAAGTTACTATTCACACTGATCATGCTGCTATTAAATATCTTATGGAAAAGAAAGATGCTAAGCCTAGACTCATTAGATGGGTTCTCTTGCTCCAAGAATTTGACTTGCATATTATTGATAGAAAGGAGCTGAGAACCCGCTCTGCATAACTTGTCTAGGTTAGAGAATGTTCTTGATGACCCACTGCCTATTAATGATAGCTTTCCTGATGAACAATTGGCGGTCATCAATGCTTCTCATACTGCTCCTTGGTATGCTGACTATGCTAATTACATTGTTGCTAAATATATACCGCCTAGTTTCACATACCAGCAAAAGAAAAAGTTCTTTTATGATTTAAGACATTACTTCTAGGATGATCCACACCTTTATAAAGAAGGAGTAGATGGTGTTATTAGACGTTGTGTGCCTGAGCATGAACAGGAACAGATTCTATGCAAGTGTCACTCTGAATCTTATGGAGGACACCATGCTGGAGATAGAACTGCACACAAGGTACTACAATCTGGTTTTTATTGGCCTACTCTCTTCAAAGATGCTCGTAAGTTTGTCTTATCTTGTGATGAATGTCAAAGGATAGGTAACATTAGTAGACGTCAAGAAATGCCTATGAATTATTCTCTTGTTATTGAACTGTTTGATGTTTGGGGCTTTGATTATATGGGACCTTTTCCTGCCTCTAAGTGTTATACACATATTTTAGTTGATGTTGATTACGTTACTAAGTGGGTAGAAGCTATTCCAACTAGTAGTGCTGGTCATAACACTTCTATTAAAATGCTTAAAGAAGTTATTTTTCCGAGGTTTGGAGTCCCTAGATATCTTGTGACTGATGGTGGTTCACATTTTATTCATGGTGCTTTCCGTAAGATGCTCGCTAAGTATGATGTCAATCATAGAATAGCATCTCCTTATCATCCACAGTCCAGTGGTCAAGTAGAGTTGAGCAATAGAGAGCTCAAATTAATTTTGCAAAAGACTGTGAATAGATCTAGGAAGAATTGGTCCAAAAAAACTTGATGATGCATTATGGGCCTATAGAACTGCATACAAAAATCCTATGGGTATGTCTCCTTATAAGATGGTTTATGGAAAAGCATGTCATTTACCTCTTGAACTTGAACATAAGGCATATTGGGCTATTAAAGAGCTCAATTATGACTTCAAACTTGCCGGTGAGAAGAGGTTGTTTGATATTAGCTCACTTGATGAATGGAGAACCCAAGCCTATGAGAATGCCAAGCTTTTCAAAGAAAAAGTCAAACACTGGCATGATAAGAGGATACAAAAGCGTGAGTTTAACGTAGGAGATTATGTGTTATTATTCAACTCTCATTTAAGATTTTTTGCAGGAAAATTTCTCTCAAAATGGGAAGGTCCCTATGTTATCGAGGAGGTCTATCATTCTGGTGCTATAAAAATCAACAACTTTGAAGGCACAAACCCGAGGGTGGTAAACGGTCAAAGAATTAAACATTATATTTCAGGTAATCCTATCAATGTTGAAACTAATATTATTGAAACCATAACCCCCGGGGAATACATAAGGGACACTTTCCAGAATGTTCCAGACTCCGAAAAGGCATAGGTACGTGGTACGGTAAGTAAACCGACTCCAAAACAACTCTAATGGCAATTTTTATCAGTTTTGGATTATTTAAGAATTTTAGGAAGAAAGAAGTAGTCCGAAAGGGACACGAGGCTCCCACAAGAGGAGGAGGCCCTCGTAGCGCGCCCCTGTCTCGTGGGCACCTCGTGTGCCTCCCGGACTCCGTTTTCTTGCACGTTACGTATTTTGGTCGGTAAAAAGTCATTATATATACTCCCGAAGGTTTTGACCACCGTATCATGCAAATATCCTCTTTTTTCGTTTCGAGCTGTTCCTATTGCAGAATAAAGCAAGATGTCTTCTCAGGAGTCAGTTGGGGAGAGTCGGGTGTCTCACCCAACGCCACGTCCAGGAGCAAATAGCGATGCCTGTCACTTTGGACCATCAACGGAGGATGAGATGGAGGCTGATTTGAAAAGGATAGATGCCATGGAGGAAGATCAAGAAGTTACCTCTTGTCTCCGAGCAGAATTCACTATGGGGGGACTACCTAGCCTGGCCGTCCCTGCTTCGGTCATCCCTTCCAACTCTAGATTTCTTTCTTATGAAAGTATGAAAAAGAGTTTCACTTGTTCTCCAGAAGCTATGCAGCATCCTTGGGTAAAAGGAGCCTTGGCCGTTACGGGCAAGCTCAGTAAAGAAATTATGGACCTCAAACAACAAGTCAATAAGCTCGAGGAGGAGAACCGTATCCTGAAGGGCATCATCGCCAAGAAGATCATAACACCAACGGTGAAGAAGGAGAAATAATCACATGGGTATGGGCACACCCCTTGGCAACTGCCAAGCTTGGGGGAGGTGCCCCGGTATCGTATCACCATCACACTCCTATCTTTACCGCTTTATTTAGTTCGATCCTTTTTAGTAGTATCTTGATCTAGTAGATTGAAGTTTTGATATCAAGTAGTTTTGAGTTTTGCGTTGTGATCCCTTTATGAAATCGAGTCAGTGTGCTATCTATAATAAATATTAGTGTTGAGTCAAGGGCTTTGCTTTGTTGCTATGATCTTGAGAAAGTAGAAAGAAGAAAAGAGTTCATATTGATCTTATGGATAGTGATAACTTCAGACATAGAAAGTATGAGGCATAAAAATCATTGAGAGTTGATGAACGTAGCCTTGGTCATCATTGCAATTAATAGGAAGTGATAAGGAAAGAGGGGTTCACATATAAATATATTATCTTGGACATCTTTTATGATTGGGAGCACTCATTAAGTATGACATGCTAAAAGAGTTGACGTTGGACAAGGAAGACAACGTAATGGTTTATGTTTTCCGACATCTCAGTTAAAGTATATTGTCATTGACCTTCCAAACATGTTGAGCTTGCCTTTCCCCTCATGCTAGCCAAATTCCTTGCACCAAGTAGAGATACTACTTGTGCTTCCAAATATCCTTAAACCCAGTTTTGCCATGAGAGTCCACCATATCTACCTATGGATTGAGTAAAATCCTTCAAGTAAGTTGTCATCAGTGCAAGCAATAAAAATTGCTCTCTAAATATGTATGACTTATTAGTGCAGAGAAAATAAGCTTTGTACGAACTTGTTGCGGAAGTTATAAAAGCGACGGACTGCATAATAAAGGTCCACATACAAGGGGCAATACAAAGTGACATTCTTTTGCATTAAGATTTCGTGCATCAACCCTAAACGCGCATGACAACCTCTGGTTCCCTCTGCGAAGGGCCTATCTTTTACTTTATGTTTTTACTTTATGCTTGAGTCAAGGTGATCCTCACCTTTCCCCTTTTTCATTTTATCCTTTGGCAAGCTCTTCGTGTTTGAAAGATAATGATATGTATATATATATCCAATTGGATGTAAGTTGGCATAGGCTATTATTGTTGACATCACCTAAAGGTGAATACGTTGGAAGGCAACACAATAAGCCCCTATCTTTCTCAGTGTCCGGCTGACACTCTATAACCACAAGTATTGCATGAGTGTTAACAATTGTAGGAGACTACGAGATAGTTGAGTATGTGAGCTTGCTGAAAAGCTCTATTATTGACTCTTTCTGATGTTGCGATAAATTGCAATTGCTTCAATGACTGAGATTATAGTTTGTTAGTTCCCAATGAAGTTTTTGAACCATACTTGACATTGTGAATTGCTTATTACTTGAGCATAAGAAATCATATGACAAAATCTATATATGTTGCTGTTATTAGAATGATCATGATGCCCTCATGTCCGTATTTTATTTTTATCGACACCTCTATCTCTAAACATGTGGACATATTTTTCGATTTCGGCTTCCGCTTGAGGACAAGCAAGGTCAAAGCTTGGGGGAGTTGATACGTCCATTTTGCATCATGCTTTTATATCAATATTTATTGCATTATGGGCTGTTATTACACATTATATCTCAATACTTATGGCTATTCTCTCTTATTTTACAAGGTTTACCATGAAGAGGGGGGATGCCGGCAGCTAGAATTCTGGCTGGAAAAGGAGCAAACGTTGGAAACCTATTCTGCACAACTCCAAAAGTCCTGAAACTCCACGAAACAACTTTTTGGATTTAATAAGAATTTATGAGCGAAAGAAATAGGCCAGGGGGCCCACACCCTGTCCAGGAGACAGGGGGCGCGCCCCCCTCCTATAGGGCGCGGCCCCCTATCTCCTGGGCCCCCTGGTAAGCCTCCGGCGTCCATCTTCTGCTATATCATCACTTTTACCCTGGAAAAAATTGTTGGCAAGCTTACGGGACGAAACTCCGCCGCCACGAGGCGGAACCTTGGCGGAATCAATCTAGGGCTCATGCGGAGCTGTTCGCCGCGGACACTTCCCTCCGGGAGGGAGAAATCATCACCAACGTCATCATCAACGATCCTCTCATCGGGAGGGGGTCAATCTCCATCAACATCTTCACCGGCACCATCTCCTCTCAAAACCCTAGTTCATCTCTTGTATCCAATCTCGTATCAAAACCACAAATTGGTACCTGTGGGTTGCTAGTAGTGTTGATTACTCCTTGTAGTTGATGCTAATTGGTTTACTTGGTGGAAGATCATATGTTCAGATCCTTTATGCATATTATTACTCCTCTGATTATGAACATTAATATGCTTTGTGAGTAGTTACGTTTGTTCCTGCGGACATTGGTGAAGTCTTGCTATTAGTAGTCATGTGAATTTGGTATTCGTTCGATATTTTGATGAGATGTATGTTGTCTTTTCCTCTAGTGATGTTATGTGAACGTCGACTACATGACACTTCACCATTAATTGGGCCTAGAGGAAGGCATGGGGAAGTAATAAGTAGATGATGGGTTGCTAGAGTGACAGAAGCTTAAACCCTAGTTTATGTGTTGCTTCGTTAGGGGCTGATATGGATCCATATATTTAAGGTTGTGGTTAGTGAGGGAGTCCTGGACTAGGGGGTGTCCGGACAGCCGGACTATCCTCGTCCGCCGGACTCCAAGACTACAAAGATACAAGATTGAAGACTCCTTCCCGTGTCCGGATGGGACTTTCCTTGGCGTGGAAGGCAACCTTGGCGATACGGATATGTAGATCTCCTACCATTGTAACCGACTCTGTGTAACCCTAGCCTTCTCCGGTGTCTATATAAACCGGAGGGCTTTAGTCCGTAGGAGACAACCTCCATTACAACAATCATACCATAGGCTAGCTTTCGGGTTTAGCCTCCTTGATCTCGTGGTAGATCCACTCTTGTACTACCCATATCATCAATATTAATCAAGCAGGACGTAGGGTTTTACCTCCATCGAGAGGGCCCGAACCTGGGTAAAACATCGTGTCCCTTGTCTCCTGTTACCATCCGCCTAGACGCACAGTTCGGGACCCCTACCCGAGATCCGCCAGCTTTGACACCGACATTGGTGCTTTCATTGAGAGTTCCTCCGTGTCGTCACCGATAGGCTCGATGGCGTCTTCAATCAACAACGCTGTCGTGGTGAGACTTTTCTCCCGTGACAGATCTTCAGATTCGGCGGCGGCTTCGCTGCGGGCTAATTCACTTGGCCATCTGGAGCAGATCGAAAGCTACGCCCCTGGCCGTCAGGTTAGATTCGGAAGCCTAAACTTCATGGCCGACACCCGCGGGGACTTGATCTTCGACGGGCTCGAGCCATAGCCAAGTGCGCCGCACTGTTGCGATGGGCATGATCTAGCTCTGACGCCCAACGGTGCCTTGGTGGCCGCACAAGAATCCGCTCCAGCCCTTAGTCCGGAGCTGATCGCCCAGGTCGAGGACCGGTGGTTGGACACCGCCTCGGGGGCTGCAACTTCTACGACGATGGAGCCGAACACTAGCCTTGTCCCTCGCAAAACTCGTGACTCCGAGGTGCTGGACTCCTTGCCGGACTCCGGACCTCCCACGCCCCTGCCAATTGAATCTGATTGGGCGCCGGTTATGGAATTCACCGCCGTGGACATCTTCCAACACTCGCCCTTTGGCGACATCCTAAATTCGCTAAAGCATCTATCGCTATCCAGAGAGTCCTGGCCGGATTACGGCCAGGATGGTTGGGATACGGACGACGAAGAAATTCAGAACCCACCCACCACCCACTTTGTAGCCACTGTCGACGATCTAACCGACATGCTAGACTACGACTCCGAAGACATCGACGCTATGGACGACGATGCCGGAGACGAACAGGAACCAACGCCTCTGGGCATCGGAAGACCACTTCACATCGACATATACATGGTGGACACCCCAAAAGACGGGGACGGCGAAGAAGCAGCGGAGGCAGATTCCTTAAAGAAACAACCCAAGCGCCGGCATCAGCGGCGCCGCTCTAAATCCCGCCGCAGCAAGAATGGAGATTCCGGCACAGCAGATAATAATACCCCAGAGAGTGCCGAAGAGAATCCCCTCCAGCAAGACTCAGCGCAGGAGGATGCAGAAGCAAGCCCTCACAAGAGGGCGGCAGACGAAGAGGTTGAGGATTATAACTATATACCTCCCTCCGAAGACGAGACAAGCCTCAACGACGACGAATTCGTCGTGCCCGAGGATCCCGTCGAACAAGAGCGTTTTAAACGCAGGCTTATCGCCACGGCAAATAGCCTAAAGAAAAAGCAGCAGCAGCTTCAAGCTGATCAGGACCTGCTGGCCGATTGATGGACCGAGGTCCTCGTGGCCGAAGAGTATAAATTCGAACGCCCCTCCAAAAGCTACCCAAGACGCAAGTTGCTCCCCCGGTTAGAGGAGGAAGCACACATACCTTCATCACCAGCGCACGATACGGCCGACCGACCACCCCGTGGTCGCGACAGAGAGGCATCTAGGCCCTCTACCAAGACCGTACCCCGGCATCACTCCAAAAGTACGAAGCCAAGAGGGAACGCGCCGGACTTGCGAGACGTATTGGAGGACAAAGCAAGGCAATCCAGATCCATCTATGGATCACGAGGGCGCCCCACGACCCGCGACGAATACCGTCGCGCCGGATACAATAACTCCGGCCGGGCCAAACACAGCAGACAACGCTCTCTCGAGCTACGTCGTGATATTGCTCAATATAGAGGCGCCGCACACCCGCTATGCTTCACTGACGAAGTAATGGATCATCAAATCCCTGAAGGGTTTAAACCCGTAAACATCGAATCCTATGATGGAACAACAGACCCCGCGGTTTGGATCGAAGATTACCTCCTTCACATCCATATGGCCCGCGGCGACGATCTCCATGCCATCAAGTATCTCCCACTCAAGCTTAAAGGACCAGCTCGGCATTGGCTTAACAGCTTGCCCGCAGAGTCAATTGGGTGTTGGGAAGACCTGGAAGCCGCATTCCTCGACAACTTCCGAGCACGCGATAAAGCGCCACCGACGCCGATGACCTAAGCCACATAATTCAGCAAAGAAGACGAATCGGCGGACAATTCGGACACGGTTCTTGACAAAGAAAACCAAATCGCCGACCGTCCGGATGCAGAGGCCCTCGCAGCCTTCAAACATAACATCCGCGACGAGTGGCTAGCCCGGCACCGGGACAGAAAAGCGAAATCCATGGCAGCCCTCACATCATTAATGACCCGCTTTTGCGGGAGAGGATAGCTGGCTAGCTCGCAGCAACAACCTCAAAGAAAAATTCGGCAGTCCGGATACTAAGGACCACAACGGCAGTCACGCCAAGCAAAAATAAACGCCGCGTTAACGGCGGCGACAAGGAGGATACGATACCAACGCCAGATTCCGAGGCTCTAAACCCGGTCAGCGGAAGAAGCCATTCAAAAGAACCACTCCGGGCCCGTCCAATTTGGACCGAATACTCGACCGCTTATGTTAGATACATGGCACCCCTGAAAAGCCAGCTAATCACACCAACAGAGATTGCTGGGTGTTCAAGCAGGCAGGCAAGTTAATTGCCGAAAATAATGACAAGGGGCTAAACAGCGACGACGAGGAAGAGTCCTGTAACGCCCTCGATGCGGCTATATCTCCCACGTGTCGAAGCACGACTTAGAGGCATAACCGCATTGAAAGCAATGTCGCAAGTGAGGTAATCTTCGCACAATCCATGTAATACATAAGGGAAAAAGATACATAGTTGGCTTACAATCGCCACTTCACACAATTACATGAATAAAGCATTACATCATCCAGATACAATCAAGGTCCGACTACGGAACCAAAATAAAAGAAGAACCCCAAATGCGACAAACGGTCCTCGATCGACCCCAACTGGGCTCCACTACTGATCAACTAGAACGAAACAACACAAAGGGCAAGATCTTCAACGAGCTCCTCCTTGAGCTTGGTTGCGTCACCTGCAAACTGGTTTTGGAAGTATCTGGTGAGCCACGAGGACTCAGCAATCCCATTACCATGGGTATCAAGACTAGCAAAGCTTAATGGGAAAGGAATGGGTAAAGTGGTGAGGTTGCAGCAGCGACTAAGCAAGTATGGTGGCTAACATACGCAAATGAGAGCGAGAAGAGAACAAGCGGAGCGGTCGTCAACTAGCAATGATCAAGAGGTGATCCTGAACACCTACTTACGTCAAACATAACACAGAAACCGTGTTCACTTCACGGACTCCGCCGAGAAGAGACCATCACGGCTACACACTCGGTTGATGCGTTTTAATTCGGATCAAGTGTCAAGTTGTCTACAACCGGACATTAACAAATTCCCATCTGCCACATAACCGCGGGCACGGCTCTCGAAAGTTTATACCCTGCAGGGGTGTCCCAACTTAGCCCATGACAAGCTCTCGCGATCATCGAAGGAATAGACCTTCACCCGAGACACTCCGATCAGGCTCGGAATCCCGGTACATCAAGACATTTCGACAATGGTAAAACAAGACCAGCAAAGCCGCCCGATGTGCCGACAAATCCCGATAGGAGCTGCACATATCTCGTTCTCGTGGCAACACCGGATAGGTCACCACGAGTAAAACCAGCCTCGAGTTGCCCCGAGGTGGCCCCCAGCATCTGCCGGTTCGGACCAACACTTAGACAAGCACCGCCCGGGGCTAAAATAAAGATGACCTCGAGAGAGCGACTCCCAAGGGAAAAGATAGGTGGTGGTGAGGCAAATGGTAAAAGGCAATGTTGGGCCTTCTTTGGACAAGTTTTATTCAAAGCGAACTGTCGGGGGTCCCATAAATCACCCGACCGCGTAAGGGACGCAAAATCCGGGAACATAACACCGTATGACGGAAACTAGGGCGGCAAGAGTGGAACAAAACACCGGGCATAAGGCCGAGCCTTCCACCCTTTACCAAGTATATAGATGCATTAATAAAATAAGAGATATTGTGATATCCCAACATAAACCCTGTCCACCATGGAGAAATCTTCAACTTCACCTGCAACTAGCAACGCTATAAGAGGGGCTGAGCAAAGCGGTAACATAGCCAAACAACGGTTTGCATAGGAATGGTGTCAAAGGTTAGAGGTTCATGGCAATATGGGATGGCTGGACAAACAGGTAATAGGTAGCGCAGCATAGCAAAAGAACGAGGCAACTAGCATAGCAATGATAGTAGTGAGATCCAGGGTAGCGGTCATCTTGCCTGAAATCCCGCAAGGAAGAAGAACGAGTCCATGAAGAAGATGAACGGATGAAGCCGAACCAATCATAGATTTAACGAATCCTCATGAACGCAACTTAACAGAACTAACAAGAAGAAGCACACAACATAGGTAAACACACCACACATGAGCAAGACATGATGCACAACAAGCATGATGCATGACCAAGCTACATGAAGCTACTCATGGCAAAAGATGATGCAAACAAGAACAACACATCAAGGCAAGTTTAAATGAGGCCGAACAACATATAACAATTCCTAGAAGTCCTCATATGCATATTTCGAAATTGGTCCAGAACTGAATAAACCTTAAGTTGAAGTTGTTAAACAGCAAGTTAAAATGCACCACGATGAACTACACGAAATTCTGGTCAAGTTACATATAAAGTTCATTAGATTCGGAGCTACGGTCTATAAGATATGAGCAAAACAAGATAAGCATGGCATTGATGCAAAATGCACCCAAACATCAAGCAAACACCTCAAAACATGGATGCAACATGATAATATGAAGCTACATGCAAAAACAAGCAAGTTTCATATAGAGCACACTCAAAACGGAGCAACGGTTCAACACATGCACACTATACAAGTCATAGCAACAATCTGTCCAAAACAGCTTCTAGGCATCTTACAAGCATCAAAACAATATGCTACAGCACCCCAACATAATAGCAAAAGGCATGGTCATGAAGTACATGTAAAGCATAACAAAACATGAACACTGAGCTATCTCCAGAAACAACTAGAACATGCTCAAAATGACACGGAGATATTGCAAGTAATAACAATTTCAGACTTTAGCAGAAATAACATCAGGTTGCAATGTTTAGAGCTATCAACAACATGTTACAGGAACTTATCATGGCAAACAAAGGCATGGCATGAAACTACTAATAGCATATATCAAAAGACCCTTACTGACCATAAGCCAAAAAGGCACGGAAAATATGATGGCACCCATGTAAACATGGCAAGTTATTTTACAGATTTGAACATGGCAGAAACAACAATTAGTAGGCATGTTCGTGAGCTCGAAACAATCACTACAGAGCAATACATGGCATGGCAAGGCAACCAACAGTAAGAAGGCATGTTTATGAAGCTAAGCATGGCAAGAGCAAGGTCATAGCATACACGGATCAACTACAACGACCTCGTGAAAATTGAATCTCATGCAAACAATCTGCCAGGAAACATTTCCAAGCAACTTTGGAGCAAGAAATGAACATGTTCCATTAGGTTATAATTGCAACCAAGGGCATGAACGGATAGAGCAAGACATGTATATCAAAACATGTTTATAGAGCATCTCCAGATTATGCATAGATTGATTAGTGGAAGCATGTTAACATGGCATCAAATTATAACAGAATCTGTCAGGAAAACAACAACAGCAACTACCCTACTTTACAAGCTTAATGCACTCACTACAAGCATCACAAAAATATATGGTCAACACCTCTGGAAAGATGGCATGACAAGGTCCAACATTCATGTAGAGCTCACACTCATAGGATGCACACATAAATCATGGCAAAAATGACAAAAGAGCTCGAACTGATAAGATTCTGAAACTAACGATCTGAAGCCATTTTCCAACAGCATTTCGGGCATCAAGATGAGCTCAAATGCAAATGATGCAATGGAATGAAATGATGTACTCATCGAGAAGAACAATTTGACATATTATACGCGCAAAACGGAGCTACAGGTGCAGAGGTGTGATGCGATGAAATTGGCATGAAATGACAAAATTCTGGGACTTAGGAAAATTCGGGGTCAACCTCCGGGTCGCACGGATTTCGAGGTCGCCGGGGAGTTCGCCGGAGGGCGGCCGGAGGGAGGTCGGGGAAGGCGCGGGGAGGCGGATCCGGCCCGGATCTCGCCGGATCCGGCCGGATCCCGCGGTGAAAGCGGAGGCGCCATGGGCGCCACGGATGGCCGGGGCGGCGGCGCCTGCCGGCGAGGAGCTCGCCGGAGTTTCGCAAGACGGGCGGCGGGCTGGAGCGCTCGCACGCTGGCGAGGTGGCGCTGGCGCTCAGGCGAGGGGGCGGCGGCGGGCGGCGAGCGCGCAGCAACGCTTCACCGGCAGGCGGCCGGAGATGGAGTTTCGGCGGCGGCGCGCGAGCGGCCTGCGCCGGGCGACAATGGCGGCAATGGCGCGGGAACGGGCAGCGGCGGCGGAGGCAGGCACCGGCGCGCTGGCTGGGCGGAGCGCTGCCTGGTGGGCGGGCTTTCCCGGGTTCGGCCAGCCGGGCGGCGCGCGGGACGCGGCGCGCGCGCACGTGGCAGCAGCGCCACAGTACCGGGAGCGGCGGCGGGGAAGTGTCCGGACGGCGGCGGACATGTCCGCTGGCGCACAGGAGGTGGGATCTAGGGTTAGGGTGGATTAGACTGCGAATTTCGGGGGAGGGGCTATATTTATAGGCATAGAGGGAGCTAGGAGAGTCCAAATGAGGTGTGGTTTTCGGCCACGCGATCGTGATCGAACGACCGAGAGCATGGAGGGGAGTTTGGTGGGTTTTGGGCCACTTTGGAAGGGGTGTTGGGCTGAAACAAAAGAGGGCTTTATGGTTACCCGGTTAACCGTTGGAGTACCAAACGACCTCCAAATGGCACAAAACTTGACAGGCGGTCTACCGGTGCTATACCAAGGCCGCTTGGCAAACCTCGGGCCATTCCGAGAAAGTTTAATACCCGCACATGAAAAGAGGGAAGAAGGAACACCGGAGGACATAGGAGTGCCGGATTGCAAAACGGACAACGGGGAAAAGGCTCGGATGCATGAGACGAACATGTATGCAAAATGAAATGCACATGATGACATGATAAAATGCAAATGATGACATGGCAAATGCAACACGCAAGCAAATGACATGGCAAAGACGGCGAATAACTGGAGGACACCTGGCGCAACGGATCCGGGGCGTCACAACACTCCACCACTACGAGAGGATCTCGTCCCGAGATCTAGGATGGCACCGGAGGGGAAAACGGAAGAGGAAGAGAAGAGGTAAAACTAAGTTGCTTCTTTGACGAACGAGTGAAACCACGAACCTTGAGAGGTTGAACAAATTGAGAGAAAAGAAATACAATGAAGATGAACGATGTGGAAAACACTCCATTATCAAAGAGGAACAAGAAACATTATGAGAACCTAGAAGGTTGCAAAGACATGAATCAAGAGTTTCACGAACGAAAAGAATATGACCACCTCGATATAATGAGATAGCCAAGGAACAAGTGTGGCAGAAATTGGACAGCACTCCGGTAGAAACGAGAAGAAAACTTGATAAGATGAAAAGCACTTGAAGAGATGACACAACACTCCGATTAAATGGATAAGCAAGAAAAGAACATGATCCTCACAAAACGAGGTGATGGGTGAAGAGCACAACATCACAATGCCTCCGTGAACGAAAGAATAGAAGTTAGACCGTTGAGATAAAGGGACGGAGAAGAAAATGACAACTTTTGCCACAAGTGAACTTGGAAAGCATCCTTGCAAAGAAGAACCGAATGGAGTTGTTGGAAAATCAACAACGAAAAGAATAAGCTTGTGGCGGGCTTATGAAAACATCTCAAAATTATGAGGTGAGCTTCTGCCACCAACGGAAACAAATGATTGGATTGATATCAACGAAGAGATGAAAAACCTCTTTCACCGAGAAGGATATGGAGAAAGCTTGGATCAATGATAAGCACCACAAATAGCAACATTCCCAATGGAAGGCTTTAGGTGAAATATAACCCAAGATAACTCCAATGAAGAGATTGATGGATTTAAAAATACCTCATTCTTGACAACATGTGAATCGCGAAACATGAATGAAAATTGTCAAGAATGATATAACACCATCTCAAAAGATAAGATAGAAGGAATTGCACTTTGGAATGCAAGATGAAGAATACTTAAGCTTCTCAAAACAAAACAAGTGTTAAGCACCATGTTTATTTTTGAGTATAGCTTGGCGGGTCATAACTTCAAGAGAAATCTTGAAGAACAATTGAAGAATGAAGAGAATCCTTGATGAACCACCATGTAGAGCCTCAATGAAGAACTCCGGTAAACAAAAGGAATGAAAAGAAAGAGAAATTGAAAACACAAGGTGAATCCTTGCAATGATTTAGAATGAGCTTCGCGACGAGACATCCAAGAGAAACTTGGAACTCCGGAAAAAGAATAGATGAAACACTAGAACCGAGAATTACTTCATCATGAACAATCTCCGGAAGAAAAGAATTGAATCACCTTGAGGAAATAAGAATAAGATTTATTGTATGTTTATCCTTCATCAAATTAAATTGATGACAATCAACGGATTTGGCATACTACTTATTCTCGTAGAAAGGATTAAAAGAGATATATCAAAACTTGAGAAGGTCTTCAACGAACCACCGGTAGGATTGGAAGAACAAATGATTGAATGATAACGAAAGAGGTGAAATCTTGAACGAACCACCGTAAGAATTCGGAAATGACTGACGAAAGAGAATGAATCACCGAGAAGAATTAGAAAAGCACGAAGATACTTGAGAGAATTTAGATACAAGTGAACGAAGAGATCACGAGCTGATTAGAGAATACTTGACTGATGCACCGGTATGGTTTGGAGAACGAGAGCTGAAAGCTGAGAATGAGTAGTATTCAGAAATGATGGCCTTCGGAGGAAAGAAATGGAAACAACTCATGAAATGCTCCGGATGGGTGAAAAGAATTCTCACAATCGAAAACAATTATGAGAGGATGGCAACAAACTAGAACCATGAATCTTGAAGAGAATAGAGCAAGATTAAAGACTCTTCTTCGATCTTCAAATGATGAGAATGACAACGAGAAACAACACCAAGAATTATTGAGGCACACCGGAAGAATCAAAAGCGAAGAGGTTGAGCTAACTATGAAAAGAATTTGAAAGATCTTGGAGAAAAGCATTTGACTGATGATAACTCATTCTTACGTCAAACTTGGAGAAGAATTTGAGAATAGCTCCGGAATAATTAGAAGAGTCAGGTAAGATCCTGGGAAAAGACCTGTGGGTTAGGGCCCACTCAAAAGAACACCGTTGAAAAGATTTAAAAGAGATGTTGCACCGGTTGAATTAAATGACTTGAATGAGATACCAATCTCGAAAGAGCTCGAACGAATGCATAGTGGAAACACGAATCTTCGAGATATGTTGAGCACTCCGGAATAACAAATAGCGAGAAGAAGAATGATAATGAGGTGCACCGGTATGATAAGACATTGAAATGAGGAAAAAAGGAATAAGATGAATATCGAAAGCTTGAATATGATCCACCGGAGAAGAAACAACAATGAAGGATGATGAACTTGTAGCTGTTGAGCATCTTCATGGGAAATCACCGGATCAGAACATTGATTGAAAAGAATGAAGAGACTTCACATAAATAAATGGAAACTTGATTAAGAAATCTGTGTCCTTGAAGAAAAAGGGTGGGTGGGCGGGAAAACAAAGGCAACTTGGGACGGATGAAACAAACACCGTTGAGAAAACTTAGAATTTATCTTGCGGATGGGGAGAATGATGGGATCATCTCGAAGAGAAACGCACCGGTTGGAAAAGAATTAACATGACTACCTCAATGATCAAGAAGGATTAGTATTCACATAGCAATAAGAGAACACCGTTTAGGAAAGGTATGGATTCAACATTTGACTTCGAAGCAACTCGAATACCACAATTCAAAACAAAAACAAAGGATTGGCTTGCAGAATAAGCCGGAACAAACATATGATAGAGATTTCGTCCGAAGTTTTCGTGGTGGGGCCTACACGGGCTCAATCGACAACACCATCATGTACAAGGCAAGGCACATGACATACTGAAGCGTCCCAGTCGGCATAGCCAAGGACTCTTTAAGACACAACGAGACCATCAGAAACCAACCGTGAATAGGCGGACCACTAGACGTCGAACCCCAATTTCATATCATACATCCGTCGGAAAGATATCCTAAGAGCTACTTGAATTCCCACCTATAAAACTCCCAAACTTTCCGTTATGCAATCTGGTGTTGGGGATACAGGGAGCAATATATCTCACACAAACTAACAATCCCTACATCCAAATGTATCCATCCGTCAACACATAACCAAGAAACCTTCGAAATCGTCTACCTCAACCTTCAAAAGCATCCGTTATACGAGTCATGGCAATACTCCGTACTCACCTCGAGATCGGGTTAGCGGGTTATCTCACCAACAACTGCATAAAAGAGATTTTCGATGTCGGCGACTAAACTCGGTATTCCGAATTGCAACGATAAAATTATGACGACAACACCTCGGAGCTCAACTCCCGGGACACCGCCACAACCCCTAAATGTCGAGGCAACCAAGACAATGTTGTCATCATAAAACTATCGAACGATTCCAAGATACCAGCGTGATCCTAAAATTTTTTAGTGAAATTTAAGAAGAGAAGAGTCAAAACTCTACGTCGGGATACCTCACCGTAAGGTCGAAGGACTGGGAGTAAAAAGAATTCCTAACTCTCCGATATATATAATCCTAAATGACTCAAAACATTTTTCTAGACACAACTCGCCACTAAAAGCGATCAAGCAAAGGGCTCCTAAGGTCGGGATGGCTCGATTACCAACTTGTATCGCCTCGATGCGGCTATATCTCCCACGTGTCGAAGCACGACTTAGAGGCATAACCGCATTGAAAGCAATGTCGCAAGTGAGGTAATCTTTGCACAATCCATGTAATACATAAGGGGAAAGATACATAGTTGGCTTACAATCGCCACTTCACACAATTACATGAATAAAGCATTACATCATCCAGATACAATCAAGGTCCGACTACGGAACCAAAATAAAAGAAGAACCCCAAATGCGACAAACGGTCCTCGATCGACCCCAACTGGGCTCCACTACTGATCAACTAGAACGAAACAACACAAAGGGCAAGATCTTCAACGAGCTCCTCCTTGAGCTTGGTTGCGCCACCGCAAACTGGTTTTGAAGTATCCGGTGAGCCACGAGGACTCAACAATCCCATTACCATGGGTATCAAGACTAGCAAAGCTTAATGGGAAAGGAATGGGTAAAGTGGTGAGGTTGCAGCAGCGACTAAGCAAGTATGGTGGCTAACATACGCAAATGAGAGCGAGAAGAGAACAAGCGGAGCGGTCGTCAACTAGCAATGATCAAGAGGTGATCCTGAACACCTACTTACGTCAAACATAACACAGAAACCGTGTTCACTTCACGGACTCCGCCGAGAAGAGACCATCACGGCTACACACTCGGTTGATGCGTTTTAATTCGGATCAAGTGTCAAGTTGTCTACAACCGGACATTAACAAATTCCCATCTGCCACATAACCGCGGGCACGGCTCTCGAAAGTTTATACCTGCAGGGTGTCCCAACTTAGCCCATGACAAGCTCTCGCGATCATCGAAGGAATAGACCTTCACCGAGACACTCCGATCAGGCTCGGAATCCCAGTACATCAAGACATTTCGACAATGGTAAAACAAGACCAGCAAAGCCGCCCGATCGCCGACAATCCCGATAGGAGCTGCACATATCTCGTTCTCGAGGCAACACCGGATAGGTCACCCTACGAGTAAAACCAGCCCTCGAGTTGCCCGAGGTGGCCCATGATCTGCCGGTTCGGACCAACACTTAGACAAGCACTGGCCGGGGGCTAAAATAAAGATGACCCTCGAGAGAGCGACTCCCAAGGGAAAAGATAGGTGGTGGTGAGGCAAATGGTAAAAGGCAATGTTGGGCCTTCTTTGGACAAGTTTTATTCAAAGCGAACTGTCAGGGGGGTCCCATAAATCACCCGACCGCGTAAGGGACGCAAAATCCGGGAACATAACACCGGTATGACGGAAACTAGGGCGGCAAGAGTGGAACAAAACACCAGGCATAAGGCCGAGCCTTCCACCCTTTACCAAGTATATAGATGCATTAATAAAATAAGAGATATTGTGATATCCCAACATAAACCCTGTCCACCATGGAGAAATCTTCAACTTCACCTGCAACTAGCAACGCTATAAGAGGGGCTGAGCAAAGCGGTAACATAGCCAAACAACGGTTTGCATAGGAATGGTGTCAAAGGTTAGAGGTTCATGGCAATATGGGATGGCTGGACAAACAGGTAATAGGTAGCGCAGCATAGCAAAAGAACGAGGCAACTAGCATAGCAATGATAGTAGTGAGATCCAGGGTAGCGGTCATCTTGCCTGAAATCCCGCAAGGAAGAAGAACGAGTCCATGAAGAAGATGAACGGATGAAGCCGAACCAATCATAGACGAACGAATCCTCGCGAACGCAACGGAACAGGAACTAACAAGAAGAAGCACACAACATAGGTAAACACACCACACATGAGCAAGACATGATGCACAACAAGCATGATGCATGACCAAGCTACATGAAGCTACTCATGGCAAAAGATGATGCAAACAAGAACAACACATCAAGGCAAGTTTAAATGAGGCCGGGAACAACATATAACAATTCCGGTAAGTCCTCATATGCATATTTCGAAATTGGTCCAGAACTGAATAAACCTTAAGTTGAAGTTGTTAAACAGCAAGTTAAAATGCACCACGATGAACTACACGAAATTCTGGTCAAGTTACATATAAAGTTCATTAGATTCGGAGCTACGGTCTATAAGATATGAGCAAAACAAGATAAGCATGGCATTGATGCAAAATGCACCCAAACATCAAGCAAACACCTCAAAACATGGATGCAACATGATAATATGAAGCTACATGCAAAAACAAGCAAGTTTCATATAGAGCACACTCAAAAGCGAGCAACGGTTCAACACATGCACACTATACAAGTCATAGCAACAATCAGTCCAAAACAGCTTCTAGGCATCTTACAAGCATCAAAACAATATGCTACAGCACCCCAACATAATAGCAAAAGGCATGGTCATGAAGTACATGTAAAGCATAACAAAACATGAACACTGAGCTATCTCCGAAACAACTAGAACATGCTCAAAATGACACGGAGATATTGCAAGTAATAACAATTTCAGACTTTAGCGAAAATAACATCAGTTGCAATGTTTAGAGCTATCAACAACATGTTACAGGAACTTATCATGGCAAACAAAGGCATGGCATGAAACTACTAATAGCATATATCAAAAGACCCTTACTGACCATAAGCCAAAAAGGCACGGAAAATATGATGGCACCCATGTAAACATGGCAAGTTATTTTACAGATTTGAACATGGCAGAAACAACAATTAGTAGGCATGTTCGTGAGCTCGAAACAATCACTACAGAGCAATACATGGCATGGCAAGGCAACCAACAGTAAGAAGGCATGTTTATGAAGCTAAGCATGGCAAGAGCAAGGTCATAGCATACACGGATCAACTACAACGACCTCGTGAAAATTGAATCTCATGCAAACAATCTGCCAGGAAACATTTTCAAGCAACTTTGGAGCAAGAAATGAACATGTTCCAGTAGGTTATAATTGCAACCAAGGGCATGAACGGATAGAGCAAGACATGTATATCAAAACATGTTTATAGAGCATCTCCAGATTATGCATAGATTGATTAGTGGAAGCATGTTAACATGGCATCAAATTATAACAGAATCTGTCAGGAAAACAACAACAGCAACTACCCTAATTTACAAGCTTAATGCACTCACTAC
The DNA here is from genome assembly GCA_021437245.1 of Aegilops speltoides. NCBI lineage: Eukaryota > Viridiplantae > Streptophyta > Magnoliopsida > Poales > Poaceae > Aegilops > Aegilops speltoides. The sequence goes on along the minus strand of CM038145.1, from coordinate 315,458,131 downwards.
AAGCATCACAAAAATATATGGTCAACACCTCTGGAAAGATGGCATGACAAGGTCCAACATTCATGTAGAGCTCACACTCATAGGATGCACACATAAATCATGGCAAAAATGACAAAAGAGCTCGAACTGATAAGATTCTGAAACTAACGATCTGAAGCCATTTTCCAACAGCATTTCAGGCATCAAGATGAGCTCAAATGCAAATGATGCAATGGAATGAAATGATGTACTCATCGAGACGAACAATTTGACATATTATACGCGCAAAACGGAGCTACAGGTGCAGAGGTGTGATGCGATGAAATTGGCATGAAATGACAAAATTCTGGGACTTAGGAAAATTCGGGGTCAACCTCCGGGTCGCACGGATTTCGAGGTCGCCGGGGAGTTCGCCGGAGGGCGGCCGGAGGGAGGTCGGGGAAGGCGCGGGGAGGCGGATCCGGCCGATCTCGCCGGATCCGGCCGGATCCCGCGAGGGGAGAAGGCGGAGGCGCCATGGCGCCACGGATGGATGGCCGGCGGCGCTGACCGGGCGAGGAGCTCGCCGGAGTTTCTGCGCAAGCCGGGCGGCGGGCTGGAGCGGCTCGAACACGCTGGCGAGTGGCGCTCGCGCGCGGCGGCCGAGGGCAGCGGCGGCGGGCGGCGCAGAACGCCGGCACCGCATGCGGGCGCCGGAGATGGAGCTTGCGGGGGCGGCGCGGCGGCGAGGTGGCGCAGCGCAGCAACAAGGCGGCCGGCGGCGGAAACGGGCCAGCGGGGCGGCGGAGGCACCGGCGGCGCGGGCGGCGGAGAGCCATGGCTGGCGGGCCTCCATGAGCCAGCGGCAGCAGCTGGGACGGCGGAGCGCGCCGTGGCAGCAGCGCCACAGTGTCAGGCGCGGCGGGGAAGTGTCCGGACGGCGGCGGACATGTCACCGGCGCATGAGAGGCGGGATCTAGGGTTAGGGTGGATTAGACTGCAATTTGGGGAGGGCTATATTTATAGGCATAGAGGAGCTAGGAGAGTCCAAATGAGGTGTGGTTTTCGCCCCGCGATCGTGATCGAACGACCGAGAGCATGGAGGGAGTTTGGTGGGTTTTGGGCCAATTTGGAAGGGTGTTGGGCTGAAACAAAGAGGGCTTTACTGTTACCGGTTAACCGTTGGAGTATAAAACGACCTCCAAATGGCACAAAACTTGACAGCGGTCTACGGTGCTATACCAAGGCAGCTTGGCAAACCTCGAACCATTCGAGAAAGTTTAATACCCGCACATGAAAAGAGGGAAGAAGGAACACCGGAGGACATAGGAGTGCCGGATTGCAAAACGGACAACGGGGAAAAGGCTCGGATGCATGAGACGAACATGTATGCAAAATGAAATGCACATGATGACATGATAAAATGCAAATGATGACATGGCAAATGCAACACGCAAGCAAATGACATGGCAAAGACGGCGAATAACTGGAGGACACCTGGCGCAACGGATCCGGGGCGTCACAAGTCCCGACTGCCGAACAATAGAGGACAGAAGGGTTTCCCCCCACAAGTACGGACGGTGAACATGATCTACGCAACCCATATACCCAAGAGGGAGCTGAAGCGTGCACTAAGGGACGTATATGCGATGGAGCCAGTCGCCCCGAAGTTCAATCCATGGACCTCTTGTCCGATCACTTTCGATCGAAGAGACCATCCGACCAGCATCCGCCACGGCGGATTCGCCGCATTGGTTTTAGACCCAATCGTCGATGGATTTCACCTCACGAGAGTCCCGATGGGCGGCGGCGAGCCTGAACCTGCTTTATCGGGATACGGTCGCGCATATGGGCATAGACCCCTCAAGGATTAAACCTACAAAGACAACCTTTAAAGGCGTCATACCAGTGTGGAGGCCAATTATGCAGCTCGATCACACCGAAGTGGTCTTCGGATCCCGGATAATTTCCGGGCGAGGAGTTAATCTTGACATAGTCCCATTTCACGGTACTGTCACGCTCTGCTTTCGGACGAACGCGTTTGCAAAGTTCAGCGCGTGCCGCATTATGCATACCTCAAGCTCAAGATGCCAGTCCCTCGTGGAGTCATCATGGTCAGCGGAAATACGGAACGCTCCTCCGAGCGGAGGAACATCTGGCAATGCTCTCGGCGGAAATCTGAGCAGCCTTTTAAGGCAATTTTCGAGTCCGGCCATTAAACGGCCGGATATGGCAAAACGCGCTCGAAGCAACACCAACCAAGACCACCTGGTACGACCCGAGCGCGCGTAGCAATGCGGCCCTAACCCCCGCCCTCGCATGATTGCAAGAACAACCCTCCGCGTACATCATTACACTTTGGAGATACCATGGGCGTAGGGGAAGGGGCATAACCACAATGGACCCAGAGTGTGGTTCGACCACACCAGGGGCTCGCAAGTGTGTCACTCTTTCTTATTATTATTTTGCTTCTTTATGTACACAGGACTCCGTTAGCCAGAGGCCCTGTCCGGCGGTGAACCTGCCGAACTCATGATGCAACAGCCGGGGAGTAAAGAATGCGGCGACGAACACTCAGGTGGTCTCAATTACGAGCATTAAATTTGATTATATACACCAAGCCCGCAGCCTATCCCTGGAGGGGACACGTTTAATTAGTCCAAAACCCTTGCTTACCGCACTATTTGTATCAGTCTGCACTATAAATGATGCAGCACCCTTTTGCCTGTTATTACATATATATGTTCATTACATGACATCTTGCACCCGTATGTTTTGGTACGGCCTAATACACCAGGGGCTTATGTTCCCCACATTATGGTGTGATAAGTCCGAACACTTTCACAAGTGCGGCACCCCAAACTTATAGCATTATATGAATCGGCTCCGAATCATGTCTTGGGTCAATAGTTGGGTTTTCCCGGCTCCCACGTTTTGGTGCCTTACCTTCCGTTCCGTCGGCTAAGGTGGCACTGGGAGAACCACTGCGATTGCGCCCCGGTTGAGCCGGCGGCGCCTCGATGGAAAAGCTAAAACTGGCCGGCATGATAAGGCGAGAGACTGGTCGCTATTCGAGAGGTCTTTTGGGTCCTTAAAGACTCACGCCGCTTGAGCGAAGTTCGAATAATGTCCGACGTAAAGCGTGGATAGCGCCTGAATTCGGTCTTCGAATACTAGGGGCTTCACCGAATTTAAAATTATAGAATTCTATGGCTAAGTGAGAGTGTTCAAGCACTATAAGTCCGGTTGCCTTGTTACGTTGTGTTGGCGCCTCCTAGATGGACCCAAAATGGGAACAAGAGCGCTCAAGTTATCCCGAATACCCCAGCACTTGCGGCTTGGGGGCTGAAGCCAACGACTTGCCATCTCTCAGATTTTATAAACAGCCACACAGAAGGTAATATTTTAAATTAAAAAAGAGTTGCTCAAAGCGCACATGAACAAAGTTTTCAGCGCACAGGATAATACATAGCGAGTTTACTCAAAAATTACATCTCTAGGGCATTCGTCCGCAATATCGCGGGCTCCCTTTAGGACAGTTTTATAATACATTTCGGGCGTACGATACTCCTTGCCCGGCGGCGGCGGGTCGATGAAGCTTTTTCCATCCCAGCCTGCCCCAGTGCACCTTTGTGCGGGCAAGGGCCCGACGAGCACCTTCAATACAGGCGGAGCGCTTGATGACCTCCACCCAGGGGCACGCATCCACTAGCCGCCGCACGAGGCCAAAGTAGCTCCCAGCCATAGCCTGTCCAGGCCACAGCCGGACTATAAGGCCCTTCATGGCCTCCTCAGCTACCTTGTGGAGTTCAACCAGCTGCTTCAGCTGGTCGCTTGGGGGCACCGGATGGCCAGCCTCAGCGTACTGAGACCAAAAGACCTTCTCTGTTGAGCTCCCCTCCTTGCCACGATAGAATGCGGCGGCATCGGACACACTACGCGGCAGATCTACAAATGCCCCTGGAGAGCTCCGAATGCGGGTAAGTGTCAGGTAATTTATATTAACATGCTTGCTTTGCATGAAAAATGCCTTACCCGCCGCTATCTTCTTTATATCTTCAACCTCCTGAAGGGCCTTACGGGCCTCGGACTTGGCGGACTTGGCACTTTCAAGAGCCGAGGCAAGCTCGGACTCTCGAGTCTTGGAGTCGCGCTCCAAGCTCCCATGCTTCTCCATGAGAGCCTGGAGCTCTTGCCGCACTTCCGCCACCTGTGCCTCCTGCTTTTCTCGCTCTGCCCGTTCAGCAAGCCTGCGTTGACGCGGACACAGCCTCCTTCAGGGATGCCACCTCGTTTGTGGCCCCTGCAGTACCCATATTATCCTTGTTAATTTCATTGCGACCAAAATCCTATTCTGTAAGGTAACAATTCAAAGTGGTGCTACTCACCTTCTTTGTCCTCGAGCTGCCTCTTGGCATGGCCGAGCTCTCGCTCGGACCGCTCGAGATCTTGCTTTAATGTACCAACCTCCGCAGTCAGTGCGGCATAGGTCAGCAGCACAGCCTGCAAACCCATATTGACATAATTTATTAGCAACCTGCGAATATCTTTTTAGATCCTCAGTCCGGCTTTTCTTTCCGAACACCGAACCGAGCATTAGGGGCTACTATCTATGTGGTATTACGTTACACAATTTTAACTTCTTACCTCAAAGCCTGTTAAAAGGCTACTGCAGGCTTCGGTAAGCCCGCCCTTGGCGAGCTGGACCTTCTGAATCACCGCACTCATAACAGTGCGGTGTTCTTCCTTGATGGAAGCGCCTTTGAGCGGCTCCAGCAAGTTGTCCGGCGCCTCCAGTTGGACAGAGGCCGCTGGCGTCACGGTCTTGCCCTTCTTTCAAAGGGGCCGCCTGTCGGACTTTGGAACCACGACAGGTTCCGACGTAGAGTCCAGCGCAAAGTCCGGGAGGCTGCCTTGCGGCGCCTCCGGAGCCTCTTCCTGATGGGTCCCTTTCCGGGATCCCACCTCAGCGTCCTCGTCGGCGCGGGGGGTAGAGGCAGTCGGAAGTGAATCCACATCCGACGGGGCCAACTACCTGCTCGATGAAGCGGGGAGATCATCATCGGCCGGACTGCGGATAGTATGCGGCATTAGTAGGACACTATGTGACACGAAAGAAATTGCATATCAGGGATCCGGATACTTACGATCTCGCCGGAGGCCTGGCCCTTGAAGGCCACTCCTCCTCGCCAACGTCGGTGTTGGCGGAGCTGTCGGGGAATAGTTCTCCCCTCTTGGACCCTTCGCCTCCCCTGTTGGGAAGCCTTCCTCTTCCTCTCTCCTCCTCCGGAGAGAGTCTTCTTCCCTCCTCGTCTTGGGGAGGAGTCCGCCTCGTCGTCGGACGCCTGATTCTGGGAACTCTTCGAGTCCTCGTGGCCACCTTCTTGGCCTTCTTCTCCGGCACCACGTGCGGTGCCGGAACCAGCAACCCCGCTAAACGGGCATCCACTGGGTCTTCTGGCATGGGAGCCGGGCAGACAAGCTGCTCGGCCTTCTCCATCCATTCCTGTCAAAGGAAAAGGAGATTGAAACCCTCTTAGAATCAATCTATTTACAACAAGTGTCCCGTAAAGGGTTGAATCACTTACCTCGTCGGTGGATCTGCGGCGAAATCATGATCTTCCGTCGCGGATGCGGGGGCTTCGGCGCCCTTGAACAGCACCCTCCAGGCGCCTTCGTACATCGTGTCGAAGAGCCCGCTTAGCGCCTGGTGCTGTTCCGGATCGAACTCCCATAGATTGAATGCCTGTTTTTGGCATGGGAGGATCCGCGGACGAGCATGACTTGGACCACGTCAGCGAGCTGAGCTTCTTGTCCACCAGCTTACGGATCTGAGCTCGAGTCCGTCGGCTCCTTGGATTGCCCCACAAACCCTTCTCTTTCCGGAGGTGAGCTGCGTAGGGATACCAGATCTAAACTCGGGGGCCGCCGCCCACTTAGGGTCGTGCGGCTCGGTAATATAGAACCACCCCGATTGCCACCCCTTGACGGAGTCCACAAAGGCCCCTTCGAACCAGAGGACGTTGGGCATCTTGCCCAACATGGCGGCTCCGCACTCAGCCTGCGTGCCCTTCACTACCTTCGACATGACGTTGAAGGTCTTGAGCCACAAGCCGAAGTGGGGCCTGATGCAGAGGAGGGCCTCACACAAGACGATGAACGCCGAGATGTTGAGGATGAAGTTCGGCGCCATATCATGGAAATCCAGGCCGTAGTAGAACATGAGCCCCCGGACAAAGGGGTGAAGTGGAAAGCCCAGTCCGCAAAGGAAGTGGGGAAGGAAAATGACCCTCTCGTGTGGCCCAGGGGTAGGGATGAGCTGCCCCTCGTCGGGCAGCCGATGCGCGATATCGCCAGAAAGGTATCCGGCGCTGCGCAGCTTGGTGATGTGCTCCTCCTTGATGGTGGAAGCCAACCATTTGCCTCCCCCTCCGGACATGGTCGGGGAAGGTTGAGACGAGATGCGCAAGCTCAGGCGTTAGAGCTTGAGTGCGCGGAGGTGGATAAGCAAAGGAGGAAGAAGGCGTGGGTGAAAAGGGGAATCCTTATCCCTTATATATAGGCAGGCGAAGACTATGCGCCCCCACCAGCCTGGTAAAACTCGCTTATCTCCCAAGTGCCACCATCAATGGCGCGGTTGGGTTACCCACGTCCGTATTGATGAGGATCCCGGAATAAGGGGAACACGATCTCTGCTTCGACAGGACATGCCAAGGAAACCGCTTCGCTAAATGTGCTGAGGTGGTATAATAAAAAACGATTCAAGCAAAGGCTTGGTAGCAGTGTGATGTCATGCCGCGTGTCGTCGGTGATTGGACTTGTGTACATTTTATTCTCTCTACGGTAGAATGTGGAATTTATTTTGCGAGCTGGACACTATCCCGGTGTTCATGATCTTCTCTGGATTATTCAAAGGAGGAACCCGCCTTGCAATGCCGAACATTATCTTGCCGGGCTTATCGTCATTGAAGCCTGGTTCGAGAGCTCTTGAGGAGTCTTGGACTAGGGGTGTCCGGACAGCGGACTATCATCGTCCGCACGGACTCCAAGACTACAAAGATACAAGATTGAAGACTCCCTCCCGTGTCCGGATGGGACTTTCCTTGGCGTGGAAGGTAAGCTTGGCGATACGGATATGTAGATCTCCTACCATTGTAACCGACTCTGTGTAACCCTAGCCTTCTCCAGTGTCTATATAAACCGGAGGGCTTTAGTCCGTAGGAGACAACCTCCATTTCCAACAATCATACCATAGGCTAGCTTTAGGGTTTAGCCTCCTTGATCTCGTGGTAGATCCACTCTTGTACTACCCATATCATCAATATTAATCAAGCAGGACGTAGGGTTTTACCTCCATCGAGAGGGCCCGAACCTGGGTAAAACATCGTGTCCCTTGTCTCCTGTTACCATCCGCCTAGACGCACAGTTCGGGACCCCCTACCCGAGATCCGCCGGTTTTGACACCGACAGTTAGGTTTACCTTAATACTCCTTTTTGTAGTTGTGGATGCTTGCAATAGGGGTTAATCATAAGTGGGATGCTTGTCCAAGTTAGGGCTGTACCCAAGTACCGGTCCACCCACATATCAAATTATCAAAGTACCGAACGCGAATCTTATAAACGTGATGAAAACTAGCTTGACGATAATTCCCAATGTGTCCTCGGGAGCTCCTTCTTCATTATTAGAATTTGTCCAGGCTTATCCTTTGCTACATAAAGGATTGGGCCACCTTGCTGCAATTTATTTACTTTATTTACTTTTTGCTTCTTACTATTTATCTTATCACAAAACTATCTATTACCTACAATTTCAGTGCTTGCAGAGAAAACCTACTGAAAACCGCTTATCATTTCCTTCTGCTCCTCGTTGGGTTCGACACTCTTACTTATCGAAAGGACTATGATGGATCCCCTACACTTGTGGGTCATCAAGGGCACTGGCACCCACGTGGGGACAGGCGATGGCAACGGCGCGGCGGAGACATCCGTGTGCACGGGCACCGGCACGGGTGCGCAAGTCAGTGCATGCGAAGGCGCATGCACTGGCAGGTGCAATGGCACCGGCACGGGCGTGCGCGTCCGTGCACGCGCAGGCGCATGCGCTGGCAGGTGCACGGGCGCGTGAAAGTCGGCGGGGACCTCGTGGAACCCCGTGGCATCAAGCTCTGCGACAATGTGTGGCTCCCAGCCCATCAATGCCACAGGGATGGGCGCTGGCGCAGTCGGGGCGACGGGAGCTGGAACGGGAGCGGGGACAAGCACGGCGTCTTCCTGCAAAGCCGGTTCAAGCTCGTCACAAAGCGCCTTATGTTCTTGAGACTACAGCTGGGTGTCTTCCTCAGGAAACTAGAAGACTAAGGGCTGACCATCGTGATGCAGCATGGCGTATGTTCAGGTCAGGCTGGTTGGAGGTAGGCGACAGGAGAATCAGAGAGGAAGAGAGAAGATTGTAGCGATGCCGGCTAGTGCGGGGTTGATTTTAAACTGCGGCGCCGGCGACATTAAAAGTGGGAGCAGTTGGGACGAAGGTGGGCGGCGGAGCCTGGTCAAAGGGCTCACCTCCCGGTGAGTGATGTCTACTACACAACCTTCTTCTTGTAGACGTTGTTGGCCCTCCAAGTGCAGAGATTTGTAGGACAGCAGCAAATTTCCTTCAAGTGGACGACCTAAGGTTTATCAATCCGTGAGATTCGTAGGTTGAATATGGTCTCTCTCAAGCAACCTTGCAACCAAATAACAAAGAGTCTCTTGTGTCCCAAACACACCCAATACAATGGTAAATTATAGGTGCACTAGTTCGGCGAAGAGATGGTGATACAAGTGCAATATGGATGGTAGATATAGGTATTTGTAATCTGAAAATATAAAAACAGCAAGGTAGCAAGCGATAAAAGTGAGCGTAAACGGTATTGCAATGCTAGGAAACAAGGCCTAGGGTTCATACTTTCACTAGTGCAAGTTCTGTCAACAATAATAACATATTTGGATCATATAACTGTCCCTCAACATGCAACAAAGAGTCACTCCAAAGTCACTAATAGCAGAGAACAAAAGAAGAGAATATTGTAGGGTACGAAACCACCTCAAAGTTATCCTTTCTGATTGATCTATTCAAGATTCCGTAGTAAAATAAAATGAAGCTATTCTTTCTGTTCGATCTATCATAGAGGTCTTAATAGAATAACACCTTAAGACACAAATCAACCAACACCCTAATGTCACCTAGATACTCCAATGTCACCTCAAGTATCCATGGGTATGATTATATGATATGCATCACACAATCTTAGATTCATCTATTCAAACCAACACAAAGTACTTCAAAGAGTGCCCCAAAGTTTCTACCGAAGAGTCAAGACCAAAACGTGTGCCAACCCCAATGCATAATTTCACAAGGTCACTGAACCCGCAAGTTGATCAACCAAACGTACATCAAGTAGCTCACGTGAATATCCCATTGTCACCACAGATAAGCACATGCAAGACATACATCAAGTGTTCTCAAATCCTTAAAGACTCAATCCGATAAGATAACTTCAAAGGGAAAACTCAATCCATTACAAGAGAGTAGAGGGGGAGAAACATCATAAGATCCAACTATAATAGCAAAGCTCGCGATACATCAAGATCGTGCCAAATCAAGAACATGAGAGAGAGAGATCAAACACATCGCTACTGGTACATACCCTCAGCCCCGAGGGTGAACTACTCCCTCCTCGTCACGGCGAGCGCCGGGATGATGAAGATGGCCACTGGTGAGGGATCCCCCCTCCGGCAGGGTGCCGGAACAGGGTCCCGATTGGTTTTTGGTGGCTACCGAGACTTGCAGCGGTGGAACTCTCGATCTATTGTGTTCCTGGATGTTTTCGGGGTATATGGGTATATATAGGAGGAAGAAGTAGGTTGGTGGAGTTGCAAGGGGCCCACGAGGGTGGGGGCGCGCCCACGGGGGCAGGCGCGCCTCCTACCTCGTGGCCTCCTCGATTCTTCCTTGACGTCCACTCCAAGTCCCCCGGATCATGTTTGTTCCAAAAATCACTCTCCCGAAGGTTTCATTCCGTTTGATATTCCTTTTCTGTGAAACACTGAAATAGGCAAAACACATCAATTTGGACTAGGCCTCCAGTTAATAGGTTAGTCCCAAAAATAATATAAAAGTGTATAATAAAGCCCATTAAACATCCAAAACAGATAATATAATAGCATGGAACAATCAAAAACTATAGATACGTTGGAGACGTATTAGTGAGCCTGCGTAGCAGTCTGCTCGCACGCCTCCCTGTCAGCCAGCTCAGCGGTCTGCTCGCACGCCTCCCGTCGATTCGCACGCTTGCTCGGACGTCACCTGCCGATGAGAAGTGGGACTCGTGGCGGCACATAAACGCCCACGGTTTCAATAGTGAAAGCGTTCACCTTAACGTGACAGGTCTTTGTTCCAAAATACCTTGGCTCTTCATTTGTGCAACTTGTCATAAGCAGCTTGTCTCAAATTGAAGAAAAAATTACTAACGAATATTTGTGCCATATCACATGACCATGCTCGGTTTCATGAATTTCTGGTCACTTTTGGATTTTCTGAAATTTAAAATCCAGGATTCGAAACAATATCATAACTTGCATCATGCAATAAATTTTCAAGCCATACATATGTCCTGTTGTATTTCTTAAGAAAGGATTTGGTCAAACATTTTGCTTAGTTAGACTTCATACAAGTTATATATGCAGAGTAAAAGGATAATTCCTCCATACCAGTGCATTGTCTGACATATTAACTCAAGTACTAGGCACAAACAAACGGGCTCAATTATGTGCTCATCCTGGTGTAGTAGTATTAGTACTAGGCAATGCAGTTGATGGGTGACCTCGGGGAGCGGCGACCGAGGGAATTGAACCGTGCTCAGCACGGTAGGTAACGTTGTCTAGTTACAAAAGATCCCTTCATTGTTCATCGGTAGTCATTATGGACTGGGGACGTGAGGGGAATTTCCTAGGGCTGGAATTCTGGCCGCCAGATATTTTGACTCGAAATGCGGAGGCTCGACTGGTTGGGGTTGCCTAATGTGCGTACCACGCACGCCACCAGAAGGACACGAGACTAGTTTTTTTAGGATCAACACGAGCCAAGGTCTGGTTGCTACGCCGTTGGGTCCTACCATTTGAGAATACAAAATGAATCTTTTAAATTGCCAAACGAATCTATGTGTATTACAATGCCCGTATTTTCCTTGCAAATACTAATCTCAATGTGGTAATTGATTTATGAGGAGTTCTTGAATTAGAGTGAGGTTGTGATATAGTGATCTCAACGTGGATTTCACATTTCATGGTATCCCTAGTAAGTTTTTCATTGCAAAATCAAATTTAAAAGATGAATAATATGATGGTGAGAAAACTTTGTATGTATCAAGCATATGACCACACACACACGAGCACACACACACACACACACACACACGAACACAACAATAATCCAACAAGTGTAGTGCATCTATTTTTCCAAACCATGCATGTATGACACGAATTCAAAATACTCCTTATGTTCCTAAATATTAGTCTTTTAGAGATTTCAACAAGTGACTACATACGGAGCAAAATGAGTGAATCTACACTCTAAAATATGTCTACATACATCCGTATGTGCCAGTCCATTTGAAATCTCTAAAAAGACTAATATTTAGGAACGAAGGGAGTAAAATGTAAGACATGCATGGTCCTCAATTCAATATTTAAAATGAACAGGAAACTAAAACATGAATATTAAGTCTAGTACTACAGTACATGCAAATGTTGTGTTGAGTTGGAGCTATGTAGATTGTCGGGGGTTAACCCCTCGACCTTAGATAAAATTGTGAAGCTCTGTTTAGGGTTGTTTAGATTATATTTGTCCCCACCCTCCCAAACACCGATTGCTTGTGCACCCCCACCCATCGTATCACCATAGCATCTAAGATGAAGGAGGACATCATATTCTCCTGTATGTAAGAATATCATGTGCTACCACACCTTAGATGCTTTGGTGATACAAGCTCTTCAGAGCCGTTGGATTTGTGACCCAACAACTCCTCGGTGGTTCGAATGGTTTTTTGCAGAAAATCCCCCAAAGAGTTCGGCCACTGGTTACAAGCACAAAGACTGCTCAGATGCCATTGGATCTCAGATCAAACGACCTCGAAGCTCGTATCACTGTAGCATCCAAGCTACAAAGGCACCTTATGTTTTCTCGCACGGGAGAATATGAGGTGCTGCCGAACCGTAGATTCTATGGTGATAAGAGTTCACGGAGATCTAACGGCCCACAGTAGGAGGTTTGAATGTTTTTGCAATATACGGCTGAGAGAGTTTGGGAATTGTGCAGAAAGTACAAGTACTACGCATGTGCCATCTGATCACTGATCATACGACCTAGATGCTCGTATCACCATAGTGGGTAATTAAGCTACGGGGAGCACCTAATATGAGCAACAGGGAGCCGTTGGATCCAAGATGCAGCGGCACACACGAGGCCTGAATGTTTTATTTGCAAAAAAACCTTTGGAGAGTTTGGAAATTGTGCATAATTACAAAGACTACTCCCAAGCCATTGGGTCTCACTTCCAACGATGTAAAAACTCGTATCACCATAGCATCTAAGCTGCGGAGTGGATGTGATATTCTATGCCGCTGTTATTTTTGTTCGTAAACTTGCGAAATACGTGTAACTCGTGTCGTTACTTGTCTAACCGCACAAAGTGTTTGTTCAAAAAAACCATCCTACACTGAAATATCAGAACAACACACGGGGGTCCCACTTGTCATTAATCAAATTTGGACCTAAAACTAACAAATCTGAAAGACGAGATTCGAACTGGCAACCTGGACTACAAAGCATAAGTCGATAGCCTAAAACAACAACGGTTGTTGGCTTTGTCCCATAACTTGATTTTATACGGTATTACGTTGAGTAGAGCAGAGGGAGTGCCTCGTCAACACATGCATGACCGTTGACTCACTTACTGGTGGGTCCCAGGTTTGTGATCTCTCTCTCCTCTCCATCGTCTAACCTTTGCATGGGCACACACGAAGAACGGCGCTAGCTTGCCGTGGTGTTATTATAACTAAAAAATCTTGGAAAATAGAAGAATCGCCTAGAACAAGAGACGTTGTGGCTGGTCGAGACGGAGCTAACCACAATTATCCTCCATGCCACATTAGCATGATGAAGCTGTGTGGCTAGTGAGGTGTTTTCGACCGACTGGCTGGGTCCCGAGGTCGAACCATAGGTACTAAGTCTGATACAGTATATTTTTACACGCACATTTTTCCTCCATGCCGAGACGTGGCACACCCTACCGCGTGGTTTCGGGGTCCTCCCGGGTGGTGCACTCATATATTCTTCCTGACGTGGGATGCCCTACCGCACATTTTCTGGGTCCTCCTCGGTCGTAGCACCGAAGCAAGTAAATGAGTCATCAAATCACGAAAGACCACCTTTCCCGCCGAGTACATCAGTGAAGCACGGTGGCTAGCTAGTTGGGCTAGTTCGACCGATTAGCTAGGCCGCCGCCACATTTGTTTTTTCACCCCTTTTTTATCTCCTTGTCGGCAGGTAAATTTAAATATCCATCGCGGCGTTGCTCTGGTGTTTGGGTGTGACGGGATTTTTAATTTTTTGATTGACGGGAGCAGGCGCGGCAGGATTTTTAATTTTTTTGATTGACGGGAGCAGGCGCGGCAGCAATTAGTCATGATGACTCCGCCTGTAAAACCCACTGCTCCCTGATGTGAGAAGTCGTCGATAGGTGTTTTCCCATGGTGAAAACCAAAAGATTCCCCGCTCCTCGGCTGGCTCCCTCTGCCTTCCCGTAGATTGCATTGCCTTTCAGCCGTTTCGCCCCCTTTGCTTCCTCTCCCATTGCTTCTACCTGGTGCCATGGCGGCGCAACATATGATGGACTCCGAGGTGAGGCGCCTGACATAGGAGCTCCAGGCCAAGGATGCGGAGCTCGGGGCCAAGGACGTGGAGCTCCGTGAGCTCAAGGTGGAGAGGAGTGCCATGCTCCTCAATTATGTGCAGGAGTTCATGGAGCTTCAAAAGCGGTAGGCGTCCACCACAAAGATGCTCAAGGAATCGATGGCGTTGCGGCAGAAAGCAGGAGATACGATAGGCCGTCAGGGGAGCCGGCTGGAGCGCAAGCGGGCCGATCGTGACAAGGTCCAGGATTGCCTCAGCCACTTGGTGGACCAAGTTGCCACGCACGTGTTGCAGCTGCGCGATGTCCACCGTCGTGCCAGCGCGACCATGCCGACAGTCGGGCTAAACCAGTTCGACCACCCCGTCGACTTCAACGAGCTGCGGCTTCCTGACCTGGTCTCTTTCTTCACCTATATCTCTGAGGAGTTGAGCCGTCTCCGCGCGATGGTGGGGGAGTTGGACAAGGAGGGGTTGTGGGCTGCCTTCGCCGTTGCCGGGTGAATTCTTTTAGGGCTCAGTCACCGGAATCCATTTGTGCCATTGGACGCCATCTTTGACGAGCTGGCTCCCGTCGACCGGGAGCGGGCTCTGCGGGCGGTTGCACCCTGCATCACCAATGTCGTGCGCCTCAAGAAGTAGAGGGACTTCGGTAGTGTTTAGGCGCCCTCTGCATGGGCATGTCCATGTCTCAGCGCAACATGACCGTTGGATTAAACTCAGACGATGCAGATCAATCACTGTAGCACAAAGTGTGTGGGTGCGTTTGGTTGCATTCTCATCTCAATATAGTTCTTCCCTCTTCGTGTATTTGTGTTAACCTACTAGTGTGGACTCATGCACCCTTCATGCACTCTGCCAAACACCCAAAAGTGGGTCGAGAAGGGAACATTTGCTCCCATCTCGTGCACCCTTCATACACCCTATCTAACACTGAGTCGTGCTTCATATGGTTCATGTTTCGTGGAGTATGCAGCATCGTACTCTCCGTGCGATGTAGACCTAGTTCTGTGAACATTGATCTCACCGTTCATTCTCGACCGGACAGTCGAAAAAGCGGTACTATGTTACTACATTACTGTTCATATAGTTGACATGCGCACAACATCATTTGTTATCGTCATATCTTACTACACTAGCAACAAGATTATGTAGTACTGACGTATGAACCACTGCACATGCCTAGTAGTAGGAGTACTGTGTATCTTCGAGTGGCTGTCGTGTTTCGCACTCCTCCGTCGTAAGAGTGGAAACGCTTGTTGTAATCATTTTTTTCTTCAAAAAAACAGTGGACACGCTCTACCGTGCGGATCCTCCAGCCATGCACTAAATTACTCACTTTCACCGACGTGTGGGACAGCCAGCATCGGGGTCCACCAGCCATGCACTAAATTACTCCGTAGTAGAGTGATGGTAGACTACCCCGATCGAAGCGCCGCAGTCATGCCCAATGAGCCGTCAAATCACAAAACCCCCTCCTTTCCAGCAGTAAGTTGGACAGACGAAGCAACCATCATTTCACTCTTCTCTCTCAGCTTCCTCTCTTGAAGAAAACCCCCACTCACTTTGCTTCTCCCTCATCTCGTTCCTCATTTCACTCTTCTCTCTCAGCTTCCTCTCTTGGATGGACGCTGGAGCACCGGCCGACGTGATGTCTATGGCTCTGGCCAAAACCGTCGAGGCTCATGGTATGAAGAGGCGCAAGCACCCCTTGAGACTACATGAGACAAGTTCAAAGCCATCGCCTGTCCAAGCCCCCCTCTCAGGGATCCCTCATTAAGCAAGCCGGGTAATATCTCTTCTTGGCGATCTTTTCTTGATCTTGATCGTGTTTTTCATCGACCACGCAGATACTAGTACTAGTAGCACAACTTTCTGGGCGATCTTGCCTGTGATTTTTTTGTGCCAAATGACGGTTCTAAATTCCTCTTTTGACCAAAACATGCGAGAGGTTGACACTGATTTCCTATAGATTACTTTCAACTACTCCCTCCTTTGATACATCCGTATCTAGACAAATCTAAGACAAGAATTTTGGGACGGAGGGAGTACTTTATGAACATCAATGCTACCTTTGAAGAGGGGATATTTGCCTCAGTAACTTGTGTTATGGATATTGCAAGTAATCCCTCTGCTCTCATGCCTTTGAAGACATGTTCTAGTGTCTTTGTTCACTCATTTCTGTGCGTATATGTAGTCATATATGGAGTATAATATCGAAAATCATCTTATATTTCTGAACGGAGGTAGTAATAAAATATGGTTTCTGTTTGAATTAGAACCAGGTCCGGGGTGGAGATGAAGTTCTCAAAGTCATGACATGTGAACTGGAAGACCTGAGGATGAGTTCTACTGCTAAACTATCCAGCTGATGTGTCCTTGTCGCCATGTGTCCTGAACTAGTGTTTTCCTGTAGCATTGTTGTCAGGCGTGTTCTCGAGGATGTACTTGACCACAACAATTTCCTGGCTGTGCCTTCGATTATGAAGGGTGTGGTTCTTGTAAAGCTTCCCAACAAATCTGATGCAGCATGTCTTCATCGTCATGTTTATGAGTGGAAAGACCACTCTGTTAGGTTCTCCAAGGTTGACGAGATGGTGATGGTGCAGGTAGACATCTCTCACGAAGTCCATGGCCTAGTCAGTTATGCGGGGTTCATCTCGTAGGTCGATGGCAAGAAACGTAGGTCGATGGCAAGAAATAGTCTGCATAGTTTAATTAGTGCAACTTTGCTTGTCTGTAGTAAGTACTATTGTTCATTACTTGATTTGTGTTTGGTGAACCCTGTATTGTTTAGTACTGCTGCTTTTGGTGTTTGGTGAGTCCTGAGAACAGTCTATGTTAATGTCTGTCCACTCAATTCAGTCTGTATATTCTGAAGTATCCAGATCATCTTTTTTGTGACGACGGTTTATCAATTATGGTTACACTCCAATATATGTATGCATTGCAGGGTTTATCGCACCCACCAGGATTTCCAGCCCCATGGATGTTCGGTCCATACGATTTGTCACGACGTTTGGACTGTCCTGCTTGTGAGAGTAGGCGGGTGATACGTCTCCAACGTATCTATAATTATTGATTGTTCCATGCTATTATATTACCCTTTTGGATGTTTATGGGCTTTAATTTACACATTTATATAATTTTTGGCACTAACCTACTAACCGGAGGCCCAGCCCGTATTGCTATTTTTTTTGCCTATTTCAGTATTTCGAAGAAAAGGAGTATCAAATGGAGTCCAAACGGAATGAAACCTTCGGGAGCGTGATTTTTTGAACGAACGTGATCCAGAGGACTTGGAGTGCAAGCCAAGAAGCAGCCGAGGCGGCCACGATATATACCCACGTACCCCGAAAACATCCAGGGAGCCAAAGAAAAACAATTTCCACCGCCGTAGCCTTCTGTATCCGCGAGATCCCATCTTGGAGCCTTCGCCGGCGCTCCGTCAGAGGGGGAATCGACCATGGGGGGCTTCTACATCAACACCATAGCCCTTCGGATGAGTTGTGAGTAGTTTACCACAAACCTTCGGGTCCATAATTATTAGCTAGATGGCTTCTTTTCTCTTTTTGGATCTCAATACCATGTTCTCCCCCTCTCTTGTGGAGATCTATTCGATGTAACTCTTTTTGCGGTGTGTTTGTCGAGATCTGATGAATTGTGGGTTTATGATAAACTTTATCTATGAGAAATATTTGAATCTTCTCTGAATTCTTTTATGTATGATTGAGTTATCTTTGCAAGTCTCTTCGAATTACCAGTTCTGTTTGGCCTACTAGATTGATCTTTCTTGCCATGGGAGAAGTGCTTAGCTTTGGGTTCAATCTTGCGGTGTCCTTTCCCGGTGGATGTTAGGGCAGCAAAACACGTATTGTATTGTTGCCATCGAGGATAAAAGATAGGGTTTATATCATATTGCTTGAGTTTATCCCTCTACATCATGTCATCTTTCTTAATCGTTACTCTGTTCTTATGAACTTAATACTCTAGATGCATCTTTGGATAGCGGTCGATGTGTGGAGTAATAGTAGTAGATGCAGGCAGGAGTCGGTCTACTTGTCGCGGACGTGATGCCTATATACATGATCATGCCTAAATAATCTCATAATTATTCGCTTTTCTATCAATTGCTCGACAATAATTTGTTCACCCACCGTAATACTTATGCTATCTTGAGAGAAGCCACTAGTGAAACCTATGGCCCCCGGGTCTATCTTTTATCATATAAGCTTTCAATCTACTTTTATTTGCATCTTTACTTTTCCAATCTATATTAAAATACCAAAAATATATTTATCTTATCATACTATCTCTATCAGATCTCACTTTCGTAAGTGGTCGTGAAGGGATTGACAACCCCTTTATTGCGTTGATTGCGAGTTATTTGTTTGTTTGTGTAGGTGCGTGGGACTTCTGAGGAGCCTCCTGCTGGATTGATACCTTGGTTCTCAAAAACTGAGGGAAATACTTATGCTACTATTGCTGCATCACCCTTTCCTCTTCAAGGAAAACCAAGGCAAGCTCAAGACGTAGCAAGAACGATTTCTGGCGCCGTTGCCGGGGAGGTCTTCTCTCAAGTCAAGACATACCAAGTACCCATCACAAACTCATCTCCCTCGCATTTACATTATTTGCCATTTGCCTCTCATTTTCCTCTCCCCCACTTCACCCTTGCCGTTTTATTCGCCCTCTCTTTCCAAATCTTCTCCTCTCTCTCTTTCGCTTGCCTTTTTCTGTTTGCTTGTGTGTTGGATTACTTGTCGCCATGGCGCAAGATAATACCAAATTGTGTGATTTCTCCAATACCAATAATAATGATTTCCTTAGTACTCCGATTGCTCCTCTTAATGATGTTGAATCTTGTGAAATCAATACTGCTTTGCTGAATCTTGTTATGAAAGATCAATTCGCCGGCCTTCCTACTGAAGATGCCGCTACTCATCTAAACGATTTTGTTGATTTGTGTGATATGCAAAAGAAGAAAGATACGGATAATGATATTGTTAAATTGAAGTTATTTCCATTTTCACTTAGAGATCATGCTAAAGCTTGGTTTTCGTCTTTGCCGAAAAATAGTATTGATTCTTGGAACAAGTGCAAAGATGCTTTTATCTCTAAGTATTTTCCTCCTGCTAAGATCATCACTCTTAGGAACGATATTATGAATTTTAAACAACTTGATCATGAGCATGTTGCCCAATCTTGGGAAAGAATGAAATTGATGATTCGCAATTGCCCTACTCATGGTTTGAATTTATGGATGATCATACAAAAAATTTATGCCGGTTTGAACTTTGCTTCCAGAAATCTTTTAGATTCGGCTGCGGGAGGCACGTTATGGAAATCACATTAGGAGATTCTACAAAACTTCTTGATAATATTATGGCTAATTATTCTCAATGGCACACCGAAAGATCTTCTAGTAAAAAGGTGCATGCTATAGAAGAAACTAATGTTTTGAGTGGAAAGATGGATGAACTTATGAAATTATTTGCTACTAAGAGTGCTCCTTTTGATCCCAATAATATGCCTTTGTCTACTTTGATTGAGAATAATAATGAATCTATGGATGTGAATTTTGTTGGTAGGAATAGTTTTGGAAACAGTGCTTATAGAGGAAACTTTAATCCTAGACCATTCCCTAGTAATTCCTCGAATAATTATGGAAATTCGTACAATAATTCTTATGGTAATTTTAATAAGATGCCCTCTGATTTTGAGAATGGTGTGAAAGAATTTATGATCTCTCAAAAGAATTTTAATGCTTTGCTTGAACAAAAGTTGCTCAAAGTTGATGATTTGGCTAAGAACGTTGATAGACTTTCGCTTGATGTTGATTCTCTTAAACTTAGATCTACTCCTCCTAAGCATGATATCAATGAGTCTCTCAAATCCATGAGAATTTCCATTGATGAGTGCAAGGAAAGAACCGCTAGATTGCGTGCTAAGAAAGATTGCTTTGTAAAGGCGTGTTCTTCTAGTTTCGATGAAAATAATGATGAAGATCTTAAAGTTATTGATGTGTCCCCTATTAGATCTTTGTTTTGCAATATGAATTTTAATAATAATGGGACTGGAGATGAGTCAACTTTAGTTAGAAGGCGTCCCAATAATTCGGAGTTTTTAGATCTTGTTGCTAAATTTGGTAAAAGTGGGATTGGAGAGGTCATGACTTTAAATAGCATTGGACCCACTATCTTGGATTTCAAGGAATTTGATTATGATAATTGTTCTTTAGAAGGTTGTATTTCCTTGTTGCAACCCGTTGTTAATTCTCCTCATGCTTATAGTCAAAATAAAGCTTTTACCAAACATACCATTGATGCCTTGATGCAATCTTATGATGAAAAACTTAATTTGGAAGTTTCTATACCTAGAAAACTTAATGATGAGTGGGAACCTACTATAAATATTAAAATTAAAGATCATGAGTGTTTTGCTTTGTGTGATTTTGGTGCTAGTGTTTCCACGATTCCGAAAACTTTATGTGATATTCTAGGTTTCCATGATCTTGATGATTGCTCTTTAAATTTGCACCTTGCGGATTCCACCATTAAAAAGCCAATGGGAAGGATCAATGATCTTCTCATTGTTGCAAATAGAAATTTGGTGCCCGTAGATTTTATCGTTCTTGATATAGATTGCAATCTTTCTTGCCCTATTATTCTTGGTAGACCTTTACTTAGAACGATTGGCGCGATTATTGATATGAAGGAAGGGAATATTAGATTCCAATTTCCATTAAAGAAAGGCATGGAGCACTTTCCAAGAAAGAAAGTCAAATTACCTTATGAATCTATCATGCGAGCTACTTATGAATTGAGTGCCAAAGATGGCACTACTTAGATCTATCTTCGCTTTTATGCCTAGCTATGGGCGTTAAACGATGGCGCTAGTTGGGAGGCAACCCAATTTTATTTGTGTTTTTTGTTCTTGTTTCTGTTTAGTAATAAATTTTGCATCTACCTTATGTTTAGATGTGTTTTTATTTTTTAATTAGTGTTTGTGCCAAGTAGAACCTATAGGATAACCTATGGTGATAGTTGATTTGATTCTGCTGAAAAACACAAACTTTGCGTGCACGAAATTAGTTTTGTTAAATCACGGAAATATTCTTTTGCGTTTATTCTTCTTGCTTCTGATCAATAGACAAATTTTCCAGGACTTCCTATTTTGGTAGGACTTTTAGAGTTTCAGAAGTTTGTGTTAGTTACAGATTTCTACAGACTGTTCTCTTTTTGACAGATTCTGTTTTTCGTGTGTTGTTTGCTTATTTTGATGCATCTATGGCTAGTATTAAGTGGTATGAACCATAGAGAACTTGAAATACAGTAGGTTTAACACCAAAATAGATAAAGAATGAGTTCATTATAGTACCTTATGTGGTGGTTTTGTTTTCTTTCACTAACGGAGCTCATGAGATTTCCTGTTGAGTTTTGTGTTGTGAAGTTTTCAAGTTTTGGGTAAAGATTTGATGGACTATGGAATAAGGAGTGGCAAAAGTATAAGCATGGGGATGCCCATGGCACCCCAAGATATTCAAGAGTAGCCAAAAGCCTAAGCTTGGGGATGCCCGGGGAAGGCATCCCCTCTTTCGTCTTCGTTCATTGGTAACTTTACTTGGAGCTATATTTTTATTCGCCACATGATATGTGTTTTGCTTGGAGCATCGTGTATGATATTAGTATTTGCTTTTTAGTTTTCCACAATAATCCTTGTTGTACACACCTTTTGGGAGAATCCCACATGATTAGAATTTATTAGGATACTCTATGTGCTTCACTTATATCTTTTGAGCTAGATAGTTTTTGCTCTAGTGCTTCACTTATATCTTTTAGAGCACGGCGGTGGCTTAATTTTGTAGAAATTACTAGTCTCTCATGCTTCACTTATATTATTTTGAGAGTCTCTCAGAACAGCATGGTATTTGCTATGGTTATAAAATTGGTCCTAGAATGGTAGGCATCCAAGTTGGGTATAATAAAAACTATCATAGGAAATGAATTGGATGTTATGATCAATTTGATACTTGATAATTGTTTTGAGATATGGAGTTAGTGATATTAAAGTCATGCTAGTTGGGAGATTATGAATTTAAAGAATGCTTGTGTTGAAGTTAGCAAGTCCCGTAGCATGCACGTATGGTAAAAGTTGTGTAACAAATTTGAAACATGAAGTGTACTTGGATTGTGCATCCTTATGAGTGGAGGTCGGGAATGAGCGATGGTCTTTTCCTACCAATCTATCCCTCTAGGAGCATGCGCGTAGTGCTTGGTTTTTGATGACTTCTAAATTTTTGCAATAAGTATATGAGTTCTTTTGACTAATGTTGAGTCCATGGATTATACGCACTTTTACCTTTCCATCATTGTTAGCCTCTTCGGTACCGTGCATTGCACTTTCTCACCTTGAGAGTTGGTGCAAACTTCGCCGGTGCATCCAAACCCCGTGATATGATATGCTCTATCACACATAAACCTCCCTATATCTTCTCAAAACAGCCACTATACCTACCTAGTATGGCATTTCCATAGCCATTCCGAGATATATTGCCATGCAACTTTCCACCGTTCCGTTTATCATCGTGACACACATTACTTTTGTCATATTGCCATTGCATGATCATGTAGTTGACATCGTATTTGTGGAAAATCCACCATGCATAATTTTTCATACATGTCACTCTTGATTCATTGCACCATCCCGGTACACCGCCGGAGGCATTAATATAGAGTCATATCTTGTTCTAGTTTTGAGTTGTAATTCATATGTTGTAATCAATAAAAGTGTGATGATCATCATTATTAGAGCATTATCCCAAAGAAAAAAAGGAAAAAAAAAGAAAGGCCAAAAATTAAAACAAAGAAAGGCCAAAGAAAAAAAAGAAAAAATAAAAAGAAAATAAAGGAAAATATATCTCTTTTTCTACACTTGTGCTTCAAAGTAGCACCATGTCCTTCATATAGCGAGTCTCATATATTGTGCTTCAAAGTAGCACCATGTTCTTCATATAGTGAGTCTCATATGTTGTCACTTTCATATGCTAGTGGGAATTTTTCATTATATAACTTGGCTTGTATATTCCTACGATGGGCTTCCTCAAATGCCCCAGGTCTTCATGAGCAAGCAAGTTGGATGCACACCCACAAGTTTTCTTGAGCTTGCATTCATTTATAGCTCTAGTGCATCCGTTGCATGGCAATCCCTACTCCTCATGTTGACACCAATTGATGGGCATCTCCATAGCCCGTTGATTATCCTCGTCAATGTGAGACTTTCTCCTTTTTTGTCTTCTCCACACAATCCCCATCATCATATTCTATTCCACCCATAGTGCTATATCCATGGCTCACGCTCATGTATTGCGTGAAAGTTGAAAAAGTTTGAGATCATTTAAGTACGAAACAATTGCTTGGCTTGTCATCGGGGGTGTAGAATTTGGGAACATTTTTGTGTGACGAATGAAGCATAGCCTAACTATATGATTTTGTAGGGATGAACTTTCTTTAGCCATGTTAATTTGAGAAGACATGATTGCTTTTATTAGTATGCTTGAAGTATTACTATTTCTTTTGTCAATATGAACTTTTATTTTGAATCATTTGGATCTGAACATTCATGCCACAATAAAGAAAATTACATTGAGAATTATGCTAGGTAGCATTCCACATCAAAAATTCTGTTTTATCATTTACCTACTCGAGGACGAGCAGGAATTAAGCTTGGGGATGCTTGATACGTCTCCAACGTATCTATAATTTTTTATTGTTCCATGCTATTATATTACCCTTTTGGATGTTTATGGGCTTTACTTTATACATTTATATCATTTTTGGGACTAACCTACTAACTGGAGGCCCAGCCCGTATTGCTGTTTTTTGCCTATTTCAGTATTTCGAAGAAAAGGAATATCAAACGGAGTCCAAATGGAATGAAACCTTCGGGAGCATGATTTTTGGAACGAACGTGATCCAAAGGACTTGGAGTGCAAGCCAAGAAGCAGCCGAGGCGGCCACGTGGGTGGAGGGCGCGCCCACCCCTGGGCGTGCCCCCTATCTCGTGGGCCCCTCGGGCGGCCACCGACCTACTTCTTCCTCCTATATATACCCACGTACACCGAAATCATCCAGGCAGCCAACGAAAAACAATTTCCACCGCCATAACCTTTTGTATCCGTGCGATCCCATCTTGGAGCCTTCGCCGGCACTCCACCGGAGGGGGAATCGACCACGGAGGGCTTCTACATCAACACCATAGCCCTTCGGATGAGTTGTGAGTAGTTTACCACAGACCTTTGGTCCATAGTTATTAGCTAGACGACTTCTTCTCTCTTTTTGGATCTCAATACCATGTTCTCCCCCTCTCTTGTGGAGATCTATTCGATGTAACTCTTTTTGCGGTGTGTTTGTCGAGATCCGATGAATTGTGGGTTTATGATCAAGTTTATCTATGAGAAATATTTGAATCTTCTCTGAATTCTTTTATGTATGATTGAGTTATATTTGCAAGTCTCTTCGAATTATCAGTTTGGTTTGGCCTACTAGACTGATCTTTCTTTGCCATGGGAGAAGTGCTTAGCTTTGGGTTCAATCTTGCGGTGTCCTTTTCCAGTGACAGCAGGGGCAGCAAGGCACATATTGTATTGTTGCCATCGAGGATAAAAAGATGGGGTTTATATCATATTGCTTGAGTTTATCCCTCTACATCATGTCATCTTTCTTAATGCGTTACTCTGTTCTTATGAACTTAATACTCTAGATGCATGCTGGATAGCGGTCGATGTGTGGAGTAATAGTAGTAGATGCAGGCAGGAGTCGGTCTACTTGTCGCGAACGTGATGCCTATATACATGATCATGCCAAGATGATCTCATAATTATTCGCGTTTCTATCAATTGCTCGACAGTAATTTGTTCACCCACCGTAATACTTATGCTATCTTGAGAGAAGCCACTATTGAAACCTATGGCCCCTGGGTCTATCTTTTATCATATAAGCTTTCAATCTACTTTTATTTGCATCTTTACTTTTCCAATCTATATTATAAAATACCAAAAATATATTTATCTTATCATACTATCTCTATCAGATCTCACTTTCGCAAGTGGCCGTGAACGGATTGACAACCCCTTTATTGCGTTGGTTGCGAGTTCTTTGTTTGTTTGTGTAGGTGCGTGGGATTTCTGAGGAGCCTCCTACTGGATTGATACCTTGGTTCTCAAAAACTGAGGCAAATACTTACGCTACTATTGCTGCATCACCCTTTCCTCTTCAAGGAAAACCAACGCAAGCTCAAGACATAGCAGCGGGGGCCTTGCATACCACCCGTAGTTGGACGATCAATCTTCTATTTAGTACTTCAACATAGTGATTTCCTGGTAAGGATTCACTCGTGTCACATCAAGTAAATCTTATCGATTTACTGCCTAAATCTTATTGATTTAATGTCATGTTTTCTTTCTTTTCTTGCAATTTTGCGATGCAGGTTTTGCCAGACTGTTTGGTTTGCTCTATGATGGATATTTTTTGCAGGTTTCACTTCTTATGTCGTGTCAGTAATGAAGGCACTGTCCATCACTTATATTACTAGAAAAAATTGGATCAGTCTGTTGTCTGAGTACAAGATGAATCCCTATGATGAACTACAGTTTGGTTTAGCAAAAACGCCACAATTAGTCCTTCTCGCATTTAAAAGAAATGAAGAAAGAAACTGGATCACAGTCACGGAGCCTAGTCAAGTAAGAAAGCTGATCATAGCAGACCAGACACGATCGTCGCTGTCTCGCACAACAGTACAACCTTCAACAACGGATTGAGCACCGGTAGTTGCTCTAGCACTGACAGCGGCAGCAGCTCAGTCTGATCCAGCTGAGATTGGGCACCGACTGCGTCAGTGGATCAGGCTGATCTACCGGAGGATCGGGCATCGACACTGGCACCTGCTCCGACACCGGCACCAGCTCTACAAGGAGCACCATCTCCGGCAGCAGCAGCGGCACTACCAGTCGCACTGGCATGGGCACCAGCAACGGCTTCAGCACCTGCACCAACACTTGCACTTGCATTTGTTCCGGCCCGTACAGCGGCAACCGAACGAGCAGCTGCACCGGGAACAGACTGGGCTGCAGTTCACACTTCATAATCCAAAGTCCTTACAAAAACCAACATGTCCACCTTCTTGGTAAGCATTGGTCGCCCAAGTGCTTTGTTCTTTTTTCTTTCCATGTTGTTTCACATTATTCATTCTGTTGATCTATCTATTTGTGTATGTCTTCTTGTTTGCAAATAGAGAATTCCTAGAGCAACGAGGGAGTCGTTCAACAATCCGGGCGACCCTGGCCAAGTTTCTCTTACCATGCACAACCTTGGTGTGAATGAACCTGCTCAATATACCGTAAGTACAAAGGATGGTCGCATGATGATTGATGCTAAAGGATGGTCAAGGTTCAAATCTAAATCATATCTTGCGGTAGGAGATGATGTCAAAATCAAACTTTCTCGGCAAGGAGAGCTGGTCCAAATCAACTTTGAATTCTTCAGTAGCAGCACGTAACTGCCGAACTGATCTATCCTCCGAGAGATTTTGATGTAATAATCTGGCATGGTGAAATAAGTGTCATGTGTGTATAAGTAGTACGACAGTATTATTTATCACATGGTATATCGTTGATAGAATTGCAACTCTCATTGCTGGTTAGGAACTGTCGTTCAATTTCATTCCAACAGCTGTCGTGCTTTATTCAATTTTGTGTATTCGCCTTGCGACAGTATCTAAAACCAGCACCGTACCGATCGCTTGCAATATGAAAAGCGCTGAGGTAGAACGCATGGGCCCCCAAACATGCAGGGTGGGCCTGCGGCCCAAAGTCCAGAACCCTGAGCCTGTTGAGTATTATATTCTCAGCTGAACCCCCATGCATGTGCATTGCATCTAACATAAAGATGCATTTGTATGAGTATTTTATCTTGTGAGAGAAAAGGATGAATGAGGGAAGGCCTTATTTGAAAATGTGGAGAGGTGCGTGGGTACCTTTTTGCAAAATTGGCATAGTTTCCTTCCTATCCGTCAGATATAAACGGACGGCCTATATTGCAGGATGGCAGGCACACCATCATCACCAACTCGTCTATACTGTGTTGAAAACACTCTATTTTTTATAATTATATATGTTATATATATTCCCCTTGACTTTCCTTATGTATAAAGTTGTGATATAAAAGATTTTTATATTTCTTTACAGAGGGAGTATCTCTCTGTCAAAAATATATTTATGTGTAACTAGTTACTCTTGTCTTTCTACTTCCTTTCGCTGATATGTGGGGCATCCGGCAACGGGGTCCACGTGCCATATGCACCAAATTAGAGTGCACAACTGCACGGTAGACACACCCCGGTCGTAGCACCACAGTAATGCCCAATGAGTCGTCAAATCACAAAACCCCCCACCTTTCCAGCTTTAGCAGTAAGCTGGACGGACGAAGCGGCAATATTTCACTAGGCCTGAATCCCCTTCTCCCTCGTGTGCTTGTTCAGAGAAAACCCCCTCTTGGCAATTGCATAGGGTTTCCTCATGGAAAACCAGATACGAATTCTTCATCCATCCCCTATAAATCCAAGTCCCTTGGTCGTGGGTAATCCTAGGATGGCAGCGACCGCCATTGATGCATTTTTCTTCCTACTAAATCTAGTGTGTTTCATTTGCAGTGCCAAAGTCCGAGGACCCTACATGTTTCTGCGCCCTCGGCGACACGCCACACTTGTTCCTTCTCATCCTAACACATGATTTTAAAACGCGCATAGTATGTTCCTAGAATCCTCTTTTCTATCCGGGAGGGTGGGTTTTTTCAAACATGCTATCGACTAATTTGGAAATTTGGATTGCTATATTTGGATAAAAGGTACTAGTACGATGTCAACACTGACATGAAGGAGGAAATTATTTCTAGATTTGCATAGGGAATACATTGTGTTCTCATATTATTTTTCCTGCAGTGCATTATTTGATCTGCCAGAACACATGTACTCAAGATGCTCGGCCTTGTCATAACTGAATACACCAGTTTAATGGTCACAGTGAAGACAAGCCATGGATATAAGTTCTGAGTTGGGTTCATGAACCAAGAAGATCGCTGCTCTTTTATGGCCGAACTTGGATAAACTTTCTCAAGTGTTACGGACTGAAAGTTGGCGCACGAATGTTGATGAAAATAGCAGAACCTGGTCTCATCTTCACTGCAATCTTTCACCCCGACGTTGTTGCAATTGTTCATCCATGTTAGTTTTGTATCTGGTTCTTGCTTGTTGCCTCGATTACTTCTTAATCCACCTATTCTATCTAACTAATCACAATTTAACTTTAGAAGTAGCAACAAATCTCTCACAAAGATGCTACTTCTAACTAATATTTTCTTATAATTCGTGGCACGTGTAGGTTTTTTCAGAGTTAAGCAGGCTGCTCGTTTGTTATTCTGTAAGAACTCGGCTGTTACTGATGGCGCTGAAGTTGACTGGGACGACATCCACTAGTTCCTACACTTTATTGATCGTCTTGAGGTCCTTGTGGGGCGTTTTAATGGTGGAAGGCCACGTGGGATATGTGTACCACTGCTGCACTCGTTGAACGGGTCCAACTGTGTCGAGAAACTTATGGTACGAGCTGTTTTCTCTTATATATATTGTTCATAAACTATTGCTTATACACAGTTTTACAGCTGTGATCTTCTTGAGACGAAGCGCCTAGTTCTATTGTTCCTATCTGAGATGCGACCATGGTCGGGTCAGACTTGCGCTTGGTCACAACATGATGTTTATGTCAACCTACTCCATTCCCCTTGGAGGTGAAAAGATACTTATTCATGGGTGGTCCCAAATAATGGAGGCCCGTCCATCTTGGAGAATAGGACAGAATATTATGTTCCTGCTTTTCCATGGCTCTAAAGCGAATATCCTGTTTATTGACCACATTGCGAGATGAAGCCGCTTTCAGAAGGTTGTGGATGCACGGGGTGGCGCCTGGGCCTTGTCCTGGGGCTTGGCGGCCTCACCATTGGTTAACTGTAGGCAAAGTAGCACTGTTGGAGGCGTGCTTTGTATGGTTGAATCTGTATAAGTACTCATACTGCTTTCAACTATGGTTGTTAAGTGCCTCTACTGGTTTCAGTTAAGGTTGTTAAGTACTCCTGCTGCTTTTACTGATCGTCGTGTTTCTTGATCTGTCTTCCTCCGGCCGCCAAAACCAAACCAGCCAGCCGTGGCCGCCTCTTCCGCCTCCCACGGTGGCTGCGCCTCGGCCTACAAGCGACGCCCCACCGTCTCCTAAATCGTTAACGCAAACGTCCAAGGCCTTGCCATCGTCCTCCGCGTGCTTTGGTGTGCTCGCCGCCGCGCCGCCCTCTTGCGTTGTCCACATGGTCAACAAACAACAAGAATCGGCAGAAGGACGTGGAGAGGATGACAGTAGGGGCCCACCATGTCAGCGCATGGAAAAAGAAAATGCTTCCTCCTAGTGGTTTCCTGACATCTGGGACCCACAACATTGTGAGCGTATATAGTCAATAGACAAGAGAACAACACAAGATCGGATGACACACAGGGCGTGCTGCTCGGCGGTATTTTTTGTTATTGTTGAGACGGAGCAGGGTTTCAACTAGGCTGTGGCCCGTCTAGCCCAGCCTTATATTTTATGTTCACCATATGACCAGCCCAGCTATTTTTTCTTTGTGAAAATGAGCCTAGTTTATTTTTCTGAAGAATACCCAATCCAGGCCTACTTATTTTTCTATGCCCTGATGGCTGCAACTCTTTCAAGACGCCTGCAAATCTTGAAAGTAATATGAAATGAGTTGTAAATATAAAAACAGATGACAAATTGGCAATTACTTTATAATTTCTGAATTTTTTCACATTTTCAGATTCCTATTTTACTGGGCTTTAACCTAATTTAAATATATCTTCAAAGTACTTTAAATATGGCTCGACATTTCGGTATTAAAAATAGTATGGAACCCACAGAAATATGCGAAATTTCTTTTAAATTTTTAACCCTGGCCCTGGCTAACAAAAAAACGGACTGCAATAAATTGCATAAGAAGTTGCAATGAGCTATATATAAATTATTAAAAAAAGAGGGAATGATCTGACTTGTGGGCCTATTAAGTTGACGTGTATGCAAGATTTTTTTTAGTTATTATATATGTCAACAAGCAATTCTAGCAGACATAACCGTTGGATGTCAATCCAACGGCCGTTGTGTTTCTTCAATCTCTGATCTTCTTGCTCCAGCCGCCAAATCCAACGCCGGCGGGACCGTCTGCTCCCGCCTCCCGTGGCCGGCTATGCTGCCGCGCATGCCTCACCGCCCTCTACTCACCCACACCCCTTATTATTCTGCGGCGACGGTAGCCTCACACCGCAGCCGAACCAGTGAACCCTCTTACTCCTCTCCGCGCGGGTTTCCTTTGCGTCTTCCCAGGCTCCGCATCGTCCCCTTCCTATGCCTCGCCGTCATCCACCGCCCTGGTGCTCTCGGCGCGGCGTGGTCAACGTGGTCAAGGAATGACTTTCATCGGAAGAGTATTATACATGGAAAGGGCGACAGCTGGGTCCACAGCGGCCGCAAGGAAGTGCCTCCTTATTACGCACAAAATAATTATTCCTCCACTTGACAGCAGGGATCCACCGGACGGACCACCGTATTTCGTGAAAAAAATGCTTCTCCCCTAACTGCTGGGACCCACCAGCTACTTCTTCACACGCAAGGAAGTGTGTCCATATTCTGGGCAAAAAAATGATTTGCCCCCTGACTGCTGGGACCCACCAGCTACATCTTCGCATGCAAGGAAGTGCCTGACAGTCGGGACCCACCTGGTCGAAGTGTACGTAGCGTTGTCATTCTGGTCACGAACATGTATGTACATACTGGTTGATGTAGAAGTGTCAACGTAGCATGTACACGTATGTAAGCGGCCAGGGTGCAAGAAATAAAATACCGCCATGTACGTACATATGGGCGGGGTCTCGAACGCCTACATGCGCATACGTACGGCCAGGGCTCGTGTAAATGGCTGGGTCGAAACGGAGAAACTGCATCGTCATCGTGTTCATGGGGAGGCAACGGAATGCATAGTGTTCATCGGGAGGCAACAGAACGCGTGGGAGCCAACTGGCTTGGACGGTACAGCCGATGGAAACGAGGCCTGACGTACCGCAGAACGGAGGAAACGGCCTTGTGTTCAACCGGCCACGGTTGAAACGGGATCCTGTTCAAGGGTCTGGCATACCGCAAAATGAAGGAAACGGACTTCTGTTAGACCTCGTACAGTCGAAACAGAGTCTGTTGATCGGGAGGGGTGTGGTGTACCGCAAAACGGAGGAAACGGACTTGTGTTGGACCGCTATGGTCGAGACGGGGGTCCTGTTCATTGGGAGGGGTGTGGAGTACTGCAAAACGGGACTCCGCGGGATACTGTTCATCTCCACCATTGACCTCCTCCAGCCTCCACGGGCTACTATTCATCCACCGTTGACCTCCTCCAGCCTCCACCTGCGACTGTTCATCCACGGGCTCCTGTTCATCCAGCCTCCACCGCGCGCTACTCCACCGGCTACTGTTCAACCAGCCCTCTCCATGGGTTACTTTTCATCCAGCCTCCACCGCGCGCTACTCCATCGGCTACTGTTCAACCAGCCCTCTCCACGGGTTATTATTCATCCAGCCTCCAAAGCGCGCTACTCCACCGGCTACTGTTCAACCAGCCCTCTCCACGGGCTACTGTTCAACCACCCCTCCACGGACTACTGTTCATCCAGCCCTCCACCGGCTACTGTTCAACCAGCCCTCCACGGGGTCTTCCTGTTCATCCAGCCCTCCACGGGGTCATGTTCATCCACCCCCAATCGGCTCGATCGGGGTCCTGTTCATCTAGAGGCAACACCACGGGGTCCTGTTCATCCACCCCATCGAAAACTGTTCATCCAACCCCCCCCCCCAACAACGCACATTGTTCATCAAGGGAAGGAGGCAGCAGGGTTCGATCGACTTCAGTTAGCAGCAGTAGCGAAGGAATCACTCGGGTTCAGTAACGTAGCTAGTACAATCGCTCGGGTTCAGTTCAAGCCCAACGCCTTGCTTAGGTTCAGTTAGATCCCAACGCCTCGCACACACGTGCATCGCTCGGCCCCAACCACCCACCGTAACCGGGGTCCCCGAAATTTTCCTCGCCCTCGCTTCTACCACGATTTTTTCCATCATGGACGGCCCAAAGAATGTCATGCAACTGCGTCTCCGGCCCGCCCAGGATGAAAAACCCATTTTCTGTCATGATTTTTTGTCATAGAAGTAGGAGCCCACCACATCTATGATGATATCAGATTTTGTCACAATTATCATCATAGAAGTGTCATAAGTATGACAGAAAAAATTCGTTCGGCCCAAAATGTCACGGATGTGTCTTTTTTTTAGTGATCACACACAATCAAAATATGTGACATGATATGGCCATCATCATCTTGTGCTTTTGATCTCCATCTCCAAAGCATCATCATGATCTCCTTTGTCACAGGATCGACACCTTGATCTCCATCATTGCGTCGGGGTTGTCTCGCCAACTATTGCTTCTACAACTATTGCTAAGGCATATCGATAAAGTAAAGCATTTACACGGTGCTTGCATATCATACAATAATTAAGAGACAACCCTAAGGCTCCTTCCAGTTGTCGATATTAGAAAACATGATCATCTCATACAACAACGTATATCACATCACGTCTTGACCATATCACATCACAACAAGCCCTGCAAAAACAAGTTAGACGTCCTCTACTTTGTTGTTGCAAGTTTTACGTGGCTGCTATGGGCTTCTAGTAAGAACCATTCTTACCTACGTAAAAACCACAATGGTGATTACCAAGTTTGTTGTTTTAACCTTCTTCAAGGACCGGCCATAGTAAAATTCGATTAAACTAAAGTAGGAGAACCACACACCCGCCAACCACACTTATGCAAAACTAGTTGCTTGTCAGTCAGTGGAACCGGTCTCATGTGCGTGGACATGTGCAAGATCTATCCATGGAGATGCATAGCAACGAGGGGGAGAGTATGTCTACGTACCCTCGTAGACCGTAAGCAGAAGCGTTTATTAACGCGGTTGATGTAATCAAACTTCTTCGTGATCCAGCCAATCGAGTACGAAACGTATGACACCGCCGCGTTCAGCACACGTTCAACTTGGTGACGTCCTAGCCTTCTTGATCCAGCGAGATAGCGAAGTAGTGGATGAGTTTTGGGAGCACGACGGCTTGGTGACGGTGGTGGTGATGCTATCCCCGCAGGTCTTCGCCTAAGCACTCCGAAAATATGACCGGGGGACGAAATTGTAGAGAGGGGCACCGCACACGGCTAAGAGATTGTTGTGGCTTTGTGTGGCACCCCCTCCGACATATATATATATATAGGTGGGGGAAGGGAGGAGGCAGCCAGGAGGCACCCCAAGTGGGGCCGAATCCCACTTGGGCTCCTGGCCCTAGCCGCACCCCCTTGCCTCTTTTAGGCGAGTGGGGAAAGGCATGGGAGGGTGGCGCCCACCCCCCCCCCTTTCCTTTCTCCCATGAGGAGGGGAAGGCAGGAGGGGCTAGCCCTCCCCCTTTCCTTGAAGGAAATATGCCCTAGAGGCAATAATAAAGTTATTATTTATTTCCTCATATCATGATAAATGTTTATTATTCATGCTAGAATTGTATTAACCTGAAACATAATACATGTGTGGATATATAGACAAGCAGTGTCACTAGTATGCCTCTACTTGACTAGCTTGTTAATCAAAGATGGTTATGTTTCCTAACCATGAACAAGGAGTTGTTATTTGATTAACAAGGTCACATCATTAGTTGAATGATCTGATTGACATGACCCATTCCGTTAGCTTAGCACACGATCGTTTAGTATGTTGCTATTGCTTCCTTCATGACTTATACATGTTCCTATGACTATGAGATTATGCAACTCCCGTTTATCGGAGGAACACTTTGTGTGCTACCAAACGTCACAACGTAACTGGGTCCCGTTGACCGATAAAGATCTTCGAAGAATATGTAGGAACCAATATGGGCATCCAGGTCCCGCTATTAGTTATTGACCGGAGACATGTCTCGGTCATGTCTACATTATTCTCGAACCGTAGGGTCCGCACGCTTAAGGTTTCGATGACAGTTATATTATGAGTTTATGTATTTTGATGTACGAAGGTTGTTGAGTCTGGATATGATCACGGACATGACGAGGAGTCTCGAAATGGTCGAGACATAAATATTGATATATTGGACGGATATATTTGGACACCGGAAAGGTTAGGAGAAGTTTGGAGCTCCGGAGGTTCTGGAACCCCGGGAGGTATATGGGCCTTATTGGGCTCATGTAGGAGGAAGGAGAAGGAACAAGGGAGGCCCCCCAAGCCCAATCCGACTGGGGAGGGGGCCCCCTTTCCTTTCTCCTTCCCCTCTTCCTATTACTACTACTAGTACTACTTCCTAATACTAGTACTCTTTCCTTCCCCTCCAAATAAGATAAGGAAAAGGGAAACCTACTTGGAGTAGGTTTCCCCCCATGGCGCCCCCTGGGGCCGGCCACCTCCTCCCTCCCTCCTTTATATCTGGGGTAGGGGCACCCTAGGACACACAAGTTGATCATTGATCGTTCCTTAGCCGTGTGCGGTGCCCCCTCCACGATATTACACCTCGATCATATTGTAGCGGTGCTTAGGCGAAGCCTGCGACAGAGAACATCAAGATCGTCCTGCGCCGTCGTCTTGTGGAACTCCCCTCGAGCCTCTCTTTGGATTGGAGATCGAGGTGCGTCATCGAGCTGTCTGCGTGTCAAGAACTCGGAGGTGCCGAATGCTTGGTGCTTGGATCGGTTGGACCGGGAGGACGTCGACTACTTCCTCTATGTTGCGTCAATGCTTCGCTTCGGTCTCTGAGTGCGTGAGACAACACTCTCCCTCTCGTTGCTATGCATCACCATGATCTTGCGTGTGAGTAGGAATTTTTTTGAAATTACTACGTTCCCCAACAGTGGCATCTGAGCCTAGGTTTTTATGGTTTGATGTTATATGCACAAGTAGAACACAAGTGAGTTGTGGGCGATATAAGTCATCTTGCTTACCAAATGTCATACTTTGGTTGGCGGTATTGTTGGATGAAGCTGCCGGACCGACATTACGCGTCGCTTACGCGAGACTGGTTTTACTGCCGTGCTTTGCACACAGGTGACTAGCGGGTGTCAGTTTCTCCAACTTTAGTTGAACCGAGTGTGGCTACGCCCGGTCCTTGCGAAGATTAAAACAGCATCAACTTGACAAACTATCGTTGTGGTTTTGATGCGTAGGTGAGATTGGTTCTTGCTTAAGCCCGTAGAAGCCACGTAAAACTTGCAACAACAAAGTAGAGGACGTCTAACTTGTTTTTGCAGGGCATGCTGTGATGTGATATGGCCAAGGCATGATGCTATATTTTATTGTATGAGATGATCATGTTTTGTAACCGAAGTTATCGGCAACTGGCAGGAGCCATATGGTTGTCGCTTTATTGTATGAAATGCAAGCATACATAATTGCTTTACTTTATCACTAAGCGGTAGCGATAGTCGTAGAAGCAATAGATGGCATAAACGACAACGATGCTACGATGGAGATTAAGGTGTCGCGCGGTGGCGATGGTGATCATGATGGTGCTTGGAGATGGAGATCACAAGCACAAGAAGATGATGGCCATATCATATCACTTATATTGATTGCATGTGATGTTTATCCTTTATGCATCTTATCTTGCTTTGATTGGCGGTAGCATTTTAAGATGATCTCTCACTAAAATTATCAAGTAGTGTTCTCCTGAGTATGCACCGTTGCCAAAGTTCGTCGTGCCCGGACACCACGTGATGATCGGGTGTGATAAGCTCTCGTCCATCTACAACGGGTGCAAGCCAGTTTTGCACACGCAGAATACTCAGTTAAACTTGACGAGCCTAGCATATGCGAGATATGGCCTCGGAACACGGAGACCGAAAGGTCGGCGTGAATCATATAGTAGATATGATCAACATAAGATGTTCACCATTGAAAACTACTCCATCTCACGTGATGATCGGTTATGGTTTACTTGATTTGGATCACGTGATCACTTAGATGACTAGAGAGATGTACGTCTAAGTGGGAGTTCTTAAGTAATATGATTAATTGAACTAAAATTTATCATGAACTTAGTACTGATAGTATCTTGCTTGTCTATGTTGCTTGTAGATAGATGGCCCGTCTTTGTTGTTCCGTTGAATTTTTATGCGTTCCTTGAAAGCTAAGTTGAAAGATGATGGTAGCAACTACGCGGATGGGGTCCGTAACGAGGATTATCCTCATTCTTTGCCGTAAAAATTACGTCCCGGAAGCACCGCTGGGTGCGAACTTTATGTTGATCTGGCCGACGGCGTTAAACGTCTGGCGAGCAAAGCGATGACTACTCGATAGTTCAATGTGCCATGCTTTACGGCTTAGAACCGGGACTTCAACGACGTTTTGAGCGTCATAGAGCATATGAGATGTTTCAGAGTTGAAGTTGATATTCGAGAAGAATGCCCGGATTGAGAGATATGAAGTCTCCAATAAGTTCTATAGCTGCAAGATGGAGGAGAATAGTTACGTCGGTGAGCACATACTCAAGATGTCCGGGTATTGTAATCACTTGATTCAACTGGGAGTTACTCTTCCGGATGATAGCGTCATTGATGAATTCTCCAATCACTTCCACCAAGCTACAAGAGCTTCGTGATGAACTATAATATGCAAGGGATGGATAAGGCGATTCGAGCTCTTCGCAATGCTAAAGGCTGCGGAGGTAGAAATCAGAAGGAGCATCAAGTGTTGATGGTTAACAAGACCACTAGTTTCAAGAAAAGGGCAAAGGGAAGAAGAAGGGAACTTCAAGAAGAACAGCAAACAAGTTGCTGCTCAAGAGAAGAAACCCAAGTCGGACCTAAGCCTGAAATCCGAGTGCTTCTCTTGCAAGCGATCGTCACCGGAAGCGGAACTGCCCCAAGTATTTGGCGGATAAGAAGGATGGCAAAGTGAACAAAGGTATATGTGATATACATGTTATTGATGTGTACCTTACTAGAGCTCGCAGATAGCACTGGGTATTTGATCTTGGTTACTGCTAATATTTGCAACTCGAAGCAGGGACTACGGATTGCGAACAACGGCAAAGGGCGAGGTGACGATGCGTGTGGGAAATGGTTCCAAAGTCGATGTGATCGCGGTCGACACGCTACCTCTACATCTACCTTCGGGATTAGTATTAGACCTAAATAATTGTTATTTGGTGCGGCGTTGAGCATGAACATTATATCTGGATCTTGTTTAATGCGAGACGGTTATTCATTTAAATCAGAGAATAATGGTTGTTCTATTTATATGAGTAATATCTTTTATGGTCATGCACCCCTGAAGAGTGGTCTATTTTTGATGAATCTCGATAGTAGTGATACACATATTCATAGTGTTGAAGCCAAAAGATGCAAAGTTGATAATGATAGTGCAACTTATTTGTGGCACTGTCGTTTGGGTCATATCGGTATAAAGCGCATGAAGAAACTTCATACTGATGGACTTTTGGAACCACTTGATTATGAATCACTTGGTACTTGCGAACCGTGCCTCATGGGCAAGATGACCAAAACGCCGTTCTCCGGTACTATGGAGAGAGCAACAAATTTGTTGGAAATCATACATACAGATGTATGTGGTCCAATGAATGTTGAGGCTCGTGGCGGATATCGTTATTTTCTCACCTTCACAGATGATTTAAGCAGATATGGGTATATTTACTTAATGAAGCATAAGTCTGAAACATTCGAAAAGTTCAAAGAATTTCAGAGTGAAGTTGAAAATCATCGTAACAAGAAAATAAAATTTCTAAGATCTGATCGTGGAGGAGAATATTTGAGTTACGAGTTTGGTTTACACTTAAAACAATGTGGAATAGTTTCACAACTCACGCCACCCGAACACCACAGCAGTAATGGTGTGTCCGAACGTCATGTCGTACTTTACTTGATATGGTGCGGTCTATGATGTCTCTTACAGATTTACCGCTATCGTTTTGGGGTTATGCTCTAGAGACAGCCACATTCACGTTAAATAGGGCACCGTCGAAATCCGTTGAGACGACACCTTATGAACTATGGTTTGGCAAGAAACCAAAGTTGTCGTTTCTTAAATTTTGGGGTTGCGATGCTTATGTGAAAAAGCTTCAACCTGATAAGCTCGAACCCAAATCGGAGAAATGTGTCTTCATAGGATACCCAAAGGAGACAGTTGGGTACACCTTCTATCACAGATCCAAAGGCAAGACATTCGTTGCTAAGAATGGATCCTTTCTAGAGAAGGAGTTTCTCTCGAAAGAAGTGAGTGGGAGGAAAGTAGAACTTGATGAGGTAATCTGTACCTACTCCTTGTTGGAAAATAATACATCACAGAACCGGTTTACGTGGCGTCAAAACCAACTAGTGAGGAAGTTGATGATGATGATCATAGAACTTGGATCAAGTTATCTGAGAACCACGTGGGTCGAGCAGAGTAAGGTCCGCACTGAGTGGTACGGTAATCCTATTCGGAAGTCGTGCTACTAGATCATGATGAACCTACGAACTATGAAGAAGCGATGGTGAGCCCAGATTCCATAAAATGGCTTGAAGCCATGAAATCGAGATGGGATCCATGTATGAGAACAAAGTATGGACTTTGGTTGACTTGCACGATGGTCGGCAAGCAATTGAGAATAAATGGATCTTCAAGAAGAAGACCGGCGCTAACGGTAATATTATCATCCACAAAGCTCGACTTGTTGCAAAAGGTTTTCGACAAGTTCAAGGGGTTGACTACGATGAGACCTTCTCACCCGTAGCGATGCTTAAGTCTGTCGAATCATGTTAGCAATTGCCGCATTTTATGATTATGAAATTTGGCAAATGGATGTAAAACTGCATTCTGAATGGATTTACGGAAGAAGAGTTGTATATGATGCAACCGAAGGTTTTATCGATCCAAAGGAGCTAACAAAGTGTGCAAGCTCCAACGTTCCATTTATGGACTGGTGCAAGCCTCTCGGAGTTGGAATAAACGTTTTGATAGTGTGATCAAAGCATTTGGTTTTATCTGAGACTTTTGGAGAAGCTTTGTATTTACAAGAAAGTGAGTGGGAGCTCTATAGCATTTCTAATATTATATGTGGATGACATATTATTGATTGGAAATGATATAGAATTCTGGATAGCATAAAGGGATACTTGAATAAAAGTTTTTCAATGAAAGACCTCGGTGAAGCTGCTTACATATTGGGCATTAAGATCTATAGAGATAGATCAAGGCGCTTAATTGGACTTTCACAAAGCACATACCTTGACAAAGTTTTGAAGAAGTTCAAAATGGATCAAGCAAAGAAAGGGTTCTTGCTGTATTGCAAGGTGTGAAGTTGAGTAAGACTCAAAGCCCAACCACTGCAGAAGATAGAGAAAAATGAAAAGTGTTCCTATGCTTCAGCCATAGGCTCTATCATGTATGCAATCTTGTGTACCGGACCTGATGTGTGCCTTGCTATAAGTCTAGTAGGAGGTACCAAAGTAATCCAGAGTGGATCATTTGGACAGCGGTCACGAACATCTGAAATACGAAAAGGACTAAGGATATGTTTCTCGTATATGGAGGTGACAAAGAGCTCATCGTAAATGGTTACGTTGATGCAAGCTTTGACACCGATCCGGACGATTCTAAATCGCAAACCGGATCGTGTTTACATTAAGCGGTGGAGCTGTCGGTTGGTGCGATTCAAAGCAAAGCGTCGTGGCGGGATCTACATGTGAAGCGGAATACATAGCTGCTTGAAGCAGCCAATGAAGGAGTCTGGATGAAGGAGTTCATATCCGATCTAGGTGTCATACCTAGTGCATCGGGTCCAATGAAAATCTTTTGTGACAATCTTGGGCGATTGCCTTAGCGAAGGAATCTAGATTTCACAAGAGAACCAAGCACATCAAGAGGCGCTTCAATTCCATCCGGGATCTAGTCCGTGGGAGACATAGAGATTTGCAAGATACATACGGATCTGAATGTTGCGAACCGTTGACTAAGCCTCTTCCACGAGCAAAACATGATCAACACCAAGACTCCATGGGTGTTAGAATCATTCTTGTGTAATCTAGATTATTGACTCTAGTGCAAGTGGGAGATGAAGGAAATATGCCCTAGAGGCAATAATAAAGTTATTATTTATTTCCTCATATCATGATAAATGTTTATTATTCATGCTAGAATTGTATTAACCGAAAACATAATACATGTGTGAATATATAGACAAGCAGTGTCACTAGTATGCCTCTACTTGACTAGCTTGTTAATCAAAGATGGTTATGTTTCCTAACCATGAACAAGGAGTTGTTATTTGATTAACAAGGTCACATCATTAGTTGAATGATCGATTGACATGACCCATTCCGTTAGCTTAGCACACGATCGTTTAGTATGTTGCTATTGCTTCCTTCATGACTTATACATGTTCCTATGACTATGAGATTATGCAACTCCGTTTATCGGAGGAACACTTTGTGTGCTACCAAACGTCTACAACGTAATCGGGTGATTATAAAGGTGCTCTCTGGTGTCTCGAAGGTACTTGTTGAGTTGGCGTATTTCAAGATTAGGATTTGTCACTCCGAATGTCGGAGAGGTATCTCTAGGCCCTCTCGGTAATACACATCACTTAAGCCTTGCAAGCATTTCAACTAATGAGTTAGTTGTGAGATGATGTATTACGGAACGAGTAAAGAGACTTGCGTAGCGAGATTGAACTAGGTATTGGATACCGACGATCGAATCTCGGGCAAGTAACATATCGATGACAAAGGAACAACGTATGTTGTTGTGCGGTTTGACCGATAAAGATCTTGAAGAATATGTAGGAACCAATATGGGCATCCGGTCCCGCTATTGGTTATTGACCGAGACATGTCTCGGTCATGTCTACGTATTCTCGAACCGTAGAATCCGCACGCTTAAGGTTTCGATGATGATTATATTATGAGTTTATGTATTTTGATGTACCGAAGGTTGTTTGGAGTGCCGGATATGATCACGGACATGACGAGGAGTCTCGAAATGGTCGAGACATAAAGATTTATATATTGGACGGATATATTTGGACACCGGAAAGGTTCCGGAGAAGTTTGGAGCTCCGGGAGGTTACCGGAACCCCCCGGGAGGTATATGGGCCTTATTGGGCCCATGTAGGAGGAAGGGAGAAGGAACAAGGGAGGGGGGCGCGGGCCCCCAAGCCCAATCCGAATTGGGGAGGGGGGCCGGCCCCCCCTTTCCTTTCTCCTTCCCCCTCTTCCTATTACTACTACTAGTACTACTTCCTAATACTAGTACTCTTTCCTTCCCCCTCCAAATAAGATAAGGAAAAGGAAACCTACTTGGAGTAGGTTTCCCTCCCATCCCCCCTTGGGGCCGACCACCTCCTCCCTCCTCCTTTATATCACGGGGTAGGGGCACCCTAGGACACACAAGTTGATCATTGATCGTTCCTTAGCCGTGTCGGTGCCCCCTCCACGATATTACACCTCGATCATATTGTAGCGGTGCTTAGGCGAAGCCTGCGACGAGAGAACATCAAGATCGTCACCACGCCCGTCTTGACGGAACTCCCCTCGGGCCTCTCTTGGATTGGAGATCGAGGGTGCGTCATCGAGCTGTCGCGTGTCAAGAACTCGGAGGTGCCGAGTAATGGTGCTTGGATCGGTCGGATCGGGAGGACGTCGACTACTTCCTCTCGTTGCGTCAGCGCTTCGCTTGGTCTCACGAGTGCGTGAGACAACACTCCCCCCTCTCGTTGCTATGCATCAGCATGATCTTGCGTGTGCGTAGGAAATTTTTTGAAATTACTACGTTCCCCAACATTCCTTCCCTAGGGCCGGCGGCCAGGGAGAGGGGTGCACCAGCCCCCTTGTGGGCTAGCGTGTCCCTCCTCTTGGCCCATTAGGCCCATAGACCTCCAGGGGGTGTCCGGAATCCCTTCCGGTGATTCGATGACTACCCGGTACCTTCCGAAACTCTTCCGGTGTCCAAATATCATCTTCCTATATATATCAATATTTACCTTTGGACCATTCTGGAGCTCCTCGTCATGTTCGTGATCTCATCCGAGACTCCGAACAACATTTGGTGACCAAATCATATAACTCATATAACACTATATCGTCAACGAACGTTAAGCGTGCGGACCCTACGGGTTTGAGAACTATGTAGACATGACCGAGACACCTCTCCGCTCAATAACCAATAGCGGAACCTGGATGCCCATATTGGTTCCTACATATTCTACGAAGATCTTTTTGGTCAAACCGTTATGACAACATACATAATTCCCTTTGTCTGTCGGTATGTTATTTGCCTGAGATTCGATCATCGGTATCTCTATACCTAGTTCAGTCTCGTTACCAGCAAGTCTCTTTACTCGTTCCGTAATACATCATCTCGTAACTAACTCCTTAGCCATTTTGCTTGCAAACTTATTATGATGTGTATTACCGAGAGGGCCCAGAGATACCTCTCTGATACACGGAGTGACAATTCCTAATCTCGATCCATGCCAACTCAACAGAAACCTTCAGAGATACCTGTAGAGCATATTTATGATCACCCAGTTATGTCGTGACGTTTGATAGCACACAAGGTATTCCTCTGGTATCTGGGAGTTGCATGATCTCATAGTCGAAGGCATATGTATTTGACATGAAGAAAGCAATAGCAATAAACTGAACGATCGTCTGCTAAGCTAACGGATGAGTCTTGTCCATCACATCATTCTCCTAATGATGTGATCCTGTTATCAAATGACAACTCATGTCTATGGTTAGAAAACGTTAACAATTTTTTGATCAACGAGCTAGTGAAGTAGAGGCTCACTAGGGACACGGTAATTTTTTTTATGTATCCACACATGTATTTAAGTTTTCGATCAATACAATTCTAGCATGAGTAATAAACCTTTATCATGAATAAGGAAATATAAAATAACAACTTTATTATTGTCTCTAGGGCATATTTCCTTCACGGCCACCGTCGCCACGCTTTCTGTCGTGTTACTTGCTTGTGGGTCCTAGCACCATTTAATGGGGAATAGAAAGAAAAAAATACAATTTGAATAACTTTTACGGGAACCGAGGAAAGTAGGTGTTAGAAAACTTTCCTCAAATTATACGACCATCTCCAGCCCACCATAGTTCAAGTTCTAGACTTGACATTGGTGCTTGCATTTTCTTGAATTTATTTTAGGCCATCTGGCATATTCGTTAAGTGGGAGGAGATGTTCTTGTCAACCATGAAGGCGTCTAGACTTTGTCAATCTCAAGATGATGTGCCAGCTCAGTCTCGCGAAGGTGCTCATAGGAATAGAGTGTGAGTGCATGCGTTTATAGAAATGGGTGTATGTGCATATGTATGATTGTTTGCATCTGTACTGCGTTAAATAACGTTCCTTAAATTACATAGGCATCCCATAAAACCAGTTTTACGGGGTGATTTTTACAGGAGCTATTGAGTTGCTCTTAGAGATCAGTACATCCTAAGACGCAGCTAACTCATAAATTCAAATTTCTAACTACTTGTGAGACTTGGCTGATGTTACTTTTTTTAGTAACTAATAAAGCATGAGGAAACGATAGCTGGGTATGAAAATTATGGTAGAAACCACTATTTGTTGCACTTCACTCCATTATGGCCACCTCAGTTTTACACGCAATGTTAATAAAAAGTCATCGAAGGTTGAATTCGACGTATAGACAAACCTAACGTAAAACAAAACATGAGCTATTACTTCTAGTGGTTAAATATGAAAATACTCCTTAGTTTTCCTCAACTACAAGTATTTCGGTACAGAGAGAGTAACATATTTTATGGACTATACAGGCCTCTTATTTCAATCACAAATAAGGTTGCTAGAATATGAACCTAATTAATATTAAGCTTCATCCCTTCCCATTTTATTACTAACAAAACCCACCTTTCAATTGACTTAACGAAACGACTTCGACTTTAGAACAATCAATCGTAGCAGCTCCTGCACCGATGGAATTTTCCAGCATGCCCTTCCGACTAGTCAAAGTATTAATTGAATAGAATCCACGGTCAAACCAACATGGATTTCTAAATCATCAAATTACCGGCACAAAGAAGCAATTGTTGAAAAAAAAAGTTACTTCACAACCAAGGACTATGACATGATTGTGAAAAAATAAAACATTATTCTCAATTTCTTTATATGAAATTAACTGAAATGTTGCACAACATAGCGCCAAAAATTGGCGATGAGAGTGGTCATTGTGAACACAATAGATAATAGAGTGGATATGCATAGATAAAGCCAACTCAAAT
The DNA here is from genome assembly GCA_021437245.1 of Aegilops speltoides. Classification (NCBI taxonomy): domain Eukaryota; kingdom Viridiplantae; phylum Streptophyta; class Magnoliopsida; order Poales; family Poaceae; genus Aegilops; species Aegilops speltoides. The sequence continues at coordinate 315,413,754 of CM038145.1, read as the reverse complement.
AATAATCACTGTTGGTCATTGGTTAGATTCAGCTGTAAATTAAGTCACAAAAGATGACTAGTAAAAGATATTTTAGAAAATCTTGTTCTCAATTCTTTTGATAAAATTACACGAATACTACGCCATAGAGCCAAAATTTAGCCATTAGAGCACGACCATATGTGAACAAAATCATTAGAAGAGTGGCTATGTATGAATAAAATCGATTCAAATAATCATTGATGGGATCAGGTTGTATGTTAAATTACAACCGAGGAGCAATGACAAAATTTTAAAGGCGGCTTATTTTGAGTTTATGAAGTTTACTACCATACCACCGAAAGTTAGCGACTAGAACAACCGTGTGTGAACGGAATCGATAGCAAGACGGCTATGTATGGACAAAACCGGCTCGAATAATAATCTGTGTCGATCACTGATTGGATCGGGCCATATAACTAGCGTTAAAAGCACGTTAGTGGATAGACACAAAAGCCACATGTGTCGACCAAGCAAGAAGAAACATTTAACTAATGTTTTAAAAATAATGGCATGGTATAAATATATAGACTAAAAGTGGGCAAAAAGAATCAAACAAACCCAAAGCAAACCCACCGAAAAACCAAATATGCACGTAGATATCTCGGTCAAGAGGACCTCAGACCCGAAAAAAAAAGACCTCACACCGCAAAGAACGGGGACCTCCTGTCATGCAACACTGTTCCTGGTAGCCTGGTAGGCATATCAGCACCTCAAAAATATATTCCAGCTGGAGAGAAACCCCAAAGGCAAAAGAAGGAAAAACAGAATCTAATCCTCATGCGCCGTATACCCAACCCTAAAAACCTAAAAACCTAGCGGCAACATGGAAGGACCAGAGAGGCATCTGGCCTATATAAGGCTGGTGGTGCAGGCCTCCCTGCTGTGGCATACAACCAGATCGAGCGGTTGAAGAAGAAGACAATAGAATAGCCCTCCCAGTCTCAGATCTGGCCGGCCGGACCGACTGGCGCCGTGCCGACGAGGCGACGACGAAGGCGTATGTGTACATGGGTTTGATCTTTCTCGCTCTCTCTCCGCTTCCGCTCCTCTCTCTCTCTCCGCGTGTCGAACGTCTGCTGTGTCCGATGGGATCGGTCGGGGGCTGCGGTGGAGGGTTGATGATGGTGTGAATGGCTGACAGAAGAGAGTGAGCACACAGCGGCAGACTACGTCTGGTAAAGAGGACGGATGGATGCGAAGAGATATAGACGCAGCTGCTGTTGCGTGCTCACCCTCTCTCTGTCAGCTCTCTCTCCCCCTTGGGACTTGTTCCGCCATCAATCAGTCTATCCATCTCCCCTTGCCGTTCCCATCGCTTCGCAGCCATCTTTGCCTGCATCGACTGCCGGGAAGAGGCAGGATGAGGCTTTGTCTTGCTTGCTGTGTCCCCACCTGAGCCCTATCTTGTCCGGACTCCGACGGCCTAGCCTAGCCCCCTGCTCTTTGGAATAAGGTACGCTGTGCGCATGCACGCCATGAATTCTTGCGCCGGCAGCCACCAATTCCTATTCCTTTTCCCCTCTTTGGGGGGGGTCTCTCTCTCTCCTAGCCGTCTTTGCTTCTTCCAGGATTAGCTATCGCCTTGGGGGAAGGGGGACGCGTGTTGATTCGATTAACGCAGGTGGTGTTATTTTGCTCGACTCCCAAGGAGTGCTTAACGGAAAGCACTGTTTGACCGGTCCTTGCCATGCCCTTCTCCCTCCTCCTCCTCCTCATCTTCTTCCTCCTGTACTCCACCCCCTCTCTCTTTGTTGCTGCTTTAACTTTTTTGGATCACGAAATTTCCATGGTTTTTCTCCCCCCCTTTTGCGTCCTCATCTCATGTGCTGCTCTGAGGCAGGCAGGAAGGAACCAGCTATGGTTGCGGCGGCAGATCTACAACACTTGGCTGCAAGTGGAAAGCTGGCACACAGCCGATGGCGACCGCGCCTCCCAGATCTGTGGGAACGTTCGGTGAGTCCATGTTTCTCCTTAGTTTGAGTCTCTATAAAGTAGCCATGTCTCCTCGTACATGGTCTATAAGGGGTATGACCAAGTGAGTTGTTTGCTTTTGTATTATTATTCCTGATGGTTTTGCCTCTAATGGCGATTCTACATCTCATGGACTTGCCTGTGATATGAACTAGAAACGTTTATCCTGCAGTTTAGCCTCTGCAGCTTTTTGTTCAGCCATGTTTTGGTTTTCTAATTCCTGGCTATATGGTCTCATGTAAGAAACTGCAAACGAACAGCTAGCACAGTCAACCGCATGGTCGTTTCTTTCATTGTATGCATCATATGTAGAGCTTGGTTATCTTTCGAGGACACCTTCTTGGATCTCCGTAGGTGTATGGTTTCTGATAAATCTCTGCAGTTTCTTCTAGCTCCACATAAAATTGCTATTTTACTGGACATCAATTTTTTTTCTTAGGCGAATCAACAGAACTTAACTGCTGAGAACACTTCTAAATTCGGCCATATGTGTTCTTGTTCCTCACACAAGCTACGCAACTTTCTCAACTTATAGGCATGTATTTTTTTTTTTACTGGTGGTTTCTCAGCAATTTATTTCTCTTTAACACCAACTGACGACTGTGTAGTGGTGGTCTCATTGCTTAATGACGCATGGAGTTACTTAATTTCTAGCAAGCAGCAGAAGATATCATTTGTTTGGTTACCTGATCATAATGGTGGATTGCCTGGTATAACCTATGTGCTTACCTGATCATGTAATGGATGATGGATCTTTTTAATAGTATGATTTATTTGGATGTAATACATGTACGTGCAGCCGAGAGCACAAGACATTTCACTCTGGAAGTACTTTTCCTGGATAACGTTCAATTGAGCTGCTTATGAATGGCCTAAAGTAAAATTTTATGCTGTATGTTTAGAGCGGAACAATGTTTCTGATTTATCTGGAATGACAACTTGTCTACTATATTGTACATAGTACTAAGAACTAGTGCTGTTCACCGTGATTAACTCATAATAACCATCTCTCAATTCTGACTGTTCTTTTTTTGACATCCATTGTTAGAACAACAGATGCTTGCTGCCTTCCCGGAGATGAAGTGGCTGCATGGCGGCACGCTTGTCGTTTGCTACTTTCAGGTGTGCCTTTTTTTGTACAAATAATTTTATTAATGACGCAATGAAGTTACATTTGTGATCAGATTGAATTTGGTGGATCATGCTAACCCTTCTGTTTTGTCTTAAAATCTGCATACTAAATATAGAGTTGGATATATTCATATAGTTAATCATGTCATGGACTTGGCAACACCTTAATTAAGTATGAAGGCATCATTGCATTTGATTTTCTTAATATGCTCATGCCAATTTATGGAGTTTCCATACGCAGCTATTAGATCCCTTATATTTGGTTAGTGATGTAGGTTACCCCAAATTGCAGGGTTAATTTTACTAGGAATTGTGACCATAAATATCTGCCTTGGTATTTGGCTACAATGTTATGCATGTTTTGAACCAAGGTACACCTTTACAATCAACCATTGTCATTACAAACATTAACATTCCTCATTATATGTGTGTTACAATACTTCTGAAAATGCCCTCTAGGTGTACAGTAAGTTGATTCATCTTCATTACTAGTTAATTATCCAATGTCGGTTCAATATTCATTCTTCTCTATCACCAACCAAAGGAAAATCTTTTCAAATCAAAAAAAATTGAGAGCGTTGGCAATCTCTGACGGAAGTTCCCACCTATAGCTCTTTCGTCTAGTCGAGTGTGCAATTTTGGACCTAGTTACAATAACATTTTTTGTGTTGCATTCTTGGTGTTGCAACCTTGTATGTTGTAGTTTGCAGAAGTAAGGTTGTTGATGTGCTTTCATGTCGCAATGTGAGTTTTCGAAGTTGCCATGCATGTGCCCTTTAATGATCACTTAATTATAAAATGCAAAAGTGTCGGTGCACATTATGGTGGACTAAAAGTTTTTGCACACTTGCACTTGTATTCAACAAGTATCTTAATTTAATACTTTATGCTGGACAGGTGTATTCAAGAAAAACACTTCACTTGATTTAGATACTACTTCCCAATTGTTGAATTGCTTCATATCCTAAAACTAAATAGGTGCTTCCTACTAAGATACTTCTGTCACCATGCAAACATGCCACCTGAACTTGCAGCCATGCATGAGAAAAGACCCACTTCAACATGAAACCATGTATGTTCACACGGTTATGCTAGCTATATTCAATATAAACTTGACAACTATACAAGAGTCAAGCACAATAAATCATATGTATTTTCAGTCTCATTTATCATATTATTATTATTTAAATTATCCATGTTCCATACAACCAACACTCACTGATTCATATTGCAACAAATTTCCCCGGCAATGCGCAAGGCAATATCTAGTTTTACTAATTTGGCTAATCGCATTAGGAAAATCCTCAAAATTAAAAATTAACGAGTGTGATGGCTTGGGTTATATTTTCATCCTTACATGCACGTCCTACAGTTGTTCCACGACATGCAAGAGGATGCTGCAAATTGTATACATAGTTAAGTCATTTATTTCTCACACAAAGCATTTATTTGTATTATATTTAGCTTCAAGTTTGAGAGACATCTTAATGCTAATATTAACCTTATTGGCTTTATCTAGTTAGTATTAACTTTATTATTTTGGCTTTATCTAGTAGCATGGTACACTATGGAACACTCACACATGTACCACTGGTTATGTGCTTGATACATATATGTAAAGTAACCAAAGCATACAACAACAAAACTAATACAGAAGATCTCAATAAGGTTTCCATGATTTGTGGCATCCTTTTTTCTTAGGGCATCTCCAACGCTGATCGGCAAACTCCTCATATCCGTCGGGACCATGCGGTCCGGACCGGGCCTGTATCTGTTCGCAAGCCGGTCTGGATGTCCTTTTTCCCACAAATCGGACGCGACCTCTCACTGTAGTTAGCATTGAAGCGGCGCGTCGGGCGAGGCCGACTGCACACGCCTTCTCTCCGCATTGAAACGACATCCCCCGCCTACCTCCATTGAACAGTGCGTGTGCGGAGGAACCTACTCTGGTGCGTTGAGAGCCACATGTTTGTCCTTGTGTCGGCCGACATTAAACACCTCGTCGGTTGGCGCCTTGCATCCGCCCACTATTTAAACGCGGCTAGGCGCCGGGCAAGAATCATACCACACATCTACTCTCCATCTCCTTGCAGCGCACCCATCATGGCCTCCGGCTCTAAAGCCCTATGGGATGGCCTCTTCGGTGAGCAGCAGGAGTTCTCCAGCATTGCAGCTGGCTGTCTGGTCCGGCGAGCTAGCTGGATACAGGCTGGCTTGTCGGCAAGCTCTTCGGAGCCGGTGCCATCACCATTGCCAATTCGTCCTCGTCCGTCCAGGCTGGCAAACACCGTCTCCTACCAAATCCGCCGCGAGCGATGGCGGCAACGCTTCCGACAGGCGGAGAAAGAAGCCATGTCCATAGGTTGACGCGGCTGTGGAGGAATTCAACTGGGCCACCGACGACGATGTTGCCAACGATGCATCGGCATCGCCATGCCGATGAAGCTTGCTCACCCGTCGCCACTGTCGATGGCAAGGATAATAGACCATGAGAGGCTGCCGCGCTTGGGTCACCGTTTTGCCGACCTACACAACCGGTGACTTGCCCTCTTTGCGGAGCGTACGCCACATGACCGTCTTCCCCCGCCCCCAAAACCAACCTTGATATGTGCTTCATAGAGGCGAAGGCTATTCTTCCCCTCCCATCGAAGCATTTATACCTTCGGGGCTCACGGCGGTCCGGTGCTCTTGCTGCCGGACATGGGGAAGACGTGTCACTAGAATGTGGCTTCGTCGTGGCTGGCGATAGACTAAGTTAGGATAGCCTAGCCTAGTCCGCCATAGTTTAGTTGATTTTTTTTCTTGAAATGTAATGTTCTTGTCCAGCTTATATGAAAATCATTCGATTTGCATGTGAATTCGCCCTGTTTGTTGAAATCCGCTTTGAAATGTATGCGGTTAGCTCTGGATGGTCGACTCCTGTATCAGTGTTCGCGGACTAGTCCCAACATTTGGGGGTCCAGTTTTGGGGTCGGCGTTGGAGATGACATTATGCCCCTATCTAGTTGCTCCTTCCCTCCGATTCATTGGTAGTGCCATGAATAGTTAGCGGTGAGCTCGTAAGACTGGGTCATCTCTCATCTTTTGGCACTTATTTTGCGCCCGTGGTGAACTCATATGACCATAAGAGTCTACTCTATCCTTAAGAGAATGTCCACTAGAGGTGCTTAGAGAAAAAAATTTGTTTTTTGCCACATCGAACCCACAAGGTGCTTGAGAAAAGAAGTGATTCAGTTTGTTTCAACGCATCCTTGGTGCTTGACGTTGGATATTCTCGAAGTAGCCAGCCTTTGCTCTCTGCTTGGTAGACTAGTCCATCCATGTGAGAAAGAGTTGGTAGAAACCCTTCGTCCCAAAATAAGTGTGTTTGGATGGAGGGAGTAGAATGGAGGTGTGTGCTAGCCTATGGCCCTATGCAATAACTGGCTGCTTGCATGCGTGTGCGATTCGGGCATGGCGGCGGTAGAGTTGATGTTTGCGACTGTGTATGGGACAAGGGAGGCGGTGGTGGCTGGGAAATGTCTCAGCCAACATGTATGAGCTAGTGGAAGAAGGTTATTGGTAGTGCGCCAACAATCGTAGCTGTCGGGGGGATGACCCCCGGGTAGGCCCAAGACGGCACCCAATAACATTTCAAGACATCGGGGCTAGCAAAGCCCCTTTTGCCGACCAGCCGCGTGGCCGGCTCCCTGGGCCGGTTAGGACCACGTGGTCGGCTTCCAGAAGACAGCGCACTCATAGAAGGCGGCTTTTTGGGGGTGGGTCGGCTCCTAGCAGCCGGCCCCTCCTCCTCGAAGTCTTCGCTCACCCACCATGACGAGACGGAGCATGGCTACAGTGCTACCTGCTCCCTCGAATCCCGGAAGGGCGTGGCTACAGTACGCACTGACCAAGCAGCCACCTACTCGCACCGTGCGGGACTGTAGCCATACAGCGCATGACGCGGCCCTCGTCAGCAAGGACCGTGCTAGAGTAAAAGGCAATCCGCATGGCCCGCAGGCGGCGGGCCCTACCTGTCGGCCGGATTCTCGGCAGCCGGCGGGGCCCTCCAGAGGCGGGCCCCAGCAGCCGGCGGAGAACCCGGCAACCCTAGACATTGACGTCCGGGTCCTACACCCGGCCGTATTACCATTGTACCCCTAGGGGTTCGGCCCATAAGACCCCCCGGGCTCACCCATGCAAGGGAGCTCTCATTCGACACACACACACACACACCATAGCAAGGAGAAGAGGGGGAGCTCTACCCTCCTTCCTCCTCTAGCTACACAGCTCCAGGAGCAACTCTGTACTGCTACATATACACTGCATATATCATCAGACATGCAAGAGTAGGGGTATTATCTCTTCGGAGAGCCCCGAACCTGGGTAAACCACCGCGTGCTGTTTGCCCAATCCTGTCCCCAGATCTCCACTGCAGCCTTGCCCTCACCTCAAGCCACTACATGGCACCGCTTCGCCTTGTTCCTCTTCTGCCAACATCGACAACTTAACTTCATTGTCGCATCCCATGCCCTCCTTCACCGCTTTGTAGGTTGGAGCGCAAAAGTCTAGCAATTTTGTCAACAATGGTGTAGGCCACACAAGTGAAGGTGCGGAAGTGATCAGCAAGCGAGACTACCAAAGACGGAGATAGGGACCACGTCACACGTTGCTCACAACAGCCACTCCATTGGAGAGTCCTTTGTCAGCACAACTCCATTTATATGACTCAAGATGGCAATTGGGAGATACCAATCCGGATTTCTCTATCTTCCCTGTCCCCGGGACACTCTTCCCTGCTTGCCACTCGTGCCCATATCTCCCTGGAGGCAAGGTTTTGCCTGTCCTTGATCCCTGTTAGGTAATTTTCCTGATCAGGATCTCTTCCTGCTCCACTAATGGCGACCAGCGACAACGAATAAGGGCTCCAAGGATGCCATTAGTGGGGAGAGGAAAGGGAGTTGTCAATGAGGTCATACGAGGCGATAAAAAGTTTGATATGGTGCAACAATGCGTTCAGTGAGCTAGGTAAGATGGATCATGGGGATTGGGGAAGGAGGTGGACAGATAACGAGAATTGAACTATTTTGTATTTCCTACACATGTCTTCTGTAATAATTAAGTTTAAATTTCATTCAATATCAGGTTGTCAATGACCTAAAACAACTGTTCAAAACTCCAAAACAATCATTTTTGCTCCAAAAGGCTATTTCATTTTTGGGCTCCTTCAAATCTGAAAAGGTAGCCATTCGGAGCAAGATGATTGTTTTGAAGATTTGAACAGTTATTTTAGGTCATCGACAAACTTATTAGCAATGATTACAGAAGACACGTGTAGGGAATACAAAATAACTCAAGTTTTCGTTGTGTGTCCAACTCCAAAACCATATTTCTCACTAATTGTTGCCATCTTCATGGCCTTCTTTTCGGTCTAGTGCTGCATAAGGGGTTTTGAGTCTTCAATTTTGAATTGTCGTGTCAAACTCGGAACAAGCACCTTCTTCCAAAAGCACAATGACATCATGAAGTATTAGAATTAGCAAAAAAATTGAGAAACCGACCATACAACAAAAATATTCAGATGGTTATAGCCTTTTCCAACCTGTAGCAATGGGAGGTTCCCCGTCCCAGCCTTCGATTGTGGTTTGTGTCGTGGGTGATGGTTGTGTTCCTGTGGATCTTGGCTTATGTTTGTGGTATTCATTCTCTTTCGGGTTAAAGGGTGAACCACTGTGTCAATGGTGCAATGCCTTCGATTTAGGGCGAGGGGGTAGGGCCCTTTTAGGCGACCTAGGCGTATGACATTGTGTGCTCATGTTTGGATGGGAACATATGGCTCTCGGGTGTAATTACACCTGAATTTAAAAAAAAGTAATTTGTAGTCAAAAAAATCTGAAACTTTTTGCTAACAAAATAGATTGATTGTCCACTCGTATAAAAACTTTCGCGAAGAAACGACTTTCATGTTGTTGTGGATGTTAAAAAACAAATTTGTCGCCATACACGCCGTACTGTTAACGCTATTGTCAGAGTATTTGTCATTTTTGTCAGAGAATATTTCCTTGCAGAATATTTTTGTACACCAGAAACAACAGCTCAAGTTTGTTGGGAAAAAGTTTTGGAACATTTTGTTTTTTCCTAAAAATTTGAAAATAAAATATGTAACCAGGTGTAATTACCACCATGTTCCAAAGGGTATTTTCCTCCCATGTTTGGCCAATTTGGAACGGACAAGGGCATGTCCCTAATGTGATGGCGCCTCCCCCAACATTCATTGTTGTGCGGGTGCGGATGCTGACCATGGCGGTGGATGATGGCCTTGGCATTTCAAGCCTTGCTTCTTCTATTTTCTTTGATTTGCTTGTTTTGCATTTGTATGTGGGCTATTTCATAAGTATCGAGCGTCCGTTGTTTGGGGCTTTATTAATTTATTTGGGCGTACAAAATAGAAAAATTTGCTAGTATTAGACAACAACATATATGATACGCAAAAAATAAAAAGATATGTAGAAATAAATGCATATTATTTAGTCTTATATTTTTAGTTTGTGAGATCAATATGTATTTTATTTTTCTTGTTGCGGCTTAGTTTTATAACTAACAGGAACCTAAATTTCCCGACGTACCAAATTGTCTAGGTAGAAGGAAAACCTAGGTTGACAGATATTGGATGCAAAAAATTTGGTTATCTTTTTCAAAGATAAATCAGTGATTGCAGAATGCTTAGTGCTTGAAATTGTTTCTATCAAGTATTTGGGTTTGTTTGCATAATAACATTGAATTTTCATTATTAGTCGGTTTTAGAAGTTAGGACGAGCACAACACAGTCCATCTGGTATTAGATTCTTTTTAATACAATTTAATGATGCATGTTCATTTGATTGTTGCCAAGTCTCACAATCGAAGTCCTATACCAACCAAAATATCCATATTCTTGCTTCCCAAAAACTATCATGGTCTGTATTTTTCTTCCATTGACACAAGGACTTGCTGCATAGTTCTATCATCACCTTCATTTTTAAGTATCTTTCTCTTACAGGAATATTGGAGATGTTTGCATTGCTCCATACAAATTATGACCAATGCGGTTGATTTAAACATTTTATCAGCATCAGTAAGTGCATCGTGAGGTTTTTCATCTGATAAAAATCGCTGGTTAAGTTCGAGTACAAGAAATTAATGTATCAGTTTAGCATTCAGAGGTCTCCTTTAATTAGTGTCTCATTGCTGTCGGATTGCATAGTTGGGCTTCATATTGGTATGCAGACTGAGAAAACATACTGCTTCAATGTATTTATGATTTTAAGACGTTGATCTGGTCTAACCATGTATACATTGTTGCAAGAGGCAACTTTATTGACATATTTGATACTTTTTTTCTCTATGGTGTTTCGCATCTTAAATTTTGGATCTACATACTCCAGCGTGCCTACAGAGATTGTGTTTTATGATTGATCAAGATTATCCACATCTCAATCTGGAATGTGTTAGGATAAGTTGAGCAGAACAGAAATAATCAAACCCCTACAGCCAAGTAATGTAATCAAAAGGAGAAAGCTGTGCCGCCAAGCCTCGGGAACTTGTGCCGAAGAGGTATTTCTCATTTGGTGAATCCATGGTGCCACTTCTATTTATCTATCATGAATTCTAGTTAGCCCTTTCTGGCGTTCGTGATTTCTAGCTTCATCGGGAAATATGGCATTAACGGGATGATCTTTTTTTCCGTGCAATTCAGGAGACTGTTGCAAGTGTTATGGGAAGCATTATCCTTTTTCTCATGTTCGTCATCTCTTGAAAGCATTGTAGTTTCCTCTTGTAAGCTTCAGATTTTGTGCTCGAATATCTGCTGGTATTATCGTGAAGAATAGACACAGTTGATCATCCGTCTCCTGAACAATATCTATGTCTGGTTTGGTAAGCTAGCTTTAAGTCTGCTATTTGCTTCTGAGACTGGACTCACGATGTCTGTAACAGATTGTCCTTCTGTACAAAATAAAATTCACTGTAAATTTGAAGCTGCTTCTATATTTCGGTTGGAGGGGTCAACGTTGCTAATTTCAGAATGTAGCGGCACTGCCTCCAGTTTCACTTCCATAGAACTGATGAAACCGTCCTTCCGGCCTTCCATAGACTGCACTGACATCACATATTTACATACATGTAAGCTTGCCTAAAAAAAATCAAATACATGTAAACTTCAGATTATATCCCTTGCTGAAACATGTAAGCTTGCATATACTGTCCTCCCACCCCTTGCATGCTCCCATCTTTCAAAACACAAATTTAAAGGTTTTCAAAATTCTAAAAATAATTGTAGCATGGGTCTAGAAACCCTAAAAATTCCAGATCCAAATGGAAATACACAAGTAGAAACAAAAAAGACAAATCTACATGAATAGTGCCACAAAAAGACAAATCAAGAAAGTACAACATTCGCATCTGGATTTGTCTTTTTTATTTCTCCATGTGTGTGTTTGATTTTGGATCTGAAATTTTGTAGGGATTGTAGGCACATGTCTCTTAAACATTCACAAAAATAATTACTTTTGGAACATTAAAATTTGATTTTTGAAAGTAGGGAGCATAGACGCTCGGAGGGTTTCTCATTCAGCAGCCGCCGCCGCAGTTAGAGACATCATGGCCCTCTCGTCTCTGGCTGCCATCTTGGCGCTGAGAGCTGGAGGGACCTCGGGTCTTCAAGAGTTTCTATGTTTTTCTTCAATGTCTAATGATCATTAGTTTTGTGAGAATAAAATTGGTCTCCTTTTGACGGTGCCATGAATTTACAAGGTTTCGTGTCCTGGTAGATACTATTATTTCGATCTGATGTCTTTTTTTGACTTGGTCTTTATGTTAGTGTGTCAAGCCTTTTCTCGTTTATGTTAGTGTGTCGTGCTTTGTTTGCTTGTTTGAATCTTTGTGGGGTGAAATCTTTCATCCGCACTATAGTGAGAATATCGTGATTCGACGTCCTGCACTTCTAGGGAATCGTCCCCGGCCCAACTATGTTCGTCGATAAAGGCTTTCCCTCTTTTTGGATGGGCGATTGTAATAATGTTAGTGCTGGTGAAGAGTGACAACATCGTTGCTCCAGTCGAATTACAACATCTCTACTGAACTCTAAGTATTTCTTCTTAAAGAGATTGATATCACGAAGGTGTGCCCAAGAGATTTCATTATAATTCTTAGTCATAAGAGTTACATTGTATTTTCTTGATTGATTAAATCGGTTTACATGTAATTGTTACAAGTATGAATAAAATTCTCGAAAAACAAAGTAGGAAGCATATGAGCATCTAAGAGTTAGGAGGACCTAATATTTTTGGACGCCGATAAGTGCCACGCGTGTGGGCGTTAGGGAGTCCGTCTACACATTTTGTGTGGTGTATAAGAGGAACAGCCCACACACCTACGTGTGGGCAAAACAAGTAATGCCCACACACCTTTTTTTTTTCCTTCGGATCCCACACGCTCGTATGTCAGGCCTCGTACCTCCTGGTCCCGCACGCCACGCGTGACGGTCACCGCGCGCCCGCAGTTGCCATGGTCCAGATCCTCGTACATGTTCGTTTAACTGCAGTTGTCATGTCGCTGAACTACGGTTGCCATGATTGCTCAACTGCAGTTGCCATGTATGGTCTGATCTAATATAGTTGCCATGATTTCATAACTTTAGGAGTTGCCACGTACTAACACTAGGCAGTTGAGAGAGTTGCCATGTGCTCACAAGCATGCTAAGGCAGTTGCCATGTAAAAGGAAGAGTTGCCATCTGCTTACGTGCACGTTAGGGCAGTTGCCATGTACGTACACATTAGGACAGTTGCCATGTACCATGCAAAAACACATGGCAACTCGGTAAAAGAGAGTTGCCATTTGCTTGCGTGCACACTAGGCAGTTACCGTGTACCCTGCAAAACACATGGCAACTCGGATAAAAAGAGAGTTGCCACCTGCTTATAAAGCACACTAGGGGCAGTTGCCATGTGCGCTGCAAAACACATGGCAACTAGCAGCTTGGGTGTGGGAGAGAAGACGGACGTGTGGGCGAGATGGCAAATGCCCACACACTAGCCCTTGTGTGTGCGTGCAAAGTGGCGTGTGGGCGAACCGCTGAACGCCCACACACCAGCCCCTCCTGTGTGGTGAAACGGCCGTGTGGGCGACCGGGTGAACGCCCACCCACCAGGCCAGTCCTACGTGGCACTAGAAACATGCCAATATTCGTGCGCTCACGAACGGACGTGGATCCACGCGTGTGGGCGAGATGCAAACGCCCACACTTGCGGGCGTTAACATTTCCCATATTTTTTCCCGAGCTGCTACATAACACAAAGGGAAAACCGTATTTGATCCGCGTTGTGTCAAGTAGTCGGTGCTCATATGAGGACTCATTTTTTTCTGTTTGATTTTTTTCTCTATTTCATTTCTTTCAAAGTTTATTTTTATTTTCAAAAAAATTCAGAAGTTTCCAAATTGATCACTTATTTTAAAATTTATTCTAAAACTTTAAATCTATCAGGAATTTGAAATATTTTCAGAAATACGAAAAAAATAGGAATTTCAAAAATCTTTGATTTTAAAGCTTTGTTCACAAATTATAATTTAAAATTCTAAAAAGGTCATATTTTTAAAGCTTTGTTCATAAATTCAATAAATGTCCCATTTTTCAAATTCTTTCAGAAGTTCAATGTTCATGTTTTTGAAATTGGTTCACAAATTCAAAAAGGTTAAGGTAATTTAAAAATGATCGCATTAAAAAAAGGTTAATAATTTCAAGAAATATTTAAGATTCCCAAAACTGTTCGAGTTTTAAAATATGTTCACAAATATGTTCACGTTTAAAAATAATTTAATTTTTAGAAAAACAAAATCATGTTTGGAATTTCAAAAAATGTTTACACCCGAGTTTCCCCGTGCTTCGTATTTACACACCAAAGTTTAGTAACTGCAGTGGCATTTCCTATACGGCGCCCGTTGCGCCCGTTACAGGCATCGGCGCAAACAGGCGCACACCCCGCCTCCTTCCATCGATGCTACATGGGCCAGCCCATTTAACTTCTTTTTTCCTCTTCTGTTAAATTCCAAGAAATAGTGCGGGCATCAAGATTCGAACACGAGACCACCCCTTTCGCAGGCAGAGGCAATAACCACCAGGAATTCTTCACGCTTGAGACTAATCTCTTCGATTTTCTTGTTACGCCGTCTTCAGTTCGTGGAAACTCGGTCTTTGAAAGCTACTAGCTGGGTTTTTTTTTCTGGACAACTTTTTGTGATGGTTTTTTGTTTCATTGTTCGTTCTCTTTGAGTTTCTTTACATTTGTTTTTTCTTTTCCGAATGCATGAGCATTTTTTTCAAAAAGTGATGATCTTTTGAAAGTTTTGTGAGGTTTTTTTGTTAAATTTGAAGCACCTTTTGATTTTATGTGAACTTTTTTTCAAATTGATAAACTTTTTTCCAAAATCAATGAACTTTTTTGAAAAAATTTGAACTTTTTTTGAGTTCATGAACCGTTTTTGAAAATCCGTGAACTCTTTTTCAAATCGATGATTTTTTTATCAAAATCGGTGAACCTTTTCCAACTTGATGAACTTTGTTTTTCAAAATATTGAACATTTTTCAAATTTGTGAACCCTTTTTTGAGAACCCGTGAACTCTTTTTCAAATCGATGACCATTTTCCAAAATCAATGAACCTTTTTTCAATCTTGATGAACTTTTTTCATGATTGGTGAACTTTTGTTTCAAAAAAAATGAACTTTTTCGAATTTGTGAACCCTTTTTGAAAACCCGTGAGCTTTTTTTCAAATCGAATGGATTTTTTCCAAAATCTGTGTACTTTTTTAAAATTAATGAACTTTTTTTTCCAAAATCAATGAACTATTTTTCAAATCCGATGAACTTTTTCAGGATTTTTGAACTTTTATTCAAAAATGATGAACTTTTTCTAAATTGATGAACTTATTCAAGTTCACAGTTATTTTAAATAATTTAGAAAACTAAGTGCATTAAATAGCGCGGCCGCATGTCCTTATATTATTAACACTTTTCTTGTCCACTAGAGTCGGGCAGTTCTTCTGTTATGTGTGCATGTACGTGAAGGTAGCCTCTCGAGTTCGAATCATGGAGAGGGTGACCTTTTTTGCGCTTTTTCGCTCGTCCACTTCACAGCGCCCCGAGTCGTCGTGGCAACCAAGCGCATCAGCCTTGTTGGGCCAGGCCCAGGTGGGCAGCGCGCGGGCGCCAGTACCTGTTAAGCGGCGCCAAAAGCGCCGCTTTGGCAACCGGGCGCATCGGCCTTATTGGGCCAGGCCCAGGTGGGCAGCACGCGGCACCAGTACCTGTTAGCGGCGGCAAAAGCGCCGCTTAGGAGCTCTCAACTACAGTGGCTAGCGATGAGTATCACAAATGAGAGGCCGCCTTGTTTGAACTGTCACACGCACAACACTTTTTGTGTGGGAAATTTCGCACTGTTTGCGTGTGGCTGGGCCGGTCCAGTGGAATGAGCAATTGTGCGGCACGCGTCTGTTGGACACAATGCGCGGTAGATAGGACGAGCATCCACGCGTCTTAGGCAAGCGTAAAGTGGGCTGGCCAAGTAGCGTTAGTTTTTTCTGTGTATTTCTGTTTTGTAATATTTTAAATAAATATATTTCAAAAAATAGTTTAGTTAAACTTCAACTACTCCCTTTGTTTCTAAATATAAGTGTTTCTAGAGATTTCAATATGGACTACATACAGACATATATAAACGTAGTTTAGAGTGTAGATTCATTCATTTTGTTCCATATGTAGTCAATATTGGAATCCCTACAAAGACTTATATTTAGGACTGATGGAGTAGTATTCATGGCACATTTAAAGAATGTTCATACTGTGTAAAAAGAATGTTTGTGCAACTTTTAGAAAAGTTGATAGCATTGAAAGAATGTTCCGTGACATTCAAAATATGTTAAAGGATTTCAAAATTAGTTATTTTTACCTTTTGTAAGAAATTTTTTATTCAATGTAAAATTTTTGTGCAATTTTTTAAAATTGTATGACTCAAAAAAGCACGCCCCTTTGAAAAATGCTCGCGTCTGTAAAAAATGTTCGCGAAATTTTTAAAATGTTTTCCAATGTAAAATAAGATATGATAATATACCAGTAAAAATACTTTTGAAATTTTATTAAAGAAATACCCGTCTCAAAAATAGGTTCGTGATATTTGATGAAAATGTAAAATGAATGTAAAAAATGTTCACAGTTTTTCTTAAAAAAATCAATGTGTATTTGAAAATAATATTCATCATGCATTTTAGAAATGTTCAGCATGTTTAAAAAATGGTCCTACGTGCATAAGCAAACTGTGCAATGTTTATTGAAAGGGTAGGAACGTATTGAAAAAGGAAAACAAAAAACATGAAAAAGTGAAAGGAAAAGAAAAAAACAAAACCCCCGGAAAAAACTAGTAAAGAAAAACCGATGAAATGAACAGAAGAAAATAAACATATATTTGAAAACTAAGGAAAAGAACGGAAGAAACAAACATAAAACCAAAGATATAACATTCATTACTCGGTCAGCCCATTCACTCCAGGCTGTAGGCGAGATATGCATATATCTCGTAGTAAGCGTACTGCAAGATATAAGCCTCGCGGACTGTGGTCTCTCTCGGTGCAAGTTCTCATTGAGCCCACTTAACGTGGCCTGTAGGATAGGGTGTGTCGTTCCTTTCCTAATTTATCCCCGTTATCCAAACCGGAAACACTTCCCAAAACTTACCTTTTTGAAATATGTTTGATATTCACTAAAGTTGAATCATGTGTTTTTGATACTTCAGGTTACTATATGATGTCTAGTCTAGAGACCAGAGGAGGTCGCCGATTAACTTTCTGGTTTATCAGTTTGGTCCTTGGTGATTGGTCTATGTGTTGGCATCGGTGCCGTTTCAAAGCTTTTATGTTTGCAAGGACAAGGGATATTCCAAATATGAGATTATTAATATGGACATTTCCAGTGTTGAGCTAGGGCACTATGGTTGCACTTTCTCCGTCCGGTTATAAGTCCTCCTCATATTTTTGTGTCAAACTTTGACCATGGATTAACTACACAAATGTATGTTACATATAAAAAAATTATACCGTTGATTTGTATTCAAAAAAGGTTTCGAATGGTATTATTTTTACTACATATAACTTATATTTTATTAGTAAAATTTACGATCAAAGTGTGACACAAAATACAAGGGGGGTTAGTAAACCTAAACGGAGGAAGTACTCAACTATATAATTAAATGGACATGAGTACAGAGTGGCGCTGCACTATGGTTTTTATGTGCCGCGTCCCCAGCCATGTATGTTTGAAGCATCTAAGCACATATCACCATTGTTTTGGTTGCGAATTGTTTTTTAGAAAAGATTATCTCTTGAACCCTTGACCCAATTGACAATACGGTTTCACCATTAGTTCCGTCGCGGCAATAACTAGTTACTCTTCTCCCATGTTACTAAACGTTACTCTCCTCCCATGTAAAAATTGCATGATATACTTATTTGCTCTGATGTTTTCTCTTGTTTTAACACTTGAATACTTACTCTCTAGTTTTTGCCGCACAATATTTATCATAGAAATTGTTTGTTACTAACATGGCAATCCTAATAATATAACCTGACAACTGGAGGTGATTTTTTTGGTCAAAACATAGCAGCATGAGACGTTGTTTTTAAGCCTTCATGGAGTCAAACCCAAAGGTGAATGCTTATCGTTGGTCAGATTAACGATTTGTGAAATTGATCATTTAAAAAAACTAAATTTGGCAATTAACACGATAATGTTAGTACGAGGTGCTAGATTCTTGCATGCATACACCTCCACTCTCCATGGTTGATCTTTCTTGCTTTCTAGGTGTAGCACCACCATAAGACAAGGGTGCATAGCTGTGCCACTTAGATTGTTTGCAGATAATTTGTCAACTGTGGGCTATGTGTTATGCTAATTTGTGTCTTGCTACTTATATGGGCTTCGTGTCATCAATGAATTTGCGAAGTTTATTCAAAATTCGATTAGGGTGCAAGATTGGTACATAAAGTCAATATGATTGTTCTTATGTTCATTCACTCGGCGAAGGAAAAAGATCACGAATAGGTCTGATGTCAGGTCATCCAAAGCTTGATGTCGGATTTGTCTCGTGTTAATTTTTGTGTGATTTTGATGTGTCTTTGTCGATGAACATAGACATATTGGTCCTTGTTGTATCGTGCCTAACTTGATTGACTGCCGCGGGTTCTTGCTCTTATTTGCTTCATGTCCATAAAAGATGGCCGCGACTTGGTTACTAGTACAGGCCCCTTGTTCTAGACTTGTCTTTTTCTCAACAACTCCTATGCTAAAAGTTCTAGCAAAAAAAAAACTCCTATGCTAAAAGGATTCTAACTTGATTACTAGCCATTCTTTATACTATCTTTTTATTTTGAAGTGCTATATGTGTCTGAACATTACACTTTGTCCCTGATGATAGACCAATCAGATCATATCTGAATATGCCCAGTGACAAGCTCTTGTTTTATGACAATTTCAAGTGGCTAGTGGACTATTGGTGACTGTGACCACTACAAAGTTGCCTCCCATTTTGAATCAAGTAAAGTTGACCGCTCAACTTTTAGAATATTTAGCTTTCCCTTTAATGATCCTATGGAATATTTTCTTGCCAGAATCATATGAAATATTTAATGTAGAAAATCGCTCAATGATTATGGCAATCCTGAATTATTACAAGCAAGCAAGCATGAGCAGTATACATAAGGCCGTGAGAATAGCACAAACAAAAATCATCTTAGATTCATTTTCCTATTTTGTTTAGCTTGATCATCTGCAAAGTGCAAACCTTAACTAAATAGACCCTTATGTGTTACTCCCTCCGTTCCGAATTATAAGATGTTATAACTTTTTTTTCCGAATTAGATGTATAGTTTTAATGTGTTTGTTCGCTCATTTCAGTCCATATTAGTCCATATTGAAATATCCAAAACGTCTTATAATTCGGAACAAAGGTGACTACTTGAAATGTTGTCAAGAAACATGCTAGCATAAGAAAATTAATGTAACCAGTATTATAGCTCAACTGAAACTTGAAAGTTACACCAAAGACACCTTTGCTATAACCACTCTTCTGTCCTTACCTAAGATAGCTTTCAACATATCTTCTAGAAAGATAATTTTGTTACTTTTGTTTTGTTAGGCTTATAAGTTAATATTGCTTTCGCTCGTGTTCTCCGGTATCCCCTTTCTTGGCATGTGATTACCCTTCCCCAGGTTGCCATCATCATGCCCTACCATTATTGTACCGGCACAAGAGGCTATTTCTTGAACACTTACATTCTTTCACCGTGTATCTATATGTGGAGAAGGTTCTACAAGCCGCCTTGTTATCTAAATTCCATGTATTAGTGAGTAGTGACATTCGATATACCGTTGCCATGTGAGGCCATATCTATTTGTGAGAGAATGTTCAGGCACAAACAAGCAACTGTGTTGCATCAATAAAGAAGGAATGCTGGCAACAAACCCAAGGAATAGTTCGCAAAAGCTCATTTCAAGCATTGACCACCAAAGCCGATACATTACCATATTTGCTTAGTCCACTTAAATAACACGATATTTTGATAGGATGTATACACAATCAGACCACATACGATGTCCCACCGCGTTACAGAAAAACGTGAACCGCACTGTTTCTTCAGCGCCATCACGCTGTTGCACCGTCCAGTTCTGCTGGGAGGATATCTTTCCTCGGCGCCGGGAGGTGCCCCTTCTCCTGGAGGCTCTTCACCGTCTCGTACAGAGAGTCGTTGACAGGGGTGAACTGGAGGCCGAGATCCTGCAGCTTCTGGTTGGACATCTTGTAAGGCTGCTTCCGCGGGTTCACCTCGTCAGAGCACCTGAGCACAGCCATGGCACACATGTCACCAAGGATGCCGCATGCACCGGTAAGTTTTCAGTTTTGTTTAGGTTCCTCCGTCAGTAAAACATGGAACGTACTATGAAACTGCAGCAGGTTCCATTCATTTTACCACTCATCATTGCGCCGGAGCAAAATGAAAAGTATCGCTCCCTTCGGTGGCACTACATGTTAGCTACAGACGAATTTGTCATTCTCCACCATCCGTTCCATTTAAGAACAGTCACTACTCACCACATCCGCAAAAAGAAAGGTCACTGCTCACTAGATCAAAGGTAGGAAAAGTGTTTTTGGATGATCACACAGCACAACAGTTAGTTTTGACTTGTTTACATAAGCTTCCCACTAATGGCCCATATGTCTGCACTAACATGCTACTGAGTTTATTGAGTATGATGATCACAGCGCATAGTTCGTTTTAAATAAGGCATCAGGTCATCAGGAGCAGAAAGCTCAAGTTACGTGATTTGGTTCCTATTTTAAATTCAGGAGCAGAAAGCTCAAGTGACATCATTTGTCTTCCTTTCTTAAAACCGGGATATGTTATTTAGCCAAAGTGCACAATTTTAATATGATCACTTGTCACTTCACTACTTCCTGACCATGAAGCTTTCCCCTAATTGCTCCACTTGTCAATTCATATGCCATGAAGTGTAGTTAATTTGGTCACTCCAAAAGAACGGAGGAACTGAGTAAGCTATCGCCAATCATTGAGCAGACGAATATTTTTTTTTTTGTCTAAGATATCTTGATGCCACATTTTCTACTGATTTCAACCACTACCACTTTTCAGGCTCACCATCCACCAAGGACAGACATTCAAAGTGGGCTTGAAACTGTCTGGAGAGGTCTACTTCTTGATGGAAGTGCTTCACAGGTACTGTACTTTTCTTATTTCAGTTTGTCATTGCTAACCTAGAAATCAAATTTACTATATGCTGTCAAGGTGTAAACACTACTGTTACAGATTAGCTCAGATCTTTTCTACTTGCTTACGTAATGATCAAACTGAAAGGTCTATCATCATGCATATTAATCTTGCCTGCCAGCAAGGGAATGCCCATTTACACGTCAGGACAAGTGTTCCAGCCAGCATGCTTCACTCTTACACATGACAGTTTAAAAAGCTTTATATTCCAAGTCGTTTCGCGGTACTAAGTGCAAGAAAGCCTAGGCTTTTCGTGGCGTCACCAGTGAGTTCTCGTTCACCCGCCGCACCTACTCCTAGCTAGAGCTTTAGTGATGAGTAAGCCGCTCTGCACTCTTGTCCCTACTTACCAACCTAGGGTGGGACCCACACCCACCTTAACCAAGCACTAAATAAGATTTCCAAATCAGAAGCACTCATCAACTTACTACTCCTACTTACTAACTAAAACAAATCTCAAATCCTCAAGTAGAGCAAGTAAACCCTCTCAAACGAGATTACAAGATCAGAACATGAGACGGCTAAGCTGAAACAGAGCAAGAAATGTTGCGAGGACGCACGGAGGATGTTGCATGCGGGCACTCACCTTGTTGGGACGGGGTACTCGGGGAAGAGCTTGGCGAGGATGTGGACGACGTCCTCGCGGTGCAGCACGCGCTCGGCGCAGAGGTGCCGGCCGGAGGCCTCCGGCGCCTCGAAGACCCGGACGTGCGCGGCGGCGACGTCGCGCACGTCCACGTACGCCTGCACCGCGTTGGCGTACTTCTTGGCGGAGCCGTCGAGGTACTTGAGGATGTGCGCGGCGCTGGCGTTCACCGTCGGCTGCAGCAGCGGCCCGACCACCAGCACCGGGTTCACCACGACGAGGTCGACGCCGCGCGCCCGGGCCTTCTCCCACGCCGCCTGCTCCGCCACCGCCTTGCCGTAGCAGTACCAGTTCTGGTGCACCAGCAAGCACAACACAAGGTCGTCAGGTTCGGCGCTGACGTCATACTTATGCAATAGTTACGCGACACCGCGCATCTTGTGGGGCCATGGTGAACACTTTTCCTGATTTTCTAGTCGACATCCCATGTCCCACTTGCAGAGAGGTTTTTGATCAACTTCGCAATCAGAGAGGCTTGTGCTACACTATTATTACAGGAGGAATTGTGATGATGCCCATCGATTAGGACGTGCATCGACCATGAGCAAACTGACTTCGAATCCTGTGGTCTCTTGATACGTCTTCATTTCATCTGTTGGTTAATCGTCTTACCCAGATGTTATATTCTGGAGTTGGTGGTGAAAACGACGCTCCGCTTTCATTTTCCGTACGTTGGAGGAAAAAATTGCACGTGAGTGTGCGACACGATGAGCGATGTTGCCGAATGTTTGAGCTTCCGTAAGCAAAGCTGCCGGCTGCACACGCGTGCACCAAACTGTCTACTAGTGTACTGTTTATGCGTGTGGCCAATTTCGACATAATATAGCATGCCAGAAGAGGGCTGCTTAATCTGTATGAGTACGGTACCAAAAAAGAAGCAATTTCTCATCAACACACTTGGGGCATGGCATTTTTAATCTATATAATACTCTCGTTTTTGTTGTTGTTGCGAAAACTTTTTCTTTTTATGTTTCGCTTGTGCATGCAACAGCTCATACAATAATTAGTGGAACATGTAATTAAAAGAGGGCATGTAATTAAACCATTAAATTTCTGCCTATTCTTTTTTTGGAAGGGATTTTCTGGCTATTCTGAATGGATGCAACTTACGAAGACTTCTCAAGATCAAAAAAAATATGAAGATAAAAGAAGACTTCTGAAGTGGAACAAAAGCCGGAGGGGATTGAACTGCTGACCTTGGTTTTCTTGCAGAATTCAAGGTCGCTCCAGCAGGACTCGTCGACGACCACGTCGGGACCGCGGTTGGGGTCCATGGTGACGGCGCCGATGGAGGACGTGAACACCACCCGGCGCACGGTGCCGGCGTCCGCCGCCGCGTTGATCACGTACTCCGTGC
The DNA here is from genome assembly GCA_021437245.1 of Aegilops speltoides. NCBI lineage: Eukaryota > Viridiplantae > Streptophyta > Magnoliopsida > Poales > Poaceae > Aegilops > Aegilops speltoides. The sequence continues at coordinate 315,390,784 of CM038145.1, read as the reverse complement.
CCCTCACCGCCGGCTCCACCATCTGCTCCTGTTCAGACGCACGATCGATCGAGTTCACCGCAGGCGTGAGCAACTGAACCGAACATACATCAGCACGCAACGGACAAGGACAGGAGGCGTACGGGGTCGTCGGTGACGGGGGAGGCGGTGTGGAACACGCCGTGGCAGCCCTCGACGGCGGCGCAGATGGCGTCGTAGTCGAGGAGGTCGGCCTTGCAGAGGACCAGCCTCTCGGAGGCCCCGTCCAGGGCCTTCAGATGGGCGTTCTTCGGATCATCTGCAGCATCACATCACGCACGTTAATTAGCCCCGAAGTTAAGCAACGCAGTAATGTCGTCGGTTACTATGAACTTGAATCTCGATGGTGCGCGTGCCTGGGTTCCTCACGGTGCCCTTGACGGTGTAGCCTCGCTCCAGGAGCAGCTTGACGAGCCACGACGCGATGTACCCGGCGGCGCCGGTGACGCACACGGTCTGCCCGTGCCCGGGCAGCTCCTGCGCGACGGTGGCGGCGGCGGCGTCGACGACAGTCATTGTTGTTGTGACCTTTACACTGCTTGTTTGTCTAAACAAGATTGTTGGTGAGATGGAGATGCCACGTACGAGCTACGGATAGAAGAAGGAGCTCTACTACTGCTGTTGGTTAAGTTTGGGGCGTCGCCAACTTTATAGGGCCGGAAAGGGAAGTAGTTGAGAGAACGAGAGGGCGGAGGCCGGCCATGCGTGCCTGTGGCCCCTATAGACGGCGACGGGGAGTTAGGTAAGGCGGTAACAGTAATACGGTACGTAATAAGCTCCCGGGTTTCCATGGCTCGAATGAATCATTAGCGGGTGAAACTTACGCCCCTTTGCCGGCCTACACCAATGCGCGCGATCGACGGAAGATCTGTACCACCACCAACTTTGCAGCCAGTTGTCCCCTTGCAATTAACCAGATTGATTTAGGCCAAAATTAAAACTTCGTGGTAAGTAAGTAACCTTTTTTCCTGGCGATGCACAGTTGCACTGTGCGTTACTGTATGTGATGCGACGTTAGGGTAGGAATATGATGGCAGCGTGAGTGTTAGGGAAAGAATTAGGCACGAGGCGTGCATTTGCATTTGCCTCGCGATCGACAACCACATCGGCGAGATAGTATTTGGATATTGGAACGTCTGCATGCATGCGGGACAAAAAATAACATATTGTTGGCTGCACGGCAGACGATGAAGCTCGGTGACCAGCAGTCCAGCACGTAGTACTTCCTCTTGAAGGTTCGACGGCGGCGAGCGGTAGCGTGTCCGCGGTCGCGCCAGCTCTCGGTTAACAGCGGAACTGACGCTCTCGGATTGTACTGTAGGCGCGGCGGCGGGGCCAGGGGAGGGCGAGTTGGACGGCAAAAGAGCCTGGGGTTGCCACTACGGGCGGCAGGGCGAGGCCATTCCCGCTGTTTCCGCTGGAAAGAAGGCGTCCTGGCTGATGCGATCCATGCAATATCTGTACCACTACCACTACCACTTTATAGGTAATAAGGTCAACTCGACCGAGTGACCCCATCCTGTCCGCGCGCGTCCGTTTGAAATAAAACGGACGAATCAGACGGCCCAGCGCACGGGAGCAAACGGACTTTTGTTCGTTTTGTGTCCGCTTTCGACCCATCCCGGTTCAAGTTTGCGCCGCTTTTGAGGTGACACGGACACCACGCGAACGCTCGGGCCGTCTGCGCGTGTCCTCCTCTGGCCCGCCTGTCGGTGGCATAGGGGCGCCTTTTTCTATCCGCCCCCTCCCTCCCTCCGGCCCCTCCACTCTTCTCCATTCTTTCCCTCGTCGCCGCCGTCGCCGCTGCCATTGCAGCTGTGCAGCTCGGACGCGCGCTCGCCCATCCCCTTCACCTCGACGCCACTGAGCTACCCAACCACGACCACCTGGTTTGCGCACCCGACGGCGAATTTTTGGCGGATCAGGTCGATCTTGAGCTCGCCCGGCTGTGGGAGGCCGCGCCACGCCATGGACTGGCCGGTCACCTCGCCGGAAGGCCCTGGCAGGGCCCGCAAGGCCACATGCAGGCAGTGGCTCCTCCTCTAGCCGCTCGGATCTGCACTGTCGGTGGTCCGCCAGCAGATACACAAATGGCGGTCGGCCGGGCTCCGTGCTTGCCCAAAAGCTCGTCGGCGCACCGGTGCCACTCATTAAGTGCGACCACTGCCCAAAGAAGATCGTGCGCCGCATGTCTACAACGCCGGAACATCCCGGATGGGTGTTCATCAAGTGCTTAAACGATGGGGTATGTGCTCTTTTTAGTTTTGTTTTGTGCTCTAGATTTGACTAGTTGTGGTAACTTTAAATTTTATTGTGTAGCACGGATGTAAGTTTTGGTATTGGGAAGAAGAGTACATCGATATATTGATAGAGCACAATTTAGTAGATCTTTGTGCGCTTTTAGCTAGCATAGAGGCTGTAGATGAGACAAGTGCACTTGATGTCAGATTAGAGACTAGACACGAGACTAGGTGTGAGGAAGCAACATCGACTTCTTTAGACTCGAAGAAGAAAGAAGCATGCAAGATCGAGCCTCCTCCGTAGATCAACAATGAGTGCATCAAAAAGGCACTAACCCAACTCAAGGGAGCAGCTATGAAAGTTGGATATCTTCTAAAATGTATTCGTGTGGTTCTTGTTTTCTTTGGTCTTACTTTTCTAGTCAAAATTTGGTGATATATTCCCATGTACCAAAAATGAATGATGAAAAAGAGTTAAGGGCTTGCAAAGAAAAATGTACGCGGATAGGATGCGGCCGAGATGCGTCCGCGCGCTGGGCGCACGGTCACCGCATCCCAGAAACTGCCCGGACACGACCACATTGCCCTACCCAAACGGACAGAATCCGGGCAAAACGGACGTTCGTTTGGGGTCGCGCAGTGGAGTTGGCCTAATGGCACTAGTAGAAAACCAGACTTTGGTTTTTGCCAGATCAGAGCAGCAGTCCCGGTTGTGTTACGAACCGGGACTACTGGGTGCATCAGTCCTGGTTCGAGCGGCCAGGACGCCAGCCGGGCCTCGGTAGGCATCAGTCCTGGTTCGGCTGGTAGCTTTAGTCCCGGTTCCAGCCACCAACCGGGACTAAAGGGGTCATTTAGTCTCGGTTGGTGATTGGAACTGAGACTAAATGTCATTCTTCAGTCCCGGTTCTGGCCACCAACCAGGACTAAAAAAATGCTTATATATATGCTTGCCCCTGCCCGCTCACTCCTTCGTTTTTTGGCCGGCTGGCGTGTGGGAGATGTATGCTGCTCTGTTCTCACCTTCTATGCACATGAGGTGTTCGATGAAATGTCTGAGCCACCCTTAAGCTTTCTTCTCTCCAAGCTTGACCTCCAAGCTACATTTTCCTTAAGATTTGTCTAGGTTTGGCGGTGCACCAACTACACAAGTGTCCTAAAAGGTTAGCAACTTCATCCTTTCATCTCTCACTGCTAGTTTAGCTAATTTAAAATGATCTAGAAGTAGAGTGGTTTGTGGGTTTTAGTGGAGGAGTGTATGTGGGAGTTCATTTGATTTAGATGCACAATCTGAGCTCAAATTAACTTCTTAGAGTTTGCACATGTGTAGGTTGTCGTCCCGTCCCCGTCCCCGTCCTCACCGCCGTTGATCGCCCCTGCCGATCTCGTCGCCGGCACCACCGTGGTGAGCCTCTTTTTCTTATCTTCTTTTTAAAAGAAAAAAAATTCTTACTTGTATGATTTAGATAGCTACTTGTATAATTTTCTTACTTTTATTATTGTTTGTTATTATATAGTGCCATGGTTTTGGTATCTGTCATGGAATTGTCATGTCAGATGTCCCAGTGAAAGGACTTAGTCGTGGAGCCATCGCAACTAGGAAGCTTAAAGGGGTTAATCGGGACAAAGGACACAATGTTTATACTGGTTCGGCCCCTTACGACGAAGGTAAAAGTCTATGATCCAGTTTTGAGTGGGATTGCTTATGTCTCGATAACCAGGGAGTGAATCGCTTGACCTAGCTCTCGAGTTGATCTTACTTGCGCTGAACGGCCGCCGGGTCGTCCCTTTATATACAGAGGTCGACGCCCAGCGGTTCCACAGAGTCCCAGCCGGCTCATAAACAGTGACCGGCTTGGTGTCTTAACTATTCTTGCCTTACAATACAAGTCACACATACATGGCGGTTTATCACTACATGCCTTAAGTCGCCTCTGGGCTTTGGGCCCTTAACTGAACCGCCATCTCTATCCCGGGTCTTGGGCTTCAATAATATTTGTGAGTATAACCCGGCCCCTCCTGGGCGGGTCATACCAATAGTTATATCCCCAACATTAGGCCCCAGATTGATTTAAACTGGTTCATGTCAATCTTCGACACTTAAGAAAAATCTTCTGCTCTTATAAAAAATTCTGTAACCCGCCATGACATCATCATCTGGATTTGTGGTAACCCGCCATGACGTCACCTGCCATAAAAGCGCATTTTCTTCATTGTATCCCAATGGATCTTTGTCTTGATGACCATCCTGAAAATCGAGGCGCCCCCGTAGTTGGATAACTTATATTTTCGGCCTCCTCGTTTTTTGCGCTCTTTTAGTGGCCCTTCCTTATAAATAGACCCGACTAGGTCTTCCTCACTCTTCCTGTTTCGCATCTTCTTCCACTCGCCCCCATCTGTCACTAGAGCTCCGCCGCCGCCACCACAGCGCATCTCGTCTCCGTCGACCTTGGCCGCTGCATCGACCTGAACTTGACAAGAGAACGACGGCACCCCTCCGCTGCAGATCTTCCGCAGTAAGTTTCCCCTTTCTACGCCATAGATCTGTGCTAGGGCTAGTATGTTCTTCTGTACAGTTCCTCGTTCATCCTAGTTCTTCGCATTTGCTTCTGCCGTAGCTTGTTTGATCCAACGATAGCATAGATCTCGTGCGGTAGTTGCTCCGCATCCATTTTTAATACTAGCAGATCTTCTTTCTTTGTAAGAATCCTCAGTAGAACGCATGAACTTCTCTACACCATATTTTTAGGTCTAGAATTTTTCCTTTTCTGAACGTCTATTTGATCCAAAATAATAGCTTCATTTTGTGAAACTTATTTATGCAACACTTAGGCAAAATCTACACCTGTTAGATTCATCTAGCCATGGTGACTCTGATTACCGACTTTAAAGAGACCATGCTCAATTGATAACTCTGATCACCCACGGCGGTTTTAAATAACGCTGACGGCTTACAGAACCTATGGTGGCTTAAATTACCATGACATAATTATCCTGATACCATTAGGCCCCTTCGTAAGCCGCCATCTTGGATATGCACAGTAATATTTTTTCTCCCGGCTTAAATTTGAACCGGCATTTTTACTTTGTCTTAGGCTTTCAATCAGAATGGCACCAAAGGCACCTACTTCCTGCAACTGGGTTAAAATCCATTGTCACTGACAGTACTTTGGATGACTTTGTGAAGACCGGCTATCTGCCGAAAAAAGAAGTAATGCCTTATCGTGCTCCTAACCCGGAGGAGGAATTTCCTCAACCCAAAGATGGGGAAGTTATTGTTTTCACAGATCATATGAACCGGGGTTTCACTCCACCTGGATCAAAATTCTTCAGAGATGTGTTGCATTTCTTTGATCTTCACCCACAAGACATCGGACCCAATTCCGTGTCTAATATCTGCAACTTCCAAGTATTCAGTGAAGTATACCTTGGAGAAGAACCCAATCTGCTGCTCTTCAGAGAACTGTTTTATTTGAACCGCTAGAATGAGTGTGCTAGCGGTCAGAGCTTATAGCTTGGCGATGTCTCAATCCAGCGCCGTAGGGATGTGATTTTTCCTTACGCCAACCCGCCGAGCCACCCCAAAGATTGGAATATGACGCGATTTTACTGTCAAGATACCTCTTCGGCTGGCGAAAACCCTTTGCCCGGCTTTCGTGCTCTTCGTCTCGGGCCCAACCATCATTTGCTTGACAAGATTACAGCCGCCGAACGCAAATCACTCGCCCCCACTTTGGCCAAGATCAAGGCTCTTCTGGGGAATGGGCTAACAGGCATCGACCTGGTCCGGGTTTGGCTCGCCTGGCGGGTTATTCCGTTGAGCCGTCGCCCCGGTTTGATGTGTGATTATACAGGCGCGAAGGATGACCCTCTGCGTCACAGCCCTGATGACTTGCCAGAAGATGTCATTGATGATATGACAAAGTCTTTTTTGAATGAGAGCCTGGCAGACTGTAGTAGAGTGGGCTTAGCCCCTTTCTGCAAGGCTAACCCGGCGCCAAAGGTAAACCGCCCATATGAATTAATTACTTTGATTTTTTCCATGGCTTCACCCATATTTATACCTCTGCGAATTTCCTACAGGCGGGTGATAAATTCTGGAAGGTAAAATATGACCATGAATGCTGCCGAGAGAGCCAGGAAGGAGAAGAAAGCCGCCAGGAAAGAGGCTGCCAAGAGAAAAGGCAAAAAAGCCACCGCCACTGACTTGCTTCAGCTAGCAGACTCTTCTGAGTCGGAGGTAGCCCTTGACTCCCTTGGCTCATTTTTAGCCATCTTATTGACACTGATTATCAGTAGGAGGGCACAGGAGCAAGCCATAGCAAGGCTGATGAGGTAACTATCCTTTCCTCCGACTCCGAGCCTTTGCCAAGACGGAAAATTTGCATAGTGTCCCGGAAAGTAAGGTTTTCCCATCCTTTAGCTCATCACGATCCTCAATTTCTTTTGAAGCGGCAGATTCACGAGAGCCGGAGGCAGACCCGTACCAGCAAGGATGCGGAGCTCTCCTCCGGCTTACCAAACACCCCAAGGAAGCACCGGAATGAGGTCACTTCTGTTTTAAATACCTTTTATCCCTTGGCGGGTCTTACTCGTCAACCGCTCAATTCTTCTGACTTGGATTACCAAGACACTTCCCCTTCCTCCGGCGACTCAATGCAGTCCAACCTGCCGGCTTTCAAGACTGCTACATGGTATAATAATCTGCTTATCTTGTTTTTACTTTAACCCCTTGCCTCTATACTAACCTTTATTTTCACACAGTGGACAAGCCAAGCCCAGCAAACGGGTTACGAAAAACAAGCCAGCTGAAGACACGGTCGTGACTGAGCCGGTTGTTGAAATAGCTGTGCTGGACTCGTCAACTCATGAGCCGCCATCTGAGCCAACTCAAGACTTACCAACTCTCGCTACTGACCTGCCCGCTGAACGAGCCGCCGATGAATCAGAACATCCAGAAACCCCTAGCCCGGTCAGGACAGATGACCCTCAAAATACTAATGTTGAGATCACCAGAACCGGCTTTGTTGAGCCGGTAAGGCCGACTGTATTGGCGAAGTGCCCTGCCAAGGAAGAACTTCCGGACCACTGCCGGGTCAAGCTTGATGTTGCGAATTATGCTCATATGAGTATCGGGGGCATCTTTTCTGGCTACATGAGCCAAGTGCACAACAGCCGGAACCTTGAAATTGACATGGTGAAGCAAATGCACCAAAAATTTGAGGTACAACTCCTTCTCTGTATTCATTTGTCTTTACTATGCCAGTCCCCAAGTCTATTGCTTATGATTAATATGCTATAGACTTAGAAACAAATTTAGCGACATTAGTAGCATAGATGGACAAAACATGGAAGAAATCTGGCTTACTCTGTAGTCCCCAAGGGGCGGCTTAACCAACATGATTGTGCCGGTTCTTAAAATTTAGATGAAAAACACTTACATAGCTTTGAACATCAATACGCATTAGCCCCCAAGTGCCAAGTATTATTGCTTGCAAAATGCTTGGGACTTAATGTTATGAACCGCCATGTTATGAACTGCCATTGAAAATAGAATTTCTTCGGTAAACATTAGCCCCCAAGTGCCAAGCGTTGTTGCTTGCAAAAGGCTTGGGACTTTAACATTGTATTAAAATTGGCTTGATTTTGACCCGTATAGGCCGCCACGAGTCAAGTCGAATCAGTGGTGACTGATCTGAAGAGCCGCCTGGAGTCCCAAGAGATGGAATGCCAAAAAGCCGACACCAAATTCAAATTCAGCATTTCTAAGCAAGAAAAACTGAAGAAAGAATTTGAAACTGAAAAGAAAGCCTGGGCTGATGAGAAAACTGCGTTGATCAACCGAGCTGAGAAGGCAGAGGCGGCTCTAGAAGAGGCAACCGGTGAACTAACCGGCTTAAAACGCCATGTCTCTCAGATGGTCTTGGCGATCTTTGGTAAGTCGTCCTGCAAGCATTTAAACATTTGATCCTTTCAGTTGATCATATAATTTGGAATTGACTCACCTGATCATGTTTATGCAGGCCCCGGAAGCTCCAATTTGAACCAAGAGATGCTGATCAAACTGAAGGCAGTGTACACACTGGTGGAGCAATTGTACACCGGGTCTCAACGCGCATTAGCCACGGTGGCTTTGTCAAATGAAGTGCCTACCCTCCTGGTAGAGGTCTTGAAGAAGCTGTCCATGCTACCCCAATGGTTCAATGAACTGAGACGGTTAGCTGGAAGAGCCGGAGCGGTAAATGCTTTAAGCCGGGCCAAGGCTTGGTTACCAGAGTTAGACCCGACCGACATTCCCACCGGCTATCCAAGCTTGAAGGAAGATGGCACTCCTTTTGAAGAAACAGACTTTACCACTTGCGTAAAGGAAAATGCCCCGTGGCTACCCTGATAGCAAACGAAGTGGACCTTACCAAGTACCAGGCGGGTTATGATGAAGAGAACCAGAGAATTCCAACGCCTCACTATGAAGTGACCAGTCTGATTCCCCCACTCCGTAAGCACACCTTCGCCCCTGAAGTTGACCCGGCCGACCCAGTTGATAATGAAGCTAAATTTGAAGCTTTGAACAACATTGACTGGTCATCGTCAACCTTCCAGGAAAGGGAGCAGGGCGAAGAAGCGGAGAGGGCTAACCCGGATGCTTCAGGCCAATCATGAAGGCTAACCTATCGTGACGGCTCATACCTGTGACGTACTGAAAAAACAATGGGACTCATTTGGACTCAGGGAGTCATGTAATAGAATAGCTTTATTTTGGTCGTGCCATCGTGCACGTTTAAATGCTTAACGTCATTAAGTTGTCGTGTTATATATCCACCCGTGTTACTTTTCATCTGTTTACCGTATGCTTGACCAGATGACCTATTAACTGTCCTGTATATGGAAACATACCACAAAATCCCTTGGCGGCTTACCGCCAGGCGGGTAAAAATAACGTAATATAAAAGGGTCACAAATAAGTTTGTTCTAAAAACACAACTATGATCCTACACCTGCGACCTTTTAAATTTGCACCGTCGGCTCATAAGACCCGGTCGGTAAGGGTGATAACCTAGTCTTCGGGCACCCGAAATTTCAAAGGTATAATGATGCTCATATATCGGCGACTCATTAGTCAATATTAAGCCGGGTTAGAAAATACCACACTTATACTTGTAAACCCAAAAAAAGTCTCAAGTCAAATAAAGGGTGCTTCCAAAGAAAACTTAAACCAAAATAGAATATAAAAAATTTCAAGGCTGCTGATTCGAATACGATCTGTAAATCGTTCCAAAGGGGTTAAGCTAAGATTCGAATACGATCATGTAGCCCCCAGTGGCTTTGGTGGTGTGCCGATCAAGAGGGTACTGACAGATGTGTTCTCTTTGGTTCGAATACGACTTATGCTTGAACAGGAAGCCCCCTAATGACCTTGAGAGTTTTTTAGCGACTCTGATTCGAATACGATCAAAGACGGTTCCCAAAAGGGGTTAAGCTATGACTCAAATACGATCAAGAAGCCCCCTAGTGAGCTCGGCAGTGTGCCAATCAAAAGGGTACCGACAGCTATGTTCTCTTTGGTTCGAATACGACCTATGTGTGAACAGGAAGCCCCCTAGTGATCATAATTTTTAATGGCTAGATTCGAATACGATCGTAAGCCGGATCAAGCGGGTTAAGCCGGATCAAATATGATCAGCCCCCAAGTGATCATGTGAGATAATAATGATAATAACAATGACAAATTTACCTTTGAGGAAGGAAAAAGGACAGAGGTCCTGCTTTATTATTTATCATAATATATACATTGTCAAAATATGTACATTAGGAGAGCCGATGGCTCAAGTGTAGTAAGGCCGAAGATGAGCGATATTCCACGACCGGCGGGTCTCCTCCTCCGACTTACGTGAGTCTTTGTGCTCTCGAACATCGATAAGGTAATATGACCCGTTGTTCAAGTTCTTGCTAAGCACAAAGGGCCCTTCCCAAGGTGGGGATAACTTGTGCGCATCAGTTTGATCCTGGATGAGCCGGAGCACCAAATCACCTTCCTGAAAGGCTCTGGACTTAACCCGGCGGCTGTGATAGTGGCGCAAGTCCTGTTGGTAAATCGCCGAACGAGCTGCTGCCAAGTCCCGCTGCTCATCTAACAGGTCAAGAGCATCCTAACACGCCTGTTCATTGTTCGCCTCCACATAAGCCGCCACACAGGTGAATCATGACGGATGTCACTAGGGAGAACCGCCTCAGCTCCGTAGACCATGAAGAAAGGCGTATAACCCCTAGATCTGTTAGGAGTAGTGTTGATGCTCCATAACACAGAGGGTAACTCCTCAACCCAACAACCCGGCGTCCGCTGCAGGGGGACCAAAAGCCGGGGCTTGATGCCTTTCAAGATCTCCTAATTGGATCTCTCGGCTTGACCATTGGATTGGGGGTGAGCTACTGATGAAACATCAAGCCGAATATGCTCTCATTGAAAAAACTTTTCCATGGCGCCTTTAGACAGATTAGTGCCATTATCAGTTATAATGCTGTGTGGAAAGCCGAAGCGAAATATCACCTTCTTCATGAACTGAACCGCCGTAGCTGCATCACACTTACTGACTAGCTCTCCTCAACCCACTTTGTAAACTTATCAACTACCACCAAGAGGTGGGTCTTTTTATCTTTTGACCTTTTGAAAGGCCCAACCATGTCAAGCCCCCAGACTGCAAATGGCCAAGTAATTGGAATCATCCTCAATTCTTGAGCCGGCACATGATCCCGTCTTGAGAATTTCTGACAGCCGTCACATTTACTGACCAGGTCCTCCGCATCAGCATGAGCCGTCAGCCAATAGAATCCATGGCGGAAAGCCTTAGTCACAAGTGATTTTGACCCGGCATGATGACCACAATCCCCTTCGTGGATCTCACAGAGAATTTCTTGGCCTTCCTTAGGGGATACGCAACGCTGAAACGCCCCTGTCATGCTGCGATGATGCAACTCACCACTGACAATCGGCATTGACTTAGACCGCCGAGTTATCTGTCTGGCCAAGGTTTCATCGTCAGGCAACTCGCCCCGGGTCATATAAGCCAAATATGGCACCGTCCAATCTGGAATGACATGAAGAGCCGCCACCAATTGTGCTTCCGGGTCAGGAACAGCCAAGTCCTCCTCTATAGGTAACTTGACAGAAGGGTTATGCAGAATATCCAAGAAAGTATTAGGCGGCATCGGCTTACGCTGAGAGCCCAGCCGGCTTAAAGCAACAGCCGCCTCGTTCTTTCTGCGGTCAATGTGCTCCACTTGATAACCCTTGAAGTGTCCATCAATGGCATCGACTTCATGGCGATAAGCCGCCATGAGAGGATCCTTAGAATCCCACTTGCCTGATACCTGCTGAGCCACCAGATCTGAGTCGCCGAAACACCTTACCCGGCTTAAGCTCATCTCTTTAGCCATCCAGAGACCGTGGAGTAAGGCTTCGTACTCAGCTGCATTGTTAGTATAGGGAAACATCAACCATAGCACATAACAAAATTTGTCACCTCGAGGGGAAGCTAAAACGAATCCAGCCCCGAGCCCTCAAATTGCCTGGCCCCGTCAAAGTGAATAGTCCAATATGTGTTGTCCAGCTTTTCTTCAGGCATCTGCAGCTCTGTCCAATCGTTGATGAAATCCACTAGCGCTTGAGATTTGATAGCAGTGTGTGGCACATACTTTAAACCATGAGGCCCAAGTTCAATGGCCCACTTGGTGACTCATCCTGTGGCCTCTCTGTTTTGAATGATATCCCCCAAAGGAGCAGAACTAACCACAGTGATGGGGTGGCCCAAGAAATATTGCTTAAGCTTCCGACTTGCCATGAACACCCCATAAACGAGCTTCTGCCAATGCGGATACCGTTGCTTGGACTCAATAAGCACCTCGCTAATGTAATAAACCGTCCGCTGAACCGGGTGTTCCTTGCCTGCCTCCTTGCGTTCCACCACTATGGCCACGCTGACGGCACGCGTGTTAGCAGCCACATATAATAATAAGGGCTCCTTATCAATGGGAGCAGCAAGAATCGGCGGCTTAGCTAGCTGTCTCTTCAAATCTTCAAAAGCAGCTTTGGCAGCATCACTCCAGACGAAGTTATCCGTCTTCTTCATCATTTGATACGGTGGTATGGCCTTCTCGCCTAACCGGCTTATGAACCGGCTTAAAGCTGCGATACGACCCGCCAAACGCTGAACATCATTGATACACGCCGGTTTAGCCAGAAAGGTGATGGCCTTGATCTTCTCTGGGTTAGCCTCGATGCCCCTGTTAGAAGCTAGAAAACCCAAAAGCTTGCCTGCAGGCACACCAAAAACACACTTGGCCGGGTTAAGCATCATCTTGTAAACCCGAAGATTGTCAAAGGTTTCCTTTAGATCATCTATCAAGGTCTCCTTTTCTCTAGATTTCACCACTATATCGTCCACATAAGCATGAACATTGCGCCCAATTTGATTATGAAAACAATTCTGTACACACTGCTGGTAAGTCGCCTGGGCACTCTTGAGCCCAAAAGGCATTGATACATAGCAGAAGGCTCCAAACGGAGTAATGAACGCCGTCTTCTCCTGGTCCTTAACTGCCATCTTGATCTGATGATAACCAGAGTAAGCATCCAAAAAACTCAAAACGCTCACAACCCACCGTAGCATCAATGATTTGATCAATACGAGGGAGAGCAAAGGGATCAGCTGGACAAGCCTTGCTTAAATCCGTGTAATCTACACACATACGCCAAGTGCCGTTTTTCTTAAGCACAAGCACCGGGTTGGCCAACCATTCTGGATGAAAAACTTCAATGATAAACCTAACTGCTAAGAGCCAGGCTACCTCCTCACCAATGGCCTTCTGCCTCTCCTCATTGAACTGCCAAAGAAACTGCTTGACCGGCTTAAACTTTGGATCAATATTAAGAGTGTGCTCAGCGAGTTCTCTCGGTACACCTGGCATGTCAGAAGGTTTACATGCAAAGATGTCCCGGTTCTCATGGATGAACTCGATGAGTGCGCTTTCCTATTTGGGATCCAAATTAGCACTGATACTGAACTGCTTGGATGAGTCGCCTGGAACAAAGTCAACAAGCTTAGTATCATCGGCCGACTTAAACTTCATGACCGGCTCATGCTCTGTGGTTGGCTTCTTCAAAGAAGTCATGTCCGCCGGATCAACATTGTCCTTGTAAAATTTTAACTCTTCTGTTGCACAAACCGACTCAGCATAAGCCGCGTCACCTTCTTCACATTCCAAGGCTACCTTCCGGCTTCCATACACCATGATGGTTCCCTTATGACCCGACATCTTGAGCTGCAAATACACATAACACGACCGTGCCATGAACTTGGCGTAAGCCGGCCGCCCAAACAGAGCATGATATGTGCTCTTGATCTTGACTACTTCAAACGTCAATTTCTCGGCCCTGGAGTCATATTCATCCCCAAAGGCTACCTCCAATTCGATCTTACCGACCGGATATGCCGACTTACCGGGCACGACGCCATGGAAGACAGTGTTGGACTACTTAAGGCTTTTATCAGTTAACCCCATGCGACGGAAGGTCTCATAATCGAGGATGTTGATGCTGTTGCCTCCATCCATGAGTACCTTGGTGAATTTATGTCCACCCACCTGAGGGGCCACCACCAAGGCTAAGTCACCCGGATTATCAACCCGGGGAGGGTGATCTTCCCTACTCCATAGAATAGGCTGCTCAAACCATCTCAAATAACAAGGAACTGCCAGCTCAACAGCATTCACAGCCCTCTTATGAAGCTTCTGGTCTCGTTTGCATAAACTTGTGGTAAAGACATAATATTGCCCACTATTCAGCTGCTTTGGATGGCTCTGGTATCCACCTTGCTGCTGTTGCTGACCACCCTGGCCAGATTGTTGGTTATATCCACCTTGATTGCCTTGAAAATTTTGAAAATTGGGATTTGAACCGCCGCCCAGGCCATGAAAACCGCCGTCACCTAAGCCGCCGCCCTGCCCATTGTTACCATCGAACCTGTTGGAATTTTTGAAGGCCTTCATGATCGTACAGTCCTTCCATAGATGGGTAGCCGGCTTCTGTTGAGTGTTGTGCCTTGGATAGGGCTCGTTCAATAACTGCTCAAGTGTGGGGCCTGACCTGCCAGACCGGGGAGGTGGTCTCCCCTTTCGCCGTTGCAACCCTTTGCACTAGTGTTAGCCACAAAATCCAAACTACCATCAGCCTTACATTTATTACCTCCTTGATTTGCCGGGTTATGCTGAGGGCCCTTGCCATTGCCGTTCTTCTTTCCCTTCCCTGTCTTGTCATCATCAGACTCGGGATCCTTGGTACTATCAGAGTCGGCGTACTTGACTAGAGCCGCCATCAGCGTGCCCATATCATTACAATCGTGCTTGAGCCACCCCAGCTTTTGTTTCAGAGGCAAAAAATGGCATTTTTTCTCCAACATTAAGACTGCAGAGCCGGCATCCATCTTATCAGATGAATGTATTATGGCTTTAACCCGGTGCATCCAATGGGTTGTAGACTTGCCCTCTTCCTGCTTGCAATTCGTCAAATCCACAATTGACATAGGCTGCTTGCACGTATCCTTGAAATTCTAGACGAACCGGGATTTTAGCTCCGCCCATGAACTGATTGAATTAGGTGGTAGGCCTTTCAACCAAGTGCGGGCGGTCCCATCCAACATCATGGTGAAGTACTTGGCCATCGCAGCATCATTGACCTCCAATAATTCCATAGCCATCTCGTAACTTCCAATCCATGCCCCGGGCTGTAAGTCGGCCGTGTAGTTCGGCACCTTCCTAGGTCCCTTAAAATCCTTGGGCAAACGCTCGTTACGTAGAGCCGACACTAGACAGGGGACTCCTCCGGTCATGGTGGCCACACCTGCCTCAATAGAAGTCATCGGATAAGCCGGATACCGCTGGTAAGCCGTCAGCTGAGCCACCCGCTCAGCCTCTTGACGTATTCTATCTTGATCTAGCAATTTAAAGGCTCCATGGCACGCTGGGTCATGCCCGTCTGGCTGGTTACGACGCCGGACGTTGCTTGAGACAGCCGTTGAGTCCATGTGCCTGCTATAACTCGGGCTTCGGCTTGGACGAGGGGTTGAATGGATCCTATCCTGGCTATATGATTACGCCTCCTATTGTGCTAAGGACGTCTGAAGAAGTTCTCTGACCCCGCGGGTTTCATCCGCCGCCGAAGAGTTGCCATCAATTGGGAGAGCCGCCAGCCGTGCCGCCGCCACTATCATGTTCTCCAACGGGTTAGAATAGTGACCCGGAGGTGTTGGTACACACTGAGGTGGAGCAGTGTTCACGCGGTGAGGCCCCATCACCTGTGGCTGAACCGGCACCCCGACCCCGGGTGTTGCAACCCAGTCTGCCTCAGTACACGGGGAGAGCCACGGCGGGTTACTGGGCCCTGCACCAAGTGTGTGAAAGAGGTTTCGAGGATCATAAACCGAAGGGAGTCGAGACTGAGTCTTCTGATGTCTTCTCCTCATGACCTCATTAGATGCGTCCTGATCTTGCGTGAGCCGAGAAGTCTGTGCCTGAATCCGCCGAGCCTGAGCATCCAGAGCCGCCAGCTCTGCGGTTATCCTGACATCTTCTACTGCTAGGTCTTCCTTAGCCTGCACCATATCCAATTTTAATTGTGCCACTTCCGCATCATGTCGGGCTTGATCCGCCGGGTTGACCATGGCGGCTAACAGAGCGGTCAGTTTATCTGTGAGATCCATCAACACCTGAGCCGGCGAGCACACAGGGCCTCCTGCCCCGGCTGCTGCTGACCCGGAGGTCATGGCCGCCGCAGTTGTGGAGTCTTGGATAGGTTGTGTGCCGGCCATGAAGATTCCAACCCTGCTCGGCAGCTCTAGGCAATCCGGAATACTGCTGCCATCGGAACAACCCCCAAGCCCGCCATCTTGCAGTTGATACAATGAATCTGTCTCACCTGTGGATGACTCGCCATTAGAGTAGATGGCCGTCTCACCATCAGATGTAGATCCTTCAGAGAGCCCTCCATGGAGGCATCCCACGAAGGCACGCTTCACAGCAGGCGGAGCCCGGGCGGGTCTCGCACGCTGAGCCGTTTCGACGAGGTCGGTGCAAATGTCCGGCTCAGGGCCCGGCTCGCCGATCTTGCTGATGAAGACATGAATTCCGCCGAAGGGGACCCGGTACCCGTACTCAATTGAGCCGGTGTCGGGGCCCCAGCCTGCGTCATTGATGTAGAGGTTGCCACGATGACTCTTGGTCATCCGGCCCACAACGTATCCCTTGAGCCCTTCGAAGCTGCCCTTCAAGAACTCAAATCCACTGTGCGCTGGCCCCATGGTGGGCGCCAACTGTCGTGGAATTGTCACATCAGATGTCCTAGTGAAAGGACTTAGTCGTGGAGCCATCACAACTAGGAAGCTTAAAGGGGTTAATCAGGACAAATGACACGAGGTTTATACTGGTTCGGCCCCTTACGACGAAGGTAAAAGCCTACGATCCAGTTTTGAGTGGGATTGCTTATGTCTCGATAACCAGGGAGCAAATCGCTTGACCTAGCTCTCGAGTTGATCTTACTTGCCCTGAACCGCCGCTGGGTCGTCCCTTTATATACAGAGGTCAACGCCCAGCGGTTCCACAGAGTCCTAGCCGGCTCATAAACAGTGGCCGGCTCGGTCTCTTAACTATTCTTGCCTTACAATACAAGTCACGCATACATGGCGGCTTATCACTACAGGCCTTAAGTCGCCTCTGGGCTTTGGGCCCTTAACTGAACCGCGATCTCTATCCTGGGTCTTGGGCTTCAATAATATTTGTGAGTATAACCCAGCCCCTCCTGGGTGGGTCATACCAATAGTTATATACCCAACAGTATCCGCCCCGTGGGCTCTCGTCCAGTCTATGATTCGGATGTGGTATATTATCTTTTATAACTATTTGTTTCATTTAGTGTTTATGACAATTATGCCGACCAATGTGACATAGTTGTTTTTATGTAGAAGGTATGTGAACCAGAAATTCCACAAGACCCTCTTGTCGAGAGGTTAAATTTGTTTAAAAAGAAAACAATTATTTGAAAGAAAAATTTAAAAGAATTGAAGAGGAGAAGATGAAATTGGAGTTGCATGTTGACGATGTCGTCGATGATCACAAGATCCAGATGGATGCAATGCACTTGAAGATTAGAAAGATTAGAAAATATGACATTGATAATGAGGCTTGGTATCATTATGTTGTTGGATCAATTGTTACCTTAGTTGCGATTTTGATCACATTTGTTGTTGCATTTAAATGTTTTACATAGTTGTATGTTAGTTTCAATGTATGTTTTAATTAGATGCTCTAGAGAGCTATATATTGTTCTATGAGAACTATTTATGAACTTTATGTATTTATTTTTTCAGTAATAATATTTGATCACTACTGTAGTTTGGTTTTAATGTGATGATGAACTTGTATTAATTTGGTCATTTCTCTATTCATGATGTTTTGTAATGGTTTTTGATACACTTAATTATGTAATGCACGCAAACGAACCAACAATGGATGCACGATGACCGGTGCACCTCCGACTACATTACGGGCCTGCATATTTTTCTTGATGTGGCTGAGGCAAACAAGCAGAATGGTTTTATGTATTGTCCATGTATTGTCTATGGGAATACAAAGTATTACTCTGACTCGAAAACCCTTCAGTTCCACCTGCTTGAGAAGGGTTTCATGCCACACTATAATGTTTGGACCAAGCACGAAGAAAGAGGTGTTATGATGGAAGACAACAAAGAAGAAGAGGATGATGAAAACTATCCTATGTTCCCTGAATACGGTGAAACTACAATGGGGGAAGCTGTAGATCAAGAGGCACCAGACGATGTATCCGATGATGATTTTCGCCGGGTCATTGTTGATGCACATAGAGAATGCGAAAGTGAAAGGGAGAAGTTGAAGTTCAATCGCATATTAGAGGATCACAAAAAAGGGTTGTACCCAAATTGCGAAGATGGCAACACAAAGCTTGGTACCGCACTGGAATTGCTGCAATGGAAGTCAGAGAATGGTGTATGTGACAAGGGATTTGGGAAACTACTGAAAATAATGAAGAAGAAGTTTCCAAAGGATAATGAGTTGCCTGACAGTACGTATGAAGCAAAGAAGGTTCTATGCCCTCTAGGATTAGAGGTGCAGAAGATACATGCATGCCTTAATGACTACATCGTCTACCTTGGTGAGGAGTACGAGAATTTGAATGCATGCCCGGTATGCGGAGCATTGCGGTATAAGATCAGATGAGATGACCCTGGTGATGTTGAGGGCGAGCGCCCCAGGAAGAGGGTTCCTGCCAAGGTGATGTGGTATGCTCCTATAATACCACGGTTGAAACGTCTGTTAAAAAACAAAGAGCATTCCAAGTTGTTGCGATGACACAAAGAAGACTTTAAGAAAGACGAGAAGTTGAGAGTACCCGCTGATGGGTCGCAGTGGAGAATAATTGAGAGAAGGCGGCAAGACTTTGCAGGTGAAGCAAGGAACATATGGTTTGGTTTAAGTGCAGATGGCATTAATCCTTTTGGGGAGCAGAGCAGCAATCATAGCGCCTGGCCCATGAGTCTATGTATCTATAAACTTCCTCCTTGGTTGTGCATGAAGCAGAAATTCATTATGATGCCAGTGCTCATCCAAGGCCCTGAGCAACCTGGCAACGACATTGATGTGTACCTAAGGCAATTAGTTGAAGAACTTTTACAACCGTGGGATAAAAAAGGTGTATGTGTGTGGGATGAGAACAAACAGCAGGAATTTGACCTACGAGCATTGTTGTTTGTAACCATCAATGATTGGCCTGCTCTTAGTAACCTTTCAGGACAGACAAACAAGGGATACAACGCATGCACGCACTGTTTAGATAAGACTGAAAGTATATATTTGGACAAATGCAAGAAGAATTATTACCTGGGACATCGTCGATTTCTTCCGACCAAGCATGCCTTAAGAAAAAAAGGCAAGCATTTCAAAGGTGAGGCAGATCACCAGAAGAAGCCTGTCCTCCGTACTGGTGATGATATACTTGATATGGTCAAGGATTTACAAGTAATCTTTGGAAAGGGTCCTGGCGGACAATCTGTTCCGAATGACACTGACGGACAAACACCCATGTGGAAGAAGAAATCTAAATTTTGGGACCTACCCTATTGGAAAGACCTAGAGGTCCGCTCTGCAATTGATGTGATGCACGTGACGAAGAATCTTTGTGTGAACATGCTAGGCTTCTTGGGCGTATATGGGAACGCAAAAGATACACCACATGCACGGGAGGACCAACAACGTTTGAACGGAAAAGACGGCATACATCCAAAGCAGTATCAAGTTCCTACTAGCTATGCTCTTACCAAAGAAGAGAAGGAAATCTTTTTTGAATGCCTGATCAGTATCAAGGTCCCGTCTGGCTTCTTGTCCAATATGAAGGAATAATAAATATAGCAAGAAAAAATTCCAGAACCTAAAGTCTCATGACTGCCACGTGATTATGACGCAACTGCTTCCGGTTGCATTGAGGGGGCTTCTGCCAGAAAATGTTTGATTAGCCATTGTGAAATTATGTGCATTCCTCAATGCAATTTCTCATAAGGTAATTGATATATAAATCCTACCAAGGTTACAAAATGATTTGGTCCAATGTCTTGCCAGTTTTGAGTTGGTGTTCCCACCATCCTTCTTCAATATTATGACGCACGTCCTAGTTCACCTAGTTGACGAGATTGCCATACTGGGTCCAGTATTTCTACACAATATGTTCCCCTTTGAGTGGTTGATGTCTACTACACAACCTTCTTCTTGTAGAGTCGTGTTGGGCCACCAAGCGCAGAGTTTTGTAGGACAGTAGCAATTTTCCCTCAAGTGGATGACCTTAGGTTTATCAATCCATGGGAGGCGTAGGATGAAGATGGTCTCTCCCAAACAACCCTGCAACCAAATAACAAAGAGTCTCTTGTGTCCCCAACACACCCAATACAATGGTAAATTGTATAGGTGCACTAGTTCGGCGAAGAGATGGTGATACAAGTGTAATATGGATGGTAGATATAGGTTTTTGTAATCTTAAAATATAAAAACAGCAAGGTTGCAAGTAACAAAAGTGAGCGAAAACGGTATTGCAATGCTTCAAAACAAGGCCTAGGGTTGATACTTTCACTAGTGCAAGTTCTCTCAACAATGTTAACATAATTGGATCACATAACAATCCGTCAATGTGCAACAAAGAGTCACTCCAAAGTCACTAATAGTGAAGAACAAACAAAGAGATTATTGAAGGGTATGAAACCACCTCAACGTTATTCTTTCTAATCGATCTATTGGGCTATTCCTATAAGTGTCACAAACATCCCTAGAGTTCATACTAAAATAACACCTTAAGACACACATCAAGCAAAACCCTAATGTCACCACAAGTATCCGTGGGTTAGATTATACGATATGCATTACACAATCTCAGATTCATCTATTCAAACCAACACAAAGAACTTCAAAGAGTGCCCCAAAGTTTTTACTAGAGAGTCAAGAAGAAAACGTGTGCCAACCCCTATGCATAAGTTCACAAGGTCACAGAACCGCAAGTTGATCACCAAAACATACATCAAGTGGATCACGTGAATATCCCATTGTCGCCGCAGATAAGCACATGCAAGACATACATCAAGTGTTCTCAAATCCTTAAAGACTCAATCTGATAAGATAACTTCAAAGGGAAAACACAATCCATTACAAGAAGGTAGAGGGGGAGAAACATCATAAGATCCAACTATAGTGGCAAAGCTCGCGGTACATCAAGATCGTGCCAAATCAAGAACATAAGAGAGAGAGAGAGATCAAACACATAGCTACTGGTACATACCCTCATCCACGAGGGTGAACTACTCCCTCCTTGTCATGGAGATCACTTGGATGATGAAGATGGCCACCAATGACGGATTCCCCCTCCGGCAGGATGCCAGAACAGGGCCCCGATTGGTTTTTGGTGGCTACAGAGGCCTGCGGCGGCGGAACTCCCAATCTAGGTTCTGTTCTGGATGGTTGGGGATATATAAGAGGTGTTGGCATCAGGAACAAGTCAGGGGGTCCATGAGGCAACCACAAGATATGGGGCGCGCCCTAGGGGGGGCGCGCCCTCCACCCTTGTGGCGGCCTCGGGACTCTTCTGGTCCGTCTCTGATGCTCCATGGGCTTCTTCTGGTCCATAAATAATAACCGTAAATTTTCAGCTCGTTTGGACTCCGTTTGATATTCCTCTTCTGCGAAACGCAAAAACAAAGAAAAAAAACAGAAACTGACACTGGGCTCTAGGTTAATAGGTTAGTCCCAAAAATCATATAAAATAGCATATAAATGCATATAAAACATCCAATATGGATAATATAATAGCATGGGATAATAAAAAATTATAGATACATTTGAGACGTATCAAGCATCCCCAAGCTTAATTCCTGCTCGTCCTCGAGTAGGTAAATGATAAAAACAGATTTTTTTTGATGTGGAATGCTACCTAACATATTTATCAATGCAATATTCTTTATTGTGGCAAGAATATTCACATCCATAAGATTCAAAACAAAAGTTTAATATTCACATAAAAATAATAATACTTCAAGCATACTTACAAGGCAATTATGTCTTCTCAAAATAACATGGCCGAAGAAAGCTTATCCCTACAAAATCATATAGTCTGGCTATGCTCCATCTTCATCACACAAAATATCCAAATCATGCATAACCCTGGTTTCAACCAAGCAATTGTTTCATACTTTAGTATTCTCAAACCTTTTCAACTTTTATGCAATACATGAGTGTGAGCCATGGACATAGCACTATAGGTGGAATAGAATGGTGGTTGTGGAAAAGACAAAAAGAGGGAGATAGTCTCACATCAACTAGGTGTATAACGGGCTATGGATATGCCCATAAATAGATATCAATGTGAGTGAGTAGGGATTGCCATGCAATGGATGCACTAGAGCTATAAGTTTATGAAAGCTCAAAAAGAAACTAAGTGGTTGTGCATCCAACTTGCTTGCTCATGAAGACCTAGGGCATTTGAGGAAGCCCATTGTTGGAATATACAAGCCACATTCTATACTGAAGAATTCCCAGTAGTATATGAAAGTGACAAAATAAGAGACTCTCTATCATGAAGATCATGGTGCTACTTTGAAGCACAAGTGTGGAAAAACGATAGTAACATTGCCCCTTCTCTCTTTTCTCTCATTTTTTATTTTTTTATTTTTTCTCTTTTTTATTGGCTTCTTTGGCCTCTTTTTTTATTAGCTTGTTTGGCCTATTTTTTTATTTCCTCACATGGGACAATGCTCTAAAAGTGATGATCATCACACTTTTATTTACTTACAACTCAAGAATTACAACTCGATACTTAGAACAAAATATGATTCCATATGAATGCCTCCGGCGGTGTGCCGGGATGTGCAATGACTCAAGAGTGACATGTCTGAAAGAATTATGAAAGGTGGCTTTGCCACAAATACGATGTCAACTACATGATCATCCAAAGCAATATGACAATGACGAATCGTGTCATAATAAACAAAACGGTGGAAAGTTGCATGGCAATATATCTCAGAATGACTATGGAAATGCCATAATAGGTAGGTATGGTCGCTGTTTTGAGGAAGGTCTATGGTGGGTGTATGGCACCGGCGAAAGTTGTGCAGTACTAGAGAGGCTAGCAATGGTGGAGGGTGAGAGTGTGTATAATCCATGGACTCAACATTAGTCATAGAGAACTCACATACTTATTAGTCATCGAAACCAAGCACTACGCGCATGCTCATAGGGGAAGGGTTGGTAGGAGTTATCCATCGCGCGATCCCGACCTCCACACAAAGGATGATAAACAATAAATACCTCATGCTCTAACTTCGTTACATAACGGTTCAACATACCTGCATGCTACGGGAATTACAAACCTCAACACAAGTATTTCTCAAATTCACAATTACTCCACTAGCATGACTCTAATATCATCATCCTCATATCTCAAGACAATCATAAGGAATCAAACTTCTCATAGTATTCAATGCACTTTATATGAAAGTTTTTATTATATCCCTCTTGGATGCCCATCATATTAGGACTAAATTCATAACCAAAGCAAATTACCATGCTATATAAGACTCTCAAAATAATATAAGTGAAGCATGAGAGTTCATCAACTTCTTCAAAATAAAACCACCGTCGTGCTCTAAAAAGATATAAGTGAAGCACTAGAGCAAATGACAAATTACTCCAAAAGATATAAGTGAAGATCAATGGGTGGTCGAATAATTATGCAACTATGTAAAGACTCGCTAACAAAAGAATTTTAGATATTAGGATATTATTCAAACAGCAAGCAAAACAAAATAAAATGAAATGACGGTCCAAGCAAAACACATATCATGTGGTGAATAAAAATATAGCTCCAAGTAAGGTTACCGATGAACGAAGACAAAAGAGGGGATGTCCGGGGCATCCCCAAGCTTAGATGCTTGGTTGTCCTTGAATATTGCCTTGGGGTGCCTTGGGAATCCCCAAGCTTAGGCCCTTGCCACTCCTTATTCCATAGTCCATCGAATCTTTACCCAAAACTTGAAAACTTCACAACACAAAACTCAACAGAAAACTCGCAAGCTCCATTAATATAAGAAAATAAATCACCACTTAGGTACTGTTGTGAACTCATTCTAAATTTATATTTATGTTGTATCTACTGTATTCCAACTTCTCCATGGCTCATACCCTCCGATACTACTCATAGATTCATCAAAATAAGCAAAGAACCTAGTGAAAACAAAATCTGTCAAAAATAGAACAGTTTGTAGTAATCTGGAAACTTTCCATACCTCTATAACTCCAAATTTTTTGAAACATTAGGAAAATCTAGGAAATTTGTATATCAATCTTGTGTAAAAAATTCATATCAAAATCACGTTCCAGTGAGTTTTCAAATTTCCTGGACTGAGCGCAAAAGTTTCTGTTTTTGCATAGA
The DNA here is from genome assembly GCA_021437245.1 of Aegilops speltoides. NCBI lineage: Eukaryota > Viridiplantae > Streptophyta > Magnoliopsida > Poales > Poaceae > Aegilops > Aegilops speltoides. Next base: position 315,366,484 of record CM038145.1, on the reverse strand, counting down.
ATCAAGTCAACTATCATCCACACTATCCCAAAGGCATTACTTGGCACTTTATTGAAACAAAAGCTATAAAACATGATTACTACAGTAGCATAACCATGTTAAAACACAAAAACAGTAGGGGTAAATTTTGCGCTTTTCTTTAATGCCTTTCTAGCTAGGCATGATGACTTCAATGATGCTCACATAAGAGATAAGAATTGAAACACAAAGAGAGCATCATGAAGCATATGACTAGGACATTTAAGTCTAATCCACTTCCTATGCATAGATATTTTCTGAGCAAACAATTTATGGGAGCAAGAATCAACTAGCACAGGAAGGCAAAACAAACATAACTTCAAGATTTTCAACACATAGAGAGGAAACTTGTTATTATTGCAACTCCTACAAGCATATATTCCTCCCCCATAATAATATCCAGTAGCATCATGAATGAATTCAAAAATTTAACCATCACATAAAGCATTATTTTCATGATCCCCAAGCATACAAAATTTACTACTCTCCACATAAGCAAATTTCTTCTCATGAATAGTAGTGGGAGCAAACTCAACAAAATAACTATCATGTGAGGCATAATACAATTGAAAATTAAAATCATGATGACAAGTTTCATGGTTATCATTATTCTTTATAGCATACATGTCATCACAATAATCATCATAGATAGCAACTTTGTTCTCATAATCAATTGGAACCTCTTCCAAAATAGTGGATTCATCACTAAATAAAGTCATGACCTCTCAAAATCCACTTTCATAATTATCACAATAACATTCAACACCCTTCAAAATAGTGGGATCATTACTTCCTAAAGTTGACACTCTTCCAAACCCACTTCATCAATTTAATCATCATAAATATTCTCATCATAACTTGGGGGACTAAAAATATCATATTCATCAAATATAGCATCCCCAAGCTTGTAGCTTTGCATATCATTAGCATCATGGATATTCAAAGAATTCATACTAACAACATTGCAATCATGCTCATCATTCAAAAATTTAGTGCCAAACATTTTAATGCATTCTTCTTCTAACACTTTGGCACAATTTTCCTTTCCATCATGTTCACGAAAGACATTAAAAAGATGAAGCATATGAGGCAATCTCAATTCCATTTTTTAGTTTTATTTTATAGACTAGACTAGTGATAAAACAAGAAACTAAAAGATTATATTGCTATATCTAAAGATATACATTCAAGCACTAACCTCCCCGGCAACGACGCCAAAAAAGAGCTTGATGTCTACTACGCAACCTTCTTCCTATAGACTCGTGTTGGGCCTCCAAGCGTAGAGTTTTGTAGGACAGTAGGAATTTTCCCACAAGCGGATTACCTAAGGTTATCAATCTGTGGGAGGTGTAAGATGAAGATGGTCTCTCTCAAACAACCCTGCAACCAAATAACAAAGAGTCTCTTGAGTCCCCAACACACCCAATACAATGGTAAATTGTATAGGTGCACTAGTTTGGCGAAGAGATGGTGATACAAGTGTAATATGGATGGTAGATATAGGTTTTTGTAATCTTAAAAATATAAAAACAACAAGGTTGCAAGTAACAAAAGTGAGTGAAAACGGTATTGCAATGCTTAGAAACAAGGCCTAGGGTTCATAGTTTCACTAGTGCAAGTTCTCTCAACAGTGATAACATAATTGGATCATATAACAATCCCTCAACGTGCAACAAAGAGTCACTCCAAAGTCACTAATAGCGGAGAACAAATGAAGAGATTATTGTAGGGTACGAAACCACCACAAAGTTATTCTTTCCGATCGATCTATTGGGCTATTCCTATAAGTGTCACAAACAGCCCTAGAGTTCGTACTAAAATAACACCTTAAGACACACATCAACCAAAATCTAATGTCACCTAGATACTCCTGTGTCACCACAAGTATCTGCGCGTTTGATTATATGATATGCATCACACAATCTCAGATTCATCTATTCAAACCAACACAAAGAACTTCAAAGAGTGCCCAAAGTTTCTACCAGAGAGTCAAGACAAAAACGTGTGCCAACCCCTATGCATAAGTTCACAAGGTCAGAGAACCTGCAAGTTGATCACCAAAACATACATCAAGTGGATCACGTGAATATCCCATTGTCACCATAGATAAGCACATGCAAGACATACATCAAGTGTTCCCAAATCCTTAAAGACTCAATCTGATAAGATAACTTCAAAGGGAAAACACAATCCATTACAAGAAGGTAGAGGGGGAGAAACATCATAAGATCCAACTATAGTAGCAAAGCTTGCGGTACATCAAGATCATGACACGAGAGAGAGAGAGAGAGAGAGATCAAACACATAGCTACTGGTACATACCCTCAACCTCGAGGGTGAACTACTCCCTCCTCGTCATGGAGAGCGTCGGGATGATGAAGATGGCCACCGGTGACGGATAGACCCTATTCCAGTAGGGTGCCGGAATAGGGTCTCGATTGGTTTTTGGTGGCTACAGAGGCCCGCGGCAGTGAAACTCCCGGTCTAGGTTCTGTTTTGGAAGTTTGGGGATATATAAGAGGTGTTGGCACCGGGAACAAGTCAGGAGGGGTCCACAAGGCAGCCACAAGATAGAGGGCATGCCCTAGGGGGGTGCCCTCCATCGTTGTGGTGGCCTCGGGACTCTTCTGGTCCGTCTTCGATGCTCCGTGGGCTTCTTCTGTTCCATAAATAATCACCATAAATTTTCAGCTCGTTTGGACTCCGTTTGATATTCCTTTTCTGTGAAACTCAAAAACAAGGAAAAAACAAAAACTGGCAATGGGCTCTAGGTTAATAGGTTAGTCCCAAAAATCATATAAAATAGTATATAAATGCATATAAAACATCCAATGTGGATAATATAATAGCATGGAACAATCAAAAATTATAGATACATTGGAGACGTATCAAAGGTTCATGGGAGTCTTACAGAAATATGTTTGAAACCGTGCTAGGCCAGAAGGAAGCATCTCCAAGGGCCATGAAACAGATGAGGTCATTGTGTTTTGTGTTGACTTTATTCCTGACCTTAAGCTGATTAGTGTTCCTCAATCACGGAATGAGGGGAGACTGAGTGGGAAAGGCACGCTAGGAGCGGATTCAATAATATGTAGGGATGGGCATTCTTGGGCGCGCACACTACATAGTTCTACAGAATTCCACCTTGGTGGCCCTGTATATCAATGAACACAAGAATATTTTACGCTCCAAACACCCGGAGCAGTGTGACGACTGGATTACACGTGAACACATCAGTACTGTCGGTGGTTGGTTCCAAACACATCTCATGGGTAACAACATTGTTGGCGATGAGCTGTACTTATTGGCCAGGACACCATCTTCGACTGTATTGACTTACCAAGGGTATGGGATAAATGGGAACACATTTTATACGATCGCCCAAGATAAAAAGAGCACCAACCAAAATAGTGGTGCCAACTTTGATGCAGCAAACACCAATAGGGCAAACGACACATATTATGGTTACATAGAGGACATATGGGAACTTGACTATGGACGTGATTTTAATGTCCCTTTGTTTCGGTGCAGATAGGTCAATCTATCAGGAGGCGGGGTACAGGTAGACCCGCAGTACGGAATGACAATAGCGGATCTCAACAATCTTGGGTACATAGACGAACCATTCTTCCTACCCAATGATGTGGCGCGGGTTTTCTATGTGAAGGACATGTCTACCAAACCAAGAAAAAGAAAAGATAAGGAAGCGAATACATCATATGATGAGCCAAAGCACCACATAGTTCTTTCAGGGAAAATAAACATTGTGGGAGTGGAGGACAAGAGAGACATGTCTGAAGATTATGAAAAGTTTCATGAAATTCCTCCCTTCAAAGTGAAGACTGACCCAGGCATCTTGTTAAATGATATGAAGATTATCCATGGTTACGTCACAATAAGAAAGGGACACACGGGAATAAAGAGTGAAGACTTTCTCTCTAGTGAAGACAACATATTGGATGGTACGATTGTTCAAGTAACTGTTCGACATATACAAGATAACCAAATATTTTGCACCTTTGATTCTGGGTTGAAAGCCATATTTATGCTCCACGGCTATTATGATGATGGCTTTGATCTAGAATATCACTGTAGTTACATGTCAAAAAATAAAATCCCTTTGTAATAGATGAGTTTTCGATCGAAACCCTGATACTTCGAAAGAGTTTGTCCAGTTTGTACACGAAGCACATCCAGTTTTTGCCGTAACCATCTCAACTTTTTAGCACATGCTATTTGTGCGAAATTATGATACCATGCCAAGTTTCAACCTTTTCATAGTTCATTTCTAGTGCTTTTCAATTCTAGGGCCATTTAGCTCAAAAAATCACTAAATGTATGAAAAATAGCAAATGAAGTTAGAAATGGGTTGAAAATTGATGACGTGGCTTTGAATGGTGCATATTGAACGCACAAAAAGTCTGGAGTTAAAATAAGTTAAAAAATGAAATCCCTTTGTAATAGATGAGTTTTCGTTCGAAACCCTGATACTTCGAAAGAAATTGTCCAATTTGTACAAGAAGTGCATCCAGTTTTTGTTGTAACCCTCTCAAGTTTTTAGCACATGCTATGTGGGTGAAATTATGATACCATGCCAAGTTTCAACCTTTCTAGAGTTCATTGGTAGTGCTTTTCAATTTCAGGGTCATTTGGCTCAAAAAATCATTAAATGCATGAAAACTAGCATCTGGAGTCAGAAAACGGTTGAAAATTGATGAAGTGGCTTGAATGGTGCATATTGAATGCACAAAAAGTATGGAGTTAAAATAAGTTAGAAAATGAAATCCCTTTGTAATAGATGAGTTTTCGTTCGAAACCCTGATACTTTGAAAGAGATTGTCCAGTTTGTACACGAAGTGCATCCAGTTTTTGCCGTAGTCATCTCAAATTTTTAGCACATGCTATGTGGGTGAAATTATGATACCATGCCAAGTTTCAACCTTTTCAGAGTTCATTTGCAGCGCTTTTCAATTTCAGGGTCATCTAACTCAAAAAATCATTAAATGCATGAAAAATAGCGCATGAAGTCAAAATGGGTTGAAAATTGATGATGTGGCTTTGAATGGTGCATATTGAATGCACAAAAAATCTGGATTTAAAGTAAGTTAAAAAATGAAATCCCTTTGTAAAAGAATGAGTTTTCGTCCGAAACCATGATACTTCGAAAGAGATTGTCCAGTTTGTACACGAAGTGCATCTAGTTTTTGCCGTAACCCTCTCAACACTTTAGCACATGCTATGGGGGTGAAATTATGATATCATGTCAAGTTTCAATCTTTTCAGAGTTCATTTGTAGTGCTTTTCAATTTCAGGGTCATTTAGCTCAAAAAATTATTAAATGCATGAAAAATAGCAAATGAAGTCAAAAAAGGTTGAAATTGATGATGTGGATTTGAATGGTGCATATTGAACGCACCAAAAGTCTAGTGTTAAAATAAGTTTAAAAAATGAAATCCATTTGTAATAGATGGGTTTTCGTCCGAAACCCTAATACTTAGAAAAAGTTTGTCCAGTTTGTACACGAAGTGCATCCAATTTTTGCCATAACCCTCTCAACTTTTTAGTACGTGCTATGTGGGTGAAATTATGATACCATGCCAAGTTTCAACCTTTTCATAGTTCATTTGTAGTGCTTTACAATTTCAGGGTCATTTAACTCAAAAAATCATTAAATGCATGAAAAATAGCAAATGAAGTCAAAAAAGGGTTGAAAATTGTTGATGTGGCTTTGAATGGTGCATATTAGGTTAACAGAAAAGAAAAATACTAAACTAATAACTTAACAAAAAAGAAAAATAATAACTTAACTGGAAATAAAAATATAACATTATTAGGTTAACAGAAAATACTAAACTAAAACCTAGCTTTAGTCCCGGTTGGTGGCAGCAACCGGGACTAAAGGCTTACCACACATTTTCACACCCGTAATTAGTCCCACCTTGCGAACTGACGAGCTAGTCGACCACCTTAAATATATGGGTCATCCAGAAGGGATAAACTTCTGACATCATTGCATCCTTTGTTAAGGATATGGACTCTTACTACGAATCTTCTAGAATATTCATAGTAAGGGTCTATCTCCTTAATATAGAACATTGGTGTCGGCTTTTTGACTCACTATGTGTCTATGCATCAAAATAAATTAGGTTAACAAAAAGTATCAGGTTAAACAAATTACTTAACAGAAAAGAAAATATAACATTATTAGGTTAACAAAAAGTATTTTATAATATTCTTCATTTGTAGCGCTTTTCAATTTGAGGGTCATTTAGCTCAAAAAAATCATTAAAATAATCAACTAAAAAGCTTTTATAAAACTCTAATAGCAAAAAGAATCAATTAAAATATTTTGTTATGATCAACTAAAACAAAACTATAATATTCTTCAATAGAAAGAATCAACTAAAATGCTTTTATAAACCTCTAGTTATGATCAAAATAATATTAACTTAAAATTATAAAAAATTTATGCAACTAAAATATCAAAGTATTTTTTTGTTAAAAACTTTAATAGCAAAAAGAATTTTCATAAAGTATTTTTTGTTAAATACTTTAATAGCAAAAATTTCATAAAGTATTTTTTTAGAATTTCATATATTTTGTTGAAATTCTTTGATAATCATGTGCATTACACATAAGTGAGTATGTATAAAAATTAGAATGTGATTTGAAGAAGGTCAAAAAATTGACATGACATATGCAAAAAATAACGTAAAAAATAAAAAAGTGCCTGCCTACTAGGCCACCACGGCGTGCGTACGACTAGAAACCCAACTATACATGCGTCAGTTTGCAGGCCCGCTGGACAAGTAGGCCCCACACGGCAGAGAGGAATGTTAGGCATGTACTTCCTGCTTTAGAGAGGAGCTTGGAAGGGATATCGTGGGCGGGCTTATAAACCGCTGCAAGCGATTCTCGCTTGGCGAGGTGGGACTAAACTCCCACAACCCCGCGGCTATGCCAGGACCAACCTTTAGTCCTGGTTGGTGGCTCCAACCAGAACTAAAGGCCCCCCCTTTAGTCTCGGTCTGAGCCACCAACCGGGACTAAAGGCGGTTGGTGCCTCGAACCGGGACTAAAGGGGGGCCTTTTGTCCTAGTTGGAGCCACCAACTAGGACTAAAGGGTGGGGTATGTAACTAAGCACATAGGAAATTTCCCCCAATCTCTCCCATTCTCTCCCCTGACGCCGAACCAAAGCACAACACCGCCAGGATGCTGCATCGGAGATCGTCGTCGCCTTCGAGCCCGCTCGGCCTCGTCGTCGGGCCTCCTCGCCATCACCGCCCCCGTCGAGCTCTGCCCGCTCCCCGTCGCCACCCCGACACCGTCTCCGAGCCCCGCCCCGACGCTGTCCCCAAGCCCGATCGCTCCTCATCGCCGGCCGGACCTCCCCAAGCATCGCCACGCCCCCAAGAGCCCGTCCTCGTCGCTGGCCGGACCTCCTCCCCGAGCCCTCGCCGCCCCCGCTCCCCGGCAATGTTGTCCCCCCGCTGTGAGCCACCGCCGTCCCATGTTTGCTTAATCAGTATTCATCTTTTGTGATTGCTTAGTATATATATGTATGTGATTGCTTAGTATATATATGTATATGTAGAAGTTTTTGGCTTAGGGAGAACATTTTCTGCCATGGTAGAAGTAATATGGCAAATTTTAGTAATTTTTATCTAAAAAACGTGTGTGAATTTGCCATGGTAGAAGTATGTATCTAAAAGGATGAGAATGTGATATATGTTCTGTGAGATTCATGGATGCAAGGATGCGATATGTTTTGTGAGATGTTGATGTTGATCTTGCTAAAGGATGAGAATCACATATTCGTTTGGACAGTTTGAGATGTTGTTAAATAGCTATGTGAGATGTGCTCCAAAATTGAGATATGATGAGTGGTTACTAAAACAAATCAAAGATCAATTTTTTTCATTAGAGTTTATTTTGTCTTTTTTGTATGTTTTAATGCAAGCATCCATTTAGAAATCTTTGAACATGAAGTAGGAGCATTTTGATGTCATCTTGCTGGTAGATTTTAGTTCATGCCATGTTAGGACCTATAGTGAGTGCTACAAACTTGTAAACTTGCTATCTATTCATTTCTGCCATGCCATGCTATTTTTCTCTAAGTCTGAAACTGGCGTATTAATACTTTGCATTTTGCCTTGAGGTTTGCAACATATATGTGTATCTTTGGATAATGATCAATAAGGGTGTTTTGTTGAGGGTAATTAGTACATGCTTTCCATGCTCTTTGTTGCCATGAAAAACTGATGTAGCATAAATTTTACTTGCCTCAAAGGTTGCATCATGAATATGTTTTCTGCCACTATGCAAATATCACTAAGTTTGAAAATCTATTAATACTTGTCAACTTGATCATGATGACTGCCACTGATCTAGGGGTCATTTGAATTGGTTCAGTAAGCATGTTTTGCCATGTGGTACATGCACATTCATGTCATGCCATTTTTTGCCATGTAGAAATTTTGTAGCATGTTCAAATCTTGCTTTCAAATTGGTATCTAGCTACAGTGACATGCTATTTTTCTCTAAGTCTGAAACTTGCTTTCCAATTGGTATCTAGCTACAAGTTTGCCATGATCTTTAGGTCCATTTCAACTTGGGTTTTGCCTAATTTTTTGTCACTCGGTGGAATTACAGGTTGTGGTGTTGCATCTCCGTGGAGTTGGTCCCTAATCGTCCCTCTATTGTTCGACAAAAGGTCTCCATTTGTTTTATACTGAGTTTTGTTCATAGGATGATGGTTGGTTCATTTGTTGAGTTGTGTATAAATCTTGGGTATAAATCTTGTATTCATTTTGTATTCATACTGTGTATAAATCTTGTATTCATCTTGTACAAATATCATCGTAACTTCGACATAGGGGGGGTCGTTAAAACATGATTTGCACATCGGACATGCATGAGAGAATCAGTCCACAAAGTATCCTCTCCCGAAAGAGAGGATACTTTGCCACTCGACCTCTGAGCGGGGCAGATCTTCACGATAATTTGAAGTACATAAAAAATATTGACAATTTTATTTTATTACCATCAATTGTGTTGAGTTTCATTCATATATATATATATATATATATATATATATATATATATATATGTGTGTGTGTGTATGTATGTATGTATGTATTGACCCCCTTCTTTAAGTTAGATCTGGGAGAAGTGGAATGAACTCCTACCAAATGATCGCATACGAGCAATTCAAGAGGAATTGACGGGATTCTTTGTTGAGCACATCATACCTACAGATGGATAATACCATCGGGAATTGCAATGCGACTTTCGTAGATGTTAGGGATCTTAAGAGATGTTATATTGTATATATGCATGATCATGTATTATATGTAGTAGCATCAAATAAATGTACGAAAACTTGTTGTTCAACCAAGCACGAAGAAAGAGAGGTCACTTCTCTCTATATATGTTCATGACGATGTTGCATAATGGTTCCATAATTGCTATACGCAGTAGCTAGCGTCGAGTTGAATGGAAAACATAAAATAAAAAAGAAACCCTAAATGTAATAGAATTGAAGGGTAAACACAAAAATAAAGGGGGGAAACACAATATGAAAACCCCTAAACCCTTCAGAACCCTAAACCCCTCCTTGAAAAAAACAAATACCCCAGCGCGTGCAGCTGCTGACGCTTGGCTGCCTTTTAGTCCCGGTCGGTGTTGCAAACTGGGACTGAAGGTCCTCCAGCCTGGGCGCCCCACAACGGCCACATGGATCCCCTTTAGTCCTGGTTTGGAACCCAACCGGGACTAAAAGTGGAGGCCTTTAGTCCCGATTGTTTATTCCCAGTTGCAGAACTGGGACTAAAGGCCCTCGAGAACCGAGACTGGTGCCCTATTTTCTACTAGTGTGGTCTCCCTATAACCGCATTGATTTAGGCCAAATCAGAAAAGCCAGTGCGAGGTGCCGGCTGGCCGGCCCAACCTTCGGCCGACCGACCCCAGCCTCCCCTGCCCTCCTGCTTGCAGCTCCGCGCGCCGGCTCACCGTGTCGGCACATCACATTGGCTCGAGGGTTGCCGCGCTGGTGTCATGTGTGGTTCTGTCCCCCTATGCAAGAAAATGTGTTGCTGGTTCCACCAAATTAACTCACAGGTCTAAGCATCGTCGTTGTTGCTCCATCATAGCCGATTGTGCAATGGCGACTACCGAACGCAGCTCGCCATGGCCGCTTGTAGCTTCCATCAACGTTGCCTGTAGCTTGCACAACCGTTGGTTGCAGCAAAAAACACGTCCCCACCACCGTCAGGATCGCATCATCATCATGAAACGGTTGTACCATTAGTTGATGACACTCTTCACCAGTTGCAGCTCTTGTGTATGTGGTTGTAGCATCTTCGTGAATTGATTGTAGCTCATGTGACACACTATTGTAGCATGGCGTCGCCCGGCTAAAACTTCAGCAAACTCGGGTTGCAAATCTCACGAACGTGGTTGTAGCTTTTAGGTTGAACGATTGTAGCATTTGCCAACACACCTTGCTGGGTGTAGCTCGGTGTGCGCACGTTGTAGCATCTTTGCAAGCTAGTTCTAGCTTTTGTGGTATGTGGTTGTAGCGTTTGCAACACCGTCATTAGCAGGTCCTCATGCAGCAACCTCACTTTCTGGTCGTGGTTCACCACCCCCGCCGCTCTGCGATTTGCAGCTCCCGCGTAGCCGGATAGCTTTTTCATCCACTGGTTGCAGCTCCCGTTGTGCTTCCTTCTCCGTCCCCGTCGTCCCGTGATCCATCTCTGGTCTCTGTGGCATCAGGGAGCAGGAAGGGAAAGGGCTGATGAGCTATACAAGATAAAAAGGAGAAAATCCCATCGGAGAGGGATGAAAAGAGGAGCAAATGGGGTCCTGTCGGTGGCGGCCTCGCCAGAGAAGTCGCAGCCAGGACACACAAAGAGACAGAGAGGCGTGCGGAGATGGAGATGGGGGAGAGAAATCCAGAGACAAAGCTTTGTCTGCTTATAGGATAAGATGTGTGTGGAGGAGAAGATAAGGAAAAGACGTCTGTGTGTGGACCCTTGTGTCGTGTGGCATGTGCGTGGACGAGCAATCGACCGAGCGTTGGGCCGGCCAGCCGTCCTCAAACGTTTCCCAATCGTAAACCTCATATCCATAGGGCAAACCTAACACAGAACAAACACATAAAATTTCTTGGACGCATTCGCGGACACTAATAGGGGAGTCGGCCATCCAATGGTGTGCACCAAATGCCCTTTCTTGATTTCCTTATGTCTGAAGCGCCGAAATAACTCTAGGTAAATAGCACAATTCGTGCATAAATCACATGCAAATATTTCATTGCGGCAATAATTCAAATATAAATATTAAAATTCAAATACGAAGTTTTCAAATAAAATAGTTCAAGTTTGAATTAGACTTAGTCCAAGATATGTTCTAGTTGTCCCCTTGAAGCGGCCATAGATTCTCAACTAGATCGTTCTGAAGCGGCTCCTGAGTTCCTCGATGTCGAATCTGTTGATGCATTTGGATTAAATCCTGAAACATCATCGGGTTCTACCGTGGAAGTTCGATAGGATCACCCAAGAAGGCGTTCTCCCTGATGCGATCGATGAAAGATTTGTACTGTCGGTGTCGTGGAATTGTCACGTCAGATGTCCTAGTGAAAGGACTTAGTCGTGGAGCCATCGCAACTAGGAAGCTTAAAGGGTTTAATCGGGACAAAGGACACATGGTTTATACTGGTTCGGCCCCTTACGGTGAAGGTAAAAGCCTACGATCCAGTTTTGAGTGGGATTGCTTATGTCTCGATTACCAGGGAGTGAATCCGCTTGACCTAGCTCTCAATATGATCTTACTTGCCCTGAACCGCCGCCGGGTCGTCCCTTTATATATAGAGGTCGACGCCCAGCGGCTCTTAGAGTCCCGGCCGGCTCATAAATAGTGTCCGGCTCGGTCTCTCTCTATTCCTGCCTTACAATATAAGTTACATACATATGGCGGTTTATCTCTACGGGACTTAAATCACCTTTGGGCTTTGGGCCCTTAACTGAACCGCCATCTTCAAGTGTCATCTTGGGCTTCATACCTTGAGTCGCCATAGGTACAACCCGGCCCCTCCTGGGCGGGTCATACTTAATAGTTATATCCCCAACATTAGGCCCCAGATTGATTTGAACTGGTTCATGTCAATCTTCAACACTTATAAAAATCTTCTGCACTTCATTATGCAAGAATTAGTAACCCGCCATGACGTCATCCTTTGGATCTGTGGTAACCCACCATGACGTCATCTGTCATTAATTCACACTTTGTCCAACATATCTCAACGAATCCTTATCTTAATGACCATCCCGAGAATCGAGGCGTCCTAGTAGCTGGATAACCATATTTTTGGCCTCCTCATTTTTCACGCCCACTTATCAGTCTTTCCTTATAAATAGGCATGACCGGTCTTTCCTCATTCTCTCCCTTTCCAGCATCTTACTCCTCTCGCAACCCTTTTGCCGCTCGAGATCCGCCGCTGAAGAGCACCTCGTCTTCCTCAACCTCGGCCGTTGCATCAACCTGAGTCGGTCCAGAGAACGGCGGCGACCCTCCGAAGTAGATCTGCAGCTGTAAGTTCCTGCCTTCCTGTACCTTAGATCCGCATTAGGGTTTCTGCCTGTTCTTCGTGTTCTTCACTGTTTCTTCCTAGTTCCTCCACCGCAGCCTCTTTTGATCCAAGAGTAATATAGAACTCATCCGGTAGTTGTTTTGCGACCATTTTTTATACTAGCGGATCCCTTTTTTCTGTAAAGAGGCCTCATTAGAACTCGCGAACTTATCTGAACTGGTTTTTTAGGTCTAGATTATTTCCTTTTCCTGAACAGTCGTTGATCCGAAATAATAATTGCAACCTATGAAACTTGTTTGTGTAACACTTAGTCAAAAACTGAATTTTGTTAGATCCACCTAGCCATGGCGACTCTTATCACCGGCTTAAAATTGCAATGCTCAATTGATAATCTTAACCACTCATGGCGGTTTAGATAACTTGACTTCTCATGGCACTCATGCGGCTTAAATAACTTGACATAATTAGCCATATACCATTAGGCCCCTTTATAAGCCGCCATCTTGAATATGCACTGTAATGTTTCTCTCCGGCTTAAATTTGAACCGGAAAGTTTACTCTTTGTTAGGCTTCCATCACAATGCTGACCAAACAACCCACTTCCTGCAATTGGGTCAAATCCATCGTCACAGATAGTACGCTTGATGACTTTGTGAAGACTGGCTATCTGCCAAAGAAGGAAGTTATGTCATATCGTGCTCCTGACCCAACAGAGGAAAACCCTTAGCCCAAAGAGGGGGAGGTCATCGTCTTCACTGACCATATGAACCGGGGTTTTTCACCACCCGGCTCCAAATCCTTCAGAGACGTCCTGCACTTTTTTGACCTCCGCCCTCAAGTCATCAGACCCAACTCCGTGTCCAATATTTGCAACTTTCAAGTGTTCAGTGAGGTGTATCTTGGAGAAGAGCCCAGCTTACTACTCTTTAGAGAGTTATTTTATTTGAACCTCCAAAACGAATATGCCAATGGACCGAGCTTGGAACTTGGCGGGGTCTCAATCGAACGATGGAGAGACGTCATTTTTCCTTATGCCAATCCACCAAGTCACCCCAAAGACTGGAACCATACATGGTTCTACTGCCAAGACACTTCTCCGGCTGATGAGAACCCTCTGCCCGGCTTTCGTGCTCTGCATCTTGACTCCAATCATCCACTTCCAGATAAGGTGACAGCCGCCGAACGCCAGGCGCTCGCCCCCACCATGGCTAGAATCAAGGCTCTTTTAGGATATGGGCTAAATGGTATTGACATGGTCAGGGTTTGGCTTGCCTGGCGGATCATTCTGTTGAGTCGCCACTCCGGCCTGATGTGCACCTACACGGGCAAGAAGAATGACCCTCTGCAGCACAGCTCTGATGATTTACCAGACCACGTCATTGATGACATGACAAAGTCACTCCTGAATGATAGCCTAGCAAATTGTGGTAAGGTGGGCTTAAGCCCCTTCTGCGAAGCTAACCCGGCTCCAGCGGTAAGCCGCCAACCTGAGTAAATTACCTTTAACCTTGATGTTTGTCTGTACTCAACCTTTGCTGATTTTCACAGGCTGATGATAAATTTATAAGGAAAAATATGATCAGGAGGCCGCGAAGAGAGCCAGGAAGGCCAAGAGAGACGCCAGGAAAGAAGCCGCAAAGAAAAGAGGAAAGAAGTCTAGCACTTCTGAGTTGTTTCAACTAGAGGACTCTTCTGAGTCAGAGGTAGCCCTTGACTCTCTTGGCTCATTCTTTAATCACCTTATTGATACTGATTATGATCAGGATGACACGGGAACGAGTCATGGGGTAGATGAAGAGGTAACTATTATTTCCTCCGACTCAGAGCCTTTGCCAAGGCAAAAAATCCGAAGAGTAAACTGGAAAGTAAGATTTTCACATCCCTTAGCTTATCAAGATCCTCAATTTCTTTTGAAGCGATAGATTCATGAGAGCCGGAGGTAGACCCGGACCAGCAAAAACGTGGAACTCTCCTCCGGCTTACCAAATACACCGAAGAAGCGCCAGAACGAGGTCACCTCCGATTTAAATCCCTTTTATCCTTTGGCGGGTCTCACTCGTCAACCACTCAACTCTTCTGACTCGAATTATCAGGAAACTTCGCCTTCCTCCGGTGACACAATCCAGTCCAACTTGCCGGCTTTCAAGACCGCTCCAGGGTAATGATGACTTACTTATCCTGTATTCATTTCAATTCTTTATATTTGTACTGATCTTTTGATCTTATGAAGCGGAAAAGCAAATCCCAGCAAAAAGGCGAAGAAAAACAAGCCAGGCAAAGAGCCGATCTTCAAAGAGCCGGAACTCCAGACGACCGCGCCTGAGGCCTCTGTTCTTGAGCCGCCACCTGAACCGACTCATGACACGCCGACGCCGACCTGCCTGCCGAGCAAGCCGCTGATGGCTCTGAAAACCCTGAAGTCTCTAGCCCGGCCAAGACAGACGACCCCCAAGACGCTGATGTTGAAATTACCAAGACTGGCTACACTGAGCCGGGGAGACCTACGATGCTGGCCAGGTGTTCTGCCAAGGAGGAGCACCTGGAACGCCGCAAGGTCAGGTTTGATGTTGCTGATTATACTCACATGAGTATTGGGGAAGTTTTTTCTGGCTATCTTAGCCAAGTACACAGCAGTCGTGACGTCGAAATTGATATGGTGAATCTCTTCCCTTCATTGAATTATCCTTACTATGCTAGCCCCCAAATACACAGTAGTTTGAGGTATAATCTCTTCCCTTCATTGAATTATCCTTACTATGCTAGCCCCCAAGTCTATTGCTTATTATGAATATGTTGTAGACTTAGAACATACATGTAAGCATAAATAATATCCTTTGGTCAAATCTGTAAAAAATCTGGCTTAATCCGTAGTCCCCAAGGGCCGGTTTAATCAACATGAATAAGCCGGTCCTTCACCTGCTAGTATAGAGTATAGTACTTGTGTAGATTTAACAGCAATATGCATTAGCCCCCAAGTGCCAAGTACTCTTGCCTGCAAAGTGCTTGGGACTTACTCTCATGAACCACCATTTAGATAAAATTCTTTGGTAGACATTAGCCCCAAGTGCCAAGTGTTGTTGCTTGCAAAAGGCTTGGGACTTAATATTGTATGCTAACAATCATGATTTTGACCCGGTATTTGTACAGGCCACCACCACTCAACTTCAATAAGAAGTGTCTGACTTGAAGAACCGCCTGGAAGCACAGGAGACTGAAACCCAAAGAGCCAACTCCAAATTTGAATTCAGTGTATCTGAACAAGAGAAACTGAAAAAAAAAGACTTGAAGTGGAGAAAAAGGCCTGGGCCGAAGAGAAGATCGCCTTAACCAATCGGGCTGAGAAAGCAGAGGCGGGTCTTGAAGAGGTGACAGCCGAATTCTCCGGTTTAAAACACCATGTATCTCAGATGGTCTCAGCAATCTTTGGTAAGTCGCCCTGCTAGTGTCGAATATTTGAATCTTTCCAGTGATCATATGAATTAGCATTAACTCACCTGATATTGCTATGCAGGCCCCAGGAGCACAAATCTTAACCAAGATATCCTGATAAAGCTGAAGGCGGTTTATACGCTGGTGCAACTCTACACCGGATCTCAGCATGCCTTAGCCACAGTGGCCCTGTCAAATGAAGTTCCCACACTCCTGGTGGATGTGCTAAGGAAGCTTTCCATGCTGCCCCAGCGATTCAATGAATTAAGGCGGTTGTCTGCAAGAGCCGGAGCCGTGGCTGCCTTAAGCCGGGCCAAAGCTTGGCTTCCAGAATTAGACCCGGCCGACATTGCCATTGGGTACCCAAGCCTTAAGGAGGATGGCACGCCATTTGAACAGGAAGACTTCGCCGCTTGTGTGAAGGAAATACGCCATGTGGCCACACTGATTGCTAATGAGGTGGATCTCACCAGGTACCAGCCGGGTTATGACGCGGAGAACCGGAGGATACCAACGCCACATTATAAAGTGACCATCCTGATCCCTCCAATCTGTAAGCATACCTTCGCCCCTAAAGTTGACCCGGCCGGATTAATTGATGATGAAGCTAAATTTGAAGCTTTGAATGGCATTGACTGGTCATCATCAACCTTCCAGGACGGGGAACAGGACGAAGAAGCGGAGAGGGCTGACCCAGAAGCCTCAGGTCAACAAGAGAATTGATTCGCCGGGCGGCTCATATTTGTAGCCTGCTGAAAGATAACTTAATTATTTGGACTCGGGGAGTCATGTAATAGGGTAGAAATGACTTTGCTTTGTCGTGCCATCGTGCATGTTTTGGTGCTCAACATTGTTAAGCCGCCATCTTATATTCACCCTTTTTTATACTTATCATCTGTTTTCCTTATGCTTAGGAAAGTCTTTGAACTGTCCTGCACACAGAAATAGATCACAAGAACCCTTGGTGGCTTACCGCAGGGCGGGTCATAATATCTTACATATAACCCCTAATATAAAAAGAGTCACAGATAAGCCTGTTACGAATTATAGCTTTGAAACACAACTATAATATCATACCTATGATGTTGAATTTGTACTGCCGGTTTATGTGACCTAAACAGTAAGGGTGATAACTCAATCCTTAGAAGCCAACACTTCCAAGTGTATGATGATTGTCATACGCTGGTGACTTACGTCCAAAAACCAAGATGGGTTAAATTTAAACCACACTTATACTTAGATCTGAACAAAAAAAAAGGTTTCAAGACAAAACAAAGGTTGCTTTCAAACAAAATTGGAGACAAATAGAAAGAAAAAATCAAGGCTTCTAATTTGAATACGATTAGTAAACCGTTCCAAAGGGGTTAAGCTAAGATTCGAATACGATCATGTAGCCCAAGTGGCTTTGGCGTTGCACCGATCAAGAGGGTACCGACAGCTATGTTCTCTTTGGTTCGAATACGACCTATGTTTGAACATGAAGGCCCCCAAATGACCTTGAGAGTTTTTTAACAACTCTGATTCAAATACGATCAAATTCGGACCCATAAGGGGTTAAGCTATGATTCGAATATGATCAAGAAGCCCCCTAGTGAGTTTGGGAGTATGCCGATCAAGAGGGTACCGACAGCTATGTTCTCTTTGGTTCGAACATGACCTATGTTTGAACAGGAAGCCCCCTAGTGATCATGAGGTTTAACGGCTAGATTCGAATACGATCATGAGCCGGACCAAGAGGGTTAAGCTAGATTCGAATACGATCAGCCCCCAGTTGGTCGTCTGAAATGATGATGATGAAGACATGTGATCATTGAGGATGAAAAGGACAGAGGTCCTGCTTTATTACTTATTATAATATATACATCGTCAAAATATGTACATCATGAGAGCCGGTGGCTCAAGTGTAGTAAGGCCGAAGATGAGTGATATTCCATGGCCGGCGGGTCTCTTCCTCTGACTTACGTGAGTCTTTGTGCTCTCGAATGCCTGTAAGATAGAATGACCTGTTGTTCAAGTTCTTGCTGACCACAAAAGGCCCTTCCCAAGGTGGGGATAACTTGTGTGCATCAGTTTGATCCTGGATGAGCCGGAGCACCAAATCACCTTCTTGAAAGGTTCTGGACTTAACCCGGCGGCTGTGATAATGGCGCAGGTCCTGTTGGTAAATCGCCAAGCAGGCTGCTGCCAAGTCATGCTTTTCATCTAAGAAGTCAAGTGCATCCTGACGGGCTTGTTCGTTATCAACTTCAACGTAAGCCGCCACACGGGGCGAGTCATGACAGATGTCACTAGGTAGAACCGCCTCTGCTCCGTAAACCATGAAAAAGGCGTGTAACCCATAGATCTGTTGGGGGTAGTATTGATGCTCCATATCATAGAAGTTAACTCCTCCACCCAACAACCCGGCATCTGTTGCAAAGGAACCATAAGCCGGGGTTTCATGCCCTTCAGAATTTCCTGATTGTCTCTCTCAGCTTGACCATTGGACTGAGGGTGAGCTATTGATGAAACATCAAGCCGGATATGCTCACGTTGACAGAACTCCTCCATGCCCCCCTTGGATAGATTAGTACCATTGTCAGTTATAATGCTGTATGGAAAGCCAAAGCAAAAGATCACCTTTTTCATGAATTGAATCGCTGTGGCTGCATCACACTTACTAACTGGCTCTGCCTCAACCCACTTTGTGAATTTGTCAAGCGCCACCAAGAGGTGGGTCTTTTTATCTTTGGATCTTTTGAATGGCCCAACCATGTCAAGTCCCCAGACTACAAACGGCCAAGTAATTGGAATCTTCCTCAATTCTTGAGCCGGCACGTGAGCCCGTCGTGAGAATTTCTAACAACCGTCACATTTACTGACCAGATCCTCCGCAGCAGCGTGAGCCGTCAGCCAATAAAACCCATGGCGAAAAGCCTTGGCCACAAGGGACTTTGCACCGGCATGATGGCCACAATCTCCTTCATGAATCTCATGAAGAATTTCTTGCCCTTCCTCAGGAGAAACACAACGATGAAACGCCCCGGTGACACTGCGGTGATGCAACTCACCATTGGCAATTGTCATTGACTTAGACCGCCGGGTTATCTGCCTGGCCAAGCTTCCATCCTCAGTCAACTCGCCCCGGGTCATGTAAGCCAAATACGGCACTGTCCAATCTGGGATGACATAAAGAGCCGCCACCAATTGCGCTTCCGGGTAAGGAACGGCCAAGTCTTCCTTTGTAGGCAACTTGACAGAAGGATTATGCAGAATATCCAAGAAGGTATTAGGTGGCACCGGCTTACGCTGAGACCCCAGCCGGCTTAAAGCATCAGCCGCCTCACTCTTTCTGAGATTAATGTGCTCCACTTGGTAACCCTTGAAGTGTCCAGCAATGGCATCAACCTCACGGTGATAAGCCGCCATGAGAGGATCCTTGGAATCCCACTTGCCTGATACTTGTTGAGCCACCAAATCTGAGTCGCCAAAGCACCTTACCCGGCTTAAGCTCATCTTCTTAGCCATCCGAAGACCATGGAGCAAGGCCTCATACTCAGCTGCATTATTAGTACAGGGAAACATCAACCATAGCACATAACAAAATTTGTCACCTCGAGGGGTGTCGGTGTCAAAACCGGTGGATCTCGGGTAGGGGGTCATGAACTATGCGTCTAAGGCTAATGGTAACAGGAGGTGGGGGACACGATGTTTACCCAGGTTCGGGCCCTCTCGATGGAGGTAATACCCTACTTCCTGCTTGATTGATCTTGATGATATGAGTATTACAAGAGTTGATCTACCACAAGATCGTAGAGGCTAAAACCCTAGAAGCTAGCCTATGATTATGATTGTTGTTATCCTACGGACTAAACCCTCCAGTTTATATAGACACCAGAGGGGGATAGGGTTACATAGAGTCGGTTACGGAGAAGGAGATCTACATATCTGAATTGCCAAGCTTGCCTTCCACGCAAAGGAGAGTCCCACCCGGACACGGGACGAAGTCTTCAATCTTGTATCTTCATAGTCCAACAGTCCGGCCAAAGTATATAGTCCAGCTGTCCGAGGACCCCCTAATCCAGGACTCCCTCAGTAGCCCCTGAACCAGGCTTCCATGACGATGAGTCCGGCGTGCAGATTGTCTTCGGCATTGCAAGGCGGGTTCCTTCTCCGAATACTCCATAGAAGATTTTGAACACAAGGATCGTGTCCGGCTCTTCAAAACAATATTCCACAAATCTAATCTGCTGACAACTTTTCAAAGCGTGACATCACGCCACAGCCTGGTCATTATTCGAACCATTTTTTTCAACCAGCTTGTCACTGCACGTGTTGCGAGGCGGTTTTATTGGCGCCTCTTGTCGAAGCAGAGATCGTGTTCCCCTTATCATGGGATTCTCATCAATACGGGTGTGGGTAACCCAACCGTGCTTGTTAGTATGACTCCTCGATTTTAGGCAGGTTCCAAACGGCCACGCGGGGGACGCTTGATATTCGCCCTCTTTATAAAGGGGTCAAGGCCTGTCCTTCTCTTCCCACGCTCGATCCTTCCCTTCCCCCACCTCGAGTTCCAACACCCAAGGCTCAGGCTAAGCGCTCCGGACCTTTAACTATGTCCGGATCCAACCTTCAAGGCCGGTGATGGCTTCCTCTGTCACAGAGGAGGACATCAAGAAGCTTAGGGAGGCTAGGTATCTCACCGCCGAAATCCCGCACAGGCTGCCTGCTCAAGGGCAGGTCATCCCTACTCCCAAATCCAATGAGAGTGTCGTATTTGTTTCCCACTTCCTCCGAGGGCTAGGTTTTAGTCTTGATCCCTTTGTGAGAGGGCTCATGTTCTATTACAGGCTAGATTTCTATGATCTAGCTCCAGATTCCATCCTTCACATCTCGTCGTTCATCGTCGTGTGTGAGGCCTTCCTCCGCATCACCCCACACTTCGGCTTATGGCTCAAGACCTTCAATGTGAAGCCGAAGATGATTGATGGGCGACACACAGAGTGCGGAGGTGCTACAATAAGCAAAGGCGCCGACGCCCCATGGCCAAAGGGTTCCTTCCCGGAGGTGTCCGATTTCTGGCAATGGGAGTGGTTTTATATCACAGCTCCCCGAGGTACAAAGCGGGCGGCCGCCCCCGCCTTCCGCTCGGGCCCTCCGCCCCAACTGGCGTCATGGGTCAACAAGGGGCTGGACTGGGGGCCAGTTAATGACGTGCTAACATTGCAAAGCCGCATTCGAGATCTCCTCAAGAGGGACGTCAGTCTTATCAAGGTAATGCAAGTTATGCTAGTTCTTTGGGTCCTGCCATGTCAACATCGATCTCTCCGTATGTGGGAGCTCAACCCGGAAGGACCACAAACTATTCAACAATTCTTTGGCGTGACGCTCGAAGAGATGTATGGATTGTTCTTCGGATCATGAATAAAGTGTCCAGACACCACCGAGATGCGGGTCTCAACTGCAACCGCCTAGGTACCCAAGTAAGTAATTCCATGACCGAACATGTTGTCTTTTTTATTTGTCACAACATCATTATGAAAAATTGCTCTCTGCCAGGACTGGATAAGAAAGGCGTGGAGAATTAGGTGTTCGGCCCCCCTTCCCAAAGGCTCACCGGATCCTGTACTAACCAGGATGCTTAAGCACGCACCTTATAAGTGCCATCGGGAGAAGATGAAGGGAGGAATAAAGAATCCGAAAGCGGGCCTCACACATTACACATCCAAACCGGGGGAATTAGTGTCTCCACGAAGGAGGATAATCGGGGAGGTGAATCTAGAATCCCCTCTCCCCAAGGGAAGAAGAGGGCCGCCTCTGAAGACTTGGAAATGGAGGTTTCCAAACGAGGGAAAATACCTGCGCCAGGGGGCCCTGCCCCGGAGGGCGTTCTTACCGCACAGCACCCGCAAGGGGGCCAGCCCTCGACCGAGTTGTAAGTGAACAAAAGTACTTTGGTAAATATATCCTGCTTCATCTCTGAGAACAATAATTGAGACATATATCTTGCAGTACGGATCGTAGCCCTTCTCAACAGAGTTCGTCTTCGGGGGATCTTCTTCCGGAGATGATGGAGAGCGAAACGCCTCCTCCTACCTCCCCGCCTCATAGGGCGGACGACCCTGAGGTGTCATCACGAAGGATTTCTCCTGATCCGCAAAGGCCAAAAGTTAACTCTTCGACCTCCCGAAGTCCGGAGTATTCGGCTCCAAAGGAGAGCAACAGAAAGAGTTCGGGACTGTCCGGTGCACAACCGGACACAGTGATGGGTCTTCTGGAGCAAGTGGCTATCTCAGAGGCGCATCGTACCTTAATGGGTACAGTGGTTGAGAGGATTTCATCCGCCAAAAGTGGGTTGAATGAAGCTTTTGCGAGCCTGTTAAGATGCTTTGAGGTACGCCAAGTAATATATGTGTATTTTTTACAGTACCGCACATGCTAGGTGTGCTCTGTATAGGTAGTAGCCCCTGAGACTCTGGTTGCCGTCCAAAGGCGGTAAACAGAGGATCATAGTCCCAGGCGACTGAGGGTCTGGTGGCTAGCCGGACTGCTGATATTGCTGAACTGAGGCGGCAACTTGACGTGGCGGATGCCGACATCGCGCTTGTGAACAAGCGGCTTGACGAGGCATAGGGTATGTATTTTCGGGTGGTCAGCAAATATTAAGAGGAGCATGATGCAAGTATCTATAATATGTTGTGACTGCAGATGGAGCTGCTGCCGTGGAGACCCTTCGGGCGGGGCTTGCCCGAGCCAAGGAATAAGCCAGGATGAGTGATGCGGCCGCCCTAAAGGCGGCCGAAGAGTTAAGAGCCGAACAAGCTGCTCATCACCAGAGCGAAGATAAAATAGCCAAGATGGTTGTTGAGCTGAAAGATGCCACCGGCCGATATGAGCTCCTTGAAAAGGAAAGCCAAGCGAAAGCGGCTGACCTGAAGAAGGCCCTGGAAGAAGCCAAGGAAACTTGCTCTGAAATTAGAGGGGTGAGGGAGGAGCTTCGTGGAGCCGGAGATATCGCGGCTGGGAGGCCCTTTTTGTTGCGGATGAAGTTCAGAGATCCGAAGTATGCCCCTCTGGATCAATTATGGAGTGCTGCAGATGCGTATTTGGACTTGGCAAGGACTGTTGCTAATGCGACTGAGTTTTTCAAAGATTAGAAAGATCATGAGGTGGGAAGGTTGTTCTGGTCGCAGTTCAGTGCTCCGACGCGTCCGCTATCGTTGAATGAACGAATGGCCAAGGGGGCCGAGCTCCATAGGTTGTCCGGGCTTGCTATGAGGTCTGTCCTGGATCATCTTTGGCCGAAGGGACCAAGGTCGAACAGTTATTTTGGTTTAGTGCAATGATTCCTTGGTGTTGTGTCGCATATCAATGCTGTAAATAGGTCGGCGTGCATAGAGGGTGCGCGGATGGCTCTTGCCCGTGTTAAAACATATTGGGTAGGGATGGAGGCCACCGCTATTGCAATCCGGGGTTCGATGGGAGGCCAGGACCCGTCCGAGCACTATTTTGAAGAAGTCCTAGAAGGCACCCATTTAATAGAGGCTCAGTGCTCGAAGAGTACCATGTTCGAGTGACATGTATCTGAATTGTAAAAACAATGCTATTTTGATTATAAAGGCTGTGTTTATACTTTTGCCCGAAAGTATTATAGTGCCTCCTATGCGGCCGTTTATGTATGTATATAACCTGAAAGTTTGCAGTCGTCGGCTTCAGCCCCACGCATATAATGTGGGGGTGTTCGAAAAAGCGCGTAATCACACTTGATCCAACGTCTTGGTCCGTTAACGAGGTGATAGCGCGGCGAACCAGGCAATCGGAGTATATAGCTTTAACACTTTCACTTAGCCATAGGAGTTTGACGGTGGGGCTACTATATAGCCCCTGGTACTTCTACGTTTATCCGAATACGGTGCGCGTACCTACATGACCGGGAAACCGGTCCTTCGTTAATGCGGAGGAATCGCGAAGATTCCGCTGAGTCATCGAGTGGTTGACCAGTCTCGCGCTATATCATGATAGTCAGTGCTTGGCTTTCTCTACTGAGGTGCTCATCCAGATGAACCAGGGCACAATCACAGTAGTTCTCCCGGTGCCACCTTAGCTGATAGAGCGGAACATAAGGTAGCAAAACACGGGAGCCGGGCAAACCCAACTATTGACCAAAGACATGATTCAGAGCTGATGCATATAAGGCCAAACTCACGACGCCGAACACTCCCTAAGGTATTCGGACTTTACAACATATATTGGGCTGAGTAACACCCTTGATAATGAGCCCTGAATTTCCAGATACATGCATTAGTCTGGCGTGACGAAATGCCAATAACGACAGTATCCCTCCTAGTTGTGTTAAGTGTCCGGAGGGTATGAAGCAACAAGAGACATTAAGAAAAGTTTACGCAGGGTCTTAATCTAAAAAGAAACCTTTGAGCGGGGCCCTGCTGCACGTCTGTGCCTTTGTCTCTGTTGTGCCGTATCCTGAAAGGGTGTAGCACGATGATCATCTGTAAAAAGGAAAAACCCAGGTGAAAGACTTCATGCGAAAAGTTGGTTATTCTGAACGAACCATGAAAATGTAATCTGTTGTTGTATTAATAGGGTCAAGCCGAACTTATGGGCCTCTTTTTTACATGCGGGCAGCCCCTAGCACCACCTATGGGGGTATATCCATCGACCCAAGCTCAGGTTTATCTGGGCTGTTACAACTGGTGGTGCGCCGGACTCGTCTAACCGTGTTCGTGGTCTTGACGACCGATTATTTATTCTGGTTGGAGAGGCCATTCAGTGTTCAGCTGCTAGATCCGCCACATATTCTTCCGCACGTAAGGAACGCTCTGTATTTCCGCTAACTGTGATGACGCCATGTGGACCGGGCATCTTAAGTTTAAGATAAGCGTAGTGCGGTACTGCATTAAAACGAGTGAAGGCCGTTCTTCTGAGTAGTGCGTGATAGCCGCTTCGGAATGGAGCGATGTCGAAGATTAATTGTTTGCTTCTAAAGTTGTCGGGAGAACCAAATACAACCTCTAGTACTAGAGAGCCCGTGCAGCGGGCCTCTACGCCTGGTATTACTCCTTTAAAGGTAGTATTACTTTGGCTGATTCTGGACGGGTCTATCCCCATTTTTTGGACGGTGTCCTGATATATCAGATTAAGACTACTGCCGCCGTCCATAAGGACTCGGGTGAGATGGTATCCATCAATTATGGGGTCGATCACCAAGGCAGCCGATCCTCCATGCCGGATACTAGTTGGATGATCCCTACGATCAAAAGTGCTCGGACAGGCCGACCAAGGATTGAACTTGGGGGTGACAGGCTCTACAGCGTATACGTCTCGGAGTGCGTGTTTGCGCCTTCTCTTTGGTATGTGAGTTGCGTAAATCATATTCACTGTTTTGACTTCTGGTGGGAATTTTTTCTGTCCCCCAGTGTTCGGCTGGCGAGGCTCATCCTTGTCTTCACTTGGCGTCTCCCTCCCTTTGTGTTTGGCATTTAGCTTGCCGGCCTGCTTGAAAACCCAGCATTCTCTGTGGGTGTGATTTGCAGGTTTTTCAGGGGTGCCATGAATCTGACATAATCTGTCTAGAATTTTGTTTAGGTTGGACGGTCCATCTCTGCTGGCTTTGAATGGCTTATTCCGTTGACTAGGTCGAGAGCCCCTGAATCCGGCATTGACCGCCGTGTTATCTAGGCTGTCTTCATTGTATCGACGCTTGTTTTTATTGCATCACGGCTTCCGTTGCCATCCCTGGCTTCGGATGTGCTTGGGTCGCTAGTGCCGCTACGGGCCAACCAACTGTCCTCGCCCGCACAAAAGCGGGTCATAAGGCTTGTTAGGGCTGCCATTGTTCTCGGCTTTTCCTGGCCAAGGTGTCTGGCAAGCCATTCGTCCCAGGCACTATGTTTGAAAGCCGCTAAGGCTTCGGCATCCGGGAAGTCGACGATTTGATTCTTCTTAGTGAGAAATATGTTCCAAAGCTTTCGGGCTGACTCTCCGGGCTGTTGAATTATGTGACTTAAATCGTCTGCGTCCGGAGGTCGGACATAGGTCCCTTGAAAATTAGCCCTAAAAGCATCCTCAAGCTCTTCCCAACTTCCAATTGAGTTTTTGGGGAGGCTTTTCAACCAGTGCCGAGCTGGTCCTTTCAACTTGAGGGGCAGGTATTTGATGGCATGGAGATCATCTCCGCGAGCCATGTGGATGTGAAGGATAAAGTCCTCAATCCAGACCCCAGGTTCTGTCGTTCCGTCATATGCCTCTATATTCACGGGTTTAAATCCCTCTGGAAATTCATGATCCAGCACCTCATCGGTGATGCGCGGCACCCCTGTATTTTGATGTGTCATGGCATGCTGTCGACGGTTATTGTGTTCGGTATTGATTCCGAGCTGGCATTCGATCGATATGATCATTTTGGTGGTTGTGATCCTGCGCCGTTGCACGCTTCCTAGATCCATAGATGGACCTGGCCATACCGGCTATTTTGTCCAGGAGCTCACGTAAATCGTGTGCTGACTTGTGTGCGGCATCATTAGCCGCCTTGTCGCGGCCACGGGGTGGTCGGTCCGGCTGATCGGCTGTTTTATTTTTCGGCTGAATGGGCTCTATAGCCTCATCGTCGCATTTGGGTAGCAGCTTGCGCTTTGGGTAGCTCTTTGTGTGGCGATCGTCGCCGTATTTTTCTTCAGTGTCGAGCACTTTGTTCAATCTGCGATTGAGTGTAGCCTGCGCGGCCTTAAGCCTTTGCTTCTGCTTCTTCAAGCTCCTCGCGGTGGCAATAAGCCTTCTATGGAGGTTCTCTTGTTCCAAGTGTTTTTCCGGGATGATGAGTGCATCGTCGTCCGGATTGTTCTCCTCTCCGGAGATAGGTTGATGAATTTTACCCTCGGGATCGCCGTCATCGGACGTCGGCTTCGGACTATGTTCCCCGTCCCCTGGCTCGTCCTGCTCCATTGCTGGGTCCATGGGGTCTTCGTTTCCTTTGGAGTCGACCGGGGTGTTGTTCTTTCTTGTGTTGTTATCGCCGTTTTTACTATGGCGGGATTTAGAGCGGCGCCTACGTCGTTGCTTTGGTTGCTGCTTGAGGGGATTATCCTCCGTTGCATTCTTCCGTTCCTCGCCGTTATTTTCTTTTGGTGTATCCACCATGTATATATCGTATGATGAGGTGGCTGTCCAGCGCCCCGTAGGCGGTGGTTCCTGTTCATCTCCAGCATCGTCGTCCATATCATCGATGTCTTCGGAGTCGAAGTCAAGCGTGCCATTTAAGTCATCGACAGTGGCTATTAAGTGGGTGGTGGGTAGGGAACGAATTCCTTCGTCATCCACTTCCCACTCAAATCGGACATAGTTCGTCCAAGAGTCTCCTGACAAAGAGAGAGATTTCAATGAATTTAGCACGTCGCCCAAGGGTGAGTGCTGAAAGATATCAGCGGAGGTAAACTCCATGATCGGCGCCCAATCAGAGTCGATTGGCATGGATGCACGTGGTTCAAAACCTGTGATCGGAGACAAGTCCGAGGGTCCGATGACACAAATTTATTCGAAGGTGAAGTCTGTGTTCGGCTCTAACGCCGAGGAGTGTCCGGCCTTCATGGCGGGGTCCATCCACCTGTCCTCGGATGGCACGACCTGCTCCGGATTAGAAGCCGGGGCAGCCGCACGTGTGATCTCCTGAGCATCGTCCAGTAGCAGATCTAAGTCATGCTCCTCGTGACTATTCGGCACACCTGCCATGGGCTCGAATCCGTCGAAGATCAAATCTCCGTGGATGTCGGCGGTGTAGTTCAAGTATCCAAACCTGACCTGATGGCCAGGGGCGTAGTTGTCGATCTGCTCCAGATGGCCAAGCGAGTTGGCCCGCAGTAAGAAGCCGCCGAATACGAAGATCTGTCCAGGGAGAAAAACCTCACCCTGGATCGCATCGTTGCCGATGATTGAAGGAGCCATCAAGCCTTATCGTGACGACACAGTGGAACTCTCAATGAAAGCACCAATGTCGGTGTCAAAACCGGCGGATCTCGGGTAGGGGGTCCCGAACTGTGCGTCTAAGGCTAATGGTAACAGGAGGCGGGGGACACGATGTTTACCCAGGTTCGGGCCCTCTCAATGGAGGTAATACCCTACTTCCTGCTTGATTGATCTTGATGATATGAGTATTACAAGAGTTGATCTACCACGAGATCGTAGAGGCTAAAACCCTAGAAGCTAGCCTATGATTATGATTGTTGTTGTCCTACGGACTAAACCCTCCGGTTTATATAGACACCGGAGGGGGATAGGGGTACATAGAGTCGGTTATAGAGAAGGAGATCTACATGTCTGAATTGCCAAGCTTGCCTTCCACGCAAAGGAGAGTCCCACCTGGACACGGGACGAAGCCTTCAATCTTGTATCTTCATAGTCCAACAGTCCGGCCAAAGTATATAGTCCGGCTATCTGAGGACCCCCTAATCCAGGACTCCCTCAAGGGGAAGCTAACACAACTCCAGCCCCCGAGCCCTCCAACTGCCTGGACCCATCAAAGTGAATAGTCCAATATGTGTTTTCCGGCTTCTCTTCAGGCATTTGCAGCTCTGTCCAATCATTGATAAAGTCCACCAGTGCTTGAGATTTGATAGCAGTGTGTGGCCAATACTTTAAACCATGAGGCCCAAGTTCAATGGCCCACTTGGCGACTCGTCCTGTGGCTTCTCTGTTTTGAATGATATCTCCCAAAGGAGCAGAACAGACCACCGTGATGGGATGACCCAGTAAATACGTCTTAAGCTTCCGGCTTGCCATGAACACCCCATAAATTGAAGGAAATATGCCCTAGAGGCAATAATAAAGTTATTATTTATTTCCTCATATCATGATAAATGTTTATTATTCATGCTAGAATTGTATTAACCGGAAACATGATACATGTGTGAATACATAGACAAACATATAGTCACTAGTATGCCTCTACTTGACTAGCTCATTAATCAAAGATGGTTATGTTTCCTAACCATAGACATGTGTTGTCATTTGATTAAATGGGATCACATCATAGGAGAATGATGTGATTGACATGACCCATCCCGTTAGCTTAGCACTTGATCGCTTAGTATTCGCTATTGCTTCCTTCATGACTTATACATGTTCCTATAACTATGAGAATTGTGTAACTCCGCTTACGGAGGAACACTTTGGGTACTACCAAATGTCACAACGTAATCGGGTGATTATAAAGGAGTACTACAGGTGTTTCCAAGGTACATGTTGAGTTGGCATAATTCGAGATTAGGATTTGTCACTCCGATTGTCGGAGAGGTATCTCTGGGCCCTCTCGATAATGCTCATCACCTAAGCCTTGCAAGCATGTAACTAATGAGTTAGTTATGAGATGACGATTCGGAACGAGTAAAGAGACTTACCGGTAACGAGATTGAACTAGGTATTGGATACCGATGATCAAATCTCGGGTAAGTAACATACCGATGACAAAGGGAACAACGTATGTTGTTGTGCGGTTTGACCAATAAAGATCTTTGTAGAATATGTAGGAACCAATATGGGCATCCAGGTCCCGCTATTGGTTATTGACCAGAGACGTGTCTCAGTCATGTCTACATCGTTCTCGAACCGTAGGGTCCGCACGCTTAAGGTTTTGATGACAATTATATTATGAGTTTATGTATTTTGATGTACTGAAGTTTGTTCGGAGTCCCGGATGTGATCACGGACATGACGAGGAGTCTCGAAATGGTCGAGACATAAAGATTGATATATTGGACGGATATATTTGGACACCGGAAAGGTTCCGGGAGAGTTTGGGAATATACCGGAGCTCTGGGAGGTTACCGGAACCCCCCGGTAAGTATATGGGCCTTATTGGGCCCTATTGCAAGGAAGGGAGAAGGAGCAAGGGAGGGGGGCGTGCCCCCCCAAGCCCAATCTGAATTGGGAAGGGGGCCGGCCCCCCCTTTCCTTTTCTCCTTCCCCCTCTTCCTTCCTACTACTACTACTCCTTCCTTCCCCCTCCAACTTGGATTAGGAAAAAGGAGGGGAAACCTACTTGGAGTAGGTTTCCCCCTCCCTATGGCGCGCCCCCCCTTGGGCCGGCCACCTCCTCCCTCCCTCCTTTATATACGGGGGTATGGGGCAGCCTAGACACACAAGTTGATCATTGAGATCGTTCCTTAGCCGTGTGCGGTGCCCCCCTCCACGATATTACTCCTCGGTCATATTGTAGCGGTGCTTAGGCGAAGCCCTACGATAGGAGAACATCAAGATCGTCACCACGCCGTCGTGCTGACGGAACTCCCCCCTGCGCCTCTGCTGGATAGGAGATCGGGGGTGCGTCATCGAGTTGTACGTGTGTCAAGAACTCGGAGGTGCCGGAGTAACGGTGCTTGGATCGGTTGAACCGGGAAGACGTATGACTACTTCCTCTACGTTGCGTCAACGCTTCCGCTTTGGTCTACGAGGGTACGTAGACAACACTCTCCCCTCTCGTTGCTATGCATCACCATGATCTTGCATGTGCAGAGGAATTTTTTTGAAATTACTACGTTCCCCAACAGTGGCATCAGAGCCTAGGTTTTATGCGTTGATGTTATATGCACGAGTAGAACACAAATGAGTTGTGGACGATATAAGTCATACTGCCTACCAAAGATGTCATACTTTGGTTCAGCGGTATTGTTGGATGAAGCGGCCGGACCGACATTACGCGACGCTTACGCGAGACTGGTTTTGCCGTGCTTTGCACACGGTGACTAGCGGTGTCGGTTTCTCAACTTTAGTTGAAGCGAGTGTGGCTACGCCCGGTCCTTGTGAAGGTTAAACGAGTCTATTTGACAAACTATCGTTGTGGTTTTGATGCGTAGGTAAGAACGGTTCTTGCTAAGCCCGCAGCAGCCACGTAAAATTTGCAACAACAAAGTAGAGGACGCCTAACTTGTTTTTGCAGGGCATGTTGTGATGTGATATGGTCAAGACGTGATGCTATATTTTATTGTATGAGATGATCATGTTTTGTAACCGGTTATCGGCAATCGGCAGGAGCCATATGGTTGTCGCTTTATTGTATGAAATGCAACGCATCTGTAATTGCTTTACTTTATCACTAAGCGGTAGCGATAGTCATAGAAGCAATAGATGGCGAACGACAACGATGCTGCGACGGAGATCAAGGTGTCGCTGGTGACAATGGTGATCACGACGGTGCTTGAGATGGAGATCACAAGCACAAGATGATGATGGCCATATCATATCACTTATATTGATTGCATGTGATGTTTATCCTTTATGCATCTTATCTTGCTTTGATTGACGGTAGCATTTTAAGATGATCTCTCACTAATTATCAAGAAGTGTTCTCCCGAGTATGCACCATTGCGAAAGTTCTTCGTCTTTGAGACACCACGTGATGATCGGGTGTGATAGGCTCTACGCTCAAATACAACGGGTGCAAAATAGTTGCACACGCGAATACTCAAGTTATACTTGACGAGCCTAGCATATACAGATATGGCCTCGGAACACGGAGACCGAAAGGTCGAGCGTGAATCATATAGTAGATATGATCAACATAGAGATGTTCACCATTGAAACTACTCCATCTCACGTGATGATCGGACATGGTTTAGTTGATTTGGATCACGTGATCACTTAGATGACTAGAGAGATGTCTGCCTAAGTGGGAGTTCTTTAGTAATATGATTAATTGAACTTAAATTTATCATGAACTTAGTACCTGATAGTATTTTGCTTGTCTATGTTTGTTTGTAGATAGATGGCTCGTGTTGTTGTTCCGTTAAATTTTAATGCGTTCCTTGAGAAAGCAAAGTTGAAAGATGATGGTAGCAATTACACGGATCGGGTCCGTAACTCGAGGATTATCCTCATTGCTGCACGTAAGAGTTATGTCCTCGAAGCACCGCTGGTGCCGAACCTCTTCTTTGAAGCAACCGACGACGTTAAGAACGTCTGCGAGAGCAAAGCGATGACTACTCTATAGTTCTGTGTGCCATGCTTTATGGCTTAGAACCGGTCTTCAACGACGTTTTGAATGTCATGGAGCATATGAGATGTTCCAGAGTTGAAGTTAATATTTCAAGCAAATGCCCGATTGAGAGATATGAAGTCTCCAATAAGTTCTATAGCTGCAAGATGGAGGAGAACAGTTCATCGGTGAGCATATACTCAAAATGTCCGGGTATAATAATCACTTGATTCAACTGGAGTTAATCTTCCGATGATAGCGTCATTGACAAAATTCTCCAATCATCGCCACCAAGCTACAAGAGCTTTGTGATGAACTATAATATGCAAGGGATGAACAAGACTATTCCCGAGCTCTTCGCGATCTTTGAAAGCCATGGAGGTAGAAATCAAGAAGGAGCATCAAGTGTTGATGGTCAACAAGACCACTAGTTTCAAGAAGAAGGGCAAAGGGAAGAAGAAGGAACTTCAAAAGAACAGCAAACAAGTTGTCGCTCAAGAGAAGAAACCCAAGTCCGGACCTAAGCCTGAATCGAGTGCTTCTACCGCAAGCGATCGACATCGAAGCGGAACTGCCCCAAGTATTTGGCGGATAAGAAGGATGGCAAAGTGAACAAAGGTATATGTGATATACATGTTATTGATGTGTACCTTACTAATGCTCGTAGTAGCACCTGGGTATTTGATACTGGTTCTGTTGCTAACATTTGCAACTCGAAACAGGGACTACAGATTAAGCGAAGATTAGCTAAGGACGAGGTGACGATGCGTGTGGGAAATGGTTCCAAAGTCGATGTGATCGCGGTCGGCACGCTACCTCTACATCTACCATCGGGATTAGTTTTAGACCTGAATAATTGTTATTTGGTGCCTGTGTTGAGCATGAACATTATATCTGGATCTTGTTTGATGCGAGACGGTTATTCATTTAAATCAGAGAATAATGTTTGTTCTATTTTTATGAGTAATATCTTTTATGGTCATGCACCCTTGAAGAGTGGTCTATTTTTATTGAATCTTGATAGTAGTGATGCACATATTCATAATGTTGAAGCCAAAAGATGCAGAGTTGATAATGATAGTGCAACATATTTGTGGCACTACCGTTTAGGTCATATCGGTGTAAAACGCATGAAGAAACTCCATACTGATGGACTTCTGGAATCACTTGATTATGAATCACTTGGTACTTGCGAACCGTGCCTCATGGGCAAGATGACTAAAACACCGTTCTCCGGATCTATGGAGAGAGCAACAGATTTGTTGGAAATCATACATACAGATGTATGTGGCCCGATGAATATTGAGGCTCGTGGCGTATATCGTTATTTTCTCACCTTCACGGATGATTTGAGCAGATATGGGTATATCTACTTGATGAAGCACAAGTCCGAAACATTTGAAAAGCTCAAAGAATTTCAGAGTGAAGTAGAAAATCATCATAACAAGAAAATAAAGTTTCTACGATCTGATCGTGGAGGAGAATATTTGAGTTACGAGTTTGGTTTACATTTGAAACAATGCGGAATAGTTTAGCAACTCACGCCACCGAACACCACAACGAAATGGTGTGTCCGAACGTCGTAATCGTCGTTTTTACTTGATATGGTACGATCTATGATGTCTCTTACCGATTTACCGCTATCGCTTTTGGGG
The DNA here is from genome assembly GCA_021437245.1 of Aegilops speltoides. Taxonomy (NCBI): domain Eukaryota; kingdom Viridiplantae; phylum Streptophyta; class Magnoliopsida; order Poales; family Poaceae; genus Aegilops; species Aegilops speltoides. Next base: position 315,332,830 of record CM038145.1, on the reverse strand, counting down.
TTATGCTTTAGAGACGGTCGCATTCACGTTAAATAGGGCACCATCAAAATCCGTTGAGACGACGCCTTATGAACTATGGTTTGGCAAGAAACCAAAGTTGTCGTTTCTTAAAGTTTGGGGCTGCGATTCTTATGTAAAGAAACTTCAACCGATAAGCTCGAACCCAAATCGAGAAATGTGTCTTCATAGGATACCCAAAGGAGACTATTGGGTACACCTTCTATCACAGATCCGAGGGCAAGATTTTCGTTGCTAAATTCGGATCCTTTCTAGAGAAGGAGTTTCTCTCGAAAGAAGTGAGTGGGAGGAAAGTAGAACTTGATGAGATAATCAGTATCTACTCCCTTATTGGAAGGTAGTTCATCACAAGAACCGTTCTGTGACAACTACACCAATTAGTGAGGAAGCTAATGATATTGATCATGAAACTTGAGATCAAGTTTCTCTTGAACCTCGTGAGGTCTACCAGAGTAAGATCCGCACTGAGTGGTACGGGTAATCCTATTCGGAAGTCATGTTACTTGACCATGATGAACCTCACGAACTATGAGGAAGCGATGATGAGCCCAGATTCCATAAAATGGCTAGAGGCCATGAAATCTGAGATGGGATCCATGTATGAAAACAAAGTATGGACTTTGGTTGACTTGCCCGATGATTGACAAGCCATTGAGAATAAATGGATCTTTAAGAAGAAGACTGACGCTGATGGTAATGTTACTGTCTACAAAGCTCGACTTGTTGCGAAAGGTTTTCGACAAGTTCAAGGGGTTGACTACGATGAGACTTTCTCACCCGTAGCGATGCTTAAGTCTGTCCGAATCATGTTAGCTATTGCTGCATTTCATGATTATGAAATTTGGCAAATGGATGTCAAGACTGCATTCTTGAATGGATTTCTAGAAGAAGAGTTGTATATGATGCAGCCTGAAGGTTTTGTTGATCCAAAAGGTGCTAACAAAGTGTGCAAGCTCCAGCGTTCCATTTATGGACTGGTGCAAGCATCTCGGAGTTGGAATAAACGCTTTGACAGTGTGATCAAAGCAAATGGTTTTATACAAACTTTTGGAGAAGCCTCAGATTTACAAGAAAGTGAGTGGGAGCTCAGTAGCATTTCTAGTTTTATATGTTGATGACATATTATTAATTGGAAATGATATAGAATTTCTGGATAGCATAAAGGATACTTGAATAAAAGTTTTTCAATGAAAGACCTCGGTGAAGCTGCTTACATATTGGGCATTAAGATTTATAGAGATAGATCAAGACGCTTAATAGGACTTTCACAAAGCACATACCTTGACAAAATTTTGAAAAAGTTCAAAATGGATCCGGCAAAGAAAGGATTCTTGCCTGTGCTACAAGGTGTGAAGTTGAGTCAAACTCAATGCCCACCACAGCAGAAGATAGAGAGAAAATGAAAGGTGTTCCTATGCTTCAGCCATTGGCTCTATCATGTATGCAATGTCAGTGTACCGACTGACGATGCTTAGCAATAAGCTTGGCGGTAGGTACCAAAGTAATCCAGAGTGGATCATCGGACGGCGGTCAAGAACATCCCGAAATACGAAAAGGACTAAGGATATGTTTCTCGATATGGAGGTGACAAAGAGCTAGTCGTAAATGGTTACGTCGATGCAAGATTTGACACTGATCCGGACGATTCTAAATCGCAAACCGGATACGTGTTTATATTAAACGGTGGAGCTGTGAGTTGGTGCAGTTCTAAACAAAGCGTCGTAGCGGGATCTACATGTGAAGTGGAGTACATAGCTGCTTCTGAAGCAGCAAATGAAGGAGTCTGGATGAAGGAGTTCATTTCTGATGTAGGTGTCATACCTAGTGCATCGGGACCAATGAAGATCTTTTGTGACAATACTGGTACAATTGCCTTGGCAAAGGAATCCAGATTTCACAAGAGGACCAAGCACATCAAGAGACGCTTCAATTCCATTCGGGACCAAGTCCAAGTGGGAGACATAGAGATTTGCAAGATACATACGGATCTGAATGTTGCAGACCCGTTGACTAAGCCTCTTTCACGAGCAAAACATGATCAGCACCAAGACTCCATGGGTGTTAGAATCATTACTATGTAATCTAGATTATTGACTCTAGTGCAAGTGGGAGACTGAAGGAAATATGCCCTAGAGGCAATAATAAAGTTATTATTTATTTCCTCATATCATGATAAATGTTTATTATTCATGCTAGAATTGTATTAACCGGAAACATGATACATGTGTGAATACATAGACAAACATATAGTCACTAGTATGCCTCTACTTGACTAGCTCATTAATCAAAGATGGTTATGTTTCCTAACCATAGACATGTGTTATCATTTGATTAAATGGGATCACATCATTAGGAGAATGATGTGATTGACATGACCCATCCGTTAGCTTAGCACTTGATCGCTTAGTATTCTCGCTATTGCTTCCTTCATGACTTATACATGTTCCTATAACTATGAGAATTGTGTAACTCCCGTTTACCGGAGGAACACTTTGGGTACTACCAAACGTCACAACGTAACTGGGTGATTATAAAGGAGTACTACAGGTGTTTCCGAAGGTACATGTTGAGTTGGCATAATTCGAGATTAGGATTTGTCACTCGATTGTCGGAGAGGTATCTCGGGGCCTCTCGGTAATGCTCATCACCTAAGCCTTGCAAGCATGTAACTAATGAGTTAGTTATGAGATGACGATTATGGAACGAGTAAAGAGACTTACGTAACGAGATTGAACTAGGTATTGGATACCGACGATCAAATCTCGGGTAAGTAACATACCGATGACAAAGGGAACAACGTATGTTGTTGTGCGGTTTGACCGATAAAGATCTTCGTAGAATATGTAGGAACCAATATGGGCATCCAGGTCCCGCTATTGGTTATTGACCAGAGACGTGTCTCAGTCATGTCTACATCGTTCTCGAACCGTAGGGTCCGCACGCATAAGGTTTCGATGACAATTATATTATGAGTTTATGTATTTTGATGTACCGAAGTTTGTTCGGAGTCCCGGATGTGATCACGGACATGACGAGGAGTCTCTAAATGGTCGAGACATAAAGATTGATATATTGGACGGATATATTTGGACACCGAAAGGTTCCGAAGAGTTTGGGAATATACTGAGTTCGGAGGTTACCGAACCCCGGTAAGTATATGGGCCTTATTGGGCCCTATTGGAAGGAAGGGAGAAGGAGCAAGGGAGGGGGGGCGCCCCCCCAAGCCCAATCCGAGTTGGGAAGGGGGCCGGCCCCCCCTTTCCTTTTCTCCTTCCCCCTCTTCCTTCCTACTCCTACTACTCCTTCCTTCCCCCTCCAACTTGGATTAGGAAAAAGGAGGGGAAACCTACTTGGAGTAGGTTTCCCCTTCTCTATGGCGCGCCCCCCCTTGGGCCGGCCACCTCCTCCCTCCCTCCTTTATATACGGGGGTAGGGGGGCACCCTAGACACACAAGTTGATCATTGAGATCGTTCCTTAGCCGTGTGCGGTGCCCCCTCCACGATATTACACCTCGGTCATATTGTAGCGGTGCTTAGGCGAAGCCCTGCGACAGGAGAACATCAAGATCGTCACCACGCCGTCGTGCTGACGGAACTCCCCCCTGCGCCTCTGCTGGATCGGAGATCGGGGGTGCGTCATCGAGCTGTACGTGTGTCAAGAACTCGGAGGTGCCGGAGTAACGGTGCTTGGATCGGTTGAACCGGAAGACGTCGACTACTTCCTCTACGTTATGTCAACGCTTCGCTTCGGTCTCACGAGGGCGTGAGACAACACTCTCCCCTCTCGTTGCTATGCATCACCATGATCTTGCGTGTGCGTAGGAAATTTTTTGAAATTACTACGTTCCCCAACATAAACGAGCTTCTGCCAATGCGGATACCTTTGCTTGGACTCAATAAGTACCTCATTGATGTAGTAAACCGGTCATTGAACCGGATGTTCCTTACCAGCCTCCTTGCGCTCCACCACAATGGCCACACTGACGGCACGTGTGTTAGCAGCCACATATAACAATAATGACTCCTTATCAATGGGAGCAGCAAGAACTGGCAGCTCAGCTAGCTGTCTCTTCAAATCTTCAAAGGCATCATTAGCAGCATCACTCCAAACAAAGTCGTCTGTTTTCTTCATCATCTGATACAGCGATATGGCCTTCTCACCTAACCGGCTTATGAACCGGCTTTAAGAGGCAATACGACCCGCCAAACGTTGAACATCATTGATACACGCCGGCTTAGCCAAAAAAGTGATTGCCTTGATCTTCTCCGGGTTAGCCTCAATGCCTCTGTTAGAAACCAGAAAACCCAAAAGCTTGCCTGCTGGCAAACCAAAAACGCACTTGGCCGGGTTAAGCATCATCTTGTAGACCCGGAGATTATCAAAGGTTTCCTTCAAATCATCTATCAAGGACTCCTTCTCTCTGGACTTTACCACAATGTCGTCCACATAAGCATGAACATTGCGCCCAATCTGATTGGGAAGACAGTTCTGCACACATCGCTGATAAGTCGCCTGGGCACTCTTAAGCCCAAAAGGCATAGACACATAACAGAAGGCTCTAAATGGAGTAATAAACGTCGTCTTCTCCTGGTCCTTAACTGCCATCTTGATCTGATGATAACCAGAATAAGCATCCAAAAAGCTCAAACACTCACAACCCGTCGTAGCATCAATGATTTGATCAATACGAGGGAGAGCGAAGGGATCATCCAGACAAGCCTTGTTTAAATCCGTGTAATCCACACACATACGCCAGGTGTCATTCTTATTAAGCACAAGCACTGGGTTAGCCAACCACTCTGGATGAAAAACTTCAACAATGAACCCGGCCGCCAAGAGCCGAGCCACTTCCTCACCAATGGCCTTACGCCTCTCCTCATTGAACCGCCGAAGAAACTGCTTGACCGGCTTAAACTTTGGATCAATATTGAGAGTGTGCTCAGCGAGTTCTCTCGGTACACCCGGCATGTCAGAAGGCTTCCATGCAAAGATGTCCCGGTTCTCACGGATGAACTCGATGAGCGCACTTTCCTATGTGGGATCTAGATTAGCACTGATATTGAAATGCTTAGATGAGTCGCCTGGAACAAAATCAACAAGCTTGGTGTCATCGGCCGACTTAAACTTCATCACCGGCTCATGTTTTGTGGTTGGCTTCTTAAAGACGTCATGTCCGCCGGGTCAACATTGTCCTTGTAAAACTTCAACTGCTTTGTTGCACAAACAGATTCAGCGTAAGCAGCATCGCCTTGCTCACATTCCAAGGCTATCTTTCGACTCCCGTGCACTGTGATGGTGCCCTTACGACCCGGCATCTTGAGCTGCAGATAAACATAACACGGCTGTGCCATGAACTTGGCATAAGCCAGTCGTCCAAACAGGGCGTGATATGGGCTCTTGATTTTAACCACCTCAAAAGTTAACTTCTCAGCCCTAGAACCATGCTCATCACCAAAGGCCACTTCCAGTTCAATCTTACCCACTGGGTATGCCGACTTACCAGGCACCACTCCATAGAAAACAGTGTTGGAAGCCTTAAGATTTTTATCAGTCAACCCCATTCGACGGAAAGTCTCATAATAGAGGATGTTGATGTTGTGCCTCCATCCATGAGCACCTTAGTGAATTTATATCCACCAACCTGAGGTGCCACCACCAAGGCCAAGTGACCCGGATTCTCAACCTGGGGGGGTGATCTTCCCTATTCCATAGGATAGGCTGCTCAGACCATCTCAAATAACGAGGAACTGCCGGCTCAACATCGTTCACAGCCCTCTTATGAAGCTTCTGATCCCGTTTGCACAAACTGGTGGTAAACACATGATACTGTCCACTATTCAGCTGCTTTGGATTACTCTGATATCCAGATTGCTGCTGCTGCTGACCTCCCTGGCAAAATTGCTGATTATAGCCACCTTGATTACCTTGAGAGCCTTGAAAATTGGAATTTGAACCGCCGCCCGGACCATAAAAACCGCCGCCACCTGAGCCACAACCCGACCCATGATGGCTGTCAAATATGTTAGAGTTCTTGAAGGCCTTCATAATTGTACAGTCCTTCCACAGGTGAGTGGCCGGTTTCTGCTTAGTACCATGCCTTGGACAGGGCTCATTTAGCAACTGCTCAAGAGTGGGACTTGACCCGCTGGACCGAGGAGGTGCTCTCCCCTTACGTCGTTGGTTGTTGCCCTGCGCATTGGTGTTAGCCACAAACTCCGAGCTGCCATCAGCCTTACGTTTATTATTACCTCCTTGATTTGCCGGATTCTGTTGAGGACCCTTGGTGTTGCCGTTCTTCTTTCCCTTCCCTGTATTCTCATCGTCAGACTCAGGATCATTGGTACTATCAGAGTCGGCGTATTTGACAAGAGCCGCCATCAGCTGGCCCATGTCATTACAATCGCACATGAGCCGCCCCAGCTTCATTTTCAGAGGTGTAAAACATCAATTTTCTCCAACATTAAGACTGCAGAGCCGCCATCCATCTTATCAGATGAATGTATTATGGCCTTGACCCGGCGTACCCAATGGGTCGTGGACTCGCCTTCCTCCTGCTTGCAATTAGTCAAATCCACAATTGACATGGGCTGCTTGCATGTATCTTTGAAGTTCTGAATAAACCGGGCCTTTAACTCTATCCTTGAACAAATGGAATTAGGTGGCAGCCCCTTCAACCAATTGCGGGCCGTTCCATCCAACATCATGGTGAAGTACTTGGCCATTGCAGCGTCACTCACTTCCAGTAGCTGCACGGCCATCTCATAGCTTTCAATCCATGCCTCCGGCTGTAAGTCGGCCGTGTAATTAGGCACCTTTCGAGGCCCCTTGAAATCCTTGGGCAAACGCTCATTACGTAGAGCCGGCACCAGAAAAGGGACACCTCCAGTCCTAGTGGTCACACCTACCTCAATAGAAGTAGTCGGATAAACCGGAAACGACTGGTAAGCCGCTTTCTTGAGCCGCTTTGCTTTCGGTACTTTCTTGCCGAGCCTGCTCAGCCTCTTGACATACCCTGTCCTGATAGACCAAATTAGGAACTCCATCACGCGCCGGGTCATGCCCGCCCGGCTGGTCACAGCACCGGGCGTTGCTTGAAACGGCCGCCGAATCCATGTGCCTGCTGTAACTCGGGCTCCGACTTGGGCGAGGGGTCGAATGAATCCTGTCTGGACTATAAGAGCACGCTTCCTGCTGCGCCAAAGCCATCTGAAGAAGTTCCCTGACCCTTCGTGTTTCAACCGCCGTCGGAGAGTCGTCATCCACCGGGAGAGCCGCCAATCGTGCCGCCGCAGCGATAATGTTCTCCAGAGGGTTAGAATAATGACCCGGTGGTGTTGGTACATAGTGAGGTGGAGTAGTATTTGGACGAGGGGGTTCCGTCACACGTGGCTGAACCGGTGTCCCAGCCCCGGGCATTGCAACCCGGTTTATCTCCGGTGGGTTACTGGGCCCTGCACCGGGTGTACGGAAAAGGTTTCGAGGATCATAAACCGGAGGCAGACGGGATTGAGTCTTCTGGTACCTTCTCCTCATGACCTTCTTTGACGCATTCTGATCAATCGTGAGCTGGAAAGCCTGGGACTGAATCCGCTGAGCTTGAGCATCCAGAGCCGCCCGCTCTACGGTCATCCTGACTTCTTCCGCCACCAGGTCTTCCTTAGCTTGCACTATATCCTGCTTTAGCTGCGCCACTTCCGCATCATGTTGAGCTTGATCCGTGGGGTTGACCACGGCGGTTAATAGAGCTGTCATCTTATCCATGAGATCCATCAGCACCTGAGCCGACGGGCGCGTAGGGCCTCCTTCCCCGGCTGCCTCTAACCCAGAGGTTATTGCCGCCCCAACCGTAGAATTTTGAACGGGTTGTGTGCCAGCCATGAAGATCCCAACTCTGCTCGGCAGCTCAAAGGGGTCCGGAATACTGCTGCCATCGGAACAGCCCCCAAGCCCACCGTCTTGCAGTTGATACAATGAATCCGTCTCACCCGTGGACGACTCACCATCAGAGTACATGGCTGTATCATCGCCAGACTTAGATCATTTAGAGAGTCCCCCCCATGGATGCATCCCATGAAGGCATGCTTCACAACAGGCTGAGCCCGGGCGGGTCTTGCACGCTGAGCCGTCTCGACGATGTCGGTGCAGATTTCCGGCTCAGGGCCCGGCTCACTAATCTTGCCGATGAAGACGTGGATTCCGCCGAAGGGGACCTAGTACCTGTACTCAATTGAGCCGGTGTCAGGGCCCAAGCCTGCATTGTCGATGTAGAGCTTGCCGCGACGACTCTTGGTCATCCGGCCCACAGCGTATCCCTTGAGCCCTTCAAACATGCCCTTCAAGAACTCAAATCCACTGTGCGCTGGCCCCATGGTGGGCGCCAACTTCGTGGAATTGTCACGTCAGATGTCCTAGTTAAAGGACTTAGTCGTGGAGCCATCGCAACTAGGAATCTTAAAGGGGTTAATCGGGACAAAGGATATGGGGTTTATACTGGTTCGGCCCCTTACGGTGAAGGTAAAAGCCTACGATCCAGTTTTGAGTGGGATTGCTTATGTCTCGATTACCAGGGAGCGAATCCGCTTGACCTAGCTCTCGATCTGATCTTACTTGCCCTGAACCGCCGCCGGGTCGTCCTTTTATATACAGAGGTCGACGCCCAGTGGCTCTTAGAGTCCCGGCCGGCTCATAAATAGTGTCCGGCTCGGTCTCTCTCTATTCCTGCCTTACAATATAAGTTACATACATATGGTGGTCTATCTCTACGAGCCTTAAATCGCCTTTGGGCTTTGGGCCCTTAACTGAACTGCCATCTTCAAGTGTCATCTTGGGCTTCATAACTTGAGTCGCCATAGTTACAACTCGGCCCCTCCTGGGCAGGTCATACTTAATAGTTATATCCCCAAAAGTCGGGGTTTCATTTGAACAGTGTCGTGCAAAGACAGCGATTTGTTCGGCAGGATGAGCGCTTGGTGGAATGAGAGATAAGTGAGAAAACAGTAAGTTTATCCAGGTTTAGGCCCTCCTGGGGAGGTAAACCCCTACTCCTTATTCGAATGTTGGTATTGATATATAGATTGCCAAAGATCAAAGGGATCACCGATGAGATTTGAGGGCAAGTTACAATCCTCTGTACCTGATAGAAGAGTTCTTTAGGGAATCAGGTGCCATCCTAGGGTTCTTGGCTTGCCTTATACACGTGGTCAAGCAATGAATACAAGTCCCGGGCAGGGCCTGGTCACTTATCTGGAGAACCTAATTTGTGCTGCTATTGGAAGTTAACCTTATAATTTGCAGTTTCCTATTCACCCCTCCCTCTCTATGTGACCGTTTCGATCCTTTCAAACTTGGTCTTCATAAAGGGTTGAGAATGGAAGCATTACTAGGAAAAACCTATAGGCAGACACTTAACGGTGACGCGGGGTGGGTAGGCAGCGCTACTGATATTTAGCAGTAGCGCAACCCAATGCTATAGGTGAACATTGGCAGTAGCGCGGGTTCACGGAACCGGCACTACTACTAACCGGTCCCCACTATGCCTCTCGGGGCTGGCAACAGTAGCAGCGCTAGGTATAAACCCTGCTACAACTAACGAGACAGCAATAGCGTGGGCTTTACATCCCGTGCTGCTACTATGGATACATGGGCCCTAGCTCCCGGGCACCGCCTAGTAGAAGTGTTGGGTTTATACCCCGCGCTACAGCTAATGGCTTGCCAATAGCGTAGGCTTTACATGTCGTGATGCTACTCCCGTGCCCCATGCTACTGCTAACCCACCTTATCCTTTCCCTGCCGCCCGTTCCTCACTCTCCTCTCTCCCTCCCTCACAGTCGTCCTACTCTCGTCGTCGCCGTTGTCGCCATGATTCATTGACTCGCGTTAATTGCTCTGATAAGTTGTTATGTGGGTGGACCAGAGCTAAGGTGTTGTTCTTACTTGAACATACAACCTACATATGATTATCCCCTCCATGCAAGCATCCACAAATACAAGAGAAGAATTAAGATAAGGCTAACGATAGCATTAAAAAAAAAGGATCCAAAACAGTCCCTACGAAACAACTCATAAACCGGGGTTTAGGTTTCCATCAATCTCCCAACCCATCATCTACAAACCAATCCCACAATGCCTTCCCCTAGGCCTAAACATGGTGATGTGTCATGTAGTCGACGTTCACACGACACCACTCATGGCCGGGACATGGGAGGTGAAGGAGCATATTTCCGTCAGATCCCTCCGTAGGGGTCCCAGCGTAGCTGGAAGTCATGGACTGGAGGTCACACAAGGGGTTTATCCAGGTTCAGGCTTTCAGAGAGTAATACCCTATGTCCTACTAGTTTTTGTTATTCATAATGGAGGGATACCTCGTGGGAGGGGTTACAATGGTGTGTGATGTTGCTACCAAGAGTTTCTCCTATCTGAGGATAGATGAATCAAGGAGAACCCTAGACCTCCCTTTATATAGATAGGAGAAGTCTAGGGTTTACGTATCGTATGCAATCTAGGACGCCGCTGCCCTCTAATCTTGGGCGTCAAGAAGGTCTTCTGGCCTCCTAGGGTTAGCATTATGCCATGGGCTTGTTGGGCCCCCTTGTAGTTGGCAGGGCCGGGCTCCTTAGCGTTAGCCACCACCAGTATAGGACCCCGTCAGGAGGTGGATAGGTCCACATCACCCTCACAGATGTTCTCAGCCTTAGAGCCAGCCGTAGCTCCAGCAGGAGGAGCTCCTTCCCAAAAACCAGCATGCATAAAGACATCGATATGCAGGTGTTATCGCAATAGCGCTTAGGGCCAGAAATCGTATTTACCCTGAGGCCGGACCTCCACTTCAGAAGAAGGGACCCCTACGAATGGTTGCATGCTACTTCTTAAGCTTGTGTTGGTTTTCCCTTCAAGAGGAAAGGGTGATGCAGCAAAGTAGAGATAAGTATTTCCCTTATTAAGAACCAAGGTATCAATCTAGTAGGAGGAACACACAAGTCACCAATGGTTGCACCTACACAAACAAACAAATACTTGCACCCAACGTGATAAAGGGGTTGTCAATCCCTTCACGGTTACTTGCAAGGATGAGATCTAATAGAGATAGGTATAAAAGATAAGTAAAAGTGCAAAATAAAGTAAAGGTAAATAAATTGTAGCAAGGTATTTTTGGGGTTTTGGTTTTATAGATCTGAAAACAATATGATAAAAGATAGACCCGGGGGCCATAGTTTTCACTAGAGGCGTCTCTCTTGAAAGAACACATATGGTGGGTAAACAAATTACTGTTGAGCAATTGATAGAAAAACGCTTAGTTATGAAAATATCTAAGGCAATGATCATGAATATAGGCATCACGTCCGTGACAAGTATACTGACTTCTGTCTGCATCTACTACTATTACTCCACACATCAACCGCTATCCATCATGCATCTAGTGTATTAAGTTAACAAGAATGGAGTAACGCCTTAAGCAAGATGACATGATGTAGAGGGATAGATCCAAGCAATATGAAGTAAACCCCATCTTTTTATCCTTAATTGCGACAATACAAATACATGTCATGTCCCTTTCTGTCACCGGGAATAAGCACCGCAAGATTGAACCCATTACAAAGCACCTCTCCCACGGCAAGAAAAATCAATCTAGTTGGCCAAACAAAATCAATAGATCGGAGATAAATACAAAGCTATCTTAATCATGCATAAAAGAGTTCAGAGAAGACTCAAATAATATTTGCAGATAATCTGAGCATAAACCCGCAATTCATTGGATATCAACAAACACACCGCAAAAGAAGATTACATCGAATAGATCTCCAAGAACATCGAGGATAACATTGTATTGAAAATCAAAGAGAGAGAACAAGCCATCTAGCTACTAGCTATGGACCTATAGGTCCTACTCACACATCATCAGAAAGGGCAGCAAGGTTGATGAAGAGGCCCTCCATGATCGAATCCCCCCTGGCAGAATACCGGAAAAGGTCTCCAGATGGGATATCTTGAGAACAGAAGCTTGTGGCGGTGGAAAAGTATTTTTGGTGTGCCCTCTGGTATATAGGGAATATTTGGGTATTTATAGAACCAAGATCAGGGTTAGAGGAGGCACGAGGGGCCCACAGGCTCACCAATGTATCTATAATTTTTGATTGTTCCATGCTATTATATTATCTCTTTTGGATGTTTAATGGGGTTTAATATGCTATTTTATATACCGAGGGCCCAGTGCTAGTTTCTGTTTTTTTTTTGCCTATTTTAGAGTTTTGCAGAAAAGGAATACCAAATGGAGTCCAAACGAAATGAAACCTTCGCGATGATCTTTCTTAGACCGAAAGCAAAGCAGAAGAATTGGAGATGAAGTCGGAGACGTAACGAGGAGGCCATGAGGCAGGAGGGGGCGCCCAGGGGGGTAGGCGCGCCCCCACCCTCGTGGGCCCCTTGTAGCTCCACCGACCTAGTTCTTTCGCCTATATATACTCCTATACCCTAAGCCACTCATGACCTCTCAAGAGAAATTATTTTCAAAAAATTTATGCTCGGCTTTCTCTCAATAATCGCTCCATGCTCGATACTTCTTGTACTGGATATTTTATGATGAAGACTCTTGAATTCAAATGGGATTTATTGGAAAGAATTAAATGCAACTCTGAAGATTGGGATCTCGACGAAGGTAAGGAGTCAGTTATAACACCAAAGTTTGATTGTGTTAAATCTTTTATGGATACCGATGCTTTTCGTGAATTTAGCACTAAATATGGACTTGACTCTGAGATAGTAGCTTCTTTATGTGAATCATTTGCTACTCATGTTGACCTCCCTAAGGTGAAGTGGTTTAAATATAGTCCTCCCATTGAAGTAAAAGTAGTTGCACCTATTAAAGTTGAAGAAAAGACTATCACTTATAATGATCCTATTGTTCCTACTACTTATATTGAGAAACCACCTTTCCCTATTAGGATAAAGGATCATGCTAAAGCTTCAACTGTGGTTCATAAGAGTAATACTAGAACACCTACAGCACTTGAGCAAATTAAAGTTGAACCTAGTATTGCTATGGTTAAAGATCTCTTGGCTTATAATATTGATGGGCATGTTATTTACTTATGTGATGGAGCTGCTAGAATCGCTAGACCCAATACTAAAAAAACATAGACATGTTGTAGACATGCCTGTCATTTCTGTTAAAATAGGAGATCATTGTTATCATGGCTTATGTGATATGGGTGCTAGTGCAAGTGCAATACCTCATTCCTTATACAAAGAAATTATGCATGATATTGCACCTGCTGAGATAGAAGAAATCGATGTTACAATTAAGCTTTCTAATAGACATACTATTTCACCAGTTGGGATTGTTAGAGATGTTGAAGTCTTGTGTGGGAAAGTTAAATATCCTGCTGATTTTCTTGTTCTTGGTTCCCCACAAGATGACTTTTGTCCCATTATATTTGGTAGACCCTTCTTGAATACTGTTAATGCTATGATAGACTGTGAGAATGATATTGTTACGATTGGGTTAGGGGATATGTCTCATGACTTTAACTTTGCTAAATTTCGTAGACAACCCCATGATAAAGAATTGCCTAGTAAGGATGAAATTATTGGTCTTGCTTCTATTGTCGTGCCTCCTAATGATCCATTAGAACAATATTTGCTCGACCATGAAAATGATATGTTTATGAATGAAAGAAGGGAAATAGATGAAGTATTCTTTAAACAGGGACCTATTTTGAAACACAACTTGCCTGTTGAAATCCTAGGGGATCCTCCTCCACCCAAGGGTGATCCCGTGTTTGAGCTTAAACCACCACCTGATATTCTTAAATATGCTTATCTTGATGAAAAGAAGATATATCCTGTTATTATTAGAGCTAACCTTTCAGAGCAGGAAGAGGAGAAATTATTGAAAACTCTGAAGAAGCACCGTGCTGCTAATGGATATACTCTTGATGATCTTAAGGGTATTAGTCCCACTCTATGCCAACACAAAATAAAATTGGAGAAAGACGCTAAACCAGTTGTTGATCACCAACGGCGGTTAAATCCTAAGATGAAAGAAGTGGTAAGAAAAGAAATACTAAAACTCCTGGAGGCAGGTATAATTTATCCCGTTGCTGATAGTCAGTGGGTAAGTCATGTCCATTGTGTCCTAATAAGGGAGGTATTACTGTTGTTCCTAATGATAAAGATGAATTGATCCCGATTGATCCTGCAAAGAATTGTTACAGGTTATAGGATGGTAACTGATTTCCCAAAATAAATAAACCTACTAAAAAGGATCATTAGCCTTTGCCTTTTATTGATAAAATGTTAGAAAGATTATCCAAACATACACATTTTTGCTTTCTAGATGGTTACTCTTGTTTCTCTCAAATACCTGTGCCAAAAGAGGATCAAGAAAAGACCACTTTTACTTGCCCTTTCGGTAATTTTGCTTATAGATGTGTGCCTTTTGGTTTATGTAATGCACCTGCTACCTTTCAAAGATGCATGATGGCTATATTCTCTGACTTCTGTGAAAAGATTGTTGAGGTTTTCATGGACGATTTCTCCATTTATGGATCTTCTTTTGATGATTTCTTGAGCAACCTTGATCGAGTTTTGTAGAGATGTGAAGAAACTAATCTTGTCTAGAATTGGGAAAAACGCCACTTTATGGTTAATGAAGGCATTGTCTTGGGGCATAAAATTTCTGAAAGAGGTATTGAAGTTGATAAAGCTAAAGTTGATGCTATTGAAAAGATGCCGTGTCCTAAAGACATTAAAGGTATAAGAAGTTTCCTTGGTCATGCCGGCTTTTATAGGAGGTTTATTAAGGACTTCTTTAAAATTTCTAGGCCTTTGACTAATCTCTTACAAAAAGATATTCCTTTTGTCTTCGATGATGATTGTGTAGAAGTATTTGAAATACTTAAGAAAGCTTTGATTTCTGCACCTATTGTTTAGCCACCTAATTGGAATTTACCCTTTGAAATTATGTGTGATGCTAGTGATTATGCCGTAGGTGCTGTTCTAGGACAAAGAGTTGATAAGAAACTAAATGTTATTCAATATGCTAGTAAAACTCTAGACAGTGTCCAGAGAAATTATGCTACTACTGAAAAATAATTTTTAGCAGTTGTATTTGCTTGTGATAAGTTCAGACCTTATATTGTTGATTCTAAAGTAAATGTTCACACTGATCATGCTGCTATTAAATATCTTATGGAAAATAAAGATGCTAAACCTAGACTTATTAGATGGGTTCTCTTGCTACAAGAATTTGATTTGCATATTATTGATAGAAAGGGAGCTGAGAACCCCATTGCAGACAACTTGTCTAGGTTAGAGAATGTTCTTGATGACCCACTACCTATTGATGATAGCTTCCCTGATGAACAATTAGCTGTCATAAATGCTTCTCGTACTGCTCCATGGTATGCTGATTATGCTAATTATATTGTTGCTAAATTTATACCTCCTAGTTTCACATACCAGCAAAAGAAAAAGTTTTTCTATGATTTAAGACATTACTTCTGTGATGACCCACACCTTTATAAAGAAGGAGTAGATGGTGTTATTAGACGTTGTGTACCTAAGCATGAACAGGAACAGATCCTACGCAAGTGTCACTCTGAGGCTTATGGAGGACACCACGCTGGAGATAGAACTGCGCATAAGGTATTGCAATCTGGTTTTTATTGGCCTACTCTCTTCAAGGATGCCCGTAAGTTTGTCTTGTCTTGTGATGAATGTCAAAGAATTGGTAATATTAATAGACGTCAAGAAATGCCTATGAATTATTCTCTTGTTATTGAACCATTTGATGTTTGGGGCTTTGATTATATGGGACCGTTTCCTTCCTCTAATGGGTATACACATATTTTAGTTGCTGTTGATTACGTTACTAAGTGGGTAGAAGCTATTCCAACTAGTAGTGCTGATCATAACACTTCTATTAAGATGCTTAAAGAAGTTATTTTTCCGAGGTTTGGAGTCCCTAGATACCTAATGACTGATGGTGGTTCACATTTTATTCATGGTGCTTTTCGTAAAATGCTTGCTAAGTATGATGTTAATCATAGAATTGCATCTCCATATCACCCACAGTCTAGTGGCCAAGTAGAACTGAGTAATAGAGAGCTTAAATTGATTTTGCAAAAGACTATTAATAGATCTAGAAAGAATTGGTCCAAGAAACTTGATGATGCATTATGGGCTTATAGAACTGCATATAAAATCCTATGGGTATGTCTCCATATAAAATGGTTTATGGAAAAGCATGTCACTTACCTCTCGAACTAGAACATAAGGCATATTGGGCCATTAAAGAGCTCAATTATGATTTCAAACTTGCCGGTGAGAAGAGGTTATTTGACACTAGCTCACTTGATGGATAGAGAACTCAAGCCTATGAGAATGCCAAACTGTTTAAAGAAAAAGTTAAAAGATGGCATGACAAAAGGATACAAAAGCGTGATTTTAATGTAGGTGATTATGTGTTGCTATTCAACTCTCAATTAAGATTTTTTGCAGGAAAACTCCTCTCTAATGGGAAGGGCCTTACGTTATCAAGGAGGTCTATCGTTCCGGTGCCATAAAAATCAACAACTTTGAAGGCACAAATCCAAAGGTGGTGAACGGTCAAAGAATCAAACATTATATCTCGAGTAATCCAATAAATGTTGAAACTAATGTTATTGAAACCGTGACCCCGGAGGAATACATAAGGGACACTTTCCAGAACGTTTCAGACTCCCAAAAGGAATAGGTATGTGGTACGGTAAGTAAGCCGACTCCAAAATAGTTCTAATAGCAAATTTTCTCCATTATGGAATTTTTAAGAGAATAGGAAAATAAGAAGTAGTCTGAAGAGGACACGAGGCATCCACGAGGGTGGAGGGCGCGCCCTACCCCCCCTGGGCGCGCCCCCTACCTCGTGGGCGCCTCGTGTGCCCTCCGGACTCTGTTTTCTTGCACGATACTTATTTCCCCGAAGGTTTTGACCACCGTACCATGACAAAATCCCCTGCTTTTGTTTCGAGCTATTTTTCTGATAGATCTAGATCACCATGACGTCTTCAAGCGCCCCCAAGGACAAGTTTTTGAGAAGGTCATCAACCCCTACCTCACGGAGGTGCTGCAACACCCTCAAACCATTAAGATGTGTGAGGGGGTGCTGCACATACGTGATGTTGAGGGACCAAGGAGGACCGGAAGCGTGGAGACAAGACCCGAACTGATGGAACAAGTTTTCAAGTGCCAAGGGATGGTGGAACATGGACTCAATGCCAACCACATGATGATCGCGGAGTTCACAAACAACCATAAGCTGGATGCCAAGAACATTGGGGAGACCATCTTCAAGCTTCATGAGAAAATTGAGCACCTCCAAGCCCAGATCTATGACCTGCAAAACCAGAACTGTGAGTATGAATATAGATTCAAGAGGATGAGTTTGGCTGCAGATTTGAGGATCCTGGAGACTCGATCATCCTTCAACGATGGTGAGCCTATGCCTTGGAAGATGGACGACAAGCCTACATCATCAACAACTCCATCATCACCACCTCCGAAGAAGGAGACATAATCACATGGGTACGGGCACTCCCCTTGGCGACTGCCAAGCTTGGGGGAGGTGCCCCGGTATCGTATCACCATCACACTCCTATCTTTACCTTTTTCTTAGTTCGTTCCTTTTAGTAATATCTTGATCTAGTAGAATAAAGTTTTGGTATGATTTAGTTTTGAGTTTTGCTTTATGATTCCTCTATGTAATCGAGTCCTTGAGCTATATATAATAAAGATTAGTGTTGAGTCAAGGGCTTTGCTATCTTGCTATGATCTTGAGGGAATAAAAGAAAAAGAAAGAACAAAAAGAAATAAAGAGATCATATGGATCTTATGGAGATTAATGACTTCACATATAAAGAGTATGATGAATAAAAGTTGTTGAGGGTTGACAAACATAGTTTTGGTCATCGTTGCAACTAATAGGAAGTAATAAAGAAAGAGAGGTTCTCACATATAAATATACTATCTTGGACATATTTTATGATTGTGAGCACTCATTAAAATATGACATGCTAAAGAGTTGATGTTGGACAAGGAAGACAATGTAATGGGTTATGTTTTCTTATATCTGAAATAAAGTATATTGTCATGGATCATCCAACATGTGGAGCTTGCCGTTCCCCCTCATGCTAGCCAAATTCTTTGCACCAAGTAGAGATACTACTTGTGCTTCCGAATATCCTTAAACCCAGTTTTGCCATGAGAGTCAACCATACCTACCTATGGATTGAAGAAGATCCTTCAAGTAAGTTGTCATGTTGCATGCAATAAAAATTGCTCTCTAAATATGTATGACTTATTAGTGTGGAGAAAATAAGCTTTATACGATCTTGTGATATGGAAGCAATAAAAGCGACGGACTACATAATAAAGATCCATATCACAAGTGGGAATATAAAGTGACGTTCTTTCGCATTAAGATTTTGTACATCCAACCATAAAAGCACATGACAACTTCTGCTTCCCTCTGCGAAGGGCCTATCTTTTACTTTTGTCTTATACCTTATGCAAGAGTCATGGTGATCTTCACCTTTCCTTTTTACATTTTATCCTTTGGCAAGCACCTTGTGTTGGAAAGATCTGATATATATATATATATATATATATATATATATATATATATATATATATATATATATATAGTGTTATTGTTCATCACCTGGATGCGTAATGAGTTATTCTTCACCTGAGGTAATCTTACGATCGCTTCCCAAATAAATTACGTTTAAAATATAAATAGTTACAAGCATATTGATAAAAAAACAAAAATATAGGTTATAGGACCAGAAAAATCACATTTTATGTATGTTTTACATTATGTTTTTACATTCGTAAATTTACGTAACATAAAATATTTTTTACGGCGAGTACATACTTTATTACGTTCTCTTTTTATGTATGAAATAAGACAAAATTTACAAAACGTAAAAATACGGTGCATTGATGTCAAAATAAAGAGGGGATGAAGAATAACTATTCCTCGCCCAGGATGATGAATAGCGCGACCCTATATATATATATATATATCCAATTGGATGTAAGTTAGCATGACCTATTATTGTTGACATTACCCTGGAGGTAAAAGGTTGGGAGGCAACACTATAAGCTCCTATCTTTCTCTGTGTCCGATTAAAACTCCATAACCATAAGTATTGTGTGAGTGTCAGCAATTATGAAAGATTAAATGATAGTTGAGTATGTGGACTTGCTGAAAAGCTCTTATATTGACTCTTTCTGATGTTCTGATAAATTCCAATTGCTGCAATGACCGAGAGCATAGTTTGTTAGTCCTCAATGAAGTTTCTGATTCATACTTGACATTGTGAATAGATTGTTACTTTAGTATAAGAAATCATATGAATATATATATATATATGTGTGTGTGTGTGTGTGTGTGTGTGTGTTGCTGTTATAAGAATGATCATGATGCCCTCATGTCTGTATTTTATTTTATCGACACCTCTATCTCTAAACATGTGGACATATTTTTTGATATTGGCTTCCGCTTGAGGACAAGCGAGGTCTAAGCTTGGGGAGTTGATACGTCCATTTTGCATGATGCTTTGATATTGATATTTATTGCATTATGGGTTGTTATTACTCGTTATGTCACAATACTTATGCCTTTTCTCTCTTATTTTACAAGGTTTACACGAAGAGGGAGAATGCCGACGGCTGGAATTCTGGGCTGGAAAAGGAGCAAATATTAGAGACCTATTCTGCACAACTCAAAAGTCCTGAAACTCCACGGAAGTTATTTTTGGAATTAATAAAAAATACTGAGCGAAAAAATACCAGAGGGGGGCCACCCACCGTCCACGAGGGTGGGGGCGCGCCCTACCCACCTGGGCGCGCCCCCTGCCTCGTGGGCCCCCTGGCAGGCCTCCGGTGCCCATCTTCTGCTATATGAAGTATTTTACCCTGGAAAAATCGTAAGCAAGCTTTCGGGACGAGACACCGCCGCCACGAGGCGGAACCTTGGCGGAACCAATCTAGGGCTCCGGCGGAGCTGTTCTACCGGGGAAACATCCCTCCAGGAGGGGGAAATCATCACCATCGTCATCACCATCGCTTCTCTCATTGGGAGGGGGTCAATCTCCATCAACATCTTCACCAGCACCATCTCCTCTCAAACCCTAGTTCATCTCTTGTATCCGATCTTTGTCCCAACACCTCAGATTGGTACCTGTGGGTTGCTAGTAGTGTTGATTACTCCTTGTAGTTGATGCTAGTTTGTTTAATTGGTGGAAGATCATATGTTTAGATCCTATATGCATATTAATACCCCTCTGATTATGAACATGAATATGCTTTGTGAGTAGTTACGTTTGTTCCTGAGGACATGGGAGAAGTCTTGCTATAAGTAGTCATGTGAATTTGGTATTCGTTCGATATTTTGATGAGATGTATGTTGTCTCTCCTCTAGTGGTGTTATGTGAATGTCGACTACATGACACTTCACCATTGTTTGGGCCTAGAGGAAGGCATTGGGAAGTAATAAGTATATGATGGGTTGCTAGAGTGACAAAAGCTTAAACCCTAGTTTATGCGTTGCTTCGTAAGGGGCTGATATGGATCCATATGTTCCATGCTATGGTTAGGTTTACCTTAATTCTTCTTTCATAGTTGTGGATTCTTGCGAGAGTAGTTAACCATAAGTGGGATGCTTGTCCAAGAAAGGGCAGTACCCAAGCACCGGTCCACCCACATATCAAATTATCAAAGTAACGAACGCGAATCATATGAGCGTGATGAAAACTAGCTTGACGATAATTCCCATGTGTCCTCGGGAGTGCTTTTCTCTATATAAGAGTTTATCCAGGCTTATCCTTTGCTACAAAAAGGATTGGGCCACCTTGCTGCACCTTATTTACTTTCGTTACTTGTTACCCGTTACGAATTACCTTATCACAAAACTATCTATTACCGATAATTTCAGTGCTTGCAGAGAATACCTTACTGAAAACCGCTTGTCATTTCCTTCTGCTCCTCGTTGGGTTTGACACTCTTACTTACCGAAAGGACTACGATAGATCCCCTACACTTGTGGGTCATCAAGAGTCTATTATTTTGTCACTTTTATATAGTAGTGGGAATTTTCATTATAGAACTTGGCTTGTACATTCCAATGATGGGCTTCCTCAAAATGTCCTAGGTCTTCATGAGCAAGCAAGTTGGATGCACACCCACTTAGTTTCCTTTTGAGCTTTCATACATTTATAGCTCTAGTGCATCCGTTGCATGGCAATCCCTACTCACTCACATTGATATCTATTGATGGGCATCTCCATAGCCCATTAATACGCCTAGTTGATGTGAGACCATCTTCCTCCTTTTTGTCTTATCCACAACCACCATTCATTCCACCTAAAGTGCTATGTCCATGGCTCACGCTCATGTATTGCGTGAAAGTTGAAAGAGTTTGAGAATACTAAAGTATGAAACAATTGCTTGGCTGAAATCGGGGTTGTGCATGATTTGAATATTTTGTGTGACGAAGATGGAGCATAGCCAAACTATATGATTTTGTAGGGATGAACTTTCTTTGGCCATGTTATTTTGAGAAGACATGATTGCTTTGTTAGTTTGCTTGAAGTATTATTATTTTTATGTCAATACTAAACTTTTGTGTTGAATCTTTCAGATCTGAACATTCATGCCACAATAAAGAAAATTACATTGATAAATATGTTAGGTAGTATTCCACATCAAAAATTCTATTTTTATCATTTACCTACTCGAGGACAAGCAGGAATTAATCTTGGGGATGCTTGATACGTCTCCAACGTATCTATAATTTTTTATTGTTCCATGCTATTATATTATCTGTTTTGGACGTTTAATGGGCTTTAATATGCTCTTTTATATTATTTTTGGGACTAACCTATTAACCGAGGGCCCAGTGCCAGTTTCTGGTTTTTTTTGCCTATTTTAGAGTTTTGCAGAAAAGGAATACCAAACGTAGTCCAAACGGAATGAAACCTTCGCGATGATCTTTCTTGGACCGAAAGCAAACCAGAAGACTTGAAGATGAAGTCAGAGATGTAATGAGGAGGCCACGAGGCAGGAGGGTGCGCCCAGGGGGTAGGCACGCCCCCCACCTTCGTGGGCCCCTTGTAGCTCCACCGACCTAGTCTTTCGCCTATATATACTCTTATACCCTAAAAACATCAGGTGGAGCCACGAAACCATTTTTCCACCGGTGCAACCTTCTGTACCCGTGAGATCCCATCTTGGGGCCTTTTCCCGCGATCTGCCGGAGGGGTATTCGATCATGAAGGGCTTCTACATCAACACCATGACCTCTCCGATGAAGCGTGAGTAATTTATCACAGACCTTCGGGTCCATAATTATTAGCTAGATGGCTTCTTCTCTCTCTTTGATTCTCAATACAAAGTTCTCCTCGATGTTCTTGGAGATCTATAAACCAAAAATACCAAAAATATTTACTTTATTATCTCTATCAGATCTCACTTTTGCAAGTGACCGTAAAGGGATTGACAACCCCTTTATCGCGTTGGTTGCAAGTTCTTGATTGTTTGTCAGGTACTCGGTGACTTGTGCGTCGTCTCCTACTAGATTGATACCTTGGTTCTCAAAACTGAGGGAAATACTTACGCTACTTTGCTGCATCACCCTTTCCTCTTCAAGGGAAAACCAACGCAAGCTCAAGAGGTAGCACTTGCTCATAAAGACGTCGGGCATTTGAGGAAGCCCATCATTGGAATATACAAGCCAAGTCCTACAATGAAAAATTCCCACTAGTACTATGAAAGTGATAACATAGGAGACTCTCTATAATGAAAAACATGGTGCTACTTTGAAGCACAAGTGTGGAAAAGGATAGTAACATTGTCCCTTCTCTCTTTTTCTCTTTTTTTGGGATATTTGGCCTCTTTTTTCCTTTTTTTAAGTCCGGAGTCTCATCCCGACTTGTGGGGGAATCATAGTCTCCATCATTGTTTCCTTGCATGGGACAATGTTCTAATAATGATGATCATCACACTTTTATTTACTTACAACTCAAGAATTACAACTCAATACTAGAACAAAAGTATGACTCTATATGAATGCCTCCAGTGGTGTACCAGGATGTGCATGATCTAGCGTGACATGCATAAAAAGATATAGATGGTGGCAAAGCCACAAATACTATGTCAACTATATGGTCATGCAAAGCAATATGACAATGATGGTATGTGTCATAATAAAACGGAACGGTGGAAGTTGCATGGCAATATATCTCGGAATGGCTATGGAAATGCCATAATAGGTAGGTATGGTGGATGTTTTGAGGAAGATATAAGGTGGCTTATGTGTGAAAGCGTGTATCATATCACGGGGTTTGGATGCACCGGTGAAGTTTGCACCACAACTCAAGGTGAGAAAGGGCAATGCATGGTACCGAAGAGACTAGCAGAATGCGGAAGGGTGAAAGTGCGTATAATCCATGGACTCCATATTAGTCATAAAGAACTCATATAATTATTGCAAAAGTTTATTAGCCCTCGAAGCAAAGTACTACTACGCATTCTCATAGGGGGATAGATTGGTAGGAAAAGACCATCGCTCGTCCTCGACCGCCACTCATAAAGAAGACAATCAAAAATAATCATGCTCCAATTTCATAGCATAACGAGAGACCATATGTGCATGCTTCGGGAATCACAAACCTTAACACAAACATTCTTACTAAAACACAATTACTCACTAGCATGACTCTAATATCACCATCTTTATATCTCAAAACGAATGCACGGAATCAAACTAATCATATATTCAATGATCTTCATGAAAGTTTTTATTATATCCCTCTTGGATACCCATCATATTCGGACTAAATTCATAACCTAAGAAAATTGCCATACTATTTATAAAACTCTCAAAATAATATAAGTGAAGCATAGAGTTCATCAATTTCTTCAACATAAAACCACCGTCGTGCTCTAAAAGATATAAGTGAAGCACTAGAGCAACTACCTAGCTCAAAAAATATAAGTGAAGCACATAGAGTATTCTAATAAATTCACGATCGGTGTGTGTCCCTCTCAAAAGGTGTGTACAACAAGGATGATTGTGGTAAACTAAAAATAAAATAAAATAAAGACTCATATAATAAAAGATGCTCCAAGGAAAACCCATATCATATGGTGAATAAAAATATAGCCTCAAGTAATTTACCGATAGGTTGAAGATAAAAGAGGGAATGCCATGTGGGGCATCCTCAAGCTTAGATGCTTAGTTGTCCTTGAATATTCCCTTGTGGTGCCTTGGGAATCCCCAAGCTTAGACTCTTGCATCTCCTTATTCCGTTGTCCATCGAAACTTTACCCAAAACTTGAAAACTTCACAACACAAAACTCAACTGAAAACTCATGAGATCCGTTAGTATAATAAAACAAATTTCCACTTTTAGGTATTGTTGTGAACTCATTCTAAATTCATATTGGTGGTATATCTACTGTATTCTAACTTCACCATGGTTCATACTGAAGGAAATATGCCCTAGAGGCAATAATAAAGTTGTTATTTTATATTTCCTTATTTTATGATAAATGTTTATTATTCATGCTAGAATTGTATTAACCAAAAACTTGATACATGTGTGGATACATATACAAAACACCGTGTCCCTAGTAAGCCTCTACTAGACTAGCTCGTTAATCAAAGATGGTTAAGTTTCCTAACCATAGACATGTGTTGTCATTTGATGAACGGGATCACATCATTAGGAGAATGATGTGATGGACAAGACCCATATGTTAGCATAGCATATTGATGTTAAGTTTTATTGCTATTGCTTTATTCATGTCAAATACATATTCCTTCCACTATGAGATTATGCCACTCTCGGATACCGAAGGAATGCTTTATGTGCTATCAAATGTCAAAACATAACTGGGTGATTATAAAGATGCTCTATAGGTATCTCCAAAGGTGTTTGTTGGGTTGGCATAGATAGAGATTAGGATTTGTCCCTCTGAGTATCAGAGAGGTATCTCTGGCCCTCTCGGTAATGCACATCATAAGAAGCCTTGCAAGCAAAGTGACTAATTCATTAGTTGCAGGATGATGCATTATGGAACGAGTAAAGAGACTTGTCGGTAACGAGATTGAACTAGGTATGAAGATACCAACGATCGAATCTCGGGCAAGTAACATACCGATGGACAAAGGGAATAACGTATGTTGTCATAACGGTTCGACCGATAAAGATCTTAGTAGAATATGTGGGAGCCAATATGAGCATCCAGGTTCCGCTATTGGTTATTGACCGGAGAAGTGTATCGGTCGTGTCTACATAGTTCTCGAATCCGTAGAGTCGCACGCTTAATGTTCGTTGATGCTAGAGTAGTATTGGGATATTTGATGAGTGGTAACAAAATTTGTTCGAAGTCCCGGATTAGATCCAAACGTCATGAGGAGTCTCGAAATGGTCGAGAGGTAAATATTTATATATGGGAAGTCATATTTTGGGTTCCGGAAAAAGGTGCAGTTTTTTCGGTATTGTACCGGGAAGCTTCCAGAAGATCCCAGAGGATTCCGGAGGGGTCCGGAAGTCCGCAAGTGGGTTCACCATGACCCAAGGGCTAGCATGGGCTGCGGGGAGGTTCCCTGGCTTTATTGGTCTAGGCACACCAAGTCCTCAAAAGCCCATGTGGCTAGGGAAGGCAAAAAGGGAAGGAGTCCTAGTAGGAATAGGATTGGACTTGGAGTCCAAGTCCTCTCCCCCTTAGCTGCAAGCTAGGGCTTGGAGGGGCTGTTTGCCACGCCCCTCCACCTATATAAAGAGAGGAGGGGTTCCCCAAGAGGACACACCAAGACCTTGGCGCCCCTCTCTCTCCCGCTACTCTGTAGTTCCACCGCCTCGTCCCGGCAACGCTTAGCGAAGCGTTGCCGATGCTCCACCACCACCATCACCACCACGCCATCATGTTGGTTGTGATCCCATCTACTTCTCCTCTCCTGCTTGATGGATCAAGAAGGAGGAGACGTCATCGAGTCGCACGTGTGCTAAACTTGGAGGTGCGGTCCGTTCGGCACTAGATCGATTGGATCGTGATCGGATCGCAAAGAGTACGACTACATCAACTGCGTGATAAACACTTCTGCTTTCAGTCTACAAGGGTACGTAGACACACTCTACCCCTCTCATTTCTATGCATCTCCTAGATAGATCTTGCGTGAGTGTAGGAATTTTTTGAAATTTCATGCTACGTTCCCCAACAGTGGTATCAGAGCCAGGTCTATGCGTAGATGATATGTACAAGTAGAACACAAAGAGTTGTGGGAGGTGATCATCATATTGCTTACCACCAATGTCTTACTTTGACTTGGCGGTATTGCTGGATGAAGCGGCCCGGACCAACCTTACATGACCACATTCATGAGACCGGTTCCACCGATAGACATGCAACTAGTTTTGCATAAAGGTGGCTGGCGGGTGTCTGTTTCCCCAACTTTAGTTGAATCAAATTTGACTACGGCCAGTCCTTGTTGAAGGTTAAAACAGCAAACATGATAAATCACCGTTGTGGTTTTGTGCCGTAGGTAAGAACAGTTCTTTCTAGAAGCCTGTAGCAGCCACGTAAAAATTGCAACAACAAAGTAGAGGACGTCTAACTTGTTTTTGCAGGGCATGCTTGTGATCTAATATGGTCAAGACATGATGTGATATACGTTATTGTATGAGATGATCATGTTTTGTAAAAGTTATCGGCAACCGGCAGGAGCCTTATGGTTGCCTCTTTATTGTATGAGATGCAAACGCCATGTAATTGCTTTACTTTATCACTAAGCGGTAGCGATAGTTGTAGAAGCAATAGTTGGCGAGACGACCACGACGCAACGATGGAGATCAAGGTGTCGAGCCGGTGACGATGGAGATCATGACAATGCTTTGGAGATGGAGATCAAAAGCATGAGATGATGATGGCCATATCATGTAACATATTTTGATTGCATGTGATGTTTATCTTTTATGCATCTTATTTTTCTTAGTACGACGGTAGCATTATAAGATGATCCCTTAACTAAAGTTTCAAGGTATAAGTGTTCTCCCTGAGTATGCACCGTTGCGACAGTTCTTCGTGCTGAGACACCACGTGATGATCGGGTGTGATAGGCTCTACGTTCACATACAATGGGTGCAAGACAGTTTTGCACATGCGAAATACTCGGGTTAAACTTGACGAGCCTAGCATGTACAGACATGGCCTCAGAACACTAGAGACCAAAAGGTAGAACGTGAATCATATAGTAGATATGATCAACATAGAGATGTTCACCATTGATGACTACTCCATCTCACGTGATGATCGGACATGGTTTAGTTGATTTGGATCACGTATCATTTAGATGACTTGAGGGATGTCAATCTAAGTGGGAGTTCTTAAGTAATATGATTAATTGAACTTAATTTATCATGAACTTAGTCCTTATAGTATTTGAAAATTATGTTATAGATCAATAGCTCGCGTTGTAGCTCCCCTATTTTTTTTGATATGTTCCTAGAGAAAACTAAGTTGAAAGATGATAGTAGCAATGATGCGGAATGGGTCCGTGATCTGAGGATTATCCTCATTGCTGCATAGAAGAATTATGTCCTTGATGCACCGCTAGATGACAGGCCTATTGCAGGAGCAGATGCAGACATTATGAACGTTCGGCAAGCTCCATATGATGACTACTTTATAGTTTAGTGCACCATGTTTTATGGCTTAGAATCGGGGCTTCAAAGATGTTTTGAACACCACAGAGCATATGAGATGTTCCAAGAGCTAAAATTGGCATTTCAGACTCATGCTCGTGTCGAGAGGTATGAGACCTCTGGCAAGTACTTTGCCTACAAGATGGAGGAGAATAGCTGAGCTAGTAAGCATGTGCTCAGAATGTCTGGGCACTACAATCGCTTGATTCAAGTGGGAGTTAATCTTCCAGATTAGATAGCGATTGACGGAGTTTTCTAGTCACTATCACCAAGCTACTAGAACTTCGTGATGAACTATAATATGCAAGGGATGACGAAAACGATTTCCGAGCTTTTCGCAATGCTGAAATTGGTGAAGGTAGAAATCAAGAAAGAGCATCAAGTGTTGATGGTTAACAAGTCCACCAGTTTCAAGAAAAAGGGCAAGGAAAAGACAGGGAACTTCAAGAAGAATGGCAAGCAAGGTGTCACTCCCGTGAAGAAGCCCAAAGCTGGACCTAAGCCTGAAACTGAGTGCTTCTACTGCAAAGGAAATGGTCACTAGAAGCGGAACTACCCCAATTATTGGCGGATAAGAAGGATGGAAAAGTGAACAAAGGTATATTTGATATAAATGTTATTGATGTGTACCTTACTAGTGCTCGTAGTATCCCCTGGGTGTTTGATACCTATTCGGTTGCTAAGATTAGTAACTCGAAACAGGAGTTGCGGAATAAATGGAGACTAGTTGAGGGTGAAGTAATGATGTGTGTTGGAAGTGGCTCCAAGATTGATATGATCATCATCGCACACTCCCTATACTTTCGGGATTAGTATTGAACCTAAATGAATGTTACTTGCGTGTTTGCATTGAGCACGAACAAGATAGGATCGTGTTTATTGCAATACATTTATTCATTTAAGACAAAAAATAATTGTTATTCTGTTTACATGAATAAAACCTTCGATGGTCATACACCCCAAAGTTAATGGTTTATTGAACCTCGATTGTAGTGATACACATATTCATAATATTGATGCCAAAAGATCCAAAGTTGATAATGATAGTGCAACATACTTGTGGCACTGCCATTTAGGTCATATTGGTGTAAAGCGCATCAAGAAACTCCATGCTGATGGGCTTTTGGAATCATTTGATACTTGCGAACCATGCCTCATGGGCAAGATGACTAAAACTCCGTTCTCCGGAACAATGGAGCTAGCCATTGACTTATTGGAAATAATACATACAGATGTATGCGGTCCAATGAGTGTTGAGGCTCGCGGCGGGTATCGTTATTTTCCGACCTTCATAGATGATTTGAGCAGATATGGGTATATCTACTTAATGAAACACAAGTCTGAAACATTTAAAAAGTTCAAAGAATTTCATAGTGAAGTGGAGAATCATCGTAACAAGAAAATAAAGTTTCTACGATCTGACCGCGGAGGCGAATATTTGAGTTACGAGTTTGGCCTTCATTTAAAACAATGTGGAATAGTTTCACAACTCATGCCACCTGGAACACCACAACGTAATGGTGCGTCCGTATATCATAACCGTACTTTATTATATGTGGTGCGATCTATGATGTCTCTTACCGATTTACCACAATTGTTTAGGGGTTATGCATTAGAGACAATTGCATTCACGTTAAATAGGGCACCGTCTAGATCCGTTGAGACGACACCGTATGAACTGTGGTTTGGCAATAAACCTAAGTTGTCGTTACTTAAAGTTTGGGGTTGAGACACTTACGTCAAATGGCTTCAACCTGATAAGCTTGACCCAAATCGGAGAAGTGCGTCTTCATAGGATACCCTAAGGAAACAATTGGGTACACCTTCTACCACAAATCCAAAGGCAAGATCTTTGTTGCCAAGAATGGAACCTTTCTAGAGAAGGGTTTTCTCTCGAAAGAAGTGAGTGGGAGGAAAGTAGAACTTGATGAGGTAATTGTACCTTCTCTCAATTTGGAAAGTAGCTCATCCGGGAAATCTGTTCCCGTGATGCCTACACCAACTAGAGAGGAAGCTAATGATGATGATCATGAAACTTCAGATCAAGTTACTACAGAACCTCGTAGGTCAACCAGAACATGATCGACACCAGAGTGGTATGATAACCCTGTTCTGGAAGTCATGTTAGTAGACCATGGTGAACCTACGAACTATGAAGAAGCTATGATGAGCCCAGATTCCGATAAATGGTTTGAGTCCATGAAATCTGAGATAGGATCCATGTATGAGAACAAAGTGTGGACTTTGGTGGATTTGCCCGCATAGAGAATAAATGGATCTTCAAGAGGAAGACTGACGCTGATGGTAATGTTACTATCTACAAAGCTCGACTTGTTGCAAAAGGTTTTTCTATAAGTTCAAGGGGTTGACTATGATGGGACTTTCTCAACCGTAGCGATGCTTAAGTCCATCTGAATCATGTTAGCAATTGCCACATTTTATGAAACCTGGCAAATGGATGTCAAAACTACAATCCTTAAATGGATATATCTTAAAGAAGAGTTGTATATGATGCAACCAGAAGGTTTTTTCAATCCTAAAGGTGCTAACAAAGTGTGCAAGCTCCAACAATCCATCTATGGACTGGAGCAAGCATCTCGGAGTTGGAATATATGCTTTGATGAGGTGATCAAAGCATATGGTTTTATACAGACTTTCGGAACAACCTATATTTACAAGAAAGTGAGTGGGAGCTCTATAGCATTTCTAATATTTTATGTGGATGACATATTGTTGATTGGAAATGATATAGAATTTCTGGATAGCATAAAAGGATACTTGAATAAGTATTTTTCAATAAAAGACCTTGGTAAAGCTACTTATGTATTGGCCATCAAGATCTATAGAGATAGATCAAGACGCTTAATAGGACTTTCACAAAGCACTCACCTTGAAAAGATTTTGAAGGAGTTCAAAATGGATCAGTCAAAGAAGGAATTCTAGCATGTATGGTAAAGTGTGAAGTTGAGTAAGACTTAAAGCCCGACCACGGCAGAAGATAGAGAAAGAATGAAAATCATTCCCTATGCCTCAGTCATAGGTTCTATAAAGTATGCCATGCTGTGTACCAGACATATTATGTGCCTTGCCATGAGTTTTGGAAAGAGGGTACAATAGTGATCCAGGAGTAGATCACTGGACAACGGTCAAAATAATCCATAGTTACCTAAGAGGACTAAGGAAATGTTTCTCGGTTATGGAGGTGATAAAGAGTTCGTCGTAAAGAGTTACGTCGATGCAAGCTTTGGCACTGATCTACATGACTCTAAGCAAAAATACTAAGCGAAAATACTGCTTGTGCATCAAAATCCTTAAAACCCAAGTTGTTCCACATGAGTCCACCATATCTACCTATATGCGGTATTACCCTGCCGTTCTAAGTAAATTTGCATGTGCCACCTCTAAAATTTCAAATGAACATCTGTTTTTGTGTGCCTGGATTGTTCATAGAGTGACAGGGGGAAGTCAGTATCTTCCATGCTAAGCGGGTTATTCTCATGATGAGTGTTTATTCACTCATCCTTGCACGAGAGGGGCGGTAATTGGGATTCCCAGTCCTGAAATCAAAAATTACAAATGATTAAACAAAACTCTCCCAGGATTGTTGTTGGTATGGATGGTACCCGTGGATTCGGCTAGCCGTGGAATGTGTTTGTTGGTGGAGGGGGAGTAAACCTTTACTTTTATCACTTGGGAACCACCACTGATGTATTTAGCATGGAAGATATTGATAACTTTTTGTCGTGACGTAAACATGAAGGGTGCATTTCCCAAAATTTCATTTATCTCGGATTTAAACTTTGAGCGTTGACACCTCTGCAAATCCCTGCTTCCCTTTGTGAAGGGACTATCTATTTAATTTTATGTTGCGTTGTCACCTTTTCAAACAAGCGCCAGATCTGAGAGCACTATTGTCATCCTCATGCATTGTGTATAGTTAATGTTGAATGCATCATGACTGGATCTTTTCTACCATGAATTACAATGTTTAGTCACTGCTTGAACTTTGGAGGTGCTCTGCATTTATGTTTTGTGGTCTCAGAAAGGGCTAGCGAGATACCATTATTGTCATATTATATCATAGTTGCTTTGACAAAGTGTTGCATTTGAGATATCTTATTATTGCTCACTAGTTGCTTATGCTATTGATATGAGTTAATGTAATTTTTAGGAGTTATTGTTGACATGGTTAGTCATGATCTTTGCTGAAAACATGGGTGCTACTTAAGCTTATTTATGTAAACAAGAACAAAAGAGTTCGTAAAAGTTTTTCTTTTCCACTTTCAGTTTATCAACTGAATTGATTGAGGACAAGCAAAGGTTTAAGCTTGGGGAAGTTGATACGTCTCCATCGTATCTACTTTTCCTAACGCTTTTGCTCTTGTTGTGGACTCTATGATTTGAATGAAACTAACCCGGACTGACGCTGTTTTCAGCAGAACTACCATGGTGTTATTTTTGTGCAGAATAAAAGTTCTCGGAATGGAACGATACTTTCTCGAGAATTATTTTACAATAAAACAAAATTACTCGAGCCAAGAACCACTGAAGGGGGGCACCTGGTTGAGCAAAACCCACCAGGGCACGCACCTTCCTGGCGCGCCCAGGTGGGTCGTGCCCATCTGGTGGCCCCACAGACCCTAACTCCGACACTATAAAATCCTATTTTCGAAGAAAAAATTAGAGAGAAAGAATTATCATGTTTCCCGAGAAGGAGCCGCCGCCGCCTCATGTTCTTCACCGAGAGGCCAGATTTGGAGTTCGTTCAGTGCTCCGGAGAGGGGAATCTTTGATCTTCGTCATCACCAACCCTCCTTCATCGCCAATTCCATGATGCTCTCCACCAGGAGTGAGTAACTCCTTCGTAGGCTCGCTGGTCGGTGAGGAGTTGGATGAGATACATCATGTAATCGAGTTAGTTTTGTTAGGGCTTGATCCCTAGTATCCACTATGTTCTGGGATAGATGTTGCTATGACTTTGCCATGCTTAATGCTTGTCACTAGGGCCCGAGTGCCATGATTTCAGATCTAAATCGTTTATGCGTTCACCATTATATCTATGTTCTAGATACGATCTTGCAAGTTATATGCACCTTCTATGTGTTATGATCGGTAACCCTGGAGTGACAGTAATTGGCATACTTTCTGGTGATGACCGTAGTTCGAGGAGTTCATGTATTCACTATGTGTTAATGCTTTGTTCTGGTTCTCTATTAAAAGGATGCCTTAATATCCCTTAGTTTCCTTATGGACCCCGCTGCCGCGGAAGGGTAGGACAAAAGATGTCATGCAAGTTCTTTCCATAAGCATGTATGACTATTTACGGAATACATGCCTACATTATATTTATGAACTGGAGCTAGTTCTGTATCGCCCTAGGTTATGACTGTTATATGATGAATATCATCCAATGAATTCACCGATCCAATGCCTACGAGTTTTCCACATATTGTTTCTGCTAAGTTACTACAACTGCTGCTACTGTTATACTTGCTACAAAATCATTGCTATCACTGTTACCGTTACTACTACTGTTACCACTGCTATTAAAACTATCATACTACTGTGCTACTGATCACTTTGCTATAGATAATTAATCTCCAGGTGTGGTTGAATTGACAACTCATCTGCTAATACCTTCAAATATTATTTGGCTCCCCTTGTGTCGAATCTATAAATTTGGGTTGAATACTCTACCCTCGAAAACTGTTGCGGTCCCCTATACTTGTAGTTTATCACTGCACTTTATTTATATTTACTTTATTTCACACTTCTACTTATCTTTTATACCTATCTCTATCAGATCTCACTTTTGCTAATGAGTAATGACCGTGAATGGATTGACAACCCCTTTTTCGCTTTGTGTGCAAGTGTTTGTTAGTTTGTTGAGGTTCATCTATTGGGTCTCGCTTGTGCCTCCTACTGGATTGATACCTAGGTTCTTAACTGAGGGAAATACTTATCTCTACTTTGCTACATCACCCTTTCCTCTTCAAGGGGAAAATCAATGCAAGCTCGAGAAGTAGCAGAGGCCTGGGCATGTAGTGGTAGGATGTGATGCGCCACCCAGGTGCACACAATGTGGCCTCCAATTAACCCACTTTTCTTGAGAGGCGGGCGGTGGCCTCCGCCAGAACCTTGACCTCTGGGTCATTTTGGCGAGCGGGGCCAACGAAAGAAGCTTCCAAGGGGGCTCGTTCATCAAGACCGGTAGATCATCACTCAAGGTTTTGTCACGGCAGATGTCCTTAAGAAAGGACTAAGTATTGAGGCCATCACAACTAGGTGGTTGCTTGAACGGGGTTGATCGGAAGCGAAGGACATGAGTTTACCCAGGTTCGGCCCCTGGCGATGGAGGTAAAAAGCCTACTCTTGCTTGATTGATATTGATGATGATCTCGATTACAGGGGTTTGATTTTGCTACCTAGTTTTTTGAGAGACTATAAGTCCTAGGAACTCCCCTTAATAAGGTTGAGTCCCTAGTTTTATAGAAGATTCCGGGTCATATTCTTAACATGTATCCTACTCTATGTCCTATTAGTCTTGTTCTCCAAGTTAGGAAAATTCTTTTTCTAGGCCTCCACACGAGTCGGCCCACATGGCTTATGTGAGAGCTGGCCTCCTGTCAGGTCTCGTTCTGGGCTTCCAGCTCTACTTGAACATCCTTGTCGTGACCCAGTAGTGGTGCGACTCACAGAGCCTCAACGCTTAAGGCCGGGTCACACTAACGTCGGTTCTCAACCGTGGGGAACTTCCCCAACAATCACCAAGACCCTCCACATAAAACCAAGACTTATGCCACTCCCGAACGGACTTCGGGAGATCAAAGGAGAAAAAGGTGGAATTTGGGCGGAGCTGCAGAATGGCATCTCCAAGGTCGTAGACGGCGCCTTCGTTCGACTGAACACAAACTCGAAAGAAATAGCGGAACAAATCAAAGTGTGGAGCTATCCCAAGATAGCAATCACGGAAGGTGATGAATTTGGCGATATGGAGCACCCCGTTGGGCGGAATGTGGTGGAGTTGGTAGCCAAGGAAGTGCAGGAGGCCACACACAAATGGGTGGATCGGAAAGTTGAGCCCCGCCCAAAGTAGCTCGAGCATAAGACATGCTCGTTGGGGTGGGGCTCCGACGGAACTTCCCTGGCCAGAAGTCGTACGCTTAGATCCGCCGGCATGAAGAAGTCGTCCTTGTACCCCTTAACCTCGCTCTCTATTGCCACAAACGAGAACCAGTTTCTTGTGGACTTAGGCGCAACACGTCCAGATTATGCCCCCCACCCTTTGAGGTGATTCTCTTCCGCTTTCCGCTGACAGAGCTAGATGACGGCTCTAGACGAGAGACTTTCCTCCCCTTCTTGCTCCTTGTCATGGCCATCAGCAGCTAGGGCGTGGGAACGAGATGGGCAGAGTGGTGGCCCGACGGAGGAATCTTGAGATGGACGAAGGGGTGGAATGAGCCAGAACGGGGTAGGATTTTGAAACCTCCAATTCCCTCTTTTTATAAACGACCAGACCCGAAGCTTCGACCATCCAAAGCGGAATGGACGATTCCTTTTTCTCCGGCCCAGGAGGATTCTCCTTTTTGTAGAAAACAAGGGCGATAATCATGGTAGCGTCATCCCCTCAAGATCTGCGGTGGACCCATCATCCGCGTCGGGCCAAGAATCAGGCCAGTGGTGTTTGGTCTATTGGATGAACTGAACTCAGAGATGACCTAGGCTCCGAGAAGATGATAACATACGGGAGCCCGCTGAGGGTCTCGCAACCCTCACTGTGACCTCCCCCACACTCAGGGGCTGCTGATGGGGTCCTGAACCGGGGGTGTCTCACACCCAGGAGCCCGCCCTCGTCGACCACAAGGGTCCCAACATTCCCAAGACAGGGTGCAAATCCTTGGAGACCATACAACCTTCTTGATGCCCAAGACTAGTGGGCGGCAGCGCCCCAGATCGCATCTAGCATCTAAACCCTAGGCCTCTCCTATCTATATAAAGGGAGGTCTAAGGTTCCCCTTTGTCCATTGATCCTCAGATAGGAGAACTCTCGGTAGCAATCTCATAGACCACCGTAACCCCTCGCACGAGGTATCCCTCCATTATGAATCCTCAAAACCAGTAGGACATTGGGTATTACTCTCCGGAGGCCTGAACCTGGATAAACCCCTCGTGTGACCTCTGATCCATGACTTGTAGCTGTGCTTGGACCCCTACTAAGGGATCTAATGGGAATTTGCTCCGTCACCTATTGCTTGGAAGCTAATGGACAATAATTTCATTCTTAGTTTTTTTATTATTGAATCATCATTCTAGGATTGATCGTGCTACCTAGTACATCTTTCCTAGTGCATCCTTCGATCAATGGGTTAGGATTGTGCCAATCCCTCACTCTTTTGATCACATCGTCTTGCCCTGAGAAGCAAAAAAATTCTTGACCTTAGTAACATATCAGTGGTTCATGATTTTCCGAATATCTTCTCAGAAGTATCACCAGGTTGTTCCCTGACCGTTATATTGAGTTACGATCTAGTTAGTTTACCTTTTAAACCACCCCTTCTCTAAGAATCTATGTTGGATACCCCTAAACTAGTTGGTTAAGCTAAACTACAACTTGGAGAACTGGAAGGTAAAAGCTTGATCTAACGTAGTTAATTCCAAAGGGATATCTTTGTGTTTGTGTGTTTGTTGAAGACAGACGGTACCTTCATCGATTGACCTTCATGATCAATTGTTGGATCTATTGTCTTAGCCAAGCTTTGATTTGAGTGTGGGTTAACGTCAAATCAAAATCAGAACCAAGGATTTTCCTAATGTTGTCCTACTCGTGGTTGTTTCCTCAAGCATTGGCCACTACATCCTTTGGTCCAACCAATGCTATCATCTTGTTCACATAGTTGTGGAATTCCATCTTCACATAAATCTTGATGAATTGTTGTTGAGGCCATCGGTAACATCTTTGTCTTCTCCATGATTCATGATGAACACTAAAGCTAGTGTTGGAAAGTTTTATAAACATTATATTTGTGTCCGGTTCATGAAGTATATGTTTATGGTGAAAGAAATGACTTCCTTTAAGATCACGTGTATTTGATACAAGTTGCCACTGTGAATTTGAGAAAAGTTTGTTTTTGTTTCCTCTGGGATAATCCCAAGTCAGTCATGCATGTGCAAAGTATCCCATGGTTTGGTAGATTGATCACCTCCATTCCATATGTATTCCCTAGAACACCAAGCCACTGATTGATTTGTTCAAGAAAAGGAGTCTGTTCTAAAGTGTTAATCCTATTGACTTGCGCAACGACTTTGATATCTTCAATGATGGTTCCCAATCAGTACTCAGTTGCATCTTGTTGTAAGAATTCTATGTGGCCACGTTTGTCTTCGATAGTGTGTTCCTGTGTGACTTACAATCTAGCTCATGCTTTGGATCTTGCTTCCTGACTTCATTTTCTGAGAATCTCGCAACATCATTTGATCGATTTGTGTTGCAAACTTTATTTTTCAGGCATGTTGTGTCTGAAGTACCCTGCCACCAACCAGGTCTGAATCTTCGCTAGATATGATGGTTGGAACATTTCTCAAGAATTATAATATTGTTCCCACTATAACCCGGTAAAGATGATGTCATGGCCAACACACCTAGCCGAAAGACTTACTATTGTATTATATTGATCCAGGAATTGGGCCACTTCCCCATGAGATTTTCATATGACTTATTCTAGAAGTTGTTCTTTATGGATCATTTGTGTTTCCAAAGTTCGACCTTTACTTGATGACCATTTTGATGTTAGTCTAAAGCATGATTGTGGTATCTAGAACATTAAGGAGAACATTAGAAGCGGAGTGCTTAATATCTCTCAGTCGATCATCCAGATTTTGTTTCCTTGGCATAACTAGGGTAAAATCTGAGAAAGTGTTGTCTTCCTTTGCATCTGGGTCTTCCATTATTATTCATCATGGTAGTATGAAGTTGTACCATGGTCTTTCGTATAGATGTTGGCAAAGCCTGATGAATATGGAATGCTCAAGTTCTTGAAAGCACACTCAGACACTAGGTTACCTTCGGTATCAATTGGAATGTACCTTCCTTTCCCGGGTTGTTCTATAACCATGGTTTCCTTTCCAATCTGAGTATGCCATCCTTTTGAATTCCTTCGACGTTCGTTTGTAAATTTTCCTCGGTCTAGTACAAAGAGTTTCAATGGTCCAGGTATCAAAAGTAATTTTTTTGCCTGACTAGAAAATATGTCTACGAGTCACCTCTCCTAAGGTGCCTTGCTATGGTATCAAGGGCAACTTATTTTCTCGCTGCTTTGAAACTCATTCGCCATCTTCTTAAGCATGGAATTGTTACCTACCAATTGAACCTTTGTCATCTGCTTCTTTCTATCGCTCTTGATGTGTGTTTTATGTCTCATCTCAAAAGATATCCCTACGTTCTCATTCCATGCGTTGATTATGAGTTTCTCGATCTTCGTGAATATCGATTTCGTTTAGAGTTTCCCTTTCTTTTTGTCGTTGTGTTGGATGAAGTTCTCAAAGCAAAGACGTCAAGGTCAAGATGATGTAATGAATTATCGTCTTCAAGAAGTGCAATTGGATCAAGAAGATTGTGTCAGATCTATGTCCCCTCTTCCCTCTTACCTTGTGTCTTGAATCTTGGGACGAGATCCTTGTTTAGTGGGGATGAGTTGTCACAGCTCTAGAATATTTG
The DNA here is from genome assembly GCA_021437245.1 of Aegilops speltoides. Lineage (NCBI taxonomy): Eukaryota > Viridiplantae > Streptophyta > Magnoliopsida > Poales > Poaceae > Aegilops > Aegilops speltoides. The sequence goes on along the minus strand of CM038145.1, from coordinate 315,294,351 downwards.
CTTGTAAATAGTTGCATTTAGAGGTAATCATGCATAATGTTTCAATTTCAATTAAACTTGAAATGGGGATGATCAAACCCTAGCAGATAATTAATGAAGAAGACATCAGTTCACTACAAGATGGTACTAACTATTATACCTTGCCTTTTTTTATTCCTTTGCCCCATTCCCAATATAGAGAAGATATTTATGCACATCCTTGTTTTCAGGCCTTTCCAAAAGCAGTTCATTAATGATTACCTCTCAAACCACATCTATGTTCAGGAGGCGAGGAAGGATTTCATACAACACCCACGGTTCAATATTGAAATGTTCCTAAAGAGAAGGAAGGATGGACGGTCGATCATCCACAGGCACTGGCCTAAAGTTGCAAAGACCTTCATCATGAATGAAGGCTCAATATTCGCCTTCCGCTTCAGCAGTTTTCCGAATGAGATGCATCTGTCTATGTACTGTCTATGATGCTAATTTCAAAAGGTTCTAGATGTTGCATGTGAAACTTGGTGCTGGTGCAGTTGGTAATGGGGTAGCTGAGTGCTGAAGCTATATCATGTTGTACTCTGATGTATTTCAAATATGAAATCTCGCTTCCTTAATAGGGAAATGAAATATATTATGTGTTTAATATGAATTTCAATTAGATTAATAAATAGATTATTAATAATAGGGCAATTAGCCTGCTAATGGTGAATTAGCCTGCTAATTGGGTTTTGCTATTGCAAATAGTTATCGAGAAAATACCGTGGGCGATGACCTCAGGCAACGCACACAGTTTCTAGGAATAAACCGTGTTGGATTAATGAACAATCACACACGATATTCTCTTGAAAACTGTTTGCGTTAGGCCATCTTGCGCAAACGTTTACCACATAAAAACTGTGTGTGATGGACATCCTTTGCCACACAATTTTTTCTACGCACCGTGTGTGATGCATTCAATAACGCAAACGATAAAATTATTAATATCACGTGCAATGGCAACGCTATCACAAACAATTTAATGGAGAAAATTGTGTGTGATGTACCTGCGAACGAAAACGTTTTCCTTGGAGCAACTATGTGGGATGTATATACGAACGGAAACGTTTAGTACGGACTGACTGTGTGGGATGTACTTACGACCGGAAACGATTTCGCATGTATAATTGTATTTTTTAGCACTACTGTACGTATAACCGTATTTGATCGCTTGCCGGTCGCACACAGCCTCATTTTACCGAGCATGTGTGCCAGGAGGGCATATCCCCGACCGTTTCTGGGTCGTGTGGGAAGGACCCCACTATCGCAGTCACTCACTAGGTGACGGTTTAGCATGCCGTCGCGGAAAAGGGTTAAAGCCCGTTTAAATAGCACCTCGCTGTACGAGTGACTATAAGCCGGTAAATGTGATGTCGTGGCTAACACACTAGCCGAAAGACTTATTATTATAGTATATTGATCCAGGAATTGGGCCACTTCCCCATGAGATTTTCATATGACTTATTCTAGAAGTTGTTCCTTATGGATCATTTGTGTTTCCAAAGTCTAACCTTTACTTGATGACCATTTCAATGTTAGTCTAAAGCATAATTGTGGTATCTAGAACATTAAGGAGAACATTAGAAGCGGAGTGCTTAATGTCTCTCAGTCGATCATCCAGATTTTGTTTCCTTGGCATAACTAGGGTAAAATCTGAGAAGGTGTTGTCTTCCCTTGCATCTGGATCTTCCATTATTATTCATCATGGTAGTATGAAGTTGTACCATGGTCTTTGGTATAGATGTTGAAAAAGCCTGATGAATGTGGAATGCTCAAGTTCTTGAAAGTACACTCAGACGCTAGGTTATACCTTCGGTATCAATTGGAATGTACCTTCCTTTCCCGGGTTGTTCTATAACCATAGTTTCCTTTCCAATCCGAGTATGCCATCCTTTTGAATTCCTTCGACGTTCGTTTGTAAATTTTCCTCGGTCTAGTTCAAAGAGTTTCAATGATCCAAGTATCAAAAGTAATTTTTTTTCCTGACTAGAAAATATGTCTACGAGTCACCTCTCCTAAGGTGCCTTGCTATGGTATCAAGGGCAACTTATTTTCTCGCTGCTTTGAAACCTATTCACCATCTTCTTAAGCATGGAATTGTTACCTACCAATTGAACCTTCGTCATCTGCTTCTTTCTATCGCTCCTGATGTGTGTTTTATGTCTCAGCTCAAAAGATATCCATATGTTCTCATTCCATGAGTTGATCGTGAGTTTCTCGATCTTCGTGAATATCAATTTCGTTTAGAGTTTTCCTTTATTTTCGTCGTTGTGTTGGATGAAGTTCTCAAAGCAAAGACGTCAAGGTCAAGATGATGTAATGAATTATCGTCTTCAAGAAGTGCAATTGGATCAGGAAGATTGTGTCAGATCCGTGTCCCCTCTCCCCTCTTACCTTGCGTCTTGAATCTCGGGACGAGATTCTTCTTTAGTGGGGATGAGTTGTCACAGCTCTAGAAATATTTGCTTGTAAATAGTTGCATTTAGAGGTAATCATGCATCATGTTTAAATTTCAATTAAACTTGAAATGGGGATGATCAAACCCTCGCAGATAATTAATTCAACTAGGTTCAAATTCAAACCTTTTCAATGAATCCAAAATGCCCTTAAAAATGTTCATGATTTATGAAACAAGGTGAAAACCTCTATAAAAAATGGTGCACATTTTTCAAGGATGTATTTGGGCTTTGAATTAAGTCACTAAGTTATTTGAATTGGGTTATAAATTGCTATAAATTATTTATAACTCCGACAATTCTGAAATATTTTGTGGGGCTTTGGAATAATCAATTTAGTCCACACAATAATTTTCGGAAGCAGCAACATGGCTGATGCTAATGCAGCCTACCAAACACGTCATCAGTCGTACACACCAAGGGCAGAAGAGACCCCTACAGTCCTGGGGCCGTTCCCGTTGGTTGGTTTCCATCCGGCTGGAAAAGAAACGGAACACAACGTAGGCAGAGCACTGGCTGCGCGGCTTGGGGTCCCGCGAGTAACGTACGTGCCGCGCGCGCGCCGTCCGGCCGGTGTTAGTGAGTGGCGACGGTGGCCGGTGTGGGCGCAGCAGGGAAGGAAAAGAGACGCCGAGCTGCGCTGCGAGCCCTTTCTCCGGCTCCGCGGCCTCCGGGTGCGCGGGGGTTGTTGGACGCCGATACAGGCCAGTGGTCTCCCGGCAACCACATTGATTTACGCCGCCCATAACAAAAACTTCATACTATCATATCCTTTTCCCCGGCAACCTCACTTGCACTGTGACTGTGATGCGACAGAAAGAAAGACAGGAAATGGCAGCGTGAGCGTTAGGAAAACAGTCAAACACAAGGCATTTTGCTCGCAACAACCACCTCAACAAGATATTCTATTAATAGTAGATATGAAACACATGCATGCACGAGGGACGAAGAAAAAAAAACGTATCGTTTTCGGCCGATGAAGCTCAGCGATCACCACGTAGTAGTACTTCCTCTCGAAGATTCGGCGACGGCAAGTGGGCATGGCACCGTGTGCACACGGCACACCAGCCCGGAACCGATCCTCATCCTCATTGCTCTCTGCACTCTACTGTGGGCACGCGGGCGGGCCACGCGCGGGGGGCAAAAGAGCATGAGGCCGCCGCAGAACCACTCGCCAGAGGCAGCCTCGGGGCCCGCCGCCGCGCGAGGCCATTCCAGTTGGTTCCCGCCGGGAAAAAGGAAGTGGAACGCCTCGTCCGGTCGGCGTTGGCCGCGCAACGGTGGCCCGACCCGAAAAAGGCCCCTGCGCCGCCCCGCTCCGGCGCCGGGTGCGCGGGGGTTGTTGGACGTCGCGTCGCCGTGTGCGTGTGGGGCGGTGGCCGCGTGCGTGCGTGCGGCCGCACCTCATCCCATCGCGGACGAGTGCGCGCCCGGTCCCATTCGATCCGCTCCATCCACCTGTCCCGTCCCGGCCGGTCGATCCCCCGCTCGAACACTCTCGATCGATCGTCTTCCTCCCGCGTGCGCTGCTCATGCTCCCGACCGTCACACGCAGCACGACCTCGGCGCAAACCGGTGAAGACCGGCCACCGGCGACCGGCGCTTCCTACTACCTAGTATGCGTCGAAAGTAAGTATAGAAGGTGGCGCGACGAATGTGGCTACGAGACGGTAGGTAGATGGCACATCATCGATCAGGGCCGGGCTTGTTGGATCGCGGTCTACCGAGTAGCGGCTGAAAAGTGGTCTAGCTCATCCATGCCCGCTGTACACGCAATGACGCAAGTCAATCGAGGTTTGTTGTTGCCCCGCTCATAGCCAAACCAACAAGATTTGGGAACCACACTACTCCTATGTCACTATAGACCGGACTGTCGAGCCTAGGGAGTCCACCGGGTTACCTCTTTTTCGAATATATATATAAAGGGCCTTCCGTTAATTACGGAGAGATGTTTACACCCCTCTGGTGGAGGGCACCAGCTTGGGTCATTTTTCCATCAGCTTGAGGTGCACATTTCAAGGCAAAAGCTCTTTTCCCATCCCATTATCCACTACTTTCTCCGGAATATTCCAAAGCAATAATCTCGCATTTTTTTTTCCAGAGCAATAGGTGAGGGTTGATCAGATAATTCACACAAGCATCAATACTTTCCTTCCTGTCACCATTATTCGCACAAAGCCAGAAGATAAGTAATATTCGTGCTTGCATATCCGGTTCCACGTGTTTCATGAGCTGAAACAACTCCATCGGGGTTACTTTCTTGTCGTTAGTTAGATGAGATGGCAATTGGTCGTACGATTAAACAACAAATTGTGTGCCTGGTTTTCATATAGCAGATCTCCATTAGTTGCGATTTAATCCTGAATACTATAAGCCGAAATTTTGCTTCCTACCAACTCTATAATTTTGTAGTATTTCATCTTTCTCATATGACATGATTCCCTTGTAAAAGAAATATTAATCATACTGCCACTACTGATACGGTTCGCTTGTGAGTAAATAGATGGAAAAAGTTTATTTTAAACCTTGAACTTATAGATGTTAGACGGAATGGACCCCGAAGTTAAAATCCCGGTCGATTGCACCCTAAACTATGCAATCCCGGTCTAAATCGAACCCTGACATCATTTGAGCCGGGATTCGTTTATTGGGCCGGCCCGCTAAATTATTTTTCGTTCAATAACAACAATTCCAAAAGGCGCACACCCCTGGGGAGCTCGTAACTTTCGCAGAGCCGGGTTTTTTTTTCCTGAAATAACTTTCGCTAGGCCGGTTCCTAGTACTCGCGTGAAAAACACTTCAAAAAAAGTTCGGAGCGATGATCGTAACTTCAAAAAAACACCCTGGGACCTCGTAACTTTCGCTGGGCCGGTTCCTGGTACTCGCACCAAAAAAGGAAAAAAAATAACCTAAAAAAAAGTTCAAAGCGAGGATCGAACTCGCACCATAAGAACATCAAACTGGTATGAATAACCATCTGATCTACTGTGCACTAATGATGAATAACAAGGAGAACTTTATAAGTACATTTGTAGTCGCGTAATTTATTACACATACTGTAGCGATTTTTTTATCTTTTAAAAACATTTTGGAAAAAGCTCATGAATTACAGAAAAGTTCATTTATTTTGATAAAATAATTGATTTTGAAAATTAAACCTGGACATATTGTTTCTATATTGTTTTCAAATCCCATAAAAAAATTGAATGCTCAAATTATTTCAAAGTATATAAAAACCGGCCCATTTGGAACTACTGAATAGCAGACGTGAAAAAAAATCTGAAAAGTTCACATCTCAAACTCGCGACCTCAGTTTTATTAGCCGCTGCAACTTGCCAACCGAACTAGTGAGTTCAATAGAAAGATTCACGGCACGAAACATTATGTATCGAACTGCTTTTGAACATTTGCAAATATTTTGCACTGAAGATTTTGTAATATCCATTGAACGTTTTCTTAATATACAATGATCATTTTAAATTATACACAATGAACATTTTTAAATACACATTAAATATTTTGGTAACATACCACTGAGAAAAATTCAAAAACATAGGGAACAATTTATATTCATTGAGCAATTTCTAACATACAATGAACATTTTATAATGCATGATGAACTTTTTTGTAATATAAATAGGAAAATGATCCGAAGGAAATAGAAAAAAGAAATCATAAAAAAGGAAAAAAGAAAAGCATATAAATATAAATAAAAAATGAAAAATGAAAAGAAAGCAGAATCAGTAAAGAAAAACAAAAAAGCAAATAACGAACGAAAAACCGAAGCAACAAAACGCAGCACGCGCTGCCGTGAACTGGGCCGGCCCATCCACGGGCGCTGCAAGCGTTTCCTTCCCAATCCGGGTCCACGTCAGCAATCCCCGTTTGGGAAATGAATCCAGGTCCACATCAGCAATCCTCGTTTGTGAAATGATCCGAAGGTTCGATTTAGACCGGGATTGCAGAGTTGAGGGTGCAATCGACCGGTATTTTGACTTGGGGGTTCATTCCGCTGGACCTCTACAAATTCAAGGTTTAAAATGGACTTTTCCCTCCGTCCGGAAATATTTGTCATCAAAATAAATAAAAGAAGATGTATCTAGATGTATTTTAGTTCTAAATACATCTCTTTTTATCCATTTTAATGACAAGCATTTTCGGATGGAGGGAGTACTCTTCAAATTACAATTGTTTTCAAGTACTACGCATCTTGATTTCATGATACTGTACATGAATTTTGTTTCTTTGAAAGAAGCATCCATGTGCTTCAACCACACAGATTTCTGGTTTCCTGTACTAGTCTAGCTTGCTTCCAAAATCATACCATTGGACCTCGCATACAAAATTCCAAAATCCATATAGTCAAGGAGAACGGACTCCGCTCCGAGTTTGAAGTTGACAGGGTTTCGCAGGTAGGAAGAATCAAGTCATGATCATAACGGCCTCAAGAAACTGAATGCAGCCAAGGAAAATGTCATGATCTCCGTGGATAGGGAAACATCTAGGCCGGGATCCTGATTGCTATACAGACAAATGGTGATGCCCCCATAGTTCAGTGCTACAATTGCTAAATGCAATGTCATAGAGACTGTTAACACATTATTTTTAAGACCAATAGCATATTCTTTTAGTTTGTGCAAGACAACAAAGTGAGTTTCCCCGACACCCTGCTACTCAAACCAATTGCCAAACAAAAAAGAACTACACAAACTAAGATCAACGTGTATTTCTCTGAGAACTTGCTCAAAGACACGCATTCCAGGTTACTGAAATTTACTCAAATGATCACAGTTATAAAATCACATCCACATGTCCACGGAAACGTACGTTGCTACTACGCTGTAGCATTTGAAATTCAAAATTCTCAAGCTCGAATCATGTCAGCATAGCAGCCGAAGCAAACTTCCCAGGCACAGATAGATAGATAGCAAAGCAACATAGAAGAAGAATCTGCACTCTGCAGCCAAGAGACTGGAGCCAAGCTACTGGAATCTCTCATAACCCACTGCGAAACTAACACAACTCTTCCAACATAAACCAACCATCACTTCTAAGATGAGAAGGCACACGACACCTTTTTAACAGTGAACACAATTCTGACCAGCCTACTAGTTGTGCTACCTAGGCATTGGTCGATGAAACCGGAGTACCGGACACCAGTAAACTCTAGGCAGTAACCACAACCCTGGAGACTCACTGACTGAATTTACACCTTCATTGTTGAAGCAAAAGATTATTATTGCTTGGAGTAAGTACCCAAACCCAAACAGAGATATTTGGTCTTTCTTCCTGAATCTGAACAGGAAACTCAACAGGGTGCCACAAGAACAACCAACTCTGTGTCGTAATTTTAACATGTCAATACCATAAACCAACTAGCTAAAAGTAGTGTATGAGTTGATCGCAATCAACTAACCATTTTATTCAACCAAATCCCTAAGGAAAAGTAGAAGAAGGAAAAAAGATAAGCTTGTACACCTTACAAGGTTTTACTGAATCAGGTGCCTATTGTCCAAAGCACTAGACTAGACCGACTCCAACTTTTGAAATAGCCTAGCACAGCCCGTAGCAAAAGGTGACTCTTGAAGACAATAGTGACATCAAGTTTCGGAGTTTTGCCAATGGTTCTTTCCGCACCAACAAATACCATATATAGGATAATTATTAGGTCTTAGGGTAAGTTTGGTTTGAGCACAGGGTTGCCCCACCAAATATTTGGCTAGCCATATTTTTTGTCAAGGTTTTGTGTGCCCATGAGCTGGCAATATTAGCAGAAAAAAATGAACTAGAGTGGTATGAAGCCATTGGCATGCCAAAAAGTTGTCAGCCATCCAAACCATGACCAAAGTTTTGGTCACAGCCAAAAATTTCGGTAAGGTACATGTTGGCTACGAATCAAACATATGCTAAGTTCTAATTATCCAATCTTTCACATGACCATCCACATATGTTGCATTTGCGTTGTCACCTTATTCATCATAAGTATTCCATGCAGTTTCTTGTAAAACTACTCCAGCAACAGAACCATTGTGTTTCACATCCCCTTTTTTACCTGCACCAGAAAAATAGCACCATGTTTCAGTCCTAATTGCACATCAAACTCTACCAACCGGTTCAGAGAGTGTGTTTAGAAGTTACAAGATGACATGATTTGTTTATCTGTATGTAGGATACTAGGATCTATCTGCATGTATACTATGTTTATCAGCTTTATTCATACTGATGTCTTCCCAGAGCAGCTATTTCGTTTATCTCGAAAACCTCGGAGTGATGACTAACCTAACACTGAAAACAATGGTGTCATGCTCTAAATCAAGTTTCAGACAAGTCCATGTTTGCCTATTAACTTGAAGAAAGTTTCATTTGTTTAAAATAGCGTATCAGATAAGACCTGTCAATCTGGGTAGGAAGAATTTACTTAATAAATACATGGGTAAAAGTTAGTGAAAAGGAATTATTCTGATTTTGGAGCCAAGAAGTGGAAGATCATACGGCAGGATGGCCATCGGAGGTAGTGGTGGGGCTGACAGAACATGAGGATCGGAAGGCATCGATGTGAGCCTGGCACTTGATACGATCACCCTTGTTCTCCTGCAGGCACTTGCGCAGCGCCTCCACGTCGCACGCTGCAGCCACCTTCTTCTCACCTTCCCCTCTAACACCGCCACCGCTTGTTCTGTCCATCGCCGCTAGAGCCGCCGGTACTCAACCTTGAAGCACGTGTCAAAAGGACCAGTCTGTACCCATCATGTGATAATCAAAAGGTAAAAACAATTATGTAAATATGGAATATACTTTTGGCATACTTAAGATTAATTGCTGCTCTTGAAACAAAGAAGTTGTCTTATTTCTTTTTCTAAGAGAGATTTCAGATCTCTTCAGTAACCAATGTGCATCTGCCCTTAAACTATGGTACCTGATGGAGCAAACAATCAGGAATGCATATGCACTAATATCTGACCTATGATCAAGAATCTGACAAATAAGCACAGAAAATAGATGGTTGCCACACCATACATATGCCATTTTATCTGCTAATCCACTAGTTTGTACTCCCTCCGTTCCGAATTACTTGTCGCGGGTATGGATGTATCTAGATGTATTTTAGTTCTAGATACATCCATTCTGCGACGAGTAATTTGGAACGGAGGGAGTACTACTCTTTATGTTGAAATCTCATTTACTCCCAGCTTCTAAAAGTCCATTGTGTCTTAAGTCTTAACAGCAGTAAAGACTGAAGACAATTAAAATTCGAAGAAAATCTTGATGTTAAGTTTTTCCTCATCTCATGCAGGAAGATGTTAAATATTAGACGAGCCTGGCAGTAGGTTTTAACATTTACACACTTACAAAAGATGTAAGCACAAAGGGAGTTATGTTAGGCTTTCTAGAAAGTACGAGTAGCTTAATACGCATCGGTATGACGTACACTACTGTTAGCAATTGTTAACTGTACATGTGTATCCAATAGAGATCATTGTCTGGAACAAACTCTAGCTATGCTTGTGAACCATCTTCAGAAACATTACCATCAATCATAATCCCTAAATAATTTGCTTTCCATTGCTTTGGGTAATTGACATTTAGGTTGCCCAACAGACACGATCCTCCGAGAATATGTTAATTCTGTGTTTTATTGGTCCCTAACCACCACCACTACTACTGTCCAACTATTCAGCGTTCTATTATTTATCTTTAGCATGGTGAGGTACATAAGTGATCTTCCTTGGATAAAAAGAATTTCAGCTCGGAGATGTTTACTGTCTATGTCTACATGCCTGCTTACAACTACGAAATGTGTGCAGGTAAAAAAAAAATCATGGGAGCGCTATGCCCCGCCGCCCCTCACCGTCCTGATGAGGCATACCTCCCCCATCTACCCGCCACTCTAGCCCTAAGCCTCTAGTCGCTTGGCGATGTGGGACTAAAAAGATCTCGTAGTACAAGGCCCGTCGTGTTACCTGAGTGGACAGCCCGCTCCGCCGCGCGCAGGTCACCTCACGGCGCCGAAAGCACGGCGAGTCCGCCTTCAACGCGCCCGCGCCTTCCTCTTCCTCCTCCTCCTTGATCTCCGGTCGCCGCGGATGCTCTGAGTCCTGCGTCTCCCCCGCGCCCGCAAACGCCGACCTCGAACGAGTTCAGGGAGAGAGATATTTCGCTCGGCGTGGGGAAGAAGGAGGTCGACTGAGGTAGGCGGCTGCGGAGGAGGATTCCGGCCGGCGTGGGAGGAGGAGGCGATGCGATTTGGGGGTTTCTTTCCACTGCTCTCGGCGGTGCTCAAGATTTTTTTTTTTTTGAGACGACTCAAGATTTTGTTACACGGCAGGTACACTCGCTTGGGCTGGTTGGGTTCGGCTCGGAGGAGAATTGTGGCCCACTACTTCTACCGGACGCAAATGTACGCTCGCTTCACCTCAAAAAACAAAAAAAAATGTACGCTCGCTTGGGCTGGGCTCCTGGAAACCGGTCTAAATATAAAGAAAGAAAGCAAAAAAGATGGGAGGTAGAACAGCTTGAGAGTGTTCTAAAAAAAAAAGAACAGCTCGAGAGTTTAATTTTGCTTATTAAAGTATAGCATGCTTTCCTCCTGAAAGCCTCTCTTGTTGGGCATTGCAGTCGTACTTTATTTTCTTGAAAAGACGGTTTTGTTTGCATACATCTACATGTAGTTTGTTGCAGTGTGCTGCTAGAGATTAGAGAGCTAATGAATTTTACTGCACATTTATAGGTCCTGGCTAAATACTCGTGTGTTGCAATGAGGCTTCAATGTAGATTTTTTTTTATTGGTTTAAGTTTGAGATATGCTATGGGGGAAGAGTCCATAGGCGAACGTAAGAAAAGATATGATCTGATTGAGATTGTTGTGTACAACTACATAAGTTCATTTTTATTGTCTGCTTGCAGTGGATTTCTTGCTATTAGCGATTTATTTTGGTTTTTTTATTGTTTTGCAAAGGATTTTTTTTTCCCGTAAACGAGGATGTGGGGGTGGCTTGGAAAAAAATAATGGAGATTATCAGGTGGTTTTGAAAAAAAAAATCAATGGGAGAAGGCATGTATCGATGGAAGGGAAAGTGAAACCAACAAACTCACCAATATTTATTTGTATGACTTTTCGTAATGGTTTTGACTTTTGGCTTTCTGTTGCATAAGTTAATCAACTCTTTCTTATGACAATATCATGGCAAAAAAATTGTGGGGATGTGGCAATTATTTCATGATGCGGTACTTTTCTGCCAGCACCAACTAGTGGATTTTGTCAGGTGGCAGGATTTTGTTTCAAGTCACACAATTTTGAGCCTCGCTATACAGACGATAAGTTTATGGCCGACGTCTGCACGATCGTACGTGGAGGGCCAACACCCAGCTTGCACCTTCGTTTTCCTTTTTTAGCTGATGCTAGTGTTGTTGGGGACCAAGTATCGTTTGCAGATCGTGCCTGAGGTGTCGCCTGTGAAGCAATTTCGCACAATTTTTGTTTGTCGATTCTAAAGATTTAGTTGTGCCCCATATGCGCCATGAAGAGCGAGGACAACTTTTGCGAACGAACATGCATGTTTCCTTGTTCCCTTCTTTATTGTCGGTGTGTTGATCATGCATTATGCGTTGCAGATGAATTAACTGGTTCAGAAGAGGTAATACATGAGATAGAATGCAATTCTAATGGAAATGAATGAAAACAATCCAGAGAAACCATCTCACCCCCGCGTTGCATCCCTCCTCCCTTGCCTCTCTCCCATTGCCATCGTCGGAGGACGCCGCCAGGATCAGCCCACACGGCAAACGGCGGCGGCGACGGGGCCTCTTCTCGCTTGATGGTGGACGCTCGTGGTGGGGGAGGCTAGTCCCCCCTATTGCGCGATCCAGAGTCTGTGGCCCTGTCGCGACTCAACGAGCTTCAGCCAATAGCTTCTCTCCGGCATCCAGGGTGGGTGCCCCCTCCCCCCAGAGGTTTCTCATCCCCGTGTTCTGCTTTGGTCGGGCACCCCCGTGCAATCTACATCGAGGGCATCTGGAAGCATCTCCGGCGATAATGCAGTGGTGGCTCGACAGATTCTGCCCTCCCGTGACCTTACATACGTTGTACAATCCACTAATAGCTATTAGTCAGACATACTTTATGGCCAATTGTTGCACAACAGGTTTTTGCTTTCCCTCTTTCTCGGCATGACATGTCAGATTTTATCTCTTGAAGCTACACGAAAAGTGGGATGTTTTCGGTTTGATCAGCTTAAATCGTGGAATGGGATCATTAGCATGGGAGAAAACTACATGTACTAACGGTATGGGGCAGACCAGAGTTAACCCTATTTGGTATAAGATTTGGAAGCTAACGTGCCCGAGAAAGGTTAATTTTTTCATTTGATGTATGTGCACGCTTGTGGCCTAGAAAATACAAAGCACTTATTTCATTGTGACAAATGCAACAAAGGTTTGGAGAAGGGTAGGATGGACGATATTATTAAAAGAGCATGTGAAGTCAATCATACTGGTGAGGTGGTTCTAGAGTTCTTGCTTTGAGATCAGGAGTTGTCTGTTATGGGTATCCAGAATCCTCATGAAAATGATCGCCATTACTACTTGGTATTTACGGATTCGTGCTCTCACTACCAACTAATACTATTGCTTCCTCTCCAAAGGCTACAATGAAATATTCAAAAAAAAGGCTACAATGAAAAGGTAGGGTTGGATCTGCCCAGCCACTGGTTTTGTAAAACTTAATGTTGATGCATCTTTTTTATCAAGACTTGCTTAGGAACACAACAGGGACGGTCCTGTGGGACGATAGCGAAAAAAATCACTGCTATGTGGAATCGCAAAAAAAAAAGTTTGAAACGGAGGCAAAAGCTCTGCCTCATCCATTAATTAAGATAGAAAAGAGTTTTTTACAGGACACCCACAAACACGGCATGCGGATTATTCGCGTGAAATAAAAGACCCTAGCTTCTTTGCGTCGGCGATGACCCAAAGGTTGGCCTCGGCAGAGATGGAGGAGAGCAAAATGGGCGGTGGATCACTCTTGTGTTTAAACACTCTTGCATTGCGCTCGTTCCAAATTGTCCATGTGACGAGCATGGTGAGGGAGGCCTTGGCTTGGTGGTTTGGCGTGCCATAGGCGCATGTGCTTGCCCACCATTCCTCCACTGAGTCGAACAAGGGCCAAGTGGAAGTGTCAAACCCGTGCATGAGGAATTTCTCAATGACCAAATACGAAAGACATCGGGTGTAGCGGCACCTGTAGAAGAGGTGAGGCCTGCTTTTTTGCACCGCCCTGCAAAGAGGGTAGAGATCGCAATTTGACCACCCACGCTTTGACAATCTATCCCCCGTCCAAATTCTGTCTTGAAGGGCTAACCAAGCAAAAAAATTGACTTTTGGGGGTGCCCAAACCTTCCAAACCATTTTGTCCAAGGGAGAAAGGACCATCCCTAGGAACTGAGCCCTATACGCGGAGGCCGCTGAGTATTGCCCACAGGTCGTGTGTTTCCAAAGGATATCATCTTCGTTGAGCTCGTCAAGCTGGACCTCATTTAGTATCAACCATAGAGCGAAGAATTGTGTGATGTGCTCGACAGAGACAATGGTAGGGGGGTTTATCTTGAGAATCCAAGCGTTGTGCTTCATGGCCTCCCTCACCTTCCAATTCTTTCTCTTGGAAGCTTCATAGATGAGCGGGGCAATGTCTTTAGGCTTTTGCCCAAGGAGCCAAGGAGAGTCCCAAAAGGGGGTCCTCGCACCGTTACCAACGGTGATGGTGGTGGAAGCATAGAAAAAGTTGAGGTCCTCCTCATTACATGGGTTTCCCATTCCCACCCACATCTTGGTGGGCTCCTTCCATTCGTACCACGACCATCGCAAACGGAGAGCCCTCGTAAACTTGTCAGTGTTGAGTACCCCAAGGCCTCCGTACTCTAGTGGCTGACAAACATACTCCCAATTCACCTTGCATTTGGCCCCCGTTGTCTTGTCCGAATCGGACCAAAGGAAAGCTCTCTCGAGCTTATTGATGCTGTGAAGTATGGTTGGTGGGATGACCAACGGGGTGGCGGGGTAGACCACTTGGGAAGTGATCACGGACTTGACAAGGGTCGTACGTCCAATGGTGGTGATGTTTTGACCATCATACGTTGATAACTTGCTTGCAACTTTGTCCACGAGAAATTGGAGATCCACCAACTTTAGCTTCCAAACAGAGAGGGGGAGCCCCAAGTATCGCAGTGGGAAAGAGGTCTGTGCAGCCGGCAAACTTTGAGTTAGGCGACCCAAATCCAGGTGGTTGCAACGAATGGGCACCACCGAGCTTTTTTGGAAATTGGTGCAAAGGCCTATGACCTCCCCGAACCCCTTCAAAATGCTTGCCAGGTTGTTAACATCCTTTTTTATCGGAGCCAAGAAGACAGCCGCATCGTCCGCATAGAGGGAGGTCCTCAACATGGCTCCCCGCCCCCTGATTCTATGTAGGAGACCCCTCCGAGTTTCCACATCTAAGATTTTTTGTAGTGGATCGATGGCGATGACGAATAGGAGCGGGGACATGGGGTCTCCCTGCCGAAGGCCCTGTCCATGCTTGATGGGGCTGACGGCAATGCCATTGAGGACGATCCTCGAGGAAGAGGTGCTAAGGAGGGCTGCGATCCAATTCCTAAATTTGCTCAGAAATCCTCGCTTTGGAGGAGATCAAGCAAGTATTCCCACTTAACGGAGTCGAAGGCCTTCCGAATATCAAGCTTGAAGAGGAGTGAGGGGGTCTTCCTCGCATGGAGGCGTCGAGCAAGATTGCGAACATACAGAAAATTTTCATGGATGCTTCTTGTTTTGATGAAGGCGCTTTGGGCGTTGGAGATGAGATTTTTCATATGGGGGACAAGTCTCAAGGCGAGCACTTCGCAATAATCTTCGCGATCGCATGGATGAGGCTAATGGGTCTATAGTCGGTGATTCCCTCCGCCCCATCCTTTTTAGGCAAGAGGACCACATTTGCGGAGTTGAGCCACTAGAGATTTGACGTTTGCAGGGAGTCTAAATGTGAAATGACCGTCATTAGGTCGGTTTTGATAATGCCCCAACATTTCTTGAAGAAGAGACCTGTGAAGCCATCTGGCCCCGGCGCCTTGTCGCTAGGCATGTCATTGATCGCTTCAAGAACCTCACACTCGGCCATTGGAGCGCCAAGGCCATGCAAGTCAAGTGGTTCCAAATTAAGCTCCTCCCAATTGAAATCTTTGCGACTACGGGGGCCTCTCTTCATGACCTTGGAGAAGTGCTCGTGGATTAGCTTTTCTTTGGCGCCGTGCTCGGTGACCCACCCATGCACATTCTTGATCCTATTAATATGATTGTTCCTCCTCCTTGCATTAACTCGACGGTGAAAGAATTTGGTATTTGCATCACCTTCTTTAAGATTGGAAATTCTTGCACATTGCTTCTTACGCGATCTTTCTAGCATGGCCAAGGCAATGACCCTTCTCTTGAGCCTAGCCCGGAGCTCAAGTTCGTTGGTGGAGAGGAGTCTATTCTCTTGAGCGATGTCAAGGCGAAGGATCACCAAAAGCACGACCTGGTGGTGAATTTTTGCCTTCGAGAAAAGGCCCCTACTCCATTCGGAGAGTCGGAGTGCAGTCTTTTTGAGCTTGTGGTAAAACACTTGGTATGGCTCGGTGTGGTCAATCCTCTCATTCCACGCCTTTTGGACCACCTCTTCAAACCCGGGCATGGATGCCCAAAAGTTTTCAAACTTAAAGACCCGAGGTCTTCTTGGCCCCTTGTCATCGGCAAGTAGAAGCGGACAATGGTCGGAGAGGCAGGATGAAAGTGCATTAAGTACATGGGTGTTGAAGGTTGTTGAAGGAAATATGCCCTAGAGGCAGTAATAAAGTTATTATTTATTTCCTCATATCATGATAAATGTTTATTATTCATGCTAGAATTGTATTAACCGGAAACATAATACATGTGTGAATACATAGACAAACATAACGTCACTAGTATGCCTCTACTTGACTAGCTCATTAATCAAAAATGGTTATGTTTCCTAACCATAGGCACGTGTTGTCATTTGATTAATGGGATCACATCATTAGGAGAATGATGTTATTGACATGACCCATTCCGTTAGCCTAGCACTTGATCGTTTAGTATATTGCTATTGCTTTCTTCATGACTTATACATGTTCCTGTAACTATGAGATTATGCAACTCCGCTTACGGAGGAACACTTTGGTGCTACCAAACGCCACAACGTAATCGGGTGATTATAAAGGAGTACTACAGGTGTCTCCAAAGGTACATGTTGAGTTGGCGTAATTCGAGATTAGGTTTTGTCACTCCGATTGTCGGAGAGGTATCTCTGGGCCCTCTCGGTAATGCACATCACTATAAGCCTTGCAAGCAATGTGACCAATGAGTTGGTTACGGGATGATGCATTACGTAACGAGTAAAGAGACTTGCCGGTAACGAGATTGAACTAGGTATTGGATAACGACGATCGAATCTCGGGCAAGTAACATACCGATGACAAAGGGAACAACGTATGTTGTTATGCGGTTTGACCGATAAAGATCTTCGTAGAATATGTAGGAGCCAATATGGGCATCCAGGTCCCGCTATTGGTTATTGACCGAGAATAGTTCTAGGTCATGTCTACATAGTTCTCGAACCCGTAGGGTCAGCACACTTAACGTTACGATGACAGTTTTATTATGAGTTTATAAGTTTTGATGTATCGAAGTTTGTTCGGAGTCCCGGATGTGATCACGGACATGACGAGGAGTCTCGAAATGGTCGAGACATAAAGATTGATATATTGGACGACTATATTCGGACACCGGAAGTGTTCCGGGTGATTTCGGAGAAAACCGGAGTGCCGGAGGGTTACCGGAACCCCCCGGGAGAGATAATGGGCCACATGGGCCTTGGTGGAAAGAGAGAGGGGCGGCCAGCATGGGCAGCGCGCCCCCTCCCCCTCTGGTCCGAATTGGACTAGGAGGGGGGGCGGCGCCCCCCTCTTTCCTTCCCCCTCTCCCCTTCCTTTCCCTCCTAGTAGGAGTAGGAAAGGGGAGTCCTATCTACTAGGAGGAGGACTCCTCCTCTGGCGCGCCTCTAGGGCCGGCCGCCTCCCCTGCTCCTTTATATACGGGGGCGGGGGGGCACCCTAAGACACACAAGTTGATCTACGGATCGTTCCTTAGCCGTGTGCGGTGCCCCCCTCCACCATATTCCACCTCGGTCATATCGTCGCAGAGTTTAGGTGAAGCCCTGTGCCGGTAGAGCATCATCATCGTCACCACGCCGTCGTGCTGACGGAACTCATCCCCGAAGCTTTGCTGGATCGGAGCCCGGGGATCGTCATCGAGTTGAACGTGTGCTGAACTCGGAGGTGCCGTACGTTCGGTGCTTGAATCGGTCGGATCGTGAAGACGTACGACTACATCAACCGCGTTGTCATAATGCTTCCGCTTACGGTCTACGAGGGTACGTGGACAACACTCTCCCCTCTTGTTGCTATGCCATCACCATGATCTTGCGTGTGCGTAGGAAATTTTTTGAAATTACTACGTTCCCCAACAGTTGTGTCCCAATCGGCGTTGCAGAAAAAGGAGTCTAGCTTGCACAAGGTTGGGTTCGTCCTCTCATTGCTACAAGTGAAATGCCGGTTCTGAAGGTGGATTTCTTTGAGCTCACAGCTCTGGAGTGTTGCCCTGAAACGGTTTATCCTGCTTCGGTTGACATTTCTCTTATTTTTATCTCGCGCCCAATATATTTGGTTAAAATCACCGGTGGCAAGCCAGGCCATCCCTAACGGTGGCTTCTCAGCCAGCAACTCGGCAAAGAAAACATCTTTGCAAGAGTGGTCCGTGGGGCCATAGACGGTCGTGATTTTGAAAAGCACGTCAGTCCCTCGCACCCGGACCATGGCGGAGAGGCAATATGTCGTGAAGTTGATGCCAGAAACATCCACAAGGAGATCATCCCAGAGCATCAAGATGCCACCCCTAGTGCCCGAAGCAGGTCTTTGCGCAAAGCTACGCAACCTGTGCCTGCCCAAAAAAGTTGTTGTGAATTGGTCGATGTTGCCGGGCTTAGTCTCTTGTAGGCACACGATATGGCACGATGAGGAGGCAATCATTGCATTCACCGTAGATCGTCGGTCCGGGCAGTTTAGACCCCTTACGTTCCAACTGAGGAAGTTAATTGGTTGCTCTATCATGAAAAACAGAGAGCAACTTGAGGACTGTCTTCCAAGAAGCAGTGCAAACGGACACAACACTTTGCATTCTAAAGGTCACAGGAACATAATCCACTACCGATGCATGGCCACAGGCCAGCACAACTCTTGCTCGAAACACATTGAGCACCCCATACACGGGCCAAACACACAACATGACATAGTCTTGTGCTAACATTAAGAAACTATGGTCCTAGGTAGACAGCAACAGCAAGCGCTCAGGCAATAGCCAGCTGAGCCACGGTGCCGCTGTCGTTCGACTCCAGGTCGAGAGCACCATCACCCGTAGCGCTGTTGCAGTCTAGCTTGAACAATCCTTGCATGGCTAGGATCACATCTGGTGGCAGCTGCTCCTTGAAACGCTCAGCGAAAGCGTCCAGGGCGGCAACAGTGACATCTTGCCCATCCTTGACGATGCCTAGAGAGCGGCATACCAGCAGCTCAGCCGCTCTGGCCGCCGGAGTCGCCTTGGGGCGCCCAGCCGCAGCAGCCTTGGGACGTCCAGAAGCACATGACTTGGTGATGGAGAAGCATCCACCAGCCTTGGAGATGACGAGCCCAGCCACGGTCTTTCGGCGAGCTAACGGCGCCCGAGCCGGTGTTGGAGCAGGGGGAGGCAGGATGGCCTCCTGACGGTCTTCGAAGAGTGGCGCGAGGCACTGCAGTCCTACCGCCCCTTCAACAGCAACAGCCCCCCTGCACAGCCGCACCGGCGAAGGCGTGCGCCGCAGAGGACCACTTGAGATCAGAGGAGACGTTGGTGAGGCCTCAAAACCTGGTGGCCTCGCAGGTGAGAGCAACGGTGCTTGGAGCATGGACGACGAGCAGAGTAGGCGCAATGGCGCGGTAAGGCGAGCCTGCGAGAGCGGTGAGAGGCGCTCGTCACTTCTCCTGGAGCGCGGAGATGGCGGGATCACAGTTGTGGGCGGCAGAGGTGGGGAGGCAGGTGGCGTGAGAGCTTCCTGGGAGCGGCGTCGTGCCGCGCGCGGCGAGGGCTCGCGCACAGGGCATCGGCCTCGCCCCGAAGAAGCCAGGGGAGTGGCCTGCAGAGGCACCAGCTCCAGCACACGGGCTGCGTCACCACTTGTAGAGCCAGAGCCTTGAAGCACCGCGGCATGGCCCATATCCGTGCCCGGATCAGCAGAACGACGATGGCCACCACCGTCCCGACGGCTGTCACGCCCCTCTTCACGGCGGTTGCCACGCGAGTCGCCCCGCGGCTGACGTGAGAGGATACGCCTGAT
Source organism: Aegilops speltoides (assembly GCA_021437245.1). Classification (NCBI taxonomy): domain Eukaryota; kingdom Viridiplantae; phylum Streptophyta; class Magnoliopsida; order Poales; family Poaceae; genus Aegilops; species Aegilops speltoides. The sequence goes on along the minus strand of CM038145.1, from coordinate 315,274,407 downwards.
GCGGTCACCCCATCCCTCGCGGCTTCGCGAGTTGTTGCGGCTGCGACGGCCGTCGCCATCTCGACCACGGTCAGGGTCGTCGTCACGGTCCCTCCTGTGGCGGTCGACAGGACGAGAGATGCGCTCGCGGGGATCACGTGCATGTCGCTCGCCGTCGATGACGTCCTTCTAGAAGGTGTACCCCTTGGACACGATCTTGGGACCTTGTGTGGGATCTTCATGGATGGACAGGTGAATGATCACCCACCGCTCCAAGCCACGACGCCCGACGATAGGTTGACCCCCCGCACGCGCCGGCAGGGTCACCCAGTTCACACGCGGCACGTTTGCCGGCGACGCCGTCCAGGCCCACACCCCCAACACCTCAGTATCCGTCTTGAGCTTGGAGGCGGTCTCGATGTAGTCGATGGAGCAGCCCGGCCCGATGGCCTGCGCGACGGCGTAGTCGTCCCACGCCTGCAGCGGGAGCCCGTCCAGGCAGAGACGGACATGGTGGACGAGGTCCACGTTCTCGGAGTGAGCCTCAAGCCTCCAAGGACGCATCTGCATCCTGGTGTCTCGGAACTTCAGGTCGCGGCGCCCGGCCGCGTCCGCGCAGTGGTGCTGGTGGAAGAACCGCACCAGAAAGGCCTCTGGGAAGTGCTTAACGACGCACACGTCGTCCGGCAACATGCCCATCTCCTGAACAATGGCGTTGGCGATGTCTTGCGTGGAGTCCCTGAGGTCGCGGTCGAGCCAAGCGACGACGGCGTTCGAGCCGAGGAGCGCTGCCTCCTGGTGCATGGCCGGCGTGGCATGGATCACCGTGAACACCTCGGCCGGCCTCTGCGAGTGGTCGCCGGACCAAGCCATGGCGCGGGGGAGGGCTTGGGGACGAGGCGGGGCCGTCACAGGCGCTGCACGCACGGGGAAGGGGCGACTCGCGCGCGCGACAGAGGCGCCCGGGCGGAGGTGCGGAGCAGGCTTGTTGAAGCAGTTCTTTGCTTTGTGGCCGGGTTGGAAGCAGCGGCGACAGGTGATTGGGTTGCGGCACTCGGCTTGTCGATGGCGAGGGAAGAGGCAGCGGAAGCAGAGCCCTTTAATCCAGTCCGGGACGGGTTGGCGCGGCTTCAATGGAGTAGCAGGAAAAGCCAGCCGGCGCGGCCGACGGGACGCGACGGTGACCCAGCCGTCCATCGCCTCGAGCCCCGCGGTTGCCTCCCGCGATGAATGCGCATCCAGGGCGCGAGCGCCGTTGCCGCGGACTCGGTCAGCCCAGCTGACGGAGTTAATGCACCTCTCCTGCCCAGCCGCGTTGGCATTGAAGGCGAGCGCGTGGCCAGAAGCAGCCTGGCGAGACGCGGCGAGAAGCAGCTCGGGGGGAGTCTCAGGCACACAAGAGACGTCCCGCGGGTCACGCACCGGCCCGCCCGGCGGCAGGGGAGGTGGCGTGGCCAAAGCCCGATCCAGATCCAGATCCGCTGGAGAGCAGCCGCGGTTCCCCACCGGCGCAGGAGACGGGAAAGCCCAAAGCAGAGAGGGCGCGGCGAGGCCAGCGAGGTGGCGCCGGGGAGAGCTTGGGTGGGTGGCCAGTGGTGCCGGAGTGGCGATCGCCGAGGAGGTCCGGTGGACTACTGGAAAGCTGGGGCTGCCGCGGGAGCGGGGGCGTGGACGGGGCATTTTACTCAAGCTGCACGATTGGGCATTGCAAAATTGACAGATGAGAGACTACCAAATTAGGTTTATCCCTTGCCCAAAGGGCGGGTTACAATCAATTTATTAACTATGACAATTTGGATGTCATTGAGGAATGGTCAATCTGCAAGAGGGGCAGTGACAGTTTTCAACAATTGCTATTACATTGTTTGTAATTTTCCCTTTGAATGAAATTGCAAACATGCTCATAAATGATGTAACTGTTATTTCAGATGATGTTTTAAAAAATACAAAGAAAATGGTCCTTGATAAAGGTATCGGTCTCTTCAGTCTTACCGTTGATTACTCATTTTTTAGAACTTTGCACCGGAAACTTTTCTAAGAGAGCAGTCTTACTGTGGTCCACAAATCTGGATTCGGTGTCAGTTTACGCATTTACTATAACTTAGTCTTAGCTTGGTATAGGTAGAATATTAGATTTTCAGTTCGCCTTGGTAGTCGGAACAGATCTTGGTCAGGTTGCCACTCTGCAGAAAACTGCTACTAGTAATCAGTGTCATGATAATCATCATAGACTCCGCCACCACCCTCATCAACATAGTCTTCATAGTTGTAATCAGCATCGTGACCATAGTCGTAACTAGCATCAAATGTTTCACCATAACCGATATCCTGTTCATATTCCTCGTCAAAGTGTATGTCATCTTTGCCATTTGCTTTGCCAACTTCGTCTTCAGTCTGCACATAGACTCTCAGTAAGCATTTGAATGGCAGCAGATATACAAGTAAACAAGATATTTATTTTGATGTTGGAGCATTTACAAAAGAACATTGCATGAATTTTAGGGTACAGAAATCTATCAAGCTCCAGTGAACATAAAAGGAGAAAACACACGTTGTACAATCCACTAACAGCTTCAACATTGATTTTTGACCCAAGTCCCTGCAGAAGGAGCAATGTCACACGTTAAATGCTACTAGTTCGTTTGCACGCAAAGTTTAACATGTAACTATAATAGTCACACGACATATATTTTGGATGTCTATTGCTGTACAAAAGGTGCAGTACCTTCCGTTTCAACATGTTGCATGTTGCTTCTGCTGGTGTTTCAGCAGGTGTGGAGTTCCTGTCCTCCTTACGTTTCCGTTTCTACATTTAAAAAGACACCTGGCTAATCATGAACTGTACCGAAAATAGTAAAGATGTGTACACAGGACGCTTGGGCTACACTAGAAACATTTCATACCTTCGGTTGTCCCTCCCCAACAGATATACCTCTCGCTGCCAATTCAGCCGCTAAAGCTTCCTTTGCAGCTTGTTCCTGTGAAAGAGGTCAGCATATATTTACACCCTGTTGTCAGGACAAGAAACTGCCCCATTATGGTAACTACCTCTAGGTATTCTTTGTTCATTTCCTCCCAGATAATCTTTTTGTTTTGTGTTTCTTCCTCATTGTGAAGATACCCGTCAACCTGCAATTTTGCCAAATATAATTACAGGAAATCAGAATGAACGGTCATATCTCAGGCTCTAACAATATCAGAAACATCTCATGGATAAAAAATACCTCCACATCATCAATATCAGAAAGATTTTCAGGATCAGAATCAGCTTTACCATTTTCACCTAAGGGTGCAACATAACATCAGCAAGTTGATTGGCCATCAGCTTGGCAATACAAACCAAAAAGGGGAAATGACATTATTGTTGCAGAGCACTATCATATTACAGGAACCAACAAACCTTCCACTTCAGGATCGATGGGAGCTTCAAAATCATTTGCAGTTTGACTGGAACAACCTGTCGAAGATTTGCCTACACAGTTCTGTTCAAAGAAGTCAAACTGAGTCACTGGACGTACAAACGCACATCAAGCACAATGAGTGAACTATAAGGGAAACAACTAGACCTAGTGCAGATGTATTAAAGAGATCTTATACTCCCTCCGTTCCAAAATGTAGTGCGTATAGATTTTTTGAAAAGTCAAACTAAGCAAACTTTGACCAAGTTTACAGAGAAAACAATTTATATATACAATTCCAAACATATACAACATGAAAATATAACTGAGGATGTTTCAATGATATGCATTTGGTATTTTAAATGTTCATATTCTTGTCTATAAACATGGTCAAAGTTTGTAATGTTTGACTTTTGAAAAAACCTATACGCACTAGATTATGGAAGGGAGGGAGTACATGATGTTAGCGCAATACAACAAATGCCAAAGTTGAGCAATAAAATTAGATTATGCCGGTTCAAATATTCCATTAAAAGATTGCACCAAAAAGACCGCTAGTCTGGTACATTCCAGGTTTGGATGTGATGGGTATATTTTTTTTCCATCCCGCAACACCCTTTGAGCGCAACAAAAGATGGAGTACAAATATATAAATAAATAGAAGCAGGTTCACCACTAGATGATTTGAGATGCTTGTCAGCAAAGAGTTTTGCAAGATTTTTTTTTGATAAAAGAGAGCTTGCCTCTCCGATTTCATTTAGAGAAATCAAATGTTCACAGACTCCAGGACATAGTTTTGCAAGATAGCAAGGAAAAATCTGAGATTACTTAGAAACCTCACTCTCAAGCTCCAAACTACGGTTCAGGAATATAATCTAGATGTAAAGATGAAACTTGAATGTTTCTTGTAACAAAAAGGAAAACAAGTCATCGATGTAACTAATAGACATCAAAAGTAGTAAAAATGGATTTGTCAGGGATGTGCAGTCAACTGATGAAAAAGAATCTTCAAATAGCTTTGGGTGAATTATGACAATAATTTAAAAGTAGTCGATAATAAGAGTGGAATTTCTTAGTTGATAATTACAGTTGAAAAAGATAGTTTCTCAGATTAATAGGCTAAGAAGCATGGGTTTAAGTATGTTCAGAAACTACTACCTTCCCAGGGCTCATGATGTTATGCTCAACATCAGAACTATGTAACTCACATAATGTTGTGTCGACTACAGAAGAATCCTTAGCTCTTTTAGCAGCAGCATGTCTTTTTTTTTCAGCTCGCTGAAAAGCTGGAGGGTCAGCACCACCCTCCAGTCCACCTGACAGCTCAGTGAACTGACCAATCAAGTCATGTCAGTAGTGAATGAAGCATAAAAACCAAGGCATTACAAACATCGTAAATGTGAGTTACATTGTAGTAGCATTCCGCGCAAAGTCCATGAGAAAAATGCTCAGCACCCTTGTGCTCACAAAGGACTTCTCCATACTTGGCTGAACATTTTGGAACCGTCTCTTCATCAGCCTTTGCCAAAAAATCTTCAATCTACCATGGGGGCATGAAGATACAAATCAGAAGTGATGGTATACTATAAATTAAGTTCTTACAAAAAAAGTTTGTACATAAAATTAATGTATGAGCTATAAATGCAGTTGACGATTTAAATGTTGAAGCCCCTCCAATATCTAATCCTGATGGGCAATTGCATTCGCATTCTATCGTAAACAGAATGACCTTGGAGATCAGTGTCATCAATTCGCCCATGATCAGCAGGACAAATAAGTACTAGGTTTGTGCCAGAAAAGTGTCCTTTGTGACAGGGAAAGATAGGCGACAGAAAGATATTCATCAGCTATGGGATTTGACAGGTATCGGTGTCGAACAGAGGGTATGTTCACAAAGCATCCCATTTATGTTGGCATGCTATGTGATCTGCATAGAGGTCATGACAGGTAATTATATGTTTGTAGTAGATATGATAGAAGCACACAGAAATGAAAGGGAATGACAAATGGTCTAGAAGATAAATAGGAATAGCACCTAAACTGGCTATCTGAAAAGATTAAAGGAAGTAAACACATGACGTCGATTCAATGACAGCTGGATGATAGTTTAGTTACTCAATTTGAGTATGTTTGAGAACTGACGGCCTGAGCGACTTTCCCCAAATAGAACAATCAAACAATATTGCACCGCTGGCCATTATGGTGTGCCAACAAATTAAAATAACACTCACTAGTTTTCAGTCACCTGAAATTTTCATGTCTTTCGGTCATCAACTAACATTACACAATAATGACACAACAAACTAAAATAACGTTATTAGAAAAAGGGTCACTGACAGGCGATCTGTTCCTGTCAGATGAGGTGCATTGCTGATGGTCGTGCAGCGTCCATACTGACTGCCCACCGCAACATTGTGAAATCTCCATTGACGAGCGCAGAAAGTGCCTGTCAGCAGTATGCGGACCAGCAACCCTGGTCGACAACACTACTGGCAGCATGCCTTCGCTGATGAGTACAACATGCCTGCCTGTCAGTGATTCTCCCATCATCACTGACGGACAAGCATGTGTGCCTGTCAGTGATGTCATCTCGTCAGCAGGCGGCAAATTTCCACTGAAAGTCGCTAGGGTGTCACCCGTCACTGAAAAGGCCCAAAAAAGCTCACGTACCTTTTTTTGATTGTCAAACTACGGTATAATTTTGATGGCCAAAACAGCCTACATACCTCACTCCTCGCCTCTACAAAAACTTGTTGGGAAACCCCAAAGTCCCTCATCCCCCCTCCCGCAGATTCCATCACACCACCGCATCCTCGGCTACGCCGGATCCGGAAGCATGGCGACAGCCGTCATCCTTGCCTTTACCAACTACGCAGGATATGGCGGTGCGATAGTCCTGTCCTTTCCAAGCCGCAACAAGTGGGTGGCCATGGTGTCATCAACCCTCCTCTGCAGCATCCGGTGGTGCTCCGGTCTATCCCTCTCAATTCGCCGCGGGGTGGCCATGGTGCCAGCACCCATAAGGCCAAGGCAATGACGGTTCCCACCGAATTCCAATGCGCCTCCACCGAAGCCTCCATAATCGAGCTGGCTCACCTAGCCTTGTCCTTGTTTCAGCTTTGTTGTGCCAGTCATCGAGCCATAGCTCTATTGTGGGTCCAAGCCATCGAGCCAAGGCATATGTGGTTGGCTGCCATCGAGTTAGGCATTTCTCGTGTTTCATAATAACTAATAACTTGTAAAAAAGATCTTTTGGTAGGCACCAAGTGATGATGAGCAAGTCAAAGATACGATAACCTAGCTAGATAGATCAGTATGATCTGTAGGATAGCTAGATGAAGGTAGATTAGTGCATGATTTTTCAAGACCTGTAGGATGGTAAATGGGTGACCCAGCCTCCAATATGTGCTTGCCTTGCTATGGAACTTAGGGAACAACGGAGGGGAGATGCAATCAAGTATATCTTTGTCGGCGAGATCGATGCGCTTGAGCACTTCTCATTGTCCTGCTACATTCTTTCCTAAGTTCCACGATTAAGCACACACACCTATAAGCTGATGGGGTTGTACTCATTTATTTCGCTCCTGGAAGGGATGTTTTTGGAATATCACAGTGTAAGGAATGAAATGTATTGATGAACATATCTAAGAATTGTTTCTTAGAAGGGCAGGTCTGATCAGTACTGATGAACATATGAAATGTATTGATGGAACCTATGTAAGGCTGTCTAGAAATTCCTTTCGGGAGCTTTCAGCACTGGGTACACCTTTTCTTTTGTATGAATTGTTTCTTAAGATGAATCAGTATATATGCAATGTTTGTTGTAGTGATCTATTGTGAAATGCATGTATCTATATGGAATGTGTGTTGTAGTGTATGTGGAATACAATTGTATATGAAATCTGTGCAATAATAAATTAAAAAAAATACTGAAAAACTTTTGGTAAACACACCATGACAGGCAGGCATGTTCACTGGTGAAATCACCCCGATGGGCAAACTTGGAGTGCCCGTCAATGGGACTCACCCTTTACTGACGGGTGGAGTGCTTGGATGGACGCACAACTGAAGTTTGGTGACTGAGTCCCACTGACGGGTGGAGTGCTTAGATGGACACACAACCGAAGTTTGGTTGCTGACAGGTGCCCTGCGCCCCTACCCATCAGCGGAGGGATTTAAGCGCCGATTAGTGCTGTGCCGATCTGAAGTAGTGTAAGAGATATCTAAGTTTTTGTTCTACTTGTTTCTGTATTTGTAGGGATTAGCCTATGTTTACTTTATTGTAGCTTAGGTTAGACAACTTCTTGTCTTAGTACTTTCTAAACAGTGAGTTTATATAGGATGTAAGTAATTACTGATGAGAACGATTATATTTCAGAAAAATGCAAGTCATTTGATAATAGTAAACCCACATTTGGCTATTCATGGGGAGCACATACATACCGTTAAGCTACCAGAATCTGTATTTTCAAACTCTACTAAGCGCTTAGATAGCGTTGCCTCACAGACATGCACAACAGCAGCCTGAAAAAGATGAAACATAATTAGTGCCATTTCATATTTGAACCTACATTACACACATATGGTGCTTCCTACCTTTCAATGCTACCAACACCACAACGTCACAAAAAACTGGGATACATTTTGACAACATTAACAAAAGATGCACCTACCAAGTAACAAGATCTCAAAATTCGAGGAACATTTGAGAAATAAAAAAAGACAATTTTTTCCTTAGAAGACATGTATTGTCAATGCTGAAAATATGTTTCAGAATTTTCTACATTATTTGTGGTGCCATGCTCGCTGGTTGCACATGAAGTAGCAAAATGGATAGGACGCACCATAGGCTCTCAATAGTGCTGCATATGCACAATAAATACTACTCCCTCTGTAAACTAATATAAGACGTTTCAGATCACCACTACTTTATAGCTAGTACATAACTACAAAGGAAAGACGTTCTGGATACAACTCTTGTGTAAGTAGATCCATCTGGACCCCGCAAAAAAAAAGTAGATCCATCTGGAGCATCTGGGCTTACAATATCTGCCTTGGTGTAATCATATCCGTGAGAAAGTGCCGCGATATATAATGCTGCACCACATAAACCACTTGGCTTCCTCCCAGTCTGCTAAGACAAGACAAGCTATTACCAGCTTACAAAAGAACGAAAATAAGAAACTAGAATGACAAAGATACTAGCCTGCATCCAGTCTCGCTTCATGCTAGCTACAATGCGTAAAGCTGTGTCCGAGACAGCATTGTCCCTTTTTCCCAGAAAACCTACATGTTACCAATAATAAAGAAAAATCATAAAAATAATAATAGCATGCTGATTCTCTTTGCTAACTAATGTAGTTGTCCTTCTAGCCTTCCATATGAAAGCTATGCTTGGCAAAACTAGAAATCCTGACCGCAAAAATAGATCCCATGATTTATGTACACATTATTTTGAATATGTTGTCTTCCAAGAGTTTAAAATTGATAGCATTGATGATAAACAGTTTTTATACTTCCCGGAAAAAGGCACACTCATTTATATGTTCAAGTATTCAATGCAAAAGAAGCAAACATCTAGACTTCATAACCTTGCTCCCTTAAGTTCTCCCATGGGCTAATTTTTCCATGCTTGCCGAGTGCCGACGCAATAAGGATTCAAGAAATCTAAACATGTCTGAAAACTCATACAACGAAAGGTAAGGGTCAACCGTCCTGGCATAACCCACAAAGAACTACCTTATCACAACAGAAACAGAAAAGGAACGTGAAGAATTGTGAATGCTCTGACAATCCTTGATGTAAATAACTATCTTGTACGGAGGGAGTATGTAACTAGAAGCATTCTGTATATTATATAACAAATGCACATGTATGTCAACTTACGTTCAGTAAAACGATGGATGAAAAGGCTAGGATCTACAAGCTTTTGAACAATTGGGTGTTCTCCGAGTAACAAAACCTGGCAAAGCTGCAGAAAAACACCACCTAGGACATAACTGAAACATAAATCAAGATGAGCCCTTTCAGTGAGGGGTGCAAGATAGAGGGCATGAGAGTGCGAGTACTCACACACTTATTTGCAAATGGTCTGAGAAATCAATAAGAAGATAAGGTTTTTCACCTCGCCTGAAAAAACAATATTTAAAATATGCACACTTCCTTGATGATACCAAAAGGACAATCAATGTACAGGGAAACACCAACACAAGCATAAAAGGACAACAGATTTCAGAGACAGGAAAAAACAAAAGAAAGCAGAAAAAAGATTGTTTTTAGGACAGCAATAAACACTGAAACATAAGCATGTAGTGTGCCTTCTATTGGACGTGACCTAAGTCTACAAGGCACCACTTTGACTGCTAATTTCTATCACAAAAAAAATGTTAATTAGAATCATATAAAGCATATATACTACAAAAGTGCATTTCCTGATGAATCTATTGGAAACAGTTTCATGTGGATAGGGTAGATACCTAGCATCTGAGATAATGATGGTCAAAGTAAAAAATGACTTAACCAGTATGGATGAGACTTGCCTAGAAATTGCAGTTTGTAACGTAACAAACTAGAAACAATAGTTGGCGATTCCTAAACATTAGAAGAAAATAGCAAGTGTGTGAACCTAGCAGAATTTTGCATGCATATTTCTGGAGAAGATTAGAAGTCTTGTAGTTTAGACACTTGAAGTCTTGCCATTTTGGTTTTATTTCTTGCTCTTTGATGAACCTCACAAGTCCAAGGCACAATATGGCATTCTATTGCATTTTGAAAACTACTATAAAGGCACACTTCTGCAGGTTTTCACTACAAACTTAAGGGCATCCTTGGTTTGAAAGCCAATATTTGGCAATAGCAACTTTTTCGAGGCTGGCAAGGCAATTTGGTAGCAACTTTTTTGGCCTTACCCAAACATTGCCAAGCCAAATTCTGGCATCAAACAAAGCAGACATAAATGAACCCCAGCAGAGGCCATATCCTAACAAATACAACACAGAATACTCAAAGGCCCACCCATAAGTGCAAAGGGAGAAGGTCATGTTTGAACAAGAAATAAGCCCAATGTATAGGAAGGCTTTCAACATACTCCCTCCGTCCCAAAATAAGTGTCTCAACCTTAGTACAACTTTGTACGTACTAAAGTTAGTACAAAATTGAGACACTTATTTTAGGACAGAGGGAGTAGTTAAAAAAGCACGCCTAGCGCATAAGCGTGCGCTTTGGTCGGAAAAGCGCAAGGCGGGTAAAACACACAATTAACGCCTTTTTTTTTAACTATGTTTTCAATACAGCAAGGGAGTAATTACGTGACAGCTTACCGGCAGGCAATGTAAAGACAAGCGGCTGCAACGTGACTTGTTCGACGACCCTTAGTAAAGTCATTATCAAGAGCTAGCTACATTTAAATGAATAAATATCAGCATTGGAAAATAACCTGCCATTTTTGGAAGGACAATGTTTGTGTGATAACAAAGATTCATACTTTATAAAAGTTATGAGCAGTGCAAATGATATCATCTCCACCGCTCACATGCAAGCCATGGACAATCTGCCAAATCTCATCTCTCCCTGGTGAAATAAAGCACATCATAAATCCTAAGTGTGCATAATGAGATAAGATAGAAGAAATGCAATGAAAGAGATGCCTTTTGCTTCAGTTCTTTCACGGGATATAGAACAGCCACTCCCAACGCCTTCAATTATTTTTCCAGCCATTTCGCTCTATTCACATTCAAAACAAATCAACCAACAGTTACACATCCAAATAAAGAAACCAAATATAAATAATAATAATAATATCCTATCCTAGTAGTAATAAAGGGAGCAATGCTTCTGCCCGTCCGTCGTGATTTTTGCAGAAAACCCCCTGTTTTTTGAAATCAACGCGCAGTCCTATTTTAAGTGTGAAAAAATGATTCGCCCTTTTTTTAGAAACCCCCTGATCTTTTGGTTAATTCACCCAGGGTCCTATTTTAAGGGAGAAAAATGATTTGCTTTTTTCAGAAAACCCCCTGATCTTTTGGTTAAGCAACCCATGGTCCATCTATTATTTTTGGGCAGATTCAAATGCTTTAAAAAAATATCCATACCTTTTAAACCCTAACTCCAATTTTGACATGTTATATATGGAAATTGATTAGAAAAATGTGTAGAATCTGAATATGATATTGTTTTACCTGTTAAACATTTTAAAAATACTATTGAGGGTGCAACCTTAATCAATAGCGCATGATCTGTCTTTCTTTCATACCGGTATAGATTCTGATTGGAAATCAACACCTCAGCAAAATCAGTTTGGAGAAGAAAAAAATCATCTATAACCATGCATGCACACCTTGGCAAACCCTCCAGGTGAAAAAAAAACAAATTTCTCATCTTATGCAGAGAGGGAGAGAGACCTTAGAATTGACCAAATTCAAACGCATCATGATGATTAATTGAGCACTGAAGCCACTGTCTACAAGGGTGGGAAGGAGGGTAAACGACAACACAGATGGGATGCACGTGGTCCTATTGGGGTCTTCAGTCATGGTTATTGTGTTAGGGACGTGTGGTATTTTTCCCCCCGTTGCAACACACGGGCTCTTTTGCTAGTATAAATAAAGCGCGGCACCAAGACCAACCTGTCCCGAGGAGTTCTTGACAAAAGTAGGCCCAACCTCAAAAATGTGCTCATCAAAAACCTTCCCGCACATTCCACAACATCTGACAACCAACATGGCAAAGAGCATAAGAAAAAGATGAAAAAAATGTTTAAGCTGTGTTCACAGGAATCAACTGAGAAAAATTAATACTCCCTCCGTCCAGAATCGCAATCATAAGTATGTACTACCTCCGTCTCAAAATATAAGACATTTTTGTAGGCTAAACTAAACCTCTTATATTCCGAGACGGAGGTAGTATTTCTTAATATGAGTCCAATGATATCAATTTGATGTCACATGGTTGGTCAACACTTTCTTTTAACAAATCAAAGCATGCCTTCATTTTGGAACGGAGGGAGTATATAAATACGGCCAAGTTATAACAGCGGTACCCACTGGTTTTGGCATTTTGCATGCAATTATTAGAAGAAAAGTGCAAGAGCAGGAAATGAAGGTCTCACGTGATCCCGTTGTCAGGGTCCTGTATATACGGGCAGTCATCCTGACAGTGATAACAGAACACCATTGCTGAAGAGAAGTTGAGTGCCGAGGATGATCCAACTCAGATCAGCCTGCGAAAGTTCATTGTATGATTCTGTTAGTTCCAAGCATACACGATACTCTGCAGAGTGGGTGCAAAAATGCAAGCACGGATAGCACACTCTTATTCTCACTATTTTCTCTGTCCAATTCCAGTCCAAATAACACAATTTACCATTTAAACATTTAGAATTAACATGTAAGGGTTGCCTACTTCTCTGTGGTGTGTGCTTATCTCTGGTTGCCAAACAGGGGAGTCATGGGCTCTATTATGTGGGTATAATCTCTTTTTGGGAACATAGCACACGACCTTTCTATTCCAGTCCAATTATAAATATCAAAATGTGCAAGTAAAAAATCTGGTTTTTGAGCACTCAATTTTCCATTCAAGAAGAGCACTTAAAAAAAAGTTTCAACTCATGACATTAAACTCATTGAAAGAGGCAAAACAAAACAGGCACTCACTTTCGGAGTGATATTATTTAAGAACACGACAACTTGCTCCTCAATACTAGTATCATTTATATTGTCCCGGAGGCGGAGCAAACATGGTTCTCAGAAATATATTGGAGAAAAAGGGCAAGTTGTTTCATTCTTTTAAAATTCATCATTTAAATAGCCAATGCTCTTACTACCCCACTCCACAACTGGGGCCTAGGTGATAGGTACCTGTACTCTCATTTTCTTATTCTAGACCGGATCACCAGACATACAAAGCATCCAATGCAGTAGCCCAAAACAGCATAATGTTTTTCCTTTCTAATCATCCTATGCCCATCTACCAACGCATAGGTGACAAATACAGGGTACAGACTGAGATTTGCATCTTGAAGGATTGTTCCAGAAACTGCGAGGTCACTGAAAAACAGCCCTACCTTCAGATTCCTAATCTTTTCTTTTCTTTTCTTTTGAGGGGTCAGATTGCTAATCTTCCTGGTATACTATACAACCAACAAGGGCTGCAAATTTGACCCCCAAAAAAACAACTCAAGGCAAAGGAAATAGGGTGCCCAAACCAATTTCATCCCAACTAAAGCTGCCCGATCAACATGCCCAAACAAAGGTAGGCATTCTATGCAAGCAAAATCCGTCCGTAAACGACCGCGACCGATCCCACAGAGCTCAAACTTCTAGGGTTTAGGGTTCACGACGTGCGGGTTTTTGGGGTCCCATACCTGTCGTCGGCGAGGGGAACAGGCCCGAGCAGCAGGGGGGGCTAAGGAGGGGCCGAGGAAGCACAGGCGAGCCAGAGAGAGGGGACGACGCGAGCGGGCACGGAATGCGCGAGGAGTACCTCTCCCTCGCGCGGGCGGCGGTGCGATCGATCGGGGCGGCGGCGTGCGGCGGCGGCGGCGGGGGTCTCGGGTCCGGGTTCGAGCCGTCCTTCTGATCGATCAGGGCGGGCACAAATCTCCGGGTACCGTTTGGGGTTACGGGGATCTAGGGACGAACCGTTGCCACGTTTAATACTACGAGGCGAGAGGATCCCAAAGGGTTACGGAAAGCTGGGCCTCCTGTTGCGCGACCGAACCGCCACGCTCCGTCCATGCTCCGCCGCCTCTCGCGCTGCTTCGGGGGCACGTCCCGCCCGCGTCGGCGCGTCGCAGCTCTGCAGCAGCAGCACCAGCAGCTCGTCCCGCACAAGGAGCCGCCGGCGGCTCCCCCGTTGCGCGGATCGCCGGTTGCGAGGCCGGGGAGCTCGGGCGCAGCGGCGGCGGTGGGGGTTGAGGGGGCCGGATCCAGCGGCAGCGGCCGCGAGGGCGGGTGTGCTCTGGGCTCTGCTGAAGATCGGTCAGTTTTTTTGGCCCTGTGACTTCAGTGCCCACCAAAGATGATTGCAACATTACTTGCTTGCATCAACATCAAATCATTACTATATCCAACTCAAAAGAACACCAAATCATTTATTGTCCGCGTTATTAGAGGCATAATTCATGACAGATCACTAAATTATGCGGCTGTGCACTCGTCTCCAATGTTAAGAAAATTCTGAAAAATTTACGCTTCACATTCGTAACTAGAGCTGCGACAATTAATTTGGATCGAAGAGAGTAGTACTATTTTTTCCCTTTTATACTGCTCATCCGGATCCATATGCGTCTGGGATCAGAAACTCCACATCCTTAATTAATTTCTTCACCCAAATCAGAGAAGATATTTTCGCTATATAATATACGATCACCCTATCAACCATTGGTACAGTACATCCTCAGATTTGAAAAAATATTACAGAGATTTGGGAAGATTTTGCATTTATGATTTCCTACCGAGCTTGTTCGGAGACGAGTGCAGAGAGCAGGCTCTCGGCCGGTTGCTTGCGGAGTGCTGCTGGCGAACAGACGAAGGACACTTGAAACGACACGAGTCAGACGCGTCTTTGACCAGGTCGGTCAGGTCCGAGCCAAACGGGGTCGCGTCGCGGCTCACTGGGAGGCGGTCATCCAGCACAAGGAGACGGCTCGACTTCCGATGAGGCGAGTGAAATGAACGCGTTTGCGCACACCCCAAGAGCCTCTCACGGCGTCCCCGTCAAGCCTCCTCGTCAATCGGCACGCTTCTTCCTCGATACGACACCCACCGCCCGCGCGTTGGGCTCCCACTCCTCCTCCTCCTCCCGCCGCCGGCCCTAGCTGCCTGCATTCCCCGATCGATCGCGGCCGACGCGCTCCTTGGCCAGCCATCTAGCTCGTCTTCCTTCCGGCGGCGGCGGCGATTTGATTCCCTACCGCTGCAGGAGTACGCGCCGGGGCTTTCCAGCTCCCACGCCTGATCGCCGGCCACAGGTAGCATCCACCCCTACGCTCTACACGGTTGTTTAGTACTGAAGCTGTTGGATTCGATCGCGTCTCTACTCAGAGATCGTCAAAATGTGGTCAGCGCTAGCCGTCGTGTCAAGTGTAGGGCGTGTTCTTCGTTGGGGTCGGCGCGTGCACGCCAGATGTCCGGCGATATGCTTGCAAGGGGTCGGCCTGCGTTGCATGCCAGTTTGGGTCGCGAGAGTAAGCATGGTTTTGCGTAGAGTTGTAGTGTGGATCCTATACGTTTGAACGAGGGGTATTTCTGTGGACTTTATCCGTAATTTCAAAACAAATGCCATCGTGTAGCTGTCGTTGATACCATAATGAGATGGCGATCTCTAAAATCTTGTGCAATCTGGTCAAGTCTGTCTAAATGCACCATCATAATGCCTCTGTGTTGCTACGGAGCAGTAAAACTGATTGCAGTTGTATTGGGTTAGTGGTATACAACAATCAACACACTTGTTATAAGACATGACATCATAAAAGGTAGTATACCATAACCATGTACATGTACTTGTGTTCAACCAATGGCACATGACATGTGATTTTGAATTTGAAAGTTATTAGGACAATGTGGGTTGGGGATTAGCAGCGGCTGGGAAAAAAATCAATTGGCAGATTGACTGTCTAGTTCGGGTTGACTGGAGCACGTACTGCCGCAAAACGTGAGATATTTGTGTAGCGGTTCTGTCTAGTTCGGGTTGACTGGAGCACGTACTGCCGCAAAACGTGAGATTTGTGTAGCGGTTCTGTCTAGTTCGGGTTGACTGGAGCACGTACTGCCGCAAAACGTGAGATTTGTGTAGCGGTTCTGTCTTAGTTCGGGTTGACTGGAGCACGTACTGCCGCAAAACGTGAGATTTGTGTAGCGGTTCTGTCTTAGTTCGGGTTGACTGGAGCACGTACTGCCGCAAAACGTGAGATTTGTGTAGCGGTAGGTTCGTGGTCAGAGATTCCACAATTGCTTTACTTGTAATTGTTTTGATTGTGATTTTTATGAAAAAAATAAATGAAGACTGTCTAGTGGGACCTAGATGAATGAGCAACATTGAGACAGAGTGTGGGGCAGTGAACTCACCACCACCATCACCAACCCAAATTTGTACTCCCTCCGTTCCAAAATAGATGACCCAACTTTGTACTAACTTTGATGTTAGTAGACTTTTAAAAACGAAGAGCCTTAGCGGGTCCTCGACGAAGGAGCGAAATTGGGGTAGAGTGAGACAGTGAACTCACCACCGCAAACCCAAATTTATAAGATAAGTACTGTAGATGATAGGCATTATCCATTGTTTATCAAGTGCAGAGGCATATTCAACGTAGCAGTCATCACGTGCACACCCAACTGTCAGATGATATGCTTGCAAGGGGTTAGTCTGCATGCCCGGTTGTGTTACAAGAATCAAATCTAACATTGCATTATAGCGAGCATATTTGAATGAAGGGCATTCTTTTGGAGTTTGGGTAATCAAATCACTTCCGTTTTTAAAAAAAATGGCATGGTTAACCATAGGTATCATCACATTTAACAATGCCTAACCAGCAACAAAAAAAATCCAACGGCAATATGGTTCAACTAGATTGAAATCGAGATTTCAGCTATAAAATCTTGCGCAATGTAGTAAGCTTTTTAAATATGTTTATCATTCGTAACAAATACACGGCCCATGATGGAGTTTACTCTTTTGTTGAATGTTCTACCTCACGTATTTCATATTCATTTGATTAAGAATATCATGATGGATGGCTGATGATTTGAGTTACTTGATTGCTACTACTGCTCGTCATCTGTAGTGGTAACAAGAATATGGATGTGTTTTTTATCTTTATTGCATATAACTGGCTTAACAACAATGTTGGATGTGTTTTTCATTTGTACACCAAGTCACTACGAATCTGCATTTGCTCCTGCAGGATGGATGATGATTTTGCTGCAGCCGAAGCTGAGCAGCTTGAAGAGGTCCTCCGACTCTCGGCTCAGTCCGCAACGATGGCATGTGCGGTTTGCAGACTGATGACAGTATCACTGGAAGCATCATGGAAACCTGAGAATTGTGATCATGTCATCTGTATTGACTGCTTCGCCAAATACACAACAGAGACAGTGGCCACAGAGATGCCAAAGTGCCCGGTTGCTTCTTGCGAATATCATGTCGATCCAGAGGTACATGAATTTATGGAAGTAGACGATGATGGCAGCCTGATCGCAATCAAAGAGATCGATGATAGCAAAGGGAAGGAACATCCCTATAATGGGCTGGAAGAATTCGGGCAATGTTCCGGCAGCGGCACGATGATGTGTGCGGTTTGCAGGCTGATGATCGTATCGCTGGAAGCATCGTGGAAACCTGAAAACTGCGATCATATCATCTGCATCACCTGCTTCGCCAGATACACAACCGAGACTATGGCCACCGAGATGCCCAAGTGTCCGATTACTTCTTGTGATTCTCTGTTGAAGCCAGACACACCACAAGTGATCAATACGGACGATGATGGTGATGCTGGCAGCTCGTCATCGACCAGAGTGGTAGACAAAGGCAAGCAACCGTGCAACGCCGTGCTGCAAGAGCTCGGCCAATGTTCCAGCGGCACGACAATTGCCAACGACTTCTACTGCACCATCTGCATGGAGGAAGTGCCTGCCATAGAATGCTTCCCGGTGGACGGGTGCACGCACGCGTTCTGCGTCAGCTGCGTGAGGCAGTACATTGCGGCGAAGGTGGAAGAGAACGTGCTGCCCATCAGGTGCCCCGACCCGGGCTGCAAGGACGGCACGCTGCAGCCGGAGGCGTGCCGGGACGTGATCCCGACACCGCTGTTCCAGCGGTGGGGCGCCGCGCTCTGTGACATGGCGCTCGAGGGGATCAAGTTCTACTGCCCCTTCAACGACTGCTCGACGCTGCTGGTCGACGACCACCAGGACGGGGACGCGGTGATAAGGGACGTGGAGTGCCCCCACTGCTCCCGCATGTTCTGCGCGCAGTGCAAGGTGCCGTGGCACGACGGCGTCGACTGCGCCGAGTTCCAGCGGCTCGGCAAGGACGAGCGCGGGCGGGAGGACCTGCTGCTGAGGAAGGTCGCGCAGGAGAGCAAGTGGCGGAGGTGCGCCAAGTGCAAGATGTACGTCGAGAGGGTGGAAGGCTGTGTGTACATTGTCTGCAGGTGCGCGCTGTGTTAGCTTTCACTAGCTGGATCTGCTGTACGCCAACAATTATTTGCATGTCCATGACGAGATGTTCTTGTTTCCTTGGATTTGCAGGTGCGGTCACCACTTCTGCTACCTCTGCGGCTCTGCGATGGTGAAGGGCAACCATCGTTGCAGCAAGTGCAAGCGTACGTGGTGATCGGTGAATGGTCTGCAGATGCGCGATACTTCAGGGAAGCAAGTTCGTCATGTCAGTACTATCGGGTTAAAAACTGGACAATGCTCTACTAGGGTATTACTACTACTGATTTAGTTAGCATTAATTAGCTCGTGCAGCTCTGATGCCATTACTAATGTTAGTTGACATCAGAAGTGGCAACTATATGAGCTCCATTAGTAATCATCACTAGAGTGTTGTTCTGGGGATTATTCCTGATGAAGGAGCTGGCCAGTTTCCCATTATATAAGAAACTAATAGGCTCTATAGCTTAGAGGCCTACTGGATGTAGTCCTGTCATGCAAATACCGTGTATGTCGATGACGGAAACTTTTTACTAGTATTAATCTCTGCTAGACGGGTTTCTCTCAACGTAGCTCTGCACATGACTGAAAATCCATCATCCATCCTGATAGAATTAGAAACGGCATTCTAATTAGAAACGGCATTCTGCAACCAATAATCTATTTAATCAGTTTGCACACTACATAAACACATGGGCATCAATATTACTATGAAATTCCTATGTTGATGTTTGTGTTTGGAACAGTGGACTGACTCATCAAGATTACTATGAAATTCCTATGGAATTGGACAATCCATGGGGATATTGGAGGAGGACAAACATATGATCTTTTTTTTTTTTTGCATGGGACAAACATATGATCTGAACTCATGTTTTCTGCTTCTTATGTACTCCATCAGTACTTAATCAACGATAATTAATATGGAATGGAGGGAGTACAAAATTCTTGTGTTTTTCCTGTGTGATATATGTAAACGTTAGTTTTAGAGTATTTTCGTGTTTTGGATTTCTGTAGAAATTTATGGTGCATGAATAAGTCATGCTATATAATGTGCATGTACATATGCAAAACTCATAACAAAATATAATATCATGACCTGTACAAAAGAGAGAGAAAAAAATATCGTCTACTTTAACTTCTTCTTTTTTGCGAGAACATGCTATTTGACTAAGCACTATTAATTTGAATCTTACCATTTTTGTCTGGGTCACAAATGGTTATATTATTGGATTAAGCTTTACAATGTGTATTATATAGCACTACTAACAACCTTGAGTTATTTCACATTATTTAGAAATTCAAGAAAAATAGAAAAGGAGGAGAGAATATGGGTTGCATCGGCAACTAGTTGCGCAAAATCAGTTTCCTATATGAGACGGGTTTCTAAGTCCTGTGTGTATCTTTCGTCTCACATAGCCACTGTTTAAAATTCTCTAAAAATGATTACTCTACCATTTAAATGATACTCCCTCTCTGATCAAGAAAACAAACCTTAGTTCAAAGTTGGACATCTTATTTTCAAACCTTAGTTCAAAACCAGGACATTTTTTCCAATCGGAGGGACTAAAAGATACCGGTTGTGTTTCTCTCTTGCTGCATGTGAGATTTGCAAGATTAAGACCTATCAACAGTGCAGTTCAGTCCACTAGAAGCGAGGGGTGTGCCTTGTACATGAAACAATTCCGTAAACTCACCGGAGTTGATTGAATGTACCAAGAATATTTACTTTTTGCGGGTAGAATATACCAAGAATATGTTGTCATACTGTAATTGTTTTTGGAGAGCACTAGACATGCCTTGCCAGCCGATTGCTACTCGCAAAACCGTTCGATCTCGCAACTTTAGTAGGAAAAAGGACGAAAAAACTACCTGATCACAAGATTTGTCGTCTCTAGTCATAACATCCTTCATCAACAATCATAACATCCGCCATTGGCGCTTCTACTTGGCTTGTAGCACCGTTTGACCCAACTGCAACATTGGTTGGTGAACTTGTAGTATCATCGGGTGGATGGCTAGCCCACATCGACCTAGAGCCTGCCCACAATAGTCTACAACCCCTCTCAATGCAAGGGGGAGAGCGTGATGGTGAAGCATTGTAGCATCTTGGGCTCTCGATGGCCGGCCCTTTTGTGTCACGCAACCACACAATGAAAGGATCATGAGTGACTGAAGGACAATTACATATTGTACTTTGAAAGTTTAGACTTCGCATAATGTAAAGTGTGTACCTAAATAATGGTGAAGGGAACTGTGCCAGAAGCAGGTCCAGATTCCGGGACTCGCAAACGCGGCGGTCCTACTTTGTAGCACGAAATGTCCATGCTTCGTGCATTCCTCCGATGACAGTGTTGGTCTCTGCTCATAGCAGATTAGCAGAAGCACACACATGGTGAAAAATGACAAGAACGAGACGAGGAGAGGCCGCATGGGGTTCACTAGACACGTGGCGCATGAGCAAGGGGGCTTAGGCAGCGCTCGGATCGGTCGCCCATTAGAATCATTTACCATTATTTTTTTCTATAGATATAAATAAAAAGGAGCATCGTTACAAGAAGAACTTTTTATAAGATTGTTACAAGAAGAGAAACTGAGAGTGTTTGGCTCGTTACTTTTACTGGCCGATGAGCTAGCCAGAGCGACATTTGAGTTTTTTTGCGAGCCCTAATTCCGATTCACCACATCCAACAAAATCCAGCCCCCACGCCTCTCTCTCTCATCAGTAGATCGCACCCGTCCACGCGTCCCGCAATCTCCTCCAATTTGAAACTGCCCTAGCCCACAACCAACGACGCATGGGAAGCAGAGCAGCGCCGCCGCTGGCTGGACACCACCCGTCGCCGGCCATGGCGTCCTCCGCTTCCGCCACCGCCACCGCCACCGTGAAGTCCGATGCTCCCTTCTGCCCCATCGACATCTCGTCCGATGAGGACGACGACGTGATAGTCCTTGGCTCCTCCAACAGCCGCGAGGAGATGCAGATCCGGCAGGCCATCCTCCTACCCCTCGACTCCTCTCGCGACCAGGCCACCGCCCCCTCCTCCTCTGGAACCGCCGTCGCCGGGACCTCCGAAGGGCCCATTCCAGGCCGCAAGGGGAGGCGCAAACTAGGATCGGAGCTGCCCCTGTTTCCTGTTGATCCCAGCAGATCTCCGTCGAAACCAGAGACGCGCCAAATCATCGACTTGGACGACGACAGCCAACCTCAAGTGATCGATCTAGACGACGATGATGGTTGCCGCTTGATCTTCCTCAAAGACATCGCCAGCGGCAAGAGGAAGCTGTTCGAGAAAGGCGAATGCTCCAACAGCGCCAAGGGCTTCGACTGCACGATCTGCATGGAGACGGTTCCCGGCGTCGAGCGCTTCCGCATCCCCGGGTGCCGGCACGCGTTCTGCGCCAGCTGCGTGAGGCAGTACATCGCCGCGAGGGTCGAGGAGAACCTGCTGGCCATCGGCTGCCCCGACCCGGGCTGCAAGGACGGCGTGCTGCACCCGGAGGAGTGCCGGCGCGTGATCCCGACGCCGCTGTTCCACAGGTGGGGCGCCGCGCTCTGCGACATGGCGCTCGGCGAGCTCAAGTTCTACTGCCCCTTCAAGGACTGCTCGGCGCTGCTGGTGGACGACGACCCCGGGGACGGCGACGCGGCGGCCAAGGTGGAGTGCCCCCATTGCAAGCGGATGTTCTGCGCGAAGTGCAAGGTGCCGTGGCACGAGGGGGTGGAGTGCGCCGAGTTCCAGCGGCTCGGGGAGGACGAGCGCGGGCGGGAGGACCTGCTGCTGAGGAAGGTCGCGCAGCAGAGCAAGTGGCAGAGGTGCGCCAAGTGCAAGATGTACGTCGAGAGGGTGGAAGGCTGCACCTTCATCGCCTGCAGGTAACTGCAGCTTCTTCACTGAATCTCCTTCTCCGCACACCAACAGTTATTTTCATGTGCGCCAAGCGCCAATTCTTTATTATTATTTTTCCTCTGATTTGCAGGTGCGGGCACTGCTTCTGCTACCTGTGCGGCTCTACGATGGCGAGGAGCAACCATTATTGCGCAAAGTGCAAGCGTACGTGGTGATCGGTGAAGCATCTTATAAAATGCACAAAGCTACTTCAGGGAAGGAAGTAATTGTGCAGATATTGACTATATCCGTGTAATGGTTTGGCGGTATTATCAATATTGACTTTAGTTTTTTGCGAGAAAATTTCCGATCTATTCATCTTCAATCATGGCAGTACAACGAATACCAGAAATAATAGAAATCACATCCGATCCGTAGACCACCTAGCGACAACTACCAAAGATCAAGCGAGCCGGCGCGCCGCCGTCATCGCCCTCCATCACCGAGTCGGGCACAACTTGTTGTAGTAGACGGTCGGAAGTCGTCGTGCTAAGGCCCCAGAGACCAGCGCACTGTAACAAAGACCGCCGCAGATGAAGAATAACGTAGATCGAAAAATCCAATCCAAGACACACGAACGTGAGCGAACAACGACGAGATCCGAGCAAATCCACCAAAGATAGATCCGCCGGAGACACACCTCCACATCGCCCACCAACGATGCTAGACGACGCCGAACGGGGCTAGGCGGGAGACCTTTATTCCATCTTCGAGGAGCCGCCGCCTCTCTTCTTCTGAAAGGTGACACAAACCCTAGCAAAACCGAAAAAACGATTAAACGGAGCCCTCCGCTGATCCTTGCCGAGATCCATCTGCCCCCATGGCCCTAAGGCCATTGGAGAGGAGGTGGACCTGCGGCGGCGGCGGCGGGAGGCAAAAACCCTAGCTTTTTGTGGAGGAGAAGGAGGAGGCGGCGGCTCAACGTGCTATCGGGTCTCCCATGAGAGCCAAGCCTGTAATATTGACTTTAGTTGGCATCATTTAGCTCGTGCAACTCTAATGCCACCTTGGCCATCACTATGAGAATTTGACCTTACAGGAGCTGGTTTCCTTGGGTCTTGTGGCCATGTGTTTTTTGAACAATCGGGGAGGATGGAGCCTCGCCTGAATATATTATATTACTAAAAGTATCAACAAGTTGACAAGTGATACGTAGATGCGCTAGCGGGCAAGGAGAGGTATTGCCGTCAAGACATAGCGACGACCTCTAATTAGGTTCCTTGTAGCTAAAAGTCTGACAGTAAGTTGGAAATGATGTTTCTAATAGTTGTTGCAACATAAGAGTTAGACTCATTGGGGAAGGCCAAGCCTTTCCTTGAATCCTAAATTTTCCAAAGATCGGAGTGCATAACCGAAGGCATGATGTTAAAGCTGAGGTGCGCGAGGTGTCCATGTCCCAGATCTGAGCAATGTATAAGGTGCATGTAAGGCCCAAGCCAAGCCATACTTGTTGGGAATATGCCCTAGAGGCAATAATAAAAGTATTATTATATTTCAATGTTCAAGATAATTGTCTTTTGTTCATGCTATAACTGTATTATCCGGAAATCGTAATACACGTGTGAACACGAAGACCACAAATGTCCCTAGTGAGCCTCTAGTTGACTAGCTCGTTGTGATCAATAGATAGTCATGGTTTCCTGACTATGGACATTGGATGTCGTTGATAACGGGATCACATCATTAGGAGAATGATGTGATGGACAAGACCCAATCATAAGCATAGCATAAAAGATCGTATAGTTCGTTTGCTAGAAGCTTTGCCAATGTCAAGTATCTCTTCCTTCGACCATGAGATCGTGTAACTCCGGTTACCGTAGGAGTGCCTTGGGTGTATCAAACGTCACAACGTAATCGGGTGACTATAAAGGTGCATTACGGTATCTCCGAAAGTATCTGTTGGGTTGACACGGATCGAGACCGGATTTGTCACTCGTATGACGGAGAGGTATCTCTGGGCCCACTCGGTAATGCATCATCATAATGAGCTCAAGGTGACCAAGGTGTTGGCCACGGGATCATGCATTACGGTGCGAGTAAAGTGACTTGCCGTAACGAGACCGAAGGAGGTATTGGGATACCGACGATCGAGTCTCGCAAGTAATGTACCGATTGACAAAGGGAATTGCATACGTGGTTTGATCGAATCCTCGACATCGTGGTTCAACCGATGAAATCATCGAGGAGCATGTGGGAGCCAACATGGGTATCCAGACCCGCTGTTGGTTATTGCCCGAGAGTCGCCTCGGTCATGTCTCAAGGTGTCTCCGAACCCGTAGGGTCTACACACTTAAGGTTCGGTGGCGCTAGGGTTAGTAGGAAGTCAAGTATGTGACTACCGAATGTTGTTCGAGTCCGGATGAGATCCCGGACGTCACGAGGAGTTCGAAGGGTCCGGAGGTAAAGAATAATATATAGGAAGTGGTGTTTCGCCATCGGGAAAGTTTCGGGGTCTCCCGGTAAAGTACCGGGACCACCGGAAGGGTCCCGGGGGTCCACCGGTGGGGCCACCTATCCCGGAGGGCCCCATGGGCTGAAAGGGAAGGAACCAGCCCACAAGGGGCTGGTGCGCCTCAGGCCCACCCCTGCACCTAGGGTTGGAACCCTAGGGGTGGGGCGCCCACCGGCTTGGGGGCACTCCACCCCTTGCCGCCGCCCGGAGATTGGATCTCCGGGGCCACCACCTGGGGCCTATATAAAGGGGGGAGGGAGGGGGGCTGCTGTACCAATCCCCAAGGCGCAGCCCCTCCCCTCCCCAACACTTCTCCTCCTCCGTAAGAGCTCGGCGAAGCCCTGTCGGAGTACTTCTTCTCCACCATCACCACGCCGTTGTGCTGCCGGTGGAGTTGTCTTCCTCAACCTCTCCTTCCTCCTTGCTGGATCAAGACGGAGGAGACATCGATCGTACCGTACTTGTGTTGAACGCGGAGGTGCTGTCCGTTCAGCACTTGGGCATCGGTGATCTGAATCACGTTCGAGTACGACTCCATCATCACCTTGCAAGCTTCCGCACGCGATCTACAAGTGGTATGTAGATGCAATCTCTCTCCCATTACTCGTTGCTTAGATGAACTCATAGATGGATCTTGGTGAAGCCGTAGGAAAATTTTTAATTTTCTCGCAACGCTCCCCAACAAAGGCATCATGAGCTAGGTCTATGCGTAGTTCTCTAATGCACGAGTAGAACACAATTTGTTGTGGGCGTTGATCTTGTCATCTTACTTGCCTCTACTAGTCTTTTCTTGCTCAACGATATTGTGGGATGAAGCGGCCCGACCAACCTTACACGTGCGCTTACGTGAGACCGGTTCCACCGATGACATGCACTAGTTGCATAAGGTGGTGGCGGGTGTCTGCTCTCCCACTTTAGTTGGAGCGGATTCGATGAACAGGGCCCTTATGAAGGGTAAATAGAAGTTGACAAAATCACGTTGTGGTGATTCGTAGGTAAGAAAACGTTCTTGCTAGAACCCAATCGCAGCCACGTAAAAGATGCAACAACAACTAGAGGACGCCTAACTTGTTTTTGCAGCGATTGATCATGTGATGTGATATGGCCGAAGTTGTGATGAATGATGAATTGTGATGTATGAGATCATGTTCTTGTAATAGGATTCACGACTTGCATGTCGATGAGTATGACAACCGCAGGAGCCATAGGAGTTGTCTTTATTTTTGTATGACCTGCGTGTCATTGAAGAACGCCATGTAAACTACTTTACTTCATTACTAAACGCGTTAGTCATAGAAGTAGAAGTAGTCGTTGGCGTGACAACTTCATGAAGACACAATGATGGAGATCATGGTGTCAAGCCGGTGACAAGATGATCATGGAGCCCCGAAGATGGAGATCAATGGAGCTTGATGATATTGGCCATATCATGTCACAACTATATAATTGCATGTGATGTTTATTATGTTTATGCATCCTGTTTACTTAGGACGGTGGTAGTAAATAAGATGATCCCTTACAAAATTTCAAGAAGTGTTCTCCCTAATCGCACCGTTGCTACAGTTCGTCGCTTCTAAGCACCACGTGATGATCGGGTGTGATGGATTCTTACGCTCACATACAACGGGTGTAAGACAGTTTTACACAATGAAAACACTTAGGGTTAACTTGACGAGCCTAGCATGTACGCACATGGCCTCGAACACGGAGACCGAAAGGTCGAACACGAGTCGTATGGAAGATACGATCAACATGAAGATGTTCACCGACGATGACTAGTCCGTCTCACGTGATGATCGGACACGGGCTAGTCGACTCGGATCGTGTAACACTTAGATGACTAGAGGATGTCTAATCTAAGTGGGAGTTCATAATTTTGATTAAGAACTTTATTATCATGAACTTAGTCTAAAACCTTTGCAAATATGTCTTGTAGATCAATGGCCAACGCTAATGTCAACATGAACTTCAACGCGTTCCTAGAGAAACCAAGCTGAAAGATGATGGCAGAACTATACGGATGGGTCCGGAACCCGAGGATCATCCTCATAGCTGCCAGAAGCAATATGTCCTAGAAGGACCGCTAGGTGCCGCCCCGTCCCTGAAGAACCAAGACGTTATGAACGCTTGGCAAACTCGTCTTGATGATTACTCCCTCGTTCAAAGGCGGCATGCTTTACACTTAGAACCGGGCTCCAAAAGCGTTTTGAGCACCACGGAGCATATGAGATGTTCAAGAGCTGAAACTAATTTTCCAAGCTCATGCCCGGTCGAGAGATATGATGTCTCGACAAGTTCTGCAGTTGTAAGATGGAGGAAAACAGTTCACGGTGAGCACATCCTCGAAGATGTCGGGGTTGCACAACCGTATGACCCAAATGAACATTAACCTCCCGGATGAGGCGGTCATTGACAGAATCCTCCGATCGCTCCCACCAAGCTACAAGAGCTTTGTGATGAACTACAACATGCGGGGATGGTAAAGACCATTCTGAAGTGTTCTCGATGTCAAGTCAGAGAGGCTGAAATCAAAAGGAACATCAAGTGTTGATGGTCAATAAGACCACTAAGTTCAAGAAGGGCAAGGGTAAGAAGAACTTCAAGAAGGACGGCAAAGATGTTGCCGCCCGTAAGCCGCTTGCCGGAAGAAGTCAAAGAATGGACCCAAGCCCGAGACCGAGTGCTTTTATTGCAAGGGAAGGGCACCGAAGCGGAACTGCCCCAAATACTTAGCGGATAAGAAGGACGGCAACACCAAAGGTATATTTGATATACATGTAATTGATGTGTACCTTACCGATTACTCGTAGTAACTCCCGGTATTTGATACCGTGCCGTTGCTCATATTTGTAACTCACAGCAGAGCTGCGGAATAAACGGAGACCGGCGAAGGGCGAGGTGACGATCGCGCGTCGGGAATGGTTCGTGGTCGATGTGATCGCCGTCGGCACGCTGCCTCTGCATTTACCTACGGGATTAGTTTTAAACCTCAATAATTGTTATTTAGTGCCAAGTTTGAGCATGAACATTGTATCTGGATCTCGTTTGATACGAGATGGCTACTCATTTAAGTCTGAGAATAATGGTTGTTCGATTTATATGAGAGATATGTTTTATGGTCATGCTCCGATGGTCAATGGTTTATTCTTAATGAATCTCGAGCGTAATATTACACATGTTCATAGTGTGGATGCAAAAGATGTAAAGTTGATAACGATAGTCCCACATACTTGTGGCACGCCGCCTTGGTCACATTGGTGTCAAGCGCATGACGAAGCTCCATGCCGATGGGCTTTAGAGTCTCTTGATTATGAATCGTTTGACACATGCGAACCTTGCCTCTTGGGCAAATGACCAAGACTCCGTTCTCCGGAACAATGGAGCGAGCAACCAACTTGTTGGAAATCATACATACCGATGTGTGCGGTCCAATGAGCGTTGAGGCTCGCGGAGGATATCGTTATGTTCTCACTCTCACTGATGACTTGAGTAGATATGGGTATGTCTACTTAATGAAACACAAGTCTGAGACCTTTGAAAAGTTCAAGGAATTTCAGAGTGAAGTAGAGAATCAACGTGACCGAAAGATAAAGTTCCTACGATCAGATCGTGGGGGAGAATACTTAAGTCATGAGTTTGGTACACACTTAAGGAAATGTGGAATCGTTTCACAACTCACGCCGCCTGGAACACCTCAGCGAAACGGTGTGTCCGAACATCGTAATCGCACTCTATTGGATATGGTGCGGTCTATGATGTCTCTTACCGATTTACCGCTATCATTTTGGGGATACGCTCTAGAGACAGCTACATTCACTTTAAATAGGGCACCATCTAAATCCGTTGAGACGACACCGTATGAATTATGGTTTGGGAAGAAACCTAAGCTGTCGTTTCTAAAAGTTTGGGGATGCGATGCTTATGTCAAGAAACTTCAACCTGAAAAGCTCGAACCCAAGTCGGAAAAATGCGTATTCATAGGATACCCTAAGGAAACTGTCGGGTATACCTTCTACTTAAGATCCGAAGGCAAGGTCTTTGTTGCCAAGAACGGATGCTTTCTGGAGAAAGAGTTTCTCTCGAAAGAAGTAAGTGGGAGGAAAGTAGAACTCGATGAAGTACTACCTCTCGAACGGGAAAGTGGTGCAACGCAGGAAACCGCTCCTGTGATGCCCACACCAACCAAGAGGAAAACAATGATGATGATCAAGGTACTTGGATCAAGTTACTCTTGAACTTGAAGGTCCACGAGGACACGCTCCGCACTGCAGTGGTACGGCAACCTGTCATGGAAATCATGTTGCTAGACAACAATGAACCTTCGAACTATGAAGAAGCAATGGCGGGCCCGGATTCCAACAAATGGCTTGGAGCCATGAAATCCGAGATAGAATCCATGTATGAAAACAAAGTATGGACTTTGACAGACTTGCCCGATGATCGGCGAGCGATAGAAAACAAATGGATTTTTAAGAAGAAGACGGACGCGGATGGTAATGTTACCATATATAAAGCTCGACTTGCCGCTAAGGGTTATCGACAAGTTCAAGGGATTGACTATGACGAGACATTCTCTCCCATAGCGATGCTTAAGTCCGTCCGAATCATGTTAGCAATTGCCGCATACTATGATTATGAGATATGGCAGATGGACATCAAAACGGCATTCCTTAACGGACATCTTAAGGAAGAGCTGTATATGATGCAGCCGGAAGGTTTTGTCGATCCTCAGAACGCTAACAAAGTATGCAAGCTCCAGCGATCCATTTATGGGCTGGTGCAAGCATCTCGGAGTTGGAACATTCGCTTTGATGAGATGATCAAAGCGTTTGGGTTTATGCTTGAGACTTATGGAGAAGCTGCGTTTACAAGAAAGTGAGTGGGAGCTCTGTAGCATTTCTCCTGTTATATGTAGATGACATACTCTTGATGGGAAATGATACGAAACTCCTGGACAGCATTAAGGCCTACTTGAACAAGTGTTTTTCAATGAAGGACCTTGGAGAAGCTGCTTATATATTAGGCATCAAGATCTATAGAGATAGATCGAGACGCCTCATAGGTCTATCGCAAAGCACATACATTGATAAGATTTTGAAGAGGTTCAAAATGGATCAGTCCAAGAAGGGGTTCTTGCCTATGTTACAAGGTGTGAGATTGAGCTCGGCTCAGTCACCGACCACGTCAAAAGATAAAGAAGAGATGAGTGTCATCCCCTATGCTTCAGCCATAGGATCTATTATGTATGCCATGCTATGTACCAGACCGATGTAAACCTTGCCGTAAGTTTGGTTGCAAGATACCAAAGTAATCCCGCAAGGAACACCGACAGCGGTCAAGAATATCCTGAAGTACCGAAAAGGACGAAGGACATGCTTCGCTTATGGAGGAGACGAAGAGCTCGTCAGAAGGGTTACGCCGACGCTAGCTTCGACTCAGATCTGATGACTCTAAGTCACGAACGGATACGTGTATATTATGAATGGTGGAGCGATGGTGGTGCAGCGCAAGCGAAGCGTCGTGGCGGGATCTACGTGTGAAGCGGAGTACATGGCAGCCTCGGAGGCAGCGCATGAAGCGATTTGGGTGAAGGAGTTCATCACCAACCTAGGAGTCATACCCAATGCGTCGGGGCCGATCAAACTCTTCCGTGACAACACCGGAGCTATTGCCCTTGCCAAGGAGCCCAGGTTTCACAAGAAGACCAGCACATCAAGCGTCGTTTCAACTCCATCCGTGAAAATGTTCAAGATGGAGACATAGAGATTTGCAAAGTGCACACGGATCTGAATGTCGCAGATCCGTTGACTAAACCTCTCTCGCGTGCAAAACATGATCAACACCAGAACTCTATGGGTGTTCGATTCATCACAATGTAACTAGATTGGTGACTCTAGTGCAAGTGGGAGACTGTTGGGAATATGCCCTAGAGGCAATAATAAAAGTATTATTATATTTCAATGTTCATGATAATTGTCTTTTGTTCATGCTATAACTGTATTATCCGGAAATCGTAATACACGTGTGAACACGAAGACCACAAATGTCCCTAGTGAGCCTCTAGTTGACTAGCTCGTTGTGATCAATAGATAGTCATGGTTTCCTGACTATGGACATTGGATGTCGTTGATAACGGGATCACATCATTAGGGGAATGATGTGATGGACAAGACCCAATCATAAGCATAGCATAAAAGATCGTATAGTTCGTTTGCTAGAAGCTTTGCCAATGTCAAGTATCTCTTCCTTCGACCATGAGATCGTGTAACTCCGGTTACCGTAGGAGTGCCTTGGGTGTATCAAACGTCACAACGTAATCGGGTGACTATAAAGGTGCATTACGGTATCTCGAAAGTATCATTGGGTTGACACGGATCGAGATCGGATTTGTCACTCCGTATGACGGAGAGGTATCTCTGGGCCCACTCGGTAATGCATCATCATAATGAGCTCAAGGTGACCAAGGTGTTGGCCACGGATCATGCATTACGGTGCGAGTAAAGTGACTTGCGATAACGAGACCAAGGAGGTATTGGGATACCGACGATCGAGTCTCGCAAGTAACGCATCGATTGACAAAGGAATTGCATACGAGGTTTGATCGAATCCTCGACATCGTGGTTCAACCGATGAAATCATCGAGGAGCATGTGGGAGCCAACATGGGTATCCAGACCCGCTGTTGGTTATTGCCCGAGAGTCGTCTCGGTCATGTCTGCGTGTCTCCCGAACCCGTAGGGTCTACACACTTAAGGTTCGGTGACGCTAGGGTTAGTAGGAAGTCAAGTATGTGACTACCGAATGTTGTTCGGAGTCCCGGATGAGATCCCGGACGTCACGAGGAGTTCCGGAAGGGTCCGGAGGTAAAGAATAATATATAGGAAGTGGTGTTTCGGCCATCGGGAAAGTTTCGGGGTCTCCCGGTAAAGTACCGGGACCACCGGAAGGGTCCCGGGGGTCCACCGGGTGGGGCCACCTATCCCGGAGGGCCCATGGGCTGAAAGGGGAAGGGAACCAGCCCACAAGGGGCTGGTGCGCCCCCCTAGGCCCACCCCTGCGCCTAGGGTTGGAACCCTAGGGGTGGGGCGCCCACCGGCTTGGGGGCACTCCACCCCTTGGCCGCCGCCCCCGGAGATTGGATCTCCAGGGCAGCCACTTCTGTGGGGCCTATATAAAGGGGAGGAGGGGGCTGTACCAATCCCAAGGCGCAGCCCTCCCTCCCCAACACTTCTCCTCCTCCGTAAGAGCTCGGCGAAGCCACAGCCGAGTACTTCTTCTCCACCATCACCACGCCTGCCAGTCTTTGCCGGTGGAGTTGTCTTCCTCAACCTCTCCTTCCTCCTTGCTGGATCAAGACGGAGGAGACGCCGCTCGTCCCGTCGTGTGTTGAACGCGGAGGTGCTGTCCGTTCAGCACTTGGGCATCGGTGATCTGAATCACGTTCGAGTACGACTCCATCATCACCTTGCAAGCTTCCGCACGCGATCTACAAGTGGTATGTAGATGCAATCTCTCTCCCATTACTCGTTGCTTAGATGAACTCATAGATGGATCTTGGTGAAGCCGTAGGAAAAATTTTAATTTTCTGCAACGTTCCCCAACAATACTTGGGGCGGCCTTCGGTGGTGGATGAAATTGTGTAGCGCATCTTTGGAAGCAACATCGTACCTTGAGCAAAAACTGTTCTCCGTGATGTTCTTGTGGGAGAGGTTATCTTTAGAGCTTAGCCGATCTTTGAAGAGGAGTCCATAATGATTTTGAGCTTTGTTGGCACTTTGGAATTCCAAAAGAGTAGCATTGAAGTCTTTGTCATCTTGTGAGGTGAGAAAGCTGTATGCTTTCATTGACACAAAAATGAAGTCTGATGAGTGAGGAATCCTTCGTCATTGGATCCATTTGTTTTGAAATCCCGCAACAATGACAAAACAACACCCAATTCTATCCAGACAACACCAATAAGGTGGTTCCTTATAACAGACCATCAAACATGATTCGTGGGACTAGGATTGTGGTGTTGGTATAATGAGAATAGGTTAGGGAAGGCATTGTATAAAGGTTGGTCCAGGATGCAACTGTTAGCCTAGAAGAAGGTGGATAGGCCATTGTTGGTGAGGACAAAGGATAGTTGTTGAAGGCTTAGAAGTTGGTTGTTGATTGTTTCCAAAGAAAGGATGGGTTGTTTTGTTTGTTGGCAATGGCGGTAGAGTATCGCAGGTGGAAAAAATGGGCCCATGGAGATCTGGTATATGTAAAAGCTTGAAGGGAAATTTCATAAGTGAGCAATTATTTTGAAGCAAGAAGTTTTGTAATGCCTCAAAAACAAATTATTTTGGTTTGCAAATATTTTCCAAGCGACAAGACACTG
Source organism: Aegilops speltoides (assembly GCA_021437245.1). Lineage (NCBI taxonomy): Eukaryota > Viridiplantae > Streptophyta > Magnoliopsida > Poales > Poaceae > Aegilops > Aegilops speltoides. Next base: position 315,241,169 of record CM038145.1, on the reverse strand, counting down.
AGTTACTACGCAAGTTTCCTTGGTGGCCCAAAAGTTAGTCATGAAGCAAAGCCCGTCTAATCGTGTCAGACATGAAGTTAGTGGCAAGGGATTCGAGGACAAAGTTAGTCTAGCTCCTCGAGATAGTAGGCATGCTGCCCAACCAGAGAGGTAACTATGGGAGCTAAGGACGTTGGGCTGGAAGGCAGATGGGCGCAAATGATGGAGGGAGTCTAACAAAAGGAGACATCACAACCAATGGAAGAGGAAATGTCGATAACAACCTGGGGCTGATGTGAGGTGACACATAAGTTATTTCGTGGAAGTTTATGGCTCGTAGAAGGGCAAAGGCATGAAGAATAATTTTAAGTTGGATGCCAATGTAAGTTGGAGGACAGTGGGAGGGAGGTTAGGGTAGATAGGCTGGCGCGAAAGGCCATTGTTGTGGGCATGGATGACCATGCGTTTGAGCAAGTCGAAAACTATGTTGAAAAGATATTGGGAAAAAGGGGGACACTCTTATAGTTGATTCAATTTCAGGGGACACCGTTGAGCAGCACATCAGTTTCACTCAAACAAAAGATTAGGTGGACCCAAGAGAACAAGGTCCATGGGAAACTCATGTGCGATAGAATTGTTAAGGAGGCCCCAGTGATAGGAGTTGAAAGATTTGCTGAAGTCAAGTTTATCAAACCTAATATGTGCTTTCCTAGAGTGATAACAACTCAAAAGGTTAGCAACGTCAATGAAGTTTTCAGTGATATCCTATCGTTTTATCATCTTGTTTGGTTCCTCCTTGTGGATGAAAATAGGGATAAAGCATTTAGATTAGGTGGTAAGCAGTTTGGCTAAGGCTTTAGGGAGTGGGGGCAAAGGTGTCAGCTAACTTGGTTGCATCTTAGTTTGGGGAGGACCATGAAGGTTGAGTTGAAACACATAACATTGCCAGTAAGTTGGTGGACAGCCAATGATAAAAACGGGGAGAATGGTATGTTTAATATAGTGTGAGTATATTTTCTTAGAAACCAGAGCCAAAGCCATACGACTTAGGGCTAGTAATGGGGTTTATCTGAAAGAAGTCGTCATAATTTATTGGTCGAAGGGATCACAAAGACAATAGTTGAGAAATAGGGTCAGGGTACATAGACTAAAGGGAGAAGTTCCAGGTATTTTTTTGTGGTTCCAGATTTGAGAATAGCAGATTTCTGGTCGTGGTTAAAAGATTCCAACCCCTGATCTTCAATCACTTTGATTCTGTAAGTAAAGAAATGACGAGAGAGAGGACAGGTGGAAATATTTTTGGTCGCCATTAATAGCTACTATAACATTTACGCTCTATTTCCAAGGAAGGTTTTTTTTGCCTACCAACTCACTATATCGCAAGAATAACAACGAAGTGTAGTTTTTGTTCATGGAGTGTCTTTTTAATGATTTGGAGATTGCTGACAAAGTATGATCTATGGCTTTCTCACCGGGGAGTTAGAAGGCTGACTTCCTCTATAAAAGGCTAAAAAACTATTTACAATTTTGGTGGGTCGGTTATAAAGACTTGGACTAGATCTTGAGTGCAATCCAAGTATGTCATGGGGCATTGGCCAGTTAGGATTCATTATTGGGCTAGGATTGAGAAATGACCTAGTTTGCAATTATCATTTTGCAACTCTAGTGTGGATCATAGTAATTTCTTACGAGGAAAGGAGATGAATTTCCTAGGAAGAAACCATTAAGGTTGAAGCTTTTAAGCCAAGTAGATGAGCTGATGAGATGGCGCATATGGATTATGGAAATTTCATGGTACTTCCTCTCAACTTAACTAGAGGATGTTCCAGAGTTGTTTCATTACATACTATTTGAGTTCATATTGAGTATGGTGTGTGGACTATGTTAGGAATTTTTCCAAGAGAAATTAAATTTGAGGTTTTTAGTGATCATCCTCGTCAAAGAAAAACAATATAGAAAATGTGATCTCTATCTAAGATAAAAGAGGTTTGAACATTTTGATGATCCTACATTTGACCAAAGGATAACCGAAGATATATAACAACTCTTAGTTTAAGAGACGTGTGCGACAACTTAGGTTGGCAATGTGGATTACCCAGGTGGGTATTGGACTCCCATCCCAGTCCCCGCGACAACCTTCCCATGCCCGTCCCCGTCCCCATACGCATCTGCGGGATAAAAATGTTCCCATCCCCATCACCGTCTGGTTTTTTAACGGCGTGGGGAAACCCATACACATATTCAACATCAAAGTTCAATAGCATTTCAGTAGAAAAAATAGCATTTCATCACAATGAATAATATGTTGTGGCTAGGTTAGGCTTTTCTTAGGGCTTTTTGGCAAGAGGGGTGGGATGGGTGGAAATTTTGGTGGGTAAGGGCGGAAATTACATGTGGTCTACTAATTTTAGAGCTCACGTGTCAGGCCTTCACGGGTAAGGTGGGTAATGGGCACGGGTAGTGCTATCACATCCCCATCCCGTGTTGCGTGCTTGGTGAGGTATTTGACTCACCAGCTTCTCCATGGGTATTAAAGCTGGCAAAGTCCCGTCCCCTAGTAGAGTAATTACCCATGGGGACATGGGTAACGATTAGCCTTTGCCAGTTTGAACGACAACAATGAGAAACTATGCATTAAGCATGTGTGTGATGCTTTTTGATGTGGCCTATGAAGATGACACTAATGAGAAACTACGCGTTAAGCATGCATGACTTGTGCAGGGTTGCGTGGATAGAAAGAAAAAAGGTACCACCTCCTTCCTATTTTATTAGGCCTACATGTGATGCAGAGCATCCCACGTTCATCCCCATGTACACTCCGACTACTCTCCAAGCCCCAAGAGGACATATGATGAGACCTCGAATATATGCCATTGGACACAAGGTGAACTCGCTCCTCTTTGAACCTTCTCTTTCCACATGTGAGACATGGCTACTACCTCAAACGTGTGTGCTATGCATGATCAGGAACCAAGAGGAAGACCATGGAACAACTAGGAGCATTGGACAAGATGGCGAGGACACAAAGTACGGCGGACAAGAAGAAGAGATGCCATTGAAGCTACAGCCACCGGACGACCGGTCGGGACCGGACGTCCGACACCTGAAGCCCAACCTGGCCAAGTCCCAGCCAACGCAAGCTACAGCGAGCGGACGTCCGCCAGGACCGGACGACCGGCCACACCTCCCAACGAGCGGACGACCGGCCTCCACCGGACGACCATCACCATCATCACCGAAGGGAAATTAGTGGAAGCCTTAAGTGACCGGACGTCCGGCACCACCTTCACAGAACGGAAACTGCGGATGTTCGGCGACTACCAGACGTCCGGATGCCCACGAGCCACCGGACGACCGGTCCCTAGCGGACGTCTGGTACCTGTCTGCGCATAGAGATTGGGCCCGAGGCCTGATAACCCACAAGTATAGGGGATCACAACAGTTTTCGAGGGTAGAGTATTCAACCCAAATTTATTGATTCGACACAAGGGGAGCCAAAGAATATTCTCAAGTATTAGCAGCTGAGTTTTCAATTCAACCACACCTGGAAACCTAGTATCTGCAGCAAAGTGTTTAGTAGCAAAGTAATATGATAGTGGTGGTAACGGTAACAAAAGTAAAGACAACAAAAGTAATGTTTTTGGTATTTTGTAGTGATTGTAATAGTAGAAACGGAGAAGTAAATAAGCGAGAACCAAAGATATGGAAAACTCAGAGGCACCAAAGTTAGTGATGGATAATTATGCGGATGCGGTTCGTCATGTAACACCATAATAGGTGACACGTAACTAGCTCCAATTCATCAATGTAATGTAGGCATGTATTCGAATATAGTCATACGTGCTTATGGAAAAGAACTTGCATGACATCTTTTGTCCTACCCTCCCGTGGCAGCGGGTCCTATTGGAAACTAAGGGATATTAAGGCCTCCTTTTAATAGAGAACAGAACAAAGCATTAGCGCATAGTGAATACATGAACTCCTCAAACTATGGTCATCACCGGGAGTGGTCCCGATTATTGTCACTTCGGGGTTGCCAGATCATAACACATAGTAGGTGACTATAGACTTGCAAGATAGGATCAAGAACTCACATATATTCATGAAAACATAATAGGTTCAGATCTGAAATCATGGCACTCGGGCCCTAGTGACAAGCATTAAGCATAGCAAAGTCATAGCAACATCAATCTCAGAACATAGTGGATACTAGGGATCAAACCCTGACAAAACTAACTCGATTACATGATAAATCTCATCCAACCCATCACCGTCCAGCAAGCCTACGATGGAATTACTCACGCACGGCGGTGAGCATCATAAAATTGGTGATGGAGGATGGTTGATGATGACGACAGCGACAAATCCCCCTCTCCGGAGCCCCGAACGGACTCCAGATCAGCCCTCCCGAGAGAGATTAGGGCTTGGCGGTGGCTCGGTATCGTAAAACGCGATGATTTCTTCTCTTTGATTTTTTTCTCCCCGAAAGCCAATATATGGAGTTGGAGTTGGCGTCGGAGGGTCTCCAGGGGGCCCACGAGGTAGGAAGGCGCGCCTAGGAGGGGGGAGGGCGCACCCCCCACCCTCGTGGACAGGGTGTGGGACCCCTGGTCTTCATCTTTGGCGAGGATTTTTTATTATTTATTCTAAGATATTCCGTGGAGTTTCAGGTCATTCCGAGAACTTTTGTTTTCTGCACATAAAACAACATCATGGCAATTCTGCTGAAAACAGCGTCAGTCCGGGTTAGTTCCATTCAAATCATACTAGTTAGAGTCCAAAACAAGGGCAAAAGTGTTTGGAAAAGTAGATACGACGAAGATGTATCAACTCCCCCAAGCTTAAACCCTTGCTTGTCCTCAAGCAATTCAGTTGACAAGCTGAAAGAGAAAAAGAAAAACTTTTACAAACTCTGTTGCTCTTGTTGTTATAAACATGAAAAGCCAGCATTCAAGTTTTAGCAAATATTATGAACTAACCATACTCACAATAACACATAGGTCTCAGAATTACTCATATCAATAACATAATCAGCTAGCGAGCCATAATAATAAAACTCAGATGACAACACTTTCTCAAAATAATCATAACATGATATAACAAAATGGTATCTTGCTAGCCCTTTCTGAGACCGCAAAACATAAATGCAGAGCACCTTTAAAGATCAAGGACTGACTAAACATTGTAATTCATGGTAAAAGAGATCCAGTCAAGTCATACCCAATATAAACCAATAATAATGAATGCAAATGACAGTGTGCTCTCCAGCGGGTGCTTTTTAATAAGAAGGGTGATGACTCAACATAAAAGTAAATAGATAGGCCCTTCACAGAGGGAAGCAGGGATTTGTAGAGGTGCTAGAGCTCGATTTTAAAATAGAGATTAATAACATTTTGAGCGGCATACTTTTGCTGTCAACGCTACAACTATGAGATGGCTTTATCTTCCATACTACATGCATTATAGGCAGTTCCCAAACAGAATGGTAAAGGTTATACTCCCCCAACCACCAACAAGCATCAATCCATGGCTTGCTCGAAACAACGAGTGCCTCCAACATACAACAACCCTGGGGGAGTTTTGTTTAATTATTTTGATTTGTTTTGATTTTTTTGGATCATGGGACTAGGCATCCCGGTTACCGGCCCTTTCTCGTGAATGAGGAGCGGAGTCCACTCCTCTTGAGAATAACCAACCTAGCATGGAAGATATAGGCAGCCCTAGTTGAAACATGAGCTGCTCGAGCATACAAAACAGAATTTCATTTGAAGGTTTGGAGTTTGGCACATACAAATTTACTTGGAACGGCAGGTAAATACCGCATATATATAGGTATAATGGACTCATATGGAACAACTTTTGGGTTTTAAGGAGTTTGGATGCACAAGCAGTATTCCTGCTTAGTAAAGGTGAAGGCTAGCAAAAGACTGGGAAGTGACCAACTGAGAGAGCGACAACAGTCGTAAACATGCATTAAAATTAATTCACATCAAGTACAAGCATGAGTAGGATATAATCTACCATGAACATAAATATCATGAAGGCTATGTTGATTTGGTTCAACTACATGCGTGAACATGTGCCAAGTCGAGTCACTTAATACATTCAAAGGAGGATACCATCCCATCATACCATATCATAATCATTCTAATAGCATGTTGGCACGCAAGGTAAACCATTATAACTCATAGCTAATCAAGCATGGCACAAGCAACTATAATCTCTAAATGTCATTGCAAATATGTTTACTTCATAATAGCTGACTTAGGAACGATGAACTCATCATATTTACAAAAACAAGAGAGGTCGAGTTCATACCAGCTTTTCCCATCTCAGTCAGTCCATCATATATCATCATAATTGCCTTTCACTTGCACGACTGAACGATGTGAATAATAATAAGAGTGCACGCGCATTGGACTAAGCTGGAATCTGCGAGCATTCAATAAACAGGAGAAGACAAGGAAATATGGCCCTTGGTTAAATCAACAATGATGCATATAAGAGCCGCTTCAACAATTTAATCATGGTCTTCTCCTACTGACCCCCAAAGAAAAGAAAAGAAATAAAAACTATTTACATGGGAAAGCTCCCAACAAGCAAAAGAAGAACGGGAAATATTTTTGGGTTTTCTTTTTTAATTACTACAGCAAAGAAATAAACTACTACTAACAATTTTTTGGTCTTTTCTTAAGGTTTATTAAACACACAAGAAGAAAACAGGAAAAAGAAAATAAACTAGCATGGATATTACAGTGAAAGAGTATGAGCACCGACATCTAGCAATGAGTGTGTGTGAACATGAATGTAATGTCGGTGGGAAATACGTACTCCCCCAAGCTTAGGATTTTGGCCTAAGTTGGTCTATTAGCAGGGATAGCCTGGCGGATACCCGTAGGTGAAGCTGGGGTCATATTGCGATCAATGGCTATCGCCTCCCGAGTCATGGCGTGGCGTCGAGCAGCCTCCGCTCTCCTCTCGTACTCATCTGCCTCCTCTCTGGTAATAATATATCTTCCTTTTGTCTCCTCACAAATGAACTTGTGAGATCATGATACTGGGGGCATTTGTCAGCTTCAAAGTCCTCCAGACCGGTGTTATGCAAATATGCGCTAAATTCTTCTTTGATTCCCGCTTGATTCATAAAATTTTCCGAAGGCCACTCACAGGGCCTCACAGGAGCGTCTCTGGGTGGTTCCTCGTCAGCATCACGCTTTGCAAGCCTGGGACCTTGCTTGCTTGAAGAACCACCTTGGAACATCTTCCTAAACATATTGTTTCCTCTGAAAAATTTCTGAAATTTTTAGTAACTTCAAATAAAAGTGAACCAACTTCAATAAAATTGATAGCAACAACTCCCACAAGTGCCTAGAGCCTATATCAAGCATTGGAACTACTTGGAACCATATAAATTTGACATGCAAGCTCAAGAACTGTTGGAAATATGCCCTAGAGGCAATAATAAAAGTATTATTATATTTCAATGTTCATGATAATTGTCTTTTGTTCATGCTATAACTGTATTATCCGGAAATCGTAATACACGTGTGAACACTTAGACCCCAATATGTCCCTAGTGAGCCTCTAGTTGACTAGCCCGTTGTGATCAATAGATAGTCATGGTTTCCTGACTATGGACATTGGATGTCGTTGATAACGGGATCACATCATTAGGAGAATGATGTGATGGACAAGACCCAATCCTAAGCATAGCATAAAAGATCGTATAGTTCGTTTGCTAGAAGCTTTGCCAATGTCAAGTATCTCTTCCTTCGACCATGAGATCGTGTAACTCCGGTTACCGTAGGAGTGCCTTGGGTGTATCAAACGTCACAACGTGAATGGGTGACTATAAAGGTGCATTACGGTATCTCCGAAAGTATCTGCGGGTTGACACGGATCGAGGCTGGATTTGTCACTCCGTATGACGGAGAGGTATCTCTGGGCCCACTCGGTAATGCATCATCATAATGAGCTCAAGGTGACCAAGGAGTTCGCCACGGATCATGCATTACGGATGCGAGTAAAGTGACTTGCGATAACGAGACCGAACAAGGTATTGGGATACCGACGATCGAGTCTCGGGCAAGTAACGCACCGATTGACAAAGGAATTGCATACGAGGTTTGATCGAATCCTCGACATCGTGGTTCAACCGATGAAATCATCGAGGAGCATGTGGAGCCAACATGGGTATCCGCACCCGCTGTTGGTTATTGCCCGAGAGTCGTCTCGGTCATGTCTCGTGTCTCCCGAACCCGTAGGGTCTACACACTTAAGGTTCGGTGGCGCTAGGGTTAGTAGGAAGTCAAGTATGTGACTACCGAATGTTGTTCGAGTCCGGATGAGATCCCTGACGTCACAAGGAGTTTCGAATAGTCCGGAGGTAAAGAATAATATATAGGGAGTGGTATTTCGCCATCGGAAAGTTTGGGGTCTCCGGTAATGTACTGGGACCACCGGAAGGGTCCCGGGTCCACCGGTGGGTCCACCTATCCGGAGGGCCCCATGGGCTGAAGTGGGAGGAACCAGCCCATAGTGGGCTGGTGCGCCCCAGGCCCACCCACCTGCGCCTAGGGTTGAAACCCTAGGGGTGGGGGGCGCCCCACTTGGCTTGGGGGGCACTCCACCCCCCTTGGCCGCCGCCCCCCCTGGAGATTGGATCTCCAGGGGCCGGCCTCCCCCCCAGGGGGCCTATATAAAGGGGGGAGGGAGGGGGGCTGCTGTACCCATCTCCAAGGCGCAGCCCCTCCCCTCCCCAACACCTCTCCTCCTCCGTAAGCGCTTGGCGAAGCCACAGCCGAGATCTTGCTTCTCCACCATCACCACGCCGTCGTGCTGCCGGTGGAGCTGTCTTCCTCAACCTCTCCTTCCTCCTTGCTGGATCAAGACGGAAGAGACGTCGCTCGTCCCGTACGTGTGTTGAGCGCGGAGGTGCTGTCCGTTCAGCACTTGGACATCGGTGATTTGAATCACGTTCGAGTACGACTCCATCATCACCTTGCAAGCTTCCGCACGCGATCTACAAGTGGTATGTAGATGCAAACTCTCTCCCTAGACTCGTTGCTTAGATGAACTCATAGATGGATCTTGGTGAAGCCGTAGGAATTTTTTTAATTTTCTACAACGTTCCCCAACAGTGGCATCATGAGTCAGGTTTATGCGTAGTTCTCTAATGCACGAGTAGAACACAATTTGTTGTGGGCGTGGATCTTGTCATCTTACTTGCCTCTACTAGTCTTTTCTTGCTCAACGGTATTGTGGGATGAAGCGGCCCGGACCAACCTTATACGTACGCTTACGTGAGACCGGTTCCACCGACTGACATGCACTAGTTGCATAAGGTGGCTGGCGTGTGTCTGTCTCTCCCACTTTAGTTGGAGCGGATTCGATGAACAGGGCCCTTATGAAGGGTAAATAGAAGTTGACAAAATCACGTTGTGGTGATTCGTAGGTAAGAAAACGTTCTTGCTAGAACCCAATCGCAGCCACGTAAAAGATGCAACAACAATTAGAGGACGTCTAACTTGTTTTTGCAGCGATTGATCATGTGATGTGATATGGCCAGAAGTTGTGATGAATGATGAATTGTGATGTATGAGATCATATTCTTGTAATAGGATTCACGACTTGCATGTCGATGAGTATGACAACCGCGAGAGCCATAGGAGTTGTCTTTATTTTTGTATGACCTGCGTGTCATTGAAGAACGCCATGTAAACTACTTTACTTCATTGCTAAACGCGTTAGTCATAGAAGTAGAAGTAGTCGTTGGCATGACAACTTCATGAAGACACGATGATGGAGATCATGGTGTCAAGCCGGTGACAAGATGATCATGGAGCCCCGAAGATGGAGATCAATGGAGCTTTATGATATTGGCCATATCATGTCACAACTATATAATTGCATGTGATGTTTATTATGTTTATGCATCTTGTTTACTTAGGACGGTGGTAGTAAATAAGATGATCCCTTACAAAATTTCAAGAAGTGTTCTCCCCTAACTGTGCACCGTTGCTACAGTTCGTCGCTTCTAAGCACCACGTGATGATCGGGTGTGATGGATTCTTACGTTCACATACAACGGGTGTAAGACAGCTTTACACACAAAAAAACACTTAGGGTTAACTTGATGAGCCTAGCATGTGCGCACATGGCCTCGAACACGGAGACCGAAAGGTCGAACACGAGTCGTATGGAAGATAAGATCAACATGAAGATGTTCACCGACGATGACTAGTCCGTCTCACGTGATGATCGGACACGGGCTAGTCGACTCGGATCGTGTAACACTTGGATGACTAGAGGATGTCTAATCTAAGTGGGAGTTCATAATTTGATTAGAACTTTATTATCATGAACTTAGTCTAAAACCTTTGCAAATATGTCTTGTAGATCAATGGCCAACGCTAATGTCAACATGAACTTCAATGCGTTCCTAGAAAACCAAGCTGAAAGATGATGGCAGCAACTATACGGACTTGGTCCTAACCCGAGGATCATCCTCATAGCTGCCGAGAAGCAATATGTCCTAGAAGGACCGCTAGGTGCCGCTCCGTCGAAGAACCAAGACGTTATGAACGCTTGGCAAGCTCGTCTTGATGATTACTCCCTCGTTCGATGCGGCATGCTTTACAGCTTAGAACCGGGCTCCAAAAGCGTTTTGAGCACCACGGAGCATATGAGATGTTCAAGAGCTAAAACTAGTTTTCCAAGCTCATGCCCGGTCGAGAGATATGATGTCTCGACAAGTTCTACAGTTGTAAGATGGAGGAAAACAGTTACACGGTGAGCACATCCTCAAGATGTCCAGGTTGCACAACCATATGACCCAAATGAACATTAACCTCCCGGATGAGGCGGTCATTGACAGAATCCTCGATCGCTCCCACCAAGCTACAAGAGCTTTGTGATGAACTACAACATGCGAGGGATGGTGAAGACCATTCTGAAGTGTTCTCGATCTTTGAAGTCAGCAGAGGCTGAAATCAAGAAAGAACATCAAGTGTTGATGGTCAATAAGACCACTAAGTTCAAGAAGGGCAAGGGTAAGAAGAACTTCAAGAAGGACGGCAAGGATGTTGCGCGCCCGTAAGCCGCCATCGGGAGAAGTCAAAGAATGGACCCAAGCACGAGACCGAGTGCTTTTATTGCAAGGGAAGGGTCATTTGAAGCGGAACTGCCCCAAATACTTAGCGGATAAGAAGGCCGCAACACCAAAGGTATATTTGATATACATGTAATTGATGTGTACCTTACCAAGACTCGTAGTAACTCCCGGTATTTGATACCGTGCCGTTGCTCATATTTGTAACTCACAGCAGAGCTGCGGAATAAACGGAGATGGCGAAGGGCGACGAGGTGACGATCGCGCGTCGGGAATGGTTCGAGGTCGATGTGATCGCCGTCGACCGCTGCCTCTACATTTACCTCTGGGATTAGTTTTGAACCTTAATAATTGTTATTTAGTGCCATGTTTGAGCATGAACATTGTATCCGGATCTCGTTTAATACGAGATGGCTACTCATTTAAGTCTGAGAATAATGGTTGTTCGATTTATATGAGAGATATGTTTTATGGTCATGCTCCGATGGTCGATGGTTTATTCTTAATGAATCTCGAGCGTAATATTACACATGTTCATAGTGTGGATGCCAAAAGATGTAAAGTTGATAACGATAGTCCCACATACTTGTGGCAATCGCCGCCTTGGTCACATTGGTGTCAAGCGCATGAAGAAGCTCCATGCTGATGGACTTTTAGAGTCTCTTGATTATGAATCCTTTGACACATGCGAACCATGCCTCTTAGGCAAAATGACCAAGACTCCGTTCTCCGGAACAATGGAGCGAGCAACCAACTTGTTGGAAATCATACATACCGATGTGTGCGGTCCAATGAGCGTTGAGGCTCATGGAGGATATCGTTATGTTCTCACTCTCACGATGACTTGAGTAGATATGGGTATGTCTACTTAATGAAACACAAGTCTGAGACCTTTGAAAAGTTCAAGGAATTTCAGAGTGAGGTAGAGAATCAACATGAGCGAAAGATAAAATTCTTACGATCAGATCGTGGAGGAGAATACTTAAGTCATGAATTTGGTACACACTTAAGAAAATGTGGAATCGTTTCACAACTCACGCCGCCTGGAACACCTCAGCGAAACGGTGTGTCCGAACGTCGTAATCGCACTCTATTGGGCATGGTGCGGTCTATGATGTCTCTTACCGATTTACCGCTATCATTTTGGGGATACGCTCTAGAGACAGCTACATTCACTTTAAATAGGGCACCGTCTAAATCCGTTGAGACGACACCGTATGAATTATGGTTTGGGAAGAAACCTAAGCTGTCGTTTCTAAAAGTTTGGGGATGCGATGCTTATGTCAAGAAACTTCAACCTGAAAAGCTCGAACCCAAGTCGGAAAAATGCGTATTCATAGGATACCCTAAGGAAACTGTCGGGTATACCTTCTACTTAAGATCCGAAGGCAAGATCTTTGTTGCCAAGAACGGATGCTTTCTAGAAAAGAGTTTCTCTCGAAAAGAAGTAAGTGGGAGGAAAGTAGAACTCGATGAAGTACTACCTCTCGAGCGGAAAGTGGTGCAAAGACAGAAACTGTTCTGTGATGCCCACACCAATGTGAGGAAAACAATGATGATGATCAAGGTACTTGGATCAAGTTACTCTTGAACTTCAAGGTCCACAAGGACACGCTCCGCACTGAGTGGTACGCAACCCCTGTCATGGAAATCATGTTGTTAGACAACAATGAACCTTCGAACTATGAAGAAGCGATGGCGGGCCGGATTCCAACAAATGGCTTGAAGCCATGAAATCCGAGATAGAATCCATGTATGAAAACAAAGTATGGACTTTGACAGACTTGCCGATGATCGGCGAGCGATAGAAAACAAATGGATTTTTAAGAAGAAGACGGACGCGGATGGTAATGTTACCATCTATAAAGCTCGACTTGTCACTAAGGGTTATCGAAAGTTCAAGGGATTGACTACGACGAGACATTCTCTCCGTGGCGAAGCTGAAGTCCGTCCGAATCATGTTAGCAATTGCCGCATACTATGATTATGAGATATGGCGATGGACGTCAAAACGGCATTCCTTAACGGACATCTTAAGGAAGAGCTGTATATGATGCAGCCGAAGGTTTTGTCGATCCTCGAAACGCTAACAAAGTATGCAAGCTCCAGCGATCCATTTATGGACTGGTGCAAGCATCTCGGAGTTGGAACATTCGCTTTGATGAGATGATCAAAGCGTTTGGTTTATGCGCACTTATGGAGAAGCCTGCGTTTACAAGAAAGTGAGTGGGAGCTCAGTAGCATTTCTCCTATTATATGTAGATGACATACTCTTGATGGGAAATGATACAAAACTTCGACAACATTAAGGCCTACTTGAACAAGTGTTTTTCAATGAAGGACCTTGGAGAAGCTGCTTATATATTAGGCATCAAGATCTATAGAGATAGATCGAGACGCCTCATAGGTCTTTCACAAAGCACATACCTTGATAAGATTTTGAAGAGGTTCAAAATGGATCAGTCCAAGAAGGGTTCTTGCCTATGTTACAAGGTGTGAGATTGAGCTCAGCTCGACCACCGACCACGGCAAAAGATAAAGAAGAGATGAGTGTCATCCCTATGCTTCAGCCATAGGATCTATTATGTATGCCATGTTGTGTACTGACCGATGTAAACCTTGCCGTAAGTTTGGTTGTAAGATACCAAAGTAATCCCGCAAGGAACACCGGACAGCGGTCAAGAATATCCTGAAGTACCGAAAAGGACAAAGGACATGTTTCGCTTTATGGAGGAGACGAAGAGCTCATCATAAAGGGTTACGCCGACGCTAAGCTTCGACTCAGATCTGGATGACTCTAAGTCACAAACCGGATACGTGTATATGTTGAATGGTGGAGCAAGAAGCTGGTGCACCGCAAGCGATCGTCGTGGCGGGATCTACGTGTGAAGCGGGTACATGGCAGCCTCGGAGGTAGCGCATGAAGCAATCTGGGTGAAGGAGTTCATCACCGACCTAGGAGTCATACCCAATGCATCGGGGCCGATCAAACTCTTCGTGACAACACCGGAGCTATTGCCCTTGCCAAGGAGCCCAGGTTTCACAAGAAGACTAGGCACATCAAGCGTCGCTCAACTCCATCCGTGAAAATGTTCAAGATGGAGACATAGAGATTTGCAAAGTGCACACGGATCTGAATGTCGCAGATCCATTGACTAAACCTCTCTCGCGTGCAAAACATGATCAACACCGAACTCTATGGGTGTTCGATTCATCACAATGTAACTAGATTGGTGACTCTAGTGCAAGTGGGAGATCATTGGAAATATGCCCTAGAGGCAATAATAAAAGTATTATTATATTTCAATGTTCATGATAATTGTCTTTTGTTCATGCTATAAGCAGTATTATCCGGAAATCGTAATACACGTGAACACTTAGACCCCAATATGTCCCTAGTGAGCCTCTAGTTGACTAGCCCACAGATCAATAGATAGTCATGGTTTCGACTATGGACATTGGATGTCGTTGATAACGGGATCACATCATTAGGAGAATGATGTGATGGACAAGACCCAATCCTAAGCATAGCATAAAAGATCGTATAGTTCGCTTGCTAGAAGCTTTGCCAATGTCAAGTATCTCTTCCTTCGACCATGAGATCGTGTAACTCCGGTTACCGTAGGAGTGCCTTGGGTGTATCAAACGTCACAACGTAATCGGGTGACTATAAAGGTGCATTACAGGTATCTCCGAAAGTATCTGTTGGGTTGACACGGATCGAGATGGGATTTGTCACTCCGTATGACGGAGAGGTATCTCTGGCCCACTCGGTAATGCATCATCATAATGAGCTCAAGGTGACCAAGGAGTTCGCCACGGATCATGCATTACGGTGCGAGTAAAGTGACTTGCGATAACGAGACCGAACAAGGTATTGGGATACCGACGATCGAGTCTCGGGCAAGTAACGCATCGATTGACAAAGGGAATTGCATACGAGGTTTGATCGAATCCTCGACATCGTGGTTCAACCGATGAAATCATCGAGGAGCATGTAGAGCCAACATGGGTATCCGACCCGCTGTTGGTTATTGCCCGAGAGTCGCCTCGGTCATGTCTGCGTGTCTCCCGAACCCGTAGGGTCTACACACTTAAGGTTCGGTGGCGCTAGGGTTAGTAGGAAGTCAAGTATGTGACTACCGAATGTTGTTCGAGTCCGGATGAGATCCCTGACGTCACAAGGAGTTTCGAATGGTCCGGAGGTAAAGAATAATATATAGGGAGTGGTATTTGGCCATCGGAAAGTTTGGGGTCTCCGTAATGTACTGGGACCACCGGAAGGGTCCCGGGTCCACCGGTGGGTCCACCTATCCGGAGGGCCCCATGGGCTGAAGTGGGAGGAACCAGCCCATAGTGGGCTGGTGCGCCCCTAGGCCCACCTGCGCCTAGGGTTGAAACCCTAGGGGTGGGGCGCCCACTTGACTTGGGGGCACTCCACCCCTTGGCCGCCGCCCCTTGGAGATTGGATCTCAGGGCCGCCCTCCCAGGGGCCTATATAAAGGGGGAGGAGGGGGCTGTTGTACCCATCTCCAAGGCGCAGCCCTCCCTCCCAACACCTCTCCTCCTCCGTAAGCGCTTGGCGAAGCCTCAGCCGAGTCTCGCTTCTCCACCATCACCACGCCGTCGTCTGCCGGTGGAGCTGTCTTCCTCAACCTCTCCTTCCTCCTTGCTGGATCAAGACGGAAGAGACGTCGCTCGTCCCGTCACGTGTGTTGAACGCGAGGTGCTGTCCGTTCAGACTTGGACATCGGTGATTTGAATCACGCTCGAGTACGACTCCATCATCACCTTGCAAGCTTCCGCACGCGATCTACAAGTGGTATGTAGATGCAAACTCTCTCCTAGACTCGTTGCTTAGATGAACTCATAGATGGATCTTGGTGAAGCCGTGAGGAATTTTTTAATTTTCTACAACGCTCCCCAACAATGGCATCATGAGTCGGGTTTATGCGTAGTTCTCTAATGCACGAGTAGAACACAATTTGTTGTGGGCGTGGATCTTGTCATCTTACTTGCCTCTACTAGTCTTTTTCTTGCTCAACGGTATTGTGGGATGAAGCGGCCGGACCAACCTTATACGTGCGCTTCGTGAGACCGGTTCCACCGATCGACATGCACTAGTTGCATAAGGTGGCTGGCGGTGTCTGCTCTCCCACTTTAGTTGGAGCGGATTCGATGAACAGGGCCCTTATGAAGGGTAAATAGAAGTTGACAAAATCACGTTGTGGTGATTCGTAGGTAAGAAAACGTTCTTGCTAGAACCCAATCGCAGCCACGTAAAAGATGCAACAACAATTAGAGGACGTCTAACTTGTTTTTGCAGCGATTGATCATGTGATGTGATATGGCCAGAAGTTGTGATGAATGATGAATTGTGATGTATGAGATCATATTCTTGTAATAGGATTCACGACTTGCATGTCGATGAGTATGACAACCGGCAGGAGCCATAGGAGTTGTCTTTATTTTTTGTATGACCTGCGTGTCATTGAAGAACGCCATGTAAACTACTTTACTTCATTGCTAAACGCGTTAGTCATAGAAGTAGAAGTAGTCGTTGGCATGACAACTTCATGAAGACACGATGATGGAGATCATGGTGTCAAGCCGGTGACAAGATGATCATGGAGCCCGAAGATGGAGATCAATGGAGCTTTATGATATTGGCCATATCATGTCACAACTATATAATTGCATGTGATGTTTATTATGTTTATGCATCTTGTTTACTTAGGACGGTGGTAGTAAATAAGATGATCCCTTACAAAATTTCAAGAAGTGTTCTCCCCTAATCGTGCACCGTTGCTACAGTTCGTCGCTTCTAAGCACCACGTGATGATCGGGTGTGATGGATTCTTACGCTCACATACAACGGTGTAAGACAGTTTTACACAAATAAAACACTTAGGGTTAACTTGATGAGCCTAGCATGTGCAGACATGGCCTCGGAACACGGAGACCGAAAGGTCGAACACGAGTCGTATGGAAGATAAGATCAACATGAAGATGTTCACCGACGATGACTAGTCCGTCTCACGTGATGATCGGACACGGGCTAGTCGACTCGGATCGTGTAACACTTGGATGACTAGAGGGATGTCTAATCTAAGTGGGAGTTCATAATTTGATTAGAACTTTATTATCATGAACTTAGTCTAAAACCTTTGCAAATATGTCTTGTAGATCAATGGCCAACGCTAATGTCAACATGAACTTCAATGCGTTCCTAGAGAAACCAAGCTGAAAGATGATGGCAGAACTATACGGACTTGGTCCTAACCCGAGGATCATCCTCATAGCTGCCAGAAGCAATATGTCCTAGAAGGACCGCTAGGTGCCGCTCCGTCCCCTGAGAGAACCAAGACGTTATGAACGCTTGGCAAGCTCGTCCGATGATTACTCCCTCGTTCGATGCGGCATGCTTTACAGACTTAGAACCGGGCTCCAAAAGCGTTTTGAGCACCACGGAGCATATGAGATGTTCAAGAGCTAAAACTAGTTTTCCAAGCTCATGCCCGGTCGAGAGATATGATGTCTCGACAAGTTCTACAGATTGTAAGATGGAGGAAAACAGTTACACAAGGAGCACATCCTCAAGATGTCCGGGTTGCACAACCATATGACCCAAATGAACATTAACCTCCCGATGAGGCGGTCATTGACAGAATCCTCCATCGCTCCCACCAAGCTACAAGAGCTTTGTGATGAACTACAACATGCGTGGGATGGTGAAGACCATTCTGAAGTGTTCTCGATCTCAAGTCAAGCAGAGGCTGAAATCAAGAAAGAACATCAAGTGTTGATGGTCAATAAGACCACTAAGTTCAAGAAGGGCAAGGGTAAGAAGAACTTCAAGAAGGACGGCAAGGATGTTGCGCGCCCGTAAGCCGCCATTCTGGGAAGAAGTCAAAGAATGGACCCAAGCCCGAGACCGAGTGCTTTTATTGCAAGGGAAGGGTCATTTGAGCGGAACTGCCCCAAATACTTAGCGGATAAGAAGGCCGCAACACCAAAGGTATATTTGATATACATGTAATTGATGTGTACCTTACCAAGACTCGTAGTAACTCCCGGGTATTTGATACCGTGCCGCTGCTCATATTTGTAACTCACAGCAGAGCTGCGGAATAAACGGAGACCGGCGAAGGACGAGGTGACGATCTTGCGTCGGGAATGGTTCCGTGGTCGATGTGATCGCCGTCGCACGCTGCCTCTACATTTACCTACGGATTAGTTTTGAACCTTAATAATTGTTATTTAGTGCCATGTTTGAGCATGAACATTGTATCCGGATCTCGCTTATACGAGATGGCTACTCATTTAAGTCTGAGAATAATGGTTGTTCGATTTATATGAGAGATATGTTTTATGGTCATGCTCCGATGGTCGATGGTTTATTCTTAATGAATCTCGAGCGTAATATTACACATGTTCATAGTGTGGATGCCAAAAGATGTAAAGTTGATAACGATAGTCCCACATACTTGTGGCACGCCGCCTTGGTCACATTGGTGTCAAGCGCATGAAGAAGCTCCATGCTTGATGGACTTTAGAGTCTCTTGATTATGAATCCTTTGACACATGCGAACCATGCCTCTTAGGCAAATGACCAAGACTCCGCTTCTCCTAACAATGGAGCGAGCAACCAACTTGTTGGAAATCATACATACCGATGTGTGCGGTCCAATGAGCGTTGAGGCTCATGGAGGATATCGTTATGTTCTCACTCTCACCGATGACTTGAGTAGATATGGGTATGTCTACTTAATGAAACACAAGTCCGAGACCTTTGAAAAGTTCAAGGAATTTCAGAGTGAGGTAGAGAATCAACATGAGCGAAAGATAAAATTCTTCGATCGATCGTGGAGGAGAATACTTAAGTCATGAATTTGGTACACACTTAAGAAAATGTGGAATCGTTTCACAACTCACGCCGCTGGAACACCTCAAATAAACGGTGTGTCCGAACGTCGTGTCGCACTCTATTGGGCATGGTGCGGTCTATGATGTCTCTTACCGATTTACCGCTATCATTTTGGGGATACGCCTAGAGACAGCTACATTCACTTTAAATAGGGCACCGCCTAAATCCGTTGAGACGACACCGTATGAATTATGGTTTGGGAAGAAACCTAAGCTGTCGTTTCTAAAAGTTTGGGGATGCGATGCTTATGTCAAGAAACTTCAACCCGAAAAGCTCGAACCCAAGTCGGAAAAATGCGTATTCATAGGATACCCTAAGGAAACTGTCGGGTATACCTTCTACTTAAGATCCGAAGGCAAGATCTTTGTTGCCAAGAACGGATGCTTTCTAGAAAAAGAGTTTCTCTCGAAAGAAGTAAGTGGGAGGAAAGTAGAACTCGATGAAGTACTACCTCTCGAACGGGAAAGTGGTGCAAAGACAGAAACTGTTCTGTGATGCCCACACCAATCAAGAGGAAAACAATGATGATGATCAAGGTACTTGGATCAAGTTACTCTTGAACTTCAAGGTCCACAAGGACACGCTCCGCACTGTGAGTGGTACGCAACCTGTCATGGAAATCATGTTGTTAGACAACAATGAACCTTCGAACTATGAAGAAGCGATGGCGGGCCCGGATTCCAACAAATGGCTTGAAGCCATGAAATCCGAGATAGAATCCATGTATGAAAACAAAGTATGGACTTTGACAGACTTGCCCGATGATCGGCGAGCGATAGAAAACAAATGGATTTTTAAGAAGAAGACGGACGCGGATGGTAATGTTACCATCTATAAAGCTCGACTTGTCACTAAGGGTTATCGAAAGTTCAAGGGATTGACTACGACGAGACATTCTCTCTCGTAGCGAAGCTGAAGTCCGTCCGAATCATGTTAGCAATTGCCGCATACTATGATTATGAGATATGGCAGATGGACGTCAAAACGGCATTCCTTAACGGACATCTTAAGGAAGAGCTGTATATGATGCAGCCGGAAGGTTTTGTCGATCCTCGAACGCTAACAAAGTATGCAAGCTCCAAATGTCCATTTATGGACTGGTGCAAGCATCTCGAGTTGGAACATTCGCTTTGATGAGATGATCAAAGCGTTTGGGTTTATGCGCACTTATGGAGAAGCTGCGTTTACAAGAAAGTGAGTGGGAGCTCAGTAGCATTTCTCCTATTATATGTAGATGACATACTCTTGATGGGAAATGATACAAAACTTCGACAACATTAAGGCCTACTTGAACAAGTGTTTTTCAATGAAGGACCTTGGAGAAGCTGCTTATATATTAGGCATCAAGATCTATAGAGATAGATCGAGACGCCTCATAGGTCTTTCACAAAGCACATACCTTGATAAGATTTTGAAGAGGTTCAAAATGGATCAGTCCAAGAAGGGTTCTTGCCTATGTTACAAGGTGTGAGATTGAGCTCAGCTCGATCACCGACCACGGCAAAAGATAAAGAAGAGATGAGTGTCATCCCTATGCTTCAGCCATAGGATCTATTATGTATGCCATGTTTGTGTACTGCACTGATGTAAACCTTGCCGTAAGTTTGGTTGTAAGATACCAAAGTAATCCCGCAAGGAACACCGGACAGCGGTCAAGAATATCCCAAGTACCGAAAAGGACAAAGGACATGTTTCTCGTTTATGGAGGAGACGAAGAGCTCGTCATAAAGGGTTACGTCGACGCTTAGCTTCGACTCAGATCCGATGACTCTAA
Organism: Aegilops speltoides; assembly: GCA_021437245.1. Lineage (NCBI taxonomy): Eukaryota > Viridiplantae > Streptophyta > Magnoliopsida > Poales > Poaceae > Aegilops > Aegilops speltoides. Next base: position 315,220,379 of record CM038145.1, on the reverse strand, counting down.
GTCACAAACCGGATACGTGTATATGTTGAATGGTGGAGCAATGAAGTGCGGTGCAAGCGCAAGCGATCGTCGTGGCGGGATCTACGTGTGAAGCGAAGTACATGGCAGCCTCGGAGGTAGCGCATGAAGCAATCTGGGTGAAGGAGTTCATCACCGACCTAGGAGTCATACCCAATGCATCGGGGCCGATCAAACTCTTCTGTGACAACACTGGAGCTATTGCCCTTGCCAAGGAGCCCAGGTTTCACAAGAAGACTAGGCACATCAAGCGTCGCTTCAACTCCATCCGTGAAAATGTTCAAGATGGAGACATAGAGATTTGCAAAGTGCACACGGATCTGAATGTCGCAGATCCATTGACTAAACCTCTCTCGCGTGCAAAACATGATCAACACCAGAACTCTATGGGTGTTCGATTCATCACAATGTAACTAGATTGGTGACTCTAGTGCAAGTGGGAGACTGTTGGAAATATGCCCTAGAGGCAATAATAAAAGTATTATTATATTTCAATGTTCATGATAATTGTCTTTTGTTCATGCTATAAGCAGTATTATCCGGAAATCGTAATACACGTGTGAACACTTAGACCCCAATATGTCCCTAGTGAGCCTCTAGTTGACTAGCCGTTGTGATCAATAGATAGTCATGGTTTCGACTATGGACATTGGATGTCGTTGATAACGGATCACATCATTAGGAGAATGATGTGATGGACAAGACCCAATCCTAAGCATAGCATAAAAGATCGTATAGTTCGTTTGCTAGAAGCTTTGCCAATGTCAAGTATCTCTTCCTTCGACCATGAGATCGTGTAACTCCGGTTACCGTAGGAGTGCCTTGGGTGTATCAAACGTCACAACGAATCGGGTGACTATAAAGGTGCATTACGGTATCTCCGAAAGTATCTGTTGGGTTGACACGGATCGAGATCGATTTGTCACTCCGTATGACGGAGAGGTATCTCTGGGCCCACTCGGTAATGCATCATCATAATGAGCTCAAGGTGACCAAGGAGTTGGCCACGGATCATGCATTACTGATGCGAGTAAATTGACTTGCCGGTAACGAGACCGAACAAGGTATTGGGATACCGACGATCGAGTCTCGGGCAAGTAACGCATCGATTGACAAAGGGAATTGCATATGTGGTTTGATCGAATCCTCGACATCGTGGTTCAACCGATGAAATCATCGAGGAGCATGTAGAGCCAACATGGGTATCCATACCCGCTGTTGGTTATTGCCCGAGAGTCGCCTCGGTCATGTCTGCGTGTCTCCGAACCCGTAGGGTCTACACACTTAAGGTTCGGTGGCGCTAGGGTTAGTAGGAAGTCAAGTATGTGACTACCGAATGTTGTTCGAGTCCGGATGAGATCCCTGACGTCACGAGGAGTTTCGGAATGGTCCGGAGGTAAAGAATAATATATAGGAAGTGGTATTTCGCCATCGGGAAAGTTTGAGGTCTCCAGAATGTACTGGGACCACCGGAAGGGTCCCGGGTCCACCGGTGGGGCCACCTATCCGGAGGGCCCCATGGGCTGAAGTGGGAGGAACCAGCCCATAGTGGGCTGGTGCGCCTCAGGCCCACCCCGCGCCTAGGGTTGAAACCCTAGGGGTGGGGCGCCCACTGGCTTGGGGCACTCCACCCCTTGGCCGCCGCCCCTTGGAGATTGGATCTCGGGGCCGGCCTCCCAGGGGCCTATATAAAGGGGGTAGGGAGGGGGCTGCTGTACCCATCTCCAAGGCGCAGCCCTCCCTCCCAACACCTCTCCTCCTCCGTAAGCGCTTGGCGAAGCCTGCCGAGATCTCGCTTCTCCACCATCACCACGCCGTCGTCTTTGCCGGTGGAGCTGTCTTCCTCAACCTCTCCTTCCTCCTTGCTGGATCAAGACGGAAGAGACATCGCTCGTCCCGTACGTGTGTTGAACGCGGAGGTGCTGTCCGTTCAGCACTTGGACATCGGTGATTTGAATCACGTTCGAGTACGACTCCATCATCACCTTGCAAGCTTCCGCACGCGATCTACAAGTGGTATGTAGATGCAAACTCTCTCCCTAGACTCGTTGCTTAGATGAACTCATAGATGGATCTTGGTGAAGCCGTAGGAAAATTTTTAATTTTCTGCAACGTTCCCCAACAAGAACATGGTCACCTATGCAGCACAAATTTGCAATGAATAAAGCACTAGAACAAAAACTAATTGGACCAATGGAGGAGTCACATACCAAGGAACAATCTTCCCAAGCAGTTTTGCGAGAGGTGCTTTGAGCAAGGAGATCAAAAATCGCAGCCACATGGGCTGGAACTCGTGCTTGAGTTGGTTTTTCGTGTTTGTGTGAGGCGGAGGAAGAAGATGGGTGCAGGGATAAGTGGAGGAGGGCCACCGTAGGCCCACAAGGCGGGGGCGCCCTGGGGGTAGGGCGCCCTCCACCCTCGTGGCAGTGGCAGCTCCCCATGTAATTTTTGCACAGTACATCCTCAAATATTCCTGAAAAATCATATTAAATTGGCATGACATTCTGAGGACTTTTATTTTCGGGATATTTTTATATTGCACGGATAAGTCAGGGAACAGACAGGAAAAAAAAAATACTATTTTACATTATTTCTACTAAATAACAAAAAAATATAAAGAGGTACAGAAGGTTGTGCTTCTAGTTTCATCCATCTCGTGATCGTCAAAATGAACCCACTAACAAGGTTGATCAAGTCTTGTTAAGAAACTCATTCCAAATAACACGGAACCGGAGAAATTTCGAAAAACACTAAGTTACCTCAACGGGGATATGAAAATCCCCAACAATAAGAATATCATACTTTTTCTTGACAGTAGGGAGAGGAAATTCAAAACCTCCAAATATAATCGATGGAATTTTTCCAATAGAGTTGATACTATAAACTTGAGGTTGTTTCCTTGGAAAGTGTACTGTGTGCTCATTGCCGTTAACATGAAAAGTGACATTGCCTTTGTTGCAATCAATAACAGCCCCTGCAGTATTAAGGAAAGGTCTTCCAAGAATAATAGACATACTATCATCCTCGGGAATATCAAGAATAACAAAGTCCGTTAAAATAGTAACGTTTGCAACTACAACAGGCACATCCTCACAAATACCGATAGGTACAACAGTTGATTTATCAGCCATTTGCAAAGATATTTCAGTAGGTGTCAACTTATTCAAGTCAAGTCTACGATATAAAGAGAGAGGCATAACACTAACACCGGCTCCAAGATCACATAAAGTAGTTTTAACATAGTTTCTCTTAATGGAGCATGGTATAGTAGGTACTCCTGGATCTCCAAGTTTCTTTGGTATTCCACCCTTAAAAGTATAATTAGCAAGCATGGTGGAAATTTCAGCTTCCGGTATCTTTCTTTTATTAGTAATGACATCCTTCATATACTTAGCATAAGGATTTGTTTTGAGCACATCAGTTAATCGCATACGCAAAAAGATGGGTCTAATCATTTCAGCAAAGCACTCAAAATACTCATCATCCTTTTTCTTGGATGGTTTCGGAGGAAAAGGCATGGGTTTCTGAACCCATGGTTCCCTTTCTTTACCATGTTTCCTAGCAACAAAGTATCTTTTATCATAACGTTGATTCTTTGATTGTGGGTTATCAAGATCAACAGCAGGTTCAATTTCTACATCATTATCATTACTAGGTTGAGCATCATCATGAACATCATCATTAATATTTTCACTAGGTTCACGCTCATTACAGTTGTGTTTCAAAGATCGGACATAGAGATATCATTTGGATTCTCGTGTGGTTCAACAATAGGTTCACTAGAAGTTTGCAAAGTCCTATCATTTTTCCTTTTCTTCCTTTTAGAAGAATTAGGTACATCAATATTATTTCTCCGAGAATCTTGCTCGATTCTCTTAGGGTGGCCTTCGATACAAAGGTTCCCGAGTCATTCTACCAGTTCTAGTAGCCACTCTAACAAAGATAATCATTTTTCTTACTATTCATTTCATCAAGCACTTCTTTCTCGAGCTTTAAGTACTTGTTCTACTTGAGTGGTAACCATAGAAGCATGTTTGCTAACAAGTTTAAGTTCACCTCTAATATTAGCCATAAAATCACCCAAGCGTTTAATCATAAAGGTATTCTGTTTTAATTGTCTACCAAAATAAGCATTAAAGTCATCTTGCTTAAACATAAAGTCATCAAACTCATCCAAGCACTGACTAGCAATTTTAGTAGGAGGGACTTCAGCTTTATCATATCTATAGAGAGAATTTACCTTTACTACCTATGTCGGGATATCGGGATCAGGAGGTTCTTCAGTGAATAAGGAATTGAGATCATATACTTCTTCAAAGAAAGTGTAAATTAAGACCGTGTATTTCTTCAATAGGAGGTAAATTATTAACATCTTCAGCTTTAATACATTTTTCTTTCATAGATTTCTTTGCCTCTTGCATATCTTCGGGACTGAGAAATAGAACACCTCTCTTCTTCGGAGTTGGTTTAGGAATAGGCTCGGTAATTGGCTCGAGAGCTGGCTCAGGAGGTGCCCAATTATTTTCATTTGTCAACATATTATTCAATAGAATTTCAGCTTCATCTGGTGTTCTTTCCCTGAAAAGAGAACCAGCACAACTATCCAGGTAATCTCTGGAAGCATCAGTTAGTCCATTATAAAAGATATCAAGTATTTCAGGTTTCTTAAGAGGATGATCAGGCAAAGCATTAAGTAACTTGAGAAGCCTCCCCCAAGCTTGTGGGAGACTCTCTTCTTTAATTTGCACGAAGTTGTATATTTCCCTCAAAGTAGCTTGTTTCTTATGAGCAGGGAAATATTTGGCAGAGAAGTAGTAAATCATATCCTGGGGACTATGCACACAACCAGGATCAAGAGAATTAAACCATATCTTAGCATCACCCATTAATGAGAACGGAAATATTTTGAGTAAATAAAGGTAGCGCGATCTCTCATCATTAGTAAACAAGGCGGCTATATCATTTAACTTAGTAAGATGTGCCAATACAGTTTCAAATTCATAGCCATAGAAAGGATCAGATTCAACCAAAGTAATTATATATGGATCAACAGAAAATTCATAATAATCCTTATCGGGAACACAGATAGCTGAAGTAGCAAAAGCAGGGTCGGGTTTCATTCTATCTCTAAGAGATTCTTTACTCCATTTAACTAGCAGCCTCTTAAGTTCGTATCTATCCTTGCAGGCAAAAATAGCTGCAGAAGATTCCGCATCAAAAAGATAACCCTTAGGAATAGCAGGCATATTTTCATCATCACTCTCATCATCGTATCCAGATTCAATAATTTCTTTCTCTCCAACCCTAGCAATTTGTTCATCTAGAAATTCACCAAGGGATATAGTAGTATCAAGCATAGAAGTAGTTTCATCATAAGTATCATGCATAGCAGAAGTGGCATCATCAATAACATGCGACATATCGAAATGAATAGCAGAAGCAGGTTTAGGTGTCACTAGCTTACTCACAACAGAAGGTGAATCAAGTGCAGAGCTAGATCGCAGTTCCTTACCTCCCCTCGTAGTTGAGGGATAAATTGTTGCCTTAGCGTCTTTCAAGTTCTTCATAGTGTCCAGCAGATATAAATCCCAAGTGACTCAAAGCATAGAGCTATGCTCCCCGGCAACGGCGCCAGAAAAAGGTCTTGATAACCCACAAGTATAGGGGATCGCAACAGTTTTTGAGGGTAGAGTATTCAACCCAAATTTATTGATTCGACACAAGGGGAGCCAAAGAATATTCTCAAGTATTAGCAGCTGAGTTGTCAATTCAACCACACCTGGAAACCTAGTATCTGCAGCAAAGTGTTTAGTAGCAAAGTAATATGATAGTGGTGGTAATGGTAACAAAAGTAAAGACAACAAAAGTAATGTTTTTGGTATTTTGTGGTGATCGTAACAGTAGCAACGGAAAAGTAAATAAGCAAGAACCAGTATATGGAAAACTTGTAGGCACCAGGTTAGTGATGGATAATTATGCCGGATGCGGTTCGTCATGTAACAGTCATAACATAGGGTGACACAGAACTAGCTCCAATTCATCAATGTAATGTAGGCATGTATTCCGAATATAGTCAGACGTGCTTATGGAAAAGAACTTGCATGACATCTTTTGTCCTACCCTCCCGTGGCAGCGGGGTCCTATTGGAAACTAAGGGATATTAAGGCCTCCTTTTAATAGAGAACCAGAACAAAGCATTAGCACATAGTGAATACATGAACTCCTCAAACTATGGTCATCACCGGGAGTGGTCCCGATTATTGTCACTTCGGGGTTGCCAGATCATAACACATAGTAGGTGACTATAGACTTGCAAGATAGGATCAAGAACTCCCATATATTCATGAAAACATAATAGGTTCAGATCTGAAATCATGGCACTCGGGCCCTAGTGACAAGCATTAAGCATAGCAAAGTCATAGCAACATCAATCTCAGAACATAGTGGATACTAGGGATCAAACCCTAACAAAACTAACTTGATTACATGATAAATCTCATCCAACCCATCACCGTCCAGCAAGCCTACGACGGAATTACTCACGCACGGCGGTGAGCATCATGAAATTGGTGATGGAGGATGGTTGATGATGACGACAGCGACGAATCCCCCTCTCCGGAGCCCCGAACGGACTCCAGATCAGCCCTCCCGAGAGAGATTAGGGCTTGGCGGCGGCTCCATATCGTAAAACGCAATGATTTCCTCTCTCTGATTTTTTTTCTCCCCGAAAGCCAATATATGGAGTTGGAGTTGGCGTCGGAGGGTCTCCAGTGGGCCCACGAGGTAGGGGGCGCACCCAGGAGGGGGGAGGGCGCGCCCCCCACCCTCGTGGACAGGGTGTGTGCCCCCTGGTCTTCATCTTTGGCGAGGATTTTTTTATTATTTATTCTAAGATATTCCATGGAGTTTCACGTCATTCCGAGAACTTTTGTTTTCTGCACATAAAACAACATCATGGCAATTCTCTTTGAAAAGCAAAACATCGATTCGGGTTAGTTCCATTCAAATCATACTAGTTAGAGTCCACAACAAGGGCAAAAGTGTTTGGAAAAGTAGATACGACGAAGACGTATCAAGGCCCATGTATCCCTCTCCCACTTACCCCTTCGTGGACCTAGACTATATATACTCCTCCACCTCTTCCTAGCTAGGGTTAGTGTTGTGATAGCTCATTTGTTAGATAGAGCCTCGCTCATCCATCCGGATCTTCTCCTCCGAGAGAGAGCATGCCTCTACGGAGAAGATCCACTTGGATTCAAGGCCCCTAACGGGAAGAACTCAAGACCTCCTCTAGGAGAAGAACCGGTTACACTATGTATCGTCCCTTGTTGGATTCAAATCGTGTATCTCATTGTGTTTCGAGAATCTAGCGCATGTGTGATTGATCTTGTTGGTTGTGTGTTTTCTCTTGTGTTCCTCCTTGTTTTCCCCTTGTGTTCTTCGTGTTTTCGGTAGGAATCCCTCCATACGTGAAAGATCGGGCATCTTGGGTTCTACCCTACATCATCTTGGTATCATGAGCCACGTTGATCACGTATTTGGAGCCCCTACCCCTCTTTTTCTAGCCTAATTTTGTTGATTTCGTCCCCAATTTCGAAAATCCCCACCAAAAATAGCCCCAATTTTTTTTTGTGATTTGTTGGTTTTCATGATGTTTTTTTTGATCCATGGATTTACTTGGTTTCAAGTGGATCTAGCATCTCCCCAAGTTTCCCCATCTTTCATCCATGACATCTCATCAATTTTTGACCCCAAAATCCCCAATTTCCGCCCAAAATCGCGTCCCGGAGCTCAAATCTTGCGTTGACCCAAACCCACCGGACGACCGATGTTTATCGGACGTCCAGACCCTCTCGAAGCACCGGACGTTCGCCACCTTATGGCCGACCGATGCCACCCAACAGAACGAAATTAGCGGATTTCCGAGCCGGCAATGTTACTTGTGCACATTAGTAATCATATTTCCCATAGCATACATACCATATCGTCATGGTGCATATCTTGGTATCATATCTTATGTCACAAGTTTGTTCCTGCATATACACTATTGCTATCTTGGTTTGTGCATTGTGCAAAAGTGGCCATACAAGAAAAAGAATAAGCTTTTAAGCAAACAAAAATAGAGCAAAGAAGCTTGTAAGCATGTGCCATAGCATCATACCACATTGCATATAAGATTTTCATATCCGATCATCTTGGATCATCTTGAGAGAAACACCGGGAACCATACATACATATCATACTTGGGATAGAAAGTTTATCCATTTTGCATCTTATAGGTTGTGCACAAGTGTCATATCCGCCTATTGAGCAATCATGCTAGCGTCTCTCTTGAGTTGTGCAACACGAGCGATTTCCGTGGATTCCACATTTTGTGCTCATTCCTTGGTTGCACGACCCCATTTATCTATCCGTGTGTGTGTTTCCTTGTGCCATTCATTTCTACTGGTCTACTTGTTTTGCTTGCAAATTTGTGAATCTTTTTCAACATTATTGACTCTTTCTAACATTTTACATCAAATTTTTGTGCCACTATCCTCACCGAGCTCCACCATAAGCCTTAGTTGTGTAGGTGTGAGAAATCAACGAGATCGGTAGCAATTGTGCTATTTCCTTGTTACATCATTGAGTGATCATTGATCCAGTTTCAACATCGGTGAAGGTACATTTGGTATAGTTCTCTCCTTTCTTCCACTCATATTTTCTCGAGCCTTGTGATGGATAGGCAAGGCATTTCATCTCCAGTCTTCGCCAACAACGACGGCGTGAACAACTACATCACCAAAGCGTCCATCTTCGATCTACAATGACAAATGCAAGGCGCACAATCAAGATTGCGAGAGCGCATCGACAACCTCTCCATAGACATTTGTCACTCCGAAGCAAGGAAAAGGGACTACATCGACAAGAAGCTTTCCGCACAAAAAGAGGAGCAATATGCAAGGATGGAGGAGATTCAGGCCTTGATCAAGTCTTCTTCCCCTTCATTATCTTCAAGGCGGTGACGTTCAAGCCACAAGTCTTCAGAGCACGAAAATGATGCAAGCGCAATTCGTCCATGTCCACAACTACATGGCGACCACCATCACGTTCGTGATCCACATCGTCATGAAGGGAAAGTCACCTCCAAGCATCATGTGCACGACAATGACGAACGCCATTGATCTCAAGCGCAAACGTACAAGTCCCAACAAGCACTACTTTACGCCAAGTCGAAGCTTCATGAGTAAAAGAGAAGACCCCGAGATGAGCACCACCAATACGGAGCTACGGCTACACCAACCACTTCAGCATCTTCGCCAAGTGTTTTCAAGGCATCTTCGTCATTGGACGTACGACATCTTTGCCTACTTCCCATGAGTATGCCTGCAATGACTTCATCAAGTCCAAGCGATCACCTACAAGCGAGGGCGACACTTCCATCTTCGGAAGCCCCTCAAGGAAGATGGCTGAGCATGGGAAATTCCCTTTGGTCATGGAGACGAGCTACAAGGTGCCACATCATATGGACCTCGTGCAACAAGACGGTGACCAAACGGTCGAGCAAGGGCCGTCCCCTTCGACCACGATGACGAGCGCGAACCTCTTCAACAACATGAAGATGACGCATGGAGACATATGCACCTACATCTCTCCCACACCCACATATGTCGAGATGCCCCATTTGTCATGTGAGGAGAGCCACCACCCAATGAGTGAGATGAGTGACTCCACCATATATGACATTGAGAGCATTTCCTATGAGAGGATGAGTGTGACCACCACTAGCCCCACACATGAGAGCATGCCACACATCGTATGTGAGGTTGAGCGCCATTTGAGTGACTCCACCAACCATATGAGTGAGAGCATCCTTGAGGGAGTGAGTGAGCCACAACACTTAGTGAGTGAGGTAGTTGACACGGCATGTGAGGCCACTATGATTTCTAACGACTTACCCTCTACTCCGAGTGTGTTTTCTTCTTTGGTGCTAGGTCTCCTACATGAAGACATGACTATCCTCAACGACTCCATACCTCCAATGGAGACGACGATGGCCATGGTGGACGATGATGCACCCCCACATGGCTCTATCAAGATGAAGTTGACCATGACTTGATCTTCGACACCTCACCTACAACACATGAGCGACGCTCCAAAGGTAACATAGGTGATGGTACTTCTCTTGTCCGACTAGCGGACTATCTTAATAATGATTGCTTGCATGATGTTGACCCACCTATTCCTAGGCTTCATGCTAGTGCGACATCCTCATGTAATGACTTACCTATTTATGATGAATATGATGATGAGCATGTTGAGTTGCCTAGTTGTGATGCTATGCTCCATAGGATATCTTGTGAAAATTCTATTGGTCACGTCATGTTTGATAATCCTTTGAACTTGTCATATGCTATGAGTGAGATCTCCCATATTGCATCATTACAATCTCAAAATAGTAACTATGCATGCCCCATTAAAATAAATCCTATTTGCACTTATGGCATAGATGACGAGATGATGGTCATTGGCTTTTGTTTTCCATGTGATGATATTGCCATGCTTCCTTTACATGATTTACGCAATTCATCTACCATGCCATGCCATGATCACATAGAACCAAATGTGCATTGTTTTGGATGTTATTAATACTCTCCATGTGATGTTCATACTAATGCTCATGAGGAGACCCCCATAGTTTCCTCATACATATTAGGAGATTTTGATGCATTCCATACTTTGCATGATTCCCATAATTGTGTGCACCATATGCATTCCATGAATAACAATGCTCTACATATTTCTCGTGATGCATTACACAATTTGAGTCTCCATTATGCCATGCATAACAACAAACCTATCATGATGGATGCCATGTTTCTATACCACACATCTCATTTATTTGAGCATTGGATATTTTGTGCTAACTAACACAAGCACATGCGCATCATGATGGATGATGTGTACATATACCACGCACACACAATTTTCTCTTTGTCTTTGTCTTTGTTTTGTGTAGGTACTCATGTATACTCGTCAACCTCTCAATCCCAAGAGTTGACGAAACGAGCTCTTGAGAGCAACGATGATTTGGGATCTTGTGGTCTATCCTTACCACCGTTCTCGTCGCGCAACGGCTACGCACATCTCTTTTACTTGTCTCTCACATGGCTATGGGCTATTTACCACTTGTCACCTTATGCCCTTACTATCGTGTTCACTTTGCATGCTATGCCTCTTTACATGATTTTGCCATGCAATTGTGACCCTTGCTTGCATCTACCCATGATTCACCATTATGCTACTTCTATGTGTATATGCATGCTTGGTGGAGATCCTTGTAGCTATTACCATGATTTCTTTGTGCCCCACGCTATTGATGCTTGTTGTGTTGGGAGAGTCATGATGTCCCATTGCTATTTACATATGGCCTCTCGCCAATACATTGATGATATTTTGCTCATATCTTGCTTTCATGCTTGTGCTATGTCATGTGAATTATTCATGCACACTATTTGCACACATGACATGCTTGCCATGATTCCCTCTAGTATGTTGCATCTTCGCACTACTAGCTTGCTTGACTTGATCGCTATGATTGCTTGCTATGTTGCATCACCCATGTTCCACTCTTACTCGCTTTCTTGGGTTGATGACACATATGCTCATGCACTACCAAAAAAAGACACATCCGTGACATTTTGGGCCGAAAGAAAAAAAATCTGTCATACATATGACACTTCTATGACGATAATTGTGACAAAACCGGTATCATCATAGATGTGGTGGGCTCCTACTTCTATGACAAAAATCATGACGAAAAATGGGCTTTTCGTCTGGGCGGCCGGAGACGCAATACATGACATTCTTTGGGCCGTCCATGACGGAAAAAACCGTGGTAGAAGCGAGGGGGAGGAAAATCACGGGGAGTTGCCGGTTACGGTGGGAGAGCGATGCGCGTTTCTCTCATACGATTACGCACGCGTGTGTGGCGGCGTTAGAATCGAACCCGAAGCGGGCGTTGGGCTCTAATCGAACCCGAGCGATCGATCAATGGTGTTAATCAACCCGATGGAGCGATTCGCCGCTCTCGCCGCTAATCAAGCCGATCGATTGGATGAACAATGAGCGTTGCGGGGGTTGGTTGAGCGGTGGCGGTGGCGTTGCCTCTGGATGAGCAGAACCCGTGGTGTGGAGGGCTGGATGAGCGATGAGACGGTGGAGGGTGGTTGAACAGGACCTGTGGTGTGGAGGGTGGATGAATAGTAGACGGTGGAGGGGTGCCCGTGGAGGGTGGTTGAGCGATGGCCGTGGAGTAGCGCGGTGGAGGCTGGATGAACAGGAGCCCGTGTAGGCTGGAGGAGGTCGATGGTAGCCCGTGGAGGCTGGAGGAGGTCGACGGTGGAGATGAATAGTATCCCGTGGAGTCCCGTTTTGCGGTACGCCACACCCCTCCCCCCCCCGTTTCGACCGTACCACTCCAACACAAGTCCGTTTCGTCCATTTTGTGGTACGCCACACCCCTTCCGATTAACAGGACCCTCGTTTCAACCGTAGGAGGTCCGTTTCCTCCGTTTTGCGGTACGCCACACCCCTCCCGATCAACAGGACCCCCGTTTCGACCGTAGGAGGTCTGTTTCCTCCGTTTTGCGGTATGCCACACCCCTCCCGATCAATAGGACCCCGTTCCGAACGTAGGAGGTCCGTTTCCTCCGTTGTGCGGTACGCCAGGCCTCGTTTCCATCGCCTATTCTGTCCAAGCCCTCCCGATGAACACGACCACGCATTCCGTTCTGACCCAGCCGGTTGGCTCCCATGCGTTTCGTTGCCTCCCAATGAACACGATGCATTCCGTTGCCTCCCCATGAACACGACCCATTCCGTTGCCTCCCCATGAACACGACGACGACGCTATTTCTCCGTTCCGACCCAGCCATGTACATATGCGCGAGTAGGCGTTCGAGACCCCGCCCGTATGTACACATACGTGTCCGTATTTTCTTTCTTGCACCCTGGCCGCTGTACGTACGTGTACATGCTACGTGCGCGCCTCTACTACGACACGTGCGCGCCTCTACAACGACCAGTATGTACGTACACGTTCGCGACCGAATGACAACGCCACGTCGCTTCCACCGTGGGTCCCGATCGGGCACTTCCTTACTGCGAAGATGTAGCCGGTGGGTCCCAGCAATCGGGGCGGTGTTTTTTTTTTGCGGGACGCACTTCCTTGCATGCGAAGATGTAGCTGGTGTGTCCCAGCGGTCGAGGGCAAATAGTTTTTTGCCCGGACGCACTTCCTTGCGTGCTAAGGTGTCATGGTGGGTCCCAGCCGGTCGAAGGGCGAATCGTTTTGTTTTTGCCCCGACGCACTTCCTTGCGTGCGAAGATGTAGCTGGTGGGTCCCAGCGATCGAGAAGCGAAACGCTTGCAAAATCAAATGGCCCGTTCGGTGGGTCCCAGCTGTCAGGTGGAGGAATCATAATTTTTCGCGTAATAAGGAGGCACTTCCTTGCTGCGGGCGTGGACCCAGCTGTCAGCCTCTCCAGGTACAGTCCACGTCCGATGGAAGTCGTTCCTTGACCACGTTGACCACGCCGCACCGAGAGCACCAGGGCGGTGGATGATGGCGAGGCCTAGGAAGGGGACGATGGGGAGCCGGGGAAGACGCGGCAGTGGAAGCCCGCACGAAGAGGAGTATGAGGGTTCACTGGTTTGGCTGCGGTGTGAGGCTGCCGTCACTGCAGGGCCTGGCCAGCGGTGGGAATAGTAGGGGGCGGTGAGGCCTCCAAGGCAGCACAGCCGACCACGGGAGGCAGGAGCATGCGACACGACCGGCGCTGCTTTGGGCGGCTGGATCAAAAAGACCAGAGCTTGAAGAAGCACTACGACCGTTGGATGGACATCGTACGGTCACTGGAGCTAGAATCGTTCATATTGACTAAAATTGACAAAGGCCCCCGTCCCAGTCAACTTAGTAGGCCCACAAATCAACCTCCCACCATGGTGGGTCCCAGCTAGAAAGGGGAGTATTCATTTTTTTGTGCGTAATAAGGAGGCACTTCCGGTGGGTCCGAGCTGACAGCGCGGGGAACGTTTTTTCGCGAAATACGCTGGCCCGTCCGGTGGGTCCCAGCAGTCAGGGGGAAACGTTTTTTTCATGAAATAAGGTGGCCCGTCCGGTGGATCCCTACTGTTAGGTGGAGGAATAATTATTTTGTGCGTAATAAGGAGGCACTTCCTTGCGGCCGCCTGGACCCAAATTGCCGACCTCTCCACGTCTGATACTCTTCGATGGAAGTCAGTCGTTGACCACGTTGACCACGCCGCGCCGAGAGCACCAGGGCGGTGGTCTGGACGATGGTGAGGCCTAGGAAGGGGACGACGCGGAGCCGGGGAAGACGCAGCAGTGGTAGCCCGCGCGGAGAGGAGTACGAGGGTTCACTGGTTCGGCTGTGGCGTGAGGCTGCTGTCGTCGCAGAATAACAGGGGGTGTAGATGAGTAGAGGGATACCCTAGGCCAGCGGTGGGAGTAGTAGGGGGCGGTAAGGCCTCCGCGGCATCACAGCCGGCCACAAGAGGCAGGAGCACGCGGCACGACCGGCGCTGCTTTGGGCGGCTGGAGCAAGAAGACCAGAGGTTGAAGAAGCACTATGGCCGTTGGATGGACATCGTATGGTCACTGGAGCTAGAATCGTTCATATTGACTAAGTTGACAAAGCCCTCCGTCCCCGTCAACTTAGTTGGCCCACAAGTCATCCTCCCACTATGGTGGGTTCCATCTAGCAGGGTGGGTATTCATTTTTTTGTGCATAAAAAGGAGGCACTTCCTTGTGTGCGAACATATAGCTGGTGGGTCCGACATGTCAGGGGGGAACATTTTTTCCGCGAAATACAGAGGCCCTTCCGGTGGGTCCCAGCTGTCAGGTGGAGGAATCATTATTTTGCGCGTACAGTCCACGGCCGATGGATGTCGTTCATTGACCATGTTGACCAGGCCACGCCGAGAGCACCACGGCGGTGGACGACGGCGAGGCCTAGGAAGGGAACGACACGGAGCCGGGGAAGACTCGGCAATGGTTGCCTGTGATTGGGAGTCTGAGGTTTATTGGTCCGCCGCCGTCATTGGAAAATAACATGAGGTGTGGGTGAGTAGAGGAATGGCACGGCAAGAATGAAGTAGGGTGGGCGGTGCGACTGTGCGGCGGCAACAGACAACCGCCATGGGAGCGGGAGCAAGCAGTCCCACCGAGCTGGTTTGGGTGGTGGAGCAAGAATATCGATATTGAAGAAGCGGCCGGCCGTTGGATTAACATCCAACGGTCCTTTGCTGCTAGAATCGTTTGTGGACTAAGTTGACAAAGCCAAAGTACACGCCAACCTAGTAGACCCACAAGTCAGCCTCCAAATCTGTCCCAAACAAAGATACAGCCCGAAATTTCTAGCCGATTCAAATTAGTTTTAAATCTAAATATACCTTAATTTAAATTCAATGAAATTTTACCCACACAAAAACAATGAAATTTAAAATATCAAAATCCGAAGAAAAGCAGTATTTGGGAACTAATTGCCTATTTGTCAGTACTTTTTCATTTTGCAGCCCATTTATTATTACTTATAGCCCATTTCTTATTACTTATAGCCCATTTCTTATTACTTATAGCCCATTTTCTGGGCAAAATGCATCCCTCCTTGTCTTGAAAGATTTCCAGCCCAGCAGGGCGTAGAAAAGCAAGTAGGCCTATGTTGGTTATTCTGCAAAAAACAAAATAGTTGGCTAGCCATTTTTCAGAAAGGAAAAAACAAACTGGGCTGGTCATGTGCTAAACATATGAAATAAAAGCCTAGGCTAGGCAGACCACGGGTCCCTTTAAACCCGATTGATACCCTTCTCCGTCCCAAAAAACAAAATTATTGCATGCAGCTCTTTGGGTCCCTACTGTCATCCTCACCATGTACACTTATCTCCTTATTCCTCTCAGTTGTTGACCATGTTGACAACACCGGAGGGCGGCGCCACGGCAAGCGCGGAGGACGACGGTGAGGCCTCGAACGGGAACGAACAGGAGCCGGGGAAGATCACAGCCAACCGTGGGAGGCGGGAGCAGGCGGTCCCGCCGGCGCTGGTTTGGCTTTGGCAGCTCGAGGAAGAAGAGACTGAAGAAACGCGACGGACGTTGAATGTCAATCGAACGGTCAAGGTTGGCACAATCGTTTTTTAACTAAGAAGACACCAAGTAGCATACTTTTTTATATACAGGAAGAAAACTACGAGGAAAATGCGTTAAATCTCGCCGTCCTCCTCACGAGGAACGTTCGCCACATAAGTGACTAGCACCCTTGGTTTTCAAGCGAGAGGTCTTGGGTTCGAGTCCGAGGAACTCTCAATTTTGTCCTCCTTCCTTCCTCGCAAAAAAGGGAAAGAAAACCAAAGACTTGGTAAGGCGTCTGAGAACAAGCTAGTGTACCAAAGAAAGAGACGTTGCGAGTTTTAGAAAAAAGAAAAGACGTGCTCTCATAGCTGCTTGAATCCAAACCTAGACTATGACTATATATGGTGCTATGCTACTCTGCAAGTAATGAAACTGACATATCCAACATTCGCTTCTCCTCTTCTCTACTTACTCTGCCTAGAATCAAAAGCTGTGGCTGCAGCAACCATGTCCGCTGGCTGCTCGTGCACCTGCTCTTCAGCAGGCAACAACCAGATATGCGCCAAGTCGCCACCCGTACCATCGCCTGTGGGTCTCATCACACCCCCGCTGGTACGCGCACCGCAGCCGATTACTCATCGCAACCCGCTGCCGTTGGTGTGGTGCCACTGCTGCAAATCACGCAGAGTCATCCGTCGCGTCTCAACCAAAATCCGCAACCCTGGCCGAGTCTTCTACAAATGCCCAAATCATGGGGTAATAATATGTTTAAGTGTTGTTCTGCTGCTTTCAGTTGCTGATTTTTTTAATAGTTTGGTTGATGATCTTCCAATTTGATTCGTGCAGAAAAGGGAAGATTCATGTGATTTGTATTTCTGGGAAGTTGCTGATGTGGGGGAATGCAACTACGCTGATTATTTGGTTAGCCGAGGAATCCCAATACCAGCAGGTTGGGGTGTTGGACAAATGGCGGAAGGAACGGCGAAGAGGAAGATCAGAGCGTAAGGTTAAAGATCAGCTCTCGATCATGGCCAAGCAACAATTGTTGGGCGGCCTTGACAACAATGAGGAGATGAAAGAGCTTGTGAAGATAATGGGCAAAATCGATGTGCTCAGAGGGATGATTGTCTCTTTATTTGCGGTGTATGTAGCACTCGTGATGTATTCAATTAGCTACGACATGAGCACTTTGTGAAAATAGTAATGAATGAAACTTGTGTATCGTCATGGGCGTAGTGTTGTGAACATCTAATGATTTCTATTAACGGAAATCGGGGGTATCCTTTTGCTCATATAAATAAATAGATAGCAGAGGCCCTGTCGGGCCAGCTTTGTTCTCATTCGAAGACGTCGAGCAAATTGCAGTCCAACAGCAAACTATGTCATCAAATTCAAGTTTCATTGCCAAATATGAGTACAACTAAACAACAATGTCATCATGTTTTAGTTGTCATACAACCACCAAACACAAATCGGCATACATAAGAAGTGATGTTCTCACAGCAAAATACTAAACAACATGTTCATCAGGTTTCAGTTGTCATAGCAAACACAATTTCACATAGTAGATAAAAAAACGTCTTCTGACAGGCAAATATGACAAAAGCAATGTAATCATCATCCACAGCAGCAGCATCACCATCTTCGCCATGTGTATCAGTCTGAATCGTAATTCCCCATGGTGTCATCTTCTTCTTCATCCTCAACGTCCTCGAACGTTGGCTTCTTCTTGATCAACTCTTGTATGTCCACAGCACGACTGGCAATCTTTTCGCCGGCATCATTGATGTGATGGTTCTCAAAGATATTAGGAACATCTGTGTTATCTTGTACATCAGGAGCAGTGTAAGCATCATCTTGTTGTGCAACTTCATTAAACGAATTCCTCTGCTCAAACCTTTGCAATACTCTCCAGTCATCGCTACGTGCAAATGTGTCTTCCAAGAAAAATATTTGTGTTGCTTGATTTGCCAAAATAAAAGGCTCGTTGGTGCAGTGCGCGCCTTGACATTGATGGATTTGAAATAATCATCAGCTCGGGTTTTGCGATCTGGAAAATAGGTTATACCAACGACAACACAATGTAACCACACACCGATGATCCTCAAAATTGGAGATATCTTGCAATCGAACAATGTCTATTATGTTAGCATACATTTCAGTTGTCTCTTTGTCATACGTATCCGTGCTCATGATGGCACTGTTTTGTGTCTTCCTGCCTTCGTCTCGTGCAAGGGTGTTTTAGCGCACATCTCCAACAACGCAAGATTCATAATGTCTTACCCGAGTATCAGGACACATTGCTAGTGAGTAAAGGGCATCATCAACTGCATGCCCATCCTCCCGCATCTTCTTAACCTATGGTTAGAAAATAGACAAGCTGATCATCTTATGTACTCAATATATTAAAAAAAACCGACAGTGCACTTCAAAAGCTTACATGGTTCTTGAACCATTTCGCAAATCCTACCATAACCAGTTTGTCAACGTTTCTTGGATTTTGCGGCAGTAACTCCTCTTTGTAGATGCTGCACAACATATTGATCGCGTCAAACATCTAAATATATAAGAATGTGCTGCAAGTTTAGTAGATTACGATGTATAAGCTGCAGTACTACTTACTTGATATAAGGTAGTATCTCAGGACAGTTATTCAACACATACCAAACCATTTTGTCCAAATCTTTAGGTTTGTCCTCTTGTCGACTCTTCCCTGTAACTCGAACAGAATAATCGAAAACATTGAGCCCGGGATTGTCTTCACCCACCTCTTTGCTAAGTTGATCAGCCATTTCAATGTATTTTGAGCAGAATGTCAACGCTTCTGTAGCAATGTAGGCCTCTGCAATGGAACCCTCGGGTCTAGCTCTGTTCCTAACACAGCCCTTGAAAGTGCCTAGCCGCCTTTCAATAGGGTACATCCAGCCATACTGTACTGGACCTCTAAGTAGTGCCTCATCAGGTAGATGAACAGCCAAATGCACCATCACATCAAAGAAGGCTGGAGGATATATCTTCTCAAGGTCGCATAGGATAGTTGGTATCTTGTCTCTAAGACGCTCCAAAGCATCTATCCCGATATTTCTACTACAGAATTCCCTAAAGAATTGTCCCAACTCTGCAACTGCTCTGTATAAGTCAGGGCAGCCCAATCCTCTAAGGATAACATGTAAAACCCTTTGAAGTAGGACGTGGCAGTCATGAGTTTTCAACCCTTGTACCTTGTTTCCATCTCAGACCGACTCTCCTTTCGTGGTTGGAAGCAAATCCATGTGGGAATCTCACACGTGATGGGACCTCGTAGAATTCTTTTCTTTTACCTTGTCCAAGACATACACAACCGGTGCCATATCCCGTGGTTTACCTTCATCTTGCACCGCAAATCCTTTCGATACCTGTGTGTCAAATCAATCCTAGATTTTAAGGTATCTTTCGTCTTGCCTTCAATGTTAAGAAGTGTGCCGATAATGTTGTCACATATATTTTTCTCGATGTGCATCACATCAAGATTATGCCGCAGATCCAAATCTTTCCAATACTCCAAGTCCCACAAAGTGAACCCGCGGTAAAAATAATCTCTCTTCTATCGTGCCATGCTTCCTTTTCCGCTACCATTACCGGGATGGTTTCACGTGTAATATGCCCGCCTTCTCTAATTCCACTTGCAACTCATCGGCGGTGAGCCTCTTTGGTGCATCACGGTTTTCATGCTTTGCATTGAACACATGTCTTGGTATTTTCTATTATGCGGCTTGTCCTTGGCAAGGAAACGCGGTGTCCAATGTAATGATCTTGCTAAGTATTGCGTGACAATGATTCTGTCACAACAAACACATGCATTGTAACCATGTGTCGTTCGCCCTGACATAGTGCCGAAAGCCGGATAATCATGGATGCACCAAATTACAACAGCACACAAAAAGAAATCAGCTGGTGGGCTGCTATATAGGTCTCGAGTGAGAACACCCTTCCATAGCTGTTGAAGTTCCTCCACAAGAGGCTCCATGATCAAATCAAAATCCTTTCCAGGACTTCTGGACCTGGGATGAGCAAGGCCATCATGTAGTTTGATTCTTTGGTGCAGACATTTGGAGGCATGTTGTAAGGGATAACAAGCACTTGCCACATGCTATATGTGGCGCTCTGGTGGCTAAATGGGTTAAATCCATCTGTAGCTAAGCCAAGTCTAATGTTTCTCGGGTCAGCAGAAAACTCTTTGTGTTTATCGTTGAAGCTTTTCCACTCACTACCATGAGATCGATGGCTCATTACATTCTGATCTCTGTACTCCTGGTTCCTAGAATGCCACAATACATCCTCTCTTCTTTCAGCATCATGAAACAACCTCTGCAATCTTGGTGTAATTGGAAAATGTCTCGAGAACATTATGAGGAACCCTCTTCACAAAGATCGCCATCTTTCCATCTTGATGATTTGCATTTCGGCATTCACTTAAGTTGGCATAATCCTTCCGAATGTAACACAATTATTCTTACAAACATGGATCATATCATATCCAATTCCAACCGCACGAAGGAAATTCTTCATTTTACTATAGGTGTGTGGCAGCTCGACGATCCGGGAAAGATTTGCGGAAAGCAGCCAACATCGCATCGAATGATATGTTGGTCATCCGCTCGATGTCTTCACCAAGAAAGGTGACCATAGCTGAGAATACTTGACACTTATTTCACGGGGTGTGAAACGTTGCATTGTTCCAACATGCGGGCCCACCATTTTTCTTCTGCAGGTGGAAGTTCACAGAATGCACGAGCATTTCGTAGCATTGTTTCAATGTTGGTCAAACTCACTGGCTCCGCCGCCACCACCTCCTCCTCCTCTTCCATCTAAGCATCAGGCAGATCAAGATGTTGATCTGCTGCTTCCACGTAGTCAATAACATTGACGTTCACAGCTTCACCATGATGAAACCCACCTAGTATATGTGACCAACATCCCATACAAGTGTAGATGATTTTGCACAGTTGACTGGGGTCTTGTAACTGAATTCATACAACTGCTACACGGGCAGAGCACATCTGATTTCGGACCACCGTACTCAGCTCTGATAAATTCATGAAGTTTTCAACCCCCTCCACATATGCAGCGGAGAATCTTCGAGCAGAAGTTATCCAAGTCCTGTCCATGTGTTAGACATACAAATTAGTTCTTCTACTAGATATTACAGGAAAAACATATGTGCTTTTTTATGAAGTCCAGAAAAAAATACCTAGGTCGATGTCTAAAGCTATGGCAATATATTTGGACGAGCAGATCTAAGTAACGAAATATATGTAAAGCTAATTCAGCAAACAGATTTGAACACTAAATTATGGCAGGCTGTTTCAGCAGTCAATGAGGCCGAGCACACAGCCATCGAACTATCGAAGGCCATCGCAACAACAAAGATCGAGTATAAAACGGTGTAGAGTTATTTCACCTAATAGATTGGCAACTAGACCATGGCAATCTACATCACAATAAATATATGGCAGGATATTTTAGCAACTAATCGGCCTTGGCATGCCATCTCAGCTAAGCAGATTGAGTGCAGAACAGGACAAGGAAGCTTCTTAAGCAGAGCATATTGGCAGTAAACTACTTGACAAGCAAAGGAGATTAACAAATGTCTATCGGCTAACATTCAGCGCTACACCGACATGAACGGGCCTCCGCCTAGAATGCGCGTGCCGTGGGAGAAGCTGACCGCCGTCGTCTCCACATGAACGCCGCCACGGTGGCGGCGGCCGACCGCCGTGGCGCCCACAAGAACGTAGCGAGGTGGCGGCGCGGCTAGAGGATGGCAGATCTACGAGCGCATCGTGGGAGCGAGAGGATTGCCGTCGTCCCCTCGACGAACATGGCGCCGATGTATCGGCTCGGCAGGAGGGCGGCTTTGGCGGAGCGAATGGAGTGGAGGGGGACGGGGAGGGGTTTGGGGAATATTTGGCCGAAGGGCGGTTGAATCGAATTTGGGGGGGAATTTTTGTGGGGGGGGTGATTTTCGCGCGGTGGGCGGGGGGAGTTTGGCGCATGGTCGGTTTCTCCAAGTGTAGTCCCATGTGTCAGTGAAGAGGCAAGCCGAAGCGCGTTCCGTTTGCGTAAGCCGTGTGCAGGACCGAACGTGTGTGGGGTGCAATGCGACCGCGATAGGAGTGTTGTGAGTTTTTTCCTTTTAAACTAGGTGCTTCGCCCCCTCAAAAAAAATGTTGCTTCGCGCAATCCATCGATACTACTACTAGTAATCCGGTAATCCCGACTAAAACGGCATGGCCGGGTCTTTTCCCGCGCGATATGCTGGGAGGTTGGCTTAGTTGGGTTTTTTAGATTTGTCTCGGTTCAACAAAAAGCAGAGTTGGTGATGATGGTGTGCCTGTCATCCTGCAATATAGGCCGTCCGATCTATATCTAACGTATAGGAAGGAAACTATGACAATTTACCCACACTCCTCTCCACATTTGCAGATAAGGCTTTCCCTCATTCATCCTTTTCTCCCACAAGATCTTGATCTTCCGTGCAACGTAATCTTGCTAGTACTCCTACAATATGTATATTATTGTGAAAGTTCATATACACCGGCCGAGATTAATGCAAACACGGCAGATTTTCATTACATTTCGAACTTTTATAAGACAGAAAAATAAAAGAAACCCGACCCTAAACCTATTCTACGGCGGCGACTGACATCCTCCATCTGCGATCTCTATGTATGGGGGCGGGGTTCAAGACCCATGAAGTGAAGGTGCGGTCTCTGTCAAGGAAGAGTAGAACACGGGATACAGACCGGCCAGTTGGCACACCATGCCCTGCCGCCTCCCATGCCCTACTCATCCTCAGAGGAGTCCCCGACCTCGGCGGTGCCGGACGTTGGACGGCGGCAAGTAGGACGCGTGGCTGACGGTGCTCCCGTCGTCGGCCGCCAGTGTGGCCTCCGCTTGGGCGCTCGCGTCCGCGTCCGGCTACGCCGCTATTGCGTCGCGAGAGGCGACTTGAGCGAGGGCGGCGACCTCGAGCTTCATCCCTGAAGACAAGCTCTCTCGCAGAGCGTTCGCACTTGCGGTCATGGCGGATGTGGTGTCAGGTAGGAGGACGATGCGCTATGGTTTGGAGGTTAGCTGGGCGATGCCGCTTTAAGTAGCGCATTCCGGTGAGGCCAAGCATCCGGGTGCGTCATTAAGTCGCCGGAGTTGGTTCCTCGGGCACCGAGCCTCTTAACGACGACATACAAACGGACGACATGAATGCGGGCAGCTGGCGCCGGCTGGGAATGCACCACGCGATGGCGTGAGGGACGAGGGCTTTGGTGTGCCAGGGTAGTCAGTTGCGGTCATGGCAACGTTGGAGATGCCCTTTGCTCAAATGCGATCCCCGCATGTCATTGAAAAAGCAAGACGACCCGGCATGGTCTCAGGTCCAGAGGATGCAGTTGGCCGTGCTACACCACTCCGCGGACGCGTCGCGGCGCCCCGTGCATCCTCGACGAGCCGGGTGTTGGGGTGTGTTTGGATTGTGGCCAAAGTGCACCTTACCAAAATTTTGGTCATGACCCAAAGATTGGTCTTTGTTTGGATGGTTGCCATTTCTTTGGCATGCCAATGAACTCTAGCCAACTCTAGTTCATTTTCTTGCCAATGTCGGCCAAATCATGGGCAACCAATACCTCAACCAAAATTTTGACTATCCAATGCTTTGATGGGGCAACCTTGGGCACAAACCAAACATACCGTTGGTCGTGCCACAGCACAAACGCCACCCTCAGCACACTGAAACCGACCGTGTCTATCGACGATATGAGCGTGTCGCTCACCGCGGTCGCTGTGTCCAGAGGCGGTGCTGGAGCTGCGCCTCGTTGTTGGCCCCAACAACCCACATGAACGATTGTCGGTGGCGAGGAGGTCGTGGACCAGCACCTCCATTGGACTAGTCTGCACTACGTCGTCCCGACGGGTGTGCCCCACATGTCGGTTTCCCTGTTTTCCCGGCCATATTCGAGCGTCAGTGCTCCGCATTGCGCATTAGGCCTTTCACTATGTAGGCCAAGCGAGACAACTTATTGTTTATTTGAGCCGTTCAAGTGTAATCATGTGGCGTTTGCTTATTCTCATTCCTCTCCAACCCTCTTCTCCATTGATCATGTCGCCCTCTAGTCGAGTCCATCCTCCCGCATGCCTCATTTGAACATTCCACCGAGTATCATTCGCATGTACCCACCCTAGTCCTCTTTCAATAGATCTCCGAACCCCGAGATGAAATCGGGAGGGAACGAGTGGGGGCACGTGATACCTAAGGCGTATTCAAAATTTTGAACCGGTGATCATAGCATCTGCAAATCATATATAAAGGGTATTCAATGCTCGTTTCGTTTTTGAACGTACAATATACTCCCTCCTATCCTTTCTACTTTACATATAAGTTTTATGTGTAGTCAAAGTATCTCTACTATGATAAAAAAAAGGTATCAACATTCAACAACGCCCAATCAATATTGTTAGATTCGTACGTACTCCTAGATTTGTACTCGAGATGGTTTCCAATTTGACTATTGACCAGATTAATAGTACTCCTTTCACATAGGTGAGTAAGTCATCTTAGGCTGTGCACCGTGACCAAGGAGGAGGGGAAAACGAGAGACATTGATGTTTATTTGCTAATTAATAGTATTACATGCAATGAACTAACCACTGCATGTCATGTTTGATAGAATCAGGTCATTGAAAGCATGCACACCCTCATTTCTTATTGGTTCATATGTCAAGAAACTAGAAACGAGGTAGAAGTTAATGCACCACGCCTACGTGTTTTGGGATTATTTGGTTTTCGTAAGATGACTTACACACCTAGACGGAGGGAGTACATGAGATGTATAATGTGAAAATTATATCATTGGAAACTCCTTTCACATACGAAATTGACCATATGCTTTGTGTAAGTTGCATGTCATATATTATTACTCTAACATTTGGTCAAAGTTAGCCTTGAAAAACACATTAGACCCTGTATGCTTTGTGTAAGTTGCATGTCATATATTATTACTCTAACATTTGTGTAAGTTGCATGTCATATATTATTACTGTAACATTTGGTCAAAGTAGTATAGTGGAAGTGGATCCTCTGACATAGGTATCCCTGCCTTACCCTCCCTTTCGGTCACTTACTGGCGGACCCCATGGTTGCTAGGCCCCGCATGTAAGTTACTCAATGGGTTCGGCCACGTCAGGGGATCCTCATCCGTAGTATACTCCCTCTGTTTTTATTTACTCCGCATAAAACGGAGGGAGACGCGTGCGGGTGAGGGGGAGGGATGTCGGTTTGCTCTCAACTGCGGTCCCACAAGCGAGTGAAAACGCAATACGAAGCGTGTTCCATTCGGTGAGCGACGTCGAGGGTCCAGCGGGCCGGGCTGCAACACGAACGTGACAAGAGCGATGTACAGTCAAAACCGATTGACCGGTCGTCATCGGAACCACTATTCACACCAGAACCTTCGCTGCTCGGCCTACGCCAGCCACTGCCCTAAAACCACACCAAATCTCCAGCCCATTCCCCCACCTTTCGATCCCCTAGCCCGCATCAAGTGTCCCCTAGTTTGTCGGAAAGCCATGGTGCGCCGCAAGATCACTTACTACAAGATGCTGATGCCGGAGCACCGCGCAGAAATCGCGGCGGCGGTCAGCGCCACAGACCTCCGTTCCCAAGCTCGCTTTGCGGCGGGCCAATCCCCGAGTTCTCTGGAGCCAAGCTACAAGGAGGAGGAAGCCGATCCAATGTTCACTGCGGAGGTCGCGGCGCAGAAGGCCCCCGATGGGTATGAGACGATGGACGTCGAGTTCGTGCCGGCGTCCGAGTCCCGCATGGTGCAGGCGGACCAGCGGTTCAACATGGCGATACTAAAGGAGGACCGGGAAGCAGAGGCTCAACTCGACGCGGAGCGCGCGCATGCCACTACCATCGAGGTTCTCCTGCAGGCGGAACCGGATGTCGTGGATGTGAACCGGGCGGCGGAGGCTCAACTTGAGGCGGAGCGCGCGGATGCCGCTGCCATCGAGGCCCTCCTGCAGGCGGAACCGGACGTCCTGGACATGAACCGGGCGGCAGAGGCTCGACTCGACGCAGAGCGCGCGGATGCCGCTCGCATCGACGCCCTCCTGCGGGCGGAACCAGAAGTCCTGGACTTGAACCGAGCGGGAGAGGCTCGACTCGACACGGAGCGCGCGGATGCCGCTCTCATCGACGCCCTCCTGCAGGCGGAACCGGAAGTCCTGGACTTGAACTGGGCGGCGAAGGCTCGACTCGACGCGGAGTGCGCGGATGCCGCTGCCATCGAGGCCCTCCTGCAGGCGGAACCGGACGTCCCCGACTTGAACCAGGCTGTGCTCTCGTCCGTGCAGAGCGCCCGCACGCTCCGCTTGAACAAGTAGCTGGAGGCCGAGGACAACCACGGTGCGGAGACACACGTCGGCAGCGACGACTGGTTCGCGCCGGCAGCCAAAGATGACGAGGCCGTCTCTTTCCGCGAGGAGTGATAGTTTTTCTTTATGTTGTTGTTTTTATTATTATGGATCTTTTGCTGTGTAAAAACATACTATTTGTTATGCAAGTCGCCTGACTTGGGTCAGTCTACCATTTCAGGCGGTTTGATGAATATCCTACGTCTCCTAACCCTTCTTTCCTTCTTCCTCACCTCTTCTTCTTCCCCAACAGACCACCGCACGGGCCGTACGGATACTCCGGTTGGATAAACATACTCTATGAATGAAAATTATGTGTCAGTGATAGGATGGCTGAGTTTGGTTTGTTCACATGCGACAACACATGTTAGTGAGGGTGCGTTCCCTTGGTTGGGTTTGCGGCGTGCAGGAGCGATTGTCTGAGGGTGCGGTGCGACCGCGGCGTGCAGGAGCGACCGTGTGAGGTGCGGTGCGACCACGACAGTCGTGCGCAAGCGTACCTCCTTCTCCTTTTGAAAATTTTAGGCAAGCTTGGCAAAAATGTGTGGCGAAGTTTGGCAATGCAAGGCCTAGACCCAAATAGGATAAGTACGTACGTACTAGGAGTACTAGTGTTAAAAAAGAAAGGCGGGGTTTTCCTTTGATACAAATCCTCGTTTCACGTGTCAATTAATGCATATTTTTTTTCTCGAAAGACCAAAGAGCTAACCATCTCACTCCTCATCGCTTGATTAATGCAGCGCCATGCAAACAAACCTTCTCACTTCCGCATGCACGCAGGGGATATTAATGTCCTTGGTTGCTAACCCCATCAATTTTGCCTCAATTAGTGTTAGTGGCCCTTTGCAAATTATAATTTTGAGAATACTGGCCTTGTGTACAAAAAATGGAGGTAGTAACTATATTTGAATTCCTTGCCCATTGCGGTGACGTCGACGACTTTTTTTTGTGGTTTGGCGAAGCGCGTTCGATGGAGAACACCATTGAGGGAGACCACGGTAAGTCGTTCGCAAGTGCCGCCTGCAAGCCGAGACAACTGCCTTATTTGCATCCAGGAAGTCCTTTACTAGTACTACTACTAGGAGTACTAGTGCGGTGAGATGGTTTCTCGAAGAAGACGATGGAGAAGCGGAGTCAGCGAAGAGTGAAATGATAGTTGCTTCATCCGTGCTTTGTGATTTGACGCCTCACTGCTTTGTGATTTGTGATAGAAGGGACAGGGGAGTAGACTCTGTGCTCTATACTGTACTACTCCTACATGCGTCCAAGCATGGGAGAAAAAGGAGAGACGTTGCATTTTTCTATTCCTTCAATCAATCAATCAGGGAGCTTCGGTTCCATCTTTTTGGCTTTGGCAACACCGTCCACAATGGTTCCCACGATGCCAAAAGCTATTTTTGCATTTGGCTACACATTGTGGATGCCCTTAACCGTACCACTTGGTTTTGCTCCTGTGTGCTATCTATACAAATCTCAATTATATTGATCTAAAAAATTATAGAATCAAAGATTAGTAAAAAAGGAGGTGATTTTGCCGCGCGGATGGCGAAGGAGGTTTCTTATTTTCAGAGGACGTTGTCCTGGCAGTTTGCTAACATGCGGTCCCACGTGTCAGTGCTTTACCAAGCTGATCCGCGTCCCACATGAGGCAGAACAACGGCAGAAGCAACACGTGGTTAAGTTGAAGAAGATGAGGGAGAAGCGGATTCATCAACGAGTGAAATGATGGTTGCTTCGTCCCTCCAACTTCTTTTTTAGCATTATTACTTCGTCCCTCCAACTTAACTGCGGGAAAGGTGCAGCTTTGTGATTTGACGCCTCATTGCTCATTACTACGCCGGCGCCATGACTGGGGTGCTTCACCCCGGCTGCTCTGCACTGTATTCCGCTATGGCACGTGGACCCGTAGCTTGATGTCCCACATGTCGGAGAAAGGGACTAGAAGATTTATGAAAGCGAAGCTCCCACTCTTCGACGGAGGAGTAGACGACACGACGCCCAAAGGAACTGTCACTTGTACCGTATAGTACTATAGTTTTGCTGTTTCGCACGATCTATCGATACAAACCTGAGATTAAACAGAAAGGGCGGATTTTTCCCACGCGGTAGATGATACTGGCCATACATTTCAAAGGCAATTTTAATGTATGCAAACTGAATAATTATAAGTAACAATATGATATCTAGTAAAACTAAAAACACATATGATTTATTGTGTTAGAGTGTAGTAGTAGTGCTGTATTGCATAGTTGTTACATGTAACATGCGAGAACGTGTAGAGATGTAGTTTTGGAGGGCCTACAGAGAGAAAAGCGTAATACGGTCACCGAACTTCAGAATAAGCTGATTACGGTCACTATATACATTTTGCGGTGATTATCCGGTCACTTGCTCATAGTCTGCGTGGCGCCATGTTGACTGGTTAAATTGACCATGTTCCTTATGGGTCCCACCTGTCAGTTCGCATAGGGAAGATAAACACAAATTTACGCAGGTGCGACAAGGCTCCAACCCATGTGTGGGAATCACCTGGTTGTGTATGTGTCTGTCAGGGCCTGATGTGTGCGCATGCATGTGTAGGTTGAGCGCTTGAGCGTGAGAGTGTGTGTTGGTCGTGTGGTGTACTGGTGTGTGCATGCATGCGTGCGTGTGTGCGTGTGAGTGTTGTGTGCGTGCGTGGCTGCGTGTGTACATGTGAGTGTTGCGTGCGTGCGTGGGTGCATGTGTTTGTGTGAGTGTTGCGTGGATGGACTTCGTGTGCATGCATGCGTGTGTGTATAATCACTACACCAGCTCCTGTGTGTTAAAACAGACGGCTCAGCATACCAATACAAGGCCACCTTGTCCGTTGTGCCCGCGGTCATGACTTTGCACCACCGTCAAAATATTTTTTTGTCGTTTATTTTCATTCTTACTAGCAAGATGCTCGTGCGTTGCACGTAACATCAAGATGCATTTGTATGACTTGTTTATCTTGTGAGAGAAAATGATGAACGAGGGAAGACCTTATTTGCAAATGTGGAGAGGTGTGTGGGTACCTTTTTGCAAAATTGCCATAGTTTCTTTTCTATCCGTCAGATATAAATCGGACGGCCTATATTGCAGGATGGCAGGCACACCATCATCACCAACTCTGTTTTTTATAAGAGTGTATTTTATGTATTTTATAATAGTGTAGATGTAGAGTAGATACAAGTCGACAGGTGGGCACGATGTTAGAGCATCTCCAACAGGCGCGGCAAAAGGCGCGCGCGTGCGGTAAAATCGCGATTTAGCGCCATTGCGGCTGTTTCCGCTCCAGCGGTGGCGGGAAATTACCGCTGCTGGAAGCGCTTCTGCTGCTGGAGAAAGCGCACGCTGGCGCGCTAAAACTATCACGCCGCCATCGCGCTTATAAATTGCCGCACAAGACCGCACACAGCCACGCAAGCCCGCAGACAGCCACGCGCCTTCCTCGCAAACTCGCCGCCGCCGCCGCTCGCCGTTTCGCCGCTTCGGCTTCGCGCCACCGCCCGCGCCACCATGCCGCCGCGCGCCGCCCGGGTGCCGGGCTATCGCGGCGTCGCGCGCTTAACGGCTTGTTCTCCGCCGAGATACGGTCCGCAACGTGCGGCTCGGCCTCGATGCGTTCCAGAGCGCGACGAGGCGGCCCGCGATACGACGCGCGGCGTGGCGCTTAGACAGCCCCGTCACGATGAACTTCCGGGGCGTCTTCACGCTGCGAAAGGCGCTGCGCGTCGCCCCTCCGCCGCGCCTCATCACCGACATGGACCGTGCCGACCACGCTGGCGGCAGCGCCGCCTCCTCGCCGCCGAGGAGGACGAGCGAGCCATGGCGGAGTGGCGCCGCCGCCACCGGAGGACGTCGCCGCCGAAACACGCCCTCTCGGGCGGAGAGGGACGGCGAGGCGCCGCGGCGGAGCGGGCTGACCGGCGTCGCGAAGGCATTGGCGAACGCCGCGCGATATTGTTTCAGCAGGGGAGGTCGTTCTTCACGCGGGACGATGACCGTTGGGATGACATATGGCTCTCAACCTCGGACGACACCGACGAGGATGATGATGGTGATGATGATAATAGCGACTTGGAGTAGCTTTTATCTATCTATCTATGCCGTAGTAGTGCCTATCTATCTATGTATGCCGTAGTAGTGCCTATCTATCTATGTATGTCGAACTATCTATCTATGTATGGTGAACTATCTATCTATCTATCTATCTGCATCGTTTTTTTATCTATGAAAAAATGTTCGCGCTGTATTTTACCGCTACCTGCCGAGCTGAGCTGCTGCCGCTTTTACAGCTGCTGCTGCTGGAGCAACGCCGCCGCCGCCAAACTAGGCGTTCGGCGCGCGCCAAATCAGTTTTTGCGCGCGGCGCTATAGCGCGCCTGTTGGAGATGCTCTTAGTGAGATAATGTGATGCAACACTAGAGGTGCCACGTGGAGCGTTTAACTGGTCAACTAGTCATGTCATGAGAAAATACAAGGTTGTACGGTGAGCCCGTGACTGTATAATAACCACTAAACGTAAACGGTGACCGTAATGAGTGGATTATGAAGTCCAATGTATGTATCGTGCTTTCGCTTCAAATACAATGATCATCATTGCATATATCGCGAGAGAAAGATGAAACACGCGTGAATTTTCTGGGGGCTTACTTTTAGAGGACCTGGAGATAGTTTTGTGTGCATACGTGAAAGGGGCGTACAGGGGGGGTATGCGATGGAGAGAGAGATGCTCTTCGTTTCTCTTTATTATGACTAACTTTGTATATAGTATAAAAATATACAAATTCACAGTGCGGAATAAATATCATTGTGGGCACAATGCAATGCAAATTAGCATTCGTACTCCTCCATATAACTTGGTAATGTTGTATATATGTAGAAACTCTAAAATAATTTTTTGGCCACACTTTATTCAAAAGGAATGTTGTATGCGAAATAAACGTGAAGAGAGGGCTTTTTAGATCAATGGGGTACGTGATGTAACATGTGTGAATGTGTAGTTGATGCATTTGGCGGGGCCTAGAGAGGTATGTGTGTGTATTACATATTCGAGAGAGGCATGGATAGAGGGGCCGAAGGGGGGGAGAGATAGCACGAGAAATGAGGGTGGTCTAGAGAGAGAGAGACGAATATGACGTCACGACAAGAGATTCCATTCCCTTGAGTGTGTATATGCAAGGGGGAAGGGAATAGAGGCACCAGGAGAAATTTTCTGTGTGTGTGGTGTTTGTGGTGGTATGTGTGGGTGTGAGAAGATAATGAGACGTGGGGGCAGAGGGTGTGTCACCGCGTGAGGTCCGGTGGGTCGAGGTGAGGCCCTTCGTTCGGTTCCATCCTGCGCCACATTGGTCGGCCCATGACACATTTAGGAAGACCCATGGATGACTAGTCGTACAAGACAAAGATAGCAGAATTGTGAAGGACTTGTGTCCACTAACAAAGCCAGCTAGGATTTGTAACCCTAGGTCCTCGGACTAAGGTAACCCCTTTATCTCTGATATTACTATTCATCCAACCTAACTTTAAGGGGCATCCTACAGAATGCTCTGCTAGAATCATACTCGTCGATTAGGAAGAGAGTGTGAGATAATGCGTGAGAGACAAAGTAAAGATAATGTGCATACATGAGACACGAGGCAGGTCCATGTATATAGAAATGGTCGATGAGGATTGTGCGTGTGTATGTTTGCGAGAGGAAGAGTGCTTGTGATAAAGGTTAGTGAAAACAGTTGTAAATGGTTACGAGAGGGAGGGAGGGTTATATCTAGAGAATGTGTGCAAGAAAGACACCTCGGGAGAGAGTGTGTGAGCATGTGTGAGAGACCACCGATGGAGAGTGAAACTACACATAAAAGACAGCTCTACACATTGATTAAAGATATAAATTGTATCCAAATATTAGGATAAGATCATGATATTTGCAATTCGTGTAAGGAGCGGTCATTGATCCATCAGACATCTAGATTCTATCGAATTTGAGCATGTCTATGTTATTATTCGACACAATTGATCCACATAGTTAGTATTTTGAACTCCATACAATGCATCACTTTAGCAATCGAATATAAACGTGAGTATAGTTCATGTTGTGTGTGTAAAGCGCATTATACATACGAAAGTTACACAATGGACATTTATAAATAGCTACCTATGAACTAGCATACATTTGAATTCAACCTAAGGTGGTTTAAAAAAATCGAATTCAACATGAAGTCCATTCAATTATTTGAATTTGATATCATGGCATTTGTAAACCATACCTAAACTATGGGGGTACCAATCTTTGCTCTGATTTTGTACATAATAGCATATGTAGTCGTGTACAAAATAGATTCAAATTTAGCTCCTCCATTCCAAAATAATCGTAGTTATAGGATTTTCAAGTGTCAAAATTTCAAAAGGATGCGGATAATTTAATGAGGTTTTCAAACATACAAGGTCAAATATAACGTTGTCTATTTAGGTCAATCCTCATAGTTCAAGAGTACTCTAAACGTGAATGCTTGTGTTTCAAAATTTCGAACGGTTACGCCAAAAGAGCCTCTACTCGCCAAAACCGTGTGAGACCAATGTTTGGTAGTACAAGGAAATTACTTTTCTAATAACTCCGACTGTGAAACCTACCGCCCGACGTCCAAAGGTCTAAACCGGGTAGGTTTGTAGCTTCATCTAGACGCCACGCAACCGCCTCCGAAAAACATTCATACACAATGGCCGCCTAAGCACACATGCGCGCGGCCGAAATCACTCCCGCCCACTATTTGGGACACCTGGGATTACCATCCTACCCCTGACCCGCAGTAAGTCCGAAATTTAAGAGGGGGGTAAAGTTTGTACTTTCCCCAAATTTCAAACAAGCGTGTCCCATCTTCTGTTCAAAAAAGCCAAAAACAAGCATGTCCCAGACCAAAACATGGTTCCGCCCACCCGTCTGATTCCCCATTCGTACTTGTGGGCGCCAAAACTACCTCTCCACCAGCCGCAAAACCCCGACGTCCTCTGTCCGCCACCCCATCCCACCCACCAACCGCCGCCCTCCTCCATCACGCTGGAGCCGATACCCCGACGTCGTCGTCCACCGCAACCTCAACCGCAACGCCCTCCACGGCTAGTAGTTGAAGCCGAGGCCGAGCCGTCCGTACCCGAGCCAGTTCAACCATGCCGTCCTGCGCCTCACTGCTGCTGCTCCAACTTCACCACCCTCCACCGCACCAGAGCTGTTCCTGCTACGCCGTCCTTCGCCGCCTCGGATCTGCTTCCCCTCCGCCGACATACAACCACGACAACACAGTCAACAATTTGGCCATGGGTTCGTCCAAGCCTGCACCCTCCAGAACATCGGTTTCCCCGGTAAAAACAAGAAGATCGGCGCGACATGTGGAGGTGACCACATCGGCAACCGAAGAAGGTACTCCTCTTCCCTTATTCATGCAAATCTTACTTCTCTGCTTGCACGGTATTCATCCCACAGAAGACACTAGTTGACCGCTTCTTCTTGATACTAGATGTTCCTAGTAACTCGCGATGCACAAGGTTTCTCCTCATATACTATTTCACCTTAGCTAGAGGTCCGTCACCCCCCTGAATTTCAATTTCTGGCCAGTTGATTCCCAATTAACGGAAGCATTCCCCGGCGTAACAGGCGCTAGTACGACTATTACGCCGGGGAAGCAGCGCCTTGGTGTTTATCTTAGGGGCGTCTGTGGCCTAGAGCTACTAGCGCCCGATCTGGAGGTCGGCCGGGACTAAAGGGATGGCTTGGGGGCGATGCCAAGCATGGCAGTGGTGTGAGGTCGATGGGAGGTTGGGGCGGCGGAGGCACGGGTCTGGGCCAGTGGTCGCTGGCGGTTCGAGAAAGATCATCAACAGTGACTGGCGGGAGGTAGACGAAGGCCATCTGCCCCTGCCTTATAGATCGGACGGTTCATTAAAAAATCGATCGACCTATTTATTTTCAATGATCGTTATCTTAGATATGACCACATGTGGTGGTGTCTTTGGAGGAGTACCTGCATTTCTGTGCTCATATATTACAAAATCATACGGAGTAGAATCTAATTTTGTTTGCCATGCAATGTTGTAGAGCTATCATATGTCTCCTGTCATTTATTTTTCAGCCACCGCTATCTCGCTACTTTTACAAAGGCACTAGTTCTCGCACACACTTCACCCATACTCTCACTATTGTGTTTTTATGCAAGGGTATTTCAGACTCTCCTGCCGAAAGAGAAGCAGCAAAGAAAAGAGAGAAGTCGCTCCAGCTTTGTATGCCAGTAGGCAAGACACGTTACCGCGCTATAAAGGGTGCAGTGTCAGCAGATGGAGACGGTAAACGTTGCTCTGGAGTTGATGACCTCGCTCGCATTGAACCACCATCCCAGGTGCTTGCTTAACTTTGCGGTGTCATATGTGGTTGCATGTTCCATATGGTGTCTAGCTTGTATTCGAAAGGCCGAAGCCGGTCTTTATTAAGATAAGGAAATATATTTTTTACATGAACTACCATCCCGTGAGCACCAGAAGACAAATAGCTAGTCAGGGCACTGGCCGAGCTAGTGACAAGCCCAAAGAAAGACAGCATCACCGAAGCCAACTAAAAGCCGCGATGGTGGGGAAGCAGCCCGCCTCCCACCGTGCTCTTAGGTCCTAGATGATCATGTTCACCACTCCACCGGATGTCTAGCTTGTATTGCTTCCAATTTGGTTAAATTGCATCCGCTTAGCTTACACATTGTACCTTTGAATATGACATGCCTTTCTGCTTTTTGGTACATACTAGTACATCTGTATTAACCATGTTCTTACATCAAACTAATGTTCTTGTGTATCCCTCATCAATCACTTATGACGAGGCAGGCAGGCAAGGGACTACTCCTCATTTAAAGAATGCAGCGTCGACCTCACCGACATGATTCTCAAGAAACAGAAATGCTAGATGAAGATAGTGAACGTAGCTCTATAGTTGATTACAGCATTTCCCCTACACTAGCATTGCAGTTGCTTGCTCTAACTTGGCAGCATGATATGTGGTTGCATGTTGCATATGGTGTCTAGATTGTAATTCTTCCAATCTGGTTAAACTGCATGTGCTAGTCTGCTTAGCTTATACTCCTGTAAATGTGACATTATACCTGTTAATGTGACATGCCTTCCTGTATTTAGTACATAGTAGATCTGTCTATTAAGCATGTCCTTACATAAAACTATTGTTTTTTTTGTATCCTGCATCAATCAATATGACGAGACACCTTTAGTATATGCAGTGCGATATTAGTTGCATCTTTCATATGATTTATAGCATGCGCTGCTTCTAATTTGTTGAAATTCCATTTATGATGGGACGCTTTTAACTTGGCAGTCATATTGGTTGCATCTTTCATGTGGTGTCTAGCTTGCATTGCTTCTTATTTGCTGGAATGGTTTCTGCTTAGTTTACACAAACAGTTGTGAACATGCCATGTCGTCCTGTTTTTCGTACATATTCCATCCTGGTATCATGTGTTTGCCTTACATCAAAGTAGTGATTGTCAATATCATGCATGAATGAGTTCTGAAGAGAGAATTTTATTGCTTTTTCTTGTCGGTTTTACTTGACAATTCAAAATCAATAAAGCGGAAGGAAGTTAGCAAGGCAGCGGATAAAGGTGCTCCTTCCAAACGGAGGGCCTCTACAGTTTCTACTCCTCCACACCCCCAAGTTGATAGCCAAGACAACACATGCATAGACACTCAACAAAGCTGTGTTTATGATGAGCACGTCTCCCCTAGTGCAGCATCACTGGTGCTCCCTCTAACTTGGCACTGTTATATGTGGTTGCATGTTATGTGTGATGTCTAACTTGTATTGCTTCTAATTTTGTTGAATTCCATCTCCTTACTTTACACATTATACTTGAATAAGACACGTGTTCCTGTTTCTAGAACATACAATATCTGTCTATCACACCATGTTCTTACATCAAATTACTACTGTTGTGTAACCTGCAACAATCACTTATCATAAGACACGTTTGACTTCAGAGTGTGATATAGGTTACATCTCACATTCTTTTCTAGCTTGTACTACTAATTT
This sequence comes from Aegilops speltoides, assembly GCA_021437245.1. NCBI lineage: Eukaryota > Viridiplantae > Streptophyta > Magnoliopsida > Poales > Poaceae > Aegilops > Aegilops speltoides. Next base: position 315,183,698 of record CM038145.1, on the reverse strand, counting down.
GTTGAAATGGCACTTATGACGAGACAGTTTTAACTTGGTAGAGTGATACTATTTGCATCTTTCATATGGTGTCTAGCTTTCATTACTTCTAATTTGTTGAAATGCCTTCTCCTTAGTTTACACATCATAAGCTGTGAATATGCAATGGCACTAATGACGAGAGACCTCTAACATGGTAGTGTGATGTTGTTTGCATCTTGCATATGATTTATTTCTTGTACTGCTTCACATTTGTTTAAACGCCATTTATGCTGAGACACTGTTAACTTGGCAGAGAGATATTTGTAGCATCTTTCATATGGTGTCTACCTTCCATTGCATTGCTTCTAATTTGGTGAAATGTCTTCTTCTTAGTTTACATATCATAGTTCTGGTTATCTCTTCCGTCCTATTTTTCATACATATTACATCCTCCTATCATGTGGTTGTCTAACATCAAAGTTTTATTCGTCTGCATCACACATCAATTTGTTCTGAAGAACTAAATTGTTATTCGTTTTTCTTGTCGGCTTGACTTAACATGGCACAGAGAAAGAGGAAGAAACAGAGAATGGCAGGGAATGAGAAGCGGATGAATCCTGCAGATTCTGCTGGTACTGATGGTGCAATAGAAGGTGAAAGTCCAGCGGAAAATTCTACAAACACGGCATCCCATGCTACACGAGCTGCAAAAAAAGCCAAACAGAAACAAATAGCTGCCACCAAACAAGCAGAGACAGTCCTAGTTCTTGCAACACCTACCACAGTACTACCAGCTCCACGACATACTGCACGACATACTCGTGCGTCAACTGAGCTAGCAGCACGTTACCAAGCTCCCTTGCCACCTGACACTACTTCCCAAGCACTCTTGACACAAGACGAGTTGGCAATATCAGATGAACCTTGTGAGCTTCAACAACAAGAAGGTAGTTGTCAAGTCAAGTTACTGATTGCATGCTTCTTTATATGTAGTCTCACGCTTTGATGTACACTAACACTTCCTATGTTTGTTGTTGGACTAGCACCTAGGCGCAAGAGGAAACAAACATCGTGGATAATGCTCGATAGGTTAACTAAATCTAGAGGAGGAAGAATGGAGATCCGCTTTTGAGGCAGGTTTAAAAGGCCACGTGATGCTACTGAGTCGCCAAGTTAGTATCGAGGCAGCGGTTGCCGTTAGGTGTCATGTACGTATCCTCCCAACATGGATTCAAGACAGAATGAAAAAGACGAAACCCGTTCAACACCTTCCTCGACCATTTTTCTCGTAAGTATGGTTATGTATGGAAACTAGTAATATCATCTTGCTCTCATCCCATACTTTCTAGGTTATCGATAATGAGACTCCCATAATTTTCAACAGATGAGGTTCAAGTTGATAGCCAAGATGATGCAACTGCACAAGATTGCACCCATGTTTTCATGTCCGCTGCGACAAGATTGGTATAACTTGAGGAAAACTCACTTTGAAGGCAAGGCTAACGAAGAACTTTCGCAAACATCTCCAATGGAAAATATATCGGATGAAGACCGGAGGGCCTTGTTAAACACCGGTTTGATCCAAGTATTAGGTACATTATATATATGTGATCGATCACATGTTGAAGTCCTATTGACGCATGTGCCACACAAATCTATCTTCTTGTAGGTGAACTGTTCAAAGAACAAGGCCAACCGCATTTAAAGTGAAATTCCAATGCATTTACGTGATCTCATAGCTATATTGCACATCGCGAGGCTCTTTGTAATTAGTCGTTGTTTCACTCTTTTCGATGTACCATATTATCGATCTATATTGACTTGTTTGAAATGCGAGGAAAGCCCGCAAGGACCAAAAAGTACCGAACCAAATGATGTGGAAATCTTCAAGGACTGTCACACCAAGAAGAAGAAGGGCATGACTACACCACCAAAGCCATTGTTGTAGGTCCTTAATCCTCATGCCTTTTAACTACTACTTACTCTGACTTGTGCCTTGAACTGCATGGTTTGCAGCCAATGTCTATTACTCTTTTCAATTTTATACACAATTGTCTTAGCATATCATTGCACCTTACAAGGTTTAAAAGGGAGGAGTGATGTTCCTTTGATCTTGACCCGTAATCTAGTTCTGTGCTGGACTTGCCCACACAATGTTACAATTGCCTGTTTGTCTGTTCTTAGTTGTTTTGTGATATGAATGATGTCATGCTAAGCTTACCGTATTATAAACTTCGTCTCTTTATCCTTAGCCCTCAATACAATGTGAAGAAATAGACAATACATTAGCGATGGTACATGGTCATATGTTTGGAACCTGGTTTTATTATGTACTTTGCAATAAAATACAACTAATATTTTATATGGGTTCACCAGAATAAGTTCCGTATATAGACCAAAGCTATTTTGTTTGGTTTTGCTGCCTCCTTAATATCTTCTGTTCTGGTACTACTAATGTGAAACCTCAACTTTTCAGTGAGCTATGGAAAAAATGGTGGAACCGCCACCTTCTGAAGGTGGTGAGGCAACTATAACCGCAATGTCAGCTCTTGCTGCAGTGGGTTAGTACCTGTCCACTAACAGTGCCAAAAGCACGTTCCTGCGTAATACTGGGTTGGTTGTTAAGGCAATATCGTCCAAACTGCCTCATGATCAATATATGCAAGCTCCAAGCAATGTTGTATCTGCGCTCCAGACACAAGTCCATTCCCTAATAGAGGCCCTTTGTGAAACAAGGAGAAACATTGCTCAATGTCGTCAAGATATGCATGGTTTTGAAACTAGACTATCAGACATTTGCTATGTTGTTCAGGAGCCTAGGGGAACTGAAGGCGAGGGTTATGGTGTTCCATCGGACAATACAGCATGAAAACATAATAGTCAGGTCAAATGAACCGAGCTTCTGAACTTCTGGTGGTGCATTTATCTGCTAGACTATTAAGTTTTATGCCAACCTTCCTTTTGTTATATAGTTGTAATTTGTTTTGGTGCGATACAAAATTTATTCTTAACGTGTAGCCACCGGCTGAAGAAAATAGCAAGCCATTTTTGTATAGTGTAGGGTGTTCCCTATATTTGCACTGGTGGCGATCTTTGATGCCGAGTGGATGTAATATGTGCAATCGCCTTAATAGCCTTAAAAACAAGAAGATCGGCGCGATAAAAACAAGAAGATCGGCGCGACCTGTGGAGGTGACCACACCGGCAACCGAAGAAGGTACTCCTCTTCCCTTATTCGTGCAAATCTTATGTCTCTGCTTGCACGGTATTCATCCCACAGAAGACACTAGTTGACCGCTTCTTCTTGATAGTAGATGTTCCTAGTAACTCGCGATGCACAAGGTTTCTCCTCATATACTATTTCACCTTAGCTAGAGGTCCGTCGCCCCCCTGAATTTCAATTTCTGGCCAGTTGATTCCCAATTAACGGAAGCATTCCCGGGCGTAACAGGCGCTAGTACGACTATTACGCCGGGGAAGCAGTGCCTTGGTGTTTATCTTAGGGGCGTCTATGGCCTAGAGCTACTAGCGCCCGATCTGGAGGTCGGCCGGGATTAAAGGGATGGCTTGGGGGCGCTGCCAAGCACGGCGGTGGTGTGAGGTCGATGGGAGGGTGGGGCGGCGAAGGCACGGGTCTGGGCCGGTGGTCGCTGGCGGTTCGAGAAAGATCGTCAACAGTGACTAGCGGGAGGTAGACGAAGGCCATCTGCCCGTTCCTTATAGATCGGACGGTTCATTAAAAAAATCGACTGACCTATTTATTTTTAGTCGACTGTTATCTTAGATATGACCACATGTGGTGGTGTCTTTGGAGGAGTACCTGATTTCCTGTGCTCATATATTACAAAATCATACGGAGTAGAATCTAATTTTGTTTGCCATGCAATGTTGTAGAGCTATCATATGTCTCCTGTCATTTATTTTTCAGCCACCTACTATCTACTACTTTTACAGTGCACTAGTTCTGCACACACTTCACCCATACTCTCACTATTGTGTTTTTATGCAAGGGTATTTCAGACTCTCCTGTGGGCCGTGGGATCCATGGGTCTCCTACGGGCCGTCGATAATGGGCCTGTAATCTGTGGGCCTCGGGCCGTCGATAAACGGGCCTGTAATCAGTGGGCCTCGGGCCGTCGGATAAATGGGTCTACATGGGCTGTAATCGGGCGTAATTGGTATCGGCCCAGCATGGTAACGGGCCGTTAACAGGCCATAGGACTGCAAAAGCTTAATTCTGTCACAGGCATAACGGGTCGTTAATGGGCCAGAATATAGAACGGGCTGGCCAGAAATGGGCCGACTCTTGCCATGGGCCGAATTTGGCCCATTAGGGTAACAGGCCAGTAACGGGCCGACTCTTGCCATGGGCCGAATTTGGCCCATTTGGGGAACATGCCAGTAACGGGCCGACTCTTGCCATGGGCCGAATTTGGCCCATTAGGGGAACAGGCCAGTAACGGGCCGGAAGTAATCAAGGGCCGAAAAGGAGCCCAAGAACGTATGGGCCGTCAATAGGCCGAAATCTAACATGGGCTGGAAACGGCCCATGTAAATCACGGGCCGTTAACGGGTACAAAGAAAATTACTGTTCATTATGGGCTAGAGTCACCGTGGGCCTATAAAGGGCCAAAAGATACGAAGGCCTCATATGGGCTGAAAGACGTCATGGGCCATACATGGGCCGAAAGTGAAATGGGCTGGTGTTATATTTGACGGGCCACATGACGTTGTTGGGCCGATTTCCTTTAGTGCCTAACGGGCCGTAAAATGGGCTATTTGCGAAGAGACCGTTAACAGGCTTTTCATGGGCTAGCCCGTTAACTTTTGACCAAGTCAAACGGGACGGCTTTGTAAGCTAAATGGGCCAGTGGTGGGCCGTGGCACGTGTCGACATATCATAGGCGCCTATCTGACCCACTGACGAGCTGACACGTGTTTCGTCCGGCCAATAAGAATTTTACACGTGGAAATTTCCCATTGGTCGGGGCTGTTAACAGGTTATCGGATCCAAAACCCGACCCGATAGCTTAACGGCATTCCGTTACGGTGGATGCCACGTGTCGGTCACCCTTGATGAAAGCACTTTTGTGACGCGCGATTTATCGTCATGGAAGTGGACACTTCCGTGATGATAATTTTGGTAATGTCATGGAACACTTCTCTGACGACAAAGGTATGACTATCTTGATTCTGTCATAAATTTGTCATGGATGTACATGCATGACAAAAAACGCGACCTACTGTGACAAACATGTATCATCACGGAAGTGTATTTTTTTGTAGTGATGCCTCTCACATGATGTATCTTGCTCATTGTCTCTGGTGTCCATTAGTTGCCTCTCTCATATCCACTTGTATTGGGTGCAACCATACTATGCTTATTGATCTTGGAGACTTTGACACTTTACTTGTGATGCATGCTTGTTTGTTTGAGCCTATTGTCTTTGGTTGTTACCACATCATATGCTTACATACCATGCCAAATTTCCTTGTCCTTTCTTATGATGAGCATGATGCATACACTTGTTGGGTATCTTACCACATGAATGATAGGTTTTGCATTTCCGCTAACCTCATTTGTTTTTCTGAATGTTTGTCATGTTCTTCCATTTTGAAGGATTCACAAGGCATTACCGTCATGACACATATGGGTTATGTGAAGGCATACATGATGTGCAACTCCGACATCTTCGGGAACATTCTTGAGGTGAACTCCTTCCCTTTGAGCCATCCTCAAATACACATATTGGATGGGTCATTCTTTCATTGTTGTTTCCTTCTTGTTGTCTACATGATACCTCTATTGGATGGAGAAACGACATGGGAGATGGACCCTATGGACCTTCAAGTTGAGGAGTGCCACAACATCGAGCTATGGTACAACATCACCCATAACAAATTTGCATCTTATGCATGGATTGACTCACATTATGCTTGCATTGTTGCAACAATTTCCATGTCATCCATGATATATGAGCTTGTGCATTTCCTTAGCAAATTTGTTGTGATCTTTCTTGATGGAATATTCATACATCATGATCATATTGTCCACCATCAATTGCATGATAACATAGACATATTGAGCATCCATTGTCATGTTCATGCTTTTGATACACCATCCCATGATAACATCATTTTGCACCGTGGTTGCATCGATCATATTCACAACACATTTGTGTGCACAATGATTGCATTTGTTCCCATGAATGCTTTGCATATCATTCTAGATCATCTCGATAATCTTCATGCGCTTTGTCACGAACAATCTTGCTGCATAGACTCATTCTTACATGATGGGCACTTTGTGTGCGCTAAACATTGTATTTACGAGTGTCGCTTGTGTTTGCTCATTTTGCATGTACCACATACCGGAGACACCTTGGAGTACTTGGATTGCATCATGCTTTCAACTCCGTCCAACTACAAGTCCGTCCACGACAACCGTTCCATGGTGATGAGGATCACGATCTGAGGTCGGGTCTTTCCCAAGGGGGGAGATGATGCGGAGCATCCCACGTTCATCCCCATGTACACTCTGACTACTCTCCAAGCCCCAAGAGGATATATGACGAGACCTTGAATATACGCCATTGGACACAAGGTGAACTCGCTCCTCTCCGAACCTTCTCTTTCCACATGTGAGACATGGCTACTACCTCAAACATGTGTGCTATGATTGATCAGGAATCAAGAGGAAGACCATGGAACAACTAGGAGCATTGGAAAAGATGGCGAGGGCACCAAGTACGACGGACAAGAAGAAGAGCTGCCATTGAAGCTACAGCCACCGGACGACCGGTCAGGATCGGACGTCCGGCACCTGAAGCCCAACCTGGCCAAGTCCCAGCCAACACAAGCTACAACGAGCGGACGTCCGGCTAGGACCGGACGACCGACCACACCTCCCAGCGAGCGGATGACCGGCCTCCACCGGTCGACCGGCACAGTCACCACTGAAGGGAAATTAGCACAAGTCCGAAGTGACGGGACGTCCGGCGCGACCTTCACAGAACGGAAACAGCGGATGTCCGGCGACTACCGAACGTCCGGATGCCCATGAGCCACCGGACGACCGGTCCCCAGCGGACGTTCGGTACCTATCTGCACACAAGATCAGGCGTGAGGCCCATGCATCCCTCTCCCACTTACCTCTTCATGGACCTAGACTATATACTCCTCCACCTCCTCCTAGCTAGGGTTACCGTTGTGATAGCTCATTTTTGAGATAGAACCTCGCTCATCCATCCGGATCTGCTCCTCCGAGAGAGACCGTCCCTCTACGAAGAAGATCCACTTGGATTCAAGGCCCCTAACGGGAAGAACTCAAGACCTCCTATAGGAGAAGAACCGGTTATCCTATGTATCGTCCCTTGTTGGATTCGGATCGTGTATCTCATTGTGTTTCGAGAATCTATCGCATGTGTGATTGATCTTGTTGGTTGTGTGTTTTCTCTTGTGTTCCTCCTTGTTTTCCCCTCGTGTTCTTCGTGTTCTCGATAGGAATCCCTCCATACGTGAAAGATCGGGCGTCTAGGGTTCAACCCTACATCAACATGTATCCCTAAATTAACAATTTGAACAACGTAGTACAGTTTATATATCGCAAAAAAATATCATTAGAAATTTAAAATGGTATATTTTCTAGTGGTATAAATTTTGGATATATTACTTTATTATATTAGTTAAATTGTTAATCTAGGGACACACGCATGCCTAATAAAACTGAAAAGGAGATAGTGGTAGTTATTTAGGAATAGATAATTTGGTGTTAAGTGGTGGATGTGTTTTCTCTCTATTGAATCAAATGTGCATGCCTTAGTTATGGACATATCATTGAAATTCCGATCCAACCATCCATTTCAAATTAGGAAGTCTTATTCTACATTTAGTTGACTTGCATTTTATATCGTTGTTTACACCACATATTAAATTCAAGCTTCAAAGCACAAGTTGAAAAAAATGTTTGGCGTTCTGGCCCAAGCGAAAAAGGGCTACTTTCCGGAGAATGAGTACTCTCAAATATTTTACACCTAGCTACATCACACACGTTTGGACTTCACCCTTAAATGGTGATGCTATTCTGATAAACTTGTGTATATTTTACTTGTCCCTAACCTCTCAAGAGACAAATATCATTGGCACCTTTTTTGGGGGGAAGGCCATCATAGCTAGCTTTATTCAATTTAAACAACGCTTACATTGTCCGCTAATAGTTCAGAAATAAAAGCGGGAGGTGCATGCAACCACAAACTCGGTGGATCAACATGACCATTCTGCGCTAGCACATGAGCTACTTTATTACAATCGCCATGACAATGCTCTATCGCAACCTTCCCGAAGTTAATTAACAGTAACCGATACTCTTCAAGAATTGGAACTGCCACACTTGAGTGTCCGTAATTGGTTTGGAGAGCCTCTACCAAGATCAAGCTATCAGAATGTACCAAAATATAATTACTTCCCACAGTGTTAGCATGCTTTAGGCCTTCAGCCAAGGTTGTAACCTCAGCAGAGAGAACCTTAGTAGACTTCTTATGAAGATTAGTATGTGTGAAGTTGGGATTATGTTGCATTTTCCTCACCTCAGTTTATATCCTGATTTCATATGAGAGGTATGGTTCACTTTGAATTTTTCTGAAATCCATAGCTAAACTGCATTGCAGCATGACTACTTTTTAAAATTGATGGAAAAAATCTAAAAAACGATTGAAAATTTGTGCTGAAAACTTACTGAAACATGTAGAATGCAACTGGAAATTGTGTGAAATGTCTTGAATTTTAACAGAATTGTCTGTGTGTTTGTGAGAAGGTTAAGTAAAATATTTTTGTAATATTATAAAATATGTCTACTATTGTTCTGAAATGTATATGGAAATTATGTTTGAAGTTTCAATCGAAATGTCTCTGGGAGTTTAAATTTTGAACCTATGAACTATTGAAACCCGATTGTCATTGATCCGGAATTTACTTGTAACTACTCCCAAATACATTTGTATCTGATCACGTATGAAATTGGTGTATACATGTCTGAAATATTTGTGAAAACAATAAAAAAAATGGGTCTGGAATGTTCTTTTTGGGTGATTTTACGTTATTGACGGGCTTTTGTTCATTATAATAGGATTAAGTGTCCTAATTTAAGCAAGATTACTAAAGATAATACTCTATCAGTTTATTTTTACTTCGTATATTAGGTTCGTATTAAGTGAAACATTTTGAAGTTTGACCAAGTTTATTAAAAAAATCAACATCTACAATACCCAATCAATATCATTGGAGCCATCATGAGATATACTTATATATTGTATTTATTTGATATTACATGTGTTCACCTTTTTTAATATAAAGTTGGTCAAACTATACATAGTTTGACTTAAAGGCAAACCTAATATCCAAAGGAAAATTGTAAACGAAGTACGTCACTAGACATCCTTGGACCATGAGATGCATGCTACCATACCGATGTTATATGGATGAAACACAACTCATGCTGTTAGTATCAACACATATGGAGATTGTGTTTTTTTTACGATGTGAGGGTGGCGCTTTGCCAATTTAGTTGAGGTAGGAAAAGAAGAAGAAAATATAATGACCCAATTTATAAGGGAAACTAGGTCAAAAACCAACGAAACAAGAAAAAAGATTAAAAAAAACAACACAACACAACCACGACGTGGATTCCAAACATTCGACCGCCACTTAACTTGACCTCCATCAGGAGAGAAAGAGAGTGAGATCTTCGGAAACACCACCAAGAAGGGAATCAGTGTCGTCTTCGCCTGCATCGACCCCTATCAACCATAGAGCTTTCGTTTAGACCCGCACATGACTGCCCCGCCTAACCTCGAAAAAAATCCAACCCTACCAACGCCACCACCATTGTCCCCACTTTCATCGGACACAGTCCAATGATGAAAGACACACTCTTCAGTAATGCCTCCCAGGAGGGGAGGATGCCCATGAGCTCCCGCATCACTGTCAGCAATCCCCTCGAATCCAAAAATTTTGCCCAGAGACTAATGCCTTACCGGTGTTACCACCTTGACAGTCCCTTGGAAGGGAGCATAACCGCTGCAAACATGTGAAACAGTACCACGTCTCCACTCGTATATTCATCAATGGGAACCATGTCGATGGGAGTAGAAGGATAAAACAACCACACCACACCGTGGAGGAAAGCAAGCACACAATGAAGTAAAGAACATACCTGGCCGCCGCCTGGTCCATGCGGGTAATGTCTGCCAGAGGCTACCAACGAAATCGAGAGGGAGGAGGTGTTGGAGAGTTCCTAGGCAGGTTATTTATGTGTAAGAGAAGATGCAATTTGAATATATGGTACTCTATTTTGAATGATTTGATTTGTAAGATTCTACCATGCATGGCAAAAGTGGTAGTTGCTCATGCTCAATTTGTAATGATCGAGGTAGTTTAAGAAAATGATAACGTGATTGCTTAAATGATAGGGGAATCACCTAACATTTGTGTGGTTTCCCATCTGTAACTAGTAATGCAAACGTGCAAGCGTTAATATTTGGAAATATATCAATTGCAGGTAGATATTATGTAGGATATTCTTTGCATGCTAATTATGTAATTATCACTAACTTTGATATTTAATATAATATTAATTGCATGCTAAACATGTTAATTGCTTGCCATTTAATTAATCTAGGTCATTGGATTGACCTAGTTTTATGTTCGAGATAGTTGGATTTATCCATTTGGGCCTTTTTATATTTGTATATGCATAGATATAAATATATAGAAAAAGCTAAAATATAGCAAATCGAGTCTAACTCAGATGGTTAGGTTATTTGTGGTGGAACCAGCCCATCAGAGTTTTGACACTTGAAGCTGGTGCTCGCATTTTCCTAGATTATTATTTTATTCTTTTCAGTGATATTCATTCAGTAGAAGATATGTTCCCGTCGACTATAGGGGAACATGTGGTGACTTCGTCAAACTTCACATGTTGCGTCGGCTCAGTCTCTTAGAAGTGCTCGTAAGGGTAGTGTGTGCATATGTATAAGTGTCTGCGTCCTTGTATTGGGTTAAAAAAAAGATACAGATAAAATACTAAAAATCTCACAACTATCAAAAGATAGGATTACTTTCTCGTTAGGATTTTCGCTAGGATACCGCAAAATTAGGATTTTCTGACGATTCTGTTCCCTCAAAAAAGAAAGTGACCCCACCCGTCCGTCCACATTCTCCGCCTAGCTGAACGGCCGCAGTCCACGACCCTAGACGGATGGGAAGCAAGGCAGGGCCGCCGCCGCTGGCTGAAAACCACTCGTCGCCTGTCATGGCGGCCTCCGCCACCACCGACGGTCCACCCTTCCCCATCTACATCTCATCCGACGAGGACGAGGACGTAGCAGTCCTTGGCTCCTCCAGCAGCCCCGAGGAGATCCAGATCCAGCAGGCCATCCTCCTCTCCGTCGGCCTCTCGCGCGAGCCGACAGGCATCCCCTCCTCCTCGGCCTCCCTCTCCGGAACCGACGTCGACATAACAGACCGCAAAGGCAAGCGTAAACTACGATCGGAGTCGCCACATCAAGTCATAGATATAGATGATAATGATGGGCAAGAAGTCATCGATGTAGACGACGATGACAGCCTGATCTTCATCAAAGAGACGGGCAGCGGGAAGTGGAGAAAACCACGTAACGGCGGCCTGCTCGAGGTCGGCGAAGGTTCCCACAGCGCCACGATCATGAAAGAGTTCTACTGCACAATCTGCATGGAGACGCTCCCCGGCATCGAGCGCTTCCCCGTCGCCGGGTGCGCGCACGCGTTCTGCGCGGCCTGCGTGAGGCAGTACATCGCGGCGAGGGTCGAGGAGAACCTGCTGTCCATGGGCTGCCCCGATCCGGGCTGCAGGGACGGCGTGCTGCACCCGGAGGAATGCCGGGACATCCTCCCGCCTCAGCTGTTCCAGCGGTGGGGCGCCGCGCTCTGCGAAGTGGCGCTCGGGGACCTCAAGTTCTACTGCCCCTTCAAGGACTGCTCGGCGCTGCTGATCGACGACGACCCCGGGCCCGGCGACGGGGGAGCGGCGGCGCTCACGAACGTGGAGTGCCCCCATTGCAAGCGGGTGTTCTGCGCGAAGTGCAAGGTGCCGTGGCACGAGGGGGTGGAGTGCGCCGAGTTCCAGCGGCTCGGGGACGACGAGCGCGGGCGGGAGGACCTGCTGCTGAGGAAGGTCGCGCAGGAGAGGAGGTGGCAGAGGTGCCCCCGGTGCAAGATGTACGTCGAAAGGGTGACCGGCTGCGAGCACATGAGGTGCAGGTAACTGCAACTGCTCCACCTGAATCTCTCCCGAACAACAAAATTACGTACCTTCATGTGCACAGAGTACAAACTAGGCACGTTTCATGTGATCTGCAGGTGCGGCCACTCCTTCTGCTACAATTGCGGCGGCTCCACGAGGACTGGTGCACATCGTTGCAAGCGCATGCGTACTACTTACTGATCTGCATGGTGAATGATCCGAAGATCGACGCTCAAGACCAACGGTACTTGAGGGGAAGGGTGTTACTCTCACAGATGGGTTTCTCTCAATTTAATTTTGTGTGTGTGGATCTATGAGCTCTCAATATGCAGTATATTTTTTGTAGAGTTCAAAATCATGTGATAAATTTCTAATTAATTTAGCTAATCCCCTGATGCCACCCAACGGCTCAACTGCGTAGCATAAACCCAATGGACTAGGTGCAAAACGGGAATACCTTTCTTGAATTCCAAATTGGAAAACTAGTTTCCTTTTAAGCAGGTGTTCAAATCGTAGTAGGTTTGAGTAGTTATATTCTTTGCAAGGAAAGCTTTTAAAAAACAGATGTATGTGTGTTACACATCCATAGAGCCATGTGACGTGGATGTTTGCTACTCGTGCAAGTATGTAACAAACATGTTAGTTGATAACCAGACAGTGCTACAATAGCAAAAGAGAAATAAAATGCCTTCATAAGCATTGAAGACAAGATATTGCAACATCCAAGAAAGCATTGTACAACACTAAATGTACACTATTCTAGCAACTAGTGGTTGGGGCGCACCACTAGTGCGCTGCCTAAGGGGAAGTTTGGGCGGTGCCAGGTGAGATGCGCCCCTTCCACTGTCCTCTTTATATATGCACTATCACTCTTTATACTATGCACTGTCATTGTCATATTTGTTCTCCACCAACAAAAACACAATAATACAAAGGTTTGGCTCAGCTAACTCACCCACTTAACTCGCACAAGCATCACATTCCATGACACAAGCACAACTATAACAACTTGTCGCTTTCTTGGTGTTTGTTCACACCACCACCACCAATGGCACCCCACTGCATTTCACTCTCCGTATCCGGTCCTTGATGGCAGTCTCCTAAGTAACTATTAGAGCAGCATCGATATGTCTCTTTGTCCTCAATTTCATGTTTGACTACTCTATTAAGATTCCAAGCAAATATACCATGACAAGGCAATGCTCCTCGAATTTCTCCAGGAAGTTAGCAACCAAGCGATCCGCATTGGCGAGCCACTCTTCATGGTATATCCCAACCGTCTTTGCAATCGTTTGCAAGCACATAGCACACAAGGATATCAACACGGCTGGTAATCATCATGCCTAGATATGTAGATTGTCCACAAGTATGATTTGAACTGAGAACCCCAGTGGCTTGTTACCTTTTCTTGTTGTGCCTTACAATCTCCTGCAGTTTATTCATCTTCATATTCATTTGCAATCATTTCTCCAGAAAAGAAGACGACCAACACGAGTTATTACCGGGACTGGGAGACCAAGCGAATAACATCACAATGTTTTTGAAAGACCAAAAAATAAGCCATGTGTCATGCTCTACTTATCACATAAAAGGATTGGTTAAGTGTCATCAGAAACATGGCCAACCTTAACATAGCTCAGAGCATCTCCAGCCGTTCGCCCCAGGGGCTAGAAAAAAGCGCCGCTTGGGGGCGAACCGGTGATATTTTCGGCGTGGGAGCGATCGGGTTCCCAGCCGTCGCCTCCAGGTCGCCCCCAGACGCACTTTTTGTAAATATTTTTAAAAAGACATCCGGTCAAAATTCGGCAAACACGACGTATATTCGGTGATATTTAGGCGTTCCACAGTTTTTTTACATATGGAAAACGTAAAATCTACTAAAATAGAAAAACAAAGGCCCGCCGTGTGCCTACAGGTCGAAGAACTTCGCCCACGCCTCGTAGTCGTTGTCGCCGCCGCTGTCGTTGTTCTCCTTCTCCTTCTTCACATGGACGTCCCTGCTGGACCCCTGTCCGGGGTCGCCCTGGCGGACTGGTTTGGCCGGCGGCGACGCCTCCCTCGGATGCGCGGAGCATTTCGAATGTGTCAACGGTGCAGTGCCGTTGTTTGGTCTTGGGTGGCCGATGCCGTTCGACTTCTCCTGTGGTGCTCTTTGTTGTGTTATGTTTCCCTTCCTTTATGTGTGTTGGCGTGTGTGTTGTTTTTTTGCTTATCTCTTCTCCTTTGTGCCCCCTGTAATTCTGGTTCGCTTGAACCTATCTTGTGACAGGCCGCAAAAGCCTTATAGGCAAATGAATACAATTCAGGTGGGGAAAATCCCCCCCCCCCCCCCGCGCGGTGAAAATTCAAAAAAATAATGTAAGAAATAGAAATCTAGTAGGGGATTGTACTTCGGGTGTGTTTGAAATTTTATTGTACTCATGATATTGCGATGGAATTATTTAGATGCAACAACCTTAGATTGATGGTTTAAATTAGTTGTCATATCCAGATGATAGAAAGAACTATGATACACCAATAGTATCTTGTAACGAATAATGAATATTTTGTGTCCAGCATTCTTGTAATGAATAATGAATATTTTGTGTCCAACAACAATATGTTGTAATGAACAGTGAACACTCCATGGCCAACATCAGTCAAGTAGCTATCCTGCTAAATACACATACCCCACTTAATATTATATAAACTTTCGCAACCATCCCACTTAGCATATATGCCACTTGCGCGGGCACGTGTATCGAGCTTAGCTTCCCACCTGCAGCTCGAGGAAGCGACGTGCATTTGTCTACGTTTGTGTTTCTTCAGGTTAGATTCTTCCGATCTACGCTACTCTTCATCG
Source organism: Aegilops speltoides (assembly GCA_021437245.1). Lineage (NCBI taxonomy): Eukaryota > Viridiplantae > Streptophyta > Magnoliopsida > Poales > Poaceae > Aegilops > Aegilops speltoides. The sequence continues at coordinate 315,168,618 of CM038145.1, read as the reverse complement.
GCAGCGCTGGTCCTATGGGGCCTTAGCACGACGACTTTCCGATTGTCTACTACAACAAGTTTTGCCTGACTCCGGCGAGGCAGGGGCGATGACGGCGGCGCGCCTTCGGCTCGCTTCCGTGCTTGTAGTCGTTGTTAGGTGATCTACGAACCTGGATGTAATTTTATCATTTCTGGTGCCCGTTGTATTGCCATGATCGAAGATGAATAGATTGGAAGTTTTCTCGCAAAAAAACGTACGATAATACTCCATTCAGAATATAAGATGCATCAATTTTCATGAAAAATCAAACTAATGCATGATTGACAAAGATTATAAACAAAATATCAACATCGGCAATACATAATAAATAAATATATGAAAACACACTTTGTGATGGATTCAATGATATAATTTGATATTATAGATATTAGTACTTTTTATAAAAACATAGTCAAACATGCATAAGTTTAACTTTTTGAAAAAGCATAATACACAATGGAGGTAGTTTTTATATTTATTTAGTTGCAGGGGTAGTATGAAAGAAAAAACAAATACGGGTGATTTTCTTCCTTTTTTTGCCGGAGGCTGATTTTTTCCCAAAAGTGTTGACCAAGTAATGCACAATGTTTGGAAATTTATACATTTTAGATAGTAGAATGCACCAAAAGTTTCCTATTACCGGTTCCAGGAAGAGCACGCCAAATGAAAGAAACTTTACTCAAAAAGCGAATCACATCTCGACCCACAAACTGCCAAAAGCCTTTGTTATTCCATTCCCAGTGGAACGTCAACCTGTTTAACAACAATTTTCTAAGAAACTTGCTGAATTCTAAATGAAACAATCTTATTTTCAAGTGACTAGCGATCTTCTCTGCTGCTGAAATCAATCGGGAAACCAGAATGATCCTGATCTGCACGGACTTGTGATCCCCACCGTCCAACCTCTACGCCCTCTCTCCCTGGCTCTGGCGTCAAGGAATCCCACCCGTCCACGCGCCCCCCAATACCCCACCCCACCGCATCAGGGCATGTACAATACATAGCCTCAAGGTGATGCCTCGCATGCCACGTAGGATCGGATATGACGTAAAGTAGGTTCGGATAGGGAAGCGGGATCCTCTCCAGGAGGCGGGTGCTTGAAGAGAAAAGGTGTGATCCGGTGACAAAAGCTGAAAAGGTTGAAGTGAAAAGTAGAGATGCATGTGTGCTAAAATCTTTATTTTCCATTTTTTAATAAGGTCCACTAGTGGTAGCTTGCATTGGGGAGAAAAAATAAATGTAGATGCCTCAAATTACCTTTTATCATGGGGTACATGCATCATATGCCTGTACATGCCCTCAGACCGCCACGGCCACGCAGGCACGGGCCCCGCTTCCCCCATACCAAACGGATCGGAAGGATCACGAGCCGCCGCCGCTGGCTGAGCACCACTCCTCGCCGGCCATGGACATGGAGGCGCAAGCCGCCGCCGACGACCCGCACTTCCCCATCTACGTCTCCTCCGAGGAGGACGACGGCATTACGTTCCTCGGCGACTCGTTCGACCCCGAGGAGATGCAGATCCAGGAGGCCATCCTCCTCTCCATCGACTCCTCCCGCGCCCCAGCCGCCATCCCGACCTCCTCCTCCGCCTCCTCCTCGGCGTCCCCCTCCGGTCCCGACGTCGCCGGCACCTCCGGGAAATCCACCGAAGAGTCCCCTCGCGATCGCAAGGGGAAGCGCAAGTTATTGGAAGGTAATACATCTACAGATTCGCTTTCCGATTTTCAATGCAGACGCGCGTAAAATGTGCTTGCTAGTTGCCTGATTGTTCCAGACTTATGCAATGTGGAAGATGAGCCGAGCAATTCGGGGAAGCGGCGGAAGCGCAACCGCTTCAGGTGCGCCATCTGCATGGAGAAGGTTCAGGTTTCAGAGCAGTTTATCGTGAGCCACTGTTCGCATGCCTTCTGCAATGGCTGCGTCGGGCGGTACGTCGCCACCAAGATCGGCGAGAACGTGGAATCGATAGGTTGCCCGGACCCTGAGTGCACAGAGGGCTTCGTTGAGATTGAGCCATGCCGAGATATCATTCCCCAGGAGCTTTTTGATCGCTGGAGTGTTACTCTGTGCGAGCAGTCCCTAGGGAATGAGAAGTACTACTGCCCTTTCAAGGATTGCTCCGCGTTGCTGATCAAAGACAATGACAGGACGGTGAAAATCAGGGACACCGAGTGCCCACATTGCCATCGGATGTTCTGCGCACGGTGCCGTGTGCCGTGGCACGACGGAATCAAGTGTAAGGAGTTAAGGAGGCTTGGGGATGACGAGAAGGGGGAGACTGATCTGATGCTTAAGAAACTGGCTAACAAGAAGAAATGGCAGAGGTGCCCCAGCTGCAAGATGTATGTCTCGAGGATCGCTGGGTGCTTGCTCATGAAGTGCAGGTAGTTTATCTGTCTAATCATGTTCCCCTTGCAATTCATGCCCTTTTCTTGGACTAACGTAATGGATGGTAGAAATATCCCAAACCCAAAATGTTCCTCGTCCATTTTTGTTCATGTGCACTATAAAGAGGCGTGGCAGACTAATCTGCCCTTCAGTTTACACAAGTCAAACCTAATTAAGAATACCTTTCTCCACCTTTAGCTGTGATATTCACACTCTTTGCTTGGTACTGTGGAAGGATTGCCATGATTACAAAGTTAAACAATAAGTCGTTCTTTAAGGTCTGTCATAATATACCTAATCAGTATGTACTATGCTGAGTGCGCAATCCTGCCATTTTTTTTGCTGTATTTCTGGGTGCACATTTTACTTATATGGGTAGCAACTGATTTGGCTTGTGACCTTTTAAACAAACTTTTACTTGTTAATAGCAGTTCCCATAGGGCGATGTTCAATATACTCCCTTGTGTTATTCTAACAGTGCACATTGATTAGGGATGCCATCTATTTGGGAAAAACACGAGGAAATGACTTAGTGGATCCCCTTATATAAGAGTGAGAATGTTTGCGGGTATTTTAATGGGGATAAAACAGGGAAAAATCATTTGCAAGACAACTTGTATTTTCTAACAGAACTGGAAAACTTGATATTCTGTAAATGGGGTGGTATTTGACAACTTTTCACCCTTAGTCCACAGACAGTGCGCCGGCACACATCGAGGTTGCATTTGCCTACTTTTAAGTTCCAAAAATATCTGTTATTTTGTGCGTGCACATTGATCTATGAAGTGTGAATATGCAAATTTTGATCCAAAATTATGTCTCTTTCTTTCTTACTTACTGGAAAATGCAGTAGTCAATCAACGTTATCTGGCTTGAAAATGTGTTCCCAGAAAACAATGTATACAGTTTTTTCTTGTTTATCACAGGAACTAATATATTGTCCCAAAGTCTACAGGATCAGAAGTCATCAATCAATGTACATCTACCCAAAAATATCCAGTCCTGTAGAACTTCTAAAAGGGCATTTTCTAAAATCAACCGGGTGCATGTGCCCCAGTGAACAAAATTCACTCTTCTTAGCCCACCTTCTGTAGATTATATTCTCTGGGTGAAGATGTGTTTTATACAAATAAGATCCACGGGTAGCTATTTAAAGTAACTAAAGGGGGTTTTCGTGAAACCAGTTATAATAGCCAATAGCTTGTTAGATGTGTTAGGACCTGTATCTGGTATTATAATACCAGGAGACTTAGCATTCCCAGGTTATACGGTTCTAGAAATTTGTGTTTTGCTTAGTTCCTTTGGGAGTGCACTGGGATTGTTGTTTTAGTTTTTCTTGAACAGTTCTGTTGGAAGCTTGTTGGTTTTGTTTTTTCTTACATTAAGCATTACCTATCAAGTTATACGGTTCTGGAAATTTGTTTTTTGCTAGTTCCTTTGGGAGTGTATTGGGGTTTGTTGTTTTAGTTTATCTTGCATAGTTCCTGTCGGGAGTTTGTTGATTTGGTTTATCTTACATTAGATCTCCACTGCCACAGTTTGTCTCGGCAATTTTAACTTTGAGTAAGCAAGTCAGGACTACCTGCCATCACACATGAACAAAAGTCAGACCAATTGGGGTTGTTTTAAATACTAAATCAAATGTTAGGGCTATTTATAAAGCTCAAATCTACATTCATAATATATTTTAAAAGAAAATCTGCAATATCTTTTGTTATATGTACAGGTTCTTTAAGCAGTAAACACATCTGTTGTCATTTTTATATGTTTACAGACTTCATGGCATCACTAACAGTTCTTTTTTTTTTATGTTTTGAAGGTGTAAACAGTACTTCTGTTACCATTGCGCTGCTCCAATGAGTAAAGCTCTTCACTATTGTAAGAATTGCAAGCGGTAGTGAAGGTCAAACAAACTCAGACTTTGTACATAGTTATAGGTTAGCATCCACGAAATAAGTAGGCTATCACCTCCTCGGACTGGAGATGTGCAAAGCACACAAGTGAAAGAGGGGACGAGCAGACTATCGTCCCCTCGAACTGGTGTGGTTCATCTGCAAAGCTGTAAATTTTCCTCGTTTGCTGTAGTCAGATCAGCAGTTTTGCACTGGGTGATGTTACACTTTGTGTCCTCATTCGTTGTAGGCAGATCGGCAGTTTTGCACTGGATGATGTTATACTCCCTCCGTTTGGAATTACTTGTCGCAGAAATGGATGTATCTAGACATATTTTAGTTCTAGATACACTCATTTCCGAGACAAGTAATTCCGAACGGAGGGAGTACTTTGTGTCGTTCTTCATGCAGATTTTAACCTGTGTGTTGCAGTGGTGCAGTAATGCATGTGTATGTAGTTGGCCTGACTGATTTTGTGCTTGGTTATGCTTGATGATGACCGGATCTTTTATACCGGTTATTTCTGTATATTGCAAGGCTCCAGTTTGTACTTGGGCAACTGGTGCTGTTTAGAAGCTATGGGGTTTTTGGTTGTGTGGGTCCTGCACCCCTCCCCTATACCCCACACCCTAGTGAAGCCATGGGGGTGTGATTTTTGCCGGTTTGATAGCATGTGAACACTATTGAGCCTGCAAGTCAAGACCAAGGTTTTTAATTTCGCAAACAAAATAATTCCGGAGCTCACTGAAATATGTGAAATTTTGGAAATTTTGCATATTTCGGAATTTTTTTGGATTTTGTGATTTCAAATTTCACTTAATTTTAATGAATTTTAGCGTAATTTAAATTTATGAAATCAGTATAAATATGGATTGAAATTTCAGGGTTACAAATATTTTGAAACCCACTAAACTATGCAAAATTTTGGAAATTTCGTTGAAATTTTTAACCCTGGTCAACACTCGGTCAGGCTCGTGAGGAACGATTGAATCAGTAGTTTCCACTTGCACATGTTATCAGGTGAGCGGGGACATGGCATGAGCTCACATGTGTTTCCAAAAAAATTGGCGGGAGTAACTAGGTCACGTCTTGTCGTTTGCCTCGCCTTATTTAGCCCCCCCCCCCCCATCACACACACACACACACCATATCGTCCCTTCAAGCTCTTTGTCCCAAGAAGGTTCTTCGTTGACGAGCAGTGCCATCTTCTCCAGTCGGCGGTGGTGATCCTTCTTCCTCCTCTTCTCCGAGTTCTTCCTCCTCTTCTCCAAGTTGTTCCCTGTCTCCTCCTTGCTCCTCTGATGGTTGTAAGTTCAATCACTCTCTACTTGTTGTAGCTTACTATGGTACGCTATGCAAGTATTGCTTCATGATGTGTGAGGACGTGGTAGATCATATGCTAGTGATAACATGGTAGGTTTTGCTTGTCGGCAGTGATGAAGTTCATGCTATTGTGGTGGATGTACATGATTTTCGTGTCGATTTCAATGCTACTATGGTAGATGTGGTACTATGTTGAGCTTGATGATCGGTCCATGTGTAGTATGATAGTATGGTACTATGGTAGTGTAGTAGTGTGTTCAGTTTCATGATTAATCCATTCTAGTTTGCTAGATGTGCTTGTGTGTTGAGCTTGATGATCATTCCATGAGTAGTATGGTATCATGGTAGATGCATTGTTCTTGTTTAGTAGTCCTGATTGCTAGTAATTGTAGGACATGACCAACGAAGACCTTAGTCAAGCCATTGTTTAGTTTGACACCCAAATCCTTCCCTCTTATGTTGAGGATTTTCCCAGGCAATGCCTTATGATGCAGATGTGTTTGAAGGGCGGTACCACTACATCTTTAGTGGTGACGATCCCTGCACAATTACTAAGCTTGCCATTAAGACTTAAAGGCACATATGAGGAGGTCAACGAAGGGGAACACAATGAGATGGCAACTTTTATATCCACCTTCATCGTGAACAAGATGTATGATATCATTGTTAGTGTGATGAGGACTAATAAGGGCTTCAAGGAGATGCACATGAACGTTGTTGCCAAGCAGGGTTTTGAGTTCTATGGCATAGAGGTGACCTCAACACAGGTGCATAACCATCTTAGGAAGTGGAGAGCGAACTTGATCCAAGTGTCCAAGTATAGAGACCTTAGTGTTGCATAATGGGATCAGGAAACCTTCACGATTCCGTTGGAGGTTGAGCACTACCAAGGACACGTCGTGGTTAGCTAACCTACCACTTGTTTCACTTGATTTAACAGTGATCTATTGACAAGCATGCCATGGGCTCTAGTGAGCTTCTCGCTTGCCTATCACTGAGTATCCATGCACCCAGGAGTCAGAGACCATCATCCTTGATGGCTTGCTACTAATCACGCTCCTACTCTTGAGAGGAAGAGGAAGATGGTGCCTTAATGGACGAGGAGCTAAGCATTTTTAGCAGCATGACCGACACCATCAAGGAGCTAGCATCTGCATTAGGGAGAGCAAGCCTATTGACGTGCACCATTCCCTCTACAGCTCTATCATCACAACATTGGCTTCGGTGAGAAGGATATGGTGGTCGCTCTTAACCACCACCTGGACAACATGGTACAAGGTCTTGGGTTTTTTGGGATGCCAATAGAGCACACTGCGCTATGGCTTAGGACCTAGCTAAGCAAACACTACTACGTGTAGTGCAAGGGTCTCTGGTGGCGGCGGCATGCATGCATGCATGATGATGTACATTTTTTGGTAGTTGGGATGGCAACTCTTAATGGCATGTATATTTGTTGAGGTGGTATATACTAACCCCTCACACGGTGATGGTGAACTTGTGGTGGTAGGATTCCACCATCTTTTTTATGGTGGTATCATGACACCATAGTAGGTAGGATGAACTTGTGATGCCTTGGTACATGCATGCTTATGTTGCTTCTGTCCCATATGTTGTGGTCCTTGTCCGGCTTGTTGAGATTTATTTTTTCTTCTGTCTTGCTAGATGAAGTGGTATGTTGTGTACTCAGGAGGGTTCCAGGAGCCTACAGTTCATGACAGACATGTCATGAACAAGTGAACGGATACAAGAACAGTTGCTATAGAGGATTTAAGACTAGGGAGGAGGCAGATGACGATTACTCCAGGTTTGTTCTCAGGTCTGTTCTTAAAGAGAAGAACAGTCATGAATAGGCGGTGCTTGTCATATCGGGTTCAATAGGCTGAAGATCATGATATTCGATTGTCCAGTTTGTCATCATTGTTGTATTGTTGTTACATGTGATCGTATTTGAGATAAAGAACAACGGCGATAAGGATGATACTTATAAGCTCGCCACATTGAGGTACGGGATAATAGCGTTGAGCTGAATGTGTGCAACCAAACACAACGAACCGCTTTAGGCCCAAAATCCCGAAGCGCGGGAACTAAACATTAAGGCTTCGTTGCTTCCCTAATATAGCCTTCTTGCTTTGTGGGCAACCAAACATATCTCAAAACATGGCTCGGAGGCTGTATTACCTCAGCTAAGCTCAATCGAACCACAAATGTAAGGTGGCGAAAATGGCTGCAAGCAACCAAACACGTCATATACGTTCTTACTTGTTGCTTCTTACTCTAGGGAAACAGAAGTGATGCAACTCTTGGGCCTGCCCCCGGGCCCTCCGGTCACACACGCGCGCACACACACACGCTTGTGTGTGTCTCGATGCAACAATTTGACAGTGGCAGTACCACAGTTATGTCTTAGGCTGCAGAAACGGACCGGAGGCAAACTGAAACATGGTACTCATATGCTATATATTCGACTGAAAAATACTTCGATGATGACATGACTTTAGACTGCATAAATAAATATACTTCTTCCGTTCCTAAATATTTGTCTTTCTAGAGATTTCAACAAGTGACTGTATACGGAGCAAAATAAATGGATCTACACTCTAAAATATGTCTATATACATCCATATGTGATAGTCCATTTGAAATCCTAAAAAAACAAATATTTAGGAACGGAGGGAGTACACAACTAATTCAAGTGGGTGATCAAATTGTGTCAGGGACCAACCATGTAGAGTAGTACGGAACGCCGGTTTTATATCTTGATTTAAAACTAGAGAGAGTACATCCAAGTGATCCTGCCCTAAACGTGGTCCTGCTCTTGCTCTCCATTCTTCCATTTGTGTAAAGGCGCCAAAAAGCACGACGTCGACGCTGCAACGGTCCACTTTACTGACATAGTTTATCATCCATCTTCAGTGACATCCGAGCGATCAAACAAAACAAAAGCCCAAGAATCAGACGCCCTTTGTTTTCAGTGTGTGTATATATAGATCAATCAATCAGAGAACAATCTCTCAACTTTACAATATCCGGGACGGCTCCACCACCCTGCGAATTGTTAACGTCAATCGTGGAACAAGCCTTCGTCCCGCGCGCGGCTCCCCCTGTCAAAGCTACACCTATCTTTTATCTTTTTCATTCACACACGCACGCACACAAGCTCAACGGCCACTACTCAATCAATCAAACGCATTGCTCAAACCAACCCTCAAACCAAACAACCATATACACAAGCCGCAGCCACGATCTCCGGCTGCTGCTGCTACGGCCTACGAGATGCTGATCATGGCGGCGGCCATCGAACTCTCCAGGCTGACGCACTCGATCATCATCCCGCACATCTTGCCCATCTCCTGCTCCTTCACCATGGCGCCGCCATGGCCGCCGTCCGCGGCGGCGCACTCGTCGAGGCGGTAGCAGGTGGCGAGGTGGTCGTTGGCCATGCCGACGGCCTGCATGAAGGCGTAGACCACCGTCGGGCCGACGCCGCGGAGGCCCCTCCGCATCAGGTCCTGGCTGAGCGCCTCGGCCTTGGGCGTCCGCAGCGGCACCTCCCGGGGCGACCGGTACCTGCCGACCATGGGCTTGTAGTTGAGGAAGCCCCAGCAGTACTCGTCCAGCGACCCAAACTCCTCTATGATCTATCAGCAGCGAGGTTCAGACTTGATGTCAGAAAGAAACAGTGGGAGGCATTAAGTCTAAGAGTAAACAAAACGGTTGTTGGGCAGATTGAATTGGCTGCCAATGCTGTTCAGGCCATCAAGATCAAGATCTGGACAGGTATGGATAGGATGACTGGCTGACATTGTGGTGGATGGATCATGGATGAACTTACCTTCAGTAACTCATGCGCGTTTTCGACGATGGTTCGGAGCCGGTGCTCCGACAGCAGGGACCTGGCCGGGCTGCATGGCGCCAGGAATTTCTTCTCGTTTAGCTTCGACACCAGCAGAGGGTCGAAATCCATGAACACTTCCCTGTGAAATGCATGCACGCATGGTGTTTGATGAGATTTTGAGTGTTTGGTGGGGGTGTTAAGAGGTAAAAAGGAGTGCGTACCTGAAGGCGTCCCTCTTGCTGAGGATTACAGGCCATGCCATCTCCGCCAGTGCACCAGACAGAACAAGCATCTCAAATAGTTTCCTGTGGATTTAGGACTGAAAGTTGTAACTTTACATAATTAATTTGCTTCTTACCATTTTAACTTGAGACGATTTCACTAGGCTTATTAGGGCATACCTGTCGTCATGCACTGGGACTCCCCACTCCTGGTCATGAAAGGCAGTGTAGCATGGATCTGTTACAGATGTAAAATCAAAGATTTCATTAGTCAGGTGAAAAAACAAGGTGTGATTCCAACGGAAAGTTGAAGATCCTACAAAGTTTGCGAGATTGGAGCAAGGACGAGAGTGTACATTTTGATTAGACGGCAACAGTGACCAGAATGTTTTTTTGTCCAAAAGGGCAGAGGTCCCAGCTTAACAGTTAATTAGGTGCATGATCAGCAGACATCATCAGGTACTACTGTTGGGTATGAAAAGGCAACACATCTTTTCTAATGCTACAAACAAGTACTATGTGGTAGTTTGTACAGTTCTCTTGTCGTCTACGCTCTTGCTAAAGTACGTGAAACTAAATAATGGCACAAAAACCTAACTGTAGGAAGATTAAAGATGCAAGCAAATTAACACCATTAGGGAAATGTCAATGGAGCACAACCGGAGCAATTAAATACGTTTCCGCTGCCTAATGCGCTGCAGAAAAGATGCAAAGCTCAAGTGGCATAAATTTAAAGGGGAGAGCAATGATAAGCACATCAGTATCACCACCAAGAGAAAAGGAACAAAGAAGAAAAGATATATATATCCTGGGGCCTGGGACGCCATTCTTTTCTTGGAAAATAAGAGAGGGGTGAAAGCCCCGCGCCACCATCATCGACCTCCTCCGCGTCGCAAGTTTGCGACATAACACGAAAAATTTCAGGCCAAGCTAAGCCCTGCTTACCACACTGAATTTGTGTTTGCACTTAAAATTTCTCACTGGCCAATAGCACTGAAGAGAAACACTTGCTCTCTGGTTAAGGACTGCCACTTGGTTTTGTTAAGTCTAGGGTTTAACAACTTGATTAGATTTCAGAAATATTGTGCCGACAGGCTAGTGGGCAATGGGAGGAATCCTTTGGGGAGATAAAATTGACAAGTACTCGCCGGATAGCGGACGCGCCACCAAACATCTGAGTGCATCTTTATATTAAATCGCGCATTTTTGTCAATTGTGCAGCGCCACCAAACGTCTCTGAGGCCGTATGATCTAATTAAACACAATCATCGCCTCCTAGATTAATGCTAATTATAGCAGCAGTAGTACAAGATACTGGAGGTGTTTTCTCTTTCTCCTGGGAGAGGTAAAACGTTCACGTCAGCGCAATAATACGCAAGCACAGGCCACTGCTTGGCAGCTTATGTCGATGCAGCAGAGTATAATTATCTGAGATTATTTGAGACAGCTATGTTACAAAGCGGTCTCCGTTTGGACGTGGGTTCACAGGCTGATATAGACGGAGGCAACGAGGGTCTCTCATGAGTACGTACGTACAGTGCCATAGACGTGATCTAGCATGGAAAATACGATGTACAATTCTGTAGCAGACGCGGTCCTGTATTCTGAAAACGTGAGGAAATCGGATATATTGCTTTGAGGGAGTACTACGTACGTATGTATATATATACTTAGGAAACATCACAAGTCACAACCACTCATAGTCTTGGTCCAAAAAGCTATAGCTAGGGCAGGCTAGCTTTGATAAAGAAAGGCCCCGTGTAGAGTTGTGTAAATTTTAAGCTAGCTAGGAGTAGATAGTACGTACGGCTGAATATACCGGCTGACGGTTACTAATGATGGTGCATGAGGTCTTGATGACTGATCAATTTATCCTTTCTCTTTATTAAGCTCTTCAAGACCTCGTGCATCCTTAGTAACTGTCTGCCATATATTGACGGCACTTACTATACATTACTTCCCCTAGTTCTCAAAAGCCATCATTTAGACATTGTCCCAAAAAAGTGTTTTCCCTTTTGACAAATTTTCGTTTTCTTGACTACTGGTATTTTTTTAAATATATTCAAGCTCGATATGTGAAAATCATATGCGCAAGTTACATTTATAATTATGTTGGAAGAGAAACTGAATTTCTGGTGGAAGTTATGCTTTGAGTCATTGAAGACTACTTCAATGTTGGTTTAGTGCATAAAATAAAAATAATTTGCATTTTTTTAGGGGTAAGTGGGGCGGATTTGTGCAAATTCATTGATTAGTAGTATTAGGGTATTTAGGGTATAGAGGGTACGCCAAAGAGTATATAGCATAGCAGATTATGTGAGTACTTGCTATTCCTAGTATTAGGGTATAGAGAGTACTACGTAGTTGTGTGAGTACTTGCTATTCGTAGCTAGAAAATGAGCTACCGATTATATATCATAGCAAATTAATAGCATGCATGATAGCTAAAGGAGAAAGCATGATTATCCACTTGTATACTAACTGCATTTAGCATCCCCTTTAATTTGTCCTTGCCTTATTGAAAAGAAGCCATAATCACATGATTAGTGTCGGGATTAATTTGGAGCACCTACCAGTGTTACGTGTCACCCAGGGGCACCTCGGCGGCCCCGGCGCCGCCGAAGCTTCTCCGATCATCGAACCCAGCGCCACCGCAGCAGCGGCTCCTGCACCGTCCGGCGCAACGCTCGCAGCCTTCCGAGCAGAAGGGGGCCCCGCCGACGACCCGGCGGCCGCCCTCCGCCGGGCAGCGGCCCCCGCCGGCCGGCCGATCCTGCCGGTGGACGCCCGGCTGCAGAAGGAGTCGTCGGACGCCTCCGAGGCGCACGACACGTTGAGCGACTGCATGTTCCCGTTCTTCCCGCCGCGGCGCAGCAGCTCGGACCGGCGCAGCAGCATGGACGGGAGCGCGCCCCTCGCGGCCGCCGCGGCGGTCGGCAGCCTCTTCTTGGAGTTGGAGGCCTTGCCGTCGGCCGCCGCCGCCCGCGGGTCCTCGTCGCCGCGCCGCGTCGTCGGCTGCGGCCTCTCCCTCCCCCCGGCGCCGGCCGACGGCGGCCTCTCCCTCCCCCCGGCACCGGCGGACGGGGGCCTCGGGGACGACGGCCTGCGGGCTGCACCGGCGACCCTGGGCGCCGCGGCGGACATGCCTGCCTGCCTGCCTGCCTGCCTGGCTCCCGTTCAGCTCGCGGTGCTCCGTCGGCCTCGCGTGGACGCGCCTGCTGGTAACCTAGGACGATCGATGAGGCAGACGCGGGCGTAGAGGATTATATATGGAGCGATCGATGGAGACGATGGCGGTCGAGCTCCGGCGTTGCCGTCTGAGAGGTACAGTGTGCGAACGAACTGCGAGCTGCGGAGTGTGCGGGCTGTTATAAGGTGGCTCTCGATCGCCTTCGCCTTCCCGGGCGCGAACGGACGTACGTGGGCTGGTGGGTGGCGGGCGGGTGCTGGCTACGTACGTACGTTCTGCGCGCGCGCTGCCCAGGAGGGTGGTGGGTTTGGGCGCGCGATCGGTCGAGCGAGCGCCGGGCGGTTGGTGGCGCGTCGAGACCGGAGGTTTTTGCGGGGGAGGACGTGTCAGCTGAGCTGATCGAAGTACGTCCACGTCGCGGTCACGCCGGTGCGCGGAGGCAGCTAGCTAGGTCTAGCCTAGCCTAGCCCAGCGAGATCTCGTTCTCCCCGGCCGGGTCCCCCTGCTGCAGTCCGATCGGCGGAGGAGGGAGGAGGGACAAAGCGCGGCGGTGTGGTCCGGCACCCTCCTGCCGTGTCCGGTGGGTGCGAGGTGGAGGTTGACCCAGCGATCCGATCCATGGTCCTTGCGCACGGCGAGAATAACCCAACGCAAAAGAGCCAAAGGCAGGCACTGTGGTGGTTTTAGGCGAGGCCAACCACCTCTTTGTCGTGCCACGCTTATTACTCTACATGGGCTTTTCCGGTGCGAAATGGGCCACTTCAAATATGTTCATTTCTCCGGCCCAGAATACGATTAACCCGGCATGGGCTACGTGAGCTGCCTTCAAGTAGTTTATCGAACAAATTGATAAATCTGGCATTCCCAGCCCACCAAGTAAAATTGGTGGTTTCTTGGTCATGACCAGCTAAAACAAAAGTACCATTAAAGAGTGTTTCCACATGGTAGAACCTCCTCAGCAATATAAGATTTTCATGAGGTTGATCTTCAGTTGCCGTCCACGCACGAATACCATTGTTTAAAAGAATATTTTTGGTGTACAAAGTCTCAAATTCATCGAACCCGTGACCTCAAAGTTATGAGCCTCGTGCTTCCGCAAATAAAGGTTATGAGCCACTTGAGCTGCCAAACTGCTCTACTCCGCTCTGAAGTACCAGAAACTGGTGGACAAAAAAGGCTTGATACAAGCCTCTAGCGTGTCTAGACAAATAGAATACTCCTTTTATACAAAATGAAGCGGCTAGTGGGAATCAAACGCATTGCTAGCTTGGAAGGCTCGGGGTTATAGTCGACATTGGTTGCTTATTTTTAACGTCTCTAATTCAAAACTGAACATGAAATTTTTGATTTCATTCGGCATGTAGGTTGCAAACCAGTCGAGCTCGAGCGAATTGGGCTAGAATGGCCTCAATTTATATTAAAATTCGAGCAAGCTCAAACTAAATGAAGCTCATAGTTAACCAGTTAACCCGTAGAAAGTGACTCGTGCTCAACTAGTACCCCGAGTCGATCTCGAGCTAGTTTCAAGTTAAATAACTTGATTTTTTTAATAATTCAAGACAATTTTAAGAAAACATCATAAAATATGATTACAATCAAAACGATGATACAATTTTCAAGGTAGTTTGGCTTATTATCTCCGTGCTTAATAGCAAGAGATCGTGTATGAACAAGCAAAAGAAGAAAACGAAGGGGCGTCTGCTCTCAAATTTTGGTTAAAAACAAACAACAAGATATTTTACACATGGATGATCATGTACTATATTGAGGTCTATTTTTTTCCTATGCGCTTAACTAAGTTTCCATGTTTGCTAGTAGATAAATAGAGAAAAATCATACAAGACATATATGAATAAATTGTCCTATTTCTTCTAATATAAGGATTATTTTATATAATTATAGTATATCTGGCTAAAATCGAGTAGGCCAATGTTGACCCATAATCAGCTCGTTTATCATCAAGCTACATAAAGTGATCATACTCAACTCATTTCTTTTTGAGTCGCTTTCAAGCCGAGTCAAAAGACGAGCCAATCTCAAGCAACTCACGAGCCTCCATCTTTTCTATTTAACGGACGTTATAAATAAAAGGACAATAGTTAGCTAATGTTCCTCCACGTGAGTAACCCAAGCAATTGTTCCCCACACGAAGTAGGAACAATCGAACGAATTCGTTTGCTTAGTTTTCGTTGTGATGCACCACCAAGCCTTACACTAGGATTTTGAGTTGAATTCAAATAGCTAAACAACATAAAATAGATAGCCATGATATACATAATAAAACTTTCATCATGTTCAAATTGGTCATGTATTCTACATCCCAAAAAGCATATTATAAAAACAAGAAAGAATTAAACATGCTAAAAAATTTAGAATACTATATAAACTACCACATCTCTAGGATTTCATATAAAACACATAGCCAACACACAAAAAGAACTTTATGTGTAGCAAATTGCTAGTTGCCATCTGAAACAAACACAATATGGTACTATACTAGGGGTGATATTTTACTAAACAAGGTGGACTAAAACGAGTGGCAATTGTTTGTTCAACCACCAATGGTTTGCGCGAGGATGTTTCGGAGCAAACATGATAGGGAAAACCGTGGAAGGAGTTCACGCCCGAGGGTGGCCCGATCTTCACATCGTAGGATCGAATAGGAAAGGGTAACTAGCTGCAAGCAGCAAGGACGGCTAGTTTCATACCTGCGAAGGTTGGATGCGACTCGTACGTTGGGGATGGCTGACCGGAGCTGCAAGAACTTCGAGCGTTGTCCGAACAATCACAGTACTACAAATCGATACTAACGCACACAAAATGGCCGGAAAAGTAGAGCATGAATTAAGGGGAACCGGAGGCTCCTTCTCAGGAATCTAGATGAACTCAGGAGAGCAAAGTTAGTAAGGAACTCTTGGATCTTGTAACACCCCGGATTCGATGTGCCAAGTGTCCGCCAGTTATTTGCCGTTTTTGCCATGTCATTTGCTTGCGTGTTGCACTTTGCATGTCATAATATGCATTTCATATCATGTCATCATGTGCATTTCATTTTGCATACATGTTCATCTCATGCATCCGAGCTTTTCCCCGTTGTCCGTTTTGTAATCCGGCACTCCTATGTCCTCCGGCGTCCCCCTTTTGTCTCTTGTTGTGAGCGGGTGTTAAACGTTCTCGGAATGGACCGAGTCTTGCCAAGCGGCCTTGGTACACCACCGGTAGACCGCCTGTCAAGTTTTGTGCCATTTGGAGGTCGTTTGATACTCCAACAGTTAACCGGGTAACCGTAAAGGCCTCTTTCGTGTGTAGCCCAACACCCCTTCCAAAGTGGCCCAAAACCCAGGAAACTTCCTTCCATGCTCTCGGTCGTTCGATCACGATCGTGTGGGCAAAAACCGCTCCTCATTTGGACTCTCCTAGCTCCCTCTACCTATAAATATGTGTGCCTCCCCCGAATTTCGGGTCCAAACCATAGCCTCTTCCTCCTCCGCGCGCCGGACGTTTCTTCCCCGCCTCCCGGACATGTCCGCCCGTCGCCCCCGTCCAATTGGACGCCGACACGTCACCCCGCCGGCTCTCTCTCTCCTCCACGCCGGGGCCGGAGGCCCAGATCCGCCCCGCTGGTCCAACCGGGCGCGCCCGCCCGCCATGATTCGCCCGCCCCACCACGGCAAGCAGCCCGCCGCCTATCGCCCATTCTTGCGGACCGCACGCCACCGCCGCAGACTCCAACCTCACGCCGCCATTGCCGCCGTCGTCCGACCTGCTGCCGCCGAAGCTCCTCCCGCTCATTGCTCGCCGTCGAGCTCCGCCCGCCGCCGCCACGCCACCCGGAGCTCCTTGCCGAGCTCCACATGCTGCCATGGCGCCCGCCTCCTCGCGCCCCCGTGGCCCGATCCGCCCGCCGGCGAGCGAGCCGCTGCCCCGGCGTCCTTCT
Organism: Aegilops speltoides; assembly: GCA_021437245.1. Lineage (NCBI taxonomy): Eukaryota > Viridiplantae > Streptophyta > Magnoliopsida > Poales > Poaceae > Aegilops > Aegilops speltoides. The sequence continues at coordinate 315,151,807 of CM038145.1, read as the reverse complement.
CCTCTCCCCGCGTCGGCCCCTCCTTCCTCTCCGGCCACCTTCGCGCGAACTCCGGCGAAGTTCCGGCGAGATCCGCCGCCGCATCGGTATCCGTGCAAATCCAGAGGTTGCCCCCGTTTTCACTAAGTCCATGTATTTTGTCATTATCATGCCATGTTCATCGCATCATATCTCTGCATCCGTAGCTCCGTTTCATGCGTGTAATATGTCAAATTGTTCGTCTCGACGAGCACTTCATTTCATTCCATTGCATCATGTTCATTTGAGTTCATCTTGATGCCCGAAATGCTGTTGGAAGAGTGCATGTTGCTGTTAATCTGCTGAAACTGTTATAACATGCTCATTTGTCATTTTTGCCATGTTTGATGTGTGCATCCTATGAGGTTGAGCTCTACATGTGTTTTGATCTATGCCATGCCATATTTCCAGTGGTGCCACCCATGTATTTTTGTGAGTTGTGTACTGAGTGCATCGAGCTTGTTAAGTAGGGTACTTGCTATTGCTGTTTTCCTGATTGTTTCTGTTATATTTTGTTGCTATGTAAACCTGCTGCTACAAGTCATTCCATGCATAATCTGGAGATGTTCACTAAGGATGTTTTGTTATACATGTTATGCTCTATCCATTCATGCCCATGGTTGCATTTATAGACTACTTTAGCTTATTGTAATCTTGCTCTCAACTTGCTAAATAATGTTACTGTCAACCTGTTAACATGAAGTTCAGTTTTGGCCATGTGCTTTTCTAGTGATCCATGCACCCTATGAACTTGTTCTTGCCATGCTTAGCTTCACAAACATGTCTTCTTACTGTTGGTTGCCTTGCCATGTCATGTATTGCTCTGTGGTGAGTGGCTCAAGCTCACCAATATGCCTACTTATTGTTGTTCCTGCCATGTATGAATCTGTCATATAACTTGCCATGTTTACATGGGTGCCATCATATTTTCTATGCCTTTTTGGCTCATGGTCAGTAAGGGACTTTTGTTCTAGGCCATTAGTAGAGTCATGCCATGCCTTTGTTTGCCATGATAAGTTCCTGTAACATGTTGTTTGATAGCTTTAAACATTGCAACCTGATCTTATTCCTGCTAAGTCTGAAACTGTTATTATTTGCAATCTTACCATGTCCTTTTGAGCATGTTCTAGTTGTTTCTGGAGATAGCTCAGTGTTCATCTTTTGTCATGCTTTACCTGTACTCCGTGCCCATGCCTTTTGTTATTATGTTGGAGTGTTGTAGCATGTTGTTTTGATGCTTGTAAGATGCCTAGTTGCTGTTTTGGACGGATTGTTGCTATAACTTGTATAGAGTGTATGTGTTACACCGTTGCTCCGTTTTGAGTGTGCTCTATATGAAACTTGCTTGATTTTGCATGTTGTTTCATATTATCATGTTGCATCCTTGTTTTGAGGTGTTTGCTTGATGTTTGCATGCATTTTACATCAATGCCATGCTTAACTTGTTTTGCTCATATCTTCTAGGCCGTAGCTCCGAATCTAATGAACTTTATATGTAACTTGACTAGAATTTCGTGTAGATCATCTTGGTGCATTTTAACTTGCTGTTTAACAACTTGAACATCAGGTTTATTCAGTTCTGGACCAATTTCGAAATTTGCATATGAGGACTTACCGGAATTTTATATGTTGTTTCCGGCCTCATTTAAACTTGCCTTGATGTGTTGTTCTTGTTTGCATCATCTCTTGCCATGAGTAGCTTCATGTAGCTTTGTCATGCATCATGCTTGGTTGTGCATCATGTCTTGCCTATGTGTGGTGTGTTTACCATGTTGTGTGCTTCTTCTCGATAGTTCCCGTTTCGTTGCGATCGTGAGGATTCGTTTGTCTACGCTTGGTTCGTCTTCGTGGCTTCATCTTCTTCATGAACTCGTTCTTCTTCCTAGCGGGATTTCAGGCAAGATGACCGCTACCCTGGATCTCACTACTATCATTTCTATGCTAGTTGCTTCGTTTTATCGCTTTGCTGCGCTTCCTATAACTTGTTGTACAAGCCTCCCCCAAATTGCCATGAACCTCTAACCTTTGACACCCTTCCTAGCAAACCGTTGTTTGGCTATGTTACTGCTTTGCTCAGCCCCTCTTATAGCATTGTTAGTTGCAGGTGAAGTGAAGATTTCTCCATGGTGGACAGGGTTATGTTGGGATATCACAATATCTCTTATATTATTAATACATCTATATATTTGGTAAAGGGTGGAAGGCTCGGCCTTATGTCTGGTGTTTTGTTCCACTCTTGCCGCCCTAGTTTCCGTCATACCGGTGTTATGTTCCCGGATTTTTATGCTCCTAACGCAATGGGTGATTTATGAGACCCCTTGACAGTTCGCTTTGAATAAAACTTGTCCAGCAAGGCCCAACCTTGGTTTTACCATTTGCCTCACCACCACCTATACCCTTCCCTTGGGTCGGCCAACCCAAGGGTCATCTTTATTTTAGCCCCCCCCGGACCAGTGCTTGTCTAAGTGTTGGTCCGAACCGAGCAGCCTGCGGGGCCACCTCGGGGAAACTCGAGGTCTGGTTTTACTCATAGCTTGACTTATCCGGTGTTGCCCTGAGAACGAGATATGTGCAGCTCCTATCAGGATTGTCGGCGCATCGGGCGGCATTGCTGGTCTTGTTTTACCATTGTCGAAATGTCTTGTAAACCGGGATTCCTAGACTGATCGGGTCTTCCTGGGAGAAGGTATATCCTTCGTTGATCGCGAGAGCTTATCATGGGCTAAGTTTGGACACCCCTGCAGGGTATAAACTTTCGAAAGCCGTGCCCGCGGTTATGTGGCAGATGGGAATTTGTTAATGTCCGGTTGTAGATAACTTGACACCTGATCCGAATTAAAACGCATCAACCGCGTGTGTAGCCGTGATGGTCTCTTCTCGGCGGAATCAAAGTGAACACGGTCTTTGGGTTATGTTTGACGTAAGTAGGAGTTCAGGATCACTTCTTGATCATTGCTAGTTGACGACCGTTCCGCTTGTTCTCTTCTCGCTCTCTTTTGCGTATGTTAGCCACCATATCTTGCTTAGCCGTTGCTGCAACCTCACCACTTTACCCCTTCCTTTCCCTTTAAGCTTTGCTAGTCTTGAAACCCATGGTAATGGGATTGCTGAGTCCTCGTGGCTCACAGATTACTATAACAACAGTTGTAGGTACAGGTTATGCGATGATCGTGACGCGAGCGCGATGTTTGCTTGTTTGGAGTTCTTCTTCTGCTTCTTCTTCGATCAGGGGATAGGTTCCAGGTCGGCAGCCTGGGCTAGCAGGGTGGATGTCGTTTGAGCTTCTGTTTGTGTTTCATCCGTAGTCGGATGTTGATCTTATGTATGAGGATGTTGTATTCGTGTGGCATTGTATGCCTTTTGTATGTATCCCCATCTATTATGTAATGTTGATGTAATGATATCCACCTTGCAAAAGCGTTTCAATATGCGGGTCTATCCTTGGTGGGACCTTCGAGTTCCTTTTGGATAGGGTCGCATATTGGGCGTGACAGATCTCTAGTAGTCTTGTTGTATAACCTTGTAGCTGAATGGTTTGACAAAAGGTTTTTCTAAAGGATGGGGGGATGGAGTTTTACAACCAGGACAACCCCATGGATAGGTGTGAAAAGAAGCAAGCTTTGGAAACAGATGTAGGTGTGAAACCTAACCAGCTTTGATAATTAATGGGGTAGCTTCTGGAAATTTATTGAAGGGGGTTATCCCAATCTCTCCTAACTAGGCGGTGAGCGGTCCAAATTCTATTATGGATGATTAACCATGCAAAGAACTTGACCTTGGGAAGAGCACAAGTCTTCCACACAACTTGCTCATAGAAGTAAGTGTGGCACCGAGAAATTGGGCTTTGTAGGCGGATTTTGCCGAGTAGGTACTGTTGGCCACTATCCTCCAGGAGATTGCCTCCTACACATCATTGTTAAGCTGGAAGTGCAAGATCATTTTCCAAAGCTCAAGATACTCAAATAAATGCTCCATGGTAAAATCACTGTTTAACTTGATCCTTCGGGTTCATGTATTGCCTGCAAGAGCCTGCCCAACTATTTGTTTCTTCCTCTCGGAGGTTTCATGGACAAGCGGGTCAATATCTTTCGGCCTCTTACCATTCAGCCATGGCGAATTCCAGAAAGGAGCCTTGACCCCCATTGCCAATGGTGATACTAGTGCAGGCGTAGAAGAGCTCCATATCGACGACATCGCAAGGATTGACCATGCCCACCCAAAGCTTGCTAGGATCAGTCCACACGAGCCAAGGCCCACGTAACCGCAGTGCCCTTGCGAATTTTTCTAAGTTGAGCAGACCAAGGCCCCCAAGGTGAGTGGGGTGGCAGATCGTTTCCCATTTGACCTTGCATCTCGCACCAGTGGTTTATCTGACGCTGACCAAAGGAAGGCCATTTTCTCCTTTTTTGACACTATTGAGGACTTCTAGTGGGACGGCAAGAGGGGTGATGTGGTAAATTGCCTGCTAAGTGAGGAGGAATTGAACCAAGCGGTGTGGCCAATTGTGGCGATATTTCCCCCTTGCCAAGGCGGGAGCTTGGCCGCGATCTTGTTTTCGAGCAGTTGAAAATCCACTCTCTTTAATTGCCACACATAGAGAGATGGGTCAAGGTATTTGACTAGAAAAGATGTTCGCATGGCCGGCAAATTTTGAAGGATGTCGTCGATGTTGAGGTGTCCGCATCGAATGGCAACAACAGAGCTCTTTTAGAAGTTGGTGGAAAGCATAGAGACCTCGCCAAAGTAACTTAGGATGATCGCCAAATTTTGTATGTCTTGCTTGATAGGAGCAACAAAGATCGTGGTGGCGTCCACGTACAACAAGCTGCGGAAAGTGTTCCCTCACCCACCAATTTTGCACAGATTGTGCTCCATAGCCACATCGAGGATCTGCTGCAGAGGGTCGATGACGAGGACAAAGAGCAACGGTGACATAAGGTCGCCTTGCCGCAATCCCCTACCATGCAAGATGGTGGTGGGGGGGCATTGTGAAGGGCACGCAATGAGGATGTGGATAGTGATGTTGCAATCCAGTCCTTAAAACGGCACGGGAAACCCCTTCTCGACATTATGATGACTTTGTGGTTGTGCATCCTTCACAGTCTTCAAAATATTATAAAGCATATATACTATGGAGGCTGCCATCGCTAGAGTTACTCTAACGTATGAGAAACCGTTCGACACACTGAACTTTAGCTTCAAACACAGCACACATGAACTTTAGCTTCAAACTCCACAACCTGGCTCACTGTTTGACTTGATGGGACAGGAGAACTGGAGAAGCGATGAACTGTGTGCCCATGAGCCGTTTCACCTCATAGCGTCCTAGGGAATTTAATTTGGTTAGGTACCTCGTAGCCATCAAACATTTTAACATGGCAAGGGTCCCACATCATGGAGTCGCATTTTATACGAACAGTGTTCCCTTTATGCTGCCGTCCAGCATTTTTGTATCACCACAATATCTTTGCTGGGTCATACTACCTCCCAAGGCTCTAATCATGAGCAGGGGTTCTTCCATACCACTTTGCAGGGGGGCCCTTTGTCTCTACGGCCTCCCAAAAATCTGCAAAGGGAACACGCTTACGACGAGACGACCATTACCCACTGACAAGAGCGGCCAAATCGGAACACTTTTATAGCATATATCCAATTATTAAGGAAACATCCATGACACATGTCCTACGTTAACCTGCAGCACTCCTCCTAGTTTTGGACATCATGTGGCTAAGTACACAAGTTTTAGTGGAACTAATCGGTGATGTTTATATAAGTCTGGGTGTTTAGGTGAGCCTAATCAGTGCGGGCATAGGATAGCCTCATTGGAGGATATAAATAGATAAATATTGGTAGACTTTGTCCACTACATAGATGTTTGGTTGCGAGCATAACGAACTCTCCATGTTTAGCATCAGAGAATCAAGTAGGCTAGCCCTTGCCATCGGTCGGTTCGCCAGTCCTGTAGTGGGCGTCTTAATTAATCCTCACATTTGTTTATAAATAGCAGGCCTGCACATCATCATGTCTTCAAATAGCATGCTCATACGAGAACCAAAGGTATTTTCGTACGCAGTTTCTGGCAACCGGCTGCTGATCTAGACCTGCTAATTAACAATAGCTAATAGTCTAAAGCCAGGCTAAAGCGTATTAGGTGGGTGATTAATATTCATATGAGGTCGACCATTCTGGAAGCGATGCATTCTCACTAGTCGTTACGCGTGTATAAGTAGAAAGCAACCGACACGCTGTTGCGCTCGTTGAGCAGTCTGCGTTTTGTAAGACCAAGTCACCAAGACGAACCCTCAAAGAAGTAACCAAGACCAGATAGGAACTTCCCACAATTGCACATACGAAATGGCGGCTTTTTTCTCTCGGTCCACACGATCCAACCTCATGTTGACTTCAGGTTTTCTACATCATCATTGCCAAAACGTGATGGACATTGTTCGCTATCCGGGCGCAAGAAGGGTAGAGTACCAAATAAAGCCTGCAACCAAGGCGACTACAGGTTCCACAGTGGCATTGCGTTGTGCTTTAAGCGCAGCTACAGGTAAAATAAGTACTCCCTCCGTTCCAAAATAGATGACTCAACTTTGTACTAAAGTAGTACAAAGTTGAGTCATCTATTTTGGAACGGAGGGAGTACATGCGTTCAGGTCCTCAGTTTACTTCGACGTTGAAATGCAGAGCGGCAAGAGCTGTCAAGCACTCTTCTTCAGTTGAATATATAGACCGCGACCCTTCACAAGATTCGGAAATGGCACCTGCGAGAACAAAGACACCAGGTTTTAGGGTCAAGATACTATCAACAAAGAAATAATCGTCATCAACAAATCATTAACACACATGATAAGCTTGTCAGCTAGAGGTGACATGGTTCTCATGTGATCAACAAAGAAACAATCGTCATCCACAAATCATTAAACGGAAGTATTAACAGAACTATTCCCTCTGTCCCATAATGTACTAGTGTCAAAAAACATCTTACATTATGGGACGGAGGGAGTAACAAAGAATCATCTTCGCTCTGTTCCCATGGTTCCGTGTGATGGAGAATCCTAATTTGTGGCTAAGATCCTCATCAGCACTTCATGCTGCTTCTGGATACACACAATCGATTCCTAATACCAGGTAGGGTTGCCGATGAGGCAAGGGGTGCCACATCGGCATCGGGGTTGAGGGCAAATTGCTGACTAGGAGTTGTGTTTGTTGCAAAACTTTCAGCAACCTGAGGTTTTATGTTACTTAGGAAGAGGACATGTAGTTCTCTGCAATTCACTGTAAAGCCTGTTTTCAACAGAATAGTAGACTAGAAAAAAGAACACAAAATCGTCAACATGTGTTTGTTCAATAAGTGTCCGTGTCCCTCTCCAACAAAAGTATCCATGTCACAATTTAGGTAGTGTTGTGTCACATTTAATTCATGTCAACTTGACATTTAAGAACGAAGGTATACACTTTTGTATTTGTTAGTAATATCTGTACAAGGGGAGTAACTACAAGGATATTGCTTCTCAGTTGAAAAGGCAACCTACATGTTTACATTAACAAAATATTGAAAAAAGGAAGATCTGATGCTTCTTGATAGGCTAAAAACGAAATAGAACAATTGACACAAAGGTTTTAGTAAAACATACCCCATAAGTCCTCTTCCGTGCCACTTTCTTGGTGTAATTGTCAAGTTCATTGGTGATCCCTGACGAATGATGAGCAGAGGCACTTGATTATCCTCGTTGGAAAGGGCTTCAGAAACAAGCCTTTCTTGCAATCTGCCACCAGCCTCTACACTCCCAAACTTCACTATCTCATCCCCAAGCAGCAAGCCATCCAAAGCAGCAGGAGAACCATCTGCGATGTCATCAATCATGGCAAAAGGAAGTCTGGTCACCAGATCTTCTTCCATAGGATCATTTTGAGACAATCCACCATGCAGTGGAGCTGATATACCTGCATGCAATCAAATATAATCGAGATCAGCAACTCTAATTTCCTTACCATATAACTTGACTCATGCTCAAGAACAGCCCATGTTTCAAGGTAACAACTGGAGGTTTAACACGAAAATGTGCAAATAATGATATGGCATCAATTGCTTCTCAGTTTGTGTTCATGCCATAAAAAATCATTCCAAAAATGCTAAACCATTTTGTAACTGAGGGTACTTCAAGTGTCGGTTTTAGTGGACAAGTGTAAATTACAAAGTGTTGGCCAGGTTATAAAGATCATTCCAAGATGATGTCATAATAGAAAGCCATGGCACAGCACAGTAGACCAGGAACTCGAGAGACCAAGACGAACTTTGAATATGTCCAATCTGGCAATCTCACAGATTTACAGCCTCCCATCTCCAAACATAGGTCAACTTCGGATGCATGTAGTTAAGCCTTTGAAACTTTGGCCAATATTGAGCTAGTATATTAAGAAGTAGAGTACTTCCATGATACACGAGTTCTATTATTTAGGTAGTATATTATGATACAAATTAGTTACAATCGTGCATCGGAGTTCCAAAAGTTTAAAAAATAGCTTATATTTGTGGGCAGCAGGAGTACAATATTTATGGAAAATAAGATATATTTATTGTCATGTGCTCCTTATAGACATCTGAGAAGATACAACTGGCCAAGATCTATAACTTTGGATGCACATTTCCCATCATGACAAGTTAATGTGAGCACAGAGTGTACAGTACTCACCAGAACTCCTTGGGATTGATTGCTCGTTTCTTGTTAATTTTGTAGAGTGTAAAACTTCCAGATTCTTCTCAATTTTGTTTGTAACATCCTTGTGGTCATTCCTCAGCTCTGCAATGTACATTATGCAGTGTAAGTACCAATTATACTTAACAAGTTAACAGCACGCTGAGAAGATTTAGAATACACTCCCTCCGTCCGGAAATACTTGTCCTAGAAATGGATAAAATGGATGAAGATTTAGAACATACTCCCTCCGTCCGGAAATACTTGTCCAAGATACAACCATTTTTAGGACAAGTATTTCCGGATGGAGGGAGTACACGCTATGATGATGTGGAATAAAATTTTTTTGCAGTCAGCCTAAGCCCACAGGCCAAATCTGTAAATATCCTCAGCAATGAAGAACAAGAGATGATCCTGAACTTCTACAAAAATGTCAGATACCACTACACTTTAAGCTCGTAAGTTCAGCAAACCCTGTTCAGGTCCATCCATGTAGCACAACATACATCAGTATACTTCACCCCTAATCTCCTATACATGTTCAAAAGCATAGTACTATCAGTTCACTACTGATGACAAAAGGGTATGCCCTGATATCCAATTTGCTGAACACTCGACAGGTATAACTCATATCAGGGCCACCTCCTACCATCCAGAACTCACCAACATCGCAGGAGAAGCAATTCAACTACAGTAAAACTCTTGCATCCCCATTACTGGTCACAAATGTCACCATATTTGCACAAAAAATTGCATTCACAACCCCGAACCGTGAATGGAGCACCATAAGGTGCACGGCATACATCAGAACAAGCACAAAGCAACGAATCGCGTTGTCAGTACACGATAAGTACGACGAGAATTGGAGTGAGAGCATACCACCGAGCTTGCGGCGCTGGGCGAGGACGGCGGGGATGTCGATGTCCGCCCTGGGGAAACCCTAAGCCGAGCCAAAAACAGCCGCGATTAGCAAACTATAAACCGTCCAAGGAAGAAGAAGGAGCGGAGGACAACGCCTCGGGTTCAGGCCGCTAGGGTTTTGGGGCGCGGGGTGAGCGAGGGTGCGACGGTACCTCGGCGTCGACGAGGCTGCCCGTGATGCCCGCCCCACCCGGCGCGGAGAGGGCGGCGATGATGCCGTCCATCTCCGCCTCCAGCGCTGACCGCCGGTCCATCAGCCTCATCGTCTCCGCCTTCACGTTCGGCGCCACCATGATCCCTCTCTCCTCTCTCTTCTCTCCGCTGCGGTGCTGTTGTCTCTCTGCGGCGGCCGAGGGAAGAGGGGGACTGATCTGCGTGCGGTGCGGGTCGGAAGTCTCTACTCGCGTCCAGTCGAAGCGCTACGGACCATTCGATCTAAAACTGACGGTCGCGATCGGACGACGCCAAGTCACTCTGGCCAAGTCATTCTGGTTCGGTTCAGACGGAGCGAGCGGTCTTGTTCCTCCAGAACCCTCTGCCGTGCGGCGCGGTTCCTCTTCCGTTCAGAAGACAAAGAGGATTTTGGATCCGGGGCCTCGAGCTCGCGCTGCCCTCTCCCGCCGAGTCCCGGAGCTCCGTTCATCGGTAAGCCCCGCTGACCCTTTCCCGTGCCCATTCTGAGATGTGCTAGTCTATACCTCGATGTGATCTTAGCCTTGCTCGCCCTCGATGCTGGCGATTCCGTGTCCATGATTCTTTATGCGTTTTACTGCTTCCTGCTGTTAGGTAGTGGATCGATTGTATTCTACTGTTAAGTTAGGATTAGTTTACTCTGAATTGCCGTTGAATTCTTGGAGGATGATTATTTGTGCTGCGTAGGGTTGGAAATGAGATGTCTGTAGTAGGTTGGGTGTAGGAACCCCTTGCCAGATTTCTACATAACCGAACGTGTGCCTGGATTTAGCATGCGCGAATTGCATGGAGCCGGTATTCGGAAGTTCATGACGGTAGAGTATGGAGGCTTCTTGACATTGTCGAGTAGTCAAATTCAGAGGCGTAGATTTATCTACAAATGCTTGAAGCACACGTTGAATTTGTAATCCTGTCGGAAGATGCTCGTTGCCAGCTTTCACCCCTCCAACTCGAGGGTGATGCACAATACCAGAAGCAAAGCTGTGCAATAACTTACTGCCTGAGCTAGGCTGCCTAGACATTTGCTGTAGATCCTGAACTTCTGAAGATGTTTAAAGTTATATGGTCTTAATATAGCAGTCTGCCCTCTTTACAAAAAAGTTGTCTATGCAAATCATGGAACGCAAGGATCTGTTGTTTCCCTTGATTTTACTTGCCATTAACTGTAGCTTTGTAAGCTCTATTTGGGTTGATCATAACTAGTTTCTTACCTCAACATCTCGAATGGTGTTGACAACACTGTTAAGGTACATACTACATAGCCAATTTTGATTGGATTTTTTTTTTTTTTTTGAAAAGGAGGATGACCCCCGGCCTCTGCATCTAGGAGATGCATACGGCCATTTTATTGATTATTCTTGAGGATCTTACAAAGTATAACAACAATATGCCTGAATCCGCCATCTTGGCAGCATCTGCCGCTACTCCTATCCAAATGACGAAGGGGTGCAAGCTGGGCCACATACCCATACCTCTCACCTAAGCCTAACATCTAAAGCCGGAGGCCCCGACCGAGCCATCTGCCGGGTCCAGGGCTCAAACCGGTCTGACGTACTCACATGTGTCGTCGCCGCCATCTTCCACTGGTAATCTTCAGAGCAGATTGATGTGACAACCTTGGCAGGTCCTCCGCCATCAACTCCACCACGACGCCAAACGACGACCTCCACCTACGCGAGCCTTGGCAGGTCCGCCATTGACGCCACCACGACGCCAAACGACGACCTCCACCTACGCGAGCCTTGGCGGGTCCGCCATTGACGCCAAACGACGACCTCCACCTACGCGACTCCATCTCCAAGCAACGGACATAAATCCATGCTAGGAAAGGGCCGCACCACCGCTGTCGCCCACCACCCACAAGCGCCACCCAACCCCAAGGTTCCCAAAGCGGCGCCTTCAAGAAGGGAACGACGCCGTGAGCGCCGCCGCCGCCCAACAGAGTTAGGGCTTTCGCCCGGGAAACCTAGGGGAAGGTGAAGTGAGGAGATCAATCCATACCGACGCCTCCAAGGAGGGAAACGGCACCCTCAGGTGTCGCCGTCGGCGCGGCCGGTCATAGCCGGCTAGGGACTTCGCCTGTACTAGATCTCCGCCACCAGCAGCACCTCCTGTACAGAACCGGCAACCAAGAGGAAGCGCGGCCCGACCAGGCTGGCCCACACGCCGAACAGGGGAGGAAGGGACGCGCCAGATCGCGCACACCGACCGCCGCAGAAGCCGCCGCCGGCCGCCAACGACCACCGGATCCCGCCGCCCGCGCGGCCGGGACACCGGATCCACCACCCGCACGGCTGTTAGCCGGCCGTGCCTTGCCAATGGAGCCGCCGCTCCAGATCCGGGGTTCCCCACACAGGAGCAGGGCAACCGAGGCCCCGCCGCCACCATCCTTGGCGCCCCGGGCTTGCCCGACGGCTGCCTCAGGCGGCGGCGAGGGAGGGAGGAGGGGAGGGGGTGAGGAGGAGGGGCGGCTAGGGTTGGGAGGAGGAGGCGGCCCTGAGGAGGGGGAGGGTGGAGGGGGAGGGTGGAGGGGGAGGGTGAAGGGCGAGGAGTAGGTGGAGAACTATTTTGATTGGATATAGGGTATCTATTTTGCTATTGGCCCTTTTTTCTCCTGCAACTATTCTAGCTGTGTTGTTCTTCTGAGACTCCTGTTATTGCCACAGGGAGCTAGTATGTTGCTATTCTGTTCCATTGTCTGGATACTTCATACGCTGCAAGTGATCATACAAAATTGTGCTGGCATACACTACTTAGCTTTCAAATTGGCTGAATTCTGAACTTGTTGAAATTGGTGGTCCCACTATGCACCACATAATCTGATACTGATACTTTGTTGCCTTCTGAGAGCCGAGTGATGAAAATTGGGTTGTCTTCTAAAAATTACACTACTAGGTTCAGGGTTCAAAAACATCCATGGTTCATATTCCGTGATGCTGTTGATTTCCATTATCTCAATACTGTTTACACTTAACATGATCATACAAAAGGTGACAAGCAGGTGGTACTACTTAGCTTTCAAATTGGGTATGTTCTGAACATGTTGAAACAAGTGATCCCAGCATGTAAATGAATTATGTGTAGGCTTTTCAAAATCCAGGTAACAAAAACTGTGTATCCTCTAAAAATACTAGCAGGTTCAGTGTTCTAAAGCCTCTGTGATTCATCCCTGAACAATCGAGCTGTTGGTCTTGCTGCCCCGTTTTGTTTTGATAGCTGACACTGATGTGGTACCATTACGATTTATTTCAGAGGAGATGGGGAACAGTGCATCTGCGACAACGGTCGCCCCAGCTGCAGAAGAAAAAACCGGGCAAGCTCCAGCGCCTGACACGAAGCCGAAGAAGAAGATATGCTGTGCCTGCCCCGACACAAAGAGGCTGAGGGATGAGTGCATCGTGGAGCATGGAGAGGACGCGTGCGGGAAGTGGATCGAAGCCCATCGCCTGTGCTTGAGAGCCGAAGGGTTCAACGTCTGATACGTTCACAGCGGCTCTAAACTTGCTCCGGTCACAGCTCTGAACGGCGAACGATGTGGGTTAACAGTTTCATCGCTGGGCATTCCAGTTTGCGGGGACGGACGTTTTCCCCCCTAATAGGCGTTCAGCGCCACAGATGATATATGGAATTTTGTTATGAATGGTACTGTGTTGGGCTTTCTCCAGACGGTGTCATTGTTTGGAGACATTCTTGTTTCTTCATGTCCACTGGTTGCACTGGTCACTGAATTATCGTGATAGCATAGTACCACTGCTTACGGTCCCCCGTTCGTAATTCTGTTGCCGGCGCCTGTTGCCTCCTTTGGCTGAACGGAGCAGCACCACACGGTTTGCTGGGCACGGTGTCGTGGAATATGTGCTCGTATCGTGTGGATGGACGCAGATGGATTGTGCACGCCGTCAGCTTTTTATTTCTGGCGGCGAGGGCTGCGTGGTATGTAAGCAGATGCTGAACTTTGAGTAGACGAGTTTACGTGCGACGCTGCCGACGCAAACCGTTGGTTCGCGAACGCTCCGACGGGAACTGATTCGTTTGTGCGCCCCTGGGTTTCGTGTGCACGGGTATGCAAACGCCCCTGGTTTTCGTGTGCACGGGTATGCCAATATTTGGGAAGGGGAATGGAAGGTTAGAGGAGGGAATTGTGTTTAGATTAGACATGGGATGAGTCATTTTATTCTCAATCCTTTATTTGGTGCGTGATAGGAATTATGTGTGAGAATATGAGGAGAAATTGTACTTCCTTGTTTGGTTCGTGGGAATTGACATGGCACCAGACAAGGTAAGTTAGGATGAAGGGTTAAGATTGACTCGTTAAAACAATTCCCATCCAACTCCCACCCCCTCCCGTGTTTAATAAACGGTGGGAGTTGGAGTCACAGATCTCATGCCTATTCCCTTGTAAATTCCCAATACCCCCAACTAAATAATACTTGAAGTCTCGTAACCCTTCAATTCTCATTCCCTAACTTTAATTACCCCCAACCAAAGCGCGCTTGGCAATATTTGGAAAGGGGAATGGGAGTTTAATGTAGGGAGTTGTATTGAGATTAGACATGGAATGACTCGTTTTATTCCAAATCCCCTGTTTGGCGCATGATGGAAATTATGTGTGAGAGTTTGAGGAGAAACTGTATTCCCGTGTTTGGTTCATGGGAATTGGCAAGGGAATAGACAAGGGAAATTAAGGTAAGTTATGATGAAGGGTTAAGATTGACTTACTAAAATAATTCCCTTCCAACTCCCACCCCCTCCCCTGATAATAAAATGGTGGGAGTTGGAGTCTCAAGTCCCATGACTATTCCCTTATGAACTCCCAATCCCCCTAACCAAACAGTAGATTTGAAGTCTCGTACCCCTTCAATCCTCATTCCCTAGATCTAATTAGCCCCAACCAAACACGACTTCTTTCTCAGAGGTGATGTCAGAAAAAAATAACTTCTTTCCCGAAAGAGTTGCATGAAAGAAAGAAAAATTGCGAACCAACTTGGGGCCTCTTTGATTCACAGAATTTTTATTATTATTTTGGTGAAATTTTTGATCAGTTCATAATCAAATCATGACAGTATAAGTATAGAGATCACAAGAGATAACAAAAAATACAACCAAAATTGTGGACCATCTAATGACGAATACAAGCACTGAAGTGGGTCAAAGGTGCTCCACCATCATCGTCTTCCCTCAGTGGAGCTGGGCAAACTTAATGGTAATAAACGGTCCGAAAGTCGTCGTGCGAAAATCTCACGGGACTAGCGCCCCAGAGTAGCAATCATCATCGACGAAGACCAGCACCGACCGAATCTCGTGAAACCACATAGACACTCCTCCACACACCCTCCGACAATGCTAGACGTATCATTGAGACGAGGATCAAACTTGGAAGACATTATTGCTACTGAGGGGCATCGTTGCAACCACACAACCTTAACCAAGACGCTAAGCCTAACAAGAGCGAGAGCGGGGTCCCTTCGCGGGTGAGGGCCCGAGGTCCTTTGCACCTCCACTCCCCAAAGGCCATCGGAGGTGGAGCGGGCCGACGGAGACACTGGTGGGAGGAGGAGGAAACCTAATTGTCTTAGAGTCTTTTTGTGGTGAGCAAAATTAGGGTGACATGCATATTTGAATCCTATAGGATTAGCAAACTACAAAAAATACCGCACGAAAAACAAATAATTGCGAAAAAATGGTTTGAGCAGGATGAAAATTTCCCTCTAAGATAGTGTGCAAAGTAATCCTTTGAATTTTTTCTAAGGATTCTAATCGTACAAATCAAACATTATATATAGAGAAAATTCTAAGGATACACATCATGTCCTATAAAGATTCCACTCCCTCCGTTCCTTAACGTAGGGCATATTTTGTTTTCTGAAAGTCAAACATGTCTTTTTTTGCAGATAGTCTATATTTGACAAAGTTTATACTCCCTCCGTTCCTAAATATAAGTTTTTTAGGTATTCCAATATGGACTACATACTGTTGGAAACGAATGTTTTGGCAATGCTTCACGATGTATTGATCGGTGCAAAGCCCACGTACATATGGAGTACAAAGTGGGCCACAACCTCAACTATACAATGACTAGGAGGTGGGCCAGGCTATACAATAAACATGCACAAACCATATATTCAACCCCCCAAGACAATCGAAGCTTGGGAGGCGCAAAGATGGACTGAACTCCTCGAAGATGTAGTAGGCGGTCCTTTCGTCATGACGTCGGCGAACTATCGCGTCGCGGGACGTAGGGACCGGATCGCCAAGAGCCACCGCTCACGAACGAAGTGTATATCAAGCTCAATATGCTTCGCTCAACGATGGTGGACCGGGTTGGCGGAGAGGTAAACGGCGGAGACGTTGTCGCGATGAGACGAGCGTGGCCTTGTGACCATCACAAAGCAACTCCTCGGCGGTGACGGAGCCAAGAGCATTCAAGAACGACGTTAGCCATCGCCGATACTCAACCTCGGCACTTTCGGGCGGAGACGGTGGGCTGTCTCTTGGAGGACCAAGAGATCAGGGACGGCCCAAGGTAGACACAGTACCCCGAGGTGGAGCGTTGTGTGTCCGGGCAGCCAGCCCAGTCCGCATCAGAGTAGGCGATGAGGTCTGTGGAGGTGGAGGCCGTCAGCGCAAGTCCCAAGGACTGGGTGCCGCGTATGTATCGGAGGATACGCTTCACCGAGTCCAAAGGAGAGTCGCGCAAGCATGCATGTGAAGACAGACTTGCTTTGAACAAAGATATCGCAAGTCGGGCACGCGTCGAGGTCGAGTCGCAAAGGCGCCCACAATGGAGTGGTAGAAGGCTGCATCGATGCGCATTTAACCCTCCAAAGCGAAACCTTGGCCTTGGTGTCGACAGCGTGGGAGCGAGCTTGCGATTAAGCATGCCACCGGTCGAAAAGCTCATGGGCATAGCGCCGCGATGCAGAAGAACCCATCCGCCGTCGAACCACCTCAATGCCAAGGAAGTAATGCAGAGGACCCAAGTCCTTCAGGAAAAACTCATCGCGAAGACGAGCAGTGAGCTGCCGGAGGAGCGACGAGGATCCGCTGAATGATGTCATCGACGCATGCAGTTAGTAGGCCGTGTCAACTCCGTGATGATACACGAAGAGGGACGCATCGGAGCGAGTCGATGTAAATCCGAGTGTCTGCATGAAGGCGGCGATGCGCTGGTACCAGGCTCGAGGTGCCTGCTTCAACCCGTAAAGGGAACGAGAGAGCAAGCACACATGATCTGGATGTGTGGCATCGACGAAGCCGGTGGGCTGCTCACAAAACACTGCCGCGGCCGGTGGCCGTAAGAAGGCATTGGACACGCCCAATCGATGCACGCCAAGCTCGACACGGCTAGTCAAGCACGGCGCGTGTCGTGCGGTTTAACAACCGGGCAAATGTGCGGTAAAGTCCACGCCAGCTGCGTTCTTTGAAAGCCCGAACCACCCAGCAAGCTTTATAGCGCTCGAGAGTGCCATCCGGACGAGTCTTGTGCCGAAAGACCCACTTGCCCGTGATGATGATGGCACGGGGCGGCCGAGGGACGAGCTGCCAGGTACGGTTCCGCTGGAGTGCGTCGAACTCTTCCTGCATCGCAGCGATCCAATGAGGATCCCGAAGGGCGGCTTAAGCTAACGATGGGAGAGGAGACGGCTCAGAGGCGGAAGCAGCGAGAAGGTACTCATCGCTAGGGTACCGCGTGCTCGGGCGAAGGGTGCCAGCCCGAGAGCGAGTCATCAGGCGGGGCAGCGGGTCCGGAGTGGAGATGGGCGATGACGAAGAAGAACCCGCCTCCTCTGTGACCGCGGCGGGCGAGGCCGACGGCGGGGCCGAGGCCGGGGACGCCAGGGACGTCGCGGGCGCCGAGGGAGGTGCAGCCCCTAGGGCAACCAACTGGGGAGAGACTCGACCCGTGGCGCAGGGGGGCACCCTCAAAGCGGGAGGCAGCCCAAGAGAAGCACGTGGGCGGCTGTCACCGGGAGCGGGCAAGGCCACAACATCCGAAGGTACCTGCTGAAACGGAAAAACCATCGCATCAAAAGTAAACGTGTCGTGAAGTGATCAGCCGATGTGAGATAGGATCATAGCAGCGGTAGCCTTTGGTGTTGGGAGGATAGCCGAGAAAGATGCATGCCACAGACCGAGGTGCGAGCTTATGAGGAGCAGTGGAAGCGATCTTTGGGGTAGCACAGCAAATCAAGATGCGAGCTCACCATAGGAGGGTGGCGTGCCAAACAAGAGGTGATGAGGTGCAAAATTCCCGCGAGTGCGACAAGGACGAATGTTAATGAGTAGTGATGCGGTGGCGAGTGCGTCGGGCCAAAAACATGGGGGCATGTTGGCGTGAAAGAGGAGGGTGCGAACGCGGTCATTGAGAGTGCGAAGCACGCGCTCAACGCGGCTGTTTTGTTGCGAAGTGTACGGGCAAGTGAGACGAAAGATCGTGTCGTGTGTGGCGAGAAGGTTGCGGATCGCAAGGTTATCAAACTCCTTCCCATTTTCTGTTTGCAACACATGAATGGGACGTCCAAACTGCGTGGAGACATATGAGTAAAAAGCGGTGAGAGTGGCAACAGAGTCCAACTTTCGCCGCAACGAAAGGTCCACACATAGTGCGAAAAATCATCAAGTGTGACAAGGTAATAAAGATAGCCCGTGTTACTTGCAACAGAAGAGGTCCAAACATCACTATGAATTAACTCAAACGGGTATGATGCGACATGCGAGGAAGTGCTAAAAGGAAGACGAACATGTTTGCCGAGACGACAAGCATGACAAGTGTGATCGTCGATCTTATTACACGTGAATGAAAAACTCCGAAGAATATGACGAAGGGTGGCGATGTTGGGATGACCGAGATGAGCGTGCCAAAGGTCCACTCCGACGGAAAGCGCCATGGGTGCAGCAACGGAGGAGGTAGATGAGTGGACCGGGTAAAGCTCGTCGGGGCTGTCACATCGGTGGATCACCATTCGGTTACGAGCATCCTTGACAGAAAAGCCAAACATGTGAAATTCAACAGTAACAGGATTTTCACGTGTAAGAGAACGAACAGAAACAACATTTTTAATGATGTCAGGAGAAACAAGCACATTAGAAAGATATAATGGCATGGAGTTAGAAGGAAAAGCAGCATGGCCGACATGAGTAATGGGCATGGAAGAACCGTCACCCACGGTAATGCGAGCAGCGGTGTGAACGGGGTGAGCGGCAAGAAGGTTATCAGGGTTGGCGGCCATGTGAGCCGTGGCTCTGATGTCCATATACCAGTCGCCACCGCCAGTGTACTGCTGCGGCGTGGGGGCGGTGTGGAGAGCTGCTAGGAGCGCGGGGTCCCAATACGCCGGCGGGAGGGTCGGGGCGGACGGCGCCGGCTGAGGCGGTGGCGCCACAAACCCACTGGCCGAAGGCAGCCCATAGGCCGAGGGGCCGTAGAGCGGCATGGGCTGGTATGCCTGCAGGGCCGCGTACAAAGCCTGATGAGGGGCCGGGCGGGCGCCAAAGGAGCCGGGGACGGGGGCGCGCAGTAGAGGCATGGAATACGTGTGCACAAACCCGCCCAAGGTTTCGCCGACTGCCAGTCTTGGCGGTGGCTGGTCTTGCTGGCGCTGGCCGCGGCGCTCTCTTGTGGGCAGCCGATCGCTGCTTGCTATGGCCACCTCGGCGCGACGCCGCCACGGCTCTTTGCTGCTCAGCCGGGGGCGGAGGTTGCTGCTGCGCCGGTAGGGAACCAGGCGGCGGCGCCTAGAAGGGTCCTGGGGCGGGCCGTGGCGGTGGGGCCGGGGCGGTGGGCGGCGCACCACCACGGGTACCGGCGGTGAGGCCGTGTGGGTGGCCTGGGTGCGCGACATCCGCATCCTCCGCTCCTCCAACTTCAGGTACGCGACGATCTTGGGGAAGGTCGGGTTGGTGATGAGGGGGATGTTGGAGGCGGCGTTCCCGAAGTCTTCGTTCAGGCCGGCGACGAGGGTGCTGAGGAGAAGCTCATCGGAGACCTTCTCACCGAGGTCACGGAGCTCGTCAACAAGCTTCTTGAGGCGCATGCAATAATCGTCAACAAACGAGTCAAGCTGCTGGCACCCAAAAAACTCGCCGTGCAAGAAAACCTTGCGTTGGAGCGCGTTGTCGGTGAAGAGGCCGTTGAGCTTGGTCCAAATGGCGTGAGCGTCATCATCGGCGGAGACCACCGTGTGGAAGAGGTCCTTCGAGATGGTGTTGTAGAACCAACGGATAAGAGTGGCGTCAATGGACGTCAACTCCTCATCGTCCTCCATGAAGCGGGAGTCCACGAAGCCATCGATGTGATCCTGGAGATTGTACTCACGAAACACGAGGGAGAAGTACGTCTTCCAGACATAGTATGTGGAGGTGAGGTGGTCGAGGACGACGGGAACCCGAGCGAGGATGTTGAGGTCGCGGATGACGACGGGATCGGGGCCTTCGAACGGGTTGGTGCGGTGGCTGCGGGTGGTACCGATGGAACTGGGGGAGGCCATGGCCGAGAGGGGGGGTACGGCGGGGCGTGTGCGGCGGCGCGGCAAGGAAGAAGGCGGCACGGCTGGTGGCGGCGCGACGGGCGGGCGAAGCGGCGGTGGCGGCACGAGGTGGCGGCGGCGGCGATGGGATCGCGGCGGCGGCACGAGTTAGGGTTAGGATCGCATGTATGATACCATGTTGGAAACGAATGTTTTGGCTATGCTTCACGATGTATTGATCGGTGCAAAGTGCACGTATATATGGAGTATAAAGTGGGCCACAACCTCAACTATACAATGACTAGGAGGTGGGCCATGCTATACAATATACATGCACAAACCATATATTCAACACATACGAAGCAAAATGAGTGAATGGACACTTTAAAATACATCTATATGTAGTTTGTATTGGAATCTCTAAAAGGCTTGTATTTAGGAACGGAGAGAGTACTTTATAGGGATAATTAATTTGGTGCCCTTAGTTGTGTCCCACTCGGCAGGTTTACCCCTAGTTTTCGAAAACACTTGTTCGTGCCCAAACCACTTTGCTCCTCTTATGCTTTTGCCCTTTGACCGTTTGACCAACACTTTGAAAACTTCATAAAAAATTCATACAAAATAAAAAAAAAATTAAATAAAATATCAAAATATTCAGAAAAGCATCACCTATATGTGGATGTCATTTGCATTCATGAAAAAGTGTTGGCCAATCCCCATCTCGGTTTTAGCTCATATGATCTTAGCATGAACAGTAAAATCTAAAAAAAATCTAAAAATTCTAAAAAAAATTGGTGGCAAACTTTGACCAATGTTTTGAATGGTTGCCAAGTTTCATAAGGGAATCACATTCGTGGAAGTCGTGGTAAAAAAAAGAAATTTTGGAGCTTTTATTTTTGTTTTTTTGCAACGACTTCCACAAATGTCATTCCCTTATGAAACTTGGCAAGCACTCAAAACATTGGTCAAAGTTTGCCAGTGATTTTTTTCAGAATTTTTAGAATTTTTTTAGATTTTACTGTTCATGCTAAGATCATATGAGCTAAAACTGAGATGGGGACTAGCCAACACTTTTTTCTTGAATGCAAATGACATGCACATATAGGTGATGCTTTTCTGAACATTTTGATATCATCTTTGAATTTTTCTGAGTTAGTATGATTTTTTTATGAAGTTTTCAAAGTGATGGTCAAACGGTCAAAGGGCAAAAGCATAAGAGGAGTAAAGTGGTTTGGGCAGGAACAACTGTTTTCGGAAACTAGGAGTAAACCTGCCGAGTGTGACCCAACTAGGGGCATAAAATCAATTATCCCTACTTTATAGTATGATATAAAGTATAAACATCTAAAATACAAAAGTAAAGTGCACTTCATGATAAATCTAATAATAATGGTTTTTGTGATTTTGTATAATTGATCAAACAAACTTTCAAAAAACAAAATATCATTTTTTAGGGTGTAAATATAAATTATATCGTGGAACGGAGCGAGTATAAAAATTATTATTTTTTAAGAAAAAAAGAGATCGGCGTCGTGAGACGAACCGGCGTCGTCGGGTCGGGCCCGACTGGAACACCCACCGGCCCGCGGATTCCCAACGCGAACGCCGCCACCCCTCCGCCAATAAATCCAGCCGGACCCGAGCCGCAGAGACACCCACCCGTGGAGAAAAGAAAAGTATTTCCGTTTCGTTTTCGTCCGCTTCCGCTGCTGCTCCGTCGTCCTCACGCGACCTGCAGCTTGACTCCCTCCCGCACGCACGCAGGAGCGCGAGAAGATGCAGATCTTCGTCAAGACCCTCACGGGGAAGACCATCACCCTCGAGGTCGAGAGCAGCGACACCATCGACAACGTCAAGGCCAAAATCCAGGTGCGCCGCCGCCGCCGCCCCCCTACCCGATCCTTTCTAGGTCTACCCGCTGATTGGCTTAGTTAAATTTCGCTGCGGCGATGCGTCCAGTAAATCGTCGATGCGCTGCCCCTATACCCGTCCGGCGGCCGTCCGCGCTGCTAGTCCTGCCCTAGTAGTTTTTTAGATGGCGCGCTGTTTCTGCGCGTGTTTGTTAGGATTTCAGATTGCCTTGCGTCTATTCGGGCAGGCCCGGGAAATTATCTGGTGAAGTTTGGATCGCTCGAGCTAGGGCAAGCATGCTGGGACGTTTTTAGCAAACTCTGTAGGGTTTCTTTTGCTGGGCTGCGCCTAAAGTTGCATCCAAGGGTTCACCCCTTTCTTCTGTCAGATTGAATTAAACAAGTCCCTTTTGGTGTGCAAAATTAGAACAATTAAGGTAGTTTCTACTTTTGTAGTTGAGACTCATGTAGTAGACGAGTTGTATGCAAATTCTGTCATTGTGTTGTGTAGTGGGTATCTGATTCAGTAACAAATGACGAAAAGGAATATACTCCATGCTTTGTTGTGACACATGGATGTCTCACTTGATATCTTGTGCTGGTGCTGCTCCCTGTGATAGAGTAGAATATATCCAAGAATGCCTTACTTTATTTTGTTCCCCAAGAAAATGATGAGATCCCTGCCTTTATGCGTTTCATTCTTGTAGTTCCTATGATCTGTTTACAAATCACACATCCATCCTTTATACTTTTTGCTGTTGTAATTGTTGTAGTGAAGGTACCTATCTTCTGTTTCAAATCACACATCCATTCTTCGTCATGTCTGTTACCGCTGTGACCAGAATCCAGAGAATAATTCTGTATTGCCAACTTCCTTTTCTTCACTTGGCATTGTATCAAGACAGCTACTGCATTGGTTAGGTGGCAGGTTAGCCTACTTCAAGCAGTGGAAACTGAACTAACACGCCATTTTGTGCACTGTCACAGGACAAGGAAGGGATTCCTCCGGACCAGCAGCGTTTGATATTCGCTGGCAAGCAGTTGGAGGATGGACGCACGCTTGCTGACTACAACATTCAGAAGGAGTCGACTCTTCACCTGGTCCTCAGGCTCAGGGGTGGCACGATGATCAAGGTCAAGACTCTCACTGGGAAGGAGATCGAAATCGACATTGAGCCCACCGACACGATTGACAGGATCAAGGAGCGTGTCGAGGAGAAAGAAGGCATTCCTCCTGTGCAGCAAAGGTAATAATAAAGCCTGAAACTACTCCACTTTTGATCTTTCTATACATGCATTATATTTTCTGCTCGAATGAACTCCTCTTCTGTTCCTCATATCTGTAACAATGGTGGGGGACACTGTAGTATCTAGTATTTGGATGGCCCAGACTAAGGATGTAATTATTTTCTGCTTGCAGGCTGATTTATGCTGGTAAGCAGCTTGCAGATGACAAGACTGCCAAGGACTACAACATCGAAGGTGGCTCGGTCCTCCATCTTGTCCTTGCTCTGAGGGGTGGTTACTAGTTAGTTAAGCTGTAATGGAAACGCTTGCCTCCTGAGAGAAGTGACCATTGGTTGCATGGAACCTGTGTTGGTGTTGCAAAGAGATAATAACAAACTAGCTTTGCTTAGTGGGAGGGGCTGTCTTCCATGTTATCTGCCTATATGATTTGACAAAACTACTCGCAAGTTTATCTGCCTCTCTTTGTAGCTCTGCTGCGTAGTAAGATCCATATATTGAGGCTGATTGGTTTGCTACCAACATTTGGCATTTCCAATATTTGGCAAAATCAAAAGTTGCCAACATTTGGCAACCCTTTGGCAGATTGGCAACGAAAATTGGTATGCAAACAATCTCTAGCCAACATTTGGCATGCCAACTTTTGGGATCAAACCAATTAGCCTCATCATCTGAATTTTGGGTTGTGTTTCAGTCACTTTCCTGAATTAAAGTTTGCAAGTTTCAGAAAATAACAATATTCATGGGACGCTGGTTCGCCGAATCCTGAAAACATTCTGATCTGAGATGGCAAAATGAGTGATGGTTTAGAAGCCACTTGGGTCACATCCACCTCAAATGAAAAGGATGCAATCGTTGTAATCCATGTTCTTGTGCCCTACAATCTGGTGGTAGCATTCTGCTCTAGACACATCAGAACGAGTGTTTACACAAACCCTTTTATCTTGTTCTTCATAAACATTTCAGAGAAGAACCAACCCTACTAGATCTTTCCTCTAGTTAAGATACACTGGTAAGCTACAGGCCTATGACTTAGATAACCACCATACAGGGAGCAGCATATTGAGCTGCTTACAGTC
The DNA here is from genome assembly GCA_021437245.1 of Aegilops speltoides. Taxonomy (NCBI): domain Eukaryota; kingdom Viridiplantae; phylum Streptophyta; class Magnoliopsida; order Poales; family Poaceae; genus Aegilops; species Aegilops speltoides. Next base: position 315,127,337 of record CM038145.1, on the reverse strand, counting down.
CTCCCACACATATTTTCTCTTCATTGACCAGAGCAGGGAGCAAACAAAAATGATGAGCATCAGCTGATAACTTCTCTTTCCTGTACAAACCTAACCCAAAGCTAAACTAAAACAAGAGGGGGGACAAGGAGCAAGAAGAGCCCCTATGAAACAGAATACCTTCTGTTCCTAAGAGGGGGGAGAGGAGAGGGCTTCACTTCTGCGGGCTTCGCCGTCGATGGCGGGCTCTGTGAGCTGCCGGACGTCTCTGAACCCTTGCCGTTTTCGCCATGCCCCTTGCTGCTCCATAGCTTGTCGAAGATCCTCCTTGACCGCGACTGCAGCAGGAGGCCTCCCAGTTGATCCTTGAAGCTGTTTCTGCCAACAACCTGGTCCTTAAAGCTGCTTCTGCCAACCACCTGATCCTTGAAGCTGTTTCTGCCTCCCCTGAGCTCGACGTGCCGGTCCTCGCCCTCTCCTCTTGTGCTTAGGCTTGTCACTTGCTTATCCAGCTTGTTTGGGTGCCTCGGTATCCGCCTTTCGCAGTGCTCGCTTTGTTCCTGCGCAGGATTTGCACAAGCGTGCTCTCCGCCGTCAGTTAGAGCTACCGTGCTGCTTGAGCCCGCCCTCAGCTGCTGGAAGAAGAGAACCTGCACCACCACCCGGAGAGGCAGGCGGTCGTTTTGTGTGGCGTGCACGCATGCATCTGTGGAAAGCTTCTTGACATCTATCAGGCCGCAAATCTTCTTTTTGTCAGCTTTGTTTATGTTTGAATGTTCCTGGTTAGAAAGAAGCAAATGATCAGATGCGGTTATGGTCTTCTAAAAGTGAAATAGCATACACAGGCGATTTATCAAGTCTGCATTCATGCTTAACCAAAGACTAGTATAACCATGTTCAAGATTTGTAAGTCTATTAGCATCAAGTGTGTGTTTTTTTGCGAATAAGCATCAAGTGTTAATTCACAGTATCGCAGAAAGTGCTGACAGCAACCATTGAGCAAATTTAGGTTCATCAAGTGCATTGAACATACCTTGATATACGCATCAACCGCGTAGTACAACCCGTCATGAACAGGTCTAGCTGCTTCTGGCACCGCCGTAGCTAGTTCTACAAAGGTGGAGAATTCAAGGTCTGGATCTGCAGCTACTTCAGATAGGTACCCATCAACCAACTCCCCTAGAGCCAAAGTGGATTCTTGCTCAAAGTTGAGCTCAATCATTTTCTCATCAGATTTCTCGACGAAATCGCCATTGTGAGACAATGCGGTTCTTGCAACAAATCTCTGGACAAGATTATGGACCAACCGAACATCATGCATGCCATCACTAGGTGAAGCAGAGGGCAACAAGAGATCCTTAACCGAAGCTTTGTGCAGCTGGAAACTGATCCTTCTCATGAGCTCCTCCTTCACATGATCCCCAGACCCAACTAATATAGCAACTTTCAACAGCTTCAGGAGAAACCTGCAAGAGCAACCTGAGCTCTTATCTGACGGCAGCAACCATATTATGGTCTCCACCAAGCATTGGTTCCTTCTCATGTAATCATCAGCGACCAGCGCGTCGTAAGAGTCTGGCAGCCACCTAACTGCATAGGCTTTGAGGGCTTCTCCTATCAAGTCAGGTGACATCCTCCCCTTGGATTTGATAGCAACCATCACTCTCTTGTAGAGATCAACATCCAATTCACACAAGTCCTCAACCCACCAGTCTTTAGGAGCTACCGATGTTTTTCCTGCCGGCTCAATTATTTCAGTGCAGGCTACTCCTTTCTTATTATAACTGTATGACCAGGATACATTGGCAGGATCCACAGACGTCTTTGAAGCAATGGCGTCGATACATCTACCGACAACCTTTAGCTCCTCAGACCAGGGTAATAGTGCCTTCGTGCTCTGGAGAACAATGATCGAATCTTTCCAGCTCCGGAGGATGCTGGAGTTTATGAAGACCTCGATTTTGAATATCAAGTTCCCTTTGTCCATATCTTCAGTCATTCCAAGGTACTCTGCTGCACATCTTGCTGCAACAACATTGTGTGGACTGAGGGTGACAACCATCCCATAGCAGAATTTTGCACATATTTCAAACCCTTTTGCTCCCCCAGGTAAATCATCTATGTGGACGTCATCTGTCCCTTTCTCAGTAGCCTTAAGGACTAGCTTCTGGAGCTTGCTGCTCTTGGACAGAAGGGGAAACTGCATACAACAATCAACACAGACATAAATTTTCAGTCATGAATGATAATCAGATATTGCTCTGCGTACGAGTTATCACCAGCTAGAAAATAAATCATTTACATAATGCAGCACTGGTGATTATAACACTCGGTGACAAAATGTCAAACAATTCATGAAAATGATTAAGCTTGTATCTATGCAAATGCTATTAGGGTATTCTTTCCTTCAGCAGTGTTTTCAGTTGAATTATTGTCATGGGAGTCTGAAACAACCCTAAAATTTAGGCAAGTTTTAAATAGCTAACTGACGCCCTGGTAAAATTAAAGTTTACCAGCACCAATATTAAGTACCGAAGTGTTCCATGCAGGCCAACACACTTTGATAACACAATCCACTTTCTTTAGTTTAAGCTATAAGCAGACCTTGCCAAGAAATAAACGGCATATGGTTGTTATAAGGTGTTGTTGGGCTGAAGATGATTCTTCGATTTGTTTGGTTAGATTGCCAAAGGCAGTCTATTAAGCATCAAAAATATTTTAAGGTGGTGTTGATAATCAGCTTGGCAGTGAAAATAATTTTTGCGTGAAACAGGACCCAGTAGATTGGAAAGAGACAGCCCAACAACAATCAGACGTGAAGCATAAATGTTGATGATGTTACTACTCTTGATGGCATGACAAAGAGACCCCGACAGTTGAACATTCTATGTCTGAAGAACTACGTGCTCCAGGATGTAACACATATCTACTTCCACCACCCTTGCCGTTATTTGTAGAAGCAAATATAAATGCTTAGTGTTGACTTCAGCAAAAAATGCTGAAAATACTAGCACACTGACCTTGTGTAAGTAGAATCTGACTTCACCGATGTGCACAATAACATCTGTTGCAAGGTCAGAGACCACCAATCTGCGCGTATCAACAAACTTGTGAGCATATCATATTGCGAAACAGAACACAGAAACACTCTTTTGTAGCCATGGTAACATTACAAAGATTTAGTTTTATACAAGTAGTTCTTCTACCGAGTCGTGCATACCAATTCTGTTTACGCAATATGTATCAAGCTCAGGAAAATGCCAAAGCTATCTGAATCAAAAAACCATCTGAGATTACGTTGAGACAGTTGATTAAAATGCTCGACCTCGATCGTCACCCATAAACCATTGACTAGTCGCTCTCTCCAAACACATGACAACAGCGTAGACATGAAGCTTATCCTAAGCTGTAAAGACCTCCACTACATGAACAACACATCAATAATGGAGGAAAAACATGCAGTGGCAGTTAAACTAGACTGTGTGTGCGGCTCGCTTTCCAGTTATTCCAGTTCAGCAAAGGGAAGAAGCAGGGCACTAGGAGTCCGGAGTTGGTGAACAGGACACGTATACATGTAATCATTAGTAATTAACAAGGTCCAGAAATCCCACAGGCTCTCAACTTGAGCTTGACACCATCCCTTTCCAATGTTTCTTCATCTAGTTAACTGGCCACAAAAGCACCTTGCCAAGAAGATACACATGTCAGGCTCAAGCTCTGCTTTAAACCCATTTCTTTTTCACCACCAGCGCTCGGCATTCAGAGAAAAGAATGCTGGATTCTTTAGATTAACCGGAGGGAAAGTGAGGCCTGATCAATGATTAGTGAGACGGGGAGATGACAATTGTTTTCTTCCCTCCTTCCTTCCTTGACAATAACTTAACCCCGGCCAACTTTAACCAAGTTGCCATGCCCGAGACGAACAGCAGGGCGTAGTGGCGTCTACCTTATATTTAATCACTACTGGCGCTCAGCGCATTGCCCCTAGCACTCAGATCTATTCCGCACTAGCGAAGAGGGGGGGGGGGGGAAACAAGTGCTGCATGCTCGGATTTAAAAGACAAAAGGAAGTCAATCATTCTTTTGGGCGAGCAAATGATGCAGAGCAATCTGTATGAGGGTGAAAGGCAGCCACGGCACTGACGGACGCCGGGAAAAAGATGCAAGAACATTTCAAGTAAATGAGACCCAACCCAAGGATGAATGAACTGCAGCACATTACAAGAAGTGTTTTTTGTTGTTGTTTTTTTAATCAGAGGACTGCTCATCGCTGTAAACTGAACCGTATAAGAGGTTAGGGGAGAGGGTGGCGACAATGGGACGGACACGAATAACAACTAATCCCGAGAGAAACCAGGAATGCCAGCTCGAGGGATCAGTTGGAGAAACTCCATTTTCTGCTACTGGTATCATGGTGCTAGATCCGGTTGAGAGCAACGTAGAGAGCCACACATGTAGGAAGCATAAACAAAAGAAGGCAGGCAGAGGGGACAAGACAAGGCAGAAACTGGTAGAGATAGATAGAAACGGCGCGCACAGCCTAGCACCCTGCACTTCCCAAGAACCAATAGTCAACTCACGCCGTGACTCGAAGCAAAACAGCCGTATTTTGGAGCAAAAATGTTTTTATGGCGCATTAGCAATCGAACAGGGGACTAATGACCAAGATCCAAGTGCAATGCCAGGCCAAAAACTCGACATAAGTAGAGGAGGAAGAGGAGCAAGGAGACAGAGAGATTGGTTACCGGACAAGCATGACAGTCGGAGTAAGAAGGTGGTGATGCGAGAAGAGCGGTTCCTTAACGACCGCCATTCTAGAAGCTCTTCCAAGCTTGCAAGAATCTCACCGATGATGGTGTCTGTGGCAAGAATCTAACGGGGAAACGCGCCGAGCTACGTGTAGAACAAGAGGGGAAGGAGACGGGCAAGAAGAGATTCTGCTCCGCCGCCATGAACCGGAGAAGCAGGCGGCGGCGCGGCCAAGAAACGTAAGACACCAGACAGCGCAGGGGACGGGAAAACCCGCCCACGGTTTGAGCGGGAAGGAAAGCAGCGGTAGAGATGGACGGGAGGACGAGAGAGGAAGGAAGGGAAGAGGGTGACAGACTGACCTGACGTCGGCGCCGCCGGACTGGAAGGCGTCCGGCTTGGAGCCCAGCTTCATGAACTTCATCTTCTCGCTCCCTCCCTCTCCGGCCGCCTCTAGCTCCCTCTCGCCCTCGCAGAAGACCTCACTGTGTGTCTGACGCTCGCTCAGGCAGCTGGGTGCTTCCTTCTTCTTCCCATGCACTTCCTTGGCACCCCGGGACGGCGCGAGAGAGAAGCAGCGGGAAGCAGAGCACGGACGAAAAAACCCACCAGCAGTACGCAGGGGAAGAGAGAGAGGAGGCGCGGTTGGGTTGGGTTGGTGTGGGGGAGGCTTAAACGCAGCAGCAGCAATTAAAGAAGGGGATATGGAGGGAGGGAGGAGGCGGCAATGATGGTGATGCCGTGGCGTGTGAACCATGGCCATGGGATGGTGGTATTATTATTAACTCCTCCTCGGCCGCTCTGCTCTCTGCTCTCTGCTCTCTGCCTGCGACTGCCAAAGCCGCCTCCTCTCCTGCTTGCTCCGTCCGTCGCAATGTCAATGACTCAACGTGGTGTGGGCAGGACGTAGCAGTAGCAGTATCTCTCTCTCTCTCCCTCTAGCCTTTTCCTCTGCGTCTGCTCTTCTTTTTCTTGGCTTCGACGCACTAATAATAATAATACGTTAAAAACTTGCTCCGGCTGCTGCTGCTGCTCACCATGGACGCCACACGGCACGGCCCTTTCGCTGCAGCACTGTACAGGCGGGACGATGCTTTTCGGGTTAGAAAAAGTTCATAATATTTCTTCCTCTGTTTGATGGTGGTATACTGGGAAGGATTAGGCGGGGTAATTATCCGTTTAGTCTTTTGATGTGTGCGGGTGCCGTGCGGCAGAACTTTACAGGGAAACGGGTGGGGTGGCGCGCTCCTGCCCCTCTGTCTGTCGTGTGCGAGTGCGAGTGCGAGAGGAGCGCCTGTGTGCCTCTGTGCCTGTGTGGTGGAGAGAAAGGTGCAACAAACAATCTATCTGCGCGCTGCGTTTACCAGCAGCAGCAGCAGCGCGGCACAGGTCGCTTTCTGTGTGCGGCGCGCTCCAGTTTCACAGACGGAACATGCCTCGTAATAACGATGCACTACAGCAGTGCTCCGGCCTGGTAGAGCATATCCGCTCCCTGTTGTGTTCTAGGAGTGTATACTGCAGCCTCCGCCCGGAATCAACCGATGTATGTAGATGTATAATGTATTGAGCATCAACTAATTTCGGATGAAGAAAGTACTTGGTCAAACGCAACGCAGTCGTTCCATGTTCACCTTTTGAACGGCGGTGAAGCTGGACTTTTGCTTGAGCAAGAAGCACCGGGTCAGGTCCGTTGCGTCATCCGCGAGCAAATAAAAACTTTTGAAAAACGCAGCGCAGGATCATCTGGCCGTATCGGAACAACAATAAGTTAATCAACCAGCAAAAGGTGGCAGCACCATCCATCCATCCGTAGCCCTCGGTTTGTCACGCATTCCCACCGGCGCACCACGCCCGCCCGCCCGCCACCTTTCCGCGCCCCGCCCGCCGTCGGCCGGCCGGCGCGCACGCCACGTACCAGCCGGTACGTGTCCGCGCGTCCTCCGCCCCATGTGTCCCGGCGTCCCGCCCCTGTTCTTTTTAGTTAAAAGGCTCGGAGACGGCGGCCCAATGGGCGAGCGCAGGATGATGCTCTCCGTCGGCCGGCGCCGGTGCGGCCATGCGTAGCGTACGGAGCAGCTGTTTATGTATTTGGGGCCGCGCATGGCAACGGGCGCGGACTGACGGTGTCAGGTCGATCGCGCGGGGGAGAGAATCTCGGTCAAACGACGGGGGGCGGTTAACTTTGTGGCTAAACAAATCACCACCCTACCGGCTTTGCAAAAGTCACCGCGATTAGATGCTCGGTGCTTTGTGGACTGATGGAAATAGAGGACCCAGGTGGAAAGGCCTGCATCTTTCTTGACTTTTAAAAGCATCTTCAATTGGACTTAGGCAAATTCGACCGCTATATGTCCGCGGACGCGTTCGGACATGTCCGCGGACGCATCTGGACGGCCCCTCGTATTTCGCTACCGGCATTCACATATCTTAAGTCCGGACTCCCAAATCGTTGCAAATTCATGCACGTTGATCATAAAAAGCCAATGTCGCACGTAAATAACAAATGTTGGTACCGAGCATAGATAGTGTTTACATAAAATTTATTTTAAGTGCACAACTCAAGCATTAGCTCCACAAAATCATTGAGTAGCTGCATGTGCACCTGATGATCTCGAAGATTCTGATGCATCTGCAAAAAGTTCAGAAGCCGGGCCGCGTCTTAATCTTCCAGAATTTTAACTTGTTCTCCAGGTGCTTCAAAATCATGGGTTTGGGCTACACCATCACCCTCATCCTCGACAATCATATTGTACAGAATAATACAATATGTCACAAGTTGCCACAAAGTTTCTGATCCCCACATCATTGCAGCGCTCCTAACAATTCTCCAACGAGCTTGAAGCACACCAAATGCCCTCTTAACATCCTTCCTAGCCGCTTGCTGCATTGTTGCAAAGCGGCTCATTTATTGCCATGCGGTTCGGATATGGTCTTCACAAACGCCGCCCGTTCAGGATAGATACCATCAACAAGATAGTATCCCAAGTTGTAGCCTCGGTCGTTGACGGTGTAGTTGCACGGTGGTGATTCCCCATTGCAAAGCCTCCTGAACACCGGAGATCGTTGAAGCACGTTGATATTGTTGTGAGAACTTGACATTCCAAAGAAAGCATGCCAAATCCGTAAGTCATGTGATGCCATAGCTTCTAGTGTGATGGTGGCCTCTCTGGTGTGACCTTGATACATTCCCCGCAAACCTTTTGGGAAGTTCTTCCATTCCCAATGCATGCAATCAATTGATACGGGCATTCCTGGAAACCCCCTTGCCTCTCCAATAGCCAACAACTTCTTCATGTCCTGCACATTTGATTCTCTCAGGGACTCATGTCCAAGCACTTCCACCATGGTGCGGGCAAACTTGACAGTGGTCTTCAAGCACGTGATCTCCCCCATGCTGACCATCTCACCAACGACATCTGCAGCAGTACCAGGTGCTCAGAGCAGTTGTGCACTTCTGCTTGGCAGAGAAAGAGAGTTGTCCTCAACAATCCCTTCTGAGATTGAAGTAGTCATCGTGTGCCTCCACTCCCTCCACAACACGCAAAACTATGGTTTCCGCATGCGAAAACAGCGACAAAACCATGGATTATCGAGAAAGTTGGATTGGGAGCAAAGTGGTCCCTGTGCATTAGCTTTGCTCCGGACACCCTATCCCGGTTGATCACTCTTCTCCCTTTGATTGAACCATTGAAGTTGAGAATATGATCCACTTGCCGGTCCATTTCCTCTTGCATGCTGATGAGCATGATCATGTCTACTTCTTCGTCTGAATCCGAGGAATCGAAGAACTCATCTTGAATCATTTGATCAAGCTCCATCGGTCCATACTCCTTGTCTGCGAAAGCATCGAAATCCATCATGTTCCCTAATAAAATAAAATAAAACCGGTCGGACAATGTGTCGAACATGTCAAGCGCACGGCAGAGCCACAGAATTGTCGGATGTACCATGGTAGCGTCCGGGCCGGCGATGACGTCCCCCACGGTGAGGACAAGAGAGAGGACTACTCTGCCAGAGCTGGCGGCGCATAGGCTAGGAGCGGCTGCGGAGCGCGCGTGATGGACAACACGAAGGAGGAAGAAGAGAGGAGATTGCAAATGGACCCAAAAGGTCTTAGGGGTGGATTTGGTGCATTTTGCAGTGGAGTCAGGTTGCCGGGACCGACGAGACAGGCGCGCCCGGGCGCCCCATATCCGCCCCATATTTGGGCTGGATATGGGGGGTGCTGGTCAGCCCGGGCGTTTGAGGTCCGTTTGAGGGGGTCGTCTGGGTCGAAAAATCGTGACCGGACCGTGACCGGGCGGCCCACCCGGACGTATGGGGCGGGTTTTAGGCGCCCGTCTGTAGATGCTCTAATGGTGAAGTGAGGTACTTCCTTCGTTTCCATTTTAGTCTGCATATAAATTTGTCTAAAGTCAAAGTTCATAGAGTTTGATCAACTATATAAAAAATATCAATATCCACAATATAAAATCAGTATCATTAGATGCATCAATGAATTAATTTTTACACTATATAACTTTTTTATTTGAAATGCTGATATTTTATAAGATAAATTTGGTCAAATTTCATGTAGTTTGACTCGAGACAAATTTTATATGCGGGGTACAAAAAAAGGAGGGAGTACATGCTTAGTTTATGGTTAGGAAAATATATTTCACCTTAGTAACAAAGCCATATACTGGCACCAGAGACAAACTCACATGGTTAGTTTCTTTATGGTGGAACCAGTCCATCAAGGTTTATTTATAGACTTGACATTAGTGCTCCTATTTTTCAGGATTTATTTCTGACTTTCTGACGATATTCATTTAGTGAGAGGAGATTTTCTGTCGACTATGAAGGCGCCAGTGGTGTCTTCGTCAATCTCAAGATGATGTGTCGGCTCAGTCTCTCGGAGGTGCTCATAGGGGTAGAGTCTGTGTGTGTGCGCGCGCGTTCATTGAATTGACAGTATATGCATATGCATACGCGTATGTATGAGCGTTGTGTCTTCATACATTTTTTGTTGTTTCCCTGTTTAGTTTTGCATAACATGCATACACATATAGAATTTATAGTTGTATCCTACTCAAAGGAACACATGTGGTACATGTGTTTTCTTTCATCCTGCGAAAGAAAGAAAGGCTCTCAGGTATTTTGGTTTTCCCCATCTCCTGTCAGCGTCGCCGCTCATCTGGCTCGTCTTTTGTGTTCTTAGGGCCATGGAGGCATGGTGGATTTCGACCCTTGGTGGCAAGAGGGCTCATGCTTCGTTTTAGGTGTATTTTAGGTGTTTTGCTAAGGAAAACGAGGCGGCGGTGGCTCTCTGAAGATGGAATAAGGTTCTACCCCTGCCTATCCTCCATCTCAGCAGTGTGTCTCGCATCCCGACGGATCTTGCGGGATTCTATCGGTGTTTGTCTTTGGTAGATTTGTGTGGATTTGTTCTTCATTCGTCTATGTCGCGTCTACAATTTGGATCCTTTTGATCTATGCTTCTCTTCATCAAGGATGATTGTTGTTATTGGGCGCCAGTCCTTTGGGGCCTTAGCATAGTGACTTTTTGACTGTCCACTAAAATATAGTTTGTTCAACTCCGGCGAGGGAGGGGCGATGACGTTAGCTCACCTTTGCTTCGCTCTAGTGCTTGTAGTCATTGCTAGATGGTCTACAGACATGGATGTAACTCCTTGTGTTCTTTGAACTGCCATGATGTTTGATGGATAGATCAAAAAAATCCCACAAAAAATGGACACACATGAGATATATACACCAACAACAAGTATTTTATTATTTTGTTAGATAAGTGCATTTCTTGCCCCTAGACCTGTCGTGAAGTGTAACGTCCATCATTTAAGTGCTTTTTTACCCCTAAACTGAGGGCAACTGAGATGGTTAGGTTCTTTGTGGTGGGACCAATATATCTGGGTTCAAATCCTAGACTTGGCCCTGGCGCTTGTATTTTCTTGTATTTAGACTTTCTGACGATGTTTGCTCTCAGTAGAAGAAGACATTATCATTGATTATGAGGCGCCTATAATGACTTCGTTAATTGCACGACATTGTGCCGGTTGAATATCTCAGATGTAATCACAGAGGTAGGGTGTGTGTGCATGCATTTATAAGTGTTGGTGCAATATCTTGCCCCAATGTGTTTTGGAGATTGTTGCCAGAAACAGACATGGACTGATTTGTTTGCTAGTGCACACAAAGAGGAAATAGTTCATGCAAGACCGAATAGAATTTTATGCTAGGCGTTAAAGTTCGAAGAACTTCACCAAAGATTGTCTGCACTGCAGAAAAGGAATAGCTACATTTTGAGAAGGAATGGTAGCGTGAAGATTGTGATGAAGGAATTGACCTCTTACAAATATTGCGGACCCAAAAAAAATATTCATTCGGTGTGTCCGAGGAAGAAGAACCACAATCAGGAAAATTGAAGGCGAAGTGAAGACGTAATATTCATTTTGTTGTCTTTCTTTCTCTTATTTGAGTCATAGGACCTTCCTCTATTAAGAGGGGTATAGGTTCCCGAAGCTTAGGTACGCTATGATGCTTAGACAAAACTTATGAAAGACTGAGAGAATCTCTTTGTGTTCTGAATGATTACCTGTCAGCATGAAATGATGTTATTGGGTGATGCAAGAGATATCTTTCAGACCGAGGAGTTAGAATTTCTTGCGCCGCAAAGAATGTTACCATTGTGCTCAACATCCGACCGTTGGAAACATGTCTTTCAGCCATTGGCTGAGTCGCGTGTCCAATTTGGGCATTTCCCTTTAGGGAAGGCTACGGCTATAAATAGCCACCCCGCCCCAAAGTTGTGTGTTGGCTGCTCTGCTTGAGATTCTAAGAAGATTGATTGAGCACCCCTCTTGAGAGATTTGAGTTTAACATCCACCGAGAGAAAATAAAGAGCTGAATACTTAGGCCGTGGTTGAGCATCACAGTAGATCTATGTTAGAGTTCCTGTACCTATTACTTTTGAGAGCCATTGAAGTAGAATAGGATGGAGAGATGTTTTCTCCTGTGTTCAAGAACAAATCCCTCCAAACAGACGTAGTCCTTTTGAAAAAGGGCGAATTGCTCTACCAAATCCTTCTGTCGCCATCGAGTACCACTTGTCGTTTCTACTCTACTGTAATTCCTTCAGTAGTTTATCTTCAATGCTCTTTGGTTTGATAGTTGTCATAATCATGTATCCTTATCAGTATCATGTTTACTTTCGTGTGACCTCATATGTTCTGCATGCTATTCATTTGTTCACACTTTCTTCTGTTGTCTGCATCCTGTTTTGTGACTTGTCATTCATTCTCTCATTCATTCATTCATTATCATCCCAGTCTGTAATTGTTATTGTTGTTCCCTCTGTCATGCTTTTCATTCTGTTAGCATACTATGCTTCCATCATCATTTCGAAAGTTGTGAGTTATTATTCCCGAACGATTATCTTGCCTTTCCTCGAAAGATTTGCGTAGCCACCTCTATACCTGTCTTTCGGTTCACTTTAGCATATTTATCTTTGATGTCTTAATTACTCCGCTGTTGTGTTTAGTTTTGGTTCAAAGTTTCACAAGAAATTTTGAATCTCCCGTTCACCCCCTTCTGGCTGATATACTCTCGGTCCTAACAATTGGTTTTAGAGCAAGGTCTCCTTGTATCTGATTATCAAAGGTCTAGACGCTTTGGAGTTTTGAGTATGTCGCATGCAGGTAGATATAGGCACTCTGAAAGTTTTCCCAGCTTCGATGGAAATGGCTATCTCTACTGGCAAGGTGGAATGAAGATTGGAATCAAAGTTATCAGTGAAGAACTATGGCAGAGTGTGGAGAATTGATTCATCATTCTACATCCAGAAACATCTATTCGTGATGATGAAGCAAACATTCGTCTGTATGCACTAGCAAAGGATATGATATGTGACAACATCTCCATAAATGTATTCATTAGGTTCAGAAGACTAGACACAACCAAACAAATCTGGGATGCCATAAAAAATGTTCATGAAGAATATGTTGCAAGAACTGATGCTCACACTGATATGGTTCATGAAGGAAATATGCCCTAGAGGCAATAATAAAGTTGTTATTTATATTTCCTTATATCATGATAAATGTTTATTATTCATGCTAGAATTGTATTAACTGGAAACTTAGTACATGTGTGAATACATAGACCATATAATGTGTCCCTAATATGCCTCTACTTGACTAGCTCATTAATCAAAGATGGTCATGTTTCCTAACCATAGACATGTGTTGTCATTTGATGAACGGGATCACATCATTAGAGAATGATGTGATGGACAAGACCCATCCGTTAGCTTAGCATTATGATCGTTACAATTTTATTGCTACTGCTTTCTTCATGACTTATACATGTTCCTCTCACTATGAGATTATGTAACTCCCGAATACCGGAGGAACACCTTGTGTGCTATCAAACGTCACAACATAACTGGGTGATTATAAAGATGCTCTACAGGTGTCTCCAAAGGTGTTTGTTGGGTTGGCATAGATCAAGATTAGTATTTGTCACTCCATGTATCGGAGAGGTATCTCTGGGCTCTCTCGATAATGCTCATCACTATAAGCCTTGCCAGCAATGTGACTAATGGGTTAGTTATGGGATGAAGCATTACAGAATGAGTAAAGAAACTTGCCGGTAACGAGATTGAACTAGGTATGATGATACCGACGATCGAATCTCGGGCAAGTAACATACCGATGACAAAGGGAACAACGTATGTTGTTATGCGGTTTGACTGATAAAGATCTTCGTACAATATGTAGGAGCCAATATGAGAATCCAGGTTCCGCTATTGGTTATTGATCGGAGATGTGTCTCGATCATGTCTACATAGTTCTCGAAGCCGTAGGGTCCGCACGCTTAACGTTCGATGATGATTTGTATTATGAGTTATGTGTTTTTGATGATCGAAGTTTGTTCAGAGTCCCGGATGATATCACAGACATGATGAGGAGTCTTGAAATGGTCGAGACATAAATAATGATATATTGGACGATGTTATTCGGACACCGGAAGAGTTTCGAGAGGTACCGGGTAAAATGGGAGTGCTGGAGGGGTTACCAGAACCCCCCGGGGAAGCAATGGGCCATCATGGGCCATAGGGGAGGGAGAGGACTCCCACAAGGGGGTGGCGCCCCCCCATGGGGAGTCCGTATAGGACTAGGGAAGTGGGCGTGCCCCCCTTTCCCATTCCCTCTCCCTCTCCCTTCCTTCTTCCCCCTTCCACCAAAGGGAATCCTACTAGGACTTGGAGTCCTAGTAGGACTCCGCTGTCTTGGCGCGCCCTACAGGGGGCGGCCGACCTCCCCCTCTCCTCCTTTATATATGGGGGCGGGGGGCACCCCAAAGACACACCAAGATTTCTCTTAGCCGTGTGCGGTGCCCCCTTCCACAGTTTACTCCTCCGGTCATAGCATCGTAGTGCTTAGGCGAAGCCTTGTGCGGATCACATCATTAACACCGTCACCACGCAGTCGTGCTGACGGAACTCTCCCTCGACCCTCTACTGGATAAAGAGTTCGAGGGACGTCATCGATCTGAACGTGTGCTGAAGATGGAGGTGCCGTACGTTCGGTAGTTGGATCGGTTGGATCGTGAAGACGTTCGACTACATCAACCGCGTTAACTAACGCTTCCATTTTCGGTCTATGAGGGTACATGGACACACTCTATCCCTCTCATTGCTATGCATCTCCTAGATATATCTTGCGTGATCATAGGAAATTTTTTGAAATTGCATGCTATGTTCCCCAACAATGGTATCAGAGCCAGGTCTATGCATAGATGATATGCACGAGTAGAACACAAAGAGTTATGGGCGATAATAGTCATACTACTTACCACCAACGACTTACTTTGATTCGACGGTATTGTTGGATAAAGCATCCCAGACCGAAATTACATGACCGCGTTTATGAGACTGGTTCTACCGATGTGCTTTGCACACAGGTGGCTGGCGGGTGTCTGTTTCTCCAACTTTAGTTGAATCAAGTTTGACTACGGCCGGTCCTTGTTGAAGGTTAAAACATCACACCTGACGAAAAATCATTGTGGTTTTGATGCGTAGGTAAGAACGGTTCTTGCTAGAAGCCCATAGCAGCCACGTAAAACTTGCAACAACAAAGTAGAGGACATCTAACTTGTTTTGCAGGGCTTGTTGTGATGTGATATGGTCAAGACATGATGAGATGTTGTATGAGATGATCATGTTTTGTAACAGAGTTATCGACAACTGGCAGGAGCAATATGGTTGTTGCTTTATTGTATGAAATGCAATCGCCATGTAATTGCTTTATTTTATCACTAAGCGGTAGCGATAGTCGTAGTAGCAATAGTTGGCGAGACGACAATGATGCTACGATGGAGATCAAGGTGTTAAGCCGGTGACAATGGAGATCATGACGGTGCTTTGGAGATGGAGATCAAAGGCACAAGATGATGATGGCCATATCATGTCACATATTTTTATTGCATGTGATGTTTATCTTTTATGCATCTTATTTTCCTTAGTACGATGGTAGCATTATAAGATGCTCCCTCACTGTAGGAGATATGCCCTAGAGGCAATAATAAATGCTATTACTTATCTCCATGTTCATAATTATATTTATGTTCCATGCTATAACTGCTATGGTTCTCGAGTCTGCAATAACACGAGGCTCGGAGGAAGACTCATATGCACGTGTGGAATTATAAATGGTAAGAAGCATTCCTAGTCTGGCCTCTAAGACTAGCTCAAGTGTTGCATGATGATTATGTTTTCCTGGTCATGGGCATGTCAATGCCAGCAATTTTGAGGGCAAAATGTTAAGAGAACATTTGTGTTGAATCGACCCGGATTGATGTTATGCTATGAGATTCATTCGTCACAAGTTTATGGTAGATAAGACAGAGATAGTTAATGTTTGCATAATTCCTTAGACCACGAGAGTATCGAGTTTCTTCATACTTGCTTCATGAACTTTGGGGTTTGTTAAACGTCATCCGTAAATGGGTGGCTATTACGGCGGCTTGCGGGTTCATGGAAAAGTGTGTCAAGTAACTTGATAGCTCAAGATTGGGATTTGCTCCTCCGACGATGGAGAGATATTCTCGGGCCCTCTCGGTGTTACGGTATCCATCATCGTCTGGCCAGACAAAATGTGATTTGATCACAGGGATGCCGGAACACGGAAACGAGAAAAGAGAACAATACCGGTAACGAGGTAACTAGCATAGTGGACAAGTTGTTGATCCACGGGAATGCCAACATGTCTCACCTTGGGTATTTGTAACATATCGCGAGGCAACATGAATAGCACACGGCAACTGGAGGTTCACTCGAATATTCATTCGTGTGGGTATAGGGGTCAATATGGGTGTCCACGGCTCCGATGTTGATCATTGATCGGAAGGGGTTCCGGGTCATGTCTATACTTCACCAAACCTATAGGGTCACACGCTTAAGGGACATCTATCTGTTGAATACTACACAAGGAGTCTGAGAGAAAATCACCGAAAAAGTTTCGGACACCGGAAAAGGTTCCGCAGAGAGAGGTCATCGAATGAGTTTCGGTGAAACTGAAAAGTTGTTTCAGGGGATACCATTAGGTTAAATTGGTTTCGGCCCATGCCTGATAATTCTTGGACGGTTCCAGAATCATTCTGGAAGCTTTCTGGAATTTTCCGGGATAATAACCGGATATGCTCCGGAGCTACCGGAACCACTTCAGATGCTTTTTGCAGATGAAAATCACTAAACCGGAATTGTTTCGGAACGCGTTGAAAATCATTTTGGTGGGTACTGGAAATGTTCTAAGCCCACATAAATATTTTCAGTTCGAACGGACGCTGAAAAATGTCGTCATGAATAGTGAAAGTGCTTTTTAGGATATTTATGGAAAGCCACCTTTTGGGGCTTTTCCCAAAAGGCTTCTTGTCGGTGTCAAAACCGGCGGATCTCGGGTAGGGCGTCCCGGACTGTGCGTCTAGGCGGAAGGTAACAGGAGACGAGGGACACGATGTTTTTACCCAGGTTCGGGCCCTCTCGATGGAGGTAAAACCCTACGTCCTGCTTGATTAATATTGATGATATGGGTAGTACAAGAGTGGATCTACCACGAGATCAAGGAGGCTAAACCCTAGAAGCTAGCCTATGGTATGATTGTTGTAATGTATGTTGTCCTACGGACTAAAGCCCTCCGGTTTATATAGACACCGTTGGAGGCTAGGGTTACACAAAGTCGGTTACAATGGTAGGAGATCTACGTATCCGTATCGCCAAGCTTGCCTTCCACGCCAAGGAAAGGCCCATCCGGACACGGGACGGAGTCTTCAAAATTGTATCTTCGTAGTCTTGGAGTCCGGCGGACGATGATAGTCCAGTTGTCCGGACACCCCCTAGTCCAGGACACCCTCAGTAGCCCCTGAACCATTCTTCAATGACGATTAGTCCGGCGCGCATAATGTTCGGCATTGCAAGGCGGGTTCTTCCCTTGAATAATCCAGAGAAGATCATGAACACCAGGATAGTGTCCGGCTCTGCAAAATAAATTCCACATTCCACCATAGAGAGAATAAAATGTACACTTAGTTCAATCTGCTGACGTATTATGCGGTGTGACATCACACCGCTACCAAGCCACTGTTTGAATCATTTTTTACTATACCACCTCAGCACGTTTAGCGAAGCGGTTTCCTTGGCACGTCTTGTCGAGGCAGAGATTGTGTCCCCCTTATTCCGGGATTCTCATCAATACGGACATGGGTAACCCAACCGCGCCATTGATGGTGGCGCTTGGGAGATAAGCGAGTTTTACCGGGCGGTGGGGGCGCATAGTTTTAAATCCGCCTATATATAAGGGATAAGGATTCACCTTCTCACCTCGCCTTCTTCCTCCTTTGCTTATCCATCTCCGTGCACTCAAGCTCCAACGCCTGTTCGCGATCTCGCCTCGACCTTCTCCGAATATGTCCGGAGCGGGAGGCAAGTGGTGAGCCTCCACCGTGAAGGAGGAGCACATCACCAAGCTGCGCAGCGCCGGATACCTTTCCGGCGATAACGCGCATCGGCTGCCCGACGAGGGGCAGCTCATCCCTACCCCTGGGCCTCATGAGAGGGTCGTCTTCCTCCCCCACTTCCTCCGCGGACTGGGCTTTCCGCTCCATCCATTCGTCCGGGGGCTCATGTTCTATTACGGCCAGGATTTCCATGATCTGGCGCCGAACTTCATCCTCAACATCTCGGCGTTCATCGTCGTGTGCGAGGCCTTCCTCTGCATCCGGCCCCACTTCCGCCTGTGGCTCAAGACCTTCAACGTCAAGCCGAAGGTTGTGAAGGGCACGCAAGCGGAATGCGGAGGCGCCATGTTGGGTAAATTACCCAACGTCCTTTGGCTCGAAGGGGCCTTCGTGGACTCCGTCAAGGGGTGGCAATCGGGGTGGTTCTACATCACCGAGCCGCGCAAGCCCACATGGGCGGCGGCCCCCGAGTTTAGATCTGGCATCCCCACGCAGCTCACCTCCTGGAAAGAGAAGGGCTTGCAGTGGGGCAATCCGATGGAGGTGATGGGACTCCGAGCCTGCATCCAGAAGCTGGTGAGCAATAAGCTCAGGCTCGTCGACGTGGTCCAAGTCATGCTCATCCGCGGATTCTCCCATGCCAAGAACGGGAATTTAATCTGTGGGAGTTCAATCGAAACAGCACCAGCGCTGGCGGGCTCTTCGATCGACATCTGAAGGCGCTGGAGGTGCTGTTCAAGGCGCCGAAGCCCCGCATCCGCGATGGAAGATCGCGGATTCAGCTCGCAGACATCAACCGACGAGGTAAGTGATTCAACCCCATTACGGGACACTTGTGATAATCAAATTGATTCTAGAGGGTTTCATTCTCTCTTCCTTTGACAGAATGGATGGAGAAGGCCAAGCTGCTTATCAGCCCGGCTCCCATGCCGAAGACCCAGTGGGCGCCCGTTTAGCGAGCTGCTGGTTCCGGCACCGCACGTGGTGCCGAGAAGAAGGCCAAGAAGGTGGCGCGGGGACTCGAAAGAGTTCCATAATCGAGCGTCGACGACGACGCGACTCCTCCCCCGAAGACGAGGAGGAGGAGGAGTACTCTCTCCCAAAGGGGGGAGAGAAGAAGAGGAAGGCTTCCCCAATAGGGGAGGCCGAAGGGTCCAAGAGGGGGAGAACTATTCCCCCGGACAGTTTCGCCAACACCATCGTTGGCGAGGATGAATGGTCTCCAAGGTCCAGGCGTCCGGCAAGATCGTAAGTATCCGGATCCTTGATATGCAATATCTTTTATGTCACGTAGTGTCCTTCTAACGCCGCATTCTGCCCGTAGTCCGGCCGATGACGATCTCCCCGACTCATCGAGCGGGTCGTTGGCCTCGTCGGATGTGAATTCACTTCCGACTTCCTCTACCCCACGCGCCGACGAGGACGCCGAGGTGGGATCCCAGAGAGGGACCCATCAGGAGGAGGCTCTGGGCGCCGTCAGCAGCCTCCGGACTTTGCGCCGACTCTACATCGGGACCATAATCGTTCGAGTCCGATGGCGGCCCTTCAAAGAAGGGCAAGACCGTGGACGCCGGCGGCCTCCGTCCAACCGGAGGCGCCGGATAACTTGTTGGAGGCGCTTAAAGGCACTTCCATCGAGGAAGAACACCACACTATCATGAGTGCGGTGATTCAAAAGGTTCAGCTCGCCAAAAGCGGGCTGACCGAAGCCTGCAACAGCCTTTTAACAGGCTTTGAGGTAAGAAGTTAAAATTATGTAATGTAATACCGCATAGACAAGAGCCCGATGCTCGGTTCGGTGTTGGAAAGAAAAGCGGATGAGGATCTAACAAGATATGTGCAGGTTGCTAAAAATATGTCAATATGGGTTTGCAGGCTGCTGCTGCTGGCCTCTGCCACATTGACGGCGGAGGTCGATGTGCTAAAGCAGGATCTCGGCGGTCGGCGAGAGCTCGCCATGCTTGAAGAAGCAGCTCGAGGACAAAGAAGGTGAGTAACACCACTTTGAATAGGTACCTTACGAGAAAAGGATTTTGGTTGCAATAAAATTAACAAGGATAATATGTGTATTGCAGGGCCACTAACGAGGTGGCAGCCACGAAGGATCTTTGTGTCATGGCGAACACAGTCTGCGGCAGCGAACGGGCAGAGCGAGAAAAGCAGGAGGCACGGGTGGCGAAGTTCGGCAAGAGCTCCGGGCTCTCATGGAAAAGCATGAGAGTTTGGGCGTGACTCAAGACTCGAGTCCGAGCTTGCCTCGGCTCGAAAGTGCCAAGTCCGCCAAGGCCGAGGCCCATAAGGCCCTTCAGAGGTTGAAGATATAAAGAAAATAGCGGCGGTAAGGCATTTTTCATGCAAAGCAAGCATGTTAATGTAAAATACCGACGCTTACCGCATTCGGAGCTTTCGAGGCGTTTGCGGATCTGCGCGTAGTCGTCCGATGCCGCCGCATTCTATCGTGGCGAGGAGGAGCTCGACGGAAAAAGTCTTCGGTCTCGGTATCTTTGAGGCGGACACCAGTGCCCCAAGCGACCAAATGAAGCGGTGGTCGAACTCCTAAGGTAGCTGAAGAGGCCATGAAGGGCCTTATAGTCCGGCTGTGGCCTGGACAGGCCATGCCAGGGAGCTACTTTGGCCTCGTGCGGCGGATGGTGGATACGTGCCCCTGGGTAGAGGTCATCAAGTGCTCCGCCTGTATTGAAGGTGCTCGTCGGGCTCTCGCCCGCACAAAGGTGCAATGGGGCAGGTTGGATGCGGAGAAGCTTCTCACGGACCCACCACCGCCGGGCAAGGAGTATCGCACGCCCGAAATGTATGATAAAACTGTCCTAAAGGGAGCCCGCAATATTGCGGATGAGTGCTCCAGAAATGTAATCTTTGAGTGAATTTGCTATGTATTATCCTGCGCGCTGAAACTTTGTTCATGTGCGCGTTAAGCAACGCTTGTTTAATTTAAAATATTACCTTCATGCGGCCGTTTATAAAATCGAGAGATGGCAAGTCGTTGGCTTGACCCCCAAGCCACGAGTCTTTGGGGTGTTCGGGATAAACTTGAGCACTCTTGTTCCCATTGTTGGGTCCATCGAGGAGGCGCTCAACACAACAAACAAGGCAACCGGACTTATAATGCTTGAACACTCTCACTTAGCCATAGAATTCTATAATTTTAAATTTGGTGAAGCCCCGGTATTCGAAGACCGAATCCGGGCACTATCCACGCCGTCGGACATTGTCCGGAACTTCGCCCGAAGCGGCGTGAGTCTTTAAGGACCCGAAAAAACCTCTCGAACAGCGACCAGTCTCCCGCCTTACCATGCCAGTCAGTTTTAGCTTTCTCCACTGAGGCACTCGCCCGGCTCAACCGGGGCGCAATCGCAGTGGTTCTCCCAGTGCCACCTTAGCCGACGAGCGGGCGTAAGGCACCAAAACGTGGGGCCGGCAAACCCAACTATTGACCCAAGACATGATTCGGAGCCGATTCATATAATGCTATAAGTTCGGGGTGCCGCACTTGTCAAAGTGTTCGGACTTATCACACCATAAAGTGGGGAACATGAGCCCCTGGCGTATTAGGCCGTACCAAAGTATACGGGTGCAAGATGTCATATGATGAGCATATATATATAAAAGGTAATGCAATTGCAATCAAAAAGCTGCTGCATTATTTATGAAAGAAAGTCTGCTAGTAGAGCGGACTGATACAAATAGTGCGGTAAGCAAGGGATTTGGACTAAGTAAACATGTCCCCCTCCAGGGGTGAGCTGCGGACTTGGTGTATATAATCGAATTTAATGCTCATAATTGAGACCACCTGAGTGTTCGTTGCAGCCTTCTTTAGTCCCTGACTGTTGCATCATGAGTTCGCGGGTTCACCACGGACAGGCTTCAGTTAACGGAGTCTGTGTACATAAAGAAGGAAAATAAAAATATATAAAAGGGGGGCACACTTGCGAGCCCCGGTGTGGTCGAACCGCACTGGGTCCGTTCGATCGTGCCCCTTCCTGTGCCCATGGTATCTCCAAAGCGTAATGATGTACGCGAGTGTTATTATTGCGATTATCTTGCGCTGGCGAGGTTGGGGCCGCATTACTCGCATGCTCGATCGCGCCAGTGGTCTTGGTTGGTATTGCTTGGTAGCGTTTTGTTGTATCCGGCTGTTTAACGGCGGATCGTGGAATTGCCTTAAGAGGCTACTCAGACTACCGCCATGAGCATTGATGTTCCTCCGTTCGGAGGAGCGTTTAATATTCCCATTGACCGTGATGACTCCATGAGGTCCTGGCATCTTGAGCTTTAGGTATGCATAATGCGGTACGCGTTGAATTTTACAAACGCGTTCGTCCGAAAGCGAGCGTGGTAGCCGCTGCAAACGGGACTATGTCAAGATTAACTCTTCGCTCGGAAATTATCCGGGATCCGAAGACCACTTCGGTGTGGTGAGCACATGCATACTTGGCTTCCACTCGATATGACACCTTTAAAGGTTGTCTTTGTAGGTTTAATCCTTGATGGGTCTATGCCCATTTTGCGACTTGTATCCCGATAAAGCGATTCAGCTCGCCGCCGTCCATCGAGGACTCTCGTGAGGTGAAATCCATCGACGATTGGGTCTAAAACCAATGCGGCGAATCCGCCATGGCGTATGCTGGTCGGATGGTCTCTTGATCGAAAGTGATCGGACAAGAGGACCATGGATTGAACTTCGGGGCGACTGGCTCCATCGCATAGACGTCCCTTAGTGCGCGTTTCCTCTCCCTCTTGGATATGTGGGTCGCGTATATCATATTCACCGTCCGCACTTGTGGGGGAAAACCCTTCTGTCCTCTATTGTTCGGCGGTCGGGTTTCTTCCTCGTCGTCGCTGTTTAGCCCCTTGTCATTGTTTTCGGCAATTAACTTGCCGGCCTGCTTGAACACCTAGCAATCTCTATTAGTGTGGTTAGCTGGCTTTTCAGAGGTGCCATGTATCTGGCATAAGCGGTCGAGTATTCGGTCCAGATTGGACGGACCCGGAGTGGTTCTTTTGAATGCCTTCTTCCGCTGATCGCGTTTAGAGCCTCGGAATCCGGCGTTGACTGTCGTATCCTCCTTATCGTCGCTGTTAATGCGGCGTTTGTTTTTGTTTCGACGTGACCTGCCGTTGTTGTCCTTAGTATCCGGACTGCCAGAATTTTTACGGAGATTTTTGCTGCGAGCTAGCCAGCTGTCCTCTCCCGCGCAAAAGCGAGTCATTAACGATGTGAGGGATGCCATGGATTCGGCTTTTCCTGCCCCAGGTGCCGGGCTAGCCATTCGTCCCGGATGTTATGTTTGAAGGCTGCAAGAGCCTCTGCATCCGGACAGTCGACGATTTAGTTTTTCTTTGTCAAGAACCATGTCCAGAATTGTCTGGCCGATTCGTCTGGCTGCTGAATAATGTGGCTTAGGTCATCGGCGTCTGGTGGTCGCACATACATGCCCTGGAAGTTGTCAAGGAATGCGGCTTCGAGGTCTTCCCAGCACCCAATTGACTCTGCGGGCAAGCTGTTTAGCCAATGCCGAGCTGGTCCTTTAAGCTTGAGTGGGAGATACTTGATGGCATGGAGATCGTCGCCGCGGGCCATATGGATGTGGAGAAGATAGTCTTGATCCAAACCGCGGGTCTGTTGTGCCATCGTAAGATTCGATGTTCTGGGTTTAAACCCTTCGGGATCGATGATCCATTACTTCATCGATGAAGCATAAGCGGGTGTCTTGGCGCCTCAGATTGAGCAATATCGCAACGCAGCTCGAGAGCGCTATGCTGCTGTGTTCGGCCGGCGGGTTATTGTATCCGGCGGGGCGGTATTAAATCATGGGTCGTGGGGCGCCCGTGATCCGTAGATGGATCTGGATTGCCTTGCTTTGTCCTCAATATGTCTCGCAAGTCCGCGCGTTCCCTCTTGGCCGTACTTTTGGAGCGATGCGGGTGCGGTCTTGGCTGGGGGCACGGATGCCTCTCTTCATCACGACCACGGGGTGGTCGGTCGACCATATCGTCTTGTTGGTGATGGAGGTATGTATGCTTCCTCCTCTAACAGGGAGCAGCTTGCGTCTTAGGTAACTTTTGGAGGGCGTTCGAGTTTATACTCTTGACCACGAGGACCTCGGTCCATCGATCGGCCAGCAGGTCTGATCAGCTTGAAGCTATTGCTGCTTTTCTTTAGGCTGTTTCTTTGTGGCGATAAGCTGCGCTTGAAGCGCTCTTGTTGAGACGGGATCCTCGTGTGCAGCGAATTCGTCATCGTTGAGGCTTGCTTTGTCTTGGAGGGAGGCATATAGTTGTGATCCTCAACCTCTTCGTCGCCGCCCTCTCGTGAGGGCTTGCTTCGCATCCTCCTGCGCCGAGTCTTCTTTGGAGGGGTTGTCTTCGGCACTCTCGGGGTATTATTATCTCCTGTGCGGAATCTCCATTCTTCTTTGTGGCGGGATTTAGAGCGGCATCACGACGCCGCGTTTGGGCTGCTTCTTTAAAGAGTCGCCCCATTGCTTCTTCGCCGTCCCCTTCTTTGGGGTGTCCACCATATATATGTTGATGACGAGGTGGTCTTCCGATTGCCTCTCGAGGCGCTGGTTCTGTTAAATCTCTGGCATCGTCGTCCATAGCGTCGGCGTCGTCGAGTCGTAGTCTAGCATGTCGGTTAGATCGTCGACGATGGCTACAAAGTGGGTGTTGGGTGGGCTCTGAATTTCTTCGTCGTCCGTACCCCAATCATCCCGCCATAGTCCGCCAGGCTCTCCGATAGCGAGAGATGCTTTAGCGAGTTTAGGATGTCGCCAAAGGGCGAGTGTTGGAAGATGTCCGCAGCGGTGAATTCCATAACCGGTGCCCAATCTGAATCGATTGGTAGGGGCACGGGAGGTTCGGAGTCCGGCAAGGAGTTCGGCGCCTCGGAATCACGCGTTTCGCAGGGGACAAGATCTGTGTTCGGCTCCATCGCCGTGGAAGTTGAAGCCCCCGAGGCGGTGTCTATCCACCGATCCTCTATCCGGGCGATCGGCTCCGGACTAATGGCCGGAACGGATTCGAGTGCGGCCACCAAGGAACTGTTCGGCGGCAGAGCTAGATCATGCCCATTGTTACAGTGCGGCGCGCTTGGCTGTGGCTCGGGCCCGTCGAAGATCAAGTCTCCGTGGACATCGGCCGTGAATTTTAAGCTTCAAATCGACTGGACGGCCAGGCGTAGCTTCGATCTGCTCGGATGGCGAGTGAATTAGCCCGCATCTTGAAGCCGCCCGAATCTGAAGATCTGTCCGGGAGAAAAGTCTCACCACAGAAGCGTTGTTGGTTGAATATGCCATCAAGCCTATCAGTGACGACACAGAGGAACTCTCAATGAAAGCACCAATGTCGGTGTCAAAACCGGCGGATCTCGGGTAGGGGGTCCCGGACTGTGCGTCTAGGCGGATGGTAACAGGAGGCGAGGACACGATGTTTTTACCTGTGTTGGGCCCTCTCGATGGAGGTAAAACCCTCGTCTGCTTGATTAATATTGATGATATGGGTAGTACAAGAGTGGATCTACCACGAGATCAAGGAGGCTAAACCCTAGAAGCTAGCCTATGGTATGATTGTTGTAATGTATGTTGTCCTACGGACTAAAGCCCTCCGGTTTATATAGACACCGGAGGAGGCTAGGGTTACACAGAGTCGGTTACAATGGTAGGAGATCTACGTATCCGTATCGCCAAGCTTGCCTTCCACGCCAAGGAAAGTCCCATCCGGACACGGGACGGAGTCTTCAATCTTGTATCTTTGTAGTCTTGGAGTCCGGCGAACAATGATAGTCCGGCTGTCCGGACACCCCCTAGTCCAGGACTCCCTCACTTCTAGAAGGACTTGGGGACCAAGGAACCCCCTTTGGGGGCCCCCATGAAGGTGGGACATTGGAGGGTTCAGCTCCTCCATGGGGCTCCACTTGACATCCCTTTATGCCCTTTATGCCCTTTATGTGTGACATAAAGTGTGGCATTTTGGGGGTTTTCATGTGCCCCTACCCCTTGGGGTTTTCCTATAAATAGAGATGGAGAAGCACTCTCCACAATCATCCCTTCTCACATACAAGTGCCATGCATGATCTGGCTTCTTCTCTCTCTCCCAGCAAAATAGTTTCGTAGAGCCGAAAGGCTGTCTGGGTTCTGGCAGGAACTAGTTCTGGACGGCGAAGCCCTGCCGGATAGATGACACCGTATGTGTGCAACCCCGTAGAGAGGTCGTAGTTTCGATCCTTTTTGCCCGAGGGGCTGTTTTGAGAGTGCCTCTCGAAGGGCTGTCCAAGTGACGGTCCAAGTTCTGTGAGTCCTCCCGAAGGGCTGTCCGAGTGACCGTCTGAGTTTTGAGGGTCCTCCCGAAGGGCTGTCCGCGACACAGTCTGAGGGACTATCCGACTGCCTCTCGGAGGGCTATCCGTGGGGCGGATGAGGGTATACATCCTCGCGGTTGGGAGGTTGTAAATCCTAGCTGCGGGGATCTGCACCACCGATCGTCATCGACTCTACTTCCCGCTGCGCTACGAGTCGGTAACGAAGAAGATCAAACCATGTATGCAGTCTCCATAGTGGTCCTAGGCTGGTGCGTAGGTTGGAAATTTTTTGTTTTCTGCTGCGTTCCCCTACACTCACTAAATTTCAAGGTATAAATGTTCTCCCTGAGTATGCACCATTGCTATAGTTCTTCATGCCGAGACACCATGTGATGATTGGGTGTGATAAGCTCTACGTTCACATACAATGGGTGCAAGCCAGTTTTGCGCGTGCAGAATACTCGGCTTAAACTTGACGAGCCTAGCATATGTAGATATGGCCTTGGAACATTGAGACCGAAAGGTCGAACGTGAATCATATAGTAGATATGATCAACATAGAGATGTTCATCATTGAAAACTACTCCATCTCATGTGATGATCAGACATGGTTTAGTTGATATGGATCACGTATCTTTTAGATTACTAGAGGATGTCTATCTAAGTGGGAGTTCTTTAGTAATATGATTAATTGAACTTTAATTTATCATGAACTTAGTCCTGATAGTTTTTTGCATATCTATGTTGTTGTAGATCAATGGCCCGTGCTATCATTCCCTTGAATTTTAATGCGTTCCTAGAGAAAGCTAAGTTGAAAGATGATGGTAGAAATTACACGGACTGGGTCCATAACTTGAGGATTATCCTCATTGCTGCATAAAAGAATTACGTCTGGAAGCACCGCTAGGTGCAAGGCCTACTGCAGGAGCAGATGCTGATGTTATGAACGTATGGCAGCCTCAATCTGATGACTACTCGATAGTTCAGTGTGCCATGCTTTATGTCTTAGAATCGGGACTTCAAAGACGTTTTGAACGTCTTAGAGCATATGAGATGTTCCAAGAGGTGAAGTTAATATTTCAAGCAAAAGCCCGAGTTGAGAGATATGAAGTCTCCAACAAGTTCTATAGCTGCAAGATGGAGGAGAATAATTCTGTCGGTGAACACATACTCAGAATGTCTGGGTACCATAACCACTTGACTCAGCTGGTAGTTAATCTTCCTGATGATAGTGTCATTGACAGAGTTCTTCAATCACTGCCACCAAGCTATAAAGGCTCCATGATGAACTATAATATGCAAGGGATGACGAAAACGATCCCCGAGCTCTTCGCAATGCTAAAGGCTGCGGAGGTAGAAATCAAGAAGGAGCATCAAGTGTTGATGGTTAACAAGACCACTAGTTTCAAGAAAAAGGGCAAAGGGAAGAAGGGAAACTTCAAGAAGAATAGCAAGCAAGTTGCTACTCCCGGGAAGAAGCCCATGTCTGGACCTAAGCCTGAAACTGAGTGCTTCTACTTCAAAGGGACTGGTCAATGGAAGCGGAACTGCCCCAAGTATTTGGCGGATAAGAAGGATGGCAAAGTGAAAGGTATATTTGGTATACATGTTATTGATGTGTACCTTACTAATGCTCGTAGTAGCGCTGGGTATTTGATCTGGTTACATTGCTCATATTTGCAACTCAAAGCAGGGCTCTGATTAAGCGAAGATTGGCTAAGGATGAGGTGACGATGCGCGTCGGAAATGGTTCCAAGGTCGATGTGATCGCCGTCGGCACGCTACCTCTACATCTACCTTTGGGATTAGTTTTAGACCTGAATAATTGTTATTCCGTGCTAGCGTTGAGCATGAACATTATATCTGGATCTTGTTTGATGCGAGATGGTTATTCATTTAAATCAAAGAATAATGGTTGTTCTATTTATATGAGTAATATCTTTTATGGTCATGCACCCTTGTTGAGTGGTCTATTTTTGTTGAATCTCGATCGTGGTGATACACATGTTCATAATATTGAAGCCAAAAGATGCAAAGTTGATAATGATAGTGCAACTTATTTGTGGCACTACCGTTTAGGTCATATTGGTGTAAAGCGCATGAAGAAACTCCATGCGGATGGGCTTTTGGAATCACTTGATTATGAATCACTTGGTTCTTGCGAACCATGCCTCATGGGAAAGATGACTAAAACTCCGTTCTCTGGAACAATGGAACGAGCTACTGACTTATTGGAAATAATACGTACCGATGTATGCGGTCCAATGAGTGTTGAGGCTCGTGGTGTGTATCATTATTTTCTGGCCTTCACAGATAAATTGAGCAGATAGGGGTATATCTACCTAATGAAACATAAGTCTGAAACATTTGAATAGTTCAAAGAATTTCAGAGTGAAGTGGAAAATCATCGTACCAAGAAAATAAAGATTCTACGATCTGATCGTGGAGGCGAATATTTGATCTATGAGTTTGGTCTTCATTTGAAACAATGTGGAATAGTTTCACAACTCACGCCACCTGGAACACCACAGCGTAATGGTGTGTCCGAATGTCGTAACCGTACTTTATTGGATATGGTGCGATCTATGATGTCTCTTACTGATTTACTGCTATCGTTTCAGGGTTATGCTTTAGGGACGGCTACATTCACATTAAATAGGGCACCATCAAAATCCATTGAGACGACACCATATGAACTGTGGTTTTGCAAGAAACCCAAGTTGTTGTTTCTTAAAATTTGGGGTTGTGATGCTTATGTGAAAAAGCTTCAACTTGATAAGCTCGAACCCAAATCGGAGAAATGCGTCTTCATAGGATACCCAAAGGAAATTGTTGGGTACACCTTCTATCACATATCCGAAGGCAAGATATTCGTTGCTAAGAATGGATCCTTTCTATAGAAGGAGTTTCTCTCGAAAGAAGTGAGTGGGAGGAAAGTAGAACTTGATGAGGTAATTGTACCTTCTCCCGAATTGGAAAGTAGTTCATCACAGAAATTCAGTTCCAGTGATTCCTACACCAATTAGTGAGGAAGCTAATGATGATGATCATGAAACCTTAGATCAAGTTACTACTGAACCTCGTAGGTCATCTAGAGTATGGTCCACACCAGAGTGGTATGGTAATCCTATTCTGGAAGTCATGTTACTAGACCATGATGAACCTACGAACTATGATGAAGCGATGATGAGCCCAGATTCCGTGAAATGGCTTGAGGCCATGAAATCTGAGATGGGATACATGTATGAGAACAAAGTGTGGACTTTGGTGGACTTGCCCGATGATCGGCAAGCCATAGAAAATAAATGGATCTTCAAGAAGAAGACTGACCCTGACGGTAATGTTACTGTCTACAAAGCTCGAGTTGTTGTGAAAGGTTTTCGACAAGTTCAAGGAGTTGACAACGATGAGACCTTCTCACATGTAGTGATGCTTAAGTCTGTCCGAATCATGTTAGCAATTGTTGCATTTTATGATTATGAAATTTGGCAAATGGATGTCAAAACTGCATTCCTTAATGGATTTCTTAAAGAAGAGTTGTATATGATGCAACCAGAAGGTTTTGTCGATCCAAAAGGTGCTAACAAAGTGTGTAAGCTCCAGCGATCCATTTATGGACTGGTGCAAGCCTCTCGGAGTTGGAATATACGCTTTGATAATGTGATCAAAGCATATGGTTTTATATAGACTTTTGGAGAAGCCTGTATTTACAAGAAAGTGAGTGGGAGATCTGCAGCGTTTCTAATATTATACGTGGATGACATATTGTTGATTGGAATAATACATAATTTCTAGATAGAATAAAAGGATACTTGAATAAGAACTTTTCAATGAAAGACCTCGGTGAAGCTGCTTACACATTGGGCATCAAGATCTATAGAGATAGATCAAGACGCTTAATTGGACTTTCACAAAGCACATACCTTGATAAATTTTTGAAGAAGTTCAAGATGGATCAATCAAAGAAAGGGTTCTTGCGTGTGTTATAAGGTGTGAAGTTGAGTCAAACTCAATGCCCGACCATTGCAGAAGATAGAGAGAAATTGAAAACCATTCTCTATGCTTCAGCCGTAGGCTCTATCATGTATGCAATGCTGTGTAGAAGACCTGATGTGTGCCTTGCTATAAGTATAGCAGGGAGGTACCAAAGTAATCCAGGAGTGGATCACTAGACAACGGTCAAGAACATCCTGAAATACCTGAAAAGGACTAAGGATATGTTTCTCGTTTTTGGAGGTGAAAAAGAGCTTGTCGTAAATGGTTACGTCGATACAAGCTAAGACATTGATCTGGATGACTCAAAGTCGCAAAATGAATACGTATTTATATTGAATGGTGGAGCTATTAGTTGGTGCAGTTCCAGGCAGAGCGTGTGACGGGATCTACGACTGAAGTGGAGTACATAGCTGCTTCGGAAGCAGCAAATGGAGGAGTCTAGATGAAGGAGTTCATATCCGATCTAGGTGTAATACCTAGTGCATCGGGTCCAATGAAAATCTTTTGTGACAATACTGGAGCAACTGCCTTGGCAAAGGAATCCAAATTTCACAAGAGAACCAAACACATCAAGAGACGCTTCAATTCCATCCGCGATCAAGTCAAGGAGGGAGACATAGAGATTTGCAAGATACATACGGATCTGAATGTTGCAGACCCATTGACCAAGCCTCTTCCACGAGCAAAACATGATCAGCACCAAGACTCCATGGGTGTTAGAATCATTACTTTGTAATCTAGATTATTGACTCTAGTGCACATGGGAGACTGAAGGAAATATGCCCAAGAGGCAATAATAAAGTTGTTATTTATATTTCCTTATATCAATTGAAATGTTTATTATTCATGATAGAATTGTATTAACCGAAAACTTAGTACATGTGTGAATACATAGACAATACATAGTGTCCCTAGTATGCCTCTACTTAACTAGCTCGTTAATCAAAGAAGGTTATGTTTCCTAACCATAGACATGTGTTGTCATTTGGTGAATGGGATCACATCATTAGAGAATGATGTGATGGACAATACCCATCCATTAGCTTAGCGTTATGATCGTTACAATTTTATTGCTATTGCTTTCTTCAGGACTTATACATGTTCCTCTGACTATAAGATTATGCAACTCCCAAATACCAGAGGAATACCTTGTGTGCTATCAAACGTCACAACGTAACTGGGTGATTATAAAGATGCTCTACAGGTGTCTCCAAAGGTGTTTGTTGGGTTGGCGTAGATCAAGATTAGGATTTGCCACTCCATGTATCGAAGAGGTATCTCTGGACCCTCTCGGTAATGCTCATCACTATAAGCCTTGCAAGCAATGTGGCTAATGAGTTATTTATGGGATGAAGCATTACAGAACGTGTAAAGAGACTTGCCAATAACGAGATTGAACTAGGTATGATGATACCGACGATCGAATCTCGGGCAAGTAACATACCGATGACAAAGGGAACAACGTATCTTGTTATGCGGTTTGACCGATAAAGATCTTCGTAGAATATGTAGGAGCCAATATGAGCATCCAGGTTCCGCTATTGGTTATTAATTAGAGATGTGTCTCGATCATGTCTACATAGTTCTCGAACCTGTAGGGTCCGCACGCTTAACGTTCGATGACGATTTGTATTATGAGTTATCTGTTTTTGATGACCGAAGTTTGTTCGGAGTCCCGGATGAGATCACGGACATGACGAGGAGTGTTGAAATGGTCGAGACATAAAGAATGATATATTGGATGATGTTATTTGGACACCAGAAGAGTTCCAAGAGGTACCAGGTAAAAAGGGAGTGCCGGAGGGGTTACCGGAACCCCCTGGGGAAGCAATGGGCCATCATGGGCCATATGGGAGGGAGAGGACATCCCACAAGGGGTGGCGCCCCCCCATGGGGAGTCTGTATAGGACTAGGGGAGGGGGTGCGGCCCCCCTTTCCCTTTCCCTCTCCCTCTCCCTTCCTTCTTCCCCTTCCACCAAAGGGAATCCTACTAGGACTTGGAGTCCTAGTAGGACTCCTTTCTCTTGGCGCGCCCTATAGGGTCCGGCCGGCCTCCCCCTCTCCTCCTTTATATACGGGGGGGGGGGCACCCCAAAGACACACCAAGATTTCTCTTAGCCGTGTGTGGTGCTCCCTTCCATAGTTTACTCCTCCAGTCATAGCGTCGTAGTGCTTAGGCGAAGCCCTGCGCAGATCACATCATCAACACCATCACCACGCCGTCGTGTTGATGGATCTCTCCCTCGACCCTCTCCTGGATCAAGAGTTCGAGGGACGTCATCGAGCTGGACGTGTGCTAAACACGGAGGTGCTGTACGCTCGGTACTTGGATCATCGGATCGTTAAGACGTTCGACTACATCAACCGAGTTAACTAACGCTTCCGCTTTTGGTCTACGAGGGTACGTGGACACACTCTCTCCCTCTCGTTGCTATGCGTCTCCTCGATAGATCTTGCATGATCGTATGAATTTTTTTGAAATTGCATGCTACCTTCCCCAACAGTTCATGCCATGTTCACTCATTTCTGTAGCCATGGGAAAGTGTCATGGAGCTCACTGGTTGCCTAAGCAATATAGTCGATAGACTACATCAGCATGGAGTTGAAGATATCATTGATCAAGATGTGCTCAATAAACTACTCAGTTCCCTTGAAGAATCCTTTGGTCCAATAGTTTCTGACATTAAAGAGAGATCTGGTTATGAATATCTTCGGTCACTTGAAATTATGGAACTACTGGTCATAGACAAATAACTGATGGAAAAAAGAAAAAGCACAATCTGAATCTTCTTCAGAAGCAGAAGGATAAATTTTGTTTAACTACGGAAGTTCTCACGAAGAAGAAGAAGATGTCGAAAATAAACACTCCATCACAAGAGAACTTGAAATGCTCACTAACCGCCTCAACAACCTCAGAAGACAGAATATACGCCTACCAAATGCATCTGAAATCATCAAGATCTTCAAGAAGATTGCCTCCATTGGACATGAAGTGCGGCAAGTGCAAACTTTATGGTCATTACATTGTACAGTGTACTAACTGGGAACTGGATGTCAAGCCCAGGAGAAGGTGGCATGCATTGAACTGCTTAGGATTTGTGCAAACAAATCGTGAAACTATGCTCACGGAGATAAATGAATCATCTGCACCTTCTTCAAAGAGACCGGTCACTCTGGCGTGCATGCGAAAGCCACAACCGAATCCAATATGAAGAGGATATCCCAGCTAGTTGGTGCATGCATTGGAATGACAATGGAACCTAAAGATGTAGTATCAGAGTCTGAATCAGATGAAGTGGATTTCTATAGAAATCTAGGCCGAGGCAATGCGTTCGTAACATATGAATCACTTGAATCCTCAAACCATTCAGATGTTGATGGTGATGCATCAACTGATGACGAGCCAACTGCACTCTGCCTCATGGCAAAAGCTTCAAGGGGTCAAGTATCATCGAAACGACAAAAATCCATCGACCTGAATGCATTCACTCTGGAGAATGTGGACTATGGTAAGCTTGTTATGTTGGCTAAATCTCAACAAGATGCTCTTGGAAGAATTGAAAAAAAATCTAAGAAAAATTGAAGGCTTGATGGTCAAAGAGATGGAGAAAAATCAAGAGTTGATAGAAGAGCACGAAGCTCTTTCTTCAACCCGCAATGATCTATCCAATTGTTATAACTCTCTTTCGGTCGATTGTGAGAGTTTATTAGATGATCACCTGAATAGTAATCGAGAACTCGAATCACTGAAAGATTCTTATGATGAGCTTGTGAAAGAAAAGGCTTCTCTCTTGGCTGAGCAAACTGGAAAATTTCCTCACAATTTTTTGCCACCCTGTTTAAAATGCTTAGAGCAAAGCAATGTTGATTCTAATACAGAAACTTATACTGATGCTACTAAGAAAGTTGCAATTGTTATAAATGTTGAATATAACCCCTTCACCGAGGAATTTGTCGCCGTCTTCAATGAAAATTCCAGGGGGAAGCGCTTGCTTGAGATAGGAAGGCTGAAAAGCCTCAAAGCACATCAAACTCTTTGTGATGTGCTCAAGAAGTCAATCTTACACAGAAATCCCAGGAAAGAAGTATTGGGTTTCGAAAGAAAACTCAATGCAGATGGAACATATTGAACCCCTAAGCAATATCCTCAAACCAACTGGGTTCTTGCCAAGAGAAAAATTCTTGAACCTACATTACTTTTTGGATATGACACTCGCACTCCTATTGACGATGATGGGTCTGATGACTTGCACAACAAGTTCTTCAAACAACTAAATTGTAAGGTATTCTCTTGGTATGTCAGGGCTAACTGCAGGGCAGGATCGCCAAAGAAGCAAATTTGGTTGAAGAAATCTATCATTGAAAATCTCTTTGTCATTGCAACCTAACCATGCAGGGAAATTCTCTTAGGCGAAATGAATACCACTCGCAGTGTGAGAATGCATATCCTTCAAAAAGGAACTAGCTGATTGATCAACAGAAGGAGTACCTGGGTACTTCTTCAAATCATTATGTTCACATCTCTTGGAACATTTTTAATGCATATTCCTATGATTACTCTCATGCTACATATGTGAACTCCAGTGGCTATCGAACTAGAACATCACCTACTCGAAACAAAGCAACTAAGGTCTCCACGTCCCACCAAGATGTGGATGGTGAAAACCAACTAATCCTTCTTGCAGGAAGGATGTCTCAGGGATATGTTACATCAATCTTTTGCCCAGAGACTGAATTTTTGGTGCTTGGTTTTGTTCGAGTTATCTGTATTTCTTTGCGTGTTTGTGTATTGTGTGTTTCTTCACTCAAGTTTAGTCTATTATTCCCCCCTTCTTCTTATTGCTTCTGTGATTTTCGTGTTTAGTCTGATGAACAACTCACTCACAGCTATTTGCTCCCTTTCGGCTTCTGGCTGAGTGTTTTGTTTTGAACCCTATTTCCTCTCCATTCTCACTTATCTAATTCCATGATGTCCGTCATGAGTATGCAAGTAGACCTAAAGGACATTTCCTTATAACATCCTTGGTTACGAATGAAATGGACTTCAAAACTTTATCCAATTTGGCACAAGCCCTTTTAAACCTTTTGGTATCCTGCTCTTTTCCCAAGAATTTTGCGGGAAACGGTTGCCAAGTGCCCATGATCTCCTCGATCTCAATCATGCCCGCTCAATGTGGAACTTCCATCTGACAAGAGCCGTCGAATTCGCTGAGGTGGTTAGGGGTTCCCTCTATAAATACCCCTTCCTCATCTTCCTCCTTCCTTTTCTCCTTCACCAAATCCTTCATCTTTGCATGCTCACATTTTTCTGAGCCCGTGCTCGAAGCAAGTTCAGCGAGGAGCTCCGCCATGCAACCCTAGCGGAATTTTGATGCATTTGGTCATCACCATTGCAGTAATCCTTCTCACTGCATCGTCGTAGTTGATCTCTGTCGCCGAGTTAGGGAACAGGGATCTAAACGAACCTTGTCCCTCGTATGATCATAGGGCTCTTCATCTGACGCTATTTCCATCCGATTTTACTGCTGCGGTGGATCTTTAGGAATCTCTAGGAATTACTTTGTACAGTTTTTAGTTTTACCTCGTACAGAACTCTCAGATCTAGAGTTTCAGAATAGCATATCAAAGGTTAGATAGATTCCTATCTAGCAAAAATTTTGGAGCTTGCTTGGTTAAATGCTGTTGAGGATATAATCATTTGCTACTCTTTGAACTTTGGATCTAATACTCTGAGAAAATTTGTTTCTCTTCAAAAACTCTCTGTGCATGCTCATCACCCTACCTATTTTCCCTCACATCTTTTCTCTTCACAGGTAGCTCACGACTTTTGGCTCGAGAAGTCACTCTATGTCTGATGAGGAGGTTAGATAGATTACTATCTAGCAAAATTTTCGGAGCTTGCTTGGTTAAATGATGTTGAGGATATCATCATTTGCTACTCTTTGAACTTTGCATGTAATATTCTGAAAAAAATTGTTTCTCTTCAAAAACTCTCTGTGCATGCTCATGACCCTACCTATTTTCCCTCACATCTTTTCTCTTCACAGGTAGCTCACGACTTTTGGCTTGAGAAGTCACTCTGTGTCTGATGAGGAGTAACTTTTGCCACAGATTTCACCAAATAAGGCTGCAGGCCAAAAAAGAATGAGCTGAATAGCAAAATCTACAAAGCCACCCACGGCTCCGAATAAAAAGGGAACACTCGAAGTAAATCCTGAATATATTTCTGCTGCTGTGAGTCAGCCTGAGGAATAAGAGGGAGACACGGATGCTCAAGGTCTGTTGTCTAATGGAAAACCTAGGAAAGGTGGTCGTGGCAGAGAGCCAAACACAACAACGGAAATGTCTGGTCCTGAATCTTATAAGACACCGCCTGGTGGCGAAACAATAATCGAGAGAAATACTAGATTGTAGAGAATCAGAATGTATTGGGCAGGAAAATGGTTCCGATATGAAAATGTTCGAGAAAAATACCAGATCATGTTCATTCACTCCACCCTGGAAGGATTACATTACCAAGGGTTGCATCCAAGCAGGTGATGAAAGAGTGAGGCCTCCACAGCCTCTGAATGCTCACCCAACTTCACTCACCACCGTCGATGACTTCCCTGATGAATCAGCAAAGAGAGCCAAGGCAAAAGCCAAGCGAGATGCAAAATAAGCCAATCCCAAACAAGTCGAAGCTAAGAATATTGAGTTGACCCAGCAGGATGTGCTCAAGAAAAAGGATTGTGCCTTTGCTTCTAAAGCAAGTCATTCGAAGAAATATGAACTTTCCAGTGCTGCAAAGCCATGAAGGAAAATCATCTTATAGAGAATCAAGAAGGTTGCGTCAGACACGGTTGAGCACTCATCTAGCTATGAAGAGGATCTTGATGAAGAGGCGCATTATGACAAGTTGGCTATTCTGGATAAGCCTTTGAAGAGCCAATCGCCAGCAAAAGTTTGGCCATGCCCAAGAAGATCTCCAAGACACAATGTGGAGATCCCTACTTATAAACCTTCAGTCTCTGTACCACCGAAGAATTTGAATAAAACTTCTGTGAAGAGAAAGAAGCAGGCTACTGAAGAAGTTAAAACTACTACCAAGAAGGCAAAGTATGAGGTTCCTGCTACCACAGAGGAGCCGAAGAAATATGATTTCACTACTTCATTGACAACACTGCTTAGGATGCGAAACTCAGAAGATTTGGGTTGTTTGGGTCTGCCAAAGGATGTCACCAAGATGGCGACCAAACATTTCACTGAGTTGAGGAAAATCTCGAAGGAGCTCAACAAAGTCGTGAAGGACAAGAAGGCTTTGGAGGAGATGCAGAGAGATACAAATACGGAGTATGAATCAAAAGGTCTTGATAAAGAGATTTTGGCAACCACCAAAGCTCTCAGGATCATCCGCAACGACAAATTTGAATGACACTCCCAAATGTAAATGGAGGTCTCTCAACTTTCTGACAGGAGAAACAAAGAGATTGAGTGGCTAGCAGATCTTGCAAAGAGAAGAATTGTTGAAGAAAGAGTCACAAGGCAAGGGCCAGGGCTAGCAAGCCAAAGGAATATAAAGATCGCCACGTGATGACAGTCACCACTAATGCAAACCCTTTGACCTAGAGTGCTCCTTTACAGCAAGTGCCACCATCTCCAGCTCATGAAGAAGAAGCACAAGAGTTTTGTGATGCCGAAGAAGTTGTCATACCCTGGCCAGAGGCCCATGAAGCAAGACTTGAGGATTTTGAGGTCTTTTTAGACGTGCCACTCAAAGAAAATGCACCATCGGAGTAGCAAGCTCCCGAAGAAGAAATCGACGAGGAAATTGAAGTTGAGAAGGTTGTTTTGTCCCCATTGAGGAACATGCATGTTGTGCCCCCAAGCCTCGCACGGAGGAGAAAGAGAAGATTGAGGGGGAGCAAAATGCTCCCCGAAGGAAAACACCCACGGTATCACCCTCCGTAGTGCCCTCTCGAACGGATGTTTGACCCTGCTCCACATCTTGCTAAATTTCAGTCAGGAGAGGAAGAAAATAAAGATGATGAGCCATTGGCTCAAGATGATGTATCACTAGTCGTATCAGTCCAAGTCCCACCCAGATCAAAGAAAAAGGCCTTTATGCCTCCAAGTGCTGAGAAGAAAGCGGAAGAAAGGGCCCTAGAGCCAAAAGAAAGTGAATTTGTTGAAAGAGTACAGCGAACAAGAATGATGGTTCTCCATGTTCTTCAAGCCATCTACGAAGGGAAAGAAATATGTTGCTCCACTCAATCCTAATTTTGATGATGTGCCTACACCAGATGATTCACACACTAGGCACATTGAAGAAAGGGATGCTCTTCCAAATCCTTTCGAGACATTCTCACTCTTTCCGCAGGAAACTGGTCAGAATGGACCAACCTTCGATGAAAACATTCACATGTCCAAGCTTGCATTTTCCGGAACCAGCTTGTACAAAGGAGAAAGGACATCATTGTAACCTAGGAGTAGATAGTCTATTATGCCTGAATCCTTTACTTTCAGGAGCGCATCTTCAAGCACATAATTCTTGATTTTGTTGAACTTGAAGAACTGCTTTGTTTCCACCACATCATTGAGTGTCTTGACCAAGTGCACCTGAAGAGATTTCTTTGTTTCAAGCATGGCTAGAAACGACAATAATTCTATAGTTCTACGCCACAGTATATGTTTCGGAAGCTTGGAAGACAACAATACATGGGTCTTTGAATGGATGACACAGAATGATAAAATCACGTGCACAGTTGAACAATTTGTTGCCATGTTGCTTTTCCCTCGCTTCGAGTTTGACGGGTCCCATGAACATAGATTGCATTTGTGGGAAACAAGCGAAGCTCAACTGCACCTATTGATGGATCCAGAGAAAGTTGGGGATGCATGCACCAAAGTAAATCCAAAAAATTTGTCCTATGAAAACAAGGTGTTATTACACATTTGTGCAATTCTATCACACCAACCAACATGCCTGAATCCATTGGTGGGATCGTGGCTAATATTCTTGAAGCTATGTCCGTTGGTATTTTCTTTGATTTGGCTGACCTCTTCATTCGCAGCCTGGCATATGCTACTAATACCACTCAAGCTTTCAAGCCATATTCTTGATGGGTGCAGTATGCAATCGAGAAGATCACTGGTAAGAAGTCCTTCTACCCCAATGTGCTGACAACTTTCATTCCACCTGTCCGCGACACCCTTTGGATCATCAAGGACAATGCCAAGGGCAAGTCACTAGTAGATGCTGAAGAGAATGCACCGAAGGTTAAACAAGCCACATTTGAAATTCTGAAGGATGAAAATCCTACGCTATATGAGATTTGCCTTTGCACTCAGCAATCTCTGGCGAGTCATATCAAGTTGGATCGAAAGGATAAGGTTCACATGATGGTTGAGATAAATCTACTTCAGAATTATACTCACCAAACTCTGCTGATGGCAAAGAACAGAAGAAGCGGTCAGGGAAAATTCTACGCAAGCACTATTCGAGAGCTCATCTTCTTGCCAAGGGCATTGATACGTCCATTTTGCATTATGTTTTCCTACTATTATTCATAATGTTTTTATGCATAATAATGCTTTTGGGAGTAATTCTCATGCCTTTTCTCTCATAATTTGCAAGGTTTACACAAACAGGGAGAATACCGGCAGCTCCAATTCTGGACCCGAAAAAGCATGTCAAAGCAACCTATTCTGCAAAACTCCAAATAAGCTGAAACTTCACGGAGATTTTTTGTGGATTATTTAAGAATTATTGGACCAAGAACTACAAGAGGGGGCCCACCAGGTGGGAAAAACCCACCTGGGCGCGCTAGGGAGTCCAAGCGCGCCCTGGTGGGTTGT
The DNA here is from genome assembly GCA_021437245.1 of Aegilops speltoides. Taxonomy (NCBI): domain Eukaryota; kingdom Viridiplantae; phylum Streptophyta; class Magnoliopsida; order Poales; family Poaceae; genus Aegilops; species Aegilops speltoides. The sequence continues at coordinate 315,087,445 of CM038145.1, read as the reverse complement.
GCCCTCCTCGGCCCACCTCCGGTTCCCCTCTTCTGGTATATAAGTCATTTTGACCTAGAAACAAATAAGGATAGGACTTTTGGGATGCAGCGCCGCTGTCTCGAGGAGGAACTTGGGCATGAGCACTTTTACCCTCCGGTGGAGCGTTCCGCTGGGGGAACTCCCCCCCGGAGGGGGAAATCATCGTCATCGTCACACCAAAATCTCTCCATCTTTGGGAGGGCCATCTCCATGAACATCTTCAACAACACCATCTCCTCTCAAACCCTAGTTCATCTCTTGTGTTCAATCTTTGTACCTGAACCTTAGGTTGGTGCTTGTGGGTGACTAGTAGTGCTGATTACATCTTGTAGTTGATTACTATATGGTTTATTTGGTGGAAATTGTATGTTCAGATACATTATGCTATTTAATACCCCTATTATCTTGAGCATGATTATTGTTTGTGAGTAGTTACTTTTGTTCTTGAGGTCACAGGAGAAGTCATGTTGCAAGTAATCATGTGATCTTGATATGTGTTCGATATTTTTGATGATATGTATGTTGTGATTCCCTTAGTGGTGTCATGTGAACGTCGACTACATGACACTTCACCATATTTGGCCTAAGGGAATGCATTGTGGAGTAGTTATTAGATGATGGGTTACTAGAGTGACAAAAGCTTAAACCCTAGTTTATGCGCTACTTCGTAAGGGACCGATTTGGATCCAAAAGTTTAATGCTATGGTTAGATTTTATCTTAGTACTTTTCTCGTAGTTGCGGATGCTTGTGAGGGGGTTAATCATAAGTAGGAGGTTTTTTCAAGTAAGAACAACACCTAGGCACCAATCCACCCACATACCAAATTATCAAAGTAGCAAACACGAATTAAGCCAACATGATGAAAGTGACATGATGAAATTCCCGTGTACCCTCAAGAACACTTTGCTTATCATAAGAGACCATTTTGGCCTGTCATTTGCCTCAAAAGGATTGGGCTACCTTGCTGCACTTTTGTTACCATTACCGTTACTTGCTTGTTACAAATTATCTTGCTATCAAACAACTTGTTACTTACAATTTTAGTGCTTGCAGATATACCCTGTTGAAAACCACTTGTCATTTCCTTTTACTCCTCGTTGGGTTTGACAATCTTACTTATCGAAAGGACTACGATTGATCCCCTATACTTGTGGGTCATCAGGCATCGACAAGGACTATGACTATCTTGAGTTGTCTGAAGTTGCTTGTATTTCAAGACAAACACCTGTGCTGCCCCAGAGATCTTGTTGAACACACACGATCTTCCTGGAGCGAGATGATGAGTTGGAACACACTGCTGGCACCGTTGTTTTTGATCCCGATGAGCCATATATGCACCAAGAAGAAATCAGGCATCACTCCTAAAGCAGAAGTTGGAGGCTCCGCGAGTGCTCAAGCTTCGACCTCCACCATTACTCGATCTGGTTCTCCGAATAGTTTGAGCTATGAGGATTCTTCGTACAAGTAGTTACTTGATACGTCTCCAACATATCTATAATTTTTTATTGTTCCATGCTATTATATTACCCGTTTCGGATGTTTATGGGCTTTACTATACACTTTTATATCATTTTTGGGACTAGCCTATTAACCGGAGGCCCATCCCAAATTGTTGTTTTTGCCTATTTCAGTGTTTCGCAGAAAAGGAATATCAAACGGAGTCCAAAAGGAATGAAACCTTTGGGAGAGTTATTTTGGAACAAACGCAATCCAGGAGACTTGGAGTGGATGTCAAGAAACACACGAGGAAGCCACGAGGCAGGGAGGCGCGCCCTAGGGGGTGGGCGCCCCCCACCCTCGTGGGCCCCTCGTGGCTCCCCTGACCGACTTCTTTCGCCTATATATACTTGCATACCCTGAAAACATCCAGGAGCACCACGAAACCCTATTTCCACCGCCGCAACCTTCTGTACCCGTGAGATCCCATCTTGGAGCCTTTTCCGGCGCTTCGTCGGAGGGGGAATCGATCATGATGGGCTTCTACATCAACACCATAACCTCTCCGATGAGTTGTGAGTACTTTACCACAGACCTTCGGGTCCATAGTTATTAGCTAGATGGCTTCTTCTCTCTCTTTGGATCTCAATACAAAGTTCTCCTCGATCTTCTTGGAGATCTATTCGATGTAATTCTTTTTGCGGTGTGTTTGTCGAGATCCGATGAATTGTGGGTTTATGATCAAGTTTATCTATGAGAAATATTTGAATCTCCTCTGAATTCTTTTATGTATGATTGGTTATCTTTGCAAGTCTCTTCGAATTATCAGTTTGGTTTGGCCTACTAGATTGATCTTTCTTGCAATGGGAGAAGTGCTTAGCTTTGGGTTCAACCTTGCGGTGTCCTTTCCTAGTGACAGCAGGGGCAGCAAGGCACGTATTGTATTGTTGCCATCGAGGATAAAAAGATGGGGTTTATATCATATTGCTTGAGTTTATCCCTCTACATCATGTCATCTTGCCTAATGCGTTACTCTGTTCTTATGAACTTAATACTCTAGATGCATGCTGGATAGCGATCGATGTGTGGAGTAATAGTAGTAGATGCAGGCAAGAGTCGGTCTACTTATCGCGTACGTGATGCCTATATACATGATCATGCCTAGATATTCTCATAACTATGCACTTTTGTATCAATTGCTCGACAGTATACTTATGCTTTCTTGGGAGAAGCCACTAGTGAAACCTATGGCCCCCGGGTCAATTTTCCATCATATAAGTTTCTGATCTACATTATTTTGCAATCTTTACTTTTCAATCTATATCATAAAAATACCAAAAATATTTATCTTATCTTATTATCTCTATTAGATCTCACTTTCGCAAGTGGCCGTGAAGGGATTGACAACCCCTTTATCGCGTTGGTTGCGAGGTTCTTGTTTGTTTGTGTAGGTACGAGGGACTTGCGTGTAGCCACCTATTGGATTGATACCTTTGTTCTCAAAACTGAGGGAAATACTTACGCTACTTTGTTGCATCATTCCTCGTGTGGACTTGTTCCTTTTTTACACTTGTTGACAAAGGGGGAGGGGGTATGAACACCGAGAGGATAAACGTGCGGGTTATTTTCCAGGGGTTTTCCATTCGCCATTCGCGTTTTCTCTGAACATTTGGTCGAACAATTTCCCATGGTCATTTAAACTTTAACTACCGCTTGTGGTACAGGTGAACAAGTCATCATCTAACTTTAATAAACCCCTACAATGATATTTACTTTGATGTCTGTGTTTGCAGGTGGTATTGATGAATTATTTCACTCTCGTGCAATTTCTATCCTTGTATATCTAACATGCAGGAGAAAATCCCTCAAAATGGATATGAAAAGCATCATTTTTCTGAAGATAACCTTTTGATACTTTGAATTATATCATTGACCCTGCCCAGTCATCTTTCGTTATGTGTAACCTACAGGAGAAAATCTTCAGAATGTATCAAACGCATGCTAAAACCCTTTGGTTCCCCTGCTCTGATGTTATTCGATAATCTAACTTACAGGAGATATATGAGTCGGAAATGGATCCGATAACTATGATCTGAGAATTCTTCATTGCTTATTTTTGCGAGAAATGATTTCAAAGTCTTTGTACTCTATAACAAACTTTCTTCGAAGACTATTTTTTGCAGGAAACATCTCAGATATCATCAAGTGCATTGATCGAAACATTTAAATCGAATCATATCTTAATGCTACTCTTTCGAAGATTTACTTCACCGCTCCCACTTGTTCACTAACTATGTAGAACTTCATTTTTGTCAAAATCTTCGGTATGATGCATACATTTCAGGGAAGTGTGCTTCATCTTTGGATAATGTCTCTTTAACTAAATTCTTTCATAGATTTCTTAGTTACCCTCACCTCTATCTCTCCTTGTGTTTTGTTTTGTCAACAATCATCCAAAGAGGGGGAGATTGTTGGTGCAACATATTGCCCCATGTGTTTTGGAGATTGTTGAGAGAAACATGCATGGATAGATTTGTTTGCTAGTGCACACAGAAAGTCCATGCAAGATCGAAGAGAATGCTATGCTCGTTGTTAAAGTTCGAACAACTTCACTGAAGATTATCCATGCTGCAGAAAAGGAAGAGTTACATTTCGAGAAGGAATGATAACAAGAAGATTGTGATGAAGGAATTGACCCCTTAAAATTATTGATGACGCTAAGCAATATTCACTCGGTCTGTCCGAGGAAGAACGACTCCAGTCGAGAAGATTGAAGGCGAAGTGAAGACGTAGCATTCATTTCATTGTTCTTCTTTCACTTATTTGATTCATAGGACCTCCATACTATTAAGAGAGGTATAGGTTCTCGAAGCTTAGTTCCGCTGTGATGCTTAGCTGAAACCTAAGAAAAGACTAAGAGAAATCTCTTTTTGTTCCAAATGATTACCTGTCAGCGGAATACGATGTTCATCTGTGATGCAGGAGATATCTTTTGGACCGAAGGGTTAGCATTTCTTCCTCCGCATGGAATGTTACTGTTGTGCTCAAAATCCAAAATCCAACCATTGGAAACATGTCGTTCGGCCATTGTCTAAGTCGTGTGTCCAATTTGGTCATTTGCCTTCAGGGAAGGCTAATTGCGGCTATAAATAGATACCCCGCACCAACGTTGTCTGTTGGTTGCTCTTCTTGAGATTATGAGAATATTGATTGAGCACCGCTCTCGAAAGATTTGACTTTAAGATCCACCGAGAGAAAATCAAGATCCAAAAACTTAGACCGTGATTGAGCATCACAGTAGATCCGAGTTAGAGTTCTTGTACCTATTACTCTTGAGAGTTGCACTCTCTAGACCGATAGGTGTCAGCTTGAGTGTCAAAGAGTAATTTTATTCATCCGGAAAAATCTTTAGTAATCAAGGGTAATTGTGGTTCGCGAAGACGTCTGTCGAAGGTTCTGAGATCATCGACAAGTATCTACCACGAGTGAATTCAACTATAGACTGACCAACTTTGGTTGAAGGAGAATGGGATGGACAGAGGTTTGCTCCTGTGTTCAATCACAAGTCCCTCCAACTAGACGTAGTCCTTTTGCAGAAGGGCGAACTGGTATACCAAATCCTTTTGCACCATCGAGCACCACTTGTCATTTCTACTCTCCTGTAATTCCTTTGGTAGTTTATCTCCAGTGCTCTTTGGTTCGGTAGTTGTCATGATCATGTATCCTTATGAGTAGCATGTTTACTTTTGTGTGACCGCATCTGATTTGCATGCTATTCATTCGTTCCCACTATCTTTCGTTGTCATCATCTCATTATGTGACTCTACTGTCATTCATTCTCTCATTCATTTGTTAGTAATATTTACTGTTGTTCCCTCTTTCATGCTTTTCATTCTGATAGCATACTGTGTTTCCATCGTCACTGTGAAAGTTGTGAGTTACTATTCCCGAACAATATCTTGTTTTCCCACGAAAGATTTGTGTAGCCACCTCTACACCTTGTCTTTCGGTTCACTTTAGCATATTTATCTTCGATGTCTGATCTACTCAGTTTATTCCGCTGTTGTGTTCGGTTTTGGTTCAAAGTTTCCCAAGAAATTTTGAATCTCCTATTCACTCCCCCTCTGGTCAATATACTCTCGGTCCTAACAATAGGGGTTGGTGTATGTGAGCATCTATGATTGTATCGTGTTAAAAATATTGCTTTATTACCTTGAACTTCCTATATCTAGTAACTTTTGTGCTCACGGTCGTAAGTTTTGATTAGCGACTCCTTTGATTCAAAGGAATTTTATCAAATTTTTGTAGTATTATAACCCTTAGGAATCTTTTTTGGGCAGTTGTTAAATTCGTAAGATTGCAGGGAATTTTGTGTACTCCTTTTTGCATGAAAACTTTCATCCACTCCAACCTCTTATTAGAATATTTATAGAATTACTTTGTTTTAGTTGCGGTATCAAGCACTCTTTCCTCCGAATTCACATAATTGTGTAATTGTATAGGATACAAGAAGACACGATGATGTAATCCAACGTTTTTCATATTCCTGCATTTTGAGAATCCTGCGAATCAAAGAGACCCTAAACCTATTTTTGCAATTTTACCATATATTTTCAATGTGAGGCAATTTTTGTTAGTGGCGGCAAGCCTCAATCAAACCTGTTATTGAATAGACATATCATAATTTTTGCCGCTTCATTAATCCATACCGGCACATATAATTCTATTTCACGAAACCATTGAGCAACTCTCTCTCTCTCTCTCTCTCCCTCTCTCATATCCACCTTCCATCTCGATCTCCCCCGATCCCTTTCGTCGTTTCTTCGTCTATGATTATGGTGGCAATGTACGAGAGTGACTAGTCGGATGGGAACATCACTGGGAGAGGCACCACCACTTGACTCCACCATGGTTGTGAGCAACCCTCTATTGGCAGTTTAGGGTGAAAATTACAAAAAAACAAAAGGTTTGGGAACAAAATCTACATTTTACAGTAAGCTAAGGGACAAAAAATGTACTCATCTCCTATATAAGAGAAGCACTTTAAAGGTGAGGGGAGAGGCGATTCGTGGCACCCGCGTTCAGGGACACACAAATTTGTGTCCGTCAGATCGCCCCTTGATTTGGAAACTAGTTTGCTCTTTGTATGTGTGTTCACCCTTAATTACCTTAGACATGTTTCATATGTGAAACTTTTCGTAGCTTAGAGCATCTCCACCCATCCCACATCTCATGCCTTTTCTTTTGACTTTCAAATTGAATCTATTATATCTTTTGAATCAAAATTCTGATTTATATTTCATTTGCATATTCGTGTTCCTTGTGATGAGAGCTTTGAAACAAGACAACTGTTAATATGTTTTGACAAGTTTTACAAAATTCACCAAGTATCAACTACTAAAACTTAATAGGAATGAATGATAAATTCACCAAGTTTCAGAAACCAAAACTTAAACCTTAAACCCTAAAACTCTAAATTGTAAGCCTAAAAGCAAATGACACTTGGTAAAAACTTAATAGTATGACAATAAAGTTTTAGTATGTGGAACTTGACGAAAAAATATTGTCATAATGTTAAGAGTGGTCTTATTTGAAAGTCCTCATCGCAAGATGAATATGCAAATGAAATATAAACTAGACTTTCTGTCTAAATGATATAGTAGACTCAAATTTGAAGATGAAATGAAAAGACATGAAACATGGGATAGACGACACATACAACTCTGAAAAAAGCATGCAATGATGGACCCCATCATAATCAAAGGCCTTAAGAGCAAATAAGTTTACGGATGTTAATGCAATCTGACACCTGCATGCATGCGTGCCCCTATGAGTTTCTGAAGGTTAGGACCGCTTCGATCCTGGGATTTGGAAAACACGAGAATATATCATAATGATATATATGGCATTTGGGATGCTATAGTGATGGGAAATACATGAATCATTAATACTATTTGTTTGGTTGCACCACTAGAAAACATGGACAACATATGACTTGCTAAAAAGATTGGGCTCATGTCATCGTTGGTATAGACACAACATAATTCTGTTAAGTTCCCTTGCAATTCTTTGAACCAAGCTCTTTTTTGCGATGGTAAAAGAGTTTATTCCAAATGAATAGGATTACAATCGAGAGGCAATAGTTCCTCAATACAAGGCGGACCCCTACCTAGCCACACACCGGTAGTACTCTCCGTGCGACTATACATAGCCAACCGATATGCTTCCCTATTTTGCTCATGTTTAATCTTCAACGGAAAAAACTCCCTCAGTGCCATAAGATGCTTGATCTCAGCAACTAATTGACCATATGCTGACCGGGATAGCTTGTCTCCAGTCAAATCCAACAAAGCCTCCGAAGAATCGGACTGAACGATGACCGGCAAGCTAGTATGTTGAGCTGCCAGTGTCATACCTTGCATTAACGCATGTAACTCCGCCTCCAATGCATCGTTACAATTAAGTAGACAACGGTAGGCCGCAAAGATCACACTCCGGTCATGTCTCCTCAAGATCATTCCCGCCGACGCCGATTCATCCAACGTAGAGAAGGCCCCATCAACGGATAAGGCGACCCTGTCCGCCGGTGGTCTAGGCCATGGCAACGAATCAGTAGCCACCCTTTCATGCACAGACGGCCTTTCCTCCAACAATGGCATTTTTCCTTTGATGATTTCCTCTGTGTTATATTTCTTGAATAGGCCAAGCGATTGCATGTAATTTTGAAGATAATCAAACGACACCTGGGTGGATGGCACCTCCTTTCCATGTGCTAAATCTGACCTCAATGACCAAATCCTCCAAATCAGCATCTTAACATTTTGGTAACTATTTTCCGCTAAACAAATTAGAAAATTATAATGCCCATTGCAGTACATTTCAGCAATTATGAAGCGATCGCAACGGCTAACGGTGGTCCAGCAGTTCGGCATCCCACGCACGCGAAATGATTCATTGATCCAGGACCCTGAATGAATATATAGGCCAAGGTTGCCTTTCAAGATGTTAATCAAGATGCGCATCATTAACTGCTCATGATTAGCACATTAGAATTAAGGTACCATCTCACTGTTCTCGCAGCCGAGGATGGGCGTGGTGCATCTCCCCCCGCGAGCCAGCAGAAAGGTGGCTCGTCGCAAAACGTAAATGCGTACGTAGCCATCTTATAGAAAACTGAAAGCCCAACTCTCTTGATTCCATTTGCACGGTCGTCATGCGTGGCACGCTGGCCATTTGAGTAAGCTACTAGGCTATGAGTTGCGGCTCAAATGATTGTGAGTAGATTGCACTGTGCGTGCACGTACGTTCATGTGCTTGTCACGAGCGAGCTAGCCGGGCACACCAACTTCGAGCGGAAAGAAGTCCACTTTCCAGCATGTTTTTTTTAAAGAAACCAGCGGCGAAGAGCGTGAATTAAAATTCAGAAAAATACAAACACATGTAACGAGTTGAAATGTTGAATTCGGGTGGGTGAATTCCACCACAAGATATCTAACCACCTAAGAAATTACGTCCGATTCACCACTTCGCACCATGTATTAAGTAATATCAATTAAGGTAAATTAGGAGAACCAATCAGTGATTGGATGGTTATACGAATGTTTGTACCTTTAGCCCACCAGGGATCATACCCTGGACTTGACAACCGCGTGTTGCATATAGGCGGATATTCTTTCAGTGAGAGGTGATGTTACCGTTGATAGTTAGATGCTTGTAGTGACCTCGTCAATCTCAAGACTTGACGACTCAGTCTCTGAGAGATAATCATAGGGTAGAGTGTGCATGCATACTTTCATATGAGTGAGTGTATGTGAACGTGGTTGTACACTTGATTCATAAATATGTAACAAGTCTAAATGTAACACATGTAAATACAAACGCATGTAACAAGTCTAAATGTTGTAGTCGGGAAGGTGAATTCTACCGCAAGATATCTAACCACCTACAAAGTTACATTTGTTTCACGACTTTGCACATTGTATTGAGGGATATCGATTAGATAAACAGAAAGAACCAATCTACGGTTGGATGGTTGTATCGTCAGCCCATCAGGGATCGTAACTCAGGTTTGACATTTGTGTGTCTCATATAGACGGAATATTCTTCTAGTGGGAGGTTGTGTTCCCTCGCTAGCTAGACGCCTATAGTGATTTCGTCTATCTTAAGACCCGCCAGCTTAGTCTCTGACTATAATCATAAGGTTATAGTGTGCATGCATGCATTTATAAAGATGAGTGCGCCTGTTTCTGTACTGTGTAGAGAAAAACATAAACTAAGTTAATGCACGCTGCTAAACAGGTGATTATAGAGACATTGCATCGACCAAGCATGTTAACTTTAACTGCCAGACGCATTGCCGGAGAAGATGGCCGTGCCTTTCTCCGGTGCGTGTGTGAGTATCCACTCGCCGCGAATCGCGTTGTACCTGCGTCTCTATGGGTCACGTCAGAAAAAAAAATGAGAGCGGTGTGTTCTGCCGTTCACGATCGAGCCTTTTTCAAACCATCCAGCCCGTAACACGTTATTCTGATTCTCTGGAATCAGGGGTAAACTAATGAACTGACGACCTTTCATCCTCACTGTGTTACTTTAGTTATGCTGGTTTGCTACTTTTCGGCCAAATGAAAAAATAAGTGTTGTTTCCGACTCGACCGTATTGAACGTCATGAAACATAAAGTGCTCAATTTCTCGCCGCAAATTTCAATTTGAAAGCACACATACTTTCTTAAACGTGTACCTCAATAATGATCTAAATGATCTTAGATTTCTTTACAGACAGAGTAACTGTAAGTTTTCATCAGTTTTTTGTGTGAAAAAGCAACCGGATCTATCATAAAAGTTCACCATAAACATAAAGCACCCAAACATAATAAAAATCACATCGAGGTCCTTAGACCACTGAACCACCAATACCGCCAATAGAACGAGCCACTGACGCGCCACTCCCCTACCGGAGTCATTCTGACCTTGTTGATAGCAGTCAAAATCTTCATGCACGTTCCACTAAGGACCAACGCCCTCGAGTCGCGGGTGTCGTCGTCATCGTCATTGAGCCTTGAATCGGTTTGAAGTGCCTGAGAACAAATCTCGCCATCACAAACGTACGATGAGAAACTCTGATCTCACTGCCTCAAGGAGAAAGACAAAATCTATGTCGGAGCTCTATGGATTTCATCAAGATGAATGAATAGGACCAGAGCTCATGCAATCTTATAGTATTCCTATATTATTCGTTTCCCTGTGTTTTTGAAATCCCACGAATCAAAGAGACCCTAAGTTTTGTATGAGAGATAAGAATGATAGTCTCTTAGTCATGTTTTGCTCCGCCTCGTGTGAGGCTTTAACTTATTGATGATTGTATGAATATCGTTGATTAATATATGCCTAGGTTTAAGAATTAAACACATAAATAAAACATGTCATTAGTGGTTTTGTGGCAGGTTTCTACATGAAATTCTGGCCCATCACCAAACCATCATTTGAATGCCCCTTCGCGAGCTCCTTTGACCTTCAAATAACCTCCCTAAGTCGGACACTAATGATCTTACTTCCGTAAAAATATGACGCCGGAACACCAGATGCTTTCCACCTTATATCCCTGCAAAACCATCCCATTAGAACAGTTGGGAAAGTTTTCACAAACCAACAAAAGCCACTCATCGCTCTGCTTTTCTCCGACGATCAAACCAGTTTCCTATCTTGGAGATCCATCTCAGAAAACTTTCTATATGCTACTAATCTCCTTAACTGCTGCCATAGGTCCAATTCTCTAACACTCATTCTCAAACTAGACTTTCGCAATGCTTTTTTACTTAGGTTTTTTCGGACTCACTGCCTACCATCCTTGACAAAAGACGCTTCCCTGAGAGGTGATGCAGTTCGATAAATAACCTATTCACTATAATAAAAACCTATGTCCCGCTAAATGGTTGCCCTGAGCCATGGATCAACTGCAAGTTGGGGCTGCGACAGGGTGATCTGCTCCCCTACCTTTACCTCATCGGGGATGACCTTCTCGGAAGAATGATCGTCCTGGCCCATTAAACAAGAGCTACCATCAACAGTTATACAATGTGCAAATGACAAACTCATCCTTCTAAAGGCCACGCCAAATGCGAAAGAAAAAAAACAACCTTTGATGATTTTGCTGCTGCCACTCGGCTCCGCATAAACTTCCATAAAATTACTTTCCTAGCTCTAAATATCGATCAAAACACCGCAAGCTCCATGGTTGCAGACCTTCAGAAACTCTATCTGAATTTCCCCAAACATACCTCGGTTTGCCTCTCTCTCTAACCACTCTACCTACCACTACATTCCAGCCGCCAATTAACAACTTTGATCACTGCCTATCTGGATGGAAAACATTTCTCCATGGAAAAGGTGCCCCCTAGTCTTGCTCTCTGCAGTCCTCAACTCACAACCCACATATTTCACTTTATCCTTCCTTTCGCCAAAACTACTTTTGAGCCAATAGACAAAAAAATTGTTGTTTCTTCTGGTCTAACATAGACACTTGTTTGGGAGTACAATGCTTTGTAGCATGGGACAAAGTTTGTACACCCAAAAATGCGAGTGGTTTAGGTTTTAAAAACATTCAGGCACATTTTTCTATCTTATGATGAAGTTTGTATTCAACTTCCTACATTCTTGAAGCCTACTATCGGGGTTGATTCCGGCAGATCTCGGGTAGGGGGTTCTGTCGTGGTTTTGTCACGGTAGATGTCCTAGTGTGAGGACTTGTCGTGAGGCCATCGCAACTAGGTAGTAGCTTGAACGGGATTGGTCGGAATCGACAGACACGAGGTTCTTACCCAGGTTCGGCCCCATCATGGTGGAGGTAAAAGCCTACATCCCGCTTCATTGATATTGATGAACTCGAAGACGATGATCTTTCTGCGCTGGCTCTTCTTTATCCGGTCAACTACAAGCTTATCGATCCCTGGGAAGCTCCCTCCAAGGGCTCAACACCACCGTGCGATGGCCCCACGGTGGGCGCCAACTGCCGTGGTTTTGTCACGGCAGATGTCCTAGTGTGAGGACTTGTCGTGAGGCCATCGCAACTAGGTAGTAGCTTGAACGGGGTTGGTCGAAATCGAGAGACGCGAGGTTTTTTTACCCAGGTTTAGCCCCATCGCGGTGGAGGTAAAAGCCTACATCCTGCTTCATTGATATTGATGATGATGATGCTCATGATTGCAAGGGTGCTCTTTCGCTACCTCTCCCTCGAGAGCTATTGATTTGTCTGTCTTAACTTGTCCCTCTTGGGTGCCCTATCCCTCCTTATATAAGTTGGAGGGGCGGGTTACATGTGGAGTCCTAGTAGGATTAGGACTACTCTATTACAAGTGGAATCCTAGTCTTGCTTACTTTGTAAGGGAACACTCCTTATGCCTTTCCTCTTAAGTCGGCCTACCATAACATGAGCCGATCTACTGGGCCTTGGGCCTTGTCATCCATCTGACCCATCATCAGGGTCATTAGTGAGTTGCCAGTCTTCGGGCGGGTTACCGATGAAACGCCAAGTCCCAGCTGGGTCATATATCTGGCCGGGTCATACCGCGGGGTATATCCCCGACAGGTCCCGAGTTGTGGATCTTATCTTGATGGTAACAAGATATAATAGGGACACCGTGTTTACCCAGGTCCGGGCCCTCTAGAGGTAAAACCCTACGTCCTGCTTTGATTGTATTGATGTGATGGGTACAATGTACAAGATGGTCTACCTCGAGATTGTATGTGAATGTCTCTAACTTAAGCATACGGACTAAAATCCCTCGGTTTATATAGGGACCGGGGGTACCCAAGGTTACATATAGGTCGGTTACATCTAGGGATAAGCTTGCCGACCATTTAAACGTGCCTTGAAGTGTGCACCAAGTGTTCCGAGGATTCCATATTGAGTACGCAGTAGGTCATGCTAAACATGGCCCATTCTTCGACTGCCTGGGGGTCCTTGGTAGGGCCATGACTAGGAGGCTGACGTGGTAGATCAGGATGTTGGAAATATGCCCTAGAGGCAATAATAAAGTGGTTATTATTATATTTCCGTTGTTCATGATAATAATTTATTATCCATCCTATAATTATATTGAATGGTAAGCCTCTACCGGACTAGCTCGTTCATCAAAGATGGCTATGGTTTCCTAGCCATGGACATGAGTTTTCATTTGATAACGGGATCACATCATTAGGAGAATGATGTGATGGACAAGACCCAAACCATAAGCATAGAATATGATCGTGTCAAGTTTATTGCTATTCTTTTTCTGCATGTCAAGTATATGTTCCTATGATCATGAGATCATGCAACTCACTGACACCGGAGGAGTACTGATAGAGGCAAAGGTGTCCCGTCTTTCGATGAGATGGTGGCTATCGTTTTGGAGGAAGTCGACTTTGACGATCCGACTACGAACGTGCGAGGAAGTCGCGCCTTAGCAATCGCTAAACCAACTCCGAGAGGTTATTGACCACGCCGGAGCATGATCAACCTGACCACGCAGGTCTGTTTCCTGCAGGCAAACAAAGAACAAGCAAGGAAGTAAGATTGCAATCTGGATATTGTGAATATAAGAGGAAAGCTTTATTGATCAAGGTGGGATTCTGTGACGCCTTTGTCTGGTCGTTGAACACAAACGAAGTACGCGAAGTTGCAGCTATGGTGAACTTTAATCTAAACAAAACCCAAAATCTAAACGGTGCCCTAAGGGCTGTATATATGGAGGAAGAGGGGGGATTTCCTGGCCCTTGGTGGAGGGGTCCGAAATCAACCTTATCTCTTGTTTCCCCACACATACAGACTCTAAAAATAACCTATACTTATGTATTTCGAAATTACATGGGCCTGGCCCAATAATAAGGTGACTCAGCACCTAGAATAGCCTCGGGACGAAATTTATGAAGTGGCATCTTGTATATTTCGTCCAAGGCTTCATGCACCCATTATGGTGGCTTCAAAGTCCTGAAATCATCACTTGTAACTCCGTTCTTGTTCCCCTTGCGCATGCCATCATCTCCATACTTGTTCTTGCTCCAATGTTCATCCTTCTCCAAGCTAGGCCCTTCATTTGTAAGCGAAACAAATGTATCCAATTTAGGCAGCATCATATTCTCATGAACATTAGAATCATTACCAAGAAACGAAAGTACCTGATAATTTAATTGGCGTGCGCGAGCTCTAGTAATTGGTCCAGTATATGTAGCAGTAGGGGCTGTGGGTGTAACAATGGTATTGATGTCCTCATCATCCTCCCCTTCTTGAAATGAAGTCGTCCTCGACGGAATCTCATCTTCCTCACCCAAATAAGGCTTCAAATCTGCAATGTTAAAAGTGGGACTAACCCCAAAATCTGCAGGCAGCACAAGTTTATATGCATTATCATTTATTTTCACCAACACCTTAAAAGGACCATCAGCACGAGGCATTAGCTTTGATTTGCACAAATCAGGAAATCTATCCTTACACAAATGTAACCAAACAAGATCTCCAGGTGCAAACACAACATGTTTTCTACCCTTATCTCCAGCAACTTTATATTTAGCATTCATACGCTCAATGTTTTCCTTAGTTAACTCATGCATTTTTAAATTCAATTCAGCACGTTGTTTAGCATCAAATTTAACCTTCTCCGAAGATGGAAGAGGCAACAAATCAATAGGTGCACGAGATAGGAAACCATACACAACTTCAAAAAGACACATCTTAGTAGTAGAATGCAATGAACGATTATAAGCAAATTCAATATGAGGCAATAATTCCTCCCACATTTTCTTATTATTCTTCAAAACAGCCCTAAGCATAGTAGACAATGTTCTATTGACTACTTCAGTTTGTCCATCAGTTTGGGGGTGACAAGTAGTACTAAAAAGCAGTTTAGTCCCCAACTTAGCCCATAAACATCTCCAAAAGTGGCTAAGAAATTTAGTATCACGATCTGAAACAATAGTATTTGGCACACCATGCAAGTGAATAATTTCACGAAAGAACAAATCAGCAACATTAACAACATCATCGCTTTTATGACATGGTATAAAGTGTGCCATTTTCGAGAATCTATCCACGACAACAAATATGCTATCCGTCCCCTTCTTTGTTCGAGGTAAACCTAAAACAAAGTCCATAGATATATCCTCCCAAGGAACACTAGGTACAGACAAAGGCATATGTAAACCATGAGGATTGAGTCGTGACTTAGCTTTTTGACATGTAGTGCAGCGAGCAATAAAACGCTCAACATCCCGTCTCATCTTTGGCCAAAAGAAATGTGTAGCAAGTACATCCTCCGTCTTCTTCACACCAAAGTGTCCCATTAATCCTCCTCCATGCGCCTCCTGTAACAACAAAAGACGAACGGAACTAGCTGGAATGCATAGCTTGTTAGCACGGAACACAAAGCCATAATGACGAACTTGTTCCATGTTCTACCTTTGTTACAAGTCTGCAATACATCTTTAAAATCAGCATCATGCACATATTGATCTTTGATGGTCTCCAAACCAAATATTTTGAAGTCAAGTTGTGAAAGCATAGTATAGCGACGAGACAATGCACCAGCAATAACATTTTCTTTACCCTTCTTGTGTTTAATGACATAAGGGAAAGTCTCAATGAATTCAACCCATTTAGCATGTCTATGATTCAGTTTAGCTTGACTTTTAATATGTTTCAAAGATTCATGATCAGAGTGTATAACAAATTCTTTGGGCCATAAATAATGTTGCCATGTTTCTAAAGTCCGAACAAGAGCATATAATTCTTTATCATAAGTAGAATAATTCAGACTAGGCCCACTCAATTTTTCAGAAAAGTATGCAACAGGTTTGCCATCTTGTAATAACACACCTCCTAATCCAATTCCACTAGCATCACATTCAAGCTCAAAAGTCTTATTAAAATCAGGAAGTTGGAGTAAAGGAGCATGTGTCAACTTATCTTTCAATACCGTGAAGTCTTCTTCCTGTGCGGTACCCCAAAGAAAAGGCACATCTTTCTTTGTAAGCTCATTGAGAGGCGCAGCAATGGTGCTGAAATCTCTCACAAAACGCCTATAGAATCCAGCGAGGCCAAGAAAACTCCTCATTTGTGTGACCGTTTTGGGCTGCGGCCAACTCTCAATAGCTTCAATCTTGGCTTTATCAACTTCAATTCCCTGTGGAGTAACAACATATCCAAGAAAAGATACTCGGTCGGTGCAAAAGGTGCACTTCCCAAGGTTACCAAACCAATGTGCATCACGTAAAGCAATAAAAACAGCACGTAAATGTTCCAAATGTTCCTCCAAAGATCTGCTATAAATCAGTATATCATCAAAATAGACTACCACAAATCGTCCAATAAAAGCATGTAAAACTTCGTTCATTAATCTCATGAAAGTACTAGGTGCATTAGTTAACCCAAAAGGCATGACTAACCACTCATATAATCCAAACTTAGTTTTAAATGCCATTTTCCATTCATCTCCTAATTTCGTACGAATTTGATGGTATCCACTATGCAAATCCACTTTGGAGAATATTGTAGAGACACTCAATTCATCAAGCATATCATCTAGCCTAGGAATATGATGACAATAACGAATAGTAATATTATTAATGCCTCTACAATCAACACACATACGTGATGTACCATCCTTTTCGGCACTAGAATAATAGGAACAACACAAGGACTAAGGGATTCGCGTATATAACCTTTGTTGAGCAGCTCCTGTACTTGACGCATAATCTCCTTCGTCTCCTCTGGATTGGTACGGTATGGTGCACGGTTGGGTAATGATGCACCGGGAATTAAGTCAATCTGATGCTCAATCCCTCGAATGGGAGGTAATCCCGATGGCACGTCTTGTGGAAAGACGTTAGCGAACTCCTGCAAAATGTTAGTGACAGCAGGAGGCAAAGAGGAAGGCACGTCCTCAAACGAAAATAATGCCTCTTTGCACACAAAAGCATAGCAAACTGATTTGCTGAAATCTAGCTCATCAATATCAGATTTAGTGGCAAGTAAACATGCACTTTTCAATTTAATTTCAGAAGCAACACTAGATGGTTTACTATTAGGCTTCATTTGTTGCTCAAATTCTTTTGCCACAATCTGATTTTCACCCTTATTTTTCTCCTGTTTTGCTTTATTAGCTCTATTAATATCATCTTTCAAAATGGAATCAGGAGTCATAGGAAGCAAAGTAATATTTTTATCCTTATGAACAAGAGTATAATTATTGTTTCTACCATGGTGTACAGAATTTTTATTAAATTGCCATGGTCAACCAAGTAATAAGGAACATGCTTGCATTGGTACCACATCACAATCAACATAATCAGCATATGTAGAGATACTAAAATGCACACAAACAGTACATGTTACCTTAACCTTGCCGCTGTTGTTGAACCATTGGATGTACTAAGGATGTGGATGTGGTCTTGTGGTGAGAGATAGCTTCTCCACCATCTCCATGCTAGCCAAGTTGTTGCAGCTCCCTTCGTCTATGATGGCGCGCACAGAATGTTCCTTCACAACTCCCTTTGTATGGAACAAATTGTGCCTCTGATTTTGCTCAGCTTGTGTGACCTACACACTCAAAACACGTTGAGCTACTAAACATTCATACCTGTCAGCGTCTTCAGGAGCCATGTATTGCGTCGCATGATCAGAATCAGCTCCACCGTGTTCTTCACTTGTAATAAGCACCAAAGTCTCCTCATCATAGTCACTAGCGGACTCGTACCCACTGAGGGAGTACTGGAGTAGGGGGTGTCCGAACAGCCGGACTATCATCGTCAGCCGGACTCCAAGATTATGAAGATACAAGATTGAAGACTCTGTCTCGTGTCCGGATGGGACTTTCCTTGGCGTGGAGGGCAAGCTTGGCGATACGGATATGTAGATCTCCTACCATTGTAACCGACTCTTTGTAACCCTAGCCCTCTCCGGTGTCTATATAAACCGGAGGGTTTTAGTCCGTAGGACAACATAACCATTACAACAATCATACCATAGGCTAGCCTCTAGGGTTTAGCCTCCTTGATCTCGTGGTAGATCCACTCTTGTACTACCCATATCATCAATATCAATCAAGCAGGAGTAGGGTTTTACCTCCATCGAGAGGGCCCAACTCGGGTAAAACATCGTGTCCCTTGTCTCCTGTTACCATCCGCCTAGACGCACAGTTTGGGACCCCCTACCCGAGATCCGTCGGTTTTGACACCGACATTGGTGCTTTCATTGAGAGTTCCTCTGTGCCGTCACCGATAGGAAGGATGCCTCTTCCCGTCTTTAAAGACGGTATCTTCATCGAAGGAGCCTTGGCCGCCGGCCAAACTATCCGGCTGGGTGGTTTTCTCATGACCGCCTGTTCGGCCACCGCTTCGACGACGACCTCTCAGGTCCTCAAAAGCAATCTTCGCGTCAACTCGGAATTTGCCGAGCAGTTGGATCCAATAGAGCTTTCGTCCGTAAACGAGCTCTTGGATCGCATCGCCGCCCTGGGAATCGCTACAGACTACAATTAGATTGGGCTTAAAACCGATCTGAGAGAGATGAACTCTCCCCAGGTTACCCACCACGTCGCGGTGGTAGAGGAACAACGCGGCGACTCTTCTCCTATATTGAAAACTAGTCATGTCCGGGCTTCCGAACCCTTCATGCCGGACTTCCGCAGGGGGACGGACTTCGATCAAGCACTGAACCAAAAGTCAGGCGTCGGACCGGACTCGTTGGACGATGTCCAACGATCCAAGCTTCCAAATTCAGAAACTTCTCGGCCCTTGAGCCTCGAGATGGGTAGGGTTCCGGACTTAATTCCACCCACCCACCCAGACATATGCGATCTATCTCAAATCCGGCAAGAGCCCGCTGAAACAGTACATCACTACTGGGCCAGGTTCCTCCTGGTTATGGACAGGACAAAGGACTGCCGAGAGGAAAACGCAATTTCAATTTTCTGCAATAATTGCACGGACGAGGGAATCCTGAATGCCCTCAGATGCCGTGAAATTACACGCTTCTCTGACCTGGCGTTCATAGTACGAAAGTACTGTGCGATGGAGAGTTTCCGGAAAACCGAAACTAAGTTTTGGGACAATCCGGCCCCGAATATAACCCTAGTCCGTAACAAAAGGGTGCAGCACACTCAGGCACCAGGTACAAAAACCAAAAAGCAAAAACCCCATAAAGGGCAAGGAACCGTACTGGAGGGATGGCTCAGCGGACCCTGTAAAATTCACTGTAGAGAAGGCGCCACCCCAACACATAGCCTTCGAGCATGTTGGATATTGCGGCAGGTGGCCAAAAGTGGCGATGAGCTTCTAGCCCCGGAAAACCACTCCAACAGTACCAGTACGGTGTCAACAGTCTTCGAGACTTTCGCATCAAATAACTTGCGAAAATGAACAATCCGCAGCCTCGCCGAAGTCTACCTAGTAGCAACAACAAATCCATGGAGCGACACGGCCATCACCTTCAACGCCAGCAACGAACCTAAATTCCGAACAGCCCGAGCACCAGCCGCATTGGTCCTCAGTCCAATAGTGGATGGCCTTCGTCTTACCAATGTACTCATGGATGGCGGCAGCGGACTAAACCTCATCTACGAGGAAACTCTTCAAAAAATGGAAATAGACTCGAGCCGCATTGAGCGAAGCAGCACAACCTTTAGAGGAATAATCCCTAGCCGGGAAGCGCACTGCACAGGAAAAATCACACTTGATGTGGTGTTCGGCTCGTCGGACAATTATAGGTCCGAAGAAGTCACGTTCCAGGTGGCCCCGTTCAGCAGCGGATATCACGCTATATTAGGACGGGAGGCATTCACAATTTTCCAAGCCATACCCCATTACGGGTACATGAAGCTTAAGATGCCTGGGCCCGGCGGAACAATCACTCTCGCTAGTGATCCGGACATAGCACTCCGCGCCGAAAACAAGGTAGCCGCATTAGCCCTGAAGGCACTATCCAAAGCCCTAGCGGCAGAAGAACTCACTACGCTGCGCTCTACGGTGAATAGGGACGATGTGATACTCTATAAGAGATCCAAGTCCACCTCTTTCAAACCAGCGGACGAAATAGTCAAATTTCAGGTCCACCCAATGGACCCAACAAAGACGGCCTCCATCGGGGCGCAGTTGAACCCTGAAGTAGATGTCGCACTGCGAGAATTCCTTCGGGGAAATTGGGACATCTTCGCCTGGCACCCATCAGATATGCCAGGAATCCCACGCAGATTGCCAGAACACAGCCTAAACATCCTAAAAGGATTCAAGCCAGTCAAGCAGGCTCTTCGGCGATTCTCCAAACCCAAAAGACAGGCAATGGGAGAAGAGCTAGCCAAACTACTAGAAGCCGGATTCATCAGAGACATCAAACATCCGGACTGGCTAGCAAACCTGGTGATGGTACCAAAGAAGGACAAATCCTGGCGCCTATGTGTCGATTTTAAAGACCTCAACAAGGCCTGCCCAAAGGATCACTTCCCCCTCCCCCGCATCGACCAAATAATCGATGCTACCGCAGGGCACGATTCATTATGCTTCCTTGACGCATATTCCGGCTACCATCAAATCAAGATGGCGGAAGCAGACCAAGCCGCAACGGCATTTATTACTCCATATGAACCATTCTGCTTCAATACGATGCCCTTCGGACTCAAAAACACCGGCGCAACATATCAGCGCATTATTCAGACATGTCTGGCTACCCAGATCGGCAAAACAGTAGAAGCATACGTAGACGACGTAGTCGTCAAAACCAAACACGTCGAGACTCTAGTAGACAATTTGAGGCTCACATTCGACAACCTCCAAGCATATGACATCAAGCTGAATCCGGAAAAATGCGTTTTCGGCGTACCAGCCGGAAAGCTCCTGGGCTTCATTGTATCCGGTAGAGGAATTGAAGCAAACCCAGCCAAGATCCGAGCTCTGTCATAGCTAGATATTCCAAAAGACCTCAAACAAATACAAAAATTGAATGGATGCGTGGCGGCCCTAAGCCGCTTTATCTCCCATTTGGGAGAAAAGGCATTGCCCCTCTATCGCCTCCTCAGGCGCACCGAACACTTCGAGTGGATAGATGCTGCCACTGCCGGACTCGAAGAAACCAAAGCCATATTGGCAACAAATCCGGTCCTGGCCGCGCCTAACCTAGGCGAACCAATGTTGTTATACATCGCGGCAACACATCAAGTTGTAAGCGCGGTACTCGTCGTCGAACGAGAAACAGAAGGGCACAAATTCCCTCTTCAAAAACCAGTGTACTACGTATCCACTGTTTTAACTCCCTGCAAGTCCCGTTACCCGCACTATCAAAAGATAGCGTACGCAGTGTTCATGGCATCCCAGAAGCTCCGACACTACTTTCAAGAGTGTTCGATAACAGTGGCCTCCGAAGTGCCCCTCAACGACATTATAAACAACCGCGACGCAACCGGCAGGATTGCAAAATGGGCCATTGAGCTCTTACCATTCGATATAACTTACAAACCTCGGCGATCTATAAAGTCACAAGTCTTGGCCGACTTTATCGCCGAATGGACTGAAGGCGAACTCCCTAAAGAATACGGCGCATACTCCAATTGGATTATGCATTTCGACGGCTCCAAAATGTTGGTGGGTTGGGGCTGGCGTCAGACATTAGCGTCCCGACCGGGATACAATCCAATCGTGCTTCAGATAATGTACACGGACTCCAACAACGCAGCGAATATGAGGCCCTCCTACATGGCCTCCGGATGGCAATCTCCATGGGCATTCAACGCCTAGAGGTGCGCGGGGATTCAAACCTCGCAATATCCCAAGTAAATGGAGACTTTGACGCCAAGGATCCGAAAATGGCAGCCTATCGTAACGCTGTCCTAAAATGTCACTTTCGGTTCAAGGGCTCGAATTCCACCATGTAGCCCGAGATAATAACCAAGCAGCCGACGTACTGGCACGCATCGGCGCAAAACGCGACGTTGTCCCTCCTAACATCTTCCTGGAATGGCTCTTTAAGCCATCCGTACTATGAGAAGAGGAGTCCGGAAATAACAACCCGGAGGCAGCCGCACCACCCAACACAGAACAATCTGACATTACCGGCGACTCAGCCGATGAAGTAACACCTTCGGCCCACGAAATAATGGCAGTAATCGCCCCGTGGACAGAGCTGTTCCTAGCCTACTTACTTAGGCAAGAGCTCCCCGAATACCAAAATGAGGCCCGCTGCATAGTCCGGCGATCTAAAGCCTACAAGGTCCACGAAGGAGAACTCTATAAGAAAAGCACAACCGGAGTCCTTCAACAGTGTATCTCCGAAGAGGAAGGGCGAAACCTTCTGGCTGAAATTCATGCCGGATTAGGCGGACACCACGCCGCAGCTCGGGCCCTTGTAGGCAAGGCATTCCGTACAGGATTTTATTGGCCGACGGCCCGACAGATGCTCAGGACTTAGTCCAAAGATGCGTCGATTGTCAGCTCTTTGCTAATCAGAGCCATATGCCACCCACCGCCCTCAAAACTATACCCATTACCTTGCCGTCATGGTCCAGGGGCTTGACATGGTTGGACCCCTTAAAGGGGGAACCCACAAGCAAAGGTACCTATTGGTCATGGTGGACAAATTCACCAAATGGATAGAGGCCAAGCCAGTTAAAACGGCAGAGTCCGGACCAGTGATAGACTTCATATCTGGGGTAGTACACCATTATGGTGTCCTCCATAGCATCATTACCGATAACGGCACAAACTTCACGGCCGACAAGGTTAATATATGGTGCAAAAATATGGGCATTAAGCTCGATTATGCTTCAGTCTATCATCCTCAAACCAACGGTCAAGTGGAACGAGCAAATGGTCTAATAATGAGCGGCATCAAACCCAGACTAGTGCGGTCCCTTACGAAATCTGACACGCACTGGGTAGAGGAGCTCGACTCCGTACTCTGGGGGCTGCGGACAACGCCCAGCCATACTACCGGATTCACACCATTTTTTATGGTATACGGCGCAGAGGCAGTTTTGCCCTGCGACATCATTCATGACTCACCTCGAGTGCGCATGTACGACGAAAGAGAAGCCGAGCTGGATCGGCAGGACAGCTTGGACGCATTGGAGGAAGAGCGCGACGTCGCCAAGGCTCGTTCGCATTCAATCAGCAGCAGCTCAAGATATCAAAGCGTAGAAGTACGGGCTAAGACTTACAATGTTGGCAAACTAGTTCTACGCCTGCCGGACAAGAAAAAGGACAAGCTCAAACCCAAATGGGAAGGCCCCTTCATTATCGATCAAGTCCTGACCGGCGGAGCGTACCGTCTGCGAAATGCGTCGGACAACCGACTCAAGCCGAACCCATGGAGCGCAACCCGCCTCCGAAGATTCTATGCCTAGCGCCGGACTAAGAGTTCGTCCCCTTCCCCCACCCAAATTTTTACACTTCAGCTGTCTTTTGTTTCTCTTTTTTCTCTCACCCCTTTTTCATAAAAGCCCTTAAAGGCCTACATGCGCATTGTTCGCACACACTTGATGTGCTATCCGCACTCATTATACCTGGGGGCTTCTGTACCAGAAGCTTAATTATAAGGGCTTCATGCCCAACACATGTGTCAACCTTCCACGTGTACCTTTTATTCACCATTATATGCATCGATATGACTTAAGTTTTGGCCAAGCTGGGTTGCTGGCTCTGTGCTTACCCCTCGCTCCCGATTGTTCGGCTAGGAGGTAAAGGAGCACCTCTGCGATTGTTCTTGCCGGTCACCGGATGTGTACCTCGACCGGGTGAAGACAAAAGCTAGCGTTCTTAAGGGAATATTCGGTCGGTGACTTGAAAGATGATTTTTTACCTATTTATTTATCTACCCCCAGATGTTTCCTGCTCTTTTCGCAGTTCGGACATGCACTTTAGGGCATGCCTCCCAGGGAAAGGAACCCTTAACGGAACTATTCTCCCTGGAAGATGTTTCTTACTAACCATGTAATATAACATAACTAGTTGGGCACTTGTCTGATAAAGCACTAATGACCCCTACGCCTTGTCTCCATGCATGCCCCGGTTGTTTCTTAACCGAGAAGGTATTCCGACACACTCCGGACTCTAGGGTCCCGAGGTTGAAGCGAAAAGGTCGGCAAAGACAAATGATCTACAATCCGGCTAGAAGGCATTTCACATGTCATTTTAAAATACATTGTCAAATCGACTAACTGTATTCCTCCTCAATCCCGTCTAACAGGCTGTCTAATTTACAGTCCCATTGGGAATATTTAGTGGCCTACTCTACCTGGCCGTATACTAAGCTCACAGGGATCTCCTTCCCATCGGGCCCCATAGGTCTGACCTCGGCCATGTGGTTGGGATCCGCCTTCTTGTACTGTGTCTTCACCATGGCCCAAGCCTCCCTGGCACCTTGGCGGCAGGCCGAAATCTTCCATAAATGGAAGCGCTGCCGCGCTCCCTGAAGCTTCTCCGCAAGATCTCCAAGGCCCTCGGGTAGGGAGAGGGATGGCCATAAGGCCTGGACGACGCCGCTCATTGCCTGCTGAACTCATTCGAGCAGTTGCACCAGCTCGGGAAGTTGATCACCCGTTGATACGGGCATCACCTCCGCAGGGCGACCTGTGAGCACACCTACAGACATATTTTTGTCAATCGACTTCCTCGCCGAACTCTTCTTTTCAAAGGAGTTCGCTCAAGCACTTACTATAGATGCCGCGACAAACCGCTGATTCTCCTTCACGGAGCCAGACAGCTCGGCCCGAACACCTTTCGGCTCTTCTCCAAGCTGGGCGTGGGCATCCTGGAGCTTGTTCCTTTCCTGCTGCACCCTCGTCAGCACCCTCTCGCCGGCCTTCAGCTGGCGCAGCAGTTCTTGCCTATCCGGATCCTGTCCGGCACCACCTGCAATGTCATTGTCAAGCTTAAGCGCACACCGCACACCAATTATCTTTTCGAAATAATGTGTTACCAGGAGGGGTCTCTGTGCTTCCTCCTGCGGCAGCTAGTGCGGCCTCAACTTGGGCCTTGCACTCTTTTAGCTCCTGGGACAATCGGGTATTCTTCTCCGTAAGATCCTGCATATCAAATGATCCTTAAATCAGTTATTGCAACTACTTTAAGTCTCGGGGGCTACTGGCATATACAACTATTAAAATCTCTTACCCGTATGTCCTTTACATACTGCTCCGTGGCTCTGGTCAAACCATCTTGAGCGGCACGGAGGTGCGTGTCCCCCGCGTTAAAGGCATTCAACGCCTCGGGGGAGAAGCACGCGTCACAAAAAACTGTCCGACGGCGCCTATGGTTCATGGCGCTCTCCACCTCAGACTTGGTGGCGGACAGTCTGTCGGCATCCTCCGTTGGAGGAGTATCTGGCTCGCGCCTTGCGCTCGCCTCCCCCTCCGCACCAGCGTTGGAGCCCGGCTGGCGAAGCTGGGTTGGCAACTCCTCGCCCACCGTCCGTGAGCACTCTTTCTCCTGCAAAGGTCATGAGCATTCAAACACTTCCTAGGAACTTTGTCCTAAATAACAATCGCGAGCTATACCATTGCGGCGACGTCTCGATCCGCGCCGCACTCCTCTTCCGCCTGCTGGGCCGGACTGACCCTTGTTGGCCAGTTGTCGTGGCCTCGGCCTCCTGCCCTGAAGGCGCCCCCTGCGAGACACCATGATACACGGTGGTCATAAATACGCAAGGACGGAATAATGGTGTCAGGACTTCGGTCACAATCACCTGGGGAGCTGGAGATAGGCCGGGGTAGTCAGCCATAATGGCGACTAGAGCATTGTCCATGCTGAGTTGATGGAACACCCCGTCGATTAGCTCCACCTTTATGTCCGGATCCTCTTCGGAGGACGGATCAAGGGATCTTTCTGGATCCTCGGGCTGTGGAGCCTGGCTATGAATGCTCTCCACAGTCCGACGCAGATCCTGCGCCAAAACCATAAAGTAAGGTACTTAAGTTTGAAAGCGTGGGTCGGATAAATGAACATTCGCTTACCCAGCTTTGAGGGTTGTTCATGGAGAACCCATTCAATGGGCTCGTCTGGAGGAAGTCCTCCTTCTCCCCCTTGTACAGGCCGGACAAAATCTTCACCAGGTCTTCGGCCGATCCCGGCCCTTGGCGGCCATGACGAGTGGCATCATTCTCTCCATTGAAATCCCACATGGGGTGGCCCATGTATTGCAGCGGCTGCACCCCCCGCATAATGCACGTGGCCATGACTCCAATCATGGTCGATCCGAATGGGCCAAGAATCTTATCCGCCCATCAAATAATGGACGCTCTTGTCTTCCTCCAGCTGGGGGCTCCGCGGACGCCAACTCAGGCGTTTCTTCAGAGGAGCATTGCTGAACTCCAGGAGGCCGATCCGAACAGGGTCCGGCAGCGGAGCGTCCTCTACGTAAAACCATTCGGAAGGCCAGTCTTCGGATGCCTTCTTAGGGGTTCTGGATGGATATCCGGCCCCGGCGATGCGCCATATTTTGGCACCGCCCACTTGATATATGGACCCCTCGTGAGAGCGGGGTACGAGGCAAAATAACCTCTTCCACAGCGCAAAATGGGGCTCGATGCCCAGAAATAGCTCGCAAAGAGCCACGAAGCCCGCGATATGCAGAATCGAGGCGGGCGTGAGGTGATGGAGCCGAGTCCGTAGAACTCCGTAAGGCGCGGAGGAACGGATGTACAGAAATCCGAGCCCCTTATCAGATAGGGGACGAAGCATACCCGCTCCCCTTTGTTGGGACTTGGGGTAGCCTCCGCTTGCTTCCCACCTTTGTAGGTGGACAGCCCGGCTTGAACCGGGACCATAAAGGCTGGAGGAAGATATCCCTCCGCTTGGAGTGTCAATAGCTCGTTGTGAGGGACAGAACATCTCCTCCAATCTCCTGGCAGAGGGCTGGGAGCGCGAGAGGAGGAGCCGCGTCGACGGTCCATGATGGGATGGATTTTTGGTCAGAAGTGCTCCGATGAGTACTCGCGGAAGGAAGATGGTGTGATTTGGATCTGGATTCTTGCCTCTCTTATAGGCAAATTATTTGCGCAGCTAGGGGGTAAAGCATAAAAGATACCCTGGCTTTTCGCATTCGTGCGACGCGTGGAAGAAGGCCATTATTGGTCGTGGAAGCCAAGGAGCGCAAAGTTTACAAAAGAGCCGGACACTGTCCGGCAGGTACTGGAACTTAAAGGAGAACCCACATTGCAACGCCGAAGACTATATACGCGCTGGACTTATCGTCATTGAAGCTTTGGTTCGGGGCTACCGAGGAGTCTGGACTAGGGGGTGTCCGGACAGCCGAACTATCATCGTCAGCCGGACTCCAAGACTATGAAGATACAAGATTGAAGACTCTGTCCCGTGTCCGGATGGGACTTTCCTTGGCATGGAGGGCAAGCTTGGCGATACGGATATGTAGATCTCCTACCATTGTAACCGACTCTTTGTAACCCTAGCCCTCTCCGGTGTCTATATAAACCGGAGGGTTTTAGTCCGTAGGACAACATAACCATTACAACAATCATACCATAGGCTAGCTTCTAGGGTTTAGCCTCCTTGATCTCGTGGTAGATCCACTCTTGTGCTACCCATATCATCAATATCAATCAAGCAGGAGTAGGGTTTTACCTCCATCAAGAGGGCCCGAACCTGGGTAAAAACATCGTGTTCCTTGTCTCCTGTTACCATCCGCCTAGACGCACAGTTCGGGACCCCCTACCCGAGATCCGCCGGTTTTGACACCGACACCCATTATCCTCAGTAGCAATCATCACACACTGAGATTTGCATTCTCTCGCATAATGACCTCTTCACTTACAACAACGACAAATAATATCACTTGTGTTGCCTGTTGATGCCATGGAAGAGAAGAGCTCTGTGCAGGCCCGGCAGGTGCGCTCTTGGCAGATAGTGGTGGTTGTGCTAGCCTTCTTGTATCACAGCTGTAGGTGGCACCTGATGGAGGTGCAGTTGAAGTAGAAGATGCACGCGGTGTCCATGATGAAGTTCGACCTACAGAAAAGTTAGTTCGCGCCAATGCATGTCGATCCTGCACTTCACGTTCAGCTTTACAAGCAAGATGGAATAAATGAGTGATATTAGTAAACTCCTTATACTCTAGAATGGTCTGAATCTCTCTGTTTAATCCACCCATAAAACGTGCAAGCATAGCTTCATTCTCCTCAACAATACCACATCTAATCATGCCAGTTTGTAATTCCTAATAATATTCTTCTACAGAATTTTTTCCTTGTCTTAAACGCTGCAATTTTTTAATTAATTCACGTTGATAATATGGTGGAACCCAACGAGTACGCATAGCAGTTTTCAAAGCAGGCCAAGTAGCTGGAATAGGATATAATCTACAATGTTCAGACCACCAAACACATGCAAAGCTAGTGAAAGCACAAACAGCAGCAGGAACACGTCTCTCCTTAGGATATTGTAAACATGTAAATCGTTGTTCAGTTTCTAACTCCCAAGTAAGATATATATCAGGAACATATGTACCCTCAAATGGTGGAATATTCAATTTCAGTTTAGGACGATGGTCATGATCTCCTACCTGAGGGAGAGCCCTACCATTGTGATTATTTGCATGTGGACGACCTGGTGGTTGTGGTGCTGGTGGTTGTACGTAGTTCTGATTTTGATCAACCTCATCCTCGTAATCTCCCGCATAATCATCCTCCGCGTCAGCAGCAGGAGCCACAGAAGTATCAACAGCAGCACCCACAGTTTGGCCGGGCTGAAGAAGGACACGGCTCGCTCGGTGGAGGGCTGTTTCGCGACGTGGAGGTAGTTGTTGTTGTTGTTGCAGAGGTGCGGCAGGTGCAGCCGGTTGTGGAAGACGCGCAAGCAGTTCATTAAATCTGCTATCGAGCTTTGTTTCGAACGTCTTCTCAAGGCCAGTGATCTTCCCCATGGCCTCTTCAAAATTGTTGAGCATATCTTGCACCTGTTCAGTCATCATTTGCTGAAACTTATCATGAAGCTCCTTGTTCGTTAAGTTCTCCCAGTCAATCTCGTCGGCATGATCCTAGCATGGTTAGCAGCAATAGAAACACACAAGAATATGATCCTCACAGACTACTAACAAGTGGTGGTGGTGGGTGTCACAAATCCACAAGAAAACTCAAATTCTTACCAGCTCGACCCGGAAGAAAGGTGGTGATCGGCAACCGTTGTAGCCAAAACTCTCAAAGCTTGGATAGAGTGATTACCAGGGAGAGTCAAACACACGACGTAGATATATGTGGAGCTGGGAAGGCTTATAATATGGTAGCAAAAGGGTCAGCAATAATCAATTCAGATATGCAAAGTTGAATAAACACTCAACAGCGATACTGTGCTGGTCCTAGGCTAGACCGTGCTAGATACGCGAGCCTAGAACACTAACAAAATCACGACACTACACGTAAACAAGGGAAAAGCACACTCTGGAATTTTTTTCGCTCTGTGTTTTTTTGCGCTCCTCTTTTTTTGCGAAAAATCACTATAATGGCAAGTGTCTCAAAACTCTTCCCAGGTCAAACTGACAGGATAGGCACGGAATTTTTTTTTGACTTTTTTTCCAGAAATCAGGGCAGCGACGACGAAAAAGTGCGACAAAATCACTATGATGGCATGTGGCTCAAAAGACTCAGAAAAGCCTAAAAATAGGATAGAGAAAAATATTTTTGCCTACGAAAATTTTGGCCTAAAAACTGCCCGGGGGTCTCCAGACTCTATTTTTTTCGAAACCTACTCAGGCAAGGAAACACGAATCGGAAAATAGACGGATCTCGAAAACAAACCTAATATGAAAGTAACTCGGATTGATGGTGGATATATGGTGGTAGGATATGACAGCGGTGGTGGTATATGGTAGCGGTGGTGGTATATGGATACGGATCGGTGGTGGTATATGGATACGGATTGGTGGTGGTATATGGATATGGATTCAGAGCAGTGGCGGATCAGCGGTGGTGGTAGATGGCAGGAGCGATGACGATGGTGCGGCGGCGGCGTGACAACTTGTGAACAGAACTCGAAACTCTAAGGGAAACTAGATGCTAAGACCAGCAACTTGACACGACGATGCAACCGCAAATTCAACAAAGCAAATTCATAAGAGAATATGCAAAGGCTCAGATTGGTTCAGATAGGATGAACTAACCCTAATTTTTTTTTGCTTTTTCATGGACTATAGGTATGAAGAAAAGACTCGATCTAAACTATGAAAAAGTGTAAAATCTCACCGAGCAACCTGAAAATCTGATACCACTTGATAGAGGCAAAGGTGTCCCGTCTTTCGATGAGATGGTGGCTATCGTTTTGGAGGAAGTCGACTTTGACGATCCGACTACAAACGTGCGAGGACGTCGCGCCTTAGCAATCGCTAAACCAACTCCGAGAGGTTATTGACCACGCCGGAGCACGATCAACCTGACCACGAAGGTCTGTTTCCTGCAGGAAAACGAAGAACAAGAAAGAAAGTAAGATTGCAATCTGGATATTGCGAATATAAGAGGAAAGCTTTATTGATCAAGGTGGGGTTCTGTGACGCCTTTGTCTGGTCGTTGAACACAAACGAAGTACGCGAAGTTGCAGCTATGGCGAACTTTAATCTAAACAAAACCCAAAGTCTAAATGGTGACCTAAGGGCTGTATATATGGAGGAAGAGGGGGGGATTTAGTGGCCCTTGGTGGAGGGGTCCGAAATCAACCCTATCTCTTGTTTCCCCACACATACGGACTCTAAAAATAACCTATACTTATGTATTTCGAAATTACATGGGCCTGGCCCAATAATAAGGTGACGCAACACCTAGAATAGCCTCGGGACAAAACTTATGAAGTGGCATCTTGTATATTTCGTCCAAGGCTTCATGCACCCAT
This sequence comes from Aegilops speltoides, assembly GCA_021437245.1. Lineage (NCBI taxonomy): Eukaryota > Viridiplantae > Streptophyta > Magnoliopsida > Poales > Poaceae > Aegilops > Aegilops speltoides. The sequence continues at coordinate 315,056,141 of CM038145.1, read as the reverse complement.
TATGGTGGCTTTAAAGTCCTGAAATCATCACTTGTAACTCCGTTCTTGTTCCCCTTGCGCATGCCATCATCTCCATGCTTGTTCTTGCTCCAATGTTCATCCTTCTCCAAGCTAGGCCCTTCATTTGTAAGCGAAACAAATGTATCCAATTTAGGCAGCATCATATTCTCATGAACATTAGAATCATTACCAAGAAACAAAAGTACCTGATAATTTAATTGCCGTGCGCGAGCTCTAGTAATTGGTCCAGTATATGTAGCAGTAGGGGCTGTGGGTGTAACAATGGTATTGATGTCCTCATCAAGTACCTTGTGTGTACCAAACGTCGCAATGTAACTGGGTGACTATAGAGGTGCTCTATAGGTATCTCCGAGGGTGTCTGTTGAGTTGGCATGGATCAAGATTGGGATTTGTCACTCCGTATGACAGAGAGGTATCTCAGGGCCCACTCGGTAATACAACATCACAATAAGCTTGCAAGTAATGTGACCAATGAGATAGTCACGGGATCTTGTATTACGGAATAAGTAAAGAGACTTGCCGGTAACGAGATTGAACTAGGTATGGAGATACCGACGATCAAATCTCGGGCAAGTAACATACCGATAGACAATGGGAACTGCATACGGGATTAGCTGAATCCTTGACATCAAGGTTCGACCAATAAGATCTTCCAAAATATGTAGGAACCAATATGGGCATCGAGGTCCCGCTATTGGTTATTGACCGTAGAGGTGTCTCAGTCATGTCTACATAGTTCTCGAACCCACATGGTCTACGCACTTAACTTTTGGTGACGATATAAGTATAGTTGAGCCCCCTCTCCCCCTTCCCCCTATATATAGATGAGGAGAGGGAGGGAAGCCGTACCCCATCTATGCCACAGCGTTGCCCTTCCTATCCCTCGTAGCCATCTTCCTCTCTGTAGTGCTTAGCGAAGCTTTGCCGAGATTCCACCACCACTGCCACCACGTCGTCGTGCTGCTGGAGGAATCGAGCTACTACTTCACGATCGCTTGCTAGATCGAAGAGGTGAAGGCGTCATCAAGCCGTACGTGTGTTGAACGCGGAGGTGTCATTCGTTCGGCGCTAGATCAGGAGTTCACGGGGCGGATCATGATTGGATCGCGAAGACGTTCAACTACATCAACCGCATTTCTTAACCTTCTGCTTAGCGATCTACAAGGGTATGTAGATGCAATCTCTCCTCTTGTAGATGGTCATCTCCTAGATTGATATTGGTGAGCGTAGGAAATTTTTTGTTTCCCATGCAACGTGCCCCAACACAGGACACCATCACCTACCATGGAAGCAGCAGATCATACATAACTTAGCTTTCCCCGTCTCACTTGGTACAAAGGTATCCTACCTAGCTAAAATAGTCCACAAACACCTTTAAGGTTAGACAGAGATCAGTCAATATACTGTGCAGGATGAGAAATCTACTTTATATTTGTTAGATGTAAATGGCTACTACGAGTACCTCTAGGCACTGCTTTCCTTGCAATTTATTTCCACTGCGAGAACCAAAATGCTCATGTTGACATAAGCATGATGATGTGATCGACTCTGCACTCTGTAATAGGCTAACCTCTATTGCAATGCAAGAACTTGTCTCACATTGTGTTCTGCTGTAAAATATTATGCTCACTGGACTGTCGAATAAATGAACTATGATTGGCGGCGAGCCGTTCTCAACAAAAGCTACCTACCCCACTATGTACCAAGTTGTTAATGATCTTACACTCTCAATAGTTTGATCATCAACATACCAAACATAATCGAGATTTTTGATTCATTGTTGCACAATAACAGTCTTAACACTTGTTGAAGCATGCACAAAAGACAATTATGTCTTCAACAAGTGCTCCATGTGCGTGCGGGCCACTAAAACCTGCACACACCTCTTTGTCCAATGCCCCAAAGCAAAGACCATTTAGCGTGCCATTGGCATTATACCAAACTGAAACGACATTAAGAACATCTGGAAGCTCACTTTACCTCCATAGCTCCCAAAATGGCTGCAACCTTTCATGATCGTCCTTGTCCTCTAAAACATTTGGAATGCTAAATGCATTGCTTTTTAGGCAATGCCATTAATGTCATCTACTGTAATCTATAATACTTATTAATATAGTCTCTAATCTGGTTCTTTGGTCAGATAGAGTCAAAACACATGAGACTACCCACATTGGGAGTAACTTCAGCAGTAACATAAGGTCCAACTCTGTCAATTGAGGAGAGAGATGAATTGAGTAACATAGCTAGTAACTCATACGATAAGTAACATCACACATACCAAGACAAGATGAGTCTACAAGCTAATAAATAAAGTGTTGCTGACACCACACATAAGTTACTCCCCACTATGGAGGTGATGACCCACAAGTATAGGGGGTCAATCATAGTCCTTTCGATAAGTAAGAGTGTCGAACCCAATGAGGAGTAGAAGGAAATGACAAGCGGTTTTCAGCAAGGTATTATCTTCAAGCACTAAAATTATCGGTAACAGATAGTTTGATAGCAAGATAATTCGTTCAAGTGACAAGTAGCAATAGCAACAAAGGTACAGCAAGGTAGCCCAACCCCTTTTATAGCAAAGGACATGCCGGAACTTTCTCTTATAGCGAGCAAAGTGTTCTTGAGGACACATGAGAATTCATCAAGTCACTTTCATCATGTTTATTTGATTCGTCGTTCGCTACTTTGATAATTTCATTTGTGGGTGGGCCAGTGCTTGGGTGCTATTCTTACTTGAACAAGCCTCCCACTTATGATTGCCCCCTCTCACAAGCATCCACAACTACGAAAGAAGAATTAAGATAAATCTAAACATATTGTGAAACATATGGATCCAAATCAGCCCCTTACAGAATAGCGCATAAATTAGGGTTTAAGCTTCTGTCACTCTAGCAACCCATCATCCAATTACTACTCCACAATTCCTTCCCTTAGGACCAAGTATGGTGAAGTGTCATGTAGTCGACGTTCACATGACACCACTAAAGGAAGCAACAACATACATATCATCAAAATATCAAACGAATACCAAATTCACATAATTACTTATATCCAGACTTCTCCCATGTCCTCAAGAACAAAAGTAACTACTCAAAAATCATATTCATGCTCAAGTCAGAGGCTTATTGAATATCATTAGGGATCTGAACATATAATATTCCACTGAATAAAGCAACTAGCATTAACTACAAGATGTAACCAACACTACTAGTAACCCGCATGTATCAATCTGAGGTTTGAGACAAAGATTGAATACAAGATATGGACTAGGGTTTGAGATGAGATGGTGCTGGTGAGATGAAGATTGGTCCTCCCACGATGAGAGGATCGTTGGTGATGTCAATGGCTTTGATTTCCCCCTCCCGAAGGGAAGTTTCCCCAGCGGAATCGCTTGACCAGAGATCAAAAGTGCTCCTGCCCAAGTTCCCCCTCGAGACAGCGGAGATTCGTCCCAAAACCTTCCTTCTTTTTTAGGTCAAATGACACCTCATTGTAGAAGATGGGCTTTAGAGCACTGGAGGATCTAGGATTTGAAACCAGGGTGGTCCTTCTAAACAAATGACAACAAATATGAGAAGTGAACGATCTAAGTAATTACCACACCATATAGGAATACTTGCAAAAATTACCATATAGGAATAGATAAATTTGGTCATAAAAACATTCGGCATAGCCTTCTTCCTATCTTCAGAGCATGTTTGTGAAAAATATAAGAAATGTCTACGGTACTCTTCATTCTCCAATAATTTTGCTATAAGAAATTTTTCTACCAATCATAATGACATAATTGGATAGAAATGATGTGTAAAATTATGTGTGTGTTTGTCGGTTCATGTACTGGATAATTGAACATAAAGCAAAGGGCAAACCCTAGATCAAAATTGGGGAACGGGCAATTGGCGAGCTGCTACCTCAAATCAAGTAGAGTGTCAGAGTGCGGACTGGCTTCTGACCTCTGGCCTCTGGCGCCGGCTTGCAAGGGCGTCATCTGGTGTGCGGGGACAGGGCACGGCAGGGTCGCATGCTCTCAGCCTGCAGGGCCGCAGGAGGGCTTGGGCACGCGGCTGTCATCAAGCACTGGAGAGCAAGAGAGGAAGGAGCCTACTGGGCACCTAGACGGCCACGGCAGGCAACCGGCGGTGGCGGCAAGGAGTGGCGAGAAGAGATAGTCGAGGACGAGGCGGCTTGGCGTCAGTTACGGGAAGAGCTCGCTAGAAAAAATTGAGAGAAAAGAAGAGCTCACTAGATGGAGCATGGGTGTGTGTGTGTTGTTGTTGTTGGATCAAAGATGTTGCTTGTTTTTATTCTTTGACACATCTCTAGTGTATTCTCTATATGGTACATAGGCAGGTCCGAAATTCTAGGGTGGGCCGCGGCCCACCCTAGACATCCTGTAGCTCTGCCCATGCTTCGAAGGCCAGCCAGGGGCCCCCAAGTCCAGGGCGTGTCCCCGGGCTTGTGGCTGTCTGGTGGGTCCCCCTCTAGTAATTCTTTCGCTAGTATTTTTTATATATTACAAAATAATTCTTCGTGAACTATCAATTCATTTGGACTTTTGTAGAATAGGTATCTCTAATATAGCCCTTTCTGGTCCAGAATTTCAGCTGCCGGCAATCTCCCTCTTCATATAAATCTTGCAAATCAAGAGAGAGAATGTATCAGAATTTCATCACAAAATGTTATGATGATAAAAACATTATAAATAACAGTAGAAAATCATGATGCAAAATAAACATATTAAGAGGTAGTAACATAGACTGGTAACATATGCATGTTACTAGTCGAAGTTACTACCTATCGTGACTAGTCTGAGTAGGCAAATAAGGCCGGTCTATGGGGTGGCATCTTCTCTTGGGGATAGACGATAGCTCCGAAGGATTGGTGGTTCTTCTGGGTGTCGTGCGTTCTTTTGGGCTGGCACAGATAAGATTCAAGGAGGCAAATGCGTAGTAGCTTGGCAGAGGGTGTGCAGGCCTAAGCACCTAGGCGGGTTGGGAGTCATTGACCTACACAAGCATGGCATCACACTTTGACTGTGTTGGGAATGGTTACAAAGGACAGATGAATCACGGCCATGGCAGGGGTTACAACCGTTCGGAGACAAGGGCGTCAAAACAGCTTTCAGCAGCTTGGTGACTTGGCACATTGGAGACGGCTCGAAAACCTTGTTCTGGAAGGATAGATGGATTGGTGGTTCCCGCGTGCATGAAATGGCACCACTCCTTGTGGCCAAGGTCAGAACCCGGCAGATCAACATGTGCACTGTAAAGGATGGACTATACCTTCATGACTGGATGAACGATGTTATCGGAGAGCTTGGGACTGAGGAGTTGGCTCAATTCATTAGGCTTTGGAAGGCATTAATTGGAATACAACTTACTAAGGGCGTGGAGGATAAGCCGATCTGGGCGTGGAACACCTCGGGCACCTATTCGGCAGCATCGGCCTAAAGGATGATGTGTGAAGGAGGGATCAAATTCCAACCGACCACAGCGATTTGGAAGTGCAAAGCGCCCCTGACCTGCTAGATATTCATGTGGTTAGTGCTACAATACAGACTCTGGACGTCCGACAGGAGAGCTAGGCATGGCCTGCAAGATGCGACATCACCTTGCTTCCTATGTGAGCAGGAAGAGGACACGGTGCACCATATTCTCTTGTAGTGCGTGTTCGTCAGGCAAGTGTGGTACATCTGCTTCGCCAAGACCGGCATCAACCAAACTCTTTTGCCGGCGGGCAATGACTCAGTGCAAGGCTGGTGGATGACGGTCCGGAAGGCAGTCCCTAAATCAAGGCGCAATGACTTTGACTCCTTTGTGATTCTCATATATGTTGGTGCTTATGGAAGCAGAGGAATGGTAGAGTGTTCGGTAGGAACGACATCAGGAACGAGTTAGGCACAGTTGAGATCATCTTCAAAGAGCATAGCCTATGGGCGATGGCAAGTAGGAGCGGAGTGTTACATTTCTGTGAGTAATAGCGTAAGAACATAGGAGTGTAGGAGAGTGTACACTTGTGTGGGTGACCGCTGATTGTAATCTCTTGTAAATATTTTACTCTCCTTCTATAAAGTTAATGTACACTTTTGGCGTACTCTAAAAAACATAGCTCTGAAAACACCCATTTCTCCTTTTATGAATATTCAGGTGGCGAACCACCCCCTCGGCAACACTTCAGAAGAAAAAGTAGTCCGTCAAGATAGAAACCACATGGAAAGGAAATGCACCCGAGTAACCCTCACTTGGAAATACATGGAGGTGACTGAGCATACTCTGTCCAAATAAACGTTGCAAAAATATGTTTTTTCTTTTTTGAGGAATGCAAAAATATGTTTAAACCACAAGATTGTACGTACATGCCCTTCCCAAGTACGTACATGGCCATATAAATAACAGTAGAAAAACATGATGCAAAATAAACATATTAGAAGGTAGTAACATAGACTCGTAACATATGCATGTTACTAGTCGAAGTTACTACCCATCGTGAGTAGTCTAAGTAGAAAAACAAGGCCGGTCTATGGGGTGGCATCTTCTCTTTGGGGTAAACGATAGCTCTGAAGGATTGGTGGTCCTTCTGGGTGCCGTGCGTTCTTCTAGGCTCGCATAGATGAGATTCAAGGAGGTAAATGCGTAGTAGCTTGGCAGAGGGTGTGCAGGCCTAAGCACCTAGCCGTGTTGGGAGTCATTGACCTGCACAAGTAGGGCATCGCACTTCGACTGTGTTGGAATGGTTACAAAGGACAGATGAATCACGGCCATGGCAGGGGTTACAACTGTTCGGAGACAAGGGTGTCAATACAACATTCAGCAGCTTGGTGACTTGGCACATTGGAGACGGCTCAAAAACCTTGTTCTGGAAGGATAGATGGATAGGTGGTTCCCGCGTGCATGAAATGGCACCACTCCTTTGGCCAAGGTAAGAACTCGGCAGATCAACATGCGCACTGTAAAGGATGGACTGTACCTTCATGACTGGATGAACGATGTTGTCATAGAGCTTGGGACTGAGGAGTTGGCTCAATTCATCCGGCTTTGGAAGGCATTAATTGGCATACAACTTACTCAGGGCATGGAGGATAAGCCGATCTGGGCGTGGAAAACCTCGGGCACCTACTCGGCAGCATCGACCTATAGGACGATGTGTGAAGGAGGGATCAAATTCCAACCGGTCACAGCGATTTGGAAGTGCAAAGCGCCCTTGGCCTGCCAGATATTCATGTGGTTAGTGCTGCAATACAGACTCTGGACGTCCGACAGGAGAGCCAGGCACGGCTTGCAAGACGCGACATCACCTTGCTTCCCTGTGAGCAGGAAGAGGACACGGTGGACCAATTCTCTTGCAGTCCGTGTTCGTCAGGCAGGTGTGGTACATCTGCTTCGCCAAGACCGGCATCAAACAAACTCTTCTGCTAGCGGGCAATGACTCAGTGCAAGGCTGGTGGATGACGGCCCGGAAGGCAATCCCTAAATCAAGCCGCAAGGACTTTGACTCCTTTGTGATTCTCATATATGTTGGTGCTTATGGAAGAAGAGGAATGGTAGAGTGTTCGGTAGGAACGACATCAGGAACGAGTTAGGCACATTTGAGATCATCTTCAAAGAGCATAGCCTATGGGTGATGGCAAGTAGGAGCGGAGTGTTACATTTCTATGAGTAATCGCGTAAGAACATAGGAGTGTAGGAGAGTGTACACTTGTGTGGGTGACCGTTGAATGTAATCTCTTGTAAATATTTTTTTCTCCTTCTATAAAGTTAATGTACGCTTTTGGCATATTCTAAAAAAATGATAGCTCTGAAAACACACATTTCTCCTTCTATGAAAATTCAGGTGGGGAACCACCCTGAGGGAGTCCTGGACTAGGGGGTATCCGGACAGCCGGACTATCAATATCCGCCGGACTCCCAGACTATGAAGGTAGAAGATTGAAGACTCCGGCTCGTGTCCGGAAGGTACTTTCCTTGGCGTGGAAGGCAAGCTTGGCGATACGTATATGTAGATCTCCTACCATTGTAACCGACTCTGTGTAACCCTAGCCTCTCCGGTGTCTATATAAACCGGAGGGCCTTAGTCCATAGGACACAACATTACATCTCAACAATCATACCATAGGCTAGCTTCTAGGGTTTAGCCTCCTTGATCTCGTGGTAGATCTACTCTTGTACTACCCATATCATCAATATTAATCAAGCAGGGCGTGAGGGTATTACCTCCATCGAGAGGGCCTCAACTGGTAAAAACATTGTGTCCCTCGTCTCCTGTTACCATCCGCCTAGACGCACGCTTCGGGACCCCCTACCCGAGATCCGCCGGTTTTGACACCGACATTGGTGCTTTCATTGAGAGTTCCTCCGTGTCGCCACCGATAGGCTCGATGGCATCTTCCACCATCAACGTTGTCCGGGTGAGACTTTTCTCCCGGACAGATCTTCATATTCGGCGGCCGCAGCAGGCCAATTCTCTTGGCCATCCGGAGCAGATCGAAGCTACGCCCGGCCGTCGTGTCGATTCGAAGTTTAAACTTCACGGCCGATGACCGCGGAGACTTGATCTTCGACGGACTCGAGCCACAGCCAAGCGCGCCGCACTGCAACGATGGGCATGATCTAGCTCTGCCGCCGGACAGTGCTTTGGTGGCCGCACTCGAACCCGCTCCGGCTATTAGCCCGGAATCGATCGCCCATGACGAGGGCCGGTGGATAGACGCCGCCACAGGGCTTCAAAGATTCACGGCGATGGAGCCGAACAACAATCTTGTCCCCTGCGAAACTCGTGATCCCGAGGCGCCGGACTCCTCGCCGGACTCGAGCCTCCCGCGCCCGCCAATTAAGCGATTAGGCGCTGGTTATGGAATTCACCACCGCGGACATCTTTCAACACTCGCTTTTGGCGATATCCTGAATTCTCTCAAGCATCTCTCGCTATCGGAGAATCTGGCGGACTATGGCCAGACGGTTGGAGTTCGGACGACGAAGAAATTGAGCCCACCCACCACCCACTTTATAGCCACTGCCGAGGATCTAACCGACATGCTAGACTACGACTCGAGGACATCGACGCTATGGACGATGATGCCGAGACGATCGAGACCCAGCGCCCACGGGACACCGGAAGGCCACATCGTCATACGACGCCTACATGGTGGATACCCCAAAAGAAGGGGATGGCGAAAAGCAGCGGAGGAAGATTCTCTAAAGAAGCAGCCAAACGCCGGCGTCGGCGCCGCTCTAAATCCCGCCACAACAAGAATGGAGATTCCGCACGGAGATAATAACACTCGGAGAGTGCCGAAGACGACCCCTCCCGCAAGATTCAGCGCAGAGGACGCAGAAGCAAGCCCACGACAGGCGGCGCGCGAAGGGGTTGAGGACGATAACTATATGCCTCCCTCCGAAGACGGCGAGCCTCAACGATGATGAATTCGCCATTCCCGAGGATCCCGTCGAACAAGAGCGCTTCAGCGCAGGCTCATAGCCACGGCAAATAGCCTAAAGAAAAGCAACAACAACTTCAGTCGATCAAGATCTGCTAGCCGATCGATGGACCGAGGTCCTCGCGTCAAGAGTACAAACTCGAATCCCTCCAAAAGTTACCTAAGACGCAAGCTGCTCCCCGATTAGAGGAGGAAGCATACATACCTTTATCACCAGCAAGACGACATGGCTGACCGACCACCACGTGGTCGCGACAGAGAGGCATTCAAGGCCCCAGCCAAGACCGCACTCGACATCGATCCGAGTACGGCCAAAAGGAACGCGCCGGACTTGCGAGACATCTTGGAGGACAAAGCAAGGCAATCTAGATCCATCTATGGATCACGTGGGCGCCCTACGACCCACGACGAATACCGTCGCGCCGGACATAACGCTGGCTGGGCCGAACACAGCAGACAGCGCTCCCTCGAGCTGCGTCGCGATATTGCTCAATACAGGGGCGCCGCACACCCGTTATGCTTCACTGATGAAGTAATGGATCACCAGATCCCCGAAGGGTTCAAACCCGTGAACATCGAATCTTACGATGGTACAACAGACCCCGCGGTGTGGATCGAAGATTATCTTCTCCACATCCATATGGCCCGCGGCGATGATCTGCACGCCATCAAATATCTCCCACTCAAGCTTAAAGGACCAGCTCGGCATTGGCTTAACAGCCTGCCCGCAGAGTCGATTGGGTGTTGGGAAGACCTGGAGGCCGCGTTCCTTGATAACTTCCAAGGTACATACGTGCGACCACCAGACGCCGATGACCTAAGCCACATTATTCAGCAGCCAGACGGATCGGCCAGACAGTTCTGGACACGGTTCTTGACGAAGAAAAATCAAATCGTCGACTGTCCGGATGCGGAGGCCCTTGCAGCCTTCAAACACAACATCCGGGACGAATGGCTAGCCCGGCACCTAGGGCAGGAGAAGCCGAAATCCATGGCAGCCCTCACATCGTTAATGACCCGCTTTTGCACGAGAGAGGATAGCTGGCTAGCCCGCAGCAACAATCTCCGCAAAAATTCTGGTAGTCCGGACACCAAGGACAATCACGGCAGGTCACGTCGAATCAAAAACAAACGCCGTACTAACGGCGACGACAAAGAGGATACGGCAGTCAATGCCGGATTCCGAGGCTCCATACCCGGTCAACGAAAGAAGCCATTTAAAAGAACAACTCCGGGCCCGTCCAATCTGGACAAAATACTCGACCGCTCATGCCGATACATGGCACCCCGAAAAGCCAGCTAATCACACCAATAGAGATTGTTGGGTGTTCAGCAGGTAGCAAGTTAATTGCCAACACAATGACAAGGGGCTAAATAGCGACGACGAGGAAGAGACCCGCCCGAACAACAAAGGACGAAGGGTTTCCCCGCAAGTGCGGACGGTGAATATGATTTACGCGACCCATATACCCAAGAGGGAGAGGAAGCGCGCACTACGGGACGTCTATGCGATGGAGCCAGTCGCCCCGAAGTTCAATCCATGGTCCTCATGTCCGATCACCTTTGATCGACGAGACCATCCGACTAGCATACGCCATGGCGGATTCGCGGCATTGGTCCTAGACCCAATCGTCGATGGATTTCACCTCACAAGAGTCCTGATGGACGACGGCAGCAGTCTGAACCTGCTTTACCAGGACACAGTGCGCAAAATGGGCATAGACCCATCCAGGATCAAGCCTACTAAGACAACCTTCAAAGGTGTCATCCCGAGTGGAAGCCAACTATGCAGCTCCTTCACATCGAAGTGGTCTTCGGATCCCGGATAATTTCGAAGTGAAGAGTTAATCTTCGATATAGTCCCGCTCAGAAGCGGCTATCACGCCTGCTCGGACGAACCGCGCTTGCAAAGTTTAATGCAAGGCCGCATTATGCATACCTAAAGCTCAAGATGCCAGGCCCTCGCGGAGTTATCACGGTCAATGGGAATACGGAACGCTCCTCCGAACGGAGGAACATACAATGCTCTCGCGCGCGAAGTCTGAGCAGCCTTCACGGCAATTCTCTAGTCCGCAATTAAAAGCCGGATGCATCAAAGCGCCCGAGCAACACTAACCAAGACCACCGGCGCGATCGAACGCATCGCCAGAGTAATGCGGCCCCACCCTCGCCCGCGTATGATCACAAGAATAACACTCCGTGTACATCATTACGCTTTGGAGATACCATGGGCGCAGGGGAGGGGCTTAACCTCAAGGATTGAAGAGTGCGGCTCGACCACACTAGGGGCTCGTGCTAGCGCCCCCTTGGTTTATTTTTTATCTTTTCTTTTTATATATACAGGACTCTACAAAATAGAAGCCCTGCCCGACGGCGAACTTGCCGAACTCACGATACAACAGTCAGGGATTAAAGAAGGCTGCGACGAACACTCAGGTGGTCTCCGTTACAAGCATTAAATTCAATTACATACACCAAGTCTGCAGCTTATCCCTGGAGGGGGACATGTTAATTTAGTCTGAATCCCTTGCTTATCAAGACTATTTGTATCAGTCCGCTCTATTAGCGACCTTCTTTCATAAATAACGCAGCATTTCCTCTTTGCAAGTACATTACTTTTTCATTGCAATTATGTTATCTTTACATGTGTTCATTATATGACATCTTGCACCAGTATACTTTGGTACGGCCGAATACACCAGGGCTTCGCTCCCCATGCTATGGTGTGATTAAGACCGAACACTTTCACAAGTGCGGCACCCGAACTTATAGCATTATATGAATCAGCTCGAATCATGTCTTGGGTCAATAGTTGGGTTTGCCTGCTCCTATGTTTTGGTACCTTACGCCCGCCTGTCGGCTAAGGTAGCATCGGGAGAACCACTGCGATTGCGCCCGGTTGAGCCGGTTAACGCCTCGGAGAAAGCTAAAACCGACCGGCATGATAAGGCGAGAGATCGGTCGCTGTTCGAGAGGTCTTTTCGGTCCCTAAAGACTCATGCCGCTTGAGCGAAGTTCGGATGATGTCCGACGAAGGCGTGGATAGCGCCCGGATTCGGTCTTCGAATACCGGGGCTTCACCAAATTTAAAATTATAGAATTCTATGGCTAAGTGAGAGTGTTCAAGCATTATAAGTCCGGTCGCCTTGTTCGTCGTGTTGAGCGCCTCCCTAGATGGACCCAAAGATGGGAACAAGAGTGCTCAAGTTTATCACCGAACACCCCAAAGACTGTGGCTTGGGGGTGAAGCCAACGACTTGCCATCTCTCGATTTAACAAACGGCCGCATAGAAGGTAATATTTTAAATTCAACAAAGCGTTGCTCATGGCGCATATAAACGAAATTCTCAGCGCACAGGATAAATATACAGCAAGTTCACTCAAGGATTACATTAAGGGGGCACTCATCCGCAATATCGCGCCTCCTTCAGACAACTTTATAATATTGTTCGGCAGACGGTGCTCCTTGCCCGGCGGCGGCGGATCCGTGAGAAGCTTCTCCGCATCCAGCTTGCCCCATTGCACCTTTATGCGGGCAAGGGCCCGACGAGCACCTTCAATGCAGGCGGAGCGCTTGATCACATCCAGCCTGGGGCATGCATCCACCAGCCGCCAAGACTAGGCCAAAGTAGCTGCCGTGCATGGCTCTGCCCAACCACACCCGGACCTGTGAGGCCCTTCATGGCCTCCTCGGCTACCTTGTGGAGTTCGACCAGCTGCTTCACTGGTCGCTTGGGGCACGGATGGCCGGCCTCAGCAGCATCGAGACCGAAGACCTTCTCCGCTGAGCTCCCTCCTCGCCACAATAGAAAGCGGCGGCATCAGACGCACTACGCGGCAGATCTGCAAACGCCCCTGGAGAGCTCCGAATTCGGGTAAGTATCCGGTAATTTACATTAACATGCATGCTCTGCATGAAAAACGCCTTACCCGCCGCTATCTTCCTCATGTCCTCTACTTCCATATGGGCCTTCTGGGCCTCGGCCTTGGCGGACTCAGCCCTATCGAGAGCCGAGGCAAGCTCGGACTCTCGAGTCTTGGAGTCACGCTCCAAACCCTCATGTTTTTTCATGAGAGCCTGGAGCTCTTGCCGAACTTCCGGCACCAGCGCCGCTTGCTTTTCTCGCTCAGTCCGTTCTGTGGCCGCATTGCGTTCAGCCACGGACACGGCATTCTTCAGGGCTGCCACCTCGTTAGTGGCCCCTGCATTACATATATCATCCTGGTTAATCTTGTTTGCAACCAAAACCCTTTTACAGAAGGTACCTATTTAAAGGGTGTTATTCACCTTCTTTTTCCTTGAGCTGCCTCTTGGCGTGGCGAGCTCTTGCTCCGACCGCCAAGATCCTTCTTCAGCGCCTCCACCTCCGCCAAGCACGCGGCAGAGGTCAACAGCGCAGCCTGCAAACCCATATCGACATATTTTTAACAACCTGCGTATATCTTGTTAGATCCTTAGTCCGCTTTTCCTTCCAACACCGAACTAAGCATCGAGGCTACCGTCTATGCGGTGTTATATTACTTAATTTTCACCTTCTTACCTCAAAGCTCTGTTAGAAGGCTGTTGCGAGCTTCGGTCAGCCCGCCCTTCGCGAAGCTGGACCTTCTCAATCACCGCACTCATGAGAGTGCGGTGTTCTTCGATGGAGGCGCTTTGAGCGCCTCCAAGAGGTTGTCCGTGCCTCCGGATGGACGGAGGCCGCCCGGCGTCACGGTCTGCCCTCTTCGAGGGGCTGCTTGCCGGACTTTGGAACCGCTACGAGTTCCGGAGTAGAGTCCGGCACAAAGTCCGGGGGGGCGCCTGACGGCGCCTCCGAGCCTCCTCTGGCGCGTCCCCTCAGGATTCCGCCTCGTCATCCTCGCACGTGGGGTAGAGCGCGGGATGGAATTTACATCCGACGGCGCCAACGACCCGCTCATCGAGTCGGGAAAGTCGTCACCGGCCGGACTAAAGGAACAATGCGGCATTAGAAGGACACTAAGTGACATACAATATATGGCATATGAATGATCCGGATACTTACGATCTTGCCGGACGCCGGGCCCTTGGAGGCCACTCTTCCTCGCCAACATTAATGCTGGCAAAACTGTCCGGGAATAGTTCTCCCCTCTTGACCCTTCGCCGCCCGATTGGGGAGGCCTTCCTCTTCTTCTCTCCTCCTCCGGAGAGAGTACTCCTCCTCCTCCTCGTCTTGGGGAGGAGTCCTCGTCGTCGTCATCGATGCTCGATTGCGGAACTCTTCGAGTCCCCGCGCCACCTTCTTGGTTTTTTCTCCGGCACCACGTATGGTGCCGAACCAGCAGCCTTGCTAAATGGGCGTTCATCGGTTCTTCCGCATGGGAGCCGGGCGATGAGCAGCTCGGCCTTCTCCATCCATTCTGTCAAAGGAAGAGGCCGATTAAAAACCTCGCTAAAGTCAATCTAATTACTACAAGTGTCCCGTAAAGGGGTCGAATCACTTACCTCGTCGACGGAGACTGCAGGCTGAATCCGCGGTCTTGATCGCGGATCTTGGCGATCGGCGCTCTTGAACAGCACCCTCCGTGCACCTTCGTATGTTGTGTCAAGAGCCCGCTCAACGTCTGGTGCTGTTCTGGATTAAACTCCCACAGATTAAATGCCCTTTCTTGGCATGGGAGAATCCGCCGGAGGAGCATGACCTGGACCACGTCGACGAGCCGGAGCCCATTGCTCACTAGCTTCTTGATGCAGGCTCGAAGTCCCGTCACCTCCACCGGATCACCCCACTGCAAGCCCTTCTCTTTCGGAGGTGAGCTGCGTAGGGATTCCAGATCTGAATCGGGGCCGCCGCCCATGCGGACTTGCGCGCTCGGTGATATAGAACCACCCCGATTGCCACCCCTTGACGGAGTCCACGAAGGTCCCTTCTAGCCAAGGGACGTTGGGCAACTTGCCCAACATAGCGCCTCCGCATTCCGCTTGCGTCCCCTTCACAATCTTCGGCTTGACGTTGAAGGTCTTGAGCCACAGGCCGAAGTGGGGCCGGATGCAGAGAAAGGCCTCGCACACGACGATAAACGCCGAGATGTTGAGGACGAAGTTTGGCGCCAGATCGTGGAAATCCAGGCCGTAGTAAAACATGAGCCCCCGGACGAATGGATGGAGCGGAAAGCCCAGTCCGCGGAGGAAGTGGGGAAGGAAGACGACCCTCTCATGAGGACCTGGGGTGGGGATGAGCTGCCCCGCGTCGGGCAGCCGGTACGCGATGTCGCTGGAGAGGTATCCGGCGTCGCGCAGCTTGGTGATGTCCTCCTCTTTCGCGGTGGAGGCCATCCACTTGCCTCCCCCTCCGGACATATTCGGAGAAAGGTTGAGGTGAGATGCGCGAGCTTGGGCGTTGGAGCTTGAGTTCGCAGGGATGGATAAGCAAAGGAGGAAGAAGGCGTAGGTGAGAAGGTAAATCCTTATCCCTTATATATAGGCGGACAAAACTATGCGTCCCTCGCCAGCCTGGTAAAACTCGCTTATCTCCCAAGCGCCACCATCAATGGCGCGGTTGGGTTACCCACGCACGTATTGATGAGAATGCCGGAATAAGGGGGAACACGATCTCTGCTTCGACAGGACGTGCCAAGGAAACCGCTTCGCTAAACATGCTGAGGTGGTACAGTAATTCAAACAAGGGCCTGGTGCCGGTGTGATGTCACGCCGCGCCAATACGCCGGCCAGATCGGATCAAGATATGTGTTTTATTCTCTCTACGTTTGGAATGTGGAAATTATTTTGCAGAGCCGAACACTATCCTGGCGCTCATTGTTCTCTCCGGATTATACAAGGGAGGAACCCGCCTTGCAATGCCGAACATTATGCACGCCGGACTTATCGTCATTGAAGACTAGTTCAGGGGCTACTGAGGGAGTCCTGGACTAGGGGGTATCCGGACAGCTGGACTATCAATATCCGCCGGACTCCCAGACTATGAAGATAGAAGATTGAAGACTCCGGCTCGTGTCTGGAAGGTACTTTCCTTGGCGTGGAAGGCAAGCTTGGCGATACGGATATGTAGATCTCCTACCATTGTAACCGACTCTGTGTAACCCTAGCCTCTCCGATGTCTATATAAACCGGAGGGCCTTAGTCCATAGGACACAACATTACATCTCAACAATCATACCATAGGCTAGCTTCTAGGGTTTAGCCTCCTTGATCTCGTGGTAGATCTACTCTTGTACTACCCATATCATCAATATTAATCAAGCAGACGTGGGTATTACCTCCATCGAGAGGGCTGAACACAGGTAAAACATTGTGTCTCTCGTCTCCTGTTACCATCCGCCTAGACGCACAGTTCGGGACCCCCTACCCGAGATCCGCCGGTTTTGACACCGACACACCCCCTCAGCAACATTTCAGAAAAAAAAAGAAGTTCGTCAAGCCTGAAACCACATGGAAAGGAAATGCACCCGAGTAACCCTCACTTGGAAATACATGGAGGTGACTTAGCATACTCTGTCCGAATAAACGTTGCAAAAATATGTTTTTTCTTTTTTGAGGAATGCAAAAATATGTTTAAACCACAAGATTGTATGTACATGCCCTTCCCAAGTACGCACATGGCCTTATAAATAACAGTAGAAAAACATGATGCAAAATAAACATATTAGGAGGTAGTAACATAGACTCGTAACATATGCATGTTATTAGTCGAAGTTACTACCCATCGTGAGTAGTCTAAGTAGAAAAATAAGGCCGGTCTATGGGGTGGCATCTTCTCTTGGGGATAAACGATAGCTCTGAAGGATTGGTGGTTCTTCTGGGTGTCGTGCGTTCTTCTGGGCTGGCACAGATGAGATTCAAGGAGGTAAATGCGTAGTAGCTTGGCAGAGGGTGTGCAGGCCTAAGCACCTAGGCGTGTTGAGAGTGATTGACCTGCACAAGCATGGCATCACACTTCGACTGTGCTGGGAATGGTTACAAAGGACAGATGAATCACGGCCATGGCAGGGGTTACAACCGTTCGGAGACAATGGTGTCAAAACAACATTCAACAGCTTGGTGACTTGGCAAAATGGAGACGACTCTAAAACACCCTTCTAGAAGGATAGATGGATTGGTGGTTCCCGCGTGCATGAAATGGCACCACTCCTTGTGGCCAAGGTCAGAACCCGGCAGATAAACATGCGCACTGTAAAGGATGGACTATACCTTCATGACTGGATGAGCGATGTTGTCGCAGAGCTTGGGACTGAGGAGTTGGCTCAATTCATCAGGCTTTGGAAGGCATTAATTGGCATACAACTTACTCAGGGCATGGAGGATAAGCCGATCTGGGCCTGGAACACCTCGGGCACCTACTCGGCAGCGTCGACCTATAGGACGATGTGTGAAGGAGGGATTAAATTCCAACCGGCCACAGTGATTTGGAAGTGCAAAGCGCCCCTGGCCTGCCAGATATTCATGTGGTTAGTGCTGCAATACAGACTCTGGACGTCCGACAGGAGAGCCAGGCACGGCTTGCAAGACGCGACATCACCTTGCTTCCTCTGTGAGCAGGAAGAGGACACGGTGGACCATATTCTCTTGTAGTGCGTGTTCGTCAGGCAGGTGTGGTACATCTGCTCCGCCAAGACTGGCATCAACCAAACTCTTCTGTTGGCGGGCAATGACTCAGTGCAAGGCTGGTGGATGACGGCCCGGAAGGCAATCCCTAAATCTATGCGCACGGACTTTGACTCCTTTGTGATTCTCATATATGTTGGTGCTTATGGAAGCAGAGGAATGGTAGAGTGTTCGGTAGGAACGACATCAGGAACGAGTTAGGCACAGTTAAGATCATCTTCAAAGAGCATAGCCTATGGGCGACGGCAAGTAGGAGCGGAGTGTTACATTTCTGTGAGTAATAGCGTAAGAACATAGGAGTGTAGGAGAGTGTACACTTGTGTGGGTGACCGCTGATTGTAATCTCTTGTAAATATTTTACTCTCCTTCTATGAAGTTAATGTACACTTTTGGCGTACTCTAAAAAAAGATAGCTCTGAAAACACCCATTTCTCCTTTTATGAAAATTCAGGTGGGGAACCACCCCCTCGGCAACATTTCAGAAGAGAAAGAAGTCCGTCAAGACTGAAACCACATGGAAAGGAAATGCACCCGAGTAACCCTCAATTGGAAATACATGGAGGTGACTTAGCATACTCTGTCCAAATAAACGTTGCAAAAATATGTTTTTTCTTTTTTGAGAAATGCAAAAATATGTTTAAACCACAAGATTGTACGTACATGCCCTTCCCAAGTACGTACATGGCCTTATAAATAACAGTAGAAAAACATCATGCAAAATAAACATATTAGAAGGCAGTAACATAGACTGGTAACATATGCATGTTACTAGTCGAAGTTACTACCCATCGCGAGTAGTCTGAGTAGAAAAACAAGGCCGATCTATGGGGTGGCATCCTCTCTTGGGGATAAACAATAGCTCTGAAGGATTGGTGGTCCTTCTGGGTGCCGTGCGTTCTTCTAGGCTGGCAAGATGAGATTCAAGGAGGTAAATGTGTAGTAGCTTGGCAGAGGGTGTGCAGGCCTAAGCACCTAGGCGTGTTGGGAGTCATTGACCTGCACAAGCAGGGCATCACATTTTGACTATGTTGGTAATGGTTACAAAGGACAGATGAATCACGGCCATGGCAGGGGTTACAACCGTTCGGAGACAAGGGTGTCAAAACAACATTCAGCAGCTTGGTGACTTGGCACATTGGAGACGGCTCGAAAACCTTGTTCTGGAAGGATAGATGGATTGGTGGTTCCCGCGTGCATGAAATGGCACCACTCCTTGTGGCCAAGGTCAGAACCCGACAGATCAACATGCGCACTGTAAAGGATGGACTATTCCTTCATGACTGGATGAACGATGTTGTCGCAGAGCTTGGGACTGAGGAGTTGGCTCAATTCATCAGGCTTTGGAAGGCATTAATTGGCATACAACTTACTCAGGGCATGGAGGATAAGCCGATCTGGGCCTGGAACACCTCGGGCACCTACTCGGCAGCGTCGACCTATAGGACGATGTGTGAAGGAGGGATTAAATTCCAACCGGCCACAGTGATTTGGAAGTGCAAAGCGCCCCTGGCCTGCTAGATATTCATGTGGTTAGTGCTGCAATACAACTCTGGACGTCCGACGGGAGAGCCAGGCACGGCTTGCAAGACGCGACATCACCTTGCTTCCTCTGTGAGCACGAAGAGGACACGGTGGACCATATTCTCTTGCAGTGCGTGTTCGTCACGTAGGTGTGGTACATCTGCTTCGCCAAGACCGGCATCAACCAAACTCTTCTGCCGGCGGGCAATGACTCAGTGCAAGGCTGGTGGATGATGGCCCGGAAGGCAATCCCTAAATCAAGGCGCAAGGACTTTGACTCCTTTGTGATTCTCATATACGTTGGTGCTTATGGAAGCAGCGGAATGGTAGAGTGTTCGGTAGGAACGACATCAGGAACGAGTTAGGCACAGTTGAGATCATCTTCAAAGAGCATAGCCTATGGGCGATGGCAAGTAGGATCGGAGTGTTACATTTCTATGAGTAATAGCGTAAGAACGTAGGAGTGTAGGAGAGTGTACACTTGTGTGGGTGACCGCTGATTGTAATCTCTTTTTAAATATTTTTCTCTCCTTCTATAAAGTTAATGTATGCTTTTGGCGTACTCTAAAAAAACAATAGCTCTGAAAACACCCATTTCTCCTTTTATGAAAATTCAGGTGGGGAACCACCCCCTCAGCAACATTTCAGAAGAAAAAGAAGTCCGTCAAGACTGTAACCACATGGAAAGGAAATGCACCCGAGTAACCCTCATTTGGAAATACATGGAGGTGACTTAGCATACTCGGTCCAAATAAACATTGCAAAAATATGTTTTTTCTTTTTTGAGGAATGCAAAAATATGTTTAAACCACAAGATTGTACGTACATGCCCTTCCCAAGTACGTACATGGCCTTATGAATAACAGTAGAAAAACATGATGCAAAATAAACATATTAGAAGGTTGTAATATAGACTGCTAACATAAGGCCGATCTATGGGGTGGCATCTTCTCTTGGGGATAAACGATAGCTTTCAAGGATTGGTGGTTCTTCTGGGTGCCGTGCGTTCTTCTAGGCTGGCACAGATGAGATTCAAGGAGGTAAATGCGTAGTAGCTTAGCACAGGGTGTGCAGGCCTAAGCACCTAGGCGTGTTGGGAGTCATAGACCTGCACAAGCAGGGCATCGCACTTCGATTGTGTTGGGAATGGTTACAAAGGACAGATGAATCACGGCCATGGCAGGAGTTACAACCGTTCGGAGACAAGGGTGTCAAAACGACATTCAGCAGCTTGGTGACTTGGCACATTGGAGACGGCTCGAAAACCTTGTTCTGGAAGGATAGATGGATTGCTGGTTCCCGCATGCATGAAATGGCACCACTCCTTTGGCCAAGGTCAGAACCCGGCAGATCAACATGCGCACTAAAAAGAATGGACTGTACCTTCATGACTAGATGAACGATGTTGTCGCAGAGCTTGGGACTGAGGAGTTGGCTCAGTTCATCAGGCTTTGGAAGTCATTAATTGGCATACAACTTACTCAGGGCAAGAAGGATAAGCCGATCTGGGCGTGGAACACCTCTGGCACCTACTCGGCAGCGTTGACCTATAGGACGATGTGTGAAGGAGGGATCAAATTCCAACCGGCCACAGCGATTTGGAAGTGCAAACCGCCCCTGGCCTGCCAGATATTCATGTGGTTAGTGCTGCAATAGACACTCTAGACGTCCGACAGGAGAGCCAGGCACGGCTTGCAAGACGCGAAATCACTTTGCTTCCTCTGTGAGCAGGAAGAGGACACGGTGGACCAATTCTCTTGCAGTCCGTGTTCGTCAGGCAGGTGTGGTACATCTGCTTCGCCAAGACCGGCATCAAACAAACTCTTCTGCTAGCGGGCAATGACTCAGTGCAAGGCTGGTGGATGACGGCCCGGAAGGCAATCCCTAAATCAAGCCGCAAGGACTTTGACTCCTTTGTGATTCTCATATATGTTGGTGCTTATGAAAGCAGAGAAATGGTAGAGTGTTCCGTAGGAACGACATCAGGAACGTGTTAGGCACATTTGAGATCATCTTTAAAGAGCATAGCCTATGGGCGATGGCAAGTAGGAGCGGAGTGTTACATTTCTGTGAGTAATAGCGTAAGAACATAGGAGTGTAGGAGAGTGTACACTTGTGTGGGTGACCGTTGATTGTAATCTCTTGTAAATATTTTTCTCTCCTTCTATAAAGTTAATGTACGCTTTTGGCGTACTCTAAAAAAACAATAGCTCTGAAAACACACATTTCTCCTTTTATGAAAATTCAGGTGGGAAACCACCCCCTCAACAACATTTCAGAAAAAAAAAAGTCCGTCAAGACTGAAACCACATGGAAAGGAAATGCACCCGAGTAACCCTCACTTCGAAATACATGGAGGTGACTTAGCATACTCTGTCCAAATAAACATTGCAAAAATATGTTTTTTCTTTTTTGAGGAATGCAAAAATAAGTTTAAACCACAAGATTGTACGTACATGCCCTTCCCAAGTACGTACACGGCCTTATAAATAAAAGTAGAAAAACATGATGCAAAATAAACATATTAGGAGGTAGTAACATAGACTCGTAACATATGCATGTTACTAGTCGAAGTTACTACCCATCGTGAGTAGTCTAAGTAGAAAAACAAGGCCGATCTATGGGGTGGCATCTTCTCTTTAGGGTAAACGATAGCTCTGAAGGATTGGTGGTCCTTCTGGGTGCCGTGCGTTCTTCTAGACTGGCACAGTTGAGATTCAAGGAGGTAAATGCGTAGTAGTTTGGCAGAGGGTGTGCAGGCCTAAGCACCTAGGCGTGTTGGGAGTCATTGACCTGCACAAGCAGGGCATCGCACTTCGACTGTGTTGGAATGGTTACAAAGGACAGATGAATCACGGCCATGGCAGGGGTTACAACCGTTCGGAGACAAGGGTGTCAATACAATATTCAGCAGCTTGGTGACTTGGCACATTGGAGACGGCTCGAAAACCTTGTTCTGGAAGGATAGATGGATTGGTGGTTCCCGCATGCATGAAATGGCACCACTCCTTTGGCCAAGGTCAGAACCCGGCAGATCAACATGCGCACTGAAAAGGATGGACTGTACCTTCATGACTGGATGAACGATGTTGTCGCAGAGCTTGGGACTGAGGAGTTGGCTCAATTCATGAGGCTTTGGAAGGCATTAATTGGCATACAACTTACTCAGGGCATGGAGGATAAGCCGATCTGGGCGTGGAACACCTCGGGCACCTACTCGGCAGCGTTGACCTATAGGACGATGTGTGAAGGAGGGATCAAATTCCAACCGGCCACAGCGATTTGGAAGTGCAAAGCGCCCCTGGCCTGCCAGATATTCATGTGGTTAGTGTTGCAATAAACACTCTAGACGTCCGACAGGAGAGCCAGGCACGGCTTGCAAGACGCGACATCACCTTGCTTCCTCCGTGAGCAGGAAGAGGACACGGTGGACCAATTCTCTTGCAGTGCGTGTTTGTCAGGCAGGTGTGGTACATGTGCTTTCCAAGACCGGCATCAAACAAACTCTTCTGCCAGCGGGCAATGACTCAGTGCAAGGCTGGTGGATGACGGCCCGGAAGGCAATCCCTAAATCAAGGCGCAAGGACTTTGACTCCTTTGTGATTTTCATATATGTTGGTGCTTATGGGAGCAGAGAAATGGTAGAGTGTTCGGTAGGAACGACATCAGGAACGTGTTAGGCACATTTGAGATCATCTTCAAAGAGCATAGCCTATGGGCGATGGCAAGTAGGAGAGGGGTGTTACATTTCTGTGAGTAATAGCGTAAGAACATAGGAGTGTAGGAGAGTGTACACTTGTGTGGGTGACCGTTGATTGTAATCTCTTGTAAATATTTTTCTCTCCTTCAATAAAGTTAATGTACGCTTTTGGCGTACTCTAAAAAAACGATAGCTCTGAAAACACACATTTCTCCTTTTATGAAAATTTAGGTGGGGAACCACCCCCTCAACAACATTTCAGAAAAAAAAGAAGTCCGTCAAGACTGAAACCACATGGAAAGGAAATGCACCCGAGTAACCCTCACTTGGAAATACATGGAGGTGACTTAGCATACTCTGTCCAAATAAACGTTGCAAAAATATGTTTTTTCTTTTTTGAGGAATGCAAAAATATGTTTAAACCACAAGATTGTACGTACATGCCCTTCCCAAATTTGTACATGGCCTTATAAATAACAGTAGAAAAACATGATGCAAAATAAACATATTAGGAGGTAGTAACATAGACTGGTAACATATGCATGTTACTAGTCGAAGTCACTACCCATCGTGAGTAGTCTGAGTAGAAAAATAAGGCCGATCTATGGGGTGGCATCTTTTCTTGGGGATAAATGATAGCTCTGAAGGATTGGTGGTTCTTCTGGGTGCCGTGCGTTCTTCTGGGCTGGCACAGTTGAGATTCAAGGAGGTAAATGCGTAGTAGCTTGGCAGAGGGTGTGTAGGCCTATGAACCTAGGCGTGTTGGGAGTCATTGACCTGCACAAGCATGGCATCGCACTTCGACTGTGTTGGGAATGGTTACAAAGGACAGATGAATCACGGCCATGACAGGGGTTACAACCGTTCGGAGACAAGGGTGTCAAAACGACATTCAGCAGCTTGGTGACTTGGCACATTGGAGACGGCTCGAAAACCTTGTTCTGGAAGGATATATGGATTGGTGGTTCCCGCGTGCATGAAATGGCACCACTCCTTGTGGCCAAGGTCAGACCCCGGCAGATCAACATGCGCACAGTAAAGGATGGACTATACCTTCATGACTGGATGAACGATGTTGTCGCAGAGCTTGGGACTGAGGAGTTGGCTCAATTCATCAGGCTTTGGAAGGCATTAATTGGCATACAACTTACTCAGGGCATGGAGGATAAGCCGATCTGGGCGTGGAACACCTCGGGCACCTACTCGGTAGCGTCGACCTATAGGATGATGTGTGAAGGAGGGATCAAATTCCAACCGGCCACAGCGATTTGGAAGTGCAAAGCGCCCCTGGCCTGCTAGATATTCATGTGGTTAGTGCTGCAATACAGACTCTGGACGTCCGACAAGAGAGCCAGGCACGGCCTGCAAGACGCGACATCACCTTGCTTCCTCTGTGAGCAGGAAGAGGACACGGTGGACCATATTCTCTTGCAGTGCGTGTTCGCCAGGCAGGTGTGGTACATCTGCTTCGCTATGACCGGCATCAACCAAACTCTTCTGCCGGCGGGCAATGACTCAGTGCAAGGCTGGTGAATGACGGCCCGGAAGGCAATCCCTAAATCAAGGCGCAAGGACGTTGACTCCTTTGTGATTCTCATATATGTTGGTGCTTATGGAAGCAGAGGAATGGTGGAGTGTTCGGTAGGAACGACATCAGGAACGAGTTAGGCGCATTTGAGATCATCTTCAAAGAGCATAGCCTATGGGCGATGGCAAGTAGGAGCGGAGTGTTACATTTCTGTGAGTAATCGCGTAAGAACATAGGAGTGTAGGAGAGTGGACACTTGTGTGGGTGACCGCTGATTGTAATCTCTTGTAAATATTTTTCTCTCCTTCTATAAAGTTAATGTACGCTTTTGGCGTACTCTAAAAAAACGATAGCTCTGAAAACACCCATTTCTCCTTTTATGAAAATTCAGGTGGGGAACCACCCCCTCGGCAACATTTCAGAAGAAAAGGAAGTCCGTCAAGACTGAAGCCACATGGAAAGGAAATGCACCCGAGCAACCCTCACTTGGAAATACATGGAGGTGACTTAGCATACTCTGCCCAAATAAACGCTGCAAAAATATGTTTTTTTCTTTTTTGAGGAATGCAAAAACATGTTTAAACCACAAGATTCTACGTGCATGCCCTTCCCAGAAGAAAAAAGTTGACGAGGGTAACACGCGGGCGTGCCGGCGACCGGCGTTCCGACCAGGGCCATAGCTGGCAAGGCCGAAGCGACAAGGCGAGGACACAAACACACCGGTTGGTCCCTTCCACGCTGCCGGTGTCATGTGGTCTCTCCCATCTCTGCCGCTCACCGGAGCAGCCAGCTGACTGGACGCCCTCGTGCCGATCCGCCGAGTCAAGCCGCGAACATGCATGTCAACCCTTGTCCCGCAAGTTGGAACCACGAGCGGAGCGGTGCAACTTGGGCGTCCTTTTCTATGCCCGTTGCTCGCCGCTCTCCCGCCATGTTTAATCAACCCAGCGAATCCACGTCGCATGGATGCATGAGAGGTGTGTGGTCCGGCGAGAAAACACACTCGTATGAGAAGAATTCGGGTCGGTGTGGCTGCTCATCAGCTCATGGATGCCTCGGATTCTCTCGTCGCAGTGCATGCCGCTGCCGCTGCCGGTGCGCTCGGCTTTTTCCACTGCTGCCGCTGCGGACGGAGTAGTGGCGCCTCGGGGAGCTGAACGGGATGAATTGTTTTTTGTCCCGTACCACGGCTGTGCATGTGCCTGGCAAGGGAAGGGAGGACGTCTATCCCCGGCTCTGCTCTGCCCTGCCCACACGGGGCCGCCTCGTTGGGGCTGCGCTGCCTTCACGTAGAAGCCAGGCCATTAATGGCGGGTCGGTCGGGGGCGTGGCTGCGATCGCGCGGAGATCACACATTCCACGGGCCCTGTCCCCTCTCCTGCGCTGCCGGTCTCCAGTGTCCAAACAGAGGCGATCGTTGAAAAGTTTTCGTGCAGTGCAGAGAGGCGTTCTCTCGTGCGTGCGTGCATGAGGCGAGGGCGAGCCATGCATGTCGCCGTAGCGGGCGAGGTTTTGGGCACGAGTCGAGCCGGGAAATGTGTGGGTGGGATGCCAGCAGTTGCGTTCGGGCCGGTGTCATGTCAGGCCGACGTGGATCCGACTGGCGGTGGCACTCCAGTTGTTTGCGGTGTAGGCCGTAGCCGTGGGGCAGTGGTACTGGCAGGTAAAGCTAGGATGATTGACGATGATGATTTGCCGGTTCGGTTTCATTGTGGTTAAGCAACGAATCATTCTGACCAGCAGCTTTCCACTAGCTTCTTGGGCGATCGAGTCGAGCTTCCGATCGAACTAGCTAGGGCTAGGACCTAGGAGCGAAAAGCAAGAGCTATGAATAAACATAGTAATTAAAAAGTTTTTGGACACCTATTTTGCTAGACTTTCAGAGCCTCCTGCTGTGCATATGCTCAAACAGGTGTAGCAATTTACTCCTGCGCAAGCAAGCCACGTTCGCAGCTGGCTATGTGTAGCTGCTGATATGGATGGATAGCTAGCCTCGAGTCGAGTCCGGGCAGGGTACCCCACGAGGCTGACGGAGAGCGACCGGCCTGGCCTGCCCGGCGGAAAAAGGCAGCCCATGGCAATGGCATGGCCGGATGTACTACGAAGATGCACGCAGCTGCGTGCCGCTCCAACGGGATCGGCCGATTCGATTCGGTGGTCACTCGCTCACACACCCGGATCAGTCGCTCCTTGGACGCGCTGGATCGAGATGGGCACTGTGCGCTCGGATTGGGCGGACCGTGGACCGGGCGAGCGCGCGGCGGGGACCTCGCCTCGGTCGCCTTCCTTAGCCAGGGCCCGGCCGATAATGCCATCTCCCCTCCCAGCGGCCGGGTCGGCGAGCCCCACGACGGCGCCACCGGACATAATCCGTTCCGTGACGCCCAACAGCAAGACGCTAAAAACGCACGCACGCACGCACGCGGGGAGGCTCCTTGGGTTCAGCCAGCGATCCACGTGCTCGTCCGCGCCACCGTGTCCGCGTGGTCGATCGGGCCGGCCCCGGCAGGGCCCCGGGCATTCCGTTGGGGCGACGGCATGGGCGCGGTTCGTGGCTTCGCGCACGCCTTGCGCGTGCACAGTGCTCCCGTCCGTCCGTCCATCTCGGGCGTCCAGTCACGGGTGCGTGGCCAGTTCGGCCATCCGTCGCGCGTCCGTGCGGTGCGGTGCGCCCGGCGGCGGCGGGTGCGGGGAGCGCGTCCGGGCGGGCCACTGTACGCCTGCCGTCCACGCGTGGCGCCCTGCCCTGCTAGTAACAAGATCGATCGACTGGTCAGCCCGTCCGTCGGGTCGCAGATCAGACATACGTACGGTACGCATGCACGCAACCCTGCATGTGCGGGAGCTGCCAGAGCCGCCCGACCGGCACACCACGACCACGTAGTAGTACGTCGGTACGTGAGATACCGAGACGTACTGTCCTTGAGATACCGAAAAGATGCACCGTTTTTTTTTTTTTGAAACAAAACTGAGATGTACTACTGTCGTGCTTCTTCGTCGCGATGCTCTTGGCTGGACGGGCGAACCCCGTCCCGTACCGAGCCACTGCTACCTAGCCACCTAGGTCTAGTAACCTAGCCGATCTTGGCGTTTTGCATCGGGAAAGGAGCAAAGGCAACAACAAGACGGAACAAAAAGCCGGATCAAACAAAAAGCAAGCCCCCTGGCCGGGCAATGATTGATTGCGGGGTTAAAAGTGGGGGTCAAGGCCTCGGTCAAGGACCGGTTGGAACTCGATGGGAGGTACCCAGTACACTCGATCATCCATTCCTCCTCCCTTCTCCATCATCGTCTCCACTGGGTCTTCTGAGATAAGGATCGGGTCGAGGCCACTGCGGGGGTGCATCATGAGCAATCATGCACGCAGTCGCACTCACGGGAATGTAGTCGTAGTAGCGGTGGTACGTGGAATCTCGCAGATTTCATCATCGCTCGCCTCAAGGAGCACCACACCCCCTGACTGTCATTAGCCATCACTGCCGCCGCCTCGATCGGTTGTTTCCCTGCACTTTTTCGTGGGGCGATGCTATGGCCGGCGAGCAAGGCGCACCAGCAACGAGCAGCCTCGTGTACAAACGGGGACATGTGTAGGCCGCGTGTCCATCACACGGCTCCTACTACAAGTTTATGGAGTACTAGCGTGGCCGTATGTCCATGATTGCGTATATGTGGTAGTAGAATTGTTTTGCGATCTGCGGCTGAGGATCCTGCGGGCAAGCGTGCGTGATTGCACGGATCATGTCCGTCCGTCCCGTCATCCACGCTCGACCATCGACGGCCGGCAGCTTCCTCGTCCCGTCCACCATGTCCCGCCTCGGTGACGAGACCATTGAGGTAGATGGATGGACAGGCACGGTGATCAGGAAGGAATGGCACAAAGAAAAAGGCTTCGGGTGGCTGCTTCCACGCCACGCCACGCTCTCACCCGTGTCGGTCGGCCCCAAGTTCCCAGTTCCAAGATTCTGATTCTGATGAGGGACAGGTCGGGTGTGCCCATGCCACATTCTTGCAAGCCAAACATGATTTATTCATTCCTGGGAGTGTGAGGTGAGCTCGTCTTCTCTTCTTTCTACGTACTCCCCAAGGAAAAGCTGGTCTTTCAGCCGAGTCAGCCACTCAGTTCAGTCGGGTAGATAAAAGTAGCATGTTTGGTCTCGAAACTGCAGAACGCCATTCGCGAATAACATAATTCGCTCTCTTCGACGTCGTTCACAAAAAGAATGGAGACAGTGATAGGGAAAAAAAGCAACCAGTGCCACAGTGTGCTGTTAGCTATGCTAATTACTAGTTCACCTGGCAACACGCACCGCGCTAGTTACGTTTTGACTCCCGAGAAAGGTTGCTGCAGACTGAAAACATGTTTGAGTTTCAGCAGACTCTTCCCGTGTGGTTTGAAGTGCCTCAAAACTCATACTAGCACGTTTACTTGACACTGCACGGGTTAACCTCGCATCCCCTTTCCATGAACAACCAGGATAGATGCATGAACTCGGTTATTCAGATGCTTAATCATCATCACAGATGATCACGTTATATGCTCAGGATCAACCAATCAACCAGCCTAGTAAGAGCATACGTACTTGCGAGCCTGTTCAGCATGCAACCGTGCCTTTAAGGCCCAGGGCGGCCAAGAACCATAAACGTACGATCTTGGAAATTTTGGATTCATGATCTGGATGGCTAATTAGAGGTCTACAGCACCGAGTGAAGCCCGGCCTGTACCAGTCGTCCTTTACGGCTGATGCCCACGACCCGTCCATGTCCAAGCCCAAATCATTAGACCAAAAGCAAATACAGTATATTACAACTTCAGAGCGGAATGCTAGCAAAGCTATCAGTAGCACGAGGCACCAGCGGTCCAGGCCGGAATACGACGGTCTCTAACGACTCTGTACAACCTGGCAATCTTAATGAAGCCGACTCAGGCACTGGTCTGAAAGAGTCAGACCTGCATTGAGGCAATTATCGCCGTTGCCAACACATGAAAGATGAAACGGTTCCACTAGGTTAGGAGCACGTAGTTGCGAAGAAGAAAGGTTACTGCGTCAGTTTGATGTGGCTTTTGCTCGTTTAAGCTCTTCTCTCAGCTTCAGGACCTCACGGCACGTCTCTCTCAGCTTTGCCTTCAGCGTGTCGGTTGCCTCCTGATACTTCTCATCCATCAGCGCCCGTTCTTCTACTGCCTCTTTAAGCCTTCCGCGGTTCGCGTCGAGCTCTGGTTGCAGCCACCGGATTTGCATGCGAAGCTTTGTTTTTTCTTTGTTGTGGGTCGAAGCATCCTGTAGAAAGAAAGCATGTTATGGAACTGGTACTGTGGAGAGATTATGCTGGTTGGCCATCTTCTGGCATGCAGTGTGCTCTTCTGCTTTACTGAACGCGTGATCAGGCAAAATTTGAACGGGAAATTTTAGCAAAACGACGCGGCAGTTTAAAGAGGACAACTAGAACCACCGATTTGAGTTTCTTCCGGAATTTGATGACGCAGCACTGCAAGAGAATTATCAGGAATTTCTTTGTTGCATAAACTGTCTGTCAATTTTCAATGCTTTCTACATATAGTGTCAACAGTCAAGTTACGAAATGTCATCAATAGCATTATTGTGGCACAAAAATACCAGCATTACAGTCGGTTTCTGAAATTAGTCCACTCAGTTCTCTGGAAACTTGAGGAACTATAGGAAACAAGGTTCTAGGGTTGGTGTCAGCATAAATCTTCATCTTGGGTGCATGTCGATCTATTGGAATAGAACTTCAGTGCGCAAACAAGCAACTTATGCGATGGAAACATGCCAGAATGATTAACTATATGCTGATTCCATCAGCCCACTTATGATTCTGAAAATGGGAATGTGTTCTGTGGTAGAATTTAAACTCATCAGCTTGTATACGTTTTTTTGCTTTCAGGGTCCTAGTACTGCGTTTAGTGAAATATTTATGATATTCCATCTCCAAAAATAAATGAACATATAAAAATGCTATAAAATAAAATAAAACAGCAGATGTTCCTATCTCAGCACAGGCTACTACAAGAACCCTACTTGCGTGCAAAGCTACAATGAACTTATTTCCAAAGCTTGATGCTGATACTCAGTACAGTAATCAGGCACTTATTCTGGAAGATTTAACACTTCAAAACTCAAACCGCAGAAATACTCTGCCTGAACCAACCGTAGAGAGTGATGGGTTCGGCAATGCTTACATTTTTCATCTTGACCTCCATGGCAGATATCTGACAGCTCAACTCATCCATATTAGCTTTGGCCTGTAGTAGCTGCATAAATGACATATAAAAACAACTTAAATTTAATTTACTGAGATAACTTGTACTCCCTCCGTCCGAAAATACTTGTCACCAAAATGGATAAAAAGGGATGTATCTAGAACTAATATACATCTAGATACATCCCCTTTTATTCATTTTGATGACAAGTATTTCCGGACGGAGGTAGTAACTTGTAACAAATTATCTGACTTGCCTTATTATTAGAAACCTCCTTTAAGGCTTCTAATTCATTGATGACTAAGCTCATCTGTTTCATCTTAGAAAGTAAGCTATCGCGTTCTTCCGAAATAAGCTGTAGTTGCTTGAAAAGTTCCTGCTCAAAATTGGAGTCAACACAAAAGATGGAAAATATATCTCCTGAAGTTGTACTCCCTAGAAAATCAACTGAAATTTTTAATAATTATAAAAAATATTAATGGTTAGCAATCTTGTGTGATCCATGAACAACCAAGTCATAGCAAGAAACTCTAGCCAATTGTTTCTCAGCAGGGAAAGATCATTAAAACTCAAAAGTGAAACAACATAGCTGTCCTGGTGATGGTACTTATTTGTGTGCAACTAGTCCTGACAATATGAATACATATTTTAAATTTGGTTTCCTGATGTTCTAAAAAAAAGAATTTTCACACTAAGGGCAAAATGGATGGGCTTAAGGCTTACATTTTCATTATCAACGTTTCTTCCTTTCTCCACGAGTTGTTCTGATTCTTCACAACTCTCCCTGCTGCATCAGATAACATAACTAGCAGTAAGTTGAGTACATGAGCGTATGCAAACACACCATGCTTTTGTTATTGCTTGGAACCTATGATGATTTACTCTATAAACTTTTTATGTTCACTAGCACTGGAGTAATTGCCTGCGTTCTAAAATTGCTTTCATCGCTAATGCTCTAAAGATTCAAAAGAACTTCTGATAATTTTGAGTGCATCGATCATATTTAGGTACAGTTCTGGTGTAAGGCATAATCATTCAGATTTCTTCTTTTGTTTCTCATCAAACCACATTCAAAATATATGAAGCATTCTTAGCTCCGTGTGAAAAGTATTGAATGAAACTACATTACTAATAGACTATGTGCATGCTGTTACCTACCAAGTCGATACAAAACTGAAGCACAATAGAGTGGTACTGTTGCATTGAAAAAAGGTTCTGAGAGAAGACTGACCAGCATTTTTCCTCATTTATGTTATGCTCCACAGAAAGGATCATTTTGTCTTCCAGAGTTTTTAACAATTCTCTACACTGCACCAGCTCTTGTCTCACCTAGTGACATATTGAAATAATATACAGTAATAAGAAATGAGAAACAGACAATTATATAAAAATATTGATGAAAATAAACATGGAACTAACATGAACTAAAAAAAAACTAAAATTAGGCATCTTGCAGTACCCCATACTTGTTCCTGCATACCAAGACAGACCAATGGATGTCTAATAAAAAATGAGTAAATATAGTGATGTCCTTCTATGAGTACTAAATACAGTACAATATGGATCAAATAAACGGAAGGAACTTGAGAAGCTAGTTTGAGCTGTCAAATCGAAATGGCAAAACATAATTCATGCCTTCATGGCATAAAGTTTCTAACAACTTCTACTGCTTACTGATCAACAGATCACTAGTCAAATAATTCTAAACTGCAGATGGCATGCATGCACAGTGCTTACTTCTGCCTAACTCAAATTATAGACATATCGTCAGTTGACATTCACAAAAAAAACAGTTAGAAGATAACCACATTGCATCTGCACGCTAATTGTCGACGTTGAGGATTGATCATGAATTAGATCTGGCAGGTATGTAATCAAGAGAACTCTATTGAACGTACCTTAATCAAATCTTCCGATAATTTACTATTCTCATCAGTGCATATATCCAATTTCTGCTTAGTTTGTAAATATGCTTTCTCCTTGGCTATCCACATTGATCTTTCAGATTCCATTTCCAGAAGAACATCAGTAAGTTGCTGCATTTCAGAGCACAAAAAAAATCAAACGAATTACGGAGAGCGTCGACATTTTCGATAAAACCGTAAAGCTAATTACCATTCCCAAGTCTTCTTTTTCCTTTGATATAGAACTGAGAGAAGCCTCCAATTTTCTACCAAAAGATTCAGATTCATCAAGTTTTTTGGTCTGTATCACAGAAAAAAGAAATTTTATGGTGAATTTTTTTTTGGGTTAGACAAAAGGTGTGGGGGATCTGGCAAAATATACTGCAAAGCCATTTTAAGTATACCAATACAACAATCTCGTCGTTCAAGGAATTTATCTTTGATTCTGCAGAAGTAAGCCTGTTTTCAAGATCTTCTTGTTCCAACACCATAAACTCTACTTTAGATAGCGCTTCTTCCTTCTCTGCAGTCAAGGTAGCTAAAGTTTCTTGCAAAGAAGCAATTTCATCTTCCATATCAGAAGCATGAATCTCAAGCCTTTGGTACTCCTCCTAAATATGAAGAAACAAGATACACGGTCATAGATAAACATAAGCTCCAGTAAATGAAGAACAGACTGCATGCCATTAATGCCGTAATACATACATACACAATACATGTATTGTAAGGTGGCACTCATTTTCTGACTGCAGGTCAATTAAAATGATGAACCTTCTGGATAAAGAAACGGAGACACTGAAACCAGGCTTATTAAAAAAAAATTGTGGCATAAGTACAAGGTATGAGAGCAATAAACTAAAAAACTAGTTTTTCCTAGCCTAGCTTGGGACAAGTGATGTTATATCCACAATGGTATACCAGCTACTAACGTGCAGCTGTCTGAAACATATAATCTAGAACCACGGTTTGGTATAAGGGTGTAGTTGGAGTTTGGGTTTATTCCTGGAGCTGTGGTGATTTACGTAAGTCTTGCTATAACAATCTCATACGAGCACCTCAACATGTATCAGGATGCTTAAGAATAGTGTGTTTGCACAAAGTAATACAAATTGGGAAGACTGCAACCTGCAACTGCACAGCTTGATCAAACAATCCAGCAAGTTCTTCTGACTTCACATTCAATTCATGTCTTTTATGAACAGTGACAGAATCATGTTTCCTTAAATCACGTTCAAGATGGGTCCTCTGGCTTTGTAACTTCTTTATTTCCCTGTGTGCCTCCGCTTTTTCACCCTGGACAAAGAGTATGGATTCATACTTGCTACGTTTTACCGTTTTGGAGAAGATACACCTGAATTTGTGCCGACGTAATGAACGATCAAATTACTGAGTACAAAATAATAACCTCAAGTTTAATTTTTTCTTGAACATAATTCTTCAGCTTGTTGTCAGTCTCTCGTAACTTTGTTTTCGCTCTTTCAAGTTCCTTTCGGATAGACTCCTTTTCTTTCATCAAGGAAGATGATGACAAGGTCGAGACTTCCTTTTGGAGAGTTAGAAGCTCTGAGAGAATGTTATCCTTCTCAAGTTCATGTTGAAGAATACAATCCTGAGTATAAGTAACATTGTTAGAGCAGACACAAGAAGTTAGAAACTTGATGACTGACGATAGCTTAATAGCTCAAGTAATGACAGACATCCTTGGACTTCTCACAGCTTTCCAGACTGGACTTCATCCTCTGAAGTTCATCCTGTTGATTAAGGAACTGTTCGTGTAGCAGCTTCTGCACTCAAGTCAGAGTATGTTAACAAATGGTAGCTCCTTAGAATTTAAGTATGTATGGCCTGGTCAAAATTTAAGCGCGGATTGGATAAGTTGATATAGCTACCTTCTCCAATTCAAGTCTGCTGATTTTCTCCATCAATGTTTTTGAAATTTTCTCATGATCCATAATCACGTAACTGGATTGTTTTATATGCCCATAAGCAGACTGCTTGAATTCCTACAGAAAGAACAATTGAGATCATTTCGAGATA
Source organism: Aegilops speltoides (assembly GCA_021437245.1). Lineage (NCBI taxonomy): Eukaryota > Viridiplantae > Streptophyta > Magnoliopsida > Poales > Poaceae > Aegilops > Aegilops speltoides. Next base: position 315,021,196 of record CM038145.1, on the reverse strand, counting down.
TAGTACTTACAAGAAAAACAATATTCAGCCAGAAACACTAACTATGGTACTAAGTCTACATAGATAGATCTATATGCAAATTGATAATAGACAGAACAAAGTATTCCGTCGGCACCAGACATTTACCAGAACATCTGCATAGCTTTTTCAGCTGGTTTATGACCTACAAAGTCGATGGCACCCATTCATGCAAATACTTATTTGTGTAACCAAAATAGTAGCTTATACGTAAACAATATATCCAGAGGATATGATCACATTCAACATTTGAATTGCCAAAGTATTTCATATTATTTAATTAATGAGGTGATACCAATAATTTAGTAAAATGCACACTGGCCCAACATTGAATTTTGACTGAGACAACTTGTTTAATGAAATGACTCCAGGGTGACTATTGAGGAAAGGAGAGCAAGGGGAAGAGGGACATGATTAATCAATGAACTATGGAGATACTATCATGATCAGAGAAACATACAGTTACGTTCTCTGCAATCGCAGACAGACTCTGAAAGAGTTCCTCAATGAAAGAAATAGCATTGTCGACTGAGTGGGTTGTCTGATCCATCTGCACAGATATTCCATGAGTCTCCATTGACACGTTGCTGAGGAATTCATCCGCTAGTTCCTGTAGTTATACCAAATGTTTCATTCAAGTACGCAATCATGTCAATAAATCAGACTGCGACATGAAAATGGTGTAAGAAGATTAGATAACTGATTAAACATCCTAATTATGCACTATATTAGAGAAGAGAAAGAACAATGGAAGTGGATGAGGATAGGAAAGTACTTGTCTGGATTTCCAAATGGTAGCCAGAGCTGATAGCTTCTCACCAGCAATTTTTGCTTCTTCTTGTGCCGCCAGAGCATTCTTCTGAAGCTGAAACCAGGCCAAGAATCAATAGACAATTACAAGGAAAATATCCAAATCCATTCTAAATAGCTCTCATATGATGCAAGCAGCATGGAAACATAATGAAGCTAATGCAAGGCAGGTAGAGCATAATGAAGGAAGGACACCAATGTCTGTAATGAACTTTTTTCAGGCCATTGACTTACAGTTTAAAGAACAGATAACATTTAAGAAAAAAGTATCACACAGATGCTATGTGATTTTCTTAGCTAAATGGATAGTATAACAGCCATATTCTTTTATATCTGTGCACTAGAAGTAAATCTAAATATGGGAGTCTTAGATGATCGTGAAAACAGATGGCAGCTTCACCAGATGCCAGTCAAAATGAGGTTACTTGATGGTCTTACTTTTACCACAGAAAACATGTACAAAATGGTAAGCAAAGCTTGTTGCTCCCTCTTTTTTGGACGATTGGTTCATGGGTAATTTTGATTATCACCACATGTATGACAATATCAAGAAAATTAAAATAAGATGATATTCTTTAATAAAGTTAACATACAACTTGGTTTTTTAACTATCTTCTGTTGATTAATTGCAGGGTCTGGGGGGGTGCAATTGGCTATAGCCAACCGGTGTCCTGTCCGCCAAGTTATTGCTTGAGCTCGTGAACCAAGCCCTTCCTGCTTGTGCTCGCCCTCCAGCGCAAGTGCGCAACCTCACCATCGCCGTCAACAGCAACAATCTTTACCCAAGTTCCGCCTTGGCACCTTTGCCATCATGGTCAGCAAGATCTCCTTCTCCAAGTTCCTTTTCAGCATCCTTCCTGTCATGCTTGCCACGACAGGAAAGCAGATGGAAGCCATCGAGGAGGGTCGCTCACTGTCCATGCCGTCACTCTCAACGTGCCCATCAGGCCCTCATCACCCTGAGGACTTCCTCCGTTGGTGGTCGTTCTTAAATCACTTAGTGCAGACGTGTTGATAAATATCTGTAACAGCTCTTTTAGGCCTTAGCAGCACATGCAAGACGCAAGGACCAAACCAAATGGTTTTGCTGTAAAAGATTTGTAACAACCGATTTTGATAAAATCTAAATAGTCCACACAAGACAGCATAAAATCTAAGAAGTAGATGATGGTGTTCCCGACACTTCTCTTGTGGTGAGTCAGAAAGTTGTCTTTAAACTGAGTCAACATGTCCACATTTGATGGCAGCTGTGCAGGACTAACATGGCCAAATTTGTGTACACGGATCTATTTGGCCAATTTCGTAATTAAGGGAGCAAACTCAGCAACAGGCGATAGTTGACAGACCAAAGTAGTACCAAACTGCATGTTAAAGTTGTTAACTCATGATTTGATAGGCAAATATATCGATAATATAACATGCCTGACAAGATAACAAAGCTACCTAGCACCCAAAAGGAAGTAACACATTGGATATGTTTGAATTTTAAATATAATACAGTATAAGATAATTCACCTCTTCATACTTCTCACTGAAAGAAGCCTTCTGCTGCGTTGCCACCTCAAGAACATCGTCCAAGTTATTTTGAATCAAACTCTTCTCTAACTCCAGCGAGTTTACCTACTTGGGATTTCCAGAAATACTTATTGGAAACACATTTCAGAACAGGGAAATCATAGAAAAAGGACTAGCACCTGGTCTTGAAGTTGTTTAATGACAAGAATTGCCTCGGACTCTCGAGCAGATAAGCCACTAGGTTCTTGACTTAGCATGGCATCTTTCCGCTCATTAGGGTCTTGGGGTAGTTCAGGCACTGAACCCCTAAGTTGCTCTTGATCTGCTTTCTTCTGTCAAGACAATGTATTTCAAAATTCAGAAGGCATTTGCAATTAAAAAAAATGTGGATTCACTTTTCCAATCAAACTTCAATAGCGATATGTTGCATTAATTGAAAATGAGAGTCACACACCATTGTATTTGGCTTTCTTCTGCTGGTAACATGCAACAAAGCATGTGCATCGGGAAGAGAAACATCTTCATTCGATAGATCACTGAATGAACAACCATGAGCAGAAGGCTCGCCATTGCTGGCGTAACTTTCTTGCATTAGCTCTTCAAAACATGGGGGCATCCCCATGTTACGCTCTTCACGAACTGAGCTGCTTGCAGAGCCTTGTTCAGAAGCAGGTTCTTGAACCTGGATATTTGCAGAGATGCCCAAAAGATATCTTAACAACAAATGTAGTCTTCTATAAATTTGATGAAGTTCTGTCATGGACTGAACATGGAAAGAAAACTATAACATGAACATTGACAGAAGTATGTCATGTATCCATATGAAGTAACAAAAAATGGAATATCACATCACATGTAATTTATTCCAGGAACTAAAGAAGAGGAGACAAGTAAAGTAAGTACCCAAAAGAAGGGCATCCAAGTGAATATTTTGGGGTAGTTGTTTTAATATTTCATAAATGATATGAGAACAATCAGCTCATGATGCTATGGCGACCCCAAAAGAACAATGTACCTTTAGATTTTCAGAATGATGAATTTAACATGTTACAGTAATATTATACCTCGACACTGAATTCATTCGACAGGGGTCGAGCACACCATGTTTGCCTTCTTTTGTTCTGTTCAAGGGACAAATATAAAGACATCAGAGGTAGGTTTACATTGTTGTTCCGCTGTCTAAATGGGGCAGCTTGTTATGACTATCAGTACATATGAGATAAAGGAAATGAGTACTGACCTTACTAGAAACAATAGCCCTATCATCTCTCTCTGAATTTAAAACCAACGAACTAAGATTTTCGATTTTCTTTGCTTGCTGAAGCAACCTCTTCTCGCGTTGCTCTTTAGCTTTCCTTTCCTCCTCCAACTCTAAAGCAATTCTCTCTTTTTCCAGTTCACTCTGAAAACAGTACTCAGATTATTTAAGGCACTATACTCTACAACCAAGAGATAAGATGTGCTTAATGATTAGCAAGGGACCTGTAGCAGGGTGTTCCTCAAGTGCAAAACATCTTCATCCAAGTGTTCACTTTGAGAGTTCTGTGGACGCAGGTATACAGTTTTTTAGGTTCAAGATGCATTGACTTAACATAACTTTTTTAATACATACCTTGAGTTTTGCTCGAAGTTCCTCTATTTCTTTCCTTTGGCGCTTTAAAAGAGCGGCATCCGTCAAAATCTGTATTTGCATACATACATGTGGAGTAAACATTTATGCATTTTTAACACCTTAATTAATCAGGAAAACGCAATTTGATTGACAATAAAAAAAATGTCATTACCTCATTGATTTCTGCACAATTTGTAACACGTAATGCCCTACTAGCAAATTGCAAGCTGCTTTTAGTCTCATCTGCATGGACCTACAGTACAAATAAAGTGAATAGTTTGCAAGGACATATGCCAAAAAATTGAAGCAAATACATAATTGTAACTTTGTAAGAATAATTGTTCTCTCTTTCTTTTGAACTTCTTTTGAAATGTCCAATTTCTGTTACTCTAGTACTATCTCTGTACCTTAATATAAGACTTCTTTGACACTATGATAGTGCCAAAAACGTCTTATATTAAGGTACAGAGGGAGTATTTCTAAGCATGGTTGTAGATTATTCACATGAAAGGAAGCGTTGGTGCAGCGGTAAAGCTGTTGCCTTGGACCAACAGGTTTGAGTCCTGGAAACAGCTTCTTGCAGAAATGTAGGGAAAGGAGTCCTGGAAACAGCCTCTTGCAGAAATGTAGGGAAAGGCTGCGTACAAATGACCCAAAGTGGTCGGACCCGGACCCTGCGCAAACGGGAGCTACGTGCACCAGGCTGCCCTTTTTAGTTCTACAATATTCACATCACTTTAGGAGTAGATCATTTGAGGCACGTAGTATGTAGATAATCATTAAGTCAGAATTCCGCTAGTACAAAGATCTAGTAACACATTTTATCTTCTAAAGCTGAGGGAGTTCTATCCACTGCACCACCACCAACACAATAACACATATGCAACATATTTGTCCATTCCTAACATACAGAAGAAAAAAATACCAATGTCCTTAAAGACTATCCCGCAACGAACTGGCCCGTCACCTGTTTTTCTCCATTTAACAATGAGAACTATATGTGTGGATTTCTTCGATGGAAGCGTTGTGAAAAACTAGTTTCCCTTATGTAAGGCCTTGATTGGATTGTCGTGTTTCCTCCAAATACACCTGTAAAATAAATACAGGTCTCGGCTCGTCGTTTCGATTCCAGGCGAAATTTGCTACGCGGCCGGTAAGATACAAGTGTAAAGTAAACACCCCCGTATTTACTTACAACCATTCCAAGCGCGCCCTAAAAGGGTTATCATATAAATATTGCAAAGCTACCATTATGTTAATATTGCTCTTTTAAATTTACAATCGAGAATTCCCTACAGATCTTATTTTGATTAATGGTATTATTGTAAATTTTCAGTTCACCAATCAAGCCACATGAGTACATGACAAGGCAATAGTTGCGGCTAGCCGACTAATGACTTACCTATGACGCAATACCTGAAATTAGAATTAAAATGGAATCCATTTTAATGACCAAAGAGGATGTCTTGATAATCATTTTATAATTTCCAACACCATACAATTAACCGGCAAACAAAATTAAACAGTTGATTTTCTTTGAGGGAATTAAACAATTGAAATTACAATATCAATGCACAAGAAATGATAAATACTTGTGGTTCATACTTTACTGTCCAAAATTGCAGTAAGTGAGAAAAGATAAAACACCTAATATCTGTATTCTACCTCCAATACCAAGCAATATAGGAACCGGTCAATAAGAGATACGGAGATGTTTAATATAGCATACCTGTGCAAGTGTTATATTACAAATGATAGCTGTGTTAGCATTTCCACCCAGAGCAGGTTGCAATATCCTTGTCAGCTTACTATCTCGGTAAGGAACGTGCCCCCTGATTATGAAATCCATTACTAAATGAACCCAAAAGGGGGAATCAAATCAACTTGAGTCGTTGTAAGAAGTTTCTAACTTACCCCTGGCCCTTTATGCCTTCACTTAGTTTCTTGATTACTGTTCCGAGAGTCATTAGACTTTTGTTAATGTGGGAACCCTCCTTAAGTCTCACACCTTCTGCACCCGTCTTTGCAGCACGTTCTGAACCAGCTAAGTCCACCAGATTCTAAAATGTGAAAATACATGTCAATTGCAACATAACAAAACAAACCCTGGCAGACAATAATTGAATAAAGTACAACCACTAGTGCAAGAAAGATAATGTTTTGCTTCCTCCAATCACAAATAAGTAACGCTTTCGACATGCCTCCGATCAAAAAATTAAAACGTTTGACTGTGAGTATCATTTTAATTATTCCATTTGAAAATCATATGTACAGATTTGTCTTGAAAAATATTTTCAGAATATTATATTTTCTAAGTCTTATACAATTGTATTTTTGTATTATAAATTAGTGTTCAAAGTTACATCTTGAAGACCGTGTCAATGTCTACAATGTCACTTCTTGTGATATGGAGGGAGCAGCAATTTAGTTTTAGTCAGCGATTAGTTATTGTTTTGATTCAAGGCAATATTTTCATTTAAATGCACCTATTTTAGTCATCATAAAAAATCAAATGCACATGTTGTTTCCTTATTGATATGTGTGTTAAAGAGAAATGTGAAATACTCCCTCCGTAACAAAATGTACGAAGTTTTTTATGCTCTATGCAAAACAAAAAACGTCTTATATTTTGTGCGTTTCGCGTGTATAAAGCTAAAAGAAGAAGTAACTTGGACAAAAGCTTATGCTAGTTAAAACTGAGAATTGTGTGTACCAGAACAGAAACTCGAACAGCATCACAAGAATCTGTGTCACTGTCATCAGCTTTATCTCGACTCTCAATAACCTGAGTAATTTGTGGCATAAGATAGGTTGATATTGCACATACGACAGCACAATGGAACCTAAGCATACCATGCGAAATATGGTATGAGAACGGCTGCTGTAGACATTCATATTTGTCTCCCCGATATGACGGTGGGCTGCAATTTTTCTAATAATTATTAAAATACGTTAATCATAAACTAATTGAGATACCAAACAGTAAAAAAACTTACATTCTCCAAATGACACAAACTTCAAGACTTGTTCAGGACAGGTTACAATTTCCTCGCTTAAGCCAGCAACATATATGCCTCTCTACAAACAAGAATATCAATACGAAGAGCAAGGAGGATACATAGTATTTCAAAATAGTGTTAATTATTTGATACTAATGATGAAATATTACCTCATAATTCTCATGAATCTGCAATTTTCGATGTTCTGGGACAAGAAGATCATTTATTTCTTCATTATAAATCTCCATATAAGACATGCGGACAAGAAATTCTCTATCCATATGCTAAAATTGTAAAAATTAAGTCAGGCAGAATTATACACAATAGGCAATGAAAACTATAAGCAAAGCCTCATAGTGTACAAAGGTGATTTCCTATTAAACACAGAGGTAGTTAAGAGTACTTTAACCAGGTCTTAAAAAAACCAAGCTGGTCACATTAGCCTTTATGATCATTTGCATCTCAACTTTTTTTACACCGTGAAAACATAGTACGAACATAAGAAGACATCAAGTACATAATATATCATAACTGACAGACAAATCCAAACACATCCCCCTTCAGTCTCATAACTGTATATTAAAAGCACAATGTGACAGAAAAAGAGAGAAATGTCAAAAAAAATCCACAAAAGAGTCTGATGGACTTATTTTTGATAAGTTAGTCAAAACCAATAGATCTTTATAATCATGCCTAGACAGACCGAACAATAGATTATCGTGATTGTTTATAAGAAGAACACAACAGTATATCCTTATAACTAATAACTAATCTGCATGCAACCTTCAATCTAATAAAAAGGAAAGGGATGCAAGTAGAGTCCCAATCCACAAAAGAGTCTGATGGACTTATTTCTGATAAGTTAGTCAAAACCAATAGACCTTTATAATCATGTCTAGACAGACCGAGCAATAGATTATCATAATTGTTTCTAAGAAGATCACAACAGTATATCCTTATAACTAATAACTAATCTGCATGCAACCTTGAATGTGATAAAAAGGAATGGGATGCAAGTAGAGTCCCAATCCAATGTGTTTCTCCCTGTGTATTCTCTTTTTTTCACCCTCAAAAATAATCTCATGCATGCAGACTTGACGCGAAACATAGACTTGCTAAATTCACGGTTCTCAAAATATTTTAGATATTAGTTATGGACTTATGGTTCGCCGAGTTGATTACAGCTGATATTTTTTCTAACTACAGTTAGGCATCATCCGCTTTAATTTCTAGATGTAATGTCCAATGTGCTCATTAATTTCATGCACTGCCTTAACATCACATAAAAAACACCGACTGGCTAGCAACATGAGCTTCAGTTTTGCGGACTGATACCTCATAGGCCAACAACATTTACAAACTAACAATCTGCAAACTGACAATCTGAACTTTAATATTGTGCCATTCATAATATTGTATTTCTACAAGTAGCATAACAATATATCTTTATGTGGGTTCAATACATTAAATATGATGACAAACATTTACCACGCAATTATGCAGGACACGTACTAGTTGCACGGAATAAAAAATGACAGTTAGACGGTACTCTAATAGCCAAGCGCAATAACTGTGTATATGTTGTAAGCAATCCGCGATACACATTACACAGTAAGCAGAATAAAGATTTTCTGATGAGAATGGACATACAAATCACCTGCTGTATAGTTCTAAATAAATCATGAACGGCAAGCGGTATTATTCCAGGTTCATTAGCAGATCCTCTCATTGTATAGGTCTTTCCGCTGTTAGTTTGTCCATATGCAAACACAGTGCCTGTCATACAAGGAAAGGGACCGAACATTTCATTAATACCCACATGCTGCCAGAATGATGGAGAAAAATATATTTTGCGGATAGTTCACAAAAGATCTAATAAACGAAAAATATATTTAAGAAGGCGCGAGCAAGAATACTGTAGCGTTTTTATGGCAGAGTTCGTGTGATTAGAAATTGTACATTGCTCATCCTGTATCCGTCGGTTACAATTGAGAGGTGAGAACATTATTGTCAAGCACCACTATGTAAGAAGCGAAAGAGCCCAGTATTGCGGCCCACAGATTCTACTCAGAGCTGGAGTCAATTTTCAACTTAGCAAGTTGTAGAAATCAGAATTGGAAATTGTGCCAAAGAAATGTTTACCGTTGAACCCTTGCACGGCAGAGTCGACGATGTGCTTGGTGCGGGCCCCGTAGACGTCGGCCGTGTGGCAGTCCTCGCCGAAAATCCTGTCTGCGAGAACGAAATAGAGGGCAATTTCTCAGTAATCCCGCGGCTAGCGTCATGAGGCGAGGGTTGGGGGATTCTCACCGAACTCGAAGCGAGTGGAGGGCTGGGCGGTGAGCGCGACGGCGTTGCCGGAGATCCGCCACGGGCTGCTCTGCGCGTCCTCCGGTGGGAGCGGCCGCGCGCGCACGGTGACGTGGATCCGGTCCATCGCCGGGCGCCGCGGGTCGAGGGGACTCGGCCGGGCCGGAGCGGCGGTGGGGTTTGCTGGTTGGGGGTTCTGGCGAGAGGAAGCAAAGGAGAGTGGGGACTTGGATTTCGTGGGTGTCCGCAGCTAATTTCGTATTCCCGCTCGCAGAAAGTGAAGTTTTTGTTCTTTTTTAGGGTTCGCAGAAAGTGAACAACCCAGGACCGTTGTTGGTTTGGAGATTGATGGGCTGTAGAAGTGTAGAGCACAGAACCAAGGCCCAAAATGGTAAAGGAAAAGAAATAGAGGCGAGGAGTAAGGGGAAAATACATCTGTGCTCTCGGGTGCCAGCGGCCCAGCGCACCCTATATGCAAAAAAAAAATAGTAATTCAACAAATGTTCAAAAAATCCAAATCTTTTTTGAAATCAAACATGATCAAGTCTTGCACTCATATAAAAAGTTTTGTCAGAGAATGGCTTTGGGTTAATCCTAGGTCGAAGATTTGGAGAAAAATCGCTATGTACAAATATTGTACACACGATATTGTCGTCATAAACTTGTCTTTTTTGCCCTCAAGTCAATAGGAATCACTTCTTGTCCAAACTTCATAGAGCATCTCCAGCCGCGCCCCCAATCGCGCCCCCAAGGGCATTTTTTGGCGCCGGCACCCAAAAATTGGCCCAGTCGCGCCTTTAGGAGCCCATTTTTCGCCGGTTTGGCCTGAAACTGGCGTCGGCGGAACCAAATCGAACTCGGCGCGCTCGGGGGGCGCCCGGAGGCGCGGGGGCAATCGGTTTTGGCACGAATGAACGGCGGGCCCGCCGAGTCAACGACCCCGCCTCGTCATCCTCACAATGCCTCGTTTTCCCGCAGGGAATTAATGCCAAGACTGTCGCCGGTCAGCCTTCCATTGATTCCTCACGGGCGGTACTCGGCGACGCGCCCCCTCCCCACCATGCGTACACAAGACGCCACCCACCCCCCGGCCGCTATATAAAGCAGCACTCCCTCGCCGGGGACGCACCCGCCCGCAGCCCCCCTCGTGCACAGCCGCCGCCGCCGACGAACTCTTTCCGCCGCCGCAGACGATGGGCGAGAGGTTCCCCGGCGATGGGGCGGCGGCCAATGGCTTCGGCGCCCTCGTTGCACGAGTGGGAAGCCCACCTCCTGCATGAAGCAAACATCCCGGCGCCTCCCAACATGCGAGCGCCGGGGCGGTGGAGGCTCAGCGCCGGGGGCGTCCCCATGCCCCCGTTGTCGGACGTCACGCGCCCCAACTACTTCAACGCCGAGGTCGAGCGTGCGCGGGCGTCGCTGACAGAGGAGTGGTGAGCCCGTCCGGAGTACGCCACCGACAACCACGAGGCATGGGTGGCCTGCTTCGAACGCCGGCAGGCAGAGCGGCTGGCCTCCACCAACAACACACCGGTGGTGCGGGGGACCAAGAACAGCGACGGCCGCCGCCTGTGGTGGGGCACCCCCGGCCGCACGCTCCACGCCATCCTCGAGCACCTCGAGGGCGGCAACGAGACGCCGTTCACGTACCTGCCGCCCCGGCCCCCCGCCGGAGCGGCGGCCAATGGATTCCGAGGAGGACCGGCTCCTCTTCCTCATCTTCCCACTCCTCTGGGTCACCGGCGCTCTACAGCGTCAAGGCCGAGCCCGCGGAGACGCCGCTCGGCCGGCGCACCCGCAGCTAAAAGTGCAACTATCCCTAGGTGGTTTTGGTAATTCATAACAACATATAGCTCATTGAGCTAATGCTATTCCAAGACTATTATTTCAGAAAAGCTCAATGAATGGCATGGCATGGATGATGAAAGTGCATCCCTCAAAATACTAAGGACAAAGGATTGGCTCAAGCTCGAAAGCTCAAGACTCTTCATTTTGTATTTTAGTGATCCAAGATCACATTGAGTCTATAGGAAAAGCCAATACTATTAAGGAGGGATGAGGTGTTGCTTAATGAGCCTCTTGCTTCATGTGCTTAGTGATATGCTCCAAAACCCTCAACTACTTTCCCACATCCACAAATGACCTAAACCCAAAGCCAAAATCGGTCACACCGATTCTTCCTTCCGGCGCCACCGATTCCAAAAGTCATAGCCACTGCCACAAACCCTAAGCAAATCGGTCTTATCGATAGGGATCTCGGTCTCACCGAGATGGGATTGTAATCTCTCTGTTTCCCTTCGTAACGTTTCGGTCTAACCGAAGTGAGCGATCGGTCCCACCGAGATTGCAATGTAAACTCTCTGTTTCCCTTTTGTAACATTTCGGTCTCACCGAAAAGAGCAAATCAGTCCCACCGAGTTTACCTGACCAACTCTCTGGAAAGCTTATTACCAAAATCGGTCTCACCGAGTTTGTGTAATCGGTCTTACCGAGATTATGTTATGCCCTAACCCTAACTGAATCGGTCTCACCGAGATGCATGTCAGTCCCACCGAAAATCACTAACGGTCACTAGGTTTACTAAATCGGTCCGACCGAGTCATTGAATCGGTCCCACCGAGTTTGGTAAATTGTGTGTAACGGTTAGATTTTGTGTGGAGGCTATAAATACCCCTCCACCTCCTCTTCATTCGTGGAGAGAGCCATCAGAACAAACCTACACTTCCAACTTACTATTTCTGAGAGAGAACCACCTACTCATGTGTTGAGGCCAAGATATTCCATTCCTACCATATGAATCTTGATCTCTAGCCTTCCCCAAGTTGCTTTCCACTCAAATCTTCTTTCCACCAGATCCAAAACCAATGAGAGAGAGTTGACTGTTGGGGAGACTATCATTTGAAGCACAAGAGCAAGGAGTTCATTATCAACACACCATTTGTTACTTCTTGGAGAGTGGTGTCTCCTACATTGGCTAGGTGTCACTTGGGAGCCTCCAACAAGATTGTGGAGTTGAACCAAGGAGTTTGTAAGGGCAAGGAGATCGCCTACTTCATGAAGATCTACCGCTAGTGAGGCAAGTCCTTCGTGGGCGACGACCATGGTGGGATAGACAAGATTGCTTCTTCGTGGACCCTTCGTGGGTGGAGCCCTCCGTGGACTCGCGCAACCGTTACCCTTCGTGGGTTGAAGTCTCCAGCAACGTGGATGTACGATAGCACCACCTATCGAAACCACGCCAAAAACATCCGTGTCTCCAATTGCGTTTGAATCCTCCAAACCCTTCCCTTTACTTTCTTGCAAGTTGCATGCTTTAATTTCCGCTGCCTATATACTCTTTGCATGCTTGCTTGAATAGTGTGATGATTGCTTGACTTGTCCTAAAATAGCTAAAATCTGCCAAACTCTAAAATTGGGAAAAGGTTAAGTTTTTAATTGGTCAAGTAGTCTAATCACCCCCCCTCTAGACATACTCCAAGGTCCTACAAGTGGTATCAGAGCTTTGGTCTCCATTTGCTTTGATTTCCATAGCTTTTGGTGGTCATAGCCTTGGTTTCACAACCTAGGAGAGTATGGCGTCTAGCGAGGGAAATTATCACCGTAGAGGTCCTTACTTTGATGGTACTAATTTTGCTAGTTGGAAGCATAAGATGAAAATGCATATTCTTGGACATAACCCCGCCGTTTGGGAAATTATTTGTATTGGCTTGCAAGGTGAATTCTGTGATGGGAGAGAGCCGAACCGTGAAGCTAATGCGGAAGAATTGAAAATGCTGCAATACAACGCTCAAGCTTGTGATATCATCTTCAACGGATTGTGCCCCGAAGAATTCAACAAAATCAGCCATCTTGAGAATGCAAAGGAAATTTGGGATACTTTGATTGATATGCATGAAGGTACCGAATCCGTCAAGGAATCCAAGTTGGATGTGCTCCAAAGTCAGCTTGACAAGTTCAAAATGAAGGATGGTGAAGGTGTCGCTGAAATGTACTCTAGGCTTGCTCTTATCACAAATGAGATTGCCGGCTTAGGGAGTGAAGAGATGACCGACAAATTCATCATCAAGAAGATCCTAAGAGCATTGGATGGAAAGTATGATACCGTGTGCACATTGATCCAAATGATGCCAAACTACAAAGATCTCAAGCCAACGGAAGTCATTGAAAGAATTGTTGCTCATGAGATGTCACTCAAGGATAAAGAGGAACTTCACAACAAGTCAAGTGGTGCTTACAAAGCTTCAAGTGAAGCCCCCACATCATCAAGTGAGAAACAAACCTTCAATGAAGAATTAAGCTTAATGGTGAAGAACTTCAACAAATTCTACAAGAGTAGAAGCAAAGAAAGAAGCTCCAAGTCAAGGTCTTACAATGACAAAAGATCTTCTAGTCGAGAGCGAAATATCTACAATTGTGGGAGACTCGGACACTATTCCAATGAGTGTATGGTACCCTACAAAAGAAGAGAAGATTCTCCAAGAAGAAGAAGCAAAAGAGAAGAATCACCACCAAGAGAGAGGAGGAGTAGAGATGATCGTTATGAACGAAGACCCTCACGGAGAAGCAAGGATTTGGAAAGGAAGGACAAGTCATCAAGGAGCTACACAAAACGAAGACATCAAGCTCATGTCGGTGAATGGGTATCCGGCTCTGACTCTGACAATCACTCCGAGAGAAGCTATCACTCCGACTCCAAATATACTCAAGATGAAGGTGTTGCCGGTCTAGCACTTGTGTCAACCAACTCCTACGACATATTCGATTCACCAAATGAAGGAATTGGAAGATGCTTCATGGCCAAAGGTCCAAAGGTAACACGTCCTGAGTATGTTGATTTCAATAGTGATGAAGATGACTTGCTTGTGGATGATGATTTACTTGTTGACAACTCTAGTGATGAATACTATGATGAAACGTCAATCAATAATGCTAATCAAGATAAAACGAATGACAATGATAAGGAGAAGATTGAGCTTCTAACCAAAGAACTAAACACTCTTAAATTGGCTCACGAAACTATCTTCGAAGATCATCGAGAACTTTTAAGGGCTCATGAGAAGTTACGCTTTGAAAAGCTCAATCTTGAGCAAGAGCATGAGTTCTTAAAAGCAATCAATGATGATCTCCGTAAGAAAAGTTCTTCTTACATTGCCAAGCGTTTACTCTTATCTACTTACATGCCTCAAGTCAAGTCTAGTAACAAGTACAAGAAAGATACTTCCTCTAGTAGTAACAATAACAATGTCAAATCCAATATTGTTGCTCCTAGTAGTTCTCTTGATTCCACTAATGATTCTCTTAGCCAAGTTACACTTGAGCAAGAAAATAGCTTATTGAAGGGAATTATAGAGAAAGGTGTTTACAAGAGCCTTGCCGGGAGTAAGCAATTCGAGGAAATTGTACGCAAGCAAGGAAGGCACCGGAAGAATCAAGGTGTTGGTTTTGAACGAAAGTTCAATGCCAATGGAGTTGAGTGGGAAGAAGATCAATACCCCAAGACGAAGTTTGTTCCTCAACAAGAGAAGTATGATCCTACTTCCTTCAAGGGAACACAAGCACAAGATCTTCCACCACAAGACCACAAGAACAAAGGCAAGGACAAGCTTCAAGAAGAGATTGATGCATTTGAAGAAGCACCTAAAGCCTCGTTCAAGTGGGTTCCCCAGACTACGTCAAGTTCTACTTCATCAAGTACAACTACAACTCCAAGGATTCCCATCAAGATGATGTGGATCCCAAGAAGAAGAACTAGAGAGTTCTTGAGGGTGACTCATAACGTTCTTCACTCATATCATGATGGCAAGAACAAGTGCAATCAACTTCCACATCTTGCACTAGTTCAAGGAGTCACAAACCCTCATGTTGGTAAGGCAAGGGACAAGGTAATCTAATGATTTCATGGACATCATCTTGTGTGTGCATCACTCTATGTCTATGGATATTCTTGTTTGTTCCTTGTGGGACTAACCCATGTAGGTAAGTTGAAAGTGCAACTCACTCCAAAGGATTGCTCCAAATGATCTACATCAACATTGAGCATCCACATCTTCAACACCTACATGAAGTCATCATCGACAAAACCCAAGGTTAGTTCATCCCTCTAAGGGGGGATCTCACATCTAGGGGGGAGCTTATCTCTAAGAATTGAGTCAAAGCAACTCTAATGGTGTGAACAAATCAATGCACTATGTAAAAGTGGTAACCCCACTTGAGCTTAAACGATGAGTATGACCTATGATCAAATGTCTTTCATTTGACTCCTAAGTCAATATACTCATATATAGATGACTTAGTCATCGCCAATTGTTTGATAGATGCTAGAATTGGTTGTGCATGCTTTGCCACATATTTCATTTGCCCTCTTATTGTGTGAGCATGTTGGTGCATATTTTACTTATTCAAGGACATCCACTTGTTGTTTTGATTGTTTGGCTTCTTTTCTTTTTGCCAAGTGGATGAACAAGAATGCCTAAGAACCTTCTCTAGCTATCTATGCTTTTCTCATCTCAAACTCTATTCATGCTACATCACAAAATTTGATCAAGTCAGATTCGAACCACTCTGTGTGAGGAGCACTCGGAGTCCCCGATTCGTCATAGACTTAAACTTCCAAAACCTCTTTGTGACTCTCGGTCTGACCGATTCCTCCACTTCGGTCCTACCGAGATCATTAAGTTGATTTGACTTTTCAATCTCGGTGCAACCGATTTGAACTTTTCGGTTACACCGATTTCAGAATCGCATACGCAGTTATGCATCTCGGTGCCACCGAGTTGTTCCACTCGGTCACACCGACAGGGTCGGGCTATATATAGTCACGGGCAAAATTTTGGAAATTTCTCCGAACCCCTTCGCCCGCGCAATAGCTCGCTCTGCCTCGAAGGTCTCCGGATCGTCTCCTCGTCGCCAGCAGCCTCTTGTCGCTGGTCTCCGCCGCCGTCAATGGAATTCGACCCCGCCGTTGTCGCCATAGCGAGTTCATCGCCAAGCTAGGGTATGGACTCGATCATTGTGCTATCCTCGTCTGATTCCTAGCACATTGTGTTCTTATTGATTCTTGCCACGATTGAAACAACCCTATCCACTCAATGTAGTCCGTAGATTAGATGAGATTAAAAATTTTAGGGTTAGGTTTCCGCCGAAACCATCTCAGAACCACCGAGTTGAAAAACTCGGTCCCACCGATTTGGCTTATGCCATTGCACTAGTGACTCTCGGTCCGACCGAGAATTACTAATCGGTGCGACCGATTTTAGGATTCTGTGAAACCCTAGCAGTCTCGGTGCCACCGAACTGTGACTCGGTCCAACTGAGTTCATCAGTTTAGGTTCAAAAACTGCTTCGGTATCATCGAGTTTGAAAAACGGTTGATCCGAAATGCTTTCTGTGGAAAACTAAAACTGAATTTTTGAATCATTCTTTTGCAAAAATCTCTGCATTTTGTGATGCTCATCCACTCCATCTCATCTATAACTCTTCACAGGGTCAGCAGTCAGCTTTTGCAGCATGTCGCACCAGAGTGACAATGTAACAGTCGAAGAGCAGATTGACATGAGCAAGGACACTAGTCCCTCAAGTTCTACAGATGAAGGGAGCGAAGCACTCCTAGCAACCTGCCTAAGGGCTACCGAGCAAAGGAGGAAGAGAACTTGGACTCGGAGGATGAGGACTACAAAGTGAAGAAGATGAGGCTACTTCCAAGAAAGTAGTGCTCAAGAAGGAATCTGGATCAGCAAAGAATACAAAGCCAGGCCTCAACAAGAAAGTTCCTGCCAAGAGGACACCAATGCCCAAGGCCAGAAGGTCCACTCAAGTGCCAGAACAGACTGAACCCAAAGAGGCACCTGAAAAGAAAGTCACATCTTCCAAATCCAAGAAAGTTCCTACTGGAGAGACAATGAAGTTTACCATTGAATCAGAGGATGAAGGTGCTCAGGACAAGAAGAAGAAGAGAGCAAGAACCACAACTGCCCAGGTTCTTGGAAAGCCCTCTATGAGAAGAGATTCTGAAGAAGAAGAGGTTGCTGCACCAGCACCTAAGGCACCAAAGCTTATGGGTGACGCTATAAGGTCAGGGGTTGCAACATCTAAGCCCAAGGAAGCACCCAAAGCTGCCTCCAAGGCCAAGCTTATACCAAAGAGGAATACTAGGAGTATTCCAGCTGCTGAGAAGAGCAAGGCCCCAGTGCCAAATGTTGCTGAAGAAGAAGATGAAGAAGGACATGTCCTAAGAAAGCTCAAGCCCAAAATACCAAACCACAATGATGCCCATCCTGTGGCTGAGGACATGAGGATCAGGAAGGACTCAGGGTTGAGGATATGGAGGATGGAAGATCCATATGCCTCAAGGAGAAGAACTGCTGTTGATTACAGGTTCCATACAAAGGAACAACAGGACTTCTATGAGACAATACTGTTGGATAAGAAGCCCATAGTTTGTGATATGAGGTGGGTCGACTGGACCTACATCAAGGAAAATGAAGAGCATTATCCTGGAGTGCAAGACAACTTTGTTGCTTGTGCAGTTGTTGATTTTGTTGGGCAAAAGCTCACCCACTAGAATGATGAACTTATCATGCAATTCTACTCCATAGCACACTTCTATCCAGATGGAAGAATTGTTTGGATGTCTGAAGGTACAAGGTACCAGTCAACTGTTGAAGAATGGGCAAGTCTGATAAATGCCCCAAAAGGAAAATGAGGATGACCTGGATATTTATGCAAAGAAGAAGATGGATCACAATTCCATGGCACACATGTACAAGGAGATCCCAGACAAGGCAGTTGAGACACACAAGTTTGGATCAGTCCATTTTTTGTTGTTAGGGCTGCCAACTATCAATTGGATTCTGAGGCACACTCTGTTGCCTAAGTCTGGTGACCATAGCATGATCAGAGGGCATGCCATCAACATGTTGCATGTGTTTGATGTGCCACAAAAGTTTAAAGTCATGAGCCTCATGATTGAAACCATTAAGAGGACTACAGCAGATCAGAAGAGGAGCTGTGGATATGCCCCTCAGATTCAGGAGTTGATAAACTCAATAATGGGCACAGGGAAATATCAATTGGATAAGGAACATTTTCCACTTTATCCAGACTTTGAGGACAATGAGGTTGTCATGAATGAGAATGATCCATCATCAGTTCAAGCTCAAGAGAAGAAGGAGAAGGCAAGGAAGGAGAAGGTTGCCAAGATGCCAACTCAAGAGGAGGCATATGAGAATTTCTTGAAGAACAAGCAGGAGCAGCATGGTTACTTGATAGCATCAACACTAAGGATTGAGAAGGGACTGGCCACCCTCACTTAGAATCAGGAGAGCCTGGAGAGAATCATGGAACTCAAATTCCATGACCTTGATGTCAAAGTAACTGAGATTCAGTCAGTGGTAGAGCAGCTGCAGGATGACATGCAGGAGAGGCAGGGCAAGACTACAATTAATGTGTTTGCCAGAGTGCCCAGAGCCCAGAGGTCAGTTGCAGTGCATGTGATGACACCGAGCAACATCTTGACACCTACCACGCCCCTTCAGCTCCAAAGCAACCAGCTCCAAGATCAACTCCAAAGACCCTCTACTTCAACTGAAGCCTTCGTTCTGGAGTTATCCGGACACCACCATCAGAAGATCAAGCCTGAGAGTCGATCTAGCACTATGCATTTTCTATGAACTTTTTGGTAACTTGTTGCCAAAGGGGGAGAAAAATGTATAGATCATAGGCTTTGAGAGAGAGAGTGTGTTGCTTTTGTTCTCTCTTGCTTTATTTGGTTAAAGTTGTTTGCTTTTGATTGCTCGGGATACTATGCTTGTGAGACATTGATGATCATGTGTTTGATCATAAGCTACACTTATGCATGTTTGATGATATTATCTTATCTATCCTATGTGATCATTCACTTTGCTTGGTGATGAGTGCCTGTATTCAATATTTATTATTTTGAGCGCTACACCAAGATGTATGTGACATGGAAGAGTAACCCATGAGCCTAATTCATTGTGCATTTGCAGTCCAAAGCAAATCTTAAACTATGCACAAATTTAGGGGGAGCTCTTGCTTATCACATACTTCTCAAAGCGACGATGTTATTCAATCTTATTATCATTTGTCGAAGCTTTGATCTATATGTTGTCATCAATTACCAAAAAGGGGGAGATTGAAAGTGCAACTATCCCTAGGTGGTTTTGGTAATTCATAACAACATATAGCTCATTGAGCTAATGCTATTCCAAGACTATTATTTCAGGAAAGCTCAATGATTGGCATGGCATGGATGATGAAAGTGGATCCCTCAAAATACTAAGGACAAAGGATTGGCTCAAGCTCAAAAGCTCAAGACTCTTCATTTTGTATTTTAGTGATCCAAGATCACATTGAGTCTATAGGAAAAGCCAATACTATAAAGGAGGGATGATGTGTTGCTTAATGAGCCTCTTGCTTCATGTGCTTAGTGATATGCTCCAAAACCCTCAGCTACTTTCCCACATCCACAAATGACCTAAACCCAAAGCCAAAATCGGTCACACCGATTCTTCCTATCCGGTGCCACCGATTCCAAAAGTCATAGCCACTGCTACAAACCCTAAGCAAATCGGTCTTACCGATAGGGATCTCGATCTCACTGAGATGGGATTGTAATCTCTCTGTTTCCCTTCGTAACGTTTTGGTCTAACCGAAGTGAGCGATCGGTCCCACCGAGATTGCAATGTAAACTCTCTGTTTCCCTTTTATAACATTTCGGTCTCACCGAAAAGAGCAAATCGGTCCCACCGAGTTTACCTGACCAACTCTCTGGAAAGCTTATTACCAAAATCGGTCTCACCGAGTTTGTGTAATCGGTCTTACCGAGATTACGTTATGCCCTAACCCTAACCGAATCGATCTCACCGAGATGCATGTCATTCCCACCGAAAATCACTAACGGTCACTAGGTTTACTAAATCGGTCCGACCGAGTCTGTTGAATCGGTCCCACCGAGTTTGGTAAATTGTGTGTAACGGTTAGATTTTGTGTGGAGGCTATAAATACCCCTCCACCTCCTCTTCATTCGTGGAGAGAGCCATCAGAACAAACCTACATTCCAACTTACTATTTCTGAGAGAGAACCACCTACTCATGTGTTGAGGCCAAGATATTCCATTCCTACCATATGAATCTTGATCTCTAGCCTTCCCCAAGTTGCTTTCCACTCAAATCTTCTTTCCACCCGATCCAAAACCTATGAGAGAGAGTTGAGTGTTGGGGAGACTATCATTTGAAGCACAAGAGCAAGGAGTTCATTATCAACACACCATTTGTTACTTCTTGGAGAGTGGTGTCTCCTAGATTGGCTAGGTGTCACTTGGGAGCCTCCAACAAGATTGCGGAGTTGAACCAAGGAGTTTGTAAGGGCAAGGAGATCGCCTACTTCGTGAAGATCTACCGCTAGTGAGGTAAGTCCTTCGTGGGCGACAGCCATGGTGGGATAGACAAGGTTGCTTCTTCGTGGACCCTTCGTGGGTGGAGCCCTCCGTGGACTCGTGCAACCGTTACCCTTCGTGGGTTGAAGTCTCCATCAACGTGGATATACGATAGCACCACCTATCGGAACCACGCCAAAAACATTCGTGTCTCCAATTGCGTTTGAATCCTCCAAACCCTTCCCTTTACTTTCTTGCAAGTTGCATGCTTTAATTTCCGCTGCCTATATACTCTTTGCATGCTTGCTTGAATAGTGTGATGATTGCTTGACTTGTCCTAAAATAGCTAAAATCTGCCAAACTCTAAAATTGGGAAAAGGTTAAGTTTTTAATTGGTTAAGTAGTCTAATCACCCCCCTCTAGACATACTTCAAGGTCCTACAGCAACGCCGGCGTCATCATCAACGAGGGCGGGCGCACCTCCTCCTCGGCTCCTCCCTGCCTCGTCAAGCCGAAGAGGGAGTCGGGGCTCGCCGCCGTGAAGACGGAAGTGTTGGGGAACATAGTAATGCAATTTCAAAAAAATTCCTATGATCACGCAAGATCCATCTAGGAGATGTATAGCAACGAGAGGGGAGAGTATGTCCACGTACCCTCGCAGACCGAAAGCGGAAGCGCTAGTTAATGCGGTTGATGTAGTCGAACGTCAACCGATCCAAGTACCGAACGTACGGCACTTCCGTATTCAGCACACGTTCAGCTCGATGACGTCCCTTGAACTCTTGATCAAGTAGAGGGTCGAGGGAGAGTTCCATCAGCACGACGGCGTGGTGGTGGTGTTGATGATGTGATCCGCGCAGGGCTTCGCCTAAGCACTATGACGCTATGACCAGAGGAGTAAACTGTGGAAGGGGGCACCGCACACGGCAAAGAGAACAATTATTGTGCTTTTGGGGTGCCCCTCTCCCCCGTATGTAAAGGAGGGGGGAGGAGGCGGCCGGCCTAGAGGGGCGCACCAAGGGGGGAGTCCTACTAGGACTCCCAGTCCTAGTAGGATTCCCCCTTCCTTTCCGGAGAAGGGGAGAAGGGGAAAGAGGTGGAGGAGAAGAAGGAAAGGGGGGCCGCGCCCCCACCCCTAGTCCAATTGCGGTTTGGGCTTGGGAGGCGCATGCCTCCACCTAGCCGTCGGCCTCCTCTCTGCATTAGGGCCCATGAAGGCCCAATAGTCCCCCGGGGGGTTCTGGTAACCTCCCGGTACTCCGAAACTTATCTGATACTTCCCGAAACCATTCTGGTGTCCGAATGTAACCTTCCAATATATCAATCTTTACCTCTCGGCCATTTCGAGACTCCTCGTCATGTCCGTGATCTCATCCAGGACTTTGAACAAACTTTGGTCATCAAAACACATAACTCATAATACAAATCATCATCAATCGTTAAGCATGCGGACCCTACAGGTTCGAGAACTATGTAGACATGGTTGAGACACATCTCCGATTAATAACCAACATCGGAACCTGGATGCTCATACTGGCTCCTACATATTCTACGAAGATCTTTATCGGTCAAACCGTACAACAACATACATTGTTCCCTTTGTCATTAGTATGTTACTTTCCCGAGATTTGATCGTCGGTATCTTCATACCTAGTTCAATCTTGTTACCGACAAGTCTCTTTACTCGTTCCATAATGCATCATCCCGTAACTAACTCATTAGTCACATTGCTTGCAAAGCTTATAGTGATGAGCATTACCGAGAGGGCCCAGAGATACCTCTCCGATACACGGAGTGACAAATCCTAATCTCGATCTATGCCAACTCAACAAACACCTTCAGAGACACCTGTAGAGCATCTTTACAATCACCCAATTACATTGTGACGTTTGATAGCACACAAGGTGTTCCTCCTGTATTCGAGAGTTGCATAATCTCATAGTCAGAGGAACATGTATAAACCATGAAGAAAGCAATAGCAATAAAACTTAACAATCATTATGCTAAGCTAACGGATGGGTCTTGTCCATCACATCATTCTCTAATGATGTGATCCCATTCATCAAATGACAACACATGTCTATGGTCAGGAAACATAACCATCTTTGATTAACGAGCTAGTCAAGTAGAGGCATACTAGGGACACTTTGTTTTGTCTATGTATCCACACATGTACTAAGTTTTTGGTTAATACAATTCTAGCATGAATAATAAACATTTATCATGATATAAGGAAATATAAATAACAACTTTATTATTGCCTCTAGGGCATATTTCCTTCAGTCTCCCACTTGCACTAGAGTCAATAATCTAGTTCACATCGCCATGTGATTTAACACCAATAGTTCACATCTATATGTGATTAACACCCATAGTTCACATCACCATGTGACCAACAACCAAAGGGTTTACTATAGTCAATAATCTAGTTTACATCGCTATGTGATTAACACCCGAAGAGCACTAAGGTGTGATCATGTTTTGCTTGTGAGAGAAGTTTAGTCAACGGGTCTGCAATATTCAGAGCCGTATGTATTTTGCAAATTTTCTATGTCTACAATGCTCTACTTGGAGCTACTATAGCTAATTGCTCCTACTTTCAATATGCATCCAGATTGAGACTCAGAGTCATCCGGATCGGTGTAAAAGCTTGCATCGGTGTAACTCTTTTACGACAAACTCTTTATAACCTCCATAACCGAGAAATATTTCCTCAATCCTCTTAGGTAACTAAGGATAACTTTGACCATTGTCCAGTGAACCACTCCTGGATCACTATCGTACCCCCTTGCCAAACTAATGATAAGGTACACAATAGGTCTGGTACACAGCATAACATACTTTATAGAACCTATGGTTGAGGCATAGGGAATGACTTTCATTCTCTTTCTATTTTCTGTTGTGGTCGGGTTTTGAGTCTTACTCAACTTTACACCTTGCAACACAGGCAAGAACTCCTTCTTTGATTGTTCCATTATG
Organism: Aegilops speltoides; assembly: GCA_021437245.1. Lineage (NCBI taxonomy): Eukaryota > Viridiplantae > Streptophyta > Magnoliopsida > Poales > Poaceae > Aegilops > Aegilops speltoides. The sequence goes on along the minus strand of CM038145.1, from coordinate 314,997,557 downwards.
AACTACTTCAAAATCTTGTCAAGGTATGTACTCATTGAAAAATCTTATCAAGCGTCTTGAGCTATCGCTATAGATCTTGATGCCCAATATGTAAGCAGCTTCACTGAGGTCTTTCTTTGAAAATCTCCTTTCAAACTCTCTTTTATGCTTTCTAGAAAATTCTACATCATTTCCGATCAACAATATGGCATTCACATATACTTATCAGAAAGGTTGTAGTGCTCCCACTCACTTTCTTGTAAATACAGGCTTCACCCCAAGTCTGTATAAAACTATATGCTTTGATCAACTCATCAAAGCGTATATTCCAACTCCGAGATGCTTGCACCAGTCCACATATGGATCGCTGGAGATTGCACACTTTGTTAGCACCTTTAGGATTGATAAAACCTTCTGGTTGCATCATATGCAACTCTCCTTAAAGATATCCATTTAAGGAATGCAGTTTTGACATCCATTTGCCAGATTTCATAAAATATGACAGTTGCTAACATGATTCGGACGGACTTAAGCATCGATACGGTTGAGAAAATCTCATTGTAGTCAACATCTTGAACTTGTCGAAAACCCTTTTGCGACTAGTCGATCTTTGTAGATAATAACACTACCATTAGTGTTCGTCTTCCTCTTGAAGATCCATTTATTCTCAATGGCTTTCTGATCATCGGCCAAGTCCACACTTTGTTCTCATACATGGATCCTATCTCATATTTCATGGCCTCAAGCCATCTGTCGGAATCTGGGCTCATCATAGCTTCTTAATAGTTCGTAGGTTCGTCATGATCAAGTAGCATGACTTCCTGAACATGATTACCATACCACTCTGGTGCAGATCGTGCTCTGTCAGACCTACTAGGTTCTATAGTAACTTGATCTGAAGTTTCATGATCTTTATCATTAGCTTCCTCTCCAATTGGTATAGGCATCATGGGAACAGATTTCTCGGATGAGCTACCTTACAAATTGAGAGCAGGTACAATTACCTCATCAAGTTCTACTTTCCTCCCACTCACTTCTTGTAACACTCCAAATTTTTTTGATTTGGTCTTTAAAATCTTTATTTGATTTAAAGAAGGACTCTTCTTGTCAAATCCTTTTTATGACAAATTTTTTTATGAGTCCTTCTCAATATTGATTTTTGGTCTTGAGGGTTTTTCAACATGTGTTGAGTCAACACAGAGAATCTTGGGGTTTCTTAATATTTCTTTTATATAAAAAAATAACCCTATGACTTATGGGTTGATCCTTCCTCATTCAAATTTTTTCTCTTGCCATGACCTAGGTTGAAAATTTTCTTCCAAAACCCCTCCGTACTTTGGGTCAAGTCAAATATCCAACTCCAGCAAGTTTCAACCCATTTTTGATTTTTATTCTATTTATTTTATCCTCAAAACGTTTTCTGTCATTTATTTTGGACCTTGGTGACTTGCAAAGGGACTACCAGATTCCTTTTGAGTTTTGGTCCCAAACAAACTCCTCTGACTAGTCCTTTATACCCTCAACATAGATCCATCAAGATCCACTTGTCCACAGTTCAAATTTTTCAAATTTTGCTTGCTGCAAGTTTGAACCAGATTTGCCATTTTTGATTAAATTCATTATTTTTCTTCTCCTAAAATTCTGAGATAAATCAGGCAGCCCCTAGATGCATTGAGAGGTCACCTCACCAAGCCCCAACTCCAGAAAGATTTTCCACATGCCAAAAACATTTCATCAAACACCGGCGTGCCTTTGCTTACATCAAAATTCACAAAAGCTCGAGTTTGATGATGCGATTACGCGTCGATGTCGTTTCTTCAGAACCGCAACGTCAATCTCACCAGTGTGCACGTTGGCGCCTTGCTCCCTGCTCCTTCTTCTTATCCAGTGCGCTGCACGGTCGTTTGGACGGGCGCAAGCATCGGTGGCGACGTGTTTCGCCAACGCCGGCATCTTCTGCGGTGGCAGAACCACCCGTGGCGGCCAGCAGGGGCCAGCCCTGCCTTTCGGCGCCGTCCAGCACCGCCCAAGCCACCAGAAGCCTCTGCGTGACCATCCCCTCCCCTGTGCACGCTGCAGCACTGTCGTCGTGGCCTGAGAAGCACAGGGCGCGCTCCCAGCCGCCGTCGTGCCCGTGAGGCTGTTCCGTCGAGAACTTGGAGTATCACCCAAGTTTTGCCAATCTTAGCCCCGGGATGGAACTAGTGGACCAATCCACAACCGCCTAGCCACCTAAACCACCTGCCCGGCCACTGCCTCGCCGTAATCACTCGCCGGAGTTATCACGTTCTCGGCAACCGCCTCGGGCCGGCTATAAATAGCGCCCCGAGCTCGCCTTCGACCAGGCATCACCCCTCCACCTCACCAGAACCACGCCCAGCCACTAGGAGGGCCTCAAGGAGGTCTTCTTCCCCGACTCCGGCCGCCCCGATCCGCTTCAGGCTCCGGCATGATCCTCTCTGGTGAGAGCACCTCCGCCTCCCAAACCGCGTCAGCAACCTTCTAGTGCACCCACTCTTCTGACCCTAGCCTCAGTTTGGCGCCTGCAGCTCTCCTCGGCGAGATCCACCACCACCCGAACCACCGTCCGCCAGAGTGAAGGCCGCCGTCGACGTGGTGCTTGCCGACGACCAACTCCACCACCCACAGACGCGGGAGAGCACCATGAGTCCGTAGGTACCATCCACTCCCCCTACCTCGCTGTGGTCGACCGCGGTCCTCGGGCGCCGGTGCACTCTGTTTTGAAATTCAAACCTGATGGGTGGGACCCCCTCGTCAGCTTTTTCTCTTTTTCGAAATGTTTTCTGAAAACGCCTTCGGGCAGAATACGCTTTCTAGTTGAAACGTTTTCTGTCTTTTTATAAACTACCCCCTGGAAACTTTCTATTTCATCACAGATGAGTTCCTGGGCTAAAACCTTAATAACTTTTAAACAAAAGATGATTTTGAATTGATTTTTTTCTGTCATCTTTATTTTTCTGTCTAGTTTTTTCATATTTATTTGAAAAATATTTGGAACAAGTTTTATGCAGACACGGTATTTACGTAGTATCCGACTTTCTTTTATACCGTAGATACCGAAGGAGGTGACGGAGCCGCAAACTTCACCGAGCTAGACTCCGACTACTCCGAACCAGGCAGGCATGTTTGAACCTTTGATATGATGAGTGTTTTGCATGTTTGCTTAAGTAGTTATTTCATGGCATGTTTATATAAGCATCAGCAAGTGTTATATTGCATGCAAGGCAACTACAAGTGAGCTTCGAAACTTGATGTGTCATTTGATGGGAGATAACATGATCATGTGGTGACATGAAAGGTGGTAAGATGGTATTGTTGAAGCATGCCAGTCTTATGTCAAACCGTTTAACTCCAGTGTTAATGTGGATCAAGTCACGTTACCGTCCGTCCCCTTTTCGTGCTGCCACATGTTTTTTTGCAAAGAATGCGGTTTAGTAAGTTGAAAACCTCTCTCCTCATACACACCAAATAGAGGGGCCGTGATGAGGGTTCCATGGCCCTGGATTAAAGCCCGTCATCCGGTCAGGGGGCATGGGTGTTTCCGGTTGGGACCGAGAGGGGCACCCTTAGGCCGCGATATAAATTTGATCCCATGCTATTCGAGGTTGTGGCCTCCCCGTCTTAAAGTTTTTCTTGAACGTTGCCTAGGGTGATCCCTGGCAACAGGATGTGGAATGGGTGTGTACTGGTTAGATGTGTTTCTTCTTAAATACCGTAAATGGAACTAGTCCTTTGTGACTACTGAAATCCGTTGGCTGTGGTTAAATAGTACAAACTCTACAGAGTCAAAACCATTCGAGTAACCGTAACTGAGGGAGTCCTGGACTAGGGGGTGTCCGAACAGCCGGACTATCATTATCCGCCGGAATCCAAGACTACGAAGATACAAGATTGAAGACTCCGGCTCGTGTCCGGATGGGACTTTCCTTGGCGTGGAAGGCAAGCTTGGCAATACGGATATGTAGATCTCCTACCATTGTAACCGACTCTGTGTAACCCTAGCCTCCTCCGGTGTCTATATAAACTGGAGGGCTTTAGTCCGTAGGACAACATACATTACAACAATCATACCATAGGCTAGCTTCTAGGGTTTAGCCTCCTTGATCTCGTGGCAGATCTACTCTTGTACTACCCATATCATCAATATTAATCAAGCAGGACGTAGGGTTTTACCTCCATCGAGAGGACCCGAACCTGCGTAAAAACATCGTGTCCCTCGTCTCCTGTTACCATCCGCCTAGACGCACAGTCCGGGACCCCCTACCCGAGATCCACCGGTTTTGACACCGACATTGGTGCTTTCATTGAGAGTTCCTCTGTGTCGTCACCGATAGGCTTGATGGCATCTTCAATCAACGTCGCTGTCCAGGGTGAGACTTTCCTCCCCGGACAGAACTTTCCTCCCCGGACAGAACTTTGTATTCGGCGGGCCAATTCACTTGGCCATCTGGAGCAGATCGAAAGCTACGCCCCTGGCCGTTAGGTCAGATTCGGAAGCTTAAACTTCACAGCCAATGTCCGCGGAGACTTGATCTTCGACGGACTCGAGCCACGACCAAGCGCGCCGCCTTTGTGGCGATGGGCATGATCTAGCCTGCCGATGAACAAGGCCTTGGTGGTCGCACAGATCCGCTTCGCTATTAGCCCGGCCGATCGCCAGATCGAGGCGGTGGATAGACGCGCCACAGGGGCTTCAACATCCACGACGATGGGCGAACACGATCTTGTCCCTGCGAAACTTCGTGATTCCGAGGTGCGGGCCCTCGCCGGACTCCGAACCTCCGCGCCCTACCAATCAATCAGATTGGGCGCGGTTATAAATTCACCGCCGCAGACATCTGTCAATACTCGCCTTTTGGCAATATCCTGAATTTACTAAAGCATCTCGTTATCGGGAGAGTCGGGCGGACTATGGCGGGATGGTTGGGGTTCGGACGACGAAGAAATTCAGAGCCCACCCACCACCCACTTTGTAGCCACTGCCGATGATCTAACCGACATGCTAGACTATGACTCCGAAGACATTGACGGAATAGACGACAATGCTGGAGACGAACAAGAAACAGAGCCTATAAGGCACGGGAGGACCACCTCGTCACATGACATATACATGGTGGACACCCAAAAGGAGAGCGATAACAAGGACCAACGGGCCGCGGCAGGAGATGACCCCACCGATAAACGACCAAAACGGCGGCGCAGACGCCGCCCCAAGTCCCGCCTCGACAACAACGCTCCAAAGGAGCCCGCAATACGGCAGGGCTCACAAGTGGACGACGAGCAACCGTCCGAACATGACGAGTCAGATAATCAGTCCAGGCCCGGTGAAAACAACAGTCCGGACGACCTCATGCCGGACACGCCGCCGGAAAGTAAGAACCTTCGGAAAAGACTCGTCGATCTGCAAGAAGCTCAAGAAGGAAAACGGAGGCTCAAAACAGCGGAGACACACTCGAGAATGAGATGGAGCAAAGTGCTCAAAACCGCAGATAAGTACGGCAACGGCCACCAATCAAAGAGCTACCCGAGCGCAAGCTGCTACCGGAATTCGACGAGGAGGCCATAGAGCCCCCACCGTCCAAAAATAAAGGGGCCGCCTGGTTGGATAGATGGCCAGATGACAGGCCAAATTATGACAACGGCGCCACTCATAAATCCACCAACGAACTTGGAAGGATAGATGGCCCACCCAGGTCCATTTACGGGCCAAAGGAGAAGGCCCCAAGAAGCAAGGTAACACGTCAAGTGTCCGATGTAGCGGCACACACAAATACAGGGGCGCCGCACACCCACTATGTTTCACCGATGAGGTGCTGGACCATGAATTCCCAGCAGGATTTAAACCCATCAACATAGAGGCCTCGACGGAACAATGCACCACAGTCTGGATAGAAGATTACATACTACATATACATATGGCCAGAGGAGACGATGTCCACGCCATAAAATACCTACCCCTCAAGCTCAAAGGGCCAGCCCGTCATTGGCTTAAAAGCCTCCCAAAAAACATTGTTGGAAGTTGGGAAGAGCTCGAGGACGCGTTTAGAGCAAATTTTCAAGGGACTTATGTCCGTCCTCCGGACGCAGATGATCTAAGTCATATAACTCAACAGCCCGGAGAGTCGGTAGCGGAAATTTCGAACAGGTTCCTTACCAAAAGAACCAAATAGTCGATTGTCCGGACGCCAAGCCTTAGCAGCTTTCAAGCACAATGTCCGAGACGAATGGCTCGCCGAGCACCTCGGTCAAGAGAAACCGAGAACAATGTCTCGCACTAACAAGCCTCATGACCCGCTTACATGCGGGAGAGGATAGCTGGTTAGCAAGATGCAGCACCAATGACCCAAGTACATCCGAGATAAGAGATGGAACGGAAAATCACGGCACAAAAAAGAGCAGCGCGGAATAAAGAAAAAGCCTAAAAAGCACGGCAATCAACGCGGATTCAAAAGCTCATGCCCAATAATAAAATACAGACCTCTAAAGGATGACGGATGAATTGTCCAACTTAAACAAGATTTTGGGTCGGATATGCCAAATCCATAGTACCCGGAAGGCTCGCAAATCACACCCACAGGATTGTTGGGTTTTAAACAGTCCGGCCGACTAAATGCCGAACACAAGGGGCTCGGCGCGTCAGCGAAGAAGATAAACCCCAAAGCAGAGCACGGAAAACAAAGTCTTTCCCACAAGGGTCAAAGCGAGAAACTCACTTCATGTGATAATACGGAAAACAAAGTCGGCACTTTCTAAAAGAGCTTCGCGGTCCAACCCAAAGAGACCGTAGAGATTGGATATCAAAACCAATCACTTTCGACCACCTGGACTATTCCAGAAGCGTTCGAAATGCGGGACGGACTCCCCTGATATTGAATCCCATAATAGACGGATTACAAATTACTAATGTCCTAATGGACGGAGGCAGCGACTTAAACCTGCTGTATTCAAAAACAATCCGTAGGATGGGGATAAACCCTGCTAGAATACGACACAGCCGCACTTCCTTCAAAGGAGTGACGCCAGGCCCTTACGCCAAGTGCACAGGCTCCGTATTACTAGAAGTCCTGTTCGGATCGCCGAACAATTTTCGACGAGAAAAATTAATTTTTCATATCGTCCCATTTGAAAGTGAACATCAAGCACTCTTGGGGCGAAAGGCTTTTGTCCGCTTCAACGCCATACCGCATTACGCGTCTCTTACACTCAAGATGCCCGGTCCGCGTGGCGTAATTTTAGTGCGAGGGTCACTTAAAGACCCCGGACTCGGATAGACGAATCCGGCATCAGTAGGCTAGGGGCTCCCTAGCCGCATACCCCTTCACAGGGGGCTGCGCGCACAAACAACCGCGGGTTCATACAAACCCTGCTTTAATTATTTATATTTCTCATTTTACATATTTTTCGCACGAATTGTTCTTAAAACTAAACGTTCCTCTCTTTCTACAGATGAACAACGTGCATACCCGTCCAGATAACAAATAAGCGGAGACACAGCGCAGACGTGCGAGAGGGACCCGTTGTGAGGATTCTTTTCGGATTAAGACCCTGCGTAAACCTTTTTTACTGTCTCTTGTTGTTATTCTCCCTTGGTTTCTTCCTATAGCCAAAGCGGAGCCTGACGCTTTGGCATCGGCCGCATCAGAAGACCATGCCCGTACCTGGACACTAGGGGCTTAGGGCATTGTTCTGCCCATTATTATAAAGACCGAACACCTTAGGGAGTTTTCGGCGTCTCGAGTTAGGCATTATATGCATCAGCTCGAATCATGTCTTTGGTCAAATGTTGGGTTTGCGGCTCCCGTGTTTTGCTGCCTTCGTTCAGTATCATCGGCTAACGCGACACCGGAGAACTCTGCGATTGTGCCCTAGTTCGGCCGGGCGAGCACCTCGATGAAAGCCGAAAATCGATCATCATGATACTGGCGAGAGACTGGTCAACCACTCGATCGACTATCGGAATGTTTAGAATTCCCCGCTTTGACGAAGGACCGTTTCCCGGTCAGGCACATGCGCGCTCCGACTTCGGAGAAGGGCGATGCCACCAGGGGCTATATCGTAGCCCCACCCTCGAGCTCCACTGGCTAAGTGAAAGTGATAAAGCATTATAGTCCGGATTGCCTCGTTCGCTACGCTACCACCTCCTTATAACAGGACCTAGACGTCGGATTAAAGTGTGAAAACGCTATTTTTGCAAACACCCCCGCACCTTGTGCGTGGGGGCTGCCAAGACTGCCATCTTTCAAGTTATACAAAAGTATCGTAAACGGCCGCACAGGAGAAGTTTTACTACTTGGGGCGCACAAGTATAAAAAGCAGTTATAACATAATCATTGATTTACAAGCTAATCGTTCATTTGAGCGTGATATTTTCGAGCATGCGACTCTATTACCTGGCGCCACGCATAACTTCCCAGTAGTGCTCGGCAGGGAGCCGGCTTTCATCCGAACCCTGGGCGGCAACAGCGATGGCATCCATCTCCGGACAATGCGCCTTCACACGGGCAAGAGCCATCCGCGCGCCCTCGATGCAGGCCGACCGCTTCATCTCCTTTATATGCGGCACCGCTCCAAGGAATTGCTGCAGTAAGCCGAAGTAGCTCGTCGCCTTGGACCTCTCTGGCCATACATGGGCCACGATGTCAGTCATGGCAAGTCCGGACAATCTATTTAGCTCGGCCCATTCGGCCAGCCGGTCTATCAACGGAAGTGAGCAATCCGGACTGTGGAATTGAGACCAATACAGCTCTTCCGTCTCGTGATCCTCCTGGCTCCGGAAGTGTTTAATGGCATCGGCCGCACTTGCAGCTAAGTCCATATACGGATCTTCCGGACTCCACAACTGCTCAAATTGAGCATACTTTCCATCCATAAACCGGCGACGCAGCAGAAAAGGCTTGCCAGCCACGATATCTCCGGCCTGGCGCAGTTCTTCCTTCATAGCCCGCATTGCGAGCGGGCATCCTTAACCGGCGGTGGCCTTCTTCAGACTTCCTGCTCCGATAAGCGCTCCTTTTCAAGAGCCTCATTACGGTCGGCAAGCATCCTTTACTTTCATGGCCAATTGCCACCTACGCCTCGCTTAGGCGATGCGCAACCTTTCGCTTTCAATTCCTCGGCGCCCTCGAGGCAGCCGCGTCACTCCTTCGGGCTTGCTCCTTAGCTCGAGCAAGTTCGCCCGAAGGCTCTCCATAGCAGCAAAGACCGTCAGCATACAACAGATATAATTTATCAGAGGAGGGCTTTGACCCCCTTTAATAAAGCGACTGCGGAGAATTCTTTTACCTTGCGACTCGTCAAGTCGCCTGTTGACAAGTGCGATATTCGCATCTGCCAAGTCAAGTTGCCGATTTAATTCGGCAAACTCACTAGTCCGGCTAGCCCCCGGACTATCCGCCACCTGCATAGGAATGATGGAATTTATTACTTCAGATTTTGATCCTCGGTACGCTGTCGTTTCTGACAACCTACCGAGTCTCAGGGGCTACTATCTATGCAGGGCGCATTTTTATGCGCGAAGCTGTTAAAAGACAAAAGGGTGCGGCATTCTCGCATACCTCAAACCCCGCCAGTAAACTCATGGCGGCATCGCGCAATCCGCTCTCGGCGGACGAAATCCTTCCAATCACCATACGCATCAACGCACGGTGATCTTCTGAAACGGACGCCCTCTCAAGCAGATTCTTCAGTTCCCCCGGCCGGACACTAGTGGGTGCCGAACTCTCTGGCCCCTCCGGACTCGGGGATACCCTCCGTGACGACACTTCGGGCTCGCCCGCCTCATTTGGCGGCGCTGCAGACGGAGGCTTATCGCTCTGCATCATCTCCGGAAGAAGGTCCCCCGAAGAAGAACTCATCTGACAAGGCTGTAGATCCGAACTGCAATATTAATATTTCGGTTACCCACAGAAACACGAATGAAGGTATTTCCTTACTAATTAACTCCCTCTTTCATACTCACGGCTCGTTGGAGGGCCGATCCTTTGGCGATGATTGTGCGTCCGGATTCTCTCCGGACGCGGACCAGTGAAGATCTCTTCCCACGCTTAGGGGCTTTGGCCTCCGGATCTTGAGGCGGTCCTCTTCTCCCCGAATGGAGGGTTCTTGGTTCCCCCTCTTCAATCGCCCCTTGAGGCGAAATATTAGCTCCTCTATTTTCCCGTCGCCCCTATACGTAGGCGCGACCTCCAACATTCTCGACCAAAGACGGGCTCCAAGTCACGGTCTCTGGGAGAGGGGCGGACACCTTATCAGCCTTGATCGCGCCACCCATTCTGTAAAGAGTAAGGGGTCGAGGCGAACTCTAGAAGGGCATATAAACAGGGTGCCCGGACTCGGAGCTGTTTACACAGTATCCGGAGATTGCGGCTTAGACCTGCGTCCTCGGCTAATTCCGGACATGCCTCCTGCGGTCCAAGAACAACTTGTACATCTCCACGGGTGTTGCACCCATAAAGTGTTGGAGAATCCGAGGTCCCTCGGGTTGAACTCCCATAGACGGAGAGGGCGGCGTTTGCGAGGCGTAAGATGCACGATTAGCATAACTCGCATCACCTTGATCAGTCGATCTCCCTTGCTTGGAGGTCTCGAATCCGGCCTGCGGTGAGGGCACGTCTTGAACGGCCCCAGTTGAGCCCTTGGTTGACCCACGACATCGGTTGGCGTGGAGGTCCCGGCGGAATAAAGGCGGCGGCTTTTGCTGCTGCCTTCGAGCGGTGATATAAAACCACTCCTGCTGCCACAGATCCAGTTCCTCTTGGAAGGAACCCTCGGGCCTGGGCATTGGCCTTTTACTTATGGTCGCCCGTCGCACTCCGCTTAGCGCCCCGATCATCTTGGCTCCACCTTGAAGGTCTTGACCATAGGCGAAGTGGGGAATGACGCGAGGAAGGCTTCCTGAGCGATAATGAATGCGGAGATGTGGAGGATGGACTCGAGCCAAGTCGTGAAAGTCCAGCCCATAGTAGAACAGAGCCCTCTCACGAAGGATCCGCCGGGAAGCCTAAACCCGGCGGAGGTGGGATCTGAAGACGCAGCGTTTTCACGGGCTCGGGGGGGCACGGCCTGCCCTTGGGCAGCAACCTGCTTGAAACCTTGTAGGCGGATACTTGGCTTCACGTAACTTCAATATGTCCTCCTCCGTGACGGAGGAGGGCATCCACCGGCCCTGGAGGTCGGAGCCGGACATGGTTGAGGATCCGAAGCGCTCGAATCTGAGGCTCTAGGTGTTGGAACTGGGAGCGAAGAAGAGACTCGATGCGAGATTGAAGAACAAGGACAGGCCTTGGTCCTCTTATAAAGAGGGAAAAAATACCAAGAGCCGTCTCCGTGACCGTTCGAGATTCACCTTCGATAGAGGAGGCGTGGCGACGGGAACGGTTGGGTTACCCACGCACGTATTGATGAGAATCCGGGATAAGGGGACACGATCTCGCTCGACAAGGCGTGCCAAAGAAACCGCCGCTAAGCGTCTTTGGTGGTATAGTAAAAAGCGATTCAAACAAAGGCTTGGTAGCGATGTGATGTCACGCCGCATAATCGTCGCCAGATTGAGCTAGTGTATATTTTATTCTCTCTACGGTGGAATGTGGAATTTATTTTGCGAGCGGACACTATCCCGGTGTTCATGATCTTCTCTGGATTATTCAAGGGAGAACCCGCCTTGCAATGCCGAACATTATCGCGCGCGGACTTATCGTCATTGAAGACTGGTTCGGGGGCTACCGAGGAGTCTGGACTAGGGGTGTCCGGACAGCGGACTATCATCGTCCGCGGACTCCAAGACTACGAAGATACAAGATTGAAGACTCGGCTCGTGTCCGGATGGGACTTTCCTTGGCGTGGAAGGCAAGCTTGGCAATACGGATATGTAGATCTCCTACCATTGTAACCGACTCTGTGTAACCCTAGCCTCCTCCGGTGTCTATATAAACCGGAGGGCTTTAGTCCGTAGGACAACATACATTACAACAATCATACCATAGGCTAGCTTCTAGGGTTTAGCCTCCTTGATCTCGTGGTAGATCTACTCTTGTACTACCCATATCATCAATATTAATCAAGCGGGGCGTGGGTTTTACCTCCATCGAGAGGGCCCGAACCTGGGTAAAAACATCGTGTCCCTCGTCTCCTGTTACCATCCGCCTAGACGCACAGTCCGGGACCCCCTGCCCGAGATCCGCCAGTTTTGACACCGACAGTAACTATGGTCAAGGACTGTGATCAACTTATCTATGTCAGTCTCAGTGTCAGTTTTAGTGACAATCTCCGGTGAATGAACATGAGTGGTAAAACCGGCTGAATGTTATTCCTGTGGATGGACTAACCCGCTTATTATTATGTACTGAGTATTTCCTTGGAATGATTTAAATTCACGAACCACTTGAATTCGAATGATGAAATATAAGCCCTTTATGTGATATCGCTCAGTGTCCGACTGTGGCACTCTAGTTGTTTACTTTCGATATAAGCCCTTTATGTGATGTCGCTCAGACGTCCGACTGTGGCACTCTTGTTGTATTTACTTTTGATATAAGCCCTTTATGTGATGTCGCTCAGACGTCCGACTGTGGCACTCTTGTTATTGACTTTCGATATAAGCCTTTATGTGATGTCGCTCAGACGTCCGACTGCGGCATCCTTGTTATCTACCTTCATTATAAGCCCTTTCTGAGATGTCGCTTAGACGTCCGACTGAGGCACATTCTGTCATTTACTTTCAATATAACACCTTTATGTGGTGTCGCCCTGACGCCCGACTGCGGCATGTAAATTTATTTTTACCTTTCGAGGCGTCGCTTCAGACACCCGATCGGTCTTCAGTTATTTTATTGGGATTTCGGGAGGACTACCGCCTGACTTCCTTTTTATTTAACATGTCGTGCAAATTTATTATCTAAGTGTGCATTACTAAACTGCTCATGTGCATCATGTTTGCATTTGTTATATCTTATGTCCGAACTGTCTTGCGAGTACATTCAAAGTACTCACCTGGCTTGTTGATTTGGCCAGATGTTGACAAAGGCGATCTTATGGATGAAGAGTACGATAGCGAGTCCGACGCCTAGAGGAGTCCCAGTCAGTCCCGTGCGATCCTGGAATTGGTCACTTATATTATATACGCTTCCGCTACCCGAATAAAATCATCAAGCCTCACTCCGGCGCTCGATGAGCTGTAAGATTAGGAGTTATGTCACCCACTTCACTGTGACATACCCACCACCACTTTTATTACGAGTCAGTAGTTATGCCACCATACCCTTGTGTCATATCCGCCTTTATGTATAATATTGGCGTGCTTGTAATAAATTGTTGAGCAGCCTTAGCTCAACCTTGTATAATATTTAGTACCTCTGGATTTCTGTATCAAGGATTTGTCTACCAGTAAGGAAGATTTTCCTATACTGGTCCGATAAAAGGGTCGGTTTCTCAATAAAAGTTTTATTGGAAAACCGGTCCTGACACTTCTTTCGAGAGGAACTCCTTCTCTAGAAAGGTTCCGTTCTTAGCAACAAAAATCTTGCCTTCGGTCTTGTGGTAGAAGGTGTACCCAATTGTTTCTTTAGGTAACCTATGAAGACGCATTTCTTCGATTTGGGTTCGAGCTTATCAGGTTGAAGCCTTTTCATATAAGCATCACATCCCCAAACTTTCTGAAATGACAGCTTAGGTTTGTTGTCAAACCACAATTCATATGGTGTTGTCTCAACGGATTTTGACGGTGCCCTGTTTAAAGTGAATGCAGTTGTCTCTAATGCATAACCCCAAAACGACAGTGGTAAATTGGTAAGAGACATCATAGATCACACCATGTCCAATAAAGTGCGGATACAATGTTCGGACACACCATTACGTTGTGGTGTTCCAGGTGGCATGAGCTGTGAAACTATTCCACATTGTTTTAATTGAAGGCCAAACTCGTAACTCAAATATTCTCCTCCATGATCAGATCGTAGAAACTTTATTTTCTTGTTACGATGATTCTCCACTTCACTCTGAAATTCTTTGAACTTTTCAAATGTTTCAGACTTGTGTTTCATTAAGTAGATATACCCATATCTGCTTAAATCATCTATGAAGGTCAGAAAATAACGATACCCGCCACGAGCCTCAACACTTCATTGGACCGCATACATCGGTATGTATTATTTCCAATAAGTCATTAGCTCGTTCCATTGTTCCGGAGAACGGAGTTTTAGTCATCTTGCCCATAAGGCACGGTTCGCAAGTATCAAATGATTCATAATCAAGTGATTCCTAAAAGCCCATCAGCATGGAGTTTCTTCATGCGATTTACACCAATATGACCTAAACGGCAGTGCCACAAGTATGTTGCACTATCATTATCAACTTTGCATCTTTTGGCATCGATATTATCAATATGTATATCACTACGATCGAGATTAAATAAACCATTAACATTGGGTGTATGACCAAAGAAGGTTTTATTCATGTAAACAGAATAACAATTATTCTCTGTCTTGGATGAATAACCATATTGCAATAAACATGATCTAATCATATTCATGCTCAACACAAAAACCAAATAAAATTTATTTAGGTTCAACACTGATCCTGAAAGTATAAGGAGTGTGCGATGATGATCATATCAATCTTGGAACCACTTCCAACACACATCGTCACTTCACCCTCAACTAGTCTATGTTTATCCTGTAACTCCTATTTCGAGTTACTAATCTTAGCAACCGAACAAATATCAAATACCCAGGGGCTACTACGAACACTAGTAAGGTACACATCAATAACCTGTATATCAAATATACCTTTGTTCACTTTGCCATCCTTCTTATCTGCCAAATGTTTGGGGCAGTTCCGCTTCTAGTGACCATTTCCTTTGAAGTAGAAGCATTCAGCTTTAGGCTTGGGTCTAGCTTTGGGCTTCTTCCAGGGAGTGACAACTTGCTTGCCATTCTACTTGAAGTTCCCTTTCTTTCCCTTTGCCCTTTTTCTTGAAATTAGTGGTCTTGTCAATCATCAACACTTAATGTTCTTTCTTGATTTTTACCTTCGTCGATTTCAACATCACGAAGAGCTCGGGAATCGTTTTTGTCATCCCTAGTTCATCACGAAGTTCCAGTAACTTGGTGATGGTGACTAGAGAACTCTGTCAATCACTATCTTATCTGTAAGATTAACTCCCACTTGATTCAAGCGATTGTAGTACCCAGACATTCTGAGCACATGCTCCTAGCTGAGCAATTCTCCTCCATCTTTTAGGCAAAGTACTTGTTAGAGGTCTCATACCTCTCGACACGGGCACGAGTCTGAAATACCAATTTCAGCTCTTGGAACATCGCATATATATATATATGCTCCGTGGCGTTCAAAGCGTTTTTGAAGTCCCAATTCTAAGTCGTAAAGCATGGTGCACTAAACTATCAAGTAGTCATCATATTGAGCTAGACAAACATTCATAACGTCTGCATCTGCTCCTGCGATAGGTCTGTCACCTAGCGGTGCATCAAGGACATAATTCTTCTGTTCATCAATGAGGATAAACCTCAGATCACGGACCCAGTCCGCATCATTGCTACTATCATCTTTCAACTTAGTTTTTTCTAGGAACATATAAAAAACATAGGGAAGCTACAACGCGAGCTATTGATCTACAGCATAATTTTGCAAAATACTATCAGGACTAAGTTCTTGATAAATTAAAGTTCAATTAATCATATTACTTAAGAACTCCCACTTAGATAGACATCCCTCTAGTCATCTAAATGATCATGTGATCCATATCAACTAAACCATGTCCGATCATCACGTGAGATGCAGTAGTTTTCAATGGTGAACATCTCTATGTTGATCATATCTACTATATGATTCATGTTCGACCTTTTGGTCTCAGTGTTTTGAGGCCATATCTGCATATGCTAGGCTCGTCAAGTTTAACCCGAGCATTCTACACGTGCAAAACTGGCTGGCACTCGTTGTACGTGAACATAGAGCTTATCACACCCGATCATCACGTGGTGTCTCGGGACGACGAACTGTAGCAATGGTGCATACTCAGGGAGAACACTTATACCTTGGAATTTAGTGAGGGACCATCTTATAATGCTACCGCCATACTAAGCAAAATAAGATGCATAAAAGATAAACATCACATGCAATCAAGATATGTGACATGATATGGCCATCATCATCTTGTGCCTTTGATCTCCATCTCCAAAGCACCGTCATGATCTCCATTGTCACCGGCTTGACACCTTGATCTCCATCGTAGCATTGTTGTCGTCTCGCCAACTATTGTTTCTACACCTATCGCTACCGCTTAGTGATAAAGTAAATCAATTACATGGCGATTGCATTTCATACAATAAAGCGACAACCATATGGCTCTTGCCAGTTGTCGATAACTTTGTTACAAAACATGATCATCTCATACAACAATTTATATCACATCATGTCTTGACCATATCACATCACAACAAGCCCTGCAAAAACAAGTTAGATGCCCTCTACTTTGTTGTTGCAAGTTTAACGTGGCTGCTACGGGCTTCTAGCAAGAACCGTTCTTACCTATGCATCAAAAACCACAACGATTTTTCGTCAAGTGTGCTGTTTTAACCTTCAACAAGGACCGGTCATGGTCAAACTCGATTCAACTGAAGTTGGAGAAACAGACACCCGCCAGCCACCTATGTGCAAAGCACGTCGGTAGAACCGATCTCATGAACGTGGTCATGTAATGTTGGTCTGGGCCACTTCGTCCAACAATACTGCCGAATCAAAGTAAGACATTGGTGGTAAGCAATATGACTATTATCGCCCACAAATCTTTGTGTTCTACTTGTGCATATCATCTACGCATAAACCAGGCTCTGATGCCACTGTTGGGGAACGTAGCATGCAATTTCAAAAAAATTCCTACGATCATGCAAGATCTATATAGGAGATGCATAGCACTGAGAGGGGAGAGTATGTTTACGTACCCTCGTAGACCGAAAGCGGAAGCGTTAGTTAACGTAGTTGATGCAGTCGAACGTCTTCACGATCCAACCGATCCAAGTACCGAACGTACGGCACCTCCGTGTTCAGCACACGTTCAGCTCGATGACGTCCCTCGAACTCTTGATACAGTAGAGGGTCGAGAGAGAGTTCTTTTAGCACGGCGGCGTGGTGACGGTGTTGATGATATGATCCGCACAGGGCTTCGTCTAAGCACTATGACGCTATGGCCGGAGGAGTAAACTGTGGAGGGGGGCACTGCACACGGCAAAGAGAACAATCATTGTGCTTTTGGGGTGCCCCCTCCCCCCGTATATAAAGGAGGGGGGAGGAGGAGGCCGGCCTAGAGGGGCGCGCCAAGGGGGGGGGTCCTACTAGGACTCCCAGTGCTAGTAGGATTCCCACTTCATTTCCGGAGAAGGGGAGAAGGGGTAAGAGGTGGAGGAGAAGAAGGAAAGGGCCCCCCACCCTTAGTCCAATTTGGTTTCGGCTTGGGGGCACGCACTTCCACCTGGCCGCTGGCCTCCTCTTTCCACTAGGGCCCATGAAGGTCCAATAGTCCCCCGGGGGGTTCCGGTAACCTCCCAGTACTCTGAAACTTATCCGATACTTCCCAAAACCATTCTGGTGTCCGAATGTAACCTTACAATATATTAATATTTACCTCTCGACCATTTTGGGACTCCTCGTCATGTCCGTGTTCTCGTCCGAGACTCCGAACAAACTTCGGTCATCAAAACACATAACTCATAATACAAATTGTCATCGAACGTTAAGCGTGCGGACCCTACGGGTTCGAGAACTATGTAGACATGATCGAGACACATTTCCAATCAATAACCAATAGCGGAACCTAGATGCTCATATTGGCTCCTACATATTCTATGAAGATCTTTATCGGTCAAACCGCACAACAGCATATGTTGTTCCCTTTGTCATCGGTATGTTACTTGCGCGAGATTCGATAGTCGGTATCTTCATACCTAGTTCAATCTCGTTACCGGCAAGTCTCTTTACTCGTTCCATAATGCATCATCCCATAACTAACTCATTAGTCACATTGCTTGCAAGGCTTATAGTGATGAGCATTACCGAGAGGGCCCAGAGATACCTCTCTGATACACGGAGTGACAAATCCTAATCTCGATCTATGCCAACTCAACAAACACCTTCAGAGACACATGTAGATCATATTTATAATCACCCAGTTACATTGTGACGTTTGATAGCACACAAGGTGTTCCTCCGGTATTCGGGAGTTGCATAATCTCATTGTCAGAGGAACATGTATAAGTCATGAAGAAAGCAATAGCAATAAAACTTAATGACCATTATGCTAAGCTAACGGATGGGTCTTGTCCATCACATCATTCTCTAATGATGTGATCACATGTTTATGGTCAGGAAACATAACCATCTTTGATTAACGAGCTAGTCAAGTAGAGGCATAGTAGGGACACTTTGTTTTGTCTATGTATTCACACATGTACTAAGTTTTCGGTTAATACAATTCTAGCATGAGTAATAAACATTCATCATGATATAAGGAAATATAAATAACAACTTTATTATTGCCTCTAGGGCATATTTCCTTCAGGCAGAGCTCGACGACGCGGCGACCATGAAGTGGGCGTGGAAGGACTGGGCAGCTCTGGAGTTGGAGCGCCAGCGCCGTGCTCTAGAGGAGATCGCCGCTCGGCGCTGTGGCCGCGACGAGGGAGGCGTCGTTGTTCTTGATGACAACGACGACGACGCGCCGCCACCGGTCCACCAGGGCGACTCCGGGCAGGGGTCCAATTGGGGCGTCCGCGTGAAGGAGGAGAAGGATGACGACGACGGTGGCAACGGTCGTGACTTCGCCGAGTTCAGCGAGTTCTTCCTGTAGTCGCAGACTTTGTTTTTTAAGTAGATTTTAAATTTGCCATGTAAAAACAGTTTGAGTCACCGAAGATTATGCCCGTTTGCCGAATTATAGTCGAATTTCTGTTCATTTTTTTAAAAAGCCTTCTGGGGGCTTCCCTGGGGCCGGCAGCTAGGAACCCGATCGACCCCAAGCCGATTTTAGCGCCGGGTTGCCCCCAGGCGGCGATTTTTCAAGCCCCCTGGGGGGCCAACGGCTGGAGATGCTCTTATACGAGCACAATACCTAATCATGTTTGATTGCAAAAAAGATTCTGATTTTTTAATTTTTTTTGAATTACTAATTTTTTTGGCCCATATAGGGTGCGCGGGTACCTGAGAGCACCAAGTTCCTATCCGCCAGTAATAAGGCAGTAAAGCTATGTGCAACATTATCTTGAAAAAAAAGTAAGATGTGTGCAACCCCTCAAAGAAAAGAAAATATTGGACCTATGTGAGTGTGCACGAGATGAATTTCATTTTCCATTTTTTCGAATAAAAGGGATTTTTTTGCGTATCATGTCTCATTAATAACATAAAGATTTAGTTACAAGCCACGTAAACATCGACATTACAAGACTGAAAAGATAGGATAATCCTATGCAAGAAACTAGCGCCTGTTACTCTCCACTAAGGAAAAGTAGACAAATCACCTCTTCACCCGGGCTCGACGTAGCTCCATCGCTGATCAGCAGCTTTACAGACCTCCAAAGTATTTTGCCTGAAGCAAGACCATTGTCGTTGAAAGAATTAGACTGGGTCAACATGTAACCGGACATGCCATTGAACTCCAGAACTGACACCCCCGCATGACTACGACCTCGGAGAGGAAATCAGAACTGTCGGCCTCCAATCATAAAACCAACACAAGATGCACCATCTTCCAGGTGTCACTTGCGTAGACAAGCATCTGCCCGTACTCCTGGACGACAAAACCTCCCCGCTCCTGTTGGAAATATGCCCTAGAGGCAATAATAAATTGGTTATTATCATACTTTCCGTATTCATGATAATCATTTTATTATCCATGCTATAATTGTATTGATCGGAAACTCAGATATATGTGTGGGTACAGAGACAACAACATGTCCCTAGTGAGCCTCTACAGGACTAGCTCGTTAATCAAAGACGACTATGGTTTTCTAGCCATAGACATGAGTTGTCATTTGATAACGAGATCACATCATTAGGAGAATGATGTGATGAACAAGACCCAACTATAAACTTAGCATATGATCGTGTCAAGTTTATTGCTATCATTTTCTGCACGTTAAGTATATGTTCCTATGACCATGAGATTATGCAAATCACTAACACTGGAGGAGTACCTTGTGTGTACCAAATGTCGCAACGTAACTGGGTGACTATAAAGGTGCTCTACAGGTATCTCCGAGGATGTCTGTTGAGTTGGCATGGATCAAGACTGAGATTTGTCACTCTGTATGATGGAGAGGTATCTTAGGGTCCACTCGGTAATACAACATCACAAGAAGCTTGCAAGCAATGTGACTAATCAATACTGCAGGATGCTGCTAACGCGACACTACGATCAGAGACTCTTCGACGAAACTGTGTGCGATGCAATAATCGCAAATGGTGGTGTGAAAAAAAGTCAAAAAGGTGCAAAACGTTTGCGATGGCGGAGACATCAAACACGGTTCATATTTTAGTTACGCGTGCGATGCTGGTGATACGGTTGATCCGGCAGAACTATTTGCGATGAGGAAGAACAACAGAAATGGGCATCCATATCAATGTGCGTGCGATATATGACATACAGTTCCCTCTGATGAACTATGTGCTATTAGGAAATGCAACAGAAACAATCAGCCAGATCAAGGTGTGTGTGATATTCGACATATAGTTCACTTGGACAAACTATTTTCGATTAGGCAAGAGAATGGAAACGATTCATCTTAACAAGATGTGTGTGATATGCGACATTTGCTATCAGCCAGAAGAGCACAAACGATTCGTGTAAATCAGATGTGTGTGATACGCAGTAAACAACCCACTCGGATGAACTGTTTGCGATGAGAAATTATAACACAGACGGTTACTACAGTAAGTTCATGTGTGATTCTGTTCGTACAAAAAACTTTAAAAAATGTAAACTAGTTGCTTGCGGTGGCTAGGAGTATCGCACACGATGCATCTGTGAGTACTCGTGTGCGATGATTAGTAAGTTACACATAATGAATGGCCGCAAGGGTGATATGCTGATCATGGAGTCCGAGCAGACCGTCGTCGGAAGGTCGCTGGCTCAACTTTTTAGCCTATATTTTATTATAATTATATGCATAAGTTGGTCGTGAGTGTTTTGTGCCTTGCCGCATGTGGCATTTTAAATTATCCTAAATATGTAAGACAATTATTAACCGTTGCCATTGTAAATTTGCCTCAACGGCAAGTAGAGTGCGCGCATGGACGCCACGGACCCGCAAAAAAAAGCAGGGATGCCATGGTGAGCAACCACGTGGTCAACCTTCTGGCACCCCGTGGGAGACGCGATGGCGCATCCATAGGACACGATGGTGATATCATGACTGTGTGTGATAGTGGGCAGACACGTACACGTACATCCGAGAACAGGGGCCCACGTTTCGGGCTTCCGATGCGTGTCATACGGGTGATCCAAAAGAACTGTTTGTGATGAGGCAGAACACCAGAAACGGGGCTTTGTAGGCCCAGAACCATCAATAAATTTTGACTTTGTTTCTCGTCACATTGCAGATTACAACGCAATAAGTAACTGCAAATCTGTTCACACCGATCAAACTAATGTGTGTTCACACTTAGCACCGGGCTATAAAAACTACCCATTCGAAAATTACTTCACAGTTCCTCTCCTCATTACCCATAAAATTGGTCTTTCCTGCCAAGTCATTCCGCCATGACCAGTAGGAGGAGTTTCGGGTGGGCATATAACCAGGCGGCAAAGACCAAGGCCGCGGAAGCACTAGAGAGGTCCCGCCGCGAAGCGGCAGCCGCAACAAAGATGTCCCGGCGCGCCGCGGAGCCCTCGAACAAGCTCTCATGGGCACGCGAGGGCTCTCACAAGCACACTCGCTGCATCGGCGATCGCGACGAGCTGGCATTGCTTAAGTCCTTGGCCGGCGACAACGACATTCTCGCTGGCCTCATTAAGAAGTAGGAGCTGGTCGACGGCTTGATGAAGCTGCTCGAGATCAGCGATGCGTCGGTTGACAAGGCGACCGGCCTCGTCGAGCAACTCATGGGTGACAATGTGAAGCTCCTCAAGGCGCTCGCCGAGAAGGAGGAGGAGGCCGCCGACTGGAAGATGCTGCATGAGCAGAGCAGAGCCTCGGGTATGACGCTGACAGCGGTCGTTGAGGAACTGATGGGTGACTTGAGGAAGCTCCGGATCGAGCGCGAGCAGGAGGTGGAGGAATCCGTGGCTGCTTTCAAGCAAAGACGCGAGGAATTGAAGAAGGAGCTGTAGGATGTCATCGCCCGACGATCCATCGAAGAGTAGATACAGTAGCGATCCAGATCATTGTCTGTGATTTCCTTCTTCTCTCGCCCCCGTGCCTTCCGGGCTTTGCCGCATGTGGCATTTAAAATTATCCAGAATATGTAAGACAATTATTATCTGCGTCATTGTAAATTTGTTGTCGTACTATCCATTGCCATTTTATTTGTCATCGTATTATCCGTTGCCCTATGTGGCAATTTAAATTAGGCCGGAATACGAGTTGAAAACATGAACAAAGCAAATGCTACCATGGGATCACAAGCAAACACCCTCCATCCACCCCTAAAAAACCTCCGTCCAGGTGCTTTAATTAACCCATTAATGGAGAAGTTATGAGCGAGGCGGGCGGCGACTGGTGCATGGAGGTCAAAAAGCTCGCTTCCCGGTGAGCATGGTGATACGTCTCCAACGTATCTACTTGTCCAAACACTTTTGCCCTTGTTTTGGACTCTAACTTGCATGATTTGAATGAAACTAACCCGGACTGACGCTGTTTTCAGCAGAACTGCCATGATGTTGTTTTATGTGTAGAAAAGAAAAGTTCTCGGAATGTCCTAGAAATCCACGGAGGCACTTTTTGGAATTAAAAAGAATTTTTGGTGAAAGAATCAATACCAGGGGGCCCATAGGCTGTCCACGAGACAGGGGGCGTGCCCCCCCTAGGGCGCGACCTCCTATCTCGTGGGCCCCCTGGACCTCCACCGATGTCAACTCCAACTCCATATATTCACGTTCGGGGAGAAAAAAATCAGAGAGAAAGTTTCATCGCGTTTTACGACACGAAGCCGCCGCCAAGCCCTAATCTCTCTCGGGAGGCTGATCTGGAGTCCGTACGGGGCTCCGGAGAGGGGGATTCGTCGCCGTCATCATCATCAACCATCCTCCATCACCAATTTCATGATGCTCACCGCCGCGCGTGAGTAATTCCATCGTGAGGCTTCTTTGGGCGGTGATGGGTTGGATGAGATTTACCATGTAATCAAGTTAGTTTTGTTAGGTTTGATCCCTAGTATCCACTATGTTCTGAGATTGATGTTGCTATGACTTTGCTATGCTTAATGCTTGTCACTAGGGCCCGATTGCCATGATTTCAGATCTGAACCTATTATGTTTTCATGAATATATGTGTGTTCTTGATCCTATCTTGCAAGTCTATAGTCACCTATTATGTGTTATGATCCGACAACCCCGAAGTGACAATAATCGGGATACTTCTCGGTGATGACCGTAGTTTGAGGAGTTCATGTATTCACTATGTGCTAATGCTTTGTTCCGGTTCTCTATTGAAAGGAGGCCTTAATAACCCTTAGTTTCCGTAAGGACCCCGCTGCAACGGGAGGGTAGGACAAAAGATGGCATGCAAGTTCTTGTCCATAAGCACGTATGACTATGTACGGAACTAGCAAAGTGGCCCGCTCAATGCGCGGGCTAGACTTTTTAAAATTTTAATAATAAGAACATATATTACTAAATTTGTGAAAAAAAGTTTGAACCAAATGTGATGGCATTTACAAATTTAAGTTTTCTACAAATATAATTCTTAGGCAGTTAATTAAAAGAATTTAATATTTGGATGTGCACTCATTCTTCACTCTTAAATATTATCTTATTTGTTAAAGTAAGTTTACTGGTGTGTCTGTACAGTGAAATCGTTTAAAATAGCAATAAAATTCAAATATCTAATTTTTTTTTGTGGTGCAAGATGCTAAAGTGTGTGGTGCCCGTGAGATATTTGGGGATTATTTTTGCCACGAGTTCCTTGAATGTCCAAACACCCTGAAATTTTGCGCGGACATCGTGCATTTGAGCATCTTGGATGAAAAACAATTCTATTTTTTGTTGAACTTTTGTTTTTTTTCCTTCGAATTTTACTGTTCATGGATGTAGATAAGCCTTGCTCCAAATTCAGTTATCAAATATTTGGTAGCTTTATGTGTTTGTCTGAATCAGGGCTTTCAAGATAAGAGAAATTCATGTTTCACATTTTGTGAAATAGTGGGAGGGCACTTTTGCTTTGAATTGTTTGGAGGCAACGTGTGGTCAGTTGATCATGTCTGTGGTGTTTCTCCGATGGTAGTTTATGTTGCTAACACCCGTCGCGCCGTAGTAAATTCTTTCATTCTGAATTTATAAGTTGTTTTGCGGAAAGGTTGCATATGGATTAAGTTTAGGTCGACACATAAAATCTTGGTATCGGTTAGTGATTTTTTTTCATAAGATAATGCACTGTATGTTTGGTTGGATATGTTTTAAATAATTTGTAAGGTAAAAAAAATATTTAGGCAAACACACATATATGCTATGTATATTTATTTATCTATATATGCAAACGCACATTTATATTTATATTTATAGGGGATGTACACTGTATGTAATCATAGGTTATTGGTAGGATTTTTTTTTGCAAAACAATCTTTTTCCTGTCGGTATGCTTATTTTGGATTTAGCCGAACATGCTTTCCTTTTTTTTAGAACCCAAACATGATTTCCTAGACGCACATAGCGTCCACACATCTTCTTTCCCACTTGCACTATCACACAGTCCCGATCCCCTTTCTCCTTTCCCCCGTTGACCCCAAAATTTCTGCCACCGGATGAGCTTGGTCGTCCTCACCAGCAGCCACGACAGCAGCTCGACTCGTTTGTGCCGCCGCAAGGTGACCATCTACAGCGGCTGGTTTAGGTCCTCGTACAACTCCTCGGTCTCCCTAGGTCCAAGGGGCAGCTGCGCAAGGGAGCAGGCGAGATCATCGATCTGCACGGTGCCGTCCCTGTCGACGTCCATGTAGTTTATTTGGGCGTGGATTTTGTCTGTCGCTACTATCTTGGATCTAGCTCGATTATGAGGATGGAGGCAATGTTGTCTTCCCCAAGTGCGGGGCAGACGCATCGTGGCTATTCCCGCTCGATGCTACCCATCAAGTCGCCGTCATCCTCCACTGCGTCAACATTCTTGGAAGTTCGAACTTCGACCTGCAGGTCCCCCTTTTCCCTTTTCCTGACTCTGTCATATTTATAATGTAATTCAGGAAATGTCTGTTAGTGGAAAATGTTTCTTCATTTTCCTTTAAAACTTGGGGAAACATGTGATTCTATTTTTAAGTGATACTGGTGCATCACATTCATACATATCAAGGGGATTTGTGGATAAGTATAAACTGCCAACCCAAGCCCTTAGGTCACCCATGTTAGTAACCTCGCCAGGAGCAGAGTATATGGCTAGTCTATGGTGTGATCGGTTACCATTAAGGATTGGTAACCATGTGTTTCCCTCAGACCTAATAGTATTGGAGTCGCAATGACTGGATGTGATATTAGGCATGGATTGGTTATCGAAGTATGGAGGGAACATTGAATGCGCCAGTAAGTCGATTTTGCTTACCGCCCCAGAAGGAAGAAGGATCAAGTATGTATCCCGGCATGTGCCGAAGAGGACTCAAGTAAGTTCCTTATCAGGAGTTGTACATGAGGAAGTACCGGTGGTGAAGGATTTCCCTGACGTATTTCCAGAGGAGTTACCAGGCATGCCACCGGATAGAGACATTGAGTTTTTGATTGAGCTTTTGCCAGACACATGACCAATATCTAAGAGACCGTATAGGATGCCCGCCAAGGATTTGGAGGAAATTAAGAAGCAGATTAAGGAGTTACTGGATAAAGGCTAAATTCGCCCAAGTTCTTCACCTTGGGGATCGCCAGTGCTTCTAGTGGAGAAGAAGGATGGATCATTGAGAATGGTTGTTGATTATCGAGGATTGAATGAAGTGACAATCAAGAACAAGTACCCACTGCCGATGATCAATGACTTGTTTGATCAATTGCAAGGAGCTAAGGTATTTTCCAAGATCGATCTGCGATCAGGATACCACCAGTTGAAGATTCGAGAGCAGGATATACCTAAGATGACTTTTACCACCAGGTACGGGCTGTACGAGTATACCGTTATGTCATTTGGTCTGACTAACGCACCTGCCTATTTCATGAACATGATGAACAATGTGTTTATGGAGTTTCTGGATAAGTTAAATGCGTGGTGTTCATTGATGACATTTTGGTCTACTCAAAGAATGAAGAAGAGCATAAGGAGCATTTGCGTTTGGTACTTGGGAAGCTTAGAGAACATTAGTTATACGCCAAGTTCAGCAAATGTGAATTTTGGTTGAAGGAAGTTGGATTCCTTGGACATGTTATATCCGGAGAAGGAATAGCAGTAGACCCCACCAATGTTGTCACTGTGACAAACTGGGAAGCCCCAACAACAGTTGGAGAGATCCGGAGTTTTCTTGGACTCGCAGGATACTACCGGAGGTTCATTGGGAATTTCTCGAAGATTGCAAAGCCCATGATGGAGTTGTTAAAGAAGGACACTGTTGGGGATATTACCACTAGGCGTAAACCGGCCTACTTGGGCCGGGTTAACTTCATTAGTGGTATAAGCAGATGAAGGCCCAAGGCCTGTAGTCGGTTTAGAACACATGGCCGTAAACCGGCCGATGTATAACTTGTATTGTAAGTTAGGAATAGAGATACCAACCGGGATCACAGTATGAACGGTTGGGACTCTATGGACCGACAGGCGTCACCCGTGTATATAAGGGGCGACCGGCGGCGGTTCGAGACAGACAACCACAACTCGAGCCTAGGCGAAGCTTGTTTGCTCCCTAGCCATTGAGACCACATCAATTCCATCACAACTAGACGTAGGCTTTTACCTTCATCGAAGGGGACGAACTAGTATAAAACCCTCGTGTCTTTGTGTCCGCTTTAACCCCTTCAAGTAAACCCGTAGCGATGGCTCCACGACTAAGTCCTTTCACTAGGACATCTGCCGTGACAAATCCACGACAGTTGGCGCCCACCGTGGGGCTATCGCACGATGGTTTGACGATCTTGGGGGGCAAGCTCAAGGGACTCAAAGGCTATGTTGTGGGCCGGATGACCAAGACTCGTCGTGGCAGGATCTACATTGACGACGCAGGATGGGGCCCCGAGGCCGATTCGATCGAGTATGGGTACCGGGTCCCCTTTGGTGGCATACACGTTTTCATCGGCAAGATCGGTGAGCCTGGGCCTGAGACGGACATCTGCACCAACCTCGTCGAGACGGCCCAGCGTGCGAGATCTACCCAGGCTAAACCGGCCGTGAAGCATGTCTTCGTTGGAGTCATCCACGAAGGAAAGCGTGAGGACGGATCAGAACACGGTAGCGAGACCGTCGTCTATTCCGGTGACGAATCTTCAACCGGAGAGACCGAATCGTTGTACCAGTTGCAAGACGATATGGTTAGGGGTTGTTCCGATGGTGACGATATTCGGACCCCGTGCCAGGTCAGCGGGTTGGAATATTCATGGCGGCACACGGCGGCGAATCACTCTTCGACCGCCGCAGCGATGCTCTCCGGATCGGCGGCGGCGGCAAGCGGCGAGGCAGGAGGCCTTGCGCGCCGCCGTTCAAGTTCTATCGATCTGCTTGATGCACTAGCCACGCTTATGGCGGAGGACAATCCGGCGGATCGGAGGCCCATAATGCAGAAATTGCAAAGGTGAGAGAGCGGATCGTGCAAGCCAAAGCGGATCTGGCAGCCAAAAACGGGATGGCGCGCAGAGCGGCCGCTTTAAACGCCGTGCTTATAAGCTCATGCTTGACCGAAACGCTTCACGGGGAGGTCTTAAAGCGGAAGCACGATCACGCTTTGCCGTTAGGGTTTGATCCCGGAATCTCTTTCACCTCCGGAGATGGACCCGGAATCCGCGCAAACACAGAGACAAACCGGATTGAGGCACGGGACCCGGGGCGGCGGTCCAACCTCGCTGATGGAACCTCCTCGGCAGAACATTGTGGTTCCTCCGCCGGTCGAGCGCCCCGGTCATTATTCTAATCCTATGGACAACCTTGTTGCAGCCGCCGCGATTAGAGCTATCCTAGTCGAAGGGACTCTCCATAGCGATAGAGGCAGCGCCCGGGTTAAGGAGCTTCTCCGGACGCTGATTCAGCGAGAAGCATATTAAATACCGCCGTGATCGGATTCACTCGCCCGTCAAGCGGAGCTATAGCGAGCGCATGGATGAACCGGCCATATCGAGCAATCGCGAGGCCGTGAAGCGCCCGTGGCAATAACCCGGCAGGTGGTGTTCGTGATGCTCGGGATGTGGTGGACCGGGCCGCACGAAGGGAGGCGAGTTAGCGACCGCAGATGATGCGGCTCAACTTACACCGGTTCGCCCTACCACCTTCGCCGGACCAGGAGTCACATCCGCTTTGGGAGTGCCTTGTTTAATCCCCGCTTTACGCAATGTGAACCTGCCCAAAGATTTCAAGGGTCCGCGCAAGGTGCGAATTACACCACCGATTTATCCTGAGCGTGGGTAGAGAGTTATGAGATGGCCATGGAGATGCTAGGCGTGGATGAGACGGCGTGTGCAAAATACTTCACCATGATGCTTGAAGGCACGACTCGTACTTGGTTGAAGAGCCTACCGCCCAATTCTATCAGCTCATGGGCCCGATTGCGGGCCGGTTTATCCAAATTTCAAGGATACATGTAAGCAGCCCAAGTCCATAGTAGTCTGGCGGCTTGTGTCCGGGAGGAAGGAGAATCAACGACCCATTGGGTGCGCCAGCGTTTGAAATTTTGCACTCGTCGGCAGGATTAATCCGACTCTGCGATCTTAACCACGGAAGGCAACTGCGGTTTGAGCCTTTAAAATTAAAATTGGGGCGCATGAAGCGGTTACGTAATGACATGGGAACCCTCATGGCGCTTTAGTGAAATATGCTGATTCGGACGGTACCAAGGATCCGAGGCCGATGATGATGACGCAGGAAGGGAAGGAAGAATAGCAACTCAAACAACAACAAGTACAAACCGGCGGGTCATGGAAGCGGAGGCAAGCGCAAAGGCGGATGGCAGCATGGACTTTGTGGCCAACACTAATGCACAGATGTGGGGCAGCGCAGAGGTAAAGCGGCAAATCGTAATGGGGCTCCCAATCCTAACGCAAGCCGTTTGAATTATTTGTTGAATCAGCCTTGCCCAAAGCACGGACGAAGGAGTCGCGGCTAACCACCTTTGGAAGGATTGTTATATTATGCAGGAGTTTAAAACTCTAATGCCTTCGGTATGACCACGGGTCGGTGGCGGTTCAGATCCGGTTTTCATGGGCGGGTCACGATGGAGCTTCGGTTCAGTGTCTCAATCGAGCGGTCACAACCACGTAATAATCGAACGGCCAGCGCGGCAGCAGCAGCGGTCGGGTTATCGAGCCAGCCAAAACAGTTGAACAATGGGCAATATCATGTTTTCACAACTAGCTTGGATAAGCGACCAAAAACTCCTGGCGGCGGTGAATTACATTGAACCGGCCTTACCACGTTACTTGCGCTGGTCGGAGCAGCCTATCGTTTGGAGCAGAGAGGATCACCCGCCTCGGGTTGATAATGCGGGCCAGCTAGCATTAGTGGTAGACCCTCAGGTGGGGGGTTATAAGTTCACCAAGGTACTCATGGATGGAGGAAGCAGTATTAACATACTATACTATGAGACATTCCGCCACATGGGTCTAACAGACAAGGATCTCGGACCGTCTAATACGGTGTTCCATGGTGTAGTGCCAGGCAAATCTGCATATCCTGTTGGTAAGATGGCCCTAGATGTGGCTTTTGGGGACGAGCATGATTCCCGGTCGGAAAAACTAACCTTCGAGGTGGTGAAGATCCGGAGCCCGTATCACGCCTTGTTTGGGCGGCCGGCTTATGCCAAGTTCATGGCGCGGCCTTGTTATATCTACTTGCAGCTCAAGATGCCGGGTTACAAAGGGACAATAACGGTTCATGGGAGCCGTAGGGTCGCTTTGGAATGTGAGGAAGGTGATGCGGCTTATGCAGAGTCGGTCTATGCCACGGAGGAGTTGAAGTACTATAAGGACAATGTTGATCCGGCGGATATGACTCCTTTGAAGAAGCCAACTACAGAGCATGATTCGGATCTGAAGTTCAAATCGGCAGCTGAGACCAAGCTTGTTGACTTCGTGCCCGGCGATTCGTCCAAGCAGTTCACTATCAGTGCCAATCTGGATCCCAAATAGGAAAGCGCGCTCATCGAGTTCATCCGTGAGAATCGGGACATCTTTGCATGGAAACCGTCCGACATGCCAGGTGTACCGAGGGAACTCGCTGAGCACACTCTTAATGTGGATCCTAAGTATAAACCGGTGAAACAATTCCTCCGCCGGTTTAACGAAGAAAGGCGCAAGGCCATTGGAGAGGAAGTGGCCAGGCTTTTGGCAGCTGGCTTTATCATTGAGGTGTTCCATCCAGAGTGGCTTGCTAATCTGGTGCTGGTTCTTAAGAAAAATGACACTTGGCGTATGTGTGTGGATTACGAGTTCTTAACGGGGCTGTCCAATGGATCCTTTGCCCTCCCCCACATTGACGGATCATTGATGCCACGGCGGGTTGTGAGCATTTGAGTTTTTGGATACATACTCGGATATCATCGATCAAAATGGCGGTTAAGGACCAGGAGAAAACAGCGTTTATCACTCCCTTTGGAGCCTTACGCTATGTATCTATGCCCTTCGGGCTCAAGAGTGCCAAGCCACCTATCAGCGGTGTGTACAAAATTGCTCAGATAAGCAGATCGGCCGCAATGTGCACGCCTATGTGGATGATATTGTAGTGAAGTCAAGGCAGAAGGAGACGCTGGTGGATGATTTGAAGGAAACCTTTGACAACTTGCGAGTGTACAAGATGATGCTTAATCCGGCCAAGTGTGTCTTTGGTGTTCCGGCAGGCAAGTTATTGGGATTTCTGGTGTCTAACAGAGGAATTGAGGCTAATCCGGAGAAGATTACAGCTAGTACCTCCCTGGCTAAACCAAAGTGTATCAACGATGTTCGGCGTTTGGCGGGCGAATCGCCGCCGAGCGGTTTATCGGCCGCCTCGGAGAAAGGCCATCCTTTGTACCAAATCTTTGAGGAAGACAGACCATTTAAATGCAGAGTCCGGCTGCTGATAAACATTTGAGGACTTGAAGCGGCAATTAGCCAATCCGCTTTGTTCTTGCGGCTCCGGTCGACAAGGAGCCACTATTGTTATCGTAGCAGCCAATGCTCGGGCGGTGGCGTGGCTATTGTGGTGGAAACGCAAGGAGGCGAGCAAGGAATATCGGTTCAGCGTCGGGTTTATTATATCGATGAGGTGCTTATTGAATCTAAGCAAAGGTATCCGCATTGGCAAAAGCTGGTCTATGGTGTTTTCATGGCGGTACCGTAAGTTGAAGCGATATTTTCAAGGGCACCCCATCACGATGGTCGATTCGGCTCCTTGGGTGATATCATCTGAGAACCGGAGGCGGCGGCGGATTATAAGTGGGCTATAGAGCTTGGGCCACACGGATTGAAGTATGTACCTCGGACGGCGGTGAAGTCTCAAGCACTTGTTGATTTCATCAATGACCGGATGGAGTTACAAGCACCGGAAGAAAAGCGGATCACACATATTGGACTATTCATTTTGATGGATCTAGGCAATTGGAAGGCTCGGGGCTGGAGTCGTATTAACTTCCCCACGAGGTGATAAGTTTTGTTATGTTCTCCGCTTAATGTTCCTTGTACTAACAATGCAGTGAGTCTGAAGCCTTGCTCCATGGTCTCCGGATGGCTAAAGAGATGAACTTAAGCCGGGTTAAGTGCTTCGGTGACTCGGACCTCGTGGCTCAACAGGTGTCTGGTACTTGGGATTCTAAGGACCCGCTCATGGCTGCATATCGTCGGGAAGTGGATAATATTGCGGGTTGTTTCAAGGGTTATCAAGTGGATCATGTGGACCGTCGGAAGAATGAAGCGGCGGACGCTTTAAGCCGGTTGGGTTCTCAGCGCAAACCGGTCCCGCCTAATGTCTTTCTGGACGTGTTGCACAAATCCACGACAGACACCAAGTTCAAATGGACCGAGGAATGTGAGGCCAGTTTCCAGGAGTTGAAGAAACGTTTGGTTACATCACCCGTGTTGATTCTGCCAGATCAGCGCAAGGATTATGAAGTATATTGCGACGTTTCTTGTCGAGGACTTGGAGCAGTGCTCATGCAGGAAGGAAGAGTTGTTTCTTACGCCTCACGACAGCTTAAGCCCCATGAATTAAATTATTCTACACATGATTCGGAGTTAGCAGCCGTAGTGCATGCATTAAAGACATGGAGACATTTTCTCATCGGAAACCATTGTGAGGTGTACACGGATCACAAGAGTTTGAAGTACATTTTCACACAGAAGGAGTTAAATCTCTGGCAAAGGAGATGGTTAGAGCTCATTAAGTATTATGATATGAGATTACATTATCACCCCGGAAAGGCTAATGTAGTAGCCGATGTGTTGAGCCGCAAGAGCCATGTCAACACGCTCATGACCGGAGAGTTACCGAAGGAGCTAGCCGAGGATCTTCGCGAGCTATGTTTGGAGATAGTTCCGAGAGGCTATGTAGCAGCATTGGAGATTCAGTCTACTTTGATGGATAAGATCAGAGAAGCTCAGAAATTTGACAAGGAGATTGCCGAGATAAAGGAGAAGATGAGCGAAGGAAAAGCTAAAGGTTTTCGTGAGGATTAGCATGATACCTTATGGTTTGAGGACCGCGTTTATGTGCCTAATGACCCAGAGATTAGGAAGTTGATTCTGCAAGAGGCTCATGATTCGCCGTATTCAATTCATCCAGGAAATACCAAGATGTATTTGGTTTTGAAGAACACTTTCTGGTGGACCGGAATGAAGAAGGATATAGCGGAGTATGTAGCAGTATGTGATGTATGTCACAGAGTGAAGGCAGAGCATCAGAAGCCAGCAGGATTGCTACAACCATTGCCAATACCCGAATGGAAGTGGGATAAGCTAGGCATGGATTTTATCACGTGATTGCCCAGGACTCATTCAGGCTATGACTCGATATGGGTTGTAGTCGATCGTTTGACGAAGGTAGCTCATTTCATCCCAGTGAAGACCACTTACACTAGTGCTAAGTTGGCTAAGATATACATGACCAGGATCGTATGTCTGCATGGAGTTCCGAGGAGCATCATATCAAATAGAGGAACCCAGTTTACCTCAAAGTTCTGGAATCAATTACACGAAACTTCGGGTACCAGGCTAGAGTTCAGTACAACCTTTCATCCATAGACAGATGGACAGACCGAGAGAGTCAATCAGATTCCGGAGGACATGTTGAGAGCTTGTGCGCTAGATTATGGATCTAGTTGGGACGACAATTTTCCATATGCGGAGTTTTCTTACAATAACAGTTATCAATCCAGTTTGAAGATGGCCTCTTTCGAAGCTCTATACGGAAGGAGGTACAGGACACCATTGTTGTGGGATGAAGTTGGAGACCGCCAGTTGTTTGGACTAGATTTGATTAAAGAGTCTGAGCAGAAGGTGAAGTTGATTCGCGATAGGCTCAAGATAGCCCAGTCCAGGCAGAAGAGCTATACAGACTCTAAACGCAAGGAGACAGTTTACAAAGTTGGAGACAG
This sequence comes from Aegilops speltoides, assembly GCA_021437245.1. NCBI lineage: Eukaryota > Viridiplantae > Streptophyta > Magnoliopsida > Poales > Poaceae > Aegilops > Aegilops speltoides. Next base: position 314,963,672 of record CM038145.1, on the reverse strand, counting down.
AGTTTATCTTCGTGTATCTCCACTTCGAGGAGTTAAGCGCTTTGGAGTTAAGGAAAGTTAGCGCCACGTTTTGTAGGACCATACAAAGTTTTGGAGTGTATGGGAGAAGTTGCTTACAAATTGGTATTGCCCGAAGGATTGTCAGGAGTTCCCGATGTGTTCCATTGTTTCCCAGCTAAAGAAGTGCCACGCAGAGATGGCTGATATAGCGCTGAGAGATACAGTGCCACTGGAACCGATTCAGTTGGATAGTGATTTGACCTATGAGGAGAAACCAGTCAAGATTCTCGAATACGCCAGCCGAGTCACCCGCATCAAGGTTATCAAGTTTTCAAAGTTCAGTGGAGCCACCATACCGAAGATGAAGCCACCTGGGAGCGAGAGGAAGGTCTACTGAAGGACCACCCTCACCTATTTTCTAGCCAACCCGAATCTCGAGGGCGAGATTCATCTTAAGGGGGGTAGGTTTGTAACATCCCAAATTTTCAATTTGGAATGTTATACATTAGATCATCATTGCATATCATATTTTATTGCATTTTGGCTTGATCCTAGAAATTCTACGCAACTCAAGGACCCACGAAGAGAGTTGGTGATTTCGTTATTTTCATATTTGAGTTTTCTCAAATTTTGAAAATAGGATCATTTGATTTTAATTATTTTATCTTCAGTTATATCTATTATAAAAATATGAGATAGGGAATAAAATGACTTTCCCAAAATAAAGAAATATTGAGGATTTAATAATAAAATCAAATAAGATTTTATTTTGGAGTTTTATCGCTATTTTTTGAATTAGGAAAAATGCGCATTTTCAAAATTGCATTTAGGCCCCAAATAAATGTTCATCTTGTCCAGCTCGATTTTAGAGGACAGGGAAAATTTATTTCGGGATTTTTTGGAGTCCGTTTAGTATTTCTTTTATTCATTTTTCTGCACGAAATTATTTGAAAAAAACGCGAACCGACCTCGGGCCGTATTCGGCCAGGACTCCGCCTGGCCGGCCCCTTTAAATAGTGCGCCCCGAGCCCACCCCAGCCCACCTGCGCCCCAAACCCTAGCCACCTTGCCCCCGCCGCCGCCGCGTCGCCGCCATGGTCGCCGCCGCCGCCGCCATCCAGCGCCGCCGCTTTCTTGCCGCCGCCGACCGCCGCCACTGCGGACCCGCCGCCTCGCCGCCGACCGCCGCCGCCTCGCCGCCGACCGCCGCCGCCTCGCCGCCGACCGCCGCCGCCCTCGCCGAGTCCGCTGCCGCCGGAGGTAGCCACCGGATCCGCCGCCGGTTTTCGGCGGTTAACCGCCCGATTTTTTTATATAAAACCACGTTTTTTTAATAGATCAATTTTTATTTTTCCCCGGTTTAGTTATTTAGCGAACGCCCCTTTGTTCGTTTTTATGAACGGTTTTCGTATTTGAGCCGCAGACAGCGAACGTTCGTTCGTTAGCCTGTTCGTCCGTTTTTCTTTTTCTCGGATTTTCCGCGATTATTTCTGATCGCGATTTCTGATCCGATTTTCGTTCTAGTATAACTTTTTGCTCGTTTATCGGAATCAGGCGTTTCAAGTGCCTAGAGTTTCATCTCGAAGCCGACTTTCCTTTTAACCAACTCAAACAAGTTTTGCTACTGTAAAATTTGACTTAGGTCCAGGTTAGTAACCGAAGCTTGTTTCTTTCGCCGTTTGACTTTCGTTGCTTCATTTGATTTGATTCTTTTTGCAAACCGGAGTTCTTAAGTTGAACTTTCTGGTTAGATCTCTTATTTGAGTTTTACCTATGCATTAGATGAGTACTTATTGTATGCTTGTTTGTTTGCGATAGAGTACCCGGAGTGTGCCGCTTGCTACTTCGAATCTCTAGGTTTCACGGATCATCAGCAAGGCAAGTAACACTTTGATCATACCTCTTTACTACCCAGTTTTATTGCACTAGATCAATCCTGAAACAACTGCATGATTAGGATCTGATTAAAATGTGGGTTTTGGGAAGTAGATGAGGTAGTACCTATTACCTGTTTGATTATCAAACCTTTGGGAGTTACTTCTACGTTTGCTTATAGTGCTATGCTATGCTAGTAGACATGGATTGGGTGAGTGTATCCATGACAGATGGGAGATTGTTATTTAATGGTTTACTTAAGGTGGCAACTTAAATTTACATCTGGGTGGATTGAGGCACACAGGAACCCAAGTGTTGCTGTATTTTGGAAATCGAGGGTGCCGTGTGATTCTCCTATGGACCGCCACCCAGGCTCAAAGGGATCATGAGATTATTCATGCTAAAAACTTCCGTGTGCAGCCGCAAGCTACTATGGGCTCTAGCATAGTTGAGTATGTTGCGTGAGCTCTTGAAGAGGTAGACTAGCAGATGTAGGGGATGTAGGTTGGTACTGTCTACCCGGAGTAGAGAGTTAATGCTTCTGAAAGACTGTGTCTTGGTCATCCATTTCTCCAACACCATGTAGTGCGAGAAATCAAGCGGAGGAGATTGAGTCTTGCGGGGAAAAGTGCGCAAACCTCAGCAGAGTGTATAAACTAACCATGGTTAGCCGTGTCCCCAGTTATGGATGTTTTGAGTATCTAGTACTTGGATTATCATGTGAATCTCATCATGTTACTTAATTAAATTTTGTTGGGTTAATGATGATGCTTAATTGGGATTGAGTTGGAGTACCCTTCTCAATGTTTAACAACCACCATGATAGTTAAATAAAATTTATTCCTTTGCAGTAGGGAAAAATTGGCTTTATGCAAAACTGTAACCATAGAGCTTTCCACCAGCCATATATGCATGTAGTGATAGTATTATTCTTTTCATTACTCTCTATGTGTTACATTGCCAGCATATTCCATGTGCTGACCCATTTTCGGGCTGCAACGTTCATGTTGCAGACTTTTCAGATGACGAGTAAGGTGCCTTAGGTCGTGATCTTATACTCAGTGATGTTGTTGGAGTTGATGGACTCGCTTATCTTCCAAGCCTTCCGCTGCTATCGTTATTAGATGGCCTTAAGCCATATTTATTGTAATAAGTTCTCTTTTGAGGCATTCGATGTAATAAGTGTGTGATTGCTACTTTGTTATAAATCCTTTAAGTACTTTGCGTGTCAGCATTACCGATCCAGGGATGACACTGATGCACAGAGATAAGACTGTTTGAGGTCTGGTCGCTACAGTTTTTTTGCATTTGTCCAGTTTTCAAGCAGATGCCTTGTTTATCTGTATTTGCTTGTTAGGTTGGTTGAAGTGAGCATTTGTCCAGTTTTCAAGCATATGCCCTATTTATCTGTATTTTCTTGTTAGGTTGGTTCCAGTGAGACTCTGTCCAGTTTTTAATGGCTATATTTGGTTGTTATACCGATCATTTATGCCTTGTTTATTTCATTCATTCACAATGTGTTGTTCATTATGTGCGAGTCGGAACTGTGCCGCTCGACTGCATCAATACTAGTTTGAACGGCTATATTTGGTTCGAGTTATGCATGGTGTAGTTAACACATGCCCTTTATTTCAGTTTTACACATTTATCTAGTGATGTTTAAGCATTACCTACGTTCTATTCATTTTCAACAATACAAGTTTGAATTGCAATATTTGATGGCTGTTAAGCCTGCTGTCGGTAATGTTGCCTTCCATTTTATATATGCTTTAACAACATGTTGAAACCAACACATTCAAGCTATCATTTGGAGATGATAATGTTTACCTTTGCTATATTTGTTTGATGTTAAGGTTGCTGTACTTATCATGCCTTTCCACTATTTATGCAGGACAACAATGGGAGTGGCCACCATTTTCCGCCGAGGTTAGCTTCATCCCTCGGCTTGTACTCCCCCGTCGTTCCATAATGTAGTGCATATAGATCCAGGCCTGGACACTTGTTAACTTCTAATATTGACTTGTTGCTTGTAGGTACATATGCCCTTGGCAAGGATCCACGCATCGACCCTTTTTGCGTATGGGACAGTGAGATATTCATGAACAAGCATCAAGTGAGGAAACTGATAAGGATTATTAGCAAAAAGATATGAATGGTGGCAAGCAAATTATTTGTTTATGCTCTATCCAACACAACAATGAGCTGTAGGACAGTAAGTACCAACTCTGCAGCCTTCTCTTTTTGCTGCCCATAATGAGTTTTTAGACAACAATGTCTAAACATTTTTCGTTCGCAGTGGTTCCCGAAGCAGTTCACTCAAGATTACTTTGCAAAGTACATGATTGGTGGACACACAATGAAGGTTAAAGTATTTCATCCAGACTACAATGAGCATCGAGAAGTCATAATGAAGAAAGTGAAGGATGGATGGGCAGCCATCACAAGGGGTTGGCCTAGAGTCGTGCGTGCATTACGCATGGAGGAGGGCACAATATGGGCATTCCGCTTCAGCTTCTCCAGCAACCAGAATGTCTTTCGCCTCTCTCTTTACAGTCTTTAGTACGACTGTGGTTCATCATTCTTTACTTGGTGCTTTTGTAGTTCTTTAGTATATGTACCTGTGCATCGAATTATGTATTCGTGGTTGAACCTATATTTGTAATAAACATGGTTGGATATGAAATAAGTGATTGCCTACTATCAAATTCAAAACATATGATTTTTAAATTAGGGATTAATAAGGGATTAATTAGGTATAAATCAGGGATTACACTACACACGGTTGGCGAAAGCGAAACGTCTGCGATAGACGTGGAGATCAGACACGTTTCTAGGATCCGCTACGTGTGCGATCAATCTCCATTGCACACATGATAACCCACAAGTATAGGGGATCAATTGTAGCCTCTTTAGATAAGTAAGAGTGTCGAACCCAACGAGGAGCTAAAGGTAGAACAAATATTTCCTCAAGTTCTATCGACCACCGATACAACTCTACGCACGCTTAACGTTCGCTTTACCTAGAACAAGTATGAAACTAGAAGTACTTTGTAGGAGTTGTTGGATAGGTTTGCAAGAATATAAAGAGCACGTAAATATAAACTAGGGGCTGTTTAGATAAAGAACAATAAAGTTAGTATAGAGAGTGTGGGAAAGTGGTGGTAGGAGTTGTGAAATTGTCCCTAAGCAATTGACTACTTTACTAGACCGATAGCAAGTTTTATGTGGGAGAGGCCACTGCTAGCATGTCATCCCTGACTTGGAATTCTATGCACTTATGATTGGAACTATTAGCAAGCATCCGCAACTACTAACGTTCATTAAGGTAAAACCCAACCATAGCATTAAGATATATTGGTCCCCCTTCAATCACGTATGCATCAATTTCTATGCTAGGTTGAAGCTTCTGTCACTCTTGCCCTCCAATACATAGTCCTATCAACATACAACTAACCCTACTGTGTGATCCATGCACGCGCTCATATGATGGGCACCAAAGGACAACAACATAACCATAAGCAAATTAAACCAATCATAGCAATTCACCAATTACCGATAGGACAACGAAAATCTACTCAGACATCATAGGATGGCAACACATCATTGGATGATAATATGAAGCATAAAGCACCATGTTCAAGTAGAGGGTACAGCGGGTTGCGGGAGAGTGGACCGCTGAATATAGATGGGGGAAGGTGATGAAGATGTTGGTCAAGATGACAGAGGTGTTGGTGCAGATCGTGGTGATGATGATGGCCCCGGCGGTGTTCCGGCGCCACCGGGAGAGAGGGGGAGAGAGCCCCCCTTCTTATTCTTCCTTCACCTTCTCCCTAGATGGGAGAAGGGTTTCCCCTCTGTCCATGGTCTCCATGGCATGGGAGGGGCGAGAGCCCCTCCAAGATTGGATCTGTCTATCTGTCTCTCTCTCTGCTTCTGCGTTCCAGATTCTGCCCTTTCACAGTTTCTTATATTCTCAGAGATCCGTAACTCCGGTTGTGCTGAAATTTTAACACGATTTCTGTCCGGATATTAGCTTTCTTGCGGTGAAAAAAGGGCACCAACCGCCTTACGCGGTGGCCACGAGGGCCCAAGGCGCGCCTGACCCCCTGGGGCGTGCCCCTGCCTCGTGGCCCCCTCGGGCATCGTCTCACGTTGATTCTTCTTCCCAAAAAATCATAAATATTCCAAAAAAACTCCCCGTCGGTTTTTATCCCATTTGGACTCCGTTTGATATGGGTTTTCCATGAAACAAAAAACATACAACAAACAGGAACTGGCACTGGGCACTGGATCAATATGTTAGTCCCAAAAATAGTATAAAAGTTGCCAACTGTATATGAAAGTTGTAGAATATTGGCATGGTACAATCAAAAATTATAGATACGATGGAGACGTATCAGCATCCCCAAGCTTAATTCCCGCTTGTCCTCGAGTAGTTAAATGATAAAAAAGATATTTTTTGATGTGGAATGCTACCTAGCATAATCTTGATCATGTAATCTAATCATGGCATGAATATTAAGACACGAGTGATTCAAAGCAATAGTCTATCATTTGACATCAAGACAATAATACTTCAAGCATACTAATAAAGCAATTATGTCTTATCAAAATAACATAGCCAAAGAAAGCTTATCCCTACAAAATCATATAGCTTGGCTGAGGGAGTCCTGGACTAGGGGGTGTCCGGATAGCCGAACTATCATCTTTGGCCGGACTCCAAGACTATGAAGATACAAGATTGAAGACTTTGTCCCGTGTCCGGATGGGACTTTCCTTGGCGTGGAAGGCAAGCTTGGTGATACGGATATGTAGATCTCCTACCATTGTAACCGACTCTGTGTAACCCTAGCCCTCTCCGGTGTCTATATAAACCGGAGGGTTTTAGTCCGTAGGACGACCAACAATCATACCATAGGCTAGCTTCTAGGGTTTAGCCTCCTTGATCTCGTGGTAGATCCACTCTTGTACTACCCATATCATCAATATTAATCAAGCGGGAGTAGGGTTTTACCTCCACCGAGAGGGCCCAACACAGGTAAAAACATCGTGTCCCTTATGCTTGTTACCATCCGCCTAGACGCACAGTTCGGGACCCCCTACCCGAGATCCGCCGGTTTTGACACCGACATTGGTGCTTTCATTGAGAGTTCCTCTGTGTCATCACCTATAGGCTCGATGGCTCCTTCGATCATCAACAACGACGCGGTCCAAGGTGAGACTTTTCTCCCCGGACAGATCTTCGTATTCGGCGGCTTTGCCCTACGGGCCAATTCACTTGGCCGTCTGGAGTAGATCGAAAGCTACGCCCCTGGCCATCAGGTCAGATTTGGAAGTTTGAACTATACGGCTGACATCCGTGGAGACTTGATCTTTGACGGATTTGAGCCACAGCCAAGCGCGCCGCACTGTCACGATGGGCATGATCTAGCTCTGCCGCCGGACAGTGCCTTGGAGGCCGCACAAGAGTCCGCTCCGACCCTTAGCTCGGAGCCGACTGCGCCGATCGAGGATGGGTGGCTGGACACCGCCTCGGGGGCTGCTACCTCTATGGTGATAGAGCCGAATACCGATCCTGTCCCTTGTGAAGCTCGTGACTCCAAGGTGCCGGACTCCTCTCCGGACCCCGAACCTTCTGCGCCCCTGCCAATCGAATCCGATTGGGCGCCAATCATGGAGTTCACCGCTGCGGACATCTTGTAGCACTCGCCTTTTGGTGACATCCTGAATTAGCTAAAGTGTCTCTCCTTATCAGGAGAGCCCTGGCCGGATTATGGTCAGGACGGTTGGGATGTGGACGACGAAGAAATTCAAAGCCCACCCACCACCCACTTCGTAGCCACTGTCGATGACTTAACCGACATGCTAGACTTCGACTCGAAGACATCGGCCAGACGGACGGCGATGCGGAGATTTACCAAGAACCGAGCCTACTGAGCGCAATGGAAGGCCACCTGTCATCGACATATACATGATGGACATCCCAAAGGATGGGAATGGCGATGGAACAGCGGAGGACGACCCCTCAAGAAACAGCCTAAGCGGCTGGCGTCGTGGCGCCGCTCTAAATCCGCCACAGCAAAAATGGAGATTCCGGCACGGAGACAATAACACCCCTGACGGTCGAAGACAACCCCTCCGGCAAGATTTAGCACGGGAGGATGGAAAGCCAGCCCTCATGGGAGCAGCGAGCAGAGAGAGTAGAGGGCGATAATTATATGCCTCCCTCCGGAGACGAGGCAAGCCTCGGCGATGGCGAATTTATCGTGCTGAGGATCCCGTCGAACAAGAGCATTTCAAACGCGGGCTTATGGCCACGACAAGCAGCCTCAAGAAAAGCAGCAACAACTTAGAGTTGACCAAGACTTGCTAGCCGACGGATGGATGAAGTCCTTGCGGCGAAGAGTATGAACTCGAGCGCCCTCAAAAGCTACCCAAAACGCAAGCTGCTACCCGATTAGAGGAGGAAGCACATAAACCTACATCCCCAGCGCTGTCTGGCCGACCGCCACCTGCGTGGCCATGACGAGAGGCCTCTAGGCCCTCCACTAAAGCCGCACCCGGCATCGCTCGAAAAGTACAAAGCCATGAGGGAATGCGCCAGACTTGCGAGATATATTGGAGGACAAGGCAAGACAAACAAGATCGATCTACGGATTGCGTGGGCGCCCACGATACGTGGCGACAACCGTCCGCGGATACAACAATGCGGCGGGCGAACACGATGAACAAAGCTCGTTTGAGCTGCGTCGTGATATAGCCCATCTGAGCGCCAGACACCCACTATGCTTCACAGACAAAGTAATGGATCATCAAATCCCGGAGGGTTTCAAACCCGTAAACATTGAATCATACGACGGTACAACAGATCCTGCGGTTTGGATTGAAGACTATCTCCTTCATATCCACATGGCCCGCGGTGATGATCTACACGCCATCAAATACCTCCCACTCAAGCTTAAAGGACCAGCTCGGCATTGGCTCAACAGCTTGCCAGCAGAATCAATTGGGTGTTGGGAGGATCTGGAAGCCGCATTCCTTGATAACTTCCAGGGCACATATGTGCGACCACCAGATGCCGATGACCTAAGCCACATAATTCAGCAGCCAGGCGAATTGGCCAGACAATTCTGGACACGGTTCTTAACCAAGAAAAATCAAATCGTCGACTATCCGGATGCAGAGGCCCTTGCAGCCTTCAAACATAACATTCGCGACGAGTGGCTTGCCCGGCACCTAGGACAGGAAAAGCCGAAATCCATGGCAGCCCTCACATCACTCATGACCCGCTTCTGTGCGGGAGAGGACAGCTGGCTAGCTCGCAGTAACAACCTGACCAAAAACTCCGGTAGTTCGGATACCAAGGACAACAATGGCAGGTCGCGCTGCAATAAGCACAAGCGTCACATTAACGGCGATAATGCTGAAGATACGGCAGCCAACGCCAGATTCAGAGGCTCTAAACCCGGTCAGCGGAAAAAGCCATTCAAAAGAACTACTTTGGGCCCGTGCAATTTGGACCGGATACTCGATCGCTTGTGCGGATACGGCACCCGAAAAGTTACCAATCACACCAACAGGATTGTTGGGTGTTCAAGCGAGCGAGCAAGTTAATTGCTGAAAACAAAGGACAAGGGGCTGCATAGCGATGACGAGGAGGAGACCCGCCGCCCGAACAATAGAGGATAGAAGGTTTCCCCCACAAGTGCGGACGGTGAACATGATATCATAACCCACATACCCAAAAGGGAGCGGAAGTGTGCACTCAGGGACATATATGTGATGGAGCCAGTCGCCTCAAAGTTCAATCCGTGGTCCTCCTGCCCGATCACTTTTGATCGAAGGGACCACCCCACAAGGATCCGCCATGGCGGATTCGCCACATTGGTTCTAGACCCAATTGTCGACGGATTTCACCTCACTAGAGTCCTGATGGATGGCGGCAGTAGCCTGAACCTGCTTTATCAGGATACAATGCGCAAGATGGGCATAGAACCATCAAGGATTAAACCCACAAAAACGACCTTTAAAGGCGTCATACCAGGTGTAGAGGCCAATTATGCAGGCTCGCCATACACTTGAAGTGGTCTTTGGATCCCGGATAACTTCCGGCGAGGAGTTAATCTTGACATAGTCCCGTTCATGCGGCTATCATGCCTTTGCCGACGAACCGCATTTGCAAAGTTCAATGCGGTGCCGCACTCGCATACCTCAAGCTCAAGATGCGAGCCCTCGAGTAGTCATTACGGTCAGCGAAAACACCGAGCGCTCTCTCGAGCGAAGGAGCATCTGGCGGCTCGTGGCGGAAGTACAAAGCAGCCTCTTAAGGCAATTCTCGAGTCCGGCTGTTAAGCGGCCGAACACCGTCAAGCGCGCCCGGAGTAACCTACAACAAGACCACCTGGCACGTTCCAAGCACGCGTAGAAATGCGGCCCCAACCCCAGCCCTCGTGAAATCGCGAAACCAGTACCACGCGTACATAACTACGCTCTGGAGATACCATGGGCACAGGGGGAGGGGCACGACCACAGAATGCCCAGAGTGCGGCTCAACCACACCAGGGGCTCCCAAATGTGTCATTCCTTTTTTTCTCTTATTCTCAAGACTCCATTTTCCAGAAGCCCTGTCCGGCAGTAGACTTGCCGAACCCACGATGCAACAGCCAGGGAAGCAGAAAAGCTACGTCGAGTATCCAGGTGGTCTCCATTACGAGCATTATACCTGTTTTACATACCATTCCACAGCCTACCCACGGAGAGGACATGTTAAATAGTCCCATCCCTTGCTTATCGCACTATTTGCATCGTTACGCTTTCATTGCAGTATTTTTGAATAAACAATGCATCGCTTTTACCTATCATTGCATTCCTTTTTCTATCTGTATATGTTCACTTATGACATGTTGCATCCAATGCGCTTTAGTGCGGCCAAATACACCAGGGGCTTAAGTCCCCCAAATTATGGTGTGATAAGTCCGAACACTTTCACAAGTGCGGCACCCCGAACTTATAGCATTATATGCATCGGCTCCGAATCATGTCTTGGGTCAATAGTTGGGTTTGCCCGGCTCCCATGTTTTGGTACCTTACGTTCCGTTATATCGGCTAAGGTAGCGCTGGGAGAACCACTGCGATTGTGCCCCAGTTGAGCTGGGTTGAGCACCTTAGTGGAGAAAGCTAAAACTGACCATCATGACAGGGCGAGAGCTGGTCGCTGTTCGAGAGGTTTTTTTTCGAGTCCCTAAAGATTTATGCCGCTTAGAGCGAGGAGCCGGCCTTGTCCGGCCCAGGCGTGGATAGCGCCCCAAATTCAGTCTTCCGAACACTAGGGGCTTCGCCAAAATTTAAAATTATAGAATTCTATGGCTAAGTGGGAGTGTTCAAGCATTAAGTCCGGTTGCCTCGTTCGTTGTGTTGAGCGCCTCCCTCGAAGGACCCAAAAATGGGAACAAGAGCGCTCAAGTTTATCCCGAACACCCCAGCACTCGTGGCATGGGGGCTGAAGCCAACGACTTGCCATCTCTCAGATTTGATAAATGGCCGCACAGAAGGTAATATTTTAAATTAATAAGCGTTGCTTAGCGCATCTGAACAAAGTTTTCAGCGCATAGGATAATAAAATGCGAGTCTATTCAAAAATTACATCTTTGGAGCATTCACCCGCTATAAGACGGGCACCCTTCAGGACACCCTTATAATACATCTCGGGCGTGCGATAGTCCTTGCCCGGCGGTGGCACGTCCGTCACAAGCTTCTCGGCGTCCATCCTGCCCCAGTGCACTTTAGCACGGGCAAGGGCCCGACGGGCACCTTCAATGCAGGTGGAGTACTTGATGACTTCAACCCATGGACAGGCGTCCACCACCGCCGCACCGCACGAAGTAGCTCCTGGGCATGGCCTCTTTGGGCCACAAATTAACTATGAGGCCCTTCATGGCCTGTTCGGCCACCTTGTGGAGCTCGACCAGCTGCTTCACTGGTCGCTCGAGGCACCGGATGTCCGCCTCGACATCTTGAGACCGAACACCTTTTCCGTCGAGCTCCCTCCTCGGCTCAGTAGAACGCGGCAGCATCGGACACACTACGGGCAGATCTGCGAGCAGCTCTGGAGAGCTCCGAATTGGGTAAGTAACAAGTAATTCACTTTTACATGCTTGCTTTGCATGAAGAATGCCTTACCCGCCGCTATCTTCTTTACTGCCTCAATTTCCTGGAGGGCTTTTTGGGCTTCGGCCTTAGCGGCTTTGGCACTCTCAAGAGCCGAAGCAAGCTCGGACTCTCGAGTCTTTGAGTCATGCTCCAAACTCTCGTGTTTTTCCACGAGAGCCTGGAGCTCTTGCCGCACCTCCGCCACCCGCGCCTCCTACTTCTCTCGCTCGATGCGCTCTGCGGCCGCATTGCGTTCGGCCTCGGAATCCGCTTCCTTCAGGGTCGCCACCTCGTTCATGGCCCCTGCAATACCCACGTTATTCTTGTCATTTTTTGCAACCAAACCCTTTTTATAAGGTACTACTTTAATAAGGTATTACTTACCTTCCTTGTCCTCGAGCTGCTTCTTGGCACGGCCGAGCTCGTTCTCGGACATTGGAGGCTTTGCTTCAATGCATTGACCTCCATGATCGGTCTTGGCAGAGGTCGGCAAGCAACCTGCATTCCCATATTGACATATTTGCATTAGACTCCTGCGTATATCTTTTAGATCCTCGATTCGGCTTTTCTTTTGAACACCAAACCGAGCATCGGTGCTCTTGTCTATCGCGGTACTATTTTTACATATCTTAAATTACTTACCTCAAAGCCTGTTAGAAGGCTGGTACAGGCTTCAGTCAGCCCGCTCTTGGCGGACCGAACCTTCTGAATCACCGCACTCATGAAAGTGCGGTGCTCCTCGTCGATGGAAGCGCTGTTGAGCGCCTCCAGCAAATTATCCGGTGCCTCCGGTTGGACGGAGGCCACCGGCGTTGCAGTCTTGCCCTTCTTACAAAGGGCCTGCCCGCCGGACTTTGGAACCACTATAGGTTCCGGTACGGAGTCCAGCATAGGGCCGGACTTCGAACCCTCGAGGGTTCCGCCCTCTTTTCTACCAGAGTCCGGAAGGTCGCCTTGTGGTGCCTCCTGGACCACCTCCTCCTGGCTGGGCCCCTTCTGGGACCCCACCTCGGCGTCGTCTGCGTCACGGGGGGAGGAGGCATTCGGAAGTGAAGTGCTATTCACATCCGACGAACCCAGGGACCCGCTCGACGAAGCAGGGAGATCGTCCTTGGGCGGGATACATGGTTGTATTCGGCGTTAGAAGACACTATGCGACAAAAGAGAAATCATGAGTCATTATGGGATCCAGACACTTACGATCTTGCCAGGGGCTTGACCCTCGAAGGCCACTCCTCTTCGCCATCGTCGACATTGGTGGAACAGTCCAGAGGAAGGGTCCTTCCCTTCTTGGACCCTTCGGCCTCCCCCGTTGGGGAAGCCTTCCTCTTCTTCTCTCCCCCCGCTGGGGAGAGGCCTCCTTTTTCTCCTCCTCTTCTTCGCGGGAGGAGTATGCCTCGGAGTCATCGGACGATGAGTCCGATAACACCTGGCGCCGGGAACTCCTCCGAGTTCCCGTGGCCTTCTTCTTGGCCTTCTTCTACGGCACCACGTAAGGCGCCGGAACCAGCAGCCCCATTAATCGGGCGTCCGCTGGGTCTTCTAGCAAGGGATCCGGACAGTTAACCTGCCCGGACGTCTTCTGCCAGGCCTGTTAAAGGTAAAAGGGAGTTTAGATCCCGCATAGAGTCAAACTATGGAAAACAAGTGTCCCGTAAAGGGTAAAATAGCTTACCTCGCCGGCTTGACGCTGCGAGCTGAATCCGCGATCTTCGGTAGCGGATGCGGGAGCCTCGGCGCCCTTGAACAGCACCTTCCAGGCATCTTCGTATGTAGTGTCGAAAAGCCTGTTCAAGGTGCAGTCTTTGTCTTGGGATCGAACTCCCACAAGTTGAAAGCCCGTTGTTGGCACGGGAGAATCCGGCGGATGAGCATGACTGGACTACGTTGACAAGCTTGAGCTTCTTGTTCACGGGGTTTGGACACGAGTTGGAGTCCGTCGGCTTCTCCGAATCGCCCCATGTCGGCCCTTCTCTTTCCGGAGGTGAGCCATGTGGGGATGCGGATCTGAATTGGGGCTGCTGCCCATTCAGTCCTCACGGCTCGGTGATGTAGAACCACCCGATTGCCACCCTTTGATGGTTTCCACGAAGGCACCCTCGAGCCATGTGACGTTGGGCATCTTGCCCACCATGGCGCCTCCGCACTCCGCTTGGCGGCCGCCCACTACCTTCGGCTTGAAATTAAAAGTCTTCAGCCATAAGCCGAAGTGGGGCTGGATGTAGAGGAAGGCCTCGCACACGACGATGAACGCCGAGATGTTGAGGATGAAATTCGGGGCCAGATCATGGAAATCCAGGCCATAGTAGAACATGAGCCCCCGGACAAATGGGTGGAGTGGGAAGCCCAGTCCATGGAGGAAATGGGGAAGGAACACCACCCTCTCATGGGGCCTAGGGGTGGGGATGAGCTGCCCCTCGTTGGGGAGCGGATGCGCAATGTCGCTGGACAAGTATCCGGCCTTGCGCAGCCTTTTGATGTGCCCCTCTGTGACGGAGGAGGCCATCCACTTGCCTCCCGCTCCGGACATGGTTGGAGAAGGTTGAGGCGAAGTGCGGACTTGGGCGCTGGAGCTCGAGTGCGCGGAGATGGATAAGCAAAGGAGGAAGAAGGCGTAGGTAAAAAGGTGGATCCTTATCCCCTTATATGGACGGATGAAACTATGCGTCCCCACCAGCCTGGTAAAACTCGCTTATCTCCCAAGTGCCGCAATCAATGGCGCGGTTGGGTTACCCACGCCCGTATTGATGAGAATCCGGAATAAGGGACACGATCTCTGCTCGACAAGGCGTGCCAAGAAACCGCCGCTAAACGCTGAGGTGGAACAATAAAAGCAATTGAATAAAGGCTTGGCCGTGGTGTGACGTCATGCCGCGAAATCGTCGCCAGATCGAACTTGTGTAAATATTATTCTCTCTCTGATGGTATGTGGAACTTATTTTGCGAGCGGACACTATCCCGGTGTTCAAAATCTTCTATGAATTATTCGGAGGAGGAACCCGCCTTGCAATGCCGAGGACAATATGCGCGCCGGACTCGTCGTCATTGAAGCCCGGTTCAGAGACTCTTGAGGAGTCTGGACTAGGGGTGTCCGGATAGCGAACTATCATCTTTGGCGGACTCCAAGACTATGAAGATACAAGATTGAAGACTTCGTCCTATGTCCGGATGGGACTTTCCTTGGCGTGGAAGGCAAGCTTGGCGACTGGATATGTAGATCTCCTACCATTGTAACCGACTCTGTGTAACCCTAGCCCTCTCCGGTGTCTATATAAACCAGAGGGTTTTAGTCCGTAGGACGACCAACAATCATACCATAGGCTAGCTTCTAGGGTTTAGCCTCCTTGATCTCGCGGTAGATCCACTCTTGTACTACCCATATCATCAATATTAATCAAGCGGGGTAGGGTTTTACCTCCACCGAGAGGGCCCAACACAGGTAAAAACATCGTGTCCCTTGTCTCCTGTTACCATCCGCCTAGACGCACAGTTCGGGACCCCCTACCCAAGATCCGCCGATTTTGACACCGACATTGGCCATGCTTCATTTTCGTCGCACAAAATGCTCCCATCATGCACAACCCCGGTTTCAGCCAAGCAATTGGTTCATACTTTTTAACGCGCTTCAGCATTTTCAGCCCTCACGCAATACATGAGTGTAAGACATGGACATAGCACTATGGGTGGAGTAGAGTATGATGATGGAGGTTGTGTGGAGAAGACAAAAAGGGAGAAAGTCTGACATCGACGCGACTAATCAACGGGCTATGGAGATGCCCATCAATTGATGTCAATGTGAGGAGTAGGAATTGCCATGCGACGGATGCACTAAGAGCTATAAGTGTATGAAAGCTAAAACTGGAAACTAAGTGGGTGTGCATCCAACTTGCTTGCTCATGAAGACCTCAGGCATTTGAGGAAGCCCATCATTGGAATAAACAAGCCAAGTTTTATATTGAAAAATTCCCACTAGTATATGAAAGTGAAAGCATAGGAGACTCTCTCTATGAAGAACATGGTGCTACTTTGAAGCACAAGTGTGGTAAGAGGATAGTAGCATTGCCCCTTCTCTCTTTTTCTCTTATTTTTTTGGTGGGCTTCTTTGGCCTCTTTTTTTTATTTGGGCTTCTTAGGCCTCTTTTATTTTTCAAAATGTCTGCAGTCTCATCCCGACTTGTGGGGAAATCATAGTCTCCATCATCCTTTCCTCACTGGGGCAATGCTCTAATAATGATGATCATCACACTTTTTTTTACTTACAACTCAATATTACAACTCGATACTAGAACAAAAATATGACTCTATATGAATGCCTCCGGCGGTGTACCGGGATGTGCAATGATCTAGCGTAGCAATGACATAAAAAACGGACAAGCCATGAAAACATCATGCTAGCTATCTTACGATCATGCAAAGCAATATGACAATGAATGCTCAAGTCATGTATATGATGATGATGGAAGTTGCATGGCAATATATCTCAGAATGGCTATGGAAATGCCATAATAGATAGGTATGGTGGCTGTTTTGAGGAAGATATAAGGAGGCTTATGTGTGATAGAGCGTATCATATCACGGGGTTTGGATGCAGCGACGAAGTTTGCACCATCTCTCGAGGTGAGAAAGGGCAATGCATGGTACCAAAGAGGCTAGCAAATTGCGAAAAGGTAAGAGTGCATATAATCCATGGACTCACGGTAGTCATAAAGAACTCATATACTTATTGCAAAAGTTTATTAGCCCTCGAAGCAAAGTACTACTACGCATGCTCCTAGGGGAAGGGTTGGTAGGAGTTAACCATTGCGCGATCCTGACCTCCACTCATAATGTAACGCCCCGGATTCGATGCGCCAGGTGTCCGCCAGTTATTCGCCGTTGTTGCCTTGCCATTTGCTTGCGTGTTTCACTTTGCCATGTCATCATCTGCATTTCATCTGCATGTTTTTCAAAACTTGCATCCGTTCATGTTCCGCCGGTTCTCTCCGTTGTCCGTTCGGAGCCCGGCCACACTCGCACGCGCCCGCGGCACCTCCGAAATATTATTTTATAAGTGGCCGAAAAATGTTCTTGGAATGGGATGAGATTTGACGTGCGGTCTTATTATAGTGTAGACAGGCCGCCTGTCAAGTTTCGTCGCATTCGGAGTCCGTTTGACTGCCCAACCGTTAAACATATAGCGGTACCATTGCCGGTACCTTCATCGGACGTTTGGTCTCCGAAACTGCCGCCGGGCCTCTCTTTCTCTTCTCTTCTCTCAGCCCGACCCCTCTTCTCAGCCCACCTGCAGCCCACCTAAACCCCCCTCCGTTTCGGATCGTCAGATTGCGATCGTAGGGCTCCGAAACCCCCCAAAACCCTAGCTATGTGCTATAAATGGACACCCCTTGTCCATTTTGGGCAGCCTAACCCCCTCCACCTACCTCTAGCCTCCCCCTCCTCAGATTCCGTGCCGCCGCCCTCTCCTCCAAATCCGCGGCGGCCACCTCGCTTCTGCCACTTGGCGCGTAGCCATTATCTACGCCGCCACCTGAGGCGTCGCCCCGGCCAACCGGGCGCCACCACGTCGCCTCCCCCGCCTCCCGCAGCCACTCAGCCGCCTCCAGGTCACCCCCAGCTCCTCGGCCACCGACAGGCCCATGAGCCCATCCCGGCCCAAGACTGGGCGCGGACGGGTCTGGATCCGCCCGGCAGCGCCGCCCGGCTCCCCGAGCCCTTCTCCTGTCAGCCCCGCTGCCGCCATGCCCCGACCTCGCCTCCCGTCGTCGTTCTCTGCTCCGTCGGGTCACCGGAGTCAGTCCCCGCCGGAGATCATGGCCGCCGCCTCCGCCAGGTAGCGCCTCCCCGTCTCCCCTCTCCCTCTCGCTCCTCTCTCTCTCTCTCTCTCTCTCTCTCTCTCAGATCTCACATCTCTCTCCCTCACTGCCATGGTTTGTCAGGAGCTCGTCGCTGCTCGCCGTAGGTGCTGCCGTGGCTGGATCCGGGGCCCCATGCCCGAATCTGCCCGTTTTCCGCCGGAACCGCCCCGCGCCGCCCCGTCCTTGCCTGCTCGCCGCCGGCGCCATCTGCCGCCGCCACCACCTGCTCGTCGCCGATAACGAGGAGCACGACGCCGCCTCGCCCGCTTTCGTGCAGCGTGTGCGCGTGGGCCTCTGAGCCACGATCGGCCCGACTCCCCACCGCCTGCCTCACCTCCTCTGCAAATGGGCGAGCCCATTGGTGAATTCCCCTATTCCCGCTTTCGGTCGACGTTTAGCTATCTGACGCTGCGTTTTTTTTTTCAAAAACTGCCAAGTCCCCGAATCCCTTACATTACCATGCCATATTCATCATGCTGTATCTCTGCATCCGTAGCTCCGTTTTGTGCGTATAATATGTCAAATTGTTCGACTCGACGAGTACTTCATTTCGTTCCATTGCATCATTTTCATTTGAACTCATCTTGATGCCCGAAATGCTGTTGGAAGAGTGCATGTTGATGTTAATCTGCTGAAACTGTTATAACTTGCTCATTTGTCATTTTTGCCATGATTGATGTGTGCATCCTATGAGGTTGAGCTCTACATGTGTTTTGATCTATGCCATGCCATCTTTCCAGGGGTGTATGGCATGTATTTTTGTGATCAATGTGGTGACTAGCACAAGCATGCAAATTAGGCTTCGTGATATTGCTGATTTTAGTCCCTGTTCACTGCATTATTTTGATGCCATGTAAACTTGATGCTCTGAGAGTTCCATGCATATTTTGAGATACTTGATGAGGGTTTTTGAACATATGGTTATTGTCTATCCATTCATGCCCTTGTTTGCAATTATGGAGTAGTCTAGCATGTCATTTGAGTGCTCTACTTTTGCTTCAAAATGTTTCCTGCCAGATTGTTTACTTGTTATTCAATTTGGCCAAGGTTGCTATAGTTCACCCTTGCATGCTATGGAATTGTTCTTGACTTGGTTGGTTACATAAACTTGTCTTCTTGATGATGCTATGCTTATCTTGTCATGCAATGACTTGTGGTGAGTGAATCGAGCTTGTTAAGTAGTGTACATGATGTTGCTGTTTTCCTGACAGATTCTGTTATATTTTATTGCTATGTAAACATGTTGCTACTAATCATTCTATGCATAATCTGGAGATGTTCTATAAATATGTTTTGATCTACATGTTATGCTCTATCCATTCATGCCCTTGGTTGCAATTATAGCCTTCTGTAGCTTGTTGTAATCTTGCTCCAAAGTTGCTTGATAATGTTGCTATCAGCTTGTTACCGTTAAGTTCACTAGTTCCCATGTGTTTTGCTAGTGTTACATGCACCCTATGACCTTGCTCTTGCCATTCTTAGCTTCACAAACATGTCTTCTTACTGTTGGTTGCCTTGCCATGCCATGTATTGCTCTGTGGTGAGTGGTTCAAGCTCACTAACATGCCTACTTATTATTGTTTCTGCCATGTATGAATCTGTCATATAACTTGCCATGTTTACATGGGTGCATCATATCTTCTGATCCTTTTTGGCTCATGGTCAGTAAGGGACTTTTGATCTATGCAATTATTAGATTCATGCCATGCCTTTGTTTTCCATGATATGTTCCTGTAACATGCTGTTTGATAGCTCTAAACATTGCAACCTGATGTTATTTCCTGATAAGTCTGAAACTGTTATTATTTGCAATCTTTCCATGTGTTTTGGAGCATGTTCTAGTTGTTTCTAGAGATAGCTCAGTGTTCATGTTTTGTTATGCTTTACCTGTACTTCATGCCCATGCCTTTTGTTATTATGTTGGGGTGCTGTAGCATGTTGTTTTGATGCTTGTAAGATGCCTAGTTGCTGTTATGGACAGATTGTTGTTTTGACTTGTATAGAGTGTATGTGTTGCACCGTTGCTCCGTTTTGAGTGTGCTCTATATGAAACTTGCTTGATTTTGCATGTAGCTTCATATTATCATGTTGCATCCATGTTTTGAGGTGTTTGCTTGATGTTTGTATGCATTTTGCATCAATGCCATGCTTAACTTGTTTTGCTCATATCTTCTAGGCCGTAGCTCCGAATCTAATGAACTTTATATGTAACTTGACTAGAATTTTGTGTAGCTCATCTTGGTGCATCTTAACTTGCTGTTTAACAACTTCAACATATGGTTTATTCAGTTCTGGACCAATTTCGAAATTTACATATGAGGACTTAACGGAATTGTTATATGTTGTTTCCGGCCTCATTTAAACTTGCCTTGATGTGTTGTTCTTGTTTGCTTCATCTCTTGCCATGAGTAGCCTCATCTAGCTTTCTCATGCATCATGCTTGTTGTGCATCATGTCTTGTTCATGTGTGGTGTGTTTACCATGTTGTGTGCTTCTTCTCGATAGTTCCCGTTTGGTTGCGATCGTGAGGATTCGTTCGTCTACGTGTGGTTCGTCTTCGTGGCTTCATCTTCTTCATGGACTCGTTCTTCTTCCTTGCGAGATTTCAGGCAAGATGACCGCTACCCTGGATCTCACTACTATCATTGCTATGCTAGTTGCTTCGTTCTATCGCTATGCTGCGCTACCTATTACCTGTTTATCAAGCCATCCCATATTGCCATGAACCTTTAACCTTTGACTCCATTCCTAGCAAACCGTTGATTGGCTATGTTACCGTTTGCTCAGCCCCTCTTATAGCGTTGCTAGCTGCAGGTGAAGTTGAAGATTTCTCCATGGTGGACAGGGTTTATGTTGGGATATCACAATATCTCTTATATTATTAATGCATCTATATACTTGGTAAAGGGTGGAAGGCTCGGCCTTATGCCTGGTGTTTTGTTCCACTCTTGCCGCCTAGTTTCCGTCATACGGTGTTATGTTCCCGGATTTTGCGTTCCTAACGCGGTCGGGTGATTTATGGGACCCCCCTGACAGTTCGCTTTGAATAAAACTTGTCCAGCAAGGCCCAACCTTGGTTTTACCATTTGCCTCACCACCACCTACTTTTCCCTTGGGAGTCGCTCTCTCGAGGGTCATCTTTATTTTAGCCCCCCCGGGCCAGTGCTTGTCTAAGTGCTGGTCCGAACCGAGTAGACTGCGGGGCCCCCTCGGGGCAACTCGAGGTCTGGTTTTACTCGTAGGATGTCTCATCCGGTGTTGCCCTAAGAACGAGATATGTGCAGCTCCTATCGGGATTGTTGGCGCATCGGGCGGCTTTGCTGGTCTTGTTTTACCATTGTCGAAATGTCTTGTAAACCGGGATTCCAAGACTGATCGGGTCTTCCTAGGAGAAGGTCTATTCCTTCGTTGATCGCGAGAGCTTGTCATGGGCTAAGTTGGGACACCCCTGCAGGGTATAAACTTTCGAGAGCCGTGCCCGCGGTTATGTGGCAGATGGGAATTTGTTAATGTCCGGTTGTAGATAACTTGACACCAGATCCGAACTAAAACGCATCAACCGCGTGTGTAGCCGTGATGGTCTCTTCTCGGCGGAGTCCGGGAAGTGAACACGGTTTCTGTGTTATGATTGACGTAAGTAGGAGTTCAGGATCACCTCTTGATCATTGCTAGTTGACGACCGTTCCGCTTGCTCTCTTCTCGCTCTCATTTGCGTATGTTAGCCACCATATCACGCTTAGTCGCTGCTGCAACCTCACCACTTTACCCCTTCCTTTCCCTTAAGCTTTGCTAGTCTTGATACCCATGGTAATGGAATTGTTGAGTCCTCGTGGCTCACAGATTACTACAACAACAGTTGCAGGTACATGTTATACGATGATCTTGACGCGAGCGCGATGTTTGCTTGTTTTGGAGTTCTTCTTCTGCTTCTTCGATCAGGGGATAGGTTCCAGGTCGGCAGCCTGGGCTAGCAGGGTGGATATTGTTTGAGTTTCGTTTATGATTCATCAAGAGTCGGATGTTGTTCTTGTATATTGTATTGATGTATTCGTGTGGCATTGTATGCCTTATGTATGTATTCCCATCTATTATGTAATGTTGATGTAATGATATCCACCTTGCAAAAGCGTTCCAATATGCGGGTCTATCCTTGGTGGGACCTTCGAGTTCCTTTTGGATAGGGTCGCATATTGGGCATGACAAGTTGGTATCAGAGCCTCGACCGACCTTAGGAGCCCCCCTTGATTGATCGTGTAGTTTGGCTGTTGTCCAGTCTAGAAGAAAACTATTTTCGGAGTCTAGTTATATCGGAGAGTAGGAATTCTTTTTACTCCTCTGCCCCTTCGTCGCTCTGGTGAGGAATCTTGACGTAGGTGTTTTGAACTACCCCTCTTCCCATGCAAATTTTCTTTAGGATCACGCAGTTGGTTTTCTGATCGTTGTTCCTCAGCTCTTTTCATTCGGTGCATTTCTCGCCAAGCTGATTCGAACCTCTCTCTCTTTGCGAGATCAATCCTCAGTTGTTTTCTTTTCCCACCGCCCACCCCTTTTCTTCTCGGACCCGGAGTCCATAATCGAGTACCCTTCCCATTCGTGCGAAGTCTTTGCTTTCTTTCCTCAATGATTTCAACCAGTGTTTTTCTCTTCAAGATATTCGTAGCTTTCCGCTTCCAAGTTGCCTTTGTTTTACCGCCCTCCTACCCTCTTCTTCCCGGAGTCTGAGTCTGTTTCGAGCATCAATTTCATTCGTGCGGAGCCTCTTCAGTCTTCCCTCAATTATTTCTACCAGTGAATTCTCGTCTCGTTCGTCATTCTTCATCTCTTTTTCTTTTTCCGGTGCACTCAATTCAAGTTTTTGATGTTGATCGCATTCTTTTCCTTGGATCAAGTGTTCTTCTTGTTCGTTTGCCTCTCGCCATTCAATCATTCCGGAGTTCGGAAGATATTTCAGGAGATTCGTCTGTGTTCCTATTAATTCGAGGTTGTCACCTCATTCAAATTCTTTAATCATTCTGGTGTATCATCTATCTGTTCAACAATCCTTTCCAATGGTGTTTTTTTCAGTGGGCCCTAACCCACAGGTCTTTTCCCAGGATCTTACCTGACTCTTCTAATTCTCCCAGAGTTATTCTCAATCCTTTTTTTTTGAAGTGTGACGTAAGAATGGATTCCATCAGTCACATGCCTTCTCCAAGATCTCGTTCAAATTCTTCTCGAGTGCTCTCGATTCTTTGTTTCCTCTCTTGAATTCTTGTTTCACCTCATCGCCTTTTCTCTTCCGTCTCGGTCCTAAGATCTCGGGACGAGATCTCTTGTTAGTGGAGGAGTGTTGTAACGCCCCGGATTCGATGCGCCAGGTGTCCGCCAGTTATTCGCCGTTGTTGCCTTGCCATTTGCTTGGGTGTTGCACTTTGCCATGTCATCATCTGCATTTCATCTGCATGTTTTTCAAAACTTGCATCCGTTCATGTTCCGCCGGTTCTCTCCGTTGTCCGTTCGGAGCCCGACCACACTCGCACGCGCCCGCGGCACCTCTGAAATATTATTTTATAAGTGGCCGAAAAATGTTCTCGGAATGGGATGAGATTTGACGTGTGGTCTTATTATAGTGTAGACAGGCCGCCTGTCAAGTTTCGTCGCATTCAGAGTCCGTTTGACTGCCCAACCGTTAAACATATTGCGGTACCGTTGCCAGTACCTTCGTCGGACGTTTCGGTCTCCGAAACTGCCGCCGGGCCTCTCTTTCTCTTCTCTTCTCTCAGCCCGACCCCTCTTCTCAGCCCACCTGTAGCCCACCTAAACCCCCTCCGTTTCGGATCGTCAGATTGCGATCGTAGGGCTCCGAAACCCCCCAAAACCCTAGCTATGTGCTATAAATGGACACCCCTTGTCCATTTTGGGCAGCCTAACCCCCTCCACCTACCTCTAGCCTCCCCCTCCTCAGATTCTGCGCCGCCGCCCTCTCCTCCAAATCCGCGCCGACCACCTCGCTTCTGCCACTTGGCGCGTAGCCATTGTCTGCGCCGCCACCTGAGGCGTCGCCCCGGCCAACCGGGCGCCGCCATGTCGCCTCCCCCGCCTCCCGCAGCCACTCAGCCGCCTCCACGTCACCCCCCAGCTCCTCAGCCACCGCACAGGCCCGTGGAGCCCATCCTGGGCCCGCTCTGGGCCGCGACGGGCCCGGATCCACCCGAGCGAGCGCCGCCCGGCTCCCCGAGCCCTTCTCCCGTCAGCCCCGCTGCCGCCATGCCCCGACCTCGCCTCCCGTCGTCGTTCTCTGCTCCGTCGGGTCACCGGAGTCAGTCCCCGCCGGAGATCGTGGCCGCCGCCTCCGCCAGGTAGCGCCTCCCCGTCTCCTCTCTCTCTCTCTCTCTCTCTCTCTCTCAGATCTCACATCTCTCTCCCTCACTGCCATGGTTTGTCAGGAGCTCGTCGCTGCTCGCCGTAGGTGCTGCCGTGGCTGGATCCGGGGTCCCCATGCCCGGATCTGCCCGTTTTCCGTCGGAACCGCCCCGCGCCGCCCCGTTCTTGCCTGCTCACCGCCGGCGCCATCTGCCGCCGCCACCCTGCCTCGTTCCTGCTCAGGAACGAGGAGCACGACGCCTCGCCCGCTCGTGCACGCGTGTGCGCGTGGGCTTCCTGGGCCACGGTCCAGCCCGACTCCCCCACCGGCCTGCCTCACCTCCTCTGCAAATGGGCCGAGCCCATTGGTGAGATTCCCCCCTATTCCCCGCTCAGTGCGACGTTTAGCTATACGACGCGCGTTCTGTTTTTTTCAAAAACTGCCAAGTCCCCGAATCCCTTACATTATCATGCCATATTCATCATGCTGTATCTCTGCATCCGTAGCTCCGTTTCGTGCGTATAATATGTCATATTGTTCAACTCGACGAGTACTTAATTTCATTCCATTGCATCATTTTCATTTGAACTCATCTTGATGCCCGAAATGCTGTTGGAAGAGTGCATGTTGATGTTAATCTGCTGAAACTGTTATAACTTGCTCATTTGTCATTTTTGCCATGATTGATGTGTGCATCCTATGAGGTTGAGCTCTACATGTGTTTTGATCTAATGCCATGCCATCTTTCCAGGGGTGTATGCCATGTATTTTTGTGATCAATGTGGTGACTAGCACAAGCATGCAAATTAGGCTTCGTGATATTGCTGATTTTAGTCCCTGTTCTGCTGTTATTTTGATGCCATGTAAACTTGATGCTACAGAGAGATCCATGCATATTTTGAGATACTTCAGTAAGGGTGTTTTTATCATATGGTTATTGTCTATCCATTCACGCCCTTGTTTGTAATTATGGAGTAGTCTAGCATGTCATTTGAGTGCTCTACTTTTGCTTCAAAATGTTTCCTGGCAGATTGTTTACTTGTTATTCAATTTGGCCAAGGTTGCTATAGTTGACCCTTGCATGCTATGGACTTGTTCTTGACTTGGTTGGTTACATAAACTTGTCTTCTTGATGATGCTATGCTTATCTTGTCATGCAATGACTTGTGGTGAGTGAATCGAGCTTGTTAAGTAGTGTACATGATGTTGCTGTTTTCCTGACAGATTCTGTTATATTTTGTTGCTATGTAAACATGTTGCTACTAATCATTCTATGCATAATCTGGAGATGTTCTATAAACATGTTTTGATCTACATGTTATGCTCTATCCATTCATGCCCTTGGTTGCAATTATAGCCTGCTGTAGCTTGTTGTAATCTTGCTCCAAAGTTGCTTGATAATGTTGCTATCAGCTTGTTAACGTTAAGTTCACTAGTTTCCATGTGTTTTGCTAGTGTTACATGCACCCTATGACCTTGCTCTTGCCATTCTTAGCTTCACAAACGTGTCTTCTTACTGTTGGTTGCCTTGCCATGCCATGTATTGCTCTGTGGTGAGTGGTTCAAGCTCACTAACATGCCTACTTATTATTGTTTCTGCCATGTATGAATCTGTCATATAACTTGCCATGTTTACATGGGTGCATCATATCTTCTGATCCTTTTTGGCTCATGGTCAGTAAGGGACTTTTGATATATGCAATTAGTAGATTCATGCCATGCCTTTGTTTGCCATGATATGTTCTTGTAACATGTTGTTTGATAGCTCTAAACATTGCAACCTGATGTTATTTCCTGACAAGTCTGAAACTGTTATTATTTGCAATCTTTCCATGTGTTTTGGAGCATGTTCTAGTTGCTTCTGGAGATAGCTCAGTGTTCATGTTTTGTTATGCTTTACCTGTACTTCATGCCCATGCCTTTTGTTATTATGTTGGGTGCTGTAGCATGTTGTTTTGATGCTTGTAAGATGCCTAGTTGCTGTTATGGACAGATTGTTGTTTTGACTTGTATAGAGTGTATGTGTTGCACCGTTGCTCCGTTTTGAGTGTGCTCTATATAAAACTTGCTTGATTTTGCATGTAGTTTCATATTATCATGTTGCATCCATGTTTTGAGGTGTTTGCTTGATGTTTGTATGCGTTTTGCATCAATGCCATGCTTAACTTGTTTTGCTCATATCTTCTAGGCCGTAGCTCCGAATCTAATGAACTTTATATGTAACTTGACTAGAATTTTGTGTAGATCATCTTGGTGCATCTTAACTTGCTATTTAACAACTTCAACATAAGGTTTATTCAGTTCTGGACCAATTTCGAAATTTGCATATGAGGACTTACCGAAATTGTTATATGTTGTTTCCGGCCTCATTTAAACTTGCCTTGATGTGTTGTTCTTGTTTGCTTCATCTCTTGCCATGAGTAGCCTCATCTAGCTTTATCATGCATCATGCTTGTTGTGCATCATGTCTTGTTCATGTGTGGTGTGTTTACCATGTTGTGTGCTTCTTTTCGATAGTTCCCGTTTTGTTGCGATCGTGAGGATTCGTTCATCTACGTGTGGTTCGTCTTCGTGGCTTCATCTTCTTCATGGACTCGTTCTTCTTCCTTGCGGGATTTCAGGCAAGATGACCACTACCCTAGATCTCACTACTATCATTGCTATGCTAGTTGCTTCGTTCTATCGCTATGCTGCGCTACCTATTACCCGTTTATCAAGCCATCCCGTATTGCCATGAACCTCTAACCTTTGACACCATTCCTAGCAAACCATTGCTTGGCTATGTTACCGCTTTGCTCAGCCCCTCTTATAGCGTTGCTAGCTGCAGGTGAAGTTGAAGATTTCTCCATGATGGACAGGGTTTATGTTGGGATATCACAATATCTCTTATATTATTAATGCATCTATATACTTGGTAAAGGGTGGAAGGCTCGGCCTTATGCCTGGTGTTTTGTTCCACTCTTGCCGCCCTTTTTTCCGTCATTCCGGTGTTATGTTCCCGGATTTTGCGTTCCTAACGCGGTTGGGTGATTTATGGGACCCCCCTGATAGTTCGCTTTGAATAAAACTTGTCCAGCAAGGCCCAACCTTGGTTTTACCATTTGCCTCACCACCACCTACTTTTCCCTTGGGAGTCGCTCTCTCGAGGGTCATCTTTATTTAGCCCCCGGGCGATGCTTGTCTAAGTGCTGGTCCGAACCGAGTAGACTGCGGGGCCCCCTCGGGGCAACTCGAGGTCTGGTTTTACTCGTAGGATGTCTCATCCGGTGTTGCCCTGAGAACGAGATATGTGCAGCTCTTATCGGGATTGTCGGCGCATCGGGCGGCTTTGCTGGTCTTGTTTTACCATTGTCGAAATGTCTTGTGAACCGGGATTCCGAGACTGATCGGGTCTTCCTGGGAGAAGGTCTATTCCTTCATTGATCGCGAGAGCTTGTCATGGGCTAAGTTGGGACACCCCTGCAGGGTATAAACTTTCGAGAGCCGTGCCCGCGGTTATGTGGCAGATGGGAATTTGTTAATGTCTGGTTGTAGATAACTTGACACCAGATCTGAACTAAAACGCATCAACCGCGTGTGTAGCCGTGATGGTCTCTTCTCGGCGGAGTCCGGGAAGTGAACACGGTTTCTGTGTTATGATTGACGTAAGTAGGAGTTCAGGATCACCTCTTGATCATTGCTAGTTGACGACCGTTCCGCTTGCTCTCTTCTCGCTCTCATTTGCGTATGTTAGCCACCATATCACGCTTAGTCGCTGCTGCAACCTCACCACTTTACCCCTTCCTTTCCCTTAAGCTTTGCTAGTCTTGATACCCATGGTAATGGGATTGCTGAGTCCTCGTGGCTCACAGATTACTACAACAACAATTGCGGTACATGTTATCGATGATCTTGACGCGAGCGGCGATGTTTGCTTGTTTTGGAGTTCTTCTTACGCTTCTTCGATCGGGGATAGGTTCGGTCGGCAGCACTGGCTAGCGAGGTGGATATTGTTTGAGTTTCTGTTTATGATTCATCCGTAGTCGGATGTTGTTCTTGTATATTGTATTGATGTATTCGTGTGGCATTGTATGCCTTATGTATGTATTCCCATCTATTATGTAATGTTGATGTAATGATATCCACCTTGCAAAAGCGTTCCAATATGCGGGTCTATCCTTGGTGGGACCTTCGAGTTCCTTTTGGATAGGGTCGCATATTGGGCGTGACACATAAGGAAGGCAATCAAAGAACACCCCATGCTTCAAATTTGTCACACAACGGTTACCATATGTGCATGCTACGGGACTTGCAAACCTCAACACAAGTATTTTTCAATTTCACAATTACTCCACTAGCATGACTCTAATATCACCACCTTTATATCGCAAAACTATTGCAAGGAATCAAACATATCATATTCAGTGATCTACACGTTTTATGTAGGATTTCATGACTAACCATGTGAATGACCAATTCCTGTCATCTCTCTAAATAGATATAAGTGAAGCAATAGAGTTTAATTCTTTCTACAAAAGATAAGCCCACGCTCTAACAAATTTAACTTAAGCAAAAGAGCATTCTACAAATGGCGGTCTTCTATGTGAAGAGAAACATGCAATCCAAACTTCAAATAATATAAGTGAAGCACATGAAACATTCTATAAAGCCATACTCAAAAGATTTAAGTGAAGTGCAATGAGCATTCTATAAGTCAACCAAGGACTATCTCATACCAGCATGGTGCATAAAAGAAAAGTGAAAACTAAATGCAAAAGACGCTCCAAGATTTGCACATATCGCATGAACGAAACGAATCCGAAAACATACCGATACTTGTTGAAGAAAGATGGGATGCCTTCCGGGGCATCCCCAAACTTAGACACTTGAGTCTCATTGAATATTTACTTGGTTGCCTTGGGAATCCCAAGATTGAGCTCTTGCCTCTCCTCCATTTCCTCATATCGAGACCTCCTCGATCTTCGAACACTTCATCCACACAAAACTTCAACAGAAAACTTGGTAAGATCCGTTAGTATAATAAAGCAAATCGCTACTCTAAGTACAGTTGCAAACCAATTCATATTTTGCTTTTGCATTGTAGCTACTGTAATATAACTTTTCCATGGCTTAATCCACTGATAGAAATTGATAGTTTCATCAAAACAAGCAAACTATGCATCAAAACAGAATCTGTCTTAAACAGGGCAGTCTGTAGTAATATGAACATTCACCATATTTATGATAATCCAAAAACTCTACAAAAATTAGGAAAAATAAACAATTTGTATAGAAAGACAGTGCAAAAAGTTTCAGAACCGTTTGACGTTCCAGTTAAAAAATGTAAAATTGCGCATTACAGCCAAAGTTTCTGTCCTGCACCGTAGAAACCAACAAGCATTGTAAACATCCTAAAGGCAAACCTTGGCACATTATTTTTATAATAAATGGAATTTTACAAGGGGATAATTATTTTTGTTGAAAAGTTTCTGTAATCAAGATTCACAAAGTTTCCGTGAGCATGAACAAAGTTCAAGGCTAGCTCCCACTTTAACAATGCTCGTCTTTCTCACTTTCGCTTTTCTTTTTGAAAAAGTTTTGGGTTCCCCTCTTTATTTTTTTGTTTTTAAACTCTATTAAAGCACACAACAGAAATAAATGACTCTCTAAAACTTTTGGGTTGTCTCCCTGGCAGCGCTTTCTTTAAAGCCATTAAGCTAGGCATATAGTGCTCAAGTTATGGATCCACCCGGATCCCAAGGTATATCAAAGCCAATTTTAATTAACAATGATTTGTGATTTAGTAGTGAGCACAAAGTAACATATATCATGCAACAACAAAGTCTAACTCTCTTCCTATGCATCGGCATGTCATAAAAGAACAATTCATGCACACCAAGTAAAGGCCAATGCATAGTATAAGCAGTTTCTTGCAATTTTATCATGTTGGAAACATAGAGAGGCGGAGATGTAGTTCCTCTCTCATAATAATTGCAAGTTGGAGAAGCAAGCACATGCATATTATATCTATCAAAATCATCATGTGCAACGGTAAAATGCAACCCATCAACATAATCCTTGATAAGAGCAAACTTCTCCGATATAGTGTAGTTTGGAGAATTCAAAGAGATAATAGGACTATTATGTGTGGGTGCAATAGCAACAATTTCATTTTTAACATAAGGAACTATAGCAAGTTCATCTCTGTAAGCATCATTCATATTGGCATCATGGCCACAAGCATAGCAAGCATCATCAAAAAGGGGTATTTCAAGAGAATCAACAGGATCATAACAATCATCCTTCGGTAAGCACGAAGGGATAAACAATGTATGAGTTGAGGAGTTACTCTCATAAGAAGGTGGGCACGGGTGATCAATCCGCTCTTCCTCCTTTTGTTCTTCGCTCTCCTCCTCATCTTTTTCATCCAATGAGCTCACAGTTTCATCAATTTCTTCTTCCATAGATTCCTGCAAAATATTAGTCTCTTCTTGGATAGCGGAGACTCTCTCAATAAAATTATCAATATCGGAATTGAATTCATAATTCTCATAGCAATATTTAAGTATAGCAAATTTTCAGGTTTGTAAACAACATCACCAAGATTTTCACACTCTTTAAACAAAGATTCAATTTCATAAGCACCCATAAAAGCAACAAAATCTTCTATTTGTTCCACATCATAGTAATCATATATACCATTAGCATAAGAATCTAAGGTTTAATTATCATTAAATTTGCATGAAAAGGGAAGGTGTGGCGCCTTCATCCTAGAGCAACAAGTATAATCATATCTCAAGCACAGTTCCTGAGCATACCAATGCAACATATGAATTTGATCCCATAATAGTTTCCCTTTTTGAGTCAAGCGATATCCCTAAAGTATTCACGTTGATCCAATGTTACTCCCATTATAAAGTTGAATGGGGTTTTCTCAGGAATATAAAAGTAGTACATAATATCTTTCACATAACCAGCATCGAGGGTTTTAGGAGGTTCCACATCTCCATGAGTAGCAAGTACACCTAATTTTTTTGGTATTTCATGTTCCATATCCATAACTAAATATAGAGAACAACTTAGAACATCAAATAAAATATACTTAGTGATAAAGCAAACAAGCACACACGAGAATATTCACCCCACGCTATAACTCCCCGGCAACGGCGCCAGAAAAAGGTCTTGATGACCCACAAGTATAGGGGATCAATTGTAGCCTCTTGATAAGTAAGAGTGTTGAACCCAACGAGGAGATAAAGGTAGAACAAATATTCCCTCAAGTTATATCGACCACCGATACAACTCTACGCACGCTTAACGTTCGCTTTACCTAGAACAAGTATGAAACTAGAAGTACTTTGTAGGAGTTTGTCGGTGTACTAAAGTAGGGGTGCCCTAGTACCCCAAACTTGTGCACGGGCAGTTGCAGCATTCCCCGCGGCGGAGCTTGCCGGGCGTCCGCCAAAACCCTCCCCCATGCTTTGTTGCTGCCATTCAAGAACAAAGTGCTAACCAAGAGAACGAGGGCCCCGGCAAGAGGAGCTTGCCGGGAAGGAAGAACCAAACATACAAGACAGAAGATCAAGACCCCGGCAAGCAGAGCTTGCCGGGAAGGCCATTTCAGGCTCAAGATTACATCACTCACGCAAGGCCCCGGCGAGAGGAGCTCGTCGGGAAGACCAGAAGATTACGTCATAGAAGACACGCCTCGGCGCTGCATGCGTCTCGGCGAGGGCCCGGGGCGGCAGTTCTGAGCCCGCAAGCTCCGGGCCGGCAAGATCAAGACCCGGAAAGGCGCTTGCCGGAGAAGCTGCGCTGTGTGCTGCGCTCCAGCTCATCGGCCACGCGTGCCGCCTGGGGCCTTTCGAGGGCGCGTGGCGGATGGCTGTGCAGCTGGGGACACGGTGGCATTTCACGGGTGGATCCATCGCCGTGGCGAGCGGAGACACACGGGCGGGAGCTTTTGGGGTCGACGGCGATGGGCATTAAATGCCCTTGTCCCCTCTCACAAAGTTGGTAGAAACCACTGTTCATGCAATCAGTAGCTTCACTGTTCCTCAAGACTGTTCCAACTACCACCTCTTTTACCTTTTTACCCCTTCCTCCTACGTTGACACCTGTCGGTGACCCCTTGCACTATAAAAGGAGGCCCATGCACAACGTAGAGGGGGTTCGGTTCGGCAGTTCGGGTGGGGTTCGGCAGTTCGGCCAGTTCGACTCGTTCGACGCCACAACGCCACCATACGCTCATTCTCTTGAGCAAGATCAAATACAACACAAGCAGCAGTAGGGGTTTTATCTCTCCGGAGAGCCCCGAAGCTGGGTAAAAAGGCCCGCCCGCGCGCTCGCCTCGATCTGCTCTCTGTGCCTCCTCCGCCCTCGCGCCGCACTC
This sequence comes from Aegilops speltoides, assembly GCA_021437245.1. Taxonomy (NCBI): domain Eukaryota; kingdom Viridiplantae; phylum Streptophyta; class Magnoliopsida; order Poales; family Poaceae; genus Aegilops; species Aegilops speltoides. Next base: position 314,931,079 of record CM038145.1, on the reverse strand, counting down.
ACGAAGGGGCTCCCGGGCCCCATAGGTGCCGCGGCGGGCAGCGATTCCCCCGGCATCTTTGGCGCGCCAGGTAGGGGGCGTCGAGGTTGTGCGGACCTGATCCGGCATCTGCGCGGGCGCACTCGTCATCAACCTCTCCAATTTCATCACCAACTTCGTCAACAACTACGCCATGGCCCCGAAGAAGAAGACTTCGGGGGCTGCAGGCCCGTCTGCGTCTCTTCCGCCGCCACCGGAGCAAGCGGTGGGCGGAGGAGACGCCGACGGAAGGGTGGTCGCCGCCGAAGACACTCGCGGCGCCACCAGATCAAGGACGGACGGGTGACCGCGCTTGGTCTCCGTGGACCCGCGTCCATCTCAACGCCGACGCGACCCCCAGCGCCCATACCACGGGAGGTGGTATCCGCTTTCGGGACAAGGGCACGCCGGAGCTTCGCGGGGCGCTCGAGCCAACATCCGGACACGGGCAAAGCGAAGGCGCCGGGGAGGACCTCGCTCCTTCTAACACTGTTAGGAGTCCGAGCCTACCCGCTCCTCGCACCGCCGCTCCGCTCCCTCCACTCCAGCGAAGCGCTCGTAGGGCACAACGCTCCTCGACTTCCCTCGGCGGCGGAGCCAAGAGCGAGGGTTACCATCAAACCTGGTCGCTTTCGCCAACAACGACCCTTCACAGCAGCCGGCGACCTCGCGGCGCGCAAGCCGAGAAGACGAAGCCAACGGCGACAAGGCGCCGGGTGCAACCTCGCACTCCCGCCGCAAAAAAAACGCCGTCCCGCTGAACAACGCCGACAGCGGCTCCACGGCGTCGTCGGATCCGCGGGCTCGTCGGGACTAACGCCAGTCCTCGGCGACCGGCGACAAGAAGACGCCGGACCACGATCGGCGCCGCCCGCTTCGGCGACAATCGAACAGAGAGCTGAAACGCTGCGACGCAGCGTACACGCCCGGTGAACGGTGACTTGCCGTATGCGGCGAGCTGCCCTGCGTTCACTCGCGAGCTGCGCGCGCGCGTCGATGGCTCCAGATGAAGAACTTCAAGCCCGGCGTGCGGAGAAGTACGACGGCAAGACGCACCCTCGGAGTTCCTCGGTGTCTACACCATCGCGGTGCAGGCTGCGGAGGGCGCGACGACAAGATTCTGGCGAACTACTTCCGCTTCGTGCTTAAGCGAGCGTTCGTTCTTGGCTTATGCACTTGCCGAAAGGCTCCATTTCCTCTTGGGCGACCTTTGCCATCGGTTTGTTGGCGCCTTCACTGGGCGGCCACAAACCCCACGGCCAGAGAGCGATCTCCACATTTTGGCCCGAAGGAAGGGGAATCCCTGCGCAAGTATATCCAACGCTTCAGCCGTGCAAAGACAACATCCTCGATGTCCACCCTGCCGCCATGTTATCGGCGCGTTCCACCGAACGTCGCGTAACCGCGCATGCGTGAAGAAATGGCGATGACCAAGATTCGGCGCGTCGGCGAGCTCTATGCTCGGCCGACAAGTGTGCAGCGAGGAGGAGGAGGAGACTCCCGGGAGGATCTTGGCGCAGGAGAAAGCGATAGCGGCGACGCCCGGCAAACAAGAGCGGCGGAACAACCGAAGGAAGAGCAAGAAAGAGGTGCTTGCCGCCGAGAAGCCCGCAAGGAGGCTCCGCCAAGCAAACACAGGGTTGCTTCTCCGGCAAGGAGCCTGCCCTCAGAAGGCAACCGACAGTGAGGCGGCTCCGACAAGCAATCTTGCAAAATCCACCGCACCAAGGGCCACGATCTCACCAATCGCAGCGCGCGCCGAGTACCTCGTCGAGCAGCGACTAATCTGAGTACGAGAGGCGCGACAAGGAGAAGGCCCAAGGTGGCGGAGGAGAATCGAGCAAGCGCGCCGTTCAATGGCGGGGAGGACGTCGCGACAAGGCCAAACAGCGGCAAGGTGATCGACCTCCGGGGCGCGACAAGGATGACGAAGACGACGATGAAGACATGGAGGATGAGGATGACGGTGGAGCAGGAGTTCGAAGGCCACGGAAGTCCTGTGAAGAAGGCGAGGCCGATTCCGCGAGTGCTCTGGTGCTGCTCCCGCAAGCGCACCTCTCCGGAGTGCAGCGCTGCCGAGGGCGCGCGCATCGAGCTCCACCGCAAGCGAAGCCCGGCAAGGCAACTCGGTGCCCAGCCCGGCAAGCATAGCTCGTGCTACTCGGCAAGCGCACCTCTCCGGTGCTGCGCGCCGCCGTCGAACGTGCCATCGAGCTCCACCTGCCATGGGGCAAAGAAAGCAGCAAGAACAGCTCTGGCGCTGCTCCGCAAGCGCACTTCTCCGGCGTGCGCCCGTCGAGGACGATGCCATCGAGCTCTGCCACCGATTTCAAACTTTTGGGTTGTATTCCACGAAATTCGCACCTTGTATGGAGAACACATGCGCATGGGGTCGAAGTCGTGGCTAAGTTGCGCCCGATCTGCTTCGAGTTCGCTCAGCGATGAAGGCGCTGCAACTAGCCCGACAAGTTCTTCCTGCCGAGGCAACACGCCAGCCGGCTGCTGATGTTCCGCACTCAGCAAGTGTGTTTGCGCCGGCAGGTTCCCTGAAAGCGTGAGGATGAAAACATACGAGGGGGGAAATCAAGGGAGAAGCGCAGCCTCGCCGGATCGCAGAAGAGTAGAAAAGCTAAGTCATCCGAGCTTTTGTGCAAAGCACCACTTGGTTCCATGCGCTTTTACGTTATGTTCCTCGTGCTTTCGTTCTTGTGCGCGATGCATGCGGCGCTGGAGGAACCTACCAGCTGGTAGCCGCATCCTTATCTTGCTTCGAGCACGCTCAGCGATTTAAGTGAGCTGCACTAAGTGCAGCGCCCTTGTTTCGTTTTCGAGTCCGCTCAGCAACCTAAGTGCGTTGCGACTAGCAGCAACAAGGTTGCTGCGGTAGGACCTTGGCCAGCGAGCTGCTTCGAGTTCAAGATCTCAAAGACTTTCGCGACAAGGGCCACCTTGCCGCAAGTTTCCACTGGCGTGGGGTAAAGCGCACAAAGGATGCAGAGTAGAGGGTGTAACGTAGCAAGCCCTGCCGTAAGATGCCCTTCAGATGAAAAACTTGTGCGCCGAGGAGCTGGTCGTGGCCCGGCTAAGCCCTTGGTTTGTTTCCGAGTCCGCTCAACAAACACAAGCGGCCAGAATCGGCCCGGCAAGGTTGCTGCGGAAGCAACACCGCCAATGGTTGCTGATGTTCCGCACTCAGCAAGCGTGTTCGCTACCGGCAAGCTTCCCGAGCGTGGGCGTAAACATCTGAAGGGCAAGGCCGCGGCATCGCGTTCTAACTACGTAAAAGATTCGCATACATCTACATGTAAATAATGAAACCGTTGCAGACATATCTCAGTTGTTTACATGACTGGAATTACAGCGACAAGGAGAAACTAGAGGAGCACGCCAGCACCTGGATTTTGGCGAAGCCAGAGTCGCCGGGGGCTGCAGATGCCAAGATTCCTCCCCGGCAAGCTAAGGTCGCCGGGGGCTGCGGGATCAGATAAGTTTTTCATCCCTCGTCATGCATCCTCTCATGGACCGGGGAAAGCGGAGTTGCGTCTTTGAACGAGCGTGTCTTGTAAAACCCATGCGCGGAGGAGCCAAGCCGTGGTCCAGTTGCGCCCTTGTTTTATTCCCGAGTCCGCTCGGTGAACACAAGTGTGCTGCTGCACCCTTATCTTGCTTCCGAGCACGATCAACGGTTAAAGTGAGCTGCGACAAGCTTCGCGCCCTTGTTTCGTTTTCGAGCCTGCTCAGCAAGTTAAGTGCGCAACTGGCCCGGCAAGGTTGCTTGCCGGAAACAACACCGCCAGCGGGCTGCTGATGTCCCGCACTCAGCAAGCGTGTTCACCCCGGCAAGCTCCCCGGAAGCGTAGGAACATACGAGGCACGAAGTCAAGTAAAAGACGCAGTCCGACAAGCTTTCCCCTCTTTTCATTAAAAACATCCTAATTTGATACAAGTCCATAGAGGATGAAAAACATGATAGAGAGGATTACATATTTTAAATACAGCTAAGGCCCAAAGGCCTACAAATTGAAAGATAAGATGCCCGTGATCCCTCTCCTGTTTCTCTGTTCAGGAGTTCAGGAGGTAGGTCAAGGAGTCCCCGGCAAGAGGAGCTTGCCGGGAAGGGCAAAAGGGACGCCTAGGAGAGAGTGGCGTGCCCTCGGGGCTCTGCGCAAGGTGGCGGGCATGGGGAACGCGTCCCGGAGAGCCACGGGCGCCGAAGACACCAAGAGAACTTCCGGGGCCGCCAGGAGCTTAGCGGACGCAGGCGCCGGAGGCAGAGGTTGAAGACGGGTGGCGGGGCGTCACGCTGCCGAGGGCTCCTCGCCCTCGTACTCGATTTGACGGCCTTGCCGCCACCCTCTCTCCTCTTCCGCAGCCTCCCACGCCACCGCCCAAGGAGACGGCCCGGGAGTTCGAAGGCCGGCGACCTGGATGACGGGTCGCCGGTGGCCTTGAGGCAACGGTGTCCGACGCCTAGTCGGACCCGCCATCCCCTCGTCGCCGCTGCCGCCCTCCTCGTCACTCTCGCCGAGGAGGAGCTTCGCTATCCGAGGAGCTGTCCACACAGCATCTCGCCCGGGTCCCGAACTCGCCGAAGACCTTGACGGCGAGAAGGTCGCCCTCCATTAACTTGAAATGGAGGGTAAACCCCGCCATCAAGCTGTGGATCCGGGCGAATGTCTTCCACCCTCGGTCGAAGAACATCACGCCGGGGGCTGGGGACACGACACTCACCCGAGTGCCGCTGATCCCGCAGCCCCTCATGCGCAACTCCATCACGTCGGGTGGATCCGGTCCCATCGCGTCCGCGAACGGGGCCGGCAGCCGGAGGCGACGTCGAGGCGCTCGGCGCAGCCTGATGAAGAACTCCCAGGGATCGTCTCCAGTATGGACCGCCCAGGACGGGCTCGCCCGGAGGAGACGGGGGAGGCACGTCGCCGCGGCCGCCCCTCCCGCGTCCGCCTCGACCACGCCCTCGGCCTCGTCCGCGGCCTCGTCCTCTCCCTCTCCCCCTCGTGGTCGGCTCCGCCACCACGGGTGCGGGGTAGGGAGAGGTGCGCTGCCTGGAAGCGACTCTCGCTGCGACCGTGGAAGAACTAGGGTTTCCTCTTTCCATGGCGGAAGGAGGAACGGAAGCTGAAGACGAAGGGAGAAGAAGAAGTGTGTGACCATTGTGCTCTCCTTCCGCCCTTTTTAAAGGGCGAGGTGGGGGCTCAACCGCCCTGCTCGACCAATCAGGGAGCGAGAAGGGCAGGGGAGCGGGGCCGACTCGCCATCTTCGCCCGTGACGGCTCGGTCTCCCACCTTCGCCGCCCACGACCCCCACGCATGAGGGCCGCGTGGCGAAAAAGGAGGGGCCGAAGCGACGGGTGGAGTGGCCTCGCCCTGCACTCCGGTCACGGGAGTGGATGCCTTAAAGACCGCATCCGTCGCCCACGTCTCCCACGACGCCGCAATCGACGCGTGCCGTTGCAAGGGAGCGCGGTGGACGCGAAGCCCTATTCTGTGCAGACCCAGGCCACGCGTGCCCGTGCACTGTTTTGGGCCTGGCCCAACAACGCTCGGCACCGTGTATGGCCCAGGCCCGGGGGCTCCTGTCGGTGTACTAAAGTAGGGGTGCCCTAGTACCCCAAACTTGTGCACGGGCAGTTGCAGCATTCCCCGCGGCGGAGCTTGCCGGGCGTCCGCCAAAACCCTCCCCCATGCTTTGTTGCTGCAATTCAAGAACAAAGTGCTAACCAAGAGAACGAGGGCCCCGGCAAGAGGAGCTTGCCGGGAAGGAAGAACCAAACATACAAGACAGAAGATCAAGACCCCGGCAAGCAGAGCTTGCCGGGAAGGCCATTTCAGGCTCAAGATTACATCACTCACGCAAGGCCCCGGCGAGAGGAGCTCGTCGGGAAGACCAGAAGATTACGTCATAGAAGACACGCCTCGGCGCTGCATGCGTCTCGGCGAGGGCCCGGGGAGCGGCAAGTTACAGAGCCCGGCAAGCTCCCGGGCCCGGCAAGATCAAGACCCCGGCAAGGCGCTTGCCGGGAGAACTGCGCTGTGTGCCTGCGCTCCAGCTCATCGGCCCACGCGTCGCCCTGGGGCCTTTCCAGGGACGCGTGGCGGATGGCTGTGCAGCCTGGGGGACACGGTGGCATTTCACGGTGGTGGATCCATCGCCGTGGCAGACGGAGACACACGGGCGGGAGCTTTTGGGGTCGACGGCGACGGGCATTAAATGCCCTTGTCCCCCTCTGTCAAAAGTAGGTAGAAACCACTGTTCATGCACTGTAGCTTCACTTTGTTCCCAAGACTGCTCCAACTACCACCTCTTTTACCTTTTACCCCTTCCTCCTACGTTGACACCTGTCGGTGACCCCTTGCACTATAAAAGGAGGCCCATGCACAACGTAGAGGGGGTTCGGTTCGGCAGTTCGGGTGGGGTTCGGCAGTTCGGCCAGTTCGACTCGTTCGACGCCACAACGCCACCATACGCTCATTCTCTTGAGCAAGATCAAATACAACACAAGCAGCAGAAGGGGTTTATCTCTCCGGAGAGCCCCGGTTGGGTAAAAAACGCCTGCCTTCGCCTCGATCTGCTCTCTGTGCCTCCTCCGCCCTCGCACCGCACTCACGAAGGGGCTCCCGGGCCCCATAGGTGCCGCGGCGGGCAGCGATTCCCCCGGCAGAGTTGTTGGATAGATTTGCAAGAATATAAAGAGCACGTAAATATAAACTAGGGGCTGTTTAGATAAAGAACCAATAAAGTTAGTATAGCAAGTGTGGAAAAGTGGTGGTAGGAGTTGTGAAATTGTCCCTAAGCAATTGACTACTCTACTAGACCGATAGCAAGTTTTATGTGGGAGAGGCCACTGCTAGCATGTCATCCCTGACTTGGAATTCGATGCACTTATGATTGGAACTATTAGCAAGCATCCGCAACTACTAACATTCATTAAGGTAAAACCCAACCATAGCATTAAGATATATTGGCCCCTTCAATCCCGTATGCATCAATTTCTATGCTAGGTTGAAGCTTCTGTCACTCTTGCCCACCAATACATAGTCCTATCAACATACAAATAAACCTATGGTGTGATCTACGCACACGCTCATATGATGGGCACCAAAGGACAGAAACATAACCACAAGCAAATTAAACCAATCATAGCAATTCACCAATTACCGATAGGACAACGAAAATCTACTCAGACATCATAGGATTGCAACACATCATTGGATAATAATATGAAGCATAAAGCACCATGTTCAAGTAGAGGGTACATCGGGTTGCGGGAGAGTGGACCGCTGAATATAGATGGGGGAAGGTGATGAAGATGTTGGTGAAGATGACGGAGGTGTTGGTGTAGATCGCGGTGATGATGATGGCCCCGGCGGCATTCGGCGCCACCGGGAGAGAGGGGGAGAGAGCCCCCCTTCTTCTTCCTTGACCTTCTCCCTAGATGGGAGAAGGGTTTCCCCTCTGGTCCATGGTCTCCATAGAATGGGAGGGGCGAGAGCCCCTCTGAGATTGGATCTGTCTCTCTTTGTTTCTGCGTTCCAGATTCCGCCCTTTCACCGTTTCTTATATTCCCGGAGATCTGTAACTCCGATTGGGCTGAAATTTTAATATGATTTCTATCCGGATATTAGCTTTCTTGCGGCGAAAGAAGGGCACCAACTGCCTTACGCGGTGGCCACGAGGGCCCAGGGCGCGCCCCCTGCCTCGTGGCCCCCTCGGGCATCGTCTCGCGTTGATTCTTCTTCCCAAAAATCATAAATATTCCAAAAAAAATCTCCGTCAGTTTTTATCCTGTTTAGACTCCGTTTGATATGGGTTTTCTGTGAAACAAAAAACATGCAACCAACAGGAACTGGCACTGGGCACTGGATCAATATGTTAGTCCCAAAAATAGTATAAAAAGTTGCCAACTGTATATGAAAGTTGTAGAATATTGGCATGGAACAATCAAAATTATAGATACGACGGAGATGTATCAGCATCCCCAAGCTTAATTCCTGCTCATCCTTGAGTAGGTAAATGATAAAAAAGATAATTTTTGATGTGGAATGCTACCTAGCATAATCTTGATCATATAATCTAATCATGGCATGAATATTAAGACACGAGTGATTCAAAGCAATAGTCTATCATTTGACATCAAGACAATAATACTTCAAGCATATTAATAAAGCAGTTACGTCTTATCAAAATAACATAGCCAAAGAAAGCTTATCCCTACAAAATCATATAGTTTGGCCATGCTTCATTTTCGTCACACAAAATGCTCCCATCATGCACAACCCCGGTTTCGGCCAAGCAATTGGTTCATACTTTTTAACGCGCTTCAGCCTTTTCAACCCTCACACAATACATGAGCGTAAGCCATGGACATAGCACTATGGGTGGAGTAGAGTATGATGATGGAGGTTGTGTGGAAAAGACAAAAAGGGAAAGTCTCACATCGACACGACTAATCAACGGGCTATGGAGATGCCCATTAATTGATGTCAATGTGAGGAGTAGGGATTGCCATGCAGCGGATGCACTAAGAGCTATAAGTGTATGAAAGCTCAAACTGGAAACTAAGTGGGTGTGCATCCAACTTGCTTGCTCATGAAGACCTCGGGCATTTGAGGAAGCCCATCATCGGAATATACAAGACAAGTTCTATAATGAAAAATTCCCACTAGTATATGAAAGTGAAAGCATAGGAGACTCTCTCTATGAAGAACATGGTGCTACTTTGAAGCACAAGTGTGGTAAAAGGATAGTAGCATTGCCCCTTCTCTCTTTTTCTCTCATTTTTTTATTTTTTTATTTTTTTATTTTCTCTTATTTTTTTATTTTTTGGTGGGCTTCTTTGGCCTCTTTTTTTTATTTGGGCTTCTTTGGCCTCTTTTATTTTTCAAAAAATCTGCAGTCTCATCCCGACTTGTGGGGGAATCATTGTCTCCACCATCCTTTCCTCACTGGGGCAATGCTCTAATAATGATGATCATCACACTTTTATTTACTTACAACTCAATATTACAACTCGATACTAGAACAAAAATATGACTCTATATGAATGCCTCCGGCAGTGTACCGGAATGTGCAATGATCTAGCGTAGCAATGACATAAAAAAATGGACAAGCCATGAAAACATCATGCTAGCTATATGACGATCATGCAAAGCAATATGACAATGAATGCTCAAGTCATGTATATGATGATGATGGAAGTTGCATGGCAATATATCTTGGAATGGCTATGGGAATGCCATAATAGATAGGTATGGTGGCTGTTTTGAGGAAAATATAAGGGGGCTTATGTGCGATAGAGCGTATCATATCACCAGGTTTGGATGCACCGGTGAAGTTTGCACCAACTCTGGAGGTGAGAAAAGGCAATGCATGGTACCGAAGAGGCTAGCAAATTGCGAAAAGGTAAGAGTGTGTATAATCCATGGACTCACATTAGTCATAAAGAACTCATATACTTATTGCAAAACGTTTAGCGGGGACTAACTGTGTGGGATGTACTTACAACCGGAAAAGATTTCGCCTATATAATTGTAATTTTTTAGCACTATTGTACGTATAACCGTATTTGAGCACTCACCGGTCGCACACGACCTCATTTTTCCAAGCGTCTATGCCAGGAGGGCATATCCCCGACAATTTTTGGGTCATGTGGGAAGAACTCCCCTATCGTAGTATCTCACTTGGCGACGGTTCCGAACTCCATTTCGGAAAGGGGTTAAAAACCGTTTGTATAACACTAACGCATACCAGTGAATGGGTTAGCCATGGGATCTTGTATTACGGAACGAGTAAAGAGACTTGCAGGTAATGAGATTGAACTAGGTATGTAGATATCAACAATCGAATCTCGGGCAAGTAACATACCGATGGACAAAGGGAACTTACATACGGGATTAGTTGAATCCTTGACATTGAGGTTTGACTGATAAAGATCTTTGTAGAATATGTAGGAACCAATATGGGCATCTAGGTCATGCTATTGGTTATTGACTATAGAGGTGTCTCGGTCATGTCTGTATAGTTCTCGAACCCGCAGGGTACACACTTAACGTTTGGTGACGATATAAGTATAGTTGAGTCATTATGGTGGTTACCGAAGGTTGTTCGGAGTCCCGGATGAGATTCCGGACATGACGAGAAACTCCGGAATGGTCCGGAGATAAAGATCGATATATATGACAAAGGTCATCAGAGTTCGGAAGTGTTCAGGAGGTACTGGGTTGAGGCCAAGAGAGCCAAAAGGGGTTCCGGGGGGCCGCGACAAATGCTGGGGGGCCTCATGGGCCAAGGGGAGGGAGCACATCAGCCTACTAAGGGGATGTGTGCCCCCAAGTCCCCCTCCCACGATCAACGGAGTAGGTAGGGCGCCCCTAGGCTGCCTCCACCTTGCGTGGGGGCATGTCACCCTAGGGTTTCCCTAGGGGTGCCCCCATCTGGTGTGGCCACCGCCCCCTAGGGGAAACCCTAGGGCACCCCCTCCTCCTCTCCTCCCCCTATATATGGAGGGGTAGAGGGAGGGCACCTGCAATCCATCTATGCCATGATGTTGGCCTTCCTCTCCCTCATAGTCCTGCTTCTTCTTCGTGAGGCTTGGCGAAGCCTTGCTGAGATTTCTCCACCACTGCCGTGATCACGCTGTTGTGCTGCCAAAGAACTTGAGCTACTACTTCACCATCGCTCGCTGGATCGAGCAGGTGAAGGCTTCATCAAGCCGCACATGTGTTGAACGCGGAGGTATCATCCGCTCGGCACTTGGATCGGGAGTTCGAGGGATGGATCGTGATTGGATCGCGAAGACATTCAACTACATCAACTGCGTTTCTCAATGCTTCCGCTTAGCGATCTACAAGGGTATGTAGATGCAATCTCTCCTCTCGTAGATGTTCATCTCCTAGATTGATCTCAGTGAGTGTAGGAATTTTTTTGTTCCCCATGCAATGTTCTCCAACAGTGGCATCATGAGCTAGGTCTTGCGTAGATGACATTGATACGTCTCCAACCTATCTATAATTTTTGATTGTTCCATGCTGTTATATTATCATTCTTGGATGTTTTACAATCATTTTATAGCAAATTTATATCATTTTTGGGACTAACCTATTGACATAGTGCCCAGTGCCAGTTGCTGTTTTTGCTTGTTTTTTACATCGTAGAAAATCAATATCAAATGGAGTCCAAATGCAGCAAAACTTTTTGGAGATTTTTTGGGACCAGAAGATATCCAGTGGACCAGAGAAACACTTGGGGGTGCCCTGAGGGGGGAACAACCCACCAGGGCGCGCCTGGGGGCCCAGGTGTGCCCAAGTGGGTTGTGCCCACCTCGGTGGCCTCCCGCACCGCCCCTTCGCTCTATAAATGCCCAAATATTCCAAAAACCCTAGTGCAGTCGACGAAATTTTGTTCCAGCCGCCGCCAGTTCCAGAACTGCGAGATCCAATCTAGAGCCCTTCCCCGGCACTCCACCGGATGGGGGGAATCATCACCGGTGGCTATCTTCATCATCTCGGCAGCCACCATGATGAGGAGGGAGTAGTCCTCCCTCAGGGCTAAGGGTCGTACCAGTAGCTATGTGTTGTATCTCTCTCTCTCTCATGTTCTTGAGATGGAACGATCTTGATGTAACGCGGGCTTTGTTGACAGATGAATCATATGGAGTTTCCCCCCTCTATCTTCTTGATGAATTGAGTTTTACCTTCGAAGTTTTCTAATCAGATTGAGTCTTTAAGGATTTGAGAGCACTTAATATGTGTTTTGCATGAGGATATCTGTAGTAACATTGGGATATCTAATTGAGTTACTTGATGTATATTATTGTGATCAACTTGCGGGTTCCGGGACTTTAGGGCCTATGCATAGGGGTTGGCACGTTCTCATCTTGACTCTCTGATAGATATTTTGGGGCACTCCTTGGGAATCAAATAGATGAATCTGAAATTGTGTGATGCTTATCGTATAAGCAAACCTACGGATATTTGCGGTAACATTGGAATATCTAGGTGACATTAGGGATTTGGTTGATTTGCATCTTAAGGTGTTATTCTAGAGAATAGCTTCGTGGTGGTTTCGTGCCCGATAACAATTTCTATACAACAAGTAATTCTGGAGTGAACTCTACACCACACTCGAGGGATTTGCATATGATTCAACTATGTCAACATTGTTGGGAGATCACACTAGTGAAAGTACGGACCCTAGGCCTTGTTTCTAAGCATTTCAATACCGTTTATGTGCCCGTTTACTATTGGTTACCTTGCTATTTTTATAATTTCAGATTACAAAAACCAATGTCTAATATCCATTCTACACTTGTTTTACCATCTCTTCGCCGAACTAGTGCACCTATACAACTTACCATTGTATTGGGTGTGTTGGGGACACAATAGACTTTTTATTATTTGGTTGCAGGGTTGTTTGAGAGAGACCATCTTCATCCTACACCTCCCACGGATTGATAAACCTTAGGTCATCCACTTGAGGGAAAATTGCTACTGTCCTACAAAACTCCGCGCTTGGAGGCCCAACACATGTCTACAAGAATAAACTTGTGTAGTAGACATCAGGCATCATGAGTAGAACACAAAGGAGTTTGTGGGTGTTGATATTCAGAGTGCTTCCTTCCTTGGTCTTATCTTGATTCAGTGGTATTGTGGGATGAAGCGGCCCAGACCAACTTTACATGTCCACGTACATGAGGCCGGTTCCATCGACCGACATGTGACTTATTTGCATAAGATGGCTAGCGGGTTGATACGTCTCCAACGTATCTATAATTTATGAAGTATTCATGCCATGTTTACAACAATTCTATATGATTTTGGTATGATTTGATTAGAACTAACCCGGACTGACGCTATTTTCAGCAGAACTACCATGGTGTCATTATTTTTGTGCAGAAATAAAAGTTCTCGGAACGAGCTGAAAATTTACGGAGAATATTTTTGGAAAATATAAAAAATACTGGAACCAAAAGATTTCCAAGAGGAGTCCCGAGGGAACCACAAGGGTGGGGGCCCCCCTAGGGCGCGCCCCCTACTTTGTCATCACCTCGTGGTCCCCCTTGACTTATCCCCGATGCCAACACCTCCTATAAATCCCAAAACCTCATGAAATTAACCTAGATCGGGAGTTCCGCCGCCGCAAGCCTCTGTAGCCATGAAAACCTCTCGGAGCCCTGTTCCGGCACCCTGCCGGAGGGGGAATCCATCACCGGTGACCATCTTCATCATTCCGGCTGTCTCCATGACAAGGAGGGAGTAGTTCACCCTCGGGGATGAGGGTATGTACCAATAGCTATGTGTTTGATCTCTCTCCCTCGTGTTCTTGATTTGGCACGATCTTGATGTATCGTGAGCTTTGTAACTATAGTTGGATCTTATGGTGTTCTTCCCCCTCTATCTCCTTGTGATGAATTGAGTCTTTTCCTTTGAGGTTTTGTTATGTCAGATTGAATCTTTGGATGTGAGGGCACTTGATGTATGTCTTGCGATGGGACATCTGTGGTGACAATGGGATGTTCTATTGATCCACTTGATGTATGTTTTGGTTATCAACTTGCGGATTCCCGTGGTGACATTGGGGTAATCTATGCATAGGGGTTGGTATGCGTTTTCATATTCCTTTCTCCGGTAGAAATATCAGGATGCTCTTGAAGTTCTTTGTGTTGGATTGAATATTATGAATCTGAAGTTGTTTGATGCATATCATATAATTGACCCCCAGATACTTGTGGTAACATTGGAGTATCTAGGTGACATTAGGGTTGATTGATGTGTGTCATATGGTGTTATTTTACTACGAAGTCGAGGGTTGTTTGTGACACTTATAAGAATAGCCCAATGGATTGATCGGAAAGAATAACTTTGAGGTGGTTTCGTACCCTACAAGTGATTTCATCTTATGTTCTCCGCGATAGGAACTTTGGAGTGATTCTGCGTTGCATGTTGAGGGATTGTTATATGATCCAATTATGTTATCATTGTCGAGAGGACTTGCACTAGTGAAAGTATGAACCCTAGGCCTTGTTTTCAAGCATTGCAACACCGTTTTTACACACTTTTGTTACTTGCTACCTTGCTGTTTTTATATTTTCATATTACAAAAACCTATATCTACTATCCATATTACACTTGTATCACCATCTCTTTGCCGAACAGTGCACCTATACAATTTACCATTGTATTGGGTGTGTTGGGGACACAAGAGACTCTTTGTTATTTGGTTGCAGGGTTGTTTGAGAGAGACCATCTTCATCCTATGCCTCCCACAGATTGGTAAACCTTAGGTCATCCACTTGAGGGAAATTTGCTACTGTCCTACAAAACTCTGCGCTTGGAGGCCCAACACGAGTCTACAAGAAGGTTGCGTAGTAGACATCATGGGTGTCTGTCTCTCCCACCTTAGTTGAATCGGATTTGAAAGATGTCACCTGATACCATTGGAGATGAAGGGATGCTGAAGTAGCGGACGACGCGTGGTGAGGAAGCCGACCCTCACGAGCTCTCGGGACCAGGAGCCACGGGAAGCTCCAGGGGCACAGGTGGATCCTCGAGGACCATCTCCATCTCCGCCAGGACCGTGCAATGCCTGACCTCCTGAGCCTCCAGAATGCTCCTCAGCAGGCGCTGATGAGCAGCGGCCGCGTTCGGCAGGCCGAAAGGCATGCGAACGTAGCTGTGAGGTGGACCCTCGCAACGCCCCACGCGCGAAGGCCAGAGGCGCTCCTGAGATGCGGCTCGGTTGAGCCCTGGCACGTCAATGTAGACGCGCAGCCCACCATCCTCGCCTGGATGGGCGGCTACGGCGGGCAAGCGGCGGCTGCCGCGCATGACTCTTGACTCCTGTAGCTCCTGAGTGTTTCTTGCGATGAACTCCTGAGGGTTTGGCCCTCCTTGCCTCATACCTTCCTGAGGGAAACATGCTTTGAAGCATGTCTCCAAGTGGTGCCCGAGCGCCTCTCTCGTGACCTTGGCAAAGTCGGTGGCCCTCCAAGAAAGAGCCCCCGAGCCCTGTCCGAGGAGGGCGCCGGGCGCGCCCTCCTATGAGACAGAGGGTGGCGCCCCTTGAACGGGCGCGGATCCTGACGCAATGCCTCTGGACGTGCCTGCCTCCTGATGGTTTGGGCCGGGTGAAGTCTTCTTCTTAGGGACCACCTCGGGAAGGCTCCCACTCCTGTGATTCGGGTCTTCGACTGCCGCGGCCTGGAAGGCATGCTCAAGAGAACACACTACATCCTTTTCCTCACAGGGGACTGTGATGACTCCACCGCTTCCAGGCATCTTGAGGACATTGTAGCCGTGGTGAGTCACGGCCATGAACTTGGCCAGGGCTGGGTACCCGAGGATGGCATTGTATGGCAGGCGAATGTGGGCGATGTCGAAGTCAATGAGCTCGGTGCGGTAGTTGTTGCGTTGCCCAAAGGTGACAAGAAGGCAAACCTGCCCTATCGAAATGGTGGAACCATCAGTGACTCCTGAGAAAGGCTTGGTCGACTAAAGCTAATCATATGGCACTTGGAGATTGTTGAACGTCTCGACGGACATGACGTTGAGTCCTGCTCCGCCATCGATGAGGGTCCTGGTGACTTGCACATTGCTGATGACTATGGAACAAAGCATTGGGAGGACTCCGGCCGTTGCCGCGCACTTGAGCTGATCCACTGAGCTGAACGTGATAGCGCATGCAAACCACCTGAGAGGGCGCATGCCCTCAAGCTTGGGAAGGACTGCATTCACCTCACGAGCAAACTGCTTGAAGATGCGCTGTGAGGCTGGGGCCTGGGCGCCGCCCAGGATGCAAGCGATTGCACGCGGCTCCTGGAAGCCCCCAGCCCCCTCGTCCTGATGCTGGTCTTCATTCCTTCTTGGCGGTGGTGGCAGAGGAGGGAGGCCTGCATTGCCTTGCGGGTGATCCTCACGAGGCTGATCCCTCCAACCTCCCTCGCGAGGCTGGTCCTGCCAACGGTCCTTGCAAGGTCGGTCACGCCACCCTTGGCGGGGGCCACGGTCTTCCCATCGTCCTCCACCTCTTCCTCCTCCTCGGTCATAGCCTCGATCGTTGCGCTCGGGGCGTCGGCCGACACGCCCATCTCGCACAGCCCTGAGCTCTTGGCATTCGTTGGTGTTGTGGGTGTGGAGGTCGTGGTACACGCAGTACCGGCTGCCCTTGGATGACTCCGGCTGATCCCTGCCTTGCTTGGTGTCTGGTTCCGCAGCGAGCACAGCAGCTCCTTTGCGCTTCACGTCCTTGAAATTGGGCTTCTTCTCTTCCGGATCAGCAGCCGGAAGCTCGAGGAGGGAGAGGCGCCCTTCCTCAGCCCTGGCGCACTTGGTCGCCAAGTTGAACAGCTCCAGAGATGTGCACAGGTCTTCATGGATCGCTAGCTCCTCTTTCATCTTGATGTCACGCACACCATCGGAGAAGGCTGAGATGATGGCTTCGTTAGTCACCCTGGGGATCTTGAGGCGAGCATTGTTGAAGCGCTGGATGTACTTCTGCAGGGTCTCTCCTGGCAGTTGCTTGATGCGGCACAGGTCACTCATGGCCGAGGGCCGGTCGTGAGTGCCTTGGAAGTTGGCGATGAAGCAAGTGCGCATCTCGTCCCAAGAGGAGATCGTGCTGGGAGGCAGTTTTAGGAGCCAGGTGCGGGCGCAATCCTTGAGCGCCATAGGAAACCAGCTCGCCATGACCTTTTCATCCCCGTTGGCCGCCTTGATGCCCAGTTCATAGAGCTGGAGGAACTCCGCGGGGTCGGCAGTACTGTCGTAGCGAGGAGGCAGATCTGGCTTGAACTTGCCCGGCCAGGCCACGTTGCGTAGCTCGGCGGTGAAGGCGCGGCAGCCTGCAGTGGCTACATGGGGCCTTTGGTGACGAAGGGCTTGATCTTGGAGGTCCCCGCACGCTGTCGCCACCAGCAGCGCGGGGTCTTGGCGCGCTGGAGTAGGAACACGGCCATGGCGTGCTGGCGCTGGGAGCACGCGAGCGACTTCTTGAGGGCGAGGGACCTCTTGGCAGCTCCTTTCTTGCTGCGTGGGCGCTGGACGCGGTGGGTCTCGTCCAGGGGCCGTGGCCTTGGGGCTAGGGCGCCTTCTTGAGGAGGAGGCGGCGGAGGCGCCTCCGGAGATGCGTTGCCCGCACAGGGCGGAGGGCGATGCAGCGAGAGGGACAGTGCAGGGGAGCCCCCTGCGGCGCTGACGAGCTCGGTGATACGAGCGAGCTACTCGTTGTAGAGGTCGTCGACGGGGCGATAGTGCAGGAGCTGACGTGCCAGGAGCAACGCAGCGTGCGCGTCCACGGGAGCGCGACGAGCGTGCAATGACGAGCCTGCTGGAGTCAGCGACAAGGTGGCAGTGCGGCCTTCCCGCTGCACCGAGGGATGCAGTGACGATGCCTGCTGCTCGTTCCCTGCTGGGCCGGTGGCGGCGTGGGCGGCAGGCGACGTGGAATGACGGAGAGGCCCACCGACGGGGGCCGTCTGGGCGATATGGGCCGCGAGAGCATCCCGACGCTCGACACGGGCTCGACGAGCGTCAGACATGGGCGCGACGGACGACGAACGCGAGGCGGTGGAAGAAGGATTCCGACGCACCCCTACCTGGCGCGCCAAATGTCGGATTTCGGGTTCCGGCAGACCCTTGAGGTTTGAACTCTGGGGTGCGCACGAAGATCTCTCCCCTACCAACTCACGTCTCGAAGCCTCGCATGGAATCTAGGCTAGAAAGAAGAACACACAAGGGACACGAGGTTTATACTAGTTCAGGCCACCATTGTGGTGTAATACCCTACTCCAGTGTGTGGTGTGGTGGATTGCCTCAGGGGCTGATGAATAATACAAAGGAAGAACAGCCCCGTGAGAGGTGTTCTTGAGCTGGTGCGATGAACTGCTTGGGTGAGTTCAGTCGCCTCTCTCTCACTAGTATACCCCCAAAATCTCTGTCTGTTTTCTTGTGGTGGCTAGCTCTATTTATAGAGGGAGGCCCTAGGCCTCTTCCCAAATAATGAGCGGGAAGGGCGCCAACAATTGGCCATTTTGAAGGGGAACATCTAGTACACTTATCCTGACTAAAGTTGGTCTTCGACTGCCAAAGCCTCTAACGGTGACGCCGTCCTGGGCTTCACGGTGACCTCCATCCTGCCGTCCCGCTGGTCTTGGTCTTGTTGCACCGAAACGGTAACCTTTGCCTGATGCCTTGGCCTGTGCTTGCCCCCTTTGCACCAAAGGGGAAACAAGGACACTGCGCAGGCCGGCGCCCGCCTGATCGTCATGGCTTGCATCACGGGCACCTCGCGAGGTACCATGCCTTGATCTCTCCGCCTCCTCGCGAGCCCGTCTGATGAGGCTGCTCCTGAGGAAGCTTCCTGTCGCCTGCCCCGCGAGGCTTGGCCCCTTGTGAGGGTCCTGAGCTTGAGCTGATGAATCTGGGCTGCACTGGGCCTCCGCTTGAGCCACGCCGCAGGCCGCATGCAGGCAAGTCTGGGGACCCCCGTTCCCAGAACACTGACACAATAGTAATAGAAGCATGGTTGGCGTGACAACCCCGATGGCGACACGATGATGGAGATCATGGTATCATGCCGGTGACGATGGAGATCATGCTGGTGCTTTGGAGATCGAGATCAAATGCACAGGTTGTTGGCCATATCATGTCACTTATGATTTGCATGTGATGTTAATCCTTTTATGCATTTTATTTTTCTTAGGACGACAGTAGCATTATAAGGTGACCCCCCACTAAAATTTCAAGATAAAATTGTGTCCCCCCCAAGTGTGTACCATTGCGAAAGTTCATGTCTCGAATCACCACGTGATGATTGGGTGTGATAAACTCTACATTTGCATACAACGGGTGCAAGCCAGTTTTGCACATGCGGAACACTTGGGTTAAACTTGACGAGCCTAGCATGTACATACATGGCCTCGGAACACAAGACACCAAAAGTTCGAGCATGAGTCATATAGTAGATATGATCAACATGGAGATGTTCACCATTGTAACCACCTCATCTCACATGATGATCGGACTTGGGTTGGTGAATTTGGATCATGTTACACTCGGACAATCGGAGGGATGTTGATTTAAGTGGGAGTTATAGGCAATATGATTAATTGAACTCTTTATCATGAACAATAGTCTAAACAATATTTGCAAATTATGTTGTAGATCAATGGCTCGCGCAGTAACTCCCCTGAATTTCAATGTGTTCCTAGAGAAAGACTTAGTTGAAAGATATTGTAAGCAATTGTGCGGACTAGGGGTGTAGTCTGAGGATTGTCCTCACTTGCATAGAAGGCTTATATCCTTGATGCACCGCTCGGTGTGCCAACCCCTCTAGCATCGTCTGTGGATGTTGTGAACATATGGCAGACACGTTCTGATGACTACTTGATAGTTTTGTGCGCCATGCTTTACAACTTAGAATCGGGGCTCCAAAGGCATTTTGAATGCCATGAACATATGAGATGTTCCAAGAGCCGGAATTGGTATTTCAGGCTCATGCCTATGTTGAGAGGTATGAGACCTCTGGAAAGTTCTTTGCCTACAAGATGGAGGAGAATAGCTCAGCCAGTGAGCATGTGCTCAGAATGTCTTGGTGCTACAGTCGCTTGAATCAAGTGGGAGTTAATCTTCCAGATAAGATAGTGATTGGCAGAGTTCTCCAGTCACTATCACCAAGCTACTAGAGTTTAGTGATGAGCTATAACATGCATGGGAGGAAGATGATCCTAGAGTTGTTCGCGGTGCTTAAGGCCGCGAAGGTAGAAATCAAGAAAGTGCATCAAGTGTGGATGGTTAACAAGACCACTGGTTTCAAGAAGGGCAAGGGCAAGAAGGGAAATTTCATGAATGGCAAGCCAGTTGCCGCTCCAGTGAAGAAACTCAAGGTTGAACCCAAACCCGAGACTAAGTGCTTCTATTGTGAGGGGAATGGTCACTGGTAGCGGAACTACCCCCAAATACTTGGTAGCTAAGAAAGCTGGAAACTTCAACAAAAGTATATTTGATATACATGTTATGATGTGTACCTTACTAGTACTCCTAGTAGCACCTGTGTATTAGATATCGGTTCAGTTACTAATATTGGTAACTCGAAACAAAAGCTGTGGAATAAATAGAGACTAGCTAAGGGCGAGGTGACGATGTGTGCTGCAAGTGTTTCCAAGGTCGATGTGATCACCATCGCATGCTCCCTCTACCTTCGAGATTAGTGTTGAACCTAAATAAATGTTATTTGGTGTCTGCGTTGAGCATGAACATGATTAGACCGTAGTTATTGCAATATGGTTATTCATTTAAGTCAAAGAATAATGGCTATTATGTTTACGTTAATAATACCTTATATGGTCATGCTGAAGGAAATATGCCCTAGAGGAAATAATAAAGTTGTTATTTTATATTTCCTTATTCATGATAAATTTTTATTATTCATGCTAGAATTGTATTAACTGGAAACTTGATACCTATGTGGATACATAGACAAAACACTATGTCCCTAGTATGCCTCTACTTTACTAGCTCATTAATCAAAGATGGTTACGTTTCCTAGCCATAGACAAGTGTTGTCATTTGATGAATGAGATCACATAATTAGGAGAATGATGTGACGGACGAGACCCATCCGTTAACTTAGCATAATGATCATTCAGTTTTATTGCTACTGCTTTCTTTATGTCAAATGCATATTCCTCTAATTATGAGATTATGCAACTCCCGGATACCGGAGGAATGCCTTATGTGCTATCAAACATCACCACATAACTGGGTGATTATATAGATGCTCTACAGGTATTTCCGAAGGTGTTTGTTGGGTTGGCATAGATCGAGATTAGGATTTGTCACTCCGAGTATCGGAGAGGTATCTCTAGGCCCTCTCGGTAATGCATATTATAAGAAGCCTTGCAAGCAAAGTGACTAATGAGTTAGTTGCAGGATGATGCATTACAGAACGAGTAAAAAGACTTGCCGGTAACAAGATTGAACTAGGTATGAAGATACTGACGATCGAATCTCGGGCAAGTAACATACCGATGACAAAGGGAATAACGTATGTTGTCATAACGGTTCGACCGATAAAGATCTTCGTAGAATATGTGGGAGCCAATATGAGCATCTAGGTTCCGCTATTGGTTATTGACTGGAGAGGTGTCTCGGTCATGTCTACATAGTTCTCAAACCCATAGGGTCCGCACGCTTAACGTTCGAAGACGATTTGTATTACATCAGTTATGTGATTTGGCGACCGAATGTTGTTCAGAGTCCTGGATGAGATCACGGACATGACGAGGAGTCTTGAAATGGTTGAGAGGTAAAGATTGGTATATAGGACGATAGTATTCAGACACCAGAAGTGTTCCAGGGGTACCGGGTACTTATCGGGTACCAAAAAGGGGTTCCAGGCACCCCCGACAAAGATATGGGCCTTATTGGGCCAAGAGAGGGACATACCAGCCCACAAGGGGCTGGTGCGCCCCCATATAGGCCGAAATAGGATGAGAAGGAAAGGAGGGAAGGGAGAAGGAAAGGGGAGGATTCGGCCTCCCCCTTTCCCTCTCTTTCCTTCCCCCTCTAATACTTATGGAAGGGGGGAGGCCGACTTGGAGGATGCGCCCAAGTAGGATCCCTCCTACTTGGGGCGCCCCTTGCTGCTCCCCTCCCTCTCCCACCTATATATATGTGGGGGGCACCGCTAGAACACACAACATTGTTTCCTAGCCATGCGCGACGCCTCCCTCCACAGTTTACGCCTCCGGTCATATTCACGTAGTGCTTAGGCGAAGCCCTGCGTGGATCACTTCACCATCACTGTCACCACGCCATCGTGCTGACGCAACTCTCCCTCGACACTTTGCTGGGTCAAGTTAGAGGGACGTCATCGAGTTGAACGTGTGCAGAACTCAGAGGTGTCGTACGTTCGGTGCTTGATCGGTCGGAACGAGAAGAAGTTCGACTACATCATCCGCGTTGTCAAACGCTTCCGCTTTCGGTCTATGAGGGTATGTGGACACACTCTCCCCCTATCGTTGCTATGCATCTCTTAGATAGATCTTGCGTGAGCGTAGGAGTTTTTTTGAAATTGCATGCTATGTTTTCCAACAGTGGCATCCGAGCCAGGTCTATGCGTAGATGATATGCACGAGTAGAACACAAAGAGTTGTGGGCGGTGATCATCATACCGCTTACCACCAATGTCTTATTTTGATTCGGCGGTATTGTTGGATGAAGCGGCCTGGACCAACCTTACATGACCACGTTCATGAGACCGGTTCCAGCGACAGACATGCAACTAGTTTTGCATAAAGGTGGCTGGCGGGTGTCTGTTTCTCCAACGATAGTTGAATAGAATTTGACTGCGGCCGGGCCTTGTTGAAGGTTAAAACAACAAACTTTATAAATCACCGTTGTGCTTTGTGCTGTAGGTAAGAACGGTTCTTGCTAGAAGCCCACAGCAGCCATGTAAAATTCACAACAACAAAGTAGAGGACGTCTAACTTGTTTTTGCACGGCATGTTGTGATGTGATATGGTCAAGAAATGATGTGATATACATTGTTGTATGAGATGACCATGTTTTGTAAAAGTTATCGGCAATTGGCAGGAGCCTTATGGTTGTCACTTTATTGTATGAAACGCAAACGCCATGTAATTGCTTTACTTCATCACTAAGTGGTAGTGATAGTTGTAGAAGGAATAGTTGGCGAGAGGACCACGACACAACGATGGAGATCAAGGTGTCAAGCCGGTGACGATGGAGATCATGACGTTGCTTTGGAGATGGAGATCAAAAGCACAAGATGATGATGGCCATATCATGTCACATATTTTGATTGCATGTGATGTTTATCTTTATGCATCTTATTTTGCTTAGTACGGCGGTAGCATTATAAGATGATCCCTTAACTAAATTTCAAGGTATAAGTGTTCTCCCTGAGTATGCATCGTTGCGAAACTTCTTCGTGCTGAGACACCACATGATGATTGGGTGTGATAGGCTCTACGTTCACATATAATGGGTGTAAGCCAGTTTTTCACATGCGGAATACTCGGGTTAAACTTGACGAGCCTACCATGTACAGACATGGCCTTGGAACACTGGATACCGAAAGGTCGAATGTGAATCATATAGTGGATATGATCAACATAAAGATGTTCACCATTGATGACTACTCCATCTCACGTGATGATCATACATGGTTTAGTTGATTTGGATCACGTATCATTTATATGACTTGAGGGATGTCTATCTAAGTGGGAGTTCTTAACTAATATGATTAATTGAACTTAATTTATCATAAGATCAATGGCCCGTGCTACCGTTCCTTTGAATTTTAATGCGTTCCTAGAGAAAGCTAAGTTGAAAGATGATGGTAGAAACTACACGGACTGGCTCCGTAACTTGAGGATTATCCTCACTGCTGCACAGAAAAATTATGTCCTTGATGCACCGCTAGGTGTACCCCCTGATAATCCCCAAGTGCAGGGAATCATCGTAGCAATTCCCAATGGGGGAAGTGATAAGTATGGAGTGTCGAACCCACAAGGAGCTAAAGGTAAGATCAATAATCTCTCAAGTCCTATCTTCCACTGATACGACTCTACGTACACCGAACGTTTGCTTCCAACTAGAAACGAGAAATAAAACTATGTTGTGGGTATGAAGAGGATAACTTTGCATGATACCGGAGAGCTAAAACATAAAAGTAGGTGCTGTTATTATAAAGTTAGAATATATTACTAAATATTATAAATAGCGAGTGTGGAATAATGAAGGGTTGGTGTGCGAAATTATCCTAGGCAATTGTTAACAAGACCGGTAGTCGTCATTGCAATTTCATATGAGGGAGAGGCATAAGCTAACATACTTTCTCTTCTTGGATCATATGCACTTATGATTGGAACTCTAGCAAGCATCCGCAACTACTAAAGATCATTAAGGTAAAACCCAACCATAGCATTAAAGTATCAAGTCCCCTTTATCCCATATGCCGTGACCCACTTATCCGTGTTTATGCTTCTGTCACTCAAGCAACGCAGACAATAAGTAAACCATGGACATATTGCAACACCCTACAACGGGAATCCCTCACGCTTGCGCGACATGGAGGGCACCATAGGACAGCACCAAAATAAAACATACAACTCGTACCAATCTAGATCATCAATGAACCCAAGGACAAATGATATCTACTCAAAACATCATAGGATGGCAACACATCATTGGATCATAATATGTGGCATAAAGCACCATGTTCAAGTAGGGATTACAGCAGGGTGCGGGAGAGTGGACCGTGTAAAAGAGATGAGGATGGTGATGATGATGGTGATGTTGTTGAAGACGATCACCGCAGCGAAGATTCCCCTCCCGATGGCACTCCAGCGCCATCGAGAGAGAGGAGGAGAGGTTCTCCCCCTTGTGCTTCCTCCTCCATTGCCTCCCCCTGGATGGGGAGAGGTTCCCCCTCTGGTTCTTGGCCTTCATGGCGATGATGGCCTCTCCGAGATGCTTCCCCATGGCCTCCGGTGATGATGGCCCCCTCTGGCAGGGTGCCAGAGAGGGCCTAGATTGATTTCTCGTTGCTACAGAGGCTTGTGGCGGCGGAACTTCCGATCTAGTTTATTTTTTGGAGGTTTGGGTACTTATAGAAGAGGTTGGCGTCGAGGACAAGTCAAGGGGCCTCACAGGGAGTCCACGAGGCACAGGGGGTGAGCGCGTCCCCATCCTCGTGGAGCCCACGGGACTCCCCTCCCGCAGATTTTTGTTCCAGTATTTTTTATATTTTCCCAAAAAGATCTTCATTGATTTTCAGCGCATTCCGAGAACTTTTATTTCTGCACAAAAACAACACCACGGTAGTTTTGCTGAAAACAACGTCAGTCCGGGTTAGTTCTAATAAAATCATACCAAAATCATATAAAACTATTGTAAACATGGCATGAATACTTCATAAATTATAGATACGTTGGAGACGTATCACCCCCAGCAACTGCAGATGTTGTGAACGCCTGACAGTCGCGTGTTGATGACTACTCGATAGTTCAGTGTGCCATGCTTTATGGTTTAGAATCGGGACTTCAAAGACGTTTTGAACGTCATGGAGCATATGAGATGTTCCAAGAGTTGAAGTTAATATTTCAAGCAAATGCCCGAGTAGAGAGATATGAAGTCTCCAACAAGTTCTATAGCTGCAAGATGGAGGAGAACAGTTCTGTCAGTGAACACATACTTAGAATGTCTGGATATCATAATCACTTGACTCAGCTCGGAGTTAATCTTCCAGATGATAGTGTTATTGACAGAGTTCTCCAATCACTGCCACCAAGCTATAAAGGCTTCGTGATGAACTATAATATGCAAGGGATGGAAAAAACTATTCTCGAGCTCTTCGCAATGCTCAAAGCTGCGAAGGTAGAAATGAAGAAGGAGCATCACATGTTGATGGTTAACAAGACCACTAGTTTCAAGAAAAAGGGCAAGGGAAAGAAGGGGAACTTCAAGAAGAATGGCAAGCAAGTTGCCACTCCCGGGAAGAAGCCCAAAGCTAGACCCAAGCTTGAAACTGAGTGCTTCTACTACAAAGGGACTGGTCACTAGAAGCGCAACTGCCCCAAGTATTTGGCGGATAAGAAGGATGGCAAAGTGAACAAAGGTATATCTGGTATACATGTTATTAATGTGTACCTTACTAATGCTCGCAGTAGTGCCTGGGTATTTGATACCCGGTTCGGTTGCTCATATTTGTAACTCGAAACAGGTACTATGGATTAAAAGAAGATTGGCTAGGGATGAGGTGACGATGCGCATCGGGAATGGTTCCAAGGTCGACGTGATCGCCGTCGGCATGCTACCTCTACATCTACCTTCGGGATTAGTTTTAGACACGAATAATTGTTATTTGGTGCCAGCGTTGAGCATGAACATTATATCTAGATCTTGTTCAGTGCGAAAAGGTTATTCATTTAAATCAAAGAATAATGGTTATTCTATTTATATGAGTAATATCTTTTATGATCATGCACCATTGAAGAGTGGTCTATTTCTGATGAATCTCGATTGTGGTGATACACATATTCATAATATTGATGCCAAAAGATGCAAACTTAATAATGATAGTGCAACATATTTGTGGCACTGCCATTTAGGTCATATTAGTATAAAGCGCATGAAGAAACTCCATGCAGATGGACTTTTGGAATCACTTGATTATGAATTATTTGATACTTGCGAACCATGCCTCATGGGCAAGATGACTAAAACTCCGTTCTCCGGAACAATGGAGCGAGCCGATGACTTATGGAAATAATACATACTGATGTATGGGGTCCGATGAGTGTTGAGGCTCGCGGCGGATATCATTATTTTCTAACCTTACAAATGATTTGAGCAGATATGGGTATATCTACTTAATGAAACACAAGTCTGAAACATTTGAAAAGTTCAAAGAATTTCATAGTGAAGTGGAGAATCATCATAACAAGAAAATAAAGTTTATATGATCTGATCGTGGAGGTGAATATTTGAGTTACGAGTTTGGCCTTCATTTAAAACAATGTGGAATAGTTTCACAACTTACGCCACCTGGAACACCACAGCGTAATGGTGTGTCCGAACATCATAACCGTACTTTATTAGATATGGTGCAATCTATGATATATCTTACCGATTTACCACCATCGTTTTGGGGTTATGCATTAGAGACAACTGCATTCATGTTAAATAGGGCACCGTCAAAATCTATTGAGACGACACCGTATGAACTGTGGTTTGGCAATAAACCTAAGCTGTCATTTCTTAAAGTTTGGGGATGCGATGCTTATGTCAAAAGGCTTCAGGCTGATAAGCTCAAACCCAAATCGGAGAAGTGCATCTTCATAGGATACTCTAAAGAAACAATTGGGTACATGTCGGTGTCAAAACCGGCGGATCTCGGGTAGGGGGTCCCGAACTGTGCGTCTAAGGCTAATGGTAATAGGAGGCAGGGGACACGATGTTTTACCCAGGTTCGGGCCCTCTCGATGGAGGTAATACCCTACTTCCTGGTTGATTGATCTTGATGATATGAGTATTACAAGAGTTGATCTACCACGAGATCGTAGAGGCTAAACCCTAGAAGCTAGCCTATGATTATTATTGTTGTTGTCCTATGGACTAAACCCTCCGGTTTATATAGACACCAGAGGAGGCTAGGGTTACACAAAGTCGGTTACAGAGAAGGAGATCTACATATCCAAATTGCCAAGCTTGCCTTCCACGCAAAGGAGAGTCCCATCCGGACACAGGGCAAAGTCTTCAATCTTGTATCTTCATAGTCCAACATTCCGGCCAAAGTATATAGTCCGGCTGTCTAAGGACCCCTTAATCCAGGACTCCCTCAGTAGCCCCTGAACCAGGCTTCAATGACTATGAGTCCGGTGCGCAGATTTTCTTCGGCATTGCAAGGCGGGTTCCTTCTCCGAATACTCCATAGAAGATTTTGAACACGAGAATCGTGTCCGGCTCTACAAAACAAATTCCACATACCACCGTAGAGAGCACAATATTCCACAAATCTAATCTGCTGACAATTTTTCATAGCGTAATGTCACGCCACAACTCGGTCTTTATTTGAACCGCTTTTCACCACCAGCCACTACACGTGCTGCGTGGCGGTTTTATTGGCATGTCTTGTCGAAGTAGAGATCGTGTTCCCCTCATTACGGGATTCTCATCAATATAGGTGTGGGTAACCCAACCGTGTTTGTTTAATGTGACTCCTTGATTTTAGGCAAGTCCCAAACGGTCACGCGGGGGACGCTTGATATTCGTCCTCTTTATAAGGGGCCAAGGCCTGTCCTTTCTTCCCATGCTCGATCCTCCCCCTCTCGTACCTCGAGTTCCAACACCCAAGGCTCAAGCTAGGCACTTCGAACCTTCAACCATGTCTGGATCCAACCTTCAGGGCCGGTGGATGGCCTCTTCTATCACAGAGGAGGACATCAAAAAGCTTATGGAGGCCAGGTATCTCACCGCCGAAATCCCGCACAGGCTGCCTGCTCCTGGGCAAGTCATCCCCACTACCGAATCCAACGGGAGTGTCGTATTTATTTCCCACTTCCTCCGAGGGCTAGGTTTTAGTCTTGATCCCTTCGTGAGAGGGCTCATGTTCTATTACGGGCTAGATTTCCACGATCTAGCTCCGGACTCCATCGTTCACATCTCGTCGTTTATCGTCGTGTGTGAAGCCTTCCTCGCATCACCCCCACTTCGGCCTATGGCTCAAGACCTTCAATGTGAGGCCGAGGGTGATCGACGGGCGTCACGCGGAGTGCGGAGGCGCTATAATAAGCAAAGGCACCAATGCCCCATGTCCAAAGGGTTCCTTCACAGAAACTTCTGACTTATGGCAACGGGAGTGGTTTTACATCACAGCTCCCCGAGGTACAAAGCGGGTGGCCGCTCCAGCATTCCGCTCGGGCCCTCCACTGCAGCTGGCGTCATGGGTCAACAAGGGGCTGGACTAGGGGCTAGTTAATGACGTGCTGACACTGCAAAGTCGCATCCGAGACCTTCTTAAGAAGGATGTCAGTGTTGTCAAGATAATGCAAGTAATGCTAGTTCGTCGGGTCCTACCCTGCCAACGCCGGCCTCTTCGCATGTGGGAGTTCAACTCGGAAGGACCGCGAACCGTTCAACAATTCTTTAGCATGGCGCTCAAAGAGATGTATGGGTCATTCTTCGGATCACGAATAAAGTGTCCGGATACCATCGAGGACATGGGTCTCAACTGCAACCGTCCGGATACCCAAGTAAGTAATTCCGCTACCGAACACACCGTCCCTTATGTTTGTTATAACATCATTCTGAAAAATTGCTCTACGCCAGGACTGGATAAAGAAGGTGGAGAGGATTAGGTGTTCGGCCCCTCTTCCCGAAGGCTCGCCGGATTCTCTATTAATCAGGATGCTTGAGCACGCACCATGTCAGGTGCCATCAGGAGAAGATGAGGGGAGGAATAGAGAAGCCACCGATGGGCTTCATACTTTACACATCCAAATCGGGGGAGTAAGTGCCTCCGCGAAGGAGGATAATCGGGGAGGTGAATCTGAAATCCTCTCTCCTCACGGCAAGAAAAGGGCTGCCTCCGAAGACTTGGAAACGGAAGTTCCCAAACGAGGGAAGAAACCCTCACCAGGGGGCCCAGCCCCAGAGGGCGTCCTTACCGCACAACGCCCGCAAGGGGGCCAACCCTCAACCGAGCGGTAAGTGAAAAAAGGTACTTTGGTAAATATATCCTGTTTTGTCTCTAAGAATAATAACCGAGACATATTTGATGCAGTCCGGCGTGTGGCCCTTCTCCACAGAGTTCGTCTTCGGGGGATCTTCCTCCGGAGATGATGGAGAGCGAGACGCCTCCTCCTGCCTCCCTGTCACACGGGGCGGTCGACCCCGAGGTGTCGTGACGGAGGATTTCTCCTGATCCGCCCAGGCCAGAAATTGACACTTCGGCTGCCCACAATCCAGAATATACGGCTCCCAAGGAGAGCTTCAGGAAGAGTCCAGGATTGTCCGGCACACAGCCGAACACACTGATGGGTCTTCTGGAGCGAGCGGCCGTCTCACAGACACATCGTGCCTTAATGGGTACGGTGGTTGAGAGGATTTCATCCGCCAAAAGGGGTTTGAATGAAGCTTTTACAAGTCTGCTAAGAGGCTTTGAGGTACGCAAAAATTAATATATGTATTTTTGATGGTACCGCACATGCTAGGTGTGCTCTGTATAGATAGTAGCCCCTAAGACTCTGGTTGCCATCCAAAGGTGGCGAACAGAGGATCATAATCTCTGGTAATAATTGCACTGCTTTATGTGCAGGCGGATGAGGATCTGGCGGCTGACCGGACTGCTGATTTTGCCGAACTGAAGCGGCAACTTGACGTGGCTGATGCCGACATCGCGCTTGTTAACAGGCGGCTTGACGAGGCCCAGGGTATGTATGTTCGACTTGTCAGCAAATGTTAAAGAGGAGCATGATGCTAGTATCTATAATATGCTGTGACTGCAGATGGAGCTGCTGCCGTAGAGAACCTTTGGGCGGAGCTTGCCCGAGCCAAGGAGCAAGCCCGAATAAGTGATGCGGCCGCTCTGAAGGCGGTCGAAGAGTTAAGAGCTGAACAGGCTGCTCAACACCAGAGCGAAGAAAAGATAGCCCAGATGGCTGCTGAGCTGAAAGATGCCGCCGACCGCCATGAGCTCCTTGAAAAGGAAAACCAAGTGAAAGCAGCTGACCTGAAGAAGGCCCTAGAGGTAGCCAAGGAAACCCGATATGAAATGAGAGGGATAAGGGAGGAGCTTCGTGAAGCCAGAGATATCACGGCTAGGAAGCCCTATTTGTTGCGAATGAAGTTCAGAGATCCGAAGTATGCCCCTCTAGATCAGTTGTGGAGCGCTGCGGACGTGTATGCGGACCTGGAAAAGAGTGCTGTTGATGTGGCTGAATTTTACAAAGATCGGAAAGACCATAAGGTGGAAAGGTTATTCTGGTCGCAGTTCAGTGCCCCGACGCGTCCGCTGCCATTGAATGAAAGGATGGCCGCATGGGCCGAGCTCCATAGGTTGTCCGGGCTTGCTATGAGGTCTGTCGTGGTTCATCTTTGGCCACGGGGGCCAAGGTTGGACAATTATTTTGGATTAGTGCAACAATTCCTTGGTGTTGTGTCGCATATCGATGCTGTGAAGAGGTCGGCGTGCATAGAGGGTGCGAGGATGGCTCTTGCCCGTGTTAAAACATACTAGGAAGGGATGGAAACCACCGCTATTGCAACCTGGGGTCCGGCAGGAGGCCAGGACCCAGCCGAGCACTATTTTGAAGAGGTCTTAGAAGTCGCCCATTTAATAGAGGCTCAGTGCTCGAAGAGTGCCAATTGTAAAAACAATGCTACTTTGATTATGAAGGTTGTGTTTATACTTTTGCCCGAAAGTATTATAGTGCTTCCTGTGTGGCCGTTTATGTATGTATATAACCTGAAAGTTTGCAGTCGTCGACTTTAGCCCCCACGCATATAATGCGGGGGTGTTTGAAAAAACGCGCAGTCACACTTGATCCAACGTATTGGTCCGTTAAGGAGGTGGTAGCACGGCGAACTAGGAAATCGGACTATATAGCTTTAACACTTTCACTTAGCCATAGGAGTTTGACGGTGGGGCTACTATATAGCCCCTGGTACTGTGGGGACCCCGACTCATAAGTCGAGATCACCGAATGCACGTGTACAATGATCCCAGAGATCAATGCTCACTGAACACACAGAAGCTCAATAACAAGAGTCTTACATCCATACATACCGTTTTACACAAGTAGGACCATTATGGTCAAGTCTTGAGTGTATCATCGCAGCGGAAATCTTCAATAACAACTTGGACCCATGCCATCTGCCTTAACCCTATAGGCATTCTGACTGGGAAACGTCCTAGCTCGCATGTTCGTCACCAAGGTACTCTTCATTATATCCTGTTCTTTCATGCCTGGCCAATAAAATAACCAGTGGCAATCCAATGAGTACTTTGAATGTACTCGCAAGCAACCCATGTTTTGGTTCAAGATACAAAAATGCATGATATTGGTAAATTTTTGCAAAAAGCTAGTTTTGAGTGCAATGACATGTTCAACAACTTGTAAGACATGCATCAGGAGAATTCAAGTAACCATGAGGACAGGTTACAGATATCAACATAAATAGAGTGGGCATCAACCCAACTCTATCATGTCAAGTCCTTTGACTCGACCCAAGTAGATCTTCCCACTTATCCAAACACACACACTGGTTTGTAAACATGTGGATGTAGCCGAAGAGCGGTTACCCAACTGTCCTTGACCGTGGACACGGCTATTCGAATAGTTTTACACTCTACAGAGGTTGCACACTATACCCACAAGATCCGGGGAACTTTCGTGTCATCCACGACCCGCGGTACCTCAAGTACCCGGGGTAAGCACCCGATCACTATCTTTCCCTAGAATACACTAACAAGGAGTCCACTCGTTGTTCCGTATCCTCACGATGTACATCATATGAGACTCACTCGAGATCGTAACATCCGAGAGGGGACACAACGGTGTATCCGGTGCCCTGTGAAAACAGTCATGGCCGCCCTACCTGGCACGACCCCGTCCCGAGAGAGAGCACCAACTCTCCCCCGTCACTAGTAATGCGGGCTCCAAGCTAGTATCGGCCTAGGTAATCAATAATGCCCTTTCCCATACAAGGGTAGAGTGGTTGCGCATGTAAGGTTGGAATAATGGTCGCAACTTAAACCAATCCGTTTTGAAAACAACACACACTTGCCTCGGTACACCACTTCGTCATCAAGTGGCTACCCAACTCATCATCGCCCCCGGGCATAAGTGGCACCCAATGGGCTTTTCGAAAAGTCTTTTGAAAATACTTTGTCTCCATCACCATGCATATTCCCGTCCCTTTTTGTGTAGCACTACTTTAGCATCCTATCTACCCCCACCATCATAACCCTCATAAGAAGGTAGGGTCATGCACAATGCAAGTATCAACGAGGAAGTATGGTGGCAAACCATCAAAGTGGTTACCACCTCATCATGATTCCGTTGCAACAACAATATGGTGCTATATGACATGCATAAAAAGGGTTTCATAGACATGGTCAAAGGCTGCTTGCCTGTTTTAACAAAGTCTTCGAGGTCTTCAAATATCTCTGGTCCAACTCCGAGCATTTCGTCTACTTCGTCAACTATCGTCGAAAACAACCATAATAAGCAACACGACAAGGCAAAAAAAAGTGCTCTAAAAATGTGAGTTGGACTTTTCTAGGATACCTCTGGTCATATGAGGAATGACCAAGGTGATTTCACTGGAAGTGGATCAATGGATATTTCTAAACATTTCGATATGATGGAATCAAGGGGTTTATGGATTTGCAAGAAGTGTACAGAATATATTTTTGAAAAATGAGCAAAGGCACCCATTTAAGAAACCCTGATTTTAGAAGCATCTAGGAGTTGGTTTCACTGGATTTGGAGTTCAAATGAATTCCCTATGAATTGGCAAAGTTGACAAATATGAAGAAATGGCTCATTATATTGTGTGGCACATAAAGTATTAATAAAAATGTTCATAAACTAATTTATGAGCTTAGAAGCATCTAAAAATTTGAATCATGGCCTTTGGATCAATTTGAGCCCTCTGTGATTTTCTAAAGTTTATGACAGAAATGGAAAATGGGATTTGATAATTATTTGTGAAAGATATACTTTTGGAAAAGTGTGCAAATAGCACCATGAGATAGGGCATGAATTTAGAAACTACTAGAAATTTTAATCATCAAATTTGGAGTCCATCTGATTTATCTATGGATTTTTGAAGTTTTATGGAAAAAGGAAAAAGGGAAAAGGTATCCACCTTATTAGGCGCTGTGGGCGACGCTTAGGGCCGGAGCGCACTGGGCCCGGCCCAGCAGCTCGCCGCACCCACAAAGGGGCCACGTCGGAAGCGGCTTCGCTGCACTGTGTCTTCGCGCGGGGGAGGCGGTTACGACCGGAGCCGTTTCCACTTAAACGGGCGGGGCCCGCCCGCTGGGTCACCAACGCGCGGGGCCTAGCACTCAGGCCGTCGCCTTCCTCCCGCTCGAACAGGGCAGAGGCAGGGGAGGCGAGGCCGAGCGGGCGCCGGCGTTTCCCCTCGGCGGTCCCGGCTACCTCTGGCAATGCCCAGCACACCAGCGGGTTCGAGGGGTCAGGCCACATCCAGAGAGGTGTGCCATGACCTCGGGGCAGTTGGCTGCGAGCGCAACATCGGCCGTGGCGGAGGCCGGCGACGATGAAGATGAGAACGGCGATGCAACGAGGGATGGGATGAAATGGAACCCGGGGTGGATCGGTGGTGGTGAGTATAGGGTTCTAGAATGTCTAGGGGAAAGAGAGAGGGGTTAAGTCGCCGGAATTTTGGCGGCGGTCAGCGGCTCGACTTCGGCCATAGAGGTGCAAGGAGGGCGCGGGGAGAGGAGTGAGCCGGTCTGGGTGATGCACAGGAGGGAAGAGAGAGCGAACCGAGGCCCGAGAGGGCTCGGGGGTGGCCTTTTCTGGCGGGGCGATGGTGCACCGTGAGCTCATGCGCTGGCGAGGCTGTTGCCGTCGCTGCAAGCCACGGGGGGCGTATGGGCGTGTCTGGGGCATTCGTAGAGATGGTCTACGGCTAGGGGAAGGGAGAGAAGGATCGAGGAAGTGCCAGGGCGTCGCGCATGTGAGCTCGTCCATTGGAGCTCTCGGGCGGCCGGCGCGCGTGCGGAGGGGGGCAGCAGGAGGGACAAGGAGGAGGGGGACAGGGGTGTAGCATGCTGCGGACGTCGAGGCGCGTTGGCAGGCGTGCGGGGGAGGGCCGAGGTGGTCGGAGGCATCGGGCATCGGGCAGCTACAGTGCAAGGGCGCACTGTAGCGCGCTCCATAGCATGCATATGGCCGGCATGGCCATTTTAAAAGGTCAGGGGCTTGTCCACTTGTGTCCTGGAGCTTCCTTGGATGCTCTAGAGTGGTCAGGAGCTAGGTGGGGCGTTGCATATAGAAAGGAGAGAGAGAGAGAGGAGGAGTTGCCATGGGTAAACAGAGAGAGAAAGAGATGGGTTTTACCCCCAAATAATTGAGCTGTTGAAGGAGGAGAGTTACTGGAGGTAGGAGATGGTCAGGAGAAGCTGTGGTAAAAAGTTGAGCTCAAGGAGAATAGTGTTAGTGGTCAAAATGGTGGTTTTTGAAAAGTGTCAGAAGGTGTTTGATAATGGTTTGGGCCAGTAGATGATTTCCAACTGCCATGAGACTCCACAGGGTGAAATGTCACATATAATTAGGGCCTTCCACCAATTTGGAGCTTATTTGGGAAAAGTTGCCAATGCAACTTTTGTAAACCCTAGAAATAAACAGAAATGGGTTTTCCAAGATCTAGTAATGCAAAACCATTCTCCTTGATGCACCACTTGGTGTAGTGTCATCATTTGGGGATTTGAACATATCCACAAAAAATCAGATCCAAAGGACACACTTGGCAATGTAGAGTTGTTCAAATTTGGTTCTGGATAGGAAGGGTTTTGGGGCACTTTGATCAATATAACATTTTTGCCAACTTGTGCCATTTGGTCTAGATGAATGATTAGACCATTTGGGCATGTTCACAAGGTTTGAGAACATTTGGACATGTTTGGAATGTAAAGTTGCTCAAACTTCAAAATGGACAGAAATGGTTTTGAGGAGATTTCATGGGGTTATACTATTCTCCATGACATGATACTTGTAAAGACCATCAAACATGTCATATGTGACATGCTAGAATTTTCTTGGAATTTTTGGAGAATATTTCCTTTGTAAATATTTCAAAAGCTTGAAATATCCAGAAAGAGGTTTTGAGGGATTTAACCAATATTTTGAACATTACCATGTGTTGAAACTCTTATATATGGACAATATATGTCCACTGAGTTTCCCTAGGTTTTACCAAATATTTTTAAAGCATAAAAATAATTTTAACCTATTAAAGACCATTTTCGGCCTAAAGAAAAAGCCTTTAAATAAAATAGGTAAACAACTTTTAAAATTATATTTTTGTCGTTTCTGGGTATCCTATATCTAATAGGAGTCAAATATATTTTTGGAAAGATTTTTGCTGCCCTTAATTAAGTACTTGCAGTGCAAACCTCAATTCAGGGGGTTTTGGAAAACTATTTTTTTTAAAAATACTATTTGTCCAAATTATTTTTGTAAGGAATTATTTTTATGTCCTATACACATGGCATGATCATTGGTTCAAGATTTTGGACCAAGGAGATGAAGTATAGGAGTTGGAGGATTTATTTGATTTTTAGAGCACTTGCAAACAGCAGACAAAAACCAATCAAGGCAAGGTCCAAAACACTCAAAAGTATTTGTCAAACCACATTTTATCATGATTGTTAGCTTAAGTGTAGTGGCATGAAAATCAGGGTGTGACAGACCTACCCCCCTTACAAGAATCTCGTCCCCGAGATTCCCAAACTAGGCGCGGAAAGGGATACAGAAACTTGGATCCGGGGTAGTCTTCAAGTCCTCATGTTGCTTCTGCTTCCGTGTAGTGCTCCATTGAGCTTGAAGTACTTGATGGTGTGGCTTCGTGTATGACGCTCTTCTTGATCCAGGTTGCTAATGGGTAGCTCGCGGTGGGTTAGGTTGGGCTAGGGGTCGATGGCTCGGTGGTCAATGCCCTCGTAGAGATCGGGCAAGTTAGGAAGTTGGAAACACTTCCGGGGTTGTGATGCATGGAAAGCATTGTGCACATCAGGTAACTCAGGTGGCAACTCCAGCTGGTAACTGTCTTCTCTTCGTCTCGTAGTGATCTCAGAGGGGGTTGTTAAATCTTGGAGTGATCTCGAAGGGGGCCGATGAATCTTGGTGTGGGTCTCCTTGTCATGGAAATGCTTGGTTCCTTAGAGAGGAGTGGCTTGCAAATACACCTGGTCTTCAACGCGGAGGTTTACTTCTTGACGACGGTGGTTGGTATAGTTCTTCCTCCTTGGCATGGCGGTCTTCAAATGTTTCCTAACCAGCTGAACGATTCTTCTTCCATCTTTAGTTAGACGAGTAGGTCACCAAGTAAAAGTGACAACCAACATGACCAAGTACTCCATGAAGTTTCTGTTCATGGGGTACATAAGGTAGGCTAGGGCATTGGTGGTGGTAACGGTTGAGTGTGGGACAAGGTGTTCTCGACCTAGAGTCAGGACCCCAAGGTCATGATCCAACCGGGTTGTGGCTTGGTAGGGATTAAGGGTTTCAAGGATTCTAGGGTGCGAGTGAATGTTTATCCTTGAGCACAATTCCTGAGATGCCAATTGTTCTACCTAGTCCTCCAAACAGATCACCTTATACTGCTGAAAGCATCATTTCGTATAGGTCAACTCCAATCATCACTCATGCTATTCATATCCTCATGACTCCCAAGAGGAGTTCTAACAAAATCATATATGTCTACGATCCCCAAACTCATGTGTGTGGCTACCCCTAAAAATCCATGGGTAGAGCATACAAGCTTCCAAGCTGGAATAAAACAGGACAATCCAAGTGCTCATCCTATTCTTCCAAGGTCCATGCTAGTGCATCTCTATCCTAAGGAAACACGTCGTATGCCACTCCAAAATCTTGTTTCCTTTTCTATGAATCAACTCCAACAACCCGTTAACTTCCATTAATCACTACATAATCCATTAATTCTACAAATCCAACGCCTATGCTAGTGTTCCACATGATCTCCTAAAGTCCTTATAATCCCCAATACTTGAAAGGGCTTGAAAGATCGAGGATGTCGCCTAGAGGGGGGGGGGGGTGAATAGGCGCTTTAAAATAATTACGGTTTAGGCTTGAACAAATGCGGAATAAACCTAACGGTTAATTTGTCAAGCACAAAACCTAAAACAACTAGGCTCACCTATGTGCACCAACAACTTATGCTAAGCAAGATAAGCAACTATGTGATAGCAAGAAATATGACAAAGAATAATATGGCTATCAGAAAGTAAAGTGCATAAGTAAAGGGCTCGGGTAAGAGATAACCGAGGCACGCGGAGACGACGATGTATCCCGAAGTTCACACCCTTGCGGATGCTAATGTTCGTTTGGAGCGGTGTAGAGGCACAATGCTCCCCAAGAAGCCACTAGGGCTACCGTAATCTCCTCACGCCCTCGCACAATGCAAGATGCCGTGATTCCACTAAGGGACCCTTGAGGGCGGTCACCGAACCCGTACAAATGGCAACCCTTGGGGGCGGTCACCGAACCCGTACACTTTGGCAACCCTTGGGGGCGGTCACCGGAACCCGTCAAGATGCTCGGGGCGATCTCCACAACCTAATTGGAGACCCCGATCCTTGCCCGGAGCTTTACACCACAATGATTGAGCTCCGAACACCACCAACCGTCTAGGGCGCCCAAGCACCCAAGAGGAACAAGCTCAAGGGCACCAAGCACCCAAGAGTAATAAGCTTCTCAAACTTCACTTCCACGTATCACCATGGATAACTCAAACCGATGCACCAAATGCAATGGCAAGGGCACATGGAGTGCCCAAGTCCTTCTCTCTCAAATCCCACCGAAGCAACTAATGCTAGGGAGGAAAATGAGAGGAAGAACAAGAAGGAGAACACCAAGAACTCCAAGATCAAGATCCAAGGGGTTCCCCTCACATAGAGGAGAAAGTGATTGGTGGAAATGTGGATCTAGATCTCCTCTCTCTTTTGCCTCAAAAACTAGCAAGAATCCATGGAGGGATTGAGAGTTAGCAAGCTCGAAGAAGGTCAACAATGGGGGAAGAACACGAGCTCAAAAGGATAAGGTTCAATGGGGAAGAAGACCCCCTTTTATAGGACCTCCCGAATCCAACCGTTATGTGCTCAGGTCGTGCACAAGCGGTACTACCGCTTGGAGGAGCGGTACTACCGCTTAGCACGCTCAAAACAGCCCAATCGAGAGAGAAAACACGAGTTTTTGGTCCGGGGCGGTACTACCGCTTAGGAGCCACGGTAGTACCACTCTGGAGCGGTACTACCGCTCAGGAGCCGCGGTAGTACCGCTCTAGAGCGGTAGTAAAAAATTACATCCGCTCTAGTCGCGGTAGTACCGCTGCAGCCTTCACCAAAACAACCACAACTTTTGCAAACGGACTACGAATTCAACGAAACCAAGTTTGTTGGAAAGGTAACAACAAGGGTTAACACAATATTGATAGAAATACCAATAATAAGCAAATGAGAAAATGCCCAAAAGAAAATGGTGAGAACCCTTCCTCTGAGAAGACCGGTAAAACCTCCAACACCGAAAACATCATAGAAGACGCATGCAAACTCCGTTTTCGATGAACTCAAGCTTGTCATCAAGATGACCATAAGCTCTAAGACTCACAAAGAGAATCAAACAAGAACCAAGAAACATGATGCAAGGATGCAATGGTTTTAGCTCTCTACGAATGATACGATCAAGCAACTCATCGAGAGCCCCCTTGATAGTACGGCAATCGATCCTATAACCCGGTCTCCCACAACTACCATGAGACCGTAAAATAGAAAACCTATCAAGGGCAAACCTTTGCCTTGCACATGGTCCACTTGAGCTAGATGATGACGATCTTCACTCCCTCAAGTTGGACCACCTTTCTTGATTGTGTTGGCTCGATGAAGACTAGATGATTGCTCCCCCATAGTCCACTATGGGTGAGCCACTCTTTGGCTCATCTTCACAAGTCCATTGACACCACAATGGATGGAAAGATTCAAGCACTTGATATCTTCGTGATGCTCCACTTGAACTTGCACACGGCAATCTTGATGACGATCACCACTTGATTTCATCCTTTCCATGGGTTGTATGATATCTTCCTCTTGATGCAAGCCCATGGATACGTACCTAACCCCACATAGAACTCTCACATAGACCATGGGTTAGTACACAAAGTGCAATGGACAATGCTTACCATACCATGGGATCACTTGATCCCTCTCGGTACATCTTCTACGCTTTGTGAGTTAATCAACTTGATTCACTATTGACTTAGTCTTGATCAACCTTGAATCTTTGCAACTCTCTTCATTTGGATGATATATTGAAGGTAAACATGAATGATCACACAACCTTCTTCTTCAAGACATGCTTGCAATAAGCTCAACACCCGCATGACCAATCTTTGGATAATTCCTTAATAGCACCTTGGTCAACTCATAAACTCCTTGAAACCAGCACATGGACTTCAAGAAAAGCCTATGGACAAATCCTTCAAATATAACTCAAGACAACCATTAGTCCATAGAGATTGTCATCAATTACCAAAACCAAACATGGGGGCACCACATGTTCTTTCAATCTCCCCCATTTTGGTAATTGATGACAATCACTTTTAAGAGAGTTTATACAAGGAATTATGCATCACCATGCAATGCAACAACCAATGATGCATGAGAATGAGATGCAAATGCTTAGGAACCAAAACCAAAGCAAGGAGAAAACTCAAAAGACTTCTCCACAAAACTCTCTGAAACTCCTCCCCCATTGGCATCGATTGCCAAAATGGGTGAAAAGCTAAGAAGGCCAAAATAAAAGGTGTTCCTCCATAAATTGTGTATTTCTCAACAAGAGAGTGGAATGCAATACACATATCCAACTGCCAATACTTGGAGGAAGACAAACTATATTGAGGCCCAAAGATTGCAACAAAAAGATATGACACAAAGACATAACAAAGAGAGACACAAGCAATTAGAAGATACCAATTGAAGCAAGCAATCAACGGATATCAATTGAACCAACTAGACCAATGATCCTACATGCCACAAGAATAAAGATATTATGATAAGCACAAAGGAGTGTTCTAAAGAAACTATAGAAGCTCCCCATGATTTGTGCTCACATAAGAATTTTTGTATTTGAATACAAAGTGCACAAAATAGGATCATAGCTCCCCCGGAATCAATAGAAACTCACATCCAGTGCAAGTGAGCATATGGGAAACAAAGCCTAGCACTTGCAACAAGCACATGGTTGAGGAACATGTAAAAGAGGCAACTTAAGAATAGGCTCAACCAAAATGATGTGTGTGAGTCATGGCGAAGCACTTGAGAAGACTAACATTAGGATGAGCATTAAGCATCAACATAGTCTTGAAAGAATGAGGCACATGGTGCAAGGCCTATCATTCCCACACACAACTAGCAAATGGGTTCACAAACTTACTAATAAGCATATAAAGAACTTATGCTTGTGATGACCTGTGGTGAAGATAGAAGATGAAAGCCTCATCAAGATGAGGGATGCCAATTAAGATGGCAAAAGCCTCGTAAAGATAAGCATGAGGAAAATAATCTTCACCACACAAGAGTGCATCAAGATGCAACGATAGAGGACACACACTCAAGGCAAAAGCTTTCACGGAGCCTGCAAAGAAATATCATAAGAAAGACAAGGTGGACGTGAAAGAAAGGATATCAACTAGAGATGTAATTTCTCTCAAGTGTATAAGGTTCTATGTAGACGAAATCATGATGATATATATATATCTACAAAGAAGGATGTACACCCGAAATAGTTACAACACGAAGGAACAAGATATCCACAAGGAAGTCATAAATATACCAATAAGATATTTGCTTGAAAGCATAGCACTTGGCTAGATATGGTCTTATTGTATATAAATGAATTCCAATCACACATCCATCAAAGACATCACAACTAGCAACAAGAGATCATCGTTGGGATGCTTTGAGAAAGGAACAAGTATCAAAAGATATGAAATGAATATCATGCCAAGATGCAACCTACACAAGGTTGAAAGCAAGAGAGGAAAGCATGAATAGATACTTGTTACCGAGATATCATTGGAAGGATGTAGTAGATACCAATTGAAGGTGGATAGTAGTTCATTGATCATCCTAGCTTGACTCCAATATGCACATGGTGACAACACCTTCCTTGTGAGTGAGCCGAGCATCCAATGCATCTCCGAATGTTCCTAGAAGAACAACACAAACTAAACGGTACCCAAACTCATCGGGACCAAATAGTTAGAAACACCAATACATAGGACAAACTCCACATAAATATGTGCATATAGATATGAAAATGAATTTCATGCACATCTCATCCAAATTGAGACTAGGTGGAGTTTCCCCTATATATTGAGTCAAAGAAAGAAAGCATGCCAAATGAAATACATGAAGTAAACATGCACGCTCAAGACTTTCAAAACCCGAAACCAAAAGACAAAGAAATGCCAAGTGAAAAGGATACTAAATGGAGAAATCATCACTTGGAAGATATCATTAAAGATACATCAAGGAATGAGATATCCATTGATACACACTAAAGTAAAGATGTCAAACTCCCAAAGAGAGGATGGTTCCAAACAAACCAAGCCCTCAACAAAGTTTCATGATGGCACAAAGTACCAAAAAGAAATGGCTTGCCTTCCACCAAAACACACTGGATAAGGATCACAAGAAGAGTGTTCTGAAGAAAATAGAATAGCTCCCCCACGAGTTGTGCATTATATAGGATTTGTATTTGAATATAAAATGCACAAGGTGGGATCACCGCTTTCACTATATCTAGAAAACACTAGACAAGAACAAGAAATAAACAAGATCCACAAGTGGTATGGAAGACAACGGGAGTTGACACAATCCTTGGCAAGAGAAAAGGCAAGTAAAACAAAAGCCAATGTAAAGATGATCAATAAATTCTACCACACATAAATTACTACCAATTGTCAAAAGACAAGAAGTAGATGGAAAGAATTCCCGGTGGTAGATAGCAAGCATATCCAACATCATCTTCACACCACACACAAGCAGATTGCAACTTGTAGAGCTAACATGCCACCTAGGAACAAGATAATCTACAATATCAACACTAGGTGACAATATCTCAAATGTACACATTTTCTAGGCTAGTAATATACATAGCATATTACTCCCCCATAATGTGATACCAATGAAGAAAACTTAACAAGAGGCAATAAGAGGATCCAACAAGAGATAATTAATGGACAATTTAAAATTTGAATTTCTCATGAGAAGCATACCACATAGTGACTAGATAATCTTGTAATATCAATACTAGATGGTATTCCTCATGTACACACACTTATAGG
The DNA here is from genome assembly GCA_021437245.1 of Aegilops speltoides. Lineage (NCBI taxonomy): Eukaryota > Viridiplantae > Streptophyta > Magnoliopsida > Poales > Poaceae > Aegilops > Aegilops speltoides. The sequence continues at coordinate 314,888,404 of CM038145.1, read as the reverse complement.
AGTGTGAGGTGCACAAAGCACATCACTCCCCAATAATGGGATATTCCATTAATCTCTGACAAGAGCCAACTAAGATACAAAGAAGATGCACAAAGGCTCAACACACAACTCACACGTACATGAAGTGCACACCAACATACATAAGCAAGTTGGAAGCAAACATATACAAACACATGCAAGGAACAAAACCAAAACATGCAAGGGGGCAAGTAACTTTCAAAGTAAACAATTTAAGTACAAGTTACCGCAAGGAGGCACATTGGATATAAGATAGAAACTTGATAATCCAATTGACTTGGCTTGTGAAAAAAAGAATGATGAAGTCCCCTTAATTCTTCATAATGTAGCCAAGTCTCCAATGCCCTCCAAAAACACCTATTGATCAAGTTTGAGCTTGTTGGTCCCCAACCAAGTTGGGTCCTAAGAGGTTAGTCACAATAGGCTTGGCTACCCAAATGGTTCTTTTCTTGACACCACTTTGAGTACCAACAAACTTGGCAAACACATTGCCAACCTTATCCTTCCCAAGAGAATAGATACCATCAATAATAATTGGGTTGGATAAGTTACCACTAGTGCATGAAGAAGCGACGTGACCTTTGTCACGACATAAGTAGCAACGTCTACTCTTCACTTTCTTCTCACTTGATTTTTCCACAAGAGAAGCATTAGCTTGAGTCTTCTTGGGAAGTGGCCTTTCTTCAACTTGAGGTTGAGCATGAGATTGAACTTGTGCCCTCTTCCCTTGTTGCTTGACACTAATGGCCTTCTTCTTCAATGGGCAAGATCTAACATGATGCCCTTCTACTTTGCACTTGAAGCAAACAATCTTGGCCGAATTCTTGACTTGTTCTTGGCCCTTCTTTTTGTTCATGTTGGACTTCTTCTTCTTATTGGAGTTGAATCCAAGTCCACCTTTGTCATTGGGGATTTTTGCACACTCAAGATATTGTTGAGTGCGGATTTCCCTTCATGACACTTTTTCAAGTCTTTCTTCAAAGAAGTGACTTGGGCCTTGAGCTCTTTGATTTCCTCTACATGGTTAGTCTCAACACAAGTACTATAGGAAGTATAAGCTTCATCGTTAGAGCAACAAGGCAAGGAAAGCAATTCATCACAAGATGTACCAACATTGTGAGTAGATGAATTACAAGGACTAGCACATGGCAATATACTATTTTGACTAGAAGTAGTGCTAGTATCCACATGAGGCTCACTAGATGTTACCTTAGCAATCATGGCCTCATGAGCTATCTTTAGCACACTATGGGATACTAGAAGATCATCATGAGAGCTTGAGAGCTTTTCATGACTTTCTTCCAATTTCCCATAATTGCAAGATAGCACCTCAAGTTGAGCCCGTAGCTCAACATTCTCCTTCAAAATGGATGCTTCACAAGTAATAGAATTAGTAGCACAAGCATCATCATTAACAACAAGAGGAGAATGCAACTTGGCAAGATCTTTTAAATAAGAAGCTTCAAGTTGAGCATGAGACTCGGTGAGTTTGATGAGCTCACCCTTGATGACCCTTGAGCCATTTTTGAGGTGCTCAAAATCCTCAAGGAGTCTAGCATGAGCAACTTCAAGCTTAGCATTTTTAGTTTCAAAAACATTGGCCACCTCAAGGGCTCTATCAGTAGATTCCTTCACTCTAGACAATTCTAGAGCAAAAGTCTCCTCAAGAGATTCCTTGGTGGTTTGTTCAAGTTCAAGAGCTTGAGAGAGGTCCGCAATCTCATTAGCGTAATCACGCCCATGACCTTCCATTTTATCAATGGTGACCTCATGCTCCTCAAGACGAGATTCCAACTCATCAATATATTTCTTGCTCTCAATAGCAATGGACATAATTTCCATGAAGTTGGACGAGCAACTTTATTTTATGAAGAGCTTTAAAACCATTTCCCCCTTAATTTTTAAGGAGGCAACATTATCATTCTCTTCATCATTATCCTCATCATCATTAGCATCAACATCATCATAAAGAGACATATTGGGGTACAAAGTAGGAGATACCTTTGACGCCTTAGCCATAAGGCAAAACGCAATAGATGATGATGTAGGATCCCTTGAGGCACCATTAAACACCACATCTTGTTCCATGGAGTGTTTGGTTTCCTCTACATTGTTAGCACAACAATTCGAGGAAATAGATGCATTTTTATCATGGCAACAAGACATAGCAAGCATATCATCATGATATTTAGTCAAGCAATTTCTACATGATATGCAAGGACTATCAACACAAGCACGTGAAACATTTGGAGTGCTCAAGTGTTAAAGCCCAAAGAGGAGCATTGCAATAATATAGTGATGAAGGATCATCCACAATAAGCATACTATCATCATTGCAATGACCAACACTACTCACCATATCATTACCTTGTGGCAAACCACATGTAGGTGAAGTAGAAGAAGTTGAGAAGACTATATGACCGGAGGTGGAGGGAGAACAACCATCCCCACAAATCTTGGACACACCATATTTATCTTGAAGCTTTGTCCATAACTCATGAGCATCCCGGAACGGCATGAGTTGAAATATAACTACATTGCTCAAAGCATCGAAAGGCACATTAGAGGCTTGAGCATTGAGATAAGAGTTTTTCTCATCCTCTAAAGATAATCTTTGGGGATCCTTTGGAGGAGAAAAACCCATATCTACAATTCGCACTAAATTTGGGTCCATGACCCTAAAGAGATTAAGCATGCGAATTACCCAAACATCAAAATTTGTGCCATCAAAACTAAGAGTGTCAGAGAATCCTAATCCCCTAGTCGACATCTTTACTCTCTAGGCGGTTAAGCCCAACAAAGAGAGACGAGGCTCTGATACCAATTGAAAGATCGAGGATGTCGCCTAGAGGGGGGGTGAATAGGCGCTTTAAAATAATTACGGTTTAGGCTTGAACAAATGCGGAATAAATCTAACGGTTAATTTGTCAAGCACAAAACCTAAAGCAACTAGGCTCACCTATGTGCACCAACAACTTATGCTAAGCAAGATAAGCAACTATGTGATAGCAAGATATATGACAAAGAACAATATGGCTATCACAAAGTAAAGTGCATAAGTAAAGGGCTCGGGTAAGAGATAACCGAGGCACGCGGAGACGACGATGTATCCCGGTTCACACCCTTGCGGATGCTAATCTCCGTTTGGAGCGGTGTAGAGGCACAATGCTCCCAAGAAGCCACTAGGGCCACGTAATCTCCTCACGCCCTCGCACAATGCAAGATGCCGTGATTCCACTAAGGGACCCTTGAGGCGGTCACGAACCCGCACAAATGGCAACCCTTGGGGCGGTCACCAACCCAGACACTTTGGCAACCCTTGGGGCGGTCACCGGAACCCGTCAAGATGCTCGGGGCGATCTCCACAACCTAATTGGAGACCCCGATGCTTGCCCGGAGCTTTACACCACAATGATTGAGCTCCGAACACCACCAACCGTCTAGGGTGCCCAAGCACCCAAGAGGAACAAGCTCAAGGGCACCAAGCACCCAAGAGTAATAAGCTTCTCAAACTTCACTTCCACGTATCACCATGGATAACTCAAACCGATGCACCAAATGCAATGGCAAGGGCACACGGAGTGCCCAAGTCCTTCTCTCTCAAATCCCACCGTAGAAACTAATGCTAGGGAGGAAAATGAGAGGAAGAACAAGAAGGAGAACACCAAGAACTCCAAGATAAAGATCCAAGGGGTTCCCCTCACATAGAGGATAAAGTGATTGGTGGAAATGTGGATCTAGATCTCTCTCTTTTCCTCAAAACTAGTAAGAATCCATGGAGGGATTGAGAGTTAGCAAGCTCGAAGAAGGTCAACAATGGGGGAAGAACACGAGCTCAAAAGGATAAGGTTCAATGGGGAAGAAGACCCCCTTTTATAGGACCTCCCGAATCCAACCGTTATGTGCTTAGGTCGTGCACAAGTGGTACTACCGCTTGGAGGAGCGGTACTACCGCTTAGCACGCTCAAAACAGCCCAATCGAGAGAGAAAACACAAGTTTTTGGTCCGGGGCGGTACTACCGCTTAGGAGCCACGGTAGTACTGCTCTGGAGCGGTACTACCGCTCAGGAGCCACGGTAGTACCGCTCTAGAGCGGTAGTAAAAAATTACATCCGCTCCAGTCGCGGTAGTACCGCTGCAACCTTCACCAAAACAGCCACAACTTTTGCAAGCGGACTCCGAATTCAACGAAACCAAGTTTGTTGGAAAGCTAACAACAAGGGTTAACACAATCTTGATAGAAATACCAATAATAAGCAAATTAGAAAATTCCCAAAAGAAAATGGTGAGAACCCTTCCTCCAAGAAGACCGGTAAAACCTCCAACACCGAAAACATCATAGAAGACGCATGCAAACTCCGTTTTCCATGAACTCAAGCTTGTCATCAAGATGACCATAAGCTCTAAGACTCACAAAGAGAATCAAACAAGAACCAAGAAACATGATGCAAGGATGCAATGGTTTTAGCTCTCTACGAATGATACGATCAAGCAACTCATCGAGAGCCCCCTTGATAGTACGGCAATCGATCCTATAACCCGGTCTCCCACAACTACCATGAGACCGGTAAAATAGAAAACCTATCAAGGGCAAACCTTTGCCTTGCACATGGTCCACTTGAGCTAGATGATGACGATCTTCACTCCCTCAAGTTGGACCACCTTTCTTGATTGTGTTGGCTCGATGAAGACTAGATGATTGCTCCCCCATAGTCCACTATGGGTGAGCCACTCTTCGGCTCATCTTCACAAGTCCATTGACACCACAATGGATGGAAAGATTCAAGCACTTGATCTCTTCGTGATGCTCCACTTGAACTTGCACACGGCAATCTTGATGACGATCACCACTTGATTTCATCCTTTCCATGGGTTGTATGATATCTTCCTCTTGATGCAAGCCCATGGATACGTACCTAACCCCACATAGAACTCTCACATAGACCATGGGTTAGTACACAAAGTGCAATGGACAATGCTTACCATACCATGGGATCACTTGATCCCTCTCGGTACATCTTCTACGCTTTGTGAGTTAATCAACTTGTTTCACTATTGACTTAGTCTTGATCAACCTTGAATCTTTGCACCTCTCTTCATTTGGATGATGTATTGAAGGTAAACATGAATGATCACACAACCTTCTTCTTCAAGACATGCTTGCAATAAGCTCAACACCCGCATGGCCAATCTTTGGATAATTCCTTAATAGCACCTTGGTCAACTCATAAACTCCTTGAAACCAGCACATGGACTTCAAGAAAAGCCTATGGACAAATCCTTCAAATATAACTCAAGACAACCATTAGTCCATAGAGATTGTCATCAATTACCAAAACCAAACATGGGGGCACCGCATGTTCTTTCAGGGCTTCCTTACTATAGTCAGCCCACCAATTCTCGTTATTGTGATCTAGTAATACTCCAAGGTCAAGCTCACAAAGATGCCTAAATAAAATCCGACAATTAATCCAATCTCCTAGTTTATTGTCCACCGAGAAACATGGTGTCATGATCGAGATCATCAGTCTAAATTCAATTTACTCCGAACCATGTAGACATACTCAGCATCTATATTCAAGTAGAATCACCTACTTAAATCCAAATCTCTTGTCCAACGAGAATTACTACATGTTCCCCCAAGTCATTTACGTAATATCAACTGTCTCCTATCAATATCCCATGGCTAAGTTAAATCCAAATACTTCCAAGAATTCCAGCTTGCGAACACAATTATCCTACTAAATCCAATTTACTCAGGGGTAATGAAAGCTATGCTAATCTATACTCATGATCCCACCAAGTTCATCTACCAACATCGAAGCCTCATAATCCACCAAATAGTCTCATATAATTCCTCGAGTCATTGATATAAACTCATCAAGTCATTTGTCCTCTATTCCTATATCCTCATATTGGTCCTCCCTATAGCATCGTCGGTTTTGGTGCTATCTTAGGATGATAATGTGTTCGTTCACTATGTCCACTAGTTCGGTAATGAACCTAGAGCTATGCAAGGTTACAGAGGCTTAACTGGTCCGCTTGCAATTTCTGTGGGTTAAGCACATGGTTAAGGATTCGAGATGGGGTATCTTATGAAGTCTCGAAGGGTCTAGGAATGGTTCCTGTCGGTGTCAAAACCGGCGGATCTCGGGTAGGGGGTCCCGAACTGTGCGTCTAGGCGGATGGTAACAGGAGGCGAGGGACACGATGTTTTACCCAGGTTCGGGCCCTCTTGATGGAGGTAAAACCCTACGTCCTGCTTGATTAATATTGATGATATGTATTACAAGAGTGGATCTACCACGAGATCAAGGAGGCTAAACCCTAGAAGCTAGCCTATGGTATGATTGTTGTAATGGATGTTGTGTCCTACGGACTAAAACCCTCCAGTTTATATAGACACCGGAGAGGGCTAGGGTTACACAGAGTCGGTTACAATGGTAGGAGATCTACATATCCGTATCACCAAGCTTGCCTTCCACGCCAAGGAAAGTCCCATCCGGACACAGGACGGAGTCTTCAATCTTGTATCTTTGTAGTCTTGGAGTCCGGCAGACGATGATAGTCCGGCTGTCCGGACACCCCCTAGTCCAGGACTCCCTCAGTAGCCCCTGAACCTGGCTTCAATGACGATAAGTCCGGCGCGCATAATGTTCGGCATTGCAAGGCGGGTTCCTCCTTTGAATAATCCATAGAAGATGGTGAACACCAGGATAGTGTCCGGCTCTGCAAAATAATTTCCACATTCCACCGTAGAGAGAATAATATGTACACAGGTTCAATCTGCTGACGTATTTTGCGGCATGACGTCACACCACTACCAAACCTTTACTTGAATCGTTTTTTATTACACCACGTCAGCGCGTTTAGCGAAGCGGTTTCCTTGGCACGTCTTGTCGAAGCAGAGATCATGTTCCCCTTATTCCGGGATTCTCATCAATACAGTCGTGGGTAACCCAACCGCGCCCGTCGCCGCCTCCTCTATCGAAGGCGAGTCCCGAACGGTCGCGGAGACGGCTCTTGGTATTCTCCCTCTTTATAATAGGACCAAGGCTCGTCTCTTTTCTTCAATCTTCCATCGAATCCTCTCCTCGCTCCAAGTTCCAACACCCAGAGCCCCAGATTCGAGTGCTTCGGACCTTCAACAATGTCTAGCTCCGACCTTCAGGGCCGGTGGACGCCTTCCTCCGTCCCGGAGGAGGACGTGCTAAAGCTGCGAGAGGCCAAGTACCTGTCTTACGAGATTTCGCACAGGTTGCCCGCCGAAGGGCAGGCCATCCCTTCCCCCGTGCCCGGCGAGTATGTCGTCTTTGTATCCCACCTCCGTCGGGGTTTAGGCTTCCCGACGGATCCTTTCGTGAGAGGGCTCATGTTCTACTATGGGTTGCAATTCCATGACTTGGCTCCGGAGTCCATCCTCCAAATCTCCGCATTCATCGTCGTCTGCGAAGCCTTCCTCCGCGTCACCCCCCACTTCGGCCTATGGCTGAAGACCTTCAATGTGGAGCCGAAGATGACCGGGGGGCGTCAAGCAGAGTGCAGCGGGGCGGCCATAAGCAGGAAAGACGATGCCCCGTGGCCAGAGGGCTCCTTCCAAGAGGAGCTTGGCTTGTGGCAGCAGGAGTGGTTCTATATCACCACTCCGAAGGGCAGCAAGCAGAAGCCACCGCCTTCATTCCGCTCGGGACCTCCACGACGGTTGATGTCGTGGGACAACCAAGGGCTCAATTGGGGGCCGTCAAAAGACGTGCCCCTATTGCTGGGCCGGATTCGAGACCTCCAAGCAAGGGGGATCGATCTGGTCGTGGTGATGCGGGTCATGCTAATTAGGCGCCTTCTGCCCTGCAAGCGCCGTCCTCTCGGGCTATGGGAGTTCAATCCGGAGGGACCATGGATTCTCCAACACTTTATGGGTACGACACCCGTGGAGATGTACAAGTTATTCTTCGGACCGCAGGCGGCGTGTCCGGAATTAACCGAGGATGCCGGCCTAAGCTGCAATCGCCCGGATACTCAAGTAAGTAGCTCAGTGTTCGGATGCACCATTTGTTTGCCTTTCTATAATTCGCCTTTTAACCCGTTATCCTTCAACAGGAGTGGATAGCGCAAGCAAAGCTGATACGGTGTCCGGCCCCCCTCCCAGAGACCGCGCCGGAGCCCGTGCTGGTCAGAATGTTGGAGGTTGCGCCTTCAGAAGAGGGCGATGGGGAAAATAGAGGAGCTACCACCTCGCCCAAGGGCGCGCTTGAAGAAGGGGGGATCGAGAATCCCTCCCTCCAGGGGGAGAAGAGGACCGCCTCCGAAGACCCAGAGGCCAAAGCCCCTAAGCGGGGGAAGAAATCTTCACCAGAGGGTCCTGCGTCCGGGGAGGCCCCGGCCGCACAATCTTCTCTAAAGAATCAGCCCTCCAGCGAGCCGTGAGTAGAAAAAGGGGAGTTCATTAATAAGAAACATCCCTATTTGTGCTTCTGAGGATAACCGAAATTTTTACCTTGTAGTTCGGATCTGCGACCTTCTCAGATGAGCTCGTCTTCGGGGGATCTTCGTCCGGAGATGATGGAGAGCGAGACGCCTCCGTCTGCTGCGCCGTCGGATAGGGCGGACGAGCCTGAAGTGTCGTCACGGAGGGTATCCCCGAGCCCGGCAGAGCCGAAGAGTTCGGCGCCGACTAGTGTTCGGCCGGGGGAGCTGAAGGATCTGCTTGAGAGGGCGTCCATCTCAGAAGATCACCGTGCATTGATGAGCATGGTGATTGGAAGGATTTCATCCGCCGAAAGCGGATTGCATAATGCCGTCAGGAGTTTGCTGGCGGGGTTTGAGGTACGTAAAAACGACGCACCTTTTTGATAGTTTTGCAGATGAAAGTGCGCCCTGTATAGATAGTAGCCCCTGAGACTGGGTAGGTTGTCGAAAGCCACAACGTGCCGAGGATCAAAATCGCAGGTATTGAGTGTCGCCTTTCCTATGCAGGTGGCGGATAGTCCGGGGCTAGCCGGACTGATGGAGTTGCTGAATTAATGCGGCAACTCGATGTTGCGGATGCGGACATCGCGCTAGTCAACAAGCGACTTGATGAGTCGCAAGGTAAATTGTTTCTCTGCAGTCACCTATTAAGGGAACCAAAGCCCACCTCTTACAATATTTATGCTTGATGCAGATGGTGCTGCTGCTGTGGAGAGCCTTCAGGCAGAACTTGCTCAAGCCAAGGAGCAAGCCAGAAGGAGTGATGCGGCTGCCTCGAGGGCGGCCGAAGAGTTAGAAGCCGAAAGGGCTGCACACTGCCGAAGCAGGGAAGAGATGGCCGAACTGGCCGTTAAATTGAAGGATGCTACCGACCGCAATGAGGCTCTTGAAAAGGAGCGCCTATCGGAGCGAGAAGACCTGGGGAAGGCCACCGCCGAGGCCAAGGATGCCCGTTCTGCAATGCGGGCTATGAAGGAGGAGCTGCGTCAAGCCGGAGACATTGTGGCTGGCAAGCCTTTTCTGCTGCGCCGCAGGTTTACGGATCCAAATTATGCCCAGCTTGGCCAGCTGTGGGGTCCGGAGGATCCATATATGGACTTAGCGGCAAGTGCGGCAGATGCCATTGTGCACTTCCGGAGTCAGAAGGATCACAAGACAGAAGAGCTGTTTTGGTCTCAATTCCATAGTCCGGATCGTTCACTTCCGCTGACCAATCGGTTGGCCGAATGGGCTGAGCTGAATAGGTTGCCCGGACTTGCCATGACGGATATTGTGACTCATGTCTGACCGGAGAGGCCCAAGGCGACGAGCTATTTTGGCTTATTGCAGCAATTTCTTGGGGCGGTGCCGCATATCAAGGAGATGAAGCGGTCGGCCTGCATAGAGGGTGTGCGGATGGCCCTTGCCCGTGTGAAGACACATTGGACAGAAATGGATGCCACCGCTGTTGCAACCCAGGGTTCGGACGAAAGTCGGTTACCCGCCGAGCACTATTTTGGGGAAGTTATGCGTGGTGCTCGTGTAATAGAGTCGCAGTGCTCGAAAAATGTCACGTTCAATGAACTTTTTTTTTTGTAAAACAATGGTTATGATGTAATCGCTTTTTATACTTGTGCGTTCCAAGTATTGAAACATCTCCTATGCGGCCATTTATGTATACGTGTGTATAACCTGAAAGATGGCAGTCTTTGGCTTCAGCCCCCACGCACAAGGTGCGGGGGTGTTTGCAAAAATAGCGCATTGTCACACTTAATCCGACGTCTCGGTCCTGTTGAGGAGGTGGTAGCGTAGCAAACGAGGCAACCGGACTATGATGCTTTATCACTTTCACTTAGCCATTGGAGTTCGAGGGTGGGGCTACGATATAGCCCCTGGGGGCACCGCGCTCTCCGAATTCGGGGCGCGTGTGTGCCTGACCGGGAAACGGTCCTTCGTCAAAGCGGAGGAATTCTAAACATTCCGGTGGTCGATCGAGTGGTTGACCAGTCTCTCGCTGTATCATGACAGTCAGTTTTCGGCTTTCTCTACTGAGGTGCTCGCCCAGCCGAACTAGGGCACAATCGCAGTAGTTCTCCTGGTGCCGCGTTAGCCGATGATACGGAACGTAAGGCAGCAAAACACAGGAGCCGGGCAAACCCAACATTTGACAAAAGACATGATTCGGAGCTGATGCATATAAGGCCTAACTCAAGACGCCGAACAGTCCCTAAGGTGTTAGGTCTTTATAATAATGGGCAGAACAATGCCCTAAGCCCCTAGTGTCCAGGTACGGGCAAGGTCCTTTGACGCGGACGATGCCAAAACGTCAGGCTCCACTCTGGTTATAATGAGAAACCAGGGGATTATAACAACAAGAGACAGTAAAAAAGGTTTACGCAGGGTCTTAATCTGAAAAGAATCTTTGCGACGGGTCCCTACTGCACGTCTGCGCCTGTGTCTCTATTATGCCGTTATCCTGGACGGGTGTGCACATTGTTCATCTGTAAAAAGAGAGGAACTTAGTTTGAAAGGAAATCTTGCGAAAAAAATATATGAAAAATATTAATAAATAAGTAAAGCGGAGTCTATATTAGCTCATTATTGCTTATACGCACAACCGCTTGTGAAGGGGTGTGCGGCTAGGGAGCCCCTAGCTTATTTATGCTGGACTCGTCTAGCCGTGTCCGGGGTCTTTAGATGACCCTCTTAATGAAATGATGCCACGTGGACCGGGCATTTTAAGTGTAAGAGACGCGTAATGTGGTATTGCGTTGAAGCGGACAAAAGCTTCACGTCCCAATAGTGCTTGATAGCTACTTTTGAATGGTGCGACATGAAAGATTAGTTTTTCACGTTGGAAGTTGTTTGGCGACCCGAACACAACTTCCAGTAATAAGGAGCCTGTGCACTTGGCGTAAGGGCCTGGCGTCACTCCTTTAAAGGAAGTGCGGCTATGTCGAATTTTAGTAAGGTCTATCCCCAACTTGCGGATTGTGTTCGGATATAGCGGGTTTAAATCGCTGCCTCCGTCCATCAGGACTTGTGTAAATTGTAGTCCGTCGATTATAGGATCCAATATCAGGGCAGTCCATCCTGCATTTCGAACGCTTCTAGAATAATCCAGGTGGTCGAAAGTGATTGGTTTTGATATCCAATCTTGAGGTTCCACTGGGGTGGACCGTGCGAGACCCATTATAGCAGGTGCCGCATTGTTTTTCCGTATTATCACATGAAGTGAGTTTACTGCTTTGACTTCTTGTGGGAAAGTCTTTTGTTTTCCGGTGCTCTGCTGGTGGGGTTTATCATCGTCCTCGCTTGATGCGTCGAGCCCCTTGTGTTCGGCGTTGAGTCGGCCGGACTGTTTGAAAACCCAACTTTCTCGGTGGGTGTGGTTTGCAGGCCTTCCGGAGGTACTGTGGATTTGACATATCCGATCCAAAATTTTGTTTAGGTTGGATAGCTCGTCACTGTTGTCCTTAAGGGGCAGTGTTTTGTTGTTTGGCCGCGAGCTTTTGAATCCGGCGTTGACCGCCGTGTTCTTTGGGCTTTTCTCTTTATTCCGGCGTTGATCTTTTCTGCGCCGTGATTTTCCGTTTCCATCTCTGATCTCGGATGTACTTGGGTCGCTGGTGCTGCATCTGGCTAGCCAGCTATCTTCCCCCGCGCAAAAGCGGGTCATGAGGCTTGTTAGCGCGGACATTGTCCTCGGCTTCTCTTGGCCGAGGTGTCTGGCGAGCCATTCGTCTCGGACGTTGTGTTTAAAAGTTGCTAAGGCTTCGGCGTCCGACAGTCGACTATTTGGTTCTTTTTAGTAAGGAACCTGTTCCAGAATTGGCGCGCTGACTCTCCGGGCTGTTGAGTTATATGACTTAGATCGTCTGCATCCGGAGGGCGGACATAAGTCCCTTGAAAATTTGCTCTAAACGCGTCCTCAAGCTCTTCCCAACTTCCAACAGTGTTTTCTGGGAGGCTTTTGAGCCAATGCCGAGCTGGCCCTTTGAGCTTGAGGGGTAGGTATTTTATGTCGTGGAGGTCATCTCCTCTGGCCATGTGTATGTGTAGTATATAATCCTCTATCCAGACTCCAGGGTCTGTTGTTCCGTCGTAAGCCTCTATGTTTATGGGTTTAAACCCTGTTGGGAATTCATGATCCAGCACCTCATTGGTGAAACATAGTGGGTGTGCGGCGCCCCTGTATTTGGGTGTACCGCTGTCTTCGAACACTTGGCGTGTTGTGTTGTTTCCTGGGGCCCTCTTTTTTGGCCCGTAAATGGACCTGGCTGGGCCATCTGTTTTCCCAGGATCATGAGTCGACTTGTGTGCGGAGCCGCTTGTAGATTTTGGCCTATCATCTGGCCGTCTATCCGGCCAGGCGGCCTTTTTGTTTTTTTGACTGTGGAGGCTCTATGGCTTCCTCATCAAATTCTGGCACCAGCTTGCGCTTCGGGTAGCTCTTTGATTGATGGCCATTGCCGTATTTGTCTGCGGGTTTGAGCACTTTGCTCCACCTCATTCTGAGTATGTCTTCCGCTGTTTTGAGCTTCCGTTTTTTCATCTTCAAACTTCTTGCAGTGGCGACGAGTCTTTTCCGAAGGCTCTTATTCTCCGGTGGTGTCTCTGGCGTGAGGTCGTCTAGACTGTTGGTTTCGCCGGGCATGGATTGATTATCCGACTCGTCCTGTTCGGACGGTTGCTTCGCTGCATGTTCGTCGTCCACTGGTTTGCCCTGCTCTATTGCTGGGTCATTAGGAGCGCTATTGTTGTCGAGGCGGGACTTAGGGCGGCGTCTGCGTCGCCGTTTTGGTTGTTTATCGGCGGGATTATCCTTTGCCGCGCCCCGTTGGTCCTCGTTGTCGCTTCCTTTCGGGGTATCCACCATATATACATCATGGGTTGCGGTGGCCCTCCAGTGCTCTGTGAGCGCTGGTTCTTGACCGTCTCCGGCATCGTCGTCCATATCGTCGATGTCTTCGGAGTCGTAGTCTAGCATGTCGGTTAGATCGTTGACAGTGGCTACAAAGTGGGTGGTGGGTGGGCTTTGAATTTCTTTGTTGTCCGCATCCCAACCATCCTGGCCATAATCCGGCCAGGGCTCTCCGGATAGCGATAGATACTTTAGCGAATTTAGAATGTCGCCAAAGGGCGAGTGCTGAAAGATGTCCGCTGCAGTGAACTCCATGATCGGCGCCCAATCGGATTCGATCGGCGGGTGCGCAGGAGGTTCGGAGTCCGGCAGGGAGTCCGGCACCTCGGAGTCATGGGATTTATAGGGGACAAGGTCAGTGTTCGGCTCCATCGCCGCAGATGTTGTAGCTCCCGAGGCGGTGTCCAACCACTCGTCCTCGATCTGCGCGATCGGCTCCGGACTGAGGCCCAGAGCGGATTCGTGTGCGGCCACCAAGGCACTGTCCGGCGGCAGAGCTAAATCATGCCCATCGTTACAGTGCGGCACGCTCGGCTGTGGCTCGAGTCCGTCGAAGATCAAGTCTCCGCGGATGTCCGCCGTGAAGTTTAGGCTTCCAAATCTGACCTAACGGCCAGGGGCGTAGCTTTCAATCTGCTCCAGATGGCCAAGTGAATTAGCCCGCAGTGCGAAGCCGCCGAATACGAAGATCTGTCCGGGGAGAAAAGTCTCACCCTGGATGGCGTTGTTGTCGATTGAAGAAGCCATCAAGCCTATCGGTGACGACACAGAGGAACTCTCAATGAAAGCACCAATGCCGGTGTCAAAACCGGCGGATCTCGGGTAGGGGGTCCCGAACTGTGCGTCTAGGCGGATGGTAACAGGAGGCGAGGGACACAATGTTTTACCCAGGTTCGGGCCCTCTTGATGGAGGTAAAACCCTACGTCTTGCTTGATTAATATTGATGATATGTATTACAAGAGTGGATCTACCACAAGATGAAGGAGGCTAAACCCTAGAAGCTAGCCTATGGTATGATTGTTGTAATGGATGTTGTGTCCAATGGACTAAAACTCTCCGGTTTATATAGACACCGGAGAGGGCTAGGGTTACACAGAGTCGGTTACAATGGTAGGAGATCTACATATCCGTATCGCCAAGCTTGCCTTCCACGCCAAGGAAAGCCCCATCCGGACACGGGACGGAGTCTTCAATCTTGTATCTTCGTAGTCTTGGAGTCCGGCGGACGATGATAGTCCAGCTGTCCGGACACCCCCTAGTCCAGGACTCCCTCAGTTCCTAATCTTGAGGAGTAGACATAACGCTACTGGGTTGCACTTGGTCGAGGGGGCTGCAACAAAAGTCTCCAGTGCTCGTTGGTCGTCGAAGTAGAATCCTTGTTGTACCTTGTCTCGCCGGTGTTTGGTCGAGGAGAGAGATGAGAGGGAAAAGTAGCATAGAGGAGGTGGGTTGCCTAAAGGGGGTTCTATAGTGCTAGTGCAAACAAACAGGTGCAAAGAGGGCCAAACAAAAGAAACAAGGTGAGGAAGGTGACATAGTCACATACTTGTCGCCTAGGGCAAAAGTGCGACCTATATCAAAACACAAACAAATAAAAACAAGCAAAACACAATCATGGTTCTATTCGAACCATCATACGGACTCGATTGCGCATAGGGGGTACACGACTCATCCTACCCTAGGGGTTCTCGGACTCAGTAGTCGTGCCTTGTGCCTCGTGCAGTCTTCTGAGTTTTCCTCAGGTGTTGCTACGTCTCTTGTAGTTATTCGATGAAATGATCTGGGTTGAGCCTGAATAGTCTCAATAACTTCTCGCCTGTTGAAGTGATGGGGTGAAGGTGGCTCCTCCTAACTGGCATTGACTTGGTCTTCTATTGTCTTCTTAATCACGATGATCCCTTTTTGTCTTCTAAGCCTTTGATGGTGCCAGGTAGGTAATCCTTTATGCAATGACATTATCAAGGCGTAATAGAGGTCCACCATGTCGGTTACGTTGATGACAACATCGACACCAAGAGCGGGGGATGAGGAGAACCGTTTTCCTGCTCACTATGGTGAGGTGGACCAAATGGCTAGGTTCTCATCCATCGGTGGTTGCCGATACAACAACGGTAGGGACAAGGTTACTCTATTAGCGATGTATATCATGATCTTGCATATTCTATGCCCTGATCATCGTAGGCTAAGGGTGCATCATCTTGGGGCAGTGTCAAGGGTGTCACCATCTCTTGGGTCTTCAGGTCCTCATTCTTCAAAGGCGTATCTTCTGTTGGCATCGTCTTGTTGTGGTGTCATGAATCTTGGGTTCAAAAGAGGTGGGTGAGTGTTTGGCAAGGTGTACTCCTTCTAGGCTATCCAGGAGGATTACAAGGAATCCCGTGGTAAAGGCCTTGAGGGTGCTAGCGACCGTTTGCAATAGTTTTGAAGGGAAGAGATCGATGGGGAAAGTATACCTTAGTTTTTGAAAAACTGAGAAGGGAAGAGAAGTATAGATAGTTTTGAAAACAAGTAGTAGTTTTGGAAATAGTTTTACCCTAACTAACGACCATGCTAACTAAGGCTTCCTACAGTCAGGATGCCTCTGATACCAGCTCTGTGCGGACCCCGACTCATAAGTCGAGATCATCGAATGCACGTGTTTAGTGATCCTAGAGATCAATGCTCACTGAACACATAGAAGCTCAATAACAAGAGTCTTACATCCATACATACCGTTTTACACAAGTAGGACCATTATGGTAAAGTCTTGAGTGTATCATCGCAGCGGAAATCTTCAATAACAACTTGGACCCATGCCATCTGCCTTAACCCTATAGGCATTCTGACTGGGAAACGTCCTAGCTCGCATGTTCGTCACCAAGGTACACTTCATTATATCCTGTTCTTTCATGCCTGGCCAATAAAATAACCAGTGGCAATCCAATGAGTACTTTGAATGTACTCGCAAGCAACCCATGTTTTGGTTCAAGATACAAAAATGCATGATATAGGTAAATTTTTGCAAAAAGCTAGTTTTGAGTGCAATGACATGTTCAACAACTTGTAAGACATGCATCAGGAGAATTCAAGTAACCATGAGGACAGGTTATAGATATCAACATAAATAGAGTGGGCATCAACCCAACTCAATCATGTCAAGTCCTTTGACTTGACCCAAGTAGATCTTCCCACTTATCCAAACACACACTGGTTTGTAAACATGCGAACGTAGCCCAAGAGCGGTTACCCAACTGTCCTTGACCGTGGACACGGCTATTCGAATAGTTTTACACTCTGTAGAGGTTGCACACTTTACCCACAAGATCCAGGGAACTTTCATGTCATCCACGACCCGCGGTACCTCAAGTACCCGGGGTAAGCACCTGATCACTATCTTTCCCTAGACAACACTAACAACGAGTCCACTCGTTGTTCCGTATCCTCACGATGTACATCATACGAGACTCACTCGAGATCGTAACATCCGAGAGGGGACACAACGGTGTATCCGGTGCCCTGTGAAAACAGTCATGGCCGCCCTACCTGGCACGACCCCGTCCCGAGAGAGAGCACCAACTCTCCCCCATCACTAGTAATGCGGGCTCCAAGCTAGTATCAGCCTAGGTAATCAATAATGCCCTTTCCCATACAAGGGTAGAGTGGTTACGCATGTAAGGTTGGAATAACGGTCGCAACTTAAACCAATCCGTTTTGAAAACAACACACACTTGCCTCGGTACACCACTTCGTCATCAAGTGGCTACCCAACTCATCATCTCCCCCGGGCATAAGTGGCACCCGATGGGGTTTTCGAAAAGTCTTTTGAAAATACTTTGTCTCCATCACCATGCATATTCCCGTCCCTTTTTGCGTAGCACTACTTTAGCATCCTATCTACCCCCACCGTCATAACCCTCATAAGAAGGTAGGGTCATGCACAATGCAAGTATCAACGAGGAAGTACGGTGGCAAACCATCAAAGTGGTTACCACCTCATCATGATTCCGTTGCAACAACAATATGGTGCTATATGACATGCATAAAAAGGGTTTCATATACATGGTCAAAGGGCTGCTTGCCTGTTTTAACAAAGTCTTCGAGGTCTTCAAATATCTCTAGTCCAACTCCGAGCATTTCGTCTACTTCGTCAACTATCGTCGAAAACAACCATAATAAGCAACACGACAAGGCAAAAAAAGTGCTCTAAAAATGTGAGTTGGACTTTTCTAGGATACCTCTGGTCATATGAGGAATGACCAAGGTGATTTCATTGGAAGTGGATCAATGGATATTTCTAAACATTTCGATATGATGGGATCAAGGGGTTTATGGATTTGCAAGAAGTGTACAGAATATATTTTTTTAAAATGAGAAAAGGTACCCATTTAACAAACCATGATTTTAGAAGCATCTAGGAGTTGGTTTCACTGGATTTGGAGTTCAAATGAATTCCCTATGAATTGGCAAAGTTGACAAATATAAGAAATGGCTCATTATATTGTGTGGCACAGAAAGTATTAATAAAAATGTTCATAAACTAATTTATGAACTTAGAAGCATCTGGAAATTTGAATCATGGCCTTTGGATCAAATTTGAGCCCTCTGTGATTTTCTAAAGTTTATGACAGAAATGGGAAAATGGGATTTGATAATTATTTGTGAAAGATATACTTTTGGAAAAGTGCGCAAATAGCACCATGAGATAGGGCATGAATTTAGAAACTACTAGAAATTTTAATCATCAAATTTGGAGTCCATCTGATTTATCTATCGATTTTTGAAGTTTTATGGAAAAAGGAAAAAGGGAAAAGGTATCCACCATATTAGGCGCTGTGGGCGACGCTTAGGGCCGGAGCGCACTGGGCCCAGCCCAGCGGCTCGGCCGCACCCGCAAAGGGGCCACGTTGGAAGCGGCTTCACTGCACTGTGTCTTCGCTCGGGGGAGGCGGTTACGACCGGAGCCGTTTCCACTTAAACAGGCAGGGCCCGCCCGCTGGGTCACTGATGCGCGGGGCCCAGCACTCAGGCCGTCGCCTTCCTCCCGCTCGAATAGGGCAAAGGCAGGGGAGGCGAGGCCGAGCGGGCGCCGGTGTTTCCCCCCGGCGGTCCCGGCTACCTCCGGTGATGCCCAGCACACCGGCGGGTTCGTGGGGTCAGGCCGCATCTAGAGAGGTGCGCCACGACCTCGGGGCGGTTGGCTGCGAGCGCAACATCGGCCGTGGCGGAGGCCGGTGACGGTGAAGATGAGAACGGTGATGCGGCAAGGGATGGGATGAAATGAAACCCGGGGTGGATCGGTGGTGGTGAGTATAGGGTTCTGGAATGTCTAGGGGAAAGAGAGAGGGGTTAAGTCGCCGGAATTTTGGCGGCGGTCAGCGGCTTGACTTCGGCCATAGAGGTGCAAGGAGGACGCAGGGAGAGGAGTGAGCCGGTCGGGGTGATGCACAGGGGGGAAGAGAGAGCGAACCGAGGCCCGAGAGGGCTCGGGGGTGGCCTTTTATGGTGGGGCGATGGTGCACCGTGAGCTCATGCGCCGGCCAGGCTGTTGCCGTCGCTGCAAGCCACGGGGGGGGGTATGGGCGTGTCTGGGGCGTTCGTAGAGATGGTCTACGGCCAGGGGAAGGGAGAGAAGGATCGGGGAAGTGCCAGGGCATCGCGCGTGTGAGCTCGTCCATTGGAGCTCTCGGGCGGCCGGCGCGCGTGCGGAGGGGGCAGCAGGAGGGACAAGGAGGCGGGGGACAGGGGTGTAGCATGCTGCGAACGTCGAGGAGCGTTGGCAGGCGTGCGGGGGAGGGCCGAGGTGGTCGGAGGCATCGGGCAGAGGGCAGCTACAGTGCAAGGGCGCACTGTAGCGCGCTCCAGAGCATGCATATGGCCGGCATGGCCATTTTAAAAGGTCAGGGGCTTGTCCACTTGTGTCCTGGAGCTTCCTTGGATGCTCTAGAGTGTTCAGGAGCTAGGTGGGGCGCTGCATATAGAAAGGAGAGAGAGAGGAGGAGTTGCCATGGGTAAACAGAGAGAGAAAGAGATGGGTTTTACCCCCAAATAATTGAGCTGTTGAAGGAGGAGAGTTACTGGAGGTAGGAGATGGTCAGGATAAGCTGTGGTAAAAAGTTGAGCTCAAGGACAATAGTGTTAGTGGTCAAAATGGTGGTTTTTGAAAAGTGTCAGAAGGTATTTGATAATGGTTTGGACCAGCAGATGATTTCAACTGCCATGAGACTCCACAAGATGAAATGTCACATATAGTTAGGGCCTTCCACCAATTTGGAGCTTATTTTGGCAAAGTTGCCAATGCAAGTTTTGTAAACCCTAGAAATAAACAGAAATGGGTTTTCCAAGATCTAGTCATGCAAAACCATTCTCCTTGATTCACCACTTGGTTAAGTGTCATCATTTGAGGATTTGAACATGTCCACAAAAATTCAGATCCAAAGGACACACTTGGCAATGTAGAGTTGTTCAAATTTGGTTCTGGACAGGAAGGGTTTTGGGCACTTTGATCAATATAACATTTTCTCCAACTTGTGCCATTTGGTCTAGATGAATGATTAGACCATTTGGGCATGTTCACAAGGTTTGAGAACATTTGGACATGTTTGGCAATGTAAAGTTGCTCAAACTTCAAAATGAACAGAAATGGTTTTGAGGAGATTTCATGGGGTTATACTATTCTCCATGACATGATACTTGTAAAGATCATCAAACATGTCATATGTGACATGCTAGAATTTTCTTGGAATTTTTGGATAAAATTTCCTTTGTAAATATTTCAAAAGCTTGAAATATCCAGAAAGAGGTTTTGAGGGATTTAACCAATATTTTGAACATTACCATGTGTTGAAACTCTTATATATGGACAATATATATCCACTGAGTTTCCCTAGGTTTTACCAAATATTTTTAAAGCATAAAAATAATTTTAACCTATTAAAGACCATTTCTGGCCTAAAGAAAAAGCCTTGAAATAAAATAGGTAAACAACTTTTAAAATTATATTTTTGTGGTTTCTGGGTATCCTATATCTAATAGGAGTCAAATATATTTTTGGAAAGATTGTTTCTGCCCTTAATTAAGTACTTGCAGTGCAAACCTCAATTCAGGGGTTTTTGGAAAACTAATTTAAAAAAAATACTATTTGGTCAAATTATTTTTGTAAAGAATTATTTTTATGTCCTATACACATGGCATGATCATTGGTTCAAGAGTTTGGACCAAGGAGATGAAGTATAGGCGTTGGAGGATTTATTTGATTTTTAGAGCACTTGCAAACAACAGACAAAAACCAATCAAGGCAAGGTCCAAAACACTCAAAAGTTTTTGTCAAACCACATTTTATCATGATTGTTAGCTTAAGTGTAGTGGCATGAAAATCAGGGTGTGACAGGTACTTCCGCATTCATTCAAATATGGTGCACGTACGTACATGACGAGGAAACCGGTCCTTCGTTAATGCAGAGGAATCGCGAAGATTCCACTAAGTCATCGAGTGGTTGACCAGTCTCGCGCTGTATCATGACAGTCAGTTTTCGGCTTTCTCTACTGAGGTGCTCATCTAGATGAACCAGGGCACAATCGCAGTAGTTCTCCCGGTGCCGCCTTAGACAATAGAGCGGAATGTAAGGTAGCAAAACATGGGAGCCGGGCAAACCCAACATTTTACCAAAGACATGATTCGGAGCTGATGCATATAAGGCCAAACTCGCGACGCCGAACACTCCCTAAGGTATTCGGCCTTTACAACATATACTAGGCTGAATAACGCCCTCGATAATGAGCCCTATGTTTCCAGGTACATGCATTAGTCTGGCGTGACGAAGTGCCAAGAACGCCAGTATCCCTCCTGGTTGTGTTAAGTGTCCGGAGGGGAAGAAGCAACAAGATACATTAAAAAAGGTTTACGCAGGGTCTTAATCTAAAGAGAAACCTTTGAGCAGGGCCCTATTGCACGTCTCCGCCTTTATCTCCGTTGTGCCGTATCCTGGAAGGGTGTAGCACGATGATTATCTGCAAAAAAAGAAAGGGGAAAACCCAGCTGAAAGACTTCATGCGAAGAGTTGGTTAATCCGAATGAACCATGAAAATGCAATATGCTATTGTATTAATGGGGTCGAGCCAAACTATGGGCTTCTTCTCTTTTTTTTGTGAGCAGCCCCTAGCACCACTTATGGGGGTATCCCCAGCTCAGGTTTATCTGGACTGTTATATCTGGTGGAGCGCCGGACTCGTCTAACCATGTCCGTGGTCTTGATGACCGTTTATTCTGGTCGGAGGGGCCGCGTGTTCGGCTGCTAGAGCCGCCACATATTCTTCCGCGCATAAGGAACACTCTGTATTTCCGCTAACTGTGATGATGCCACGTGGACTGGGCATCTTAAGTTTAAGGTAGGCGTAGTGTGGTACTGCATTAAAACGAGCAAAGGCCGTTCTTTCGAGTAGTGCGTGATAGCCGCTTCGGAATGGAGCAATGTCGAAGATTAGTTCTTCGCTTCTGAAGTTGTCGGGAGAACCGAATACAACCTCTAGTACTAGAGAGCCCGTATAGCGGGCCTCGACGCCTCATATTACTCCTTTAAAGGTAGTATTTCTTTGGCTAAATCTTGACGAGTCTATCCCCATTTTTTGGACAGTGTCCTGATATATCAGGTTTAGACTACTGCCGCTGTCCATAAGGACTCGGGTGAGATGGTATCCATCAATTATTGGGTCGAGCACCAAGGCAGCCGATCCTCCGTGCCGGATACTAGTCGGATGATCCCTGCGATCAAAGGTGATCGGGCAGGCCGACCAGGGATTGAATTTGGGGGCGACGGGCTCCACAACGTATACGTCTCAGAGTGCGCGTTTGTGCCTTCTCTTTCGAATGTGAGTTGCATAGATCATATTTACTGTTTTGACTTCTGGTGGGAATTTTTTCTGTCCCCTAGTGTTCGGCTGGCGAGGCTCATCCTCGTCTTCACTTGGTGTCTCCCTCCCCTTGTGTTCGGCATTTAGCTTGCCGGCCTGCTTGAAAACCTAGCACTCTCTGTGGGTGTGATTTGCAGGTTTTTAGGGAGTGCCATGAATCTGACATAATTTGTCTAGATTCTTATTTAGGATGGACGGTCCATCTCTGCTGCCTTTAAATGGCTTCTTCCGTTGACCGGGTTGAGAGCCCCTGAATCCGGCGTTGACCGTCATGTTATCAGGGTTGTCTTCATTGTTTCGATGCTTGTTTTTATTGTGTCACGGCTTCCCGTTGCCATCGCTGACTTCGGATGTGCCTGGGTCGCTGGTGCCGCTACGGGCCAACCAACTGTCCTCGCCTACGCAAAAGCGGGTCATGAGGCTTGTTAAGGCTGCCATTGTCCTCGGCTTTTCCTGGCCGAGGTGTCTGGCAAGCCATTCGTCCCGGACACTGTGCTTGAAGGCCGCTAAGGCTTCGGCGTCCGGGCAGTCGACGATTTGATTCTTCTTAGTAAGAAATATGTTCCAAAGTTTTCGGGCTGACTCTCCGGGCTGTTGAATTATGTGATTTAAATCGTCTGGGTCCGGAGGTCGGACATAGGTCCCTTGAAAATTGGCCCTAAAGGCATCCTCAAGTTATTCCCAACTTCCAATGGAGTTTTCGGGGAGGCTTTTCAACCAGTGCCGAGCTGGTCCTTTCAACTTGAGGGGTAGGTATTTAATGGCGTGGAGATCATATCCGCGAGCCATGTGGATGTGGAGGATAAAGTCCTCAATCCAGACCCAGGGTCTGTCGTTCCGTCGTATGCCTCTATATTCACGGGTTTAAATCCTTCCGGAAATTCATGATCCAGCACCTCATCGGTGAAGCACAGGGGGTGCGCGGCACCCCTGTATTTAGATGTGTCATGGCATGCTGTCGACGGTTGTTGTGTTCGGTTCTGATTCCTGGCTGGTATTCGATCAATGTGATCGTTTTGGTAGCTCTAATCCTGTGTCGAAGTGCGCTTCCTAGGTCCAAAGATGGACCTGGCCATACCGGTTTTTTGTCCAGGAGCTCACGTAAATCGTGTGCTGGCTAGTGTGCGGCATCATTGGCCGGCCTGTCGCGGCCACGCGGTGGTTAGTCTGGCTGATTAGCCGTTTTTGGCTGAATGGGCTCTACGGCCTCGTCGTCGAATTTGGGTAACAGCTTGCGCTTTGGATAGCTCTTTGTGTGGCGATTGCCGCCATATTTCTCTTCAGTGTCCAGCACCTTGTTCCATCTGCGATTGAGCGTATCCTGCGCAGCCTTAAGCATTTGCTTCTGCTTCTGTAAGCTCCTTGCGGTGGCAATAAGCCTTCTATGGAGGTTCTCTTGTTCCAAGTGTTTTTCTGGGATGATGAGTGCGTCATCGTCTGGACTATTCTCCTCTGCGGAGACAGGTTGATTAATTTTACCATTGGGATCGGCGTCATCTGTCGTCGGCTCCGGACTATGTTCACCGTCCCCTGGCTCATCCTGCTCCATCACTGGGTCCATGGGGTCGTCGTTTCCTTTGGGGTCGAACGGGGTATTATTCTTGCTTGCGCTATTGTCGTCGTTTTTACTGTGGCGGGATTTAGAGCGGCACCTACAGCACCGCTTTGGTGGTTTATCGAGGGGATTATCCTTCGATGCATCATCACTGAGGGAGTCCTGGACTAGGGGGTGTCCGGACAGCCGGACTATCATCGTCCGCCGGACTCCAAGACTATGAAGATACAAGATTGAAGACTTCGTCCCGTGTCCGGATGGGACTTTCCTTGGCGTGGAAGGCAAGCTTGGTGATACGGATATGTAGATCTCCTACCATTGTAACCGACTCTGTGTAACCCTAGCCCTCTCCGGTGTCTATATAAACCGGAGGGTTTTAGTCCATAGGACACAACAACCATTACAATCATCATACCAAAGGCTAGCTTCTAGGGTTTAGCCTCCTTGATCTCATGGTAAATCCACTCTTGTACTACCCATATCATCAATATCAATCAAGCAGGAGTAGGGTTTTACCTCCATCGAGAGGGCCCGAACCTGGGTAAAAACATCGTGTCCCTTGTCTCCTGTTACCATCCGCCTAGACGCATAGTTCGGGACCCCCTACCCGAGATCCGCCGATTTTGACACCGACATTGGTGCTTTCATTGAGAGTTCCTCTGTGTCGTCACCGATAGGCTTGATGGCTTCTTGAATCGACAACAGCGCCGTCCAGGGTGAGACTTTTCTCCCCGGATAGATCTTCGTATTCGGCGGCTTCGCACTGCGGGCCAATTCACTTGGCCATCTGGAGCAGATCGAAAGCTACGCCCCTAGCCGCCAGGTCAGATTCGGAAGCCTAAACTTCACGGCGGATATCCGCGGAGACTTGATCTTCGATGGATCCGAGCCGCAGCCGTGCGTGCCGCACTGTCATGATGGGCATGATCTAACTCTGCCGCTGGACAGTGCCTTGGAGGCCGCACACGAATCCGCTCTGACCCATAGTCCGGAGCCGATTGCGCAGATCGAGGACGGTTGGCTGGACACTGCCTCGGGAGCGGCGACTTCCACGGCAATGTAGCCGAACACTGGCCTTGTCCCTTATAAAGCTCGTGACTCCAAGGTGCCGGACTCTCTGCCGGACTCCGAACGTCCTGCGCCCCTGCCAATCGAATCCGATTGGGCGCCGATCATGGAGTTCACCGCCGCGGACATCTTTCAGCACTCACCCTTTGGCGATATCCTAAATTCGCTAAAGCATCTCTCACTATTCGGAGAGCCCTGGCCGGATTACGGCCAGGATGGTTGGGATGCGGACGACGAAGAAATTCAAGACCCACCCACCACCCACTTTGTAGCCACTGTCGACGATCTAACCGACATGCTAGACTACGACTCCGATGACGTCGACGGTATGGACGACTATGCCGGAGACGATCAAGAACCAGCGCCTACAGGGCATTGGAAGACCACCTCATCATACGACTTATACATGGTGGACACCCCAAAGGATGGGGACGGAGAAGAAGCAGCAGAGGCAGATTCCTTAAAGAAACAGCCCAAGCGCCGACGTCAGCGGTGCCGCTCTAAATCCCGCCACAGCAAGAATGCAGATTCCGGCACAGGAGATAATAACACCCCAGAAAGTGCCGAAGACAATGCCCTCCTGCAAGATTCAGCGCAGGAGGATGCAGAAGGAAGCCCTCACGAGAGAGCGGCAGACGAAGAGGTCGAGGATGATAATTACATACCTCCCTCCGGAGACGAGGCAAGCCTCGACGACGACGAATTCGTCGTGCCTGAGGATCCCGTCGAACAAGAGCATTTCAAACGCAGGCTAATGGCCACAGCAAATAGCCTAAAAAAAA
Organism: Aegilops speltoides; assembly: GCA_021437245.1. NCBI lineage: Eukaryota > Viridiplantae > Streptophyta > Magnoliopsida > Poales > Poaceae > Aegilops > Aegilops speltoides. The sequence continues at coordinate 314,862,725 of CM038145.1, read as the reverse complement.
GCAGCAGCAGCTTCAAGCTGATCAAGACCTGTTGGCCGACCGATGGACCGAGGTCCTCGCGGCCGAAGAGTACGAACTCGAACGCCCCTCCAAGAGCTACCCAAAATGCAAGTTGCTCCCCCGATTAGAGGAGGAAGCATACATACCTTCATCACCAGCGCACAATACGGCCGACCGACCACCCCGTGGTCGCGACAGAGAGGCATCCAGGCCCTCCATCAAGACCGTACCCCGGCATCGTTTGAAAAGTACGAAGCCACAGGGGAACGCGCCGGACTTGCGGGATATATTAGAGGACAAGGCAAGACAATCCAGATCTATCTATGGATCACGTGGGCACCCCACGACCCACGACGAATATCATCGCGCCGGACACAAATACTCCGGCCGGGCGGAACACAGCAGACAACGCTCCCTTGAGCTACGTTGTGATATTGCTCAATACAGAGGCACTGCACACCCACTATGCTTCACAGACGAAGTAATGGATCATCAAATCCCTGAAGGGTTTAAACCCGTAAACATTGAATCCTACGATGGCATGACAGACCCCGCGGTTTGGATCAAAGATTATCTCCTTCACATCCATATGGCCCGCAGCGATGATCTCCACGCCATCAAGTACCTCCCACTCAAGCTTAAAGGACCAGCCCGGCATTGGCTTAACAGCTTGCCCGCAGAGTCAATTGGGTGTTGGGAGGACCTGGAAGCCGCATTCCTCGACAACTTCCAGAGCACATATGTGCGACCACCAGAAGCCGATGACCTAAGCCACATAATTCAGTAGCCAGACGAATCGGCCAGACAATTCTAGACACGGTTCTTAAAGAAGAAAAATCAAATAGTCGACTGTCCGGACGCAGAGGCCCTCGTAGCCTTCAAACATAACATCCGCGACGGATGGCTAGCCCGGCACCTAGGAAAGGAAAAGCCGAAATCCATGGCAGCCCTCACATCACTAATGACTCGCTTCTGTGCGGGAGAGGATAGCTGGCTAGCTCGCAGCAACAACCTCAGTAAAAATGCTGGCAGTCCGGATACTAAGGACCATAACGGCAGGTCACGTCGAAGCAAAAACAAACGCCGCGTTAACAGCGACAATGATGAGGATACGGCAGTCAACGCCGGATTCCGAGGCTCTAAACCCGGTCAGCGGAAGAAGCCATTCAAAAGAACCACTCCGGGTCCGTCCAATTTGGACCGAATACTCGACCGCCATGCGGATACATGGCATCACGAAAAGCCAGCTAACCACACCAACAGAGATTGTTGGGTATTTAAGCAGGCAGGCAAGTTAATTGCTGAAAACAACGACAAGGGGCTACACAGCAACGACGAGGAAGAGACCCGACCGCCAACGATGAGGATGAAGGTTTCCCCCACAAGTGCGGATAGTAAACATGATATACGCAACCCATATACCCAAGAGGGAGCGGAAGCGTGCACTAAGGGACGTATATGCGATGGAGCCATTCGCCCCTAAGTTCAATCCATGGTCCTCTTGCCCGATCACTTTCGATCAAAGAGACCATCCGATCAGTATCCGCTATGGCGGATTCGCCGTATTGGTTTTAGACCCAATCATCGATGGATTTCACCTCACGAGAGTCCTGATGGATGGCGGCAGTAGCCTGAACCTGCTTTATCAGGATACAGTGTGCAAGATGGGCATAGACCCCTCAAGGATTAAACCTACAAAGACGACCTTCAAAGGCGTCATACCAGGTGTTGAGGCCAATTGTACAGGCTCAGTCACACTGGAAGTGGTCTTCGGATCCCCGGATAATTTCCGGAGCGAGGAGTTAATCTTCGACATAGTCCCGTTCCGCAGCGGCTATCACGCTCTGCTCGGACAAACCGCGTTCGCAAAGTTCAACGCGGTGCCGTATTACGCATAACTCAAGCTCAAGATGCCAGGCCCTCGTGGAGTCATCACGGTCAACGGAAATACGGAACGCTCCCTCCGAACGGAGGAACATACAACGGCTCTCGCGGCAGAAGTACAGAGCAGCCTTCTAAGGCAATTTTCGAGTCCGGCCGTTAAATGGCGGGACACGGCCAAACGCGCCCGGAGCAACATCAACCAAGACCATCTGGCACGTTTCGAGCACGCGTAGCAATGCGGCCCCAACCCCAGCCCTCGCATGATTGCTAGACCAACCCTCCGCGTACATCATTACGCTCTGGAGATACCATGGGCCTAGGGGAGGGGCACGACCACAACAGACCAGTGCGGCTCGACCACACCAGGGCTCACAAGTGTGTCGCTCTTTTTTATTTTTTATTTTTCTTCTTTGTATACACAGGACTTCGTTCACTAGAGGCCCTGTCCGGCGGCGAACCTGCCGAACTCACGATGCAACAGCCAGGGAGGGAAAAAGGCTGCATTTAACACTCGTGTGGTCTCCGTTCATGAGCATTAAAATTTGATTATATACACCAGTCCGCAGCCCACCCTCGAGGGGACATGTTTAATTAGTCCAACTTTGCTTATCAAGACTATTTGTATCATTCCGCACTCATAGCAGAATTCCTTGAATAAATAATGCAGCACTTTTTGCCTGTACTTGCATTACTTTACATATATGTTCACTAATGACATATTGCACCCGAAATTTTGGTACGGCCGAATACAGCAGGGGCTTATGTTCCCCGCATTACTGTGTGATAAGTTCGAACACTTTCACAAGTGCGGCACCCCGAACTTATAGCATTATATGAATCGGCTCCGAATCATGTCTTGGGTCAATAGTTGGGTTTGCCCGGCTCCCACGCTTTTGGTACCTTACGCCCGCTCGTCGGCTAAGGTGGCACCGGAGAACCACTGCGATTGCGCCCCGGTTGAGCTGGGCGAGCGCCTCTATGGAGAAAGCTAAAACTGATTGTCTTGATAAGGCGAGAGACTGGTCGCTGTTCGAGATGTCTTTTCGAGTCCTTAAAGACTTATGCCGCTTCAAGCAAAGAACCGGATAATGTCTGGCCAATGCGTGGATAGTGCCCCAAACTCGATCTTCCGAATACTAGGGGCTTCGCCGAAATTTAAAGTTATAGAATTCTATGGCTAAGTGAGAGTGTTCGAGCACTATAAGTCCGGTTTCTTTGTTCGTTGTGTTGAGCGCCTCCCTAGATGGACCCAAAAATGGAAAGAAGAGTGCTCAAGTTTATCCCGAACACCCCAGCACTCGTGGCTTGGGGGCTGAAGCCGACGACTTGCCATCTCTCATATTTTATAAACGGCCGCACAGAAGGTAATATTTTAAATCAAACAAGCGTTGCGTAGCGCATATGAACAAAGTTTTCAGCGCACAGGATAACACATAGCGAGTTTACTCAATAGTTACATCTCTGGGGCACTCATCCGCAATCTTACGGGCACCCTTCAGGACAGTCTTATAGTACATCTCGGCGACGATACTCCTTGCCCGGCAGCAGCGATCGCTGATAAGCCTCTCCGCATCCAGCCTGCCCCAGTGCACCTTTGCGCGGGCAAGGGCCCGACGAGCGCCTTCAATACAGGCGGAGCGCTTGATGACCTCCACCCAGGGGCACGCATTCACCAGCCGCCGCACAAAGCCGAAGTAGCTCCCAGGCATGGCCCCTCCAGGCCACAGCTGGACTATGAGGCCCTTCATGGTCTGCTCGGCTACCTTGTGGAGCTCGACCAACTGCTTCAGCTGGTCGCTAGGGGGCACCGGATGGCCGGTCTCAGCGTACTGAGACCAGAAGACCTTCTCCGTTGAGCTTCCCTCCTCGGCTCGGTAGAATGTGGCGGCATCGGACACACTGCGAGGCAGATCTGCAAACGCCCCTGGAGAGCTCCGAATTCGGGTAAGTGTCAGGTAGTTTACATTAACATGCTTGCTTTGCATGAAAAATGCCTTACCCGCCGCTATTTTCTTCACCGCCTCAATCTCCTGAAGGGCCTTATGGGCCTCGGCCTTGGCGGCTTTGGCACTTTTGAGAGCCGAGGCAAGCTCGGACTCTCGAGTCTTTGAGTCGCGCTCCAAACTCTCATGCTTTTCCATGAGAGCCTGGATCTCTTGTCGCACTTCCGCCACCCGCGCCTCCTGCTTCTCTCGCCCCGCTCGTTCCGCGGCCGCATTGCGTTCAGCCGCAGACACGGCCTCCTTCAGGGCCGCCACCTCGTTCGTGGCCCCTGCAGTACCCACGTTATCCTCGTTATTTTTATTGCAACTGAAATCCTTTTCTGTAAGGTAAATATTCAAAGTGGTGTTACTCACCTTCTTTGTCTTCGAGCTGCTTCTTGGCATGGCCGAGCTCTCGCTCGGACCGCTCGAGATCTTGCTTCAATGCACCGATTGAAGGAAATATGCCCTAGAGGCAATAATAAAGTTATTATTTATTTCCTTATTTCATGATAAATGTTTATTATTCATGCTAGAATTGTATTAACCGGAAACATAATACATGTGTGAATACATAGACAAACATAGTGTCACTAGTATGCCTCTACTTGACTAGCTTGTTTATCAAAGATGGTTATGTTTCCTAGCCATGGACAAAAGAGTTGTCATTTGATTAGTGGGATCACATCATTAGAAGAATGATGTGATTGACATGACCCATTCTGTTAGCCTAGCACTTGATCGTTTAGTATACTGCTATTGCTTTCTTCATGACTTATACAAAGTTCCTGCAACTATGAGATTGTGCAACTCCCGTTTACCGGAAGAACACTTTGTGTGCTACCAAACGTCACAACGTAATTGGGTGATTATAAAGGTGCTCAGGTGTTTCTGAAGATTCATGTTGAGTTGGCATAATTCAAGATTAGGATTTGTCACTCCGATTGTCGAAGAGGTATCTCTGGGCCCTCTCGGTAATACTCATCACCTAAGCCTTGCAAGCATGTAACTAATGAGTTAGTTATGAGATGATGTATTATGGAATTAGTAAAGAGACTTGCCGGTAACGAGATTGAACTAGGTATTGGATACCGACGATCAAATCTCGGGCAAGTAACATACCGATGACAAAGGGAACAAAGTATGTTGTTATGCGGTTTGACCGATAAAGATCTTCGTAGAATATGTAGGAACCAATATGGGCATCCAGGTCCCGCTATTGGTTATTGACCAGAGACGTGTCTCGGTCATGTCTACATTGTTCTCGAACCGTAGGGTCCGCACGCTTAAGGTTTTGATGACAGTTATATTATGAGTTTTGATGTACCGAAGGAGTTCGGAGTCCCGGATGAGATCAGGTACATGACGAGGAGTCTCGAAATGGCCGAGACGTAAAGATCGATATATTGGACGACTATATTCGGAGTTCGGAAAGGTTCCGAGTGATTCGGGTATTTTTTGGAGTACCGGAGAGTTACAGGAATTCGTATTGGGCCTCATTGGGCCATACGGGAAAAGAGAGAGAGGGCCTAAAGGGTGGCTGCACCCCTCCCCTTTGGCTAGTCCGAATTGGACTAGGGAGGGGGGCGCCCCCTTCCTTCCTTCTCCTTCTCTCTTCCCCTTCCTAGTCTCCTACTCCTACTACATGGAAGGATCCCTAGTTGGACTAGGAAAGGGGGAATCCTACTCCCGGTGGGAGTAGGACTCCCCTATGGCGCGCCTCCTCCCTAGGCCGGCCTCCTCCTCCCTCCCTCCTTTATATACGGGGGTGGGGGGGCACCCTAGACACACAAGTTGATCATTGAGATCGTTCCTTAGCCGTGTGCGGTGCCCCCCTCCATGATATTACACCTCGGTCATATTATAGCGGTGCTTAGGCGAAGCCCTACGACAGGAGAACATCAAGATCGTCACCACGCCGTCATGCTGACGGAACTCCTCCCCGCGCCTCTGCTGGATCGGAGATCGGGGTGCGTCATCAAGATGTACATGTGTCAAGAACTCGGAGGTGCTGTGCTTGGATCGGTCGGACCGGGAGGACGTACGACTACTTCCTCTATGTTGCGTCAACGCTTCCGCTTCGGTCTACGAGGGTACGTAGACAACACTCTCCCCTCGTTGCTATATCATCACCATGATCTTGCGTGTGCGTAGGAATTTTTTTGAAATTACTACGTTCCCCATCAGTGGCATCAGAGCCTAGGTTTTATGCGTTGATGTTATATGCACGAGTAGAACACAAGTGAGTTGTGGACGATATAAGTCATACTGCCTACCAGCATGTCATACTTTGGTTCAGCGGTATTGTTGGATGAAGCGCCCGGACCGACATTACGCCAGACGCTTACGCGAGACTGGTTTTACCGCCGTGCTTTGCACACAGGTGACTAGCGGTGTCTGTTTCTCCAACTTTAGTTGAACCGAGTGTAGCTACGCCCGTCCTTGTGAAGGTTAAAACGGAGTCTATTTGACAAACTATCGCTGTGGTTTTGATGCGAGGTAAGAACGGTTCTTGCTAAGCCCATAGCAGCCACGTAAAATTTGCAACAACAAAGTAGAGGACGCCTAACTTGTTTTTGCAGGGCATGTTGTGATGTGATATGGTCAAGACGTGATGCTATATTTTATTGTATGAGATGATCATGTTTTGTAACCAAAGTTATCGGCAATCGGCTGGAGCCATATGGTTGTCGCTTATTGTATGAAATGCAACGCCCTATAATTGCTTTACTTTATCACTAAGCGGTAGCGATAGTCGAGAAGCAATAGATGGCGTAACGACAACGATGCTACGATGGAGATCAAGGTGTCGCGCGGTGACGATGGTGGTCATGACGGTGCTTCAAGATGGAGATCACAAGCACAAGATGATGATGGCCATATCATATCACTTATATTGATTGCATGTGATGTTTATCCTTTATGCATCTTATCTTGCTTTGATTGACGGTAGCATTTTAAGATGATCTCTCACTAAAATTATCAAGAAGTGTTCTCCCGAGTATGCACCGCTGCCAAAGTTCGTCGTGCCGAGACACCACGTGATGATCGGGAGTGATAAGCTCTCGTCCATCTACAACGGGTGCAAGCCAGTTTTGCACACGCGAATACTCAAAGTTATACTTGACGAGCCTAGCATATGCAGATATGGCCTCGGAACATGGAGACCGAAAGGTCGAGCGTGAATCATATAGTAGATATGATCAACATAGTGATGTTCACCATTGAAAACTACTCCATCTCACGTGATGATCGGTCATGGTTTAGTTGATTTGGATCACATAATCACTTAGATGACTAGAGAGATGTCTGTCTAAGTGGGAGTTCTTAAGTAATATGATTAATTGAACTTTAATTTATCATGAACTTAGTCCTAGTAGTATTTTGCAAATTATGTTGTAAGATCAATAGCTTGCGTTGTTGCTTTCATATGTTTATTTTGATATGTTCCTAGAGAAAATTGTGTTGAAAAATGTTAGTAGCAATGATGCGGATTTGATCCGTGATCTGAGGTTTATCCTCATTGCTGCACAGAAGAATTATGTCCTTGATGCACCGCTAGGTGACAGACCATTGCAGAAGCAGATGTAGACGTTATGAACGTTTGGCTAGCTCAATATGATGACTACTTGATAGTTTAGTGCACCATGCTTAACGGCTTAGAATCGGGACTTCAAAGACGTTTTGAACGTCATGGACCATATAAGATGTTCCAGGAGTTGAAGTTAATATTTCAAGCAAATACCCGAGTTGAGAGATATGAAGTCTCCAACAAGTTCTATAGCTAAAAGATGGAGGAGAATTGCTCAACTAGTGAGCATGTGCTCATATTGTCTGGGTACTTCAATCGCTCGAATCAAGTGGGAGTTAATCTTCCAGATAAGATAGTGATTGACAGAATTCTCTAGTCACCATCACTAAGTTACTAGAAATTCATGATGAACTATAGTATGCAAGGGATGACGAAAACTATTCCCGAGCTCTTCGTGATGTTGAAATCAACGAAGGTAGAAATCAATAAAAGACCATCAAGTGTTGATGATTGACAAGACCACTAGTTTCAAGAGAAGGGCAAAGGGGAAAGAAAGGGAACTTCAAGTGGAAAGACAAGCAAGTTGTCACTCCTGCGAAGAAGCCCAAAGCTGGACCATAGCCTGAAACTGAGTGTTTACACCGCAAAGGAAATGGTCACTTTGAAGCGGAAATGCCCTCAATATTTGGTGGATAAGAAGGATGGCAAAGTGAACAAGGGTATATTTGATATACGATTATTGATGTGTGCCTTACTAGTGTTTATAGTAGCCCCGAGTATTTGATACTTGTTCGGTTGCTAAGATTAGTAACTCAAACAGGAGTTACTGTAATAAACAGAGACTAGTTGAAGGAAAGTGACGATGAGTGTTGGAAGTAGTTCCAAGATTGATATGATCATCATCCCACGCCCCTATACTTTCGGATTAGTGTTAAACCTAAATAAATGTTATTTAGCGCTTATGCTGAGCATGAATATGATTTGATCATGTTTATTGCAATACGGTTATTCATTTAAAGTCGAGAATAATTGTTGTTCTGCTTACATGAATAAAACCTTCAATGGTCATACACCCAATGAAAATAGTTTGTTGGATCTCGATCGTAGTGATACACATATTCATAATATTGATGCCAAAAGATGCAAAGTTAATAATGATAGTGCAACTTATTTGTGGCACTGCCGTTTGGGTCATATCGGTGTAAAGCGCATGAAGAAACTCCATAAAGATGGATTTTCGGAATCACTTGGTTATGAATCATTTGATGCTTGCGAACCGTGCCTTTTGGGCAAGATGACTAAAACTCCGTTCTTCGGAACAATGGAACGAGCAACAAACTTGTTGGAAATAATACATACTGATGTATGCAGACCAATGAGTATTAAGGCTCGTGGCGAGTATCGTTATTTTCTGACCTTCACAGATGATTTAAGCAGATATGGGTATATCTACTTGATGAAACATAAGTCTGAAATAGTTGAAAGGTTCAAAGAATTTCAGAGTGAAGTGGAAAATCATCGTAACAAGAAAATAAAGTTTCTGCGATCTGATCGTGGAGGAGAATATTTGAGTTACGAGTTTGGCCTTAATATAAAACAAATGTGGAATAGTTTCACAGTTCACGCCACCTGGAACACTACAACATTATGGTGTGTCCGAACGTCAGAATCGTATTTTATAAGATATGGTGCGATCTATGATGTCTCTTACCGTTTACCACTATCGTTTTGGGGTTATGCATTAGAGACAGCTGCATTCACTTGAAATAGGGCACCATCTAAATCCGCTGAGACGACACCGTATGAACTATGGTTTAGCAAGAAACCTAAGTTGTCGCTTTCTTAAAGTTTGGGGCTATGATGCTTATGTGAAAAAGTTTCATCCTGATAAGCTCAAACCCAAATCGGAGAAGTGTCTTCATAGAATACCCAAAGGAAACTGTTGGGTACACCTTCTATCACAGATCCGAAGGCAAGATATTCATTGCTAAAATGGATCCTTTCTAGAGAAGGAGTTTCTCTCGAAGAAGTGAGTGGGAGGAAAGTAGAACTTGATGAGGTAACTGTACTGCTCCCTTGTTGGAAAGTAGTTCATCACGAAATCAGTTCTGTGATAAATACACCAATTAGTGGGGAAGCTAATGATATTGATCATGAAACTTCAGATCAAGTTACTACAGAACCTCGAGGACTTCCAGAGTAAGATCCGCACTGAGTGGTGTAGTAATCATGTTCGGAAGTCATGTTACTAGACCATGATGAACCTACGAACTATGAGGAAGCGATGATGAGCCCAGATTCATGAAATGGCTCGAGGCCATAAAATCTGAGATATGATCCATGTATGAGAACAAAGTATGGACTTTGATTGACTTGCTCGATGATCAGCAAGCCATGTTAAATAAATGGATCTTCAAGAGGAAGACGGACACTGATAGTAGTATTACTATCTACCAAGCTCGACTTGTTGCGAAAGGTTTTCAACAAGTTCAAGGTGTTGAATACGATGAGATTTTCTCACTCGTATCGATGCTTAACTCTGTCTAAATCATGTTAGCAATTGCCACATTTTATGAAATCTGGCAAATGGATGTCAAAACTGCATTCCTTAATGGATTTATTAAAGAAGAGTTGTATATGATGCAACCAGAAGGTTTTGTCAATCCTAAAGGTGCTAACAAAATATGCAAGCTCCAATGATCCATCTATGGACTGGTGCAAGCATCTCGAGTTGGAATATACGCTTTGATAAGTTGATCAAAGCATATAGTTTTATATGGACTTACGATGAAGCCTGTATTTACAATAAAGTGAGTGGGAGCACTACAGCCTTTTCTGATTAGTATATGTGAGTGACTATTGTTGATCAGAAATGATGTAGAATTTTTCTGCAAAGCATAAAGGAGTGTTTTAAAGGAGTTCTTTAAAAGAAAAGACCTCAGTAAAAGCTACATACATATTGAGCATCAAGATCTATTGAGATAGATCAAGACGCTTGATAAGATTTTCAATGAGTACATACCTTGGCAAGATTTTGAAATAGTTCAAAATGGAACAGTCAAAGAAAGAGTTCTTGCATGTGTTGCAAAGGTATGAAATTGAGTAAGACTCAAATCCCGACCACAGCAGAAAATAGAAAGAGAATGAAAAGTCATTCCCTATGCCTCAGTCATAGGTTCTATAAAGTATGCTATGCTATGTACCAGACCTATTGTATACCTTGCTCTGAATTTAGTAAGGGAGTACAATAGTGATCTAGGAGTAGATCACTGGACATTGGTCAAGAATATCCTTAGTAAGGACTAAGAAGATGTTTCTCGATTATGGAGGTGATAAAAGAGTTTGTTGTAAAAGTTACATCAATGCAAACTTTTACACTGATCCAGATGACTCTAAGTCTCAACCTGGATACATATTGAAAGTGGGAGCAATTAGCTAGAGTAGCTCCGTGCAGAGCATTATGGACATAAAATATTTGCAATATACATACGGATCTGAATGTTGCAGACCCGTTGACTAAACCTCTCTCACGAGCAAAACATGATCACACCTTTGTACTCTTTGGGTGTTAATCACATAGCGATGTGAACTAGATTATTGACTCTAGTAAACCCTTTGGGTGTTGGTCACATGATGATGTGAACTATGGGTGTTAATCATATCTGAGATATGATTATTGGTGTTAAATCACATGGCGATGTGAACTAGATTATTGACTCTAGTGCAAGTGGGAGACTGAAGGAAATATGCCCTAGAGGCAATAATAAAGTTATTATTTATTTCCTTATTTCATGATAAATGTTTATTATTCATGCTAGAATTGTATTAACCGGAAACATAATACATGTGTGAATACATAGACAAACATAGTGTCACTAGTATGCCTCTACTTGACTAGCTTGTTTATCAAAGATGGTTATGTTTCCTAGCCATGGACAAAAGAGTTGTCATTTGATTAGTAGGATCACATCATTAGAAGAATGATGTGATTGACATGACCCATTCAGTTAGCCTAGCACTTGATCGTTTAGTATACTGCTATTGCTTTCTTCATGACTTATACAAAGTTCCTGCAACTATGAGATTGTGCAACTCCCGTTTACCGGAAGAACACTTTGTGTGCTACCAAACGTCACAACGTAACTGGGTGATTATAAAGGTGCTCTACAGGTGTTTCCGAAGGTTCATGTTGAGTTGGCATAATTCAAGATTAGGATTTGTCACTCCGATTGTCGAAGAGGTATCTCTGGGCCCTCTCGGTAATACTCATCACCTAAGCCTTGCAAGCATGTAACTAATGAGTTAGTTATGAGATGATGTATTACGGAACGAGTAAAGAGACTTGCCGGTAACGAGATTGAACTAGGTATTGGATACCGACGATCAAATCTCGGGCAAGTAACATACCGATGACAAAGGGAACAAAGTATGTTGTTATGCGGTTTGACCGATAAAGATCTTCGTAGAATATGTAGGAACCAATATGGGCATCCAGGTCCCGCTATTGGTTATTGACCAGAGACGTGTCTCGGTCATGTCTACATTGTTCCCGAACCGTAGGGTCCGCACGCTTAAGGTTTCGATGACAGTTATATTATGAGTTTATGAGTTTTGATGTACCGAAGGAGTTCGGAGTCCCGGATGAGATCGGGGACATGACGAGGAGTCTCGAAATGGCTGAGACGTAAAGATCGATATATTGGACGACTATATTCGGAGTTCGGAAAGGTTCCGAGTGATTCGGGTATTTTTTGGAGTACTGGAGAGTTACGGGAATTCGTATTGGGCCTCATTGGGCCATACGGGAAAAGAGAGAGAGGGCCTAAAGGGTGGCCGCACCCCTCCCCTTTGGCTAGTCCGAATTGGACTAGGGAGGGGGTGCCCCTTCCTTCCTTCTCCTTCTCTCTTCCCCTTCCTAGTCTCCTACTCCTACTACATGGAAGGATCCCTAGTTGGACTAGGAAAGGGGGAATCCTACTCCCGCTGGGAGTAGGACTCCCCTATGGCGCGCCTCCTCCCTAGGCCGGCCTCCTCCTCCCTCCCTCCTTTATATACGGGGGTGGGGGGCACCCTAGACACACAAGTTGATCATTGAGATCGTTCCTTAGCCGTGTGCGGTGCCCCCTCCACGATATTACACCTCGGTCATATTGTAGCGGTGCTCAGGCGAAGCCCTGCGACAGGAGAACATCAAGATCGTCACCACGCCATCATGCTGACGGAACTCCTCCCCGCGCCTCTGCTGATCGGAGGTCGGGGTGCGTCATCAAGCTGTACGTGTGTCAAGAACTCCGAGGTGCCGGAGTAACGGTGCTTGGATCGGTCGGACCGGGAGGACGTACGACTACTTCCTCTACGTTGCGTCAACGCTTCCGCTTCGGTCTCACGAGGGCGTAGAGACAACACTCTCCCCTCGTTGCTATATCATCACCATGATCTTGCGTGTGCGTAGGAATTTTTTTGAAATTACTACGTTCCCCAACACTGACCTCCGCAGTCAGTGCTGCAGAGGTCAGCAGCGCAGCCTGCAAACCCATATTGACATAATTTTTAGCAACCCTGCGTATATCTCTATAGATCCTCAGTCCGGCTTTTCTTTCCGAACACCGAACCGAGCATCAGGGGCTACTGTCTATGCGGTATTACATTATATATTTTTAACTTCTTACCTCAAAGCCTGTTAGAAGGCTGCTGCAGGCTTCGGTCAGCCCGCTCTTGGCGAGCTGAACCTTCTGAATTACCGCACTCATGATAGTGCGGTGTTCTTCCTCGATGGAAGCGCCTTTGAGCACCTCCAACAAGTTGTCCGACGCCTCCGGTTGGACGGGGGCCGCCAGCGTCACGGTCTTGCCCTTCTTGCGAAGAAGCCGCCTGACGGACTCGGGAACCACTGCGGGTTCCGGCGTGGAGTCCGCGCAAAGTCCGGGAGGCTGCCTTGCGGTGCCTCCGGAGCCTCCTCCTGATGGGTCCCTTCCTGGGATCCCACCTCGGCATCCTCAGCGGCGCGAGGGGTAGAGGCAGTCGGGATGGAATCCACATCCGACGGAGCCAACGACCCGCTTGACGAAGAGGGGAGATCATCGTCGGCCGGACTGCAGGCAGTATGCGGCATTAGAAGGACACTATGTGACACAAAAGAAATTACAGATCATTCGTAATCGGGATACTTACGATCTTGCCGAGGCCTGCCCTCGAGGGCCACTCTTCTTCGCCAACGTGTTGTTGGCGGAGCTGTCCGGGAATAGTTCTTCCCTCTTGACCCCACGGCCTCCCACGCCGGGAAGCCTTCCTCTCCTCTCTCTTCCTCCGAGAGAGTCTTCTTCCTCCTCCTCGCCTTCGGATGAGGAGTCCGCTTTGAGTCGCTTGACACCAAAACGGAACTCTTTCGAGTACCCGTGGCCTCCTTCTTGGCCTTCTTCTCCGGCACCACATGCGGTGCCGGAACCAGCAGCCCCGCTAGACGGGCGTCTACTGGGTTTTCTGGCATGGGAGCCGGGCAGATGATCTGCTTGGCCTTCTTCATCCAGTCCTGTCAAAGGAAAAGGAAGATTGAAACCCGCATAGGGTCAAACTATTGAAAACAAGTGTCCCGTAAAGGGGTAGAATCACTTACCTCGTCAGCTGGTCGCTGCGAGCGAAATCCGCGATCTTCAGTAGCGGATGCGGGAGCTTCGGCGCCCTTGAACAACACTCTCCAGCGCCAGACGTGCGTGGTCGAAGAGCCCGCTCAATGCCTGGTGCTGTGCCGGATTGAACTCCCACAATTTAAATGTCCGTTGTTGGCAGGGAAGAATCCGGCGGATGAGCATGACTTGGACCACATTGACAAGCCTGAGCTTCTTATTCACCAGCTTCTGGATACAGGCTTGGAGTCCTGTCAGCTCCTCCGAACTACCCCATAGCAAGCCCTTCTCTTTCCAGGAGGTGAGCTGCGAAGGGATACCAGATCTGAACTCGGGGGCCGCCGCCAACGTAGGGTTGCGCGGCTCGGTGATGTAGAACCACCCCGATTGCCACCCCTTGACGGACTCCACAAAGGCCCCTTCGAACCAGAGGTCGTTGGGCATCTTGCCCAACATAGCGCCTCCGTACTCTGCTTGAGTGCCCTTCACTACCTTCGGCTTGACATTGAAGGTCTTGAGCCACAAGCCGAAGTGGGGCTGGATGCAGAGGAAGGCCTCGCACACGACGATAAACGCCGAGATGTTGAGGATGAAGTTCGGCGCCGATCATGGAAATCTAGGCCGTAGTAGAACATGAGCCCCGGACAAAAGGGTGATGTGGAAAGCCCAGTCCGCGGAGGAAGTGGGGAAGGAAAACGACCCTCACATGGGGCCTGGGGGTGGGGATGAGCTGCCCCTTGTCGGGCAGCCGGTGCGCGATGTCACTTGAGAGGTATCCGGCGCCGCGCAGCTTTTTGATGTGCTCCTCCTTAACAGTGGAGTCCAGCCATTTACCTCCCGCTCCGGACATGGTCGGAGAAGGTCGAGGCGAGACGCACGGACTTGGGCGCTGGAGGTCGAGAGTGCGCGGAGATGGATAAGCAAAGGAGGAAGAAGGCGTAGGTGAAAAGGTGGATCCTTATCCCCTTATATATAGGCGGATGAAGACTGCGCGTCCCCACCGGCCTAGTAAAACTTGCTTATCTCCCAAGCACCACCATCAATGGCGTGGTTGGGTTACCCATGTCCGTTGAGGGAGTCCTGGACTAGGGGGTGTCCGGACAGCCGGACTATCATCGTTCGCCGGACTCCAAGACTACGAAGATACAAGATTGAAGACTCCGTCCCGTGTCCGGATGGGACTTTCCTTGGCGTGGATGGCAAGCTTGGCGATACGGATATGTAGATCTCCTACCATTGTAACCGACTCTGTGTAACCCTAGCCATCTCCGATGTCTATATAAACCGGAGGGCTTTAGTCCGTAGGACACAACATCCATTACAACAATCATACCATAGGCTAGCTTCTAGGGTTTAGCCTCCTTGATCTCGTGGTAGATCCACTCTTGTAATACATATCATCAATATTAATCAAGCAGGACATAGGGTTTTACCTCCATCAAGAGGGCCCGAACCTGGGTAAAACATCGTGTCCCTCGCCTCCTGTTACCATCCGCCTAGACGCACAGTTCGGGACCCCCTACCCGAGATCCGCCGGTTTTGACACCGACATTGGTGCTTTCATTGAGAGTTCCTCTGTGTCGTCACTGATAGGCTCGATGGCTTCTTCAATCAACAACAACGCTGTCCAGGGTGAGACTTTTCTCCCTGGACAGATCTTCGTATTCGGCGGCTTCGCACTGCGGGCCAATTCAATTGGCTATCTGGAGCAGATCGAAAGCTACGCCCCTGGCTGTTAGGTCAGATTTGGAAGCCTAAACTTCACGGCCGACATCCGCGGGACTTGATCTGCGATGGACTCGAGCCACAGCGGGGCGTGCCGCACTGTCACGATGGGCATGCTTTAGCTCTGCCGCCGGACCGTGCCCTGGTGGCCGCACACG
This sequence comes from Aegilops speltoides, assembly GCA_021437245.1. NCBI lineage: Eukaryota > Viridiplantae > Streptophyta > Magnoliopsida > Poales > Poaceae > Aegilops > Aegilops speltoides. Next base: position 314,846,821 of record CM038145.1, on the reverse strand, counting down.
AATCCGCTCCGGCACTCAGTCCGGAGCCGATCGCCCAGATCGAGGACCGGTGGCTGGACACCGCCTCGGGGGCTGCAACTTCCGCAGCGATGGAGCCGAACGCTGACCTTGTCCCCTATAAAGCTCGTGACTCCGAGGTGCCGGACTCCCTGCCGGACGTCGAACCTCCTACGCCCCTGCCAATCGCATCCGATTGGGCGACGATCATGGAGTTCACCGATGCGGACATCTTTCAGCACTCACCCTTTGGCGACATTCTAAATTCGCTAAAACATCTCTCGCCATCCGGAGAGCCCTGGCCGGATTGTGGCCAGGATGGTTGGGATGCGGATGACGAAGAAATTCAAACCCCACCCACCTCCTACTTTGTAGCCACTGTCGATGATCTAACTGACATGCTAGACTATGACTCCGAAGACATCGACGGTATGGAGGACGATGCCGGAGACGAACAAGAACCAGCGCCTATAGGGCACTGGAAGACCACCTCGTCATATGACATATACATGGTGGACACCCCAAAAGATGGGGACGGCGAAGAAGCAGCGGAGGTAGACTCCTTAAAGAAACAGCCCAAGCGCCGACGTCAGTGGCGCCGCTCTAAATCCCGCCACAGCAAGAATGGAGATTCCGACACAGGAGATAATAACACCCCAGAAAGTGCCAAAGACAATCCCCTCCAGCAAGATTCAGCACAGGAGGATGCAGAAGCAAGCCCTCACGAGAGAGCGGCAGATGAAGAGGTCGAGGATGATAATTACATACCTCCCTCCAAAGATGAGGCAAGCCTCAACGACGATGAATTCATCGTGCCCGAGGATCCCGTCGAACAAGAGCGTTTCAAACGCAGGCTAATGGCCATAGCAAATAGCCTAAAGAAAAAGCAGTAGCAGCTTCAAGCTGATCAAGACCTGCTGGCCGACAAATGGACCGAGGTCCTCGCGGCCGAAGAGTATGAACTCGAACGCCCCTCCAAGAGCTACCCAAAACGCAAGTTGCTCCCCCGATTAGAAGAGGAAGCATACATACCTTCATCACCAGCGCTGTCTGGGCCGACCGACCACCCCGTGGTCACGACAGAGAGGCATCTAGGCCTTCCATCAAGACCGTACCCCGGCATCGCTCGAAAAGTACGAAGCCACGAGGGAACGCACCGGACTTGCGGGATATATTGGAGGATAAGGCAAGACAATCCAGATTTATTTATGGATCACGTGGGCGCCCCACGACCCACGACGAATACCGTCGAGCCGGATACAATAACTCCGCCGGGCGAACACGATGAACAACGCCCTTGAGCTACGCCGTGATATTGCTCAATACAGAGGAGCCGCACACCCGCTATGCTTCACTGACGAAGTAATGGATCATCAAATCCCTGAAGGGTTTAAACCCGTAAACATTGAATCCTACGATGCCATGACAGACCCTGCGGTTTGGATCGAAGATTATCTCCTTCACATCCATATGGCCCACGGCGATGATCTCCACGCCATCAAATACCTCCCGCTCAAGCTTAAAGGACCAGCTCGGCATTGGCTTAACAGCCTGCCTGCAGAGTCAATTGGGTGTTGGGAGGACCTGGAAGCCGCATTCCTCGACAACTTCCGTGGCACATACGTGCGACCACCGACGCCGATGACCTAAGCCACATAATCCAGCAGCCAGATTTAATCGGCGCATAATTACGACATGGTTCTTAACAAAGAAAAATCAAATCGCCGACCGTCCGGATGCGAGAGGCCCTCGCAGCCTTCAAACATAACATCCGCGACGAATGGCTAGCCCGCACCTAGGACAGGAAAAGCCAAATCCGTGGCAGCCCTCACATCATTAATGACCCGCTTCGGCGGGAGAGCATAGCTGGCTAGCTCGCAGCAAAACCTCGGCAAAAATGCTGGTAGTCCGCATACTAAGGACCACAATGGTAGGTCGCGTCGAAGCAAAAACAAACGCCGCGTTAACGGCGGCGACAAGGAGGATAATGACGAGTTAACGCTGGATTCGAGGCTCTAAACCCGTCGTGGAAGAAGCCATTCAAAAGAACCACTCGGGTCCGTCCCAATTTGGACCGAATACTCGACCGCCATGCGGATACATGGCACTTCGAAAAGCCAGCTAACCACACCAACAGAGATTGTTGGGTATTTAAGCAGCAGCAAGTTTATTGCCGAAAACAATGACAAGGGGCTACACAGCGACGACGAGGAAGAGACCCGACCGCCGAACAAGAGAGGATGAAGGGTTTCCCCCACAAGTGCGGACGGTAAAATGATATACGCAACCCATATACCCAAGAGGCAGCGAAGTGCACTAAGGGGCGATATGCGATGGAGCGATCGCCCTAAGTTCAATCCATGGTCCTCTTGCCCGATCACTTTTGATCGAAGAGACCATCCGACCAGTATCCGCCATGGTGGATTCGCCGCATTGGTTCTAGACCAGATCGTCGATGGATTTCACCCCACGAGAGTCCTGACGGATGGCGGCAGTAGCCTGAACCTGCTTTATCAGGATACAGTGCGCAAGATGGGCATAGACCCCTCAAGGATTAAACATACAAAGACGACCTTTAAAGGCGTCATACCAGGTGTTGAGGCCAATTGTGCAGGCTCACCACACCGAAGTGGTCTTCGATCCCGGACAATTTCGGGAGCGAGGAGTTAATCTTCGACATAGTCCCGTTCCGTAGCGGCTATCATGCTCTGCTCGGTCGAACCGCGTTCGCAAAGTTCAACACGGTGCCGCATTATGCATACCTCAAGCTCAAGATGCCAGGCCCTCGTGGAGTCATCACGGTCAACGGAAACACGGAACGCTCCCTCCGAACCGAGGAACACAGAGCGGCTCTCGCGGCAGAAGTATAGAGCAGCCTTCTAAGGCAGTTTTCGAGTCCGGCCGTTAAACGGCCGGATACGGCCAAAGCGCCCGAAGCACCATCAACCAAGACCACCTGGCACGATCCGAGCATGCGTAGCAATGCGGCCCCAACCCCAGCCCTTGCATAATTGCAAGACCAAACCTCCGCGTACATCATTACACTCTGGAGATACCATGGGCCTAGGGGGAGGGGCACGACCACAACAGACCCAGAGTGCGGCTCGACCACACCAGGGGCTCACAAGTGTGTCGCTCTTTTTTAATATTTTTCTTCTTTGTATACATAGGACTCCGTTCACCAGAGGCCCTGTCCGGCGGTGAACCCACCGAACTCACGATGCAACAGCCAGGGAGGAAAGAAGGCTGCGACGAACACTCAGGTGGTCTCCGTTACGAGCATTAAATTTGATTATATACACCATTCCGCAGCCCACCCCTGGAGGGGGACATGTTTAATTAGTCCAATCCCTTGCTTACCGCACTATTTGTATCATTCCGCACTCATAGCAGAATCCCTTGAATAAACAATGCAGCACTCTTTGCCTGTTATTGCATTACTTTACATATATGTTCACTAATGACATCTTGCACCCGTATATTTTGGTACGGCCGAATACACCAGGGGCTTATGTTCCCCGCATTATGGTGTGATAAGTCCAAACACTTTCACAAGTGCGGCACCCCAAACTTATAGCATTATATGAATCGGCTCCGAATCATGTCTTGGGTCAATAGTTGGGTTTGCCAAGCTCCCATGTTTTGGTACCTTACGCCCGCTCACGGCTAAGGTGGCATCGGGAGAACCACTGCGATTGCGCCCGGTTGAGCTGGGTGAGCGCCTCGATGGAGAAAGCTAAACTGATCTGTCATGATAAGGCGAGAGCTGGTCGCTGGTCGAGAGGTCTTTTCGAGTCCTAAAGACTTATGTCGCGTCAAGCGAAGAACGGATAATGTCCAGCCAAGGCGTGATAGCACCCGAACTCGGTCTTCCGAATACTAGGGCTTCACCAAATTTAAAATTATAGAATTCTTTGGCTAAGTGAGAGTGTTCAAGCATTATAAGTCCGGTTGCCTTGTTCGTTGTGTTGAGCGCCTCCTAGATGGACCCAAAATGGGAACAAGAGTGCTCAAATTTATCCCTAACACCCCACTTTCGTGGGCTTGGGGGCTGAAGCCGACGACTTGCCATCTCTCGATTTTATAAACGGCCGCATGAAGGTAATATTTTAAGTCAAACAAGAGTTGCTTAGCGCATATGAACAAAGTTTTCAGCGCACAGGATAATACATAGCGAGTTTACTCAATGATTACATCTTTGGGGCACTCATCCGCAATCTTGCGGGCACCCTTCAGGACAGTCTTATAGTACATCTCGGGCGTACGATACTCCTTGCCCGCTGGTGGCGCGTCAGTGATGAGCCTTTCCGCATCCAGCTTGCCCCAGTGCACCTTTGCGCGGGCAAGGGCCCAACGAGCACCTTCAATACAGGCGGAGCGCTTGATGACCTCCACCCAGGGGCACGCATCCTCCAGGCCACAGCCAGACTATGAGGCCCTTCATGGCCTCCTCTGCCACCTTGTGGAGCTCGACCAGCTGCTTCAGCTGGTCGCTAGGGGGCACTGGATGGCCGGCCTCAGCGTACTGAGACCAGAAGACCTTCTCCATTGAGCTCCCCTCCTTGCCACGGTAGAATGCGGCGGCATCGGACACACTGCGAGGCAGATCTGCAAACGCCCCTGGAGTGCTTCGAATTCGGGTAAGTGTCAGGTAGTTTACATTAACATGCTTGCTTTGCATGAAAAATGCCTTACCCGTCGCTATTTTCTTCACATCTTCAACTTCCTGAAGGGCCTTACGGGCCTCGGCCTTGGCAGACTTGGCACTTTCGGGAGTCGAGGCGAGCTCGGACTCTCGAGTCTTTGAGTCATGCTCCAAACTCTCATGCTTGTCCATGAGAGCCTGGAGCTCTTGCCGCACCTCCGCCACCCGCGCCTCCTGTTTCTCACGCTCTGCCCGTTCCGCGGCCGCATTGCGTTCGGCCGCGGACACAACCTCCTTCAGGGTTGCCACCTCGTTCGTGGCCCCTGCAGTACCCATGTTATCCTTGTTATTTTTATTGCAACCTAAATCCTTTTCTGTAAGGTAAATTTTCAAAGTGTTGTTACTCACCTTCTTTGTCCTCGAGCTGCTTCTTGGCACGGCCGAGCTCTTGCTCGGACCGCTCGAGATCCTGCTTTAATGCACCGACCTCCGCAGTCAGTGCGGCAGAGGTCAGCAGTGCAGCCTGCAAACCCATATTGACATACTTTTTAGCAACCCTGCGTATATCTTATTCGATCCTCAGTCCGGCTTTTCTTTGCGAACACCGAACCGAGCATCAGGGGCTACTGTCTATGTGGTATTACATTACATATTTTTAACTTCTTACCTCAAAGCCTGTTAGAAGGCTGCTGCAGGCTTCGGTCAGCCCGCTCTTGGCGAGCTGAACCTTCTGAATCACCGCACTCATGATAGTGCGGTGTTCTTCCTCGATGGAAGCGCCTTCGAGCGCCTCCACCAAGTTGTCCGGCGCCTCCGGTTGGACGGGGCTGCCGGCGTCACGGTCTTGCCCTTCTTGCGAAGGGGCCGCCTGCCGGACTCTAGAACCACTGCAGGTTCCGGCGTAGAGTCCGGCGCAAAGTCCGGGAGGCTGCCTTGGGGCGCCTCCGGAGCCTACTCCTGATGGGTCCTCTCGTGGGATCCCACCTCGGCGTCCTCAGCGGCGCGAGGGGTGGAGGCAGTCAGAATGGAATCCACATCCGACGCAGCCAATGACCCACTCGACGAAGCGGGGAGATCATCGTCGGCCGGACTGCGGGCAGTATGCGGCATTAGAAGAAAATTGTGTGACATGGAAAGAAATTATAAACCATTCAGGAATCCGGATACTTACGATCTTGCCAGAGGCCTGGCCCTTGAGGGCCACTCTTCTTCGCCAACGTTGGTGTTGGCGGAGCTGTCCGGGGGAATAGTTCTTCCCCTCTTGGACCCTTCGGCCTCCCCTGTTGGGGAGGCCTTCCTCTTTCTGTCTCCCTCCTCTGGGAGAGAGTCTTCTTCCTCCTCCTCATCTTCGGGGGAGGAATCCGCCTCGGAGTCGTCGGACACCTGAAAACGGGAACTCTTTCGAGTGCCCGTGGCCACCTTCTTGGCCTTCTTCTCCGGCACCACGTGCGGTGCTGGAACCAGCAGCCCCGCTAGACGGGCGTCCACTGGGTCTTCTGGCATGGAAGCCGGGCAGACGAGCTGCTCGGCCTTATTCATCCATTCCTGTCAAAGGAAAAGGGAGATTGAAACCCGCTTAGGGTCGAACTATTAACAACAAGTGTCCCATAAAGGGGTAGAATCACTTACCTCGTCAGTTGGACGCTGTGAGTGAAATCCGCGATCTTCCATCGCGGATGCGGGGGCTTCGGCGCCCTTAAACAGCACCCTTCAGGCGCCTTCGTACGTTGTGTCGAAGAGCCCGCTCAGTGCCTGGTGCTGTGCCGGATCAAACTCCCACAGATTGAATGCCCGTTCTTGGCATGGGAGAATCCGGAGAATGAGCATGACTTGGACCACATTAACCAGCCTGAGCTTCTTGTTCACCAGCTTCTCGAAACAGGCTTGGAGTCCCATCAGCTCCTTCCAATTACCCCATAGCAAGCCCTTCTCTTTCCAGGAGGTGAGCTGCACAGGGATACCAGATCTGAACTCGGGGGCCGCCGCCCACTTAGGGTCGCGCGGCTCGGTGATGTAGAACCACCCTGACTGCCACCCCTTGATGGACTCCACGAAGGCCCCTTCGAACCAGAGGACGTTGGGCATCTTGCCCAACATGGGGCCTCCGCACTCCGCCTGCGTGCCCTTCACTACCTTCGGCTTGACATTGAAGGTCTTGAGCCACAAGCCGAAGTGGGGCTGGATGCAGAGGAAGGCCTTGCGCACGACGATAAACGCCGAGATGTTGAGGATGAAGTTCGGCGCCAGATCATGGAAATCCAGGCCGTAGTAGAACATGAGCCCCCGGACAAAGGGATGAAGTGGAAAGCCCAGTCCGCGGAGGAAGTGGGGGAGAAATACGACCCTCTCATGGGGCCTGGGGGTGCGAATGAGCTGCCCCTTGTCGGGCAGCCGGTGCGCGATGTCGCCGGAAAGGTATCCGGCGCTGCGCAGTTTGGCGATGTGCTCCTCCTTAACGGTGGAGGCCAACCATTTACCTCCTGCTCCGGACATGGTCGGAGAAGGTTGAGATGAGATCTTGCGAACTAGGGCGCTGGAGCTCGAAAGCGCGGAGATGGATAAGCAAAGGAGGAAGAAGGCGTAGGTGAAAAGGTGGATCCTTATCCCTCATATATAGGCGACGAAGACTATACGTCCCCTCCACTGGTAAAATTCGCTTATCTCCCAAGCGCCACCATCAATGGCGCGTTGGGTTACCCACGACCGTATTGATGAGAATCCGGAATAAGGGAACACGATCTACGCTCGACAAGACGTGCCAGGAAACCGCTTTGCTAAGCGTCTTGAGGTGGTATGATAAAAACGATTCAAGTAAAGGCTTGGTAGTGGTGTGACGTCATGCCGCATAATACGCCGCAGATTGAACTTGGAAACCGCTTCAGTAAACGCTGAATAATAAAAACGATTCATGCAACAATCTTGGTAGTGGGCGGCGTCTAGGTTTACCTCCTGTGATCGTCGTGGTAGATTGAACTTGTACATAATATTCTCTGTCGGTGCAGGAATGTGGAAATTATTTAGTGAGCGGACACTATCTGGTGTTCACAATCTTCTATGGATTATTCGGAGGAGGAACCCCCTTGCAATGCGAACATTATGCGTTTGGACTCATCGTCATTGAAGCCAGAGTTTAGGGAACTCTTGAGGAGTCTGGACTAGGGGTGTCCGGACAGCGCTTCACTATCATCGTCTCAGGTGGACTCCAAGACTATGAAGATACAAGATTGAAGACTTGTCCCGTGTCTACAGAGGATGGGACTTTCCTTGGCGTGGAAGGCAAGCTTGGCGATATGGATATGTAGATCTCCTACCATTGTAACCGACTACATGTAACCCTAGCCCTCTCGGTGTCTATATAAACCGAGGTTTTAGTCCGTGGACACAACAACCATTACAACAATCATACTCGTGAGGCTAGCTTCTAGGGTTTAGCCTCCTTGATCTATCAGATCCACTCTTGTACTACCCATATCATCAATATCAATCAAGCCGAGTAGGGTTTTACCTCCATCGGAGGAAGGCGAACACTTGGTAAAAACTGTCGTGTCCATTGTCTCATGTTACCATCCGCCTAGACGCATAGTTGGCACCCCTACCCAAGATCCGCCGGTTACAACAATCGACAATCACCATCACCCTAGCTTTCGGCGGTCCACCATATATATGTCCTTGATGAGGTGGTCCAGCATCCACTCTTGTTCTACTCCATATCGTCAAATACCATCGATGTCAGGCGGTCGAGTAGCGGTCGGTTAAGTCCATGGCTATTAAGTGGGTGGTGGGTGGGAACGAATTCTTCGTCGTCATCTGCGTCGAGCCTAACATAGTTTGGCCATCTCCTCACCCATCCTCTCACTACTCCAACTGAGCACGATTAACTTCCGGTTCTATTCTCCTCATTTCCATATTCCGCACTTGTTGTTTTCGACAATAGTAAGATGTCAATCCTATTAACCTCAGGAATTTAGCTTGAGCATGAAGTCACACATTTCACTGTTTGAGTTTGAAACTATTGTTCTAAAAAATTAGTAACACTAATATTTCTTGAATAATTAGTTTGACCATAGTTTGACCACAGTTTGACCAGATTTGACCAAAATTCAAAAAAACTAAAATAATTATTTAGTAACACTAATATTCTTGAATAATTAGTTTGACCATAGTTTGACCAGATTTAACAAAAATTAAAAAAACTGAATTTTTTTTTTGAATTTTTTTGCCTCCAGATCATAAAAGCCCCGTAACTTTTTTTCTGATAGGCTTTTGAGGATTTTAAAAATGTTTAACGGGGTTCCCCTATTTAAATTCGGATGTAACTTTTCGAGTAGATGATTTTTCATATAAAAAACTTTTTCATCCGAGTTCGTATGCAAAAGTTATGGCCATTTTACAAATTTCCAAAGAGATTTTGCAAATAAAGTCGAAATTCATATTTGTAAATTTTCCCAACAACTAGACCACATATCACATGGGAAACTTATTTTCTTTTATTTTTTTGACATTCTTATCATTTTCTTTTATTTTTTTTAAAACTGAAAAGGAGGTCCACGGGGGGGGGGGGGAGGGGGTGGGGTGGTGGGGTAGACTTTGACAAATAGGCCATACCCCGCGCTACTACTATGACAGACGATTAGCGATGGCGGGTTTTAACCTCGCTACTACTAAGTTGATAGCAATAGCGGGTTAGTAGTAGCGAGGGTTAAAACCCGCCATCGCTATCAACTTAGTAGTAGCGAGGTTAAAACCCGCTACTACTATGGCATATCCCGGGGGGCACGGTAGAGACCGCTTAGTAGTAGCGAGGGTTACAAACCCGCGCTGCTGCTATCAACTTAGTAGTAGCGAGGTTTAAAAACCTGTGCTGCTAGTAAATAGCAGGAGCGAGGGTTTTTAACCCTCGCTGCTGCTAAGATTCTGTGTATAGCCTTTTCCCTAGTAGTGTACCCTCACAGGGGGTGGGATTAGTGTTCGGCTCCAGCACCGATGAGTATGCGGCCTCCGTGGCGGGGTCCATCCACCCACCCTTGGAAGGCGTGATCTGCTCCGGATTGATTTCCGGGGCCGCCGCATGTGCGATCTCCCGAACACTATCTGATGGCAGATCTAAGTCATGCTCGTCACGACTGTTTGGCGTACCTGACATGGGCTTGAATCCGTCGGAGATCGAGTCTCCGCGGATGTCGGCAGTGTAGTTCAAGCTTCCAAACCTGACCTGATGGCCAGGGGCGTAGCTATCGATCTTCTCTAGGTGGCCAAGCGAGTTGGCCCATTGTACGAAGCCGCCGAATACTAAGATCTGTCCGGGAAGGAAAACCTCCCCCTGGACCGCGTCATTGAAGATGATTGAAGGAGCCATCAAGTCTTATCACGACGACACAGTGGAACTCTCAATGAAAGCACCAATGTCGGTGTCAAAACAGGCGGATCTCGGGTAGGGGGTCCCGAACTGTGCGTCTAAGGCTAATGGTAATAGGAGGCAGGGGACACGATGTTTTACCTAGGTTCGGGCCCTCTCGATGGAGGTAATACCCTACTTCCTGCTTGATTGATCTTGATGGTATGAGTATTACAAGAGTTGATCAACCACAAGATCATAGAGGCTAAACCCTAGAAGCTAGCCTATGATTATGATTGTTGTTGTCCTACGGACTAAACCCTCCGGTTTATATAGACACTGGAGGAGGCTAGGGTTACACAGAGTCGGTTACAGAGAAGGAGATCTACATATCTGAATTGCCAAGATTGCCTTCCATGAAAAGGAGAGTCCCATCCAGACATGGGACGAAGTCTTCAATCTTGTATCTTCATAGTCCAATAGTCCGACCAAAGTATATAGTCCGGCTATCCGGCCAAAGTTTGGGGATGTGATGCTTATGTCAAAAGGCTTCAGCCTGATAAGCTCGAACCCAAATCGGAGAAGTGCATATTCATAGGATACCCTAAAGAAACAATTGGGTACACATTCTACCACATATCTGAAGGCAAGATCTTTGTTGCCAAGAATGGAACCTTTCTAGAGAGAGAGTTTCTCTCGAAAGAAGTGAGTGGGAGGAAAGTAGAACTTGATGAGGTAATTGTACCTTCTCTCAATTTGGAAAGTAGGTCATCCGAGAAATCCATTCCTGTGATGCCTACAACAACTAGAGAGGAAGCTAATGGTAATGATCATGAAACTTCAGATCAAGTTACTACAGAACCTCGTAGGTCAACCAGAGCACGATCCGTAGCAGAATGGTACGACAATCCTGTTCTGGAAGTCATGTTAATTGAGCTTGACGAACCTACAAACTACGAAGAAGCTATGGTGAGCCCAGATTTCGATAAATGGCTTGAGGCCATGAAATCTAAGATAGGATCCATGTATGAGAACAAAGTGTGGACTTTGGTGGATTTGCCCAATGATCGGCGACCCATAGAGAATAAATGGATCTTCAAGAAGAAGACTGACGCTAATGGTAACTTTACTGTCTATAAAGCTCAACTTGTAGCAAAAGGTTTTCAACAAGTTCAAGGAGTTGACTACGATGAGACTTTCTCACCTGTACCGATGCTTAAGTCTGTCCAAATAATGTTAGCTATTGCTGCATTTTATGATTATGAAATCTGGCAAACGGACGTCAAAACTACATTCCTTAATGGATTTCTTAAAGAAGAGTTGTATATGATACAACCAGAAGGTTTTGTCGATCCTAAAGGTGCTAACAAAGTGTGCAAGCTCCAGCGATCCATTTATGGACTGGTGCAAGCATCTCGGAGTTGGAATATACGCTTTGATGAGGTGATCAAAGCATATGGTTTTATATAGACTTTCGAAGAAGCATGTATTTACAATAAAGTGAGTGGGAGCTCCGTAGCATTTCTAATATTATATGTTGAAATGAAATAGAATTTCTGGATAGCATAAAAGGATACTTGAATAAAAGTTTTTCAATGAAAGACCTCGGTGAAGCTGCTTATATATTGGGTATCAAGATCTATAGAGATAGATCAATATGCTTAATAGGACTTTCACAAAGCACATACCTTGATAAAGTTTTGAAGAAGTTGAAAATGGACCAGTCAAAGAAAGGGTTCTTGCCTGTGTTACAAGGTGTGAAGTTGAGTCAGACTCAATGCCCAACTACTGCAAAAGAAAGAGAGAAAATGAAAGTCATTCCCTATGCCTCAGCCATAGGTTCTATCATGTATGCTATGCTGTGTGCCACACCTGATGTGTGCCTTGCTATAAGTTTAGCAAGGAGGTACCAAAGTAATCCAAGAGTGGATCATTGGACAACTGTCAAGAACATCCTGAAGTACCTGAAAAGGACTAAGGATATGTTTCTCATTTATGGAGGTGACAAAGAGCTCGTCGTAAATGGTTACAACGATGCTAGCTTTGACACTGATCCGGATGACTCTAAGTCACAAACTAGATACATATTTATATTGAATGGTGGAGCTGTCAGTTGGTGCAGTTCCAAGCAGAGCGTCGTGGCGGGATCTACGTATGAAGCAGAGTACATAGCAGCTTCGGAAGCAGCAAATGAAGGAGTCTGGATGAAGGAGTTCATATCTGATCTAGGTGTAATACCTAGTGCATCGGGTCCAATGAAAATCTTTTGTGACAATACTGGAGTAATTGCCTTGGTGAAGGAATGCAGATATCACAAAAAGACCAAACACATCAAGAGACACTTCAACTCCATCCGTGATCTAGTCAAGGAGGGAGAAATAGAGATTTTCAAAATACATACGGTTCTGAATGTAGCAGACCTAATGACTAAGCCTCTTCCACGAGCAAAACATGATCAGCACCAAGACTCCATGGGTGTTAGAATCATTACAATGTAATCTAGATTATTGACTCTAGTGCAAGTGGGAGACTGAAGGAAATATGCCCTAAAGGCAATAATAAAGTTGTTATTTTATATTTCCTTATTCATGATAAATGTTTATTATTCATGCTAGAATTGTATTAACCGGAAAATTGATACATGTCTGGATACATAGACAAAACATCGTGTCCCTAGTATGCCTTTACTTGACTAGCTCGTTAATCAAAGATGGTTAAGTTTCCTAGCCACAAACATGTGTTGTCATTTGATGAACGGTATCACATCATTAGGAGAATGATGTGATGGACAAGACCCATCCGTTTGCTTAGCATAATGATCGTTCAGTTTTATTTGCTACTGCTTTCTTTATGTCAAATACATATTCCTTTGACTATGAGATTATGCAACTCCCGGATACCGGAGGAATACCTTGTGTGCTATCAAACATCACAACGTAACTGGGTGATTATAAAGATGCTCTACAGGTATCTCCTAAGGTGTTTGTTGGGTTGGCATAGATTGAGATGATGATTTGTCACTCTGAGTATCGGAGAGGTATCTCTGGGCCCTCTCGGTAATGCACATCATAAGAAGGCTTGCAAGCAAAGTGACGAATGAGTTAGATGCGGGATGATGCATTGCAGAACGAGTAAATAGACTTGCCGGTAATGACATTGAACTAGGTATGAAGATTCCGACGATCGAATCTCGGGCAAGTAACATACCGATGACAAAGGGAATAACGTATGTTGTCATAACAGTTCGACCGATAAAGGTCTTCATAGAATATGTGGGAGTCAATATGAGCATCCAGGTTCCGCTATAGGTTATTGACCAGAGAGGTGTCTCGGTCATGTCTACATAGTTCTAGAACCTGCAGGGTCCGCACGCTTAACGTTCGATGGCGATTTGTATTATATGAGTTATGTGGTTCGGTGAATGAATTTTATTTGGAGTCCCGGATGAGATCATGGACATGACGAGGAGTCTCAAAATGGTCGAGAGGTAAAGATTGATATATAGGACGATAGTATTCGGACACCGGAAGTGTTCCGGGGGTACCGGGTACGTATCGGGTCACCGGAAAGGGGTTCTGGGCACCCCCGACAAAGATATGGGCCTTATTGGGCCAAGAGAGGGACATACCAGCCCACAAGGCGTTGGTGCGCCCCCATATAGGCCAAAATAGGAGGAGAAGGAAAGGAGGGAAGGGAGAAGTAAAGGGGAGGATTCGGCCTCCCCCATTCCCTCTCTCCCCCCTCTCTTTCCTCCCCCTATACTTATGGAAGGGGGGAGGCCGACTTGGAGGAGGCACCCAAGTAGGATCACTCCTACTTGGGGTGCCCCTTGCTGCTCCCCTCCCTCTCCCACCTTTATATATGTGGGGGGGGGGCACCGCTAGAACACACAACATTGATTCCTAGCCATGTGCGGCGCCCCCCTCCCCAATTTACGCCTCCGATCATATTCACGTAGTGCTTAGGCGAAGCCCTGCGTGGATCACTTCACCGTCACCGTCACCACGTCGTCGTGCTGACGCAACTCTCCCTGGACACTTTGCTGGATCAAGAGTTCGAGGGACGTCATCGAGCTGAACGTGTGCAGAACTCGGAGGTGCCGTACGTTTGGTGCTTGATTGGTCGGAACGAGAAGAAGTTTGACTACATCAACCGCGTTGTCAAACGCTTCCGCTTTCGGTCTACGAGGGTACATGGACACACTCTCCCCCTCTCGTTGCTATGCATCTCCTAGATAGATCTTGCGTGAGCATAGACATTTTTTTGAAATTGCATGCTATGTTTCCCAACACATGCACCCAATGTGAATGGTTTTTTAAATCTCGATCGTAGTGATACACATGTTCATAACATTGATGCTAAAAGATGTAGAGTTGATAATGATAGTACCACTTTCTTGTGGCACTGCCGCTTAGGTCATATTGGTGTTAAGTGCATGAAGAAACTCCATGCTGATGGGCTTTTGGTGTCACTTGATTTTGAATCATTTGACACATGCAAACCATGCCTCATGGGCAAGATGACCAAAACCCTGTTTTCTAGAACAATGGAATGGGCAAGTGACTTGCTGGAAATCATACATACTAATGTGTGCGGTCCGATGAGTGTTGACGCACGTGGTGGATATCGTTATTTTCTCACCTTCACCAATGACTTTAGTAGATATGGGTATGTTTACTTAATGAAGCATAAGTCTGAAACGTTTGAAAAGTTCAGGCAATTTTAGAGTGAAGTTGAGAATCATCGTAACAAGAAGATCAAATTCCTACGATCAGATCGAGGGGGAGAGTATCTGAGTTATGAGTTTGGCAATCACTTAAGACAATGTGGAATTGTTTCACAGTTGACGCCACCTGAAACACCACAGCGTAATGGTGTGTCCGTACATCGTAATCGTACCTTATTAGATATGGTGCGTTCTATGATGTCCCTTTCCGATCTGCCACTCTTGCTTTGGGGTTATGTATTAGAGACAACTACATTCACTTTAAATAGGGCACCATCTAAATCCATTGAGACGACACAGTAGGAATTATGGTTTGGCAAGAAACCTAAGTTGTTGTTTCTTAAAGTTTGGGGCTGCGATGCTTATGTCAAAAGGCTTCAGCTAGAAAAGCTCGAACCCAAAGCGGACAAATCCGTCTTCATAGGATACCCAAAGGAGATGGTTGGCTACACCCTCTATCTCAGATCCAAGGGCAAAGTATTTGTTGCTAAGAACGGGTCCTTTCTCGAGAAAGAGTTTCTCTCAAAAGAATTGAGTGGGATGAAGTTACAACTTGATGAGGTCTCAGAGCAGAAGGAGGGACACGCCTGATGGAGTCACCGTTGCCGCCTCGCCGACACCATCCATGAACCCTAATGCTGCCGATCTGAAGGAATGGCATACACATGATGTCAGCAACTCCGAGACATTGCCATGAAGGACACCATTGGTGTGGGAGTGGAGTTGAGGCTGATTTATCCATCCAGGCACCGCTCTCACCACCCCAACGGCACACCACGACCTACAAATCCAAACCCTAACTACATAGCAGAGGAATGGGGTTCCCCTTCCTCCTGCCACCAGAGCAGTAGCCGGAGGGAGAGGGGGCCAGCACCCTCGCCGGTGGAGATTGGTGGAAGAAGATTGCATCCCTAGTCATCTGGTTCGTGTCGGCGGCTAGGGTAGGGAACAAGTTGGGAATAAAAGGGATTTGCTCCCCCGATTTCATTAACGAAACCAGAATCTGATTACAACCCAACATAGAGACCACCAGTAAGTTCTCAAAATCCCTCAGATAAACCCTGCTGTCGGTGTACTAAAGTAGGGGCACTCCTTTGTACCCCTTATTTGTGCACAGGCAGCCAGAGCCGCACCCACGGCCGTGAAGGAAATATGCCCTAGAGGCAATAATAAAGTTATTATTTATTTCCTTATTTCATGATAAATGTTTATCATTCATGCTAGAATTGTATTAACCGGAAACATGATACATGTGTGAATGCATAGACAAACAACATGTCACTAGTATGCCTCTACTAGACTAGCTTGTTAATCAAAGATGGTTATGTTTCCTGACCATGAACAAAGAGTTGTTATTTGATTAACAAGGTCACATCATTAGTAGAATGATCGATTGACATGACCCATTCCTTAGCTTAGCACACGATCGTTTAGTATGTTGCTACTGCTTTTATCCATGACTTATACATGTTCCGTAACTATGAGATTATGCAACTCCGTTTACGGAGGAACACTTTGGTGCTACCAAACGTCACAACGTAATCGGGTGATTATAAAGGAGTACTACAGGTGTCTCCAAAGGCGGATGTTGGGTTGGCGTATTTCGAGATTAGGTTTTGTCACTCCGATTGTCGGAGAGGTATCTCTGGGCCCTCTCGGTAATACACATCACCGAAGCCTTGCAAGCACTACAACTAATGAGTTAGTTGTGAGATGATGTATTACGGAACGAGTAAAGAGACTTGCGTAACGAGATTGAACTAGGTATTGGATACCGACGATCGAATCTCGGGCAAGTAACATACCGATGACAAAGGGAACAACGTATGTTGTTATGCGGTCTGACCGACAAAGATCTTCGTAGAATATGTAGGAACCAATATGGGCATCCAGGTCCCGCTGTTGGTTATTGACCGTGAATAGTTCTAGGTCATGTCTACATTGTTCTCGAACCGTAGGGTCCGCACGCTTAAGGTTTCGATGGCGATGTTATTATGAGTTTATGTATTTTGATGTACCAAGGAGTTCGAGTCCGGATGTGATCACGGACATGACGAGGAGTCTCGAAATGGTCGAGACATAAAGATTGATATATTGGAAGCCTATGTTTGGAGTTCGGAATGGTTCCGGGCGAAAACGGGAATTTACCGGAGTACCGGGAGGTTACCGGAACCCCCCGGGAGGTAAATGGGCCTCGGTGGGCCTTAAGGGAGAAGAGGAGGGGCCGGCCAGGAGGTGGCAGCGCCTCTCCCCCAGTCCGAATAGGACAAGGAGGGGGCGCCCCTTCCTCTTCCCCTTCCCAAACCTAGTCCAACTAGGAAAGGGGGAGTCCTACTCCCGGTGGAGTAGGACTCCTCCGCCGCCTCCTCTAGGGCCGGCGGCCTCCCCCTCCTCCTTATATACGGGGCAGGGGGCACCTTGGAACACACAAGTTGATCGTGAGATCGTTCCTTAGCCGTGTCGGTGCCCCTCCACCATATTCCACCCCGTTATACCGTCGCGAAGCTTAGCGAAGCCCTGCGCCGTGAAACATCAAGATCGTCCTGCACGCCGTCGTGCTGACGGAACTCTCCCTCGACACTCGGCTGGATCGGAGTACGAGGGACGTCATCGAGCTGTACGTGTGTCAAGAACTCGGGGGCGTCGAGTAACGGCGCCGGGATCGGTCGGATCGCGAGGAGAACGTACGACTACTTCCTCTACGTTGTGATCGCTTCCGCTTCGGGTCTACAAGGGTATGTAGACAACACTCTCCCCTCTCGTTGCTATACATCACCATGATCTTGCGTGTGCGTAGGAAAATTTTTGAAATTACTACGTTCCCCAACAGTGGCATCCGAGCCTAGGTTTTTCTATGGTTTGATGTTTTGCACGAGTAGAACACCAAGTGAGTTGTGGGCGATACAAGTCATACTACCTACCAGCATGTCATACTTTGGTTCAGCGGTATTGTGAGATGAAGCGGCCCGACCGACATTACGCGTGACGCTTCGCGAGACTGGTTTCACCGCCACGAGCACTCGTTGCTTAAAGGTGACCGGTGGGTGCTGTCT
Source organism: Aegilops speltoides (assembly GCA_021437245.1). Classification (NCBI taxonomy): domain Eukaryota; kingdom Viridiplantae; phylum Streptophyta; class Magnoliopsida; order Poales; family Poaceae; genus Aegilops; species Aegilops speltoides. The sequence goes on along the minus strand of CM038145.1, from coordinate 314,829,065 downwards.
CTCTCACTTTAGTTGAACCGAGTGTGGCTACGCCCGGTCCTTGAGAAGGTTAAACGAGTCTATTTGACGAAGTATCGTTGTGGTTTTGATGCGTGGGTGAGACTGGTTCTTGCTTAAGCCCGTAGCAGCCACGTAAAATTTGCAACAAACAAAGTAGAGGACGTCTAACTTGTTTTTGCAGGGCATGTTGTGATGTGATATGGTCAAGACGTGATGCTATATTTTATTGTATGAGATGATCATGTTTTGTAACGAAGTTATCGGCAATGGCTGGAGCCATATGGTTGTCGCTTTATTGTATGCAATGCAATCGCTTGTAATGCTTTACTTTATCACTAAGCGGTAGCGATAGTCGAGAAGCATAAGTTTGGCGAGACGACAACGATGCTACGATGGAGATCAAGGTGTCGCGCGGTGACGATGGTGATCATGGTGGTGCTGCAAGATGGAGATCATGAAGCACAAGATGATGATGACCATATCATATCACTTATATTGATTTGCATGTGATGTTTATCCTTTTATGCATCTTATCTTGCTTTGATTGACGGTAGCATTATAAGATGATCTCTCACTAAATTATCAAGAAGTGTTCTCCCGAGTATGCACCGTTGCCAAAGTTAAATCGTGCCCGCACACCACGTGATGATCGGGTGTGATAAGCTCTCGTCCATCTACAACGGGTGCAAGCCAGTTTTGCACACGCAGAATACTCGGGTTATACTTGACGAGCCTAGCATATGCAGATATGGCCTCGGAACACGGAGACCGAAGGTCGGCGTGAATCATATAGTAGATATGATCAACATAAGATGTTCACCATTGAAAACTACTCCATTTCACGTGATGATCGGTTATGGTTTAGTTGATTTGGATCACGTGATCACTTAGATGACTCGAGGATGTCTTTCTAAGTGGGAGTTCTTTAGTAATATGATTAATTGAACTTAAATTTATCATGAACTTAGTACCGATAGTATCTTGCTTGTTTATGTTTGATTGTAGATAGATGGCTCGTCTGTTGTTCCGTTGAATTTTAATGCGTTCCTTGAGAAAGCAAAGTTGAAAGATGATGGTAGCAATTACACGGACTGGGTCCGTAACGAGGATCATCCTCATTGCTGCACGTAAGAGCTACGTCTGGATGCACCGCTAGGTGACAGGCTCTTGCTGGAGCAACGCCGGATGTTATGAGCGTCTGGCGAGCAAAGCTGATGACTACTCTATAGTTCAAGTGTGCCATGCTTTACGGCTTAGAACCGGGACTTCAACGACGTTTTGAGCGTCATGGAGCATATGAGATGTTCCAGAGTTGAAGTTGATATTCCAACAGAATGCCCGGATTGAGAGATATGAAGTCTCCAATAAGTTCTATAGCTGCAAGATGGAGGAGAACAGTTACATTAGTGAGCATATACTCGTAATGTCCGGGTACTATAATCACTTGACACAATTGGGAGTTAATCTTCCGGATGATTGTGTTATTGATGAAATTCTCCAATCACGCCACCAAGCTACAAAGGCTTCGTGATGAACTATAATATGCAAGGGTTAGTAAAGACTATACCGAGCTCTTACGCAATGCTAAAGGCTGCGGAGGTAGAAATCAGAAGGAGCATCAAGTGTTGATGGTCAATAAGACCACTAGTTTCAAGAAGAAAGGCAAAGGGAAGAAGGGAATCTCAAGAAGAACAGCAAGCAAGTTGCTGCTCGGAGAAGAAACCCAAGTCGGCCCTAAACCTGAAACGAGTGCTTCTACCGCAAGCGGATCGGTCACCGAAGCGGAACTGCCCCAAGTATTTGGCGGATAAGAAGGATGGCAAGGTGAACAAAGGTATATGTGATATACATGTTATTGATGTGTACCTTACTAGAGCTCGTAGTATCACACAGGTATTTGATCTGGTTACATTGCTAATATTTGCAACTCGAAACAGGGACTACAGATTAAGCGAACTCTGGCAAAGGACGAGGTGACGATGCGCGTGGGAAATGGTTCCAAAGTCGATGTGATCGCGGTCGGCACGCTACCTCTACATCTACCTTCGGGATTAGTTTTAGACCTAAATAATTGTTATTTGGTGCCTGCGTTGAGCATGAACATTATATCTGGATCTTGTTTGATGCGAGACGGTTATTCATTTAAATCAGAGAATAATGGTTGTTCTATTTATATGAGTAATATCTTTTATGGTCATGCACCCTTGAAGAGTGGTCTATTCCTTATGAATCTCGATAGTAGTGATACACATATTCATAATGTTGAAACCAAAAGATGCAGAGTTGATAACGAAAGTGCAACTTATTTGTGGCACTGCCGTTTAGGTCATATCGATGTAAAGCGCATGAAGAAACTCCATCTTGATGGACTTTTGGAGTCACTTGATTATGAATCACTTGGCACTTATGAACCGTGCCTTATGGGCAAGATGACTAGAACACCGTTCTCGGTACTATGGAGAGAGCAACAGATTTGTTGGAGATCATACATACTGTATGTATGTGGTCCGATGAATGTTGAGGCTCGTGGCGGATATCGTTATTTTCTCACCTTCACAGATGACTTAAGCGAGATATGGGTATATCTACTTAATGAAACATAAGTCTGAAACGTTTGAAAAGTTCAAAGAATTTCAGAGTGAAGTTGAAAATCATCGTAACAAGAAAATTAAGTTTCTACGATCGATCGTGGAGGTGAATATTTGAGTTCTGAGTTTGGTCTACATTTGAAACAATGCGGAATAGTTTAAGCAACTCACGCCACCCGAACACCACAGCGTAATGGTGTGTCCGAGCGTCGTGTCGTACTTTACTAGATATGGTGCGATCTATGATGTCTCTTCTGATTTACCGCTATCGTTTTGGGGTTATGCTCTAGAGACGGCCGCATTCACACTAAATAGAACACCGTCAAAATCCGTTGAGACGACACCTTATGAACTGTGGTTTAGCAAGAAACCAAAGTTGTCGTTTCTTAAAGTTTGGGGATGCGATGCTTATGTGAAAAAGCTTCAACCTGATAAGCTCGAACCCAAATCGGAGAAATGTGTCTTCATAGGATACCCAAAGGAAACAGTTGGGTACACCTTCTATCACAGATCCGAAGGCAAGACATTTGTTGCTAAGAATGGATCCTTTCTAGAGAAGGAGTTTCTCTCGAAAGAAGTGAGTGGGAGGAAAGTGGAACTTGATGAGGTAATAGTACCTTCTCCCTTACTTGAAAGTAGTTAAATCGCGAAACCAGTTTACGAGACACCTACATAAGTAGTGAGGAAGTTGATGATATTGATCATGAAACTTGAGATCAAGTTACTGCAGAACCTCATAGATCAACGAGTAAGATCCGCACTGAGTGGTACGGTAATCCTGTTCGGAAGTCATGCTACTAGATCATGATGAACCTACGAACTATGAAGAAGCGATGGTGAGCCCAGATTCCATAAAATGGCTTGAGGCCATGAAATCGAGATGGGATCCATGTATGAAAACAAAGTATGGACTTTGGTTGACTTGCCCGAGGGTAGGCAAGCAATAGAAAACAAGTGGATCTTCAAGAAGAAGACCGACGACGGTAATGTTATCGTCTATAAAGCTCGACTTATCGCAAAGGGTTTCGCAAGTTCAAGGGATTGACTACGATGAGACCTTCTCACCCGTGGCGATGCTTAAGTCCGTCCGAATCATGTTAGCAATTGCGCATTTTATGATTATGAAATTTGGCAAATGGATGTAAAGACTGCATTCTGAATGGATTTACGGAAGAAGAGTTGTATATGATGCAACGAGAAGGTTTTATCGATCCAAAGGAGCTAACAAAGTGTGCAAGCTCCAATGATCCATATATGGACTGGTGCAAGCATCTCGGAGTTGGAATAAGCGCTTTGATAGTGTGATCAAAGCATTTGGGTTTGTCTGCACTTTTGGAGAAGCTTGTATTTACAAGAAAGTGAGTGGGAGCTCTGTAGCATTTCGATATTATATGTAGATGACATATTGCTGATCGGAAATGATATAGAATTCTGGATAGCATAAAGGGATACTTGAATAAGAGTTTTCAATGAAAGACCTCGGTGAAGCTGCTTACATATTGGGCATTAAGATCTATAGAGATAGATCAAGACGCTTAATTGGACTTTCACAAAGTACATACCTTGACAAAGTTTTGAAGAAGTTCAAAATGGATCAAGCAAAGAAAGGGTTCTTGCACGTGTTACAAGGTGTGAAGTTGAGTCGGACTCAATGCCCGACCACTGCAGAAGATAGAGAGAAAATGAAAGATGTTCCCTATGCTTCAGCCATAGGCTCTATCATGTATGCAATGCTGTGTACCAGACCTGATGTGTGCCTTGCTATAAGCCTAGCAGGAGGTACCAAAGTAATCCAGAGTGGATCATCGGACAGCGGTCAAGAACATCTGAAATACCCGAAAAGGACTAAGGATATGTTTCTCGTATATGGAGGTGACAAAGAGCTCATCGTGGCAGTTACGTTGATGCAAGCTTTGACACTGATCCGACGATTCTAAATCGCAGACCGGATCGTATTTACACTAAGCGGAGGAGCTGTCGGTTGGTGCGAGTTCTAAACAAAGCGTCGTGGCGGGATCTACATGTGAAGCGGAATACATAGCAGCTTCGGAAGCAGCTAATGAAGGAGTGCGGATGAAGGAGTTCATATCCGATCTAGGTGTCATACCTAGTGCATCGGGTCCAATGAAAATCTTCTGTGACAATCTCGGAGCAATTGCCTTAGCAAAGGAATCCAGATTTCACAAGAGGACCAAGCACATCAAGAGACGCTTCAATTCCATCCGGACTTAGTCGGATGGAGACATAGAGATTTGCAAGATACATACGGATCTGAATGTTGCGACCGTTGACTAAGCCTCTTCCACGAGCAAAACATGATCAGCACCAAGACTCCATGGGTGTTAGAATCATTACTTGTGTAATCTAGATTATTGACTCTAGTGCAAGTGGGAGATCAAGGAAATATGCCCTAGAGGCAATAATAAAGTTATTATTTATTTCCTTATTTCATGATAAATGTTTATCATTCATGCTAGAATTGTATTAACCGGAAACATGATACATGTGTGAATGCATAGACAAACAACATGTCACTAGTATGCCTCTACTAGACTAGCTTGTTAATCAAAGATGGTTATGTTTCCGACCATGAACAAAGAGTTGTTATTTGATTAACAAGGTCACATCATTAGTAGAATGATCTGATTGACATGACCCATTCCCTTAGCTTAGCACACGATCGTTTAGTATGTTGCTACTGCTTTTATCCATGACTTATACATGTTCCTGTAACTATGAGATTATGCAACTCCCGTTTACCGGAGGAACACTTTGGGTGCTACCAAACGTCCACAACGTGCTCGGGTGATTATAAAGGAGTACTACAGTGTCTCCAAAGGCAGATGTTGGGTTGGCGTATTTCGAGATTAGGTTTTGTCACTCCGATTGTCGGAGAGGTATCTCTGGGCCCTCTCGGTAATACACATCACTGAAGCCTTGCAAGCACTACAACTAATGAGTTAGTTGTGAGATGATGTATTACGGAACGAGTAAAGAGACTTGCCAGTAACGAGATTGAACTAGGTATTGGATACCGACGATCGAATCTCGGGCAAGTAACATACCGATGACAAAGGGAACAACGTATGTTGTTATGCGGTCTGACCGACAAAGATCTTCGTAGAATATGTAGGAACCAATATGGGCATCCAGGTCCCGCTGTTGGTTATTGACCGTGAATAGTTCTAGGTCATGTCTACATTGTTCTCGAACCGTAGGGTCCGCACGCTTAAGGTTTCGATGGCGATGCTATTATGAGTTTATGTATTTTGATGTACCGAAGGAGTTCGGAGTCCCGGATGTGATCACGGACATGACGAGGAGTCTCGAAATGGTCGAGACATAAAGATTGATATATTGGAAGCCTATGTTTGGAGTTCGGAATGGTTCCGGGCGAAAACGGGAATTTACCGGAGTACCGGGAGGTTACCGGAACCCCCCGGGAGGTAAATGGGCCTCGGTGGGCCTTGAGGGAGAAGAGGAGGGGCCGGCCAGAGGTGGTCGCGCGCCCTCTCCCCCCCCAGTCCGAATAGGACAGGGGGGGGCGGCGCCCCCTTTCCTCTTCCCCCTTCCCCAAACCTAGTCCAACTAGGAAAGGGGAGTCCTACTCGGTGAGGAGTAGGACTCCTCCCAGCCGCCTCCTCTAGGGCCGGCCTCCCCCTCCCTCCTTTATATCTGGGGCAGGGGGCACCTTGGAACACACAAGTTGATCGTGAGATCTTTCCTTAGCCGTGTGCGGTGCCCCCTCCACCATATTCCACCCGGTTATACCGTCATGAAGCTTAGGCGAAGCCTGCGCCGTGAAACATCAAGATCGTCACCACGCCGTCGTGCTGACGGAACTCTCCCTCGACACTCGGCTGGATCGGAGTACGAGGGACGTCATCGAGCTGTACGTGTGTCAAGAACTCGGGGGCGTCGGAGTAACGGCGCCGGGATCGGTCGGATCGCGAGGAGAACGTACGACTACTTCCTCTACGTTGTGATCGCTTCCGCTTCGGGTCTACAAGGGTATGTAGACAACACTCTCCCCTCTCGTTGCTATACATCACCATGATCTTGCGTGTGCGTAGGAAATTTTTTGAAATTACTACGTTCCCCAACAGGCCGCACTTAAGCAGGGCAGAGACAGGAAATCAAAGCTGCAAGACGATCAAAGCAACGCCAAAACAGGGACGCAAAGAGCAAGAAGGCGAGGTGGTTTCCATCTGCAAGACCCCTGCCGGGGCGACTCCCACGGCCCCGGCAAGAACCTTGCTGGGGCACCTTACCCAATGCCAGCGGAGCGCGCCACCCTTGAGCCCCAGTTTTTCCAGCACCGCCAACCACGTTGGGACCTAGGCTCGGGAGGCGCCTCCATGATGGCATGCAGATCTTTGTGAAGACAAGAAACACTCCAAATCAGAAGAGGATTAGAAGACGACGAACCTTGACGAGATCCTTGCCGAGGAAACCCACAAGATCCCCGGCAAGATCCTTGTCGGGGATGACCGCAACGCCATGGCAAGACCCTTGCCGAGGACATCTGCGGGGCCACAGCCAGGCCCACGCCCACCAAGTTTCCACCACCGCTCCCATGCAGCTACCAGCCCACCAGCTAGGCAGGCGCCTGCGTGTCGACATGAGGCCTCCAGGCCAACTCAGCACATGCCTACGTGGTGGCATGCAAATCTTCATGAAGGCCCTACCAGCGCGCCACCTCAGCAGCCTGCCAGCCTACATGGCGCTGACCGCCTTGCTGGCCCAGGCACGTGTCAAGACAGGGCGAAGCGGCTGAAAAGTGAAGGGGACACGTCAGAGGCGCATTAAACACGTCTTGTCCCATAATGGCAAGCAATAGGCTTAGCCACAGTACCCCGATGCCACCTCTTGTGTGCCACTGTGGCGATCTCCTTGCTTATAAAAGGAGGCCCAAGGCATCCATGAGAAGGATTCAGACCCTTGTACAAGTAACACCCATTGTAGCTAGCTCAAGAACTCTGAGAACACAGATATACACTCCAAAGCAGGACTAGGGTATTACGCATCCTCGCGGCCCGAACCTGTGTAAACGACCTGAGTGTTTGTGCTGACTGCTGACCCAGCTCTCCTCACGACCCCGTGCCCCGCAACCATAGTAGGGATTCTTGTGATCCCATAGGTGTCGTTTTCCACTGACATCTTTGGCGCGCCAGGTAGGGGGCGTAGTACTGAGAATCTGGTTTAGCAGCTAGTCGAACAGCTCCTCATCGCCATGGCTTCCAGGGAAGAAGGCGACCAAGCGAGCAGCTCCGTTAGCAGGTGCAGCAAGCGTTCGCATGACGACAAGAAAGCTAAGTCATGCAAAAGCTCTGAGTAATTCTTTTTAATATAAGGTTATTTTCCTCGGAGATCCTTCCTTTGTATAAGAAACCTACACGCAGTGGGGCCCTTCCATTATTGGCAACGCCCTTGGTCTGTTTCGAGTCCGCTCAATAGATCGAGCGGCTGCATCAAGAACGGCAGGGTGGCCTTCCACTATTGGCAACACTCTCGCTCTGCCTCGAGTCCGCTCGACAGTTCGAGCAGCCGCGCTGAGGACGGCAAGGTGGTTCGCATGGCAGCAAGCATACCCTACCGGACGCTAAAGGATCCGTCCTTCAAAGCGCTGCGGTTTGGGTTCACGCGCCGGCAAGCCTGCCCAATTGGCGTAGGGTGGACATACAAGGAGGGGTTGAACGGGGAAATAACATGCATCGGTTTAAAACACTGCAGAGTTATATTACATCAATTGTTGGTGCGGTTCTAACTAAAGATATGAATTGTCTTGGTAGTGAACCCGCAGCGGCAACAAGAAACGGGGTTCCTAATCCTGGCGCTGGCCCTCTATCCTCTGAATTCCGCCGACATGGCTGATGATGGGCTTGATGCACTCCTTGAGTACCGAGAGGTCTGCATCGCCCGGCAAGCTATCCAGCGCAGCGTCGAAGTCAAGTTCGGGGTTCTAGTATGCTAGCTTGGTGAGGACCTTGGTCATAGCGCCCTGGCAAAGTGTCCGGGCCTCGTTGGCCAGGGAGCTCGCCCGATTGGAGTCGAATCATTCCAGGGCTCCAAGAACGCCCTCGAAGAACAAGGTCAGCTTGGCGTTGGGGCTCGTGCTCGGTTCCGGGGCGTACCTCACTTCCGGCATCCCCATGCTGGCCAACTGCTTGGTGATCTTGTTGGCGATGTCGGCGAGGCGGCTGATCTAGAGGTCCTCACCCTTCATGAAATCCGCATGGTTGGCGGCGTCGTTCTTCCGCAGCTGCCTCTCCTCCGCCAGGCTCTTGATCAGGGCTCCCTCCCGGGCCTTGGCCTCCGTGAGCGTCTTCTCAAGACCCTCCAGCTTCAGCTTTAGGTCCTGAATGGAGTCGTTGGCACGGGAGAGCTGCTCGGCCTTGGCGAGGTTGTCATCCTGCACCACCGTCAAGGCGCAACGGGCCGAGTCTCTCTCCTTCACCAGCTGATCGGCCCTGGCCTTCAGGCCGTCCTGCTCCACCTCCATCTCCTCCACGTTGTTGCCGTGGACCAGAGCTTGGGCATTGAGCGCTTCCTTGTGCATATGCTCCAGGTCACGGGTCCGCGCTGTGACAAGCTTCTCGACCTCCTCGTCCTTGCCATGGAGTGCGGCAGCAAGCGTCGCCTCATGGGCGACAAGGTCCTCCTCCTGGGAGTCCAGCTCAGCCTAGCGCTGGGACCGGGCGCCTTCGGCTTTGGAGGCTGATGTCTACTACACAACCTCCTTCTTGTAGACGTTCTTGGGCCTGCAAGTGCACAGGTTTGTAGGACAGTAGCAAATTTTCCTCAAGTGGATGATCTAAGGTTTATCAATCGGTAGGAGGCGTAGGATGAATATGGTCTCACTCAAACAACCCTGCAACCAAATAACAACAAAGAGTCTCTTGTGTCCCCAACACACCCAATACAATGGTAAATTGTATAGGTGCACTAGTTCGGCAAAGAGATGGTGATTCAAGTGCAGTATGGATGGTAGATAAAGGTATTTGTAATATGAAAATATAAAAACAGCAAGGTAACTAATGATAAAAGTGAGCGTAAACGGTATTGCAATGATAAGAAACAAGGCCTAGGGTTCATACTTTCACTAGTGCAAGTTCTCTCAACAATAATAACATAGATAGATCATATAACAATCCCTCAACATGCAACAAAGAGTCACTCCAAAGCCAAAAATAGCGGAGAACAAACGTAGAGATTATGGTAGGGTACGAAACCACCTCAAAGTTATTCTTTCGGATCAATCTATCAAAGAGTTCGTACTAGAATAACACCTTAAGACACAAATCAACCAAAACCCTAATGTCACCTAGATACTCCATTGTCACCTCAAGTATCCGTGGGCATGATTATATGATATGCATCACACAATCTCAGATTCATCCAACCAACACAAAGTACTTCAAAGAGTGCCCCAAAGTTTCTACCGGAGAGTCAAGAAAACGTGTGCCAACCCCTATGCATAGGTTCATGGGCGGAACCCGCAAGTTGGTCACCAAAACATACATCAAGTGGCACGTGATATCCCATTGTCACCACAGATAAACATGGCAAGACATACATCAAGTGTTCTCAAATAAAGACTCAGTCTGATAAGATAACTTCAAGAGGGAAACTCAATTCATCACAAGAGAATAGAGGGGGAGAAACATCATAAGATCCAACTATAATAGCAAAGCTCGTGATACATCAAGATCGTGCCATAGAGGGAATATGAGAGAGAGATCAAACACATAGCTACTGGTACATACCCTCAGCCCCGAGGGTGAACTACTCCCTCCTCGTCATGGATAGCGCCGGGATGATGAAGATGGCCACCGGTGATGGGTTCCTCCTCCGGCAGGGTGCCGAAACGGACTCCCGAGAGGTTTTTGGTGGCTACAGAGGCTTGCGGCGGCGGAACTCTCGATCTATCTTGATATTCGATGGTTTTAGGGTGCGTAGGGTTATATAGGCAAAAGAAGTCGGTCGGGGGGTGCTCGAGGGGTCCACAAGACAGGGGGCGCGCCCTATAGGGGGGTGCCCCTATCTCCTAGGCTCCTCGAGGATCTTCTGACTTGATCTCCAAGCCTCCAGGATGATATTCTTCCAAAAAATCACGATGCCGAAGGTTTCATTCCGTTTGGACTCTGTTTGATATTCCTTTTCTTCAAAATACTGAAACAGGCAATAAAACAACAATATGGGCTGGACCTCCGGTTAATAGGTTAGTCCCAAAAGTAATATAAAAGTGTATAACAAAGATAATAATCATTCAAAACAGATAATAAAATAGCATGAATGCTTCATAAATTATAGATACGTTGGAGACGTATCAACCATCCCCAAGCTTAATTCCTACTCGTCCTCGAGTAGGTAAATGATAAAGAAAGAATTTATGATGTGTGAATGCTAGAAGGTGCACAAGTTTGATCAATGATAATTCCAATCACCTTTTCTAGCATGATAATATGTCATAACAGTAGTTCATCTCATAAAACTTTTCATAATCAAGTAACAAGCAATTCATATTTAAAGCATAGACCATAAACTTTCTTGAAACTAGCAAACTTCATTCTCAGTCATCAAACAATTACAATTCATCCTATTTTCAGGAAGGGTCTATGTCAGAGCTTTGATTTAGCAAACTTCACATACTCAACCATCATATAGTCTTCTACAATTGCTAACACTCACGCAATACTTGTGGTTATGAAGTTTTAATCAGACACAGAGAAAGATTGGGGCTTATAATGTTGCCTCCAAACGTATTCACCTTTGGGTGATGTCAACAATAATAGTTCATGCTAACGTACATCCAATTGGATATATATATCAGGATCACCCTAACACAAAGTGCTTGCCAAAGGATAAAATGAAAAAGGGAAAGGTGAAGATCACATTGACTCTTGCATAAAGTAAAAGACATAAAGTAAAAGATAGGCCCTTCGCAGAGGGAAGCAGAGGTTGTCATGCGCTTTTAGGGTTGGATACACAAAATCTTAATGCGAAAGAACGTCACTTTATATTGCCCCTTGTATATGGACCTTTATTATGCAGTCCATCGCTTTCATTGCTTCCATAACAAGTTCGTACAAAGCTTATTTTCTCCGCACTAATAAGTCATGCATATTTAGAGTGCAATTTTTATTGCTTGCACCGATGACAACTTACTTGAAGGATCTTACTCAATCCATAGGTAGGTATGGTGGACTCTCATGGCAAAAACTGGGTTTAAGGATATTTGGAAGCACAAGTAGTATCTCTACTTGGTGCAAGGAATTTTGGCTAGCATGAGGGGAAAAGGCAAGCTCAACATGTTTGAATGATCCATGACAATATACTTTAACTGATATGTGAGAAAACATAACCCATTCATTGTCTTCCTTGTCCAACATCAACTCTTTAGCATGTCATACTTAATGAGTGCTCCCAATCATAAAAGATGTCTATGATAGTATATTTATATGTGAAATCTCTCTTCCTTCAATATTCTTTCATGAATTATTCAAATGACCAATAAGATGCTTGCTAACCTTCAATAAATTTACAACCTCTACTTCTTAGATGTGAATTCATAACTCCCCATGGGATAAGCAAATGAGACATATATAATTTCAGATTTATGACAATCAACTCATTCAACAATTTACTCATAGGATATAAGTGAAGCACACGAGTAAAAGACAAACTACTCCAAAAAGATATAAGTGAAGACCAATGAGTAGCTAAATAATTATGTAACTATGCGAAGACTATCTCTCATTAAAGAATTTCAGATCTTGGTATTGTATTCAAACAGCAAGCAAAACAAAATAAAATGACAATGCAAGGATAGCACAACTCATGTGAAGAAGCTAAAACTTAGGCTCAACCGATATTAACCGATAGTTGTTGAAGAAGAAAGGTGGGATGCCTACCGGGGCATCCCCAAGCTTAGATGCTTGATACTTCTTGAAATATTATCTTGGAGTGCCTTGGGCATCCCCAAGCTTGAACTTTTGTGTCTCCTTAATTCCTCTCATATCATGGTTTCTCTTTTTTATCAAAAGCTTCATCCACACCAAACTCAACAAGAACTCTTGAGATAGGTTAGTATAAACGTATGCAAAACCTTATAATTTTCTACTATAACAAATCACTAAAATTATTATTTAACATTGAATACTAAATGCCTCTACATTTTTAATACTCCTATCCTCAAATAGAATCATTTAACAAGCAAACATATGCAAACAATGCAACCATAACAGCAATCTGTCAAAACAGTACAGTCTGTAAAGAATGCAAGAGTATCTATACTTCCCTAACTCCAAAAATTATGAAATAAAATTCCCACTGTAGTAAATTTATCAGAGCTTTACATGCAAAAAGTTTCAACATTATATCATGCTCTGACTTTTCTATGGAATTTTTTCAACAGCGATAAACTTTCTGTTTTCAAACAGCAACATGTATACTAGCGAAATAAGCATGGCAAAGGCTATCCTTGACATTTTTATTGAAACTAAAGATGAAAAACATTATTCTAAATAACATCAAGCAAATACTAACAAAATAAAATGATGCTCCAAGCAAAACACATATCATGTGGTGAATAAAAATATAGCTCCAAGTAAAGTTACCGATGAACGAGGACGAAAGAGGGGATGCCTTTCGGGGCATCCCCAAGCTTAGGCTCTTGGTTGTACTTGAATATTACCTTGGGGTGACTTGGGCATCCCCAACCTTATGCTCTTGCCACTCCTTATTCCATAGTCCATCGAATCTTTACCCAAAACTTGAAAACTTCACAATACAAAACTCAACAGAAAACTCGTAAGCTCCGTTAGTATAAGAAAATAAAACCACCACTTAGGTACTGTAATGAACTCATTCTAAATTCATATTGATGTAATATCTACTGTATTCCAACTTATCTATGGTTCATACCCTCCGATACTACTCATAGATTCATCAAAATAAGCAAACAACACATAGAAAACAGAATCTGTCAAAAACAGAACAGTCTGTAGTAATCTGTATCAAACGTATACTTATGGAACTAAAAAAATTCTACAAAATTAGGAAGACCTGAGAAATTGGTGTACCAATCCATGTAAAAAAGAATCAGATCAAAATCGCGTTTCTGTGAATTAACAAAACTAATTTACTGGGTGAAAAAGTTTCTGATTCTCAGCAGGATCAACACAACTATCACCGTAAGCTATCCTAAAGGTCTTACTTGGCACTTTATTGAAACAAAAGCTATAAAACATGATTACTACAGTAGCATAATCATGTGAACACACAAAAACAGTAATGATAAATATTGGGTTGTCTCCCAACAAGCGCTTTTCTTTAATGCCTTTCTAGCTAGGCATGATGATGGCAATGATGCTCACATAAAAGATAAGAATTGAAACATAACGGGAGCATCATGAAGCATATGACTAGCACATTTAAGTCTAACCCACTTCCTATGCATAGGGATTTTGTGAGCAAAAAACTTATGGGAACAATAATCAACTAGCATAGGAAGGTAAAACAAGCATAGCTTCAAGATTTTCAACACATAGAGAGGAAACTTGATATTATTGCAATTCCTATAAGCATAAATTCCTCCCTCATAATAATGTTCAGTATCATCATGAATGAATTCAACAATATAACCAGCACCTAAAGCATTATTTTCATGATCTACAATCATAGAAAATTTACTACTCTCCACATAAGCAAAATTCTTCTCATTCGGAATAGTGGGAGTATCATAAGAGACTTGAACACTAAAAATTGTTTACACATTAAAAGAGTAATGTTCAGAAAAAGGGTAATCATAATCATGACAAGATTTGTAAATATAATCATCACTACTTTTTATAGCATAAGTTTTATCACAATAATCATCATAAGTAGAACCTTCGTTCTCATCATAATCGATTGAAACCTCTCCCAAGATAGTGGAATCACTAAATAAAGTTGACACTCTTCCAAATCCACTTTCATATTCATCACAATAAAATTCAACATCCTCCAAAATAGTGGGATCACTACTTCCTAAAGTTGACACTCTTTCGAACCCACTTTCATCAATACAATCATCATAGGTAGGAGGCATGCTATCATCATAACAATTTTGCATATCAAAACTTGGGATGCTAAAAATATCATCTTCACTAAATGTAGCATCCCCAAGCTTGGGACAAACATTAATTTCAGCAAATATATTCTCAAATATGTCATTCTCATCAAACATAGCTTCCCCAAGCTTAGGCCTTTTCATATCATAAGCATAATCACTCTCATCATTAATAGTATGGATAGCACCAATAGTATAGCAATTATCATCATCACAATGAGTAGTAGGAGCAACATCATTTGGAAGGGATACCTTTTTACCTTTGTTGCCCCTTCTTTTCCTTTTCTTTTTCACATTATGTGTGGGTTCAACCTTCCTCTTTGAGCTCCTTATTGACGAGATTGGTTGAATAGAAAGCTCCTCCTCGTCACCTGATTCATCATAAGAAATAATAGGAGGATATTGGGAAGTCTCTTCCCTTTCATTAGTATTCTCATCATATTCTATTTGCTTTGTTTTCTTTATGTAATTGGCAATATAAGGATTTTCAATGCAATTCTCCGCACAATACAAATAAATCTTCTCTAGATCAATATCAAGGAATTTCTTTTGGGCAAATTCTGGAAAGGTCCTTAAGTAAACTTTTCAATTCTTCATAACCCAAAAGCAAACTAAGTTCATTGTAATGAGCGAGGGAGATCAAATCATCACAATTTTTGGACACGATTCAATCATGAAACAATTCGCATAGGAGATGTAAATGACCACGTTCATTGCAAAGTTCACAAGTACGGAAAGGAAATTCAAATTTTCAGCACTCACATTTAGCCTTTCTTGCAACCATTTAGTTTCCAAATGCTTATGCCTCTTGCAATATATATCTTCTCTATTTGGTGTGTTCATGTAGACATGCACTCCACAAAAGTTGGCATGCTCATAAGATATATTTTCATCATGACTAGAGCAATCATCATTAGTACTATGGATATTCAAGGGGTTTATACTAACAACATTGCAATCATGCTCATCATTCAAAGATTTAGTACCAAGAATTTTAAAGCATTCTTCTTCTAGCACTTGAGCACAATTTTCCTTTCAATCATACTCACGAAAGATATTAAAAAGATGAAGCGTATGAGACAAACTTAACTCCATTTTTTGTAGTTTTCTTTTATAAACTAAACTAGTGATAAAACAAGAAATAAAAAGATTCGATTGCAAGATCTAAAGATATACCTTCAAGCACTCACCTCCCCGGCAACGGCGCCAGAAAAGAGTTTGATGTCTACTACACAACCTTCTTCTTGTAGACGTTGTTGGGCCTGCAAGTGCACAGGTTTGTAGGACAGTAGCAAATTTCCCTCAAGTGGATGACCTAAGGTTTATCAATCCGTAGGAGGCGAGGATGAAGATGGTCTCTCTCAAACAACCCTGCAACCAAATAACAAAGAGTCTCTTGTGTCCCCAACACACCCAATACAATGGTAAATTGTATAGGTGCACTAGTTCGGCGAAGAGATGGTGATACAAGTGCAATATGGATGGTAGATAAAGGTATTTGTAATATGAAAATATAAAAACAGCAAGGTAACTAATGATAAAAGTGAGCATAAACGGTATTGCAATGATAGGAAACAAGGCCTAGGGTTCATACTTTCACTAGTGCAAGTTCACTCAACAATAATAACATAGATAGATCATATAACAATCCCTCAACATGCAACAAAGAGTCACTCCAAAGCCACTAATAGCGGAGAACAAATGTAGAGATTATGGTAGGGTACGAAACCACCTCAAAGTTATTCTTTCGGATCAATCTATCAAAGAGTTTGTACTAGAATAACACCTTAAGACACAAATCAACAAAAACCCTAATGTCACCTAGATACTCCATTGTCACCTCAAGTATCCGTGGGCATGATTATACGATATGCATCACACAATCTCAGATTCATCCAACCAACACAAAGTACTTCAAAGAGTTCCCCAAAGTTTCTACCGGAGAGTCAAGAAAACGTGTGCCAACCCCTATGCATAGGTTCATGGGCGGAACCTGCAAGTTGGTCACCAAAACATACATCAAGTGGCACGTGATATCCCATTGTCACCACAGATAAACACGGCAAGACATACATCAAGTGCTCTCAAATAAAGACTCAATCCGATAAGATAACTTCAAGAGGGAAACTCAATTCATCACAAGAGAGTAGAGAGGGAGAAACATCATAAGATCCAACTATAATAGCAAAGATCACGATACATCAAGATCGTGCCATATAGGGAACACGAGAGAGAGAGAGAGAGAGAGAGAGAGAGAAAGAGAGAGATCAAACACATAGCTACTGGTACATACCCTCAGCCCTGAGGGTGAACCACGGAGTATTCGGTCCAAATTGGACGGACCCGGAGTGGTTCTTTTGAATGGCTTCTTCCACTGACCGGGTTTAGAGCCTCGGAATCCAGCGTTAACTGTCGTATCCTCCTTGTCGTCGCCGTTAACGCGGCGTTTATTTTTGCTTCGACGCGACCTGCCATTGTGGTCCTTAGTGTCCGGACTACCAGCATTTTTGCTGAGGTTGTTGCTGCGAGCTAGCCAGCTATCCTCTCCCGCACAGAAGTGGGTCATTAATGATGTGAGGGCTGCCATGGATTTCGGCTTTTCCTGTCCTAGGTGCCGGGCTAGCCACTCATCGCGGATGTTATGTTTGAAGGTTGCGAGGGCCTCTGCATCTGGACAGTCGACGATTTGATTTTTCTTGGTTAAGAACCGTGTCCAGAATTGTCTGGCCGATTCGTCTGGCTGCTGGATTATGTGGCTTAGGTCATCGACGTCTGGTGGTCGCACGTATGTGCCCTGGAAGTTGTCGAGGAATGCGGCTTCCAGGTCCTCCCAACACCCATTCGACTCTGCGGGCAGGCTGTTAAGCCAATGCCGTGTTGGTCCTTTAAGCTTGAGCGGGAGATATTTGATGGCGTGGAGATCGTCACCGCGGGCCATATGGATGTGAAGGAGATAATCTTCGATCCAAACCGCGGGGTCTGTCATGCCATCGTAGTATTCAATGTTTATGGGTTTAAACCCTTCAGGGATTTGATGATCCATTACTTCGTCGATGAAGCATAGCGGTGTCGGCGCCTCAGATTGAGCAATATCACGACATAGCTCGAGGAGCGTTGTGCGCTATGTTCGCCCGGCGGAGTTATTGTATCCGCTCGGCGGTATTCGCTGTGGTCGTGGGCGCCCGTGATCCATAAATAGATCTGGATTGTCTTGCCTTATCCTCCAATATATCTCGCAAGTCCGACGCGTTCCCCGTAACCCGTACTTTTCGAGTGATGCCGGATCGGTCTTGATGGAAGGCCCGATGCCTCTCTGCCGCGACCACGGGTGGTCGGTCGGCCGTAGCGCTGGTGATGAAGGTATGTATGCTTCTTCTTCTAATCGGGGGAGCAACTTGCGTTTTGGGTAGCTCTTGGAGGGGCGTTCGAGTTCATACTCTTCGGCCGCGAGGACCTCGGTCCATCTGTCGGCCAGCAGGTCTTGATCAGCTTGAAGCTGCTGCTGCTTTTTCTTTAGGCTATTTGCTGTGGCCATTAGACTGTGTTTGAAACGCTCCTGTTCGACGGGATCCTCGGGCACGACGAATTCGTCGTCGTTGAGGCTTGCCTCATCTCCGGAGGGAGGTATGTAATTATCATCCTCGGCCTCTTTGTCTGCCGCTCTCTCGTGAGGGCTTGCTTCTGCATCCTCCTGCGCTGAATCTTGCAGGAGGGGATTGTCTTCGGCACTCTCTGGGGTGTTATTATCCCCTGTGCCGGAATCTCCATTCTTGCTGTGGCGGGATTTGGAGCGGCGCCGCTGACGTCGGCACTTGGGCTGTTTCTTTAAGGAATCTGCCTCCGCTGCTTCTTCCCCGTCCCCATCTTTTGGGGTGTCCACCATGTATATGTCATATGACGAGGTGGTCTTCTAGTGCCCCATAGGCACTGGTTCTTGTTCGTCTCCTGCATCGTCGTCCATACCGTCGATGTCTTCGGAGTCATACTCTAGCATGTCGGTTAGATCGTCGACAGTGGCTACAAAGTGGGTGGTGGGTGGGGTTTGAATTTCTTTGTCGTCCGCATCCCAACCATCCTGGCATAGTCCGGCCAGGGCTCTCCGGATAGCGAGAGATGCTTTAGCGAATTTAGGATGTCGCCAAAGGGTGAATGCTGAAAGATGTCCACAGCGGTGAACTCCATAATCGGCGCCCAATCGGATTCGATTGGCGGGGGCGCAGGAGGTTCGGAGTCCGGCAGCGAGTCCGGCACCTCAGAGTCACGAGCTTTATAGGGGACAAGGTCAGTGTTCGGCTCTATCTCCGTGGAAGGCGCAGCTCCCGAGGAGGTGTCCAGCCACCCGTCCTCGATCTGCACGATCGGCTCCGAACTATGGGTTGGAGCGGATTCATGTGCGGCCTCCAAGGCACTGTCCGGCGGCAGAGCTAGATCGTGCCCATCGCGATAGTGCGGCACGCTCGGCTGTGGATCGGATCCATCGAAGATCAAGTCTCCGCGGATGTCCGCCGTGAAGTTTAGGCTTCCAAATCTGACCTGACGGCCAGGGGCGTAGCTTTCGATCTGCTCCAGATGGCCAAGTGAATTAGCCCGCAGTGCGAAGCCGCCGAATACGAAGATCTGTCCGGAGAGAAAAGTCTCACCCTGGACGGCGTTGTTGTTGATTGAAGAAGCCACCGAGCCTATCGGTGACGACACAGAGGAACTCTCAATGAAAGCACCAATGTCGGTGTCAAAACCGGCGGATCTCGAGTAGGGGGTCCCGAACTGTGCATCTAGGCGGATGGTAACAGGAGACAAGGGACACGATGTTTTTACCCAGGTTCGGGCCCTCTCGATGGAGGTAAAACCCTACTCCTGCTTGATTGATATTGATGATATGGGTAGTACAAGAGTGGATCTACCACGAGATCAAGGAGGCTAAACCATAGAAGCTAGCCTATGGTATGATTGTTGTAATGGTTGTTGTGTCCTATGGACTAAAGCCTTCCGGTTTATATAGACACCGGAGAGGGCTAGGGTTACACAGAGTCGGTTACAATGGTAGGAGATCTACATATCCGTATCGCCAAGCTTGCCTTCCATGCCAAGGAAAGTCCCATCCGGACACGGGACGGAGTCTTCAATCTTGTATCTTCGTAGTCTTGGAGTCCGGCGGACGATGATAGTCCGGCTGTCCGGACACCCCCCTAGTCCAGGACTCCCTCACTCGGTGAGGCGGCAAATCTTGCTGGTGGCGATCGAAAACTTCTTGTCGTTGGGGTCGAGGTTGCTCCAGTCTGCGCCACGAAGCAGCGGCTCCCGACGAACACCCCGACAAAACTCCGGTGGGTTCTCCTCCACGATCCAGCACCACCGAGCCTGCCACTCCTCCCATCTCTCCTTTGTGGCACCTTATGGCTATGCGCCTTTCTCCTGGGCCCTCGGGATCCAGGCGGGTTCCAGAAAGGGCGCCCTCGGGTTGGACACGAGGGGAGAAGTAATGTCGGAAGAGCGTCGTGCTGGGCACCACCCCGGCAAAGCCCTCGTAGAGGTGGGCAAAGCACACCAGGCATGCCACAACATTCGACGTGAGGTCCAACAAATGGAAGCCAAAGGTGCGCATGATGTCATTGACGAAGTCGAAAAAAGGGGGGCAGAGCTCGTAGTAGAAGAAGTCAACGAAGAATGGGTACCGTTTTTGGCCACCCTTCTTGCAATCGGCAGGGAGGGCGCGCGTGGCTGGATGTGCCGTCGTTGCTGGCCCCCACAAAGGCTTGAAGTAGTCCTTGAGCTTGAAGACGTCGACGGACGACGGGATGAAATAGGCGGACTGCACCCGCCGTGCCGCCGCCTTGCTCTCCGGCGTCTCCTTCTCCCTCGTGTCCTTGGCCACGCCCTTGCCCTTGCTAGATTTAGGCGCCATGGAGGCTGGGCAGAGAGCGAGGGATTGAAGGCAGTAGGGGGCACGGCAGCAGCGAGCGGGAGCTTGAAGAGGAAGAATATGAGGACAACGATGACGAGATTGGGGAAAGCACAAGGGGTAAATGAGCCGCGCGCCCGCGGTTATTCCTTTTTATGGGGAAGACGCGGGCCGCCTCTTTCCCATTTTATTGCGACATGACGCATTCCTGCAGCGACCGCCCCACGCATGCCCCCAATGTCAACGTGGGTCGTGGGGAAGCGCATCGGACGAAAACTTACCGCGGTAAAACCCACCCCGTCTGCCTGGGCACCGTTTTGGGCCTGACCCAACAACGCATTGCGCTTATGTGTGGCCCAGGCCCGGGGGCTCCTGTTGGTGTACTAAAGTAGGGGCACTCCTTTGTACCCCTTATTTGTGCACAGGCAGCCAGAGCCGCGCCCACGGCCACACATAAGCAGGGCAGAGACAGGAAATCAAAGCCGCAAGACGATCAAAGCAACGCCAAAATAGGGACGCAAAGAGCAAGAAGGCGAGGTGGTTTCCCCCGGCAAGACCCCTGCCGGGGCGACCCCCACGGCCCTGGCAAGAACCTTGCCGGGGCACCTTACCGAACGCCAGCGGAGCGCGCCACCGTTGAGCCCCAGTTTTTCCAGCACCGCCAACCATGTTGGGACCTAGGCTCGGGAGGCGCCTCCATGATGGCATGCAGATCTTTGTGAAGACAAGAAACACTCCAAATCAGAAGAGGATTAGAAGACGACGAACCTCGGCGAGATCCTTGCTGAGGAAACCCACAAGACCCCAGGCAAGATCCTTGCCGGGGATGACCGCAACGCCACGGCAAGACCCTTGCCGGGGCCGAGGACATCCGCGGGGCTACAGCCAGGCCCACGCCTGCCAAGTTTCCAACGCTGCTCCCATGCAGCTGCCAGCCCACCAGCTAGGCAGGCGCCTGCGTGTCTACATGAGGCCTCCAGGGCAACTCAGCACATGCCTACGTGGTGGCATGCAAATCTTCATGAAGGCCCTACCAGCGCACCACCTCAGCAGCCTGCCAGCCTACATGGCGTTGACCGCCTCGCTGGCCCAGGCGCGTGTCAAGATAGGGCGAAGCGGCGGTAAAGTGAAGGGGACACGTTAGAGGCACATTAAACGCGTCTTGTCCCGTAATGGCAAGCGATAGGCTTAGCCACAGTACCCCGATGCCACCTCTTATGTGCCACTGTGGCAATCTCCTTGATTATAAAAGGAGGCCCAAGGCATCCAGGAGAAGGATTTGGACCCTTGGACAAGTTACACCCATTGTAGCTAGCTCAAGAACTCCAAGAACACAGATATACACACCAAAGCAGGACTAGGGTATTACGCATCCTCGCGGCCCGAACCTGGGTAAACGATCTGATTGTTTGTGCTAACTGTTGATCTCGCTCTCCTCACGACCCCGCGCCCCGCAACGGTAGTAGGGATTCTTGTGATCCCATAGGTGTCGTTTTCCACCGACACCCGCCATCCCATTTTCCCCATATCCTTTCATCATAACAAGATGAAGTGGAGCCCCCCCTTAAACTAGAACCTAAGATCAGGGCCGGCAAAGAAAGCCAAAAAGCATGGCAAACTCATTTTGTTACTGCCAAAACACCAACACTCCACTGATAACCCACAAGTGTAGGGGATCGCAACAGCTTTCGAGGGTGAAGTACAACCCAAATTTATTGATTCGACACAAGGGGAGCCAAATAATATTCTTGAGTATTAGCTGTTGAGTTGTCAATTCAACCACACCTGGATAACTTAGTATCTGCAGCAAAGTATTTAGTAGCAAAGTAGTATGATAATAAAGGTAAAAGTAGCAAAAGTAAAGATAATTGTTTTTGGGTTTTTGGTAGTAGTTGTAATAGTAGCAACGGAAAAGTAAATAAGCGAAGAACAATATGTAAAAAGCTCGTAGGCAATGGATCAGTGATGGATAATTATGCCGGATGCGATTCCTCATGTAATAGTTATAACATAGGGTGACACAGAACTAGCTCCAGTTCATCAATGTAATGTAGTCATGTATTCCATAAATAGTCATACGTGCTTATGGAAAAGAACTTGCATGACATCTTTTGTCCTACCCTCCCGTGGCAGCGGGGTCCTAGCGGAAACTAAGGGATATTAAGGCCTCCTTTTAATAGAGAACCGGAACAAAGCATTAGCACATAGTGAATACATGAACTCCTCAAACTACGGTCATCACCGAGAAGTATCCCGATTATTGTCACTTCGGGGTTGTCGGATCATAACACATAATAGGTGACTATAGACTTGCAATATAGGATCAAGAACACACATATATTCATGAAAAATAATAGGTTCAGATCTGAAATCATGGCACTCGGGCCCTAGTGACAAGCATTAAGCATACAAAAGTCACAGCAACATCAATCTCAGAACATAGTGGATACTAGGGATTAAACCCTAACAAAACTAACTTGATTACATGGTAAATCTCATCCAACCCATCACCGTCCAGCAAGCCAATGATGGAATTACTCACGCACGGCGGTGAGCATCATGAAATTGGTGGAGGATGGTTGATGATGACGACGACGACGAATCCCCCTCTCCGGAGCCCCGAACGGACTCCAGATCAGCCCTCCCGAGAGAGATTAGGGCTTGGCGGCGGCTCCGTGTCATAAAACGCGATGAAACTTTCTCTCCGATTTTTTTCTCCTGAGCGTGAATATATGGAGTTGGAGTTGAGGTCGGTGGAGGTCGAGGGCCCACGAGATTAGAGGCGCCCTATAGAAGTCGCCCCTGTCTCGTGGACAGGCCGTGGGCCCCTGGTGTATTTCCTTCGCCCAGAAATTCTTATAAATTCCAAAAAGTGCCTCCGTGGATTTTCAGGACATTCCGAGAACTTTTCTTTTCTACACATAAAACAACATCATGGCAGTTTTGCTGAAAACAGCGTCAGTCCGGGTAAGTTTCATTCATATCATGCATGTTAGAGTCCAAAACAAGGGCAAAAGTGTTTGGAAAAGTAGATACGTTGGAGACGTATCAACTCCCCAAGCTTAAACATTTGCTTGTCCTCAAGAAATTCAGTTGATAAACTGAAAGTGATAAAGAAAAACTTTTACAAACTCTGTTTGCTCTTGTTGTTGTAAACATGAAAAGCCAACATTCAAGTTTCAGCAAATATTATGAACTAACCATACTCACAATAACACTTAGGTCTCACAATTACTCATGTCAATAGCATAATCAGCTAGCGAGCCATAATAATAAAACTCGGATAACAACATTTTCTCAAAATAATCATAACATGGTATAACAAAATGGTATCTCGCTAGCCCTTTCTGAGACCGCAAAACATAAATGCAGAGCACCTTTAAAGATCAAGGACTGACTAAACATTGTAATTCATTGTAAAAGAGATCCAGTCAAGTCATACCCAATATAAACCAATAGCAATGAATGCAAATGACAATGTGCTCTCTAGCGGGTGCTTTTTAATAAGAAGGGTGATGACTCAACATAAAAGTAAATAGATAGGCCCTTCGCAGAGGGAAGCAGGGATTTGTAGAGGTGCCAGAGCTCGATTTTAAAATAGAGATTGAATAACATTTTGAGCAGCATACTTTTGCTGTCAACGCAACAACTATGAGATGGTTGTATCTTCCATACTACATGCATTATAGGCAGTTCCCAAACAGAATGGTAAAGGTTTATACTCCCCCAACCACCAACAAGCATCAATCCATGGCTTGCTCGAAACAACGAGTGCCTCCAACTAACAACAGCCCTGGGGGAGTTTTGTTTAATTATTTTGATTTGCTTTAATCTTTTTGGATCATGGGACTGGGCATCTCGGTTACCGGCCCTTTCTTGTCAATGAGGAGCGGAGTCCACTCCTCTTGAGAATAACCCACCTAGCATGGAAGATAAAGGCAGCCTTAGTTGTAACATGAGCTGCTCGAGCATACAAAACAGAATTTCATTTGAAGGTTTGGAGTTTGGCACATACAAATTTACTTGGAACGGCAGGTAAATACCGCATATAGGAAGGTATAGTGGACTCATATGGAACAACTTTGGGGTTTAAGGAGTTTGGATGCACAAGCAGTATTCCCGCTTAGTATAGGTGAAGGCTAGCAAAAGACTGGGGAGCGACCAACTGAGAGCGTGACAACAATCATAAACATGCATTGAAATTAGTTCACACCGAATACAAGCATGAGTAGGATATAATCCACCATGAACATAAATATCATGAAGGCTATGTTGATTTGATTGAACTACATGCATGAACATGTGCCAAGTCGAGTCACTCAATTCATTCAAAGGAGGATACCATCCCAGCATACCACATCATAATCATTCTAATAGCATGTTGGCACAAAGGTAAACCATTATAACTTATAGCTAATCAAGCATGGCACAAGCAACTATAATCTCTAAATGTCATTGCAAATATGTTTACTTCATAATAAGCTGAATCGAGTTCAGGTCCTCGGGCCAGGCACAGCTTGCCTCAGCCTCATGAACAAGCGTCCTTCCTCATGGCACCAAGTTCATCGGTACGATGTAGGCCTGTGAAGGAGTACTCGAGCAGCCAAATCATGGAGTAAGTTGTACGAGTCTGAACTATGGGTACATGATAATTCAATGCAAGTGCGATCCTCAAGGTGTTCAACAACTGGTGAATGGCTGCTAAGATGACAATGAAAGTCTCATAATCCACAAACTCAATGAAAAATGAAGTAACTATGTGCTAAAGAAGTCATGGTGCAAGTCAGTGCAATGATTCGCAAGTAGGTGTACTAATAGTAAGTAACAATCCTAAATAGAAATCATAAGTCAACTGCCAAGTCAACAATAGCGATACACGATACGAAGTATGGCAGTCGAGAATCCACCCAAGTATCTTGACCAATCTATGAAGGTTCACAAATAACCTAAAGCATAATCAACCAACCTAAACCTGAACAACATTCACTCAGATTACGCATTTACGCATCAAATTCCTCCTTAAAGCCTGCTTCGACCATAAAATCATCGGATGGCCACTCACAAGTTCGTACATCCGCGTCCCTCGGCAGTTCAACATCTTGCTCACGTATAACAATCCTTGGCCCTTTCTTTGCCGAGGAACCACCTTGGTACATTCTTCTAAGCATAATTCTTTTTCTGAAAATTTCTGAAATTTTAGTAACTTCAAAATAAAAGTGGATAAAACTAAACAAGATTGATAACAACTACTCCTACAAGTGCCTAGAGCCTATATCATGCATTAGACTTGCTTGGGACCTCATAAATTTGACATGCAAGCTCAAGAACATGGTCACCTATGCAGCAAAAATTTGCAATGAATAAAGCACTAGAACAAAAACTAATTGGACCAATGGGGGAGTCACATACCAAGCAACAATCTCTCAAAGCAGTTTTGTGAATGGAGCTTTGAGCAAGGAGATCGAAAATCGCAGCAAAACGAGCTAGAACTCGTGCTTGAGCTGGATGGGGATTTTTTTGGGTAGAATATGAAGTGTGTGGGTGCTGGCATAAGTGGAGGGGGGCCACCAGGGGCCCACGAGACAGGGGCGCGCCCTATAGGGGGGGTGCCCTCCACTCTCGTGGCCTGGTGCTTGCCCCTCCTGCATTGTTTTCAGTGCCTAAAATCCTCAGATATTCCATAAAAAAATCATACTAAATTTGCAGGGCATTTGGAGCACTTTTATTTTCGGGATATCTCTACTATTAAAGGAGAATCAAACGTCGTGATGGTTCGACCTCCCATCGTACAACCCCACGCTAGAAAACATGGCAGGAAAAACCCACGTTCGAGTATACCCAAAAAAACATATCGCACGATCTCCACCTCCTCCCCGAGACCCCGACCTTCCCGTTTGCATCTCAGATCTCTCACACGACCCATCCACATCCGCACCCCCCTCTCCCATGACCACCTAGCGCCTCCGATGACACCCCAGCCATGGACTTTTTGCCATGGGCGCCTCCTTTGCCATGCTCACAAGATGGTCGGGACCGCACGCCACGGTGGAGACAACTGCACGAGAGCTGCGGCGGTGGAGGTCGAGGAGGAGGAGGAGGAGTGCTCGGGGAAGTGTGCAGGGTGCTTCCCAGAATACCTATGCCGCCGAGATGGGCGCCACCACTCTCCTCGGCGGGTTCAACTTCGTCGTCTACTCCAGCAGCATCACCGCTACCGCGCTCTACTGAGTCACGGCATTGCCGCCGTTGACGACTCGTTCGGGCACGGCGCCCACATCGGTGAAGACTAAGGGAGGGACGAGTGCAATGACTACCTCCGCGGTGGGTGCCACGCCGTCCACCCTAAACGCGTTCAGGCACTGCGCCCACGTCAAACAACCCAAGCTCGACTGGGGAACTTCACCATCCGTCTCGGACACTGCCCAGTTAGCACGTGCTTGCCATTGTCTCGAATTTTGACACCTGGATGTATTTGTACTTGGACGACGACTCACACCTAACATGTCTCCTCCCTCACTGCCGGTAGGCAACTTTGCTTTTCTGAATTTCTCCAGCGATGTTAGATTCTGCCGGTAAACATGTGATTTTGATTATGGCTTGCTTGATCATCTGTCATGTGTGATGATGCACAATGCCCAATAGAGTGGCTCTAGTTGTCTTTTTTTTGCGGGAGAGAGTGGCTCTACTTGTCTATATGCTTTCCGGAAGTTAATTTTGCGGCACCCTAATTTCTTGCTTAATGTGCTCGCTTAGTTGTTGTCTGTTGCTTTTGATGGATGGATCAACTTCTAACTTGGATTGACTTTTGTATGAACTCAAGGTGTACTTGTCAGCTACCTTGGAACTTCTCATCCTTCATTTTTTTTCTGAAGAATTAGAACTGCAGACGAACTATGCATCTGCCTCCTTTATCATCATTTGTGGTGACCCGGACCAACGTTTTTGCACAGGTTTGCTACCACCTCGCTGTCCCTGGTACAACAACGATGGGGGAAACTGATGGCTTCACGAATTAGGAGACGGAGGACGAGGACAGCCTGGCATTCAGCAACATTATTATCATACCATGAATACTACTGGTTAATGTGGGTAAAATTCAGGATGATGTCTTTTTCTATATATTGCCTGGCACAACACATGTGCGCAAGTCCTCTCTATTGTAGCTGAATATTTGCATTCTCTACTTGGGTAACATTATTTCCAATTTCTAACCTTTCTTTCTACTTAATTGATTAATTATCATGGTTATTCATTTATCTTTGTTTTTCCCATGAGCAGAGCAACTTCCTTGTGGATGAAAAAGAAATCAGTCCGCAAAATATTTTAAATTCATTCTTTATATCTGGTTAAAGGGAGCCTGCTTTCACTTGTGCATCCTGCTACTAAGAAGTTTCACTTTTTTAGGAGTTAGGAGACAGAGGAAGAGGACGGCCAGGCCCTCGATCAACAACATTATTATCATACCAAGAATTACTATTGGTTAATGTTAGTAAAATTCAGGATGATGTCCTTTTCTATCTCTTGCGTGGCACAATACATGTGCGCAAGTCCTCTCTGTTGTAGCTAAATATTTGCATTCCCTACTTGGGTAAAATTATTTCCACTTTCTAACTTTTCTTTCTACTTAATTGATTAATTCTCATGGTTGTTCTTTTATCTTTGTTTTTTCCATGAGCAGAATGACAAAAGAAATCAGTCCGTAAAATATTTTAAATTCATTCTTTCTACTAAGAAGTTTCACTCTTTTACTAATGCACATCAATTGGTAAGGATGAAACGATGCCAGTTTGCTTTACGTTGGTTATACATGTGCATACTTTGCTATGTTAGATTTAGCAGAAAGAGTTATTTTATTCACCCACCCATCTCTATGTTTTTTTGGTAATGCTGATATGTTTTTTCATCTTCCGATCTAGGAGTACTTTGCTGCAGTTGTGCTCTTGTTACTTTGTTTGCAGGTCAGCGGGACTGAATTTTTCATGTTAACGTAAGTCATGGTAGTAGGCTATGGCGACACTGAACTGGAAGCCCTCCTAGCAGAACAAATTGAAAATGGTCCCATCCTCCTATCCGTGCTTATCTTAAGTACTTCGCTATGGTTGGAAGGCAATATCGTCAAAAAATAAGTAAGAAACAGGGGAGTTAGGAGGGGAATTTGTACTGTATAGGGTTTCAGTCTCGGCTCCATCGCCACCATGATAACGTAAATATGCTAAGCCTATTTTGTTAGCATGTGCATTGTTTTAACTTTTCTAAATTTACTAGGAGTGCAGCTTTGGTGCAAGAAAGTCTGCAAATTTTTATATTGGTGAAGGCCTAGATTATAGTTGGTTTGTAACATTTCAGTACACATGTGACAGCTTATAGAGAATATAATTGCTTCGCTTCGTATTGCATTTTTCTCTCCTTCCACTCTTAGATTACAGATATCATCCTAGCGAGGATTGTGATGACGTGTTAATACATTTGTTTCCCAGGCTCTTCTCTTTCTATCTATTATTCCCTCAGTGTCTTGCTTCTTTTGTTTTGGTTACGGATATTTTTGTTTGCACATCAGTTAATAGAAAACCAAAAGTAAAGTTACTAATGTGTGCCTAATTTCATGTCTGCGTTCGGAAGTACACAAGGAAAGACTTTTTTCTTTCTGTTTTGACATAAATTGGTGTGACCAATAGCTGTGCCAAGTGTGCTTTAAAAAATACTGCACCGAACCTACCAAACATGTAGGTTCCATGAATTTAGTATTTAGTTACAAAACATAGTGCCAATATAGATTTGAAAATACACTATGACCTAACAACTTTCAACTCTATCTATTCGAAGGTGCATCTAAGATTTCTTTAATGTATAGACTCACCTTGTACTGGGTTTTCTATGATCGGCGGAGACGAGGACTTAATGCGGCAGAGATTTACTTTATGACATTAGTTCCAATGCGTATGTGGGTTTAGCAGTGTGGTTGTTCTTGTCTTTCCTTCACTCCAACAACTTGTGTTGTGCCTTCTGTATGTGGTTTTTAACTAATTTTCTAATTAATTAGGAAATCTTTCTTGCCCCTTTCAAGGTGCTATATGACAAAATTTAATATATTTTAATAGGTTTATATACATTTTAAATTACAGGCATGTTCAACCAATATTTGTATGTCTAATTTTACTGCCCGTGGCAACACTCGGGCATTCAACTAGTATTTTTTAATGCACGGATAATTCAGAAAACAGACAGATAATACTATTTTTGCCTATTTACTCTAAATAACAGAAAGTAAAAAGAGGGTACAGAAGTTCGTGCCTTCTAGTTTTATCCATCTCATGATCATCAAAATGAATCCACTAACAAGGTTGATCAAGTCTTGTTAACAAACTCATTCTGAATAACACGGAACCGGAGAAATTTCGAATAACACGAAGTTACCTCAACGGGGATATGAAAATCCCCAACAATAAGAATATCATACTTTTTCTTGACAGTAGGGAGAGGAAATTCAAAACCTCCAATAATGATAGTCGGAACTTTTCCAATAGAATTGATGCTATGAACTTGAGATTGTTTCCTCGGAAAGTGTATCGTATGCTCATTACCATTAACATGAAAAGTGGCATTGCCCTTGTTACAATCAATAATAGCCCCTGCAGTATTAAGGAAAGGTCTACCAAGGATAATAGACATACTATCGTCCTCAGGAATATCAAGAATAACAAAGTCCGTTAAGATAGTGACATTTGCAACCACAACAGGAACATCCTCACAAATACCGACAGGTATAGCAGTTGATTTATTAGCCATTTGCAAAGATATTTCAGTAGGTGTCAACTTATTCAATTCAAGTCTACGTTATAAAGAGAGAGGCATAACACTAACACCGGCTCCAAGATCACATAAAGCAATTCTAACATAATTTCTTTTAATGGAGCATGGTATAGTTGGTACACCCGGATCTCCAAGTTTCTTTGGTATTCCACCCTTAAAAGTGTAATTAGCAAGCATGGTGGAAATTTCAGCTTCCGGTATCTTTCTTTTATTTGTAATGATATCCTTCATTTACTTGGCATAAGGATTTACTTTGAGCATATCAGTTAAGCGCATACGTAAGAAAATAGGTCTAATCATTTCGTCAAAGCGCTCAAAATCCTCATCATCCTTTGTTTTGGATGGTTTAGGAGGAAAGGGCATGGGTTTCTGAACCCATGGTTCTCTTTCTCTACCGTGCTTCCTAGCAATAAAATCTCTCTTATCATAACGTTGATTCTTTGATTGTGGGTTATCAAGATCAACAGCAGGTTCAATCTCTACATCATTATTTTTGCTAGGTTGAGCATTAACATGAACATTATCATTAACATTATCACTAGGTTCATGTTCATCACCTGATTGAGTTTTAGCATCAGAGATAGAAATGTCATTGGGATTCCCAGGTGTCTCTACAGTAGGTTCACTAGAAGCATGCAAAGTACTATCATTTTTCTTTTTCTTCTTTTTAGAAGAACTAGGTGCCTCTAAATTATTTCTCTGAGAATCTTGCTCGATTCTCTTAGGGTGGGCTTCAGGATACAAAGGTTCCTGAGTCATTCTACCAGTTCTAGTAGCCACTCTAACAGCAAAGTCATTCTTATTATTTAATTCATCAAGTAAATCGTTCTGAGCTTTAAGCACTTGCTCAGCTTGAGTAGCAACCATAGAAGCATATTTGCTAATGAGTTTAAGTTCACCTTTAACTCTAGCCATATTATCGCTCACACGTCCTATCTCGAAAGCATTATTCTTTAACTCTCTACCAACATAAGCACTAAAACTTTCTTGTCTAGCCATAAAGTCATCAAATTCATCTAAGCATGGGCTATGAAATTTAGTAGAGGGGATTTCAACTTTATCATATCTATAGAGAGAATTTACCTTTACTACCTGTGTCGGGTTATCAAGACAATGTGGTTCTTCAACAGGCGGTATATAAAGACCATGTATTTCTTCAATAGGTGGTAAATTCTTAACATCTTCAGCTTTAATACCTTTTTCTTTCATTGATTTCTTTGCCTCTTGCATATCTTCAGGACTGAGAAATAAAACACCTCTCTTCTTTGGAGTGGGTTTAGGAATAGGCTCAGGAGTTGGCTCAATTGGTTCAGGAATTGCCTCAGGAATTGGCTCAGGAAGAGTCCAATTATTTTCATTAGTCAACATATTATTCAATAATATTTCAGCTTCGTCGACTGTTCTTTTCCTGAAAACACAACCATCACAACTATCCAAGTAGTCCTTGGAAGCATTGGTTAGTCCATTATAAAAGATATCAAGTATTTCATTTTTCTTGAGAGGATGAACAAGCAAAGCATTAAGTAACTAGAGAAGCCTCCCCCAAGCTTGTGGGAGACTCTCTTCTTTGATTTGCACAAAATTATATATTTCCCGCAAGGAAGCTTGTTTCTTATGAGCAGGGAAATATTTAGCAGAGAAGTAATAAATCATATCCTGGGGACTACGCACACAACCAGAAGCAAGAGAATTGTACCAAGTCTTAGCATCACCCTTTAACGAGAACGGAAATATCTTAAGGATATAAAAATAGCGAGACTTCTCATCATTAGTAAACAGGGTAGCTATATCATTCAACTTGGTAAGATGTGCCACAACAGTTTCAGATTCAAGGCCATAAAAAGGATCAGATTCAACTAAAGTAATGATCTCAGGATCAACAGAGAATTCATAATCCTTATTAGTAACACAGATAGGTGAAGCAGCAAAAGTAGGGTCGGGTTTCATTCTAGCATTAAGAGACAGCTGCTTCCATTTAGCTAATAATATCTTAAGATCATATCTATCATTGCAAGCAAAGATAGCTCTAGCAGCTTCTTCATTCATAGCATAGCCCTCAGGAACAACAGGCAATACATAATCATTGGGAGAACTTTCATCATCACTATTATCAATAATAGCATCTTCAATAATTTCATTCCCCCTAACTCTAGCAAGTTGTTCATCAAGAAATTCACCTAATGGCAAAGTAGTATCATGCACATAAGTAGTTTCATCATGCATAGCAGAAGTGGCATCATCAATAGCATGCGACATATCAGAATTCATAGCAGTAGCAGGTTTAGGTGTCGCAAGCCTACTAATAACGGAAGGAGAATCTAGTGCAGAGCTAGATGGCAGTTCCTTACCTCCCCTCGTAGTTGAGGGTAAAATCGTAGTTCGGTCGTCTTTCAAGTCCTTCATAGTGATCAACAGATATAAATCCCAAGTGACTCAGAGAATAGAGCTATGCTCCTCGGCAACGGCGCCTGAAATTAGTCTTGATAACCCACAAGTGTAGGGGGTCGCAACAGCTTTCGAGGGTGAAGTACAACCCAAATTTATTGATTCGACACAAGGGGAGCCAAAGAATATTCTTGAGTATTAGTAGTTGAGTTGCCAATTCAACCACACCTGGATAACTTAGTATCTGCAGCAAAGTATTTAGTAGCAAAGTAGTATGATAATAAAGGTAACGGTAGCAAAAGTAAAGATAATTGTTTTGGGGTTTTTGGTAGTAGTCGTAACAGTAGCAACGGAAAAGTAAATAAGCGAAGAACAATATGTGAAAAGCTCGTAGGTAATGGATCAGTGATGGATAATTATGCCGGATGCGATTCCTCATGTAATAGTTATAACATAGGGTGACACAGAACTAGCTCCACTTCATCAATGTAATGTAGGCATGTATTCCGTAAATAGTCATACGTGCTTATGGAAAAGAACTTGCATGACATCTTTTGTCCTACCCTCCCGTGGCAGCGGGGTCCTAGCGGAAACTAAGGGATATTAAGGCCTCCTTTTAATAGAGAACCGGAACAAAGCATTAGCACATAGTGAATACATGAACTCCTCAAACTACAGTCATCACCGAGAAGTATCCCGATTATTGTCACTTCGGGGTTGTCGGATCATAACACATAATAGGTGACTATATACTTGCAAGATAGGATCAAGAACACACATATATTCATGAAAACATAATAGGTTCATATCTGAAATCATGGCACTCGGGCCCTAGTGACAAGTATTGAGCGTAGCAAAGTCATAGCAACATCAATCTCAAAACATAGTGGATACTAGGGATCAAACCCTAACAAAACTAACTTGATTACATGGTAAATCTCATCCAACCCATCACCGTCCAGCAAGCCTACAATGGAATTACTCACGCACGGCGGTGAGCATCATGAAATTGGTGATGGAGGATGGTTGATGATGACGACGGCGACGAATCCCCCTCTCCGGAGCCCCGAACGAACTCCAGATCAGCCCTCCCAAGAGAGATTAGGGCTTGGCTGCGGCTCCGTGTCGTAAAACGCGATGAAACTTTCTCTCCGATTTTTTTCTCCCTGAACGTGAATATATGGAGTTGCAGTTGAGGTCGGTGGAGGTCCAGGGGGCCCACGAGATAGGGGGAGCGCCCTATAGGGGGGCACCCCCTGTCTCATGGACAGGCCGTGGGCCCCCTAGTGTATTTCATTCGCCCAGACATTCTTATTAATTCCAAAAAGTGCCTTCGTGGATTTTCTGGACATTCCGAGAACTTTTCTTTTCTACACATAAAACAACATCATGGCAGTTCTGTCGAAAACAACGTCAGTCCGGGTTAGTTTCTTTCTCATGCAAGTTAGAGTCTAAAACAAGGGCAAAAGTGTTTGGAGAAGTAGATATGTTGGAGACGTGTCATCTACTCACATCTATCATCTGCAGAGGGAAACACAGGCCCATACACAGTAGAACTGAGCCACAAAACTATGATCAGATCAGCCACCCTCCAGCCTTGAGATCCAGGACGCCCAACCTCTTCGTGCTTGGAATATCTCATTAGTGACTCGATCCAGAAGTCTTGTGAACCGCTGTAACCCCGACTTTGTGCCCCTCACCTACAAAACACTCCATTCATTAATACAATATGACACTCTGAATAAAATAATACAAGGATCGGCAGGGCATTTTCTGTGGAAACAAGCCAAATCTGTAACTTTCCAAATGCTCCAAAAAATTGCAACAACCCCCACAATTTTTCCCAAACCCCGCCCCCTTCAACCAGACATTGAAGCAAGTGTTAACATCATAGAAATTACATGGAATCCCCAAATTGCAGCTCTCTATATTCCAAATATACCTAGCCAGGGACACTGTAAAGAAAGTTGATTGATAGATTCCTTTCTCCCATAGAAAAGGCAGTCTTCCTCACCCCCCCTCCCGATGCAGTAACACGCCCCTGGTTAAAATGCTCCTCTTCTAGACAATCCGGAGAAATGTTTTAATCCCGGGAGGAATTTTTACCTTCCACATGAATCTGTCAGGGCATTTTTCACCTAGTTGCATTGCAGAATAGAAGAATTTAACACTGAACTGGCATGATGAATCTATCAACCAAGACAACATATCCTCATTATCATTTAGCCAAACATTCTTATAAACATCAACCAAAGACTGCCACTGTTCAACTTTTTCTCCAACCAAAGTTGTTCTAAAACTTAAAGAAGAAAGGTTGAGACGAAATGTTGATTCTGAGAAATGTTATATAGCTTGCGATAGATTGAGGACAAACTTTATTTCCCTAACCATCTATCTTCCCAAAATCTAGTTTTTTTTTATTCCCAACACAAAAATTACAACAAACCAGGAAGAGGTTTATTTATTTATTTTCAACAATGCCTGCCAGAAATGTGTCCCCCCT
Source organism: Aegilops speltoides (assembly GCA_021437245.1). Taxonomy (NCBI): domain Eukaryota; kingdom Viridiplantae; phylum Streptophyta; class Magnoliopsida; order Poales; family Poaceae; genus Aegilops; species Aegilops speltoides. The sequence continues at coordinate 314,793,768 of CM038145.1, read as the reverse complement.
TATTTTAACTGCATTTGCCCAAGTGTTAAATTAGAAATATTTTTTCCATAAGACATTTTACCACAAACAACCTCATTGAACAATTTCCACAACCACTTACCAAGAAGGCAATGTTCATAATATCAAAATCTAAGATTCCCAAACCACCCATGTCGTTTGGCCTAAAACTTTCCCCAAGAAGCCAAATGATATTTATGTTTCTCTTTCTCTCCTCTCCACAAAAAGCTAGCCTGGGTGTTGGGGATCGTTGCAAAAATTAAAAAAAATTCTATGCATCACCAAGATATATCTATGGAGTAACTAGCAACGAGAGAGAGGGGAGTGCATCTTCATACCCTTGAAGATCGCGAGTCGGAAGCGTTGCAAGAACGTGGATGAAGGAGTCGTACTCGAAGCGATTCAGATCACGGTGAACTCCGATCTAAGCGCCGAACAATGGCACCTCCGCGTTCAACACACGTGTAGCCCGGTGACGTCTCCCGCGCCTTGATCCAGCAAGGAGGAGGGAGAGGTTGAGGAAGAGGGCTCCGCACCAGCACGACGGTGTGGTGGTGATGGAGTGGCAGTACTCCGGCAGGGCTTCGCCAAGCTCTTGCGGAGGAGGAGAGGTGCTGGGGAGGGGAGGGGCTGCGCCTTGGAGGTGGTGCTGCAGCCCTCCCCTCACCCCTCTATTTATAGGAGAAGGGGGAAGGGGGGACGCCCCTCTAGATGGGATCTAGAGGAGGGCGGCGGCCAAGGGGGGAGGGGGCTTGCCCCCCAAGCAAGGGAGGCGCCCCCCTTTAGGGTTCCCCCCAACCCTAGGCGCATGGGCCCTAGGGGGGGTTGCGCCTAGCCCTCCAAGGGGCTGGTTCCCTTCCCTCTACAGTCCATGAGGCCCGCCGGGATAGGTGGCCCCTCTCGGTGGACCCCTGGAACCCCTCCGGTGGCCCCTGTACAATACCGGTATGCCCCCAAATATTTCCGGTGACCGTATGACAACTTCCCATATGTAAATCTTCACCTCCGGACCATTCCGGAACTCCTCGTGACGTCCGGGATCTCATCCAGGACTCCGAACAACATTCGGTAGTCACATACAAATCTTCCTAATAACCCTAGCATCGTCGAACCTTACGTGTGTAGACCCTACGGGTTCGGGAATCACACAGACATGACCGAGATAGCTTTCCGGCCAATAACCAACAGCGGGATCTGGATACCCATGTTGGCTCCCACATGTTCCACGATGATCTTATCGGATGAACCATAATGTCGAGGATTCAAGCAATCCCGTATACAATTCCCTTCGTCAATCGGTACGTTACTTGCCCGAGATTCAATCGTCTGTATCCCAATACCTCGTTCAATCTCGTTACTGGCAAGTTACTTTACTCGATTCATGCATGATCCCGTGACCAACCACTTGGTCACTTTGAGCTCATTATGTTGATGCATTACCGAGTGGGCCCAGAGATACCTCCGTCATACGGAGTGACAAATACCAGTGTCGATTCGTGCTAACCCAACAGACACTTTCAGAGATACCTGTAGAGCACCTTTATAGTCACCCAGTTACGTTGTGACATTTGGTACACCCAAAGCACTCCTACAGTATCCGGGAGTTACACAATCTCATGGTCTAAGGAAATGATACTTGACATTAGAAAAGCTCTAGCAAACGAACTACACGATCTTGTGCTATGCTTAGGATTGGGTCTTGTCCATCACATCATTACATCATTCTCCTAATGATGTGATCCCGTTATCAATGACATCCAATGTCCATAGTCAGGAAACCATGACCATCTGTTGATCAACGAGCTAGTCAACTAGAGGCTCACTAGGGACATGGTGTGGTCTATGTATTCACACATGTATTACGGTTTCTGATCAATACAATTATAGCATGAACAATAGGCAATTATCATGAACAAGGAAATATAATAGTAACCATTTTCTTATTGCCTCTAGGGCATATTTTCAATAGTCTCCTACTTGCACTAGAGTCAATAATGTAGTTACATTGTGATGAATCGAACACCCATAGAGTTCTGGTGTTGATCATGTTTTGCTCGCGGAAGAGGTTTAGTCAACGGATCTGCGACATTCACATTCGTATGCACTTTATAAATATCTACGTCTCCATCTTGAACTTATTCATGAATGGAGTTGAAGTGATGCTTGATGTGTCTGGTCTTCTTATGAAACCTGGGCTCCTTGGCAAGGGCAATAGCTCCAGTGTTGTCACAGAAGAGAGTCATCGGGCCCGACGCATTGGGAATAACTCCTAGGTCGGTAATGAACTCCTTTATCCAGATTGCTTCATGTGCTGCCTCCGAGGTTGCCATGTACTCCGCTTCACATGTAGATCCCGCCACGACGCCTTGCTTGCAATTGCACCAGCTTACTGCCCCACCATTCAAAATATACACGTATCCGGTTTGTGACTTGGAGTCATCCAGATCTGTGTCAAAGCTAGCATCGACGTAACCCTTTACGATGAGCTTTTCATCACCACCATAAACGAGAAACATATGCTTAGTCCTTTTCAGGTACTTCAGGATATTCTTGACCGTTGTCCAGTGTTCCATGCTAGGATTACTTTGGTACCTTCCTACCAAACTTACGGCAAGGTTTACATCAGGTCTGGTACACAACATGGCATACATAATAGACCCTATGGCTGAGGCATAGGGGATGACACTCATCTTTTCTCTATCTTCTGCCATGGTCGGGCTTTGAGCTGAGCTCAATTTCACACCTTGCAATACAGGCAAGAACCCTTTCTTGGACTGATCCATATTGAACTTCTTTAATATCTTATCAAGGTATGTGCTTTGTGAAAGACCTATGAGGCGTCTCGATCTATCTCTATAGATCTTGATGCCTAATATGTAAGCAGCTTCTCCAAGGTCCTTCATTGAAAAACACTTATTCAAGTAGGCCTTTATGCTCTCCAAGAGTTCTATATCATTTCCCATCAACAGTATGTCGTCTACATATAATATGAGAAATGCTACGGAGCTCCCACTCACTTTCTTGTACACGAAGGCCTCTCCATAAGTCTGCATAAACCCAAACGCTTTGATCATTTCATCAAAGCAAATGTTCCAACTCCGAGATGCTTGCACCAGCCCATAGATGGAGCACTGGAGCTTGCATACCTTGTTAGCATTCGACAAAACCTTCCGGCTGCATCATATACAACTCTTCCTTAAGGAAGTCGTTAAGGAATGCCGTTTTGACATCCATTTGCCATATCTCATAATCGTAGAATGTGGCAATTGCTAACATGATTCGGACGGACTTAAGCTTCGCTCGGGTGAGAAGGTCTCATCGTAGTCAACCCCTTGAACTTGTCGATAACCCTTAGCGACAAGTCGAGCTTTATAGATGGTAACATTACCATCCGCGTCTGTCTTCTTCTTAAAGATCCATTTATTTTCTATCGCTCGCCAATCATCGGGCAAGTCTGTCAAAGTCCATACTTTGTTTTAATACATGGATCCTATCTCAGATTGCATGGCTTCAAGCCATTTGTTGGAATCTGGGCCCGCCATCGCTTCTTCATAGTTCGAAGGTTCACCATTGTCCAACAACATGATTTCCAGGACGGGGTTGCCATACCATTCTGGTGTGGAACGTGTCCTTGTGGACCTACGAAGTTTAGTAGTAACTTGATCCGAAGTACCTTGATCATCATCATTAACCTCTTCTCTAGCCGGTGCAGGCACCACAGAAACATCTTCCTGAGCTGCGCTACTTTCCGCTTCAAGAGGCAGTACTTCATCAAGTTCTACTTTCCTCCCACTTACTTCTTTCGAGAGAAACTCTTTCTCCAGAAAGGACCCATTCTTGGCAACAAAGATCTTGCCTTCGGATCTGAGGTAGAAGGTATACCCAATGGTTTCCTTAGGGTATCCTATGAAGACGCATTTTTCCGACTTGGGTTCGACCTTTTCAGGTTGAAGTTTCTTGACATAAGCATCGCATCCCCAAACTTTTAGAAACGACGGCTTAGGTTTCTTCCCAAACCATAATTCATACGGTGTCGTCTCAACGGATTTTGACGGAGCCCTATTTAAAGTGAATGCGGCCGCCTCTAAAGCATAGCCCCAAAATGAGAGCGGTAGATCGGTAAGAGACATTATAGACCGCATCATATCCAATAGAGTGCGATTACGATGTTTAGACACACCATTATGCTGAGGTGTTCCAGGCGGCGTGAGTTGTGAAACGATTCCACATTTCCTGAAGTGTGTGCCAAATTCATGACTTAAATATTCCCCTCCACGATCTGATCGTAAGAACTTTATTTTTCTATCACGTTGATTTTCAGCCTCACTCTGAAATTCCTTGAACTTTTCAAAGGTCTCAGACTTGTGTTTCATTAAGTAGACATACCCATATCTACTTAAGTCATCAGTGAGGGTGAGAACATAACGATAGCCACTGCGTGCCTCAATGCTCATTGGACCGCACACATCAGTATGTATGATTTCCAATAAGTTGGTTGCTCGCTCCATTGTTTCGGAGAACGGAGTCTTGGTCATTTTGAGCATGAGGCATGGTTCGCACATGTCAAATGATTCGTAATCAAGAGACTCCAAAAGTCCATCTGCATGGAGCTTCTGCATGCGTTTGACACCAATGTGACCAAGGCGGCAGTGCCACAAGTATGTGGGACTATCATTATCAACCTTATATCTTTTGGTATTTACACTATGAATATGTGTAACATCACGTTTGAGATTCATTAAGAATAAACCATTGACCAGCGGGGCATCACCATAAAACATATCTCTCATATAAATAGAACAACCATTATTCTCGGATTTAAATGAGTAGCCATCTCATATTAAACGAGATCCGGATACAACGTTCATGCTCAAAGCTGGCACTAAATAACAATTATTGAGGTTTAAAACTAATCCCGTAGGTAAATGTAGAGGTAGCGTGCCGATGGCAATCACATCGACCTTGGAACCATTCCCGACGCGCATCGTCACCTCGTCCTTCGCCAGTCTCTGCTTATTCCGTAGCTCCTGTTTTGAGTTACAAATATGAGCAACCGCACCGGTATCAAATACCCAAGAGCTACTACAAGTACTGGTAAGGTACACATCAATAACATGTATATCACATATACCTTTGGTGTTGCCGGCTTTCTTGTCCGCTAAGTACTTGGGGCAGTTCCACTTCCAGTGACCACTTCCCTTGCAATAAAAACACTCAGTCTCAGGCTTGGGTCCATTCTTTGGCTTCTTCCCGCTAGTTTGCTTGCCGGGCGCGGCACCTCCCTTGCCGTCTTTCTTGAAACCCTTTTTACCCTTGCCCTTCTTGAACTTAGTGGTTTTATTCACCATCAACACTTGATGTTCCTTTATGATTTCCACCTCCGCTGATTTCAACATTGAATATACTTCAGGAATGGTTTTCTCCATCCCCTGCATATTGAAGTTCATCACAAAGCTCTTGTAGCTCGATGGAAGCGACTGAAGGATTCTATCAATGACCACGTCATCCAGGAGATTAACTCCCAGCTGAGATAAGCGGTTGTGCAACCCAGACATTTTGAGTATATGCTCGCTGACGGAACTATTTTCCTCCATCTTACAACTGTAGAACTTGTCGGAGACTTCATATCTCTCGACCCGGGCATGAGCTTGGAAAACTATTCTCAGCTCTTGGAACATCTCATATGCTCCGTGCTGCTCGAAATGCTTTTGGAGCCCCGGTTCTAAGCTGTAAAGCATGCCGCACTGAACCAGGGAGTAATCATCAACACGCGACTGCCAGGCATTCATAACGTCTTGGTTCGCTGGGGCAGGTGTTTCACCTAGCGGTGCTTCAAGGACATATGCTTTCTTGGCAGCTATGAGGATGATCCTCAAGTTCCGGACCCAGTCCGTATAGTTGCTACCATCATCTTTCAGCTTGGTTTTCTCTAGGAACACGTTGAAGTTGAGGACAACATTCGCGTGGGCCATTTGATCTACAAGACATATTGTAAAGACTTTTAGACTAAGTTCATGACAATTAAGTTCATCTAATCAAATTAGTTAATGAACCCCCACTCAGATAGACATCTTTCTAGTCATCTAAGTGATACACGATCCGAGTCAACTAGGCCGTGTCCGATCATCACATGAGACAGACTAGTCATCATCGGTGAACATCTTCATGTTGATCGTATCTTCTATACGACTCGTGTTCGACCTTTCGATCTCTTTTGTTCCGAAGCCATGTCTGTACATGCTAGGCTCGTCAAGTCAACCTAAGTGTTTTTGCATGTGTAAATCTGGCTTACACCCGTTGTATGTGAATGTTAGAATCTATCACACCCGATCATCACGTGGTGCTTCGAAACAACGAACCTTCGCAACGGCGCACAGTTAGGGGGAACACTTTCTTGAAATTATTATGAGGGATCATCTTATTAATGCTACCGTCGTTCTAAGCAAATAAGATGCGAAAACATGATAAACATCACATGCAATCAAATAGTGACATGATATGGCCAATATCATTTTGCTCCTTTTGATCTCCATCTTTGGGGCGCCATGATCATCATCGTCACCGGCATGACACCATGATCTCCATCATCATGATCTCCACCATCGTGTCTTCATGAAGTTGTCTCACCAACTATTACTTCTACTACTATGGCTAATGGTTTAGCAATAAAGTAAAGTAATTACATGGCGTTATTCATTGACACGCAGGTCATACAATAAATGAAGACAACTCCTATGGCTCTTGCCGGTTGTCATACTCATCGACATGCAAGTCATGATTCCTATTACAAGAACGTGATCAATCTCATACATCACATATATATCATTCATCACATCCTTTTGGCCATATCACATCACACGGCATATGTTGCAAAAACAAGTTAGGCGTCCTCTAATTGTTGTTGCAAGTTTTTACGTGGCTACTATAGGTTTCTAGCAAGAACATTTCTTACCGCCAAAACCACAACAAGATATGCCAATTTCTATTTACCCTTCATAAGGACCCTTTTCATCAAATCCGATCTGACTAAAGTGGGAGAGACAAACACCCGCTAGCCACCTTATGCAACTAGTGCATGTCAGTCAGTGGAACCTGTCTCACGTAAGCATACGTGTAAGGTCGGTCCGGGCCGCTTCATCCCACGATGCCGCCGAAACAAGATAAGACTAGTAGTGGCAAGTAAATTGACAATATCGACGCCCACAACAAACTTGTGTTCTACTCGTGCATAGAAACTACGCATAGACCTAGCTCATGATGCCACTATTGGGGATCGTTGCAGAAATTAAAAAAAATTCTACGCATCACCAAGATCAATCTATGGAGTAACTAGCAACGAGAGAGAGGGTATTGCATCTTCATACCCTTGAAGATCACGAGTCAGAAGCGTTGCAAGAACGTGGATGAAGGAGTCGTACTCGAAGCGATTTAGATCGCGATGAACTCCGATCTAAGCGCCGAACAACGGCACCTCCGCGTTCAACACACGTGCATCCCGGTGACGTCTCCCGCGCCTTGATCTAGCAAGGAGGAGGGAGGGGTTGAGGAAGAGGGCTCCAGCAGCAGCACGACGGCGTGGTGGTGATGGAGTGGCAGTACTCCGGCAGGGCTTTGCCAAACTCTTGCGGAGGAGGAGAGGTGTTGGGGAGGGGAGGGGCTGCGCCTTGGATGTGGTGCTGCAGCCCTCCCCTCGCCCCTCTATTTATAGGAGAAGGGGGAAGGGGGCCGGCCCCTCTAGATGGGATCTAGAGGGGCGGCGGCCAAGGGGGGAGGGGGCTTGCCCCCTGAGGGAGTCCTGGATTAGGGGGTATCCGGACAGCCGGACTATATACTTTGGCCGGACTGTTGGACCATGAAGATACAAGACTCAAGACTTCGTCCCGTGTCCGGATGGGACTCTCCTTTGCGTGGAAGACAAGCTTGGCGATCCAGATATTAGATTTCCTTCTTTGTAACCGACTCTGTGTAAACTGTTGGGGAACGTAGTAATTTCAAAATTTTTCCTACGCACACGCAAGATCATGGTGATGCATAGCAACGAGAGGGGAGAGTGTTGTCTACGTACCCTCGTAGACCCGAAGCGGAAGCGATCACAACGTAGAGGAAGTAGTCGACGCTCTCCTCGCGATCCGACCGATCCCGCGCCGTTACTCCGGCGCCCAGAGTTCTTGACACACGTACAGCTCGATGACGTCCCTCGTACTCGATCCAGCCGAGTGTCGAGGAGAGTTCCGTCGACCGACGGCGTGGTGGACGATCTTGATGTTTCACGGCGCGGGGCTTCGCCTAAGCTTCGCGACGATATGACCGAGGTGGAATATGGTGGAGGGGGCACCGCACACGGCTAAGGAACGATCCGTAGATCAAACTTGTGTGTTCATGGGTGCCCCTGCCCCTCAGATATAAAGGAGGGAGGGAGGAGGAGGCCGCCCTCTCTATGGCGCGCCATGGGGAGTCCTACTCCCACCGGGAGTAGGATTCCCCTTCCTAGTCCAACTAGTAGTCCTTCCATGTATTAGGAGTAGGAGAGAAGGAAAGGGAAAGAGAAGGAGAAGGAAGGAAGGTGCGCCTCCCTAGTCCAATTCGGACTAGACCAAGGGGAGGGCGGCGCCACCCTTTTGGCCCTTTTTCTCCTTTCCCGTATGGCCCATTAAGGCCCAATACGAATTCCCGTAACTCTCCCAGTACTCGAAAAATACCAATGACTCGGAACCTTTCCGAACTCGAATATAGTCGTCCAATATATCGATCTTTACGCCTCGACCATTTCGAGACTCCTCGTCATGTCCCCGATCTCATCCGGGACTCCGAACTCCTTCGGTACATCAAAACTCATAAACTCATAATATAACATCGCCGAAAACCTTAAGCGTGCAGGGACCCTACGGTTCGAGAACAATGTAGACATGACCGAGACACGTCTCCGGTCAATAACCAATAGCGGGACCTGGATGCCCATATTGGCTCCTACATATTCTACGAAGATCTTTATCGGTCAGACCGCATAACAACATACGTTGTTCCCTTTGTCATCGGTATGTTACTTGCCCGAGATTCGATCGTCGGTATCCAATACCTAGTTCAATCTCGTTACCGGCAAGTCTCTTTACTCGTTCTGTAATACATCATCTCACAACTAACTCATTAGTTGCAATGCTTGCAAGGCTTAAGTGATGTGCATTACCGAGAGGGCCGAGATACCTCTCGACAATCGGAGTGACAAAACCTAATCTCAAATACGCCAACCCAACATCTGCCTTTGGAGACACCTGTAGTACTCCTTTATAATCACCCGATTACGCCAGACGCTTGGTAGCACCAAAGTGTTCCTCCGTAAACGGAGTTGCATAATCTCATAGTTACGAGAACATGTATATGTCATGGATAAAAGCAGTAGCAACATACTAAACGATCGTGTGCTAAGCTAATGGAATGGGTCATGTCAATCAGATCATTCTACTAATGATGTGACCTTGTTAATCAAATAACAACTCTTTGTTCATGGTTAGGAAACATAACCATCTTTGATTAACAAGCTAGTCTAGTAGAGGCATACTAGTGACCTGTTGTTTGTCTATGCATTCACACATGTATCATGTTTCCGGTTAATACAATTGTAGCATGAATGATAAACATTTATCATGAAATAAGGAAATAAATAATAACTTTATTATTGCCTCTAGGGCATATTTCCTTCATAAACCCTAGGCCCCTCCGGTGTCTATATAAACCGGAGGGTTTGGTCCGTATAGGGACGATCATAACAATCATAATCATCATAGGCTAGCTCTTAGGGTTTAGTCTCTATGATCTCGCGGTAGATCAACTCTTGTAATACTCATATCATCAAGATCAATCAAGCAGGAAGTAGGGTTTTACCTCCATCGAGAGGGCCCGAACCTGGGTAAAACATTCTGTCCCTTGCCTCCTGTTACCATTAGCCTTAGACACACAGATCGGGACCCCCGACCCGAGATCCGCCGGTTTTGATACCGACATTGGTGCTTTCATTGAGAGTTCCTCTGTGTCGTCGCTGCAAGGCTCGATGGATCCTTCAATCATCAACAACAACGCGGTCCAGGGTGAGACTTTTCCCCCCGGACAGATCTTTGTGTTCGGCGGCTTCGCATTGCGGGCCAATTCGCTTGGCCATCTGTAGCAGATCGACAGCTACGCCCCCGGCCATCAGGTCAGGTTTGGAAACTTGAACTACATGGCCGATATCCGCGGAGACTTGATCTTCGACGAATTCGGGCCTACGCCAGGAGCGCCAAACAGTCACGACGAGCAAGGCTTAGACCTGCTGTCTGACAATACTCAGGGTATCGCACCTGCAGGAGCTCTGGACCTAAATCCGGGGCAGATTGCACCGTCCGAGGACGGGTGGATGGATCCCGCCCCGGAGGCCGCACACTCATCGGCGGTAGAGCCGAGCACCGGCTTCACCCCCAAGGAAGCCGGTGACACCGGACCCCAGACTCGTGTCCAGCTGTAGGCTCCAGTCCACGCACCCCCGAGCCCGTCGAATCTGGTTGGGCTCTGGTAATGGAGTTCACCGCTGTGGATATATTCCAGCACTCACCCTTTGGTGATATGCTAAACTCGTTAAGGTCTCTCTCTTTGTCAGAAGACTCTTGGCCGAACTATGTGCGGCTCGAGTGGGAAGTGGGCGATGAAGGAATTCGTTGCCCACCCACCACCCACTTCATAGCCACGGTCGATGATTGGACGACGTGCTTGATTTCGACTCTGAAGACATCGACGGTGTGGACGATGATGTAGGAGAAGAACAGCAACCACCACCCACGGGGCGGTGGACAGCCACCTCCTCATATGATATATATATGGTGGACACTCCGAAAGAAACCAATGGCGATGAAGCAATGGAGGATAACCCCTCAAGGAAGAAAGCAAAGCATGGGCGTCGTCAGCGCCGCTCCAAGCCCCGCCACAGCAATACCGACACAGGAGACGAAAACAATCCGGATGGTGCCGAAGATGAATACAACCCCGATCAGCCTGCCTTCGAGCAAGCCGAACAGTAAGACGGGCAGGTCAGCCCAGACGAACAGGTGACGGACGGATACCCGGAGGAGGACAACTAAATGCCCCCCTCCGAAGACGAGATTAGCCTCGGCGACGACGAGTTCGGTGTGCGTGAGGACCATGTAGAGCAAGAGCGCTTCAAGCGTCGGCTTATGGCCATTGCGAGGAGCCTCAAAAAGAAGCAGCAACAGCTCCAAGCTGATCAAGACCTGCTCACAGACAGATGGACGGAAGTCCTGGCAGCTGAGAAATATGGACTCGAGCGCCACACGGCTGACCGGCCACCTCGCGGCCGGGATAAAACGGCGTATCAGCGCGAATACCAGCCCGCACCCCTATGCCAATACACTATGGCCCGGGGCAATAGGCAGGACCTGCAAGACATACTGGAAAACAAGGCAAGACAGCCAAGATCGATCTACGGATCACGGGGGCACGCCCCAACACGTGACGACAATCGCTGTCAGATACACTATCGACAAGTCCGGTCGGGCCGAACACAACCAACCAGACTCAGTCGAACTGTGTAGCCACATAGCCCGGCATAGAGGCGCCGCACACCCCCTCTGCTTCACTGATGAACTGATGGATCACGAATTCCCAGAAGGGTTTAAACCCGTAAACATTGAATCATACGATGGCACAACAGACCCCGCAGTATGGATCGAAGATTTCCTTCTCCACATTCACATGGCCCGCGGTGACGATCTACATGCCATAAAGTATCTTCCCCTTAAGCTCAAAGGACCAGCCCAACACTGGCTAAAAAGCCTGCGGCAAATTCCATTGGCAGTTGGGAAAACCTGGAGGACTCTTTCCTCGACAACTTCCGAGGCACATACGTGCGACCACCGGATGCTGATGACTTGAGTCACATTACCCAACAGCCCGGAGAGTCAGCCAGAAAATTCTGGACTCGGTTCCTAACTAAAAAGAACCAAATTGTCGACTGTCCGGACGCCGAAGCCCTGGCGGCGTTTAAGCATAATATCCGCGATGAGTGGCTCGCCCGACACCTCGGCCAGGACAAACCAAAATCCATGGCGGCCCTCATGACACTCATGACACGCTTTTGCGCAGGCGAGGATAGCTGGTTGGCTCGTAGTAGCACCACGCCAATAAACTCCGGCACTTCAGACGTCCGCGACAATAACGGCAAGCCATGGCGCAACATACATAAGCGTCGGAACAATGGCGACAACACTGAAGACACGGCAGTCAATGCCGGATTCAGTGGCTCAAAATCCGGTCAGCGGAAAAAGCCGTTCAAAAGAAACAATTAGGGACCGTCCAGTCTGGACCGCATACTTGATCGCTCATGCCAAATTCACAGCACCCCGGATAAGCCAGCAAACCACACTAATAGAGACTGTTGGGTTTTCAAACAGTCCGGTAAGATAAATGCCGAAAACAAGGACAAGGGGCTGCACAGCAACGATGACGAAGAGCCCTGGCGTCCGAACACGGGGGACAGAAGAAATTTCCTCCCCAGGTGAAAATGGTCAACATGATCTACGCCACCCACATTCCCAAACGGGAACGAAAACAAGCACTGAGGGACGTCTATGCGATGGAGCCAGTCGCCCCAAAATTCAACCCATGGTCAGCCTGTCCGATCACCTTTGATCGTAGGGATCACCCTACCAGCACCCGTCACGGTGGTTCAGCCGCATTGGTCATAGACCCAATCATTGACAGATTTCACTTCACACGAGTCCTTATGGACAACAGCAGCAGCCTGAACCTACTTTATCAGGACATAGTGCGCAAAATGGGCATCAACCCTTCAAGGATCAAGCCCACCAAAACTACCTTTAAAGGTGTAATTCCAGGGGTAGAGGCCCGTTGCACGGGCTCCATAACACTGGAGGTGGTCTTCGGATCTCCAGATAACTTCCGAAGCGAGGAGTTAATCTTCGACATCGTCCTTTTCCGTAGCGGCTATCATGCACTTCTTGGACGAACCGCATTCGCTCGATTCAATGCGGTACCACACTATGCATACCTTAAGCTCAAGATGCCAGGACCTTGCGGGGTCATAACAGTCAACGGAAACATGGACCGCTCTCTCCGTATAGAAGAGCATACTGCAGCCCTCGCGGCAGAAGTACACAGTAGCTTTCTCCGGCAAACCACCAATCCGGCGACAACAACTCCGAACACCGTCAAGCGGGTCCGAAGTACCCCGCAAAAGGATCGCCAGGCACGCCAAGAGCGCGACTAGCAGTCCGGCCTCCGCTCCAGCCCCATTAAGGCAGCATTCATGCCGCGTGTACACAATTACGCACTCAAAATGCCATGGGCATAGGCGGAGCCGCAATAGTGACGCAGTCAACAGTGCGGTTCAGCCGCAACATACTTTAATAACCCCCTTTATCTTTCAGGACCCTGCTTCCGGGCAGCCTCTTCAGAAGAGCCGGATTATCGGACTTCCACAGGAGAGAAATCCAAGGAGGTAAAAGGCTTTGCGCACAAAGGGAATACCCAGGTGGAATCTATTCACGATCGTTATACCTGTTTTATCTACCTACATGCAGCCCACCCTTGGATAGGACATGTCAAATAGTCCTATTTACCTCTGCTTAACGCATTCATTGTAAACATGTGCTTAGACGTATTATTCATCAATGGGAGATTATATATAGCGTCAGCTCATTATTCCTATCTGCACATTTTTCATATAAATGTTTATTTACTATTGCATCCGTACACCTTGGTACGTTCAGTTTACCAGGGGCTTCTTACGACGCCCCCTAATATGGCAAGATAAGTACGAACACTTTCGATAGTGCGGCACCCCGAACTTATAGCATTATATGCATCAGCTCCGAATCATGTCTTGGGTCAATAGTTGGGTTAGCCCGGCTCCCTTGTTTTGGTACCTTATGTTCCGTTATATCGGCTAAGGTAGCGCAGGGAGAACTACTGTGATTGTGTCCCGGTTCTTCCGGACGAGCACCTTAGTAGAGAAAGCCGAAAACTGACCGGCATGATGCGGCAAGAGCTGGTCGCTGTTCGAGAGGTCTTAAAATCCTTAAAGATTTTTCCGCTTTAGGCGAGGAATCGGCCTCGTCCGATTTAGGCGTATATAGCGCCCCAATTCGGCTTTCCGAATTTAGGGCTTCACTAAATTTAAAATTATAGACTTCTATGGCTAAGTGAAAGTTATAAAGCCGCATAGTCCGATTGCCTTGTTCGCTGCGCCAAACACCTCCTTCAGGGACCAAACATTTGGATAAAGATTGTCTAGGTTCTCAACGAACACCCCAGTACTAGTTATGTGGGGGCGGAAGCCGACGACTGGCCTACTTTCAGAATTTTATAAATAGCCGCACAAAAGGTAATATTTTAAATCAACAAAGCGCTATATAGCGCAAATAACTTCGTCTTTATATTACAAAAACGACATGAGTACATTCACTCAAAGATTGTGTCCTTTGTACATTCATCGGCCACGAGGCGAGCGCCTTTCATAACGCCATCATAATATTTCTCGGGATAGCGATGCGCCTTGCCTCCGGCGGTCCATCCTTCACCAGCTTCTCCACATCCAGCTTGCTCCAATGCACCTTCGCACGGGCAAAGGCTCGGCGGGCACCCTCAATACAAACGGATCGCTTGATCACTTCCAGCCGCGGACAGGCATTTACCATCCGCTTTATCAGGCCGAAGTAGCTGGCGGCCAGGGGCTCACCAGGCCACATCCGGACTATGAAATCCTTCATAGCCACTTCGGCTGCCCTGTGGAGTTCAACCAGTTGCTTTAATTGGTCACTCAGAGGCATCGGGTGTTCGGCTCCAGCATACTGGGACCAGAACAGCTTCTCTGTTGAGCTCCCCTCTTCAGCATGGTCGAACTTCGCAGCATCCGATATGCTGCGTGGTAGATTTGCGAATGCCCCTGGGGAGCTCCGAATTCGGGTAAGTAAAAGAAACACCTCCTCCACATGCTTGCTTTGCATAAAGAATGTCTTACCCGCCGCTATCTTCTTGGCGCTGGATTTCCTCTTTGGGCCTTTTAAACCGCCTTGGCGTCTTTCATGCTCAAAAGGGCCTTCGCAAGTTCAGACTTCTTCGTCTTGAAGTCACGCTCCAAGGACTCGAACTTCTTAACGAGCTCCTGGAGCTCTTGCTGTACCTCGCCCACCCTAGCATTTTGCTTTTCACACTCAATGCGCTCCATGGCCGCCTTGTTTTCGGCCTCGGATAGCGCTTTCTTCAGGGACGCCACTTCGGTCGTGGCCCTTATTGCAAAATCATGACGTTTTTTAGCGTCACCAATTTTTTATTCTTTGTGATATGTGAACGGGGTATCACTCACCTTTGTTCTCTTTGAGCTGCCTCTTCGTGAGGCTGGGCTCTCCCTGGGTTTGCTCCAGGTCCCGCTTGAGTCCGGAGACCTCCGTTGTGCGGGCAGCAGCGGCAAGCAGCACCGCCTGCTTATTCACATAGACACCTAATATTAGACTCCTGCGGATTAAAATTGACCCTCCGTTTGGCTTTTCTTTCCGAATATCAAACAGAGTGTCAGGGGCTACTGTCTATCGGGTGATAATTTCACACACTTTTGATTACTTACCTCAAAGCCTGTGAGGAGGCTGGTGTAGGCTTCGATCAATCCGCTTTTGGCAGACCAAATCTTCTGAATCAGCGCACTCATAAGAGTACGGTGCTCTTCATCCATGGAAGCACCGCGAAGCGCTTCCAGCAGACTATCCGATGCCTCTGGCGTAACGGAAGTCATCGGCACGGATGGCCCGCCCTCCTTAGCGAGGGGCTGCCTGCCCGAATCTGGAACCTTTGGAGGTTCCGGTACAGTGTCCGGCTGGGAGCCCGACTTGCTGCAGCTCCCGTCGGCACAATCTGCGGGGATCTTGTGCCCCGTGTGCCCGGCGTCTGGAATTTCACCTTGGGGCGTCTCCAGAGTCGCCTCCCCTTGCTCAGGGAGCCTTTGGGACAACACCTCTGTGTCATCCGTAGGCCGAGGGGAAGTGGCAGTTGGGAGCGAATTCATCGCCGAATCGCTCAAAGACCCATCCGAAGAGGATACCTCGGGATGGGCCCTGGCCAGACTGCATATGCGTGTTTGGCGTTATAATAGACTATGAAGCGAAGTCGCACTAAAGTACAACGGAAGTGCAGATACTTACGATATTACTAGGGGCTTCCCCCTGGGCAGCCACTCCTCCTCGTTGTAGGCGGCCGTGGTGGAGTAATCCGGAAGGGACGCTTTTCCCTTCTTGGGCATCCTAGCCTCCCCCTCCGGGGCGGCTTTCCTTTTCTTCTCCTCCCCAGTGCGGGGAGGTGGAATTTCTTCGTGATCCCCCCCCCCCCCCGCCTCCGCGGGAGGAATCTGCCTCGTCGTCCTCGGACGACGAGCCTATGACGGCCTTGCACCGGGGACCTTTCCTGGTCCCCTGGGCCGCCCTCTTTGGCCCTTCGGCCTCCCCGGATGGGGCGGCCCTTTTCTTCTCCTTCTCCTCCTCCCCTTCGTGGGAGGAGTGTGCCTCGTCATCTTCGGACGAGGCGTCCGGTACGACCTTACGCTGGAGACCCTTCCTGGTCCCCGGGGCCTTCTTTTCGGCCATCTTTTCCGGCGCCTTGTAGGGCGCCGGGACTAGCATCTCCGTCAGGAGAGCGGTCGCCGGACCTTCTGGCAGTGGAGCCGGATAGTCGATCTGCTCCGCCGTCTCCATGTACTCCTGATTAAGTACACATGATGACTTAAAATCCTCCCATGAGTATGCTGGGAAAACTACATCTGGTGATGGTTAGAAAACTCACCGGACAGGGGGGCCGCACGGCGTGGAGGCCGCGGTCCTCGGATGTGGGAGGAGGTATTTCGGAGGCCTTGAACAGCACCTTCCATGCGTCCTTGTGTGTCGTGCCGTAGAGCTCTTGAAGTGTCTGGTGTTCGGCCGGGACGAACTCCCACAGATTAAAAGCCCATCTTTGGCACGGAAGGATTCGGCGGACGAGCATGACCTGGACCATGTTGACAAGCTTGATTTTCTTGTCAATCATATTCTTGATGCAGTTCTGAAGTCCGGTCAGCTCCGCAGGCTCGCCCCAGGCCGGGCACTTCTTTTCCCAGGAGGTGAGCCGCATGGGAATTCCGGATCAGAATTCGAGGGTTGCCGCCCAGTTGGCGTCGCGCAGCTCGGTGATGTAGAACCACCCCGATTGCCACCCTTTCACGGTCTCCGCAAAGGAGCCGTCAAGCCAGGTGACGTTGGGTATCTTGCCCACCATGGCGCCTCTGCACTCCGCTTGCTGGCCGCTCACGATCTTCGGCTTCACGCAGAAGATTCGTAGCCACAAGCCGAAGTGAGGCTTGATGCGGAGGAAGGCCTCGCACACGACGATGAACGCCGAGATGTTCAGGACGAAGTTTGGGGCTAGATCATGGAAGTCCAGCCCATAGTAGAACATAAGCCCGCGGACGAAGGGATTAAGTGGAAATCCCAGTCCACGGATGAAGTGGGCAAGGAACACGACCCTCTCGTGGGGTCCCGGAGTCGGAATGATCTGCCCTGCGTCCGACAGCCGGTGCGCAATATCTGCGGCCAAGTATCCGGCCGCCCGGAGCTTCATGATATGCTCCTCCTTCATGGTGGAGGCCACCCACTTGCCCCCTACTCCGGACATGTTTGTCCATGCGGAGAAGGTGTGAACTAGGGCGCTGGAGCTCGAGGGTGCGAGAATGGATAAGCAGAGGAGGAAGAAGGTGTGGGTAAAAAAAATTGGGAAATCCTTATCCCTTTATAGAGGCGACGAAGACGGTGCGCCTCCCCACTTGCCCATTGAAGATCGCTTATTTCCCAAGCGTCGCGATTGATGGTGCGGTTGGGTTACCCATACCCGTATTGATGGGAATCCCGTGATAAGGGGACATGATCTCTGCTTCGACAAGACGTGCCGAGGAAACCGCCTCGCAATATGCATTGTGGCTGGTTGTGGGAAAACGATTCGAATAATGACTCGACCGTAGTGTCATGTCATGTCATCTGTAGTCGTTAGTAGATTACATTTGTGGAATATTGTTCTCTCAATGGTGGTACGTGAAGATCATCTTGCGGATCCGGACACGATTTAAGTGTTCGATAATTACTTTGGAGTATTCGGAGATGGAACCCGCCTTGCAATGCCGAAGACAAACTGCGCGCCAGACTCATCGTCATTGAAGCCTGGTTCAGGGGCTACTGAGGGAGTCCTGGATTAGGGGGTATCCGGACAGCCGTACTATATACTTTGGCCAGACTGTTGGACCGTGAAGATACAAGACTCAAGACTTCGTCACGTGTCCGGATGGGACTCTCCTTTGCGTGGAAGACAAGCTCGGCGATCCGGATATTAGATTTCCTTCTTCGTAACCGACTCTGTGTAAACCCTAGGCCCCTCCGGTGTCTATATAAACCGGAGGGTTTGGTCCGTATAAGGACGATCATAACAATCATAATCATCATAGGCTAGCTCTTAGGGTTTAGCCTCTACGATCTCGGGGTAGATCAACTCTTGTAATACTCATATCATCAAGATCAATCAAGTAGGAAGTAGGGTTTTACCTCCATCGAGAGGGCCCGAACCTGGGTAAAACATTGTGTCCCTTGCCTCCTATTACCATTAGCCTTAGACGCACAGATCGGGACCCCCTACCCGAGATCCGCCGGTTTTGACACCGACACCCCCCAAGCAAGGGAGGCGCCCCCCTTTAGGGTTCCCCCAACCCTAGGCGCATGGGCCCTAGGGGGGTTGCGCCCAGGCCTCCAAGGGGCTGGTTCCTGAAAGTGCAACTAATCCCCGGGTGGTTTTGGTAATTAATAACAACATATATATCATTGAACTAATACTTTCTTGAGAACATTTCAGAAAGTTCAGTGATATGGGTATGGCAATGACTGAAGATGTGGACCCCTCAAAATGCTAAGGAAAACATTGGCAAAAGCTCAAGACTCTATTTTTGGTTTAGTGATCCAAGATCACATTGAGTCCATAGGAAAGCCAATACTATTAAAAGGGGATGAGGTTATGATAATGATCTGGTTGCTCAAAGTGCTTAGTGATCTATCTCCCAAACTATCAGCAATCTTTCATTCCAACATATACTCATAAGTAATCTCGGTCCCACCGATTCCATAAACTCACCACACCGAGATGAACCACCTCAGCCATATACCCAAACCCTAGTAATTTCGGATTTTCCGATTCCAAACTCGGTCTCACCGAAACTAGTGTTGCCAAGCTTCTGTAATCATATCGGTGTCACCGAGATGATAAAGTCGGTCCCACCGAGATTGGCAAACCCTAGTCTTTGGAAGAATCGGACTAACCGAGATTGTATTTTCGGTCCCACCGAAAATCCCAACGCTCACAAGATTTGAACTTTCGGTCTCACCGAGTTGTCAACTTCGTCCGACCGAGATTGGTCAAATGTGTGTAACGGTTGGATTTTGTGTGGAGGCTATAAATACCCTCCACCTCCTCTTCATTCGTGGAGAGAGCCATCGAAAGAACTACCACTCCTACCTTACATTTACGAGAAGAAAACTACCTACCCTTGTGTTGAGATCAAGTTGCTCCACTCCCACCATATGAAACTTGATTTCTAGCCTTCCCAAGTTGCTTTCCACTCAATCCTTTCTTCCACCACAGCCAAATCAGTGAGGAGAGTTGAGTGTTGGGGAGATTATCATTTGAAGCACAAGAGCAAGGAGTTCATCATCACCAACACCATCTATTACCTTTTGGAGGGTGGTGCCTCCTAGATTGGTTAGGTGTCGCTTGGGAGCCTCCACGAGATGTGGAGTTGAACCAAGAAGTTTGTAAGGGCAAGGAGATCGCCTACTTCGTGAAGATCTACCCCGAGTAA
This sequence comes from Aegilops speltoides, assembly GCA_021437245.1. Classification (NCBI taxonomy): domain Eukaryota; kingdom Viridiplantae; phylum Streptophyta; class Magnoliopsida; order Poales; family Poaceae; genus Aegilops; species Aegilops speltoides. Next base: position 314,773,856 of record CM038145.1, on the reverse strand, counting down.
GGCTAGTCCTCCGTGGGCGATGCCATGATGGCATAGACAAGGTTGCTTCTTCGTGGACCCTTCGTGGGTGGAGCCTCCGTGGACTCTCGCAGCCGTTACCCTCCGTGGGTTGAAGTCTCCATCAACGTGGATTGACGATAGCACCACCTATCGGAACCACGAGAAAAATCTCCGTGTCTCAAATTGCGTTTGCTCTTCTCCACCTCTCCATTACTACATGTGCAATTTACTTTCCGCTGCCATTACTCTAGAATTGCATGTGTAGGGTGATACTTGACTTGATCATCATTGTGAACTTGCTAAAACTTGTCCTAATCAAAAGGCTAAACTTTTAAATTGTCAAGTAGTCTAATCACCCCCCTCTAGACATACTTTCGATCCTACAAGTGGTATCGAGCTTTGGTCTCCATTGGATTGGTTTCCATTGCATTGACTCCATAAGCTTGGTTTCACAACCTAGGAGAGTATGGCGCCTAGTGAGGGTAATTTTCAGAGAGGTCCTTACTTTGATGGTTCAAATTTTGCTAGTTGGAAGCATAAAATGAAAATGCATATTCTTGGACATAACCCTGCCGCATGGGGCATTATTTGTGTTGGATTGCAAGGTGAGTTCTTCGAGGAAGGAAAAGTTCCGGATCGTGAAGCTACAGCGGATGAATTGCGGATGTTGCAGAACAATGCTCAAGCTTGTGACATTCTCTTCAATGCTTTGTGTCCCGAGGAGTTCAACAAGATCAGCCGTCTTGAGAATGCAAAAGAGATTTGGGATACTTTGGTCGAAATGCACGAAGGTACCGAGTCCGTGAAGGAATCAAAGCTAGATGTTCTTCAAGGTCAACTTGACAAGTTCAAGATGAAGGAAGGTGAAGGAGTCGCTGAAATGTATTCTAGGCTTGCTCTCATCACAAATGAGATTGTCGGCTTAGGAAGCGAAGAAATGACCGACCGATTCATCATCAAGAAGATTCTCAGAGCTTTGGATGGAAAGTATGACACCGTGTGCACTTTGATCCAAATGATGCCAAACTACAAGAATCTCAAGCCTACCGAAGTCATTGGAAGAATTGTTGCTCATGAGATGACACTTAAAGATAAGGAAGAGCTTCACAACAAGTCAAGTGGCGCTTACAAAGCTACAGTTGAAGCTCCCACAACCTCAAGTGACAAGCTGGTTTCCAATGAAGAGATAAGCCTAATGGTGAAGAACTTCAACAAATTCTACAAGAGTAGAAGCAAGGAAAGAAGCCCAAAGTCTAGATCATATGATGAAAAGAGATCTTCTAGTCGTGATCGAATCTGCTACAATTGTGGAAGACCGGACACTACTCAAATGAGTGTTCGACTCCCCACAAGAGAAGAGAAGAATCTCCAAGAAGAAGAAGCTCAAGAGAAGAGTCACCTCGAAAGAGAGAAGGAGTAGAGATGATCGTTATGAACGAAGATCCTCTCGGAGAAGCAAGGATTCGGAAAGGAAAGACAAGTCATCAAGGAGCTACACAAGAAGAAAACATCAAGCTCATGTTGGTGAATGGGTCTCCGGCCCGACTCCGACAATCACTCCGAAAGAAGCTATCACTCCAACTCCGAATACAGGTCAAGATGAAGGTGTTGCCGGTCTTGCTCTCGTATCCTCCAACTCCAACTCCTATGACTTGTTTGATTCACCAAATGAGGGAATTGGAAGATGCTTCATGGCAAAAGGCCCCAAGGTATTACACCCTGAATTCATTGACTTTGATAGTGATGAGGATGACTTGCTTGGTGAAGATGAGCTTTTACATGACAAATCTAGTGAGCCTAGTAATGATGAACATGCTAGTAGTATTTATAGTCGAGAAGAGTCAAATGACAATGCTATGAAGGAGATTGAGCGTCTAACTAAAGAACTAAACACTCTTAAGTTAGCTCATGAAACAACTCAAGAAGATCATAGAGAGCTCCTAAGATCTCATGAGAAGCTACGCTTCGAGAAGCTCAATCTAGAGCAAGAACATGAGTTTCTAAAAGCTATCAATGACGATCTTCGAAAGAAGAGTTCTTCATATCTTGCCAAACGACTTCTCTTGTCTAATTTCTTGCCACCTATTAAAACTAAGCATGACAAGCATAAGAAATATTCTTCATCTAGTAGTAACAATAACCATGCTAAATCCAATATTGTTGCTCCTAGTAATTCTCTTGATTCCACTAACAATGTTTCAAGCCAAGTTTCACTTGAGCAAGAAAATAGTTTATTGAAAGGGATTATAGAGAAAGGTGTCTACAAGAGCCTTGCCGGAAGCAAGAACTTTGAGGAAATTGTTCGCAAGCAAGGAAGGCACCGGAAGAATCAAGGAATGGATTTGAGCGAAGGTTCAACGCCGAGGGTGTTGAATGGGAAGAAGGTCAATATCCCACTCCAAAGTTTGTTTCTCAAAAGGAGAAGTATGATCCTACTTCTTCCAATGTGGAGCAAGCTCAAGATGACCTTCCACCACAAGACCACAAGCTAAAAGGCAAGGACAAGCTTCAAGAGGAGATTGATGCATTCATTGAAGCACCCAAAGCCATGGTCAAGTGGGTTCCCAAGGAAACTTCAAGTTCTACTTCATCAAGCTCAACTACTACCCCAAGGATTCCCATCAAGATGATGTGGATCCCGAAGAAGAAGAACTAGAGAGTTCTTGAGGGTGACTCCGCCAACATACTTTACTCACATTCATTTTGGCAAGAACTTGTGCAATCAACTTCCACATCTTGCACTAGTTCATGGAGTCACAAACCCTCTTGTTGGTAAGTCAAGGGACAAGGTAATCATTGCATTCGTGGACATCATCTATTGTGTACTTCAATCTATGTCCATGGATATCCTTGTTTGTTCCTTGTGGGACTAACCCATGTAGGTATTGAAAGTGCCCGGATCCAAAGGATTGCTCCCAACTCTTGATGATCTTCATCAACATTGAGCATCCACATCTTCAACATCTACATGAAGTCTTCTACGACAACCCAAGGTTAGTTTGACCCTTTAAAAGGGGTTCTCACATCAAGGGGGAGCTTTGCTCTAAAGAATTGAGCTAAAGCATCTTCAAATGATGTGAACACATTAATGCTTTATGTAAAAGTGGTAACCCCACTTGTGCTTAAACGATGAGTATGACCTATGATCAAATGTTCTCATTTGACTCCTAAGTCAATATACTCATATATAGATGACCTAGTCATCGCCAAATTGTGTGATAGTAGCTAGTGTTTTGTTTGTGCATGTTTGACACATATTTCATTTGCTATCTTATTGTGTGAGCATGTTGGATGCATAATTTTATCCATTCGAGGACATCCATTTGTTGCTTTGGTCTTTTTGGATTTTTCTTTTTGACCAAATGGATGGACAAGAATGCCTAAGTTCCTCCCCTAGCTATCTATGCTTTCTTGTCTCAAACTCTATTCATGCTTATATCACAAACTTTGGACAAGTCTTTTTCGGACAGACCGAGTGAGGAGCACTCAGAGCCACCGATCCGTCAAAAGCTTAACTTCCAAAACCTTCTAAGTATTTTCGGTCAAACCAATATACTCAAATCGGAAGACCGAAATCACTTGGATTGATCTAGGTTTTCACCTCGGTGAAACCGAGTTGCAAATTTCGGCGTGATCAAATGAGTAATCGCTTGCGATTAACCATCTCGGTGCCACCGAAGTTTTCCAACTCGGTCCCACCTACACCAAGGGTATATATACCGAGGGCAGCGCGCGTTGATTATTTCTTCAAAACGTCTCGCCCCCAAACCCTTTGCTGCCGTCGCCGTGGTCTCCGGATCGTCTCCGCCGTCGCCTGTGCGCCCTCGCCGCGGGTCTCCGTTGCCGTCAACGGTCAATCTCATCGCGCCGTTGCCGCCGTAGAGAAACTCCACCAAGTTAGGGTGAGTTTCGATCCCTCTCGTGCTTCAACCTCTGATTCAATGCACGATAGGTTTGCCTAGCTTCTTGACACGATTGAGATCTTCCTATCCAGCAGATTTGTTCTTAGAACGAAATTCGAGTAAAAGTTTTAGGGTTAGGTTTCCGCCGAACACATCTCGGTGTGACCGATTCTACATTTTCGGACTGACCGATTTGGCCTCTGGCCATTGCACTGCACTTTTCGGTCCAACCGAGTTGTGCAAATCGGTAAGACCGAAATGAGGATTTAGTGAAACCCTAGTGTTCTCGGCTAGATCCGAAACCCATTTCGTCCAACCGAAAGTGGTGTGAATGGTTCATTAAGACACTTGGATTCACCGAATTTTAGACTCGATCGACCGAAATGCATTCTGTGAAAACCTAAAACTGATTTTTGAACTCATTTTTTGCAAAATCTTCTGCGGTTTGTGATAACTCTTCTATTACGCCTATACCTATTCTATTCACAAAGTTGTCACCATGTCGATGCAAGTGACAGCGAACAGTCTGAATCACCAAGAGCTGAGATTCCAGAGGCGGCACTAGTCCCGGCTAGCAGTTTTTCTGATGATGGTGAGAGGAGCACACCAAGTGGTTTGCCTCCTGCTGCCACCAGGGCCAGGAAGAAGAGAAATTCAGATGAAGAGGATTCTGACTTTGTTGCTGAGGAAGAGATCACATCTAAGCCTAAGAGGAAAGTGGTTATCAAAGAGCATCAAGGGCAACAAACCAAGAAAGGCACCAGCAAGGTGAAGAAGTCCACAGTTGCTAAAAAATTGAGCATGGAAGAAGAAACCTCGAGCAAGGTAAAGAAAACTTCCAAGAGGAAGAGGATAGTGCATGATGAAGCAGCTGATGATGATTCTGATGAGGAAGCACCCCAGCCTCCTCAGAAGCCAAAGTTGATGGGAGATGCCATCGTAAGCGGGAGCACCTACTAAGTCTAAGCCATCAGCTCCAAAGAAAGGCAGCTCAAGCCAAGCCTGCTGCCAAGCCCAAGAAAACAGTGAGAAACATTCCTGCTTGAGAGAAGAAGAAGGACAATGTGCCACCAATGAGTCGATGAAGAGGCACATGTGTTGTCAAACTCGCATGTAAACTGCCACCACAATGATGCTCATCCTCGAGCTGAAAATATGAAGGAAAGGAAGGACAAAGGTCTCGGGCTATGGAGGCAAGCTGATCCATATGCCACCAGGAGAAGGACTGCTGTTGACCCAAGGTTCCACACCAGAGAGCAGCAAGATTTCTATGAGACAGTGCTCATGGACAAGAAGCCCATTGTTGCTGACACAAGATATGTTGATTGGGAATACATTGACAGTGAAGAGCACAGAGACTACTTCCCACATGTGCATGAGAGCTTCACTGCATGTGGAGTTGCAGAGTTCGTTGGTCAGAAACTGACAACATGGAATGATGAGATGATCATGCAGTTCTATGCCACAGCACACTTCTATCCAGATGGCAGAATTGTATGGATGATCAAGGCGTAGATTCTCTTCAACTGTTGAAGAGTGGGCTGCACTTGCTGAATGCTCCAAAGGCAAAGAGATGATGATGTAGATGTCTATGGAATCCCCAAGAAAAACCATGAGTCAATGAAGAACATGTACAATGAGGTACCAGCCAAGGATGTAGAGATATGGAAGCTCGGTTCAGTGTATCATCTTCAGGCAGGTCTCCCAACCACTAACACAATTCTGAGGCATACCTTGATGCCCAAGTCAGGAGACCATCGCATGATAAGAGGCTATTCTATCAACATGCTGCATATTCTAGATCAGAAGGCACCTTTCAAGGTGATGGACCTGATAGTTGAGACTATCAAGAGGACAAAGACAGAGACTGTAAGAGGTCATGTGGGTTTGCCCCGCACATTCAGATGCTCATCAATGCCAAGTTTGGCACGGGCACCTACTTGTTGGATAGACCCCACTTGCCACTGCAGCCTGAACATGAGGATAATGAAGTTGTGATGACTGAGGATGATCCCACATCAGTTGAAGGACAAGCTAAGTCCGAAGCTGCCAAACAAGCTAAAGCTGAGAAGGAAGCAAGCAGCAGCAGCAGCCTAAACCCAAGAGTGTTGGAGAACAGCTCCTTGAAGCTACCTGGAGGATTGAACTACGCTGGCCAGCATAGTGCGTCTCGGGAGAGTCTTGAGAGGATAGTTGAAGACAAGTTCCATGCTCGATGTCAAGTCGATCAAGTGCAAGTCACTGTAAACAAGCTTGAGGCAGATATCGAGGAAGCCAAGAGGGAGAAGGCAGAGCTCATGAAGGAGATGGAAGATGATCTAGTCCAGGATGACTATGAGCAGCCTGCTCCGGTTCCCACAAAGCCCAGATCAGCTGCTATCCCTGTGACAGACCCCAGGACTACAGCATCAGCACCTCCCACAGCTCCATCAGTTCCAGCTCCAGCTCCAGTGTCCACTCCTCCAGCTCCACAGACTTCAGCCGAAGCCTTTGCAGATGCAGCTGTCTCCACTCCATCAACCCAGACAGGAGCCTCCAGCAGAGTCCATAGTGACGTTTAGCTCTATACCTTTCGAACTTTTTGGTAACTTGTTGCCAAAGGGGGAGAAATTGTATAGATCATAGGACTTCGAGAGAGAGAGTGCTCGCTTTTGCTCTTTCGTTTGCGGTTTCTTTGAGATACTTTTGAGATTTTCGAGACATTCCGTGTGTTTGATACTACGTTTGCTCTACTTTGATGAGTGCTTGATCATACTATGCCTTAATGTGTGCTTAATGCTTATCATATGTTATTCATATCTTGTATGATCATTTACTCATGTCTTGGTGATGGGGTGCATGCTATTCATTCTTATCATTTTGTGCGCTCCATCAAGATGTATGTGACATGGAAGAGTGACCCATGATCCTAATCGATTGTGCATTTGCATTCAAACGCAAATCTCAAATAATGCACAAATTTAGGGGGAGCTCTTGCTTATCACATACTTCTCAAAGCGACGATATTATTCATTGATTATATCCTTTGTCGAAGCTTTGATCTATATGTTGTCATCAATTACCAAAAAGGGGGAGATTGAAAGTGCAACTAATCCCCGGGTGGTTTTGGTAATTAATAACAACATATATATCATTGAACTAATACTTTCTTGAGAACATTTCGAAAGTTCAAGTGATATGGGTATGGCAATGACTCAAGATGTGGACCCTCAAAATGCTAAGGAAAACATTGGCAAAAGCTCAAGACTCTATTTTTGGTTTAGTGATCCAAGATCACATTGAGTCCATAGGAAAGCCAATACTATTAAAAGGGATGAGGTTATGATAATGATCTGTTGCTCAAAGTGCTTAGTGATCTATCTCCCAAACTATCAGCAATCTTTCATTCCAACATATACTCATAAGTAATCTCGGTCCCACCGATTCCATAAACTCACCACACCGAGATGAACCACCTCAGCCATATACCCAAACCCTAGTAATTTCGGATTTTCCGATTCCAAACTCGGTCTCACCAAACTAGTGTTGCCAAGCTTCAGAATCTTCAGAATCATATCGGTGTCACCGAGATGATAAAGTCGGTCCCACCGAGATTGGCAAACCCTAGTCTTTGGAAGAATCGGACTAACCGAGATTGTATTTTCGGTCCCATCGAAAATCCCAACGCTCACAAGATTTGAACTTTCGGTCTCACCGAGTTGTCTTCCGGTCCGACCGAGATTGGTCAAATGTGTGTAGCGGTTGGATTTTGTGTGGAGGCTATAAATACCCTCCACCTCCTCTTCATTCGTGGAGAGAGCCATCGAAAGAACTACCACTCCTACCTTACATTTCTCGAGAAGAAAACTACCTACCCTTGTGTTGAGATCAAGTTGCTCCACTCCCACCATATGAAACTTGATTTCTAGCCTTCCCAAGTTGCTTTCCACTCAATCCTTTCTTCCACCACAGCCAAATCAGTGAGGAGAGTTGAGTGTTGGGGAGATTATCATTTGAAGCACAAGAGCAAGGAGTTCATCATCACCAACACCATCTATTACCTTTTGGAGGTGGTGCCTCCTAGATTGGTTAGGTGTCGCTTGGGAGCCTCCGTCGAGATGTGGAGTTGAACCAAGAAGTTTGTAAGGGCAAGGAGATCGCCTACTTCGTGAAGATCTACCCCAGTAAGGCTAGTCCTCCGTGGGCGTATGCCATGATGGCATAGACAAGGTTGCTTCTTCGTGGACCCTTCGTGGGTGGAGCCTCCGTGGACTCTCGCAGCTGTTACCCTCCGTGGGTTGAAGTCTCCATCAACGTGGATTGACGATAGCACCACCTATCGGAACCACGAGAAAAATCTCCGTGTCTCCAAATTGCGTTTGCTCTTCTCCACCTCTCCATTACTACATGTGCAATTTACTTTCCGCTGTCATTACTCTAGAATTGCATGTGTAGGGTGATACTTGACTTGATCATCATTGTGAACTTGCTAAAAACTTGTCCTAATCAAAAGGCTAAACTTTTAAATTGTCAAGTAGTCTAATCACCCCCCCCTCTAGACATACTTTCGATCCTCAGCCCCTTCCCTCTACAAAGACATGAGGCCCTCCAGATAGGTGGCCCCTCCGGTGGACCCCGAACCCTCCTCGGTGGCCCCTGCAGACAATCTTGGTATGCCCTCGAATATTTCCGGTGACCATATGACAACTTCCCATATGTAAATCTTCACCTCCGGACCATTCCGGAACTCCTCGTGACGTCCGCGATCTCATCCGGGACTCCGAACAACATTCGGTAATCACATACAAATCTTCCTAATAACCCTAGCATCATCGAACCTTAAGTGTGTAGACCCTACGGGTTCGGGAATCACGCAGACATGACCGAGACAGCTTTCCGGCCAATAACCAACAGCGGTATCTGGATACCCATGTTGGCTCCCACATGTTCCACGATGATCTTATCGGATGAACCACGATGTCGAGAATTCAAGCAATCCCGTATACAATTCCCTTCGTCAATCAGTACGTTACTTGCCCGAGATTCGATCGTCGGTATCCCAATACCTCGTTCAATTTCGTTACCGACAAGTCACTTTACTTGATCCGTAATGCATGATCCCATGACCAACCACTTGGTCACTTTGAGCTCATTATGATGATGCATTACCGACTAGGCCCAGAGATACCTCTCCGTTATACTGAGTGACAAATCTCAGTCTCGATTCGTGCTAACCCAACAGACACTTTCAGAGATACCTGTAGAGCACCTTTATAGTCACCCAGTTACGTTGTGATGTTTGGTACACCCAAAGCACTCCTATGGTATCCGGGAGTTACACAATCTCATGGTCTAAGGAAATGATACTTGACATTAGAAAAGCTCTAGCAAACGAACTACATGATCTTGTGCTATGCTTAGGATTGGGTCTTGTCCATCACATCATTCTCCTAATGATGTGATCCCGTTATCAATGACATCCAATGTCCATAGTCAGGAAACCATGACCATCTGTTGATCAACGAGCTAGTCAACTAGAGGCTCACTAGGGACATGGTGTGGTCTATGTATTCACACATGTACTACAGTTTCTGATCAATACAATTATAGCATGAACAATAGACAATTATCATGAACAAGGAAATATATTAATAACCATTTTATTATTGCCTCTAGGGCATATCTCCAACACCGGGCCTATCATGCTTCTTCTTGATCCCTTTGGGGAGCCCATAAAAGGAAAGCATGAAAGAGTCAAACCGGATAATGAGGAGTCGATTAAGGTAGTCCTTCCAGCAATATTGAGGAATTATCTACCCAGCCACCCCCCCCCCAATTATTTTCTCCATTTTACCAACAGAAGGATTCCGTACACTATTTTTAATCTTTTTTTGTGTATTGGAATCCCTAAATACTTAATAGGGAAAGTCCCTCTTCCATGTGTAAGAATTTCCTCAAATATTTTAATTCTTTCCTCCCATGCCCACACAAAATCACCCCACTCTTACAAAATTGATTTTCAAACCTGACATAATTTCAACAGCCTAATGATCCTCTTAACATTCCTGGCTCGGTCTAAATCATATTGGAAAGAGTAAGATAGTGTCACCTCCATATTGCAAGATGGCCACATCCCCTTTCTTCTTATGATTGGCTAGCCCTGTAACAAACCTCATTCAACAACTGCGTCAAAGAGTATAGCTAGGACATCTACAACAAAAATCAAGGAGAAGGGAGACATGGGATCCACCTGTCTCGGGCCTTGATGTGTTTTAAAATAAGGCCCCGTCTTCCCATTTACCTTAACAACAACTCTTCCCCCATAGATGGTTTTCATTACCCAGTCATTCCATTTGTCAGGGATTTTTTTTCATCTTATACGAGCTTGAAGAAGAAAATGCCATCTAACCTTGTCAAAAGCTTGTTCAAAATCAATCTTGAAAAGAACCCCTGTCGGTGTCAAAACCGGCGGATCTCGGGTAGGGGGTCCCGAACTGTGCGTCTAGGCGGATGGTAACAAGAGACGAGGGACACAATGTTTTTACCCAGGTTCGGGCCCTCTCGATGGAGGTAATACCCTACGTCCTGCTTGATTAATATTGATGATATGGGTAGTACAAGAGTAGATCTACCACGAGATCAAGGAGGCTAAACCCTAGAAGCTAGCCTATGGTATGATTGTTGAGATGTAATGTTGTCCTACGGACTAAGGCCCTCCGGTTTATATAGACACCGGAGAAGCTAGGGTTACACAGAGTCGGTTACAATGGTAGGAGATCTACATATCCGTATTTGCCAAGCTTGCCTTCCACGCCAAGGAAAGTACCTTCCGGACACGAGCCGGAGTCTTCAATCTTCTATCTTTGTAGTTTGGGAGTCCGGCGGATATTGATAGTCCGGCTGTCCGGACACCCCCTAGTCCAGGACTCCCTCAATAGCCCCTGAACCAGTCTTCAATGACGATAAGTCCGGCGTGCATAGTGTTCGGCATTGCAAGGCGGGTTCCTCCCTTGAATAATCCGGAGAAAATAATGAACACCAGGATAGTGTCCGGCTCTGCAAAATAAATTCCACATTCCAAACGTAGAGAGAATAAAACACATATACTGATCCAATCTGCTGACGTATTATGCGGTGTGACATCACGCCGCTACCAAGCCCTTGTTTGAATTACTATATCACCTCAGCATGTTTAGCGAAGCGGTTTCCTTGGCACGTCCTGTCGAAGCAGAGATCGTGTCCCCCTTATTCCGGGATTCTCATCAATACGTGCGTGGGTAACCCAACCGCGCCATTGATGGTGGCGCTTGGGAGATAAGCGAGTTTTACCAGGCCGGTGAGGGACGCATAGTTTCGTCCGCCTATATATAAGGGATAAGGATTTACCTTCTCACCTACGCCTTCTTCCTCCTTTGCTCATCCATCCCTGCGAACCCAACCTCCAACGCCTAAGCTCGCGCATCCCGCCTCGACCCTTCTCCGAATATGTCCGGAGGGGGAGGCAAATGGATGCCTCCACTGCCAAGGAGGAGGACATCACCAAGCTGCGCGACGCCGGATACCTTTCCGGCGACATCGCGCATCGGCTGCCCGACGCGGGGCAGCTCATTCCTACCCCAGGGCCTCATGAGAGGGTTGTTTTCCTTCCCCACTTCCTCCGTGGACTGGTGAAAGCACATTTGCTCCCTAGGTGGTTTTGGTAATTAATGACAACATACTTTGTGGTTGGACTAATGCTTTTAACAAGTATGTTTCAGGAAAGTCAATCACTCTGGCATGGCAAAAGGACTGAAGAGGTGAACCCCTAGGATGCTAAGGAAAGGATTGGCAAAATCTCAAGACTCTATTTTTGGTTTAGTGATCCAAGATCACATTGAGTCCATAGGAAAGCCAATACTATTAAAAGGGGATGAGGTTATGATGATGATCTGGTTGCTCAAAGTGCTTAGTGATTTATCTCTCAAACTATCAGCAATCTTTCATTCCAACTTAAACCCATAAGTAATCTCGGTCCCACCGATTCCAAACTCAGTCACACCGAGATGAACCACCTCAGCCATATACCCAAACCCTAAAACTTGGATTTTCCGATTCCAAACTCGGTCATACGAAATTGGTGTTGCCAAGCTTCTGTAACCTTCTGTACTCAAATCGGTGTCACCGAGATGAGAAAGTCGGTCCCACCGAGATTGGCAAACCCTAGACTTTGGAAGAATCGGACTAACCGAGATTGTATTTTCGGTCCCACCGAAAATCCCAACGTTCACAAGATTTGAACTTTCGGTCTCACCGAGTTGTCAACTTCGGTCTGACCGAGATTGGTCAAATGTGTAACGGCTGGATTTTGTGTGGAGGCTATAAATACCCTCCACCTCCTCTTCATTCGTGGAGAGAGCCATCGAAAGAACTACCACTCCTACCTTACATTTCGAGAAGAAAACTACCTACCCTTGTGTTGAGATCAAGTTGCTCCACTCCCACCATATGAAACTTGATTTCTAGCCTTCCCAAGTTGCTTTCCACTCAATCTTTTCTTCCACCACAGCCAAATCAGTGAGGAGAGTTGAGTGTTGGGGAGATTATCATTTGAAGCACAAGAGCAAGGAGTTCATCATCACCAACACCATCTATTACCTTTTGGAGGGTGGTGCCTCCTAGATTGGTTAGGTGTCGCTTGGGAGCCTCCGTCAAGATGTGGAGTTGAACCAAGAAGTTTGTAAGGGCAAGGAGATCGCCTACTTCGTGAAGATCTACCCCGAGTAAGGCTAGTCCTCCGTGGACGTAGGCTATGATGGCATAGACAAGGTTGCTTCTTCGTGGACCCTTCGTGGGTGGAGCCCTCCGTGGACTCTCGCAGCCGTTACCCTCCGTGGGTTGAAGTCTCCATCAACGTGGATTGACGATAGCACCACCTATCGGAACCACGAGAAAAATCTCCGTGTCTCCAAATTGCGTTTGCTCTTCACAATCTCTCCCTTACTATTTATGCAATTTACTCTCCGCTGCCCCATACTCTAGAATTGCATGAGTAGTATGTTGCTCGACATTGTATGCATGATACTTGACTTGATCTTCATTGTGAACTTGCTAAAAACTTATGTTAATCAAAAGGCATAAACTTTTATCTTGTCAAGTTGTCTAATCACCCCCCCTCTAGACACTCTTGCCTTCAACGATCCTACAATTGGTATCAGAGCATTGGTCTCCATTGCTTTGGTTTGCACACCATTGGAGGAAGATGGACGTGTCTACGTTTGGGAGTGTTAATCATAGAGTGCCTATTCTTGATGGAGTGTCCTATAACTCGTGGAGGATTGAAATGCTTGCTATCTTTAAGATGTACAACTTATGCAAATATGTTGAAACCCCATATGTACCACCACTTGACCCCTGCACCCTACTATGGATGAAGAACTTGATTTGCTTCAGAACCTTAGAACTGTCAATCTTATCATTAGAGGTTTGCCCGATAACTTACTTGAGCTTGTCACAAACTTTGAGTGCGCCCATGCTATGTGGAAGTTCTTGGAAGAACTTTATCCGGACTACTCTTTGAGAGGTCTTGATGAAATTCTATACAAGACTGTTGAATTTGATATGATGCGCCCCAAAGATCCCAACTTTGATAAACGCTTCTTTGAGCTTCGTGATCTTATGAAAAATAAGGGTGATCCCGGTTTTATCAATGTTCGAATAAGAAATGCTCTTGTATTGCATTCCGATGATTATCGTCACTCTGACAAAACTGATGCAAGTCATTGTCAAATTGACCTAGGTATTGATGATGAATTATCTATGGGTCAATATGATGATGAGCATGAGCATGATGACGATTACTCCGATTCGGACACCGAGCTAGACAGGGTCATGAAGAGTCTCAGTCTTATGGCAAATCTGAGAGACTACATATCAGGTGGAAAAGAGTGGATTCTTGATAGTGGATGCACCGATCACATGACCGGAGATGAAGACATGTTTCGAGAGCTTGCAAAGAACGATGGTCCACGCAAGTATGTGACTTTTGGAGACAACTCCAAGGGTAAGGTACTTGGCCTTGGTAAGGTGGCCATATCTCATGACAGCTCCATTCAGAATGTCATGCTTGTTGAATCACTTGGATATAATTTGCTTTCCGTGTCTAGATTAGCTGACTTTGGATTCAATGTGCTATTCACCAAAGTAGATTGCCAAGTTTTTCGTCGTGACAATCATAACATGGTCTTTACCGTATCCGTAGAGGTGATTTGTATATCGTTGATTTCACTAAGAAAGCTCAACCTAGAACTTGCTTTATTGCTAAATCTGCTAAAGGGTGGCTTTGGCATAGAAGGCTTGGACATGTTGGTATCGTAATCTAGATAAGCTAATCAAAGGTGATCACATTCTTGGTGTTAAAGATGTTTTCTTTGACAAAGATAGACTCTGCAGTGCATGTCAAGCAGGAAAACAAGTAGGTGGAAGTCATCCCGCGAAGAACATCATGACTACAAGGAGACCGCTTGAGCTTCTTCATATGGATCTCTTCGGTCCCAATGCTTACAAAAGCCTTGGTGGTAACTCCTTTGGTCTAGTTATTGTTGATGATTTTTCCAGATTTACGTGGGTATTTTTCCTTGATGACAAATCACAGGTTCAGAAAATCTTCAAAACCTTCGCTAGAAAGGCCCAAAATCAATTTGAGGTGAAGATCAAGAAAGTTCGGAGCGACAATGGAACGGAGTTCAAGAACGCCCATGTGGACTCTTTTCTCGATGAGGAAGGGATTCTACATGAGTTCTCGGCTACGTACACACCTCAACAAAATGGAGTTGTTGAGAGGAAGAACCGAACGCTCATTGAGATGGCGAGAACAATGCTTGATGAATACAAGACACCGAAACACTTTTGGGGTGAAGCCGTCGAGACAGCTTGTCATGCTATCAACAGACTCTATCTTCACAAGCTCCTCGGCAAGACTTCATACGAGCTCCTTACCGGTAACAAACCCCAAGTGGGATATTTTCGTGTCTTTGGTTCAAAATGCTATATCCTTGATAAGCATCGTCGGTCTAAATTTGCTCCTAAAACTCATGAAGGCTTTTTCCTCGGTTATGGATCAAACTCCCACACCTACCGTGTCTACAACAATTTCACCCGAAAGGTTGAAGAGACGGTAGACGTGAAGTTTGATGAATCTAATGGCTCGCAAGTAGAGCAAATGCCTATTGATGTAGGAGACAAGGACCCTTCAGAAGCCATTCAAGATCTATCCATTGGGAAGATTCGTCCCATGGAAGTGAAGGAGAGTACCTCATCTACATATGTGGAGCCCCCTACCTCACGGAGAGATGAACCTCAAGGCGACATGGAGGCCTCCACAAGTGGAATTCACCAAGATGAGGAAGTGCGACAAGAAGATCCACCACAACCTCCTTCTCCACCACCTCAAGACAACACCAACAACAATGATGAAGAAGAAGAAGAGGATGATGAGGAAGCTCAGCCTCGACCACGACAAAAGCTATCTCGAGTTCGAGCAAGAGTCAAGAAGGACCATCCCGTGGAACAAATGATGAATGACATCGACTCCGGGAGAATCACTCGCTCTAAAACCGTTTAGCTAACTTTTGTGAACACTACTCATTTATCTCTAGTCTTGAACCTATGAAGGTAGAAGAAGCGCTTGAAGACCCGGATTGGGTGAACGCTATGCATGAAGAGCTACACAACTTTGAGAGGAACAACGTTTGGACTTTGGTAGAAAGCCCAATGATGACCAAAACGTCATTGGAACCAAATGGGTGTTTCGGAACAAGCAAGATGAAGATGGACAAGTCATCCGCAACAAGGCTCGTCTCGTAGCACAAGGTTACACACAAGTCGAAGGTATGGACTATGGTGAGACCTATGCCCCCGTTGCTAGACTTGAGTCCATTCGCATTCTTCTTGCTTATGCCAACCACCATGACATTACTCTCTATCAAATGGACATTAAAAGTGCTTTCCTTAATGGTGAAATTGAGGAGGAAGTATTTGTGAAACAACCTCCGGTTTGTGAATCCTAAAAAACCTAATCATGTTTACAAGTTGCACAAAGCTCTTTATGGTCTTAAACAAGCTCCTAGAGCTTGGTACAAATGCTTGACTAGCTTTCTTCTTGAAAAAGGATTTGAGATTGGTAAAATAGACTCAACGCTATTCACAAAAAGGGTTGACGGTGAACTATTTGTATGCCAAATATATGTTGATGATATTATCTTTGGTTCAACTAACCCTGATTTTAGTGAGAAGTTTGGAAAGCTTATGTCAGAGAAGTATGAGATGTCCATGATGAGTGAACTCAAGTTCTTCCTTGGGTTGCAAATCAAGCAATCTAAGGAGGGTACTTTTGTCTCACAAACAAAGTACACCAAGGATCTTGTAACGCCCTCGATGCGGCTATATCTCCCACGTGTCGAAGCACGACTTAGAGGCATAACCGCATTGAAAGCAATGTCGCAAGTGAGGTAATCTTCGCACAATCCATGTAATACATAAGGGAAAAGGTACATAGTTGGCTTACAGTCGCCACTTCACACAAATACATGAATAAAGCATTACATCATCCAGATACAATCAAGGTCCGACTACGGAACCAAAATAAAAGAAGAACCCCAAATGCGACACAAATCCCCGATCGCCCCAACTGGGCTCCACTACTAATCGTCTGGAAAGGAAACATAGTATCTACCAAGGGCCTCATCATATTCCCACTTCAGCTCAGTGGCGCCATCTGCTACCGGCATCACCGTACTGCATCTGTTTTGGTAGAATCTGTGAGCCACAGGGACTCAGCAATCTCACACCCGCGAGATCAAAACTATTTAAGCTTAAGGGAAGGCTGGTGTCAAAAAGGAGGAGCTGCTGCAAGCGACTAGCATATATATGGTGGCTACATCGCAAAAGAGAGCGAGAAGAGAAGCAAGGCGCGGTCGTGAAACTATTAGCGATCAAGAAGTGATCCTGACTACTTACGTCAAGCATAACTCCAACACCGTGTTCACTTCCGGACTCACGAGAAGAGACCATCACGGTTACATACACGGTTGATGTATTTTAATTAAGGTCAACTTCAGGTTTCTACAACCGGACATTAACAAATTCCCATCTGCCTCATAACCATGGGCACGGCTTTGAAAGATAATACCTGCGGGGTGTCCCAACTTAGCCCATAACAAGCTCTCACGGTCAACGAAGGAATAAACCTTCACCCAAGACACTCGATCGACTCGGTATCCCGGTACATCAAGACATTTCGACAATGGTAAAACTAAACCAGCAAGACCTCCCATTGTGTCGACAAATCCCGATAGGAGCTGCACATATCTCGTTCTCGGGGCACACCGGATGAGACATCCTCGAGTAAAACCAGACCTCGAGTTTCCCCAAGGGGCCCCTGATCTACTCGATTCGGACCAACACTCGAAGGAGCACCGCCCGGGGCTAAAATAAAGATGACCCTCGGGCTCATGAAAACCCAAGGGAAAAAGGGTATAGGTGGCAAATGGTAAAACCAAGGTTGGGCCTTCTGGAGGAGTTTTATTCAAAGCGAACTGTCTAGGGGTCCCATAAATCACCCGACCGTAAGGAACGCAAAATCAAGGAACATAACACCGTATGACGGAAACTAGGGTGGCAAGAGTGGAACAAAACACGGGCATAAGGCCGAGCCTTCCACCCTTTACCAAGTATATAGATGCATTAATTAAAACAATAGATATTGTGATATCCCAAATATCCGTGTACCAACAAGGAACAAACTTCATCTTCACCTGCAACTAACAACGCTATAAGAGGGGCTGAGCAAAGCGGTAACATAGCCAATCAACGGTTTGCTAGGACATGGATGGTTAGAGGTTGACATGGCAATATGGGTGGCATGATATAGCAAGTGGTAGGTATCGCAGCATAGGCATAGCAAAAGAGCGAGCATCTAGCAAGCAAAGATAGAAGTGATATCGAAGGTATGGTCATCTTGCCTGTCAGGTTCTCAGAGTTGTCGAAGGCTGGATCCTTGTAGGCGTTCTCAACAGGCTCCTCGTTCACGTACTCGTCTCCCGGCTCTACCCAAAGCAAGAACACAAGCAAACGGAACCACAATCAAACGAGGAACAATGCACAAGCAATATGATGCAATACATGACATGCTATGCGAGATGTGATATGCAATGCATATGTATGCTCCGGAAGGAAAAATGATGAACCGGGCATCAACTTGGCAAACCAAGTATGCCGCTGGAAAGATGAGATGATTTCGGTTGAAATCGATATAAAGATCACCGAAATCGGATGCACGGTTTGCAAATGACAAGCAAAACAAGAATGACGCAAATCTGCGTTTAACAGCCCGATGCTACTTAGCACGCAACACGAAACTATGCTACAGCACCCCAACATAAAAACAAAGCATATGGCAGCGAACTACAGGAGATGCTTAACAATAGAGGAACACTGAGCTACGGCTAAATCACATCATAACATGTTCAAACAAGCATGGTGAAAGTGCTCAAAATATCAGGTTCACAGACTTAGTGAAAATACTAACATGGCAGGAATTAACATCAGGAAGGCATGTTTAGAGCAAGCAAACAACATGCTACAGGAACTTATAATAGCAAAGCAAGGCATGACATGATTCTACTCAAAGCATATTTCAATAGTCCCTTACTGACCATAAGCCAAAAAGGATCTTAAGAAATGATGGCACCCATGTAAACATTGCAAGTTTTATTACAGATTTCAGACTTAGTGAAATATCAGGACATGGCAAAAACAGATTCAACATGGCATGTTCGTGAGCTCGATGCACTCACTACAGAGCATCTCAAGATAAACTAAGCATACACCCATCAAGAAGACATGGTATAGGAGCTATACATGGCAAGAACAACATCATAGCATACACGGATCAACTACAACGACCTCATGAAAATTGAATCTCACGCAAACAGTCTGCCAGGAAACATTTTCAAGCAAAAGTAGAGCACGAAAATGACATGCTAGACTACTCCATAAATACCAACAAAGGCATGGATGGATAGAGCAAATCCATATGTTCAAAACACCCTTACTGATCATGCTCAAAAAGGGCATAGATCTCTCTGTAACAACATGAACATATGGCATAAAATTAACAGCAGAACAAGACTTGGTGAAATCACTAAGTCCCTGAAATCAGGAATAACATCATCCCTACTTTGCATGCTTGTTCTAGTCAACACATAGCTCACAAAAATACATAGCAAACACCCCTGGAAAGATGGCATGGCAATGTTCAACTCACATGTAGGACTCAAGTTCATAGGGTGCACACATAATTCATGGCAAAAATGACAAAATAGCTCGAGCTGATAAGATTCTGAAACTAACGATCTGAAGCTATCTTCCAATAGCATTTCGGGCACCAAGATGAGCTCAAATGCAAATGATGCAATGGAATGAAATGATGTACTCTTCGAGACGAACAATTTGACATATTATACGCCCAAAACGGAGCCACGGTTGCGGAGATGTGATGCGTTGAAAAATGCCCGAAACTATCACAGATAAAGACTTAGTGAGATTTTGGGGGGGGAAAGTCAACCTAGTCGTCCTGTAGATCGGATCTGGCGGGCGGATCCGAGGTTCGCTCGCCGAGAGGGAGGACGCCTGGCGCGGGCTGCCCGCGGCGGCGGGCGGCGGTAGCAGCGTGGCGTGGCGGCGGCCGTGGGCGCTGCTGCGGCAGCAAGCGGCAATGCGGGACGCCGGCCGAGGCGGGCGGGAGCCATGCCATGTGGAAGCGGGCGGGCATGGCGCATGGGGCATGCGACAGCCGAGCGGGCAGCGGCGGCGGTGGGCGGCGCGGTGCCCACGTGGCAAGCGCTGAGTGGCTGCGGGCGCGGCGGCGGACGCGTCCGGCGCCGTCCGGACGTGTCCGGCGCGGGGAGAGGAGCGGGGAGCTAGGGTTTGCCCGGGATTTCGGGGGAGGGGTCTTTAAATAGAGGTAGAGGGAGCTAGGAGAGTCCAAATGGGGTGTAGTTTTCGCCCACACGATCGTGATCGAACGACCGAGGGCATGGAGGGGAGTTAGATGGGTTATTGGGCTGTTTTGGAGGGTTGTTGGGCTGCAACTTAAAAGAGGCCTTTGCGAGGGTGCGGTTAACCGTTGGAGTACCAAACGAACTCCAAATGACCCGAAACTTGACAGTGGTCTACGGTGCTATACCAGGGCCACTTGGCAAGGCTCGGTCCATTCCGAGAATGTTCAATACCCGCTTTACGGAAAAAGAACAAGAGGGACGCCGGAGAACATAGGAGTGTCGGATTGCAAAACGGACAACGGGGAATATGCTCGGAATCATGAGACGAACATGTATGCAAAAGAGATGCACATGATGACATGATATGAGATGCATGACATGAACAAAATGCAAAATGAAAACAAAACCCAACCACGGAGGGAATATCATAGCACATATCCGAAAATGGCAAGAGTTGGAGTTACAAAAATGGAAAGATACATCCGGGGTGTTACAGATCTCTTCAAGAAGTTCAACATGCAAGAGAGAGCAAAGGTATGAAAACACCCATGGCTACTAGTGGACATAATGACTTGACTAAAGATGGAGAACCTGTCGATCAAAAGGTTTATCGATCCATGATTGGTTCTCTACTATATCTATGTGCTTCTCGTCCTGACATAATGTTGAGCGTATGCATGTGTGCTCGATATCAAGCAGCCCCTAAAGAATGTCATCTTAAGGCTGTTAAAAGAATTGTGAGATATTTGATACACACACCTAACTTTGGCATTTGGTATCCTAAGAGGGCCTCTTTCGATCTTGTTGGCTATTCCGACTCGGACTATGCCGGAGACAAGGTTGATAGAAAGTCAACTTCGGGTACGTGTCAATTCCTTGGTCGATCCCTTGTATCTTGGTCATCCAAGAAACAAAATTCGGTATCATTATCTACTGCCGAAGCTGAATATATAGCTGCTGGTTCGTATTGTGCTCAGTTATTATGGATGACACAAACGCTTAAGGATTATGGGATACATGCGAGACATGTTCCTTTGCTTTGTGACAATGAGAGTGCGATTAAGATTGGACACAATCCGTGCAACACTCTCGCATCGAAACACATTGAAGTTCGTCACCATTTTATTCGTGATCATATTGCTAAGGGTGACATTGATCTTAAGCATGTTCGTACTGACAAACAGCTTGCAGATATCTTCACAAAACCACTTGATGAGAAAGTGTTTTGTCGCTTAAGGAGTGAGTTGAACATCATTGATGCTTCAAACTTGGAGTGAAAACTCCATTGGTGCATGCAAGGCATGAGCTTAATTGACTAATCCTTGATATTTCTCTTATGATGATGATCATATGTCTTGGATACATTTGCCCCCTTGTATTGCATCGACTCCTTGCGGTACTTGGATGGTCTACATTTCACAAGATTATCACACACTCAAATCATGAGTAATCTTGTCATTGACCAAGTATCTAGCTCTTTGGGATGTTGAGTTCAAGGAACAAAATTCCACATATCCTTTTGACACCATATACTTCTAAGTACCTCACTCATGTCATCTTGGATATTCTTGAGTATTTCCTTGCTTGCCTAACCCATGTAGGAAGATGAACTATACAATTGGAAATGGTGCTCCAACTTCACATTCTATGAGCATCAACATCAAGTTCACCTACATGAGTACGAGCAACAACAAGCCCAAGGTATGTCATTCACATCTTGAAGAAGCTTTGCTCAAAGACATGAGTACAAGCAGCTTCAAAAGATGTGATCACATTAAATGCTTAATCGAAAAATGGCAACCCCATTTTGAGCTTAAACGATGAGTATGACCTATGATCAAATGTTCTCATTTGACTCCTAAGTCAATATACTCAAACATAGGTGACCTAGTCGCCGACCCCTGTCTAGATGAAGTACATATATTTTGGAGTTTTGCTATTGTCTCTTTTGATTCTCTAGTTGAGTTTTCCTTTAAAAAAACCTTCATCTAGCAATCTTTTTCATTTCGCTTTCTCTGCTCATGTGTATATTCCTTTTGGCTCGATCAATTCCTGAAAATCTTTTACAAATTCATTGCAAATCTTTTGAAACATTTCTTGCAAAGAGAGCTGAATTATCTCTGAATTTCCTTGAATTAAACTCAAGGCCACCGATTCACATACTTGTTCGACCGAACGGATCTGCCCTAAGTCTCGACTTTCGGCTCACCGATCCACATCAACTCGGTGTCACCGATTTATATTCACCGGATATCATCTTCTGCAGCTTACCTAAAATGATTTTCTTGAATACTCAATTTGCTCGGGCCAGTGATTCTTAAGGATCCCACTTCTTTCCTTCCATCTTTCCTGCCCTTCCGGTTTACAGTCCTTTTCGGCATTTGATGTCAAAGGGGAGAAGATTTAGGGGAGCTAGGGAAGATTGGAGGATAAGAGGAGAAAAGAAAATTTAAAGGAAAAGAAAACAATCTTACCTTAAGGGGAGAGGATCACATCAAAGTTTTTGGCATTATTCTTCGATTTATTTTGCTTCTCTTGCTCTCACAATTGATATCTTCTCAATAGTACAATTGGTATCTTACACAATTGGTATCTCATGAAAAGCAAAATCTCTCGAGCTCATTGAAAATCTTTTAGTCTTGGGAGACATGTTTGCTAATTCAAGCTAGTGCTCAGCATGAGACACTCTTTATACATGTCATCCCTGGCTTGGTACTCTTGATGTTCTTGCTGTTGGTTGAAGGAATACTCTTGTGTTATCTAACCTTGTTTTCTCAAGCTTATTTCTTCAGGAACAATGCCAAGGAACCTCAAGGTAAGTATATGCATCTTGCAGAATGTGCATGATGGTGACTTGCTTGTGAATACTTGTTTGCAAGAAATCACCATGCACATATGCATCATCAATCACTTATCCTCATCTGCTCGATGCATATAGCCAAGCTGCATGTAGCACATCTTGCTTTTCTCTCATGTGTGCTTGTGGTAGTCCAAAACCATAATCTATGAAAAGCTTGCACACTTGTAGGGGGAGCCTGTGTACTACATGTCTGTCAAAGCCTTAATGATAATCCTGTCTTTCTTTTAGTAAGCTTTGATATCTTATTTTGTGTGTTGCCATCAATTACCAAAAAGGGGGAGATTGAAAGCACATTTGCTCCCTAGGTGGTTTTGGTAATTAATGACAACATACTTTGTGGTTGGACTAATGCTTTTAACAAGTATGTTTCAGGAAAGTCAATCACTCTGGCAAAAGGACTGAAGAGGTGAACCCCTAGGATGCTAAGGAAAGGATTGGCAAAAGCTCAAGACTCTATTTTTGGTTTAGTGATCCAAGATCACATTGAGTCCATAGGAAAGCCAATACTATTAAAAGGGGATGAGGTTATGATGATGATCTGGTTGCTCAAAGTGCTTAGTGATTTATCTCTCAAACTATCAAGAATCTTTCATTCCAACTTAAACCCATAAGTAATCTCGGTCCCACCGATTCCAAACTCAGTCACACCGAGATGAACCACCTCAGCCATATACCCAAACCCTAAGAATTTCGGATTTTCCGATTCCAAACTCGGTCATACCGAAATTGGTGTTGCCAAGCTTCAGAACCTTCAGACTCAAATCGGTGTCACCGAGATGAGAAAGTCGGTCCCACCGAGATTGGCAAACCCTAGACTTTGGAAGAATCGGACTAACCGAGATTGTATTTTCGGTCCCACCGAAAATCCCAACGTTCACAAGATTTGAACTTTCGGTCTCACCGAGTTGTCAACTTCGGTCCGACCGAGATTGGTCAAATGTGTGTAACGGCTGGATTTTGTGTGGAGGCTATAAATACCCTCCACCTCCTCTTCATTCGTGGAGAGAGCCATCGAAAGAACTACCACTCCTACCTTACATTTCGAGAAGAAAACTACCTACCCTTGTGTTGAGATCAAGTTGCTCCACTCCCACCATATGAAACTTGATTTCTAGCCTTCCCAAGTTGCTTTCCACTCAATCTTTTCTTCCACCACAGCCAAATCAGTGAGGAGAGTTGAGTGTTGGGAGATTATCATTTGAAGCACAAGAGCAAGGAGTTCATCATCACCAACACCATCTATTACCTTTTGGAGGTGGTGCCTCCTAGATTGGTTAGGTGTCGCTTGGGAGCCTCCGTCAAGATGTGGAGTTGAACCAAGAAGTTTGTAAGGGCAAGGAGATCGCCTACTTCGTGAAGATCTACCCGAGTAAGGCTAGTCCTCCGTGGACGTGGCCATGATGGCATAGACAAGGTTGCTTCTTCGTGGACCCTTCGTGGGTGGAGCCCTCCGTGGACTCTCGCAGCCGTTACCCTCCGTGGGTTGAAGTCTCCATCAACGTGGATTGACGATAGCACCACCTATCGGAACCACGAGAAAAATCTCCGTGTCTCCAAATTGCGTTTGCTCTTCACAATCTCTCCCTTACTATTTATGCAATTTACTCTCCGCTGCCCCATACTCTAGAATTGCATGAGTAGTATGTTGCTCGACATTGTATGCATGATACTTGACTTGATCTTCATTGTGAACTTGCTAAAAACTTATGTTAATCAAAAGGCATAAACTTTTATCTAGTCAAGTGGTCTAATCACCCCCCCTCTAGACACTCTTGCCTTCAACGATCCTACAACTGGGCTTTCCGCTCCATCCATTCGTCCGGGGGCTCATGTTTTACTACGGCCTGGATTTCCACGATCTGGCGCCAAACTTCATCCTCAACATCTCGGCGTTTATCGTCGTGTGCGAGGCCTTTCTCTGCATCCGGCCCCACTTCGCTGTGGCTCAAGACCTTCAACGTCAAGTCAAGGTTGTGAAGGGACGCAAGCGAATGCGGAGGCGCCATGTTGGGCAGCCGCCCAACGCCCCTTGGCTAGAAGGGACCTTCATGGACTCCGTCAAGGGGTGGCAATCGGGTGGTTCTACATCACCGAAGTCGCGCGAGCCTACATGGGCGGCGGCCCCGACCAGATCTGGAATCCCCACGCAGCTCACCTCCTGGAAAGAGAAGGGCTTGCAGTGGGGTGATCCGGTGGAGGTGACGGGACTTTGAGCCTGCATCAAGAAGCTGGTGAGCAATAGGCTCCGGCTCGTCGACGTGGTCCAGGTCATGCTCCTCCGGCGGATTCTCCCGTGCCAAGAACGGGCATTTAATCTGTGGGAGTTTAATCCAGAACAGCACCAGATGTTGAGCGGGCTCTTCGATACAACGTACGAAGGCGCCTGGAGGGTGCTGTTCAAGGGCGCCGAAGCCCCCGCATCCGCCGATCAAGACCGCGATTCAGCTCGCGATCTCCGATCGACGAGGTAAGTGATTCGACCCCATTACGGGACACTCATAGTAGTTAGATTGACTCTAGCGAGGCTTTTAATCTGCCTCTTCCTTTGACAGATCGGATGGAGAAGGCCCACCGCTCATCAGCCCGGCTCCCATGCCGAAGAACCAAGTGGGCGCCCGCTTAGCAAGGCTGCTGGTTCCGGCACCGTATGTGGTGCCGGAGAAGAAGGCCAAGAAGGTGGCCGCGGGGACTCGAAAGAGTTCCCGCAATCAGGCGTCTGACGACGACGACGAGGACTCCTCCCCCGAAATCGAGGAGGAGGAGGAGGAGTACTCTCTCCCGGAGGAGGGAGAGAGGAAGAGGAAGGCCTCCCCAACCGGGGCGGCCGAAGGGTCCAAGAGGGGGAGAACTATCCCCCCGGACAGTTTCGCCAACATCGATGTTGGCGAGGATGAGTGGCCCCCAAGGGCCCGGCGTCCGGCAGGATCGTAAGTATCCGGATCATTTATACGCCGTATATTGCATGTCATGTAGCGTCCTTCTAATGTCGCATTGTTCCTTTAGTCCGGCCGTTGACGACCTTCCCGACTCGATGAGCGGGTCGTTGGCGCCGTCGGATGTAAATTCCATCCCGACTGCCTCTACCCCACGCGCCGAGGACGACGAGGCGGAATCCCACAGGGGGACACGCCAGGAGGAGGCTCCGGAGGCGCCGTCAGGCAGCCCCCCCGACTTTGCGCCGGGCTCTGCTCCGGAACCCGTAGCGGTTCCAGAGTCCAGCAAGCAGCCCCCTCGAAAGAAGGGCAGATCGTGACGCCGCGGCCTCCGCCCAACCGAGGCACCGGATAACTTCTGGAGGCGCCAAAGCGCCTCCATCGAAGAACACCGCACTCTCATGAGTGCGGTGATTGAGAAGGTTCATCTCGCCAAGGGCGGGCTGACCGAAGCCTGCAACAGCCTTCTAACAGGCTTTCAGGTAAGAAGGTTAAAATTAAGAAATATAATACCGCATAGACAGTAGCCCCTGATGCTTAGTGCGGTGTTCGGAAAGAAAAGCCGGACTAAGGATCTAACAAAATAGACGCAGGGTTGCTAAAAAATATGTCAATATGGGTGTGCAGGCTGCGCTGTTGACCTCTGCCGCATTAACGGCGGAGGTCGAGGCGCTGAAGAAGGACCTTGAGCGGTCGGAGCAAGAGCTCGGCCATGCCAAGAGGCAGCTCAAGGAAAAAGAAGGTGAATAACACCACTTTAAATAAGTACCTTCTGTAAAAGGGTTTGATTTGCAAACATGATTAATAAGGATAATATATGTAATGCAGGGGCCACTAACGAGGTGGCAGCCTCAAGGATGCCGTGCCGTGGCGAATGCAATGCGCCACGAAACGGATCGAGCGAGAAAAGCAAGCGGCACTGTGGCGGAAGTTCGGCAAGAGCTTCAGGCTCTCATGGAAAAGCATGAGAGTTTGGAGCGTGACTCCAAGACTCGAGAGTCCGAGCATGCCTCGACTCTCGAAAGTGCCAAGTCCGCCAAGGCCGAGGCCCAAAAGGCCCATGAGGAAGTAGAGGACATGAAGAAGATAGCGGCGGGTAAGGCGTTTTTCATGCAGAGCAAGCATGTTAATGTAAATTACGGATACTTACCCGAATTCGAGCTCTCGGGGCATTTGCAGATCTGCGCCAGTAGTGCGTCCGATGCCGCTGCGTTTTATCGTGGCGAGGAGGGAGCTCAACGGAGAAGGTCTTCGGTCTCGAGATGCTTGAGGCCGCCATCCGGTGCCCCCAAGCGACCAGTGAAGCAGTGGTCGAACTCCACAAGGTAGCCGAGGAGGCCATGAAGGGCCTCACATCCGGTGTGGCTCGGCAGGCCATGCTGGCAGCTACTTTGGCCTAGTGCGGCGGCTGGTGGATGCATGCCCCAGGCTGGATGTGATCAAGCGCTCCGCCTGCATTGAAGGTGCTCGTCGGGCCCTTGCCCGCATAAAGGTGCAATGGGGCAAGCTGGATGCGGAGAAGCTTCTCACGGATCCGCCGCTGCCAGGCAAGGAGCATCGCACGCCGGAGCGATATTATAAAGTTGTCCTGAAGGGAGCCCGCGATATTGCAGATGAGTTCCCCCTTAATGTAATCTTTGAGTGAACTCGCTGTGTTTTTATCCTGTGCGCTGAAAACCTCATTTATATGCGCCATGAGCAACGCTTTGTTGAATTTAAAATATTACCTTCTGTGCGGTCGTTTGTAAAATTTGAGAGATGGCAAGTCGTTGGCTTCAGCCCCCAGGCTACAAAGGCTGGGGTGTTCGGTGATAAACTTGAGCACTCTTGTTCCCACTATTGGGTCCATCTAGGGAGGCGCTCAACACGACGAACAAGGCGACCGGACTTATAATGCTTGAACACTCTCACTTAGCCATAGAATTCTATAATTTTAAATTTGGTGAAGCCCCGGTATTCGAAGACCGAATCCGGGCGCTATCCACGCCTTCGTCGGACATCATCCGAACTTCGCTCGGCGGCATGAGCCTTTAAGGACCCGAAGAACCTCTCGAACAGCGACCAGGTCTCGCCTTATCATGCCGCCGGTTTAGCTTTCTCCAGAGGCGTTAACCTGCTCAACCGGGCGCAATCGCGATGGTTCTCCAGTGCTACCTTAGCCGACGGAACGGAACGTAAGGTACCAAAACATGGGAGCCGGGCAAACCCAACTATTGACCCAAGACATGATTCGGAGCTGATTCATATAATGCTATAAGTTCGGGGTGCCGCACTTGTGAAAGTGTTCGGACTTAATCACACCATAATATGGGGAACAGAAGCCCCTGGTGTATTCGGCCGTACCAAAGTATACGGGTGCAGGATGTCATATAATGAACATATGTAAAAGATAACGCAATTGCAATGAAAAGGTAATGTACTTGCAAGAAGGAAGTGTTGCGTTATTTGTGAAAGAAGGTCTGCTAATAAAGCGGACTGATACAAATAGTGCGGTAAGCAAGGGATTCGGACTAAGTTAACATGTCCCCCTCTAGGGATAAGCTGCAGACTTGGTGTATGTAATCGAATTTAATGCTCGTAATGGAGACCACCTGAGTGTTCGTCGCAGCCTTCTTTAATCCCCGATCACAGCATCTTGAGTTCGCAAATTCGCCGTTGGACAGGCTTCGTTAATGGAGTCCTGTATGCAAAAGAAGAAAAAAAGATAAAAACAAAGCCAAGGGGGCGCTAGCATGAGCCCCCGTGTGGTCAAGCCGCACTCTTTGGTCCTTGTGGTTACGCCCCTCCCTAGCGCCCATGGTATCTCCAAAGCGTAATGATGTACGCGAGTGTTATTCTTGTGATCATGCGCGGCGAGGGTGGGGCCGATTGCTACGCGATGCTCGATCGCGCCGGTGGTCTTGGTTAGTGTTGCTCGGGCGCTTTGATGCATCCGGCTTTCTGACTGCCGGACTAGAGAATTGCCGTAGAAGGTTGCTCTGTACTTCTGCCGCGAGAGCCGCTGTATGTTCCTCCGTCCGGAGGGAGCGTTCTGTATTCCCATTGACCGTAATGACTCCACGAGGGCCTGGCATCTTGAGCTTTAGGTATGCATAATGCGGCACCGCATTGAACTTTGCAAACGCGGTTCGTCCGAGCAGGGCATGATAGCCGCTACGGAACGGGACTATGTCAAAGATTAACTCTTCGCTTCGGAAATTATCCGGGGATCCGAAGACCACTTCCAGTGTGACTGAGCATGTACAGTTGGCTTCCACTCCTGGGATGACACCTTTAAAGGTTGTCTTAGTAGGTTTGATCCTGGATGGGTCTATGCCCATTTTATGACCGTGTCCCGATAAAGCAGGTTCAGTCTGCCGCCGCCGCCCATCGGACTCTTGTGAGGTGAAATCCATCGACGATTGGGTCTAAGACCAATGCGGCGAATCCGCCATGGCGTATGCTGGTCGGATGGTCTCGCCGATCGAAAGTGATCGGGCAGGAGGACCATGGATTGAACTTGGGCGACCGCTCCATCGCATAGACGCCCGTAGTCGCGCTTCCTCTCCCTCTTGGGTATATGGGTTGCGTAAATCATATTCACCGTCCGCACTTGTGGGGAAACCCTTCGTCTCTCTCTCGTTCGGGCGGCGGGTCTCCTCCTCGTCCTCGCTATTTAGCCCCTTGTCATTGTGTTCGCAATTAACTTGCGGCCTGCTTGAACACCCAACAATCTCTATTGGTGTGATTAGCTGGCTTTTGGGGGTGCCATGTATCCGCATGAGCGGTCGAGTATTCGGTCCAGATTGGACGGACTGGAGTTGTTCTTTAAATGGCTTCTTCCGTTGACCGGTTTTGAGCCTCGGAATCCGCATTGACCGCCGATCCTCTTTGTCGCTGCCGTTAATGTGGCGTTTGTTTTGATTCGACGTGACCTGCCGTGGTTGTCCTTAGTGTCCGGACTGCCGAATTTTTGCGGAGATTGTTGCTGCGGGCTAGCTACTGTCCTCTCCCGCACAAAAGCGGGTCATTAACGATGTGAGGGCTGCCATGGATTTCGCTTCTCCGCCCTGTGCCGGGCTAGCCATTCGTCCCGGATGTTATGTTTGAAGGCTGCAAGGGCCTCCGCATCCGGACAGTCGATGATTTGATTTTTCTTCGTCAAGAACCGTGTCCAGAATTGTCTGGCCGATTCGTCTGGCTGCTGAATAATGTGGCTTAGGTCATCGGCGTCTGGTGGTCGCACATATGTACCTTGGAAGTTATCAAGGAATGCGGCCTCCAGGTCTTTCCAACACCCAATTGATTCTGGGGGCAGGCTGTTGAGCCAATGTCGAGCTGGTCCTTTAAGCTTGAGTGGGAGATATTTGATGGCGTGGAGATCGTCGCCGCGGGCTATATGGATGTGGAGAAGATAATCTTCGATCCACACCGCGGGGTCTGTTGTACCATCGTAAGATTCGATATTCACGGGTTTGAACCCTTCGGGGATCTGATGATCCATTACTTCATCAGTGAAGCATAACGGGTGTGCGGCGCCCCTGTATTGAGCAATATCGCGACGCAGCTCGAGGGAGCGCTGTCTGCTATGTTCGGCCCGGCCGGCGTTATGTCCGTGCGACGGTATTCGTCGTGGGTCGTAGGGCGCCCACGTGATCCATAGATGGATCTGGATTGTCTTGCTTTGTCCTCCAAGATGTCTCGCAAGTCCGGCGCGTTCCCTTTTGGCTTCGTACTCTTGGATCGATGTCGGGGTACGGTCTTGGCTGGGGGCTGAATGCCTCTCTGTCGCGACCACGGGGTGGTCGGTCAGCCATGTCGTGCGCTGGTGATAAAGATATGTATGCTTCCTCCTCTAATCGGGGGATCAGCTTGCATCTTGGGTAACTTTTGGAGGGGAGTTCGAGTTTATACTCTTCGGCCGCGAGGACCTCGGTCCATCGATCGGCTAGCAGATCTTGATCAGCTTGGAGCTGTTGCTGCTTTTTCTTTAGGCTATTTGCCGTGGCTATGAGCCTGCGCCTGAAGCGCTCTTGTTCGACGGGATACTCGGGTATGACGAATTCATCATCGTTGAGGCTCGCTTCGTCTTCGGAGGGAGGCATATAGTTATCATCCTCAACCCTTCGCCTCGCCGCCTGTCGTGGGGCTTGCTTGCGTCCTCTGTCTGAGTCTTGCGGAGGGATCGTCTTCGCACTCTCCGGAGTGTTATTGTCTCCGTGCGGAATCTCCATTCTTGTTGTGGCGGGATTTAGGCGGCGCCACGACGCCGGTGTTTGGGCTGCTTCTTTAGAGAATCTTCCTCCGCTGCTTTTCGCCATCCCTTCTTTGGGGTATCCACCATGTAGACGCTGTGCGACGAGGTGGCCTTCCAGCGCCCGTGGGTGCTGGGTCTGTTCGCTCTCGGCATCATCGTCCATAGCGTCGATGTCATCGAGTCGTAGTCTAGCATGTCGGTTAGATCTCGGCGGTGGCTACAAAGTGGGTGGTGGGTGGGCTCTGAATTTCTTCGTCGTCCGAACTCCAACCGCCCCGCCATAGTCCGCCAGATTCTCCGATAGCGAGAGATGCTTGAGAGATTCAGGATATCGCCAAAAGGCGAAAAGCCGAAAGATGTCCGCGGCGGTGAATTCCATAACCGCGCCCAATCCGGTTTAATCGGCGGTAGCGCGGAGGCTCGGAGTCCGCGAGGAGTCCGCGCCGGGATAACGAAGTTCCGCAGGGACAAGATCGGTATTCGCTCCATCGCCGTGGATGTTGAAGCGCCAGGCGGCGTCTATCCACCGCCCTCGTCATGGGCAATCGGCTCGGGCTAGTAGCCGAGCGGATCCGAATCTGACCTCCAAAGCATTGTCCGGCGGCGAGCTAGATCATGCCCATCGTCACGCGGCGCGGCGCGCTTGGCGTGGCTCGAGTCCGTCGAAGATCAAGTCTCCGCGGTCATCGGCCGTGAAGTTCAAGCTTCGAATCGACCTAACGCCGGGCGTAGCTTCGATCTGCTCGGATGGCCAAGAGAATTGCCCGCATGCAAAGCCGCCGAATATGAAGATCTGTCCGGGAGAAAAGTCTCACCGGACAGCGTTGATGGTTGAAGATGCCATCGAGCCTATCGGGACGACACGAGGAACTCTCAATGAAAGCACCAATGTCGGTGTCAAAACCGCGGATCTCGGTAGGGGGTCACGAATCGTGCGTCTAGGCGGATGGTAACAAGAGACGAGGGACACAATGCTTTTACCTGTGTTCGGGCCCTCTCAATGGAGGTAATACCCTCGTCCCGCTTGATTAATATTGATGATATGGGTAGTACAAGAGTAGATCTACCACGAGATCAAGGAGGCTAAACCCTAGAAGCTAGCCTATGGTATGATTGTTGAGATGTAATGTTGTCCTACGGACTAAGGCCCTCCGGTTTATATAGACACCGGAGAGGCTAGGGTTACACAGAGTCGGTTACAATGGTAGGAGATCTACATATCCGTATTGGCCAAGCTTGCCTTCCACGCCAAGGAAAGTACCTTCCGGACACGAGCCGGAGTCTTCAATCTTCTATCTTCGTAGTTTGGTAGTCCGGCAGATATTGATAGTCCGGCTGTCCGGACACCCCCTAGTCCAGGACTCCCTCAACCCCTGACATTTTCCCCTTACGCATAGAGTTTAAAGTTTCATGCAAAACCATAACACCCTCTAAAATACACCTTCCTTTAATGAAGGTTATTTGAAATGCTCTAACTACGCCCTTAATGATTGCAATCAACCTATTCACCAAAAACTTGGTGAATATTTTGAAGTCAACATTAAGTACACAAATAGGCCTACATTTTTATCATCACCAAGTCCGAGAAATGTTGATAAAATTCTATATTAGAACCATATGGTGGAGCAACCTTATTCTTTTCCATTCCAAAAACAACTTCCTTTAACTCCTCAGTGAAAAAATCCTAGTAAGGAATTTTTGTTCTTCTTCATTCAGGATTTCCACCCCTGTGTGATCTAGTGTCAAGGAATTGGTCTTTGGCCTACAGAAGAGGTTTTCTGTAAAATCTTGTGATGTATTTTTTTTCAAATTATCCTAACTTTCAATAACACCTTCGTCCTGTATCAACTTGGCGATTCTATTTTTTCTGAATCTCCCATTTGCTTTAGCATGATAGTACTTAGTATTCGAATCTCCATCAAAAGCTCTTTTTCATGAGATCTTTGAAGCCATTTTGCCTCTTCCTCTTTTAGAATGACTTTCAAATTTAACTGACAATTTCATTTTTCATAGTTTATAAATTTAAAATTTCTAACTTCACCAGCGTGCACCAAATTTAAACATATTTTTCTGGATTTGAACCTTATAAGAAATGTAAACGTCTAATGCACAATAAATCCACGCATGTTGACCTCATGAAGACGACTCTTCCTTGATACTCCTCGCGTTACTAGGTCCCGTTACAATAATTTAGCCACCTAGTCGCATCTACTTGGTGACACAACAAAGTGCGCTTGGAAAATTCAAACTGGATTTCACTCTTTAGGGAGCTCACCAGGGCCCGTTATACGTTTGCACTCTCTTTTTTTGGCATGCTACTTCAGTACAAAGTATCCAGCCAGCCAATCATATGAATAAGGTTCGTCTTTTTACGTACTCCTCGCGTGACAGAAGAACGGACTCAAGTGGTCAGGATGGCCGGAAGGGTGGCCGACTTCCTCCCCTTGACCGGCGCCCTGGTGTCCGGGAAGCAGCCGTCGGCCGTCAGGTCGGCCACCTCCCCGAACTCCGACACGCTGATCGGGAACGGCAGCAGGTGGCCTCGCAGGTCCTCCACCCTGTCCCGCGTGTACGCGTCCCACAGCGCCTCCGCCGCGCGCCGCACCGCGCGCACGCACTCCGCGCTCTCGGGCTCCAGGAACACGCCCTCGCCGGCGCCGGCGCCCATGTGGCTCATGAAGTGCTCGTGCCACAGCGACAGACGGAACCCGTGCACGAGCCCCCGGGCGCGCCCGCCGCTCGGCCCGTTCAGGTGCGCCGGCTGGTAGCTCCCCTGCGCGATCTCGCTGTCCCGGTTGCCCGCCAGCGACCGCTCGTTCAGGTTCGCCGACCCGACGATGACGTACTCGTCGTCCACTGCACAACAGGTCACGCACGGTGAGAGTGGGACGCCGAGAGCTAGCAAACGGCGACATGGCGCGACAAGCTTGCAGAGAGCGCGCACCGATCATGAGCTTGGCGTGGACGTAGATGGGGGCCCGGCGGCTCGCCTGCGCGCGCCAGTAGTCCGTGCCCTTCTCCGGCTTCGCCGGAGGCACGTACTCTCCGGGGCGCGGCGCCTCCCGGTTCCCGAGGCAGAAGAAGTTGAGGTAGTCGCAGGGGTGCGCCTGGCCGCGTAGCCCGGCGTCGTCGATCGCCTGCATCACGATGCCGTACATCATCTCCACGGTCAGCCGGTTCCACCGCACGATGGCCTGGATGGAGTCGCTCGCCGGCTCCCCCTCGGGCCACATCGGCGTCACGACGTACACGGCGAACCGCTCGCCGCGCCGGATCTTGGCGGCGACCTTGAGCGCGATCTCCACGGGCACCAGGTTCAGGCAGCCGGAATCCCGGTCCTCCGCCCACGACGCGCACCCGCCGAGGAAGTACTGGTTCTCGATGTAGATGAACCGCCGCGCGCGGCGGATGGCCTCCACGTAGCCGATCTGTATGCTCTGGTCGATCGTGAGGTCCTTGCCGCTCGTCAGCCCCATCGCGGCGGCCTCGGCCGCGTCGGTGGGGAATCCGACCACCGACGCGTCGTCGACAGACCGGAGCACCTGCACGTTCCACGAGCCGGTGCCGTCGTCGTTGTCGAAGGTGCAGGGATCGGGGAACGTCTCCGGGCTCAGGTCGAGCAGGCAGCCCCGTATCCTCCGCGGCGCCTGCTTCTTCCACCGGTGCTCGAAGTTGGCGAGCACGTCCCACGCCGCGGGGCCCTCGAGCCTGCAGTGCACGTCGTGCCACGGCTCCCTCGGCCCGCCGTGCTGCAGGGAGGCGTGCCTGAAGTTGTTCTGCATGAAGTCGCGGGAGTAGGTCGTGTCGAGCTCCCGGAACAGCGTGTGGTTCTCGTCGTCGTACCTGGTCGAACACCTCGCATCTCGTCAGATAAAAATCGTTTATGATGATGATTCAAAATGCGTTGAGGAAAGTTGAAGTCTGCTGCCAAGATCACCTGCCGTCGCAGAGGTCTATGCCGCCGATGAAGCTGACGACGTGGCGGCCGTCGGCGGTCCCCGGCGTGGCGGCGTCGAGGGTGACCGTCTTCTGGTGGTGCGTGAACTCGGTGCTGATCTCGATGCTCTGCACCAGGGTGAGCGCGGCGTCGGCGTCGCGCGGGCAGAGGAAGCACCGCACGTTGGTGCCATGGAAGAAGGCCCGGGTCTGCTCGTCGTGCGTCTTCATCACGCCGGTGTTGCCGAGGAACGGGACGGATGTCTTGTCCTGCCACGGCATCACCAGCACCGCCACCCCCTCGTCGGCCTTCCGCTTGAGGAGCTCGCCCAGCGTGACGCCCTCCGCGCCGGGGACCATCCGGCTCGCGTCGCGCACGAGCGTGATCGCCGTGTTCACCGACCACCCGGCGACGTACACGAAGTGGCGCGCGTCGCGGATGGCCACGTACAGGTCCTCCCACAGCCGCGCCGGCCGGTAGGGCCGGCCGCCGTCGAGGCGGACCGACGGGTCGAACCCGTTGGACAGGTGCGAGTTCTGGTACAGCGTGACGCTGCAGTTGGTCCGCTCCGGGAAGAAGGCCGGCGTGACCCCCGCGAATCCCGGCAGCCGGATGCCGGCGTCCCAGCACGGGTCGCGCTCGACGTCCAGGAAGCGCAGCCAGACGCGGAGCCTCGGGGTGTGCGTCCCGTGCGCGCGCTCGCCTCCGCGGAGGCTGACCCAGAGCTCGAGGGGCTCCCCCGCGGCGACGCTGGCCGTGGGCACGGAGCCGTGGCCTAGGACGCTGGCGCCGATGAGGTGCTGGCTCTTGACGGTGAAGGTGATCGCTGCGGCAGGGTAGGCGCAGTGCAGGCGGAAGGACTGGTTCCAGACCGGGGTGTTGGCGTGGGGCTCCACCTCGCAGGTGCGCGCCACCCGCGCCGCGCCGACGTCGATGTCCACGTACAGGCTGCTCCGCTGGAGGCAGTGCACGCCCAGCGACTGCTCCAGCCTCTCCGTCGCCTGCTCGAGTTCGTCGCCAGGTTAAACCACGTGGCGCCATTACCTTTGCACCGCACGAGCAGAGTAATCCATACTTGCATAGCGTGCACATCAAAAAAAAAAACAGAGACTTGTGCTGTGTCGGAAATGAGGTCCACGTAGTAGTACTACCTAACGTATCTCATCGGCATTTCGTCTTCTTACGTTACGTTCATTTTTACCTCAACAAGTCATTAAGCACGATGCCGAACTGACATGAGATTTTGTTAATGCCATGACCATGGCAGCAACGAGCGAGCGGGCTAGTGGTGGTAGGTGATCGCAAAGTCGAGAAAGGAGGGAAGGAGAGTATCCTTGACGTCCAATCCACTGGCTCACAAGCAACCATGCATGAGCGCCAAAGCAAAGACTGCGGCGCCACTAGCTACCTCGAGGGATCAGAAGCTTCTACTGCTCATGAGTCATGTCGGAACGGTGAACGGCATGCAGGTCGAACCACGGGACGGAACGGAGGACGCGTGGCGAGAAAACAAGAAGAACAAGTGAAGCGAGGATGCTGTGGCATTTGCACGCGCGCGTGTGCACACATGTAACGATCGTTACTTACCTTGATGATCTGGCCATGGATGGCGTTGTGGAGGTGGTCGGCCTCGAACACCGTCACCTCCAGGACGCCGTGGAGGTACGCGGCGTCGGCGTCGGCGGCGGCGGTGGCGGGGTGTCCGTCCTTAGAGCCCATGCCTGCCGTCGTCCTTGCTGCTGCCGGTCGTCTTCCCGCACCGCGCGCGGATGGACCTCTTTATACAGGAGTCCGGCCGGCCAAGACGCCAAGTTCACACACTGGCTTGCCCAGGCCTCAAGGCTCCAAGGTGGCACTCGGTTCACGTCCCTTTCCGCCACGACGCACCGCTGCTTGCGTTCTTCAGGGGAGGAGAGAGCAGAGCCGGCCAGCACACCAAAATTCCCCGCCGGTTTTGGCCATCCATGTGATGATTACTATCCGGCTCGCCTAATCTCTAACCGTACATACGACCATGGGGCGTGGAGGAAATGGCATTCCCCTAAATTCCTAGGCATTGCTGTTGGCGTGGAAAGTCCATGCTTAAACGCTCAAAGTTCAAGTCATCCAAGAAACATTAGGCCTTGCATCTTGATGAGTTAGTGTCAATACTTTTTCTTGTTTGCCACTGAGTGTCAATAGGTTTTTCACCCCGTTATTAGATGATCTATAGACCCAAGGGACGGGTGTCTCCTCACATCCTTGCCAACTCTCACGGTATGGCATTGTAAATCTTTTTTAAAAAACTGAACTTAATTAGTTGGACGTCTGGACTTAGCTGGCCCAAGGAATGAGATGTTGCAGCATGCCAAGAGGATGGATCATACAAGAAGCATGTGGCATCATAGATTCTTGCCTGATGTCATCCATCATGAAGGGAGGAGAGTCTCATGCCTATACAAAAGAAACACAAGCAAATTGTATAACAGCTTCCACATTTGGGTGCAACACACCAGACGAAAGAACAAACCTCGCTAACCGTAAGGCTGCATTTCTACATAGATTCTTCAACTCTAAGACCAAACACGTCGTAACAGCGCCATCCACAACGACACGTCTCAAAGAGCATAGACTATTATGGATACAACCATAACAAATTTATGAAAGGCTCACATTCTGAACATCAAAACATGATTACGGTTATAGTGCGCTCAAGTCATTTTCGTATGGCGTAAGCAAAACTGAAATGCTGGTGCATTGTTATGTGAACAAAGAAGCTTCAATCCAATAACAGAAGAACATTTTGACTTATTTGATTTACAGGAGTGTAGAAGTGTCGGAGCGAGAAATGTACGAAGAATTGGATGCCATGTCCACTAAAATTATGTGAGAAAGAAAAACAGAGCCCCCCCCCCCCCCCGAAGTCCGCCCTAATGCTAGTTTTCCTATGAAATTAACTGAGAAATTCACATAAGATTGGCTCCTGGGAGATTGTATCGTGAATCAAACGACACCTGCAAGAAAGAAAGAAAATCAAGAGGGTCTAAATCATGTAGAAGTCCTATGCATATCTTGTAGATCAAATGAGGCCTCTTAGGGTTGTATTGATAGAGCCTATCAAAAGCCCATCATACCACTTGGAGCTAATTTATTGCTGCTAGGTGATTCCAATGAAATATATGCGTAGGATCACAATATCGACCAAAAGGTGAATGAGAGATTCAACATTTTCTTTCAAAAAACAAGTCCTTCAAAAAAAGTACTTAAAAGAAATCAAAGAACACAGTTTAAAGAGATATGAAGCTAGTAATGAAGAAATACTGAAACATAATAGTAAATCACTTGAGTATGGATGCAAGGTGGACATGAAATCTCACTTTTATGTGAGATAGTGAAATAAATCTAAAAAAATATCATATTTAGACATTTCGAAAAGATATGGAATTATTTGACGACATTCATGTGGGGTATGCCTATAGTTCTGGAAAAAATCAGCTCAAAACTCGATGTACATTTAAAGATTCAAAACAGAGAAATTTGAATGTGAATAGTAGCAGTTTTGGGTGAATAGTTTTTGACACTATTCATATCTGATTTTGTCTTTCTTGTTTCTATTAGTGTAAGTTGAATTAGGAGCTGAAACTTTTTGAGGTTGTACATCAAACATTGATGTGTCTCAACAAAAAAATTGAGAATGTTTGAACATGTTTTTTTCCTTAAAAAATGATCTCATAGATCTCACCTAATGTGAGATCTCACATAAGTCTTCACATGGATGCAGGTAGTACTTCTAAAACAACACTTTAGCTATATGTCAGTCAACTGAACTTTGAATTTGAGTCGGTCGATTTCTTGGCCGTTGATTTTTGCTCTGAGATTTGTGCTGCATTTTTTTCCTAGCCTGTCTTGTTGGTTATGTTGGGCTCGTTTTTTCGACTAATCCCATATTTGGGCGAGTCGATTGCTACTGGGCCAAAGCCCATTAACTACGTGATCCAGCTCTCCTCTTCCTTCCTTTGTTTTTTCTGTGTTTTTTTCCTGTTTTTATGTGTTTTTGCCTTTTGTTTTCTGTTTTTTCTTTGTTAGTTGGTATTCATTAGTTTTTTGTGGTTATTTTTGTGAGGTTGGATAACTGTAAATGTATACACTCAAATACTATGCAATATGTGTGAAAAATACACTATTATATGATTATTCTTATCTTGACATATACAAAAAGTGCAAATTTGGAGCAAAGTTGTTTGCAAGTTTTTTCTTTACTTTTTTTGTTTAATTTCTTCTTAAAGGGTAACACTAATATCACTAATTCATGTTCCTCATTTTAATATTTTTATTTATTATTTCTTTCTATTTATTAAACGGTAAAACCAATGTCACTAATTCATTCCTTATTAGAATTTTTTTCTTCAACAATTCCACTATATTATGTTTATTATTGCATATTATTGGAAAGCACATCTTTTGTGTATATTGTGTGCAAAGGTTGTTATTGTTTGTTTTAACTTTTTTCATTTTCCTTCTACCAATGCCACTAATTAATTATTCTTTACAAAACCTCATTATTTTGATTTTAATTTTGTTATTTATTTATTTTATTTCTTTCTTATTTAAAGGTAATAGTAATACAAATGTCAATAATTCATTATTCCATTGAAAATCTCATTATTTTGATTTTGTTTTAGTTTTTGCTTTATTTCTTTCTTCCTAAAACAGTAATTCATTTTTTCTTATAAAACTCATTATTTCATTTTGTTTTAGTTTTTATTTTATTTTTTCTTAAAGGGCAATACCAAAGCCAATAATTCTTTCTTTCTTCAAAACTTCAATATTTTGAATTTTTTTAGTTTTTTCTTTCTTCTTTAATGATAATACCAATTCCACAAATTCATTTCTTCTTATGAAGCTTCCCTTTTTATGGAAACTCGACTATTATATTATTATTCTTGCCTATTGAAAGGATTGATACGGTCGACTAGGGGGGGGTGAATAGGAGATTGCAAATTTTAATCTTTCTTGTTAGTTTTAAGGTTTAGCGGATAAATAGGGTTCACTAGATATGCAACTAGGTGAACACAACCTCTATGACAAGCAAGCTTGAAGCTAAATGTGTTACACGACAAGCTAATTAGCAAGTCAACAAGCATACAAAGAAAATTAAAGTGCGGGAAATGATTAACCATAATTGAGACGAGGAAGCGAATTTTATCCCAAAGTTCAGTCTTCCTTGAGGAAGAGCTACTCTCCATTTAGAGCTGTGCCGAAGCCAAAGCTTGCGGAACGTCACCGAAGGCTTGCCGTAATCTCTATCGAGTCACCCCACCAGATGAGCCTCGAATCACTCGGGGTTGGTCTTCAAGGCAACCACCACACCTTTACAAACTTGTCTGAAGCACACCACAAGCAAGGAAGCCTCCGGAGGAACCTCTAACCTCCTAGGAGCCCAAGCTCCAAGAGTAACAAGTCAATGGTGGATGAATATTGTGGGGAACGCGACCTAGTTTGGTCAAAGTGTAGATCGGGTCTTGCTCTTCCAATCCCCAAAGTTTCAACAAGTTTGGGTGGAGGGATTGAGAGTATTGAGCAAAATGAAGTGTAACAATGGTGGATCTCAACAAGACATTAGGGTTAGGGATGAAGGATGAAGAATGTTTTTCTTTATAGTGTTCTGGGCTGGGTGACCGTTTCTGCCCATTGGACCCCGTGCGCACGGGCTAAGTCAGCGCCCATGTGCACAGGGTACCCAGGAAGATACGCAGTACCCTGTGCACGGATCCCGTGCACACGGGGTATCCGGGGAGTTACACTGTACCCTAATGCGGCTTGAACTACGTCGGTATTTTCCCAAAGAGGAAGGAATGATGCAGCATAACTATTGTAGGTATTTCCCTCAATGATGAGACCAAGGTTATCAAACCAGTAGGAGAACCACGTGACACTGCGTAAACCGTACCTGCACACAAAGAACAAATACTTGCAACCCGACGTGTTAAAGGGGTTGTCAATCCCTTTCGGGTAACGGTGCCAGAAATTGTCAAGTGGACGTGATAAAATTGTAGTAGATTGATAGATGCAAATAAAAGCAAATAAAATTCAGCGAGGTATTTTTGGGTTTTTGATAATATAGATCTGAAAATAAAAGTGGCAAATAAACAAAAAGGCAAATAACAAAATAGATCTGAAAATATATTATGAGAAACTAGACCCGGTGTTCGTAGATTTCACTAGTGGCTTCTCTCGAGAAAAATAGCATACAGTGGGTAAACAAATTACAGTTGGACAATTGATAGAACTTCAAATAATTATGACGATATCCAGGCAATGATCATTATATAGGCATCATGTCCAAGATTAGTAGATCGACTCCTGCCTGCATCTACTACTATTACTCCACACATCGAGCGCTACCGAGCATGCATCTAGTGTATTAAGTTCATGGAGAAATGGAGTAATACAATAAGAACGATGGCATGATGTAGACAAGACCTATTCGTGTAGGAATAGACCTCATCTTGTTATCCTTAATAGCAATGATACATATGTGTCATTTCCCCTTCTGTCACTGGGATTGAGCACCGTAAGATCGAACCCAACACAAAGCACCTCTTCCCATGGCAAGAAAAATCGATCTAGTCGGCCCAACTAAACCAAAGATCCGAAGAAGAAATACGAGGCTATAAGTAAGCATGCATATAAGAGATCAAAAGACTCAAATAACTTTCATGGATAAAAACATAGATCTGATCCTAAACTCAAAGTTCATCGGATCCCAACAAACACACCGCAAAAAAGAGTTACATCAAATAGATCTTCAAGAGACTATTGTATTGAGAATCAAAAGAGAGAGAGAGAGAGAGAGAGAGGAAGCCATCTAGCTACTAACTACGGACCCGTAGGTCTACAATGAACTACTCACACATCATCGAAGAGGCACCAATGAGGATGATGGACCCCTTCGTGATGGTTTCTAGATAGGATCTGTGGTTTCTGGAACTTGCGGCGGCTGGAATTGTTTTTCGTCGACTTCCCTCAGGTTTCTGGAATATTGGGGTATTTATAGAGCAAAGTGGCGGTGCGGGAGGCGGCCCAGGTGGGCACAATCCATAAGGGCGCCCCCAGGCGTGCCCAGGTGGGTTATGCTCCCCTTGGAGCCCCCCTCTGGTACTTCTTTGGCCCAACAGATGTCTTCTGGTCCAGAAAAAATCACCAAAAAGTTTCGCTGCGTTTGGACTTCGTTTGGTATTGATTTTCTACGAAGTAAAAAACAAGCAAAAATAGCAACTGACACTGGGCACTATGTCAATAGGTAGTCCCAAAAAATGATATAAAGTTGCTATAAAATGATTGTAAAACATCCAAGAATGATAATATAATGCTACTTCTTGAGCTTGCGTTAGTTTTTTTCCTTGAAGAGGAAAGGGTGATGCAGCAAAGTAGAGATAAATATTTCCCTCAGTTAGAGAACCAAGGTATCAATCCAGTAGGAGACAACGCACAAATCACCAAGACCTGCACAAACAATCAAACAACTTGCACCCAAGTGATAAAGGGGTTGTCAATCCCTTCACGGTTACTTGCATAAGTGAGATCTGATAGAGATAAAGTAAAGTAAACAAAAGATAAAATAAATATTTTTGGTATTTTTGGTTTATAGATTGGAAAGTAAGAGATTGTAAAATAGTAGATCGGAAACTTCTATGATGGAAAATAGACCCGGGGGACATAGGTTTCACTAGTGGCTTCTCTCAAGAAAGCAGTTGACAAGTGAACCTTGTGAATCCAGGGTTTTACAAAAATGTTCCATTGTAAAACATCATGTAACTAAAGTGAACAATAAAAAATATATGAGAAAACGCAAAAATTGAATTGTTTAAAAAAGTAGAAGTTTAAATTAAAATAGTGGAGAAGTTCTTTGTTAAATATAAAACTGGGATTTCCACCTTTAATAAAAATAAACCAAGAAGTTCAAATAAAAAAAGCAGATCAGTTCAAAAATTATACAAAAAAGTAATATGGTGAGTGAACAAATTACTGTCGAGCAATTGATAGGACAACACAAAGTTATGACGATATCTAAGGCAATGATTATGAAATATAAGCATCACATCCATGTCAAGTAGACCGACTCCTGCCTGCATCTACTACTATTACTCCACACATCGACCGATTCCTACCTGCATCTAGAGTATTAAGTTCATGAAGAACAGAGGAACACATTAAATAAGATGACATGATGTAGAGGAATAAACTCAAGCAATATGATGTAAACCCCATATTTTTATCCTCGATGGCAAGAATATAATACGTGCCTTGCTACCCCTACTGTCACTGGGAAAGGACACCATAAGATTGAACCCAAAGCTAAGCACTTCTCCCATTGCAAGAAAAACCAATATAGTTGACCAAACTAAACCGATAGTTCGAAGAGAATTACAAAGATTTCAAATCATGCATATAAGAATTCAGAGAAGATTCAAATAATATTCAAGATTGATATGATCATCATCGCACACTCCCTATACTTTCGGTATTAGTGTTGAACCTAAATAAATGTTATCTGGTGTTTGCGTTGAGCACGAACAAGATAGGATCGTGTTTATTGCAATATGGTTATTCATTTAAGACAGAGAATAATTGTTATTCTGTTTACATGAATAAAACGTTCTATGGTCATACACCCAATGTTAATGGTTTATTGAATCTCGATCGTGGTGATACACATATTCATAATATTGATGTCAAAAGATGCAAAATTAATAATGATAGTGCAACATATTTGTGGCACTACCGTTTAGGTCATATCAGTGTAAAGCGCATGAAGAAACTCCATGCAAATGGACTTTTGGAATCACTTGATTATGAATCATTTGATACTTGCAAACCGTGCCTTATGGGCAAGATGACTAAAACTCCGTTCTCCGGAACAATGGAACGAGCTAATGACTCATTGAAAATAATACATACCAATGTATGCGGTCCGATGAGTGTTGAGGCCCGTGGAGGGTATCGTTATTTTCTGACCTTCACAAATGATTTGAGCAGGTATGGGTATATCTACTTAATGAAACACAAGTCTGAAACATTTGAAAAGTTTAAAAAAATTCAGAGTGAAGTGGAGAATCATCGTAACAAGAAAATAAAGTTTCTACGATCTGATCGTGGAGGTGAATATTTGAGTTACGAGTTTGGCCTTCATTTAAAACAATGTGGAATAGTTTCACAACTCACACCACCTGAAACACCACATCGTAATGGTGTGTCCGAATGTTGTAACTGTACTTTATTGGATATGGCGCAATCTATAATGTCTCTTACCGATTTACCACTATCATTTTGGGGTTATGCACTAGAGACAGCTGCATTCACGTTAAACAGGGCACCGTCAAAATCCGTTGAGACGACACCGTATGAATTGTGGTTTGGCAATAAACCTAAGCTGTCGTTTCTTAAAGTTTGGAATGCGATGCTTATGCCTGATAAGCTCAAACCCAAATCGGAGAAGGGCG
This sequence comes from Aegilops speltoides, assembly GCA_021437245.1. Taxonomy (NCBI): domain Eukaryota; kingdom Viridiplantae; phylum Streptophyta; class Magnoliopsida; order Poales; family Poaceae; genus Aegilops; species Aegilops speltoides. The sequence goes on along the minus strand of CM038145.1, from coordinate 314,729,490 downwards.
TCTTCATAGGATACCCTAAAGAAACAATTGGGTACACCTTCTAGCACAGATCCGAAGGCAAGATCTTTGTTGCCAAGAATGGAATCTTTGTAGAGAAGGAGTTTCTCTCGAAAGAAGTGAGTGGGAGGAAAGTACAACTTAATGAGGTAATTGTACCTTCTCTCAATTTGGAAAATAGCTCATCGAAGAAATCCGTTCCCGTGATGCCTACACCAACTAGAGAGGAAGCTAATGATAATGATCATGAAACTTTAGATCAAGTTACTACAGAACCTCGTAGGTCAACCAGATCACGATCCACACCATAGTGGTACGGTAATCCTGTTCTGCAAGTCATGTTATTTGACCATGACGAACCTACGAATTATGAAGAAACTATGATGAGCCCGGATTCCGATAAATGGCTTGAGGCTATAAAATCCGAGATAGGATCCATATGTGAGAACAAAGTGTGGACTTTGGTAGACTGCCCGATGATCGGCAAGCCACTGAGAATAAATGGATCTTCAAGAAGAAGACTAACGCTGATGGTAATGTCACTATTTACAAAGCTCGACTTGTCGCACAAGGTTTTCGTCAAAGTTCAAGGAGTTGACTACGATGAGACTTTCTCACCCGTAACGATGCTTAAGTCTGTCCGAATCATGTTAGCAATTGCTGCATTTTATGATTATAAAATCTGGCAAATGGATGTCAAAACTGCATTCCTTAATGGATATTAAAGACGAGTTGTATATGATGCAACCATAAGGTTTTGTCAATCCTAAAGGTGCTAACAAAGTGTGCGAGCTCCAGCGATCCATCTATGGACTGGTGCAAGCATCTCAGAGTTGGAATATACACTTTGATGAGGTGATCAAAGCATATGGGTTTATATAGACTTTCGGAGAAGCCTGTATTTACAAGAAAGTGAGTGGGAGATCTATAGCATGTCTAATATTATATGTGGATGACATATTGTTGATTGGAAATGATATAGAATTTCTAGATAGCATAAAAGGATACTTGAATAAGTATTTTTCAATAAAAGACCTCAGTAAAGCTACTTATGTATTGGGCATCAAGATCTATAGAGATAGATCGAGACGCTTAATAGGACTTTCACAAAGCACACACCTTGACAAGATTTTGAAGGAGTTCAAAATGGATCAGTCAAAGAAGGAGTTCTAGCCTGTATTGTAAAGTGTGAAGTTGAGTAAGACTCAAAGCCCGACCACGGCGGAAGATAGAGAAAGAATGAAAGGCATTCCCTATGCCTCAACCATAGGTTCTATAAAGTATGCCATGCTGTGTACCAGACCTGTTATGTGCCTTGCCATGAGTTTTGGCAAGGGGGTACAATAGTGATCCAGGAGTAGATCACTATACAGCGGTCAAAATTATCCTTAGAGGACTAAGGAAATGTTTCTCGGTTATGGAGGTGATAAAGGGTTCCGACGATGCAAGCTTTAACACTAATCTAGATGACTGAGTCTTAGTCTGGATACATATTGAAAGTGGGAGCCATTAGCTAAAGTAGCACCATGCAGAGCATTGTAGACATAGAAATTTGCAAAATACATACAGATATAAATGTGACAGACCTGTTGACTAAACTTCTCTCACAAGCAAAACATGATCACACCTTAGTACTCTTTAGGTGTTAATCACATTGCGATGTGAACTAGATTACTGACTCTAGTAAACCTTTTGGGTGTTGGTCACATGGCGATGTGAACTATTAGTGTTAAATCACATGGAGATGTGAACTAGATTATTGACTCTAGTGCAAGTGCGAGACTGAAGGAAATATGCCCTAGAGGCGATAATAAAGTTGTTATTTTATATTTCCTTATGTCATGATAAATGTCTATTATTCATGCTAGAATTGTATTAATCGGAAACTTGATACATGTGTGGATACATAGACAAAACGTCGTGTCCCTAGTATGCCTCTACTTGACTAGCTCATTAATCAAAGATGGTTAAGTTTCCTAACCATGGACATGTGTTGTCATTTGATGAATGGGATCACATCATTAGGAGAATGATGTGACAGACAAGACCCATTCGTTAGCTTAGCATTATGATCGTTCAGTTTTATTGCTACTGCTTTCTTCATGTCAAATACATATTCCTCTGACTATGAGATTATGCAACTCCTAGATACCGGAGGAATGCCTTATGTGCTATCAAACGTCACAACGTAACTGGGTGGTTATAAAGATGGTCTACAGGTATCTCCGAAGGTGTTTGTTGGGTTGGCATAGATCAAGATTAGGATTTGTCACTTCGAGTATCAGAGAGGTATCTCTGGGCCCTCTCGGTAATGCACATCATATGAAGCCTTGCAATCAATGTGACTAATGAGTTAGTTGTGGGATGATGCATTACGGAACGAGTAAAGAGACTTGCCGGTAACGAGATTGAACTAGGTATGAAGATACCGGCGATTGAATCTCGGGCAAGTAACATACTGATGACAAAGTGAATAACGTATGTTGTCATAGCGGTTCGACCGATAAAGATCTTCATAGAATATGTGGGAACCAATATGAGCATCCAGGTTCCGCTATTGGTTATTTACCGGAGAGGTGTCTCGGTCATGTCTACATAGTTCTCGAACCTGTAGGGTCCGCATTAACATTTGATGATGATATGTATTATATGATTTATGTGTTTTGATGACCGAAGGTTGTTCGGAGTCCCGGATGAGACCACGGACATGATGAGGAGTCTCGAAATGGTCGACAAGTAAAGATTGATATATTGGAAGGTAGTATTCGGACACCGGGAGGGTTCAAAATGTATCGGGTACATGTCAGAGTACCGGGGGGGTACCGGAACCCCCTGGGGGAAGATTTGGGCCATATGGGCCATAGGAGGGAGGCACACCAGCCCACAAAGGGGTGGCGCGCCCCCCACTAGGGAGGAGTCCAAATTGGACAAGGGGAGGGGGCGGCGCCCCCTTTCCTTCTCCCCCTCTCTCTCATTCCCCCTTTCCCCCTCAGGTAAAAGGAAGGGGGGCGAATCCTACTAGGACCCCAATGAAGGAAATATGCCCTAGAGCCAATAATAAAGTTATTATTTATTTCCTTAAATCATGATAAATGTTTATTATTCATGCTAGAATTGTATTAATCGGAAACATGATACATGTGTGAATACATAGACAAACTTAATGTCACTAGTATGCCTCTACTTGACTAGCTCATTAATAAAAGATGGTTATGTTTCCTAACCATAGACATGAGTTGTCATTTGATTAACGGGATCACTCATTAGGAGAATGATGTGATTGACATGACCCATTCCGTTAGCTTAGCACTTGATCGTTTAGTATGTTGCTATTGCTTTCTTCATGACTTATACATGTTCCTACAACTATGATATTATGCAACTGCCGTTTACCGAAGGGACACTTTGTGTGCTACCAAACATCACAACGTAACTCGGTGATTATAAAGGAGCTCTACATGTGTCTCCAAAGGTACATGTTGAGTTGGCGTATTTCGAGATTAGGTTTTGTCACTGCGATTGTCGGAGAGGTATCTCTGGGCCCTCTCGGTAATGCACGTCACTATAAGCCTTGCAAGAAATGTAGCAAATGAGTTAGTTACGAAATGATGAATTACATAATGAGTAAAGAGACTTGCCGGTAACGAGATTGAACTAGGTATTGAGATACCGACGATCGAATCTCGGGCAAGTAACATACTGATGACAAAGGGAACAACGTATGTTGTTATGCGGTTTGACCGGTAAAGATCTTCGTAGAATATGTAGGAGCCAATATGAGTATCCAGGTTCCGCTATTGGTTATGGACCGGAAACGTGTCTCAGTCATGTCTACATAGTTCTCGAACCCGTAGGGTTCGCACGCTTAATGTTTTGATGACAGTTATATTATGAGTTTATGAGTTTTCATGTACCGAAGGTTGTTCGGAGTCCCGGATGTGATCACGGACATGACGAGGAGTATCAAAATGGTCGAGACATGAAGATTGATATATTGGAAGCCTATATTTGGATGTCCGAAGTGTTCCGGGTGAAATCGAGATTTTATCGGAGTACCAGGGGTTACTGGAACCCCCCGGGGGCTTAATGGGCCATAGTGGGCCTTAGTGGAGAAGAGGAGAGGAGGCCAGGGCAGGGCTGTGCACCCCTCCTCCCCTAGTCCGAATTGGACAAGGAGAGGGGGGCGGCGCCCCCCCCCCTTTCCTTCCTCTCTCTCCCTCCTCTTTCCCCCCTTCTCCAAGTCCAACAAGGAAAGGAGGGAGTCCTACTCCCGGTGGGAGTAGGACTCCCCATGGTGCGCCCCCTCCCCCCTTGCTCCTTTATATACGGGGGCAGGGGGCACCTCTAGACACAACAACAATTGATCTCTTGATCTCTTAGCCGTGTGCGGTGCCCCCCTCCACCATAGTCCTCCTGGATAATATTGTAGCGGTGCTTAGGCGAAGCCCTGCAACGGTAGAACATCAAGATCATCACTACGCCGTCGTGCTGACGGAACTCTCCCTAGACACTCGGCTGGATCGGAGTTCGAGGGACGTCATCGAGCTGAACGTGTGCTAGAACTTGGAGGTGCCGTAGTTTCGGTGCTTGATCGGTCGGGCCGTGAAGACTACGACTACATCAACCACGTTGTTCTAACGCTTCCGCTTTCGGTCTACGAGGGTACGTGGACACACTCTCCCCTCTCGTTACTATGCATCACCATGATCTTGCGTGTGCGTAGGAAAATTTTGAAATTACTACGTTCCCCAACAGTGGCATCCGAGAGAGGTTTTATGCGTAGATGTTATATGCACGAGTAGAACACAAGTGAGTTGTGGGCGATACAAGTCATACTGCTTACCAGCATGTCATACTTTGGTTCGGCGGTATTGTTGGATGAAGCGGCCCGGACCGACATTACACGTACGCTTACACAAGACTGGTTCTACCGACGTGCTTTGCACACTAGTGGCTGGCGGGTGTCAGTTTCTCCAAATTTAGTTGAACCGAGTGTGGCTACGCCCGGTCCTTACGAAGGTTAAAACAACACTAACTTGATGAACTATCGTTGTGGTTTTGATGCGTAGGTAAGAACGGTTCTTGCTCAGCCCGTAGCAGCGACGTAAAATTTGCAACAACAAAGTAGAGGACGTCTAACTTGTTTTTGCAGGGCATGTTGTGATGTGATATGGTCAAGACGTGATGCTATATTTTATTGTATGAGATGATCATGTTTTGTAACCGAGTTATCGGCAATCGGCAGAGCCATATGGTTGTCGCTTATTGTATGAAATGCAAGCGCCATGTAATTGCTTTACTTTATCACTAAGTGGTAGCGATAGTCGTAGAAGCAATAGATGGCGAAACGACAACGATGCTACGATGGAGATCAAGGTGTCACGCCGGTGACGATGGTGATCACGATGACGATTTCTTGAGATGGAGATCATAAGCACAAGATGATGATGGCCATATCATATCACTTATATTGATTGCATGTGATGTTTATCCTTTATGCATCTTATTTTGCTTTGATTGATGGTAGCATTATAAGATGATCTCTCACTAATTATCAAGAAGTGTTCTCCCTGAGTATGCACCGTTGCGAAAGTTCTTCGTGTTGAGACACCACGTGATGATCAGGTGTGATAGGCTCTACGCTCAAATACAACGGGTGCAAAACAGTTGCACATGCGGAATACTCAGGTTAAACTTGACGGGCCTAGCATATACAGATATGGCCTCGGAACACGGAGACCGAAAGGTCGAACGTGAATCATATAGTAGATATGATCAACATAGTGATGTTCACCATTAAAAACTACTCCATCTCACGTGATGATCGGACATGGTTTAGTTGATTTGGATCACGTTATCACTTAGATAACTAGAGGGATGTCTATCTAAGTGGGAGTTCTTTAGTAATATGATTAATTGAACTTAAATTTATCATGAACTTAGTACCTGATAGTATTTTGCTTGTCTATGTTTGTTGTAGATAGATGGCTCGTGCTGTTGTTCCGTTGAATTTCAATGTGTTCCTTGAGAAAGCTAAGTTGAAAGATGATGGTAGCAATTACACGGATCGGGTCCGTAACTTGAGGATTATCCTCATTGCTGCACGTAAGAATTACGCCCCGAAGCACCGCTGGGTGCCAGAACCTGCTGCAGATGCAATCGACGACGTTAAGAACGTATGGCGAGCAAAGTCGATGACTACTCGATAGTTCAATTGTGCCATGCTTTACGGCTTAGAACCGGACTTCAACGACGTTTTGAACGTCATGGAGCATATGAGATGTTCCAGAGTTGAAGTTAATATTTCAAGAAAATGCCCGGATTGAGAGATATGAAGTCTCCAATAAGTTCTATAGCTGCAAGATGGAAGAGAATAGTTTTGTCGGTGAACATATACTCAAAATGTCTCACGTATAATAATCACTTGATTCAATTGGGAGTTAATCTTCCTGATGATAGTGTCATTGATAGAATTCTTCAATCACTGCCACCAAGCTACAAGAGCTTCATGATGAACTATAATATGCAAGGGATGGACAAGACTATTCCCGAGCTCTTCGCAATGCTAAAAGCTGCGGAGGTAGAAATCAAGAAGGAGCATCAAGTGTTGATGGTCAATAAGACCACCAGTTTCAAGAAAAAGGGTAAAGGGAAGAAGAAGGGGAGCTTCAAGAAGAACAACAAACAAGTTGCTGCTCAAGATAAGAAACCCAAATCTGGACCTAAGACTGAGACTGAGTGCTTCTACTGCAAGCAGACTGGTCACTACAAGCGGAACTGCCCCAAGTATTTGGCGGATAAGAAGGATGGCAAGGTGAACAAAGGTATATGTGATATACATGTTATTAATGTGTACCTTACTAATGCTCGCAGTAGCACCTGGGTATTTGATACTGGTTCTGTTGTTAATATTTGCAACTCGAAACAAGGACTATGGATTAAGCGAAGATTGGCTAAGGACGAGGTGACGATGCGCGTGGGAAATGGTTCCAAAGTCGATGTGATCGCGGTCGGCACGCTACCTCTACATCTACCTTCGGGATTGGTTTTAGACCTGAATAATTGTTATTTGGTGCCAGCGTAGATCATGAACATTACATTTGGGTCTTGTTTAATGCGAGACGGTTGTTCATTTAAATCAGAGAATAATGGTTGTTCTATTTATATGAGTAATATCTTTTATGGTCATGCACCCTTGAAGAGTGGTCTATTTTTATTAAATCTTGATAGTAGTGATACAAATATTCATAATGTTGAAGCCAAAAGATGCAGAGTTGATAATGATAGTGCAACTTATTTGTGGCACTGCCGTTTGGGTCATATTGGTGTAAAGAGCATGAAGAAACTCCAAACTGATGGACTTCTGGAATCACTTGATTATGAGTCACTTGGTACTTGCGAACCGTGCCTCATGGGCAAGATGACTAAAACGCCGTTCTCCGGAACTATGGAGCGAGCAACAGACTTGTTGGAAATCATACATACTGATGTATGTGGTCCAATGAATGTTGAGGCTCGCGGCGGATATCGTTATTTTCTCACCTTCACAGATGATTTGAGCAGATATGGGTATATTTACTTAATGAAACACAAGTCTGAAACATTTGAAAAGTTCAAAGAATTTCAGAGTGAAGTGGAAAATCATCATAACAAGAAAATAAAGTTTCTACGATCTGATCGTGGAGGAGAATATTTGAGTTACGAGTTTGGTTTACATTTGAAACAATGCGGAATGGTTTCGCAACTCATGCCACCCGGAACACCACAACGAAATGGTGTATCTGAACGCCGTAATCATACTTTACTAGATATGGTGCGATCTATGATGTCTCTTACTGATTTACCGCTATCATTTTGGGGTTATGCTTTAGAGACGGCCGCATTCACGTTAAATAGGGCACCATCAAAATCCGTTGAGACGACGCCTTATGAACTGTGGTTTGGCAAGAAACCAAAGTTGTCGTTTCTTAAAGTTTGGGGCTGCGATGCTTATGTGAAGAAACTTCAACCAGATAAGCTCAAACCCAAATCGGAGAAATGTGTCTTCATAGGATATCCAAAAGAGACTATTGGGTACACCTTCTATCACAGATCTGAAGGCAAGACTTTTGTTGCTAAATTCGGGTCCTTTCTAGAAAAAAGAGGTTCTCTCGAAAGAAGTGAGTGGGAGGAAAGTAGAACTTGATGAGGTAACTGTGCCTGCTCCCTTGTGGGAAAGTAGTTCATCACAGAAACCGGTTCCTGTGACAACTACACCAATCAGTGAGGAAGCTAATGATATTGATCATGAAACTTCAGATCAAGTTACTACAGAACCTCGTAGGTCATCCAGAGTAAGATCCGCTCCAGAGTGGTACAGTAATCCTATTCTGGAAGTTAAGTTACTTGACCATGGCGAACCTACGAACTATGAGGAAGCGATGATGAGCCCAGATTCTGCAAAATGGCTTGAGGCCATGAAACCTGAGATGGGATCCATGTATGAGAACAAAGTATGGACTTTGGTTGACTTGCCCGATGATCGGCAAGCAATTGAGAATAAATGGATCTTCAAGAAGAAGACTGACGCTGATGGTAATGTAACTGCCTACAAAGCTCAACTTGTTGCGAAAGGTTTTCGACAAGATCAAGGAGTTGACTACGATGAGACTTTCTCACCCGTAGCGATGCTTAAGTCTGTCCAAATCATGTTAGCAATTGCCGCATTTTATGATTATGAAATATGGCAAATGGATGTCAAAACTGCATTCCTGAATGGATTTCTGGAAGAAGAGTTGTATATGATGCAACCAGAAGGTTTTGTCGATCCAAAAGGTGCTAGCAAAGTGTGCAAGCTCCAGCGATCCATTTATGGACTCGTGCAAGCCTCTCAGAGTTGGAATAAACGCTTTGATAGTGTGATCAAAGCATATGGTTTTATACAGACTTTTGGAGAAGCCTGTATTTACAAGAAAGTGAGTGGGAGCTCTGTAGCATTTCTGATATTATATGTAGATGACATATTGTTAATTGGAAATGATATAGAATTTCTGGATAGCATAAAGGGATACTTGAATAAAAGTATTTTGATGAAAGACCTCAGCGAAGCTGCTTACATATTGGGCATCAAGATCTATAAAGATAGATCAACACGCTTAATTGGACTTTCACAAAGCACATGCCTTGATAAAGTTTTGAAAAAGTTCAAAATGGATCAAGCAAAGGAAGGGTTCTTGCATGTATTACAAGGTATGAAGTTGAGTCAGACTAAATGCCCGACCATAGCAGAAGATAGAGAGAAAATGAAAGATGTTCCCTATGCTTCAGCCATAGGATCTAGCATGTATGCAATGCTGTGTACAAGACCTGATGTATGCTTAGCAATAAGTTTAGCAGGGAGGTACCAAAGTAATCCAGGAGTGGATCACTGTACAGCGGTCAAGAATATCTTGAAATACCTGAAAAGGACTAAGGATATGTTTCTCGTTTATGGAGGTGACAAAGAGCTAGTCGTAAATGGTTACGTCAATGCAAGCTTTGACACTGATCCGGACGATTCTAAATTGCAAACCGGAGTAAATGAAGGAGTCATGATGAAGGAGTTCATTTCCGATCTAGGTGTCATACCTAGTGCATCGGGACCAATGAAGATCTTCTGTGACAATACTGGTGCAATTGCCTTGGCAAAGGAATCCAGATTTCACAAGAGGACCAAGCACATCAAGAGATGCTTCAATTCCATCCGGGACCAAGTCCAGGTGGGAGACATAGAGATATGCAAGATACATACGGATCTGAATGTTGCAGACCCGTTGACTAAGCCTCTTCCACGAGCAAAACATGATCAGCACCAAGGCTCCATGGGTGTTAGAATCATTACTGTGTAATCTAGATTATTGACTCTAGTGCAAGTGGGAGACTGAAGGAAATATGCCCTAGAGGCAATAATAAAGTTATTATTTATTTCCTTATATCATGATAAATGTTTATTATTCATGCTAGAATTGTATTAATCGGAAACATGATACATGTGTGAATACATAGACAAACTTAATGTCACTAGTATGCCTCTACTTGACTAGCTCATTAATCAAAGATGGTTATGTTTCCTAACCATAGACATGAGTTGTCATTTGATTAACGGGATCACATCATTAGGAGAATGATGTGATTGACATGAACCATTCCGTTAGCTTAGCAGTTGATCATTTAGTATGTTGCTATTGCTTTCTTCATGACTTATACATGTTCCTACAACTATGAGATTATGCAACTCCCGTTTACCGGACCAAACGTCACAACGTAACTGGGTGATTATAAAGGAGCTCTATAGGTGTCTCCAAAGGTACATGTTGAGTTGGCGTATTTCGAGATTAGGTTTTGTCACTCCGATTGTCGGAGATGTATCTCTGGGCCCTCTCGGTAATGCACATCACTATAAGCCTTGCGAGCAATGTAGCTAATGAGTTAGTTACGGAATGATGCATTACATAACGAGTAAAGAGACTTGCCGGTAACGAGATTGAACTAGGTATTGAGATACCGACGATCGAATCTCGGGCAAGTAACATACCGATGACAAAGGGAACAACGTATGTTGTTATGCGGTTTGACCGATAAAGATCTTCGTAGAATATGTAGGAGCCAATATGAGCATCCAGGTTCCGCTATTGGTTATTGACCAGAAACGTGTCTCGGTCATGTCTACATATTTCTCGAACCTGTAGGGTCCGCACGCTTAAAGTTTCGATGACAGTTATATTATGAGTTTATGAGTTTTGATGTACCGAATGTCGTGGTTCTAAGTCTGACAGTAGAATAGGGGGTAGGAATGGAGAGGCAAGATCCTAGCTATGGAGTAGTTGTATGCGCAAGATGTTTACGAGTTCAGGACCTTCTCGGAGGAAGTAACAGCCCTACGTCTCGGAGCCCGGAGGCGGTCGACTGGATTATGTGTATATGAGTTACAGGGGTGCGAACCCTTTACACTGAGGAGGGGGTGGCTTATATAGAGTCCGCTGCACCCTCCAAATTCGCTTATGCAGGTTTAAGGTACATTAAGATCAGGCGTTACTGGTAACGCCACAAGTAAAGTGTTATGATGACCATAAAAGCTACTTAATGCCAGACCGTTGGCGTGAAGAGTGACTTTAGGTCTCCTGGCAGTCGAGTGGTTTGGCTTCATGGTCGAGTGTCTTCGAGTCCGTCGAGTGGAACCCTTCCGGGTCAACTCAAAGGTGGTTTCTTCTAGATATGTCCTTGGGGCGGGTGTCTTGGACAGGTCCATGACCCTACCCTAGGTACATGGCTTCATCATTAGCCCCCGAATGGATCGAGGTTTGAGTAGGGAAGGAGTTGAACACACTTCTGACCCATTTTCGTGCAATGAGTATGTCTTGTTCTGGATCAATGAACTTAGGTGACGGCATCAACTTCTTTTTCAGTCGCCTTGATCCATTCTTTGTATCCGTCGAGTGAATTTTCTTTACTTGGAGAACTCCGAACGACAGAGTGGAGGAAATCTCCCATCTGACAAGTTGCTCTGCAGCTCGCAGATTTAGCGGGATTCGAATTTCGGGAAGCGCGCGGGGCGGAGGAGGCCGTGGTAATCGGATGGGATAAGGCAGGAATGCCTCGATCTCCGCGCCACCTTTTTCGCCATGTACTGCGCGCGCGACTGTTGCGGGATTTGACAGGATCGCCCGGGCCTACAAGTCATTCACTCGGAATTAACCTCATATAAGGCACCGGACAGGGGGGTTTTGAGCAGTGCGCTCTCATTTCCTTCCCCTTCCTTAGACTTATCCGCCGCATTCGCTTCCATCTCAGCGCCACTGCTCCGTGCGCGTCTCACCGGCGACGATGGCGAAGGAGAAGACGGCGGCTTTGGAGCAGGCGAAGAAAGCGACGGCGAAGGCGAAGGGAAGGGCGACCAGTCGAGGCGGATCTTCGTCAAGGGCCGGCCTGCCACAGGGCTGGATCCAGGGCGACTGGATTCGCTCGACGATTCGTCAAAAAGATCTTGACGACCTGGCCAATGAAGGACTAATCCCCCATGGATCGATGCGGCTCCCGGGGAAGGAGTCGGAGCCACAACCTCAGGAGGATGGGTGTGTTCTCTTGGCCACCCATGTCGACCGTGGGTTTTCTTTGCCGCCTCACCCTTTCTTTCGGGGATTTCTGAATTTCTTTGGGGCGCAACTCCACCACTTCACACCCAACTCCATTGTGTACCTCGCTGCTTTCGTGTCTTTGTGCGAGAATTTCTTGGGTTGTCGGCCTCATTGGGGTCTTTTCAAGCACATTTTCACCTGTCGCTCCCAGACGGTGAAAAAGGCCAATCCGAGTGACGAGAGAACACAAGTGATTCAGATGTGTGGGGGTCTTGGGGTTCAAATGAGGGGAAAAAGTTCTTTTCCGGCCATGATCCTACCTGAGTCGGTCCGTGGATGGCAGTCGACCTTGTTCTACTGCAAGGACCAGCCGACGCCAGGGCAGTCGACTGGACTCCCTCCTTTTTCCATGGACCGAGTGAGCAAGCCTTCCTCTTTGAAGGTGATCCCGGAAGAGAAGGCGCAGGTTAAGGTGCTGGTCGAACATGTGGTCCAGCTTATCCGTGATGGAGTGACCGGCATGGACCTCTTGGAGGTCTTCCTCCGACGACGCATCCAGCCGCTTCAAGCTCGAGACCATCCGATGTGGTTGTATTCTGGCACCGAGGACACCACTCGGATCCACCCGCAGGAGGTCGAGGATGCCACACTAGAGAAGTGGTCGGCGAGCATCATAGGGAACAAGGACAACCCCCGAGGAGCCAGGAGGATTCCTCCACTCGACCAGTCATACGAAGTAGACAAGGTCCAATCCTGCATCTTTGACTGTGGTCCTGTTTTCTTCATTCTGTTTGGTTAAAATCAGTCGACTGACTTTTGTCTTGTTTGTTGTCTTCCAGGCCACTACTGAGATGTACTCGATGCCCAACGGGGCGCAAGAACAAGCCGAGGAGGGAGGGGCGAGCGGAGGTGAAAGTGAGGAGGAGTGGCAATCTGATGGTGAGGAGGAAGAGGATGACGACGACTCTAGTGAAGAGGAGGAGGAGGAAGTCGACCCTCCTTGTTCAGAAAGGTGACCCAAGCTCACCCACGACCCATGAACAGCGTGGCCAAGCGATCGCTACCAGGTAGTCGTCAAAGCGCCCTCGGACGACTTCTCCGGAACCGACTGAAAAAGCGCCGAAGCATCCAAGAGCGGCATCATCGAAGCCGCCGAAGGCCTTACCCAAGATGAGAATGACCATTCCCACCATCTCCGGGTAACAATCGGAACTTGTGTTTACTCGTTTAACATGGACAGACTCTTGGTCGACTTGTTGACTAACCGACTGGTTTCTGAAATCTGCAGTGCTGCTACCTCTGAGACCTCCGCCAAGAACGAAGACCAGGAAATGGAAGATGCTGCCACCTCCAACCTTGGTACGATCTCTGTAGTTTCACTTTTGGTCGATTGGATTCTCAATTTTAACTTTGGATTTTTCATGTAGCTCCTCCTCATGTCATTGATCTCCCTGATGATGACGACGAGGCGCCGCTAAGGCCGAGGAGGAATAAAAAGGCGTCAGCTGGCAAGACCGTTCAGGTTGCATCAGTGCCTGAGATGCTGGTTCAGGAGGGTGGCAACATCACTCGGACTTCCATGTCCTTCATTGTGCCGCTGACGAGTGCTCGACCTTCGTCGTCGACTGCTGACCCGCCTTCTCTTTTCGCCACACACCACGTCCCAGAGGACCAAGCGGGTGCTGCTAAGGAGGCTATACACCAGGCGGGGATCATGATGGAGCAGGTGAAGGCGATCCGGGAAGCCAGCCAAGCGGCCTATGATGCTAGCTCAACCCTTCAGAGCAACGTCCAGGTTAGTTGGTCACTGCTTGTTCTGTTAGGATATGCTATCTGAAGACTTCCTTTCTGAAGATCTTTGTATCTGTACACCCACTGGGTGTGTCAATTGAATTTTTGGATTGGTGGGGGCAAGCTGAGTGCACCCACTGGGTGTAGTCCCTGAAACTATGGTGGACTGCTGGCAGTCGACTGTAGTCTTCGTATTTGTGAATTTCTTCACTCTGACTTCTTCACTCGGTCTGGTCGGACCATGTCGAAAGGAATCTTGGAACTAGTGGGGGCACGCCGAGTGCACCCACTGGGTGTAGTCCCCGAGACCATAGTCGACTGCTGGCAGTCGACTAAGGTCTGAAGAACCTGTTTTTTTTTGGTAAATCATGGCTGACTGCTGGCAGTTAGCTATAGTGCTATAGTTTTAGGATCATAACCTCTTTGTCTCTTTCAGCCGACTAATCGGACCGAGTCGGTGGAACCAGTGGGGGCACGCTGAGTGCACCCACTGGGTGTAGTCCCCGAGACTACTGTTGAATATTTTGATTCGGCTGTAGTCTTAGAAATGTTACGATTTTTCTCGTAGTCACTCGGAAGCAACCTATCTTTGATGTCTGTCGACTGACCCTTTGCAGAAATCTTGCGAGCTTGTGGCTCGTTATACTGAATTGGAAAACAAGCATATCCAGCTCTACCTTGACTTGAAGCTTGTCCAAGAGAACTTTAAGAAGGCGAAGGATGAAGCAAAAGGTATGTTTGGTGAGAATCTTGACAACTGTCTTTATCTTTCTGTCCATTCCTGATTCTGATCTCATTGTCACTTTGCAGATAAACTGAAGGAGGCTCTGAAGAAGAAGGACCATGACCTTATTGAGGTGCAGAAGGCGGCTTTGGACAAAACAAAGCTTGCGGAAGAAAAACTGGCTTCGGTCGGAAAACTTGAAGAGGAGAACACCAATCTGAAAGCTGCTCTCGACGCGGCCAACAAGGAGGTCAGCCATCCGAAGAATGATAAGATAGCTCTGAGTGACAAGGCTAGCAAACTGGCGGGGAAGAAGAACGATATAGAGGCTTATCTGGGAGGGCTCGCCAAGAAGTTATTCATCATGCTTGAAGGTAATCTCTTCTATCCGACTGACTTGTTATCATCGACTCATCATAGAACTGTTGGCTTAACTTCGAATTGTGTTTACAGAATTCTGCCAAAACTTCGAGGAGGAGACCAGTCGAGTAGAGACAAGCTTGGACCCCATTAACTCTCCTGTGAAGGATGAAGCCGCCATGAGCGTGCTCGACCGAGTCTCGTGTTCTTTGGAGTTGTTGACTACCTCGCTCGACTGAAGGTTGCGGTGTCGCGACTCGACACGACACTCTGGCCAGGAGAGATGCTTCAAAATGACCTCGAGTCTTTAATGACTCGACTGAATGACGTTCCAGGTCGAGTGCAAGAATGGAAGAAGTCTTCTGCCAGGTGCGGTGCTGACGTTGCTCTGTTCCTGGTCCGTGTTCATTGCAAGGATGTGCGAGAGGACAAGTTGGCGTCCATCAAAGTGGCCAATACCAAGAAGCATGACTTCCAGTCTTTCATGGAGACCTTCATTGCTGCTGCCACTCGGATTGCTGACGGAATCGACTTGGACCAGTCTGTCGCACCCTCCAGTCCTCCACCTGAGGAGTAAAAAAACTTCTATGCTTCGTCTTAAATTTGCCTCGGAATGCCGAGTGGTTTTGTAACCGATAAACTTTTACAGGCTTGATGCCTGAGCACTTCCGAATCCGTAGGATGTTATTTGAGCTTGGCTTATCGTTGAATATGCTTGCTTTTGCATTCGAGCGAACTTTGTTCTTCACTCGGAATATACTTTAGTACTTGAGACGCAGCTCTGAGGTGGAAAGTCCAGTCGACCTACACTTCATCACTCTTGCAGGTAGGGATGGAGCACAGATTGCAGTCGACCTGCATCCTTGCGGATCAGGATGGAACGCACATTGTATTTGTGGCGTAGCTCAGAAGGAGAAGGTAGCAGTCGACCTGCACCTCGTCACCCTTGCAGAGTGCATGTTGTATTTGTGGCGTAGCTCAGAAGGAGAAGGTAGCAGTCGACCTGCACCTCATCATCCTTGCAGAGCGCATGTTGTATTTGTGGCGTAGCTCCAAAGGAGAAGGTAGCAGTCGACCTACACCTCGTCGTCCTTGCGGATCGGAATGGATTAAGTACTTAGGCGAGTACTGGAGTGCAGCTAAGCCCCCGAGTGGGAGCATTGCTCTCCACTCGGTGGGATTTTCAAATACTTAGGCGAGTACTGGACTGCAGCTAAGCCCCTGAGTGGGAGGATTGCTCTCCACTCGGTGGGATTTTCAAATACTTAGGCGAGTACTGGACTGCAGCTAAGCCCCCGAGTGGGAGGTTTGCTCTCCACTCGGTAGGATTTTCAAATACTTAGGCGAGTACTGGACTGCGGCTAAGCCCCGAGTGGGAGGATTGCTCTCCACTCGGTGGGATTTTCAAATACTTAGGCGAGTACTGGACTGCAGCTAAGCCCCCGAGTGGGAGGTTTGCTCTCCATTCGGTAGGATTTTTTAAACTTAGGTGAGTACTGGACCGCAACTAAGCCCCCGAGTAGGAGGTTTGCTCTCCACTCGGTGGGATTTTCAAATACTTAGGCGAGTACCGGACTGCAGCTAAGCCCCCCAGTGGGAGGATTGCTCTCCACTCGGTAGGATTTTTTAAACTTAGGCGAGTATTGGGACTGCAGCTAAGCCTCTGAGTGGGAGGATTGCTCTCCACTCGGTAGGATTTTTTTAAAACTTAGATGAGTACTAGGACTGCAGCTAAGCCTCCGAGTGGGAGGATTGCTCTCCACTCGGTAGGATTTTTTAAACTTAGGCGAGTACTGGGACTGCAGCTAAGCCTCTGAGTGGGAGGATTGCTCTCCACTCGGTAGGATTTTTTAAACTTATGCGAGTACTGGGACTGCAGCTAAGCCCCCGAGTGGGAGGATTGCTCTCCACTCGGTAGGATTTTTTAAACTTAGGCGAGTACTGGGACTGCAGCTAAGCCTCCGAGTGGGAGGCTGGCTCACCACTCGGTAGGATTTTTTAAACTTAGGCGAGTACTGGGACTGCAGCTAACCTTTGAGTGGGAGGCTGGCTCACCACTCAGTAGGATTTTTTAAACTTAGGCGAAACGGATTCGCAGCTAAGCCCCCGAGTGGGAGGCTGGCTCACCACTTGATAGGATTTTTTTAATCTTAGGCGAGTACTGGAACTGCAGCTAAGCCTCCGAGTGGGAGGCTGGCTCACCACTCGGTAGGATTTTTTAAACTTAGGCGAAATGGATTCGCAGCTAAGCCCCCGAGTGGGAGGCTGGCTCACCACTCGATAGGGATTTTTTTTACAAACTTAGGCGAAACGGATTCGCAGCTAAGCCACCCACTGGGGGATTTCTCACGTAAACAAAAGTAACAACAATCACTGGAAAAATTATAACACTCTTGTCTTTGATAAACAAACTATAGAGGTACTTTTATTACATCTCATCCGAGTGAGTACTTAAGTATAAAAGGGGCGGAGCAGCTCCGCATTCCAAGCTCGTGGCTCGTCAATCTGACGATCGACATTGTAAAGACGGTACGCTCCATTGTGGAGAACTTTGGTGACGATGAAGGGGCCTTCCCAAGTAGGAGCAAGCTTGTGTGGCTTTTGCTGATCCACTCGGAGGACCAAATCTCCTTCTTGGAAGGCTCAACTCTTCATGTTTCTGGCATGGAATCGACGCAAGTCCTGCTGATAGATAGTCGATCAGATCATGGCCATCTCTCTTTCTTCTTCTAGAAGGTTGACTGCGTCCTGCCGGGCTTGTTCTGCTTCATCTTCAGTGTGGAGCTCGACTCGGGGTGCATTGTGAAGCAGGTCACTCGGCAGAACTGCTTCAGCTCCATAGACCAGAAAGAATGGAGTTCGTCCAGTCGACCGATTAGGGGTGGTCCTTAATCCCCAAAGAACTGATGGAAGTTCGTCGACCCATGCGCCTGCTGCGTGCTTGAGGTCACGCATCAACCGGGGTTTTAGTCCTTTGAGAATTAGGCCGTTTGCTCTTTCTGCTTGTCCATTCGACTGGCGGTGAGCGACAGAAGAGTAGTCGACTCGCGTGCCTTGAGAAGCGCAGAAAGCTCTGAATTTGTCAGAATCAAAGTTTGACCCATTATCGGTGATGATGCTGTGCGGAACTCCATATCTGAATAACAACTCTCTGATGGAGCTGATAGCAGTGCCGGCATCAAGATTCTTGATAGGCTTAGCTTCAATCCACTTAGTGAACTTGTCGATCGCCACCAAGACATGGGTGAAGCCGCCCTGCCAGTTCTCGATGGTCCAACCATATCAATCCCCAAACAAAGAAAGGGCCGACGAGTGGAATGGTCTTCAAGGCTGAGGCGGGTTTGTGTGACATATTGGAATAGAACTGACATCCTTCACACTTGTCAACTATTTCCTTCGCCATTTCATTTGCTCTTGGCCAGTAAAATCCCGCTCGGTATGCTTTAGCCACAATGGTCCGAGAGGACGCATGATGACCACAGGTCCCTGAGTGGATATCGTCAAGAACTATCTGACCTTCTTCTGGTGTTATACATTTCTGGCTGACTCCAGTCGCGCTTTCCCTGTACAATTGTCCCTTGATCACAGTAAAAGCCTTAGATCGGCGGACGATCTGTCGAGCCTCTTCTTCATTCTCTGGGAACTCTTTCCTTAGGATATACGCGATGTACGGCACTGTCCAGTCGGGAGTGATGACCAAAACTTCCATGATCAGGTCGACCACAACCGGTACCTCAACTTCAATCGAATCTGTGACACTTTTTGGCTTCAGGGCTTCTTTGGTGAAAGGATCCTCTTGAACTGATGGTGTGTGGATGTGCTGCAAAAACACATTACTGGGAATGGTTCTCTCTTGGAACCTATTTTTGCCAAATCATCAGCCGCTTGAATTTTCAGTCGAGGTATATGATGGAGCTCTAACCCCTCAAATTTCTTCTCTAGCTTTCTCACTGCATTGCAGTAACCAGTCATGGCTAGACTTCTGACGTCCCACTCCTTCATCACCTGATTAACCACCAAATCTGAGTCGCCATAGACCATGAGGCGACGGACGCCGAGTGAAATGGCCATACGCAACCCATACAAAAGTGCCTCGTATTCTGCTTCGTTGTTGGAGGAATCAAAGTGGATCTGGAGCACATATCGGAGCTTATCTCCTCGGGGAGAAACCAACAGTACCCCAGCACTGGAACCATTCAGCATCTTAGAACCATCAAAGAACATGGTCCAGTGCTCCGAGTGAACTTGAGTCGGTAGTTGTTGTTCAATCCACTCGGCGATGAAATCTGCTACTGCTTGGGACTTGATGGCCTTCTTTGCCTCAAACTTGATATCAAGGGGAAGGAGTTCAATCGCCCATTTTGCCACTCGACCAGTTGCATCTCTGTTGTGTTGAATCTCTGACAACGGGGCATCGCTGACGACTGTAATGGAATGGTCAGAGAAGTAATGAGCAACCTTCTTCGTGGTCATATAAATTCCATATACAAGCTTCTAATAATGAGGTATCTTTGCTTTGATGGGGTCAACACTTGGAAAGATAATATCTTGGTATTGAACTTTGAAGGCTTTTCCTTCTTCTTCCCGCCGACCGTAAATCTTCAGTATTGACGACTTGTCCTGTGGCTGCAATGTAAAGCAGCAAAGGCTCTTTGCTGATTGGGGCAGCAAGCACCGGCTGGGTGGAGAGCAGGGCTTTTAGCTCTGCAAACGCTACATCAGTTTCGGGAGTCCACTCGAACTTGTCTGACTTCTTCATCAATCGATAAAGAGGCAATGCCTTTTCACCGAGACGAGAGATGAATCGACTTAAAGCGGCCAAGCATCCAGTAAGCTTCTGGACATCGTGCACATGCACAGGGCGTTTCATTCGGAGTATAGTACCAACCTTTTCTAGGTTGGCGTCGATTCCTCATTCGGAAACGAGAAAACCGAGTAACTTTCCGCTAGGAACTCCGAATGTGCACTTTGATGGATTAAGCTTGATATCATACCTCCTGAGGTTGGCAAATGTTTCAGCAAGGTCAGTCAACAGGTCGGAACCCTTCCGTGATTTGACCACAATATCATCCATGTATGCTTCCACATTCCGACTGATTTGAGTGAGCAAACACTTCTGAATCATCCTCATGAACGTGGCTCCGACATTCTTGAGGCCGAATGGCATGGTGACATAACAGAAACATCCAAATGGAGTGATGAAAGCTGTTTTGATCTCGTCAGATCCATACAGACGGATCTGATGGTAACCGGAATGGGCGTCTAAAAAAGACAGGCGCTCACATTCGGCAGTCGAGTCGACTATTTGGTCGATGTGGGGGAGAGGAAAATGATCTTTCGGGCAGGCCCGATTGATATGTTTGAAGTCAATGCACATGCGAAGTGACTTGTCCTTCTTGGGGACCATGACAACATTGGCGAGCCACTCGGAGTGGTAAATCTCTCGGATAAACTCTGCTGCTAAGAGCCGAGCCACCTCCTCACCAATGGCCTTTCTCTTCTGGACGGCGGACCGTCGAAGATGTTCCTTGACAGGTTTCACCTTTGAGTCGACTCGTAGGTGGTGCTCAGCCAGCCCCCTGGGAACACCCGGCATGTCAGAAGGCTTCCATGCGAAGATGTACCAGTTCTCACGGAGGAACTGGACGAGCGCTTCTTCCTATTTGGAGTCGAGTGTTGTTGAGATATGAGTCGGAGCAGCACTGGGGTCGGTCGGGTGAATGTGAATCGGCTTTGTCTCACCGGACGACTGAAACGTTGATTTCGTAGCAGGCTTCTTGGCTCGCAACAAGTCACTCGGATCTACAGTTTTCTGGTATTCCTGCAGTTCTACCACTACCATCTGAGCATCGGCGATCTTTGAGCCTTTTTGAAAGCACTCTTCCGCCTTCTTCCGATTGCCAGTAATAGTGATCACACCTTTGGGACTAGGCATCTTCAATTTGAGATACACATAACATGGTCGAGCCATGAAACATGCATAGGCTAGTCTACCCAAAATAGCGTGATAAGCGCTCTGGAAATCCACAACTTCAAATGTCAACTTTTCTTTGCGGTAATTCTTGGAATCACCAAAAACCACATCAAGAGCAATTTGGCCGAGTGACTCAGCCTTCTTTCCAGGAATGACTCCATGGAAACTCATGTTCTTTGTCTTGAGTCCGACATCGGAATGCTCATCCCTTTCAACGTCTCTGCATACAATATATTCAGGTCACTGCCACCATCCATCAAAACTTTAGTCAGTCGAGTGTCTTCGACGACTAGGTCGACCACCAAAGCTTGCCTCCCAGGGGTAGCTATGTGTGTCGGATGATCGGACTGGTCGAATGTGATGGCAGTCTGAGACCATTTCAGATAACTGGGTGTCGCCGGAGCAACCATATTCACTTCTCGGTTGATAACTTTCAATCGACTTTTGCTTTCTACATCAGCAAAAATCACCAGGGTGGAATTGACCTGGGGATATCCATCATCACTATCTTCTTTGTCTTCAACTTTGTTCGACTCCTTTTCCTTATCTTTGGGTTGTTTCCCTTGGAATTGCTGGATCAAGAGCCGACACTGTTGAGTGGTATGTTTCGGGTAAATGAATTTACCTTCTTCATCTTTCTTCATGTGGATGTGGCACGGCAAATCCATCACGTCATTCCCTTCCTTGTCCTACACCTTCTTAGGGTTCCAAGACCCTTTGGGTTTCCCCTTAAACTTTCCTTGAGTCACGGCCAAGGCTTCTCCAGGAGCAGCTGGCTCGGCTTTCCGCTTTTGCTTCCGACTGGAGTTCCCTCCTCCGGTTTCATGGGCGGCTGACTTGTACTTGCCACTCCGGAGCCGATCCTCTTCTTCACCATTGGCATACTTGGTGGCAATTTTCATCATTCGACTTAGAGACATGTCTTCGGTTCGACCGAATTTTAGACTTAGCTCTCTGTCCTTAACACCTTCCTTGAAGGCACAGACTGCCTGGTGATCAGATACATTCTCTACCGTGTGATGCAACGTGATCCATCTCTGGATGTAATCCCTCAGAGTTTCATTCGACTTCTATACACAAGATTGCAGCTCTGTCAACCCCGCTGGTCGCTTGTAAGTTCCTTCAAATGTTCTGACAAACACTCGGGCAAGATCTTCCCAAGTGTAAATGCTACTGGGTGCTAACTGATTCAACCATGCTCTGGCCGAACCCTCCAACATAAGGGGCAGATGTTTCATGGCCACCTCATCGTTGTCGCCGCCAATCTGAACAGCCACTCGGTAGTCTTCAAGCCAAGTATCAGGCTTGGACTCACTAGTGAACTTACTGACTCCAGTCGCCAACCTGAAGTTGGGAGGAATTACCGCGGCCCTAATGGCTCTGCTGAAACACTCTGGTCCTGAGACGTGTACTCTGCTGCTAGTGGGTACATCTCTGTCATGACCTTCTCGGTGAGCTCTGTTCCTGTCGACCAAACCGTGAACGATAATAGATCTCGCATCAAAGGCTGGTTCTCTGGGGTCGACTGGAATCCTTCGCCCAACACTATGCTGGCGTCTGTCATCCTGCTGTCGAGGCGCGTACGATCCACCCCTTGGGGGAGGGGTGGGCACTCGACGTCGATCATCACAATTGAATCGGTGGTCATACTGCTCATGGTTCCTGTATTGATCATCACGCCGACCTCCACGTTCCTCACGCCTCGGGGGCGATCTAGGGCTATGGGCCGACTGGACTGTATTCGCAGCGACGGATCTGCTGTGAATCCTATTTCGTGACTGTGATACATCTGGATTTTGATCTCCTGCTGCCCGGAGTAATGCTCTGATCTGTAACAAGCCTCTACCAGCCTCTGACTGGGAAGGCTGAATCGACTCTGCTATGCGGGCTGCAGCTACTAGATTCTGAATAGGAGTTTGATATACCTGTGTTGGTGGTGGAAAGAGTTGACGTCTACTGGAGTATGGAACCCGTTGCCGCGCACGCTCGTCGAGTGCTCGCTGGAGGTTCTCGGTCGAGTCGCCAGCCAAGTTAATGGCCTGCGTCCTCTAAGGCCCGAGCCTCGGGGGTTTCTCCAACGATAGGAGTGTGTAGCGCATCCATGTTCCAGCGGCGAAGTTCTTCCCTCTGCAGCGAAGTGAGGGGCTCGAGTTGATACTCTTCGTGAACCTGCGCCGGATTGCCTCCGCCGTCACCTCCGTCGGCGCGGGGAAAACCAGGAGGACTACATGGTCCATTGACCATCAGAACCTCCGCCGCTGGATCATTCTTTGTCGCTTTTCGGATCACGATCTCTGCGAACGGTCGAGATATCAAACAGGCCGTAGAGAGATTCATCGGGCTCGATTGCCGCGACTTGGGGAGTGGCCGACTGGCGGGCCACCGCATGTCTCACCTACCGCTGAAGCCTCGACCGACCGGAGCGCTTGCACCGGCCGGAAACAGGGAGGGAGGACGACACAGGGGTCGATTGATACTGGGTCGACGGTTGCCGCAGGAGGAGGACGCGGACGCACGTGCGAAAGTGCGTTGCCACGCGGACGGGGAGCGCGTCGACGTCGAGTGGAGCCTCCTGAAGCCAAGCGGAGTCATCGACGATGAACGTGAGCGCGCCGAGATGGATCTCGCGGCCCTCAACCAAAACTCCGCCTGAAACCATGATGAAGGAGATCGGAAAAATCCCAACTTCTCCAATAAATCGCTAAGACACCTTCCCCAAGGTGGGCGCCAACTATCGTGGTTCTAAGCCTGACAGTAGAATAGGAGGGTAGAAATGGAGGGGCAAGATCCTAGCTATGGAGTAGTTGTATACGCAAGATGTTTACGAGTTTAGGCCCTTCTCGGAGGAAGTAACAGCTGACGGTGTCCTGGACTAGGGGGTACTCACCATGTCGTCTCCCAATCAGGTGGATTGGGCCGAGGATCCCCATGGCCGTATACTCATGGGCCAGTCCGGACAGTTGCCGCATACAAGGAAGATTCCACAAGACTTGGCGATCAAGACAAGGACTCCTCCCCCACCGGCGTATTCGGCTAGGACTCTTGTTATCCTAGGCCTCTGGTGCATTATATAAACCAAGGCCAGGCTAGTCGATAAAAAACAACAAACATACCATAGGCTAGCTTCTAGGGTTTAGCCTCCTTGATCTCGTGGTAGATCTACTCTTGTAATACCCACAATATCAATATCAATCAAGCAGGACGTAGGGTTTTACCTCCATCAAGAGGGCCCGAACCTGGGTAAAACATCGTGTCCCTTGTCTCCTGTTACCATTGATCCTAAGACGCACTGCTTGGGACACCCTACCCGAGATCCGCCGGTTTTGACACCGGCATTGGTGCTTTTATTGAGAGTTCCGCTATGTGATCGGCGAAAGGATCAATGGCTCGACTGCAGGTCAACTGCTACGTTGGCTTCTTCGTCACCAGCTCAACTGGTCACCTTGGCTTAACCGAGGACTGTGCCCTACCTCCGATCGTCATGTTCGGATGAGGGCCTTCATCAACACCAACTCCGATCTCTATCAAGATCATGGAGGAATCATCCAGGGAGCCCGGGGGCTCAACGTCAACATTGCCCTCGGGCGACCGTGCTGTTTTTCTGGACAGCGAACTTGTATCCGCCGTCACCACCTCCTCGAGTGTCGGTTTGATGATTGCTTCGGTGGAATAGTGCGGAATTATGTCTACAACAGCCCTGTAAAAATTTCGTCGAGTTCCGATGGAGGAATCTCCGGCAATCTTCGATATACCGGAGCCCTGTTGAATCTGGACGAGAATCCGGACGGGTTTAGGGCGTGGTATCCAGCGTCTAGCTCGGATGTCCTTTGGAGGATCCAACCGTTGATTTGCTGCGGAATTCCCTTATCTACCACCTGCCCAAAATTTACCTCGATCCGACCGACCAAACTCCAGGAAACTTCCGATTAGTGCATCACTTTTTGGATCTGTTTTCTGCGCGAGAACGAATCCGACCCGAGTTCGTCTTTTTATGAACGGGATTTCGGACATCCTTTTTGAAGGAAGTTTTGTATGGGGTATTGTGTTTTGTTCCCGAACACATCCCACTAACTTTAAGGTCTTTTGAACATGATCTTCGACATCATGCTGGTGTCAAACCAGTCCGGCAATATTGCTCCACGGCCGCCGACCTGCGCTAGACACGTCGTCACTTTGTTGAGCCAAGCTCAACTTCTTCGGATCATCATCTTGGCAAGCCGAACAAGAGTCCGGCATCGCGAAGGATAAATCATCACCAACATTGCCGCCCCACAGATTACACGGAGTGGGCATACCGGCATCGCCGCACGGTCGCTTCATCAAGCCGACATCGACCGCGTCACGACCTGCATCGGCAGGGCCGCACTATTGCCTCTTCAAACTGGTGTCCATCACGCCGACCTACTTCGACATCTCGGCTGGACCGGGGGCTTCGCCGTCTCTTCATCAACCTACTCCGGACACTTCGGCGTTACTAGCCGACTAGGCAATGGGTGCGCGGATCGAGTCCCAATTTTGGGAATCATCTTCCTTCGGATTGCTACAACAAATAAACCATGTGCTATTAATCCTAGTACTTCTTTTTGCTTGTTTGGGTTAATTTTTCCCAAGGAATTATTACTCTGGTTTGTCCATCATATGTACACAGGTCTATCAAATGGTGGCCGCATTATCGACGGTCGCATGATGGTTCGGTCAGTTCCCGTACATAGTCCGGCGAACGCCGCATCCGGAACTCGGACCGACCTGTGAATCCAGGCTTTACCACGCCTTTATTGCATTACACCGACGACCTGCGTCGACATCGACTTCGGCGCCAGGCCATATTTCTTTTATTACTCACTTTGCATAAATTGTTTATTATGCAACGATTTTTTTTACTATTATCTCTGGTTTGCACTATTTTTTGTGCACAGAAAATGATCCAGCGGACTATATCCTTTAGCGTCACTTCGCCGGACGGGGCTTCGTCAACACTTCATTACCCCATGGCGGGGACTTCGCATCACTCTCGTCGTCCTGCATTGACCGTGCTATGTCATCACTTGGAGTGCCGAGCTCTTTGCTCCTCCACCTCGGGGCGGCTTGGGGATGGAACCTTGTCCCGCACTAAGCTCGGACCGCGTCGTCAATACCGAACACATTAACCAGCTAAGTTGCCTTCATGCTCAAAGTTTTAGATTTCTAACTTGTGTTCGGTTCGACCAAGCATCATACTTTGTTGGAAAAAAAGTTGCTTGTACATTTTTTTTCCTTGTCCAAACTTTGTTTGCACATACTTGACGCGCTACACGCTACTCATTATACACGGGGCTTCTTTAATGAAGCTTATTAATACGGGCTTTATGCCCAACACATGTGTCACACTTCCGCATGTACCTTTTATGCACCATTATATGCATTGATATGACTTAAGTTTTGGCCAAGCTGGGTTGCCTGGCTCCTGTGCTTACCCCTACATTCCTGATTGTTCGCTAGGTGGTAAAGGAGCACCTCTGCGATTATTCTTCTGGGTCACCGGATGTGTACCTCGATGGGTGAAGCCGAAAGCTAAGCGTTCTTAAGGGAATATTTGGTCGGTGAACTAAAAGATGATTTTTAATTATTTACCCATCTGCCCCCAGATGATTTTCTGCTTTCATAGCAGCTTTGACATGCACTTTAGGGCATGCATCCCAGCGAAAGGAACCCTTAACAAAACTATTCTCCCTGGAAGATGTTTCTTACTAACCATGTAATATAACATAACTAGTTGGGCACTTGTCTGATAAAGCACTAATGACCCCTACGCCTGGTCTCCACGCATGCCCCGGTTTTTATAACCGCGAAGGTAATCGGACACACTCCGGACTATTGGGTCCAGAGGTTGAAGCGAAAAGGTCCGCTACGACAAACGATCTACAATCCTGTTGGGGAACATAGTAATTTCAAAAACTTTCCTACGCACACGCAAGATCATGGTGATGGCATAGCAACGAGAGGGGAGAGTGTATGTCCACGTACCCTCGTGAGACCGTGGCGAAGCGTTATCACAACGCGGTTGATGTAGTCGTACGTCTTCACGATCCGACCGATCCAAGCACCGAACGTACGGAGCCTCCGAGTTCAGCACACGTTCAGCTCGATGACGTCCCTCGAACTCCGATCCAGCCGAGTGTCGAGGAGAGTTCCACAAGACGACGGCGTGGTGACGATCTTGATGTTCTACGGCGCGGGCTTCGCCTAAGCTTCACGACGATATGACCGAGGTGGAATATGGTGGAAGGGGGCACCGCACACGGCTAAGGAACGATCCGTAGATCAACTTGTGTGTCTATGGGGTGCCCCCTGCCCCCGTATATAAAGGAGGGAGGGAGGAGGAGGCCGGACCTAGGAGGGGCGCGCCATGGGGAGTCATACTCCCACCGGGAGTAGGATTCCCCTTTCCTAGTCCAACTAGGGGTCCTTCCATGTAGTAGGAGTAGGAGACAAGGAAGGGAAGAGAGAAGGAAGGAAGGAGGGGGGTGCGGCCCTCCCTAGTCCAATTCGGACTAGGCCTTGAAGCGCGGGCTACCCTAGGCAGCCCTCTCTCTTTCTCGCAGGCCCAATAAGGCCCAATACTTCTCCCGGCGAATTCCGTAACTCTCCGTACTCAAAAATACCGAATCACTCGGAACCTTTCTGAACTCCGAATATAGTCGTCCAATATATCGATCTTTACGTCTCGACCATTTCGAGACTCCTCGTCATGTCCCCGATCTCATCCGGGACTCCGAACTTCTTCGGTACATCAAAACTCATAAACTCATAATATAACTGTCATCAAAACCTTAAGCGTGCGGACCCTACGAGTTCGAGAACTATGTAGACATGACCTAGAACTATTCTCGGTCAATAACCAATAACGAGACCTGGATGCCCATATTGGCTCCTACATATTCTACGAAGATCTTTATCGGTCAAACCGCATAACAACATACGTTGTTCCCTTTGTCATCGGTATGTTACTTGCCCGAGATTTGATCGTCGGTATCCAATACCTAGTTCAATCTCGTTACCGGCAAGTATCTTTACTCGTTCTGTAATGCATCATCCCGTAACCAACTCATTGGTTACATTGCTTGCAAGGCTTATAATGATGTGCATTACCGAGAGGGCCCAGAGATACCTCTCCGACAATCGGAGTGACAAAACCTAATCTCGAAATACGCCAACTCAACATGTACCTTCGGAGACACCTGTAGTACTCCTTTATAATCACCTAGTTATGTTGTGACGTTTGGTAGTACCCAAAGTGTTCCTCCGGTAAACGGGAGTTGCATAATCTCATAGTTACAGGAACATGTATAAGTCATGAAGAAAGCAATAGCAACATACTAAAGATCAAGTGCTAAGCTAACGGAATGGGTCAAGTCAATCACATCATTCTCCTAATGATGTGATCCCGTTAATCAAATGACAACTCTTTTGTCCATGGCTAGGAAACATAACCATCTCTGATAAATGAGCTAGTCAAGTAGAGGCATACTAGTGACACTATGTTTGTCTATGTATTCACACATGTATTATGTTTCCGGTTAATACAATTCTAGCATGAATAATAAACATTTATCATGAAATAAGGAAATAAATAATAACTTTATTATTGCCTCTAGGGCATATTTCCTTGATCTCCCACTTGCACTAGAGTCAATAATCTAGTTCACATCGCCATGTGATTTAACACCAATATTCATATCTCAGATATGATTAACACCCATAGTTCACATCATCATGTGACCAACATCCAAAGGGTTTACTAGAGTCAATAATCTAGTTCACATTGCTATGTGATTAACACCCAAAGAGTACTAAGGTGTGATCATGTTTTGCTCGTGAGAGAAGCTTAGTCAACGGGTCTGTCATATTCAGAGCCGTATGTATTTTGCAAATATTTTATGTCCACAATGCTCTGCACGGAGCTACTCTAGCTAATTGCTCCCACTTTCAATATGTATCCAGGTTGAGACTTAGAGTCATCGGATCGGTGTAAAAGTTTGCATCGATGTAACTTTTACAACAAACTCTTTTATCACCTCCATAATCGAGAAACATCTCCTTAGTCCTTACTAAGGATATTCTTGACCAATGTCCATGATCTACTCCTAGATCACTATTGTACTCCTTGCCAAATTCAGAGCAAGGTATACAATAGGTCCGGTACATAGCATAACACACTTTATAGAACCTATGATGAGGCATAGGGAATGACTTTTCATTCTCTTTCTATTTTCTGCGTGGTCGGGATTTGAGTCTTACTCAATTTCATACCTTTGCAACACAGCAAGAACTCTTTCTTTGACTATTCCATTTTGAACTATTTCAAAATCTTGCCAAGGTATGTACTCATTGAAAATCTTATCAAGCGCCTTGATCTATCTCAATAGATCTTGATGCTCAATATGTAAGTAGCTTTTCTTGAGGTCTTTTCTTTTAAAGAACTCCTTTAAACACTCCTTTATGCTTTGCGTAAAAATTCTACATCATTTCGATCAACAATATGTCACTCACATATACTAATCGAAAGGTCAGTAGTGCTCCCACTCACTTTATTGTAAATACAGGCTTCATCGTAAGTCCATATAAAACTATATGCTTTGATCAACTTATCAAAGCGTATATTCCAACTCCGAGATGCTTGCACCAGTCCATAGATGGATCATTGGAGCTTGCACATTTTGTTAGCACCTTTAGGATTGACAAAACCTTCGGTTGCATCATATACAACTCTTCTTTAATAAATCCATTAAGGAATGCAGTTTTGACATCCATTTGCCGATTTCATAAAATGTGGCAATTGCTAACATGATTCGACAGACTTAAGCATCGATACGAGTGAGAAAATCTCATCGTATTCAACACCTTGAACTTGTTGAAAACCTTTTGCAACAAGTCGAGCTTGGTAGATAGTAATACTACTATCGTGTCCGTCTTCCTCTTGAAGATCCATTTATTAACATGGCTTGCGATCATCGAGCAAGTCAATCAAAGTCCATACTTTGTTCTCATACATGGATCATATCTCGATTTTATGGCCTCGAGCCATTTCGCGAATCTGGGCTCATCATCGCTTCATCATAGTTCGTAGGTTCATCATGGTCTAGTAACATGACTTCCGAACATGATTACTACACCACTCGGTGTGGATCTTACTCGGAAGACCTATGAGGTTCAGAGTAACTTGATCTGAAGTTTCATGATCAATATCATTAGCTTCCTCACTAATTGGTGTATTTGTCACAGGAACTGATTTCTATGATGAACTACTTTCCAATAAGGGAACAGGTACAGTTACCTCATCAAGTTCTACTTTCCTCCCACTCACTTCTTTCGAGAGAAACTCCTTCTCTAGAAAGGATCCATTTTTAGCAACGAATATCTTGCCTTCGGATCTGTGATAGAAGGTGTACCCAACTATTTCCTTTGGGTATTCTATGAAGATGCACTTCTCCGATTTGGGTTCGAGCTTATCAGAATGAAACTTTTTCACATAAGCATCGCAGCCCCAAACTTTAAGAAACGACAACTTTGGTTTCTTGCCAAACCATAGTTCATAAGGCGTCGTCTCAACGGATTTTGATGGTGCCCTATTTAACGTGAATGCGGCCGTCTCTAAAGAATAACCCCAAAACGATAGCGGTAGATCGGTAAGAGACATCATAGATCGCACCATATCAAGTAAAGTACGATTACGACGTTCGGACACACCATTGCGTTCTGGTGTTCCAGGTGGCGTGAGTTGCGAGACTATCCCGCATTGTTTCAAGTGTAGACCAAACTCGTAACTCAAATATTTGTCTCCGCGATCAGATCACATAAACTTTATTTTCTTGTTACGATGATTTTTCCACTTCACTCTGAAATTCTTTGAACCTTTCAACTATTTCAGACTTATGTTTCATCAAGTAGATATACCCATATCTGCTCAAATCATCTTGTGAAGGTCAGAAAATAATGATACTTGCCACGAGCATCAACACTCATTGGATTTCATACATCGGTATGTATTATTTTCAATAAGTCAGTAGCTTGTTCCATTGTTCCGGAGAATGGAGTTTTAGTCATCTTGCCCAAAAGGCATGGTTCGCAAGCATCAAATGATTCATAACCAAGTGATTCCGAAAATCCATCTTTATGGAGTTTCTTCATGCGCTTTACACCGATACGACCCAAATGGCAGTGCCACAAATAAGTTGCACTATCATTATTAACTTTGCATCTTTTGGCATCAATATTATGAATATGTGTATCACTACGATCGAGATCCAACAAATTATGTTTATTGGGTGTATGACCATTGAAGGTTTTATTCATGTAAACAGAACAACAATTATTCTCTGACTTTAAATGAATAACCGTATTGCAATAAACATGATCAAATCATATTCATGCTCAACGCAAACGCCAAATAACATTTATTTAGGTTTAACACTAATCCCGAAAGTATAGGGAGTGTGCGATGATGATCATATCAATCTTGGAACTACTTCCAACACTCATCGTCACTTCCCTTCAACTAGTCTCTATTTATTCTCAGAACTCCTGTTTGAGTTACTAATCTTAGCAACCTAACAAGTATCAAATACTCAGGGGCTACTATAAACACTAGTAAGGCACACATCAATAACCTGTATATCAAATATACCCTTGTTCACTTTGCCATCCTTCTTATCCACCAAATATTCAGGGCATTTCCACTTCCAGTGACCATTTCCTTTGAAGTGTAAGCACTCAGTTTCAGGCTTTGGTTCAGCTTTGGGCTTCTTCGTGGGAGTGACAACTTGCTTGTCTTTCCACTTGAAGTTCCCTTTCTTTCCCTTTGCCTTTCTCTTGAAACTAGCGGTCTTGTCAATCATAAACACTTGATGCTCTTTCTTGATTTCTACCTTCATCGATTTCAACATCACGAAGAGCTCGGGAATTGTTTTTGTCATCCCTTGCATACTATAGTTCATCACGAAGTTCTAGTAACTTAGTGATGGTGACTAGAGAATTCTGTCAATCACTATCTTATCTGGAAGATTAACTCCCACTTGATTCAAGCGATTGAAGTACCTGATAATCTGAGCACATGCTCACTAGTTGAGCGATTCTCCTCCATCTTTTAGCTATAGAACTTGTTGGAGACTTCATATCTCTCAACTCGGGTATTTGCTTGAAATATTAACTTCAATTCCTGGAACATCTCATATGGTCCATGACGTTGAAAACGTCTTTGAAGTACCGATTCTAAGCTGTTAAGCATGGTGCACTAAACTATCAAGTAGTCATCCTTTTGAGCTAGCCAAACGTTCATAACGTCTGCATCTGCTCCTGCAATAGGTTTGTCACCTAGCGGTGCATTAAGGACATAATTCTTACAGGCAAAGAATGAGGATAAACCTCGATCACGGATCCAATCCGCCTCATTGCTACTAACATCTTTCAACACAATTTTCTCTAGGAACATATCAAAATAAACATATGAAAGCAACAATGCAAGCTATTGATCTATAACATAATTTGCAAAATACTACCAGGACTAAGTTCATGATAAATTAAAGTTCAATTAATCATATTACTTAAGAACTCCCACTTAGACAGACATCTCTCTAGTCATCTAAGTGATCACGTGATCCAAATCAACTAAACCATAACCGATCATCACGTGAGATGGAGTAGTTTTCAATGGTGAACATCACTATGTTGATCATATCTACTATATGATTCACGCCGACCTTTCGGTCTCCGTGTTCGAGGCCATATCTGCATATGCTAGGCTCGTCAAGTTTAACTCGAGTATTCGCGTGTGCAAAACTGGCTTGCACCCATTGTAGATGGACGAGAGCTTATCACACCCGATCATCACGTGGTGTCTGGGCACGATTTAACTTTGGCAACGGTGCATACTCAGGAGAACACTTCTTGATAATTAGTGAGAGATCATCTTAAAATGCTACCGTCAATCAAAGCAAGAATAAGATGTATAACAGATAAACATCATATGCAATCAAAATATGTGACATGATATGGCCATGATCATCTTGCGCCTTTGATCTCCATCTCCAAAGTACTGTCATGATCTTTATCGTCACCGGCACGACACCATGATCTTCATCATCTTGATCTATATCAATGTGTCGTCACATGGTCGCCTCGCCAACTATTGCTCTTGCAACTATTGCTAACGCATAGCGATAAAGTAAAGCAATTATTTGGCACTTGCATCTTATGCAACAAAGAGACAACCATAGAGCTTCTGCCAGTTGCCGATAACTTCAACAAAACATGATCATCTCATACAACAACTTATATCTCATCACGTCTTGACCATATCACATCACAACATGCCCTGCAAAAACAAGTTAGACGTCCTCTACTTTGTTGTTGCAAATTTTATGTGGCTGCTACGGGCTTAGCAAGAACCGTTCTTACCTACGCATCAAAACCACAACGATAGTTTGTCAAATAGACTCCGTTTTAACCTTCACAAGGACCGGGCGTAGCCACACTCGGTTCAACTAAAGTGAGAGAGACAGACACCCGCCAGCCACCTTTAAGCACGAGTGCTCGTAATGATGAAACCAGTCTCGCGTAAGCGTCGTGTAATGTCGGTCCGGCCGCTTCATCTCACAATACCGCTGAACCAAAGTATGACATGCTTGGTAGGCGATGACTTATATCGTCCACAACTCACTTGTGTTCTACTCGTGCATATAACATCAATGCATAAAACCTAGGCTCGGATGCCACTGTTGGGGAACGTAGTAATTTCAAAAACTTTCCTACGCACACGCAAGATCATGGTGATGGCATAGCAACGAGAGGGGAGAGTGTATGTCCACGCACTCGTGAGACCGTAAGCGGAAGTGTTATCACAACGCTGTTGATGTAGTCGACGCCTTCACGATCCGACCGATCCAAGCACCGAACGTCACGGAGCCTCCGAGTTCAGCACACGCTCAGCTCGATGACGCCCCTCGAACTCCGATCCAGCCGAGTGTCGAGGGAGAGTTCCACAAGATGACGGCATGGTGACGATCTTGATGTTCTACCGCGCGAGGGCTTTGCCTAAGCTTCGACGATATGACCGAGGTGGAATATGGTGGAAGGGGCACCGCACACGGCTAAGGAACGATCTGTAGATCAACTTGTGTGTCTATGGGTGCCCCTGCCCCGTATATAAAGGAGGGAGGGAGGAGGAGGCCGCCCTAGGAGGGCGTGCCATGGGGAGTCCTACTCCCACCGGAGTAGGATTCCCTTCCTAGTCCAACTAGGGGTCCTTCCATGTAGTAGGAGTAGGAGACAAGGAAGGGAAGAGAGAAGGAAGGAAGGAGGGTGCGGCCCTCCCCTAGTCCAATTGAGACTAGGCCTTGGGGGCGCTGGCTGCCCTAGGCAGCCCTCTCTCTTTCCCTTGAGGCCCAATAAGGCCCAATACTTCTCCCGGCGAATTCCGTAACTCTCCCACTCCCAAAAATACCGAATCACTCGAACCTTTCCGAACTCCGAATATAGTCGTCCAGTATATCGATCTTTACGTCTCGACCATTTCGAGACTCCTCGTCATGTCCCCGATCTCATCCGGGACTCCAAACTTCTTCGGTACATCAAAACTCATAAACTCATAATATAACTGTCATCAAAACCTTAAGCGTGCGGACCCTACGGGTTCGAGAACTATGTAGACATGACCTAGAACTATTCTCGGTCAATAACCAATAGCGGGACCTGGATGCCCATATTGGCTCCTACATATTCTACGAAGATCTTTATCGGTCAAACCGCATAACAACATACGTTGTTCCCTTTGTCATCGGTATGTTACTTGCCCGAGATTTGATCGTCGGTATCCAATACCTAGTTCAATCTCGTTACCAGCAAGTCTCTTTACTCGTTCTGTAATGCATGATCCCGTAACCAACTCATTGGTTACATTGCTTGCAAGGCTTATAATGATGTGCATTACCGAGAGGGCCCAGAGATACCTCTCCGACAATCGGAGTGACAAAACCTAATCTCGAAATACGCCAACTCAACATGTACCTTCGGAGACACCTGTAGTACTCCTTTATAATCACCCGTTATGTTGTGACGCTTTGGTAGTACCCAAAGTGTTCCTCCGTAAACGGAGTTGCATAATCTCATAGTTACAGAACATGTATAAGTCATGAAGAAAGCAATAGCAACATACTAAAGATCAAGTGCTAAGCTAACGGAATGGGTCAAGTCAATCACATCATTCTCCTAATGATGTGATCCCGTTAATCAAATGACAACTCTTTTGTCCATGGCTAGGAAACATAACCATCTCTGATAAATGAGCTAGTCAAGTAGAGGCATACTAGTGACACTATGTTTGTCTATGTATTCACACATGTATTATGTTTCCGGTTAATACAATTCTAGCATGAATAATAAACATTTATCATGAAATAAGGAAATAAATAATAACTTTATTATTGCCTCTAGGGCATATTTCCTTCAAATCCGGCTAGAAGGCATTGTACATGTCACCTTACACTTTATAGTCAACTTTTACCCAAGTCACTTGGGGGCTCTTATGTTTATTTGAGCCGTTTCATACTAAGTGTTTTTCTTCTAAGTCGTTGCAAAGTTAAAGCACGGCAGAAGCACCTTTTTTTTCTCTAAAGTCCAATTTTCGGATTGGCACCGAACACTTGATCTTGTTCGGACGTCATGTTTTTACTGACGTTTTTTGGTTCCAAGCTTTTGGCACTTTTAACTATTTGTGTGTTTTCAGCACAAGTCTCGCAGTGCAATGCCGGACACCTTTAGAGATTCGGCAAAAACATTCTCGGATATTGCTATATATGCATCACTTCAATTGTGTCTTGGTCAATAGTTGGGTTGCCTGCTCCGCGCTTGCCTCCTGTGTTCCGCTTTGTTCGCTAGGTGTGCAAAGGAGAACCATCGCGATCGTGCTTCCATTTCGCATGGTCAAGCACCTCGATGGAGAAAGCCGAAACCGATCGTCACAATAAGTGTAAACTGGTCAGCGATCCGATGACTATATTAAATAACCGCCATTCATAAAATTGACAAGTGTTTCCGCTTGACCTCGAGTGTCGCCGAACGCTACCGGGGAGTAATGGCCTCCCAAACTAAATCCTCAATATTTTGCTCTTACATTGAGCTGAGGTTTCATGATCATGCTTAGCATGACAACCCAAAGAAAGGAACCGATAAGCGGGACTATTTTCTTTGGAAGACATTTCTTCATTAAACAAGAATATAACATATCTCTCTGCGTACCTTTGTTTATAAAACCGTATGGCAGATTGCCTTGTTTGTCGTAAATCTTTGCCCTCATAAAGGCTTTATAAAGTAGGATAAACACTCCTCGACTCTCGCCGAGGAGGTTAAGTCGATGGTCGGTCAACAAAGTTTTGTACAATGCGGATCCGAGCATTAATGACGTAAAGTACTTGGATACATAGAGTCATTACACATAATTTGTGATTTTACTATGGATATCGATCCTTAATTGACCACCCGTGCCGCATTAAGGCTCGGGGCTCTGGGCTTCGGGCTTATTATTTACAAATATTAAAGGGCACATTGATCCCTCGATCCGGTGTTGCCACCCGACCAGATGTCTCGGGGCTCTTGCATTGCTTGTTCTATGCGAAAAATCTTAAGTGCAATACAGTTTCCGAGGAGATTTTGATCCTCAGGTTGGTCGGCCGCACCCAACCTGAGTCTTGAGGACTGAGCACGCCGCTTTTTGTGTACCGAAGTATTTTGCCGAGCTAGGACTTGATCCTTAGACCGATTTTGCAAATCAACTTGAGTCTCAGCAGCTACGGGGATCAGCGGTCTTATGTCATCCTTCATGGGCATCTCGGGTTTTAGACCGATACCCACCTTGAGGGCTACTGGCTATGTATCTCGGCAGAGAATAAATGGCACCAAAAAAAATATTGACAAAATCGCCCACATTCGGGTGGTGCACCACCTCGAAGCGATCCGGCATAAAGCTCGGGCGCTAGTGGCTGGCTCCATAGAGGCACTTCCGGCATTAAGCTCGGCTAAACTCCTTCAAACTTCTTTGAACCAAGGTGATTTATGACACCTCGGGTACAATCCGGCGTTGGAGCTCGAGATCTGATCCGGCGTTGGAGCTCGGATCTGATCCGGCGTTGGAGCTTGGATACATAGTCCGGCGTTAGAGCTGGGAAGCAGTCCGGCATTGGTGCTCGGCTGCAAAAGATACCTTGAATGCAGTCCGGCGTTGGAGCTCGGACACGAGAGGACGTTGCCGCCTGGGAACAACTTCAAACCCGAGGTGTGGCATAAAAATAACAAGGCATTGATAAAGGCCAGAAACTTAAAGGGGCTCCTCGGATACCCGACGTATAAGCTCGTCGAATGCATTTCGGCGATCCTCAAGATAGAAGATGAGAAGATTTGTTGAACCAGTTTTCAAGACCGGCACCCGAAGATGAAGAACAGTTCGGAAGAATCGAGGAGCGTCCCTAACTTGAAGACCGGTTCAGGGGGCTACTGACGGTGTCCTGGACTAGGGGGTACTCACCACGTCGTCTCCCAATCAAGTGGATTGGGCCGAGCATCCCCATGGCCGTATACTCATGGGCCAGTCCGGACAGTTGCCGCATACAAGGAAGATTCCACAAGACTTGGCAATCAAGACAAGGACTCCTCCCCCACCGGCGTATTCGGCTGGGACTCTTGTTATCCTAGGCCTCTGGTGCATTATATAAACCAAGGCCATGCTAGTCGATAAAAAAACAACAAACATACCATAGGCTAGCTTCTAGGGTTTAGCCTCCTTGATCTCGTGGTAGATCTACTCTTGTAATACCCACAATATCAATATCAATCAAGCAGGACGTAGGGTTTTACCTCCATCAAGAGGGCCCGAACCTGGGTAAAACATCGTGTCCCTTGTCTCCTGTTACCATTCATCCTAAGACGCACTGCTTGGGACCCCCTACCCGAGATCCGCCGGTTTTGACACCGACAACAGCCCTACGTCTCGGAGCCCGAAGGCAGTCGACTAGATTATGTGTATATGAGTTACAGGGGTGCGAACCCTTTACACTGAGGAGGGGGTGGCTTATATAGAGTCCGCCAGACCCCTCGAGCCCTCAGTTATGCAGGGTTTAAGGTACATTAAGATCATGTGTTACTGGTAACGCCACAAGTAAAGTGCTATGATAACCATAAAAGCTACTTAATGCCAGACCGTTGGCATGCAGAGTGACTTTAGGTCTCCTGGCAGTCGAGTGGTTTGGCTTCATGGTCGAGTGTCTTCGAGTCCGTCGAGTGGAACCCTTCCGGGTCGACTGAAAGGTGATTTCTTCTAGAGATGTCCTTGGGGAGGGTGTCTTGGACAGGTCCATGACCCTACCCTAGGTACATGGCTTCATCACCGAAGGTTGTTCGGAGCCCCGGATGTGATCACGGACATGACGAGGAGTCTCGAAATGGTCGAGACATGAAGATTGGTATATTGGAAGCCTATATTTGGATGTCGGAAGTGTTCCGGGTGAAATCGGTATTTTACCGGAGTACCCGGGGTTACCGGAATCCCCCGGGGGCTTAATGGGCCATAGTGGGCCTTAGTGGAGAAGAGGAGAGGAGTCCAGGGCAGGGCCGCGTGCCCCTCCCCCCTAGTCCGAATAGGACAAGGAGAAGGGGGCGGCGCCCCCCTTTCCTTCCTCTCTCTCCCTCCTCTTTCCCCCCTTCTCCAAGTCCAACAAGGAAAGGAGGGAGTCCTACTCCCGATGGGAGTAGGACTCCCCATGGCGCGCCCCCTCCTTGGCCAGCCGCCCCCTCCCCCCTTGCTCCTTTATATACGGGGGCAGGGGGCACCTCTAGACACAACAACAATTGATCTCTTGATCTCTTAGCCGTGTGCGGTCCCCCCTCCACCATAGTCATCCTCGATAATATTGTAGCGGTGCTTAGGCGAAGCCCTGCGACGGTAGAACATCAAGATCGCTACTACGCCGTCGTCTCGACGGAACTCTCCCGACACTCGACCGGATCGAAGTTCGAGGGACGCCATCGAGTGAACGTGTGCTAGAACTCGGGCTGCCGTGGTTTGATGCTTGATCGGTCGGCCGTGAAGACGTCGACTACATCAACCGTGTTGTTCTAACGCTTCCGCTTTCGGTCTACGAGGGTACGTGGACACACTCTCCCCTCTCATTGCTATTCATCACCATGATCTTGCGTGTGCGTGGGAAAATTTTGAAATTACTACGTTCCCCAACACCCAAGTTGGACTCCTCCTACTTGGGGGCGTGCCTAGGGCCGGCCTCCTCTCCCTCCCTCCTTTATATACGGGCGCGGGGGCGGGGGCGTCCCTAGAACACACATCAATTGTTCCAAGCCGTGTGCGGCGCCCCCCTCCATAGTTTATGCCTCTGGTCATATTCCTGCGGTGCTTAGGCGAAGCCCTGCGCGGATCACTTCACCATCACCGTCACCACGCCGTCGTGCTGACAGAACTCATCTACTTCCTCGACCCTCTGCTGGATCAAGAGCTCGAGGGACGTTATCGTGCTGAACGTGTGCAGAACTCGGAGGTGTCGTACGTTCGGTACTTGATCGGTCGAAACGAGAAGACGTTCGATTACATCAACCACGTTAAGCAAACGCTTCCGCTTTCGGTCTACGAGGGTACGTGGACACACTCTCCCCCACTCGTTGTTATGCATCTCCTAGATATATCTTGCGTGAGCGTAGGATTTTTTTTAAATTGCATGCTACGTTTCCCAACATCAATCGCCATCTGTCGCAGAACGACCTTAAGACCATACACTATCAACTGATATGAGGAGGACAGCCACGCAAATATGCGGCAAAACGGAGGGGGAAAGCATTGTGCAAAACAGGGGAATGGGGAAGGAACCTCACCAGCAATAAATCACCATCCGCCACAGAACGACCTTAAGACCATACACTATTCAACCGGTACGAGGAGGTCAACCATGCAAATCTGTGGTGAAACGGAGGGGGGAAAGCATTGCACAAAACAGGGGAATGCGGAAGGAACCTCACCGGCAATCAATCACCATCCACAACAGAACGACCTTAAGACCATACACTATCAACCGGTACGAGGAGGTCAACCATGCAAATCCGTGGCGTAACGGAGGGGGAAAGCATTGCGCAAAACAGGGAGTGCGGAAGGAACCTCACCGACAATCAACCGCCGTCCGCCGCAAAACTAGTACGCGCTTCCGCCCCGAATCGCCACGGATGGAGGAGAGATTGCGGCGGCGAGGCGAATGTCGAGTTCTTTGCGTGGTCGTGGCCGGAGAGAGAGAGAGAGAGAGAGAGAGAGAGCGAATGCGGGCGGAGGGAAGAGGGATGTGGAGATCGTGCGCTATTGGGCGAAGCATGCGGCGCGACAAGGACCCACACGTCAGCGAGAGACGCACGACGCGCCGGCTACGCGCACGCGACACAACGCATGGCTCGCGCGAACATACAGCGCTAGCGCATATCGGGCGTCAGATTCAAAAAGGACGGCAACATCGTCGTTCGGATCTGTTGCAGTCCAGGTTGTTCGGATTTTATCTTTTTCGGTTTCTATAAGGATCTGTGTTTTTCACAAGAAAATATTACTCCGTTTCGAATTATAAGATGTTTTAACTTCTTTCCAAATCAGATGCATATAGACATGTTTTAGTGTGTTTGTTCACTCGTTTCGATTGTATTGAATTCTTATATTTATAGCCTTATTATGGGAAGAGCAAAAAAAGAACTGGCTGAGGCAAGAAAAAGCCGAGAACAGTACCGTGGAGGAGCGAGGACGACAATCCCCGGCCCCAGGAACCAGGGTACGGGGAAAGCAGAGTGGAAAGTGGAACTTCATGGAGGGAGGGGAGGGGGAAGGGAGGGACGCTGCACCTCTCGCCTCGCTCACGCTGCGGTGGAAGTTGCAAGTTGCAACTCCAACTCCACCGCTGGGAGCCCAGCCCCAGCCCCAAACCCAGCACCAGCCGTCCGCCCTCCCTACCTTCCTCGGTTGTCTCTCTCGGTCACGCCCGCGCCCACGCACGCACGAGGCCATCGGCACCGCACCGGATAGATGAAGATGGACGTCCCCCCTCCCCCTCCCCCTCCCCAATCCCCACCTCCCTCCCGTTCCCGTGGCCTGCCTGAGTCCCGACTCCACGCGGCCCCGCTCTCGGTTCCCCTTCCCCGTCCGGATCTATCTACCTTTCCCCCCTCCCCACCCCTCCGCCGCCCTCCTGGATTCCCCGCCCCCCGCCGGCCGGCCTTCCTGGGTGCTCGGTCTCGCCTGCGCCATGGACGACGCCGGGGAGCCGCGCCTGCCCAGGAAGAGGGGCACCAAGAGGCCCCCTCCCTCCGCGCCGCCGCCGCCGCCCGCCCAGGGCGGCGGCAGGGGCAGGGACAGGTTCGACTCCCTCTGGCGGGACTACCACGATTTGCTCAAGGTGCTCCCATCTCTCCCCTTCCGCCGTTGTTGGCCGCCGCCGCCGCCGCCGCCGCCGACTCGCCGAATCTCTTCCTATTCTGCATACAAGTTCATCGTATAATACACTACATTGTATCCGTGGCCTTGTTTGTCGGCGTCACAATCCCCCGCTGTTTGATCTTCTGTACTGGCAGATTGCTCTTCTGTCCGATTGCTGATTTACTAGTCCAGTTGGAGGATTGTTAAATTCGGGATTGAGGATTCGATTGTACCGCTAATGTTTGGTAACAAAGGGGTTTCACCGTGTCAACGAATTAGTTTACTTCTACCACCAGTACGGACTAATGTCTTGGATACTGTATATGTTGTTCTCGACTGGACTCGGAGGTGACACTGGTAGCATGGCTGATGCAGGAAACTGAGGCAAAGAAGAGGAGGCTACAGCGCATAAACCAGCGAAAGCTTGGACTGCTCGCTGAAGTCAAGTACGACGGACAGTTCCTTGATTACTTCTTTGTTACTACTTGTATGATCTGTTTTCATTCCCTTTCACTGACATTGGAAGTTTGGAATTGCGTTTTTCTGCCAGGTTCTTGCGGAAGAAGTACAGTTCGTTTGCAAAGGATGATCCAGAGCAAACACATCACAGGCTAAAGAAGAAGAAGGCTAAGCAAATCCCATCCATTCTGGGAATCAATGAAGGGCCGTCAACCAGCAAGAACACAAATGTGGACTTGAATCATGATTCTGCAATGGTATGTTTTGAAATGCCATGCACTCAGACTGTAGCTGTAATGTGAATTTCTTACATCTGACATTTTTGCTGCCTCTTTACCTGCCGAATTGCATTTTCTGACAATCTGGATTCCTCTTTACCTGCCTAATTGCATTATCTGACAATCTGGATTTCTCTTTACCTGCAGAATGCCGAGGGAGCCGGTTTCCAGGACCATCCAGAACCTGGGAAGCATGATCAGGCTGGTGTAGATGAAGATATAATGACCTCCAATATCAACTTATCAGTTTATAGGGATACAGAAAATTCCCCAACCAGTGATGATAAGAGGGCAGTCGCATGGCAAGACCGGGTAGCCTTGCAGGTCTA
Source organism: Aegilops speltoides (assembly GCA_021437245.1). NCBI lineage: Eukaryota > Viridiplantae > Streptophyta > Magnoliopsida > Poales > Poaceae > Aegilops > Aegilops speltoides. The sequence goes on along the minus strand of CM038145.1, from coordinate 314,687,013 downwards.
GTCCCGCCGTAGAAATGGGTATGGCATGGCATCCTTCTCTGGTGGCTGACTGCACCCCTGCCTGGTTCCGTCAAATATTGGCGAGTGCTCTGTAAATGACAATTGATATAAGGATACTCATGCTTCATGTTTACAGTTCATGCCCTGTAGAGGCATAGACTGAGATAGTTTGACACACTTAGACAAGTTCGATCCTATTACAATGTTATGAAACATCCAGCCTGGATTTCGAGTCACTGTTCTTTGCCTATGCTTTTCTTTTGAGGCGTGTTATGGATGATTTAGAAGCAATGTTTCTGTTTATTAGTTCAAAACTTCAAATCAATTGTGTAGTTTGCTTATTAGTGAATCCTTTCAATACAGTAATGATCTTAAAACGTAAACTAGATGATAGTTTTAGCCATTCTCATATTTCTGTGAATATTCAGGAGTGTGCCAACTGCCAGGTGTATTCATTGCAGTGCATGTTAATGAGCAGATCCACAGTTGCTTGTCAGCCTTATAATCTTCTGTTCCTAGACGTTTTGACAGTTCAATCTAAACTGACAAAACGTCCTATATATTTAGAAACAGAGGTAGTAGCATTTTAGACGTGCAGAGCAAATAAACCTTTCTTCCTACTGGAAGGTCCTGCGTAATCTTCTAATCTCAGTAAAGACATAGCAAACTGCTGGATCGTACAGTATGTATACTGATCATCACATGACATGAATCATTCAAAATTACTCCTAAAACAGTAAACCAGTCAGCAGTTTGTCCTGAAATGGACGACATTAGATTCTTGCAATGCCATCACATAATTCGAATGAATATACATACATCATGTTTGCAACTTCCCCTAACAACCATGCACCTGCATACACGAACACAAAGCCCTAGCTTCGGATAGCTTCCCACACGGCGATGTTCCAGTGTTCCACCGATGTTGCACTGCAGATCACAGACCTCTCAAAGGTTCAATGCTTTCTTTACTCCTCCACTTTCTCCCAAGGCATGCTACTTGAGCCATCCGAAGGAAGTTCATCCTTGCCATTCGAGCCATCTGATCTGAAGGTAGTTCATCTGCGGTCTCAACACTACCTGTTTACGACAAATCGCTTCTGGCGAGCATCACCTGGGCCTTCCTTTGATGCTTTCTGCCCATGCAGTGATTCTCAAATTGAGCCCTAGAGTTACATTTGGCCTGGCATGTAGCGCAATCCCATTCTGAGGATGGTATTTGGTCCTTGGCAATTTCTGGTGCATTGTTATTATCTTGGTTGATTTTTTCAAGAAGAGCCTGATCATCCATCAGTTGGAGATTCTCGTCTCCGAGTCTGGGGTAGCGCTCCCAGTTTAATTTGCAACTCGTTTCCTCTACATGTTGTGGCACGTCGTTTGGATTCAACTTTGCTTTCTGTGACTCAGAACTCATTGCCGTGTTCTTGCATTTTTCTGCGACAGCTCGGATTCGTGTACTCATCAGGTGGATATCTAAGTCTGATTTGCAGTTACAGATACCTTGGCAAATGCTGCAACCCTGTACTGAAGGTGACTCGTGCTCTGGCACATTGCTCTCATGCGATTTTACTTCCTGTGATACAAAGTCCTTTGCCATATCGTTGTTACCATCTTCTTTGCATGACGCTTCCATGTGGAGATTGCCCATTTTCGTGATATCGCCTTCGCTGAGTACCACATGGATCCTGCCCGTTTTCGTGATATCATCTTCACTTAGTATCACCTGGGTCCTCTGTTGATGCTTTCTGCTTATGCAGTGATTCTTGAAATGGGCTTTAGAGATGCATTTGGCCTGGCACACAACACGATCCCATTCCGAGGATGGTGTTTGGTCTTGGGAAATTTCTGGTGGACTGTTTTCCTCTTGGTGTCTTTCATCTCTGAGGTGGTTCTCCGAGTCTAGGTCACAATTCATTTTCTTCACATTAAGCGGCCCGCTGTCCAGGTTCAAGTTTGCTTCCAGAGACTCAGAATTGATTGCCTTATTGCTTTCTTCGAATAGAGCTCGAATCTTCTTTAAGTGCCTTTTACCCTTCAGGTGGACCTCTAGATCTGATTCGCGGCCACAGATAACTTGGCAAATGCTGCAACCTACTAAAGGTGGCTTCTCTGCATGCTGTGGCACATTTTTCTCAGGCGATTTTGCGTCCTGTGACACAACGTTGTTCACCATATCGTTGTTACTGCCTTCTTTGCATGATGCTTCCATGTGGAGACTGCTTACTTTCGCAATACCACCTTCGCCAAGTATAACCTGGATCTTCTGCTGATGTTTTCTGCTTGTGCAGTGATGCTCAAATTGAGCTTTTGAGTTACATTTGGCCTGACACATAGCGCAGTTCCATTCTGAGGGCAGTATCTGGTCTTTTTTTGACGGACTGTTTTTATCTTGGTTGATTGCTTCGCCGATGGCCTGAACATTGAGTTGGTGTTTCTCGTCTCCGAGTCCAAGGTAGCTCTCCCAGTTTGGTTTGCAATTTGTTTTATCCGCATGTTGCGGCACACTGTCCTGGTTCAAGTTTGTTGTCTGTGACTCAGAATTCATTGCCTTATTCTTGCTTTCTTCGAGTAGGGCCCGAAACTTCTTTAAGTGCCTTTTACCGTTTAGGTGGAACACCAAATCCGATTCGCGGTTACACGTAACTTGGCAAACGCTGCAATCCCATGCCGGAGGTGGCTTCTCTGCATGCTGCTGCACATTGCTTTCGTCTGATTTTGCTTCCTGTGGTGTAATGCCCGTGCTGTTGTTATCGCCTTCCTTGCATGAGGCTGCAATGTGGAGACTGTTCACTATCGCAATATCGCCTTTGCGGAGTATCACGTTGGTCTTCTCTTGATTCCTTCTGCTTTCACAATGATGCTCAATCTGAGATTCAGAGTTACATTTTTCCTGACACATAGCACAATCCCATTCTGAGGGTGGTTCTTGGTCGTCGATAATTTCTGGAGGATTGTTTTTCATTTGGCTGTTTTCTTTGCAAGGGGAGCGAACATTTAGTTGGTGTCCCTCATCTCTGAGGTTGTTCTCCAAGTCTAATTCACAATTCATTTTCTCCGCATGCTGCAGCATGCTGTTCGGGTACAAGTTTGCTTTCTGTGCCTCGGATATCGCCATGGTCTTGCTTTCTTCGAGCAGGGCTCCTATCTTCTTTAAGTGCCTTTCACCCTTCAGGTGGACCTCAAAATCTGATTCGCGACCACACATAACTTGGCAATCACTGCAACCCCATACTGAAGGCGGCTTCTCTGCATGCTGCGACACATTGCTCTCGTCTGATTTTGCTTCCCGTGGCGCAATGCCCATATGGCTATTATTGCCTTCTTTGCATGGGGCTGCAATGAGACTGCTAACTTCGGCAATATCACCTTCGTGGAGTGTCACATCAATCTTCTGTTCATGCTTTCCACTTCTACAGTGATGCTCGATTTGAGGTTCAGAGTTACATTTGGCCTGGCATATAGCGCAATCCCATTCCGAGGATGGTATTTGGTCCTTGGAAATTTCTGGCGGGCTGCTTTTGTATTGGTTAAAATTTTCGCGAAGGGCCCGATCATCCATCGGTTGGAGACTCTCGTCTCTGATTCTGGGGTAGCTCTCCCAGTTTAATTTGCAAATTGTTTCCTGTACATGCTGTGGCATATCATAATCTGGTGCGCAGTTACAGATACCTTGGCAAATGTTGCAACTCTCTACTGAAGGTGGTTTCTCTGCATGTTGCGACACATTGCTCTCATCCGAGTTTGCTTCCTGTGGCGCAATGTTACTTGCCATATCGTTGTTCCTGCCTTTGCATGATGCTTCCATGTGGAGATTGCCCGTTTTCGTGATATCGCATTCGCTGAGTATCACTTGGGTCCTCTCTTGAAGCTTTCTGCTTATGCAGTGATTCTCGAAATGGGCTCTAGAGACACATTTGGCCTGGCACATAGCGCAATCCCATTCCGAGGATGGTGTTTGTTCTTTGGAAATTTCTGGTGGACTGTTTTCCTCTTGGTTGATTGTTTCGCAAAGGGTCCAAACATTCAGTTTGTGTCTTTCATCTCTGAGGTGGTTCTCCGAGTCTAAGTCACAGTTCATTTTCTCCACATGTAGCGGCCCGCTGTCCGAGTTCAAGTTTGCTTTCAGAGACTCAGAATTGATAGCCTTATTGTTTTCTTCGAAAAGAGTTCGAATCTTCAAGTGCCTTTTACCCTTCAGGTGGATCTCTAGATCTGATTCGCGGCCACAGATAACTTGGCAAATGCTGCAACCTACTAAAGGTGGCTTCTCTGCATGCTTTAGCACATTTTTCTCATGCAACTTTGCTTCCTGTGACACAATGTTCTTCGCCATATCGTTGTTACTGACTTCTTTGCATGGGGCTTCGAGGCAAAGACTGCTTACATTTGCAACATCACCTTCGCCGAGTACAACCTGGGTCTTCTGCCAATGCTTTCTGCTTGTGCAGTGAAGCTCAAGTTGAGCTTTAGAGTTACATTTGGCCTGGCACATAGCGCAGTCCCATTCCGAGGAGGGTATTTGGTCCTTTTTTGCTGGACTGTTTTTATCTTTGTTGATTGCTTCACAGGCCTGAACATTGAGTTGGTGTTTCTCGTCTCTGAGTCTGAGGTAGCTCTCCCAGTTCAGTTCGCAATTTGTTTTCTCCGCATGCTGTGGCACACTGTCCTGGTTCACGTTTGCTGTCTGTGACTCAGAATTCATTGCCTTATTCTCGCTTTCTTCGAGTAGGGCCCAAAACTTCTTTAGGTGTCTTTTACCGTTCAGGTGGAACACCAAATCTGATTCGCGATTACACGTAACTTGGCCATCGCTGCAATCCCATGCCGGAGGTGGCTTCTCTGCATGCTGCTGCACATTGTTCTCGTCTGCTTTTGCTTCCTGTGGTGTAATGCCCGTGCTGTTGTTATCGCCTTCCTTGCATGAGGCTGTGATGTGGAGACTGTTCACTATCGCAATATCGCCTTCACGGAGCGTCACATCGGTCTTCTGTTGATGCCTTCTGCTTCCACAATGATGCTCAATCTGAGGTTCAGAGTTACATTTGTCCTTACACATAGCGCAATCCCATTCTGAGGGTGGTTCTTGGTCCTTGACAATTTGTGGAGGATTGTTTTTAATTTGGTTGTTTTCTTTGCAAGGGGAGCGAACATTCAGTTGGTGTCTCTCATCTCCGAGGTTGTTCTCCAAGTCTAATTCACAATTCATTTTCTCCGCATGCTGCGGCACACTGTCCGGATACAGGTTTGCTTTCTGTGACTCGGAAATTGCCATGATCTTACTTTCTTCGAGCAGGGCTCCAATCTTCATCAAGTGCCTTTCACGCTTCAGGTGGACCTCAAAATCTGATTCGCGGGCACAGATAACTTGGCAATCGCTGCAACTCCATACTGAAGGTGGCTTCTCTACATGCTGCGACACAATGCACTCATCCGATTTTGCTTCCCATGGCGCAACGTCCATATGGCTGTTATTGTCTTCTTTGCATGGGGCTGCACTGAGACTGCTAACTTCGGCAATATCGCCTTCATGGAGTGTCACATCGATCTTCTGTTGATGCTCTCCGCTTTTACAGTGATGCTCGGTTTGGGGTGCAGAGTTACATTTGGCCTGGCATGTAGCGCAGTCCCATTCTGAGGATAATATTTGGTCCTCGGAAACTTCTGGTGGATTGCTTTTATCTTGGTTAAATTTTTCGCGAAGGGCACAATCATCCATCAGTTGGAGACTCTGGTCTCTGAGCCTGGGGTAGCTCTCCCAGTTTAATTTGCAACTAATATCCTCTACATGTTGTGGCATATCAAAATCTGGTGCACAGTTACAGATACCTTGGCAAATGTTGCAACTCTGTGCTGAAGGTGGTTTCTCTGCATGCTCTGGCACATTGCTCTCATCCGATTTTGCTTCCTGTGACACAATGTTCTTTGTCATATCATTGTTACTGCCTTCTTTGCATGATGCTTCCATGTGCATATTGCCCATTTTCGTGATATCGCCTTCGCTGAGTACCGCATGGACCCTGCCTGTTTTCGTGATATCGCATTCGCTGAGTATCACCTGCGTCCTCTGTTGATGCTTTCTGCTTATGCAATGATTCTCAAAATGGGCTTTAGAGACACATTTGGCCTGGCACGTAGTGCAATCCCATTCTGAGGATGGTGTTTGGTCTTTGGAAATTTCTGGTGGACTGTTTTCCTCTTGGTTGATTGTTTCGCAAAGGGTCAGGACATTCAGTTGGTGTCCTTCTCTGAGGTGGTTCTTCGAGTCTAAGTCACAGTTCATTTTCTCCACATGTAGAGGCCCGCTGTCCGGGTTCAAGTTTGCTTTCAAAGACTCAGAATTGATTGCCTTGTTATTGCTTTCTTCGAATAGAGTTTGAATCTTCTTTAAGTGCCTTTTACCCTTCAGGTGGATCTCAAGATTTGATTCGCTGCCACACATAACTTGACAAATGCTGCAACCTGCTAAAGGTGGCTTCTGAATCTTCTGATAACCGATGGCCTGAATGTTTGATTCCAATGTTGCTATATTTGACTGGTGCTTCTTCCCAGCACAATGCTTCTGCGCAGAGTTTACTTGTACCTGGCACACCGGGCAAATCCATCTTGTGGGTGGCTTCTTTCTTTTTCTGGGGCTCATGGGTGGCTTCGGCTTCTTAACTGGCATGGTTATTCCTGTCAGTTCCCACTTCTCCGCAGGCGACGCTTTATCTGGAGGAACATTCTGAAGTTTGATATGCAGTTAGATTGGACCATTAGTATGTACTTCTGACAACAGAGAAGGCGACGCTTTCATGGCCTTATAAGTTCTTTAAAGTTTGGCCAGATCATTAGTATATGATTCTGAGAACAAGCCGAGTAAACTTGCCGGTACTGATAATGGTATGCTATAGAAGTTCTACCAAGGTCCAGATATTGTAAACAGTGACTACAAGGTAATATTATAAGGATAGTAACATAAGATGTTTTCTAACAACAGTTTGCCTGACAATAACAAAAATGGACTGATGAAAGCGGCTGCTCACCTCATTCCAGTGAAGTAATAAATAATGTAGTTAAGCAAAACAGACGACATATGAAAAGATAACAAAATGGACAAGCTGCTCACCTCACTGGAATCCTGCATTTTATGTTCATCAAATGCTGAGTTATGTTCACCCGAATTAACCCTGCATTTGCACGGGTTCCAGCATTTCTCCGCGCGATCTTCCGCGACGGGGTTCCAAAATCTGGACTCTGCACTCTGCTTTCCATATTTGCTTGGTAGCTTCACATCATTTTCCTCACCCACGCCGACGTCGTGTTCCCAGCCGAAGAGGGGTCCTCTGTGCTGCGGCATGCTGTCCCGGGGCATCGGCGTGCCGTGGTGACCGGACACAGCGCGCAGGGCCATGGCGCACTCTATCTTGGCCAGCTCGGCCATGATGATCTCCTGGCGAAGGCGGTCCTTCTGGAGCTGCCACAGCAAAGCATCCCTCATCACCAGCTTTGCCTCCCCTGCACCAGCAATAGGAACATATAAGGCTTGAACAAGTATTCTGCATCTGATCAGAGGAACCGTGAATCGGATAAAATAGGATCCATAGGCTGCATTTGTTTTTGATGAGAGGACAAACAAGTTGGGCAGACTCTTCAATCTTGTGTGCCCCCAAGCAAATCAAACCACAGCTAATCTGCTACTACTATTCTGCAAGCCGCGGATTAGATAGAAGTAGAACAGTCCCAGTACCATGGATTCATTGGATTGTCTCGGTCTCGGAGCCTCCCGTGATGTAGGGAAGAAGAAGAAGAAGAAGCTCTTCCTAGTAGAAAGAAAAAGGAAATCAGGGAAGAAGCGGCTTCCAAATCCTTCGAGTCCTCTTTCAAAACAACAGATGCAGATTCTAGCGCTTTTCGCATGCAATCGCAGTCAGATTCTAGTTGCTTCCTACAAAGGCAGCGGAGGCGGAGGCGGAGGCGGAAGGTGTCCCGGGCGGCACGCACGTACCGTGCGGCGGAGGGTCGTCGGTGGCTGGGCCGCGGCGGGAGAACTCCATCGGGCGGGGAGCAGAGCGAGCGGCGACAGGAAGCAGAGGCGGGGGATTGGTGGGATGTTTCGGCCAAGAGAGCACGGGGGGAGTGAGTGCAAGAGGGGCGTTGCAAAAGCAAAGATTCGAGAGGAGCTTTCAGTGCCCCGGTCGAGATGGTGGGCGGCGGCTTGCGGTTGTATTATTCATTTATTTATTTATCTCGCGGGAAATAGTACTGTTTATATTTACCTAAAAAGAATGGAATTTCAAATTTTACCTACAGAACAAGCCCGTATTTTCTTTTACAACAAGCCCGTATTTATGGACGTGTTTGGTTGTTTTCATAGAGCTCAACCAGACCCACGCCGGAAGAATTTGGTCTGTTTGGTTGTCCGCATTCACTATTTGGCCTGCATAGCACGCATTTTAAAGCATCTCTGGCTTTGCATGCTTTAAAGTTCCTTTCGGCCTCCTCTCGGCGCCTTCCTGCACTGTCACCGTTGCCGACGACGTTTCTCTCGACCTCCTTGCCCGCGTCCTATTACACTGGAGTCGTCTCCGGCGTCGTTCCTTTCCACCTCCTCTCCATCATCCTACTACACAGAGGTTGCCATGGCGCGCGCGCTGCATTTCTCCTTCTCCGTCCTCTGCCTCAGCGCCCTCCTATTCGTCCCTCCGTGCGGGCTTTCTCTGCGGCGATGACGCTAGCAACTAGTTCGCCGCGCCGCCGACGGGATTGCTCGCCCACGACTCCGTGCTCGTCGTGTCGGTCGAGGCGCTGCGGCCACCATCCACCACAGTCACCATGGCACTGTGTAGCTTTACGTGTTATGTGTAGATGTTAACTCTTAATCACGTTGCGTGTATGCACCAAACATCGTGGAGTTGCATCAGCCCAGCCAATGTAGGACACCAAGCGACATGCCAAAATTGCTACCCTAATGCAAGAAACCTATATGCTGCCATGAAGGAAATATGCCCTAGAGGCAATAATAAAGTTATTATTTATTTCCTTATATCATGATAAATGTTTATTATTCACGCTAGAATTGTATTAACCGGAAACATAATACATGTGTGAATATATAGACAAACAGAGTGTGACTAGTATGCCTCTACTTGACTAGCTTGTTAATCAAAGATGGTTATGTTTCCTAACCATGAACAAAGAGTTGTTATTTGATTAACGAGATCACATCATTAGTTGAATGATCTGATTGACATGACCCATTCCGTTAGCTTAGCACCCGATCGTTTAGTATGTTGCTATTGCTTTCTTCATGACTTATACATGTTCCTATGACTATGAGATTATGCAACTCCGTTTAATGGGAGGAACACTTTGTGTGCTACCAAACGTCACAACGAATCGGGTGATTATAAAGGTGCTCTCTGGTGTCTCCAAAGGTACTTGTTGGGTTGGCGATTTCGAGATTAGGATTTATCACTCCGAATGTCGGAGAGGTATCTCTGGCCCTCTCGGTAATGCACATCACTTAAGCCTTGCATGCATTACAACTAATGAGTTAGTTGTGAGATGATGTATTACGGAACGAGTAAAGAGACTTGCCGTAACGAGATTGAACTAGGTATTGGATACCGACGATCGAATCTCGGCAAGTAACATACCGATGACAAAGGAACAACGTATGTTGTTATGCGGTCTGACCGATAAAGGTCTTCGTAGAATATGTAGGAACCAATATGGGCATCCGTGTCCCGCTATTGGTTATTGACCGGAGACATGTCTCGGTCATGTCTACATTGTTCTCGAACCGTAGGGTCCGCACGCTTAAAGTTTCGATGATGCTTACTTTATGAGTTTATGTATTTTGATGTACCAAGGTTGTTCGAGTCCGGATGTGATCACGGACATGACGAGGAGTCTCGAAATGGTCGAGACATAAAGATTGATATATTGGACGGATATATTTGGACCTTTGGAAAGGTTCCGGATGAGATTGGGATTATCTTGAGTACCGGGGAGGTTATCGGAACCCCGGTAAGTATATGGGCTTTATTGGGCCTTAGTGGAAGGGAGGAGAAGGAGCAAGGAGGCGCCCCAAGCCCAATCCGAATTGAGAGGGGGCCGCCCCTTTCCTTCTTCCTCCCTCTCTTCCTTCCTCTCCTACTCCTAATAGGAATGGGGGCCAAACCTACTTGGAGTAGGTTTGCCCCCCTAGGGCGCCTCCCTCTTGGCCGCCCCTCCTCCTCTCCCCTTTATATACGGGGAGGGGCACCCATAGACACACAAGTTGATCTTCGTGATCGTTCCTTAGCCGTGTCGGTGCCCCCTCCACGATATTACACCTCGGTCATATTGTAGCGGTGCTTAGGCGAAGCCTGCTCACGATAGAACATCAAGATCGTCACCACGCTGTCGTCTTGTGGAACTCCTCTGAAGCTCTCTGGATCGGAGCTCTGGGGTGCGTCATCGAGTCAGACGTGTGTCAAGAACTCGGAGGTGCCGAAGTAACGGTGCTTGGATCGGTCGAACCGGAAGACGTCGACTACTTCCTCTACGTTGTGTCAACGCTTCGCTTCGGTCTCACGAGTGCGTAGACAACACTCTCCCCTCTCGTTGCTATGCATCACCATGATCTTGCGTGTGCGTAGGAATTTTTTTGAAATTACTACGTTCCCCTACATGCCGACCAAACAACATGCAGATATTGATTTTTTGCCCACTTTCCTCAGCCTAACTCAACTGAGACACAAAATACTATGCAGGCTTTGTTTGTGTCTTTCTTTCTTTAGAAAATGCCTAAAGCCATATGTATTATGTAGCACAACACTTACAAAAGCACTCTTCCATAATTTGAGAAAACATCCAAGTCCTTGAGGTGCTCGCATATTCCTCCTCCTGCACTCACCGACGATGCGTCGTGAGCAAAGTTTGTTGCCACTTCCGATCCCCTGTTGCTGCAGAGGAACCTTCTTTAAACCCATGAAGAGCAGAAGACACCGACAACAGCAACCTGCATAACAAATCATTGCCTTGGAGAAAAAACGTTGAAGAGGGCACGTGGAACGCCCCAGGGCCTACCAGGCAGAGCCGAACACAAATCTAACATGCTTCCTGAGGAGGGTGAGGCTGGCCAACCTTCATCGGAACACCAGACCTCAAGAATAGATCTGGGGACATACCATCTTCCACATATACCTCTCGACGATACAGAGAAGCATCACTGGAACAAGGACGAGGCAGAGATACCTTATTCCATCCTGACGGCGACACGATCCATCTCGCCACCACTAAATAAAGATAAATCCTAATTTTGTACCTAACCCTACCAGTACCACCATCGGACCGAAGCCCTGGGGTCCTCGCCCCTTCTTGTAGCTGAAGCGACAAACTAAGGGGAAGGGGGCTCATAGTCCTGTCTTGGTAGGGTAGATCAGTCGCTGCTACCCGTCGCTTAGGTCGGGGAGCAGGAGTGGAAAGAATGATTGTTTGTGCCCCCTGTATTTCAGGTTTATTAGACATACATGTATTTCTAGATCATTAGTTTGGTAAATAAAATATAGTTGATATGTCAAAAAAGGCACTCCCACATCCCCAAATAAGTGACATGGTTTTATTCCAAACCACTTTGCTTATTTTGGGACGGATGGAGTACTTCCATCTATTTTAAAATGTAGTTAATATTGATTTTCTTTTAAAAATCAAACTTCACAAAGTTTAACCAAATTAATAGAAAAATATACTATTATTAATAATACAAAATAAATGTAATATACAAATATGTTTCATTATTTATCGACTCTAATTGGTATTAGACATGTACATATTTTTCTCAATAATAGACTTTCGTAAAACTTAAGAAAATCTGTATGAGCTGTATTTTCAAACAAAGGGAGCATTCGAACATTAATTCAAATACAATACATATTTGGTGGGTAAAGTTGATGATCTAGAAATACAAAAAGTGATAGTACTTCTCCAAGTTTAAAAGAACCCAAATGGTAAATGCCACACGTGTGGCACGAAGCAATCCGGTCCTGACGTTTTTTACAACTTAAGTTATCATTCGAAAAAAAAATCCAAGAAAAAACTGAAACTTGCCATCCGAAAAGAAAGTTGACATGCTTGGCAACTAAAGTTACCATCTTTGCGTCACTAAACTTGTCATAAAAAAGTTGCCATGTGTTCGTGACATGCGTGTGACACTTATGAGAGTGCTAACCATAGAAAGCTAACCCATGCAGTCGAGCAAAAACCAACCCAGTTTGTTGAAAGTTGGGCCCCGAAACGAATGATCATTTGCAACTGAAAGCAGCTGCGATTGAACCCAGTTCCTACAAAGCCATCACATAGTTCAAGTGCACAGCAAGAGCCGTGTTTCGCAACCTTCCCTACAAAAGCCACAATTCCTTTGCAGACGCACAAAACGCACTTCATTTCCCTGCGCTGAGCTTTTCCCGGTGCCTCTTCCCATAACGATGGCTTACCAGCATCTCACTGCTGCCACACAGCAAATTGCAGACCTCGCAGAAGTACAGCCTAGCTTTCTTCTCCGCCTTCTCCGAGCTTGCGTTCTTGCCGCTAGGGCCATCCGAAGCTGGTTCATTTGCAGTCCTCGAGCTGCTCGCTTTCGCGGTCACGCGTTTGCCGAGTATCGCCTCGATATTCTGCTGGTGCCTGCTGCCACTGCAATGATTCTCAAACTGAGATTTGGAGAAACATTTGGCCTGGCACATTGTGCAGTTCCATGCCGGGTGCGGTCCTTGATTCTTGGCCATTTGTGGTGCATTGTTTTTCTTCAAGTTTCTCTCAGGATTCCTTGCCATGTTCTTGCTCTCTTCAAGCAGGGACTGGACCTTCTCCCGGCGTCTTGCGCCCCTCAGGTGGTTCTTCAAGTCTGTTTCGCAGGTGCATGTAGTTTGGCAAATGCTACAGCTCCAGACCGGTGATGGCTTCTCCGGACGCTTCGGCACGGTGACGCCATCCGATTTTGCTTCCACCGCCGCCGCAGCGTTCTTCGGTGCGCCATTGCCATTGCCATCGCCATCGCCTTTTACGGATGCTTCTGCGACGTTCTGCTGGTGTCTTTTGCCTTGGAGGTGCGCATCGAATGTCGATTTGGATGTACCACGGGCCTGGCAGGTACTGCAACTCCAGTTTATCGAGGATGTTTTCCTCTGCTCTGTGCCAAGAGAAGGTTGTGCCGCCGCTGCTGTTGCTGCTGCTTTCGCCTTCCGATCACTTGACTTGGTTCCTGGGCCCAGTGTTGCTACATTTGCCAAGTGCTTCTGCCCAGCATAATGCATCTGCAAGTTCTTCTCACAGGTCGCTTGCACCTGGCAGACGGTGCAGTTCCATTTCTTGGGTGGTTTGAGCTTCTTAACTGGAATGGTTATTCCTGTTAATTCCGACTTCTCCGCAAGCGACGTCTTACTCGGCGGAACAGCCTGCTTGATAATTTAACTAAGATCGTTAGTAAGTGAACCTTTGAAAGCAAGGGGAGCAAACTTGGTAAGGAGTTGGATGCAGAAAAACATGGAAAGCAAAGTCGCTCCGATTAGTATGTTCCATGTACAGATTCTACCAGACCCAAGTATTGTGAGAACTGTAAATTTGTCATCACAAGATAGGAAGTTTTTGTCGCACAAGGAGTTTGATTTTGGTTTGTAGACTCATAATTCTGAAACAGTATTCTGAAATGTCAATAGTCAAGACACAAGAGATGCAGTTCTAATCCACAAGCTGTTCTCACCTTATTGGAGTCAGGCAGTTTATGCTCATCAAACTCTGCATTCTGTAGAGACATGAGCTTCTCGGCGCTTAACGGACACCGCTTAGACCGTCCAGGAGTAAATTGCAAGAAACCATCACTTTGAGAGCTAAGTTATCAGAAAACACTACGTTACATTTTCGTGACAGAAACCACCATGTCTACGGTAATTGTTTTGCAAATAACACTGATTAGCGGATTATAGCATTTTAAGCACATTTATGACAGACGGGTCCCAGTCGTCAGGAGGTGACTTGGCAAAAAAAACGCCACCTGGGCACTTTGACTGGTCAAAATCCCCTTCCATGCCACCCACGCCGTCTCCCTCAATGTCCCCACGCCTTCGCCCTCCATCTCTCCCGCCGGCAACCAGCGATGCTCAATTGCCGCGCCGTCCTCGATTTGGTTGGAGCCGCCGCCGCGCTGTCCTCGATCTGGATGGAGCCGTCGCCGCGCCAACCTCGATCTGGATCGAGACCCCGCTGCGCCGACCTCGATCTGGATCGAGCCGCTGCTGCTCTCTCTCCTCTTCTCCACACCACGACGGCGGCAAACTGCGGCAGGGGGGAGGCCAACAGCGACTAACACGCGCGCGCAAAGTGGGGGGAGGGGGGAGGGGCGCACGTACGACATGTCATCGAGGCTGGGCGCTAGCAAGCTTTGCTCCGGCAACGGTGCTGCTAGGCGTCGTCGTTGTCGACCGCGAGGTGGTCACCGGAGAAAAGCAGTTTGTCCCCCTCACGTCCTACAAAGTGCAGGTGCAGCTCGAGTACTTCAGGAGTAAACACAACCGCGGCGGCAAGCAGTGCAGGGCCGCATTTGGTCATCGCCAAGGACGGGTGGTTCTCGCCATGGAGTGGCGCCGCTCTACACCCTCGGTCGCCATCATCGAACGCGCCGCCGCGCTCTACACCCTCGGTCGCCGTCGTCGAACGCGTCGCCGTGCTCTACACCCTCGGTCGCTGTCGTCGAACACGCCGCCCCACTCTACAATGCCGGTCCCCGTCACAGGATGCGCCGCCGCGCGCATAGGACTAGAAGGAGTGGACCAGTCAAAGAGAGACAACCGCATGTCCACATGACGATTTTTACAAGTCAAAGTGTCCAGGTGGCATTTTTTGCCAAGTCACCTCCTCACGACTGGGACCCATTTGTCATAAACGTGCTTAAAACGCTCTAATCCATCGATCAGTGTTATTTGCAAAACAATTACCGTAGACATGGTGGTTCCTGCAATAAAAATGTAACGTAGTGTTTTCTGATAACCTAGCCCTCAAAATGGTGGTTTCTTGTAATTTACTCGACCGTCCAGCATCAGTTGCAGCCGCAGCCGCAGCCGCTCTGTGCAATGGCATCGGCATGGCCTGGTGGTCACCGGCTGCAGAGCGCAGGGCCATGGGCTGCTCGGCACTGAACGGCAACGGCTTAGACCATCCAGCATCTGCGGCATCCACGCCGTGCAATGGCATCTGCGTGGCCTGGTGGCTATCAGCCGCAGCGTGCAGGGGCATGAGCTGCTGGACACTGAACGGCGACGGCTTAGACGGTCCAGCATCTGCGGTGGCCATGCCGTGCAATGACATCGGGGTGGTCTGGTGGCCACCGGCCGCAGTAAGCAGGGCCATGGGCTGCTCTGCACTGAACGGCCATGGCTTAGACCGTCCATCATCTGCGGCAGCCGTGCCGTACATCGGCATTGGAGTGGCCTGGTCGCTATCGGCCGCAGCGTGCAGGGCCATGAGCTGCTGGACACTGAACGGCGACGGCTTAGACGGTCTAGCATCTGCGGCGCCCACGTCGTGCAATGACATCGGGGTGGTTCGCGGTACACCGCGGCGATAGCGAGGACACGGCCGCCGGAATCGAACGGCCATGGCTTAGACAGTCCAGCGTCTGTGGCGGCCATGCCGTGCCATGGCATCGGCGTGGCCTGGCTGCTACTGGCCGCAGCACGCAGGGCCATGAGCTGCTCGATGCTTAACGGCCACGGCTTAGACCGTCCATCATCTGTGGCAGCCACGCCGCGCCATGGCATCGGCGTGGTCTGTTGGCCACAGGCCACGGCGCGCAGGGCCATGGGCTGCTCGTCACTGAACGGCCACGGCGTAGACCGTTCAGCATCCGCGGCGGACACACTGTGCAATGGCATCGGTGTGGTCTGTTGCCCACCGGCAGAAGAGCGCAGGGCCATGGGCTGCTCGGCGCTGAATGGCAAAAGCCCATACCGTCCAGCATCTGTGGCGGCCAGGCCGAGCAATGGCATCGGCGTGGCGGCGCACAGGGCCATGAGCTGCTCGACACTGAACGGACACGACTTAGACCGTCCGGCATCTGCGGCGGCCACGCCGTGCAATGGCATCGAGGTGGCCTGGTGGTCACCGGCCACGGCGCGCAGGGCATTGGCGCGCTCCATCTTGGCCAGCTCGGCCACGATGATCTCCTGGCGAAGGCGGTCCATGTGGAGCAGCGAGAGCAGCGCGTCCCTCATCACCGCCATCGGCTCCTCCTCCTCCCCTGCACCAGGGCATTGTGCAGCAGTTAATTAGATGGTCCGCGTGACCAAAATTCCAACTCCTCGTGAACGAAAATTCTAAATCGGAGTATTAAAGAAGAAAAAGAAAATTCTGCATGTGATTTGAAATAGCAAGGTGGATAATGTTATGCCAGGAGCCTAGGACGGGCTTAGGTTAGGTCTGTCCATGGAAGAGGGGACATGTTTTGCGAGATTTCTCTAGGGCAAAGATGAAGAGGTCGTGAATTGTGATGCGCGGGTTCTTCTCCGATTATGGTCTCTTCTGCCCCTGCAGACAGATCCGAAACTCCTTTGGAGAAACAAACGAAACGAGCGAGCGAATCCAAATCATAACAAACTCCGATCTACTGTTCTCTACACGGAATAAACCTGTCACACCCTACTAACAGATCAGGGGAATTGTGGGGATGAAGAACTCGATCTAGGGTTCGCCCAGAGCTGTATTATCTCGAATATGCTGGGTATATTCCTTCCAGAGGAAGGTTTAGAGTATACAAGTGTTTGGTAGTTGAATCTTAGCTGAATGAATGGGTACAAGCGCACTCCGCTGGCTCTTATATAGCCTTTTCAGAAACGGAACAATACGGTGACAAATGAAACGGTACAGTAACGGTGAGCGAATGCGAGCCGTTAGATCTTCGTATCTTGAACCGCTGTCGACCGTCCGATAACTGAACCCGATTTGCTCTGAATCTTCTTAGGTCCTGACAATGCCCCCTCGAAAAAACGAACTTGTCCTCAAGGAGTGATCTTGTTTTGGCGCCAGCCTTCGACAGTCTGCTTGAAAAAGTGAGGGAAGGTATGCTTGATGAAATCTGCATCTTCCCAAGAGGAGTCATCAGGAGGGAGATTTTCCCATTGGACAAGCCACTGGATCACTGGAAGATTGTTCCTGGGTATCATACGCGTCTGCAGCACTAGCACCGGCTCCTGTTTGATGTGTCCGTCTTGTGTGACCAAGGGAAGATTTTCACAAGGGACCACGGTCGGGCCAATGTGTCGTTTGAGCTCACTGACGTGAAAGACCGGATGGATCTTGGCCCCCTCAGGCAGTAGCAAGTGGTAAGCCACATTTCCCACTTTGTGCAGGATTTTGAACGGTCCATAAAACTTACTCTGGAGTTTAATATGGGTCTTTGCACCAAATGCATTCAGTCTATAAGGCTGCATTTTAAGATACACCATGTCGCCCTCTTGAAAAGAACGTTCGACCCTTTTCTTGTCAGCAAACTTTTTCATGCGCTGCTGGGCCAGCTGCAGGTTTTGCTTCAGTGTAGCTAACAGATGTTGTCTGTCAGTCAACATTTCTTTGGCCTCATTGTCATGGATGATGTACTCGCTAAGTTGTGGAGGAGGGTAACCATAAAGGGCTTCAAATGGTGTCTTTTGCAATGAGGAGTGAAGGCAAGTGTTATACCAATACTCTGCCATTTGGAAGATGGTGGACCCATTGTTTGGGATGTTCTGACGTTAAACACCGGAGGTAGTTCTCTATACACTGGTTGACACGCTCAGTCTGGCCATCTGACTGAGGGTGGTATGCAGAACTGAATCGCAGTTCAATCTTCATAGCTGAGAAAATATCTTTCCACAGTTGGCTTGTGAAAATTCTGTCTCTGTCAGAAATGATAGCAATTGGAGGACCATGCAACTTGATAATGTTGTCAATGAAAACTTGAGCAACACTCTTGACAGTAAAAGGATGAGACAGAGGCAAGAAGTGAGCAAACTTGGTCAATCTGTCAACTACCACAAAAATGACCTCTTTTCCCTCAGATTTGGGAAGACCTTCGATGAAATCCATGCTCAGGTGTGTCCAGGCCATGTCAGGTATGTGCAGAGGATCTAGCAGGCCAGGATAATGACATGTTTCTCCTTTATTCTTCTGACAGACAGGGCATTCAGTAACCCATTTCTCCACATCTTTCTTTAGTCCAGGCCAGTAGAAAATCTTCTTGATTCTCTCATAAGTACTTTTCCTCCCTGAATGGCCACCTAAAGCAGAGGAATGCAGAGCTTGAAAGAGTTTATATTTTAACTCTTCCACATTGCCAATGTAGATTTTCCCTTTATGTCTGATCAGACAATTGTGGAGAGAGTCATGTTCTACTTTCAGTTGAGGAGCTAACAGCAGTTTTTCCAAAAGTTCCTTGGTTTTGCTGTCTTGCAGATATGATTTTTCCACTTCACTTGTCCATTTAGGAGTAACCAGAGATATTGCATTGAGTTGATATTTCCTAGACAGAGCATCAGCCACAATATTCTCCTTTCCTTTTTTATATTCCAATGTGAAATCAAACTCAAGCAATTTGAGCATCAGTTTGTGCTGAATGCCAGTTGACAATTTCTGGTCAGTCATAAACTTCAGGCTCTGGTGGTCTGTTCTGATCACTAATTTGTGTCCCACAAAATAGTGTCTCCATCTTTTTAAAGCTTCCACAATAGCCAGAGCTTCCTTTTCATAAGTGGATAGTGCAGCATTTCTAGGACACAGATTTGAACTATAGTAGGCAATGGCTTTTCCATTTTGCATAATTACTGCTCCTAATCCAGTACCAGAGGCATCAGTTTCCAGAGTGAAAGGGATGGAAAAGTCTGGCAGAGCAAGTACTGGTGCAGTAATTAGGGCTTGTTTGAGAGTTTGGAATGCATGATCTTGCAGAGATGTCCAATGGAAATTGTCCCTCTTGAGTAGATCATGTAAAGGTCTAGCAATGGGTCCAAAATCTTTGACAAATCTCCTGTAATAACCACACAATCCTAGAAATCCCCTCAGTTGAGTGACAGTAGTAGGAGTGGGCCAATCAGCTACAGCTTCAATCTTAGCTAGGTTAGTAGCAACTCCATTACCAGATATGATATGGCCCAAGTACTCCACTTGTTGGACAGCAAACAAACACTTGGACATCTTTACAAATAACTGCTCCCTTTTTAGGATATCCAGAATAACTTCCACATGCTTCACATGTTCTTCCAAGGTAGCACTAAAAATGAGGATATCATCAAAAAAAACTAGGACAAAAACCGTGAGATAAGGAGCCAAAATTTTGTTCATGAGAGCTTGAAAAGTTCCAGGTGCATTGGCTAGACCAAAAGTATAACACCCTCGATGCGGCTATATCTCCCACGTGTCGAAGCACGACTTAGAGGCATAACCGCATTGAAAGCAATGTCGCAAGTGAGGTAATCTTCACACAACCCATGTATTACATAAGGGAAAGAGATACATAGTTGGCTTACAATCGCCACTTCACACAATACATGAATAAAGCATTACATCATCCAGATACAAACAAGGTCCGACTACGGAACCAAAATAAAAGAAGAACCCCAAACGCGACAAAGGTCCCCGATCGACCCCAACTGGGCTGCACTACTGATCAACTAGAACGAAACAACACAAAGGGCAAGATCTTCATCGAGCTCCTCCTTGAGCTTGATTGCGCCACCGCTTTCGTAACATAGGCACCGCAAACTGGTTTTGAAGTATCTGGTGAGCCACGAGGACTCAGCAATCCCATTACCATGGGTATCAAGACTAGCAAAGCTAAATTGGAAAGGAAGGGGTAAAGTGGTGAGGTTGCAGCAGCGACTAAGCATAATATGGTGGCTAACATACGCAAATAAGAGCGAGAAGAGAACAAGCGGAACGGTCGTGAAGCTAGCAATGATCAAGAGGTGATCCTGAACACCTACTTACGTCAAACATAACACAGATACCGTGTTCACTTCCCGGACTCCGCCGAGAAGAGACCATCACGGCTACACACACGGTTGATGCGTTTTAATTCGGATCAAGTGTAAAGTTGTCTACAACCGGACATTAACAAATTCCCATCTGCCACATAACCGCGGGCACGGCTCTCGAAAGTTTATACCTGCGGGGTGTCCCAACTTAGCCCATGACAAGCTCTCGCGATCATCGAAGGAATAGACCTTCACCCGAGACACTCGGTCGACTCGGTATCCCGTACATCAAGACATTTCGACAATGGTAAAACAAGACCAGCAAGACCTCCCGGCGTGCCGACATCCCGATAGTAGCAGCACAGATCTCATCTCGAGCCACGACCGGATGAGCGAGACGTCGGCAACCGACGATACCCCAAGTTGCCTAGGGCGGCACCGCAAGTGGCTCTAGTTTGGACCAACACTTAGACAAGCATTGGCCCAGGGGGCTGAAATAAAGATGACCCTTGGGTTAATTACTCCCAAGGGAAAAGTAGGTGGTGGTGAGGCAAATGGTAAAAGGCAATGTTGGGCCTTCTTTGGGCAAGTTTTATTCAAAGCGACTGTCAGGGGGGTCCCATAAATCACCCGACCGCGTTAGGAACGCAAAATCCGGGAACATAACACCGGTATGACGGAAACTAGGGCGGCAAGAGTGGAACAAAACACCAGGCATAAGGCCGAGCCTTCCACCCTTTACCAAGTATATAGGTGCATTAATAATATAAGAGATATTGTGATATCCCAACCAAAATCCTGTCCATCATGGAGAAATCTTCAACTTCACCTGCAACTAGCAACGCTATAAGAGGGGCTGAGCAAAGCGGTAACATAGCCAATCAACGGTTTGCTAGGAATGGTGTCAAAGGTTAGAGGTTCATGGCAATATGGGATGGCTTGACAAACAGGTAATAGGTAGCGCAGCATAGCGAAAGAACGAGGCAACTAGCATAGCAATGATAGTAGTGAGATCCAGGGTAGCGGTCATCTTGCCTGAAATCCCGCAAGGAAGAAGAACGATTCCATGAAGAAGACGAACGGGAGTAGACGAACGAATCCTCACAATCGCAACATTACCGGAACTAAGAAGCAACACCGGAAAGAAACAAACAACATGGTAAACAACCATCACATAAGCATGACATGATGCACAATCAAGTATGATGCATGTCCGGTTTAATGAGGCATGGCATGGCAAAGTGCAAACAAACAACACTACAAATTAAGTGGAGCTCAATATGCAACGAGTTGCATATTGACGGAACACCACATTCAAGTATTTAGTTCACTCTCGTTTATGCTACTCATCAATATTAAATGTTGTTAAACATGGCAAGGGGTGAAGCATAATGAAACTACCTACCTAGGCAAGTTTAAATGAGGCCGGAAACAACGAACAACAAGTCCGGAAAAACCTCATATGCAATTTATGAATTCGGTACTGTTCTGTCCTAAACCATATTTTAAAGTTGTTAAACAGGAAAATAAAGTGCACCATGTTAATCTAGGCATTTTTCCACCCCAAATACATATAAAGTTTGTTTAAAACCGAGCTACGGTTATTTAGTTATGAAATAAATCATTTAACATGGCATTTAAGCAAATTTAATCAAACAACATTTTTAACATTTTTAAACATGGGTGAAAGTGGCATATTATTAAACTACACAAAATTCTAAGCAACTTTCATATATTAAGTTTTTACATGTGATGCACGGTTGATGAGTTATTAATGCATGAACATGGAGGGTCTAATCAGTAAAAGCTGCAATCTCCTAAAAATAGCTAAATTCGTAGAACTGGGAAAAACATGGCACGGGCCGCATCTGGGGCAAGCCCAACAGCAGAAGGAAAAAAAACGAGAGGAGGGGCGCTGCGGGTGTGGCTCACCCAGTGGGCTCTTGGCCCAGTTTGCAGAGGAGGCGGGCCGGCGTGCTGCTGGGCCGGAGTGATGGGCCAGCGGGGGAAGGCGCTGCAGCCGGCCCACGGGGAGGGTTGTTGGGGAACGTAGTAATTTCAAAAACTTTCCTACGCACACACAAGATCATGGTGATGCATAGCAACGAGAGGGGAGAGTGTTGTCTACGTACCCTCGTAGACCGAAAGCGGAAGCGTTAGCACAACGCGGTTGATGTAGTCGTACGTCTTCACGATCCGACCGATCCAAGTACCGAACGTACGGCACCTCCGAGTTCAGCACACGTTCAGCTCGATGACGTCCCTCGAACTCCGATCCAGCCGAGTGTCGAGGGAGAGTTCCACGACCTGACGGCGTGGTGACGATCTTGATGTTCTCTTGGCGCAGGCTTCGCCTAAGCTTTGCTGACGATATGACCGAGGTGGAATATGGTGGAAGGGGCACCGCACACGGCTAAGGAACGATCCGTAGATCAACTTGTGTGTCTATGGGGTGCCCCCTGCCCCGTATATAAAGGAGGGAGGGAGGAGGAGGCCGGCCCTAGGAGGAGGCGCGCGCAGGGAGTCCTACTCCCACCGGGAGTAGGATTCCTTCTTTCCTAGTCCAACTAGGTCAAGGGGGAAAGAGGGAAGTGGAGAAGGAAGGAAGAGGGGGCGCCCCAAACCCTTTGTCCAATTCGGACTGGGCTTGGGAGGCGCGCCCTCCTCTGGCTCCTTCCCACTAAAGCCCATTAAGGCCCAATACTCTTCCCGTATTCCGTAACTCCCGGTACTCCGAAAAATACCCGAATCACTCGGAACCTTTCCGAACTCCAAATATAGTTGTCCAATATATCGATCTTTACGTCTCGACCATTTCGAGACTCCTCGTCATGTCCCCGATCTCATCCGGGACTCTGAACTCCTTCAGTACATCAAAACTCATAAACTCATAATATAACTGTCATCGAAACCTTAAGCGTGCGGACCCTACGGGTTCGAGAACTATGTAGACATGACCTAGAACTATTCTTGGTCAATAACCAATAGCGGGACCTGGATGCCCATATTGGCTCCTACATATTCTACGAAGATCTTTATCGGTCAAACCGCATAACAACATACGTTGTTCCCTTTGTCATCGGTATGTTACTTGCCCGAGATTCGATCGTCGATATCCAATACCTAGTTCAATCTCGTTACCGGCAAGTCTCTTTACTCGTTCCGTAATACATCATCTCGCAACTAACTCATTAGTTGTAATGCTTGCAAGGCTTAAGTGATGTGCATTACCGAGAGGGCCCAGAGATACCTCTCCGACAATCGGAGTGACAAATCCTAATCTCGAAATCGCCAACCCAACATCGCCTTTGGAGACACCTGTAGTACTCCTTTATAATCACCCGATTACGTTGTGACGTTTGGTAGTACCAAAGTGTTCCTCCGTAAACGGGAGTTGCATAATCTCATAGTTATAGGAACATGTATAAGTCATGGAGAAAGCAATAGCAACATACTAAACGATCGGGTGCTAAGCTAACGGAATGGGTCATGTCAATCAGATCATTCAACTAATGATGTGATCCCGTTAATCAAATAACAACTCTTTGTTCATGGTTAGGAAACATAACCATCTTTGATTAACAAGCTAGTCAAGTAGAGGCATACTAGTGACACTCTGTTTGTCTATATATTCACACATGTATTATGTTTCCGGTTAATACAATTCTAGCATGACTAATAGACATTTATCATGAAATAAGGAAATAAATAATAACTTTATTATTGCCTCTAGGGCATATTTCCTTCAGTCTCCCACTTGCACTAGAGTCAATAATCTAGTTCACATCACCATGTGATTGAACACCAAGAATCATATATGTATATGATTAACACCCATAGTTCACATCGTCATGTGACCAACACCCAAAGGGTTTACTAGAGTCAATAATCTAGTTCACATCGCTATATGATTAACACCCAAAGAGTACAAAGGTATGATCATGTTTTGCTCGTGAGAGAAGTTTAGTCAACGGATCTGTCACATTCAGAGCCGTATGTATTTTGCAAATATTCTATGTCTACAACGCTCTGCACGGAGCTACTCTAGCTTATTGCTCCCACTTTCAATATGTATCTAGATCGAGACTTAGAGTCATCCAGATCGGTGTCAAAACTTGCATCGACGTAACCCTTTACGACGAACCTTTTGTCACTTCCATAATCGAGAAACATATCCTTATTCCACTAAGGATAATTTTGACCGCTGTCTAGTGATCTACTCCTAGATCACTATTGTACTCCTTGCCAAACTCGGTCGGGGTATACAATAGATCTGGTACACAGCATGGCATGCTTTATAGAACCTATGGCCAAGGCATAGGGAATGACTTTCATTCTCTTTCTATCTTCTGCCGTGATCGGGTTTTTGAGTCTTACTCAATTTCACACCTTGTAACACAGGCAAAAACTCTTTCTTTTACTGTTCCATTTTGAACTACTTCAAAATCTTGTCAAGGTATGTACTCATTGAAAAAACTTATCAAGCATCTTGATCTATCTCTATAGATCTTGATGCTCAATATGTAAGCAGCTTCACCGAGGTCTTTCTTTGAAAAACTTCTTTCAAACACTCCTTTATGCTTTGCGAATAATTCTACATTATTTCCGATCTACAATATGTCATTCACATATACTTATCGAAATCTTGTAGTGCTCCCACTCACTTTCTAGTAAATCTGGGCTTCACTATAAGTCTCAGACAAAACTATATGCTTTGATCAACTCATCAAAGCGTATATTCCAACTCGAGATGCTTGCACCAGTCCATAGATGGATCATTGGAGCTTGCACACTTTGTTAGCTCCTTTTGATCGAAAAAACCTTCTGTTGCATCATATACAACTCTTCCTCCGTAAAACCATTCAGAATGCAGTTTTTACATCCATTTGCCAAATTTCATAAATTGTGGCAATTGCTAACATGATTTGGACAGACTTAAGCATCGCTACTGCTTGAGAAAATCTCATTGTAGTCAACACCTTGAACTTGTCAAAACCTTTTTGCGACAAGTCGAGCTTTGTAGATAGTAACACTACTATCAACGTCCGTCTTCCTCTTGAGGATCCATTTATACAATATGGCTTGCCGATCATCGGGCAACTCCACCAAAGTCCATACTTTGTTCTCATACATGGATCTCATCTCAGATTTCATGGCCTCAAGCCATTTCGCGTAATCTGGGCTCATCATCGCTTCCTCATAGTTCGTAGGTTTGTCATGGTCAAGTAACATGACCTCCAGAATAGGATTACCGTACCACTCACAGTGCGGATCTCACTCTTTTACCTCACGAGGTTCGGTAGTAACTTGATCTGAAGTTTTATGATCATCATCATTAACTTCCTCACTAATTGGTGTAGGTGTCACAGAACCATTTACGTGATGAACTACTTTCCAATAAGGGAGCTAATCTTCGCTACCTCATCAAGTTCTACTTTCCTCCCACTCACTTCTTTCGAGAGAAACTCCTTCTCTAGAAAGGATCCATTCTTAGCAACGAATGTCTTGCCTTTGGATCTGTGATAGAAGGTGTACCCAACTGTCTCCTTTGGGTATCCTATGAAGACACATTTCTCCGATTTGGGTTTGAGCTTATCAGGATGAAACTTTTTCACATAAGCATCGCAACTCCAAACTTTAAGAAACGACAACTTAGGTTTCTTGCTAAACCACAGTTCATATAGTGTCGTCTCAACGGATTTAGATGGTGCCCAATTTAACGTGAATGCAGCTGTCTCTAATGCATGGTCCCAAAAGCGATATTGGTAAATGAAGAAGAAACATCATAGATTGCACTATATCCAATAAAGTGCGGTTACGATGTTTGGACACACCATAACATTGTGGTGTTCCAGGTGGCGTGAGCTATGAAACTATTCCACATTGTTTTAATTGAAGACCAAACTCGTAACTCAAATATTCGTCTCCGCGATCAAACCGTAGAAACCTTATTTTCTTGTCATGATGATTTTTCCACTTCACTCTGAAATTCTTTGAACATTTCAACTATTTCAGACTTATGTTTCATCAAGTAGATATACCCATATCTGCTCAAATCATCTTGTGTAGGTCAGAAAATAACGATACTTGCCACGAGCATCAACACTCATTGGATTGCATACATCGGTATGTATTATTTCCAATAAGTCAGTAGCTTGTTCCATTGTTCCGGAGAACGGAGTTTTAGTCATCTTGCCCAAAAGGCACGATTCGCAAGCATCAAGTGATTCATAATCAAGTGATTCCAAAATCCCATCAGCATGGAGTTTCTTCATCGCTTTACACCAATATGACCTAAATGGCAGTGCCACAAATAAGTTGCACTATCATTATTAACTTTGCATCTTTTGGTTTCAATATTATGAATATGTGTATCACTACGATCGAGATCCAATGAACCATTTTCATTGGTTGTGTAACCATATAAGGTTTTATTCATGTAAACAGAATAACAGTTTATTCTCTTACTTAAATGAATAACCGTATTGCAATAAACATGATCAAATCATATTCATGCTCAACGCAAACACCAAATAACATTTATTTAGGTTCAACACTAATCCCGAAAGTATAGGGAGTGTGCGATGATGATCATATCAATCTTGAAACTACTTTCAACACACATCGTCACTTCACCCTTAACTAGTTTACATTTTATTCTTCGCAACTCCCATTTCGAGTTACTACTCTCAAAGAACTGAACCAGTACCAAATACCGAGGGGTTGCTATAAACACTAGTAAAGTACACATCAATAACATGTATATCAAATATACCTTTGTTCACTTTGCCATCCTTCTTATCCACCAAATACTTGGGGTAGTTCTGCTTTCAGTGACCAGTCCCTTTGCAGTAGAAGCACTTAGTCTCAGGCTTAGGTCCAGACTTGGGCTTCTTCACTTGAGCAGCAACTTGCTTGCCGTTCTTCTTGAAGTTCCCTTCTATCCCTTTGCCCTTTTCTTAAAACTAGTGGTCTTGTTAACCATCAACACTTGGTGTTCTTTCTTGATTTCTACCTTCAACGATTTCATCATCATGAAAAACTCGGGAATCATTTTCATCATCCCTTGCATACTATAGTTCATCACGAAGTTCTACTAACTTGGTGATGGTGACTAGAGAATTCATCAATCACTATCGTATCTCGGAAGATTAACTCCCACTTGATTCAAGCAATTGAAGTACCTGCACAATTTGAGCACATGCTCACTAGTTGAGCGATTCTCCTCCATCTTTTAGCTATAGAACTTGTTGAAGACTTCATATCTCTCAACTCGGGTATTTGCTTGAAATATTAACTTCAACTCTGGAACATCTCATATGGTCCATGACGTTCAAAACGTCTTTGAAGTCCCGATTCTAAGTCATTAAGCATGGTGCACTAAACTATCAAGTAGTCATCATATTGAGCTAGCCAAACGTTCATAACGTTTGCATCGCTCTACTGATAGGTCCGCTACCTAGAGGTGCATTAAGGACATAATTCTTACGTGCAGCAATGAGGATAAACCTCCGATCACGGATCGAATCCGCATCATTGCCACTAACATTTTTGTAACACCCCAGATGTATCTTTCCATATTTGTAACTCCAACTCTTGCCATTTTCGGATATGTGCTATGATATTCCCTCCGTGGTTGGGTTTTGCTTTCATTTTGCATTTTGTCCATGTCATGCATCTCATATCATGTCATCATGTGCATCTCATTTGCATACGTGTTCGTCTCATGATTCCGAGCATATTCCCCGTTGTCCGTTTTGCAATCCGACACTCCTATGTTCCCCGGCATCCCCTCTTGTTCTTTTTCCGTGTGCGGGTGTTGAACATTCTCGGAATGGACCGAGCCTTGCCAAGTGGCCCTGGTATAGCACCGGTAGACCACCTGTCAAGTTTCGGGTCATTTGGAGTTCGTTTGGTACTCAGCGGTTAATCTGCGCTCTCAAGAAAGGCCTCTTTTGAGTTGCAGCCCAACAACCCTCCAAAACAGCCCAATAACCCATCTAACTCCCTCCATGCCCTCGGTCGTTCGATCACGATCGTGTGGTAAAACTACACCCCATTTGGAGTCTCCTAGCTCCTCTACCTCTATTTAAAGACCCTCCCAAAAATCCGGGCAAACCCTAGTCTCCATTTCCTCGCTTGCCGGGGACGAATCCGGGCGGCGGACACGCCGCCGCGCCGCCGGACGAATCACATACCCGCCACGTGGGCAGCCCGCGCCCACATCGCCGCCGACCCAGCAGCGCGAGCCGTCAGAGCCCAGGCCCGTCTGCCCGGCTTGCGCGCGCGCCCGCCATGCCGCCGCCCACCGCCGCCGCCCGCCCGCCCGGCCTCCTCCGCCGCCCGCAGCCGGCCACGGCCTCCTCCACCACACCCACCGCCTGCCCGCCATGCCGCCGCCCACAGGCCATGGCCATGGCTGCTGTTTGCCGCCCATGCCATGCCACCCGACGCCACCCGCCCCACCGCCCCGCCACGCCACCGTCGTCCACCCCGCCGTCGTCCACCACCGCCGCCGGCCGCCCCGGTCTCTCCTCCCTCCGGCGAACCCGATCCAGATCCGATCTGGGATCGTTAGGTTGACTTTCCCCGTACCCCGAAAAACCACTAAGTCCCTTTTCTGCATTTATTTCATGCATTTTTCAACGCATCACATCTCCGCAACCGTGGCTCCGTTTTGGGAGTATAATATGTCAAATTGTTCGTCTCGAAGAGTACATCATTTCATTCCATTGCATCATTTGCATTTGAGCTCATCTTGATGCCCGAAATGCTGTTGGAAGATAGCTTCAGATCGTTAGTTTCAGAATCTTATCAGTTCGAGCTTTTTTGTCATTTTTGCCATGAATTATGTGTGCACCCTATGAACTTGAGTCCTACATGTGAGTTGAACATTGCCATGCCATCTTTCCAGGGGTGTTTGCCATGTATTTTTGTGAGCTATGTGGTGACTAGAACAAGCATGCAAAGTAGGGATGATGATGTTGCTGATTTCAGGAACTTAGTGATTTCACTAAGTCTTGTCCTGCTGTTAATTTTATGCCATATGTTCATGTTGTTTCAGAGAGATCTATGCCCTTTTTGAGCATGATCAGTAAGGGTGTTTTGGACATATGGATGTGCTATATCCATCCATGCCTTTGTTGGCATTTATAGAGTAGTCTAGCATGTCATTTTCATGCTCTACTTTTGCTTGAAAATGTTTCCTGGCAGATTGTTTGCATAAGATTCAATTTTCACGAGGTCGTTGTAGTTGATCCGTGTATGCGATGATGTTGTTCTTGCCATGTATAGCTCCTATGCCATGTCTTCTTGATGGGTGTATGCTTAGTTTATCATGAGGTGCTCTGTAGTGAGTGCATCGAGCTCACGAACATGCCATGTTGAATCTGTTTTTGCCATGTCCTGATATTTCACCGTCTGAAATCTGTAATAAAACTTGCAATGTTTACATGGGTGCCATCATTTCTTAGAGTCCTTTTTGGCTTATGGTCAGTAAGGGACTATTGAAATAGGCTTTGAGTAGAATCATGTCATACCTTGCTTTGCTATTATAAGTTCCTGTAGCATGTTGTTTGCTTGCTCTAAACATGCCTTCCTGATGTTAATTCCTGCCATGTTAGTATTTTCACTAAGTCTGTGAACCTGATATTTTGAGCACTTTCTCCATGCTTGTTTGAACATGTTATGTTGTGATTTAGCCGTAGCTCAGTGTTCCTCTTTTGTTAAGCATCTCCTGTAGTTCGCTGCCATATGCTTTGCTTTTATGTTGGGGTGCTGTAGCATAGTTTCTTGTTGCTTGCTAAGTAGCATCGGGCTGTTAAACGCAGCTTTCGTCATTCTTGTTTTGCTTGTCATTTGCAAACCGTGCATCCGATTCGGTGATCT
The DNA here is from genome assembly GCA_021437245.1 of Aegilops speltoides. Classification (NCBI taxonomy): domain Eukaryota; kingdom Viridiplantae; phylum Streptophyta; class Magnoliopsida; order Poales; family Poaceae; genus Aegilops; species Aegilops speltoides. Next base: position 314,657,164 of record CM038145.1, on the reverse strand, counting down.
TTATATCGATTTCAACCGAAATCATCTCATCTTTCAGCGGCATACTTGGTTTGCCAAGTTGATGCCCGTTCATCATTTTCCTTCCGGAGCATACATATGCATAGCATGTCACATCTCGCATAGCATGTCATGTATTGCATCATATTGCTTGTGCATATGTTCCTTGTTTGATTGTGGTTCCGTTGCTTGTGTTCTTGCTTTGGGTAGAGCCGGAGACGAGTACGTGAGCGAGGAGCCTGTTGAGAACGCCTCGAGGATCCAGCCTTCGACAACTCGAGAACCTTACTGCAAGATGACCATACCTTGAAATCACTTCTATCTTTGCTTGCTAGATGCTCGCTCTTTTGCTATGCCTATGCCGCGATACCTACCACTTGCTATATATCATGCCACCCATATTGCCATGTCAACCTCTAACCACCCATGTCCTAGCAAACCGTTGTTTGGCTATGTTACCGCTTTGCTCAGCCTCTCTTATAGCGTTGTTAGTTGCAGGTGAAGATGGAGTTTGTTCCTTGTTGGAACACGGTTATTTTGGGATATCACAATATCTATTGTTTTAATTAATGCATCTATATACTTGGTAAAGGGTGGAAGGCTCGGCCTTATGCCCGGTGTTTTGTTCCACTCTTGCCACCCTAGTTTCCGTCATACTGGTGTTATGTTCCTTGATTTTGCGTTCCTTACGCGGTCGGGTGATTTATGGGACCCCTTGACAGTTCGCTTTGAATAAAACTCCTCCAGAAGGCCCAACCTTGGTTTTACCATTTGCCACCTACACCCCTTTTTCCCTTGGGTTTTCGCGAGCAGGGTCATCTTTATTTTAGCCCCCGGGCGGTGCTCCTTCGAGCGTTGGTCGGAATCGAAACTACTTGAGGGCCACCACGGGAAACTCGAGGCCTGGTTTTACTCGTAGCTAGTCTCATCCGGATGTGCCACGAGAACGAGATATGTGCAGCTCCTATCGGGATTTGTCGGCACAGTGGAGGAGGTCTTGCTGGTTTAGTTTTACCATTGTCGAAATGTCTTGATGTACCGGATACCGAGTCGATCGGAGTGTCTTGGGTGAAGGTTTATTCCTTCGTTGACCGTGAGAGCTTGTTATGGGCTAAGTTGGGACACCCCTGCAGGGTATTATCTTTCGAAAGCCGTGCCCGCGGTTATGAGGCAGATGGGAATTTGTTAATGTCCGGTTGTAGAAAACCCGAAGTTGACCTTAATTAAAATACATCAACCGTGTATGTAACCGTGATGGTCTCTTCTCGGCGGAGTCCGGGGAGTGAACACGGTGTTGGAGTTATGCTTGACGTAAGTAGTTAGGATCACTTCTTGATCGCTAATAGCTTCACGACCGCGCCTTGCTTCTCTTCTCGCTCTCTTTTGCGATGTAGCCACCATATATGCTAGTCGCTTGCAGCAGCTCCTCCTTTTTGACACCAGCCTTCCCTTAAGCTTAAATAGTCTTGATCTCGTGGGTGTGAGATTGCTGAGTCCCTGTGGCTCACAGATTCTACCAAAACAGATGCAGGTACCGGTGATGCCAGCTGATGGCGCAACTGAGCTAAAGTGGGAATATGATGAGGCCCTTGGTCGATACTATGTTTCCTTTCCAGACGATTAGTAGTGGAGCCAGGTTAGAGCGATCGAGGATCTGTGGTCGCATGTGGGTTGTTCTTCTTTTATTTTGGTTCCGTGGCGGACCTTGATTGTATCTGGATGATGTAATGCTTTATTCATGTAATTGTGTGAAGTGGCGACTGTAAGCCAACTATGTACCTTTTCCCTTATGTATTACATGGATTGTGCGAAGATTACCTCACTTGCGACATTGCTTTCAATGCGGTTATGCCTCTAAGTCGTGCTTCGACACGTGGGAGATATAGCCGCATCGAGGGCGTTACAATTTTTCAACACAATTTTCTCTAGGAACATATCAAAAACAAACATATGAAAGCAACAACGCGAGCTATTGATCTACAACATAACTTGCAAAATACTACCAGGACTAAGTTCATGATAAATTTAAGTTCAATTAATCATATTACTTAAGAACTCCCACTTAGACAGACATCTCTCTAGTCATCTAAGTGATCACGCGATCCAAATCAACTAAACCATAACCGATCATCACGTGAGATGGAGTAGTTTTCAATGGTGAACATCTTATGTTGATCATATCTACTATATGATTCACGCTTTCGACCTTTCGGTCTCCGTGTTCGAGGCCATATCTCGCATATGCTAGGCTCGTCAAGTATAACTGAGTATTCTGCGTGTGCAAAACTGGCTTGCACCCGTTGTAGATGGACGTAGAGCTTATCACACCCGATCATCGGTGGTGTGCGGGCACGACGAACTTTGGCAACGGTGCATACTCGGGAGAACACTACTTGATAATTTTAGTGAGAGATCATCTTAAAATGCTACCGTCAATCAAAGCAAGATAAGATGCATAAAGGATAAACATCACATGCAATCAATATAAGTGATATGATATGGCCATCATCATCTTGTGCTTGTGATCTCCATCTCCGAAGCACCATCATGATCACCATCGTCACCGGCCGACACCTTGATCTCCATCGTAGCATCGTTGTCGTTTCGCCATCTATTGCTTCTCGACTATCGCTACCGCTTAGTGATAAAGTAAAGCAATTACAGAAGCGTTGCATTTCATACAATAAGCGACAACCATATGGCTCCTGCCATTGCCGATAACCGGTTACAAAACATGATCATCTCATACAATAAAATATAGCATCACGTCTTGACCATATCACATCACAACATGCCCTGCAAAAACAAGTTAGGCGTCCTCTACTTTGTTGTTGCAAATTTTACGTGGCTGCTATGGGCTTAGCAAGAACCGTTCTTACCTCGCATCAAAAACCACAACGATAGTTTGTCAAATAGACTCCGTTTTAACCTTCACAAGGACCGGCGTAGCCACACTCAGTTCAACTAAAGTGAGAGAGACAGACACCCGCCAATCACCTTTAAGCACGAGTGCTCGTAGCAGTGAAACCAGTCTCGCGTAAGCGTCTGGCGTAATGTCGGTCCGGGCCGCTTCATCTCACAATACCGCTGAACCAAAGTATGACATGCCGGTAGGCGATATGACTTGTATCGCCCACAACTCACTTGTATTCTACTCGTGCAAAACATCAAACCATAAAAACCTGGCTCGGATGCCACTGTTGGGGAACGTAGTAATTTCAAAAAATTTCCTACGCACACACAAGATCATGGTGATGCATAGCAACGAGAGGGGAGAGTGTTGTCTACGTACCCTCGTAGACCGAAGCGAAGCGTTAACACAACGCGTTGATGTAGTCGTCGTCTTCACGATCCGACCGATCCAAGTACCGAGCGTCACGGCACCTCCGAGTTCAGCACACGTTCAGCTCGATGGCGTCCCTCGAACTCCGATCCAGCCGAGTGTCGAGGAGAGTTCCGTCGGACGACGGCGCGTGGTGACAATCTTGATGTTCTATCGGCGCAGGCTTCGCCTAAGCTTTGCGACGATATGACCGAGGTGGAATATGGTGGAAGGGGCACCACACGGCTAAGGAACGATCCGTAGATAAACTTGTGTGTCTATGGGGTGCCCCTGCCCCGTATATAAAGGAGGGAGGGAGGAGGAGGCCGGCCCTAGGAGGAGGCGCGCCAGGGAGTCCTACTCCCACCGGGAGTAGGATTCCTTCTTTCCTAGTCCAACTAGGTCAAGGGGGAAAGAGGGAAGTGGAGAAGGAAGGAAGAGGGGCGCGCCCCAAACCCTTTGTCCAATTCGGACTGGGCTTGGGAGGGGCGCGCCTCCTCGGCTCCTTCCCACTAAAGCCCATTAAGGCCCAATACTCTTCCCGTATTCCCGTAACTCCCGGTACTCGAAAATACCGAATCACTCGGAACCTTTCCGAACTCGAATATAGTTGTCCAATATATCGATCTTTACGTCTCGACCATTTCGAGACTCCTCGTCATGTCCCCGATCTCATCCGGACTCCGAACTCCTTCGGTACATCAAAACTCATAAACTCATAATATAAGCATCGCCGAAACCTTAAGCGTGCGGACCCTACGGGTTCGAGAACTATGTAGACATGACCTAGAACTATTCTTGGTCAATAACCAATAGCGGGACCTGGATGCCCATATTGGCTCCTACATATTCTCTGAAGATCTTTATCGGTCAAACCGCATAACAACATACGTTGTTCCGTTGTCATCGGTATGTTACTTGCCCGAGATTCGATCGTCGATATCCAATACCTAGTTCAATCTCGTTACCGGCAAGTCTCTTTACTCATTTCGTAATACATCATCTCGCAACTAACTCATTAGTTGTAATGCTTGCAAGGCTTAAGTGATGTGCATTACCGAGAGGGCCCAGAGATACCTCTCCGACAATCGGAGTGACAAATCCTAATCTCGAAATCGCCAACCCAACATCGCCTTTGGAGACACCTGTAGTACTCCTTTATAATCACCCGATTACGTTGTGGCGTTTGGTAGTATCAAAGTGTTCCTCCGTAAACAGGAGTTGCATAATCTCATAGTTATAGGAACATGTATAAGTCATGAAGAAAGCAATAGCAACATACTAAGCGATCGGGTGCTAAGCTAACGGAATGGGTCATGTCAATCGATCATTCAACTAATGATGTGATCCCGTTAATCAAATAACAACTCTTTGTTCATGGTTAGGAAACATAACCATCTTTGATTAACAAGCTAGTCAAGTAGAGGCATACTAGTGACACTCTGTTTGTCTATATATTCACACATGTATTATGTTTCCGGTTAATACAATTCTAGCATGAATAATAGACATTTATCATGAAATAAGGAAATAAATAATAACTTTATTATTGCCTCTAGGGCATATTTCCTTCAAGGGTGCGCTCCCGATCGGGACGAGGCGCAGGGCGTCGATGGCGACCAACGGCGACGATGGCCGGCGGCGGGCACGGGGACGGCCGACGGGGACAGGAGCCGCCAGATCCGGCCGTCCGCGACGGATCTGGTCGGAGGAGGGCCGGCGGCGACGTGGAGAAGGCGGCGGAGTGGGGCGCGCCGGCGGCCGGGATTGCGAAGGCGCTGGGCTCGGCGAGGGAGCCGATCCGGCGGCTGCGTGCGGGAGGCGGAGCGCGCAGAAGCCTCGCAGGCGGCGGAGCTGGCGGAGGCGAGGGCGCAGGAAGGCGCCGAGGCGGCGACAGCGCCTCCGGCGGCGGCGCGCAAGGCCGGGCGGCGAGGATGAAGGGAGGAGGGGGGCGGCCTCGCGGCCGCAGCGGCGCTGGCCGAGAGGGCATGGTGAGCCAGCGGAGCCTTGCGCTGGGAACGGCGCGAGATAGGTGGCGCGATGCCAGTGGCTGAGGGCGGCGGAATGGTGACGTGGCGCGACGGGATTGGCCGAGGCGATGTGGTCGGTGGACGTGTCCGGCGCGGGCGGACACGTCCGGCGGCGCGGGGAGGAATTTTTAGGGTTTCGGGGGAAAATGATCCGAAATTTGGAAGGGGAGGGCCTATTTATAGGTAGAGGGAGCTAGGAGAGTCCAAATGAGGTGCGGTTTTCGGCCACGCGATCGTGATCGAACGACCGAGAGCATGGAGGGGAGTTAGATGGGTTTTGGGCCACTTTGGAAGGGGTGTTGGGCTGCAACTCAAAGAGGGCTTTTGCGGTTACCCGGTTAACCGTTGGAGTACCAAACGACCTCCAAATGGCACGAAACTTGACAGGCGGTCTACCGGTGCTATACCAAGGTCGCTTGGCAAACCTCGGTCCATTCCAAGAACGTTTAACACCCGCACAAGAGAAGAGGCAAAAGGGGGACGCCGGAGGGCATAGGAGTGCCGGATTGCAAAACGGACAACGGAGAAAATGCTCGGATGCATGAGACGAACACGTATGCAAAATGAAATGCACATGATGACATGATATGAAATGCATATGATGACATGAGATGAGTTGCATAACAAGAACAAAATGCAAAACAAACGAGTATATGTGATAGCCTGGCTTATTAGGGATGATAGATTACTCATATCAATAAGGAATTCCTTCTTTTCCGGGAGCCCATTTGGACAGAACTCCAAAGTTAAGCGTGCTCAGCTTGAAGTAGTTTCAGGATGGGTGACCGACCGGGAAGTTGCTTCCGGGTGCGCACGAGTGAGGACAAAGTCTTGAAAAGACTAGTATTGATCTGTGGGGCGATCTAGATCCCGCCAGAGTAACGACCACCGGCGGTGTGTCCGGGGCATTACAAGTTGGTATCGAGCCGACCCTCGCGGTACACGGATGGTTGCGGACAGGTCTTGCGGTCATGTTGTGCATGACGTTTGTGACCCGTCGTGGCACACGGCATGGCACATGTATCGGATTGGATGCATGACGGTTGTGCCAAGAGGAGCGTTCTGTGGCCCGACGAGGACGTCGGTTCCTCCGAGTGTGGGTGTATGTGATAGCTCGGCTTATTAGGGATGATAGACTACTCATATCAATAAGGAATTCCTTCTTTCCGGAGCCCATTCGGACGAACTCCAAAGTTAAGCGTGCTCAGCTTGGAGTAGTTTCAGGATGGGTGACCGACCGAAGTTGCTCCCGGGTGCGCACAAGTGAGGACAAAGTGCGCAGAAAAGACTAGTATTGATCTGTGGGGCCAGTCTAGATCCCGCCAGGAGTAACGACCACCGGCGGGTGTGTCCGGGGCATTACAAAAAGGCATCACCAAATATTCAAAATGCCCAAAATGAGTATTAAAAGCAGTTTTGTGAATGTCCTTTTCACTCATCCTAATTTGGTGATATCCAGATCTGAGGTCCAATTTAGTGAAGAATTTTGCTCCATGTAATTCATCCAATAAATCCTCAATTACTGGAATTGGAAACTTGTTCTTCACTGTTTGGGCATTTAATTTTCTGAAATCTTGACACAATCTCCAGGAGTTGTCCTTTTTTGCAACTAAAATTGCAGGAGCAGCATAGGGGCTTTGGCTCTCTCTAATAACTCTGTTAATCAAGAGTTTTTGTATCTGGTGCTCCATCTCATGTCTTTGCTTGTGAGGTATTCTGTAGGGCCTGGAAGCAGGCGGTACTGACCCTGCTTGCAAAGGAATTTGATGGTGACAAGACCTAACAGGAGGGAGGCCCTTGGGCTCTGCAAATACCTCAGGATACTTTTGCAGTAATTCATTTATGGGCAAGGGAATATCAGTACTTGCTAAAAACTTGTAGTTACTGCAATCAGACTGTTGCTGGGTGGAAATGGCAGTTGTAGGTTGAGCTACAGCTTTTGGCTCTGCTGTTTTTGCCCCTTTTTGGACAGTCTGAAGTTCAGATGCAACACTGTATTCAGGAACTGTAGGAACAGAGCCAGCTTGTTTTGCTGGAGTAACTGTTGCTATCTTACTATACTGTTTGGGCTTTTCCAACATTGTGTTGATTAAATAGAGAGCAAAACTAGTTGCACCTTTTTGCAGAATTTTACTCATTTCCTCTCCATCCACTTCTGTAGCATTAGCAATGGTGTCACAAGCTAGTAAGGTTACATGATACTTCCTGTCCTTGTGCATAGTAATTGATCTTTGTACATGATCAAAAGAGGTGGGACTGTTTTTAGCCAGCCAATCACACCCTAGGACTACATCATGCCCTGGTAGCTCCAAGATTCTGAAAGTTTGCAGAAACTGATGCTTGTTTACAGTAAAGTATGTGTCAGGGATATAAGCTCCAGACCACAATTTGCCCCCACCAGCTACAGATACATATCTGCTTTTGTCCTTGAGGATGGTGCAAGATGTTTTTAGGGCAAATTGCAAGTTCATGAAAGTGGAGTTACTGCCAGAATCAACCAAAGCAACTGCTTGTTTTCCTCCTATTTGGATCAATATAGATATAGTGTTCACACTAGCTGGATCCATTGCCTTTGCAGAAATTTTCATGCATTTTTCTTGCTTCTCAGGAGGTTCTTCTGTGTCCTCTTCTGAACCAGTGTCAGTGCTCTCTGGTTGTTCAGTTGGTTCTTCCCCAGTAAGCATGTTTATCACAGGAGCTTGCTTGCACTTATGTCCAGGAAACCAAACGTCTCCACATCTCCAACATTTTCCTGGTTCTCTTGGTCTTTGAGTAGTAGCTGGTAACTTCTGATCAGGCGACTTAGTTTCTGTAGTAGATGTTTTAAAAGCATTGTAGTTGTTTTTCTGATAGCCACTATTGGAAGTGAAAGAGGTTTTCTTAGGAGGAAGTGATTGCTCCATGCCCACAGCCAACCAATAGGCTTCAGTCAGTGTTGGAGGTCTCAGGGGTCTGAGTTGGAATTTGATGTGAGATCTCATTCCATTTACATAACACTTGATAAACCATTGTTCTGACAAAGATGGGTTTTCTTCTTGCATTTCTGCCATCAGGACCTCAAATTGGTCAGTATATTCTGCAATGGTTAGGTTGCCCTGTTTAAAAGCATTAAACCTGTCAGCTAGATCATAAGAACTAGTGGGAGAAAATCTCTTCAGTACTTCCTCACAGAACTATGGCCAGGTTGGATGTTTTTTAAGCAGTCCAGATCTCCTTAACCAAACATCAGCTCTGTCCACAAAATAAAGTTGGGCCAGTGAAACCTTATAGTCATTAGGAGCCCCTGACATTTGAAAATATTTTTCACACTGCCTAATCCATCCACCAGGGTTTCCCCCATCAAACCTAGGAAAATCCATCCTAGGACCTTTTATAATGTTTTTGAGAAACTGGGTTCTCATTTCTTTTTCATAATTCCTGGAGTATTCATCCCAAATCACATTGACTTCAGGTTGGTTTGCCAAAGGAAAAGCTGAGGTGCGAGCAGTTTTCATAAGGGCAGTAGGACTGACTTGTTCAGATTGTATTTCCTGAGTATTGCCCCTATTAAAACCTGGAGGTGCTGATTTCTGTCCCACTTGAATAGGGGGTAATCTGCTTGCATTTATCTGAGTGTACTGCCTAGTTATCTCCTGTTCCAATAACAGTCTCTTTCTTGTTTCTTCTGTTGAAGGCCTTGTTGTTGTCTGATCTGGTCCCTCTTTCTGTTGTTCACTGTTTGTCTGCATTGGATTTGCTTGATTCACACAGGCAGTAAATTGCTCTGTTTCTCTACCAGTTGTTGGGTTAGAACTTGAAGCTCCTGGGGTACTGAGTGTCTTCAACACATCAGTAATGGTAGAGAGCTGCTCGCGAAGTGAAAACACAGCTTTCTGCACTATTGTCAAAACTGTAGTCATGTCATCCTGCTTGGCGTTTGTGCCTTGTACCTCTTTCCGCAACAAGTCCACCTCACCACGCAGATCTGATGTTTCTTCATGAGTTGCAAGCAAATCGTCCTTGAGTTGCATGATTTCGGCCAGATCTGCCTCATCGATGCTTGGCTTCGAACGTCCCATGTTCAAATCACGCGGAGAGGAATATTACGACCGCAAAAATACGGCAACCCGATCCACGCAACCGAACCAGCCGCCGCCCACAAGATCGCCTCCACACAGCACCACTCGTGCACGTACCTGGGATTTTACCACTGAGACAGGATGTCCCAGTAACCAGCACTGCCGTCCGAGCTGCCGTCGAATTTCACCGCCGCCTGCGCCACCGGACAACACCGCCGCCGAATCAGGGTGGGAAGGGGAGGGAAAAAAAATTCGCCTACACCGATCGATCTCGCCGCCGAGGAAATGCCTTGCTCATGATACCAATTGTCACACCCTACTAACAGATCAGGGGAATTGTGGGGATGAAGAACTCGATCTAGGGTTCGCCCAAAGCTGTATTATCTCGAATATGCTGGGTATATTCCTTCCAGAGGAAGGTTTAGAGTATACAAGTGTTTGGTAGTTGAATCTTAGCTGAATGAATGGGTACAAGCGCACTGCGCTGGCTCTTATATAGCCTTTTCAGAAACGGAACAGTACGGTGACAAATGAAACGGTACAGTAACGGTGAGCGAATGCGAGCCGTTAGATCTTCGTATCTTGAACCGCTGTCGACCGTCCGATAACTGAACCCGATTTGCTCTGAATCTTCTTAGGTACTGACAAAACCGAGGCCTTATTTTCTTCGATGTCTAAAAAAACCAACGTATAGCAGCAACGCAGATATTGGATTTGTTGGCGCGGAATCACAACAGTAGTCGCAGGCATCTGAAGCCAGGAGAACTGAGAGCAGATTAAAATGGTTCTGCCTTCGCTTGATTTACGGTGAAAAGGGGCGAATGTTTAGAGTGGCTCGATGCGTACCGTGCGACGGAGGGTCGGGGAAGCGGTGGCCGTCGCCGGCGTCGTCGGTGGCTAGACCGCGGCGAGAGAACTCCATCGGTCGGGTCCCCCGGCCCGGGGAGCAGAGCAGCGGCGGAGCGAGTCCGGGCCGCTGTGGTTGGTTGGTGATTTTGTTTGGGACGAGGAGAGGGAGAGCAAGAGGCGCGCGAGAATAGAGGAGTGTGCAGTGCGAACGGTTTTCCTTTATTTTTATTTTTATTAGAGCGCGTGGGCGTGGGAGACGAAACTCTCTCTGCGCCTTCAATGCGGAGGAAACCTGGGCCCGATCACGACAATTGGGCAGCTTGGGAGGTTTTACTGGGAAAGCCCGATCACTATGATTGGGCGGCTTTCACAGGTTTCTCACTCGCAGATGAAATGGAGTGGAGGTGACTTGAAATAAATAAACTAGAAGTAGTACTAAAATACTCCCATCCGTCTAGGTGTCTAAGTCATCTTACGAAAACCAAATAATCCCAAAACACTTAAGCGCGGTGCATTAACTTCTATCTCATTTCTTGTTTCTTGACATATCAACCAATAAGAGATGAGAGTGTGCATGCTTTTAATGACTTGAGACTATCAAACACGACATGCAATGGTTAGTTCATTGCATGCAATACTATTAATTAGCAAATAGACATTAATGTCTCTCGTTTTTCTCTCCTCCTTGATCACGGTGCACAGCCTAAGATGACTTACTGTCTCTTGTTTTTCTCTCCTCCTTGATCACGGTGCACAGCCTAAGATGACTTACTTGTGCACCGTGATCAAGGAAGAAGAAAAAAGAAGAATTAATGCACGTGATCAGAAGAAAAAAAACAAACATTAATGGGATTAATTTGGTTTTACGGAGAAGGAGATACTATATACCTGCCTCAAAATGTGAGACACTTTTTTAACACTGGTTTTAAAAAGAGAGAGCTCCCTCTCCGATTTTCATTAGGCTAGTCATAATGGAGAGTAACTTAGACTAGTAACATGCATATTGTTACTATCTTCATAATGGGAGTAACATATGTGTGCTATTATGCAAGACATTATTTATTAAGACGTAGACTCATTTTGCCTTGAGATGTGTTATGTTACAGTAACATATTATGTTACTCCAAACACCTCTCTCCTATTAAGTACATGCCACATAAGCAAGCTTTTTTGGGGGCGTGTTATGTTACTTGCTAAGTTACTCCCACTATGACCAGCCCTAGTCATAGTGGGAGTGGCTGGTCAGACTAGTCACAGTGAGGAGTAATTTAGAGTAGTAACATGCATATGTTAGTAGTCTATGTTACTACCTCCACAATGGGTAGTAACATATGTGTTGTGTCATGCATCACTTTATTTATTATGTTGTAGACTCATCTTTTCTTGATATGTGTGATGTTACAGTAACTAGCTATGTTACCACATGTCTTTCTTTCTTCATTAATTACATGCCACATCATCTATTTTGCCTAGATAAGTGTGATGTTACCACCTATGTTACTCCCACTATAGCTAGTCTCATAGTGGGAGTAACTTAGATAGTAACATAGCGCACTTCAAGAAAATTTTGCTTATGTGGCATGTAATTAATGAGGAGAGAGGTGTTTAGAGTAACATAATATGTTACTGTAACATAGCGCTTCCCGAGGAAGGATGAGTCTACAAGCAAATAAATGAAGCCATCTATGACATTACTACTATGTTACTTTGCACTATGGAGGTAGTAACTTAGACTAATGTGCGCTATGACCAGGCTTAGACTACCCACAATGGGAGTAACATAGGTAGTAACATCACACATATCTAGATAAAATAGATGATATGGCAAGCAATAAATGAAGAAAGAGAGGCATGTGGTAACATAGCTAGTTACTACTAGTATGAGTAACATCACACATATCAAGGCAAGATGAGTATATAGCCTAATAAATAAAGTGTTGCATGTTACCACACATATGTTATTCTCCACTATATGGGCATGTTACTACTCTATGTTACTACCCATTGTGGCTAGTCTACCTCAATGCATTGGGTGCTAAGCACATTAAAAACTTTAGCAGCTAAAGCCCCCAATGTAGGGTGCTTAACTTGTTGGTGCTAAGCATCTCTCATTTAATGATTTTGTAACTAAAGTTCTTTGTGCATTGGTGGGCTTCTTTCATTTAAGTGTTTTGCCTAGATTCTCATGCTTGGCATTGTTTCTTCCTTGGGTCACCACACTCATCTCTCTCCTCTTAATTACCTTGGCACGTCTGTTTTTTGCCTACATGGCAGCCTTAGCACCTATACAAGGTGGAGCAATGGGAGGGGCCTTAGAAGAAACCACGATGTATATAATCCAATAGACTATACCATGTCGATGCCTTTTCCTCTAAAGATAAAGGGAATACCTTCTTTTTAATTCAATCCACAAATTTCATTAGTATAGATTAAGAGCATATCAGGATGTACCATTTCATCTCCTGCATAAGGATTACTCCCTCCGTCCACTAGAAAGTGTGCGTCTGGGTATTTCAAGACAAATTAACAAATTTTGCAGAAATCACCTTCCACCCTCATTTAAGCTACTGGAAGCTGTGGTGTTGCTTTAATTTCAAGTGTATAGTTAATACCAACACAAAGCAAAAAAGCAATCCAAACACCAGAAAGTACTTGGCGCCAGAGAGTTTAGCTCCACTTTCCTGTTCTGCCATTTAAACTACTAAAATAACAATAGTACTTGGCGCCAGAGAAATTAGAAGAGGCGCCATGTTTAAGAATTGAAACCCAAGCGTCTAACCCAGCTACAAAAGGCAGCTCACATGGAGCAAACAGTACACACCACACACACTATCCATGGCCATGGACTTGAACATAGCTGTGACGTCCCCGATTCAATCGTACACTAATCATGCACGCAAATGTGTACGATCAAGATCAGGGACTCACGGGAAGATATCACAACACAACTTTAAAAGTAAAATAAGTCATACAAGCATCATATTACAAGCCAGGGGCCTCGAGGGCTCGAATACAAGTGCTCGAACATAAACGAGTTAGCAGAAGCAACAATATTGGAGTGCAGACATAAGTTAAACAAGTTGCTATAAGATGGCTAGCACAAACTGGGATACAGATCAAAAGAGGCGCAGGCCACCTGCCTGGGATCCTCCTAACTACTCCTGGTCGTCGTCAGCGGCCTGCACGTAGTAGTAGGCACCTCCAGTGTAGTAGGGGTCATCATTGACGGTGGCGTCTAGCTCCTGGGCTCCAACATCTGGTTGCGACATCCGGGAAGAAGAGGGAAAAGGAGGAAAAGAGGGAGCAAAGCAACCGTGAGTACTCATCCAAAGTACTCGCAAGCAAGGATCTACACTACATATGCATGGGTATATGTGTAAAGAGGCAACGATGGATTGAACTGCAGAATGCCAGAATAATAGGGGGATAGCTAGTCCTATCGAAGACTACGGGTCTGGCAGCCTCCGTCTTGCAGCATGTAGAAGAGAGTAGATTGAAGTCCTCTAAGTAGCATCGCATAGCATAATCCTACCCGGTGATCCTCCCTCGTAGCCTACGTGAAAGCGATCACCGGGTTGTCTGTGGAACTTGTCTGGGTGTGTTTTATTAAGTATCCGGTTCTAGTTGTCATAAGGTCAAGGTACAACTCCGGGTCATCCTTTTACCGAGGGACATGCCTATTTGAATAGATCAACTTCCCTGCAGGGGTGCACCACATAACCCAACACATCGATCCCCTTTGGCCGGACACACTTTCCTGGGTCATGCCCGGCCTCGGAAGATCAACACGTCGCCGCCCCACCTAGGCACAACAGAGAGGTCAGCACGCCGGTCTAAATCCTATGCACGCAGGGGTCTGGGCCCATCGTCCATTGCACACCTGCACGTTGCGAGGGCGGCCGGTGAGCAGACCTAGCAACCTCCATTACAAAGGAAGTTGCGTTACGCGGTCCAACCCGGCGCGCGCCGCTCAGTCGCTGACGTCAAGAAGGCTTCGGCTAATACCACGACGTCGAGTGCCCATAACTGTTCCCGCGTAGTTGGTTAGTGCGCATAGGCCATTGGCCAGACTCAGATCAAATACCAAGATCTCGTTAAGCGTGTTATTATGAAGTAACCGCGAACGCCGACCAAGGCCAGGCCCACCTCTCGCTTAGGTGGTCTCAACCTGCCCTGTCGCTCTGCCACAAAGATCCACACAGAGGGTCGTCGGGACAAATGTCCTTTCAGCCCCCAATCCGTCACTCGCGGGTACTCAACGAGCCGACCCGACTTTAGTCACCATCTGTATAGTATGTATATATGTATAGTATATACCCGTGATCACCTCTCGAGTGATCACGGCCCGATAGTATAGCAAGGCAGACTGACAAAAATGTAGGGCCAATGATGATAATCTAGCATCCTATACTAAGCATTTAGGATTGCGGGTAAGGTATCAACGACTGTAGCAACAATGACAGGCTATGCAACAGAATAGAAGTAACCGAACAGTAACATGCTACACTACTCTAATGCAAGTAGTAGAGAGAAGAATAGGCGATATCTGGTGATCAGGGGGGGGGGGCTTGCCTGGTTGCTCTGAAAACATCCAGGGAGCCAACGAAACACAATTTCCACCATCGTAACATTCTGTATCCGCGAGATCCCATCTTGGAGCCTTCGTCGACGCTCTGCCGGAGGGGGAATCGACCATGGAGGGCTTCTACATCAACACCATAGCCCCTCCGATGAGTTGTGAGTAGTTTACCACAGACCTTCGAGTCCATAGTTATTAGCTAGATGGCTTCTTCTCTCTTTTTGGATCTCAATACAATGTTCTCCCCCTCTGTTGTGGAGATCTATTCGATGCAAACTCTTTTTGCAGTGTGTTTGTCAAGATCCGATGAATTGTGGGTTTATGATCAAGTTTATCTATGAGAAATATTTGAATCTCCTCTGAATTCTTTTATGTATGATTGAGTTATCTTTGCAAGTCTCTTCGAATTATCAGTTTGGTTTGGCCTACTAGATTGATCTTTCTTGCCATGGGAGAAGTGCTTAGCTTTGGGTTCAATCTTGCGGTGTCCTTACCCAGTGACATCAGGGGTTGCAAGGCACGTATTGTATTGTTGCCATCGTGGATAAAAAGATGGGGTTTATATCATATTGCATGAGTTTATCCCTCTACATCATGTCATCTTGCTTAAGGCGTTACTCTGTTCTTATGAACTTAATACTCTAGATGCAGGCAAGAGTCGGTCGATGTGTGGAGTAATAGTATAAGATGCAGGCAGGAGTCGGTCTACTTCTCACAGACGTGATGCCTATATACATGATCATGCCTAGATAATCTCATAATTATTCGCCTTTCTATCAATTGCTCGACAGTACTTTGTTCACCCACCATAATACTTATGCCCGGGTCTATCTCTTATCATATTTGCTTCCAATCTACTTTTATTTGCATCTATATTATAAAATACCAAAAATATATTTATCTTATCATACTATCTCTATTAGATCTCACTTTACATGAAGTGGCCGTGAAGGGATTGACAACCCCTTTATTGCGTTGGTTGCGAGTTCTTTGTTTGTTTGTGTAGGTGCATGGGACTTTTGAGGAGCCTCCTCTTTGGATTGATACCTTGGTTCTCAAAACTGAGGGAAATACTTACGCTCTTGTTGCTGCATCACCCTTTCCTCTTCAAGGAAAACCAGCATAAGCTCAAGGCGTAGCAAGAAGGATTTACGGCGCCGTTGCCGGGGAGGTCTTCGCTCAAGTCAAGACATACCAAGTACACATCACAAACTCACCTCCCTCGCATTTACATTATTTGCCATTTGCCTCTCGTTTTCCTCTCCCCCACTTCACCCTTGCCATTTTATTCGCCCTCTCTTTCCCAATCTTATTCTCCTTTTTCCGTTTCCCTACCCGTTGCCATGGCCGAATCAAAAAGAACTAAGGGCCCTTTCCTAGGTTCTAGTACCTTGGATAACCCCTCTATCCTCTCTAAGCTCATGAATAATGATGCTATAGAAAGACCCACTGGAGTCACCAATGAGAGCTTGAATAATTTTGATGAGGATAACTCTGGAATTTTTTGTTATTTACTTGATGAGTCTTTAAAAGATGCTTGGGATAGGTTATTAAGGATTCGGGCTAGCTATGTGCCACAATATCAAATTGAAGTTTACTTAAAAAGTTTCTATGTTGGCTTGCCCGCTTCTTTTAAACAAGTTTTAGATTATATTTTTGAAGAAGGTTTCCTTGAAGGGGATGCTATAGATATGAAAAAATGAAAACCATATTTGGGCACCCTATGAATGATAAGGTTGAATCAACTACTCTCTTGTGCTTTTATCAAAATGAAATTATTAAAGAGATGAAGTCTAGCCTAGAGGCAAATTTCCGTAATGTGCTTAATCTTACTTCATCCATTAATGGCAATGTGCTACCCTAAATAGAAGAATGAATGCCATTGAAAGGAGATCCTCTTCGAGTGCCAAAGATGGCACTACTTAGATCTATCCTCGCTTTTATGCCTAGCTAGGGGCGTTAAACGATAACGCTAGTTGGGAGGCAACCCAATTTTCTTTGTGTTTTTTTGTTTTTGTTCCTGTTTAGTAATAAATCTTGCATCTACCTTCTGTTTAGATGTGTTTTTATCTTTTAATTAGTGTTTGTGCCAACTAGAACCTATAGGATAACCTATGATGATAGTTGATTTGATTCTGCTGAAAAACAGTAACTTTGCACGCACGAATTTAGTTTTGTTAAATCATAGAAACATGATTTTGCGTCTATTCTTTTTTCTGCTGATCAATAAACAAAATTTTCCAGGACTTCCTATTTTGGTAGGAGTTTTAGAGTTCCAGAAGTTTGCGTTAGTTACAGATTGCTACAGACTGTTCTGTTTTTGACAGATTCTGTTTTTCGTGTGTTATTTGCTTATTTTGATGCATCTATGGCTAGTAAAATAGTTTATAAACCATAGAGAAGTTGGAATACAGTAGGTTTAACACCAAAATAAATAAAGAATGAGTTCATTACAGTACCTTATGTGGTGGTTTTGTTTTCTTTCACTAATGGAGCTTATAAGATTTCCTGTTGAGTTTTGTGTTGTGAAGTTTTCAAGTTTTGGGTAAAGCTTTTATGGACTATGGAATAAGGAGTGGCAAGAGCCTAAGCTTGGGGATGCCCATGGCACCCCAAGATATTCAAGGATAGCCAAAAGCCTAAGCTTGGGGATGCCCCGAGAGGGCATCCCCTCTTTCATCTTCGTTCATTGGTAACTTTACTTGGAGCTATATTTTTATTCGCCACATGATATGGGTTTTGCTTGGAGCGTCGTGTATTATATTAGTCTTTGATTTTTTTAGTTTACCACAATCATCCTTGCTGTACACACCTTTTGGGAGAAGCCTACTTGATTAGAATTTGCTAGAATACTCTATGTGCTTCACTTATATCTTTTGAGCTTGATAGTTTTTGCTCTAGTGCTTCACTTATATCTTTTAGAGCACGGTGGTGACTTAATTTTGAAGAAATTTCTAGTCTCTCATGCTTCACTTATATCTTTTTGAGAGTCTTTTAGAACAGCATGGTATTTGCTATGGTTACAAATTTGGTCCTAGAATGATGAGCATCCAAGTTGGGTATAATAAAAACTATCATAGAAAGTGAATTGGATGCTATGATCAATTTGATGCTTGATAAATGTTTTGAGATATGGAGATAGTGATATTAAAGTCATGCTAGTTGAGGTGATTATGAAAAATACTTGTGTTGAGGTTTGTGATTCTCGTAGCATGCACGTATGGTGAACCGCTTTGTGATGAAGTTGGAGCACAATTTTATTTATTGAATGTCTTCCTTATGAGTGGCGATCGGGGACGAGCGATGGTCTTTTCCTACCAATCTATCCCCCTAGGAGCATGCGCGTAGTACTTTTTTTTGATGACTTCTAGATTTTTGAAATAAGTACATGAGTTCTTTTGACTAATGTTGAGTCCATGGATTATACGCACCTCACCCTTCCACCATTGCTAGCCTCTCTTGTGTCATGCAACTTTCGCCGGTACTATGCACCCACCATATACCTTCCTCAAAACAGCCACCATACCTACCTATTATGGCATTTCCATAGCCATTCCGAGATATAATGCCATGCAACTTTCCACCGTTCCGTTCATATGACACGCATTACTTTTGTCATATTGCTCTTTGCATGATCATGTAGTTGACATCGTATTTGTGGCAAGGCCACCTTCATAATTTTCATACATGTCACTCTTGATTCATTGCATATCCCGGTACACCGCCGGAGGCATTCATATAGAGTCATATCTTGTTCTAGCTTTGAGTTGTAATTCTTGAGTTGTAAATCCATAAAAGTGTGATGATCTTCATTATTAGAGCATTGTCCCAGTGAGGAAAGGATGATGAAGGCTATGATTCCCCCACAAGTCGGGATGAGACTTCGGACTTTACCAAAAAAAGAGAAAAAAAGATAAAGGCCAAAAAGAAAAAAAGAAAGGCCAAAGAAAAAAAAGAGAAAAAGAAAAAAAAGGAAAAGAAAAGAAAAAAATAAAATGAGAGAAAAAGAGAGAAGGGGCAATGCTACTATCTCTTTTTCCACACTTGTGCTTCAAAGTAGCACCATGATCTTCATGATAGATAGTCTCATATGTTGTCACTTTCATATACTAGTGGAAATTTTTCATTATAGAACTTGGCTTGTATATTCCAATGATGGGCTTCCTCAAAATGCCCTAGGTCTTCGTGAGCAAGCGAGTTGGATGCACACCCACTTAGTTTCTTTTCTTGAGCTTTCATATATTTATAGCTCTAGTGCATCAGTTGCATGGCAATCCCTACTCACTCACATTGATATCTATTAATGGGCATCTCCATAGCCCGTTGATACGCCTAGTTGATGTGAGACTATTATCATTATTTTTATGTCAATATGAAATTTTATTTTGAATCATTTGGATCTGAACATTCATGCCACAATAAAGAAAATTACATTGAGAATTATGCTAGG
Source organism: Aegilops speltoides (assembly GCA_021437245.1). Taxonomy (NCBI): domain Eukaryota; kingdom Viridiplantae; phylum Streptophyta; class Magnoliopsida; order Poales; family Poaceae; genus Aegilops; species Aegilops speltoides. Next base: position 314,637,879 of record CM038145.1, on the reverse strand, counting down.
TAGCATTCCACATCAAAAATTCCTTTTTTTATCATTTACCTACTTGAGGACGAGCAGGAATTAAGTTTGGGGATGCTTGATACGTCTCCAACGTATCTATAATTTTTGATTGTTCCATGCTATTATATTACCCCTTTTGGATGTTTAGGGGCTTTATTTTACACATTTGGCCGTGACGGGATTGACAACCCCTTTATTGCGTTGGTTGCGAGTTCTTTGTTTGTTTGTGTAGGTGCGTGGGACTTTTGAGGAGCCTCCTACTGGATTGATACCTTGGTTCTCAAAAATTGAGGGAAATACTTATGCTACTATTGCTGCATCACCCTTTCCTCTTCAAGGAAAACCAACGCAAGCTCAAGACGTAGCAGGGGGTTATGGGGGAGTGGGGGCCGGCCTGGGCCGGTTGGGCCGGCCTGGCTAGCAGCTGGGCCGATTGGCCCAGTGGGGGGGTTCTCTTTCTGCTTTTCTTTTTTTTGCTAGTTTTGTTTTTCTAGTTTTGTATTTTCCTTTTCTTTTGTTTATTTTATTTCTTTTCTATTTTAGCTTAGTTTCCTTTTATTTTTGATTTAGCCAAATGCCAAAATGGCACCTAATTTGATGTTACCTAATATGCCACTGCCACATTAACTATCTATCTAAACTAAAATAGTTTTGTATTTATTTATTATTTAAAAGTATTTAAATAATAGTTTTCGCTACTGTTTTATTCATCTTATAGCATTTAAACGTTTTATAAAAGTAGGGGTTCTCCACCTTAATCACCTATGCCTTATCTGGCGCAAACTGAACAATTTAGTTTTAATATTTGAAAACTTTTGTTGGTTGCCATTTTTTGAAAATTGAATTTGTATCGGTTTCAAACTAATGCGCGATTAGCAACAATAATCGAGGTGACGTGGCATCATTAGCATAGGTTCACTGTAGCTTAATTACCCGGGCGTTACAATTCTCCTCCACTACAAGAAATCTCGTCCCGAGATTTAAGAGGGGTGTAAGGGGGAAAGTTATGGTTACCAAATTCTAACGGATCTTCTCGTCCTTGGTTGCTCTTCTCGAAGAAGTCGATCCATTATGTTAATGTCTCCATTTCTCTGCTTCAGGTCATCACGATGAAGCTGGCATCCTTTCTTCAAGATCTCTATTGTTCTTACGAATAGGCAAGGGGTAGCTCGTCAATGGTAGAATGCTATAAGGGGTAATCATCTGGGGTTTTCCCCGTGAATGAGCAGATGAGTATCTCTCGAGTTGAACAAATCGAGAGAAAGGTAAGAAGGTACAACAAGGAGTTCCAAGCAGATAGACAATCATTCGATGCCTGAAAAAGAGTGTGAAAGGTTGCCCTTCTCATTGAGAGAAAACAACCGAATGGTTTCATCACGAGCGGCATAGATGATAACATCCTCAGAAGGGTGTGTCAATTGAATTTCCCTGGCAGCACAATCAAGCTGAGCCTTGTGCTGAGAAAGCCAGTCCATCCCAAGAATTAGATCAATATCAGAGTTACCAAGAACAATTGGTTTAGCCAGAAATCTATAGTCACCCATCTTGATAGAAACCTCCGGGACAAAATTATTAGCTGTCATTTGCTTACCCGGGGACACAACTAATAAAGAACTAGGCAATGCTTGAAAACCCAACTCATTCTTAGATGCAAAAGGTCTTGAGATGAAAGAAAGTGAAGCACCAGTATCAAATAAGACTTTTGCAGGAATATCATTAACGGAGAGATTACCCATTATCACATCAGAAGAATCCTCTGCTTGCGCTGCATTCATCATGTTCACCTTTGCAGACTTGGGATTATGCTTGACCACTGCATTGCTTGAAGACCTCACAGGAGGAGGAGGAGGAAGGCGCCTTTGGTTATGGCATTTGTTCGCATAGTGACCTTCTGCTGGCACTTGTTGCAGTCACCTCCGAGAGCGGACGGTGATAAGGAGCATTTGACCTTGGAGCTTGAGGTGAGACTTGTTCAGTAGCTTGGGTTGGGTGGGTGGGAAGATCCACGACCACCGAGTTCTTCTGTTGATAAGGCCGACGGAACGGAGGAGGAGGAAGGTAGAACTTTTGCTGCTTTGTCGCCACTTGAGAGGAAGAAGACTGAATCGCATCCCCGATTCTCTTCTTTGAAGCCTCACACTTGAGCCGAGCACCTTCTAGCTTGAGTGCCATATTATAGAATTGATCAAACTGAGTAGGCTCAGAAAGAACAAGAGATAACTGCAGATCCTCTCGAAGGCCACCTCTGAACTGATAGATCATACTTTTCTCATCAGGAACGTCTTGTTTAGCGAATCGAGCAAGTTTCTGAAACTGTATGTTGTATTCGTACACTGACATGTTTCCTTGCTTGAGATTGCGGAACTCCTCACGCTTGCTCTCAACAACACTGGAAGGAATGTGGTGAGCTTTAAAGTCCCGACAGAAATCAGTCCAAGTAATCACTCGACCACCTCTAGAATCCTTGTATTGCTGGAACCAATCAGCTGCCTGATCCTTGAGCTGAAAAGACGCGAACTTGACGTAGTCCTCAGGTCTGACATTGCTGCATTCGAAGTGCTTGTTGATATCCACGAGCCAATCGTCGGCGTCTGTGGCCTCGGCACAGTAGCTGAAAGACTTTGGCTGGTTGGCAAGGAACTGGTTGAGTGTAGGAAACTGTGGCTGATGATAGAACTGCCCTTGACCTTGATTCCCTTGGTTGCCTTGGCCTTGGTTACGCTCTTGCATCAGCTGGATCAACAACTGAGCGTTGGCGTTAGTGGTTGCCATCAAAGTTTGCCATGCCTCCGGAGGCGGAGGTGGAGGTGGAGGGTTCGCCTGACTCCCATCACTGCGTTCCGGATTCTGACGCGTTGGCGGAGCCATCCTGAAGAGGGTGACATCCGTTAGCATCTTGATAGACAGATAGACAAGTTGAATCAACGGATAGAAATTGCAACATATAGTCTTCACAATAAACATTCGAACAGGGATGAATGAATGAATTCCAAAGTAAACATCATGTCCATAAAGGTGAGAAGCCACTTGATAAGAGATTGATGAATGAAAATAAAAACAAGGTATGAATCGAACAAATAAGTGGTAAGGATTACCCAATCACAAACCAAATATCTGCGGAAGAAATGCTAGAGCTACTTGAATCCCACCTATAAACTCCCGAAACTTTCCGGTTATGCAATCAGGTGTTGGGGATACAGGGGAGCAATATATATCTCACCCAAGCTAACAATCCCTACATCCAGCTGTATCCATCCTTCAACACATAACCAAGAAACCTTCGGAAATCGTGTACCTCAACCTTCGAAAAGCATCCGTTATACGAGTCATGGCAATACTCCCGTACTCACCACAGTACTGGGTTAGCGGGGTTATCTCACCAACAACTGCATAAAAGAGATTTTCGATGTCGGCGTGCTAAACTCGGTATTCGAGAATCGCAACGATAAAATTATGACGACAACACCTCGGAGCTCAACTCCCGGGACACCGCCACAACCCCTAAATGTCGAGGCAACCAAGACAATGTTGTCATCATAAAACCATCGAACGATTCTAAGATACCAGCGTGATCCTAAAATTTTTTTAGTGAAATTTGAGAAGAGAAGAGTCAAAACTCTCGTCGGGATACCTCACCGAAAGGTCGAAGGACCGGGAGTAAAAAGAATTCCTAAACTCTCCGATATATATAATCCTAAATGACTCAAAACATTTTTCTAGACACAACTCGGCCACTAAAAGCGATCAAGCGTTGGGGGCTCCTAAGGTCGGGATGGCTCGATTACCAACTTGTAGCGCCTCGATGCGGCTATATCTCCCACGTGTCGAAGCACGACTTAGAGGCATAACCGCATTGAAAGCAATGTCGCAAGTGAGGTAATCTTCGCACGATCCATTTAATTCATAAGGGAAAAGATACATAGTTGGCTTACAGTCGCCACTTCACACAAATACATGAATAAAGCATTACATCATCCAGATACAATCAAGGTCCGACTACGGAACCAAAATAAAAGAAGAATACCCCACATGCAACGCAGATCCCCGATCGCCCCAACTGGGCTCCACTACTAATCGTCCGGAAAGGAAACATAGTATCGACCAAGGGCCTCATCATATTCCCACTTCAGCTCAGTTGAGCCATCATACCGCATCACCGGTACCGCATCTGTTTTGGTAGAATCATGAGCCACGGGGACTCAACAATCTCACACCATGCGAGATCAAGACTATTTAAGCTTAAGGAAAGGCTGGTGTCAAAAGGAGGAGCTGCTGCAAGCATAGCATATATGGTGGCTACATCGCAAAAGAGAGCGAGAAGAGAAGCAAGGCGCGGTCGTGAAGCTATTAGCGATCAAGAAGTGATCCCGACTACTTACGTCAAGCATAACTCCAACACCGTGTTCACTCCCGGACTCCGCGAGAAGAGACCATCACGGTTACATACACGGTTGATGTATTTTAATTAAGGTCAACTTCGGTTTTCTACAACCGGACATTAACAAATTCCCATCTGCCTCATAACCGCGGGCACGGCTTTCGAAAGATAATACCCTGCAGGGGTGTCCCAACTTAGCCCATAACAAGCTCTCACGGTCAACGAAGGAATAAACCTTCACCCAAGACACTCCGATCAGACTCGGTATCCCAGTACATCAAGACATTTCGACAATGGTAAAACTAAACCAGCAAAGCCTCCCGAATGTGCCGACAAATCCCGATAGGAGCTGCACATATCTCGTTCTCAGGGCACATCGGATGAGCAGTCCGTACAACTAAAACCAGACCTCAAGTTTCCTTGAGGGGGCGCTGCAAAGCGCTCTAGTTTGGACCAACACTCGAAGGAGCACTGGCCCGGGGGGGCTAAAATAAAGATGACCCTCGGGCTCGCGAAAACCCAAGGGAAAAGGGTATAGGTGGCAAATGGTAAAACCAAGGTTGGGCCTTGCTGGAGGAGTTTTATTCAAAGCGAACTGTCAAGGGGGTCCCATAAATCGCCCGACCGTAAGGAACATAAAATCAAGGAACTTAACACCGTATGACGGAAACTAGGGTGGCAAGAGTGGAACAAAACACGGGCATAAGGCCGAGCCTTCCACCCTTTACCAAGTATATAGATGCATTAATTAAAACAATAGATATTGTGATATCCCAAAATATCCGTGTTCCAACAAGGAACAAACTTCATCTTCACCTGCAACTAGCAACGCTATAAGAGGGGCTGAGCAAAGCGGTAACATAGCCAAACAACGGTTTGCTAGGACATGGATGGTTAGAGGTTGACATGGCAATATGGGTGGCATGATATAGCAAGTGGTAGGTATCGCAGCATAGGCATAGCAAAAGACCGAGCATCTAGCAAGCAAAGATAGAAGTGATATCGAAGGTATGGTCATCTTGCCTGTAAGGTTCTCAGAGTTGTCGAAGGCTTGATCCTCGTAGGCGTTCTCAACAGGCTCCTCGTTCACGTACTCGTCTCCCGGCTCTACCCAAAGCAAGAACACAAGCAACGGAACCACAATCAAACAGGGAACATATGCACAAGCAATATGATGCAATACATGACATGCTATGCGAGATGTGACATGCTATGCATATGTATGCTCGGAAGGAAAATGATGAACTGGCATCAACTTGGCAAACCAAGTATGCCACTGGAAAGATGAGATGATTTCGGTTGAAATCGATATAAAGATCACCGAATCGGATGCACGGTTTGCAAATGACAAGCAAAACAAGAATGACGCAAAACTGCGTTTAACAGCCCGATGCTACTTAGCACGCAACACGAAACTATGCTACAGCACCCCAACATAAAAACAAAGCATATGGCCGCGAACTACAGGAGATGCTTAACAAAAGAGGAACACTGAGCTACGGCTAAATCACATCATAACATGTTCAAACAAGCATGGTGAAAGTGCTCAAAATATCAGGTTCACAGACTTAGTGAAAATACTAACATGCCAGGATTTAACATCAGGAAGGCATGTTTAGAGCAAGCAAACAACATGCTACAGGAACTTATAATAGCAAAGCAAGGCATGACATGATTCTACTCAAAGCATATTTCAATAGTCCCTTAATGACCATAAGCCAAAAAGGACTCTAAGAAATGATGGCACCCATGTAAACATTGCAAGTTTTATTACAGATTTCAGACTTAGTGAAATATCAGGACATGGCAAAAACAGATTCAACATGGCATGTTCGTGAGCTCAATGCACTCACTACAGAGCATCTCATGATAAACTAAGCATACAACCATCAAGAAGACATGGCATAGGAGCTATACATGGCAAGAACAACATCATAGCATACACGGATCAACTACAACGACCTCGTGAAAATTGAATCTCACGCAAACAGTCTGCCAGGAAACATTTTCAAGCAAAAGTAGAGCACGAAAATGACATGCTAAACTACTCCATAAATACCAACAAAGGCATGGATGGATAGAGAACATCCATATGTTCAAAACACCCTTACTGATCATGCTCAAAAAGGGCATAGAACTCTCTGTAACAACATGAACATATGGCATAAAATTAACATCAGGACATGACTTAGTGAATTCACTAAGTTCCTGAAATCAGCAACATCATCATCCCTACTTTGCATGCTTGTTCTAGTCAACACATAGCTCACAAAAATACATGGCAAACACCCCTGGAAAGATGGCCTAGCAATGTTCAACTCACATGTAGGACTCACATTCATAGGGTGCACACATAATTCATGGCAAAAATGACAAAAGAGCTCGAACTGATAAGATTCTGAAACTAACGATCTGAAGCTATCTTCCAACAGCATTTCGGGCATCAAGATGAGCTCAAATGCCAATGATACAATGGATTGAAATGATGTACTCTTCGAGACTAACAATTTGACATAATATACGCCCAAAACGGAGCCACGGTTGTGGAGATGTGATGCTATGAAAAATGCACGAAATTATGACAGATTTGGGACTTAGCGAAAAAAACGAGGGAAAGGGGTCAACCGTCTGGATCTGGATCGGGCGCGCCGATCGAGGTTCGCCGGAGCTGGTCGGGCCGAGAGGAGGAGTTGGCCGGCCTGCCTGGCCCGGCGGGGCGGCGGTGGCGTGTGGCGGCGGCGGGCGGCGTGGCGGCGGCGCGTGGCGGCATGGCGGCGCGGGCGGCGTGGGACGGGCGGCGCAGCGTGTGGTGGCGCGTGGCGGCGGAGGCAGGCGGCAAGGCGTGTGTGGCGGCGGTGGCGGCGTGGCGTGGCAAGGCCAGCGGCGTCAATGGGCGGCGCGCGGTCGTCGTGAGGTAGGCTCAGGCAAGGGCTTCAAGGGCCAGGCGGCAGGGACGGCAATGCGCGGCGCCACGTGGCGGCTCGTGAGTGGCCGGGCGGCGGCGGCGGACGCGTCTGCCTCCGTCGGACGTGTCAAAGGCGGAGAGGGAAAATTTTAGGGTTTGCCGTGAATTCGGGGAGGGTCTTTAAATAGGCATAGAGGAGCTAGGAGAGTCCAAATGGGGTGTAGTTTTCGCCCACACGATTGTGATCGAACGACCGAGGGCATGGAGGGGAGTTAGATGGGTTATTGGGCTGTTTTGGAGGGTTGTTGGGCTGCAACTTAAAAGAGGCCTTTGCGAGGGTGCGGTTAACCGTTGGAGTACCAAACAAACTCCAAATGACCCGAAACTTGACAGGTGGTCTACCGGTGCTATACCAGGGCCACTTGGCAAGGCTCGGTCCATTCCGAGAATGTTCAACACCCGCACATGGCAAAATAACAAGAGGGGACGCCGGGGAACATAGGAGTGTCGGATTGCAAAACGGACAACGGGGAATATGCTCGGAATCATGAGACGAACGCGTATGCAAATGAGATGCACATGATGACATGATATGAGATGCATGACATGGACAAAATGCAAAACGAAAACAAAACCCAACCACGGAGGGAATATCATAGCACATATCCGAAAATGGCAAGAGTTGGAGTTACAAATATGGAAAGATACATCCGGGGTGTTACAATATAGCAACAAGAGGGGAGAGTGTTCGTCCACGTACCCTCGTAGACCGTAAGCGGAAGCGTTAGCACAACGCAGTTGATGTAGTCGTACGTCTTCATGATCCGACCGATCCAAGCACCGAATGTACGGGGCCTCCGAGTTCTGCACACGTTCAGCTCGATGACGATCTCCGACCCTCCGATCCAGCAACGGCTCCGGAGATGAGTTCCGTCAGCACGACGGCGTGGTGACGATGATGATGTTCTACCGGCGCAGTGCTTCGCCTAAACTCCGCGACGATATGACCGAGGTGGAATATGGTGGAAGGGGGCGCCGCACACGGCTAAGGAACGATACGTAGATCAACTTGTGTGTCTATGGGGTGCCCCCCGCCCCCGTATATAAAGGAGGGAGGGGGGAGGTGCGGCCGGCCCCCTAGGGGTGCGCCTGGAGGAGTCCTACTCCCACCGGGAGTAGGATTCCCCCCTCTTGCCTTGGTGGAGAAGGAAAGGGGGGAGGGGAAAGAGAAAAGGGGGGCGCCGCCCCCCCTTCCTTGTCCTATTCGGACTAGGGGGGAGGGGGCACGCGGCCTGCCCTGGCCGGCCCTCCTCTTGTCCCTCTTGGCCTACTAAGGCCCAATATCCCCCGGGAGGGTTCCGGTAACCCCCCGGTGTTCCGGTAAAATCCTGATTTCACCCGGAACTATTCCGATGTCCAAATATAGGCTTCCAATATATCAATTTTTATGTCTCGACCATTTCGAGACTCCTCGTCATGTCCGTGATCACATCCGGGACTCTGAACAAACTTCGGTACATCAAAACTTATAAACTCATAATAAAACTGTCATCGAAACGTTAAGCGTGCGGACCCTACGGGTTCGAGAACTATGTAGACATGACCTAGAACTATTCTCGGTCAATAACCAATAGCGGGACCTAGATGCCCATATTGGCTCCTACATATTCTACGAAGATCTTTATCGGTCAAACCGCATAACAACATACGTTGTTCCCTTTGTCATCGGTATGTTACTTGCCCGAGATTCGATCGTCGGTATCCAATACCTAGTTCAATCTCGTCACCGGCAAGTCTCTTTACTCATTCTGTAATGCATCATCCCGTAACCAACTCATTGGTCACATTGCTTGCAAGGCTTATAATGATGTGCATTACCGAGAGGGCCCAGAGATACCTCTCCGACAATCGGAGTGACAAAACCTAATCTCAAATACGCCAACTCAACATGTACCTTCGAGACACCTGTAGTACTCCTTTATAATCACCCGATTACGTTGTGACGCTTGGTAGCACCAAAGTGTTCCTCCGTAAACGGAGTTGCATAATCTCATAGTTACGGGAACATGTATAAGTCATGAAGAAAGCAATAGCAACATACTAAACGATCAAGTGCTAGGCTAACGGAATGGGTCATGTCAATCACATCATTCTCCTAATGATGTGATCCCGTTAATCAAATGACAACTCTTTTGTCCATGGCTAGGAAACATAACCATCTTTGATAAACGAGCTAGTCAAGTAGAGGCATACTAGTGACGTTATGTTTGTCTATGTATTCACACATGTATTATGTTTCCGGTTAATACAATTCTAGCATGAATAATAAACATTTATCATGATATAAGGAAATAAATAATAACTTTATTATTGCCTCTAGGGCATATTTCCTTCAGTCTCCCACTTGCACTAGAGTCAATAATCTAGTTCACATCGCCATGTGATTTAACACCAATATTCACATCTCAGATGTGATTAGTACCCATAGTTCACATCATCATGTGATCAACACCCAAAGGGTTTACTAGAGTCAATAATCTAGTTCACATTGCTATGTGATTAACACCCAAAGAGTACTAAGGTATGATCATGTTTTGTTTGTGAGAGAAGTTTAGTCAACGGGTCTGTCATATTCAGAGCCGTATGTATTTTGCAAATAATCTATGTCCACAATGCTATGCACGGAGCTACTCTAGCTAATTGCTCCCACTTTCAATATGTATCCAGATTGAGACTTAGAGTCATCTGGATTGGTGTAAAAACTTGCATCGTTGTAACTTTTTACAACGGGCTCTTTTATCACCTCCATAATCGAGAAACATCTCCTTAGTTTTCACTAAGGATATTCTTGACCGCTGTCCAGTGATCTACTCTGAGATCAAAATTGTATTCCTTTGTCAAACTCAGAGCAAGGTATACAATATGTCTGGTTCACAGCATAGCATACTTTATAGAACCTATGACTGAGGCATAGGGAATGACTTTTCATTCTTTTTTCTATTTTCTGCCATGGTCGGGTCTTGAGTCTTACTCAACTTCACACCTTTGCATCACAGAGAAGAACTCCTTTGACTGTTCCATTTTGAACTATTCAAAAATTTATCAAGGTATGTACTCATTGAAAAATCTTATCAAGCGTCTTGATCTATCTATATAGATTTTGATGCTCAATGTGTAAGCAGCTTCACTGAGGTCTTGCTTTGAAAAACTCCTGTCAAACACTCCTTTATGTTTTGCAGAATAATTCTACATTATTTCCGATCAACAATATGTCATTCACATATACTTATCAGAAATGCTGTAGTGCTCCCACTCACTTTCTTGTAAATACAGGCTTCTTCAGAATTCTGTATAAAACCATATGCTTTGATCAACTCATCAAAGCGTATATTCCAGCTCTGAGATGCTTGCACCAGTCCATTGATGGATTGTTGGAGCTTGTACACTTTGTTAGCATCTTTAGGATTGACAAAACCTTCTGGTTGCATCATATAAAACTTTTCTTTAATAAATCCATTAAGGAATGCAGTTTTGACATCCATTTGCCAGATTTTATAAAATGTGGCCATTGCTAACATGATTTGGACAGACTTAAGCATCGATACGAGTGAGAAAATCTCATTGTATTCAACACCTTGAACTTGTCGAAAAACCTTCTTGCAACAAGTCGAGCTTTGTAGATAGTAACACTACTATCAACGTCCGTCTTCCTCTTGAAGATCCATTTATTTTCTATGGCTTGCCGATCATCGGGCAAGTCTACCAAAGTCCACACTTTGTTCTCATACATGGATCCTATCTCAGATTTCATGGCCACCAGCCATTTCGCGGAATCTGGGCTCATCATCGCTTCCTCATAGTTCGTAGGTTTATCATGGTCTAGTAACATGACTTTCAGAACAGGATTACCGTACCACTCTGGTGCGGACCGTACTCTGGTAGACCTACGAGGTTCTGTAGTAACTTGATCTGAAGTTTCATGATCATCATCATTAGCTTCCTCATTAATTGGTGTAGTTGTCACAGGAACCGGTTCTTGTGATGAACTACTTTCCAATAAGGGAGTAGATACAGTTATCTCATCAAGTTCTACTTTCCACCCACTCACTTCTTTCGAGAGAAGCTCCTTCTCTAGAAAGGATGCGATTTTAGCAACGAAAATTTTGCCCTCAGATCTGTGATAGAAGGTGTACCAAATAGTCTCCTTTGGGTATCCTATGAAGACACATTTCTCCGATTTGGGTTCGAGCTTATATGGTTGAAACTTTTTCACATAAGCATCATAGCCCCAAACATTAAGAAACGACAACTTGGGTTTCTTGCTAAACCACAGTTCGTATGGTGTCGTCTCAACGGATTTAGATGGTGCCCTTTTAACGTGAATGAAGCTGTCTCTAATGCATAACCCCAAAACAACAATGGTAAATCAATAAGAGACATCATAGATCGCACCATATCCAATAAAGTGCGGTTACGACGTTCGGACACACCATAACGTTGTGGTGTTCTAGGTGGCGTGAGCTGTGAAACTATTCCACATTGTTTTAATTGAAGACCAAACTCAGAATCAAATATTCGTCTCCGCGATCAGATCGCAGAAACTTTATTTTCTTGTTACGATGATTTTTCCACTTCACTCTGAAATTCTTTGAACCTTTCAACTATTTCAGACTTATATTCCATCAAGTAGATATACCCATATCTGCTCAAATCATCTTGTGAAGGTCAGAAAATAACGATACTTGCCACGAGCATCAATACTCATTGGATCGCATACATCTGTATGTATTATTTCCAACAAGTTAGTAGCTCGTTCCATTGTTTCGGAGAACGGAGTTTTAGTCATCTTGCCCAAAAGGCACGGTTTGCAAGCATCAAATGATTCATAACCAAGTGATTCCAAAAATCCATCTTTATGGAGTTTCTTCATGTGCTTTACAATCGATATGACCCAAACGGCAAAGGCCATAAATAAGTTGCACTATCATTATTAACTTTGCATCTTTTGGCATCAATATTATGAATATGTGTATCATCACGATCGAGATCCAACAAACTATTTTCATTGGGTGTATGACCATTGAAGGTTTTATTCATGCAAATGAACAACAATTATTCCCTGATTTTAAATGAATAGCCAGATTGCAATAAACATGATCAAATCATATTCATGCTCAACGAAGCGCCAAATAACATTTATTTAGGTTTAACACTAATCCCGAAAGTATAGGGAGTGTGCGATGATGATCATATCAATCTTGGAACTACTTCCAACACTCATCGTCACTTCCCTTCAACTAGTCTCTGCTTATTCTCAGAACTCCTGTTTGAGTTACTAATCTTAGCAACCTAACAAGTATCAAATACTCAGGGTTACTATAAACACTAGCAAGGCACACATTAATAACCTGATATCAAATATACCCTTGTTCACTTTGCCATCCTTCTTATCTACCAAATATTGGGGCATTTCGCTTCCAAAGGACTATTTCCTTTGCAGTGTAAGCACTTAGTTTTAGGCTATGGTCCAGCTTTGGGCTTCTTCGCAGGAGTGACAACTTGCTTGTCTTTCCACTTTGAAGTTCCTTTCTTTCCCTTTGCCCTTTCTTGAAACTAGTGGTCTTGTCAATCATCAACACTTGATGCTCTTTCTTGATTTCTACCTTCGTCGATTTCAACATCACGAAGAGCTCGGGAATCGTTTTCGTCATCCCTTGCATACTATAGTTCATCACAAGTTCTACTAACTTGGTGATGGTGACTAGAGAATTCATCAATCACTATCTTATCTGGAAGATTAACTCCCACTTGATTCAAGCGATTGAAGTACCTGCATAATCTGAGCACATGCTCACTAGTTGAGCGATTCTCCTCCATCTTTTAGCTATAGAACTTGTTGGAGACTTCATATCTCTCAACTCGGGTATTTGCTTGAAATATCAACTTCAATTTCTGGAACATCTCATATGGTCCATGACGTTCAAAACGTCTTTGAAGTCCCGATTCTAAGCCGTTAAGCATGGTGCATTAAACTATCAAGTAGTCATCATATTGAGCTAGCCAAACGTTCATAACGTCTACATCTGCTCCTGCAATAGGTTTGTCACCTAGCGGTGCACCAAGGACATAATTCTTCCGCGCAGCAATGAGGATAAACCTCAGATCGCGGTTCCAATCCGCATCATTGCTACTAACATTTTTCAACACAATTTTCTCTAGGAACATATCAAAATAAACATATGAAAGCAACAACGCGAGCTATTGATCTACAACATAATTTGCAAAATACTACCAGGACTAAGTTCATGATAAATTTAAGTTCAATTAATCATATTACTTAAGAACTCCCACTTAGACAGACATCTCTCTAGTCATCTAAGTGATCACGTGATCCAAATCAACTAAACCATGTCCGATCATCATGTGAGATGGAGTAGTTTTCAATGGTGAACATCACTATGTTGATCATATCTACTATATGATTCACGCTCGACCTTTCGGTCTTCGTGTTCCGAGGCCATATCTATATATGCTAGGCTCGTCAAGTTTAACCTGAGTATTCCGCGTGTGCAACTGTTTTGCACCCGTTGTATTTGAACGTAGAGCCTATCACACCCGATCATCACGTGGTGTCTTAGCACGAAGAACTTTCGCAATGGTGCATACTCAGGGAGAACACTTCTTGATAATTAGTGAGAGATCATCTTAAAATGCTACCGTCAAACAAAACAGAATAAGATGTATAACAGATGAACAAAATATGCAATCAAAATATGTGACATGATATGGCCATGATCATCTTGCGCCTTTGATCTCCATCTCCAAAGTACTGTCATGATCTCTATCGTCACTGGCACGACACCATGATCTTCATCATTTTGATCTATATCAATGTGTCGTCACATGGTCGTCTTGCCAACTATTGCTCTTGCAACTATTGCTATCGCATAGCGATAAAGTAAAGCAATTATTTGGCACTTGCATCTTATGCAACAAAGAGACAACCATAGGGCTTCTGCCAGTTGCCAATAACTTCAACAAAAAGTGATCATCTCATACAACAACTTATATCTCATCACGTCTTGACCATATCACATCACAACATGCCCTGCAAAAACAAGTTAGACGTCCTCTACTTTGTTGTTGCAAGTTTTACGTGGCTGCTACGGGCTGAGCAAGAACCATTCTTACCTACGCATCAAAACCACAACGATAGTTTGTCAAGTTGGTGCTGTTTTAACCTTCACAAGGACCGGGCGTAGCCACACTTGGTTCAACTAAAGTTGGAGAAACAGACACCCGCTAGTCACCTGTGTGCAAAGCACGGCGATAAAACCAGTCTTGCGTAAGCGTACGCGTAATGTCGGTCTGGGCCGCTTCATCCAACAATACCGCTGAACCAAAGTATGACATGCTGGTAAGCAGTATGACTTGTATCGCCCACAACTCAGTTGTGTTCTACTCGTGCATATAACATCAACGCATAAAACCTAGGCTCTGATACCACTGTTGTTGAACGTAGTAATTTCAAAAAATTTCCTACGCACACGCAAGATCATGGTGATGATATAACAACGAGAGGGGAGAGTGTTTGTCCACGTACCCTCATAGATCGTAAGTAGAAGCGTTAGCACAACGCAGTTGATGTAGTCGTACATCTTCACGATCCGACCGATCCAAGCACCGAACGTACGGGGCCTTTGAGTTCTGCACACGTTCAGCTCGATGACGATCTCCGGCCCTCCGATCCAGCAAAGGCTCCGGAGATGAGTTCTGCCAGCACGACGGTGTGGTGACAATGATGATGTTCTACCGGCGCAGGGCTTCGCCTAAACTCCGCGACGATATGACCGAGGTGGAATATGGTGGAAGGGGGCACCGCACACGGCTAAGGAACGATCCGTAGATCAACTTGTGTGTCTATGGGGTGCCCCCGCCTGAGATATAAAGGAGGGAGGGAGGTGCGGCCGCCCCTAGGGGTGCGCTGAGGAGTCCTACTCCCACCGGGAGTAGGACTCCCTCTTGCCTTGGTGGAGAAGGAAAGGGGAGGAAAGAGAAAGGGGGCGCCGCCCTTCCTTGTCCTATTCGGACTAGGGGGGAGGGGGCGCGCGGCCTGCCCTGGCCGGCCCTCCTCTTCTCCCTCTTGGCCTACTAAGGCCCAATATCCCCCGGGAGGGTTCCGGTAACCCCCCGGTGTTCCGGTAAAATCCCAATTTCACCCGGAACTATTCCGATGTACAAATATAGGCTTCCAATATATCAATCTTTATGTCTCGACCATTTCGAGACTCCTCGTTATGTCCGTGATCACATCCGGGACTCCGAACAAACTTCGGTACATCAAAACTTATAAACTCATAATAAAACTGTCATCGAAACGTTAAGCGTGCGGACCCTACGGGTTTGAGAACTATGTAGACATGACATAGAACTATTCTCGGTCAATAACCAATAGCGGGACCTGGATGCCCATATTGGCTTCTACATATTCTACGAAGATCTTTATCGGTCAAACCGCATAACAACATACGTTGTTCCCTTTGTCATCGGTATGTTACTTGCCCGAGATTCGATCGTCGGTATCCAATACCTAGTTCAATCTCGCCACCGCAAGTCTCTTTACTCGCTCGTAATGCATCATCCGTAACCAACTCATTGGTCACATTGCTTGCAAGGCTTATAATGATGTGCATTACCGAGAGGCCCCAGAGATACCTCTTCGACAATCGGAGTGACAAAACCTAATCTCAAATACGCCAACTCAACATGTACCTTCGGAGACACCTGTAGTACTCCTTTATAATCACCCGATTACGTTGTGACGCTTTGGTAGCACCCAAAGTGTTCCTCCGTAAACGGAGTTGCATAATCTCATAGTTACAGGGAACATGTATAAGTCATGAAGAAAGCAATAGCAACATACTAAACGATCAAGTGCTAGGCTAACGGAATGGGTCATGTCAATCACATCATTCTCCTAATGATGTGATCCCGTTAATAAAATGACAACTCTTTTGTCCATGGCTAGGAAACATAACCATCTTTGATAAACGAGCTAGTCAAGTAGAGGCATACTAGTGACGTTATGTTTGTCTATGTATTCACACATGTATTATGTTTCCGGTTAATACAATTCTAGCATGAATAATAAACATTTATCATGATATAAGGAAATAAATAATAACTTTATTATTGCCTCTAGGGCATATTTACTTCAAAGACTTGGTATAATTCTCTTCCTCCTGGTTGTGTGCGTAGTCCCCAGGATATGATTTATTACTTCTCTGCTAAATATTTCCCTGCTCATAAGAAACAAGCTGCCTTGCGGGAAATATATAATTTTGTGCAAATCAAAGAAGAGAGTCTCCCACAAGCTTGGGGGAGGCTTCTCCAGTTACTTAATGCTTTGCCTGATCATCCTCTTAAGAAAAATGAAATACTTGATATCTTTTATAATGGACTAACCGATGCTTCCAAGGACTACTTGGATAGTTGTGCTGGTTGTGTTTTCGTGAAAAGAACAATGATTTAAGCTGAAATATTATTGAATAATATGTTGACTAATGAAAATAATTGGACTCTTCCCGAGCCAATTCTCAAGTAATTCTGAACCAATTGAGCCAACTCCCGAACCTATTCCTAAACCCAATTCAAGAAGAGAGGTGTTTTGTTTCTCGATCTGAAGATATGCAAGAGGCAAAGAAATCAATGAAAGAAAAAGGTATTAAAGCTGAAGATGTTAAGAATTTACCTCCTATTGAAGAAACTAGATAATTCCCCCGCGCGTTGCTGCGGGAATTCTTAGTCCTACGCACGTGGTAATGCATAAATAGAATAACTTGTTTGAATAAGATGGATATATGATCTTAAGATGTTTTTTTGGAATGGACATAATACTTGTTGTATAATTATAAAGATAGCAAATATAGTGTTATGGCATAAGTAATCTCATATCATTTACATTAATAATATTGTATATAAACATTGTAAGAGCCTGATTCTCAAATGGAGATGCGATGCAAGGTTATGTACAAATTCCCATTACTTATTGTGTATTATATGTGAGTCCTGTTGTAAATATATCTTCTGCATGTTATTACATAAGTTCTATAGAATATAACCAAGTTGTTCATATATAAAAGCAAGTGTAGAAATAGGGTGTGTTGCAACACATGGTTGTATCTGCTAATAAACTGGAAACATTAGTTTGTTCTTGTCTTCGTTAACATCTCTGGTAGCTTGTATAATAATTAGTGTGAACACCTACGAGCATATTTCTCTTTCCAAATGAGAAGGGTATGTTCTGAGGTGAAGCTAATGCAGGTAGTAGTAGCGGATACATGACATGAAGGATGATACCGTACTAAGGTTTCATCTTGCTAATGATAATATGAAATCTCAACAAAATATTAGAATGGGCTAATGAATATGGGCATTATATGCAAGCTATACAAAATTCTGATAGATGGTACACTGAGATTGGACAAAGATCAGTAACATTGTGCATGTAGATTATAAGTAAAGAAGATGCAACTTCACAATTGACAGAACCAATGAATATTTTGAGGAGAGATCCAATTAATATTGCAGCTGAAAGAAAATAGAAGGTGCCTGCAAGAAATGACAATGTAAGTGGAGATGGATCCGAAATCACAATTTTTTGGCTGCAAATATATGGACATTTAGTCAGGTATACTATTTAATAACCTTTTTTGAAAGAAAAGGCAGAGCAGTTTCTGCCTTATGCATTTCAAAACATGTGTGCATGAAACCTGAGTGACCAAGGTCAATTACACGAAGGTGATTGTAACACTGCGCGGAAAGTACAGCTGGCCATTACCAAGCCGTGTTAAGATAGAAACAGAGGAGGAGAAAGAGATAAGAGGTACAGGTTATGTATTAACCTTATTAACAGGTTAACTGAACCTTAGTCCTGTGACTTACGCTCTGGCTATTGGGATCAGTGACTAAAATATGTTTTTGTACCTGATTAGATTAATTACTTTGTAGCTGATTTTGTACCTACTATATGCAAGATCGAGTTAATTAGGAAGATCCCATCTGCAAAGAGCCCTGTTCTTCCTCGCCCAATGCAAGGCACGCCTACCGGCTTGCCAAGCTCCACGCCAGAGCAAAGGGAGGACTGAAGGGGCTTCATGATGGGAAGCAGCAAGGTTCATGTTGCCTTGCGATGGAGTGGAGTTTAGTGTCGAGGGCGGCCTTCATGACGGTGAGAGGAGCCCGGCCAGGCGAAGCCGATGCGGATGGTGAGAGGTGCCCAGCCAGGCGAAGCCGATGCGGACGGTGAGAGGAGCCCGGCCAGGCGAAGCTGATATGGGACACTGGTGAGGCGCTGCAGGTCCCTGGCGACACCTTTCTCTTCTCTTTTTTTGAAAGGTACACCACATTATTACTGGACTTTTATTAATATAAGGTAGTACTCCTGCAACAGTACAATACGCAAAGGACGACGAAGCCGCAGATGTAGAAGAACACCTGCAGCCAACCCTGGTTGCGGAGAGACACCATCGCTCGATGCTCTGTGTGCCATAGTTGTAGTCCGCCCCTTGAAGACGGATCTTGAAGGCGATAAACACAACACGCATCGGACGGAGACACCGTCCATGCCTCGTCGAGATCGCGTCGGAATACCCCACCTAAATAGGTTGAGGCCTGATTCCGCAGAGATCGAGCCACATCTTTGAGTGGTGACATGGTAGCACATTGCAGAGCTGGATTCTTGCAGCGGCGGCCGAAGATGAGATGAGCAGATGAAGCATTGCTTTGTTCATTAGAGAAAATGCGGTGGGAGCCTGGGAGGTGGAGCCGTGGAGGATACGATGCGTCTGGTCTTTTAGAATGGTTCATATGCATCGCAAGGAGAAGCAGTATTACGATCATGTCGAGATCAAACTAATTTATAGGGAGGGCAAAAAATATGCAAGGGGAACTGATCTAGGCGATCAAGGAAAAATGTGTCGTTTTCTCCCCTTCCTGTAGTCGTTTCTCATGGATTTGGTGAGTATCTATGATGTGGGCTGCTTTAATTGCCAGTTTGCTAGTGGGAGAAACTAAACGACCGGAAACGAATGGGTTGCCATGTACACTAGACTAATGGGCTGCTAGTTTGCTAGCAATAGAAAACTGAACGGGCAGAAAAACAAACCATAGGACAATAACCGGATAGCCACTTTGTAGAGAGCTGATGACATGGCAGGATATCTGAGGTGGATAGGTTGATGAGGTGGATAGGTTGCATGTCAAGAGAAATGAGACAGTGGGGATCAACTATTTAGGTATTATAGATACATGGTCTTAATATACCGCCTGAAGAACTACATTGTCTTGATAACCCGACACAGGTAGTAAAGGTAAATTCTCTCTATAGATATGATAAAGTTGAAATACCCTCTACTAAATTTCATAGCCCGTGCTTAGATGAATTTGATGACTTTATGGCTAGACAAGAAAGTTTTAATGCTTATGTTTGTAGAGAGTTAAAGAATAATGCTTTCAAGATAGGACGCGTAGGTGATAATCTGGCTAGAGTTAAAGATGAACTTCACCGCGTTAGCAAATATGCTTCTATGGTTGCTACTCAAGCTGAGCAAGTACTTAAAGCTCAAAATGATTTGCTTGAGGAATTAAATAATAAGAATGACTTTGCTGTTAGAGTGGCTACTAGAACTGGTAGAATGACTCAAGAACCTTTTTATCCTGAAGGCCACCCTAAGAGAATCGAGCAAGATTCTCAAATAAATAATTTAGAGGCACCTAGTTCTTCTAAGAAGAATAAAAAGAAAGACGATAGGACTTGGCATGCTTCTAGTGAACCTGTCGTAGACACACCTGAGAATCCCAATGATATTTCTATCTCTGATGTTGAAACACAATCAGGTGATGAACATGAACCTAATGATAATGTTAATGATAATGTTCGTGTAGATGCTCAACCTAGCAGAAACAACGATGTAGAGATTGAACCTGCTGTTGATCTTGATAACCCACAATCAAAGAATCAACGTTATGATAAGAGAGATTTTATTGCTAGGAAGCACGGTAAAGAAAGAGAACCATGGGTTCAGAAACCCATGCCCTTTCCTCCTAAACCATCCAAATCAAAGGATGATAAGGATTTTGAGCGCTTTGCTGAAATGATTAGACCTATTTTTTTACGTATGCGCTTAACTGATATGCTTAAAGTAAATCCTTATGCTAAGTATACGAAGGATATCATCACAAATAAAAGAAAGATACCGGAAGCTGAAATTTCCACCATGCTTGCTAATTACACTTTTAAAGGTAGAATACCAAAGAAACTTGGAGATCCGGTTGTTCCAACTATACCATGCTCCATTAAAAGAAATTATGTTAGAACTACTTTATGTGATCTTGGAGCCGGTGTTAGTGTTATGCCTCTCTCTTTATATCGTAGACTTAAATTGAATAAGTTGACACCTACTGAAATATCTTTGCAAATGGCCGATAAATCAACTGCTATACCTGTCGGTATTTGTGAGGATGTTCCTATTGTAGTTGCAAATGTCACTATCTTAACGGACTTTGTTATTCTTGATATTCCCGAGGACGATAGTATGTCTATTATCCTTGGTAGACCTTTTCTTAATACTATAGGGGCTGTTATTGATTGCAACAAAGGCAATGTCACTTTTCATATTAATGGTAATGAGCATACGATACACTTTCTGAGGAAACAATCTCAAGTTCATAGCATCAATTCTATTGAAAAAGTTCCAACTATCATTTTTGGAGGTTTTGAATTTCCTCTTCCTACTGTCAAGAAAAAGTATGATATTCTTATTGTTGGGGATTTCATATCCCCGTTGAGGTAACTTAGTGTTATTCGAAATTTCTCCAGCTCCGTGTTATTCGGAATGAGTTTGTTAACAAGACTTGATCAACCTTGTTAGTGGGTTCATTTTGATGATCACGAGATGGATGAAACTAGAAGGCACAACCTTCTGTACCCTCTTTTTACTTTCTGTTATTTAGAATAAATAAAGCAAAAATAGTATTATCCGTCTGTTTTCTGAATTATCCGTGCATTAAAAAATAGTCCGAAAATAAAAGTGCTCCAAATGCCCTGCAAATTTAGTATGATTTTTTCTGGAATATTTGAGGATTTTAGGCACTGAAAACACTGCAGAAGGGGCAATCACCAGGCCACGAGAGAGGAGGGCGCGCCCCCCTGTAGGGCACACCCCCCTGTCTCGTGGGCCCCTGGTGGCTCCCCTCCACTTATGCCATCACCCACACACTTCATCTTCTACCCAAAAAAATCCCCATCCAGCTCAAGCACGAGTTCTAGCTTGTTTTTCTACGATTTTTGATCTCTTAGCTCAAAGCTCCATTCGCAAAACTGCTTTGGGAGATTGTTGCTTGGTATGTGACTCCTCCATTGGTCCAATTAATTTTTGTTCTAGTGCTTTATTCATTGCAAATTTTTGCTGCATAGGTGACCATGTTCTTGAGCTTGCATATTAAAATTTTGAGGTCCCAAGTAATTCCAATGCATTATATAGGCTCTAGGCACTTGTAGTTGTAGTTGCTATCAATATAGTTTAGTTTTATTCACTTTTATTTTGAAGTTACTAAAATTTCAGAAATTTTTAGAAAAAGAAATATGCTTAGAAGAATGTACCAAGGAGGTTCCTCGGCAAAGAAAGGGCCAAGGATTGCTATACGTGAACAAGATGTTAATTTGCCAAGGGACGCAAATGTACGGGCTTGTTAGTGGCCATCCGATGATTTTATGGTCGAAGTAGGCTTCAAGGAGGAATTTGACGCGTATGTGCATAATTCTGAGCTGGAGGACTTCTTACAAGATAAGTGTCCTCAATATTATCAATTGACTGATTCCTTTGTGCGGAGGTTCGAATATATTTCTGCACGTAATTCTCCTAGTGTCATGTTTGATATTTATGATACATCTTATACCATGGATTTAGAGGATTTCACAACTGCTTGCAAACTCCCGTAGTGGGGTAATATTAATGATCCTCCCAAATCTGAATTTAGAGATTTTCTTGCTAGTATTACTGTGGGAGAATCTAGGGACGTAGCACAAGCTACCATAGGGAGCATTCATTTTCCTGCTATACATTACTTTGCTCTCTTTATTGGTATACGCATTAACGGTAAGGACGAGGTATGTCACATGTGTGCCCCTGATCTTAGTGTCCTCAAGAGTGCTGTGTCAGGTTATAAAGGTTATAACTTGGGGGCAATAGTTGCACGTAGGTTGCAGAATAATAGTAGAAGGGGATATTTCTTTGGAGGAATTTATGCAATCCGTGTGGCTAATTTTCTTAATATAGCTCCAAGAGAGGGGGTATATGATTGTACCTCTTGTTTATTTGGATAAAGAAGCTATGTTTGATCATCATTTTCTTGAGAGGAATGAACAATTCTTCCATTATCGACTAATCTATGACAGATGCAACGTCGTCCCTGTTACTCTTCCTGCTCCCTACCTTTTTGATTATCAGGCAAAAGGAAGATATGTTGTCACCAGGGAAGAAGCAACTGAATATGAGAGGGGAATGGAGGCAGCTCGCCAACATGTTGTTGCTCAGGAGGCGGTCGCCTCTGCATCTCAGTACTACCCCAGTTTCACTTGTGGATATCAGCCAGGCGGTCATTGGTATTAAACCAACTTAGGCCAAAAGCCTAATCTTGGGGGAGTACGTATTTCTCACCGACTTTACATTCATGTTCACACACTAGTCGTCGGTGCTCATACTCTTTCATTGTATGATCCATGTTAGTTTAAATTTCTTTTTCTAGCTTTCTTCTTGTGTGTTTGATAAACTTAACAAAAACAAAAAAAATAGTTAGTTTAATTTCCTTGCTTGTAATAGAAATTAAAATGAAAACCCAAAAAGATTTCTCGTTCTTCTTTTACTTGTTGGGAGCTTTCCCATGTAAATAGTTTTCTTTTCTTTTCTTTCCTTTGGGGGGTCGAGAAGACCATATTGAAAATGCTTAGTGGCTCTTATATGCATGATTGTTTATTTAACTTAGAGCCCATATTACTTGTCTTCTCTCTTGAGTTGAATGCTTGCAGATTCCAACTTAATCCAATGCACGTGCACTCTTATTATTATACACATCGTTCGGTCGTGCGAGTGAAAGGCAATAATGACGATATATGATAGACTTATTGGGATGAGAAAAGCTGGTATGAACTCGACCTCTCTTGTTTTTGTAAATATGATGATTCATCATTCCTGAATCAGCTATTATGAAGTAAACATATTTGCAATGACATTTAGAGATTATAGTTACTTGTGCCATGCTTGATTAGCTATGAGTTATAATGGTTTACCTTGCGTGCCAACATGCTATTAGAATAATTATGATGTGATATGATGGGATGGTATCCTCCTTTGAATGAATTGAGTGACTCGACTTGGCACATGTTCACGCATGTAGTTGAAACAAATCAACATAGCCTTCATGATATTTATGTTCATGGTGGATTATATCCTACTCATGTTTGTGCTCGGTGTGAATTAATTTTAATGCATGTTTACGACCGTTGTCGCTCTCTCAGTTGGTCGCTTCCCAGTCTCTTGCTAGCCTTCACCTGTACTAAGCGAGAATACTGCTTGTGCATCCAAACTCCTTAAACCCCAAAGTTGTTCCATATGAGTCCACTATACCTTCCTATATGCGGTATTTACCTGTCGTTCCAAGTAAATTTGTATGTGTCAAACTCTAAACCTTCAAATGAAATTCTGTTTTGTATGCTCGAGCAGCTCATGTTTCAACTAGGGCTGCCTTTATCTTCCATGCTAGGTGGGTTATTCTCACGAGGAGTGGACTCCGCTCCTCATTCACGAGAAAGGGCCGGTAACCGGGATGCCCAGTCCCATGATCCAAAAAGATCAAAGCAAATCAAAATAATTAAACAAAACTCCCCCTAGCGCTGTTGTATGTTGGAGGCACTCGTTGTTTTGGGCAAGCCATGGATTGATGCTTGTTGGTGGTTGGGGGAGTATAAACCTTTACCATTCTGTTTGGGAACTGCCTATAATGCATGTAGTATGGAAGATACAGCCATGTCTTAGTTGTTGCGTTAACAGCGAAAGTATGCCGCTCAAAATGTTATTCAATCTCTATTTTAAAATCGAGCTCTGGCACCTCTACAAATCCCTACTTCCCTCTGCGAAGGGCCTATCTATTTACTTTTATGTTGAGTCATCATCCCTTCTTATTAAAAGCACCCGCTGGAGAGCACACTGTCATTTGCATTCATTATTATTGGTTTATATTGGGTATGACTTGACCGGATCTCTTTTACAATGAATTACAATGTTTAGTCAGTCCTTGATCTTTAAAGGTGCTCTGCATTTATGTTTTGTGGTCTGAGTTTTATTATGAGATACCATTTTGTTATATCATGTTATGATTATTTTGAGAAAGTGTTGTCATCCAAGTTTTATTATGATGGCTCGCTAGCTGATTATGTTATTGATATGAGTAATTGTGAGATCTATGTGTCACTGTGAGTATGGTTAGTTCATAATATTTGCTGAAACTTGAATGCTGGCTTTTCATGTTACAACAAGAGCAAACAGAGTTTGTAAAAGTTTTTCTTTATCACTTTCAGTTTATCAACTGAATTGCTTGAGGACAAGCAAAGGTTTAAGCTTGGGGGAGTTGATACGTCTCCAACGTATCTAATTTTCCAAACACTTTTGCCCTTGTTTGGACTCTAACTTGCATGATTTGAATGAAACTAACCCGGACTGATGATGTTTTCAGCAGAACTGCCATGATGTTGTTTTATGTGTAGAAAAGAAAAGTTCTCGGAATGTCCTGGAAATCCACGGAGGCACCTTTTGGATTTAATAAGAATTTTTGCCGAAAGAATTAATGCAGAGGGGCCCATTAGCTGTCTCACGAGACAGGGGCGCCCCTAGGCGCTGCCCCTATCTCGTGGGCCCCGGACCTCCTCCGACCTCAACTCCAACTCCATATATTCCGTCCTCGGGAGAAAAAATCAAGGAGAAAGTTTCATCGCGTTTTACGACATGGAGCCGCCGCCAAGCCCTAATCTCTCTCGGGAGGGCTGATCTGGAGTCCATTCGGGGCTCGGGAGAGGGGGATTCGTCGCCGTCCTCATCATCAACCATCCTCCATCACCAATTTCATGATGCTCACCGTCGTGCGTGAGTAATTCCATCGTAGGCTTGCTGGACGGTGATGGGTTGGATGAGATTTACCATGTAATCAAGTTAGTTTTGTTAGGGTTTGATCCCTAGTATCCACTATGTTCTAAGATTGATGTTGCTATGACTTTGCTACTCTTAATGCTTGTCACTAGGGCCCGAGTGCCATGATTTCAGATCTGAACCTATTATGTTTTCATGAATATATGTGTGTTCTTGATCCTATCTTGCAAGTCTATAGTCACCTATTATGTGTTATGATCCGACAACCCCGAAGTGACAATAATCGGGATACTTCTCGGTGATGACCGTAGTTTGAGGAGTTCATGTATTCACTATGTGCTAATGCTTTGTTCCGGTTCTCTATTAAAAGGAGGCCTTAATATCCCTTAGTTTCTGTAAGGACCCCGCTGCAACGGGAGGGTAGGACAAAATATGTCATACAAGTTCTTTTCAATAAGCACGTATGACTATTTACGGAATACATGCCTACATTACATTAATGAATTGGAGCTAGTTCTATATCACCCCATGTTATAACTATTGCATGAGGAATCGCATCCGACATAATTATTCATCACTGATCCATTGCCTACGAGCTTTTCACATATTGTTCTTCGCTTATTTACTTTTCCATTGCTACTGTTACA